>OZ025294.1:155802293-165802293 GCA_964019185.1 Maratus speculifer | reverse complement strand
TAGATGGGCCTATTTCCTCTTCACAGATTTTTTTTCTGCTTATTTTCTCATGATGTATTACATTCAAAGAAACACAATGTTGCTACAAGGAAAATTTGGATACGCAGAATTGAATCATCTTATTTTTTTTTTAAAGGGAAAAAGCTGTAAAAATAAAGTCGGTTACAAATTAATAAAAATTTGCAAACATTGAGATTTTTTAATAAATTATGCAAACTAGCCTTTGTAACTGCAAGAGTATAAACAATATTTTGAACTAAACAAATCTTTTGGTCACAAGAAGCAGTTTTTGCCGAAACTGAACTATCATCGTAGCATACTTCACATTTATTTGATTTCAAAATGTGTCAAGGACTTTTGTCTGCATTCTATGTTTTATTTATTTTTCTTTTTTAATATTGGCTAAATTTGAACAGGAGTCAAAATTAACCTGAAATAAATTGAAGAACAATACGATCCTCAATAGACAAAATTACAATCGAACTGTCTGGGACTGAGTTGAGTTAGTAAATTGTAGTTGCTGAACTCAAGGACGCACTCAATTTCTATGTAAGAATTCTATCAAAAATCTGCACAAAAGAAGAAAAAAAAACATTTGCGTAAAGTCCTGTTAAATGACCATTAAGGGATTCTACTCCAGTATAATATGAAATAAAATGAACATGACCCAACCAGTGTCACGTTCCAGAAAAATCCAGTTAAATCAACTTTACTACCAAAAATTGAACCGACTTCAAAAACTACTGCAAAGTGAAAAATATTTTTTTTATGTATAATAGTAATAAGAAATTAAATTAAGAGCGTAGTATTTACCATGCGTATTATTATATTTATGTACATTCATTTGATTTTTTGGAGTCGGTGTTAGACAAGCCAAGTTACATGTAATTTTCCAATAGACACACATCCAAGTATCTACGAGTTTTTTTACGATTTAATATTTAGTTTAAAAATTTAACTTTATTCATTTACGATTTGTACTGGATAATTAAATTTAATTTTAAACTTGGCTTGGCTGGCACCGACTGAAAAAAATCAAATTAATGTACATAAATATAATAATAAACTTGGTAAATACTACGCTTTTAATTTAATTTCTTATTACTATTAAAAAAAAATTCACTTTGCAGTAATTTTTGAAGTCGGTTCAATTTTTGGTAGAAAGGTTTATTTTTCTCTTTTTAGTGAAAAGTTAACGATTTTTTTAAAGTCAATTGATAAAAATAATAATACGGAAAATGTTACAGTAAATTATACACGCATGTCAGGAGGGGTGTTCGAATCCACGATCTCATTCGAGAACCAGTGTTTATATCCGGCGCCTTAGACCGCTCGGCCATCCTGACTGCACTCGATTCAGCGAGTTTATTCAACGTCCATGCTACTTTTAATTTGCAAGAAATCGCTAATTTGATTAGTTTTTGCCTAATTGCTAAAAAAGTACTGAATGAATTTCAATGAAATGGAAGTGGTAATAATTCGAGTGTAGCCTCTTTCATTTAACACAAAATCAAAATTAATCGGTTGGATAGTTTGGGAGTAATCGGCGAACATACATTAAAAAAATGCATACATACGCGTCGATCTGATAACCTTCTCCTCCTTTTTTGAAGTCGGTTAAAAATTATGGCGCAAAAGATTATTGTGCACACGTAAATCGGGAGCGGGGTTCGAACCTACGCTTTCTTGCGAGAACCAGATTTTAAATCACGTGCTTTAGACCGCTTGACCATACTGATTGCATTCCGTTCGGTCAACTTATTCAAGGTCAATGTTATTTTTTATTTGCGAGAAATCTCTAATTTTATTAGTTTTAGATTAATTACTATAAAAAATTAACCAATTTCGGTGAAATGGAAGTGGTACCAATTCAAATGTTACCTCTTTCATTTTACACAAATACTAATTTAATCGTTTGGATAATTTTGGTGTAATCGGTGAACATACATAAAAAAGAACAGATTCGCGTCAAATTGATGATAACCTCCTCTCCTTTTTTTAAATCGGTTAAAAAAATTATAATATGGAAAAAACACTGTCTATTATACACGTATGTCATGAGCGGGTTCGAACTCACGCTCTCTTTCGAAAACTAGAACTTAAATCAGGGCCCTTAGCCCGCTCGGCTATCCTGACTTTGATCTATTCTGCGAACTTATTCAAGGCCCTGTTACTTTTTGCAAGTCTATCATTTTAGTACTCTTTAACTGATAAAGTAATGAGTTTATAAAAGATCTCTGATACTCTGTGCTAACGGTTAAATAAAAAATATTCTTAATTGCATAATTAGTATTTAATTTGTAAAATGTATATGTAAAAATTATAATACGAATAAAGGTTATTGTATACATGTATGTCAATAGTGGGGTTCAAACCCACTCTCTCTTTCGAGAACAAGAGCTCAAATCAGCTGCGTTCGACCGCTCCGCCATCCTGACTACACACCCTTTGGCGAATTTATTCAACTCATTTAATTAGCGAAAAATCACTAATTTTATTAGTTTTTGCCTTATTACTAAAAAAGTACTGAACCAATTTATGAGAAACGAAATGGCTAAACCAATGGGAAAACTAATTCGAGAGCAAGTTCTTTCATTTAACACCAAAAACAAATTAATCGGTTGGATAGTTTCGGAGTAATCAGTGAACATACATAAAAAAATACATGCGCGTTGAATTGATAACCTCCTCTACTTTTTTGAAGTCGGTTAAAAATATTCTTAATTGCATAATTAGTACTTATATGTAAAAATTATAATACGAAAAAAAGGTCACTGTATGCATGGACGTCAAAAGTTGGGATTCGAACCCACGCTCTCTTTCGAGAACCAGAGCTTAAATCAGGTGCGTTAAACCGCTCAGCCCTCCTGACCGTACTCCCATCGGCGAACATATTCAACACCTTTAATTAGTGAAAAATCACTAATTTTATTAGATTTTGCCTAAATTTACTAAAAAAGTACTGAACCAATTTATATTAAACGGAATGGTACCAATTCGAGAGCAAGCTCTTTTATTTAACACCAAAACCAAATTAATCGGTTAGATAGTTTCGGAGTAATCGTAATGTAAATCGTAAATCGTAATATATAAAAAAATACATACACGTTGAATTGATAACCTCCTCTCCTTTTTTGAAGTCGGTTAAAAATGGCCAACTAATGTAGTCGCGTCAGAATCGTATGAGATCTCGCCATTCTACCCAATGCAATATCGTAACAAATGTTGCATTTCCCACATATTGGTAACACTAGTATTCCACAAAATGGTCATAGAGTGATTCACAACATCCTCCCCCCAAGAAAAATGGCCATAAAGGTTTTACGCACATGCCAAGTCAGAATATGACGTCAATATGACAACGCCAAAATGTTACAGTGTTAAGAATATATGCTGCTTTATCATACAAATGTCTTTCAGTATATTGAGATTGTTTTTCCAGATAATTTAATAAGAAAATTCAGCTTGTTTCGGATGCCTTATATGATAATTTTTCAAACTATTGTTCAAAAATCTCAATTAGAAATCCCAAAAAGTTTTTTAAAGGGCGAAGTAATCATTAAAAAACAGACAATTTGAAAAATTATTATAATATATATATATAATATTTGCTAAAAAAAATATGTTATTCAGTATGTACTCTTAGTTTGATTAAACCCTCCAATTCCCAATGCATTTGCTAGGATGCGTCTTTCTTTTCCTCTTAAAAAAAATCAACACTGGCATGTTTAAACTCATTTCCTGTTTCTCTAGAGACATAATAATGTTTTCTTTTTCAAGTCATTGAAGGATAGCGATGCATTTAATTTTAATCTCTTACAGCCACATTGACATTTTTTTAATGAAAATAAAACTTTTACTAATTAAAATATAGTATTATTTGTTTACAAATAAATTCTTATATGAATACTGTTATCATTCAATTATTTCAATATCTTACAAATGTAATACCTTGCCCCTGAAAGGGAAATCGATAAGAATTCTCATCAGCTGATGCAATGTAATACTTTTAAAATATCATTGTGGCCAATTTACTGCCAGTAATTCCACATCGCTTAACTTTTGGGTTTGGTGCTACGATATGTAAAGAGTGAGTACGGATATTTCGTGACAGTTTTTGCACGTTTATTTTAGTACTGTGCCAAATGTCAAAGAATTATTTCTCTAATTTCACTTTTTTTCCCCACCGTAGTTTGCCGTACTATTACAATGAAACAAAATGAAGGAAAAAAAAACATTAAAATGGAATAGTTTGATTTTATTTAGAAACTAAATAACAATTAACAACTGATTAAGTATAAATTGATCTAGTAGTTTCTTTTTTACGATTAAGGGTTAAATAATATTCAATTAATCGTTGTTTAAATTATGTCAATCATTCAGAAATTTGATTCCTTAGAATCTTTCATCAAATATTCCCTTCAGAAATATAATTATAGCATTTTACTTTTTAAAATTAAAACGATTCTTAATGTATTTTTATATATTTTGGAGAACTTTGAGCCATCTTGAATATAACAATTTCACTATAAATTGTTTGTCTTTTATTCAGCGCAGTAAGAGTCCATTATTTTTTTATTATTTTTTCGATTAAAATGATAGTAATAGATGGAAATAATTTAATAATAAAAAAAATGATTTCATTTGGAAAAAAGAAATTTCAGTTTAAAAAATCCATCCTCGTCACAAATAAAGGAAATATACTATTTATCATATTTAAAAGTAGCTCAATTCATTAAATAAAGCTCAGATTTAAAAAAATTAAATAAAGAAAAGAAGTACAGTCGAAACCAGTTATAACGTACCTGGGATATAATGTACTTATAACCTACTCAGTACCTCGAATGAAATCCTATATAATAAAATGATTAGAACTTCTTCTATAAAGAAGACTGTGCAAAAGCCTTAATATGGTTCTAACGTACGTTTTAGACTTGAAGAAAAATCTAATTTGTATGCTAACGATGCATTTCAATTTGAAAATCTTTAAAATTTCTTTGAAATTTCTTTGATTTTATTTATCTAAATATCTTTTTGTGGAAGAGGTAGGTATTCTAACTTGACCTTAGAGCAGTGAATGCCATCGATTATTCTTCAATACTTCCAGTAAGTGGAAGGAAGAAAGGGAGGGGAAGTACTTGAAAGTAAAAATATTCAGAAGAAAGGGAGAAGAAATACTTGAAAGTAAAAAATATCCAAAGTATACAACTGTATCTGAAGAATTGAGGACTTATAAACTTTATCGCAGTTCATTGAGTTTCATGTTGACTATTTAGAAACTCTGTAAAATTACGTTATAAATATCTAAAATGTATTTTTTTTTCTCTATCGTCTAATCAAAGAAAATAACGAAAAATAACAAAACAGTTATCGAAATAATTATGTAAGTCATGTATTTTTTCTATTTTAAATTGAAAAAAATCATAAAATTTGTATTTAAAATCTATGTTATTGCATGCTCTATCTCATCCTATTTCTCTCATGCATTGTATTGGTTATTACTTACAACGTACTTTGGTTTCAGCGTGCCATATTTTTCGGTCCCATGAAAGTACCTTATAACCGGTGTCGACTCTATTACGTGTAACAGCTCTTTGAAATATTTCGTTATGTGGCAACATTTTTAGTACATTCATGCCTAGTTTTTATTTTTAAACTATGTATAGCATTATTATTTTTTTAATCTAGAATTTTTTTAAATTGTTTTGTTATTAAATAAATATATTTTTAACAATTCTTTACAATTTTTAGTAATTCTTTGTAATTTGATATTCTATTATTATTTCTGAAGCTTGGTTCTAATTTCCAAGAAATTATTTTCCTTGAATATGACAGGATAAATCTACACAGCATTCCGCCAAAAGTAAGAAGAATTTCTTTATTATGCTTTACCTTTTTTCTCTTAATGAAAGTAACGATATTATTCTATTCCGCCATTCACTTTTCTTATCACTGTGAATTGATTTCTGTTAAACTTAGTTCTGGAATCAATTTGTTTAATGCCGTTCATCATTGATTTAATTTCCTGTAATTACCTAATGCAATTACAAAATACCTTTTGAAATAAAAAGGAATTAACGTTAGTTATTTTGTTAGCACATCATAGTTAAAATATGCTTAATATATTCCAATTCTTACGTTAGATTGTTTTCCATTTCGGTGTTACATAAAATCCAATTATTTTGAATAAGATTTTTTAATTTTAATATATTACATTATTTTTATTTGATATTCCTTCAAATAATGTTATTGAATGCTCCTTGAATGAATTAAAGGAATGAAGAGATATGTAAAATATTATAAAATATTTCAACATATCTTTTTAATTTGATAGTATAAAAATATTTTCTGATGCCTTTTTTTTTTTAAATCTCCAAAAAGTTATTCTCGTTTAATGTAACCGAATAAATCTATGCAACATTTTCCCAAAAGTAATAAGAATTTCTTTATTATGCTAAACTTTATTTCTCTTAATGAGAATAATGATATTATTCTGTCCGTCAAATAGTTTCTTATCAGTGTGAAATGATTTCTGTTAAACTTAGTTATGGAATCAATTATTTTAATGCCGTGCGCCATTGATTCAATTTCCTATAATTACTTAATGAAATTACAAAATATCTTTCGAAGTAAAAAGGAATTAACGTTAGTTATTTTGTTATCGCACAGTTAAAATATGCTAAGAGTATTCCTACTGTTACATTAGATAGTTTTCTTTTCCGTTTCGGTGTTACATAAAGTGCACTTGTTTTGAATAAGATTATTTAATTGTAATATTTTACATTATTTTTATTTGATATTCCTTCAAATATTCTTATTGAATATTCCTTGAATGAATTAAGGGAATGAAGGGATATGTAAAATAGTATAAACTATTTTAACAGATCCTATTAATTTGATAGCATATAAATATTTTCTGAAGCTTTTTCTTTTTTTTTAAATTTCCAAGAAGTTATTTTCGTTGAATAAGACAGAATAAATCTACGAAACATTTTCCCAAAAGTAATAAGAATTTCTTTATTATTCTTAGCTTTATTTCTCTTAATGAGAGTAATGATATTATTCTGTCCGCCACATAGTTTTCTTATCAGTGTGAAATGATTTCTGTTAAACTTAGTTATGCAATCAATTTGTTTAATACCGTGAGTCATTGATTCAATTTCCTGTAATTACTTAAAGCAATTACAAAATATCTTTCGAAATAAAAATTAATAATCGTTAGTTATTATGTTAGTGCTTAGTTGAAATATGCTAAGTATATTCTAATTCTTACATTAGATAATCTTCTTTTCTGTTTCGGTGTTACATAAAATATACTTATTTTGAATTGATTATTTAATTTTAATTTGTGATATAATTTTTAGTTTAGTAATATTAATTCAAATGAATTTAAAGAATAAAGAGGTATGTAAAATAATATAAAATATTTCTATTGAAATTATTTTGCAATGATATATTGAAACGATATGCATGAAATGATTTGCAATGATATATTGTAATGATATGCATATATTTCATTGAACTAAGAAAAAAGTAAATTTACTTATTTTTGCAGCTGATGATATAACATACAATATTAAACAAAAAGCACAAATTAAACATGTTTTTGCCATTAATGAACAGAAATAAAAGTGCATTATTGTTAGTAGTGGTAAATTTTCCAAGTTGCTGAAAAAAATCCAGGCCAGAAATCGAACCAGGGGTATATATTAGCTGAACCCGCCAATGGTCTTCCAACTTATCGCACTGAGCCATCCCGGGAGAATACTGGAAGATTAATTCATTCAATTAATCTTTAACAATCCTTCAATTTATTCTGTCGAGCTGATTTGATATCAGCCCAGATTCTGTGATCATTCAATATTAGTTGTGTGAGTTAGTTTTTTAAGTATTCGCCTGGGATGATTCAATTAGAAGACAGTAAAGTTTTGTTTCATGCTTAGATATTGATTTTATAACGTATTTTTCATTATTGATGTGTGTTATCGCTAATCAGAAGTGTTTTGCATATACAAATACCATTTTGAAACAAAGTCTACCAAAGATTTTCATAAATGAACTTGTCAGTTTGGAGTTTTAATTTTCACAATTATCCCAAACAATTGTGTATAGGGAAATAGAAATTCCAGTGTTCATAATTTCCCCCTAGTAGTCTAAATTATCCCAAGATTTTGTGATTGTGAGATTTTGATGGGGTAATTTTAACTACCCTTTTAACTTAAAAAAGAATAGTTAAGGATTTAAACTTTAAAGAGGTATTATTAAAGGGTAAAAGTTACTTCCTACGTATTAAAATTATAAATTTTTCAAATAGAAATAGGTAAAAAAAATAGCAATGTTGAAAATGTGTAACGTGGTGATAACCCTCTGATCTATATTTTTCCTCAATACTCGGGTTGAAGTTTTCGAGTCATAGACTATACAGTACAATGTAGCTGCCCAGTGTCAAATAGATTTATCGATTCGTTAAAAAAAAGCTAGTTCACTATGGAAAAAAATTATTTATGAAAGAAAATTCATTTATAACCAAGTTAAATATTTGCAAATGTTGAAATGTTCTTTATTTTTTATTTCGAGAATAATCAAAATTCACAAATGTTAAAACCGCGAATGAACCGGGATTACTGTATTTTGCAATTTCTTAAAATTTAAATTTATTGTATTTTATTATTAACAAAATCTTTCAAAGTATACTTTTAACTGATAAAAGAACCCAGAAAAAAATGTTTGATTTCCACAACAAAAAGAAATATTACATTTTTTTCACCAATTGTACATGCCATAAAAACTGAAGATGTTATTCGATAGTAAATCATTCTTTAGCGTGAAATTTCGTACACGCAATTTTCAGGCTCAAAAGGTTTTTCTCCAATTTCATCGGTTTAATACTTTTCGCACTTGAATGACTTTATAGGAAAATACTCTGTTTCATCTTAAAAAGTAGGACATTTCACCAGAATATTAGCTTTGGTATTTTCATGACAACATATTTTGTTTTTTACTTCCTACACGTTTTGGTAGGTGATCAAAATTTAAGAAATAAGTCAAAACCAAATAACTTCAAAATTATTGACGGTGCTAAAAGAAGATGTTTCAGAAGTATACAAAAAGGTTTAATATTTGTTTTAATAATTATATGTTTTATTTCAAGAATAATTACATTTGTAAATAATAAGAGGAGTTTTACAAGTGTCTATAAACTGGATATGAAGTTGAAATTTGCATCATTACGATAAGAAAAAGAAATATTTTGCAAATCTTATAATATGATTCAGAGAAAAAAGTTTAAAATGAAAAACAGCATAATCTTGGAATGCAATAACATATGAATATAGACAATCAACTCTTACTCCTGAATTTTCACTCAAATTTTAACTTTGTATATATTATATAGGCATTCATCACTGGTCACTTTCAATTTTAGACATTTTGTCGAATATTTAAGATATAATTGTCTTTTTTTCTCGAACTTCATAAATTATAAAGAATATCCTTAACTTCATGTTTATTAATGTCGATTTGATCACAAGGATAATTATGGAGCGATAGAAATCAAAGAAAAATAATATATTCCGTATCACACTGCAGAAAAAATGCACGAAATGATGTATTACTTTAGCTTAGAAATATTTGGATATTGTACAATATCATTATTCCTTTACATAAAAATAGCATATATATTAATGGAGATATATCAATTTAAAATAAAGAAAAGCATGTTTTTGGTTTATATTATGCCGATTTTATTATCGATCATAACACCAGATTCAGAACATTTCACCATAAGCAGTAGAAATAATATAGTGCAATTGGTATTTAAATATACACTGGTGTACAAAACGGAGGAGTCAAAAAACAACAATTTTTAAGCAATTTTCAAGTGATAATTTTCACGCGAATACTCAAAAGGAAGTAATATAATTCGAATGATTACTATCCCTGCAGAACGCTACTCTCTGTATGATCTCATTCAGGTCACACATGGTCACAAGAGTCACAATAACTACGGCGAAAAAAAATAGGAAATTCCATACGTCTCTTTTATGAGTTGCAAATGACTAATATATGTGACTACACTGACAGGTCACTGTGACTGCTGCTTTGAAATGAGTCACCAATTGGCTTTACAATGTCGTTTCCTTGACACTTTTGTGTGACTCTCATATGGGGATCAATTTCAAAGCGATTGCGAACACTGCATTTTGATAAATCACCAAAATAATGTCACATTAAAGTCACGCTGCGACTTATCATCACTTTTTACAGGGATATTAGATTGGTTATATTTTGTTTAGCAGACATTTTTTGTTGTTGTTGCTGTTATTTAATCACTATGTTCCTTCAGCGGTCTGAGATCTAATAAAAACTGTTTATTATAAGGATATTTAAACCATATTAGTAACTAAAATAATTTTTAGAGGCTCCATGTATTTCCACGACTTTTAAAGATGTTTGGGACACAGGGAGATGGACACATGATTGATGGTGCTCTACTTTGACCAACAGTAAATGTAATGGAGCACCACACTGGTTCACGTTAGTACTGTGTAACATGCTGAGAATTTGGATTTTTCAGAGCTTATGCTATCGGAACGCCTTGCTGTGACGACCCCAAGTAACTGACTGTGGCACATAACTCCCGATCATAAGTTCGCAAGAAGCGATCTTAACTTTCTGCTCTGAATCCGAACTGTTCTTCTGCGTTTGCCAGACGGCGCTGATGTGGTAAAATCAACTGATGGAAACGAGAGGAAACGAAGAGCAGAGAGTGGGCAAGGATAGGAAAGTGGCTTTTGGATTTCAGTGATATTTTAACGTTTTTTACTTGGTTGATTTTTATGTGTGTAAAGTCTTTAGTTGTCAAATTTTATAGTGTATCGGTTAATGTCGTGTGCTGAAATAAAAAGATGATTGTCATGAAAATGAGAAGTCATCGCGCTGCCTTACACATCGAAACCAGCGGAAGGACGTAAATCGTTACAGTCTACAATTTTGGAGGTTCCACTGAGATTTGGATTTGGAGTTTGTGGCGAGAACAAATGTGTTGTCACAGGTATGTTTTTAAATTCATTACAACGTGCCATATTGTTTTAAGCGTAAAGTATTGGAGATGTTCATTTGATTAAAATTCTTGCTTGATTCGTTTGTTTTAAATTATATAGCAGCCGCAATATCCAGATTTGTATTTTATACTTTTGATTATCATTAAATGTGTAAATATGAAAAAAAAATGTTTAAAACCATGTTGGTTTATTGTGTTTTGCATTGAAAAATATATTTTAAAACCAAACTGGTTTACTAATTAAATGAAGTCAAACTAATTTCGGATATAATATGTTTCGCATCCGGAAATATACTTTCAAAACCAAACTGATTTATTGATTAAATGAAGTCAAACTGATTTCAGGTATGTTTCGCATCGGGAAATGTACTTTTAAAATCAGGCTGGTTTATTGATTAGATGAAGTCAAACTGATTTCAGGTCTAGTATGTTTTGTATTGCGAAAGATAGTGTTTGAAACCAAACTGCTTTATTAAATAAATGAAGTCAAACTGATTTCAGGTATAATGTGTTTCGCTTCGAGAGATACACTTTTAAAACCAAACTGGTTGATTGATTAGATGAAGTCAAACTGATTTCCTGTTTGGTATATTTTGTTTTGCGAAATAGTGTTTAAAACCAAACTGGTTTATTGAATAAATGAGATCAAACTGATTTCAGGTTTATTAAATTTCGAATCGAGACATATAGTGTTTAAAACCAAACTGGTTTATTGAATAAATGAAGTCAAACTGACTTCAGGTTTATTACATTTCGCATCAAAACATATCGTGTTTTAAACCAAGCTGGTTTAGTCAAAACTATGAGTTTTCAGAAAGCGAAAATTATCTTAAAATTTTATCAAATTGGTGTATTATTTCTGTTGAATTGAAAGTAATGGTATATTGATGTTTTAAATTGCTCTTTTTTCTTTTTAGAAAAATGTTTAATGATATTTACTTGTATAAAGTGTATAAAAATAGTATTTATATACATGTTTTAAAGTCATTGTGAAAAAAAAATATTTAGTGTTTTGAAAAAATAGGTTGATAGTGCACTGATCCAATTTTGGTTAGTTTGTTGGGAGTCCGTAATTTTGGATAAACTGTTGATTTGCGCATAGGTGCATTATACTTGAAATTGAAAATGGCTTTCCTTGCAAGAGGCCAAAAAGTAGATTTGAGAATCGTTGCAATGGAATTGGGAGTGGAAGTTAATGATAATATGAAGATCATTGACTTGTATAGATTAATTATAAAGAGTGTTTGGTATGACGAAGAATTTGTAAGGTATATGCTTGAGACTGTGATAGATAGAGATTAAGTCGTGAGAAAGCTTTCGAGAGAAAAAGGGCGGATGAAAGAAAGTTTATACTAGAGGTTCCTGAGAAAGGAATGAATATATCAAATATTGTTGAGATTAATAAAGTAGTAGAGGCAAAGTGTCATATCGAGGAAATTTTGTTGGACCTTGTGTGTTTGTTTCAAGAGGTTCCGGAGAAGAGAAAAACAATATTAAGTACTGATGATATTGATCGAATAAAATAGGGAGTGAGAAGTAATATTGATGAAACTTTCTGCAGCTATACGAGGTCTTTGGACTTTGAAGTAACGGAAAAACAGTCATCGACTGAGAAATTAGGTAATTCTCTTGAGGAGGAAATCTTGGATACTATAGACGTAATCGAAGTGTTTGAACTTTCTGAACTTCAAAATGTGAAGGGAGAAGAGATAAAATTGATAAAAGATGGAAGTGGAGTTAATGATAAGTTGAAATTAAAACTGAATTGTAAATGATGAGAAAGTCACTGAATAGGATGAAGAATGTTTTCTTTTATCACAAGATAGAAGATCTGGGAGATGTATCTGAATTTAATAATGAAAGTACGTTTAAAGGTAATCTTGAGCTTTCTCAGGTTGATAATGATGAATACTGTAGAGAAAATGAAATTGGCTCGCTTATTCCAGGTAATTTGAAAACAAAGGACGATTTGGAGACTGTAGATGAGGTTCAAGAGGAAGACAATTTTAATGTTGATAATGTATGCGAAAATTTTCAGTTTATAGCAGGTAAGACTGAAAGTACGAAGGAGAAGAGAGAGAGTACGGATATCAGGCAAAACTTTATTGCAGTTGATTTAATTTGGAGGACATTTCAAGAGAAAGATGAAATTGATCTTGAACTTGACTGGTGGATTGAAAGATATGAAGAAACTGAAAAATTGTCCGAAAGGGGAACCGGAAATGTTCATGTTCTGTTCAGGCGGAGAGTTTATGAAAAATGGAGCCATGGTTTTGATCACAGAAAGTGCTTCAAAGTGATTGGCAAAAGGAGGGAGAGAACAGTTGAATGTAAACCAGGAAGAAATCTAATGATGAAAAATCACAAGCGGAGAAAAAAATTAACAATGCCGACACTTTATCACGGCACCTATCCTTTCATTAATAGCTATTAAGTTTTATAGGTTTTATGCAGTTTTATTAATGGTAATAGTTGCTTGCAGAAAATATATGCTTTATATTTATTTATTATTGCGTAATAATATAACAAAAAATACTTGTGATAATTTTGATCTGGTAGATATGTATTGTTTTTTCAGATTTATAATTATTTCAGTTTTATAATAATAATTATTATTAATCAGATTTATAATTGTGAAAAGAAAGGTATATTACAGTTGTGTAAAAGAATAAAGATGTGCATTGTTTAATATTTATTATTGTATAATGTTAAGTTTTAACGAAAAAAGAAAAAAAGGAAGATTTTCTGTTAATTGTAATAGTATTTATGTGAAATTACATAGGTTATAATATTTAGTTTAAATAAGAAAAATCTGGTATTTTTATTTTACAGAAAATTAGTGTTATGTAAATTGAATAATGAACTTATATTGTGACTGGTATTGCGGAATGCTATATTTCCGCGTATTCAAAATTTGTAAAAATTTAGCAAAATTGCGGCAGTTTGGTCAGGGTGGCACAATGCTGTGACGTGTTTTCGGGAGAAATGCCTGTGACAAATTTTACAAGTAGTCTTGGACACTATGTATGGAAAAGGACTTACTGCTGTTCCTTAGATCTTGTCACGTTATGGCTCCTTTATATAGGACTTTGTTTGGACACGTCCAAAATTGGAGGGAGGAGGAGTCTGTGACGACCCCAAGTAACTGACTGTGGCACATAACACCCGATCATAAGTTCGCAAGAAGCGATCTTAACTTTCTGCTCTGAATCCGAACTGGTTCTTCTGTGCGCTGATGTGGTAAAATCAACTGATGGAAACGAGAGGAAACGAAGAGCAGAGAGTGGGGAAGGATGGGACAGTGACTTTTGGATTTCAGTGATAATTTTAACGTTTTTTTCACTTGGTTGATTTGTGTGTGTGTAGCGTCTTTAGTTGTCAAATTTTATAGTGTATCGGTTAATGTCGTGTGCTGAAATAAAACGATGATTGTCATGAAAATGAAAAGTCATCGTGCTGCCTTACACATCGGAATCAGCTGAAAGACGTAAATCGTTACACTTGCTGCACGACATGTAAGTTTTTTATCGGACACATTCTTACAAATTTTCGCATACTTTATTGCAAACATTTTTTATTTTAATTTTTCAGAATCTTTTCTGACATAAATCCAGAAGCAGGAAGCAAAATATCGCCAGGGGAAATGCAAAAATAATGGTACAGTTGTAGAGCTGCTAATAAATCTAGTTAATTTACTGAGTCTATAAAATTATTTTAATTTGTGGTGTTATAGCAACAAAGTGTTTTTGATATTACTTTTAGTTTGCCTTTTTTATTGGTGCTTTTTTATGTTTTTGCAAAAATTCTATTGTGTTAAAAGAAATATGGAGTTTGGGTTTACTTGAGTAATCGTGGTTACTGATTGATATGAATAATCGGTCACAAATGCGATTGTTAAGCAGTAAAAGAGGGAAACAAGATTTATGACGAAATTGCCATGAATTAGTGTCAAGATTTTTTTATAGCTCAGTATTTTGAATAATTTTTCATTAAGTACAATTATTTTATTTTTGTTGCTGGCATTTTGTGAATTCTTTTTCAGAATTTAGAAGATTTCGGAAAATTTTCATTCAATGTTTGATATCCACATGATTTTTAGCAAAATGTTTGTCATTTGCTGCGATAATTCAAAAACGTGCCAATTAAATAAAAATCTGAAAACAAACATCCTTAGTAGCAGAGTAACTATTGCCATATTTGAACATGGCATGACGTGGCACCTGTTGCCATGTTTAAATATCATTATTAATACGATTAATATTCATTTGCATTGATGGTGGTTGTAAAACTACCGTTTTTGATGAACATAGATTTTTTTCATTATTATTTTTTAAATATACATGTAAATAAAATGCTCTATTTTATATATTTACTTAGAATGGTAACATGAGTTGCCATTGAAGTTTTACAGTGTGTAATAATAGGATTCTTAATTGTGAATAATTAGAAACAATGTTAATCGCCCAAAACGGGATTTTTCAATTTCCAAAATGGAGCATTTCATTTTACAAAACCGAACATTTCAATTTCCAAAACGGGAAATTTCTTTTTCTAAAAGAGGAAATTTTCAGTTTCGAAGAGATGAAAAGTCATCAGAATAAATTTTACATGAAAAAATGGAACAGATACAGCGACTTTGCTGCTAGCACATTTTCCGTTTTTTCAAAGATATTACTTTTAAAGTGTACGTGAATTCCTGCCTACACTATTGTATGGTTACCTTTCATGTTGTTGTTATCTCTTTCTGATCGGATATGCACAAAGTGAAAGAAAAATGAATTTCGTGCCACTAGCCAGTTCTGCAGAAAAGAAGCATGCGAGATTTCGATATTTATATTAGTTTTAAGATTTTAACCCGTTTAACGTCTTTTACAACCCCATGTTCCAATTTTTTTAATTTGTCTTTTTGAATACTATCATCCCCATAATTTTGTTAAAGTATTTCAGTTACACCCTGTATATTAAATAAAAATTTTGTTACTTTTGTGACCAGAGTGTCACAAAAATGACCAAATTTTCATTTATTACATACACATTTTAAAAACGAAAGAGTGGATTTGCCTTCTCAGGAAAGAGCTGTAATTTATTGGATCGTGAATGAGCTGTTTTTAAACATTCTACTCGTCTTGATTGAAATTGCATTTTTTAAACTAGTCATCTTGATTTAAATTATTTACAAACAACTCTCTACTCGAGTTGTTTCAACTTCTTTTGAGAAGCTGCCTTTGAAGACGTGAGATGAGCTAACTTCGGCTCAACTTGAGTTATTTTTTGGCTGACATTTTAAGATAGTAGACAAGTAAAATACTTTTTGTAATTAATTATATATTTTATATGAAATTAAAGAACCATAGTATTTAACTGTTTATATAATTTGTATCTTAAATATATTTTTTAATAAAGTAATTGGAATTATTTATGAAAATGTGCTCGATTGATCTTAAAAATAACAATGAACTTTCCTTACCAAGATTCATAATTACACTTTAACAAAACTATATTTCAAATTCAAATATTACCAGCATAATATGGTTTTCTCATCATCACAGCAAAGTTGCTATGGATTTGGATTTAATAACCCATAATCCATCGTTAAATTGACATTAGTTTCCTCGGGAACTTAATAAAATTTTGTAGAAATGAAAATATTTTTATTTTCGCTGGTACTTTCGATAAAAAACATATTTTACACTGTTAAAACTAATGGTGACACATTGCACCTTTTAGGGGTGAAAGGCTTGTCTCACTGGTGACACCCCTAGAGGAGCTAAAATGGCACCCTTAACTAGGGTGAAAGGATGGCACCCCTAAACCAGGGTGTTTCAGGGGGTGAAAGGACGGCACCTCAGGGAAGAATAATGGCACCCCTTATCCACAGTGTTCAATAAGGTGAAACGAAGGCACCACAGGGGAGAATAATCTCACCCCTTATCCAGGGTGCCCCAGGAGGTGAAAGAATGGCATCTCAGGGGAGAGTAATGGCACCCCTTAACAAGGGTGCCCCAGGGGGTGAAAAGATGGCGCCTCAGGGGAGAGTAATGGCACCCCTTATCCAGGGAGCCCCAGAGGGTGAAAGGATCACATCTGAGGGGAGAGTAATGGCACCCCTCACCCAGGGTACTTTAAGGGGTGAAAGAATGGCATCTCAGGGGAGAATAATGATATTACTTATCCAGGGTGCCCCAGAGGGTGAACGGATGAAACACATAATCCAGTGTGCCCTGTGGCATCCTACAAGAAATAGCACTCACAATCTATGGCCCACAGTTGCAACCCCCCTCCCCCCACCCTGCTTGTCAAGAAATTGTATTGGTTTGAATCATGAAATAGAAAGTGTTTACCCATTTTTAAATTGAATTCTGCAGAGAAAATTATCATGATCAGTCAATATTTTGAGTCTTTTTTTTTTCTTTTAGATTGATGGAATATTATATTTTTAAACTCATTATCAGGTGTCCAAAGAAAAATTGTAGCATATTTTTGTAACTCAGAGAGGGATAATATGAACTACAAAAATAATCATAGAAAGGCAGAGAATTCAAATTGTACTTTCATTTACATGGAGAGTATTTTAAGAAAAATTCATAATTTTAACTTTTATACAGTCTTTGCATTTCAAAATCACCAATCATAAGTCATCACTATTGCATTGTTAGTAATACCCAAAAGGTTTTGTTAGAATAAATCGGAAAATTTACACAACATCTACACCTATTTTCTGCCTCTAAAAATCACTGAGTTAGAGTCAAATATTGTGACTTTGTCATGCAATTTGAAGCCTGATTTTCAATTTTATGTTTTGAAGTTCTTGTAAAATGAAATAAATCATGATTTTTGACTGTCTCTAACTCATATGTTTTGACCAAACTTTTTGGGTATGTTTAAAAAAGGGCCAGTAACTATTTTTGTGATTGGGCATTTTTAGATGCAAGAACATTATAAAAATTTGATGTTTTTTAACTCCAAAATAAGAGAAAGTACAAATTGAATTTTCTATCATCATATGAATATTTTTATAATTTTCTTATAGTTTCAGAAGTAATAAGTAACCATCTTTTTTGACACATAGTATATTGCTTGACATGTATTTTCATTATTTTATATACAGGGCAACTGAAAAGTATGGGAACACAGAAAAATGCTATATCCTGTAAAATATATGACATAATTAAATAATAAAATATAAAAGAAATAACAATATTTTAACAAATTGTTCACTGGCTTGAAATTTATTTTTTACACAAGTTTGAAAACGAAAGATCACAGAATTGACAGTCCGCTGCAGATAATTCTGATTTAAATCATTCTATGCCTTGATAATTTCGCATCACATACAATGCAAATTGGGGATTTTCTATTTCTAGCTTTTCTACAGAAGTCAAGTGAGCTAAGATCTGATTGTTCGAAGGCAATACACCTGTTATTAAATATCCACGCAGATGGTCAATGTTGTTTTTGCTCCATGTGAAGGCCCCAATACTGCTGGAAGTTCCATTAAAGTTATTTTGCTTCCATGAGGCGAATACTTCGTTGAACATATTAGTTGCTGTTCATTTTGACGGTTGTGAACTTTTCGGAGGATTAAGATTTTCATATAGTAGAAGAAATGCTACAAAATTTTTAAATAAGCATTTCTCAGATTTTAGTTGTGAAATATCAATGTCAAAAAACGCACCAATATTTTTTCAGCTACCCTGCTGTATCTAATTAAAAAATGTAAAACCCAAATTAGAAAAGAATATGTAATAAATGCTGTGTAACTTTTAAATTAGTAAGAATACTTCATATTCTTTAAAATTCTTCCAGAAAGTTAGCCATCAAGCTATGAAATGAATTATAGAAAATAAATTCAATTTATAGTTGTGGTAAAATCACAGATGAAATTGAGTAAAAAAAAATCATTTTTACAATACATGTAGTACTTACTTTTATAGTGAACTTATGGAAATCCATATTTTATAGCATATATCCACACAGGATTAGAAATTAAGAACTGTATGTAAGGTGTCAAAATAATGCCTACAATTTTTTTTCGATGTGCCAACTGCATTTCATATTTTCTTATTTCTTTTCACAACCATGTTAATAGTAATAATATTGCATTGCATATTTAATTTTAATGTATTGAAGGGAAGTGGGGAGGAAACTTTATATATTAAACACTTTTTCTTACTAAACAAAATAAAAACTGACTTTCCATAAGTATGAAATCTGATTAAACTACAATATTTGGATTCTGGAAAAACTTATTCTTTTTATAAAGCTAATATGCATACAAAACAGATAATCAAGCAAATATGTCCACAGAGAGAAAATATGAGCTTTAGATATAACTAACGATAAGCTAATTTTTAAAAAATCTGAGATTAACAGTACATCAGAAAATAAAAAGTTAGCAAATAAATGAATCTTTGGTTGCCAATTATGGTGGGGCATTTAAAACATTTCCAAATCACACATATTTTTTTTGTTTGTTTGAGGAAGGGAATACAAAAATTTTAAAACAATTTTAATACAGTTTCTTATTTTAGGAACATATAAGGATGAAGAAATATCTCATAATAAAAGAAAATCTTGTTTAAAGGGGTGTAATATCCAAGGACCAGTTTTATCAGTCATTGGTGAAAGTGATGTTAACTTAGAGGTTATTGAAATGTTCAAAATTCTTAAGACACGTGCTGATGTCATGATGCAGAGGGGGGGGGGGATGTATGCTAAAATACAAATGAAAGCATTTGCTAAACAAAAATTAAAGTTAAAGAAAGCTAGCTATCAAGATTTGACGACTAGGAATAATTTTTCTATAATTTAGTTTCATTTGACGACTAACGACTGCTGATTTCTAGTCCTGTATCCACATCAAAACACTTTCTGCCTAATTGTTTTTGTGTTTTGACTTATTGCATCTGAAATTTTAATCCACTGAGTAAATAAATCCACTGAGTAAAATGAATAAAACATTGAATAAAAAAAACAACCTTTTAGTTCAAATAATCTTTTTATTGTAAACACGAAGAATGTATTAAATATTATTAAACAAAGACGTAACACTATGTGGAACTGATGCCACTGATAAAATTTTGAAGACATAAGTATCTAATAAAAATGATAAAAATTTAAATTGGCTTTTACTATAGTTAACGTTAAACAACCAAAACAATGCATACCACAAAGTAACTAAGCTTATAAAAGTATCAGTTTTTATAATTAACTGTTTATATAAAATTAATACATAGCATGAGTAATTTAACAAGTTGCTTGAGTTGCGGAGCACAGTAACAGGTTGAAACACAGAAATTTCTGCACCTTCTTCATGATAAAGAATCGGAAACTTTTCTTGTATCAAGCATGGTAATGTAAGTACTATAAATTTAAGTTCACTATCTGAAAAAATAATAGTAACACATTAAGGAACACACACAACAAGACAGTCCAATTAAAATCTATCATCAAAGTACAGCAAAAATTGCAGATGAACAAAAAAAGAAAGAATAAAATTTAAATAAAATTTAAATTATAGCTCACAAGGCTATCAAAGCCTGACAGCTAATGTGCCCGCAGGTTCTGTATGTAACGTGATAACTCTTTATATAAATATCAGATTTGCTTCAAATTTTATATGTAGGTTCATTCTGATAAGGTTCTTCACTGATTAGCATTGGAGGTTCACTGGTTAAATATGAAGGGGGAGGGAGAAGAGAGTGCTACCCTCCTTAATTTATATAAATATGCAGAAATCATGCAGAATTATCACATTTTCTTCAAATTTTGTTAATAATTTCACTCTGATAAGGCACTTTCCTGATTAGTTTTAGGGGCTCATTGGTTAAGTATAAAGAGGGATGGCAGTTAATCCACTGTCCAATAACTTACAGTTAGTTGATTTCTTTTATTTTTGGAAGGGCATTATTCTTTGAAATAAGAGTATAATATACAGTTGTATGTATAGCCTGCGAGCTCAATGCCATCCGTTTAACTGGGCACTTTCTTCTTTATTGCCTATTTTCGGACAGCACGAGAAAATTACATGACCAACTCATACTTGTCATTCAGATATTCTTTTCCTGTATTATCATTAAGAGTTACAAACTATTTACATTATTAACCATATTTACAAAACATATCTTGGAACAAAGTGTCTATTCCAGATTAGCAACGAATTTCCCTAACATGTACAGGTATTCCATACCAGTAATAATAATAAAAAAATGAGGAATTTTATTCAAATTTATTAGTAAGCCCCTATTATGTATCCTATATTGACACTAATCAATGAATATATGGATACAACCCCCCGTGTTTTTCCTTCATTTTGCTAATAACGAATTTTCAACGTATTCTATTGACGATTATTTTCAAAATTTTCAAGATGTGATTTTGCAACTTTCACAAAAGTTGCTCTATACATTTGGCTAACATAATATGCGAATGAAATTTTGATATCTTTGACGCATGCGCAGTGAAAAATTATTTAGTAAACCTACTCAATATTCGAAAAAATTTTATAATTTTTAATTCTGATTACAGGGTATTGTGCGCAAGGTTGTTTGTCACATTTTCTGAAAAGAATGTTATTTTATATCAAGAACTCTTCAAATTATAAGCAAAAATCTTGGGTAAATTTGAGACTGTTTTTCGGATTCGTAGAAAACCTTAATTTTTCTACGAGTATACATGCTATCGACATAAAAATGAACACAGTTTATTACAATAAGCCACTTAATCATAATCTACAGTTTGAGCGCTTTTGCTACATTAGTTTTGACAGGGTTATCCAAAAGATATTCATTCTTTTTTAATTTGTTGACGGTCCCCTATTGGAGTTTCGGAATAAAACCTTCAGGGAAATATATGACTTATACTACACTACCTGGCCATTGATTATCGTCCACTTGCGATTTTAGACATTTTGTTAAATATCTAGAAAAATACATGATAAATTATCCTGAAACTCTCAGTGTATACACATAATAGTACAGGTCATATATTTCCGTGAAGATTTTTTCCAGAAACCTTATAGGAGACCGCCAACAAATTAAAAAACAATGAATATCGTTTGGATAACCCTGTCAAAACTAATGCAGCAGAAGCGCTCAAACTGTAGATTGCGATTAAGTGGCTTATTGTTATAAACTGTGTTCATTTTTATGTCGATAGCATGTATACTCGTAGAGAAATTAAGGGTTTTATAAAAATACTCCCAAATTTTTCCAAGATTTTTGCTTATAATTTGCAGAGTTCTTAATATAAAATAATAATATTTTCTCAAAATCTGACAAACAACATTGCACATAATATCCTCTAATCAAAATTAAAAAATAATAAAAATTGTATGAAAGATGAGTAGGTTTACCAAATATTTTTTCACTGCGCACGCGTCAACGATATCAAAATTTCATTTGCATATTATGTTAGCTAAATGAATAGAGCAACTTTTGTGAAAGTCGCAAAATCATAGCTTGAAAATTCTAAAAATAATCGTCAATATAATAAGTAGAAAATCCATTGTTCCCAAAATGAAGCAAAAAAAATGAGGGATTGTATCCAAATGTACTAGTAAGTTCCGTATTGTGTATTCTATATTGACACTAATTAATAAATATGTGGATACAACCCTTCTTGTTTTTGCTTCATTTTGGAAATAACGGATTTTTAAGTGATTCTATTGACGATTATTTTCAGAATTTTCAAGCTATGATTTTGCAACTTTCAAAAATGTTGCTCTATACATTTATCTAACATAATATGCAATTGAATTTTTGATATCGTTCACGCATGAGCAGTGAAAAATTATTTAGTAAACCTACTCATTTTTCATACCACTTTTATTAATTTTTAATTCTGATTACAGGGTATTATGTGCAATGTTGTTTGTCACATTTTCAGAAAATATTATTATTTTATATTAAGAACTCTGCAAATTATAAACAAAAATGTTGGAAAATTTTGGGAGTATTTTTATAAAAACCTTCATTTCTCTACGAGTATACATGCTATCGACATAAAAATGAACACAGTTTATAACAATAAGCCACTTAATCACAATCTACAGTTTGAGCGCTTTTGATGCATTAGTTTTGACAGAGTTATCCAAAAGATATTCATACATTTTTTAATTTGTTGGCGGTCCCCTATAAAGTTTCTGGAAGAAATCTTCACGGAAATAGATGACCTGTACTATATTTTTTATACACTGAGAGTTTCAGGATAATTCCTCATGTATTTTTCTAGATATTTTGCAAAATGTCTAAAATCGCAAGTGGACGATAATCAATGGCCAGGTAGTGTATTATATTTATATACTAAGATTTTCAAGATAATTCTACATACATTTTTCTAGATATTTAACAAAATTTCTAAAATCGCAAGTGGACGGTCATCTCTGGCCATATAGTGTATATCAGGAGCTTTAGGGAACTGGCTAATTCTTTATGTCTCCCTTTTGTTATATGGGGGAAAGTCGGGTGGAATGGGACTGTAGGTTTTTCTCTTTGTGCATTATTCTAAAGATTTCATCGATCGCATACAAGATGAAGCAATGGTAATCCATTCTTCAGTTTACAAAAGAATATTGATATGCATAGACTTGCAAATGTTTGAAAGAAATTTTTTTTTCTAAAATCCAATTTAAATTTGATTTATTTGCTCTCAATATATTAAAGGCTTGTTTATGTATAAATGTAATAGTTTCCCTATTTATGGAACATTATACTGTATATTATCCATAATTTAAACTAAGCCTAAAGCAGTATTTTTGTTTGAACAAGAAGTTTAACACAAACAAGGAACTGGCGAGGAATGGGACATGCCAGAAAAGGGATGAATTTGATGCGTCCAGTTCCTTTTTTTAATTAATAATAATGTGAATTGCTAACATGCAAATTTTTTAGAGGATAATATATTAATTATAACATTGATAATATATGCATTTATACA
Source organism: Maratus speculifer (assembly GCA_964019185.1). Taxonomy (NCBI): domain Eukaryota; kingdom Metazoa; phylum Arthropoda; class Arachnida; order Araneae; family Salticidae; genus Maratus; species Maratus speculifer. The sequence continues at coordinate 165,778,295 of OZ025294.1, read as the reverse complement.
TCAAAATGTAAAAAAAGTGATGATTATTTAAGGCTCAACGCTAGGCACAGAAAAAGACCCGGATGATAATGCAAAGTCTATGGGGGCGTTCTTTTCAAATATTTCGCCGAAATTTTAATATTTTTACGTGATTGTTTTGCACAAGATTGCTGAGGGCGATCCGCAACCGGCGTAGTTTTTACTTTTTCAGTTTTTGTTTCAGATTTTTTTTTTTTAATTACTTTAACTTACGAAATTGGTTTGAACCGGTTCTGAAATTGAAACTATCGTTATATTCTCAGCTATCTTGTTCAAAAGAATCATGTAAAAATATTAAAATTTGAGTTAGGTATTTCAAAAGAACGCTCCTATAAACTTTTACATTATCATCTTTACATTCTGTGCCTAGTGTGGGGCCTTAATGACACCTATGACAGAGAATCCTGAATTTTCATTCCAGTCATGAAGATACTGGAATTTTATATTGTGGCATATACATTATCAACTTACAACCTTTGTTTGATTGTTTATCTTACTGACACTATAGGTTATTTTGTGCCTTATAGCTTTTTTTTTATTATTGCTGTCCCATAACTCTTAATGAGTAGGTATGAGACACATTTTGAAACTTACGTTCTCTTTAAAATAAAATAGTATTTGCACGTTATGTTTCTATATTGTTCAGGGGGATTAAAAAGTGTTTTACCTTGCATGCTATAAATTGAATTGTTTCTTTTTGTGTATATATAAAAAAAAAATTCTTACTTTTGTAAAAAAAAAAAAAGTCCCACACCACCCCACTCTCCCCTATATAGATATTATATATTAATACACCAATTACATGAAAATAGAATTTTTATCACTAGTATTAAAATACAGTTTAAGGGCTAACAGTTTATTGTATATCCTTAAGTTTTTACCACCTTCTCCCCAGGTTTTTACCGGCAAAAAGCCAGCCCTGTTTATTGGTCTTGTTTCAGAACGGGTGGAATGAAAGATTGTTAAAAATTATGTCATTAGAAAAATGTTTAAGATTTATAAATGACAGTGCAAAAATCGCCTTTGAAACACGAGATCTTCATCACCTGCGGAAAATTTTCACATTTGTGTAAAATTACGATATAAGTTTTTATTCATTGTTATATTTTTTGAACACACACTATTTCTGTAAACTATTCTGAAAGTTCAGTGGAGTAAATACAGATTGTTTTCCTTTTATAATTTGAATGTTCATGACTACAAATTTGTCATATCGGATGATGTTGATGATTAAGAAAGGGGGGGGGGACTGATTACGGTCTAATCAAACTTAAATTACTATTATTGAAAAAAAATATTTTATTTTATTTAACCATAAAATTCTGCTACTAAATAAGGTTTAATGCGAAAGAATACTTTCGAAAAAAAAAATGGGTGTAAATCTGCATAGCCGATAATCAGATCATAAGGTTTATTCAATGCAATACCCTAACATTTTCTCATCTTTTTGAAAGAAAATGAAACCAAAAGTATGGAAATATGAAGAATTGGGAGTAAGAAAACATAATGGTAAACCCAAGATACCGCTAAATTCGGGGTTTTAGGCATTTCCCACCAAGGTATGACTTGGCTGACTAATAACGTTTTAATATGCAAATCGAGGTTTTATCCGCGATTTTTATCCTTAAGTGAGACTAAATGATTGTCCGTGCTACCGCCTCCCGATCTAATCTTATTATGAAGATTATTTTGGAAATAATGGTGGTTAATAAGGAAAATATTAATAATGAAAACCCTGTAAATAAGTTTTGATTACTTTAAGATTTGCAAGTATTCAATTGTCTTAAATGAAAAAGTCCCCCCCCTCTCAAATAAAGACAAATCAAGTATACTGAAACAATATTAGAGAAGTTACGCGAGGCTGCAATATGGTGTGAATTAGCCTTTACAGGAGGGTTTCGGATAGCATCTATCCGACAATATATACAAAGCCGGCCAGATGCTGTCCAAGATCCCGTGTAAAGGTTAAAATTTAAACTTCGCGAATAAAATTAATTGCTTTTAACTGTATATAGACGCAAAAATATATTTTAACCTTAACTGCTCTGACAAAAATTGTTACATAACTACTGTGAGCTGTCTGTCAGACCATTTAATCTGAAGATGAATAAAATGTTACATTAATTCTCAGAATACTATTTATGTATTAAACTTTGTGTACAAGAATATTATAAATAAATTCAGCCATTAAAAAGTATTTAGAGGTAGTAATAAGACTCCAAACTAAAAAAAATTGACCAGTATCTATAGTTAAACTAAAAATTACAAGTTAAACTGTGAAACTTGAAAAACTCACGGTGTCTGAGACCACTAACAGCAGTTAAGGGTTAAATCTAAACAGCTGAGTTTAAACATAAGGTAAAATGGTCATAGAATATTCCGATTGCAACAAGATTCATCTATAATAACTGATTTGTAATGAAAAAATATGTAAATATTTTTACAATCTTTCATTTCGCTCTTTCTAATTGTGCGCCCTTAGTATTCCCGTGCCTAGAGCAGTTTGCTCCAATTGCTCCTCGGTAGCTAAGGCCTCGATAAATCATTTTAAAATATTGACATGTAAACGAGAAATTGTAAAATAACTACCTCATAGATTTAACATTAGCAAGCGGGTATTTTGGTGAGAGTGTAGCTTGTAGCTTCACATAATAAACTTAACAATCAATCATACTAACAAAAAAATCCAATTTACTGTTTTTTATGACATTACTTATAGGGATGTACGATAAATTAACGTTACAATAAAATAAAATAAAATAAAGTTAAATCTTACCTTTAATCAGACTTTGCCCGGTTCACTGGTCGCGCAAACCGGATCGTTAAGTCCTCATTGTTGTTTCATTGTAACTCAGTGGTTAGTCCTCAATTAATATCGCCAATTTACACACTGCTATGTTTTGATTTGCTCACACCCGTAATCTTTACTTGCTGACACCGAAAGCAGAAAGACACGCGTCATAGCGCATGCGCAAGTTGCCAGTCACCCGATGAGGTGCTTACGAAGTGCATGGCACCTTATTTAGCTCCCATCATCCAGTAACAGATCTGTCGTCACCCCCAACCGCATATTCAAGCTGCTATGACACCCTAGGGTTCCAAATGGCACCGCCTTTTCACCTCCGGGTCCCAAATGGCACCGGTTTGTCACCTTTATTTTTAACAGTGTACAGTCATTTTATTTTTTTAGGTTTTTATTCAGGGTTTCAATCATGGTTTCAATCATCTGTCCTCTGTTTGTCTATCCGTCAGAGAGTCCGTATATAAAAGATATAAAAGTCAGATACTTCAAATTTTGTGTTATTATAGCTGAATACCACATGTCAATCGACAAACCCTAAAATTTTGAAAAAGCCTATCATTTTAATTAAATTATATTGTTCAATGTCATCTGTTCATTTTTGTGATTTAAAATTTCAAAGAGAACGTTACTTTGAATGTTTTTTGCATGTAGACATCATAGCTTAGAAGTAAAACGCCTAACTTGCAAACATCAGGTTATTATTAGTGTTGTGTTTACTTTAGTGGGTGAGGAGAAGAGATGGGGGGAGAAAACACTTTTTATTTGCTTTTACCCACAATTAGGCCAAAGTGATCGTGAAAGTGACTAATACATTGCGAAGAATGGAGGCCGGCAAACGACCCAAACACGACCATCATTACATCACTTAAAATAATAAAAAATGTTCTTTTAACCTTGAAGATGATAAGCTAAATACAAAATTATAAAATATAAATTTGAAGAAAAAGGTAAAGTTACCTGTGAAGTCCTTGGCAGATGATGAGTAGTAAATTCCAGACACATGCACAGGAATTAATACACAAATTGGTTGAAGATTAATATTTATTTATTTATGAAATACTTGTATTTTCTTTCATGAAAATCGAATATTTTTCTTTATAGAAACATTTCTTGTTTCTCATAAAAATTAAACTTTTGCTTTATAGTAAAAACTTTACAAATGAAGATATTTTTTTTAAATTGATATATTCCAAACAAAACCAACATTCTTCATCATAACACATTTTTTGATATATCTTGACAGTATGAACTTGAAAAATTTCTCGTAACACACAAAAGGAAAATAACATTATTTTCTTCAAAAAGAATCATCACTTAAATATATGTATCTTTTAAATATATATATATATTATCAGACGAGAATTTTATATGGATATGCACCAATATTTTCCATGGAACGCCCCGTGAATATTCAAATTTATTTAAATGAAGATGGGCCAAATAGCAAATTAAAATGACGAAAGAATTATAAAGTCAATACGTTATGTAAAATGTATGATCACTTCTTGAAAGAACATTCTTCAACTCACGAAAGAAAATCTTCACCTCTGCTTGTTTTTCAGAGGACGGAGATCACATAAAAGGAATTATTGAAGAAATTTGAGCACAAAAAGTAGTTGAAGAAAATTATTAACGATGAGATGAAGAAAAATAAGATAAATATTTAGAAGACACATGACGACATTCTTCTTTAGTTATGATTGCTAACACGAGAGTAACGAACAGAAGATCCATGGTGTGACCTTATTTAACTTGTGTAATCCGAAAAAGAGAAGGCACAAAACACAATAATTTCGGGATGCCTTTGAAGGGGCTTTGCTCCTCGCAGCCCTAAAAAATCAACCTTTCCTGAAACCATGGCGTGATCATAGCAGCATGAAATGGTGCCCGTATGCAACGGTCTCGAGGGGCGCACAAATGCCCCGAAATTCCACCCAAAACTTCGATCAACCAGCCACATCCATTACGGCAGGAGTCTAGCAGCGCAACTGACGCAGGTGGCCGTGAGCCCGGAGGGAAAGAGGAAAGGTTACTGGAATCCCGAAATACGCCAATTTGGCAGCGAGCGACAGAGGGGGGGGGGGTGACAAAATAAGCCAAGTTACGATGCAAAGTATGGAGAAAAATGAATTTAATAAAAACAGAATTGATAAACACGTAAAGAAGGGAGGCCAAAGCAGGTGGCCCAGCGCTGAATGACTTAAAATACGTCACCTGCGGAAACGAATTTGATAGGCTAAGGGGGGTGTCTGAATAAGCGGAAGTTCCACCCATAGAACAAGCCAGAATGTTCTCGAAGGGTCTCCAAACCGGAAGGAATGACTTCGAACAGGATTTTACCGGCTTGGAACATTCGAAAGCTAAGTAAGAAAGAAAACATTACAGGCGACGAAAAGAAAAGAAACGAAATCGAAATAAAATTTAAATTGAGAACATTAATAAAAAAGGAGGTAATAAGAAATAAAATGGCTAATAAAATTGAATTAAACAAAACATATGGGGGGGGGTTATCGAGTAACCACCACATATTACCCAGGGTCCCCCAAAAGAAAATATTGGTGAGATGACAAAAAATGAACAATTTTTTCATCGAGACAATATTTTCTGACATATGTACAAATATACTAAATAATTACATAAAATAAATGTATCAGAAATAGTTATAGGAATATAAATAACTGTTTTACATGCAGTTCAAATAATAAAAAAAATACTTATTGTTATAATAGTAATCCTTATATGTTAACATGGAAGGTATACAAAATTTTCTTCCAGAAGTATCTATCATATATAAAAAAAAATTTAAAGTCTATGTCTATGTGCAAAACAACAGTCCTTAAGTTTGACGAGTCTCTTGTTAGGCTGTGCAAAATGCACTTTTAATAGTAGAATGCTTTAGCATATGTCAAAATATTTGGTTATACAATAATATGTATATTATATTCTTAACTGTCAACAAAATGAAACATACTATAACTGTATATGAATCATACTATAACTATATAAAATATGTGGTTTCAAATAACACATGAAAAATTGAGTGAATTTGTAAGTTGACAATTGAACAAAAAAATATATATATATATAAATGGTGCAGAGAGATTAGTTAGGCTCTCATAAAAAATTCACTTATATCACCACATAGCCTTTTAAACTTTCAATAAATCTTAAATGAATAACCTTAGCATTATTCAATAACACATTTTTACAGAAAATAAAATAATAAGTTGCAAAAAGAATGGCAACAAAAGCATGATATTATTTTTCAATAAAAATATCTTCAAAATGAATATAATAATTTTCAAAGAGAGAATCTTTACACTCTCATAAAGGAATATTCTTGAACATTTTCAAAATAAATTGACAATAAATTGCATAAATTATACTATACTTCATTCAAAATAAACATAAGATGTTTAATATTCTGAAAAAGGAAGAAATTTATATGAATATGTCAATCTTATATATGACTTGATAATGTCAACTTTCAAACAAAAGAAAAATCAATTATGTCAAAAATTTTATATATAGAAGATATCTAGAACATATTTACTTGTAATTTTCAAACATTTTTTTTTAAACTTAAGTAAGTGATCACTTTTGCATTTGTCATATATCAAGTATTTGCTTTTTATAAATATATATAATGACTCATTCAACATCTTTGGATCCAAAGTATAAACACTCAAAAGTATACAAAAAAATATTATATACTACTTATGGTGAGTCATTCACTTTCTATATTTCACCAAGAAGAGAAGAAATACTAGTATATATAAGTTTATCATGCACTTTCTTTTCTTTTTTTTTTTTATCAAAAGAGGTTAAATGTTAAAGCATGCATGCATTGTAAAGAGAAGTCACAATAGAGAAAGTAATTTGATGAGTACTCATTTTTATGTTTACCTTATATCAATTACAATTTCACCTTTCTTATTAGAATGCACATTTGTCAAAAATAACTTTAAATAATGACATAATATTATAATAAGAATATAAAAAGACAAATTCTTTCTCAATTTCAGCACCAACTATTGTAATTAAAGACTTTATAAGATTTAAAAGTATGGCATACATGAGATTATATATCTATTGTAATAATTATGAGTTAGAGATAAATGCATTAAATAATAAAACTATTGAAAACCATACATACATCAAGAGGATGACTGTTGAATTGTATCAGGGAGAAGAAGACTTAAATAATGAAGAAAAAATAATAACAGCTGCCTGCAGCTTGGAGAAAAGAAAAAAAATAAATTACATAGAGATTCTTCTTACTGAAATATTAGTCTGGCTAGCATCGACTGATTATACTACAAAGCAATAGTCATCCTGAAAAAGGAAAAAGAAGGTTAGTTTATTTCTTATACAGTTTATGATTGCGAGGGCGAAGATCATAATTTTTATATTGAGTAGACTTGTTTTTAACACCAGTATGAGTGCTATCAGGAGGAGCTTGTGACAGTACTGATTTACTGGAACATGAAGATGTTTGTTGTGACTTAGAAGAAGAAAGAATTTGAGGAGATGTGTTACATGCAGCATCATGATTTGAAACTTGGGTAGGAGAGTGTTGTCTCACAGGAGTGGAAGATGCATTATCAACAGCTGATTGATCATGTGATGCATTTTTAGAAGAAACTGAAGGATGTTGCAGTGCTTCATTTCTCTTTTGAAGCTTCAAGATTCGATTAGTGTGAATCAACATAGGGGAAGCATGACTATTATTGGAATCTTGAATTTGAATGAGCACAGGAGAAATTATTTTCTTCACCACATATGGGCCTTGTATTTTCTTGTTAAACACATTGGGAAATTTTACGTAAACAATGTCATTAACACTGATGTTGGAAAACTTTAATTTTTCTCTGGATTTTTGGTACACCTTTTGTCTAGACGATTCATTATTCTTGTAAGCTTGATAGTATACTTTTTCAATAACATCCATCAATTTATGAATTTCATATGCAGTATTGAGAATTTTCCATGAAACTTGAGTTTTATAATTGGAATAAATGTCGTTTATTTCTCTTCCAAAATGAAGAAGATTTGGAGTGAATTTTGTGGCTGGATGAGGTGTAGCATTATATATGGATTGGTGAATTTTTAGAGCAGTTGGTATATCACATCCTTGTGAAGCCATTGTATTCACAGACGATTTTATTTGAGAATTGACTCGTTCACTTAATCCGTTGGCCTGGGGATGGGCTACAGAACTGTGTTCTAATTTAATGCCAAGCTTTTTATTAAAGAAAGAAAACATGTCACTAGTAAATTGAGAGCCATGATCAGTGAGCGTTAATTCAGGTTTTCCATGAGTGGAAATGTAATGTAATAAAGCTTTTGTAACAGACTCAGCGCTGATATTATTCAAGGCATATAATTCTAAATGACGAGAAAAATGGTCTATCATGGTCAACACATATTGACGATTTCTCAATGGGCCGAGTAAATCCATAGAGACTTTTTGATTGGGAGCTGTTGGGAGTGGTGCAGGTAAGTATGGAGCAGTGTTTTTTTTATGATTCTTATTTACTAAACAGATTTCACAAGAGTTGACATAATTAATGGTATCTGAAACAAGGGTTTTCCAGGTAAATCTTTTCTTTAAATTAACAATGGTTTTATGAATTCCAGTATGAGTAATATGAGCAATTCTTAAGGCTTTTGCTCTAAGTGACAAAGGTAAAACAGCTTTGTGTAGCTCAATATCTTCAGAAGAAAAATGACCATTGTAGCAAAGTAACTCATTACTTGGATTAATATAGTAGCCATTTAAACTTTTAGATTTCTTATTATTTTTAAGATCTTCATAAATTTGTTTGATTTTTGTGTCCTTTTGTTGTTCAGAGAAGATGGTGTGATCAAGAATTTCTAATAATGGATCTTGGTTATTATCATTATTAGGAGGTGAAGAAGCACTCTGAAGATGACATGTGTGGTGTATTTTGTCAACTAAACCACATGGAAAGTGAGAAATGTCATTATGTAAATCGTTTTGATTATCAACAATAGGTAAAGGTTCTTGTGAAGAAACAAGATCTGGATTATTATGGAGATCTTCAGTAGGAATGTGAGGAGTTCTACTCAGAAAATCTGCTAAGACATTTTCTTTGCCTGGCACATGTTGGAATGTGTACGAGTATTCTGACAGTTCTAACATCCAACGAGTAGTAATATCAGCAGGTGATGTAGCTTTTTTATAATTATTAAGTGGCTTTGCATCAGACAATAGAATAAAGGGTCGACCAAAAATATAGTATTTAAAAGCAGTTATGCCTTTGTAAATGGCATAAAGTTCCAGTTTGATGGCAGCGTAGTGTCTTTCTGATTGAGATAGAGTTTTGGAATTATAGGAGATGGGTTTTAGTTCACCATCAAATTTTTGCATAAGAACAGCTGAAATTGCTGTTTTTGATGCATCTGTATTAACATAGAACGTTTCATTCCAGTTTGGGAGATTGAGCATAGGTTTATGGAAAAAAATGTCTTGTAATTTTTTAAATGCATTTTCTTGTTCAGATTTCCAAGAAAACTTATTTTTAGGTTTGGTGACTTCAATGAGAGGAGTAATCAATTTAGCAAAATTTGGAATAATTGACCTATAAAATGAACACAAACCTATAAAACTCTTTGTTTGCCTCTTGGTTTTAGGCGTTGGAAAAGAAGTGATTTTTAAAATGTTACTCGTAATAGGAAGAATTTTATGATCTGTGAGTTGCAAACCCAAGAAGTTAATACTTGTTTGCATAAATGCACATTTTTCAGGAGACAGAGTAATGTTATTAGCAATGAGAGTGTCTAATAGCTTTGTGAGCTTCATGGACATTTCTTCAAATGAATTAGCACCCACTACAATATCGTCTTGATATGCATAACAGGAATCAATTTGAGATAATTGAATAACAGAGTCGATTAATTGTTGGAAAGTGCTGGCGGCTGTCTTCAGGCCAAATACTAAACGTAAATAGGTAAAAATTCCCCATGGAGTAGTAAAACTGAGTTTATCTTGCATATCTTTAGGTACCGCAATCTGCCAGTATGCAGAGGGCAAGTCAAGAGTGGTATAATATTTAAATTTTGACAACTGTACCAATAGATTTTGAATTCTAGGAAGAGGATATGAGGATGGAATTATTATGGAGTTTAACAATCTTAAATCCAGAGCCAAACGATACTTTTGAAGCTTAGACATATCAGTTCTCTTCTTTTTAACAAGAAGCATGGGACAGGCCCAAGATGAATTTGATCTCTCAATAATGCCAGCGTTTAACATTTGATTAATTTGGTCAAGAGCTTCTTGCTCAAGTGCCTGTGGCACAGGAAAAGGTAGCGTTTTGACTGGATGAGCATTGTAAATTGAGGATTGACCAGGTCAGTATGACCCAAAGTGTCAAGAGATTTTGAAAAAGCTAAAGCTTTACTACATAATAATTTGGTCAAAGAGTCCCTTTCATGAGGAGGTAAATGTTTTAAATCAAAGTCATTTGGAGAAAGTTCTTGAATTCGTTTTCTTTTAATCTCTTCAGATGGTAAAATTAAATTACAATAATCGTTCTCAAAATCCAAATCAAAAGAGTATTCCTCAATATCTTTCTCATCTACATTGATACATTCGCCAATGATTGAATTTTTATTTAAATGAATATCCAGCTTTGATATATTCTGACATACAACCAAAAATAAATCATTTTGATTTGAAGAATTCGAGTGCAATGATTGATGTAACACAAGACCTTTATTTTTTAAATTGGGTTTGAAAACAAAATATTCAGATGGAGGATTGAGATACTTAACATGTAAATAAACAAACGAATTAGGAGGTATTAATTCTCTATTAAGTAATTGTACCATGTTGGAATTCACCAAGACTTTATTACCATAATTTAAATGAGTTTGTTTTTCACCAACATAGTTACCATCATTAGTATTCTGAGATGAGAAATTCTTGCCAGGAATATTATTATCATTAGATACATAGTTTACCACATTACCATAATCAGTTGGAAAATAATAAGTAAAATTACCATCAATATAAGGATTATGAAAATTCATAGCAGAATGAGCCATATTATTTGTAAACAAACCATTATTTTGAACATTATAATTATAAGGATAGGTTGTATAATTGTTGACTAATTGTAAATTTGTGTCATCATAATTTGCACATATATTATCAGAATAAATACCATTACTTAGATTATTTGAGATAGAATCTTCATAACAAGGCATTTTGTGTGCATCGAGAGAATATGGTGCAATTGAATTCACATAATTATATTCAGAATTCATAAAATAGCAAGTAGGAGATTCATTATAACTTTGAAAAGGAATGTGTTTGTCCTTAATTAGGATAGACTTAAAACTTGGAGAAATAGTAATAGAATGCTTGTTAATAAATTCAAATCCAAGTATGGCTTGAAAATGAACATTTTGTATCTTTGTAAGGTAAAAAACATGATGAAAAAAAAATTTATCAATTTTAAATGCTATTTCTATGCATCCCTTGTAGAAAACCTTAGAATTTATGGTAGACACCGATACATTCCTGGATAAAAATTTGTAATGAAGCCTGGATTTAATGCTATTAAAGCATTCTTCATCCAAGAGAGACAAACTTGATCCCGTATCAATTAACGTTGAAATTTCATTATGTTGAATGTTTATGAGTATGCATGGAAGAACATATGAATTATTAAATGAGCTGCAGATGACATGTCTTTCTTGTACATCATCATCAATTTCAAGATTTTGTTTAGATGTCAAAGAATTATGTGAACAGGAAGATTTGTTACATTTAGATGTCATAGGAGAAGTTTGGACAGCTGTGGATGACACTAAAGTAATTGAAGAGCGTTTGTCAAATTGTTGATGTTTGTTGTTGTTGTCAAAGTGTACTGACCCTGAATGAGAATTACGGGAGAGAAGGCGGTCAGTAGAACCAGTCTCCCTTATCTGTTTAAATGATAAACATTGTTGTTATTTTCAGAAGAAGAGGTGTGGCTTTTCCTTCTGTGAGGGTGAGACGAAATTTGAGTTGAAGAGTTTTGGTTAGACGAATTAATAATATTTTTAAATTTGTAACATGTATCCATACGATGATTGAATTTCCCACAGAACGCACACTGCACAACATCTCGTCTGTGATAAAAGGATGTAGAATTTTTTTTGTGAGAAAACTTATCAAAGGTGGGTTGGTAAGGACGTTTCCGGTAAAAATTACGTTGATGAAAATTATTGTTTCGTTTATTTGTAGCCTCTTGTCTCGGAGGAGAAGGCGAAAATGTTCTAGCTTTTCTTTTGAAATTACGAGAAGCATGAGAATTGTCCTTTTGAGTTTGTAAAGGAGAGTAGTTGGCTTGAGAATTGTGATAAACTTTATCCTTCGTATGCTTTATAGGGGTTTTATGAAGCACATCATTATTAGAATTAATAGAATTATCATGGACTTTTTCAGAATCCAAACAATAGGCTTGATTAAAATTCTCATAAGATTTTTTAGGGGGAGAGTCATAAATGTCTTGAAGAAAATTTGCTCGTTCAAGAGCTAACTCGAAAGATGTAATATTTTCTTCTAAAATTTTGCGTTTGATTTGTTTAGGCAAAGCCTCAAGAAAATGAGTGAACTTTAATGAATTGAGAGCAGAAAGATCCAATTTTGGGTAAGCAAGTCGAAGTTGTTTATCCAACCGAAAAGCAAAATTTTTAACCGATTCATTTGAATCTAAACTTAAGTTCTGTAAGGATTTTAGAGAAACAGATTTTTTTGTGGGTAAGAAATAGTCTATAAATGCTTTTCGAATTTCATTAAAGTTAGAGTTCTTGAACTGAGACTGAGTTTCAAGAAAGAAGAGTAAGGCAGTGCCTTCCAGTTTTGATTTAAAGAGAACAAAAAGTTCCTTGTCTGTAAAGTTATTTAGTTCTTGTATGTCAGATAATTGATCGAAGAAGAATTCTACAGTCTGAGGGTTACCGTCGAAGGGTTGGATTGCAATATTTAATTTTGCCTTGGGTGGCATGATGAAGAGAGAAACAAAAATTAATCTAAGAGCTCAATATATGACATGATAAATTTGGTTATTGGTTGGTCTTGTGATGAATAATATATATATAAATTGACCCGTTATTTAAAATATTGGTGACTTTCATATACGTCATAAACCATTTTTATATGTTAAAAAAAAAGAAGAAAAAGTATACTAACATATTAGTATGATATGAAGAATATAAGACCCAAAAATTTTAGTAAAAAATATATATATATAATATGGCTCAAAACATATATTATTAGATGTATGACAAGAAAAATAATTTATCTTAGCATGAACAATAATTTTTACTAGCACCTCCGTTAAATAATGTATATATATTAGTTGCAAATTATACCAAGGCAAGAAAAATATATGGAAAAATTATGTTATATATATGATGCACTGCTCCAGAAAACAAAAATATTATTTCAGTATAGAATCAATATATGTTGCAATTAATTACTGCACCACTCTCAATAAAATATAATTACAAATATTAATGTATGAAGAAAATAACTTGAAAAATAATGAAGAACTAACTGAAGATAATGACGACAATATGTATAAATATAACGAAAATACGATGGTAGCAAAGGAAAAATGGATGGTCATGGAATGTTGGATACGCTTTGGTCATGGCATCAAAGGAAATAAGAAACTGTTGTGTTTACTTTAGTGGGTGAGGAGAAGAGATGGGGGGAGAAAACACTTTTTATTTGCTTCTACCCACAATTAGGCCAAAGTGATCGTGAAAGTGACTAATACATTGCGAAGAATGGAGGCCGGCAAACGACCCAAACACGACCATCATTACTTCACTTAAAATAATAAAAAATGTTCTTTTAACCTTGAAGATGATAAGCTAAATACAAAATTATAAAATATAAATTTGAAGAAAAAGGTAAAGTTACCTGTGAAGTCCTTGGCAGATGATGAGTAGTAAATTCCAGACACATGCACAGGAATTAATACACAAATTGGTTGAAGATTAATATTTATTTATTTATGAAATACTTGTATTTTCTTTCATGAAAATCGAATATTTTTCTTTATAGAAACATTTCTTGTTTCTCATAAAAATTAAACTTTTGCTTTATAGTAAAAACTTTACAAATGAAGATTTTTTTTTAAATTGATATATTCCAAACAAAACCAACATTCTTCATCATAACACATTTTTTTTGATATATCTTGACAGTATGAACTTGAAAAATTTCTCGTAACACACAAAAGGAAAATAACATTATTTTCTTCAAAAAGAATCATCACTTAAATATATGTATCTTTTAAATATATATATATATTATCAGACGAGAATTTTATATGGATATGCACCAATATTTTCCATGGAACGCCCCGTGAATATTCAAATTTATTTAAATGAAGATGGGCCAAATAGCAAATTAAAATGACGAAAGAATTATAAAGTCAATACGTTATGTAAAATGTATGATCACTTCTTGAAAGAACATTCTTCAACTCACGAAAGAAAATCTTCACCTCTGCTTGTTTTTCAGAGGACGGAGATCACATAAAAGGAATTATTGAAGAAATTTGAGCACAAAAAGTAGTTGAAGAAAATTATTAACGATGAGATGAAGAAAAATAAGATAAATATTTAGAAGACACATGACGACATTCTTCTTTAGTTATGATTGCTAACACGAGAGTAACGAACAGAAGATCCATGGTGTGACCTTATTTAACTTGTGTAATCCGAAAAAGAGAAGGCACAAAACACAATAATTTCGGGATGCCTTTGAAGGGGCTTTGCTCCTCGCAGCCCTAAAAAATCAACCTTTCCTGAAACCATGGCGTGATCATAGCAGCATGAAATGGTGCCCGTATGCAACGGTCTCGAGGGGCGCACAAATGCCCCGAAATTCCACCCAAAACTTCGATCAACCAGCCACATCCATTACGGCAGGAGTCTAGCAGCGCAACTGACGCAGGTGGCCGTGAGCCCGGAGGGAAAGAGGAAAGGTTACTGGAATCCCGAAATACGCCAATTTGGCAGCGAGCGACAGAGGGGGGGGGGTGACAAAATAAGCCAAGTTACGATGCAAAGTATGGAGAAAAATGAATTTAATAAAAACAGAATTGATAAACACGTAAAGAAGGGAGGCCAAAGCAGGTGGCCCAGCGCTGAATGACTTAAAATACGTCACCTGCGGAAACGAATTTGATAGGCTAAGGGGGGTGTCTGAATAAGCGGAAGTTCCACCCATAGAACAAGCCAGAATGTTCTCGAAGGGTCTCCAAACCGGAAGGAATGACTTCGAACAGGATTTTACCGGCTTGGAACATTCGAAAGCTAAGTAAGAAAGAAAACATTACAGGCGACGAAAAGAAAAGAAACGAAATCGAAATAAAATTTAAATTGAGAACATTAATAAAAAAGGAGGTAATAAGAAATAAAATGGCTAATAAAATTGAATTAAACAAAACATATGGGGGGGTTATCGAGTAACCACCACAATTAGTTCGGTGTCCAGTGCAGAAAATTGGAAGAATTTTTGTATTTTTTGCCAAATTAAGGGTTTATATATTATTAGTGCTTTGTTTGTCTGACATTCATAATATATATTTTTTTTTTCATTCATTTTTCTTCTTTTTTAAAAAGTGTTGTGATTTATTAATGATTCAGCATTTAAAATTTTGTTTAAACATTATTCTTTTCATTTTTAGAAATTTAAAATTTTATTCATGTTTCCACTATTTTTTCGGATTTAAAAAAGTGGAATTTTGGATTTTATTTAATAATTTGATGAGAACATTTTAATTTGATTAAAATAACTAAATTATCTTTATAGTTATTTTTAAGATTATTTAAGATAATTATTTGCGCCTCACTTGCAAACATAAGGTTATTATTAGTTCGATCTCCAGTGCAGAAAATTGGAATTTTTATATTAAGATGGATTTACTTAGAAGAAATTTCGTATTTTTTGCCAAATTAAGGGTTTATATGTTATTAGTGTTTTATTTATCTGACATTCATAATATATATTTTTTCATTCATTTTTCTTCTTTTTTAAAAAGTGTTGTGATTTATTAATGATTCAGCATTTAAAATGTTGTTTAAATATTTTTTTTTCGTTTTTAGAAATTTAAAATTTTATTAATGTTTCCACTATTTTTCCGGATTTAAAAAAATGGAATTTTAGATTTTATTAAATAATTTGATGAGAACATTTTAATTTAATTAAAATAACTAAATTATCTTTATAGTTATTTTTAAATTCGACTTATTGGTGCTGCCATATATTTAAGAATTTAATAATTATAATTTAACAATTTGAATTTATTAATTAAACTATAAATTGTTTTCAAAGAAACATTAAACTAAACCCTCTGTGTGATCTGCGATCTCATTAATCCATTTGTTTGCTTTGACTTCTGAAAATCTCATCGTTAGATGTTTAGTGAATGCTATTCATTTGTAAACTTTTATATATGAAAATCACTTATTCAGTAAAATGCAAATCCTTTACAAATTAATTTTTATTTGCTTTGAGAAGCCTAAAGCTACTGCTATCTTGAAGCTTTTTTATAGATGTCAGGAACTTTTGGGGTGAAAATGAAGCAAGAATAAAAACTAAAAAGATAAAATTTTTATGTCCTGTTTTCATTATTGTAGTCATTAGGAACTTAATATTTGATATCAATTACAAGAACAGTCCATAACAACATAATACTAGCTTTACTATAAGCTGAAGTGTCACTTCCAGTTATGTATAATTTATTTCAGAAACTGGCAAAACTGTCAGAGAAAAGGTTTTCTCTGTTAATGAAACAGAATATCGATTGCGACAGATGATTAATCTTTCAAATTGTATTACGTTATTCTTCAAACTTCGTAATTCAATAAAAGTGTCTAGTAAATCTAATAACTGTGGATTTCCGAACAAAATATTATAGTACATGAACTTAATTTGACTGATTTTGAAGTAAATGTATAGCTAAAGTTTTCAACTGGTTTTGAAGTGTCTACTTTAATCATAAGTATTGCAATTGAGGTTCAATTTAGAATACTTTTGTAAAGTCTATACAAAATTGACATTTTGGAATAATATTGTAATATCTAGTAGTTAGATGTGACGTGGTATTATATTATATTTTTGATTTTAAAGGGATATCATTGATTTTTTTTAATGTAATTTTTATGATAAGACAGATTGTGTATTTTGTCAAATTGGAGATATTTTACACACCGTAAAAATGAGTTATTTGGATCTTACATAAATAATAATAAATATTTTGAATTACAGTAAGTGACCTGCTAACGAACTTCATTAGCTCAAAAAAATGCCCATTCATTGAATTGTTTGTGAATCGATCACATATTTACATATATTTTGAATTTATTTTATAGAAATTGAATTACTTTCTTTTTTTAAAAAAGTTTTTTAAAAAAATGTGTAAAAAATAATATAAATCTTATTTTTTATAGTATGGTTAATGTATGTTCTTATGTAATCAGGACCGATCATATTTGATGGCTTTGTCTATGTCGTAGTGTATTATAAATAATAAAATACATCCCCTTGTAAAAAAAAAAAAAAAAAAAAAAAAAAAAAAAAAAAAAAAAAAAAAGGGGGGGGGGATTACATTTATTAATTAAATTACATCAAATTGTCACATTAACTGTTCGAAAACCATTTAGCTATTTGAAAGATCGTGTTTACTCTCGTGCCCAATAAAGGTCAGGTAAAGCCTTTATTGGGCACAATAAAGGACTGTTAATAATTTGAGAGCTAAATTTCAATTACAATAATTTATTTTCATTTTAAAGCATTTCTTTCAAAATGGAATCAAAATAAAAAAAAATTAATTTTCTTGATACATTAATTCTAATTTAATGGCTCTAAAATATATGGACGATAACTTCGGAATTAATCAGCCCTCGTATATAAGCGTTAAAAGGCTCTCTGATTTGGTAATAAATGCAATTAAATATAGCTGGGCAAATCCGAAGCGCAGTATTACTACTTCTTGGCTTTGTTTTAAGATATGCTCGTTAATCAAATATGTGTTCTTTGTTTGAACATAGAAATGTCTCGTGAAGTTGTTCAGTAATCAATCTGTCCATATGCAGAACAGTTCGTTAACCGATCACTTACGCTTCTATTCAGCGATTACTTCGAGTTATTACAAAAACCTCGGTCGAAAGTTCAAACGGTATTCACGTTTAATCCTGATTGGACACCTCCTTGATAATGTCTAATTAAATGTTATCACGAATTTCATTTGAGCGTTTGACCGAAGTTTTCTAGATTCAGGTAGGTGGTGAATGCAAAAATTACAGTACTTCTGGATGTATTGTGTTGGCAGCATAGACAAGGTTATCCAGTATTCTTGAAGTTAATTCTAAATAACTCAAACTACCTTCCTTTTTTTACTGCTTCGTCTAATTAATAGTATGTTTCTAGGAAGCTAAAAACACGAAATTTTATGACCTGATTAATTTTTTCTCCGCATCAAAGCACATTTCAGTTGTACTTTAAACTAATAGAAAAAATACACTTTCTATTCAATTAACCCATTAGTGCCTAGCGCCCCTTTTTAGGGACGATTATAAAAAAGGCAATAAAACACTTTTCACACCAGTAAATAGAAAGATAAATAAGCGCTATTTTTCACGAGACAAATTCCTCAATAAATTAAGATAAAAGTTATTCATCTTTTAAAAGTGGTGAGAAACCCAAAATTTCATTTTTAATGAAAATAGTTTGGGCATTAATGGGTTAATAAAAAAATCATCCAAATTTTAACTAGATAGAAAACTTAATTAGCGGGGAAAAACTTATAACTAATAAACAGATAATACATCTTATTATAATATAATTAATATAATGTATTATTTAAAATAATTCATTAACCTCGAATATGAAATCAAATGTGCTAAAACCACTATTTTTTTCGTTTTTGTGATAAGTAGTTTGTTGAATTTTTTTAGTTGTATGATATTGAATAATTTATGTGTGATTAATGTGAAAGTTTATTGATAACAGAATGTATGCAGACTTTTCAGATGAAAAATTAGATATAAGTTTAATGCTGTAAAGTTAATGAAAATCTCTTAGACAGACACAACAATCATTATTTTAAAAGACTCATTTGTTTTAAATGAGTTTGGAACAAATTAATTCATTTCCCAGGGTTAGTTGAACCAAAATTTAAATAATATATTAGTTAAATAAAAAAGTATAATTGTATTTTAAAACTTTTCGAAAAACAGATTTAGAATTTGAAACTTTTAGAAAAACATCACAAAAACAGTAAAAATTCGATTATTAGTTTAAGTTATGTTTTTAACACTAGTATTGTTGGCTAATACACGTACACAAACTGTCAGTTTTTGAATATAAGTAATAACATTTTTCTGTTTTAATTATATTCAAATGATATAATCTAGGTCTTCTAAAGAAGGTGACTACGAAAATAGCTGCTCTAAATGAATTTATTGTACCGGGTGTGTTTCTCTAAAATGATTAAGAATACTACTGCAGATAAAAGTTTGCAAATTGGCAGCTTTAGAGACAAAACTTCGATAAGCATGCGTTATTCAATTAAATTTTAGTTAAAAACATTTTTTTTAAGTTTAATCTTATAAAAATACTGCATAACACTTTAAACCATCTGTTGCCATGTCGTATTTGACGAGTATTCGGCATCAGTGTGCAAGCAAAAGGATAAAATGTTTAAGCTCTTTTGAACCAAGTTTGTGATTCAATAGTTACAAAAATAATATGGTGAAACCTAGTTCCAACTTTTGTAGCTCTTGTTTAACTGTAGCTGTGAAATCTAGTTCCAACATTTTTAGCTTTGGTTAAACCATAAAACTAAATACAGGAACGAGATTTCATCATCGTATGGTTGAAGATATAGCAACACTAAAATTTGGTTCCAGCTATAATAATATTTTTAACAATGCAGTTTTAAAACAGATTTATTTTTTTATTTTTTATAATATTTTATTTAAAATTTCATTAGCCAAATAAAGTCTTATTTTATATTCTCAAGAAAGTAATTTCTTTTACTATTGCAAAATTTTAAAACAGAACAACAAACAATATTTACTTCAATGAAAAGATTCACTCCCTTGTAAAGGATAAAAACGGAAAGAAAACTTTGGAAAATTAATTTAGTGATTACGCATTAAAAGCAACAAATGAGGAAAAAGTCGGTGTAATAAATAAGTTTTCACCAAAATAATGAATCTCTCCTGTCTCACATTGACTTCAATATGATCAGAATTAATACTAATATTGTAAAATAAATGGGATTAATACTTTTATAATGAACATATTTATAACAGATTGCATTTTTAAAAAGATCTGTTTTTTAATGAAATAATATTTATTGTCACAGAGAATCTAATATTATTGGATCAAAACATTTTAAATATTTTCCAAAAAATATGTATTGTTCACTTGTAAAAATATATGGTTACATCATCAAAATTTCAAATCAAATTTCAATCATCAATTTTTTTTTCAAAAAACAATATTATGATTCAGGCACTTTTAATCATAAATATATTAATTATTTCTAAAATATACATGTTTCTCTAATCAATTGAAAGAGAAAAAATGTATACAACAGCGATTTCTTAAGTTTGGGACCTTTAAATTATGGATCTCAAGGAAAATGCTGAATTTAACTATGTAGAAATCCAATCAAATGTTTTAGATAGAAAAAAGTAACAAACAACAGAGAACCATGTCCCTATGTTCTGGAAATTTGTAATTCCTTCTAATTCTCAATTTAGGCTGTTCTAAAATTCAAAATCATTATTTTTTTGCGTATTTCTGAATTAGTTTTTCTTCGTGTAAAATGAAATTACCAGGTGATATTATTAAGACATATAAAATATAATATTATTTTTCCTCTCTACAATAAATGCATTCCGCTGCGCTTTGGGTCAAATTTCTGTACGTGAAAGCCCGATAAGAAAAAAACATGCAAAGAATGATTGCTTATAACTGAAGAAATAATACATTTATCGTAAAAAGTAGAAATATATATATATATATTTTGTTCCAAATAATTTCAATAGTCTTGCCCCCAAGAGTAATAATTTTATTTTTACAAATTAGTGCGAAAATATCTCAAAAAGTTTTGCATTATTAAGTGTGGTATTTTTTTATTTATCCCAGCCATTACAATAAAATCTTGATTTTTTTTTATTGAAGCATTTTTAGAAACATCTTGCTTTCTGTTGTGCATTGCTAAATGTGTATGTTCTTCGTCGAAATATCAAATTTTCACTCACATTTTCTACCCCCCCCCCCTCCATACTTTCTCATTTAAAAATTGGATGCCATAAAGAGGGAGAAACCTTACCATGTAACTCTATGTTACGCAATCATGGGTTGCTAAGACATTGATAATGTGATCTGACGACAATTTAAAATTTTTGTTTATGAAGTTGTTTGATCTTCAGCTCGCAGAAAAAAATATCTTATGATGCTTAACAATACGCAATTTGCTACGCACAAAAACAACTAAAACATAATTTATATATTTTTTAAAAAATTGACCCTCATTGTGTAGTCTTTTATGATTACAGCGCACTGCTGTACCATAATTCTTTTCTGCATAAAATTGGACCATACTACGACAAATAAAACGCAAATCATAGATGTTTACAAATTTTTAATGTTCCACTTAAGGCGAGTTTCAAATTACCATATGTAGCGGTGTCATATTAAGTTTTGCCATATAAAAATATTCTTGTGCAAAGGTAATTTAAATGCCAGTTTTAAGTAAATTAATTTATTGAATTTTCACTGAATGTGTTATGGCTGGGAATCATGGACCTCTATTTGCAAAATTATTCCAAGTTGCCCGTGTACACAAAATTGGAACGCAATGCTACACTTTGACAATGAGTATAATAAGTTTAAATATTTCTGGCTCTATGTTTAGCTTTTAAAAAGTTTTGCGATTTGATAAAAATAAAAATAAATCAGCTAAACACTCGCTCCTAAAAATGACCCGCAATTGATGAATGCAATGTTTTGTTGGCCTAAGACAGTTAGCTTCCGAATTGTATAAGAGACTGAAATGATTAAGTAATCAAAATAGCATAGTGATCGAAAGATGAAAATGGAAAAGACTTCATATATAAGGACTGCATAAATGAAGCTGGCAGTAGCGTATTTGTGTATTACGATTGTTCACAGAAAAATATTTTTTACATTAGGAAAAAAATGATAATCATCCCTCTCGACATATTTCTTTCTTTATGCCTTTTTACAGTAAAAAATTTAATATATACCTTAATTTTAAAATTTACCCGACACCCGAGGATTACTTAAAGGTGTGAGCTTTCTTTTAATTTATAAGAATAAATCTATTATTATTATTTTTTTTTAATGTTTGCTTAAAATTTCGTCGGTATATTTCTTTGTATTTCCATGATAAAAAATATTGTAATTTTTTTTTAAAATGACAATAAATATTATTATTATAGAATATATGGTTACCATGGTTCGATTAAAAGAATCATTTCTTATTATACAGAAATTGATACAATTAAAAAATGAAAATGGATAAACATGTTTAGATTTTATGAAAATCTAATAGGTACTACTAACAAGAAAGCTGATCAATGAATAAAATGGACAGAAAATTTCCAATGAAACATTTCAATCTCAAAAGATAAATAAATGATTTTAACGTTTAAAGCATCTTCGCGTCTGCCTTTGTACTTAAACTTTCCTGCTGCGTTTTTGACCATGTTTTTTTTTTTTATATTATTTATTACAATAGTATAGGAAACAAACTTCTCTATTTAAAGTATTAAAATATACAAAAAATAAATATAATGAAATTTATTTCTTAGTTATATTTATTAATTAGATATTTATTCCTTATAGTACCCTTTATTTTTTTAAAATAACTGAAGTCAAATCACTCATCTTATAGTTATTTTCAAAATTTAAATTTAATTATAAAATAGTTCAATGAAAATGAAATTTGATTCATATTATGCGTGATATACCATCACTTCTTCTTTAGAATTATTAATTGCAAAGAATATTTCAGAGTATCTTTCACGCTGCTTACTGATAAGCATATATATTTCCAATAAAAAAAAATAGGAGTATCTTATTGGAGGAAATAATTCAGCCATGTGGATATGTGACAGATTACAATTTTCTGAACAGTGAGATATGGATGGGTGATTACACTCATAAGATGACGTTATAAGTTACAGTATTAATTTTGGTTTCTTGACATATTCTCCATATGGTCATTTTCCACATATTCCTTTACCAGAATTACAAAAAAAAAAAAAAAAAAAATATTATTCTTATCTAATGACGAATTTTATCGTAAATTTGCTAACTCTCATATCTATTTAAAATTTTGTCTTGCGAATTTATTAATGGGATACTTATTTCTCTCGCGCGCTCTCTCTCTCTGTATATAGATTAATAGATCGATAGATAAATTAGAACAAAACACTTTGTATAAATCACCAATAAACGAAAATAACAAATCGGGACGCGTTTCGAACTAAAACAGTTACAGCTCGTCATCAGCTGAACTAACAGGTGTCCGTAAGGGGACAGAGTTAGAGATAAACTGAAAGAAAGAGGGTGGAGATTAGAAAGAGTGTGACAGGTGGCACTAGTTGAAAGTGAACAGATGACAAAAGTGATGCCAAAGTAATATATAAAGAGAAAAGGGAGGAATAGGAATAATCATAATAATAATGGTAAAATAAAATTAATAATTAATTAAAAATAATTAAATAAAAAATTAATCATATAATAAATGAATAAATAAAATAATAAATGACAATAAATGTATTGTAAATATAAATAAAATGAAAATAGACAAGAAACGAGGAAAAGAACTACAAAAGCAACTTCCATGCGGGAGAGATGGAGAGGGAGAGATCATTGACAAGATTATTAGTATTTTTACAAATAAAATAAGCTTCATAAACATTTAACTGAGAAGGAGAGGCTGAGTGAGAAATAAATCTGGCTATAAAGCTCTATGGTCAGAATTAATCTGCTATTACTATACAAGTACAATTTAAAAAAATCTGTAAAGTTAAAAGATTTTTCTTGAAAACTAGGATTCCTAGAAAATTTTATGTAACGCAACAACAGATGTTCCTAAAAACAAAACAAAAACAAAATCCTCTATTTAAAATATTAAAATAAATAAAGGAATAAATATAGTGTTACTTATTTCTTAGAGATATTTGTTCTTTAGATATTTATTCCTTATAGAGCCCTCTAGTTATATAAAATAACTGAAGCCAAATTACAAAGACGCTATTGGTTACAAAGTGTATTATTTTTTAGTTTGAAAATTTAGATTAACCTTTTAAATAATTAAATGGAAATGAAATTTGATTCATTATATATTCATATAAATAAATCTTCTTTAGATATAGAAATAATATTCGTAAGATATATAAATAAATCTTCTAATATTGCATGCAATATTTCAGAATATTCCTCACGATGCTTTTCTGATAAGCATATATATATATTTCCTGTTAAGAAAGAAAAGCATCTTATTTGAGGAAATAATTGAGCCCCGTGGATATGTGACAGATTGCAGTTTTCTGAACTGTGAGTTATGGATGGGTGATTCCACTCATCCGATGAACTGATTAGTTTCCACATTAATTTTGCTTCATTGACATATTCTTCATGAGATAATTTTCCACATTTTTCTTTTTCAGTGTTACAAAAAACTCAAACATTCCACATTTATTGATATCTAGTGAATTAGTAAGAACGCATTTTAATTGAATTTTGCATAGTTCGTATATCTCTGTAAAGCTTTGTCTTCCAAAATTATTAAAGGACAGATTTATTTCTTCAATAGTTATCTCTCTCTGATATATATATATATATATATATATATATATATACACTAGCAGTTACCCGTGACTTCGTTCACATAACATTTAAAGAAGAAATAATTGATCAATCAAGCAAAAAATTTGGATGATGAAAAGCATGTGTAATTAACATTTTATCTCGAATTTATGGTAAAAACTTCTGATAAACCCTATTTGCTAATTTGTTTGCTGGCTAAAATTTTCCTTTTAGCGATTAATACCAATAGATAGAAACATTCTGGAATTCTTTTGTTCAGCCCTGTAGTTTTCCAAGTGCCTTTAATACACGAAAGTATTTTTCTAAAATTTAGTTCAAACAAAGATATTCCTTATTACTACCTAAATTACATTTTCAGAATTTATCATCCTTGTATCCAGTTCTTTGCGGGACCCTATATATCATTTTATATATATACTACAAACATTTCTTAGTTTACTGAATGCAGTACAAAATGAAAATGCATATTTTATTTAAAAACCACCTTTAAGTAAATTACGCTCATATTCAGTAACCTTTCCGAGATCTTTTGTGTAACCCTGTATATCTAAATTTAACAATTTATACTATTACCTTTTATACTCTCCATTTAATATGCATGCATTTAGCGAAACTTAAAAGCACATATCATAATTCAAAATGCATTTCATCCATGCAACAGTCATCATCCATCATATACAGTACTTCAAATAGAATATATAATATTTGAAATCTTTTGTGTGTACCTGTAAATGCTATGCACTTCGTATTATGCATGAAATAACTCACATTAAGCCTCAGCAACGTATTTGATTATACATGAAATCGTTTACCATAATTAAAATATGTCGGAAACTGTCCCTCCTTTTATTCTTATGCAATGGAATTCTTCTGTGTAACCCTGTAAATGAATAATAAGTGTCCTTTTCACTACATTCTTTACAAAATGCATATTTTAGTGCACTTTGTAAATTCATGTAAATTTGAATTTTTCACAAGGTGTAACATCGTTAAATTCAATTAAAACGATTTTCCCCATAATGCCGTAATGTAAGGAAATTTTTTGACAACCCCTGTAAATAAACTAATCATGGTAGAAATTTTATTTTCAATAGGTATTCGTGCTAAGTAAACGTTAAGAACGTCCAAAAATTTCATGGAAATCGGAGTATATGTACTAAAATTAGAAAGCGACCAGACAGACAGACAAACCGAAAACATAATAACTTTTCAACTTTGGTGGAAAGTGTTAAAAAATCGAGCCAAAAATATATTAATCAGTAGTTTTATTTTCCGCCTTTTCACCACAAAAAATTTCTTCCATTGATAATTATGAGTTTTGAATAAAAATATTCATTTGTATGTAACTTATAACTTATTAATTAATATAAGTAAAAAATATTTCTGATTCATTTTAAATATGACGGCATTATTTATCTCGCTCCATTAGCTACTGATATTCATACCCCTTATATTTTTAACGACTGCTATAAAGTGACTGTTTTATTTCAACTATGACGTCACATTTTCATAAGTGAACCATTTTATTAAAAATATAATTCTTTTTCATTCTTTTTACTTTTAATTTGTCGCCATATTTTGCACAAAAATTCCCATTAACTAAACAAACATCCTTGTTAAATATATTATAAAAATGCACCTTTTATTTTTATTTCAAACATGACGTCATATTTATTTTCTTTTAAATTATTTTATTATAGTTTTTCGCGTGGAAGTTTTTTATTAAAAATTCATTGCCGCTGAAAATTATTCCAATTTTTTATATTTTTGGCAACAGGAAAGGAAAATGGTTAAATTTTATCTGAAAAATGCCTATTGATTTTGTATGAAAACTAATTAAATTTTGAATTATTAAGGAAAATATTTGAATAAAATAAATAAAAATTAGCCTATGTTCATTCCACTCCTATAATCTATCTGTATGCAAAGATTCAAAGACATTAATCCATCCGTTTTGAAGCTAAGTTCATTCCAATTTTTCGGACACACTTTCACATTTATAATATATATAAAGATATAAGGATGAGTATTATTATTATTATTATTACTTGTTGGAGAAAAAACATGTTATTTCATAAGGATTTAATTGAGGAGTATGATGCTCTTAAGACACTTACTGTTGCTTAATAAAGACTATTATGATACTTTTCTGCAAGATGAAAGGTAAGTTTGTAATACTAATGAAGTGTAAAAGAATATAGAAGCTCAAGTTTATTTCAAAAAAGTATATTTCCTAATTTACTATTATTTGTTAGCTATAAAGAACAATTCTCAGAATGCAGTATTTTCATGATAATGTTCCTACTACGAGATATTTGAGCTAGAAAACTCAGTTAACATTTATGTTTTTTCTTTTATTTGTTAGAATTTTTGGTGGTAGTGAGCTTTAATTTCCGGATTCTTATAATTTATATAAATTCAGTAAGAAAGATGGAACAATAGAAATCTGCTGCTAGAGTTTTGACTGATAAATATAATTAATTTTTTGAGTAAATTTTGTGATTGTAAGTAAGAAATTACCTATCATTAAATTTTTGTATCTGTTTATGATTTATAAAATCATAGAATTAA
Organism: Maratus speculifer; assembly: GCA_964019185.1. Lineage (NCBI taxonomy): Eukaryota > Metazoa > Arthropoda > Arachnida > Araneae > Salticidae > Maratus > Maratus speculifer. The sequence goes on along the minus strand of OZ025294.1, from coordinate 165,750,990 downwards.
AAAGTTGATTCCAATTTAAGATATAACTATGATATTTACAATTTCTATTTTAATAGATAAAGTTCCTGGTTAATGTTAACAGCGAAATATAGTTACAATTTTCACGATAATTCAGATTCAGATTTTAAAAAAAGGCCGTATATAAGTATATTAATTTTGTGTGAGACAACCTGGATGTAAACATAACCAGTAGACAAAGCCCTCAAAATTGCAAAAGTGCGAACTTTGTGAATTCCATCTTAAAGCAAAATCTCTGTGATCGAAATTTTGTCGAATCCCCATTAAAGATACAAGATTCTGTTATTTATGAAGAGTTTAAATACCATAACACTCGAAAATTAGAGCCTACGTTCTCTGGACCATACAAAATTATAAATAAACTTTCTGAAATAACTTACGAAATAGGTAAAATTAATTATGAGACAGGACAGAATCCGGTTATTGTGCATGTTTCGAAACTAATTCCCGATTTTTACCAGAAGATTTTAAACTGATTCATGAGCAACCCAAAAAACAAACAAAACCTCAATTAAATCACAATCATTAATTCAAACCAAAGTCAAGACAGTAGATTAAATTTTAATTCTTATTTCATTTATTTTTTTTATATTTTACCATCATGATTTTCAACATTAGTAAGTATGTTCTTGGAGCGCTACAAGAGCATTACTCGTTTTTCGGAGTTTTTGGGATTAGATTGGGCACCTTGTGCAGGCATAAGGTGTGCACTTTGATTGTAGAAACACTCAAATTGATGTTAAAAAATTAAAGTTAAGTGTATTTATTTATAATTATATTTGCTCATTTATTTTACATTAGTATTTTCCTATTTATTCCAACAGATATTTATATGATAACAGTTATAAAATTTGATGATTTTACATAAACATATAACTTGATATATGATTTTCAGTGATTGTTGAAAACTGCAGAATTTAAAAGTTTTTTAAAAGTGAATCATCTTCATTTCCATTTCTCAATTATGACACCTTTTATTCTTATTTGTTTAATAACTTTAATTATTAAAGTTTATAAACCATGTGTAGAAAAAACATTACTCTACATTTGATACATGAAAACTTATAACCAAACTTTACAATATTGTAAAAGAGTATCAGAGAGAAATTATTTTAAGGTAATACTGGTTGATAATTCATTTTCTAAATAGTTAGATTTAATTTTATTTCTATTTTGGAATTATTATTAATTTTTTATTCATACTTTCGGTTGGCAAAAATACCTTCTTATACTATTAGAAGATAAAAAAAATATTTAATTGCTATGTAATTATTTTTATTTTCAACCAATATTTTTCCTATCAATAATAAACAAACTGTGATATTTTCTTTTGATTATACTCTTGTTTTATTATTATTATCTTTATAATTTCTAAAATGAAATATAATATGTACTACACTCTTATTGAGAATATTAGGATATGTAGAATTATTATTGTTGCTATAAATTTTGAGTTTTATTATACTACTACTTATTATTATTATTATTATTATTATTTGAATTTTTCTATACTATTTAATATTAATGTTGAAGATTGATATTATTTATCATTGTAAATTGTGCACATCATTTATTAAACGATGCTGGATCCAACTAAAGATTAAAACTAGATTTACAAAAAATTATACAGTTTACTAGTGAACTATGCCACTGAGGGGATTTGGTGAACTATTGAAACGGACTAGTAAACAGGACTAAAGGACTTTTATTTAGGAAATTTTCTTTAGTGGACTACTGATTGGGTTATTGAAATTTTGTAAACTCCTAATGAAAAATAATTTCTATTGTTTTTATTATAATTTTTATCTCTTGCTTATTAATATTTATAACTTATTTACTGTAGTATATTACTTTAGTGGACTACTTTAGTGGTATATTGCTATATGATTTACTACTTTAGTGGTATATTACTTCAGTAGACTACTGATTGGGTTATTGAAATTTTGTAAACTCCCAATGAAAAATAATTTCTATTGTTTTTATTATATTTTTTATGTCTTGCTTATTAATATTTATAACTTATTTACTGTTATTGTGTGTGTGTTATCTCCTACGCACTTACATATGGTAAGTGATATTGTAATATTATTGTATTTCTTTCAGGGAAATGCTCTTACCTAATTTTAACTCTATTTAATTTTCTCTTAAATATTTTTTAATTGCTATTATTTTTTGTATTGCATTAATTTTCTTTTTCTTCCATCTCTTAGCTTCCTGGGTTTGAAAGTTTTTTTCCAAAATTTAAATTTTCTAAGTTATTAGATTTCTGTTGTCTGAACTTGTAGTTTTTTTTAATTATCAATTTCATATAAAATTTTGAGAGAGGGGGGATAATATTACAAATTTATTTTTTTTCTTCGCCAAAATTAATTTTATACTCTATTAATTTCCTTTTAAAAATATTCCTTATTTAGTTCAACTTACTAAATTAAAATCCTGTTACTAGATCTAATATATTAATCTTTATAGATATGATATAAATTCTTAATTCGGCTTAAATTTTTTTCCAATATGCGTAAATTTAAAAAGAATGGCTCTAAATTAAAAATATTGTTAATTAAACTTTATTTCTTAATATTTCAAATAAAACTCATTTTTCCCTGGTTTTATCAACCTTTCTTAAGAAAGTCTTATTAAATTTATTCCAAAACCATATCTTTCAAAAAATATCATTCTTTTTATTTATTTATTTTCCCCCCTTCAACGTTTGATATTTCTGCGTATCAATAACTTCATTTATTTTCTCTTTGTTTTAAAATATCGTCTGCAGGATATTGAATTCAGTGTTCGATTATAAATTAGTTAAATAATAATTTTTTAAATAAAAATTATCGTCTGAATGAAATTAATCTCGACACTGGACATGAATTCTGTTTATATGAGAAAATCATGGTTAGAGACTATAGAATACTACAGAAGTTTTGCTTTTAGATTTAAGAAGGAAGCTGAGAGGTGATGGCGGCGAGATATTCTTTTTTTTCTTTCGAAGGTTTGGCTTAGAACGAACGGCAGAATAACGTTTTTATAATGGAATATTTTTTTTCATCTTACGTGGATTATGTTCAGGACAGCTTGCAAGAGAGCATTTTCCGCTATATATGCCTGCACTTGAATAACCTTTTTGGAGAAGCCAATATGTAGTTCAATGAAGCGTCTACATTTATTTTATTCATTTTTTTTCCTCGTTTGCCATGAATCTGTGTTCTAAAAAAGGGGAACCGCTGAATAGATATATGTATATAAAAATATTGTATATATGTATGTATCTATATATATATGTGATGATTTAAAAGTTAGGAGCCAGAGACATCAACGCCGGGTTTCCCATTCACCGCAGAGAAGCCATGGCCACCGAGGAAAATTAATAGATGTAGAGAATCCAAATAATTACTCATTGGCTGCTGTAAGTTCATTTATTTAATCCGTAATGATGAGGAAGGGAAAAGCTCCTTTTGCAAACATTCCATCATTATTTCAGCGAGCCGTACTCATCCAAGAAAAAACACAAGAGTCCCCTCTCTCATCTCGAGACTTCCCCTTTTAAATCTAAAAAGAAAATTCTGGAACATTCTGTAACCTCAAACATCATTCTTTTATGTAAACAGAATTCTTTTCCAGCTACGAGACTATTTTCCACAGACGATAAATTTATTTTTAAAAAAATATTATTTAACCAATTTATAATCGACTCATGATTTCTTAGGCAGAAGATTTTTATAAATGATTAATTTTTAGAGAAAAAGAAAAGAAAATGAATTTATTAATATGCACACTATCAAGGTTGACGGAGGAAAAATAAATAAATAGATAAAATAAAATAATGATATTTTTTGAAAGGTATGGTTTTGGAATAAATTTAATAAGACTTTCTTAAAAAGGGTTCATAAAAACATAGAAAAATTAATTTTATTTGGAATATTAAGAAATAAAATTTTAATTAAGAATATTTTTAATTTAGAGCCATCTTTTTAAATTTACGCATACTGGAATAATGTTTTTTAAGGCAAATTAAGAACTTATATCGTCTGCATAAAGATTAACAGATTAGATTTAGAAACAAGATTTTAATTTAATAATTTGAAGTAAGTACGGAACATTATTATAAGAAAATTAAGATAGTATAAAGGTTAATTTTGGCGAAAAAAATTTAAATTTGTAATATATATATAGGTATATAAATAGATACATAGCCTGATATTACATATTTATTATTAAGTACATAGCTAATTTTATAATAATTCAATGAAAATGAAATTTGATTCATATTGTGCACGATTACTTCATCTTTACAGTCATTTATTGCAGAAAATGTTGCAGAATATTCCTCACGCTTCTGTACAGGTAAGTATATATATTTCCAGTAAAGAAATAGAAGTATCTTATTTGAGGAAATAATTGAGCCCCATGGATATACGACAGATTGCAGTTTTCTGAATAATGAGATATAGATAGGTGATTCCACTCATGAGATGATCTTATTAATTTCAGTATTAATTTTGCTTCATTGACATGTTTTATAAGATCAATTTACATATTCATCTTTACCAGTACTACAAAAAGCATTCATTTCACATTTATTCTTATGTAATGAATTACTAAGGGGCATTTTAGAGTAATTTTTCAAAGCTCTCATATCTACGTAAAACTTTGTCTTGCAAACTTATTAATGGACAGATTTATTTCTTTAATAGTTATCTCTTTCTTATCATATTTATGTGTGTCCATAAATATAAATAGATACATATAAATATAAATAGATAGTTTTATATATTTATTAATCTCTATGTAGCTATAAAACTTTAGTAATTTCCGCTATTTTTTCATCTGTCAAATTAAAAGGATTTTAATAAAATGTAAAGTATAATTTCTTTGCGACAGTACATATTATGAATGAAATTACAACTGATATTACAAATTCAAAGAAAAAAAAGAAAGAAAGAAAAAAAAACCTGTAAATTTACCAAAATTTTTTCTAATAAATTGGGATTACTAGAATTTTTTATATAACAATAACAGAAAAAAATCATGTAACCTATTCTGTTTCATTAATGTTTGCTGTTACTAGTATATAAATGTACTAGGAATCGCAGTTACCTAGAAAAAGATTGGTAACCCTACAATGTTTTTCTAATTTTAAAGGCTAGTTTTATAAAGTAACTGCAGTCATCTTACGTCCTCTTACGGTGATTTTCTATATTTAAATTTATTTAAAAATAATTCAATTAAAATGAAATTTGATTTATATTTTCCAAGATACATCATTATTTCGTTAGAATTATAAATTGCATACAGTATTTCAGAATATTTCTCATGCTGCTTTACTGATAATTATATACATTTCCAGTAAAGAAATAGAAGTATCTTAACTGAGGAAATAATTGAGCACCGTGGATATGTCACAGATTGCAGTTTTCTGAACTGTGAGTTATGGATGGGTGATTCAACTCGTGAGATGATTCTATTAGTTTCAGTATTAATTTTGCTTCATTGACATGGTCTTCTTATTATCATTTTCTGCTTCTTTCTATTCCAGTATTACAAAAAAAGAAACTATTTCACATTTTTCCTTATCTTATGAAATAGTAAGAACGCATTTTAGCGTAATTTTGCATATCTTTATATGTCTGTAAAATTTTGTCTTGCAAAATAATTAATTGACAGATTTAATGTTTTACTACACTGTAAAAAAATAGTCGTCAAATTTACGGCTGTATATTGCAAAAACTGCCAATGTTGCCAGCAATTTTTGCATAAAAACTGCAGTAGAATTAGATGTATTTTTTTATTACATCTAATTTTACGGGAATTATTATGGCAAAAATTGCTAACAACATTGCTACCAGCAGTTTTTGCCATAAATTTAACGGATTTTTTACAGTATAGTTATCTAGTTCTTATTGCACACATGTATATATATAAATTTAAATAAATAAATAAATAAGTAGATATGGGTGATTCTCAAAATAGGGGACAATTTCAAAAATGAAATCTTCAAAAAATTACTGTTAGCAAAATTTATGAAAAAAATATGTGTTGTTAATATTAAGTTAGGTATACTTTTCATGTAGTCAGCAGAGCTAAATATTTAAAAATTAACTTAAAAAAAATAATTACTATTTTTTGAGCCATGCTAATGACAAAACAAATTGTATGGAATAAATATATTAAGAAATTTTTATTTTCTTCATGTTTAAATATTTTTTTTTCTACGTTTATTAGCCTTCCTTTCCAACAAATAGTTTCCATTTTTACATATATACATATAAGGGGGATAAAAACATTACCAAAGAGCAAACTTTGTTTACATGAACAACATTCTGACACTAACAGTGTAAGAAGCTGTCTTAGTGATTTTCTGACAGATTTAATGCATATTTTAGGGATAATAAATGTAATACCTAAATTTATATGTAAAATTAAACTTTAAAAAAGATACAATATAAGTACTAGTTACATTTATGCACATAGGAGTCTTTAGCATGGACAGAAAAACCATGCTAATGACACTGATATTTGTCCATGCTAATGACAAATTTTAATTTAAATAAGATTATGAGCCATAATATAATCACAATGCAATAGTCCTTTCTGGAGCTTTTTAAAACACAAAAGTTCTATGCAAATAAGTAAAATAAAAATTTTAACTATAAAATAAACATGAAAATTATTATCCATTCTAATGACATGCAATTGATGTACTCGCCTAATATTCAACTTCTATTCTTAAAATACAATACATGCTTCTATTTTCAGGCTGGAATAAAATGGCTACTTGTTGCCATGGAGAAACTTTATATTTTCAAAGTATTGTCATATGTGAAAATAAAATTTTGATTAATAAACAGCTGTTATAGTATGACCTTGTTTTGAAAACAGAATATGGAGGACAAACTTTAATTCTCTTTTTATATACTATAATTTTATTTTTAAAAAGAAATTTATTGGATAAATCCTCTCCTTGATTAATTTAAAGAAAGAATAACATTTGTTTTATTTTATAAACATGATATTAACTCTTGAAAAAGCTAGTATATACAAGGCACAGCTGCTGTGGACATCCATGCTAATGATATTTTGAACATTTATTCTGTTATTTTAAGGTGTTTTTAAATAAAAAGTGAGTAATTCTTGAGTGCAAATAATGAATAATATTAAGACAAACATATCTAAGTATAAAAACATGATAGAAAACCTCTCATTTTTTTTTGTATGCTGAAAGACATAAATTGTCCCCTATTTTGAGAATCACCCATATATATACACAGGGTGAGTCATAAATATAGAAACAATAGACAATCTCCTTAAATATTGCCCTGAGACCGATACTTCCAATTGCTAAAATTCATAAAAAAATGTGAAATTTTTTGTAAGATAAATTGCGACTCCATCGGGGTCTAGTTGAAAAGTTACGAAAATTAAATTTTTATACGGCCCCCGTAGTTCAAAAATTCCAATTAGGAAAACTTTCCTTATTCAGTCCTGAATAAGTCACAAAAAGTTGCATCTTCATATCTCCAAAATTCGCAAAGTTATGGCCGTTTAAAAAATTCATCAGGTTTTAAGGGATTAGACACAAATTGAAATGCGCGCAATTCAAAAAACAATGTTACTTTAACAGTTCTAGAAAACGCATAAAAAATCTATTTCTTGAGTTAGAATTTTGATTTTTTTTTGTGATGGTTAGCCTTATAATTTGCTAAGAAAATCACATTCTAAAATTTCTCATACAATTTATAAAAGTTTCATGTGGTTAGAACTGGTTAAAAGGGACAATCAAAAATTGTTATATCTCGTAACATTATTTATCGGATTTCAATTTCGTTCCATTTAATTAAAGATGAAAATCTGATTTTAGTTTTGTTCCAAGGTTTTTTTTATGTGGATTTTAAAACTATTAAAAATGTTTATTGAAAAAATAATATAATTAAAAAAAAATCATATTTTCAAAAGTAAACATTTTTTCATATTTGCCGAAACAAAACTAATGTAAAAAAAAAAAATAAATAAAAATGACGTGCTTCAAGTTTTTTTTCTTTTAAAAATTCTTAACATTCAATAATTTAAAGACAAGAAATAGAGGATAAAAATTCATTATGCAGAAAAACGAAGTGTATTGTTTAAATGTCCGTCAGTTATTTTTAAAAATGCTTTTTCTAAGATGCAGATTAAGTTTTTTACTTCTTTTTAAATTTACCTCTGACAACTTCAGGCTTTTTATCGTCCTCCAGAGGATGTTAAAAAATCTGTATTCTGGGCCCAGGTAGGGCCAGGACCGAGATGTTCCTTTTTTCTGAAGACCCGCCAGGCCGGGCCTAGCGTGCTTTTCGTGAAGGAGGGGATTACTTCCTTGAACTTAGGTGCACTCTGGATGAAATTTTCAAACCCAGTCTCGACAAAACCCGTATTAAAATCACTGTTTCTGACTGACTTAATACGTGCATAAAATAAATAAGATTCGACTCAATCGAATTTTTTACGAAAAACATATAGGTTTTAAAATCTTTATTTTACAAAAAAAAAAAAAAAAAAAAAAAAAAAAAAAAACTTTTAAAATTTATTTTTTTAAATAGATTATTCAAAGGCTAAAAAAATTAAATACAATAAAACCTGTGAAAAAAAAACTGCCTATGACGGAATTCCGCCTTAAACGGAAAATATGTTGATCCATGCAAAATAAATGCAATAGTACCTGAAAAGAAAATAAGCTCCAATTACATCTTCTAGGGAGAGCATCTGTCTATAACGTATTTTTTTTTCCTATGTGATTCCGTCTTAAAAAGTTTTACTGTATAACATTTTTCAGAGTCTCCAACGCATCGGATATCGATTAACGATATTAAAATATAAGTGATACATTTACATATAAATAGAGATTCATTGCTAAATTAAATATATTACACACTCTAAAAAAAAATTCAAGAGGTTACTAAAAATTCTTTAGTAAATTTATATTCCACAGAATTTTTTAGTAACCATTACAAACTTTTTTTTTGCAAGTGAAACAAGCATTTCTTTTGTAAACTGAACAAATTATTTTTTTGTATGACTAACTTAAAAATTTTTAGTATGAGCCACCAAGAAAATTTTAATAATAGCTCCAAAATTGTTTTTAATAACCTTTACGTGCGCCCGAAGGACAGGAGCTGCATCCAAACTTCTGAAGAGATAGATTTTCGGCAAAACCGCAATAGATGGCAGCACCAAAAATGCTCCCTGCTCTGACAGGATTTTCATAATCCCTTTATTAACGAGTACTTACACTACATACATTCGGGACGTATTTGACGGTGTCCGGTATCGAACTCGGGACCTTTCAGCCTGGAATCCGTTACTATAACCACTATGCTATCAAGGACACACCAAGTGAGTTTTAGTAATAGCTATTAAAAATGTAAAACTATTAACTCTATCCATTGCTAACTTTTTTCTAGTAATTCTTACAGATTTTCTAGTAACCGACTAACATTACTAAAAATTTTTCAGTAATTACAAGGATTACTAAATTTTTTTTAGTAGATCGACCTTTTTTTTTTACAGTGCAGCCTTTGGCGCTTCTTTAAAAATAAAAAGTATAAATATAAAAAACGAAAAGCTATAAAAGAATTTTTTGGTTAGAGCTCCTCCATATGAAACATTTTTTTCCCACGCCGAATTAAAAAACTATGTAGAAATTTGCGACTGAACCGGGCTATGGTTTAAACTATTTTCCAGACTGGTCCGGGTAATGACGTTGACATTTTATCAGGCTACGCCAAACTTTTTTCCCTATGGATCGGTTTGAGACCTGACTTAGATATTTTGACCCGGGCAGACGTTTGGTACATCAATTTAGCGTAAAAACTATACGTTGCTATTTTATGTCCAAAGAAAAAGCGCTACAGTGGTACAGCCGTAACAGTGGGCTTTGCCAGACCAGAGAGTGTACAATGGCTATTTTCCGTCCACTTCCATCTGGGCAAGAAATTCCAGGGAAAAAGATTGACATGCTTCTAGGTCAGCAAGTAGCAACTCATGCACATGACTTATCGTATACGTATAACATCGCAAGATGGTCCATAGGATTTTACGCATCTTGCTGTAAGCATATCCAGAATTCGGTTTATATACCGTGCACTGCCGATTCAAGCATCACTATTAGTCTGCTCTTTTAATTCTGTAGCCATATCTTCCACTGCCGCTACCGAAACTGGTTTTTTTTCTTCTACCCAGTTTAACGTAAAATGAATGGTATTTTCAAATTTAGTAATAATTTTTCACAGAACATTTGTTGATGTTGAACCACATTTTTTGGATTTTAATGTCCGAAAATTCTTAATAGCTGTCATGTGTGTGAGCTGTCGTGTGCGTCATGAATGCGTGTCAAGTGCACAGTCATCGTTCAACAAAAAAGCTTCAACAGCAGAGCATGATTCGTCATAGTCATGATGAAGCATTCAGTCGAAGACGTGGTGTTTTGCATTTTTATGGCGGCTATGTCGACTATGTGCACTTAGTAGTAATTTGCATAACTCCAAACAATGTGAATCATCACAGCGCCATCTATCGGCAATTTTTGGAACTATTTTTATTTCACCAAACAAAATTCCATAGCCTGACGATTATTATCCTAAAATATCAAGTCATTCAGCAATAATTTAAAGTATATTTTCTTTAAAAAAATAAAGTTTAAATTTTAAAGATACTTTAATGAAGTTTTATGAAGTTTAATGAAGTTTAATTATTTTAAAAGTATATTTTGCTAACGTTAAAGTTCACTGTTTTGTTTTATTGATGTCTTGTTTTATGAGTTGTAAAGCAAAGCTCACGTCTGGGGAACAATTTATTTAAACGAATTTTTAGCATTTGTGGGTATATATCTTGTTGTTTGCTAAATTTACAAATGTCCGAACTCAATAAAGCACGAAAAGAAGACCTGTTTCAGTCCGCTTTAGAAATGAATTTAGATGTACAACCCTCTATGACTGTTTTCACATTGCGTGATAAGATTAAATCCTCTCCCTCGTACAAAGTTGATTTCGTAAATTTGTTAGTCAGAAACCAAATTGCGACTCGCGAGGGAGAACAGCGTAGACAAGACTTAGAGGAAAAACAAAAAACAGCTGAGTTAGAACGGCGTAAATTAGAAGAGAAGCGTCGTTCGGAAGAACTGGAATTAAAAAAGTTTAAGATGAATTTTGAGCTTCAGAAGCTTAAGTTACAGGCTCAGAGCCAAAGTGTTTCCAGTGGAGCGGTAGGTGGTAATGCGGCAGGGGTAATGTCTCATCCAGAGAGTAAAATAGATATCCAGAAGCTGTTGCCTACATTTAAACCAGAGACAGATGATGTAACATTGTTTCTGGTGCCATTCTGGTTTCTGGTGGTGGTTCATTGTTCCTGCCACGTTTCAAAGATTGATAGATCAATTTAGAAATGATCTTAAGGTTGTATTTGCTTTATCGTACCTAGACGACATCATCGTTTTGTCAGAAACATTTGAGAAACATTTCTTAGATCTTACAGTTGTGTTTGAGAGACGCCTTGAATTTAAGTTAAATGCCAAACGCGAAAAATGCCATTTTTCTTGTGAGAAAGTTAGTTTCAGTATCTAGGACACTGAATAACTCCAAATGGTTTAGAAGTAGATCCAGACAAAGTATCCGCGATTAAAGCGATACCTCCACCAAAAAAGTGTTAAAGAAATTCAGTCCTTCTTACAAACCTGTCCTTGGTACAGAAGATTTATATAAAATTTTGCTGATATATCAAGACCTCTTAGCAATCTTACAAAAAAGAAAGCCACTTGGAAATGGGGAAAAGAAGAAAAAACAGCCTTTGAAACTCTAAAACATTGTCTCATGACATCTCCAGTACTGAAGCAAGCTGATGAACCAAACCATTCATTCTACGTACTGATGCTAGCAACTATGCTCTTGGTGCTGTACTTTTACAGGGTACCGACAAGACCTCTGAACACCCCATAGAATATGCTAGCCGTCTTCTTACAATTGCAGAAAGAAATTACTCCACTACGGAACGCGAGGCTTTGGCTGTTGTCTGGGCCTTAGAAAAATTTCGTGGTTATGTGGAAGGCCAAGAAGTGATTGTAGCTACTGATCACCAACCTTTAAAATGGCTTCTCAGTCTTAAGTCACCATCGGGAAGATTAGCCCGTTGGGCACTACAATTGCAATCGTTTTTATTGAAAATAGAATATGAACCTGGAAAATCTAATGTTGTGGCTGACATGCTGCCACGTCCTGTGTGTAATCATCAATCTGCTTTCTGCGAGACATGCAACTTTGTTAGCATAGATATGCCAACAAGAAGCTCAAAAGATATGAGGGAAGAGCAGTTACAAGATGAAAATCTTTTAAAAATTATAGATTGCTTTGAAGATGAACAGAAAAGTGAAGACTTTGTCAGTTGGACCGATAGAGGATTCCTGATGAATCAAGGTGTACTTTATCGTTATGCTCCTGAATCTGATGCCGAGGAATCGCAACTGGTCATTCCAGTTCAAGAAAGAGAAAATATTTTGAAACTTCATCATGACGACCCCTCAGCTGGACAATATGGTGAAGCAGGAACCTATCAAAGAATTGCTAAGAGATATTATTGGACAGGCATGCGAGCCTTTATTTCTGAATATGTAAAGAAATGTCCAGAGTGTGCTCGCTATAAAGCAACAATTCAGAAACCTGCTGGCTTATTGCGAACACCTGCTTATGCTCAGCGGTTTGAAACCCTCAGTATTGATCTTTTTGGACCACTGCCACCCAGTAAAGATGGACACCGATGGATTTTTATAGTGGAAGATTGTGCCGTTAAATGGGTAGAACTATTTGCCTTAACAACTGCAACTGCACAAGAATGTGCGACTACTTTGACAGAAGAGATCTTCCTTCGGTATGGTATTCCAAGAAGACTGATAAAGTGATAATGGTCCTCAGTTTGTGAGCGCTGTTCTACAACAAGTTTGTTATATTCTTGGAATAGACCAATCATTGACACCTTTATACCATCCTCAGGCCAATCCGGTCGAACGCAAAAATCGAGACTTGAAACCTCGAATAGCAATCCTTGTCGGGGAAGAACACCGTTCCTGGATAGATAAACTTCCTTTCATTAGATTTGCCATGAACTCTGCCAAATCTGATACAACAGGCCAAACTGCTGCCTATCTACAATTTAGTCGAGAACTAAGAACAATCGATGATGTGGTAAACGATTTCAAAGCTGTTGTCGAAAATGACAATTTTTTTCCGGAAATAACCCCATATCTTAAACGACTTGCAAATATTTCGAAAAGTGTGAAAGAACGTGTTGAAATGAAACAAGATCAGCGAAAAAAATATTTTGATAAAAATCGTAGACAAGCATATTTCAAGCCTGGTAAAAAAGTATGGGTTAACCTACACCCAGTGAGCAAGGCAAGTAAAAATCAAACAGCAAAATAAGCCTAAGAGAGATGCCTAAGAGAGATGGGCCATACATGATTTTGACTCAAAAGTCACTAGTGACATATGACACTGCTAGTCTAGAAAATCCTACTGAACGAATTGGATCTTACCACGTTTCTGCCTTGTTGCCTTTCCAAGAATCTGAAACTATTCCAGTTGAAACCCTTGAGAAAAAGAGGAAGACCCAAAAAGAATCCTGTTTCCTCTCCGAGACGTAGATCGGAAACAGAGGGGGAGGATGTAACACGCGCATTCCAAAGGAAAAAAAAAAGAAAGAAAAAAATAAGAATGTAACGCGTCACGTGACCTGAGTTTTGCTAAATTTAAAAAGTGTAGTTGTAATATTTTTCGTTAAAAAAACCTGGCAACACTAGTTCTATTAAAAAAATGTTCTATTCTTGGTGATGTTAAAAAAAGTTGGTTCATAGTGGCGTGCGCCAGAATTATGTAAAAAGTTTTATTTGTATGTAATGTGTGTGTGTTATTCTACTATATGTGAGTGCCGTTCTTTTCAAGTAATAAAAAGTTTATAAAGAAGAATGCAGCCCCCGAGATATCTATATCTAAGTTAAGTTATGCTCTTTCTTTCTTCTCTTGTACATTTGTAAGACGACTTCTTACAATGTAATATTAAGAGCCAAAATTCATGTAACCGATTCTTTTATTTGAATTTTTGCTGTGGCAGTTACAAAAAAAAAGTACTAGGAACCGCAGTTTTCTAAAATTTATTAACTTTACTGATTTTTTGTATTTTTAAAGGAGAGTTTTATAAAATAACTGAGATCAAATTACGCCCTCTTATGGTTAGTCTCAAAATTTAAATTTATTTTTAAAATAACTCAAAGAAAATGAAATTTAATTCATATTGTGCGTGATATACCATTACGTCTTCTTTAGAATCACTAATTCCATGCAGTATTTCAGAATATTCCTCAAATTGCTTTACTAGCAAGCATATATATATTTCCAGTAAAGAAATAGAAGTATCTCATTTGAGGAAATAATTGTGCCCCGCTTATATGAGACAGATTGCAGTTTTCTGATCAGTGAAATATGGACGGGTGATTAGAACCGTTGCATTTCAAAAAGCTACTTTCCTCACGCTTCTTTACTCATAAGCATATTTATATTTTCAGTAAAGAAATAGGAATGTCTTAAATGAAGAAAAAGTTGAGCCGCGTTAATGTGTGACAGATTGCAGTTTTCTGAATAGTGGGATATGAATGGGTGAATACACTCATGTGATGATAATGTTAGTTTCAGTATTAATTTTGCTTCATTGACATGTTCTTCATAAGATCAATTTCCGCATTTTTCTTTTCCAGTATCACAAAAAAGCAACCTCTTTACATTTATTCTTATACTAGCAGGCTATGCCCGCTGCGCTGGACCATATTTCCAAACTAAACTTGACTCAAACAAAATGTTGATTTAAAATTTTTATTTTAAAGCAGTATAGACCATCCTGGATTGTCCTTCCCCATTGCTGAAAACGAAGCCAACGCCATTGCGATATTGTACTATTGTATGCCTTCGAGAAAATTTGGACAATCAAGCACCATATCTTTTATTTTATCAATTATAGTGGAGTTTCGTATGAAAATGAGACCGTTATGACAACAGGAATCAAAATGCTCTCGAGTAATCACACTATTACATTAGAGGGCATTCCAATGATTATAAAATTGATTATCAAACTCTATTAACTTTTGGATTGTACATTATCATTTCTTAGTTCTTAAACTCCTGACATTTGAACTTGCAATACATGTAGTTCTGGTAGCCTACATACAATATCCGTACATGTTACATTACATTTTTTTAATAAACGACCTCTTCTGGCAGGTCTACTGTAGTTTCCTATCTACCTTGATCTGTTCCAGCAGAGTACATAGAATAAAAAATGTAAAGAATTTTTGACAAATAAAGATGAGTGTTTAACTTATATAATTATTAGAACAATGAAGCATGAAAAGTGTGTTTTAAATCTATGTTATTTGAATAACATTAACATTATATCAGTTTCACAGTCCCTTCATTTTATAAAACAGTTGTATACGTGTAGCCGTTAAATTTGGGGTAATTTTGCTGACTAAATATTGCAGAAAAATAAACCTTTAACTTGCATCCAATAAAATCTTTCTACCTTCTATAATCGATTCCATTATGATTTTTGGCCTCAAACATTAGTAGTGCTTGTAACGATATTGTTACAAATGTACCAGACTTATTTCACATTTATTCTCAAATGAATGTGAAATTTACGATCATCCACTATTGGCATTTAATCTTATAGTTTTATGATAGTTTTTTGTGCGACGGGATAATGAAGTGGTATCTAATAGTTAATATTTGACAAAGTTCTGTTGATAGGGCTTATCGTTAACTAAAACTACTACGTAATCCAAATATATATATATATATGGCTGCCGAGATTTTATAGATATTTTTTCTTAACCAACTTTAAAGTATATTTATTTTCCTTACGATTTTTTTATTAGAGAGAATGATAAATTAATTTCAAATATTTTTTCATTATAATGATTTTTCCTGCACATTGAAAATATTGCTTTTTTAGTGATAGTATAATAACTGCAGATGCAAAATATATAATAGTAAGCCTAAAACACAGACTTAATGACTGTGCTTGGCGTATGTCTCGGCGGTGACTCGATAAGTACGCTAATTCTATCAAACTTAATATCCCGACAGAACGTAAAAAAATAATCCTAATACTTGATTGTTCCACTATCAATTTCGCCAAATTATACAAATGGACATGATTTTTATTTTAAGTAACCAAAGAATCAATAAGTTACTAAAACATTAATAGAAATAAAAATAAAACTCCAAATTAAAATTAGTTGATGACGTAACAATTACGTATAACATATTTAATGTCAAATGAATGTGTCAGTTGCCATCATCCATTATTGACATTTAACCTTATACTTTGGCGTGTTTTGGGTCGATGGGATAATCAAGTATTACCAAATTTTATACACAAATTATATAAACAATAATATTTAGATGCGGATATCATCTACGGACCACGTTGGCGCGATTAAATCAAAATTGCGATTTTATGCCTCACGTGGTAATCCGGCAATAGTTGTTTATTTATCAGTAAACTATTTCATTATTTTTCTTTTCTCTTTTAAAGTTGTCTAAATTGTTTTATTCCATAATTATTAATTGACTTAATTTATTTATTATTATTTCCTTTTTAAAAAAAATAGAAAAAAAAATAAAAGTAATATAAATGTAATTGGTATTTGAAAACGCAGTGTTCTCTAAATTGGCATCATAAAAAAATCGCGCCAAGGTAATGCGTGTATAAAAATGGAAAAATGTTTTCAATAATATAAACAAAAAAGTAAACAAATAATTAAAAAATCGCCATTTCGATAATTTTTAAAAATAACATCAAGCAGGAAATCAAATAGCATCAATTAGTAAAAGTTTAATTATATAATAAGTTTATTTAATAAGGGCACTACTTGATAATCCCTTCGACCAGTTTCGCCAAATTACACAAATGTCCAAACTAATAGCCAAATTATATATATTGACATAAATTTTACTAAAAATAACGAAAAAACAAAAGATTTAGTAGAATTTTAATAAAAATACAAAAAAAAAATCGAAATAAAAATCCCTTAATGACGTTTTAAACACGCGTATCTTAATTACTATCATTGAATGTGACATTCAAGATCAGCCATTATTGGCATTTCATCTTATAATTTGGCAAAAGTTTTATGGTCAACGGGATATTACTTTAATAAGTATGGAACAAAACAATTTATATGATTTTAAAGAAAAGGATGGAAGTAAATAAATATTTTAATAATAAATAAATAACAATAGTCGGGTTGGCATGTCAGGCAAAATAATATCAATTTAGAGTCCATTAATTGCCTCGGTGCGTATATGATATCTGTGCAAAAATAATTTCGGTACTTCTAGGTTATCCCGTCGACCAATTTCGCCAAATTATACAAATCGCACAACTAATAGCCAAATTATACATGTTGACATAATTTTTATTTTAAATAACAACAACAAAAAAAAAAACAAATAATTAGTAGAATATTAATAAAAATATTAATAAGAAGTCGAAATAAAAATCACTTAATGACATTTTAAACACGTGAATCGCATTTAATGTCATTGAATGTGACATTCACGATCATCCATTATTGGCATTTAATCTTCTAGTTTGGCGATAATTCTTTGGTCGACGGGATAATCTAGAAGTACCATAATTTCCAATACTATAATAAATTGCCATTTGGCGACACTCAATTTTCGAAAATTAGTCCAATATGATTTTAAATACTACCTAACACAGGGGAATTATGAAGAAAATCGAAGAAGAAATGGCTAATTAAAAAAAAAAAAAACTTGTAATTATTTTACAGAAGGCATTTTTTATTTGAAAATGTTGAATTTATCAATAATAATAACGCATAATCGCATAAACGTACTTTGAATTGCATTATTCCTTCTTCAATTTCTAAATTTTAAAACTGTAATTTTCCTGTATGTGAAATTGACGAAATGGCGCAAGAAAAAATAAATAAACATTAAAAATATTTGCTAAAAAAGGGTTATGTTCGTTGATCGAATTCTTCAAAATTACGGAGGAAAACTTTTGAAAACGTATGACATTATTTTACAATATATATGAGTGGCGGAAATTTACACTAAAGCTAAAGCGTAAATGTTTGATTCCAATTTTTAATATACAAACTGTTATATATATATAATTTATAATTGAATATTAAAATGTACTCCAAAAATTAGCTTCACTTGAAAAAACATTATTGCGATCATCAACAACCTAATGTCAGACATATGCATT
This sequence comes from Maratus speculifer, assembly GCA_964019185.1. Lineage (NCBI taxonomy): Eukaryota > Metazoa > Arthropoda > Arachnida > Araneae > Salticidae > Maratus > Maratus speculifer. The sequence goes on along the minus strand of OZ025294.1, from coordinate 165,732,666 downwards.
TTTGGCTTGCATCTTTGGCGACAAAAGCAAAATAAAAATCACAAAAAACAAATATATAACTCACAATTTACAGTTACTTTTATAATCAGATCTGTTTTTTTTTCTACTGTAAAACATATGATACGGAAAATCAATTTTTAAAAGCAAGCGATATGGCGCCAATTGTTGTATCAATTGTAATATTGCACGATGAGTTATTTTTTAAGCATTACAAATATTTCTTTCATTTTTAAGTTACATATATATTTTTTAATATTTTAACTCATTTAAATGGCTTTTATTTTTTTTTTTCAAATTATCATTAGTATTTATTTTCTGCTTTTATTGATAGATATTTATATTACTGTCCAATAAATATAGTCATTTCAGTTTTTTTTTGTAATAATAATTTTTGCCAAAAAATAGCTACTGGCAACCCTTTCGTCAAAAATAACCGAAAAATACGAAATTTAGTACGAAAAATCAGAGTTATCCCTGTATATTTGTATCATAAACCTTCGCAAAAATATTTCCTATCGAATGATATAATCTGCAAAAAGATCCATCGGGTAGTTTTTGAAAACACCCGTTTGGAAGTTTCAGAACTTCTGCTTTATAATATATATGATATGATAACGAATTAAGCATGCATTTTAGCGTAATTTTGCATAGCTCTTATATATCGTCATCTGAGAAAAATAAGAATCCAATTGACTTTTTAGCATAGGAATGTCCTATTTGCATCAATGAATGCATTTCTGTATTAAAATTTTGAGATATATAATTTAGTCCCGCTTGCGATAGAGAAAAACATAGTCCCATCAGAAATTTTCGAAAGTAGTCAGATTAGCAGAATTCTATGGCAAAGCAATCGCAGACAGCATATCAGATAATATGTTATTATTTTATTTTATAATATATTATGAAAATCTTTTATTTCTGTGTGAAAGAATATATTATTTTGATAATTATAATAAAAATTAAAGTTTTTTGGTAACATATCGAGAAAATATTTATCCCTTAGGGAAGTAAAAATCCTTTTAAATATGTTACTTAGTACGTCGATATTAAAAACGAATTGTTTCTAATTTGATTAATTGACCTGATCCAAGCAGGGTCGAAAGACTATTCCTAATTTATTTAAATTTACAAAATCCTGCAGGAGGAATAGATGACAGTTTAGATAAGATGACAGATTTTCAGTTTTAAATCACCTCCTCTTGATATTCTTTGTGCTGAAACAATAAAAAAAATATCAATAAAGGTAATTACTATAAATCCAAATGATGGCAAGACTAAGTGTTTTTATTAAGTTAAAAGTGCCTTTACGTGGTTATGTACATCCTACTGGCAATACCTTGCGCCGAGCAACTAACAAAATCCCCGAGGTAAAACTTCAAGCAGGGCAATATTAAATGGTGTCAAGAAGAAAATAAAAGCTCATATTGAAAGATTTCCCAAGATGAAGTCACACTACAACAGAGCAAGCACTAAAACAAAATCATTTGAATCAGGTTTTAACCTTTCGAAAATGTATGACTTACACTTTCTGAAATGCAGAGAAAGCAATGAAGAGCCAATAAAGCTGTCACATAATATTCACATACGCAATATGCAGTTTAACATAGAATTTTAATAAACCAATGAAAGATAGATGTGATCACTATGAAGAGTATAAACGTGCTGAAACCCAGAGAGAAATTAATAATGACATGCAATTTAAATATGATCTGCACAGAAAAGAAGTTAAATCCACCAGAATTCTCAGAAATGTGACAGAAATTCCCATTATAAGTCTGTCATTTGCTTGTAAATAAAAAGTGTTATAACGTGTAACAAAAGTGATGTCAGCAAGTTCTTTTATAAAACAAAATTAAACTTTAATAACATAACGACATATGCAACATGGAAGAAAGAAAAGAAAGGATATTGTTGCGTGTGGACAGAAGACATGCCAGGCTGAGATGGGAATGACATAAGATGAACTGTGTCAACAACTGTTCGGAATATACTGGCATACTTTCCTCATACTGATAGTTTAATTTTATGGTGTGACAGTTGTGCTTCTCAGATAAGAAACCAAATGAAATCTTATGCAATTGCAAAACTTATACAATTTCATCCACATATTGAGGACATTACTCTAAGATGTCGCACAACTGAACATTTATGTGGGCAAGAAGTGGATAATATTCACAGCCAAATAGAAAGACAAATGAATGTAGCAGAATTTATTTCGCCACTTTTATTTATACTACTGTTTTCGAGAGTAAATCGCAGTAATCCATTTACAATCCGGAGAATGAAACCAGAACAGTTCTCAGATTTCCTCTCGTGTAACAAACAAATTGCCTGTAATTTTGTTCCGTGCACCAAGGTGACATAATTTAGATTCAAACATCTTCTTTACAATATTGGGTTTAAGATATGTGGCTGTTTTAAAAAGAATTTCACAGTAGTGAATTTGCAAGAGAGCCCTTCCAAACGACGTGGAGTATTAACATCATCTCCACAAAGAAATTTCCTAACTGTAATAAAAAATAAAGCATGGTTTAGGAAACATTCAAATCTTTTGGCTAACAAAAGAGTATCAAACTTATTATACTGTGTTAAAAAGTTTTTTCTTCTAAAGGATATAAATCCCTAATAAATTTCTTTTAATGTAGGGTATGTCTGACTGTAATACAAAAAATTTCATTGAACTTTAACAAAAGCACAATTTCTTTTGATAAAGACAATAAAAAAAGGAAAAAATGTATAAAAAAAGAAAATTTTGGGGTTCATATTTAATATGATTAAATATTTAAGCTGTTTTACGTTCAGTTAAACAAAATATTTAAATTATATGTATTCATTAGTTTTGTGAAGGTGATTTAATTAGTATGAATAACTGAAAGTGACAATATGCTGAAATTTTGATAAAAAAAGGTAGTCATAAATATTTTACTATCCACTGATGTTTATAAATAATATTTATTCGAAATTTCATTTTGTTTAGCTATAAAAAATAAAAAAATATGAGAAAAATATGTCATTTTTTTTCATGATAGAACCACCTTTTTCTAAGAAAAACAGGATGTTTTAGGATAATATATTTCTATTAAATTATTTAAATGTATAAAAAACCATGAAGACATTATTTACAAACTATGATTTTGTAGATTTACTGTCTATACTTACATACAAACCTATTAATGCCAAAACATTTTGCAAACTTTATAGCTCTACGTACAGAGCATTCTGATATTTAAAAGGTTCTAAATCGAAATTGTTTTTTGACCAGATAGAATTATGTTATTCTCAGGTGAAGATATCTGTAAAATTTTGTCTTGGTTTATTTCTTTAGTAGTTATCCCTTCCTCGTTATGTATTTATAGAGAGACAGATAGATAATTTGATATTATATATTTATTTACCCGTATATAGCTACCAATCTTTAGTAATTACTGCTGACTTTTTATAGATTAAAAAATAGATTTTAATAGCATGAAAAACATAATTTCTTTACACTGTAAAAGAAATCTGTGAGGTTACTAACTTTTTCTATGTAATTGGGATTCCTAGAATTTTTTTATGTAACACTAACAGTAAAATTGCATGTAACAGAAGCGGTTACATGATTTTTTGCTGTTACCATTACATGAACAGTTAAAGGAATCCCACATTGTAAAAAAAAAAAAAAAAAAAAAAAAAAAAATTAAAGTTACTTAACTCTTTCTAGCGAACTGAGATTCCTAGAACTTTTCATGTAACGGTAACAGGAAAAATTAATTTAACTTAATCAGTTACAGGATTTTTTGCTGTTTCCGTTACGAAAAAAGTTCCAAGAATCCCAGTTTCCTAGAAAAAAGATAGTAACTTTTCTGATTTTTTTTACAGTGCAGTTTCTTAGAAAAAGTTTGATAACTTTACAGATTTTTTTATAGTGCATGATAATGTAATGCTGTGAGTATGAAATTACTGCTATTATATAACTACGATGCAAATAAATCTGTAAAAATACATACTTTTTAATTGCTAAGAAATTGGGGCTGCTAGAACATATTATGTAACGACAAAAATAAAAATTCATGTAACAGATGCGAGTTTATACTGCAAATCAAAAAATCTGTAAGGTTACCAAGAATTGTTAAGGAAACTGGGATGCCTAAAACTTTTTATGTATACGACTTAGGTTAAAGACAAAAGTTTTGTAAGATTATTACATTTTAGAAGTTTTTTTTGTAACTCTATAGTTTTCTCTAGCTTTACAAAAACCAATTTTATAGATTTACATCTTTTTTTTGTGGAGCATACAGATAAAAGTTTAGTAAAAATTCAGATTTTTGTAACTTTACATCTGAAGAATTGCATTTTTTTACAGTGTACTTATTATACCGTTAATGATCGGTAACTGAAATGTTTGGCTTACGAAAAGGTCTTTTAACAAAAACATCCCCGAGACATTTTTTATGTTTTGGTAACAAAACAAATTTAGTTAACGAAAATCTCATAAAAAAACAAAAAGAAACTACAGAATGGTTCAGATTCGCCTAGCTGCACACTGTAAAAAAAATCTGTAATCCTACAGATGTAAAATTTCCGTAATCTGTATGGTTACTAGCACTTTATCTGTACACTGTATAAGAAAAAATGTAAATCTACAAAATAAATTTTTGTAAAGTTACTAAAATTTGTAACTTTACAAAAGAGTCTACTAAAACTACAGTTATCATTCTAAATTTTATCTGTAATCTGGGTTGCAGTTACATGAAAAATTCTTGGAGTTTCAGTTTCCTAAAATATTCTTAGTAACCTTACAGATTTTTTGATTTTCAGTTCAAATCTGTATCTGTTACATGAATTTTTGCTGTTGCGCGTTACATAAAAAGTTCTAGGAATCCCAGTTTCCAAGAAAACTTTTAGTAACTTTACAGATTTTATTTACAGTGCATTTAATCACTTCTATTGTATCGCATGTAAAGGCTATAAAACCTCAATCATTAAATTTCTCATAGATCTGTTACCAGAAGTGACATCATTTCAGAAATATATGCTTCTGCTAAACACTCACTTAGAAGTCCCTATGGTTTTTAAGATGAATGTTCGTTTTTCTAAAAAATAATGCTTGAGTTTACGATCGAGGAGAAATTTATGAATCTACGTTATCAGATATGCTTCTTTACATTAAAAATCCACGATAGTTTAGCAGCTGAATTATTCGAAATACCGGGTGATCGAAAAGTCAGGACGAACTTTCAAAATGAATAATCCGAAAACGAATCAAGATTAAAAAACACAGTTCGCACCAAACGGATGGACAAGCAATCTATTTGTGTGTGACGCTATAGTGCTTTATTGCACCAAAAGGTGATTTACAAATGAAAAAATTTTGTCAACTTAGAAGTCTACTTAGTTACAGTTAATTAGCATTAAAGTACATGTTCAATGTGCTATCAATCATTCAGAAGAACAGATGTGAGACGAGGCACCACACCTTTCACATTATTTAATAGTATTTCGTGTATTATGGCAGACACATTTTGGCGAATGGCATCTTTCAGTGCTTCTAGTGATGCCGGTGGTCGCTGTAAACTTTTGATTTCAACAATCCCCACAGCCAAAAGTTACAGGGTTTCAAATCGGTTGATCTTGGAGGCCATCCGTGATTAAAGTAGCGACTGATAATCTGATCATTCCACATTGCTGAGTGTAGCAGCCGTTGCAAAGGCAGAGCAATATGAGGTGGTACTCTATCTTGCACAAAGGTGACTGTTTGAAGTGCCTGCCTCGTTTACAGTTCAATAACAGTGTTGCTGTGTAACAATGCTACATATCGCTAACCAGTGACAGAAACTGTTTTGAAACCCGTCTGTGTGACTTCCTCGAGAAAAAATGGACCAATTCTGAAATAAGTAGTGAAACCACACCACACTGTCAGTTTAGGCTGTTGCAAGGGTACCTCAACAAATGCATGTGGATTTTCTGTGGTCCACACTCAACAATTGCGGGTGTAAACAGCACCAGATAGTGTGAAATGTGCTTCATCTGTACAAAGCACAATGTGAAGCATGTCGTACTGCTCTTCCGTCTTACTGAATTCCAAATTCAAAAAATCTCGACGAGAGTCGAAGTCAGGAGATTTCAGTTCTTGGTCATGTTGAAACTTGTAAACGTTGCAATGTTATTCACAGTGATCTCAAGACACTTCCATACGACACTCCTGTCTGCCTCCAAATTTATCGGGCACTGCACTCCCCATGTGCTGCAACCGCCAACATGGATTGCACCGTCTGCTTTACTGTCGTGGCAACAGCTGCGGCTGTTCAGGAACGTCCACTTTTTGATGCGACGCCAAAGAATATGTAACTTCAAATTTCTCCATCATTTTGTTCAATGCAAAATACGTTATTGGTCTTTAGCTATCTCGCATAACTTCATGTAGTGATATGTTAAAAATGCCGAAATGGCACTTTCCTAATTCTTATAATGCAGTTTAACTAAGAGCGCTTTCTCAACTATAGACTTTATTTTGAAACATACAATCTTCCACTACTATTACTTGCTGCAGTTGCTCCTTTTTATATCGTTTGTTGCTTTGAATAATTCTACATAAGAAATATCGCAGTGCCATCTTCTGGTAGCCAACAGACCTATTTTTTTCGTTACCACACAAAACCCGGGTTCTTTTCCATCAGTTTGGGTGAAAATAATATCTATTTATATTGATTCGTTTTCGAATTATTCATTTTTAAAGTTCGTCCTGTCTTATGTATCACCCGGTATTTAAGTTAGTACAATTGTTTAAAATTATAACCGACATTTCATAATAATGAGCTGTAAAGAATAAATTATAATCGAAAGTATTTTATTTGTTCCTGAAAATCGGTTGTTATAGAATAAATATATTTGTTCCAAGAATCAAGTTACCCATATTTAACTAATATTTCATGAGTTATTTCAAAACAAAAATTGTGTGAACAAAATATCTGTGAATATTCAGGAATTGTTTGTTGTATGTTATCCACAAATTTAATGTGTTGTTTGTAAAGTCTAGAAATCCTCAATTATTGAATTGCTGAAAGATCTGTTAACAGAAGCGATATCGTTTTAGAAATATGTGCTTCTAATAAATGCTAATCAACATAAGAATCTGGATGATCATTAATATGAATTTTCAGTTTTTGGAAAAGATAATGCTTGAATTTGCATTTGAAGAGAATTTATTAATCTTCGTTATCAGATAGGTTGCTTTACATTCAAAATCCATAATAGTTTAATTCTTCAAAACATTTAAGCTCATACAAATGATTCAAACTAAAAAACAATATTTCATAATAAAAAGCAATAAAGGATAAATTAAAAACGACAGTATTTTATTGATTTAATATTTTCTTGAAAATCGATTGCTATAAAATAAATGTATTTGTTCCAACAATCAAGTTACCCATATTTAAATAACTTTTCTTGAGTTTTTTTGTAAACCAATATTGTACATGGTATCCGTTGATAATCAGAAATTTTTTGTACTATATTATCCACAAATTTAATGTATTGCTTGTAAAGTCTATAAATCCTCAATTATTGAATTTCTTAAAGATCTGTTAACAGAAGTGATATCGTTTCAGAAATATGTGCTTCTATTAATTGTTCATCATCTTAAGAATCTCAGTGGTCATTAGTATGAATGTTCAATTTTGGAAAAGATAATGCTTGAATTTACATTTGAGGATAATTTATTAATCATCGTTATCTGATATGCTGCTATAATTCAAAATTCATTGCTGTTTAATTCACCAAAACATATAAGTTCATACAAATGATTCAAACTAAAAAACGACGTTTCATAATAAAAAGTGATAAAGAATAAATTAAAACGGAAAGTATTTTATTGATTTTATTTGTTCCTGAAAATCGATTGTTACTAAATAAATGTATTTGTTCTAAGAATCAAGTTACCCATATTTAAATAACTTTTCATGAGTTTTTTTGGAAACAAAAGTTGTACATGATATCTGCTGATAATCAGGAATCTTTTGTAGCATACTATCCACAAATTTAATATGTTACTTGCAAAGTCTAGAAATCCTCAATTATTGAATTTCTAATAGATCTGTTAACAGAAGTGGTATCGTTTCCGAAATATATGTTTATATTAAATGCTCAACAAATTAACAATCCGATGTTCATTAATATGAATGTTCAATTTCGGGAAAGATAATGATTGATTTTACATTTGAGGTGAATTTATTAATCTTCGTTATCAGATATATTGCCATACTTTCAAAATACATGGAAGTTTAATACTCCAAACATTTAAGTTTATACAAATGATTTAAACAAAAAAGTGACATTATATAATAAAAAGCGATAAAGTATAAAGTAAAACTGAAAGTATTTTATTGATTTTATTTGTTCTTTAAATCGATTGTTACTAAATAAGTATATTTGTTCCAAGAATCAAGTTACCCATATTTAAATAACTTTTCATGAGTTTTTTTGGAAACAAAAGTTGTACATGATATCTGCTGATAATCAGGAATTTTTTGTATTATATTATCCACAAATTTAATGTGTTGCTTGTAAAATCTAGATATCCTTAATTATAGAATTTCTAATAGATCTGTAAACAAACGTAATATCATTTCAGGAATATGTGCTTCTACTAAACGCTCATCAACTTAAAAATCCCTATGTTCATTAATATGAATGTTCCATTTTAGAAAAGGTAATGCTTGATTAGGAAAAAGTTTATTAAGTTACGTTATGTGATATGTTGCTTTACATTCAAAATACATGACAATTTGATACCTTTGTTATTCAAAATATTTAAGTTTTAAACTATAAAACGAAGTTTTATAATGATAAGCAATAAATGATAAATTAAAATAGAAAGAATTTTATGATGGACATTTAGGTTATAAATATGGTTATGAATGTGAAGTATAGTGCATTTCTTTGAATTTAATGCTTTTTTAAAAAAAATTATCAGTGAAAATCATAGTTTAAAAGCATTAACTATAGAATAACATATTTCTAAATATGAAAATATTTTAATACCTTTTTTAATTTCATAACCTGAAACGTAAAATACGTGGTTTTTATATAATGTGGAATCTGAGATAAAGAAAAAAAGTTTATCGCAAAGAACATATCATTGCAGCAATCTCCGATGAATGATCAAATTCAAAATTGAATCAGAAGTTATATTTTATGATAAATGCAATACAAATAAAATTTGGTGACAGTTCACTCGATAGAGTTCAAGGCAAAGAAACTGTTAGAAATATTGTATACTAATGCCACCTGATACGAGATACAGAGCCAGTTTATGTAAAATAAATAGGTAAATATGAGGTTTCAATAATCCCGGAAATTTTTTTTTAGAAAATAAATTATATCTGATTAAAAACTTACTAGTATTTGTAAATTAGATAAGATTAGAAGTCAAACATTTTCCTAAATTGAATTACATTTTTCTTATGCTCAAATTATTAAACCTTTGTGGCTGAGTGACGCATATACGTGCCGAAAAAGGCTTAAGAATCCATCCTAAATCCCACCAGGGAAATTTTACTGTAAAGTTTGCCTTATTTAATGGGAGCATTTTCTCGATTATAAAAAGCAGAAATTTATGTTTTCAAAACCGATGACAAAATATTAAAATTGCATAAAAGGCCACCATCACGAAGGGTTACGTAAAAGATGCAAATAGGAGAAGTATTTTTTAAAGAAATTAATTTATATTTTGTTAGCTTTATAAAACTCTTTATTCTGAAACCTACATGATATCTAAATTTTAAATATTTTATAAAAAGTAAAACAAAAATAACTCAATATTCACTAATTACACAATATTCAATTAAATTTCGATTGCCTCGTTATTCAAAACCAAACTTTTTATTCATACAGTAATAATATATTAATATATTGTTGCAGCGTATATAGGGTTCTTTCGATCTTATGGTTAGACAACTTCAAACTCTTTTCTCTTAGAAAAGTAGAAAATAATTTATTTACAGATCTTCAGAACAACAGAGTCTTCGAAACTCACAAATATTACAAGATATTCCAAAATAACTGTTTAAATCTATCGAACAAGTACAAATATAGGTCGCAGAGACTCTTTATACAATGTTTCAACACTATATCACATTCAAAACAACGTAGATAAAACTCAATACATCAAGCAAACTCGCTTGGACAATCTCTAGTAGCTCACTCAATGACTGACTGGTAAATAATAACAACAACAGCTCGTATCGCTCTCCTTATATATAGTCTCGTAGCATGTGCTAGAAATTTCTAGAAAAACCTGGAAAACCACGGAACAACAAACAATGTATCAGTAGACCTAAGGGGGGTTACCATAAATAGGGAAGGGTTACCATCGCCAACAATCGCCAAGTTTGTCGCCAACTTGGCGATATATCGCCAAATTTGGCGACCAAAATTAGTCGCCAAAAGTGACGCCAACTTGGCGATATCTCAAATATTTCGCAAAGCTGCCATAGACATTCACTGAAAATAATAGACAAGTTTGCTTGATAACAGAGACAATGTAACAAAAACTAATATTAGTAAAGAAATGGAGCTTAATAAGATTATTTACATTATTTTACAGTACAAACACTAACTATTTACAAAATTCGTAACACTACCCCCTCCTCAAAGACTGCACGTCCCGGGCAGTGCAATCCTTGAGTTAGAGGAAAACACTTAAAATAAATAAACAAATAAATAAATAAATAAATAAATAATAACAATAATAATAAAATTTACATAAATAAGAACTAATTACTATTTACATATTTACAAAAAGTGACTTTCATGACCATGGTCTGAAATTCAAGTTTCGAATTTCTAATCACTTTGGCCAAAATAAGGGGCTACCCGGTTATAGTGTACAACCTTGGGTTTGGCGTGTGGCGATTTTCGTATGCGTATGACGACGTCATTCAGCCTGTTGGCGACTGTGTAAGGACCGTCCCAGTTTCTTTGTAGTTTTGGCGACAGTCCCTTACGACGTATTGGATTCCACAACCAAACTTTGTCACCTTCGTTGAACTCATGTCCTGTTGCCTTTGTGTCGTATCGTGTCTTCATCTTTTCTGTTGCCAGTCCGATTCGGTTCCTCGCTAGACAATGAATCTCCTCAACCCGTGCCTGGAGTTCATCGACATATTCCTCAGGCGATGAAGGAGCATCAGGAGGACGGCCAAACAAAAGATCAGCAGGCAGACGAAGATCACGACCAAAGAGCATTCGTTTTGTCCATGCCGAGTAATTCACACATTTCCTTGAACACAGCCGAATCAAAATTTCTTCCTTGATCGGAATGGATTTGAAGAGGAACTCCGTATCTGGAAACCCAGTGTTGAATCAGTATGTCTGCTACGGTTACCGCCTCTTGATTAGGAATGGCATAGGCTTCAGGCCACTTAGTGAAGTAGTCCATGACAACGAGGATGTACTTATTGCCATCAGATGTTCTAGGAAGTGGACCCAGGATGTCTAGGGCAATTCGTTCGAAAGGAGCTCCTACATTATAACGTTGCAATCGTCCACGGGTTTGCCTCTTAGGACCTTTACGTGCTACACAGGTGTCACAAGCTCGACACCACTTCTCCACGTCACTGCGAACATTATTCCAGTAGAAACGCTCTCGAACCTTTTGCAGGGTCTTCATTACACCAAAATGACCTCCTGTGGGACTACCATGCAGTTCTTGAAGGACCATAGAAATTCTCGACTTAGGAAGTAGTAGTTGCCATCTACATGTCTTTCCATCGTCAGACTCCCATTTTCGGTACAAGATGCCGTTCTTCAAATGTAAGGAATCCCAGAGAGCCCAATAACGTTTAGTCGTAGGATGGTAATGGGCCATGTCTTGCCAGCTGGGCTTCCTGTTGGACTCCTCTTTCAGCTCTAGAATTGGCTTAATTTCAGGATCAGCAAGTTGATCTTTACGCAGGCTCTCGTCACTCCACGGATCTTGCGATGATGTAGACCCAGTTGTAACTTGTCTTACTATAGGACCTTTGACATTAAATTTCTTCTCAGCCCGGTCGCAGTATCTACAATTCTCTGAGCAGGGTTTTCTTGCGAGAGCATATGCATTTCCATGTGATGAGCCTTTTCGATGGCGTATCTCCATATCGTACTCTTGAAGCTTTTGTATCCACCTGGCTATCTGGCCTTCAGGGTTCTTAAAATTCAATAGCCAAGTTAGGGAAGCATGATCAGTTCGGATCAGGAACTTTCGACCGTAAAGATAGTGATGAAAGTGGTCTATGGCTTTCACTACAGCAAGAAGCTCTTTTCTTGTTACGCAGTAGTTTCGCTCGGCCTTTGACAAGCACTTGCTGAAATAGGCGATAACACGCTCCTGGCCGTCGATTTCCTGGGACAGTACAGTGCCAATGCTTTCGTTGCTTGCATCCGTATCAAGTATAAACTGTTTATCGATTTGAGGATACGACAGAATTGGAGTGGATGTCAAGGCCTCCTTAAGCTTTTCGAAAGCAGCGTCACATTCCTGTGTCCACATAAATTTTTGATTGGCTTCTGTTAATTTATGAAGTTGTCTTGCAATCATCGAGAAGCCTTTGACGAATTTTCTGTAATAGGTGCATAATCCTAGAAAACTTCGAAGCTGGTGAACATCTGCTGGACGATTCCAATTTTTCACGGCCGATATCTTCTCCGGATCAGTCCTAACTCCTTCCGCCGAAATGATGTGTCCAAGGTAGGCGACTTCATTACGAAACAAACTGCACTTCGAAGGGCTTAACTTCAAATTAGCTTCCTTTAATTTTTGTAGCACCCGCCTGAGGTTGTTCAGATGTTCATCAAAAGATTTTCCTATGATTATGATATCGTCTAAATAAACAAGACATGTCTCATATGACAGTCCCCGAAGAACCGTTTCCATAAGGCGTTCAAAAGTTGCAGGTGCGTTACATAGACCAAAAGGCATTACCTTGAACTGCCATAATCCTTGTCCCGTTGTAAAGGCAGTCTTCTCGCGGTCGTCGGGATGGATCTCTACCTGCCAGTAACCACTCTTCAATTCTAAAGTCGAGAACCAAGTGTTGCCCGCAAGTGTGTCAAGAGTGTCGTCAATCCTTGGCAGAGGGTAACTATCCTTTTTGGTGACGTCATTCAGTCGGCGGTAGTCTACACAAAATCTTGTAGAACCATCCTTCTTTCTTACTAATACAATGGGAGACGCCCATGGACTTGTTGATGGTTCGATGACGTCATTTTCTTCCATATCTTTAATTAAATTCTGCACCTCTTCTTGCTTGGCAAAAGGTAATCGTCTAGGGTGCTGTTTAATAGGAGAGTGATCTCCCGTGTCAATTCGGTGTTGTGCCATTTTAGTTCGTCCAAAGTCTTCAGATGTTTGGGAAAATAAACTTTGGAATTCTCTAATTAAATTTTCCGCAGCTTCCAACTGTTTTGGATTTAAGTCTGTATTTTGTAACAAATCCTTGACTAAATTATCTGAAGATTTCTCAGAGTGACTGGAATTTTGACTTATGCACGTCACAGGAGCACATGACGCTATCATCTCTCCTTTCTTGATAGTCCTCGTCTTATCACTGATGTTAGCAATTCTGATTGGAATGGTCTTTTTCGAGAGGTCTACCACAGAAGAAGCCACCAATACTCCTGCTTGTGTACTATTGTCTTCTGGATAATCTATATGGCCAAATCGATAATTAGTTTTATTTTTAATTACAGCAGGCACCAAACATTCTGTTCTTGCATCTAGATTAATGTCTTCTTTGGCTATTACTATTTGTTTACATTCAATTTCGTTATTTAATCCAAAAAGACTTATTTCTTCAAATTTTGAGATCATTTTGTTATTTTTGAAATCAAATCTGAAGTCAAACTTCTTCAGAAAATCTAGTCTGATTAAGCAAGGATCTGTTATGTCAGCCACATATGCCGTATGGTAATATTTCGTTCCTCCAAAGTTGATAGTTAAATTGGCCTTTCCATATATGCCTATCTTGTCGCCCGTCACAGTTTGCAGGGTAACGCATGGTGGAGTCCAGATGAGTTTACATTTCAATTTTCGAGCCAAATCTTCTCTTATTATTGTCACATTGGCTCCTGTATCGACAATCATACGGCACTGAATTCCGTTAATAAAGCCTATCACATATAATTCGTTATCACCGCCGCTCATTATTGATATCTGGAGGATCTTCAGGTGGGGCTTTTCATTCTCTGGCAACCTCCGCCCCGCGAGATGGCCAAAATTTAGTTTCCCTGCTGACTGTTTGAATTTATCTCACGTTCGTGGATTTTGGGGCAATTTCTTCGGAGATGTCCTGTATCACCGCATCCCCAGCACGTGAGATTCTGTCTTCTTGAACTTGTTCTTCCGTATTTTAAAGCTTCAATTTCTTGATTTATTTTCCTAATTTCTTTCAAGACGTCGTTCTCAGTGTCTGAGCTTTTGTTCACCGTTGCCCCTCGGACTGAATGACGATCTCTTCGGCTGGCTTGTGTAGCTGCTTCCAACTTTAAGGCATATAGTAGTGCAGCCTTTAAATCCTGTACATCTGCCATTCGTACCGCTCTCTGCACTTCTGGATCTTTTATTCCGTCTACAAAATATTGCAGTGACAGCATTTCCCGTACATTTTTTGGACAGTCAATGAATGCTAAATTTGCAAGCCGTTCAATTTCCGAGGCAAACTCTTGAAGGGATTCACTCGATTTTTGATGGCGGCTCTTCATTTGTATCCTCGTATAATCCTTGAAGAATTTTTCGCCGAATCTCATTTCAAGTGCACAACTTAAAGTCTCAAAATTGAGTTGCGTCATATCGGGCAATGTTTGCAGTACGTCGGCGGCTTCTCCTCTTAAAGATGCTGCCAGTTGACAAGCTTTCACCTCGTCACTCCATTTGTTCGCTTCAGCTACAATGGTGAATTGGGTCTTGTAAACTTGCCAGGAACTCTTTCCATCGTATGTCGACAGCTTAATGTGCACGGGAGAAGCAGGCGGATTCCTAAATTCTTCATAATTACCACTAGACGCTGAAAGTTTCTTCTCAAGATCTTGTACTTTTTTATTTAGCTTTTCATCTACTTCACCTAGTATTTTCTCTTCAACGTTACTGATTTTCTCTTTAACGTTACTGATTTTCTCTTCAACTTTACAAACTTCATTCTGAATTTTCTTTTCTACTTCCGCCATTTACCGTTCCATTTTCTGTTCAACATTACTAACTTCATTCTGAATTTTCTCTTCTACTTCCTCTATTTTCTCTTCTACCGAGCCTATTCTTCTCTCTACCGACGAGAACTTTTCTTCTAAAGTTTTCTTCATTTCTTCTTGGCCTTTATTAATCTTTTCAGTCACATCTTCTTGGCATTTGTTCATCTTTTCCGCCAACTCTTCTTGGCCTTTATTTATTTTTTCCGCCAACTCTTCTTGGCCTTTATTCATTTTTTCCGCCAAATCTTTTTGGCCTTTCGTCAATTCTGCCTTTATTCCATTAATAGCTTCTAACAGTTCTTTCAGTTGACCATCCATTGTTCTTGTTTTCGCCATAAGATCCCGACTCCTGACACCAAATGTTGCAGCGTATATAGGGTTCTTTCGATCTTATGGTTAGACAACTTCAAACTCTTTTCTCTTAGAAAAGTAGAAAATAATTTATTTACAGATCTTCAGAACAACAGAGTCTTCGAAACTCACAAATATTACAAGATATTCCAAAATAACTGTTTAAATCTATCGAACAAGTACAAATATAGGTCGCAGAGACTCTTTATACAATGTTTCAACACTATATCACATTCAAAACAACGTAGATAAAACTCAATACATCAAGCAAACTCGCTTGGACAATCTCTAGTAGCTCACTCAATGACTGACTGGTAAATAATAACAACAACAGCTCGTATCGCTCTCCTTATATATAGTCTCGTAGCATGTGCTAGAAATTTCTAGAAAAACCTGGAAAACCACGGAACAACAAACAATGTATCAGTAGACCTAAGGGGGGTTACCATAAATAGGGAAGGGTTACCATCGCCAACAATCGCCAAGTTTGTCGCCAACTGGGCGATATATCGCCAAATTTGGCGACCAAAATTAGTCGCCAAAAGTGACGCCAACTTGGCGATATCTCAAATATTTCGCAAAGCTGCCATAGACATTCACTGAAAATAATAGACAAGTTTGCTTGATAACAGAGACAATGTAACAAAAACTAATATTAGTAAAGAAATGGAGCTTAATAAGATTATTTACATTATTTTACAGTACAAACACTAACTATTTACAAAATTCGTAACAATATGATATAATTAATAATATCGATTCTAATGTTTAAATTTATACTGAATTTTTTTATACATTGGTTTGAAATTAGATTTACAACATAAAAAATGTCCTTCATAGCAAATTTTAAAAATTGTTCTTTTGTCTATATATACTTTATTTCCTTGAAATCTTACGAAAGCCATAAAATTAGCTTTTATTAAAATTAAAAAGTCATATACAGATAAAATAAATATTTTCTTTTTTTATAATTTCGTATTTTTCATATTTATTTTCGGTAACATGCTTAAATAAAAAATATTCTTGCAAGTAACGTAGTTTATTTTTCATTAATGTAGTCATTGCCTGGATACCGTTGCTACAAGGTGGAAACAAGTCGAATGTAGATTATAGATTATTGTAATTTTTCATGAATGATGAAAAATTTACAAGGCTGCCGGCGAAATATATATATATATATATATATATATATGGAAATAGATAGATAGATAGATAGTTAGATTATTTTTGTGTTACAGAATGTTTACTTTCTGAAAAAAGAATATTTATTTTTCAACGACACACATATAGCAATTAAATTACTTATTTTTATATTACTTATTTTTTATGAATGAAAATATTGCCATTTTTTAAACTATTTGAAATGTTCACATTGTTTGGAAATCTATATAAAGATTGCATCAAACAGAAATATAGTAGTTTTTAAATAAAAAAAAAATACATAAATTAATAATCTTGTAATAATTTTTACTTCGGTGACATTTTTTAAAAATTCTTTTCTGCAATTTAGTGTTTATCTCTGGCCCGCCAGTAGCCCAGAAGTTCCTCTCTGAAAGCTAAAAGACCGGGGGGTGAAGGTTCGAAGCCTGTCGCGCTCATCGGACTAATCGTTCGGATTTTCCGTGGTTTTCTTAAAACATTGGTTTCCTTGCATAAATTTAGCTTAGGTTCTCTTCGAAAGACCCCACAGATAACAATCGATTTAAAGTTTTTATCCCTCGTATTGAGGCTGTCATAAACACAACTAACCGATCTATCTCTCTATATCTATACACATCGAAGATAATATAATTTTCTATACATATTTAATGATAAAAATGTGTATGCGATGTTTCCGTTCTGTTTATGACAAAATTTTCCACTATGAGGTTCGAAATGGACAAAATACAATTATTCGGAGAATAGTTGGGCCGATAGTGTAAGAAACATTAAGTTTTCCCCTGCCTGGTTTTGCCTGAAACAATTTATTTAATAGTTTAAAATACCATACAAAAATACTGGGAGATGTAGGATGTTAATATTCTACGAATAAACAGTTTGGCGTGGCCGCACTAGTATATGAGGTAAAGCTAGGAGAGTCTGCGCACATTTTAAAAGAATAATAATATAAACTCTAAATATTAATTTTTTATTAAATTATCCATAAATAAATTTGACCATTTATTTTTTATGCTTTTTTATTGTGTTGTAATTTAACAGAACAGCACTTATAAAGACAAAGACCAGATAAAAACTAATATTACTAACTAATTACATAAATTTGAAATACTTGAAAAATCATTTGGTTAATCTTTCGCCAAATCTAAAATTTTTTAAAGGAAGAAATTTCTGAATTTATTATTATTTTTAAATGGTTTTAAAAAATTTAGTCAAGTATTGCTATTTTACAACACAAAGAGTGTAACCTATTTATTGATGATTAACACTTAATCTCCCCTGTTCTGAGACAAACATTACGTGACACTGCAAAAAACAGATTAAAGTTATTATAGTACATTTCCAAAGATGCACAGGAACTATAAACTGATTTTTCTAATATGCACATACACATGAAAAATGTCCAGATGTAATTTTAACAATTATGGAATCATTTAAATTGATTTAAATGACCTTTTTGTGTCACCTCCAGGCTACATCAAAACGGAGCAAATTAAAATAATGTAAATAAATTCAAAATTGTTTATTTTTATGCAATATCCCTTAACGCAAAAGCCGAATGAAATCAAAACTTCACAAATAAATAAATAAATAAAAACTGAATGTAACAAAGGTGCAATCGATCTGTGTGTTAAAAAACTGAAATGCTTCGCGACTGACTGTTGGGATGCAGTTAATAAGAAAACACGACGTATACTCTATTGGTGTAGTTGGTTAACAAAATACAAAAACATATTATACGTGTAAAAAAACCTCTTCATATTTAGTTTCAAATACAAATGAATATCGTCTATGTTCTTTAGAGTGCGCACAATTAAACCGGGTAGCCTAGTATTATTAAAATTATTCAAAAGTGAATGTTAAAAACGCAAAGCGTAATAGCTTTACATTATGTAACAAATAAAAATTTATTATGAATTTATCGGACAATCTCGTTTTGAACCATGAAATTTATTATTAATATATATAGTATTCTGTCTTAATATATAATTTTATTTATTAGGAAAAAATTCTATTTTGAAGCTTTTCTTTTTGAAAAAATATTTAATAACTTTAAGCATAAAATGAAAAACTTTGTATATACTTGACAAGCAAGTATTTTGAACTAACTATGTATGAAATATTTCTTTTTACATTAAATGACATAACAACGCCCCCTCAAGAGGTTAAAATTAAATATATATACATATATGCTACACATTGTGCGGTAAAAATTGTTATCATCCGTCACGAAAGAAAAAAAATATCGATCTAATTGCTTTTTAGAAGGACTGATTAGCTCCAAGCATGATCGTGATCATGTTTTTGCATTAATGAAAAAAAAAATTGATGCATACATTGACTAGAAGAATGTACTTTTGTTTAGAGTTCAGATCTTTTGCTGAACCACAAAAGGTAGAAATGAAGCAGCAATACGAATTCTTCCAGTGAAATCAAATATTTTATTATTATTATTTTTATAAAATATAAGTATCTACTACATTTCTATCATTCCCGAGTATTAAGTTTTTCCCATCATTTTTACTTACCCATTATACATTTTTGACGGATTTATACGTTTCAGGTACTGGAGATTCCGAAAAACATATTTTTAGTGGAAAAAATTGCCGTTTGTGTGTCTGTTTTTGTGCGTATCTGTCTGTGTGTCTTTAAACGCTTTAACTCCCGAACAAATTGAGATAGAGACTTCAAATTTCGTATGTACTTATTATATAAAAATGGAACAAAGCCTATTTAATATCAGTAACCTCCGTTATTCTGAACTATTTTTTCAGACCCTCGAAAAATTCGTTCTGATGAAAGGTATGTAAAAACTTTCGATTTTTTTTTTTATTTTAAGAAAAGGACGTAAAAGGCAATGAAAAACGCACATTTTGTACAAAGAATGAAGTCGACTGGATTATTAGTTGCCGATATATTTGTAATTCTTTTTTCCACATTCTTCGATTTTTCATGACCCTGTATTTCATTCAAATTTTAATTCAAAGATATATTTTAATTGGAAATGACACGCTTAATCTAAATCAGTAAACTGTTAATTAATACGAATATTCTTTTTGGGATTATAAGGATGTTTCTTTTACGTAATTCGGTACTACTTGAATAGTTTGT
The DNA here is from genome assembly GCA_964019185.1 of Maratus speculifer. Lineage (NCBI taxonomy): Eukaryota > Metazoa > Arthropoda > Arachnida > Araneae > Salticidae > Maratus > Maratus speculifer. The sequence continues at coordinate 165,712,845 of OZ025294.1, read as the reverse complement.
TTTTTATCTAATTTGTCAAATTGGTTCATCCGCAATTCATTAATAGAGCAATACTATGTATATCAAAAATATTTAAATATGCATTTAAATTTCGTTTTGGAATTGTAATGCATTTTATAAATAGTTTACACATGTTTTATTTTCATATATTATAATATGCATATCCATGATGGGTCAGTGTTACATTGGCCCCCAATGACTAGTTCACTTTTATTTTAGAAAATCGGGTGTTCATATCATTTGAAATCCATATTTATATCTATGTAACTTTAAACGGAGAAAGTTATCTCTTATGTGTATGGGGAAATAAAACCAAATGAGTAAAAGGATAGAAAATATCTTTTTCGACAGACACATATTTATCATATGTTCATATATGACTATATTTATTGCTGTTCGTCAATTTACATCTTCCTCTAGTTTAAGCAATAGTTTTGAATTTAATATTTCACAATAATAATGAAGAAATGCATTTAATTGATCTTGTATTATGTCAGATATGTTCAAAACAACAAATATTTTTAACACAATTATTTTTCGTTTTTTAAATTTTTTTAAATAAGCACAAATTTGATGCATATGATGACAGATTTACACTTACAAAAAAATACTACAGATGCGGTAGTGATAAATCGTTGCTCTCTTTCAACATGATCGTTTCCAATTTAGGTAAAGTTTATGTAGTATTGCGCTATAATTTATAAGTACACTGTAAAAAATGTATAAATTGTTTCGACTTTTTCCAGGAAACTGGAATTCCTAGAACTTTTCATGAAATGCAAATAACAAAAAATTATCTAATCGATTCTGTTACATGAATTTTTGCTGTAACCGTTATATAACGAGTTGGATGTGTCAATCCCAAAACTTTCTTGTATCGCATAAGTACATTTTAATATTTAAAAAAAAATAACGTGGTGACCCCAAAATTACCCACTATCGAATTTCCTCGAACGTTTGATCTATCCTACTGAGATTCTGGTATCCGAAAAGCCTAAAACGCAAATTTTAATTAATATTCTGAGAAAATGAGCTTAGTGGTGCCTCATGTTGGGTAATTTATACTAAAACCTAATAAGCATCTACTTATGTCAAGACCTAACAGAATCTGAAATTTAATGAAATTTCGTCCATTAGTTCTTGAGATATAGTTATAACAAAAAATTTGCAAAACGTAGCACAGCAACACCATATCTTGGACAATTTATGCCAAAACGTAAAAAAGCGTCTAATTATGTTATGGTGTAAAAGAATCTGAAGTTTGATGGAATTCTGTGCATTAGTTCTTGAGATACAGCTAGTTTTAAAAAAAACGTGTAAAATATAGCACAGCAGCACCACCAGTTGAAGGATTTATAACAAAACGCAATCATCGTGTAATTATGTTATATGTCATTTTGTAACAAAATCTGAAGTTTGATGAAATTCTGTGCGTTGGTTGTTAAGATATAGCTATCGGAAAAATCGTGCAAAATGCAGCATAGCTGCACCACCGTTTGCAAGGTTAATACCAAAATGTAATCAGCGTCTAATTATGTTGTATATTCTAGTGTAACAGAATCTAAAATTTGATGAAGTTCTCTGCATTAGTTCTTGAGATATAGCTATCGCAAAAATCGTGCAAAATGTAGCATAGCAGCGCCACTTATAGGGCAGTTCACACCAAAACCTTATCAGTGGCCAAGTATCTCAAGGTATCGCGGAATCTAAAGTTTGGTGAAATTCTGTGCATTAGTTCTTGAGATATAGCTATCATGAAAATCATGAAAAACGTAGCATAGCAGCTCCACCTGCTGGCTAATTTACACCAAAATTTAATCAGCGTCTATGTATATCAAGGGGTCACAGAATCTAAAATTTGGTGAAATTCTGTGTAGTAGTTCTTGAGATATAGCAATCTTGAAAATCATGAAAAACGTAGTATAGCAGCGCCACCTGCAGGCAAATTTTCACCAAAAACCAATAGGCACTAATTCATATCAAGGTCTAACTGAATATAAAATTTTATTAAATTTCGAGCATTAGTTCTTGAGATAGAGCGCCCAAAAATTTTTTGTCACATACAGACAGACACACAGACAGACACACAGACAGACGGACAGACTCACAGTCAGACATTTTCTAAAAATAGTCAAAACGTGTTCAGGACCTTCTAAAACGTATAAATCCGTCGAAAATTTTCATGAATCCAATACTTTCTTCTTGTAAAGATAGAAGAAAGTAAAATGCTTTAGGAATACCAGTTTCATAAAAAAAAAATGTTTTAACTTTACATTTTTTTTTTTTTTTTTTTTAAGTGTAAAATGTGCCAAGCTGAAAACTCAAATTCCAGTACTTTATGGATTGGAAGTACATTTATCAAAGAGATTGGATAATTGTATAATATAACACAAGTTTACTATTGTTATTTATTATTATTATTTACTTCTGAAAAACCAACTAAAAGATAATTAATTTTTTAATAATCAAATCCTATGATATTAAAAGCGTAATTTTTCAGTCTAGAGAATTACATTGTCACATAAAAATTCCATGATATGTTATTTTAATCTATTTAAGTGTGATATTTTGAAATTTTCTAAAAATTATTGTCTGAGCGTAGCGAAGTCTTATACCCAGAGTACGTAAAGATATTAAAAGTCTAAAAAAATTCTTTCGTCAAGGAAATCTCACAAAGTACTTGTCGGATTTCGAATCTATTTGTACCAGAAGGTACCTATGAAGGTAATCTGGTGAATGCACCTACTTTTAAACATTAATTCCAAATAGTTTAAAAGTTATATTTAAAAAACTGATAGAAAAACACAATTTATTTGCATACGTCACAGAAATTTGGTGCGCGTGATTTTCACCGGCTGGATATTTTTTGTAGATAACCGAATCAGTACATGGAGTAAATAGTAATCATTTACGCTTTCAGAAATATTGAATGCGATAAAATATTTTAAAATTCGCGTTTGTAATGACCGAAAGGTGGCGTTGTATAAACCTGATAATCGTTTGTTTACGTAATGCTGTTTGTTCCATGCAGCTGGAGCAAGAGAATCATGCAAGCATTGTGTTGCTGTCATGTTATTTTGCCATGAGTAAGTCAAATGTACTTTTTTATATTATAGATCTAAACTTTGTGTATAAAATTTTGATTTTAGATAATTTTAATACAAAGAACCCAACGTTGCATGCGTTATAGAACTGTTTATTTATTTATTTATTATAGAACTGTTTATCTATTTATCGGCCTTTAAACACAGATTTCAGCGGAAGATGCTCACGGTATCAGTTCTATTTTGTTTCAGATATTGTCCGCGAGAGGGCATCTATTTCATTTCAAACGCGAATTCTATCATGCAAGAAAATAAAACTGTTATTTTTTTTATATTTAAAAAAAAATGTCATAAAAACTTTGATTTTGAGATTTTGTGATAATCTCTTAATAGCATTTTTTGATCGCTAAAAAATATTTTATATATTTCGCGAGTGAAAATTAGAAACAATTACGTTTTTAAATAAAAAGTTTCTTTTATGACATCATTTTCCCTTTATATTTAATTTTAATGCATGTTTTCTGTTTACTTATATTTTGTTTGTGTGTGGAAGTTAATTCTGGTCACTAATTTTTCGGCACGGATACCACACGCGCATCAGATTTGGCGCAATTTTTTTCAAAGCCCATTTGGCGAAAACTCCGTTTTCAAATAACGCTTACATACACATTTTTAAATTATTTTCTATTTTCAAAAAGAACTTACAGTAAATAAAATATTAATAATAATTAATAACTATAAAAACAAATATTTTATATAAGTAAAAAAAGGAAATGAAAGTAAATAAACATTTTATGAGTAAATAAACAAATAATAAATAAATAAAGCCGGGTTACCATCTAAGGTAAAATAATGCCATTTTGACGCCAAATATGTACCCTGGTGCATATGTGACATCTTTTCCCATTTTTCATCTATTTCCTGTTGGCATATAACTTTGAAATTTGGAATATGTATGCATGCCTGGGAGCAAAACTGGAATTAGACATAATTTTTCTTTAATTCGATCCAAAAAGGGGCAACGGGGGTTATTTTTTAAAGATTTATACAATTTATGCTGCATAAAGGAGCCACTTACCTATTTTTATATACAAGAAGAAGTAAGTGGTATGTAAAAACAATTATAATATACATAAATAAAATACTTGAGATAATATCATAGAGATATAAGCACCGGGTTTGGCGAGATTTTTTATGCCAATTAGGCGAAAACATCGTTTTGATTAGCAGATACATATAGCATGCTATAATAACACGTTATTTATTTAATTCAAAATGAAAAAAAAAGGAATAAACGAAACATTTTCTATTTCCCTTTTTAATTCGATCCAAAAAGGGGCAACGTGGGTTATTTTTAAAAGATTTATACAATTTATACTCCATAAAGGAGCAACTTACCTATTTTTATATGCAAGAAGAAGCAAGTGGTATGTAAAAACAATTATAGTATACATAAAGAAAATACTTGAGATAATATACTACAGATATAAGCACCGGGTTTGGCGAAATTTTTTATGCCAACTAGGCGAAAACATCGTTTTGATTACCAGATACATATAAGCATGTTATAATAACACGTTCTTTATTTATTTCAAAATGAAAAAAAAAGGGGGGGGGAATAAACGAAACATTTTCTGTTATTAAAAAAAAGAAATAACAATTAATAAATGATATTTTTAGAACAAACAGTTTAATGTAACATTATGATAACCATGTTAGGCAACTGGACGCAATTTCAGCACCAATTAGGTACCTCGGTGTGTATAGGGCATATATGTGCCATATTTATTTGTAAAACTGAGCATGAACGTTTACCAAGTGTGTTTTCATAGCCGCTTATATCTTTTTGCAACATAGCGCACCTTTCGAAGCCAAAACTGCACAAAAGAAAAAAATCTATATTTGCAGTATTTTTTATTTTATTTTATTTTATTTTATTTTATTTTTTTAATGTAATGCACATTTTGTAATCAGTAGGCTCGATAATCAGACCTCGTTTTTTTGCTTTAAAAGATGATATTTCATACGACGTCATTTTTGGATTCGTCGTTTTTCGACGATTGTATCGTTGACGTTGATTCGACGTCGTATTTCGTCGATAGTATGCGTCTACTGGTTTTGTAACTTTTTTTTGTAGCTTTCTTCTTTATTAACAGCGACATTTAGATTTCCTATTTAAATAAAAATTCTTCTAAATGCAAAGAATTTTGTTAAAATAAATAAATAAATTAAAATGCGGACATCTATTGCTCAAAGCACAATACTTTTCCTTTTGAGTTAATAAAAATCAGTAAAAACATAATTTTTATGATGATAAAAACGTGACTTATGTAATAAAAGTGTCATATATTATATATACGTTATGGATTAAGTATTAATATTTCTCCACCATTTATAAATAATAATAATAATAAAATAAAATGCGGACAGACCAAAGTCTATATTTGACTGAAAACAACAACCATTTTCTAAATGCTTTAAAAAAATGGCCAATGAAAAGTGATATTTCAAAAGTATTATGAAATTAGCTAAAAACCATTTTACTTTAAACTAAATGAATAAAAGATTTATATTTTTAATGAAATAAATGGGATTTAAAAAATTATTGGAAATTTATCACCATAGATGTATCAATATTAAAATCGGTACCTTGTGTACAAAATGGAACAATTAGCAATATGTTTTGTACCCGAAAAATGGTCTTTGCTTTTTTTAAAGTTAAAAAGTAGATTACGAAATATTCCTATACACAGATGCCAAGCCCGCGCTTATTGCACAGCAGATTTTTCTTATAGGAAAAGTTATTTTTTTAAATCCGCAGAATGTTCCAATTCAATAAAACATTTTCTGTATTAAAATACTGGTATCCAAAATGCCGGAGACTTGACAGCTCTACCTATAACATTTTAATTAATCACGGTACTTTTTTAATCGGATTCAAATTTAGTGAAGACTCCGTTTTTTGGCCAAAAGCAGCTTTTTTCCACAAACTACGATACAATTCCTTGACGCTGAAATAAAATGTTTTGACTTATGCTATTATTGCTTCCTCTGATTCATTTATTTGAATTTTAAATAAGATGACTCAAAATCGTGTTTTTTAAATGTACGGAAAAAATGTATTTCGAGAGAGGGCGAAAAGAACAATATTTGGCGATTTATTATCTGCGCTTGGATAAGTGTCTTACTACCTTGTACTTAATACTCTTCACAATAGTTCGCTGTTATATGGACTTTGGCGCTTTTATAAAAAGTTTGACGTAATTCTGGCTTAAGAAAGTGAGTTTTTTACTGAATTATACAATAAATGAAAAATGAATACTAAGAAATACTAAGAAAAGAAAATTGAAGCATTATATTGATCTATGTATATTTAAAAATGCATCTGCTAGTAATAATTAGATAATTTATGGGTATATAATAGGAGATAAATAGCTTTTGATTATGTATTTCTATGCTATAAAGCAATAACGTTTGTGTGTTTTTCGTTATCATTGGGAGCACCTAGCCGATTTAAAAAATAATTTGGGCAAAAAATGTTGGTAACCATCTTTGCTGCAAAACATACTATATTCTGCGTATGAACAATACGCACCACCATCAATACGATCACTATCAATGCACGAGCAAAAAAAGTTCTAAAATGGAGAATTATTTGATGTTGATATGACTAAAAATTTAATTTTTTTTTTTTTTTTTTTTTTTTTTTTTTTTGGTGGCAATTTTTAAGATATAATATTCTCGTTATGAACGATTTCAAAAACATTGGACAGTTTTATTTCACAAATTAAACATTTTTTTTTCTAGAAAATGTTTTAATCCGAATTTATTGAGAATATTGCAATTTCTAGGATACTGTTGGGGTTCTATAATTTTGGCATCACAGTAACTTATAAGATGTAAATGCTCGTTCAGGACAAATTCTTAAAAAAAGATTCCTTAACTCTTTTCGACAACCTCATTGCATCCGTGGAAAACAGACATTCAACATTAGAAACTATTCGGACGGATCTCACACCATATAAAATACACTCCATTCTCTTCAAATATAATAATTTATGTTATTTATAGTTTCTCAAATCGGTGTGGAGCTTCTGTTTATGCTCATGACATCATTTCAAAGAGTTATATTTCCAATATAGGTAAATTTGGTGTTTTATTTTCTGTATTAGTTTTAAGATTTTGCATATTTCCAATTTTAGATCCATGCATGGTTTGCTTTCCCTTTTATAAAAATAGTATATGCAACTTTATATATAAGATTTTGTAATTATATGATTCAATATGCTTATTTTCATCATATTTTATCACTATGAATAACCAATTAAAGGTAACATCTCATTCTCTTTACTTATCGCAAGTTATTAAATGTGTATTCTCATAAATATCGCTCAGACTAATCCCTCTGAGGGAAGTCCTAGTAAAATTATTCCATATTATTATTCAAACTTCAATTACATGTTCAGCGTTATTTTAGGCCTACAATCGTGATTTATCTGCTCAGAAATGCTTTAATCTAGCTGCATCATTTACTTTTCGTGTCAAAATCGAATATATTAGTTCTACGCAATTGAACAATAGAGAGGCAAATCAGCCTCTTTGCATGTATTACGCTGACAACGCAAATTGTACCTTATACATATATTTGAAGTAACTGGGAACAAATTGTTACAAAAGAGATTACGTATTTAGAAATGTTAAACGAAAATTGAATTTACGGGATGGAAATTTTCATGATGAAGCCTGTTTTATCATAATAATAATAATAATAAGAAAATCCAAAAAAGGGGAGAAGAAGAATCAAATTAATATGATAATAATAAAAATAGTAATTATAGCACAGGCACCCTCAGAATTATATTTATATGCTTATATGAATACGTATTTTTTAATCTGTATTTTATGTAACTAAACTATTGCATGGAGGATTTTAGTTTTCCCTAGAAATCACTAAACTCTTTTTTATAAAATTAACATTAGGGGCCGTCCACAATTGATATCACACTTTTAGACGGGAGGAGAAAAAGGGTTAATGCAATAATGACAGCTTGTGACAAGGGTCGGGAAGGAGTTTGAAGAAATGTGATATCACACATTGAGGCTAAATAAAAGCATTAAAAATCAGCAGATGATATTTTGAAGTTATTTTGAAATTAAAGTATTCTAAATCGATAAAGGTGTGATAATGTAAAGTCATGTAATGTAACGATAAAATAAAGCTAAACATATTAAATTCCATTCAAAATTAAAAATAATTCTGTTTTTATTGCTGTTTCATATTAGTATTTTATTACTGTTACGCTATTGTATATTTATTATTTTTTCTTTTAAATGTGTGTATGTGTACAAAAAGTGTACAAAAATCAGTTTTATTGTTATGCTCATAAATATCGTTAAAACACATACAGTGCGTATAAAAATCTATAAGGACAGCAAAATATATGGGCTTTTTGATAAATTAAAAAAAAAAACTTTTTTAATATTATATGTATCAAGTTGAAAGGCTAATAAAAAAGTCAACAAAATTCAACTGTGAGCATTTTATTATGAAAATAAAGTAATTGTAAAACAAAAAACACTATTTTTGCTTGTGTAAAACCTTTAAAGACATCAAAAGAAATTCAATATAGTAACCAAAGAAACAGACATTTAATGTATTAAGCACACAAACCTGTGAATTTTAGGATTGTAAATATTCCATCATTTCTCGATATCATTAATTTTTGGCACAGTTCGGATTTTTTTTGTATTTTTTATATTTAATTGTAGATCTAAGTTCCGATCCTGAAAAAAAGTGGCTTTAATTTTTACAAACTCATCCTACTAGATCTCCCCATAAGTTACCAATGGGATTTAAATCAGGATTTATGAGTGGACATTACAAGGCTTTGATATTTTTCTTATAGAAGTAAAGTTTTTTTCTCACGATTTGCATTCATAAGTGCATTTTTTCTCTATTACATCCGTTTTTTCCTGCCAGAAGTGATGCAACAAATAACAGATCAGCAAAAAGAGTATGTTTATGTGTCTTTCAATTAAATTTTTCTGAAAGATACATAAGTGACATCACGTAGTTGAACAAAATATAGCTCCATGTTGGAATGAATCTGTCACCTAACTTATGTTTTAAGAAAATGTCGTTTTCTTTTCTTAAACCAATTTAATTAATTTTCTCTGATGAAAAAAAAAACTTAATGGTGCTGATGACAGGAAATATTATTGGTATTATTAAAAGAAAAAGAGATTTTGTTAAAGCATCAGTTAGGTGACGGATTTACTGCCACGCGAAACTGCTTTTGATTCAACGACGTGTTGTCACTGGAATATTGTTCCAGCGTATATAGGGTTCTTTTGATCTTAAGGTTAAACAACTTCAAACTCTTGTCTCGTAGAAAAGTAGAAAATAATTTATTTACAGATCTTCAGAACAACAGAGTCTTCGAAACTCACAAATATTACTAGATATTCAAAAATAACTGCTCAAATCTATCGTACAAGTACAGATATAGGTCCCAGAGACTCTTTATACAACGTCTCAACACTTAATAACATTCAAAACAACATAAATGAAACTCAAGCAAACTTGCTTAACGATCGCCTTGTTCACTCAATGACTGACTGATAAATAATAACAACAACAGCTCGTATTACTCTCCTTATATAGGCTAGCAGCATGCACGGTAAATTTCCACAGGCTTCTCGAATATTCCAGAACACCACGGAATAACATTCAATGTATCAGCATATCTAAAGGGGGCGTTACCATAGAAAGGGAAGGGTTACCATCGCCAACCATCGCCAAGTTATGTCGCCAACTTGGCGATATATCGCCAAATTTGGCGACCAAAATTAGTCGTCAAAAGGGACGCCAACTTGGCGATATCTTTAATATTTCGCCAATCTGCCGTAGACATACACTGAAAAATATCAGACAAGTTTGCTTGATAACAGAGACAATGTAACAAAAATTAATATTAGTAAAGAAATGGAGCTTAATAAGATTATTTACAGTACAAACACCAACTATTTACAAAATTCGTAACAATATCTTTCAGGAAATTTTAATTCAAAGACATATATAGAAACTGTTTCTGACAATCTTTGTTTTGTTACAATTCTTTTGACAAAATAACGTCCATTAATTAGCATTAATTAATTAGCAAGATAACGTCCTAAGCACGCAAATCGTGAGAAAAAACTTTATTTCGATAAAAAAAAATATTGAAGCTTTTCTATGGCCGCTAATAAATTCTGATTTAAATCCTATTGATAACTTAAAGGAAGGTCTAATAAGATGGGTTTATAAAAATTGAAGGTATTTCTTTTCGAAATCGGAACTCAGATCTACAACTAAAGATTACTAATGCGAAAACAATCCCGAATTGTGCCAAAACTTAATGATGTCGAGTACTGCATAAATTATTTTTTGGAGAAATCGGGAACAGAAATAATAGACGTAGTATCCAAAATTTTACTGGGTTTGCGTTTGAACTAGATTCTAACAAATATGAATCCAAATTGAAAGATATTATGGATAATTTTTCTGTAAGCGATTTAATAACCATTTGCAATGTTTATGTATGAATAATTCGGCAACTTTTGATAAAACAGCTGTCAGAATAATTTCTAGTTTGAGTGAATTTAGTAATTTGAAAATTAATATTATGCCCGATGAAAGTACTCTTAGTGATGACAAGAATGCCAATGAACTTAATGATGATTTACGTAAAACTAGGTACATTTCAAATGTTTTTGAGAATAATATGAGAAATGATTCTTGTAGTTCTAGTTGTGAAAGTAATGACAATCAGAAAATTCTAATTCCTGATTATGTTATTAAACCTGCTATTTCTATTAATGATATCGAAACTATGATAACGATTTTTGAGGGTACTGAATTTCAAAATGTTCAAAAGTGGCTTGCCGATTTAGAAGATATTGTTTCATTATTTAATGTTAGTGATCTGCATAAACTGATTTTGGTAAAACGCCGTATGATAGACAAAGCTAATTTATTTATTGAAAGTGAAACAAAAATTAATTCGTGGTTTAAATTGAAGTCTTTACTTATATTTAAATTTGGTCAAACGTGCAATTCAGCTGAATTACATGAATTGCTATCCAAAAGAAAAAATAGATCACATGAATCATTACATGAATATTTTTTAAACATGAAACAACTATGTTCAAAAGGCAATATTGAAGATTCTGCACTTATTCAATATGTAATAAATAGAATTAACGATCCCGTTTTTAAAAAATCTTTTTTGTACGGTTTCCCAATTTTGTTGATTTTAAACAAAAATTAAAGGTCTACAAAAAAATAAGGCGAAATAATTTAAGTATGTAAAGCCAAATATGCGTTGTTATAATTGTGACGGGAATAATCATAAGTGCATTAACTGTGTAAATAAGGATAAAGGGCATCTTTGTTTTTCTTGTAACGCTTATGATCATAAATCATTTCAGTGTAATAAATCGAAAGATACAAATGTTAAAAATACTCAGTCAAAAGTAAACATTATTACATCCCAATATTTAATTCTGAAACAGATAAAGCTTTATTCTTTGCTTTTAATATCTTTAATAGATACTGGTAGCCAAAATACTATGTTAAAGAAAGGTATTTGTGATAACGTGAAGAACTTTGTAGGATTAAAACCTACGAGTATTACTTTGACCGGTCTAGGAAAAGCTTCAATTAATCCAGAAGGTTATTTCACTTCAGAAATTGAAGTAGATTGTTCAAAATTTAAAGTTACCATTTTTGTCGTTAATGGCAGTTGCATTAATTTCGATTTAATTATTGGCACTGATGATATTCATCAAAGTACATCAACTATTTCTGAGAATGAAGTGAAACTGTCGAAAGCGGAAGTTGAGTCTAATGACTTTTTACTTAATATTGTAAATGTTTTGGATGAACCTAAATTTGATTTAAGTCACATTGCTGACAAATATTTACGTTCAGAGTTATCCTCTTTAACTGAGAATTATATGCCAATTAAAGCTAAAACACTAGATGTTAAAATGAAAATTAATTTAACTAATGAAAACCCAGTTTGTTCTTCTCCTCGAAGATTACCGCCATGTGACAAAAAAAATAGTCAAAGACCAAATTGAGGAGTGGCTAGCTCAGGAAATCATTTGGAAAAGTTTTTCTAATTTTTCTTTGCCGGTTTTGTAAATTAAGAAAAAAGATAACACAATGAGACTTTGTGCTGATTACAGACATCTTAACAAAAAGACAGTGCGGGGGCATTTCCCTGTCGAGAGTTATCGATGATGTTATAGACCAATTACATTCTGCCGACGTATTTACCACCATAGATTTGAAAAACGGTTTTTTTCATATAGATGTTGAAGAAGGCTCGCGGAAATACACCTCTTTTGTCACTGATGAAGGACAATACGAATTTTTAAAATGTCCATTTAGACTGACCAATACCCCTAGTGTTTTTCAAAAATATATTTATAATGTATTTCGACACCTATTAAAAGACCACACTGTAGTCATTTATATGGATGACCTAATAATACCTGCCAAAAATGAAGCTTGAGGTCTAAAAAAATTAAAACTTGTTCTCGAAACTGCATCAAATTATGGGTTAGAATTAAATATTAAAAAATGCAATTTTTTGAAGTGTGAAATTGATTTTTTGGGATATAGAATCATAAATGATAAATTGGATCCCTCCCCAATGAAGACAAAAGCAGTAATAAATTTTCCCGAACCAAAATGTATCAATGATATTCAAAGTTATTTAGGATTGACAGGATACTTTCGAAAGTTTATAAGAAATTATTCGGTTATAGGTAAACTCGTGAGTGACCTGTTAAGAAAATAGTCGAAATTTAAATTTGATATAGAAGAACAAAAAGTTTTTAATGAACTCAAACGCATTTTGTCGTCAGAACCAGTACTTTTGATTTTCAATCCCAAAAGCGCGACTGAAATCCAATGTGATGCCAGTATTGAAGGCTATGGAGCTGTATTAATGCAACAATCTCCAGTAGATAATCAGTTTCATCCAGTTTATTTCGTCAGTAAAAAACCACCAAAGCTGAACGAAAGTACACAAGCTACGAATTAGAAGTTTTAGCTGTAATTGAAAACCTGAAAAAGTTTAGAGTATATCTGCTAGGTATTCCATTTAAAATTGTAACCGATTGTAATGCATTTAAAATGACTATAAATAGAAAAGAAATGAGTATAAAAATAGCTAGATGGCCAATAATGTTATCTGATTTTAAATATGTTATTGAACATAGAAATGGTAGTAGTATGAGGCATGTTCATGCATTAAACAGACATCCTGTTTGTACGGCAAAAAAGATAGCTTAAATTTAATAATTTTCCAAGCTCAAGAAACCGATGAGGATATTAAAACAATAAGAGAAATACTAAAAGTGAATTTATGGTGATTGCTATGGTTACCACGGAAGGTTGGAAATATTTCCCAGTTTAGAATGGCAATGCCTTGAGCGGTTACCATAGCGATCACAGACGATTTGTTGTTTACGTTTCAATTAGCTTGTTCTTCGATGATAAATAGAGTCAGAATTTGCGCTCATAGTTCTATAGAATAAAAATAGAATTAAGTTAAAACATCTGCGTGTTATTTTATGACCACCAACCGGGATAAATTCTTATGATAATTATTTAGATAAAAATGACGTTCTTTATAAATGTGTTAATGGTAACAATTTACAAGTTGTACCAGAAGACATGCGAAAGTATATAATCAAGCCCGCTCTCGAAAAAGGTCATTACGCAGTTGCACGAACAGAAAATAATTTAGAGAATGATTTTTACATCCCCAAAGTTAAACAAAAATTTGAGAAATGCATAGGAAATTGTGTTCCCTGTATTTTAATTGATAGAAAATGTGGTGAACAAGAAGGTTTACTTCACCCAATAGAGAAAGAAGAAACTCCGTTACCTACGTACCATGTTGATCACTTCGGTCCATTGGAAAACACGAATAAAAATTACAAACATATCCTTTCGGTCATTGACGCATTCACAAAATTTGTTTGGTTATGTTCCACAAAATCTACCGATGCTGCCGAAGTAATTTTCTAATTAGAAAGTCAAAAAGCTGTCTTTGGAAGTCCAGTTCGTACAATCTCAATTAAAGGTTCTGCATTTACCTCTAAAGCTTTCGAAGATTATTGCATCAATGAAAATAATAAACATATCCCGATTACCAGTGGATTACCCAGGCCAAGTCGAGCGTCTAAATTCTGTCATAATATCTCTTCTATCTAAATTATCTGTAGATAATCCTAAAAATGGTATACACACGTAAGCGACGTCCAACAGGTGATAAATTCTACTTTTCAGAGAATTATCAGCACAACCCCTTTTGAATTGATGTTTGGTACTAAAATGAATACTAAAAAATAAAATTAAGTTTACAACCTATCTGAATGTTGAAATACAATCCGATTTTACTAATAATCACGAAGATTTGAGAAACAATGCTAAAAAACAAATTTTAAAAGTCCAAGAAGAGAATCGTAAAACTTACAATCTCAGACGAAAAAAACCTAACAAATTTAAGCTTCATGATGAGGTTGCTATAAAGCGCACACAACAAGGTCCAGGTTTGTAGTTAAAATCAAAATATTTAGGTACGTACAAAGTGATAAATGTAAAAAATAATGACACCTACAATGTAAAGAAACTTGGATTTTATGAAGGTCCCATGGTCACCAGTACTTGCGCAGAGTACATGAAGCCGTGGACGGATGAAGCTTGGCAAAGAAAAAAAGAATTTTACCAATTGTGACACTATCTCGACTATGACACAACACTGGACTGACAGCTAAAAGAATTTTAACTTAATTCTTCCCGAAAAGATGTAAGAAAATGAAGACGAAAAGACGTAAATAAAAAGAAGACGAAAAGACGTAAGAAAGAAGAAAACGAAAAGACGTAAGAAAGAAGAAACGAAAAGGCGTAAGGTAAAAAGACGAAAAGGCGTAAGGTAAAAGAAGATGAAAGGACATAAGCAAAAGAAGACGAAAAGACGTAAGAAAAAAAAGACGACGAAAAGATGTAAGGAAACTGGAAGAAAAATCAGATGAAAAGACGTGAAGAGAAAGAAAATGAATACGAATTTTCTTTTAAATAAAATAATTTAGATTTTCATCATGATGACTTCTTTTTTTCAAATAAGACTTTGGATACTGCTGTTTTTTCTTTCTTATCTTTCCAAGGGATCCAACTGCTGCTACCACCAAACCGACATGCATTCGTGGCGAAAGCAACGTCCGGCTGGCCGTTGTAGGAGCGATTCTTTCTCCTACAACAGAACAGCTGTCTGTCTCATTCCGGGCGCTGTCGATGGAGACAAGGTACTGCAGCGCAGCAGGTATACTTCCCACGCAGCCAGATGAAAGCCGTGACACTTTAGAACTGAAGTGAGCAGAGCGTGAGTAGAACGTTTTTTTGTTTCTTGGGCAGAATAACGAATTCAGAGAATAGAATGTTGAACTCCGACGTTTGAAGTTTCTGTAATTTATTGTAAATAGTCTCCTGTAAATATTTCTTTTGTAAATAATTAATGTTGAATATAAGTTTCAAATGTTATCAATGTCAGGTCTATTTTAATTATGATTTGAAAGAACTTTAGAATTCTACATATATTAAAATATACTCTAATAATTCGTTATTTTATCCTTTTTTTGTACATCCAGTTACATAAAAATTATATCTTATATGTTTAAATAAATATGAAACATGCATATTAATATATATGCCTAAACAATTGGACATTCAATATGCTTGAGAAAAATTTCTCCTAATTCATCCATTGAAGAAAAGATACGGTAAGTTATCACAATAATGATTTAAAATTATTTGAAATTCAGAGGATTTTCAGAAAGTTACATTGTGCTTTACTGAAAAGGTTGACACGTAGATTACATTCTGTTTTCATGAAACAATATGTTTAAATTCAAAATAATTGCCTTGTATTTTCATTCATTAAAATATACAAAAAACGACTTTGAGAAAATTTAGATTATTTTTTTCCTGCTAGTAGTGTTAACAAATGAAACAGAATTGTGTTAAATCAGCACTCTCTATTTTTATCTTGATAACGGCCGCATACAATGAAACATGAAAAAAAAAAACACTCTGGTTTAAACTTGATTAACATCTGTCCCACTAAGTAGTATTAACGCCATTAAAGAAAAATTCAAAAATCACCGTAATATTACTTGAAGTATGGCTGTCAGGTAAGAATACATAAAAAAAATTTTAAAGTTTAGTTAGCCAATTATCTACTACCGGTATAAAAATCCTGTTATGTTTTTCTTTAATCAAAATGTAAAAGGAAAGCAGACCGTAAATAAAATAAAATAAAATAAAATAAATCTGTTAAATTTACGGCAAGGATTGCTGGCAGCAATGTTGAGAGCAGTTATTGTCGTAAAAATTGCAGTAAAATTAGATGCCATAAAAAATTATGTATAATTTTACTGCAATTTTTACGGCAAAATCTACTGTCAACATTGCTGCCAGCAGCTATTGCAGTAAATTTAACGGAATTTTTTTTAGGATACAGGTAACATAAAGAAGCATAATTTAAATGAACGTCAATGAAAATAATCGTTCGCACAGTAATTGCCCTTAATCTGCGGTGCATCCAGATTCTTTGTGCTGTCTTAGAAAACAAAACTACAAATACATAGTTATATTTTGTATGACGAACTATCCTTAGTAATTGTTAAATATATTTGCAAATTTCGTTGAGTTTTAAATAAGAAAAAGCACTAGAATGCATTTTGGGTCATACCGTCTATAGATGGTCGTATGATCGATCTCTTATATGCGGCTC
The DNA here is from genome assembly GCA_964019185.1 of Maratus speculifer. NCBI lineage: Eukaryota > Metazoa > Arthropoda > Arachnida > Araneae > Salticidae > Maratus > Maratus speculifer. The sequence goes on along the minus strand of OZ025294.1, from coordinate 165,695,951 downwards.
TGTTTAATAATTATAAATGCTATGCGAATCCCCTTGAAGAATAAATATAGTGTTAAGGCCAGTAACACCACACTAAAATTATATTAAAAACGGAATTCCAATATATATATATATATATATATATATATATATATATATATATATATATATATATATATATATATATATATATATTAAAACCATTTCATATATTCGGATTCATTTTTCAGACCCTAAATGAAAGCTGTATATGCTATATATTCCAAGGAAATATGCTACATATTTCAATTTATGCTACATATTTCAAGGGAAAATATGCTATAGCTGACTTTAAGAACACTTAAAATTACATCACCACTGATATTTTTTCTACAAAGTCCACAACTTAAAATATATTAGTTTCATAATACTTCTTCTCAAATTAATTCCTTAAAACATTTGCATAAGGATTTCATACATTATAAGACACACATGTTTAAGGTCTTTTTAAATTTATTTATTATCACAGAATTTTTCAAATTGTAGGCCATAACGCTTAATCCTTAAATGCATATTGTATCATTTTCGATACCGTAAGTGTTCCCGATTTAATGGGGGTTTTATTCACATATTCCGTATTCTCACCAGCAATTTAAAACAGCAATTTTCACTTTACTTACCAATGAAGCAATGCAGTTGGATGAGAAGTGCCTACTGGAGTCGTCTTGCTTCAGTTTACCTTCCATCGAAGTCGATGAATCGAATGACAGATTGCATAGATGTTGAGCAAAAAGATGGAATTTCAGAAATTCCGGAGCATTGGGATGGTCAGATGAGTCATAGGGTAAAGCGGTCTAGAAAAGCCAAGGGCCATACATTTTTTTTTTCGTTTTTTAATCTAAATTAGATAACTTCCTAAAAAGTTTTTAGGAAAATATCGAAAAAGACAATGACAGACCATTCGTTATTAAATGAAGAAAAATTTATTACTTAGATTTTTCTGGTATGAATTCTGATTCTTTGAATTGCGCATTTTTTGGAACGTGTTCTATCCTATGCATTTAAGGGTTAAAAAATAGAGGATACTCCTTTGAACGTCCATGGTAAAATTAGATAAAAACTGTATGGTGTTATTTCAAATAATTAAAGAACTAGATATACATGGGGTTAAAAAAAAGAAAACATGTAGGCATTTTTATTGTCAAACTTTTTAAGCAAACAATCGTCAATGTTTTTTTCCAAACTTCGATTAAATCTAATCTTTTAAACAAAATGCAATTTTAATATGTTTATGTTCTATCTTTCGTACGTCTTAGAGATTAAAATTGTCTTTTAAATATTATTTGCAATGTTAAAAGAATTTTATTTTGACTCTACTGCCATTTAAACATGTGATTGCATTGTAAATGCATTACAAATGTGTCAATTTACTTGTATAACGACTGTTGAAAAAACAATCCATAGTCTTTTTTAGATGACTTCAAGATCAAATAATTTTTTAGCAAAAATAGAAAGAAAATCACGTTTTTCAAAATGCGTTATATATTGGGTTGTTCGGAAAGTCCTTTCAGTTTGGGAAAATCAATTCGTACCGGAAAAATCTATTACTTAATTATTAAAAATTGTTTTCGATATCTAGTACTTAGATATAAATGGACAAATTTTTCCGGTACGAATTGGTTTTCCTAAACGGAAACGATTTTTCGAAGTACCCAATATTTCACTTCAGAAATACAATTGATAAACAATGGGTATTTTTTTTCAAATTATTTAAAAAAATACTTTTCTAAAAACAGGTAATATGATTTATCAAACGTACATTTTTTTATATAATATAACAGTTAGCAAATCAATCCAAATGTATTGTATTAATATGGAATCATCATCAATAAACACGTAGGATGTGTGCTATCTATTCCATATCGGTGAAGAGCATTGCATTATATATATCTTCCAACACCGCTGTTCCTGTAACCTTAATTAATATGCGTTTTGTGGTTACCTTTATGTATCGTGATTAAGGCGTATTTAATGAGAGCCCATTTTAACACCTTTGTAGCTAAACTCGAGTTTGTAGCACGTTCAATGGCATTCAAATTCAGCTTTGAATTTGATTGATATAGGACATTATAATCCAAATAGTTATTAAATCATTGTAATCCCTATAGATAAGAGCTTTTAAATGTTTATTAAGGGAAATACTGGATTTCAATATCTTTTAAATTCAAGAATACCAATTGACTGCGACTTTTACGTGTTCGAAGTTTTATTGTTCATATTGATGAATTACGAATTCCCTTGTAGTAGAAAAATATTAAAAGTTTCATTAGTTTTCAATTACATTTATCTAAAAAAAGTACAAAATAACTCTAGTAGTATAAACTCTATGTGAAATAGTAAATAAAGATGAAGATTCTCGTTTCACGTAATTAATATATAAAACGTTAAATAATTCATAAACATTGTCTTTGATATACAATTGTACTTTAATATACATATAATAAAAAGACAATAAAACAAAATTGACACAGTTATCATATTAAGGGCTACCCTCTTTATGAAACTGAACAAAACATTATTTTCATTTTTTTCGAGTGTGTTTGTGTATAAAATGTAAATGAAACTATACAGATGCAATCTTAGATATACTTTTTTTTTATAAAAATTTTAAAAGATGTAAGAAAAACAAAATTATTTGTAGGATTGACGACGCATTTCAAAACAATGAACCATTCTATTTATTATCGTGTCTTACGGAAAAGTGTATTTTGTTACTTTGAAAGGAGTACAAATTGATAAATTCTTCATTACTGCATTAATACACCAATAGATAAGAATACACCTGGTTTAAAATTTTGTTTTATCTGATTCAGGGACGTGCATTAGCTACATTACAATTCCTGTTCTTGAGTACTATTGATGTGAATTTAGGATATTGTAAATTGTGTTTACTTAATATTTTTGGCTAGTATGCATGCATGTTGTTATAATTTACTTTTGAAAATTACCACATAATTAATTATAAAAAAATGTTTATGGCTCCAGTAATTTATTTTTCAATAAGCACGATAAAAAATGTTTTTCAAATCCATATTCAAACACAAAGTGCGAAATAGATTTGCCAATAGTAACTTAGATAATATTTTAGACATTTTTTTTATTTAGATATTTTTTAACTTAAAAAATTCAGCAAAAATAATTTATTTTAAAAATATTCGAATATTTTGTTGAAGAACAAATTTTGAAATATATTTGTTGTATTTGGTAATAGAAATTTCAGTCAACCGGTTTAAGAATTTCTGCATTTTGTTCCCTATACTAAGCATATGAGAAGTTGTTTGAAGAAATATTTATGTACCTGAAGGCATCAGCGCAGACGATCAACTTATCAAGTTTGCAGATTAAATTCCAGATTTAATTGAAACTTGATTCGCATATTAAAACGAAATCGGTCTGCGAATTCATATCTTTGTTGGAGACATATGACATGCAATTTTAGCGGTTAAATATTAGGTATATACTATGTATAACATTATGGATATATAGATTTACCATCGTGTTTTCATGCTCCCAGACCTCCATGTTTTCATATCTTTGAATGCAGAAAAAATACAATGGCAATCTTACGAGTAAACCACTAAAATAGGATTTTCAGGTGTTTTACGCAGATATTTCAATTTCTTATGCAAATCGAGTTTTACATATTTCTGGTATTCAACCAAAATAAATTGATTGTTTGTACTGTCAATTTCAAGTTTTTTAATTTGTAATAAAATAATTTTAATAATTATCAAAGGTTTAAAACTTTTATGCAGCATTTTTAACTTATTTAAATCTGTATAAATATACTAATATCGTCCTTTAACTTTTTATTACATACGAAAGAAAAGAATAATTCTAAAAATAGTTAACAGTAATAAAAATACAGGAGAAGTAATAATTATATCCTCGTCCATTGTAAAATTATTTTTCTGGTTGTAAAAAGAATAAATATGAAATTCCTACTGTTAGTAACACTTAGATGGAAATAATTAATAATAAATATCGCTGTTTTTGCTTTTGCTTTTGATTTCATTTTCATCCGATAAATATTCGTTTTCTAATATTCTGTAATTTTTAACCGTTTGACGGCTATGCAGTGCTATCGCACGTCGAGATTTCAAGTCCGAACAAGCTAAGCGGTGCTATCGCGCTGTCATTTCAGTACGAATCTGTAACTCAGCGCATGAGAAAATATTTTGCGCTCTTGCTGAGATTCTCCGCACTGAAATGATAGCGTGATAGCATCGCTTAGATTGTTCGGACTTTAAATCTCGACGCGCGATAGCGCTGCATAGCCGTCAAACAATTAATATTTACTCCATTGAAAATAAGAAAGAAACAAAAATAAATAAATTATGTTTGTAAATTTTAACTTGATGTTTTTAAATTTACGTATGGATTCATATAGCTTTCAACTATAATTTATTTTCCAAAACTTGGCCCATACAACAAAGGAAAAATTTCATAAGTTTTAAAATTCCAAGTCATTTAAAAAATTCCTTGACAGGATTCGAAATAGGAATACCCTCACCGCCAGTGCTTTACCAACTGAGTCATTTCATGTGAATTCTGGTGGATTATTTCACTCATCTAACAATTAACGGTTTCCGCATCTTATTTAACATCTGAATCAGCCTAATAGAATTAATCGAAGGTTACTATTAAAACTGCAGTAAATGCTGCATGCGTAATTACTTCTAGTTTAGCTGTTGGCAGTCGCACAGATAATCATACATTCCTACAGCTAAATTAGATTATATTATTGAGAAAAGAAATCTCAAAACAGTTCATTTTTAAAAAACGGCGGAAATATTTGAAGAATCTCTCTCTCTATTTTATAGCTTTTATTATTCTATTCACGGGTGTTTTATAAGATAAAAGATTAGTCTTAAAACTTTACTTAATATGATTATAATCATCGTAAAATACTTTTTACGAGTGACATACCTTAGATAGGAAAATTCTCCATGTATAAGAGGTTAACTTATTATGTGCGTTTTCCATGATCGGGGTTATTACTTGATAAAATAGCTCAACTTTTTCTTCCAATAATTGAAAACGAACGTGACTAATAAATAAACTTCTACAATCCTTTTTTATAACATGAAAAAATTTTCAACAATATTTTAGTATATTTTATTCATGATCAAGATGTTTTATTATTATTGGGTGGCGCTCTCCTAAAACAGTGAGCAACGTTATCATTATATGATGAAAGAAATATTCCTAATTACGGTGCAAATGGCGAAAAAGTTTATAACAGAAAACGTGCACAAATGGAAAGACTGTCAATTTTGCAATCTGTAATTTATATTACTGATAATAATCCTTTATTGTAGTATCTGTTTAGAATTTCTAAAAAAATATTTAATTTTTATGTTATGAAATATCCAGACAAGAAAAAAATACATTTATTTATTTATGCTATCATCATTTTAATGTATGTTAAGCATCTTAACATTAACACATATATATATATTTATAGTCAGCTATTTAAAATATTTGAATTAAACGTGCCTTGCAATATTAGTACCCATTTACACGAAAAAGGCTATTAAAATTGTTCTCTAAATTTCGCAGCAGAATTATTAATAGTATGGTTAAACGAGGCTAACTAATGAATATCTCTGTGGTAGAAAATTTTAAATTAGTTTACTTGTAGTATTCAAGGATATAAAAGAGCTATAAACTCTGAAATAAAATTATGCATTTTGCAGTGTATTTTGTGCAAGAATATGTCAAGTTAAAATATTGAAGATAGTAAATATGGTAAAAAAATTACAATAAATATATTATGCTAACTTATTAGTCATTACACTAAATGTGTAATGGATAATATGTTACACTCAAAGTGTAATGAATAATATTCATTTTACTAAACCAAAATTAAGATAAGCTTTCCTATTAATTAAATTAATATTGAAACGCATGAGAAAGTTAGACTAAAAGAAAGTTTTACAAAATTACTAGCATGCTTCACCCACTACATTGCTTTTTTTCTCCAAACGGATTTTGAATCAAATGAAATGTGTGAGTGAATTCAACCTTGTGATATAAAAAAGATAGACCTTTAAAAGAAATGTACTTCTGCAGTGCTGAAACGATATAAAGGCCTTTGTGCTATTTTAATTTTCTAATCTGCAGACAAATTTTGAGAAATAAATGTTACTCAGATATTACCTTATCAAAATTTTTGGTGCAGTTTTCTTAACCTCACACAAAAGATAAATCGTCAATTATTGTTTGAACTGCAATCGCATATTAAATAACTTTTAATCATTATGAAAATTCCCTTTCATGTCATATTGAGCATTTTAGTCTCATTATATTATCATTTTTTAAAACTTTCTTTACATTTTAAATGAAATTTACCGATAAATGGAATGTATAGCCTTTTTTAATCCTGTTAGCAACATGTATTGGTTGCCCAGTGATATTGATATCCTTAATAAAAAGAAATTTTTTAATAATTCTATAATTAATCTACGTCGAATGATGTTTTGGATACTAAAATCGTTTATGAAATGTTATCTGTCTAACAATGTAAGTTTTGTCAAAATCCATTCATGAGACTTTGAGTTTTGACCAAACAAAACGAAATTTTCACTTGTATTTTAAATATATCAGTAGATTAAAGCATACATAAAATTTCAACGAAATATTGAAAAAGTAACGTTTATATAAATATTAAGAATGTAAGTAAAAATACATAAAAAATTTAATAAAAATATAACATTAATGAAATAAAATAAAAATATATAATTTTAATTTGAAATTTCAGTTTCGACTGCCTAAAATATAAACGATAAATATTTTATACATTAATAGTCACTTTTGTTTGTACTAATTTTATAAGTAATGCATATTTAAGCAATAATCGAAATAAATATGTATTTAAGTCTGTAATTTTTTTTTAAATAAACACAATTTATAGAAAATTTAAATACCCTATTTTATAAAAATCGGATTGCATAATGTAATTAAAGACATTGTGTATTGTTTAGAAATTTAGGGATTTACTGTTTTTTTAATATCAAGTTTTAGATTTTTTCAGGTGCAAATACAGGTTACACAAGAATTTTATTCTTTATTTAAATTGAATTTAGAGCATATATTTTTTTTATTTATAGAATGTATCCTTAATTTTTTTTAAATATTTTTTTTTCAAATATGTATCTGTAGAACATATTTTCTGCCAAATAAAAATAATGTATTTTACGTATTCATATATTTTTATTATTCTGAATCACATGATGAAATATGAAAAGGAAAAAAATGCTATTAGTTCAGCATGTGATTCACTGCAGAATCACATGTTTGTTGTAGAGTCACATAATTATTCACAGAGAAATCTTTGAAAATATATAGTTTTCAAATATGGCATAATTGATACGAATTAATTTAATTATTTTGAAGCTTAATTTGTTTTTTAGAATCCCATGTATGAGAAAAAAGAGTCTGGATCATCGAGACTTTACCTAATCCTTAAACTATCATTGCAATAGTAAGTAAAGTCTGTCCAGATGTATTAGCTTGCCTACTAAAAAGACTGAATAATTATGATAACTTGTTTTTGGAAATAATCTAATGCTTACAACTTATTTATTTTCAACATTTATTAATACAGCATAAAACACACCAATTGACAGTAAATTCTCTGTCTGAATTCTGTCTAACTCGGAAAGATTTATAAAGTCCTTGTGAATCCACAGACATAGAGTAGAATTTGTTTCAGGAGGAATATTCCGTACTATGGAAAATTTACTCGGCCTCGATCGATTCCGTCTTAGACAGAATTTATTGTTTTTGCATTGAGATTTATTCTTTGTGTTCTAAAATGCTAAATTTTAAAGTCATGATTTTTATATTATATTATTACTTTTTTATTATGATTTTATATAAACCAGGTGTGGTACCGTATACAGTAATGATAACAAAAAGTGATGTCACTAATAAAAAAACTGATAAAAAAGAAAATGACATTATTGTTACAAAATAAGGGGCAAAAACAAATTATATTCCGTTACATATAAATCATAAAGATACTATACAAAATATTTTTTATTGAATTTTTAAGTGTCATTTCATTTACTCATCTCTGTTATAGCATACAGTCGTTGAAAAAAAAAGTAACTACCCATAGTAACTCTGTATCTAATTACTATAGTCGAAAATTTAGAACTTCTTATGTAAATCACAATTTCATATTTTAATAACAGTTTCCGAAATTACAATCCTAAAATGATAATATTTTTGTGATTATAATATTGAAATTCTGAAACAAAAAATACATTGAATTTTAAATTTAAAAATTGTAAATTATGAATTATGAAATTAATATTCGACAAAAATATGAATTGTAATCCATATCTTTTTAATTGTCCAAGTTTATGTGAATTCTCAATTTAAAATTTTTCTTTCAAGCCGTTTTAGAATTATGCTTGAAAAACATCAAAATCGTGATTTAAGGGATTGTGTATGATACATAGAAAAGCAGAACTTAAAAAAAATATACATTTTACTCGTTTTATTAAAACACTGGGGCAGGAAACAGGTCAAATATATTAAGCGAGTAAAATGGTCATATTGACAAGACATAGTAAATTAACTGACATATACAATCTGCAGCGTTTCCACAATCGATAACCAAACTTCAATTTAGATTCACCCCCTAAAATATATTCATATTAAAATAAATGATTTTTCCGAAGCTATTCATATTAATTTCATGGAAGTTCGTTTTTTTTATGTTAATTGAAGAATGTAGAATCTATTTGCGATATTAGATGAGTATTCCATCTGAAAAAAAAATAGTTTAGTTTTGTTTTGATACATAAAAGGCAAATGAAATTCTGTATATATCATTTAAAAGTAGTCTTTAATTCCAGTTGTTTTGTATTATTAACGTTCTATTACATTAATTTGTTGGAAAGTTAGTAGGGGCTGTTTCTTTTTTTATCACGACCGTTCATGATGTTAAGGGTTTACAGGTCGGAGTTTTTCAGATTCGTAATTTTGTATTGTCTTTTCTTTAGTTAAAAAAATGTATCAAATGATAAGTTCCACCCCGTTTTGAATTTTATCCAGTCAGTCTGTGTTCCTTCTATCAAAAATTTTATTCAACATTTCTATTTCTTCCGTTGGCTTTAGAATTATTACTTTCCCTTATTGTTATTACCCATCATATGTAGTATAGGGAAAATCTTGCAATCGTTTTGAAAATCGAAAATTATTTTTGCAGATTCACACACTGGAGATTCGGAAAACATATTTTTAGGGAAAAAAATCCGATTAGATTTAACCCTTAACTGTTGTTAGTGGTCTCAGAGACCGTTAGTTATTCAAGTTTCACAGTTTAACTTGTAAATTTTAGTTTGACTACAGCTACTGGTCAAATTTTGCTTAGTTTGGAGTCTTATTACTATCTCTAAATACTTTTGAATAGCTGAATTTGATTTATAATATTCTTGTACATTAAGTTTAATTAATAAATAGTATTCTGAGAGTTAATTTAACATTATATTCATCTTCAGATTAAACGGTCTGACAGACAGCTCACAGTAGTTATATGACAATTTTTGTCACAGCAGTTAAGGTTAAAATATGTTTTTGCGTCTATATACTGTTAAAAGCTATTACTTTTATTCGCGAAGTTTTAATTTTAACCATTACACGGGATCTCGGACAGCATCTGGCCGGCTTTACAAATATTGTAGGATAGAGACTATCCGAACCCCTCCTGTAAAGTTTAATTCACACCATATTACAGCCTCACGTAACGTCTCATATACTGTTTCAGTATGCCTGATTTGTCACTGTTTGAGAGGGGGGGGTAACTTTTCCATTTAAGACAATATAATACATGCAAATCTTAAAGTAATTAAAACTTATCTACAGGGTTTTCATTATTAGCATTTTCCTTATTAACTACCTTTATTTCCAAAATAAGCTTCATAATAAGATTAGATCGGGAGGCGGCAGTAGAGACAATCATCTCGTCTAACTTGCGGATAAAAATTACGGATAAAACATCGATTTGCATATTAAAATGTTATTGATCTGCCAAGTCGTACCTCGATGTGAAATGCCTAAAAACCCGATTTTAGCGGTCTCTTAGGTTTACCATTTTGTATTCTTCATCCCAATTCTTCATATTTTCTTACTTTTAGTTTCATTTTCTTTCAAAAAGTGAGAAAAAGTTAAAGTATTTAATTGAATGAACCTTAGGATCTGTTTATCAACTATGCAGATTTACACCCCGTTTTTTCGAAAGTATTCTTTAGCATTATACCTTATTTAGTAGCAAAATTTTATGGTTAAATAAAATAAAGCATTTTTTTTCAAAAATAGTAATTTAAGTTTGCTTAGACCGTAATCAGTCACCCACCCCCCATTTCTCAATCGTCAACATCATCCGATATCACAAATTTGTAGTCATGAGCATTCAAATTATAAAAGGAAAACAATCTGTATTTACTCCACTTAACTTTCAGAATAGTTTGCAGAAATAATGTGTGTTCAAAAAGTATAACAATGAATAAAAACCTATATCTTAATTTTACACAAATGTGAAAAATTTCCGCTGGTGATGGTCTTCTGTTATAAAGAAAATATGCACTTTCATTTATAAATCTTAAACATTTTTTTCTAATGACATAATTTTTAACAGTCTTTCATTCCACCCTTTCTGAAACAAGGCCAGAAAACAGGGTTGGCTTTTTATTGCTGAAAACCTGGGGAAAAAGTTGTAAAAACCTAACGATATACAATAAACTGTTAGCCCTTAAACTGTATCTTAATACTATTGATAAAAATTCTATTTTCATGTAATTGGTGTATTAATATATAATATCTATGTAGGAGAGAGTGGGGAGGTGTGGGACATTTTTTAGAAAAGTAAGAAAATTAATTTTGTTCGATACAAAAAGAAAAATTCCAATTTATAGCGTGCAAAGTAAAACACTTTTTAATCCCCCCTGAACAATATAAAAACATAACGTGCAAAAGCTATAAGCTTCAAAATGTGTCCCATACCTCCCCCATTAAAAGTTATGGGACAGCAATTAAAAAAAAGCTATAAGGAGCAAATAACCTTGTGTCGGCAAGATATACAATCAAACAAAGATTGTAAGTTGATAATGTATGTGCAACAATATAAAATTCCAGTATCTTTATGACAGAAATGAAAATTCAGAATTCTCTGTCATAGATGACATTAAAAATTAATCAATTCAATTTATTTACATTTTGAAGTATGAATGCATATATTATCAATGCTATAATTAATATATTATGCTCTAAAAATGTTTGCATGTTAGCAATTTGCAATATTCTTAATTAAAAAAAGGAACTGGACACGTCCCATTCCTCTTTGCTGGCATGTCCCATTCCTCGCAACTTCTTTGTTTTATGTTAAACTTCTTGTATAAACAAAAATGCTGCTTTAAGGCTTAGTTTAAATTATGGATAATATACGGTATAATGTTCCATAAATAGGGAAACTATTACATTTATACGTAAACAAGTCATTAATATATTAAAAGCAAATAAATCAAATTTAAATTTGATTTTTGAAATAATTTTTTCCTTCATACATTGGTGAGTCTATGCATATCAATATTTTTTGTAAACTGAAGAATGGATTACCATTGCTTCAACTTGTGTGCGATGGATGAAATGTTTAGAATAATACATAATGAGAAAAACCTACTGTCCCATTCCACCCGACTTTCCGCTACACAACAAAAGGGGAAATAAAGAATTAGTCAGTTCCCTAAACCTGCTGATACACTTTAATCTTAGGGATATTTTATATTTTCTGTTCCAAATCTATACAACAGATGTTAACTGTTTACTGTTTCACAAAAAAAGTTTACGTTTCAATTGCACTCTTTTCCGCTTGTACTCATTCCCAAAGAGGTTCTTGAAACAAAAAGACGTAAAAGGCAAAATTTGGTGAAAAACATTTAATAATAAAGAAATAAATCCTGAATTTCTACATTTAACGGTGATTCTTCACTCCTTGTAGTTTTTCTCCCATAAAGCGAATTTTTTCAAACTTTTCATACATGCATAGTAAATTAAGAAAGAGACTTGGTGTACAGAATGTTACTAAGCTTGTATTTTGTTATAGAATGCTAAGAGGCTCTAAGGACATAGATAGGTAAAATTTACTAATATTTGTGTGTACAGACTAAATTACAGGTCAGTTAATATTTATAAGCTTTTGTTTTTTATCAAAATGATTAGGATTTTTAAATGTAGAAAATGTGTACTTATAGTTTTTTGTTTTCATTTAGTTTAAATAAAAATTAGTAAACTAATCTCCGTTATGATGAAATATAATGAATATTGTAATGTGCATTCCCATAATAGTTATGATAATTTTTAGACTTAGTAATGATAAAGGGACAATAATATCTTTAAAATTTTGAATTCTAGCAGGAGGAAAACAAAGTTGAATGTTTTCTGGACTTTTTCTGTTTATTATAACCCATTATTTTTATATAGTATTATTTTACTGACTCAGAATACACACTTAAGACATTTTACCTAATAAGAATCTAAATTAATGAATATTGTTATTTGAAATTAAAGCTCAAAATAATTGGAATAATACTCAAAAAGTTTTACCCCTGGGAAAACGAAAACTTAGTAGATACATTTTCATTAACTTTAGATAGATAACCTACGTCGAATCGACGTAATCGATTATGTTGTTTTATGTACTCGGCACTCAATTACATACATTAACACATATTATTACATTTATAAACCTAGTATACACTTAATCGAAAATATGCTCACTCAAACATTCGCATGTCGAGTCGACGTATTGTTATCTTTAGTGTATAGTGAAATATGGTTATCTATCTAGGGTTAAAATGACAAAAAGAGTTTTAGTGTGTTAACAGAACTTTTTTTCCCAACATTTTTTCATCATTAAAAGTCATTTGAAAGCTTGATGTTACAAAGTAACATTCATTGTTATGTTACATTTGTTGTGCAAAGTTATTTTCCCTTACTCACAGGTTCCACAATCACGTTATGAAGAGGATGAGTTTTCCCTTACCATCCACATTAAAGTGTTGCAAGAAGAGTGGCAAAAAAGAAAACGGAATGAGGATTTAATTAAAGACAAAATGGAACGCAATTTTCTCCACCAGGCTAAGTATATTACAACCCATTCCGTCGCTGAACATTAACATGTTTCCTCCCCCCTTCAACAAGCAAACTAATGAGGTATATTCAATGGCAATAACTACACATTTATTTCGTAACACAAGTCATTTTACAAGCAGTTTAAAAAAATTGACAACACATTTTTTTTCAGTTACTGAACGAAACAAAACGGTTTCGAATATATGAAGCTGTTTTGAGACATTTTCTAACCATTAAAAAGAATAGTCTCCACAACTGGTGCAAAAGAGAAAATCAAAAAAGAAAGGATTGTCACAGCTTCTAATAGCGGAAGCAGAATGTGCATGCACAGAAGATAACAGGGTGTAATAACAGTTTTTAGTCATTAACCTTGTGACGTGGCTGGTTATGCCACAGGTGATATGTTGGTCAAATGAGAACATAGTTTAAGTAAAGTTAAAATCCAACATTTTATTTGCTAACTCTGGGAAATGGGATGTGGAGCTAAAGTTCCGTATTTTTAGTAACTAAACAAAATGCTATGAGATTAAGCTATAATTCATACTCACATCCACGGCTAAGTTCAGCTCGGAGCACTCACCCCGTTTCTTCTTTCAAGTCGTGGCTTTATGCTACTTTAATCTATAAGAAAACAGCCCGTGGCTGCACAAAATCTTTATTCTCAAATAATCAAAGTGCTAATCAACTCTTACCCGCTTTGATTGCAGAGACCCCTCTACATACACCTCTTAGGCAATCCCAGCTCACCTCGCCACTCAACAGATGCTATCTCGATTCACAACACACATTGCTGGCTCTCCTCGCCTCACAACACAAGCTATCCTTTTCTGGAGGCTCCTCTCGCCACACCAAACCCCACACATTCCAACTCACAGCTTTTATACATTGCAAACTGAAGGCGGATCTATAAATTTGCATAATACTCATAACTGCAGTTAACTGTAGACTCGAGGGCGCCACACACACTCCGGAAAGTTAAAGTTGCATAAAGGATAGGTGTCACTTTTGCGCCACACATGTTAGAATATTGATGTCACGATCTCACTCAAAATACTAGAGTACCTTTATTACAAAGGGCCACTCCCTCATAACACCCCCTCGGAATCTACAGAGAAAAAGGACTGGGCAAAATACATGACGTAGACTTTTTCTTGAAATATATTTTGAAAGAAACACACAGAAAAGCACAAGAAAATTTTATTATTTATTTATACTTTTATTTTTTATTTATTGTTTTATTCATTTCATTATAATTACTCTTTGGATTTAAATTTCAGATGCAATAAGTCAAAACACAAAAAAATTGGCAGAAAGTGTCTTGATGTGGATAATGGATTAGAAATCAGCAGTCGTTAGTGATTAAATGCAACTAAATTATAGAAAAAATTTTCCTAGTCGTCAAATCTTGATAGCTAGCTTTCTTTAACTTCAATTTTTGTTTAACAAATACTTTCATTTGTATTTTAGCATACACCCCCCCTGCACATGACAGCAGCACGTGTCTTAAGAATTTTGCACCTGTCATTAACCTCTAAGTTAACTTCACTTTACCAATGGTTGATTAATCTGGTCTTTGGAGATTACGCCCCTGTAAACGAGATTTTCTTTTATTATGAGATACATCTCCATTCTTATATTAAAATTGTTTTAAAATTTTTGTGCTTCCTTCTTCGAAAAAAAAACATTTATGTGTAATTTGGAAATGTTTTAAATACCACACCATAATTGGTAACCAAAGATTAATTTATTTGCTAACTTTTTATTTTCTGATGTACTGTTAGACTCAGAATATTTTTTTCAATTTGGCTTATCCCTAGTTATATCTAAAGTTCATATTTTCTTTTTGTGGACTTATTTGCTTGATTATCTGTTTTGTATGCATATTAGCTTTATAAAAATAATAAGTTTTTCTAGAATCCAAATATTGTACTTTGATCAGGTTTCATACTTATTGAAAGCCATTTTTTATTTTGTTTTAGTAAGATAAAATATTTAATATACAAAGTTTCCCCCCCACACTTGCCTTGAACACACAAAAATTAAATATGCAATGCAATATTATTGTTAACATGATTGTAAAAAGAAATAAGAAAATATTGAATGCAGTTTCACATAGAGAAAAAAAATGTAGGCATTATTTTGACACCTTACATATAGTTCTTAATTTCTAACCCTTTGTGGATATATGCAATAAAATATCGATTTGCATAAGTTCAGTATAAAAGTAAGTACTACATATATTGTAAGAACGATTTTTTGGCTAAATTTCATCGATGATTTTACCACAACTGTAAAATTATCTTATTTTCTATAGTTCATTTCATAGTTTGATGGCTAACTTTCTGGAAAAATTTTAAAGAATATGGAATATTCTTATTAATTAAAAAGTTAAAGTATTTATTACATACAGAATTTATTACATTAAACTCTATCATCTCTAATTTGTGTTTTACATTTCTTTTTTTCATTAGATACAACAGGGTGGCTAAAAAGTACGGATGCATTGTTTGACATTGATATTTCACAACCAAAATCTGAGAAAAAATTTGTAGCATTTTTTCTATTATTATATTAAAATCGTAATCGTCCGAAAAGTTCACAACCGTCAAAATGATCAGTAACTAATATGTTCAACGAAGTGTTGGCTTCATGGAAGAAAAATAATTTTAATGGAACTTCTAGCAGTATTGGGGACTTCACATGGAGCAAAAACAACATTGACCTTTAACACCCATCAGCGTAGTTATTTAACAACCGGTGTATTGACTTCGAACAATCAGACCTTAACCCACTTGATTTCTGTAGAAAAGTTAGAACAAGAAAATCTCCAGTTTGCATTGTATGTGATACGAAATAGAACAAGGCATAGAACGGTTTAAATCAGAATTATCTGAAGCGGACTGTCAATTCTATGAGACTTCGTTTTCAAACTTGTGTAAAAATAAATGTCAAGTCAGTGAATAACATGTTAAAATATTGTTATTTCTTATATTTTTGTTTTTTTAGATTAAGATATGGCATATATTTTACAGGATATAGCATTTTTTTGTGCACCCATACTTTTCAGTGACCTTATATATGAAATAATGAAAATACATGTCAAGAAATATAATGTGTGTCAAAAAAGATGGTAACGGATTATTTCTAAAACTATAAGAGAATTTATAAAAATATTCATATGAAGGTAGGTAATTTAAATTGTAATTTTTCTTATTTAGGGGACAAGAACATAAAATTTGTATACTGTTCCTGTATTTAAAAATGCCCATTCACAAAAATAGTTACTGTCCCATTCTTAATCATAGCCAAAAAATTTTATCCAAAAA
This sequence comes from Maratus speculifer, assembly GCA_964019185.1. Lineage (NCBI taxonomy): Eukaryota > Metazoa > Arthropoda > Arachnida > Araneae > Salticidae > Maratus > Maratus speculifer. The sequence continues at coordinate 165,679,464 of OZ025294.1, read as the reverse complement.
TCTGAGTTATAAACAGTCAAAAATCATGATTTATATCATTTTACCAAGAAATTCAAAACATGAAATCGAAAATCAGTCTTCAAATTGCATGACGAAGTCACAATATTTGACTATAACTCGGTGATTTTTGGCTGTACAAAGTAGGTGTACAAGTTACGTGAATTTTGTGATTTATTCAAACAAAACCCTTTGGGTATGACTAAGAGTGCAATAGTGATTGGGATATTGAAATGCAGAGAGTATAAAAGCTAAATTTTTAAATTTTCCTTAAAATGCTTTCCATGTAAATGAAAGTACAATTTGAATTCTCTGCCATTCTATGATTATTTTTTCAGTTTATATTATCCCTCTTATAGTTACAAAAATATGCTACAATTTTTTTTGGACACCTGTTAATTTGCTTAAAATATTCCATCAATCTAAAAGGAAAAACGACTCAAAATATTGACTGATCCTGATAATTTTCTCTGCAGAATTCAATTTAAAAATGGGTGAACACTTTGTATTTCATGATTCTAACCATTACAATTTCTAGACAAGCGGAGGGGGGAGGGTGCCACTGTGGACTAAAGATTATGAATGCTTTATCTAGTATGGGGCCACAGGACAACCTGGATTAGATATGTCATCCTTTCACTCCCTGGGGCACCATGGATAAGGGGTGTCATTATTCTCCCCTGAGATGCTATCCTTTTACCCCCTGGGGCACCCTGGATAAGGGACGCCATTACTCTCCCCTGAGATGCCATCCTTTCACCTCCTGGGGCACCCTGGATAAGGAGTGCCATTATTCTCCCCTGTGGTGCCATCTTTTCACCCTCTTGTACACTGTGGATAAGGGGTGCCATTATTCTCCCCTGAGGTGCCGTCCTTTCACTCCCTGAAACACCCTGGATTAGGGGTGTCATCCTTTCAACCTAGTTAAGGGTGTCATTTTAGCTCCTCTATGGGTGTCACTAGTGAGACAAGCCTTTCACCTCTAAAAGGTGCAATGTGTCATCATTAGTTTTAACAGTGTACGTCATCAAGTGATTTTTAATTCGACATGTCATTCATAGTTTTATTAATCTTTTACTAATTTGTTTGTTCTTTTGTTATTAAAAAAATGCCAATTTGTATAAATTACAAATAATTTGGCGATTTATATTAATTGTCGAAATTTATTGACAAAATAATCAAGTAGTACCCGCAATTCCGTAACAGAACATTCCTATGTATTAAAGATATTTCTATATACGTTAAAATTTTACTTCGGAACTACGATACATTTTATAAATAGTTTACACTTGTTTTATTTTCATATTTTATACTTTGCATATCCATGATTGGTAAGTATTACGGTGGCCCCGAACGATCAGTTTTTATGTATTTATTATTTCACTTATTATACCATATAGCATATAAATTTATTCAGTGATAATGTACACGCACATAGTAACGTACACATATATTTGTTTCACTTGAGTATCTTAAAGGCACCGGGGATATTTTTTCTCTACTGTTTCAGGCAGAAATTATTAGATTCAAGGAAGTTTTCGACTTCCTCTTTCCGTGGATAAATAAGTTTCAGAAAGTTCTGAATACTATTTGATTGTTTTAGAAAATGTTTGTCGATTTGTCTTTTTTTGGCGTGTCTGTCGGTCTGTGACAAAACGTTTGTAGGCGTTTTATCTTTGGGCTTTCTCTAAATGTAAAGCGCAGAAATTAATTCAAATTCAGATTGTGTTAGATAATGACATAAGTGTTTGCGGTTTAATTATTTAATCGTCATTTAATTTTCAAAACAAATTTGTTCGATTTCTTTTACTCACACACGTTTTTGAACTGTAAAATTTTTTTAAATGAAACATTCTCATCTTAAAACCAAATTTTTCAATTCTGTGGTGCCATCCATTGCATTATTAAGTATTTGAAGTAATCCTTGAAGCAACAAAATTAAAGGGGAAGCAATAATATATTAGCTAAAGCTATGAGGAGTTCAGCCCACGACAGGGATGCGCGCGACAACATTTTTCACAAATGACTGCTTGTAAAAATATAGTCAATCAGGGTAACTTTGCGCCAAATCAGGGAAACTTTGCTCCACCTTTACGGAACTTTGATTCATTTTGATTCATTTTCAATGAGCTGCCAATTAACACTAGTGCTGCTATCTATATTTTGAGGACAAAACCTTGCCGTTAACTCATGTGATGTAGCAGATTTTATCTGTCTTGATCCAAAGTTACTCAGATAGGCCAAGTTACCCTGATTGATTGTTTGTGGTGTGACGATTAAAGGGTTAAATATTGGTGTAAAATATTCATATGTCAATGGTGCCATGTTGCATTTTTTATTATTTCTGCAGCGGATATATATCGGAAAATAATTCAGGGAATTTCTTCAAACTTTTCATACTGTTTGACCTTGACATAAAGAAATGCTGGTTAGTCGTTGTTATAAATTATCCGTTATTTGACGCCGTTATGATTAATTTTTCACGATTACCGCTATAGGTTTATACCAAGATCTACAGCTTATAAATTTATCACAGTTAATTTTCCGCAAGATCTTACAATAAAGAGTCAGCGTAAATCTTCAACATTTGTCTCTGCATTGAAGAATTTTCACAGTTTCCGCTATGGTCTATCTTAAGAGCTAAAATAAAAAATTTTATGAAACGTCAATCATTTAAACTTTGGCATAAATAAATATTTATTGAATTTTGGAATGCACCTCATTAAGAGCATGGCCACAATGTTTAATTTGTGAACATTTTCCGTGACAGATACATCAATATAAATAAATAAATAAACAAATAAATAAAGGAATACATTATCATTTTGGTTCGGTTTCAAGCGATTTGTGGCATACTGCTGAAAGTTTAATGATATACACAACTTACTAGTTTAAATATCACTATAATGCTCTAACGTCGGCATCTGCAGAACACTTCTAAAGATAGCATTTATCTTCAAATGAGTTTCAATGTTTACAGCCATTTAATTTCTTCTTTTAAAAACAATGTAAATTAGCGTGCGTTTAGAGACTATACACTTTTAAAAATAAAGGTGATAAACCAGTTGCATTTGGCGCGCAGGGGTGAAAAGGTATTACCATTTGACACCCGCGGACGTGAAAATGTGTTTAGGTTGCCGTTTGACCTCTCATTGGGTGATTCACGCTAATTAGGGTACCGCGTAATGCATACCGTTGGAAGATTTTCACCCCTTAATCATTTGCGTATGCTCTGTGACATGTATCCTTTCTCTTCAACTCGCCGTCACTGGTGGATCAAAACAGAATTTCTCACGGCCATGTCTATCACCGCTATACGCTATCCCAATTTCGTTTAGAGCTTCGTATGGCTAACTTTTGGCGAGATTTTTTATATAAAGCAACCTTTGAATTTCAGGACATTTGAACATTTCAGGGAGACTTTGAAGGTGAGCTCGATGGCCGAGTGGTTAGAGCGCTGAGCTTCTAATCAGATATTGTGGGTTCAAATCCTTCGAGGGCCAAAAGTTGGTTTGTGTATTTTTTATTATTTTATTATTGGGCACTCAATGATTAACGGTGCCATCTTTCAATCCTAATTAAAGGTGCCATTAAGGCTAATTTAGGGGTGTCACCAGTGAGACAAGCCTTTCCTCCCTAAAAGGTGCAATGTGTCACCATTAGTTTTAACACTATAAGGCCTGAAGTATTGTTAATTATAAATTAAGGCTCCAAATTTTCTGGAAACTAATAATTTTTTGCAGTTTAATTTGCCATCTTGAATTTCAGATAATCATACCTATAAATAATACGAAGAAAATTATTTTAAAATACCGGTGTCCAGAGAATTTGCAAATCCAATTAACGCGAATCTTCTGGCATCACTAGTCTGGATAGATCTTGGCGAACATAGAGTGCTAATTCCTTTTAAATTTTGCAATCATATATAATTTAATTTTTTAAACGTTTTTTACAATTAAAATTTTACGATTTCTCAAAATTTTATCTTTTTAAAAAGTATTGCAGATTTCATTATGTGAAAGGAAAAATTAATTTATTATTTTATACTAATGGTGGTTTTCTTTATATCAATTCTCAATATAAAACATGAAATGTTAATTATGCCATTAAATATTTCTTCAGGAAAATAACAAAATTGAAATTAATGAATGTATCTAAAATGGAAGTTGTGGATCTTGATTCCTGTTCCAGAGATAATAATAATAATTATTCTTTTCTCACGAATGGGTTATCACTTTTCATGAAGCGAAAATTAATGTAATTATGAAGTAAGTTGAGATAAGAACGAGATGTTAATATTTTTTTTATCCAATAAAATAAGAAATATGTTTAATATGAACATTTATTGATTTTAATTATCGTAATTGCAAAACTTATCAACTTTCACTTCATTTAATTTTATTTTGCATTTGTATGAAAGATATGTACTGAAGTTGTATCACCTATGATATGGACAGTATATAAATGGACTAAAAGTTTTATTCTGCGCAGAGAATCAAAATGAATCGATTTTGAATATATTGTGTTCTTGGAAATAAAGCTTTCTTTCTTTTATTTTTCTTGTTTTTTTTTCATATATTATTTCCAATTTTTTGGCACATGATAAAAATCGAGATAAAAATACCCTGTTTTCAATATCTTTGAGTTATCTTTTTTCAGTTTTATTAATAGAAAAATATGCACATTACATTTATTAGTTTCATATTTTATGTATATATTAAAGTATTATATTAATGTATGTCAGTTATCATTAATATTTGTTTTATGTTAAACATGTATTTTACATTTTATGTAAGAAAAAACTCTTCTTGATTTTGATATAATATAAACTTTAGGATCACCTTTTTGCTTTTTCTTTAAATAAATACAAAACTATACAAGCTCCTCCAAGTATATTATGAAGTACATTATGATTAAACGTCATATATTGTTTGATTAGTTCATACTGTATTTGATATTGACGTCCATATATTAAATTACACCGTGAATTTGTCAAAATGATTATGCGTATTCTCATAAACTAAATATAATATAACAGTATAAGATTACACCATAAGTCTATCATAAATTATATTTGAAATTCCAAACAGGAATCTATTATAAAATTGGTTTAAATGCGATATATATAGTAGTATATAATTAGATAAAATATTAAGTACCACTAACACTTACTTGTGTTACAATCACTTACATTCACCTCTGACAATCATTCAAAAAGCTGACTGCACATCAATGAATAGAAAAAAATATTTTAAAATACAATTACAATTTACAATTTTTTATGAAATTTCAAATAATTTTTATGAAGAGTTTTTCTTATCTATCTAAAGATGAATTTTGATTGTTACAATTATGCAAAGTAATATTTGCAGCAATGTGAATCACTACGCAAAACTAAAAATAATTCTTCAACATTCACCACATTTGTCAATGGACTGCGGAAATTCGTCACGAGCTACTCATTGAACATTATGTACATACTTGAAGAAAAAGTAATTTACTTTATCTACTCGCTTATTTATTTATTTATTTTCGTAAAATAATGAAAGAATTCTTTAGATACTTTGTATTTTATATAAATCAATGTAAAGCAAAGTGCGGTATGCGCACAGTTCGACAGATTGATAAAAAAATCTAAATATTAAATTTTTGATAAACTTTCCACGGATAATTTTGACTTCATTTTGTTTTTATGCATTTAGATTGCTATTTTTGTTATTCTGTAATTTATTAGAACAACTGTAATAAAACCAGAAAGCTATTATGTCAATCTGTCTTTACAGGGTTGGTGTGACTGTGACCATCTGTAGCAAGAGATTGTTATTAATAACAACTATGTTTAAATTGTTAATAGTAAAAATCACACTTAAATACATCGTGATGCGGTTCTTATGACCAAATATTTTAGTATTAGTAGTGAGCATTTCTTTATAATGGTTAAAGGATCAGAAAAGGGAAAAAGAATTTTAAGAACAACTTAAGAATTTTAATCACATGAAATGTCAGTCTTCAGTTTTCGTTCGGAAAACTTAATTAATGTACGTTACATTTTCAAACGATATTAAGTACCTTCAATTTCTTAACATTGTAAAGAATTAAAAAAAATTCTATTTCTGTCAGCAGTGGGTTTAAAACAATTTTACTGTAAAGTTAGAGAGTGATCAGTTAAAGACACAGTAAAAAAAAATTACCTGTATTTTTTATAGAAAATACTTCAAATATCATAAAAAGATTGAAGAACGCGTATTTCTGTTCAACAAAATACTGGTATTTAACACAATTTTTGGCTGTGATTTTCGCGGACCACTCGCCATCCTGATAGTGCTAAAAAAAGAAGAAAAACATGTTTACGTAATCTTTGATCAACATACCTTATTCAAAAATTCCCTGTCGGCTTGGCCTACAGGCGCAGGTAGGCTAACGTTTATACCTACGTATAAGAACTTAGTTTAATAACTTGGTCGCTTTTGAAAAATGTTTATGTATTTATTTATTTATTTATTTATTTATTTATTTTGTAAGAGTTGTTTTATTAGAGACATCTTTTGCGAAAATGGGTTCAAAATGCCCAGTTTGATAGCGTTTTTAAAAAATATATTCTAAGTTTATAAAAAAATCGACCCCTTAAAATAGTTCCTAAATTAGAGAAACTGTCAATTTAGTGTGTTTAAGAGCGAAATTAAATTTAAAAGAGAGCCAGAAAAAAGGCGACTTGTTTTTTGAATACATCTTCAACTTTTCAATCACGATCGCTTCAGGAAATTCTTTTCTAGATGCCACTTTGACAACAATTTTTGTAATATATTCTGCCTTCATCAAAAAACTGCCCAATATGATGCATTATATAGTTACTACATAAGAGAATCAAATCAATTGAATGTGTTTGAAAGCAAAAATTAATTTAAAAATGCGTCAGAATATAAGCAGTTTGGATTGGAGTTCACCCTTAATACGATTTTTACTCCTACTTTTGTTTAATTTGTTTTTGACATAAGAATTAGACCTATGAAAAACTTATTAATTTAAAAGTTGTAAATATTATTGGGAAGATATATTATGAATTTAATTGGATTCTAAACCCTAAAAATTGACGAAGTTATGGATTTTTGTTTTCGTTTTTAATTTTTTAGTTGTTTCTATGAAAAAGAATGTAAATACAAAAGTTTTAGATAATTGTAAAAACATTTATAAAAAAAAAATAATTGGATTTGTTACTTTGAGAATTAACGCAACATCGCGAACTGACGATTTTTTTCTCAAAGTTCTAAATAAAAACTATTTTTCCAACATGATATAAAAAATGTTATTAGGTAAAGGAATATAAGCCATAAGAATAATAACTATAAATTAACATTTTGAAATTGCATTATGTTTGTAGAATTGTACTAATTTAAATGATGCTTCTATTGCAGTAAAACACATAGCTAGATGACACATAGCTAGATGTAGATTTGTTTAATCAAATTTTGCTACTGTGAAAATTTATAATGTATTTAGAAAAATACATAAGTTATACTTTTTAAAGATTTTCTTTGATCCAACTAACTCAGTTGTGTCAAACTTGCTTTTTACCTCTCGCAAAAATTAATTTTATTATATGTATTTTTTTCAATCTAAACCACTCCTGGTTACAAAACTACATAAAATGTTTGATATTTTCTGTGAATAATAAAACAATATATATTTCATTCTAGATATTTTAAAGATATATATATCAATAATGTTTTATATCTTTTTTCAATTTCATGTACAAACCAGGTAAAATTTTTATAATCTTTATACACGCAATATTCCATTAGCAGCAAAAATAACCGTGCTACAAGAAGTGTTTCATTCAATAATCTTTTAATATTTTTTTGCTGAAATAGGACTTCTTAAATATTTAATCGGAAAAAATATATTAAGCAAGGAAATGTTCAATTTACATTTTAATTTAACATTTTTTTTGTATACAATTTTTAAATGCAATGTGATATTTAAATTTTAATTATATGTGCATAAAATGTATTATAAAGGTGTATGCTTTTGTGAACTTAGTTTTTAAGTCGCATTAATATGCGACATAATAATGTATCTTAGCATTAATAATGTATATCTCGCATTAATAATGTATCTTAGAAGTATGGAGTTTCTTTAATTTACAGATTATTTTAATAAATCCATTGCAGATTATCAAAAGCTAATTTATGATTAATATCTTACTACTATTTTTTCTATTGTGATTTAAAATTTCAATAATTAAATATCGCTACAATGAAAATAATTAGAGAAAAACATTTTGTTTCTTAAAGGAGAAAAATTATTTTAATAATGTAGAGATAACTATTTTCCAATTATTTGACAACTTTCTTTTTGTTATTTGATATTTATAATATATCAATATAATATCTATCAATGAAATCTTAAATTTAATTATAATTTTTTCTAAACAGAAATAATTGATGACTTTATCAGTTTTCCATCAATTAAAAAAAAAAGCTTCTTAAAGTAGAGATAAGTATTAAAACGTTTTATTCATAGAATTTAAAAATCAATACCCTTATAAAATCAACGTTAGTTTTCGATTTTCTTTATCGATAAGAGAGAACAAAATTTTGAGGTAATATATTCATCATATAATCGATAGATCAATTTATTATAAAATGACATATCTTTAAAAAAGTTGCTATTCATAGCTATATAAATTTACCAAAAAGCACGATATTTTTTTCAAATTTTAGGTTTATGTTTTTGACTTAAAATAAAAGAAAGCATTAGATTAGATACCATTAAGTTAAATTAAAGAAAGTGTTAAATCTTATTCGTTTAATGATGCCTTCAAATATATATTCGTTTAAAAAAATTATCCAATGTGTTAATAAATTAATAATTTATTAGTAGTTTTGTTAATAAATTCTAAACATACAGTGTGTTTACTCTCAACGGTGGTCAATGTCTAATTTCTAAACCGTTAGTCATAGACATATAGTTCCAATTGCAAAAATCTTTTTAAAAATGTAACGAACTATATTTTAAGCGACTTAGGTAAAAAAAAATAAAAAATAAAAAATTACGGAAATTAAATTTTTACATGGTTCCCCGGTCTTATAAGGTTATTTAGTAAATTTTCACCATTACTCTAACAAGTAAGACAAAAAAAGTCCCATTCCTCTGCAATTAAAACTGAGCGAGTAATAGCTATTTAATGATGAAGCATCTTTTTTGCTGCAAAATAGGGATCAGTCACAAATTTAATGGAAATAAAAAACTAGTTGTATGTGATAATCCTAAGATTTTCATCTATCTCATACGTACTTTTAATATTTCAAAAAGTAGTTGCACATGTTAATATTTTAATATCGTTAATTTAATGTCCAAACACATACACAGAATAATGGTTCAATTCGATTCATAACTTCATACACTTTTACTCGGTACAATATTGAAAATGGCTCTAAAATCGCTATTGCAGAGCCCCCTTCCGGTGGATTTTTTTTTTCAGATTCAGGGAGGACCAACTAGTCATAGCCAAACACGTACACAAAATATTTCGATAATTCGATGCATAACTTCATACACATTTAGTTGGTACAATATTCAAAACGGCACAAAAATCGCTACAGTAGCCCATTCACCCCATTTTACGGTACCCTTTTTATAGCATTTTTGTAACTGAAACTATATGTCTATGATTAACGATTATGAAACGTTATCATTACGTCTATGAAATTACCCATTGGCTACTGTTGAGAGTGGATACATTGTATAGTATCAACCCCCTCTATTTATTTAATATTGAATAAAATATAATAATTCATAATTCATTTTTATTTCATATTCGATTTCATATTCTTACACTCGTGCTTATAAAACTGACATGTCCTAAAGGTATAAGATATTTTAAGGTTTGAAATAGCACAGACATGGACCAAATTTTGAAGTATTAAAAACAATAATGTGGAAATTAAAGTAACTATATATTTCAAATTACCGCTGTTAGCTGTTTTACCACAAAGCAAACCACTTTCGGATTGGGAGCTTTGAGTCAGAATTTCGTTGTTCTTCTATACGAGAATAAAATTCATTGGTTATCGTAAGTGTAATTAGAGACTAATTAAATTCCATGCATCCTATTAGTGATATATTTTGTGAGGAAGATGTATCGGTAAATATCTAATGAACATTATTTACAATGCATGTCCAGGTGTTGCTCATTTGGAATGTGTTTCACTGTGAAGCAAAATCAGTTTTGGATTATGTTTAGTGGTTAATATATCACTAATGGCATCAAGTTCACACAATAAAATTGAAACTTTCCGAACAATTTCTTCATTTGCCGTAAATGAATTCAACATTTTCTATAATGCTAATTTTTGAACATTTTTAACAATTTTTTTAAAATAATAAAATAAATTTACTTTTATGTATTTACTTGAAAAGTTATGTTTAGTGTATGAAATGTTTAAATAAGCTCTGATTATTAATTATTTATTTAAAAGCATAATTTTAGGCGATTTTTATAGCCTCTTGGCCCATATGAGGGCAAAAATTGTAAGGATTTTTTAATCGTTCGTTGGTTTTTCTGTTTTATCTTTTTAATGTTCCTTTTCTTTTCAAAGCATTGAAAGTCATACATTTAGGTGTCGAATCACAGCATACTTCGGCATCATATCTGGAGTGAGATAATCGTGTGGAGGACAAATGAATTGGAACACAATGAGTGGCGGTGAAAATAAGAGAGAAAATGGGAAAAAATGAGAGATGGAATGATAATTATTTTTCTGATCTAAGATGTAAATATTGTTAGGGGCCGTCCATTAATAATGCGAGGCTCGAGAGGGTAGGGGTGGGTCCATAAAAAATCACGAAATATCACAAGGGGGGAGGGGGGGGTGTAGTAATATATCACGTGTATTTATTTTTTCGGCAAACGCGCAATACTGAACCGAAAAGCGGTGTTTCGTGTATTTATTTTTTCATCAAACGCGTACAAAGTCGAAAGCGGCTTGTAGTGTGACCTTGATTCACCATTGCCAAGCAACGAACGAAGTGAAGTTCCCGCGAGCCGCGACAAGCGCCTGCCGGACTCAGCTTGTCAGTGTCAGTTATTCTGTGTTTTGGCATTGAATGCATGCGTAAATTGTTTAACCTTGTACGTTTTGCATTAAAACAATGTCTAAAATAGGTTATCTGTATAAAGACCTATTTACAGAGTATAAGAAGGGAAAAAAAACCTAGTGTAGCTCAAAAAGAATTTCTTTCATTATTTTTATGTCAATCCAAAACAACTTGCAACCTTTCTGTTTATCTCTTAAGGTTATTATGTAGTTTTTTTTCTATAATAAAATTTGATGATACTTGAAGCTGTATTTTATAACAAATATTCTAAAAAATTAAGATTCTTTGTAGGTACTAAAAATACACGTGATATAGGGTAGAGGGGGGGGTAGTCTTGAACCTCATCATGTATCACCAAGGGGAGGGGGGGTTAAAAATGCCCCCAAAAACATCACGTGATTAATGGACGGCCCCTTAGAAGATTCAAAGACTGGCAGCTTTGAAAAAGAGGGACAAGTGAGAACGTCGAGAGAAAGACGAACCGCATATCAGCATATTAACTAAATCTGGTTCGGAATAAATGTGTTCCTTGACATTTCGTTCCGGCGATGAAACAGCAAAATAATTTTGTATTGGATGGATCAAATGAAAACGGAACAGTAGTAACAAATTTATCTGTATTATTTATTTTCAAAAGTTACATAAGTTATTGTCCCACTATCTCTCCAAACGGTGAAAACCGCGTTCGGTGAAATAGTTTACTGAGATTGAAATCAATTTCAAACAGTTTCCATGACTTCGTTGTCCGAATGAAAAAATCGACACTACAACGCCGCCTTTTTTTAGTATACCAAAGGTGTAAAAGTCACATGGAGATAGGTCGGGACTGTACAGTGGAATTGCAACACTCTCTACTACTACTCCACAAGCATAGTCAGTGTGCGAGTGCTCATATGTGGCCAAGCATTACAGTGAAGCAGAATCACTCCATAGGTAAATATGCCTAGTCGCTTGGTTTTGATTAGAGCACGGAAAGGTTCAAGATATTGCAGTTCAGATCAGTTTTAATTGTTTGACCACGGGACTGGAATTCGGTGAGAAGCGCAATTGTCATATTGATAAAAAACGTCAGCCAAGCAGTCGCATAATTTTGCCTTTTGCTCTACATCGTTCTAGACTTCTTCGATGATGATACTTTGGAATGTTTCCACTTTTGCCTTTGTCGTTTGATTTCTAGTTGATAATGATAGCACCAAGATTCATCATCTGTCATAACTCTGTCCGAGATATTGTCCTAAACAAGATACCGGAGAAATTTCTGCAAGGGTAATTCCATGCAAAGCATAAATTGAATGTCTTTGAGATTTTTCGGCCCCTACAGGTCACTGAGTTTTCTTTAATGCAATTTCTCCGTAGTGATGGCACGAACAGAACCGAAACTGACAGACAGCCCCTCGCTGGTGTCCTTTATTTTGCATCATTTCTTTGTACGAATGAACTGGTCAACTGCATTTAAAAATAGTGTTTATAGACGAGGTGATTTGGGCCATATCGCTGATCATCTGGATTTTTAAAAATCCGTCCATGGCAAAAACGCTTATTCCAGTCCTACATACGAGTTAGTAAAAGTTAGTGTTCTTCGTACACTGTTTTTCATTCGCCGATTCATCTAACGACCTCCATCACATTCTACTGCTAAAAAATGAATGGCATCACGTTTCTCATTTTAAGTCGCGAGCAAGACACATACGGAAGGGTTGTCGGGCGACACCCTTGGCTGACTGTCAACTTATACACGACGTCTTTCCGTGTATTTATCAAGGGTGAATACATGCATCAATCTATGCCCTCTTTCACTCTGCACTCTACTCCTTTACACAGTAATATTACACTCACGCAGACTTTTCGAAGCATGCAACAAACTTGCTTTTATAAAATGAAGCGATAACTACAACATTTCAGCTGTATTGTTCATACGAACGATCAAAATTACGACTCTGATATCTAAAGCCCAAATTAGATGGTGGAACCAAGGGATCAAAAACCTTTTTAATGTCCAAGAAGGGACAGCAAAGGAGCTAGAATAACGGGGTGCAAAAATCTACGTGTGGCTTTGTTCAAGTATATTTCTGTTTCATAGCAAAAGCAAAACATCGAGTATTTGAGTGCAGATCAAAAGTATCTATTTGGTATTTGTGCAATTGTCTCAACTGGAACGGTGTTTTAGAGAAGTTAAATATAGAAATCAAGGACTATTCTTGCAATAGAGATAGATCACAACTGCCTACAAAATGTTACTCTTGTAAGTTGGTAATTCAAATAATGATTAAGCTGAGAAATATTTCGTGCAGTTAGAATTTATTGTAAGTATTATTTACTGTAAGGAAATGGTCAGGTTGCGCAGATAAATCTAAACTCCAATTGCATATTTTTCAACTTGCCTACCGAATGAGCTAACTGCAACAGTGTATTCAGTTGTTTAAAAAAGAGATTCTATTGCGATCAGGAGAATTTACTCATTGCAATCGCAACTGACGATAATCCAGGTATGAGAAAAGTGGCATGGAAAAATATTTAACAATGCCGTAACACAAAAGTGAAAAAAAAGGCAAAAGTCTGCAATTTCCAAAGAGAAATTTTAAGACGACAAAGTATTATAATTGTATCGACTGTGTCTTCATCCAATTCAGCTGGCCTCCAATAATCAAAACTCTTTCATCAGAAGAAACTGAAGACAACATCATTTACTCACAGATCGTGTAGAAAGCCTCTAAGATTGTGACAAAATCTGCATTAATGATATCTGGATATGAAGTAAGTGATGTCTTCATCAGAAAGAAAATAAAAGAACGAAAAAAATTTCAAAATTGATTTCGAAGAATTACTTCTTCGAGAAAACAGTCAAAACAGTAAAAATTCTGAATATAACATTCTATAGTAGGATAATTGGTGGAAATTGCTGACATACTACCTTTTCGTGGCAGTTATTCTGGGTTGTTTTCAGTTAGTCGCGAACGTAGAATAAGCTAAAAACTGTGTGTTTTTAAATAACATAGCGCTAAAATAATACGGAATCAGAGTATATTAAAAAGTTGGCTTGCTAAACATGATTTTTTAAATAAATACAACCAAAATAAGTTTAAATTAACATTAAAATCTTTTTAAAGTTTAAAAACCGGTATCTTAGTAATAATTCGAAAAAATTGCGGTATATCATGAGCTGGAAATTTCTAATTTCTGGTGTTCACTTAATGCTACGAGTAGCACCTTTTCCGTCATAACTATCATCGTACTTCAAAAAAAGATTTTTTTTTCTTCCATCTTGGTATATAAAGTCTAAGAAAATTAATTCCGTTATTAATTAAAAATTTATGTTACGAAAAAGAGTAAACTCACAGGAACGTAAATTTAATATTGAAATATTAAGATAAGAGCATGTTTAAAATCCATTTCTTTACGTTGTGATATGCGCAAGACCATTAATAGCTTGAAAGACGTCCAGACGATATTCAATATGTCTTCATGTCTTCTGCAGCCTTTCTTGATAGTTAGTTTCAACTGCGGCTCTGATCCGTGATCTAAAAAAAATCTGTCCAAAATTCGGGGCTTTGTGAAGGCCATGGAATTGGACATGCTTGTGTAATCCATTAGTTGGGAAACTTTACTGCAAATTCATGAAATATTTTTGAACACTAACTGTACATAATAATTAACACTTATAACTAAAATCGTTTTTGAATGTCTTGTGAATGTGCTGCAAATGCGTTGTGCTAGGAAAAAAATTGTGCAAAAAATGCAGTTAAAAATTACATATATTTCCAGAAATGCAGTTGTTTCTATTTAACGGCTCAACCCACATAGTAATATCCTGTAATTTTTTTTCTCTGAAGCAAACTCTCTCTAATTTCCCTTTTAGAAATGTGTGTTCTAAAGGTATCGAATAGAATGTGTTTTGAAAGTGATTTGCATGTATTGTTTTATAGTTTTCTAAATTGCGTGGTGTTTGCAATGTGTTGTTTATCTGGTGATAAAATAATGTGCAGTACAACACTATTGTAAGATAATATTGTTATCAACACTATTTACAACAGAATTTTTACACAATTTTCATCATATTAATTATTTTTGTAAGTTTAAAAATTATTTTTTGTAAGGTTCTAAAATTATGTCATTCTTTTTGACGATCCACTGTAAATAAGCTGTAATGTTAGTTATAAATGCATGTCAATAGCATCTCACAACTATTTTTGACACTTATTTAAAGAACTATGTATATTTTAAATTTAAATAACGTTTGTTAAAAGGCATCCAATGAATCGAAAATTCTCGCAGCTGTTGCATTTTGCAAATTAAAACATATGTGTTTAAGATTAAAACTTCTTTTTTGTTAAAGTCTATAATACCGTAAACCGTAAACACATCTGGACAGTGTTTAAACGTACCTCCCATCTCCATAAATTATATTTTTCTAAATATACATCGATCCATAATGTAAAATGAGAAATATGAAATACACATGTTACGTGTCGTAAAAAAAAAACTTTAATTATAGAACTTGATTTATTAAATGAATGGAAATTGTTTCATATTTTAAAGATAATAGTAATTATTCAATTCTTATTAATGTATTATCTGTTTTAATGAAGCGTTTATTAATGCAATTACGAATTTCAATTTTAGATAAGACCACGCGTTTACTATCCTATTTTTTCTCCGATAAAATAAGAAGTAAATTCTATATAAACATTTATTTATTTTATTTATCATAATTTTGAAACTTATCAGTTTTCACTTGATTAGATTTTATATTATTAAGAAAAATTCTTGCAATAATATGAGAGAAAAGCATTGTGCATTATTATATAATGGTCTTAAAATGAAATAAAAGGATTCCCTGCGAACAGATAAGAAAAATGAATCATCTTTAAATATACTATCTTTTTAAACGTTACACTTAATCCATTATATTTTTTCCTGAAATATTTTATTATCGTTTTCTTTTTATGGAATATGTTATCAAGATATAATTTCTTTTAAATTTTTTAACCGCCTTATTTTATTTGTTCTTAGTTTTTTGTAGCACACTAAAGATTTTATATTAATTAATTACTTCACTTTGTATGCTGAATAATTATTCCTTCATAATTTATAACTTTTTTTTCATTAAAAAAATACGAAATTTTTTAGTTGAAATGAATACGAATTTTATTATATCAATGTTAATTTAGATACTTATTATGCATTTTATTTATTTAAGTACGGTAGAAAAAGAATGAATGTTTCTTCAATTATCTTAAAATTACGTCGATTATTGTTGGAATTTTTTTGTGTAATATTGAAGATGAAGCTTATGCTAAAATTTGTTTGTTATATGTACTGTATCAAATAACACAAATAGTGAAATATTAGGAAAAAAATAAATATGCTTGACATTGCAAACAGATTAATCAATCACTGTTTTAAAAAAGTGTTTTTCTACCGATGAAAAATTACAGAAATCCGCAAACTGACTAAAATATTACCTGTATACGGTAGAATAAAATATGTAAATCTATAAAATTTGTTTTTATAAGTTACAAAAATATGTTGCTTTTCAAAAGATTCTACCAAAATTAGAGTAATCGTGGTAAATATTTATATGTAACCCGAATTGCAGTTACATAAACAGTTCTAGGCTTCTCAATTTCGTAAAACATTCTTACTAACTTTACAGATTTTTTGATTTACAGAGCAAACGTTTATGGCTGAATATCACATAAATGTGCATTTTAGTGTTTCAGATTATTTTAATCAAATGAAATGTAAAATTTCATTATAATTTTTTAGAAATATTGTTTTAAAAATCATTAAATCAAAAATATGATTTCATTGCAATTTCATTATTTTTTAGAAAATTTTAAACCTTAAAAATGTAATTTTTGTGACAGTATCTAGGACCAAATGGCTATATATAAAGTATGTTTTCCTCTAATAAAAATGAAATAATATTTATAAAAATTGCTAATTATTGTAAAAAAACATTTTATTTTCAAAGGAAAATATTTTTTAAAATTAATATTAAGCTTATTATCATGCATGAGTAATTAAATTGTATGTATGCAAGCCTATGCATCATTTTCGTGACACGCGAAAATATCTTCATAAACGGTCAAAGGATGGCGCTACTATTCATTATAACTGTATTTTGGTGATTGGAAACCTATCTTAAGCACTTGTGGCAGAAAAAGTTTGAAGGGAAAAAAAAAAAAAAAAAAAAAAAAAAAAACTAAGTAGTAACATTATTGTTAATATGCTGTGAGTATGTTTATTGCTTGTCCTTTTCGAGATGCTTAAAAAATAAAAAAATAGATTATTTTAAAATTTAAAATAAAGTTTTATTTAAATATATAATGCGAACCAGAGGAAGGAAATGTACCAATGTAGGCTTAACGAAAGCATCCTTTTAATAATAGGACGAATTATGGGCGATCCGTCATTTTCGCGACGGTCATTTTCGTGACTTTTTTTTTTTTTTTTTTTTGAAATTTTTTAATATATATATATATTTTAATTTATGATTGATCTCTTCCAAACTGAGAATGTCTAAGATAGACTTATTCGAACTTATTTTAAAAAATTGAAACTCATACATAAAGTTTGAGAAAGAAAAAAAAATCCAAAATGCACGTTTATATGATATTTAGCCTTATCTGTTACATTAATTTTTGTTGTTTTCGTTATATACAAATTTCTAGAAATTCCAAGTTCCTAGAAAAATGTTAGTTTTTTTGCAGATTTTGTTTACAATAATTTGGAAAAAAAAAAAAAATAGGAAACACATGGTAATATTTTCACAAACATAAATATACCACAATACCATATACCAATATACCATAAATGTACCACATGGTAGTTAATAAAACAGTTAATTAAATGTGAACTATTCCAAGCAAAGGTTCGCATCTGATTAAAACAACAAAGCAATTTCAATGTCAAACAGCTTATAAGCGAAGCAATAATAATAATAATAATAATAATAATAATAATAATAATAATAATAATAATAATAATAATAATAATAATAATAATAACAACAACAACAACAACAATAATAATAATGATAATAATAATAATTATTATTATTATTATTGAAAAATAATTCATAAGACTAATTAATCATCTTTACTATTATATAATATGTTTAAGATAATGAAATATTTAAAACATCTATACCCTCTGTGTTTCTCAATCCCTCATGTAAATCAGTTAAATTGGAGGAGAGAGAAGTCACTTTAAAACTTTTTGACAAGTTAATAAAATTGGGCATTATTAAAAAATAACATATTACTAAACTAAAACAAAACATTATGACGATACTGCAACCAGTTTTATGATAAAAAGGTGGAATTAAGCCTAACCGAAATTGATATAAATATGAACTTTAAAAATCTTTTTTCTCAAAAGGCATTTTTGACCATTGCGGGTAATAAATTTCCAAAACTATGTAACATAGAAATATAATATTTTGTGTCTGATGGTATTTTACAATGTTTTATAACCTATATTTTTTTTTAATTATGTACCTGAAATATATCTATTAATTTAAAAAATATTGAAATTTTATTATAAGTTTTCTATTTTTATTAACCGACTTAAGGAGGAGGTTATGATTTAAAATTGTATGTAATTCTTGTTCACTCATAACTTCCCTACATATGAATTAATAATAATCAATAATTATTTTTTTATTTGAAAGTGTAAGATACCGGCGTGGTCCCATTTCAATTTCATCAAATTCTAGTGTTTAGAACTTTAAAAAATTCAAAAAACTTAAAAATTCAAATTATTTTTGAAGCAGTCGTCCAATTAGAAGCGTTCCTTTTTCTGGCTACTCTTACACCGATACGCAGTCATTTTACTTCAAAGTGCGAAATTTTGACTAGAAAAAGTCGGTATCCAGATAGATTTTGTACCCTTAGCGAAAGGAGATTGATCATTGTGAAAATTTACACTGCAGATTTTTGAGCTCAAAATTTAAGTTTAAGGCTAAGGTTAGGAAAACATTTAATCAGATTCAAAAAATAACGTAAAAAAATAGTTCTTCGTTACTCCAAAGTCTAAAGCGCCCTCTATCGGCATTTTTTGAAACATATCTTTATAATTATCTTTCAATAAAATACCAACATAAAGAATAGTTTTAGTGAAAACCGCAAATCAATCGACCAATTTTTCCGTTTTTTATAATCATTTGAAATTGTGCTACTTAACCACTCCCAGCTATTCAGATTTTGAGCTCAAAATTCAAGTTTAAGTCTAAGCTTACGAAACCATTTAATGAGATGCAAAAAATCACGGCAAAAAATTGTTTTTCATTACTTCAAAGTCTACAGCGCCCTCTATCGGCACTTATTAAATTAAAATCTTGTTTCTAGATCTAATCTATTAATCTTTATGGAAACGATATAAATTCTTAATTCGCCTTAAAAAACATTTATTCCAATACGCGTAAATTTAAAAGATGGCTCTAAATTAAAAATATTCTTAATTAAACTTTATTTCTTAATATTCCAAATAAAAACTCAATTTTTCTATGTTTTTATCAACCCTTTTTAAGAAAGTCTTATTAAATTTATTCTAAAACCATACCTTTTAAAAAATATCATTATTTTTATTTATCTATTTATTTATTTTCCCTCCTTCAACATTCGATATGTGTGCATAACAATAAATTCATTTAATTTCTTTTTCTCTTAAAATTAATCGTCTGCAAAAAGATCGTTTGCACAGGATATTGAAAATTCTGAGTAGAATATAAATTGGTTAAATAATATTTTTTTAATTAAATTATGATCTGTGGATTACACTCTAGACTCTGGGCATGAGTTATGTTTACATGGAAAGATGATGGTTCGAGAGTAGAGAATTTTCTAGAATTTTTTTCTTTTAATTTAAGAAAGGATGCCTCGAGGTGAGAAGGAAGATTTTTGGTTTTTTCTTCGATGAGTACGGCTTGCGGCTTTTTGAAGTAAATGATGGAATATTCTGTTAAAGATAGCTTGCAAAAAGAGCCTTTCCCTCTCTCATGACTACAGTTTAATAAAGTAACTTGCAGCACCCAATGAGTAATTTATTGGATCCTCTACATTTATTTATTTACTTTTCTTTCTCTCGCTTGCCATGACTTCTGTGTGGTATAACGGGGACCCTGACGATGATGTTTCTGGCTCCTAACTTTAAAATGTTACAAATATATAAAATAAATTAAATCATAAATATGTAAATTCATCTCTTGTAAAAAATATTCTCTCTAAAATCTATATTTGGTAGATATTAAATTATATATATTAAATTCAATCGTTTTATGCCGATACCTGATAACCGATGTGTGCTTATTGGATAACGTTTTGTCATTAGAGAACGTTAAAAAAATATTTAATTCTTTTTAGCGCTTTGTTTGAAGTCGGTTGATATTTTTAAACAAAAAAAATTATTCTACATGCTTTACTTGCCTGAAAAAGGTATTTTCATAACTAAACTCGATTGTAATTTTAAGACAAAGATAAAGTACAATATTTTATGAATATAGAGATGTAATATTAAATTGATTTATATTTTAATAATTGTGCGCACATTTGTGTCAAATAATGTTTTAGTAATTCTGAATTGGTATTTCTTAATCAAAGTAAATTCTCATGATGTTTCATTACAAATATTTAAAAAGAAACATATAAAAATGTAGAATGTACTCTAAAAAAATTCCTTTATTTGAAGAATTATATAGAGCTGGAAAAGTTTTTTAATATTGTCCAAAAAGCTAGTGAAGGAGATCTCTTCTCTTAAATAAATATTTAGACATGTACACATATAGATTATTGTTAGTTATCTTTTTAATGGTACATCAGAACACTTAAAATTTATAGATCTATTATTTTATTCATAAGTATTAATATTAGTTCCACTTTCAGTATTACTACCGTTAGAGAGTTGGTAAATTCTTAATTTTATATGCAATCTTTCAACTTGTTCCTCAATATCCATAAAGGTTTCTAGATAATCAGGAAGGTCTGAATCTTCAACCACCATTTAAAAAATTTTAACCTTTAAATCATTTCAATTCCATATAAATTTTCGAATATTATCCAATTTGATTTGTTATTCTTATATATATTTTAGATTTTTCACATATAGGAACACCTTATATTTAATTATCCTTTAGAAGCAATCCATCTATTCCGATTGATAAGTGCTAATTTATTTTTGTTACTAATTTATGCAATTGATTATTTATAAATTAAGTCATAATTGTTTTTTTCCTATGTTCAAAGAATTCCAGTTTGGTGATATGTGAAATGCGACACCAAAATTAAAAATATGACTTTGCGTTTCTTACTTCTAAAATATGAAATTCATAGGGAATGCAATATTAACCAAAATAATGAGATGGTGTATATTAAGTAACAAAATCATTTTTATATGTTAATTTTTCACCACATTTAAATCGAAATTACTGCGGCCGGACCGATTTACTTACAAGGCAGCCCAATAATTGTTCACAATACCATTTAAATAATAAACGTAATCTATATCCTTCTTATTCTTATTGAAAGATATTGACACTCTTGTCATTTTAGCTAATGAATCAGCCACATAACCGTGCTCTATTCTACGTAAAATTGTACTTGCGATTAATACAGTAAAGCAAACTCAACAGACTAACGGCAAAATTCAATTATGCAATAATGCACCAAGCAACCGCATTCAAGGCAAGCCATGAAATGTATTTGATATTGAAACCCGCATATAACAATTACACTGTTCACTAGTCAAAATGTCATTGCATATTCTTATTGAGTAAGTATAATGTAATTATTGTTACATATGTGTATGATATTTTAAATTTGGAATTCCAAATATCAATCTTTTATAGGAAAGGATTTTAAGACATATAAGATAAATTGTAAAATTAATTGGCTTCTTGTAAGTGTCATAAAATAATATTCCTATACAAAATACAATGCATTCAAAATATATAATAATAAAATCATCAGTGTTTAGGATTCGTACAAGTGCCGTTATTTTCCAGGTGACATATATATATTTCTTTTTATAAAATTACTTATATTCCACCTTATTAATTATTAATTAATTATATTTCACTTTTTATATTTCATCACTATATTTTGTTAATTATAGACTTAACAAGGTGAAATATACGTAATTTTTTTAATATAAAATTACCTATATTTCATTATTCTATTAATTAATTACTTATATTTAATTATTAATATTTACCATTTTATTTTGTTAATGATAAATATAAACAATATCATTTTTATTATTAGTAATAAACATTGGCACTCTAGTAATTTTTGTTTCATACGCAATATTTCTGAAATAAAATAATACATTCAAAAAGGTATAATAGTAAAACCTTCAACAATCAGGGTTCGTACGGGTATCGTTATTTTCCTGGTGATATAAAAGTAAATGTTTTATGTAAAAAAATTAATAAATCTCGTCGAAACACACAAAACTTAGCCTTATACCCGTCTAAATAGTTCATCAGGTTTAAGAAATTAGACACAAATTAAAATGCGCTCAATTAAAAAAATTAACAGCTCTAAAGTTCTTTTTATAAATTTAAACAATTTACCTCAGATTAAACAGGGATATTTATAGAATGTTCAAGCAAAATTTCAAAACATAATGCATAATATTTTTTTTTTCAAAAAGGTACATCAAAGTTTAAAAAATCAACATTTTGAGAAAATCAACATTAAAGTAAATAAACAAACTCACTTAAAACATTTCTGCTCCTTAGTGCTCATGTTTTGCATATTTTTGTTCACATTCTCCTTGGTGTTTCCTTTTCTATCTTTTAAACACTCTCTTTTCTTTCGTTTATTTCAAATGGTCATATTTTGCTTTTAGCATTCGCTCCTGATCAAAAGTTTTTAAGGTATTTTGGCAATATAGTCCCAGTTCTATGCCTAATTTATGAAGCACAATGATTTTCGTATTATGTTCATTATTTAAGCAGGCTGCCGCATCATATACACCTAACTGAATGCATTCCAATTGCACTAATCTCTTTTTCGCTACAAGAGACGAAAAAACCTTGTCTACACTACACTTTCATTTTGATTTTCTGTTTTACCATGGATGCATTTTTTAAACAAATCTATATGAGAAAGATCTCGAAAAATTGGTCTTATGGCTTCAGCAACTGGCACAAGAAGAAAGTTACTAAGTTTAAAATCTTCTGCTTCACCTTTAGCCTCAGCTTGTTTATATTTGCACAAGAAGTTAATCGTTTGGATAAAATCCATGTTGTGGATTACTAAAACTTCTAGTTACAGTAAAAACGAAAGTAATATATCAGTAGAAAGAGAAGAAATGGCAGTTTTAAAATATTAAAAAAATCAAAAATTCGATACGTTTTAGGTTTTGACTTCCAGTTCCCCTTAACTAATAAATAAAAGAGAAAGAGAAAGAAGTGTTGACCACTTGTTTTATTTATAAGAATTTCTATCTTCGCTCTTCCCAGGCCCTCACGCGGAACAAGTGCAATCAAGATAAAATTACTGTTGAATGCATTATGTAACAAAAAGCTATTAGGAAATACTTTTAAACTACAATTATTTCTTTTAACTGTTATTTGATATATAGTGATATTTTTTGGACTTCTCGACATTTGAACCAATAATGTATAACCAAAAAGTAAAGGAAACACGTTTTGTATATTACTCTAAAGAAATGAAAAATATTCTTGAAAAAATTACAAATTGAAAATGATATCAATACCGGTTGGGAGGCGTGGGGGTTCGAGGAATGATAACATGAGATGTGTAAAAGGGGGATGGGTCCAAAATTACCAAAAAAATTATAATGTTTTATAAGTCAAATCCCCGACCCATTAACCGGCCCCTTATAAAAAGTTCTGGTGAAACATAGCATCATATAATTTTCAATTCATTTTATGAATTATGATTGTTTTTTAGATTTGTAAGTGTCTTTAATAACACACAATGTAAACACATATTGCTTACATAATGTAGCACATTTAAATATATTTTACAATCGCTAAACTTAAAATTCATGATCTAATGCATTTTTCATTTCATATGATTTAACACATAAATTCTTTGAATTTATAATATTTTAAGTAATCAGCGATTAAAAAAAAAGAAAGAAAAGAGAAAATATACTTTAACGCCGTAGAGCTAATTATTTTTCAATCATTTACAGAACTGATGTGATGTTTAAAATATGTCACAAAATCAATATCAAGTAAAATACAAAAATAAAGAAATGCAAGGACGATATTTTTTATCAGTTTTCTATAAGTAAAAATGTGTTTTGGTAGAGATAAGTAATAAGGCGGTATTTAAGAAATTTAAAAAATGATATCGATAAAATCAGGAGATGTTTCCCCTTTCTTATCGATATAAAATACAAAGTATTGATGTTTTTGCAGATAATATATTTACTTTTTTAACCAATATCAACATCAATAAAAAATAAGGTCACTTAAAGAAAATTTGCTTTTCTTTATGTATATGCGTATACACTATATTGCCATTGATTATGGGACACTTGCGATTTTAGACATTTTACTAAATATCTAGAAAAATACATGAGGAATCATCTCGAAACTCTTAGTGTATAAATATAATAGTATACGTCATACACCTCCGTGAAGATTTTTTACCGAAACTCCATAGGGGAACCGTCAACAAATTAAAAAAGAATGAATATCTTTTGAATAACCCTGTCAAAACTAATGTAGCAAAAGCGCTCAAACTCTAGATTATGATTGAATGCCTTATTGTAATACACTGTGTTCATTTTTATGCAAATAGCATGCATACTCGCAGAGTAATTAAGGTTTTTATAAAAATGGCTCCAAATTTTTCTAAGTTTTTCCCTTATAATTTTCAGAGTTCTTAATATAAAATAATATTTTTTTCAGAAAATATGACAAATAACATTGCACACAGTACCCTGTAATCAGAATTAAAAAATAATAAAAATTGTATGAAAAATGAGTAGGTTTACTAAATAATTTTTTACTGTGCATGCGTCAAAGATATCAAAATTTCATTTGCATATTATGTTAGTTAAATGTATAGAGCAACTTTTGTAAAAGTCTCAAAGTTATAGCTTGAAAATTCTGAAAGTAATCGTCTATAGAAAAAGGATAAAATCCGTTGTTTCCAAAATGAAGCAAAAAAATGAGGGATTTTATCCAAAAGTAGTCGTAACATCCCGTATTGTGTATTCTATATTGACACTAATCAATGAATATATGGATACAACCCCTCTTGTTTTTGCTTCATTTTGAGAATAACGGATTTTCAACTTATTCAATTGATGATTATTTTCAGAATTTTCAAGTTATGATTTTGTGACTGTCACAAAAGTTGCTCTATTTATTTAGCTAACATAATATGCAAATGAAATTTTGATATCGTTGACGCATGCGCAGTAAAAAATTATTTAGTAAACCAACTCATTTTGTATACAATTTTCATTATTTTTTAATTCTGATTACAGGGTACTGTGTGCAGTGCTGTTTGTCATATTTTCTGAAAAAAATATTATTTTATATTAAGAACTCTGAAAATTATAAGGAAAAAACTTGGAAAAATTTGGGACCATTTTTATAAAAACCTTAATTACTCTGCGAGTATGCATGCTATTTGCATAAAAATGAACACAGTATATTACAATAAGGCATTCAATCATAATCTAGAGTTTGAGCGCTTTTGTTACATTAGTGTTGACAGGGTTATTCAAAAGATATTCATTCTTTTTTAGTTTGTTGACGGTCCCCTATGGAGTTTCGGTAAAAAATCTTCACGGAGATATATGACATATACTATTATATTTATACACTAGGAGTTTCGAGATGATTCCTCATGTATTTTTCTAGATATTTAGTAAAATGTCTAAAATCGCAAGTGTCCAATAATCAATGGCAATATAGTGTATATATGTAGAAACACACTTTAGATGTTTCATATTGATAAATTATATTTAGCTTTATATTTACATTGAAACATGAAAAAAAGAAATGCTGCAATTAATTCTTATCCCTTTAAGGTACATACAGATATATATCTCTTTATATTAAGTAGTTTTTTTTAATTTCACAAAGAAAAATGAAATTTAACAGCTTATTCTCGAAAAGTTATGAATGGATAATTCCATTTAAAAATTTTGCTACGAATTCTGATTAAAATTAAAATTAAAATTTGAAATTATTAATACTACTTTTGATACCCGTGGGCCAATACGGATAAGTGGTGCTACTTTCAGTACCAAACATTCCACTTTGTCAGAGAAATAATCATGAAACATAATCAATCGATTCAAAACTTCTTTTCATTAGAACTATATACATATATATATATATATATATATACACTACCTGGCCATTGATGACCGTACACTTGCGATTTTAGACATTTTGTTACATATCTAGAAAAATACATGAGAAATTATCCTGAAACTCTCAGTGTATAAACATAATAGTATACGTCATATATTTCCATAAAGATTTTTTCCCGAAACTTTATAGGGACCATCAACAAATTTAAATAAAAATGAATATTTTTTGAACAACCCTTTCAAAACTAAAGTAGCAAAAGCGCTCAAACTGTAGCTTATGATTAAGTGGCTTATTGTTATAAATTGTGTTCATTTTTATGTCGATAGCATGCACACTTTTTTAAGCTATGATTTTGAGACTTTCACGAAAGTTTCTCTAAACATTTAGCTAACACAATATGCAAATGAAATTTTCAATCGTTGACGCATGCGCAATGAAAAATTATTTAGTAAACCTACTCATTCATCAAACAGATTTTATTATTTTTTAATTATGATTACAGGATATTGTGTGCAATGTTATTTCTCATATTTTCAGAAAGGAATGTTATTTTATATTAAGAACTATGCAAATTATAAGTAAAAAACTTGAAAAAATTCGGGACCATTTTTATAAAAACCTTAATTTCTCTACGAGTATGCCTGCTATTTGCATAAAAATGAACACAGTTTATTAAAATAAGCCTTTTAATCATAATCTACAGTTTGAGGCTTCTGCTACATTAGTTTTGACAGGGTTATCCAAAAGATATTGATTATTTTTTTAATTTGTTGATGGTCCCCTACAGAGTTTCGGGAAAAATATCTTCACGGAAATGTATGACTTGTACTATTATATTTATACACTGAGATTTTCGGGATAATTCCTCCTGTATTTTTCTAGATATTTAACAAAATGTCTAAAATCGCAAGGGGACGGTCATCAATGGCC
The DNA here is from genome assembly GCA_964019185.1 of Maratus speculifer. Lineage (NCBI taxonomy): Eukaryota > Metazoa > Arthropoda > Arachnida > Araneae > Salticidae > Maratus > Maratus speculifer. The sequence goes on along the minus strand of OZ025294.1, from coordinate 165,652,127 downwards.
ATGTAGTGTATGTATGTGTGTACAGTAAAATTTTTGATTAGCAGCCACTACTGAGAGCCTGTTAAAATGAACGTATTTCGGAGGTTCTTGATAATAAAAGTTCAAAGCTACATCAAAAATAATAATCCAAATAACTGACCAAAATTATTCATCTTTTACTGTTCAAAAAAGAAATACTATTATTTTACAGTTAGGAAATCACTTATTTGTAATTGTTATTTCATTTTTTATTTCTTTATTATTTTTTAAGGATATTTCTTTCTTTAAATGCATAATCATCATTTTCACACTTTTTTTTATTGAATTCGTTATAATTTTAAATTAGTCCAAAAATTTTAATTTCACAGTTTCTCCACAATTTCTGAGACATTTTCTTGAAACATTGGTCCAAGAATTGGGAGATTTTTCTTTCGACAGTTCAAAATGTATTCAAAATGCAACTTATCAATCTCATTATAACCAATTCTTCGGCGTTTAGTTTTAAATTCGAAATTTACCCCTTGAAACGTCTTTTCTAAATAAAAATAATTTTATTTCAGAATATAATATATTGTCCTTGTACCATTGTACACTTAAGTTAATTTCTGTGCAATAAACACTTTTTTTGTTTTCCTGAATATCTTTCAACTTAAAGTTTAATCTTTTTAATTTCAACCCATTCATGTAGTGAAAAAAACGTGCTACACACAGACATGAGCTATCAACATACGATACACATCATTGCATAATAGACAAACAGTAAAAATGATTTGCCGCTTGCTTGGACTTCGTCAACTTAAATTTCGTCATCCCCACATCTTTCTCGCCATACCGTTTTTAGATGGGGTTTTCCAAGAGAAATTGTAAGAAATCTGAATAAAAAAATTCACCTTCACATTCTTTGCAATCTCATATGTAAAACATAACATAAGAAAAAAATGCTGCATAAGTGTTTTATTTGGAATATGTCATTCGTAGGTTTAGTGTAATGCAGTGGCGTAGTTACATATTCTGCGCCCTAGAGTAAGTAAAGTTTCTTCGCCCTCTTGTCACTCCAAAAAGTTATTCACAATTTTCTTTTAAATTTAAAATTTTTTATAGCGTTCATTAAGTGATTTAAAACCCTACTTTCATTTGAAATTCAAACTATTTCAACAATGTATTAAGGACAAGCAGTTAAAAATAAATTATGAATAATAGAATTTATTATAATTCTTTAAGTATGAAATATTTATCAATATTTCTGCGAATTAGGCAGGATTTTGTTTTAAATACGCCATGAACTAGTATAATCTGCTATCCCTAATGTCAGTTTCCCTTTTCAAAGGTTTCGAAGGTTGTATAATGCTAATAAAAAACATATTATTGTACAGATCAAGATCTATTTAAATTTAATTTACTTTATATGTATGAACAAAATACGATATTCTGTTTTTAGTGACAGAAAATACTAAAATTCTGTAAAAGTCGAACTATCGTAACTCAGTAAGTTTTGGCGTACAAAAAGATTTTTTTTAAATTATTTTACCTGTTTAAGTACGAGGAATTTTTTCCAAATATAACTAATATAACAGACGGATCTAATAAAAATGTAAAGCTTATAATGATTTAAAAATAACAATTTTGACATAAATTACTTTTAAAAGGATAAAAAACTACTTTCAAACTTTTTAAATGCATCAGAAATTATATAAATACTTAGCATGTATTGTATAGTTGTCTTCTGGCATGTCTGTTCGCGTATAACAGCACCAAAATTTCCCAACCGAACAGTTTCAAATTTAATGTACAAAATCGCCTCATCTGATCCACGTTTGACGTACAATTTTACAATTAAAACTATAAAATACGATAAAAGTAGACACCGAGACTCTGACTAACTTTTGATTAATCTGAGAAATTTTTTCTACTCGATACAGAAAAATTAGCCAAAATCTCCTTGAAACACTAAAAATATTACAACAGAAATAATGAATCACACTTTAAAAAGGTTTAGTCGTACAATAATATAAATTAAAAATATAGCTGAAAAAAAAGATCATCTCTTGAAACTTGGCATTTTCAATCTTTAATTTTCTCGACAGTGCAACATTTTGGTGCAATAGCGATCGGCAGCAAAAAAACTGATTGACACCAATATATACACATATATTACTCAAGATTGCAGTTTTTATTTTCCATACACATACAATGTAAAGAAATTAATGGAAAGAATTATAATTACAATAAAAATAAACTGAAATAATGGTATATTTTAACATTTTCAAATGCTCTAAATCCATTTACACAGTTTTTACAATGATTCAATAAGTATGTATGAATGTATGTAATTATGGTGCTTACTGTACGGAAATAATGGTTGCCGAAAATCTCACTATGACGACGGATTCAGTATGGAAACAAATCTAAGTTCTCGATGACTGATGACATATTTAAATACTGAAGAATATTTGATATTATTATTATATATGTATATTTTAAGTCGTACAATACTGGGATCCCTTTCTGACCCTAAAATATTAAAGGACTGGACATTGGTACCAGATATTATATATGACGATGGTTTCAACATCGTATAGGAACTCTGCGCTGTTAAATTGTATTTGTAGTTTCAATCCCAAATTCGTAATCCATGAATATTGAGAAAGGCAACACACAGAAAGCTATTTTCTGGAGTCAAGTTTTTTTTATTAATTTCACAGTTCCAAGAATGGCTGCCGTGCCAGAGAGGGACCGTAGCAAAAATAGGTCCGATAGCTTTGAGTTACAGAGAAGGAGTGGTCACAAATACATTTTTCACACTGTGAAGTGTTGGCGCGATACATGTACGTAAAAATAACCAAGAACGACTGATACGCACAAATTGCGATGAGAGAAGGCACGTGGAGAGTTTCCGTTACATAGACTTTCAATGACAGAAATCAAAGTGCATGATTTGAAATAATTAACGCCAAACGATAAAAGATAGCATATGGCCCGGAAAACCACAAGGATTGAATTCTTTACGTAGGGTTAACAAGAGTCCCACGGATTGTGAAGGGAAAGAAATTCTAATGAAATAAAATAAAAGATAAACTTAATACTTAAATTAAATAGAATGTTTGAATTGGAAGAAATTCAAAAACTGAATTGAAATGTCACATGCGCGAAGCGAACATACGTGTGTTATAGTGGCAAAATTCAATTTCATTCTTATACAACGAAGTTACGGCCTTTATTTTGGTTTTCTGTAATATAAAAAACTAAATTTTGGACTGTTCAGAATAATTAAATTTGCTACAAAATTTAATTTCTAAGATTATTGTCTTGTCGATATGATGTTAGCGTTGCTCTTTAACAATGGTTTGTTGTATAATATTGAGAGATTTCATAAAATTCTCAATTGAGACAATTTCAGTTTTTAAGAAAATTATAGTTGGTGAAATAAATTTTCGAATGTCTGTTTAATATTGTTTTGTTTTGTTTTCAGTTTTTAGTCTTATCTTTTGTTTTTTAGATGGGCTTTTACCGGTGTGATCTTTAATCTGTTAACACACTTATTTGCGTACAAATTACATTACTGAAAGTATCACCCCCATATTCGAAGAGAAGCTTTGAAAGTAAATTTGATTAAAGAAACTGATCCCAATTTTGTAATTAAATATTTTCTTTAAAGTTGAGATTTTTAGATTTTCCCTCTAGTCTTTCTTTCCCATTTCAGCTTTTCAAATTTATGCGATGAGATGATAATCCAAATATTTACTGTAGTATAATAAAATTTAAAGAATGCGTTTGACACATAACATCATTGAAAAATCGGTTGACAAACAGTCGAGAAAAAAGTTCAAAGAGAGCTGCTGTCTGGGATATACATATATATTTGTTTTGTTTTTTCAAGCAATCAGTTTATTAAAGTAAGGATATACCGGCATTAATCCACGCAAATGAAAATAACTTTAGAAAAAAAGTTCGAATTTCATTTTGCATCGTTAATGTAAAATGATCCCGCAGTCTCAATTACAGAACATTAGAAAACAGTATTGGAAAGTAGATTACTATCTACTGATTTCCGCATATTTTTTGCTTTATCACGAATGTTCAAAGCGAAGGGATGTGATTTTTTTATTATCTTCCTTTTTCTGAGATTATATCTTAAAATAAAACCTCTTGAAACATTCACAGGAAAATACTACGTCCTTTTAACACACGTGTAGTAAAAATTTTTACACATTCATATATTCAAAAAATGTTTACTGTTTACAATGCTATCGATTTCGAAAATGCAACAATAAAGGAAGTTATATTTTTTACTGGAAAATAAAAAATATTATTTTTTATGACCCGTGTTATTTTTTTTATTACTATTATTGTGTTATTTTTAAGGTGTGGTAAGAGAAAAGATATGATTGCATTAGAAAAGAGGTATTTCTATAATGTTAAAATATGGAAGGTGGTAGAAAAATGGAGGGATTAGTGGTTTGATAATTTTTTTTTAAGTTGACTGGAAACATTTTCTAAAATTTATATACAGCACGTTTATATACGCAGAAGGCAATCACGTTTCTTTCTGTATGGCTGTAAATGAACAATAAATATAAACTGTCACAATACTGTAAATGAAAATCATTTGGTATATAAAGAATGCATATAATGTCCAATATAAAGTAACGCAATTTAAAATTTTTTAAATAATTGTCTATTGTTTAGCATACTTATTATGAGTTGATTTGTGCATTCATGTAAAGGAATTGTAAATACACTGTAGTTCCTTTTCAACAGAAAATACATTGTAGTGCACATCATCAGTCGTAGGCTACAATGTATCCGAAATCTGTTTAATGCCCATGTTAAAGTAACATAAATGCTACGCATTACACAACCTTCAGAGAACACCCCTGGCTGTACCCTAAAATTTATGTATATTTCAAAAAAGACGTTTGTCTCATTTAATAGCAAAGTTTCTGTCATTATTATAAGAAAAGTTATTCTGCGTGAAAACAGCGGAAGTTTTGTGGCCCGGAAGCTACAGGTTGTACACCTTTAACTTGGAGTTCCAAACAGACAACCTACAAACAAACGAAACATTTTCATAAACATATGATGAACATATGGTGGGTGATCGGTTAACGAAATGTTCGGTTTACAAATATATCGTTTAACGAACACTTTTGCGAGAGATTTTATGTTCAAAAAACGAACAAATGTTATTTAACGAACACCTTTCTAAATGAGGCCAAGCGAGAGCAATATAAGTTTTTTATATTTGCTGACCTGCATTTAATTGCACCTGCTATCGACTTACGTTTTTCCAGTTCTACATTTACGCAACATGCGTATGATCTAATTAATTCATGGACTATCGGTTCAGGCCAGTTACATATTTTAATTCAAATTTAAATAAAAATGATTAACAGACTCTAGGATGTATTTGATTTTTATTGGGCCATACAGCAAACAAAATCTTTTAGAAAACTGAGAAGTTTTTGAAAAGTCAGAATAAAAATAGATATGATGCAATGCATTAACCAATAATTATTAATGTTTAAGTTTTTATAAAAGGCATGTCGTTTACTTATTTATTTAAATACGCCATGACATAAACAAAGCCATCAAAATACGATCTGTTAATATTAAATAAGGGATTTTATTAAACACTATTATAAGAAGATTTATACATTTTTATATAGTATCACTTACCCATAATACGTTGTATATAGTAGGTTTGACAATCGTTTTGAAAAAAAAAAAAACGGATTTACATATTTTAGACCCTCGAGATTATGGAAAACATATTTTTAGAAAAAAGAAAATGCCGTCCGTGTGTCCGTTCGTCCGTCTATCTTTAAACGCTCTTTTCCTCGATCAAATTGAGATAGTGACATAAAATTTGGTATGCACATAGTATATAAGAATGGAAAGAAGCTTATATATAATATCAGTAATCTAAATTATCCGAAACTGTTTTTTTTTTCCTCCCAAAATTCTGATGAAATAATAAAATGAATGAATAAATAAAAATTTTCGATCCTTTTTTTATTTTAAGGATTGGGCAAAAATAAAATTATACAATTTTTGCATAAAGAAAAAATTAGATCAGGTAATTAGATGCCGAGATCGAGTAATCTTTCTTTATACACTCTTCGATTTTTTATTACCCTATATTTTATTCAAATTTCAATTCAAAGGTATATTGTATTTGGTATAAGACGCTTAATTCGACGAAATAATATAGTTAATAATATTATTGTTTTTAGAGCTATAAGGATGTTTCATTTACGCAATTCGGTATTACTATTGAGTAGTTTGGCGTGTACTTAGTCGAAATTGATTCATCAGCAATTCATTAATAGAGTATTACTATGTGATAAAAATATTTAAATATATGTTTAATTTTTATTTTGCAATTGCGATGAATTTTATAAATATTTTATACATGTTTTATTTTCATATTTTATAGCATGAGTATCCATCATGGGTAAGTAGTACGGTGCCCTCCAAACGACTGGTTGAGCTATTAAGAATGAATTAATTGAATTCTCCTAAAAATAAGTATAAAATATGTGTCCAGTTCTTGATAAAATTCGGTGTCAATACTGTTTTTGGAATGGATTAAGTACATTAACAGATAACCCAATTATATATAGAATTTTTTCATCTATTTTCAAACAAACAAAAGTAGAGTATTGTAGGAAAGTTCACTCCTACACGATTTTAGTTATAAAAAGAAAGAAATTTATATCATTATATACAAATCGCTTAAGAAATTTGATGATAATATTCCATACAAAAAGTTTAATATTGTATTTTATTTCTTTTGTAAATTTCTTTTGTAATACGAGTATTTAGTATCATAAAATGTAGAATATAATAAAAAATGCAGATATTATTTTGCTCAGAAAGCATAAAATAAATATTTGCTGTGTATGTTTACCAATTAAGAAAAAAAGATAAAAATGCTAAGAATGTCTACAAAGACAGATTTTTTATCGAAAGAAAAAAATATCAAAATAAAAAAAAAGAAATCTCATTTAAGTACTAATTAACGTTCAGAACACAAGTACGTAAAAAATATCTTTGTTTAGCTTAGCTATTTTTTTTAAAAATACCTTTAAAAATACCTTTAGAAAAATCTTAATAATGCAGAAAAAGCTTAGAATTTTTTTTACGAATTTTTTGTACGTAGGAAAGATAATTGAGGATGGTGTCTAATACCTTCAATGGCTGACAGCATATTTTATTTACCGAGAAAATTTAATGTAGCATGTGAAAGTAAAACAAAGTTTTTTAGAACAATAATTGTATACATTTTTCACGTTCAGCTTGATTTTTTTTTTTTTTTTACCTTCAGATATTTGATAAAATATTAATAATTGCAAAATGTTTAAAATAACTATAATCTTATGAAAAAAAGAAGAATTTTACATGCATATATATATACAGGGTGAGTCATAAATATCGAAACAATCTCCTTAAATATTACCCTTAGACCCATACTTCGAATTCCAAAAATTCATAAAAAAAAGGTGAAATTTCTGATAAGATAAATTGCGACTCCATGGGATATCTCGTTGAAAAAATACGAAAATTAAATTTTTATACGGTCCCCGTAAGATAAGAATTCCAATTAGAAAAACTTTCCTTATTCAGTCCTGAGTAAGACACAAAAAGTTTCATCTTCGTATCTCCGAAACTCGCAAAGTTATAGCCGTTTAAAAAAATTCGCCAGGTGTTAAGGGATTAGACACAAATTGAAATGTGCGCAATTCAAAAAACAATGTTACGTTTTTTGAGTTAGAATTTTGACTTTTTTCTTTTTTTTGTGATGGTTAGCCTTATAATTTGCTAAGAAAATCACATCTTAAAATTTCTCATACATTTTATAAAAGTTTCATGTGGTTAGTACTGGTTTAATTGGGATAATTAAAAATCGTAACAATTCGTAACATTATTTATCAGATTTCAATTTTTTTCCATTTAATTAAAGATGAAAATCTGATTTTAGTTTTATTCCAGGGTTTTCGTTTTTTAATATTAATTAAAAAAAATATTTAAAATATTTATTGAAAAAATAATATAACTTTTAAAAAATCATATTTTCAAAAGTAAATATTTTTTTCAAATTTGGCGAAACAAAACTAATGTAAAACAATAAAAATTGACGCGTTTCAAGTAATTTTTTACTTTAAAAATTCTTAACATTTAATAATTTAAAGACAATAGATAATGGGGAAAAATTCATTATGCAGAAAAACGAAGTGTACTGTTTAAATGTCCGTCAGTTATTTAAAAGGATGCTTTTTCTAAGATGCAGATTTTTTTTTATTTAGCCCTGACAACTTCAGTTTTTTTTATTGTCCTGGAGAGGCTATTAAAAAATCATCATTCTGGGCCCAGGCCGGGCCAGGACCAAAACGTCACTTTTTTCTGAAGATTCGCCAGGACGGACCTAACGTACTTTTCATACAAGAGGGGACTGCTTCTTTCTTACTAGGTGTACTGTACAAAGAACGAAATTTTCATTCAAGGTCTCGACAAAACCCGTATTAAAATCACTGTGTCTGACTGGTTTAATACGTGCATAAAATAAATAAACATCGCCTCAATCGAAATTTTTACGAAAAACACATAGATTTTAAAATCTTTATTTTACAAAATAAATAAATAAATAATAAAAAAAAAATAAATAAATAAAAAACTCTTTAAAATTCATTTTTTTAAGAATAGTATATTCGAATGCTAAAAAATTAAATACAATAAAACCAGTGAAACAAAAATCTGCCTATGATGGAATTCTGTCTTAAAAGGAAAATATTTTGATCCATGCAAAATAAATACAATGATACCTGAGAAAAAAAAACTCCAATTAAACCTCCAAGGGGGGGGGGGGAGCATGTTCTATAACGTATTTTTTCTTTCTTATGTGATTCCGTCTTAAAATGTTTTACTGTATAACAATTTTGAAAGTCTCCAAAGCATGGGATATTGATTAACGATATTAAAATATAAGTGAAACATTCACATATAAATAGAGATTCATTGATAAAATATATATATTACAGCTTTTGGCGCTTCTTTAATAATAAAAAGTATAAATATAAAAAAAAGGCTATAAAAGGAATTTTTGGTCAGAATTCTTCCATACGAAACAATTTTTTTCACACATCGAAGTAAAAAAACTTTGTAGCAATTTGCGGCTGAACCGGGCTATGATTTAAACTATTTTCCAGACCGGTCCGGATTATGATTTTAACATTTTTTCAGTCCGGGCCGAATTTCTTCCCCTATGCGTTGCTTTGGGACCAGACCTAGATATTTCGATCCTTGCAGACCTTCAGCGCAGACTACAAACGTATTTTGAAAACAAGTTTAGATTTAATTCAGTACGCTTATTTGTTATGCCCTAATGAGAGGCACTGTCTTAAATCGACAGTTAATAATGGATAATTTATGGACGATCCCTCACTTGCTTTGAAATTGAGCGAAAAATTCTTCGTTTACAGGCATGGTAAAGTTGTGTAAGTCACGAATTTTGGAGGATTTCGAATTTTAATATCTCTGTCAGGTTTTCAGATATTTAGATGAAATTTTTTTGTTCAATTTAGGAATGGATGAGGAATAATTTCCTAATTGGGAATTTTGCACTACAGGGGCCGTGTAAAAATTTAATTTTCGAATTTTTTCAAATAGACCCCCCCCCCCCCATGGAGTTGCAACTTTTTTTTATCAGAAATTTCACCTTTTCTATGAATTTTTGCAATTAGAAGTATGGGTCTAGGGGCAATATTTAAGGCGATAACCTAATGTTTCGATATTTATGACTAACTTTGTGTATATAATAAGGAAATAATTTTGTATGTAAATGTATGCGTGTGTGAGTGTGTATCGACTGTGCTCTCAAGACACTAGTTCCCAGGAAAAATTTCATGGCTGGGGATACTTCTATACATGTAGTTTTAAAGCTTGAAGCCCGATTTCAGATTATTTGATAGATTTTTTTTTATTTATTTTTGTACGCAACATTCGTAGAAATAATTAATTTCAACTTTGTTGCCTAATATAGTATTTTTTATCGTTTTTTTCACTAAAGTTTATTTAAAATTGCTGAGCCAATTCTCATTTTTCATGAAACTTTTTGCCAATTTTTAGTGTTTTTTCTTTGCAGTTTTGGTGATTTTTTATATTTTTATAAAATAAGCTTTTAAAAAAAAAAAAATCAACCGACTTAAAAAAAAGCGCTAAAAAGAATTAAATAACTTTTTAAATTTTCAAATGACAAAAGGTTATCCAATAAACACACATCGGATATCTGGTACTGGCATAAAATCAATTAAATTTAATATATATAACTTAATATCCGCCAAACATGGATTTTAGAGAAAGTATTTTTTACTAGAGATGAATTATATAATTATGATTTAATTTATGAATATATACATATAAAAAGTAATGAATTACTTTTTGAAGTTGACGCCAAACAATCACAATCGATAATGATCATCACCATTTTAGTTATGGTATAAGATACAATATATTCACAATTCTTATTGTATTTAAGATAGTTTGAAAAGATATCTTATTGTATTTAAGATAGTTTGATAAAAAATGTGTTTTGAGATTTACAGCTGAATTAAAATTTTGGAAACAATAACATATAAAGATTAGAGCCAATTTATACATTATATGCACAATTTCGCAAATGAGTTTTGTTGCCTTATCGATTGCGTTAGTTTATCATTGAAATTTGACATTAAAATATGTTAGGAATATTGTAAATTGTTGGATTAAGTAATTTATTTTACCTCATTAAGTAGCGAAGATATTTTAATGACATTTTTATAGTGTTGAAAAATATTTCACAATCAATACTTGACGAAAAATTTTAATTCTTGTTTTATTTCAAATGTTATTTTTGTAATCATAAAAAATAAAAATAATGGATAAAATTTTTATTTTTTTTACTTACTATCTTTGCCGCTGTAAACCAGTTTGTGTATTCAATAGTGTATCATAATTCGTGATTATTCAAATTAGTATTACTGAAAATCCAAATTATTGTTATGGATTATTACTGAAATTTTATTTTTACATTATTTTTTTTATTTTTACTAAATACTGTATTGAAATAATTTTTTTCAAATAAATATACATTTTATTATTTCTAAATTATTATACATTCGAAGGAAAGTCTTCCTGCAGAGTTAACGGTTAAAATATATCAGGATCTTAAATTTATGTATTACCTGGAAGTGTGCCTAGAATTATCAGTACTGTTGTAAAGTTATAGTTATCTACTTGCACTTAAAATTGTTGCCGACGGTTGCAATCAATATAACTCACACAAAATTTCCGTTGTTTAAACCTTGTATATGGAATTTTGTAATGTTTATCACAGGTTAGAATATTGAAATGTATTGATGACAAAGAAATTTTCAATTTTTTTTCAAATAAGTAAGGGAATTTTTAAACTTTTTATAAGATTCCAACTTCTCAACAGAAAATGGTTTTCAAAACACCTTCTCCAAAGGTACATGAAATTTTCAGATTCTTAGCATCTGAATGTCGCTATGAAAATGCAAACTATTATTTTCAATTTTCTCCTTGTTTTTCATTTCTGTACAGCTACGCAAAGCTGTCTGTCTTGTGTTCTAATTTACCTGACGAGGAATTATTGACATTTATACAGGAATTATTTTGACAAGGAATTATTTTCATTTACTTTCCAATATAAGATCCGTGAATTTATTATAACACTGCCCAGTAGATAATAGAAAACTCGAAAGTAATAGTTTTTCGATCTCATTTTATTTCTATATTTTCCTACATGTATATCTAATAAGTCTACCCCACCCATATGTTAATTGTATAGTTTTACCAGAAAAGAACAAGCTATATCCGTCTTTTGATTCCCCTTTTCATCGAATTGAGAAATATTATCTATAGGCAGATTCTCAGCAAATGTCGACAAAAACCTAAATCGCTTATCATCCAATCATGTAACACATGATATTTATGTATGTGAAAGAATAAACATCCGTAGCACTTAAAAGAATAAACAATCTCTAAATTGATGCTTCTCTTTTATATATTCGATGTTAAATTCAGGAGTAACCGGGGGGAGGGGACATTCGTCAAGAACATTTACATGTACTCCACAGATAATTTGAAAATTTGCATAGTTTATAAATTCAATTCCCCCGTCAGCCCCACACACACCGGCACATAACAATGTACCTCCTGCGGAAAAACGTCTGAATTCAGTATTGTTGAATTTCACTTGTTTTTAATTTTTATATAGTACTTCTAGTAAATTTGAAAATTACTTTAATATTTAAGATGAAAACTTATCGCTTGTGGCTGTTGAATCCGTTTCTTGGGTCACTATTGTTGTTTTCGTGCAGTCAATATCTGATTCAGATTAAGAAATGGCATTTTCAGTTCTATATTTAGCTGGGTTATATATTGAATTTTCCCAACTATTACCAGAAAGTCTAAAAGGCACATCATCAGTATCAGATGCAAATAACATTAAATTGATTGCATATTGTTTTAATTCTTTGCGCTCGATTTTTTCGTTAGAATGCTTTATCATCTTTCTGCTCTATGTTCCATATCTGGCACAAACACAGAAACACGATTTCAAGCTGATATACTGAAATATTTCAGTTTTAAGCAGCCTTAATTACAAATATGTGATGTACTCGAATGTCTAAAATTTTATCTTGCGATTCTTTCGATATTTTTCGGTGAAAAAGTTAAAGCAAATTCTACTGTATTATGCGATACAGAATGGAAATTCGTTTAGAAAGGAAAATCTAATAGCTTGTCAGCTACTGCCATCAAGTGAGAAAAGCAAGTGCAAAACTCTTTGTTCTAATGTTCTATATGTGGCACAAAGCTCAGATAACCTAAATTTAAGATCCTTAAGAAAATAGAAGAGTTTCCTTGGTGTGTCCCATATATGGCACATCGTCCAGTGAAGGGTTAAAATAATTTTAATTCATTTTTTTTATTATCTGTCTTCACAGCGTGGTACATGATTATAAAGACTAAAATTTTTACAATTAAAATAAAATGAATAGTTTAGCTTAAGATTCCGATTAATCTTCCATATGAAAATGTAAAACGTCATTAAAAATAAATGAAATTATAAAATTATATTGATAAAAGATAAACACGCATATAATTAAAGTACGATCAATAACCAATGGAATCACTAGATATATATTTTTTAATCTTTCTAGCTTGTTGTTTTATGACAAAAGAACCATCCGCTTGCACTAAAACTTAAAAAAAAAAAAAAAAAAAAAAAAAAAAAAAAAAAAAAAAAAAAAAAGATTCCGATTATTATTTTATATTGAAATTAAATCTTCGGTAAAAAAATGAAGTCTCAAAAATAAACAAAATTCAGATTTAACAGATATGTAATCGAACAACGCTCTTTTATCACTGATATTATAGGAATAAAAAAGTCACAAATGATGCCATTTGTGATTTAGTTAGCTATTTACTCCTAGTCTATAGATAATATAAAAATAGTGACTTTAATATATTTCAAATTATATTTTAATAGAGTGTATTTCTTATACAAATATTTTTTGTGTTGTGAGTGAGAAATCTAAAAAAAAATAATAATAAAAATAATAAAAATCTGAATTTTCAAAATTAATAACACTGTTTTTCACTTGTATAATTTAATCTGAGGAGCCCATGTTAGATCATCAAATAATTATACCTAATTATCAAATAATCGCAAGAAATATTTAAATTGCGTTGAAATGGAATGAAAAATAATAACTCTTTACTTAAGTTTTTGATGAAAATCGAAATAAACTTAATTAAGTTATGCAACGCAAAACATTTTAAAAAAACAAATATCCTGAAAAATACTTCTGTTTACATACTTTAAACTTGTGTTCTTTATCAATATTTATTTAACTCTCGCAAAATTAATTGCATCTAACTTGATTAAATATTTTGAATGATAAAGAGTTTCATAACCCAACGCTAAGTACTCGGGAGTTAATGAAAGACTCATGGCATATTATTTTAAGTGCTTCATTGTATATTTTTATTTATATGCATTATAGAATTTTAGGAAATAACATGTAATGGCGCTGCAAAACTTTAACTTTGTTTGTTATACCAGAGCATATTTTTAAGACACTTTTGTGATTAAATGTTTTTGAAGAATGTTAAATATTTAAGTTTATTATTGTAATGAATAAAAGTCTGAATCACTCCCATTTTAAAGTGAATAAATTATTTAAGTAAGGTACCCGGGGGTAATAACGCCAGGCGGGGTAATAACGCCAAGTGCTTATATTTTACATAATTATGAAATAATCAGGTAAATGACACCCATGTGCTCTGCGCAGAAGGGTTTTGAGTCATATAAATCGCAAAAAACAGCTTCAAGTTAATTTGTTTCATTTTTAGGTCTTATTGTTTTTACAAACAACTAAAATTAACGCTTGATCTAAAATTTGCGAGATACGTTTTGTGGTGTGAAGACTATCTTTTTATCCGGAAATACTTTGTTAATTACATAAATTTGTAGTGCATTACATGTACATTTAAAATGTTGTTGAAGATTTTGGATAACTTCTCGAGATATTTTGTAATTTAAAATGTACTGCGCAATAACTATACCAGGGTAATAACGCCAATCCTTGACATTAATAGCCCGGTTGATTCCCTACAGTGGCCGAGCTACTTCCTAAATACTGATTCAAATAAACACAGTTAAAACTGTGCAATGTTTCTCATATTTCTATTTAAGCGGTCTTTTTTAAGCAAAAAGAAGCTCACGGTCTGATATTCTTTTGCCTCATGCCCCGCTCCCACACCACACCTTTATTTTTCTTACACTTTCACAAAAAATTGAATATTTTCAATAGCTTAGAATGTAATTTGTCAATTTCTAAGTTTTTAGAATTTGTATTTTTAGAATTGGGCAATCTACATGCAATTATTCCATCTTATTTCATAGTTTTGTTTGCATGGCGTTATTACCCATATAGGTGGGTAATAACGCCAAATAGCATTGGTCAAGAAAAAACGCCATTACATTTTATGAATACATATCTGTTAAATTATTTTATTTTATATAGATAGTCAATGAGTTGCTGTATCAGATCCTATATTTGTTTGAAAAATACAATCTAAAACTAACCCGTGAAAATTGGTAGAACCTTAACGTGGCGTTATTACCCCAGGGTACCTTATATGTGTATAGCCCAAATTTAAACAACTTTTTGTTGATGTAATTTTTTTTTATTATTTTCAAATGCTCTCTTTTGACCCAAAACTTACCAGATGTAGTACCATTTCCTCTCGAAGATTCTGGGGTTAAGTTTGTTAAAAAATAATAATACAGCTCGAGAAAAAAATGTATGTGATGTGTCATTTGCAGGTTTCAGCGGAAGGGGCTCTCAATGCCTTATACATTGTTTCCCTAATATGGCAACGACAAAAAAAAGTCAAAGAAAATCAAGATTTTCGGGCATTAAAATAAAACGACACATCTTTCACATAAAAAATATTTATTACATTAGAATATCTATTCTCAAAAAAGAATTTTTCTAAAATAGTAAATAAAGCTGGTGCAAAGCCTCACATAAAAAATTTCCTAACTAAAGATAACTAGCCAAAGACAGGTAATCAAATATATTCAAATGAGTAGTTATGAAGAAACAAATGTAAACAGTAAAAAACAAATAATTGATATAAAAGTATAAAAAAGTCCAAAAAAATAAATAAAAGGAAGTTCAAAACATGTAGTGCACTGATATAAAATTTACAGTTATCGTTAGAATACTGAATACACTGGATGCACCTAGCTCCCGTTTCGCCCATGTTCGAGAACATTCTACGATTTTCCAATGCTATAATTTTCTACAATCACCTTGAAACACATGGAACAAAATTTAACGCTTCTCCATACCTACAACGGGGGTTAGAATGGTGGAGGAGAGGTTCTGTCACCAACTTAGCGATATATAGCTAAATTTGTTGATCAAAATTAGTGGACAAAGTTAAGCGAATTTTGCGAAATCTAGAATATTTCAGTAAAATTCACCATACTTCAATTGTAATCTAATAGTGTTTTAATTGCTTCCAGAAAATTAACAAATTGAGAATTTTAGTGCAACGAAATATAAATTAGCTAATGATTCTAGCATAATTGAACTATTTAAATTATATTTCGGCACAATCACTAGCTAGTTACAAAATCCGTAAAAAATATGTAAAAATGAAGTAAATTGGTACTATACGAAAAATAAAGACGTCCAAAGATGGCACTATACCCATATTTTAAAATACTTGGTAGTGACTAATTGGGAATTCTACGTAGATTGCTATTATTAATTATTGACAAAAAGAAAATTAGTTTAAACCCAAACCAACAATTAGTAATATTGGTTTGGGATGGCGCGTTTCCCGCATTTCCATATATTAACCTTTGATTTATTCTGTTGAGCTGATGCAAAGTATCAGACCAGATTGTGTGATTGATACGATTAGTTGGCTGAATAATTCCTCCGGTATTCGTCCGGAATAGTTCAGTTGGAAGAGCATTGGCGGCTTTAGCCAATACATACCATACAATCGAAGTCATCCCTTACCATCAGATTTCGAATCCTGGCCTGGGTATTTTAATACCCAATTGAAACATTTGCATCTAATACAGTTACTGTTAATTGACATTGCATTATGACTATTGTCATTATATAATCAATGAATTAGCATTAGCTATAGTGCAGTCTTTTCCTCCATTCTGAATCTAACACATTGGATTTACACCTGAGACTCTTTAATCCAAAACTATCAATTTTCTTTCTGTGTTTTAAGTTAGACCATTTTTGTTTTTTCCACCGTTACCGAAACTATTGTCATGAGTCCACTTCAATCGCATCACGTATGCCTAGTGGTACTCGTAATCGGAAGTAATGAAGCGAAGATTTAAAATATTCAAAAAGTGCATTTTCTAACACTTATTACTAGAAAATGTAATTTTATATACAAATAATTGCTAAGAAAACAAAGTTTCATGCTATGCTGATGCAAAGAATTGCATCAAAAGATTCAGTAATTAGTCAGAGAGCATTGTACAGGTTTTACAGATGAAGGACAAAGCAATGCCTTTCAAAGAATAAATGTCTTACACTGAATGATGTAAAATATCTTACTGCCAAATACAGCGAATGCAGTGATTGTAAAATCAAGAAAATTCATAAATATTAATGAACAATTCATTGTTCACGACGGACCACATAACCGTGGTGCACGCACGACTGTTGTACGTATTGTATTGGAAAGATACATTACTATATGTAATTTTTAAAAGAGCTTACAAATTTGGTAAAAAAATATTTTGGCATCAATGGGAAAAAGGGGATGAGACATTTAACGACAAGAGTGTCTCAATTTTGTTTAATAAAAAGAGAAAAGAAAAACACAAACAGAATAAATTTAAGAAAAACCATTCATAAGAAAACATATGTTTTCACAAAGACTGTATATTTACTTTCATCGGCTTCCCGCGCTTTGTCATTTTATAAATCGTCTTGCAGAAGTACATACTAAAGATGATTTGAAATTCAAAACTGAAATTTTAGTATTAACGTCCGTTGAGAAACATGAACAAATGATAATTATTTTGTCAAAAAACTCAGTCAAAATATAAATCGTAATAATATAATTTATTTACGATAATTTACTATAATTTATTTATTTACGGTTATATTGATGGAAGAAATGAAAGTATATTTTGGCTTCACTAATGTCGCTTGCAGATACAGTAGAATCCCGTTATTCCAAAAATCCGCTTATTCCGAACAGAATCCAGAAAAAATAAATATATTTTTTAGCAATAAAAACGAGAAAAATTAAAAAGACATGCGCGAAAAAATGCACAATCATACAAAAAAGTTAAACAATGACTTCCATAGAAAATGTTTTTTAATGTTTTTTCTCACTGTTGACTCAGATTTATGTGTGGAGAAAAAGCGCGTTTATTGACATGATACTGCAGTTGTAGTTTTTATTTGAAATGTCAGCTGTTTGTTTACAGTAAATTTTATATTAAGTTATTAGAAATATCAGAACCTGTTTAACAGTCGATTAGTTTGCGTTATAGAGCTAATATTAGCAAGTGATCCGGTACTTAATCTACGCCTTAACAAGTCAATACGTTGATTATTTTCATGAAATCCGTCTATTCCGAATTTCCGCAAAACCGAACAGTATTCGGTCCAAATTAATTTGGAAAAGCGGGAATCTACAGTATTTTAATCCTCATATTTCTTAGACTTTTAGACACAAAAAAAGACTTTGCTCAAACTTCACATGGATCCACTGATATTTCTGTTATTTTCATACAAAAAGGGGGGGGGCAATTCAAAATTTTATCCCGTATTTACTGTTTTTCAAACTTTTTTAACGCAATGCTTTCAAAATAACAAAATTACAGTGTCTTTGTTTTTTATTTTGGAAGATCATATATTCAAGTGTTTCCATTTATAAACATTTGAATGCTCTTACGTAAATGTTTATTATGATTAAATGTGCATTTAAATTACAATCTCATGTATCAGGTAAATTCAAAGCTGAATTTGAATGTCAATGAATACATTGCCAAACCAGGAATTGCTACAAAGTCGTTAAAATAATTTTACATAAAATACTCTTTAATAACAATACATAACGTCAGCCACAATAATTACATTAAAGGAACAATGGTGTATTGGACACTTATCATATTGTTGCAGTGTATATACGGTTCTTTTGATCTTATGGTTAGACAACTTCAAACTCTTGCTTATAGAAAAGTAGAAAATAATTTATTTACAGAACTTCAGAACAACAGAGTCTTCGAAACTCACAAATATTTCTAGATATTCAAAAATAATTGTTCAAATCTATCGTATAAGTGCCGATATAGGTTTCAGAGACTCTTTATACAACGTCTCAACACTAAATCACATTCAAAATAACGTAAATAAGACTCAAGCAAACTTGCTTAACAAACGCGTTGTTCACTCAATGACTGACTGGTAAATAATAACCACAACAGCTCGTACTGCTGTCTTTATATAGGCTCGTAGCATGTGCTGGAAATTTCTAGAACCATCTCGAAAAATCCACGGAACAACAAACAATGTATCAATATATCTAAGGGGGGTTACCATTAAGAGGGAAGGGTTACCATCGCCAACAATCGCCAAGTTTGTCGCCAACTTGGCGATATATCGCCAAATTTGGCGACCAAAATTAGTCGCCAAAAGTGACGCCAACTTGGCGATATCGCTAATATTTCGCAAAGCTGCCATAGACATTCACTAAAAATATTAGACAAATTTGCTTGATAACAGAGACAATGTAACAAAAACTAATATTAGTAAAGAAATGGAGCTTAATAAGATTATTTACATTATTTTACAGTACAAACACTAACTATTTACAAAATTCGTAACACTACCCCCTCCTCAAAGACTGCACGTCCCGGGCAGTGCAATCCTTGAGTTAGAGGAAAACACTTAAAATAAATAAACAAACAAATAAATAAATAAATAATAACAATAATAATAAAATTTACATAAATAAGAACTAATTTCTATTTACATATTTACAAAAAGTGACTTTCATGACCATGGTCTGAAATTCCAATTTTGAATTTTTAATCACTTTGGCCAAAATAAGGGGCTAGCCGGTTATAATGTACGACCTTGGGTTTGGTGTATGGCGATTTTCGTATGCGTACGACGACGTCATTCAGCCTGTTGACGACTGTGTAAGGATCGTCCCAGTTTCTTTGTAGTTTTGGCGACAGTCCCTTACGACGTATCGGATTCCATAACCAAACTTTGTCACCTTCGTTGAACTCATGTCCAGTTGCCTTTGTGTCGTACCATGTCTTCATCTTTTCTGATGCCAGTCCAATCGGTTCCTCGCTAGACAATGAATCTCCTCAATCCGTGCCTGGAGTTCATCGACATATTCCTCAGGCGATGAAGGAGCATCAGGAGGACGGCCAAACAAAAGATCAGCAGGCAGACGAAGATCACGACCAAAGAGCATTTGAGAAGGGGAGTAACCAGTGGCCTCATGAGTGGCACTTCTGTAGGCAAGCAGGAAAAGAGGCAATTTCTTGTCCCAGTCCTGTTGGTCTCTAGACACTAGGAGAGAGAGGCTATTTAGGATGGTACGATTGAAACGCTCCCCCATGCCGTCCGATTGAGGATGTAGAGGTGTAGTTCGAGTTTTGTCCATGCCGAGTAGTCCGCACATTTCCTTAAACACAGCCGAATCAAAGTTTCTTCCTTGATCGGAATGGATTTGAAGAGGAACTCCGTATCTGGAAACCCAGTGTTGAACTAGTATGTCTGTTACGGTTACCGCCTCTTGATTAGGAATGGCATAGGCTTCAGGCCACTTAGTGAAGTAGTCCATGACAAAGAGGATGTACTTATTGCCATCAGATGTTCTAGGAAGTGGACCCAGGATGTCTAGAACAATTCTTTCGAAAGGAGCTCCTACATTATAACGTTGCAATCGCCCACGGGTCCGCCTCTTAGGACCTTTACGTGCTACACAGGTGTCACAAGTTCGACACCACTTCTCCACGTCACTGCGAACATTATTCCAGTAGAAACGCTCTCGAACCTTTTGCAGGGTCTTCATTACACCAAAATGACCTCCTGTGGGACTACCATGCAGTTCTTGAAGGACCATAGAAATTCTCGACTTAGGGAGTAGTAGTTGCAATCTACATGTCTTTCCATCATCAGACTCCCATTTTCGGTACAAGATACCGTTCTTCAAATGTAGGGAATCCCAGAGAGCCCAATAACGTTTCGTCGTAGGATGGTAATGGGCCAGTCTTGCCAGCTGGGCTTCCTGTTGGACTCCTCTTTCAGCTCTAGAATTGGCTTAATTTCAGGATCAGCAAGTTGATCTTTACGCAGGCTCTCGTCACTCCACGGATCTTGCGATGATGTAGACCCAGTTGTAACTTGTCTTACTATAGGACCTTTGACATTAAATTTCTTCTCAACCCGGTCGCAGTATCTACAATTCTCTGAACAGGGTCTTCTTGAGAGAGCATCTGCATTTCCATGTGATGAGCCTTTTCGATGGCGTATCTCCATATCGTACTCTTGAAGCTTTTGTATCCACCTGGCTATCTGGCCTTCAGGATTCTTAAAATTTAATAGCCAAGTTAGAGAAGCATGATCAGTTCGGATCAGGAATTTTCGACCGTAAAGATAGTGATGAAAGTGGTCTACGGCTTTCACTACAGCAAGAAGCTCTTTTCTTGTTACGCAGTAGTTTCGCTCGGCCTTTGACAAGCACTTGCTGAAATAGGCGATAACACGCTCCTGGCCGTCGATTTCCTGGGACAGTACAGCGCCAATGCTTTCGTTACTTGCATCCGTATCAAGTATAAACTGTTTATCGATTTGAGGATACGACAGAATTGGGGTGGATGTCAAGGCCTCCTTAAGCTTTTCGAAAGCAGCGTCACATTCCTGTGTCCACATAAATTTTTGATTGGCTTCTGTTAATTTATGAAGTGGTCTTGCAATCATCGAGAAGCCTTTGACAAATTCTCTGTAATAGGTGCATAATCCTAGAAAACTCCGAAGCTGGTGAACATCTGCTGGACGACTCCAATTTTTCACGGCCGATATCTTCTCCGGATCAGTCCTAACTCTTTCCGTCGAAATGATGTGTCCAAGGTATGCGACTTCATTGCGAAACAAGCTGCATTTCGAAGGGCTTAACTTCAAATTAGCTTCCTTTAATTTTTGTAGCACCCGCCTGAGATTGTTCAGATGTTCATCAAAAGATTTTCCTATGATTATGATATCATCTAAATAAACAAGACATGCTTCATATGACAGCCCCCGGAGAACCGTTTCCATAAGCCGTTCGAAAGTTGAAGGTGCGTTACACAGACCAAAAGGCATTACCTTGAACTGCCATAATCCTTGTGCCGTTGTAAAGGCAGTCTTCTCGCGGTCGTCGGGATGGATCTCTACCTGCCAGTAACCACTCTTCAGATCCAGAGTCGAGAAACAAGTGTTGCCCGCAAGTGTGTCAAGAGTGTCGTCAATCCTTGGCAGAGGGTAACTATCCCTTTTGGTGACGTCATTCAGTCGGCGGTAGTCTACACAAAATCTTGTAGAACCATCCTTCTTTCTTATTAATACAATGGGAGACGCCCATGGACTTGTTGATGGTTCGATGACGTCATTTTCTTCCATATCTTTAATTAAATTCTGCACCTCTTCTTGCTTGGCAAAAGGTAATCGTCTAGGGTGCTGTTTAATAGGAGAGTGATCTCCCGTGTCAATTCGGTGTTGTGCCATTTTAGTTCGTCCAAAGTCTTCAGATGTTTGGGAAAATAAACTTTGGAATTCTCTAATTAAATTTTCCGCAGCTTCCATCTGTTTTGGATTTAAGTCTGTATTTTGTAACAAATCCTTGACTAAATTATCTGAAGATTTCTCAGAGTGACTGGAATTTTGACTTATGCACGTCACAGGAGCACATGAACCTCTCCTTTCTTGATAGTCCTCGTCTTATCACTGATGTTAGCAATTCTGACTGGAATGGTCTTTTTCGAGAGGTCTACCACAGAAGAAGCCACCAATACTCCTGCTTGTGTACTATTGTCTTCTGGATAATCTATATGGCCAAATCGGTAATTAGTTTCATTTTTAATTACAGCTGGAATTAAAAATTCTGTTCTTGGATCAAGATTGATGTCTTCTTTGGCTATTACTGTTTGTATACATTCAATTTCGTTATTTAATCCAAAAAGACTTATTTCTTCAAATTTTGAGAGCATTTTGTTATTTTTGAAATCAAGTGTGAAGCCAAACTTCTTCAGAAAATCTAGCCCGATTAAGCAAGGATCTGTTATATCAGCCACATATGCCGTATGATAATATTTCGTTTCTCCAAAGTTGATGGTTAAATCGGCCTTTCCATATATGCCTATCTTGTCGCCCGTCACAGTTTGCAGGGTAACGCAGGGTGGAGTCCAGATGAGTTTACATTTCAATTTTCGAGCCAAATCTTCTCTTATTATTGTTACATTGGCTCCTGTATCCAAAATCATACGGCATTGAATCTCGTTAATAAATCCTATCACATATAATTCATTATCGCCGCCACTCATTTTCGATATTTGAAGGATCTTCAGGTGGGGCTATTTATTCTCTGGTCTTGAATTCGTCTCACGTTCGTGGACTTTGGGGCAGTTTCTTCGGAGATGGGTTGTATCACCGCATCCCCAGCACGTGAGATTCTGTCTTCTTGAGCTTGTTCTTCCATATTTTAAAGCTTCAAGTTCTTGATTTATTTTCCTAATTTCTTTCAAGACGTCGTTCTCAGTGTCTGAGCTTTTGTTCAC
Source organism: Maratus speculifer (assembly GCA_964019185.1). Lineage (NCBI taxonomy): Eukaryota > Metazoa > Arthropoda > Arachnida > Araneae > Salticidae > Maratus > Maratus speculifer. Next base: position 165,628,747 of record OZ025294.1, on the reverse strand, counting down.
CGTTGTCCCTCGGACTGAATGACGATCTCTTCGGCTGGCTTGTGTAGCTGCTTCCAACTTTAAGGCATATAGTAGTGCAGCCTTTAAATCCTGTACATCTGCCATTCGTACCGCTCTCTGCACTTCTGGATCTTTTATTCCGTCTACAAAATATTGCAGTGAGAGCATTTCCCGTACATTTGTTGGACAGTCAATGAATGCTAAATTTGCAAGCCGTTCAATTTCCGAGGCAAACTCTTGAAGGGTTTCATTCGATTTTTGATGGCGGCTCTTCATTTGTATTCTCGTATAATCCTTGAAGAATTTTTCGCCGAATCTCATTTCAAGTGCACAACTTAGAGTCTCAAAATTGAGTTGCGTCATATCGGGCAATGTTTGCAGCACGTCGGCGGCTTCTCCTCTTAAAGATGCTGCCAGTTGACAAGCTTTCACCTCGTCACTCCATTTGTTCGCTTCGGCTACAATGGTGAATTGGGTCTTGTAAACTTGCCAGGAACTCTTTCCGTCGTATGTCGACAGCTTGATGTGCACGGGAGAAGCAGGCGGATTTCTAAATTCTTCATAATTACCACTGGACGCTGAAAGCTTCTTCTCAAGATCTTGTACTTTTTTATTTAGCTTTTTATCTACTTCACTTATTTTCTCTTCAACGTTACTGATTTTCTCTTCAACGTTACAAACTTCATTCTGAATTTTCTCTTCTACTTCCGCCATTTTCCTTTCCATTTTCTCTTCAACATTACTAACTTCATTCTGAATTTTCTCTTCTACCGAATCTATTCTTCTCTCTACCGACGAGAACTTATCTTCCAAAGTTTTCTTCATTTCTTCTTGGCTTTTATTAACTTCCTCCTTTAATTCTTCCATTTTCTCTTGGCTTCTTCTCATTTCTTCAGTCAACTCTTCTTGGCCTTTATTCATTTTTTCCGCCAGCTGTTCTTGGCCTTTATTCATTTTTTCAGTCACTTCTTCTTGGCATTTATTTATTTTTTCCGCCAACTCTTTTTGGCTTTTATTCATTTCTGTCTTTATGCCATTGATAGCATCTAACAGTTCTTTCAGTTGTCCGTCCATTGTTCTCGTTTTCGCCATAAGATCCCGACTCCTGACACCAAATGTTGCAGTGTATATACGGTTCTTTTGATCTTATGGTTAGACAACTTCAAACTCTTGCTTATAGAAAAGTAGAAAATAATTTATTTACAGAACTTCAGAACTCACAAATATTTCTAGATATTCAAAAATAATTGTTCAAATCTATCGTATAAGTGTCGATATAGGTTTTAGAGACTCTTTATACAACGTCTCAACACTAAATCACATTCAAAATAACGTAAATAAGACTGAAGCAAACTTGCTTAACAAACGTGTTGTTCACTCAATGACTGACTGGTAAATAATAACCACAACAGCTCGTACTGCTCTCTTTATATAGGCTCGTAGCATGTGCTGGAAATTTCTAGAACCATCTCGAAAAATCCACGGAACAACAAACAATGTATCAGTATATCTAAGGGGGGGGGGGTTACCATTAAGAGGGAAGGGTTACCATCGCCAACAATCGCCAAGTTTGTCAAACTAATATTAGTAAAGAAATGGAGCTTAATAAGATTATTTACATTATTTTACAGTACAAACACTAACTATTTACAAAATTCGTAACAATATATTTTAATTTAAAAATATGGCACTAATTGTACATTATTGGAACTTATTAATGTTTATGTATATAATGATTTGAATTGAAAAAAATATGCATTTAATTTCTTTCCTTCTTTATGCATTTAATTTTAATTTTGCAAATGCATTTAATTTCTTTCCTAGTTTATCCAAACACCGTACGGGCTACGTGCTTTTGCTAATCATGATTTACCCGTACCACGTATGGCCATTCTAATTCCACTCATTATTTATTATTCTCACAAGTAAATATTTATTATACATTTTGTTTAATCTGAATATTTTTGTGATTTAATTAGGCAAAAGATTTCAGTTTTGAAAACCTGGTGGCAAAAGATTAAAAATTCTGTAAAAGGCATGAAAATATAGGCATTATTCTAAAGTTAAAAAAAATATTGAGCAGTTAAGTATAGAAATAGAAATAGGGTTGGTGAAAATTTGTGAAAATAGGTTATGATTTAATGAGAGAAAAAAGTAATTCCTGCATTTTGTTAATTATAATCCTTTATAAATATGTATCACATTATTTTAAGAAAATTCTCGTTTTAAGAAAATTCTGTTTAATTCTATAATATACCAGGTGTCCCAAAAATGACTGATGGATTTTAAAATTCAATAACTTGCAAACAAACTGTGACAGCTGTTTAAAAAATTTTTGCAGGAGGGTTATGTATAATGTCAGGAATTTTTTTACCGTAATTTTTTATTTTAGTTCGCATCTCAAACAATAGGTGACTCTGACGGCGATTGAAGGCCAGGTCGACGCTTCACTCAGCACTGATCACCTGGCCTTCAATCACCGTCAGCGTCACCTATTGTTTGAGATGCGAACTAAAATAAAAAAAATTACGGTAAAAAAACTCCTGACATTATACATAACCCTCCTGCAAAAATTTTTTTAAATAGCTGTCACCGTTTGCAAGTTATTGAATTTTAAAATCCATCAGTCATTTTTAGGACACCCGGCATATATATGTGTTTGTGTTTGAAGTTTGTTGGTAATAGCTAACATCAGGCCGAAGATTTTATTTGCGAAATCGTGGCTTCTGAAATGCCTTTTAGTACAACTCCAAGTGAGAAAATATGTTGGCTATTTATAGTCGTATTTTTAATTCATACGATCGTGGCGTTAGTATAAACAAGACAACAAATTTAGTAATCCATAGATTTTTCCTCAAAAAAAAAAAAAAAAAAAAAAAAAAAAAAAAAGAAAAAAAATCGAAATCAGCTTGCCGATTAAAGAAGTTTATTCCTTAGGCATAAAAATTTAAACAAGTTCAACATTGCCGAAAAAATTCCTTGAATCCTTCAGGCTTTGACATGAGGCTTTATGTCATGCTCTCAGAGGTTTCAGGACTTATGTAGGATAGTTTTCTTCTGCGAGTGATACTTTTAATTTTAGAGCAATTGCAGTTTATCAGGAATTTCCTATTATTCAGTTCGTTTAACGTGAAAATCATTTTTTTAAACTGTAGACTTCATACAATCTTAGTTTTCTACTCAACCATAAAAAAGGATTTATCTAAATTGTACTTTAGATGTTAATGTAGTTTTTAGCTGAAAAACTTAGACACTTCTAACAGGTTTGAAAGTTAGACAGTTCGTATTAGACAGTTTTATCAAACTTATGAATCAAAGTGTTCATAAACACTTGGATAAAATTTATCAACCGTGATCATGTGGTTGAAACTGATTTATTACTATGTGAGTAAGTAACAAAGGGCTAATTTCGAATCCGACAAATTCGTTTTTAGTAAATGAAGTTTTAAAAGTGCATTTTTTACCCTTTTAAACTTTTCTGTTTAAAATTTTTGACAAACCTGCATAAATGTGTAATTAATGGATTTTTACGTTGATTGATGTTTTTTTATTTTTATGAGAAATTCAAGTCTTTGAAATTTAATGTAAAAATATGAATAAGTTAGGGAGTGACATAAACTATTTGATTTCTATTCTTGCTATAAAACAACAACAAGAAAAAAAAACAAATGGATGCCAAACAATTTTAGAAGTTTTGTTAGTACTTCGACACTAAATTTTGTTGATAAAAAATCGTTTATAGCTCTTGTTTTATTCAGCCTAGAAACAAATTCTTCTTTTGTTCGAAATAGGACAAACAAAGTGATTAGGCTACAAAAACTAATTTGATATCCGATGACTAGATTTTCAGAAAATTCGGTTTTAAACGCGCATATTTTCATATTTTTAAAATTATTTTTACGCTTGAAACTTTTAACGGGAGTACATAAGTATGTAATAATTGGATTTTTACGTGGTTTAACGCGTTTTATATTTTCTTATGTGTAGGTCAAATCTTTCAAGATTAAGTTTTAGAATGATGAGAGTTTAAAGTAGTATTCTTACAATTGAAAGATATTTATCAAATATCGAAATAATAATTTTCATTTTCTTATTAGTATTATGGATATTACCAGTACTTTTTTGTTTTGATTTTACGATAAAATATAATGCAAACTAGAGAAAAAAATGACTTATTTTTTTAAATCAATGTTAGAAAATGCGCACAGTTCATTTTTTTACGATTTATGATTCGAAAATCCTCTTCATTTTTGTAGACAATTGTTATTTGACAGGATGATTTATGTTTCGGAAATTTTCTTTTACTTTGTGGACTAGTACTATTGGACAGGAGTTTATTTTCTATTTATGGACATATTTATATTATGAGATTAACAGTAATTTTTACATACTGGTGTATTAATTATATATTTTATATTTGTTGAAAAAACAAAAGTAAACTATCGTTATTTTTAACGTTAGGACATTTCCAAACATATTTGTTTTTGTATTACAATTTTGTATTGCATTTTTTCAGTAAATAGTTGGAAAATATTCAAAGTTTTAATACAGATAAAATTTGAAACAGTAAAAAATCCACTCTAATATATCTTGATAAAAATTTGTATTGCTTAACCCTCTGGATCCAGATCCGCCCAAGATATTTTGAGATATTTTAATCCGTATATCTAATTTCCCACCAGAAAACTAAAACAGCAATATTTGCTTTAATTAATAACAGAACATTCCGTATTTAAATAAAACCAAATTAGCCATTGAAATTTTCTGGTATAAAATCACATTTTCTGAACCACAACATTTCTAGAACGTGCTCTATCAAGGGAATTAAAGGGTTAAGTAAATAGATACGTAAAACAAAATATAGATTATATTTTAAACATTAAATGTATTTATAGGCTTTTATTTTTTAAGAAATACTGTAAGCATATAGCCTGACGAAAAATTCAATCCAGCCATTCAAGATTTATTTACTTAATTACCCTAATCCTCTTTATTTGTTAAAATATGAATTTAATTAAGGAGATCTTCTTACATATAGAAGAGATTTTAAATTAAAATGTCAACGAGAACTTTACGCTAGCAGAGTTTTTAAAAAAGAAAAATAATCTATCGAATCATAACAAGATTTAAATTTTTATAGCGGATTAAAGCATGAAGTTTAGAAAATAATTTTTACGGTAAACGTTACACAATATTTGTCTTTTGAAATATATGAATTTTGAAATATTGGCAAAATAAGAAGAGGTAAATTGTATGTTTTACTTATGTATTCAATACACACAAAACTTGAAAATCTAAACTATAATACGATAGTTTAGATACATTTATTTAGATAATTTAGAAAATTTGAGATAATTTAGATATGTAAAATTTAACATATATGTAATAGTTGCGGAATTTTGTCGAGTTATTTACGTATTTTATAAAAATGAAATAAAAGTTAAAGCAGATATTAATAAATATTGTCTTCATTCTATTACATAATTCCATCGATAATAAATCTTGTTTTTACTACTAAATTTAATTTTAAATACACTGCAAAAATAAAATAAAGTAAAATAAATGTACTTATATTTATCGATGACGAAAAAATGTTTACCAAGTGTAAAATAATTTCTATCAAATACTCATAATCACAAAAAGCATTCTATTTCTTCAGTAGGTTCAGAAAAAAAAATAGTTTCCTAAAATAAAAAAATAAAAAACTGACTGTAAAGATTCTTTTACTGCCCGTAATTTTTGGAAACGTTACAAAGTTCTCGGTGCAGAGTAACCAATTTCTCAACCCAATATCAACACGAAATATAAGTTTTCTGCTTGGTATCAATTCTTGAGCAAGTTAATTATGAACAAATATGTTCAACTCACGAACACAGTAAATTGATAGAATGAAATGGAAATATTTTGTTATTTTTGCATAAATACTTGTTCTTACATTTCTAAAAACTGCTGGCTACAGATTTATATAATTTAGAAAACCAATATTTCGTGTTGATATCTGGTTGAAAAATCTGGTTTATATAGTGTAAAAATTACTAGTACTATTTTTAGATGCGATCGTAATTATGCGTAGCACCTATATTCTTCATATAGTTCGACCGTTTATCAGCATATAACACAGAAAAAAAAAACAACCGAATGATTTAATATTAAAATTACAATAATGATTGTAGAATTTTGTCGAGTTATTTCACATTTTATAGACTCTAATAAAAATTTAAACGGATAATAATGAAAATTTTCTTCATCCTTTAAAATACAATAGCACGTAAAAAATTCAAGGATATCCCATGATAAATAAAGGTTTTACATTTCCATGGTGATTACATCATATTTAAGATGGAATCATATTATTTCCTTGTTACTGAATTTAGTATATATAATCATAATAAATTTTGTTATCTTTAACTTTCCGCTTCTATTAAAATATGTTGCTGAAATATGGCTAAATGTTCAAAAATTTTCGACCACTACATTAACCTACTTGTAGGAGGAGGAAAGTTACTGAAATACGCGTTTAATTGTTTTTTAGTAGATTTAATTTCTGGAATTTTTTGTTCTTACTGCAAATGTGGGGGGTTCTAAATTTTCGACTCTCTTTTATTTAACCCCTTAAACCTCGATTTATAAAATCCATGTTTTATAATCTGTTTTATAATCCGTAATCCTGGATTTATAAATATATTTTTATTTATTATTAAAAAAAAAAAACTTATTTTTTTAAATTTCATGCTTTTGCTTAAAATGGATGCTGATATATTGTTAAATATTACATATTTATCGATCCTATATTTAACCTCGTAGAAAAGGGTGGAGAGCATTTTTAAAATCACTGAATACGTGTTTGAGTTTTTTTCATTAAGTTCGATACCCAGAATTTTTCGCGCTTACATAAATGGCAGCTGCGGTATGGTGAACAGCCTTAAAATTTCCGACACCTCTTTACACTCTTTAAAGAAAGATTTTCCAAATTTACTGAAATACGTATTTATCTAGATTTTTTAGTAGATTTTTTTCTAGGATTCCGTAGTTCTAATTAAAATAGTACCTGTGATTTTGCCAAATGTTTTAAAATTTTTAATACCTTTAGGTTTTTTAGGAGGGGATTTATAAAATTGTTAAAGTAAAGATTTAATTAATTTTAATAGATTTATTTTCTAGAATTTCACACTCTTAAATAAAATTACTGCTGGGATAATGTCAAGTGGTCTAAAAATCTCAATCCTATCCTCTTTTATTCATTTCAAGAGAATTTTTAAAAAACCGTTAAAATACATGTTCAGTTAGTCTTTCAGTAGATTCGTTTTCTGAAATTTCAAGATCCTGCTTAAATCCGTTTCTTCTTACAGTAGATTCGTTTTCTGAAATTTCAAGATCCTGCTTAAATCCGTTTCTTCTTACAGTAGATTCGTTTTCTGAAATTTCAAGCTCCTACTTAAATTGGTTGCTGAGTTATGGCCAAATATTCAAAAAAACCTTTCTTTCTCCGATACTATGGCATACGATGCATTAATAAATATGAAAAAATAGGAGATTGATATTACTTGTTTGGGATAATCGAAATATTGTAAGAATAAACCATCCATTGGAATGAGTTCACTTCCATCAATTTCTGAAAACAAAATTCTAGAACATTACCTATTTTTATATTTTGTATCCTCTAATTCACAATTAAAATATTACAATGTATCGAATACTCTAATATCAAAACATTAACACATAAACTTCTGTAAAATATAACAATTAATGCATATGCAGAATTTAAACAAAAAATATCTAAAAAAATAATAATTGCAAAATCATTATCTTTTTCATGTTAAACATGTTAATTTTTTCATATAATACTTTAACACTCTGCCAACAGATTTGCTCAAATCTATATTGAAATTATGATGCAGTTTTATATGTTATATTCTAAAACTAAAATGTCTTACCATACTGATGAAAAAAGTGATAACCTTAGGCCTTAAAATAGTGTATTTTTCAATAGATAGTATTAATTCTGCTGTGTGTAGCATACAAAATAAATTTGCATTATTTGATATTTAATTTGAAATTTCAAATAAATAAATAAATAAATATTTTGGGGCATAAAAATATAGTTTTGATTTAGATTTTACGAAGCTTTTTAAGGATTTAAATATTCATAAAGCATCCAAATATCATGTGTGATGAACAAGAATTGTGCTACCTCGACATCGTATAGGATATAGTCGCTAAGTAAATTAACGCAAAATAAACTAACTTAGCAGCACGAAGAATTTTTAAAATAATTTTTTATTTAAAGTAAACATGAAAAATATGCAATTCAATTAAGCTCAAATATTTGTTAAGCTATGTATCAATACTTTATTTTAAAAAGATTATGTATTTTATGTTTCTTGTAAAAAGCCAATATATTGAATACTTGAATAAGTAAGCTGTTTTCTAAGGAAAATAGTACTTGTTAAATTAAATAAATTTTGATCTTTATATTTTTCATATTTAATTGCGTAAACATTATTATTTTTAGACTTTATTTATGCACCAGTATTTACTATAAAAAATAACTTAATCGATAGGGTAGAAAATCATTTTTTAAATTAAAGTTATTTATTGCAGACTGTAGATTATTTTATAACTTTTACAGTTCACAAAAGTTATGCATTCCTTCTAGAGTTTGTTCCACTGTTGTCATCTGGAAAGTTCTGTGGTTTTTGTGATAAATTTTAATAAAAATATGAAAATTTTATTGAATATTTCAAGCATCCTTTCATTGTGTAAACTTTTTGCCATCATTTTCGCAGCTGTAAAACACAATTAAAAAGTAATTAGGTTTATTCGAAAAGAAATTACCGATGTGATGTTTGACAGGCTCTGAGAGAGTGAACTACCGGCTATTCAGAGATATTTGAAGTGACGTGAAAAGATTAAACCTGAAAGCATAAAGTCTGGCGAATACAGGGAAGACACAAAACTTTCCAGTCATTCGCAGTAAGGTATTGCTTTATATTAATCGCAATGAGATAATGCGGTGCTTAGCATTGTCCTGTTGGAACAAAATACCTCAACTAATCGTCAATTCTGGTCATTTTTCTTCAATTTGTGCTTTCAAAACTATCATTTGGGAACATAACATTTCCGAAATTATTGTCTGATTTGGCGGCAACAAGTCATAAAAAATAACTCTTTTGTAGTCCAGCCATACACAAAGCGCTACTTTTCTGTAACGAAGACCTCCTCTCGGTATCACTTGGGGAGGCACTTTTGAATTACATATAATATTTTCATAAAGACATCATTGTATAGTATTCATTTCTCATTTCCAGTAACGGGCCATTTAATAAAAATAGATCTTTTTAATTTCTCTTCAGCAAAGAACAAAAGCTGAAATTTTAACAAACATATTCTGCAGTTTTATGGTACGGGATATCCATACATCATAGTAGTTTACTCACCCAATCTTCTTCAAATGATTACACTGTACTTGATTGAATATTTAATATATGTTATAGTCCATGCGCTGTATGATGTGGAGCTCCAGCGACGGGTTGTGTTAATATATCCTCCTTTACAGAGGATGAACCTTCAGAACGAGGAACATCTTTGAATCAACGAAATTGAAATTTCTGGATTTAAACTTCTTAAATCAGCGTCTAACTGTGTTGTCTGAAACAGCACTTTGTCTTCACACAGCACAAATTTTTCAAACAATTGGACTAACATATTTACTTCTTTTGAAAAAAAAAATAATGTACATTTTTGTGTTACTCAAGATCACGCCTTTTTAGTAGTAGCAAAATAACTGGGCGAAATCGAGGCTCTCTTTGAAAAACAGAAGAAATTGTTAGATGACCCAATATTTAATTATTAATATTTCAATATATATGTTTTGCTGTAATTGTATCAATTTTTTGAAAAGTACTTGAATCAACGACGGAATAGCAATTGATTCGATAAAATTCCTCTTTTTTAAATCTCACACACTTTGGTAGTAGCGAAGTCAAAAATTCACAGGAGCCTGTGTTCTCAATGATGCATTGTTTTTTAAAAAATGGATTGCGTAGCAAATTTTTGTCTTTAAAAAGTTTGTCTTAGCAAAGTTTTGTCACTTAAATAATAACACATTAGGGAAATAGGATCAATAGTCCGAAATAATCGTGGCATTTTATTTTGTTATTCCAGATTTCTCTGCCACGTCAAATTCAAACGAAACAATCACATATTAGAGCCTTTCCTCTTCAAGCTTAAACAGTGTGTTCCGTAAATCATAATATTGCTCAATCTTTTATTATTAATTATATTAGATATATTTCATTTACGCTTAATATACTTTTTTTGGATATGGAGAATCTCAATAACAACTATATAATATATGTTAAAGAAATCTATGACTCCTAATACAAAATATATCAAATATAAATTTATTTTGGCAATGGAATGGCATCAGATTTGTTTTGAAATTTTGAATTTTCTTGAATTGTGAAAGCTTTGAAAATTCTGAGAATAAGTGAAATGTATTTTAATAAATCGTTTCTGTAAAATTTTACTGCCGTAATTTTTTTTTCTCAAGTTTGTAGTAACTTTACCCAATTGCATATCCGCGGCATCATTGAATCATGTAGTATAAATAAAAAAAGCCGTTTATCTTAAAACTCTATCAAAACTATTCATACTGGATTTTATATTTTGCAAACAACCGTTATTACAGATTTTATCACATTATATTTAAAATGTCTGCTAATACAACATAAATTAAAAAAAAATTCTTCAATTCTATATATATGTACATTTTTTGGCGTAATGTTGTTTCACATAAATTTTTGTTACTGAACTTGTGAGTCGTGTTTCATTTAAACAAATATATACTATAAAATAGCTTATAAAAACACAAACATAATTAAAATACCAGCAATAGTCAAGTGACAATCAACAATGTTTTTGTTGATGTAATTAAAATTTTGTTTTTGAATTTTAATCTATTTTTATGTTTTATCTGTTGGGTATTTGCTCATTATATTTAAAATATTAAGTTACTTTTGAATAATTATGGAAAATGTTGATGTTTTAAATTATAATTTCTACCCAATAATTAACAAAGCTATCCAATTATTTAATATGATTAATTATAATAGTGCAATAATTATGCTTTATGTTATATTTCAGTGTTGTCTGTTATTCAACTTTTTTAAATTGTATAAATGTTTATGGATGATTCTATTTTATTGATTCTAGAAGAAATTTTTAAAGGGTTAGCGTGTCACAAATGTTCTGACACATGCAGATCATATTGTTTGCTCATTAGTTTGGAATACATCACAGATTAGTTGGGATTACCAGTTCAATCAGCAAGGAATTTTATAAATTCAAGTGAAATTTCGAAGATTTATGTTTGAAGCTATTAAAGAAATCACCAATGAGATTTACAGAAGCATAATCTTTCATAACATTAACATTCTTGAGTATGGCTAAATTATTTTTACGAAATGTTACTGTAACAAGACAAATGTACATTTCCTATGGGATAGACACACTGATAAAAAGTGGGATAGTAACAAATTATATCCAAATATTCTGAAATAACTCTATGACACCAACGACGCGACGTGGATAGTCATTGAGACATAAATAATTAATTGTCTTATATATTTTATTATCTAAACTAACTCAGTCAATGCAAAACAGCAAGAATGTGTTGTGTAATAATCTAACAACTGAAATTTTAAGTGAAAGTGGGCCTTAGATATAAAATTTAAAAATTACCTGAAGGAGCACTTTAATAGCAAACAGAAGTTTTCAAAATATTAATATTATTAAAAAATTTTCTCTCTGGTTCAAAACATCACAGAAAGTGAGTGACTTGTCATTTTCAAACTCTATAGTGGACACGACTGAAGATGAAAAATAATTTATTTTGTTTGAAATCTCTGCTAGTTGATCTTCCTTGAAGAAGAATAGCTAAAATATTTACTTTTAATCATGTTTTAATTGTTGGTAATAGTTTTGTTTGTATATGTCAGTAGCCCTGTAATTTATGTTTAAGTCATTCAGATGTAATTATGCATGTACTTTACATACAGTTATAAAATTTTGCTGCTTCTAAATGTACAATGGAACACATATTAAATAATACAGAAGGTGTTCTGGGTTCTCTGTAATGCATTCGCACTGAATTAATCGCTTCCCTGATTCGCTCGTACGTCATAAAAGTAACGTGTTTTCGCCAATCATGATTTGCCCGTACAACGTACGAGCGTCCATATTCCAATCATGACTTAATATTCTCACCTGTAAATTTGTATTGTAAATTTTGCATTATTTTATCCGAGCATTTCTCAAATGAACTAGGCAAAAATATTCTGTTTTGAAAAATCGGAGATAAAAGATTAAAAACTTTTTGAAGGACATAAAAAATAGGCATTATTTGAAAGTCTGTTTTTTTTTCCAAAAATATTGATCAGTTAAGTGGATACTTATTGTAAATTTCTGGTGTCACTTATAAATTTCAACAAATAAAAGAAATTTTCATTACTAATTTTGTTATTCCATTCCTGTTGTTAAGAACATTTGGGTTCAAACAATATTTTTTTTTCTTTACAGATGTATGAAAAATTAGTTAGCTTTATTTTATTTTATTCTTCAGCAATTTTTAATAACAACTATTATTATATATTTTGAAACATTTATTCGCATCTAAATGCTCTGAGAAACTCAGCTATTAAACTGTCGTAGATTCGAAATGTATAGCGGTATGTCTCATAACGCAGACCATTAAATTTCTCCTATAATCGTAAACTTAAGCGTTATCTTTTCGAAAGTCAAGCATTTATATTAATGGTCATAGAGATTCTTAAGATAATGAGCAGTTAGTGGGAGCATATATTTATGAAGCAATATCACTTCTATGAACTGTCTCATTAGAAATTCCCTATTATATAATTTTTAGTTCCGGAAACGCAAAATTTGTTTAATATATTAAAAGTACTAAATTGCTAGATCAAGATATATTTCGATAAAAACTTATTTTAAACGAAATCATTTTAATTTCATTGATGATTCAAATTGACAGAAAAGATTTATTTAATTAAAAATAAGTTGTTAGTTCTCTATAGAGTTTCTGTCAGTGTTTAATCTCTTTTTGCTATAATGTTTTCTTTATCCTGTATATTTTGAAAATGTTTAGAGTAAAAAAATAAAAAACATTCTCGACAGTATTTATTAAAATTTTTCGTACACTGAAAAAAAATGTAAAGTTACTAAACTTTTTTCTAGGAAACTGTGATTTCTAGAAAATTTTATGTAATAGTAACAGTAAAAATTTATATAACAGAATCGGTTACATGAAGTTTTGCTGTTACCGTTGCACTAAGAGTTCTAGAAGTCCCAATTTACTAGAAAAATTTTAATAACTTTAAATATTTTTTTACAGTGTAATCAAGGAATTTATTTTCCAAACAGTAATTATTATGGCAGTTTTCAACAAAAAATTTACAGCTTCACGTTTTCACGTAAATTTCTCTTCGTGAATTGTGGTAGACAAAATAATTGAAAAAAATAGCTGCCAACTGCATTACTAAACAAATGCTTTAAATTTCAAATTTGCCCTGTGTATATTGTCTTTTTTACACTTTATGATTACGGATAGAATTTATAGAGTTTCACTTAATGGCAAAAAATGACCAAATTTGTCTGTTAATAGTTCCAACATATACAACATACTTTTTTGTTAAGGAAATTTGGGATAAAACAATATTTTTTTTTCTCACAGATGTTTGAAAATTTAATAGTTTTATTTTAGTACATTCTTTAGCAATTGTTAATAACAACTGTCACTAATTTTTAAACATTTGTATAGATGTAAATGCTTCGAGAAATCCAGCTATTAAACTGTCGTAGAAATGAAATATATGGCGAAATATCTCATAAAGTGGACCATTAAATTTCTCCTATAACCGTAAAGTTAAGTGTTATCTTTTCTAAAATCAAGTATTCATATTGATGGACATATAGATTCTTAAGATAATGAGCAGTTAGGGGGAGTATATATTTATGGAAAAATATCACATCTCTAAACACACTCATTAGAAATTCTTTGTTGGGGGATTTTGAATCCTGGCAGCAGATAAAATTTTTAATATATGAAATGTTCTCAATTGCTAGCATCAAGATATATTTTGATAAAAATTTATTTTCAAAAGAAATTAAGTTAATTTGACTGAACATTCAAATTAATAGAAAAGATGTATCTTATTAAAAAATAGTTTTAGGTTTCTGTAAAGTTTATCTCGGTGTTTAATTTTTTTAACGTTTGCTTTATCCTAAATTTTTCGTAAACTACTAAATTATCTTTTTTAAATTCTCGACAGTATTTGTTGAAATATTTTTGTACACTTAAAAAAATCTGTAAAGTTACTAATAGTTTTACTTTATTTTCTTCTTTAGCAATTGTTAATTTCCACTGCCATATTATATTTGAAACATTTGTACGGACGTAAATGCTTCGAGAAACTGAGATATTAAACTGTCGTAGATTCGGATGTATGGCGACATGTCTCATAACGTAGACCATTAAATTTCTCCTATAATCGTAAAATTAAGCGTTATCTTTTCGAAAGTCAAGCATTCATATTAATGCACATAAAGATTCATAAGATAATGAGCAGTTAGTGGGGCATATATTTGTGAAGCAATATGAAGTCTATAAACAGGCTTATTAGAAATTCCCTGTTAAAAGGTTTTCAATTCCGACAACACATAATTTTTTGATACACTGCTCAAAACAATTAAAGGATATTTGAAGTTTTATATAAAATAAAGATATAAACGAATTTTTTTTTGCCGAAAATAGAAGAGGAGAATCACAAATGCAAATTTTTCTGGTTTTCAAACTGTGGAGTATGCAAATTTTGAGTTTGACGTCAAAAACGTCGCTTCAGCGGCAGCGAATGAAAGTTGACTTTCAACTGGATAAAAGAGAATGAAGACAAGGATTATCGGCATACAGTGATTGCTTTGTTTCGATGAGTACGATGTCTCAGCGAAGTCATTTGACAGATTCAGAAGTTTGGATAATTGTTGGTAGGTTAGAAGGGGGCTAAACTCAAGCCGAAGTAGCGCAAGCCATTGGAGTGTCACAAAGTGTCATTTCCAGGATCTGGAACCGTTTTTTGGAGAGTGGATGTGCAGGCCGAAGACCAGGGCAAGGTCGTAGACGGGCAACAACGCCCAATGAAGATCGGTATTTAGGGTTAACAGCTCGGAGACACCGAAACATGAACGTTACTCTTCTCCAACAACACCTGCGCTCGGCTACAGACGCCACGATTTCAACTCAGACTGTCCGAAACCGGCTCCATGATGTAGGTCTGTATGCTCGCCGACCGATGGTATGTATTAGATTAACATCAAGGCATCGTCGCGACCGCAGGGAGTGGGCAACCGAGCATGTCAACTGGAGGAGAAATAAATGGAGCAATATTCTGTTTTCTGACGAGTCCCGTTTTTCTGTGCATCCGGATAATAGGCGTATTTTCATCTGGAGGGACCGTGGCAGTAAGAATAATCCTGCATTCGTGCACGAAAGGGTCAGATTTGGCGGTGGAGGAGTGTTGGTGTATGGTGGCATCTCCATTGACGGGCGCACTGATCTCTACATCATTCGAGATGGAGCTCTGACTGGTCGCCGATATAGGGATGAGATCCTCAGACATATTGTAGTCCCTTACGCTGCAGCAATCGGAGATAACTTCATTTTAATGGACGATAACTGCAAGCCACATCGTCAAACCTGATGGAGGATTTCCTTTTCGAGGAAAGAATCGTTCGAATGGAATGGCCAGCGTGTTCTCCAGACATGAATCCAATCGAGCACGTTTGGGATGCTCTAGGAAGACGAGTTTCTGGCCGCCAACAACCCCCACAAACTCTCCAAGAACTGGAAAGTGCTCTTCTGGAAGAGTGGGGCAGAATACCCCCAACTTGTCATTAATAGCCTCATTGAGCCCATGCCTCAAAGGTGTTCAACGTTGCTGGCCGCCCGTGGAAACCATACCCCCTACTGAAAATGATTTTCTTTGAAAACCTTTTACACCCTTTCTTATTCTTTTTTCATCATATGCACAGATTGTGTTTTTTTTCCTTTTGTACACAAATGCGCAATAAAATGCATTTTTTTTCTGCCAAACATGTGTAATCTATTCTCATATAACCTATTATGTCTGTCGACCATGTATCAATCAGCTAAAAAGTTTCCCAGATACAAAATCCCCTAAAACTGCAATATCCTTTAAATGTTTTGAGCAGTGTATAATAAATACAGTAAATTGTTAGAATCAATATATATCTTGATAAAAATTTATTTTAAAAGAAACTAATTTAATTTCACAGATAATTTAAATTAACACAAATTAATTGTTTTATCAAAAATAAGTTTTTTTCTCTCGATAGAGTTTCTTTCAGTGTTTAATTTGTTTTTGTGGATTTGTTTGCTTCATTCTGATTTTTTTTGTAAACTACTAGAGTAAAAATTAGAAAAATTCTTGACAGCATTTATTGAAAATTTTTTGCACACTTTAAAGGAATCTATAAAATTACTAAAGTTTTTCTAGGAAAGTGGAAAGCCTGCATCTTCTTTATGTGATGGTAACGGAAAATATATATGTAACAGAATCGGTTAGAGGGAACTGGGGCACATTGATACACCCCCTGTACAGCACACAGGGTCATTACAGAAAGTTTCACAACAGCTTTAAAAGGTGATACCAGTGAAATTATCTATATACAGAAAGTTTTGGAATGATTCAATAGTTTCATGAAATGGGATGGGTGATTAATTGTTTTTGTTGGTCAAAAGTAAATTTGAGTTGTACAATTGCAATGGTATTATACAACTGTTCCAGTATTTTCTACCGAAAACAATACCCTCCCTGGCAAGTAAAGCTACTCTTTATCAGTTCCTCATTCTTTATTGTTAGATAAACTATGAAGTGTTGGATTTGCGACTCATTTTATTCTAAATGGCTGTATGGGGCACATCGATACAACCTAAATCCTTTTATAGTTCCTTTTTTAATTACCTTTTATTTTTTTTCTCATACGCTCCTTAATTCAACCATTTTTCGTCAAAACTTTCTACTATTAGTTTTTATTGAAGTGAAATAGCTCTAATTTCCTTATATTAGAACATTTTATAGTATTTTTGCAAACAGAAGACGTACAAACTTTCACACTATATAGTGCTAGTAGATTTAACAAAAGAAATGGACGGCAGCCTGACAAATCTCAAATTTATATCGATTCTCTAGAGAAAAAAGCATTATCGACATGAGAAATGTTAAGTAAGAGAAACAAGCTGCAGAACAGTGCCAAATAATTATATTACAAACATAATTTTTATTATAATTATCCTTTAAATTCTGTTTGTAAACCGATTTATAAGCAGAAAACCTATTTATTCTTTGATCTTTCTTGAGAAAGACGATAATCCTGGGGTTAAAGTGCCAGATATGACAAAGTTACCAAAGCCAACAAATAGACAAGGAGCAGCCAGAACATCAGGTCATTATGCATTTAATTTTGATTGCTTTAATATCGACTACAAATAAATTGTGTGCGATATTAATGTCTATAAATGTATATAAAATGGTTTGGTAAATATTGTTCTATGAAAAATATGCATAGGTGTTATTTTGTCTCCATTTTTCCCAGATGTGTCAAAGTGTATCAATCTGCCCCGGTGATGGGGCACATTGATACAAATTACTTTTTTTGATTTTTTTAAAATTACATGCATAAATAATATATAAAACAACGATTGTAAATTTTTATAACACACTACACAGGTTTTAATGACATCAATAGAAAAATAGCTTGAAATTTCTGCTTTCTAGACACCAAAAAATTTTTTTGAAAAAAGCTGTATCAATGTCCCCCAGTTCCCCCTACATGTTTTTTTGCTGTTACAGTTGCGTAAAAAAAAATCTAGAAATAGCTATATCCTAGTAAAAATTTTAGTAACATTACAGATTTGTTTACAGTATTATCGTGGTATTTTTATATTCCCAAACAGTAATTATTACGGTAATTTTCTACTAGAAATTTACAAACTTAAATTACTCTTTGTAAAGTGTGGTAGACAAAATAATAATAATAAAATAAAAGCCGCCAACTGCATTACTTATAAAATGCTTTAAATTTGATATTTTACTGTAATATATTGACTTTCCTAACCTTTATGATCAGGACTAGAATTTGTACGATTTCATTTAATGGCGAAAAATTATCAAAATTGTCTATTCATAGTTTTGTTTATTTTAATTTCTTGCGGTCGTTTCTCTTCCATGCTTATTTTCAAAACACCATAAAATTAGGGTGTTTATATATAGAATTTTATGTGACAGAGTTTATTTCCCTTTTATATAATTTTTAATGTTTCGTGTTTAAATCTTCATTCGTTTAGTTTCATTGGCAATATAATGGCATATTTTAATGAGCTGAGTTTGATGCATAATGCATCACAAAGTTGTACATTGTGTACAATTATAAATATATTTCTTATTTGAAAAAGTATTTGAAATTTAATGCTTGTACCCGGGCAATATATATATTTTTTAAATACATATCATAATTACTTTCAAAATTTATTAAAATGTTTTATTATCATGAGAAACACACTTGTATCGATAATTTTTATGAAGATACACCAGGAAGGAAATTAATAATTACTTACATGTATTTATATACTGCTAGACATTAACGAAATTAAACAAGTATTAAAATAAAAATAGCCTTTTAAAAACACTATACTATAATTCTCATATGTTTACAAAAAATGCGATTATTTTTCTTACTAACTATTATAATATTTTAATATAAGACGGCGACCGATTATTAAACTGACAAAAATAACACTTTCAAACTGAGATAATCGATGATTTCACTTTATTATGAAGCTATTTCACTTTATTTCACTTTATTATGAAACTATTCCACTTTATTTCACTTTATTGTTTTGCACAATCTATTGAAAAAAAATGTTGCAGGCTTTATTCAAGTATGGGGTGAAATGAAAGAAAGTGTATTAAAATGTTTTATGTGTTTCTGTTACAAAGATTATACTCGATAAGTTAATATCATTTAAGATATAAATTTATCGTATACAGGTATGCTGACTTTTTACAGCAGTTAATAAAAAAATAATATGTATATAAACCGGACAAGGGTATTAATTTCTCATCCTAACTAAAACACTTCATACATTAAAGCATATTTATAGTACTATCAATTTTTGTAACATTATCAATATCATTATAATTCAAAGTACTCCGGTACAAGTTCAAATATGCTAAACTTCATCTACGCCTATCTTAGTTATGTGTACCTAAATAACTGAATAAGTTTAAAAAATAAATTGATCGCTATAACTGTTATAGAAAGAGATATACATAAAAAAATGGAGAGATGCGGAAATGAATTCAATGCGTCTGTTATCTTATGACACACATACTACATCATTGAATCATGAAAATTATACTGAATCGTAAGTCATCTAGAAAAGAAAAAATGTGGATTTGTTGTAAATCTGAAAAAGAGAAATATAAGATATAAAACGAAACTCTTTCATCTTATGACGAACATGTCAATGAAGCTAAATTGATGTTACAACTAATAAAATCATCTTAGGGGAAAAATCACCGAACAATTATTTCGTATCGAGAAAACTCCAATCTGTCTCAGATTCACAGAGTTCAATTATTTCCTCAAATGAGATACTTCTATTTCTTTTTACCTGCTATATTTATTTTTTATCTGGAATGCGATAAGAGATGGTATCCGAAATACTCCATTTAGTTAATCATTTTATGGAAGAAATAATATTGTGTCGAATGAAATATGAATTAGTAGATTTTCATTCCAACTTAAATATTATTAAAGCAGTTTTAATATATTAGAGAAGGTTTTAAATGTAGAATTATGTGTCAGTTTTTGTTCTTTAAGATCGGATGCCTGTTTATGCAGCATTTATGTATGATTATTGCATTGAGATTTAAAGTAAAGTAACATTGCCGCACTGACATTTATAAAAATTTTTATTTGTTTCTGTTACAATGACTAAACTTGATAAGTTATTATCCTTTCAGATGTAAATTTGTAGTATAGAGATATACTGACATTTTACAGCAATTAACAATATACATACATTCAAAATTCCCCCCATGTTCAATGTGGTAGTTCTCTATTATATTCAATTGTTCATATATTCGAATACAATTAATGGTTTTATGTATATATGTATATATATATATATATATATATATATATATATAATGGACATAATTTTCGCATCGTGACAAAAATACCTCATGCATTAAACCCATACTTATAGTACTATAAATTTTGTTAGACTAGCAATATCATTATTATTCAAAGTACCGCGGTTTAAGTTCAAGTATAATAAACTGCATTTACGCCATATCTTAATTATATATACCTTAATAATTGTTTAAGTTTAAAAAATAAATTGATCGCGATAACTGTTATAGAAAGAGATATTCATAAAAAGAAATAGAGGAATGTGGAAATGTATCATCTTATGAGATATATTCTATATAACTGAGTTATTTAAAATATACTGAAGCACAAGTCATCTAGAATAGAAGAAATATGGATTTATTGTAAATCTAAAAAAAGAGAAATATAAGAGATAAAACGAAACTGTTCCATCTTATGAAGATTATGTCATTGAAGCAAAATTAATACTACAACTAATAAAATAATTTTAGGGGGAAAATTACCAAACCATAATTCCGTATCGAGAAAACTTCAATCTGTCTCAGATCCACAGGATTCAATTATTTCCTCAAATGAGATACTTCTATTTCTTTTACTTGCTATATTTATTATTTATCTGGAAGGCGATAAGAGATGGTACCCGAAATACTCCATTTAGTTAATAATTTTATGGAAGAAATAATGTTGAGTCGAAAGAAATATGAATTAACAGACTTTCATTCTAACTTAACCATTATTAAAGTAGTTTTAATATATCAGAGAAGGTTTTGAATGTAGAATTATATTTTGGGTTTTGTTCTTTAAGATCGGATGCCTGTTTATACAGTATTTACTATGATTCTTGCATTAAGATTTAAAGTAAAGGGACATTATTACATTTAGGCACAATGAAATTGTATCAAAATGTTTTATGTGTTTCTGTAAGAAAAACTAAATTTGATAATTTGATATCCTTTAAGATGTAAATTTTTAGTATAGAGGTATACTGACTTATAGCAGTTTATAATAATAATAATTATATATATATATATATATATATATATATATATATATATATATATATATATAAAGCGTATCATTTTTTCATCTTGACAAAAATACTTCATGAATTAAATGCATATTTATAGTACTATAAATTTTATAAGACTAGCAATATCATTATTATTCAAAGTACCGCGGTTTAAGTTCAAATATGCTAAACTTCATATACGCCATATCTTAATTATATATATTTTAATGATTGAAGAAGTTTAAAAAATAAATTGATTGCGGTAACTGTTATAGAAAGAGATATACATAAAAAGAAATAGAGAAATGTTGAAATGTATCAGTTATCTTATGAGACACATTCTATATAAGTGAGTTATTTAAAATATACTGAAGCACAAGTCATCTAGAAAAGAAAAAAAATGTGAATTTATTGTAAATCGGAAAAAGAGAAATATAAGAGATATAACGAAACTATTTCATTTTATGAAGAACATGTCAATGAAGCAAAATTATTACTACAATTAATAAAATCATCTTAGGGGAAACATCCCAGAACCATAATTCCGTATCGAGTAAACTCCAATCAGTCTCAGATCCACAGGGTTCAATTATTTCCTCAAATCTCAAATGAGATACTTTTATTTCTTTTACTTGCTATATTTATTACTTTTCTGGAAGGCGATAACAGCTAGTTCCTGAAATACTCCATTTAGTTAATTATTTTATGAAAGAATTAATGCTGTGTCGAATGAAATATGAATTAATAGACTTTCACCCTGACTTAACAATTATTAAAGTAGTTTTCATATATTTAAATACAACGGAAAAATGTTGTAATTAAAAATAATCTACAGTCTTTAAAAAGTGTGGAGCACGCTGCATCAAAATATTTTTTACTCGGGAAACTAGTGTTAAAATTCAAGTACCCTCTCTGATGGAGGAAAATAAAATTGAAAGATTTTGCAGAGCGTGCATTTAAGCCAGTAAATGAGTATTAAAATAAATATATATATTGAGCTTCAATTTTTACAGTAGGTTGGTAATATACGGTTTTATTCTGTGCTGCTTTTTTGACATTGAAATTGACATGTTCAAAGAATTTTTTTTTCAATCAAATTAATAAAATAATATTTAAAAACCCCGATTCTTATTTGTTGAAATTTTTGAAATCTACATATTTGTATTCAGTGTTGCACAGTATACATAGATGCATTAATTTCAAATCAATTAATGCAATATTTGTAAAAATATACAGGACCGCAAAACCTGTATGAAAAACCTACCGTACACTGTAAAAAAAATTCAAGAGGTTACTAAAAACTTTTTAGTAAATTTGTATTCCACAGAATTTTTTAGTAACCATTACAAACTTTTTTATTTGCAAGTGAAACAAGCATTTCTTTTGTAAACTGAACAAAAGAATATTTTGTATAACTAACTTAAATTTTTTTAGTATGAGCCACCAAGCAAATTTTAGCAATAGCTCCAAAATTATTTTTAATAATAATTACGTGCGTCCGAAGGGCAGGAGCTTCCTTCGAGCTGCATCCAGACTTCTGAAGCGATAGATTTTCGTCAAAAACGCAATGTATGGCATCACCAAACATTGTGACCAGCTCCAACAGGAAATTCATAACCCCTTTATTATAGAGCACTTACACTACATACATTCGGGGCGTACTTGGCGCTGTCCAGTATCGAACCCGGGACCTCTTAGCCTGGAGTCCGTTACTATAACCACTATGCCCTCGAGGCCACGCCAAGTGAGTTTTAGTAATAGCTATTAAAAATATAAAACTATTAACTCAATTCGTTGCTAACTTTTTTCTAGTAATTCTTACAGATTTTCTAGTAACCGACAAAGATTACTAAACATTTTTTAGTAATTACAAGGATTACTAAAGTTTTTTTAGTAGATCGACCTTTTTTTTTACAGTGTATACGAAAATTGCTATTCCTGTTATCGCTGACAATTTAACAACTGTCACTTTCTTAATTTATGCGTAGTACTTTAGACTATTTGCGCATAGCAATTTCAGCTAATTCTTAAATTTAATTCCTCTTAAAAAAAAAAAAAAAAAAAAAAAAAAAAACTTTTTGAAGAACGCAACGACTACTCTTAATTTAACATATGTCTAAAAGTACAGGCATTGCCCTTCTCTCCACCTCCCTCTCAGGAGAAATTTTCGATTATTAACTTCCACATTTCTTCAACGAGTATCTCCAGTTACGTTGAATAAAACAATTTCTTTCGAGTGGACGTTTGTTTAGAATAGAGTGCATCCCTGGCTGTGGGAAGTTGAACTAAAATATTTTGGATTTTTGGTATAATTTAAATTTATTATCACGTGTCTGGGCAATGCTAGGCGGATCAGTTAGTAGATACAAAAAATATTATGAAAGGTACGTTAAAATGTTTAGTATTTTAATGCGTTTTGTGTTAACCATTTAAAGGACGGTAATGCTGTCATGACATCACCTAATTTTAATACACATTTGCCACATTCGCTTTCGAATTTTTGAATGAATTTTTTTAATAACGTGAAAATATTCTTTTATTTGCTTATAACTATGTTTTGAGAATACTGGTGTCATTTTATTAATTCAACATTTTACGAATAGAAGTATCTTGTGTATAAAAAGATTAAAGCGTGTTCTACGCAAATATTTCAATTTAAAAGAATCAATTCAGGGAAAAAATAGTAAGAGTAATTTTCAAAATATCCCCTCACTTATTACTAAAATTCACCTTTAAGTCGATTTCAGTGCTATGTCAAACTTCTTGAACAAAAACGGTTACTGTGTTTTCATCTTTTCCATTTTTATATTATAGCTAAATATGATTCATAATTATACAATTTAGCTAGTGATTTTATATTTTAGATTCAATAGTAACATTTTATATGATGTATAAAATACAGAATGTGTTAAACAAAAAAAAAAATAAATAAATAAACCATATAACCAATTTTTAGAGTAAGTTGTTTTCTTTTGAAAAAAAAGACGTCAATGACATTATTTTCATATGATCATTGTCTATTTACTTTTTATAAATAAAAATATATGTTTCAATTAAAAAAAACTCATATGGAATGTAATTTCCCTAAATGCTGTGTTTTTGCCTTAATCTACTTTTACGTTTTCTTGCATTCTTACAGAAATCATATGTCTTTCTTCTGCATGTACAAAAGAAAAGCAGCTTTCTTACTTACCAATCCAAAAGTTATTATTGCTATTTCACAAAAGTCACATAATTTTTTGCTGATTGCCTGTTTAAACATTTAAAAAAAGCAAAGGGATCCGATTTTTTTTCTTTTTTTTTAATTGACCTGTTTTAATAATATTGAATTTTTCACGGGGAGCACCACACTTTCCGCATTATTTCACTAGAGAAAATTTACACACAAAAACAGTTGTTTACAAAACTATTCAGCGTTGCCAGGATCAAAAACTTAATTATCCCAAAATAGTCAAATAACCCATAGTAGGATATAAAAAGTTTTTAAAAGGCACCAAATTATCTTGTATTTTTTTTCAATAGAAAGACCTGTTTTATATAATAGACCAAAGTAATACCGCAAAAACTAAAGTAACAACAATCGTTGGTATTTTAACCAACTCATGCATAAGTTATTTTTCATTATTCATAAAATATCTTCTTTTATGAAAAAAGAGAAACCATTATTAAATAACTTTATATTTTTTCTGCATCCTAGCTATTACCTGTCCATAAATCAGATCTCCGTAAATGAATGTGAATTATTATTATTTTTTGTTTTATAAGGTAATACTTATTTGTCTTCATATTAGGTCCGTATGCGTGAGAGGGTTAAATATATCTTTATTGAAGGAACATGTAATATAGTTTTCGTATAACTATTGACTATTGTTAACAGGTTTGCTCTTTATCATAGGCTCGATAGTTCATGAGAATTAAGTTTTGCAATCAAACTCCTGCCTAACTGTGAAGTAATAGAAATTTTTAAAAACAACATATATAGAAATACAAAATGTTTACAGTATATAAATTTTATACAAACATTGAATAATATTTTAAAGTGCATATATCAAATAGAATTCAATATTAATCAGAATTTTTAAAAAAGTAAAATATTGACTGTACATATGAATGTGAAATCAGAATTTTGAAACGAAACTGTGCATTTCACTGACATAATTTTTTTTATCCACATATACTTTTGATATCGAATATCATTTACGCAAAAAATATCGCTTTACCGCTTTCTATAATAAAAAATGTAAACACACAGATCGATTTACTTTTAGTTTTAACTTTGTTAACAAAATCTAAAATCTATTAATAGAAAATAATTCAACTCCTTACTATAATTATATTTTAAATACCATAAGATTAATTTTATAAATTATAAGAATTTAAGAATTTAAGAATTTAATGAATTCATTAAAAGAAGTACTATCTTTACAACATTCAGTATATCTCAAGAGAATTTATATTATGTAATATTGTAGGGTTTTAATTTTTCTTAGCTCCATGTAAAATATATTACCGCATCGAATGTAAATAGCAACATTGGAAGTATTACATAACAATTAAATTTAATTCATACTTACAAATTTATTCTGAAGTCCGACTTAATTATAATACTTTTATATAAATTAGATACTTCAAAATCAACCGAAAACGTTAGTTAAACGCGTTCTTCAAATTCAATTAGATTATTTCAATGTATTACGATACCTTATTCTCAAATCCTCTGTTATTAGATTTACTAGAAACATTTATTGAATTACGAAGTTTCAAGACTAATGTAATGTAGTTTTAAAGATTAATCAGTCACCTACAGCATTCAATACCCCCTTTCATTATCAGAGGAAATACTTTTCGTTGACAGTTTTGTTAGTTTCTGGAATTTATTAGATGAAACTAGAGATGGAAATTTAGCTATAGGAAAATTTGCATTACATTGTTGTACGCTGTTCAAGTACATAAGATTGAATAAGCTGCATAATAGATGCATTAATGCCAGTATAAGTTATACTTTTATGTTCATATGCTTTATACAAAGAACGAATTTTATATAAATTAGATGCTTCAAAATAAACCGAAAACGTTAGTTAAACGTGTACTTGAATTCAGATAAATTAATTCAGTGTAGTACGATGCCTTATTCTCAAATCCTCACTTATTACATTAACTAGAATCTTTTATTGGATTACAAAGTTTCAAGACAAATGTAATGTAATTTTAAAGATTAATCACCAACAGCAATCTATATCCTCTTTGACTAACAGACGAAGTCCTTTTCGTTGATAGTTTTCTTAGTTTCTGGAATGGAATAAATGGAACTGGAAATGGCAATTTAGCTATAGGAAAATTTGCATTACATTGTTGTAGTCTGTTCTAGCATATAATTGTGAATAGGTTGCATAATTGAAGTAATAATGCAAGAATAATTTATATCTATTCATATGCCTTGTGCCAAGGACAATTTTTCTATTATAATGAACCAATCATGTGTTATTACTTTCAATATATTATTAAATATTTCTTAAGGAAATACAAGACTAAGTGTAATTGAATGAGAAATATGCAAGCTTTATGACCGGTTTCCTTGGAAACTACCATACTGATTATACCGGTGAAATTCGGAATTTATATTCACGGGATTATGTCAAGAGGTAAAAGGGTTCAAGACGCAAAAATCTTTAACCCCCTGACTGCCCAGCAAAGGGGTAAAATTGTAATGTTGTTTTCTCTGTAATGTATTAAAAATATTAAAAAAAGATGTTTCCCAACCTGATACAAAATGTGTTATTACGTATAGGTGTATAATCTTTGAGAGTATTAATCTTGACTTAATTTTTCAAAACTGGTTTTTATTTGTTTAATTATATTAATTTGAGTATTGCTTATGTTGCAGTGAAACCTGCAGCTTAGTGTGCGAAAAAAATCCGGTCGCGGTAGTCAGGAAGTTAAATATAATCATTCTAAAAAATACTGCATTAAAAGTTTCTTTGTTTTTTTCTTTTAAAATGAAATCATTCTGCGCGCGGCAGCGCGCAGCAATAATATGATTGAGCGATAATGCACACGGATTTTTCAATTTTTCTTTTTGCAATAACTAACTAAATACTTATCCAATTTTGATGATTTTTTTTAAATGTTCGTCTGACCAAGATGCACAACATAGCACAAAAATTATTTTTTTTATGGCATACTGTAGGTGTACTGTAGAGTATTCTGAAAATCGGACAAAAATTTTGTGTCACAGCACTTTTCTCGAAAACTACTAAAGATAAAAACTTAATTTTTTTTTAAACAAAAGACAAACTTTTTATCCCGAGGTAGTCATCGAGAAAACGTTATTTCGCTGGGCGGTTTTTCTGAAATTGCGTATTTTCCAAACTTGTTCATAAATGGGTATATCTAACGTTCTATTGCAGATAGAATGTTGCGGTAAAGTTTATTTTAAAGATTTTGCGATGCTAATTAACCCTGCAAAAAGTCATAGCTTTACATTAAACAGTTTTTTTACAAGATGAAATAAAAGAATAGCAGTCATCAATCTAAGGTACTTGTGATCATCGGAGAGAAAAACCAGTTACACCATTCGATTAAGCATAAAAAAATACAGAATGCTTTTTTTTCTCTTATTTTTAACATAATTTTTTAACGAATTATGAATTTTTTTGAAATTTTTGACATGCTGATTTTTGTCATTTTTTAATGAATCATTTACTGAATAATTATGCACGGTGTCTAGCCCTGGTGGCTGTCAAATTTGATTTTTAATTTTAAATTAGGCAATTTTTTGCACCATGCCAAATTTATATTTTATCCATTTTTTTCATTTATTTATATTTTGTTTTTAGCACAATGGCATCGATGGCAAAAATGCCTGGAATACCTGTCAAATATTGGGGCCCTGTACTTTAACAAAGTGTATTTATTATAAGTATGTACCGTATTTATTCTAATAGAATGCGCCCCCTACTAGAGCGCGTCTTCTAATAAAGTGCGCACCTTGGTGCTGATTGAAAAAATAAATATACGGAAACGATATAGTAGATAAGTAGAAAAC
Source organism: Maratus speculifer (assembly GCA_964019185.1). NCBI lineage: Eukaryota > Metazoa > Arthropoda > Arachnida > Araneae > Salticidae > Maratus > Maratus speculifer. The sequence goes on along the minus strand of OZ025294.1, from coordinate 165,600,425 downwards.
GATTACTTAAATGCATTATCGAGGATTCTATCGGATATTCTATCAAAGCGATGGAGTGGCGATGCAGCAAAAGTTTCAAATTTTGAACAATGTACCACTCCTGTAAACTATAGCGCCAAGGATATGCACACTGTTAAAAATCTGCTGCATTTTGCTGCAACGCACTCCCCTGCTTGTATAGAAAACGGTTACTTGGCCGTGAAATGGCGCTTTCTCATTGGTTGGAATACAGATATTATATACAAGTGGTGGAGGGCATTGCAGCAAAATGCAGCAGATTTTTAACAGTGCACTGTTAAAAATTTGACCCATTTGTTGCAGAGTCACTCCACAGCTTTTATAGAATGTCTCTTTATGGCCAATGAGAATGCTCCATAACACAGTAAAGCAATCGTTTCCTATAAAAGCGGTGGAGTACGTTTTTAATAAGTCCGTAATAAATACGGATTAAGAAAAAAAAAGAAGCATGGTTTTTGTATCAAACTTTACTCTTGCATAAAAAAAGTTCCTGTTTTTGGCAAAAATAATGGATATTTGAATGAAAAATCTATTCTTTGAAGGGATTTATTATTTTATTCACTTTAATAAAAAACTTTTTTTTTTTTTTTTTTTCTTTTTGAAAACCACCGTAGAATTTTGGTATAGAAAAACCTGTTTAAAAAATTTTTTTTAATTTGTAACACCAGAGTATTAGAGTATGTAGCATTTTTTAATTTCAATACAAATAAGATTTTGTTTTCTATATATAAAATACAAAACAAGTTGTGCAGTATCCCTATGGAATATGAAAAAATAGAAGGACTAGTGAAAAATGCTCCAAGGAGCAGTGCAAAAGCAGAATATGATTTTAATTGAGCATTAAAAAGTAATGGACAAGTGCTTCTGTTAATTACTGAGCATGAGGAAGGATAAGGGATCCCTTCTTGGCTACAACTCACTTCAATGCCAACTTTGAAAAAATCATATTTGCGCTTTTTCCGTGAAAACAAATCAGTCGCAGTTACTATAAAAATGTACAGTGTAAAGACGTAACCAGTAAAGATGCAGCTTAATTAGACATAAATGTAAAGGAAGGCGACATAATGCCAGATACCTAGTTCCTGCATGTATCACATTCATGCACTGCCACCAAGCATACCCTAAGTGTATAATTGCACAGAAAATTGATTTGTAGTATAGTGCAGAGTGAACAGTGCTGTTAACATCAGAGATGCAGTACAGGCTATACGCCGTACACCTTCTGGACTTTTTAATAGAACACCATATACCCTCTGTTTTTCAAGAAAGCTTATAGTATACACATTCTAGAATATCCCTCTGCTTAGAGCATATATCTTATGTTATTTTTATGACTACACCCCTGGTTAACATCTAAAGCACGGTGGAAAATTCTACTAAAGAACCGCAAATTTCTTTTATATGGAAAAAGCGCAAATATGATTTTTTCAAAGTTGGCATTGAAGTGAGTTGTAGCCAAGAAGGGATCCCTTATCCTTCCTCATGCTCAGTAATTAACAGAAGCACTTGTCCATTACTTTTTAATGCTCAATTAAAATCATATTCTGCTTTTGCACTGCTCCTTGGAGCATTTTTCACTAGTTTAAATTATGTTTATAAGTTTATTAGAGCAGGAAAAATTAACTTTTAAGTTTTGGTTTGTTTCCCCGTTTATTAGGTGCGTTCGTATTTATGTAAACACGTAGCACCTATAGTTGTCGTTCAGTCCGTCCGTCTGTCCGTCTGTCTGTCCATCTATCTGTCCGTCTATCTGTCAGCATATAACAACGCAAAAACTAACCAACCGAATCTTTTTAAATTTAAAATATATAATTTTTACATAATTTTGTCAAGTCATTTCAAATTTTATGAGATTCGGAAGGATAGATGAATTACAGGGACGATCAAAAGTATTCCGTTATGTTACGGTCAATGGGGGAAAATGTTTCAAATGCATTTTAATCGTTTGAAATTTAAAATACATACTTATTACATAAGTTTGTCAAGTATTTTCAATTTTTTTTTGAAAATAGGATGCATACATCAAATACAGGGACAATCAAACGTATTCCGTTACATTACAGTCAGTGGAAAAAAAAAGTTTCAAATGCATTTCAATGGTATTACACTCATTCGAACATAATAATATTGATATGCGTCATAAAGTGCATATTATAATATATATTTTGCATAATTTGTGGTGCAAAGAACATTTGTTATTGACTTACAAGGCCACAAAAAGTATTCCATTGCATAATGAGTATAGGGAGAACATTGTTTGGTGCGCATTTTAATTGTAATTAACTATTTACAATTTTATGAGATTGATATATGAGAATGATATTTTTAAAACTTCATTATCTACGAACGCACCTCATTTGCTACGCTTCACGTAAAATTTCCAACTTGTTTTTCTAAAAAACATTAGATAAAGTATACTTCAAATTCAATCAAATTAATTCCGTGTAGCCCGATACATTATTCTTAAAACTTCAGTTATTAGATTTACTAGAAACATTTACTGAATTACGAAGTTTCAAGACTAATGTAATGTAATTTTAAAGATTAATCACCTACAACAATCAATATCCTCTTTCATTAACAGAAGGAAATCGTTTTCGTTAACTGTTTTGTCAGTTTCTGGAATGAATTGGATAAAACTAGAAATCGAAATTTAGCTATAGGAAATTTTGCATCATATTGTTGTAGGCTGATCAAGTATATAACTTTGAATAAGTTTTATGAGACGTTCTCAAAAGGTAGGCACTATACACACATCAAAACTTTAAGCTTTTGAATATATAAATTCAATCCTCATTGACTTTAATTTTTATTTTCATTGAATTCTTAATTCTATTCAGAGACAAAAATTTATATAATGAATTGTAAAAGTTTTGTATAAATATTTTAGAGTGAAGTGGCCAATTTCGGACATTCATAACGTTAACTGTTCCAATGTACCAAGAAAAAAAAAGTACTTTAACTTGTTTCCAGGAGATTCTAATGATAAACAACGAATGCATAAAGAAAATGAATGATTGTTTTATAACTTTGTTAACAAAAGGCACAACCGATTTATTGATTTTCGAAGTTAGAAGGACTTTTCTAGTAAGACATTTTCTGCATTTTCTATGTTCAAAAGTAACGATCGAAACAAAGCTGTTATTTCTAAGCAAAACACGTTGAGTAAGTACTTTAATATCTTTTATCTATCTTTAAAATAATTTTTATTTATTTTAAATTACCTATATGTATTTCCATTATATTGTTTTACCATAAATGGACTTTTCTGAAATAAGGAATTGGAATGTCCGAATTGTGTAACAATCTAAACGCTGATTTTTTTTCGCATAAATTTATTTTTTAAAGATGATTTGATGTCCTGAAACATATAATAAGATATTTATTATAATTTATTATCATAAATAATTATATGTATTGTGTAAATAAAGCGTATTTAGTATCTTTAATAATATAATTTTACTTAGAAACACACTCAACTTTCACATGTAGATTGATTAATTAAATTCTTTAATAATTAAGTTTCCAGAATAATTGCTGTCTTTTAATGTTTGTATTTATGTTTATAGACTTATATAATGTATTGTAAAAAAAAATGGCCTTAAATTTGAAAGTTTAATAAATCACTAATAGTTAACGTTTAATGATACCACTTTTTGATAATTCACTGCATGGCTGCAATAATGCCAGAATAATTTATATCTATTCATAAGCCTTATATAAAGTACGAATTTTATATAAATTAGATACTTGAAAATAAACCGATAACATCAACCGAAAACGTTAGTTAAACGTATACTACAACTTCAATTAAATTAATTAAATGTAGCACGATACATTATTCTCAAACCCCCAGTTATTAGATTTACTAGAAACATTTATTGAATTACGAAGTTTCAAGTCTGATATAATGTAATTTTAAATATTAATCACTTACAACAATCAATATACTCTTTCATTAACAGATGAAATCCTGTTCGTTGACTGTTTTGTTAGTTTCTGGAATGGATTAGATGAAACTAGACATGGAGCTTCAAATATCGTACTAACAATTGCAACGACTTCTTTCTTACTATTAAATAATGTACTCCCTTTTTCACTTAATTCGTTATGACTGATAGTGATAATGCATGCAATAATATTTATTTGAATTTCACACCGAAGAAATAATTTCACTCCATCCATATCAATAATAAAAAAACCAAGAAAATGTTAAAATAGTGCAAACTAAATAATGTGTTTCCTGTATTTTTATTTTATTTATTTCATTGATGCATTTTTAACAGATTTTGTTATCTTCATGATTAAGTATGATTCTATTTTGACGCTAACTTAATTTTTTTTTACTTTTGTTTATGAAGCAGATCAATGTAATTATAACAGGAAAAAGGGAAATTTACGAGGTCTACCAGTTCTTTTACTTATCCTGAAAAGATAAGGTGCATAAACATTATTTACAATCAAAAACAAACTTCGTTTTTAATTTTCGTTTTAGGAATTGCTTTAGTCATCAATTTTACATAAGTAAAGAATGAATTATTTAAAAAAAATCAATTAAAACCTTTAATTGGTTGTTTGCAAAGACCACTTTTACAAACTATTCTCGCCTGTTAAATAGAACTATTATAGAAAGAATGTGTTACATGTAAGTACAGAAGCTACCCTCTTAACCGGCCTCCTCAAGCTACAGAAATCTATAGCTTTACAAAAGAAGCTAATAAAATTAGAGTAATCTTATCAAATTTTTATCTTTAAACTGGTTTGCATTCACAAAAAAATGTTTTACGCATTCCAGTTTCCTAAAACATCTTAGTTATCTTATAGATTTTTATATACAGAGTACAACCATGTATGTGTTATAAACGTATACATATTTGTTGTTGACGTTACAAATAAAGCTGTAAGAAGTCAAGTTCCCTATAAAAAAAGTTTAGTAAATTTACATTTTTTTTCTTACACTGTATTCTTTAAAATGCACGTATATTTTGGACTATACTATATCAATCATGTCATTATTTCATCATCTTACACGAAATATGCATTTTAACCATTAATCAACTAATTTTTATGGTAAAAATTTTTTTTTTTTTGAAATTCCCTAGTACAGAAAATCTGAATTCCTACCAGGAAATTTTAGTAATAAAGTTCTCATTATTTAAATTCGTAATATTTGTTATTAAACAAAGCAAATATTGCTATTTCAAATGTCTGATATTAATCTGGAATATCCGAATTAAATAACCCACTAAATTTGAAACACAGGTGGCAGCATATTTGCTACTATAATTATAATAGTAGATTAATACGTAATGTCTGGAGAAGTTGAAATATTTTTTATTTAAAAACATAATATTTTTTAGTCAGAATATCAGAACATGAGCATTAAGGATCTACACTGTAAAGCCAAAAATTACCGGTACTTGCAATTTTAGACGTGTTAAATATCAAGAAAATTATGTGTGGAATCATCCTATAGCTCCAGGTATGTAAATAGAGTAGAACAGGTCATATTGTGCCGTGACGATTTTTTACCGAAATCCTGTGAAAAACCATCAACAAACTGAAAAAGAACGAAGGTCGATTATGTGATCCTGTCAAAATAATTGTAGCAAATACGTTCAAAGTGCAGATTATGAATAAGGGGTTGTATCCATATATCCATTGATTAGTGCTATTATACCACGCCCAATATTGCTCGTACTACTATATTTTGATGCAACTTTTCATCTTCTTGCCACTTTTTAGGAATAAAGAATTTTTTGCTTATTCTATAGACGATAATTTTTAGAATTTTCAAACTATGTATTTGAGATTTTCACAAAAGTTACTCTGTACATTTGCCTAACATATTATGCACGTTTTCCTTTCACGCATGCGCGGTGAAACATTATTTAGTAAACCTGCTTATTTTAACATACAATTTTTGTTTTAATTCCTATTACAGGGTATTGTGTATAATGTTAAATTAGCAAATAAGCCTTTGTGCAAAAATGTTAAAAGATAGAAAGCCAACGATTATAAATGTTTGACAATTTATTTATAAAACTTTATTTGTGCATTTGTCATTTGTTGTTTGTCATATTTTCTCAAAAGAACATTCTTTTATATTAAGAAGTGTGCAAATTATAAGCAAAAATCTTGGCAAAATTTGAGATTATTTTTTATAAAAATCCGTGATTTTTCCACGGGTATGCATCTTAAGCTTTTAAAAATGAACCCAGTTTATTACGATTAGCAACGTAATCATAATCTGCAGTTTGGTAGTTTTTGCTACATTAGATTTGGCAGGGTTATTCAAAAGATCTTCGTTCTATTTCAATTTGTTGACAGTCCTTTATGAAGTATTGGGAAAAAAATTTTTAGGTAAATATATGACCTGTATTATTATGCATACACACATGGAGTTTCAAGAATAATTCCTCATGTATTTTTCTAGATATTTTACAAAACTTCTAAAATCACAAGTGGCCTGTCACTTTTGTCTATGTAGTGTATTTAAGCGTGTCTGCATGCAAAAATATTTAGAGTTTAACTTCTTTCTGATATTATACGAAATTATTATGTATGTACTTTTAATATGTAATAGGCAGAATACGCTATATTGTAGAATAATGTCCATTTATTTTTCTCCAGAGAATTTTATTCATTCAACTTTTGACATTTATTTGACTTTCAGTGTTACATTTGCTTATGTATTTACGTAAATTCCCTTCACAAACCCGTGTGCCACATTTGGTACATACCTAAAAACACTATAATTCTCATTATGTGTCATGAATTTTGCCAATATTGTCGCTTTAACTAATTAAGTACCGTCCAATGAATGGAATAATACTTATTTCGTCCATGTCAGATGGGTGCATTTGACAATAAAATTGGAAATTTTCTTCACACACACGCAATCAAAAGAGTCAGTAAAGCTATAGCGGTAAAATTTACTTAGATATTTTTTACTGAATACCTAAAAATATTACTGTATATAAAATTACAAAGTGTTAAATAGATAATATTAATTAATTTAAGCCCATTTAATTGCAAAATACAGGAATACAATATTTTAAAACCCCAATTGTGTATAAAGGATACACGTTATAAAATTAAAAAAAAATAGGTGAAAATCTGAAATTTCATTTTTTTACAACTTCTCTCATTATTGCACCCATATATAGATTTCAAATATTTTTCATGATAAAAAAAAATAGAAAAAATCGTGCAATACATAAGTGTAAGTTACGCTCAACCCCCTCTCGTTAAAATGCAATATTTAAATGAAAAAAAAAATCAATAAAACTGACATTTAGTAAATATATTATGCATCTCACATAACAAAAAATAGCGATGCTTTAACGCTTTACATACAACTTATTTCAAAGATATCGGCCAAAGATGCATTAGAAATGTAAATATTTGTCCTTTATGATAAATCACATTAGTTATTGATGTTCATTAAAGAATAAAGAGAGAGACAAAAAAAGGGGAATATTAGAGGACAAAACACACTTACAGATTTATATGAAAAAGGCGATAACGTTGAAAGAGCCTGTTTTTTTAAATAATAACATATATATATTTATTCATTTACAAACACATTTATTTTTTACATTTCTGGTTTATAACGTTTATGATGATGAAAGCAATTTAAAATTTATTGGAATATTTTATGTGTTATCGATAACTAAGGAAATATTTGAAGTTTTTATAAAAAGCTAAGCCAACAGCATCTGTTTAGTTGGGTAATTAATAATGCACGATATATGGAAAATCGAAAATGACAATGCAAAGCAAATAAATTTTACGAAGGAGTATTCTAAGGGATATATTTAAAAATGTTTATATGTGGTTTATTTTTTAATTGTTTTATTTTAAAAAAATCTAACTGTTTATAAAAATGTGAAACATTCTATACAAATTCTATATATAATAATAAATAATTAATAATTAATAATAATAATTAGCAATTGGCGTCCTCTATTTTTAATCAATTTCAAAAACCGATAAAGTTCTCTATTCAATGCATTTGCATTTTTTAAATCGATTTAAAAAAAAGGACAGCTCAAAATTCAACGTGCATACACATGTTTATTTTCTCCGACTTCTCCAAAACTAAACGACCGTATCGATGAAGGGGAGAATTTTTGTAAAAGAGGATATTCTCAAATAGAAATATTTTAAATTTAATTAAAGATAGTTCAGTACGTTTGTAGAAATTGAACAAAAGCAATAAATAAATAAATAAATAAAATAATAAATAAATAAATAAATAAAATAGACATCTTTAAAATATGTATTCTTAAAGTTTCATAAAGCGGTATAACGCTACATGCTTAACAAGCTACATGCTTTCCTTCTCTTTAAACGGGTTTCTTTATAGGATTAATGTAAGGAATACAAAAAAGATTTGTCGTTAAAAATATTTATGACGTAAACTACTTAAAAATTAATAAATCAAAATTGTAAAGTTTTTAAATTAAACCGAGATTTATGAAACACACTCTTTTCCTTTGAAGAATTATATTTTTACGTTGCAAGAATTTTAGGATAGGTTAAAATATCAGGTAAACTTTTGAATTAAATGTAAAACCAAATGACTCAAATGAGTTTATTTTTATTTTTTAACTAAAGTTTTGTAGTTACACAATTTAAACTTAGAAATGCATCTTTTCTTATAGTCTTCTATCTTAAATATAAATGAATATGTATACGTTATTGTATGCTTGAAATTACGAAGGAAACAAGTAAAGATTTTTTGTGAACATTTTCTTGAGCATAGACATGAATACTGACGTATCAAAGAAATTTGCTTTTTGAGAATGGAAAAGTATTTTCAAACGATGTCTTAGATAAAATTTGAATGTGCTTTGCTTGTCATAATGGAGCGATCATTTGATGGTTGAAAGAAATATTTCTAAGCATGTTACCGTTAAAAAGAATAAATATTTGACTTTATGATAAGCATTATTAATATAGAAGTGTGAATCAAATGTAAATAGATCAGGGATTATAATTTACTTTATTTGAATGTGAGTCTTCTAAAATTGTGTGTACAGTTAGAGCGAGATGTAAGAAATGCAACCTCTATTGTGGAAATGAATTTCCTCTAGGAAGTCAAGTAGCAATATGTGACATGCTCTGATAGTTTGCCAAAAATATCGTCCAGAGATCACAGATTGTTGTTGTTATTTATCTGCGTTTGGGGAATTTCTGTCAGTATAAAAGAGCAATATACTGTTATTCGTTATTTAATAGCAGAAGGAGTTGAAGATGGATTTTAAGAGAGAGATTGGGTAATAAAATTTGGCAAAGAATACATGTAATCGTTCATCGTTAATCTGACATTCGAACAGCATGTGTCCGGCTTTAGCATGTGTTCTCTGACTATTGCTATCGAATGCCTTTCGGACGATCAAAATATGCGCAAGAAAGCCTTATGTTGAAATTTTATCCTTTTGATTGGCAAATGTATATTATTTATCACAATTAATTTTATTTCCCAAACTGCCAAACTACCCCAAGATTTTTTAAATTTATTTTTGCTTTCATAATACATGTGAAATTATTTTTATCTATTTTCAAGGGAATTCCTTAATAAATTCTTATGCTATTATATCATTTAAATTTGTAAACAGAACCACACTATCACTAAAAAGTTAATTTGGAATCTGCTTAGACTATAAATAGAACAGATCTTGTTGATGCTCATGAGTTAATAAAATTAATCTCTTACAGGGTACAAAAAACGACCTAGTGACTCTGCACTCGTTTAGTGCTCGTCGTCTGAATGTTTGGAGTTTTACTTGAATCTACTTAAACGCAGTTTAAATATGGTTAGATTTCTATAGTCTTCTTATAGATGGCAATCTCCCTCGACTTATACCCGGAGCATATAAACAAACATTACAAACAGCACACCAGACAATTATTACAAATAAATAAAGGGTTAAAAAACCAAACACAATGCTGTATAGCACATAATGATTGGAAATGCACTTAATTGAACCAAACTGTATCACATGAAAAATCTTAAATAGTATTATTTATTTATTTTTTACTTTTCTAAATAATATAACAATTGTTTTTCCCAAATATATAAAAAAAATTCTTTTAAAATATATTGTTATCTTTAAATGAAATCTTGAAAGGGAAGTTCGATTTCAGAAGTAAAATACAGAAGGAATTTCTAACTGCATGTCATCTGAAAAACATAAAGTGTTTTCCTAAAACTGCCGTAGAAGCAGCGAAACTTTTAGCTGCAATGTTACATTTTTTTAGAGATGAAACACATATTTTCTTGAAAGTCATTCATGTGATAGAACTGTGAAATGGATGAAATTGAAAAAATATCTACTGAACCTGAAAACTGCGTGGCCGGAATTTAAGACTGGACAAATATTGACTAAGGAAGGAAATATAAAATCGTAATTTTTTATATATGTTCTTATATATATATATATATATATTTGTTGAAATAATTTCATATTTTGTGTAAAGAATTGTGGAATTTTTTTTTTATCTCAAAAATGAAAGAGTTGTTATTTTTTCTTATTCAGTATTTAAAAAAATACAGCATGATCAAATACATACTCTTATTTGTAAATTTATAAAATATTTTCAAATGTATACATCCACGTTTATTATTTCGTTCAACGCATAAAACTTCCCTGCACGTGTTTTTTTTTTCCATACATACGATAATAATCGGCCTTCATATAATGTCCATGCCTTCATAAAATATGCCTTTATATAATGTCCAAATAATATTTTTCATTACTGTGCAATTAATAAATTCTGAACAGCATTAGTACATTGAAAAAATATTAAAGTACGATTAAAAGCATATTTTTGAATAAATGCATTTATGAATATTTTAGACATTATGAATTGTTATTATAATCTTTATTAATTAAAATAAAATTATTGAACTGCAGCTCGAAATCGAAGGTACATTATGTCATGTTTCTTATGCTATAAAATTAAGTTTCGGAATTTATAAAAAACAATAGAGTGAAATAAAAAATTAAAAGTACAAATTAAAAGTAAAATTAAATTATCAAAATTACCAGGGTGGCCTGAGAGTTACACTTCAATATAGACTGCTAATTTCAACGAGCACTGTTTAGAAAAAGCACATGAACATTAAAATGAAACAGTGTATGGATTTTTATTTTCTATACATAAGTTGATATGAACTGAAGCGCCCAAGCAGAGCGATTTTGTTTTGAAAAAGTTGAAAAAATAACAATTTGTTTGAAGACAAAAACTTTATTGGCGATGTAGTTAATTCGAAAATTTGACTGATCTGTTTCACAATTTTTTAATTATATCGTTAGTTGAATTTTTAATGTAGTAAAGATTGTCTTTGAAAACTTTGTTCAAAGTAGTAAAATTTTCAAACTACTATGGCGTTAAACTAATTTTTCAACATAATATTAATGGCATAATTTTTTTCGAGATTGGAGAAAATCTGATATTTTGTCATATTAATAACTATAAAACATCTTTTATCATGAATTGATTTTTTTATTATAAAATTTCTTAATCTTAAATAACAACCTGGTAAATAAATCGTAAACATAAATAATAATCCTCATTTCAAGGAAAAAAAATAATTATTTTTATATTATTTTTTTATTATCTTTGAAAAACTTAAAAATTTGCATTTTATTTTTCTACGTTATCATTGTTTATTTTGTATCCAGATTTTCAGTATAGTGGAGAATGGCGACGGTGACTCCCTTTTTTACAGGATGTTTTTAATATTTTTAAATATTAAACCGAAAATAATGTTTCAGATATCATTTTATTCGTTATACAATCAGTTATCGAAATAAAATTGCGACTGAAGTGTAATTCATAAGACAATTAAAAAATGATTGATTTTAGTCAAAAGATAATAATGGGTAAAGGCTCACCGCCTATGGGATACTTGGTCCTATTTATTTTAAAATTAAAGAGGATTATACTACAGATGATATTAAGGAAATTATAATATTTGACAATAAAATAGATTTAAAACGGCAAAATAGCATTATGCCACATAGTTTAATTATTATTGAAAGTTACTTAGGAAAATGCGATGCGTAGGGGAAAGTGAAGGTTAATGGGACATTTTTTTGGCTAGTATAAAAAATGCGCATTTTATCATTATTTTTTTTTATTCCAATTACTTTTAAGAGTTAAATAAATAGAAAAAAATTCTAAAAAAGTAAAAAACTTTACCAATCTTTGCGTTATATCCATTTTTGTGCTTTAATACAATTTTCCCATTAGCCCACATATTTGGGGTCTATTGGGACACACTGCAGGGCTATTGGAACAAACAGTGTAATTAAAAAATATATACTTTAATGTATGTCAAATGCATTTTTTATTAATAAACGCTATGCTGCACATGGAAAAATAGTTGTGCATCTAATTTAAGCATACGACATCTTAATTCCACTAAGTCTTTTGACATTTTTAGCTTCAATTTACTGGCATGCTCAATCACTAAACATCAATAATAAAATCTGGCCAATTTAGAAAATCAAAACCTTTTTTTTAGTTTTTTATATGCTGTGTTAATATTTCGAACACTCTAATTAAATGCTGCACAAAGTGAAGACAAACAAACCATTACAACGTTGTTTTAAGGAAATATCGAGTCATATAGGTTACTATCAAGTTGCCCCGTAAGGCCCCCCTAGAAATGTCCCATTATACCTCACTGTACGCAAATTTATAACTTGCAAAACAATTATTTACATTTTTAAATTCATTATTTTTTCAGTAATATTTTCTCATTTACTAATAGTTCTAGTATCTATAAATATATTTAAATGAGATTTAAGTATTCTGAAATGTTTACAAAATAAAATCAATCGCAAAAATAAAATTTACTTTGGCTTGTTCGAAATAAAACATGATTTTATCTAAATAGCAATCAACTGTCATAGCTTTCTTGGTCTGCCAGATCGTTTTCAAGAATTTAATTAGTTTAATTTTTTTATGAAACTTAAAAAGCGGGAGCCCTGCTACGCCCAGTTTTTTTTTACATATATTTGAGATACAATTAAGCCATTAGTTTTAAATCGACGCAATTCGCGAATCTCATCCTCAGAAATTCCGCGGAATCTTTGCAGTTGGAACAAGGAAAACAATTTTGCTCGTTGGGGTAACTTAAAGCATATATCTGCTATTGTTTCTGTCCGCACATAATTAAAAAAATGTATATGAAGCAGTTTCGCTTTTGTCTTTGTGTATATGAGGCAGTGTAATTTATTACTTTTATTATTTTTCGCGTCAAAGTTATTTTATATAAGTTTAAACCCTGGTAGATACATTTGTTTGTTCTTAATATGTGGTACAAAATTAATTTCTTATACACAATTAATAAAATGTAATTTTAAAAATATCAGTTCCTTTACATTTATCAGGTGCACTGTATTAAACGGAGTAAAAGTTCTTTGAAACTTTCTATGTTTTCTTTTCTTTTTTTCTTTAGTACCAACTTTTTACAACTTTAATTTAATCTATTTTAAACATTCATATTGTCTATAATCCTATTTTATTATAGCTTTACAGAAAAAATTATATAATTTTGGACATATAACCTTTAACTATTGATTATGTAAAATGTATGATTAAAAAAGATTTTCAAAAACAGACAATTAATGGAGCTTTGATTATCTGAATTATCCTCCCCGATACTGATTAGGTTTATGCCTTCTCGCATAGTCATTTTTTAATGTATAGCACGTAGTAATGTTTAGATTATAATGTATCAGTAAATCTAACAGAAAAAAATTCTTTGTTTTGGTTTCAAAATTATAAAATCCCATGTGACAAAAACTACTGATTGTATGAAAAATATATTTATTCGACCACTGTCTTATATTAGAAAAGCTTTCCAAATTATTCATAACTCAAAATCGATCGGTGTGAAACAAATTACAGATTGCTTGCATTACTGCAGCAGGATTCTAAAATTTTCGTTTTGCTATTCTACAAAAATGTAGCTGTCAAATAAGAAAATGTAAAGTAAATGTTATTCATTGTGATAAACAAAATGTGTACGTATTTTCAAAATTTAAATTAATCAATTCATTAAAAAGTATTTTGGAACTACATCATAATTTTCTGATACATACAGAAAAAAAATACCTGTCATAAAAATTCAGAACCACACTTTAATATTTTGACGTTTATTCAATGATTCATTATTGTTTTTTAGTTAAAAAAATATTTCTATTCAATAAATATAAATAAAGATGAAGAACTTTCGAGAAATGCTCATTTGAATAAAAAATATGCATTGAAATTTACATTGAAATAGCTTTTATTGTGGCAAATAAATGATAGTAAACCAGCTTTTAGAAATAAAACTCCAGTGCATTGAGTAAAGCAAAGTAATTTTGGTTTGTACTTATTTTGATATATTGTGATTTATGTACACGGATTGATTCTGAATATGTATTCATTTTGAAAGTCATATCAGAAATAAAGGAGCGAAAATTTTCTTTTTATGTTAAGATTTCGAATCCTTTCTTTAATTGTTATGGGAATATAGGTCATAATTGAAAATTCATTTCTGTTGTCACACGAATATATAATCCGAAAAAAAGACTAAAGAATATATATTTGAAAAAAAAAACTTTTTTTTTAACTCTTGCTCTGACAGTGGTCGTTAACATATTATCTTTATATGAGACAATTGTAGGTGCAAACAGAGAAGAAGACTCTTTAAGGGATATTTAGGATATCCATATGTAATAGAAATGCAAAACGACCAAATGCAACACCTTAACTCAAAGGATTTTTAAAGATTCATTGATTCATGATAGATGCACGGGATACGATGATGAATAAATATCTTTATTGGAGTTGTTTTGTAAGAAGACAATCTTTTAATTGCAAGGGTTAAGTAGCTTGTTATTTTTTTAATGACAGAAAGCAAAAGTAGATGAACACTAAAAACTTAATACATGACCATTTTTAGATGCGTCGAAGTACCCGATGCTGATTCCTTAATGTATTTTATGCTTGATTAAATGTTTATTTTTGTCTTCAAATTAAGTGTAATTAATATTTTAAATAAGGTGTTTGATATTTCACTGAATTCCACACATATAATGTAATTGTTTAATTATTTTAAAGTAAAATCCATATTTATATAACATGACATGTGTACTAACTAAAGTTAGAAATATATTTTTTTTACATTGAATGATTGTTTTTTTACGTACGAATGAATTTTTTCATTCGATCCTAATGCGAGTAATACTTTCCTAAAAAAAGAAAATAAATAAATAAAATGAAAAACCAATTATTTTTTTAATGAAAGAAATTTGAGTAGTTCTTTTCTACAAACACATTGCTCACTAAAAATAAATATTTCACCTACCAACAATGATCCTGAAAAATAATTACTATCTTTGTCCTATAAAATCTATATTCTGAAGCATTATTTAATGATATGTATTAAGCATAAAGAAGACATACATTTCAAGAAAAAAAAAACTGAACAACTTCAAATAATTGCTGCCTATCTTATTGCACTGATACTATTGCATGGAATTTGCTCATTTTCGTAACAAAAATTTTTACATGTGAAATGTTCATATTTTCATAGTAGATCCAATTTTCGACATTATTGCTTAATTTAACGCAGAGTAAATGATATTTAAATTAAAAATGTGTCATAATTAAAAAAATTAAATATGTAAATTAAAAATCTGTCAAAATACTATTAATCATATAACGTCTATTTAACAAACGAAAACTAGTGCTACGTATATTAGAATAAATGCATACACGTGGACGTACATAGCTAAAACTGGACAACCATTTTTATCGTTTTACCTTTGACAGGAAATGGTTAATAAACGAAATAAAACTGTTAATATAATAAATAATTATATCTTTATAATTTTATTGGAAAACCTTTCCTCTTTTTTTAAGAAAGAAAAAAATATATACATAAAGTTTTTATTTGCAAAGAGGTTTATATGAGGAGAAATCAATTTCAACCGTATATGAACACAGTTGAAATTTTATTGCTGCTGCCATTTGTTGTGATCCTTTTATTTGATCCTAAAAATTTTAATAATTTACTACATTCCAATTTGTGAAAACGATCTTTAACCCTTTTAACCTACGAGAAAATCTATACATAATTTCGAATTTCATATAGTAAAAAATGAAGCTATAATTGCTTTCAATTTCAGTTTAAACTGTATGCTTTTTTTAAAAAAATTGCGAAGATTTGTAATTTTATTTTCTTTTCCAATTGAGTGCAATTTATCGAGTATGTTTTCTACTTTACGTGTACAAAAATATATTTTCTTTAAAATAAACTACTTCTAGATATCATAATACGTGGACACTGGTGTTACTAAATTTTACTAATCTTTACTAATTAAATTGTGAAAAGTGTGAATTATCACAAGTATAAAATGTTTAATACTTGTTTAAGATAAATAAAATGCATAGTATGGTTAAGAAAATACATAATATGAGTAATAATGTGTATGTTTAGTAAAATATTTTGTGTTTAATAAAATATATAATTACTGGGCACCTTTGAACTACAAGTTAAGTTCATCAATACACATTTGGAGGGCATATGCTCTAAAGTAACTTTAAAGTCACACAAAATTCACCATTTTCAAAATATTGTTGAAATTTAAATTGCAATTATATTAAGATTAGCAATTCTCTGTAACCGTTTTGCAATTAATTGCTGTTTAAATGAGAAATTGCTTCGTTTTTAGGAGAGAATCAACTGCTGTCGGGTGAATTAACTGCTGTTGTGATGATTTATTCAATAAGGTCAATAAACAGTTTGAAATCAACATCTACAGAATGACTAACTTAAAATGTTAATGAAACTATATTTTGACATTATAAAAACTCAAAAATAAGTCATTTTAAATATAATGTTTTAAAAGTAATGTAATTTTCATCAAAGTTATTTTGTACATTTTAATATTAAAGCTTAATTAAATTTTTCATTGATAAGAAATATTTATGATTGTGTTGTTTCAAAACTTGTCAAAAATGCATTAGAAATTACTTTTTGAAACATGAAATAACATTCCTTTAAAAACAATATATGCTTTAATTAATAAATGAAAATTTTTAATTTATGAATATTAAATCCTTATATAGGAGGAGCTATAAAAAAAGAGTTATTTTTTTAATAAAAAAATATTCCAGTCTTCTGATATCTATTTTTTTAAATAAAAAAATAGATGAAATTTAAGTAAAATCTTAAATTTCTAAACAAATAAAAAAAAGATGATGAAAAATAATTTAACATGCTAAAATTTAAAAAAAAATGAGTAAATTTTCCAAAAAAAAAAAAAAAAAAAAAAAAAAAAAAAAAAACATGTATTTTCTAAAAAAATAAAAAAATAAAAAGGAATTGTTCAAACGAAATTTAAGATTTCGAATACTACTCTATTATGTCCTATATAAACTATTATATATTGTATTTATATATTATGTTTATATTATGTACTATTCCATAATGAAATTTCTCAAGACAAAAAATCGCTAATGTAAGAGATGTTTTCTACGGTTTAGGTGTTTTCCTTTTAATGACAAACTTCTTCCTATAATCAAAAGCAGTAAGAAATTTTTAGCTTAAAAGAGATACAAAAGCTTCATTTTATGAATTATAAATTAAATTAATGAAAAGGATCAAATAACTTTTGTAAAATTTGTGTGCGATAAAGTTATATTCATTATTATTTAGAAATGCTAGCGACAATAAAAGTAATGTAATTTAATCCATACAACTGTTTTTTTTATAAAGTACATGAATAAATCATTATGTATTGAACATTATAATACTTATGTGTAAATCATTCGAGAGACTTTGGCATTCTCTCTATTTTATGGATTTGTTATATGCATGTAACAGTTAATCTTAAGTAAACAAGGTGATTATCTTTTCAGAACAAATATACTCATTATTTATATCGCGTCGTTAAATGAAAATATTAATAGACTTACTGTAAAATTCTATGATTGATTGCAATGGTTCTTTTATGTCAATGAATACTAATGTTTAAAAGTATGGGTAATTAAACCATTTCAAATATATAGTCAGAAATATGCATGAAAATTAATCTTGAGATTTCTAACTGCATTGAAGATTGTTGAAAAAATATGTTTACTTCCGTTATATGTTTTTACTTCCTTACATTAATTTCTGCATTTTGAAATATCCATATGAAAATTAAAAATATAACATATATAAGATGTACTAAAATCCATGACACATTCTTAAATTAAACATAAAATCAAGCTATGTCGTACAAGAATGCGGTTTGGAATAAAATATTTCTCAAACATAAAAAGTTTTTTCAAATGAATAATAATTGTTCTTTGTAAATTGCACATTGTACATTAAATCATCAGTAAAGCGCATATAAAACCTAAGATTTTCAGTTACAGATATTTTTATTTTGTCTAATAAGTTGCAGATCTACAATTTGTGCAATCCATTAGCATAGTTCAATACATGCACCTTTCGTACATTGAACCAAACCCCAAAAAGACATCCTATTCAATCCGCGTGTTCACTAGCATTAATTCAGGCGTGATTGTAGCACATGCGTGATTCTCGTCTTCAGTTATTCAATGTTACACATAGCAGATGCATAGAATTTGTATTATACATAGCTCTACAAGGGAAAATTAAGTCTGCGAAATGTTGTGGCCACACAAAATAGACCATTTCGTCCAATTGATCAGCTAGGTAACTTCTCATTTAAATAGTCTCTTACCCCAAAGTAAAGACGCAAGATCTTGCCGGCCAAAGATATTAGGGAACAAAAGGCAAATTTGAGGGACAGCAAGAATCTACCTCATATTAAAATAATATTCCTTTATGACTGTAGGCACAACGAATATGTGTGGTTAAATGAGACTATTAGACAATAAGCCAAACCACACGTTAACCTTTCGTTTATATAGAAGATTATTTAAACAATATGTTAAGGATTTTCCGTTTCCCGTATAGTTATGTTGTTACCTTCTTTTATACTGCCGGTTGGAATTTACCAGGAAAATGAAAACTTGTTTCGTTTGTAAGCAGAATACGGCATATGTTGTCTGTATCTGAGTCTACACATTTAAAAATTTCAGTAGCATAGTTCAAATGATGTGGTATGCCATCCATCTGGAATACTTTCAGCTTCTGCATTTTGTATAATTCTAAGATGAGATTTTTATGCAAAATTCCATGCGTTTTTCACACGAAACATCCAATTGTCACTGTGCATTCCTTATTGGCATATGTGGACTTGAATGAAATGTCGAAAAAAGATGCGATCAATATATACTTCCGATATTGGCCAATCATTTCTTTGTTTATCCAAAATACTTCCACATATTAAAAATTCCTATGTCAATTCAAAATAATGTTCTGAGATGGATGTTTTTTTAGTAGTTTGAATGAAAGTTCTTTTAGACAGTAATGATGGATTTGCTTTCGAAGGACCAATCTACGCAATTAGCTTTTTCGGATAGAAAAGTAATTTCTATGTTACTGCGTGAAAACCAATCTGAAAATAAAGCAATAAACCATGTTTAAAATTTAATCTACGAATCCCTTAGCAAAAAATGGTATAGGATTTTTTATGGAAACACATGGTTTTACATGGAAAATCATAAAAAAATTATGCCATTATATCTAAACATATTGTATTCATATGGTAAACATTCATCTCTCTATGGTATTGCAGAGAAATGTCTATGGTAAAGTTACAGGATAATGATATATACCATACATTTTATGGTATCCAGAGAAATGTGTATGGTAAAGTTATAGGATAATGATATACACCATACATGATATGGTATTCCATAACCATGTGTATGGTAAAACTATAGGGAAATGAAATTTACTATACATTCAATGGTGTTCCATAGCGTGATGTACAGTAAAATAATAATTGTTTGCACCATAAATTGTATAGTATTTCAAAGCATGATGTATGGTAAAATCTTAATGCCTTTTGAAAGTTTATAATATATTAGATTTTGTGTAACTATAATATAAAATTACTCAGTTGTGGTCATCTCAATACTTTCTACTATCTTTATATATGTCTTATGCACTTATAAAAATAGAATCATAGCAACACGACTGGTTAGGAAGTTTAAATCAAAATGTATTTAGGAACAACTTATGTTAACTTATAACCAGTCTAATGAAAATCCCTTGATCTCAAATTAATATAACATAAAATGACATATTATTTTATTCTCATTTTATTCATATATATGAGTGTGTAAATGCGTTAAAATAAAAAAAAATCTTGAGAAAAATAAATTATTCAATAAAAATATATAATTGACAAATTTTCTATAAAATTCTAACAGCGATTAAAGGAGTCAGGATACCATAAAAAATACTGCATTAAACATTTATCTGATTTTTTATGCTTATAATGACATAAAAAAAATCATATTTAGAAAAGGAAATATTATGTGTTTTTTTTTTCTTTTTTCGTTTTCAGCATCTAGCTTTTAAGCATCGATTGTCATGGATAAAACTTCTTGTATGCGTTTTTCTTCATGATGGGTTTTCACAATTTCTCACATTTAAATTGTTATAACTCAAGAACCGTTAAACATAAATGCTTTAAAATTAGAACATGACTTTTTTTAATTGCTTTACTTTAATTTTGATTCAGCAAATTTGACAAAAATATTTATTTTTGAAACTATTATTTTTTTTTCAAACTTTTACTTTAAATAATTTTTTATTAATATTTTTAAAAAAGGCTGAATCAAAATTAAAATGTAGGTTTTTCTGTTTATTTAATTGCTAAAAAATAAAATTCTACAATCATTACATTGAGTTACAATAATTTTTAATTTCCCTCCACTTTTTTAAATAAATTTAAAATTAAAAAAATATAGAGAAGTTTTATCATGTGATTTTGTTTTAAAATAGTATGTTTAATATCACAAAAAATTGCGAAATCTTAATTCAATAAAAGATTTTTTTTTTAATGTGTCCCGAACCCCGTTAAAATAAACAAATTGTCAAAAATAACCTATAATTATTTAAAGAAAATCTTTTTGAATTTATTTTAAAAAGGACCTACAAATATTTGAATCACCAAAAGAATTTTTGAAATATCTTTTACAAATATTAACAACAAAATATTAATACATATATATTAATATAATATATTATAATATGTTAATTAATAATTAATAAATTTATTAGTACAAAAAAAGGTTCATAATTAATTCACGTTTTTTTATAATTTTAAAATCATTTTATAAAATTATTTTATTTAAAAGTTAAAAATTATTAAAAAGATTAAAAATTATTTTACAATCTATAAAAATATCAAAAAATTTATCGATCTCAAATTATGATAATATATGAAATAATAGTGTTATTATTTTGTTCTTATGTATTTCATATATGTGAGCAGAGTCTATGCGTTATAAATAAAAAATCCTGTGGGAGAAATAAAATGATTTAACAAAATTATATATTTGATGACATATTTCCTATAATATTCTAACAGCGATTAAAGAAGTTTGTAATTACAAACTTCAAAATTACAAACTTCTGTAATTACAAACACATTCTTAAAAAACTGCATTAAAAATTTCTTTATTTTTTCTTATGCTTATAATGACGTTTAAATCATGTTTTCTATTATAATTCGAAGAGACAATAGTCAGACAATAGTAGTATGTTTTAGTTTTGGTTTTTATATTCCATTTATATACAACAACAAAGTTTTTATTTTATTTTATTTAAACGTTAATAATTATTGAAAAGACTAAAAATGATTTTACAATGTATAAAAAAAAGAAAAGAAAAAAGAAAAATCTATTAATTTTTTTGGTATTAAAATTTAAAAGAAAGATTCAAATTTTTCGTAAAAATTATCTAAAAAATAGTAATATATATATTTTTTTTTACTTTAAAATTAAAAAATACTCGTAAGTAAGAATTAATATAATACATTAATATAATCATTAAAAATATATTATATACTAAGTTATCAAATGATTTCTTATTCTTATTAAATATTATTTCTTATCGACTTTCTATTTTTTTTAAATTAATTTTAATAAACAGAAAATAGTTTTTCCTTTAATTAATTGGATTTTATAAATAATATTTGCTAAGATATTTACTCCATTCATTAAAATAATAAATTAACTTATAAATACATGTCTATAAAACAATTTATTAAAAAAAAATCTTTTTTTGTCAACTATTAACTTAGAACGACAAATAATGATGGATTTACTGAACGCTTTATTCATATAACGTTTTATAAGCACAACTCATCACCCCAGCATGGCCGAATGGTTAGGACGCTCGTCCCCCATCTCTCCCGTCAGTGGATCAAATCCCACTGCTTCCCAAGGTCGAAGTACGCTAGTAAGCTTAGTTCTCCGTATTCCTAAAAGATGGCGCCACCAAAGTTGATATCGTTATTATTTTTTAATATAGTACCATAAAGAATTACCATACACTTAACGTTTATATGGTTTTTCATAAGAATTACCATAGAATCACTTTTACCATAGGCAAAAATCCATATGATTAAACTTATGGGTTTTTTTATGGTAATTCTATGCCTTTTTTTGCTAAGGGATTGATTAAGTTCAGATCTAATTCATTTATTTCTCTCGAAAAAACTTTTCATCCTGAGAAGCATTTTATTCAAATTCGCACTTTTGTATGACAATGATATGATTTTATATTGAATTTTAAATTACGTCAGGGATTTTTAGGAGATCCTGCATTTGTTTTCAAAAATATATAATACGATTAAATGCCTCAAAATTAATTCTTATAAATATTTTTACATTCTAAATACCCATATTTTGAAATATTAGACCCATTAACATGAGAAAGACCATTAAAATCAATCATGGAAATTTACAGTAAATTTATTAATATTATGATTTAACTTAAGATTTATACAAATGCTTTATCTATAAATAATGTTTAGATTACGTTATGAGAAATGTTATTATCGCTAGTAGTTCTAAATAATAAAAGCCCTATGCAAAGATAGGCCGCACATGTTTTACGAAAGTTATTTGATAACTTTCATTAATTCTATTTCAAAAATCGCAACTATTATGTTTTTCGCAGTTTAAAACTTACGTGTAACCTTCGATTACCCGATAAATCTTGTCTCTAAAAGCAAATCAAATAAATCATAGAAAAGAACTATAGTGTTAGCTTTTCTTTAGATATTACACCCAGTAAAACATACTAAGAATTTATTTGCCTCTACGAAGTGCTCTAAAAAATACATTTTGTAAAATATGCAGTTAAAAGAATAATTGTTATTCATTTACACGGCAACACAAAATAATTCAAATATATAATAATAAAGGAGAGAATTGTTCGCGAAATATTTTAATTATATTAAAAGGTTTTCATATGCAAACAAATTGACATACGTCGCTGAGACTTAATACGAGTTATTTCACGGATAATATGAAGTGCATTAGCAATTGCAGGGACACACAAACAATTTAAAATGATATTTTTTTTTGGAAGAACTGTATTTATGATGATGACTGTTTGATGGATGGCATGCATTTTAAATTACGATATACGCTTTTAAGTTTTACTAAATAAATGCACATTATAGGGTGTGTATAAATGCTAATAGTTATGCAATTCAGATATAAAGGGTTACATAAAAGAGCTCGAAAAATTTACTGAATATGAGCGTAATTTACTTAAAGGTGGTTTTTTAAATAAATTTTGTATTTTTACATTCAAATGCATTTAGTTTACTATGCAATATTTGTAGAGTACCGATAAAATTATATACAGTGTCACGAAAAGAACTGGATACGGATTCGCCTATGGATGATAACTTCTGGAAATGTGATTTATGTAGTTTAAAGAATATTTTTGTTTGAATTAAATTTTAGCAAAATACTTTCGAATTAGATAAACTACAAGGCTGAACAAAAGTATTGAAATAAGTTTCCATCTATTAGTATTAATTTCTAAAGTAATAATTAATAATAATAAATCTAGGCTTTTTTTTGTTAAAATAAATTTCTCCATTATATAGTACACATATCAACCGACAAATCATATACAGGGCTGTTCAAAAGATTGGGAAATATATTTGGTATTGACACTAACACCTCATTTCCTTGGGCAACAAAGTTTTGTTAAAGATTTCAGGAAGTGTTGGAAAGTGGTTCTTAATCTATGATTAACGCATGATTTTTCTTACTTGTTACTTTATTACTTCGATTTCCAGAAATAAGAAATTAGTATACAATGAAAAAAAGAGAATGAAAAAGAAAAAACGGTATACATATAGACCGAATCTAAACTCTTATTCGAAACAATAAAGGATGGTAGTACACATAAAAATAAACAATATTAAATGGGAAAGTTAGAGTTGCAAACGTCATCAAAAGGAGATAGGCGCTCAAATGATCCAAAATGTCAAACGATTATGAAAACGAAAAAATCGGTCAATTCGTTTGGAGCTTTCAATAAAAGTATTCTTTATGCAACATTTTCTTGATAAAAGATTTAATAGATAAAGTTCAAAATATGTATAAAGGGCGCATTAGATTTTGGAATAACAAACAACTTTTTTTCCGTTATTTTTTGTATCTCATTAAAGGCTTTCAAAAACTTACAAGGGCACCACCAAACATGGTGCACACAGATTTTGATGATTTTTACTTACCCATCATACGTAGTATAGGGTAAGTCTTGCAATCGTTTTGAAAATCGAAAAATTTTTTTTGACGGATTTACACGTTTTAGATAGTGGAGATTCCGAAAAACATATTTTTAGAAAAAAAATTCTGCCGTCCGTCTGTCTGTCTGTCTGTCTGTCTGTCTGTCTGTCTGTCTGTCAGTCTGTCTGTCTGTAAACGCTCTATCTCCCGAACAAATTGAGACAGAGACTTGAAATTTTGTATGTAGTTAGTATGTAAGAATGGGACGAACCCTATTTAATATCAGCAACCTCGATTATCCGAAACTATTTTTTTCGGACCCTCGAAAAATTCGTTCTGATGAAAGGTATATAAAAATTTTCGAATTTTTTTGTTTTAAGAAATGGACGTAAAAGGCAATAAAATAACACACATTTTGCATATAGAACGAAGTCGATCGGATTATTAGTTGCCGAGATATTTGTAATCCTGTTTTCCACATTCTTCGATTTTTCATGACCCTGTATTTCATTCAAATTTCAATTCAGAGGTATATTTTAATTGGAAATGAGACGCTTAATCCGATACAGTTAATTGTTAGTTAATAGAATTATTATTTTTGGAGTTATAAGGATGTTTCTTTTACGCAGTTCGGTACTACTTGAGTAGTTAGGCGTTTTATATAATTTGTCGAAATTGGTACATCGGCAGTTCTTTAATAAAGCATTACTATGTATATTAACAATATTTAAATTTTGTTTATGGATTGCAATGCATTGTATAAATAGTTTTCACATGTTTTATTTCCATATACGTATCCATGATGGGTAAGTATTACGGTGGCCCCCAACGACTAGTTAAGTATGTTGTAGGGGTCATACCACTAATTATTCAGCTGAAAGGATTCTTTCAAATGGGCCTTAGTTTTTGAGAAATTGGGGGTCAAAGTTCAGTGTATATTTCAAATACTTATTAGTACGCGCGCCGCATGTGAATCGGTGGCGTCGTGGTAACGAACGCGCCTGCAAGTCGAAAGGTTGCGGGTTCGAAGCAGTCATGGGCTTTTATTTATTTATTTTTGTATTTTTACACGTTACAAATTTTAAGTATTTTTATTACAAAATTGCTACAGCTTTTGATATTTTCTTAATAAATTACATTTACATTTTTTAATTTTTTCATGAAAATTTATTTTTTTTCTGCAATTTTTAAACGAATATTTCTATTGACAAAACCACAAAACTAGTTTACGCCTAGAACTTTTTTTTATTAATTATTATTCGCGTTTTTTATTTTAAGCACAATCCTGAAATAATGATTTTTTTCCCCTATCGCTTTTTTATTTTATAGCATTCTAAATGAAAACTTGCCTTTTTTTGCATATGTATAAATAATACAAAATAATTTTCGGGTGCAATTTTTTAAATGTCTTTAGGATTAGATTATTCAAGTAATGCGTATCTTCGAAAAAATAATAAAATATTAATGCAGTAATGTTAAAATGCAAGTTGTTGCCAGTTATCCAAGTTTTCAATTTTCCAATTTTCTGTAAAAAATCTCCAAAGTTCAACTTAAACATAAGTTATCGTTTGCACAAATAAGAAATGACAGATTACATCTATTTTTATAACAAATCAAAACACTCTTTCCGTATCGTCTGTTTAATGAGATAAAATTTATAATACATATAAAAATACTTTTTTTAATCGTCTGCTTTCCTCCGTAATTATCAGAATAAATGAAGATTTCTTGTTATTGGTCTTATTTTTGCACTTTTACAAATGATAATTAAACCTTTTCTTTTCTTTTTTTTTTACTTTTAATATATTTTTAAACATATTTATCACGAATTAAGTATTTTAGTAATATAAATTACATTAAATTAGCTAAAAATCCAAGCACAATATTGTGTAATACACATTTGAAAAGAAAAAAAAGTGACTGATTAATCTAAAAATATTAATATTTAAAGTAGTAGAGATTTTAAAATATTGAAATTTTCTTATACTTTTTCAAAATTTTAATTAAATACAAATTTTTATTTATTTATTTGTTGCAAAATATACTTTTAATTGAACCCTGAAGTGCAGTCAATTCACCATATTTTGAAAAAATAATAATAATAAAAAAATGTTGACAATGTAAACTGTCCTCTTCAGAAAATATCAAAAGGTTCAAAGCTGTCGAATTTTCAATTCTGCTTATAATTTGCGAAGTGTAAAAATACAAAAGTAAATAAATAAAAGGCCGAGGACTGATTTGAACCCGCAACCTTTCGACTTGCAGGCTCGTTCATTACCACGACGCCACCGATTCACATGCGGCGCTCGTACTAATAAGTATTTGAAATATACGCTGAACTTTGACCCCTAATTTCTCAAAAACTAAGGCCCATTTGAAAGAATCCTTTCAGCTGAATAATTAGTGGTATGACCCCTACAACATACTTTGAAATCATTAAAATCTGTGTGCACCATGTTTGGTGGTGCCCTTGTTAGACTTAAAATTAAATTTTGAGATCAAACCTATGCTTGGATCAAATCGTCGAATCTTATGTCTATATTTTTTACTTTAACTTGCTGAAGTTGTTTAGGGTTTGCCCATAGATGCTCGAACTGGGTTTGAGTCAGGTGATTGACTTGATCTTGCCATTATTTTACTATTATTTTTTTTCACTTGAAGAACATCGTGACGAATTTAGAAGTATGGTTAGGGTCGTTGCTCTGCTAAAAAACCATTTCTTGAGAGTTTGATCACTAGTGAACGGCAGCATAGCATTTTCTATTATATGTTTGTATACAGAGGCATTCTTATTTCCATGAATACAATGAAGAGTTGCAACAACAGACAGTCTAAAACAACCCATACCATGACATCGCCCCCATCTTGTTTAACTATATGAATTTGATAGTTTGGAAAGTTTCTTGTGTGGATTGGACGTCAGACATACTTTACATCATTATTTCCAAGAATACTAAATTTTGATTCTTCAGAGAAAAGTAGTTTTTTGCTAATTTTCCTGAGTGTATGATAAATGCTCCTTAGCTCAATTAATGGCTTTTATCTAAAGACCATTTAGTTCTGCTATTTTTAAAACTAACTAATGTTTCTTGCTTGGACGATGTCCGTATAGTCTATTCTTAACTAAACATAGCATTTTCGTCTATGAACAAACATGTAAATCTCTACAGATGACCATATGTTTGTGAATATTTAAACTTATCAAAGTAGAATTTTCTTTAGCTGCTCTTATTGTCACTTTGGCATCCCATGCAGAAGTCCTTTAAGATATTCTCGACTCACAAGCCTTACGAATAACATTACTAACCTGGTATGGTTTTAAATTAGCGGAGATCGTGTTTGAAGCTAGGTCAAACTCTTTGTTGCTTTTACTAGCTTTCTTAGCTTCTATAAAAGTTTCTGAACTTCGATGTCAACTTTTTTTCCCTTTTTCATCTAAAATAAATATGGATAGATTTTTTTACATATAAAAAGTCTATTTCAATTCAAATAGACAAAATTAGTACAAAAAAAAAAAAAAAAAAAAAAAAAACAGGATATACCAAAATGGTATAAACATTATAGGTGGTAAAATTTATATTTGCTTGATTTTTTTTTTCAAATCTGTGACTTGTTTTTGATACAGTTATTGGAATTTTCTTAACTTTTAATGAAATTCGGTAAACATTTGTGAAATTAAAACGAATATTCAAAAAATAGTAATTTTGGGGGCGACTGTACACAGCTTCCAAAACATTACAATTTAAATGCCTTAGTGAAGTAAAATTAATCTAAAACGTTCGTTTTAAAGCAATTCAAAAGCAAAAATAATAAATTAGTTTTCCACTTAAAATATTTCCATTATATATCTATTGTATGAGTATTTTACCTGTTTACATTCTATGTGCCTCCAGTGAATCTCAAAAGAAATACGTACTTAATAATTAAATATCTTGTTTTAACTGTTTTACTCCTACCGTATTATTATTTATGAATAAACGCTTAACAGGAAATGTTACCGTTATTTGATCGCTTTCGCAACTCATGTTCAAGCGATATTTATTTAAATAATCACTAGGGAATACTGTTGAGATTTCTGAAGATAAGTATAATTAAAGTTTTAATACTCCGTTAAAGAGATTTGTGTTTACCCAGCATCTGCCTCAGTAGAACAAGATAAATATATGTTATAACTTAACACAAAAGTAAAGTATTCTGAACTTAATTAAAGGAATGTGAAAATTGGAACGAAAATTTTATTTCGTTGGTATTTATATTTATTTCATAACATTAATCGGATTGCTATTCTTTATGTTAATTGTTATTATTATTTTTATTTTTATGCACTTTTTGCTGTGTTTCAACAAGCTCCAAAATAGGAACATCAAGAAAACTACAAAACAATTATTTATATACATAATAGCTTTAAAATATTATATTTAAACTTTCATACAGTTTGAACAGACACTTAAAAATACACGTACATATTTGAAATTGCACTTGTGGAACGTTTGCGGGTAAAAAGTTAATCCGATATACAAATAAAGGAATGACACTTAATTACATTAATTTTACAATACATATATTATATGTTACCATTACATATTATTATATGTTACAATACATATATTATAATATATGTAAAAAACATAATGATATGAATATTTTAAAACGTTTGACAATAATATTATTAATGAACTTCCATCATATCTCAGAAAATTTGATTTTGTCGATATTGATTTTTATAATCACAAAAATATGTAAGATATTTTTTTTTTTTAAAAATACTTCAGTAATATTTTATTAGATGTATTTTTTAACCAAAACTGTATAGTAAGAAAGGCTATTCTTAAAATCTGACAGCAGGTCGTCGGTTAATCTAAATAAAATATACTCTTGATTTTATAGATCTGAAGAATGTAATATTTTTTATTCAATTGTCATAAAAAAAGTAAATTTTGTTCTTTGTCTATTTTGTATTTATAAAAATTAAATGAATTTTGAACACTAACAACAATAATTACATTTAAAAGAACGATGTAAGAATTTTCTTTTAAATTATCTTGCTATAAAACAAGTGTTTTCCGGATTATAGTATATAGGTGAAAAATATTTTTTTTAATCATAAAAGGAATTTTAAAAACCTTAGAATCAAAAAGACATTGATACAGACATATTGATTTTGCAGTGAAATCCAAATCACATTATCAATTTGTTGGCACAAATTTAGTAAGACGCTAGAAATATTTCGGCTACTTAAAAAAAAATCATAATTCAACGCAACATGAATTCTAATTTAAAAAATCATAAATTTAAACATTAACGTTTGCCATTTCATACCTTTAAGAAAATGTGCTCACGAGCATTTTGTGCCTCCATCAGCTATGTTAAAAGTTGTCATTTTACATATATTAGAATAAAATAAATGTTAAAATGATAAAGAAAAAATTATGCACCAAATTATGAAATGTTTAATAAATTAAAATATTATATCTAATTCAAGAATATGAAAACGCATTTTCTATTACGCAGGAAATATATTGTAGTAAACCTAAGCAACACATATCAATTTTATTATATGTGAAACAGTTTAACATAATTAAAATAGCCCGCAAATAATGTCCATATCATTATGTTACGGAAAGTTTTTGTGGTACCCTGTAAAAGAATAATAAATATTTGCGGAATGTTCTAGAAAATGTACATTTTAGTGCCCTTCATAAAAACATATCAAATACTTCCTAAATTTCGACAAAACGTAATTAAAAAGCACATGAAATTATTTTATCCTATTACCCGTAATGTAATGAAATAATTTTGGCTATCTCTGTTTTTAAATTATGAATGCGATTTTGCTAAATTTGAAACGATTGAAGAAAATTCTGCAACAAATTGATATTACAAATTTGAAAAGATTTAGTTCGGGATTATTTGTGCTATTGTATGAAGACAGACAGACTGAGGAATGAATCAGATGATAACTATAGGTGCTACATTTTTAAAGAATTGTGAATGCGTCTAAAAAATAGTTAAGCTTAAAAACGCATATTGGAATTGAAAATGCATTTCCAGCAATTATTACTAAAAAACATAATTGTAATCGATTTATTATTTGTACCCTTGCAAATAGATTAAAAATGTTATAAAAAGCCTGTTCTAAAATAATTTTAGCAAAATTCAGTGATTAAATCATACTCAATACTCTTGCAATAGCGTAATTTCATTAAAATACTTTGCAAACCATTTCCCAAAAAACCATAATGAAATAGAAGTAAACCTGTAAATGAACTATTTCATGTACAATACCAAATGTACCTAAAAAACCTAAATACCTAGAAGATCCTAAATTATTTTTACCAATTGCATGAAAATGCTATATGTTTACGGGAGTTAGAACGTGGACAGACGGGTCGACGGCAGACATATCGAATGCATAAACACTTTTCAACTTTGTTCGAAACTGTTATAAAATTCTTTTTTTTTACTGCTTTATTTAACTCAACATGGTTTTTGTATGTAAAGATGAAATTTTGCAATGGAGTTTTAACTTTCTTCTTGATATTCTAGAATTATTAAAATAAAATCAAAAATTAATTTTAGGATATTTTTCAATTAATAAATATTCTTTGTGGTTATAATTGTAAACAATTTGTAAAAATGCGTCTTAAATTAGACGCTATAAAACTGTGGCAATGCATTATCTAAAGCAATAAAAAATAAAAATAAAGAATAATTAAAAAGTGTTGTATGATTAATGGCACAGATTATTGATAATCGGCTAACATTAGTTAATTATGATTAGACAATGAGAAAATGAAAATTAAATCACAAAAAAGAGTTTAAATAATGATTTATACTTTCAAGTTGCCATATATTAAGGAAATACAATGTACACATATATATATATATATTTAGTAGTTTAAATTAAATCATTAGATCGTGTATCTTTTCTTATGCGTTGAAAAGCACGGAGAATTTTTTATAAAGCGATTATGTGACTATGCCAAATAATTGTATTGAAAAGGAATTACTTTGTGAAAAACCTGAGTTGCATTTACATTTATAAAACAAGCGTAAATTTTTAATTTAAATAATGTACGTGAAAGAGTGCATTTAAATAATATATACATACATACATATATATATATATATATATAATACAGCTCATATTCAAAATATTAGAATAATTACCTTTTTTTAGAAATTGAAAATATTGTTTGGTAATTTAATGTCTTTTAATGAAAATATGCAAACGATATTTTTATTAAGAACTTTTTTGTTGATTAAACTTACTTGTTATCTTAAATTTAATATAATTTTTGAAAAGATTAATTGCAAAAAAAATTATTTTGAAAAGTCAAAATATTAGAATATTTATTCAAGTGGTTCAAAATATTAGAATATTTCACATTAATTCTCCTTTAAATATTAACAATTCTTAACTGGTGGCATCATTGATTAAATTCAGACTGTTTTACTTAAAATCAGTATTCTTTTTTGCAGTTTGTTTCTTTTTCGTCTTAAAATGGGCCGTGTGAGTGATATTCCTGAATCTACTAAACTTCGTATGGTTGATTTGTATCGGCACGGTAAAAATCAATGTTTTATAGCGAATTATTTACGTTGTTCGCATTCGAGCGTTAGTAAAATACTAACACAATATTCAGAAATTGGTAAATTTCAAAATAATCGCCGAAATGGTGGCCGAAAACCAAAAACATCTGCTAGAGATGACAGGAAACTGAAGCGTATAGTTAAGAAAAACCGTTTTAAAAGTGTGCGATTCTTGCACCGAAAATGGAAAGAAGAAGGAGTTGAAATTTCTACATCGACAACATTAAGACTTCTCCATAAATTTAAATTTGAATCTCGTGTACCGAAAACAAAACCTCTCATGACTGCAAGACAAAAGCGTATAAGATTGAATTGGTGTAAATCAAGACGTTTATGGAGCAATGAAGATTGGGAAAATATATTATTTAGTGATGAAAGTATGTTTTGTGTTTCATATGGTAATCAAGGTATTCGAGTTTGGAGAATGAAGCAAGAAGCATTTGATAAAGAATGCCTTAAACGTTCCGTACAATTTGCTGCTAGTGTCATGGTTTGGGGTTGTATGAGTGCAGAAGGACCTGGAAAGTTATGCATCGTCTACGAAAATTTTAACTCTCTGATATATCAAGAAATTTTAGAATATTACATGATTCCATCATCAGAAGATTTATTTTAAGATGATTTCATCTTTCAACAAGATTTAGCGTCCCCGCATACCTCGGTGTCAACTAAGAATTGTTTCCGCCAACGCAACATTAAGGTACTTCCTTGGCCACCAAATTCACCAGATCTTAATCCCATCGAAAACTTATGGTGTATAATGAAGAAAAAACTTCAAGAAAATCCTCCTTCAAGTAAAACTGAGTTAGTGGCACGTATAAAGTCTATTTGGGCTAATATTGATAGAAATGTTTGTAAACACTTTGTATATAGTATGCAAGATCGATTGTACGCTGTTATGAAAGCTAAAGGGGATGCTACAAAATATTAACTACCATTTACTTCATATTCATAAGGTAATATTGTTGCGTAAAATAAAATATTCTAATATTTTGAACCAATCTAAATTTTATTCTAATATTCTGGTGTGTTTAAGGAAGCTGTATACCTAATTTATTGTGCTGTATTTTATATTTTATAAATGTTAAAATCTTATCTAAACATTCCAGATTTAATTTATAAGAAATTTAATTGCATTTACTTAGTATAAAAAATAAATAAATGACAAATAATTTTTTCTTATTACTTTTTCTCAATTATTCTAATATTTTGAATATGAGCTGTATATACAGAGAGAGAGAGAGAGAGAGAGAGAGAGAGAGAGGGGGGGGCTTACATATGTATGTTTTATACTTAATTTAAAGCTCTTTTATACGCCATGATTATTGATCTTGATATTTTTATGGTTGCAATTAATGATTTTTCCAAAATGCTTCTAATAAAGTACATGAAGATGACGTGAAAGTTACTCGAAGATTCTCCACTTTGATTTAAACTTACAGGGATATGTCAGCTCAACGGTGAATTTACTTTCAAAAATGATTTATTTATTTATTTATTTTTGAGCTATGGGAAACAGACTAAAAGGAACAGTTAATTAATTCATGTTTATTTTGTTTGATTTATTTTATTACCCATCCTCATTTCTAGAATTATTATATAATAAATGTATATTTAATAAGAAAAATATTTAAAACGTCGCATGTCAACTTAAAACAAATATTTAATTAACAATTATTTTTAAATATTTAAGATTATTCTATGAGTGTCAAATTTAACTGTATTATCTGAACAAGGTATAAAGTTTGTAGAGGCATTTAAAGTGTTACCAAATGACAAGATTTCTCATTGTATGTTTAAGCTCTCAGAACATTTTAAATGATTTCTCAACTATAATGATAGTTTAAATAAGACGAATCCATTAATTTAGTAAATCATATGTTATGACTTACAACACGCTAATTTCTTTTTTATATTTAAATTTAAATTTTTCAGTTTTGAAAACCTCTCAGCGTCTGAGGACTGAAAAAAAGTAATATTTTTTAAAAGTAATATGTCTTTTCAAAACTAATGTTATTAAAAATATTTTTTTTATCTAACCGATTTATCCTGCATTTTGAAAACGGCTAATAGGATTAAAATTGAATCGTTGAAGCTTAAAAGATATTTTCTCTGTCGTAATTTCGCGCGCAATATAATTCATTATTGCTCTAACTTGTATACAACTGTAACCCTCAAGAATAGCTGCTTATTTATAACTTGCAGTACATAAAAAGAAAATATGGCTTAAAAATAATCTATTTGTTTATAATCAAGTTTTAAAAATCCTAAAAACATTTTTTTTTTTAATTTTTACTAAAACACATTTTGAGCACGTACATTTTTCATAATTCTTGAATAAAACATAAAAAATAAACTAGTTGGATGTGCCAATCCATACGTACATTTTAACTGAGAAACTATTTTGTAATGTTTAAAAAATAGTTACTCAGGTTAATTCTTTAATAATTTTAATTCAATACTATACCAACTTTTATTTTCATCTTAAATTTCTGCTTCAGTCAATTTATCGGAGTAAAAACAAGTTTCCGTCTCTGCACTAGCCGATGGACAATATTATAATAGGCAGATTTTTTTCATATTCAGGGAAGACCTACTCGCCATACCAAAAAAATATATATATATACACAAAAATTTTAGTACAGTTTTAGGCATAACTTCATACACATTTAGGTGGTACAATATTGAAAATGGTACAAAAACGCTATTGCAGTGCTCCTTTCCGGTGGATTTTTTTTTAAATTAAGGGAGGATCAACTAGCCATAGCCAAACATTTACACACAAAAAATTGGTTCAATTCGATGTATAACTTCATACACTTTTGGTCGGTACAATATTTAAAATGGACCAAAAATCGCGATTGCAGTGCCCCCTTCCAGCAGAATATTTCAAAATTGAAGGAGGATTTGCTTGCCTCAGCCAAAAACATTCACAAAAATTTGTTCAATTCTATGCATATCTTCGTACACTTTTTGATGGTAAAATGGCGACATACGGACACACACATAGACATACACACAGACCCACACACAGACATACAGACACACACACAGACACACGGATAGGCCGACATTTTGTAAAATCATGTTTTTTGGAATCTCTTGCCCCTAAAATGTGTAAGTCCGTCGAAAACCGGAAGTAGAAAAAAAATTTCGATTACAATACTTTCTTCTATTGAAGATAAAAGAAAGTAAAAAGAGTGAAAAATGTAAGACGAAATTCCATCTTTGCATATTATGCCCAAGTTAAAATAAACTTTTAAAATGCATGCAGAATTCCTTTTGTCACGTAATTCTCTTTCACTTAAACTTTCAGTAAACGTGAAGTATTAGCACAAAGAATCCCCTATGGCTTAGAAAATTACCTTATAAGTGGATTGGAACCTAAACAAAGGAAAAGCTTCTGTGGGTAAAGCTGCCGACAGATAAAATACAAAGATCTGACAACTATGCACAATCCATTACGATTGTGTGCAATTTGGATGGAAAGGAAATTCCTTACTAGTGGGATAACTTGCTTTGCCAATTATGACTACAATCGGAACTAACATTTTAGAAGAGCCAGACTTCTGAATTTATCAAAAATTTGATGTCAAAGTAAACATTCTTATTTTCAAAAATGAAAATGGTATTAAGGAACGAATGGACTTTATGCACACAAGCTGAGGTCGAGGCTAAAATTTGTCAGCTGGAGGTATTTACTGGCGGTGTTTAGCATAGCAGTCTATGGAGTGTAAATTATTAATGCTTCTTTGTTAGAAATACCGGAAAAAATTCTTTGTTGAAGAAGCATATACTTAATATATTGTAATATAAATTCAAAATTGTTATTCGGCTTGCAAGAAAATTCTCTAAATTTGTAAATTTTCTATTAAAATGTATCCAAAAAGGCGAAATCGTCTGCTAGCGATGTTTGCGCCTGCGCATTCAGGCATTCTGGCAGTGCAGTGACTAGACTAACAGATTAGCATACCGCCAGCTCTGGCGTGTGACGTCTCGTGCATAAGGTCCATTAAAGTTATTTTCTCTCGAACAGAGAGGATTATATGTCCTCCTCATGCAAAAAGAATAGAATATATTTGGTATTCCTTAATGATGTGACTTTAGGTCGATTTTTATAATCTTTCGTAACCCACCCCTGTCTGCTTTTGCCCTATTTAGCAGTGTCTTGTGCTATAAATTTTCAATTGTGCTAGTATCGATGAAAGTCAAATATGGCCAGGATCTGAGCATATAAGACAAATTGCATTGTTCTTACCCGAATCTTTTATCTATAATCTTCAAGAGACATTTATATAAGATGTGCAATAGGAATATATCATGAAAATTTCTGTTAAAAGATACTGATAAGAACAATAAAATTTGTCCTATATGCTGCGACGTCTGAATATGGGGAACTTAGGAGAAAAAAAAATGAATCCCCTTTTTCAACTTCAAAGCTTCTCACAGTGTAAGATTAATATGTCTATTTCTCTTTTTATTTATAGCTTCATATTCTAACGGTTCTAATAATTACCCGTATTAATACAGGAAAAAGCTGCCGATGGTAGACTTTAAGAAGGAAGACAAAGCAATCTGGTTGACGAAAGGAAATTATTTTATTTTTAAACGTACTTAATCTAGAAGACGGTTTATATATATTATATTACGGTTATTATGAGACGGTTATTATAGTAATTGTTAGTAGAATCTATGTTTCTAATGATCTGTATTAATTGGGAAATTTATTTCATTCTTTCAAATAACTAAAATTTCCCTAAGTGTCTTTAAGCTGTTACTCGATCTTTTTGTAATTCTACGTTCAAAGAAGTATCAATCGAATTTAATTAATTATGTTGTGCATAGTTGATATAAATTAAGTATCCATTACGGATTTAAGCAATATGTTAAAAGATTAAAGAAACATTTTAGGTAGTCATGCATCTGAATATGAATCTCGTTTATAATTTTAAAACGTACACGTATATCCTTTGACTTTATGAAATTGCTTCTTACATCACGTTATTTCAATTTCTTGAAACAAAAATCATTCAATGGAAACTTCTTTAGGTGAACAGTTAGAAATATTGTGCAAAGTGACAAATCTAATCAGATAAGTACACAGTATAGGTAATCAAAATAACCGACTTCATTTTCTCTCAAAATATTCAGAAGAGACATATTTCCTAAGTAAATATAACAGATTGTGTATTTCGGTAGAAACTATTAAGTTTGTAACGCAGCAGATAAATCTGAAATAAAATTGGAATAACTTAGAAAATACAAACGTGATGCTTGTCATAAATATTTTTTAATTAATCTTTAGTTATATGCTTCCTTTCTTTCAAATTGTACCGTATAATTCAGATGTAAATTTCTAGCAGCGTGGTTGCAATTTCGGATATAAATTATATTCGTAAGTTTTCTTTTTTATATAATGTATTTCTTATTTATGGTACAGTACGCCCCCAGACGACGATATTGGTTTTACCTGATGTTGATAAATAGGCAATACTAATTGCAAATTGTTCCAAATTAGTAAAAGTAATTTTTTTTGCCTCCATTTACAAAATATTCTAGTCAACAAACTAAAACTTTTTTATGAATTTGTCTCTTGAACGTTTGTATTTAACTAAATCTAAGGGGTGCTGAATTTTATAAAATAATCTGATTCTCTCAAACGTTCACTTATTAGAAATGGCTTAGTTAAGTAAAAAGAAAATTATTTGTCAATTAAGTAAAAGAAAAGTATTTTTTTAAACTTCAGCATTAGAAATATAAATACAATGTAATATTTATCAGTAAAAAACTTTTCGGGGATTATTTAAGACAAACTATAAATTAATACGAAACAAAGCAGATGCACACAAGTCCATAATGTTAATATGAACAATATTATTTTTCAAAACAAGAGGATTTTATTCTTGATGACAGTGCTAAATATTTTGTTAGTTTTTTTTTACTACATAATGCATTGTTATTTCAAACGACATTGTCATTCCTTTCCTTATTATTTAATCACTAAATGTAAGATATAAATAATATTTTACCTCATATTTTACTATCTATGTAAAAATTAAATGCTAAAATTTTACAAATCTTTGATTTTATAGATTTTTTTTAAGTAAATTTGAATTTTACGTGCACAAATACGTAAAAAAAAAGTTTATTACAAATCAAATACAAAACAGCTGTTGATTTTAGATGTAAATTCTCTTAACTTAATCTCATTTAGCATGACTTTTTTTGTAAATAAATCTGTTTTTTTTTTTTTTTTTTTTTTTTTTTTAGATATTATGCAGGTTTTCTTAACTAAAAGTTATGTTTGATTCGTTATGCACGAGTTAGTTTCGATCGAATAATGGTCGCTTTGGGTACCAATATGACAGAAGTGCAGTTATCCTCTTTCACAGTACCAGAAGGCGTGCAAATGGATTTAGAGTGTACACTATTTAGGTACACTTTTAAAAATGCGTAAATTTATACTTCAATACAGGTATACTAGTGATGCAAAAATTATTTTTATATGTGTGTAAGGTGGCGTGTAAATTGTCTGATGTATGATCCGAAGCCGCTTAAGGGGACTGTGGAACTTTTATTTGAGTAAAATCGTCCATAGCAAAATCTTTGCAAAAATGTCTATTTCTGTAATATAATAATGCCAAAACAATTTTTTATTTTAAAAATATCATTTATGAAGGTTTTAAGATGAAAATAATAATGGTAAGTGTATTTATACTTTAAATCTGTTTTTCTCAGAACTAATTTTTCAGCGTTTTTAGATTTTTGAAATGCTCCTTGCGACGTAATTTTTGAGCAATATTTATGAAATTAATAAGGAAATTTCCTGACATTGTTTAGAAAGAAACTGTGTAAGCTTTTTAAAATTCGTCTTCATTAAGATAGTCAAATTTGATTTTTTACTTATTAAAAGGCAAAATTTTGATGTAAATCGATATGTAATTTAGAAAAAAATCTGTAAAACATTAACTATTCAAGATATTAAAAAAATCATACACAAATTTGTTTATAATAGAGTTTTAAATGATAAAAACGCAAAAGCAAGAAAATATCTCAAAAATTAAGACACGAGGAGCATTTTAAAATTTCGTTTAAAAATTTATTTTTTTTTTTAATTAAAAATTTTAATAAGATTGGAAATTTTTTGACAGTGTTCTATTACTTTTGG
This sequence comes from Maratus speculifer, assembly GCA_964019185.1. Lineage (NCBI taxonomy): Eukaryota > Metazoa > Arthropoda > Arachnida > Araneae > Salticidae > Maratus > Maratus speculifer. The sequence goes on along the minus strand of OZ025294.1, from coordinate 165,560,941 downwards.
TGAAATGTATGCATACACAAAATTTCATATTGTTATGATGAAAATTAAAAAAGAAAAATTTTAACGTCCACCGTCCCCTTAAAAACAGAATACGTTATCACTGGCCAGCGTAACAGGCAAACGCTGGCAATCTAAATGCACAGGCTAAGCATAATTTTAACGTAATCCTTATTGCAGAGAAAAAATGAAGCTTCATCTTTTATAAGTATTATTCGGTAAATTATAATAATAAAATTATAGAGATTTTCTCTTAGAAGATTGGTGTATTTAATTCCTTTGACAAAATTTTATTTTAAGACCAGCATTATGGTATAAAGATTTCTAATTCTTCACTTCTACAATAGAACTTCTACTTCTATATTTATTGAAAAAGTTGACTTCAAATTAAATTTTCGGCGCATTTAACAGTATTTGCAATTTTAAATATAAGTCAAAAAATTATATCTTAATTGTCAACTATAACGCATACTGTAATATATATGTGTATATATATATTACAAATTTAAAATTTTTTCGCCAAAACTAACCTTTATACTATCTTAATTTTCTTATAATAATATTCCGTACTTACTTCAAATTATTAAATTAAAATCTTGTTTCTAAATTTAATCTGTTAATCCTTATGCAGACGATATAAATTCTTAATTTGCCTTAAAAAACATTATTCCAGTATGCGTAAATTTAAAAAGATGGCTCTAAATTAAAAATATTCTTAATTAAAACTTTATTTCTTAATATTCCAAATAAAACTGATTTCTTCTATGTTTTTATCAACCCTTTTTAAGAAAGTCTTGTTAAATTTATTCCAAAACCATACCTTTCAAAAAATATCATTATTTTATTTTATCTATTTATTTATTTTTCCTACGTCAACCTTTGATGTGTGCATATTAATAAATTCATTTCTTTTCTTTGTCTCTTAAAATTAATCATTTATAAAAATCGTCTGCCTAAGATATTTAAAATTCTGAGTCAATTATAAATTGGTTAAATAATATTTTTTTTTAAATAAATTTATCGTTTGTGGAAAATAATCTCGTAGCTGGACAAGAATTCTGTTTACATAAAAGAATGATGGTTTGAGGTTACAGAATGTTCCAGAACTTTCTTTTTAGTTTAAAAAGGTGGAAGTCTCGAGATGAAAAAGAAGATTTCTTGGGTTGCTTCTTCGATGAGGACAGCTCGCTGAAATAATGATGGAATTTTTGCAAAAGAAGCTTTTCCTTCCTCATTATTACGAATTTAATAAATGAATTTACAGCAGCCCATGACTAATTATTGGATCTTCTACATTTATTTATTTATTTTGTTTTTTTCCCTCGCTTGCCATGACTGTGTGTTTCTTTTTAACCAGTGGAAATAATTCGAGTTCTCCTTAAATCGTCACATATATACCGGGTGATCCAGAAGTTTCGGGAGTTTTGAAAAGTTAATAATTATGAAACTATGTATAATACAAAGGTTCTGTTTTCAGATATATGCTCAGAAACATGTGGGATTTTTGTTTAGAATGAATTTTTTAAAATATATATAGTTACCATTTTTAGCAACAGGTGGCGCTGTTATATAAGACTGAATGTACCTATACCATGCGTTATATAGACACATGAGTTCATTGCGAAACTTCTTTTCTATGATATTGATGAGATTTCGTTTTAAGGGTGGTTTATGTTCAAACATTTTTTGTATGGTAAATAAAATTGCATTGTAAGGGAAATTTGATACAAAATTTCATGAGAAACTGCAGTGTTTAGACATTGTCTAGACTATGTTTAGACACATCTTTGCATGTCGCGTTGTTTTCATATCGTACAATACGTCAAGTTAAAACTGCAAAAGAATCGATGGCCATTGCAAATGGGAAATGCTATGGTAAGCAAGGTTTGAGAAAAAGGCTCATTGGACGATCGTAATAGAAACAAGAGATCCCAAATGTCTGTTACAATCGTAAATTAGGTAGGATTCTATGCCAATACTCTGTAGAAATCACCAGTTCATGGTGAGTGCAGTAAACTCGTGATATCACGATGAACTGAAATTTCTTCTGGAATTTCTTTCTGCTCTGAGGATACTGTGCACGCTGTTTTGCATCGGCTCACGGCGATACTTATAAGTCATGAGCGTCATGATTAAACTTTGTAACCCTTGGACACTAATTCGTTCTTTTAAATGAGCTGTATCATACTATAAAAATAATACTATCAATTTTAGCGCCACCTGCTATCAAAAAGTGCAACTAACATAATATGTTTTTTTCATCGAAAAAACAAATCCCACAAGTTTCTCAGCATTTCTGTGAAAACCGCATACTTCTATTGTTTATGGTTTTCTAATTATAAGCATTTCAAAAGTCCCGGGACTTCTGGATCACCCGGTATATATTAAATGAAATAAAATGGTTTTAATCTCTAAACGTGAATCTATATTATAAAGGCCAAACGTATCTGTGCGTAACGCATACGTCATTTTGCGCATGGCAACACTTTCAAATTTTAAATGAATTTCGGTATTGCAATTTTTGCTACTAAATGTTTTTAAACTTCTTAATGTAGCACATTTTCAATTTTTACACCATCGTGTAGGGAAAAAAATGTACTTGTACTTTTAAATGAAATTTGTTTGAAAGCTGTATCTTAATTTGTTTTTGAAATTTTAATTTTTTTGTAGCTTTTAATACCTCTTTTCTGAGCGTGGCAACAGAAGTACTCCATTTCTATTTAAAGCAAAGGAAAAAAGGGGAAAAATTGAGTGCTCTATCTTTATGTTGCCATTTTCTCATTAAACGAGAAAAGATAGAAATTTAAATATCTTCTGTTATAAAACCCGGTGAATTTTGACTTCACTTACAAAATTTTATTTACACGTAAAATAATATCAACAGTTTAATATCTATTTCAACTAATAGCATCGAGACGTCAAGTTTTGAATCAAAATTATCAAATTAAAATGCCAGTGAAACGTGAATACAGATGTGAAACGTATATTTCTAAATTTTGATATGGTGAAAATGATGCCGGGTTTAGATATCACGGAGAAAAAATTCTATTATTGAGTCGAAGTTGAATAAATTTTGCTTTTTATCATTTTGGAATACTATCATAAGGATCTTAATTGATAAGGTTATCATAATAGTATATCTTTATTATATTTTATTGCTTACATATACGAATAAAGTTTAATTTTAACAATTTCTACAACTGCGTTTTATAGAAATAGTATTTTGTTAATTTGACGATAAATATCGTTTGCTTAAGAGTTAGACGTACCAATATAAAATTCATTTTTTACTATACCTAATTTTGAAGGTTTATTATAAGTTAATGAAACAGTTCCTTCTTAAACATTTTCTTTCGTCAAAATTTGACGGGTTCTACCTTGTAATTAATAATATTGAAATGTAGATTAGATGTTTCTGTACTAAATTTATATAATTAACTTCTTACTACTGAAACTTAAGAAGCAGAGTTGGAAATTTTTCGTTTTGTTACATTTATTTTCAAAACATTTGAATGTCAGATTTTTTTATTGTTTTGAAATAAACTCAAAATATTTCAGAATACATAATTCGAGAAATATATGTATATGTATTCATTCAGTGACATACGGATTTCTTCAAAACGTACAGCAGTTTGAAAAATGCTTTTCATACATTTCGTTATAAATATATTTTAGATTTATGTTTGCAGCATAAATATTCAAAATTCATTTTGATACATTTCTGTTTTCTTTGTATGTATGAATTTGAGCTACAGGGAAAATCCATTTTGTTGACAGCATAATCCAAAATATTTTAAAAGGGATAGAATTGAGTCTTATTTATTGCTACTTATCTCAAAGGAAATTATTCATAAAAGAATGGTGATTTATTATACTTTATATTCAGTGTTAAAATATTCTAAACATTTTTTTTAAACTTGAGTATTCCTTGAAACAAATTTATATAAATAAATACCATTGAAATCTGTATATTTCTATAGTTTAGGATATAATATTTTTCAACACATTAATTATACAGCGGAAGACAAATTATAATAGCATTCATAAATATTTGCTAAAGCTTAGTAGCTAAAGTTCTTAAAGCGATTGTGCTAATAACTTTACACTGTAAATTGTGCTTTGTTTATTTAAAACTAAACTAAATTTTAAAAATAAATCTGACGTACTGAAATTAAATATATGATCAGACTTACAAAACAAATACCATTTTTTACATGTTGGTATACTTAATTTCCTATGGAATTAAGTATATATATTATAAATTCAATATTAATTGTATCATGTTTTAAATTTAAGAAAATATATCACACAAATGTCCTGTTAATTAATTACTTAAAATTGCTCACTAGTGTTAACCTGTAAAATAGCAGTTTGTATGACAAAGTTAGGAGAGACCGAAGAAAACCCCGTTTTAAGTCGATTCCTACATTAGCAAGAATATATTCTATGTTATATTATTTCCTTCATTAAAACTTTGTTGAGTTTACATCTATTGTAAAAGCGACTGTGCGGTTTATTCATTTTTTTTAATCTTGCAAAATTTATAACAAATGCTTAAAAATCATCTCATGGTACATAAATTGAAGAAAATACTGAATATCAGATTAACACTGGGGCATTTACAATTTTTTTTTATTTATGATATTATCTATGCTGCTAGTAACATGCTACACACTTTCAGCTCACAGGCTATCAAAGCCAGAGAGCTTATGCTCCCGCCCGTTCGATATGTGCGTACTTAACGCGATAACTAACGTGTTTTTATGCAGAATTATCCGATTTGCTTTAAAACTTGGATATAGGTTCTTTCTGAAAAGGCGAATCTCTGAATAGTTTTGGAAATATAATGGCTAAGTATAAAAGACGGGGAAAACTCACACTAGCCAACAAAAAAAAAAATATTTTTGTCAGTTTCCTGGTTCTAGATACCCAATTCTTACTAATTTTGGGTTGAGAAAAACGAATATGTAAAGAAATTTTTTTATTAGCTCTTGTTTTCAAGATACAATGCAGCCCACTGGAGGAAGACACACAATATCCCACACATCGATTGCAAAAGCAAATTGAAGAAGAAAAAAAACCTTATCTAATAAATACAATTCAATAGGCATGTTTCATTAAACAATGTTCATTTTTCAGAAAGCAGTGGTTGTTTCTAGCCTATTCTTGTAAAAATTTCCTTTAGAATTGCCTCTTGTATGTCAAGAATCTCTTGTAACAGTCCAGCAGTAGTCAGCCAGCATTGACTCATCCCAAAGATCCTGATATCTGCGTTCCATTACAGAGATATCTTTATGAAACCTTTCTCTGTACTCATTGCTTACAGCTCCACAGTTATTATGGAAAAAATGAAGATGGGAGTGGAGTAAATAAAGTTTCAGACTCATGTTGCATCCACAGTTATGGTACTTTTGTAGGAGTTCCTTCATCAACTGTTGGTAGTTCTCGGCTTTTCTGTTGCCTAGAAATCCTCGTAACACACCTTTCAAGGCTTCCCTGGTGCTTTCTCTTTCCCTTCCAAAACTTTATCAAAAGCAGAATTCTCCATTATTGTGCGTATTTGAGGGTACACAAAGATTCCCTCTTTAATCTTTGATTTACTCAGTCTTGTAAAATTCGCTCTAAGGTAATGGAAAGCCTCTCCATTCTTGTTCATGGCTTTCACGAAGTTCTTCATTAATCCCAGCTTAATGCGCAGGGGTGGGAACATAAAGTTTTTGGATCAACCAGAGGCTCTTTTTAGACATTTTTCTCTCCGGGACTTAGATTTCTTCAAGGCCATATGTCTTTTATGTAGTGAGAGTTTCTATCTCGATTGACCCACAAACACAGAAAACAGCAGTACTTGGTATAGCCTAATTAGAGTAAATCAATTACTTTCAAGTTAGCCTCAAATCTGCCATTATGATCCCAGTATTTGATTGACTCGAGAAGTAATTTCACATTTCCGTGAATTTCCTGCATGTGAACGGAATGTCATATGGTAATGGAAGGATAATGTTGTCGTCGTTGTGTAGTAAAACTGCATTCAAACTATGTTTGAAAGAGTCTATAAATAACCCCCACTTTTGTGGATTATGAGTTATGTTCATGGAACTCATCAAACCATTAACACCAGTACAAGCAACAACTTGATCTTTCTTCTCAAAGAAACGAAGAAGATTCTTATGACGAGCCCTGTATTCTGTGATCTTGACTTCTGCTTGGAATAGATGCAGTTGCTTTAGTCTTGATGACAGAAGCTCTGCTTTCTCCTTTAGCAAGTCAAGATCTCTCACGAGATCATTCAATTCTGTCTGATTTAGTCTGTGAAACTCGTTCAAATCTTCTGCCTCGAAATCTGGGCTATGGGAAATCCCAGGTCATAGACCCATAAGACTCCTCTTCAATCTCTTAATTTTGAGATGGTTCAGAAATTGGCAGACTAGCCAAGTAAGGAACGGGCCGAATGGCTGATGGGGAAAAAGAATGTGAAAAAGATTCTACACTGAGAATGCAGTTGAGGAAAATTACTATTAGGAGTACCAACATCCGAACATTCGATTTCCTATATAACAGCCATAATGGGATTTCTCAAGTTGTTCCTATCTTAAAAACAAGAGCTAATCTCAACTTTTTATGTTGATTTTCGTGTTTAGAGAGACAAAGTACTTCGGAAACAAATATTTTTGAGCCCGAAACATTTTTGATGTTGGGTAGTGTTATGTAAATTGGTTTTTATTAAGAATTATCCAATTTGCTCTGAATTTTGGATATAGCTTTTTTATAAGATAAAACATATTCCTAATTAGTTTAGGGTATCAAATGATTAAGTATAAAAAATGGAAATGGGAAGAGCTACTTTCCCCCTTAACATTTTTCGAATGGCATTAACCCTTGAAAATGTATGGCTGAAATATACAATTGGTATACTTAACCTGTGAGTTGAATGCCATCTGTTTTTCTGTACAATATCATTTTTATTTCAGGCTATGAGGGTTAAACCTGATAGCTTATGTTCCCGCCCGTTCACTATGTACATATGTATGTAACGTGATAACTCATAATAAAAATATTCGATTTATTTGAAATTTTGTATGTACATTTATTCTGATAAGGCACTTCCCTGATTTGTTTTGGAAGTTCATTCGACAAGTATAAGCGGTGGGGAAACGGCGGCTAATACCCTGGCCCTTAATGGGTTCTTATCGCAGAATTATCAGCTTTCATTTAAAATTTAATAATGGATCATTCTGATGAAGTGTTTTCATGATTAGTTTTAGGAGTTCAGTGCGTAAGTATGAGAAGAGAGTAACAGGGCTAATTCCCTCCCACCCTTAATTTAGATAAATGGGTTTTTTCATACAGAATTATCAGATTTCATTCAATTTTTAGATATAGGATCATTCTTGAGAGATGCCTCCGTGAATAGTATTGGGTGGTCATTGGATAAGTATAAACAGGAGAACGGGGGTTATTCCTCCTTAATTTAGGTTAATGGCTTTTTCAAACACAATTATCATATTTAATTCAAAATTTAGGTATAGGATCATTCTGATCAAACGCCTCCGTGATGAGTATTGGGTGTTCATTGGATAAGTATAAAGGGGGGATATGGGGGTAACCCCCTAATGTAGATTAATGGGTTTTCCACGCAAAATTCAAAGGTTTGCTTCAATTTTTGGATATAGGTTCATTCAGATTAAGCACTTCCCTGATTTGTTTTGGAGATTCATTGGTTAAGTATAAAGGAGAGATCGGAGGAGCTACCTCCCTTAATTTGGGTAAGTAGGTTTTTTAAGCACAATTAACTGCTTTGCCTCAATTTTTGGATACTTGATCACAGTGATAAAACGCTTCCCTGATTGGTTTGGGGGTTCTTTTGTTATTTTAAAGGGTGTACAGGCGATTAGCCTCCTCCCTTTAAATACAGCAAATTGATTTTTATGCTGAATTATCCAATTTGCTTTAAATTTTAAAAAATAGGTTATTTATGATACGACAAATCTCTGAATAGTTTTGAAGGTTCAATGCTTGAATAAAAAAGGAGGAAACGGGAAATAACGTCTCTTAAATTATACAAATGTGTTTTTATGTAGAATTATCCGCATATTTCAAATTTTGGATATAGGTTTATTATACGATAAGGCGTACTCCTGATTAGTTTTAGGGGTTCCACGATTAAGTATACAGAGGGGAATAGAACCATCTCCCCCTTCTAATTTGTTTTTCGAAAGACATTATTCCCTGAAAATATAAGGCTGTAATATACAACTAGTGTGCATAACCTGTCGCTCAATGCGATCAGTTTCACTAAACATTTTTTTTAAATTAAAGATAAAATTTACATGAAAATATTACGAAGAATACTTGAACTTACTTAGGACCATTTTATAGTCAAAATAGAGATAAATTATGAATATATAGCTGTGTTCTATAAAAATAGTGGTATGAGTACAAAGAATACATCATATTTTTTAAAATGTGAAAATAATAGATAAATATGAGAATAACTATATTTTTATTCATACCTTATCATTATTATCATACCTCAATGTGAAACTGTAGCGAAGAGTGCTATTGTTTCTTCATCCTTTTGTTATACGATACTGCAAATATATTATAAGTGCAAAAAAGAACTCTTCATAAGGAATGTTTAACACCTTGCTGATACTTGGGGTTCCAACTCTCTCCTTGTCAATCATCATCTGTCACTGCCATCACATTGTGACTGCTATTTATCAGAAATTTTATGAAAATCATGGCGACAGACAAAGAATATAACTCACACTTGAGGTAAAAGAAAATTTGCATGATTTTACTGTGGCGTAAATTATATCACTTTGATCAGCATGCAAAGATAAAAAATGCATAAAAGTATAATGCCTTTAAGAATGAAGACGCAGGACAAGATTTGGAGGATTGTGTATATTTTACCATCCTATATAATCCACAGCTCTTCATTTGTCTCAAATGGACATATTTAGTAATAAAGCGATTTTCCGTATAATTACGCCTATTAATATTTTCGTGTAGCAAGATGAACCTTTGAAAAACATTTTAGTGGAATTATACGCAATATTACAACGACAAAACTACAAAACAAACAGGTTGCAGCCTCGTCAGCGATGGGTTTTATTGCAAAAATAATGCCGAGCATTCAAATTTACAAACGGAATGAATTTATGTAGCAGAGTGGGTTTCGGCCAAAACGGTGACTAGTAAAATTATATGTTAAAACATCCAATGGCTATATTCCACAATCTTCTCCGTCATTTTGCTACTCACTGTTCTGGCCGAAACCCACTGTCACATAAATTCATTTAGATTGTAAATTTGAATGCTCGGCAGCATTTGCAATAAAACCCATTGCAATAAAACCCATCGCTGACGAGGTTGCTGCCTGTTTGTTTCTTAATTTTTAAAGGAGTTTTTGTTTTGTGAGGAGGGGGGTGCTAGTTCTTGCTAAATTAATTATTTTGATGGTGTATTTTTATTTTATGTGTTTTACTGCAACGTTTCAGTGCAAGTCACATGAATGCATTTTGTTTTTGTCGGTATTTTAGATATTGGATATATATATATATGAAACTGATTGAACACGCTATCGAACCAAATAGTATACTTCCGATCTTGAAGACAATGAAACACAAAACTTATTCAAAAGTATTTAGAGTGGTTTTTTATATAAAATTATCTCAACTGGTAATGCCCCAGTAATCGCAATTTTTCGAACATGTGAACTTGCCAATTGATCTCAAGCGCCCGGAAACGACAAACTAGAAATTTTGTGAAAATCGTTTGAATTATATTTAAGTTCAATTATCTTCTCCCTGATCCAGTGTGAACTAAAATGATTGGCTTATCAAATATTCTTGAGCATGCGATTTCGTACAATGATAATATTGTGCCCGAAAATGATAAAATATAAAATTAAATCAAAATAGTCAAAACCGTTGTCTAGCTAAAATTGGTTTGACCTACAGTGTCCGTCCAAAACGACCCACTAATCTAATTTTCTCTAATTTGTGACTCAGCCCAAAGGTAATCTTCTAAACCAAAACTGTACAATACAAAATTTAGTCAAAATAGTTAAAGTCGAGTTTTAGTGTAAATTTGCTTGAATCACAGGGAAACAAATAGGATTTACTAATCGAAATTTTAAATATGTGACCTAGCTCAATAGTTTTCTCGTACCTAAAAACGGCTGGATACAATATTTTGTTAAAATTGATTGAGCAACTTTTTAGATGTAATAAACTGAACCCGGATCTATTAAGATCCAAAATGATCCACTAATCATATTTTTCAAATATGTGACTTAGTCCAATGGTCTTTTGCCCCAAAATTGTAAAATACAAAATTTATTCAAAATGATTACAGCCGTTTTTAAGATAAAATCTACATACGGACACACACGTAGTTTTCTTTTATATTCAATATAAGATAATATTCTTGTGAATTACGTTTTAGCTTTGTAACATTAATGAAATAAAAGTAATTGTAATATATTCTGTCTTTCATTTTCATTAAATTTAGAATACACTTTAATACATCTCCAATCAAAACAACTGATGTTTTTAAAATTAAAAATAAAAGTATTAAAATAATAATTATTATTATCTAAAACATCATTTTTTACCCATTGTTTTTAAGAAAATAAAGGAAAAAACATGTATTATGTAAAATGCTTTTTACAATGTCGTTTTACGTTTACTAGCATATGCAAATGCATACACTGAATGACTGCTACATATTTCTCGAAAAAATAAAACATTTTTGGAAACATTGTTCTGATATATTTTTCAGCTACTTTTTAAATTCATGTTTATGACAGAATAATTCAAGCAAACTGTTAGATAAAAAAAAGCTTTATTAGATAGCACGTGGCTGTAAAACACTCTTTATTGTTTGAAATACTCAACGTAATTAAACTGTCTCTTACCACCGGCAAACTTCTGGAATAGCTCCACTCTGAATGAACTCAGTCGGCAAACGCTGCTAGCTATATCACTTCGAAACTCCTCGCTAATTCGCTGGAGGCTAATAATAACTCGCTATCACTCAACCCAATTCAATTCATTGCTTCACTCCACACACTAATAGCTGGCTTGCGCCGCTACACACACTAATAGCTGGCTTGTGCCGCTACTCTCACACACTCTCAAACTCAAAGCTTTTATATGCTGCAAACTGAGATGCCATAAATTTACATATTACTTCTTTCCGCGACATAACTGTAGAACCGAATAAGACACACACGCTCTAGAAAGTTAAAGTAAAAGAGAGGATAGATGTCGCTTCCACGCTACACATGTTAAATCATTGACGTCACGATCTCAAAAGAATGCTAGAGTGCCTTTATCACAAAGGTCACTTCCTCACAACTGTAATATTGTGGCTTAAGAGCAACAGTAAGACATCACGTATTAATCAATAATTTGATGTCGGACTTATTACTATGAAAAACTATATCTGCTTTTAATACAAGGTTTATCACTTGCTAACTAAGCGTGGAAACCAACAGTGGGAAAATGTGCATTTCGGGGATCGTCCTCGTTACTTAAATGGCAGAGCATTTGGAGCGTTATTCGAAATGTTCCGGGTTCAATTCCCGACTTGGATCCTTTCACACTGATGGTTTTCTGCGCTTAATTAGTAAGTGATTAATCACGTATTAAATATTTAATAATTTTAAGCGTAATTTCATTGCTGAAAATTAATTGAAAAAAAAATTCAATTGTAACTACATTTGCATATAGTAGAACAATATGGAACTTTTTTAAAACACATCTGAGACATAGTATTTAATATAACTTTGTGTTTCAGAAGTTGCCTCACTAGATGCAAACACAGTTTTCACAGAAGTAAGTCAGTATTCCAATTTTTTATTTTTATTTGATATCCTACTGTATTTCTAAAGCGACAATATACATTGAGAAAAAAAAATCCGTTTTAGACAGGGTGTAAATAAATTTGCAATATTTTCGGACGGGGCCATGAATTATTTGGTTTTTACCCCTTGGGGACGATCGTCACGTATACGGGCCGCAAGGAGGCTTAAGAGTCCTTATTTACCCTTCCCCCTATTAAAATTCTACTGTAAAGTTTGCCTTATTTAATCGGAGCATTTTCACGATTCAATAAGGCAAAAATTTCTGTTTTTAAAAACCGGTGACAAAACGTTAAAAATTTCGTAAAAGACTCCCGTCACGAAGGGGATAAAGCGTCAATTCCTTTATAAAATGAAATATAAAGTTTACAAGTCGATAATATTTCAAAATTCTATTTCTTGATTGAAAAAATTTATACAATTGCACTAAACGTTTCATATTATAAAAAAAAAATAATAAAAAAAAATAAATAAAGTTGCCGGAAAAAACTGTGACTATACTTGTGCTTCACATTAAATTACATTAAAGGGGACACATTTGAATTTGTAACGTTCCTTGAAGCAGTAAGATTAAGCAGTTAAACCACGCACTGTCTGAAATTCATGTTATTTTCGAGAATCAAAAACTACGAAATGTAAGTAATTCGTGAAAAATTTGTCGTGTATTCAATGCTAAGTATTTAAAAATGTGATTTGTAGACTGAAAACTATGATAACTATATTTAGAAATCTTAGATTCACAAAATTTCGGTTAATATCTACGATAAGAGATTTTCAGACAAATCGTGAAAAAAATGTCCTTATCGAGATTACTAAATGATAATTTATCAACTGTGTGTTTTCGGAATAATTCCTTGTGAAAAAAATATCGGGTACTGTCTATAATAAAATAGTGCATATGATAGAAACATAAATATTCTTTTCTGTTTGGTTATTCCAATAATTACAGGAATTTCAAACAAAATAACCTAATTACATAAATAAAGAATTCATTGAAGACTGAATTTCGATTTATGAACAAATGTAAGAAAGTATTAATATTAATTATGCAAATATTTTAATATCTTGGACTAATTATTGGGTAAAATAAAAGGCCGTTATTTTTAACATTATTATTTTTTTAATTGTTGGTTTAAAGGTATTGTTTTATTTTTATCTAAAAAAAATTGAAATGTCTTGTAAAATAGTGCACATATTGTCTAAAAAAGTCCATAAAAATTACTGTAAAAAATAACAATCCCTTTGAAACTAACAATCGTGTACTAAGGATTTAAATGAAGTTCAAGTAAAAAATAAAACGTTATTAAATCTTTTTGATATTTAAATCACAAGATTTTGAGAATTTGAGATATTTTACTTGATTTTACTTGAGAGAGCTGTAGTAAAAAATTAAATACAAATATTATTTTTAATATAAAATAATATTTCTTTTTAATTTTTCGTTACACCTCTATCAACTAAAATAAAACTGTTTATTCAAAAAACAAATAAAACTGAAAATTTATAGTTTGAAACATAAATGTGTTTTAGACTATGATTGAGAAATCAAGTTTTCAGTACCAAATTGAAATATATTACATAAGTTTCGAATAAATAATAATGTTTGTTTGCTGTTATGATTATTTATTACTTTTTGTATTATTATTAGTACTCAAATGAATATTAAAAACAAAAAAGAGGATTACATGAAATTTTCAAGGTGCATATTGTTTAATTTTAATTGAATATCACGTAATTTCTTCTATTAAGAAAAGCAACAGAGAAATCTGCAATTTAAAAGAAGCCATAAATTTTCTAATTGGAAAACGGGGTAGTAGTTTCCAATGAAATTCGAAAGAATATACAAAATTTAAATTATTTTTTTCAATAGAATTCGAAGTTCAAAAATGCATGCAAAAAAACCATTGAATGACGTCTACATATAATCCAGGGAAAAATAAAACATTTTTTGAAAGGTTATTTCGACATATTTTTAGAGTTTCTTCTTAAATTTATGTTCATGACAGAAAAATTCAAGTATTTTTCATGCATTGATATTCTGTATATATATTTCATTTTAATATCACATGTTTTCCTCGAAGATTGATGTAACCAACGTAGATTGAGTTGGTACTTTCAAAAGCTATGCAAAACTAACTTTTCTTATATCAAGTATTTTTGTAATATTTCTTAGTGGTTTCAAAACAAATATCATTTTATTATTAAATAAACATTATTTGGTACAGGATCGTATTTCAAACAAACATAAAAATAAAAAAAATGCGTATTCATAAAGGAAGTTATTTGACTATTTCTATTTCAGAAATTGTTGAATAATGCAAAGAAGTAACAAAACAATATAAAAACATTTCTGTTTTAAATGCCTATGTTATAGTTACAAGGTTAAAAAATATGCAAATGCTTCTTAATCCAAAAAAATATAATTTTACAACGATGTAAAACATACACTGCTAAAAAAAATTAGGGGCGCATGCAAATAAGTGCGAGATAACCATGTATTGGCGTAAGATTGATAGTACACACATATTAACGCTCAACAAAAAAATGGAGTAAAATTTTAATTAAGCTTTAATTCTTTTAAAAAATAGGAAAAAAACATGGGCAACAATTTGGCTACATGTAAATGATATAAAAAAGCATTGTTTAGACATGATGTTTGTCATATTTTCTGTAAAGAACATTATTTTATATTAAAAACTCTGCAAATTATAAGCAAAACTTTTGAAAAAAATGGGGTTGTTTTTATAAAAACCTTAATTTCTCTACGAGTATGCAAACTATCCACACAAAAATGAACACAGTATATTGCAGTATACCACTTAATCATAATCAATAGCTTGAATGCTTTTGCTACATTAATTTGGACGGGTTATCCAAAAGATATTTGTTCTTTTACAATTTTTTGACGGCGCCCTATGAAGTTTCGGAGAAAAATCTTCATGGAAATATATAACATGTACTATTATGCTTACATACTTAGAGTTTCAGGATAATTTCTTATGTATTTTTCTAGATATTTAACAAAACATTAAAAATACCAAGTGGCCGGTCACCCTTGACCTTATAGTATATAACCAATATATAAGGTTTACATAAACAGAACATTGTATACCAAAAAAAATAATAATATTTCTTTATTGATGGCTTTTAATTAGCTCTATCTATAAAAAACATGTAATGCTCATTTCTAGATGCAATATATTATATATATATAAAACCCCTCCGTGTATAACGATTCCGGGGTCAACCCATCCACGAGAAAAAGAAACTTATTGCAACTGCGTCCACGGTTTAGGTATTGCTTAGTGTTCCAAAGACTTAAGTATTCCAAATCGTTCACAAATATTCTAATTGCTCAACTTATGGAAATATACATGTAAAAGATTTAATTATTACTCATTTTCTTTAAAGCCTACAAAAACTATTTGCTTATAATGTTTAAGTTCTAAACAAAACAACCAGCAATTACGGAAAAAAAACAAACGTTAAATTTCGAGAAAAACAATCAATGTAAGCAAATTAATACTGTTGCCATTCAAGAATGACAAATTTCGTGAATGAATCTTTAGAATGACTCCGTTCTAACATCACGACTGACGAATGATTGGTCGCGCTCGGGAGCTACGCGCGCTTAGCGCGCGAATTTAGGAGACAGGTGCATGGAGTGGATCTTACAGCGGATATAGTACTCGGCACTATGCGCTCATTAACAGATTCAGAATAAACCATGGATTCTATTAATGACGGTGCTAATTATAAAGATAATCTGTTACAAACAACGGTGAGCTTCATGGTCGAATGGATAGAGCGTTGAACTCTAAACAAGAGATTGTGGGATCGAATTGTTTGCGTCTAAGCGTACTCCAAGCAAAAACTCCTGAGCTCGCGCACGCAGCGCGTGTCTCCCGAACACATCCATTGTTTACTCCTTATTGTTGATATTTGTTTTCGATCTTATAAAGTGTTTTCTTTTAAGTATTAGCTAAAAAATGGGCCAAAATAGGAATTTTTTTTTATACATTTTAGTTATTTTTTTAATTTTCTCTCAGTACTTTTATATATGTTTTGACTGTAGTTTCACAATACAATCTTTTATAATTGATTTTTTGCCTTACTTTATTCTTTTAAAATTTATGTATTTACGATTTGTTCATTAAAATATCCCCATCCACCGGTAGTTTTAAATGCAAATTTCTGTTAAATTTTTTTATAGATTTTTCCCCATGCTTAATCGTTGTATTTTTAAAAATTGTTTAAGCCTAAAGTGGCTGATTGACCACAGTTGTAATTTTTTATCATCCTTTTAAAAATGCAAACACGTCATTTTGACGGGCTGTCTTCTAGTATTGTATGTTTACAATGCGTTTTGTATACATAATATCAGATTTTTGAAATATCTTACTTTTTTGGAATTAATCCCTTAAATCTTATAACTCAAATATTTTATACACGATATGTATATGTACATATATTTACTGAAATACATTTTTTTCTATGACATTTTAATTTACATGTTTAACATGAATTATTTTACAAAAACAGAAAAAAAATCTATAATGTAAATATTTGTTATAAATAGCATATATTTTCCTCTTGTTTGCTTTTTAAATAGTACTACGACATAGATCTTTCTTGATTATTAACAATTTAAATTTTATTTAAGGAATTGTACTGAAAATGTTCTTAGTTTAAGTACTAATTAAGTTAACAATGTCATAAAAGTTTCATAAATCCTGCCAATAAAAAGCAATTGTCGACATGGTATATTTTTCATTAAGAAGAGTTTAAAGCATTATAATTTCTAAAGATAAGTGCCGTTGTTTAAGAGACCAATTTCACAAGAGCTCATTAGACTCGATTAATCGAAGTACCGAAGAAAACTGCAAAAAATATCAGCTTTAAAATTCTTTAGTGGACTACCAACTTAAGCTGTTGAAATTAAACGCACGAACAAATGTGAATATTAAATGAGCATATTGTAACTTGAGTATGGTGTACAAGATAAAACCTATGAATATTTTGTCTTAATATAATTTTACGAAACTTCATCAATTTACAAGCATTAGAAAATACGGATATAATGAAGAAGGTATACTGGAGTAAATTCCTCATTTCCACACTTGTTAAATAAAGAATAGTAAACAATTAATATTCCGACTGCTTTTCTTTTAAAGAAGATTTGCTGATATACAGTTTCATGGAATAAACAGCTTTTAAAATTAGTTTTAAATTGTAAGATAAACAGTCGAATAAATGTTAGTGGTAAGAGGCACATATCTGAAAATTACCGAGTGCAGGTATAATAAAGAATATATACTCGAAAAGGTCTTTTAGAGTAAAATATACACTCCAAAAAAGATATTTTTAAAAAATCGTAAAAAAATACTGAAATCTCAGTATGCAAAAAATAGTCAAAATGACCCCGAAACAAAATAAGGTAACAATATATTAACACCCAAATAAGGTACCCTGGGGTAATAACGCCACGTTAAGGTTCTAGCAATTTTCACGGCTTAGTTTTAGTTTGTATTTTTCAAACAAATGTATGATTTGATACAGCAACTCATTGACTATCTATATAAAAAAATAATTTAACAGATATGAATACATAAAATGTAATGGCGCGATTTCTTGACCAATGCTATTTGGCGTTATTACCCACCTATATGGGTAATAACGCCATGCAAACAAAACTATGAAATAAGTTGGAATAATTGCATGTAGATTGCCCAATTCTAAAAATACAAACTCTCAGCTCTAGAAATTGACAAATTGCATCCTAAGCTATTGAAAATGCTCATTTTTTGTGAAAGTGTAAGAAAAATAAAGGTGTGGTGTGGGGAGGGGGGGATGAGGCAAAAGAATATCAGACCGTGAGCGTCTTTTTGCTTAAAAAGGACTGCTTAAATAGAATTATTAGAAACATTGCACAGTTTTAACTGTGTTTATTTGAATCAGTATTTAGGATGTAGCTCGGCCACTGTAGGGAATCAACCGGGGTAAAAATTGCAAGGATTGGCGTTATTACCCCGTTATAGTTATTGCGCTGTACATTTTAAATTACAAATTATCTCGAGAAGATATCCAAAATCTTCAACAACATTTTGAAAGGCCATGAAATGTACTACAAATTTATGTAATTAACAAAGTATTTTCGGATTAAAAAAATAGTCTTCACATCACAAAACGTACCTCGCAAATTTTAGATCAAGCGTTAATTTTAGCTGCTTGTAAAAACAATAAGACCTAAAAATAAAACGAATTAACTTGAAGCTGTTTTTTGCGATTTATATGACTCAAAAAACTTCTGCGCATAACACATGAGTGTCATTTACCAGATTATTTCATAATTATGCAAAATATTAGCACTTGGCGTTATTACCCCGTCTGGCGTTATTACCCCAGGGTACCTTATATAAAAAACAATAAACCTTCAACGCAAAACATTCCTGGAAAACGAATTTCACTTTTGACTTTAGTTTTACTAACAAATATGCTCTGCTCTGCTGATTTTTAGAAAGTATTTGTATTATAGATTTACAGTACGATATGTATACATAATATTAGATTGTCAAAATTCCGTACTTTTTATACTTATTCGCATAAAAGGTATCGTTCAAATATTTTATACACAATATATATAGAGAGATTTATTTATTTATTTATTCACACAAATGCAATTTTTATGATACATTAATGTATGTGGCATTTTTATGACATTTTCATTCATGTTCTTTACATACATTGTTTCGCAAAAAAATAGTAACAACTGTGAGGGAGTGACCTTTGTCATAAAGGCACTCTAGTATTTCTGAGATCGTGACGTCAATAATTTAACATGTGTAAGCGTAAAAGCGACATCTATCCTCTCTTTTACTTTAACTTTCTAGAGTGTGTGTGTCTCTTTCGGGTTCTGCAGTTAGCTCGCGGTTATTAGTAATATGTTAATGTGAAGTATCTGTTTGCAGCATATAAAAGCTTGGAGTTTGAGTGTGTGGGGAGTGTCTCTGGCATTAGCCAACCAGGAGTGAGCATGTCTAGCGATATTACTCAGCAAAGTATCTCTGGCATTAGCCAGCGAGTGAGTATCTCTGGCATTAGCCAGCGAGTGAGTGTCTCTGGCATCGACATTAGATAGTGAAGTGAATCTCTGGCGATTAGCCAGCCGAGTGTTCTGGAGATATTAGTCAGCGAAGTGCTAGCAGATTGAAAGTAGCAGCGAGCCTCCAGTGAGTTGTGGAGAAGTTTCAGTATTCGACTTGAGAGTTGGCCGTGGTAAGAAATTTCATAGTAATTACATTTTGATTATCTGAAAGTGAATAAAGAATTACACACAGCCACGGGCTGTCTAATTAAGCTTTATCTAGCAGCTTAGCCGAAAGATAGTTGAGAAGTAATAGAAGGTGCCACGATTGAGCTAGTCCGGAGCCTGTGAGTATGCGTTTAGTCTTTTAAGAGCGTTCTCAGTTGTAAAAATTAAGACTTGCTCCACTTCCCTTCAGCCCTTATCATTTTAATAAACTTTGTTTTTTTATCTTAATTACTGAGTATGTCTGCATTTAACTCCCAGCATGAACACCCAAACGTGACAAACGACACCCAACGTGTGTTTAACGTTACACAACAATGTAAACATTTTCATAAACAGCATATAATTTCCTCTTGTTTGTATTTCAAATAGTAGTACGACATAGAACAAACATAATTATTTACAATTTAAAATTTTATTCACGAAATTGTACGGAAAATGCTCTTTAGTTTAAGAGCTAATTAAGTTAAAAATACCATAAAAATCTCTTAAATCCTGCAATAAAAAACTATTGTCAACATAGTGTATTTTTCATTAAGAAGAGTTTAAAGCATTATAATTACGAAAGGTAAGTGCGTTTTGTTTGAAGAGATTAATTTCACAACAGCTCATTAGACTAAGTTAATTGAAGTACCGAAGAAAATTGCGAAGATAATCAGGTTAAAAATTCAATTTTAAAGTGTGGTAAAATAACAATTATTTATTAATAGTTTTCAATTAGTTTTATCTATAAAAAATATGCAATGATCATTTCTAGAAATTATTATACTATATATGCATGCTTACAATATGTTGCGTATACATAAAATTACATTTTGGAACGATCTTACTTTTTTGGTTTTAATCGCATAAAACCTATCACTTAAATATTTCATACACACTTTTTTTTACACAGATGTATTTTTATAATATTTCAATTTGTATGATTTTTATGGTATTTTAATTCACATGTGTTACATAAATTATTTCACAGAAAATTAGTAATAATAATGTGACTATTTTCCATAACTAGCATATACTTTCCTCTTGTTTGTGTTTTAAATGGCAGTACCACATAGATCTTTCATGATTATTAACAATTTAAATTTTATTCAAGAAATTATACAGAAAATGTTCTTTAGTTTAAGTACTAATTAATTTAACAATAATCACAAAAGTCTCTTAAACCCTGCCAATAAAAAGCTATTGTCAACATGGTGTATTTTTCATTAAGAACAGTTTACAGCATTATAATTACTAAAGATAAGTGTGCGTTGCTTAAAGAGGTCAATTTCAAAACAGCTCATTAGACTCGGGTATTTGAAGTACCGAAGAAAATTGCGAAGAATGTCAGGTTCAAAATTCTTTAGTAAACTATCAACTTAAGCTGTGAAAATTAAACACACGAACAAATGTGAATATTAAATGAGAAAATTAAAATTTGAGCATGATGTGCAAAATATAAATTTAGTTAATCTGCAAAATTTTCAAAAATCTAACAATTTACGATTATTTTTTTCAAAATTTATTGAAATGCAACTTACAAAAGTAAAAAAAGGAGCTAAGGTTAAAAAAAGAATTAAATTTGTGACTAAAAATGGTCTGATATCAAACTTCCAAGCTTATATTACGGTTCTTGTTTAAAATTTTCTATTAATTAAATTACCATTTGTAATTTTCTCTTAAACAAAATACATCTTTAGTGAGCCATCAATTTGAGTTGCGAAAATTTAACACACGAAAAATGTGAATATTAAATGAGCATATTATAACTTGAGTATGATGTACAAAATAAAATTTAGTTAATATGCAAAATGTTACCAGAATTTTACGAAACTTCCTCAGCTTACAAGTATTTAAAAAAACACATCATTTTAACGTTCAGTGGTTATTGATAATTAGATTAATTTTATGTTTTATTTATTTTTTTGTTTAAAAACCAAATTTAAGATAATTTCCATTTAAAAATAAGTTGTCAATACACCACACCCTGTCACCTTCAAATATCTAAAATAATTATTTTTATTTAACTAAATTTGAGCATTTATTCGCCATTAACCCTTTGCGCCCAAGTGATGTTAGTCTTTGTATGTCACTAACCAGCCGTGTTGCCACATGTAGCTTTTTAAAATTCACTCCACAAATATTTAAATAGTAATTTTCTTTTATTTTATTTACAAGAAATAAAATTTAAACTTTCTGAAAAAAATTTGGAATTTTTAATTAAAAAAAACTACCAGATATTGTGACGTACGCTGCTTACATATATCAAGAACATTTATAGTTACTGATTTTGTAAATCTTGCGATGGTTAATAAAAATATATATTAAATACTTTTTAATATGTAAAAAGGATTTAAGACACCAGGTGTCACTAGATAAAAAGATGATGCAGTAATTACAAATAGTTTGTTATTGTTAGGTTACACTGTTAAAAATAAAGTTGACAAAGCAGTTGCATTTGGCTCCCAGGTGTGAATGGTGTTACCATTTGACACTCGCAGACCGATAGAAGATTTTCACCCCATAGTCATTTGCGCATGCTTTGTGACGTGCGTCCTTCCCCTTAAACTAGCCATCACTGGTGGATCAAAATAGCAATTTCTCCCTACGAAGACTCTCACTGCGCAACGTTATCCCAATTTTGTTTAGAACTTCGAATGGCTAACTTTTGGCGAGCTTTTTATATAAAGCAACCTTTAAATTTCAAGACATTTGAATATTTCTAGGAGATTTTGAAGGTGAGCTCCATGGCTGAATAGTTAGAGCGTTGAGGATTACGGGTGCCATCTTTTCACCCTAATTAAGGGTGATATTCTGGTGCCTTTAGGGGTGTCATCTTTTCACCCTAATTAAGGATGACATTCTGGCGCCTTTAGGGGTGCCACCAGTGAGACAAGCCTTTCAAAACTAAAAGGTGTAATGTGTCACCTGTAATTTTAACAGTGTAGGTTCGTACACTCCGAAATTACGAACTATAAGATATCGGCCTCGCTGGAGAAAGGACATCTTTACATTTTTGGTCCTTACAAAATGCGCATTAAGATATAAGTGTTTACATTGTTATTCTGGGAGAGCTGGATTATATGAGACAGCTGGGGCGAGAAAGAAATTATGAAAATAGCAATATCAGGTATTATCTGGCGAGAATTAGGTTGAGATGACACATGTGGCAAAGTTTGTTAATCGAATGTCAATGAAAAGGATGAAGATTTAACATTTAAATTTTAACCTTCTGACCACCGATTTAGTTTAAAAGAGGGATATTCTATCATGGTACTACTTTTTTGTTACGTATATGCTTATAAGCCATGAAAATATCAATCATAGCTTAATTTTTTAAAACTGGATTATATTTGTAGAATTATATTAATTTAAATAAAGCTTCAACTGCAGTGAAACATCCAGCCTAGTGAACGGATACATCCGGTAGCGGCAGTGGGAAGGCTAATGCCAATAAGATAAACTAAAACTCTAGTCTGCCGAAATTACAAACACGGATTTTACACCAGGACTGCTATATCTTAGAAGAAAAGGACATCTTCCAAATGAAGGCATAAGCAAATACAAATAGAAGATAGTGCAGAAAAAAACTGTGACAAGAATTTATATGTTGAGAAAATATGTAGCAGTTGATAGAAACAGACAACGAATATAGGATAGATACCATGAGAAATATGTCGCATAACAATTAAATTAAACGCCTAAATGTACAATGTAAATTGTTATTATGCAGTATAAAAACAGCATGCATCTATTAATCTAATGTATTCTGCGCTTATGAGTATTGAAAGAAAGAAAAAAACAGGTTTTATAAAGGGAGTGGACGGCTAGAAATAAATTTAACTTAAGTTTTAAGACAGATATTTAATTTATAAGAGTTTAATAAAGTAATATTTCTTTGTAAAGGGAGAAATAATAAAAAAGAATGGGGAAAGGAGATATCTTTCACAACATTACAGTAGGAAATAGAAAAAATTGAACGATGTATGTTGCGTATGTCATTAATGCAGAATGTTTAATATCTATACAAATTTAATATCTCCATTAATAATACATTTTTATAAAGTCATTGTATTTTATACAAAAAATTATGCGAATTGTTATTATTTTGCAAGTAATTTAATTTTCAATTTTTTCTGTGTACTGTTGCATTTTTTAAATCTTTTTGAACAGCTAAAGAAAAAAAAATATATGTATAGAATTTTACCGAATTCTATTTAGAAAGCGACTTAGGAAATTTTCATGCAAATCCTTTAAAATATTTAAGTAAATATTTATTTTTGTACAAACAAAAATCCCAAAAGAACCCTTTGTTTTCCAATTATTACATGTTTAACGTATACTTATGTCTTTATTTAAGAAGTCTCAAACAGTATAAAATAAAAGAAAGTAATCTTGAGAAATTCCAATATAAAAATTCGATCACTTTGCTTTTTTTCTGCAGTATTTTTTTCACAAGTTAAAAAAAATTAATTAATGGAATACTTTTTCTTAACTGTATAGTTTTTACTTCTATTAATAATCGCAAATAAAGTAATTTAATTACTGACAGCTTTTTTAAAGCGAACTTTTTTCGGGTACTTTTAATTTCCTTTAATCATTCTAATTTATTTTTAATATATGAATAAAAAAAGGTGTGGAAGCGATAAATAAATTAAACGAACACTAAATACCACATTTTTGTCTTATTGAGTTAAATTCTTTATTCCTTCCCATTTTTAACAGAAAATTCTATTTTTTGAATTTAGAAAAAGTTCTTTATTCTTAAATTAATATTTTGATTTTTTTAATCAATAATAAGCTTTACTGTGCAATTAAGCAAAATAAATGTTAGCTGTTTTTTCATATAGCAATTAATACTTGTTAATGTTTTAATTTTGTTTTTCGATGATAAATTAAAATTTTATTATTATGCTAATATTTAGCTTGTTTTACTTTTTTTTTACTCAAAAGTACATTTTACATTTTTAAGTACCTAAATAATATAATCTCAAAAAAATAATTATCTTAACTAATTTTTATAAAGAAGCATAACTTTATAAGGGGTAAAACTTTTATTAAAACGTTCTATTACTTTATTTATTTATTTTTTACATTAATCATCAACTTTGTTACAGTGAATCAAAATCAGCAGTTGTGTTTTCATAGATGAAACACATTCTTCATATAAATAACGACTGGAAAACTAGTCGTAGTCGGCCATCGTAATACTTATCTATTATGGATATACATAATGTAAAATATGAATATGTAGTAGCTATGTTAATATGCAAAAATTGAGTAAAAGATTAAGGTTACATTGCCATTCCAAAATAAAACTTAAATGTATATTTAAACACCTAAAAAAGTCATATAAATACTTATACAAATCTGTATACTTAAATATCAATTAATATTTGATTTCTAAACAAATATCCTCTATTCCAATTTGTTTGGTAGAAAGAGTTTTTAAAATCTTAGCTTGATAAAGTCATTAAATTTTAATAGCTCTTCTACTGAATTGCGTAAAAGAAATATCTTAAAAACTCTGAAAATGACAATTATACTAACTAACAGTTTATTGATTCGGATTAAGCGTCTCATTCCCAAATTAAATATACAGTGGCGGTCAAAAGTTTCCGGCCAGCAAAAATTTTTCAGTTAATTTGCAAGTATACCCATATGAAGAAGAATCTCAAAGTTAAACTTATACATTTTATTGACATAATAATTAGGAATTTACTTCTGAAAGAACATGTAAATATCAATAAATTTAATTGAAAAAAATAAGTATAAAGGAAAACGCATGTTCTCAAAAGTTTCCGGCCACCTTCAGAAGTTTGTAAAAAAGTGGTATTGTAATAGAAAATTACAGTGATAAACGACATTTACAATTAGTATTTTATCGTATTAGTATTTTATTACCTTTAATATTAAGTACTACGGCGCAGCTACGTGACATTCATACAATCAATTGTTAAAGATCGTCTATGGTATATTTTTCCACGTTTCTTGCAATTTCCGAGAAATATTGTGTGAATTGGAATGTTTATATTCCTGCAGACTTTTACCAACTTCTTTCAAAAGATTTTCTATTGGATTCATCTTGGGCGTTTGAGCTGGCCATTTGAAAAACGAAATCTTTTATGCAATAACCGTTGCTTGTAGAGGCTTCCATACATTATTTTGTCGTTATCATGTTAAAAAAAATAGTTCCGACCAAAATTTTTTCTCTAATAAGGCAGCAAATAATCTTGCAAGATATCCTTATACATTGCATCATTCATCTTGCCGTTGATTTCAAATAACTACACTTTTTTAAAGAAAATACCCACCGCAGCATAACGTGTCCTCCACCCTGCTTCATTGTAGGAATGGCATAGGTTGAATTATATATTTTGTTGTTAGGTCATCGGACGTTGCATCCGAAATCACTCTCAAAACGGTTCCATACTCAATTCATGAAAAAATAGTACTTTTGTCCAGTTTTCACTTGACCAGACTTCGAGTTTTTTGGAAAACGCCAGACGTATACATTGATTTTTTTTCACCTATGAAATTTTTTTGAACAGCGACTCTTCCAAAAAGTTCTGTACCACGTCAGTACCTTGATACTGTACACCAACTTATTTCAGCAATATTTTCATCCCGTAAATCGCAGTATATTGCAACGGAATTTTCAAGCGGGTTATCAATTGTTCTTTTCCTGATAATTCTGTTTGCAAGAATAGTCATTTTCCGGGGTCTTACGGATCTCTGAAAGTCCTGAAGGCCACAGCCATCTTTATATAATTTTTAAATATCGTTTACATATCGATAACTTACGATCGATAACTTTGCTGCAATATCTCGAGAAGACTGGGATTTAAACGTCAAACTAATCACTGATTTACGAACAATAAATATTGAACGTTTCAATTTTGAACTTAAACTATACTATACGCGTTGATTTATTCAGAAACAGGACCAAAAACACTTTAACGATAGAAAAAAACTAAGGAATGAAAAGTGGCCGGAAACTTTTGCACTTTCGAATTCTAGCCCTTTGCATGAAGTATCTTCAGTATCCAATCAAAGTGATCGCGTGGTAAGTGTCATTCACATAACTTTTGATGCAATCGTGCTTCTTCTTTGTCGAAACATTCTGGTAAATAAATCGAAGAAACTAATTGGCTGGAAACTTTTGACCGCCACTGTATATTTGAACTGAAATTTACAAACATGAAAATTTGAAGATTGTGAAAAATATAATTACAAATATCTGGGCAGTTAATCATATGTCTGACTTGAATTTTAATTATTCACAATCATAGTTTTTTACTGCCTTTTACATTTACTTCTTCAAAGAAATATTTTCGGAAAATTGTATGCAACTTTTATCAGAACAAATAATTCGAGAATCCAAAAAAATATTATCTGATAAGCGAGGTAACTGAAATTCAGTAGATGTCTTTGCATTGTAATATACTAAATGCATACCAAATTTCAAGTTTCTATCTCAAATTGTTTGGGATCATTTACAGACACACACACTGATACACAAATACAGAGACAGGCGGGCGACAATTTTTTTCGAAAGATACATTTGCGGAACATCCAGTTTCTGATACGCGTAAATAGGAGTAACGATAGGGCAAGTAATACCGAAACTGCACGTTTCATGGTTGTTCGGGACATATCGTTGTTAATTCTTCTACTAAGCGGATGAATGACGGTGACACCATATATAAAAGTCATTGCGTCGGACACCCAGAAATTATCAAATAAGAAGGACATCGTAGAACCCCCCTTCCTTGGAAAATCAAAGCTGGTGCCAGTGGTTGGCTGAATTTATATCCCAAGAGAATACGTTCCAAATGGAATTCTTTCGGAGCATACAGTTCAGCTGACACTGTTCAGTGTGTGATTGTGGGATTAATGTCCCACTCATATGCACCTGTTGACAACATCATCGTAAAATAGTCCTCACTAGAGGTCTGGAAACATCATGACTGGACTGTATATAAAGGTAGAAATAGGTACCTTGTCAAATGAAATGTGATTCATCCTTCAACATGTCGACAATTTTGTTTGGATACGCCTTCTTCTATGCAAACTGTTACTCCCTCTAATGCAAGAGGACAGACACAGGGGAATTGTGGCGGTATTAAGCTTTTGGGGACGTTCTCGTGGGCGTCCGTGGAAGCTGTAGTTGTTGTAGAGCAGACCATGAATGTCACAAACTATCTGAACAACATTTACATCATTACATGGTGGTTGTCTTCTGCAATTGAAAATGGACTCTTCGTGCAAGACAAGGCTCCATGTCACACGAGTCGAATTGTGCTCGGATACCATTTAACGTCCAAGTCACCTGATTCGACAAATCTTAATCCGACAGATCAAATGTTGGTGTCATTCAACGGCAACCCAGAACTCGAAATTAAGCATTTTCAAAAATCCCGGATATGCATGATTGCTGCTTCAACAACCAATACAAATTATTTCCGGTCATCTACAAAGAACTTGTGGCATCCATGCCAATGTCGTTTGCAGCTGTTTTGCGTGTCAAAGTTTGGCCAACACCACAAAAAAGTTAGACAGGTGATCATAATATTTTGGCTCTTGAGTGTATATGCTCCAGCTTTTTCATGCTCATTTTCTAAATGTATTCTTTTGTGAACTAGATTTTGTAATTAAGTTGGAATTTTCGCAGACAATGTTATCTCATATTTATTAAATGCTTATCTTATTATTTCATAAAATTGAAATATATATTGTATACTTCAAAAAGCTGTAAAATGTGTAGCCTTTGTTACCAATTTCTCGCTATTAAATCTTGACATGGTTTTCTATAAATCTTTCTATCATCCATATATTTAAGATGAAATTAAAGTTCTTCTACGCATAGAATTTTTGCATATTTTTATATTTTATATTATCTTCTATAAATCTAATAGAGCATTGAACATAGATTGTTCCCCAAAGACAACTAAGAGATATCCTGTACTATGATTTAAAAAAAAAAAACCTACGAATATTTTGATATTTTTTATAAATGATCTGTAATTTACGAAATATTATGAGCTTATAATAGTTGCTATAATTCATTCCTTAATTAATATTAAACAAAAGAAAATGCTTTCTATAGGATGGCTGCTTTAACTTTAATAATTTTAAATGATTCTTTATGCAGATTATATTTGTTATGGAAGGTTTTTGTTATTGTTTTTAAGTAGCTATTTACTGATAGGAAATATAGGAGAGGCTATAGACAATGTTACTTTCATTATCACTGTTTTCTGAAAAATAAATATTTACAGAATAAACAAGAAACAAAAATGAAAAAAGAGGAAAACATTCGAATTGATCTTTCACGTCAGAAATTTTATTCAAATGAAATCATTTAAAGATATCTAAATATTTATGAGAAAAAACCATCTATATAATATTCAAATAATAATGGATTATAGTGAATAGTGTGGTACATTTAAATAAAATAATAGAAAATATAATAAATAGAAAAATATAAATAAATAGTTTTCCTTTACGAAATGTTACGAGAAGCTCAAAAATTGTATGCATATATTTAGATTGACACATGCATAAATTTTATTTAATGCTAATTATAAACTTTAAACTTTAATAATAAGTTTATGATAAAAAAATGGAGTTTAGGGAACATTTGTGATATATATATATAAATATATATATATATATATATATATACACTATATTGCCATTGATTATGGGACACTCGCGATTCCATACTCAATTCATGAAAAAATAGTACTTTTGTCCAGTTTTCACTTGACCAGACTTCGAGTTTTTTGGAAAACGCCAGACGTATACATTGATTTTTTTTCACCTATGAAATTTTTTTGAACAGCGACTCTTCCAAAAAGTTCTGTACCACGTCAGTACCTTGATACTGTACACCAACTTATTTCAGCAATATTTTCATCCCGTAAATCGCAGTATATTGCAACGGAATTTTAACATTTGTGATATATATATATAAATATATATATATATATATATATATACACTATATTGCCATTGATTATGGGACACTCGCGGTTCCATACTCAATTCATGAAAAAATAGTACTTTTGTCCAGTTTTCACTTGACCAGACTTCGAGTTTTTTGGAAAACGCCAGACGTATACATTGATTTTTTTTCACCTATGAAATTTTTTTGAACAGCGACTCTTCCAAAAAGTTCTGTACCACGTCAGTACCTTGATACTGTACACCAACTTATTTCAGCAATATTTTCATCCCGTAAATCGCAGTATATTGCAACGGAATTTTCAAGCGGGTTATCAATTGTTCTTTTCCTGATAATTCTGTTTGCAAGAATAGTCATTTTCCGGGGTCTTACGGATCTCTGAAAGTCCTGAAGGCCACAGCCATCTTTATATAATTTTTAAATATCGTTTACATATCGATAACTTACGATCGATAACTTTGCTGCAATATCTCGAGAAGACTGGGATTTAAACGTCAAACTAATCACTGATTTACGAACAATAAATATTGAACGTTTCAATTTTGAACTTAAACTATACTATACGCGTTGATTTATTCAGAAACAGGACCAAAAACACTTTAACGATAGAAAAAAACTAAGGAATGAAAAGTGGCCGGAAACTTTTGCACTTTCGAATTCTAGCCCTTTGCATGAAGTATCTTCAGTATCCAATCAAAGTGATCGCGTGGTAAGTGTCATTCACATAACTTTTGATGCAATCGTGCTTCTTCTTTGTCGAAACATTCTGGTAAATAAATCGAAGAAACTAATTGGCTGGAAACTTTTGACCGCCACTGTATATTTGAACTGAAATTTACAAACATGAAAATTTGAAGATTGTGAAAAATATAATTACAAATATCTGGGCAGTTAATCATATGTCTGACTTGAATTTTAATTATTCACAATCATAGTTTTTTACTGCCTTTTACATTTACTTCTTCAAAGAAATATTTTCGGAAAATTGTATGCAACTTTTATCAGAACAAATAATTCGAGAATCCAAAAAAATATTATCTGATAAGCGAGGTAACTGAAATTCAGTAGATGTCTTTGCATTGTAATATACTAAATGCATACCAAATTTCAAGTTTCTATCTCAAATTGTTTGGGATCATTTACAGACACACACACTGATACACAAATACAGAGACAGGCGGGCGACAATTTTTTTCGAAAGATACATTTGCGGAACATCCAGTTTCTGATACGCGTAAATAGGAGTAACGATAGGGCAAGTAATACCGAAACTGCACGTTTCATGGTTGTTCGGGACATATCGTTGTTAATTCTTCTACTAAGCGGATGAATGACGGTGACACCATATATAAAAGTCATTGCGTCGGACACCCAGAAATTATCAAATAAGAAGGACATCGTAGAACCCCCCTTCCTTGGAAAATCAAAGCTGGTGCCAGTGGTTGGCTGAATTTATATCCCAAGAGAATACGTTCCAAATGGAATTCTTTCGGAGCATACAGTTCAGCTGACACTGTTCAGTGTGTGATTGTGGGATTAATGTCCCACTCATATGCACCTGTTGACAACATCATCGTAAAATAGTCCTCACTAGAGGTCTGGAAACATCATGACTGGACTGTATATAAAGGTAGAAATAGGTACCTTGTCAAATGAAATGTGATTCATCCTTCAACATGTCGACAATTTTGTTTGGATACGCCTTCTTCTATGCAAACTGTTACTCCCTCTAATGCAAGAGGACAGACACAGGGGAATTGTGGCGGTATTAAGCTTTTGGGGACGTTCTCGTGGGCGTCCGTGGAAGCTGTAGTTGTTGTAGAGCAGACCATGAATGTCACAAACTATCTGAACAACATTTACATCATTACATGGTGGTTGTCTTCTGCAATTGAAAATGGACTCTTCGTGCAAGACAAGGCTCCATGTCACACGAGTCGAATTGTGCTCGGATACCATTTAACGTCCAAGTCACCTGATTCGACAAATCTTAATCCGACAGATCAAATGTTGGTGTCATTCAACGGCAACCCAGAACTCGAAATTAAGCATTTTCAAAAATCCCGGATATGCATGATTGCTGCTTCAACAACCAATACAAATTATTTCCGGTCATCTACAAAGAACTTGTGGCATCCATGCCAATGTCGTTTGCAGCTGTTTTGCGTGTCAAAGTTTGGCCAACACCACAAAAAAGTTAGACAGGTGATCATAATATTTTGGCTCTTGAGTGTATATGCTCCAGCTTTTTCATGCTCATTTTCTAAATGTATTCTTTTGTGAACTAGATTTTGTAATTAAGTTGGAATTTTCGCAGACAATGTTATCTCATATTTATTAAATGCTTATCTTATTATTTCATAAAATTGAAATATATATTGTATACTTCAAAAAGCTGTAAAATGTGTAGCCTTTGTTACCAATTTCTCGCTATTAAATCTTGACATGGTTTTCTATAAATCTTTCTATCATCCATATATTTAAGATGAAATTAAAGTTCTTCTACGCATAGAATTTTTGCATATTTTTATATTTTATATTATCTTCTATAAATCTAATAGAGCATTGAACATAGATTGTTCCCCAAAGACAACTAAGAGATATCCTGTACTATGATTTAAAAAAAAAAAACCTACGAATATTTTGATATTTTTTATAAATGATCTGTAATTTACGAAATATTATGAGCTTATAATAGTTGCTATAATTCATTCCTTAATTAATATTAAACAAAAGAAAATGCTTTCTATAGGATGGCTGCTTTAACTTTAATAATTTTAAATGATTCTTTATGCAGATTATATTTGTTATGGAAGGTTTTTGTTATTGTTTTTAAGTAGCTATTTACTGATAGGAAATATAGGAGAGGCTATAGACAATGTTACTTTCATTATCACTGTTTTCTGAAAAATAAATATTTACAGAATAAACAAGAAACAAAAATGAAAAAAGAGGAAAACATTCGAAATGATCTTTCACGTCAGAAATTTTATTCAAATGAAATCATTTAAAGATATCTAAATATTTATGAGAAAAAACCATCTATATAACGTTCAAATAATAATGGATTATAGTGAATAGTGTGGTACATTTAAATAAAATAATAGAAAATATAATAAATAGAAAAATATAAATAAATAGTTTTCCTTTACGAAATGTTACGAGAAGCTCAAAAATTGTATGCATATATTTAGATTGACACATGCATAAATTTTATTTAATGCTAATTATAAACTTTAAACTTTAATAATAAGTTTATGATAAAAAAATGGAGTTTAGGGAACATTTGTGATATATATATATAAATATATATATATATATATATATATACACTATATTGCCATTGATTATGGGACACTCGCGATTTTAGACATTTTACTAAATATGTAGAAAAATACATTAGGAATCATCTCGAAACTCTTAGTTTATAAATATAATAGTATACGTCATACATCTCCGTGAAGATTTTTTACCGAAACTCCATAGGGGACCGTCAACAAATTAAAAAAGAATGAATATCTTTTGAATAATCCTGTCAAAACTAATGTAGCAAAAGCGCTCAAACTCTAGATTATGATTGAATGCCTTATTGTAATACACTGTGTTCATTTTTATGCAAATAGCATGCATATTCGCAGAGTAATTAAGGCTTTTATAAAAATGGCCCCAAATTTTTCTAAGTTTTTCCGTTATAATTTTCAGAGTTCTTAATATAAAATAATAGTTTTTTCAGAAAGTATGACAAACAACATTGCACACAGTACCCTGTAGTCAGAATTAAAAAATAATAAAAATTGTATGAAAAATGAGTAGGTTTACTAAATAATTTTTTACTGCGCATGCGTCAAAGATATAAAAATTTCATTTGCATATTATGTTAGCTAAATGTATAGAGCAACTTTTGTAAAAGTCACAAAATTATAGCTTGAAAATTCTGAAAGTAATCGTCTATAGAAAAAGGACAAAATCCGTTGTTTCCAAAATGAAGCAAAAAAATGAGGGATTTTATCCAAAAGTAGTCGTAACATCCTGTATTGTGTATTCTATATTAACACTAATCAATGAATATATGGATACAACCCCTCTTGTTTTTGCTTCATATTGAGATTTACGGATTTTCAACTTATTCAATTGAGTGTTTTATGTTTTTTATGTTAAAGTTTGATAGGTGTTCTATTTCTTTTATAGAACACATTCAAAGTCACGGAAAGTTTCATGAAATTTTGGGGCATGTTTAATGAGGGTTATTTTCAACAAAGTAATTACTGCTTGTATTTATAGCTGCCATTTCATGGCTTACTTTTGAATTTCCATTCACTTGGGATAGATCCTCATATTCTGCAAGAAAAAAAAAATCCGGAGAAGAAGAATTAAAGAAACTGGAAATAAAATTTGAAAAAAATAGTGAAAAGTAGATAGGAAAATCATTACCATTATTCATAAATTCGAAAAGAATGTGAATTTTTCCCCCATGTAATTGTTGATTGAAGATAATTATCCTTTTATATTTCTATATTAAGTCATTAGGAATTCAATTGAAATAGTATTAACCGGGTTTCTCATTAAAGCTCAAAAATAAAAAGTTATTAATATTTAAGAGGAAATTTTACTATTTTTTCTCTTGCAAGATTAATAATCTATACTGCTCTAGCTCATTGATGGTTTACTATAGTACGATTTGACTAATGAAGCGAATTATAGCTTTTTCTTTATTACTTATTTTGTTTTATGCATATTCTTTATTACTTTTGAATCACATATTATTAAAACGCTGCCATAAACAAGCGTTTAGAGATAAGATATTTTCATTAGTTTTCGAAGTCAAATTTTTTTAAGAGATTCTCTTTATAAATACCCTATTTCTTCTTTTTTACATAAAAATAAAAAAAAAACTTTTAATATGCTGATAAAAAAGCAGCATATATATTAATTAAAGCTTTCTAAAACAAAGCTTTGATTTCCTTTGTTAAATAATTATTTTATGTAACTCTCTCAGGTCTAGTGTACTCTTAATAGTATATACCTTTTCATAGATTACTATTTTTTGCTAACGATTACATTTGTTACTTTCTACATATATATGTGATAGTATACACCGGGTTTCCCAAAAATGACTGATGGATTTTAAAAATCAATACCTTGTAAACGGCGACAGCTATTTAAATTTTTTTTGCAGGAGGGTTATGTATAATGTCAGGAGTTTTTTATCGTAAATTTCTTATTTTAGTTCGCATCCCAAACAATAGGTGGCGCTGACGGCGACTGAAGGTGAGGTAAACACTTCATTCTGCACTGGTCACCTGGCCTTCAATCGCCGTCAGCGCTACTTATTGTTTGAGACTCGAACTAAAATAAAAAAATTACGGTAAAACAACTCCTGACATTAAATATAACCCTCCTGCAAAAATTTTTTAAATAGCTGTTACCTTTTGCAAGTTATTGAATTTTAAAATCTATCAGTCATTTTTGGGACACCCTGTAGGTATTGCCTTCCTTATTAAGACTTTCTTTTTGTTGGCATTTAATAATAACAACAAAAGTTTGATTATTTCTCTTTGACCAGTTGGCAATTCCTTTATTTTATAATTATATTTCATCTTTCCAATTTAACATTCAGCTTACTTTTCTGAACGAATCATGTTTGATCAAACGCAAAAAATACTTTTGAAATTTGTAATACATAACTCTTTTGCTTTGCGAAATTTTCTAAACGTACCCCAAAATTCTACCTTAACCTATTATTATACAAATATAAATTGAATTGTACATAAACGAATTACATTTGTTAGATTTAAGATAACGATTTAAAATCTTTAAAGTTCAGGAAATCTATTTGGATAGCTACAATTAACATTTTAAAAATAAAATTTATTTTACTTTAAAAATTTTAATCAAAATGGAAAAAAAATCGGACCCGAAAGGGCTAAAATAATTTCTTTATAAATCGTCTATGTTCTTTATTTTTTTTTTCTCATACAAGCTTATGTTGAGCTTTTTGGTACATTTCGAGTCAGTATACAATTTGCATACATCCAAACAAACGCGCTTTAGACATGAAATATCCGTTACAATGGATAAATGGAATTATTTTTACAATGAATGCTTCTTCTTTTTCAAAAACGCCACACCGATTGTAAAATTCTGTTAAAAATACATTGGGATTCTGACTGTAGTTTTTTAATTTTTTAGTTTTAGTCTTAATAATTAAATAATAATTATTATGCGGTAAAAAATAAAATTTTCTTTGCGAAAAAATTGTTTATATTTGTAAATAGACCAATGTAATGAAATTTTTAGTTTTTTTAAAAGATTTTTTTAAAAAAATCAATAGAATTTATTAAATTGTTTTTACTAAAAGAACATTTTCATTTATGAAAACAACAGTTATTAATTATTCATATAGTTTTGATTAGTAACAGAAATGTAACGAAATAAATTCAATGCCGCATAGTAAAACCTGTGTAAATGCTTGAGAAAGATACCATAGCATTAGAAGAAAAAATTGCATCGGCGGTTTCTTTATGCTTTCTAAATGGAATCAAGTGAATGATTTTGTATGAAATTTATAATTTTTTTTATAGATTGATTAAAAATATTCTTTTATGGTACTTAAAAGCAACTGGCGAGTGCTTAAATTTTAAAATCTATTATATATAAAATATAGTTAAATTTTATTTTTATATTAAATGTGCCACACACTCATAAAAGACGCGCTGTTTCTTGTGTAAAAACTTTATTTACCAGCATCACATCTTATTTTTTTTTATAATATCTCCTCCCATAACGCTACACATTTGTAATTTGCTTGTGCGTCCAATAAACACATACCTTTAATTATATTATTGTTTAAGCATTAAATTGTTTTATTGAGGTATTGTGTTTGAATTTTGGTATTTTGATTGTTTATTCGATATTTGGCCTTTGATATATTATAAAAAAATTATTCAATTATCGAAGTTTATTTTATTTTAAACTCTTCTCAATGAAGATAATTTATATTTCTTTTTAAATAAAATCTGTCCTTTCAATCAGTTTTATCAAAATCAGCATAATTAAAACCGTTCAGAAAAACATGTTGGTAACAGAGGTTTTTTTTATGACGCTTGAAATGTCTGATGGCCATTTTAATGAATAAAGTGTCTTCACACTAAATATTTCCGAACTGCATAACAAAAATTGTTAAGTCACTGTTCAAACTCAACAGCCAGAGTAGTATTAAAACAGCCCTATAAATGATAAATGAAAGTATTGTTCCGATGTTTTCTTATTTTCAAAAATAACATACTTGATATATAATTCTGTGACAAATATGTATGGCTGCTGTGTATACTTTTCGAGTTATTGATTGTAATCTTTTTCAAGATTATTTGCTAAATATTTGTTATGAAAATAAATATTACTTTAAAAATAAATATTACTTTAAAAAATGTTTACATTTAGTAATAAAAAAACGCATATTTTTTAGTTTCTATAAATATAGATTTTTTAACAATAGCAACAAAAAATATGAATTTATTAAATTATGTTTACTGAATAAACAGTTCAATTATAAAAACTTCATAACAGGTTTCACTAAAAGACAGCAATGCTGGAATTGTTTTTATTTCCGTATCGCATTTTTAAATACAAAAAAAAGTAATAAAACTACATCCTTTAATAAATTAAATCCGTTTGACATTTTTTTTCTGAAATTATGCACGTAAGAAATATTATGAAAGAATTTATGCTATTTTATCTTTAAAAAATCTTCGACCAATAAGTCTTGTTATTTTTTTTATAATTGTAGTAAGGATTGAAAATTTTAATAATCACAAAAATATTAATTTTTTTTAAACAAATATCTTTACATTTTTTCAAATTTTGTTTTGTAATTTTCTAATAAATCTTACATTTAAAGAAAATAAGCATTCTTGTGAGTTATTTATAAATATATTTTAACCTTTTCGCAATCTGGGTCCACATATGTGAAACTATATTCTTTCTATTTTTATTAATGGCATTTAAATATAGTTGAAATTTTGATCTTTGAATAATATATGGAGCAGCTACGGTGCTTGTAATTTTCAAAAACGTTTTTCAGTATTTAGGAAATCTCTTTCTGAAATATTCAGAAACATTTTTGACAATTTTAAAATTTTAATGTTTGTCCAAAATTTCCAAAATAGGTAATAATGTTTCTGAATATTGTAGATAGAAATTTTCTTAATACTCTGGTACGCTTTTGAAAATTACATGCACCATATCTGCCCCATCTATTCAGAAACGTTTCTGAAATTTTTTACAGTGTTCAATATCTAAGATTCAAAATAATCCAAATACATTTAAAAACGTGCTCTAAAGCTAAGGTGAAAAATAAATAATTCACTAATAAACAATAATATTGCTTTAATAGTGAGTGAGTAGAGAAGAGATTAAATGTAGACGATATATCTCAACTATTTAAAATTAGTTCCTAGATCACACAGATAAAAAAAAAAATAACAAGCCAGAATTATTTTTTGTACTTTCATTAAATTTCCATCTATTATCTCTGAATGTGTAAGTTAGAGAAAAAAAGTTTAACCCTGTTGACGAAAATATATTTTGATTGACCTTTGTCTTTATTACAAAGTGAAGAAAGGAAATGAATGCAAAGAAAAAATCTGCATACAAACTGCGAAAATATTTAATTAAAAGAATTTCACAAAGACGAAAAACTTAATCAAGTAAAATAGTTGGAATATCGAAATATCTTTCACTTTTTTAAACACATTCTGTAGAAAACACTAAAAGACTTTTTTTTATTAGAAGGAGTTTACGTTTAATACATTTTTTAAGGAATTGGAGGGTTAATAAAAGGATATTGTTTTCTTTATATTCCATTGAAATGTTTTAATTAAATGGATTGAGAAACCTAATGTAAAATGTTAAAAATGGCTGCATATTTATGTTTATACTTTGATCATATTTGTGTAGGGTGGATGCATAGAAGGGGGCCTTTTTTCGAAAGAAAAGTGACACGAATTTTGTTCTTGTATCAAATAAAACCTAAACGTGTTGTATAGTTAACAAGGCAGATCGCATTGATTTCAAATATCTGCCTATGTTCTTCATGAACGAGGAGCATGGAAACTTCTGGGCTTAGTATGCTATCTAATCGCACTGTTTTTTATACTATACTGTAATTTAATAGCGTCTTCTGTTTTTAAGTATAAATTGTATTCATTGCTTTGTTAATGAACTCGGTCGCAGTGCAGCCCTCCAATTTATAAAGTCTCCGCACATGAAAGAAACAAAATATGACAAACCTATGATTTCCAAGATCTAATTTTATTTATGAGTATAATCTAATTTTGTATTGAGAAAAAAAAATAATTGAAAATAAATATGTTGGATTACGTTAGGATTTTTTCTTATAATGTATCATTTTTATTAAAAAGTTTTTTTTTTTTTTAATATACAGCGATAACGCAAGTGGTCTTTCCGTTGAAGTTAATAAAACGTATGTTGTTGAAAGATGTGAACTGCTATATTATATAAAATGTAGAAGCTATTTTAGGAACATAAAAAAGTATTTTTGGTATGCATGCATATTTGTCTTGAATAATGCATACCGTAATGTCTCTGAGTCACGTTAGCTGCGAAAAGCTTGGAAATATTTTTTGAAGAAACATACAAACAAAATGATTCAAAATACTCTCTAAAAGTCTCAAATAAAGTTTTATCGATTCCCATGTTTATTTTAATTTATGTCTACGCATGAAAAAAAAAATTCCTTTAAATTATTTATTTGTCATAAATTCAAGAAGGTGTACTATTCGTTATTAAAATATATTAATGTCATTTTTTTAAAATTGGCAGAAAAGAATATTTTGGTGTATCTCAGTTTTAATTTGTTTAGTGTTACTTATATAATTATTTCCACATAACGTGTTTAAATGTAATTATACGAATCATAATTACATAGGAAACCATGGGCGGAAAACGAAAGGTAGCGATGTACTTCAATTCTCAATGTCGGCACGCTGTTAATTTTCATCATTGTGGACGCTAACTGCATGTGATCAATATGAATCACAAGGACAACAATCCACACGGAACGCGACCCTAAACTATAAAAAAGATCTACACCTATAATGAGTGGAAGTGTATCGCGCTGGATAATTTAATGAGGCCATACATTTTATCCTCTTGATTGGACTCTTGAAATTGTCACTTTTTGTTCCTTAGATTCTTCTGGAAATGCTTAAAAATACTCATGAACACATCTGACGCGGAGTATCGTTTCAACATTATACGGCATCGCCGCATTACACTAGAGTCGTAAGTTACCCATGGAACCGGACATTTGGAAACGATTGGATTCTTCGTGGCGTCTCATCGCATGTCTTCCCGAGATTATCTGATTTATCTACTTTTAATTATTTTTCTGGAGGGGCAATGAAGAACGTTTTTTTTCGACAGAACTTTCTCAAAAGAACTTGGAGGTACAAACCTCTGTAATTGCAGCTGCCATAAATGCAACAACTGGTTTCTTCGGAAATGTTCACTAGCCCAAGTTACGTCCGATGCTGGCATCCATGCAAATGAGTGAGTGTCGATGCAAAGACAATGCGTCTAACTAAACTGTGTCCATTCAGACTTTCATTTAAATCTTTTATTTTCAGCAAAAATAATGAGGGGGACCTACCAATGTTTTGTAAATCTTCAAGTAATGTCATTACTTTCCGATTCTGGGAAACCTCAAATCCCGATAGCAATCGACATTTAAGAGCCCTATATCAATTTTTCGGTATTGTATAAATAATATCTGTTCAAAACGATAAATTTTCGACATCCAATGAAGCCATTAAATGATGAAATTTAGTTTGCGACAAGGATATTTTTGCTAATCTACAATCAATTTCCAACATCGCAAAAAAGCATATTATTGAAACTAATCGATCAATTTAACCCATACAATAATGGCTTAGAATCTTGCATTTGTACTTTAGACAATTTGACCTCTAAACTTAACATTTCCAGCTAAAATAGCCTTATTGTCAGCTTTTTACACAGAGTTGCTGATTCAGATTTGTGATCAAAGTTGCAAATGGAAGATTAATCGCTAAAGGCTATTTGGGAGTAAAGATTGAGTTTAATGGTATGACTGAAAGAATGACTAAAGTACAAATGCCGAATGATAAAACATTATATTATGAAATTTCTAATGAGATAAATAGGTTTTATCACCTTCAGGTTTCAAGAAAAAAATATTTCAGTCAATGCATGGGTCGTCTTATCGTGGAATGTGGACAACTCGGAGGTTAATATGTTCAAAATACATTTGGCCAGGATTAACCAAGGGTGTCGCTGTGTGGTGTAGATCATGCATATTTTGTTATGTACCCGCTGCCTGTCACTAAGGGGCAAGCACCTCAGCGGTCATCTCAGCAAATATATTAACCATCACAACTTTCTCTCCCGTTCTTTATCGCGAGGGACCAGTCTGTGCCCCTGCGGCCCGAGATAGTCTTGTTTAATTTTTCATCATTCTAAAAAACGTATTTTTAATACCTTAATGATAGCAAACGGAGGGGGAACACTATGATCTACACTCACTGCTTCCTTGTCTGATTGGAGCCTCTTTCAAAGGTAAACTATTCAAAGGTAAACAAGCATACTAAACCTTTATTGATGCAATTTCTGGTACCACATGAGAGCTTTGCGCGTATACGCATAGATACATTAGGTCTTTTACCTTTAGTACGTGGATTCAAATATTGGCTTATGCTAAGTAAAGAGTTTATAAACTGACCAGATGCCGAGCCAATAAAAATGTTACTGATGAAACAGTTACCGAGGTATTTATGAAGACATGATTTTTATCGTTTTGGTACACCTCAAAGGATGGGATACGAGTGTATGCGATAGGGGTACACGTATCGAGTCAATATTTTCAATATTCTGAGAAGATTAATCGAACTAATCTGATGATTAGTTATGATTTCTTCATAAATACCACAGTGTCATGATTTGGTGAAACGACTTCATCGACTTTAAAACAGACCTATGTCCTATAAAGATGATAAGTTCAGAGCATTCTTCTATTTTTGTTAGTACTCTGAACTACAGTACGGATGGATGATATTGTTGTTTTACAGCTGATTTAAGACATTGAAGACTTTAAGGCTTCTTGGGCATCTATATGAAGATTCATGGTTGTAAAACCCAGCAAATTATATAGTCGAGTTATAGAAAATGATGTATTCTTTGAGACTCGTTCAAACCTTAAGACATGGATAGCAAAAGATTCACCTTTCCAAAAACATTATAACATCAGTCACGTTTGTATCTGGAGATATTTCCAGAGATTTCTACAACCATGTTATGAGGGACCATTCGAGATTTTGAAGAGACTGGAAAAGGATTTTATACCTCTTATTCATTTTCAAGAAAAAAATGTAAATATTAATAAGTTAAAAACCCGCTTTTGTTTGTCAGAAAACAAATTGCCTCTTTGACCTACACAACAAAAACTTAAAGGAAAGTTCATTTTCATCTCTTACTGGTTGCGTTAGACTGGCGGGAGAGTTGTGGAGCAAAGCAAAAGACAATCTTTTTATTTACTTGATCGTTTTTATCTACATGAAATTAAAGAGAATAGAAACACCACTTTTATGCTGCTTTTTAATCGACGCTAGAGTTTGTGTACATTCTAATATTGTTGGCGCAAAGAGGTGTTTTTTGCTTTTTAAAAAATGCATTATAAAAGTTTGAATTAAAGTATATTATTATACTTTTCACAATTTACAGCATATCTTTCTATTTTGCAGGTGCAATTTCGAACAGCCCTCGTTATATTTGTTAGTGATGCATTCTACTCTTTTCTGTGTATTAATGAGTTTTAAACGTCTTTCTGTGTTTTATTTTTCTTGTGTCTTTGTGACACTGTGTCACGTGAGGTTGCTCTTTCAGAACTGACACTTTCCTATGAAATTATCGTTTCTAACGATGTTTTTTACTTCCTCTCTAAGTTTGTACGCGAAATTCTGAGATATAATGTATATTCGTATTTTATATGAAATAGTTTCACCAGACAGATGTTTTCTTTAAACAAAATCACTGTGCTAATCTTAAAGAATTTAATTTACAATTAACTCAAAAAGGTATGAACGATGCAAGAATGCAATTTCACTTTCCTTTTTACTTTGCAATATTCGGCTAACATAGAAATAGTTCACATACTTCTCATTGTAGCAGTACATGTTATGTAACATTAACCGTCTGGTGTCTATAAATACATTTTTTAAAAATCTATGCTTCTTGTTTTACATGGATGAGTTGTAAATTTTACAAAGAGATGGTAATTCAAACGTTGTTACTTATCACCCTTCTTTTTTCCATTCTTCAACCTTTAAATACATTGTCGGTTTATTATTATATAAAGATATTGGCATCTTCAGTATTTTTTGAATAAATAAGAATTTTAACAAAAATTTTTAGCACTAGTAACAAAAAATAATATGCAGCAGAGCTCGCTACTCCAAACTAATTGGAGCCGAACACTGTTCGGTTTAGCGGGAATTCCGAATAGGTCAATTTCATTAATGATAATCAACTTATTGACTTTTTAAGGTATACGATAAATGCGGATGCATCTGCTACCGTCAGCTCTATACAGCATTAATCGTTTCGCGGTTAATAGATTCTGTTATTTCTGGAAACTTAATTTCAAATTCTTTGTTAATATATAACTGACTCTACAAATAAAAATTACAACTGAAGCATCATAGCAATAAATATATCTTTTCTCCACAAATAAATACGAATCATCGATGACAAAAAACATGTTACTTGGTCTAAATTCTCTACTTACTTCGTCTGAAAAAAAGTCAGTAACTTTACATCCTATAAATATGTAAATTAATTATTTTTTCTGTTTTGGAGTGATTAAAAATGAGTTTAACGAATTATATGAATGGAGCCGATATGTACAGTAAATAAACAGCTTTCATTCCAGTTTCCTTTTAGGAATTTTCATCAACCTTAGGCTTTATATATTTCCTTATTTACCTTTTTTATGTAACAATAAATGCACTTTTTTTGCTGTAACTCTTTTTAATTATTCTTGTGTTTAAGTTAAAAAAATCAATATTTTATCTAAACTCTGTTCGGAATAGGCAGATTTTCCAAATATCGGAGTTCGGAATAGCGGAACTCTATTCTACTTCAAATTGCAATAAAAAACCTTCAATTTAATAAAATAAATAAAAATCTGAAAAATTGTAGCAAAACATAAACTTGATAGGAGTTTGTCCGTCATGATATTTTAAAGCCTAAAAACTAAACTTCATAGCTAAAGAAAACAGTGTATAATGTCCAGCTGCTGTCTTTCGGTTTATTAACAA
Organism: Maratus speculifer; assembly: GCA_964019185.1. Classification (NCBI taxonomy): domain Eukaryota; kingdom Metazoa; phylum Arthropoda; class Arachnida; order Araneae; family Salticidae; genus Maratus; species Maratus speculifer. The sequence goes on along the minus strand of OZ025294.1, from coordinate 165,517,442 downwards.
AACTGCTGTTCTTTTTAACACTTTATTTTAGAAAACATTTCACTTAGAATGTTTTTAGCACTTTTTTTTAATGTGATACACTGATAAATATGAAATACACATAAAAATATATAGGATGTCATATATTCTGCATGAAATATTCTGCAGAAAGCAAGTTTTAGTTCATCTCAGTAATTCATATAAATTTCATTATGTTTGTAACGAGTAACATCATTAAAATAAGCCATAATAAATTTTTCTTTGTACAACTTAACTGAACAGATTACATTTTGGTTGTCATGTACATATACTGCAAAAATCACAAGTAACATTTTCGTTAATATTAATCTTTTCACATCTCTATATAATCATCTTACCGAATCGTACCGCAACGTATTTGAATCACTTCCCATTTAGTGATTGTATAGAAAAAAACTAACTTTGTCTCTTGGTAGTTTTTCCATTTGGTTTTATGGATGAGCAGCGCGAAATCGTAAGCATGTGCAGAAGCTCAATTTTATTTACACAACTGTTTTTTCAAAGGTCTTTTATGTTTAAATGCCTCACAAATCGACTTGACCTTCGCGATAGACCTATGTATCAGAAGGTCAGTGTTCAAATTCGTTTCAATTCAACAAAATCTTCAGTTCCCTGCAAATCTTTAAAACAGTACAGCTGATTGAGAAAATCTGATTTCATATTTAGATTCAGTGTCCAAAAATTATCTAAAATGAGTTGTAAAAGCTTAGGCAACAACAACAACAAAAAATGTAGGTCTGTGTTATTTATTACTTTGTAATAAATTCTTATATAGTCCATGTAACGTTACTTCTAAAATGTTTTTAAATTTTAATTATTTAAATCTTGATGTTTTCATGGCATTTAACTTAAATTATGATAGTTGAAACAAAATTGTTTAAAAATTCAATAAAAATGATTTACAATCAGAGTAATTGAGACTCAAAAAATATTAAATCAGGTATTTTTTTTTTTTTTTTTTTTAAATCATAAACAAAGATTTCTTCAGATATTTATTAGAGAGTTAAAAACAAATAAATTAAAACTTTTAATGACCAAAATAGGAAACAACTGTGGTAGTTTAAACATTTACAGTTATAAATATATATATATATATATATATATATATATATATATATATATATATATATATATATACATAAAATATACTTTTCAAAAAACACTTAAATTTATATTTATTATTTATATTAAATTTATATATATATTAAATTTATTAACATATTAAAATCACTTTTATTTTAAAAACAATTATTTTTACATTGAATGAAAATGTGGAAGTTTTATTAATATACTTTATAACTATGAAAGATCAGTTTTTCTTTAAATAAAGAAATAAAAATCCTTTTTATTAAAGTAAACATGCAGAAAACAGCATCTGTAAAGTAGACACACCCATTTTTTTTTTTTTTTTTTTTTTTTTTTTTTTTTTTTTTTTGCAGTTAAACAAACATATGCTTAAGGCTTGCAAAAAATTAAAACAAGGAATCTTTTCATTTACGAATATTCTTTTAATATTTAAAATCCTTTAAACGAGTTTGTGTTTATTAAAATTAACTGATGTTGAATAATTTTTTCCATGTTGTTTGTTTACATACAACTTTAGTAATTTTAATTAAAAACTGAAAATGACAAAAAAAAAAAAAAAAAAATTCCGATATCATTTTTAAATCCCATCAACTATCTTATTTTTGAAATTATATTTTCATTTTTCTAGTACGATCCTCTTTTTTAATTATTCTGATGTATAGGGAAAATGCAATTAAAAAATAAACTTTATAAACTGTTTATTATATAATAAGTAAATTATCAGATTAATGCCCATAAATTAAGCATTTCAATTAAGTTTTCCATAAGAATATCCAAACACGGTTTTGTCAACAACAATTAAAATAACAACAACAACTAAAAATATTTTTTGCAATTTTTTTTATCTGAATTTTGGTTAAACATAAAACTACACTAGATCGTACTAGATCACTCTACCAGGGAGCCAACCAAGAAATGGCAAAGGCATGAACCCCTGGAAGAAAATCCCTCACCGCCATCCATAGACATAGAACTACACTATGAGTAAATTTCTTACAGATGACAAAAAATATTTTAAAAGGCGTTAAATTACTTTTAATCTTTAGTACTTTCAACTGTGAACACAGCCATCGACGGAGAATATAAAATAAAATATAAATATAAATAAGAACATCTTAATTTTCAAATGTCACGTAATTGGAGCGAAAGTGTATAATATGATATACTGGTCACAGAGTTTTCATAAGATATGTCACATGAAAGTTGTCAGCAAAAGTTTAAAAAATGCATCTTGAGGCAAACCATCTACTAGCATATGTCTCTCCACCCCTTTCCATGGAAAGTCTTTAAAATTTTCATACATTATAAATTCTATTTATTGGAGAATTCCATAGAAAAATCCAGTTTAAAACACTCAGATTTTAAAAAGTTAGAATTTGCCCAGCCGAGGTCGTCGAATTGAGGAGGAAGGAAGAAAAATCCAAATAATCTAAAACAGTGGTCCGAGGGCTTTAAGATGATATACCACCTGATGAATCCAAAAAAGTCGGTTCACATAACGAGTTTTCTTTTGTTTTCCTCTAGAGTGAAAATTTTAAAGTCGCTGAAACAACAGTTGAATTTTTTTTCATGGATTAATTTTCTGCAATTCCACGATCATATGAATAACGGTTGCTGAGATGTTCCAAATCTTCTAAAATATCCCTCCCTTTTAATCCCGTCTGGGAGGGGTGAATTTGTAAAATAGTTGAAATACGTGTTTGATTACTTTTTTAGTCGATTTATATTCTGGAGTTTCACGTTCCTACATAAAACGACTACTGAGATATAGCAAGATCTTCTATTGCTTTCGACACCCTCATTTAACCGTCGTAGGGAAGGAAGCGAGAATTTTCAAATATCCTGTCTTTGTACACGCTTATGTTTCCATGCTTCTAGGTTCAGTAGTTAGGTCTTAATATCATTCGGTCAGGACAAATTGTTTTATATATAGAGAGAGGTTAAATTTATTTGAATTACAGCAAAAATCATTGAAAAGCATAATTGTAATAATGAATGATTACCCCACTTAAATTAACCATTTACTGCTTACCTTACACACTTTTATTGTTTATTACAGATTTTTTCATACTATTATTGATAAAGGAGAAATAATGGGAATTTAAAATTCATTTTTCCCATTTTTAGAGTTTTCAAAATTTCTACATTGTACATACGTAATAGATTTGCAGTCACAAAGTACATTTCTCACACTGTACTTCTCCCAAATACTTTTGAATGTTGGTGTAAACAACAGATTTTTACATGACACTTAGAGCATACACTTGTGTATCACACTTTTTTCGTGATATTTTTAAAAAGTTATTGAATTCCGTATTCTTTTTCTTATAATGTCACAGTTTTTAAATATTCCAGGGTGATATTTTCGGAACTGAAGAGACAAATTTATTCACTAGATTAATTTTAAACACGATTTTTCAATCGGTAAATCAATTATACATCTGTTATCTGTCATTTACATCTGTTAAAATTTATTCACGTTTGAAAAAGAATGTAAATCATTAAAATGCATTCAAAATATTAATTATTTGTAGATTTTTTGGTATTTTGTGCTTATAATAATTACAAGACTTTGTGCCATTTCATAAACGATATGCAAAACGATATGCAAATACTAAATTAAAATATTTAATTTGCTTAATGATGTTCTAATAAGGAGAATGGTTTGCCAATACCTTTATCCAGCCCTGCATATGAAATATAAAATTTATATATAAAGAGTAATATGGAAAAAACTAATTAAATTTAAAAGCGCATACCGAATTTTATGATGTATCTTCCAGAAATTATTACTCAAAGACAGGACTGTAATTCATTCCTTTTTTGTCCCTGTAAATTAATTAAAAATGATATGAATGTATAATGCATCTGTTTTAACACGATCGTAGTGTATTTCAATCTTTTATATCAGCTTAAATACATTTAAGATGCGTAATGTCATTAAAGTGCTCTCCGAACGATTTTTCCTTATATACCATAATGTAATGGAAGTCTTTTGAGTGTCTCTATAAATGAATCATTAATCCTTCATAATTCATATGCAATACTAAACAGGCTTTAACGACCTTAAAGAAGATTTATCAATTTCATTAAAATCCAAGTATATTTACGAGAGTGAGAGAGTGGACTGACGGGCAGATGTATAGACAAGCAGAATGCATAAGCACCTTTCAACTTTGTTGGAAAGTGCTAAAAAGAAAAAAAGAGAAATTCAAAATAACCTTTTAGTATTATTCTAACTATTTTTATAAATTCCAGACGAAAAAAGATATGATTCCTAATAGTTTTTCCTAAGGGACATAAAGAAATACGATTTCTTATTTTTTCTTTTTTGTGATAGAAGTAAATCATAAAACCTTTTGACATATATTGAGTTATCGAAAACATCTTCTTTTCACCATCTGAGCTATTACTTATAAACGGAATTAGACGTAAAAGACATAGTAAATAATTCTTTGTCGCTTTTAATAAAACGTTTTTCTTTATAAATTAAAAAGACAATTCATGTAATTATTTAACATGACATTAAAATATCAGGCAAAAAAGCAATGTCTGTGACAGTTAGTACATGTATAAAACTGGAAGAATTTCATTTAATTTATATATCAATGTAACAAAACTTAAAAATTAAGCATCAGATATAAATTTTAAACTGCATTCCGACTTTAACAGTTTGTACAACGAAATTTAATTTCTTCTACTTGGTCAGTTTAAATTCTGTTTTATTTTAAACTCTGTTTTAATTAATGAAATAAACTGGTTCTTGTTTTTGTTATTGACTAAAAATTTGTTGGATGGAAAATTTTGATTGACTCTAATTGAGTTTTTATTTTATCGCGTTATCATGTTTTTAGTACTATACTAAACTATGTTGAATGTGTAAGTAATAGTTTCGTCCATGGTTATTATTAATTAGTTGATATAATAATTAGTATCCCACTGTATTTGTATTTCATTATTCTGTTATATATTCCATAATTTTACAGTATAATTCTTTATAAACGAAAAAATGATTGAATTGCAATAATAAATTTAAACCATACCATCCTACAATTCAATGAAGATAAAGAAAATTTTAGGAATAAACATCATAGAAAGATAAATACCTTTATTTAACCCTGCAATCGTGGCGCCCAATACATTAACTGACAAACATCTCAGGAATGTATGGGGATCGACGATTAGACGTTAAACATAAAAAGTGATAATAAATCAAATAAAGTATCTAAATGTTAACAGTTACACTAAATTAAAAATTTTGCGAAAGATAAGAACAGTTATACTAAAAAATTATAAAATATAAGAAAAGTTTTACTAAATTAAAAATTCAATAATGTAGATACTAATGTTTTCTAATAAGGTCAAGTTTGCATCATCTAGTGCTACAGTAATGCACAATTAATACTACAAAATTCTCCTATGTTATTTGCATTACCGATCTAAATCAAGCCGTTTTTACATTTTATGTGAATGTATATAACCTATTTTTGGCAAAAGAGGAAATTTTAAAGAAAACTTCAAAAAATTTATTTTTAAAACTATCAAAAGTTAAATACGATAGGAAAATGGAAGAAATCTTGCATTTAAATCAGACATAGGTCGCAAATTGAAGCATAATTTCGCATCAGGTTTATTGCCCGATCATAACCAGCCCCCTACCCGCCACGGTACCAGGTATCTCATGCGTTAACCTGAGATAACTCGGCAGGTAGGGGCCTGGTCATTGGTTAGAAAGAAAGGAAGCATAATTGGAACTCAGGCTAGCATTGTTTTCAAATATCAACACATGCATGTTATGTCGGTGACAACAGACTCAACTGGTAGATCAAGTGACTGGCAGTTATTTAAACCATATATTCTATTATATGCATATCAAAATCATCAACTTAAAAAAAAACTTAAATGTCAAGGTATTTCTCGATTTATTCTATCAATGATTGGAGAATCAATTTAGAATTTTTGATATTGTTATGACATGAATTTATTGTGAATATTATCAAATGATTTTAAAATGTTTTAAAGCTACTGAAACTAAAAATGGCTATCTAATATAGGTATCGGCATAGTCAGCTATTCAACTGTAAAATGCTCAAATTGAATAAATTAAGAAAAAATGTATTTTCTTATAATGTCTCCAGCAGAAAAAGAATGTAGTATTCTTAAATTTACAGCTATATATATTCTTAAATTTGTTTATAGCTATTAAAAATGTCCGTGAAATTTCTATTGTTTTTTATCAAAGCTGTAGGCTATCCTTTTTTATTACAATTAATTTTATTTCAAATAAAGTGTAATATTTTTTTCTAATTTTTATATAGTATGTAACTAGATGGAACCCGTTAAACCTTGACGGCACCAAAGAAAGAGAAAGGTATTTTCGAGCTATTAAAGGATTTTTTAACGACTAATCTTAAGCAAAAATTTCAAAAAATAAAAGAAAAACCTGTATTTTACATCCAAGCAAATGGCCAGTAATTGGCAGAGTTACATTTAAACATGCTGTCATAGAATTAGAATCTCTCTCATTTGATACTTTTCCATTTACAAATACAACCTCTATAAATTGTACATGACACGAATAAATCATAAACTACTGTCATTACTAATTTCATACAAAATATACATACTTCAGTTACTTCGCAGCAAAATAAGACTGAATTTATAGTTTGCCTTTTAGCAACAACTTTAACAATGATTCTCTCAGGGGTTAATTTGTTGTATCATTACCCACCCCATTCCACAAATAAACATATGCATTTTCAACTAACTTTTCTATTGTCTTTTCATAAATCAAAAATACATGTAAATTTCACATATTAAAGTGATTAATGATAATATTTATCTGGGTAGGTGAAACCCGTCAAAACTTGACGCCAACAATATGAAAGAACCAAAGAAAAAAGTATTTTACCGCTAGAAATTTTTTTAACGATTAATATTTATTAAAAATTTTAATAAATAGGAAAAAAACCCTGCATTTTATATCCAGGCAAATTATATTCACAAATGCACTCAAAGAATTTCTCTAATCTGGTGCTTTTCCACACCAACATGACATGATCCCGGGCGCAGAATCTGTGAAACGCAGTGACACACATCACAGATTCCAGAAAATGTTTGTAGATTATTTTTCAATTGTTAATTTTTTTTAAATGCTAGAAAGCATTTGCTATATTCCGTTGTAATATTATCCGCGATTATAGGCAATCATTTCTAAATAAAAAAAAAAAATTCCGTCATAAATCTGAAAATTCGTCAATAATCGTAAATTTTGACAAATGGTCTAAAAAAATTAAATAACTAAATAAAATCAATTTTGACAATTGTGCAGAGAAAAAAACACCAATTTTGCCATATATCTCGGAAAAAACATGATTGTTAAAGGGTCGTGAAAAACACACAAATTTTGCTAAAGGATCGCAAAAAAATGCACATTTAAACAAAAGATCACAAAAACGTAAAAAAATTTCATCAAAAGACCGTTAGAAAACAGCTTATTTTGAGAAAAGGTTGCAAAAAAATGCAACGTTTGTCCAAATATCGCGGAAAAACGCAGATTATGTCAAAAATTGGCCAAAAAAATTTCGTTGAAACATTTCGATAAAACAGAAAATTACATCAAAGAATCGTGAGAAAATGACAAATTTCATCAAAAGACTTCGAGAAAACGACAAATTTTGTGCAAGTATCATAAAAAATATGAAATTTGTCAAAAGATCAAGAAAAAACACAAAATTTGTCTAGATACCATAAAAAACCCAAATTTTGGTAAAATAAAAAACGCAAATAATCACAAAAATAGCAAATTTCGTCAAAATTCCCCAAAAAAACAACACCCGAAAAATTTGTAAATAGATGTGAAAATAAAGAAAATAGATTTTTTTATTAATCCTCAAAATGATAATGCAACAAATGGTTCTGTAAGTGCTGCAGACAAAATAGAAATAATCTTTTCGTATGACAGTAATGAAGATCACAATAAGGTATTACTTAAAAGAAAAGATAACAATTAAAAGCAAAATAAAAAGTGTTATGCAAATAGAAAAAACGGTTGATTTATCTATATTTTTTGTCTTTTTATTCAAATTTCAAAATGATAATGTACAAATGTTTCTGTAAATGCTATAAGCAAAATATAAATGAATTTTTCGTATGACAGAAATGAAGATCACAATAAAGAATTGCTTAAAAAAAAGAAGAATGAAAACAAAATAAGAAGTGTTATGGAATAGAAAAAAAACGGTTAAATTATGTCCTTCAATAAAAACGGGCATAAGCAAAATGAATAATGTTATAAAATATAAAATTAAGAATCGGTCAAAAAAATATCCCAGAAAAGTTAAGCAAAACAGAATATCAGTCGATTTTTTTATGGGCTCTATAAACTATGATTTCGCGAACATCGTAAGATTACCCGACTAAATAAGCCTACGGTCATTTTAGAAATTAAAATAAATAAAAAATGTATCAGTGGCTGTTCTTAATGAATAAAAAAACTTACTTTTTCTAAACTACGCTACATACAAAAGCAAACGCGAGCATGGTATGGCATTATTTATTTTATATACGTATACAGACTGTAAGTACAGTCTTCTCCCTTTGGTTCTCAGATTTCTGCGCAAGCACGTTTACGGTGATCAGGTCGGATTGCGTTTTGCAAATTTAGTGGTAGCTGAATGCAGGAAATTATGAGTACAACTAGAAAGCTTGCTGGCGCATGCGTAGAGACCAGTTTTAGCTATGCTGAAAACCAAAAGCCTATTGTTTTAATATATATATATTATGTGGAAAATTAATTAAGAAAAATGTGCTCTAAATTAAAATTTATTTTATTAATTTAAGTAAAAAATATCATGTGGAAAGCTGAAAACATTTTTTATTTCTTAAGTAACATCTGCGAAATTGTTATAAAACATTAAAGAAAGTCTTATTTACGAATTACTTTCAAAATGAAAAATATTTAAATTGGGCTTGCATTTTTTTTAAAGATATAAAAACATTTCCAATTAAAAATAATTTTTTCATCTTGTTTACATCGAAATAGATTTTTTTTATTTATTTACTTCCTGCATTCCTTTTTGGAAAAAGTAAAGAAGAGATTAAATAAATAAAGCCAATTAACTGAGTACGGAATTTGAAACTTTTTTTTTGTTACAAATTAATTTATATCATGTTATATACTACTGTGTTTAAATAGTTATTCTTTTATTTTCCTTCGAGTTTTTCTGTTATCTATTTGTTGAGTTGTTCACACATTAAATAATACATATTAAGCGCGATGAAATAATAAAGCCAAGGTGGGTTATAACGCCAAGTGCTGATATTTCGTGTAATTTTCAAGAATCCAAGAGCTGGTACCTTCGATTCTGCGCAGAAGGGCTCTCTGATAAAAAACTTCGAAAAGGTAATTTTTTTCATTTGTAGACCTTATCGCTAGAAGAATCAAGGTCTTATCTAATATTTTCAATGAAAATTCAATAATATGAAGACTATATGTATATATTTATTAGGAAATACTTTGTTTATTACATAAATTTGTAGTGCATTTCATGTACTTTCAAAATGTTGTGGGATTTTTTTTATACATTGCAAGGTTTGCGAGGTAATTGTTAATTTAACATAATTGAACAAAGTGAATAAGACTATCTACGTTTAAAAAATTAATTTCAATGAAAACAGAAATAAGTAATAAACAGTAAGAAATGATTTTCTTACAGAATGAATATTTATGTTTCTATATCTGATTTCATTTTTTACTACACCTATTAAAAGTGAAATTAGAGATATTAAAGAAAGCAGACTACCTTAATTCCATGCGAAGTTGAAAACTTTAATTGCATTTTCTGAGAAATTAGATTTTGTTCAGAAAAAAGTAAATGACTATTGCTCTTACTCTAAATTTTATTATTCTATAAGAATGAAATTTTTTGTGCAGCGTTCGATAATATTTAGAGTGTAATGCACTAAAGAATTAGCTGTATGTGAATTATTTGTTGATATATTGCTATTTTTAGGAAGAATTACACGTAAAATTACTGAAAATTTCTATATAATTAAATGTAATCAGCTATATCTCTTTTATATTTCCATATATTGTCAAGTTTTTAGTTCATTACACTCAAGATTTTTTAATATGTATATGTTCAAAAAAGATTTGTGTTCAGATGGAATGTATGATAATCAGAAGTTAAAAAATGCAAAAGAGATTATCAGTGTCTAACCATTCAATAATTAATTTGCTTCAGGTTTTTAAGATTACCAAATGTTGCGAAATGTTTTCTTTGTGAGACAACATTTTAATTGCTGTGTAAAAGAAATAGTATATCGGGGCTAAAATTCTCTAAGCTATTAAAATCCTTTAAAGCATAGAAAAAATTACACACTAATTAAACACGCTTATATTTTTCATCAAATTATGTGATTGTTTCTCCAAGACGAATTTATATTTCACTTCTTTGGATGTATATTTAATTTTTTTTCTTTATATAAGTATTTCGTCGCTAATCGAACTTGGCTATTTTATTAGTTTTACTAAATACCTTTGTTTTTAACAATTTAAAAAATAAAATATTGTGTCGTAAAAAGTACAATTTGCGTTAGAAAAGTTATAGCACTAAATAAATAAATTAATAAATAAATAAATAAATAATTATCTAGTGCAGAATTGTTTTGAAATTAAAATGATTTACATTGATTAGAAAACCTAATCCATCTTGCGTTAACGCCTATTTACATAATTTTATTCTACCTATTAGAATAAAGTTTTATATAAACTTTTAAATAATTTTAATTAACAATTCAGTAAATTTAATAATACTGTAAAACCTTGTTTTAAAACAATGATTAACACTTATTTAAATGAAAAACATATATTTTCTGGATTCTTTATTTCAAGTTTTACTTTAATATTGATTATTAGTTTAACCATAACCAAATAATAAAACAATGCTTCAAATGCATAATGAAATATTTTAAATTTCTTTTCGTAAAATATATTTTCCATAAATTGAATTCTTATATATAATAAAAGAAAATTCAGAACTTTTAAAAACAGTTCAAGGATGTATGTGAATAGGAAAGAAATACTTTTTTTATTATCAACGTTTCCCTTTTTTTAGATAGCCATTTAATAAGAGCTTATTGAAAGACATTGATTCCTTTTTGTTATCTCGCTTCTTTTAATCAAAAATTATTTTTCTGAATGCAGATAAGTAGTTTAATGAAAGAAAGGGAAAACTGAAATAAAAAGTTAAAATTCAGAAATAAAAATTTAGTGAAGCTTATTTAGATTCTATCAAATATATCTTTTTTGTCATGGATGCGTTTATTCAAAAATTCGTTCATAATATGAAAGAGAAAAATATAAATTAATTTTCTAAGGAATACAATTTCATTGATATTGAATCTTCCAGAAATTATTACTCAAAGACAGGACTGTAATTCATTCCTTTTTTGTCCCTGTAAATTAATTAAAAATGATATGAATGTATAATGCATCTGTTTTAACACGATCGTAGTGTATTTCAATCTTTTATATCAGCTTAAATACATTTAAGATGCGTAATGTCATTAAAGTGCTCTCCGAACGATTTTTCCTTATATACCATAATGTAATGGAAGTCTTTTGAGTGTCTCTATAAATGAATCATTAATCCTTCATAATTCATATGCAATACTAAACAGGCTTTAACGACCTTAAAGAAGATTTATCAATTTCATTAAAATCCAAGTATATTTACGAGAGTGAGAGAGTGGACTGCTTCAAATGCATAATGAAATATTTTAAATTTCTTTTCGTAAAATATATTTTCCATAAATTGAATTCTTATATATAATAAAAGAAAATTCAGAACTTTTAAAAACAGTTCAAGGATGTATGTGAATAGGAAAGAAATACTTTTTTTATTATCAACGTTTCCCTTTTTCTAGATAGCCATTTAATAAGAGCTTATTGAAAGATATTGATTCCTTTTTGTTATCTCGCTTCTTTTAATCAAAAATTATTTTTCTGAATGCAGATAAGTAGTTTAATGAAAGAAAGGGAAAACTGAAATAAAAAGTTAAAATTCAGAAATAAAAATTTAGTGAAGCTTATTTAGATTCTATCAAATATATCTTTTTTGTCTTGGATGCGTTTATTCAAAAATTCGTTCATAATATGAAAGAGAAAAATATAAATTAATTTTCTAAGGAATACAATTTCATTGATATTGAATAGATTTTTTGGAGTATTATTAATAATTTTCTGGTTTTATAATATCTCATATACGTTAATCGAAGCAAATTTATTAAAAAATTAACTAAACGATAATCGTCGCTGTTGTTTATAGTGAAAAAAGAAAAAAAACCAACAGTTTTAGAATTTATTTTTAATTCAATGAAAGAATAATACAGTGTGTTCCTGGTAAATTTCAACGATTTTTTTTTCCTTTGGCTCCTTTGATTAAAAAAAGATGTTTCCCTTAAATTATGGAAAGACAGAATTTCTTTCTATTTCGATATCTAATTTTTCAAATGAGCTGTAAACGTATGCATCCATGTTTTTAACGATTGTCATTTATTGTAATCAAACCTGAATATAGGTCATAATTTATAATTTTTAATATGAGTTTATTAATGTTTATGATAATAAAAAAAAATAATTTTCAATAGAAAAAAGTCTGTAATATATCTGGGTCTGTTTAATGAATCTCCTTAACCAGTTAATTAAAAAAAAACAGATGTCTCTTTTAAGATATAAATTCACACTTCTTAAACGAGTTTAATTTTAGGATCGTTCAAATTTACACAGTTCAAATTCTATCAACAATTAAGATAATATTAATAAGCTATGCCTTTTTTTGTTTCTGTTTGGATTTACGATACTCAAATAAGGAAACAAAAGCGAATGTTAATGTTTCAGAATTAAAATTTGGTACAATTTTTAAAATGTAGATGACTTCAAAAACATAATTTATACGTGGGACAATCGTTAATTTTCAACTACAGGCGACTAATTTTATATTCTATTCATTCCATTATTTTTTTTAAAAATACATTTTTTAGTATATTTCTCAAGCAAAATGTTTTCATAGCATATGTAAAGTAATTTTATTTTGAAACGTGGCGCGAGGTAGCATTTCAAATTATCCATCTGTAGTTGAAAGCTTACGATACTCTCAGGTATATAACGATAATTAGTAGAGTTTGCTTTTCCCTATTTTTTTTGTGTGGTCAATTTTATCAGAATTAGTAATAGTTGACAACTTTTTTATTCACTTATAATCATTGATGCTCTGAATATTGGTAGAAAAACGAATCCTACTGGCTCGAGCCGATTGATCAGCAGGCCAGTCCCAGCCTGATTAAAATGATAAACATGTAGCTTTTAAATTGCTAGTCTAAGCTTTATTTTATTGTTTGTTATTAGTTTAACCATAACCAAATAATAAAACATAGCTTTAAATGCAAAAAAAAAAAAAAAACAATTTTAAATTTCTTTTTGTAAAATATTATTTTCATAAAAGAAAGACCTTTATTTATATAATAAAAGAAAATTCGAATCTTTTAAAAACTGTTTAAGGAAGTCTCTGAATAAAGTTTTATTTATTATTATCTACGTTGCTCTCATTTTATCTAGCCGTTTAATAAGAGCTTATTGAAAGATATAGATTCCGTTTTTATCGCGTTTCTTTTAATCAAAAATTATCTTTATGAATTCAGAAAAGCAGTTTAATGAAAGAAAAGGACAATTGAAATAAAAAGTTAAAATTCGTAAATAAAAATTTAATGAAGCTTCTTTAGGTACCATCAAGTATGTATTTTTTTTCTTCGATCCGTTTATTTAAAGATTCGTTCATGAAAGGAAAAAAGCTAAATTAATTTTGTTAGAAATAGAGTTTCATCGATATTTATTTGATTTTTTAAGTATTATTATATGTATATTTGTATTTATATCATCCCTTTATATCTGTTAATCAAAACAAATATATAAAAAACTATACCTAAACATTAACTATTGCTGTTGTTTATAGTGCAAATATAGTGCAAAAATAAATAAAAATTTAAGATTTTTTTAAAAAAGAAATAAAGCTATTTACATTGGTAAAATAGGAACAATATATTGATAAGCAAGATTAATAAGAAATGATAAAAATAAAAAAATACATTAATTAATAAAAATAAAATAAAATAAACGAAAAAAAGAATAATCCAAAGAAGTACTGTTTTGTACATTAAAATGACGTGCATTAAATAAAAAAACCCTATTCAGTCTTATATTAAAACCTATTTACATAGTGAAAAAACACCGTAAACACTGGCGATAACTAATAAATAAACTAGAACAATTTATCATGAATCTCCAGCTTTCTTCATTTTATCTCGATTCTGTGACCTTACGTACACGTGTTTCTTTAGCTCATGACGAGCTGTTATTGCTGTAGCTCGATACGCGTCCTTCTTTATTTTACATTTTATGATGATTTTACAAAGTGTTTTAGTTTATTTACCAATTTACATATTATTATTCAACCTGCATAAATAAAGTTTTATTGAAACTTTTGCATGATTTTAATTGAAAATTAAAAAAAAAATGTAATATTAATCTAAAACATACTTTTAGAACAACTATTTATCTAATTATCATATCTAAATGAAAAACATGTATTTTTAGATTCATTATTCAAGTTATTATTTAATATTGATTATCAGTTTAACCAATACCAAATATTAAAACATAGTTTCAAATAAATAAGAAAATATTTTAAATTTCATTTCTTGAAATTTGCTTTTAATAAATTGAATTATTATACACGATAAAAAAAATTGTACCTTTTAAAAACAGTTCAAGGATGTCTGTTAAGCGGACAAGGGACCTTGAAATCCTTAAAAATATTTTTTTTTATTTTTTGTAAATTTTACCTAAATATTATTCAAGGGTACATTATATGCATTATCACAAAAAAATGCAAAAAAAAATTATTTTTGACAAAAAAATGGCATTTTACGCAGCGTTTTCGAAATCTTCGAAATATCCCCTGCGCATTCCATATCAATGAAAATCCCCAATATTTTTTATGAAAGTTTGTTTTATATATATAAACAAAATTGTGCATCGAATTTTGAATATTTGAATTTAAAGGTAAAAAAAAAATTGAAATTTTGAAATTTTTTCGAAATTTTTTTCAAAATTTTCATTTTTTTTTTTTTACATTTTAAAATTCAAATATGTAAAAATCGATGCTCTATTTTGTTTATATATATAAAACATACTTTCCAAAAAAATATTGGGGATTTTCATAGATATGGAAAGCGCAGGGGGCATTTCGAAGATTTCGAAGACGCTGCGTAAAATTCCACTTTTTTCTCAAAAATAATATTAAAAATTTTTTTTTTGTGATAAATGCATGCCATAATGCATATAATGCACCCTTGAATAATATTTAAGATGAAATTTACAAAAAAAAAAGATAGAAAAAATTTGAACATTTTGAAAAAAATTTCGAAAAAATTTCAAAATTTCAATTTTTTTTTTAATTTAAATATTCAAAATTCGATGCACAATTTTGTTTATATACATAAAACAAACTTTCATAAAAAATATTGGGGATTTTCATTGATATGGAATGCGCAGGGGGCATTTCGAAGATTTCGAAGACGCTGCGTAAAATGCCATTTTTTTGTCAAAAATATTTTTTTTTTGCATTTTTTTGTGATAAATGCACGTTTTAATGCATATAATGTACCCTTGAATAATATTTAGGTGAAATTTGCAAAAAATAAAAATAAATTATTTTTAAGGATTTCAAGGTCCCTTGTCCCCTTAATAGGATAGAAATACTTTTATTTATTATTATCTAAGTTTCCCTTATTCTAGATAGTCATTTAATAAGAGCTTCTTGAAAGATTCCTTTTTTATGTCGTGTCTTTTAATCAAAAATTATCCTTCTGAATGCAGATAAGTAGTTTAATAAAAAAAGAGACAACTGGAATAAAAAGATAAAATTCGGAAGTAAAATTTAATGAAGCTTATTTAGATTCTATCAAATATATCTTTTTTGTCTTGGATGCGTTTATTCAAAAATTCGTTCATAATATGAAAGAGAAAAATATAAATTAATTTTCTAAGGAATACAATTTCATTGATATTGAATAGATTTTTTGGAGTATTATTATGATATGTTTTTTTACTCATGATATAATTTTTATTTATTAGAATGATTGTTTCTTCTGGATGAATTTGCATTTAACTTCGTTAAAGGTTTCGTCGCTAATCCAACCTGGCTATTGTATTAGTTTTATGAAATTTCCTTTATTTGTAACAATTTAAAAAGCAAAATATTGTGTAGTAAAAAGTAAAACTCGTGTTAGAAAAATTATAGCATTCAAAATAATAATAATAATAAAAAAATAATATAGTTCAAAAATTTTTTTGTACATTAAGATGATGTATGTTGAATGAAAAAAGTAATATTACATTAAATCCTATTTACATACGAATTAAATATTTCCATATGAGCGAAAAATTGTGCAAGCCAGCAATCGAGCCCAGATACTTGACTTACAAGGACGATGCTTTACCGTTTAAGCTAACTGGGCACGATAACCGGTGAGCATTTTCATATGAACGTTACTTTACCAATCAGTTTGACTGTGTTGAAATGCAATTTATCTACGTACCCATCATTCTATGGAATTCCTTGTCCTGCTGTCTATTCTGTTGAGCTTCTAAATGGCAGATCAGATGTTATGGCCAATAATGTTATCTGGACGAGAAATGCTCACCGTTGTCGTGCCCAGCTAGCTTAAACGGTAAAGCATTGGCTTGTAATCCAATTATCTTGGTTGGATTACCAACTTGGGGAATTTTTCGCTCAGTCGGAAATATTTAATTCGTATGATGACTTTACCAATCAGTTTGATTGTGTTAAAATGCAATCTATTTACATAGTTTTATTCAGCCTGCCTAAATAAAATTTAATTTAAATTTTCGAATAATTTTAATTAACAACTCGGAAAATGTAATACTACTGTAAAACATACTGTAAAAACAATGATTTACTTGAATTTAAATGAGAAAAATGTATTTTATAGATTCATTGTTCTAAGTTTTATTTTATTATTGATTATTATTTTAACCATAACCAAGTAATAAAACATAGTTTCAAATGTATAAGAAACTATTTTAAATTTTATTTCATAAAACATGCTTTCCATAAATTGAATTAAAATGTATACTAAAAGAAAATTCGGAACTTTTAAAAACAATTCAAGGATGTATGTGAATAGGAAAGAAATACTTTTTTTTATTATCAACGTTTCCCTTTTTCTAGATAGCCATTTAATAAGAGCTTATTGAAAGATATTGATTTTTTTTTATTATTTCGTTTCTTTTAATCAAAAATTATTTTTCTGAATGCAGATAAGTAGTTTAATGAAAGAATGGGATAACTGAAATAAAAAGTTAAAATTCGGAAATAAAAATATAATGAAGCTTATTTAGATTCAATCAAATGTATCTCTCTTGTCTTGGATGCGTTTATTCATAGATTCCTTCATGATATGAAAGGGAAAAAGATAAATTAAATTTCTAAGGAATACAATTTCATTGATATTGAATAGATTTCTTGGAGAATTATTAATATTTTTCTAGTTTTATAGTATCTCATTATATATGTTAATCGAAGAAAATTTATTAAAAATCTAATTAAACAATAATCGTCGCTGTTGTTTATAGTGAAAAAAGAAAAAAAGAAACAACAGTTTTAGAATTTATTTTTAACGAAATGATAGAATACTACAGTGTGTTCCTGGTAAATTTCAACGATTTTTTCCTTTGGCTCCTTTGATTAAAAAAGATGTTCCCCTTAAATTATGGAAAGAGAATTTCTTTCTATTTCGATATCTAATTTTTCAAATAAGCTGTAAACGTATACATTCCATGTTTTTAACGATTGTCATTTACTGTAATCCAACCTGAATGTAGGTCGTAATTTATAATTTTTAATAGAAGTTTATTAATGTTTATGATAATTAAAAAAATAATTTTCAACAGAAAAAAAGTCTGTAATATATTTGGGTCTGTGTAATGAATCTCTTTAACAAGTTAATTAAAAAAAAACAGATGTCTCTTATTAAGATATAAATTCACGTTTCTTAAACGAGTTTAATTTTAGAATCCTTCAAATTTACACTGTTCAAATTCTATCAACAATTAAGGTAATATTAATAAGCTTGCCTTTTTTGTGTCTGTTTGGATTCACGAAACTGAAATATGGTAACAAAAGCGAATGTTACTGTTTCAGAATTAAAATTTGTTACAATTTTTAAAATGTAAAGCATTGGCTTGTAAGCCAATTATCTTGGGGAAAACAACCTGGGGAATTTTCGCCCTCAGTTGGAAATATTTAATTCTATGATAACTTTACCAATCAGTTTGATTGTGTTAAAATGCAATCTATTTACATAGTTTTATTCAACCTGCCTGAATAAAGTTTTATTTAAATTTTTGAATAATTTTAATTAACAACTCAGAAAATGTAATACTACTGTAAAACATACTGTCAAAACATCGATTTACTTGAATTTAAATCAGAAACATGTATTTTATAGATTCATTGTTCTAAGTTTTATTTTATTATCGATTATTATTTTAACCATAACCAAGTAATAAAGCATAGTTTCAAATGTATAAGAAACTATTTTAAATTTTATTTCATAAAACATGCTTTCCATAAATTGAATTAGAATGTATAATAAAAGAAAATTTAGAAGTTTGAAAAACAGTTCAAGGATGTCTGTGAAAAGGAAAAAAATACCTTTTTTTTTATTTTTTACGTTTCCCTAATTCTTGCTAGTCGTCTCTCTTTAGAGTTTATTGAATGATAAGATCCTTTTTTCTTCTCGTATCTTTTAATCAGAATTTATCTTTTTAAATGCAGATAAGTAGTTTAAGTAAGAAAGGGGCATTTTAAATAAAAATCTAAAATTCGTAAATAAAATTTAATGAAGCGTACTTAGATCCCATCAAATATATTTCTCTTGTCTTAGATGCGTTTATTTAAAAATTCGTTCATGATATGAAAGGGAAAAATATAAATTTTATTTTGTTAAGAATACAGTTCCATTGATATTGAATAGATTTTTTTTTATATTATTATTTTTGGGGGGTTTTATATTATCTCATTATGTTATATCTGTAATCGAGGCAAATTTATTAAAAATGTAATTAAACGATAACCGTCGCTATTGTTTATAGTGAAAAAAGAAATAAAAGAAATACCGATTAAAGAAGCTATTTATTTTTAACCTTCCTACCCTGTTGAAAAAAAAGTTACGTTTTACCTGAATGGGTCGATTAGACCCAGTTTACTTGTTTTTATTTATTCTACCTCAAAACAAGTATTTTCAACTAGCTTTATTTTAGATATTATTTTTGTATTCACTATTAGAGACCGACATATCTTATAACCCCCCCCCCTCCCACTTTAACTGCACCCCCTCCCCCTCTTCCTTGCAATGCCTTGTTTGTATAAGCAATAATTTGGAAAATAATAATAAAAAATGTACATTAGAAATTTGTTTTATTTCCATTGTTTTGATACATTTTTTATGATAAACAAGATTTACAGTACACATTTACATGCTCCTGACAAAGAAAAGATAAGCATGAAGTACATCTCGTCTGCGTTTTCGACCTCTCTTTGGACCACATTCTTTACATCTTCCCCGTTTAGCTGAACTAATACTTTCTTTTTTTTTACCTGCTGCGTTAGCCAATTGCTTCTTTATGATTACTCGGATATTTTGTTTCATCCTAATATCTCTGTGAGGTTCGGTCAGCTGTTTTCCAAGTTCCTTTAGAAAAAGCCGCCTTTTGTATAGTTTGTTTTGATTGCAAGAAGGATTTACATGCATAAAAACAACAATGCATTTATTGCAACTAGATCAATTAAATTGTAAAATAAACACATAGGCCATCGCCTAGTGCCCCTTTTGCATGTATATGCAGCAGCTAATTTATCAGTAGTATCTACTCCACCTTTAGTTTCATTATAATATAAAATTATTTCGGGTTTCTTTTCTTTCTCATTTGAAACTTTGGCCTCATGATGCATAGTTGAAAGGAGGATTACCGATTTGTTTTTTTGTTTTTTCGGCACATACGAGACAAGTGTCATATCTTTTTGAAACCCGAATAATGAAGAACATATTTCTCGCTCACGTGATGATTGAAACTCAGGAGGAATAAATGGTTTATTTTTTCTAAGAGTACCAATCATAGTTAATTTTTCCCCAATAATTCTTTAGCAAGAATATAATCCGTGAAAAAATTATCGACCGTAATATTTCGGGCTGTACCGTCAATAGAATTTGCTAGGCGCAACACAACATTTCTACCTTGATATTTTTCTCTCTCACCATCTGAAGGCTTTCCAGTATAGATATCAGCAGCGCAAACATAAGCTGTTTTCACATAAAACATCAACCACATTTTAATTCCATATTTCCCTCTTGGCTTTGACGGTATATATTGCCTAAATGGGCATTTACCACGGAAAAGAACAAGCTGTTCATCAATTGTAACATTTTCGTACGGAATGAACATCTTTGGCAACTGAATAACAAACATATCAAACAATGATCTTATTGCAGCTATCTTATCTAAACGACGCCGATTTACTCTACTTTCTTTGTTGTCAAACCTAAGAAACTCTCTAATAAATTCAAAACGTTGCAAATACATTGTTGCACGAAAAATGTCGCGGCCGTCTTCTTCGCTCCATAACTCTTTCAGAGATTCCCCTGCTGACTTATATACACCAGCTAAAATTAGCAAACCTGTAAAAAAAATATAAAAATAACTAAAAAAAAAGGAAAAGAATGGATTCATCACTTCATCAGATTCATCACTAGGTAACTCTTGCCAAAGCTTTCTAATTTCATCATCAGTAAGACCGCGCTTATTACGTGCCATATTGCATTAAAAATGGCGAAACACTCCAACACAAGAAGAACATTACTTTAGAATATTAGTAAAGTAGCGCCATCTATCGATCATTATTCGAATGACGAAACACTCCAAAACAAGAAGAACATTACTTTAGAATATTAGAATAGTAGCGCCATCTACCGATCATTATTCGAAATACACACTATCTAATTGTTTTCCATGCATTTATATGCGATTAGTGATATGGGTCGATTAGACCCATTCAGGTAAAATGTGACTTTTTTTATTTTGGCTAAAAAAAATAATTTCGGAAGTCTGAAAAAATTATAAACTGAAGATATTTATCTGTTTGAGGAATACTTAAAATATAAGAGCTCTTAGTTAAAACACGACGGAGTTATTATGAAATAAATAATAGAAATGGGTCGATTAGACCCATTCAGGGTAGAAAGGTTAAAGAAATAAAACGATTTATATTGTAAAACACGAACAAGAGATTGATAAACAATATTAATGAGAGATAACATACAGGCAGAAAAAAAGCAGCAAGAAATCATGAACCATTAAAAAATCATAACATGTTTTAAACGACTATATTGTATTTAGCAATTTATATACAATAACCATAACTAAATAATAAAAATTGCTTCAAAAGCATAAGAAACAATTTTAAATTTCGTTTCGTGAAATTCGTTTTCCATAATTTGAAGACCTTTTTTTATATTAAAAGAAAATTCATATCTTTTAATAAAAGGTTCACGAGTGTCTGTGAATAGGACAGAAATACTTTTTTTTAAATTATTATTTCCTACGTTTTCCTTATTTTTGCTAGTTAGCTAAGTCATAAGAGCATATTAAAAGATATAGATTCCTTTTTTATCTCGTTCCCTTTAGTCAAAAATTATTTTTCTTAATACTGATAAGTAATTTAATGAAAGAACAACTGAAATAAAAAGTTAAAATTCGGAAATAAAAATTTAATGAAGCTTATTTAGATTCCATCAAAGCTATTTCTCTTGTCTTGGATGCGTTTATTCAAAAATTCGTCCATGATATGAAAAGGAAAAAGATAAATTAATTTTGTTAAGAATACACTTTTATTGATATTGAATAGATTTTTTTTTATATTTTTATTTTTGGGGAATTTTATATTATCTCATTATATCAGTAATCGATGAAATTTATCAAAAGAGTAATTAAACGATGTCTGAAACAAAGTGCACAAAAACATGCATGGAATTTTTTCTAACTATTTTTATTTTGCTCTTTAACAATAGCTACAGTATGTTTCGTAAAAATAACTAGAATCTATATTAATCTAAACCTCTTATCTCGGGATATAGGTTATTCACTTTTATTTTGGTGTATCTCGTCTAAATGATATGTATGTTCTTCAAAAACATCCCTTTTGACAAAACTATAACATTTAATTGACAAGACGAACATGACAAGACGATATTACATGAATTCTCTTTTTTGTTACATCTCGATTTTTTATGCGTACAATTGCACGACACGTTGTCTCAGAACAATCATAGAACAACAAAAATACATGTATCAAAATAGAATGCAAAAAATTCATTAGTTCACGCAGCTTGCCAAATGTTCGTGCGCCATGTCGTTTCGTAGTTGACTGTCTGAAAACACAACGCAGTAATAATTGGCAAAATTTGTCATTATAATAATTAGTTAAAATACTACAATATATCAATGGTTTCAATGGTTTCATAAGTAGCTAAAACAGTTGTAAAATGTACAAAATATATATTAAAATTAAGGCAAATTTCAAAAGGAGAAGTGCCATACAAATCGTTTAAAGGATTTGCTTTATATAAAAATATTTTTTCTATGGAAGTGATGCATTATTTCGAAATTATGTACTTTCATAGCGTATATTTTCTTGATATGACTGCGCACTTAAAAATATAATATTCTCTACAAATTAAAATTGCAACTTGCAAAAAGTAAATTTCCAAAAATATTTTATTGTGCAAAAATAGAGCTGATAGAATAAGTCATTGTCCCACTACTACTGTTTCTATTATCAACACTCATTACTACTATTGCCAAATATTCAGCGTAAATCGAGGTTCTAACTACTTTAGAAACCATAATTTATACTAATTTTCATCGGCTTATCTATTGGCTGGATTACTACATGGTTTATAGTGAAAAAAGAAAAAAAAAAGGAAGTTACAATTGAAGAAATTCTTTATTTTTGAAGAAAAAAAGCTATATATCTTGCAAAATACGAACGAGAGATTGATAAACAATATTAATGAGAGATGACATACAGGCAGAAAAAAAGCAACAAAAATCATGAACCTTTAAAAAGTCATAATAAATTTTAAACAACTATATTATATTTATCAATCTATATACCATAACCATAACCAAATAATAAAATATAGCTTCAAAAGCATAAGAAACAATTTTGAATTTCATTTCGTGAAATATGTTTTCCATAAATTGAAGACTTTCTTTTTTATAATAACAGAAAATTCATATCTTTTAAAAACAGTTCAAGGATGTCTATGAGTAGGACAGAAATACTTTTTTTTAATTATTATTTCCTACGTTTTCCTTATTCTTGCTAGTCAGCTAAGTCATAAGAGCACATTAAAAGATATAGATTCCTTTTTTATCGCGTTTCTTTTAATGAAAAATTATCTTTCTGAATACAGATAAGTAATTTAATGAAAGAAAAGAACAACTGAAATGAAAAGTTAAAATTCGGAAATAAAAATTTAATGAAGCTTATTTAGATTCCATCAAATATATTTCTCTTGTCTTGCATGCGTTTATTCAAAGATTCCTTCACGATATGAAAGATAAATTAATTTTGTTGGGAATACAGTTTCATTGATATTGAATAGATTTTTGGGGGTATTATTATTTTTTTTATAATATCTCATTATATCTGTTAACCGAACAAATTTATTACAAATGTAATTTAACGATAACCATAGCTATAGTTTATAATAAAAAATTAATAACAATTTAAGAATTTGTTTATTTTTAAAGAAATAAAGCAATTTATATAGCTAAAATATGAGCTAGAGATTATTAAACAATATTAAAGAGAGATGATAAATAGATAGACACACAGGCAGAAAAAAAACAAGAAATAATATATCAAGTATAGATTATGAAACACTTTACAACGCATTAATAATACGGAAATTTTTTTTTACTGTTTAGTAAGGTGAAAAATGTAACGATATTGTAGTTTAAAATGCTAAATGTACAAAAAGACAATAGCATGTCTACTGAAGATGTACAACTTCAGGATTAAGATAGTCTTTTGAAAAAAGTTATTAAAGTATGCATATTCTTTTTCCTTTAAATATTCATCTTTTAAAGGGTTATAAAAATAAACATATACCTTTTCCTTCAAATATTCATCTTTTAAGTACTTAAGTGCTCATATGGTATTTCAGTTTGGATTAAAATAACTTGCGGTATTCGGGTTCTAGCTGTCTAACTAAATAAAACGCATGAAAACCTGCACTTTGTTTTTGTTTTTTTTGCTATCTAACTATGGTTACAGTAATAATTATAAAAATTCATTACAAAAATTACAACACTGCATCAATGGTTTCATCAGTAGCTACAACAGTTGAAAAATGTATAAAATATGCTGTAAAATTCAGGTAAATTTCAAAAGCAGAAATGCCGTACACATCCTTTAAAGAATTCGATTTATATAAACTTTTTTTCTTTGAAAGTAATGCATTATTACAAAATTAGGCACTTTCATCGTGTATGACTTGATATGACTGTGTTCCTTAAAATGTTAAATTTTCTATGATGGAAAATTGTAATTTGCAAAAAGTTAATTTACAAAACAAAGTGTGCTTGTGCAACAACAGAGTTGATGGAAACAGTCATTGGACCCTCTACTATTATTTCTACTATTACCCATACTCCCTGCTACTATTCCCAGATGGGTAGCGTAAATCGAGGCTCTATCTGCTCTAGACACCAGCGTTTTAAAGTAATTTTCATCAGCTTAATTATTTGCGATTAATTGTAGTGAAATAAACTGTAAGAAATTCATGGTGATCAGCGTATTTTTAGCACACATTTACGCAGGACTCCTGGCAACACTACCGATGAGTGAAGGTCATCGTTTAAATTCAAACAGACAATATATTGCATAAATTTGTCATTACCAAAGTTTTATGTGGTTTTTCTAACATACAACTTTGTAGAAATAAAGAAAGAACTGTTTGCAGTACTTAAATCTACCAAGTTTTATATATGTAATAATATAATTCTTATAATATCTAATTTTTCTTAGTCTTTTAATAATATCTTAACATATTTATTATATTTTAATTCCATCTCTTTAATTAAAAGCTTTTTTTAGTTTATTTTATTCCAAAAAAAAAAAAAAAAAAAAAAAAAAAAAAACTTAACCTGTTAAAGCAACACTTTTTCTACAACTCCATTATTTAGTTTTCTTTTTCATGGTTTCTAATATCTTTTATTTACTTTTTAAAAACCATTTGATTACCCACATTTCCCTGCTAGTGACGCTAGTGGCTAATCAAGTATTATACAAGTCAAAATGAAAACTTTTCGCCATAAATTATTTACATATTCTCATAATATCTAATTTTTCTCTGTCTTTTAATAATATCTTAACATATTTTTCAGATTTTAATTCCATATCTTTAATTAACTCTTTCTTTATTTTATTCAAAAAATCTTAATCTGTCAAAGCACTTTCTTTACAGTGTTAAAAATTTGACCTATTTTGAACCAAATTGTGGTGCTCAATAGCTGCCACTGTAACATGGTGAATCTTGATCCAATATTTGAAGATCCTCTTGAAGCATAGTCTCAATTGTTTCATAGTCCAACAAGGTTGAAATGGGAAGCTCCGAATGTTGGTTCGACAGTTTGCCATCTTGTGAAAGCAGCTACTTAGCACCAAAATTTGGATGAAACAAGAGTAAAAATGTTGACCTAGTTTGAACCAAATTGTGGTGCTCAATATCTGTCACTGTAACATGGTGAAATCTTGAACCAATTTTTAAAGATCCTATTGAAGCATAGTCTGAATTGTTTCATAATCCAACGAGGTTGAAATAGGAAGCTCCGAATATAGGTTCGAAATTTCGCCATCTGGTGAAGGAAGCTACTTAGCACCAAAATTTGGATCAAACTAGAGCAAAATCTTAACAGTTTTCAACTCTATTACTTTAATTTTATTTTTATCTTTTAATTACTTTTAAAAATCAGCAGATTAGCCGCAGATACCTGCGAGTGGTGCTTGTTCCGTATTGCACTACTTTATCATCTGAACGTCTGGCAGAATTATTTTCCTTTTTTCCTCTGTTTAAAAATTCTTATTGGAAAAAGATGCATTTTCTAGAAAGGTTGTTGGCAACACTAACCGTTGCTGTAAAATCCTGTTTACGTACGCACTTTGCTATATAACACGATTACTTATATTTGAGAAGACGATTTCTATATTTTTCAACTGTGAAAGAGAAGCCTGTCATCTGGTGGGTATAAAAATTTAGCGGGTGAAGTTCTATTGTGGATAACATCTTTATGTTTTGCATGGCGGTATCTTATGTCAGTACGATGTTTATGCAGAAATATTTGTGTAAATGTTTACCATGATGTACAACATAAAAAGTGTGTTTAAAAAGGATTCCGTCTATGTCTGATTTGAGTGGGAATTATTCCATGGAATTCACTCTTTGCTTTCTTACTGTATGCCACAAGACTGCTGACACACCGATTGTTCTTAGTAAAAATGGTATATCACGTATTAGCCATTACATATTGTATGCTTTAGAGCATCATTTTACACTCACACGCACACGCACATGTATATATATATATATGTATATATAAACTTTTTGCAGGAGGGTTATGTATAATGTCAGAAGTTTTTTTACCGTAATTTTTTATTTTAGTTCGCATCTCAAACAACAGGTGGCGCTGACGGCGATTGAAGGCCAGGTGATCAGTGCTGAGTGAAGCGTCGACCTGGCCTTAAATCGCCGTCAGCGCCACCTATTGTTTGAGATGCGAACTAAAATAAAAAATTACGGTAAAAAAATCCTGACATTATACATAACTTTCCTGCAAAAATTTTTTAAATAGCTGTCACCATTTGCAAGTTATTGAATTTTAAAATCCATCAGTCATTTTTGGGACACCCGGTATATTCTTGAATATATATATATGTTATTTGCGTAATGAAATTGTATAATTGTTAATGTTTTATTTTTATTAAAATACAACCTTATTCTCTCATAGGACTAATTAGATGATTTTTTCATACACATGTCACTGAAATGTTTTCATGAATTTCAAACTAAAATTTCAAGAAAATTCTTAAAAAGCACGTTTTCATATAAATAGAATTTATAAAAGTTTAACTGTACCCAACGAAAAAAAATGTGAAGAGTATTTTCAACTTTGCTTTAAAGTACTTTTTAAAAGTTGTCTTTTCTTTAATATCTTACATTTTTTATGATCTCATGTTAATTCTTTTATTTTTATTTTAAAGTGATTGAATAGTTTATACTTACAATAAAATATTGTGTAGATTAAATATGTTTCTTTGAAAACAATACTTAATGTCGTACCTAATTATGTATTATTTTGGTAACAAGGACATTAAAAAAAGACATGTAAATATAAAAACATGATTTTATGATAATCTTGGTAACTATATATATAATTTTTAGGGTTCACTATTTAAAAACAAAATCATTATGAGATCATTCCTGTGTATCTTTATAACAGGGGTTTTAGTCGTAAACTGTTGAATGTGGGTAGTTCACATTGAGAGAATTTAAAAAGACTTTTAACCCCTAAAGTTATAGATTATTATACATTTACAAATATATTTAAGAAATATGTAGAAGTGGTTAATTAAATTAGTTGAAAAAACTTTTCTTTGTATATAGTGTGGCATACCGAGTGAAAGCTTCAAAACATTGAACTCAAAAATACATTTTTTTCAATTTTAGATATTGTATTTTCCTAAAAAATAAAATACAAAAATATGCTCCCTCCTATCTTTTTCGGAATCTACTAAAAATCTATTCTAACAATTGTACACTTTGCTCGAGTTTCTAAATTTCAGTGAATTTGATAAATTAATGGCAAAGTTATATCACTTAAATTATTTGCTTGGTCATTTCGTACGTATAAGAAAAATATATGTGTTAAAATTTAATTTTAGGGTTGCAATTGTAAAATCATAAAATTCAATTCAATCGCAAACTAAAGAAAATATATTAAATGTAAACTTTTTAAAATTCGATTTTTATATTATTTTCTTTATAAAATCTTTTACAATGTTTGATAACGCCACGTAAGATCTATACTTCTTTCTAAACATAAATTTTCTCTGTAAGTAAATTTTTCTTGAGAAATTGTTGCATAAAACTTGTTTCATTATATCCATTTTAATGACGGATAAAAATACAAATCTATTTTTAATACAATAATTTAAATACAAAACTCAGTTTCAAATATCACGCTTGGCTGCATGTCTTTTGTATTTTTGACGTGTTTATTACCCCTAAAATTCATACAGTTACAGATACAAAGAAACATTTTTTGCAAAATGCATAATAATTTCCTTAATTCTAAATTTATAAAGGAATTTATATTTTTTTAAAGGAATTAAGAAGTTATTTTGAATATGAAGTTATAATCACAAGTAAATATTTTTAAAGATATTAAAATTGAGAATCTACTAAAGTTATTGCACATATAAAGAAAAACACTTCAAAAATAAAATACATAAACTCAAACTACTATTCTCACACAATCAAAATGTTTGGAAAGCTATCATACAATTTGACTATTTACAGCTGAGAAAAAAAATGACCAGCTCGGGAATCGAAACGAGATACTTCGTTTACGGATCAAATTCTCTAACGCTTAAGATCACTTTGCCTACAATCGGCGAGCATATTTCACATAGAAAACCTGATTGGCAACAACATCTGGTCTCTCAAGTAGGCAGTCCAATCGGATAAACCGCAGTTAAAAGAACTTCACATAACTCCATAATGTTTGGTTGTTGGACCTGTTAGCTTAAACGGTAGAGCATTGGCCCATAAACCAAGACTTTGTTCTCAATCCCCGAGCTGAGATTTTTTTCGCTCACTTGGACAAATATCATCGTAAATAAATTCAATCAATATTTCCAGATAATCTCCAAATTTCCAAATGCTATATATTATCTAAAAGTAAAAGATAGAAAATTGCGAAAATTTTATAAGATTGTTTGTAATTTTATAAGATTAAGTTAAGTTGTACAACAAAGTTTAGTAAAATTTTACATATTAACGACTTTAGGATGAAAGTGACGTATGCATTTCATATTAAAATGCTTATCCTCTTATGCTTTTATTAGTAGAATATGTTAAACTATGCTTTTCCAAATTGTAGAGGTCTTGAAATATTTACTTTTAAAAAAAACTAAAAAATAATAATACAGAATTTTTTTGATTAAAAACTTAAATGTTGTTAAAAGACCCACTTATGAACGGGTTAATGAGGGTAATTTGGGCATTAAAATGTTACGGAATATTGCACAAATATTGAACATTAAAATATTACTATTCAGTAGTGCATTTAGTGAAATTCTACAGAACTGCCTATTGGAATACTTTTGTAATAATTTTAATTTAATAAATGATCAGTACAGCATCTGCTTGTCTTACATTTTCACGTATCTCACATTTTGTTCCGATCGGATTATTAGAACGTAATACAGAGGTTTTTGGAATTCTGTAAAATATTTTTTGTTAACCCAGTATATTTTATACGAATATGCCAGCACTATATCATATTAATATCTGAAATTCCTTGTAATCGGGAAACAAAATCTTTGTTTCCCGATATTTTTGAACAACACAATAAGAAAGCTGTTTTAAATAAAACATTTTAAGAGTTTTGTTTTAAATCTGGTTTAGTTATCCCCAAAATTTTCTTTCTTTTTTTAATATAAAATTAAAAATTCTTTCCTTGTTAGAAAGTAAATGTTATTTACGCTGCCTTAGAATTCGCAACAATTTTAAAAACACCATCCCAAAAAAAAACGAATTAAATGCTTCGTGTAAATATAATTTTTCTATTTAATTTTTTTGGAATGTTGTTGTTTGTTCATTTTTAATATGACGTAATTTCTCCTATTTCCTATTTTTAAATTTACTGATTTTATTATTTAAAAATTTTATTTCTCTTTCAAAATTAATGTGAAAATACTTCTGTTGAAAGTAAGTATTCTTATTTGCAGAGCATTAAGAATAAAAAACAATAGTTTAACCTTACATTGCACGGTGTGCCACATTTGGCCCATACCTAAAAACAGTATTAGTCTCATTTTGCGACATAAATGTGTCAATATTATCGCTGTTACTGATAAAGAACAGCAAAAGTATGAAATAACCGTTATTCCGTCCATGTCATATGGCTACATTTGACAAAGAATAGAATTTTTTCTTCAAAAAGAAAAAAAAATCGATCATGCTTTTAATGCAAAGTTTACTTTTTTCTGAATACTTAAAAAATATTAATATAAAGAAAAATGCAGAGCATTAAGCTGATAAAATTAAATAATTTAAGCTCATTTAATTGCAAAATATAGCAATACAATACTTAAAAAACTTAATTGTATTATCGGGTACACGCCATAAAATATCTAAATTTATCTGGAAATTTGAAAATTATTATTTATTTTTTACTATTTTTCCCATTATTAGACCAATATAAAGATTTCCACTATTTTTTCATAAAAATAGAAAAAAAAAATCGCGCATTGAATGCTTTAAAGATTATTCAAAAAACTGAAATAAATGTGCCGTGTAAATATGTTTTTAAATTTAAACCTATTGGCAAGATTATTATATGATGTATGACGTAACTTTCTTCATTTACAAATTTTGACTCGCATTAATGCCTTTATTATTTTAACATTTTCTTGCTATTTTAAAATTCCCATGTAAATATAGTTTTTATTACGTAATTACAATATTTTCTTGTTTAAAGTATGTAATAAATTAATTCTGATTTGTATGTTTTTTTTTATTTATAACAGCCATGTGTAAATAGATTCTGTATTTGAAAGAATGTAATTTTTTGCGCGGTTTTTATAATTTGGCAACAACTTAAATTAACAGTCGTTTCTCAAATATGTAAAAAATATCGCTTGAAATACTGGAATTGGAATTTAAAATTGAAATAAAACATCAAAGAATTAGTCAAATAAAAAAAAATAATTGCAGTCTGTACACCTGCACATTATAACGTAAAAATCATCTAAAATTTGTTAAATTTCTACATATAATTTTTGCTCTTATAAAACTTTTTTATTGAAACAAAGTTGACCAACTATAAAATTAAATATTTTTTACAATAATTATTCGATTTATAAACTGCCTACGTCGGCGTGTTTATCAAACATTTCTCTCTAATACTACTTATTTTCATATTTTTATACGCAATATTTTTTTCAATATTAACCACGAAAGACTCTCGGTCATAAAACTTTCAATGTCAGTGGCTGTGACAGCATAAGTTACTTTTTTTAGAATAGAGAGATAATATTGCGCATAACAGTACTTAGAGCATTTACAAATTCGAACTAGCAAAGTTCCATTTTTGAAAATAACGGTAATTTTCAAAATTACAGAGGTTTGCAAAAATAAAATTTTCCATATTTTATTAACAACAATGTAATTAATATTGTTTATTATACTAGAATTTTAGTTTTAATAAATATTTTTTCATTTATCATGTGTACGCATATATATTGCACTGTTGGACTTCTATTCTAGAAGTTTATGGACTGTGCAATGTAAGAAAGGAAATATTAATCAGGCGAAACGTGTATTGAAGTATGCATTATAATATCTAAGTTCACGCCCCTTATCCGAGAGTTCATTGAGTAATTGTGTTTTTGAATAATGGTTTCGAAAAAGAGTGTCTGCGTAAGCACTTGTACTTGTTGTATAACGGTAGTATTAATCCTAGGAACAATTTCATGATAATTTCTTTTAACCAAACTAATTCCAAAAGAATTATATGCGATGTTCCTTTACATTACCAGAATGTACTCCCGGTCAAAAGACAACAGGGGTTTGATAGAAGATCCCAAAACTCACCAAGCCAAAATAAAAGAAGTTGAAGTTACTATTTGGCATAAACTTCCGAGTAATAATTAGTCCTGTTGCCGCCAAATCCATCAATGCAGTCAGCCACTTACGTAAGACAATCACCGAGAATAGAAAATTATACCAAAACGAAAAGAAATATGTTTGCCATGAAAACGAAGTATGGTCAAAGAAAATAAAGCGCGAAGAAACGTAGCTTCCATAGACGTAACTTAATTCCCCGACTGTCAGGGAAACAGTGCAAGCAGCTAAGCTGTAGAAGTGGCATACAGGAGAAAAAGGTGAAAGCGGATTCATTTAGTATACTTTGGTGTGGTCGCCAATATCTGTAATTATCAAAATGAGGATTAATGTTGTGGTCATCGCTATCGGCAGGTAAGCAGTGCGCTCCCCCAGTCCCTTTCGTGGAGGGAGTCGAAACCCCTTCCCTCAGAGTTGGGTCAAAGATACGTTAGAGGTAGAAGATTAGATGAATCTGTTCATTGTTATGTTGAAAGTGGAACTTTCAATGCATAAAATTAATTATTTACTGAGTCCTTGATCAATGAAGACTTTTCTCCTGTACGTATTCATCGGCTATCTACTTGCAATATAGAAAATATATCATAAAAATAAGATCATTATGAAAAAATCTTTCACTATCTCCAAATCTCATGTCGAACTACTAAAAGAAATGTAGATTTGGATTCTCTCGGGGAAGTTGGCACAAGGAGATCCACTACAAAAGCATTTGGCGAATCGGCGGATGCAATAAAGCAGTCTACGATTGGATCTCCCCTTTGAGTATGTTTCCCAGCAGCAACAGTTCGCACTGTTTCAGTTAGTTACGGTTTTTAAAGCCGTCCCTCTAAGTTCTTTTGTATGGTCGCTTGTTCAGAAAAATCTCTGACTGAGCAATAGTGTGGATGACAATTCATATTTCCTGCTCAATCACTCCACTTTTAATTATAATGCTGGCTGCTACACATTTGACATCTCTAAGACACTACTTATCATCATATTCGCATTCTAATCAAAAACGTTCAGTACGGATTTGTAGAAAACTGTATAGAGATAGATTTTGTAAGGAATACTAGCTACTGCATTCTCCGCTAAGTTGGAATTTCTGAAAAATCGTTGCAGGTCTTCGTCAATCATAACACTTCAACCCCAAACATAACCACAATTCAAAACTTTATCTATTTATTTATCAATATATTGTATATATATAAAAATATCCCTTTTTATGGACACGATAACTTCGATAATTCTGTATAAGTCTCTTCTTCCAGGCTCATACATAAAATCAAGGGGAAAAAAAATCTCAGTCAAGTTCGTTAATGGGCAAAAAAGGAACTCAAGGACTGGAAAGGATGGAGAGAGTTTCTGTGGAGAAAAAAGCCATAGCTTCTTAATTATAATACATATGAAATCTGTTTAAAGTTTTAATACTTCAAGGAAAAGGCAAAAAAAATTATGTATTACACATTTTTGATAAAATTATAAATGTGCTCAGGGGGCGAAATTCAAGATTTTTAGGGAAAAAAAGAATGAATTCATCAGTTTTTATAATATCAAGTCCATTTAAACTTATTATAAATCTTCGTAATACTATCTAAAATTTTTATATTGACAAGTTTTTAATAGGACCATCTCTAACAGGAAACAATTTTTTTTAAAAAGATAGGCATCAGTTCATAACTTTGTCAGTTAACAAAGCATCAAATATATTTGCATTTATTATAAATCATCTGAATATGGTCTATAGCTTTTATGCTAACAAGTATTTGATAGGACCAACTCTTACAGCAAAACCATATTAAATGATAATAGATGTTGAATAAAAATTTTTGCATTGACTCGTTTCTGATAATACTAGCTCTTTCAGAAAAATGAAATTTAAACTCGTCAAAAGCGGCCAGATCAAACTGCTAAATTCGGTTTATTTCTAATATTGATTATATTTTTGTTGGGTAAATCAGTACTTAACTTCGAAATATACTTCCACCTAAAAGACTGAGCCGCCAGTTAATTTTATTTTTTTTATTGTTATTATTATTAACGTAAGTTTTTAAGATACAAAATATAGACGAATTCCTAGTACTGAAAAAAAAAATTAATCAAGGAATGTCTGAGTATAAAAGAAACTAAGCTTACTATTTAAAAACTATCTTAGATGCTATGAATAATATGTATATTAAATTGGAAAAAATGGTTACCTTTTCCCCCTAATTAAACAAATTAATATAATTTGGTTACAACAAGTTTTCTTCTGAACTATTCCAAAACAGATTTACTAATAGCTCCAGTCATTAAGAATATAAAGCATAGTGTATTTCCTCAATACAGGTACAGAGTTACAGTGTTAAAATAATTAAAATAAGCATAGTACAACTACGCCCCCACTGAATGAATTGAAAATGTGATTATAAGTGTATGAGAGTTACAATGGTACACTTAATGATATTGCGAACTACACTCGATGAATTGCGTCAATAGATTTTCGAATGGTGATTCTCTTCTCAAGCATAATATAGCAATTCTCTCCCACAAAACACACACACTTTGTTGACTGAAAACGGGATAACTGTATTTCCTTTAATTGGTTTTCTATAGACTGAAATATATATAATATATAATATAGACTACTGTTTCAGTCTATAGAAAATCAATTTAAAAAAAATACAGCCATCCCGTTTTCAGCCAACATGCCTTTCGAATATAAATTACCTGTATTCAGGTCATTTATGAAAAAAAGCATCGATTTTAATTTATTAGAAATATCTCTCGATCAGGAAGCAAATTTTTGGTCCTTTCGTTATCATATTTTCCTGAAGACGGCGCGAAACGTTGATATTTTTATTTTATTTTAATTGTTCATGTTCATATTAAAGTTCTTGTTTTGTGCATCATTGAGCAATATGTTGTATTTTTAATAAATACATTCTTTGTAGTTAAATCTTATGGTGCAATTGTCCAGTATATGTTTAACAAGTATTCTCTTTTTGGATATTAAACATGGACCAATCATAAAACGAATAAGATTTAAAAAAAATAAGTATTCCATTTTTGAACATTAAACATGAACCAATCAGAGAACGAATAAAATGCGAGATTCAACCAATAAAAATATTCAGATATTTTTCCGATTTCCCATTTCTCTCCCAACAACAACTATTTTTCAAATAGTTAATAATAGGCGATGTAGTATACATAAACCTAACCAGCGCCAATTTATGTTAAAGTCTAATTGAATTTGTAGTTCATAAATATTCGTAGACTACTGTTTGAGATGAAACGGGCATAAAATTTGTGTCGCGCTTAGTTTAAATGACATACAGATATACCTTAAAAATAGTCGACTCCTGTTCAAAACATCCCAAAATGTGTAATATCTTTAAAAAAGAAGAAGTAGAAGAAAGAACGGAAATTGCAACTTTTCGCGTACATTCGTTTATGAATAAATAAGAAAGTAAAAATACAATCATCTTGATCATTAAAAATCTAAATTGTTTTCTTTAATTAATTGCTGTTATTTTTAAGGAAAAAAATTTATAGTAAATTCCAAAAGAACATAGCTTAAATATATTTTGTTATCTGATATTAAAGTTTGTTAAAAGCTTGTATAGATTTAGGCTACTTTAATTTTAATTAATTAAAATGCATGAGAAACATTCAGTGTGCTTTTCACACATAAATATTACCTTTTAATTAAAAAAAAATATTATCCTTATTGTTAAATATATTTTTTAAATTCGCCACTAATTTTCATTTAATGAAAAAATTACAGTTATGCTTAAGAATATTTTTTATATTTCTTATTGAAGGTAAATGAAATTAAAATAATAATTCTGTTAACAAAAGTAAAAATAAAATATATTTATCCTCATCTAAGAAACAGGATACTGGTTAATAAATATAATGAACATAAAGCATATAATTTTTATTTATATGAAAGAAAAACTTATCTTAATTTACATTTTGCATTATTTTTTATTTTAAAGCGCTGGATGAATTGCTACATGTTTTCAGCAAAAAAAATTACTTTAAACCTTTTTATTCTTTAAAATTGCCGCTTTGCGTTTTTTTTTTCCATTCTTTCTCTTTTTTATTTTTTTGAAAGTATATTTTTTCCATTTTCTTTTTGTAATAACACTTTGCAATGAATATATTTTAAAAAAGAAAACATGAAAAAAAGTCTGTTTTTCCTGTTTTTCGTTTTTTTTTATTTTTTTTATTATTTTTCTTTATAGCTTTGTTTATATTTAAAAAAACGTTTGCATACATTTTTTTAAATGAAAATCGTCATACGGTTCTCTACAGGCGTTGAGGCTGATGACTTTAAGTAAAGAAATTAACACAGATTTTGTAAAATATTTAGTATTTTATGTAATTATTTTATTTATAAATTTCATTTGCATTTTGTTACTTAAAGTACCGGAAATCCCCCTCCTACCAACACAGGGGGGGAAAAACATCTGGTGTGACTGGTAATAATTCATTTGTAATAACAACTGCCAGTAATTGCATAAGTATAGAAAACTAATGATTAACTAATAATAAATGCACAAATAATGCATGACAAAGTCGAAAAATCCGTTTCGAATCTACTATCGAGATTCTTCATTCGTACTAGACATAGCTTGTTAGAAAAGACAAAGCTGGGTGCTGAAAAGACGACAGAGAAGCGTAGCAGGGGCTGCCATTTGCTTTTAGTTTCGGTATCAAGGTTTCCCTACATATGACGTCACTGCAAGTGCAAGAGGGGATTCCCCCAACAGAAAATATAATATTTTTTCATTTAAAATCGAATTTAGGCTAAAACAATTTTTTGTTTTTAGTCAGAGCAAGACACATTTCTTCAAAACACAGCATTTTTTACAAGTAAATATATTTTTTTCGAAGAACATAGCGATTATAGAGGATTTTTTTCCTTAAAATGAAATAGCTGCGTTTTATTATTGTTACTATTATTGTACTAAGATAAATTTTTTATTGCTTGTTATCTTTAGCTGATCATTGTAAATGTGTGTGGTGGGGGGATAAATAGTTAATTGTGATTTCCTTTCACACTCAGGATAGTACCTAAGGAGCAATTTTAAATATCTTTCCCTAAACATTAT
The DNA here is from genome assembly GCA_964019185.1 of Maratus speculifer. NCBI lineage: Eukaryota > Metazoa > Arthropoda > Arachnida > Araneae > Salticidae > Maratus > Maratus speculifer. The sequence continues at coordinate 165,480,141 of OZ025294.1, read as the reverse complement.
TGGGCAGATATTTCTGATTTCGTCATGAAATATTATTTGCAAAAGTTTTAAAATGGTGTATTTGTAGTGCTTTCTTTAAAAATGCCCAGCATTTATGGTATTACAACATGTACTAATAGTTAGACAAAAACGAAAAATGTTTCGCATCATACATTACTGAAGAAATCTGATTTTAAAAAATAAATGGATTATCGCATGTAAATACGAACAATGCTGATATTTTCGAATTTGTTTTTGTCATTTTTAATTAATTCAATATTTTAAATAAAGTCATTGAAAGTAATGGAAATAAAAACAAAGTAAATATAAATAGTAACATATCCGTAATACTAATGAAAGTAATTTCTATGGATCTAAAAACTCGAGAAATTTTAAGCAATATGAAAAAACGCTTTTTCTAAAGAAATCATTTGCTTGAAATTAAAGTATATTTTGTGGTTAAAAACCTAAAATACATTAGTTATTATATACTTTTGTATAATGTTATGATAATTCATCATCAAAATGTAATTTTAAGTAATTCTTTCGAAAGTATATTACTCTGAAATAAAAAATATTATTGTTATTATTATTATTATTATTATTATTATTATTTTAGTATGAAAACCTTTCAGTTTTAAGAACTCGTCAATTTAATAATTGAAATTTTTATTTGTACTTGTATTTTAAACATCTTTTGTAAATGCCACTAGACTTAAGTTTTCTTCTATAAAAAATTTCAGTGTGATATTCAATCGCATCAAATGCTTATATAGAATCTGACGAAGATAACCATAAATTTTAAAAAGATAAAAAGTTATATTATTTCAAAATTTAAATATGATACTTGAATGTGAAAAATATTATTTCAAATTTACTTTCTCTTTCGCGTAGAAATTAATTTTAATCTCTTTAACTTAGGTGTGTACCTTTGCATTAAATATTATTATGTATCATTAAAAATTATTTTTAATAATCATTTTGGAATGTGTTTATAAAATGTATAACTCTGAATTTTGAATTTTATTTTCAAAAATAATATAACTATATTGTATAAATATTTTTATTTAATAATATTAAAAGTTCAGCTCTTTACTTTTGACAGTTCTTATGTCATTTGCTTTTGTAATCTAACTACACAAAACTCAAACTGGCCTGTGAAGAAAAGTGAAACCTAAATTATTTTTTAAACCTTTTTTTTATGAAATATCTCTTTACAAAAAAATACATTAGAATTATCCCACAATTTAAATTGATTATAAATATATTATTTTAAGAATTATTAACAAAATATTAACTGTAGTCATGTAAAAATAAAATATACTGCCTTTGTAGGTATTTTTATTTATAAAAATTATTATTTTATATTCGATAAACGTAAACTAACTTTTATATACTGAGTCGTCAGCAAAATTTATTGTAAAAGACAGTAAATTTAACAATTAAATTTCAAAAAGTTAAAGACTGATAATAGTTTACATTTTAGATGTGATGGTTCTTCTATATATAAAGAATATTTTTTAATCGTTAAGTTTCTTTAAGCACAAAAATTTCTACTGATATTTTAAAAATAAAAATAACATGTTTCTAATGCAAACTCAATTAGGAAGCTACTCTTTGCCCTCGCGGAGACGTCAAGTAGAAAGTCACTCCCTATTGGCTAGGGGGTGAAATGGCGCAATTTTTACATATAAAAACATTGAAGCGTAGGCTTACATATCCTTTACGGTAAGGAACGCGCCAATTAGAAACCAATGAGAAGAAAACAGCATCAACAACTGGGTGGACAATAGAGACATCTACCGGAGAACGAACAATAAAACTGAAAAAAAAAAGCCTCAAGTTAAAAACTTCAAAAAGCTTTGAAAATAAGGTGTAATTTATAAAGCATTAACTAAGGGGTGAGAATTTTTAATGGTAGGGTAAGCTTCCCAAAAATTAAGATCAAGATTTGAATGGCACTTATGGATAATGGTGGCTTAGGAAAAGTTCAACCTATGTTGTGAAGAGCAGCCATGTTGAGCAATAGAAAAACATTTAAACTCTTAATTTTTAACATGCCTGAAAGCTATTCCCAAATATACGCAATTTTTTATCTGCTAGCTTAAAAGAACAATAATGCACATAGCGTCGTTATAAGGCAAAGAGATCATTCTTACTAAAGCATTTTATACGAGCTGATTTCCAAACGTGTAATTAAACCTACTTATTAGTCACAAAAACAGCCGCCAATTGTTAAGTTAGCAATGGATTGGATAAAGTCATGGTAACTGAAAAGTGAAAATAATTACAGACTAAAACAGAAAATCATAGTAACCTGATTACAAAATACAGCCACCTTTGCATTTATAATTTCATTCAAATTTTATAAGCTGATTATTTTTTTTAAACAGTGCACATTATTTTGTTTTTAGAGACTCCGAATTCCAATCGGGGGTTGGCGGACGCAGCTTGCAGGGGGCTGAATCCTCAAGTATAGAAAAAGTTAAATGATAATTCTGATAGAATGTTTTCTTACTTGCAATTGAACATGTTAATGTGATATACGAAATTTTGAGGAAATTTCAACTTAAAAAAATATTCAAGTTCTACATAATTAAATGAAATAAATGCAACTTTTTTGTGAAAATATTACCAGTACCATGCTTATTTGGCATTAAAGTATTCAAAATGACACTATAAAGCGTGAGTAGAAGTGATAACTGTAATAATAGTGATTAAAAATAAGGGAGTGATAACAAATGTGGTAAACTACAGTGGAAGCATTACATCACCATGTATTATTAGCGTTACATCACAAAATATTACATTTATCAAGCATGGAAGAGTGGAATTTGCTTATTCAAATATTTAACGATGCATAATGCTTCAAAGTATCACATCAGGTATGCAGTTAGAATTTTTAAGTTATTGCATAGCTTTTATCGCGAGCTTTGAGCGCGGCGACCAAATGCAGAAATTCCGTAACGAGAAAAATGTAGAAATTCTGTGACGAAAAAAAACCTAACACTCGGCTAACATCGTTTCAGTTCTGCAGACTTCGGCATGGTATCCTTCGGTAGACTTCGGCAGACAATGACGCGATATTGTTCAGATATTTAGAGGATATCAAGTCTCAAACTTATATTTCTTATTTCAGTTACTATAAATCTATAGTTTCAATAATAAAAATTCCTGATAGAATATGTATAGAAAAGAATCGTCTTAAGATAAAACAAGGTAGGATAGTGTAGCTTTTGGTGATTGGAGACCCGCCCAATGGTGAGGATCAAAAAACTTAAAATGCTTAAAACTCGTGATCTAATTTTCGTAGCGCGGCCAAAGTTTGTTTAGTAATTTATTATGAGACAGTATTAATTTTTGGGGACAGGAGACGCCCACGGTGAGGGTCGAAAAAGTTAAAATGCTTATAACTCGCGGTCTAATTTCCGTAGCACGGCCAAATTTTGTTTGGTAATTTATTATGAGACACTGTTAATTTTTTGTGACAGGAGATCCCCCATGGTGATGGTCGAAAAATTTAAAGTGCTTATAACTCGCGATCTAATTTTCGTAGCGCGGCCAAATTTAGTTTGGTAATTTATTATGAGACACTGTTAATTTTTTGTGACAGGAGATCCCCCATGGTGACGGTCGAAAAATTTAAAGTGCTTATAACTCGTGATCTAATTTTCGTTGCGCGGCCAAATTTTGTTTGTTAATTTATTATGAGACAGTGTTACTTTTGGTGACAGGTGACCCCCCCCCCCACGTTGAGGGTCGAAAAATTTAAAATGCTTATAACTCGCGATCTAATTTTCGTAGCGTGGCCAAATTTTGTTTGATGAGTTAGCATGAGACAGTGTTAATTTTTGGTGACAGGAGACCCCTCCCCCCACGGTGAGCATATAAGCAACCTTTACATGGATACGGACATGGGAAAAAATCTTGGGCTGTGATTGGCTAATATTATGGAGCAAAGTCATGCGTCACGAGCACGTTATTCGCCGTAGTGCAGGAGAGAGAAGAGAACAACAAACTTGCATGGCTTTATGATGTCCGGTATCACTGACTTCTAATCACAAGATTTTTATTTATACAAATGTGAAATTTCAAAGACAAAAAAAATATATAAAGTTTTGGACAAATATTCATTTTTGTTCATCGTAACGTCGCCCGATTAAATAATTCAAAATCAAACAATCTTCAGAAATTAAACATTAGTTAGATGAACATTTAAAATTCTTTATCTGCAATTTTACAACGCAGCTGCAACAATATGGAATTATTGTTTTACGAAACTAAGTTTATTTAATTTAATTCTATGCAAAAAAAAAAAAACAGTTAGAATGTGTTGCAAAGTGCAAAGTTCGTTTGTCTCCAAGTGCATGCTTGCTAGTTAAATGGTTAAAATATCCAATTTTAAATGAAAAAAGACAATTTCACATAAATAGAATCATTCTGCTATCTTCAAGAAATATGTTTTTGTTTCTTAGGTAAACTAATTTTAGCTGTTCTTTTTTTTGTATGTCTATAACGTTTTGTAAATTGTATATTCGTGTAACGATTGCTTATTTGTGTAAAATTATACTGGATGCACATTTTTTTAGACAGCTACATCTGTGAGCCATAAACTTACGATGAAGATTTTTTTGTTTCTTATTTTTGCACAAAATACCTTTCGGCATGAAGTTATGCATTATTTCAACTTTGGAATTTTAAATAAATTGAAACATATCTATTTAACTATAAAAATTGTAAAAAATTAAATAATAAGAAATTTCATTAAATTATTTCTAAGGCGTATTTTTATCTATCACACCGATCCGAAGGACAACTTTTCTACAACAAATATCAACAAAACAAACGCCTTTTCATTTCAGGTTAAAAAGACGGAAGACAACGCCCATTATATTCCCGTTAAAGAGACGATAGAACCAATCAGCCAATCACAGAACAGAATTTTTACCCATGTCCTTATCAATGTAAAGGTTGCTAATATGCCCACGGTGAGGGCCGAAAAATTTATAATGCTTATAACTCGCGATCTACTTTTCGTATCGCGTCCAAATTTTGTTTGGTAATTTATTATGAGAAAGTGCTAATTTTTGGTGACAGGAGACCTCCCATGGTGAGGGTAGAAAAATTTTAAATGCTCATAACTCGCGATCTAATTTTCGTAGCGCGGCCAAATCTTGTTTGGTAATTTATTATGAAAGAGTATTACTTTTAATGACAGGTGACCCCCCACGTCGAGGGTCGAAAAATTTAAAATGTTTTATAACTCGCGATTTATTTTTTGTAGCGCGGCCAAATTTTGTTTGGTAATTTATTATGAGACAGTGTTACTTTTGGTGACAGGAGATCCCCCATGGTGAGGGACGAAAAATTTAAAATGTTTATAACTCGCTATCTAATTTTCGTAGCGCGGCCAAATTTTGTTTAGTGATTTATTATGAGACAGTGTTCATGTTTGGGGACAGGAGACCCCCCCCCACGGTGAGGGTCGAAAAAGTTAAAATGCTTATAATTCGCCATCTAATTTTCGTAGCGCGGACAAATTTTGTTTGGTAATTTATTATGAAAGAGTGTTAATTTTTGGTGACAGGAGACCCCCCCCCACGGTGAGGGTCGAAAAATTTAAAGTGTTTATAATTCGCGATCAATTTTCGTAGTGCGGCCAAATTTTGTTTGGTAATTTATTATGAGACAGCGTCAATTTTTGGTGACAGGAGACCTCCACGGTGAGGTTCGGAAAATTTAAAATGCTTATAACTCGCGATCTAATTTTCGTAGCGCGGCCAAATTTTGTTTGGTAATTTATTATCGCGGGCTTTCAGCGCGGCGAAAGAATCTAGAAATTTCGTAACGAGAAAAAAAAACTAACACTCCGGTTAACGTCGCTTCAGTTTGGCAGACTTCGGCCCGGTATCCTTCCGTAGACTTCGGCAGACATTGACGCGATATTTTTCAGATATTTTGAGAATATCAAGTCTCAAATTTATATTTTTTATTTCAGCTACCTCAAACGTATAGTTTCAATGATAAAAATTCCTGATTAACCTACATATATTGTAAGATAATAAAACTATTTTAAACAATATTAACTTCTCATTTATTCAATAAAATAAAATAAAAAATGTTATCTGTCATCACGCTCAAAAAGTGTAACTTGAATTATTATCAAAGACAAAAAAACTGCATAAATAAAAAAAAAATCAATAAATATAATTGCATAAGTTGATAAAAAATGCTATACAATAGCTTTACCGCGGCAATCCCCAAGTGCCACACGTTTTTTTTTTTTTTTTTTTTTTTTGACATCAACCTCTGTTTCCAACTATTAATATTAAAAGTACTTAATGATATGTTAAAATGTTGAATATTACTATTCTTAAATAGAGATAAATTTTCGGATCAAAATATCCGTTCCATCCAAACACTTGTGATATAATACTTTATTGAGAATATAATAATAATATTTTCCACTACAGATTTACCAATGTATGTTTAAGTAAGCTTTCATTATTGATAATAGTTTAGTTTGACATTTTCATAAAACACAATATTTTTTGATAATTCTGCCAAATTATTTTAGAGTATTTACAATCCTTAAGTGTGCTAGTCACTCAGCAGCCTAATTTTATCGGTAATGTTAAGTCAATGGGCAACAGATGCATTTTTATATTCAATATATATTTCCTCGAGATATTTAAATTTTTAACTTCTTTTTCAGCGTTCTCTTCTTAAAAGATATCTCTTTTTCTCTTAGTTAACAAAATAGTTTTAAAATTTTTGCATTATTTTATATAAAGTATTAAAATTTTACTTCCAGTTCGTCAGTTTTTAAAATATAAAATGTTAAATTAAGAATAAATTTTAGAAATATTTCGACAACTAACAAAAAGTGTGACAACCTTTATGAAGAGAACACTCAAAAAGGAAATTAAAAATTATAAATCCTTGATGAGATATCTTGAATATAAGAATGTATGAAACGCCCATAGACTTAACATTTGTGACAGGAATTCGTCCGCTGTGTGACTAGCACCCTTAATGCTTTCATGGATGAAAATAAATAGCATTACAGTGATATGCCACCTGGATGCGTAACAAAGATTAAAAGCGTGGAAAGAATGCCCCTAAGAAAAACTCTAACAATCTTGGAAATAGAACATCCCTTCATTTTAAATAAAAAGAGAGAATATTTCATTTAGAGTATGAAATTTGCTATATATTTGTATTCTTAAAAAATAACATTTCACCAGTGATTGTAGATTTAAAACTTTATCTTTGCATCGTTATTTTTCTTCTTAAATTTAATTTTTTACCATCATCTGAGTAATATTTTACTGAAAAATATTATTTCAGAACTAATGATTATTGTTTGTAGAGTAATTTCAAATCAAATTCTCTTTAAATAATATTTTTTTTCGCTTTTAAAATTAAAATGGCATACATTTATTTATTTATTATAGTCATTGTGGTTTGCTATGATTACAACAAAAATGCCAAAAAACAGTAGAAATATTGGAATAGCGACATAAAATAAGTAAAAACATTCCCTTTCTAAAAGATATACTCTCGGAAAAGTATTTTTCCTTTCGAATATATAGAAGGAAAATGAAATTCTTATCATTTGAAACTTAAATAATCATTTTTATAACTAAAATAATTAGATTTGGAAATATGTCAAAAAGAAATTCCCAAAAGCAATTTCGCTAAATCTTCTGTTGCATTCTAAGGATTATAGAATCTTCTACTTCTCTGTTGATATTACTTTATTCTCTTAATAAAATTGGACTTTTTTTAGAAAATATTGTTATTGCTCAATCAGAGATAAATAAAATGAAATCTTATGTCATAAAAAATTGAAAGAATATAGCTTATTTCCTCCCTGCTTTAAATTTTAAAGAAAATAAGCCATTTCTATTTTATATGTACCATTGATTTTAAAGAGAATCGAAATTTTTAGATAAAATAAATCCAATAAAAAGCATTTTTGTGTCAAAGCTTTCATTTTTAACATTTTTCAATGAGGTAGAAAAGTATTCATACATTTTGTATTTCAGTCCGTTTGTGCATCAGGCTACGTCCTATTTCCTGTAAATATTCTCGGATTCTTATACAATTAATAAACGTTACCCATTATCTTTAAAGCATGCTTACAAGGAAAGTCTTCACACGGGCATACACTGAAGAATCTGAAAAATTTATGGAATGTTCTTCTCATGTGGACACATAAATTTTTGAGAAAAGTTTCGGCGGAACTCGGATAGAGCATCCGTAAATAAATATTGAAAATTTCGTTATTTGAGAATTTATCACCTGTTTACGATAGAAAACAATTCAAAAAATAATTTTTTATGTCATATTCTCTTTAAGATGAAAATGTTTTATGTTGTTGAACTTGTTTAAATAATTTTAATTTTAAAAACTTTAATTTTGTAAGTTTAAGTCTTTTTTGCTTATAGTTTTGCCATATATATATATTTATAAAGAAAGTTAAATTTTAAGTTTTATGAATTAAAACAAAATTTTAATTAATTAAGTTTGTTTCAATCTTAAAATTAAGTCCAATTGAGCACTGACGATTCAATTCCAACAATGCTATGGAAACAAACACTTATCTGATATTAAAATGTATAACTGCAACATTCTTCAACTCGCCTTATTTTTGAATACGCTTAAATATATGAAGATATATTTTTCAGTACGAAAATATTTTTTTATGAATTTTTTTTTACTGTGATAAAATGAAACAACTGCAGCAACAAGTAATATAAATATGTAATACAAAAAATTTTTGTATTAAACGTTCCATTTGTTTAAATTTAAATTCTTTAAATATTTTTACATGCATTCTAAAAATAAATCAACAAGCAAATTTCAGATGTATGAAAATCGTTTGCTTTTTGCGAGAAAAAATGTTACTTGCAAAATCGCTCAACACTGTTGTCTTTTCGTGCAAAATACTTGACAGTATTTTATTTTTTATTGGTTTTTTACTGTAAATCCGCCGTTAAATTTGACTGATCCTTTTTTGCACACATAAATACTTCAATTAGTATTTTTTTTTCAAACGATTCTGAGTATGCCCAGTATGGAGACCTTCCTTGTTAGTATTCTATATTGAAAAAACAGGGAACTCAAAATAATTTCAATACAAATGATAAGAATGTATTTAACCGAGAACTAGTGTAAATTTATAGCGAGTCCCGCTTTTTTCTATATTTTTTTCAGAAATTTCTAACAGTGTAGATTTATTAGTGTATTTAATGTTACAGTTAAGATAATATCATTATTAAGGTTCATAAACTAAGGTTCATTACTAAGGTTCATAAGGTTCATAATCCATACTCAAATCACACGTATGTTATGTAGTATTTCCTACGAAATATACCTAAAATATTTGTCAATATTAATATCCGTAAAAGATATGAAATTTTATTTTACTAAAAATATGAAATTCAAGTTATTAAAATTTCATCATAAAAACCCACATTTTTTTTAAAGGTAAAATGTATAGAATGAGATGTTTTTCCGTCTGAAATATAAAAAAAAAATTGAAGAAAACCCTACACATGCTTGATTAAATGACGAAATACACTGCTGGATTCATCTTTAAATTAAAGTATAAAGGAAAAAAAAAGAAAGAAAAATAGAAATCCTTTTATTCAAACATCTATTAACTAAAATTTCATATAAAGAAGTACAATATATTTTTTTAAATATACAATCTCAAACAATTCAAAATTCTTCATTTTTATAACGAAAAACATCTGTTTCTTTCATGTAACTTTGTACACTCATTTCTTTAAAAATCCTCAATAAAGCATGCAAGAAGAAAAATAAAACAGGGGGAAACTTTCTTTTTACATTTTTGAAATTCCTCTATCACCTGCAGAAAAACAAAATTGAATGAAGTATATGAAAATTTACTGGAGATTTATGTAAAACAATATATTTAAATTTTTACAAAAAAACGAATGAAATATATAAACCAGAAGTAAGCTGAAAAAAATTACAAAGCATTGAATAGGTATTTTTAAAAAGAGCGTTTTCCATTCCGGTTAAGAAATATTTAATAATGTTTTGATTCCCTTTTTTAAAAAATCTGCTTAAAATAAATTATTCTCACAAAAATGGTTATTTCTATTAGATATTTTAATATCTCGAATTTTTTTGAAATTGTACGCATACAAAAAAATAAATTAATCTAAATATGCTGAATAAACATTCTGTCTAAATTCATATTAGATTTTAACAAATATATAAAAAAAATCCACCCTTTTTTATTACATAGGCGGTGCGTATAAAATTATCTTGTGATATGACAAATGTACTTGTGTATATTTTTTTTAAATAATGAAAATAGGACATACTTGTGCAATTAATCTAAAGTATTTTTTTACTAATTCTGAAGTGATTTTGGAAACCTTCAAATGATGTATATCAAGAAGGAAGATGTTTGAAGAATATGTAATCATTTCTACCTTTAAAAAGGCATTATGGGATATCGTAAAGTTTCTTTTGTAGGCGAATATTTTTTCATGCTACCTCACAACACTTAAAAAAATATTTTACATACGCTTTGTCGACATTTGAGAGATAAATATATTACAAAAATATGTATTGAAAAAAAAGTTAGTGGTGCGTATAGAAATAAAAAAAGTCACCTATAATTAAAACTTTACGATACTCCTACGTAATATTACGTATACGGAACGGAAATCAAGCAATAGTAGAACTATTTTATCATTTTTTTAGTACATGTTTTCTTTTGAATTCATGATTACTTAGATTCTCCAGGAATATAGGAATTAAAGTATTTTTTATTATTATTATAAAACTATGACTTACAACTAAAACACAATATTTTTGGAATGTTTGTATACTTTTTATTTAAAAATAACAAAAAACAAACACTGTTAGAGAATTTCATCCATATTTATCCGATCTATTTAAAATGTTTTTATATATCATTACATATGAATATATTACAAAATTTGAAGAGAAATGTGTTAAAAATGACAACATTTGTGAGATTATGTAATCCTTTCTGTCACCGAAAAGTGCGTCATGGATACTAAACTACGAATATGGAATGTAAACTTAAGTTATTAATATTAATTATAAATTTACTCCCCCCCAACAATATAATTTCTGAAAGAGCACAAAAATATATAAATGAAAATAATGTGTAAATAATAATAATAATAACAATAATAGTTTGTAAGAGGAACGTATAGTTTGACAAAAGGATGTTTCTGGATTTTTTTAGATTTTTTGCACTGTTTGTGTATGCTATCTTTAAGTAATATGTTGGAAGACATTTTGTAATGGATATAAATTTTTAGAGATTTATTTCCCTTAAAAAATTCATTTACATGCTGGGATGCTCTTCAGTTTTGTATTTAATTTTTTGTTTTGTGTATTAAGGATACATTAAAAATTTACAGCAACCGATTCAGCACAATTATTATGTATTTTCAAAATTAAACATTTTCTGATGAGAAATATAAATATATATAAATATGATGAGATATATCAAACAAGTTTTGAATTTTAGTAATAATTTATATTTTACGAATAGATCAACATGTTTACCAAATTGGTCTTAAGAAATGATTTCAAATACACTTTCTAAGGAAAACTCATAAATTTAATACATTCTCTTTATGAACCAGGCGTATCCGGTGAATACGTATAAATAATTCAGTGTATTAAAAAAAAGTATTTGCTCTCAATGTAATTCACGTGTTTTTAATTTTGAGGCGAGAACTTTCAGTTAATTTTCTTAAAATGTTACTCGATCTTTATATATGGGTAGTAATAAATTTAATATTTTGTTATCCAAGAAATGGTTTTCTAATATTGTTCTTTCTTCCAAGAAAAGTGTTATAAAACCAATGTTCCAATTAATGTTAATTAATAGTTCCAACCAATTAATGTTAATTATCTTTTGATTTTTTCTGGTGTAAATAGCTTTTTCCCAGGCACATTTCAAACTTACAATGATGAATCAGGTATTATACACAATGTTTTTATATATGAATTCAGTAAAATATTCTCGCATGTTCTCCTGGTTTTATAGTTTTGTTGTAATGTGCGGTAAAGTTCTTGCACTTTTAAGAATACATTGGACTTTCAAAACCAACTTTTTAAATTACCAATATTTTTTACTGAAATTTTCAAGATATATTAATGAAACAAAAAAAAATTATTTGGAAAATTTGATGAAACTGTCTTAAAAAAACTTGAGGTATTTAAATTTTGAAATTTACAAAACGCTCTATGCTTATTCCAAGCTTAACAACATTTACAATAATCTCAAATAACAATCTTTAAATTTTCATCTACTAGACGTACTGTAAAATTTTACCTAATTATAATAACAGAGCTGCCAACTTCTACGCCTATTTAAATCATATAAACATGTTTGGAGCCACAAAAATGTTTTATAAAATGTACGCCAAATATATTCAGTGTTTTGTTAATCATTTATAAAAATTTCTGTTTTTTACATGTTTATTTGACTTTAAATAGGCGTAGTAGTTGGCAGCCAAGTATTAACTTTTTTCTTAAGTTTTAAATACTTGTAACAAATATGCACATATATATAAAGGACATTCCAGAGAAGTTTCAATAATTTGAAAGCAATTGTGCATGGAAAATTTTAATATCACGAAAGTAAAAAAATAAATAAATAAATAAAGTCAATTCTGAAAGAAAAAAAATCATATTTTATAGCATAAATTGCTTGTAGGGTTTTTTTTAAAAATCATATTGAAAAGATTTTATGCACAAGTAAAATCACTAACATTACTTATAAATTATGTCTCAGTTTTTTGTGTTTCAATGGAAAATGCATGATAGATATTTACATTGAAATTGTTGAAGAAATGGAGCGACATAGCAAAGTTGTTGAAGAAACTAAACGACCTATTTCAAAACACCCGTTTGTAAAAGGGTATCACACATGTACAGTGGCTGTCAAAAGTTCCCGGCCAGTTAGTTTCTCTAATTTATTTACTAGAAGGTTTCAGCGAAGAAGAAACGCAATTGCATCCAAAGTTAGGAATATATGAATGACTTCTGACAACGTGATCATTTTGATTGGATACTGAAGACATTTCTTGCAAAGGGATAGAATTTGAAGTTCGCGTGTGGAAAAGTTTCCGGCCACTCATCAATGCTTAGTTTTTTTTTTCTATCAGTAAAGTGTTTTTGGTCGTATTTGTGAACGATTCAATATGAATAGTATAGATAAAATTCAAAATTTGAAAATTCAACTATTATTGTTCGTAAATGAGTGATTAGTTTGTCTCTAAAGGGTTATCTTCTCGAGATACTGCGGCAAAATTATCGATCGGTTAAATTCGACTGTGAACGATATTTAAAAATTATATAAAAATGGATATGGATTTCGGAACTTTCTGATGTCCGGGATATCCCGGAAACGGACTATTCTTGAGAGAAGAATTATCAGGATAAAAGCAATTGATAACCAGCATAAAAATTCCTTTGAAACATCCCACTATTTACGGAATGAAAATATTGAATGTTCAAAAATGTTTCATAGGTAATAAAAAAAATCAACGTACCCGATTGGCGTTTTTCAAAAAAACACAAAGTCTGTTTAAGTGAAAAATGAACAAAATTGCTATTTTTCTATCAATCGAATTTAAAACTTTTTTGAGGGTGATGACAGACATTAGATCCGAAGACCTAACAACAAATGATATGATTTTACCTACGTTATTCCGAGAATGAAGCATGGCGGAGGACATGTTATGCTGTGGGGAGTATTTTCATTAAAATATGTCGGTCCGTTATTTGAAATTCACGGCAAGATAAATTATGCTTTGTACAAGAATATGTTAGGCTAAAACCATTTGGTAGGCCTTCCCACCTAGCCGAATTTGTACAAGAGTATGTTACGTGATTATTTGCTGTCTTATTAGAGAAAGATTGTGGTCGGAATTATTTGTTTTAACATGATAATGACTTAAAGAATGCATGCAAGCCTCGACATTCAATGGCTTTCACACACAAAAAAAAATCGTTTTAGAAAGGGCCAGCCCAAACCCCCGACATGAATCCAATAGAAAATCTTTGTAAAAATGTTGGCAAACGTGTGACAAACTTTAAATATAAAATCTCAGCCAAAATCTCCAAAACATTGCAAGAAATGTGGAAAAAACGTTCCATAGACGATCTTTAACAGTTGATTGGATGAATATCACGTAGCTGCGCCGCAGAGCCAGTATCAGTATTATTAAAGGTATGGTGATAAAATACTAATTGTATAAATCTTTAAATATTAAACATCAAAGTTTATCGCTATAATTTTCTATTACAATACCATTTTTTCCGAACTTGTGAAGGTGGACGGAAACTTTTGAGAACATGCATTTTCCTTTATAATTAATTTTGTCAATTAAAATTATTGATATTTATTTGTTATTCCATAAATAAGTTCCTACCAATTATGTCAATAAAATTTATATCATAAGTATCACTTTGATATTCCTCTTCGTATGGGTATAGTTACAAATTAACTAAAAAATTTTTGTTGGCCGGAAACTTTTGACCGCCACTGTATTTTAACATTTATAAGTATTTGAAATGTCAATCAGAACTAATGTACAAAGTTTAATAATACAGTTCCAGTTATTCAAAATTTAGAAATTTATATACGACGAAAATTACCAAATCCATAAAAACAAAACGGTCTGCGCGCAATCAGATTTTATACACATTTACAATAATCTCATATAATTAACTTTGAATGCACAAAAATCGAACTTACAAGAAAATTACATTAGAAAAACTAAAAAAATATTACTATAATTTATTATTTTTATTTTTTTAATTAAAATTTAATTACATTCTTAATATTACTCTTAAATTTTCAATTTGAAATGCATGTAATAATATTTATTTTTAGGGACATATATTTACACAGATATGAATAACATTTTTTAGAATTTGCAATAAAATGGAAATCAGTGTGTTGCGCATGGAAGATTTTTAATTCGCGAAAATGATATAAAAGAAACAATCCTGGGAAAAGAAAAAAAACTAGGTTTTACTTCATAAAGTTCTTGCAGTTTTTTAGAAAATGTATATTGAAACAAATTCATATACAAGTGAAAGCTCTCATATTATATGTTTCATTTCAGTTTTTAATGTTATAAAATGCATTAAAGAAATTATAAAATATTGAGATAATTGAAATGTTATGTTTGTTTTCAGGGAACACTTTTGAGTTACTCTTTTAGGTAGATTTCGTATGAAATATTACCTATTGCATTGTCTCCCATGTTGGAATTTCTGAAAACTTTTTGCGGATCTACACGAATCATGACTCCTAGACCCCAAAACTACCATCAGTAAAAAAGTTTATCTATCTATCTATCTATCTATCTATCTATCTATCTATCTATCTATCTATCTATCGGTGTATATCACTTTCTTCTAGACACGATAACTTCCATAATTATGCTCAGATCTTCTTCAAACTTTTACATAAAATCAAGGGGCATAAAATCTCGGTTAAGTTCGTTAATGGGCAAAATCTGACCAAGGGGGTGGAAGTTAGGAGGGTTTTTGTGAAAACAGAAAAAACGCGATAACTTTTTAATTAAAATAGATATCGAATCAGTTTAAAGTTTATATTACTTCTAAAAAATGAGGAAAAAGTTTATGCGTGACAGATTTTTGATAAAGTTAAAAATGGGCTGATGGGGCGAAAAAAACATGGTTTTTGGGAGAAAAAAATTCATAACTTCGTCAATTCTCAAGATATCAAATCCAACTAAATTTTATATAAATGTACTCAATATTATCTAAAACTTTTGTATTTACAAGTTTTTGATAGGACCAATTTTTACCGATGAAAAAAATTTAAAACGAAAAGAAAAAGGGGGGAGGAAAAAGAAAAAAACCCATAACTTACTCAATTCTTAAGCAATTAAATCTAATTAAATTTATTTTACATCTTCAGAATAATATCTACAACTTTTATACTGACAAGGTTTTCATAGAACCAATTCTTATAGCAAAAATAAATTAAACAAAAATAGGAGTTGGAGAAAAAAGCTCAAATCGAAATTGCTTATATTCTGATTCATTTTAAAATTCATTTTTGATTTTAAACGCATCCAAATGACAGATCCTCTTATTTAGCAACTATATAATACGACGTATTGGTCAATTTTTTGATAAAGGCAGAATATATTTTTAAAAAGGCTGCCAAAAAAGGTATTTTGAACAGATTTCCCGAAGTTTTCATCATTAAAAAATTCATTAAGTATAACAAATTGCGTTTTTATGAGTCATTTTAAAATTCATTTTTGTTCTCAATGCCATCCAATTTACAGGTCCTATTATTTAGGAACTATACAACTTGACGTATTGGCCAGCTTTTTGATAAAGGCAGAATATACTTTTTAAAAGGCTGCCAAAAAGGGTATTTTGAACAGAATTTCACGAAGTTATCCTGATTGGAATTTGAGGAAATTTAAGAAATTGCGTTTTTACCGAGTCATTTTTAAATCTTTTTTTGTTCTCAAACGCATCCAATTTACAGGTTCTCTTATTTAGGAACTATATAATGTGACGGAGTGGCCAGTTTTTTGATAAAGGCAGAATATATTTCAAAAAAGGCTGCCAAAATGGGCACTTCGCACAAAATTTCCCAAAGCGATCATGATTAATGAACTGTGGGTATTCAAATAACAAATTGGTTGTTTTATGACTCATTTTTAAATCCAATTTTGCTCTGAAACGCATTCAATTGACAGTTTTTTGTTACTTAGGAACTATATAATGTGCGTATTCGTCGATTTTTTGATAAAGGGTGAATATATATATTTTAAAAGCTGTCAAATTAAGCACTTCGCAAAAAAATTTCCCAAAGCGATCGTGATAAAAGAATTGAGGTTGTATTCAAATAACAAATTGTTTATTTTATGACTCATTTTTAAATTCAATTTTGCTCTCAAACGCATTCAATTGACAGTTATTTGTTATTTAGGAACTGTGTAATGTGCCGTATTGGTCAGATTTTTGATAAAGGCTAAATATATACTTAAAAAAATCTGTCAAAGTGGGCACTTCGCACAAAATTTCTCAAAGCGATCTTGATTAAAGAATTGTGGATATATTAAAATAATAAATTAGTTATTTTATGACTCATTTTTAAATTCAATTTTGCTGTCAAACGAATTTAATTAACAGTTTTTTGTTATTTAGGAACTATATAATGAGCACATTGGTCAATTTTTTAAATAAAGTAAGAATATAATTCAAAATATATTGTCAAAATGGGTATTTGAATAGAGATGGGCATTTTTTTTTTTTTTTTTTTTTTTTTTTTTTTTTTTAGATGAAAACTTTTCGAAATCTACCTCCGCCTGTAGGCCATGCCGAAAGGGATTTTTTGAGTTATAGAATTCTGAATAATTAATGTTCGAATTATGAAGTGTTAAATGTATAATAAACTGAAATATTGCCAAATATCTCTAATTACAATACATACCATGTATGTAAACAATGAAATTTAAAAAATACATTTTATCGTTCACAGTAATAGTTAGTTAAAAACTTTCAACACATACCTTTCAAATAACTAATTGATTTTTCAAGTGACTCTCAGGTTTATTTTTATTCAATCTTTTGTATATAACTAAATAATAAATGCTTGCCAAAAAAATGTAGCTGAAGCAAATATTTTTTCTAAACATTTCGCTTTGCAATGCCACTATTAAAAAAAGAGTTACGCATCTTTTTTTTGTGTGTGTGTGTGGGAGGGGATATATGTTTCAATGTGGTTGCTGTTCAGCCTCTGGGATTGATTTTAAATGCTACCGAAATGGACTGGATTGTTTTGTTTTGGATTTTTTTTCTGTAACATTTATAAAATAAATATATGCTTATAAGTATTTTAAAACAATGTTTTTAATCATAATAAAAAATTTGGTTAGATGAGAAAATAGGTTTTTTCTGGCGCTATTTTGGATTCCGTCATCAATCATGCCACACGAAACAGGATACGGTACTAATTCCACCTAAATGCATTACTATTTACATTTTTAACAACGTTTTCCGTTATTTTTCGTGCATTAAAAATATATGTGAATTTCATATGTTACAATGATTTATGACAGCACTCATTCTGGCTAGTGTTGAAAACATATTGGCGAATTAGCAAAGCGAGGTGGTCCAAATAAAAATATTTTTAATTGTTTTTTCAATCAAGGTTTTAAATTAATTCTATTTCCAAAGTACTTTTCCATGTTTATTATTTTGAAATTTGAAAATTCATGAGTTTCATAATGTTAAAATTGCTTATGTCCAATAAGGAGCAATGATTTTTATTTACATTTTGATTATTTTTTTTTCATTTTTAAGAGTTTACATTTTATAATTAAAAATATTTGCAAATTTCATATGTCATAAAGATTTATGATAACAATTATTCTGGCTAGAGTTCACACAAATAGAGGCGATGGAGCTAGAATCGCATAGCAGCATTTATGTAAAATTCATTGCAATTCACAGAGGTTGTCGAGGAAGGGGCGGCCTCCATATTACTATACAATCATAAGAGTGTGGTTGCTTATACAAACACTAACGAAAGCGAAATTTTTTTTACGGTTCTCTGTATTTATGTTTATATGTCTTTTACAATATTAAAAAAACCCTAATTATGGGCTTTTAAACAATAACATACTTGAATGTTTCCATGATATTTTTAAATAGAAGAATTTTTAACAGAAGACTTTAAACAGAAGAAATAGATTTGAGTATAACTAAATTGTATCTTAAAATTTTAGTGAGAAATAAAAAAGATTAATATGTTTTATAAAAATTTCTCAAAGAGTTATTATGAAGGAGAAGAAATTTAATGTTTATTGAAATCAATTTTTTTTAAATTGCTAAAGCAAAAATTGTAAGAGCGTACAGAGAAAAAACATGATAGATGTTTCTGAATCGAAGAAAATGTTTAATATTCAGGAACACAATCATGTAATAATATGCTCTGAGTCACCCAAGATTATAAGAGTGTTCTTTTATCTTTAGAAATCTCAGAAAACAATTTATTTTCTAAATTTAAAAACAAATTTACTAAAAAAAGTAACTGCCCGTAATTTTTTGAAATGTTTGACAACACATTTTTCAGTACTAGGTACCCGAAAAAGTGTTTTTGTATATGCGACTAAATAATGTTAATATTTATATTAATGTTAATGCTTTTAATATTGTATGTTTATCTATGAAACATGATTTTTTAATATTAAAATACTTAAAAGCACGTGAGAAATAATAGCACTGGAAAAAGTTATATTTGATTAGAGAAAACTAATTATTGCTCTATAAAAATTACTCACAAACGTTCTTCGCAAATGGACAGCCAATAAAAAATTATTTTTACAAATTCTCCTTTAAATTTTGAAAATAAATATTTTTTTATGATTTTAAAAATAAAGGAACGCTTTTCAAAATCTTTAGTAACTTAGAAGAGATTATTGTTTAATTTCGTTTTTGATTACCCAGGTCAAAATTCATGCTAGTACCAGCAACAAAAATGTGCTAGTTATTGCTATATTTCGCTTTGTCTACTAGATTTTTCTGCTATTTTATGCTTCAAATTGCTAGCCAGCATCAAATGCTATGCAGCTAGTTTACACAGAAATAGCATGACAAGCTATGTACAAGAATCTTATGCGTATTTGCTGTTTAAGCTTCTTCTAAAGCATGCAGAGGTAGGTGCATTACCATGCTATAATATGCTTTTTTATGGTAGCCAGCATAATATGTTATGCAGCCAGTCTAAAGAATAATAGCATGGCAAGCTAGGTACAAGCATCTTATTTGCTGTCAAAGCTACTTAATAGCAAGCAGGATTACTGATACCTGAACATGCAAGGATACCTGCAGGATACCTGAACATGCTACAATGTGCTTTTTTATGTTAGCCAGCATAATATGCTATGTAGCCAATTTAGGGAGAAATAATATGACACACTATGTACAAGCATTTTATGCTCATTATCTATTCAAGCTGTATCCAAAGCATGGAGATGTAGGAACGTTAAACTGCTATTATATGCTTTCTAATGCTTGCTAGCATAATATGGTATGCCGTCAGCTTTGGTAGAAAGCAGCAAGACGCACTATGTGCCAGTGAAATATTCGAATTCGCTAAACCAGAACTGCGAGAACAACAAAAAATATTTGTTAGTTATGAATTTCTGCTAGAATAGCAGAATCTAACTTTTTAAGCAGTAGTTTGCACATTTTTCCAAAAATGATCGATTGTACAAAATTCATGCATAAAGAGTAAATATATATGAATATTGCAAAAGTATAAAATGCTATCTGCATTTTTTTATGCTTTCATATCAGTGCATATTCTATATTTCAAAACTGTACACGTTTTCTTCTAAAAACAAGTACATATTCGATGTTTTCTAAGTATGTGCACATATTTTTGAATAAAATAAGAGTATTTTCAATGTTTGCTTGGTTGGTTGACAAGTGCTTAGATATATGCTACTACCCGTAAGGGAGGCTTTTGTTTTGAAACCCCAGATAAATGTTTGTGAAAAATTTGAATTTCTATGAAAAAAAACTGTACGGTAAAAACACTGAATAACTGAAAATAAAAATATTTTACTGAATTTAGAAAAGTTGTGAAGGAGTGTCCCTTTCTAATAAATGCACTCTGGTGTTTTGAGTGAGATCGTGACGTCAAGGTTCTAACATGTGTGACGCAAAAGCGACATCAATCCTTTATGCAACTCTAATTTTCCGGAGTGTGTGTGGCGCCCTCTATCTACAGTTCACTGCGGTTATGAGTTTTATGCAAATTTGTAGCTCCATTTTCAGTTTGCAAAGTATAAAAGCTGTAAGTTGAGAGAGTGTGTGGTGTGTGGTGTGGTGTATGGCGTGGTGAGCTGGGAGATCCTCCAGCAAAGAATAGCAGAGCGGCCGTGTGAAGGTAGAGAGCCTCCGCAATCGAGTTGGGTAAGAGTTAGTTCAGCACTGTGATTGTTTGAGAATAAAGATATTTGTGCAGCCATGGGCTGTTTATTTACAGGTTAGAGTAAAAGAAGACCGCGACCTGAAGAGAAGAGCCGGGTTAGTGCTTTGAGCTGGACTTAGTCGTAAATGTGCTGTATGAGCTACAGTTTAATCTCATAGTAGTGTGATTAATTCTCAGAAATACTGAATTGTGCTCCACTCCCCATTTTCTAACTATAATAAATAAAATTTTTGCATTTTAACTTTACTTAGACTATGTCCTCATTCGACCGACACGTCACAAATGGCGCCTAACGAAATTTCGAACATTGCGAGATTGTCCCACGTGTGTATTTTACTGGTGAAGGTGAAGTTGACGAATTTTTAGTAAAACTGCAGGATTATATTTCATTTAATAATATACCGTAGAAGCATAAGTACATAGTGCTGAAATGCTCGCTAAAGAACGAAGCACTTTTGTGGCTAGATAACATAGGAAAATTTCTAATTAGTGATGAGACTAAACGGTTTGAACAGACAGTTGCTGAATTAAAGGAAGACAAAAGTATTTTACGTAGAGAATTTTATTGCAATAAACAACATATATATGACCAGGCCTCAAAGTTTTATCTACGTAAACTTGAATTGAAAAATAAGTTAGGTTTGGATGTCACGTTTGAGGAATTATTGAAGGAACTAAAAAGAGGGAGACATAGTTCTTCCTCTTTTTAATACAAATGTGCAGGACTATATTGAACTCAGGTCACCAAAAAATTCCTCTGAAATGCGTTAGATGTTGTTGAAGTATGAGTCTCGGCACAGTTCGGATAAATGGGAGTCGCGTTGCCCTCGACAGAGACCCATCACGGAAAATCATTTGACAAATGAGGTGGATAGAAATTTGAAAGGGGGCAGCGAGTAACGAGTAATAATTTGAGTAATGGTAATTATGGATTTAGTACAAATGTGTCAGATGCTGGTAATGGTAATAAGAAATTTCGGTGGATTTAGTGGGTTTAGTGTTTAGTGGAAGTAGTTATCATGGTCTGAGAGGGGGTGTACGTGAAAGGAACGTTCCTCCTTCCCGAGTAAGGCGATAATATTTGGATGAGAATTCTAGGGGCATGTCAGTGCAAAGAATAAGTGTTAAGAGATCGGGGCAGTTAAACTGGTAGATGGTTGTATTTCGGAAGGTATGCAGTCACAGGTCAAAAAGGAAAAGCCTTCTGTATATATGAATAGTGTAACAATCAATCCGGTGGAGTTACCCGAGTTATTAAATATTTTGGATGATATTGTTGTTAGAAGTCTCTTCGACACAGGAGCGGAGAAGTCTTTCAATTCGTATGATATTTATCGTAAATACTTTTCGTATAAAAAGTTGAGGAGGTCAAATCTGGTGATTCACTCGGCGCAAGGAATAGCGTGTGTTAATGAATGTTCAGTGGATTTGGAGTTCGAAATTCGTTCGGTTAAAACATGTTGGGAGTTTCGTGTACTAGATGGTGTAACGACGCATTGCATAGTCCGCTTAGATTAAATAAAAGATAGAGGAATTAGTTTGTATTTCTTTAAAAAATCTTTGATCGTAAATAATGAATGTAAGCAAGAAAAAATCTGTTTTGGTGTCGGTGGATTTGGGGGAGTCTGGTTTATGTGGAGTCAAGAAAGAGGCATTTAATAAGATTTTGGTTGATTTTGGCAAAGTCTTTTCTTATATATCTAAAGCTCTGTGTGAGAAGCTGGAGATTGACCATTCTTTTACTGTTCCTTACCGTCCTCAATCTAATATGGCTGAATGTGTAAATCGTACTGTAATTCAAATGATTTCTTCTTACGTGGGTTCACATCATTCAAATTGGGACCAGTTTCTTCAGCATTTTACGTACGCACTTCGTACGGCAATTTATGAATTGACGGGGAAAACGCCTGCTGAGTTTTTTTCGGGGTAGAAAAGTCATTACTCCATTTCAAAAGTTAGTTATGATATCAGATGCAGAGAGTCGATTTATGTGTCAGGATATTAAGACGTTGGTTAAGCAGGCACAGGTTCAGATACGAAAAGCACAGGAGAAACAGGCTCAGTATTATAATATACGTAGAAGGGAGTTAAAAGTTAAAATTGGAGATTTTGATTTGGTGGAAAAGAATTGGTTAAGTTCATTTAAAGTGAGTAGCTAAGTTTGGTCCAAAGTTTGTGGTTCCTTTTGAAGTTCTAGAAGTTCGCAATAATAACTTTGTTGTAAATGTAGGTGTTAAAAGGATGACAGTTAATCTGTATCAGGTTAGAATTTATAAATTTAGAGAAAATGATAGTGAGGGGTCTCATGTGTCGAGTGGTGTTTCGCTAAATTCCCGATCCAAGGAGTTTTCCGAGTGTAGTTCATCTGCGTCTAGTAGTTATCTTCATTATTCAATACGAAACTTTAGAAAGATATCGCCAAAAACGATTGCTGAAAATAAAAAGACTGTTTATCCGAGAGCAAAGTATGATTAGAAAACAAAGAGACCAATTTCGACTACGTCAGACTCAGTATGCCCTAAAAATCAGAAAATCGTAAATCGACCCGTACCGCCAGTCCTTAGACATCAACCTCGGAAGCATAAATTTAATCCATTAGTTGTCCATTAGTTCTACACCGTCGGTACACAATCCTCCAAAAAAGACTCTCGTGGACACTCGTAGAAATGAAAAGAGAACTAACAATTCTAATTATGGTTTTCCCACTAAAAGAAAACGCAGGTCTGGAAAAAAGCGCGGTCTAGCATCGACGGTTACTTCAGATGCTCCTACAAAGAGGAGACAGCGTCCGCAATCTGGAACTTTTCACTGAGGGGAGATTTGCCATGGAAAGACCTCAGCGAACCAATCCGGATGGAATGTGGTCGAATGGAATCTACAAATGTCCCACACCATCCATTGAGGACCAGAATAAGCACGGCAGTCAACGGTTAATCCCCCATATAGCTCTGATGACGAAAGATCGTTTGTTCAAGGATGCTGAGACAAAAGGAGAGAGCCATTCTATAGTATAAGGCCGGATAGCAGCGAATGTTCTCTATAAATGGATTACGGTGTTCTTTATTAACTTTCTTTTAAAGTGCAATTATGATATAGCAATGTGAAGAAATGAAAACAGATGACTGTCTTAGATTTTATTTTTGGAATTTTTTACGGACTCACGAGTGGCGCTTAGTTAAATTTAAAATTTGTTGGCAAAGTTGTTACTGCGATATATGTTTGAAATTTTTGTCTCAACTGCTTTGAAATATTCTGGATCTATTGTTAATTGTTATGTTGGTTTCTCAAAATGTTCTTATATTGTTATATTGCTAGTGTCTCATATTATATATGCTAATGTATGTTTCATTTCCAGATATCGATAGATAGTACTTCAAGTTATTTTGTACACGCGCCGCGATTAAGCGAGTACGTGTTTTGCGGTCAAGAAGTCCTTGACACGCGTTTCTGTTTTTTGTACTAACATTTAATTAATTAAATTTCTTCTTATCGTTTATGGTTTTATGCGTTGCGTTCTTACTTTAATTGGGAGTAGTTTCCGCAAGTTGCGAGTTTTGTGTTACACTTGAATATGAAACTGAACATGTTTAAAAATTGAATGTTAATGTAATTTTCTTGCAGGGAAGTATACTTATGTTATGTTTTGATGCTTTTTTTTAGTTCATACAGATGAAGGTTTATGTTTGATGACGTCATTTTGTCTTGTAAATTTTATCTTATAGATTGTTAAATAAGCACAGCAATATGAAGCTGTACGTATATGTCCCAAGTACTGTAAAGTGGAGTAGGGTCTATTGAATTTTTGGGTTATAGTTTAATGGTATATGTAATTTAGGTATTTTGCAAAGTAGCATGTGAGTAAATTTTATTTTGGACAAATTATGAGTCTTGGTGAGGAAAATTTTGCGCATGGGGTTTTTGGAACTTTGTGTGAATTCATGTGATAGGAAGATTTTTAGCAAAGGTTATTTTCACTCATTTTTAGCAAAGGTTATTTTCACGTGTTGAGGAAATTTCGTAAATTTAATGTGTTGGTGAATTTTAGCACTCTCAGTGAAATGTTTTTTTGAAAATAAATTAGTTTTACAAATTTTAGAGGCTTTTATAAGTTAGGAGATGGTTGCTTTTGAGTATGTGATTTTTTATGCAAACTGATGATTTTTTTTCGTAATGGGTTAAAAGTTGATATTTTGGAAGTTATTGTTCGGCACCAAATTTCACCCATCACCATTGCTTCTCGTGTGGCTCAAAATTTATTTCAAGAAAAAGTCCAGGGCATGCAATTTGCCCAGTCCTTTTTCTCTATAGATACCGAGGGGAGGGTTGTGAGGGAGTGTCCCTTTGTAGTAAAGACACTCTGGTGTTTTGAGTGAGATCGTGACGTCAAGGTTCTAACATGTGTGGCGCAAAAGCGACATCTATCCTATATGCAACTCTATTTTTCCGGAGCGTGTGTGGCGCCCTCGATCTGCAGTTAACTACGGTTATGAATTTTAAGCAAATTTCTAGCTCCGTCTTCAGTTTGCAAAGTATTAATCTGTAAGTTGTGAGGGTGTGTGGTGTTTGGTGTGGTGAGTCGGGAGAACCACCAGCAAAGAATATCAGAGCGGTCGTGTGAAGTAAAGAGCCTCCGCAATCGAGTTGGGTAAGAGAGTTAATTCAGCAATGTGATTGTTTGAGAATAAAGATATTAGTGCAGCCACGGGCTGTTTATTTACAGGTTAGAGTAAACGTAGACCGCGACCTGAAGAGAAGAGCCGGGTTAGTGCTTTAAGACGGACTTAGTCGTAAATGTGAGAATGAGCTACACTTTAATCTCATAGTAATGTGATTAATTGTGAGAAATACTGAATTGTGCTCCACTCCCCATTTTCTAACAACAGTAAATAAAAGTTTTGCATTTTAACTTTACTTAGACTATGTGCTCATTCAACCGACACGTCACAAAGTGAGCAAATAGAAACATAGGTGTGCCACCAAAATGTGAATAAAATGCTGCCTCTTGAACTGTTTTAGATAATGTTTTGACACACAAACTAAAAATAAATTCTAACAATTAATTTTTACTGCCCCCCTCCCTTCCCTTCAAGAAATTTAAGTAAAATCACTGATTTATTTTCTCTTAGTATTTAATATTTTTACGTTACTCGAAAAGATTAAATTTTCTGTGTTTTTTAAAATAAGGGTAAAAAAATATGCTTTTTGAATTTCAAAATGAAGGTTCGGTAAATCTTGGCTTCGGACTACTACAAAGTACTTTCAAAACTTCCGTTGTTCACCCGTTTGAGATACAAAATTCTATTACATAAATCTAAAACAAGATGAAAATTAATTTCCATGGAGGATTTTGCGAAATATGCGTCTTCACCATCATAAAATTCTAAGCTGTCGATTTTGCTAGTGCTTACTTAACTTAAATTGTTAACAAAAATAATAAAAGGCTATTTCCAAAATCGGTAAAAAATTAAGGTTAGTACTTAAATTTCAATATTCAAGAAGCAGTTTTTCATTTAAGAAATATGTTTATAACAATCAATTTAAAAATATACATAATTGATTCCTCCACCCCCCCTCTTACCAATCAACATTACAGCTTTAAAATCCCTCACCTTAAACAGAATTTACCTGAAATTGATTCTATCAAAAATAAACTTCAAAATTGTTTATTTCGCTGAAAAAAAATAATTCAGAACATTTTCAATCTATCTATTAAGCAAAGAAAATCTTTTTAATATTAATGATGAATTGTATTCATCAAGTCATATTTTTATTATTCATTAACTATTAAAAAAATCTATCGATAAAATTAATTAATTGAAACTTCGAGGATTTGTAACTGCATCGATAAAGTGACACTTTATCGTACAAAAATGTTAACGAACAGTGGAATCAGCTTCGTCAACCATCACTCGCAGTTACAGGTGACGTAAGACCCGTCCCCACTATCAAAGTGAGTAAAACGCGCACCTCCCAAACCGCAGGTACTAATTTTACTTCTAAAAGTTCTACTCTCAGGAGGGGAAAAACTGATACACTTTTACCCGGCAATATCTATAATTGTTTTCGGTATTGTCAATAGATGACAGCACCAGCGTCTTTATTAAACTAGCAACTGGTGCTAGAGTAGCAAAAAATAAAAGAAAATGTTGGTACAAAAATAATGCTAGACTAGCAGAAAATACAAGCAAGTAATGGTCTTAATTACTGCTAGACCAGCAAGTACCATTTCCAAGCAACACATGCTGGATTATGCATGCTAACCAAGCAATAATGTGGGCCAATACACACTATGACTTGCTGGTAATTGTGGAAGAAACAGCAGATATTTAATGGTAGTTTATGCTAGATTACTTACTGTAATACAGCAGTTAATACTTCTCTACCAAACAAATACCAGCAGGAATTTTGACCTGGTTATTGTATACTTTGTAGTTAAAAACATCTGTAACTTTAGGTGCAATTGAAAGTATTTAATAGGTAACACCTATAGTCATCGTTCAGCCCGTTTGTCCGTCTGTCCGCATATAATACAGTAAGAACGACCCAACTGAATCGTTTAAAATTTAAAATGAATAATTGTTGCATAATTTGTCATTTCAAATTTCATTAAAATCGGATGCATATTTTGATTACACGGGCAATCAAAAGTATTTTTTTATATTACAGTCAAAGGAAGAAATTGTTTCAAGCTCATTTTAATGGTGTTTCAGCCTTTCAAACAGGATAGAATTGATGTACATTTACTGAATATATTAAAATATAAATTCCGTGCAATATGCGGTGCAAAAAATGTTTATTATTCATTCACAGAGCTACACAAAAGAATTCCCTTGCATAATGGGATTCGGAAAACGTGTTTTCGGCATATTTGAATCACATTAAATTATTTCATATATAATGAAATTGATATATGTTGCTAAGATTTATTAGAAGTTACTTCCTGTATAATAAAACGTCTTAACAGAATTTACTGTGACTCACAAAAAATATTGTTTATTATACTGTACTAGAAATACTGTGTATTAGATGTTTGCTAAAAGTGCATTTCTAGTTATGATATACGTCTGTAAGTTAACTATATTTTAGCATATTACGTTGTGTGTATAAATGCTGTAGATCATATATAGGGTAACTCATCAGAAACTGTAACAGCTATAAAGTATGAATGACAGTAGCTTAAAAGAGGTTTTAAAATGAGTAATGCATTTTCACGTTATCCCATGATAAGTAATGACTCTAGGTTATCCTCGATCATTACGCCCTTTTTTAGAAAAAAGTCCTATTACTTTTTTATTACTGAATTTAAGATATATAATCGTATTAAATGTTGTAATAATGCATTTTTTGCATTAGAATTTAAAAGCTAATGCATAAAACTCTGAATATATATAAAATTAGTTATAGTACGAACAGAACTCATTTGTCACGTTTCACACGCAATTTCAAACTTCACAGTGTAGCTAAAATAAGAAGATGTAAAAATCAATACTACAAATAGTCTCTTTTATTCATTTAAATTTAACAAGTACAAGGTTGTTATAATTAAAGTTTGCCTATTCAGAAGGGTCTAAAGCCGGTTCTATAGCTCCAAACGAATCAAAATTTCACTAGTACGTAGTTAAAGTTCGCTCGGCGAATATCGAACTTCGAACGAAAAAAAATTAGTCAAAATTTTGCCAATAGGTGGCGCTGTGCCAATATTTAAGCCGGTATTTGCTGATTCCTTTATTTTGTGGGAATTTTTGAAAGATTCTGTATCTAAAGACCGATGTCAGACAATCTCTGATCTGAAAGATAGTATTACACTTCACATTCGCTCAATCTCACAGGACAGTATACGCAATACTGTAAAAAGTACAATTCTGAGAATGGAATGCGTTGTTGAAAATCGAAAATGAAATGGTGGAGGGTTCATTGAGCATGCGTAATGTTATTCTTCATTATTTCCTCGCTGACGAACGACATGTTTTATTTTTGTTGATGCAGATTACATCACATGACATGATATTCATTTGTCTGTATTGTTTGGAGTCACAGGTCAGGATCTAGAGCTGTCTGATTAGGTGAACTTAACTATAACAATTCGCAGTTCGTCGAAGTTTGTTGAAACATTTAAATTTCTGTGCTTCGTCTGGATTGGCTGATATCAATACAATGAATCTGCAAACTCCGACTTAGATATTGGCCCAACGCCACCTATTGACAAAAAAAACGACTAATATTTTTTTTCGATTTTCGCAGAGCGCATCTCTTCAACTACGTACTAGTGAAATTTTGTGTCGTTTGGAGCCATAGAACCGGCTTTAGAGCCTCCTGAATAGGCGAACTTTAATTATAACAACCCTGTATGTGTGTATAAAGGATGCCTATAATGGATTTCTAATTTATTTTGTTTGCATAACGTCATTTAACAATTGTATCAGAACAAATGTTGATACTGAGAGTAAAAAATGGCACCGTCGTATCGTAATAAATTTAAACTACATTATTTGAAATAATCTCGTTATTTCAAAACTAATAATTTATTATTCATAATATTTATATATATATATATATATATATATATATCAAATAAAGAAGTTCTATCTTCTTGAACTTGTTAAATAATTACAAGCATATGATCATATTAGAAAGTTAAACTTTTTTTTAAGTAACTTATTGGACGAATTAAGAAAATTTTCCGATAACATATTCTATAATTATAGGAAATGACAACGACAGAAAAATAAAATAATGAAATTAATGAACATAACTAGATAGTCTTAAAAGATAAAACAACTGGAGAAGTAAGAATTATACCGTTTTTCTTTGGATAATAAAATCATATTAAAAAAGTTCAAATTAATGTAATCTTGTTTGATGTTTTATAAATGGAATTTCATAAAAATATCATTTACTTGGATAAATTAATGATATGAATAGAGATATACACTTTGATTGTGATATCAGTACTGTCCATAAAAAGACATAAAACGTAATTTATTAGGTAGCTAAAATCGACTATTGAATATTAAAATTTAAATCAAATTAATACATTTGAGATTGATTTATATTAAGAAATAATTTCTTAAAATAAGAACTCTGGTTAAAATATGTTACATGTGCATCAATATTTTCAAATTTCATAGCGAAAAATATGATTAATTTGAACTTCTTTTATTAATTGCAATTTTGATATTTACATATTGATTAAATATATTTCTAATATTTTAACATAGTTCAATAATTAAAAAAAATTATAATAGTAAAATAATAATAATTTTTAATAATAAAAATAATTTTTAATAACAATAGTTATATTATCAAAAGCTTTATAAATTATTAAAAATCATTGCAAATTTCAAAAAAGTAATTAAAAAATTTCAAGATTCAATAAATGTCTTGTAAGGGATAGGGAAATTTTTGAACACTAAATATTATCTTTCAAATAAATTATTATTTTATAATGTGTATCGCAGTACATTACTACTGCTTCAGTGTAATTAGTATTCAAGGCTGCATCATTTTGTATGAACAGTATTGTCTAAGCAAGGTATGTATTTTGGATAAAATGAAATTTTATGTCAAGTTTCTTCATAGCAATAGCGAATGAAAAATTCTGATTTTCCAGAAGCATTAGATATCACATTGGTGTATTTCAAGGATATTGTAAAAAAGTTTTTACTGTTGGAGGAGCATTTTGTATTGTTTCAACATGAGATTTGACATCAAATTTGATGGATTTATGCAATCAGCATTGCAATAAATGCGCAAAACACTTTATATTTTTGAGACATATGCAGACTTTTATAAAACTCTCAATATTTTCATATTTTGTTCATTTATTTTGTTCGTTTCAAGCACGTTGTTTTGGAACAATAATTAACACTATTCATCAAAATTCTAAACAAAGTTTAGTTTTTTTTTCAAATACTATTTCGATAACATTTAAGTATTTAAATATCTTTGTAACTTTTTAGGATATGAATTTAATTCTGCTTATAAATGAAGAATTACGGTAAATAAAATCACCTGCCATATTCTGCCTGGAAACAGTGAAAGAAATATATAATGCATTGAAATTTTTCATTATTTGTTGGGAAAAAAATCAATTTTTTTACTAAATTTTTAAAGAATGTGGAAATAAATGTTATAAAAGATAAAACCGTAAAATCAACGCAAATGCCAATGTATCCATTTTTTTTAAATCTGCAGTAATTAACTTATGCAATTAACTTTTGATATGATACGTAAATTTTATATTTATTTCTAATTTGATAAATAAATTTTAGCGACATTAAATCTTACCTTTCTTCAACAATTAAAATCTAGATTTAGACACGTCCTTTATTAAGAGATCACTTCTCGGAGAGACCAATTTTTATTGGAATAAAACGTGTTCGCTTTAGGGAAGTTTTAAGGCACATGTAAAATGGTGCTATAACTGACGGACTGAAGTGAAATGCAAAATACAGTATAATATCTCGATAATATTTTTTTTTATGTGTGGTAATTTTTAAAAGTTTTAATAGTTTTTTTTTCTAGAAATTTGACTGTTTTCGTCTTACATAATATACGTACTTTGCATTTACATATCATCCGGTAGATTTAATACTTTTTATATTTGTCTAAGAATGGCAAGATTATAATTAGCATTCCATGAAACTTGAATTTGCCAAACATTCCTTTCCCCAAATAATTTGATGACATTGTTGTACACGTCAACTGCCTATATTTTGTAACTTTATGGCCAGAGTTATTAGTAAATTGTTCACTTATCTAAAGCATAGTAATTCTCCCTTGAATGGAATATTCTTCGCATGCAAAGATGTATTTATATACACAGTCCATTCACATTATTGTGACCACCTTGAATTTTAGATTTTTTGTTAAATATCTAGAGAAATCCACGAGCAATCATCCCGAAACTCCAGGTGTGTGAACAGAATAATAAAGGTCATATATTTGATCGACGATTTTTTTCCCGAAATCCCATAGGGGACCGCCAACAAATTAAAAAAGAAAGCGAATATTTTTTCGATAACCCTGTCAAAAGTAGTGTACCAAAACCGTTCAAACTCTATATTATAATTAAATAGCCCATTGTAATAAACTGTGTTCAGTTTTATGAGAATATCATGTATACTCGTAGAGAAATTAAGGTTTTTATAAAAGCATTCTCAAATATTGCCAAGTTTTCTTGCTTAAAACTTGTGGAATTTTTTATACAAATAAAAGTTTTTTTCAGAAAACATGACAAAGAATAGTATACACAATACCCTGTAATCAGAATTAAAAAATAAACAAAATTGTGTGAATAACGAGCAGGTTTACTAAATATTGTTTCATTGTGGATGCGTGAAAGCAATAAAAATATAATTATTAATTGCGAAAAATCGCAAGGTGGTCACAATAATATGACTGGACAGTGGACTGCTTTTGGGAAATTAGCCTACTTTAAACTGTGCCAACACTTGTTTAGTATTTGCTGCATTTATAAACAGACTACTTTGTCTTGTACAAAAATAACTGATATTATAATTGGTCATATTTCACCGCCAAATATTTTTTTTATTCTAGGAGATTTAGCTATAATGTATAACCAGTCGTTTCATAAATTCTTTTAATTAGAAGTATTTGTATATGATATATAAAGTAGTCTGTAATAAAATACAACCATGCTGGTGGCATTTATTGCTAGCGAAATTTGGCTTTTTTGTGACCAAAAAAGTCTTTATACAGTGAATAATTTTAATTATAAACTGTTGTGTTTTTATTTCATTTTAAAACAAAATTAGTTGGAATGAAATTGGAATTAGGTAAATACCCTTATTGTTTAATAAATATGTTATTATTATTATTGGAATAACTGATTAATGGAGCCACCAGAGATTCGAAACAAGAATTACAAATAAGCAATCTAAACAAAACTTATATTCCTGAAACATTTGTATAATATTAAAATTTCTTACATACTATTTATAAAAGCTCTTATATTCCAAATTTTAAAATTAATTCTATTAATGTCTTTGAATAGGAAACACTGTATATTTTAAATGTACTACATATTGAAATAACATAATTTCGTCATGTACAGATTAAAAAGTTACTCAAATATTTTTCGATATTCATTTGTTTGTAAAATTTTTTATAAATATTTAAAGTTGCGAGTGACACAGTTAAATATTTATACGAATTGGAAATTTATTATTCTTTACATAGCTTAGACAATATTTATATAATGTATTCATTCGTAGAAATTTATTCTCTGCTAATTCAACATATTTTTAATATTTTGCTATCAATGAGTTAAATATATTTTTTAAAAAATTGTTAGTAATAATATGACAATATCATTTGAAGATTTATAATGAGAAAATCAAATTTGCATTTCTACATTATGTTCGATAAATGAAACTGTTTGTAAGCAGTGATTTTTAAATTCAAAATATAAAATATTTGATTACAAAATATTTAATTGTCTTTAATTGCTCCGTTATTTCTTTTTTTTTTTCGGATAAAAATATTCATCTATGAAACATGTTACCGTTCAAATCATGAAGAGAATATGGCTTACAGATATATATTTTATTTATTTCATGCTTTTCCAAGTAATCAATTTTTTTTTTAATTTTTAATTGGACTTAAAAGTGTATAAAAACAAGAAAAACTAGCTGGATGTAACAATCCCAAAACTTTATCCTATCTTATACATGTCAAGATTCTGGAATTTGCTGCCATAATACCAAAATTAAGAGGCTATCTAAGAAAATTCCGTGCATTAGTTTTTCAGATATAACTATTGCTAAAATCGTATAAATCCTACAAAATTCAGCCTAGCAGCTTCACCTATAGGACGATTTTGACATAAAAATTAAATATATATATATATAATGTCAAGGATCAACTGAATCTGAAATTTGATTGAAATCCGTTCATTAGTTCTTGATTGAAACTGATACAGAAATCGTAACAAATGCAGTATTGCAGTGCCTTTTGTGGAGCTATTACAACAAAATAAAAACAGCATCAATTCATGTCAAGGAGTAATCAAATCTGAAGTTTGATGGAAATCCGTGCATTCGTTTTTGAGATATCGATGTTGCGGAAATCTTTAAAAAAATGTAGCATAGCAATGCCACCTATTGAGCGATTAATACCTGAAGGTAAAAAAAGTCAATTTATGTCAAGGACTAATTGAATCGGAAGTTTGCGGAAATTCCATGTATTAATTATGAAGATAGAGCTATTGCAAAAATCGCACAAAATGCAGCATAGTTGAACAATTTACACAGCTGTTTTCCCACCTATTTCTACTTTCACACCTGTTGAGCAATTTACACCAAAATATAAAAAAAAATTCATTTCACGTCAAGGACTAACCGAAACTAAAGTTTGTTGCATGAAAATTCGTGCATTAGTTCTGGACATTCAGTGTTTGCGAAAATTATCAATAATGCTGCATAGCAGCACCACCTATTCCCCGATTTATACTAAAATGAAAACAAACCTCAATTCATGTTAAGGAATAACTGAATCTGAAGTTTGATCTAATTCCGTGCATTGATTCTGGAGACCAAACTGGTGCATAGCAGCGCCACCTGTTGAGTTATTTAAATTAAAATTTAATCAGAATCAAATTATATCAGTGAGTATTTGAATATAAATTTTTATTAAATTCCGTGCATTAGTTTTTAAGACAAAGCGCTTACAACATATATGTCACATACAGACAGGAGGACAGACAGAGTCACAGCTTCACAAACAGACATTTTGTATAAGCATGTTTTTCTGGTTCTTTGACCCTTAAAACGTGTAAATCCGTCGAAAATCGAAATTAGAATTTTTTATGAATCGAATAATTTCTACTTGCAAAGAGAGAAGAAAGTAATAAAAAATCATAAGTAGAATGGATTGTGAAACAGTTTGCAACACATTCAGAATAATGTAACAAAACTACACCGTTTAGTAAGTTAAAATATTACATCTAATTCAACCCTGTGGTAATTCATAACGAATTTGACAACCCAACTTTAGCTGTTCCCATCTGCAGTTTAAAAAAAATCAAATTCTTTAAGTAGCCTTGTATTTAATATAAGGATTTGTATATGGTAACTACATGCATGTCAAAATTTAGTTCAGTTAAGAAATACATATACTTCTGTTTAAAATTCCTTTTCCGCAATTACCTCTGATAAGGTTAAAGGTATATGAAATCATTCTTGCAAGCCTGTATATTATGTATATAATTTATATAAAGCGAATAACGATGTAAAACGAATGCAAAAAAGTAAATAAATTTAAAAGCACATACTGAATTTCGAAACAAACTTGCAGTAACTATTACTCAAACATATTCATGTAACTGGTTTCGAATGTCTAATTTGTGAATCCCTCTTTATGACTGACAAATGCTATGAATGGACTATTCTATTATAATAATTTTTTTTAAGTCATCGATTTATATCAGTTCTAACTCAACTAAAATAGCGTTATCTCATTCACAACAAGTAAAATTTGTATCAGTAAAATAAGTAATTATATAAGTAAATTTTAATTTGTTTTATTAAAAAATCTGTATTCTGTTTTAGCACACAGCCTATGGAAGTTTGAAATCTTATGTGCCCGCCCAT
Organism: Maratus speculifer; assembly: GCA_964019185.1. NCBI lineage: Eukaryota > Metazoa > Arthropoda > Arachnida > Araneae > Salticidae > Maratus > Maratus speculifer. The sequence goes on along the minus strand of OZ025294.1, from coordinate 165,444,513 downwards.
CAATTAGTATGCATTTATGTGTATGTATAACGTGTTAACTCATAATAAAAATACCCGATATACTTGAAATTTTGGATATAGGTTTCATGCTGAGTTATCAGATTTCATTCAAATTTTAGATATAGGTTCAATCAATTTCCATTATTACATTTGAGAATTCATTGGATAAGTATAAGGAGAGGGGAACGTGGGTTAATCGTCTTCTTCACTTAGATAAAAGGGTTTTTCATACACAATCATCAGATTTCATTTAAATTTTTGACATAGGATCCTTTTAATGAGGGCATCAGCAGGATTAGCTTTGGGAGTTCATTAGATAAGTATAAAACGGGGGCGGGGGACATCCTTCCTTAATTTAGATAAATTGGTTTTTCAATCAGAATTATCAGATATCATTCAAAATGCAGATAAATGATCTTTCTGATGAGGTGCCTCCGTGAATAGTACTAATTCTTCATTGAATGAGTATAAAGGGGGAGGCTAACACCCCTTCAATTTAGATTAATGGGGTTTTGCGCAAAGTTTGTAGACTTACTTCAGATTTTGGATATAGATTCATTCTGGTAAGGCGCGTCTCTGATTTGTTTTGGAAATTCACTGGATAATTATAAAGAGAGGATCGGGGTGACTACTCCTCGGGTAAATGGTTTTTCAGGCAAAATTAACCGATTTGCTTCCATTTTTAGATGCAGGTTCATAGTGGCAAGACGCTTATTAGACCCTGATTAGTTGTGGAGTTATTTTGTTAAGGTTGTTTTGTTATTCAGGCACCCCTTAAATTACATAAATTGTTTTTTTTATATAGAATCATCCGATTTGCTTTAGATTTTGGATGCAGGCTGTTTGTGATAAAACTAATCTAGGCGAATTAAAATTTAATAGTTAAGTGTAAGGAAGGGAACGAGGGATAACTTCTTTTGAATTATAGAAATTGGTTTTAATGCAGAATTATCCGACTTGCTTCGAATTGTAGACATAGGTTTACTATATGAAAGGCCTGATTAGTTTTGGAAATTCTGTCAGTAAATATAAAGAGGAGAAATGGGGGGAGGGGTATTTTTCCCTTAATGTGTTTTTCGAAAAGTATTATTCCTTGAGAATATAAGACTGCACTATAGGATTAGTGTGCATAGCCTGTATTTCAATGCCATCAGATTAGCTGGTCTATCTCTCTGTGTGATTTTGATACAAATTTTAAGGGTATTACTATATATCAATAACTAATATTTGGTATTTAATCAAATGTCAGATTCAGACACTGAAATATATTATTAATGATTAGGTTTAGGTGTAAATTACTCAGAAAGTAGCGCTATTGTATTGCAAGTTTTTTTCTAGAATTCGTCGATAGCTGTTTTTCAAGCACAAACGAAAGTGATTTCACAAAAGTATATTCTGTTAGACTTTGACGTAAGTAAACGCTTATTAGATTTTGGGGTAAATCGCCCAACAGGTGGAAAAACTATACTGAATATTTCGCGATTTTCGCGACATTTATATCTGAAGAAATAATGCAAAAAATTTCACCACTCTTTATATTCTGTTTACATTTGACGAATAATGTATCCTTATTAGGTTTGAATGGCTAGATCAAAGGAGATGTACCTGTTAGACTCTGAGGTTCATGGTTTTCACGATTACCAAATAAACTGTCTGTGTATGTCAACAAGAAAGATAAAAATCATTCAAGCACTGATTATGTATTCTTTTTGGACACATTCAGAATATCGTGAAAAAACTGCATCGTTTAATAAGATGAAATATTATGTCTAATTTAACCATATAGGAACTTAAAACATTTAAAAATTAATTTCAGCTTTTCCCATCTACAATCGAAAAATTATTCTAATTCTTTGAGCAGTTCTGTAATGGATATATAGATTTGTATCTTTTAATTACACGCATGCCAACATTTTGATCAGTTAAGAAATACATATAAGATTTAGTTGAAATTTTCCTTTCAACAGTTTCTACTAATTAGGAGAATGACACTTGATTTTTTTGAGCTGCCTTGTATAGTATATGATGTATAAATTTTATATACAACGAGTAAAATTAAAAAAAGTTAAGCATAAAAGCATATGTTGAAACTAAAAACCTACTTCAAATAATTAATAGCGAAAATAGATTTCTTTGCAGGTCTCTGTAAATGAACGACATATGTTTAAATGCGCTTTTCCGTCATGATGATTATGTTTAAAAATATTTTGTACTTTATAGAAGCTTAAAGAAATTTTAAATAGTAATGCCATGCAATAATACTTTACAAACGATTTTTCCCCATGTGCCAAAATGTATGAGAGTTATTTTGGATATCTCTGGAAATGAACTATTAATCTTGCATAATTCTTATACAATACATGTATAGAAAATCCTAAGTAAAGTTTTTCAGTTGTATAAAAATCTCAGTATATTTATGGGATTGAAAGTATTGAGAAACGGACAGTTTGACAGACAAACCGAATGCATGAATGCTTTTCAACTTTGTTGGAAAGTGTTAAAAACGGAAAAATTGTCATTTAAATTTGGTTGCAGAAGACATTTTTATGAAGAAAAAAGTTTGTGCTGGCATGCCATAACAATTTTAATTCGTACTTTACATCATCTTTAGAAATTACAATTTTTGAAATGTAACATTAGAGGCATTATAACATATTACTTAATTTCAATATTCATTAGTATTATGTTCATTAAATTATTTAATGCAAAAGATAAATATTTCCTTTAACTGTATTTTCATTTTATTTTCTGAATTTTACTGAGAAATTGTTTTAAAAATGTTCAAAAATAGTCGTCATGTTAGATAACAGAACATATAATTTTGGTTGCCGATATGAAAAAGAAAACGTGCTTTTTATGCAATGTGTATCTAAAATTATTTTCAGAACAGCACACAGTATAATTGATTAATTCATTTTATTAGTTGTATTAATCAAATTATTTACTAAATCCTTAAATATGTATTTAATTAATATGTTATATTATATAATATATTAATTTAACATATTATAACATTTTAACATATTTAACATATTAACATATTATATTTAATATAATATGTTAATTTAGTTTATTAGATTTTATAAAAATCAATTCAATCCCTCTAAAGTTTCATATTTATTTTATATCTGTAATACATATTTTAAACAGGAAGTTCATCAAAAAATTAGATAGAGATACAATTATACTAATTATCTCAAAGTTATCTTGTTTAAAATGTCATAATTTCATAAAAAAAGAATGACATTAACAAATTGCAGTCTTTCTTAAACTTTTTAAAAGAATGTTTTAACAATTAATTAAGTAATTGTCTCGTTAGTTGTTGAAAAGTAAATTCCTGTTTTCCGTCAATTCAGCTATAACTGATATGAAAATGAAACAAGTTTAAGATCAATCAACTTTGCAAGATTTCCTGAAAATAATTAGTTGAAGAATACACTTTATTCTCTTACTAATCTCTTTTTTTATAAATTGCAAAAAGATTATCTTTTACATTACTGAGAATCTGTGATGCGAATAATTGAATTTACAAAATGAGGAAGAAGTTTCGTCGAAATCTTCGCTTCCGTAAAACGAAAAAATGAATTTATTTTGTCTTACTTGGTAATACACTTTAAATTAATTTTAAATATTTATCTTTATCTAATATGTGATTTATGACAAAATAAAAACAAATCTATTTTTACTTTTATGATTTGACAAAATCATATTAAAGAACTGAATTTAATTGAACATTTCATATTTGAAAGACAGAATTAATTCATTTCGTGAGCAATCTAAGGGGCTGTAAACAAATTAATATAACTTTTAGTGATTGGTCGTGAAAATACATGATAGTATGTATTTTTATTTTAATTACAATTTGATAACGGATTAAATATAAAAAATAAAACATACAAATGATGATTTATTAAATAGAACGTTACAATTACATAAGCCATGTTTGTATCCAATTAACTATAGATTGTATGAAACTTCAAGTCAATTTTATGGTCATTAAGATAAATGTGCATACAATAACATAAAAGTTTTGGCATGATTATTATAGACCCAATAATTGTGTAAAAATGTATTTCTTTTATATTTGTCACATTTAGGATTTATTTAGCATTTTATTAAAAATAAAACTCCAAAATACAGTGCAACTTTGATTATCCGATTGGAACAACTACTACCCCGGATATCGAAAACCTTTGTTAGCCAAAACTGTATATAAAATATCGCAATACTTGCGAATTTGGCATATCTTAGAATGAAAAACAACATATCTTTTTTAATTGATAAATAGACATGCATAAAGTTTTGTTTCACAACTCAACTAATTTAACACAAAATAAACTAATAATTGTATTATTTAAAAAACAAAATTAAAATTATACTACGATAAATGTTGAAAGATAAACTTCGAAAAATTAAAGAAATTTAAAGAAAAAATATTTTTTTATTTAATTACATTAATCTATTAAACTTAAACTGCCTTTCTAAAGTCTATTAATTTTCGCTGAAAATGTCCAGATTATTTCTCAGTGGCTGCCCGATCACGCCAATTTTTGAATAACAAAAGATCTATAGGCGTAACATCGCTTCTTTGCTCCAAATATTTTAAAGCAGTCCCTAGTTATGACTTATAATCTTTGAATACTCAAAATACTCCTCCCCTTTGTCTCCATCTTTAATGCATGATAAGGAATTCAAGGCTTGTTTAATTTGTTCATACTTAAGAATTTGAAAACTTGGATGATGGTTTTCTACGCCCGATGCTTTTTACTAAAACTTCTTCACCCTCTTCAGTATCATTTATAATCTCGTTACTGCGTTTTTCTTCTGCTGAGATTCATCCACTATCTTTTTTTGAATAGTTACTTTTAGGATTGTTTTCAGATTGTAGCTGAACTTACTATTAGCCATGCTTCGAAACAGCATTTAAAATATGTCTTTCTTAGTTATTTCTTTCAGAAACTCATTTAGATTTTCTTCGCATTCAAAAATATCGCTGATAAGTATATTTTTGTAATGTCTCTTTATTGCTTCAAATCAGCTCTAGGTCCTTTGGCTGTGTCAATGATTTCACGCTTGCGGGAAGAAATATCGCTCTTATTTCTCCCGAAATCACCATTGCTTCTTCTGTATGACAAAGAGCGCTCTCTATCAGCTGAACTGCTTTAGGTGGAGAAACGGGCTTTACAAGCAGTACAAAGTCATCATGAAACCATATCTAAAAAAACTCAAAGTGCATCCAAACAGTCCTGTTATTCGTACACTTCGTGGGCGATGAATTTACACTTATATTTTACAATGCTCTCGGTTTTTTAGATTTATCGAAATGGAGCAGCGGTAACTTATCAGTTTTACTTGCTTTTATCCAAACAAAAAGTGACACCCGATCTTTGTTTTTCTTGCAACCCGGGCACTGTCTTCTTCTTTAGATAACAAAGGTATCGATGATATCATTCTGTAAAATAAGCCGGTTTAATCGGTTTTATAAATTTGATACAATGTCAGATTTTCTTTTTCTAGTATTTTTTCAAATCTTTCGATAAACAGAAGCGTTATTGACTGGCAAATTTTCTTCTCAATTGCTATTTGTCGAATGCCCTGTTTTTTTTTCAATTAATTTAACCAACAATGACTTCAAGGAAAACTTCCATTTTCGTTTAATATCTGACGAAGAAAAGCAGTGTTTATTTTTATTATTATTATTTTCGTTCAAGTAAATAGAAATGACCTGCGCGCGTTATTATTCGAACAAATGATAGACTGCTTCAACACAGTTTTCATGTTTGGCCCTTTTCAATATCAACCGTCATTGCACGGCCTTCGACGAATCCATTTTTGAACAAAAACACTCTTTTTTAGATTTGTTATGTCTCCATATTCTTTCTGTGGTTTCACTAAACTCCAAATTCTAGAGTAGCTTTTTAAACTTTCAACATTATAAATTCTTTTAATAGAATCAAGCTTTATCCCTCATCAAAGCAACTCTGTTTCTTTTTTGGTTTCTCCACTGTAAAAATGAATGATCTATTATTTGCGCAATGGCAATACGTGAAATCATTAAAGAAAATGTTAATAATAAAATAGTTAAATAAAGGACAAACAGAAGAATGCTTAAAAAAAATGGCAAGTGTGAGAGTCGGCAGTACCGTCTCATTTAACAGAAACTTCGATTCATCGAAGCTTGGTTAATCGAGGCTCTACTCCATAAGCATAAAATTATTGATTTTATTATTTATAGTCAAAAGTATTTTGTTTTGAACAAATGGAAATATCGATTTAATCTGAGTAAAGATATATCTTTATCTTTTAGATATATTCAAATAATTTTTGTCACAATTAAAGAAATTGAAATAGTTGGATTTCCAAATTGCTAAATGTGAGAGCGTATTTTGTGCATGCCAGTTTCTGCTAATGATTAATTTATTTTAAGTAAATATTAAAGCACGCTTTAAAACTTTCATCGTTTATATACATAAAACATGCATAAAAACGAGATAAATCTTACTTTCATGAAAGATAGATAAAAAGAATTTCATTATAATATAATATAATGCTATGATATAATATATACGTATATGCTATATAACAGAGTGAAAAATCGCCACGTTGTTCAATCTGCAGCATTTTTAACTATTTGATGGATGGCGCTACTAGCTGAGTAAATGTGTCTTATTATGTCTTCTTTCAGAAACGAGACAGTAACAATATCAGAAACAATAAAAAAGAACATTGCATATTTAAACTGATTGCATTGAGCTCACAGGCTACACGTAATTGTACACTGCAGCCTTATATTTTCAAGGGTTAATTCCGTTCGAAAAACAAATTAAAGAGGGGAAACAGCTCATCTATTTTCCCTTTTTATACTTAATCATACAACCCCCTAAACTAATCAGGGAACCGCTTTATTATATAAAAAATCTATATACAAAATTCAGAACAAATTGGAAAAGTCTTAATAAAAGCCCATTTATATATTTTAAGAGGGATTAGCCCTCATCCCCTCTTTATACTTATCCTATGAACTCCCAAAGCTAATCATGGCGGCGCCCTGATTAGAATGATTCTATGCCTAAAATTTGAATGAAAACTGATAATTTTGCATGAAAAACCCATTTATATAGATCAAGTGAAGAGCATTAGTCAACCTTTCCAAATGTTTGTACTTATCCAACGAACATCTAAAAATCACAGGCTTTGATAGCCTGTGAGCTGAAAAAGAAATCAATTAAAACTAACTAGGTGCACAAGTAAGCTTCTGGGTTCCACACATGAATGGTGATAACGACACATGTACACGACATACATGTCTGTAGTTATGTTTTCTAATAGCTTTACATTTGTTAACAATAAACTGTCGTAATCTATACATATAATAAAACAGTAGGACCCGGTGTGTCTGTACATTGAAGATAATTGACAAAAATGGAGTCAGGGCGATAAAAGAAAACCAATGAAACACAAAAAAAATTTTTTTGAATTTTTTGTCTGTCTGTCTGTCTGTCTGTCTGTCTGTCTGTTTGTTCGAGGTTATCTTCGTAACTACTGAATGGATTTTTATGCGGTTTTCACTAATGAAGAATGCACACTCCCGGGCAGTGTATAGGCTTTGTTTCATCAAAATCGGACAACAGACAAAAAAGTAACAAAAAGAAACAAAAGAAACTATTAGGTGCGCTGCTCACGTTTTTTAGTACATAACGTTTTTTAGTACATATAAAATCCAATAGATGTCACTGTGCGATTTTAAAACGCGCTATCGTTATGTTTTCGCCAGTCTACTTAAGTATGAGAAAGTTTCAAGCTGGCTGTCGTTCCATGTGGTTTAGTCGGTAGAACGTCAGTGCGCCATACTGATGGCCCGGGTTCGATTCCCAGCATGGAATTTTTTTCACTATGTTGGCATTAACGCCTATAAGCAATTAAAAGAATTTGAAATATTGTATTCAAGGCGAATTTTCTCTCTGGGAAAATTTCCTTGCATTAATATGTCAGTGTAATTTTTTTTTCGATTTAATTTTTTTTTCGAAACTTTGTTTTTCTTAAAAAATTACAGTAAATATTTGATATTTCCCAACGTTTTTTGAATGATCGACTTGCTTTTTTTTTTAATGTATGTCTGAACCTTATCTAACTACTTCTTCAAGATTTCTTTAGATAAACCGACCAGCGTAGCGGGCGAAGGCCGCTAGTATTAATATATATCAGAAAGCAAAAATATTTTTTTCTAAGAATGATGCTTTCCAGTTTTGAGCTAAATAAACAGCGTTAGCGGTAAGTTTTGATTTTCTGCTTTAATCTGAAAATATTGAAGCTGAAGGTCAACTTTTGTTATGTAGACTAGTGGAAAACATGCACCATCGGAAACTATCTGTGAAGGTTTGTTTAAATGCTTTAGAAGTGACTATTTCTTCGGAAAACAAAAAATATTGAGAATGTAAAACTGTACGCGTTATTGGAGGAAGATAATAACAAAAACACAAGATTAATTTGGTGATGCATCAAATATGGCTCGTTAAAGTATTTTCAAACGCCTACGTCATAAAAAAAATCAAATGGAAGGAAAATGGGTGCCGCATGATTTGACTGAGAGACGTAAGAAAAAGCGAAGAGCCATTGTCAAAATTTTGTTTTGCAGCACAGAAGAATGAGTTTCCTGTATCGAACTGTTACTGCGACGAGAAGTGGTTATATTTCGATAAGTCCAAATGCAAAAAATCGTGGCTTTCACTTGTCGAAACATGAACATTGAACGTCAAAGCCACATCGCTTGACAATGGCCAGCGTTTAGTGGAACCAGAAAGGAATCGTGTACTATAAGTTGCTGAAACTGGGCGAATCTGACGATGGGCATGGCTATAGAGAATAACTAATTAATTTTAACCATACATTGCTCGAACAACGGCCAGAATGGGACACGAAACACAAAGGAGTGATATTGCAGCACGACCGACAATGTTCCCTGCTGTCGCGTTTCCATTGTTCATGACACCGCAAAATCGCTGAAATAGAATCGCCCACGTCACCCGCTATATTTGACAGCCCTGGTCACTTCCGATTATCTCTTGTTATGGTTGATATCGAATTTCTTAGCTGAGATATAATTAGCTAATTTAGAAGAGTTGAAAATTGATTGGTTAAATGGTTTCGGTCCAAAGGCGCGTCTTTTTATCATTCGGCATTTATGAATTGTCAGAAAGATGGCAAAAATGTGTAGCTAGTGAGAGACAACACATTCAATAAACCCTTTTTTCGTATTTATCTTGAAATTTTTCATTTTTCATGAATAAAAAATACCCAGAAACTTAGTTGCCCACATAGTATTGCGAAATTTCATTTAGGTAGATTTTTTCTTTTATATTTAAAGATAGTTGTCCCTGATATGTTTTTAAATTAAAGTTTAACTTTTGTGAATTACAAACAAAAAAAAAACAAACTTTAGAGCTTTTTTTTCTACCTAATCATTAAAAAAAATTCTAATATGACGATGAAAAGAAAGGTGATATAAATGTGAATAGACCCGTATAATCCGGGACATATTCGTCTATAGTTACAGAGTTTGATTTCTATATACATTAACTACAAAAACCAATAAAACTGAAGATTTATATGCATTACTGGGCAGGTTGCTATTAACTAAAATGCAAATAAGACACTGTATCAGCTGCAAGCGTTTGACACACGAAGCATGCGTCATTGGGACATGATAATTTATATTTTCATTCATTGTGATGATGAGGCTTTCAAGGAAAGCAATAGTTAGGTAAGTCCTTTTCTTATAGTTTGTGTCTTTTATATTAAAAATTAAAACTTATTTGATATGTTATATTATTTTGCATTACCATTAGTAATCAGAGAAGGAAATCAATTTAGAGAGTCAACCAACCTCGTTCGATGGAGCAGGTTGACCCACTGAGTTTTTCTTCTAAGCAGCTGCACAGAGAAACAAAAAATCATTATTTTTTATTTTTCTCGGAAGTGATTGATATCTAAAATTCTATGATTCTACAAAAAAATCTAGTTGTAATAAGATTTAAGAAAATAAAAAAATGTGGAATAAAAATCGAGTTAACAAGTTTCGTTTTACCTCATATAAACCTGTTTTGAGAAATTCGCATACTTTAGTTAACACAATTATTTACTTTTGGAAGATAGAGTAAGAATTGGGCATTATAGCACATTATTTAGCTAAAAATTGAACTATATTAAAAAACATTATTACTAAAATTTTCAGAATTGTCTATACTAAAATTAATTATTGGATTCCAAATACCTATTATTATTTTTTCTTTGCATATTAGTAAAAGATTATATCTATCTATATATATATATATATATATATAATCAATTCAACGGTTTTAAAAATGCTAACAAAACAGATACTTTTGTTAGTTATTTAAAATTAGCTTTTTAATACCTTTATAAACTCGCAAGAAAGAATAGAATTGATAATTTGCATTCGTAACATGTATTTCTTCAACGAATGCTCCCACAACTATTTAGCTTTTCGTTCCATAAGTTATTTAAAAACAATACGTGTTTTCATTATTGCAGCTGATTGTTAAATTAAAATGAATTATATACAATTTCATATTCATTTAAAAATTAATTTCAAATAGAATTTATGAGAAAAACAATCAAATTCTTCTCCTTATAATTTTCGATAATTTTTGAATAAAATATTTTTATTACATAAAAACTTTAAAGGCAGCAATTTTATTAAGATAAAAAAATGAAGTTATTAGAAAATATTCGCTTCGCAAGTTAAAAAGTTTAATATTCTGTTTCTTCTTCGATTTAATATTTTGAATAATACATAATTTCAAATTATTCTCTGAAAAAATATGTATTGTATTTTTGGTTTGTTTTAATTGAAATCAATTAAAAAAAATTCATATATTTATCCAAAATTACAGGTCTTTCTGTCAAATAGCTTTTAAAATATTTAAGATACAGCTTGAAAGATAAATAAGGAAATTTTAATTTAATTTTCGATATTGTAATAATCTTACTCAGTGTTTCCCAATTACCATATTAAACAAAGCATTCATAAAGTTATGATAATGTCTTTTTTAAGGAAACACTGTGAATGGAGTACCATGCTACATATCTTGTTCCCGAAATGAGGCTGTTTGATAAAGTAATAAAGTGTTCAACGTTTTAAAAAGGTGTATCTTTGAAGTTCGATACTTAATAATACTGTTTTCTTATTAGGTTACACCATAAAATTATGTATCATTGGTTAGAAAATTTAAAGAAAATTTTAATTTAATAAATTTCATGAAGGAATTTTCATTAAAATAGCAGTTAATATTAAAGAAAAAGGTAACAATGTACATTATGGTAGTATATTATATGTATTAAAAATAGCATAGTATTATATATATATAAAGTACAGGGTGGTCATAAAAAAAACTTTGCCGATATATGGAGCCGATCGACTTAAAATTTCAGACATAACCATTCAGATGTATGAGCTCGAGATTCTGTGAATGGCAACAAAATGGCACTCACGGTTAAGGTAATAGTTACAGAAACTCAAAATTTTCCAATGGCAACACCCACTTTTTTCATCGCAAAATGTTCGGTGCATGCGAAAACCCTAAAGAGCGTTGGAACGGTATGGTTATTGCAATAAACGGACGCGTTATTCTCGCACAAAATCAGCTCTGCGAACGGCCCCATAAAAACACGACCAAGGCGCACGGAAAAAATTTGAATATGACAGAGACAAAATACCAATAACGGAATGTCGTTTGCTAGATAGTCAGCTTAAAAAACGGATAAAAAGTGGGGTGGGAATGTTAGTTCTTCAGTCGGAGCTCGTAGATGTCAACAAAATGACTTCATTCGTGGTGAGTTGGTAAAACTATTATCAAAATTAGATGAATGCTGCGAAAACCTGGCGCATTTATCGTCGAAACCATTGCCAAATACGTGGCCTATACATTTCACAAGCTCTTCGTGATTTAGTAATGAAAATCGAAGAAATTGGCTGCACCTGTGAGAGTCCGTGATCCAGACGACCAACTGTTCCTGGGGATACTGTTATGGAAGTGCATCACAAAGTGACCAGAGGACGCATGCAAACTACAAAAGGTGCATCTCGTGTATTTGAAATACCAAAATCAATGGCCTTTAAGTTACTGCACTCTGTAATCCGCATGTTTCCTTACCGGTACCAGCGCGCCCAGATGTTGGGAGTGAGAGACCATCAACAACATATAGGCTTGGTTAATGAATTTCTTACCTAATATGATGGAAATAACGATCGGTATCTTCGCATATTACGAACGGACGAGGCACATTCCATCTTAACTGGTAACGTCAATGGCCTCCGTGATCCCCCAACATCACTCTTATGGATTTCAGGTTCTGGGGATATCTAAAATCTAGAGCGTACATGTGCAATCCGCAAACTTTGCCAGATTTGAAAGATTCTGTCAAACGTGAGATTGTAAACATCCCTCATGCGATGTAACGTTCGGCTGCATTGTTCCACAGTCGCCACCGTGCAATGTGCAATTGCCTGTGATGGCACCCATGTGGAAAATGTGTAATCAAAATAAAAGTTTTATATTCTCCGATCTGTATTGTAATCAGAGATTAGTGTACTGACTCTGTGTCATATGCAATTTCCTCCTTGCGCCCCAAACAAGTTTTTTTATTCGCAGAACAGTTTTTTTGTGCGTGCATAACATGTCCGTTTCTTGCGATACACGTACGGTTCTAACGCTCTTTAGGGTTTTCGTATGCGCTGAACATTTTGCGATGAAAGAAATGGGGTGTTGCCATTGGAAAATTTCGAGGTTCTGTAACTATAACCGTAACCGTGAGCGCCATTTTGTTGCCGTTCACAGAATCTTGAGCTCATACCTCTGAATAGCTATATCTGAAATTTCAGCTCGATCGGTTAAGCGGACTGGACGCTAGAGCTCAATATATCGGCAAAGTTTTTTATGACCACCCTGTATATTATGCATAAAGGTAACAAAGTAAACTAAAGTATACTAATTTTTTTTCCATGTCAGTTAATTTTTATTTGTGTAAATTTTATTTTTAATTATTATAATTATTATAATTAACCCCCTCAGTCCTGATGTTGCCTGCAAGAAACACTAAAGGATACCTTTTAAATTAATTTAAATTCTTCTAGAATTGTAAGAATTAATTTTAAAACTTTTTAATAAATGCGTGCGTATCGTAAGCATAGATATAATGACTTTTGCATCTTTGAAGATGTTTTATAGTAATTTTAAACTAGTTAGTAGTCAGTCGTAAAATATGTCACAGGACTGAGGAGGTTATGACTTTACAAAATCTTACCATACAGTGAATCAAATCTTTTAGTTATGAATCTGATTGAATGAAGCTTCAGAATTTAATTGCTGAGAATTGTGCAACAGTTCACTTTAATCATTAGGTTAAGATCGGAGCCATTCTCGTATCATCGAACACTGAGATATTAATTTTAAACCTCTTTGTATGAACACTAGCAACATAATAAGAATCTGAATCTTGTTGAAATACAATTGTTTCAGAATTTTGAACCCGTTCACGAGCGGAAATTACGAGCATTTAGGACTGAAATAGTTCACTTATGTATTATGAGACTTTTGCATTCCCATTAATCACACAAGTTTTTCCTACACTTTATAATGTCATACACACACATTTTATAACACTGAGTAACATAACATTAGATAAAGCTTCATAGTGCGTGAATCCTATTTGGATGCAAATCTTCCTCGATTCTTCTATTTAAGTATTTTATGCCAACTCTACCGTTCTCTGTTCAGTCACTCTGTTCACTCTACTGTTCAGTCAACATGAGTTTTAATTTTTTTTTCAATATAAAAATATATTTTTCGTAGAATTCGAAAGGCTTGAAAAAGTCTTTGGAGTCTTCGCCGAACAGAATTTACACCAAATATCACAAAACAGTTTGTGCCAGGTGTCCTTGCCTAAATTCCTATGACTTTCTTTTGTCACATTTTCATAATATCACGTATTCATATCTGCTGCTGTTGAATACATTGCTGTTAAGTTCAGCGTCTGTACGCCTTTTCCTGCATCTGTTACTTTGTTTTTATAGTAAAATAGTCTCCTTATATCACTTCAGAAATTTAGAAATTACATCTTTCGTCACATTTCCACCATATCGTCTTCTAATGTCTTAAAAATGTAGCTTTTTACATAGTATTATTTTATACATCGTTTTAGATGCATGTAACTTCTTTGCGTCATTCTACTAATTGCATTTTGTATTTTACATGCAACTCTAATATCAATCTTATAAAATATTGATAAATGTTCTCTTCGCAGTCCTCAGATGTCCTATAAAACATGATCAGAAAATTTGATTCATACTGTAACTTTATTGACTCAGATAAAAAGGACACCCGACTGTCTCATTATACACGTGTGTTTACTGGTTGTATTTAGTTAAATAGTATCCTCTTCATATTAAAGTAAGAATGTTGTGTATTTTTGTGCGTATGTGTGTTAATTCATCGATAACTTTTAATTAAATACTAATACCTGAACAAAATATATTTCATTACATTCTTGATTAAATATTATTTACACTTTTATATGATTTTATACTATTACTTAAACAAAAAATGGTGCTTTGAGCCATGAAACTTCAAAAATGCACTTTTAAAAATTGCTTCCACAATTTAGGCCCTGGTTTCAGATTCTTACAGTAGGAAAAAAATATTGACGTACTTTGGCATATTTATAGCTAATCATACATAAACAAAGAGGCATTATCGTAAAACGTATCAAGATAAATAGAGCATTTTGTATTATTAGATACTCAATTTTTTGCATGATGTGTATTTTTTAGTACGTTACGTTGCATCTGTTAAATAAATAACCTCTGTGGTACTTTGTTTAGTAATCATTTAAAAAAATGTATCATTAAAAGCTCCAAAATTTTAATCCTCTTTCACGTAACATAATTATTTCTTAGAAATACCAGCGTAAAATTAACAAAAAAACTAAAAATATAATGTCAAAATGCTATGTTAATATTGAAAATTTCTACGCCTTTTTAAAATTTACTAGAAAGATTGATGCTTACACCCGTTTTGTAACATACGTTTTAGGAAGATAAAATTCCTAAATGAGTGTTTATTCGTGATAGGTGCGTTTATAATTATGTTAACACGTAGCACCTACATTCGTCGGTCAGTCCGTCCGTCAGTCAGCATATAACATAGCAACCAACCGATCTATCCAACCGATTCATTTGAAATTCAAAATATATAATTATTGCATAGTTTTGTCGAATCATTTCAAATTTTATGGAAATCGGATGTATAGTTTAATTACAAGGACAATCAAAATTATTCTCTTACATTACGGCCAATGGGAAAACATATTTTCAGTTGGATAATAATGGTGTTACACTCTTTCGAACATAATAAAATTCATACACATCTATGAAGTATACATTAAAATATACATTTGGTACGATCGGTTGTACAAAGAATATCTGTAATTAATTCAGAGGGCTACACAAAAGTATTGCATTACGTAATTGTACAAGTTTTTGATTCACCTTTCAATCATATAAAACTGTTTCGAATTTTATAAAGTTGATATATGTTAATTAGATTTTCTACAAGTTGCTTCCAGTATAGTAGAAAACAGATAGTATTTACAGGGATGACAAAAGATTTCAGATACTCTACTCTATCCAATGTACTGTACACTATAACACCATCATCTGAATATTTTTATAACTTTCTTATAGTACGAACGCACCTAATTTGATACACTTGACGCGCGATTTCTGACTTGTTGCTAAGTGATGAAAGCATAACATAAATTCCTACATCGTACGATAGAGACATTTAAAAATATTGTATAAATAAGAAATAATGCAATGAAAGTAATGACTTTTTAAAAATCAACGAAACTGATTAAGCTTCAGCTCTGAATTTCGTAAGATAACGAAATAAACTTAATGACATTTGAAAACATTAATACAATTTAACTTTAGCTTTTATTTAATATTTCCGTATAAAAGCTAACTTTAACTTGATAAACTAATGATGTGAAAGAAGATAATTTTTCAATCATGGAAAATGGAACTGATAAAAGATAAATAATCCAATTTTTAATTCCTTAGAGGAAAAAGTTTTTTCTGAATTAATCGTATTTTTAAATCTGAAATCTAATTTTAATTAATTATACTTCACGATACTGATATATGTATAATTCGTAAGGATTAAATGAATGTTATCTCGGAAATATATAGCTTTAATTGCTCATTTCAATTGTAAATGTTTAAATTACATTTCACAATAAGACTTAAATATGAATATTTAAATTAGAATTATAACTTAAATTTAAAAAAAAAAACTTTTTTTAATTACAAGGTATTAAAATGGATGTCTACAGTTTGTTTAATATGATTTATCACACACGAATATAAATTTAAATGTTTTAAATCTGGGGAATTAAAGAAAGATTATTTGAATTGTTCAATTCATTTATAAATTTCTAAATATTCTTGCTATCGAAAATTTGTTAAACACTTTTAAAGGTGATATAATTATAAATTTAGTAGATATATAAATTTATATTCAGAAATTAAATTCGTTTACTTTTCAATTGTTTTCCGATCGAACTGCTCAACATCTAACACAAAAGAAAACTCAAAATATTGCTGAATGAATTGTGTCGTCGATGTTTTTTCTAGATAGCTCAATTTAAAGAACATTAGAAATTTCAAACAAAGCTTTTGTGTTTAGCTCCCTGCGCCGACAATTTTTCACATAGTTTGAAAACTTTCAACTCGTACGATGCTAGTTTCAAGTCACAGTCTTTTTCACGTAACTTTTTCAACACTCATAATAATTTCATTCGAATTCATTCACACCTAATACTAAAGATGCATCTTTTTTTAACCTTGCACATTGATGGATCTTCTTGCTGCACTTAAAAAAAACAAGAGCTTAACTTCGTATTTGAATCCGTTTGGGTATACCAAAGAACATGAGGATTAGCTTTTAGGAAGATCTCATTGATATTCGTCACTGGAATAAAAACATTTCTAAAAAGGTAAAGATGTTTCTTATGAACAGAGTACATGAACTAACGGGAATTTTTAATCTTGATTGTTTAAATCATTGTCTTGAAAATAAAAACACTGATGATATGATGTAACTGGGTATTAATTTTAGCAGCTAAAATGACCCAAAATTCTCAAGGTTAAGGCACCAAGGCAAGAAAGTGTGATAAACAATTATCATAAATTAACATTGATTTCGACCAAAATATTGGTAGAAAAAATTAAAAATTTGAAAAAAAAAACCCTCATCGAAATTTGTAAGTCTTTTGGTCATCTATTAAGCTACAAAAAATCTTTAAAAATGAACAAACGAATGCACCAAATCTCAGCATATTGGCTCTTCTGATTATGCAGAAATGATTAAAAAAGAATCCAGCATATACAATATATTAATTCAATTTTTTAAGTACAAAAAGCTTTTGAATATTTCATAAGCATTTATAACTGTCAACAAGGGATAATAGGGTCGCATATCTTATTCTTTAAGGTACGTTCGAACTCTCTACTTCGTGTCCAAAATCTAGTGTGTACCTATCTTGCCACTGTGACCTTACTTGGATGTGATATTAAGTGCAGTTCAGAAATAGTGAAATTGATTCGCTTGTGTTTTCATATTTTTATTAGGTGAATTGTAATTTTGTCGTTTCTTTTATAATTGTGTTATAGTCTAATTTATTCATAAATCAAAAATTAAAACGAAATGTTCGCTATTTAGGAGATTTTGTTATTTTATAAAGTGCTGAAGATTTAAACGCTTTAAGATTTATATGGAGAAAATGATGAGTTACGTATTTTTCCTTTCTATTATTATAAACATATTTTAAATGGAATAATAATTTAATTTGCTATTTTTTATCGATTTTACAAAACACAGAAATTTAATCTTATCGGGAATTATAAAATAATTTATGAAGAAAAATGGTAGATATGACTTTTCCGTTGCGGAGAGATAGGGTAGGGATAACTATTCGTCAAAATACTTAATATAAATTCATTTTTGTTTATGTTGTTTTAGGTTTAAGCGTTAAAAAGTCTCGAAAGGGTGGTTGAATGCACTATTAAAATTATAACCTAATGGCACAGCAGTAACACACAGATTCATTTCAAATTTAATAGAGTAAATTTTAATTTTTGCGAAATATGCTAAAAAAATAGTTATTCTTTTGCAACATCTTTGAATAATTAGACAGAAAGAGAAATTATGAATTTTTCATTGGCGAGAAGAGCATTTCACTATCTTAAATTCATTATCAAAATTAATCTTTAGCACAATTTCTTTTACGTATATGTGCAAAGAATTATTCTAAATGATTCTATCAAAACCATATATATTTCAGGTGACGTTGCCTCGATTCCCTTGTAAGATTTGAAATAATATTTCTTTTGCACTTCGAAAGACATAATAAATTTATTCGTTTCTGGAAAATTAAAGTAATTAAATACTAAAAATAATGCAGCTGAAAATTTTAAATTGTATATGTGTGGGGGAGTGATTAAATCTTTCAGTAAAATTAAGTTTTTAGTTCTGTTTCTTTTTATGTTTTTGAATTTCTCTTTCCCCTAAGTTTGAAATGCTAGGCCAGTCATATTGTCAGAAAAAAGGGGCGATAGATGCAAAAATTCTGCTAGAAGATTTTATGTTTTTAAAATGTTTATGGGGATGCCAGTAACAAGAATTAATGGTTTTCCGACAAAATATCTCGAGGCTAAATTTTGTGAAGACAAAAACCCACAAAATTTTCAGACTTTTTTCAGTTTTTTGCCTATAACTCAAAAAATATATAATTTTGCGTACTAAAATCAGCTACAAAAAGAAAGAACAATAAATTCTCTACAAATTTCATAATAAAATTGTTTTTCTAAAGCCAATATTAAGCGCTACAGCTTTCTGAAAGTGACTCTTTTTTTCTAACTTTGTGGAAAGATTGCAAAAACGAAAATTTAGCACAATTTTTTATTATTTTATCCTCTTTAATGTAACTTATTTATTACAGGTGTTTGCATGATAACAATCATGATGAATTACAACGGTAACATTGTAAAAAAATTAAGAACATTGTAACTTTTTTTGTATTTAGAGCTTTAGTAAAGAACATTAAAATTAGGTATTTAACTGAATGTAAGTAAAAAATGCTTTCAGTATTTTGCCTGTAATTCGAAAATTATAAACTTTTTGCGTAACATACTTAGCTACAAAAAGAAAGAGCAATTTTCTTTAAATTTTCTATGAATTTTGTTATAAAAACTTTTTTAAACCCATTACTAAGCGCGCTATGTTTTTTTGAAAATGTTACTTTTTTTAAACTTTACAAAGTGACCTATTTTTCGCCTCCCATCTCAAAAAAACTTTTTGTCATCACTAACAATAAAAATTAAACAGACCTATTGATTGATGAAAAATGAAATTTTTAAGAAAGGCAAGCAGAAGATGCTCAAATTTTAGAAACCCTATAAGAAAACAATTACAAAGGGAGAGAGGGCCGGGGATAAAAAAAAAAAAAGGGAATGCTGATGGAAGATTGTGGTCAGTGACGTTCCCGAGCCGCTTTCGTTCAGATACAAATGTTCTTTTTTAAAGACATACTCTTCTAATATGCTGCTATTAAGTTTATTGCACCTCTTCTCGTGTAGTAATGAAAAATGAGTGAACTCTAACCAAAATTGTGTTTCATTTGCCAAACGGCTTCAAATAGTGATACTTGTGTTGTGCGCCAGAAAGGACTTGCCAAGCTCTTTGAACATAGCGTTTAGCGTCAAAGTGATATTCTTTAAAAGTAATATTCATAAATGTTTTGGAACGTACCAAGGAATTTAGAATACAGGATGATTGTTGAAAAACATATTTGAATAAGAGAATGATAGCAGCATATGTTCATCGGGGTGAATATTCAACACAGACTATAGTTTGTCCCTCAGATCAAGCATTTATTTCAAAATTCAAGATAATTGCTTCTAATGTGACGAAGTAATCCCGGTGACTTCAACGAAAAACAATAAAAAAAGTCCTATGCAAAGAGAAATTTGATACACAAAGTAATGAAATTAGAAGCGAAAATTACATTTTTGAAAGCTGCTGAAAAACGTGAGGATGAAGGGTCTCAGAAAGTAATTGAGCGTATTCAGCACGAACCAGACTGGCAAATGCGAACCTAATTTGTAGATGCATGGTGTTATAGTTTTTGTCGCGTAAAACTAGATCAATCTGTAACAAGTGGAGATAAAAGAGGGCACCCGCTTCATCCGTTGACGGAGCCAATGACAGAAACAAGAGCCGCTTCATTTCATTACTTAAAACAAATTAAAAATTTTAAAACAATAATTTCAAAGTAACAGAATTCAAGAAGAAGCGGATGTCATGATAGTTACATCAGCCATTTTAAGAGCCAAATCTTTTGAAAGCGTCGTAATTGTCGGAGAAGACATTGACTTTCTCGTGATTATGACGAGCTTAGGCTATCAGCACAAAAATCTGTTTTTCTAAAAGCCAGGAAGAAGCAACATCGAAACCAAGTGGTTTTCAACCATGTCGTTCAAATACAATTACAACAATGTTTTTTTCACTCATGCAGTCTGCGGATGCGATACAACATCCCTCTTTTTGGGTAAAGTCAAAATTTTGTAACACTTAAAAAAAACATGATCAGCTTGTGAAAATAACCTGCACCAGATAATAAATAAACCAGATTCTACCCGTCAAGAAATCATTAAGGCTTATGAAAAGATCATTATTGTACGATACATTGGATGCAGAGATACCACACAGAAACTGACCACCTTGAGGTTCCAGTTATTTGCTAAATCTGAAACAAAAAAGCAAAGTTCGTTTTGCAAGACTACCACCAACACAAGAGGCTACGCAGCATCATTTTCTCCGATGTTATCACCAGGTACAAGCTAGGCTAGGAAACAACATCCCTCCTGAAGGATGGGGTGGGCTCACAGGATCTCTTTACCCCAATTCAAATGTGCCAAGACCCGGCACTTGAATCCTTGCTCCAGGTTGTGTCATGTAGCTGTAGAAAACGGTGCAACAAAGCATGTTCTTTTCATAAATTAAGACTCAAATGCAAATTAAGACGCAATTTGTAAAAAATGTAATGGGATCAACTACGAAAATGTCAACGTCATTGTTTATCCAGAAGAAGGGGATGTAAAATTGTCACCGTAAGTATTTTTTACTTAAATTCATTTAAATACCTAATATTAATGTTCGCCACTAAAGCTCTAAATACAAAAAAAGTTATAATGTTCTTATTTTTTTTACAATGTTACCGTTGTAATTCATCATGATTGTTATCATGCAAATACCTGTAATTTAGATAAGTTACATTAAAAAGGATAAAATAATGAAAAATTGTGTTAAATTTCCGTTTTTGCAATTTTTCCGCAAAGTTGGAAAAAAGAGCCACTTTCAAAAAGCTGTAGCACGCTTAATATTGGCTTTAGAAAAACAGTTTTAGTATGAAATTTGTAGAGAATTTAATGCTCTTTCTTTTTCTAATTGAGTATGGTACGCAAAAATTATATATTTTTTGAGTTATAGGCATAAAACTGAAAAAAGTTTGTGGTTTTTTGGCTCCATAAAATTTAGCCTCGAGATATTTTGCTGGAAAACCATTAATTCTTGTTACTGGCATCTCCATAAACAGTTTAAAAACATAAAGTCTTCTAGCAGAATTTTTGCATTTATTTATGACACTTTGACTGGCCTATGCATTTTTTTTTCTTTTGTAATTTCAAAATACTAAGAAAAAGAGGAACCGAGAATTTTTCTTTTAAGGGGAGATATTTAATGCCCTTCATAAACTTCGCATGAAAATTAATTCTTACATAATTAAAAATTAGACTATACAGATTTTTTATGCATAAAAATCTACAATTTTTGCAAACATAGAATAAGCAATTGTTTAATGCACAAAATGTGCGGATTTTTTAAACGCATATTACTATGCATATTTGTGTATGCATAAAAAATTCAAATAAATTGCTCAAAGAGCGCATATTTTAGCAATTTATATAAAACAAAAAATTTGTTCATGAATTGCGTACAGTTTATCATTATCTTAAAAAAATACTATTTTTCTTTTAGGTGGGCTGAAGACTTCCAGTAAAATCCCAGTTGTCCAGAAGTAATCTCAAAATAATATTACTAATTTGAATAGCTTCATACATTCAGTGCTTCATTAACAATGGAAAACTACAGAGTAAGTAATTTCTATACGTATCATCAGAAGAATTTGAATTAAACGAAATACATTTGATTAAAATTGCAACATTTTCTTATAGAATCGTAAAGAATGGAACAATTGGAACATTGCCTTATAGAATCGTTTATGCTGAAGCCAGAAGAGCCATTTTAAGGTCTACAATTCAAGCGTTCGATCCAGTTTTAGGCGACTAAAAATCGTATATTGATTAGTGAGCAATTGCAGGAAAAAACGAAATTCACGAAGTTCACCATACGAATCTCATGAAATTCATTCACTTTCATTGCCTAGCATATGATATCTATTAAACCCTATCATCATAGATTTTCACGGATGAAGAGATCAAGGTTAAAATTTTTAATACATATTGGAAAGAGAATATGGATTTTAAAAGACAGACGAGAGGAATTAAGAAGTAATCACGATGCTGATATTTTAGAAAATAGTTGAACATAGATTTCTAAAACAGTATCAAAGTCATTTTGATTTTTAGGAAATACGCAGAAGCTACATAATCTGCCATTCAGTTAAAGCGTTTTATGTGAATTCCATCTCACAAGTAGTCCGCTATTTGAACGGTAAAAGGGGGACAGTGTCGTTTGTTTTCGATCTCAATTTCTGCGGGAGTAGATTTATAGAAGTAAATACAGCTGAAAGTGAAATGAACGGTATTTCGTGAGGTTTTGTAGATTGTGAGTAAAACATTTAATGAAAATCGAACAAGATTACAGCGGATTCCTAATCAAGATATACAACTTTATTTTTTTTTTTCGTTCTTTAAAGAATGAAAAAATAAGGTTGTTTTTTTGATCGAAAAAAACTAATGATCATCAATTGACAATCGTAAACGAAAATTTATTTATGTCTGTTTGATTTATTTCATGAGAGTCGTTTAAAATGAAAAATATGGTAATTTTTTCCCTCACTTTTGGTGGCAGTTGTATTTATTAAATAAATTTGGACGTTTTCTATAAAACTGTTATGGAATTGGAAGTCAAAATCTATACTAAATATTATTTATTACTCTAAGTGTACTAATGATATAAAAGGTCCCAATGTACAATATTTGTCAGACGATATGCTGATTCCTTAAAGAAATTTTCAGCGATTTTGTAGGAAGCATTTGATAAATTTTCCAAATTTAATCAATCGTTTGAACCATGAAAGATTCTTAGATGTAAAATGCAAATATGCATTTAGACTTAATGTCAGAAAATATAAATTTTTCACCATCTGAATATAATATAGATAAAGTAATCAATTTCCTGGGCTCAAAAATGTAAAACCCTCTTTGAACTGAACTTTTTATATTAGACATATTATTTGTGACTATTCGAAAATTTCACAACCTGACTGTGAAATCTATTCCTTTTATTTGGTTTAAAAATTATCTGAATACTTTCCACATTGTTCAAGATCCCATTCTAAACAAATACTCATTTAAAAAACTTGATGGACATGAACTTTTATTTGCAATTTGTATTGCATCAAACCTTGCTAGTTGAAATTTCCTTATGCAAAAAGACAATGAATTTTGTTCCGGTTGAATTTTTTTTCAATCCAGTTTACTCTTGAGTCTTACAGACATCCATGTGTTTATGCAGGTTTGTATGCCTATTTTGTGCATCACATAAATGTCAGATGTTGCGTAATGTAAAGTCAGAAAATCAAATAAGGTTTTATTAATATTATTATTATTTCATTAACATTTATTTGCAGTGGTAAACTCAAAATTTGCCAAAATTGGTAGAGATGTAGAAAAAGAGATCTAAGTCAATTTCCAAAACAGTATATCAATCCTTAAACATTTTCGAAGTCGCAATGATG
This sequence comes from Maratus speculifer, assembly GCA_964019185.1. Taxonomy (NCBI): domain Eukaryota; kingdom Metazoa; phylum Arthropoda; class Arachnida; order Araneae; family Salticidae; genus Maratus; species Maratus speculifer. Next base: position 165,420,396 of record OZ025294.1, on the reverse strand, counting down.
GTAGACACTCCATCGACTATAAAAATCAAACATTTCAGATGGATTTCATTTCATAAGCCTTCCGGAATATAAATGACATAAAGAAAACAGAATCGGCCAAGTGAAAAGGCCTACCTTATCAAACTCAAAATTCCTCACCTGACAGGAGTAGGGCTCCTGTAACTCAGGCTGAATCATCAGGCATCTTGTTTCTCATTGATTCCAATGGGGCGAGAAACATTTGAATGATTTTAAAGTTACAAAATCGTTAAAAATGGACTGTTGTTTAGCAGAAAATTATTCTGACCTGTTCAGTAATGGGTTTAGAGTATTTAAATTCCATATAAAGAAAAAAAGGGGGAATAATTTGTGTGTAAATACTTAAAAGAATAGATCTGGATTGGGAAACTTCGCCAAATATCGCGCCAACCTAATCACTTGTATACAACAAACCGGTTCTTCGAAGCTGATGTCGTGTTTTATACCAGACGGGTGAGAAAAGAATTCCCCGTTCCCTCATTTATGCAACTGTTGCCTTATTCATTTATATTATTATTCTTTACTTTAGAGTGTGAGGTATTGGTTTAAATGGTTGGATTCATTTAATATTTAAGAAGTAAAGAATAAGAATTATACTTTTTTATACTTTTTGCGGCGCGAGAAAAGGTTGGGGGGGGGGACATAGTTAAAGAAAAAGCGCCAAAAGTTCAGAGGGAGGTGGGATTTTATAATTATAAATTTATTGTTAAAAAATTAGAAAAAATCATAAGTTTTAAAGGTTTTAAATTTTATAAGCTACAAATGAGGGATGTGACATATTTTATTATTTATTTATTTATTTATTTATTTATTCTTTTAGCGTGGAGTTAGGAGGGGGGGTGTTTCATTTAACAATTTAATATTTATCTACAATTACAATATAACTCCAGTTAGAACAGAAAAATAAAAATGAAAAGGTATTGTTTAATTATTTTATATTTTGAATGTTCAGTTTGGAGAGAGGGGTGAAAACGGTAATTTCAAAAGTTGGAGATTTAAATAATTGATTATTTATTGTTGCAATAAAGTAATGAATAAGCAGGAAATTAAAAAAAAAAAAATGTTTTACAAATCTTAAGCATTTGATTGAAACTTAAAGTAAAGAATAGATATATTTTTAACCGAAATTGAAAAAGATATTATACTTTTGAGGAGGAAAAGGAGGAGGTGAGGGGAGGGGAGTTAAAAAGGAAAAAACCGAAAATTCAGGGATAGTTGGGATTTTATAATTATAAATTTATTGTTTAAAAAAATAACCAAAACATTAGAAAAAATTATAAGTTTAAAAGATTTTTAATTTTTAAGCTAAAAATGGTGGAGGTGTCATGTTTTTTTTGTTATTATTATTTTATTTATTTATTTATTTACTTATTGGCGTGTGGGAGGAGCGTTTGATTTAACAATTTATTATTTATCTACAACTACTATAAAATTCCAAATAGAACAGAAAAAAAAATAAAAATGAAACAGTATTGTTTAATTATTTTATATTTGTTACGGGGGGGGGGGGGGCGAAATCGTTAATTTCGAAAGGTGGATATTTAAATAATTGATTATTTGTTGTTGCAATAAAGTAATGAACAAGCAAGAAAATAAATAAAAAAAATGTTTTACAAATCTTAAGCATTTGATTGAATCTTTTAGGGATTCAGGGGGAGAGGGGGTGGGGCGAGTTAAGATGAAATTAAAAGAAACCGGAAACGCGGAATGATTTCATTCTTCCTTTTTACATTATTTCCTTTTTTAAATTTTTAATTAAAAATTATTTTACATGCGACTAATTCGTAAAAACTGTGTCCTTAATTTACTAACTTATAGCAAAGAATATTAGCATTTGAAGCTTTTTTATAAAAAAATATTAATCACAATTTCACAGTGAAAATAAAAAAGAATAAAATCAGTCTAATGAATGTGAATATATATGCATACTCACATTAAATCAAATTTAGAATTAGTTCCATTTATATTTTCTTTCTTAAATAAGCATATGTGAAACATATCAGTAAACATAAATTGATGGAAATAATTTTTTAATTCTAATATAGCATTTTTCAAAAGCATACCTACATGTTATTATTTTACCCTTTAATATACAACTTATTTAAATGCCTTATTCTTATATTTTTCCGTGAGAGAGATTGAGAAACTAAAATTACTCGCCTCGCCATCTACGCGATAAGACGCCAAATCAGGCAACCGTTTTGGAAACTTAATGGAGTCGTGATTTAGCCCGTTATATAGGAGCCTTAGACAGGAGTTGCCTACTTCAGTTCCAACAAAACTGCAACCATAGAGATAAGTAATAAATACAATTTAAGATATCATAAAATTGTGGATTAAATGATTTACATATATTGGGAATATTTGCGATTTTTAGGTCCTATTTTAACTAAATAAAGTCTTAATTAAGTTTTGTTAGTTTTCTGATTTAAGTGTTTTGATGTCAATAAAGGCAATCTCAGTTAAGAGTTTAAGAGTGTCCTTAGAAATCTTTAGATGCACTTATTATTATAAAGTTCAACTATCAAAAGTTTCACAGAGTAAATGTGAGTAATCCTCATGAGAAATGTGAGTAATCACTTTGGACCTGGCTTTCTAGTCTAAGTTTTCTCAACTTAGAGGAACCACCTCATGTTTTTATTGCCCTTTAATTCAATTCAGAATTTGTTTTTAATGAATGAAGATTGGCGGTAAAGGGCAAATAATGAAAATAAACGAAGTGAGTGGCGATTTATTGCTTTTGCGATCTCAGCGATGCAAAATATTTCCAGCGTCTCAGAAATGTGAATGTGCTGGGTGTGTGAATATATGGTCTATTTTTAGTTCCTTCAAAACGAGAAACTGTAAAAAAAAAATGGAAGAATGGAAGAAAAATCATGTGCTCTGTGAAAGTTTTAGAGATCTCGTGCTACACGAAGACTGCATAATTCAATTAAGTTTTAAAAAATCCCTAAAAATATACACGTGTATATCTATATTATTAAATGTGACTAAATATGAAATGAGCAGTATTTCGTAAGGATGCACAGACTGTGATTTAAATATTTTTTTAAATAAAAATTGGACATGATTAGTAGCGGATTGTAAATCACGATAATGGAACTAAAGTTTACAAAAATTTTTGCATTTTATTTGAGCTACTACATTTAAGGGGTTTAAACATATAATAATGAATTTGAAAGTTAGATATTGATTTGATCTAATAAATCCGTGAATACTCATTTAACATAATTCAATGATTTATTTATTTATTTTATTTATGTGAAATAAAATTTAATCAAGAAAAGTACTTCTTCTTCGTTTAATCCTTACTCTTTAATCGTAGCTGGAGTTCTTGTTTATTATTTTTGAGTTTAGATTCCAAATTAAAAATATTATCTATGTATTATTGTTCATGCTAAATGTGCTTTCTTCTTCATATGTGAGTACTTAATGTACTACAGCGTCTTAACAGAACTTCCATCTTCATTAAAATACAATCTCTGGTAATATGTTAGCGGTGACTACGTTATTCAAGAAGAATATTTTCACTCCACTCAGCCAAAATGGTATTCACTTTTTCATTTAAACTGCATGTCCACTTGTGGTTAATATCTATTAAGATCAGAACATGTATTATTTTAAAATTCCATAGAGTATTAGTAGAAATAAGTATCGTTGTACATTAACTAATATTTTAGTGCTGACTAGAAAATCTCATAATTCATTCACGCAGTTTTTGCTAACCGGTGGAAAAAAAATTATTGAACTTTCAGAGGTTTGTGGATATTTTTCCAAGATCGTTGTTATTTAGCGAACATTAATCTCAAAGCCGCTACACTCGTTTGACCTCTATTTTAATCAAGGTATGACATCGCGGTGCAAATACCAATGCAGAGTGAAACCGCCACGTGTAATTTCAATCTAAATTAAAAACTGAACAAAAATATGAATTTTAAATCAAAGCACAGTCTAAAAAGGTATAATTTGGAAGTTCAGGTGGAGACTCAGGTCATTCCATAGTTAAAGCAGGAGGTTAAATGTAACACTATTATACAGTACATCTGTTGCTGAAAAAATTTTAGCTGTTGCTGACTACACATAATATGCTATTTTCAAAAATATAATTAGAATATTTCAATCAGCTCTAGTTTCTGAGTTTCAGCTATGTAGGTATTAAGCAGAAAAAAACTCGTATTTACTAAGAAAAACCTTACTAAAAAAATCATTAATCACTGAGTTCTAAAAATCTTTGTTTTAAAGCTCTTCTCCGATGTGTAGACCTTGGAAAATGACGTATCAGAGACCAACAATAGTCAGACATCATATTCGTATCCCAAAAACCCTGATAGCGCTCTTCCATGACGCGTAAGTCCTGATGCATACGATCCCCCTGCTCTTCGCTCATATCTCCTAATTTTTCCAGAAACCTGTCCAGGTGACTATAGAGGAAGTGGAGCTTTATGCTCATATTGCACCCCATATTTTTTAATTGTAGCAGAAGGTCTTCTACAAGTTCAATGTAATTTTCAGATTTTTTATTTCCGATAAAAACTAATTTTAGTATCTGAGAAAGCAATTTTTTCTTTTAGTCTTGATGCTAACAATTCTGAAGCTTGTTTAGAAAGATTTAAATCTCGTACAAGATCATCTAACTCATTTTCGGAAAAACATTTTGACTCATTTGACATACCTTCAAAATCAGCATCATTTTGTGATCAGCTTGATCTTTCAATGTCTTGTTCTAATGGTTTAGATATATTTTTAGGTTCTGAAGAATCAAGTGAACGCTGCACTGGACGTTGAACACAGCTAGTACTTGGGTACTGTCATTTATCACAATTTTTAGAACAGTCTTTGAGATGTTTTCGTGGTTCTCGCCAAATAGTCGGTGTTCCTGGCACTTCTTTTACCACTTTTCCGTATCTAAAATATTCCACACACGATTTACAAACACAATTGGAAGCCCAAGACTTCTCATATTTATCAAAGAGCATCCCAAAATACTCAAAATAGATATTTTTCACCAACTCTGACATAACTTTTCTATAATTTTTAAACGCCTATTCTCCGCATATATATCAAAAATGATCTGAATTGTTTAAACAACGTCTCCTTGAACTACTCATGACGCAAAAACTTGAGAAACTGATCTTAACACAGTAAAATGCGCCTGTTATTGATTAATATGTATGCTTAAATAATAAAAATCAAAAACAAAATAACTCGAGCTGCTCAAAAAATTTTCCTGTTAGATTTGACAAAAACAAGTCATAAGTGAACATTATCAACCACAGAATTCGCAGCAACAGACAAAAATTTTAATTTTGTAAACTAGTGTAATCTCTAAAATAGGGCACATAGGCCATCCAAATAAATATGGCTGTCTTACACTTCGATGCACAGTAAAAATTGAAGACTCAAATTGGGTTGAAAGATTTCTGGGTATAGTAATTTTCCTGAAATTGTACAGTAAGGATTCCAAAATGGTAGAGTATTGTTCCCAAAATAGATAACCCAAAATGGTTCAAAACAGAGCAGATCTTTATTAACATTAAATTAATCAAAATTTCTGAGGTATAATGTATATATTATCTAAGATATTTTAATTGTTTTAATGTCATTAAAAATCAGACTTATTTAAAACGATTTTGTGCTACAAACTGAACTTTCCAAATTGGAACAATACTGTACCCAAAAATCTTTCAATCCAATTTGGGTATTTTGATTTTACAGTGTGTCATTTCAACAACTTGTGTAGGTAAATAATGAAGTGTCAAAAGATATTAATGAAGCAACGAGCAAAGAAAAAACATAGCATAAGGTAGCCAAGCCAGATTAACTAGTCTCTGAAAATTATAAAAAAGGGTACGACATAGCTTACTAATTTTGAATGACGGTTCCCCTAGTATCCAAACACCGCTAAAAATTTTTAGGATTCTCCCGGACTATTTAGTCTTTAAAAAGACTCATTGGGACACCATAATTGGTCCAAAACAACAGTAGAACAAGTATTTCGGCTTCTGCCTGAATCTAAAGATCGGGGGAGGGGGGTAAGATAAACATAAACCTAATAAACATTTTAAACTCAATTAAATCTGGGATAATAATTTTCTTATAATTGTAAAGGTGAGTCCCACTTAACTTTTCAGATTTTTGTATTTTTTATTTATTAAATTTCTCATTGAAATTTGTTCGGTTTAAATGCTAAACCAGACAAATTTAACTCATTTAAATGCTAAAGGCGAGTCCCACTTAACTTTTCATTTTTTTGGGGTTTTTTATTAATTAAATTTCCCATCTAAATTTGTCCGGTTTTAGTTTTAATTTTTCTTCTTCCCTTCCTAGCTTCTATTAGTGTCCCAGCATAAGGAATGTAGAAGAAACCCACGGTAGCGCCGCTTTGCACGAATTTCGGGGCGGTGGAACTCTAGTATTATAATGATTTATTATACTTCACAAGAAAGCAAGACAACCTATATCTGTAGATACTAGATCCAAGATATGTCAAAATCTTCATGTTAAGCCTGCCTGCCCAATTTTTTTCTATAATTGCACTAGACGATGCTCTTAATTGGTATTCTTGTATTTAGATAAAAAATGATACTTTTTGTCCTCTGTCGTTAAAGCTTAAGATTCTTTCTTCTGTACGCGTAACTGCTTATTGTATTAAAATGATTCGTCATATTTTACAAGAAGCCAAAACAGTCTATCTCTACGAATATCAAATGCAATTTATGTCAAAACCGTATTGTTAGTCTTGCATCTCAGATTTGTTCGTTGTATTATTATATTTGGAGGTGTTCTTGCTCAATATTTTTGTAATTAGATTCCAAATTACTATTATGTGTCTTTTATTGTTAATACTTAAGATATTCTTTTCTCCATAAGGCTAATGCTTCGATAAAAAAAAATTAATCTGTAAGTGTGTCAAAATCTTTCGCATTGTTGAGTGATAATAAATGTGTTTTTATTTTTATTTTATTTACTTATTTTTAGAACTGCCTTAATGATAAACTTTATCTGATTTTTTACAGAAATTCATTTGCAAGAATAAATGTACATTGTTAAAAACCTCGTTCTAGTTTTTAACTAAATTTTGGAGCTCAATACAACGGTGTTTTCTTGTACAAACATTCAGAGCTCCCATTAAATCTTCGTTCCAATGTTTGGAGCGATATTGCAATGGAAAGTTTGGTTCAATTGAATATCCTCATTTTGGTACGAGATTTCATTAGCGTCTGATTCCTAGATCCCATGGAACCTATCCCCTATGGAAGAGCGAAAATTCGTAAAGTTCACTTTTTATTCGGGTTGATAAAGAAGTGGAGTTATCTGTTGACAGAATTGATAATAATTTGCATGATTCCATCAACAAGGGGGAAAATATAACTTGCTTAGAGAATTTAAGCTTATTATACAGATTATATAGGGAATATTATTTGAAAAAAAATTAGAGAATTATGAGAAATTTCTGTATAAAGTTTAAAAATTAATATATAAGAATTTATGATTTAAGAATTTATTAAAATATTTCATAAAATATAATTTTGAAATTAATATTGAATTAAAAGGCATCTTTAAATAAATAATTTTATGCTTTTAATTAATTATTTTGTTTTTTCAAATCACTGCATATTAATTTAAAAACCTGAATTATTATTATTAAAAAAATAATTTATTGTAAACAGAGTTTTAGGGATACAAAATATGCATTAAAATACTTCATTTTGAAAAAAAAAATGATAATAAATTATGTAATCAACATCGAAGCAAAAGAATTTTGGTTATTATTTCTATCAAAATAGGGGTACACTCTTTTCTTTACAAAGATAAGTAATAGTACACCAAGTGATTAAAAAAATTCTTTAAAAAATGTTAAATAATTAAAATAAATTTTTAATTTAATTAAATTAAAAAAATAACTTTGTATTTGTTATGCATACTATTTTTTCAACTTAATTAAGCGATTTATGATTCATTATTATAAATACTCAATCATTCAAAATAATAATAATAATAAATTTAAAATTTAGCGAAATTTTTTTAAAAAGAAACTTTTTATGTCTAAATATTTTTTTATTTTATTTTTATTAATAATCTATTTGTTTTTATTTTATTTTATTTTATTTCATTTTTTACAATTTTAAGTAAATAATTAAAAAAAAAGAAAAAAAAATGCTTTTTTCTACTCTTTCTCTACCAATTGCCCCATTTACAATGTACCAAATAGAAGACAAACAACAAAGAACAGAGCAACCAGTTCTACGAAGATATAAACAAAATTTGAAACAAATCAATCTGTCAACACATCACTTCACTTCTGTGCATCCCTCTAATAAAAAAATGGCATTTCCCTCTTTTCATTCTTCCATAGGGAACCATCTAGGAATGAGATGCTAGTCGAGTTTTCACCACTTTACTGTGACAGTTACTGAGCACAAAAATTTTGTTCAAACTAGCACAAAAATTTTCTCAGTGTAATTATTTTTTTTATAAACATACCATGAAAATATTGAAAAAAAATTCTTAAAAGTAGAAAAATACCTGTATTATATTCACTAACAAATTCGTTGCTTTAGATAATAATGTTGAAACAAAGTAGATAATACTTAAAAGTAGAAAAGTTCTGATACCATATTTACTAATTAATTCAATGCGTCTGATGCAATTTTCGAGTCTCTAAATTCTACACTTTCTCCAAATTATAATACGCATTTTCCAAAAAAGTGTTTTAAAAATACTGATATCGCAAACAATTATTTTAATTTTTCAAAAGCTATTTTTTAATATTATTATCACCAAGTACTAAAAGTATAACAATGATAAATTAAAATGATTGGAAAACTTACTTCCCGGAATGGCTCCAGAAATAATTAGGTACTTGTCACGTCACTCACCGAAACCTAATCCATTTTTTTTCATCATTATAGCTGCTACTGATAGGAAAATGAAACATGTAGCAGGTCACTCAACTTCGAATGATTTCGGTAGAAAGAATAATTAATCAGCAAAATATGCAGCCCATTCAGCTTCTAATCTTTTTTCATATAGTTGAAAGGGATTATCTTTTATATTACAGGAAACACTTGAAGCGAATAATTGAATTTACAAAATGGGGAAAGAGGGCCAGCAAAAACTTCGCTTCGATACGATAGAAATTGCAATTAGTTCGTATTTTTATAGGGTAATATCTTTCAATTTAATTTCAAATATTTAATATTTTGTAACATGTGAATAGAGGCTAAATGTAAATTATTGTTTTTTTTTCTATCGCACAAAAGATTTAATTAAGGAAATTTATTTAAATCTATATTTCTAATTTAAAAAAGGAAAATATTAATTTTACTTTGTTTTCATTTCAGGAGGCTCTACTTATCATTAAAGAAATATACCGCTTGAGAAAGATTCTGGAAATTTTCTTATAAAAGGAAAAAAAAAAAAAGGTTTAGTTGCAAAATAATAAATAGAGATATTTCATATTGCTATGCATACGATATGGAAAGATTAAGAAAAACATTAAGATTGAAATATTTGTCAAAAGAGATATAAAGATATTATAATTACATAAGAAAATTCCTTTCAAACAGCTGGAAGCGAAACAAAATTTTATCATTTTTTACCAAAAAGTATTTTTTATTCTTAATGAAAAACTATCTTTGCAATTTTTTAAATTTTAAAATTTATAGGTGTTTGAAAAGTGAAAGCACGTTTTCATGGCACATCTGAAACACAGACACTGACTTTGTCTAAAATGTTTAATGACTTTTGGCTTTATACTTGCTCTTCCTAGTTCATACTGATATTGGGATCTAGAGTCCATTTTCGTTTGGTGTCATTCTTTTGCTTATGGAAATGGTAATAATGAAACTTTCGAATCGTTTCGAAAGATTTCTCGAACTTTCATTAGCTTTTCTGTATGATAAACAGTATGTCTGGCAAAAATAAAAATGGAAATATTGACTTTTATTTTATAAAGAAGAAACCTGTATCACTGTTCGTTGCATTACTGAAATATTTTCTGTTGCTTACAAGTAAATCCATGCTCAAAATTACCATATTTCTTATGCTGTGTCATTTGCTGTTCTTTCCAATAATTAATAAACGGTAAAGTGCGAGTATTACACTTGCTCAGAGGATTCAGTACAAAACATATATGAATTATTAACTGTATTAATTAAAGAAATCGTTTTTAAAAGATTAATGAGAGTTTGTAAAACTATACAACGTAAAATTGGATATATTGTAGGTAATATAAAAGTATGAATTGGTATAATATAGCAATTCAATGAGATATGAAGCTTAAATAATATCAAATATTGATTTTCTATATAACTAATTTTTTTTTATCTTCTCCTAATTTATTTAAGTAAAACTTAATTCGGTACTGGAAATAAAAATAATATATATTTCATTTGGCATTTCATAAAACTAAATTTAGATTATTAATAATCTTCCCTTTTTACAGAGTATTTAAAATAAACCTCCCTGTTCAAGGTTTACACGTATTATTACACTATGTGCGCTTTGACGGAAGGTTTCAATTTTGCAACATCGCGTTGGTCTGTGTCTCGTTTTTTTTCCGATAGTTTTTTTATTAACTTTAAAGAAACAGGAAGCATATTGAGAAATTTCTTCAATGCAAACTACTTGGAAGTTTCATAATATTTATGTGATTGAATCTAATTACTTTAGTCTTTTTCTAACAATTTGGTGCTTAATGAAAAGAATGAATTTTTTAATGAAAAGAAAATTTTATGTTTAATTTATGCAGATCAACGTGAAACATATTTTTGGGGAAATCTCATGAGAAAATACGGAATTTTTTTAAATATACAACGCGATGTGTCCAAAAACGTCCATTTGTAAAAAAAATTGCAATTTTTTTAGAAATGTCTCTTTACATAAAGAGCAAGTTTGTATCTGAAAGACATAATTTCTTTTCTAATATGGTATATTAAAAAAATGTAGCATAATGCGTGGAAAATATACGGTTTTAAAATATAAAAAAAATAAAATTTGAATATTTTGGAAAATTAAAAGTCCCAAGACCCTATAAACATTTCAAGCTACGTTACTGAATTAATATGTGCAAATGTAATAAAAAAAATATAAATTTTGATCTTAATGCTAATCCTGTTAATAGGTATATTTCGGTAGAAATACTACCTACTACATTCTTCTTTATCATAAACCTTCACAAAAACTTTTTCAAATCTACGCCAATCTTGACCCCTAGAACGAAAAACTCCCAACCCGCCTTCCTTGTTAAAAACTGTATGTATCTATCTGTATCATTTTTTATAGACGTGATAAGCCATAATTCTTTACAGGTCTCTTCCAAACTCATACATAAGACCAATAGGCAGAATATCTCGGTTAATTCGTTAATATGCAAAATCGGACAAAGAGAGTGGAAATAAGAAGTTGTTTTGTGAGGGAAAAAAGTTCTTAATTATAGTACATATCGAATCGATCTAAAGTTATTAGTACTTCCAAAAAAAAAAAAAAAAAAAAAAAAAAAAAAAAAAAAGAGCCAAATCTTTATGCATGATAGATTTTTTAAATTTTAAAATGGGCTCGAAGGGAGAAAATATAGGGTTTTAAGAAGAAAAAACTTTATAATGTCAATTTCAGACGCATCAAATCCAATAAAATTTATTATAATCTAGCTGTCCTTCCCGGCAGATATAAATGGATAGATTTAGATATAAATGGAATAAAATTAGTGGAATAAAGAATCAGTGAAAAAATAATTAACTTTACATAATCGTTCTTAGTTTCCCAAATTCTGTACGTTTGTTTCTGAAAATATACAGACATACATGCTAGAATGGTATGCGGTAGTTCATTATTCGCCTCATGGAGTTCATGACTGAAATTTCATAATTAGTTTAAACTCGATTTGCATATTAGAATGTCTAGAAACCCAATTTTAGAGGTTGGCTCACACTGTAAAAAAATGTAACCTTTATAATATAAATTTACCGAAATCTGTTATGCTTAGTAAAATTTTATATGTACACTCTACAATAGAACTTAGTCAATCTACAAAAAATTTACGCAAAACTAGAGACATCTGTAACTTTACAAAAGAATTTGCAAAAGTGTTGGTAATTTCACTAACACTTTACCTGTAATCCTCGTTACCATTACTTTAAAAGTTCTGGGAATAGGATTTTCCAAAATCTTTTCATAGTAGCTTAAAAAATTTTTGATTCAAATTGCAAATCTGTATATGTTAAATGAAGTTTTATTGTCACCATTGCATAAAAAGTTCTTGAAATATAATTCTACTAGAAAAAAAAATTGTAATTTTCCATTATCTATTTATTTATTTATTTATTTTTTACAGTGCATAAGTATATTATTGTGTCTTCTTGCTCACACTCCATATTTCCATAGTGAGGAAATCACAATGGTAAACCTACGAGTCAATCCTTATAATCAGTTTTTCTCGTTTTTTCCACCAATATATGACTTGAAAAACCAATTCCATTTTAATATGCGAATCGAGTTTTAACTGTTTCTGGAATTTCAGCCGTAAAATCGAGGGGTGATTGTGTGTACTGCTAAATTTCCGGTCTATAAGTTGAGTAGCAATTGTATTAAAGTCTATCGGAATCAACTAGGAACCATTTCCAAATTTAGACAGCTCAAATGGAATAACGCATATAATAAATTTAATGATGTTTTAAAAGAATTAATGCAATATAATTTAACTTCTATTTCGTTTTTCTTTTTAATACGAGAGCATTTCGAAAAGTAAAGATACAATGGCTCGCATTCCTTAAAAAAATATTTATTTAGAAAAAGTAAGTTACATCTTATTAACTAGATTATTTATTATTTTTCGGCATCATCACCCCCAATATCCAAAACGTCTGTTAAGTCGGGGCACAAGCTTTTGTATCCCACAATCATAGAAGGTTTCCGCCTGTTGTCGGAACCACATTTCAACTTCATCGTTGATGTCATTATCATCCTGGAATGATTTTCCTCCAAGATGGGATTTCAGGTAACGGATTAGCTCAAATTGCTTCCACCGTTCTCTCGAGAAGGGCATCAGAGATTACAGATGGCCGACCTGTTCTTTGTTCATCATGAACATCGGTCCTATCTTCTGAGAAATGACAACACCATGTCGTTACATTTTGTCGATTGATAATGTTCCCAGAAACAGAAACAATTTCTTAGTGAATATCCGCTGGTCGCTGACATCTTGCATGAAGAAAACGTATGACGGAGCGCACTTCGCAATTGGCGGAACTGGATCGGCGATTCTGAATCGGCGGAAGCCTTTTAAACACGACCTACTCCAACCAGAATCAATGTTGAAATGCCGAACGACCGCGAGGAGAAAGCTAACGGTTCAAGGTTAACACCTGTTTTTCCAAATTGTTCGCTAAAACTTTTCTTTTCCTCCGGCGCGTACGTTGTGTCTTTAATTTTCGAAATGCCCTCGTATCTTAATTCAACTGGAAAAATTAAATGTATGAAAAGAAAGATTTTTTTACATGAAAAAACTAAACTGTGTATCTTTTAACTTCTAAAAGAAAACTTTCTATAATTTTTTTAATTATCGAAATTAAAATTATCTAGTACCACTAATTGATAGTTTATTCATGCTAATAAAGATTCGTAAAGATTGAATAAATACTATCTTTAAATATATTCACTTAACAATTGCTAATGCAATTTGAAAATTTTAGGTTACAATTAACCGATTTAATCAAAAAGATTAATGCAATTCCAAATAATTTAAGTAAGAAGCAATATCCATACTTAAGTTAAAATTATACATGGAATAAAGAAACAATGAGACAAAAAAGAGAAGAAAATAGTCTTGATTAATAGACTGTAGCATGAGAAATTCTACGCTTTCATTAATGCGACTCGGTACACATACATATAATTTAAATTTTTATGTATAAGGTAACTTAAGATAAAAAAAATGAATGAATCGGGCCCGTTATTTAACGTACATATGTTACCATTTTTATTTTTTGCATAGTTCATGAGTAGTTAAATTATTAGCGATACTTTATTTTAAAGAGTTTAAGGAGGTACGTAACACAAAAATCTTCAAATTTTGTAATGAAAAAAAGTTATTGCATTAAAAATGTTTCTGATTTTTTATGCTTAAAATGACGTTTATATCATGTTTAGATCTTAATTTAAACAGGAAATATTAACTTTCGTTTTGGCTTGTTCTCAGTATCTTGGTTTCAAACAATCGTTGTCATGGAAATGACTTCCTGTAAAAAAGCGATTTTCTTCATGATGAGTTTTTTTACAATTTCTCAGGTTTAAATTGCTATAACTCAAGAACCGTGAAAAATAAATTCTTCAAACTTGGAATATGCTTTTTTAAATATTTTATTTTTATTTTAGATCAGCAAATTGAAAAAATATATATATGCTTACTTTTGAAAATATAATTTTAAAATATCGCATACATATTTTTTTTAACTTTTTAATTTAAATATTTTTACATTTTTGAAAAAAATCATATTTTTAAAAATGCTGAATAAAAATTTCAATTTAGATATTTTTGTTCATTTAAATGTAAAATAAAATAAATTCTACAAATAATATTTTGAGCTATATCGATTTTAAACTATCCCACATTTAAAAAAAAATAATTTAAAATTGAAATAAATTATGAGAGGTTTTATCGTGTTATCCTTTTCACAACTGATATTGTTAATAAATACAAACAAATTCAAAATTTTAAAACTATAAAAAAAATTATTTTAAAATGTGTACAGGGGACACAGGGCTTGTACTTTTTAGAACAATCAGTTTTCGAATGTTGTTTTATTTTCAGTTATTTTTTCAACAATATGCAAAAAATACCAATCAATATAATCAACATTATTTCTTGATATAATCATTTATAAGACGAAATTACATTTCAAGGTCCATATATATTGAAAGTTTAAAACGCACCCAGAAAAAAGTTTTTTTGAATTAACAAAAAATTGTTTCATCCAATAAACCTTTTCGTTTAAATATGGGTCAATAGAAATTTTGTTTGAATAAACAAAGAAATTTTTTTTTAATTTTTAGTTTAAAATTTTCATCCGAAATGCATATTAACCTTATAATAACGTCATTAATCCGTCTCAATTTGAAAAGATTTATTATCCAAAAATTATATTTATCCTTTATAGATAAGTCAATTAAACAAAATTACGTGAAAGAGTTATGCCTACTGAACACTATTTTAAATCTTGGAAAAACAACAAAAAATTCTTTGAATTACAAAATTCAGTGTTACGCATTTAATATAGTAAATTGCGAGAAGATAATAAATATAAATATGGATATTTAATTGGATACCTTAATCATAATGTAGCTACAAGCGGGCCACAATACTTACCGTAATTTTACTCAGAGAAACTGAGCTCAGCTTTGGCTAATCTAGCAATCCTGTATACTTCAGCAACCATTTTTCAAAAACATTCTTGATAGAAATCGATGTTATGAATATCGTAAATATTATTTCAATAGGAAATTATTAATTTTTTTTTACACATATACTTTTTCTGCTATAGATGTTGCTTTAGTTTTGAAATATTTCCATATTATATATCACATATTTCCATTTTTCTTTCCATAGTATTTTTGTCAATATATTTATGAATTAACAATTTGTCTAAATACATTTGCTTTCAAACAGAGTGAATACATTTTTTCATACATAAATGAAAAAAATACTTATTATTAAAAAATAAATTTTTTTAATCCTTTGAGAGACACTTAAAACAACGGCTTTATATTATGCTTTATTTCTTTAGTTAATTTCATACCAATCATTACATTATAATCTGCTAAAATTATCGTGACACAAATATAAAATATTTTTCATATGCTTCTATTTTTTTATCACATTCATAAAAATTTGTTTAAAAAAAAACCATTTTTTCATATACCTTGTATGGATAAGCGTTTTTATATAAACTTCTAATCAAGCTCTCCATGTTCTCAAGAAGATTTTTTTCTGATTCTTAATTATAAGCAATATTTTTTTTAAATCTTTTTTAATCACTGAATCTTATGTAAAAAGATGTATAAAGAATAAAAAAATCTTACGCACCTTTTTTGGATATAATTCCACAATTTAAAAAAATATTGTTAAAAAGGATATTTTTGTATATAATTCAACAACAAAAATTAATTGTGACTTACATAGGAATGCAATTTGTAAAAAAAATATATATATAAAAAATAATGAAGAATGAAAAATATAATTTAAAAGTTGTTTTTGAAAATATTTTTTGTTTTCTTCAAAGTTGCATTTAAATTTAAAACTTTTTTTTTTTCTAAAAACAAATATCCTTCATTTTGAATAATATATTTCGGAATTTTATTTTCAATAATTTTAGACGAATTTTAGTGAAGAAATACATAAATTTATTTTGCGAAATTTGTCTTTTTACAGAAATTGTACATTTTTTTGTTATTAGATTGCAGTAAAATTGTTTAGAATTCTAAACTGTTAGAATGAAGTTGCTCAAGACAGATTAAATTTGAGTTTCATTCTCAATTTTGTACATTTTATGCAAACTTTCTTCTTTATTTTTTTTAATGAATTTAAACACTTTTTCTTTGCTTTCACTGGAATTTTCGGAAAAGATTTTGACATAATATATATACTCAATGTTCTATAAATGTCATTCATGTTGACAATGTTGCGATTTTTTAATATATATTTCCATATTTCTCTATGAGAGGAAAGTAAAATCTTATTAAGAATCTTATAAAGAAATATTATTTTTTTCAATTTTCCATTTTTCCATTAAATTGCATCAGAAGGAACAAAGTGACATGTACTTGAAAAGGAACATTTGTGTGTAACCAAACACTTCTGTGAAGAATATGATGACCCATATTCTCTTTAATTGTATTTTCTTTCTCCGCCTTCAGAAAAATTATATTTTTTTCCATCGGTCACTTCCTGCATAAATGAATGCTCTTTTCTGAATATAATTCTCATAACCACAGAAGATAGTTTTAGATTAAAAGAAGTATGCTATTACACTACATCGCCATTGATGTGCGTCCACTTGCGATTTTAGACATTTTGTTAAATATCTAGAAAAATACATTAGGAATTATCCTGAAATTGTAAGTAATATTTATACACAAACAGTTTCAGGATAATTCCTCATGTATTTTTCTAGATGCTTAACAAAATCTCTAAAATCGCAAGTGAAAGGTCATCTTTGGCTATATAGTGTATTATCTTGCATAGTAACAATATACCGATTACATTAATACTCTTAATATCAGTAATACTATAATGATCACTAGGCGGGATTTCTCATGTCTACTTTCCTTATTGATTCTATGTTATTCTGCAGTTGATTCATATTTTCTCGAAACGTATATGTTCTTATTATAGATTTTATCAGCAATACCTTTTATATTTATCTCAATATGCTTTAAATCGGCATAGCTGCCCCTGATAACCATGATTTGCTAATCCTCCTATAAAATGTGATCGTGTGATTTTCTGTAGTCTGGATATTCCGCTAATCTCGATGGCGTTAAATTTCCTAATTTTATTCTCCAAATTGTTAATAAATTAACTGAAATTAGTACGTGCTTCATCTCAACTTAATTCTCGCCGGATATCTGCTGGTTTGGTGTTTATGTAAATTATTTCTCGTCAATAATCCAGCTCTCTCAGAATTTTAATGTACATCACCTTCTCTATACATTGACGTTTTAACAACTGATTCAATGGGTCCTTCTCTGGCACTTACATTTATGTTATATAATAATATAATAACGTCGTCTTGTCTTCAAATTTCCAGAGCGCTTCTTTTGTATTTGTTGTTAATATTCTAGGATCTTTTAACTTGGGTTAACGTATATAATTATATTATAAGACGCAAGAATATGAATCACTAATGCATCCAATCATGGAAATATTTTAGATGTAGACCAAAGTCATCGTTACAACGTAACTACACCATGTTCGGATCATTGTATGTCGTCTTAACTTCGGTAGAATATTCTCGAAGCCAATTTTTTCATCTCCTTTAGGTGCAAGATAGAAAAATGAATTTAGACTCATCAGGGTGCAATCAGTCCATTTCAGTTTATTAAGTTGCTGCGCATGTAGGGTTTTTGACTGCTATGTGAAGTCAGGTACCAAAGAATTTGAATGTTTTTTCTCTTTTTTTTTCCAGTTTTAAAAGTGAAACTAACTTTATTAAAAATATCTGCATTCAAAATAAACAAAATGAAAAAGAAGCAATGTAGAGATACACCTCATTTATGAAATGCATATATATATATATATATAGATATATATATTTAAAAATGCAAAATAAATATTATAAAATAACCTTCCCATAAGAATAGCATTAGCTAGCGAGAACTTTGTCGGCCGGGGACAGGAGCTTTAAGGAAACAGCCCAGTTTTCATGCTACTTTTGTGCTATATTATCTAATTTCTCTTTTGCTAATGGCTGCGTTATTTTCCCTCTTATACAAAACATTTGTGTTGCTTTTTCATATAAATCAACAGTGTAATTTTATATATTAAAGACTTTCTATTTCCTTATGAATCTAAAAAATCTGATTAATACTATGTAAATGTTTTTATATAAATAATCTATATTAAAACTGTAATAAACAAATGTGAAACGATGTACTAAATCATTTATGAATTGTAAGTGTCGAAAACAAAAGCATACTCTAATACAAATAATAAACAAAATATAAATAATGTTTATCAATTGAAAAATTAAATTTATAAATATTATTCTTAAAAATAATTAGTAGAATTCAATAAAAATATTTACTGAATCAATAAAGGTATTTCACGAAACTGAATTATATTCAAAAAAAACTTTAAAGTGTTTCCAATATATTTCCTTAACGATTTCATATAAATTAAAATAATCATCCAGATTTTCTAAAAGTTAGGAAGCAAATATTTTCATTTAATTGATATTATAAAATTAAAAATCCAAGTTAAGGAAATAATTAACATAAATTTTATCTCATATATTTTTTAAAATCTTCATCTTTTCCGAAAGTTAATTTTAATTAGATTACTTGGTGATCCGAAACGAAACCTAATTTTTTTGAAATCGTTATCTGTAATATGCAAGAATGTATGCATAAATCAGTTTCCAAATTACTGTTTAATGCATCTTTAATTGAAGATTTTTATCTGTATCAAACTTGTTTATAAAATTTATTATTCTTTTAGGTCGTTTAAAGATTCAAAAACTGAAGTAACAATATAAATCTGAATTTTTCTGTTATATAGGTAATTGTTAATTAAAAAATAGTTTAGAAATTAAATAAGTGGAAAAGTAGAACTATATGAATGCATTAACATTTGAATGTATTTTTATTGATGCGTAAAATGTGTTTATTATCATATTTATTAAGAAAGAAAGAAATTATATTATTTAAATGGATTTTCCAACTTTGTTAGTTTATTCAAGATAAGAAAATCACGTTTCCAATTTTATATCATACATATGGATTCTTAACATTATTAATGCTACTTTATGAAATTATAAAAGCTTCTATGATTAATAAAGCTTGTGCACAAGATGAAGTGAAAAAAACTCAAATTATTAAGAAGATATTGAAAAAATATATATTTAAAATATTATAATAATTAATAAAATGTTTCTTTAAATTTGGCTTTTTTTTAGTCTTGTAGCCATTTTTAGGGTTTCGCTAACATGACAAGCCCTTTCGTCTCTGTCCTTTGTCCGTCCGTCTGTCGCAGACTCCGTACACAAAAACTCTCAGTCAGAGACTTCAAATTTTGTGTATTTACAGCTTAGCGCCATGTGTTACACGAAAAATTATAAAAAAAAAGACTATTAAAGTATGTTCAAATGATGTTCAATGAAATTTCATGATGGTAAATCAGAATATGTTTGTCCTTTTAGTATGAAGTGGGTGATTCCTTCGGAGCCAGGTATTGATGTCCATTGGTATGCAAAAATGACAACCGATATGGGCTGCAAAACATAATATGCGAATGACAATGAAGAAATAATGACTATATTAAGAGATTGTTAAATAATGCATACTCAAACCGATATTTAGGATGGAATATTTTGTGTAATATACAGTCAACATTTGAATTTCTTCTCTGCTTTCTGCTTGAAGAGGAAATGCTATCAATTCTTTTTTTTTATTTAAAACTTTCGTGAAGTAATACAAAAAAATACCATTAATTGTGTTTGTTTTAGCCCAAAAAAATACGTTAACATCTACTCATATTTTTGTTTTCTTTATTTTAGTCTAAAATAAAACATGTCACAATTCTTTTTCACTTTAAAAGTCTAGTGTACCGATTCAGCTAAAGCTATGTATTTGTAATAATAACGCCATATCTAGGTATTTGTTGCGGTGTTTCTTGCATATGTCCTAAAGTGGATACATTGGGTATACTAAGCATGGTTTTCGTATTTAAATAATCTGTACGGTATTGCAAATGCTATATTTATTGGTAAATGTGAATTTACTTTAGAGTGCCAGTTTTCTTTAATGCAATTTTTGGCGCGTAAAAACTGGTTACAAGATACAAAAAGCACGTTTGGTAGTTTCTTAAACAATTATTTTTACTTGAGAGCCATCATACAAAATCCATGGAACAGTAATAATTTGTAATATATTTATTGCTTTACATCCTACTGACATCGAACAAGGAATGCCGCTAGGTACACAATAACGTACTTCATAGCAAGGCATATTTCTAGATAACACATTTGTAGCTATAGGTTTACTAGAAATTGCAAATAAAGTGGAATTAACTCGTACGTAGAGGCACTTATTCATTTATTTATTGGTAATATTAGCATATGCATGAGGTAAGTCTTACTTCATTTTATCTTTCATTACATTTTTAACTAAACATAATTTTAAAAAAAATCTACGGCGCTATATTGTAAAATGCATCATTAACATTTCCTTTTATGGGGAAAAAAATCATGCTTTAGATATTTATTTTCAGATTCTGTACAATTTCTGGAAAATTTCCTTTTTTTTCCAGCAAATTTCCGAACCATTTTTAAATGTTAAAACCTGAAAGATTTCTCAAAATTGATATTGAGACATTTAATACAATTTAATTATTATATATCAGAATCCTTTATTTAGCTCTTTGATTAAAATTATTTTTGTGCGCATTATCCCATCAAAATAAAACATTTGTACACGTGCGGGCTTATTTAATTCAAATAGGTAAATTTCAGTCCTCGCAATCAAACAAAAGAAATTTTTTCATCCACGACTTCTCGAATTTCACCTAAAAGGGTATAAACCAGATCAGAAGCAACTAAAAGAAAATTTTTTTCTTCTTTTTTTTCTTCTTTCTCACATTTTGATAAATGTCATTGATTTATAATTTATCCAGTGCAGGTACTTCCAAATAAAAGAAACATACTGTATATATCTTGAAATGATTACTTTTTTTTTTTTACACAGATCATTCCTCACTGTTATACATTTCACTATAGGTATAGTTAGATTTCGTTAAAAACACCTTTTGACAATGTAGTAACATAATTAAGAGATGTATTCTTCATTATTTTTAAACATGAGGTTTCCATTACCAGCATTGTTGAGTATTTTTTATGATAGTATGAAAGGAAATATTAGAAAAATCAAAAACCAAAATGAAAATCTATAATAACCAAACCCCGGCTTCCCCTAAGTTAAATAATATGTTAGTTTTCATCCGGTCTATGAAAAAGTTATGAGTAACCGTAACAACTATAGGCATTTGAAAAATTGTTTTTAAAGAAGAGCTTTTTGGCGCTTTGTAATTTTTCTCAACTTCACTATTTTAGAATTTATAATCATACAAAGTCAATTTTTCAGCAATTATTAGAAGCAGTGATTTAAATCACAATAGAAACTTCTGTTTAATTCCTCAATAATAACATTTCTCTGATATGTGTTTCAATATTTTTTCACATTTTAAATGTGTTTGTTTTAGAAATGTTATTTAAGATCGTGTAAAAAATTAAAATGCAACTGTAAATAATTTAAGTGTACTTATATCGAGCTATAATTGAAGGCGAATTAAAAATTTCGAATTCAAAGTTACAGTAAATTCACGTTTCAAAATTTATCAGAAAATTGCATTATTTGAATTACGTTTAAAATACACCTATAACTATTTTAAAGAGAACTTTTGACTATCATATAACAGAAGATACCTTTGATATATTGTATAACTATAATCATAACGAACAATAATTGAATGCTTTTCAGAAATTTCAGTTTCGAAACAAGGTATGTCTATTTTTTGAAAATAAAGTCAACAATCTATTGTTGCGGCGTATATAGGGTTCTTTTAATCTTATGGTTAGACAACTTCAAACTCTTGCTTATAGAAAAGTAGAAAATAATTTATTTACAGAACTTCAGAACAACAGAGTCTTCGAAACTCACAAATATTACTTGATATTCAAAAATAACTGCTCAAATCTATCGTACAAGTATAGCTTTAGATCCCAGAGACTCTTTATACAACGTCTCAACACTTAATAACATTCAAAACAACATAAATGAAACTCAAGCAAATTTGCTAACAAACGCCTTGTTCACTCAATGACTGACTGGTAAATAATAACCACAACAGCTCGCATCGCTCTCCGTATATATAGTCTCGCCGCATGCGGTGGAAATTTCTACAAACTTCTAGAAAAAACTGGAAAACCACGAAACAACATTCAATGTATCAGTAGACCTAAGGGGGGTTACCATAAATAGGGAAGGGTTACCATCGTCAACAATCGCCAAGTTTGTCGCCAACTTGGCGATATATCGCCAAATTTGGCGACCAAAATTAGTCGCCAAAACTGACGCCAACTTGGCGATATCTCTAATATTTCGCCAATCTGCCGTAGACATACACTGAAAATAATAGACAAGTTTGCTTGATAACAGAGACAATGTAACAAAAACTAATATTAGTAAAGGAATGGAGCTTAATAAGATTATTTACATCATTTTACAGTACAAACACTAACTATTTACAAAATTCGTAACAATATGTTTGAGACAATGAAAATTCTTTATTTTCTTTGAAAACGTTCGATTGCAAAACAATAGTTGCGTTTGGCATAAGTGTAAATTCAAATAAATTATTGTAATTTAAGGAGATCAAGGGCACATTTTAAAATATTTTTTATTTATTGAATTAAAATTTGGAATTTTTTTCTGATGATTTAAGCATATCATTTGAAAAGAAATGCAGATGATAAAACTCATATTTTTTTTAATTTAAAATTAAGGATTTGTCAAAAAATTTGGGTAATTTAAAACACCAATTATTTTTTCAAAATGTTGGGTCATTTTAACTTAAAATACTATTTGTAGAATTTTAACATTCTACATTAAAAAAAAGAAAAAAAAAGAAATACACAAAGTTTAATTTTGATACAGCATTTTTTAAGTATTAATTTTTGAACAAAGTAAAAATATTTAAATAAAAATTTGAAAAAAAAGATGTAACTTTTATTTAAAAAATTATATTTCCAAAATTAAATATTTTTCTCAAATTTTTTGAATAAAAATTAAAGCAAATTAATCAAAAACTACATGCTCCAAGTTTGAGGTACTTATCTTTAACAGTTCTTGAGTTATAACAATTTATATCCGAGAAATAGTGAAAAAAGTCCACCATGAAGAAAAACGCTGGAAAAAAAAGATTATATTTTTTATTTAATAGTTTAAACTTAATACAGCAATGTTATAGCATCTTGAAACACTAGTAAACGCGGCGAGATACGAATCGTCATAAATTGCAAATTATACATGAAATATGATTTATTATCCATAATAATATAAAACTTCCTTTTTACTATAATACGACTCTATCGTTTAATATACAAATTAAAAATATTGTATATAATATACGATCGTTTAATATACGAATTTTACAAGTTTGAGAGAAGTATTTCATTAATACATTTTTATCTATTAAAATCGTGACGGTATTCAGAATTTCTTTAAAAAATTATCAGAATTCATAACTATAGACAAAAAAAACTTATTTTTTCAATTTCCCTGTAACATAATAAAAAAAGTGGCTTGCCTTATAAATGAATCACTATAATCTTGTATTCCCCTTTGCAATCACTACATTTCAAATTACTTGTTAAGCTGCGTCTGCACTTTTTAAAATTCTTCATTTTATTTCAGATGTACTTTATTAGTGAATAAATTCTTCATTCTCTTTTTGTTTCTCTTATAAATACTAAAGAAAGTTGACTGTAAAGTAATTTTTCCATTGTGAATATAAGTATAAATATAATATGCTTTACAACTGGTAAAAATTTAAATGTAATATTGTAAAAACTATACATGATGATTAATGTAAATTATGTGAAACTTTAACAAATAATTAGATGGTAGTCTTAACTTAAAATTTTATTGAAATTTTAACACAGAATGCTGTAATTTTAGATATAAATACTCTTATAACTAACACATTTGGAAAGTGTCTGAGCAAGATAGAAAATGTATACAGCAAATTCTATTCCAAAAATAAATATACGAAAGGGCAGTTAGTCTGAAATACTTAAATATAATTATTATAAAAATTTCATTACCAGAGAATTCTTCAAATGTTCCTTCATTATTTAAGAAGAATTTAATATTTAGTCGTGCATGTTTTAAATGATTCATTTTTGTAAAAATTTTAATTGACAGTAGAATATTATTGATCATTATGCATTCGTCAAAGTAATATATATTTAAACATTAAGTTGATATACTTATTTAAAAATATTTAGTCCAATAAAAAGCAGATCTTATTCACATTCAAACTCAATATTAAATGAATGAAAACAATGAAGTTTCAACTTATCACTATAGTGACGAACACTGAAGTACGTACCATGGTAAGAGGAATCTGTTGAACCAGACTTCTGGTGGCTCTTTCAAATAAACTGAAGTTAAAAACACAAACTTGGGTTTAAAGTATCCCTACTGCCAGAAATCTATCGAAGAGAGATAGGGGGACATAATACGCAACGGAATGTGAAATGACAAAAAATAAGTTTGTTACCAAACTGTTATGTTAATAAAGATTTGACAAAAGATCCAATATGCAGTGGAGAACCATATTGCATCTACATGGAGTCAGATAGATCGTTGTTGCAAAATTAGAATTATGTAATTAATCCAAATTTCTAAATAGAGATCTCTCGTTAACGGATATGTTTATGGATGAGCGGAAATAACCTATTCCAAAAAAATAAGAGCAGTGGATTAAATATGCTTTTTATAATGAACCAAATAGTCACATTTACTTCGTTTAACGGAAATGCAACTACATTATGGGAATTATTGTCTCCCAGTGCAGGCAGATCTTCCAATTAACATTATCAGTCAATGAGAAATAGGCCTTGTCTATCCACGAAATAAATTAAGGCCAGTTGCTATCCTTATCACAACTAATTAGGAATACGTTCACAAAATCTAGCCGTTGTTATTTTTCACTTATTTGTAACATATAAACATGTTGGATACGATACAGAAACATCCAGAAAATATAACGCAGTATCTTGCGGATCGTGGATTTCGGAAACTGCCGAAAATGTGAAACATCGTGTATACTTTTAAGAGCGCGAATGGTCTCAGACTTCTGCCACAGTCTCAACATCAAAGGAAGTCCGTCAAGGCCGAGATACATCGCAGGTGCAAGAATGTTCAGAAAAATTGAGTATCAAATCAGTATCGGTGCAGCTGTTACAGCAAAGACCTTAGAGGGAAAGACATGAAGGCTCTGTAAACCGTAACTAACTGAAACAGTGCAAACAGCACTGCTATGAAACACGCTCAAAGGGGGAGATCCAATCGTAGGCTGGTTCATTGCAGGGCTAGAGAAAAGAAGGGCTAGTTCATCGGACCTCAGGGAGTGAAACAGGAAGTTACCCGTGATGACGTAGTTATTTTCACGCGGGCTGAAGGAGCCAGCACAAAGAAATGGGATTTAAACATATTGAGTTTATTTTGAATAAAAATATTAAAATGACACTTGAAATTTTATGTTTGTCACTATTTAGGACGTTTGGTTATTATGATGACTATTGACTTTCATGACCAATGTTACTGTTGAATGATTTAAAGGGAAAAAATATACAATAAGGAGAAATATTGTTCCTAAATACGTAACAACTTTTTGGTATTTCACACTTTTCAAAATTAAAGAAATATTTAAATGCTTGCATTTCAGTATTTTTTCATATTTATTGAAGTATTGCTTAGTTAAATAAAAAGTTAGGGGTATTTTAAAATTTACATTAAGTTATTACGATTCTGTTTATTAACTTTCTTGGTCATTATTATTATTAAATATTTTAACAAAGTTTATTTAAATAAGGAGAAATATTGTTCTTAAATATGCCATAACACTTTTTGTATTTCATACTTATTAAAATTAGAGGAATATTTAAAAACTTGCATTTCACGCATTTTTCCACTCCATTAAACTATTGTTTTGTTCAATAAAAAGGAATACTTTAAATTCATGTAACAATAGCATAAGATTTCAGATAAGAAAAAAAATATGTATATTATCTAAATTAGATTTAAATTTGTTTAGTTTTTCAGACTTTATTATGATTGTAAGATTTGCACTATTTATACATATAAATAAAATGATTGCAATAAGATGATTTTTAAAGAAATGAATTTATGAATTATATGAATAAGAAATGAATTAAATATATTAAGATTAATTCCTTTTTAACAACTATTTCTTATTTAGATAAATATAAAGTGTAATTAGTTTTTTTTATTTCTTTTATAAATATTCAATGTTTATCCTGAAAATCACATCTAGATTTCCCCCCCCAAAATCTCTTTTTCCCCCCTCTATAATACATTTATTCGGCATGGGCACTGAACTAACTCCATTAATAAAAATTTGTGATTTTTTTTGCATCTTATACAAAAAGCCAACAAGCCGATTTATTAAAAGGTGCGTAATGTTTTTTCTGTTTTTTTTTTTTTTAAGATAGGGCAACTTGAAAGTAGGCATTTTAAAAATTAATATATTAATTTCTAACAAATTTTTGAAAATATTAAAATGTTGTATAGTCATCAGAATTAAAACTGTGAGGGTAATTTGTATAATTCTATAGTTTATCTAGTTGGTTAAAAATCGATAACAAAATTCCATCTTTACGCACAAAAATCAAGTTGAATAAATAAAAGATTGTAAAAAAATCCATCCATCGAAAACTTCGCTTTATAAATATATTTTGGAAAAGAGCGAGAAAATGACTCAGAAGACAAAACTTTTTCTTTTCAGGCAATCTCAATAATCTATGTTTCAAGCTTTCTTTGTAAATCGCTTAGTAAAAATTATCACTGTATATCCTTGAGGGTTTTTTTTTTTTTTTTTTTTTTTTGAAAGTGGGGAGGGGTAATTATGTATTTTTTGTTGCATCTTTGTATACATTTTTTGGATAACTATTCATTTTTTTGTGCAAACTGCAGAAAAAATTTCTTTTGTATTACGATACAGTCATGCAAGATTACATTTTTTTTTTTTAAATTATTATTACGATGCATATTTTGGCATGTAGCGACTGAATAAGATGCATATGTAAAAAATGATAATGTTTGCTTAGTATGAAAAAGTAAAATATATCAGTCACTGACAAAATAAACTCAATATACTATGTATTCTCTTGAGAACGAAGTACAACTCAATGACCAGCGTGAAAACAGTGACGTCACAGAGTTTCCGGTAGGGAGGAAAGCTAGTCACAAGGCGGCATAGATCACCTCAAAGGGATGACCTAGCCTTTGTATTCTCTAGCCCTGGGTTCATTGCATCCACCTATTCGCCAAATATTTTTCTAGTAAACTTCCTTGCGCCAACTCCCCCGCGAGAATTCAAAACGTCATTTCTTTTGGCAGTTCGTCTTGAGACCTAAAGATTGTGGGAGATTTTTTAATAAGATGTGTTTGTTGTGATACATTTTTTATATTGCAAATAGATAGTCGATTAACATGTACAACTGAAAAGTCTTCAGTGATGCTGAACTTGTTAGATAATAAATTTTATGTATCGAAAGTTCCACTTTCACTCGAAAACTAGCATAACAACAAACAGATTCATCTATAAGTAGTCTTCTGTAACGTATTGTATGAACTTTGACCCACCTAACTCATCTCCCTCCACGAAAAGGGATGGAGAGGGAGGGGGGAGCGCACTGCTTTCGCGGGGACCGAGGCGGGTAGCGATGACCACATCATTACTCCACAATTTGATAATTATCGCTACTGGTGATAATGCCAAAGCGCGCAAGGTGAACGCTTCTTATCTTTCGCCCCTGTGTGCGACTTCTATTGCCTAGCTATTTGTACTGTTTCACTGACAGCGGTGGATTTACATTACGCCTATGGAGCCTTCACATCTTTTCCTTTAAGATCTTTGGTTATAGTACAGGAGACTCGGGATAACACGTGACTTCTGTTTTAGACATACAATTCCTCCGCGATATTTTCTCTGTTCTGGTAATAAATCTTTACAATTTATCTACGTTTTTTCTCCGTAAGCGACATCTTGTTCAGCATGCTTTAAAGCAAAATATGTAACCACCCATTTAACATTGCCTTTCTTTCACTTTGTGCCAAAACGTCAGTCATGAAGTTGTCTTACGCCGAAACAGGAATTCTCTTTGCCATTAATTTCTTCTCCTCGATTCGAGTAAGATTAAGGCTTTTGTGAAATTTGACATTATTAGAAAAAAAAAAGCCGTGCGCTGGGGAGTGACACAGTTCTAATTTTTTGTTGTTGTTTAATTTGTATAGGGCCGATGATTATTGAGTTAAAGCTACTATTCCGACGCTATTTATGGTTTTTTACAAGGATTATCACATTCCAGTAAAAAGATAGATATTTCCATTTGAATTTTTCGAAATTTCAGTACTTCATAGAAAATTGGAAGAAAAAAATTGAAATTTAGAATATTAGAAAATTTTTACATTATAAAAGAAGACATTTTTCAATTTTTTTCTTCCATTAAAATGTTAAAAAATTAATCCCAGAAACAAACTGATTTAATTACATAATATTATCTCTAGTTTCACATATCCCTTATAAGTACAACTTTAATGCATGACATTTTTTTACTACAGCACTTTAAGAAACATTATTCTAATTTTTAACTGTGATTGATTTTTGTCAAGTGACTTTTATTTATTTTTTCTGTCTCGATTTCTTGGAAGAATATTTTTCCTGAAAATAAAAAACTAAAAAAATTCTACAATATATTTTTCAAGAAACTAATTTAATTATAAACAGTGTAACATTTTACAAATTGCAAAGCTGTCAAATAACTTTGTTGCGTGATTTGTTGAACAGAAAATAAAAATTAAAAAAGTCCTTTTGCTGGCTTAAAAGAAAACAGCATAAAAGGCTTTTTTTAGATACCTGTTGCAGAAATGCCTAATAAATAACTAACTTTTGTGAAGAATTATATACTTTGGAGAACCGTATAATAAATTATTCGTTTCATTCTTACCTTTATTTACAGAAAAAAAGTTTGAAATAAGTTTTCTTTCTGAAAAAAAAAAAAATCAACTTAAGTATTTTCTGATTTGATGCATAATTCAGCTACCCTGCTTTTCAAAGAGCTTTACGGTGATTTCTTGTTAATCTGTAAAAGAATTATGTGATTTTACTTTTTCATAAAAACGTTCATGTTAGTTTTCAAAAAGGTAAAGTACAATATATTTTTCCTAAGCATCACAAGAAAAACAATATTTGATATATTTCATGAGACACATTTCACATGCAATAATATTTTTGCTAAAGTTTTTTATATAGATTCTATTCAATAGTGAAAGGCCGCCTAATGCAACAAAAATGCAAATGCAAAACTGAGAGAAATAAGCGCCGCTATAAAGGTTTTAAGTCATTAATAAAGAGATCTAGGTAATTAAACGTTTTCTTCCTTAGCTTAAACTTTGATCTATTTCAATATACAGGTTTATTTAAAAAATAATTTTAACAGTTTTTTTTTCTTGTTGGTGAGTTTTGGATGGATAAATTGTCCTGACCTATTTTTAGAAGTAAGTTCAGAAAAATATAAAATATGAAGAAAAAGAAACTTCGAATGCAAAGTTTTTTTTTCCCAACTGGTATTAATGTTTTAATTGCAGAATTTAGCATCTTAAAACCGATTTTTTCGAAAGATGTAAAATTTTTTTTTCATGAAATACATCAAAGACGACGATTTAAAAACACTTAAAAACGATTTTTTTCATGAATTAGTAATTTTTTTTTCCATTCTGTTTTAAAGTTGTAGTGAAGATTATGAAACAAGTATGCCAGCCAAAATTCAACTGCCAATCAGTAAATAAATACTATCATATATTATTTACTGATATGTTGGATTTTTTTTTTTTTTTAAGAATAAATTACTCATTCAAACAAATAAACGGATGAAATATTTAAAATATATGCAAGTTTTTTTTTAAATAATTTAAACGTTATTAAAAAATAGACTAATTCATTATTCTTCATGGGAAATTTGTCAAAAAACTAGACATGTTAAGTACATTAACAAAAATACGCTTCTGAATAAGATTGACATAGCAATTTAGAAGCAAATTAGAAAGATTAGGTAACTCTCAAAATAAATAACGCAACATTCAATTTGCTCATTATTGAGTCTTGTACGGAAGCACCAATTAATGTCTGTTTGCAGGCTAGTAGTCTTGTAAATAACTTGAGCATCTAACGAGAAAAACCATTAATTATGCTGAAAACATGATTAAGCCGGTAGAAAATCAATCAATTAGAGAAGAAAAAAATTAAGATGCATACTAGTTCTCTATTAATTCACTCGATTTAATTCTAAGAAAATTCAGCAAGCGTAAACAAATTGTTTAATTTATTTATGACTGTTAATTGTTTTCTTAAAAACATTGTAATTAATTATTTTTGTACTTGTTGGAAAAGATAAAGAAATTTCTCTAACGTAAAAGTTTAATTTAGTGTTTTTTTACCAACCTCAATTATTAAAATATGATGCATATTAGTTTAAAAAGGATCTTTGTTTTTGCTTCAGTGAATTTTAACTTTTGAAAATGATAATTAATTGTTTATTATTAATTTTTTAATTAATATTAATTTAGTAATGTGCTTTCTTTTCATTTCATTATACTTTTAAAAGAAGAAAGTATTAAAGTTGCGATTTTTTCGGTTTTCTGCGAATTTACACGTTTTTGGGGTTAGAGAGCCAAAAAATATGCCTTTACAAACTATCTGTCTGTATGTATGTGACACATAATTAGTGGGCTCTTTATCTTAAAAGCTAATGCTCGGAGTTTTATAAAAAAAATATATTTAGTTAGTTATTGACATAAATTAATGCTGTTTAATTTTGATTAAAATCGCCAGACAGGTGACGTTACTAGGTTTCACTAACACAATATAGCTCTATCTAAATACAATAGATTTATATAAAGAACTATTGCGCGGATTTTCATGTAAATTCAAATTCAGTTAGTTCTTCCCAAGAGATTGTGATGATTAAATTTTGGTATAAATCACAAAAGAAGTGGTGTAGTTATGCTATATTTCTCACGATTTCTGCGACCACGCTATCTTAAGAACTCATGAATAAATTTCTATCTAATACCTGATTCAGTCAGAGGTTAACACAAGTTCTTGGTGATAAGGTGTTGGCAATAATCGCACAATAGTTTGCTGTTCTATGCTTGATTTTTCTCGTTTTTCACAATAGCTCTATTTTAAAATCTAATGCACGGACTTTCATCAGATTTTAGATTCTGTTCGGCTTCGGCATAAGTTGTTTCTGATAAAGTTCTAGAGTAAATTTCGTAACAAGTAGCACTGCTATTCCGTATTCTGCAGGATTTCCACAATTTTAGAGATAGTCATATCTCAAGAACTAATGCACGGAATTTTGTTTTTTTGCAATCATGCAAGGACTACTAAAGCAGCATTTTCCATTAGAACAATAGATAATATGTAAACATAATTTCTTTTTCAATTTTTAGTTGAAATTTTTTCATGTATGAAAAAAGTGCTATGTTCAGCAGACTTTCTAAAGTTTGGTGTATTTTTACAATATCTTTTTAATCGGTAAAGTTCTAGAAATAAATATCAACAATAAAAAATATATACTAAATCTTAAATTGCTATTTTACTTCTTAAAATTTGTTTTAAATGCAAATGTCAGTTTAAAACAAAAAAATATAAAATTAACACTTTGCTCGCCTAAAGTGGGTAAATTGTCCATCTAATGAACAGCATACATCTGACTTGTGTGCTCGACATGAAAGCCTGCTTATAAGTCATCGTCAATATACAGGAACGAGATAGCGTAAGGAAGTTTTATTTTGAAGTTCAAGAGAAATATAACCTGGAGCTTCGCAGAAGGAGCGTATGCAATCACGCTAGTGGGCTTTGAACCCACAGCCTTTTGCGCCCGTTGGCGATTGGCAGCGTGGTGCATTAACCACTCGGCCACGGAGGCCCCTTGGCCATCTTAGACAAATGAATTAATCAGATTGATTTTGGATGCAGATTTAACGAACCCAAGATAAAGGTTCCCATATCATAAATGTTTATTATGTTATCTAATATCTGAACTTTTGAATCGTTGCAAGATATATTAAATAGTAATGAATATCACTATAAGAAATGGAAGTGTCAGATTTGCAGATTGCAAATGTTGGGAGTGAACCTTTCACTGCAAAAGTTATGTCCTTTAGTTATGTTCCAGAAATATCTTTCTTCTTTCATTCTAAGAAATGACTTTTGAAAAGTATTTTCTTATGAATAATGATACAAATCGTTTATAGGGGCAAAAAAGCTATCTTGCCATTTTGCCGCTTGTCTTTGTAGCCACACTGCACAAAAGTATGCTATTGCAAAAACTGTGGCTTAATAACTACTCAAATGGCATAGCGTTTTGAAACGCAACTCAAATAATAAGGTGATTTCACAAAGAACAAATAGCATCAGAACAAATAATCAAAACACAACTTATCATTTAGTTATAATCAAGAAACTGTACCATTCGTCTAAAATAAAAAAATTGATAAAACAATAAAATGAATTAACAACTAAAAACATGCACCCTTTCGTGTCAACACCGCAGACATTACAGCCAGGACCTGTGACGACTATTTCGCACAAATCCTGCATGACGTGGGCAATACACAACTTAAAAATCTGAAAATGACCACTTTGCTCTCGCTTTCCTCTTTACCCGTTTATTCCCTACGAACATTAGAACAATTTCTTCATAAATAAGGAAAATATTCTTTTCAAATATATTTCTTAAATTAATTCACAGCTAATTACTAAATTAATTCATACATCAATTCCTTAATTCAATCCTAAATTAATTAACAATATTTATTTACAAGAAAAAACAAGTAGCCTTTTGCGTCGACGCCTCTGACAATACGAGAGCAAACTTTGATGGTTATTTCACCCAATTTCTGCATTACGTGGACACTATACAGCTTAAGAATCTCAAATGACCACTTTGCTCTCATTTTTCACTTTATATGTCCATTATCTACTAGTTTTAGAAAAATGTCTTCTTAAACTAATAAAAATATTCTTTTCAAATACAATATTTCCTATTTTTAAACATAAGAAAAAAAATTTAAGTAAAAAAAAAATATTAAAAACAGTTAGTTTTTCATAAAATGTAATTTTATTTAAATATATAAAGATTTAATGCGCATTGAATTTCTTGAAATAAACACTTTTTTTTTTGATAATGAGTACAGTTTATTTTTACAAATAATAAACTGTTTTATTTAATACTTCTCAGAACACTTCAAATGTTTTTTAAAATGTTTTTATGTTTTCAAAATTTTCGTAGTGGATTTTAAGTATTCGCAACACAGCTCTTTGTGAAGTCACGTTCTACCTCAAGTACTGACCAAGAAGAAACTTTTTTATTTTTTTTTCTTATTTTATTTTAGAATTGAATCCATTGCACAATCTAAAAATTATGATAATGATCCACATAATATTAACACGTGAATTACACACTTTGTTTCACACAGATTAAATTCAGACGCCGTTTATTGAAAACATGTTTTATTTTTTATATTTAATCATAATGAATTTTTCAATTAATTATTAGTAGTAAAAATACGATTGAAATTATTGATTATTTAATAAGTGACTATCACACTGCTAGTTAAGCGTAGAAAAAACCGAATGAAATAGGAGTGGTGGAGCACTTGAGCGCTATTCCAAGGGTTCAGGGGTCCATCCCCGGTTTAAACATTTTTCACTCTATTGGTTATTATGTTTAACTAGCAATGTGATAGTTATTTATTAAATATTCAATAATGTCAAGCGCATTTTCACTGCTGATCATTATTTGAAATATTAATTACGATTTAATATGTGTTCACCGATGCTGGCATCCATTTGCGAATTCCGTGTTACACCACAGGTTTGTGTGCTCATGATTATGGGTCCATTTTGTGTTGCAGTTGTAACCTTACCACCAAATGAGTTAGAATGCCAAGCTCGTCATCCTCATGGCCGTTCGTTATCCCCTAACCTTAAATGGTTAAATACTTGGAGCGCAGGGTTCCGAGTTCGATTCCCAGTTTGGATATTTTTTCACTCTGCTGATTCTATGCTTAACTAGAAATATGATAGTCACTTATTAAATATAGTCACTTATACAAATCATACTAATGTGGATTGCTTGAATATTGAAGCTAATGATGGGGTCCAACAGTGCAATCAAAAGTTTTAAATTATATGAACTTATTCTTCTTTTCAATGTTATGTCATTAAAATAGAATATTAATTATATGAACAAACAATGTTTTATGAGATTTTTACTTTAATCACATCATTCCATGTCTTTAAATAGGTACTGTGCTTACCATAAAATAACATTATTCAAAATCCTAAATATGAGAACACATAGGTTATAATAATGTGATGCTTAAAGGATTAGGTAATCCATGTACTTTTCTCTGTCTTTTGCAATGCATTCGTGTGTCAATTATTAGAAAGAAGAATCACCAAGAAGATCTGTGTTCAACCTTCTGTTCATAACAATCGTCGTTTTCTTTATCTTCCTGTTTTTCCTTTTAGAAAAATACATTTTTTTTAACTATCACTACTACGTGGTATATATGATGGCTTACGTTTGATTGTATTTGGTTATGTTTGAAGTCTAGCATTAAATCATTTCTTTTAAAATGGTTTTCAGATGATAAAACAAATGTGACTTGTATTTTCAATGGACAATTTTTTTAATTACAATGGCTATATACTCCTATTAGAAAATACTTATAGTGATTTAAACAATACGTCTTTCGGTTGCAGGATAACACTGTTCCTAAGAGTAACTCTCTACTTATTTTTATTCCTTTAGTCTAATTTCAAAGCCATCGTTTAACCTAGACTTGTAGTTCTAATTACAACAATGTTTTAAATGAGTTAAAAAATTATTTTTTAAAAATAACAACAACTTTTAGTTGTTGTGATGAATTAAAACATCTTTTTTAAAGTTACGGAATTAAAAAAAACAATTCTATTATCTTCGAACTCTAGTACAAGTTATTTTTTTAATATATCAGACAAAATTTATTCCAAATTTCTATTGTAATAGTAATTTTACTCTCAATTATTATTATTTTTTATGTAACGGTTATTTACAAGTATAGTAATTTTGTGATTGAGTCTTTTTATGAACTAGAAAAGATTCTTTTATTTTAAAGAGATATTACTCGATCAGTTTTCGTCGTAGAAGAATGGGACATTTTGTATTACATCTCAGTATAATTGGATATTTTTACTAAGAATTTCATAAGACCAGGGGAGCAGTATAAAAATTGCAATTTGTTACTTGTTTGAGAAATGTTTTTGTTGTTTAAAACGACCTTTAAAATACTATTTTACCGTATTTAGACCATTTTTGTAACTGGAAATATATATATTTGCGTAATAGTTTAGGGATTAGCCATTGGACACTGTTGAGAGCGGGAACTCTGTGTAAGAAACTGTAATTTTAATTAACTAACTTTATCTATTTGTTGAATTTACGTTGCTTGATTGTTAGGCACGTTGATAAAATCGCTATATGTTCTAGTTTTAATAAAAATGTTTTCTATTCTAAAAAAACTGATTTTTGAAACACTTATTAGGCTATGTGTTTTTATTTTTTAGATTTTACATTTATAAAAGACTTTATACTTCGATGTTGTAAAATTAAATTGCATTTTTTAAAATTTATCAGCTACGAATTTATAATTATCTTTTATGAAGTATGTGAATAAAAGTAATAAAAAACACCTTCATTTGGTGGAAAATACGGCGATATGAATGTTGTCAACGCAATATTTGAATATTTATGAATTAACACTTTAGATTAATTCCTTATATTAATGTTAGCTCAGCACTCGGCGTTAAAATTCTTTCTTATTTAATTTATCATTTTAATTAACGTGGCACATCTGCTATCAGTAAAATCCATGCTTGATTAATTAATTAAACAAAGTTTTGTGAATATTTCAAATGAAAACATCAAAAATATTTTTCTGTTTCATATATGCTGTTTGCATATATAATTTGTAGTAAAATAAAGTGGCATACACACAAAGAATTTTGGATAGTCTGAAAGGTTTTTCTATCAAATGAACCAGGCTATAAAACGAGAATTCCTATATTTGAAAAACATTTGTATTTAAATTTGAAGCACAAACTCGTAAATTTCGTAAATTATTTTGAAAAACACAATATTGTGTAGAATAGTAACGATTTTTCATAAAATTTAAATGCAATTTTTTTATAATTTTAATTATATTAACATACACACAAATAATATATTTTAAAATACGTATTATTATAGAACTTTTTGATAATTTTGTTTGTATTAACACGAGTATTTTCTCTGATAGATTTCGCATGTTGAATACAGATTTTTGTCCTTTGATTTAAAAAAAAATCTTAAAATATTTTATTGTAATAATAAAAATTGTAACATACATAGAAACACAAACACAGACATAAATATATATATAGATATGCTTGTGTATACAACTCTCACCAAACATTCTATTTTATTAATGTCGATGTTTTTTATACACAAACACTTACACCAGCGATTTCTTCATTCTGCTCAGTCAGCAATATTGAAGTACAATATATTTTGTTTCCGTTTTCTATATACCGGATTTCAAAAAAAATAATATACTATTAGTTAGACGTTATGGAAAAATCTACTTTTTAATAAATACGCTGCGTTTGTCATCGGCTACAAATAATATCAGTAAGACTGAAATAATAAAACGGCTACAGTAAATGTATTATTAGCTTTCTCGTGCATTAATGTTTTTTTTTGGGGGGGGGGGAGACATATGACAACGGACAATTGCCAGTTTTTGAAATTTTCTAAAATAAGCGTAATGAAAAAAAAAACGATTGTATGAAATCGAAATTTCTTTGAGAATATTAGAAAATTATTTTAGAAAAGTGAACTGTTTCTTTTTCTTGCATATAGAAGCAAATATTTAATCTCATTTAATAGTAGTATTACTCAAACAACTGTGTGTGATAATTTTGTTAGCAGTAGTCCCATACAATAAATTACAATTTATATTGGTTTCTTACATGTAAGACTAATTTTAAGCTGAAATTCTGCTGCTTTTTAAAACTTTCAAACAGATTTATCATATATCTTATTTTGAAACATTCTTTTGATCATAAAGATCTTATGATCCTTTGACTCATTAATCTTCTTTTAGAAGATTAATAATTTTGAGCATATCAATCAATTCTAGCTCCATGACTTCTCACGTAAAATCAATGGTTTTTAAAACAAATTTTAGGAAATTATACCCATTTTTAAAATCATCTAATTGCGTTTTGTGGGCTTACTCAGTTTAACATCCAAAGAATACTGAATCTGGAACATTTAAGTACTCATTTTGGTTTTCTGTTATCCAAAGGGTGCGTACCATATCACAAACCATTACAACACAACGAAAAATAGCTAGAGAAAATGCAGGCTACCGTAATACATTTTGCAATAGACCGCTGGAGTCCTGGGATCTTTTTTTCGTGCATTTCAGCATCGTCGCGCTACCCTGTCTTTTTCGTTACCCTGAACCACAAGAAAATATTCTGCATATTGCAGCAAAATATCGAGAAAATAAAGCGTGTAAAGTATATGCAAACTTCTTTCCTTTATATTTTGCATAAATTCGCCTATGAGGCAGAATCAAACGGCATTGTTCAGATGTTACAAAAGTTCAAGATTTTACAATTTTGTCTTAAATAATGGATTCTTGTTCATTTTCATAAAATTCAAGACTTATGTTTACAAAATATTAAAATTGTCCATTTACTTATTTATTTCATTTATTTATTTACTTATTTTTCTTGTATGTGTGTTTCATACTAATATTTTTCCGCAGAATATATTAAACATTTTTATTTCTATTTTTTCACCCCGACCTTTTATACATCCATTCTTACATGCACTCTAGTACGATATCCTTGGTGTTTCGATGAATTCATCGTGATTTTGTTTATACAAGCGGACTGTTTTTGTTTTGTTTTTACGTTTTCTATTTCTAATCAATTATCTTGTTTTATGTTCCTTTGAAAATGGATGTGAGGGCACCCGAAAGAGCTAAGGTAAATAATAAATAAGTAATATCTTTTTTGCAACACCTTTTAAAGGTGTTGAAAAACGGTATTTATTAGGGGATAAGAGTATTTATTTGTATATTTTAAGTTTAATAACAAGGTGTAAAATTCCATCAAGACACTGGTATTATTACAGAGATTTGACTCACTGTTCTATTTTGTTTGCACACCTGGAGTTTCATAATAATTCCTCATGTATTTTTCTAGATATTTAACAAAACGTCAAAAATCGCAACGTCCGGTCATTAATGACCATATAATGTATCTGAAGTGATGAAATAATGACCAAACACGTTTATATTGTAAACGATAAATTTAAAACAATTCAGAGCAATACTTTTAAAACTTCGGTTAAAGTCAGATTTTTTTCAATATATTAATACAAAAAGCATAATATAATATTATAGAAATGTAATGCCTCTCCTGCATTACAGCCTGAGAAGGATATTCCTATTATTAAGACTCGATTATTTAATAATAGTCACATAACCATTTATCTCTTTTCTGTCTTCAATCATTTAGTTATATGAAAAATATAATCATTTGCCTTCACCAGCAAAACAAAATATTTGACATTGAATACGCTTTAGTCAATCAATATGTGTGTCAATTTATTGCTGAAGTAATCATTTCTGGAAGATTGATGTGATATCCATGTTCACACGATATTTTTACTTTTTAATATGAATTAATTTATATGTTCTTAACAATAATTCTCATATTTACGGATTTTTTATATTTATATTATACTTCTTGGAAGAGCTCACTGATATTGCTATATATATATATTACGATTTTCTATTTCGAAAAATTACTTGAAATTAAAAATTATTGAAGTTTTAACCTTATTAAAAGATCAAGCTTGTTATTTACAGTTTTTTTTTCTTTTTACGATGAATGACGATGAATACACATTTAAAATGACGCAGCGTTTAAAATTATTTTAATTAATTAAACATAACATTTAAAATTGTCTTTACGAAATATTTACTTAATGCGGCCTACAAACTTAATAAATTAAAACGATTAAGTTCTTTTATTTCTTCTATAACATTCTTACAAATAAAAAAAAGCAATGTTACTTAGGATAAAAAAGACGGAGTAAGAAAAATGTAAATATTTGTGGTCTATAGAATAAATATTCAAACACAATTTTTTAAAACACATTTCTGTATTTAATGGCATAAAATTTGCTAATAAAATATTTAATCATGTTAAACTATCAAACTCAGTTAATACTTGCTAAAACTGATTAAAATACACTTATAATGAAAATACCTTTTTGCAGATAAAAATTTTAAATCGCTTAGAATACAGCAATCTGAAGAAACATAATGTTACAAATATTTTCATAATTTGTGTTTTAAATGAAAACTGGTATACAAAATTTATTGGATGTAATATATAATGAAATCATGTGCAATAATAACAAGAAGAAAAAATAACACGCGTCAAGCACATATTATAAAGCACTTTATATTGCATTCAGAATAATGTAAGAAAACTGCACCTTTTAAAAATGTAAATATTACATCTCACTTCACCATATGGAAAAGTATAATGCATTTCAAAAGCGAATTTCAGCTGTTCACATCTACAATCAAATAATTATCCGAATTTTGTAACAGCCCTGTGGATGATATAGAGATTTGTATCTATTAACAACATGAAGTTCGGAATTTGGTTCATTTAACAGATACACATATTTTAGTTGAAATTTCCTCATGAGCAATTTTATGTAATAAGATGAATGATATGTGATTTTTTTTGTGCAGCCCTATATTAGGTACAGGATTTATGCATAACGAGTAATAAGCAAACAAATAATTAAATTTGAAAGCACATGCCGAATTTTAAAACGTATTCTCCAGCAATTATTATTCAAAGACACTACTGTAACAGATTTATTTTGCATCTCCCAGTAAAATAATAAAAAAATGCTATAAATGCTCTATTTTAACGTGACCTTAGTGAAATTCAGTAATTTATATCAGTTTCAATACATTTGAAATAGCATAATATCATTAAAATACTCTCCAAACCATTTTTCCCATATACCATAATGTAATCGAATTCTCTTGAGTGTCCCTGTAAATAACCATTTAATCGTACATACTTCATATGGAATACCAAACATGCTTTAGCGACATTAAATAAGCTTTATCAGCTGCATTTAAATCCGAGTATACTTGCGGGAGTTAGAGCGTGGACATACAAACAGACAAACCGAATATATCAACTTTGTTCTAAAGTGCTAAAAAGGAAAATTAATAAACATGAAATATTTTATACGGTTGTTTTTTATTCTGCACAGAAAAGAAAATATAGAAGACGTCAAATACAAAACATCAAATACAAAACAAATAAAAAAACAGCTTATTAGAACATGATTAACACCTGAACATAACAACATGATTAGAATGCATATATCACAACACCTTTACAGACTGATTTTAAAAGTGGTAAAATATGATAAGTTATACATATCAAGATTTTATTTGACAACCTCAGAAGCCAAGGGGTACAAGTGACGAAAATTGGATTTGGAGTAAATTAAGTTTAAAGATAATTTATTTTAAATTTGAACATCAATAATAATTGACAGAATTGAAATACGAAACTGTTTCATTGGGGTCGTTGAATTATTTTTGTAAAAAAAAAAAAAAAAAAAAAAAAAAAAAAAAAAACAAGGGGACAATTATTTTTAAATTTATAATTTATCAATATTTATTATTATTATTCGGAAAAGATAGTTTCTCTCTAGAACGAAGCGCCTAATTTTAAATTCACTTATAATACTTTACCTAAAAAAAAAACCATACAGTCTGCTCTCGTTAATTCGAAATCGGATAAATTGAATCTTTGCTTAATTCAAACTAAACATGAAGTTCCGAAATCTTCAATAAAAGAATAACATTAAAAATTTCCATTTATTCTGATTCATTTTTCCTTACTTCCTCCTGGAGTTCAGATCCTTGAAATAATTTTCTTTGTTTCATTTTGATGAGACTTGTTCTGAACTGGTATGCATTAATCTCATTCCTTTTGATGTCTGCTTATTTAGTGCCCCATCTGCCAATCAACGATACCTCCAGCCCATCTTCGTTTGTGCTTTTTCTTAATCCTTTAATTAGTTTATGCATTTATATCTTTTAATTTAATATTAAGTCATATTCTAATGATAACAGACGAAATATATTTTAAATAATACTATTTCATTAATTTGTTTTTTAATAGTACCTCTTTAAATATGTTTCTCTGTCATAATTTCCATAATTTGAATTCTGGATAATTCGAACATTTCTTTTAGTTCCGTCGAGTTTGAATTAACAAGAACCGACTATTATTTCCAGATCGTCTGTTCACTTCTGGGAACCTCATTTTTCATACATTATCCGGGAATCAACAAAATCATCTGTACGTACTGCCAATAACTTCCTAAAAAATATCGAGAAGTTTATAAAAATTTCAAATTATTAGTAATGTAATCAGTGGGACAGTTTAAAATCATTATAAATTTAAAATATTATTCATTGTTTTTCATTTCTTATCAATTAAAGAGGGAAATACAATATTAGTTTTTTTCTGTTTTTTTTTATTCGAATGTCAATTTAAAAATTTTTAGAAACCTTTATTTCAAAAACAATATAACATGTGTATTTTTAAAATAATATTTTCAAAAGTAAATATATTTTTTTATTTTCTGGAAAAAAAACATAATGTAAAATAATCATAAAAGACTTGTTTAAAATTTGCATCTTTATTATTTAAAAATTCTTGACTTTTAATATTTTAAAAACGAAAAAAAGGACAATTATGCAGAAAACGCTTTTAAAATAAAAAAAAAATAATAAAACTCTTAATAAAACGTTCACATGCTTTTTAAAAATTGCATCAGGATTTAAAATAACATTTCGTTTATAACAGAGTAATTGATTTACCGATTGAATAATCTTTTTAAAAATTAATCTAACGTTTCGTTTACTTATGCAATCAGTAAGCGAAATTAGGCAGTACTATGAAATATCATTTGAACTTTTAGTAAACATGTAGTTATTAATATTACTATAAAATCAACATTTATTTAGGAATCTCTTACTCAACGATTGTTCAAGTTTCGCTTTTTTAAATATTAATTTCAATTTTCGAACTTGCATTAAATTGTATTATTAATATTTTTTAAATACGACAGTTTAGTACAGTAGAAATTCATAAAATATTTAATACGGCAATTTTGTAACAATATTTTAATAGCACATGAATGAAATATTTTATTATATAAAAAGAAATTTAATATTGTCAATAACTTTTAGAAAATATATATTTTAATATATGAAAAGTCAAAAAATTCTAATTGTTCCTCAAATTTACACATAAAGTGCTTTTATTTAAAAAATAAATGCTTTTAATCTTACATTACGGCTAAAATGAATTTTGGTAAAAAAGTAGAAAATTGTATGATGACGCAATTAAAAAATTAATTATAATAGCATATTTTCATATAAAAAACTCCTAGTGAAGTAATCTGAAGACGGTAATTAATTTAAATAAGAAAAAAATCTTTTGTTAAAAGGTTATTAATTTTAATTTGCATTTGCGTAAAAAGTATTTAATGGAAAAATATAGTACTTAAATAAATTCTACAGATTTTCAGTAAAAATTCAAAGAAACAAAAAACATGATTTCTCTAAAATCAATGCTTTGTGTTTATATTTATGCAATTTTTACTGCAAAATTTCAATACGTATACAAATAACTGTACTATATAAAAGTAAATTGCTTTAAATAAATAAATAAATATATATATATGGGGTGTTTCGCTACCAGACCGACAAACTTTGAGTGGTGATAGTAGACATAAGACAAACATTATTAAATAGGAAACCATGGGGCGCAAACGTCCTCTGTAGGAGCTAGGGGCCATTAAAGTTTAAGGTCCAAAATTTCAAACCCTGATGAAAATTAGAAAAAAGGGTCGATTTGTTTGCGGTTTTCTCTAAAATCATTCTTTATATCACGATTTTTTATTTTTTTAATTTTAAAGGTTTAGTTCAAAAATTGTCGATAGAGGGCGCTTTCGACTTTAGAGTAACGAACAAATACTTTTTGCCGTGCTTTTGTGCATGGGGTTGAAATTATTCTAAAATTTAGACTTTAACTTAAATTTTAAGCCCAAAATCGGAATCATGGGAATCGATTAACTAGCTAAAATTTAACTGTGAACCGAAGGAGAGATTTTAAACGCTCATAAACATTGGACAAACTAATCGATTTTGTTGCGGTTTGCGTGTAGGTCATTCCCTTGGTAATTATTTTATTCAAAAAGATGTACAGCTTTCATGTCCTCATTTTTTATAGAGGGCGCTTCCGACACATGCCCGGCATTTCAATGCTATTACTCTTGGGTGTTTTACTACCAGACCACCATACTTCCAGGAAGTGTAAGGGATGCAAAGACGACTCGGAATCACACAGTAATGTAACGTTGAAAATTATTTTTATGCATGTTACGTTCAAAAAAAGCAGAGAGAAAACAACAGAAACAAGCAGAGAAACAGCAACACGTTAAAGTGACAAAACAAAGTTTATTTAAAGGTTTTAGTGCAAAAAGTGTTCGAAATTAAGACCAGAAAATGTCCGGCAAACAACTTGACAGCGATAGTAGATCGATAGCTGCGATTTTCTTGCGGTAGATGGCGCTGAACGGTAATGCGCGTGAAAGTTTCTCTCTCGTTGC
Organism: Maratus speculifer; assembly: GCA_964019185.1. NCBI lineage: Eukaryota > Metazoa > Arthropoda > Arachnida > Araneae > Salticidae > Maratus > Maratus speculifer. The sequence goes on along the minus strand of OZ025294.1, from coordinate 165,375,961 downwards.
GCAGCTCTATGTGGTTCCAGCACGATCGGGCTCTTCCACATTTTACCATTGATGTTCACTGATACCTCAACGTAACATATGGACAGCGGTTGATAGGTCGTGGTGTCCCGGTTTATTGGCCTGCCAGATCACCGGACCTATCAAGTATGAGCTTCTTCTGGTGGGGTCACATGAAAAGTTGGGTGTATGAGAATACCGTACCATCAATTAAAGGCTTAGTAGCTCGTATTTCTGTAGCTTCCGGAAATCTATCAAAGATTCTAGGAATCTTTCAAAGCGTGAGGAATTATATGCGTCACCACTGTCAAGCATGTCGAATTACTTCTGGTCGTAATTTAGAACATCTTTTCTAGTAAAACCTTTAAATAAACTGTTTTATGTCATATTAACGTGTTGTTGTTTCTCTGCTTGTTTCTGTTTTTTATTTTTTTTCTCTGCTTCCTTTAACTTAACCCGTTCGCGACGGCACGCACATTTTGAAGTGCGCATCTGAGGACGGAGCGTGGAAATTCGATTTCACCTTCTGGGCCGGAGAATTTTGTGCAGTTAAGCCTAACACTTGTCAAAAATTCTTTAAAAATTAATAAAAAAATAACTTTCGCATGAAACATTTTGAAATTCACATACATGGAATTTGATGTTATTTTATATATTCATTCAAAAAATGATGTATATTGTGTGATATTTTACTTGGAAAAAAATGTTTAAATGTAAATAATGAATAGTTAATATCTGTTTTTAGCTTTTAAAATGATATAACATGGCAGAAAAATACTTACAAGGCTGTTAAATATCAACCTATGAAACATTTTGCTATAATAGAAAAGCAAGCCTAACCATCTTGATATTTAATAATTTTTAACACTTTCAGTAAATAAAATAAATGTTTTACAAAAAACCAATTTTTTAGAAATGAAAAATATTAAATAAAACATAAAAACAACCTGCTACTGTTGCTTTGTAACATTTATATATATATATATATATATATATATATATGTGTGTGTGTGTGTGTGTGTGTGTGTGTGTGTGTGTGTGTGTAAGATTGGATTAAAAAAAACTTAGTTTAATTTTATAATATTTTTGAAATAAAAAATATATATATGACACATAATTAAAAACAAACAAACAGTCTTGAATAATAATAAGTAATGATGTGCAAATCAGAGTAAAAATTAAAAATGTACCTTTCCAAAATATGTTTATGTTAAAATTATTTCAGAAATAGAAAATATATTTCCATATAGTATATCGTAAAATAAGGTATATCAAATAAAAATTATTAGATAATTATAAATAAAATTAATAATGATTTGAAACTTTCAAAACTTTCATTGATGTTAAAATTATTTTTAAAATCTATGTTAACATATAATCTAATATATAAGTAAGAAAAAAATCTTGAATAATAATGAATAAAGCACAATAATACTTTAAAATACTCTTTAAAACTTAAAAACATCTTTAAAAACTTTTGTTCATGTTACTAGTAATTTTTAAAATGAAATGTATGTATATGTAAATGTATATAAATGTAATGTAAAACATATTAGATAAATATATAGAATTATAGAAAAAAACTGGTCAGCAATATAAGCAATGAGCAATATATAAATTATGGAATGCAATAGTTTTATATTTTTTTGAGTATGGTAAATTGTAAAGCAATCCTCTGCGCAAAGCCCCACGTCGCATTCTTTGCATTGAAAATACGATGTTTTCCTCTTTGATTGTTTGCTACACACAACAATCAAATACAGTATTTAAGTCACTATCACTTTCGGAAAATTCACTTTCCGAAGCAAAAGTTTTATTCATAATATCCGCTATCTCATCAGCAGTCAAATACCGGCGTCTTTTAGACATTTTAATTAGTTAATAAACGATATCGCTTAAATATATATTATTAATTTAAAACAAATTAATTTAAACAAGTGTGAAAAGTAAAAATTAATTAAAAGAAGAACGCAAAAAAATATTCGTAATTTAGCTGCACTGAGAAAGAATGTTATCAGCGTATCAGCTCCCACAATCAGTATGTAACACTTTTCTTTCTTTCATATTATTATTTATTTTTTAACTGCGAAGCACTCCTGAAATAAAAAAAATATATAAAAAAGATAAATCTTTCCTTCTACAAGAAAGAAAACACGAAATATTAATGACGTCGGTTTTTGCCACTATTTCTGATCGAGATAAAAGAGCGGGGAAAAAAGCAATGAATCACACGTTCAATTTATCATTCGCAATCGTAAATGTGCTTACTAATACGCTTACTTACGTGAATTATATGCTTTCTTATGATCCTATTCTTTAACCGCAAATTTTTCCTTCTGAAGTTCAGTAGCATTATTTCTAATAAAGAAAAATAAAGTTTTACTAGACGCGTAAAAAGATTTATGAAACACAAAGACGTGATGAAAAAATAAACTTTTTCCCATTGTAGTATTTCCCTAAAAAGTTAAATTCGCGTGGTTTAAAAAAAGGTGTTTTCATTAGCTTTCCTAGTTTGAAGGAGAAGTCTTCTTCCTTAATATATATTCAAATAGAATAAGGAAAAATTTTTTATATGCTAAACTGTGAAAACAAAACGTTCCGTTTGATCCGCATGAATGCTAGTCTCGCGGGATGTGAGTACAAACAGCGCCGGCATGAATGGTAGTCTCGCGGGATCTGAGTGCTATCGGTGCCGGCATATATAGTGGACGCTCGTCCCTAAGGGTTTAACCATAACTCGCAAAAAAGACATTTTCAACGTTACAGTCCTATGTGATTCCCTGTCGCTTTCACATCCTTAACACTTCCTGGAAGTATGGTCGCCTGGTAGTAAAACACCCAGGAGTAATGCCATTGAAATGTCGGAGATGTGTGGGAAGCACCCTCTATGAAAAAATGAGGACACCACAGCTATACGTCATTTTGAATAAAATAATTACCAAAGGAAAGATTTACACGCAAACCGCAACAAAATCGATTAGTTTGTCCAAAGTTTATGAGACTTTAAAATCTCTCCCTCGGTTCACAGTTAAATTTTCGCTAGTTAACCGATCCTCATGTTTCCGAATTTGAGCTTAAAATTTAAGTTAAAGTCTAAACTTTAGAATATTTCAACCCCATGCACAAAAGAAAGGCAAAAAGTATTTGTTCGTTACTCTAAATTCTAAAGCGCCCTCTATCGACAACTTTCGAACTTAACCTTTAAAATAAAAAAAATCGTGATATAAAGAATGATTTTAAAGAAAACATTTAACAAATCGACCCTTTTCTCTAATTTTTATCAGCGTTTGAATTTTTGGACCTTAAACTTTAATGGCCCCTAGCTCCTACAGAAGACATTTGCGCCCCATGGTTTCTTATTTAATAATGTTTGTCTTTATGTCTACTATCACACCTCAAAGTTTGTCGGTCTGGTAGCGAAACACCATGTATAGTTTTCTCATTCTACTCTGGCGATTGAAGTTACCTTAAATAGTTTAATTTAATAGTTTCCTATGATTTTTATTTAAGCCGGGCTTTTGGCAACTAGCCACATGAGCCCACAAAAATGCCGGAAGGGGTAGCCATTAATTTAAAAACTTACGAAGGGTGGTGCCGTTGTTCGAACTCTTATCGTGATTAAGGTCAACATGTTTACCTGCCTGTGGTTTAATTTATAAGGTGGTCCAGTGGTTCCAGTGGTTTAATTTATGAGGAAATATAAGTTTACTTCATCTAAGGTAGATTTTACATGCGTAAGGCGCCATTAGCCCACTTTTGAATTTTTGGCTTGTGACGGGCCTCGAACTCGCAACCTTTATGCTACGAAATCGATTGTCTGCCAACATGGTCACTGCTGCCTCTACTGCAAAAAGATTTAAATAATAATACATTTAAAGAAATTCGTTCTTTACGAAATGTTTAAAATAATACAATTATAATTGAAGGGTGTAGATTTTTCTTATTATATACAGTTTTTCATAAGTAGGTTGCACATTATTGTAGTGTGCGTTTGATATATCAGCACGAATTTAATCGATTCATAATCATCCCAATAAATAGCTGAATGTTCTAGAATACTGAATTTTTCACTCTTTGGTGGGGTTTGTTATCACGAGGTTATAGGATAAACGTATTAGGAATTCATTCAATATTCGTTAAATATAATTGGCGGCTACTAAAATTGACCGTTATAGAGGTTTTACTGAATCTTGTTTTATTTTAGGAAAATGTAAGTGTTATTTTAAATTATTATATTATTAATTCTCTTTTATTATTTTTAATACAGCGGAGTCCCTAGTACGCGAGTATTTTTTCTCGATAAAGAAGTTTCTTCAGAATTTTAATGTCTATTATCCTGAATTGAATACTTCCATTCAGGAAATATATCTTTCATTTAGTTAATTTTTTTAATTTAGAATCTATAATTGAATATAATTTTTATTTAGAATCTGTAAATGTATTCAACCTGTAATCATTGTAGTCATAATGCGAATAGGACATAGAATCTGGCGAGAATTTGTGCAATAACAGAAAATAGTTAGTAGATAGATGTATAACAAGAATAAAGCGCAATATAGAAGAGCGTCTTAAAAAATATTCTCCAAAAGTCATACAATTTCGTCACTTCAGTATATAATCTGATAAATAAATCATATTTTATAGTTGTTGAATGGTACAGTTGGCAGAGTGGTCGACATGTAAACTTTCACTTTCGGAACTTTCTAGGTCTGATACTTCGACAAAACATTTTTCCGCCATGAATAGAGAATTCAGTCGTCTAAAATACATGTTTCAATGTGACAGTCATTTTGCAAATCCCACGATGTCTACGGCATACCAGAAGTCCACCTTAGGATGGGCAAAAAATGTGCGCTACATAAAAAAAAGGACAATATTTTTCAATCTTTAAATAGTGATTCCAGAGATGATCGCATTGAAACCGTGAAAAGACCTGAGTGGAAAGCATTTTCTGTTTGTGGGTAAAGCAACTTTAGATTAGTTGTGTAATTGCCGATTTGACTATCACTTTTTTGTTAAATTGCGAAAGTATATTATTAGAATTAAAAGAGAGTTTTAAAAAATGTTTCATTTTGTAATAATTGTTATGTTTTTATCAATGAATAGTGATACTTTGATTTCGATTTTAGTGTTTTACACGAATAATTCACTGGGTAATTTTTCTTTGAAAAGTCATTGCTTGATAAAATATATTCATGTAATCTGAAAAAAATCTCTTCAGTGATTTTTTTATTTCAATATATCTTGCATTTAGTATCATATTAAAAATTTCCTTTTAATTTAATGATGTGTACAAAAATAAATAAGTAAAAGAGAGAAAAAAACAGAAAGAAAGAAAGTAATTCTCTCTGAATTGTTAATAAGTAAAATTGTATTTTTGTAAATTTAGAAATATATATATATATATATACAGGGTGTCCCTGAACAAATGGTATATAAGCTAAGGGGAGGATAGAACACATCAAGACGATTAATAGTAAATAGGAAATCAAGGATCCCAAACGTTTTCCAAAGGAGATAGCCGCCATTAAAGTTTGGCGTCCAAAATTTCAAATGCACATAAAAAACGGAAAACTTGGTCGATTGATTTGCGGTTTTCACTAAAATTATTCTTTATGTTGGTATTTTCTTGAAAATAAATTATAAAAATAAATTTCAAAAAATGCCGATAGAGGGCGCTTTAGACTTTGAAGTAATGAAAAACTATTTTTTGCTGTGATTTTTTGCATCTCATTAAATGGTTTCGTAAGCTTAGACTTAAAATTAAATTTGGAGCTCAAAATCTTAATAGTTGGAAGCGGTTAAGTAGCACAAACTTAACTGTGTTCAGAGGGTTTAAATTTCAAATGATTATAAAAAACGGAAAAATTGGTCGATTGATTTGCGGTTTTCACTAAAACTATTCTTTATGTCGGTATTCTATTGAAAATGAATTATAAAGATAAATTTAAAAAAATACCGATAGAGGGTTCTTTAGACTTTGGATTAACGAAATCCCTCCCAATACTATTTTTTGCCGTTATTTTTTGCATCTCATTAAATGGTTTCATAGGCTTAGATTTAAACTTAAATTTTTAACTCAAAATCTGAATAGTTGGTTGTGGTTAAGTAGCACAAACTCAACTGTGTTCAGAGGGTTTAAATTTCAAATGAAACGGAAAACTATTAAAAAACGGAAAAATTAGTCGATTCGTTTGCGGTTTTTGCTAAAACTACTCTTTAAATCAGTGTTTTCTTGAAAATAAATTTTAAAGATAAATTTCACAAAATGCGATAGAGGGCGCCTTAGACATTGGAGCAGCGTACAACTATTTTTAGCCGTTATTTTTTTAAATCTCCTTAAATGCTCTCAAATGCTTAGATTTAAATTTTAAGATCAAATTCTGAGTCGTTGCGAGTGTTTAAGTAGCCCAAAAGTGAACTAACTGTCTTCGAGGGGAGGGGGGGGTAAATTTATACTCCTGAATACACTTCAGTTTGCGCTTCTTAACCCCCCTCCCCCCCCCCCCAACGATTCAGAATTTGAGTTCAAAATTTAAGTTTAAATCTAAGATTTCGAAAACATTTAACAAGTTTTGGAAAGCATTTAATTAGATACAAAAAATAACGATTAAAATTTGTTGTTGGTTACTCTGAAGTTTAAGGCGCCCTCTAACGGAATTTTTTGAAATTTATCTTTAAAATTCATTTTCAAGAAGATACTGACTTAAAGAATAGTTTTATTTTAAACCGCAAATGAATCGACCAAATTTTCCGTTTTTTATTATCATTTGAAATTTAAAACCTCTGAACACAGTTAAGTTTGTGCTACTTAACCGCTTCCAACTATTCAGATTTTGAGCTCAAAATTTAATTTTAAGACTAAGTTTACGAAAACATTTAAACAGATGTAAAAAATAACGTAAAAAGCAGTTACTCATGTAAAAAGCAGTTGTTCGTTACTCCAAAGTTTAAAGCACCCTCTATCGGCATTTTTTGAAATTTATCTTTATAATTCATTTTGAATAAAATACCAACATAAAGAATAATTTTAGTGAAAACCGCAAATCAATCGACCAATTTTTCCGTTTTTTATAATCATTTGAAATTTAAAACCTCTGAACACAGTTAAGTTTGTGCTACTTAACCGCTTCCAACTATTCAGATTTTGAGCTCAAAATTTATGTTTAAGTCTAAGCTTACGAAACCATTTAATGAGATGCAAAAAATCATGGCAAAAAATAGTTTTTCATTACTTCAAAGTCTATAGTGCCCTCTATCATCATTTTTTGAAAATTATCTTTCTAATTTATTTTCAAGAAAATACCAACATAAAGAATAATTTTAGTGAAAACCGCAAATCAATCGACCAATTTTTACGTTTTTTATGTGTATTTGAAATTTTAGACCCCAAAATTTAATGGCGGCTATCTCCTTTGGAAAACGTTTGGGACCCTTGGTTTCCTATTTACTATTACTCATCTTGATGTGTTCTATCACCTCCTAGCGTATATACCATTTGTTTAGGGACACCCTGTATATATCAAATTATTTGACTTCAAATGTATTGGACTAGTAATATTTTTACGTATACGTTCTACATTCTCATCTATTTGAGCACGTTTTGCTTAAATTAGCAAAAAATACTTATCTTTAATACTTTTTACTGAAGCAGATAAAAAGAGGTTGTGATTTTCTTTTTTCAAAATGCATTTAAATTATTCGGTGATTTCCACATAAAAGGTTTATGGCCTTCATAAATTTCTTTAAAAAATTCATCGTAAAGAATGGAATATCCGTAAAATCCAATTGATTAGGCACGTTCATATTGCAAAAATTTTAGATAAAATAAGAATATTCTTCATAACCGTTTGAATTTATATTACCGAAAATGCATACATTATTTAATTATTCGGAAAAAGTTTAAGAGACAAATTATATATTTATAGGATTATTTTTATTAGTATAACCGTCATGTATTCTTATTCATCATTTATTTAAACATAAATATTTAAATAAAAGAAATTAATGTTGAAAAAATTTAAATATAATATGAAACATAAGTGTATATTATATGTTTTTCATACTTATATTAATCTGTAATGCATTTTTAAAAACCGTCTTTAAATACTTTAAGCTATTTTTTTTTTCAAATATAAAATGTCTTTATTGCATTCACGTCTCAATATATATTTACTTTAACATCATACAATTCTAAACATATAGTAATTAAATTCTTTATCGCAGTTCTTCTATTTTTTATTTATGATTAAACCATTCCATTTAATGTGTTTATAGTTAATAAACTTAAAAAAATATTTTTTCAGAAGTTTCTATTAGTCTACGAAGAGTGTATGTAATTTATCTAAAACAGTGCGCAAAAAACACTTAGAATGAAACGTACGACAAAAATAAATAAAGTTTTAATACATAAATCAATAAATATAAAATAGAACGAAATTAAACTGTGACTTTACTAGTCTTTTTTTAACAGTATTAAAATGTTTTTGTCAATTTTTCTTCAGATTTTTTATCAGCATATCGATTCAACACATGTAATTTTACAACAAGAAAAAAATAAGATTTCACTAATTTTATTTTATTTTCCATATGTTTTCTAATGTAAAATATTGGTGTATGTTGTGGTATGTTTGTTTATTACAGCTTTTTCATCAAGTTGCGGATTTTTGATTTATTTTATAAGATTTTTAATAAATGAAATCTAGAATTTTTAAATAATTTTTGTTATGGTTATTAATATGTATAATTTTAATAATTTATTAATAACTGTAATCTCAAGACATATTCAAGACTAAAAATAAATGATTAATTGAAAATTTTTCACTATATAAAATGTGACACACTCAATACGTACGCTTATGATTCGTCTCCATCTCACTAGTATAACGGTGATAAACGAAGCCACTAGTATCTTACATCTGACTGATTAAGTTGTCCAAATAAGCATGTGTATCATAGGTTCACAGTAAAAAATGAAGACCCAAATTGGGTTGAAAGATTTCTGGGTACAGAATTATTCCAATTTTGAAAGTTCAGTTTGTAGCACAAAATCATTTTAAATAAGTCTGATTTTTAATGACATTAAAACAATTAAAATATCTTAGATAGTATGTACATTAGCTGCCCTATATAAGTCTCACAAAAGAAGCAGTATTCTTTCGTAATGTTTTTTATTTCTGTGAAACAACATGCCAGTTTTGTAAACATTCAAAATAAATCTGCGGCAGATATCGAAGTCTCAGACTTGTTTCCTTATATTTCCATTTGTTTTATTGTTTTCGAGAAAAAAGGATTTTTTTAATTTTTAAAGGAAAATGCCCTTTTGTTATTATAAAAAACTTTTTCCGTAAATTTCAAGAAAATTATATTCGTGATTTTCAGATTTTTTTTAACAGTGTATAGAAAAGTGGCTAAGGACTACTTGCTGAGACCACTTACAATGCCATCTGGTGCAAAATCGCGAGGTTACCTGTCTTATCTAGCATGAAAAAAAGTGCGTTAAAAAGTTGGAGAGTTTGTAAACACAGCTTCTAAACATAATAACTAAAAATAGAATATTTGAAATGGTCATTTACTTTTCCGTGATTTCCAAAACTATAACCTCACAAAAATTGGACGAAAAGAGAAAAGATTATTTTTCGGACGAAAAGCGAGCCCACATCACGGTACAACTCGCCAGCGCACAGGAACAACACCAGACAAGCTGCACCTCGTGGAGAAATTCAGGGAACAAATAATCGGGTACGGTTGTTTTATAAATTAACCTTATTTTCAAATGACTTGACTCCGATGGACTTTTTTCTGAGAGGTTTTTTAAAACAGCAGATGTTTCATATAAACCTTTTAGCAAAATTTCAGGAATCCCATGAATGCTTTTACTAACATTTTATTACCCATTATTATGAATGCCTCTACTAACATTTCACCAACTAAGTTGCAAAATGTTCAACTTGAAGATCACACAAGTGTCCAGATATAAATGAAAGCTCATGGAGAAAAATTTGAACATCGAAAGTAAAGGTAATCGTGTGCTATCTAGTTGTTTTTCTTCTTTTTGCATTTGTTTCGTCACGCTACAGTGTAGGAAATCGCTAACAAACAAAGCCTACTGTTTTTAGAATTTATTTTCTGAATTCCTCTTTTTGTTCTAAATAGACTATAGAAATGCTCTACTATTTGTAATTCATGTTTTCTCAACATCTCATACCATTTCAAAATTAGGAATGCTAATTCCATAGTTTTGCATCAGGTAACGCAGGAAGGGATCTCAACTAATAGCACATACACCATTCACTATATTTAGACACCTCTCCTATGACTTTACTTGCTATCGTTTGGCAGTTAAAATGCTTGGAATGAGCTTTAGTGAGCACTCTGTATACTCAGTTATATGTAAGAAATATTTCTTTACGTCTACCTAACTCTGTTTAAAAATTAAAATTTTTGCTATAATATATGGTTCCCACCGTTTCCATCTCACTTCTCCCTCTCTCACTGTATACACAAATATATAACCATTATATAATATACTACAAATCAACATCTACAAAGACACCCAATGTAACAAACTTAAACTCTACAAGATAATCAAATGGAATCAGCAACAGTGGAACAATTACAAATAAAATACGAGTTTGTGGTACGTGTATTGTTTTCAAGAGCAGTGCCACACAGTCCCAAAATATTACGACTGACTTCTGAGCTAGAAATAAGGAAAATGTCCTAATGCATAATTTTCTACCATTGCCCGCTTAATCGTAACCAAAAAATAGAAATCAGTCAATAAACCAAGACATGTAAAACCATATATACAAATCGAATCATATAATGAAATATATGCGCATAAAATGTTTTGATCATTGAAAACGGAAACTGAAATGCGAAAAAATTACATTGTACTAGGCCGCCAACGTGTTCAAAAAATACAAAACTGCATACTCATTTTACTTACAGTTAATAAGCTGTTAAGAGACATAAAATGGAAGGAAAAAAATATTTATATTATTAGGAATAATTATTATTAAGAATAATTATTATTAAGAATATTATATTGAGTAAACATAAAGTGGAATAAAATATATTTTATGTAAATTAATGGAAAACAAAGGTAATCTTAATAAAATGAATTAAAAAATATATATATATACAATCAATAGTTAAAAATCAATGAAGCTTACATACACATTTTTTAGAAGACATATTAAATATTATTTTATAGTCTCACCGTCTAACGTTTGAAATAAAGATTATATACCGTCATGTCGTGCATTAGATACCATATTTACTATAAAAATAAAATAAATTACATATATTCATAGTAATTAAAAAAAATTTATATCAAGTTTTCATTACGTTTTTCGTCTTAATCAGCTATTTAAGAATTAATAATGTATTATGTCATCTAAAAAGTCTATATAACGTTTTTATGTTATAAATTGAGAAAAAATTGCAATTATTCCTTGTAAGTGACCTATACATTAAAAAATGTTGAGAAAGGTGGAAATTGTTTGATAAAATGCTATTTAATTTCTACTGGCTGTGTCACCTAGCAACCAAGATATACTTAATTATTTCAAAATGTAAAAAGTTTTCTGTGCAAACGATAATTTGTGATAAATACATTATCTGTTTATTTCTTCAGTTTTTACCTAAACTGTGTGAAAAAATATTCTTTTTGTTTTTGAGTTTTGATTAGAATGCTTTTTATGAGTATATGTGAAAAAAAAATGTTACGGTTTTTTATTGGAGTTGTGTTTTGTTAAATTATCTATGTTCGAAAGAACTGAGATGAATTTTCTCATGAGAATAAACTGTTTAAAATGAGAGATGCGTATTTAATTTTGAGTTGAGTAAGAAATTAGTAATAAACTTTCGAACAATTGAAGTATCCATATGGTCCGTCGAGCCGGAGAAAAATCAGCGAGTTGTTGTTCTACGTCAATGACTGAAGGATAAATGGTGAATATTTTGTTGTGTTTTCCTATTTCTTCGTATCTAGAAATCCTCTTTTAAAGAGTCAAGAGGGGTAAGTGCACCCATTTAATTTTTATTCATTAAAAATGAGTATGAAAGAATTAAAAGCAAAAAAGAAAATTTCCAAAACAAACTTGACAAAATTTTAAAAAAATTATCGAATTCTGAGCTAGAATTAAATGAATTAATTCTCATAAAGGAGAAACGGAATAAATTAGAGAAAAACTTTTCTGAGTTATTTGAGTCTATTTATAAGATAAGTAAAGAAGATGAAATTGAGGATTTTATTAAGGAAAACGAAGAAATTAATGAAATTTTAGAAATAATGGAATTTGAACTTACAAAAAAGTTATCAAAAATGAAATTGTAAACTGTTAATTTAGAAAACGCCACAAAGGCTGATAATAACATTAAATTGCCAAAGTTAACTCTTCCTGTATTTATGGGTAATTTGCATGAGTGGCTTTCCTTTAAGGATATATTTAAGGCTACTGTACATGAAAATTCAAATTTGTCAGGGGCAATGAAATTACAATATTTGAAGTCTTCATTGAGAGGAGATGCCTTTCGTATAATTCAATCTATTTCAATCGTGGATTCTAATTATGAAGTTGCATGGTCGCTTTTGGAAGAACGGTTTTCAAAATCGAGAGAACAAGTTTACGCGCATTTAAAACGTTTTTTTAAATATTCCTGTTATTCAGAATGAGTCCCCAGCAGCATTATTAAATCTAATAGATATAACAAATGAATGTATTAGGTCGTTAGAGATTTTAGAACAAAAGGTTGAGGGGTTTTCTACTACTATGTTTGCTTATATTTTGGCTCAAAAATTAGATGTAAATACAAAAATGTGGTGGGAAAGACATCTTAAGCGGGATAATTTACCGAGTTTAACTGAATTGCTAGAATTCTTGAGAGATCACGCGCGTACACTAAGTGCGTCCAAACAAGTAAATACAAAGCGAAATTTTCAAAACGAAAGCCAAATCATCGAAAAACAAATTATAGCTTTTCAAAGGTAACATTCATGGTTGCGAGTTTAAATGAGAGAAATATGCGCAAATGTGTTGTATGTAACCAGGAAAATCACAGTGTTTTTAAATGTCCCAAATTTCAAAAATTTAATGTGCAGGAAAGAGTAGAGTTTGTTAAAAAAAACAATATGTGCTTTAACTGTCTTTCAGAATTTCACTGCGTCAAAAAATGTAACTCAACATTCGCGTGTTCAAAATGCCATAAACGCCACAATATACTTCTTTGTTTTGATAGGCGTGAGAGAAATTCCAATGCGGTGGGAAACACACAAAATTATAGCGATAAGGAAGTGCCAAATGCATTGTCAACGAATGAAAGTAAATCAACATTAAATGCTGACGCCATACCATTTGAGTTAAATAACCAAATTCAGAATTTCACTGGTACTTCAAATGTGAGATCGAATAATGTTAAAACAGTTCTTCTTTTCACTGCTATTGTTTATATGAGAGATAAATTCGGAAATAAAGTTCTGGTGCGTGCTTTATTGGACAATGGTTCAATGAGCAATTTTTTAACACTGCAGTTAGTTGAAAGATTAGGAATTCGAAAAGAAAAAAGTAATATTTTGGTATCGTGTTTAAGTGGATCCTCTGAAGCGGTAAAAAATAAAACTACTGCCTTGATCAGTAATAATTCGGGAGATTATAGTCGGGAGTTAGATTTTGTTATCATACCAAGGATTTCGCAAAGTATGCCCTCGAAATATATTAATATTTCAGAGCTAGGAATTTCAGAGTCTATTATTCTTGCTGATCCTGAATTTAATAGAAAATAGATCTTTTGCTAGGAGCTGAAGTATTTCTAGAATTGATAAAGGTGGGTGGTATGAAGCTACCAAATTCTAAATTAATACTGCAAAATACGGTGTTCGGTTGCATAGTAAGTGGGAGTGTTTACAATTGTAATGATCAGGAACAAATACATTGTGGGTTAATTACTGAAACAGATTTAAATTTCGAAATGAAAAAATTTTGGAAATTGAAAGGGTAGAAGAAAGTACACCATTGAGAAATACAGAAGAATTAGCATGCGACACCCACTTTATAAACACACATCAGAGAGATATAACGGGCAAATTCATAGTACAAATGCCGTTGAAAAAAGATCCTAGTTCTTTGAGAGAATCAAAGCAATTTGCGGAAAATAGATTAAATTCACTTTGGAATAGGCTAGTCAAAAATCCAAATCTTTTAGAGTTATATTGCGCATTTATGGCGGAGTATAGAGAGTTAGGCCATATCGAGGAAGTAGAGAAAACAGATGAGTCAATACATGCGAATTATCTACCTCATCATGCTGTTTATCGCCCAGATAAAAGTTCTACAAAATTGAGAGTTGTCTTTAATGGTTCACATGCAACTTCATCAGGAGAATCCCTAAATTCCATACAGCTGAATGGAGGTGTCATTCAAGATGATTTGTTTAGCATAATACTTAGATTTCGTACACACCGCTATGCATTTACAGCAGATGTAAAAATGATGTATCGCATGATACTTATCAATAAAAGTCAACGTGATTTACAGCGCATAGTCTGGAAAGATGCTGTAAATGGTGAGATTAAATATTACAGACTATGTACAGTCACATATGGCACAACTAGTGCCCCTTATTTAGCCATGCGCTGCCTTAAACAGCTTGGTATAGATGGTGAATCTCAATTTCCGTATGCTTCTGGTGTGGTACAATCAGACTTTTATATGGACGATGTCCTGACTGGAGCAGCTGATTTAAAATCGGCTAAGAGATTGCAAATTGAGCTTATTCAACTATTAAACACGTGCGGCATGAACTTACATAAATGGTTTAGTAACCATCCAGAATTAATGGAGCCAGCCTTTAAAAATGAGAAATACACTTTTGAAAATATGAGTGAAACTAAGGCACTAGGACTTTGTTGGAATGCCAATGATGATACTTTTACTTTTAGTGTATCATTCAGTGAGAAAACCAAGGTAACTAAAAGAAGTGTGCTGTCAAATATTGCTCGCATTTTCTATCCCTTCGGTCTACTAGGACCAGTTGTGACGAAAGCAAAAGTTTTCCTACAAAGACTGTGGAGACTGCAAATTGGTTGGGATAAAAATCTCCCAACAGGTGAGCTTGATGATTGGTTGCAGTTTCTAGAATCATTAAGAGCCATCAACAATATAAGTGCTGTTAGATACATTTTAGGTAGCTTTCATTACAAAAAGTAAAAAGCTACCTATTGCAGCCGTCCGGAGGAAAGCACTTCCGGAAAATTTTGGTATATTTTCACCTATCATGACCCCCAGATCCCAAAACCACCCTCCGTTCAAATGTTGACATATATATATATATATATATATATAACCATATATATATATATATATATATCTGATTTTTGTCATGCGATAACTAACGTATTTATGAACCGATTTGAATGAAACTTGGTATGTACATAGTACATACAAATGTCTCGACCGAGTTCGTTGGTCAGCATCATCCGCCATTTTGTTTCAAAATGGCGGCCATTTTAAATTTTTTAAAAAATTTAAAATTTAAAATTAAATGCGAAAAAATTAAAAGTTGAAAAATATTTTTCTTTTATGTGTTAGAGCTTAAAACAAAGATTCCAGAACACTTTTTATTTGTCTATATCTAAAAAAATGATTGAGTTATAGCACTTTGAATTTTTTTTATGGCTGACATTTTGAAACGATCTAATTTTTGTCACGTGATAACACACGTATTTATGAACCGATTTCAATGAAACTTGGTATGTACATAGTACATACAAATGTCTCGACTGAGTTCGTTGGCCAGCATCATCCGCCATTTTGTTTCAAAATGGTGGCCATTTTAAATTTTTAAAAAAATTTAAAATTTAAAATTAAATGCAAAAAAATCAAAAGTTGAAAAATATTTTTCTTTTACGTGTTAGAACTTAAAACAACAATTCCAGAACACTTTTCATTTTGTCTATATCTTAAAAAATGATTGAGTTATAGCACTTTGAATTTTGCTTATGGCTGACATTTTGAAACGGTCTGATCTGAACGATCCACAATGTTGCTTTAAAATGGCATACAGTTTATGATATCGTGGAATTTGGTGACTCTTTAAATCGCTTAAAATAAAACCAGGTTGAATAAAAGATGACTAATTTCTAAAAATTCCTATTAATATTCAGTCTTGACAAAAACTAGAATTCAATCTTATAAAATCACTAATTTTATAAGATTATTTCTACTAATTTGAGCTTAGTATTTTTGAACAATGTAACTTACCTTAAAATAAATAAATAAATATGTAAGTATATGAAAGCTACCTCTTCCTCCCGGCATTGCCGGAAGGACTTTTTACAAATAATCCAGTGCAAATTAAAATTTGTGGCTTTTCAGATGCTTCGGAGAAAGCCTACGATGTGGCATTGTATGCTGTCAAATTCTTCAGGAGAGCAAATTTCTCAGTTGTTTTGCAGTAAAAGTCGAGTTGCACCAATCAAAACAATCACTATTCCTCGCTTGGAGCTCTGTGGTGCAGTTTTATTAGCCAAATTGATGAATAAGGCTGCCAAAACCTTAAAAGTTCCTAAAGAAGCTGTTTACTATTATTCAGATAGTACTATTGTATTATGTTGGATTCGAAAAGAGCCGTGTGACTTAAAAACCTTTGTGGCATCACATGTAGCTACGATTCAGAATCTTTCTGATATCAGTCATTGGGGACATGTGGCTTCTGCTGACAATCCTGCTGATCTTGTGTCACGAGGTGTAGATCCAGACAAACTTCTCTAGAGTAGCTTATGGTGGAAGGGTCCACTATTCCTAACACAACAAACTGAATATTCTCCAAATATTGTTGAACTTGAGCAAAATGATAATGATCTATACATAAGTGAACTTAAACATACAGCTTTAAGGACTACACTTTTAATATCAGACTGTTCATCTTTTATTGACTATTTTTTGCAATTGAGTAATAATTATGCTAAATTAATAAGAATTCTTAGCTACGTTTTCAGGTTCATTCAGAATGTCAAGAAGCCAAAAGAAAGGTATTCAGGTAATTTAACATCTGCTGAATTGAAGAAAGCTGAGCAGTTTATCATAAAATCTGTTCAAGAAAAAGAGTTCAGTTCTGAATTCACATTGTTATCTAAGGGTAAGGAATTACCAAAAAATAGTAGATTACTTTCATTAAATCCTTTCTTGGATAAAAATAATTTAATCAGAGTTGGAGGTCGTCTCCAAAATAGCACGGTAAACTATGCCCCAAAACACCCAATTGTACTGCCCTCTAAACACAAATTAACAGAATTAATTATTGAGTTTTATCACAAAAAATATCTACATATAGGACCACAAAATTTACTTTCTTGTGTTCGAAGAGAATTTTGGCCTTTAAACGGTAGGGCTATTTGCAGAAAAATTGTACATATATGTACTACATGCTTTAGGGCCAAACCTAAATTGTTAGAGAAAATTATGGGCGAGCTCCCGAAAGAAAGAATAAATGTAGACTTTGTTTTTAATTGCATAGGAATTGATTTCTGTAGTCCATTTTTGATTAGATATAAAGGTCAACGTAAAGGTATTTTTCATAAAGTTTATGTTTGTATTTTTATTTGTATGGTAACAAAGGCAGTGCATTTGGAATTAGTCAATGATTTAACATCTGAGACTTTTATTGCCACATTAAAGAGGTTTTTTGCCAGACGAGGCAAACCTCGAAAAATTTTCAGTGATAATGCAGGCAATTTTGTGAAGACTAATGTAGAGCTTAAAAGGTTGCATGAATTGGTAAACAAACCAGACCAGAACCTTACTAATTACTTGATATCTGAAGGTATTGCTTAGGAATTTATTCCCCCTGGAGCTCCGAATTTTGGAGGTTTATGGGAATCGGGAATCAAGTCCTTCAAGTATCACTTTAAACGTGTTGTGGGCAACTCTAAATTAACTTATGAAGAAATGTTAACTATAATTTTCCAAATTGAAGGTATCTTAAATTCGCGCCCGCTTACTCCCTTGAGTACAGATATTGATGACCCCGGGACATTTTCTTATTGGTCGCCCACTTAATGCCATTGCTGAATCTGACCTGAGTAATATTGAAGATAATAGACTTAACTTATGGCAAAAGACCACTAAAATGGTTCAGACCATCAGGAAAAAGTGGAAAAATAGTTATTTAAGTACATTGCAGCAAAGGCATAAGTGGATGATATCAAAAAACAACCTCAAAATAGGAGATATGGTCATAATAAAGGAAGATGATCTTCCAGTGTCTAAATGGTTATTAGGGAAAATTGTAGAGGTATTTTTTGGTAATGATAATAGAATAAGAGTTATAAATATAAAACCCCCAAATGGAATATATAAAAGAGCAGTATCCAAAATTGCTGTATTACCTCTTGAAATGTAATTCAGTTTTTATAAAAAAGTGTACATTGTTGTAAAATTGCTTATTTATTATGTATTATGTAAAATTGTTTAAATATTTGCTTAAATTTAACTTAACTGTGACTCATTTATATTGTATTTAATTGTATTGTTATTTATATTTTTTACAATGGTTGTAATTCCAGTGTTTTAGTTTGAAACCCCCCTCAGAGGTTTCAAGAGGGGCGGTATGTTTGATAAAATGCTATTTAATTTCTACTGTCTGTGTCACCTAGCAACCAAGATATATTTAATTATTTCAAAATGTAAAAAGTTTTCTGTGCAAACGATAATTTGTGATAAATACATTATCTGTTTATTTCTTCAATTTTTACCTAAGCTGTGTGAAACAATATTCTTTTTGTTTTTGAGTTTTGATTAGAATGTTTTTTATGAGTATATGTGAAAAAAAATGTTACGGTTTTTTTATTGGAGTTGTGTTTTGTAAAATTATCTATGTTCGAAAGAACTGAGATGAATTTTCTCATGAGAATAAACTGTTTAAAATGAGAGATGTTTATTTAATTTTGAGTTGAGTAAGAAATTAATAATAAACTTGCGAACAATTGAAGTATTCAGAAGTTATAATGAATTATAACACGTCTCTTAGCAGAATATATTTCCTATTTTGTACAACAATTTGTTAATGATAAAAATTAAATGAAAAATAAAATAAATTAAAGTAACATGAATATATAGAGTGAAAGGCAAATTAATGTGTAAATTAAAACTATGCTACAAACCTTTATATGATACATGTAAGAGAGAGGGAATCTAACAAATTATTCATACTGACATGATGATAAAATGCATGTAATAACCGCAATAGACTACTTACAGATAACTTATATGTCATTTTTTTTAAAATATTGAAATTACAACTATCTTGCCATAAATGAGAATGTGAATTAAATCTATTAGCCAATATCAAGGAGTGATGTGTATATATATGTAAAAAAAAAAAGTTTTATAAGAACATATTTTCATTCTCAGTTTCCGTAATATATTAATATTTTTAACGGCTAAGGTTCCTTTTATTTTTATTTTCTTTAATTCAGCATAATCTAGTAATTATTTTTCTAAAAAGAACTAGAATGTATTACTTAAATGTCAATATTTTAATGCGAAATCTTAATTTCATTCCACAAATCTATTTTCCTCTTTAAAATAAAACATTTATCAAAAACTTTAATTCTCTTTTATTTATTTAATAATCGTCTGCGCTGGACTCTGTCTTACTACACCGATTAGTAAAGAATCTTTATGATTAGCCCCACCCATAAACCAATGGAACCTCGCGAAATAAATTACAGCTACATACGAATCAATATTAGTGGATTTTGAAAAGCAATACGCTGAAGGGGAGGTGCCAATTTATCTGAGAATTTTTGAGAGAGTCATTTGATTTTTTCGGAGCAATCAGAATTCACTCATTTCGCAACTGTTAAGGTGGTTTGCTGCTTCTCGGAACTTGAAATTTTTAGTTTCCGTAGTGATCGTCATTACGAAAATGTTTTTGCATGGAACACCCTTTAATTTGTGATTGAGTCACGTGGACTAGGAAGAGTCTGGAAGTTTAATGTTTTAATATGGAGTAGCCTTTAAATTATAGTGCTAATAAACAATACTTCTAAGTTCAATAGAAATGGTCATTATTTTTTTTAAATGAACACACATTTACTCTCGTCCCATATGTCCACAGGACTTCGACTGCAAAATAACTTGATGGAAATGACGTCGGTAGGCTGCTCGAATGCCGATTTTTTAGCAACATCTTATTCATTCCGAAACATATTGTGTTTGAGGGAACACCCCTAAAATATCATCATCATGTATATATATATATATATATATATATATATATATTATATACATATATATATATATATATATTATTATTATTATTATTATTATTATTAAAAGGAAATACAAATGAATATACAAATTGGTGCAGACTTTAAGTTATTAAATCTTAAATTACAGATAAATGTAATATTAAATAATATTAATAATTAAATATTAATAATATGATATTAAATAATTTTCTTATTATTTATTTATTTAACTGTATATTTCGATGTATACTACAAGAATGTTTATATATTCATTAAATAATAATTCCGTGAAAAGGCATCATTATATTTCTATTATTATTATCAGCTTTATTTTTTATATTGTTAAATAAATGTTAATGATAAAATGTTGCATTTAAAAAAACTGAAAGTTACTTGTATTATTATTATTTTTAATTTAATTATATTTACCGATTTTAAAATGCTACCTGTATTTTATTTTTTAAAAGTTTCAGTTAATATCTTTATTTCAAATCACTAATTATAATTTTAATAGATTTAGGCTATGATTTTGGTAAATTGCAATACTTATAGTGAAAAAATACCTAAATACTAACAGAAAAAGCAGAAAAATTCGGTATTTTTTAATATACACTGATGTTTGTGAAAATTGCAACAGCATTATTAATAGATGACGAGGTTGAGCTGAAAATTTCAGATAACATATAATATATAAAGTATGGTGTGCATGCAAGTTATTCTCTTTTCAGAGTCATGTATATATGCGATTAACACACTGTTAAAAATTTGCTGCATTCTGGCCAGTCATTTGACCGTTTTTATCGAAAACGATTACACAATCGTGATTTCAGGTCATTCTTACCATGTTACTGCTCATTTTTGGCCAGAATATAGTTTAATTACGTTTATATAGCCGTTTAAAAAAAAACGGTCCAATGACTTCAGACTTCTCCCATCTTGGGGACCCGCTTTTGGCATATGGTCGGGACAAGCCCCAAGCCCAAGGCAGGGGGGGGTCCACTATTCCAGCGGACCACAGCCATGTTCCCGTTGCCGGGAGCATCAGCAAGGAGAAAGATCCCTGTTTTTTTAAATCACTTGGAGTTTACAATTGCAATCACAATTGGCAACCCTATTCATTCAGGGCGTGCCGGTTTATACTTGTAGTATTCCTGGTTGGGGTTATACATGACATTATTTGGTATTCACTATTAAATTATAATACATTGAGAAAAATAGTTTTTACAATAATACAACAATACTTGATTATAATTACAGTGACAAAATGAGAAAAATACAATTATATAGACATTAAAGCAAATATTGCTTACTGTAGAATACTATGATACTATGAGATATTATATACATTTTATGGTGCTAACATTAAGAATTCACTAGTATTTACAATAAAATAAACATTACTTTGTATTATATACAGTGAAAAATGAGAAGAGTACAGTTCGTTTTAGCAGTCTATATGTGCGTAACTGTGTCAATGTTTGGTATGTGACTGTTTTTAAGATAGTGCATTTAATGCATTATTACTATTTTCATGTTACATTTAGGCACTCATAGGTACATCCATTTTACGTGAGAAATTTGTATTTTATGAAAGAGTATTTTTCATTTAGAATATTATAGTTTTGATAAAGTTGTCTTATTTTTGTTTGATCATTTATTATTGACATTATATCTTCATATACAGTGTCGTGCTTTCTTTTGAATTTGAATTTCATAAATTTACTGTTTCCAAAGATGTAGTAGAGCGGATCTCCCCTGACGCCACACTGACAGAGATTATTCTCTTTTTTCCCTATGTTGTGTACGAAGGTGGGGAAGCTACCGCGTCCTGACAGAAAGTACATTGAAACTTTGTCTTTGCATGTTAGAGAGGCTTGAACCTTTGGTACAATGGAGTGGGTAAATCTGCCGCTCCCTGAGTTATCCCAGTTGTACTGCCAATCATCCAGCATATTGTGCTTCAGGCATTTATTAAGATATGACCGAGGAAGTTTTATCCCTCGGTCTATTGGGAGATCGCAGTACTGAGCAGCGTCATTGGCCAGTTTGTCCGCCAGCTCATTGCCTTCTATACCTATGTGTCCCTTTATCCATGTAATGTAAAATATTTTATGTTTATTCTGAGTTAGTGTTTTTTGTATGTTATAGATATCTGGGTTGTTTGGAAATAATTTTATTAAAGCTTTTACTGTTGACTGGCTGTCTGATAGGATTTGGAATTTAGTGTATTCTGTTGTTAGTGCCCAGTTTATCGATGTAATGACTGCATGTAGTTCTGCTTGAAAAATTGTATTATCTTTTTGGATTTTTACAGATTTTTCTTAAATTTTATTTTTTGAGTTTAATGCTACTACTGCATATGCTGTGTTTTCCTCTCCCTTCGAACCGTCTGTGTATATTTTTATGATGTTATTTTGAGGTAGAATTTTATCTGTCGCTATTAGGTTATTAATGTGGATTTCTGGATTAATTTGATATTTAAGGATTTTGTCTTCTATGTCGGTGTGTGTTATTGTTTTACCATTGTGTATGAGAACGTTTGTTTTGTTTAATATGTCGTTTTTTAAATTTTTGTAGCTCTGCGTTAGAAGAATTGGGGGGATGCCTAATAGTGTTTGGAGCGTGTGTGTCGATATATTTTTATATGTTTTTGTTATTGATAACAGACAAGTTCATTGTATGCTGTTAAGTAGCCTCTTGTCCGCGTATCCTACGTTGTTTGCTCATACTTCCGAGCCATAGGCTATTATTTTTTCAAGTACTGTGATGTACCATGTTCTTAGGTACTCTCGGCTGACTCCCCATGTGGCAGAGAAGACCCTTTTAATTGATGTTGTTAGTTCGAGGATCTTATCTTTGATGTTTTTGATGTGTAAATCCCATGTTAGTGTGCTTTGAAATATTACTCCTAAAACTTTTAAGTGATTAACGTGTTTGATTTTGTAGTCCCCTAGTTTAAAGCTTGGTAGTCGGTTTTCTAGTGTGTTTATACCCATCATCATAAATGTTGTTTGTCGTGTGATATTGTGAGTTTTAAGTTATGACATATTTCTGCGAAGAGCTCGATCCTTTTATTCACTTCGTTTTCCAATTCCCTACGGCTGTTAGCCCTCACCACCATGTTGAAATCGTCGCAGAATGCATATAGGTTTATATAGGACTGATAGAATTTATTAAGTATAAGGTTGGCTACAAGGAGCCACAGGAGCGGGCCGAGGCACGACCCCTGCGGCCAACCTTGGTTGGTATGGCGTTTGATGTTCGTATCTAGGTAGTCTGTAATTATTTCCCTGTCAGAAAGAAAGCTGAGCAAAATGTTTTTAAGATAGTTGGGAATGGGAAGTTGTTTAATGATATCTGCTAACGTGTTCCAGTTGATGTTATCGAAGGCTCCAGCTATGTCAAAGGATATTAGTGCGAAATATATGTTTTTGTTTAGGTATTTTATGATTGTGTTTTTTAGTTTCTTTAGTAGTTGTATTGTGTTTTTGCCCTCACGAAAGCCGAATTGTGAATCGTGAAAGTAGTGTTGTGTTTCTAGGTAATAATTTAGTCTGTCTTTGATTAGTCTTTCCATTATCTTTCCCAGCATTGGAAGGAGGCATATGGGACGATAAGATGATGGTTGTTTTGGATTTTTATTTCGTTTAGCGAAAAATACTACTTGAGCTATTTTCCAGGGTATAGGGAAATAATTTAAAGTTAGGCATTTATTGAAGAGGTCCCTGATTAAATGTTTAAAGTTTTTAAATAAGTTTTTGATTATGAAGGCGTCTATTTTATCATAACCAGGGGCTTTTAAGTTGTTCTGCTCTGTTAGTGCAGTTTTGATTTCCTTAAATGAGAAGAGAGGGGGAGTCGGATATGGGGTGTCCTCTTCCAGTGCTCGGTCCAACAGTGGAGGGTTTATTATGTCTGAGTTTGGAAAATGGTGGTCAATTAGTTCTTTAAAGTTCTCAGTTTTGGTTGTGTAGGGCGTTGAATTTTCCATTGTAGTGTGTATGAAGTGTTTATTGGTGAGTCTTTTGTTTGTTGCTATTTTGAATGCTTGACCAAATTTATCTTTTGTATGTGTGCAGAATTTTTTCCAGGAGTTTAGTTTTTCTGTTTTTATTTGTTTTTTGTAGATGGCCCTTTCTCTCTGGAGAAGGGATCTCCATCTAACATCACCGGTGTTTTTGTAACGCTTTCTGAGAGCAGAAATTTTGTTTCTCTGGGCTTTTAGGGAGTCGCTCCACCAATCAAATGTCGGATATAATTTTAGTTTTTTAGTTTTAAGTGATTTTTTGCATGTTTCGTTTATTTCTGTATTAAATTCTTGCATCCAGTTATCCAGTTCTATTTTGGGTTTTATATTTGTTAGTGTATTACTTAAGTTTGTTGTTTTGTTTTTAAAGATTTCGTTAAATTTTTTAAATGTGGTGTGTCTTGTTTTGAATCTATTGAGGGTGATGTTTTTTGTTTGTAGTGATAAAGAAAAATGGATATACCTATGGTCCGACATTGATTCTGACTTGGTGTCTACATACCGTGAATCCACAAAGTCTGATAGTTCCTGGGAGCACAGAGTCACATCAGGGCTTGTACAGCACGGTCGGTTGGGTTGTCCTACAAATGATGGTGGAGCTTCTGTGTCGTTGATAAGTATGAGGTTTTTTGACAGAAGGAGATGGGTGAGCATTGTACCTCTGGCATCTTTGTTCTGGTATCCCAGTAGGGACAGGCGTGCGTTGAGGTCTTCCCCTAGTATAATATGCTGGAGGGGGTTGAAGATGTTCAGCCATTCCATATCATGTGCGAAGTCACTTTTTGGAGCTGAATAGGCCGAACCCACTGTAATTTTTCCAGTTGATGTCGTAATATTTACGAATACTGTGTTGTTATCTGTGTAAGTTTGTACTGCTTCAACGTCGGGTCTCGTGATGACTACCGCCGCTGTATTGTTAATTGATGTAAACGTCTGCCAGGTTGATGATGGAATTGCCCATATTTTATTTTCAGGATGATAGAAGTCCTGCATCAGTATTACTTCTATGTTATTCTTGTTTGCATAGCCCATTACATTTTCTGTCGCTTCTTTGCAGTTTTGCAAGTTTATTTGGAGGAAGTTTAGAGAATTTACTTTTATTTTCTGTATGTTATTGGTCGAGGGATTTTCTGCTTCTGTGTTTGGGATACCGTTAGAATTTGCTATTGTTGGGGTTGAGATCTCTGGGTTGGTGTTATTATTTAACGTGCTTGGGGTGGAGAATTGTTGATTACTATTGCCTTGATGATTTATGATTTGTAGGTGTTGATGATCTTCATTATTTTGAGTTTGTGTACTATTAGCTTTTATATTGAATTTTGACTATTTCTTTTGATGGGGTTGTTTCTATTGTGTAAGTAAAATAGGTATACTGGGCATTTGCTTGAACTCGCAGCGTGTGGGAAGTTTTCTCTGTTTCCCTGGCAGTTGATGCAGCTATGTTTGGACGGCCTGTCTTTGTACTTGCATGTTTCAGATTTGTGATTGCCCGTGCAGTATGCACATGTTGGGTCATACCTGCACCTATCTTTAGTGTGACCGTATGACTGACAGTTGCCGCAACGAATTACAGGGCGGTAGTCCTCAATTCTGCAAGTGTTGAAGCCTATAATAATTGAAACTTTTTGCTCTAGTTTACTGGCCATATTGGCTTCTATATTCAGGACAAGTTGATAGTTTCGGTCGAATGACTACACAAAACACTCCAAATTTTTAACAGTGCATCATCCGCATTACTGGTAATGAAATGATAAAAAAATAGAGTGGCGTAGCAAGACGCCAAAATTAGTCTATGATTATATGTTAGTGGTGAACGTTTGTTGAGACGTAACTAAGCTCTTTTGACAAAAGAAGGCAACATTTCAACAACAGACACAGTTTGAATTGAGTAGAATAACAGGCTTTGATGAACAAGGATTTTCCTGTCGTGCGCACCCCAGAGGCAGCAGGGTGGTCCGGGTAATTAAGCAGTAGACCAACAAAGATAAGAGAGCTTGGAAATGTGGAAGTTGATACCTAACGGTGACGCCAACGAGTAGATACTCACAAGATTAACATGTCGGTGACGAACCGCAGCTTCATCTAGACAGCAAAACGGAGTTTAGGCGAGTATTTTTTTAATGCAATACTTATAGCGAAAAAATACCTAAACACTAACAGAAAAAAAAACATAATAATAAGCATAATAATATTAAGCATATTGGTTAATTTCTACGGATGTATTGGTGTCTGCTTTGTTAATTCACTTACGTCTTCTGCACCGTGGACTGAGTGCAAGAACGCCTTTATGCAGATTCCCTCACTCAAAACCAACAACGCCTGTGTCTGTAATGGGCTTGTGCAAATATGGACCAGCGTGCAACAACTAATCACTTGCCGTAAATTTTCTGACGAATCTTAAATTTTAAAATTTTGCTACGATGATGGTGTAAGAATCTAAGTCAGTCAGTGTGGTGTTTAGTGGGGGAACGTTTCTAACGACGTTCCGAAAAAAGAAATTAAAGTGTGTGATCGTTTTTTTTATTAGTACACTGCGTTGAATTGGCCGCAAACGACCACAAGACATGAAGCAATATAGATCAACAACTTTTTGAAAAAATATGTGCCATATTCACAGGAAAATATAATTGAAAAATCAAAACAGAGCTTACCTGCATAAACTTGAATGAGAAAGTGAGCAGATACACAGAGAAAAATAAGTTCATAACATTTTTTAGCAAAGAACTTTTATTTATTTATTTCCTTGTTTTTTATGAAGATAAATGATTATAAATCTTGGAGGATATTATAGCTTTTAGAAAAACATAACACTCTTATTTTTAGAGCCGGGCATGGAAGACACATTTGACTTTCACAAAAATTATAAATAATAGAAGAACTCATTTTTTAAATGAGCATAACTTTTCTTCATTTCTCTTGGAGAATAAGGGGCAACAAATTAACATACGCAAATAAAAGAAGAAGTGTTCCTTCCTGTGTTGAGCATACACTGTACCGCTAACGGACATTTTGAGTGCGCGACGTTCCAACACTTATAAAAAGAAAACTTTCCTTCAGGAGAACACAGTACTCTCTAAAACCGAAAAATATTCCTTTATATGAAACTTTCTTCTTTTTTTGAAATCATAAGATGCTTCCTTCATAGACGAACAAATCCCAAAAATATCTCCACAAAGGGACAAAAGACTTTCCCTGCCCCCTAAATAACTCCATTTTTTTGCACTTAAAAATGCTGAACGTTAGTCGTAAAAATTCGAACAAACCACCTCTATTGTGATCCCACACATCACTTTTGCAGGCGTATATTACCGTACATCTGCCGACGTCCGCTCCGTTCTGAGCCGAAACCGCTTCCCTTCTGTTCTGCTCTCTTCTCACGAAACCACAGCGGCCGCTCCGGGAAGAAGGCAGGGTTGCCATAAAATTAAAAATACGCCAACTGGCAGGGCAAAAGGAAGTAGCGCATCTCTACGAATAGGGAAACTGTATTTTAAGAATGAACTTTCATATCACCAGAAAGATGCGGAACCAAAACTTGATATCAGGACGCACTAACTTTTAAATTACGTATCAGAAGAATAGTACCTGATTGGACAATAGGAGGAGTCAGAAAACGGAAGTCGACACCCCATCGAACATTCTAGAAAAGACGGGAAACCTCCAAAACCGGAAGGAACAAAATTTTAAACTGATTTCAACATTTGAAATCAACAACAAGTTAGGTAATAAAAAGGACTTTAAAGGGAAAAATAAAAAAACGCGAGACTTAAGATAATTTTTAGAATGCGAAATATATAATAAATGAATAAAGATAAAACCAAAAATAGACGATAAATTAAATTAAATAAAAATATCGCAGTGGTTAAGAGTAACCACAACAGTCAGTAGCACACTTCGGAGTACATTATTACGCGTCGCAAGATATCGAACACCGGTAGTTGTGGCCTGAGATGCAACTGAATATCATGGACGATCGCAGCATCTACGAATTTTGGATATTCTGAAAGCAACAGGTACAGCGGTGAAATGCTTCAACCAGATGTCATTCATTGCCTTCAAAGAAATCCTGGAGCAATATTTCAACAGGTTAATGCATGCACGCTGTTCCAATGAATATTCACGACTTCATGTAAGCAGGAAATATACAGATTCTTCCGTGGTCCGCATGATCGCCGGATATGTGGCCTATTGAAAAGGAGTCTGATTTCGATAACAGGCGTTTCACTTATAAATCTCGTCCTACAGCTTTTACAGATAAACTTTGGTTACGCCTACAAACAGTGCTCTTCCCCAAGAAGGTATTCAAAATCAGTTCTTGTACATGCCACGTTGTATAACAACACTTAATGCATCGCGTGACGACAGCACCAAATGATGATTTCGGACACTATATATATATATATATATATATTTGTTACGTATTGTTTTGTTTATATTAAAGCGTATGCAGTTTGTTGTGATTTTACTATTACCAGTTTTTTGTGTATTAAATTTCATTTAAATCAATTGATTCCTTCATGGACTTCCAATTTTCCTTCTAAACAATGTTGCATTATTGTTTAATAATAAATATGAGTTTTGAAAAATGTGGAGATTATAACATTAATACAATATTTAATATGTTTAATTGATTAAAATAACATTTTCATATGGTACAAACGCTTATAATTCATTTTCCCCTCTGATAGCGCATGCTATTTCAAATACTAATGTTGCGTTGCTACAGTTTTTTAATATTTCAATTAAGAGATATTTAAAATATTATGATTAGAATATTTGCAGAACTCTCCTAAATTTTCATAAACATTAGTAGATCAATAATATCTCAAAAATCTCTGACCTCACATTTGACCACACCATTCATATATTTTGAAACTTTTCAAAGACCTTACGATTGAAGGAGGTTTATTCTTTTTTATATTTCAAATTTTTGGTGAAGTTTAAAACAAACTTTTTATTTAATATACACCGAAAAAAATTATGCATTTGAATTGTTTAATTAGTTGTTGGTTTTCGAATTCGTAATACGTGGCTTATTTTCTATTCAGCAATCTTTGATAGCTTTAACTTTATGGGCTAGTACAAACTCTTATTAGAAAAATAAGTTTTGTTTCTTATAATATTCTTTGTTTCATTAAATGGAATTAAAATACTGTCCACGAACATTTTCATTACCTAGTGTGTAGAATTAAGCACAGCTTTCGACTAATTTTCTCTCGTAAAGCTTTGAAAATTTTATTAAAACTTATCAGGGCTCGCAGTGTTTCTAAATGATTCTACATTGTCTGCCACTGTTTCAAAAGAAAGTTTTACCATGGATTTCTTTCTTATTTGCAGTGGATATCTAAAATAAATATTATTATTTTAAAATAGAGGTAGAAATTAGAGACAATTTTGGGAACGCTGCGAGCCTTGTATTAACATTAATTACAATATTTTACAATATAATTTACAATAATTACAATACAATTTTATACAATTTTTTTATAATTATAATAAAATACAATTTTACAAGTTTTACAATATATTAATTTGCAATTACAATAAACATATGAATTGAATAACAGAAAAATCAGCGCTGTTTCTTATGCTATTATTTATTTTATCAAATAGTATTAAAATATAATTTAAGAATTGGATCTCTCAGTTTTTGGAATTAAACATAGCAATGTCAACTGTTTTCCTCTAATAATTCTTTAAAGGTTTTGTTACAACTTTTTAAATTACCTAGGCGTTCCTATAGAGTTTTGCGTTTCCCACCACTTTTGCAAATCAAAAGTTTTCACCGTGGATTTGTTTATTATTATTAGTGAATGTCTATAATAAATAATATCGTTTTTAAATAGTAGTAGAAATACGAGATAATTTTGGGAATGATGCGACCCTGTATTACAATAAACGCATAAAGTGAATAACGAAATCTGAAAATTGCATAATAGTTTTAGTTAACAAATAGGCTCGAGCTTTTATGACAATATTAATCTGTAAAGGTTTCAAAATTAAAAGATTTGCTTATTATTGGGTCAAAACCATTAATTTATAAAGCCATCAGTTACTTTTCCTTATCGTAAGAATGTCTTAAAGGCAATATTAGGAAATTTAGATACATTATATTTCTAGAACTTATGCAATGTATAGAATGTATTAGGTAGCTTTCATTACAAAAAGTAATAAATTTAACTTTTTCAAAAAAATGTACAACCGACTCCAAAAAAAGCGCTAAAAAGAATTAAATAATTCTATAAAATTCTCTAATGACAAACCGTTATCCAATAACCTCACATTGACTATCATGTACCGGTATAAAACGGTTAAATTTAATATATAGAATTTAATATCCACCAAACATAGGTTTTCCAGAGAATATTTTTTAAAAGAGATTAATTTACATATTTTTGATTTAATTTTTGAATATATACATATAAAAAGTAAGGAATTACTTTTTGAAGTTGGTGCCAAACTATCTTAAGTATAGTAACAATTGTGGATATATTATGTCTAGTACCATAAATAAAATGGGGAAATCATTATCGATTATGATTGTTTGGCACCAACTTCAAAAAGTAATTCCTTACTTTTTATATGTATATATTCAAAAATTAAATCAAAAATATGTAAATTAATCTCTTTTAAAAAATATTCTCTGGAAAACCTATGTTTGGTGGATATTAAATTCTATATATTAAATTTAACCGTTTTATACCGGTACATGATAGTCAATGTGAGGTTATTGGATAACGGTTTGTCATTAGAGAATTTTATAGAATTATTTAATTCTTTTTAGCGCTTTTTTTGGAGTCGGTTGTACATTTTTTTGAAAAAGTTAAATTTATTTCCTACTTTTTAGTTATTTATACCGTAATACATAATTATGTGTACTGACATATGATGGCTCTTTGCAACGCATTACTAATGAACGCACTTTGCTGAGTTCTGATGTATTCGGTTTACTTGTCACTGTTTGATTGTCAACTTTCCAAAAGACACTTACAATATCGGTTAGTATCGTTGTGAATCTTTAGGTTTTCTGGATGTGGTAACTTCTTCAGATCTGGCACGACGAAAAGCTACCGCATTCATGAAATCTTAAAGTCAACATCTCATCGTACGGACATCGGAATTGGTTATCGAAAGGCGACAATGCCTCAAGTAAAATGTCCTTACACATAAGCGCTTTCATATATGAGTAAACAGCAAAATGACTCCATGTATCAATGAATAGTAAAATGCTTTTCTAGTGTAGTCAAAAGTACTCCCCCTTCAGTCAGAAAAAGCAAAAAGAAAAATTTTAACAAAAATCGCTCTATGATTCAATAGGTAAACAACAATGTATTTGTATTTTTGTATTTATTTGCTTTGAGGTAGGCGCTACAGCTATTCGCCGGCATAACCTCCAATGATCACAAAAAACCACATAGAACACTTTATTACGGAATATCCAGTACATACATTTTCACAGGGACAACACAGACACCCATGCCGCTAGCTGGACTCGAACCAGGGACCAGCGGTGTGGGAGCAGCCTCCGCTACCATCCACGCCACTGGGTCGGCTAAACAACAACAATCTAATTACTATAAATGGAGTAAAGGCATCGGAAGTGATTCGACGAGGAATCCGAAAATCATAACCTGTACTTGGCTGCATCTATAAGAGAGTGACAGCATTCGATGCCCAAATACTTTTTTCACGGACGCTTTTGTCCCAACAAAAAATTTGAAACTCACTCCATAGCTTTTATGAAAAATGATTATTTCAGCCTATCATGGAGCATTCTCGTGGGCCAAAAGACAAATATTTTATAAAAGCGGGGAAGTGACGATGCAGCAAAAGGGTAAAATTTTTTACACTGTATGTATGAGATATTCCATAAAAGGGATGGAATGACGATGCAGCAAAAGTTAAATTTTTAACAATGTATCGCAATGCTAGGCATTTTCTATTATAAAATTTGATGATGATTTCCTGGTAGAATTTGATTGTACGCCGAATGATCCTTTATTTCTACACAACCATAAATACATAGTCCATATTATTTTACAAATTCGTGGACATACAAGGACAAGATAGCACAAGGAAATATTACGACACAAGAAAAGTACAACCGGGAGCTACACATAAAGAGTGTGTGCAACGAAGCCAGTGGGATTCGAACCCACAATCTCCTACGCTCTCAAGAGATTAGCAGCGTGGTGTCTTAACCACTCGGCCACAAGGACCCCCTTGATGACTCATTTTTGTCCAGAATCTTTTCAATCAATCGTATACTGTGCTCCATGTGTCGTCATATTAACATCGAGAAATCCTACATGAACAAAATCTGAAATCATTCTGGTGTCTAATCGGGTAACTAAATCTGAATCTAAAGATAATTTTGCTACACATATCTATGCACTTTATTTTGCATTGATATGTAGAGATAATTTTTTCCTCAGGAGCAAAATATATACTAAAGAATTTTCATCTTTTCAACAACTTAAGGATGTCGATTGGTATCGATGTCTATTTCCGCTTTAGTGGATGCGAGAACTTGTCCATTTAAGCTTTAACATTTCGGAAATTTATCGCATCCAGAAAACTTTAAGGCCGCACACTAGGCACAGAAAAAGACCCGGATGATTATGTGAAGTCTATGGGGGCGTTCTTTTCAAATATCTCGCTCAAATTTTAAAATTTTTACGTGATTTTTTTTTTTTTTTTTTTTTTTTTTTTTTTTTTTTTTTGCATAGGATAGCTGAGGATGTTCCACAACCAACGTAGTTTTTACTTTTTCAATTTTGGTTTCAGATTTTTTTTAAAAAAATATTTTAAATTTCAAAACCGATTTAAACGGTTCTGAAATTGAAACTATCATTATATAAAACATACATAAGCAAAATCGAAGAAGTAAAAACTAGGACGGTTGTAGATCATCCGCGGCTATCCTATGCAAAAAAAATCATGTAAATATATTAAAAGATATTTGAAAAGACTACACCCATAGTCTTTACACTAACATCCGGGTCTTTTTCTGAGACTAGTGTAGTGCCTTAAGGTCCACATTGAAATCTACAGACTTCGTAAATCGGCATTGAAAAGCTGACAATCCATCAGTACACGTTAAAATTATTGTGAAAAATTACCTTTGTTTTTAAAGACTATCTATTTTCTGACTAATGAGAGCGATCTAAAAACGTCTATGGAGCATTTTCATTGGTCAGAAAATAGATAGTCTTTAAAAACAGAGGTAATTTTTCAAGATATTTTAAACAGTGTACAGTGTTAAAAATTTGACTCTTTTGCTGCATCGTCCCTCCACCGCTAATATAGAAAACGGTTACTTCAGCCTATTATGGAGCATTCTCATGGATCAAAAGTGAAATATTCTATAAAAGCGGGGTAGTGACGATGCAGTAAAAGGGTCAGATTTTTTACAGTTTAAAGTACGCATACACAATCAGAGCGCGTCAAGTTGCTTCTATGATTCAATGCATAGCAAAGTAATTCTAAATGTTCGTATGTATTAAAATACCATTATCAGTCATAAAAACTAAAAAGGAAAATATTATCAAAATCACACCATGATTCAACATGCGTCTATATGAAAGTAGTAATATTTGAAGTTAAGAATGTTTTTTGATAAATGCGGTTTTTCAAAGTACAGAAAATTTAAGAATTTTTATTCCAGAACTTGGCGGTAGTCGCCTGAACGAGTTTGTTATATGGGTGAAAGAAGTTAACTAGCTTAACTTCAATGGTAAGCTTATCAAATTTTTTCGTCATTTATATTTGTCCAAATGTAAATCTAGCACATAGCAATGTACTTTAATCACTTTGTGAATTCGGAATAACAAGCACCCTGATACACAGACACTCTTGCTTTAACGTGTAAGGCTATTTAGAGATGAATTTTCAGCTTTTCGATAGCTAATTTTCATGTCTGGATCGATGTGGATCTTTCACTTTGGTGGATACGATAATTGTTCCAGCTAAGATTTCGTACTTTGAAAAAAAACTAGCATCTCTGCAACAGTGGTTAGGATCCAGAAGGATTATTCGCTGTTAAGCAAAACAAGATTGGCCAATCATAAGCCTTCATTTTTGAGAACTTTTCATTGTTCGAAGGAGAAAGTCTGGAATACATGGAGTGAAAATCTGCTATCGACACTGTAAAAAATTTGACCCTTTTGCTGCATCGTTACTCCATCGCTTTTATAGAATTTCTTTGTTTTGACCAATGAGAATGCTCCATAATAGAGCGAAGTAATCGTTTCCTATAAAAGCGATGGAGTGACGATGCAGCAAAAGGGTTCAATTTTTTACAATGCAAGCAGTGCTAAAAATTTATATCCTTTAAATGTGCAACGATGCTACTGAATTCCAAAGTGTCGATCACAGCGACATCTGCGGCATTTTCGTGATACATTATCCAGACTAGCAATAATTCTTGCATTTTTAGAAAATGTCCTGCAGATGTCTCTTCTATCTTTAAATTTCATTAGCATAGTTGCACATTTAAAGAATAGAACATTTTAGCGCTTTTTTTTAAGTGTTACAGAGGCGTGTTCAGCACAACTTACCAGTTACTTACTGACCACTTACCGATTGTAGACAAGTACGAAATGAAAATCAAAGCGAAGTGTGAACGTCAGCTACAATTCAACAGAATAGTTCTTATTGATGCCACAATTTGCTTTAGTACTGCCCTAAAATCGGTCGGTAACATTGGTTACTTTTGTAAGTTGCTCTGAACACGCCCTGAGATAGCTGATTTCCACACTATATCCCCTAGATGCTATATTTCCGGTTTCTTGCATAAGAGAACTTGTCCGGAATCCAGGTAGAATTTGCGCTGTTAGCGAAACAAGATTAACGAATCAGAAGCCTGAATTTTAGCAAAGTTTTCAATGTTTTAAATAAATTTTCTTGTTAATAAATCTCGTTTCGCAAACAACGCAAAATTTATGTTAATCCTGGCCCTCGTCCAGTTAGGATTTTGCACTTTGAACACTGTTAAAAATTTGAAACTTTTACTTTATCGTCTATCCATTGCCTTTACAGAAAATGATTACTCCATTGTATTATGGTGAATTCTCATTGGTCAAAATAGAGATATTCCATAAAAGCGGTGGAGTGACGATGCAGCAAAAACTTCAAACTTTTAACAGTGAAAAGATCGTGTGTCTATGTAAGTGTAAGATAAAAGCATGCAAAAGGAACACTTCTAATTGGTCGATTGCTTCAAAATGAATTTGAAATTTAAAGTTTTTATTTTTAAAAAAGTTCTAATTATCAGATTTTTATGAAATTCGAATGGGACCACATGGGCCTCATACGCTTTCAAACAAAAAAAGAATTATCAAAATCGGTTCATATTTGCAAAAGTTATGCGTGAACAACAAATACATACAGGTCGAAATCATAACCTCCTCTTTGAAGTCGGTTAAAAAGCTACCTATTGCAGCTGTCCGGAGGAAAGCATTTCCAGAAAATTTTGGTATATTTTCATCGATCATGACCCCCAGACCCCAAAACCACCCTCCATTAAAATGTTGACATCTATCTATCTATCTATCTATCTATCTATCTATCTATCTATCTATCTATCTATCTATCTATATATATATATATATATATATATATATATATATGTATGTGTGTGTGTGTGTGTGTGTGATTTTTGTCATGCTGTAACTACCGTATTATGAACCGATTTAAATGAAACTTGGTATGTACATAGTACATACAAATGTCGCGACAGAGTTCGTTGGCCAGCATCATCTCCAATTTTGCTTCAAAATAGCGGCCATTTAAAAAATTAAAAAAAAATAAAATTTAAAATTGAATTCAAAAAAATTAAAAGTTAAAAATATTTTTATCTATATCTGATTGAGTTAAAATATAATCTGATTGAGATAAAAATGATTGAGTTATAGCATTTTGAATTTTTCTAATGGCTGACATTTAAAACGATCTGATTTTTGTCATGTGATAACACGCGTATTTATGAATCTATTTGGATGTAACTTTCCGTGTATATAGTATATAATAAAGCCTGGACCGAGTTCGCTAGCCAGTTCCATCCGCCGCCGTCTTGTTTAAAAATGGCGGCCATTTATTTTTTTTTAATTTAAAATTTAAAATTCGGCACAAGAAAGTGAGAAATAGAAAAAGATTTTCCTTTTATGCATTTTACCTTCATACCAAGATTCCAGAGCATTTTTTGTCCAGCAGTTATAGTAATTTCAATTTCTAGTATTGCTCACATTTTGTAGTGACCTGATTTTTGTCACGTGGTAACACGCGTATTTGTAAACCGATTTGGATGAAACTTGGTGCGTACATAGTACATACCGATTTCTGGACCGAGTTCGTTGGCCAGTTCCATTCGCCATCTTCTATAAAAATGGCGGAAAATAAAATTTGTTTAAAAGTTAAATTTTAAAATTCAGGTGCAAAACAGTAAGAAATTAAAAAGAATTTTCTTTTGTGTGTTTGACCTTGATACAAAGATTCCAGAGCATTTTTTGTTTCATCTATATCTTGAAAAATGTTTAAGTTATAGCATTTTCAATTTCCAGTGTGGTTGGCATTTCGAAACGGTCTGAAATTTGTCACGCAGTAATACGCATATTTATGAACTGATTTGGATATAACTCCGTGTGTACATAGTACATACTAATGTCTTGTCCGAGTTCACCTTCCAACTTCATCTGCTTTCTTGTTTCAAAATGGCGGCATTTAAGTTTGTCAAAAATTTTTAAATGTATAATGATGTAAAAAAAAGAAAAAAGAAAAAAGAAAATGAAAAAAGGTTCTTCTAAAGTATTTATCTTAATAATGAATTCCGGAGTATTTTTTGATTTGTCATTACCTTAAAAAATGCCTGAGATATATAGCAGTTTGAATTTCTAATGTAGGTGATATATATTTTTTTAAATCAATTTGCCCGCGACAGCACTCGTATACATTAATCGATTTCAACATGAGTGTGCATGTGCACATAAATAAAGATTTCGACCAAGCTCATAAGTTTTTTTATCCAGCACGTTGCTTTAAAATGACATGCACTTCTTGATATCGTGGAATTTGGCGACTCTCTAAATCGCTTAAAATAAAACCAGGTTGAATAAAAGATGACTAATTTTTAAAATTTCCTATTAATATTCATTATTGACAAAAACAAATATTCAATCTTATAAAATAGGGTTCCATTAATTTTAGCTTCGTATGTTTGAATAATATAACTTAATTTAAAATAAATAAGTGAACAAATAAGTATATGAAAACTACCTCTTACTTCCGGCACTGCCGGAAGGACATTTGTCGTTTTGATGACGATGCATTAAACCGCAACATTTCCTAATATATTATTTTTGCACATATCTATTGATTTTAAGTGCATTTTATGTCAGCATAATCAAAAAGCAAGCCAAAAGGGCAACCCTATTATACAAAAAAGTTAAAATTAGTAATATTATCAATATCGATATCTTCATTTTCTGTTTGAGATAAAAAAAAAAATCAGAACAGAAAACAATGTAGCGCCTTTTTTACAGTAAAAAAAAAAATAAAAGTATTAAACATTTATTAAGATACCAAAATAACAAGAAGTACATTGATAGTACCAAAATATCAGCTGTCAAATAAAATTGTTCCATTATTTTAAAAATTTTAAACTTACACCTTTTTAAAAGTTAGAAATATTATATATTTACCAGGTATTAATTTTTTATATATCTGAGAATTCATTTCAGAAAACAAGTTTCATATTTCTGAAATTTAATTTCTTTTCTGATACTTTAATTACTATAGTCCCAGGAAAAAATAGCGTATCTTTTTTTACGCAAATACTTCTTCCGAGAACTTTTTACTGCAATTTTTGTCAACTTTTAAATAAATTAATACAAACAATAATAAAAATTATCTTCTGAAGAATTCAACAATTGATAAGACAACTGTAACTAAACTTGCTACAGAATACACTTACAATTCATTCTGCTTCAAAACATTTTCAATGAACATTCAAAGGATTACTTTTTACATTACACTAAATGCATGAAGCGAATAATTAAATTCCGAAAATTGAAGAAAACTTTTACTTAATGAAATATCGCTCAAGTTAAATGAAAAATTGAAATTAGTTTCCATTCTTTGATTATATCCTTTAATTTAAATTTAAGGATTTGTCGTTATCTAACAAGTGATTAGTAGTGAAATTAAAATTCAATTTATATTTTTATGATCTGTAAAATCCAATGAAAGAAGAATATTTAAATGAACATGTCGATTTGACTAAGTGAAAGCATTATTACTTTTATAAAGGGTTGGGATAATTAACTGAATAATCTATTTGTTAGAGTGTTCGCCATAAGTGTAAGAAGTTATTATTGTCGAAATATAATGTAGGTGAATTGATAGGAACTATTTTTAACAAGAGAGGAACCTCAATTTATAATTTGAAGTATAGACGAATGAATGGAGTTTTTTTAATAATTATATATTAATTGTCATTGAGGTTATAAAATTGAAGATTGTTGAAATAAAAGAATAAAAAGCATGTTTGTATGCGATTTATATTTTTACAAAAAATATGAATCGTTGCAGAATGGTAAAGACAATAAAAACAGTGTTTACAAACTCAAAAGTTGTCCTTACTCAAATTAAATACCTTTTTTTGGACTTAAAATCACCATTTTATTTTTAAATAAATATCGGTCATTAGCCATTTTTTAAGTGCAAATAAATGAATAAAATAGAAAATATCTTACATTTTTTCCAATCACATAATTCTATTTCACCTGTTTTTTCATATCACAAAACTTGAAAAACTACCAATCGAATGTTATATGCAATTTTATTTAATGTAATTTATTATATTATAAAAAAAATCTTTTCTTTCTTTTTATGAATATCTTGTTCAAATAAAAACATGACAAAACAAATCGCAGTGACAAATTGTGTCAAGCTCGTGTTTTTTCGTGATAATAATTTATGTATACACAAACTCCAGATAGCTCCGGATAATTGCAGAAGCACTTAAACAAAATTTAGATAAATATTGTGAAATACTAGTGAGTATTTTGACAGTAATTGTTTTAACTTAACTACACAGGGTAATATTTGGGTGGTCACAAGTGATAGCATTTTAGTCCTTCTTAAGATATTAAATTATACTTTTAAATGTACAAAAAATTGAAAAAATCAGGAATATCCTGCATAGATATCGGGTGGAGGAGTAAAACATTAAGTAACATGAATTTTTCCCACTGTATTTTTTAAGAGAAATGGTCTAGGGAAAAATACCATGAATGGGCCGCAAAAAGACCAATACACAACTAGTGATGTTTAAAAATGTTATGTTAAACATGTGTTTTTCTCTCGATGGATTGTGTTAATTTCTACTTAAAATATATATATATATATATATATATATATATTACTTTTATTTGTTTTATTAATTTTGCAATATAAATCCTCCATTGAAGGAAATCGATATGATCTAAAAAAAGTATTTATCGTTGCAATTTTTCAGATTTCCTCTATTTGTCTTCAATACGCAATATATAAATATGTTTATAAATGTATAAGACGACCAGAAAGTATTATTTTTGTAATATTTCGACGATTGTAATATAGGTAACATTTCATAAAACCACATTTATCAAACTGGTTTAATCAAAGTTGAGTACTTTCTTCAGTTTTTATCTGATTGTTTAGAAATATCCGATAAATTTCTAAACGTTCGAATAGAGCAATATTAGTTTTCCAAGAATTGTCTATAGGCTGGGGATCTGTCGAACTGGCTTCCATTAGAGAGACATATATTCAGGTCGAACGTAGAGTCACGAGCGAAAATTGCGAGCGCCCGTGGAGATTTAACAACTGCGCAGCCCTAACTACCTCCGAGACTAATATAGTTCAGTACCATCATTTAGGCTCAAAAAACATAAAAGGTATTTACAAAGAACTGAGAACAACAACAATGCCGCATGAAAAAGAAAGAAAAAATAAATAAAAAATGCTCCCTACGAAAATTATTTTCGTATCTTTGAAATAATTTAACGTGTAATACATTAAATTAATAACAATAATAATTAAGGCACGAGAAAAAAAGTACAGATTGAAATGGGAAAAATGAGAAAAAGAAATAAATATTATTTAGGAATATACGGAGCAGAAGCGGTTCCTAGGCTAAACAAAGACCGCAAAATTAGAAGTAAGATAAGAGCACGAAATTTTTAAAAGAGTGATGAGCAGTATGAACAATATTATGAAAAAAACATGAAGTTTGAAATTGAGAAAAAAATATTACGGTATAAAACAAATTAAATATAAACGAGTTACAAAACTAAGTAAGAAGCTTACTAAAGAACAACAACTAGAAACGGGCTTTAGGAATAGTTTTGAGTCTTATAAGATAAACATTATTAAAAGAGAATCTAGAGAGAGAGAAAAAAAAACAGAAACTTGTTGTGAGTAAAATTTATTATTATTATTATTATTATTATTATTATTATTATTATTATTATTATTATTATTATTATTATTATTATTATTATTATTATTATTATTACTATTATTATCAAAAATATTTACTTATTTGTTCAATAGATGCCCATTATGGGAAAACTAGCCGCTTAAAATAATAAGGTCAGTAAAAAAATGACGTAAAGCCCCTGTAACAATAAAATAAAACAGAAAAAAAGAAAAACATTGGGAGAGGGAGCACAAAGGGGGGGGGGGGTCAGAGCTCATCCGACGGACGCTTGGTTACAGAATCGCCTACAGAAGGGACATACTTATCCTAATATAAATGCCCCAGCGTAAGAGGGGCAGGGTAAAAAGCCAAGGTCATCCCTTTTGTCGCGTGACAGTCGAAACAAAATTCATACTTTAGTTACAAAAGCCACAAAAACGCTGACCAAAATAAAAAATAATAAGGCCAATTTACTCAGCACTGGAGTGCAAAATCACATTAAAAATTTAGAAAAGACCCCACAAGAAATCAACGGTGGGAAAAGCCATCAGCAGAAACTACACACACTTCGAAAAAATTTAACACAAGCTCACGAAATTAATAACAAATACTAAGAGCAGCACGAATCATACAACGATCAACTAAAACAGTGTTTGACTACTATCCCGAGCGCAAAAGATATCGAAAATGCCATATCGAAGGCACTGTATGAACATTCAGAAATGCTAAAGCAAGTCGTTCGTGCTGGCTCAGCACTCAGGAATGAGTACTTTTCGCCTTCCTCTCCAAACCACACAACTACAAAAAATAATGTCCCCAGTTATCCACTGTTAACCAGGCCAATTTATCTACACGTACAGATACCACGCAAATAACCACTCCACAAACCTCAGCAATGCAAGCAACCCAAGACTGTGACTTTACCACCTCTGAACACAGAAAAACTATCGTCATCAAACATATATCATCAGGTGCTATCTGAATGACGGGAGTCGAAATCCAACAAAAAATAACAGAAGCCCATATTTCCTGCCCGGCATCCATCATTTCCAAAACCACCCCCTATAGGATGCATTTACAAATTGAATGCACAACCGAAAAGAATAAGAACAATCTCATTAGAGATCTCCAAGTTCATAGAGAACTAAACAAGCTTTTTACTTTTATCACTAAACCAGTGGAAAAGCAGAAAATGATATTACTTGGAGTTCCGACAAATTATGATGAAGAAATTATAACAGACTCATTTACAGCTCGATATAATGATCATAAGGATGAGCTTATATACATCAGAAGAATAGCTGGTTGGTCACGAGGACTGTACAACTGGTTAATAGTAATGTCTATCCCTCTGGCGCAACTTATCATCTTGGACGGCGGTCTCCTCGTTGGATTTAAGCATTGCCATCTTCGCCCCCACACACACATACAGTGTTGGAGGAAATGACAGTTTTTTTTTTTTTACCACAATGAGAAGCATTGCCCCAACAGACTTCTGTGAGACCTGTGGGCAAGATCACCCCTCAAATGACTGCCAGAACACACCCTGCTGCATTAACTGCAAGGATTCTAACAGGCGTCACCAAACAAGGTTTAACATCAAACATAAGGCTTCTGATCCTACATGTGAGACTTTTAGGCACTACAACATTGAGAGAGAAAGGCTAGACAACATATTCATCCCATCTCGCAGAGAGTAACTACCACCTTCGCAGCCGAACTATCCTGACTATGACTACGAACCAAATCTTCATCCATTAAGTCACCTAAGCGAGCCTCTACCACCACCTTCAGGACATTACCAACATCTATGGTTCAATGAAGCCATTTCCAGCAGTCATCACCGTGCAGGCCAAAGCGGTAGGCACTTTTAAATAAAGCTTAACATTTTTTTATTATTATTCTCCATTTGGAACTCTCTCCCAAGTTTGTATTAATATTGTAATCACTAATTCTAACATTTAAACATGATGGCTTCTTCTGATGGCTTCTTCTCTAAAAAATTCCCACCCTCTCTCCCTTTTGGCAATATCAAATTTGTTCAAATTAACTTGAATCACTGTAAATCAGCTAATGAATCCCTGAAGAATTTTATGGTTACTACTGGAGTGGCTATTGCATTGCTGCAGGATGCTTACTGTAATAATGCAAAGTTTCGGACATTCCGTCATCTTGGCCAATCTTTTCATCAAAAGCAAATACAGCTCAAGTGGTCGTCAAGAACAGAAACATAAATTACACATACCTTTACACGGGTCAACATTGCGCTTTCGTAACCATTACAGCTAAGGAGGGTCAGCTGATAGTTGGCTAGACATATGCTGCCCCACGTTTAGTTTTTGAAGATACCCTCGAGGAGTGGGAACACACAAAGGCGATCACATAAAGGCGATACTTCATTTGTGGTGGGGACTCTAACGCGCAATCGACCCTATGGGGTTATGTGTGGTCCAATTCCCGTGACGATACCTTCATTGGAATTCTGATTAAAAACAATCTAGCTATATAAAATATAGATAATACAACACACACATACGTTAAAGAAGATAGTGCAGGCAGAGTGGTGGCCAGGGGATCGCACTCTGGTCAACCCTCTGGTCAATCACAAAATTCGCAATTGGCAAGTCTCAGATATTCATAGCGATTCAGATCACAAATACATACTTTTAGCTTCGAAATTACACCTCTATACACTATATAGCGCAAATTTAATACCACTTGAGGTAATCTACGCAAGTTTACACAAATAATCAAAACACAAAAATCACTCCTCAGCCAATATCTAAAGGATGTTACAGATACATCAAAACTTAATAACTTCACAGATCTCTTCATAAGCACGATGCAGATCGCAGCTAAAGAATCCTTTACATACAAGAAAACAAACAGGACTGTCAATTTCTCTTTCTGGAAGGCAGACCTCCGCACAAAACGTAACCAACTTACAGCGTTAAGGAGAAAGTTGAAATCACTTCAACCAACACAAGAGGATACGGACAACTTCCGAGAACTCGCAGCACGCTACAAACTGTTGGCGGCAAAATATAAACGCAGTGTTCTTGACTCCAAGATTCAAGCATGGCGGAAATTCTGCAGCAATCAAACCGATTCAAACGGAATCGCGGAAAAAGTCTTCACGGGTAAATGTTTTAGGCCAAACGAAATTAAGCTTGAACTGCCTTCGTCTAGGGCGTCAAAACAGCACAATATGGAGTATTTAACAAAGAACTATTTGAACCTTCGGCATATACTAATAACAATAATGATGACCTGATTTTTAATGCACCAGACGACCCCCTTTTTCAAAGGCAGAGCTATCATCAGCATTAATGAAGTTTGATGACAAAAAATCTCGAGGCCCCGACTGTATAGATTTTCGCATCCTAAAGTTAACGTTCAAAATTATTCCAAATCTTTTCACAAGATGGGCAAATCTTTGTCTATCGTACAAATATTTCCTCCTCACTCTGAGACAGAGAAAGGTAGTATATTTCGAGAAGCAAAGGAAAGATCCCTGTGAACCCAGAGCATATGGACCATTCTGCCTTCTCCCAGCGTTAGGCAAACTACTAGAAAAACTACTAGTAACACGATTAGTACATTACTTAGAATCACACAATATCTTACACCACAGGCAATATGGGTTCAGAAAAGGAAGATCTTGTGTAAAAGCATTGTTCGACATAATGTCCTCCGTTGCCGTCAGTCAAGACTCTGGACTGTACACCTCCCTAGTCTCTCTCGACATTAAAGGTGCATTTGATAACGT
The DNA here is from genome assembly GCA_964019185.1 of Maratus speculifer. NCBI lineage: Eukaryota > Metazoa > Arthropoda > Arachnida > Araneae > Salticidae > Maratus > Maratus speculifer. Next base: position 165,331,452 of record OZ025294.1, on the reverse strand, counting down.
GGAGTGGGGGGACATTTTGCTCCAGCTGATTACAATTAACTGCCCGGGTAATATACCTGGAACCATCGGCTCATATCTCTCTCTTAAAAGTATCTTAATTAACTGGGGCACTGGCACATCAGTGCACCAACTAGAAAAACGCTGCCCCAAAGGGTCCTGCCTTGGACCAATACTTTGGTTGCTCATAGCAAATGTTATTTCAAAAGAACTTCATAAATTAGGCTTCTTGCTATTTGCCTTTGCCGATGATTTCAGTTTTATTTTCACGGGTAGCCGGCGTCTAGACCTTGAAATCGCGGCACGTCAAGCACTCCCTGTTTTCCTTCAGCAGCTAACCGACCTTCACCTCCAGCTCTCACCAGGAAAATCTCAAGCACTGACATTCAACAAACCCATAAATCTAAAACGCAACCCTATGATGCGAATTAATGGATGCAGCGTGAAGAACGTGAAACACATGAAATTACTAGGAATTACAATAGACAACATCGGAGCTGAATGGAACATATTAACGCAATAAAATTATGCTTAGCAACACTTCACAATAATAGCTGTAAATTAACATCGAAATCTTGTGGTATTAAGCCCAACATGCTAAAAATATGGTACCAGATGATTTTGGAACGGATTATCTTTTATGGCGTGGGCGTCTAGGGAGAAAACCTCACTAATACATTTACAATCTCATACCTGTAGTGTCTAGATAAATGTATTTTCTCTCACCAGCCACAATAGCATTCCTCTCTGGTCATGGGCCTTTCAAAGATTATTTGAAACGTTTTCATCGAGCAGCTAATCACTTTTGCAAATGCGCCGAGGTCGGCACCCCTGAGCATAGTTACTATCACTGCACGCTTACCAAAGCCTGGCATATTAAACGTCCCTCCATCCTTCCTAAAAACTGGCTATCTATTATTTTATCTAGACCTTCCTTATAGGCAAATTAAATATTGTTTTTAATTTCCAAATGGAACTAACGAATCTCACCTCATAGGCCTACATGGTGCAGCAACCTACTGTTACTACGCAACTTCTGACAATATCATCACCCACTTTGCTGGTCCGCCCCTTGTTGCGAGGGAGAAGCCTGTGCTCCGGTGGATGAAGCTTGTTTTGTATATAAAATATTTTATTTTTATTTATTTATTTATTTATATATATATATATTTTGCTAATTGTTAACGAAGTCCCGCGTGTCGGGGAGCACTCCGGGTGGGATTAATAGAGTCCACACCGGACCTTTGAGGTCTGGTGATTCCGCCCCACATAGGCAATAAATAAATAAATAAAGTCCAATTTAGTCTGGTATGACGAGTACAAGATGTGCGGCAATAAATCATATAATTAACCCAATGTGCAATAAACCACAAAGCACTTAACCTAAACAACCGACCCGGGTACTTGTCTTAGGGGTTCGCCACTTTACCGGATAAAATACCATCATGTACGTAAATGGCGCCTGGTGCATGTAAAATCCGTCGTGGGTGCAAAGTTTTCCAAGTTAGCTGTGAATTGTACCTCTGGTGGTGCCTTTCCAGGTGAAGGTCTCGTCATTTGATCAAGGTTCTAAATTATGAGACCATCTTGAATAACCATTTGCAGTTCAAATGCTGTAAAAATTATTTCATGCAAAATTCGTGTCATTTTTATTGTTCAGCTCACAAATGTCATTAAAACAGGTAGTTCAAATTTTAAAATAAAATTTGAAATGGGATTTAAAACGTAGTGCTTTGTTTCTGGACTGCAAGTATATGTTTACGTAATATAGTGTGACATGTAACAAGAGGGGGGAGGGGTAAAGTGAAGTGTGACACTTTGTGGTAATGGGGGGAGTCGAGTAAAAAATATGGAAAAACATGTGACATCATTTATGGACGGCTCCAAGGAATAACGGCTGAGATGCTCCACAAAATTCGGTGTAAAAATGGATTATGGAGCCCATGTACAACGTTTTGAATGTGTAGTAATAAACTGTTTGAAAATTCTTTATAAATAAAATATTAAACAGATTAGTACAATAAATTATTTTTGTATTATAGAACTTTGAAATGCGCTCAAGAACTTATGTTCACAATTTATTAAAACTTAAAAATTCTGCTACGGATTAGACCCTTGTCATTTATGATAAATACAATTACTGGTATAGCTAAATGGATAATTGTGAAACAAATCATTCAATAGATATCACAATACACTTAATCAGGAAAGTAATACTTCGCATTCTGCTTCAAATCCTTTTTAATGAATCTCAATAGTATTATCTTTTAAATTTCAGAAAATTTAGGAAATGAATAATTAAATGTTAAAAGTGCGGAAGACGTTTCGTTTATGCATTCGCTCAAATACAATAAAAAAGCAAATGAATTTATGTTCTGAGCTGATGTCCTTTAATTTAACTTTCGAGGTTTGCCATTATCTAACGGAGGATTAGTGGTAAAATTAAATTTCTATTTCTATTTCATTGATTACAGAAAATTCAATTAAAAAAGTATATTTAAATGAGTGTTTCGATTTTAATATTTAAAAAAGTTGCTTTTTTATCAGGTTGGGCAGATAAGCTCTGTTGTGATTTGACGACTGTATAAATAAAAGAAATTCTGTAGAGGATTTTATTTTCTGGAGAAAAAATCACAGAAACAATTAAAAAATAAGAACAATAATAATGAGATATTAAACATGTATTTTTCTTTCCGCTAAAAAGAAATATTTTGAACTCTGAAAATAATATGCAGGTTTTTTTAATATCAAAATCTATTCCACATATAATCAGTTCGAACTTGCATAAATTAATGAAATTATCCTTATACGTGCCACTGAAAACAAAAACAGTAATAATAAAATACCAATACAACATTGTAAAGTTCTACAGAAACAAATCGAGGAATTTTCTTCAATAAATCAGTCGTATTCTCAAAACAGATTTTTTTTTCTTTAAATGTAAAATTATATAATGCAAATTTATTTAAAAATATTTTTTAAAAATTTCCGATATGAAATAAAAAATAAAATAAAAAAGACGCACTGGGAAATATGCGAAAAACAAAAAATTAAAAAATTTTAATGTCATACCGGAAATTTGCAAAGAAGATTTTTTTTCTATAATCACGAAATGTGTGTCTTAAATAAAGAAAAGAACAGTATTGAAATTTTCTGGTATAAATCTGAAAATTTTAAATAAACTAAATGGCCAAATTGGTCCCCTGGTGTTTGTACTTAAGACGTCACTTCCTGTCATATTTTCCTAATTAATAATTCCCTATAATAATTGGTCGTTAATGTAAAAGTTTGTCCCATGATTTTACATTCACCGTATATTTCGCAAATTGATCACAACATGACTTGAAAGCATTGTCGTATTCGTCACAATGCTAATGCCAAAATAGACACAAATTACATATTTTTCACAAATCCGTCAAACCGTGAATCCACAAAGTGGTTACAATGTGGAGCCACAAAAAAGCTCTAAAACGGCCATAATTACTTCACGTTCTAGTCACGATTATTTCACATCGACGGTCAGAAAATCACAGCGTGATTTCACAACGATGTTGCAGTGACGTCACCCTGTCTTACCGGTATTTACGTACCTCAATTTGTAAAAAAATAAACAAAGATCAACATTTGTAATAATTGCAAATTTATCTTCACTCAAGGATTCCGAGATTGATTAGATGCTTATTACATAACTTATATAAAATATTCTTATAGCTACCATGGAAAGTACCAAAAATGTAACTAATGAAATCCATAAAAATACTTAATTGGCAAAGTAATACACTTTCTCTTTTTCATATTTAAAATAAATAAAATATGAAGAGCAATACATAAATTAATTTGTAAAAAATACTACAATTTAAAAATTTCTTTATTGATTACACACTTGCCATTTATGGTAAATAAAATTAATAGCATAACTAAGATGGACAATTGTGAAACAAATCACTCTACAGTTATCATAATGCACTTAATCAGCAAAAGTAATACTTCTTATTCTGCTTCAAATCCTTTTTAATGAATCTCGATACCATTATCTTTTAAATTTGAGGAAACTTGGGAAATGAATAATTAAATGTGCAAATTGCGGAAGACGTTTCGTTTATGCATTCGCTCTTGTACAGTTAAAAAAAATCAAATAAATTTCTCTTCCAAGCTGATCTTCTTTAATTTAACTTTAGAGGTTTGTCATTATCCAACAGGGGATTAGTGGTAAAATTAATTTTCAATTTCTATTTCAATGATCAGGGAAAATCCAATTAAGAAATATATTTAAATGAGTAATTGGATTTTAATATTTTAAAATGTTGCTTTTTCATCGGGATGGGGCAGATAAACTCAGTTGTGATTTGACGGCTGTTTGATTAAATGAAATTACGTGGAGTTTTTTTAGTTTTTGAAGAGGAAATCAGAGAGACAACGAAAAAAACAAGAACATTTATAATTAGATGTTAAACATGCATTTTTCTTTCTGCTAAAAATGTTTTGAACTTCGAAAATAATAAGTTGGTTATTTATTAATAAAAATTATTCCATGTTTAACTAGTTCAAATTCTTATAAATTAATGACATCTCCTTTATAGATGCCACAATAAAGAAAAACAATAATACAAATAACACAAATCACTCAATTATACACGGCATTTCAACTACTGTATCAAAATAGAAAAAAAAACGTTAAAAACAAAATTGATAGATATGCTCATATCAATGATCCTGAAGAAAAATTACACATCTCGGCAAAATCAAATTTCATAGAAGAGGCAAAGGATAATGTACATGATCCTACTATAATATGAAATTATAGTACTTAGAACTACATTCAGCAGTAAAATCTTGCATAAAAACTCGAAGCTCATAACACTGATATCTTACATGGGGAGTGCCAACCTGTTATGCACTATATTGCCATTGATTATGGGACACTTGCGATTTTAGACATTTTACTAAATATTTAGAAAAATACATGAGGAATCATCTCGAAACTCTTAGTGTATAAATATAATAGTATAAGTCATACATCTCCGTGAAGGTTTTTTCCCGAAACTCCAAAGGGGACCGTCAACAAATTAAAAAAAAGGAATATTTTTTGAATAACCCTGTCAACACTAATGTAGCAAAAGCGCTCAAACTCTAGGTTGTGATTGAATGCCTTATTGTAATAAGCCTTGTTCATTTTTATGCAAATAGCATGCATACTCGCAGAGTAATTAAGGTTTTTATAAAAATGATCCCAAATTTTTCCAAGTTTTTTCCTTATAATTTTCAGAGTTCTTAATATAAAATATTATTTTTTTTCAGAAAATATGACAAACAACATTGCACACAGTACCCTGTAATCAGAATTAAAAAATAATGAAAATTGTATAAGAAATGAGTTGGTTTACTAAATAATTTTTTACTGCGCATGTGTCAACGATATCAAAATTTCATTTGCATATTATGTTAGCTAAATGTATAGAGCAACTTTTGTGAAAGTCACAAAATCATAACTTGAAATTTCTGACAATAATCGTCAATTGAATAAGACGAAAATCCGTTATTCTCAAAATGAAGCAAAAACAAGAGGGGTTGTATCCATATATTCATTGATTAATGTCAATATAGAATACACAATATTGGATGTACTACTGCATTTGGATAAAATCCCTCATTTTTTTGCTTCATTTTGGAAACAACGGATTTTGTCCTTTTTCTATAGACGATTTCTTTCAGAATTTTCAAGCTATGATTTTGAGACTTTTACAAAAGTTGCTCTATACCTTTAGCTAACATAATATGCAAATGAAATTTTGATATCTTTGACGCATGCGCAGTAAAAAATTATATAGTAAACCTACTCATTTTTCATACAATTTTTATTATTTTTTAATTCTGATTACAGGGTATTGTGTGCAATGTTGTTTGTCATATTTTCTGAAAAAAATATTATTTTATATTAAGAACTCTGAAAATTATAATGGAAAAACTTGGGACCATTTTTATAAAAGTTTAATTACTTTGCGAGTGTGCACGCTATTTGCATAAAATTGAACACAGTGTATTACAATAAGGCATTCAATCATAATCTAGAGTTTGAGCGCTTTTGCTACATTAGTTTTGACAGGGTTATTCAAAAGATATTCATTCTTTTTTAATTTGTTGACGGTCCAATATGGCGTTTCGGTAAAAAATCTTCACGGAGATGTATGACGTATACTATTATATTTATACACTAAGAGTTTCGAGATGATTCCTCATGTATTTTTTTAGATATTTAGTAAAATGTCTAAAATCGCAAGTGTCCCATAATCAATGGCAATATAGTGTATTTACATATTATGAATGTTTTTATACGTAAGTTGTAGGGTAGAGACCCCTTAGTCTCAGGTTCAAGGGTTTTTATACAACGCTCTTTAACCCTTTCCGGCGCGGAGTAAGTTTAATTGAAATAATTATCTGCCACCAGAATTTATAAACGAATTTATTAGAGAATACGAACTTGCTTATTTTCAGGCATTTTATCAAAGGAAAATTTTAATTAAATATTCTTGGTGCCAGTAAAATTAAAATTAGGTGTCCTTTTTAAGGGACACCGCGCCGGAAAGGGTTAATTCTGGGGATTAGGTTGGTTAATATTATAACACAGCTTAAATACTTGCTTGGAGTTACCGCTAATGCGGTGGTCGCAGTACAATCGGTACCACCCCTATTTTGTTTTGGAAGGACTTGTGCTCGAAACAACGTCGGCCTCTGTATGACTTTCACATTTTTTGTTTTAAAAATATTCTTGTAATTATAATTTAATAATCAGAATAAAAAAAATAATATCGTATATTCATCATAATGTTAACATATTTAATTTTTTATTTAGTATATTTGTTTTGTAAACTATTATTAAATACTTCGGAAGGAAATCTCATCATTTAAATATTTTTTTAATGGATCTATTATTGGCTATTAAAAATTCGAAAATCCTTACAATCGTACAATATTTATTATCTAATTATAGAATTCTTCTCCAATATCAATAAAAGCAAGACGATATTTTAGATACTGCTTAATTTTTGTAACTTCGAATTACATCGGGCGATAACCGGGTCAGTTGGAAATATCCAAATTCGTATGATAAATTACCAATCAGTTAGATTGTGTTAAAATAATAGTATATCTACGTATCCATCGTTCTATGGAGTTCCTTTACCTGCGGCTTATTCTGTTGAGCTGTCTAAATGACAGACCAGATATTACGGCCAATAAGGTTATCTGAGCGAAAAATCCCAGCCGGTTATCGCCCGGTTAGCTGAACAGGTAAAGCATTGGCCTTGTAAGTCAAGTATCCGGGTTCGATTCCCGGCCTGGGCAATTTTTCGCTCAGTTGGAAATATTCAAATTCGTATGATAACTTTACTAGTCAGTTTGATTGTGTTAAAATAATAGTATATCTACGTATCCATCGTTCTATGGAGTTAAAATAATAATAAAAAATAACTTTAACAATTAAATAAAAGGCAAAGCAGAAAGAAGATAAACAGAAAAAAAATATTCAAAGCGTAAGCAAAATTTTACAAAGTAAAAAATCTTTAATATTCAAAGAAATTTGTTGCAATTTAATTATTATGCTATTATTTAATATAATTTTGCTTTTTACTTTAAAAGCAGAATAGCATTATTTTCCTGTTTTACTTCCATTATTAAAGCAATGCGTAAATCAAGTTTTTTTTTAATGCAAATTGATATAATTATTGCTCAATATCTCGGAAACAATCAAGAATGTATGAAATACCTTTTTAAAGCCATTAAACAAAATAATTACCTGTTTTATGATGTTTTGTACGATATATTTACAAATACAAAAATAAATTTTCACCTATTTTTTATTTTTTATTTGTGACTATTTTTAAAAAGATTTTTCTTAAATCATAGTTGATACACAATTTTTAATTGTAATGAGATTATTAAATTAAAAATACAATTATATTTATAAAAAAAATGAAAAAATCAAAATCAGCGCGCTACAGTATCAAACTCGAGTCCCTAGCGCTCTGAAACAGACGTATTTTAGGTGACAATGTTACCCCAAGCATGGAGATAACTTTATCACACTAGTTTTTTTACCCTTAAAATACTTTTCATATGTATTTGACTCATCTTTGATGTTTAAAGGAATCGAAGATCGTTGCGCCTGTATTTTTTTAGAAAGGAACTCGAATAAAAAAAAGATATGTACAAAAATGCGTATGAAACATGGCAAAGCAACGCTGGTATACGATTAGTTAAATAAAAATAAGTTATACACACCCTGTTCAAATTACAAATTAAAAAAAAATCAAGGAAAATCCATTGCAATTCAGCTAAAGAAATATTTAATTTTCAACTACATAGTTAAACAGCGTATTCATATCTATGATTTTAAGTACTTATTATTTTTTGAAAGAATGAGATTTTTTATCGTCTAAGTATTCTCTTACATCAAAACAGTATTTTTATCCATATAAATTTTTAAACTACATTAATTACACCAGAATTGGTAAACTTTGAGCAGACTAGTCTCGGTATCTTTTAGCATATCGACCTTAGCGCGCGCCCGTCAGACTTACTATAGCTTTTTGCAATGAAGACAGTGCGCTTGAGATACCAAAACTAGTCTGCTTAGTGTTTACCAATTCTGGAGTTTCTAATGTTGTTTAAAAATTTATATTATTCTGTGTCATGTTGCATATTTAAAATTATTCATATCTATCAAATTATTTTAAGTTTTGAAAAAAAGAAAGAACAGACTCAAAACATTTCGATTATACTAATTCACAAACAATTATTATGTTGGTTTTCTGATATTTACTTCCTCTAATATTTTTCGATTCACAATAGCAGTGTAAATAATTATGTAACTTTACTCAATAAAAATGGTGGCAGCATGTAGCTTACAATTTCATAATTTATACAGAGTAATTTTATTTCACCTATGTAAAGGCCTATGTAATTTATAATTTATTTCACCTATGTAATTTAAACTGATATAACGGGAGTAATACCACATATTACTGCAATGTAACGCTAGTTATGACACAAGTAACGATTAAATTACTCAATAAAATAGTTCCAGTAAGGCTGAAACTATTTTCTGGAGTAACATGACACACATTTTTTACAATGAGGTAAGTAATTTAGAACAGATAATATGAAATACGTTTTATGGCGTGATTTCACAATGATTTATAATATGAGATTGCTACGTTAATGAGAAAATTTCATAAAAGGAATCAATCGCTAAAACAACACACCTTATTGTAATCTGAAAATATCTCGGTGATTTTCGATAGAGGTATACTTTACAATTTTATAATTAAATCAGAAAAATGCAAAAGACATTCAATTAGTTCTTTTGCTCACGTAAAACGTAAAAACTTAAGATTTACATTTATAGTTATTTTTGTACTGAAGAAGGCACGCTAAAGTTACGGATCTAGCGTCTGCTCTAAGTTTACCTATTCTGCCGTTTTTAACGGCGTTTTATAATTTATATTATTCTGCGTCAAATTGCACATGTATAGCTATTTATATATAACAAATTATTATGAGTTTTCAAAATAGAAAGAACAAGATCAAAACATTTCTATTATACTAATTCATAAAAAAATATTATGTTGGTTTTACGATATTTGCTTCCTTTAATAAATTTCGATTCACAATAGCACTTAAAAAATCATATAATGTTACTTCAGAAACTTTGAGGCTGCATGCAATTTTATAAAGTAATTTCACTTATGTAGTGGTGTAATATAATATGTATAACTGGGGTAAAATTACATTTTAGTGCTACGTAATGCTAATTATGACGATAATTATGGTACTAGCAAGGCTGCAACCGATTTTATGGTAATGTTACATAATTTTTTTAGAGTGAGGTAAGTAATTTGGAGCATCTAATATGAAATATTTTTTATAAAGAGATTTCAGAATGATTTATGATACTAGATCCGTACTTTAATTAGAAAATTTTATAGTAGAAACATAACAACAACATACTATAAGAATATTCTTCATTCTAATTTGAAAATATTTCGATGATTTTCGAAAAAGTTATATTTTATAATTTTATAATTAAATCTGAAAAATTCAGAAGACATGTCATTAGTATCTTTCATCACGTAAAACGCAAAATTTAAGTTATTTTCTTTTTTTCCGCTACCTGTTGTCATTCAAATTTGAGAATTTGTGATTATCTAACAAGTGATTTAAAAAAAAATCAAATTCAATTTCTATTTTAATGATCTGAAAAAATCCAATTAAATCAGTATACTTTAAAAAATATTTCAATTTTTATTTTTTATTTTTTCAGGAATAAGTGCATGAGACAAATGCAGGATGAGGTAAACGTAATAATGATTTTGTGGAGGCATTCTTATCAAAGTAATAAAATAATCTTATTCGAAAATGAAATGCAGAAAATAATAATGAACTTCTTTTAAAAAGGTCTGTTATTAATGTATTCTTTATCGATTATAAAAAAGTAAGGAATAGAAAATCAGAATGTATAAGTAACATTCTGTTAGTACAAAAAATGTTAAAAATGTATTTAATTAATGCTTATTATTACTAATTAGTATATTGCAAAGAAAGTGAAAATTTTGCATACAAATTACTTAACACTAGAACGCCGGACGGTGTCATTTCGACACCGAATCGTGTAAATTTCTATGTAAAATCTGTAAATTATAAAGGAAATTTTTTATGTCTCTCGACTTTTATTAAATATGTGGGTAGAACTCGCATCGAAATATTTTTTGAAATTGATTTATTCAAACTTGCTTTGCGGGCAAATTTATCTAGAACGCCGGACTGGTGTCAATTGGACACTGCAATAATTTCATTTCTCCTATTTTAAATTTCGTTCTTCTGTGCGATAATTCCACACACTATCGTAGTTCAGGGGGATCTCAGAATGTTTTTTCAACACCTGTTCATCACGTGATTTGTTTCAGCTGCAAAAATACCTGGCACTCAGGTTTTATTTCTCACAAAGATAGTACATATACGGTTGCTTCCGAGTTATGACTAGTAAAATTTCGTGAGAATTTCTTTTGTTCTTTTTACATTTTATGAATAAATTCAAAATGTCTCGTAAAAGGAGGATTACTGCGGATGAAATTACCGCGCTTCTGAGAGAATTGTCAGATAATGAATCAGAAGGTGGAGAATTATCCGAACTGTATGATGAATCTGATAGTGAAAATTTTATTCCTGTTATATCATCTGAATCGGAAAGCGATGAGGATAATTAAATTAATTATTCTCGAAATCAGGCTGAAATTATGGCTCGCGATGACTCACGCTGGAAAGAATGTGGTTCTGGAAGTGCAACCGGTAGATTAGCAATACAAAATATTTTGCGAGAAAATAGTGGTCCAACTAGTTATGCAAAAAGAAATGTGAATTATGACAGTGTTTTGAGTGCTTGGTTGCTTTTTATAGACAGAAGGATTTTAGAGCATATAATTAAAGGCACAAACACAGAAGCTCGCGGAGTATTAGAAAATGATGCTTGGTCTCTTTCAGAACAGGAACTTTTAGCTTACATTTCGATTTTGTATGCACGTGGAGTTTCAGGAGGTAGTAACCTCGAACTTCATTCATTATGGTCACAGAATGGGGTATACATTTTTGTAAAGAAACCATGTCCAGAGAAAAATTTTGTGAAATATTAAGATTTTTGCGATTTAATATCAAATCAACTCGTCGTAATCGAATTAAATAAGATAAATTCGCAATGATTTCAGAAGTATGGAATCGTTTTATTTAAAATTGCATAAGCTGTTACAAACCAGGCCAGAACATAACAATTGGTGAACAATTGTTTCCAAGTAAGACTCGCAGTCCGATTACTCAGTTTATAGCATCAAAACCTGATAAATACGGTTAAAAATTTTGGATAGCTGCAGATTCAGAAAGTAAGTATATTTTAAACGCATTTCCCTACTTAGGAAAAAATGAAGAATGAGATCAAAGTCAGAGACTTTCCGAGTATGTGGTTTTAAAATTAATATAAGCCTTTAAAAATATGGAAAGAAATGTCACAGTTGACAATTTTTTTTACTTCTCTTGAGTTGGCAAAAAAAAACTAAAGGAAAAGCAGACGAGTTTAGTTGGCACGGTAAATAGGGCCAGACGAGAAATTCAAGATTGTGTAAAATCAGGAAAAGAAGAGTTGCATTCAACAAAAATATTGAAGAATGAAGAATCGGGCTGAACACTTACAGTTTATCAATCTAAAAAGAAAAAAAATGTGATAATTCTTAGTTCTATGCATTCAAGCATCACAATTGCTAACAATTCAAAGAAAACACCCCAAATCGTCCGTTTTTATAATGAAACGAAATGTGGCGTAGATATTGTTGACCAGATGGCAAGACAATACTCAGTCAAAGCAGGTTCAGGAAAATGGCCATTTCACACATTCTACAATATTTTAGACTTTGCCGCCATAAACGCTTGGATTGTTTTCAAACGTGTAACGAAATAAAACATAACAAGGCGTGTATTTATACAAACACTAGCTGAAGAAATGCGAGCAGAATACAATGAAAAATCCACAAAAAGAAGCAGGAGAGATGAAGAAGAACTGTGGAGTGAAAATTCTTCTAAGCATAGGAACTGCGAAGTTAAAAAATGTCATGGAAATGTGACAAATAAAGTATGTTCTTCTTGTAACAGAATGACATGCGGCAAATGCACAAAAAATGCCACCTACATATGTATTGACTGTTAGTAATGTTAGTAGTTATTTCATTCTTTATATTTCCATGTTATCTTGCAAAAATATTCTTAAGTTACAGACATAATAATTATTTGTGTGTGCCATATGTATGCTCTTATCATCTAGCAAAATTGTTCTTATAGTATAGATAAAATATATTTTGTGTGTGAAATATATTTCTCTATATCTCGAAAAATTAAGAGTATTTTACAAATATAATAATATTTGTGTGTACTTTAAGCATTTTAATTTAATCTTGTAAAATTTTTCTTTCTTTTTTTAGATTTAATATTATTTGTGTGTTTTACATGTATTTTTAAAAAGAATATTAAACTGTACATTTTTTTGCGAATTTTTTTGCATAATATCGACCAGTGTCAAAATGACACCTGCCGGCGTTTTAAGGGATAGCAATATTTCAGGCGTTTTAGTGTTAAACCCACTAAACACCTCTATATTAACCCCAATAATTAGATAGAGATTTTATCTAATTTTTATATGCAGAAGGTGTCCTACTATAAAACAGTTTTAATTTTTTAATAGCTTTAACCGTTTACCGTAAATGTACACTATATTCCCGTAGTGAGAGTAAGGAAGCACTTATTTTCTGCTGCAAAAATTCAATTACAGTTAAAAAAATTAATACTAACTTTATCTTTGGCAAGCTATCAGAAAATATTACTAACATATAAATAATTGATAAAAATACACGAGTTAGAAATTTAATATTGATATCTAATACGCACTTTGATTTAAATTTTAAATTTCAAACAAGAATCATAAAGGCATTCTTACTTATTTTATTATTTTCGCATTTATTGTTTATGAAACTATAAAAATAACTGTGATGTAACATTATGTTGCATTTTATATATTTATATACAAACATAAATGCATATATTTCTTCTGTATCTACATTTTTCCATGTACTTGTATTGAATCATTTATTTAATAGATACTTTTTTTGGTGTTTTTAACTCTATATGTTCCTAAATGGTGTTTTGAACTTAAAAATAAAAAATAAGGAAAGGCAGTCGTTTTATAAATCGCGTTGATAGAGGTTTCATTTAAATATTATACAGTTTTCATGATAATAATTACTAATACCCGATACACAAATTAAAAAAAAAAAAAAAAAAGTGGATCAGTGTGATTGTAGAACGCACAAGATTTTCGTTTAATAAATAAGTTAAAACAATTTATCATTAAATTAACAACGAAAAAACGTTTTTTCCGCCATTTCGGATTTTTTCACCAATTGCACCAACCAGAAGAGAATACTGAATTCTTCCCTTAAATGCTGCCTTGATCGCATAGATTTGTTGATTTTTCTATCAGAATCTGCAGATTTAGTTAAGGTACGCAAGCAAATAAATTTATGTATAAAAGTAAAGCAATAAAAGTAACATATTGTAAAGCTTAATTTAAGGAATATCAAACTCGTCACCAAAGGCGGCTAGTAATTTAAATGAACTGAGATTTAATAAATAAAAAATATATATATTTCATTTCATGTGTCAAAATAGATTATAAACATGATGAAATAAAAACAAAAAAGCACGTTTTTCGCGTGATTTGTTTAATCCATTAATTCATGCTACATACATGATATTTTTATTTAAATTTGCAAGCAACAATTAGAAGAAAGAAATTTAAATTTTGACTTTTACGCTATTAAAAATTTTTAAACTTCTAAATATTGCACATTTTTATTTTTTAAACCATCGTATAGAGAAAAATTGACTTTTAAATGCAATTTGTTTAAAAGCTGTACCTCAATTTATTTTTGAGATATTATTTATTTTTGTAGTTTTTAATACCAACATTGAAATTTTGGCATTAAAAGCACTCTATTTCTTGTAATAGCTATATATATATATATATTTAAACTCGTGTACAAAACTTCGAAGAAATAAACAATAGAAACAATGATCTGATGATATAAAAAATTATATTTTAATTACAATAATAGTCTTTTTCAAAATTTTATGATTTGTTGTGTAACAAGAGGTATTCAGCTGCAATTCAAGCTGTCTGACATGGATTGATTTTGTGTACGGACTCTGTGACAGACATACAGAGGACAGAGACGAATAGGTTTCGTTAGATGAACGAAATCCTAAAAAACAGACATATTTTTTTCTTTTTTGATAAGTATTTATTATTTTAGAATTGATGTATAATATCATCACTGTTTGTGCCTTAAAAATGATATGGAAAATCGGAATTACTGAGAATAAGTTGTCTTTTGTACGTTGAGATATGAGAGCCTCAAAATCATAGTGGACCAAGTCCATTTTGAAAAGAAAAATGATATTCTCGATTTAACACTTTGACTGCCTTGGCTATTAAAAACGGTACAAGTTACATGAAAATGATATTGGAGTATGATTGTTTGGCTCCTTACAATTTGTTAGATGTATGTAGTTTGTGCAAATTGATAAACGTTAAGATTGCAAATTGATATTTGTATCAGCTACGTTTTGTGTAAAATGAAATATTTTCCACAAAACATATATTTACATTTTGTAAAAAATTAAAAAAGAAAAATCAAAAAATTCTAACCTAAAATAATAGAAAAAATAAAAATATAGAAAAGAAAATTATTAAACAAATTATCTCCCAAGGTCATCTTTCCATATATTTAATTTTTTTACGATTTAAGAGATTACATTGTAGAAACATTGATCTTAAAAAGTGATTTTAGTCATAAATGGCAAATTTAGTCTGTAATCAAATAAGATAGCCATGACCATTCATGGAAGAATTTACATTAAATTTCGTAGGGTTCTTTGGCTACCATTTTTATAGCCAAGATGAAAATCTATCTGTTTCTCCCTAATTGAGTCACTCTGAAAATATTGATTTTATATATAGTTTTACATTGTAAAAATTCAAATCACACACACGCAAAAAAAAAAAAAATTGACACACTGGTGAACATTAGCAGTTTTCGCTTTGTGTGTTCATGAAATGTTTCATGAATTTTCAGTGCATGGTAAATGAAGTAAATTAAATGAAGTGAAAACTTTTTAGGTCGCATTTTTTATTCCGACATTTTTATAGAATAATACCGTTTCTGTGACACAACATAGTTATTTAAAATTGATTTTCTGAAACACCAAATCTTATTTGAGAAGCTGCTTTAATGTCTTAATATACTACTGGCCATTAAAATTGCTACACATTGACGGTGACTTCCTACAGACGTGAAATTTAAACGACAGGACCAAGATGCTGTAATATGCAAATGATTAGTTTTTCAGCGCATTCTGGCAAAGCAGGTGCCCGTAGTGACACCTACAAGGTGTTTAAATGAGGAAATTGTTCAGCCAGTTTCTCACACAGAAATTGCAATGTTGGTTGGTGAACATTTGTTGTGATGCCTCGTGTAAGAAGTAGAAATGCGTACGAGTATGATTCTGACTTTGATAAAGGTCAAATTGTAGTCTACCGGGATTGCGGTTTATCGTATAACAGCATTAATGCTTGCGTTGGTCGAGATCCAATGACTGTTCGCAGAATATGGAATCGATGAACTCAGGACTGTAATGCGGAACGCCGTACGGGATCTCAATGCCCCCTTATCACTAGCAGCCAAGAAGACTGGCATGTTCTCCGTATGGCCGTAATGGATCATGCAACTACGTCACGAGTTCTGAGTCAAGAAATGGGGTCATTTGCAACATAAAAAATATCTACATGAACAGTTCGATGATGTTTGCAGTAGCATGGATTCTCAGTTCGGAGACCATGGCTGCGGCTTCCCTTGACGCTGTGTCATAGACACGAGCACCTTCATTGGTATGATCAAGGACGAACCTGGGTGCACGAATGGCGAGGAGTGATGAATTCATGCTCTATTTACAACATTATGATGGTCTCATTCATGTTTGCGGCATCGTTGTGAACGAACATTGGCAGCGTGCATCCGTCATCGTCATACTGGTCCATCACCTACCATGATGGTATGGCGTGCCATTGGATACACTCCTCGGACATCTCTTGTTCGCATTGACGGTACATTGAACAGTGCACGTTACATCTCTGATATTTTACGACCCGTGGCTCTACCTTTTATTCGAGACCTGAAAAACCTTACGTTTCAGCTGGATAATGCCCGACCGCATGTTTCCGAAATTGTACGGATCTTCCTTGATACGGAAAATGTTCGGCTGTTGCACTGGCCAGCACGTTTCCCAGATCTCTCACTATAGAAAACGTCTAGTCAATGGTCGCCGAGTGACTGGCTTATAAAATAAATCAGCCACAACGGTTGATGAACTGCGGCATCGTGTTGAAGCTGCATGGATGTCTGTACCTGTAAATGCCATCCAATCTCTGTTTGACTCATACATGCCATCCAATCTCTGACTCAATGCCCAATCGTATAAGTGCTTTTATTACTACCCGAGGTAGTTGTTCTTGGTACTGATTTCTCAGGATCTAGGCACTCAAATTTCTTGAAAATTTAATCACTTGTTATTTCTATCATAATATAGTTGTCCAAAAATTTCCTTTTTTTATCTGCATTTCTTCCTGGTGTAAAATTTTAATGGCCAGTAGTGTATACATATTTTTTCGTTTACCATTTCTATTACAAAAAATATTGGATGTCACACTTTTTTACCATTTTCAAAACACAAAAGTTCTTTTTTAAATATTTTAATGGAAACATAAATTTATGGACAATCTGGTATTTCATTGAAAATGAATGTTGAAACAAAAATCTATCTCACAGTCTTAAATTGGAGTTTCTTGATTTTAAAATGTTATATATTTTAATAAGATATACGTTGATCTTTCAGCTTTAGAGACACTTTTCAAGATGGAGAATAAAATGCATCTGGGGAAAAAGATGAAATTGTTTTAAATCCTTTTTATTTCAAAATAAATTAAAAAGCATTTAGCGTAATTGCAATGAAATGAATGAATAACATGATGAATAAAACTAATCGATTTTGTCGGAATAACATTTAATAGAAATCCCTTGTCGGTTAGAAATAAAAAAAGGAGACACTTACCGTAATATCCTTGCCATTTGATGAAATGAAAGGTGAATCAGACAATGAAATTTGCGTTATTTCTAATTGAATCTTGAGAAAATTTTGTTTGTAATGTTTACGTTTAATGAAATACCATTTTCTTGCACATTTGTTCATTTTGTTATACAATGATGCGATCTTCTAAGGCATATTTTATGAAAAGAAAAAAATGCAATGTACTCATTCACAAAAAAAGATTCAAACAAAAGGATTCACAGCAAAATTATTTTCTCTATTATCATGATAAATACTTTATGTAATAATGTTTATAATTAAATTTACGTAGTAATAAATTAAGGTAATAAAGTATCGCTTTTATTTTTATTCTTCTGCTAAATACGCCAATCTTAAATTATTGGTTTATCTGCTCTTGTTGCGTGGTGTATTTTATTTATATTCGCATGAACTGGGCCATAATGATGTAACATGGATTTAATAATGATAATTCCGTTAATAAATAATATTGTGACAATATTCCTAATTGCACTAAGAAATTACTAGTAAGTGCACTAATTGTTAAAATACAGAAAGTACTTTAATAACTGGTTAAATATTATGGATCACATCAACACTTCTCCTTTCATATCAAGATTATATACTACTTCGTTATACAAGCCGAATTAACGATTTTATACAAACTAGGATTTCTTAGCTAACGATTTTATACAAGCTGTCTATGAAATATGTTACTGATCTTATTTAACAATTCCCGAAAACAGCTTTTAAGCCGGTGTATTTCAGGTTAGATTTTAGGATTTTAGGTAGATGTGATTATGTCAACTGGAGAATGCCCAGTGAAACGGTAAAGAATGACACACCGATTGCAGATGGCGTCGTCATTCAAGATAGCATTATTTAACCTTCCTTAACCGAATAATAATTTTAAAACATGACCTATTACCTATCTTTGAATCCGTAGAATCGCGCATCGAGAAGGGTTACCGGTTTTTATACGAAACTGACGCGTACCGAGGTTAGGCTGATTATTGAAAACCAGCTCTATTTTTGAACTATAGCCACTAATTATTCTGTAATTTAAAATGTACTTTTGTTTGTCTCTATAAGTCGTTATTCCATCTGTTGTTTCTACTTTGAAAAAATGATTTGTTTAAGTGTGCAAAATAAACTGGATGGTTTGCATTATACATCGTATTTTCTCTTGGTTTGAATTGGATCGAATTTCCCGTTGGATCGGAGTGCCTCCGTAATATTTGAATGTAAAATTGGAAGCACTACATTCCAATAAAAATTATATTTTAGAAATAAATTTAATAATTTAAATTAACACTGAAAGTAAAGTCACATATTTTATCAGATGTTGTTGAGTGAACCATATCAATTTTATAACGGTAAGACGACAGTTAAGTGTTTTGAAAATTTCAGTTTATAAAAAAACATATATTATTTTATAGTAATTTCCTCTTACACAATTTGCATTGTTCGAAAAAAAAATCAAAGCAGAACGCGAAAAGGAAAATTAAAATACTATGAATCCTGAAATTAGTCGTTGGGGGTCACCGTAATACTTATTCATCAAGGATATGCATAATATTAAATATGAAATTAAAACCTATCAAAACTATTTATAAAATGCATTGCAATTCTAACTTAAAATTTAAACCTATATTTAAATATTGTTAATGCATAAAAATGCTCTATTACTGAATTGTGGGTGCTACTTAATTACTCCACCAAATTTGAAACCTCTACTTCAAATTTATTCTGGAGACAGAGTGATTACACACACAAATACACAAGCAGACGATAGCCTTTTTTTTCTAAAACTATTCTTTTCAGAATCTCCAAAGCCTAAAATGAGTAAATCCTTTTTTTTCTTTTTTTTAAAGAATTTAAGAGTTAATCGTTACTACGTATGATGGATAAGTAAAAATAAATCCTTTTATTTATGAATAAGTGAACAATCCAGCCTTTTTTCTCAGAATTTCTTGTTTAGCACAATAACTTATTTGCGATATGTTATATGTACCCTGTTAAATTTCCCGAATATTTAATTCCGTTTTTATTCCTGTGATCTAAACATATTACATTTCCAAACATTTACAGCATGTGGAACATTTTACTAGTTTGTGTGGATATTTTTATTTGTGAAATACTGAATAGAATATAGTGATGTAGGTTCATATGATAAATTAAACAAAAAAGTATTTTCATACATTTTTAACTCTGCATATACATATATTTGGCCTAAAAAGAAGTTTACATACATGAATAAGCTATTTATTAGACTTTTTATGTACAGATTTGAAAGAATTATTTTCTTTGTACAATTCAGAAATAAATTTAAGTGTGATAATAAATTAAGAGTGAAATTTAAGAGTAATAAATTAAGTGTATTAAATTTAACTGCAAATAATAAATAGGACTTAATTGCGGTAAATCAGATATTATGATGCTACCACTTCTTCATAGTTCTATGATATATATTAAGGGAAGACAAAACTGGATGCAATTCTATGGGAATTATGTGAGATTTAAAACCCGTTTCTTTGAAAACTGTCGGATTGATTGTGCTATTTTTTTATTCCATATACACTAGATTATAGTCAAAACTTAGTGCAAACAGTTTATTTTTTTCTGCTATTAAACTTTTTATTATAGAGAAAGTCCAACTTTTCAGAACTTTTTTTCTGAAAATAACCAATATTTTGTAATTTAAATTGTCTGAATTATATTATCTTATATTTAAATTCTACCGCCAGCAAAAGTTATATTGAAATAGCTGCAGTACTTTAGAAGTTAAGGGGGCTTTAGCTGAAAAGTATCATTTTTCGGATTGCTAAAATCTTAGACACCTTTAACTCGTGTGAAGTTTGTGCACTAATTTATCAAAGGCATCAATATAGATAAACTCTTGGATAAAAATTAATTCCATACAATAAAGGAGTATAAAATAATAGATTAAAATTAATGTGAATGCGTATTGCGCAGCTGTGTCTTCCCTTAAGTATTTGTTTAGAATTTCCAACATATTAAAACAAAAAAGAAGATATTAATGTATAATTTTGGGCTAATAGAAACGTTGAACAATATACTCAACGTTCAATTTTACAGAACACACAATTATTACAAAATATAGAACAAGAAAGTTACAACAAATATAACATTTTATGTCACTTAATGTTATGTATTTGTTTAAAACTGTTATGTGATATTTTTCCCTCAAATGTACTGCAAGATATTCATTTCGAAAAGCTTCAAAATTTTGTTAAGTGCACTGTAACTAAAAACAGATACTAAATACCGTTTATAAAAAAAATTAATTTCCTAAGTGCTGTTTTCTAAAGATATCTTTATGGAAAATAATATTTAACCTTCCCATTGCCACGACCGGATATATCCGTTCACTAGGCTACAGGTTTCACTGCAGTTGAAGCAGTATTTGAATTAATATAATTCTACAAATATATTCCAGTTTTAATAAATTAAGCTATGACTGATACTTTCAATGCTTATAAGAACATACAGTGGCGGTCAAAAGTTTCCGGCTTGCAAAATTTTTTCAGTTAATTAATAAATATACCCATATGAAGAAGAATCTCAAAGCGATACTTATACATTTTATTGACATATTAGTTAGGAACTTACTTATAGAAGAACGTGTAAATATCAATAAATTTAATTGACAAAAAATAGTATAAAAGATATAAAAGAAAACGCATGTTCTCAAAAGTTTCCGGCCACTTATCATTCTTTAGTTTTTTTCTGTCCGTGAAGTGTTTTCTGGTTGTGTTTATGAATGAATCAACGTGTAAACATAGTTTGAATTAAATTTGAAAAGTTCAAGAATTATTGTTCATAAATGAGTGATCAGTTTGTCGCTAAAAGTTCAATCTACTCCATATATTGCGGCTAGAAGTTATCGATCGGTAAAATCGACTGTAAATGATATTTAAAAATTGTATAAAGATGGCCATGGCTGTCAGGACTTTCAGAGGTCTGGGAGACCCCGGAAAATTAATATTCCTGTGGACAGAATTATCAGGAGAAAAACCATTGTTAATCCGCATGAAAATTCCGTTGCAATATACTGCGATTTACGAAATGAAAATATTGCTGTAATAAGTTTGTCTACCATGTTATGATGCTGAAGTTATACAGAACTTTATGGAACAGTCGGTGTTAAAAAATTTTCAGAGGTAAAAAAATAACGGACGTGCCCTACTGCCATTTTCCAAGGAACACAAAGTCTGGTCAAGTGAAAATTGGACAAAACTTCTATTTTTCATTAATCGAATTCAAAATATTTTTGGAAATGATGGCAGACACAACGTCCGATGACCTAACAACAAAAGATATCATTCGACATATGTTTTTCTTACAATGAAGCATGGCAGTGGACAAGTTATGCCGTGGGGAGTATTTTCTTCAAAAAATGTCGGTCCGTTATTTGAAATCCACAGCCAAGTAAATGATACAATGTATAAGGATATCTAGCAAGACCATTTTCTGCCTTATTAGAGAAAAAAATTTGGTCGCAACTATTTTTCTCAACATGATAACGACATAAATAATGTATGCAAGCCTCGATAAACAATGGTTTTCACAAAAAAATTCTCGTTTTTGAAATGGTCAGCGTAAACGCCCAACATGAATCCAATAGAAAATATTTGGAAAGAAGTTGGCAAATGTCTGCTGAGCTATAAGTATTCCAACTCAGCCGAAATTTCTCAAAAATTGTAAGAAATGTGGTAAAAACGTACCATAGACGATCTTTAACCGTTGATTGCATGAATGTCACATTGCTGTAGTACTTATTGCACCGTAGTACTTATTATTAAAGCTAATAAAATAGTAATACGATAGATTACTAATTGCCAATGTCGTTTATCACTGTAATTTTCTACTACAATACCACTTTTTTACAAACTTGTGAAGGTGGCCGGAAACTTTTGAGAACATGCTTTTTCCTTTATACTTAATTTTTTCAATTAAATTTATTGATATTTACACGTTCTTCTATAAGTAAGTTCTTAACTGTTATGTCAATAAAATGTATAAGTATCACTTTTAGATTCCTCTTCCTATGGGTATACTTACAAATAAATTGAAAAATATTTGCTGGCCGGAAACTTTTGACCGCCACTGTACGTAGCAAAAAAATTACACCATGATAGAAAATACCACTTTTATTAACATTTAAAATGAATTGCAGAGAAAAAAGCACTACAATTTTGCCCTTTTGCTCGGCGGTCAGGGGGTTAAAAAAGAGGGATAGGGGGGTAGCGTTCTCTGACATAATCTGTTTTAATTTCGTTTATTATATATCTTTTTAAAATTATACTTGAATGAAAAATACTACTACCGAAACGCAAAATTAAGAAAAACACTCGTTCCATTTTGTAAAAATAGAATGCAAAAAATATATATATAAATAAATAAATAAATAAAATAAATAAATAAATAAATATATAAAATAATCTCTGCATATCTAAGTAGAAAACGATTTTTTTCTCTTTAAACTTGTATAATAATTTTCATTCTTAAAGTTATTAGATTTTGAAAACCCGCAAATGCAAATTTCCAAATTCAATTTCTACCCTCGATTTTGAAACAAGGATTATGTGAATCTCCAACTCGCTGTTTATATTGCTTTATTCCCTAAAAAAATCTCTTAATTTATTGTTATTGATCAATATAAGATAAAGAAAATGAAATTTTATGTCATAAGCTACCCGAGAGAAATGAAAATTTTATTTATTAATGAAATTCTGCTTTAAAGGAGATTTTGGTTTGAAGGACATTGAGTAGTTCATTTTGCATATCACCGAATAAGTAATTCAATTTTTTAAGTTCAAACAAACTTCTAAAAAATATATATTACACGGGATATTTTCAAATTTCTGCAGGTAATATTTTAAAAATCTCAAGATGATGAACACCGTAACGATTTAATATTAGCAGTATGAAAATATTTGGACATTTTTAGTTCATCGAAATATGTAATTTTTTTTATGTACCAGAGTGGTATTTTAAAAATATATTAAATACACCTATATGGGGAGCTAATTTAATTGAGTTTCTCCATATTGGTATAAGTGACTCAATATTTCATATTCTTTTATGTGTTTAAATAGAAAAAATGAAAAGTGTAAAAAAAGTTATGAAATGCAATTTTAAATTTATACTTTAAATTTTATAAAAATCAAATGTTTTTTTTTAATAAGGATTTAAATTAATTCACGTCCGTCTAATGCTATTGAAGATGCAAATAATTATGTTTTCACAGACAAAATTTGCAATGCACAATAAAGTTGAATATTTGTACTGCAAATGTGCGCCATGCACATCGAAAGTTTTTTGTGAATAATTTCAAGTCTACTAAATCGCATATCATTATTTTTTAAAGTATTTAGCATTTACATGATGGCAGACATTTTGTTGTTTAATAAGATATTAAACTAGTCGAAAATTGTTCGTCAACCTAAGCAAATGATGTGTGTTTGCACTATAAGGAAGTTTTAAAAATATTCCGATCTTTGTGCAATTATATACAGTATTTCGAATTCAGTATAGTAGTCAAAATCTTTTGTGTGTCTCCGTAAATACTATCTGCTTTCTGAAATATCTTATAGTATATCTCAGTTACGTACATAAATCTTATAAAGTGTGAAATATTTTAATACAATTAAAACGCACTTCAAACAATGTTAAGAAAACATACACGAGTCATAGCTATAGTTTTGGTTATAATATCTAAAGATGAACTTTTTTAAATTAAAGTGAATGGCGCTAATTAAAACTTTTTATTGGCCAAATTCAGATCCAGGCATATTTAAAATTATTTTTTGCACATTATGGCTTCTAATGCTTTAGTTAAATGATATTATTCATTAATTTTGCAGCAAAAAACTATTTATATGTAATTTTCAGGGTTTTCCCAATTGGGAACGTTGGTCACATCCAGCATTCATTTTCTAGTAGTCAGTTGTCATTTATATGATTTTCGGTGCATTTCTCCATAAATGATAGGAATATATAACTCCTATTTTAAAAAATCAAGTTATCTAATTCGAAAAATCTATTTCAAAAAATCATTTTTATGAGTGATCATTTTTCAGTGGTCATTGGTCATTTTAAACTTTTTCTGTACATTTCCTCATTAGTGACAGGAATGTAACTTCTATTGTTAAAAATTAAGTCATCTTCTTACTATTTCTGCTAATTTTTTAAAGTCAATTTTGATTAAATTAAATTTTAATAAATTTTTAAACGTATGTTCCTAATTGGGAACGTTGGCAAGTAAAAGCTTAAGGTGAACTAAAATGCACCATACGTTTTGATTTCTGCTATATTAAACACAGAGATCACAAAGTTTCTACTTCAATATTCATAACCTACAAGCAAATCATCCGGGTATGGATGTTATACAAGTGATATTAATTAAAAGTAATGGATATATCAAACAAAATTGGAATAATTTTAATAAATCATATGGTGCTGAATGGGGTTGTATAGAATGGTTATAAATCAGTTTGTGCAATGCAAATACGTGAAAAATTTTAAAAATACTAACTGAACATAATAATAAATACTTATAACTAAAATTGTTTTCGACCGTGTTACGAATGCGTTGTGCCAAAAAATGATTGTGTAAAAATTGTAGTTAAAAGTACATTGTTTTTCCAGAAATGCTGTTATTGATATTTATTGGCAAAATAAGTCATCTCACACTTTAATGAATTATTATCTTCAGGATTTTTTTTCTATAAAGAAAACTGTCTCTTATCTCTTTTATAAAAATGTGTAATATAAAAAGCACCATGCAGAAAGTCTTTTGAAAGTGTTTTACATATTTTGTTTTATTGTGTTCCACACTGTCAGAAATAAAACTCTAAAAATTGACAATAATTTCGTATCTAAATCACGTGATTTTTAACGAAACGTAAACTCTCAAATATTTGATGAAATTTTTTCTTCACTCGCAGCCAGATTTAGTTGCATTTTAAGGAAATAGCTGGGATAGCTGTTTGCCGAGGTCAAACCTTCTGTACCTCCTCAAATACTGCGATTTTAAGAAGCAGATAATATGCTGTATCTGTTATTCCTGTGACAATTTATGTAAAAAACTCACTTTTCATCTTTTTTCAGAAAATACTGAAGTATATGCAGACATTTTTTCGACATCAATTTCTTTTTAACTATTTGGAAAATAGCTGTTACTCTTGGTAGAGAACTGGGAAATTTCAAGTATATCTGGATATTTTTATTGGTTGAATTGCGCAACTCATTCAGTTTTATTCGTTTTCTGTTTGGTCTATGTTTTAGTCCAAAAATGGAATATTTCTGCTTTTTATTTTATTCGTTATCTGATTGGTCCATGCTTAATGTCCAAAAATGGAATACTTATGTTGCCACAATAACAAAAGAGTATTAAAAACAACAAAAAAATTAATAATTCAATAGCAAATTTAGATACAGGTTTAAAACAAGTTGCATTTAAAAGTAATATTTTGTATATGACGGTTTAAAAATTGAAAATATGCGTTGTTTAGCAATTAAAAAATTTACAGTACCGAAAATTGTTAAATTGAAATTTCATTTAATATTTGTATGATTGGCCCAGGAATATTAACGTGACTGTAAATGTCCAGGCATATTAATATGACTCTGTTATTAGGAAAGCTAGGTTTTGATCATCATAAAAATGAAGTTATTATAGTTTTTTTTTAATATAGAAATCATTTATGAGTCTAAAATTATAGTCTTTGAAAATATTATTTTTCAAACAGTCGTTGTAATTTCTTAAATTACAATTTTTTCTTATTTTTTTTAATTTTACTTGTTGAATATTTCAGAAATGTTTATTATTTGTATTTATTTATTTGCGTTCTTCAATATGGTTTACAACTAAAGGAATAAATTTCCTGTGTCCTACAAAAGTGTTCAAACAAATAAATAAAAGATAAACCAAGAAAAAAATTAATAAACAAATAGTGAGTAAAACTTCATAATTTTAGGATATTCTTTTCATTGAAGAAATATATTATTAAAACAATTATTGATAATAATATATTTTTAGCAATCAAATAAAAAAGATACCTTATTGATCACTCTGCTCTCTGTAAACAGTGTTAAAATGTTCACTTCAGAGTGATAAAAATTCCTAAATATGCACTTGAAAATTCGTGATTTCTCAAAAAGAAATGAACCAGACCATATTCTTATCATTCAATAAGTAAAGAAAGTTTCTATAATAAATTGTATTAAGTCATATAATTATAATTATTATTCTCTTTTAATATAATAATAATAACGGATAACGAAAATAATAAATTAGAATTATTAATTAAAACTACCAAGAATTAAAACGACATAAAAAAAATTACAATCTACCTTAGAAAAATATAAACACACAGTAAGATCCATTATATACATTCAATATATGTTTTACTCGAAGAGCAACTTTAGCGTAACAGCTAGCGCAATGGTATCCCAAACAGGAGGCTGTGAGATCGAATCCCCATGAAAGTTCCTCTGTTGATAAGTACCGAAGTTTTTTTACTGTTCAATAGTTGGTAACACTAGCCATCTTATTGTTCTTTCTGAATAAGCACTTTTGACGAAATTTCTATCGTCAAGCAACCAACGAAATAAATTTACTGAAAACTACGAAATATTCGTTTGGAGCATTTCCCAGGAAACAGTTTGGTCAAAAATGGAAAAAAATTCGTGAAATATTAGTATCCATTCCTGTAAGTATAAATTGTGTAGTGCTGACAATGCGTTGTTTGTTTGGTGACAAAATGATTTCAAGCATAACACTATTGTCAGAATATATTTTTATCAACACTATTTACGACGCTATTTCAACATAATTAACAACACTATTTTCAGATAACAACACTTTTGCAACATATTAAGAACATATTTCTGGATATAAAATCTTTTGCAACATATTAAAAACACAAAAAACGTTTTATATATAAAGTTTTCTGTTTCACAATACATTAATGAGTTGTAAATTTGGTGAAAAATGTGTTTATTTTTGTTTATTGAAAATTTGCAGTGTATCTGAAATGAAGCTGGGTGTTGCAAAGTTTCATATTCATTAAATGATACTTTATATTTCTGTTTCTTCTTATCTGACGTTTAAACTGTGCAATGAAACTTCTATTTTGGGAGTTTTATTAAGGTAACTGTAAGCAGCATTTTAAATTTCCTTTACATTAAAACTTGTGTCACATATCAATTTTAAAAGAATTGATTTAAAATAGAGCATTTTTCGCTTTTTACTTTATAATAATAAGAAAAGTTTCTCTTATTTGAAAGAAAAGACATATATTTTATGTATGATATGAAATTAATCGATCAGATATTGAGCCTTAAATGTATGAGGATTTTATTTCAATTCAGGGATTGTTCAAGCAGAAAAATATGTGGGAGTAATTTTCTCCCACATAAAAGAAGGTTTATGATCTCAATAAATATCTTTTAAATGTCATTCAATGCAAAAGGAAGTAAAAGAGCAAATGACCGATTAAGCACGTTTCGGTAACTTAAAAGGCTATTAAAATAGAGTACTTACAATGGGAAACCATATTTAAAGTATTAGAATCAAGTAAAAAAAAGAAGAAAATAATACTGAAAATATGTGAGAAATTATTTTTATTTATGTTTTGAAATTCACACACTTTATGTTAGATTTTAAAACAAATTTAATAAAAATAATTTAACTCAAAAATTCCGATAAAAAAGTAAATAATATTTAGCAGGTGACGTTAACATAGACCTCTAATTAAACAATTTTTTAAAGATGTATATTTTAATAATTAACCTCCTGGCCATCGAGCAAATGGGCAAAATCGGAACGTTGTTGTTTCTGTAATTTTTTTTAAAAGCTAAAAAATTTTTTTTTCTAAAATGATATAATTTAGTTTCATTGTATATAGACATATGAGCGTTCACACTATTGATCATGACTTAATTTAATAAACCTAAACTATGTCCGTAAAATTATATTAATTTAAATAACGCTTTTATTGCAATGCAACCTGCAGCTTACAAGGAAAATCTCCATACTGGGCATACTGAGAATTTTTCGAAAAAAAAATACTAATTAAACTACTCATCTATGTAATAAGAGATCAGTCAAATTTAGAGGTGGAATAACAGTAGTAAAATAAAATACTTTTGAATATTTGGTGGGAAAAGACGAAAGCATCATGGGATTTGGCGAGCAGCACTTTTCCTCGCCAATAGCAAACGATTATTAATGCAACTGAAAACCGTTGGATATCTAAAATGCGTGTAAATGATATTTAATGAATTTAAATATAAACAATAAGAGAGTTTAATATATTATACGCATATATCTATCTATATTGTTTTACACACACACACACACACACACATATATATATATATATATATCGCAAATTTTGATGGTTAAATTTGAATATAAATACTGATAAATATCGATATAACAAAATTATACTTAAAACTGACAAAACTGTAAATGATATTTAATGAATTTAAACATAAACAATAAGAGAGTTTAATATATTATATGCATATATCTATCTATATTGTTATATATATATATATATATATATATATATATTGCAAATTTTGATGGTTAAATTTGAATATAAATACAGATAAATATCGATATAACAAAATTATATTAAAAATAGACAAAACTAAAGTTATTTAAATTAAATTTACTGATACAAGTTCAACCTGCGTTTTTTTCTTAAAGAGTGTTTGAGAAAAAAAGATATTTTTGAATTTTCGATCCATCGGCAACCGAGGAAAAATCGCCAAATAACGAAATTTTCATTATTGTTTTACGTACGCTGTATGGAGGTTCCTCCGAATTTTTTTTATAAACGTATATATTCTCATGAGAAGAACATTCTGAAATTTTTGTGAGATTTTTTGCAGCATGTCCGAATGGAGATTTTCCTTGTTAGTAAAATGATGTATCAATTCGCGGCGGGGAGAGGCATTATACTATTCGGAAGTAGTCAGCCGGCTGTGTAGTTTTTAAATCTAAAATGTTCTTTACATTTTTTTTATGTTTTATTACATAGTAGCAGGCTAGATTGGTTTTTATAAATGTCCCCTTCAATAAAATTAAATATGTTGGTGAACCGGACCTCGTGTTTTAAAACAATATAAAACTATGCCTGAAATGTAATAATGGATGGTTAAAAACAGCACAATCTCCATAGCGATAATCATCATTTCATACAATAGTACGATCGTCATTTCGTAAATTTCAGACGAAATTTAAACTGTTGAATATAAACTCTATTAGTTGATCATTTATAATTTTATTTGGTAAAGAACAAAAGAATGAAGTTCCGTTTACAAAAACTGTCACAGAAAATTATCTAACTAATAATTCAATTTTTTTAATTAACAGAGCTCGTTTAACAGATCTCTTTAGAAAAGCAATTATTTCATAATCGATTTTGCCTGATTCTAGATTGATCCTCATTTTTCTGAACTATGCAGAGCAATATGCAATACACTAAAATTTTCCCTCGGGGAATACCTAAATGAGTAACAATTCAAATCCTATTTAAATCCATTGAGTAGAATTTTTCCAAAAGACAAATCAGGTATACCTTATTTAAGAAATTTCTGCTATGATTCTATAACTGAAGAATAAAAAGTGATATGTTATATACTAAAACCTTTTCTGAAACTCTATCTAACTTACAGTGCAAGTCACACCTAAATTTATCCAATAGACTACAAATTATAAGGAAGGGCAACAAAAATTATGATATGATCGAGTCCCGACATGCCCCAGTTCTGCATATTTTAATTGTTTTTGTTGTTGTTATTGTTTTAAGGGAATTGGTCAGTGAGATGGCAAAGTCCCAGATTCAAATCTTAGTGTATTGCTGACTACCTGAACATATTTTCATTCTCAAAAACTTAACACATGAATATTTTTTTTTTTTTACTTGGACTTCAATGAATGGAACAGCGATTTTTAATCACTTTTATTTTTCAGAAAAGGAAAAAAGTTTAAGGACGTCCTAACTTCCTATCCCGAAAGATTTCGTGATAACTGATACAAAATATAATATAAATTTTAACGGTTTAAAACTTATATAAATGTTTTATAAAGTATGAATTTACATTGCGACATTTGTAGTGATAAGGTACGGCTCTAAAATTTTTCTACCATTTATTTTTGTTTTGATGCGTTAAGGATTTCATCAGTGAGACATTAAATGCTTATAATTCTGTGCACGTACAATGGTTTGTAACATACACCATATTTGTATACAGCCTATCATCTATAGATTTAACTGCCCCTTATCACGTAGAGGATGTGTTCCCCGGTTTAAAAAATCCTATTTTGTTATTTTTTCCACCTATAGTCACTCATCTGTCCTCTATGGCGTTGGGTTCTTTTGCACCTGGCAGATGCGGCCTTGATACAGGATTATATATACAAAAACCGCGCACTGTCACGATTCTGGTGGCTTAAGCTTCGTCTGATTTTTGCATGTTTTAAGACTTTAATAAAAACGACTTCAAGGGACATAATGCTCTATAGACTTAGTCTATAGACTCCTTATCTGAACAATCCTTCTAAGACGATCAAACTCAAACCTGTCATCTTTTTAGCTTTGTTTTGGGAACAACTGATTTCAAGCTTCTTCTTTTGACGATTAAGTTCAGACATTTTCAAGTTATATTTTTTAGATTTTTACACAAGTTGCTCTATACATTTAGCTAATATATTATGTACATTATATTTTGATTGAGCTCACGGATATGTGTAAAGAAACATTATTTAGCGAACCTAATAAGTTTTAATTCAGTTTTAATTATATTTTTATTATGATTGCAAGAGGTGATGTACAATACCATGTGCCATTTATTCTGGAAATTCATTGTTTATATTAAAAAAATACGCTAATTAAAAGGAAAACACTTAATCAAATTTGAGATTATTTTTTTTTTTCAATTTGCTTACTGTCCTTTAAGTAGTTTTGGGGATCTTCGCAGAACTATATCATATCTACTATGAAGTTTACATACCTGAAGTTTCAGGTTATACCGCATATATTCTTGTAGACATTTGTCAAAACGTCTAAAATCTCAAGTCACAGGTCATCTTTGCCCATATAGTGTAGATTTTATCGACGTACAATAGAAAACTACAGCTTTAAACATCAATAAGCTCATTTTAATAAAAGGTAGTGTGAAAGTATAATTTTCGGAAATAATTAGTTCTGCAACCCTATTATGCAGAAATAGTGATAGTTGTGTAAACAATAAAAAAAAAGAAAAAAATAATGTAGTCTAATACTTTTTTTAAAACTTTTTTGTAAAATAAAATTTTAAGCCTAAAGTACATTAAAAATAAGAAAAAAATGTCTTGAAAATGTATTTAAAAAATACACCACAGTCTTTAATACAGTAAGTGTGAAACCTACCCAATAATCATTATTTTCCTTATTATTGCTGTTATGTTTATGTGTTTTTAAATACAGCAAACGCTTGATCAGAGAAGCTGCACTAAGTCGTTTTAAGGCTGCAATTATTTTTTATTTTAGATCACTTTGAAAACCAATACATCAAGAGCATGTTTCTGGTTCAATATCTCTTAGGTAGCGTGATCCACACATTCATTTAAAATAATGAGACAAAACTATAGCGATATAAACATAATTTTATTATCATTCAAACCTTTTAACTTGTGATCATTGGATTAAAGTGCCAATGTTATCTTACTTTTTTCTCATTAAAGTTGATTTTATGAAAAATGTATCAATATAAAACAAGTAGAAAATATTAAGAAGATATATAATAAACTCAAGTGATGTCATGTGACTTTGAGATGTTCTGAATTTTAGTTTTTTTCAACCTTCCCTTCTTAGTTTTGATTAATTAATTAACCAATTTTTATTTATATATTTATTTGCAATAAGAAATGGTCGTAGCAAATCTTCATCAATACATAAATTTCTTGATTTTATATCTTAAAAATTGACCAAATTGTGAATTATTTTCTTCTTCAAAACCCTATTTTTTAAATTTTTATTTATTTATTTATTTCTGCCCAAATTTTATCAAAAATCTGTCATGCATAAATTTTTGGCCTTTTTCCTAGATGTAATAATATCTTTAAACTGATTTGATAAGTATTATAGCTAAGACGTTATTGGGAAGTGGGGGGGGGGGGTTCGATTTTCAAAAAAAATAAACACTTTATATTTTTATCCAGGTAGATATTATTATTCCTACATCATAAATTTAAATTGGTTTTATAAATTTTAGATTTATTACATATTTTCTTTATGTAATTCCTATTTTAAATTACTTACTTCACTTACGGTTTATGCAAACTTAATTCCCATTACTTTAATTAGATTCGGGGATGTACATGAAAAAAATTAATTATGTAAAAGCATAAAAGCAGAAATTGCATTTTAATTTTTCCATTTATTTTTGTGTAGGTAATGTACCTCAAAGATAAATGAACGACATTGTCAAGGAGGAACAATTAATTTTCATTTTTCATTTTATTATTAAGGAATAGAGAACTCGGTTTCTGAATCTGTTAACTCCCACCCTTTTAATTAATCTCCTGCTTCGCATATTTTATATTTATAATGGGAGTGTTATCAAATTAAGAAAGAGTAATTAGAATTAGAATAGAATGTATACCATTTCTGAAATTTTTTGTTTAGGTTGTATGATCATAGAACAGAATTTTATAAATTTCTTATATAATTCAATCAATTTTTTATTTTTGTTAGACAATTACAAATCAAAAAGTAATTAGGAGCCTAGAGAGCATTTTTTCATAAGTTCATTAGAAAGGTCAACCAGATTTCTATGTTATTTAATTATAAAAATTAAACTAATTAGGATTTAAAATTTTTAAAACTCTTTCTAATGGTGTAATGCACACACACACACAAATATTATTACTTTTCTCCTAATTTTTTTAGTACGTGTACTCAATTCGCAGTAAACTGTCTTAAACAGATATGTGCACATATCTCATGTAACTGTTTTAAGTTAAGATATCTATAGAATAAAATGCAATAAAACGAACTCGAGGCAACCCATACATCTGATAAGTTTCCGATAACATGCAAAGACGTTTAATTTCGATTTGAGATGTGTTTGAAATAACATATTTGCCTAAACACATTTTTTTTGCCTGAAAATCGTTCTGTTTAACATAAGTTTCTATAAAGGATTCAAAACTCACAAAATTTCTCTATTTTTCTCAATCGAAAAATCATTTAAGTATTAGAGTTGAAGACAAATATCGTGTAGCCTTTTTATCTTGCTCTAAAACCTCTAATGGTGTCGTCCTCTATGTTTAGAATTATAAAGTACAATTAAGTTAAATTACGAACGTCATGCAAAATCATTCTTTTAAAACGTAAATTAAAGCGAGCTTTAAAAATTAAATAAAAAAATTTTGAGTAAAATAAACGTATAATATAACTAAATCACTTTAAAAATCTAAATGTATTTAATGTAATTTTTTATCATGTAATTTACCATCAAATATCACTTATTTATATTAGAATCGTATAAAATTATTTTCTAAAATTTAATTTATATTTCTATGTTTTTTTTAATATTGTAATTTATAAACAACAATAATTTATTATTTATTATTTTTGTCAAAAGTATGAGACCTCTTGAAATTATTCCAGTTGAGTTAAATGTCAAATCCAAAGTGTAAAAATAATGCAACATTAACTGAGCTGTATATTTTATTATATTATAATATAGTTTTTTTACATTTTATAAAGCAGGAAGTGTGTCATAAATATATTACAAAGTTTTATGTAATTTCAACAAAAATCTAGAAAGTTATGAGAACTTAAAATTATATCCTTTTTACACTGGCGATGAAGTTTTTCAAATATTTGAGACGCAATAAAATTAGTCTCATTGAAAGGAATGTCAAATCCAAAGTGAAATAAAAGATTGCTAAAACTAAATTCTATTTTTTATTAAATTATAAGTGCTTATTTTTACATTTTTTAAAAACAGTAAATGTATCTTAAATATATTACAAAGTTTTATGTAATTTCAACTAAAATCTAGAAAGCTATAAGAACTTAAAATTACATCATTTTACACTGGCGATGGAGATTTTAAAATGTATGAGACCCCCTAAAATTATTCTCATTCAGTGGAGTGTCAAATCTAAAGTGAAATCTTTGAGATCATTTATAAAGATGTGTATTACATTAAACTGATGCTAAATTTGCGAAATTAACAAGAGCAATATATAGTTATAAAGTCTAATAATTATTATTTTTTATTTTTGTTTTGATTAATTCTATTGTATTTTGAAATAAATAATTCTGAGTGGGATATATGAAAAGCATAAAATCGAAAAACAATTATATAGCGAGATATTATTTTATGTGAAGCTTTTCACCCAAAAAGTAATGCATTATTTATGGAATCGTTAAATATGAAATACTAAAACTGAAACAGAACATGTTTGTAAAATCTTAAGACAATTTTGAAAAAAATATTACTATGAATACTCTAGAGTAATATATCATGTACCCCTAGACAGTAGAAAGACATTGGAAATCCAATGATCTCTGCCACGATACGTCTTCCTCTTAAAAAATGCATGAAAAACTTAAAATAAAGTTATATAAGATTGAAAATAGGAAATTCCATTGTGCGGTAAAAGGTTGAAAGATATTTCCTTTGAGAATATTGGAAAAGAAAAATTTTAAATTTGACATCCGTTCCACAATAGAGTGTGGTACACATTACACCTTTATACTTTACATTAAATGAAAATCGTAATAACTAAAAAAAACTCTCTTTTAATATATATATATATATATACATATATATTTGCAAGCTTGGTATGCTGTAAAAAATTGATTTTTACTAATAGAAAAAGAAATTCATAATTCAAAATTTATTTCTTTGACATGACGCATTTAAATGAAAATTTAATATTTTATCTGTGAAAATTATTTAAAAATGCCATTTCATATTTTAAAACACTACTGCATAGACATTATTTTAAAATAGACTACACATTTGTTTTTCAGCATAGAATAATTTTGTTCTTCAAATGAGTTCTCAGAATGGCTACTACTTTATCTAAAATATATTTAGTTAACAAAATAAACATAAAAGTGCTTTTTTCAAACAATGCCAACGGGGAAATTAAACAATTGGGTAAAAAAAAAAAAAAAAAAAAAAAAAAAAAAAAAAAAACTCAAGTAGCTAATCTCTTAAAGATAAGTATCTTGTTAAAATCGCTTTTATAAAAAATTATATCCGTTTATATTTATTTATATTAAATAATTTATTTTTCTGGAAAGAATGCTATAGATATATAATTAATCGAATGTGCCGATCCCCCAAAACGTTCCTTTATCTGAACTACTTTCACTGAAATATATTTATTTAACAAAGTACACATAACACATAAACATATACACGTACATATACACGTACACATAAACATATATATATACACATAAAAGTGTTTTTGCAACTATTCCATCAGCGAAATTAAACAATTAGGTGAAATCTCGTGTAACAGATATTTTGAGAATCTTATCTTGTTAAAATTGCTATTACAAATTTTATATCCGTCTGTATTTGTTTATTTTAATTTTAATTTTTATATTTACTATACTATACTATATGATATATAATAACTAGTTGGATGTGGCAACCCCAAAATATTTTTCTTTTGTCACATACATGCTAATACTTCAAAAAATCGCTACCACAGTTCCATAATTAAATAACAATCTATGCTCATCGTGAATTTCAGTGCATTAGTTCTTAAAATAGAACTATAGAGGCTATCAGCAAAAATGTAACATAAAAGCGCCATATATTGACTGATTTATACTACACAATAAACAGGACTAAGATTTCTCAAGCTATACATGAATGTGAAGTTGTATGAAAAAATTAGTGCATTAATTCTTGAGATAGAGCCATTGCAGTATTTTAGCATTTGAGCGACACCTGTAATCGGGAGATTTACACCAATATTTTTTAAAAAAATCAATCCATATCAAGGATCAACTTAATCTGAAGTTTTATGGAAATCAGTTCATTAGTTATTGAGATAGAGCTATTGCGGAAATCATGTAAAATGCAGCATAGCAGCGCCAGATGTTGAGCGATTTACACCAAAATGTAAGCCACATCAATTCATGTCAAGAACTAACTGAATATAAATTTTGATGGAAACTTATGCATTAGTTATTGAGATATAGCTGTTACGTAATTCTTAAAAGATGACGTATAACAGCGACACCTGATGAGTGATTTACACCAAAAAATAATTTATATGAGAGATTACTAGAATATAAGCTTTTTTTAAATTCCGTTAATTTGTTCTTGAGATAGATCGCCACAGAAACTTTATGTCACATACAAACAGACAGAGTCACAGATTCACTGATATATACTTTGTTTAAAAACATGTTTTTTGGTATCCGTGACCCCTAAAACATGAAAATCCGTTGAAAACTGGAACATGAAATTTTTAAAGTAATATTTTCTTTTTAATTTACTTCCGAACCTTGCTTATAAGTCATTTTTAATATACAAGGATGAGATTTCACGTGGAAATTTACAGCATTAGAGAATTACAGTAAGGAGCTGCAACGGGGCCAGCGGGAACCGAATCCACAGACCTCGTCGGCTATCAGTCGATTAGCGGTGTGCTGGCTGAATCAACGGCACCACAGAGTACCATATTCATTACACTTTTTTCAGTCTAGAGTTTTGTATCTAAATATAATTTTTAAGTGTTAGGTTATAGAAAGTTATAGGAATTTTTTCACGAAATAAAATAACAACAAAAAATATTTATTGCAATGCAAAATGTTTACACACTCAAAAAATCTTTTAAAACGCATAATATTTAACGTATCTTATAAAACTGCATTAATATTTATTTTTGCATTTAGTTATGCTTTTTAAAACAATCGTTTATGAATATTTTCCAAAAGGCATCATTTTCAGTTCACATACGTTCCATTTTAACTTTTATTCTACGTATTAATTCCTGAGTCAGAGTTAAAATATCGGAGATTAAATAAAAGTTACATACTGTTAATTTTAAACAGAGTTTGTAGCTAAAAAGCATGTTTAAGAAAAAATAAAAAATATTTCAAAATGATATCAAAGCTATTTTATAATAAAAACGTTTCTTTTATATTTTTTCACATTAAAAGTTTAGAAATAACTTTTACAGAAAGATTAATTGGCAAAATTCTTTTCTATCTCAGTCTTTCAAAAATTCAAAAAGTTTGGAAAGTTTTTTATCAAAGTATTAAAGTTAAAAATTAAGCCACGTATTTATTTTTTATCATAAAGGTAAATCAAAGTAAGGATTATAGCTGATGCGAGGTGTTTTAAAAGATTTATTTTTGTTCTCAAGAATATGTTATTTTAGATAAAAATGAAAATACACTTATCATACATTTTTAAAAGGAATTTAATATGTAAAAACTGAGTTTATTTGTTACTAATTTACGAAAACTCAAGAACAAGCAACTTAGACCTATTTTTTCCATCTTTACAAGAAGAAGTATTCGATTCATAATCATTTTCGAATGCCAGTTTATGACGGATTTATACGTTTTAGGCGCAAGAGATTTAAAAAACTTGCTTTTACAAAGTGCCTGTCTCTCTGTATGTGACGTAAATTTTGTCGGCTCTCTATCTCAAGAACTAATGCACGGAATTTCACAAAAAATTAAATTCATTTAGACCGTGCTATCTAGACCTGATTAGTTTTTGATGTACGCCGCCAAAGAGATGACGTTGCTATATTGCCTTTTCCCCAATTTCTACAATATCTATGTCTCAAGAAGTAATGAGTTGATTTTTCTAAAACTTCAGGTTTCGTTAGTCCTTGATAGAACATGGTTTGGATTACGTTTTAGTGTAAATCGCACAACAGATGGCGCTATGATGCATTATTCATGATTATCCCAGCAGCTCTATCTCAAAACTACTATACGAAATTTCATCAAATTTCTGATTCAGTTAGAACTTTAAATAAACTATTGCAGATTAGATTTTGGTGTAAATTACCTAACCGGTGATACAACTATGTATAATTTTTCTGGAAGTATTAACATGTATGGGAAAGTTTCGGGATTGCCATATCTGACTTTTTTTTTTGCCTTGTTTTCATTTTTAAAAAATATTCGCAATTCCTGCGGCGAGATTTTTAGAGGATGAATGACATGCTCCACATCATAATAATATTAAAAAAAAATTGGAAATAATATATATGGTAATATATTTTGCGAAGCATCTCCAGAATAAATAATTATTCAAGATTGCACATAAATTCTATTTCACTGCATTAGTGTTAATCACATAGGCATTTTACAATTTATAATGAAATACCCATTGACGATAGTTCTGATACTAACTGAAAAATAAAATTTTTAAAACTAAACATTTTTAACAAACGATATGTTAAAAAATAATTTAACAATTTGATTTATAAATTAGTAACAAAATCTTAATCACATTAAAGGATTGTATATTATTCGCAATTAGTTTATATGAATGTTACATTTGCATGGACCGTTTTGAAAAGTTTAACTTATGATGCGTAAATAAGAGACTATTTTGAAATTTTAGGACAGATTTGTGCTTACAAAAATATACTAACAAAAGGTTATAATGAATTATTTTTTAATCAACTATTACAAAAATAAATATATGTTTTAAGGATGAAAAATAAGCTAAAAAAATACATGGTTCACTGAAATAAATATTTATATTTTAAAAAATATATATTTACAGAAAAATCTTACTAACATGTGATTGAAATTCATAAATTGTTGGCTGAAAACAATTTTCAAGAGACTAAACAAGACTATTTCAGAAACAATGTTTATTGTTGCAGTTAAAGTAATCTTTTATATCATTTAAAGAATAAATTTTCATTGATATCAAAATAACACAAGTTAAACTATATTTATTAATGCAAATGCATTGTCAAAAGGTTTTACTAGGATATATTTTTCAAATATCTGATAACTTAAAGATAACACCGTGATTCTTTTGACTGTCAGATAAATTCATTCGATATTATGTAATGCAGCTTCTTGCATAAATGTTTTATTAATATTTTGATTGCTTGAGTTGTTGTGAAGTTATTTTGATGGAAAAAATACTGATTGATTATTTAAAAATATTCATATATTCAGAATTCTCATCAGGTTGGACGTATTCCCCGTGTAAATTAAGCTTCATCCCTAAGCGCCAACGATGGAAAAAAAAATTGAAATTACATATTCATGAAGGTATTTGACATTTTCAAATAAAATGCTGATTAGTTAAATATATGCCCAATAAATCTGTTTTCGTTTAAAATCAAATTTAATGAATAATAGATAATCTCGTATTTTTAACATGCAATTTTGATATTATGTAAATATCATAAAAGAAAATGTAAAATATAATTTATAAATGAAAAATATTTGCTGTATTTAGTAAATTAATAAATATTTAAAAGATATTTCTGCATTTTGCTTTTACTGTAGAACATTCGCAAAAATTTTAAATGAAAATATTTATTCCCTTTAGAACATTCTCATAAGTAGTGAAAAGAATCTCGCGTATCTTATTTATAATTATATTTTGTTATTGTTGTTGTTGTTATCGTTTAACCTTTAATGACAGGTTCGATTTATGATGATATTCTAAATACGGCAGGAAAAATTAGTTTTTAAAAACACTCTTTTATAAACATTTCATCTTGAAAAGCATGCCTAATTTTTAAGGTTTCGTTCATATGACGAAACCTTATTTGTCTGTCTGTCCGTCACGGAGTCCATACACAAAAACTGTATAACTCAGGGACTTCAAATCTTGTGTGTTTACAGCTGAGTACCCGGTCTCACACGACAATCACAAAACTTAAAAGTCTGTTATTTTAATTAAATTAATTTTTTAAATGATATCCGTTCATTTTTGCGATTTAAATTTTAATCGAGAAGCAATTAAACGTTTCTCGTGTAGATATCACAGCTTGGATATAAACCATCTCACTCATATTGAGAAGGTTCTTACTTCGAACTCCGATATTAGAACTTAAAAATTTCATACTTAGATGGATTTAATTAAAAGAGTTTCGTATTTTTTGCCAATGTAATGATTTATGTTATTTTTTTATTACTGATATTCATAACATATTATGGAATTCAGTTTTCTTTCTGTATTAAAAACTATTTCTGTTAATGTTTCAGCATTTTAAAATTAAGTAAAAATTCCTTTTAGCTTTTAGAAATTTAAAATGTTTTTTATTACCATGCTATTTTTTAAAAATTCTAATTTACAAAAAATTAAAAATTCTGGATTTTATTTAAATAATTTTATTTGGAACATTTTTAATTTGATTAAAATAAATAACTTCCTTTTGTAAGTATTTTTAAATAAAATGCATTGATTATATCATGTATCTAACAATTTAATAATTATAAATTAATAATTTAAATTTAATAATTAAAGAATAAGTTTTTTTTTCGAAAAAATACTAAACGAATATTTCTTTGTGATCTACAATTACATTTAAGCACTTGTTTTTCATATAAGAAAATTTTTTTATATTCTAATTTTATTGTTAAATTTTATTCAAGTTGCCTCAATTTAAACGAAAAGATAAATTTGAATTTGGATTTATTCAATTACT
Source organism: Maratus speculifer (assembly GCA_964019185.1). Classification (NCBI taxonomy): domain Eukaryota; kingdom Metazoa; phylum Arthropoda; class Arachnida; order Araneae; family Salticidae; genus Maratus; species Maratus speculifer. The sequence continues at coordinate 165,289,991 of OZ025294.1, read as the reverse complement.
CAAAATATGGGCAGAAGGATTGAATTTCTCTAATCTGAAAACAAACAAACTCGGTAGCGTATTTTGTAATCTTGCCTTCAAGTAGATTTGCATACGTTTGAAAAATTATATACGTGGAAACATAATTACTAGTCCTACCTGCATTTGACAGGCTTTCTAAGGTATGTAATGTTTTAAATCCTTTATTTCGTACCTTAAATAAATTTAGGCAATTAGTTTTCCTTAGTTTACAAAGACAAGCTATGGTTTAGTAAAACGTGAAATCGTGGTAGATGAACAGACATTATGTTTCTTAGGAAACAAAAGTAGTAAAATTAACAACTCATTTAATAACTAATCATTAATAAATACTTCTATGACCTAATTATTCCTGCTATTTGAATTTAAAAATTCTGAAGGAATATGCCTCTTTGTTCCTCGTGAGTCAATGCCAGGAGAAATAAGTTACTTCGCGGTCTTAAGAAAATCCTGCGTTCCGTTAAAGAGAAAATCCTGCGTTAACTTTTTGGAAAATAGATGTTTTCTCGGTAGAGAATTGGGAAATATGAAGTTTATCTGAATCTTCTTATTAGTTAATTTCCGCAACTCTTTAAATTTTATTCGTTTTCTGATTGGCCATCTTTAATGTCCAAAAATGGAATACTTTTATTTCCACAGTGACATAAAAGTAATAAAAACTTTTAAAAAATAATAATTTAAAAACAAATTATGATAATGTTTTCAAACAAATTTAATTTAAAAGTGCCTTTTTTTTCTCTACGCAACGTTGTATGTTTAGAAGTTTAAAAATTAGCAGTTCCGAAAATTGTAAAACTGAAATTTCACTTATGATTTATTTAGGATGGATCCAGGAATATTAATACTTAATTCATGTCGTACGTAATGTGAGCCGTTCAGAAGCCAATCTGATTAACTTCATCAAAAAAATGCACGTTTTAAACAGTTAAAGTTATATATCTATAAATTACTGCTTTTTATCATTGCTCTAAAAATATTAATGTTTAATGTAGGTCGTACGTAACATATGACTCGTTATGATCATCATAAAAAGTAAAGTTTATTATTACTATTAATTTAAATATAGAATTTAATTATAGGTCTTTAAAATTTTAGTCTTGAAAAATATTATTTTCCAGATAGTCGATGTAATTTTGTTATTATTATTTTTTTAATTCTGAAAATGCACCAACACACATTGCAATTAATATTTCTTTTTTTATATATATTATTGAAATACATTTTTAATGCAACATTTGTATTAGACTTGAGCACTCAACTTTATTGCCTTTACAATTCTACCTCCTCTTGTTAAGCATGGGCTTCAAGTTTTGGCAAAATGAAATGCGAGTTAAAAAAAGTGGGAAAAAAGTCCTGTATTAATTTGACGCAATCTCAATTACTGCTTTAAATAACTGCTAAATATTATATCTTCAATTCTGTGGTAAAGATTTCCATTTGCTAATATTCAATCATGTTAAGAAAAGTAGTCGTTGTGGCCCATCGAAAAACTTACCTATCATGTATGTGCTGATGCAAAAACTGCAAGTAAATATTAATTGATGGGGTTATAATATTTAAATACTCTATAATATAATTATTTAAAAGAAACATCCTTATAACTCCAAAAAGGTTAAACACATTAGCTAACAGTTTACTGCGTCGAATTAGACGTCTCATTTTCAATTGAAATATACATTTGAATTGAAATTTAAATGAAATAAATTATCATGAGATATCGAAATGCGTGGAAAATATTATTACATATATCTCTGCAATTAAATATCCAAACAAATTCATTCTTTATGCAACATCTATCTTTTTTTTGTCTTTTATATTAACTCCTTAAAATAAACAATGTCGAACATTTTCATATAATTTTTTCAGAAATAATTTTTCGACAGTCCAAAATAATGATAATAATAATAAAATAATAATAATAATCGACGTCACTGAAATTCAATATGTTTCTTCTCATTATTACCTATTAAATTCATGCCAAATTTCAAGTCTCCATCTTAATGTTTTCAAGAGATAGAGCCTCTACTGACGTACACACAAACAGACGGATGGCTATTATACTCTCAGAAAAAAATTGATAATTTGCTGCAATTTGAAAAGAAAAAATGTAATTTGAACGTTTCCATTCAATTTTGATGGGCAAAATCCTCATTTGATAAAAAACGGTCTGATCTACTAAATAAGTGGTTTTATCCCTTAGATACATAGAAAATTAAGGGACAATCCAAATTTTCTAGACCATCTGTTAGCAAAATTACGGTACGACTCCATAAATTTTCATCCGCTAGGGTGTAACCCTTCATTTTAGACGTATTTAAAAAATAATTTCACCTATCTATAAAAAATACATATAATAAAAAATTATGTCACTTATGTAACCGTAACATATTTTTAATGTCAAAAAAGCGATTCTGTGATGATTATCAAACGTGCTATATGGTAGGGAACAATAATTAAAGTTTTATTGTGTTTTTAAAAGTGCATTATTTTATGTTATACGGGCTTCACAAAATAATGAACATAACTTTTTTTATGGGGTATGATTGAAATCTCTGCTGTCGGCCTCTGCCTGTAATTTTACAGGAATATTTTCAACAATGTGGTTTTCCAAAATTATTTTTTTCGGAATTGCATTGTCTGAAACGTGTAAATCGCTCAAATCGCAATCGATTTTTAAATCGATTAAAGGATTTTCCGACACTTCGTATGATAATTAAGTAATGACAAGTTGATTCTGATGTTACCTCTTTATGTCTGTCTATTTTGATGTCTAAAATGATGCGTTCGCATTTATCCAAATGTGTTAGAATTCCTCATGTTATTTCAAAATTTTGATGGCACATCACTGTAACGACTGCAGTAGTGAGGATTTTTTTTAAATAAAACTTACCTAAAATCCATGCGTGGAAAGTGTGATCTATAGACCATTTTATAAAATAATGTACAAGTATATACTTATTGTCCACAGTAATGTTGAAGATGACTCAAAAGCGATTTTCTTAAATTACATCCCTTCTTTTTGCTGATTAAAGATTTTTATGTCTACATAGGTTTGGAATATTTACAAGTAGCACACTCATCACATGATCGTCTGGAATACTGCACATTTTAATCCTTCTTTTCTGCAGTTAAAGCGTCCTCTAACAATGCTGTTTTTCATTACTCCTTAGTGGCCGATGGTTGGGTTATTGAATAGTTCTTTAACATATTGTTACAAATCACGTGTGAAGCAACCCAAGGCGCCATGCGGTCGCCGAAGGGAAAGCCACCTGTGGCGCAATGTTTTGTTTAAAAAGGTAGAAGTTGTTACGATTTCTCGATGCGAGGAAGAATATTTTACTTCCCCGTAAAAAATATGTATCTTTTTATGTAAATATTAGTGTTAGTGTCTGTTCAACTATATATGTGTGTGTCGTGGAAATAAAATGAAAAAATGCCAAGTGGAATATTTTTTAAAGAAAGAAACACGAATTTATATAACTCGAATCTTCTAGGATTAAAAACTGTTCTCTAGAAATGAGCAGTGTCAACATGGTGCCGAAACCCGGGAAATGGAACATTAATATTGATTAAACATAGATTCCCGATCCGGAAGTGTGATTTCAAGATTACCGAAACGAAGCTCGAATCTCGGCATAAAAAAGGTACTGTAATTTTTATTTCTAAGCATGAATCTTGAAAAATTAAAGGCTAAGCGTAAAGTTATGAAAACGACCGTAACTAAATTTATAACAAAGGTCGAGTCGTTAATTGAAGATATTGATTTTGAAAATAAAGATCATATTGATAAGCTTTCGGAATTTTTGATAAATTTGGAGGAAAAACAATTAGAATTAAAGGAAATTAATTTGAAAATCGAAGAATTGATCACGGATGATACGAATTTAGAAACGGAAGTTCAAAATAGTATCGATTATAATGATACTATTAATGAAACGAAATTTAAAATAAAAACAAATTTGAAGAAATTTAAAAATGATGTTGAATCGAGAAACGCTAGTTCGTTGTCAAACGCTAGTACGGTTCCTTATGTTAGTACACGATTGCCTACTGTAAATTTGCCAAAATTAAATATTCCGAATTTTAAAGGCGATCCTAATACATTTCTTGAATTTATCAATAGTTTTAAAAATACTATTGATGTTAATGATAATTTGACAAAAATAGAAAAATTAATATATTTGAAATCATTTTTGTCTGGTGAAGCCTATAAAACGGTATCTGGATTAGCCCTAACAGAAAGTAATTACGATCACTCGCTAGATTTACTAGAAAAAAGATATGGTAAAACGGAAATTTTAATTAGCGGTTTTATAAATAAATTATTAGAAATCGAACCGATCAGGTCATGCTCGAATACGAAAATGTTGAGAGATTTGTATGATGAATGCGAAATAAGCATTAGAAATTTGCAGGCGATAGGAGTAGCTACGGACAATTTTGGGTATTTACTAATCCCTATCATTTTAAGGCAATTACCTCATAATTTGGTAATTGAATTTCAAAGGAAAAAGGATAACGAAAAGCCGGGGGATGTTAATGAATTAATGAAATTTATAAAATTTGAGATTGATTCAAGGGAAGCGGCAACTGTTATATCAGGAAATTCCTTAAAAAGTCCAGAAAAATCTCGGTGGGAAAAAATGCTCCTACCAGAACAAAGGGTAATTTTCCCACTTCAGTTAGCTGAACACGGTCGTAAAAAATGTTTGTGTATTATGAATTCGAATCATAATAGTTTAAAATGTAAGGAAATGACGGATGAACAAAAGCGTTATAAGTTAAAAAAAGAAGGAAGATGTTAACGATGTTTTTATAAGAAACATCTATTATCTCTATGTAAGGCTAAAATACAACCGTGTGAGTTATGCAAGAGTTTTCAACATAATTATTTGTTTTGCCCCGCTAAGAAATCCTCTGAAATTAGTCCCGTTGAGAATACTAAAAAATCAGAAATTGTACAAAATCAAGAAAATCAAGCGGTTGTCTCATCTGTTATTAAAACTCAAAATTTTCCAGAAAAATATTCGACAATTTTGCAAACGGCATGCGTACAGGTAAAGGGTGATTCCAAGAAATTAAGTACAAGGCTATTATATGATTCTGCATCTTCGCGCACATTTATTGCAAAGAATTTAGCAACTGCTTTAAAACTAAAACCAGTAAAAAGAGAAAAATTGCTAGTTTATACTTCGAATCGTAACGCCATAGAACAAGAGTATGATTTAGTGGATATTACTATAATTAGTCGCCATCCTCCGCATGAAATTACTAAAGTTCAGGCGCTCGTATCAGACATAATTAGTGCGACGCAAGTAAAATCACATATTGATTCACAGCTCATAAATAAATTGCGTTCAGATGAAAATGAGTTTGCTGACAGATTTATTAATGAAAAGACTGTACAAATATTATTGGGATGTGATTATATGTTTGCGACAATCACGGGAGGGGTAGAGAAAATCAATAAATATTTATTTATTCAACCAACAATATTTGGAAAAACTTTAATTGGACGAATGCATAGCAATAATGTAAATGGAGCTTCTTGTTTTAAGGTCATTTGTACATCAACAGACAATGATTTAAGAAAATTGTGGGATGTGGATAATTTTTTATCCTTTCCTACTGATATTCAAAACGACGAAAAATATGAGGTGATTACGCAATTTCAGAGGGAAATAATTTTCGAGAATCAAAGGTATATCGCGCCACTTTTATGGTCGTCTAAAGTAAACAAAGAAAGTTTATCAAATAATTACGAAGTTGCGAAACAGAGATTTGTGGGTCTGGAAAAGAGATTAAGGGGTAATAAATCTTTATTTCAGAAATATAACGAAATTATGAAAGAACAATTAAGTGAAGGTATTATTCAAAAGTGCGATACTAATTGCTTTATTGGTTACGTAAAGCCACACCAAATCATTTTTAGACCATATTCTTCTAGTACGAAATCAAGAATTGTTTATGATGCTAGCAGTAAAAGAAATAATGAAAAAAGTCTAAATGATTGTCTTTTCGCTGGAGAAAATTTAAATCCTAATTTAATTGACATAATATTAAATTTCAGGTCTCATAAAATTGCTTTTTTGGGCTATATTGCTAGAGCATTCTTGCAAATAGAAGTGTCTAAAGAGGACAGGAATTATTTGTGTTTTTTATACTTCGATGATTGTGACATAGATAAGCCTGTGACTTTATATCATTTTAACCGACATTGTTTTGGAGTCACGAGCTCCCCGTACGTGTTGGCTTCGACAATTAAGAAACATATTAGAAAGTACAAAGAAATTAATCCTATTGCTTATAATATGTTAGATATTTTTTTATACGTGGACGATTTGGCACATGGGGCTCCGACAGTCCAAGAAGCTTTCAATTTATCAGCTTCTGCTGTCTCAATACTTAAGGATGCGAATATGAACTTGAGAAAGTTTAATACAAATTCTTTAGAATTAAGGGAATTATGGAAGAATGGTAACCCAGTTATAGAAACAGACGAAAGTCATTAAAAATTAAAAATTCTGGGACTTAATTGGGATAATATAAACGACATCCTGTCAATAGATTTTAAGGCATTTATGTCAGATGGTGATAATTTGGAATACACCAAAATACATGTTTTGCACAGCGCTGCCAAAATATTCGATCCTATCGGATTCATATCGCCATTCTTAATTAGAATTAAATTACTTCTTCAAGAGTTATGGGAACGCGGTTTAGAATGGGACGACACACTTCCTAAAGAATTTAAAGAAAAATATGAAAAATGGTATAGCGAAATAAAACTGTTAGAAAAGATTCAGGTACCCAGGTATTATTTTAATACAGATAATATTTTAGATGATAAAGTTCAACTTCATCTTTTTTCTGATGCTTCGTTAAAATCTTACGGGGCAGTGGGCTACTTCAGATACCAGACTTCCGAGGGCTTTTCTAAAACTTGTTTTGTAATTTCTAAAGTTCGTGTGGCCCCTTTAAAAAGAATCACTTTGCCGAGATTAGAGCTTCTAGGTGCATTAATCGCTGCCAGAATAGCCAGCCATCTAAAAAATGTTTTCAATAATATTCAAAAAGTAGTATTCTGGACGGACTCCACAATAACGTTAGACTGGATCAAAAATTCTGCTGCCAAATGGAAGCCCTTTGTTGCAAACAGGGTAGCAGAGATACAAGAAAATTCTGATCCCAGTGCCTGGAGGCATGTCAGCAGTAAAGATAATCCAGCTGATATTCTCACTAGAGGACTCTCTTCCAAAGAATTAGCCAGTAATAAGCACTGGTGGCATGGCCCGGATTGGCTAAGTAAATCCGAAAATTTTTGGCCAAAACTTGATAACGTAAAACATTCTTCTTCTAACATTGAAATGGAATCCTGAGATAAAATCGTCGTGAACTCGGTAATAACTCGTGAAAGAATCATCGACATTAATAGATATTCTAATTTAAATAAATTGTTGAGAATAACAGCCTATGTATTGCGTTTCATAAATTTGACTAGGCATAAACAAGATAATCGAAACACTTTAACAATGGAAGAACTCCAGGGAGCGGAAAATTATTGGATACGACAAATTCAAAATGAAAAATACTTTGTAGAAATTAAATGTTTGGAAAAGGCAAAGCCCCTTCCTAGAGATTCTAGTCTCATAAAATTAAATCCTTTTATGGATGCTGAGGGCATCTTACGTGTATCAGGGCGACTTTCAAAATCTAACATCTTGCTAGAAAATGAAAAGTATCCGATTATTCTGCCGCCCAAAACTAAATTAGCTGAGTTAATTATTTGGAATGCACACGAGAAAGTGTATCATTCTTCAGTGACACATACGCTTGTCGAAATTAGAGAAAGGTTCTTGCTTCTAAAAGCCAGAAAAACGATAAAGGATCTACTCAAAAAATGTGTTGTCTGCAAACGATTTTCTGCGAATCCAGGAGACCAGAAGGTAGCTCCGTTGCCACCTGATCGTATTGAACAGTCTCCACCATTTAATATTCTAGGATGTGACTTCGCAGGTCCCTTATTTGTAAAAGATAAGACAAATAAACAATACATTTTACTTCTTACCTGCGCTGTAACAAGAAATGTTCATTTGGAACTGGTAGACAGTTTATCTACGCAAGCCTTCTTACTCGCATTTAGAAGGTTCATCGCTAGACGGGGTTTATGCTCCGTAATTCATTCCGACAATGCACGTACATTTAAATGTGCTGAACTAGAACTTAAGAAACTCTGGACCTTAGTAGCTCATCCAGAAGTGAAAGAATTTTTTTCTTCCCATAAAATAAAATGGAAATATATAGTAGAAAAAGCCGCCTGGTGGGGTGGCTTTTACGAAAGGATGGTGCGAAGTGTTAAAACAGCCCTACGAAAAACGCTAGGCAAAGCAATATTAACTTATAACGAACTGTCCACCATAGTAGCTGAAATAGAAGGCACTATAAACTCTAGACCCATCACTTACATGAGTGATGAAAGCCAGGACCCCGTACCATTGTGCCCAGCACATTTTTTGATAGGGAGAAGAATAACTTCTCTCCCTCCAGCACGCCTGCACCTTGACTCGAATCTCTCTTCCAGGAAAGAATTGCTTAAAACTTATAATTATCGAGAAAAATTGATGAGATTGTTTTGGTCCCGATGGAAGGGAGAGTATTTATTAAATTTGAGATCAGCCCACCAAAGTATAAACAAAACTAATATTCCCCAATTTAAAATAAAGGATATTGTCTTAATAAAAGACGATAGTTTACCCAGAAATTTTTGGAGTTTAGGTAAAATTATAGAAACCTTTCCTGGAAGAGACGGCAAGGTGAGGGCCTGCAAAATAAGAACTCAAAAATCTGTTTTGAGAAGACCAGTGCAATTACTCTATAATTTGGAACTCAATGAAAATTGACTGTTTTTAGTGAAATTTGCATTGTAATCTTTTCTTTTATTATTCTAGTTGAAGTGTATGTCCAGAATTCTTAAAGTGTTTAAAGTATGTATATTCTTATTATATTTTGAAATTTGTACTTGATTTAATGTATCGTATTGCAACATATAGTGTGATGAACCCCATAGGTTCATGGGGGGGGCAAGCTGTTACAAATCACGTGTGAAGCAACCCAAGGCGCCGTGCGGTCGCCGAAGGGAAAGCCACCTGTGGCGCAATGTTTTGTTTAAAAAGGTAGAAGTTGTTACGATTTCTCGATGCGAGGAAGAATATTTTACTTCCCCGTAAAAAATATGTATCTTTTTATGTAAATATTAGTGTTAGTGTCTGTTCAATTATGTGTGTGTCGTGGAAATAAAATGAAAAAATGCCAAGTGGAATATTTTTTAAAGAAAGAAACACGAATTTATATAACTCGAATCTTCTAGGATTAAAAACTGTTCTCTAGAAATGAGCAGTGTCAACACATATCTCATTAATGCTGTAGAGGGCAGCACTGTAAACTTCGCTTATGATTGAACTCTCACTTAAGATAAATACAAAATTTTTTATGTGATGCGATTCTTTTAATGCTCTAAATAGTTATCTGAATGTATATTTACTCGTAAATATACATATATTTTCTAAGGTATTCTGCATTCTTCTGTGCGAATTACAAAGATTTATGACTTTTTTGATTTATAGCACATTCCGTTCCTGCTTGAGAAAAATTATTGAAATATTGAGAAAAGGAAACATATATTTTTTCTTTTTCGGCATAAATTTTATATTGTTTAAGGTTTATTATTTAGTAACGCATCAAAACACTGATTAGGTAAATAATAACTTTAATGAAAATAATGAACTTTAAATTTGAAGAATAACTTTTACTTTCACAAAGCCTCTCTATAATTTTTTTCTTTTACGAAAATTTTCGTCTTCAAAGTCCATCGCATAAAATGTATATTTACAAACGCATGTTTATATCTATTTTTATTTGTTTATAGATTTATTGCTTTAGTTCGAGAAAAAATATTTTCAAAAAGCGCTGTTAGCATTTTCTTTACCATTTGGGTAAAAAAAAAAAAATCGATTTAACATGAATTATTTAAAATAATAATTAATGGATAATCAAAAGATTGCTACAAATTAATATTATTGTAATTTATTTAATACGACGTTATGGTTTGAAATAATAATTTTAACTATCATATATTCTTAAATTTGCTATAGACAACTTTTCTTAGTAAGAAAAATATTAACTGGGGAAAGCGTGAACCTTTTTCTATCTTTTTATTCATCGGACTAGTTTTCTTCCACTTCTCAAGAACGTCGTTTCAGGTAGCCAATAACAGGGGAAACGTTGATTTGATTACTTAAGATGGATTGGCTCAGATAAGAAAACAGAGTTTGCAGAGCATGGTCTCCTCCGACCCTCCGGTGCCTTCACTGAAGTCTTAAAAAATAAAATTTTCAGCAAGAGCTGAAGACAGCAGAAAACAACCATAACTTTATATTAAACTAAATTTTATATTCGACTAAAATTTCCATAAATGTTGGTGAGAAATGTTATGAAACTACGGCCGATCTTGCCAGCTAAAACTTATTCGCCAATAAGGGAGAGGGACTAGCTATTGCTATACATAAGTGAGCAAATGCTGCCGGAACATCCGACACTTAACAAAACAGTCGGCGCAGAGTAATTAGTATTTTTCTCAACTGAGAGGTTTGCATTCAAATAGAATTTGGCATTACACCGTTCTACAGAATGTTTCAAGTAATAACAAAAGCATTTTTTTGCATTAAAAAATATACCTTTTAAAAATATTAAATATACAATTAGTTTTAAAAACACAAATTAAAAAAATCTTATAAATATCATCAACATTTATTTTGATTTTATTCCATTTCATTATGATTTTTGGAAGTATCTTGTATCAACAGTTTACGAGAAATTTTATTTTCAATTTCTTTCCTAACATTGAATTATTGCTGATTTTGCGTTAAAATACTGCTATCAAAGCAAAAGACTGATTTGGTATAATTGAAATTGAGTTTCAATTTAAAAAGTGTGTTTTAGAAAATAAGAAAAGAATTTTAATATGTTATCAAAGCTATTTTACAAGAAACAAATTTAATTTGTTTTTCATTATAAGTTTCGAAAAAACTTTTTTAGAAAAATTATTTGACAGCATTTTTCTTATCATTGCCATTTCAAAAATTCAGAAATTAAGAAAAAAATTATCAAAGTTTTGAAACCAAAAATTAAGATTAGTATTTTTTTTTAATATTAATACGATAATTAGAACTTATGCGAGGTGGTGAAAAAGTTTTATTTTATTTTTGATTTCGAAAGTAAATTATTATAGGAGGAATAAAAAGGCCAATATTCTTATCATATGTATCATTTCAAAGGAATTATAAAAAAATGCATTTATTGGGAACTATTTTCCCAAAACTAAAGAACAATTAGCATTGTAAACAAAAAAAATAAATATTTTGTTCAGATTTAGTTTTTTTATGCACTTTCCGTAGCTAGTTTTTCATAACTGAATGGTATGTTCTGGAAAATAAGCAATATATAAACTATGATGTTGTTTATCAATATATTGCTATATTTTCGATAATCTGCTTTATGAGAATAATTATTCCAGATTACACATATATTTGCTATTTTAATGTATTAGTTTTCAATGCTTTTTTCTGTTTAGTGAAATATTCGAAGCAATATCTGTGACATTAACTAAAAAATCCATTTTAAACGTAAAGATTGCTATTGCAACACATGTTTAAGAAATAATTTGGAATGTATGTCGTATATTATTACCATTCTCTAAATTCAGTAGCTAATACTTTAATATTACATGCAATTAGAAAACGTAAATGTATTAATTTCTTATACAGCTTTACTTAATGTCAGTTTTAGGAGGTCCGGCACGAATTAAAAAAAAATATTTACTGAGCTAAAATTTTGAAATTTTTCTTAATGGTTAACTATATGATTTGTAAACAAAATCCCATGATGAAACTTCTCAGGTTTAAAAAAAAAATAAAATTTAAATTTAAAATTTGCGAAAAAAGTGGTGTAATTTATAACCATTATAACACAAAATATTTTTAAAGTAAATATTTTTTTCTTCAAATTTGCTGAGTTAAAGTTAAAGAAAATAATCAAAAAGATATGTTCCAAGTTTTAACACTTTATTTGTTACTATTCTTAACTTATAACACTTTAAATGCAAGAAATGGCAAAAAAACCATCATGTAGAAAAACGCATTGTCACAAGAAGCCGTTTTCTTGACAGCCCTTGTTTGAAAGCTAGATTTTGAAGGGAAATTATCGATTGACACCGGAATTCAGAAAGGAATTTTTTAGATATTTTGAATGCTTTAATTTAAGCTTTTATTGTCAAAGCAAAATTTTACTAAAATATTATTGGTGCCGTTTGCAAGTTTGGAATAAAAATTAGGTATCGCAGACCCGGCACAGTGTGCCGGAAAGGGTTATGATAGATACATGATTTTAACAACATTTTAAGCAGAAAAATCTGAGAAATGTTTAATGCTGTGATCTTATAAAATAAAATCTGGTGATTTTTGTGTCCCGGGACCCCTTAAGATGAATAAAGGGGATTTTTTTAAATATCATGAAAGACACATACCACGTATTATATGACACAAATCACCTTCAACGAGTACTTATGGATATGCTTGCAAATGATTATCTTTCCGACGAATAATATGCCTATAAAATAAGCAAGCTGGAAATTGTACGGAAGATGTAACAAATGAGGTGCGTTCGTACTGTAGAGAAGTTTTTAAAATTTACAGCGCTTCCGATACAATACAATGTCCGAAATCTTTTGTGTGTTCCTATAAATATTAAATACTTTCATTTATACAGGAAGTGATTTGTAGTTATTTGTAAACCTCAGCAAATTATATCAATTTTATAAAATGTGAAACTGTTTAATATAATTGAAGCGCACCCCAAAAAATGTTTTCCCCTGCATCATTATATAATAGAATACTTTTGTGTGGTACTGTATATTAATATAAATATTATTTGCACCCCTTATTGTGGAGTATGTATATTTTATTTTATATTTCATTGATTCATATAAATTGTGTTATGTTCGAAAAACTATAACATCAGTAAAATACACTTGAAACAAATTTTCCCATTGGCCGTAATGTATCCGAATACTTTTGATTGTCCCTGCAATTGAACTATACATCAGATTTTCATAAAATTTGAAATGATTTGAAATGATTTCAGAAAATTATGTGATAATAATATATTTTAAATTTTGAACGATTAAGTTGAGTAGTTTTTGCTTTGTTATATGCAGACATACAGACGGACGGACAGACGGATGGATTGAACACCGAATGTAGGTGCTATGTATTTACATAATTACGAACGCACCTAAAAGTGTTAATCTGTGCTACCACATCTATTGTTCACGGAAAAAAAATTGTTGATCATCGTGAAAAAAATAATTATTTATAAAATCACTTCTAGTACGTAAAAACAATTTATTTACTAACATTTAATTCCATTTCGCAATTAGTCGCTCGAATGGATAATCTTTCAAGACACCAAGGAAGATTGTTTTACTCACAATGTGCAATATCACTGTTATACCAATCTGTAGTATTATTCAGAAAATAAATATTCGTTGATATCTAAATAACACAAACAAACATTACTCATTAATGCGAAAGAATTGTCAAGAGGTCGTATATCTTTATTTTTAAAATATAATATACCTATATGATTTGTTTGACTAGAAGATAATTATATCTGATGTAGAAACAGTGCAGCTTTCTGCATATTTTTTATGACATTTTTTATTGAGTAAGGTGTTTATAGGGTATTTTGATAAATAACAATATTGATTTATCATTTAAAAATATTCACATATGCAGAATCTCCTCACGTTGCAAATATTTCCAGAATAAATTAAGCTTATTCCCAAAGCATCAATGAAGAAAATTCAAATTACATATTCATGAAGAACATTACATATTCATATTCACTTTCAAAACAATATACGGAATATTTAAATATATGAAAAGCATGTTTGTGTTTAGTTTCGAACAAAATTTATTTGATAATAGATAGTCCAGTCTGTTTCACAGGAAATTCTAAAATTATGTAAAATTCTTACTATGTAAGTAAAATATATCTTATGAAAGAATAAACAACACACACTAATATATAATAAACTATTAAACATTTAAAGACATGTTTACTTATATTTAGAATTTTATAACATATTGATATGATTTTAAATAAATGTAGTAGTTCACTATAATATAAATTTTGCATAAATGTGACGATGCATATAGTTAGATTTTTTGTTTGTTGTTTAACATTAGAATAATATAACATAAGATATATGACATATATTAACATAAAGATTAAATGACAATTTTAAATGAAATCTTTGTTTAATGTAATGAGAAGTATTTGTATAAAAAGTATAAGGAGTTGTATTTGTACAAGAAGTATTAGTATATATATATATATATATATATATATATATATATATATATATATATATATATATATATATATATATATATACGTATAAGAGATTGATTAAATTATACACTCCTGATGCAGAAAATTAGAATCATACAAGTTTTAGTTAGCGTAAAGTTATGCCGGCGCACTCCAAATGCGTTTTAAGTGAATTTCAAATAAAGGTAAGTATATATAACATAAAATAAACGGTCAAGAGTTAGTATTACTCGCGCTCAGAGTGTTCCATTCTACACTGTGAAAAAAATTCAAGAGGTTACTAAAATTTTTTTAGTAAATTTGTATTCCACAGAATTTTTTAGTAACCATTACAAACTTTTTTTGCAAGCGAAACAAGCATTTCTTTTGTAAACTAAACAAAAGAATTTTTTGTGTAACTAACTTAAAAATTTTTAGTATGAGTCACCAAGTAAATTTTAGTAATAGCTCCAAAATTATTTTTAATAACCATTACGTGGGCCCGAAGGGCAGGAGTTTCCTTCGAGCTGCATCCAGACTTCTGAAGCGGAGGATATTCGGCAAAACCGCAATAGATGGCAGCACCAAACATTACTACTGCTCCGACAGTATATTCATAATCCCTTTATTAACGAGCACTTACACTACATATATTCGGGGCGTATTTGGCAGTGGCCAGTATCGAACCCGGGACCTTTTAGCTTGGAGTCCGTTACTATAACCACTATGCCATCGAGGCCACACCAAGTGAGTTTTAGTAATAGCTACTAAAATATATAATTATTAACTCTTATTCGTTGCTAACTTTTTTCTAGTAATTCTTACAGATTTTCTTGTAACCGACTAAGATTACTAAAAATTTTTTAGTAATTACAAGGATCACTAAAGTTTTTTTAGTAGATCGACACTTTTTTTTTTACAGTGTATAAATATAAGATTCAGTAACTATATTATGTAAGTGAAAGTAATCGTTGCTAAAAAAAATGCTTTTTAGAAACTATAAAACGTAGAGTTGGACATAGCATAGATGCAAACACTTTATAATAATTACGGGGTCTGATATAAGGCAAGCAAGTTCAAAACCGGGTAGTGTTTATGAGAAAGTGTGTCTTTTTTCAGTATGGTATTTACTAAATTTCAATTTAAAAATGTTTATTAAATAAAATTTCGGGTTGGAAGCAGGTTGGTCTACGATCATACTCTGGAATAATTAAGAGATGTTGGCATCTATGAGTATATCTGTATATATTGCAAATATATGAATGTCTATATAATAAAATTTCAGAGATATGAAACATAAATAATATCAGATATTGCTTTTGTATAACAATTTTTTTATCAAATGTTGATTTTTTTTTCTTTTTTTTATGAACTCCATTTGGTACAGACAAGCACAAATTAAAAGTACATTTGGTATTTCATAAAACTAAATTCACAGCAGTAATAATCTTGTGTTTTTACAGTGCAGCTAAAATAAAACCTTTGATTAAGGTTTAAACTTCGCATTGTGTTAAGCGCGCTTCGAAAGTGTGTCCTAAAATTGGAATACCGCCATGATCCGTGCCCTTATTATTCCAGATATATTTAACACTAGAAAGGCTGAAAATTTTAATCGAGCTTTATAAAAATACTTCACACCAGAAATATATGTTAAAATAGTTTAGATTTTTTATTTAACGTTTATCCACTTTCTAGCTTTTATATTTTTTATAATACAATTCCTGGTTTGAAACGAAATATAATCATATGGTAGCAGTCACGACCATTCTGCTCTTAATTAATCCCTTGAGTGTGAGCGACGTATACGTGCTACATGAGATACTCAGAATCCTTGATTATTATCAGTAGTAATGTTTTATTGTACATTTTGCCTTATTTAACCGGACATTTTCTCAATTCCATTAAGCAAAAAATTCTGTTTTATAAACCCGGTGATAAAAGATAAAAAATTCTGTAAGAAACGCTTTTCGTAAAAAGGATAAGTCTTACAAACACTATAGGTATATTGTGAAATATGTTCAATGCAAGTTGTGAATCTGATAGCATTTATCTATTTAAACCATTAACACTCACAAGGAAGGTATCCATACGCCCATACTCAGAAAAATCTGAAAAAATTACAGAATTTCTTCTCATTAGGATATATACCTTTATAAAAAAGTTCGGCTGAACCTCCGTACCCTGTCCGTAAAAAAATAATAACATTTTCGTTATTTGGCGATTTATCATTGGTAATAATCGATGTAAAGGAATTTCATAAAACACTTTTTTATGTCAAATACATTTTAAAGGAATAAAGTTCCATGTTCAACTTGTTTAGATAAATTAAATGTCTTTGGTTTTGACAGTTTTAGTTTGTTTTTATGTATAATTTCGTTATATCGATATTTATATGTTAAATTTTCAAATTTAATCATCAAAATTTGAGATCTAAAACGAAATTCAATTTTAAATTAATTAACATAGTTTCAAGTTCAAAGCCCAATTGAGCATTGTCAATTCGATTTTGCTGCTATGGAAAGATCAGGCTTTTATTTTTGAACACGCTTAAATGTATGAAAATAATACTGAATAAGATTTTTTTATATACGAAGAAATTTTTTCCAAAGGTAAATTAAAATATCTTTGAAAATGTTTTTAAATAAATAACTGCAGCATCAAGCAATATGTATATATAGATATATATACATATATGTAAAACGTATAGATAGATATATGCATATAATATATTAAACTCTCTCATTGTTTATGTTTAAATTCATTAAATATAATTTACACGCTTTCTAAAAATCCAACAATTTTCAGTTGCATTAAAATCGTTTGTTTTTGGCAAGGAAACTGTTGATCAACAAATCGTGTGACACTTTCGTCTTTTCACACCAAATATTCGAAAGTATTGTATTTTTTTACATGTTTTTTACTGTAATTCCGCCGCTAATTTTGACTGATCTTTTATTACATACATGAGTAGTTTAATTAGCATTTGTTAAGACAAAGCTGAGTATGCCCAGTATGGAGACTTTCCTTCTCAGTGGCATACATTTGTATCTCTAAATTTAGTAGTAATGAAGCGTCTTACACCCGAGGATATGAAGATAAATATCCAATACCTTTTATAAGACATTTTCCTTGCTAAAGTAACATTAACATAATATTCTTTTAAAAGTTGTGGGAAATCTAAAATAATTTTAAAATTTAAATTATTCTTAGAAATTTTTTTTATTATGCATTAACTCAAATAAATGGTGTATTTTTTTTTTTTTTTTTTTTTTTTTTTTTTTGTGGTCGGCCGATTATTTACGCTATGGGATATAGGCCCTATGGGGTGGGTTGCCCTCCGTGGGGGTCTTTCTAAAGGAACCTAACCCGTATTTACGCAAAGTTCGAAGAAAACCACGGAAAACTTCCAACGGTTAGGCCGACGGTCGCGATTGGGTTCGAGCCCAACACCTACTGTCTACCACTTTGGAGGTCAGAACCTCGCGGCCACTAGTGGGGCTCTCAAATAAATGAAATGCCAAAATAACTTAGAAGCAAAGAAAGAAAAAGAAATATTAAAATATTTAATGCACAAATATTGATAATTACATTGTCTGCATATTGCTAGAAATTGCAATATGAATAAAATGTTTCTAGAAGATAGTGTAACATACTTCGTTATTTATTACTAGATATTTAATCAATCAGCACAAAAACTTCAGAAATATTTGGAAGCGCACAAATCTTCACAAATACTTGGCGGAAAACATTAAGCATAATCGTATCATCATTTCTGATACATCTCTTAAAGAAATTGGGAATATTTTTTTAAATAAAATTTATTTGATAATCAGCGAAGTGTAATATCATTGTAACTGCTAAGGTTATAGCCCTGTTTTGTATTTGAAAGTTTAAAAAAATGTCGGAAAAATTAATAGAATATTAAATTTACAAAATTATTATTATTGGATTAAATTTTCTGTTTCAGGGACATAAAAGATTCTTGATTTTACATGTCAGGGATATTTAGCTCCAGTTGCCTGTTTTATATAAAACGTATTATCAATGTCTGAGATACTGATTTAAAATTTTCGATTCAATGAATGAATTGGGTTTTCAAAGTAGGTTTTAAATTATCAGCTCTCTAATTTAGAATTCTAAAAAGGTATAAGTTTTAAATTGCCAGCTTTCTAATTTATAATTCTCCATAAATCACCAGTGCTTTACTGGACAGCGTTAGCAACTTACGTCTGAGTCGTGAATTTGACTCTTGGTCTAAACATTTTAAAATGTATAAATTTTTTCCCCAAATTCTACTATGCTAGCAATAAAAAAAAAAAAAAAACTTATGCCACAATTTAAATGTTTGAATGTTTTATTTTATTTCTTCGAGTTTTAAGTACAAAAGGCGGGGAAAGATACGCGTTGGTTACGTAGAGCTTGAAGCTGAACATGATTTCTCTTGTTTTTGTTTATTTCTGCTAGTCGTTTGAAAAGAAGGGTTATTTAAATTACTTTAACTACAAAGAGAAACCATCCTACTAAACAAAATCGACGTGAAAAGCTTACAATTTTTTAACGACTTCGTATTTTGATTTTATTAGAACACAGGGCTTCTGTAAGTCGTAAATTTACAAGCCCCACAGCAAACTATTTATATCCTAAAAAAGCATTGCCGATTTACCCCATGGAAGTACACGAAAAGAAAAACTTCATTCGAAAAGACCAAGAAAGACTTATTCTAGGTATTTGTTTAAAACATTACATATTGTTAATACCAACTATATCAACCGAAGAAATAATAAAATGAAACGTTATTAATGAATGCATTAGTAAGGACCATCCGTCAAAAACGTTACACTTTCCAATGAGTGTCAATTTTTTTTTCTTTTTTACTTTTGTTGTAAGCAATGTTCTCCAAAGTTATTTGATCCTTATAGTTATATAATGGAACTGTATGGTAATCTTGTTTTTTAAACCATTTATTCTCAGAAATGGTATGCTTATTTTTTTACTCTATTTGCAAATATATACAAATAACAAGCCATCCTATCTGGTCTTGTGAGTTCAGAGACACGGATATTTTGCAATTTCATTCAAGCAATGTCTCTTTAGAAAGTCAGAATTGCGTAAACTATCGATTATTAAAAAAAAAGGAATTTTTACAACAAAAAATATTAATAATACAAAAATGTGCGCTTTTACTTAAACGTAAATGTAATATGACTAATCCACGTTATTAGATTTTTATAACTCACACATTACTAAGACAATATGAATGATATAATAATGTAATAATAATAATGTAATGATGTAATGAAAATAATGTGATGATGTAATAATAATATTGTAATATGACTAATCCACGTTATTAGGTTCTTATAACTCACACATTACTAAAGAGGTTAACGTTTAAAAGTAAAATTGTTACTCTTATTCGAATCATTGCTTACAATATTTTTTAATAAAATATTAACCATTAATCTATTCAAACATATTCATTACATTAGCATTTTAAGTTTCTGTAAGATAGATTATCTTCATAAAATTTTGAGAAAATAAGTCAGTAAACCTGCCACTCGTGTCCTCAATTTATCCATAACACAGTATTATACTTTTAAATTTAAATTAATGAATAATTAATCGTCACAATTAATTTTCTGTAAATAATTTTCAAAACTATATAATACTTTGCCCAAAATTAATACATAGTGTGAAAGTAATGATTAAAACAATTTTTCAATGCAATAGAATTTGCTTTTGAAAAATGTAATTATTACTTTAGTTTATAATAACTTAAATAAAGTATTCACAGTGACGTTTAGAAATGTTTCAACCTGGTAAACCTTTAATTAAATTTTTCAGAATATATTATTGTAGTGAACGCTTTTTTTTTTTAAATTTGAAAATTCAAGTAACTTAAGTATAAAGCTAATTATCTAAACAAATTTATTTAAAAATGCATCATATTAGAAAAAGTTTTCTTCAACATTAAATCAAAACATCTAATTCGTTTTTAATTATATTCCATTATATTGAAGATAATTTAAATAGATAATTAGACGGAATGTGTTTAGAAAATATATCCTTATTCTATAAACCGTAAATTTAAATAATTTTAAATTCAATGAGTATATCATTCTTTTAGAATTTTTTTATTATGGTTAAGAAGGTATTATTCAAAAGTTTAACTATTATAGCTGAAAAAATAATTACAAACATGCAATAACTAAACTTGTTCAAACCTAATTCCCTTTTTCTATGTTGGTTGTTTAGCTTAGACTACTAATATTAAGGTAATAATTTAATAAAATATGTCCTGTAGTAATATACGCCTTTAGTAAAACATATACAGCTAACTATATTCATACTCAGTAGAAAATTCAAACTGAAGTCTTCGATTTTCATGACAGAAATGGAAAGTTTTTTATTCAGTTATTTAATGTTTTTTTTTAATCTAATGTCTGTTCTTTCAACGAAATTTAATTATAGTTGATGCATTAAAAAGTATTAAAAAACACAGGATCAAGAAGGGTAATTATGACCAATTTATACATTTTCAACAATGTTATTTTTTTGCTTTTTTTTAATTTGTAAACCTGGTTAATTTTTATACATAGGAAGCAATTTTGACCCTTTAAGAACTAATGCTAAAACTATTGATTCTTATAGCCCCCTTTTTTATTAAAATGAAAAGATGGGGAATAATTAAGACCACTAGTGGGGATATTATGACGACTATGTTTCTTCTTTATATTTGCATACGAACATTTGCTTGGAGTAATGAAGACTATTAGAACGTCAAACTGACAAATCCCTTTATCAAAAATTTTGGTAGACTTTGTTCAAATCGCTATTTGGATTTCAAAAATGCTCCAGACTAGTGAGAAAGAATATCGAAAATGAAAAATACATTATGAGGTTAATATCTAAGTGCGAAACAAAATTTTATCATACACAGTTTTCTTCATTATGGTGCTGATCACAATTACCCCCTGGATTCCACTTCACTCTAATATACTTTTTAAAATTTATTTTTAAATTGGGTAAAAAATATGCATTTAAAGAATCAGATTGCATCTTGTAGTCTATTTCCAAGGACACCTTAAAGATTCAGTCCCTTTTGCAAACTTGCAGGTATTTTTGAATCAGAACTAATAATTTTGAAATGCATATCTGACATGTCTAATATTTTATATGTATCCGACTTTTGTTTTAATAAATTATTGATAAAACAATAAGTATTTTTTTAGTAGTAATATAAAGCACTCAAAATAAAGACGAACTGTTACAAAAACTGAATATGACGTAAATGATTGTATATGATATAGACATATGAAGCATTTTTTAAAATTACTTATAATACACTTGTCTTCATTTAGGAAATAAAATCATTAGTAATTGAATATCCACATAATTTTTTGAATAATTACTGATTGTCTTTATTTGTGCATTATAAGCAAAGTTTTTCAAAGATACATATATACGTATTACCAAATATACATTTATTACAGCACGTCAATTGGGTTCTAGGATGTTTAGTGAGACATATATCTTGTAATTTAATCCAAGCCATATTTCTTACGGAATTCAAATTTGCATAAGGAAGAGAAAATTGTAAAAAAAACCTAGTAATAGTACAGTATAAGTATGTTGTAAGAGTGTAAAAATGTCGCATTTTTAGTTCGTTAATTGGGATGAATAGAAATATCCCATTTATTTTTATTTATGGGAAGAAATTAATTTGCCATGCATTGTATTCTGCTTCAATATATCAAATACAGTGAAATTTCTAAATCATACTGCATGTTTTCTATACATTACAGAGAGTACAGTATTTTATCGTTCATTTATAAAGACACACAATAGAATTCTTTGAGAGAGAGTTGAAAGTTTCTTTAAAAATGGTGTGTTTTGAGAGGAATTCAAATAACGCTGTCCTGCCATAATATTTATTGTTTTCACTACTACAATAGAAATGCCAACAGTCTCATACAATTCGTCATATTTACTATTTGTAAAATAAATTCCAAATTATGAATTCGAAAATTTGAGATGCCCATACACCTTGCATATATTTTTTTTTCAATAACGAAGCCATTTTCTTCTTTAAAACTTAGAACTGTTGGATATGTCTGTGTACTTAGGACGTTTTTAAAACAAATGATGGAAAATATTTGCTATTTTTGAGTACAATTAGCAGGATTTATTCTATTTTTTCCTAAATTTAATCTAATAAAAGACATTTAGAATACCTTACTTACAAAACTTAGCAAATTTCAGAATAATGAATTTGTATGTGCTTGCTTTCCACGTCAGTCCAGAATAACATGCTATACTACACTGCTATAATACACTGCTATTCAAAGAAGGTAAGACAAACACATGTCCAAGGGCTAGAAATTAGCGGTCGTTAGTTGCCAAATGCAACTATATTATTGCATTTGGAAACCATAAAATTATACTTAGTTGCCAAATTTGACTCCTAGCTTTTTTTTCACTTTATTTTATTTTTTACGTTCTTTTCCAGATTTTAGTGTATTTTTCCTCCGCCACACACACTTTAAGAATCCCGTTTTCCATTAAATATTGGACAGTAGCATGTGTTTAAGACAACCCTTGCATTTATCAATCACCTTTAAGCTGACTTAACTTTATTCAATGATCTATAAAATTGACCTAGGGCTACGGAGCCATGTGTCCTTAAAAATTCTCACACATCTTGTTCTAAAGAATGATTTAAAACTACCGTGCACCTGTCAATCTAAGATGACTTCACTTTAACCAATGACTGATAAAACTGACTTTCAAGACACATTTTTAAAATTATATGGACTTTAATAGAAAGATTTTAATGCTGAAAAGGCCTTTATAATATATGGTACTCCGGTATAATGCACAGTCAGGTTAAGATGTCTGATTTTGAAAACTAAATATCATGATTTTAATTTTAATTTTTTTTTTATTTTAATATTTTGTTTTCATAATAGGCTCATCAAAATAATTAGTTCAACAATTTTCTAGAATTTATACATTGTACTTCAATCAGGTGTTACATATTTATAAAAAGCGAGTTTTTACTTTGATTTCGTAACTATGACAGGTATATAGGTTTTAAAAAATACACGCTCCCCTTGCCTTAACAAATAAAAATAAAAACAATATTAGTGTTAAAATGGTTGCAAAAACAAATTAGAAAATATGATGCAACGTAAAATAGAAACCATCAAATGCTGTTTGGCACCTAGAAAAAAAATGTAGGAGTCATTTGACCCCTTTCTTGAAATTCCTAATTTCTAACCCTCCAAGTAACATCAAGAGCCACTCAAAACTTAGTGTGCTTTTAAGTATGATCTAATTAGTTGCAAGGAAGCTAATAAGAAGAGCCTAATATTTATAAAAAATATTTATATGTAATTTTGTCTGTTTTGTATTTTAAAAGTTCATGAAGTGGACATAAATATTAGCTGGGAAATATTACAAACATTAGTCTTGTCCTGATAAACATTAAAAAATACGTTCAATCTAAAAGAACTAAAGTCATGAAATGACTTTAGATATCAGTACACAACAGTAGTTGGAGATTGTATTTATGATTATTTTATAAGTATATATGCAAATAAAATTAATGGAGTGCAAATGATTTTTTTTCTTTTTACAGCGCATGCAACTAACAAAAATGCAGATAAGTGAAAAAAGTGAAATCCGGATTAAACTACACATATCAGTACCAAATAATTACGGTACTGCTTGATTTGTTTAATTCAGAATTGCATATATATTTAAAAAGGGAAATCAAAGAAATTTTTTTGAAAGTTTAAATTTTATGACTTCTCCCTTCTTAATATAAAATAAAATAAATTCAAGATTTACTAGAAAAATAATTAATTTAAGTAATAAAAATATATTTCGAAATACAGAACATATATTTATTAAAGTAAAGAATGATAAAATCTTAAAGAATTGATTGCTTGATTTGTTATACATACATGTATAAGATTTCTTTTTGTTTCCTGCCACTAAGGAAAGAACAATTCATCAATAAATCAAAGTGTTGGATTAAAATCATTTAAAAAAAATACAATGACTATTAATGTTTTTTATACATTATGTTTAAGAAAAATAATATTTTAAATGTATTTTTCTCCAAATTCATATTTTTGTAGCTTTCTTGCTTAAAAAAATTGAGCTTCTTTGTGTTTAAAATAGAGATTTGGCGTTCTTTATTATATATGTGATAAATCAACGCACGTAATCAGCCTTTTCCACGTGAAGTCTTGTGAAATACACATTTCAAAGCATTAAAAAAATCTTCGGGCAAAGAAAATCAAAATTTAAAAAAACTAGTACGGACATTAAAATATGCAATTTTTAGACATTTTAATTAACTATGCAGTTATTTTTTTCATTCATAATTTTTTGTTAGATGAACATTAAATTGCAATGAGTTCTGTATTTGAATCATATTTTTTGCAGATAATTAAAATTGCTGATAAAGTAAACTGTTCCCTTATTTATTTGTTTATGATATTGAGCATTATATTATTATTATTATTATTATAATATCGTGTATTATTATTATTATTATATGGTGTATTATTATTATCATCATATTGTGTATTGTATAGCATTATTATTATCATGATATTGCGCTAAAAAATTCACTTTCTTTTTTAAAAATTATATAAAATAACAGAAAAGTGAGGCACAAGTTTAAAATTCAGTGCGGTTAAACTTATTATAAAAAAAATTAGATAAATTATTACATTTATTATTACAAAAAGGTAAAATAATTTAACCCTCACTTTTTTAAAAGACACTTATCCACATAATATTGCATTATTTATGAAATTCCTCAAATATAAAATTATTAGAAGATTGAATTATTACATAGTTTATTGAAAAATTCAATAAACTATGTTACGCATCCCATATCTTTTAAAAATACATGAAAAACGTACAATAAAGTTTTATGAGATTGAAAAAGGAAATTTTGCAATGCTATAGAGGCCTGAAAGATATTTCCTCTGAGAATATTGTGCAGGAAAATTTAAAAATTTATGACCTATTTTTAAAAATATATACACTATATATAATATTTATTTGCGTAACTTTAATTTTAAATTACAAATAACCACAAATATAAGTGTGAATATATATATATATATATTGTACAAGTTTTATGTTTAAAAAAAAAAGTGATGTTAATGAAACTGGTACTGTTCATTCGATAGAAAAAAAAAGACGAATATATCAAAGTATAAAAAACTATGTATTGGATTTACAATAAAATAAATAATTTACTTTTTCCAAATATTAACATAAAATTAATTTTGTTTCTGCTGTAATTTTACATGTATTTATTATTTTTCTTTGTAAACTAATTAACTCATGATAAAACTGATACTTAACGCTATATAGCACACTTCTACGAATCTCTCTATTCTAAGAAAAAATAACTAACGAGTTATCGCTGGCATTGTTTTTTTTTGTGTGTGTGTGCATGTGCATGTGGGTGTGACCTAGGTTATTTCTTCGCTATAACTACTGCACAGAAAAATATGAAAATTGGTAGTAATATAAAAAAAAAATATTTGATGAATACACTGATGCATGCTATTTCTAAATTAGAATAATTATTTAAAGACATATTTAATATTAAATTTGATCAATCCTCCCTTTACAATGTTTTATAGAAGAAATAACCGTACATAGGAATTTAAAAATTTTTAGATCTTTTTATAAATTAGATGTCTGCATGTCAGGCTGCATGAATTTTTTTTTTAATTCGATTCAGATTTTGAAGATTTATTTTCATTTAAAATTTAAATTTTCAGCATTTTGAGAAACAACTTTTACATATTTTAAAAAGGGGAATATTTTAATTTCTGCCAAATGATCAAAGAATAATGTTTCTTTTAATTAAAAAAATATGTATATTTATGCACGACTATTATCAACAAAAAAATTCTAATGTGAATTGCATAGTTGGAGTTAAAAGTAAGAAAATATTGAAAATTATGTCATAAAACTATATTTACATTGGCACATTAAAATAGAAAGAAAATATGAAAATAATGAATTCATTAAAATTTGTTAACCACCGTAAAAGGAAAAAGTAGGTCATATTTAAAATAACAAAACAATTACATTGCAAAAAGCTTTAATTAAAAAATATATTTACGTGAGATATTTTACATTTTTAAGAGATCTTTTAAAATATTGTTGCCAATTCTAAGGCATCGTAAATAAGCTTAACGTGAATATCAATAAGAGAAAGAAAACTTTTAAATAAAAAGTTTAATAATGTGCATTAAAAGCAGAAAGTAAAAGGAATTACGGCATACTTTAAATTAACAAGTAATATTGAACAACAATTAAAATCTAAAAATATACCAGAGCAGAATTTGAAAGAATCCCCGTGGAATTTGGCGAATGAAAATATTGAAAATAACTGATTGACTGAATTTATGAAAACACTACTTTACTTAAAGCAATTAATCAATAATTAACAAATATATTCCCAAATTTTAATGTCACGTATTGCCAATTACAATTTTGCATGTAAACCTTCGCAGTCTACATTTGAAATTCTAATGTGGTCAATGGAATCCAGAAATTTACTTTAAGCTGTATTCATAGTAACATATTTAATTTTCTCAAAGAAAATACTTATTATATTTTCCCTTTGACATCATTTTCCGTCCGAGATGAACGCCAGAAGCATAGCGAAATAAAAGGAATATTCAAATGTAAAATTGTTATAAATATAAATGCGTTACTTTATAAGAGGACGTCATTTTCTATCCAATTGTATTTTAAGTTGTTTTTAATTATAATCTAAATATATTGCATCCGTAATAATATGGTAAATCGCATTGCTTTTCATCTCTTTAACAATAGAACTGACACGATTGCCAAAAGTGTGAAGAAATTTCATGCAAGGCTTTAAAATAAAAACTTAAATAATTGAATAATAAATTTTTAAAAAATGAAATAAAACTTAAACACATGTACCAAATAAAAGCTTTCATTCAAACAAATATTTATCCAAATATCGGTTCAATAGAAAGCTTAGACAGATGACTAAAAGAATAGCCTTATCTTTGGAATCTTTAGATAATAATTTATTGGAAATGATTTAATTTTCAAGAATATTTTCAATTATGTATACCAAGAAACTTTAAATATATATAAAAAGTTCAGTCTATTTATACCGCTGGCAACACGAAATGCAACACCCTGAAGGAAAATGCAAATGATATGAAATTTACTGCATGCATTTGTGGCGATGAAATACAAATCGAAGTTAGCACAAAAGACTATTTTTTATGGATTTTTTTCTCTGGTTGTTCTTCATAGCACATTCATTTCGAACAAACTATGCATACTTACGACTAAAAAAAATAGATTTAAATATCAATTAAGTATATTTGTATGAACCATGTAATTTTTCATACATCAAAATATTTAAGATAATATCAATAAAAAAAGAATATGAATAAAAATTCATACCTTCATAATATTTTGAAATAATATTAGTTAGTGTTTTGTTTCGCTTGCAATTATTTTTATCTTTAATAACACAAATATGTAATTAAATCTTTAAAAACTTTCAACTTTTATTAACATTTATGTGTATTTTTAATAAATGTCGGTTTTTTACACATTATGATTTGGTTACTAAGAATTGAAATATCATGTTTAAAGGAAAAGTTCGATTTTGTTAAATTGAAAATTATCTTTCCGGTAAAAATATATAATAGTCCATGAAAAAATTCCTTTATGTGCTATTAAAGTATTTTTTAAAAGATCGAGTTTATTTTATTTTTCTAGTTTAGAAGTTTGTGAATAATTTTAATAAAGTGATTAATTGACACCTTTTTTATCTTCTTCATTTAAAAATAAAGTTTCAGAAAGATATTGCCAAAGATCTAAAATTAGGAAATAAGTGTAGCATATCTTTTAAACGTAAAAATAAAAGAAGATAGTTAATACAAAGTATTTTGAAAGTTCAAATTTATCCAAGTTTTGAGAATAGATTCTATTGAAAGCTACAAAGATAACAAATACTTTGTATGATTTTAAAAGACAATTTCTGGAGAGAACATGATGATTTATTTACCAAAACATCAGATTATCATTGGAATTTCGTTTTTTTCGTTTTGAAGAAATCAAAATTTCAAGTCCCTTTTTATTAATCGTTATCTTCATTATTATTACTCGTTATAAATTTTTAAAAAAATCACCAATCATATTTCCAATTGAAGGCCAATTGGAAATATGATTGATTTCCAATTGAATTTATTTTATTTATCAATAAAAAAGGATAAATCGGAGGTAAACATGTGTGAATACATTCTTTTCATTTTAAAAATTCAAAGTATAGTTTAGAACCATTTTATATTCAGTTCATCAACAAACAGTTGTAATCACACCATGGTTTCGGCTCACATTTTAATCTAAAATCGAAGGAAGAGCAGGTACGTCTGCTGCAGATAAGAACATATGAATCTGGCACCAATAATAATATTTAAAAAAAAACTTATTCCATTATTCACAAATATATAAAATATATTGTTTTGACAAAATATTTTTATTACAATGGTTTTATTTGCAGATTCGAGGTGATCGGAATGTACTTGAGGATAGATTTCAGTTATAAAATACGGGCAAATCTTGCAGATAGTTCGCGTAGTAGTTGAAATATGCCGTGTGATATCTGCATGTCTAAATTTTATTGTAAGAAATTATACTTTTAAAAATAGTTCAAAAATTAGCATTTAAACCAGAGTTTGACTCAACTACATCACTGCATCAGACAGAAAAGAGATAAAATAATAGAGAATATCCGAGGATAATTCTAAACTGATAATTTAAAAAATATTTTGAAACTTTTGTGCTCAATTCATGCGTTTATAATAATAAAAGTTTTAAATCCATGCGTTTCAAGATTCAATTCTTTTAGAAACTATCTTCTCAGTACGCATTTACAACTTAAAATTAATCATAGAATTCCAAGTTACTTTTCTACTGTCTACTATCTGTCTGTAGCTAATAGCAACAGCATAAACTGCTTATGTTGAAGTAGGGAATACCATCATTAATTTTTAAGTCAATTAGTTATTTCC
Organism: Maratus speculifer; assembly: GCA_964019185.1. Classification (NCBI taxonomy): domain Eukaryota; kingdom Metazoa; phylum Arthropoda; class Arachnida; order Araneae; family Salticidae; genus Maratus; species Maratus speculifer. The sequence goes on along the minus strand of OZ025294.1, from coordinate 165,260,436 downwards.
TAATGTTTCATAGAAATGTAATTACAAAAATGCCAAAAGCTTTTTTTATAATGTTTGTTGTTTCTGCCAACCCCAGGTGGTAGTGCCACAGGCTTAAAATATTGCGTGTGTGATATCATAGATTTTCACGATTATCCATCCGAGGCACCAACCAAAAGATAGCATAAGTGTGTTCTCCTAGGAGGAAAACAACCCTTGTTAGCACCAGACAAATCAAAACCAAGACAAAAGGCTCGAAAGCTACGGGCCCTAAAAATACAAAAGAAAATAAAAGAAACTAACGTTCCCTAGCACGAAATAAAAATTATATGCAACTTAGAACATCTAATACACAATTTTTTTTTATCATTTTTTCCCTTATTATTTTAAAATATTTTTTCCTTTTATCAAGGCATTTTACATAAACAAAAGGCTATAAATTTGATGATCGTATATGCAGTGAACAAATTGTAAATTCAGACAAGTTACAAAATAAATTAATCTGGTAACTGAATTACATGAAAAAAACAATGATAAGTACAATGCGAAAACAAACATGATATTACATATGCGAGCAAAACTGAATATTTTTATAGATAACCTTAAAAATAATTAAAGCTGAAAACAGTACAATTAACTGAAAGAATGTCTGAAAAAGTTTAATAAATGTCCAAGTTGGTCTGGCTCTGTAGATGGGTTAGTTCGCGATAGTTTTATCCCGTGCTATATATAAAAATAACATCAGAACAAAAACAGAATTAGTCGATAAAATTACACTCAAAAAGAGGTTTTAATCAACAAAAAGTTTCTCTTAAGATCACTTTAAATGCCTCACAAATTTATTTCGGTAGTTCGAACGGACATAACTACATTTCTGATGATCCATTCAAGAGAACAATTTTTAATGTAAGTAAAAGAAAATGACACAAATTGGCATATATGAAAGAGAAAGTGACGAATAACCAACTATTCACAATTATTATTTTTATAACTACTTATTATATTCTGAGATTGCATGAAAATCGTAATTTAATAAATTTTTTCAACGCCTTTCGCTCTTTTCCTTCGCTTCATAACTTTTAAATTTCGAATTTAATTTTGACAGTTCTTAAAGGACAATCATATTTTATAAGTTTCAATTTTGATATGTGTAACAGGATGAGGGCTATGTCACTCACAGGTAACTGAATCTAATCTTTCCCTTTAGGCTGCGTCAGTGAACGATATCTGACAGTCTAAAATACAACAAAAAACTAAAATATTTGTATTGTTTTAAGTAACTACAGAAAAAAAATATTAAAATTTTACTTAACTTTTATTTATTACAGGGTTGTACTTTCTTAATAATTACTTAAATCAACATTAAAAAAATTATATTATACTTTAGACTGTCGGTTACCGGTGACTATCGCGGCCTAAACGGAATATTTAGTGGCACTTAACGTGTTAAATTTTCTAGTCTCTTTAGTATCACAGCAGTTGCAATTTAGAATGTTTTTTGCTCTTGCATTCTTCTAGTGGCAGTGGAACGCTCATAAATTTTTGAATAGGCTCTATCACTACAAATATGTAAAAAATGATTTTTTTAATCATTTTGGTATATATCATATCATATTATATCATAATATGCATAAATGTTATAAATTAACGTTTTAGAAACGTTTTTCATTCATTTCATCCTTTTAAATTTGGTAGTTTCTTTTAACAGAATTTAGAAAATATTTTCATCTATTAAGTAATTATCGTGCCAAATTTCAAAATATGAGCCACCCCAGTTATATAAAAAAAGCAATTTAGAACACTTTTTACTATCAATGTTCCCAAGTGGTAGTGAGAACAAAAAAAGTATTATTGAAGCAGAGTCTGTCACCATCAAATTGAATCCGACGTTATGACATTTTTGAAATCAAGTTAATATTAATTGATCAAAGAAATGTCAATTTAGAACGTTTTTAGAGAGTTTTTCACTTATTTTTACTCTTTTTAAATTTCGAAATTTTTTCGAAACTGTTCTTGGGGAGCATTTACTTCTTATATGTTATTGTCATGCAAATTTTAGTAAATATTCTGAGATTGCTGACATATCGGCATTTAGAATGTTGTTAGAACGTACTTTACGCATTTTCATTCTTTTTAAATTTCCATTTTCTAAAGAAATATTATTAGATATCATTTTTATCTAACAAGTGTCTACCATGCAAAATTTGATAAATCAACTTCTTTCAATAATACAAAAATCGCATTTTTAGAACAGTTTTTGCTTCCTGGACTTCTCTGGAGTAGTAGTAAAAGACATAAAATACACCTTGTCTTTCCAAAGGCTATCACCATTATTTTTCCCGAGATTGCGTAGAAATGGTAATTTCGAACGCTCCTTTTTCTACTTTTTCGCCTTTTTAAATTTATAATTTTTAGGAAATATTCTTAGAGATAATGTATTTCTTATTAGTAATTAACATGCCAAATTTCATGATTGTAGATCTTTCCGTAACAATAAACCCACAATTTAGAACGTTTTTCCCTTTTGCAACTCTGAGCTGGTAGTGACATCGACATAAAATAGAGCCTATATAAGAGCAAGGGCTGTCACTATAATTTTGACGCCATAATTTTCTTAACTAGTTTACTTCTTTATAAGATCAGGCAGAAATTGCAATTTAGAACGTTTTTTAGAATGATTTAGTGTTCATTCGTTTTGAATTTCGTATTTTTGGGGAAATGATTTTAATTATCATTTATATCTTATAAGTAATTAACTTGGCAAATTTTATGTTTCTAGGCCCTTGAGTAAATTTAACCCCCCCCCCTTCTAAGAATTTTTTTTTTCACACTCTTCAAAGTAGCTATACTGACTTAAAATGTAGCCTATGTTGAAGCAAGGACTGTCACCATCCTTTTGACATGATTGCTTTTTAAATCGTATCATTACTTTTCGAGATTGCTTAAAAATCGCAATTTAGAATGTTTTAAAAACATTTTTCATGCATTTTTATGCTTTTTAATAAATTTTGTAATTTTATGAAATATTCTTAAAGACTACTTATATCTTATAAATAATTAATATGCAAAATTTCATGTTTCTAGCCTGATCAGTAACACAAAAATTGCATTTTTTGAAACTTTTTGCTCTTGCACCCCCTTTGGACTAGTGGCATGAAAATATGTTAGAGCCTGTGTTTGATCTGGGGTGAACACCATCATTTTGGTAAATTACTTTGGAAATCGGTTTGGTAGTACCGGGGATTACCCCTACAAATAAACAAACTTTAACTCTTTATAATTTTAAATATAGATTATTTGATATTTATTTTACGTATATTTCAATATAAATACCCCTTTGATTTTCTTGTATGATATTGCATTTATAAATGAAGAATCTTTGATATATATATATATATATATATATATATATAATTTAGAATAAACGTATGTATAGCTCCAAACTATGGCATGAGTTCTTAAAATTAAATCACTTTCAAAATGAAAAGGTGATTACTGTTAAAATAAAAAATTGTTTTTTAAATATTGCCTTACAATATTTTCTAAAAGTAAATAAAACTGTTATTTTATATTTAATAACATAAATGACTACGAATTAGTTTTATAGCAAGTTTAATTAATGAAACACTATTTATGTTCATCATTTGAAAAATCGAAACATTTTCAAAAAAACATTTTAATCAAAAATCTGCAATTAAACTTTTAATAATATATTTATTTTTGATCGTGATATAAGGATTATAAAGTATTAAAAATATTTATTTTAGTTATTTTCCAAGAATGAACTTTTTTATTAGAAAAACTAAAATATTTTTTCATTTCTGACATTTAAAAATTTAATTATAATACAAATCTTATTTAGAGATAATTTTCGTTTTCTAACAATAGCAGTTCACATATGTCATTTCTAAATTGTCGAATTTAGCTCCATTCGTCTAGTACAATTTCAGCTAAAATAAAAGTGTTTTAGTGTTAAATTTGCGAGTATCTTCATTTGCACGTGGCGGTCTATCCGGGGCCGTCACAAGATACGTTTAAAAAGAAATCCACGAAAATATAACATAACCACAAACAAAAATATATCTTTATCTCTTACAAGTTACCCATGATTTCGAACAGAAATTTTTTATCTTTTAAAGCTACGGATTTTCTAAAAAGTTTTTGATTAAGTTTTATAGTGTATTAACGGATCTCAAAACTAATTTTTTTTAGGAAAAAAAAAGATAATTTTCAACATTTATATATTAAAATGTATATGATTTTACAAAACAATTTTTAATGGATGAAAGATATAAGTAAGATCTTATAGTACAAGTATTTTAAAAAAATTGCAAAATGCAGAACTAGCATTTATAGGCAACTTCAATCTGTCAGATATTTGAGAAGCAGAAAATTAGCATAAATAGCTTGAAGGGAAGTTTAAATTTAACGTTAAAATTCGTAACATTGGCACATTTCATAAGTTATTTTTTTAACAAATTAAGAGTTGGTGAGAAAACTTTGGATTCTAAATCTTTGTTATATCAATAACGATATACACAAGAAGTAAATCAGTTTTTTCATGTTTATTATATATAAATAGCCAAAACAATTTTAAAAAATAACCCGAAAATAATCATTTTTTTTATTTTTCCTTTAGAATATCGTTCATTTTCTCCCTTTTATTATCTTATTAAATAAATAAACTATCCTACTCTCAATTTAAAAAATAGACTCATAATGAAAACTATTATTAATTTAGTTAATTATCTGCAAACTAATATGGATATTATATATATATATATATTTAAATAAGACTGATATATTAAATTCAAATCGCACACCATATATAATTAACTAAAGAAATATATAAATTATAAAAATATTCTTAAAAGCAAAAACTCACGAACATCTATACCGCTAAACAAAATTGAAAAACCACTACGTGAACAATAACTAATCCATAAATTATAAACTGATCCAACAAAATAACAACTCATAAATAACTTAAACAAGAAACTCGAAAAGTAACAAACAAGGAGATGGGCGGCATGGCTAATGACATGCACTACTGGGTTAAATCTGATTTTATGCATGCAACATCCCCCATGCCCGTCACAACCATAAATGAATTTTAACTAAAAGCAATCCATACTAAAAATGAACTATCGACTAGCAATAACCTTCAAATGACCCTCAAACTAAAACATTAAACTTGTCGAACTATCAAATCCATTCAATAATGATTTCAGTTCATTTCGACGACAACTACCCCTAACAAAATCATTCATAATATTTTTCATAAAGTTCCGAGGGTAATCTTGTTCAGAACCCAGTCTGTACCACTCCACAATGTCATTAATCGCATCTCCAATTTCTGAACTCAACCTATCAATACGAATTAAACCATTTCTGAAAATATTTCTTTTTACCGAGACATGAACGCATGAATTAAAATTCATTAACTTTAAAGTTTGGAAACTGAAAGTGTTCCGTTTATCAAATATCTTTGTAACCAATTTTTTACGCTCTAAAATTAAGTTTACATCCAAAAAATCAATATTTCTGCAATCCAATGAGGAGGGCTCTAATTTTAATGTTGTAGGGTAATATAAGAAATCTAAAATTATATTATCGTTATTTAATTTAACAATTAAAACATCATCAATGTATCTATAACACAAAATATTTTTATTTAAGTTATTGTTACGTTCATATAAATATAGGTATATGCCAGCTATAATAGAACTACAACTCCCCCCCATTGGAATGCCACGAATTTGCCTAAACGTTTTTTTACCGTCGTAAAGGTAATTTTCTTCTACAACAAATTTAAATAAATTAAAAAATAAATCGATATCAGTTTCTGATTTACACTCAGTAACATAAAATTCCACAATTTTCTCTTTCAAATCCGTTAAATCTATATTATTGTACAGGTCTGCGAAGTCATATGCATACAGACCTGTAATGTTTTTTATATTTTTCAGCTTATCCAATAAGATGTAGCTATTTTTTATAATAAATGTTGATTCCCTACCTGTCACTTTGTGAAACACACCTGTTAAAATCTCCTTTAATTTTTTGCTAACTACCTCAATGTAAGATCCGAAACCACAAGTTATGCTTCTGAATTTAATTGGCTTTTTATGAAATTTAGGAACTAATATAAGATATGGAAAATTTTGACTTTTTTGTTTTAACTTTACTTTTTTATAAAGTGCTTTGATTTTATTCTCCACAACAGTAATTTTTGTATTCAAAAGTTGATAATGATATTTTTTGTTATAGCAATCATTCAAAAGCGTACTATAAAGTTTTTTACATATCAATGCGTAATTTGTGTTGGCTTTGTCTACATATGTAATTATAAATTTATCCTGGAGATTCTTAATTGAATTTGTAATTTTTATATAATTTTCGCGTGACATACCGTCACAATCTCTAATGTATTCCATTTTTAAATCCTTTAGTATATGGTATTTCCATTCTTGAAAAACACTACATGCTAAACTATACCTATACATTAATTTTTGTATAAAAATATCTAAATTTAAGTTAAAGCGCTTAATTACTTCACTTTTAGGTATAGTAGTATATACATATATATATATACTACCTCTGACAATAAAGTTCGGTGAATAGTCCTGTAACATTAATGTAGATGAAATACTAATGAAAGTTACCGTGCCATAGTCATCTCTCATAATTATGCACCACTGACATCTGCTATACATGACCTGGGAAATTCGCAAGAAGTCTTCTTTTGGGATGGAGTTCAAAAGTTTCCTCACATTTCATTAGATGTCAGCAATGTGGTCAAATCTTTTTCAAAGAGAGTTTGAATCGTGAAAATAGGAATAAGTCTGGAGGATTGAGATCTGGCGAGTGTGGTGGATGTTCATTGAACCACCCATCATGAATTTCTTTCGGTGTCTTTTTTTAAACTGATTTTAAAACTGAACTAATTTTAAACTTATTTTTTGTTTGTTCATTTTCCTGTTCTCTGTTAAGAACCAACACATTGAACAAGTGCTTAGTAAAGCACGTCTTACACAAATGACGCTTAACTGAACAACGGTGGGGGAAGATGGTCAACGCTTGCCTCTATGCAGCTGCAGCGTTTTGTTTTCCCAGAGTTACCAGATCGGTTGTTCTGAATTCATTCACCGAACTTTATTGTCAAAGGTTTTATATATATATATATATATATATATATATATATATATATATATTATAGTCTAATTTTTTATGTAAGAATAACATGTTGATGTGATTTTATGCAGCAATTTTGACCAGAAGTGCTTTTTTTTATTTTGTCTAATTAATCATTTTAATAAACTACTAGATGGAACCCGTCAAAACTTGACGGCACCGAAGAAAGAAAAAGGTATTTTCCAGCTATTAAAGGATTTTTTAACGACTAATCTTCAGCAAAAATTTCAATAAATAAAAGAACAACCTGTATTTTACATCCAGGCAAATGACCCGCAATTGGCCGAGTTACATTCAAACATGCTGTCATAGAATTAGAATCTCTCTCATTTGATAATTTTCCATTTGCAAATACAACATAAATAAATTGTACATGGCATGAATAAATCATAAATTACTGTCATTGCTCATTTCATACAAAATATACATACTTCACTTACTTCGCAGCAAAATAAGACAGAATTTATAGTTTGCCATTTAGCAACTATAACAATGATCCTCTCCGTGGTTAATTTGTTGTTACATTACCCACCCCATTCAACAAATAAACATTTGCATTTTCAACTACTTTTCTATTACCTTTTCATAAATCAAAAATACATGTAAATTTCACATATTAAAAAAATTAATGATAATATTTATTCTGGCTAGGTGAAGCCCGTCAAAACTTGACAGCAACAATATGAAAGAATCAAAGAAAAAAAAGTATTTTGCCACTATAAAAAAATTTTCAAAGAAAACTTTTTTTTAAAGATTAATATTTATTAAAAATTTCAATATGCTTTTCCATTTACCAACGTAACACCAACATGACATGATCCCGGGTGCAGAATTGGTGCAACGCTGCGACACACGTCAGACTTGAAAACGTTTGCAGATTATTTTTCAACTGTTTAAGTTTTTAAAAAAAAATGCTAGAAATCATTTGCTATGTAACAAAGTTTGTCTAGGTACCATAAAAAACACAAATTCTGGCAAATAATCACAAAAATTAGAAAATTTCATCAAAATACTCCCCCCCCCCTCCCCCCAAAAAAAAAAAAAAAACATTGCCCGGAAATTTTATAAATAGATGTGGGAAAATAAAACAGCAAATTTCGTCAACAGATTGCAAAAAACAACAAATTTCTTCAAAAGATCTCTAAAAAATTTGTCAAAAAACTGCAAAAAAAAAGAAATTGTCTAGATATCCCAAATAAAACAAATTTCGCAAAAGTATTGCACAAAAATAAAAATTTTGCCAAAACGTCTAAAAAAATGGCAATTTTCATGAAATTTTTTTTTAAAAAAGGCAAATTTTGACAAAAAAAATCCCTAAAAAATGGCAAATTTGTAAACATATTATGAAAAAAAATTCAAAATATTGTGAGAAAACAAATTTCGACAAATGATTGTGAGTAAACAACAATTTTCGTCAAAGGATTGAAAAAAAAAGCAAATTTTATCAAATAATCACAAAAAAGATAAATTTTGCAAAAAGATCTTCAATAAACGGCAAATTACATCGAAAAATCATGACAACACGACAACTGTCATCGAAAGAAATCGAGAAAAACGATAAACTTTGCCGAAAGACCTCAAGATGACGAATTTCATCCAGTTATCATAAAAGAGATGAATTTCGCCCAAAGATCTCAAAAAGCACATAAAATTTATCCAGGTAATCGCAAAAAATGGTAAATTTAGCTAAAAATAGTGGAAAAAAAGACAAATTTCTAAAAAAAAATAACAAAGAACAATTTTACAAACAAAAATCACGAAAAAAGGATAAATTCGATAAAACAGCAAATTACATCGAAAGATAGTGAGAAAAAATGACAAATTTCACCGAAAATCCCCGAGAAAACAAATAATTTTATCCTGGTACCATAAAAGATGTGAATTTCGTCAAAAGATCTTGAAAATACTTTAAATTTGTCTAGGTACTTCAAAAAACGCAAATATTGGTAAACAGATTGTGAGAAAACAACACATTTTGTCAAAAGATGAAAAAGAGGCACATTTCAAGAAAAAATTGCAAAACAGGTAATTTTTTTCAAAGAAAAAAAAGCGAAAATATGATAAATTTCTGAAAATAACAAAAAAAACGACAAATTTAACAAAAAAAGCATAAATTCGATAAAACGGCAAATTACATCGAAAGATAGCGAGAAAAAAACGACAAATTTCACCGAAAATCCCTGAGAAAACAAATAAATTTGTCCTGGTACCATAAAAGATGTGAATTTCGTCAAAAGATCTTGAAAATACTTTAAATTTGTCTAGGTACTTCAAAAAACGCAAATATTGGTAAACAGATTGTGAGAAAACAACACATTTTGTCAAAAGATGAAAAAAAGAGGCACATTTCATCAAAAGATCGCAAAACAGGTAATTTTTGAAAAAAGAAAAAAAAGCGAAAATATGACAAATTTCTGAAAATAACGAAAAAAACGACAAATTTAAAAAAAAAATCATGAAAAAAGCAAAAATTTGATAAAACGGCAAATTACATCGAAAGATAGCGAGAAAAAAATGACAAATTTCACCGAAAATCCCTAAGAAAACAAATAATTTTTTCCTGGTACCAGAAAAAATGTGAATTTCGTCAAAAGATCTTGAAAAAATACTTTAAATTTGTCTAGGTACTTCAAAAAACGCAAATATTGGTAAACAGATTGTGAGAAAACAACACATTTTGTCAAAAGATGAAAAAGAGGCACATTTCAAGAAAAAATTGCAAAACAGGTAATTTTTTTCAAAGAAAAAAAAGCGAAAATATGATAAATTTCTGAAAATAACAAAAAAAAAAACCGGCAAATTTAACAAAAAAAGCATAAATTCGATAAAACGGCAAATTACATCGAAAGATAGCGAGAAAAAACGACAAATTTCACCGAAAATCCCTGAGAAAACAAATAAATTTGTCCTGGTACCATAAAAGATGTGAATTTCGTCAAAAGATCTTGAAAATACTTTAAATTTGTCTAGGTACTTCAAAAAACGCAAATATTGGTAAACAGATTGTGAGAAAACAACACATTTTGTCAAAAGAAGAAAAAAAGAGGCACATTTCATCAAAAGATCGCAAAACAGGTAATTTTTGCAAAGAAAAAAAAGCGAAAATATGACAAATTTCTGAAAAAAACGACAAATTTAAAAAAAAAATCATGAAAAAAGCATAAATTTGATAAAACGGCAAATTACATCGAAAGATAGCGAGAAAAAAATGACAAATTTCACCGAAAATCCCTAAGAAAACAAATAATTTTTTCCTGGTACCAGAAAAGATGTGAATTTCGTCAAAAGATCTTGAAAAAATACTTTAAATTTGTCTAGGTACTTCAAAAAACGCAAATATTGGTAAACAGATTGTGAGAAAACAACACAGAGAGACTGCATTTTTGCTATCACTGTTTAATGCAATGCTATGATAATTATATTTTTTTTCTTTACTTATCTTATAATGATTGAAATACATTGGTTTTTTCACTTTACATAAGTTATTTTATTTCCAAGTGTTTATTTACGTTCTTGGCCGATAAAGCATTTTCTATATTGTAATTTTCAAATCATCTAGGTACCACAAAAAATGCAAATTTTGCCAAATAATCATAAAAAAAACCAGCAAGCAATGAATATGGCATATAAAGACTGCTTTATCATGATTGAAAGCTATGCAAAAAGAGGGATCTCTTCTGATAATTTTATTTTTCTTTGTTGATTATAATGATCTTCATATTTCTGAAAAAACATTGTTGAGAGATCAAGATCAAGCGATTAAAAAAAAATAGCAAATTTCATCAAAATATTCCCTCCTCCTTCTCCCCAAAAAAACTCAGCAAATTTTGTCACGGGAACACTTTTTAAAAAAAGTGTACTCAAAAAAAAGTGAAACATTAAAGAAATATTAATGATTTACAAAGCTGTTTATAACTGGGATTATTTTCATTTCATATGCAATTTTCTATTATTCGGCGAGACTATGAGATGTAATGTAAATACTTCCTAAACGTTATGAATTTGCTCAAAAATGAAATTATAAGTGGGAAAAAAATCACCGTTTTTTGACATGAGTATAATAAGAAACTGAAGCAAAAAATAAATAGTGATTTGCGAATCTGTTTACATCCATGAAGTCAAACTATCCGTCGAAAATCGCACCATCAAAACACGAAACAAAAAACAATGTGATTTCCAGCCTTTTTTTTTACACATACTAATAAATAAATTTGAAAATTACAATATAGAAAATGATTTATCGGCCAAGAACGTAAATAAACACTTTAATCATTAACTTATTGAATGTTTCAATTTCATATGAAACATCTCTACAATTAAGCCTAAGATTGCCGGCAATAACATTGCAAAAAAAGAATACAGATGGAAATAAATTAATTAACTTACGTAAAGTGAAAAAAACAATGTATTCCAATCATTATAAGATTAGTAAAGTTAAAAAATTAATTATTATAGCATTGCATTAAACAGTGTCAGCGTTCTTATCCCATATTTACAAACGCGCTTTGCAAATGCTCTTACAGACAGTAACTACTCTCCTCCGATTAACCAATAGGAGGAGACTCTCAGAGACCGGCGCAAATATCGATGCGTAGAGACGAAAAAAAAAACTATGCTGACTTTTTCTGCCTTTCGTTTTAATATATAGATGATGAACTTAACATAAGAATAAAATTATTTTAAAGCACACGGATTATTTCTGAATATATACTAATTTTGTTGAAAATTCTAATTTCAAGTAGCAACTCATAAGATACGCACTTTTATTTTACGTTGCCCTAGTTATAAAAAATTTTGTGTTATTTTATCAACAATCCTTTAAAATTCACAAGTAATTCAAATAAATGTTAAATTGGCAATAGCAAAATAATCCGGAAGAGTTTTCAATGTTTAGTTTTTTTTTCTTTATAAATACAAAAAAGTTGTATGCCAGATTTGTTTGATTTTGATTTGTTTGACAGTCAGATAATTCCATTCTCTTATAAATATTTTAGTTTGTTACAGTAAAATTTCATGAATATTTTACAGTACATAAGTTTATTTCAGAGTACTCTGATGATGAATATATGATTTATTATTTTAAAATATTCATATATGCAGAACCCTTGCCACGTTGCATGCATTTGTAGTATAAATTAAACTTGTTTTCAAAATATCAATAAAGAAGTTCCAAATTACATATTCATGAAGAAATCTAACACTTTCAAAACAAAATACAAATATTTAAAATATTTTCCTAATATATATATGAATTCTTTTGAATAAAATTTACTTAAAAGTTATCTTGCCAATATACAAAATCTTTAAAATAATTGAAAATGTGTAAAAAAATATTTAATTTTTTTAAAATAAAAATCTAGATAGCCAGAAAAGAAATAGTTAAAACAGCAATTATATTTTAATTTAAATAGTGTATTTTGTTATATAATAAAAAAAAAGTATTTTAAAATAATTTAACTTTCGGATGAATGAGAAGAAAAAAAAGAGAAAGGGAAGAGAAAGATAAAGAGAAATTATCTTTAATAATAATAATAATAATAATAATAATAATAATAATAATAATAATAATAAAGCAATTACTTTATTATCCCTATTGTCTTATTCTAGCAGTATTATTTACATAAAAAAAATCCGTAAAAATCTTGTGCTTCTTTGACACAATGCATTATTAATTTATCATTTACATCTTTATTTATACTTTATTTTAATGAGTATATTTTATGTACTCAATGCCTTGAATCAGAGATGTTTTATTTCATGGCATGTTTCTTCTGTAACATATAGGTTGAAAAAGTTCCCCAGTAACATTTCAGATTAAATGTTTCTTCTCATATTAAATACTTTATATGGTCAAAGGTGATCGGCCACTTGCGAATTTAGACGTTTTGCTATAAATCTAGAAAAATACATAATGTATTATTCTGTAATTCCAGTTGTGTAAATAGAATAATACCGGTCATATATTTCCGTGAAGATATTTTTCCGAAATCCCATAGAGGACCGCCAACAAATTGAAAAATGGCGAAGATCTTTTGGATAACCGTGTCATAATTAATATAGCAAAAACTTTCAAACCGTAGATTATGATTAAGTGACTTATTATATTAAATTATGTTAATTTTCATGAGGATAGCATACATATTTGTAGAGAAATTAATGTTTTTTGTAAAAACCGTCCCATATTATACGAAGTTATTTGATTACAATTTGCAGAGTTTTCAATATAACAAAATGTACTTTTCTGAAAATCTATCAAATGACATTGTACATAATAACCTGTAATCAGAATTAAAAAGTAATAGAAATTGTATGAAAAAAGAGCAGGTTTACTAAATAATAAGGGGGATTTCATTTAGATTTCATTTCATTTCGACTCTATCTCTAAAAATATATTACATAAATTAAAAGAAATGTATTTTTGAGTTCAGAGTAATGAAAGCTTTCACAAGATACTTCATAAGGAGCAAAGAATGTAGATATACATAGAAAATATTTTTTTCTTCAAATAATTGAATTAGTCCACTTACTCTCACCTAAATATATTTGTAAATGTTTAATTATCTATAAATATGCGGATAAATAATTTTTATAAATTCCTTCAATTTGAGATTTCTACGTTTCATATTTTACGAATAAAATGGCTATGACAAACACACGTGGGAGTGATCTTCCGTGGATGGTTCCGGTTTCACTTTTTAAGTACGAATCTCTCTCTCTCTCAAAAAAAAAAAAAAAAAAAAAAAAAAAACACTTTTTAAGTACGAATCTCTCTCTCTCTCAAAAAAAAAAAAAAAAAAAAAAAAAAAAAAAAAAAAAAAAAAAAAAAAAAAGTTGGCAATTAATGAATTTTATTTCGAATAAAATCTCGTTTTAAGCCGTTTTATGATTTAAAGTGGAACATAATTTAATGATTATGTTGCAATTCATTTGTTAATCCTAATATTTTAATTAAAAAAAATAAAAATATGAAATTACATACATAGTTATTGTTTCTTTTTTTTTCAAATATTTTTTTAGATGTGGGATGAATATTTCTTATAAATTTTAGAAAACTTTTAAAAGTGTTGAATAAAAAAGGTGAATCACAGATATTTACTGTTAATACAATATTTTTAATGAATAATATTGCAATTATATTTGATAATATAGGAAATACATAATTACACATTTATGACATACAAAAAAAGTATTATATGCATTTTTTAAAAACATGCATTCAATGTTCTTTTATGAAAGCTCAAACTGTAAAAAAATTAATAAAATATAAAAATGTCGGTTAAGACTAGATATTCCAAATTCGGTACGATCTAAATTCTCAGAAATTTAATCGGGCCACTATCAGAAATCACATATCGGTCCTGCGGGACTTGTTGATGTAAGTACTTTCCGATATGTAACCATTAGAGGACCGATTATGGTTTTAGGTAAGAGGGAGTCGAAAGAGCAGATTCTTAATTTTCATTTGCATACATTCTATCGATACTTCAACGAATACGATAGAAACAACTGCGCTGATGTCGACACTTATTCTTCATTGCCGGCTGTGGTCCGATCCTGTGCCGAAAGGTATGGGTATGCGTATATGTAGGCTCGGTGCATGCGGACATACAGACAGACACGCAGGAAGATAAACAGACGGATAGATCTGACGACCACTATAGGTGCTTCGTATTTATATAACTAAAATTTCACCAATTAAATTTAAATTCGTATATCGAAATTGAAAACGTGTTTCAAGCAAATGTTACTTAAAAGCACTATTGCAACCGATTACTTTTATGTGCCTCTGTAATTGGTTCAAAATACTATAAATGTATTGTACTAAATTATTGTAGTGAAATTCCATCATTTATATTCCTTTCAATACATTTGTAATAACGTAATATCATTAAAATACTCTGCAAATAATTTTCCACCATAGACCATAATAAAAGGGCGTTTCGGGTGCCCCTGTAAATGCACCATTCATCTCACGTACTTCATATACAATACCAAATATGCAGAGGGTCCTTGAATAATTTTTACCAATTCCATAATAATCCGAGTATATCTACGGAAGCTGGACAATCGGAAAGACGGACAGACAAACCGAATGCATGAATACCTTTAAAAAAAACAGAATCTTCAAATTACGAAATGTCTTGGGTTGCAGAAAAAATCAAAACCTCTTTAATTTTTTTTTCATAGTACAAGGTCATTTACTGAGGTGTTATTTTATTCAGTGCTCGATCAGAAATGTGTTAAGTAAATATAAAAAATGTATGCACATATGATAAAAATTTTTAAAATAAAAATTATAATAGCAATATTCACATAAAAAATAATAGTAGGGATATTAAATAACTTAAGTAATGGACCGATACTGACATATTCACTTATATATTCATATGGATATTGGGTAACGCGTAGAATTTGTAAAATGAGTTGTTAATCAAGTTAAATTCTTTAAAATATATAATCTTTCTTACCAGAATTGCTAATGCTAATAAAATTTAAACAGAAACACTAGAACAGAAACACTTTAAACAGAAACACTTATATAAAGAAAGTAGTGTAAAATGCTTTTGTTACCTGGGATACCCCTATGATATATTAGCTTTATTAATATGTTTTGTGAACACTGAAGAACAAATCAGCGAAGCATTTTTATTAGTTTATTATAATAAACATCATTCATAACAAAAAAGTAAGAAAAGTAATTTAGGAGGCTATTTCAATCAACACAAAAAACCCTTTCGCTAATGCTAATCTTACGGAACACATTTATAAAGATATCTCAGTTGCTTTGCATTTTACTGTTTAATTTAATTTAATTTAATTTTTCATCAGATATCTGCATTCTAATTACACAAACACCATTTTTTACCTTTTCGATTTTGTTTACAGATTTTTTTAATATGGACTGTTTCATTTTCGGAATCGGTTTCGAAAGTGAAAGCATCCTCATAAAAAAATCAGCAATAAAAATCAAAAAGTAAAAATAATAATAATAATAGCAAATCGGACAAAAGCAGATTGAACTCAGATATCCAATGCAAATAATAATAATAATAATAATATTAATGATGATGATAATAATAATAATAATAATAATAATAATAATAATAATAATAATAATAATAATAACAATAATAATAATAATAATAAATTTCTTTATAAATTCTTTTCCCTGGATTCGAAATAACAAGAGGGTCTTTTCGCGTGGCTGAAGTAGTCCCTTAATATCATTAATAAGACGTTTAAAAGCAATGAATTATAAGAAATTTTTTTTGTTCATTTGCAATCTATCCCGATGAAATCTTAATTTTATGTATAAATAATATTTTCCTAATCAAAATAACTTAGTTTACATTTAAATTCATTCATTTATTTAAATTTTTCAAAGCGAAATTTCATATTCTAAAACAAATTGCTTCCAGTATACTTATTCTAATACAGTTCCGTCTTTTGTAAGGTAACCTTGAAGTGAATTTACATATTGATAAATAATTCAAGCAGATAATTAACCCTTCAAATACTCATGTTCCCACCTACGTTTGACAATCCTTTGATATCATATAATATTTCAAAT
Source organism: Maratus speculifer (assembly GCA_964019185.1). Lineage (NCBI taxonomy): Eukaryota > Metazoa > Arthropoda > Arachnida > Araneae > Salticidae > Maratus > Maratus speculifer. Next base: position 165,243,692 of record OZ025294.1, on the reverse strand, counting down.
AATTAATTTCAAGTTATGCTTAAGAATCAGCTCAAAATGAATCTAGCTGATTAGTTTTAGAATTTATTACTTACAGGAATCGAATAATGTGTAAGTGGTATTAGATTTACGGAATTAAAGTCTAATGTTTAAATTGAAATGAGTTCATTCGAAAATAATAAATTTCTTCTAAAAGAATGAAATATAAATATATACATGTATTTCATTAAATAAAATTCTTATTAGAAGCCGCATTTTAGCAAAATATTTTCAAAAGCATAAATTCTGTAAAAAAAATTATGGAATAAGGAAAGGAAAACAATGGAAGTATAAAGCATAATTCATTTATGGTATGTCATCTATTGAGAAGTCATGTATAATGCTGGATTTTGCTGTACATTTTGAGTAAATAGCTATGTTAAAACATTTAAATAATGTAACAATTTTTAGAATGTTTTGTGTAAAATACGATAAAATATTAGCTGATCTGCTGTGTGCGGCGCGGGATTATGATAACATTGCGAAAGGAACCTTAAATTTGTATGATTTTATATCTTTAACTCTATTTCGTTTCAAATATGTGTCTCCTGCACTGTAAAGAAAAATCCATTAAAACGGGAAAAACGGCTGGCAGTAATGTTGCCAGTAGTTTTTGTCAAAAAGTTGCATCAAAATTGGATGTAAATTTTTTATTACATCTAATTTAATGTAAGTTTTTGCCGTAAATTTAACAGATTTTTTTTACAGTGCATCAATGAAGATTATTTTCGTGTATCCCTTGTAAATGTATACTAATTAAAGGAATTGATTTATGTGTACATGTGTCTCACTCTGTTCACGATGGCTATAGTCGAGACAGGAAAAATCGACCTTTTAAGGGGCCATAACATTGGCCAGGACACATTGGTGCCAGCAGTTTTTGCCGTAAATTTAACGGTTTTTTTTTTATTTTTTTTTTTTTTTATTTTTTTTTTTTTATTTTATTTTTTTTTTTTTTACAGTGCGTACTATTTTAAGCTTTGTAAGAAAGCTAAAATTCTACTACAGGAAACTGATATTTGTTTTGCTATATTACACATAGTACTTTATGAGGGAATGTACGGATTTTAATCGACTATAAGTGTTCATTTAAAATTAGGAGAATTTTATTTGTCACTGTGAACCATTTTGCATGGGGTAAGTTTAGAATTGTGTATAATATTGAATCATTCGCTACTTCAACTCCAATCAATTTCCTCTGCGCCAATTATTAGAGAAGTCAATATAAAACGTTCTAAGCTACATGGATTCACGGGATCAATAAGGAAAGTCTTTGTCAACGTACTATTCACTTCCTAATACAATTTTTTTTTATAAAATAGAAAATTATTTTGAAAAATTATTTTCTCAAATTGAGAAAAAGATACTCAGAACAGACTAGAAATTTCTGTCAGAGATTGCAAAGCTAATTCATAAGGAAAGCTATTTCTCAGAAAGAATGGGGAATAGAAGTTTAGAAAACATCTCACACAAAAGACAGCTCATAAAGTTAATAAAATTTTTCGCTTTATATAAGCACAGATTGGCAATCAGCGTCTATATGTTCACTCACAAAATGTATAATCCAAGTTTATACCACGGGATGTTTTATACCAAATGTACTACGCACCTAAATAATAGATCTAAAATCTTATTAGAAATTACTAGACTATGGAACAACACAGGAAACGACATAAAACATACTAAAACTTCTTTAGAAATATTGTTGTTTTACACGCAAATTTTGTTTGCAATTATCTGTGACGATTGTCATAATATTAAGCAGCCAACTTCTCAAAATATATTCAATGTAATAAGTACAGTAAATGATGACATACTAGAAATTGAATTCATACAATCAATTTTTTGGAAAATCATTATATATAAAATGTAATTGATTGAAAAAATGCTGTGGTAACAGAATTTCCAATCATAATGTATTAATTGCATGAAAATTTAATGAAGATAATAGACTGCTGAATAGGTTCAATTAAGAACATACCCAATACATTACTCAGCTTCTCTTCTTTATACATGGTATAAAAATATGCGTGCAGCAGGTCACACCAGCAATCCAAATCATCCAAAGTCAGTGAATACAAAGAGATAAATTACTTTGATGTATAGAAAACTTATACTCGTCTTCGGGAAAAAGGTAACAATTCAATACATAAATAAAACACTGGGCCTAGATGATTGGGTGGTTGAGACGGGTGGGATAATGCAACCACCTCTATGAGTTATATACACAGTAGTTTTGAAAGCAGTTAGGTAAGAAATGCATTCAAATATGCTCCAATAGAGAGGTTAACGCTGATTTTTCACAAAAAGTTGTCAGATTTGCTCCAATTATACAGACTACAGATATTGTTTTATAGTTTAAATATGTTAAGCAGATAAATATAAAGGTCTAAGCAACACTTTTTAATACTAACCAGCTCTGTAGTAATTTTTTTATTTTTTTGAAAAAATGTCAAAAAATGACAAATTTTACTAAAAATTTCGATTTTTGGAGCAAAAGCGCAGACTCAAGCCATTTTTTTTCAGCGGTAAAATTTCACGCAGTTAATGTACTAGTATAAAGGCAACTTTTGGCCCCTACCCGTTTTTGATTTTCAAAAAAAATTTTTTTTTTCGCTCCACCCTATTACACAATGCTTTTTATTAAACCAAAGTCTTATTTTGTGTTATCACAATATAGTACACAATAATGAGTATATTTTGTCCACAAACTATGTTATGTTGTTTGAATTTCTTATACAAAAACAAAATCTTTTTTCGTTAAACATTTTAGATTATTCATTTTTTAGATTGAATAATATAATTTTAGTTAATTTTGACCCAAGACAATTACTAAATCATAGAAAAACAATCTTTAAATCAATGGAAAATTGGGTGTGATTTAAAACGCCTAAAAAGAAAAATATAGAATAAATTAAACATTTGTTTTAATTTACAGAATTTCAGATATGTATGACGAATACTTATATGTTGCTTTTACTTAGAAATCAAGTCATTTAATATTATTTAATTTTAAAAATGTGAAACTATTGACTTGTGAAATGAAAACTTTTTAATTTAAAGAATGTTTTTCCAAATCGAAAATTAAATAAAAAAAAACATTTTTTTTTTTTTTAATAAGAAGAGTTTTAATTTGTTTGTCATTCCACTTCAGCTGGTTATTTCTTTCAAAATAAAATTGGTAAGTGTACTGTCTTCTTTTGCAATCTATCTTGAGGTCCAAATAAGTTTATTTCGTAAAAGAAATATATATATATATATGTATATATATATATATATATATATATTTAATAAATAAAGTAATTTTTTTAAAAACAACAATAGTTAAATTATATCAAATAATATTTACGAATCTATATGTAATTATTTAAGAATCTTGTTGCGACCGAAATATTTGGTATATAATTATTAATATGAAAACTTCACATCTAAAACTCGCCTTATAGATAAAAGGGAAATTCAGATAACCTGTAAATGCATTTATTGGATTCATTTTAAACGAAGATTTTACCGTACCAGAAATACACGATAAAACTGGTTAAAAATTGTAGAAAATTTGTACTACTTTTAAAAATTGTAGTTTTATTTTGAAGCAGGTTCACCATTAAAGTAGATTGACAGAAAAACTCTCTATTTTTCAAATTTCGGATAAGCCGAGTATCGAAATTCACGTCTCCATATATAAGGTCAAGTCAATATTCGGTGCAATATCTGACACATTTGTCACATTTAAAGGGGTTTCCCCGTGTGATGGCTTAACCAAAAATAGATATTTTTTCATAAAATGATTCCTTAACATATGTATTGTAAAATAATTTTCAAAAAATTTGAATTTGTTATACAGATACAGCATTTTAAAGATAAGCTTGGGTTAAGCTCGAACAATTCCATGACAAGAAGCCATATTTAAGAGTTGAATTGTTGAACCGTTGTTTAGGTACGAAAATGCAAAACAATATTGAATACCTAAATTCCTCGATTCGGACTTTCGCTTCAAAACAACTGCACTATGTCATCAAAATCGTTGGTAATGCATCGTATATTGCTGGTATTACATTCAACAAAGGTTTCCAAGGAATTTTAAAAATAATGGCAGTCAGGAGAGGCCCCAATGCCCACAAAACGTACACTTATTTAAAATACCATAAAGAAGCGTGCGTTGTGGTCTCCGAACACAGGACGAATAATGTTGTGAAAAATGCCAGAAGGGAAGCAAGAGCAGATTAATACTTATTGAAAGACTTCCAAGAGGTAGGTGAAAGAATGCTCTATGGACCAGATACCGCAGATTCATGGTTGAGATTTTCATTGTTTTAACTGTACATGAAACTTTAAAAGCATTTGTTTAAACGCTGTTTTTCAAGACTTCCTCTGTTTATCTCGAGAACGGATTGACCGATTCACTTGAAATTTTTAGAATAGACTCAACACGTGTAGACGCGCGGACTGAATTAAACTCATTTGAAAATTCCGAATATTTCTATTCTTATCGAATTTTTTTATTTCAGAATACCTCTATTTTCTGGTAGCGAAAAAAAAAGTCAAGAAATTTGAAATTTTTTTCAGAAGTCTACCAAAAATCTAACTTTTAATATTTTCAAATTATTCTAATTCATTCGATGCGTTTTGGTTTACAGATTAAAATTCAATTTTTTTTTCTTTCAGGTAAGCCAATTAGCCTAACTCGTGGAAGTTGAAAGCATCCTTTTGTTGGTGGCATATGTCTTGAGAGTGTGTAGCTTTATTGTAATAAAGATTTTTGCTTGAAACTTTGTTTTACGTATTCTTGAAATAGCAATAAATGTATAATAAGCAACTCAACGTTCCCTTTTTTTATTTGTCGTCAAAAAATTCCAAAAAATTCTTAAATGTTCCTTCAGCTTGCTGCCTTTTTCGCCTTTTCATTTGAGTTGTGCTGCTACATTCATAGTAGACGCACGTCTTCTTTGCGCCTGACGAAGAAAGACTAAGTTCTTTCGAAAAGCTTTGTGTAATTTATTATATTTTATGGTGTTTTAAAGGAAATTTCTCTCTTCGACTGATTAACACCAGTTTCATCTTATTATCTTGTATTTGATATTCTTATGAATAGAGAAACCATATTGTACGTACTTATAAACCTCTTCACACGCATCTCAATCTCATATGTGACAGCGTTTTCTTTCAATAAAAATATTAGTAATATTTCTTTTAAAAGTGCGATAGTTATAAAAATAGTTTTTATTAACTATTACTTTATGGAATGTTTAAGCATATTTTGCAATTTTAAAGGCAAAAGCAAGATTTCAAATGAAGAAAATTGAAAGAAATTTTATTGCAGTTCCGTAAGTCTGTAATGTATTTAGTGAGTTGCGTCTTTTTGCTTTTAAGCATTTATTATTATGTTTTACAGAAAAACAATAAAAGACATGTTTTCTGTAATTGCACTGGAAAAATAATTTTCTTAACTATTTTTGCCACAATTTTTAAAAATATGAGTCGCATGTTATTTTTCAACTGCTCGTTACATTATCCCTGTATTATGATAGAAAATGAAGAAAAATACTTTGAAGTTAAAAGAAAAAGTATGATAAATTTTTAATGTATTGGAAAATTTATCCATGAAGTGTACCAATTTTTTTAGAATATCGCAAAATAATTAAGTAAAACAAAGACAAACAATTTTTCACTTGTTTAATAACAGAAGACTATATTAGACAAAGAAGTAACATATATCATTCTGACTCGCGGTAACGAAAAAGGTCTACATTAATCAATGTCTAAGTAAGAACCTTTGTTACTGCATTAAAAAAAAAATATGTTGTTCTACATTTTTGATAAACTTTGGTGCGCAAATGTGTAAAAGTGTGTTTACCTATAAATTCGACTATGAGAAAAAATGACTAGAAAAACATAAACTTTTAGAAAAAACATTATTAATGCACTTTTTTAAAAGATGTGTTTTCTTTTATAAAATTTATGTGAAATTTGATCAAATAACTCTATTGTAGCATTTTATCTGACGAATGACTTTGAATTTAAATGTCACATCGACAGCATATCTTTAATCTTGAATATCGAAATGAAGCTTAAATACAAATTAGTGTACTTTTTATATTTAAAAAATATACATATTAAACAACATTTTACATCGCTTGTAAAATTAAGCATAAGTTATACAATATTATAAGTTATACTGATGAACAATATGCACAGAAATTCCACCAGTATAAATAGAATAACTTTAAATATGTGTTACGTTTTCTATAATATTTGCATTATTTTATGTGGAATAAATATAGTGTAACATTCATTCCGACAGATAATAATCACTTCAACAATAATTGAATAGTATTATTAAGAATATCTAAAATTGCTGAAACTAATTTAGGCAACCTGCTAGCCATCGACTGTTGATATAGGCTCAGAACTCTTCTAAAAAAACAGATGTGCTGCGCCGACAGAACGTGTAGCTACTATGATCTCGACTGCCATGCCAATCAAGGCACAAGAGGTCTTAGGATTTAAAATGTTTTTCACCGTACAATTCGGGGTTCCCTCCAAGAGCCCCGAGTAAATTCGATATTCAATTTTCATTCTCAAACACTGTCGAGACAGTTGATCAGCCCGTGTGAGCATGCCGAACGAGTTCCGCAGTTTTGTGGTCATGCGACCGAGTTACGTTTCTTCGATAGCTGCCATTGTGGCACGTTGTGTTTTTAGCGGGTTTTATCCTCAACATTCTATGAATATAACAGCGGGTTTTATCCCCAATAATTCATTCATTTCTCAGCAGGAATATTCCCTACTAAATGTTTACGAACGTCAATTAAATAGCGAGTTATTACTCCACAAGTCAATTAATACATTTTTGTTATAATTTGTGTTTCGTGCACGTCATATATATGCGCTGTTAGTAAATGTATGAAAAAAGTCACGATTCGTCTTCATTTGACTATCTATCTACAGTCTTCATAAACAACCGTAATCTCAGAATCATTTTAAATACCGAAATTTTCGAAAATTAAACCTACTGTATGGAAGATGTTTTTCCTTAGTAAAGGGCAGGAAAACTAGCGCCACATGCGTACCCTACTGAATCGGTGTAACCTTCTCCATGAGACCATAGAAAGTCCCTGTTAAAGACAGCCAACTAATGCGGAACTCGCATAATCAATAAAATCATAAAAGAAAAAGAAGACATAAATTTTAATGAATGCAATATTTTATACATAATACAGAAAATATAATAAAAACAATAAGACTGCCTCGATCAAATTTAAAATCTACATTAGAGCGAAATTGCTGACTATTTATTATAAATTTTATTCTTGTGGAAAAATTAATTATGCAGATGTTCATTTATTTTTTGTATTTACATAAACGCATTTCAGATTTAAGTATTATCAAAAAGAAAAATGTTTCATAAAAACACTTTGTTAAAATTTGCTGATGAATTTTAGGCATATTTTTTCAACTAAAAACAACTTTAGGGCAGCGTAAAATTTTTTCGAACAAGCCCAACAACAATGCTAATTGCAATCTGAGTCAGCAAAAGTTTTTCAAAATTTCCAATGCGTCACTTTTTCTTATTTATAAATAGATTGCTATATAAAAACTGTTATTGAAATTATTTTGAAAACGAAAGAACTGCCTTTATATTTCACAATTTTGAGTAAGATATAAAAGAAAAGAGAAAGAAATTATTAGGGGGATTAAAGGGATTAATTATTCTTTATTATTTTTAAATATTCTTTTAAGAGAAAAATATAAAAGCGATATTTTAGTAATATTTGAAAGTATTAATTTCGTTTTACATCTTGTGTAAATATATAGAATAATATTAATTATAAAATGTAAACTTAGCGTTTTACGCATTTTCTAGCATTATCCATATAAAAATGGAACGAAAAAAACAAATGCAGAATTTTGCTAAATTTGTTCGCATAATTTATTTTTCAGTGAAAACTGAATAATATCAAAAGAAAATTGCTTTTGATATTTGCAATTTTCAGACACAAAGTACTTACAGAAATTCATAGAAGAGTTGGCATAATATCGTTTATAAGCATAGTGGTAAAAGATAATTTTATTTAAAACACCACTTTGATAAATAGGTTCTATTGATTCCGAATAGTTTTTTATGAAAGAAATTTTATAAGCTTATATTATTTTTAAAAGTGATTTAAAAGAAAAACTTGAGTCAGCACGTCAATGAAAAATATCAAGTCCAGATTCTTGAATTTAACTGAAGAATATTTATTGAATATCCTATAGAGATGCGAGGTCCCTTCCAGGTGAGGGTCTTTTTTAAAAGGAAGCTAAGGAGAGTCTAATGAATATACAGATGGAGGACAAAATAATACAAACACCAGTGAAATAATGGAAAATCATTATTAATAGGGGATTTGATCAACCTTTGACTGAAGTACAGCTTTAATGCGATGTAGGATATATGCATAAAGGTCATTGACAATATTTAAAGGTTTATTAAGACATTCCTCTTGCATAACACGCTGTAATTCCGAAAAGCTGGATGGTGAGGAAATTGGAAACAAAGTTTGGGCTCCAAATATTCCCATAAATGTTCAAAAATATTCAAATCCGGAGGCTGAGGGGGCCGGGAAAGGTGTTCAACTTCATCGCCATGGTCTTCGAATCAAGCTTGAACACACATAGCAATGTGAATAGGGACGTTGTCGTCTTGGAAAAGCGTGTCGCTCTTCATTGAATACAGTCTGGCCAGAAGGTTAGACATGATGTTTGGACAATGTTTGGATTTGGTTCTCTCATGCCGTAAAACAAATGACCCAAGACCGCTCCAAGATGTTGAACCCCATACCATAATAAAGCCACTTCCATGTTTCAAAGTCGCCATGAGGCATTCAGGATTAAACTATTCTCTGGGCGTTCTCCACACATAAACGTGTCCTGTCGTCTGAAATAGGGTTAATGACGATTCATCTGACCATATTACGGATTGCCACTGCTGTGAGGACTATCCTTTATGATTTCTGCACCATTGGCGTGGCTTGAAAGTATTAGTTACTGTCACCAAGATGTTCGAATTGTTATTCTGCCATAAATGCTCGCAGTATGAAGTTCCATTTTAACTGTTTTTGTTGAAATGGGGTCCTGGAGATGACTGTTCATTTGGGACGTTGTCTAGGATAACGATTGCATGTGCTTTGGGGCTACAATGCGCTTCAGGACTCGTCTATCCCTATCAACAAGCTTGGACATTCATCCACTGTTATGCTTTGAGGACGTCGTATTACCCTCTTTCGTGTACGCTGTAATTATGGCTTATACCGTACTCCTTGCAAACCCCAAAAGGTTTGTTGTTTCCGTAACCGATGCTCCTCTTAACCACGCTCCGACAATCACTTCTCTTCGGAACTCTGACAGGTCTGATATTTCAACTTATCACAGACAGTTCTTTTTATCATATGCAACGCAGAGGACTGCAGTTGAAAGGCTTATACCTTCATCTTCACTCTCACAAAGTGGCAGACTTCTGTTGCAGGTGCGGCTGTACTGCATGTGTGAAATACGCCATACTTTTTCACAGGTGTTCATACTAGTTTGTCCTCCATCTGTATGTGCATAAAGTTAATTATCGCCAATATATCCGCCAAAATGGCAACACTACATGTAGTTTGGCGCATTCTCTGAAAAGGTTGTTTTATATGGAATGTGCTATTTTGGCATATTTAACGCGCAATTTTGAATATAAGATATATAGAAACGGACTTTTAAGCACAGACAATACAAAGGGATCACGAGTTATACTAGAATTTCTTGTGCGCGGTATAGCAAGCCAAATAAGAAAATGTTTATGTTTTTGCATAATGAACAAAAGTAAAAAAGTTAAAGAGTGGCTATCTGCATTTTTATATATGGTCATGGAACGATAACGGAAACTAATCGATATTAAAATCTTGGCAGATGTTTCTTAACGGCTAATCTAGGAGGGATAATATATAAATTGCAACAATAAAAAGGGGAATATATCTGTATTAATAAAGATAAATTAACATTATCTTGGAACATAATTAAATTTTTTTTTTTTTTTTGAATGGAGAACAGATTAAACTAAGTGGAAAAGAGGATCTATTTTAGTTACTGTCTAATAGGATAGGTGAATAACGATGTAAGGAAATAGCTTAATATATGATATTGATATCATAACATTTACAGTTCAGTAAAAGAATTTATAAGTGGAAAAAAATAAAATCAAAATATTATATTATGTATTTTTAACTGTTCACGGTTACTAAGAATTTGGTCTAAAAAACACACAGCTTAAAAAATATTTTATTTAATTTTGTACCTTTTTATCACTTATGAAGTATTCCTTTGTAATTGTGTAAACTTCAAAGGCTTTAATTTAACATGAACGAACATTCTCTGCTTATAAGGTTTGAAATCACTACCACACACTATCCATTTAATTATCAACTAGTCCTATGTGGCAATATAAAAACTTTCTTCTATCTCATACACATTAATACTTCCAGAAAAATGAAACATTGCAGCGTCAACTGTTATTTAATATGCACTAAATTCTAATCTGCAATAACTTATATTAAGTACTAACTGAATCTGGAATTTGATTAAAATACATAAGTATTTCAAACAGAATCATCGGAGTAATTGTAAAAGATTGGGCAGAAACCCCGTTCGTTGAACCATTTACTCCAAAAACTAAAGTATATTAATTTATATCAGGGAATAACAGAATTTAAAGATTAACGGAAATTCGTGCATAAGGTTCCTGAGATAATCTATTGCGATAATTGTGAATAATACAACATTGTAGTTCACCTGTTGGGAGATTAAAACCAAAACATAATCAGAACCATATTATATCATGGACTAACGGAATCTGAAGTTTTATAAAAATGCGTTCATTAATTCTTGAGCTATAGCGATTGTGGAAATCATGAAAAAAGCAGCATAGCAACGCCATCACTGGGGCGATATACAGCAAAAACTAATCAGGTTTAGTTTATATCACGGTTTGACTGAATCTAAATTTTTGTGGAATTCCGTGCATTTGTTCTTGAAATAGAGAGCTCACAAAAGTTACGTCACATACAGAGAGACAGAGATTTTGTAAAAATATGTTTTTTGGAATCTTCTGATTCCTATAACGTACACATCCTTCGAAAACTGGAATTCGAAAATGAACGTTAAGCCAATACTTACTTCTTGTAAATATACAGGGTGTCCCTAAACAAATGGTATATACGCTAGGGGGTGATAGAACACATCAAGACGAGTAATAGTAAATTGGAAACTAAGGGTCCCAAACGTTTTCCATAGGAGATAGCCGCCATTAAAGTTTGGGGTCCAAAATTTCAAATACACATAAAAAACGGAAAAATCGGTCGATTGATTTGCGGTTTTCACTAAAATTATTCTTTATGCTGGTATTTTCTTGAAAATAAATTATAAAGATAAATTTCGAAAAATGCCGATAGAGGGCACTTTAGACTTTGAAGTAATGAAAAATTATTTTTTGCATCTCATTAAATGGTTTCGTAAGCTTAGACTTAAACTTAAATTTTGAGCTCAAAATCTGAATAGTTGGAAGTGGTTAAGTAGTACACACTTAACTGTGTTCAGAGGGTTTAAAATTCAAATGACTATAAAAAAAGGAAAAATTGGTCGATTGATTTGCGATTTTCACTAAAACTATTCTTTATGTCGGTATTTTATTGTAAATGAATTATAAAGATAAATTTCAAAAAATGCCAATAGAGGGCGCTTTAAATTTTGGAGTAACGAACAACTACTTTTTACGTTATTTTTTGCATCTGATTAAATGTTTTCGTAAACTTAGACTTAAACTTAAATTTTGAGCTCAAAATCTGAATAGTTGGGAGTGGTTAAGTAGCACAAACTGAACTGTGTTCAGAGGATTCAAATTTCAAATGATAAAAAAAAGCGGAAATATTGGTCGATTCGTTTGCGGTTTAAAATAAAACTATTCTTTAAGTCAGTATCTTCTTGAAAATGAATTTTAAAGATAAATTTCAAAAAATTCCATTAGAGAGCGCCTTAAACTTCAGAGTAACCAACAACAAATTTTAACCGTTATTTTTGTATCTAATTAAATGCTTTTCAAATCTTTTTAAATGTTGTCGAAAAAATCTTAGATTTAAACTTAAAGTTTGAACTCAAATTCTGAATCGTTGGGAGGGATTAAGAAGAGCAAACTGAAGTGTGTTCAGGAGTTGAAATTTAATTCCCCCCCCCCCCTCGAACACAGTTCACTTTTGCGCTATTTAAACACTCGCAACGACACAGAATTTGATCTCTAAATTAAATCTAAGCATTTAAATTTAATTTAAATCTAAGCATTTGAAAGCATTTAATGAGATTTTAAAAAATAACGGTTAAAAATAGTTGTACGCTACTCCAATGTCTAAGGCGCCCTCTATCGGCATTTTGTGAAATTTATCTTTAAAATTTATTTTCAAGAAAACACTGATTTAAAGAGTAGCTTTAGCAAAAGCCGCAAACGAATCAACTAATTTTTCCGTTTTTTTATAGTTTTCCGTTTCGTTTGAAATTTAAGCCCTCTAAACACAGTTCAGTTTGTGCTACTTAACCACTCCCAACTATTCAGATTTTGAGCTCAAAATTTAAGTTTAAATCTCAGCCTACAAAACCATTTAATGAGATGCAAAAAATAACGGCAAAAAATAGTATTAGGATGGATTATTTCGTTAATTCAAAGTCTAAAGCGTCCTCTATCGACATTTTTTGAAATTTATATTTATAATTCATTTTCAATAAAATACCGACATAAAGAATAGTTTTAGTGAAAACCGCAAATCAATCGACCAATTTTTCTGTTTTTTATAATCATTTGAAATTTAAACCCTCTGAACACAGTTAAGTTTGTGCTACTTAACCGCTTCCAACTATTCAGATTTTGAGTTCAAAATTTAAGTTTAAGTCTAAGCTTACGAAACCATTTAATGAGATGCAAAAAATCACGGCAAAAAATAGTTTTTCATTACTTCAAAGTCTAAAGCGCCCTCTATCGGCATTTTTCGAAATTTATCTTTATAATTTATATTCAAGAAAATACCAATATAACGAATAATTTTAGTGAAAATCGCAAATCAATCGACCAATTTTTCCGTTTTTTATGTGTATTTGAAATTTTGGACCCCAAACTTTAATGGCGGCTATCTCCTTTGGAAAACGTTTGGGACCCTTGGTTACCTATTTACTATTACTCGTCTTGATGTGTTCTATCACCCCCTAGCGTATATACCATTTGTTTAGGGACACCCTGTAGAAGAAAATATAAATATTGAGTCTAAGTTAATTGTTCTAGAGTTTTCGTAAATTAGTCACAAATAAATTCGTTTTTTACACATATAAATCTCTTAAAATAATATGTATAATAAGTGTATTTTCTTTTTTATCTAAAATAACTTATTCTTAAGAACAAAATACATTTTTGAAACACCTCGCATCAGCTATAATCCTTGCTTTATGATAAAAAATAAATACGTGGCTTAATTTTTAACTTTAATACTTTGATAAAAAACTTTCCAAACTTTTTGAATTTTTAAAAGATGAAGATAGAAAAGAATTTTGCCAATTAATCTTTCTATAAAAGTTATTTCTAAACTTTTAATGTGAAAAAAATAAATAAAACAATTTTATTTTAAAATATCTTTGATGGCATTTTGAAACATTTTTATTTTTTCTAAAACACGCTTTTTAGCTACAAACTTTGTTTAAAATTAACTGTATCTAACTTTTACTTAATCTTCGCCATTTTGTTCTAACTCAGATCTTAATACTTAGAATGAAACTTAAAATGGAATGTATATGAACTGGAAGAAAGGGCTTTTACAAAATATTCCTAAATGAATGTTTTAAAAAGCATAATAAATGCAAAAATAATTATTAATACAATTTTATAAGATACGTTTAATTTATATGTTAAAATAGATTTTTTTGTATGTGTATGTAAGCATTTTTGCAACGCCATCTGTTGGGCGATATACACTAAACACCAATGAGATTCAGTTTATATCAAGGTCTAACTGAATCTAAAAATTACTGAAATTTCGAGCATTAGTACTTGAAAAAGATCGCCTACAATATTCTATGTCAAATACAGTCAGACAGACAGATTTGCAGAAATTTTGAAAAATTACGTTTTTTTAGAATCTCTGAATCCCCAAACGTGTAAATTCGTCAACAGTTTTCACGAATCCAATATTTTCTTCTTGTATAGGTAGAAAAAAGTAATAAACTACATTCACGCAATGACAAACTTAAGAAATTTAAATAAGTGCATGACCTACAAATACTCTTTTTTTTCCGTAAAGCTATTAAATTACATAATTATGAAAATTTTTTGTTGGCCACACTATTTTGAAAGGATTTTGCCAATATTGATGGTTTGGTTTTGAGGGAGGTAGCTCTAGTACTGTTATTTATTAACATTGTTCTCAAGCCAAAATAATATAGAAGTAAAGAAAACATGAAAGTAAAATGAGACAGTTTTTTAATGGAAATGAATAGAGGACCACATATGTGAAAGTCAGATCCCAAGATAACAAAAAAGGAAGTTTTAAATGGTAGCAAACTGCTACATCATGATATATCGTTTAGTTGGCAGACGCGGCATCTGATTTCTTTCATCAAAATATATGTTTTAGCAAAGATTGCACTATTAAATGAGATGTACATCATGTTAGAGAATCTTTAAATTTAGCTTCCTTCTACATAAAATTACTTAAAAGGTGCATAAAAGATTTACAAAAATGTTATATATCACGAGAGCTCTCGAATGCACTTACGTTTATTTTAACGGGGAAAAGTGTGACTGATAAAAAAAAAAAAAAAAAAAAAAAAAAAACTTAAGACCAGATAATGTAAATCGCATGTGGAAGTGAAAGTCAGTCCACCTCTAAAGAAAAAGTGTGGGGTATCTTCTCTAAGTAACATCTCAGTAGATTCACGGATTATTGCAGATTTATATACTGAAATAATGAATTTATTTATTAAGATGTCACTGCCCTTTCCTATAGTAACCAAGCGATTTGGTTTAACATATTGGGTATTTCGAGAGATCCTGAAAATAGACATAATGTATTTCTTTCACCCCAATATTTTTCTGGAGCGGTGAACTGACTTTTATTTGCAAATGCGTACTGCTTTATCTAGTCTTAAGTTTATTTTCATATTTTACAGTTTGTCGCCTTTTTTCCCGTTGAAAATGAACGCGTATACATTCGAAAGATCTCGTCATATATAACATCTCTGTAAATCTTTTGTGCACCTTTTAAGTAATTTTATTTATGTTTTTAACTTTTATATTAATAAGACATTGAAAATTCCCTCACAACGCTAGTTTCCAATGCAGCGTTTTATTAATTCAGTTTACCCTTCTATTTTTTTTTAAAATCTGGTAACGAAAGTTCTACCAACAGCACCTTTAACACTATTTCTACTAGTGTGAAATGACACCTTTTTAATGTTTTAATTTTTTTATTTTGCACCTAGGTTTTGAATGTAATAAGCATAAAAAAATATTCTACATAAAAATATCTAATTGCTTCAACATTAAGTTTATAAATGAAAACACATAAATCGAAGTCATGTAAAAGGTGTAATTTGACACAGCTAAAAATAGTGTTCATTACTTAAACTTAATTCAAATATTGTATCGAAGAACGTGCATTATTACTATAAATTAAATATTAAAAAATAATCGTCAAATTGTAATTGGGTTCCTTTTAAATATTTAACCGTATATTTAAATACTAATAAACATATTGAATATCGTTATGACGTCACTTCATATATAAACATAGAAGGTTGAATAAGAATATATAACATAAGACTTTACTTAAAAATTAATAATAAAATTCCCTTCATAAATATACTGTCGAAAATGTGAAAATTTGTTATCTTGTCAGGGAATGAAAATGAGACTGCGAAAATGAGAATTTAAAAAACTTTTCGGATTTTAAAAATTTCAAATGTAATGAAGGGAATTCTTTTTGTAATGTCTGCGATATGTAAAACGTCAAAGCTTTTTATTTAATTAAATCCAAGTTTTACTGCTTCATAAATCATTCTTTTTTGTATTTAAATGAAACACAGAATAAACGAAGTAAGATTTGAAAATCAAGAACTTTTAAAGTAAATATATTACTTGTATATGAATTTCATTCATAAAAGTATTTTTTAAACGTATTCAGCAAAATATTATGTAAGAGGAAGTAGTGTAAGACCGTACACTCATATCAAAGCGATGTTACACATTTGAAATGATCTGAGTTTTGAAATGATTTAATCTACTCTCTAATGGATATTGGTTGAAATACTTGGCTGCATACAAGAGGAAGAAGAAGCTATTACGGTATCTCGAAATTACTCATTTGTATAGTTTCTGTGTTTGAAAATTTATGTTAATTGTAGTTATAAAAATATATTTTTTTAAAGATTCAGTAGAACACTATATGAAGGGAAATAGATTAAGATCGTACATTTATGTGAAAACGGATATCACATACTTTAATAGATTGAGATTTGAGATAATTTCACCTGATTTCTAATGGATATTAGTCGAAAAACTTATTTGCATGGAAGAAACAGAGGAAGCCTTTACGGTATCCTGAAGTATGCATTTTTTATAGTTTTTGCGTTTAAAAGTTCATGTTAGTTGTATTCATAATAATATATTTTTTAAAAGATTCAATAAAATCTTATATAAGGAGAAGCAGCGTAAGACCGTACTCTCATTGGAAAGCGGATATCACTGTTTTTAAACAGTTTAAGTTCTGAGAAGATTTTATCTGTTCTCTAATGGATATTGGATGTAATACTTCGCTACATGCAAGAAAAAGGAAGAAATTGTTTCATATACTGAAATACGCATTTGTATACTTTCTGTGTTTGTAAATGCATGTTAATTACATATATATCTGTATATATATATATATATATATATATGTGACATTTTAAAGTTAGGAGCCAGAAACATCATCGCCAGGGTCCACGTTCTTTGCACAAAAGTCATGGCCAGCGAGGAAAAAAATAAAAAATTAATAAATGTAGAATATCCAATAAATCACTCATTGGTGGCTGTAAGTTTATTTATTCAACTGTAGTCATTATAGAGGGAAAAACTCCTTTTTGCTAACGATCTTTTACCGAAATGTCCAAAAAATATTCCATCATTTACTTCAATCAGCCGTACTCATCGACGAAAGAACTCCAGAATCTCTCCCCTTCTCATCTCGAGACTTCCACCTTTTAAAACTAAAACGAAAATTCTAGAACTTTCTGTAATCTCAAACCATCATCCTTTTATGTAAACAGAATTCTTGTCCAGATACGAGACTATTTTACACAGACGATAAATTTATTTAAAAAAATATATTATTTAACCAATTTATAATCGACTCATAATTTCTTAGGCAGACGATTTTTATAAATGATTAATTTTAAGAGAAAAAGAAAAGAAATGAATTTATTAATGCACACATCAAAGGTTGACGGCGGAAAAATAAATAAATAGATAAAATAAAATAATGATATTTTTTGAAAGGTATGGTTTTGGAATAAATTTTATAAGATTTTCTTAAAAAGGGTTGATAAAAACATAGAAGAAATCAGTTATATTTGGAATATTAAGAAATAAAGTTTTAATTAAGAATATTTTTAATTTAGAGCCATCTTTTTAAATTTACGCATACTGGAATAATGTTTTTTAAGGCAAATTAAGAATTTATATCGTCTGCATACAGATTAACAGATTAGATCTAGAAACAAGATTTTAATTTAATAATTTGAAGTAAGTACGGAACATTATTATAAGAAAATTAAGGTAGTATAAAGGTTAGTTTTGGCGAAAAAATTTTAAATTTGTAATATATATATGTATATATATATATATACGTAAAGATTCACTTAAACAATATATAAAGGGAAGTAGATTAAAATCGTAGATTTATGTGATATCAAACATTTTAATATACTGAGTTTTTAGATGATTTCGTCTGATCTTTAATGGATATTAGTTGAAATACTTCTAATTTCATCTGATCTCTAATGAGTATTAGATGAAATACTTCTGATTTCATCTGATCTCTGATGGATATTAGTTGAAATATTTCTCTGCATGCAAGGAAAAAAAACCATTGCGATATCCTGAAATAACGCATTTTTTTATAGTTCCTGTGTTTGAAAGTTCATGTAAATTGCAATTATACTAATGACTTTTAAAAGATTCATTAAAACGTTTTATAACGGGAAGCAGGGTAAGACCGTACACTCATGTGAAAAAGGATATCATTCTTTTTAAAAATGTTGAAAAGATCATTTCATCTGCTGTAATGGATATTGGATGAAATATTTGGCTGAATGAAAGAAAAAGAAGAAGCCATTACGATATCCTGAAATACGCATTTGTATAGTTTCTGTGTTTGAAAGTCCATGTTAGTTGAATTTATAAAAATATTTTCTTTAAAAATTAAGTAAAATAAGTTGCAATCGGTAGCAACGTAATACCGTACATTTGTGTGAAAACGGGCATCACACTTTTGAGATAGTGTGAGTTTTGAGATAATTTCATCTGCTCTATAACGAATGAAATATGCAACTGCATTCAAGAGGAAGAAGAAGCTATTATGGTATCATGGAATTTTATTTTGTGTAGTTTCTGAATTTGAAAGCTTATATTCTAAATTTTTATTTATGTTTATCTTGTATTAGCAATACTCATCTATGATTATATTTATACTTACCAAAACTGTTTATATTACTAGCTATTGGTGAACCAATAAGAATTTCATTTCAAAGATGAAACTGTTGCAAATATTTAGAGATGTAATGTTACCGCTAGCATGCCGACTCACATAAACTTGATCCCAGCCTTTTGTACCAACTAATGTAAATAATAAATAAATAAATAAATAAAATTTCACAGTTATAAAATAAATAGCTTCTGACATTTTTAGGAAAACCTTACCCCATCCATTTTCAATAAAAATTAATAATTGTTTTAATCGACCGTAACGTGAGAGTTTGTGATTTGGCTTTTCTATAAAAGCTTCCGTATACAAAATAATTTTAACGGAATTTTAATTTAAATTAAAAAAATTAACCTTTTATATCTATATGTTATAAAAAAAAATACAAGTTGTCTATTCGAGACACTATTTTGATTTTGGTTCAGAATTTTTTTAAAATATTAATTAAAAAAGGCGTTAAAATATTTAAAATAAAAAATTGAAAACAAAATATGTAACTTTTATTTTAAAAAAAATATATATTTTTTAAAGTAAATATTTTTGTTCCAATTTGTTCAATATGATATGAAGTAAAATAACCAAAATTGACATGTTCCAAGTTTGAAAACGGTTTTGACATAACGGTAATCATTAACAGGTATTGACATATAAGAATTTAAATTCGAGAAATGATGAAAAAACCCATCATGAAGAAAAACGCATTTTCACAAGAAGTAATTTCCGTGACAATGATTGCTTGAAAGCTAGAGTTTGAAAAAACAATTTTTTCTTATTATTAAAATAGAAACAATGTTTAAACGACATTTTAAGCATAAAATGACAGAAAAAGTTTTGATGAAGTAAAATGTTTTAGAAAAATTGATGATTTTTGTGTCTCGCACCCCATTGGATAATTTTTCTCCACATGATTGAAAATATGAATCAATGTTTTAAAATGTAAAGAAAAGCAACTATGCGTATCTTCTTATAGTTATTTCTATTGTAAAAGATTCTGGTTAACATAAAAAAAGGTTTACAAGTATACAAAAAATATGTTTCTGGGGATTTTCCTTTTTTTTCTTTTCTACTCCTCCCCCCTTTTTTCTTTTCTTTCGGTTTACATTAAATTCACGTACAGCCGACATCGAGTTTATTTAATTTATAAGGCTGGTTAAATTTTGAGACAAACATTATTAATCGCATAACATCAAATCGATTTAATGGAATTTGGATTTAATAGAATATAAATCACTTTCTCACTAAATCTGCATATTGCACATATTAGTCAATTTCTATTAAATCTTCAAAAGCAGACCGCATATATTCGGATAACATAATTGCACTGTCACAAATAAAGATATTTGCTCGGGAAATAACTGATAAATTGTCTTAGCGATTAATAGAGAAAGCACTTGATAAATGTATAAATTAATTAAATCCGAAGAAGACTCAAATTCCAATATAAAATACTTTCAATCGTTCGAACGTGAAAGTCAGCACACTACTGAATTTAACAGTAATATATTACTGAAATATTCTAACTCAAATTCAGTAAATTGTGGTAATTACTTACATTGAAATTTCACTAAAAATCCAATCATTACAAAAACAATCAAATTAATATATCATCAAAGAAACAGTGAATATCTGCCTCTTAATGTTTAAGTAACAAATATTAAGTAAGTAAGTATTGAGTTTGTTATACAGTTCGGAATTTTTTATAGAAATAATTTTTAAAAAGGTATTTTTTTCCTTTTGCTGTACAAAACATTAAACATTCATTAGATGCAAAGAATTAAAAGCGAGTATTAAAAAATAGACTTTGTAAAAAAGCCATAAAATAAAAATAAAGCAGGAGACCAAAAACCAAAAACAACTCAACTCGTCATAAAAGCAGGAGACCAAAAACCAAAAACAACTCAACTCGTCATAAAATCAACTCGTCGGAAAAGGCACGTGGGCAAAGACCTCGTTTCCTGTGCGTCATGCTTTTTTTTATTTAATGGTGATTTTTACAGACTCTATTATTTTAATTATCAAATATCGCCATTACTTATTCGGCGTTTTTTCACTACACGTGAGTACGTTTTGAAAGTAAAATAATGATATCATTTTTTTAAGTTTGGGATTATGTGCAGTAATATTATGTGCTGCCGAAGTTTGATTAAGAGATTATCGCTACCTTGGCTGGTAAAAAATGTAAACCAGTCAGTTGAATTTCATTCTCATTTGAACAACATGTCTGTAGCAAGCGCCCTTGCGCACAAATTAGAAGCTCTATGAAACGTCAATTGTCCCTTGGCTATAATAATAAACACATTTAAATATTAACGATCTACTGTTTAGATTGCCCTGAGATTTTGGTCCGAATCGACCGGAGAATAGTAAAAAACAAGTTGGAAATTGCACGTGAACGTAGCAAATGAGGTGCGTTCGTACGATAACGAAGTTTAAAAAATATTCAGATCTTGCTGATATAGTAGAGCGTACTTCGGATACAGTATAGTAGTCGAAATCTTTGTGTTTCTGTAAATATGCAGAAAGTAATTTTTATTACACCTCAGAAACGTATATCTTATTCATAAAATGTGAAATAGTTGAATATAATTAAAACACGCCCCAAACAATGTTTCCCCGTACAGCATTATGTAGTGGAATACTTTTGTGTGGCCCTGTAACTTAATAATAAAAATTCTTTGCATCACAGATTGTACAGAATGCATATTTTAGTATATACTTCATAGATTCATACCACTTATATTATGTTCGAATGAGTAAAACATCATTAAAATTCATTTGAAACTTTTTTTCCCATTGATCGTAATGTAATGGAATACTTTTGATTGTCCCTGTAAATGATCTGTGCATCCGACTTTCATAACGTTTTAAATGACTCAATAAAATTACGTAATAATTATATGTTTTAAATTTCAAACTATTAAAATGCATTTGAAATTTTTTTCCCCATTGACCATAATGTAATGGAATCCTTTTGATTGTCCCTGTAATTGATCTATGCATCCGATTTTCATAACATTTGAAATGACTCGAAAAAATTACGCAATAATTATATGTTTTAAATTTCAAACGATTAAAATGCATTTGAAACTTTTTTCCCCATTGACCGTAATGTAACGGAATCCTTTTGATTGTCCCTGTAATTGATCTATCCATCCGATTTTCATAAAATTTTAAATGACTCGACAAAATTATGTTATAATTATGTATTTTAAATTTCAAACGATTCGGTTGGGTAGTTTTTGCGTTGTTACATGCGGACGGACAGACAGACAGACAGACAGACGGACAGACAGACGGACAGACAGACAGACGGACGGACTGAGCGACAACAATAGGTGCTACGTATTTACATAATTACGAACGCACCTAATAAATAATAATACATAAAATGTTTTTGGTGATATAGTATAAATGTAAGATCATATATGGCAGACATTTTTTATTAATTATTTTCAGATTTTTCGCTTCTTAGAAAATTTTGCATTGCTCTTAAGTGAAAAAATATATAAAATAAAAGAAATAGAAAAAAATAAGTAAATTACTCGCAGAAAAAAAAAACTGTTTGCCATAAGTATGGATCACAACCCAGTAAATGAAATAATTAGTTTCGTCAAATTAAGTCGGGTAGTTTCAGAGAAAACGAGTCTTAAACTTAAGAAAAAAATAATTTTAATTAACAAAAGTTACTTACGAAATTTTAAGCTTTTTTGTGATATCGTGAAAAGCATTCAGAATTTTTTTTTAATGTTGCGAAGTCTACAAAGCGTACAATGAAATTTTTAACACGCAAGAGAACGCTTCATTTTCGTTTAAAACAACCAAATTAAAATTTAAGTATAACATTAATAATACTAATATACGTTTTTAAAAAGAATCAATTGATCAATAAATTTTCTTATACATCAGATTAATACAACGGTAAATCGGATTATCTTTATAATCAGATTTCTGCCGATATGATTAAAATTCCCATTTATCAACATAAATAAAGAGTTGTACAATAAAATGTTTCGAATGTATTCGTAGAGACTCATAAGCGTTTAATACTTAAAGGAAGATTACGTTAAAATTCACAAAAAAATCCCGCTATTCCGGACCCATCCATTCTAAAGCGCACTATTTCGAAAATCTACCTATTTCGAACAGAATAAGAAAAAATACCGATTTTTAAATTTAAAAATAGAAAAAAAAATACGTTCTTCAAAAAAGTTTGCTTATTGTTACGAAAAGAAATTAAATGGAGACATTCATAGAGCCTAAGCTATATTAAAACGCCTGAAACCAAATTACAGTATATGTAGACTTCATTCATATAATTCTTTAGAAACATTTTTAATCACTGCTAAACAAAAAATAACTAATTTGCACACATCTAAGAAGTAAAATATGGGATTTGGTTTTCAGGAAGAGCGGTGAATTGACTAAGTAATTTGTTTTTTGTCATAATTTAAACAGATTTATCTGTGAAAAAAAGCTTATTTATTGCTATGATACTGCACTTTACATTTTGCTTGAAGAATCTTTTATATATGAACAATGAATTTTAAACTATGTTATTAGAAATAGCAGATACTGTTCACAAGGGAAAATACTATAATGAGCTGACACTGCGAGGTGTCTCCGCGCTTAATTTACGGCTTAACATCTGAATACTTTCATTATTATTAATGAAATCCAGCTTTTACAAATTCTCGTCCAACCTCAAAGTGTTTCATCCTAATTGGTTTAGAATAGTGGGGCTCTACTGTACAACATTTCATATTTACAGCTGCTTACTGAAAAAAAAAAAAACATTTAGTGCGTAACAAAAACTTTTTTTATAAAAAAACTAGTATTCGTCATTTTTAAGTAAGTTTTAACACTGTAAAAAAGAGTTTGTGTAGAGAGCAACATTTGTATTAAAATATCCTTGAAAAATGCAACAGGTTGTACGATTAACGTGATATTGAAAATTTGAACTGTTAACCTAATCAAAAAAACCGTTTATTAAATAACACAATTTTGACAGCGTTAAATGTAATCATTTTTCAGGATTTTAATTTATTTTTATCATTTTTTATTTTTTTATGCTCGGATTTTATCAAATTCTTTTTAAAATAAATTCTTATATATGTAATAATTCTTATGTCTATTACGATTAATACATTATGTTTGGAATTTTGCGTTTTATAATGTCTGTAGTATCTTGACTTCTGATCGTTCATATACTTTTTAGATTAGACTTGTTTAAGATAGTTAATTAATGGTACATCCTTAAGTTGTTTTATAGTATTTCAAAACTATTTTATGTGACACATAGCAAATCTAATGATAACAGAAATTTTATTTAATAAATTATCGGAAATAAACTGTTTAAAAATTTATTAAATAAAACTAGCTGACCCGCCCGGCGTTGCGCGGGTCCGTATTAACAATATTAAACGAACTTGAAATTTGTATGATTTTATCATTAACTCGAAACATGCAGAAATGCATTGTCTGAAATACGTGGCCACTGACTCTGTGAAAAATCGGTTTAAAAAACAGCTAATGTTAAGCTCTAAAAATACTCAAAATGAGCGATGAGAAATGTGGGAGGGAATATGTATCCAACGACTGCGTGATTTTCGTGTTAAAGTGTTGATATTTATCAAAAATCACTGTTAAGTCACGTAACTAATTATTTTTTTTTCACATAGAAATCCCAAGTGAAATATTAATATCAACTAATATTAACTAATTATATCACTCTTAAATCCGACTATACCATGAATGAAATCGATACTCGCTCGTAGCTAAAGTGTTGGTATGTAGTATTATAATTTCAGAGCCATTTAACAAAAGTAAGTGTTATTTTTAATCAAATCATGCATAATGTCCACTCTATGGATTAATTCCTAACCGTAAACTTTTTTACCGTAACCATAACCTGCCTGTAACCTAACTTTGACTTAACAGTACCTTACCGTAAATAAAATATAACATAAAATGCAACCTAGCCTTCACTTTATTGTAACATATCCTTTTTCTAACCATAAAACAAATGCGATTTAACTTTAACCTAACTTTAACTTAACCGTGACCTAACTGTAACCTAACGGGATATTAAATATAATCAAAGAATTATCGTAATGTAATTGCAACCTAAATGTTACCAAACCATATATTGGTTTCATGTCCATGGAAATTATTTTGTCTTGTTCGGATCTGGTTATGATTCATTAGAACATTTTTGTCGGGTTCAGATTTTAGGTATTTTTTGATATTGAGTTATAATGTTCGGGTCGTATTCATGTCCATGGAAATTATTTTGCCTTGCTCGGATACAATTATGGTTCTTTGGAATATTTTTGTCAGGAACAGATTTGTTTCAATTCAGATTTCGGCTTTTTCTTCAAATGGAATTTTTGGGTTCGGGTTTTCTTGCGCGTTCACGGAAATTATGCTGCCTTGTTCGAATAAGAACATGCTTCACTGGAATATTTTTTTTCAAGTTCAGATTTGGTTCAGTTCAGATTTCGTGACTTTTTTCAAAGAATTTTTTTAGGTTCAGATTCGGTACAGGTGAATGGAAATTTTTTGTCTTATTCAGATCCAGTTATGATTCTTTGGAATATTTTTTATCAGGTTCCGATTTTGTTCGATTCAAATTTCAGGTATTTTTTCAAATAGACTTTTTTAGGTTCGGATCTCGTTCATGTCCACGGAAATTATTTTGTCATACTCTAATCCAGTTATGATTCTTTCGAATATTTTGATCGAATTTAGATGTGGTTTGGGTCAAATTTCAGTTTTTTTCAAATCGAATTTTTTAGTTTCGAATTATTTCGTCTTGCTTGGATTGGGTTATAGTTCTTTGGAATATTTTTGTCAAGTCCAGATTTGGTTCAATTCAGATTTCGAGTTTTTTCTTCAAATATAACTGTTGTGTTCGGGTCTTCTTGCATGTTCACGGAAATAATTTTGTCTTGTTCGAATAAAGATATGCTTCACTGGAATATTTCTGCCAAGTTCAGATTTCGTTCAGTTCGCGATTTTTTCAAAGAAATTTTTTGGGTTCGGATTGTGTTCATGTCCATGGAAATGTTTTGTCTTGTTTGGATCCGGTTGCATTTGTTTGAAATAATTTTATCAGATTCAGATTAGGTTCGATTCAAATTTCAAATATTTTTTTGAATGGGAGTTTTAGGTTCGTATCGGGTTCCTGTCCACGGAAATTATTTTGTCTTACTCGAATCCGGTTATGGTTCTTTCGAATACTTTGCTCAGATTTAGATGTGGTTTGGGTCAAAGTTCAGGATTTTTCAAACCAAGTTTTTTAAGTTTGAGTCGGGTTTATGACCATGGAAAGTATTTTGTCTTGCTGGGATCGGGTTATAGTTCTCTGGAATATTTTTATCGGTTTCAGATTTCGTTCGAGTCATATTTCGGGTTTGTTTAAAGAAAATATTTAGGTTCGGGTCAGATTTCATGCCCACGAAAATTATTTTTCCTTGTTTGAATCGGATTATGCTTCACTTGAACATTTTTGCGGGATTCAGATTTGGTTCGGGTCAGTTATCAAATCCATAGTTTTTCCCAAACAGAATTTTTAGGTCAGGGTCGGGTTTATACTCACGGAAATTTTGTGTATCACGGATTGGAGTGTGGTCTGTTTTTTTTTATTGTTTTTTTTGGTTGGAATCGGGTTATGTTTAAATTAGTCTAAACATTAAGGTTATAATCAGTTTTGCTACTATTCTTTTTATGGCTATTTCTGATAGATAATTTACTTAGCTATTTGATAATTTATTATGGTGAATGAATCGTTTGCGGATACAAACAATTGTACGCCAAACAGCTATTTTATTTTTGTTTAAAAAAAAGATAAAGCCATATTAAAATTTTAAATGGAATAGAACACATTTAAATTTAATCAATGATTAAAAAAATAAACTCATAGAAAAGTGTTGTGTAATGTTTTTTACTGCAACAAAGCTAATGACTCATACATTCTAATGTTCGAAATGCCAAAAATATGCGTACAACCATATAGTAAAAAGAAATTAATAGAGTGGCAGTATACTGTCCTGGGGTGACGCAAAAAATGTAACTCTAAAATCCGCGACATTAAGTTCAAATAAGCACCAACAAAACCATGTGCTTTGAAACTCCGATCAATTCAAACTGGTTTAAACCAGTATTTCTTTGTTTTTGTTTTTTACCTTTTAAACTGTTATTGAATAGATGACTAAAATTTCGTTTAAAAAATAACGTTTTGTGCCATTATTGCCTGTAATACACTATCAGAATGCATGAAAGATACAATTAGATCAATCATAGGCAAGAATTATTTGATTATTTTTATCATATGACCTTGAAATATCAATATAGAAGCATCATTTAAGACTTTGCTTGAAAAATCAACATTCTTCCGTCAATGTCTTAAAATCGTCTGCACTCTGAAATCTAGATTTTAGATTAATATTATTATTTAAGTGTTCATGCATGATTTTAAAAGAATCTTTTCATCACTATATTTTTTATACATGGAATATAGACATGGAATTATAAATATGTTGTTAAATCATAAACATTTTTCATCTACGTTATAAAGTATTAAAAATTTCTGAAAAAAAAAGAGAAAACTTTTAGTAATACAATTTTTTACTTCAAATCATATGTTTTCAATATTTTATTTAATTTTCTTTTGACATTTAATTATTTTTAATTTTCCAATTTCAATTATTTTAAAAGCAAACATTTATTTTAATAAATAATATAATAGAAAAAACATTTTAAAAAATTACGATTTCTTCGTAAAATATGCTTCAGCTGTAATTAATTTCTTCCAATCCGTCTTATTAATACAAAATTCCTTCCTCGTGTTTTATTTTGAGACATTAAAATTTCAGCGATAAATGGTTTCCTCTTGCAAACCTTTCTTTTTTTCAGTTTACTTCGCCACCACCTATCTTTTACCTCCATGGCGTGCAGCAGTTGTGATTTAAAAAAAAAAAAAAAAAAAAAAAAAAAAAAACTTCATTTAAACTGACAGTTTGCCAGTCTATGAATTTTAAAGGTCAGTCTCAGTTTTTAAAATTATTTCTGCAAAAATTTTATGCAACCAACCAACCATAAGAGAATGAAAAGGAAAAAAAAGCTAAAAAAAAAGCGTTTTTTTATGAGAGTGAGGTTTGGAATTTAATTAATTACTCAGTTAATAAATAGAATTTTGAAATTCTGAGAGTCAGGTGCATCAGGAGAGATATTGGGCTACTCTCAGAAAAATTTTGAGCTTCGTACGTACCGTAGTTTTCGCTAACTATCGCAGACACACACGCACACACACAGAGCGATTTGTTATTTTATTAATATAGATGTAAATAAAAAAAATATGTAAAACTAGTAGCAACAAAAAAGCGTTTATTCAATATTATTCAATGCATTTTTCGGTTTAATATGTATAAAATTATTAAGTGAAATAAAAATGCAATTTACGCAAAATTAATAATAATCTTGTTTCTAAAGTAAAAAAATTATTACGCGTTTTTTAAATATTTTCTCTCTATCTCTTTTTTTATGGCAGAAGTGATAAAACTAATATTTACTGGAGAATAATTTTGATTCAGAATTATTGACGCATAATAAATGAAGCTGAAGCGACATAGTATTCAAATATTTACAATTAGTTAACGAAAAACATACTATGAATTAAAAATTGTTGACTCGTGAATACCAATTTGATTTTAGTAATTATATTTTCATGCTATAATTTAAAACACAATCCTTACGATTGCTTTCACGGACAGAAGATATGATATGTTGAACATTGCTATGTATGTTTGTCCATGAATATACTTCATTACGTAAGTTGAAAGCAGTGCGAAAATTTTATTTGTTATTTAAAAATATCCATGTTTTCGGAATAAAATTATGGTATATTTAATTGTTACATAAATTATGTATTTCTTATAAAAATATGAAAAATAAAATATGTAAGTTACATATTCCTGATAAATTCAAATTTTTGTGACAATACATGTGTAAGTTTTTTCTCAACGTATCAAAATTTATTTTTTGCATGAAATTTAATGTACATGTATGCTTAAAAATCTTTGAAATATTGTAAAATATATAAATATTTAATAAATGTTTCATTTAAAAAGCTGAATATATTTCAAAATAAAGATTTTTACATTTTTTATTGTATCTTGTTTTATTTTAATATAATTACAAAAAATGTCGCTGTTAAATTTAAAATCATTTTCTAATAATTGTAAGAAGTTCAAATTTTTACATTGCTAAAATTTTATTACGTAATTTATAACCACAAGTTTAAAATAGCTTAAAAATTGTAAAAGCATAGCTTTTATATTTCTTTTATATTATTCCCTTTTTCAAAATGATATTTATTAGAGGAATATTTTAAACATATAAAGCTGCATGAAATATGATTCTAAATGTCACAAACACACATAGCTGCACCAATTCTTTAACCTACAACAGTAATTCTCAGCCATTTATTGGCCATGACTTATTGGCCTCTTTTACAATGAATATTTCTCGTGCCTAACACTTCTTTCTTGGAATTATAAAAGAGTATTCATTTTATATGGAGCGGGCCTAACAAAAATTTAATAAAAACAAGTTTTTTCACATGTTTCTAGCTTGTCAAGCAGATAATATTTCTGCCACAAATATTATGTAATAACGTAATTTCCTTACAAGCAATTGGACCATCAAGGGTCGTTGGCTTTGGTGAATTTTCCGGTATACTATAGCACTTGTTTTATTCAACTTCACTATAACTAAGGAATTTACATCATGAAATTAAATTTAATAATAAAGGTTATAGTTATAGTTATTGAAAATTACTTTGAAGAAAGCTGAGATGAATATAATGTATGGTGAATCATAAACATTGTATTATAAAAATAAATATGAAACATGTACCAAAATTTGTCAAAAAGATTATTAATCATAGAAATGTATTAACTATTTTAAAGTTTGTTATTCTAAATCAGTAAATATTTATATGAAATATATATATATATATAAATTAATTAATGAAACAAATTAACTGAGATTTTGGTTAAATTTTATGATTCTTTATTGATATCAACCCCCAGTTCTTTAATTGTTTTAATAATTATATAAACCCATAACCAAAATGTAAATAGTTTTACCTGTCATACATCACACATATTAAAAGATAAGAAATGCTTTAAAGATATTTTTCGCTGGTATTACGCATGAGTTTATACAATGCGGAATTTGAACTAATTTTATTTAATAAATCTTTCATTCATGAATTTAAATGCCTAAAAATAATACTATTTTACTCTTTTTCTAAATATTTTTAAAAAAAAATTAAAATTTTTTACGCTACAAAATATTCATTTCCACACAAATAATGTAACCACAATATCGTTAAATGTTATCAAATCAAATTTTAAATTAATCAATGTTCTATTTTAAAGATAGAGTATTAGAAGCTGGATAATGTTAAGCAAATTCTTGTTAACAATTGTGCAAATTTCTAAAATGTGACATTAGCAATACTTTAATAAGTAAAACTTTTGATTTATGATACTAAACAATTGTGATAAATTAATCATCAATAGTGCCGTTTTACGCGATGAAGGTTCTTTTGTTACAAAGGAATCACGACTTAATTTAAAGATATTCATCAAGAGATTTAATTTTAATGGAAGATTTACGATTGAAATAATAACATTATGTTAAAGCAGAACAATGGTAGTTAAAAATGTAACGTTACAAAAAAAAAAAAAAAAAAAAAAAAAAAAAATCACGATTTATGTACAGAAAACTAAATAATGTATTTTCTATATTTTATCTTATTCTAAGTTATTCTTTTTGAAAACGAATTATATCTTTAATAATGTTGATACTTACGAAAAAACAACAACAACAACAGAAATGAAATATAAGAGAGACAAAATAATATTTATATTTTTAAAACTATTTTTTCACTATTGTCTATTTCAAAATAATAGGTTCAGTTCAAAATGTTATGATTTAAAAAAAAAAAAATCTGAAACTTAAATATTGAAGTTTACGAAATAGCTTATATGCATTATTTTTTTAATTGCTAAATATTACTCTTTCCTAGTTTCTTTTTAGAAAATTGTTATTATATTTTTTCCTTTTGTTGTGTATTTGATTTAACTTTATAACATGAATTCCTCATATGTGTAATATTCTATGCAAATTTCTGCCCTCTCTTGAAATATAGCATGTCATAGTACTGTATTCTTTTATATGGTACTGTACCTTTATGCGAAGTCATGGACAGCATCTGTCCGGTCAACTATGTGTTCTCGGACAGATGCTGTCTATTCCCCCCTTAAAGGTTAAGAAACTCTTGTCAATCTCTAACATTCATGCGAAAGCAAATGCCTGTTCGAAATGTCAAAATATCTATATTTGCCTTGCTATTTAAAAAATATGTAGATTTTTATTGTAAAATTGCAAATCAGCTGGCTTAAATAACTTCTCAGCATTAAGTATTATTTTAACATTAATTGTTATAAAAGTTTTAATCGATTTTGTTTCCATTTTTGAGTTAATTTTGAAACTGCTTTCCTCTTTCTGTACTTCTAAAAATATTGCACTGTATAGTTATAAGATAAGAGCAGACTTTAAAAACAGAATGTGTTACTGATTGAAACGAATTTAAATCATAATGAACTTCCTTAGCAATTGTTCTTTTTCGACTAACACTAAATTTGTTTCTGGCCTTAAAATCTATTTTTTTAAATAAAATTCTCGTAAACAATTTCGCAAACGTATATTATTTCAGAATTCATGTTCTTTAAATATTCCATTTGCGTATATTTACCACATTCCTTAAATATTCACGAAAATGCTATTATTAAAGAAAGCAAATATTACTTTTCTTTGTTACTTGTACTAAAATCAAATTCTGTATACCTTTATAAAAGTGCATATATATGCACCCACGCCCTGAATGAGTTAATAAACAATTCTAGGTACCTAGAGACATTTTTACTGGATTTTATTGAAGTTATGCTCCACGTAAACGAAAATTTTTCCTCATGAAGAAAACTATATATATGTATGAATGGTTTCGTAAACCACGGATAAGTATATGTGAAAGTATTGAAAAGGGAAATTGTTGTACTTAATTCAATGATTTTTAAACTACAAAGTTTTTTTTTTTTTTTTTTTTTTTTTTTTTTTGCATTCTTTTAATTATTATCATTTTCAGGCTTTTCAGCCTGACCTTTCCCTCTTGTACTACTTACAATTTTTTAAAGATTTTTTGTGTCGTATTGATATGTTGATAATAAACAGTAAATAATATCGGGTAAAGTGATGTAATTTATATGTGTATTTGTCGAGTAATACTGTACAGAGATATCTGCTGCCACAGTTCGACCTATCATGTAAAATCATATAATTTCAATACAAGCTGATATGAATAAAATATATGTATAAATATGGAAAAATATGAAGCGAACTGTTATTAACTAATAATGTATGAAGTAGTGGTATTAATAAAATTTAGGCATTCAATTTGTCCTTGGGAAAGACATAAAATATCTCTATTAAAATACTATAAATTTATAATTTAATAGAATATTTAAAGGCATTAATTTCGTAAATTTCTCAGGATTGTTTGAAAAATATAATGCATTTTGAAACAAAGTAGATAAATATTTTGAAAATTATATATTGTGGAAAATAAATACATACATATCCAGCTAAATGCCATAGAATCCCAACGCTTTAAGCCATTCAGGGGTAAAGCAATTTGACTGCTAATGTATTGAATTAATGAATGACACTGGAATTTGAAAACAATTTGATTTGTAAATAAGAAAAAGCTATATATTTTTTAATAAACCGACAAGGTTTTTGCATAAATTCTTGTGCTAGTATAGTATTTGGGAATTACAATTAAGTAGTTTTATAAACATACCACCTATCCTTAAGAAAAAAAAAATAGATTAAAAAACAGGTGGCAGCAAGAATAAATTTTATGCCTTTTCAATAAAAAATATATGTACATTTTATTATAAATATTCTTTTTCTTTGCTTATATTTACAATATGGACATTGTTTCATTCCTTTAAACATAGTGTGATTGTGAACAGTTAACTTTATATTGATTTTTAGCTTCCGTACTTCAAAAGCAAAAACGTAACCATTATAAGGTCAATTCTGTGTATGGCTGTACTGTACATCTATAATAGGCAATTTATTCATAAACAATAGCAAATGGGAAGTTCAAATCGCTGAAGTAATAAATGCTATAAACCACATATTTATACATTATTAATTATTCACAAATATATTTTAAAAAAATATGTAAAGGTGTAATTAATGTACTTGAAAAAAAAAAACATTTTTAAATATCGTCTCGGGTATTATGGAAAAACTTAAATTACGCTTAATCCAAAAATATATCTATTTTAATTTGAACTATTTTATTTTTTAGAGATACTGTCGAAAATGTAATTGCAAAAATGTGTCCCTCCCCACGTCCGTTACATTTCCGATTTTCTTAACTAAAATACACATAAATTTACACAGCACACATAAATAATCCTTTATTTCATTATTAGAAGTAACATTATTTTAGATTTAAATATCACAGAATGTTAAAATACATTTTTTCTTATTTTCATATCATACATGGTCATTATTATTAATCCAAAATCTTGCTTCTGGAATTTTTTATTAATATTATATATTTAAAATTCTTTTGCACCAATATGTAGGCGCTTAAGATATTGTCTTTCATAAGCTTTTAAAACAAGAAATGTATGCGTTGCATTGAATGATGCACTACAAAAAATTATTCCCATGAATTCTAAATTAAAATTTTGCATAATCTTGAAATATAACAAAATTCTATAGAATTAAAAAAAAAGTTCCAGGATTTCTAAAACCATGCTTTTCGCATAGCGTAAATTCCAAAAATTAAAAATATTTAAATATTTTAACTTTTACTAGATACTATTTATAATTATAAAAATTATTTACAATGTATATTTTAAAATAAAAAAACACTTAAATTGACAAATGTTTTGAATATTTACCAGCATAAAACTTTATTAAGACAACGAAAGTTACAGAAAGATTCTTCAAACGTCTTTCCCAAAGAATGTGAAGAATGTCTTATCTTGAATTTTTCATTGGATGCATTTATTTCAGAAATAAACAAACAAAAAAAAGAGATTATTTTGTAGAATTTCAAATATAATTGTCGCATTCTTTATAAAACTTTGTAAAGTGTAAAATATAAAAAGGAAAATTAAATGTATTTTCTAAATAGAAAATTTTCTGTTACGTTTTCATGGTGTCCTTAACTCATGTTTTTTTTCTTTTTAATTGCATGGCCAACAAACTATACTGCGTTAATATACTTATCGATTAAAGACTGCGAAAAAATAAAAGGAAATTCCTTATTAAAAATCTTATTTAATTGTAATTTAACTAAATAATGAGCAAATCGTGAAACAGTTTTTAAAAAGCAGCATTTTTGTATATAATCGCCAGGTTTCATAAGGGTATACTGTATACAATTACATTATCTTTATTTAAAGGATTTTTTTTTAATTCATTCATAAGCAACGAAAAAAATGTGATAACTAAATCATCAATAATTAATTTTGTGTGAGATAAATTCAGTTAGGCAGTTATATGTGAAATATGGTAACTTATATTTTTCTAAATATGCTAATTTCTCCAAAATAATTTATTAATGTTAATTATCATGCGCTACCAATAGGATAATTGCATGTGAAAATGTTTTTGACAGTTAATTTATTTTTAATTTTAATTAATTTTTCAAACTACGTTTAACATAACTGAATATTTAGTAAGCAATTTATCACATTGCTAGCTAAGCACAGAATAACAGAGTGAAAAATTTCCAAGCCGGGGACTGAGCCCGAACCCTTAAAATATACTCCAATTGATCTTAAATTTAGGCTACGAAGCGTGGCAGTTGCATTTTAGCCAACAAAAGTGAGTAAAAGTACCAAATTGGGTATTATCCTCGAAACATAAATGGTAGATCACTTGGACCACTATTCCAAGGGTTCGATCTCCGGCTTAAACTTTTTTTTTTACTTTTTTGGCTATTTGCTTAGCTAGTAATGTGATAAATCATTCATTAAGTATTTAAATTATTTCTATATAAGATACATGATACAACACGTTGCCCATCTATAAATAAAAAAAAATTAACTTTACATATAAATTAGCTTTCAAAAAGTAATTAACTTTTTGCAATTTTTCTAACAATATCTCTGTTTGGTACACTTTTCTAAAAAACTGTTAAATATGTCACCTTAAAATTTTTTGTGGTGTCAGAAAATATCCTATTTGTAAATATAATGAAGCAGTTTTCATTTTGGCTTTAAAAATAATAGTAATTTTACAAAAGACTTTGAAAGTCGTAAGGATTATAAAAACATATGTATCATTATTTTAAGAAATGATTCACTCTACTCTATAATGTTAGCTATTTTTTCAATAATTTAGGTAAACAATTTTGAAAAATCTGAAATGTTTGCCTAAATTAGAATTTATGAAAAGTGTACCAAGTCATAAAAAACACATTTAAAAAAAAAAGGACAACAAAATATATGTACAAAAAAATATATGTACAAACACTGTGCTTCAAAAATATATATTAAACACCTGCTATCAATACATGGTATCTCAAAAATAGCGACCAGAATCTGCACAGCCAGATTCTTTGTTGGAAGTACATAAAAAGTGACTACGAAACTGTATCTGTACAAGCCATAGTTTACGAGAAAATTCAAAAAATGAAGTATGACGTCACAGCTAGTGCAACGAAAAAAAACTTGTTGGACACAGAAACAGCAGTATTTGTATATTTTTAAAGGATAACGTTCAATACTTTCACTGCACATGTCGCGTCTTGCATGTGCGCGTATAATAACAGGATGACAGAATATATGATAAAATTGCAAAGAATTACTAGTAGCCGCAAGATGCAGTCTTTAAAATACGAACTCAATGGTGACTTACGTCATTCCATGGAACGCGCAAAACATGATATGCGCAGCAAATGTTTTGAACGTTATCATCTGGAAAGTAATGCAAATACTGTTAATGTGCCAAAAAAGCATTTTTTTCTTTCTCCTGTTCAGATGTCATACTTTATTTTTCGTATTTTTCTCGTGAACTATGGATCATACAGGTATAGCTCCTTGGGATTTTTGTATGTACTCCCACCGAGCAATCTGGTTGTGCAGAGCTTGGGAGCTATTTTTGGGACACCCTCTACGTCTACAGTCATATAGGTCCATAATTATTTAGCATCACAATCTTTTAGCTCTACATTTTACGATAGTTAAAAACTCAAATACATGAATCATTGTATGTTACATGTCTCCTATATAATGTATCGTAGTAACTTTAACCAATTTACTCAGTAATTCACCAGTGTGCATATGACGTTAGAAACAAACATTACTAAGCCCATGGCGTCAAGCGGATAGCCTGAAATATCAATTAAATACAATATGCATCATTTTCGCACAAAATTTGCATGCATTAATAAGTCGAAATTAAATCTTCAAAAGCAGACTTTGTATATAGGTCGTAGTACAGGTATAATAACAGGAATAATAATTTTCTGAGAGAAATGGCGGATAAATTAAGACGGTATTTAATAGAGAAAGCTTTTAGAATATGTCAGATAATTAATTAAATATAAACGAGATTCAAGTGCTAATATGGATAATTTTGAAGGCATACGACCATCCTTAAAACGTTAAAGGTAATTAAATTTAATTTAACATTTGTACATTATTTAAATTAACTAACTTGGATAATATATCTGCATTAATATTCATGCATATAGTGTATTAATATATAAGTTGATATATAAGTTAATATATAAGTTTTTAGAATGAAAGTTTCAATAATTGTTTACTGTTTTCACTAATTTGATCTGTACCAAAAACCTTTAAAATATTTGAAAATATTTCACATATGAAATTTTTAGTCGTTATATGCAAACATCCTAGTTTAAAAAATATATATTTTAAATAATTTTACAAAATATATCATCATATCTAAATAACGACAGGTAAAGAGACTAAAATAAATATGAGTATTATGACTTTTTTGACAACATTTTTAATTTATTATGCAGTAACAATGTGCAACAAAAAATTAATAAAAAAAATTGAACTAACCAATATTAAATATTAAAACAATGTTCAATTATGTTTTAAAAGTGTATTACGAGACAGATGAACTTAGAGGAATTTAAAATCTTTATGTGTAAATTATGTTTAAATGAACAAATAACTTAAAATATTACCGTTTTTAGAGTTTGATATATCTGTTTCATTGATTACAAACTTTTTTTATATCCCAAGCAAATTATGTTACAGGCAAAAATCATCGATGAAACATTTGTCAAAATATTGAAATATCAAATTAATATTTCCTTTCAATTCACGATAATTTTGAAAATACCGATATCTACAGAACATGGCGCGGATCTCTCTAGTGATATTCCTGGAAGCAGCTTCAGATTTTTGGAAATAATGTTAGTGTTGATAGCTTTTAGATACTATAAACTACACTACATGGTATGGATAACAAAACTAACAATGAGTCCCAGATTTGGGGAGGGGGGCAGAATAACAGAAGACATTTTTTGCAATGTGAAATAAATAATTACATTACTGTTCTTGTCTCCAAGTTTGGAAAACATCATTAATCAGGTTGACATTTTTTTTACACTGTAGTCAGCTGAGTGACGTTGCTATGGAAATTCCCACCTCCCGTTAAAACACTAACGTGCTAAAAGTATCCTTACATCAAACCATCTAATGTACCATATATAGCAAATTATTGATGCTAAATTTATATTTTGGCGATGAACAAATTTTGGTTCAACTGGGGTTTAATAGGTTTTCCTAATGCGTATTAAACTAAGTAAACCTTACAGTGATTTGACGAAAATTTCTAATGCATGTCATGTTTAACCCATTAGTGCCTGAATTATATTCTTCGTTAAAATTCAAATTTTGAATTTTTTACACCACTTTTAAAGCAAAAAAACTTTTATCTTAATTTATCGAGGACTTTGTCTGGAGAAACAAAGTATTTATTTATCCTCTTTTTTGCTGGTGTCAAATGCGCTTACTTGAATTTTTTTAAACTTTCCCAAAAATCGGCCGCTGGGCACTAATGGGTTATAAATAAAAACTATACAGATTTTATCAGGGGAAAATATTTTAGTATTTTTAATGTACTGCATGTACTAGTTAAACCGACAGCAGTGTTATTTGTTGACTTCATTGAAAGATTCCTGAAGCAATTCAGATTTAAACAAATCGTAATATTAAAAGAAAAGAAATGTCGACTCTTTTTAAATAAATTTGAACAACAAATTTTTCAGTCAGTTCAATACAATAATGAGTTTATATTGTTAATCATTTCAAAAAGAGTACTTTAATTAACGTTTTATTGGTGTTATTTTATAATTGCTTTTGATTTTTGTGTTATATCCAATTTCACTTTAGAATTTAGTAGAATTCTTACAATTTATACATTTTATTTTTTGTCAACACGCATACGAAAAAAATCCTATGTTTAAACATTTAAAATTTAAATACCCATTATTTTTTACTTCTTAAAATAAATTTTAATAACATTCTATTTGCTAGGTAGATGGCTTACTTCCAAGCTGAGATGTCAACACAAAAGTGTTGACTTCAAGTATCTCTCTCAAAATTTAAATCCCTAAAATGAACGGATTGTATTAAAAAATAAATTTAATTAAAATTATGATTTTTTTAAATTTCTTTTTTGTTGTGTGACACAATATATCTAGCTTTAAGTACACAAATTTTGAAGTCTCTGACCTATGCAGTTTTTGTGTACGGACTTTGTGAATATTCTAAAAGCATGGAATTCCGTACATTGCTTCTTGAAATAAGTCTACTGCAGTTATAGGGGAAACTGCAGCATAAAAGTACCATCTGTTGTGCGATATACACCAAAACATAATCAGCAATAATATTTATCAAGATACAACTGAATCTGAAATTTGGTGAAAATTTGTTCATTAGTTCTTGAGTAAGAGCTGTTGCGGGAATCGAGAAAAAGTCAGCTTAGCAAGGTAACCTGTTGGACGATTGACACCAGAGCGAAAAAAATTCACATCACTTCGGATATAAACAGAATCTTGTACAAATCATGAAATAAGCAGCATAGCAGCGCCATTTGTTGACTGATTGACACCAAATTATAAACAGCATTAATTCATGTTAAGGACTATCCAAATTTGATGTTTGTGAAGAATTAGTGCATTCGTTCATGAGATAGAGCTGTTGCGGAAATCGTTAAAAGCGATCACACCACTTAAAATAATAACAGAATCTGAAAGTTGATGAAAATCAGTGCATTAGTTCTTAAGACTGAATGATTGCACAAATCATGAAAAAAGCAACATACGAGCATGACCTGTTCACTGATTGACACCATAATTATAAACAGCATTAATTCATTGCAAGGACTAACCGAATCTGATGTTTGTGACGAATCAGTGCATTAGCTCTTGAAATACAGATGTTGCGGAAATTGTTAAAAGCGCAGCAGAGCAGTTTTACTTGATGAGCGATTTCATCAAAATGTAAAGAAAATTACTTCATATCAAGTATTAACTTAATCTGAAGCATCATAAAACGCCGTGTATTTATTCATAAGATAGTGATATTGTATAAATCGTTAAAAAAGC
Organism: Maratus speculifer; assembly: GCA_964019185.1. Lineage (NCBI taxonomy): Eukaryota > Metazoa > Arthropoda > Arachnida > Araneae > Salticidae > Maratus > Maratus speculifer. The sequence continues at coordinate 165,204,143 of OZ025294.1, read as the reverse complement.
GCCATAAAAGTACTACCTGTTGAGCGATTGACACCAAAATATAAACAATATCAACTCATGTTATGGATTCGTAGAATCTGCTATCAGCTACGTAGTGAAAATGATTACTTTAGCTGTTGAGGTAAAAATGTTGGAAATAGTCGAAAATGTAGCATAACAGCGCCAACTTTTGAGCGATTTAAACCATAAACAAACCAGAATCAAGTTACATCAGAGAAATTTAGAATTTTAATATTTATTATATTTTAATTTAAATCCAGGAATTTGTTCTTGCGAAAGAGCACCCACAAAACCTTTTGTCACAAACAGAAAAACAGAGTCACAAAATCATAGAACGGCAGACTCACAGACAGGTAGATTCACAGACTTATAGAACCACAGACTGATTGACAGACTGTTTGTAAGAACATGTTTTAGAGAATCTGCAGCCGCGAAAACGTGTAAACCCGTCAAAAACCAGATTTTAAAAAATCCCGAATTTAATACTTTCTACTTGTAAAGATAGAAGAAAGTGAAAATGTAACTAAATAAGTAGATATTAATTGTTTCATTTAGAATTTACAGCGGTAAGTTAGATTTAAAAGTGCAATAATACCGTGTTTATATAAACATAATTACATATATATCACTCGTTTATTGTTTATGAAAAATTTTATGAATATCACATGTATTCATAAAATTATTCTATTCTCATTGAATAAATCACTGAATATTGACAATCAAATAGTAACAATAATAAAACAATTGTTGTTATTTCTGAAATAACCTTTTTTGTTTTGAAAATTATATAAAAATATTCAAAGAATTTTTTTAATTCATAATAAATATCCTATAAAGTTATACATAATGATAAATAACAATTAATATCTGAAACTATCGGTGACGAGCATTTATTTATTTTTAGCTTAAAAGTCCTTTATCTATAAGTAAATCCTTTATCTGTCTCGAACTTTACCAAACCTTTAATGATTTTGCGAATATATTAAATAACCTGTTACAGCCTATTATTGGAAACGAGCGAAATTTCATTAGAAATCCCCATTTGATGACAGCCCCAATTATTCAGAATCTATTTCATTAATATAATTAATTTTAAATTGAAATGTTTCGAAAATGTGATTTGTTTTTTTTTTTAATTTGAGTTATACTAGATTTACCAGATTTCCGTACACATTAATTTATTTAGAAAAATAGCATTAGTTTACTCGAAGTAAATAAAATCTCCTTGTTTATTAAATACGTGTTACTTTATTACGGTAAAGTTGCTGAAACAGCATTAAAAATGATAAAATTTTAAATTATGGTTCCAGTTATCGAATTAGATAGGGAAGACAAATTATACTAATGTATCATAAAATGAGAATGACTAAGTGAAAAGTAAGATTCGTATTTATTTAACTATTTATAATTCTGTTCATGTTTATTTTGCTTCATACATTTAACATATTTAATTTATGTTATTTCTATTATTTTGCAGCCATACATATTAATGTATTCTTTTGATATTAAAATAGAAACTACACAAATATACAAATTATACTAATTTATTTAACCCTTTAATGCACAAATATAAAAACACACAAATACAAAATAAAAAAATAAAAAAAATTTCAATCTTTGAAAGATTCATAAACCACATCATTGATTTCATGAAATTTGTTACTTTATGGCGTTTCCCCTATGTACTCAATGAAGGTTTTTAAATATCGTCTTGCTATATTTCGCAATTAAATGGGCTTAAATTAATTAATTTTATCTGTTCAACTCTACAACTTGGTTTATATGAGTAATTTTAAGCAGTCAGAAGAAATAATAAAAGTAAATTTTGCCTTAATAGTGTGATGGGATTTTTTTTTTTTTTTTTTTTTTTTTTTTTTTTTTTGTTTACGTAGAATTGGTTTGTAAAAATTTATATTTTCGCCAAATTCAGCCATCTAATATAAACAAAATAATTGTTGTTCCATTATTTAGACTACTTTTTATCAGTTACTCTGATCAAATTGACCAAATTCATGGTACATAATGAGAATGACATGACATCGCGGTGCTTACGGAGTGCCAACACAATGTGGGTCCATTGCGCGTAACCTCCAACTAAATATGGAAAAAGAGGAATTTCTAAACAAAGCACGGTCTAAAAGTATAATTTAGAGTCTCTGGTGGAAATCCTAAGATTATTCCAGAGCTGGAAGCACGAGGTTAAATATAACTTCCTAAAAAAAGGGGCGTATGCGGCATCCAAACGAAATTGGATTATAATGTTTTGGTATATGCCAGATGCGATACAGGATGCTGTAGAGGGTTAAAGTATGGGTTACAAAAGATATGATTTATATTTAGGGCTTTATTTAGTTGATGTTATATTATTTATATTTTTTATTTCGTTATTTATATTCACAGAAGATACTTATATTACGATCAGCTATTATTTTTTTACATTACGTTATAATGTGTTGTTTTTTATTCTTCAGCAATACTGAAAAGTACACAGTTCATTATTTAATATTGTTATGAGAAAGAAAAAAGATAAAAGAAATCTAATAAAACACGAAAAAAATCAGCTATACCATATTTGGAGTATAGAAAGGAAAATGTTAAAAAATCTTGTATGCAATTGTGTTACCTTGAATATACTTTTAAAAATCTATAATTTAATGTATATATTTTTTAGAAGCTGATAATTATGTGGTTTAAAATTTGTTCCAACAAAATGTATATTTTTAAATCCCCAAAAAGATAGAATTGAGAAAAAAAAGACATTTTTTCACGTTTGATTTTTTGCACAAAGGATATAGGCTCAGAGGCTGTGCTCTTCTTAGGGAGTCTTTCTAAGGGAACCTAACCTGTATTTATACAAGGGTAATTAAAGTTCGAATAGAGAAGAAAACTTCGAATGGTCAGAAGATATCCGCTATTTCCTTCGAACCCAGTACATTTCATCTACCAATATCGAGTGCTGGAACTTTCGGTTTTTGAAAGCGCTTAAAACTTTAAAAAATATTTTATGTACAGCAAAGATTCATCGTTGCGTCAAAAGAATACAAAATGTAATTAATTTGCATCGGGTTGTGATCATATATGATTTTATTAATGAAAATATATCATAACACGTTGAAAAAATTTAAAGTTGATATGTGAAAAATTATCAAGCCTACAAAAATGTATATTGACCAGTAAATAACGGTTTACAGATTACCGGGAATAAAATAATTGAATAAAAAGTACATTACTATCAAACAGACTTATCTAGTTGCCTCGAACTTGTTGACATCGTTACAATTAGATACTCTTTTCAGATTGTGAAGTTGGACAAGGAAAACTGATTCACTTTTTGTTATTTAAAAAAAGATATAATTCTCAATGAGTGAATATGCTAACACTGTGCATTTTTGTATTTTCTTTTCAACAAGAAGAAAATATTACATGAAGTAGATAGTGATGTTTTGAGAACTCCAAAACGCTGATTGTATATTATCCACTTTTATCTTTTTAATTTAACACAAATTTTCTACCTTCTATTAAAAATTATTTAAGTGAAAAGATAAAAAAGAAATACATTATAGTCTGAAAAGTCACTTTAGTAAATTTTGACTTCAGTCCAGTTTAGTTTCACGGTTATGTAATTTTAAAAGAAATTGAAACATGCTGTGCATTCGGGAGGGAAGGGGAGGTTCGAAACTTATAATCACAAAAAAAAATTGTTTTCGTTTGCATTTGTTACAATGTCATTGAAATATTCAACACTTTCCTCGAAACTGTTTTTTTAACACGAAGTAAATTATTGTTTGGAAAATAATAAAAAAATAACTATTATTTTATACTAATCTAGAAAATTATGCCTAACAAGATTAAAAGTTTTATACGTTACAAAATTCACAGAAAGCATATTAAACATCATATTTACCTTTTTAAAAGTATAATGTGAAGTGTTTGAGAAAAGAGTTTTAATTAAAATTCTGAACATACTCACAAGCTACTTGTGTGTTACATATCAGCTTATCACATTAGATGAAAGAAACCCGGATAAATTCTATTCACTGCCAGAGAATGTAATTTCTCTTGAGAAATGTCAGGTGTTTGTTCAGTTAGAAAAACTTCTTCGCAGCAAGTGATGTATTGATTCTTAAGTAGGAGTGAAACAATAGGCACGGAAATGAATGTGTGTCACATGTTACTGAAATGATCCTTTGTTCATTATGTTCACGATTTTTTCAGTAATTCAAAGACTAAATTCTGATTCATTCTGTAACACGTTTAAAATTCAGTAGCTTTCACCACTTCAAAGCATTTATCTTACATTTGTTTTCGTGGTGCAAAATTTATTTTCTAATTTGAACATTTGGAATCCGTAATTTGTAATAAGAAGCTCAAAATATACTTTAGTTTTACTTTCTTATACAGGATGTATAAAAGTTATATTTTCCAACTGAAATGCAGTTAATTAAAGTCATTTATCCAGTTAACCGTACGAGAAATGATTTTTATCAAGAATTACTGTTAAGTGTAATATAAAAAAGTGATTTATAATCAGGAAAGTTTAAAAATATACTATTCTCCTAGAAATTTTTATTTTATTCTATGTTTTATTTGTTCGAGTTAAACCGGAAGCTATTTGGTCCAGTTGTGTACTTTTTGAAAAAATTGTAACTTTTCAATGTTAATTTATTTTCATACATTAACACGTTCGCTGCCACTCACGCGATAGTGCGTGATGTGGCGCAAACGTTAAGGGGCCACTCACGCGCCTGCGTGTGATGTGGGGTGATGCCCAATAGCCAGTCACGCGCTGTCGCGGGAAAATCTTTCACTGATTCTTTGTTATAAAAAGTAAATCGGCTTTTGGGAAAAACCCACTTCTACAGTGCGGCATTAACTATCATCACATCTTCATGAAAGCGGCAGCGAACGTGTTAAATATTTTGTTAATGCTAATTCACTTGTAGGGTATTAGTATTAATCGTTGCAATAAGTGTATGATTTTAATTTATTGAGAAAAAGTCTTTCAATAAAATTAATTAAAAAAGTCATGATTGAGAAAATTATAGCGTTTAATCAATGAATTAAATCAAAATTGATATACTGCCTTTTTAACACAATCAAACTGATTGGCAAAGCTACCATAGGAATTAAATACTTCCAACTGAGTCAAAAATTGCCCAGGCCGGGAATCGAACGCAGATACTTGGCTTACAAGGCCAATGCTTTACTGTTTAAACTAGCTAGGAACGACAATCGAACTCAACAAGTTACATATTTCAGATGCCTCTATTGGACGATCTCGTCGCTTGAATATCTCTTGTTGGAGTACGTATGCCTGAAATATGTAGCTTTTTTGAAGTTGTACGTCAACCAATTAACAGATGCTTCATTATTAGTATAGATTGACGCATTTATGAGGAATTGTAACTATAGCATTTGTCGATAAACATTCTTTTGATATCTCTTTATTCTGAATGTGCGTCAATGTGTGACTTTTTATTTCGTATATGCCTCAATGTGTGATTAGCCGTCATATTTTCAAAAGAGAAATTTTGTCAATATGTCCTATATCAACACTCACATTTTGTCATAAGGGTTCAGGAACACCCTGTAAATTCCAAACTAATCATAGACACTTCGTCTAAACTTATATTTGGATTGAATTCGGAGTGTAAATCAGTATGCTTAGGTAAATGTAAGCGTTAATATTGTCTTTTTTTCAATATGGGTCGTATCCTTAACCATATTTTCTTGAACATGTTCGGAGTAGCACATTTTGTAACTGAATGCATTTTTTGCGAAAAGTGTGGGATAAAAATACACCAGTGTATACAGGGTGAGTCATAAATACCAAAACAACTGGCTATCTCCATAAATATTGCCTCTAGACCCATATTTCCAATTGCAAAAATTCATAAAAAAAGGTGAAATTTCTGATAAGATAAGTTGCAACTCCATGGGGGGGTCTATTTGAAAAAATTAAAAAATTTAATTTTTATGCGGCCCACGTAGAGAAAAATTCCCAATTAGGAAATTATTCCTTATCCATTCCTAAATTGAACAACACCAAAAAAAAATCATCTCCGTATCTGAAAACCTGACAGAGATATTAAAATCCAAAATTCTCCAAAATTCGTGACTTACACCACTTTACCATGCCTGTAAAGGAAGCATTTTTGACTTGTTTTCAAAGCAAACGCAGGTTCGTCCACAAATTGTTCCTGTTAAATGTCAATTTAAGACCGTGCCTCCTATTTGGACATAATAAAGCAGCGTATTGATTTAATTAAGAACTTGTTTTCAAAATATGTTGATCGTTAGCACATGAGGTCTGCATGGATCGAAATATCTCGGTCCGGTCCCAAACTGACCCATAGGAAAAAAAAATTCCGTCCGGCATGGAAAAATGTTAAAGTCATAATATGGGCCAGCCTGGAAAAAAGTTTAAATCATAGCCCGGCTCAGCCATGAATTTTTACGTAGTTTTTTATTAGAATGTAGTTAAAAATTGTTTTGCGGGGAGAAGTTCTGACCAAAAATACATATTATAGCTTTTCGTTTTTTAGGTAGCTTTCATTACAAAAAGTAAAAAGCTACCTATTGGAGCCGTTCGGAGGAAAACACTTCCGAAAAATTTTGGTATATTTTCACCGATCATGACCCCCAGACCCCAAAACCACCCTCCGTTCAAATGTTGACATATATATATATATATATATATATATATATATATAACCATATATATATATATATCTGATATTTGTCATGCGATAACTAACGTATTTATGAACCGATTTGAATGAAACTTGGTATGTACATAGTACATACAAATGTCTCGACCGAGTTCGTTGGTCAGCATCATCCGCCATTTTGTTTCAAAATGGCGGCCATTTTAAATTTTAAAAAAAAATTTAAATTTTAAATTTAATGCGAAAAAATTGAAAGTTGAAATATATTTTTCTTTTACGTGTTAGAACTTAAAACAAAGATTCCAGAACACTTTTTATTTTGTCTATATCTTAAAAAATGATTGAGTTATAGCACTTTGAATTTTTCTTATGGCTGACATTTTGAAACTATCTGATTTTTGTCACGTAATAACACGCGTATTTATGAACCGATATCAATGAAAGTTGGTATGTACATAGTACATACAAATGCCTCGATCGAGTTCTTTGGCCAACATCATCCGCCATTTTGTTTCAAAATGGTGGCCATTTTAAATTTTCTAAAAAATTTAAAATTTAAAATTAAATGCAAAAAATTCAAAATTTGAAATTTTGTTTTATTTTGCGTGTTTGAACTTAAAACAACGATTCCAGAACATTTTTTATTTTGTCTATATCTTTCAAAATGATTGAGTTATAGCACTTTGAATTTTTCTTATAGCTGACATTTTGAAACGATCTGATATTTGTCACGTGATAACATGCGTATTTATGAACCGATTTCAATGAAACTTGGTATGTACACAGTACATACAAATGTGTCAACCGAGTTCGTTGGCCAGCATCATCCACCATTTTGTTTCAAAATGGTGGCCATTTTAAATTAAAAAAAAATTAAAATTTAAAATTAAATGCGAAAAAATTAAAAATTGAAATTCTTTTTTCTTTTACGTGTTAAAACTTAAAACAACGATTCCAGAACACTTTTTATTTTCTCTATATCTTAAAAAATGGTTAGTTATAACATTTTGAATTTTGCTTATGGCTGATATTTTTTAATTTTTCTGATCTGAACGATCCATCATGTTGCTTTAAAATGGCATACACTTTATGATATCGTAGAATTTGGTGACTCTCTAAATCGCTTAAAATAAAACGATGTTGAATAAAAGATGACTAATTTCTAAAAATTCCTATTAATATTCAGTCTTGAAAAAAACTAGTATTTAATCTTATAAAATCACTAATTTTATAAAATAATTTCCACTAATTTGAGCTTAGTATTTTGAACAATGTAACTTACTTTAAAATAAATAAATAAATATATAAGTATATGAAAGCTACCTGTTCCTCCCGGCATTGCCGGAAGGACTCTTTTTATATTTATACATTTTGTTATTAAAGAAGCGCCAAAGGCTGTGATATATTTATTTTATCAATGAATCTCTGTTTATATCTAAACGTTTTACTTATATTTTAATATCGCTAATCCATATCCCGTGCGTTGAAGACTTTGAAAAATGTTATACAGTAAAACCTTTTAAGACGGAATCACATAGGAAAGAAAAAATACGTAAGAGACAAATGTCCTTCCAAGGAGGATTAAATGGAGTTTATTTTTTCTCAGGTATTATTATATTTATTTTGCATGGAGCAACACAATTTCTGTTTAAGACAGAATTCCGTCATAGGCAAATTTTTTTCTGGTTTTATTGTGTTTAATTTTTAGCATATAAATATACTATTCTTAAAAAATAAATTTAAAAGTTTTTTTTTTTTTTCTTTTTTCTTTTTTTTTTTTTTTGTAAAATAAAAGCGATTTAAAAATCTATGTGGTTTTCGTAAAAATTTTAATTGAACCAAATTTTACCTATTTCATGCACGTATTAGGTTAGTCAGAGACAGTAATTTTAATACGGAGTGCTCGAGACCGAAATTGAAAATTTCGTCCAATGCAGACCTTATTAAAAGCTAAGAATTGTTAAAGAAAAAAAAAGTACAAACTTGAAACAAGTCATTTTTAATTGTTTTACATTAGTTTTGTTTCGGGAAAATTGAAAAATTATTTACTTTTGAAAATATGATTTTTTTTTAAATTGTATTATTTTTTCTCAATATATATTTTTAATAGTTCTAAAATTAATATTGAAACACAAAAACCCCGAAACAAAACTAAAATCAGATTTTCATCTTTAATTAAATGGAAAGAAATTGAAATCCGATAAATAATGTTTGGAGTTATAACGATTTGTAATTATCCCATTTAACCAGTACTAATCATATGAAATTTTTATAAATTTATGATAAATTTCAGGATATGATTTTCTTAGCAAATTATATGGCTAACTATCACAAAAAAAAGAAAAAAAATCAAGATTTTAATTCAAAAGAAAGATTTTTTACACGTTTCCTAGAACTGTTAAAGTAACATTGTCTTTTGAATTGCGCGCATTTCAATTTGTGTCTAATCCCTTAAAATCTGATGAATTATTCAAACGGCTATAACTTTGTTAATTTTGAAGATATGAGGTGCAACATTTTGTGTATTATTCAGGACTGAATAAGGAAAGTTTCTCTAATTGGAATTTTTATCCTACGGGGGCGTATAAAAACTTCATTTTCGTACTTTTTTCAAATAGACCCTCCATGGAGTTGGAACTTATTTTATCAAAAAATTTACCTGTTTTATGAATTTTTGCAACTGGAAGTATGGGTCTAGGGGCAATATTTAAGGAGATAGCCTATTGTTTCGAAATTTATGACTCATCCTGTATATTTTTTCATTCCATAGTACATCGCTATGAGCAACGTAATTAAGCTAGCCCATAAGAGTTTGTTAAATGGCAAGCAATTTTTTAATTTCCACATGTATATAGATTAATCAGATTAATCATACACTAATAATAGATTAGTAATGTGATATAACAGAACTTCTGTATCCCACAGCCAAGGGTTCACCGAAGTGACAATAGCGCATTTTAACGAGTTTTTGCATTAAAAACACGTTTCATGAAGAATTTATTTCCTTTATTTAAAAAAAAAATATGTGTTATTAATCTTTCCAAGCCGTTTATAGATACTGTGCAAAATTTTGACTTCTTTAATGATTATTCCACTAGAAGAAAAATATAAGTCATATTAAAAAATTATAAGATCTATTCCAGACAGATATTGAAGATTGTGTTTTTTTTTTTTCTATTTTATCTTCTCTAAAAGATTACGATATAAAACATTCGGTTCAGAAATAATAAGAAAGTAGAGTCGGTATTGAAAATGACTTTAATATCTGTCAGATTATTAAAACAAACCTATTAAAATATATCTAAAATTTTACTAAAAATATCTAAAATTTTACTGTTTTGACCAAAATAAATGATAAAAAATTATCAAAAAATTTTGATAAATAAATAAACATATATTCGTAAGCGACAGAATTTTAAAAATGTTAGCCTCTAAGCTGATATTTTTTAAATATTTTTTCAAGGATTTAAAGATTTAGTTTATCTACATACCCCGAATTTCCTTCCCCCTGTAATTTTATGAATTATGTAATCTAAAATACAAGAGAATTATATATGAAATATTCACGAATCATTTTGTCAAGTTATTTCGACCTTTATAAATAGATACTTTTTCCCGTCCTTTAAATCAGCTTAGTAAATTCTCATAAGTATTCGATACTGTATTGAAACAAATCCTTTTAGGTTTTGACAAGAATGCAGTGACATACACCCATAAATGTATTAAAAATTCAATGAATTTGAATTCACTTCACATTGAAAATATGTCCTAAATATTAAAATTAGCAACACATGTCAGAATATTGTATAAAACATTTGTTTAAAAAAATGAAGCAAACTCGAACAAGACCAAATATTACCGATATTCTTAAAGGAAATGCTGAAATACAACAAAAAATTATTCAAGCAATTCAATAGAGATATTTTCTACAATTAGCTCTAGTGTATGATTTTTTTTATTAAAAAATATATTTGATTCCTAAATGGGAATACATTAAAGAAAAAAGTCTGACAAAATTCTCACTTTTTCATTTTTAAGCTTTATTTATTTTTAGAAATGGTTGCCAAATTGCAACACTATGCAATAATCGCATGCATACAATATATGTTGGATAAAACCTTGCTAAAAAGGATTTAAAATAAAGTTCAAAAACATACTCTTTTAAAAAGTTTTTTTTTTAATCGAAGTTTTGCCTTTTAAATATTTTTTTAATTTTTATTCTAAACACATCTATGTCTAGGAAAATGGAAATCTCCAAAATTTCTTTTCTATTTGCAATTGATAAATAATTTATGATATTTTTAATGAACTAAACCTAAACATATGGACAATATGAATGCGTAAAGCATACAGTTATTAAAATTCAACATTAAATAAATGACAGAGATAAATATTAATTTATTGAAAAACAGCAACCCTATGTACTAGTGGGTTAATAATTTCACCAATGAAAAAGAATAAGTATTTATTCGTCTACATGATCGTTTTTATATCTTACTACATATATTTTTTGTACATTTCCATTTTAATCTTGTTTTTTTTTTTCTTATAGATACTTATAGAATTACTATATGAGCTAAACGGCGTTGCCCTGGTCTGTAATAATATTCTTAATTGAACCTAAAATTTGTATTGTAGAGTCTCATAAAAAAAACCAATGTCGAACCAAAGGAATTTAGAACTGGTCCCCTCTGCCTAATGCACCCATTTGCAATGCGTGCTGCGCACGCATTGCAAAATCTTCCAAGAAACACAAAACAGTCTCGAATTTTTTTAATTCATATTCCATCGTCAGAAAGCGAACTCAATTCTTGACAAAACTGTTTCTGAACAAAATTTAAACAACCTACATATAGATATAATAGTCAAGAGGTTGGCGGACTTCAGCAAGATATTGTGTGAAATTACTTTTCGAAAATAGGAGTAAGTACACTTTTGAAAATTTATATCGAATATACATTATTTATCCCAGGGTTCTGAAAATAGCGTATCTAAAACGATAGAAAACGGTAAATAATTGAACACGCTCTCCCTAAAATAATTATTGTCACCCCTTTTCAACCCAATAATTTGATGCTCCCAAGTCTAAAATCTATATTATTTGTTATAGACTATCTGCAAATTTTATATTAAATAAGTAAAATTTATACTTTTATTTATAATTTTAACGAATTCGCGTTTCAACATTTCTTTTTCTAGCAACATACTGTGAAACATACTTGCATTCATACCGCGGTTGACATTTACACACTTGGATCAGCGGCTTTTATGTATTATTTGAAGCGAAATTGTGCATACATTTTTTTTCCACACCACAGTTGTATATCATTAGTGTCGTTCTTATTTCGATATCTTGCAACAGGAATGAAGCTAGAGCCTCCTCAATCCTGAGACAAATATTACGAGGGACCACAAATATTCATTTAACTAGTTGGATGGGCCAATACTAAAACGTTCTTCTACATCATACGTACATTTAATAGTCCAAAAAGTAGTTACACATGTTAATACCTTAAATATTATTAATTCAATACTATTCAAACTTTGATTTTTATACTAAATCTATGCTTCAGTCAATTATTTAGAATAAAAACGAGTAAATTTAGATCATGATATTTATTAAAATCAATAGTTTTCCCTTATTCTGTTATCATCAGCTGTTTGGAAACAGTCGGCTCAAAAGGACGGGAATTTCCGTCTCTGCAAGAGCCGATGGACAATACAAAGAAAGGAAATCGAGAAAATGATACAAAAAGCGCTACGCTATCACAATAGTCTTTTCCCACGGAATATTTTCAAATTCAAGGAAAATCTACCAGCCATAGCCAAAAACATACATGAAAAATTTAGTTCAATTGCGTACATAACTTTATATACTTTTCGATAGTGCAATAATAAAAATATCAATTTTTATTTATTTATTTATTTATTTATTTTGCAGAGATCTTTTTCGGAAGAGTTTTTTCAAATTCAGGAAGGAACTGCTACCCATACCCAAAAATAATCATAAACAGAAAAAATTGTTCAGTTCTAGGCATAAATTTATAGACTTTTTGATGATAAAATAATGAAAATGGCCAGACATCGCGAATATAATGCACTAATCCGGCGTTTTTTTTTTTTTTTTTTTAACAAAAAAATTGGTTCAGATCTGTGTATAAGTTCACATAAAATTTGATTTTAGTATAACAATTTAAACGTTTAAAGCCTTGGGATGGCAATTTCAAATATAGTCAAGAAATTTCGGTCTCATATTCTGCAGAAATGTATAAAATAAAAATAACTAAAAATTTAAATAACATTTTTCTGCAAAAAAATAGCAAAACCTAATCTGAAGGTATATAAAATATGTACCTTTTTCTTTGAAACATTCGAAATATTTGCAGATAGTTTCTTAAACTTTTCTTTTTTACTTGGTATGTGTTGTATTTCTAAATTATATATATTTTTTCCTTATACTACCATAATGTGTTTCTATAAATTTTCTTATTTTAAAAAAAATATTTTTATAAATATTTTCCTTAATTATATTTAAGCATACTTAAGTTATTAGAAAATAAAATTTATATTAAAAAATGTTAGTTTTTAATTAAAAAAATTAAAGTTACTATGAAACTAATATTTTTAATCTCTAATAAAATAAAAAGTCGTATAGAAAAGGGCTTTAAATTGTAAAAGATTAAATTTTTTAAGTTGAAATCTTATAAAATATCACTAAATTGCTTGATTTATTTTAATCCAAATTTGCAAAATAAATCATAAGCGCAAAATTAACCATGTAAATATTTTTTAAATGACTTTTTATATAATTTTCTGCTGCTCTAATAAATTGTTCAATCTGCATAGATTTACAGACACTTAGGCTTGTAAGTATTTTTTTCCATCAAATTAATTCATGAGGCAGATAATTACAAAGAAGATAAAAAATATTCGATTAGTGTTCGATATAATGAGAAATAAGGAAATGAAATAAGTTTGTTTTATTTGAATAAAGCTTTAAAATTAATTATGAGAGTTTCCATATAATCTGGGACGAAAAATTCAAAACAATGTTAATTCATATAGGGGAGACTGGGGAAAGTTGACCCAATTTTTACAAAATGATTTTTTACTTTTTAAATATTTAACCTAAATGAAAGTTTCATAGTCACTCTATTCATTATAAAATCAGTTATCATAATAAAATAGCATCATAAGTGTAACATATAAAAATAAAATAAAAAATCAATTGTTTTAATCGTGGAAAAATTATTGGCCAAAGTTGTCCACATATGATTGGCTTGATCCACTTTATATTATATTGCACTATTTGTTAAGTCAAATAAAACCAAGGAAAAAAAAGTCAAAATAATACTATGCTTTAAGGTTTGATTAGTATTAAAATATATTTGTAAAAATGTGGTGCGTAAACAAACCTGTTTAGACGGAACATGCAACGACGGAAAAGCATGGGAGAAAAAATTCACTTTAAACATCCACTTTTCGTGACACTCGACCAAGTAAGACTTCTTTCCATATAATTTGGCTTCATCTCATTATATTTAGCTTGGCGAAATTCTTCTACATGCTTTTTTAAAGTGATTTCATCATGGTAATGTTCCTTTGCAGAAATGAAAATTTCACATTTCTTATCGTTGTTGCTTTTGCCCGTTCTAGATTTATCCAATTTTAAGCTGCGTTTAATTAGATAATTACGTAGCAACGATACTTGTCGTTCAATCCATCCATCTATCCGCATATAACAGAGCAAAAGCTGCCCAACCGAACCGTTTGAAATTTAAAATATATAATTATTACATAATTTTGTCGTGTCATTTCAAATTTTATGAAAATCTGACGGATAATTTCATTCCCAGGATAGTCAAAAGCTTATTATAACATAAAGGTCAATAGGAAAAATTGTTTCCAGTCCATTTCAATGATGTTACTCTTTTGAACATTATTGAATATTATCCTATGGAACTGAAATGTAATAGGATCGTATGTACTACTACACCAAGATCTGATTTTTTTTTTAACTTTGTTATAGTACGAATGTCCCAAATTTGTTACGTTTGATGTAATTTCCCAATTTTTTCTACTTACCTACTACGATAGATACTTAGAGGAAATATTTGCTCCGATAAACTTTTCAATTTATATTTAATTTAATCGCTGGCCGGGAGTTGTGGGTAATCGGATGATTTTTTAAAGCGTAAATAAAAAAGATATTATGAAATAAAAAAAAGAAAACTTATTAATGGGGTTTTAGGGAAAGTATTGTCTTAACAGATTGTCTTTTAGAAATAAAAGAAAATAAAGAAAGCTTACATTAAAGATATGGAATTAAGATATTTTTATAAATATTCCGATATTGATGCAATAGATGTTACATTCTTATAAAAAAAAATGCATCAATACAAAATATTGTAAAATTATATATCAATTACAGAACATTCCAACTATATTAACGCAATTTAGATTATGTACAGACAAACCGAATTCTTAAACATTTTCAACAATGTTGTAAAGTGTTAAAATATTTAATAAATTGAAATTTGACTTTCAAAAATATATACATAATAGATGATAGCATATTTTAATTTTTTTGAACAGCCATGTATTTTATCTATTATCTTTACATACGTACATACCACTAACTACATAAAATGTAATTAAGAATAAAACACGCTTAAATCTAGTGAAATTATATTTCCGGAGGTTATCTTCTATAGACAACCATGTATCTAATTCTATGTGTTGCCCTGTATATAATTTTTCTACAATCTATAAACGCATCTTGGTCTACTAAATACAGTTCTCTTTTTTTAAAGAAGTAAATTTTTAAAATATTCGTATACTTGTATATACTCGTTGGCAGTTAATATTGTCCCAACCTGTCAAATTTTATTATTTAAATTTATTCATTTATTCATGCCCTTCTTGAATAAATTTCCCCATCTCATCTGAAAATATGTGTTGGCTTAATACGGAGAAGTTTTCGCCTGTCACCTTGGAAAGTGTTACATATTCATGAGAATATAAAAGAATTACAAAATCTCACAAAATATGTGAATTTTGCTAAGGTATCTCTGACAGATTTTGAATAATAGGATTTTAAAATCGTGTATATATATATATATATATATATATATATAATAAGATGGCAAGTTATCAAAAAAAGAAAAATAGTTAAATAAAACTAATTTGTAAAATAAAAAATTAAATAAATATGTATTTTAATTTTCCTACAATGCGTTTTATTGATTCTCTGATATACTATTTTATTTTTTTCCAATTATGATGTAAGTGAGCATACCTGACCACTTGCAGGTGTGCTCGGATAATTCATCGTTTGGTCAAATGTTTTGCAGAAAGCAATTTCTGTATCACATCCTTTATTATTGAACCAGAAATCTATTATTTCACAACTAATTGCCGGTTCGTTTAACAGCAATTTTTTTATGAAAATATTTTCACTTTGACATAAAAAGAGATAGGTAGACGCTGAAAAATTTCTTTAATCTTATTATAAGGATTTAAGTGTATGGTTTAAAAATCAAGTTGTTTGTAGAATTCGTTTTCTCCATCTCATTTTTTAGACTTTTTACAAAAAATTGTGAAATGAATTACATTTCATTTATTATATATCTCTTTTTTTAAAGAAGTAAATTAGGAAAATATTTGTATGCCTGCATGTATACGTTGGCCGTTAATATTATTCCAGCCTGTCAAATTTCCTTACTTAAATTTATTCATTTATTCATGTCCTTCCTGAATAAACTTATCCATCTCATCTGGAAATAAACTCTGAAAATATGTGTTGGTTTAATACGGAGAAGTTTTCGCCTATCACTTTGGAAAGTGTTGCATATTCATGAGAATAAAAAAGAATCACGACATCTCACAAAATATGTGAATTCTGATAAGATATCTCTAGCAGATTTTGAATAACAGCATTTTTAAAATCGTGTACCTACATAATAAGATGAAACATGAATTAAAAAAAGAAAAAAAATAATTTTAAAATTAAAAATTAAATGAATACTTATTTTAATTTTTTGACAATGTGTGTTATTGATTCTCTATTACAATTTTATTTCATATTTATTTTTTCCAGATATAATTATAACTGACTTTTTACAGCTTTTCTCGGATCATTCATCATCTGGTTGAATGTTTTGCAGAAAGAAATTTCTCTATCACATCCGTTCTTATAATAACCGAAAATCTACTGTTTCTTAATGAATTCCGGTTCATTTAATAGCAAAACTATTTCTTTAAAATAATAACATTTTCATTTTGACGTAAAAAGTGATAGGTAGAGGTTGAAAAAATTATTTCGTCATAGTATAAAGATGTAAATGTATTGTTTAGAAATCAAATTATTTGTAGATATTTTTTTCTCCATCTCAATTTTTAGACTTTTTAGAAAATTTTGTGAAATGAATTAAATTTAGCTTTATCTATATATCTTTTTTCTTTTTTTATAGAACTAAATTTGGTAAATGTAGTATGCCTGCATGGAGGGGGGGAGCGTTGTCTGTTAATATTATCACATCCTGTCAAATTTCATTATTTAAATTTATTCATTTATTCATGCCCTTCTTGAATAAATTTCCCCATCTCATCTGAAAATATGTGTTGGCTTAATACGGAGAAGTTTTCGCCTGTCACCCTGGAAAGTGTTACATATTCATGAGAATATAAAAGAATTACAAAATCTCACAAAACATTTGAATTTTGCTAAGGTATCTCTGACAGATTTTGAATAATAGGATTTTAAAATCGTGTATATATATATATATATATATATATATATATATATATATATATATATATATATATATATATATAATAAGATGGCAAGTTATCAAAAAAGAAAAATAGTTAAATAAAACTAATTTGTAAAATAAAAAATTAAATAAATATGTATTTTAATTTTCCTACAATGCGTTTTATTGATTCTCTTATATACTATTTTATTTTTTCTAATTATGATGTAAGTGAGCATACCTGACCACTTGCAGGTGTGCTCGGATAATTCATCGTTTGGTCAAATGTTTTGCAGAAAGCAATTTCTGTATCACATTCTTTATTATTGAACCAGAAATCTATTATTTCACAACTAATTGCCGGTTCGTTTAACAGCAATTTTTTTTATGAAAATATTTTCACTTTGACATAAAAAGAGATAGGTAGACGCTGAAAAATTTCTTTAATCTTATTATAAGGATTTAAGTGTATGGTTTAAAAATCAAGTTGTTTGTAGAATTCGTTTTCTCCATCTAATTTTTTAGACTTTTTACAAAAAATTGTGAAATGAATTACATTTGATTTATTATATATCTCTTTTTTTAAAGAAGTAAATTAGGAAAATATTTGTATGCCTGCATGTATTCGTTGGCCGTTAATATTATTCCAGCCTGTCAAATTTCCTTACTTAAATTTATTCATTTATTCATGTCCTTCCTGAATAAACTTATCCATCTCATCTGGAAATAAACTCTGAAAATATGTGTTGGTTTAGTACGGAGAAGTTTTTGCCTATCACTTTGGAAAGTGTTGCATATTCATGAGAATAAAAAAGAATCACGACATCTCACAAAATATGTGAATTATGATAAGATATCTCTAGCAGATTTTGAATAACAGCATTTTTAAAATCGTGTACCTACATAATAAGATGAAACATGAATTAAAAAAAGAAAAAAAATAATTTTAAAATTAAAAATTAAATGAATACTTATTTTAATTTTTTGACAATGTGTGTTATTGATTCTCTATTACAATTTTATTTCATATTTATTTTTTCCAGATATAATTATAACTGACTTTTTACAGCTTTTCTCGGATCATTCATCATCTGGTTGAATGTTTTGCAGAAAGAAATTTCTCTATCACATCCGTTCTTATAATAACCGAAAATCTACTGTTTCTTAATGAATTCCGGTTCATTTAATAGCAAAACTATTTCTTTAAAATAATAACATTTTCATTTTGACGTAAAAAGTGATAGGTAGAGGTTGAAAAAATTATTTCGTCATAGTATAAAGATGTAAATGTATTGTTTAGAAATCAAATTATTTGTAGATATTTTTTTCTCCATCTCAATTTTTAGACTTTTTAGAAAATTTTGTGAAATGAATTAAATTTAGCTTTATCTATATATCTTTTTTCTTTTTTTTATAGAACTAAATTTGGTAAATGTAGTATGCCTGCATGGAGGGGGGGAGCGTTGTCTGTTAATATTATCACATCCTGTCAAATTTCATTATTTAAATTTATTCATTTATTCATGCCCTTCTTGAATAAATTTCCCCATCTCATCTGAAAATATGTGTTGGCTTAATACGGAGAAGTTTTCGCCTGTCACCTTGGAAAGTGTTACATATTCATGAGAATATAAAAGAATTACAAAATCTCACAAAATATGTGAATTTTGCTAAGGTATCTCTGACAGATTTTGAATAATAGGATTTTAAAATCGTGTATATATATATATATATATATATATATATATATATATATATATATATATATATATATATATATATATATATATATATATATATATATAATAAGATGGCAAGTTATCAAAAAAGAAAAATAGTTAAATAAAACTAATTTGTAAAATAAAAAATTAAATAAATATGTATTTTAATTTTCCTACAATGCGTTTTATTGATTCTCTGATATACTATTTTATTTTTTCCAATTATGATGTAAGTGAGCATACCTGACCACTTGCAGGTGTGCTCGGATAATTCATCGTTTGGTCAAATGTTTTGCAGAAAGCAACTTCTGTATCACATCCTTTATTATTGAACCAGAAATCTATTATTTCACAACTAATTGCCGGTTCGTTTAACAGCAATTTTTTTATGAAAATATTTTCACTTTGACATAAAAAGAGATAGGTAGACGCTGAAAAATTTCTTTAATCTTATTATAAGGATTTAAGTGTATGGTTTAAAAATCAAGTTGTTTGTAGAATTCGTTTTCTCCATCTCATTTTTTAGACTTTTTACAAAAAAATTGTGAAATGAATTACATTTCATTTATTATATATCTCTTTTTTTAAAGAAGTAAATTAGGAAAATATTTGTATGCCTGCATGTATACGTTGGCCGTTAATATTATTCCAGCCTGTCAAATTTCCTTACTTAAATTTATTCATTTATTCATGTCCTTCCTGAATAAACTTATCCATCTCATCTGGAAATAAACTCTGAAAATATGTGTTGGTTTAATACGGAGAAGTTTTCGCCTATCACTTTGGAAAGTGTTGCATATTCATGAGAATAAAAAAGAATCACGACATCTCACAAAATATGTGAATTCTGATAAGATATCTCTAGCAGATTTTGAATAACAGCATTTTTAAAATCGTGTACCTACATAATAAGATGAAACATGAATTAAAAAAAGAAAAAAAATAATTTTAAAATTAAAAATTAAATGAATACTTATTTTAATTTTTTGACAATGTGTGTTATTGATTCTCTATTACAATTTTATTTCATATTTATTTTTTCCAGATATAATTATAACTGACTTTTTACAGCTTTTCTCGGATCATTCATCACCTGGTTGAATGTTTTGCAGAAAGAAATTTCTCTATCACATCCGTTCTTATAATAACCGAAAATCTACTGTTTCTTAATGAATTCCGGTTCATTTAATAGCAAAACTATTTCTTTAAAATAATAACATTTTCATTTTGACGTAAAAAGTGATAGGTAGAGGTTGAAAAAATTATTTCGTCATAGTATAAAGATGTAAATGTATTGTTTAGAAATCAAATTATTTGTAGATATTTTTTTCTCCATCTCAATTTTTAGACTTTTTAGAAAATTTTGTGAAATGAATTAAATTTAGCTTTATCTATATATCTTTTTTCTTTTTTTTATAGAACTAAATTTGGTAAATGTAGTATGCCTGCATGGAGGGGGGGAGCGTTGTCTGTTAATATTATCACATCCTGTCAAATTTCATTATTTAAATTTATTCATTTATTCATGCCCTTCTTGAATAAATTTCCCCATCTCATCTGAAAATATGTGTTGGCTTAATACGGAGAAGTTTTCGCCTGTCACCCTGGAAAGTGTTACATATTCATGAGAATATAAAAGAATTACAAAATCTCACAAAATATGTGAATTTTGCTAAGGTATCTCTGACAGATTTTGAATAATAGGATTTTAAAATCGTGTATATATATATATATATATATATATATATATATATATAATAAGATGGCAAGTTATCAAAAAAGAAAAATAGTTAAATAAAACTAATTTGTAAAATAAAAAATTAAATAAATATGTATTTTAATTTTCCTACAATGCGTTTTATTGATTCTCTGATATACTATTTTATTTTTTCTAATTATGATGTAAGTGAGCATACCTGACCACTTGCAGGTGTGCTCGGATAATTCATCGTTTGGTCAAATGTTTTGCAGAAAGCAATTTCTGTATCACATTCTTTATTATTGAACCAGAAATCTATTATTTCACAACTAATTGCCGGTTCGTTTAACAGCAATTTTTTTTATGAAAATATTTTCACTTTGACATAAAAAGAGATAGGTAGACGCTGAAAAAATTCTTTAATCTTATTATAAGGATTTAAGTGTATGGTTTAAAAATCAAGTTGTTTGTAGAATTCGTTTTCTCCATCTAATTTTTTAGACTTTTTACAAAAAATTGTGAAATGAATTACATTTGATTTATTATATATCTCTTTTTTTAAAGAAGTAAATTAGGAAAATATTTGTATGCCTGCATGTATTCGTTGGCCGTTAATATTATTCCAGCCTGTCAAATTTCCTTACTTAAATTTATTCATTTATTCATGTCCTTCCTGAATAAACTTATCCATCTCATCTGGAAATAAACTCTGAAAATATGTGTTGGTTTAATACGGAGAAGTTTTCGCCTATCACTTTGGAAAGTGTTGCATATTCATGAGAATAAAAAAGAATCACGACATCTCACAAAATATGTGAATTATGATAAGATATCTCTAGCAGATTTTGAATAACAGCATTTTTAAAATCGTGTACCTATATAATAAGATGAAACATGAATTAAAAAAAGAAAAAAAATAATTTTAAAATTAAAAATTAAATGAATACTTATTTTAATTTTTTGACAATGTGTGTTATTGATTCTCTATTACAATTTTATTTCATATTTATTTTTTCCAGATATAATTATAACTGACTTTTTACAGCTTTTCTCGGATCATTCATCATCTGGTTGAATGTTTTGCAGAAAGAAATTTCTCTATCACATCCGTTCTTATAATAACCGAAAATCTACTGTTTCTTAATGAATTCCGGTTCATTTAATAGCAAAACTATTTCTTTAAAATAAAAACATTTTCATGTTGACGTAAAAAGTGATAGGTAGAGGTTGAAAAAATTATTTCGTCATAGTATAAAGATGTAAATGTATTGTTTAGAAATCAAATTATTTGTAGATATTTTTTTCTCCATCTCAAATTTTAGACTTTTTAGAAAATTTTGTGAAATGAATTAAATTTAGCTTTATCTATATATCTGTTTTCTTTTTTTTTATATAGAACTAAATTTGGTAAATGTAGTATGCCTGCATGGCGGGGGGGGGGGGAGCGTTGTCTGTTAATATTATCACATCCTGTCAAATTTCATTATTTAAATTTATTCATTTATTCATGTCCTTCTTGAATAACCCTCTCCATCGCATCTGAAAATATGTGTTGGCTTAATACGGAGAAGTTTTCGCCTGTCACCTTGGATAGTGTTACACATTCATGAAAATATAAAAGAATTACAAAATCGCACAAAATATGTGAATTCTGCTAAGATATCTCTGACAGATTTTAAGTAATAGTATTTTAAAAGCTTGTATCAAAAATAAGATGGCAAATGATCAAGAAAAGAAAACAAATTAAAAAATATTATTTTTTAAATTAAAAATTAAATAAATAAATATTTCATTTTTTTACGAATAGGCTTTATTGATTCCCTCATACACTTTTTATATTATTTTGGTTTTTTTCAATTATTATTATAATTGATTACTTACAGGTATGCATGGATAATTCATCATTTGATAGATAAAATGGCAAATGATAAAAAAAAAGGAAACATGTGAAATAAGGTTAACTTTTAAATTAAAATTAAATAAATATTTTAATTTTTTGCCAATATGTTTTATTGATTCTTTGATGCATGTTTTAATTTAATTTTTATTTTTTCCAATTATGTTTATAACTGACCCCTTACAGATATGCTCGGATAATTCATCATTTAGCCGAATGTTTTCAAATAGAAATTTCTTTTATCGCATCCGTTATTATTATAACTCGAAATCTGCTATTTCACAACTAAATGCCGGTTCATTTAACAACAAAACTATTTCTTTTAAATAAAAATATTTTCACACTGACATAAAAAAAATAGGTAAAGCTTGAAAGTGTTTTTTTAATCTTATTTTAAGGATTTAAATGTATGGTTTAGAAATCAAGTTATTTGTAGAATTTGTTTTCTTCATCTTATTTTTTAGGCTTTTTACAAAATGTTGCGAAAATAATTGAATTAACTTATATATATATATATATATATATATATATATATATATATATATATATATATATATATATATATATATATATATATATATATGTCTTTTATTTTTTAAAGAACTAAATTAGAAAAAAATATTTGTATACCTGCTTGTATTCGTTGGCTGTTAATATTATCCCAGCCTGTCAAATTTCATTATTTAAATTTATTAATTTATTTATGTCCTTCCTGAATAAACTTCTCCATCTCATCTGAAAATATGTGTTGGCTTAATACGGAGAAGATTTTGCCTGTCAACTTGAAAAGTGTTACATATTCATGAGAATATAAAAGAATAACAAAATCTCCCAAAATATGTGAATTCTGCTAAGATATCTCTAGCGGATTTTGAATAACAGCATTTTATATTCGCGTATCTATGTAATGAGATGACAAATGAAGAATAAAAGGGGAAAAAGTGAAAAAAAAATACTTTTAAAATTAATAATTAAATCAATAAACATTTTATTTTTCGCTAATATGTTTCATTGATTCTCCGATACAATTTTTTATTATTCTTTTTGCTTACCCATTATACATAGAATAGGGTAAGTCTTGCAACGTTTTGTAAATCAAAAATGTTTTTTGGGGGATTAACACGTTTCAGACATTGGAGATTCCAAAAATCATACTTTCAGAAAAAAAATGCCATCCATCTGTCTCTGTGTCTGTAAACGCTCTATCTCCCGAAAAAAATGAGATGGATATTTGAAATTTGGTGTGTACTTAGTATGTAATAATGGGAAGAAGTCTATTTAATGTAAAAAACCTCGATTTGCTGGAACTATCTTTTCTGACTCTCGAAATATTCTTTCTGATAAAAAAGTATATAACAATTCTCGATTTTTTTAAAATTTTATTATTTTTTAAAGGAGTGGAATTAAAAGACAATAAATTAACACATTTTTGCCATAAAAAATCAGTCGATCTAGGATATCTAGTGACCGAGATACTTGTAATCCTATTTTCTAGAGTTTTCTTTTTTTCATGACCCAGTATTTCAATCAGATTTTAGTTCAAAGATATATTTTAATTGGGTATGATACGCGTAATCCCTCTCAGTAAACTGTTTGTTAATATAATTATTTTTTTAGAGTTATAAAGATGTTTATTTTACGCAATTCGGTATTACTTGAGTAGTTTAACGTTTTACATAATTTGTCGAAATTGGTTCATAACCAATTTATTAATTGAATAGTACTATGTGTTAAAAATATTTAAATATACGTTTAAATTTTATTTTGTAATTGCGCTGCATTTTATTAATAGTTTAAACATGTTTTATTTGAATATTTTATATTATGCATATCCATGATGGGTTAATATTACGGTGACATCCAATGCCTAGTTTTTCACTTATGGTTTTAGAGGATCACTTACAGGTATGCTTGGATAATTCATCATTTGTCAAAATGCCCTGCAGAAAGAACTATCTCTTTCTTATCCGCTATTATTATAACCGGAAACCTATCATTTAAAAAAATGCCATTTAATTTAATAGAAACACTAAAATTCTTAACTTAAAAACTAATATTTTCATTTTGTTCATTTTTCATCGTTATCAATAATATAAAAACGATATAAACTACTTTCCAATTAACTTAATTTAACACTTTCCTGTTTTTTAAATGATTTATTTAAAATAAAAAATTCCAGCTAACATAAGAAAATTACTCTATATTCTAAAGGCTGTTCCCAACTGTTCTGCTCAACAAGCGCAAAACGTTAGAATAGGCTGTTTTAAAAAAAGTGTTGAAAAAAAATGTGTAATTAAAAAAAGTGATTTTCGATTATAAATATGTTCAGTCATAGGAAAAAGTAAACACCGACTACTAACTCCTAAAAAATCGTAGAAGAAAGTTACTGGTACTAATTGGTTGGGAATATTGTCTAATTTTAAATATAAAATAATATAAAATTTGCTTAGGGAGACATGTATATATTAAAATTAACCATAACGTTATGACACCATTAACGTTATGACACCATATAAAATTAACCATTTATGACAGTATAAATGAACTCTATATTCTTCTATTAGTCCAAAAACAAATTTGCATGCAATCCGTACAATCAGTTTGCGAGAAATTAATCATTTTAAAACGAGCTTATTTAAGGAGCGGTATTCAAATTCAAGTTCAGTAATTGATTGTTGACTGAGGGGACTTCTTGGTCAAGGTATCTTAGCACGACTCAATCAGTCACTGAAGACTGCTAAATTTCGGGATTGCATAAGAATGCTCAAAATATCTTGTCACTTCTGTCGTAGACGGACACTTAAACAATCATTCGGCCGTTTTTAAGCATAAATTTAAAACCACTTGGAAGAAAATTTTGAAATTTAAGGTTTCGAAAAACAGGATTTAATAAATCTGAATGCATAAAAAATTGTACGTTGTAATTCATAATTTTCTTCAAAAAATTAATTCATTTTTTATAATTTATATCATTCAATTATGAAATTTGTAAATTCAGCATCATTATGTTTAGGCATTTTAGTAGCTAAAACCTTGTACAATAATGAAATCAACGTTTAACACACAGTAAATAAATAAATCTACATATTGAATTGGGCACTATCTTTCTTTTTTTAAGTAAATTTAGCACGTTTTTATTTATTGTATGTTAAACATTGATTTTATTATTGTAGGCATTTTAGTTTTATTGCTACAAAAAATTAGCTGGTTAGGACTATAATTTCAGGAGACATTAATAAATTTAAAAAATTTAATTTAACATTAGGAGCATTGAATTTTGAAAGTTAATAACTCAAAACTTATCATTCAATGGACTTCAAATTTGTGTCTAAGCATAGTTTGAACCGATGATTTGAAAAATCTCATTAAAATTGAATACATCTACTTAAAAAAAGAAAGATAGTACCCAATTCAATATGTAGATGGAACCATAAGCAAATTAAATGCACTTCAATTAAAAATAGATTTTATTTTCAATTGTTCGGTGCTAGTAAATTTCTTCTATGGTAATTTGTTGAGAAGTTAGTACGGAATGTCTACTTTTTTCTTACCACGATTGCACCAATTTTCTAACGTTCACCTAATACGAGAGGAAAATCTTAGTACGTTTCTTCTAGACCTAAACTGAAGGTATTAAAACAATTTCGAGTTTTTTCCTAATTAATTTTTAGTTCAATCACCTGATCACGTAGCTAATATTTGAAGTAGAAATTGTGACGAAGTGTAGCTACTCATTTTACTCAGAATTTTAAGCTCTGCAACATTTCTAATGACTATGCTTTTGATAGAGTTCGTTGTTTTTGAATATTGTTATGGTATTTATTTATTTATTTATTTATTTTTACTATAAATTTACAAATATTTTCCAACGTTCGCCTAGTACGACGGAAAAAATTAGCAAATGCATTTTAGACCTAATCTGAAGGAAATAAAACAATTTTCAACTTTACCCTAATTAATTCCAAATTCAACACCCTAACTAAAATGTTAAATATTCATCACAATGATTTATTATTTTACTGGCACTGAAAGGTTTTCACATTCTAATGAGAGGTTTCCATATACTCGAACACTGAATGATTAATCTTACTACACGAATAATAATTCGAGCATTATTTGTCTTTGTACCAAACACGTTGCATCTGGAGCAGCGGCTTGATGTGAATTTACATATTCATGATGAATTTTTTTAAATTCCAAAGACTTTTCATATATATATTACCAGCTGAATTTGACATGCTTTCTATATTTGTCTATTAAAGTACAATTAATGCATAAACTTAGAACAATTTTGTTGAATAGTATGTAGAATGCGGAATTATAAATTTAAATTTAACTTTTTATTAAAAATGTAAAATTATTGATTGCAAAATATTAATATAAAAATTGAACAGTTTACATACTTTATTGATGCAATAATCGTCTTAAGCGATTGAGAAATATACAAACATTATTTTAAACCAGCGTTACCCGTTTTTTTTTTTTTATAATTATTCTAATTACACTTTAAATCCATGTTGAAATATTTTATATGTTTAAACGTAAATATTCAGAAAAAATAAAAATCTATCTAAAAAAGACAAGGGAAAAAAGCTGGAGTTGGGCGTTTTAAAAGTTTCAAGGATAATAAATGTGCACTATTTTGACAAATATATAATTACTAGGAAAACATTTACTCGAACAAACTTCATTGTATAAAAAAAACAAGATCAAAAATTATGTTATTCCCTGTCATCTCTTTAAAGTAACAATTTTTGGTATGCGTTGAGAGCATGTATAAAATCTATTTAGAAAATTAAATTTAACCCTTAATTGAAGTTAATTAGAAGTAAATTTTTTGTAAACAATAGAAATTACATTTCAGGAATTGCAACATTACAAAAAATTTATATAATAATTTAATATTCCCTTTCTAAAATGTTAGAATTTAATATTGTCACAATACAATAGCAATAAATTAAACACGGGAACAAGCGCTGTAATTATGGAAGCCTTATTAATTTCTGAAAGTTTACAAAATTATGCAATTTAAAGTTAACACACACTTATTTATGAAGATTTAATTTATTTCCCAACATAGTAAATAAAGAATTGATTGTTTAGTAGTATGTTTATCCTAGTATGAGGAGTTCACTTGAAATATTAAATTTAAATATGAAATTAATTTGACAGTAATTTAAATTTAATGGAATCAACAATCTTTTATGACACGTGACTTAATTTACACAGAGGTACACGGTGCCGAAAAAAATTATACAGCCGATAGAAAAATTTACAAAAATCAAAAAGCAATGGAATTGTTGGTAACGCAAATTCTACTTTCATTTGCATGATCAGCATCGCAATAAAAAGCATAACTTTTGTATAAAAAAATGGGACGGGGAACATAAATCATACTAATTTCTTACAACTAATGAAAAAATTAAAAAGTCGATGATTCAAGCCTCATTTAACATAATGCCAAACTTGAGAAAGAAGGTCGCCATGATAGTTTAGGTAAATGTGAACGTGTTATATGCATTCATTCTGTATTTGCATGTTTTAATCAATTGTTAATTAAATTTCAATTAATGGATATATGTAAAACATTTTTGTTAAATAGCATCTAAAATGCTAAATTCTACATTTAAATTTGATATTTGATTAAAAATGTAAAAGTATTGATAGTAGAATATTAATATAAAAATATGAATTCTCAACATATTTTATTTATATAATAATCATATTAAAACCTAAAGAATTATATGGACATTATTTTATAGTATCTGACACACCCGTCGTTGACAGAGTCTTTTATAATAATTTTAATTACACTTTAAATCAATACTAAAATATTTTATATATTTAAACAAAAATCTTCAAAAAAAAACTTAAATAGGCACCATAAAAGTTTTTACGATAATATATATTCACTACTTTGATAAATATATAATTAGGAGTAAGATCTTTGCTTGAACAAATTTCATTATGTTAATAGAACAAGAACAAAAATCATGTTACTCCCTTTCATATGTTTAAAACTATAATTTTTGGTATAGCTTTATTCAGAAAGGTATACATAAATTCCAGTTAGAAAATTAAATTTTATCACTAACTGAAGTTAATTATAATTGGATTTCAGTTTGTAAACAATAGAAATTACATCTTAGCAATAGCAACAGTACGAAAATTTTACATATATCCATTTGCCCCTTTCTGAAATGTTAGAATTTCGTAATGACAATATAGATGCAATAAATTAAACTCGGAAACAACTGCTGTAACTGTGGAAGCCTTACAAATTTCAGAAAATAACTAATTTGAGAATAACCAATTAAAACAAAATAATGCAATTTAAAATAAACAAACAATTATTTAAAATGATTTAATTTATTTCATGACAAAGTAAATAAGAAAACGATTGTCCGTTATTAATGTTTATACTTATTAGAATAAGATGTTTCACTTGAAAAATTAAATTTCTATAGAAAAATAATTAGACAGTAAGTAAAATTTACAGAATAAACAATATGTTATAACACATACCTTAATTTATATAGACCAGGTATAGAATGCTGGAAAAAAATTGTGAAGCCGTTAGAAAAAATTTCAAAAGTCAAAAAGTATTTTTGATAAGGCATTTTTTTATTTGCATGATGAACTCGGAATAATACGCATAAATTTTGTTTTAAAAAATTAAGGAGGGAACAAAAATCATGCTAATTTGTTACACGCAATGAAAAACAAGTTGGAAAAAAATATAAACCAGATGGTGCTAGTCTTATTTGCCATGATGCCAGACTTGAGAAAGCAGATCACCATGATAGTATAGGTTAATGTAAGCGTTTTACTTGCTTTCATTTTGTGTTTGGTGTCTATACTAATAAAATCCTTGCGCCTCTGTCTGTCTGTCTGCTTGAAGCAGATTACAGTTCGCAACGCGGGCGAGTTGAAAGTCGCGAGAGGTGTCTTTCGATTCCAAAAATTCCAGGAAAGTCATTTCGGGAATTTTCGAGAACGTGGGACCAAAATTAAAAAAGTTATGAATTAAAAACCGGTCGGGAATCAGAACGGAAAACGTCTAATTTCCCAAACGGAGCTCAAACGGAGCTCTGAGGCAGAACACTGCGCCACCTTGCGGTGAACGACCTGAACTTTTCCCCTTTGGCTAAAAGAAGAAGCAGCCGAAAACCTCTTTTTTCTCCCGGGAAAACGACTTTTTCTTCCGTTTCGGTTCTTTGAAAAAGAACTAATTGGTAAAAAATGTTAAACACGGTTTATTTTCATACTTTTTTTTTTGGTAGCATACACGAATATTGTGTAACCTAAGATTTACGTAATTAATACTAATTTTTGTTAGTA
Source organism: Maratus speculifer (assembly GCA_964019185.1). Lineage (NCBI taxonomy): Eukaryota > Metazoa > Arthropoda > Arachnida > Araneae > Salticidae > Maratus > Maratus speculifer. The sequence goes on along the minus strand of OZ025294.1, from coordinate 165,174,063 downwards.
GAAACGGAAAACGAGCTGCCAAAATTATTTGTTAGTTATGTTGTTTGTGATATTAATGAAATTACTTATTTTTTTTTAATAGCAGTCTTTTGCAGCTTTTAATACCGAAACTTTTTTTGCGCGTTTTTTCTTAAACCATCATACAGACAGTTTTTAAAGTAGATAAAACTGATTACATATTCAGAATCTGCGTAAAAATCTTCTTCTGATGAACCAAAAAATACGAGAAAATGTCTTATGTTCGCGCAGCGCCAACCGTGCAAAACCAAATATTTTTAACGGGACTATGGCGACCATGGCGCGTAGCGCCTGTGGGTGGTAGGCCGGTGGGCCGCCTTTGCACGGTGGGCACGTAGCGCCCACTTTGCGAAATCACATATTTCTAACGGGATAATGGGCGCATAACAACCATAGCTCTTTAATTTACTTTTTTTGTGCTTGAGGATTCGAACTCCAAGACTTGCTTATTAAATTAATTTTTTTGCTTATTATATACTGCTTAATATCGAGGTTCGTTTGGAAAAAGTGGCCCAGCTAGCGGACGTAGCTCGCTAGTGTTTAATAAAATGCGAAGAGGATAATTTTTTGAGGGTGAACAAATGAAAATATTACTTTTAAATTAAGCTGGAATGTCTGGTTCTCATATTGCATGAAAAATAGGAAGATCAAAGGCAGCATTAAACAGTTTTCTCAGAAGATCTCTGAAGATCGTGAAGGTTACAGAAGTGAAAAGCGTACGGGAAGACCGAAATCCTTAACTGTAAGGCAATCAAGAAAAATCCCGAATTAGCTTGAAGACAAAAAATGTCGCATTAGCAAACTGAATAAAGCTAAAAGAATTGATCTAATAAACATCTATGAAGAATGTGGAATTCGAACACCTGATAAACCAACTGTTCCGGTACTAATAAAGCTGATTAAAAACTGGGAGGATTACGACAAAAATTTCATAATGGATCGCGTAAAAGTAATTATGTCAGCTAGAAAAGAAGAAGAAGAAGAAGAAGCAAAGAAACTACAGGCACAAACAGACCTAGAAGGAAAGAAATTGCAATTACAAGTAGAACTTGAAAAAAAGAAATTAAAAATGGAAATGGGAGAGAGAAAATTGAGAATATAGTTGTAAGAAAAAGATCGCAAAAGAGAGTACGACATTAAGAAAATACAAATTCAAGAAAATCAATGTTAATCGAAGGGGAAATACAGGTAAGCAATACGAATTACTTAAATTATTAACAAAATATGATTGTTCAAATGATATTAGTTTTTATTGACTATGTCCGAAAGACAAATCGCGCAAACAGGCACTATAGAATGGGTGAGCTATTTAATTATTCTAATGCCATTAGATGTGATTAATATAATAACGTGTGGAAAAGAACCTGAAATTTATGATTATAATTACATAAAAAGTATCCTTTTAAAACGCTAAAAATTATCACCAGAAGAATTTAGGTTAATTTTTTTCACTTAAAAAGCAGCAATCAGATAATTTGCGCGATTTCTCTAAGAAATTAAATTGCAATTCCAACAATGGATTGGAAATCTTCAAACAGATAACTTTGTGAAACTATCGGAGTTGATCATAGTTAACCAAATTAAGCATAATTTACCCGCGGAAAGAAAGACGTAATTTGCAGAGGAATTATTAGCAATAAAAAAATTTTTGATGACTTAGTTAATACATTAGATATTTACAAAACGACTCGAAAAGTTTACGTGAAACAAATGACAAAGAATACAAGCGGTAATTTTGAAGACAAAAGATCGAAACTGACTGAATACGCCAATGCGAAAAGGCGCCAAGTTGACAATCGGCATAGTATGAATCCTGGAAGAAACGAGTCGCATATAATATGTTTCGGATGTGGCGAACCTGGTCACATGATTGAGATTTGTACCATGGAAAGTAAAACACAACAAGAATATTTAAATTTTAACCCACAACATATTCGAAATTGGCTAGAAACGAAATACTAAGATTGGAGCCGAAACACGCAACGAAAAGTAGTTAATATGAGCACGTTAAAGGGTAAAACAGGAAGTATCCTAGATATTTAAGGGTTGGAAAGAAGCGTGATAATTGATAAAGGACGTGATATTTCAATCGTCAATCCAAGATATTATAATGCAATAAATGCGCCAGATCTAACTAGCAACAATACATCTATAACGACATAGGTGGGAAAGAAATTAAGCCTTGAGTTTTTTCTTCCATAAAACCTATATCGACGATGTAGAAATACTGGATAAATGTTATGTAGTTAAAGAAACTAATTATGATTTAGTGATAGATAGGAAAGCAGTCGAAGGCTTAACGCTAAAAGTAATGGAAAATGTTGTTAGAATAATAAACGACAACACAATGCGAGTAGGACATATTAAAATTAAGAAGATATAAGCGGTGCATCTGTTACATCAGATTTATAAAAGTAAAAGGGATATTTGAAGTTTCCTATCATATAATCCTTCCATACAATCAAAATTCAAGGCAAGCATATGACAGATTCGAATCAAGAAAATTATTTTTATGATGACACAACTTCAAGTAGAGAAACTAGAAATGAAAAGAGGAACACGCACAGAGATTATACAGGAGGATGTTATAAAAGGGAATATTTCTTGCATTCTTAGAAAAAAAGAAAAAAAAATCATGCCTTCGAACACACATAGCTTTGGAAATGACTACTTTCCTACACTGTAAAAAAAAAATCTGCAAAGGTACTAAAACTTTTCTAGGAAACTGGGATTCCAAGAACTTTTTCTGTAACGGTAACAGCAAAAATTCAAGTTTCAGAATCGATTACATGAATTTTTCCTGTTATCGTTACATGAAAAGTTCTTGGAATCCCAGTTTCCTAGAAAATGTTTAGTACCTTCACAGATTTTTTTTTTACAGTGTAGGCGGTGAAATCAACCTTATCGAGAATTGCTAAAGAAATGCAAAGAAAATAGACTACTAACTATAAGCTCAATACTGATCGTCTGTAACCAAATGCACAACGAACATCGAAGAGATTAAAATGTGGATTCTATGAATAGAAATGCATATTCTAAACTCCTTGGTATAAAAATAAATGTTAAAGTTACTTTATCTATAAATACTACCATTTCAATATTCAATTCCGATATTTGCCGTATATGTAGTTAAAAGAATTATAAAAAAAAAGTTACCGCTTTAACATCACTGAAATATTACAAAATTCAGAAAAAATATTATCTGGGGTATAATTAAAAGTTGTTTCAAGATATTCCAAATTTTAAGATAAGAAAAGATTTTGTAAATCACAAGCATAAAAAATACTAAGACAAGATGCTGAGTCGAGACGCCATAATGTCAGAATAACCCATTTGTAGGATTTGAATTTAAACATAATTTATTTTTCTTATGACGAGCATGATCACCAAATTAACTTACTCTCTGGTATATATTTTATTATCCGTGATTTAAAAACATGCATTATGTACATCCACGAGCACCAGCGCAGGAACTGATTTTAGAAAATAGATTTTTTTAAATGTTATTTTACAAGAAGCATATTTATATTATTGAAAAGAAAGGTGTGTTATAGTATTTAAATATTGAATTCAACGTATTAAAAGAAGCTACTGCTTGAATTATCTGTAAGAAGCCTAAAAATATCTGAGTAATGTCTTTAAAACAAACCCATGCATCTTTGTCGATTGATTTCATTTTTCTCTCAAATTGTTCGTCCTTAATTAATCATCTTATATCTGGGCCGATGAACATATCCCCTTTGATTTTACCTTATTTGGTAACCTTATTACTGGTAAATGTGGAAAAAATTCATTTAAGTATCAAAAACAATCTCCTGTCTTATCTAAAGCTTTTATGAATTGTTTTATTAAACCTACTTTAAAATACAGGGAAGGCAAGAGGACTTCTTTTGGATGAATAAAATTTTACCGAATCACATTTTTTTAAAATCCTGGATTTAGATATTTTCTTGCAGGCCATTCTTTCCTTATCCAGCGTTGGTGTTTATCTCGGGTGTTCCATTCATATAAGAAACAGGCATGTTGGTACAGCTCGCATTATTGGTTTAATACCATGAATAAAATTTTAAAATTCCACATTTTTGCCATTTAAATTCCTGATATTTAATAATGCAGAGGAGAAAATCAAAGTTATCATGATTGTAAAAATACTACTGAATGAGCTATAGGAATTGAATGTAGAACATTACCATTATTAAATAAGACACCTTTTCAACTTCTTTTACTGGAATTTATAGTCTTCAGTGAGTTTGTGAATGATCAGGGGTGGAAAATAAATGAGTCATAAGTCCAGAAATATCTCTAGTGTATACAAATGAGTTTTCTTGTGGAAAATATTTGGTAAGTCCTTTATCTTGATTTCTGTACCAAGAATATGTTATTCCTGAAGCGAGTAAATTTTGAATCTTAAGAGACTGTCAAAATAAACGTAAGATATCAATAAACGAACAAAATAAATGTATGTTCTTACTCGAAATGCGCGAGAGAAAATTGCACCTAATCCGGCATATATTAACACATAACGAAATGTCATCTATATTTACATTTCACATCCTTTAAAACAGTATTGTATTTTGCATTTATTAATGTCATTTTACTAAGAAATTAATTTTTATTTTACTAAGAATGTATTTTATTTAATAAATATTGCACATTATTTTTATTAAGAAGCACCATTTCCTTTTTTGTTTAGAGAAAAAACTGTGAGTGATAGCAAAAAAACTAATGTCATATCTGTGATCAGCGTGACTGAATTACTAAGAAAAAATTGTTATTCTACAGACTCCAGATATGTGTTGACCTGTGTTACGGATAAGGTTTTATTTTCGTAACTGTCGGAATTAAACTGTCGGAGAACAAAACATATTCAAATATTCTGCAATGTATGTACATGCGCAAAAAATTTTCTTAACATGCAAATTTTAAACTTTTGAAGAAAACTCTATCGAATTTTAAAGCTTTGTTACTTGTAAAAAGTGTTTAGTTTAAGAATTTGAACATTTTCTATTTGGTCTCTTTTATATTAAATGTCACTTACGCAACTTATATACACGTTATTCATTTATTTACCAACTGAGGTGCAATTAAAAATAATCTGATCTATGGTAATTTATACGATTTAAGAATGTTGTATAAATGATGAAATATGCATTGAATTCGGGGAAAATGTGGATACATAAAATTAGTTTGCAAAATTATTCTATAACAAACATATATGTATACACATATATAACAATGCTTTTTTTATTTCATGTCTATATACGTTAGCACAATCGACATATTTGAGAACTGTATTTGAACTACGCATATATTTTCTAATTCATCATATAAATAAATTAATTATTTAATAAATTAAATCTATTGCTTGTACAAAAACATTGAACAATTTGCATTTTTTCCATGCAACCGTACAAAATAAAATATTCTTTGGGTACATTCAAATATTTAAAATTCAAAAGTTAATGTATATATATATATATATATATATATATATATATATATATATGCATAACTCACATCCATAATCACGGTAGCGCGATTAAAAACAAGGGTTAGATTACATAAAATATCTGAATATTTTTAGTCGGCAAACTTTAATACGAAATTTTAAAACAAAACAAATTCTTGTCATAATTGTTCCTTTACAGAATGAAAAGAATTTTTATCCCTTTGCGTAGAATGTAATACAGTTATTTATAAAAAGAAGGAAAAAATATATAAATCCTTCAGTTTTGTAAATTGTAATGTGACATTCTTTAAATATGTTTCCTTATTTGTAAAATGAGAAGCTGATGTTTTTAAAAGTTAATCATTCGCTGTATAATTCAAAAAGGTTATATTTACTATTAGTATCAAACCAGTAAAAATGTCTTAAATGATCAACAAAATTTTTATTTTGAAATCGAAATATAATAATAATTTGATAGCTGTAACTAAATTTTTAATTAATTCCATTTAATGTAAAAAAGAATGAAATGTGTAATTTAATTTTAATTTTATTCTTTATTTTATAACTTTATAACTTATAAATCTTTTATCATTTCCTTATAATTTGATACACCAATAGAAGAAAATTTTACATGAAAAAATACCTTCCCTAATTAAATAAGGCATGATGAAGTAAACAAAACTCAGAACTTTTTGTAGTGAAAGACTGATCCAGTGAAAAACGAAAAATTGTTTACTATAAAATCTTTAAAAAAAATATTCTTAAAATCACAAAATTTCCACTAAACATTTTTATCGAGTTCGCTCTTCATTTACTTGCACAAATAGAATAAAGCGCATAAATTGCATGAAAATATTTATAGTTGGAAGTATTTTAATCATACTTAGTTTTATCAGATTCTCAAGAAATAAAACATTACTGACAGTATTCGGTAGATTAAAAAAACTATTTATAGTTTTTCAAAGAAAATGCGAAAAAAAAATGAATCCTTATCTCAAGCAATGAATATGAAACTCGTGGGAAAACTGAGATAATAAACACAATAAAACAAAAAAAAAATATATATTTTTTTTTCATTTAGATAAGTATTAACATATTGATATTAAAAACACTGTTAAAGAAAATATTATTGTAAAAAAGACTTTTTATAGACTTTTAAAGCTACGTAATTATCTGTTTCATTCAACTTGCGGCCACAAAACTCAACGAAAAAAGGTTTTTAAATGCTCATCAGCAGATCATTTCAGAGTACAATTATAATAAAATAAACATATAAAATATTTAAAGCTTATTTTCCCAAACAGGGTTCGTACAAGGTCGTTTAAAGGCAGATTTTCACTAAGAAAATGGTTATATTAGATAAGGAACATCCCTGATCCGTATCATATCTGTTAAATAAATTATCATAGCATTGAACGAAACAAAAGATATGTTGAAATTCCAAAAAATAATTAAAACAGTATAGAGGGCAATAATTCTTAGAGGAAGGATTACATATTTTAATTAATTGATCCTGCAAGTTTTGATTGAATCCTATCATGTTGAAAAACTGCATTGCTCTGTCTTCCTGTTTTATTACACATTTTTAACATCAGTTCTCTTATACTGAGCATGTTTTGTTTGTAGCATTCACGATTGTTTCTCGGATATGGTTAAAACTGTTCCCAGAAGACTATGTACATTCGGTTGCAACTTTTATTCAAAGTAAATATACTGCCGTGGATCGTCTATTTCAGCAATATCAGACCTGAGTATTGATGGAACTGAATTGATTAAAGCTATTCATGATTGTCATAATGCCTCGAGTGTTATTCTTCTGTAACCTTTAGGTACAGAAAATATTTTCTTATGTCTTTATAACTGCAGTTGATATATGATTTGATTAACATTTAAAACGTTCCTTAAGTATATGGGATTTAATTTCTTTGCCTTTGTAATACTGTCATTGCAAGAAGATATTATGGCTGGTATTTTACAGTAATTGTGTTTAGCAACAACTTCTATCGAAGACGTAATCATAGTTATACAGATAAGATATAAAAATATCTATACAAACAGATTAAGCACAAAATACTTATGCATATCAAATTCGAAATCACCAGTTACTATAGGATAATAGCAACCAATCAGTTTCCGGATTCGATTTAAATATATATATATATATATATATATATATATATATATATATATATAATTAACGATATTTCGATTTATTAATTAGGCATATCTAATGTGAACCGTTATAATTTTATAAGCTCAAGATTAAACATTCTGTATTTGCATAAAAAACGTTAAATAGTAAACTGTACTTGGATCCGTGCGATTATGCCCATTTAAAACAAAAGGTCGAATATTTGTAAAATAAGTTAAATAAGGATGCATGAAATAGAGTTTTAATCGTTAGTGTCTTTGTAGACTAGAAAATATACTTGTGTGGAATGATACAAAAATTATTAATGAATGCAAAATTTAAAATAAGTAAATAAATATATCAGCTGATTAATGTCATAGTAGAGCAAGTTTTTTAAATGATCCATATGAAATTATCTGATAGTAATTTCATACAAAGAGTAAAATTTCTCCTACCTCTGCTTACCACAAAAATAACTACGGCCTGAATTACACATTTTACTTCAACAAATGCTTTATTGGTTGAAGAGTTTAACACAGTTTTAAAAGAATGAGAAAGAACTCAGAGAACTCTCCCACGTCTTCTCAAGAAATATCTCCATGTACAAAATAATCATTTATATCATATTAAAATATATTTAGTGTTTCTTAGTATATGAAAAAATCACTGTGTAATCAACATTTTTATTTTCTTTTTACTAACGAAGAGAGGGTTAAAAAAGTTACTTACACTATACTTTTTATATTATTGAACTAATCCGGATACTAGCATCCGGGATACTTTTAAAAGCAGAGACTGATGCTACTGAGATTTATATTCACTATATACATATATCTATAAAGATCTATCTATATAATATAAGTTATCAGATACAAAAATTATTTTTATTTTATCCAGCGGCAGTATGAAGTAAATTTCTTCTATTACTTTGTTTTGAGTTTGATATTACGCATAATATAATAAAATAAACAAATAAATATGTAACTTTTATCATATAAAGTTAAGTCTCAATATACTTTTTTATGTTGCTATATCTTAATTTAATTTGAGAGTCATCGGTTTTTGTGACAAAAACGATGATTTATTAAGTCTGATTATATACAATTATAATAAACTTCTCTCTAGGGTTGTTAGAAAGAATATGTTTTAATACGAAGAATATTTTTTGGAAGAACGATGACGAAAGTTTAATTTCTTTCTACATAATTGAAATAGTTTATCTGCAAATTTTCTAACTAATTGAAAAAAATTATTTTGGATAATATATTGCCAAAGAAATTGAAAGTGAATGTTTCTTGCCAAAATATTAATACTGAAAATTCACAAAATTCGAAGCATGATAAATCCATATTTTTTAACTGTCATTTAAAAATGGTAATATTATGCAATACTTTAAAAATGGAATACTTTCTTAAATTAATTAAAACATTAGATTAGATTACTACATTAGATTAGATAGAAACTACCGTTTAGGAATTAGATAACAGGGAACGATTAGTAGTAAAACCTGTATATAATGTACTTAATAGATTAATGTAATGAAATATGCGGCTTTAAATTTTTTTAATATCTTACCACAAAAAACAAATATGGTTTTTTCACTTAAAAAAAGAAAAAAAAAAGAAAAAAAAAAGTTGTAGAATGCAAGCAGAGCGTGCAATTGCCAGATTGATTTTTTCTAACTGCTGAATAACATAAAGTGCATAATTACATTGTAATTACATAAAGACAAGAGTTTTATCTCTGTCGTTAATATAAGTCAGCAAGCATCTCCGTTATAAATCTTCAATGAATCGCCAATCAATGTGTGAACAAACGCTATAAAATGAATCGATACAAAGCCATAAAATTAATGGTCTGTAATAAACTGAAAAATCGTAAGGGATCAAAAATTTTCTTTTAGAATTACTTTATATATAAAAAATATCTACAATTATATTATTCTACTTTATATATAAAAAATAGGAATTCTTGAAAAATCTACTTTATATATAAAAAATACCTACAAATGTATCATATTTTATCCTATAAAATTAATATTAAATAAGAAGTATCGAGTTTTTTTTCGATGTATTTTTAGCTTTTTTTCGACTAAAGCCTTTTTCTATTTACAGATAGAACTCTTATTTAGGTGATACTGTATTTTAAGAGTAAACTATTCGTACTTTTATAACTATATAGTATGATTCATAAAGATCAAAACAACAGGCTATTTTCTGAAATATTGCAACTGGACCCATACTTTCAATGTCAAAGTTTCATCGAAAAAGGTGCAAAATATGATTATACATGATTTAACTTTGTGAGGGGTCTATTCGAAGAAATAGGAAAATAGTATTTTTAAATGGCCCTTCGTAGAATAAAAATTTCCAATTTGTAAAATTTTCCTCATCCATTATTTCTGAATAAAACACAAAAAAAATCATTTCGATATTTAAAAATCTCATAGAAATATTAAAATCTAAATTTTTGGATTCGTAACACTTAACTATGTCGCCGAGCGACGACAAGTTATTGACATATTTTGAATTCCAGATAAGGATCATGCAGCAATTGTATGTCATTAAATGTCGATTTAAGTTACTGTCCATCCTTCAGAAATAAAATAATAGTTTATGGATTCTACATTGAGCTTTCTTTCAAAATATGCTGGAATTCTCTGTCAGGGGTCTGAACTGGTTTAGATATTCAAGTCCAAGCCGACCCATAGGAAAACAGACAACTTGGCCTTTCAAACTGTTAAAATATCAGTCAAAGCCCTACCTGAACTAACTTAATGTCTACAAATCATAGTTTTTTTCTTATGTTGTTAAAAAACATTTCTGACCAAAAATATTTGTTTTAGCAGTTAGTTTTTATAGTTAGCATTGTGGTCATTCCATGTCAATTCAACCAGACCTTGTAACCCGACCGACAGGGATTTTGATGAAACATTGTGTACACACTAATTCTATCATAAAACGATTCCATCAGAAATTTTTCCTTCCTAGACCTCATAGTTTGTGAGATATGGGGGTCCAATTCTTGGGGTTTTCTCAAATCGCACATTTCTGAGTCTGTATTTTGAGATTGCAGTTCCATCTTCAAAAAATTGTTTCTCTGGATGTAAAACATGAATCATCTTAAAAATATCACTGTAAGAATATAAAAAGATTCAGATTTTAATAAAAAATATTTAAAAAAATTACTTGTAATATTTAGGATAAAAAAAATTAGACAAAGTTGAGAGTTATGGTTATTTTTACAAATTTTTGTGACTTCACCAAAAAGGCTGTACGCAAAAAGGCAAATAAAATTTCCAATTTCTTTTTGTTTTAAATAAAAGTTCATACTTTGGGCTTTCTATCTATGAAATAAAAATGATGTGTTTCGCATGGCTTATGCAAAAATTTTGGGTACTTTCCAATTAGCCGGATGCATGTTTTATTTTTACATAGTACATATGCACACAAAAAGGCAAATGAAATTTCCAATTTCTTTTTGTTTTAAATAAAAGTTTACACTTTGGGCTTTCTATCTGTGAAATAAAAATGATGTCTTTCGCATAGCTTATGCAAAAATTTTGGGTACTTTCCAATTAGCCGGATGCGTGTTTTATTTTTACGTATGTACATATGTATAGATCTATATAAATGCATATATATTATGCATGTACATATGTATGTATATATACAGTATATTGTATATATACAGTATAACACTGCTGCCCGTCTAACCGAAAAGTACCAAATTTTGCCTTGTTTTGAGAATCTGCACCAATTTAGAGAAAAAAAAAGTCTCTACACAAAAAAGCAAATGAAATTTCTAATTTTTTTTTGTATCAAATAACATTAAATTCAGTAACTCATAGAAACTCCAGTAATTATTTAAGTACCACAGCTAAACTTCGTCCAATTTTTTTTTCCTCTCAATTGGTGCAGATTCTCAAAACAAGGCAAAATTTGGTACTTTTCGGTTAGACGGGCACCCGTGTTATACATATATATATCAATATACTGTATATATTACATACATATGTACATGTATAATACATCTTTATTTATATAGATCTATACATATGTACATATGTAAAAATAAAACACGCATCCGGCTAATTGAAAAGTACCCAAAATCTTTGTATAAGTCATGTGAAAGACATCATTTTTATTTCACAGATAGAAAGCCCAAAGTGTAAACTTTTATTTAAAACAAAAAGAAATTGGAAATTTCATTTGCTTTTTTGTGTGCATATGTAATATATAAAAATAGAACACTTATCCGGCTAATTGGAAAGTACCCAAAATTTTTGCATAAGCCATGCGAAAGACATCACTTTTATTTCATAGATAGAAAGCCCAAAGTGTAAACTTTTATTTAAAATAAAAAGAAATTGGAAATTCCATTTAATTTTTTGTGTGCATATGTAATATATAAAAATAAAGCACTTATCCGGCTAATTGAAAAGTACCCAAAATTTTTGCATAAGCCATGCGATACACATCATTTTTATTTCATAGTTAGAAAGCCCAAAGTGTAAACTTTTATTTAAAACAAAAAGAAATTGGAAATTTAATTTGCCTTTTTGTGTACAGCCTTTTTCGTGAAGTCATAAAAATTTCGAAAAATAACCATAACTCTCAACTTTGTCTGACTTTTTTTATCCTAAATATTACAAGTAAATGTTTTAAATATTTTTTATTAAAATCTGCATCTTTTTATCTTCTTACAGTGATATTTTTAGGATGATTCATATTTTAGATCCAGAGAAACAATTTTTTGAAGATGGAACTGCAATCTCAAAATACAGACTCAGAAATGTGCGATTTAAGAAAAACCGAAGAATTGGACCCCCCATATCTCACAAACTATGAGATCTGGAAAGGAAAAATTTCTGATGGAATCATTTCGTGATAGAATTAGTGTGCACACAAAGTTTCATCCAAATCCCTGTCGGTCGGGTTACAAATGGGGGAAAAATTGGTTGAATTGACATGGAATGACCCATAGTCTTTTTTAAACAAGCGACCTAGTCTTAGTTTTTTATCTATAAATCTTTATTTGTGTGTAAATGTTTCACTTATCATTTATATCCTTAATCCATATTCCATGAGATTTTGAAAAATGCTATACAGTAAAATCGTCTAAGACGGAATCATATAGAAAAAGAAAATATGTGCGTTTAAGACAAAGTTCCTTGTTAGCAGGTGTAAATGTATTCTATTATTTGTATTATTATATTATCTTGCATGTATAAACACATTTTTTCATTCAAGACATGATTTCGTCAAATGCAGTGTTTTTTTACGGTTCTACGGTATTTTAATTTTCTTGCCTAGAAATTTATTATTCTTTCAAAAGTAAATTCTAGTTTAATTTTAAAGTAATGTCGATTTTAATATAAACATAGTTGGAAAAATTTGTGGACTGAATCAAATTTTACTGATGTTTGCATCTGTCATATCGCTCAGCGATCATGATTTTAAAACGAGTTGGTTAAAAAATTTCGCTTCGTGCAAAACTAGGAAGAGGGAAGCCAGTACCGTTTAAAAATTAGTTTTTCTGAGTGATTTTTTTCATCATTTCCGTTTTTTAATATTATAAATCATTAATTGTTAAAATATAATTATGCAAACTTCGAGTATGTATTTTTCCGTTATTTAGAAATAATATTGTTTCGAGAAAATAAAATGAATTTTGAAAATATGAGTTTTTTAGAAATAAATTAATAATTTTTCAAATTTCTATCTTTAATATTTTTAAAAATAATATTTAAAAAATATGGAAATAAAATTTAAATTATAATTCTCTTTTTAACGGAATGAAAAAGAAATAATAAATTCGAAATATACTATTCCGAGTTATAGCCTCATTAAATTATCTCTTTAAAAATAAATAAATTAATAAAAAATAAAAAATACAAAAAATATGAGAAATTTTAGGAAGTGATTTTATTTGCAAATTACATAGGTAATCATCGCAAAATATAAATTTTATAACAATAAGTATATTTTTTACATGTTTTCAGGACCTTTTTGTAACATTGTTCCGTGAAACACGCACAATTTTGTCTATTTGTATCTAATCCTTTTAAATCTGGCAAACTATTTAAACGATCATACCTCCTTGGTAAATTTGGCACATATTAAACTGCAGTTTTTTTTCGTTTCATTTAGACATAAAGAAAAAAAATATCTAAATAGAATTTCTTCTCTACGGGTTCAGTACAAAAATTTAAATTTCGTATTTTTTTAAGCGATCCTCCCTTGGAGTTGTAACGTATGTCATCATATTTTGAACCTATTTTCTTCTTATAGCATTTTGCAGTTGGAAATATGGTTTAGTGGCAATATTCAAGAAAATGGCCAATTGTTTGGATTTTTATGAGGTACACTATATATACTATATACACTATGATATTGAGATAATACGAATCGAAAGTTTAACGTGTTTGTTTTTTATTAAAAATACTAATGCATATATTTGTGTCGAAATATTTAAAATTTTTTTCTTATAATATGTTTATGCCGATATGTCACACGTCTTTATTAATTCTTACATTTTCAGGTCATTTGTATGTCATAAATAAAGCGTTCAATCATATTTTATTAATATAAAGCAGAATATTTTAGATATTTTTAATGAATTAAACTTCTTTGTCAGAAAGATGTTAAGTACGAAAGTGCTAAATATTTATTCATTTATTCAAGTTAAAATTAAAAAAAGAAAAAGATGTCGAAAATTAAGCACATTGCAAACACTCTGCATAACATTCAAATTAATTTGCTTTGATCAATTTAATCTTTACGCATTACTTTAAATTACATGAAAAAAATAGAAAAAGGATTAAAAAGTATATTTAATTTTTCTCGGACATCTTAAAGTTTATAGACTTTCATTCTTTAATACAGCTTCAAACTTAAAGAATGCCCATTTTTAACTCAAAATTTAATTTCAAAAACAATTTTCTGAATTTAATTAAAATTTTAATAACTGCGAGGACTGCAATTTTACTTTTATATCCCTGATCGCATTAAGTTAAATTGTGTCACCGTTCAATCGCAAGTGAATTTTGGGAACTAAAAAACTCTTTACTTTAAAACGATAAAAAGGAATTTCCCTATTTCTCAGTTATATATAATATATATTTAATCTTCGTCATTATATTTCTGATCAAAAATATGGTCGATTTGAAAACAACCTTTTTAAAGTAAAATAAAGACTATATTTTACACACAGGAAGGTACATGAAAAGAAGTGTGTTAGTTAAGATTTAAGAATAGCAAAACAATGGTTTGTAAAAGAATCCAATGAAATAAATAATGAATATTGTGATGTAACACATATTCTATTATATATATTTCTATTATTTTTTCAAATGTGAGTCCCCCCCCCCTCTTTTAAAATTTAATTTTAAAAGAAATGCATTTTTAATACGTATTGTTATTGGGTGATCGTCTCCAAGTGCATATAAAATAATAATAATAATTAAAAAAAAAATGATAAATTAGTTTTAAAATATCATTCCATTTCTAGATTTTTCTTTCTTGTTCTTCAGTTGATTAAATATCAAACGACTGATTTAAATAACTGCTATTTTTATCTCCCAATCATTTCATTTTGTCTTGTATAAAGAACTTAATTTGTTACCGATTGAGTAATTCTGTTTAGGGTTGCCGGCTGCTGCACGTTCTCGCCACGAGAGATAAAGACTATATTCTTGGCAACGCTCTTTTTTTAATTTTTCCCCTTTGCTTATCATGTAACGGTCCTTTTTACCTGTACATTGTTTTGCTCGGATTGGGAATCTATTCTATACCAAAAGACTTTTTTGGCGTTTGTGAAAATGTGAAATTTTTGTCAGTTTTATGTTTTGACTTGGTGAAGGGAACACGCTTGATCGCTGTTGTCAAATTGACAAATATTTTCTTTCTTTGCTTATCATGCAACGGTCCTTTTTACCTGTACATTGTTTTGCTCGGATTGGGAATCTATTCTATGCCAAAAAACTTTTTTGGCGTTTGTGAAAATGTGAAATTTTTGTGAGTTTTATGTTTTGACTTGGTGAAGGAAACACGGTTGATCGCTGTTGTCAAATTGACAAATATTTTCTTTATTATGTTCTATGCGTGCTGCACTAGTGCACCTTTGAGTGAATAAGCTATTTTACCGATGTTTGATGTGCTCAAAATTTCAAGTGTTCTTCAAAAATAAAGACAATTTAGTTAAGATATTTGTGAACTGAGTTTTCTTCATCAAAGTAATGCCTTATACACTTCGTTCCAGAAAAAAAGTAAAACAATGAACCTGGGTCTCTCTACGATATTGCAATACGATCCGGCCTAACACATAAAAAAACGTGCCTTTTATTTCATTTTTTTGCTGCGATCTCGGCCTAACTCATAAAATGTGCCCTATTTTTCAAACTTCGCCACCACACAACTATTTTGCCATCATAAATATATACTGAATATTTTTAATAATTATTGTGCAAGGATATGAATATTCACATACAGGGTGATTCCAAATTTTTTTTTACAATAAAAGAGGGGTGATAGTACACATCAAGACAAACAATATTAAATAGGAGACCAAGGGTCCAAAACGTTTTCTTATGGAGATAGCCGCCATTAAAGTTTAGGGACCAAAATTTCAAATAAACATAAAAAACGGAAAAATCGGTCGATTGATTTGCGGTTTTCACTAAAATTATTCTTTATGTCGGCATTTTCTTGAAATTAAATTATAAAGATAAATTTCAAAAAATGCCGATAGAGGGCGCTTTAGACTTTGGAGTAACGAACAACTATTTTTTGCCGGTATGTTTTGCATCTCATTAAATGTTTTCGTAAGTTTACACTCAAATTTAAATTTTGAGTTCAAAATTTGTAGTTGGGAGTGGTTAAGTAACACAAACTGACCTGTGTTCAGAGGGTTCAAATTTCAAATGATTTAAAAAAACGGAAAAATTGGTCGATTGATTTGCGGTTTTCACTAAAACTATTCTTTATTTAAGTATTTTCGTGAAAATAAATTGTAAAGATAAATTTCAAAAAATGCCGATAGAGGGCGCTTTAGACTTTGGAGTAACGAACAACTATTTTTTGCCGAATTGTTTGCATCTTTTTAAATGATTTCGGAAGCTTAGACTTAAACTTAAATTTTGAGCTCAAAATCTGAATAGTAGGGAGTGGTTAAGTAGCACAAACTGAACTGTGTTCAAGGGGGAGGGGGAGGTTCAAATTTAAAGTAATTATAGAAAATGGAAAAATTGGTCGATTCGTTTGCGGTTTAAAATAAAACTATTCTTTAAGTCAGTATCTTCTTGAAAATAATTTTTAAAGATAAATCTCAAAAAATTCCGTCAGAGGGCGCCGTAAACTTCAGAGTAACCAGCAATTCATTTTAACCATTATTTTTTGGTTCTAATTAAATACTTGCAAAAGCACTTTAAATGTTCTCGGAAGCTTAGATTTAAACTTAAATTTTGAGCTCAAATCCTAAATCGTTATGAGGAGTTAAGAAGCGCAAACTGAAGTGTGTCAAGTCTTCCTCCTCGAACACAATTCAATTTTTCGCTACTTAAACACTCCCAACGATTCAGAATTTCAGCCCAAAATTTAAGTCTATGCATTTGAAAGTATTTAATGAGATTAAAAAATAACAGTTAAAAATAGTTGTACGCTACTCCAAAGTCTAAGGCGCCCTCTATCGGCATTTTTTGAAATTTATCTTTAAAAATTATTTTCAAGAAAACACTGATTGATCAAGAAAACTGCTGATTTAAAAATTAGTTTTAGCAAAAACCTCAAACGAATCGACCAATTTTTTCCGTTTTTTACAATTATTTGAAATTTGATCCCTCTGAACACAGTTAAGTTTGTCTGCTTAACGACTCCCAGCTATTCAGATTTTGAGCTCAAAATTTAAGTTCAAGTCTAAGCTTACGAAAGCATTTAATAAGATGCAAAAAACAACGCCAAAAAAGAGTGTTTCGTTACTCCAAAGTCTAAAGCGCCCTCTATCGGCATTTTTTGAAATTTATCTTTATAATTTATTTTCACGAAAACACTTAAATAAAGAATACTTTTAGTGAAAACCGCAAATCAATCGACCAATTTTTCCGTTTTTTATAATCAATTGAAATTTGAACCCTCTGAACACAGCTCAGTTTGTGTTACTTAACCACTCCCAACTACAGATTTTGAGCTCAAAATTTAAGTTTGAGTCTAAGCTTACGAAAACATTTAATGAGATGCAAAAAATACTGGCAAAAAATAGTTGTTCGTTACTCCAAAGTCTAAAGCGCCCTCTATCGGCATTTTTTGAAATTTATCTTTATAATTTAATTTCAAGAAAATGCCGACATAAAGAATAATTTTAGTGAAAACCGCAAATCAATCGACCGATTTTTCCGTTTTTTATGTTTATTTGAAATTTTGGTCCCTAAACTTTAATGGCGGCTATTTCCTTAGGAAAACGTTTTGGACCCTTGGTCTCCTATTTAATATTGTTTGTCTTGATATGTACTATCACCCCTCTTTTATTGTAAAAAAATTTTGGAATCACCCTGTATATGGGTCATTCTATGATAAAGGGAAATTTTTTGTCCTTGGCTAAAAAATGTGAATTAATCAAGTCAGCTATGAATGTTTGCATTTTTTGTGAATATTTCTGTTTGAATACTTCATTGTGCACTTGCTTAAACATGAAAATAAAAATAATTTCAATATCTGAAAAAGCCGTAAAGTAGCAAATGTCATTACCATGGCTTGTCCCAAAATTCAAATTTTTGAATTCAAACCCTTATTGTTAAGATTTGGAAAGCTTTAGAACAAATGTAATGATTATATGAGTATATTTGATGTTTGTAATTTTTATACCTTTAACACCTCACACAAAACAGAAAACATTTTTATTGATTATACTTACTTAAAGTTTGTCCATTGCATTAACTGTCATTACCATGCTCCACAGTAATACTTCATTTAATTTTCCCCTACATGTTATTTTTGTATGGAAATTCACTTAGATTATATAATTCCAGATCTTCTTACGAGCTGAAGCATCTATTTTTAATTAATTATTCAAGAACTACTTCAATTTATGGATTTTGTTCAAAATTTATAGTCTGTGTACTTAACATGTGTCATTACCAAGCTCCTTATTCTTAAAATGCTTATTCAGTTATTTAACTTTACATCATCAATTACAAAGACAGTTTGAGACTGCTTTCAGAATAAATACTCCATAAGTTTTTAATTGTTATAGTTTAGTTCTAAAATAGGGTTAACGTTAAAAATGTCATCACCATGTTTACTATCATGGCGTATTATATTTAGGATTTCAAGGTCATATTAATGACAATTATAGACATTTTTAAAAAATCATTGCTATTCCTTAACAAAAAATTCTATTTCTTAAATGTCTGGTGTAATTTGAGTCAGAAATCAAGAGTTAGAATCTAATCATTTTATCGAAGCCAAAATTTCACTTTATTCGAGAATGACCCATATGTATGTGTCTGTCTACATTCGTGTATCTCTTTAAAAATCAAAATGACAATTTCCAGAAAATTTCCAAATACTAATGCTATGAAAAAAACATGTGTTGTAACTTAATTACCTAAAATAAAAAAAATACTCAGCTCTTTAAATAGAAAAATAAATTAATAAAAAAAGTTTAATGATCAACATTTATCATGGTCCGCAAGACATATGTTTCGTTGATAAATCATTAAATTTGCTTTATGTTACACTGTTGTTGCAATTGATGTACCTTGGGGAAATATAAACTATTAAGATTTAATTAAAGTGACCTTAACAAAATATCTCAGCGCGCGTATTTATTTTCTAGAATATTTATTATCATCCTGTGAATAAATTAAATCATGGTACGTTAGTTACTTTATTAGGTAGAAATAATTTTGTAAGACATACTAGAAAAAAGGAAAATAAAAAAAGACTCAGCATTATTTATACACATTTTACTTGCAAATCAAGACAAAGTTTTATTTATCTCACATTGAATGAAAGAAATGTTTAATGTAATCCGAACACCATTAAAATGAAATTTGTGAGCAAAATATCAGCTTTTTATTTTTGCAAAAATATTAAAACTGAATCTTTTATCTATCTAAAACTGCTTGTCTGTATCTATAACAAAATCCGAGTTAAAGTTGTTAAAATTTAGATCTATTCAAGCTTTTGAATTGTGTTTTAAAGCGAACTTTTCCAAACTAAATTTTAATAACTTTTTCTCAAAATGAAAATTTTCAGATTTTTATTGTGCGCAAAACATCCTAAAACAAAGGATCATGCATGAAATGCCACGAAATTTTGTGTACGTCTTTTACAAATGTCTTTTGAGGGGACAGAATATACTCACAATAATACATTAAATAGTTTTATATTTACTCTCCTATAAATGATAAACTTATTCATTGGATTAGTACTTTAACTGCCATACCATCTGAGATAGAGGTGTGATTATAATGTGTGTCGTGAGAGAGTTATTCAGTTTGTTTCGTAACTTGCAAAATGTCAACATATTATTTAATTTTAAGTTATAATGTTTTGCAGAAATGTCAATATTTGATGTAATTTTCACTATTTTTCTTCAAAAAAATTTCTTGGACATTGAAAATTTGTTATATATTTTTTCAAAGTTTAAAATAATTGCCATTATAAAAAATGGATACAATTTTTAAAAAATTAAACAAAACACTTCTGAAGGTGTGCTGATATTTTAAGTCTAAATTATACTAAATGCAGAATTATTCAACTACAGACATGTTTTATAGTATTTAAAACAATAAATATTTATTTTTAGTTAATAATTTAAAGTGAATGAATAAACTGCAAAATCAAATAAAGTGCAATGATTTTTTAATTGATAGTGTCTCATTAATAGTAAAATATCTTATTTGAGTAGTTTGGAAACTTCCATTGTATAAGTTGCTTAAAAAATATACGTATGTAGGCACCGAAATACTTTAACTTTCTTACTTACTTAATTTTTCCTGATTACATTAAGAATTTCAAGAATGCAATTATGAATAACAGCGAACAATCTTCTGTCCGCTGTGTAATGTAGTAAATGTTTGTTATATTTATGTAGAATTTTTTTCAATAATATGTTTTTACGTCGTGATGATGCACACGAACTTGACACAGTTTAAAATAGTTTAAGCAATTTAAGTGTCTAACAGGTTATTTCATATAAATTTAACGATTTGTAAAAAGACAGCCAGGGAAATCTTTGGTATGAGAATTAGTATTTTATATACTTACATACTTATTCATCTGATGCACTGGAAAAAATTGCGATTAATATCAGAATTTTGTTAAAAAAGAAATTTTGAAAAATGTTTTATTATTGATATCCTTTAATTTTGAAAAGTGCAATTTTATCATTTTGATCCTAAAATAAGAAACCAACATGAGAAAATAGTCCTATTACATACAGAACTTAATTTTAATTGCTGAAAAAATATACGTCAAACAATAAAACAATATTGCATAAAAGATCATTAATACCTTTTGATACTTAAACAAATTTCGATGCAAACACAAACACGAAATCACAATGACTTTTTTAAATTATGGCTGAAAATTCATAATAAGTATATGTTGCGTTTAAATTTTTCATTTTCCATTTTTTTCTGTTGTAGTTTTCTTGTTTTTGGGGAAAACTATGTTAATACTTTTTTCATCACAATCCAGAGTATCTTCATAAAACTATGTCACTGTCTTTCTCATTAACTAAATAGTTATCTCTTTCATATTTTAATGGGTTATTTTTTGTCCCTTAAAATGGTTTTCAATTTATGTAATAGTTTTCCGTATAAATTTAAGCGATTTCTTAAAATATTTCTAAATTTTTGCAATTTTTATAGAAAAAAGAACATAAAACATTTGAATTATTTTATTAAAAACTTTTATAAATATTGACTGTCTTGGTTGTTTTTATTTGAATCCCAGGTAACATTTTCTATATATTTTTAATCAGATGTCTCCCGGTTTGATGATCAGATGACTCTTTGACTTCATAACTATGAGGGCAATTCTAAAGTAACCTCCGTTTATGAATTAAAAACAAACAATGAAAGGAAAAATGGTTTAATACTTACGTATGAAAGACACGTTCTTCAGCTACTTCTCAACATAATTGCCTTATTAATTAAAAAATATATCATAACGGTAAATCAGCTATGAAATTCCATCGTCACAGACTTCTGCCGCCGGCCTATTTAACTGCGATTATTTTCAACTTGAATTCAACTCTCACCACTCTTTTAATCCAAAGAAGTTTAACATATTCTTTTATTCATATTGACAAATTTCGAATTTCTCTCGTAATATTTTACTTGACCCACTATTTTTAAAGCATTTTCGGTAGTACGTTTATCAGCAAATTATATAGAAAATCATGTTAAAATCCTTTGGATTTAAAGAGTGTTGCGAGTTGAATTTAAGAATAGTCTTAGTTGAATAGGCCGGCGGCAGAAGTATGTGACGATGGAATTTCAAAGCTGATTTACCGTCGTGATAATTGTTTCAATTAATACGGCAATTATGTGTAGAAGAAGCGGAAGAACATTTCTTCCACACGTAAGTAATAAAACATGTTTCCTTTCATTAGTTTTTTTCATTCATATATGGAGGTTACTTTCCGAATTGCCCTCGTATTTTTAAATGTTATAAAAACATATAACTTTTACATTTTATGTATTTTCAAACACTAAAACAGATTGATTTAATTACTTCTTGTTTTTACAAGATAATTTCAGCATAAAAACTTTTCTGCAAATGTGGCAGTAATATAATTCGATCACTCAAGAACCTGTGGGATTTAATAACTATAATAGGGCATATTGCATCTAAATTTTTGTTCTTTTTTGTAGATGTTTTTATTATTTAATACAGAATTTACAGATTTCTAATTATTACAGATATTCAATCCTTTTGGAACACATGACTTTTAAATTTATCAATATTTTAAATACATATTTGATATTGGCGATAAAAATTTGCAAATGTCAACTTAAAATATATGTTAATTTACAATAAATTAATGTTACATAAATATGCTTTACGTAAATGTTTATTAATCTGGAAGCAACACTTATAATTTAATACACTGCAAAAGACATCCATTAAATTTGCCGTAAAAATTGCAGTAAAATTAGATTTAATAAAAAAGTTTTACATCTAATTTTACTTGGCAACATTGCTCCTAGCAGTTTTTGTCGAAAATTTAACGGATATTATTTTTTAGAGTGTAGCTTGTAAATTATTTTGAATAACTAATGACCAGCGAAAATATAAATAATTATTATTTGGAGAAACACAACAACTATCTTTGATATTTAATCTATTTTCGAAATTACACTACAGTTAATAACATATAAGAGTTATTTGAGGTATAATCTATATGTTTTTATTGCGTTCTGAAAACCTGTGTCAGATTTTGGTAATATTTTTTTACAGATTCTATTTATTTAGATTATGCATTATTTTAAAATTCTAACGCCTTATATATAATTTCATACCCATTTTTCAAACTTGATTCATTCTGTTCTTTGAAATCGCATTATTTTTATACTTGATTCTATATTTACATTGTGATATAATACATATAGTGATATTATATTTTTTAGCAGTTTCCAAATTTTTCTTTAAGTATCAACTTTCTATTTCCTATATATTTTTTAAATATATTTTGGACATTTTTTGACGTTCTTAATCTACATAATTTTATACTCATTATTCTACGCCTTTTTGGAATGGTTATGTAATATTTAAAACTGTTTACTTACCTGCGTGTTTATCATTTACGGTTAATTGTTTGTTCACTTCGATCTTATATTTTCAAAACTTAAAGCCACATGTCTCGCTTTTCCTAAAACGTTACTTTTTAAACTTGCAAAACCTATCAAAAAACTAATTTTCATTAGATTTGATTTATAGTTTATACAACGATGAGGGATAACTTAAAGCACATCTTTAACTTAATATACTTCCACAAAAAGTTATCTTTAATTTGTACTATAAATATTGTGTGTACTCTTTCAAACATAACAAAGCACTTTATTTGTACATATGTATAAAATTAAAAGTTATTTAAAAGTCTACCGATAGGATGCACCGTAAGTTGCAATAAACTTTTAATTCGCATTATGAATAATAAATAATGTTAAAAAAAAAGATAAACTGGTCAATAAAAATGCAATATCCATCATAAGATTTTTCGTGCAGTACAGCATATCCAATGCGCAGGGAAACACTCACACTACAATACGAAGACAGCTAGAATTACTTTTTTCACTTCAGAGGGCTTAAAGCTTTCGGCAATTAGTCTCCGCATGGTAGTGTGAGAGTGCCAACAGTTTTCCGGTAACCGGATGTGCTGTATTACACTGCACAAAGAATCTAAAGACAGATTTTGCATCTTAATTGACTTCTTTCACTTTTTCAATATTATTTATTATTCATAAACCGCACTAGTTGCTTTATATATAATATAGCGCTCCGTATCGGAGGAATTTTGTATTTTAATTTTGTAAATTTTTTACTAAATATTCCAGCACATAAGTTGATTTATCTGTAGTTGAAATTTCATCTCTTTTATCCGATAAACCTCGTTCTAGAGCCCTCTGAAGTTGGCAGCGTATTTTTTACTAACCCTGTATATGCAAACCAGAAGTACAGTTTAATAAACAAAATAATATCAATGAGATTTTTCAACATCCCTGGAAAAACGATAATATTGTTTAGTAACGATAAAACTTTTATGCTTTTTCTAGTTATTAATTTTTTAAGCTATTATGCAAATTTTATTCAACCATATTCGTACACACAAGCGATACTGTTAACTTACATAGAATAGAAACATTTTTGATAGATTGATAAGTAGTAAGTTATTATAACGCATCTACTTCAGAAGGTAAAACAGATCCAAGAGAAAACAAAAGTTTAGCTCACATAAAAATAAATTAAGACATTCTTTAAAAAAAATCCAATCTGCCTTTTTTTGCGTGACATTTTATGTGTAATATTTTCAGCTCCAGTGGATAATCGTTATATGAATTACATTCTTCTTTCACATGAATGAGTTTTATAAAAACTATAACTCTACTTCAAAAAGTTTGTTATTTTACTTTTCAGTTTTGTAGTTTCTTATGGGAAACTGGTGAAAACAGTAAATCTTCTCTCCGTGACATAATATAAAAGTTTCTTTCAACTTCTTGTCTGAAATCGATATACCAATAAAGATTTGCTCTGAAGAAAACACAATATAATATTGAGGCGGATGAATGTATTTGTACATGTGTATCAACAAACTTTTACTAAAAAAAAAATCAGTCACCGGAAACAATATTTTGAAAAATGCTGTCGGAATAATCAATACGTACTTCTGTTTCATCCTAAAGAGTAAATATTGCACCTTGTCGCCGATTTTCTCAAAACTAATAATTTGCATTATATATTTATTCTTTTTTTATATAAAAATAAAATTGAAATATTACAATACTTTTCATAAAAATATGCATATTCTTCAAGTTCATAGCAGTTTTTTCAGGTACAATCTATCGAAAAAAGTTTAAACAAAATAAAATAAGTGCTCGCTATATATTGTAAATGGCGAAATGTGTTAAACAAATACCAAAATGCTCCACGATCTTAAATTGTGAAATTTAAATTTTCGTTATATAAAATTTATTTAAGAGACAATTTATATAACAAAATTGTAAAAAACACAATTTTTAATGGCTATAGACCATTTTGTACAAACTAACAGAAAGTTGAATTATGAAATATTTAAACATATTTATATTATATTATTTAATATTTTTAAACATTTTAAATTTCCAAAACCCAAGGTTAAATTTAATTTGAAAAATCGGATTAATAAATGCATATGGATAGACATTAAAACATTACAAATTGAAATAAAGCAATTTGTCTGCCTAACGTTTTATTTCTCTGATACAACAGTTTTTCATTTAAATTTAAATTTGTTTTTCTTATTAGTTTCTATAAAAAAGAACATGAAATTATATATATATATATATATATATATATATATATACACACACACACACACATATATATATGTATATATATATATATATATATATATATATATATATATATATATATATATATATATATATATATATATATATATATATATATATATATATATACACTATATTGCCATTGATTATGGGACACTTGCGATTTTAGACATTTTACTAAATATCTAGAAAAATACATGAGGAATCATCTCGAAACTCTTAGAGTATAAATATAATAGTATACGTCATACATCTCCGTGAAGATGTTTTACCGAAACTCCATAGGGGACCGTCAACAAATTAAAAAAGAATGAATATCTTTTGAATAACCCTGTCAAAACTAATGTAGCAAAAGCGCTCAAACTCTAGATTATGATTGAAAAGCCTTATTGTAACACACTGTGTTCATTTTTATGCAAACAGCATGCATACTCGCAGAGTAATTAAGGTTTTTATAAAAATGGCCCCAAATTTTTCTAAGTTTTTCCGTTATAATTTTCAGAGTTCTTAATATAAAATAATATTTTTTGTCAGAAAATATGACAAACAACATTTCACACAGTACCCTGTAATCAGAATTAAAAAATAATAAAAATTGTATGAAAAATGAGTAGGTTTACTAAATAATTTTTTACTGCGCATACGTCAAAGATATCAAAATTTCATTTGCATATTATGTTAGCTAAATGTATAGAGCAACTTTTGTGAAAGTCACAAAATCATAACTTGAAAATTCTGAAAATAATCATCAATTGAATAAGTTGAAAATCCGTTATTCTCAAAATGAAGCAAAAACAAGAGTGGTTGTATCCATATATTCATTGATTAGTGTCAATATAGAATACACAATACGGGATGTTACGACGACTTTTAGATAAAATCCCTCATTTTTTTGCTTCATTTTGGAATTAACGGATTTTGTCCGTTTTCTATAGACGATTACTTTCAGAATTTTCAAGCTATAATTTTGAGATTTTTACAAAAGTTGCTCTATACATTTAGCTAACATAGTATGCAAATGAAATTTTGATATCTTTAACGCATGCGCAGTAAAAATTATTTAGTAATCCTACTCATTTTTCATACAATTTTTATTATTTTTTAATTCTGATTACAGGGTACTGTGTGCAATGTTGTTTGTCATATTTTCTGACAAAAATATTATTTTATATTAAGAACTCTGAAAATTATAAGGGAAAAACTTAGAAAAACTTGGGGCCATTTTTATAAAAACCTTAATTACTCTGCGAGTGTGCATGCTGTTTGCTTAAAAATGAAAACAGTGTATTACAATAAGGCATTCAATCATAATCTAGAGTTTGAGCGCTTTTGCTACATTAGTTTTGACAGGGTTATTCAAAAGATATTCATTCTTTTTTAATTTGTTGACGGTCCCCTATGGAGTTTCGGTAAAAAATCTTCACGGAGATGTATGACGTATTCTATTATATTTATACACTAAGAGTTTCGAGATGATTCCTCATGTATTTTTCTAGATATTTAGTAAAATGTCTAAAATCGCAAGTGTCCCATAATCAATGGCAAATAGTGTATATTAAATCTAATGTATAAAATAGCTTATCCGAAGCTTTATGTATGAAAAATATACAGCTACATCAGGAGCAAATTTAAGCGAATTAGTTTTTAAATTATTTTAAGTTGCATTAAAATATCCCTCAATGCGATTTTTGTTTGTTTTAAAAAGGAAAGTTTTACATTAGTGATATGTTTTCCAAACTTTAAAACTAAAAGTTACCTAAATAATTTCACTTTATAGATTAGTACTTCAAATTAAAAGGTAAAATTAACCTAAGATTGTGAAATATATAACAAAAGTGGATGTTTCGTATGAAAATTTTAAATTTTATTGCAAAGCAGTACAGAGACCAATCATTTATATGATAGCACTGTTTGTTAATACAAATAATCATTCTTTCTCAGATACATTTTTGATAATTTTACTCCTGTGAGTTTTAAGATAAATATGCTATTTTGAATTCTGAGTCATTTTAAAGATATAATCTTAATTGCGATTGCAGTAAAAAAAATTATATTACAACTAATTATTTGTAGTTTAAAATTCCCTTAAGTCATATAATCAAGAACTTCCGTTTCTAAATCCGCAATTTAAATAATATCCATATGCTTACTTAAATTAAAAGTAATTAACAGAAAATTATTTGCAGTTTTAAATTAATTTATATTATTTTATATATGAAATTTCAATTACACTTATGGCACAAAATTCATAATTTTTAAAAATATAAATTAATTTAAAAAAATTTTGGTAACAAGATGATTAAAAATAAATGTACTGCCAGTTTAATGTTAACAGTTATTGATAAAAAAATACTTCACATACAAAATTAACGAATATCAAATATACATTTTTAACATAACACCAGTTTTTCAAGATGAAAGCATATATTAAAGTATTCAATGTATACATTTATATTTCTCTCCTGTTTCCCAATATCGTATATTTTAAACAATGAAGAAGTGAAAGAAGTTGGAAATTGCACGTCAAGCGTAGAAAATGATTGCGTTCGTACAATAACAAAGTTTTAAATTATTCAAATCTTGGTGTAGTAGTATACAATTTTCCGGATACAGTAACTTGCCGAAATCTCTTATGAGTCCTTGGAAAATTAATCTGCTATCTATTATACAGGAAATAACCTGTAGTAAATCTCAGCAACGTATATAAATTTCGTAAAATGTGAAATATTTTATTAATATTAAAACGTGCTCCAAACAGTGTTTAGTCCTATACTATCATGTAATGGAATATTTTTGTGTGACTTTATATATTAATAACAAAAAAAATCAATTTTTTAAAGTTTTATTTCAAGAAAGGATTTAATAATATAAAGAAATTTATAATTTCAATATAAAATAAATCTAGCGAAAAAATTTTAGACAATTTTTATGGTTATAAAAATAAAAATGTTATAAGAGAAAAATTTGACTGACCCTGATAAAGACCTGCTTTATCAACAGTATTTGTAGTACATAAAACTAAAAATTAACTAAATAATTTAATTAGTTTAACTAAAATGTCGAATTCTATTTTTTTTAAATCCGAAATTAAAAAAAAAATAGTAGAGTTGTAAATAAAATTTTAAATGTCTGAAAACAAATTTCATTTAAATTAAAATTACTGAATCATTAATAAATTGCAAAAGTTTTCGAAATAGAAAGAAAATTCAATTCCAAGAAATACTATGAATATCAGATGATACCCTAATAATGTAAACCATTAAATTGGTCTAAAATTCGAAATTTCTTTATCTGAAATCCATCGTAATATGAAAATTCCAAACATGAAAATCATGTCCTTATTTAAATCGCTGTATGTATAAAGGGCTTCAGTCACCAAATTGGTAAAATTGAGCTAAGAACCCACAGAGGAGCAATTGAGAAAAAGGACCGGATGACAATGTTAAGTCTATGGGGATATTCTTTTCGAAAATCTCGCACAAATTTTAATATGTTTACATTTTTTTTAGCATAGGATGGATGAGGACTACAATCATGCTAGTTTTTACTTTTTCAATTTGGTTTCAGATTTAAAAAAATACTTATAACATTCGAAACCATTTAGAACCGATTCTGAAGTTGAAACTATCATAGTATAAAAAATATATCGCCAAAATCGAAAAATTAAAAACTAGCTCTGTTGTAAATTGCCCTCAGTTATTCTGTGCAAAAAATCATGTAAAAATATTAAAATTTGGGCGAGATATTTGAAAAGAATTCTCCTACAGACTTAATATTAATCCGGGTTATTTCAATGACTAGTATTGCGTCTTAACCACGAATGTGTTCTTTATATATATATATATAAGGTAAGGCCATGTTTTTATGCAAAAAGGTATTTTAATTTTATAACCATACATTGTCTAAATGCAACACAATCTTCTATTCTATGGATAAAGGGCTTAAGAGAACAATTTTTTTTCATTTTTGTCAAAAATGGATTTACTTGGCGGAAGGTAATTTTGCATGAAGCGATTTACTTGTATTTTATTTTAAGCTACTCTCATCAGCCCTTTAGGAAGATAACTAGTATAACGTCTGTTTTTAATAACTTTTTTACGAGTATGGGGAAATGCTAATGCTTATATATGACTAAAAATTGCATTTCGTTTGTGATTCTCATTTACATTATTTACAAAAGAAGAAAAATATATTATCATTTAATTATAGAAAACGCCATTACGAAAGTCTCAAAGCGCTCATTTATTACACATGTTTTATCAACATTTTATCATAAAGAAATTACATTTAATCATGGGTCGTTAGTTGCATAATTAGGTAGAACTTAATGTTAAATGATATTGAAAGGAGTAGGATGTGTTCTGTAAATGTACATTCTTTTGGATTCTCTGCTGCACATCATTAAACCATATCTAGAATATTTCCATATAATAAAATGCGAATGACACATTATTTAACCCGTATTTAGTTAGCATTAAAGTTTAATACTTTATTTTTTAACTTTGTAAATTTATAGCAGTCTAACTCAGTACTTTTTTAAATTCGCATTAAATGAATGGCGGAAAGCTAGTTATATGCAATATTAAATATGGATAGTTATTTTAATTGGCATTTAAAAAAAATAAACGGATTGAGGATGTTCCTTAGGAATGAAATGTATTATGCATCTGTACGACTTTCATGAGAGAAATATCCTACATATTTGCTTAATAAAGCTGCCTTAATTATTTATCTTTCTTAATTTCGCAACGTATTATAAATGTAGAAAAAATATTTTGAAATACTCGTTTGTATTTTCTTTAATTAGTATTATTTACTATTCTATAAATTTTCTAACAATCTGAGCTTTTATCAGTAAAAATAATAATTTACGATTGTTGTTTTCTTTTCTTATAAAAAAAAATAAATAAATAACATAAAATCGAAGAAGCAAAAGTGTAATCGACTGAGCTTCGAATTTATGAGTACGGTATAGGAAATTATATGTCTACTGAATGACATTTTACGATACAACTAATAAAAGTGTACACCAATTTATGCAATGCATGTTTTAGAGAAAAAAATGGAGAAAAAGCCGAATTTTAAACTCCCATTAACATGGTTGTAACGCAGTTTAAGTATTTATTTTATCCCTTCCCTTATTCTCATGAAAAGAATTAAAGCACATCGAATATTGCATCATAGTTTCAGCTTTATAAAAGAAGGATGAACTGAAACTAAAAAGAAATGGGGAGTATTACACAGCAACCGTTTCTTCAGAGTCATATTAAAAGCATTTGATGGAAAGCACTTTATGTCACATTTCGGAAAATATTAAAATACCTGTAAAATAGTGTATTTTTTTAAAATTCAAATACATTTAAATAATTGCATTACATATTTAAATGACACTTTCAGTAATTTTAATTATCCATTTAAAAATTTTCAATTATCTTCCCAGGAGATATTTTAGTATTTTTAATTATAATCAATGAATCTAAATTTTTATTTACTCATAAACTGTTGTGCATATGAAATTTATTTTTATGGTGATGGGAAATAAATTGCATTATGAAATGCAAGAACATATTTCTTTGTACAAAATATATAGCAAGAGTTTGAGAAATGTGGTTAACAACAGCATGTGTAATTTTAAAGTTGAAACTTTTCCTCAATTCTAGAAAATACATATATAAAGTTTCGTACACATATGTGAAAAAATATAGATTTCCATAAGAATATATTCACAAAGAACGGCTTTCATACCTTAGAACAACATTCGATGCAAGCAACTCACAAAGGCATTAATATATTTTTTTTTCACTCACATCCAATAAATTGAGATTTCGTAACATAGACTAATATAACTGTTTATATTATAGGTATTTTTACAATCTTAACACTAGAGACAAACATAACAGAAAAGGGGACACTCAGCTATCACACTAAAATGTTAATTTTCTGTCTCATTTCATTTCCAAGTGTGACGTTTTTTACAATAACTGCGTACCTGATATTTAGTAATTGCGTATTTTTTTCTTACTTTTAAGATAAATTTTTCATACACAAGTTTGTTTTCAAAATTTATCTTTCATTTAAATCTTACTGGAAAATTCTCCTTATTCATATAAAAATAAATAATATAGTGATACTTATTAGAACAAATTTTTATCAAAAATTCCATTTTTCTATATTGCAGCGTCCAAAATATACTTTTTTCGCTTCTCCAATCAAATTCTAAATCAATTACATTTTTTCTCTGCTTGAATTACTTTGGTGAAAACAATGATACAATTTAAACCATTATTTCACGTTTTCTACTTGTTTTTTACTCTCGTGACAGAATTGTGAAAATATTCTATCTTTATACCGTGACTCGAAATAACAGATTCTTTCAATCTCTTGTCTAAAACCGATATACCATTAAAGATTTCTTCTTGAGAAAGCAAAACATAACTGTCAAAAAAAGATGTTTGTATTTGTACGCAACAGCATATTTTTATAAAGAAGATTCCATAGTTAGAAATAACTTCTTTTAACAAATGTTTATTAAGTTTAACGTGGTAAGTGTTTTAATTTAAAAAAATGAAATTTTTCGATTCACTGGATTTTATTATAAGTTTAGATTCGAATAATAATAATAGTAATAAGAAGAAGAAGAAGAAAGTGTATTGAAACTAGATATATTCTAGTATGTATATATATGAATTATTTTATGGATACATTACACAATTTCAAACTTGATATAAAAGAAAGTATTCTAAACAAATTTGTAAGGAATTTTAATTTTCTGCATTTTTGATAAAATATATTTTATTTTGAAAAAATTTCAAAACCTTATAAAATATAAAAAGGGTCCGTCTAATGTGAATACGGCAGACAATTTTACTTTCCTAATCATTAATAAAATATCAATTAATTTTACTTAAACATACAAATGTAAAATATGAAAAACCTGCTATTGAAGGTACCCACTTTATTCCAAATATGGAATTTGAATAAGGTTTTTGAAAAAGAAGCTACGTATCAGCAAGTTGGTTTAATTTATGCCGATCTATTTTCTATAAACCTGTGGAAATTTCGTAAAATATTGCAAACCACCGCAAGAAAGAGACTCTGGTGGATATTTCTACGTTTGTTTAATCATACGAAAGTACAATCCTTAAATTACAATAGGTTACAATATTTAAATCTTAAATTAACTCCATATTTATTGGTTACAATAGTTAAATTGACTTTACAAGAAAATACGATTTCAAAAACATACAAATGAAATATGATTATTCAAAAATTAGCTACCCTAAGATTTCAAAATACAGGGTTATTAAGAATGAATCATCGGATTCTGATACGTCACTACGTGCGGATTAAGGGACGTATATATTTCCATGATAACTTAAACGAGAGGGCGTTAACTGCAGTTTCGCATCTCTTGAAGCCTAATGTCACCTAACTGGATTTCTCTGTCGAATTCTGCAACTCCACTATAATACATTTAAACACACTAATTTAATACATAGGACACACATACTTATCTACCGGAATTTTTTAATTACCCAATATTTGCTGAAAGTAATAAAAATAAATTTCAAAAAGGCCAAAAAAAAATTTTAATCACATTTCTAGAAGATCTATTGCATTCGCCGGCAACATTCTTAACCAAAAAAATCGCAAAAAAATTCAAATTGAAAATCTAATAAAGAAACACAAAATACACTCGAACACAAGCATAATGAATTTAAGTGCAATGTTAAAAATGGAAAATTGTGAAAGAGACTTTTTTATATTATTGTTTCATTATTCTATTTAGCATTTATTTCACATTTTTAGAAAACTGCATGGATGTTGAATCATTACAAATACTCTCCCTGCAATAGAAGATCTCTATTAAGTATCTGAAGATTGATATTAAATAAGAAATTGATGGATGAATTATTCTAGTATTTTGAAAACCTATTTCTAAAGGTTCTGTATTGTATAATTGACCTGAGTTGTACTTTTCTTGATGTATTTAACGTTTGCTGCATTTTCTTTGTTGATAATTTTGAACACTAGCCATTCCTGTATAAAATTCTACTGTTCCACATTCTTTGGATAGATATATATTATTAGTTTAAGAACTTTGTTATCAGAGAAACTTAATTATATACTAATAGAACTCTTATATGTAAAAAATTATATAATTTTTGATTACATTGTTATTCCTATATAAAATTTCACTGTTCCACCTTTTTTGGATGCATATATTATTAGTATATACTAAAAGGCATAGTTTTCATATATATTTTATGTAATTTTTCAATTACAATTTGAGTTAATCTGATCTAAAATAAGAGATTCTAAAAATAAAATATGTAAAAAAAAAATTCTTTTTACAGAAATTCTACGTAAATCTTTATTAACGTTGCAATATTTGAACATTATCATTTCAAATATTCATTAAAGCATCTTAGATTATCAATTTACAGTGAAACAGTTTTAGAAAATATGCATATTTAAAGTTCGAGTATAATGTATTCGCAGAATTATAATTTCATTCAAAGATTATTTACTTTCAACAGAAGTTTAAACTGTAATTAGCCGCTATATTTGTGCTAGTTCTCATTATTACAATTGGGATTTGTATGCATACAATATGAATATTTCTTAACAAATAGTTAATCCTTGAATGTTTGAGCTACATATATTTTTATAAATTATGAATTACAATGTTCTGTATAATAAACATTTACATTTATAGTGGAAAATATAAACTAATTAGTTTAAACACTCAGATATATATGTTAATCAGGAGCATACTTTTAGGATTTTGTATATATACTAATTTATGTGCAAGTTTAAAATATATTCTTTTGTTAAATAAAGAAATTATGTTGCAGTTTAACATTCATAAATAAGTAATATAAATTATAATGAACTACAAAAAATGTTAACATTTGATTTTTACATTCTGTTAATTATATATAATTTTGAAAGAAACTTAGAAACCATACACCTCTAATATCCGCAGAAAACTGCTAAGTTCATCAAATGTTTTTATAGATAATTGTTGTTTGACAAAAATTTGAAGTTTACACGTTTAATAAAAATAAATTGAAGTTGAAAAAAAGATTTTTGTAAAAAAAATTAAATATCTTGATACAACTGATATTAAAATGTTTAAGTTATTATAGCAAAACCTACATGAAATGAACGCGTTCCGATCCAATAAAAAATTATCACTCCGAGAAGTAGTCTCTTACTGGATATTATGTTTAAATCTAGGTTTTAATTGTTGAAAAAAAGGTAAGAATGTTACTAAAATTTATTTTTAACATAGGAAGAAATATCAAAATTTAAGCATCAAATCGAAAGTTAATTGCATATTAATTACTGCAGAGTTAAAAAAATAAAATGTTTAAAATGAAGAAATTATTTTACTTTTTTTTAGCTTTTATAATTTTTATTTCTAAATCCTTTCTAACTTAGTAAATAAATGCAATTTTTTGGCCAAGAACAAAATAACCCGCGAGTAGTCGCGACTTTTTTCACAACGTCATTAGTCGCGCTCGGTCTTTTCGCCGCTGGCCCCCCCATACCAAATAAGTAAAATAAGAAATATTTTTCATCTAATATACGAAAATAACATTACAACGAAGATAAAAATTTGCAGTTTTCTTAAATTATGCATGTTATTCATGAGATCTGGAGTAACTGGAAAAAGTAACAAGAACTGACATTAGTGATTTTTACGTAGACTTTTTCGCCAATTTCAACTTTGTTTCTAAAAATGTACCTAAAAGAAAAACAGAAGTGTCCTGTTACTTCACCAAGGTGGTCGAGAAAGCTTCAAAGTCAGCTACATGGTAGATCTCCGTTGTATTTGTAATCTGATATAAGTTAGGAGAAGATAAGTCATACGGGCGGCGAAAAGACCGACACGCGACTACTGACGGGTTAATGACGACTTCATTATTTTATCTATTTCTTTGAGAGTTTCTTGACAGAATAGTCTAGTGGACTTTAGTGACCGTAATTCTTAATTTGTCATCAGAATTAAACTCATTGCCTAAAAAGTTACAAAGAAAATTAATTACTTAAAAGTTGTTTGAAACTTTATACTTTTTTCGGTTGTACAATATTGAAAATTGCTCAAAAATCGCTATTGCAACACATTTCTCTTCCGAGCGGATTCTTTTAAAATTCAGGGAGGTCCAAATAGACATAGCCAACCACTTACACACATAAAATTGGTTCAATTCTATGCATAACTTCATACATTTTTCGATTATAAAATATTAAACTCACAAAAAGCACCATTACAGCACCCACTTTCGGTGAAATATTTCATAATTGAAGGACGACCGGCTTGATACAGCCACAAACATACACAAAAAAATTGGTTCAATTATATGCCTTCATACACTTTTCGATTGTACAATGGCGACATACGGACATACACACCCGCACAAACACAGATACACGGACAGACAGTTTTTAAAATAATGTTTGTTGGAGTGTCTGACACCTTAAAACATGTAAATCCGTTGAAAACCAGAAATCGAAAGAAATTAATGACAATACTTTTCTCTATTGAAGGTAGAAAAATGTAAAAAAAGGATATGATTTTCATCAAATCAACATGCGAACACTCAGAAGCTTTATTTTTTTATCACCCGGAAAATATTGCATGCAGTAGATAGTGATGCGTGACAAATTCATGATTCTGATGAGACATTACCCGTTGGTATTTTCTCATTTTAACTCACAATTTCAGCACTTTCTTTTAAAACTATTTAAAAGAAAAAAAACAAAAGATGCTCTTATAGGTAACTTCGGTAAATTATAAAATTTAAATTACAATGTAATTTTCAACTTAAATAAAATGCGTCGTAAATTTGGGAAGGATAAATTATATTTCAAATTAGACATTGCTTAAATAAACCATTGCTTAATTTTAATTTTCTAAAAACGTTACCAAATGTACTCAAGAAAATTTCCCAAATACTATTTTTTATATAAAAAATAGTTTGTCCAAAAAATTATCATTTAATTATTCAATTAAATTTATTGGAAAATTATTAGCAACACTTTTATATTATTAGCAATATTATGATTATAAGCAAAAGGTTTATATTCCTCCGTCCTGAGACAAATATCATTTGGGACTACAAAATTTGTTTAAACTAACTGTGAAACATCTCCAAAAATGTATCGATGTGTTTGATATACACACATTTATTTAAAAAGCCTGGAAGTAATTTTAACAATTCTGGGATTTTAAATTCATTGAAAGAGAGTTTTTAGCGTCTCCTATAGACGAGATTACGACTGAGGAGATTAAACGCTGCAAAACTAACAGAAAGCAAATTGAAAATCATATGAACTTCTTTAAAATTTAAATGAAACATGTTTCATTAAAAAGGCTTTTATTAAAATTCTGAACACACTCACTAGCTACTTGTGATGTTAGTTACATATAGGCGAACCACATTAGTTAAAAAAAAAAACTCAGATAAATTCTATTCATTTCCAGAGAATGTAATTTCTCTTGAGAAACGTCAGGTGTTTGTTCAGTTAGAAAAACTTCTTCACCGTTCGCAGCAAGTGATGTATTGATTCTTAAGTAGGAGTGGAACAAAAGGCACGGAAATGAATGTGTGTCACATGTTACAGAAAGTATCATTTGTTCATTATTTTTACGATTTTGTAAATAAATAAAAAACTAAGTTCTGTTACATTAAATTTAAAATTCTGTAGCTTTATCCATTACAAAGCCTTTAAATCACATTTCTTTTGGTGGCACAATGTTTATTTTTTAATTAAAACATGTGAAATACAAAATTTGTTGCAAGAAATTCAAAATATAATTAAATTTTGATTACATACACATCATGTTTAGATTCTGTATTTTTCATTTGCAACGCAATTGTTTAAGGTTGTCTATCTCTTAAATATTCTATTTTAAATACTATAAAGGATTTTTTAGCGTTAAGGAAATTAATATAAGTGATTTATAAACGAAAAATATTCTCAAGCATATTCAAAATATTCTGCACATTTCATTATTTTTTTAAGTTGATTTTAAGTACTGATGCAAAATGGCTAAACGAGAAGCTATTTTGTTTAAAGGCATGGTTATCGAAAACTTTCATCTTTCTTTTTTTTCATATATAATGTATTAATTATTTAAAAATATATATTTTATATTTTATGTATAGGGCGGAGCTTGCTTTTTAAGTTTAAAATATATAATCTTCTCATCTTCCAAATTTGTTCCTTTTACTGAAAAAATAAATCAGGAAAAATTTATATGCATTTGAGCAATATTTAGACGTATTTCAGTGATGGGAAAGTTTCTGATATATAAGCAATGATATATATACACTGTTAAAAAAATTCTGAAATTCACGAACATTTTTTTCCTGAATTTCATAGAAAAGGTCACTTTTCACAAAAAAAGGGTATTTTCCTTTACAAATCACAAAATATCACCATATTTCCTAAAAATAACGAAACGGATGGAAATAAAAACAAAAAATGGAGACACTTCCTTGTGTGGCGGGCTCTATGGCCGAGTGGTCAAGGCACCACACCGCTAATCGCCTGCGAACGCAGATTATGGGTTCGGGTGCCACTGGCGCTATGGAATAATAAAAAAATAAAAAAACTTTTTAAATTACATTTTTCCTGTTTATTTTTCACTCATTTCTTATTAAAAATCTTTTAATTTATTAGCCATTAAATAAATAAATAGCGCACGACAATTTCGAAAAATTGTTAATAAAAACTTTTTCATTCATTCATTCAAAAAAAAAAAAAAAAAAAAACAGTGGTTTTAAACAGTGATTTTTTTTTAATTTAAACTATTTAAAAGATTAAAATTGATTTAAAAAATAACTATTACGCATCAGTCTAAAATAATATAAAATAAACCGTTTACAAATATTCTAAGGAATATATTTAAAAGGAAATCTTTAAAAAGCACAACAGATTTTCTCACTAACTCATAAAAAACATACTTTGTACAACCCAGCATCAGCAACTTTGCCTCAGTTCGTAAATATTTGTTCCGCAATCTAAAGGTCCCAAAATTATATAAATTATATTACGTGAACTAAATTATACAATATAAAAATTAAGTAAAATAAGATAGCAGCTTAAAACCACTCGGTTTTTTCAAATTCTTTGACGATTAATCGATTCATTAATTTTAAAAAATTATATTAAATTATTAATATTAAAAATCAAACTTTGTAACGGAAAGTTACTCATTCTTCAAACGGAGTTTTCCCTTCTTGTATTTCCCCAACGGAAAATCTACTAACGGAACGGTAAAAGTTTGGCTAATTTGCTGCCGGTAGTTTCACAGTGTTTTTTTTTTTTTTTTTTTTTTTTTTTTTTTTTTTTTTTTTTTTTTTTTTAACAGTGTGCGCTTTTTGGTATGTTATGTCAAAGAAAAATAAATTACATCTTTTAAAAATATTTATAGAAGAAAATATATTTAACAAAGATTCACGTCGTGGACAAATAATGTTTGAGAAAACTAAGAAATATTTAAAAAATAGGTTGCAAAGCAACACTAATTTTTACATTAATTAGGATGGAAGATTAATGTATGATTTGACTTGTAAAGAAAAGGTTTATCAATCGCTAGTATTATTGTTTGACAAAGATGGTACTTAATTACGGACTGTTCCAGATCTGTAACAGGAGACGCTCAGGCAGAATGTTTGAAAAAATTCAAGACTGAGGAATTGCAGATAATATTCAATAATATGTATCAACATTACCAGTTGAAATACTGATTTTAATAGTGCAGCATATATTCTTATAGAGCAAATAAACAAAAAACAAAACAAAATAACAAAAAAAAAACCTTTTGTCATTTGCTTGCAGACATTATATTATGGAACTGATAATTAGTACTGTGTTTGAAATAGGTATAAGAGTCAAATCTTTATCTGTAGTTTCACTATTTGAAAGCTTTTAAGAATATTGGAGTTTCATTGACAGACACAAGTAATGAACCAAGAATTTCATTTAATTATGTCTCAAATGGTATTGTGTCACAAAATCTGGATGTTCAATTCTTAATTTAAATTGACTTCGAAAGAGGAAGAAAGTGTACATGATGTATATGTTTCCGCAGTCTGTGTCTATTTGAAAGCTTGGATTTCTGCCCTCAAGTTTCATGTGCCTCTTAGAATGACGTTTTGCTACTACAATTCCGACTTGCATACTCATCAATATATTCAGCTATTTCCAAGTGAACACAGCCTAAAATTTCTAATTTCTTGTTGTATTTCTCATAAGGATGCGTTGGATTAGCTTCATTTGAGTGCCGTGTAATTTTACTAACCAAAATACACATTGTTATTGCATTACAGAATAAAGCTAATTCATAAAACAAGCTCAAAATTGCTCTAGGTGATTTAGTGTTGATCTTTATTAAATCAAGAATTAAAAATTTAAACATTTTTAGCAACCATGTGAATGATATTATTTTATTGTTGGAATTTCTAGTTATTTAATAAACTGTAATTTATCGCTTGAATTGTGGGACTCAAGAGAAGATTATTAACAGGCTAAAAAGATTATAAAACCCCTATAATTTATAATTGACCACGAGGAAGTTACGGTTAAACTTATTCTCGAATAAAAATGATTGATAATTTATGACGAAACGGAGCTACAATTTCTATTACAAGTTCTTGAAGATTACAGCAAAATGTACCACAATAGATAGAAAAATCTGTCATAACACATACCAAAAATATAAAATTTTAACGGAACGTAAAATGCTAATAATTTGTAGTGTAAATTAAATAAATTATTATAATTAAAATAGTAAAAAGCAATGCAAGTACATATTTATCAATTTTATTGTTGATATTTTTTATTGTTTTCAAAATTTAATGATGTTCAAAAGTTTTTGTTATTTTTAATTGTTTTCAAATTGCGTTAAAAATTTATAAATTTTGAGTCTATTAACTACATTTAAATATTAAAATTTATTGCTTAAATTTTTTTCTAGTGTTTTTGTATTAAAAACAACAACAACAACAACAAAAAGAGTGAGACTTCTAAAATTAATAATATAAATATTCATGGATTTTAAGATCCATCATAAAGTGTTATTAAAGTTAATTATTTTAAAACGCATCTGATTTTTATTGATTACAAAAATAATCTATGAAATCTGAAGTAAAAATTAATAATAAAAAATATGTATCTTTCCCGATTTATTGACCATTGATTTTTTCTTATAGAGAGATTTGAAGAATATCCATAAGGATATGTTTCCGTTTGGCTCTATTAGAATCTCTTTGCTTGAATATCTGTTGCGACTGCACGTGTGCTTGGAATGCCTAGCATTTTGAATTTATACGTCTACTACTGCATCGTCAAACAAGCTGCCAAGAATACATTAGTGTTTATTTCTGCAATTTTGAGCATTAGTAAACATAAAGTTTATCAATCACTCTATCAATAAAAATTCTCTTCGTGTTTCTTTCAGTTAGTGTATCTCTGTGTGTAACTTAAGTTACACACAGAGCAATGCTTGCAATTGCAAGCATACCGTGCAATATATATTTTTTGTTGTTGTTAAAGTGTTTTCTTTCAGCTTTTACATTTAACCCTTCACTACACGGTGTGCCATACATGGAACATGCTTGCAATTGCAAGCATACCTTGCTATATATTTTTTGTTGTTGTTAAAGTGTTTTCTTTCAGCATTTACATTTAACCCTTCACTGCACGGTGTGCCATATATGGAACATACCGATAAAATCCTTTTATTTTCCTGAGGGTCTTAAATTTAGTCATCTGAGATTTGTACCATATCTAGAACATTTAAAAAAAGAGCTTTGTACCAGGTTTTCTCACATGATGGCAGTACTTCACTAGTTATTAAATTTTTATTTAAAAAAATTCCAGCCTGCTTTGTATTCAACAGTTGAATTTGCTTCAACTTTTTCACCAAAAATATTGAAAGTATCGTAAGATAAAATTTTAGACAGTCGAGTATATCCCATATTTGTAATAATGGTTCCTTAAAACTAAAATATTTTAGTACATCAGCTTGAAATCTTGTTTTTGTGTTTGTGCCAGGCGCGCAAAGGGCTAACGCATGATTACATGAAATGAATATTATTTGTATCTGATAATGATGATCAGTCTCTTGGAGTTTCTAATGATAACTGGGAAGATTCAACATACATTACAGCTAAAAATTGAATTTAAAATACTATTTCTTCATATGAATCAGACGTTGATTGCACGATATCAGATGTGATCCAAAAATTGGATTCAATTCCTTTTCTAAAGACTTGTTGTATCCTATTCCATTACGGATTGGAAGAAGTATCTTTTGAAACTGAATGCTTATTATTTTTTTCCGGAACGTTTTGGATAAAATATATAAAAGCGTTATTTCCCTATCGATAGTATATTTGTTTTCAACAACGTAAATAAACCGGTTCATAATGTTTCATTAAATGGCACATACTCTATTATTTGCAACACCTACTAAGTTTATTCGGAAAATTCTAGGGTTATATAAAAGAATCCTTTATGTGTGTATTCTGCTGTAAACTGGTAAGTATACAGTACTGTAAATATTATCAGTATACAGTGGTGCATACTGCTAGTGTATAATGCTAAGAGTTCACTGGTGTGAGAATAGTGTATTTGAAACCGAATTTCAGATTAGGAAACAAGAACTGGAAGTCTGTTTCGTTTTTTAATAACAAAAATTATTTTTTATTAACCTAAGTCTTAATGGAGAATGGAATACTTAATTTCTTTATAGATTATGTTACTTTACGAAGCACATAAGTCATATTGATAGATAAAGCAGATTATATCATTGCATATTGCATTGTGTGTATGTGCGTGTGGTTTTGTGTTTTGTCTTTTTTTTCTTAAAGACAATTCAATAACCTAAAAATATCATTCTAAGAATTTCTCTCACAAAATATAAGAAATCAAAGTCGTTGTATCAGTTTATATTAAAACTTTTATAAACCTTTTAAAACACAAGTACTGAAAAATATCTAGCAGTGATTAGAAGCTGCTCTGATTAAATTTTTCTTCAAAAATGAAAGACATATACAATTTTTTTTAAATGTCAGCTTCAAAAATGCATTAAAAAAAAGGAGTAGAGAACACAGCTTGAAACAGTTAGTAATTTTCTTTCAACTGCATGCCGCATTTAATTCCAGTTGTTTTATGTATAATGCAATCTAAAGTAGAACAGCATTATATTTGAAATATTCACGAATTATTTGCTAAAGATAGTTTGGCCTTTAAAAGAACATGAATTATTACCGTTCTTTAAATCAGCTTACCTTAGTCTCTCACGTTTTTGAGCTTCTTTTGAAACAAATCTTTTTACATTTTAACTGGAATGCATTGCGAGATGTCAAAGAGTTTATGATAATTTTAAGGTATGTGCATGTTCTGCATGTTTTGAAATAAGTATTAAAAGTTAAAATTAATACACGCTTGTCAAAATATTGTATAACATTTCAATTTTTTTTTTTTTTTTTTTTTTTTTTTTTTTTTAAATTTAGCAAAATTTAGAATGACTGAAAATTACTGATTTTTATTAAATGAAATAAAGAAACAATTTATTTAGGTAATGCAATGCACAA
Source organism: Maratus speculifer (assembly GCA_964019185.1). Classification (NCBI taxonomy): domain Eukaryota; kingdom Metazoa; phylum Arthropoda; class Arachnida; order Araneae; family Salticidae; genus Maratus; species Maratus speculifer. The sequence continues at coordinate 165,130,789 of OZ025294.1, read as the reverse complement.
ATTTATTTCATTCGTTACACCAATGAGTTCAAATATATCTGTTATTATTTTGTCATTTTAACATTATTTTTTTACATTTATTCTTTTAATCTAATTATTTTCATCTTTCGTCAAGTAGTCACTTATAAAACAATTTTAAACTTCGTACCAGTTGTACTCGAGATTTCATGATGAATTTGTGCTTTCATAATGTTGTTTTGTATATATTTAAGTAAAAAAAATGCTAACCCATCTGAAATTATTGTACATTTATTAATAATTTGACCTCTTTATTTAAAAAAAACGATGATTTTTAGTGTTTTTAAAAGTATTTTTAAAATAATTTTTTTAAGTATGTATTATGGAGCTATTTCTTTCAATGCCAAGTATTTTTTAACTATTATAATAAGCATTGTTAGACAACTGCAAATGTTGGATGCATACACTCTTTAAAAATGCCATTACTAGTCAACTAACAATTCAAGCCACATAAAATTCCCAACAGTAGAATGGGTTTTAAAAGTCTAATGTTACTTAATTTGTTCATGTGATTATAGATGTTTCCCCACAATATCGCAAAAAATCACAAGCAATAAAAAAATTAAAATTTCTAAATCTATTCATAAAATATTTCCTAACTAACAGTACAAGTCCCCTTACAAACCCTTCAGCAGAACTCAAATTGTGAGCAGACAGAATGGAAGCATTATTTGCAATATTTAAATATTGTCGATGTCATTAACTGAAAGAGAAATTATAAAGCGTTAATGGAGTTTTGGAATAAATTTATGCATTATTTAGCTTATTTTTTCATCCTATGCTGAAAATGTACATTGTGCATTCATAACATTTAAAAATTTACCAGATGTTGTGACGAATATAAAATATTTTAATGTCTGTCTTTATGGCACTATTAATGCACAAAGTCTCTTTTTCGTTACTTATTTTTTTTTAAGGAGATATATGGAACGCATTAATTACACAGAAGAAAGGGAGAAAATATATTTTTCTATTACAGAAAATGATACTTTATTTTTATGTAAGAAGTATGACAAACATTAAGTATGAAGGTAATTAACTAAATATATGCATTTATAAAAGCATAATTTCATATTTAAATTTGTTCTGCATCAGCGCATTATTTAATCTGCATATCATTACATTCACTTAACTTGGAAATTGAAATTACGTCAACAATTCAAATACTAAAGCGGATTATTCTATGCGAGTTCTATTAAAACTATCCGTTTTTTAAGAATTCAGCAATTCAAATATTTTTATGATTATCGACTACGACTTGTACCATCTTTTGCGTTAGAGTTTGAAAATCAAAGGTATATGATAATATTTGGTGGTTATTTTTTTTGGAAATATGTAAATAAATAAAAAAAGCCTTTAACATAAAAACAAATATTTGCAGTAAATAACGACACACAATTGAAGAGCCTGCCTTTTCAGTTATTTTTAGTGCAATTTAATATATATATATATATATATGTATAAGATTTTAAATAACCGACAGCATTAATAAGAATACAGCGTTGGGTTTAGAAGGAAAGAAATATGTTCTCTAATAACAATAAAATTACACAAACGATCATAAATATGTATATATAAACAATCATTTTTTTAACTATGCAAAGTAATTTAATAAATAAAAATCATTATATTGTAAAAATCAAAATAACGTTACAGTCTAAAAGAAAATATAGTTAAAAATATTTTGAGCCTTATGTCAGAAAACCATTCGAATAGGATAAGATACAATAGCGTTAAAAGTGGTTTTACACAAATGGTTTCACTTTTTATCTTCCAAAACCGAAGGAAGACGTACAAAAACAAAAGTAATGCAAAATAAAGAAAGCAAATCTATAAAAAACACTTTCTTCAGAAAGATCATTAGGCATCATAGTATTCAAATAAAATATAAAACCAGAAAAATTAAATAAATATAAAATTAATGAAAGTGCATACCGATAGGTTATAAAAACCGACGCGTTTTAAAAAATAAATAAAAATCCACTACAAATATTCAAATGCAAACAAAGATAACAGTTTAACTGAAAAATAGTTCCTCCCATGCCGAAAAATAAATAAATAAATCTGCATCTATCAAAATAAAATCCTCAGCAATCAAATTAAGAAAGACAGTAAGACTTAAGTATAGCTCTGAAAACAATCAAAATAAAATTAATTTAACGAATTCCAATGTCGGAATTCAATTAAAATTTAAAAATTAAAGCTTAATGTAATGTGTATACACATATTGATAATGTTGCTGTAGTGTATGAATTTTTTTTTATTTAATCCCTAATCCCTTCAATGTCAGCGCTGCATTTTTGGACCATATAATTTTTTTTGCCTCATTGACACCAGAATACTGAAATGAAAAATTTCCGCTTATGAAATAAGTAAGGAAAAAAAAAAGCTTTTGCTTATTATGAAATAAAACTGATTTTAAATTCTGATGTCGTTCACTCATATTTGTATTTTACGAATGGAAGTACATTGCCCCTGAAAGGGTTAATAATAATGTCACACATATTTTCAAAATGATATTACACCCCCAATTGTCTATCTTGGTATCAAACAGTGGAAGACATTTGTGACATGCATTTAATATTTTCAGATTTTATATTTTAAATTCATAAACCTTAAATCAAGCAGGAATTTTTTATGACTGTGAATAATATTAGACTTAATGAGACCATCGATTTTGCACTCTTAAACATTTTTAGCAAACTGTCCACACTACAAAAAATGTTTTATTTCACAGAAGAAAAGTTATAGAAATATGTATGTTTAAAATGATTTTCGTACACTGCACAAAAACGTATGAGTCTAAAAGGTAATTTTGGTATAGCTACAAAAAATGTAGCTTGCAAAAGAATACTAAAATTCCAATAATCTTACTAAATTTTCATCTGTAACTTAAGTTACACTTACATAAAAAGTAACAGGCATATCAGTTTCCTGAAAGATTCTTAGTTACCTTACAGATTTTTTTTAATTACAGAACAAACGCATATATTCTATATCGAGTTTTGTTATCACCGCTACTTAAAATGTTCTAGCCATAATACTTTCCTAGAAAAAATTTTGTCACTTTACAGTTTTTTTCAGTGTATTCATTAGACCGTTTTTTTAAATAAAAAACGGTTACATAACCTAATTTAATTATTTTCTCCATAATAAGGGTCCAAATTTGGTCATAATATAGTTAAATTTATGTTGTGCAACAATTTTCAAAAAAAAGTTGATGAATTACTGAAGTTTTTGCTGAAAATGTATATTGTACATTCATAAAATATAAAATTTTACCAGATATTTCTTTTGTGACGAATATTAAATATTTTAATGTCTGTTTTTGTATAACCTTATTTCTGATTCTTTAAATTAAAAAAATTCAGTTATGAAAATCGTTATAAATGTTAAACGTTAAACAGGTATTCTTTTGCACTTACATTTGCAACTTTAGAATTCAAACATTTTCCATTACTTATGTTAGTCAATACATTAAAAACAAAACCTTTTGCTATATTTTGGTTCGAATCAAGATAAGAACTATAATCATGACATAAAATTCGTATCAAGTATACTACAAATGACATGCGAATCTGAGATGTGCACAAAACACATGTGCTGTACTGAAAAACATGAAATTGACCATGTACATTGCATTAACTTCAAAGGCGAATTTTATGTCACGATTATGGTTCTTATTTTGACTGAAACCAAAACATGTCAAAAGTGGTTTGTTTTTAATGTATTACTTAACACTTTACTTTAGTAATGGAGAATGATTGAGTTTTAAATTTTTTTATGAAAAAATGGTGTTTCTTTAAATCTCGTAATTAAAAATCTAGTTCATTAAAAAAAATGTTCTACATAAATCATCTACAGAAAACTTTTTGTTATTTCTAACATAGCCTATCATATATTTTACACTTGGCAAAATTCAAAACCAAACAAAATGATTGAATAGAAAGACAAGATGAACTAGTTGGATATGTCAATCCCAAAACTTTCTTCTACCTCATAAGTACATTTTAATAATAATAATAATAATAATAATAATAATAATAATAATAATAATAATAATAATAAAAGTGGTGACCCCAAAGTTATCTACTATCGAATTTCCTGGAACATTTGACCTAGCCTAATGAGATTCTGGTATCCGAAAAGCCTAAAAAACAAAATTTAATTAATATTCTGAGAAAATGAGCTTAGTATTACCTCATGTTGGGTAATTTATACTAAAACCAATTAAGCATCTTTTTATGTCAAAATCTAACAGAATCTGAAATTTGATGGAATTTCGTCGATTAGTTCTTGAGATATAGTTATAACAAAAAATTTGCAAAACGTAGCACAGCAACACCATATCTTGGATAATTTATGCCAAAAAGTAAAAAAAGCGTCTAATTATGTAATGGTGTAAAAGAATCTGAAGTTTGATTAAATTCTGTGCATTAGTTCTTGAGATATAGCTAGTTTAAAAAAACCGTGTAAAATATAGCACAGCAGCACCATCAGTTGAAAGATTTATAGCAAAACATAATGATCGTGTAATTATGTTATATGTCATTTTGTAACAAAATCTGAAGTTTGATGAAATCCTGTGCGTTGGTTGTTGAGATATAGCTATCGGAAAAATCGTGCAAAATGCAGCATAGCTGCACCACCTGTTGCAGGTTAATACCAAAATGTAATCAGTGTCTAATTATGTTATATATTCTAGTTTAACAGAATCTTAAATTTGATGAAGTTCTCTGCATTAGTTCTTGAAATATAGCTATCGCAAAAACCGTGCAAAATGTAATATAGCAGCGCCACCTATAGGGAAATTCACACCAAAACCTTATCAGCGGCTATATATCTTAAGGTATCACGGAATCTGAAGTTTGGTGAAATTCTGTGTATTAGTTCTTGAGATATAGCTAACATGAAAGTCATGAAAAACGTGGCATAGCAGCGCCACCTGCTGGCCAATTTACACCAAAACTTAATCAGCGTCTATGTATATTAAGGGATCACATAATATGAAGTTTGGTGAAATTCTGTGTATTAGTTCTTGAGATATAGCAATCTTGAAAATCTTGAAAAACCTAGTATAGCAGCGCCACCTGCAGGCCAATGTTCACCAAAAACCAATAGGCGCTAATTCATATCAAGGTCTAACTGAATATAAAATTTTATTAAATTTTGAGCATTAGTTCTTGAGATAGAGCGCCCACAAATTTTTTGTCACATACAGACAGACAGACTCACAGACAGACTGACAGACTCACAGACAGACTGACAGACTCACAGACAGACGGACAGACTCACAGACAGACATTTTCTAAAAACAGTCAAAACGTGATAAGAACCTTCTAAAACGTATAAATCCGTCGAAAACCGGAAGTCGAAAATTTTCATGAATCCAATACTTTCTTCTTGTAAAGATAGAAGAAAGTAAAAATATACGATAGAATGAAATATTTATGTAAGACACGTTACACAACTGATAAAGAAATACATAAAAAAATCACATAAACAACACTTGGTATCCAATTTCTTCATTAGTGCATACCAGTAAACTTACATTGGACATGGAATGCAAGTTGGTAGGTCTGTGAGAAACAAAGATTATACAATATATATTTTTAACATCTGTATATTGTAAATGTATATTTAAATATATATATATATATATATATGCAAAATTATTTTTCGTAAAATCTTCAACATTCTGCATGTTTACTAAAGCTTTATCTGTACTTGATACGCCAAAAAGATTTAAATATACAAAACTAGGTTTGAAAAAGCTGCAGAAATAGGTATGAATTTAAAATTTTACTTTCTTCTATCTTTACAAGAAGAAAGTATTGGATTCATGAAAATTTTCGACTTTCGGTTTTCGATGGATTTATACGTTTTAGAAGGTCCTGAACACGTTTTGACTATTTTTAGAAAATGTCTGTCTGTGAGTCTGTCCGTCTGTCTGTCTGTCTGTCTGTCTGTGTGTCTGTCTGTCTGTATGTGACAAAAAATTTTTGGGCGCTCTATCTCAAGAACTAATGCTCGAAATTTAATAAAATTTTACATTCACTTAGACCTTGATATGAATTAGTGCCTATTGGTTTTTGGTGAAAATTGGCCTGCAGGTGGCGCTGCTATACTACATTTTTTATGATTTTCAAGATTGCTATATCTCAAGAACTAATGCACAGAATATCACGAAACTTCAGATTCTGTGACCCTTTGATATACATAGACGCTGATTGAGTTTTGGTGTAAATTGGCTAGCAGGTGGCGCTGCTATGCTACGTTTTTCATGATTTTCATAATAGCTATATCTCAAGAACTAATGCACAGAATGTCACCAAACTTCCGATTCCGCGATACCTTGAGATACATAGCCGCTGATAAGGTTTTGGTGTGAATTGCCTTATAGGTGGCGCTGCTATGCTACAACTTGCACGATTTTTGCGATAGCTATATCTCAAGAACTAATGCAGAGAACTTTATCAAATTTCAGATTCTGTTACACTAGAATATATAATATAATTAAACGCTGATTACATTTTGGTATTAACCTTGCAACAGGTAGTGCAGCTATGCTGCATTTTGCACGATTTTTCTGATAGTTATATCTGAACAACCAACGCACAGAATTTCATCAAACTTCAGATTTTTTTACAAAATGATATATAACATAATTACACGATGATTACGTTTTGTTATAAATATTTCAACTGATGGTGCTGCTGTGCTATATTTTACACGGTTTTTTTTAACTAGCTATATCTCAAGAACTAATGCACAGAATTTCATCAAACTTGAGATTCTTTTACACCATAACATAATTAGACGCTTTTTTACGTTTTGGCATAAATTGTCCAAGATATGGTGTTGCTGTGCAACGTTTTGCAAATTTTTTGTTATAACTATATCTCAAGAACTAATGGACGAAATTCCATCAAATTGCAGATTCTGTTAGGTCTTGACATAAATAGATGCTTATTAGGTTTTAGTATAAATTACCCAACATGAGGCACTATTAAGCTCTTTTTCTCAGAATATTAATTAAAGTTTGCGTTTTAGGCTTTTCGGATACCAGAATCTCATTAGGTTAGGTCAAATGTTCGAGGAAATTCGATAGTGGGTAACTTAGGGGTCACCACGTTTTTTTTTTTGCTTTTTTTTTAATATTAAAATGTACTTATAAGATAGAAGAAAGTTTTGGGATTGACACATCCAACTAGTTTTTATCGGCAACACAAAATAATTGAGGACCTCAGAAGCCAAGCTGTACAAGGTACATAATTTAGATTTCGAGTAAATTGAGTTCAAACTTAAGCATGAATTGTAATTGAATGAATAGGAATCATTTGCTTATTTCTTAATGTCCTCTGAATTCTTATTTCAATAACTGTTTAGAAAAACCGAGTATTAAATTTTGTTTCAAATGTATAACTAAGCAATATTTATCAGCGTTCGGCACTTATTACTGCTTGTAAGCCAAAAGATACAAGTGCCGAATAACAGCAAGAAAAAAAAATATATGAAATAAAAGGATAAATTTATAGAAAATGAATAACAATATTGACATAAATAAATGAATGGACAAAATTTTGTTTTAATAAAAGTTCTAAAACGGAAAAATTATGAAATAAAAAAAATAAAAATACGAAAAATTTAAGAGCAATGTTGATACACATGAATGAAACAACAAACTTTTATTATAACATAAGATTTAAATTTTTATTATAAGTTTTGAAAAATTTGAAATTTTTTAACACTGCCTAACAAAGGTAAAAAGTGAAGATATTTTCAATTTGTCTGTGCGTCTGTCTATCTGTATGGCTTTCCGGCCGTCTGTCCGCTCTCTAACTCTCATAAATATACTCGATTTGCGCTGAATTTTTAAAAATTTATTTACGCTTATCCTAGCACGAACCCTATTTTAATTAAATTTTCTAGCATAATTAATTTATTTACAGGGACAGTCAAAAGTTTTTCCTTTCATTACGGACTATGGGGAAAAAATCGTTTCAAGTGAATTTTAAAATTGTTACACCCTGTCAAATATATTAAGATTTATATTCACCTACGAAGTTCATTAAAATATGCATTCTGTAAAATATGTGGTGAAAAGAAAATCTAATATTCATTTACAGGGCCACACAAAATAATTCAATTACATAATGGGAAAGTCAAAATTGTTTGCAACATATTTTAATTATATTAAACTTTTCATGTACAATAAAATTTATATGCGTCCATGAGATTTAAAAAAGTTATATCGCGCATAACATGAAGTTCACAGCATTTAGAGGGAAACACAAAATATATGAAATGGTATATTCTATCCCAAATACTGTACATTATCGATATGGTTGATGGATGAATGAAATGCCTTCTTAATCATGATATGCGCTTTTAAGTTTCACTAAATTTATATTTATTACTTGGTATGTATAAATGCTATACTTGATATACAGGGCTACACAAAATATCTGGTAAATGTTATTGAATAACGGAATATGAGTATAATTTACTTAAAGGTTGTTTTTAAATAAGTTATGTATTTTTATGATGAATTTCTGTCAGTTTACTCAGAAATGTTTGTAGAATAAAAATAAAATGATATACAGGGCAACACGCAGAATTGGATACATGGTCATCTATAGATGATAAATTCTTGAAATATTATTTCAATAGTCTGAAGAATGTTTTACTTGGAACTAAATTTTAGCTTAATACTGGCGTATAATTAAGGTTCTAGGTAAACTCCAGTGATGAACAAAAGTATAGAAGTATGTTTCCATCTATTAGTACAAATTACTGAAAGGGAAATTTCAAACTGTTACGCATTTTTTTCCTAAATTAGTTTTTTCTACTATTCAGTATACATATAACCGACAGATCAAAGACAGGGCTGTTCAAAAGTAGTATTAAAATACATATTTTTCTATGGACAGTAACACATTATTACCTTAAATTGCGAATTTTTTTTAAAGATTTTAGGAAATCTTGGAAAGTGTTTCAGAATATATGTTTAATAATTGATTTTTCTTACTTGTTAACAGTTTGCATTTATTTAATATAACATTTAATGCATTAAAAGCAAATTCTAAATAAAAAAAAAAACTGACGAAAAATATTTTGAAAAACGACATACAATTCCATTTCATAAGCTTTAAAACTTCACACGGTGTAAATAATTTTAAAATGTGTTTGGAACAAATTGGCATATGATCGTGTTTTTGTACCAATCGACCTTTAAAAATGATCAAATTTTCATTGGCGTTTTCAGAGTCTTGAACTAAGCCTTGCATATCGTTGGTCGCGCTTCAGCTATATAGACATTAATGAATATATCTGCACTTATACCCCTTGGCCTCTACGCGTTTCACGGTTTGGGGGAAGAGGTTAAGTTACTGACTCCTGAAACTCAGTGCATAATTAAAAAATCACTCACAACTCTTTACCTGCAAATAAATAGACCTATTTCCAGATAGCCTGTGCACTTAATTCTTTTTTTTCAATTTTGTCACTCATACCCCTTGGCTTCTGGGCTCCTCTATTGTTTTTTTTGTTGTTGTTGTTGTCGTTGTTGTTATTGCTGCTGTTGAAATTATAAAAAAAAGAAAAAAGATCTAAGCATCCCAGTTTCATAAAACAATCAAAATAACCTTACAGGAACTTATTATTATTATTTTCTTTTTTTTCAGAACTAGCATGAATCTCTTACACGAATTCATTTTGTTACAGATACATAAAAAGTTCTAGACATGCCGGTGTCCTAGCATGTTCTTAAAAAAGCATACAGCTATTTTTTTGTACTAATGTAAGATCGCTGCACAGTGTGTATGTGCACAATAACTGGTAAAATCACGTAGAAATCTGAAAAAAAAAAATCCTGAAATTCCAGTGAAGAAAGAATGCTTACTCACGTATATTTAGCACATGCAAGCTACATATAGCTACATAGATTAAACTACATGATTAAATATATTAAGTACACGGTGATCAGAAAATATCTGTTACAGGGTACTAGAGAGAAGATAAAGAAGCGTTTTTCTAAATGGAATTTGTGTCCATATTATGGCAATTTAAGCATTGGTGGCGAAGAAATGTGTAAAAGGTGTAATGAAAGACATCGTATAATAATCAACACAGACACTTATACACCGTCGAGTAACTTCTAAGAGCCAATAGATTGCACGACATTTTTAGATAAATGATTTATGGCAAGAAAAATCCAGTATATAATATAAAGTTAAACAAAGATTTTTGCGCCTTTATATAGATAGATAGGCTAGCAAGTTACGCTGTTAAGAAATTTCTTTAAAATCGGCTTTTTTATTAACAAGAATAACGATTATATATCGTTTTTTCATGTTAAATTATACTATAAAGAATATTTTACTATCCTCATATCCTGAATTCCCAATATTAATCAGAATTTTATTGTAAATAACGGAAATTCACAAAATATCAAAAATTGCAGCAATGGACAATCTTCGGTTCAGTAATGAACACCCTCATTTCCTGTAGTGGACCCCATAAAAAGTAATTAATATAATTGCACTCATGACTCTGTTTAGAGCCAGAAATTAGTGAAAGCATATTAATGAAACAAAATAGTTATTATCAAATAACTGTAGCAAATAAATTACCAGTAATTCATCAAATATTTTTTATATTCATTAATTGCTTTTGGATTTTTAGTGTATGGTTTCGTATAACTATTTTTAATAATTTAATTTCGAAATACTTCTTGATATGTTACTTGTAATAATAATATTTTGAATATGAAATAAATGATACTGTCAATTGGATATTTTAAAGACAAAATAAAATAATAACAGAATTAAAATATAGAACTCATGTTTGAGGCCACTGATATGCAAATATACGGGTCTCCTTATTAGTATTAAAAAAATTAATCTTCCATTAATAATAAATTTCCATAATAAATAAATTTCTATTAACATTAAAATAATTAATTGTTTTCGTTGTGAATACGCGTAAACATTTAGGGTAGAAGACAGATTTTTAATCACTTCTCTAACTTAGTTTTTCTTTCTTTCTTTCTTTTTTTTTTTAATTTAAAAGGGGAGGTTAAGGCCTATGATGTCTTATTTGCCTATGTCCTTAAACAATATATTCTGTTTTTTGACTGGTTTGAGAGACAGATTTTAAAACAAGCAAACATGAGTTATATACATTAAGTAAAAGAAAGACAAAACATTAAAAATTTATTAACCAAATAAAATAACTTAAAAGAAATTATTTTAAAAGGTTTTGGTGTAATTAAATTTTGGTAAGTGCAATTTAAAAGTTTAATTTATATATTTAGGCTCTTGACCAAAGTCAAAATAATTTATGGTCAATAAACATTACTGAAATTCGATTTTTAGAAACGTCTACATGAGGCATCTATTACTGTAAAATGACTAATTGACGATTCCAAAATTAGATATCCTTTTAAAGCTTTAAACAAAAATAAATTTTATAAATGATTATTATTAAGAGGGCTCAGGGGTTGAAAAATTTAAAAAAAAATCGATTTTCTTTTATGATCTAGTTTTATTATTCAATTAATTCTTAACTCAATGCAAGAAGCCGCATAAAAATATTTGCATTTTTAATGGAGTTATAAGCATTTATGTATCAACAGTTTCATAGCCGCACCAATATAATTTCAACTTTAAGTCGCGTTTTCTCAAAACTTGATTTTTGACGACTAACACCAAGATTTAAAAAAAAACTATTTGATGGAATGGCTTAATTTTTTTTGCATGTGTTCCTCTCCTGTATTGTAACTTTGTAATATCTCCTTGGCGACAAACACAGCCCATGCCAATTATACGCCAATCGGCAATTTAGTGTAACCCTGCTCACGTGTTGTGTGACGCAGTTGGCTTAGAAAAACGGTCTCTTAGCAACAAGCTCTGAATGCTGCAACAAGCGGCGACTCTAACAAAATAAACATTCCATTAAAATTTACAGTCTACTTGCTTTTTCTTTTTAATTTAATTTTTCTTTTTAATTGAGTACACCTCCGTACATTTTGGTCCTAGCGAACCGAAGGTATGATCGAGCCAGCATCTTTTCTATTGAGTTAAATACTTGAATTTATCGAATTTCGTCAACAAGATGAATAATGTCGGAAACTGAAATACCAGCGTTGAACAGAAGGCGAGGGAATATCAAGGCCCAAGTCACCAGGATATTTAATGCAACGGATGGAAAAAAACTTCAATTTATCTGAATGGAAAGCTCATCTGGACTCTTTGTCGAAAACTGAAGAAAAGTTTGAAGCTCTCAAACTTGAATACTACAGAATAATAGAGGAAGAAAAGTTGGAAGAAACTGAAAAAAAAAACACTCAGTCAACTGGACGAGGATATTCTAAAACTAGAGGTAAGCTTAAAATCCTCTATTAATGCTTATTATGAAAATACTGATTCAAATAAAAAATCCATTGAACAGGACCAAGCTAAAACGTCTAGCATTAAGCTACCTAGAGTCATATTGCCAGTTTTTGTGGTAGAAATGAAGAATGGTCCGTATTTAGAAGTACTTTTAATGAGCTTATTAATGATAATTCAATTTAAAAAATAATGAAAAATTATTTTATTTGCGTTCTGCTTTGACTGGTGAAGCTAGGAGTTTGCTTACACCAGATGAAAATTATGTTTCACTTTTCAATGCGTTAGAACAAAGATACGAGAATAAAAGAGTTATGGTAGATTGTCATATAAAGAATATTTTAAATCTTTGTGTAATTAAACAAGAATCCGCTAAGGATCTGCGCATTTTGTTAGATATCGTAAAGAAGAATTTAAAGGCTCTAAAGATCTTAAAGTATGATAGAGATAATTTCTCGAACGCAATTTAGCTGAATATTATTCTAAATAAACTAGATAACGAAACTCGTACACAATACGAACTAACATTAAAGGATAATGAAGTGCCTAATTTTGATGAATTTTTAGAATTTCTTGAGCGAAGATGTCAAATCTTAAATAGTATAAGTTCTAACGTATCCTCTAAATATACTGCAAAATCCTTATTCATAAAAACAAACAAACCTCAAATTAAATGTTGCGTAATCTGTAAAACCGAAAACCACCCCTTATATCATTGTGTTAAATATAAAAACATGAAGTTAAGTGAGCGAATTAACCTTGTTAAGAAAAATAAACTTTGCTTCAATTGTTTAAGTTCAGCCCACCTCATCAATTATTGTAATTCAAAAAGCACTTGTCATGTTTGCAAGAGCGCAAACCATCATTCATCATTACAAAATTATACAACACCAGTAAACAATCCTATAAACAATCTCCCAATGCATGAAACAATAAATAGCAATTTTGTTTCGGAAGATTTATCACAAAGCGAAACTACTGCTCATTCATATTTTTCGTATGAAAATGATAATAATAAATCTGTTTTAATTAGCACTGCAATAATTTATTTGACAGATGTAAATGGCATCAAATTTCCTTTCAGGGCAATATTGGATTCCGCATCGCAGAATTGTTTTTGTACATTTAAAGCAGCACAAATATTAGGCTTGAAAAAAGAAAAAATAAATATTCCTGTAAGTGGAATAAATTAATTGCCTATTTACATTAAATCTAGAATCAAATCAAAGTTGTCTAATAAAATGAATAGTTCCAGTTATGATATTGAGTTATTAATCGTTCCAAACATCTGTGACTTCACGCCCTCAAAAAAGATAAACATATCAGATTTAAAAATTCCAGCAAATATTTGTTTAGCGGATAAAAAATTTAACATTCCAAGCAGTGTGGAGATAATTATCGGTGCTGAACTGTATTTTTCTCTTTTAAATGAAGAAAAAATAAAGTTAGGCAATAATTTACATTTGCAATCAAGTATTTTCGGTTATATTGTATCTGGTTGTATTTATGACAAAACAGTAAATAATAATAATACTAATTATTGTTTCTTAACAAAAAATTTTGAAATACTTAATGACACTTTGAAGTCTTTCTGGGAAATTGAAGAAGTACAAAATTTAAAACCCTGTAATAGTGAAGAATTAGAATATTGTAATGATCACTTCGATAAAACACACTTCAGAAAACCGGATGGTAGGTTTGTGGTCACGATGCCGTTTAAACCACAGGTTTTAGAACCTGATTTGGGAAATTTCAAAAATCTTGCTTTGAAAAGATTAAACTCTCTGTGGCAACGTTTAGATCGATCTCCTGTTATGAAAAATTTATACACAGAATTTATTAAAGAATATAGAGATTTAAATCACATGCATGAAATAAAAGAAAACACGAACTTTAATGATGGCTATTACTTACCACATCACGGTGTTTTACGACCCTCTAGTAAAACCACAAAACTAAGCGTCGTTTTTGACGCTAGTGCCAAGTCAACCAACGGAAAATCTCTGAACGATTTATTACGTAAGGGTGGAGTTCTGCAAGATGATCTTTTTTCGATATTAATTAGATTTAGAAAGCATATTTATGCTTTTACTGCGGATATTAAACAAATGTTTAGGATGACAGAAATAAATCCATACCAGTACAAATAAGGTACCCGGGGTAATAACGCCACGTTAAGGTTCTACCAATTTTCACGGCTTAGTTTTAGATTGTATTTTTCAAACAAATATAGGATCTGATACAGCAACTCATTGACTATCTATATAAAACAAAATAATTATATATATATATATATATATATATATATATATATATATAGAGAGAGAGAGAGAGAGAGAGAGAGAGAGAGAGAGATAGATTGATAGATAGATATTTAGACAGGGTGAAATTTTTTTTTTAATGCATTATAAAAATTTAAATATTTGATTGAAATCTGAAAATATTTATGATATTTTTTAATCTGATATTTAAACTTCTAACAACATTTTGTAAAACGAATTAAATTTACACTTCCATTTTATCTCTTTTCTTTTTTTAAAGAATACATTATGAAAATATCCGATAGCTGCATGCTTTCGTTTGCAGTTAATATTATCCTAGCTCGGCAAATTTCAGCATTTAAATTTATTCATTTATTCATGTTCTTTCTGAATAAACTTTCCTGTCTCATCTGGAAATATTCTCTGAAAATATGTGTTAGCCTAATACAGATAGGTTAGCTTGCTGTCACCTTGGAAACTGTTACATATTCATGAGAATATAAAGGAATTACAAATTCCCACAAAATGTGTGTGTATCGTTGATATATTTCTGGCAGATTATGAATAATAGAATTTTAAAATTTTCTATTTATAAAATAAAATGTCAAATGAATTTAATAAAAGTTAAATAAAGTATACTTTTGAAATTAAAAATAAAACAAAGCAATATTTTATGTCCCAATACATTTTATTGTTTCTCTCATATGCGTGATACATTTTTTTTTCAAATAAGATTATGAGTTACAGGGCTATTCGGATACCTCCTAATTTCATAGGATGCTGATACAATTGTATTTATCCCCTTCGATAATATTATAACTGGAAACAGACCATTTAACAACAAATAACCCTTTCATTTACCAGAAAAACTATTTGATTCAATAAAAATATTTCCGTTTTAATCATCTTTCGTCAATATAAATACAAGGCGGAAGCCGTCGAATTTCGACGAAAGTAAATGTTTATTGATTTAAAATAAACCTACAAAATTAGCTACAGTAAAAACTGCATCTTACAATGGTCAGTCTAACTAAAAATGTTAAGAAAAAAATACTATTTCTATAAAACTCAGTCGTCCAAATTAGTAAAATTAATCACATATGTAAAATATAATAAAAAAACAAAATATAATAAAAATCAGTTATTAAGATGAAGTTATCAATTAAGGCTCTTATGTTTGGTATAATTGCGTATGAAAAAAAAGAAAGAAAGAAAGAAAGAAAAGAAAAGAAAAGTATTTCAAATTGGCATGATCTTAGAATTTCACGTGAACCTAAACCCATCATAATTTTCACCTTCACAAAATGTACATGCACATATTTCAAATTTTATCAATTTTAAGAGAAAATTGCGTACTTCTGTTGCCACAATTACAAAATTCGTACTAAAAACTATAAAAAAATTAATATGTCAAGAATAAATTGAGATGCAGTTTTCAAACAAATTAAATGTAAAAGTACATATTTTTCTCTATACGATGGTGTAAAAATTGAAAATGTGACTTGTTTAGAAGTATAAAATTTGCAGTACTGAAAATTGCAAAACGGAAACGCATGTGAAAATTTTGCCATTCGCAAAATGACGTATGTATTACGCACAGATACGTTTGGCCTTTATAAATGAGGTTAAAAGTGAAATACTTTTAAATTAACGTAATTAAAGAACTTCAGGGTACTCTTAGGAAGACTTTTCAATTTTTTAAATATTGTTTCAGTAGTAAACCCAATACATTTTAAGTTTCAATTCAACAAATTAAAAAAGTGAACGTTTAATTAAAAGTTAAAAAATCTTTATTTTTTTAATCCCCACAACCAACCCCATCATTTAATACTCATATTTATGCACACTGCTTGTCTATGATTTTAAAATGTGTATTCACACAAATATAATAATAAATAAAAGATAAATATAACGCTACGTTTGTTATACTTTTTAGATAGATTCATTCCTATGACGGAATTTCTGAAAAAAATTTGCAAGCCTACACCGTTCTTGACTCCTAGTACCCAAAATTACTCCCGCTTCAAAATTTTATCGATTTATCTATCTACCTGTTCATTTATCTATATCTCTATCTATCTATATCTTTATATATAAACACAATGTAAAAATTAATGCGTAACCTTAGTAATCCAAATTTACCGAAATCTGCTATGCTTACTAAAATTTTATATGTGCACTTAACAAGAAAATGATGTCAATCTACAATTCTTGTAAGCAAAACTAGAAACATCTCTAACATTACTAAAGAATTTACCAAAATTTTGTAATTTTTCTAAAATTTTATCTGTAATCCTCGTTACAATTACTTAAAAAGTTCTGGGAGTACGATTTTCCAAATAATTTCTTAGTAACCTTAAGTTAATTTTTTTTTACTCAATGTGTAAATCCGTATCTGTTACATGACATTTACTGTTGCCATTTCATAAAAAGTTCTTGAAATGAAATTCTACTACAAGTTTTTATTTTGTAATTTTGTAATTTTTTTTTACAATACATATGATTTTTATAAGGACAAGATAAGTAACATATTTCTGCACAAATCACCCTCAAACTGTTGCAGAAAATATTGATTATGTGTCAATTGAAAATATTGGTTATATGTCAACTGTAATAGTTCGTGCTAAACAAAACGACTAAAATATAAACCACTTATAAATCACTAAAAAGATAACTAACTAAGCTAAACTAAAAATATAACCACTAAAAATACCACAATAATCCAGTAAATGAAAATTATTTTTTTAAATAATATTTTTAATACTCGTGGACGTTATATCTCTACCGCTGAATAAAAGCTTCCTTGTACCTAAATAGACATTTAACATAGATCAGGTAGAACGTGCAGGATGAAAGAAATAAAACAGAAATTCAATGCTCTGTGAAAACATGAAGTGAAACAGACTATATTGCAAACTTGCTTTGTTAACATTTTCTCATCTAAGTTAGAAAAAAAACAACATCGCGACAGGTATTTGAATCAATGCGTAATAGCTTCAATTTAAGAAAAACTGTCTCTATTCATTTACCAAAATCAGAAGACAAGTATAGTTGCGATTACGGATGTAGAACAAAACGGATTTAAATGGTTTGCACATGCATGAAGAATGAGCGAGGAGTACCTATCAAATGCTCATAAGACAGACGCCCGAATCTTATACGAAAGAAGTTCTGACAAAGGATCATTTATAACAAAACAATCGAAAAGACATGCAAAAAATTTACATTAAGTAATAGTGCTACCCTAGACATTTAAATTTAAATAATAATAAAAAAAAAACCTAAAAAAAGTGTTGACACAAACGATCGCTGAGACACGCAACCCAAACTTGGAAATTTACTTCAAAAAGTATCAACTTGTTACAAAAAATTAAATTTAAATATAGTTCATTTTATTGAATATTTTATTAATTCAAAGTAATCAATCTGAATCCGTACGCTTAAAAAAAATCTATAATCACACTGTAAAGATATCGAAACCTGGTGTTTATTAAAATTTTACCTGTACACTGCACAAGAAAAGATGTAAAACTACAAAACTAATTTTCGTAAAGCTACAAAAATCTGTAACTTTACAAACGAGTCTAGCAAAATTACAGTTATTTTACTAAAATTTTATTGGTAACCTTGGTCGCAGTTACATAAAAAATTCTAAGAATCTCAGTTTCCTAATAAATTCCTAGTAACCTTACAGATTTTATTTTATTTTAAATGTAAATCTGAATCTGTTATATAAATTCTTGCGCTATTTCCGTTGCATAAAAAGGTTTAGGAATCCTAGTTTCTTAGAAAACTTTTAGAAACTTTAATGTACGGACATTCCTTGTTAACCTTGATCATTAGCAGGTACGTAAACAGTTTTTCAAGATGTAAAATTAAAAATACAAAAATATATATTCAATCATATTCTTCATTACATGAAAATGTATTTGTGCCAAAATATTGCTTTAAAAATAATAAAAAAATAAAAATAAATACACATTTTGTTGTATAAATCATTTAAATTATAATTTAAAAGTAGTGCAAGCTATATTTAAAAAAAATCATCGAACACACCCATATTGAAAAAATAATAAAAATAATTTTATTACTACCCGAAAAAGCTGAAGATTCAGAAACATGAAAGCATTGTAATTCGTTATATTACAGACGTTCAAAAATAGAAACATTACGGAATACTCTAAATATATAATCTTAATAATCTTAATAATCTAAATATATAATCTTTATTATCTTAATAATCTAAATATATAATCTAAATAAAAATCGATTACTTATTTTAACTATTGGAAAGTAAAAAAAGTTAAGCGCAATATTTGAGATCAAGGGATCATTCAAATCAATTACTTCCGTAACATTTTAATATATTAAATATTTGTGCAAAACTGAATTTTAACAAAAAGTAAAACGGAATTTAAAGTAATTGTGCACTTGAAAATATTGCTACAAAACTAATCATTTGGAAATTAGATAATGTTAAACGGTAAACAGGAATATCCTGCTTATAAAATATGGGCTTAAATGATATAAAAAAAAATGCAACTTTAATTTTTTTTTCATTCCTGCCATAAAATAAATTATATTAAAGAAATAAAAAAAAATATATATATAAGGCTCTTGATTAAAAAATAATTTACGTTTCTAACAGTAAAAAAATAAAGCGTGTATTTCTGAGAATATTTTAATAAAAATACACAAATTTGTAAAACAGTCCATAACAGTCTTGTAATCACATAAAGATAAAAGATTTAGCACTAACGTTAATATACGCTAGCAAACATCTTCACTATAAATCTTGAATGAATCGCCAATCAATGTGTCCACGAACGCTATAAAAGTGACTCGATACAAAGCTATAAAATTAATGGTCTGTAATAAACCGAAAAGATTGCATGGGATAAAAACAAAAAAGTTGTTCATCTGAAAAAAATCTACAATTACTGTATATTATATTCTAATCACATAACTGTAAATTATATTTTAGGCTGTAAGTTTTAAATAAAATAAAAAGTTTTTTTATTTTTTTAGTTCACTTTATCTTTGCAAGAAGCACATTTTCGAATTCCAGTGTTTGACGGATCTAAACATTTTAGGGATCTGTGAACTTCAAAAACATGTCAACTAAAGGCTTCTTTGTCAATTTATCTGTTATTCTCTCAGTTTGACACTACTTATGTGACAAAAATTTTGTGAATATTCAATCTCATAAAATAATGCATGCAATTTCACAAAATTTTAGATTCAATTATGAAAAATGGAACTGGTTAGTTTTAGGTGTATATCGCCCAATAGATGGTGCTGCTATTAGCAGTCGCCACGTGGCGATTGGTATCCGTAGATCTGCACTTATCTATCAAGCGGTAAGTTAAAGTAGATAATTAATTTCCAATTAGGGCACATAACTTTCACACGCCGCATGTAATAAAAAAATATATTTTTTTTTTGAAAGAAATAATAAAAAAATAAGATTTAAACATGATTAGAACAGACGATACCTGTTCTAAGGAAATGATGTCAATCTACAAAACTTGTAAGCAAAACTAGAGACATTTGTAACTTTACAAATGGATTTTGAAATTTTGGTAATTTTACAAAAAAATTATATGTAATCCTCGTTTCCGTTACTTAAAAAGTTCTGGGAATCCGATTTTCCAAAAAATTTCTTAGTAACCTTAAAACGTTTTTTGATTCAAAGTGCAAATATGCATCTGTTACATGAATTTTTACTGTTGCCATTGCATAAAATGTCCTTCGAATATAATTCTACTAGATTTTTTTTGTAATTTTCAAATTTTTTAGAGCGTAAAGAGACTGTTTTTTTTTTCCAAAATTGACTTAGTCTACTAAAATTGTGAAACCCTCAATCTAAGTAGAAAATTCCGGGTTTTTTTAAAGTTAAAGATACTGTTACACTAATTGCAGTTTTAAATCAAAGTTTTATTAATAAAAGTGTGTATGTTTCCTCATATTTTGGTGTTCATAATGCGTACGGAGCGTAATAAGTAGATGGAAATTATATAAAACATTTAAATTCCCGATATTTACCAAAAAATCTTAAAAATATTTATTCTTTATGTAACTATGAAAAAACTGCAATTAAATAATGCATGGTTATTCTTCAAAATTATATGTTTCATCAGTACAAAAATTCTATAAACTAAAAACAATGACCGCAAAATTCAAAATACAGGTTTGAATATTCTATGTGGCACAATCAAAGTTCGGTAAAGCACATTTTGTATTTCTTAACATTAAGAATTATACTAATTAAATGTTACCTGTCAAATTTCTATACGATGACTTATGGAAGTGTTACTAATGATGAAATTTTATTTCGTAAGACTGCATCTAAAAAAATGCGAATAACACCTATTTTGCAGAGTGAGTTCCTTTTCTACAAAGATGAACTGGTTGTTAGGGGCCACCAGAATAAGTACCTATCAAGGATATGCATATTTAACCCGGGAGAACGCGCGCTTACCAGGGTATGAATGATTTTTACTTCGCCACCATTAAAATCAAATTATAACAGTAACGTTATAAATACGGCAACAATTCGTTGAAAATTTTCGATAAAATAAGTTGAAGATTACTTTAAAAAAATTAGTGGTTGCAGTTGTAAAACCATACGCACTACGGGTCTTTTAGGCCCTGCGCGCGTCCTCGCGGGTTAAAATATGAAAATAAAATGTGTGTAAACTATTTATAAAATTCATTGCAATTCCAAGAACAAAATTAAGCAAATATTATATTATTTTTATACATAGTAAAAATAATATAATATTTGTAATTATATTATAATGTAATAATTATATTATATAACTGTTTACTCTTAGTCTTATTTCCAAGAAAATATATCTTTGAAAAAATTTGAATGAAATTCATGGTCATGAAGAAATTGAAGTGTTTGGAAAATTTGATTACAAATACCTAGACAACTAATTATCCAATCAAATTCATGTTTCACGCAAAATTTATGTATTTTTATTGTCTTTTATATTAATTTCTTAAAATAAACAATTTCGAAATTTTTTTTACGAATAACTGTTTTCAGATTCTAAATAATCGAGATTACGATTCAGGTGGCTTCTTTTATTTACATACAGCGAAACCATACATGACATTAATCGTCGAGAAAATAAGATAAAATACATTATCCCTAAATAAAAGGAAAATTATGAGGGGTGAATCCATTTATCCATTGATTTTTGCCAATATAGCATTCGCAATATGGCACGTACTACCGTATTTAAATACAACCCAAAATCTTTTTGTCTTATTTTAGGAATAACAGATTTTGAACTTATTCTCTCGACTATTATTTTCAGAATTTTCAGGATTTGTTTTTGTGACTTTTAAAAAATAAATATCAATTGCTCAATACATTTAGCTAACATAATATATTTAGTTAACCTGTTCATTTTAACCAATTTTGTATTTTTTAAAATTCTGATAGCGGGATAAAGTGTAAAATGTTTGTCATATTTTCAGAAAAGAACATTATTTGATATTAAGAACGCTGCAAATTGTAAGCAAACAATTTGCAAAAATTTGGGACTGTTTTTATAAAAACCTTAAATTCTCTACGAGTATACATGCTATCCGCATAAAAATTAACACAGCTTGTAACATTAAATCACTTAATCATAATCTACATTTTCTACGCTTTTGCTTCATTATTATTGAAGGGGTTATCCAAAAGATATTCGTTCTTTTTTAATTTGTCGACGGCTCCCTATGGAGTTGCAATAAAAAATTCTCCACGAAAATGTATGACCGCTACTAGTATGCTTTCCCTGTTAGAGTTTCAAGATAATTCTTTATGTGTTTTATTAGATATTTAACAAAATGTCCAAAATCGCAAGTGGCCGGTCACCTTTGTCAATATAATGTACAATCGTGTAGAAAATTATTTTAAAATGTACACTTGTTGCTTTTACTTGGTTCAATGTACCAGTGTAGTAAACGTCCGTCAGTTCACCCCGATTTATTAATATTTCATGTTATTAAAATGCCTTAGGTAATGTAATAATATATTTCCGAATCAATACCTTAAAAGTTAAAAAAAAAATTTCACATGCAGAATTACTGATCATTTACGTAACTTAGATCAAAGAATAACGAAAAAAAATCAAATCAATTTAAATTTGTTCTCATTGCTTTATGAAATGTGGTTTTAAGTAATTTATTTTTAATTTACATGAATGATATATTTTACGTGTGGTTAATTTTACATTTTTACATGTTGTGTTATAATGTTTTACGATATCGAAGAATTATATATAGAAATACCGGGTGATCCAAAAGCAGGACGAACTTTAAAAATGAATAATTCGAAAGCGTATCAACATACAAAGATTCATTGCATCAACGGATGAAAAAGAAACTGGGTTTTGTGTAGCAACAAAAAAATATAGTTCTGTTAACAACCAACAGATGAGGCTGTCAGATTGCTGATATAGGATTATGCAAGGCAACACACAATATAAAAAGGAGCAACTGCAGTAGGTAATGGTTGTCGAACCTCGTATACATTGAAATGCTGTACATAGTTGAGAAAGCCCTCTTAGTTAAACTGTATTATAAGTATTCAGAAAGTGTGATTACGGCATTGCGAGCATATCGCAATGTCAGGCGTATAATGTCTTCTGCATTGAACAAAATGATGCAGAAATATGAAGCTACAAGTTCTTTGGCGTCAACATCAAAGAAGTGGACGTCTCTCAACAGCCGCTGCTGTTGCCACGACAGTGCAGCAGACGGTGCAATCCATGCCTTCGGTTGCTTCGCGTGGGGAGTGCTGTGCTTATGGAAGTGCCTAGAGAGCACTGTAAATAACTTTACAACGGTATTCTTATAAGATTCAACATAACAAAGATCTGAAATCTCCTGACTTCGCTCGCGCCGAATTTAGTGAATTTGGTGTGCAATAAGATGGAAGAGTAGCACGACTGGCTTGATACTGTACTACGAACGGATAAAGTACATTTAAAGCACTCTGGGGCTGTTAACATCCACAATTGTCGAGTGCGGACCACAGAAAATCCACATGCATTTATTGATTTACCCTTGAAACAGACTTAAATGACAGTTTGTTGTGCTTCACTGCTGATTTCATATTAGGTCCATTTTTGTCTTTCGAAGAAGTCACACAGACGGGTTTCAAAACAGTTTCTGCCACAGGACAGCGATATGCAGCACTCTTACGGAACAACATTATTCCTGAACTGCAAGCGCGATATTCACTCCAAACAGTCGCCTTTATGCAAGATGGAGCACCAAGTCGTAATGCTGCGCCTGAACAACGCCTGCTATGCTCAACATTTGGGGAGGATCTCATTATCAGTTGCTATTTTAATCAAGCATGGCTTCCAAGATATCCCAATCGGACACTCTGTGACTTTTGTCTGTGGATATTCTTGAAGTCAAAAGTGTACTGCAACCAATCGGCATTACTAGCAGCAATAAATGCTGCCATCCGCCAAAATGTATCTGCAATATGACGCAAGAAATATTACTAAATGCTGTGGGCGGTGTGGTGCCTCGTCTTACAGATGTATTTCTGAGTGAAAGACAGCACACTGAGTATTTACTGTAGAACTAATTAACTGTAATTAAGCTAATTTATAGGTTGACAACATTTTTTCATTTGTAAATAATCTTTGTGCACGCTATAGCGCCATCTGTTGGTCGCCAACATAACTATTTTTTTCGTAACCACACAAAACCCGGTTTCTTTTCCATCTGTTTGGTGCAAACCGTGTATTTTTATCTTGATTCGTTTTTGAATTATTCATGTTTTAAATTCTTCCTGACTTTTGGATCACCCGGCATATTAATTAATGACTATTTGCATTACTTGGTGCAATGAAAAATATTTATTTTCCATCCGTTTGGTGCAAACCGTATAGTTTTATCTTGTTTCATTATTTAATTATTCATTTTTAAAATTATTTTTGACTTTTGGATAACCCGGTATATTAATTAATGACTATTTGCATTATTTGATGTAATGAAAAATATTTATTTTAATTGACTTTGTTCTATCTAAAGTTATTTTTTTAAACCCCTTATATAAACAACCTTTATTACTTACAGTCATTTATTTTATCTTCTGAAATATCATTAAAACATAGTTACTTTGACTAAAATGTCCACGACATATGAGTAAATCAATTCTACAAATGAAGACTTCATAAATATATATGTAGTCGTTCTAGTGTGATAAGTAATTATGATAAAACTAGTAAGAATCTATTTCTGAAGTTATTGGTTTAATGAAAAATAAGCAATGTCATTAAGATCTTTATCGTATTAATATATGACACAAAAAGTGAAAATGCTAACTACAATGTTTTTTTCTGCATCTCATGCGATATCTTAAAAAATCTGAATGATATGAATATTAAAATTATTTATCACACTGTAGGTCATATACTTATATATTTGTATGCTTTCTTTGTACTTTTGAAAAAACATAAAATACATTTATTTTATTTCTTAACTATAAACATTAAACTAATTAGTTTATTTTAATTCAATACTGAAAGTTTTATGTTCATTTTAAATTTATCAAACAGTGTATAGTTAAAAAGTACATTGAAAATATGAATTTAAGAAACAACTGGTAACAATAATTGAAACTTTCGAATTTATCTATTTAAAATTCCAAAATATACAAAATTTTGATTATTTTTGTATTTTATTATTGCAATAATTATTTAAAAACCAATTTAATAGGTTATTATAACTAATATTGTTAATGTAAGTAGAAACAAAACTTAGAAACGGCAAAACGAATTGAACTTTTTTTTAGCTTTAAAAATTGTATATTTTTTCTGTTTTTCAAATATAATAGCCGTACATTCTTGATATAACAGAATAAATTATTTTACTTGTGAATGCATGTGCTTTTGAAACATAATACAAACTGTCCAGAAATTGTATAAAAATTTAATTTTCGTAATGTTAAAAAAAAAGCTCTTTTGAATAAATATGTTTTATTCTATCTTCCAATTTTAAAAAGTCTTCATTGGAATAGTGAGATTTAAACATCAAGCAGCAATATTAGATAATTTAATCTTGAACGCTGAAAGTAGGGTTCATGCAGTGGAATTTTTAAACATTGAAACAATAGCCTATTTCCTTAAATATTGTCCCTAGACACTCACTTCTCTTAGAAAAATTTTATAAGAAAGGAATAAAATTTCATAATATGCAACTACATGAGGGATCTATTTCGAAAATATAAAAAAACAAATTATATGACCCCCGTAAGGTAAAATTTCTAATTAGAAATATTACCATTGTCCGTTCCATAATGAAAATTCTTAAAATTCCATCATAATGCTTGCAAATGTCACAGAGATATAAAAATCCAAAAATTGTGGTCTAGAACACTTGTGCGACGTGATAATCATGTATCTGGATTGGAAAAAAGGTATCATCTATATATTATACGTTATTAAAAATGTCTTTAAGACATTGGCTCCCCTTTTGAACATAAAAATAGCAGCGTATGGGTTTTATTTTAAATGTATTTAAGTGATTTATGTATAGACAAAATTTTCCAGTGTGAGCTCAGCTCGATCCAAAGAAAAAAAACTCCAACCGGACTAGAAAAATAGTTAAAGTCTCGGTCCAGGTTCGTCCGCCACGACATTGTTCCTGCAAAACAAAAAGTTTTACGCCGATATCTTTAAAAAATCGTACGATGAATTCTGACTAAAAATACACATTTTAGGCTTTTTATAAGCTTCATTTTCAAAGAAATGCCCTAGGATGTAATGTTATTTTTTAATTTAACTCTATTTGTAAGTAAATGCTTCAGTGATTATTAATATCGTTAATCCATATTCCATGTATTTTAAACAAATTCCTTCTTAGCAGATGTAAATTTATTATTTCCCATGTATTATTAATCTAATTTCATATATTTACACACAATTTTCTGTTTAATAAAGGTTTCCGCCATAAAAAACGTTTTTTTCCACATGTTTTATTGTATTTTAAGTTTGATGTCTAAAAGACTATCATTCTTTTTAAAAAAATAAGTTTTAAATTTTAATTGCAAAGTACAGATCACAGATATAAGAAGAATAAGCACAATCTGGGATCAGTAAGGGGAAAATATGTTAGTTCCACCAAGCGTCGAAAAGACCAGGCCTGTCAAAATAGTAGTGAGTACGGACCGCGTGCTGATCCCGCTAAAGGAAGGCAAAGTTTAAAAAGCGACGGGTCTTAAGATTTAACTCTTTTTATCGTACAGGTATGGGTCCATAAAAAGCGCGAAATTCTAAGGGTAAAAATTATGGCAGAACAAAAAAGCGGCATGTTATAAATAGTCTTCTTTTAAATCAACCGATGACACATTTTATAATACCTACCTGTAATTTTTTTTAATAAGATGTTTTCCCAAAATCTTCAGAATTTCTTCCTTGTCTTATTGTGTAATAAATAACAAAATAATGGTCATCAGATTAACTACATTCCTTATATTTCAGATAATGACTCATTCGATGAAATTCAGTAAATCGATATGGATGGCTACTATTAACATTATTAACCAAAAAATATTTTTTTTTTCAAAAATGAAAAAAAAATCGGACAGTTGGACTTGAAAGATCTAAGTTACAAGTGGGAATTACTTACACAATTGCAAATTTTTAATAAGAATTGAAACGTAGATTAGAAGCCAAATCTTCATTTAAAATTTTAAATAAGTTATTCTACACAATGATTTTTTCAATGTTGATCTTTCTTAAATTGTTGTAAACCAATAATTGTTAATGATTTGAACTTGGATCAGTCTTTATCGATTATTTTCGACCAATTTTGCTTCTGCAAATTAAAAAAAAGACACTTTTCAAAGTATATTTTTGTTACGGCTTCACCATAACCTTGGATGCCGCGCGTCTCCTTGGCGCATTCTACTGTACTTTAGGTTTGTCGCTTTGGCAACATTGGAATATTATTTGTTATTGTTTGGTTTCGGCGATCTTAGCGGACCTATCGGGTGTTCGCTGGATCTGTATTCTTCATTCAAAATGTAAATAATGTGTAAATAATTTGTATATAAAAAATCTTTAAGTATTATTAGTAGTAATAATTGAACCAGCGACCTAATGAGTGCTTTAAATATACTCGCATCATTCGACAGTTCATTACATTGGTCCGCTCACCGGTAGGACTTTCGTTCTTTAATTCGAACTTTGTATTAAACCTCCTCGTTCTATTTGAATTAAAATGGCTTCAATAGTTAGCTTGAATAGGACAAGAGGCTCTTTAAAAGCCCAGTTAACAAGGTTAGAAAATTCTGTAAATGGAAAAACCGAAGAATTGTCTAGAATTCAAATTCAAACGAAAATCAAGAATCTTCAAAAGTTGTCAACAAACATCGATGTACTTCGTCGAGATAATTATATAACAGCACTAGAAGATCATGACTGAACCGAAATTAATGCTTCATTCGTCGAAATGTAAGAACGAGTAGAACAGCTAGAGGTAAGTTTCAATCAATTATTATATTTCAATAAAATAGAAACTAAAAATTCGGAATGAAAGATAAGTAACAGTAAAATAAAACTTCCTGACATACCTCTTCCGCTATTTAGTGGCAAATATGAAGAATGGAATATTTTTAAAATAGAGTTTAATAATATTGTTATGAATAATGAAGAACTGACTGATGTTCAAAAATTTCATTATTTGCATTCCGCACTAAGAAATGAGGCTAAATTATTACAAACTCCAGGTGATACATTTGATTCGTTGTTTAAAGCGTTAGAAAATAGATTTGAGAACAAAAGAATTGATGTTAATATACATTTAAAGGCTGTGTTAGATTTTGAAAAAATTACACATGAATCATCTAAAGAATTGAGGCGTTTATTAGATGTCATAAACAAAAATATCAGGGCTCTAAATAATTTAGGATTTGGGAGAAATAACCTCTCTGACATTTTGTTTACAACTATAATTTTAGAAAAACAAGATAAGGAAACGAGAAAACAATAGAACTGTCAATAAACACCTCTGAAGCTCCTAGTTTTAACAGTTTAATAGACTTTTTAGAAAAAAGAAGCCAATCGCTCGAAAGCATTAATAGAAGTAATTTAACTTGATCAAAAATCCCTAGTGAAATAAAACCAAAATCCCTTTTAGTAAATACAAGTTCTGAAAAACAGTGTATTATTTGTGATTCATTTCACCCCCTATATAAATATAACAAATTTTTAAATGTGAAATTTTTTGAAAGATTTCCTATCGTTAAAAAAAAAAAACTTTGCCTGAAATGTTTAACAAATCACATTTAGCAGCTAACTGTGTTTCGAAACATTTATGTAAATATTGCAAATCCTCCCACAACACTTCGTTACATAGAGATAAAGAAATCGGCTCCAATAATGAAACGCATTTCTAAAGGACAGATGTTGATCAGACAGTACGACGTCTAGAATCATGTCCGAGGCCTTCAGTCTCACAAAATCTTTCTAATTGCTTATTCGCTTCAAATAAAACTGATATCTTGTCAACTGCAGTAACTGACATAAAAACAAATAAAGGAAATTTTATCCTGGCAAGGACTCTCTTAGATTCTTGTAGCCAAATAAATTATGTGTCGCTTGAATTTTCAAAGAAATTGGGCTTAAAGAAATCAAAGGCTTTCGCTCCAATATCGGATTTGAGAAACACAACCACAACATTAAATTATAAAATTAAAACTGTGATTTCAAATAAAAATAGAGATTTCACAAAGGAACTGGAATTTCTTGTAGTGCCAAA
Organism: Maratus speculifer; assembly: GCA_964019185.1. Lineage (NCBI taxonomy): Eukaryota > Metazoa > Arthropoda > Arachnida > Araneae > Salticidae > Maratus > Maratus speculifer. The sequence continues at coordinate 165,101,334 of OZ025294.1, read as the reverse complement.
AATTACAGAAATAACCCCACTTACACCTATTCATATTCAAATTGCTGATATTCCTACAAATATACCGTTAGCCTGCTGGTCGGCGCCGAATGCTTCTTCGATTTATTAAAATCAGGTAAAATTCGCAGTTCATCTCAAAACTTTTTATTTCAAGAAACAGTGTTCGGATATGTTTCTAGCGGTGTAGTGAATAATTCCTCGGATGATTCCCAATATTATGATTTATTAACCAATGAAAAAATAGATGAATCCTTAAGAAAATTTTGGGAAATCGAAAATATTAATGATTCTAGTTCTTTACTAGTATTGAAGAGAAATTTTGCGAAAATCATTTTGAAACAACTCATTATCTAACTTCCAATGGTCAGTATGTTGTTAGCATGCCTATGGAGGATGCTACACTTTTAGGAGAATCCAAAAAACTAGCCGAAAAAAGGCTCGATCAAGTTTGGCACCGATTAGATAGGGATTCGAATTTACAACCTCTCTATTCGGAATTTATGGAAGAATACAAAAACTTAAATCATATGGAATTAATAGAAGAATCAAAACCCGTAAAGAACCTTTATTATATACCACATCATGGGGCCTACAGGCCAGAAAAAAGTACAACACGCTTGCGTGTCGTTTTTAACGCGTGAAAGCCAACGACATCTGGTTTGTCATTGAATGACATTCTTTTAAAAGGAAAAATTCCTCAACAAGAATTATTCTTAATTATGATACGTTTCCGAAAACATCGATATGCATTCACAGTGGATGTAGAAAAAATGTATAGAATGGTATTAATTGATCCATTCCAACGAGACTTTCTTAGAATCTTGTGGAAGGACAATATTAACGCGCCAGTGAAAACTTATAAACTTAATGCAGTTACTTATGGGACATCTAATGCTCCTTATTTAGCAACTCGTGCTTTTAAACAATTAGCTCTTGATATGCAACCAAACGTACCTCTAGCATCGTCAGTTGTTTTAAAGGATTTTTATGTAGACGACCTTCTTTCCGGGGAATCGACTCTCGAAAAGCCGAAAATTTTAAAATCCCAATTGATAGAGCTTTTGAAGCTTGCAAATATCAAATGGCACAAATGGTGTGCAAACCACTGAGAATTACTTGAACCCGACATTGGCAACATTGGAATATCGTTTGTTATTGTTTGGTTTCGGCGATCTTAGCGGACCTATCGGGTGTTCGCAGGATTTTTATTCTTTATTCGAAATGTAAATAATGTGTAAGTAATTTGTATATAAAGAATTTTTAAGTATTATTAGTAGTAATAATTGATTCAGCGACCTAATGAGTGCTTTAAATATACTCGCATCATTCGACAGTTCGTTACAATTTTTTTAAAAAATAAGTTATTCTTGCATCTTTTTTTAAATTTTTTATTTAAAATATTTATTTTTTAAAAAAGGCTGGAAAAAAAAGTCGAAATTATTTTTTTCTTGAATTAAATGAAAACATATTGAATACCTACAAATAAAATTTCATTTTATAATGATTTTAATTTACGCCATAAAAAAAAAGAAAAAAAAAAGAAAAAAAAAAGAAAAATCTATTTCTTTTTTCAAAAATCTTGTAAGAATTTATATCATATGATTTTATTTGAAACTTTATAGTTAAGCATCACAAAAAAGATCAAAACATTAACTTAATGAATATATATGTTTTAATTTTCGCGGTGTTTTTTAAATGAACATATTTTTAATTACACGCATTTTAATTTATATCTAGTCCTTAAAATCTGACGAATTATTTAAACTGGTATATATTTCTGTGAGTTTTGCAGATATCAAGATATAATTTTTTGGGTTTAGTTACAAAAAATATAAGGATATTTTTTCCTGCTTGGAATATTTTATCCTAGAGAAAGTCCATATAATTTTTTTTTTCAAATAAACCCTCCATGAAATTGCAAGTTATGTCACCAAATTTTGCATTTTTTGAATGGAACTTTGCATTTCAATGTATGTGATTAAGGGCAATGTTTAAGGAAGTAGGCTATTTTTTTATAGTTAGGTAAATTTAAAAACAGAACCATAAGGGGAAAAATCCCAACTTCGTGAATTCAAAGATATCAAATCCAATTAAATTTATTAAAAATCTTCTTAATATTATGTACAATATTCTCACTAAGAAGTTTTTGATAGGACTACCTCTAACTGAAAAAAAAATAAATAAATAATAAAAAATGGAAAACAAAAAGGAACTGACTCTATTAGATTGTAATTAGAGGCTAAAGGAATTTGGTGAAAAAACGTGAATAGCGCCAATTTGGTATTACTTATGCCGTGTAATTTTGGTCGCCAAATTTGGCGATACATCAAGATATTGCCGACAAACTTGGTGGCATTTTGCAACAGAGCCAGGCTCCACCTCCTGCGGTATCTTCTCAGATTTCCACTGTTTCATTGTTTATCTATGTAGATTTTTATTTCCAAATTGTTAGTCTATTTTATGTATAATGATTCAAACAATTTTTTCATCCTTAAATACCATTATCTCTGGACCGATGTGATCTGCGTTTACCGTGTATCTGAATGAAATAAAATTCATATTTTTGATACGCATTTCGCAATAGATTACAAGGAATTTTTTAGTCATAAAAACATATACATATATTTTGTCAATACCTTTTAAATTGCGTCTTTGGTTGACTTTGCCGTAAAGTGAAAAACGTCTTACGGAAGAAAATAATCTATTTTTCTATTTTTCAAAGATTTAACTGCAATATTTTTTCAAATTAATAATTCTTTTTGTAACTAATAAATCGGTTTTATGTAACATGCCTTCCAGTTTTAACTTTAAAGAAGGATTTAGTTTGAAACGGATTTATTAAAGAACGCATATAAAATTGAAATATCAATTTTTGATATTTCCGATGCGTAAATGGATTTCTGGTAACATAGAAAAACATTTGAAAACATCTGAATGAAATAGATGTCTTTATGATACGAACGATTTGCGATTGATATTTATTGAGTTAGCTAATTATTAGAAATTTAAAAGTCTGAATCTCAGGTGCACAAAAATAGACACTGGAGTACCCTCACACAAATGTTTAACTTTGTATGTGCCCGTAGATTTCATTGCCCAGAGACACACCTATAAATTCAGAGCGCAAAATTTTTTCATTGTTTTCATGTATAAAAATCTGACAAATTTTCACATTTAACATTTTTAAAAATAAAACTCCCACCTTCTTACTCATGTCTATGCAGTTAATATACGATAAAAAATCGCTAATATTGTACTTTTTAATAGCTACAGGACTATTTGAGATTTTCTTAATGAATTAAATTTCTTTCTAGGAAACCGTAAACTGAGATGCAGGTAGGAAAATAACTGCCTTAAGATTTTATTCGAATTAGAAAATTTTATTCAGGTTTATAATACGAAAGCGTAAATAACAAAAGCTAAGCATCTCTAAACACCCAAAATAGTATTCAAATTCACTTTTATAATTTCAATCTATACACATTTCTTTAGACAGCATGAAAAGCATAGTTCAAAAAATCATATTTTTTTCAGGTCCTTAAAAAAATAGATAGTTATTCTTTAACGTAATTTCAAAATTAAATACTGTCATTTTCTTTAACTTAGCATTTAATTCCAAAAGCAATTTCCCGTATCTAATTTAAATTTTAATAACTGCGAGTGCTATAATTTTATTTCTGTATCCCTGATCAGATTAAGTTAATATATTTTACCGTTCAATCGCAACTGAATTTAGGGAACTGAAAAGTTCTTTAATTAAATCTATAAAATGCAATTTCTTTGTATCTTGGTTTTAAAATTTCATGTATATAAACGTAGTTATTAATTTCGATTAATAATGTAGGCGGTTTTCTTAATAAGAACAGTGAAAGAAAACTAGTGAAACACAAAAAAGAAAAATATTGCTCTAAATTAAAATAAGTGCTAAGGTATTTAAAGATGTAAGAACAGCAATAAATATAGTTTGCAAAAGAAAACAATAAATTAGATGAAGAATATGAATTGAAATATATTTTTTAAATTAATATTAATCAGTTTGAAATTACATATATATCAAATCAATTGCCATTGCAAATATGGGCACCATACCGAAAACTTATATAACATTAAATTTTTTTTTAAAATATCAAAGATTTAAAGCGCATTTGTATAACCTCCTCAGTCCGGAGAAAAATATTAGGAGAGACCATGAAAATATAAAATTACTTAATTAAATTACTTATTTATTCATTTAAAATGACCAATTTAAAATTACTCTTAAACATCCCTACCGATGTATCAGTCTATATATCAATGCTTATGATATGCATTAATTTATTTAAAATGTCAAAAAGCGATATTAGCAATTCTAGTAGCATTTAAATTAATTTAAAGGGAGTTTTTTAGTTTCTCCTAAAGGTGACATCACACTGAGTAGGATAAAGTTATGAATTTTATAAGAAAAAAAAACAAATGTCAATAAAGTAGTAAAATATAACAACTTATCAATATCACTAGCTAGATTGTTTATTACTAGACTTATAGTTTAGTTAGTGATATTGATAAGTAGTTATATATTAATATTTAAATGGTCTTTTTATCAGAAATATTACAATGTTACACACCCGCTCCTTAAATTTAAAATAGTGTTCATACATTGTTTAAACAAACACACACAAACACACACATATATAAATATATATACTACCTCTGACAATGAAGTTCGGTGAATGAATTCAGAACGACCGATCTGGCAACACTGGAGAAATAAAACGCTGCACCTGCATAGAGGCAGATGTTGACTATCTTCCCCCCACGGTTGTTCAGTTGAGCGTCGTTTAAGTTATGTGTAAGACGTGCTTTACTAAATGCTTGTTCAATGTGTTGGTTCTTAACTGAGGGAAATGAACGAACAAATGATCAGTTTAAAGTTTTGCTTTAAGCTTTGCAAGAGAACGAAAGATATTCATGAGGGACTGGTGCAAATTGAATATCGAGCATACTCGCCAGATCTCAATCGTTCAGATTTCTTCCTATTTTCACCGGTCAAACTCGCTTTGAAAGTGATTTGACCATATTGCTGACATCCAACAAAGTGACGAAGTTTTTGAACTCCATCGCAAAAGAAGGCTTCCTGCGAATTCCCAGGACATGTATAGCAGATTTCAGTGGTGCATACTTATGGGAAATGACTATTTCGAAGGGTGGTATGGTAACATTCGTTAATATTTCTCTACATTAATGTTACAGAACTATTCCCCGATCTTTAGTGTCAGAGGTAGTATATATATATATATATATATATATATATATATATATATATATATATATATATATATATATATATATATATATATATATATATTTATATATATATATATAATATTTCTATTCAGCTTAATATTTTTTGTTTGTTATGGAAAACTATTATTTTTACATACTTTCAAATCCTTTTTTGTAAAATATCTTTGTTCCTTGTTTAATAATTTGGTTTTTGTGTGCTGGTAGCCCCAAATACGTATTATTTTGCTATTTCATGGCTAATACGTGGATGAAATCGCACACTTCATTTGTAGTTCCAGAGCCTTTAGGGCCTGATGATTCTGCTTTTAAGGCTACAAATTCCAATTGCATTCATTTTATTTATTTATTTTTTCAGATTTATTCGTTACACTATTTTTTTATTTTATTATAATTCAATTCAATTCTAATTCTTCGTTTTGGTTTATTGTTTTATTGATAAAATCCATTGGTGAATCTTGTCTACTTTTAATGGTATTATATTAGCATTCAAATTATTATGCTGCTCCGCGCGTGTAATTATGAATGTATACAATTTGATATTTAATTGATATCTTTTCATTTTGAATAGTCATAATGAATTTTTTCCTATTGTGGTATCTTATATATAATTTATGTATAACATCCGTTGCTAATAGCAATTTTATAAATATGGTGCGCATAGGTAATTGCTGCTATCTTCATAACCTTTGTGTATTGTCTGTGAGATTTCTGCAATGTAGTTTTCCGTTACCACTTAATAGGATTTTCATTAAGAGTTGCAAATTGTTTCATCATGAATATTATATATATAGTATATTTATAATATTTTAACTGTTAATTTGCTATTATGTTTAATTCATTGTCTTGATATATGGTATATTAAATGTCAACATCAATATTCATTATTTATTATTTTTTAATATTAAAGTAATACATTGAAATTATCATTATTTATTATTTTTTGATATTAAATAAATACATTGAAATTATGATTATTTAAGCCTATGTGAAATGTAGTAACAATGTGAGGATTCTGCTGAGATGTTAATTGGATAAGTTGGTGGTTTATTATGTACGGAGATTATTTCACTTTTGAATGAGTCGATTTTGTGATTTTGCCTTTATTGTACTGTGAGTACTATGATTCTTATTATATGTGGTGTGGGATGGTAGTATTATGGTCGTGTATTGTTTCTTTTTGGAGGTTTGAGTACTGCTTTAAAGCTTTGTACATATTGTATTTATTTTCATTTTATAGTTGTATTATTCTAGATCCTTTTCTTTAGTAAATTATATTAGTCAAGATACTTGATTATTTAATTGTAATTTTTCTATTTTTATCTTTTATTATATTTGCAATATCTCTTATATTATGGCAGTACTTAGTAAAAATCTCGATCCTGGCAAGATACACAATGCTTCTTTGCAGTGTAGTGCCCGGTACAGGAGCAATAATAGGGTTACTCCTGGATCGTCATCCAGTTTCCATATACATGCTCCTCCTCCTCAATTATATTTTCAGAAATGTTCTGATATTCGATGTAAAACTTGTCCATCTGCTTCTCAGTCACAAATCGTATCAGATCCTCATATTTCTATTTTTTGTAAGGCTTTTAATGTAATTTATAGTATAAAGTGTAACATTTGCAATTTGAAATATATTGGTGAAACTTCTGGTCCTCTTCATATACGCATGAATCAACATCGGTCAGATTCTGATAAAAATTTAGCAAAAAATATACAGTCTACAGCTGAAATACAGCATTTTCATAAATATAAATTTAAAAATACTACTATTGAAATAATACAAATTCAGAAAAATAAATCTGAGCGTCTCTATTTAGAGTCTTCATATATGAAATATTATAATACAATTTATCCTTATGGTCTTAATAGTGAGGTTTTTAAAAGATCTGTTAAATTTTTTTCATCTATAAATGATACTACAGATTATTCTCCCATTTATCATAGTTTAAATCATCTTATAAATCTTAAAACAACACGTAACAAAAGAGGAAAAGGTTCATCTTCTAGTATCACTCCTAAAAACATTATAATTCAACAAATTAATGCTCTTCATCGTAATTATTTAAAAAATTGCAATTGGTTTCTTATACGTAAATATATTTTTGGAATAAAAAAGAAACACATAGTACAATATTTAAATATTTTTCTCAGTAAAACTTACTCTAAACATTTTTCAGATGTTTTTTATGATCTCATTATGACTCGTGTCAACCTTTACAATATAAAAATTACTAAAAAAACCTAAAAATTTAGAAACTAATACTCAAATGGTAATTACTTTTTCTAATCCAATATTTAATAAAATCAATATTAATTCCATATTAAATGATAAAAACTGTCAATTTCCTATTAATAACATTCATATATCTAAAACCTTTAAGTATCCCATATCTATCGGAAGAATGATTTTTAACTATAATTCTTTCTCTAAATCTTCTTTTGATGCTAGTACATTACCCTGTAAATGCAATGACCCCACTCTACAAAAATATATAAATAAAGATCATGGACATATTATTACTGGTAATCTTAATCTAGTAGATGATTTACAACTTAGAAGAATTATGGGTTATGGGACCAAGTACAGAATTCCATCCAAATTAAATATTAAATCTATCATAAAACAATTTACCTATGATATAGATATATTTATTTATAAACTTGCAATTTATTATAATAAACCCATTGAATATTTTAATCAATGGAAAATATTAGTTATCGATAAATTAACCATGTCATTAAATTATAATATTTCACACTTAGAATATGTAAATACACAGCATCTGTTTAAGCAAATTAATAAATTACAACAAAACTTTGTAATAACTTATGTTGATAAATCTCCAAATAATTATGCAATTACTTTATAAATCTTATTATCATCAACTGCTTAAATCTAGTATATCTAAAAATAACACATTCCAAAAAATTAATGATAACTTACTTGCCAATAATCTTAAAAATAAAGGATTCTATAAATTATTAGACATTAACCCTACTAACTTTAAATATCCTTATCTAGTCCTTATACCCAAATTTCATAAGCATCCTGTTAAATTCAGAACTGTTACAATTGGTTGCAATACTTATAATAATGCTGCTAACAAACTTCTATTAGTAATTCTTAATCAAATATATAATATTACAAAAAAAAAGTGATAATACACATTGCATAAAAAATAGTTATGAACTGTTCCATATTATGAAAAATCTTAAATGTATAAAAAATATCACTACTTATGATTTTAAAGATTTATTTAATAAGATCGATTTATCGGATTTACATAATATCATAAATGAGCTTTTTAAAAAATATCAACACGAGTTGGATATATCACATAATATCGATTCTGATTATTTTCATACCTTAACCAATTTCATTATCTATAATAATTTTATCATGCATGATAACAATATATATATTCAAAATGTTGGTATACCACAAGGTGGTAGTACATCCAGTGTATTATCTGACTTATACTTATATTACTATGAACGTCATTATTTAAATAATAAAATACATTTCTATCGATATATAGATGAGGTAATTTTAATTGATACTGATAACACCTGTATATCTCAATTCCCTGTTGATTATCCTTCTAATCTAGAACTTTCAAAAAACCTACTTTTTAATAATACAATCAATTTCTTAGATATTAAAATTATATTAAAAGAGAACAAATTTATAACTGATATTTATGACAAAAGGAAAGAATTTAATTTTAAAGTTAATGCCTTTACTAATTTTAAATCATGTCTTCATAATTCTGTATATCGTAATATAATACTTAACCATTTATATAGAATAAAATGTCTATGTTCTTCCCATTTAATTAATAGTAATATTAAAAAGCTTGTATATGATGCTATAAATAATGGTTATCCTAAAAAATTCACATATTCTTTAATTTATAATTAGATATTACATGATCTTATAATTAATTCTTAGCGTAAAAAATGTATACAAAAATTATAAAACATAAAAAAATAATAAAAAATTAAAAATGTTAAAAAGTAATATGAAAAAATATATATATAAGTTGGGTGGGTGGGTAGATGTTAGAGTACGGAGGAGGGTGGTGTTGTCTGGATAAAAAAGCAAAGGTTAATTATTTGAATAAAAAAATAATATATATATATATATATATATATATATATATATATGTATAATTGAGAGTGGGTTATTTATTTTAACATAATTTTTAAGCTGTTTAATTGACACAAATATATGGATATTTGTCTAGTTATATCTATAGTTAAATAGCTAATAAATGTTACTGATTAAAGTAACAAAATGGTATTTTAAGTTATATGTTAATATGAATGTTACCTCTTAATTCTAATTTTAATTATTTTATTTATTTTATTTTATTTTAATATCGATTATTAATTATTTTTTCGGTTCAATTATATTTCCATTCAGCTTTATCTTTTTTGTTTGTTATGGATAACTACTATTTTTACTTACTTTCAAATCTTTTTTGTAAAATATCTTTGTTCCTTGTTTAATAATTTGGTTTTTGTGTGCTGGTAGCCCCAAATACGTATTATTTTGCTATTTCATGGCTAATACGTGGATGAAACCGCACACTTCATTTGTAGTTCCAGAGCATTTGGGGCCTGATGATTCTGCTTTTGGGGCTATAAATTCCACTTGCATTCATTTTATTTATTTATTTTTTCAGATTTACTCGTTACACTATTTTTTTATTTTATTGTAATTCAATTCAATTCTAATTCTTCGTTTTGGTTTATTGTTTTATTGATAAAATCCATTGGTGAATCTTGTCTCCTTTTAATGGTAATATATATATATATATATATATATATATATATATATACATACACATGTACATATATATATATATATATATATATATATATATATATATATATATATATGTATATATATATATATATATATATATACAGGGTGATTCTAAATTTTTTTTACAATAAAAGAGGGGTGATAGTACACATAAAGACAAACAATAATAAATAGGAGACCAAGGGTCCAAAACGTTTTCCAAAGGAGATAGCCGCCATTAAAGTTTAGGGACCAAAATTTCAAATAAACATAAAAAACGGAAAAATCGGTCGATTGATTTGCGGTTTTCACCAAAATTATTCTTTATGTCGGCATTTTCTTGAAATTAAACAATAAAGATAAATTTCAAAAAATGACAATAGAGGGCGCTTCAGACTTTGGAGTAACGAACAATTTTTTTGCCGGTATTTTTTGCATCCTATTAAATGTTTTCGTAAACTTAGAGTCAAACTTAAATTTTGAGCTCAAAATCTGAAAATGGGAGTGGTTAAGTAGCACAAACTGAACTGTGTTCAGAGGGTTCAAATTTCAAATTATTAAAAAAAAAACGGAAAAATTGGTTCATTGATTTGCAGTTTTCACTAAAAATATTCTTTATATCGGTATTTTCTTAAAAATAAATAATAAAGATAATTTTCAAAAAATGCCGATAGAGGGCGCCTTAGACTTTGGAGTAACGAACAACTCTTTTTCGCGTTATTTTTTGCATCTTATTAAATGCTTTCGTAAGCTTAGACTTTAACTTAAATTTTGAGCTCAAAATCTGAATAGTTGGGAGTGGTTAAGTAGACAAAGTGAACTGTGTTCAGAGGGTTCAAATTTCAAATGATTATAAAAAACGGAAAAATTGGTCGATTCGTTTGCGGTTTTCGCTAAAACTAATTTTTAAATGGGCATTTTCTTGAAAATAAATTTTAAAGTTAATTTCACAAAATGCCGATAGAGGGCGCCTTAGACTTTGGAGTAGCGTACAACTATTTTTAACTTTTATTTTTTAATCTCATTAAATGCTTTCAAATGCATAAATTTAAATTTTAGGCTCAAATTCTGAATCGTTGGGAGTGTTTAAATAGCGAAAAATTGAATTGTGTTCGTGGAGGGGAGAGGGTTAAATTTCAACTCCTGAAGACACTTCAATTTGTGCTACTTAATTACTCCTAATTATTCAGATTTTGAGCTCAAAATTTAAGTTTAAATCTAAGCTTTCGAAAACATTTAATAATTTTTTGCAAGCATTTAATTAGAACAAAAAAATAATGGTTAAAATTAATTGTTGGTTACTCTGAAGTTTTAGGTGCCCTCTAATGGATTTTTTTTAAATTTATCTTTAAAATTTATTTTTAAGAAGATACTGACTTAAAGAATAGTTTTATTTTAAACTGCAAACAAATCGACAAATTTTTCCATTTTCTATAATTATTTTAAATTTGAACCCCCCCCCCCCCCTTTTTAAACTCAGTTCATTTTGTGCTACTTAACTACTCCCTATTATTCAGATTTTGAGCTCAAAATTTAAGTTTAAGTCTAAGCTTCCTAAAATATTTAATGAGATGCAAAAAATAACGGCGGAAAATAGCTATTCATTACTCCAAAGTCTAAAGCGCCCTCTATCGACATTTTTTTGAAATTTATCTTTATAATTTATTTTTAAGAAAATGCCGATATAAAGAATAATTTTAGTAAAAACCGCAAATCAATGAACCAATTTTTTCGTTTTTTTTTATAATTATTTGAAATTGGAACCGTCTGAACACAGTTCAGTTTGTGCTACTTAGCCACTTCCACTTTCAGATTTTGAGCTTAAAATTTAAGTTTAACTCTAAGCTCAGGGAAACATTTAATGAGATGCATAAAATACCGGCAAAAAATAGTTGTTCGTTATTCCAAAGTCTAAAGCGCCCTCTATCGGCATTTTTAGAAATTTATCTTTATATTTTAATTTCAAGAAAATGCTGACATAAAGGTTAATTTTAGTGAAAACCGCAAATCAATCGAACGATTTTACCATTTTTTATGTTTATTTGAAATTTTGGTCCGTAAACTTTAATGGCGGCTATATATATATATATATATATATATATATATATATATATACATATATATATATACCTGTGTGTATGTGTCTTTTTAAAAATTAAAAAGCAAATTCTTATACCTTCAACAAATAGTAGTACTATGAAAAAAGTACGCGTTGCAACTTAATTATTTAAAATTGCAAAAACATAAACAGTTCAGTTGCTAGAAAAAAAATTAATATAGGAATGTTAATGATCTACATTTACCATAACCAAAAAGCATATATTACATTAATGAATCTTTATTTGCTTTATCCACAGATCTTTTAAATCTTATATACTTTGGGAAAATGTAAACAATTAACATTTAATTAAAGTTAATGTCTTAATGAACTATCTCAAAGCGCACACTTTTCAGTATTTTTTTCATCATCGTGTAACTAAATTAAATCATGGATCATTAGTTACTTTATTAGGTAGAACTAAATGGAAACTAGAAAATAGAAAAAAAATAAAAAAATGGAATGACTTTTATAATTTCTCTAGCGTTCAAAAGTAAGCATTATTTATAATCATCTTAAGTGCTAATCAAAAAGTAATCTTGTTTATCTTACACTTAACTGACGAAATATCTACGTTTAAAAAATACTGAAAAATTGTATTATTCCCATGTTTTATAGTATTTTAAACAACAAACTATTACATCTTTTTAATATAGAAATTTCTTAAAAATCGAGGATTGCAGCAAACTCCAATTATTCAAAATAAATTTAATCAACATAATTAGTTTTTTGTTGAAATATTTTGAGAAGCCTTTCGTTTTTTAATTTGAGATTCGTTAAAAATAGAATGATGTTTTTTCCTTATAAAAGTCCCGTGCAACATATATAATCTTTTTCAGAAACGTAGGTTTAGTGTTTTAGGTGTAGAGAATAATTTCTTATCATTATATTTTTGATAAACTGTTGCGGTGAAATTCGCGGTAAAACATTACAAATGACAAAATTTCCGAATTATGACCTACTAAAGGAATTACATAAAGAGTGTAATTTACATTAATTATTTTACAGTATGAATCAGTAAAATAAAACAACAAAGGATTGTATTTATTTATTTAATTTATATGATGATATTCATTTTGTTATTATTATTTAACTTATTTATATTCTATCCAGCACCATATATGTTTCTATTCTTTTGACATTAGTAAAGGAACTACACAAGGAAAACAACTTATACTAATTTACTTGAAATGCCAGTAGATGAAATAATACTACTAGATTTTATTTCATTTATATAATGTTATTCATATATTCTATGTTGTTATGTACATGAACATATCTTATTTATATTATTTTCATTTATTTCAGTATTATAATATCTTATACTCTGTTATTTTTCACATATCACCAATGTTGAAAAAATAGATGAAGTTCATTTCTGAATATTTTAATACGAAAGAAAAGCAGTCGTTGGGGGCCAGCATAATACTTACCCATTATGGTTACGCATAATATAATATATAAAAATAAAACATGTGTAAACTGTTTATAAAATGCACTGCAATTCCAAAACAAAATTTAAACGCATATTTAAATACATTCATTATACATAGTAATGCTCTATTAAAGATTGCTGATGAACTAATTTCGACAAATTTTATAAAACGCCAAACTACTCAAGTAGTACCGAATTGCGTAAAAGAAACATCCCTATAACTCCAAAAATATGAATCCTATTAACTAACAATTTACTGCGTCATATTAAGCGTCTCACGTCCAAGTAAAATATACCTTAGATTTGAAATTTGTTTGAAATACATGGGTCATGAAAAATCGTGGAAAACAGATTTACAAATATCTCGACAACGAATAATCTGATTGACTTTGTTCTTTATACAAAATTTGTGTTATTTTATTTAAATCCACAAAATAAATAAAAAAATACGAAAATTTTTATATTTTTTCATCAGAATGAATTTTTTGAGAATCCGAAAAAAAATAGTTTCGGATAATCAAGATTACTAATATTCAATAGCCTTCATGCCATTTGTACATACTGTGTGTATGCAAAATTTGAGTCTGTCATAATTTGCTCGGGAGACAGAGCATTTACAGACACTCACAGACATACACAGGCAGACTGACAGTCATATAAACGGACGGACGGATTTTTTTTTCTAAAAATATGTTTTTCGAAATCTCTAGTATCTGAATCTATAAATCCATCAAAATTATTTTTTTTCAGTTTTCAAAAGGATTCCAAGACTTACTGAGAGATTGAAATTAAAAAAATGATGAAAAATAGCATTCAACCAGTTCTTACAGATCATGTGAAAGCAACATTTTAAGAATGCACTAATATGCACTATGCAGTAAGAATGTAATAAGAATAAAATGCATTAATAAAGAAGAATGTATTAATAAATATTATATATCACAGCTTAATAAATCAATATCCATATTAACTTAACGATTTTTTTAGTTTTTAATAATTTTATATTTAACATTATTCAATTGTTTTAAATTTATTTTTCAAATTAATAAGTATGTGCTTATCTGATGTATCTAAATATACGATTTTAAACAAAATAAAAAGTATACATATAATGGACAAAAAGGAAATATAAATATATACATATATATATATAAATATATATATATTACAAATTTTCATGCTATATGGAAAGGAAAAATACAGTGTTTATCAGCATTTATACAGTGCTTATTACGTTTTGAATTCGAGAAAGGCACACAGGTATGAATACTGTTTTCTAAATTTCCGCTTATAAAGGCTATCGAATCACACACATATATGTATTTATATTGAAAGACAAGGCCTTACGAATTCTCGATTTTTTTCCTTTATTTGAAATCGGTATAGTTGAGCTGTTTTAAGATTGTTTAAATTTTACGGTGAAAACAGAACAGAATTATTATACATAAAAATGAATATAATGCTCAGAAAGTGATGATGAAACTGTATAAATCATTACTCGTCCTTTAACCTCGGAAAAATAACATATGGGGTAGATATTGCTGTTTTAACAAATTTAACATTCTGATAATACATTAACTTCATTGACTTTCTTAGTTCAATAGACATATTCCTTTAAATAATATTTAAATAGAAAATCACAGTCTTTTTTATAGGGCACTTCAAAGATTTTGATTTTAGTTCTTTTTAATTTCACAATATTGGAATTTTAAACGAAGCAATGTGTGCCGAAAATTTGGGTGAAAATTATATGTTTTATATTTTAATAATAAAGCAATGTCTTCATTTTCATTTATTAAAATTTTGCGGAGATATCAAAAACGTTTCTCAAAAAAATAGATATATAATTAGAAATTAAATTTCCGTAAATTAAATTTTTCATTTGATTTAATGTCCCATTCACAATTTAAAAAAATACATATTTATACGTTTCATAGCTTCAAAATTTATAATTAACGCGTTGAAAATCATATTTATATTTTTAACAGTAAATTTTACTATATTTGAAGAAACAGTTTACATTAAAATTCTGAACGCGTTCGCTAGCTACTTGTGATGTGCGTATCACATCAACTTATCTCATTAATTGAAAGAAACCCGGATAAATTCTATTCACATACATAAATTACATAGAATGTAATTTCTCTTGAGAAATGTCAGGTGTTTATTGAGTTAGAAAAACTTCTTCGCCGTTTCCAGAAAGTGATGATTGATTCTTAAGTAGGAATGGAACAAAAGCAGCGGGAATGAAAGTATGTCACATGTTACTAAAATGTTTCTTTGTTCATTATGTTCACGTTTCTTTAGAAATTCAAAAACCAAGTTCTGTTTTATTTTTTAATATGTGTAAAATTCTATTGCTTTCTACACTACAAAGCATTTATTTCAAATTTCTGTCTCTGACAAAAAGGTTGTTTATAAGTTGAACATTTGAAATGTGTAATTTGTAATAAAAATTTCAAAATATAATTGAGCTTTGTTAAGGTGTTACAGTGAATATAAAACTTAAAGTTTTCATATAGAATGTACTCTTTTAAAATTATTTGTTTTTTAAGAGTTCTATAGTTTTTTAATTAAGATTTCACGTTAAAACATTTAAAATACGCTACTTATAAACAGATCAATAAATGAAAGATTCTAATCTTTTTTACAAGGGATTTTAATTAAAAATCCTAGATGATGTAACTGATGTTTTATATGAATTTTGTGTGTAAATATTTAAAAGCTAATGCAAAGCGGGAAATAATATAGCTCAGATG
Organism: Maratus speculifer; assembly: GCA_964019185.1. Classification (NCBI taxonomy): domain Eukaryota; kingdom Metazoa; phylum Arthropoda; class Arachnida; order Araneae; family Salticidae; genus Maratus; species Maratus speculifer. The sequence goes on along the minus strand of OZ025294.1, from coordinate 165,084,943 downwards.
CGCGCTTATTGAAACATTTTAAACTTATTGTAACACTAAATTATTTTTTTATATATATGCTATATAAATTAATTTTCAATGTTGTTTCTTTTGTTTAGTATTAGTCTTAGTCGCACACTGTTAAAAAAATCTGTAATGTCATAAAAATTTTTCTAGGAAACTTGGATTCGTAAAACTTTTTTTGAATGGTAACTGCGAAAATTCATATAACAATATCGGCTACATGAATTTTTTCTAGAAATTCCGGTTTTCCAGAAAGAGCTTTGTAGCATTAAATTTTTTTTACTGCGCAAAATTTGTGAGCGTTCCGACTCAAACTACTGAATTTCTCCTCTAAATCTAACTAGTATACTTATAAGTTCAGTAAATATATCAGTTAACAGGGTGGGAAATACCATTATAATTTAATGTATAAAATAATTTTTGAGTCAGAGCACTTTCATTACCGTATACATTTTAATAGTATATGATTTCCATTAATTAAAAAAATATTCTTGAAATCTGTTCTAGGATATTTATATTTAAATAAACTTTTCTACCAAAAATTGAACCGAGTTCAAAAAGTACTACGAAGTGGAAAATATTTTTTTTACATAATAGTAATAAGAAATTAAATTAAGAACATAGTATTTACCATGCGTATTATTATATTTATGTACATTAATTTGATTTTTTGGAGTCGGTGCCAGCCAACCCTTTATTCTCTTAAGATTTGCATTGGATACTTAATTTAATTTTTGAAATTGGCTTGGTTGGCACCGACTCCAAAAAATCAAATTAATGTATATAAATATAATAATACGCATGGTAAATACTATGCTCTTAATTTAATTTCTTATTACTGTTATGTAAAAAAAATATTTTTCACTTTGCAGTAGTTTTTGAAGTCGGTTCAATTTTTGGTAGAAAAGATTATTTTCTCTTTTTAGTTAAAAGTTAACGATTTTTTGAAGTCAGTTAATAAAAATTATAATACGGCAGAAATATTGTAAATTATCCATGGATGTAAATTTTGTCAGGAGTGGGGTTTGAACGCACGCTCTCTTTCCAGTACCAGAGCTTAAATCTGGCTCCTTAAACCACTGGGTCATCCTGACTGCGCTCCAGTCGGCGAGCTCATTCAAAGTCCATGTTATTTTTAATTTGCGAAAAATCACCAATTTTATTAAAATTTGCCTAATTACTAAAAAAGTGCTGAACCAATTTCAATGAAACTGAAGTGGTACCAATTCGAGAGTAGCCTCTTTTATTTAACACAAAAACCAAATTAATCGGTTGGATAGTTTCAGAGTAATCGGTGAACATACATAGAAAATAAACGCGTCGAATTAATAACTTCCTCTTCCTTTTCTGAAGCCAGTTAATAATAAAAATTGTAATACGGAAAAATATTGTAATAAAATAAATTGTAATAAGTTGTAATTGTAAGATGAGGGACATACATCATATTGGCCAATTTCTTGATACATATCGAAAGTTATATTGTTATTGGGTAACTACTAGTAATGGAAGAAATTTAGATCACTTTTGAATATTGCATAAATATTTCTTAACTCATATTCCAAAATTTAAGGATTGATTGGGAACACACTGTAATAGTCATTTTTTATGTAGGAATTATTGAGCTAATGACGCTTTCAGCCAGATGCAAGTGAATGCTTATTGATGGTGCCACTCAACATCTCACAAATTCCTTTACAAAATTATTGTTAAAGTGTCCAGCACATACAGTTTGGTGTAGAGGTTCAGGGACAATCTGTATATCTCGAATTAATCATAAACACGTTGTCGATTATTTCGATAGAAACTTATATTTATGTTAAATTAAGTTTGTATTTCATAGCAAAAGTCTGTTAACAAGCATTAATATATGCTAGGAACCAATTTGCGCACAGATTAAAATATGTCATAAATTTCAACCATACTACACCAATACGCATCTTGCTCCGACACCAATATTCGAGGGACACGAGTTTATTGGAATCCTTTAGATGTGAACCCTCAAAGCATCCCACCTCAAAAGGGGTATGTATGTAGTACCGAAGTGTGGCGAAATGAGCTGGCACCCAATTGGATTATCATGGCAATTGGATTATCATGTAAAATTTACACCATAACAACAGCTTGTCTTTGAGTGTTGTAGATGTCCTTTAGCTTACAGGATCTCCTATTTTATCAACTCTTCATTTCTTCTTATGAGGACATCTGAAGAGTTTTGTATATGTGATTACAAAATAGCTTTGTCGTTCTCGCATGAATAACTGTTGCTGTTACATGTGCCTGAAAAACCTTGCATATGTAAATCTGTACATCAATCACTTAATAGACACTACTTTCAGGCATGCATTAATGTTTATTGATGCAAATATGAACACTTATAAATATAGCACTTGTAAATGACTCAGTAAACAAACATTATTTCCATATCTATTTCCTATATTTGTGTTTCAATGTGTCACTTGCTGTCATAGATCCGTATAAAACATTCTTCTTAAAGTGTAATTTACAAAACTTACAGTTTGACCAAGGATGTCCAGGGACACATGGTACATCCTCAGTTAACCGTGAATTCTTTGTTTAAATTTATATTTAAATTAACTTCAGAGTTTAAGTTAGCATTCTGGTTCAAAATCAAATGATTATGTTGAAGATTTTAAAATCTCTTTCTTATCAGTATTGATCGACTTTTTAAACACAACTTTCCAAAATATATTGGAAGAAACATATTTAAAAACTAAATGCATATTTTTATTTATTTATTTATTTTGAACAGGATTGGGATAAAATAATGAGTATATAAATACTCTATTTTTGACATACAGTACATCGTTGTGAACAACGTTATTAAAGAATCTGGCACATAAGAATTTGATAAATGGGGTATGTAATTGGAATTTCTACAAGTACATAGATAATCCGGAAAATAGTATGGTTTTATAATAGAAGGAAAATTTTAATTATTCTACTTTCGATAGTTCAACGTGACGTAGCATACTTGGATGCAAATTTTATTCGATTTTATATTATTGATCCTTTTAACACGTTAATAGAAAATGGAATATTTAGAAGAACTTAGAGAACTTTAGAAGAATACTTAGAGAATTTAAATCATATTGACAAATATTAAAGTTCTATTTCCATATTGTGTGTTCTGTTTTATATCTTTCAAAAAGATAATGCAGAAACTGTATGAAATTACAGTCTGTAGATTTCTTTAAAACTTCTCTTAACTTCCTGAATCTAAAATATTAAAAAGAAATAATATTAAATTGACTAAAAACTATCCTGATTACCATAAAAAAGAAAAAATACATATCTGCAAACGACAACACTAAAAAAAACTAAACAACAACAAAAAATAGCTCCGAAATTGTTTTTATTTTTGGGTTTGGGGGGGGGGAGACGAATATAAATTCAAATAATTGCAGATTTTCTTTTAACGGCATACATTTCCTACTCCAATTATAGTATGTATTATAAAATTTAAATAGTTGTCGAATTATATTTGAAATAATCGCAAATCATTTGCTAATGACCTTTATCGACAGATGAGTGCTTTCCGTTCTTTAAATCAGTTTACTTTAGTCTTACTTCGTATTTAAATCTGTTTTGAAAAGAATACTTTCAAAAGGATATTTTACCGAGAATGCAATACCACATGTCAAAGAGTGTATTATAATTTTAAAAAAAAAAAAAACTACATTATTTTCATACTTTGGTATAAATATTAAATGTTACAAATATTCAACTTTTGCCAAACCATTTGACAGAGCTTCAGCATTTTTTCCCAGCAAATTTGAACACGATTAAAAATTTATTGATTTCTATTAAATTAAATATGGAAATAATTTACTGTTTGTTTATTATAGAATTTTTTCTAAGTTAGTGCAGCAATTAGAATAAATATATCTACCCGTTCTTCATTATCTTATTTTGACATTTTCTTCGAATATTTACCATTTGAATTTTTTTATTTGATTTTTCCGCTGTATTGATACTTATGAAACTATTACTTATGAAATCTTATGTAACTATGAAATAAAACAGTTGTATACATGATTTCTTTTTGTGTCTTTATTAGGTTATTTTATTAATATTTTAGTAAAAACTACTAACCCGTCTCATAGATTATTCATTTATTCTTCATTTGACCTACTAAATAAGAAAAACAGACAGTCTATTTAACATTTTATAAAGTGTTTGGAAAAAGTCATTTTTTTAAATGTTTTTATAGACTTACAAAGCTTATCTATTTTATAAATGATATAATTGATAGTATTTGACGCCATTTCAAAGTAACATGTTTAAAATATTTGAATGACATGTATTTATCCAATTACCAGTACATAGTTCATCAAAATTTGCCCAGAAGCACATTTTTAAGAGTTCAAATCTTTCACTATCGTTCTTTTAGTTAAAGAAGTCCCACTAATAATCCTAAAACTAAGCAACGGACAAAATATGCAAATTACGAAACTTTACAGAATTTTTTTTTACTAACGATGCAACTCCCATACCAATCGATGCATTAGAATTCAGGTTATAAGCTGATGGAACGGATTTTTTATTTACATTTTATATATGTAGTAGATAATCGCATTATTTCAAAAAGTTATTTTGAAAAAAGTAGTTTAGGAATAAAATTATAAGCTCATTTCTCAAATAATACAGTATTTTAAAATCAGAAAGTAGAGTTTTTTTTACTTCTTTTCTTTAAAAGAAGGAAATATATGGAGAGGATCATTACACTGAAAAATGCAGCAAAAAATCATTTTGGTGTTCGGTATTCCGTGAAACTAAGGAATTATAGTAGGTTTTGCATTTAAGGCACTGTGACGAAGACTTGTAAACGTTGTGTCCCACCGCGAGTTCCAACTATCAGGTCCCCCGGAATAGACATTTTCCCTCTCTTTGAAAGTTTCAAATACTGTACCATATATTTTAATAATATTTATCAGAGGACCCCGTGAAAAAAATCCGATCTAAAATGATAAAATGACACTATTTCAATAAAGTACGAAAAGAGGCCCTCGGGGTAAAATTAGGGATCGGAATGAAAAGTTCATAATATGAAAGAGTGATCCGAGGGCATTCCGATGTTATGTCACAAGATAAGTGCAAAAAAATTTGAATTTTTTTCCTCCCCCATATTAACTCCCCCCCCCTGGAAGGAAATTTAAAAATTGCTGAAACAGGTATTTAAGTATTTTTTAATAGATTTGTTTTCGGCTGATTTACGTTCTAACATTAAACGACTCCTCAAATGTGCCAAATTTATTAAATAATTTTGACCCTCTTTTAGCCCCCTAATAAGGGAATTTTGAAAAAGCACTGGAATATGTGTTTAATAATTTTTTAATCGATCTATTTGCTAATTTCACGCTCTTACCTGAAACTGCTGCTGTGATATAGGAAGATGTTCCAAAACTGTTAAATCTCCGTTTTTATCCCTTAAAAGGAGTATTATCATAAATCTCGTCTTAGTGCGCGCTTACATAGTGATTTTTTTCATCGTAAGGTTATTTGTCTTTCAGTGAGAGAAAAGTTTTTGTGTCACCATCTCCAATATAATTAAAATGCCTCACACCATGCTTTTCAAGCGACAGAAAAAATATCGTGACCATGCCTGAAACTCCCATTTTACCCGCTGATCTATCATGATCTATTTATTTATTTTTTGCCCACTTTAGCATGATTTTTTTTACACATTCGGAAGTGTTCAGCACTTTTAAAACCTTTATAAGATTCACATACTTTGCAGAATGATGACATAACGTATGTGTCAATGACTTTCCCTGTGTTAGTACCAATGACAACACATGCACCTGTAATAGATGAATGGCCTCTAGTCTCCCAGTTGCCATCACCACACAGTGAGTTCTACCTTCAATCGTAGCACTTTCTTCAAGCGCAGCATTGTGCATGGATGTTTAACCAGTGGATGATGCAGCAATAAAAATTTTCCTGTTTATAGCATCATATGACTTTTGAGAAAGAGGATACTGTAAATACATTACACTCAAAAATATTTTTAAATACGTAACACTTCTACGTAACACTTCTGTCTATGCATCTCATGACAAAAATTGTACTTCTGTTAATTTCAGGAACTTTGCTTTTTCCCCAATAAGATTTTTATTCCTGAAAATATTGTTTTCTTTGGAGCTCTTACATAAGATATGTAAAGTATTGCTCAATCCACAAACTGATTTTTCTTCCATTTTGATTTCTCTTTTAAAAGTATTGCACATTTATGTTTCTCTAATATTTCAAATAACAATACAATGTCCATGATTCTATAGCCTAAAAATGATTTCATGCTATATAAGGGCTTTAGCTTTCGATCTAAAGCACTTACTTTTTTATCTTTCTGTGATTTTTTAGAATAAACATATTTATTTCCAATGAACCTTTTTTTCTAGGCCTTTCACCAGATCTCGTTTTATTTTCAACCGATTTCATCATATAAAATAATATAAACAAATCACAATTCTCAGATATAAACTTATATAAAGCACGTCGCAAAGTAACTCATGTCAGCTCCTTTTTAAAAAAAATAAATTGTTTGCCTTGACACACGAAATGAATATTGTAGATTGGATGCTTACTTGATATTCTCCATGGTGTATAAAAACATGGAGTTTAAAAGAAATTCTGATTGAAAACACGGTTGAGCAACAATCTAAACAAATACCATACGGCAGTCGGCTGCATAATTGCCAACATCTCCCATTTTTTGGCCCAGAAATATGTTATAGGATTTTTTGCAATTTCAAATCGCCATAATCTGCCGATTAAAGAAGGTAAACATTTCTATTAAATATTTCTATGCCAAAAAAAAACGGGAAAGTTTGCAGCTATGCGGCTGTCCTTTTAAATTCCGAATCGTCGTTTTAGCTTTGAGTGAGTATGATTCTAAAAGCCATCATTTCTGTTCTATATGAAATTTCAAGGAAATAATAACATTAAAATGGTTAAAAAATATAGTAGTTTAACATATAAAAAAAATAAACATTTCGAAACTTTCGAAAATTGAGTCCTGAGACCCGTTAAAAATTATATTCTCCCCAGTTTTCCTGCTTCTAGGTTCAGTAGTTTGAACACTGCGTATAATTACTAATTTCAATTTCTAATAAAGTAAAACGTTTAAGTACTAAAGTGATAGATTTTATTAAGGAACTTTTACCATTAAATTAAAGTTTTATAAATTATAACCATATAGTCTCATTGATTTTAATGGAAATTTTCAGGGCAAAAAAGAAAAAAAAAGTTAACATATACTGGACAATTGCATCATAAGATTTAACTACTAAGTACCCATCAGTTGAAATAGCCATCACATTATCAAATAATGTTAAAAAAGTCTACATCGGCATGACAACACACAAACTTTTAGTTAGAATTAAGAAGCATCGAAAAGATATTAAACAGTATCAACAGAATACTGCTCATTTTCGCTTCTACTTGGCAAACAAGGATTGCCGTATTAACTTTGAAGAGGCTAGAATCATATTCCCGAACAAGAATCCCGTTGAAGGTAAAATAAGAGAACGTGTCGAAATCATTGCACGAGAAAATAAACCTTGTAGTGATAATTTATTCTACAATATACCAAAAATATGGCATAACATCATAAAATCTTAAATTTTATATCTCGTTGCAATATTTTAATTTTTACTCACTTGTAAGTGGCAACATTTTTTAACTTTTAATTCATTTCGATTTTAATTTATTAGAAATATCTCTCGATCAGGAAGCAAACTTTTGGTCCTTTCATTATCATATTTTTCTGAAGACGACCGCAGAAGACGGCACGAGACGTTGATATTTTAATTTTATTTTAATTGTACAAGTTCATATTAAAGTTCTTGTTTTGTGCACCATTGAGCAATGTGTTGTATTTTTAATAAATACATTCTTAGTAGAAAAAAAGTTAAGTGCAAAGCTAAACATCTAAATAATTTTATTTTAACATAAATAGCAGTGCATAATTTCCTAATGCTCTATAAAATTGTTTCGTCTGCATATAATTACGTATAATTATTCTTGAAAATATTATTTATCAAGTAATTTATGAAGCAAATAATTATACAGTAGATAGGAGAGAAGATCCCATTAGTGCTCAATATACTATGAAATGAAGAAATGAAATAAGCTTGTTTTCTTTAAAAGTGTTCTTTAAACTAATTATGATGATTTTTGTAGTCTATTATGTTCCGGCTAAAAAAAAGAAAAAAAATAATAAAATTACTATTTTTTGTTAATGTATCCGAATTTCGTTTTCCTTTTTTAGACTTTGGAATATAAATGATTTACATAAAATTAATGAAATATGAATAGAATTAAAAAATACATATATTTTTTTCATACCTTGATTGCCGCAGAATTTGTGGGGTGCAGCAGGTCCGCGAATCGGATCTTTTTCGCTTTTTTCTTCATTCCAACTTTCTAGCGGAACCCGAAAGAATGGGACAAAATCAAACCGATTACACGCGATAATTTTAAGAACAAATTTATAAAAACTAATTATAATATTAAACCACAGAAATATTTTCAAGATATACTTTGCATCATTCAATTATGTTACAATTATAAACCAATAAAATGTGTATAGTTTCTAATTAGATAACAAATAATTTTCTATTTGTTGATTGTAAATATTAGCAAAAAGTCAAATACCATATCTAGCGCATTTACTTACTATTAAAATCATCTTAAGGGAAGACAAAGTAAAATGTCATCCAATCGGAAATAGGCGAAATCAAGCCCCGTTTCCTCGGAAACAGACTGACTAATTTTTATGAATTTTGGAATCCATATTTACTGGAGCATGTGCTAGACTTACGGCAGAGAGTTTTTTTATGCAATCAAACTTTTCTATTTTACAGCAGAAGCAATTTTTCTGAAATTTTCCATTTTTCAGCATTTTTTCTTCTGAAACAATTTAATTTTTCTTTTAACTGTCGGATACTTATGATTTTATATTTATAATCTACCACCAACAAATTTTTTTAAAAATCACTTGAATACTCAAACAGTTAATGCGGGTTTTACCTGAAAAATACACTTTTTCAAAGAGATAAGAAACTTAGACTTTTCTAACTTATGTGAAGTTCTTGCACATTTTTATCAAACACACGAATTAAAGTACATAAAATGGATTTGGAAAAAAACTAGTTACATGCAGTAAATGTATATAAAATGTTAGATTTGAATTAATGTAAGTAGGCGTGGGATCCCAGTCTCGTTTATTTTAAGTAATAATACTTTTTAATTGACAAGCATAAAAAAATTAGATACAATGTAATTATAGTGAAAAAAACGCCATAATCACTGGCGATGAATTGATAAATAAACTTTGTAAAATCACCATAAAATGAAAAATTAAGCAGGGCGCGTTTCGAGCTACAACAAAAACAGCTCGTCATAAGCTAAACCAACACGTGTCCGTGCCCTTACGCATAATTTTCAAACGAAAAAAAGAGTTGTAAAAATCGGTGCTTTTTTCTGTTATTTATTTATTTTTTGATCTGATGGATAGAATATATGACAAACTATTTTAAAGTCGAAACCATAATCCACGTGCAATTTGCTATGTTACTAAAATAGCCATGTTATAAGCATGTTCCGACGACTGTCATTTTTGTAATAAAATATTGATACTAAGTTGTAAAAAAATTTGTTTTACAAATAACTATTTATTTTCTTTCTTTCCACGTCCAGATTCTGAAAGATTTTTTTTTTTATTTCAAACTAATTTTTTCACTTTTAAATACCATGTGACCCGACGTGATCTGCGTTCATCGGTGTATTTGAAAGAAATAAAATTTGTATCTTTTAATAACCTTTGCACAAAAAATAGTAAAAAAAGCTTAAAGAAGACATATTTGGTTTGTAGGTACTTCTTGTACTGCGTATTGGATTGGCTTTGCCGTAAGAAAAATGATAGTTTTATTTTCTTTTTTAAACAATTAACAACGATATTTTTTCGAATTCATTACACTTTTTGTAACGAAAATGATCGGTCTTTTGGAATACGTCTCCCACTTTTATCTCTACCGAGTGGTTTAAGTTGACACGGAACTAATAAAAAACACACATAAATTCGTAAGATCTGTTTTTCGTTTTTCCGATGCGTAAATACAAGTGGTTCCGATGCGCATATACAAGCCCATTCGAGACTTGGGAATGAAATAAATGTTTTATGATCAGAAATGTTTGCGATTTACATTTAACAACTTAGATAATTTTTAAATATTTAAAATGCTGAATCTCAAGTATACCAAAAGAGGCAACGGATTACCCTCAAATAGATATTTAACGTAGAATTCACTGCTTAGAGAAACACATATAAAGACAAAGCGAATATTTTATTACAGTACTCAGCAAAAGTTTAGACACTGGTGTTGTTTAACCATTAAATAAAAAATATGAACGATTGAGTTTTACAAATGGCTATACTTATTTTTTAATATATTTTAAAAATTTTATGATTAAAATGATGGTTATGATATAAGATAATATTTAATTTAACTGAAAAAAATAAAATTTGCATAATGCAAAAGTTTAGATAGTTTTATGATTTTTTGCCAACTGCTCATGAAAAAATGCAAATTTCTAATTTATGATGTCACATGTCTGAAGTATTTAAGTATACCTCGATATAGCATCAATTAGTGAAGATACCGCGAGCTAAAAATATGCAGCTAGATGAGGTAATTGAAGTAAGGAAGCTGAAATTGAAAGAGAAGACTGTTGCAGAAATTTCAGCAGCATTGAATCGTCCAAAGTGGTTTGTCTAGGAAGTATAGTCTAAGAGTGACTCCTTCAAAACAAAACATAAATCTGGAAGACCGTGTGTGATCCGAAAATGAAATGAAAAAAGGATCCATTAACTGACATTTTTACAAATGATGATTGTTTGTCTCATTAAAAGTAAGTCAAGACTGTCTGTGTCGACGGATATGATTCGAAGATGAATTATAGAAAGAGGTAAATCAATTTACATGAAAATGATTAAACAAGTAGGTTTAAAATCTCGCTACAAATTGGCGAGAAAGCAATGAAATTGTAAACATACGTCATATGGACCCAAATGGTACGCTATGACATTCAGTAACGAAGAAAATGGGATTTGAATGGCCCAAACAGGTGGGCATACAATTGGCACGACTTGCGTAAAAAGTCTGTGACTTTCTTAAGTCGAAAACAAGGAGATGACTTTTTAATGATTTGATCCTCAATTTGCTTTAATGCTCGAGTATCTCTGGAGTTATTCAATGGTTGCCAAGCAACACAAGACTACATACATACGTTGGAGACTAATGTTTAGTCATTTGGGGACTTTTTAGTGGTCCAAAGTATGGATTTTATCAAGATAATGCGTCCATTCATGGTGCATACAAAACAAGAACTTCATTTAACTCTGAGAATATTACTGATCTCAACTGGCCGGCGTGTAGTCCTGATCTGGACCCAATCAAAAACCTTTGCAACATCATATGTCATAAGGGTTATGCAAACTTTTGCTATACTTTTCTGTTAATGAACTTCGAGCTGCTGTTGAACATGTTTGGTACAAAATAGACCCCCCCCCCCAAGTGAGGCAGCATTTAGTTCCTTCGATGAAAAATAACATTCTTGCACTAATTGCAGACAATGTGGGTGCAATTCGATTTTAATTTGTTGTTATTTCTCTGTAAATATACAAATTGTCTATACCTTTGCCACAGTGTTTATTTCTTTTTCCGGCATTATATATTATATAAAAACATAAAATTTAAAATTTATTGCTTGTAAATAAAGGATAAGTCACAAGTAATGTATCACAGATGAATTATAAAAAATCGGTATATACTTCTGAATATAGAAGCGAAATCGATCATTGTCTAAACTTTTGCTGAGCACCGTATTAATATTATTAATAGTGAAATTAATGTATCAATTTATGAATAAAAATGTGGCATTTTTTTGCATATAACATACACCTTGTTCCCCATATTTATGCAGCTATTATGGAATAAATAAGTCGTGATTATATAAAGTTAGTTAAGTAATGTTAGTATAAATGACGCTACGCGCTAATACAATACATAACAATCTCATAACAAAATATGAGATAAAGAGAGAGAGATCGTAATTATTGCATTGTTTTTAATAAACATATTAATATTTGAGATTTTTTTTTAAATGAACAAAATTCCTTTCACAAATTCTGTTAATTGGGAAGCTGGTAAATAAATAAGTGTCACACGTATGATTCGAAAATAATTATCCAATTCAGATTCATAAATCTAAAAGGTAAATGCCGAAAATTAAACTCCACCAAACAACCAAAAATAATATTAAAATTGATTTATTTTTATAATTTTAATTATATGAATGACAGCCAGTAGGTGATTCTTTAGTCCACATTTTGGGTATTTTTGGTACACATTTAAAAAATTTTAGTTCATGCTGCAAAGAAGGGACTTTGGCAAAATATGCGAAACTCACACCAGTGCTTCTAAGTATATTTTCAGACCAGAACATTATACGTAACATAACTGATAATGTAGATTTAATGTTTCTTTCTCTTTTCGGCCAAAGTTACCTATACAGGTCAAAGTTACTCCATTTGGTTGTACTTTAAATAGCATGAAAATCATAGTTCTAAAAAATATATTTTCTAATTTTTTCACAGGAATTTTAAAGATAATAGATCGTTTTTCTTTAACACAGTTTCAAAATTAAAGATTATTTTTTTTTTACTTTAAATCAGCATTTAATTGCAAAAGCATTTACCTGAATTTAATTAAAATTTAATAACTGGGCTGTAATTTTATTTCTTTATCTCTGATTACATTAATTTAAAATATGTTACCGTTCAATAGCCAGTGAATATAGAAAATTCAAAAGTTCTTTAATTAAATACGATAAAATAGAATTTCTCTGTCTGTTGGTTTTACAATTTTATGTACTTAATCGTAGTTATTAATTTCTGATTAAAAATGAAGGCGATTTCCTAAATCGGAAAACATATTTTTTAACTGAAAAAAGACAATTGTTTCACTATGTAAAAAAAAAGTGCAATGGTCTATAAAGATGTAACAATCCCAAGAAAAACGGTTTGCAAAAGAATGCTGTAAAGTCAACAAAGAATATGAATTGAAGTATTTTTTTAATTATTTAATACGATTATGAATATAAATATGTATATGCATATATGCATATATGCATTATGCATTAATGTATACATAAATTTTAAATATGACTCATAATGCAAATGTGAGCGTCAAACAAGCCTCAAGAGATAAAATAAATAATATTAAAAAACTACATGAAAAATATCAAACATTTAAAAAGAAATTGTATGAAGTTATGAAATTTTCAAGAAAAAACAACAAATATTTAAATATCAACTTATAACAACGTATCAACGTCACTAACTAAAAAAATTAGCACTAGACATATAGTTTAGCTAGTTACATAGATAAGTTGTTATATATTAATATTTTAATGTTCCTTGTTTTTTTTAGAAATCTTTAAGAACTTTTTCATAGAGTTTTTTAGCATACATATCTGTATCTGTGTGTACATGCCTGTTTCAAAACGAAAAAGCAAACTTTCATACAATTTTTCAAACATTAGTGCTATAAAAATGTGTGTTGCAACACAATTGTTTAAATCAGTTTCCTTAATATAATTAATTAACCGTTAAATCTTTCAAAATTTCCTTTATTTATTTAATATGGAATATACTATGTCTAACGAATTTTCCTATAAAAGTTTTGTGCAACATATACTATCTTATTTAGAAACAAGGGAGTAGTTTTTTAGAATTAAAGAATAACTTCTTGCCTATTACGTTTTTGATAATTCGTTGCGGTGAAATTTTAAGGAAAGCATTAAAATTATAAAATTTCCAAATTATGGCTTACTAAACGGATTAAATAAAGAATGCAATTCACATTAATTATTTTACAGTGGGAACCAATAAAACAGACAATCAATTTGCTTAGGATTATATTATTTAGTATGTATGTATTATTATGTAGGATTATATGTATTTATTTAACTTATGTGATTGTATTCATTTTGTTACTAATATTTAACATATTTATATTCTATCCAACTAAATATATGTTTGTATTCTTCTAATAATAATAATGGAACTACATAAGGAGAACAATTTATACTTATATACTTAAAATGTGAGCAGATAAGGTAAATACTGTATATCGAGGTTTGTTTCATTGATGTAATATTATTAATATTTTTTTTCATTTTCTTATTTACAGTAACGCAACACATTTATATTATTTTCAGCTATTCCAGTATTATAATATCCTATACTCTGTAACTTCTCTTGCATCATTAATAATGAAAAGAAATATGCAGATAATTTCTGGCTATTTTAATGCGAACGAAAAGAAATTTCCAAAGAGAAGTAAATAAAAAAATGATGAAATGTACTATTCAACCGATTATTACAAAATGTGTGAATATAAATGCATTGTGTTGTGGTATCAGATTTCGGTAAATGTAAGAATATTAATAAATATTAAATAAAATAACTTAATAAATAAAATTTAAATCAACTTTATAAATTTGAACATTTAAACATTTTTAACTTAACATTCTTATTTTTTTAAATATCCTTTTCAAGCTAATAAATATGTCTTTATACGATGTATCTAAATGTACAATTTTAAATAAAATAAAAATATGCATTTGATGGAAAGCAGGGAAATAAAACTTTGCAAATAAATTTGAATCACGATTACATAAAAAAGTACAACATTTATTTAATTTACATTTCAGTAAAACACATGTATGGATACATGTATAAAAATACAATATAAGCTCTGGTAGAATAATACACTTCATATATAAAAATTTACCTAGTCTAAATATGTATAATTATCTAGAAGAGGGGTTTTATAAGTTGCTTCGTATAAAGCTATCGAAATATATTTATATATGGGTGATTCTCAAAATAGGGCACAATTTATGTCTTTCGGCATACAAAAAAAATTGAGAGGTTTTCTGTCATGTTTTTATATTTAGATATGTTTGTCTTCATATTATTCATTATTTGCACTCAAGAATTACTCACTTTTTAGTTAAAAACACCTTAAAATAACAGAATAAATGTTCAAAATGTCATTAGCATGGATGTCCACAGCAGCTGTGCCTTGTATATACTAGCTTTTTCAAGAGTTAATATGATGTTTATAAAATAAAACAAATGTTATTCTTTCTTTAAATTAATCAAGGAGAGGATTTATCCAATAAATTTCTTTTAAAAAATAAAATTATAGTATATAAAAAAAGAATTAAAGTTTACCCTCCATATTCTATTTTCAAAACAAGGTCATACTATAACAGCTGGTTATTAATCAAAATTTCATTTTCACATATGACAATAGTTTGAAAATATAAAGTTTCTCCATAGCAACAAGTAGCCATTTTATCCCAGCCGGAAAATAGAAGCATGTATTGTATTTTAAGAATAGAAGTTGAATATTAAGGGCGTACATCAATTGTATGTCATTAGAATGGATAATAATTTTCATGTTTATTTTATAATTAAAATTTTTATTTTGCTTATTTGCATAGGACTTTTGTGTTTTAAAAAGCCCGTGAAAGGACTATTGCATTGTGATTATATTATGGCTCATAATCTTATTTAAATTAAAATTTGTCATTAGCATGGACAAATATCAGTGTCATTAGCATTGCTTTTCTGTCCATGCTAAAGATTCCTATGTGCATAAATGTAACCATTGCTTATATTGTATCTTTTATAAAGTTTAATTTTACATATAAATTTAGGTATTACATTTATTATCCCTAAAATATGCATTAAATCTGTCAGAAAATCATTAAGACAGCTTCTTACATTGTTAGTGTCAGAATGTTGATCATGTAAACAAAGTTTGCTGTTTGGTAATGTTTTTATTCTCCTTATGTGTATATATGTAAAAATGGAAACCATTTTCTGAAAAGAAAGGCTAATAAATATAGAAAAAATATTTAAACAGGAAGAAAATAAAAATTTCTTAATATATTTATTCCATGCAATTTGTTTTGTTCTTAGCATGGTTTAAAAAATACTAATTATTTTTTTAAAGTTAATTTTTAAATATTTAGCTCTCCTGACTACATGTAAAGTATACCTAATACTATATTAACAACAACTATTTTTTTCAGAAATTTTGCTAACAGTAATTTTTTTAAGTTTTCACTTTTGAAATTGTCCCCTATTTTGAGAATCACCTATATACATGTATTACTGTGGAGCAAGGTCTTACAATTTTTCGATAATTTTTTCTTAGAGGTATAATTAGATTATGTTTCCAGATTGTTTAAGTTGGATGATAAACTTATTGTACATAAAACTTGTTGGATGTGCCAATCCCAAATATACGTACATTTTATTATTTCAAAATTTAGTTACACATGTTAATGCCCGTTAATATTATTAATTCAATATTATACAAACTATGATGATCATCTTAAATTTCTGCATCAGTCAATTAATCGAAGGGAAAACAAATTTTCGTCTCTGCACGAGTCGATGAACGATATGCAGATATTTTTCAAATTTAGGGAGGATTAATTCGCCATAAACGATCGAACGATCGAACGATACGCAGATATTTTTCAAATTCAGGGAGGATTAATTCGCTATATGCAAAAGTAATCATACGCAAAAAATTCAGTTCAGTTCTATGCATTACTTCATACACTTTTCTGTGATAAAATATTGAAAATAGCACAAAAAGCGCTATTGCAGCTTCCCCTTCGGGCGGATTTCAAATTCAGGGAGGACCAACTAGCCATAGTCAAACGCTTACACAAAAAAATTGGTTCAAATCGATGCATAACTTCATACAATTTTAGTCGGTACAATATTGCAAATGGTACAAACATTGTTATTGCAGCGTCTCTTCCGGCGGAATATTTCAAAACTGAAGGGGAACCTGCTTGTCACAGCCAAAAACCAACAAAAATTTGGTTTAATTCTATGCATATCTTTATACACTTTTTGATAGTAGAATGATGACATACAGATACACAGACGTTTTTTAAAACCATGTGTTTTGGTATCTCAGACCCAAGTCGAAAAAATTTCGATAACTATACTATAACTTTACGAATATTGCAGATATAGGAAAGCAAAAAGTATACAGTACTCAGAAAGCGTTTATGAAACAGTGTGAATTTTTACTCGTCTTTGACAAATACGGAAATATTACATGGGAAGATATTTTAACAAATTTAACATTATTATGATATATTAACCTCATTGTGTTCTTAGTTTACCACTCATATTACTTTTAATAATATTTAACAAAAAACACAGCGTGCTTTTAAATGACACTTTGATAAAATTTCATTTCAGTTCTGTTTTGTTTCACGCTGTTGGAATTTCGAAACAGAGGGATTTATGTCAAAAATTTGGGTGAAAACTTATATTCTAAGTTTTGATAATAAAGTAATGTTTTTATTTTCAATTGTTAAAATTCGCCAAAATATTTATCTTTTTTTTCAAATCCTATACTTTTTAAACAGAAATTTATTGTTTATAAATAATATTTAATTTAATTATTCAACTGCATGCATTTGAAAACAAATTACTAATAAGGTTATACGCTTTTTAGCTATAAAATTTGTAATAAAAGCAATTAAAAATGATATTAAACACTTTAACAGCAAAATTTAAAATGTTTGAAGAAAGAAAAATAATTGAAATTCTAAACGCGTTCACTAGCTACTTGTGATGTGTGTACCACATTAGCTTATTCTATTAATTGAAAGAATCCCGGATAAATTCTATTCACATACTTAAATTACATAGAATGTAATTTCTCTTGAGAAATGTCAGGTGTTTATTGAGTTAGAAAATTTCTTCTCCGTTTCTAGGAAGTGATATATTGATTCTTAAGTAGGAATGGAACAAAAGCAACGGGAATGAATGTATGCCACATGTTACTGAAATCTTTCTTTTTTCATTATGTTCACGTTTTTTTTTTCAAAAATTTTAAATCTAAGTTCTGTTTCATGATGTAATAAGTTTAAAATTCTATAGCTTTCTCCACTACAAAGCGTTTCTTTCAATTTTCTCAGACACAAAGTTTGTTTTATAAGTTGAAATTTGCAATGCGTTACTTGTAACAAGATATTCATCATACAGTTCAGTTTTATTAACTTATCCATAAATACAAAACTTATATTTTAGAAGTGGAATGTACTTCTTTAAAATTAATTATTTTTTAAACTTTCTATTTTTTTTTATCAAAATTTAACATTAAAATCTTTAAAATAAGTTATTATAAACAGAAGCATTCAATACCATTCTTCGCACCTTACTAGGGATTTTAATTAAAAATCCCTTGATGATGTTACTAATGAATTTATGTTGATGATGTAACTAATGAGTCATTTTAATGAAAGAATGAAAGAGTTAAATGAGTTATTTATCGACAGGAAAATTTAACATATACACTATTCTCCTGTAAAATTTTATTTAAGTATAATTCGAGCTTTTCAATCCTGTTATGATTCCCTAATACTTTAGATTACTTAATTCTTTATTTACTTTGCGCAATTTCTTGTATTTTTATATAGCAAATATATTTGAAATTCATATATCTTTCTAATAAAGGGGAATATAGTTTAAAAAAATTAAATTTTTAGCTAAATTTAGATGTTTTATATTGTTTCATATCTACACAAAAAGGGTTTTTAAATATTGCATTGCTATATTTTATAACTAAATGATCTTGCATTATTTAATTTTATTTGCTTAGTTCTCTGCTACCTTTTTGCATTCAGATTTTTTAGGAACTGAGAAATAATAATGAAAGTCAAGCTTTACCTTAACAGTCGTCTGATCGAACTTTTTTTCGTTTCTCAAGAACAATTTGTAGTTTTTTGTTTAGTGCAGCCATCTGAAACTCACAATATACGTGGTGTTCTAATTTTTGCATGGTTGCTGATGGGAAACAGGATCACATTGGCCAAATGTATGGTACATAGTGAAAAAGATAATGTTTTGGGTTATCTACCAAAGGTCAGATACCCCAGGTATGGCACGCAGTTCTGTAAAAGATAAATAAGTACGCTTTTAAATATTTCATAAACATGTCTTAACGCATGTTCTAAAATTAAAAAGTTGATTGAGAACACAGTGTAACAGTCATTTTTAGAATATGAAATTACTGAGCAAGTGAATGTTTATTCATAGTGTCACTCAACGTGCCACTTGAGGTGACAGATTTCTATAAGATATTGTTAAATTATCAAACACACCCAGTTTGGTGGAGGAGTTCAGGGGCAATCTGTATAACCAGAACAAATCATAAGTACTTTGTAAATTATTTATGCAGAAACATACATTTATGTTAATTTAGACAAGTGATGAATTTATATTTCGTAGTCAAAAATCTCATAATAAGTAGTAATAATACCATACAGTGATTTGCGTACAGATTCAAAGATGTCGCGAATTTCAAGCTTAGGTGCGGGAAAACATTACATTAATATGCACCTTGATACTACTAGAATATTCAAGAGACATTATTCTCCTGGAGTCTTTTAAATTAGAGCCCTCAAACCATCACGCCTCAAAAGGAGTAAAAGTATTTGCGGAGAACAGTGGAATTCGAGTGCTGTAGATGCCCTTTAATTTACAGGATTTCCTGTTTTATCAACCCTTGATTTCTTTTTATGGGGACATCTGAAGAGTTTCGTTTATGTTTTATGCACATACCTGTATTGAGGATCTAGACTCATGAATATCGGTTGCTGCTTTACATGTGCTTATATCTGTCATCTGTAAATTTGTATGTCAACCACTTAATAGTCTTCAGTCTTAATAGCTCTATTTTCAGGTATGTTTTAGTGTTTATTCACGCAAATTTAAACTCTTTTAAACATTGCACTTGTCAGTGTCATAGCAAACGAACATTAGTTTCACGTCTATTATCTGTGTTTGTGCCTCAATGAGTCACTTGCTGCCATAAGTTCCTATGAAACATTATTGTTAAAATGTAACGAACCAACAATTGCAGTTTGAACGAGGATGTTCAGAGCCACACTGTACATCCTGCTCTAACCGTAGATTCTTTGTCGAAAATTATATTTAAGTTAACTTATCATTAAAAAAATTACCGTCAAAGTTGCTTTTATTTCTGGGTGGGGGTGGGAAATATAGTTTCAAATATTTTCAGGGATTTTTTTTAGAGTGTCAGCTTTTTATTCCAGTTGTAGTATGTATTATAAAATTTAAAGTGCAACAGTATTATATTTGAAATACTCACGAATCATTTGTTAAAGATACTTTGACTTTATAAATAAATGAATGCATTCCGTTCTTTAAATGAACTTACTTTAGTCTTACTTCGTATTTGAATCCCTTTTGAAAGGAATCCTTTCACATTTTACCAAGAATACATTGTCAGATATCAAGAAATATATTAAAATTTTAAAGAATATGCATCATCTTCATATTTTGATACAACTATTTATGTTAAAATTATCAGCTCTTGCCAAAATATTTGACAGAGCTTCACTTTTCTTTTTAAAGTTTAGCAAAAGTGAACATACAGAAGAATCTATTGATTTATATCAAAGAAAATATAGAAACACTTTATTGTGTTATTTTATTATAAAATTTATTCTCAATAATTGCAGCAATTTGATCAAATATGTTTATTCTTTTTTATTATCTTATTTTTCTTTGTATATTTATTATTTGCCTTCTTTAATTTTATTTCTCTAGCATATTAATACTTATGAAACTATTTTCTATCTCAAAGCAGTTGCATGCATGATTTGTTATTGAGTCTTCATTAAGTTGTTGTAAAAAATGCTAATCCGTCTCATAAATTATTTATTTATTCATCGTTTGACCTACTGAGTTTAAAAAAGTGAGAGTTTTATAGTTTAAAAGGTATTTTCTTAAGTCAATTTTTTAAATAATATTTACAGAGATAATTTTAACAAAGATACTCCATTTTATAACAAATATAATGGAATTTGTCTGACCCCCCCACTTGAAAGCGAAACGTTTCTAATATTCGAAAAAAACGTAAAAAGTATGTAAATATCTATTATTAATACAAAGTTAATCAAAATCTGCCCTCTAACCTCTCTTTTTTAGAAATCTGATTATCGCTTCTTCTAATTAAAGAAGTTCGACTTATAATCTGAAAACTAAGCAACGTACTAATATGCAAATTACTAAAACATTTACAGGAAAAGTCTTTAAATAACAGTGCATCGCCATTAAAAATGGATGCATCAGAACTGAAGTTATAAACAAACTGAACGGTTTTGTTTTTTGCATTTTATGAACTAGCAGAAAACCACATTACTTCAAAGAGTAATAATAATAAAACAATGCAGTTTAAGAATAAAATTAATAGCGCAAATTTCATTAGTAGAATATTTTAAATGTGAAAAATCAATATTTCTTTACTTTTTCACCTTTCAGATGGAAATATATGAAGAAAATCATTACACAGAAGAAAGGCAGACAGCATCCCTTAGTGTTCGGTATTCCGTAAAATAAGGAATTATAACAGGTTTTATAATTTAAGGCGCTGTGTCGAAGACTTGCAAATGTAGCTAGTACGTTTTACTTTAAAATTCTACAAAAATGTATAAATGGAATATTTTTGGACATATAAATAACATTTTTGCGGGGAGAATTAATGTAACCTAACTCTAAAACATAAATTAGATAAATTCTTTTATCTGAAAGGTTTAAAAAATTTTTAGATATTATCTAACAGCTTCATTTTCCTATTCGTGCATTTTGCATTATAACGGTGTCTTAAAAAATATATGTATAAGAAAATATATAAGTCCATATATATATATATATATGGACTTATATACTTTTCAGGTTACAATTAATCGAGCAATGTAGAAATTAAGCAAAAGGACTTTTTCCTTTTCCTGTTTTCTACCTCAGAAATCAATCGTAATTGTTGTGCTTGCGTGGCATTGCATTTGATAACGATCCACGTACTACAAACTCTAACTTTATTTGTAATTGTTTCTATATTGCTAATTCAATTTTATTGTCTTGTCAAGTTTGTTATATCGGGGTACACGACATTTCGGTCCCGCCACTTCGGTCTCGCCACTTCGGTCCCACCGTTTCGGTCCCGAGTCATTTCGGTCCCTGGCCATTTCGGTCCCGAGACATTTCGGTCCCAAGACATTTCGGTCCCGAGACAATTCGGTCCCGAGACTATTCCGTCCCGAGACAATTCGGCCCGTGGCCATTTCGGTCCCCAGCAACAGTGGTCCCTTGCCACTTCGTCCTTAGTCATTTCAGTCCGTTGTTATTTCTTTGCTCGCTATCTTATAAGTCGGATTCTAATAGTTGTGGGCCTGCTAAATGGTATAAGTTCAACATTATTCGGGCCTTTTTTAAATTCTCCTTCTCCCCCCAAGTTTTATAAAAAG
The DNA here is from genome assembly GCA_964019185.1 of Maratus speculifer. Taxonomy (NCBI): domain Eukaryota; kingdom Metazoa; phylum Arthropoda; class Arachnida; order Araneae; family Salticidae; genus Maratus; species Maratus speculifer. The sequence goes on along the minus strand of OZ025294.1, from coordinate 165,062,476 downwards.
TTGAATATAAAAGTCCGATAAATTTAAACTTTTATAACTCGTAACAATGAAATCACAGCGAGCTGAAAATTTTGTTTGGTTAAATAATGTGAAACGGGACTGAAACGTCCTGCTTCCGTTATATCGGGTTCTTCTGTATTCATTGCAAATGTTGAATCGTAGTATTATATAATAATTATATATACACACACATGCACGCACACACACACACATATATGTATATGTATATATTTCATGCATTCTATTTTTGTACTTTTAACTATTAAAAACTAAATTTCAGCTTAAAAATTATGATAATTAATAGCAAACAAAAATATTTTTTTTACATTGTAATATTTGTTTCAGTTTTTAAGAAAATAAAAAATCTAAGTGAGTGATCAAATTTATTAAGGAATATTTAGCGTAAAGTTTTATAAATTATTACTTAATGTCCTCATATTATTTTTATCAAAATTTGCAAGGTATAAATGTTTATTCCAAAGCTAAGCATCCAAATAATTTTATTTAAAAATAAATGACAGTGTATAACTTTCTAATACCCTAGAAAGTTATTTAATCTGCATATAATTACATACAATTAGTCTTGAAAGTATTTTTTATCAAGTAACTCATGAAGCGAATAATTATACTGGAGATAGGAAAACCATTTCATTAGTGTTCAATATACTATGAAATCGGGAAATGAAATAAGCTTCTTTTCTTTAAAAATTTCCTTTAAATTAATTATGAAGATTTTCGTAATATATTATGTTCTGGGTAAAACAAATCGTAATAAAATTACTATAATTGTCTTAATACATGCGCATTTAGTTTTCCTTTTCTTAGAATTTGAAATATAATGGTCGTATATAAAATTAATAAAACTTGAATAGAAGTAAAAAATACATTTTTTTCGTACACCGATTGCCACAGAATTCGTGGGCGCAGCACGTCCGCGGATCGGATTTTTTTTTTTTTGTTTTTTTTTTTACTAGGATCCCAGCATAACCCGAAATAATGGGTGAAAATCAAACCGATTACACGGGAGTATTTTAAGATCAAATTTACAAAAAATAATTCTAATATGCAACTAAAGAAATATTTTCAAGTTATACTTAGTACCATTGAATTTTACAATTATAAACCAATAAAAGATTCATAGTTTCTAATTAGAAAAAATGCTTTTCTATTTGCTGATTGTAAATATTTTCAAAAACTCTAATATCGTATCAAGCGCATTTAATCACTATTAAACTTATTTTAAGGGGGAAAAAAAGGTAGAACGCAATCCAATCGCAAATTTGAGAAATCAAGGCCCGTTTCCTCCGGAATTAACGGACCAATTTTCATGACATTTGGAATCCATATTAAATGGACTGTGTTCTAATGGCAGGCAATATTTTTTATGCGTCCAAATTTTTCTACTTTACAACAGAAGCAATATGTCTGAAATTCTCCAATTTTTAGCATTTTTTCTTCTGAATCTACTTAATTTGTCTTATATCTGTCTGCTACATATGATCTTATATTTATAGTCTACAACAAACAAAACTTTATAGAAATTTCTCGAATAATTGATGAGTTAATGAGGGTTTACCTGAAAGTACAATATTTTGGAGAGCTAAAAAATTTAGACATTTCAAACTAGTGTGAATTTTTTGCACAATTTTGTAAAACACATAAATTAAAATAGAGAAAAATATTTGGAAAATATTTAGATACATAACAATAAATGTGTATAAAGTATTAGAGTAAAATTAATATGAATTGTCCTGCGTCCCAGTCATGTCTTCCCTTAAGAAGTAATAAAAATATTCAATTAACACAATGTTTTTTCAGAAACAATGTGATTGTAATAATTTTAGTTACTGCTATGCAAAAAGTATTCCGGAAAATGTTTTAAAATGTGAAAGATTATTTAAGAGAAATATAATAGAAATCTCAGAAGTTATATCAATTACCGAAGATTATGTTTATTTTTTATAAAATATGCATGATAAATCCCAATTAAAAACGTAATTATCAAAATATATGCATTTAGAAAATCATCAGTTCATATTTAAATTAGTTTTGCATTAGCACATTATTTATTCTGCATACAATGAAATTCGATTAACCTGGAAAGTGTAATTATCATCGATACAAGTATATGAAACGAATCATTAAAATAGAAATTTTAATATTACATATAAATCACATTTATTTTCAATATATACGTTTATATATATCCCAAAAGTATCCCGTTTATTTTGAAATGAGGAAATAAAATGCACTCGTGTTTTTTAATGCGATCTACATTTTATTATCATGATTTGCACGAGCACATTGGAGTTCTATGTATCAAAATAAAATTAGAGGATTTTCTTTGGAAATTCTTTTATTGCAGTTATGTATAAAATAAAAATACTTGAGTATATAAAAAAGAATTTACTGAAACTAAATGGCACATAACTGAAAAAACAGTGTTTTTGATTATTTTAAATGTATTTTGAATCACAGATACACAAGATCGAAAAGAACGCATCTCATTGACACGAATTTATACAGACACTCGGTGAAAAACAAAAAAGAAAAAAGAAAAAAAAGAAAAAAATACTTATTTATTAGAACGGGAGGTGGCAGCGCAAACTATCAGCTCACCGAGTTCACGGATGAAATTTCAGAATTAGTCTAATCTTGAATCTCATATTAAAACGCAATTTGTTTGCAAAATCATATCTTTGTTAAAATTATATAAGAACCCTATTTTAGAGGTTGACTCTGTAAATATGACGCATGTAAAACAATGGTTTATCATTGTTTTACATGCACCCAAAGTTATGAAAACATGGGCGACTGGGATCAGGAAAACATAATGGTAAACCTATGAGTCAACTGGTAAAATCGGACCGTAATATAGGTGTTTTCCACAAAGATAAGACATGGAAGACTGATTGCGTTTTAATATGCGAATCGAGAATCAATTAATCCTAGAATTTCATCCAAGAATTTGATAAAGTGATTGACTGCATTACTGCCTCCCGGCATAGGGTGACCCAAAATAATGGGGACAAAGTTTAACACGTCCTGACAGGGAAGTTTTGTACCCTATTAAATAAATTATTGTTTTATTGGATTCTTCATGTTTTTGTGTACAAGTGTACGCATTTTCGATTTTATGCTCCTTAATTTTGTTATGTTTTTAGGATGTCAAGTAAACGCAGTGCAATTTTGGAGGTGTTTCGTCGAGGAAAACGTCAGTGTGAAATTGTTCGTTTGCTCAATGTGTCTCCGCAGATTGTGTCCAAAACCATCAATCGTTTCAAGGAGCTTGGCCATGAAGGCGACCGTGCCGGAAGAGAAAGAAAGCGCACCGCCAATACATCCAGGAACTGCAATTCATCAAGAAGCGAGTCAAGCAAAATTCCAGGGTCTCCATGAGAAAAATCGCCCGTGAAACTGGAATCAGCCGAGAATCTGTCCGTTGAATTGCCAAAGAAGAGCAAAACCTCAAGCAGTACAAGCTCCAAAAAGTCCAACTGCTCACCGATGAAAACAAGCGTGTGCGGCTCAAAAGATGTCGTCAACTCAAGCATCGGGCCGCAGGTCCTCAATGGGAGCGCATCCTATTCACCGACGGGAAGCTGTTCACCGTGGAGCAGGCGCACAATCCCCAAAACGACAGAAGCTGGTCCGCAGAGGCTCCCAGCACCTCCGCCATCGTCGAGCAGCGCCAAAATCCGCAGTCCGTTATGGTCTGGGGAGGAATTCGCGCCAGCGGCAAAACACCTCTGGTTTTCGTAGATCAGGGGTTTAAAATCAATCAAGACGTGTACCGCCGCGACATTCTCGAGGTCGTGGTACTTCCGTGGACCCAGTTGCACTTCGGCGATGCGGAATGGACTTTTCAACAGCACTCCGCTACGGCCCATAAGGCTAAAACGACCCAGGAGTGGTGCAAGACCCATTTGCCGGGTTTCATCACGTCGGCGGAATGGCCGCCCTACTCGCTGGATTTCAATCTACACTGTGTGGTCGATTTTGGAGGCCAGGACCTGTGCTAAACGTCACAAAAGTTTCGAGTCGCTGAAGCAGTCGCTGTGTCGGGAGTGGGACCGATTGTCGCCGGAGGACCTGCGGCCCATTGCAAAAAATTTCAAGACGCATTTGAGACTGTGTATCGCCACCAAGGGAGGCGATTTCGAAACCAATTGAATATGCTGTTGCCAAAGGTATTTGTTATTGTTGTCCATTATTAAATTTGTGTAAATTTCTTTGGTTAATAAAATTTCGATAAAAACGTCTGTCCCTGTTACTTTGGATCACCCTTATATATCATAAATGACAAACATATCGTATGCATAATGCACACGTCAGTCTTTGAAGGACAATGCTTTGACCTTTTAAATAAAATTTCATTTTGAAATATTTACCACTGAAAAAAAATTTCAACTTCTAGATAGCGCACAGTTAGAATTTTTTCACCGTCAAATAGAGAAATGAATGTACTTTTAAATGCATTTTGTTTGAAAGCTGTATCTCAATTTATTTTTGAATTATCATTTTTTTATAGTTTTCAGTATTGATTTTGTAATTGTGTCAACAGAAGCACTCAATTTCGATTAAAAGTAATTAGGAAATAGTAAAAAAAAAGAAAAAAAAAACAGTAATTTTTTTCTATTTTTTGTTGCCATTTCTTATAGAATTTAAAATAGAATCTAATTGAAATAAGTGGTTTGTCAAAAATATTGACTGTTACTAAATTCCATGAATTTTGGTTATATTTCGTGTTTATTTATTAATAAATTGTTTCTTACTTGATTGAAAAATGTCTTTACAAATGATACAACACTTTCTGTTTACGAAAATATATTTTAAAATAATATTTGTGAGACTTTCCTCCAGATTTATTTATTTGATATTAGAAATCTGAAAGGATGCAATTTTATTTATTTGTGTGTAATAATATTTTTCGATTTTTCGAAAAATGATTTCTGATAAAGATTTGTAATGAAAGGTGGCGCTATTATAAATAAACAACTGAAAAGCCTATGCATCATTAGATAGATAATTCATTTCTTCTTGAATGACAATATTGTGTTTTGTTGAGTTTATGTATTACTTTGCGATAATGATGCCATTTGCACACTTCTTTGTAAGACGACAAAATTTAATAATTCTAGAGAATCTATATAAAACTGGGTGATAAAAGTGGAATGATTTGGTACATGCAAATGACGCATTTTATAAAAAAGTTCGTTTATTAATTATTAAAACTGATATAAGTTTTGTTGAGATACACCATTTCACCCTATATAATTCGAAATTTTTCACAGGCTAAAAAGCCTTTTTTAAAATAGCATAATCAAAATCACAAGCTAATAAAGCGCAATATTTTACAATATATTATAGTGTTTTTATAGAAGAGCAGTGGCACAGAGTGCTTGTGTTGAGGAGTCTTTATCCAAAAAATTAGAAATTTAAAGGCAAGTGGTCGTTACTTCTGCATAATGCATTTTTTTCAGGAATCTTATGCCCGGAAATAGTTGTTTACTTGAGATTTTTTAAAATTATCATACATTAACCAAAACTCACCAAAATTTACTGAGAAATATAAAATTTAGACATAACTTGCTGAAAAGCGAAGGAAAAAAAACAATACAATATTTCTGATGACATATAATATTTATCATCAAGCGATTGAATAATACTTTTAACAAATAATTACCTCTTTTAGACTAAAAATAGCAACTTTACTTCTGTAGATTTACAGATTATTTTTACAATGTAGTTGACAGAATTATTATTTATAACATGGGCTATCGCAAACTATAAAGTAAAAAAATGTAATAATAAATAAATTACGTGGGAAAAAATACATGAATTGAAGAGTCGATTTGATAAAAGTTGCCTAGCTATTTAGTTTTAGCTATTTTTAACCATATTATAGAAAATATTAAAACAAATCTATCAAAGCATGATATCTGAAATTTCGCAGAAAAGAAAATTTATACATAATTTTGGAATTAGTGTATATCAGTAATTTTATAGCTGTGAACATCGAGATTTGGGTTATAAAAATAGCAATAGATGATGAGTTTACGTGACTCGAATATCGTACAAAATTATACCCTTTATAAGGCAATTTAAATATTTCTAAGATGTTTCCATGAGTTTTATTGAAAGCGTTTTTTAATCACACTTGTTACACTGTAAAAAACGTGTGTAAAGTTTCTAAAAGTTTTCTTTTAAACTAGGATTCGTAGAACTATTTATGTAACGGCAGCAGTAAAAATTCATGTAGAAAATAAAGAATTGCTCCGAAAATCGAAAATAAGGTAAGGTTACTAAGATTCTTTTTAGCAAACTGAAATTCCTAGAATCTTTTATGTAAAGGTACCTCGAGTTACAGAATTTTAGTAAGATAACACTTATTTTAGTAGATTCGTTTGTAAAGTTACAGAATTCTGTAGCTTTACAAAAATTAGTTTTGTAGATTTCATCGTATCTTCCACAGCGTACAGAATGTGTACTGTGATGTAATGATAGTAAGCATACAGATTTCGGCAACTTTATATATGTAGGATTACAGATTTTTTTACAGTGTACGTATTACTCGATTTTATAATTATTAAAAGAATTAAAGACATTATTTTTTATAAAGGCTTTACAAACAAAAAAAAGTTACAGAAATCTCTGTAATTTCAGTAAAAGAACGAAAAAGGTTAAAAGTAACACATACAATCTACATGGACATAACCATTTTATTACATATATATTATTTACATGGTAGTTTGGAAATAATTGGCAAGTTTTATAGGGTGCTAAACGGAAAAAAGCATTTTTGTCATAGAATATATATGAGCAATTGGTGGTTCATGAACTGACAACGAAGAAATATATGAAGAGTGCAATGAGAGTCTCCTTATGAGATTCAATACAGTCACTTATACGGCATCACGCATCTTATAGAAGCCAATTCATAATGCGTCATTTTAGAACACATCTTTTATGAAAAAAATGCCTATTTTGGTCCTGTCTCTTCCTCTGTGTGTAATATATATATATATATATATACAGAGAGAAAGAGAGATAAATAGATATACATACATATATAGGTGTATATATGTGCGTACATTTATGATAAGTCTTCATAAACTATGTTAAGTGTAGTTATAGGTAGATACATAGAGGAATAGCAGTAGATATAATAATAGAGAAAGGTACAGATTGGCATTTTAATATGAATTTAGAAGTAGATACAGGTAAAGTTTATTATTATTTTAGAGGAATATACAGGTTGAAATTTTACTATTGTTTTTAAAATTCATTATATAAATTAAAATGTATATTCTCAATATAAACTACATTCTGAAAACCGAGATATTTATAAAGTATATTTTCTTTTTCAAATTTTTATATGTTTCTAACGACATTTTGTGAAATGCATCACATTTACATTTATCTCTTTATCATTCTTCTCTTTTTTTAAAAGTAATGAATTATGGAAATATCCGTATCGCATCATATTTTTTCAGCATTTAATATTATTCCGGGTTTGTCAAGATTTAGTATTTAAATTTATTCATTTATTCATGTCCTTTCTGCAGGTAATTCTCCGTCTGATCTGAAAATATACTTTGAAAATCTGTGTTTCCCTAATACAGAAAACTTTGCGTGCTCTCACCTTCGAAAGTAATACATATTCATGAAAATATACAGGAATTATAAAATCCCACAAAATATGTAAGTCTTGCTGAGATATCTCTGGCAAATTTTAAAATATATTATTTAAAAATAGTCTTTTTGTATAATAGGATGACTAATGAGTAAAACAAAATGTATACAAAAAGGGAAATTAAATTTATTTTTAAAATTCAAAATAAAATAAAGTCATATTTTAATTATGAGCCAATAAATGTTTATTGGTTCTCTGGTACAATTTATTATTTTTTAAATATTTTTTTTTTTTGTTATGATCATGCCGAATCACCAATGCATATTATATTCGTATAATTCATGATTTGATAGGATATTCCACAGAGAAAAATATTGGTATTATATCCAATATAGTGATAACCCAGAACATATCACTTAATAACAAAATACCGATTCATTTAATATCAAAAGAATTTCCTTTAAGTAAACATTTTTCATATATTTCACCATTCATAGTCATCAATAGCATAAAAACTAGAATTGAAAGTGATGAATCAAAAGTGATTAAAATTTTCATGAAATCTAGATTGACGACTTTTGCTTATTTCTTTTGTATTCTTAAAGTACATTAAGCTTCGACATTCGTTAACGGCAATCAACCTTTATAGCAAGGTTCAATGTATATATATATATATATATATATATATATATATATATATATATATATATATATATATTATCGATATAAGTTATCCCAGCAACTGCCTCAACCATTTAGCAGATATGATCGTACATCGGGCGAACAAAAAGTATTTATTTATCCAAGAATTAAAGCTTTTTGTCACCACTGAACTTTTGAACTACAGTTTCATACTGTTTAATGGTAGAAATGCTATAAATATCAATTTTACTAATATTTTCTTTTAAAAAATGGTGTTTATACTATAATTTCAATTAATTCCCCTTAAAAAAATCAGTTAAGTGGTTAATCTTTCTCTAATATTTTGCATAACATATTTTCATATGTGAGCAAAATTCTGAAAGACCAACAGAAAATTATCTAACATCAACTGTGTATTTTTGTATTTCAACTAAATTTTGCAGAAACATTATAGATTACTATATAAATTAAAAAAATAAATATGACAGTTTAAGAAGTAAAGAATTAAACGTTAAACATAGAACAGCTAAAAAAGTGATTAATAATTAATAAAGCAATAAACTCCATTTTTTGGAATAACAACCAATTATTCTTTACTTATACAAGAAAATGACAATCTGAAAAGATTTACGAAGTTCATTATTTATTCCGTTATAATGATTTTTTTTTTTACCGGCATCTATATTTTCACTTCCTAATGACAGGTTTTAGTGTCTCTATACTGAAACACTCAATGATTAATTTTATTATATTGATATTAATGTGAATGGAATGTTTCTTTGCAATAATCAAGTATCGTTTACTGCTGTCACTTACGATGGATATGCATGTACATATTCATGAAGTGTGTATAAAAATAATTTGAAATTTTTCATATATGTATAGTATCAACTGTACGCGGCAAGCTTTCATCACTTGTCTATTAAAAATCAATTAATGCATACAATTATAAATTTGTTACAGTAATATATAGAATGCTGAGTTATAGTTTTAAGATTTTATATAAAATATGAAAAATTAAAATGTAAAAATATTAATGGTACACTATTATTTTTTAAAAATGGAATGCTATACAAATATAATTTATATACTAATCGTCAAAAGCGTAAAAGAAATAAATTAACACATTAATTTTAACTCAACGATGAATTATTTTATAAATTTAAGTGAAAATCTGTCTAAACAAATTAAGAGTTGTATGCTCCGAAATTATCTAATGTAGGCAATGTTCGCTGTTTTAATAAAAATATAATTTCGAGTAAAATTTTTAGTCAATCAAATTTCAGTATGTATAAAATAGGAACAAGGATCATATTATTTTCTATTGTATGTTTAAATTATTTATCAAATAATTTTGTTTAAATCTGCATCCATAAATTCGATTTAGAATTTCGAATTCTAGAATTCATTTAAATTAATGATAACTGCATTTCAGTTTGTAAATAATAAAAATTACATTTCAGCATAGGAGAAAATGTGGATATTTTATGTAAACATTCTCTATTTTCTTTTCGAAAATATAAAATTTTCATATTGCCTCAATACAGTTATAATAAATTAATTATAAAAAACAAGGACTGTATCAAGAAAAATTACAGATTTGTGACAACCTGCAGAATTATGCATTTTAAAATTACAGCACAAATGATTACAAAGCTTAAATTTATGTTCTGAAGTAGAACTACAAAAACGAATGTTTAATAACAAGGTTAATTAATATTAGAATGCAAAATTAAATTTTAATAATAAGTTAATTAAAGAGAAATAATTTTAATGAAATTAAATAACTGTTGTGACAAATTCAATGACAAATTGAGTCATTTTAGGAAGAAAAATGTACAGACAAATAGTTTAATTCTATCCAAGACACATTTTAAAAATATTTTTATTTATTGAATTAAAATTTTGGATTTTTTTGTGATGTTTAACCATCTCCCGAAAAGTTCAAGATGATTTAATAATGATTAGTAACCAAAATCATGTGATAAAACTTCTCATGTACATATTTTAAATTGAAAATTGAAAATTTAATGAAAAATTGGGGTAGTTTAAAATCGTTATAACTCAAAATAATATTTGTAGAATTTCAATATTTTAACTTAAAAAAAGAAAAAAAAAATGAAAAAATACAAATTTTAATTTTAATTTAGCATTTCTAAAAATATTAATTAAAAAATAAAAATATTCAATACTAAATTTTAAATATGTAACTTTTATTAAAAATATTATTTTTTATAAGTATAGATGTTTTTAATTTGCTGAGTGCAAATTAAAAAAAAAACAATAAAAAAAGGCATGTTGCAAGTTTAAAGCTCTTATCTTTAACGTCCCTTGAGTTATTAGACTTAAAGCCAAAAAAAAGTCATTAAGAAAAATGCATTTTTACAACATGTCATTTCCACGACTATCCTTGCTTAACAGCTAGATGTTGAAAACAGACCAAAACGAAAAATTAATAATTCTTCTTCTAATTAAGATATAAACATGATTTAAATGTCATTTTAAGAATAACAAAAGAGAATATTTTCATACGATAACTCTTTCAGAAATTTTGTAAATGTTTGTGCCCTGGACGCCTTTAATAAAATTACTAGTTTGAAAATTTGTGAAACTATTGCATAATAATTTAAAAAATACTTTATCTACTTTTGTTTAAAATTTCAATAGAATTTTGTAATTAACGTTTATGGGCGTTCTTGCATATGTCAATAAACGGGCCCGATTACTTTCCATTACTACATAAGAAACGCAGAAACTGAATGGCAAGAAATAATTAAATATATTTTTTTTATAATGGCAAAGTATTTAAAATTACAAAGCTTTCCGAGAGTAACGCTGATATTATATTGAAGACGATAACACATGATCGATAAATATCACTTTTGCTGCATTTTTTTCTGTTTTTAGCTTAGAAGAATTACATTCTGTTTAATTTTCTTTAATTTAATTTTCACACCATCGGATTGCAAAAGAATGTTCTTTCAACACAATTGTATGAAATGTGTATTTCAATTTACTGATATTTTTAAATAACTTTGAAAAATGCAATTTCTTATACATCCATACCTATCGCATTTCAGCGCGATTTAGAAAGATATACTCCATTGCATTTGAAATATTATAATTAGTTCAGCATTTCATTCCAGTTCATATTTTCCAGTAACAAAATTTAAATGTCATCAATAAATACACTGGTGTCCAAAAGTTAAGCATAATTGGTAATTAAGTAAGTAATGAAATAAATATAAACCGAAATGTGGTGAAACTGAAGGTGTGTAAACAAAATAGTACGCGTCATATATTTTCGCGAAGAGTTTTCCCTGAAATCGAACACGGGACCGTCATCAAATTGAAAAAGAACGAACTTCTTTTGGATAACCCTGTCAAAACTAATTTAGCAAAAGCGTTCAAACTGCACATTATGATTAATTGGCTTATTGTAATGTACGGTGTTAATTTTTACAAGGATAGCATGTACACTTGTAGAGAAATTAAGGTTTTTATAAAAACGTTTTTTGCTTATAATTCTTAATATAAAATAATAGTTCTTAATATAAAATAATGTTCTTTTCTGAAAATATGACAAACATTGATTGTACACAATACTCTGTCATCAGAATTAAAAAATAATAAAAATTGTATTACAAATGAGCAGGTTTACTAAATAATTTTTTACTGCGCATGTGTGGACGTTATTAAAATTTCATTTTCATATTATGTTAGTTAAATGTATAGAGCAACTTTTGTGAAAGTCTCAAAAACATAGCTTAAAAATTCTAAAAATCACCGTTGATATAATGAGATCAAATTCCTTTATTCCCTAAATGAAGCAAAACTATGAGGGGCTGTATCCTTATTCCATTGTTTAGTGCCTACACAATATTGCACGTACAACTATATTTAGGTAAAACCCCTGATTTTTTTGCTTCCTTTTAAGAATAATGGATTTTGAGTTGATTTTATAGACGATCATTTTCAGAATTTTCAAACTATGTTTTTGAAACTTTTACAGAAGTTGCTCTATACATTTAGCTAACACAATATGTAAATGAAATTTTGATATCGTTGACGCATGCGCAATGAAAAATTATTTACTAAACCTGCTCATTTTTCATACAATTTTTGTTATTTTTAAATTTTGATGACAGGGTATTGTATACAATGATGTTTTTCATATTTTCAGAAAAGAACATTGTTTTATATTAAGAACTCTGCAAATTATAAGCAAAAAACTTAGGATTGTTTTTATAAAAACGTAAATTTCTCTACGAGTATACATGCTATCCTTATAAAAATAAACACAGTACATTACCATAAGCCAATTAATCATAATGTGCAGTTTGAACACTTTTGCTACATTAGTTTTGACAGGGTTATCCAAAAGATTTTCGCTCTTTTTCGATTGGTTGACGGTCCCCTGTTCGATTTCGGGGAAAACTCTTCGTGAAAATATATAACGCGTACTATTTTGTTTACACACCTGGAGTTTCACCACATTTCGATTTATATTTCTTTCATTACTTACTTAATTACCAATTATGCTTAACTTTTGGACACCAGAGTAAATTACTTGATAAAATAACATAAATGAAATACGAATTTAACTTACACGTACACTGTTAAAAAAATTCTGAAATTCACGAATATTTTTTTCCTGAATTTCACATAAAATGTCGTCTTTTACAACAAAGGGCATTTTCAGAAAATCAGAAAACTCCTCCATATTTCCTGAAAATTACGAAACGGATGGAAATATAAGCAAAAAACGGAGACACTCCGGTATGTGGGGGCTCAATGGCCGAGTGGTAAAGGCACCACACCGCCAGTCTCATGCGAGCGCAGATTGCGGGTTCCAATCCTACTGGCACCATGAAATAATAAAAACATAAAAAAAATCCTTTAAATTGTATTTTTCTCTTATTTTTTATTAAAATAATCTTTTAAGTAATTAGCCAAAAAATATAAATAAATAGTGTACGACAATTTTAAAAAATTGTCTATAACATTATTTTTGTAAAAAATGAACATTTTTTTTTTATTCATTCATTTACTCTTATAAAAAAGTAAGGATTTTAAACAGTAATTTTTTAATTTAAACTAGTTAAAAAATTAAAATTGATTTAAAAAATAATAAGTATTATGCATCAGTCTAAAATAAAATAAAATAAACAGTTTACAAATATTCTAACGAATATATTTCAAAGAAAATCTTTAAAAAGCACAACAGAATTTTCCACTAACCCATAAAAGACATACTTTGTACAAGCCGGCATCAGCAGCTTTTTCTCAGTCAATAAGAATTTGTTCATTTGTTCTATCAAAAGGTTGATGATTTATTTGAGTTCGATCCTCAGGCCGGCTTGAGGTAAATTATACAAATAAAAGGTAAATAAATAAAATAGCACCTTAAAATTACTCGGAAATTTCCAATTCTTTGACGATTAACCGATTCACTAATTTTAAAAATTATATTAAATTATTATCATTAAAAATCGAACCTTGTAACAGAAAGTTACTGCTTCTTCAAAAGGAGTTTTCCTTTCTTTTATTTCTCAAAACGGAAAATATACTAACGGAACGGTAAAAGTTCGGATACTTTGCTGCCAGTAGTTTCACCGTGAATTCACAGATTTCTTTTTAATAGTGTAATTGAAAAATTGGCTTTAACCACCAAAATTATCATTAAACAGGCTGCTGTCAGAAGAGATATCTTAAAAAATCCTTCTGATCGTATCTTCAGGCACGAAGCCACTATACCACTTTTAATAAAATACATAATTATTTGCATTCATTAATGCAATTTTTGATTTAAAAAAATGCTTTTATTGTTAAACAGTGAAAATGAGCCATATAAAAAATGTATTTAATGTTAAAAAAATATTACCTTTATATTTTAGAACTTATTTAGAAAGTGGGTTTCATCTAAATTCTACAATCAAAGAAGTCAGATTAGATTCCTCAATGTAAAATTTTAAAATGTTAAAAAGACTGCTGTTCAGTGTCGATTTCTCCGGGCTTTAAATCCTGGCGCGGAGCTAATATAAAAGTACTTTTTAAAATTAATTAAATAATTATATGATTACATAAATGCTATTTTTCATAAAATATGCTTTTAATGTAATAAAAAGGAAAAAGAGCACTTTAAAAATGTACTAAATGGTAAATATTATTCCTTTTAGATTTTGCAATTGAAAAATAGTGATTTTATTCTATATTCTATAATCAGATAAGCCAACTTAGATCCTCTTGTGTAAAATATGAAATTTAAAGAGTCTGCTTTTGTAAGAGATATCTTAAATTATTTATTTGAGGCTTAACTCCTGATACGAGGTTTATAGGAAAACATCACTTTTAATTAATTATGTAATTATTTTATTACATTTGTGCTATTTTTCTTCAAAATTGTTTCTGGTGTTCGTCAATGAAAAGCTGGCTATCTGAAAAAGCATTAAATGTAAAATATGTATACCGTAAGAATTTCAATTAAAATAAAAACGTGATTTCTGCCCACTTTCTGTAAGAAAAATGGGATTATATCCCATAGTATAAGATAACAAGGAAATTTCCTACCATTATATACAATGGAATGCCTTTAAATTCTAATTTTTAAAAATAGTATAGAGGGAGAAACGTACATTTATTTCTCCTCTATATTTGGTTAAAAAATGCCCCAAAAAATCCTGTACATACAGTTTAAGTAGTATTTTAAATAACATGTAACGAAAAAAATGCTAGAAAAATTAGACAAGTAGAACACGCTTCAAAACTGATTAGTCTATCTTTTACATGGACAATATGATGTGCTAACACATTGAGAATAGAAATACGACTAAAATGAAACATGGGGGAAAGATTAAAAAATATGAGAAAAGAAAGCCAGGTGTAAGTAGGTAACTGCGAGAAAAGACTGAAAAAAGTTGATACGAAAGCAATAAAAAGAAGCTATAGCAAACACGAATATAATGATAGTAGAAAAAAAATAAAGTCGTATATGATAACAATCATAATAATCTGAAAAAAAACGCATAATATCATGTCACCTTTTTTCATAGTTTTAAGTATCCATTCGCATGAAAAAATGCAAAATAATTAAAATACAAAATTCCTTTTATAAAACAATATATTGAAAACTCACATTAGTCACATTATTTACAGAAATAAGAAAGTGTTTGGTAAAAAAAGAGCTATTATATAATATAATGTTTGATCAGTTATTTCGTTTAAGAGGATTTTTTACAAACTATTTCTTTTATGAGTAATCTCAAATAATATTTTATTTACTTTTATAAGATATTAAACAACAGAAATGAGTAATATTGTAGCATATTGAAAATTTCAGACAAAAAAATAAAATGCATACCATAAAATTCCTACATGTAATTTGTAACTCCAAGATTGCGATGTAAAATTTAAGAAATTTCATTTTGAGTATGTAAAAAAAAAAAAAAAAAAAAAAAAAAAAAAAAAAAAATTATTTTCAGTATGTGAAACGTTTAATAAATTTTCAATCACTAAAACTATCATTATAAATTCAAAGTATTTGTAAAAGTAAAAGAAATTCTGTAAAACAATGGTATTCAAATACCATGCTTCAAATTAACTTTTAGAAATTGTGCATTTATATTTATATTTATATGGTGTGCATATATATTTCGTTTTTAAACAGTGAATGAGGTATGAAAACTCATATCGTTTTGCCTTTTTTTGGGTGTTGTTTCTCGCCTCATATGTTGTTTCTTGCCAAATTCACGATTTTTAACCACTACAATTTCCTATCGTAAAATGCTCTGATACTGTAAGTTAAATATAAGACAATATAGAATTGTTACACAAAAGTATATTTATTGTATTGTCAGAATACTGTGCTAATTTGTAACAAACTTCGTCTAATTTTTTTAAAAAGTGTGTTTATGATAAGTTTTACTTTTAAAATCAATTAATTTATAATTTTAAGGATACAATTCCATTAATAAAGTTTTGGCATAAAAAGCAACCTGATTGGATGACACTTTTAATGTCAACAATTTACGTTCAAAATATTGTAAAATAAAAATTGAAAAAACTTTTTGTCAGGTATTTCGTCTATTCCGTTAACTGTGAATATTTTCTGGACTACAGTAACATGAATATGGAACTGGGAAGTTTTTGAGAAATTTTCTCTGAAAAATAAGTCATTTAATTTGCTGAACTCTGCATACTGCATGATGCTTTGTTAAATTGTTTTTCGAAAAAACTCTTGCTTCGATATATTTTATCGAGCAATTTTCAATGCGATAGCTGTGCTATTCAAACATTACAATTAACAAAAACGTTATAATTCTACAAATTTATGTTCCATGAATACAAACAAGTCTTTTTTTCGACACTGTGTAAAATTTGATTTTAACATTGTGGTTTAGGATAAAAGGCTAACAGCTCATAATATCACATTGTAATTCAAATATTCTAGGAAGTGCCTGTATATAATAAAAATTAATAGAGATACTCATTGAAACAATTGTATAAGCACTGTTTGATAAATCACTGATATTCATGTCTAGAATATTAAAAAAGCTTCCAATAACTAACTAACTAAATAAGTAAAAATATAAAATGTCTAACAAAGTTTAATATTTATTCCTTTCAGATACCATAAAATCCTTATTGTAGTACAATCTTCTTATGTTGACTACCTAAAAGTATTTTGAGCTGTAAAATCAAAACATTTTTTAGTAATCCTTTATTTATCAGTGTTTTGGCATTTGATATCAGATTCGCTGCGCATTAAAGATAAGCATTTAACTTCATAGCAGAGGTATTGGTGAATAAAAATTACCTATAATACCTTCTGACAGTTTTTGTAAGCCCACTGCAATTCGTCGCATTACGCATCCATTAAACGTTTGGAAAAAGCTGTAGAAAATTTGAAATATTTTTTATTCTTATCACGCTGAGTTCCATGTTTGCCAATCTAAATATGACACCCTAAAATATGATTTAAAACTAAAATATCTGTATTTAATTAAATAATTAAGAAAAATGCATTTAGAATTTATACAATATCATATTTAAACTGCAATTCACCGGTGACTGACGCGGCCGAAACAGAAAGTTCAGTGCCTGTCAGCATGGCGGCCAACATGTTAAACAGAGTTTAGTTTAGGTATTTGAACCTTGTTTTCTTACAAGTCACCTTTATATAAAATATCTCTTATGCTACTTATACGTTAGTCATTTTTTATTATCGAAGTTTCAACTTTTGATAAAGTAAATCTATGATGACTTACATATTTATGATACGATTTATGAAAGTTATATGTCAAATGCTGTACCTAATAAGAACAAAAAGACGTTGAAGCATAGATTGGTTTTTAATTCAGTAAAAAAAAAAAAAAAAAAAAAAAAAAAAAAAAAAAAAATTAGAATTGTGCGTTTTTATTTAACATCTGCTATTAGCACGGTTAAAATATCTCAGAATTGTATTTATACTGACACTGTTTTGTATCGATTCATTAAAAACATCTAAATATTTGATATATTACTGTTAATGTTTATGCAGTAACATAAAAAAGTACCATTTTAATCATGTGAGATGAAAGAAACACAAAACATTCAAATATTGAATAACAGCTTATAAAATTTATATTCATTGCAAGAAAATACAAAAAAGAGTGTTTAATTAAAAGGGTTTAAAAAAATTTTTTTTTGTCTTTAATTATTATTTCGAAATTTCGAAACAAAGCAATTTTTTGTCATATTCGTTCATTTCAAAATGTATCTTTTTAATAGCATGTAATATAGTTATTTATATAAACAAACAATAAAAAAAGAATTTAAATCTTATACTTTCGCAGATTGTGATGTGGAATTCTTTTTTGTTGCCAAGTTTTATGTTTTTAAAAGCTAACCTTTTGTTGCGCGATAGAAAAATTTACATTTTTCTATTTTTAAACTAACAAAACGTTTTTACAGAATATTTATTTCAAAATCGCATAAGAAGTAATAATTTGATTACATTTAAATATTTTTTATAAATTTAATTTAATGAAAAAGGGTCTTTTTTATTATTTTTTTATTTTATAATTTCTTCATCTTTGATACATGAATTGAATAACATGTTATGTGAGAAAAATTGACATGATCTTTAATTAGGTAAGTTATATCTCGTAAATCACAAATAATTGTAAAATATTTTGTAAGGAAATAGAAAGATGTGGTGAAGTAGCGAAAAACAGCGTGCTATAAAATCTATACATCATAGATTCTCAAAATCACCATATTTTCATTGAAAGTTTTTCTTAACTAAACTATTCATTTAGTTACACAAATACGACACATAACTTACAGTAAAAGATTATTATAATTGGAAATATTTTATTCCTAGTTAATATTTATAAATATACATTAATAAAAAAAAGTATGATTCATTTTAACCTTCAGTTATGCAGTATTACCGTACTGATATCAAAATCATTATTAAAAAAATTCTATGATAAAAAATAAACTTATTTGACTCGATCTTGCATTATATGTAGTTACGCAATCTATTTATCTGTTTCATTTGAATGGATGGATCAAAATAAAATTATTAAATAGACACGAGCCGTTCTTCTAGCAGCATATTTTTAATGAAGCCCATTATAATAATGCAACTTAATATAAAAAAGTTTAAAGCTAAATTATCTTAAATAATGTCTTTTTGCATTTAGTAAAACAGATAGCAATTTCATCGTCCAACATATATTGCAAACAGTATAGAAAGCAACAATTCCCTCATGCGAGATTACATATTCAGTAATATTGGAAGTTTGGGGAACATTACCACGTTGAAAAATTGCATCGTTTCAAAATGCACTTTTAACTTTCGTTATTTTATACGGATTAACAATTCATTTTAATATTTGCCACGATCGGAGTTGATTGAAACTTCTCTAGAAAGTTACGTTCAGTCGGTTTGCACAGGTAATAAAAGTAAATACACTGTCATGAATGTTCTTTTTTCATCATTTCTGAATTTAGTATTGGATGGAAATTAATTTGCTTGAGTCTTTTGTATAGATCATAATGTATATTCTTATTCTTATCGTTAACAATTCTCAAGATTTTTCTTTTTTTTTTAAATTAAAACATTAGTTTACATGTGACTATACACATTCTCACGATAGTCCGTATACATATGGAGTTTGATTTACCTGTCTTTGTAATATTATCGATGCAAACAGACGTTCCAAATGGAATTTTACAGTTACTGTTTTTGGCAATGCCTAGCATAGTTTAACATGTAAGTTATAAGAATTTTTATACCAGCAGATTTACGTAATAAATATTATGCATATAAGTGTGAAATTTCTGAATTATCATAGAGTTAGTCAATGACTAAAAACAAAATTTTATTTTTCTTAATGCGATTATTCAAAATTAAGATAAAATGTCCTGTTATAGCATACAAAATGAATCCTATAAAAGATCACTCACAATTTGAAAAAAAAAAATTAAAAATATTAATTTTACTTTTTTATGTTAAAATTCGATATTTATTACTTTCTGCAAAACTAATAAAAATCAGATAAAAAAAATTTTCGGCATTAAATTTGTTGTTGTAGTCAAGAAAATTTAAAAGAAATTGTTGAAAAATTACAATTTCAAAAAAAGAAAACTATCTGGTAATATTAACGTCATAGTAGTGTAAATATTCTTAAATGGTATAAATAAAAATATTTAATTACAATTAGTTCCAATGTGGTCCAATTTCTTCTGCTACTTCTGACCTAAAAAATATCCCATTGTTATTATTTTTGAGTTTTATTTTTTATGCATTATTAAAATTCATGTTCTTTTTTACATTTAACACTGTTTTAAAACAACAAAAATTGCTAATAACAAGTTTTTATCTCCATGTGCAAAATTAACATTTTTATCATATTGAAATTATAATAATCTTTTGTTGCATTTTAAATAGTTTAAAAATGTAAACAATACTGCAGTTTTTTTTATGGAAAGACAGAATATTAAAGAAAATATGATACAATTTTTTTTATTGTCAAGATGATATATAAATTTTCCATACGGGCTACTTTCAAAAGCAAAGACTTATACCACAATAATACTTATCTACAAAGAGTTAACTAAAATTATCAGATATAATGATTATTTTTCCTTTATTCAGCGGCAATATGAAATGTATTTTCAGTATTCCTTTTCTTTAAATCAATTAATAAGCATAGTGAAAATAAATATGTAATATTTATCTTATAAACTTTGGTCCCAAAATATTTTTTCTTGTCACTACTATATCTTAATTTAATTTATTTATTATTAGAATTCAATGACAAAAGCGATGATTTATTAAGCTTGGCTGCTTAAACATATAATAAACGACTATAAGATGCTATTAAAAATAATATTGTTTTGATACAATAAATTTTTCTCGTGTTAAAGAAAACAAAATTTATTTATTTTTGTATTTAACTTTTAGTTTAAGCTATAAACGCATTAGTTGATTCTTAAACAATATATATCTCTTTAACATTTTATTAGCATTATTCTGTGTAAACGATAGCGCAGATGTATGAAAAATTTATCAGTGATACTTCATTTTTTTTTCTATATTCTTAGAAAATATATTTTAGATTTTATGATTGCTGATAAAATTGTTGATCTGCTCGAAAACATATTTAAATAAAAAAAATTACATAAATAAACTTGTTAAAATTGTTCAGTTGGCAACACTTTCATTATTAAATGTCTACAGATTTTGAAATATCATAGTTTATTGCAAGAAACTATTAAATTGTATTAAATTTTTCCTGCACTACACCTTATTTAAAATTAGAAATTCTTTTATTTCTGTTCCAATCATATTAAAAAAATATCAGCATATTAAATTAGCAATATTATTTCTAGGAGTAGAAAGAATAAAATAAATTCAATTCAATAACAATATTTTTTTGTAATTCCTATTGATGTATATTCAAATACTAATTCAGATGATACCGGCATTCTTTGTTTACAAAAAAGTTTTTTTTCGAAGAAATATTTAATTTTTGTAAGGTAACATAAATCATTATAATACGTAAAGGAATCATATAAAATAGCAGTTGTTAAAATTCAAGACGATTAGGCCGTAGGATATTACTGTTATCTGGCAAACGTAACACAGAAATCTCCCTGCAGGATTAAATAAAATATTTAAAAAACGTTATAAAATAAAAAGGGAAATTTTTCTCAATCTTATGCGTCTGTAATTAGATAGATGTCTTAATTTTCTTTAAGGTAAAGAAAAAATATATAATACTTTCAAGCGGCAGAACTCAGCTTAAAAGCTATATAGTGATATTAAGGAGAAGCAGAATTTATGATGAGGATGAAATAATCATTTAAATGTTATTTCATATTTTGTTATTACAAAATTACAATTAGGACAAGAAGTGACATTTAACTTTTATATTTTGTATGCTAATAAAGGCAAAAGAATATTGAAAATTATGGAAAGACCAATGAACAATGTTTTGAAATATATTTTTTATCAGAAATCTGCCAAAACATTTCCTATAAAAATGAGAAATAAAAAAAAGCAGAAAAAAAGAATATTTCCAGAAAAAACAACTGCGCTTTTTGCAATTAAACGTTGCTCTAAAGACTAGTGTTGTTATTGGTAGAAATTAACAAATTTCAAGTCCCAATCTAATTATTATTTAAATTATAATATTTAAGAAACCTGCTTTACCCTTTAAATAAGTTTAACTAATCACCAAACGCTATGCATTATACTATTATAAATTTTGGTCATCGAAGATTACTTTTTTCGTGTTTTTACAATTTAACGTAATACAGCATGTACGATACTTTTTTTTGCATATAACTCATACGACCCAGATCTTAATAAAAATTTTGCGACTATAAAAATGTAAATTTTAATGGATATGAGTATTCATGGGATGAAAATCAAAATATGGAATAGTTATATAAAACTTAATTACATCTCTAAAAGTAGCTTCTTTGACATTAAATATTGATAAACGATAAGAAAGGAAACTCTGTATCTAACTTAAAAAATATGTTCAAGATCGTAGAGCATTAGCAATTACGTAAAAAGTGTTCAAAATAAAACGGATTTTGATAGCTGAATTTCAGGCCTTTGACCAGTAATTTTATCAATGAAATAATATTACGAAGTCCTGTAATCTTCTAAATATGAATAATATTAAAAATGACTTATTTTTCTAATTTTAATCTATATAAATTTCCTACATAGCATTAAAAGCATTGTTTTAATTAAATATCTTAGAATTATTATATTGTTATTTTTAAATACACTTTCAAAAATAAAGAATGAACTTTTCTTCAACTCAAAATTTAATTTTAAAAGTAATTTCCTGAATTTAATTAAAACTTCGAAGAATATAATTTTATTTCTTTATACCTGATCACATAAAGTTAAATTATGTTACAGTTCAATCGCAAGTGAATTTGTGGAACTCAAAAGTTCTTTAATTGAATACGATAAAATGGAATTTATTAGTTTCTTAGTTATAATATGCTATGTATTTAATCTATGTTAAAATAGGTTAATATTTTATCTTTAAAATTATAGATGAATTTCAAAATTAGAAAACACGATTTTTAAATAACAAAAGAACAATATTTTACACACATAAAGTTTATAAAAAGAAGTATAGAGGTATTTAAAGGTGTAATAACAACAATAAAAATTTTTGCAAAAAGATGTTTTTAAATAAGCAGAGATAATGAATTCAAATATTTTTAAAATGTTTGTAAATGAATATGAATATGAATATATAGATAATTAGGAGGTTAATCAAGTACTCAGTTCAAATGATTGTAAAGATTAAAATTTTTAGATGGTAATATATCTTTAGAGAGAAAATGACAAAGTTATTTGATAAACAAAGTGATTTTAATTTCAAAAATTTAATGTATTTTCAATCATGTGTTCATATTTTACTGAAAAGAAATGTCTTTAGAAATTGTTTGATTCTTATCGAAAGTCAGCAGTCGTGTACGTTATTTGAAACTGTAGTACAATACTTGTCATTGGTTGTACTTTTTTTTTTTTGCCTTTTTTTAATCTGATGTTTCTCATGTTATGATGTCGTTCCAACCTCGACAACGCTGTCTTTTCCTCAAAAGAAGAAATGGAAGATATTATGAACAACTGGTCAGAACAAGAATATTTCTATATTGAAAGTTCAGACAGTTCAAATTTCACTGACAAAAGAAGTCAAGATATGAATTCTGAATTTTACAATCGTGAAAATGTAAATATTTCTGATTGATTTCAATTTTTTTGTTTACTGCGGTGAGAAAAATTTAGAGAAAAACATCTTATATATTTTTTCATGCCAAAGACAGTATACATTGAATGTGCAGGAAACATATGTGTTTACTGCAGAAATAATATACTTTGACTCATACATATTTGTAGGAGAAATATTGTTTTTATAAAATAAACACTGCATTAACATTTTCATACTTTGTTGAAGGGATAATTTATGACAATTTGTATACACGATTAACTTTAATACTTTGTTAAAAAAATTAATAATCTACCTTTCATTTTGAAAAAAAAAGCCTTTTGTTCTGTACTTGAGTTAAATAGTATAAATAAAATGCTTTTCCTATGCAATTTAATTGACATAATTTAAAAAGAAGTACAACGACTTTTTTTAGCATAAAATTAAAATAAATCCAACCATTTAAGTTATTTTTTTTTCTAATTTTATTCTAAAGGTCTTTTAGACCGCCTCACATATCATATGTGAGAAATTTTGTTCACGTCAGTTCAAAGTTAAGTTTTAATAATATTCCCAGTTGATCATTAGAAGTGAAGCAAATTTACATGAGTAGTATTTCGTTGTTTATAAACTTTTCTACATTGCTCTAAGCAAAAATAAGACAAAAACACCAATTCTTTTATATTTTCATAATTTTTTATATCTCTGTGATGCAAGCATGTTCTTATGTTAGAAACATTGTTTGCCAACAAATTTAACTGAATTTATGCATAATATTTTTCTAAAACATTTTTTATGTTAAAATCGTTATACAGGGTACCACTGTCAATGGTGGCCAATGACCAATTTCTAAACCGTTAGTCATAGACATATATTTCCAATTGCAAAAATGCTTTAAAAAAGGGAAAGATTTGCTTTTCAAGCGATTTAGGTCAAAAACCTTTTATAAAAAATTGCGAAAAATAAATTTTTATAAGGTGTATATATGTGCGTACATTTATGATAAGTCTTCATAAACTATGTTAAGTGTAGTTATAGGTAGATACATAGAGGAATAGCAGTAGATATAATAATAGAGAAAGGTACAGATTGGCATTTTAATATGAATTTAGAAGTAGATACAGGTTAAAAGTTTATTATTATTTTAGACGAATATACAGGTTGAAATTTTATTATTGTATTTCAAATTCATTATATAAATTAAAATGTATATTCTCAATATAAACTACATTCTGAAAACCGAGATATTTATAAAGTATATTTTCTTTTTCTAATTTTTATATGTTTCTAACGACATTTTGTGAAATGCATCACAACTTGTGCAATTTATCTCTTTATCATTCTTCTCTTTTTTTAAAAGTAATGAATTATGGAAATATCCGTATCGCATCATATTTTTTCAGCATTTAATATTATTCCGGGTTTGTCAAGATTTAGTATTTAAATTTATTTATTTATTCATGTCCTTTCTGCAGGTAATTCCCCGTCTGATCTGAAAATATACTTTGAAAATCTGTGTTTCCCTAATACGGAAAACTTTGCGTGCTCTCACCTTCGAAAGTAATACATATTCATGAAAATATACAAGAAATGTAAAATCCCACAAAATATATAAGTCTTGCTGAGATATCTCTGGCAAATTTTAAAATATATTATTTAAAAATAGTATTTTTGTATAATAGGATGACTAATGAGTAAAACAAAATGTATACAAAAAGAGAAATTAAATTTATTTTTAAAATTCAAAATAAAATAAAGTCATATTTTAATTATGAGCCAATAAATGTTTATTGATTCTCTGGTACAATTTATTATTTTTTAAATATTTTTTTTGTTATGATCATGCCGAATCACCAATGCATATTATATTCGTATAATTCATGATTTGATAGGATATTCCACAGAGAAAAATATTGGTATTATATCCAATATAGTGATAACCCAGAACATATCACTTAATAACAAAATACCGATTCATTTAATATCAAAATAATTTCCTTTAAGTAAACATTTTTCATATATTTCACCATTCATAGTCATCAATAGCGTAAAAACTAGAATTGAAAGTGATGAATCAAAAGTGATTAAAATTTTCATGAAATCTAGATTGACGACTTTTGCTTATTTATTTTGTATTCTTAATGTACATTAAGCTTCGATATTCGTTAACGGTAATCAACCTTTATTGCAAGGTTCAATGTACATATATATATATATATATATATATATATATATTATCGATATAAGTTATCCCAGCAACTGCCTCAACCATTTAGCAGATATGATCGTACATCGGACGAACAAAAATTATTTATTTATCCAAGAATTAAAGCTTTTTGTCACCACTGAACTTTTGAAATACAGTTTCATACTGTTTAATTGAATGCTATAAATATCAATTTTACCAATATTTTGTTTTAAAAAATGGTGTTTATACTATAATTTCAATTAATTCCCCTTAAAAAAATCAGTTAAGTGGTTAATCTTTCTCTAATATTTTGCATAACATATTTTCATATTTGAGCAAAATTCTGAAAGACCAACAGAAAATTATCTAACATCAACTGTGTATTTTTGTATTTCAACTAAATTTTGCAGAAACATTATAGATTACTATATAAATTAAAAAAATAAATATGACAGTTTTAGAAGTAAAGAATTAAACGTTAAACATAGAACAGCTAAAAAAGTGATTAATAATTAATAAAGCAATAAACTCCATTTTTTGGAATAACAACCGATCATTCTTTACTTATGCAAGAAAATGACAATCTGAAAAGATTTACGAAGTTCATTATTTATTCCGTTATAATGATTTTTTTACCGGCATCTATATTTTCACTTCCTAATGAGAGGTTTTAGTGTCTCTATACTGAAACACTCGATGATTAATTTTATTATACTGATATTAATGTGAATGGAATTTTTCTTTGCAATAATCAAGTATCGTTTACTGCTGTCACTTACGATGGATATGCATGTACATATTCATGAAGTGTGTATAAATTTGAAATTTTTCATATGTGTATAGTATCAGCTGTACGCGGCAAGCTTTCATCACTTGTCTATTAAAAATCAATTAATGCATACAATTATAAATTTGTTACAGTAATATATAGAATGCTGAGTTATAGTTTTAAGATTTTATATAAAATATGAAAAATTAAAATGTAAAAATATTAATGGTACACTATTATTTTTTAAAAAAGGAATGCTATACAAATATAATTTATATACTAATCGTCAAAAGCGTAAAAGAAACAAATTAACACATTAATTTTAACTCAACGATGAATTATTTTATAAATTTAAGTGAAAATCTGTCTAAACAAATTAAGAGTTGTATGCTCCGAAATTATCTAATGTAGGCAATGTTCGCTGTTATAATAAAAATATAATTTCGAGTAAAATTTTTAGTCAATCAAATTTCAATATGTATAAAATAGGAACAAGGATCATGTTATTTTCTATTGTATGTTTAAATTATTTATCAAATAATTTTGTTTAAATCTGCATCCATAAATTCGATTTAGATTTTCGAATTCTAGAATTCATTTAAATTAATGATAATTGCATTTCAGTTTGTAAATAATAAAAATTACATTTCAGCATTGGAGAAAATGTGGATATTTTATGTAAACATTCTCTATTTTCTTTTCAAAAATATAAAATTTTCATATTGTCTCAATACAGTTATAATAAATTAATTATAAAAAACAAGGACTGTATCAAGAAAAATTACAGATTTGTGACAGAATTATGCAATTTAAAATTACAGCAAAATGATTACAAATTTTTAAAGCTTAAATTTATGTTCTGAAGTAGAACTACAAAAACGAATGTATAATAACAAGGTTAATTAATATCAGAATGCAAAATTAAATTTTAATAATAAGTTAATTAAAGAGAAATAATTTTAATGAAATTAAATAACTGTTGTGACGAATTCAATGACAAATTGAGTCATTTTAGGAAGAAAAATGTACACACAAATAGTTTAATTCTATCCAAGACACATTTTAAAAATATTTTTATTTATTGAATTAAAATTTTGTATTTTTTTGTGATGTTTAACCATCTCCCGAAAAGTTCAAGATGATTTAATAATGATTAGTAACTAAAATCATGTGATAAAACTTCTCATGTACATATTTTAAATTGAAAATTGAAAATTTAATGAAAAATTGGGGTAGTTTAAAATCGTTATAACTCAAAATAATATTTATAGAATTTCAATATTTTAACTTAAAAAAAGAAAAAAAATGAAAAAATACAAATTTTAATTTTAATTTAGCATTTCTAAAAATATTAATTAAAAAATAAAAATATTCAACACTAAATTTTAAATATGTAACTTTTATTAAAAATATTATTTTTTATAAGTATAGATGTTTTTAATTTGCTGAGTGCAAATTAAAAAAAAAAACAATAAAAAAAGGCATGTTGCAAGTTTAAAGCTCTTATCTTTAACGTCCCTTGAGTTATTAGACTTAAAGCCAAAAAAAAGTCATTAAGAAAAATGCATTTTTACAACATGTCATTTCCACGACTATCCTTGCTTAACAGCTAGATGTTGAAAACAGACCAAAACGAAAAATTAATAATTCTTCTTCTAATTAAGATATAAACATGATTTAAATGTCATTTTAAGAATAACAAAAGAGAATATTTTCATACGATAACTCTTTCAGAAATTTTGTAAATGTTTGTGCCCTGGACGCCTTTAATAAAATTACTAGTTTGAAAATTTGTGAAACTATTGCATAATAATTTAAAAAATACTTTATCTACTTTTGTTTAAAATTTCAATAGAATTTTGTAATTAACGTTTATGGGCGTTCTTGCATATGTCAATAAACGGGCCCGATTACTTTCCATTACTTCATAAGAAACGCAGAAACTGAATGGCAAGAAATAATTAAATATATTTTTTTTATAATGGCAAAGTATTTAAAATTACAAAGCTTTCCGAGAGTAACGCTGATATTATATTGAAGACGATAACACATGATCGATAAATATCACTTTTGCTGCATTTTTTTCTGTTTTTAGCTTAGAAGAATTACATTCTGTTTAATTTTCTTTAATTTAATTTTCACACCATCGGATTGCAAAAGAATGTTCTTTCAACACGATTGTATGAAATGTGTATTTCAATTTACTGATATTTTTAAATAACTTTGAAAAATGCAATTTCTTATACATCCATACCTATCGCATTTCAGCGCGATTTAGAAAGATATACTCCATTGCATTTGAAATATTATAATTAGTTCAGCATTTCATTCCAGTTCATATTTTCCAGTAACAAAATTTAAATGTCATCAATAAATACACTGGTGTCCAAAAGTTAAGCATAATTGGTAATTAAGTAAGTAATGAAATAAATATAAACCGAAATGTGGTGAAACTGAAGGTGTGTAAACAAAATAGTACGCGTCATATATTTTCGCGAAGAGTTTTCCCTGAAATCGAACACGGGACCGTCATCAAATTGAAAAAGAACGAACTTCTTTTGGATAACCCTGTCAAAACTAATTTAGCAAAAGCGTTCAAACTGCACATTATGATTAATTGGCTTATTGTAATGTACGGTGTTAATTTTTACAAGGATAGCATGTACACTTGTAGAGAAATTAAGGTTTTTATAAAAACGTTTTTTGCTTATAATTCTTAATATAAAATAATAGTTCTTAATATAAAATAATGTTCTTTTCTGAAAATATGACAAACATTGATTGTACACAATACTCTGTCATCAGAATTAAAAAATAATAAAAATTGTATTACAAATGAGCAGGTTTACTAAATAATTTTTTACTGCGCATGTGTGGACGTTATTAAAATTTCATTTGCATATTATGTTAGTTAAATGTATAGAGCAACTTTTGTGAAAGTCTCAAAAACATAGCTTAAAAATTCTAAAAATCACCGTTGATATAATGAGATCAAATTCCTTTATTCCCTAAATGAAGCAAAACTATGAGGGGCTGTATCCTTATTCCATTGTTTAGTGCCTACACAATATTGCACGTACAACTATATTTAGGTAAAACCCCTGATTTTTTTGCTTCCTTTTAAGAATAACGGATTTTGAGTTGATTCTATAGACGATCATTTTCAGAATTTTCAAACTATGTTTTTGAAACTTTTACAGAAGTTGCTCTATACATTTAGCTAACACAATATGTAAATGAAATTTTGATATCGTTGACGCATGCGCAATGAAAAATTATTTACTAAACCTGCTCATTTTTCATACAATTTTTGTTATTTTTAAATTTTGATGACAGGGTATTGTATACAATGATGTTTTTCATATTTTCAGAAAAGAACATTGTTTTATATTAAGAACTCTGCAAATTATAAGCAAAAAACTTAGGATTGTTTTTATAAAAACGTAAATTTCTCTACGAGTATACATGCTATCCTTATAAAAATAAACACAGTACATTACCATAAGCCAATTAATCATAATGTGCAGTTTGAACACTTTTGCTACATTAGTTTTGACAGGGTTATCCAAAAGATTTTCGCTCTTTTTCGATTGGTTGACGGTCCCCTGTTCGATTTCGGGGAAAACTCTTCGTGAAAATATATAACGCGTACTATTTTGTTTACACACCTGGAGTTTCACCACATTTCGATTTATATTTCTTTCATTACTTACTTAATTACCAATTATGCTTAACTTTTGGACACCAGAGTAAATTACTTGATAAAATAACATAAATGAAATACGAATTTAACTTACACGTACACTGTTAAAAAAATTCTGAAATTCACGAATATTTTTTTCCTGAATTTCACATAAAATGTCGTCTTTTACAACAAAGGGCATTTTCAGAAAATCAGAAAACTCCTCCATATTTCCTGAAAATTACGAAACGGATGGAAATATAAGCAAAAAACGGAGACACTCCGGTATGTGGGGGCTCAATGGCCGAGTGGTAAAGGCACCACACCGCCAGTCTCATGCGAGCGCAGATTGCGGGTTCCAATCCTACTGGCACCATGAAATAATAAAAACATAAAAAAATCCTTTAAATTGTATTTTTCTCTTATTTTTTATTAAAATAATCTTTTAAGTAATTAGCCAAAAAATATAAATAAATAGTGTACGACAATTTTAAAAAATTGTCTATAACATTATTTTTGTAAAAAATGAACATTTTTTTTTTCATTCATTCATTTACTCTTATAAAAAAGTAAGGATTTTAAACAGTAATTTTTTAATTTAAACTAGTTAAAAAATTAAAATTGATTTAAAAAATAATAAGTATTATGCATCAGTCTAAAATAAAATAAAATAAACAGTTTACAAATATTCTAACGAATATATTTCAAAGAAAATCTTTAAAAAGCACAACAGAATTTTCCACTAACCCATAAAAGACATACTTTGTACAAGCCGGCATCAGCAGCTTTTGCTCAGTCAATAAGAATTTGTTCATTTGTTCTATCAAAAGGTTGATGATTTATTTGAGTTCGATCCTCAGGCCGGCTTGAGGTAAATTATACAAATAAAAGGTAAATAAATAAAATAGCACCTTAAAATTACTCGGAAATTTCCAATTCTTTGACGATTAACCGATTCACTAATTTTAAAAATTATATTAAATTATTATCATTAAAAATCGAACCTTGTAACAGAAATTTACTGCTTCTTCAAAAGGAGTTTTCCTTTCTTTTATTTCTCAAAACGGAAAATCTACTAACGGAACGGTAAAAGTTCGGATACTTTGCTGCCAGTAGTTTCACCGTGAATTCACAGATTTCTTTTTAATAGTGTAATTGAAAAATTGGCTTTAACCACCAAAATTATCATTAAACAGGCTGCTGTCAGAAGAGATATCTTAAAAAATCCTTCTGATCGTATCTTCAGGCACGAAGCCACTATACCACTTTTAATAAAATACATAATTATTTGCATTCATTAATGCAATTTTTGATTTAAAAAAATGCTTTTATTGTTAAACAGTGAAAATGAGCCATATAAAAAATGTATTTAATGTTAAAAAAAATATTACCTTTATATTTTAGAACTTATTTAGAAAGTGGGTTTCATCTAAATTCTACAATCAAAGAAGTCAGATTAGATTCCTCAATGTAAAATTTTAAAATGTTAAAAAGACTGCTGTTCAGTGTCGATTTCTCCGGGCTTTAAATCCTGGCGCGGAGCTAATATAAAAGTACTTTTTAAAATTAATTAAATAATTATATGATTACATAAATGCTATTTTTCATAAAATATGCTTTTAATGTAATAAAAAGGAAAAAGAGCACTTTAAAAATGTACTAAATGGTAAATATTATTCCTTTTAGATTTTGCAATTGAAAAATAGTGATTTTATTCTATATTCTATAATCAGATAAGCCAACTTAGATCCTCTTGTGTAAAATATGAAATTTAAAGAGTCTGCTTTTGTAAGAGATATCTTAAATTATTTATTTGAGGCTTAACTCCTGATACGAGGTTTATAGGAAAACATCACTTTTAATTAATTATGTAATTATTTTAATACATTTGTGCTATTTTTCTTCAAAATTGTTTCTGGTGTTCGTCAATGAAAAGCTGGCTATCTGAAAAAGCATTAAATGTAAAATATGTATACCGTAAGAATTTCAATTAAAATAAAAACGTGATTTCTGCCCACTTTCTTTAAGAAAAATGGGATTATATCCCATAGTATAAGATAACAAGGAAATTTCCTACCATTATATACAATGGAATGCCTTTAAATTCTAATTTTTAAAAATAGTATAGAGGGAGAAACGTACATTTATTTCTCCTCTATATTTGGTTAAAAAATGCCCCAAAAAATCCTGTACATACAGTTTAAGTAGTATTTTAAATAACATGTAACGAAAAAAATGCTAGAAAAATTAGACAAGTAGAACACGCTTCAAAACTGATTAGTCTATCTTTTACATGGACAATATGATGTGCTAACACATTGAGAATAGAAATACGACTAAAATGAAACATGGGGGAAAGATTAAAAAATATGAGAAAAGAAAGCCAGGTGTAAGTAGGTAACTGCGAGAAAAGACTGAAAAATGTTGATACGAAAGCAATAAAAAGAAGCTATAGCAAACACGAATATAATGATAGTAGAAAAAAAATAAAGTCGTATATGATAACAATCATAATAATCTGAAAAAAAACGCATAATATCATGTCACCTTTTTTCATAGTTTTAAGTATCCATTCGCATGAAAAAATGCAAAATAATTAAAATACAAAATTCCTTTTATAAAACAATATATTGAAAACTCACATTAGTCACATTATTTACAGAAATAAGAAAGTGTTTGGTAAAAAAAGAGCTATTATATAATATAATGTTTGATCAGTTATTTCGTTTAAGAGGATTTTTTACAAACTATTTCTTTTATGAGTAATCTCAAATAATATTTTATTTACTTTTATAAGATATTAAACAACAGAAATGAGTAATATTGTAGCATATTGAAAATTTCAGACAAAAAAATAAAATGCATACCATAAAATTCCTACATGTAATTTGTAACTCCAAGATTGCGATGTAAAATTTAAGAAATTTCATTTTGAGTATGTAAAAAAAAAAAAAAAAAAAAAAAAAAAAAAAAAAAAAAAAAAAAAAAAAATCATTTTCAGTATGTGAAACGTTTAATAAATTTTCAATCACTAAAACTATCATTATAAATTCAAAGTATTTGTAAAAGTAAAAGAAATTCTGTAAAACAATGGTATTCAAATACCATGCTTCAAATTAACTTTTAGAAATTGTGCATTTATATTTATATTTATATGGTGTGCATATATATTTCGTTTTTAAACAGTGAA
This sequence comes from Maratus speculifer, assembly GCA_964019185.1. Classification (NCBI taxonomy): domain Eukaryota; kingdom Metazoa; phylum Arthropoda; class Arachnida; order Araneae; family Salticidae; genus Maratus; species Maratus speculifer. The sequence goes on along the minus strand of OZ025294.1, from coordinate 165,029,136 downwards.
TGAGGTATGAAAACTCATATCGTTTTGCCTTTTTTTGGGTGTTGTTTCTTGCCAAATTCACGATTTTTAACCACTACAATATCCTATCGTAAAATGCTCTGATACTGTAAGTTAAATATAAGACAATATAGAATTGTTACACAAAAGTATATTTATTGTATTGTCAGAATACTGTGCTAATTTGTAACAAACTTCGTCTAATTTTTTTAAAAAGTGTGTTTATGATAAGTTTTACTTTTAAAATCAATTAATTTATAATTTTAAGGATACAATTCCATTAATAAAGTTTTGGCATAAAAAGCAACCTGATTGGATGACACTTTTAATGTCAACAATTTACGTTCAATTTATTGTAAAATAAAAATTGAAAAAAACTTTTTGTCAGGTATTTCGTCTATTCCGTTAACTGTGAATATTTTCTGGACTACAGTAACATGAATATGGAACTGGGAAGTTTTTGAGAAATTTTCTCTGAAAAATAAGTCATTTAATTTGCTGAACTCTGCATACTGCATGATGCTTTGTTAAATTGTTTTTCGAAAAAACTCTTGCTTCGATATATTTTATCGAGCAATTTTCAATGCGATAGCTGTGCTATTCAAACATTACAATTAACAAAAACGTTATAATTCTACAAATTTATGTTCCATGAATACAAACAAGTCTTTTTTTCGACACTGTGTAAAATTTGATTTTAACATTGTGGTTTAGGATAAAAAGCTAACAGCTCATAATATCACATTGTAATTTAAATATTCTAGGAAGTGCCTGTATATAATAAAAATTAATAGAGATACTCATTGAAACAATTGTATAAGCACTGTTTGATAAATCACTGATATTCATGTCTAGAATATTAAAAAAGCTTCCAATAACTAACTAACTAAATAAGTAAAAATATAAAATGTCTAACAAAGTTTAATATTTATTCCTTTCAGATACCATAAAATCCTTATTGTAGTACAATCTTCTTATGTTGACTACCTAAAAGTATTTTGAGCTGTAAAATCAAAACATTTTTTAGTAATCCTTTATTTATCAGTGTTTTGGCATTTGATATCAGATTCGCTGCGCATTAAAGATAAGCATTTAACTTCATAGCAGAGGTATTGGAGAATAAAAATTACCTATAATACCTTCTGACAGTTTTTGTAAGCCCACTGCAATTCGTCGCATTACGCATCCATTAAACGTTTGGAAAAAGCTGTAGAAAATTTGAAATATTTTTTATTCTTATCACGCTGAGTTCCATGTTTGCCAATCTAAATATGATACCCTAAAATATGATTTAAAACTAAAATATCTGTATTTAATTAAATAATTAAGAAAAATGCATTTAGAATTTATACAATATCTTATTTAAACTGCAATTCACCGGTGACTGACGCGGCCGAAACAGAAAGTTCAGTGCCTGTCAGCATGGCGGCCAACATGTTAAACAGAGTTTAGTTTAGGTATTTGAACCTTGTTTTCTTACAAGTCACCTTTATATAAAATATCTCTTATGTTACTTATACGTTAGTCATTTTTTATTATCGAAGTTTCAACTTTTGATAAAGTAAATCTATGATGACTTACATATTTATGATACGATTTATGAAAGTTATATGTCAAATGCTGTACCTAATAAGAACAAAAAGACGTTGAAGCATAGATTTGTTTTTAATTCAGTAAAAAAAAAAAAAAAAAAAAAAAAAAAAAAAAAAAAAAAAAATTAGAATTGTGCGTTTTTATTTAACATCTGCTATTAGCACGGTTAAAATATCTCAGAATTGTATTTATACTGACACTGTTTTGTATCGATTCATTAAAAACATCTAAATATTTGATATATTACTGTTAATGTTTATGCAGAAACATAAAAAAGTACCATTTTTAATCATGTGAGATGAAAGAAACACAAAACATTCAAATATTGAATAACAGCTTATAAAATTTATATTCATTGCAAGAAAATACAAAAAAGAGTGTTTAATTAAAAGGGTTTAAAAATTTTTTTTTTTGTCTCTAATTATTATTTCGAAATTTCGAAACAAAGCAATTTTTTGTCATATTCGTTCATTTCAAAATGTATCTTTTTAATAGCATGTAATATAGTTATTTATATAAACAAACAATAAAAAAAGAATTTAAATCTTATACTTTCGCAGATTGTGATGTGGAATTCTTTTTTGTTGCCAAGTTTTATGTTTTTAAAAGCTAACCTTTTGTTGCGCGATAGAAAAATTTACATTTTTCTATTTTTAAACTAACAAAACGTTTTTACAGAATATTTATTTCAAAATCGCATAAGAAGTAATAATTTGATTACATTTAAATATTTTTTATAAATTTAATTTAATGAAAAAGTGTCTTTTTTATTATTTTTTTATTTTATAATTTCTTCATCTTTGATACATGAATTGAATAACATGTTATGTGAGAAAAATTGACATGATCTTTAATTAGGTAAGTTATATCTCGTAAATCACAAATAATTGTAAAATATTTTGTAAGGAAATAGAAAGATGTGGTGAAGTAGCGAAAAACAGCGTGCTATAAAATCTATACATCATAGATTCTCAAAATCACCATATTTTCATTGAAAGTTTTTCTTAACTAAACTATTCATTTAGTTACACAAATACGACACATAACTTACAGTAAAAGATTATTATAATTGGAAATATTTTATTCCTAGTTAATATTTATAAATATACATTAATAAAAAAAAGTATGATTCATTTTAACCTTCAGTTATGCAGTATTACCGTACTGATATCAAAATCATTATTAAAAAAATTCTATGATAAAAAATAAACTTATTTGACTCGATCTTGCATTATATGTAGTTACGCAATCTATTTATCTGTTTCATTTGAATGGATGGATCAAAATAAAATTATTAAATAGACACGAGCCGTTCTTCTAGCAGCATATTTTTAATGAAGCCCATTATAATAATGCAACTTAATATAAAAAAGTTTAAAGCTAAATTATCTTAAATAATGTCTTTTTGCATTTAGTAAAACAGATAGCAATTTCATCGTCCAACATATATTGCAAACAGTATAGAAAGCAACAATTCCCTCATGCGAGATTACATATTCAGTAATATTGGAAGTTTGGGGAACATTACCACGTTGAAAAATTGCATCGTTTCAAAATGCACTTTTAACTTCCGTTATTTTATACGGATTAACAATTCATTTTAATATTTGCCACGATCGGAGTTGATTGAAACTTCTCTAGAAAGTTACGTTCAGTCGGTTTGCACAGGTAATAAAAGTAAATACACTGTCATGAATGTTCTTTTTTCATCATTTCTGAATTTAGTATTGGATGGAAATTAATTTGCTTGAGTCTTTTGTATAGCTCATAATGTATATTCTTATTCTTATCGTTAACAATTCTCAAGATTTTTCTTTTTTTTTTAAATTAAAACATTAGTTTACATATGACTATACACATTCTCACGATAGTCCGTATACATATGGAGTTTGATTTACCTGTCTTTGTAATATTATCGATGCAAACAGACGTTCCAAATGGAATTTTACAGTTATTGTTTTTGGCAATGCCTAGCATAGTTTAACATGTAAGTTATAAGAATTTTTATACCAGCAGATTTACGTAATAAATATTATGCATATAAGTGTGAAATTTCTGAATTATCATAGAGTTAGTCAATGACTAAAAACAAAATTTTATTTTTCTTAATGCGATTATTCAAAATTAAGATAAAATGTCCTGTTATAGCATACAAAATGAATCCTATAAAAGATCACTCACAATTTGAAAAAAAAAAAAATTAAAAATATTAATTTTACTTTTTTATGTTAAAATTCGATATTTATTACTTTCTGCAAAACTAATAAAAATCAGATAAAAAAAATTTTCGGCATTAAATTTGTTGTTGTAGTCAAGAAAATTTAAAAGAAATTGTTGAAAAATTACAATTTCAAAAAAAGAAAACTATCTGGTAATATTAACGTCATAGTAGTGTAAATATTCTTAAATGGTATAAATAAAAATATTTAATTACAATTAGTTCCAATGTGGTCCAATTTCTTCTGCTACTTCTGACCTAAAAAATATCCCATTGTTATTATTTTTGAGTTTTATTTTTTATGCATTATTAAAATTCATGTTCTTTTTTACATTTAACACTGTTTTAAAACAACAAAAATTGCTAATAACAAGTTTTTATCTCCATGTGCAAAATTAACATTTTTATCATATTGAAATTATAATAATCTTTTGTTGCATTTTAAATAGTTTAAAAATGTAAACAATACTGCAGTTTTTTTTATGGAAAGACAGAATATTAAAGAAAATATGATACAATTTTTTTTATTGTCAAGATGATATATAAATTTTCCATACGGGCTACTTTCAAAAGCAAAGACTTATACCACAATAATACTTATCTACAAAGAGTTAACTAAAATTATCAGATATAATGATTATTTTTCCTTTATTCAGCGGCAATATGAAATGTATTTTCAGTATTCCTTTTCTTTAAATCAATTAATAAGCATAGTGAAAATAAATATGTAATATTTATCTTATAAACTTTGGTCCCAAAATATTTTTTCTTGTCACTACTATATCTTAATTTAATTTATTTATTATTAGAATTCAATGACAAAAGCGATGATTTATTAAGCTTGGCTGCTTAAACATATAATAAACGACTATAAGATGCTATTAAAAATAATATTGTTTTGATACAATAAATTTTTCTCGTGTTAAAGAAAACAAAATTTATTTATTTTTGTATTTAACTTTTAGTTTAAGCTATAAACGCATTAGTTGATTCTTAAACAATATATATCTCTTTAACATTTTATTAGCATTATTCTGTGTAAACGATAGCGCAGATGTATGAAAAATTTATCAGTGATACTTCATTTTTTTTTCTATATTCTTAGAAAATATATTTTAGATTTTATGATTGCTGATAAAATTGTTGATCTGCTCGAAAACATATTTAAATAAAAAAAATTACATAAATAAACTTGTTAAAATTGTTCAGTTGGCAACACTTTCATTATTAAATGTCTACAGATTTTGAAATATCATAGTTTATTGCAAGAAACTATTAAATTGTATTAAATTTTTCCTGCACTACACCTTTTTTAAAATTAGAAATTCTTTTATTTCTGTTCCAATCATATTAAAAAAATATCAGCATATTAAATTAGCAATATTATTTCTAGGAGTAGAAAGAATAAAATAAATTCAATTCAATAACAATATTTTTTTGTAATTCCTATTGATGTATATTCAAATACTAATTCAGATGATACCGGCATTCTTTGTTTACAAAAAAGTTTTTTTTTTGAAGAAATATTTAATTTTTGTAAGGTAACATAAATCATTATAATACGTAAAGGAATCATATAAAATAGCAGTTGTTAAAATTCAAGACGATTAGGCCGTAGGATATTACTGTTATCTGGCAAACGTAACACAGAAATCTCCCTGCAGGATTAAATAAAATATTTAAAAAACGTTATAAAATAAAAAGGGAAATTTTTCTCAATCTTATGCGTCTGTAATTAGATAGATGTCTTAATTTTCTTTAAGGTAAAGAAAAAATATATAATACTTTCAAGCGGCAGAACTCAGCTTAAAAGCTATATAGTGATATTAAGGAGAAGCAGAATTTATGATGAGGATGAAATAATCATTTAAATGTTATTTCATATTTTGTTATTACAAAATTACAATTAGGACAAGAAGTGACATTTAACTTTTATATTTTGTATGCTAATAAAGGCAAAAGAATATTGAAAATTATGGAAAGACCAATGAACAATGTTTTGAAATATATTTTTTATCAGAAATCTGCCAAAACATTTCCTATAAAAATGAGAAATAAAAAAAAGCAGAAAAAAAGAATATTTCCAGAAAAAACAACTGCGCTTTTTGCAATTAAACGTTGCTCTAAAGACTAGTGTTGTTATTGGTAGAAATTAACAAATTTCAAGTCCCAATCTAATTATTATTTAAATTATAATATTTAAGAAACCTGCTTTACCCTTTAAATAAGTTTAACTAATCACCAAACGCTATGCATTATACTATTATAAATTTTGGTCATCGAAGATTACTTTTTTCGTGTTTTTACAATTTAACGTAATACAGCATGTACGATACTTTTTTTTGCATATAACTCATACGACCCAGATCTTAATAAAAATTTTGCGACTATAAAAATGTAAATTTTAATGGATATGAGTATTCATGGGATGAAAATCAAAATATGGAATAGTTATATAAAACTTAATTACATCTCTAAAAGTAGCTTCTTTGACATTAAATATTGATAAACGATAAGAAAGGAAACTCTGTATCTAACTTAAAAAATATGTTCAAGATCGTAGAGCATTAGCAATTACGTAAAAAGTGTTCAAAATAAAACGGATTTTGATAGCTGAATTTCAGGCCTTTGACCAGTAATTTTATCAATGAAATAATATTACGAAGTCCTGTAATCTTCTAAATATGAATAATATTAAAAATGACTTATTTTTCTAATTTTAATCTATATAAATTTCCTACATAGCATTAAAAGCATTGTTTTAATTAAATATCTTAGAATTATTATATTGTTATTTTTAAATACACTTTCAAAAATAAAGAATGAACTTTTCTTCAACTCAAAATTTAATTTTAAAAGTAATTTCCTGAATTTAATTAAAACTTCGAAGAATATAATTTTATTTCTTTATATCTGATCACATAAAGTTAAATTATGTTACAGTTCAATCGCAAGTGAATTTGTGGAACTCAAAAGTTCTTTAATTGAATACGATAAAATGGAATTTATTAGTTTCTTAGTTATAATATGCTATGTATTTAATCTATGTTAAAATAGGTTAATAATTTATCTTTAAAATTATAGATGAATTTCAAAATTAGAAAACACGATTTTTAAATAAAAAAAGAACAATATTTTACACACATAAAGTTTATAAAAAGAAGTATAGAGGTATTTAAAGGTGTAATAACAACAATAAAAATTTTTGCAAAAAGATGTTTTTAAATAAGCAGAGATAATGAATTCAAATATTTTTAAAATGTTTGTAAATGAATATGAATATGAATATATAGATAATTAGGAGGTTAATCAAGTACTCAGTTCAAATGATTGTAAAGATTAAAATTTTTAGATGGTAATATATCTTTAGAGAGAAAATGACAAAGTTATTTGATAAACAAAGTGATTTTAATTTCAAAAATTTAATGTATTTTCAATCATGTGTTCATATTTTACTGAAAAGAAATGTCTTTAGAAATTGTTTGATTCTTATCGAAAGTCAGCAGTCGTGTACGTTATTTGAAACTGTAGTACAATACTTGTCATTGGTTGTACTTTTTTTTTTTTTTTGCCTTTTTTTAATCTGATGTTTCTCATGTTATGATGTCGTTCCAACCTCGACAACGCTGTCTTTTCCTCAAAAGAAGAAATGGAAGATATTATGAACAACTGGTCAGAACAAGAATATTTCTATATTGGAAGTTCTGACAGTTCAAATTTCACTGACAAAAGAAGTCAAGATATGAATTCTGAATTTTACAATCGTGAAAATGTAAATATTTCTGATTGATTTCAATTTTTTTGTTTACTGCGGTGAGAAAAATTTAGAGAAAAACATCTTATATATTTTTTCATGCCAAAGCCAGTATACATTGAATGTGCAGGAAACATATGTGTTTACTGCAGAAATAATATATATTGACTCATACATATTTGTAGGAGAAATATTATTTTTATAAAATAAACACTGCATTAACATTTTCATACTTTGTTGAAGGGATAATTTATGACAATTTGTATACACGATTAACTTTAATACTTTGTTAAAAAAATTAATAATCTACCTTTCATTTTGAAAAAAAAAGCCTTTTGTTCTGTACTTGAGTTAAATAGTATAAATAAAATGCTTTTCCTATGCAATTTAATTGACATAATTTAAAAAGAAGTACAACGACTTTTTTTAGCATAAAATTAAAATAAATCCAACCATTTAAGTTATTTTTTTTTTCTAATTTTATTCTAAAGGTCTTTTAGACCGCCTCACATGTCATATGTGAGAAATTTTGTTCACGTCAGTTCAAAGTTAAGTTTTAATAATATTCCCAGTTGATCATTAGAAGTGAAGCAAATTTACATGAGTAGTATTTCGTTGTTTATAAACTTTTCTACATTGCTCTAAGCAAAAATAAGACAAAAACACCAATTCTTTTATATTTTCATAATTTTTTATATCTCTGTGATGCAAGCATGTTCTTATGTTAGACACATTGTTTGCCAACAAATTTAACTGAATTTATGCATAATATTTTTCTAAAACATTTTTTATGTTAAAATCGTTATACAGGGTACCACTGTCAATGGTGGCCAATGACCAATTTCTAAACCGTTAGTCATAGACATATATTTCCAATTGCAAAAATGCTTTAAAAAAGGGAAAGATTTGCTTTTCAAGCGATTTAGGTCAAAAACCTTTTATAAAAAATTGCGAAAAATAAATTTTTATAAGGTGTATATATGTGCGTACATTTATGATAAGTCTTCATAAACTATGTTAAGTGTAGTTATAGGTAGATACATAGAGGAATAGCAGTAGATATAATAATAGAGAAAGGTACAGATTGGCATTTTAATATGAATTTAGAAGTAGATACAGGTTAAAAGTTTATTATTATTTTAGAGGAATATACAGGTTGAAATTTTATTATTGTGTTTCAAATTCATTATATAAATTAAAATGTATATTCTCAATATAAACTACATTCTGAAAACCGAGATATTTATAAAGTATATTTTCTTTTTCTAATTTTTATATGTTTCTAACGACATTTTGTGAAATGCATCACAACTTGTGCAATTTATCTCTTTATCATTCTTCTCTTTTTTTAAAAGTAATGAATTATGGAAATATCCGTATCGCATCATATTTTTTCAGCATTTAATATTATTCCGGGTTTGTCAAGATTTAGTATTTAAATTTATTTATTTATTCATGTCCTTTCTGCAGGTAATTCCCCGTCTGATCTGAAAATATACTTTGAAAATCTGTGTTTCCCTAATACGGAAAACTTTGCGTGCTCTCACCTTCGAAAGTAATACATATTCATGAAAATATACAAGAAATGTAAAATCCCACAAAATATATAAGTCTTGCTGAGATATCTCTGGCAAATTTTAAAATATATTATTTAAAAATAGTCTTTTTGTATAATAGGATGACTAATGAGTAAAACAAAATGTATACAAAAAGAGAAATTAAATTTATTTTTAAAATTCAAAATAAAATAAAGTCATATTTTAATTATGAGCCAATAAATGTTTATTGATTCTCTGGTACAATTTATTATTTTTAAAATATTTTTTTTTGTTATGATCATGCCGAATCACCAATGCATATTATATTCGTATAATTCATGATTTGATAGGATATTCCACAGAGAAAAATATTGGTATTATATCCAATATAGTGATAACCCAGAACATATCACTTAATAACAAAATACCGATTCATTTAATATCAAAATAATTTCCTTTAAGTAAACATTTTTCATATATTTCACCATTCATAGTCATCAATAGCATAAAAACTAGAATTGAAATTGATGAATCAAAAGTGATTAAAATTTTCATGAAATCTAGATTGACGACTTTTGCTTATTTATTTTGTATTCTTAATGTACATTAAGCTTCGATATTCGTTAACGGCAATCAACCTTTATTGCAAGGTTCAATGTACATATATATATATATATGTATATATATATATATTATCGATATAAGTTATCCCAGCAACTGCCTCAACCATTTAGCAGATATGATCGTACATCGGACGAACAAAAATTATTTATTTATCCAAGAATTAAAGCTTTTTGTCACCACTGAACTTTTGAAATACAGTTTCATACTGTTTAATTGAATGCTATAAATATCAATTTTACCAATATTTTGTTTTAAAAAATGGTGTTTATACTATAATTTCAATTAATTCCCCTTAAAAAAATCAGTTAAGTGGTTAATCTTTCTCTAATATTTTGCATAACATATTTTCATATTTGAGCAAAATTCTGAAAGACCAACAGAAAATTATCTAACATCAACTGTGTATTTTTGTATTTCAACTAAATTTTGCAGAAACATTATAGATTACTATATAAATTAAAAAAATAAATATGACAGTTTTAGAAGTAAAGAATTAAACGTTAAACATAGAACAGCTAAAAAAGTGATTAATAATTAATAAAGCAATAAACTCCATTTTTTGGAATAACAACCGATCATTCTTTACTTATGCAAGAAAATGACAATCTGAAAAGATTTACGAAGTTCATTATTTATTCCGTTATAATGATTTTTTTACCGGCATCTATATTTTCACTTCCTAATGAGAGGTTTTAGTGTCTCTATACTGAAACACTCGATGATTAATTTTATTATACTGATATTAATGTGAATGGAATTTTTCTTTGCAATAATCAAGTATCGTTTACTGCTGTCACTTACGATGGATATGCATGTACATATTCATGAAGTGTGTATAAATTTGAAATTTTTCATATATGTATAGTATCAGCTGTACGCGGCAAGCTTTCATCACTTGTCTATTAAAAATCAATTAATGCATACAATTATAAATTTGTTACAGTAATATATAGAATGCTGAGTTATAGTTTTAAGATTTTATATAAAATTTGAAAAATTAAAATGTAAAAATATTAATGGTACACTATTATTTTTAAAAAAAGGAATGCTATACAAATATAATTTATATACTAATCGTCAAAAGCGTAAAAGAAACAAATTAACACATTAATTTTAACTCAACGATGAATTATTTTATAAATTTAAGTGAAAATCTGTCTAAACAAATTAAGAGTTGTATGCTCCGAAATTATCTAATGTAGGCAATGTTCGCTGTTTTAATAAAAATATAATTTCGAGTAAAATTTTTAGTCAATCAAATTTCAGTATGTATAAAATAGGAACAAGGATCATATTATTTTCTATTGTATGTTTAAATTATTTATCAAATAATTTTGTTTAAATCTGCATCCATAAATTCGATTTAGAATTTCGAATTCTAGAATTCATTTAAATTAATGATAATTGCATTTCAGTTTGTAAATAATAAAAATTACATTTCAGCATTGGAGAAAATGTGGATATTTTATGTAAACATTCTCTATTTTCTTTTCAAAAATATAAAATTTTCATATTGTCTCAATACAGTTATAATAAATTAATTATAAAAAACAAGGACTGTATCAAGAAAAATTACAGATTTGTGACAGAATTATGCAATTTAAAATTACAGCAAAATGATTACAAATTTTTAAAGCTTAAATTTATGTTCTGAAGTAGAACTACAAAAACGAATGTTTAATAACAAGGTTAATTAATATTAGAATGCAAAATTAAATTTTAATAATAAGTTAATTAAAGAGAAATAATTTTAATGAAATTAAATAACTGTTGTGACAAATTCAATGACAAATTGAGTCATTTTAGGAAGAAAAATGTACACACAAATAGTTTAATTCTATCCAAGACACATTTTAAAAATATTTTTATTTATTGAATTAAAATTTTGTATTTTTTTGTGATGTTTAACCATCTCCCGAAAAGTTCAAGATGATTTAATAATGATTAGTAACTAAAATCATGTGATAAAACTTCTCATGTACATATTTTAAATTGAAAATTGAAAATTTAATGAAAAATTGGGGTAGTTTAAAATCGTTATAACTCAAAATAATATTTATAGAATTTCAATATTTTAACTTAAAAAAAGAAAAAAAATGAAAAAATACAAATTTTAATTTTAATTTAGCATTTCTAAAAATATTAATTAAAAAATAAAAATATTCAATACTAAATTTTAAATATGTAACTTTTATTAAAAATATTATTTTTTATAAGTATAGATGTTTTTAATTTGCTGAGTGCAAATTAAAAAAAAACAATAAAAAAAGGCATGTTGCAAGTTTAAAGCTCTTATCTTTAACGTCCCTTGAGTTATTAGACTTAAAGCCAAAAAAAAGTCATTAAGAAAAATGCATTTTTACAACATGTCATTTCCACGACTATCCTTGCTTAACAGCTAGATGTTGAAAACAGACCAAAACGAAAAATTAATAATTCTTCTTCTAATTAAGATATAAACATGATTTAAATGTCATTTTAAGAATAACAAAAGAGAATATTTTCATACGATAACTCTTTCAGAAATTTTGTAAATGTTTGTGCCCTGGACGCCTTTAATAAAATTACTAGTTTGAAAATTTGTGAAACTATTGCATAATAATTTAAAAAATACTTTATCTACTTTTGTTTAAAATTTCAATAGAATTTTGTAATTAACGTTTATGGGCGTTCTTGCATATGTCAATAAACGGGCCCGATTACTTTCCATTACTACATAAGAAACGCAGAAACTGAATGGCAAGAAATAATTAAATATATTTTTTTTATAATGGCAAAGTATTTAAAATTACAAAGCTTTCCGAGAGTAACGCTGATATTATATTGAAGACGATAACACATGATCGATAAATATCACTTTTGCTGCATTTTTTTCTGTTTTTAGCTTAGAAGAATTACATTCTGTTTAATTTTCTTTAATTTAATTTTCACACCATCGGATTGCAAAAGAATGTTCTTTCAACACAATTGTATGAAATGTGTATTTCAATTTACTGATATTTTTAAATAACTTTGAAAAATGCAATTTCTTATACATCCATACCTATCGCATTTCAGCGCGATTTAGAAAGATATACTCCATTGCATTTGAAATATTATAATTAGTTCAGCATTTCATTCCAGTTCATATTTTCCAGTAACAAAATTTAAATGTCATCAATAAATACACTGGTGTCCAAAAGTTAAGCATAATTGGTAATTAAGTAAGTAATGAAATAAATATAAACCGAAATGTGGTGAAACTGAAGGTGTGTAAACAAAATAGTACGCGTCATATATTTTCGCGAAGAGTTTTCCCTGAAATGGAACACGGGACCGTCATCAAATTGAAAAAGAACGAACTTCTTTTGGATAACCCTGTCAAAACTAATTTAGCAAAAGCGTTCAAACTGCACATTATGATTAATTGGCTTATTGTAATGTACGGTGTTAATTTTTACAAGGATAGCATGTACACTTGTTGAGAAATTAAGGTTTTTATAAAAACGTTTTTTGCTTATAATTCTTAATATAAAATAATAGTTCTTAATATAAAATAATGTTCTTTTCTGAAAATATGACAAACATTGATTGTACACAATACTCTGTCATCAGAATTAAAAAATAATAAAAATTGTATTACAAATGAGCAGGTTTACTAAATAATTTTTTACTGCGCATGTGTGGACGTTATTAAAATTTCATTTGCATATTATGTTAGTTAAATGTATAGAGCAACTTTTGTGAAAGTCTCAAAAACATAGCTTAAAAATTCTAAAAATCACCGTTGATATAATGAGATCAAATTCCTTTATTCCCTAAATGAAGCAAAACTATGAGGGGCTGTATCCTTATTCCATTGTTTAGTGCCTACACAATATTGCACGTACAACTATATTTAGGTAAAACCCCTGATTTTTTTGCTTCCTTTTAAGAATAACGGATTTTGAGTTGATTCTATAGACGATCATTTTCAGAATTTTCAAACTATGTTTTTGAAACTTTTACAGAAGTTGCTCTATACATTTAGCTAACACAATATGTAAATGAAATTTTGATATCGTTGACGCATGCGCAATGAAAAATTATTTACTAAACCTGCTCATTTTTCATACAATTTTTGTTATTTTTAAATTCTGATGACAGGGTATTGTATACAATGATGTTTGTCATATTTTCAGAAAAGAACATTGTTTTATATTAAGAACTCTGCAAATTATAAGCAAAAAACTTAGGATTGTTTTTATAAAAACGTAAATTTCTCTACGAGTATACATGCTATCCTTATAAAAATAAACACAGTACATTACCATAAGCCAATTAATCATAATGTGCAGTTTGAACACCTTTGCTACATTAGTTTTGACAGGGTTATCCAAAAGATTTTCGCTCTTTTTCGATTGGTTGACGGTCCACTGTTCGATTTCGGGGAAAACTCTTCGTGAAAATATATAACGCGTACTATTTTGTTTACACACCTGGAGTTTCACCACATTTCGATTTATATTTCTTTCATTACTTACTTAATTACCAATTATGCTTAACTTTTGGACACCAGAGTAAATTACTTGATAAAATAACATAAATGAAATACGAATTTAACTTACACGTACACTGTTAAAAAAATTCTGAAATTCACGAATATTTTTTTCCTGAATTTCACATAAAATGTCGTCTTTTACAACAAAGGGCATTTTCAGAAAATCAGAAAACTCCTCCATATTTCCTGAAAATTACGAAACGGATGGAAATATAAGCAAAAAACGGAGACACTCCGGTATGTGGGGGCTCAATGGCCGAGTGGTAAAGGCACCACACCGCCAGTCTCATGCGAGCGCAGATTGCGGGTTCCAATCCTACTGGCACCATGAAATAATAAAAACATAAAAAAATCCTTTAAATTGTATTTTTCTCTTATTTTTTATTAAAATAATCTTTTAAGTAATTAGCCAAAAAATATAAATAAATAGTGTACGACAATTTTAAAAAATTGTCTATAACATTATTTTTGTAAAAAATGAACATTTTTTTTTTCATTCATTCATTTACTCTTATAAAAAAGTAAGGATTTTAAACAGTAATTTTTTAATTTAAACTAGTTAAAAAATTAAAATTGATTTAAAAAATAATAAGTATTATGCATCAGTCTAAAATAAAATAAAATAAACAGTTTACAAATATTCTAACGAATATATTTCAAAGAAAATCTTTAAAAAGCACAACAGAATTTTCCACTAACCCATAAAAGACATACTTTGTACAAGCCGGCATCAGCAGCTTTTGCTCAGTCAATAAGAATTTGTTCATTTGTTCTATCAAAAGGTTGATGATTTATTTGAGTTCGATCCTCAGGCCGGCTTGAGGTAAATTATACAAATAAAAGGTAAATAAATAAAATAGCACCTTAAAATTACTCGGAAATTTCCAATTCTTTGACGATTAACCGATTCACTAATTTTAAAAATTATATTAAATTATTATCATTAAAAATCGAACCTTGTAACAGAAAGTTACTGCTTCTTCAAAAGGAGTTTTCCTTTCTTTTATTTCTCAAAACGGAAAATATACTAACGGAACGGTAAAAGTTCGGATACTTTGCTGCCAGTAGTTTCACCGTGAATTCACAGATTTCTTTTTAATAGTGTAATTGAAAAATTGGCTTTAACCACCAAAATTATCATTAAACAGGCTGCTGTCAGAAGAGATATCTTAAAAAATCCTTCTGATCGTATCTTCAGGCACGAAGCCACTATACCACTTTTAATAAAATACATAATTATTTGCATTCATTAATGCAATTTTTGATTTAAAAAAATGCTTTTATTGTTAAACAGTGAAAATGAGCCATATAAAAAATGTATTTAATGTTAAAAAAAATATTACCTTTATATTTTAGAACTTATTTAGAAAGTGGGTTTCATCTAAATTCTACAATCAAAGAAGTCAGATTAGATTCCTCAATGTAAAATTTTAAAATGTTAAAAAGACTGCTGTTCAGTGTCGATTTCTCCGGGCTTTAAATCCTGGCGCGGAGCTAATATAAAAGTACTTTTTAAAATTAATTAAATAATTATATGATTACATAAATGCTATTTTTCATAAAATATGCTTTTAATGTAATAAAAAGGAAAAAGAGCACTTTAAAAATGTACTAAATGGTAAATATTATTCCTTTTAGATTTTGCAATTGAAAAATAGTGATTTTATTCTATATTCTATAATCAGATAAGCCAACTTAGATCCTCTTGTGTAAAATATGAAATTTAAAGAGTCTGCTTTTGTAAGAGATATCTTAAATTATTTATTTGAGGCTTAACTCCTGATACGAGGTTTATAGGAAAACATCACTTTTAATTAATTATGTAATTATTTTAATACATTTGTGCTATTTTTCTTCAAAATTGTTTCTGGTGTTCGTCAATGAAAAGCTGGCTATCTGAAAAAGCATTAAATGTAAAATATGTATACCGTAAGAATTTCAATTAAAATAAAAACGTGATTTCTGCCCACTTTCTTTAAGAAAAATGGGATTATATCCCATAGTATAAGATAACAAGGAAATTTCCTACCATTATATACATTGGAATGCCTTTAAATTCTAATTTTTAAAAATAGTATAGAGGGAGAAACGTACATTTATTTCTCCTCTATATTTGGTTAAAAAATGCCCCAAAAAATCCTGTACATACAGTTTAAGTAGTATTTTAAATAACATGTAACGAAAAAAATGCTAGAAAAATTAGACAAGTAGAACACGCTTCAAAACTGATTAGTCTATCTTTTACATGGACAATATGATGTGCTAACACATTGAGAATAGAAATACGACTAAAATGAAACATGGGGGAAAGATTAAAAAATATGAGAAAAGAAAGCCAGGTGTAAGTAGGTAACTGCGAGAAAAGACTGAAAAATGTTGATACGAAAGCAATAAAAAGAAGCTATAGCAAACACGAATATAATGATAGTAGAAAAAAAATAAAGTCGTATATGATAACAATCATAATAATCTGAAAAAAAACGCATAATATCATGTCACCTTTTTTCATAGTTTTAAGTATCCATTCGCATGAAAAAATGCAAAATAATTAAAATACAAAATTCCTTTTATAAAACAATATATTGAAAACTCACATTAGTCACATTATTTACAGAAATAAGAAAGTGTTTGGTAAAAAAAGAGCTATTATATAATATAATGTTTGATCAGTTATTTCGTTTAAGAGGATTTTTTACAAACTATTTCTTTTATGAGTAATCTCAAATAATATTTTATTTACTTTTATAAGATATTAAACAACAGAAATGAGTAATATTGTAGCATATTGAAAATTTCAGACAAAAAAATAAAATGCATACCATAAAATTCCTACATGTAATTTGTAACTCCAAGATTGCGATGTAAAATTTAAGAAATTTCATTTTGAGTATGTAAAAAAAAAAAAAAAAAAAAAAAAAAAAAAAAAAAAAAAAAAATCATTTTCAGTATGTGAAACGTTTAATAAATTTTCAATCACTAAAACTATCATTATAAATTCAAAGTATTTGTAAAAGTAAAAGAAATTCTGTAAAACAATGGTATTCAAATACCATGCTTCAAATTAACTTTTAGAAATTGTGCATTTATATTTATATTTATATGGTGTGCATATATATTTCGTTTTTAAACAGTGAATGAGGTATGAAAACTCATATCGTTTTGCCTTTTTTTGGGTGTTGTTTCTCGCCTCATATGTTGTTTCTTGCCAAATTCACGATTTTTATCCACTACAATATCCTATCGTAAAATGCTCTGATACTGTAAGTTAAATATAAGACAATATAGAATTGTTACACAAAAGTATATTTATTGTATTGTCAGAATGCTGTGCTAATTTGTAACAAACTTCGTCTAATTTTTTTAAAAAGTGTGTTTATGATAAGTTTTACTTTTAAAATCAATTAATTTATAATTTTAAGGATACAATTCCATTAATAAAGTTTTGGCATAAAAAGCAACCTGATTGGATGACACTTTTAATGTCAACAATTTACGTTCAATTTATTGTAAAATAAAAATTGAAAAAACTTTTTGTCAGGTATTTCGTCTATTCCGTTAACTGTGAATATTTTCTGGACTACAGTAACATGAATATGGAACTGGGAAGTTTTTGAGAAATTTTCTCTGAAAAATAAGTCATTTAATTTGCTGAACTCTGCATACTGCATGATGCTTTGTTAAATTGTTTTTCGAAAAAACTCTTGCTTCGATATATTTTATCGAGCAATTTTCAATGCGATAGCTGTGCTATTCAAACATTACAATTAACAAAAACGTTATAATTCTACAAATTTATGTTCCATGAATACAAACAAGTCTTTTTTTCGACACTGTGTAAAATTTGATTTTAACATTGTGGTTTAGGATAAAAAGCTAACAGCTCATAATATCACATTGTAATTTAAATATTCTAGGAAGTGCCTGTATATAATAAAAATTAATAGAGATACTCATTGAAACAATTGTATAAGCACTGTTTGATAAATCACTGATATTCATGTCTAGAATATTAAAAAAGCTTCCAATAACTAACTAACTAAATAAGTAAAAATATAAAATGTCTAACAAAGTTTAATATTTATTCCTTTCAGATACCATAAAATCCTTATTGTAGTACAATCTTCTTATGTTGACTACCTAAAAGTATTTTGAGCTGTAAAATCAAAACATTTTTTAGTAATCCTTTATTTATCAGTGTTTTGGCATTTGATATCAGATTCGCTGCGCATTAAAGATAAGCATTTAACTTCATAGCAGAGGTATTGGTGAATAAAAATTACCTATAATACCTTCTGACAGTTTTTGTAAGCCCACTGCAATTCGTCGCATTACGCATCCATTAAATGTTTGGAAAAAGCTGTAGAAAATTTGAAATATTTTTTATTCTTATCACGCTGAGTTCCATGTTTGCCAATCTAAATATGATACCCTAAAATATGATTTAAAACTAAAATATCTGTATTTAATTAAATAATTAAGAAAAATGCATTTAGAATTTATACAATATCATATTTAAACTGCAATTCACCGGTGACTGACGCGGCCGAAACAGAAAGTTCAGTGCCTGTCAGCATGGCGGCCAACATGTTAAACAGAGTTTAGTTTAGGTATTTGAACCTTGTTTTCTTACAAGTCACCTTTATATAAAATATCTCTTATGCTACTTATACGTTAGTCATTTTTTATTATCGAAGTTTCAACTTTTGATAAAGTAAATCTATGATGACTTACATATTTATGATACGATTTATGAAAGTTATATGTCAAATGCTGTACCTAATAAGAACAAAAAGACGTTGAAGCATAGATTTGTTTTTAATTCAGTAAAAAAAAAAAAAAAAAAAAAAAAAAAAAATTAGAATTGTGCGTTTTTATTTAACATCTGCTATTAGCACGGTTAAAATATCTCAGAATTGTATTTATACTGACACTGTTTTGTATCGATTCATTAAAAACATCTAAATATTTGATATATTACTGTTAATGTTTATGCAGAAACATAAAAAAGTACCATTTTTAATCTTGTGAGATGAAAGAAACACAAAACATTCAAATATTGAATAACAGCTTATAAAATTTATATTCATTGCAAGAAAATACAAAAAAGAGTGTTTAATTAAAAGGGTTTAAATTTTTTTTTTTTTTTGTCTCTAATTATTATTTCGAAATTTCGAAACAAAGCAATTTTTTGTCATATTCTTTCATTTCAAAATGTATCTTTTTAATAGCATGTAATATAGTTATTTATATAAACAAACAATAAAAAAAGAATTTAAATCTTATACTTTCGCAGATTGTGATGTGGAATTCTTTTTTGTTGCCAAGTTTTATGTTTTTAAAAGCTAACCTTTTGTTGCGCGATAGAAAAATTTACATTTTTCTATTTTTAAACTAACAAAACGTTTTTACAGAATATTTATTTCAAAATCGCATAAGAAGTAATAATTTGATTACATTTAACTATTTTTTATAAATTTAATTTAATGAAAAAGTGTCTTTTTTATTATTTTTTTATTTTATAATTTCTTCATCTTTGATACATGAATTGAATAACATGTTATGTGAGAAAAATTGACATGATCTTTAATTAGGTAAGTTATATCTCGTAAATCACAAATAATTGTAAAATATTTTGTAAGGAAATAGAAAGATGTGGTGAAGTAGCGAAAAACAGCGTGCTATAAAATCTATACATCATAGATTCTCAAAATCACCATATTTTCATTGAAAGTTTTTCTTAACTAAACTATTCATTTAGTTACACAAATACGACACATAACTTACAGTAAAAGATTATTATAATTGGAAATATTTTATTCCTAGTTAATATTTATAAATATACATTAATAAAAAAATGTATGATTCATTTTAACCTTCAGTTATGCAGTATTACCGTACTGATATCAAAATCATTATTAAAAAAATTCTATGATAAAAAATAAACTTATTTGACTCGATCTTGCATTATATGTAGTTACGCAATCTATTTATCTGTTTCATTTGAATGGATGGATCAAAATAAAATTATTAAATAGACACGAGCCGTTCTTCTAGCAGCATATTTTTAATGAAGCCCATTATAATAATGCAACTTAATATAAAAAAGTTTAAAGCTAAATTATCTTAAATAATGTCTTTTTGCATTTAGTAAAACAGATAGCAATTTCATCGTCCAACATATATTGCAAACAGTATAGAAAGCAACAATTCCCTCATGCGAGATTACATATTCAGTAATATTGGAAGTTTGGGGAACATTACCACGTTGAAAAATTGCATCGTTTCAAAATGCACTTTTAACTTCCGTTATTTTATACGGATTAACAATTCATTTTAATATTTGCCACGATCGGAGTTGATTGAAACTTCTCTAGAAAGTTACGTTCAGTCGGTTTGCACAGGTAATAAAAGTAAATACACTGTCATGAATGTTCTTTTTTCATCATTTCTGAATTTAGTATTGGATGGAAATTAATTTGCTTGAGTCTTTTGTATAGCTCATAATGTATATTCTTATTCTTATCGTTAACAATTCTCAAGATTTTTCTTTTTTTTTTTAAATTAAAACATTAGTTTACATATGACTATACACATTCTCACGATAGTCCGTATACATATGGAGTTTGATTTACCTGTCTTTGTAATATTATCGATGCAAACAGACGTTCCAAATGGAATTTTACAGTTACTGTTTTTGGCAATGCCTAGCATAGTTTAACATGTAAGTTATAAGAATTTTTATACCAGCAGATTTACGTAATAAATATTATGCATATAAGTGTGAAATTTCTGAATTATCATAGAGTTAGTCAATGACTAAAAACAAAATTTTATTTTTCTTAATGCGATTATTCAAAATTAAGATAAAATGTCCTGTTATAGCATACAAAATGAATCCTATAAAAGATCACTCACAATTTGAAAAAAAAAAATTAAAAATATTAATTTTACTTTTTTATGTTAAAATTCGATATTTATTACTTTCTGCAAAACTAATAAAAATCAGATAAAAAAAATTTTCGGCATTAAATTTGTTGTTGTAGTCAAGAAAATTTAAAAGAAATTGTTGAAAAATTACAATTTCAAAAAAAGAAAACTATCTGGTAATATTAACGTCATAGTAGTGTAAATATTCTTAAATGGTATAAATAAAAATATTTAATTACAATTAGTTCCAATGTGGTCCAATTTCTTCTGCTACTTCTGACCTAAAAAATATCCCATTGTTATTATTTTTGAGTTTTATTTTTTATGCATTATTAAAATTCATGTTCTTTTTTACATTTAACACTGTTTTAAAACAACAAAAATTGCTAATAACAAGTTTTTACCTCCATGTGCAAAATTAACATTTTTATCATATTGAAATTATAATAATCTTTTGTTGCATTTTAAATAGTTTAAAAATGTAAACAATACTGCAGTTTTTTTTATGGAAAGACAGAATATTAAAGAAAATATGATACAATTTTTTTTATTGTCAAGATGATATATAAATTTTCCATACGGGCTACTTTCAAAAGCAAAGACTTATACCACAATAATGCTTATCTACAAAGAGTTAACTAAAATTATCAGATATAATGATTATTTTTCCTTTATTCAGCGGCAATATGAAATGTATTTTCAGTATTCCTTTTCTTTAAATCAATTAATAAGCATAGTTAAAATAAATATGTAATATTTATCTTATAAACTTTGGTCCCAAAATATTTTTTCTTGTCACTACTATATCTTAATTTAATTTATTTATTATTAGAATTCAATGACAAAAGCGATGATTTATTAAGCTTGGCTGCTTAAACATATAATAAACGACTATAAGATGCTATTAAAAATAATATTGTTTTGATACAATAAATTTTTCTCGTGTTAAAGAAAACAAAATTTATTTATTTTTGTATTTAACTTTTAGTTTAAGCTATAAACGCATTAGTTGATTCTTAAACAATATATATCTCTTTAACATTTTATTAGCATTATTCTGTGTAAACGATAGCGCAGATGTATGAAAAATTTATCAGTGATACTTCATTTTTTTTTCTATATTCTTAGAAAATATATTTTAGATTTTATGATTGCTGATAAAATTGTTGATCTGCTCGAAAACATATTTAAATAAAAAAAATTACATAAATAAACTTGTTAAAATTGTTCAGTTGGCAACACTTTCATTATTAAATGTCTACAGATTTTGAAATATCATAGTTTATTGCAAGAAACTATTAAATTGTATTAAATTTTTCCTGCACTACACCTTTTTTAAAATTAGAAATTCTTTTATTTCTGTTCCAATCATATTAAAAAAATATCAGCATATTAAATTAGCAATATTATTTCTAGGAGTAGAAAGAATAAAATAAATTCAATTCAATAACAATATTTTTTTGTAATTCCTATTGATGTATATTCAAATACTAATTCAGATGATACCGGCATTCTTTGTTTACAAAAAAGTTTTTTTTCGAAGAAATATTTAATTTTTGTAAGGTAACATAAATCATTATAATACGTAAAGGAATCATATAAAATAGCAGTTGTTAAAATTCAAGACGATTAGGCCGTAGGATATTACTGTTATCTGGCAAACGTAACACAGAAATCTCCCTGCAGGATTAAATAAAATATTTAAAAAACGTTATAAAATAAAAAGGGAAATTTTTCTCAATCTTATGCGTCTGTAATTAGATAGATGTCTTAATTTTCTTTAAGGTAAAGAAAAAATATATAATACTTTCAAGCGGCAGAACTCAGCTTAAAAGCTATATAGTGATATTAAGGAGAAGCAGAATTTATGATGAGGATGAAATAATCATTTAAATGTTATTTCATATTTTGTTATTACAAAATTACAATTAGGACAAGAAGTGACATTTAACTTTTATATTTTGTATGCTAATAAAGGCAAAAGAATATTGAAAATTATGGAAAGACCAATGAACAATGTTTTGAAATATATTTTTTATCAGAAATCTGCCAAAACATTTCCTATAAAAATGAGAAATAAAAAAAAGCAGAAAAAAAGAATATTTCCAGAAAAAACAACTGCGCTTTTTGCAATTAAACGTTGCTCTAAAGACTAGTGTTGTTATTGGTAGAAATTAACAAATTTCAAGTCCCAATCTAATTATTATTTAAATTATAATATTTAAGAAACCTGCTTTACCCTTTAAATAAGTTTAACTAATCACCAAACGCTATGCATTATACTATTATAAATGTTGGTCATCGAAGATTACTTTTTTCGTGTTTTTACAATTTAACGTAATACAGCATGTACGATACTTTTTTTTGCATATAACTCATACGACCCAGATCTTAATAAAAATTTTGCGACTATAAAAATGTAAATTTTAATGGATATGAGTATTCATGGGATGAAAATCAAAATATGGAATAGTTATATAAAACTTAATTACATCTCTAAAAGTAGCTTCTTTGACATTAAATATTGATAAACGATAAGAAAGGAAACTCTGTATCTAACTTAAAAAATATGTTCAAGATCGTAGAGCATTAGCAATTACGTAAAAAGTGTTCAAAATAAAACGGATTTTGATAGCTGAATTTCAGGCCTTTGACCAGTAATTTTATCAATGAAATAATATTACGAAGTCCTGTAATCTTCTAAATATGAATAATATTAAAAATGACTTATTTTTCTAATTTTAATCTATATAAATTTCCTACATAGCATTAAAAGCATTATTTTAATTAAATATCTTAGAATTATTATATTGTTATTTTTAAATACACTTTCAAAAATAAAGAATGAACTTTTCTTCAACTCAAAATTTAATTTTAAAAGTAATTTCCTGAATTTAATTAAAACTTCGAAGAATATAATTTTATTTCTTTATACCTGATCACATAAAGTTAAATTATGTTACAGTTCAATCGCAAGTGAATTTGTGGAACTCAAAAGTTCTTTAATTGAATACGATAAAATGGAATTTATTAGTTTCTTAGTTATAATATGCTATGTATTTAATCTATGTTAAAATAGGTTAATATTTTATCTTTAAAATTATAGATGAATTTCAAAATTAGAAAACACGATTTTTAAATAACAAAAGAACAATATTTTACACACATAAAGTTTATAAAAAGAAGTATAGAGGTATTTAAAGGTGTAATAACAACAATAAAAATTTTTGCAAAAAGATGTTTTTAAATAAGCAGAGATAATGAATTCAAATATTTTTAAAATGTTTGTAAATGAATATGAATATGAATATATAGATAATTAGGAGGTTAATCAAGTACTCAGTTCAAATGATTGTAAAGATTAAAATTTTTAGATGGTAATATATCTTTAGAGAGAAAATGACAAAGTTATTTGATAAACAAAGTGATTTTAATTTCAAAAATTTAATGTATTTTCAATCATGTGTTCATATTTTACTGAAAAGAAATGTCTTTAGAAATTGTTTGATTCTTATCGAAAGTCAGCAGTCGTGTACGTTATTTGAAACTGTAGTACAATACTTGTCATTGGTTGTACTTTTTTTTTTGCCTTTTTTTAATCTGATGTTTCTCATGTTATGATGTCGTTCCAACCTCGACAACGCTGTCTTTTCCTCAAAAGAAGAAATGGAAGATATTATGAACAACTGGTCAGAACAAGAATATTTCTATATTGAAAGTTCTGACAGTTCAAATTTCACTGACAAAAGAAGTCAAGATATGAATTCTGAATTTTACAATCGTGAAAATGTAAATATTTCTGATTGATTTCAATTTTTTTGTTTACTGCGGTGAGAAAAATTTAGAGAAAAACATCTTATATATTTTTTCATGCCAAAGCCAGTATACATTGAATGTGCAGGAAACATATGTGTTTACTGCAGAAATAATATACTTTGACTCATACATATTTGTAGGAGAAATATTATTTTTATAAAATAAACACTGCATTAACATTTTCATACTTTGTTGAAGGGATAATTTATGACAATTTGTATACACGATTAACTTTAATACTTTGTTAAAAAAATTAATAATCTACCTTTCATTTTGAAAAAAAAAAGCCTTTTGTTCTGTACTTGAGTTAAATAGTATAAATAAAATGCTTTTCCTATGCAATTTAATTGACATAATTTAAAAAGAAGTACAACGACTTTTTTTAGCATAAAATTAAAATAAATCCAACCATTTAAGTTATTTTTTTTTCTAATTTTATTCTAAAGGTCTTTTAGACCGCCTCACATGTCATATGTGAGAAATTTTGTTCACGTCAGTTCAAAGTTAAGTTTTAATAATATTCCCAGTTGATCATTAGAAGTGAAGCAAATTTACATGAGTAGTATTTCGTTGTTTATAAACTTTTCTACATTGCTCTAAGCAAAAATAAGACAAAAACACCAATTCTTTTATATTTTCATAATTTTTTATATCTCTGTGATGCAAGCATGTTCTTATGTTAGACATATTGTTTGCCAACAAATTTAACTGAATTTATGCATAATATTTTTCTAAAACATTTTTTATGTTAAAATCGTTATACAGGGTACCACTGTCAATGGTGGCCAATGACCAATTTCTAAACCGTTAGTCATAGACATATATTTCCAATTGCAAAAATGCTTTAAAAAAGGGAAAGATTTGCTTTTCAAGCGATTTAGGTCAAAAACCTTTTATAAAAAATTGCGAAAAATAAATTTTTATAAGGTTTCCCGGTTCTATAAGTGATATTTAGTAACTTTTTACCACTACTCTAACAAATAATACAAAAAAGTCCCATTCCTCTGCGATTAAAACAAACCGAGAATAGCTGTTTAAAGTTGAAGCATATTTTTTGCTGGAAATTAGCGGTCAATCACAAATTCACTGGAAATAAAAAGAAACGCAATATATAAAATTTAACATTAAACATTGAGAGTAAAATAATTTTTACAATATTATTTTTAAATTTATGTTGATGATCACATATTAAAGCATAATTTGTACCCAAAATATAAGTAAAAAAATAACAGAAAGTTTGTTAATTTAAATTATGAAAAGCAACAGTTACAATTGTTACAAAATGACATATATTTAAAATTCTATTAGAGTACTTAAGCTAACAGAATTTGGTCTATTCCTATAAAATAAATAAATGGTACACATCTAAAACTGTATTAATATTACAATATCATTGGATATAAATATGTGTGAAAATTAAACCTCTATCGGATATTTGGAAGTGAGTTAAAGTTTGAATAGAAATTTTGAACTAGGCAAACTTACATACGAACGTTTTAAGCAAAAAAATAAGCTTATTAAAATAACACACATTTTTAAAAATAAAATCACGATTTCTAAAGTTTTATTTTCTTGATATAGAGAATTTTAAAACTCACGTCTTCAACTATTTTAACCAATCTAGAAGTTAATAAATAAAAATTAACTCTACCTTAAAACTTATACGGTGGTAGCACCTTCAGTTAAATTGCTTTAAAAATATTTCTTTATCTTGTTTAAAACATTTTTGTAATTGGAACTAAACGTCTGTGACAAATGATTTAGGAATTAGCTATTGGACAGCTTTGGAAATGGATGCCCTTTATAATAATTTAAGCACTTAGTATATCTTCCCTGAAAACTAAGTCCAATTCATTCGTTTTCAGCTACAGAAAAGTGGTTTAAATTATGAAATTTAAAGTTTCATAACTCAATCAATTTTAATTTTAGATGAATGGGACCTTTTTTGTATTGCTTGATGGAGTGATGGTAAATTTACTAAAAATCACTAATAGGACAGGGGGGGGCGTATAAAAAGTTAATTTTCATATTTTTTAAATAATTTATTTTTTACCGAAATCACTTGAAAAACAATTCTTTATCTTTTTAAAGCATTTTTGAAATTGGAACTATATGTCTATGACTAACGGTTTAGAAATTAGCCATCGGCCACCGTTAAGAGTGGACACCCTGTATAGAAAAAAAAAAAAGAAAAGCCCATCCTTTAAGAGATCTAGGAACTTTTAGATTCAAAGTTGGGATACTTTTTCTCGAGTGGTTTAATGATTACATTTTTATTTCATTCTCTCTGATATGAAATTTAGCTTCAGATTTAATTTTAGCCAGTTCTATTTTATTTTTTTGATATTTTAAATTGATATTTCTTGTATTTGCTATCTCGGTTACTAAAGAAGTTTTATTTGAAT
Source organism: Maratus speculifer (assembly GCA_964019185.1). NCBI lineage: Eukaryota > Metazoa > Arthropoda > Arachnida > Araneae > Salticidae > Maratus > Maratus speculifer. The sequence goes on along the minus strand of OZ025294.1, from coordinate 165,001,745 downwards.
ACATTTCATTGTTTTCAATAAAATCAATTAAATCAGCCATTGTCATTTTTTCATTATTAATTATATTTATTTCAGTGGCTATAAACTTTCTTTATATATATATACAGATACGAAAGATCAAATTCATTTACTTTCAGAATAAGCTTTAAATGAATTTTGTAGCACGAAACTTTGTCAGAACGTATCATTCAAGTTGCCATTTTACTCAACTTTGAATTTGATTGAAGTCAGAAATATAAAATACCCGTTGCATTTAATAGAAGGCGGATCGTTTGTTACTCGGCAAACCATAGTTAATACCATATAAAAGCTATCTAATACTCAATAAAAATCCAAACAATTATTCCATTGCACTGTTATTCATTTGGTATTTAACAAACGTCAATCATGGCTACGTTTTTCAACAAAATACACATTAACCAACATACATTTTCCAAGTGGGTGAAAAAAGTCCCAGCTAAGATTCGAACCAGTGATGTATTGGCTGAAGCCGCCAATGCTCTGTCAACTGAATCATCCCGAACGAATACAGAGGGACTAATTCACCCAAATAACCTCAACGATCACACAATCTAGTCTGATACTTTGGACCAGCTCAACAGAAAATATCGAAGGTCAATATCTGGAACGGAAGGTAATGCGCATACGAAATTACATTAGGTTCTGTTATAATTTATTTTTTTTTTGCCGATTGAATAATCGTGTTAAAAATTACTCTAATATAATTTTGTATTTAGGCTGTTATAGTTCATTTACCAATTGAATAATCGTGTTATAAATTATTCTAATACAAAAATATGTTCTTAACTTGGAAGCAAATCTCAGACTATTGCCAATAATAAAAAAAACATAAATTAAACCGAATACACGTACATTTATTACATAAAAAAGTTTCATAGTATAGATTTTTAAAATATAAATTATGTTAAATTTCGAACGGTAAATTGCAAAATGTTAAATATCACCGTCATATGTCATGGTGAATGATATATGTTACATTAGTTAGGTTGTATGTATGCAGCCTTTTGGTGTGATATTAATGGTATATAAATGCAAAGAACTATAGTTTAATTTTCCTACAGTGTTGAATAGTTTGAAATTACTCTTCAAGTTTTTTACATTATAAAGATTGAATGTATACACTTTTCTTCTTCATTTTAATGCATTTATCTTTTGAAATTAAATTTCACCTTTACTATGTAATAGTAAATACACAGTAGCATTTATGTAAATTATAAATATCTGTGTTCTAGCATACACATAATTTACAATATTTAATAAGTTAACTATCTGTACATTTATAGTTAATAATCATTGTTTTTTTCTGCAGAAACATCCCACATTGAAAATAATAACTCACAACTAAGTATTTTTTTTTCACATATTTAAAAATATTTTAAATAATTATAACATAAACGTAACATTTAATCTGAAAGCTATTGGCAAGTATATTATTTCTGGAACGTGTAGCATTTTATTTAAAGTATTTCAATGAACTTTACAATAACAACCTTAACTTACTGTTTGATTTTATAACTGTTTTTATGGCATTTGAAACAATTTTAATGAAACAAAAATGATTTGTAGGAAATTATGAATATTTGAATGCTGGAGGGAAGTTGTGTAACAATCGGATCATTTTAGATACAGCTTTTTATATCTCTTACTGAGTTCATGATAACTTTTTTGCGAAACCTAGTTATATCAATGTACTTTTCTCTGCACTTTCAGTGGAAAAAAATACGGCATGTTTTGTGTTGTGATTTAAGAGCTCTGATTATGTGAAGATAGATCCCTCTGATGTTTCATTAAATTTATCTATAAAACTGATTACATTGAAATTTAAATTTATTTAACAATAAAGTGTTTTTAATGCATATTTCTAAACAATTTCCTTAGTACGACAGCAACTTCACCACATTTAAAATTAATTTAGGCACTCATATTTATGATTGAAAGTATACTAAAGATTCAAAATTTTGACATTTTTATCCTCTTTTTTCAATAGAAACACATAGAAAATATATCATGCATATCAAAGATTTTCAATAATTTTTGCATGTCATCTCTTATAATTAAAAGAGATAATAAAGCGAAAAAATCATTAATTGCAAAATTACAATGTGAAAACTAGACAGATGTGGCAATCTCAAAACTTTCTTCTACCTTATGTATGTTAATGTTTCAAAATTCGCTATCATTATGCCAGACTTATATGGCAAATTGTTCCCATCTTGGAGATTCTAATGATTTGAAATTCCATGCATTAGTTCTTGAGATATAACTATCTCTAAAAAAATGTAAATCATGCAAAATACAGCGTAGCAGTGCAACTTTTTGGCCAATTCACACTGAAAAATAATTTGCCAAAAATTATGCCAACGTCTTGTCGAATATAAAGTTTGATGAACATCCTTGCATTAGCACTGCAGACAGAAGTATTGCGTAAATCGTGAAAAATGCAGCATAACAGCACAATCTGTAGTGCAATTTATGCCAAAGTATAAAGAACGTGAATTTATATTAAATATTAACTCAGTCTATAGTTTTATAAAAATCTGTTCATTACTACTAAAAATAGAGCTGTATCGAAAATCGAAAAAAAAAATGCAGTATCTTTTGAGCGATTTTATTTAACATAAATCAAATCATGCATAAGACTAAATGAATCTAAAGTGTGAGTAAAATCCGTGCGTTCATTCTGGACATTGAGATACTGTAGACATCATGAAAACTTCTACATAGAAGCGCCATCTGCTGTGCGATTTACACCAAAATGTATAAAACGTCAATTTATTTTAATGACTAACGGAATCTGACGTTTGTTGGAAATCATCAAATTAGTTGTTGAGATTGAGCTATTTCGGAAATCCTGAAAAATTCTGCATAGGAGCGTCTCCTCTTCAGCAGTTTATACCAAGAACCTAATCAGCAATTATTTATATTGGGACAAAGTGAATAGAAATTTTTATTTTTTCAACGTTTATTGAAAAAAAAAGTTTCAATTGAACACATTTTAGGTGTAAAAAATTTAACATAACAAGATGCTCTGCGTTCTCTGTTGAAAAGTGCCTTAAGGTATTTCTAAAAGTATATAAAAATAATTTTCTACTTTAAAAAAGAAATATGGCAATATATATATACATTGTCAATAGCAGGCGTCAATATATATTGACACCTACTAATCAAATCACTGATGCTTATTAATACTGTTAAAAATGGCTTTACCAGAGCTTGTCTTTTTTGCCACTGGGTGAGGTACACTTTAATGCCGTTAACATACGAAGCCTTTACTCTTGCATTTATATACGGTTAACCATAAAAACGGAAGCGTAATCTAATGTAACCTAAGCAAAAGATAAGTACTGGCATAGAGACAAAGTATTCCTCAGCTTACGTTCCACCATTACGGCGAAAAAGATAAAAATATAAGATTTTGTGTTTGATATTTATTAATTTTTAATCTTTATATGTGTATACAGTTGGTTCATACACACATACTAGCATTACAGTACGTTTATAAAAAATATTTTTTTTAGATGGATAAATATTTAGTCATTGAAGGACGTCTGCTTCAGTGGGTGAAATATATCCAAGAGAAAACATAACTCTATATCGAATGATAGTAAATTATCAGAAGAAAAACTTTACTATAAATCAATCTTTCATTTTTGTGTGATATTTTGTAAGTAATATTTTCAGCCTCAGCAGATAATCATCATATAAATTACAGTCCGCCTTCACATGAAGGAGTTTTATAAAAACTAATCTATTAATTCTATTAATAACTATAAAATCTATATCTGAGAATTGATTATTTTATTTCTGAGTTTCTAATTGTCTTATGGGAAACTGGCAAAAACAGCATTCAACAGTTTATTACAGCTTAAGCTGCTTATTTTCTGATCTATTTTTAAATTTATTTTTGCTCTCAAAGCCATAAAACTGGTAAATTATCGTATTTAGAAATTATATAATGTGCCATGTTTGTCCATTTTTTTAATAAATGCAGAAATATTAATAAATATATTATTAAAGTTGACGTTTCACGCCAAAAGTTTCGAAGCGCGAGATCTCGGAACGAAACAAATGGTCATACTGAGAAAATAATTGCTTATGCATCAAATTCTAATTGATTGAGTGGAAAATGAAATGACAGGTCCCTTATACGCCTCTTCAAAAATCACATCAGCAAGTTTTATTTTTTATTTTTAAAATTCAGTCTGAAAATGCGTCTGAAATATTCGAGCTATTGAAGATGGAAAAATATTCTTTCGAAAACACCCTTAACTTTATAGTCTAAGAGCCAATGAAAAGCTACCTACACGTATTTGACCAGACCTGAGTTTTTGTACATTGAGGCCCCTATACCTACTATACATGAGATAGGGAGTCACTAAGCCCAAAGTGGTGGACGCGGCTACTGCGCAGGTAACACAGGTATGAATTTTTGGCAAATTTTAAATACATTCGACCACGTCTGCCGTTTTGAAATTTTAAAATATATTATTATTATTATCCGAAAACAACAATGGCAGACCATTATCGCGCAGTTAACCCTCTAAGCGTTTGGTCCGTAATATTCCGTACACTAAGCTCCAGGTTTCACTGCAATATAAGCAATGTTTAAGATATTATAATTCTATAAATTTCGTGAATTTTCAAAGCATTGAAGAATGATTAAAATTCTCAAGGGTTACATTTATATTCCTAAATAAGATTTTTTATGTAATATTGAAAGAATCATATTTTATTAGCATTTAAAACAAAATGCAGAGAAAACAACATTACAATTTTACCCATTTGCAAGACTCTTGGAGGGAACATTGTGGCAGACAGTTTTGAAAGTGTTAAAAAAAATAAAATTTTGAAAGTAATTGACCAGATCTGCCATTAATATATTTTGTTTACTAGGGTCTTAAAAACTTGTATTGATCACGGCAGATGTCTTCATTGAGTACATGCCTCAGCAGACAACCAAATCTTATCTATTACTCGTCAGATATATGCAGACTGTCTATAGTTATCTTTCTTTTTTCCCCAATGGATTACTACTGTACTCATTCTAGCCTACTGTATTCTCTTTTATAGTAACTAGCATTCAAATAATAAGTTTTATACCCGAGAGGGCATGTTATGTCCTCACATTACAGTTTTTTGTCAGTTGTTTTCAGTATATTTGTGAACCTACATATAGATGTCACGTAATTCGTGAATTTAATAAATTACATACTGTCTTTTATCCTATCGTAAAACGCTCAGCGCTATTGCGCATGCTTCAAGTCTGGTTTATTTTATCGAAATAGAGGTGAACCGGTTGTTTAGCTACATTTTTTGTCAATAATCCATTTTTGGGGAATATTATCGATTTATGCAAAAAGTTTTCGTAGTTAATATTTATAAAAAATATTATAATATTTATATATTAAAAAAAATCTTGTTTTAAGTCCTTTCTTTTGGCATCTTTAACTTTAAACCAATTTTCTGGAGTAATTAACGCAAAGTTTCTTTATTTCAAAACAGGAAACACTTTATTCAAAGACGGAATTGTTTTCTATATGCCAAAAAAATCGTGTACAGTTTGTCTAATAACGCTGCAATCGAAATGCTATAGATGTTTTTTTCAATGACATTATTTTTAACTCCTTTTTAGCGATGAACAAAAACCAGTATTACGCGCATTTTTTGTTTCTCCATGAGTTTTTAGCTCACAGGCTATCATAGCCCGAGAGCTTATGTGTCCGTCTGTTCTGTATGTACGTGCGTTCGTGAGTAACGCGATAACTCATGATAAAAATATCTGATCCACTTGAAATTTTGTATATAGGTATATCCTGATAAGGCGCTTCCCTGATTAGTTTTTGGAGTTCATTCGATAAGTATAAGAGGGGGAACGGGGGGCTCATGCCCCTCCCCTTAGTTGATATAAACGAGATTTTCATGCAGAATTAACAGTTTTCGTTCAAAATTTAGATATAGAATCATTCTGATGAGGCGATTCCGTGACTGTTATTAGGTGTTCATTGAATAAGTATAAACAGGGGGAACGGAGGGCTCATGCCCCTTCCCTTAATTGATATAAACGGGATTATCATGCAGAATTAACAGTTTTCGTTTAACATTTAGATATAGGATAATTCTGATGAGGCGAGTCCGTGGCTGTTATTAGGTGTTCATTGAATAAGTATAAACAGGGGGAACGGGGGTTCTAATGCCCCTCCCCTTAACTTGTATAAATGGATTTTTCAATCAGAATTGTCAGATTTCGTTCAAATCTCTGAATGGTTTTTGAAGTTTAATGGTTAAGTATAAAAGAGGGGAATAACTCCTCTTAAATTATATAAATGCTAAATTGGTTTTTAATAAGAATTATCCGATTTGCTCTGAATTTTACATATAGATTTTTTAATATGATAAAGCATGTACTTGATAGTTTAGGAGGTTCAATGATTAAGTATGAAAAAGGAGAAAGGGGAGAGCTGTTTCCCCTTCTTAATTATTTTTCGAACGGAATTAACGAAAATACAAGGCTGTAATGCACAATAGTATGCGTAGCCTGTGAGCTTAATGCCATCAGTTTAACTGGGCAATATTCTTTTTATTAGTTCACAGGCTATAGTAGCCTGAGAGCTTATGTGTCCGCCCGTTCTGTATGTATATTTGTACGTGCGTAACGCGATAACTCACGATAAAAATATCGGATCCATTTGACATTTTGTAGATAGGTATACCCTGACAACACGCTTCCCTGATTAGTTTTTGGAGATCATTCGATATGTATAAAAGGGGAAACGGGGGGCTCACGCCCCTCCTCTTAATTGATATAAATGGGTTTTTCATGCAGAATTAAGTTTTCGTTCAAAATTTAGATATAGGATGATATATATGTGGCGAGTCCGTGAGTGTTATTAGGTGTTCATTGAATAAGTATAAATAGGAGTAAAGGGGGCTCTAATGCCCTTACCTTAATTTATATAAATGGGTTTTTCAAGCAGAATTTTCAGATTTCGTTCAAATATTTGAATAGTTTTGGAAGTTTAATGGTTAAGTATAAAAGAGGGGGATAACTCCTCTTAAATTATATAAATGCTAAATGGGTTTTTATTAAGAATTAACTGATTTGCTCTAAATTTTCGATATAGATTTTTTATAGGATAAAGCATGTCTTTGATAGTTTAGGAGGTTCAATGATTAAGTATAAAAAAGAGGAAAGGAGAGAGCTGTTGCCCCTTCTTAATTTTTTTTCGAACGGAATTAACCCTTGAAAATATAAGGCTGTAATGTGCAATTAGTATGCGGAGCCTGTGAGCTCAATGCCATCAGTTTAACTGGGCAATATTCTTTTTATTTTATAGTACTACCAGAATCATTGGCAATTTGACTGGAAAGATTTATAGAATTAGCTATCGGAACAATTAATTTTTCTTTTTTTGTCTCTTGATCACAGAATTGATTGATATATAAAATTGTCGTACTGCTACTCCTGAAAAATTTATTTCTACTCGAATTAGCCTTTTGAACACTAAATATAGACGTTTTAATTTGAATTAAAACGTGTTATTATCAGCGGATCAAATAATTATTTTTGGACCTAGAAATATTATTTAATAAAATAAGATAAATCATTTTTGGACCTAGTTTATCTACGCAGGAAATTATGGTAATAGGATGGTAAACTTTGATCGGAAGTATAAAATAACTGAAGTAAGAGCCAATAATTAATGACAGCGCAGACGAGAAAATGCCCATCTTAGCTTTGCACCCCTTTTTAGAATAGAACCTTCCAAAATGATAAGTGAGATTTAAATGAATGAAAATAAATAAATATTTTGTAATGCATACATGATTCATTTTTTAAATTCATTTTTTTAAATTTTGTCTTAAACGAATAAAAACAATAAAGTAAAATCAATATTTGAATGATTATTTGTTATCTACGATATAGCTTAAAATTTGAGATTGTTCCGAAATATATTTACTTTTTTATCATGAAACATATAAAACTTAGTACATAATTTACAAAATTAAATATTAATTTTTATAAATACAATGATAAACATTACATAAATCATATTGATGTAAAACAGGGAACTTAAAATATATACATCTGACCGGGTAATAGGTAAGATTTGGTTGTCTGCTGAAGTGTGTACTCAATGAAGACGTCTGCCGTGATCAATATATGTTTTCAAGACCCTAATAAACAAAAAAAAATTAATTGGCAGATCTGGTCAATTAATTTCAAAATTTTATTTTTTTCAGCACTTTCAAAACTGTCTGCCATAATGTTAACCGCGCGATAATGGACTGCATTGTTGTTTTCGGATAATACTAATAATATATTTTAAAATTTCAAAACGGCAGACGTGGTCAAATGGATTTAAAATTTGCCAAAAATGATACCTGTGTTACCTGCGCAGTAGCCGCGTCCACCACTTTGGGCTTAGTGACTCCCCATCTCATGTATAAGGTATAGGGGCTTCAAGGGAAAAAAACTGAGGTCTGGTCAAATATATGTAGGTAGCTTTTCACTGGTTCTTAGACTATTATGTTTACGTGTCGTTAATGATAAAAACTGAAGCGCAATCTAATGTAATCTAATCGATGCAGAATTATTTGCTTATCAATAAAGTATCCTCAGTGGACATTTCATCATTACTGGGAAAATGATACATCATATATGAGGACCCCAGAAGCCAAGGGGTATAAGTGACAAAATTGAAAAAATTGAGTTAAGTGCACAGGGTATCTGGAAATATGTTTTTTTCATTTCAGGTAAAGAAATATAGGTCATTTTCTGATTATTTGGGGAGTTATAGAGATAAACCACTTTTTTCGAAAAACAAACAATATTGATTAATTGTACATTTAAAGAAAATTGTGCTCTATTTTTTTAACAGCTATTGAAATGAGAGTTCAAAGATTAGAATGCAACAAGCAGATGTTTCCTATTTCAATTTAGTCAATTGTTATTTTTTTTCCAATGTAACATCATTTATCTTTAAACTCAATTTACTCCAAATCGACATTTTGTCACTTGTACCCCTTGGCTTCTGGGCTCCTCATATATGCTTGATATTTATTAATTTTTGAAGTTTATGTGCAAATTTTTTCCAACCGGTTTTATACACACGTACCAGCGGTACTGTTAATTTATAGAAAATAAAATAATTTTGTTTGATTAATAAATATTTAGTTGCTAAAATACATTCGCTTCAATGATTGAAATAGGTCTAAGGAAAAAAATAACTTTATCTCATATGATAATAAATTATCAGAAGACATACTTTACAAAACGTCAATCTTCCATTTTTCCATGACATTTTATGTGTAATATTTTTAATTCCAATAATAATCTTTATATGAATCAGTTTCGTATTTTTTTAGAGAAAATTGGTAAAAGCTGTATTTTTTGTTTTCTTCACACAACATAATAGTTTCTTCCAACCTCTTGTCTGAAATCGATATACCTATAAATATTTTATATATCGATAGTGCTTATCTTTTGTACTCTTGGATGACATAAAATTTCATGTCATCAACAGACGAATGTTTATCATTTCATTTACGTACAGTTTACCATAAAAACTGAATCACAATCTCTTGTAATCTATGCAATTCATCAGTACTGTCTTATAGACAAAGTATTCCCTAGCGAACATTTAATCATGACTGGGAAAAAGATATATTTGATATTTATTAATTTTTAAAGTTTGGATGAAAATTTTCTTCAACCGGTTTATACACACATACTAGCGGTACTGTTAATTTATATAAAATAAAATAATTTTGTTTGATTGAAAAAATAGTTAGTTCTTGAAATGCAGTATGTGAAATAGATCTAAGAAAAAAAAAACTTTATCTCATATGATAATATATTATCAAAAGACGTACTTTGCCAAAAGCCAATCTTCCAATTTTGCGTGACATTTTATGTGTGATATTTTCAGCTCCAGTGGATAATCGTTGTATGAATTACGTTCTTTCTTCACATGAATGAGTTTTATAAAAACTCTACTTCAAAAAGTTTATTATTTTGCTTTTCAGTTTCGTATTTCCTTATGGGAAACTGGTGAAAACAATATATCTTCTTTTCGTGACACGACATAATAGTTTCTTCCAACTTCTTGTCTGAAATCGATATACCAATAAATATTTCGAGTGAAAAAACACAATATGATATTAAAGCGGATATATTTGTATATGTGTATCAACAAACTTCTGATAAAAAGGGATCAGTCACCGAAAACAATATTTCAAAATGTATGGCCTAAATAATCAATATTCACTGCTTTTTTTCTTGAAGATTATTTTTATCTTAAATATCCCATCTAATTTCCGATTTTCTGTGTTTTCTTTAATTATAATTAATATTATTACTTATTCCTTTTTTTATATAAAACTAAAGTTCAAATATTACTTCAAATATGCTTTCTCTGACAACAAAAATATGTTTCGTACTGAATGGTCTATAGGAAAAAAAATGTAAATATGTACATTGAACATAGAATTGTCGCAGTGAAATATGTACAAAAGGCACATTTTAAATTGTTATACTTTAACATGCGTTATACAAATTAGGGTTAAGAGATCATTTCAATAAGACTTACCATATTTAAACAATTAGTTAGTTATTGAAACATATACGCTTCAGTGGTTTAAAAAGATCTAAGAGAAAACAAAATATTATATCAAATGATAATGAATTATCAGAAGACATACTTTACAAAAAATCATTTTTCCATTTTTGCGTACATTTTATGTGTAATATTTTCAGCTCCAGTGGATAATCGTTATATGATTCGCATTCTTCCTTCACATGAATGAGTTTAGTAAAAACTATAACTTTGCTTCGAAAAGATTATTACTTTAATTTTCAGTTTCATATTTCCTGATGAGAAACTTGGGAAAACAATATATCTTCTTTTCGAGACGCAACAAATACGTTTCTTCCAACTTCTTGTTCCAATAAATATTTGCATTGAAAAATCACAATATGATATTAAAACGGATACATTTGTATATGTGTATCAACAAATTTTTCTAAAAAGAAATCAGTCACCGAAAACAATGTTTCGGTATATGTCTAAATAATCAATATACTCAGATTCTTCATTTTAAAGAGTAAACGTATCATCTTATTGCCGATTTTGTATATTTTTAAAATTATAATTCTTATGATATATTTATTCCTTTTTAATTAAACTATGTACAAAAGGCACAAGATGTAATGTAATAAAGTTCAAATTTATTACATTACATTTATTAGATTACTTTTTCCATAAAAATATGTCTTCTATACAAACAAAAACATGCATTGTCATAAACGGTCTGCGAAAAAAAAAATATATAAAAAAATAAAGAAAATGCACTTAGTATATCTTACAGGGTTCGATGTCTCCTGACCCGTAAGACATGGTGACGTCACGGTGACGTCGTTGTGAAGTCACATTGTGACTTTGTGACCGTCGATGTCAAGTCACTGTGACTAAAATGTGAAGTCAACAAAATGACAAAACAAGGTGACAAAATTGTCATTAAAACTGTGACTATTCTGTGACGATAGTGACAAGGTTGTGAAGACAGTTTGCGATTATTTTTTGATTTGTGACAAATTTGTCACTAACTTTGTGACGGTGGCAGCATTGTTTTGTATTACATATTTGTGTTTCTCTACGTAAGTAGGAATCACATACGTAAGTAGGAATCACATGTTTTGAGCTAAAAATGCAACTAGTTTCACTTTATATATCATGTTATGCAAAATAAATAAGACTCGCTATCAATAATTTCGTTATTGAAATTTTTATAATAAATATGTATATAAAATAGACGATTAAGGAAATATATCTTGAGAATGTTTGTATGTATCTGAAAATTCTTATTCATATTTTCATAATCCTTTAAAAGATATTAGAAATAAAAATGTTCACATATAACTGCTTTTATTGAGGTCTAAAATTATAAAAATATATATTGTTTTTTTTTCATTCTGATATTGTGGCACATTAAGAATACCTCTATTTAAGTTCAATAATTATGCAATATAAAGTATGATTGTACACAAAATACGTACGCAATGTGTGAGATCTGCAGAACTATGTTTTATACTTTGTATTTTAAGTACAATGGTCTATGTCTCCATAATCATTATTCAAAAGAATATACATAAACCGTCATCTGATTTTATTTTAAAAGAATTATTGCCATTTATAGCTCTTTAGTTACAATATATATTTAAGCTGTAAAATACTTGAGGAAAATAAGTACTAATTACAGTTAACGCAAATAACACAAAAATGCTTATATGGAAATATACAATGTATATCTTATTGACAAGATTTATTACTCATGATAATTATGTTAGTTCACATAATCAAACATTTATTTTCTGTAATGTGAGTAATGTTACTCTTATGAATTCTATTATAAATGTATTGTTTTAAATTTCGTCCATTTTAAAGATATTTTCGTTAAAGATATATTATAATGTTAATTACGACTGCAGTAACTATAAATTACATCACAAATTATTATTTACAGATTAAAATTTCGTTAAATCATGAATACAAATATTTTTTGATTTCTAAAGAAATAATGTTAAATAAAAATCTTAAAAATTATTTAAACAAAAACATATTCCTTGAAAATACAATTTATTGTAAAATGTGTTGCAAATAAATATATTTTTATTCCAGTTACAATGCAAAACTTGTTAATCTTCAAAAGACATATTGATAAAGAAATAATTGAAAATATGGATACAAATTAAGTGTATTAGGGTGAAACCAAAAATGCAGGTGCTTTTCATGTCCAAAATTTTAATATTTTTTTTTTCAATAAATATACAAAAAAATTCCAAACATTTTTTATGCCATCTTTCAGACAAACTATTTTTAATTAGTCTAAAATTTGATCTAGCCAATTTTAATGTAATTCATGCATTATTTATGCAATTTATCCATTCTTATCTATGAAATTTAGCTGTGATTGGAGAGACAACTTCAAACAGATTACAGTTCTAAATATTATGAACAAAACATTATTTATCTTTTTAAATTTAATTAACATATTTAGTAGTTTTATAAATTTGTATTAATAAATTAAGATATGTATTTTTTAACTGTATAAGTTAAATTTAACTTTTGCCCGTGAAAATGTAACCTCTGTTACTTTATTTACATTTAGCAGAATAAATAATAAAAATTTTGTCTATCAGAGATCGCTACTAATCTATATTGCTCAAAGAACTTTCTAAAAGAGAATACAAGTGCCATTTTTACTTTGTCTGTCTCATATTTAGAGTATAGAGTAGTATTATCAAGTTCTAAGGTGAGTGTGTTTTCTCTTTTTAACTTCTGTTACTCCAATTTTAGATTTAAATAATGTTTTAAAAATAAAATTTCATTTTAAATACCAAAACTCTAAGTAAAATAAGTTTATTTAAGCAATATAACTATTTTTTAGAATATTATTATTTAAGAAAGAAAATTGTTTTTCCTTAAATGTAACCTCTGCTACCATATTTTGGTAACAGATGTTATGTAAACAGAGGTTACATTTTATAACTGAATATAGATTTATTATGGTAATAATATATATATATATTTATTCATAGTACCAAATTTACCTATTATTTTTATCATTTGTTTATATATATATATTTTTGCATTAGTAAGTTTTATTTATTCTGTTTGTTTACACCTTATAAATTTTTCTAACCTCTGTTACATGCATTTTTCTATTTTATTTCAACAATTGTAAACCGATAATAAACCAAATGTACTTAAAACAAAGAATATTTCATGTACTTTAAATTCAATTAAAAAAATCTTTTCTTTAAAAGTAAAAAAAAGTGATAATTATGAACTTTAACTTAGTTTTTTTTTTTTTCTGAACGAGATAAAATTACGCATGTAATGATGGTTAAATTTTATTATTTATTACTAGCTGAGATGCCCGACGTTGCCCGGGCCCGTAATTATATTCTAAAACTAACCTGAAATTTGTATTGCAAAATGTCATAAAAAGACCCAATCTCGTACCGAATCCCCGGTGCCTATGGTACCATTTAGCAGAAGTGCTGTGCACACACGGCAAGAAAAAAAAAGATGGTGGAGAGAGGAGGGATTTTCTGGAATTTTTTAGTTTCACATTTAACCACCAAGGGGCGAACTCAACAAAACTGTTTCTGAATTTAAGAAAGATATTTAATGAAATTTTTCTATCTTGCTTTTATACCTCTGGACCGAGTTGGCGCATTGCCAAGATTTGCTTCCTCTGGACCGAGTTGGCGCATTGCCAAGATTTGCTTTCGCCTGTGCCTCAATTATCCTCAGAATTCCTTTTATATATATAGATTTTTCTATCTTGCTTTTATACCTCTGGACCGAGTTGGCGCATTGCCAAGATTTGCTTCCTCTGGACCGAGTTGGCGCATTGCCAAGATTTGCTTTCGCCTGTGCCTCAATTATCCTCAGAATTCCTTTTATATATATAGATTCATCTTTCTATTAGTATTGTTTTTAGCTAAAGGATATTTTTGCTAAATTATAAAAATTATACCTTTTGTTAAAGTATTTCTATCATAAATTAAGCAAAAGAGTTCTGGTGACAGATATTGCATTTTTTATGCTAGATATGAATTTAAAAAGTTACATTTTAAGTGTAAAATTGTTTTTTTTTCTGTGTGGATGCTAATTTTGTACAGATTAAACACATATTTAAACAATATTATTGTTATTTAGTAAAATCTATATCCTAAAAAAAGACATGTTTTTTTCTGAAAAGCACAAAGAAAATTGGTTTCACCCATTGACAGCTATCATATTTAACCCGTCAGTAGTCGCGTGTCGGTCTTTTCGCCGCCCGTATAACTTATCTTCTCTTAGCTTATATCACATTACAAATACAACGGAGATCTACCATGTAGCTGACTTTGAAGCTTTCTCGACCACCTTAGTGAAGTAACAGGACACCTCTGTTTTTCTTTCAGGTACATTTTTAGAAACAAAGTTGAAATCGGCGAAAAAGTCTACGGAAAAATTACTAATGTGAGCTCATTTTTACTCTTTCCAATTACTCCAGATCTCATGAATAAAATGCGTAATTTAAGAAAACTGCAAATTTATATCATCGTTGCAATGTTATTTTCGTATATTAGGTGAAAAATATTTCTTATTTTACATATTTGGTATACGGGGGGACAGCGGCGAAAAGACCGAGCGCGACTAATGACGTTGGGAAAAAAGTCGCGACTACTCGCGGGTTAAGATTATTGATAAAAAAATACTTACCTATTCAAAAAATATAAATATCAAATATGTCTTTTTAACATTACCTCTGTTACTCAAGTAGAAAGCAAATATTAAAGTATTAAGAATTATTCTGTATTATTTTATGTATTCCTCAGTATGCTGTATTTAAAAAATGGTGGAAATGTCTGTACCAATGTCTGGTATCTAAAAAAGACATAAATAATCCCCTTTTTAAAGACAAATACTTATTTGACCGATATTTTGAAAATTATAAACTTCCAGCTCTTGTAGGAAAAAAAATATGTAAGAAAAAAGTTGAATTAAAAAAGTCATTGATGTTCATAATGTTAGATTTCTTATTCTTTCTTTACTTTATGGAATGTTGTAAAAGCTATGTCATTGTGAATCAGAAATAATTAGTTAAAGTTTCATGCTAAAGTACAAGATAATTTGTGGACATCAGTATGTTCCTGACTTACCCTCTTTCAAATGTAAATGTCAAAAGCTATTTTAAATAAAGGTTTGCGTTAAAAATGGTATATTAAAACATTTATAATATATATAATTAATACATATTGCCAAATAACAAATATTTAGAAACTAACAGTAAAAAACAAAAATGCCATAATAGAAAAATATAACCTGATTTTTAAGTGTATACCTGCGTTAAGAAAACACACTAATCTATGATATATATAACTAATTTTAATCATAATAATATCCTTAGAATCAATAAATTTTAGAGCAAATAAAAAGAAATGCTACAACGAAAACCCAGAGAAATACTTCCGTTATCAAATGTATAGCCAAGTTCAGAAAACACACACTTCTACTTATATAAAGGGAATTTTCACTATGCCATCACTGTCCCCTCTATAATTTTTACACAATATAAAGTACACTATTTCAACCGAGCATGTAATTTTGATTCTAACATTACGAAATATTCCAGGAAACATTCTAGGAAATTGCTATTATTTAAGCAAATGTTAATCCTAATAACAATTTGACCATACAAAATCATCATCAATTTGCATTCTCTGTACGAGTTTAATTCAATTTATGTTCGGAAGCATTAAAACATGTGACCATTCATTCATGTTAATGCAAGATAGAACTAGGCATTTCCTTTGTGTTTAAGACTTGCGTAGTGGAAATAAAACCTAATTCATACTAAATACTTGATTTCAAAGTCCTTTTAGTTTCAATGTTACATTTACGTCATTCTTTTAAAAGCTAACTTAACTGTATGGAAAACCGGTTGATAGAAGTTCCGGAGTGCATAGAGTATATTACAAAGACTTGGAAACACATTTTATAGAAATGAAATAAAATACGCGCGTTTATGAATTTATTAAAATACGAATTATATTAAATTATTAAGGCTCGTCATATCTATCGCTTATTCAATGTTTAAGTTTTAAGATTTCAACACTATTATATCTTTACTATAATATCTAACTACAGACGTATTTATCCTTCATTTATATAATTGTCGTTAACGAATTCTGTATTTTTTCAGGATAGTTAGAATAATGTTTTTTTATTCTCATAATGTTTATTTCGTAAATAAAATTAAAGTAAAATAAAATGATTTATTTTTTTAGTTTTAACCCAAAATTTCTAAAGACGTCTTTGGAATCTATTGAAACTAAAATTATTAAAAATTAACAAAAAGTTAGTTTTCACTAGTTTTATTTTATTTATTTATTGTTTTAATCATAAAGAAATTATAGCAATTATTCTAGAAAGCAAATTTTATGTTTAAGATTTTTATAAGATTAACATAGATTTTTCTGTTACACACAAACTGTAATTTACGGGTTTTCAGAGGCAGAGTTTATAGACGCTTCAGATCTATATTTATGTCAAAATATACATACACTAAATATAATCCTGCATAAACCAAATAACTCATTTAAAAACCATCTAAAAGCAATTTATGATAATACATAGTAAACTTTTCGCATTCTGTTTGAGAAGTATAAAAACTATAGTATTTATATGCACAATTATAGTATGTATAAATGTAGTTAAATTTAAAAGAGGATATCATAATTAAAAGGCTTTTCCTAGCATCATCGCTATTGTACATATTTATTTTGACAGAAAATAATATCTGGAATATTTTGCATGACCTTGTTAATGCTAAGCAGTTATGTATAATACATGACATAACTTGTAGTAAGCCTTATTAATGTATAGTAATTTTTTTATATAAAGGATTAGTTTAACATAATTAAAATAAGCCACAAAAGTTTCCTTCTATACCATTATGTAGTGGATTTTTTTTGTGTACCTTTAAATGAGTATTAAATATCTTTTGCACCACATATTCTGCAAGATGCATATGTTAGGGCACTTTGTATATGCATATATTTTTTTTTAGGTTTGAAAGCGTCTATCATCTTGGAACGATTTTTCCCTTTGGTCATTATGCAATAGAAAACTTTTGAATATCTTTGTAGAAAAACTAAACATGCTACATACTTGATTTCAAATAGTGTCCGTGCAATGATAAACATAAATAACCTTCAAAATTACAGGGTATTTTGAGTATATTTTAAAAAGTTAGAGTGGATACAGACTGACAGACTCCCAAATGGTAACGCCCACAGACAGGCAGACAAACCGAAATCCTAAACAATTTACAAATTTGTTGGAAAGAGATAAATAATAGTGCGATGTTAAATGGTAGTGCACATGACTGAACTGCTATTTAAACAATGTGTTGCAATCAACTGATGAAAAAAATCCGCAAAAAAGTTAGTATTTTATTGTTTGGTATTTGAAAGAGCGCAGTTTTGCAGAGTGATACGAAATAGGAAATAAAAGAAGCACATCGTTTTTTAGAGTTAGTAAGATATCATATTGAAAGCATTTAATGAAAAGTAACGTTACCATTGGAAAAGTAATTTTCTCCTTTTTTGCATGAATATTTTTCTTGAATTTAACATGACTGCATCATATCAGGTTTTATAATTCCAAATACATTTTAATAAATGCACTACGTCAATATGTACTTACCGTATTTTTATTAATACATTAAATACGAAAACTATTTTGTCTGTCTTTCGTTTAGACCATGAAATATAATCACAGAATCTAAATAACATGATCTCTTTACATATAAATATATGTGTATGTGTATATATGACGACCTACAAGTCATAGGGTACAAATGACGAAAATTCGATTTGGAGTTAAAAGAAAATTGACGTTAAATTTGAACATTAATAATAATTGACGGAATTGAAATAGGAAACTGCCACTTGCTTCATTGTGGACATTGGACATTATTTCAATAACTGTAAAAAAAGTAGTGTACCATTTTCTTTATTTTTAATTAAATGAATTTTGATCATTGTTCGGCAAAAGTGGTTTATCTCAAGAACGCATCGCATAACTAGGAAATCAATTATATTTATATCCTTCTTTACCCCTTAGTATCTGGGGTCCTTATATATATATATATATATATATATATATATATATATATATATATATAGAGAGAGAGAGAGAGAGAGAGAGAGAGAGAAGAAGAAGTTTGTATTTGTATTGGATTCGCACATTTTTACAAAGGGAATTCCATACTCGAGAAACAACTTTTTTTAACATAATTTCATGGAATATATTATGTAAAAGCTTTCTAATATTAATAAAGATAAAATTATGCATATGTACTAGATTTAAAATATGTATTATTAATGCGAGGCATAAATAACGTATATATTGTATTAAAATACGATATTGTATAGTGTGCAAATAAGCAAACTGATTTATGATACAATAGATGCAAGTTCTTAAAAAATTATTAAATATAGAAAGCCGTGGTCTGCTATATGCTTTTAAAGCATCAGTATTGAAATGTTAAATCAATTTAATTTTTCTCCACTTGAATTATTTTGGTCACATGACAGATATGTGAAAATATTCCATCATTATTTCAAGACTTGAAATAACAAATTTTTTCAATTTGCTGTCTGAAATCAATATACCTGTAACAATTTCTTTCCAAAAAATCAAAATATATACTTGTCAAAAAATAGATACTTGTATTTGTATAAAGCGGTATATTTTTACAAAGGGAATTCCAATCTCGAGAAATAAATTTTTAAACGTAATTTCAGAAAATATGTGAAAGCTTACTATCATTAATAAAAATAAAATTCTGCACATGCATTGGAATTAATATAAATTATGTTAATGCGGAGTATAAAAATGTATATATTGTATTAAAATACAAGATATTGTATGGAAATAATCAAAATGTTTTTTGAATGATATAGATGAAAGTTTTTTAAATCTTTTAAAATTCATTAAACCCTGGTTTTCGCTATATAGTTTTTAAGCTTCTGTATTTAAATTTTAGATCAATTACATTTTTCCCCTCTTAAATTTCTTTGGTGAAAATAATGATTCACCTTAAAACGCAACTTTACTTACGCACTTATTTTCTATTCTCGTGACAGGTATGGAAATTATTCCATTTCTATTTCATGACTCGAAATAACAGATTCTTTCAAGGGAATTTCATACTTGGGAAATAACATTTTTTAACACAATTTCATGAAAAATATTATGTGGAATGTTTCCAATATTAATAAATGGAAAATTCTTCACATGCATTGGATTAAAATATATTACATTCATGCAAAGTATAAAAAATGTATAGATTTTATTTAAATAAGATATTTTATTGCATGAAAGTAAGTGAACTGTAACGGAAATGCAATAGATGCAAATTTTTAAAATAGAAAAATCCATTCTGGCGTGAACATGATGAAAAATTTTTGTTTCGATAATCTGTCTTTTAAGAATTCAACCAATTTTACTCACACGTACGTAGGTAAAATGGGTTACACCAGGTCAATGAGGATTCCAAGATTTCTTCAATAGGGAATTTCAAGGAGAATTTAGAAAAATATTTTGCTGTCATCATCTTGGTTTTATTTGTATCGGCTTATTTCGGGCTCCATGATTGGCGAACTATATCAAAAAGTACAGGGGGAGGATTCCGGTGGATATGACTGTTTTTGTTTAAGAATATAAGAGCATTAATATTAATATATCAATGTATAGTAGATTTATTTATCGCCATTAGAATTAATTATTGTAATATATTACCTTATGTATGCTTCATTTACTTTGGTAAAAACAGTGATTCAACTTTAAATGCAAATTTACTTACTGTACTTATTTTCGATTCTCGTTACAGATAAGTGAAAATATTCCATCTTTATTTTGGGAATCGAAATAACAGATTCTTTCATTTTCTTGTCTGAAATCTTTATACCTGTAAAGATTCCATGAAAACATATCAGTCAAAAAAAATATGTTTGTATTTGTATGCAACAGTATATTTTTACAAAGGGAATTCCATACTCGAAAAATATTTTTTTTAACATAATTTCATGAAAAATATTATTTGGAAGGTTTCTAATATTAATAAATACAAAAATATTTAAATGAATTGGATTTAAAATACATTATATTCATCCGAAGCACAAAAAATGTATATATTGTATTAAAATATGATATTGTGTTGTATGAAAATAAGCGAATTGTTATATCAATGCAACAGATGCAATTTTTTAAAATCTTTTAAAATACAGAAATCCCTAGTTTTCGCTATATGCTTTTACAGCTTCAGTATTTAATTGATAAATCAATTACATTTTTTTTTGAATAACTTTGGTTAAAATGAGATCCAATTTAAAAAGTAATTTCACGTACTACACTTTTTTCGATTCTTGTGACAGATATGTGAAAATATTTTATTTTTATTTCGTGACTCGAAATAACAGATTCTTTCAATACGTTGTCTGAAATCAATATACCTGTAAAGTTTTCTTTCCTTGAACGCCAAACTCATCTGTAAGAAAAGATATTTGTATTTGTGTGCAAAAGCATATTTTTACAAAGGGAACACCACACTAGAGAAATAACTTTTTATAAAATAATTTCTTGGAAAATACTATCTGCAACGTTTCTAATATTAATAAGTATAAAATTCTTTACATCTATTGGCTTTAAAAAATATTATACTTATGCGAAGTGAAAAAGATGTGTATGTTGTATTAAAATAAGATACTGTATTGTATGTAAATGAGCAAATTTTTTATCGACTTAATAGATTCAAATTTTTTAAATCTTATAACATACAAAAAGCCACACATGGAGGAAACTTTTTCTACCCTAATCTTTCTTTTAAGAATACAACCAACTTTACTCACATAGACGAGCGTAAAATGGGTTACACCAGGTCACTGAAGAGAATATTTCAAGTTTTCTTCAATATTGATTTTCACTAGAAATTTTGAAAAATTAAATGTCTGTCATCATTTTGGCTCATTTGTATTCGGCATATTTCGGTCGCGATAATTGGCGAAATATAGCAAAACTTAGTAAGAAATCAATTCTGATGGATGCGATAATTTTTGTATGAACATATCGAAGTATTAAGATTCTTATTTTGATGTACAGTAGATCTATTTAATATCATTTGAAGTGTTAAAAATTCTTTTAAAAATTCCACTGTTAAAAATTCTGCTCTAGTTAGAAACAAATATTGGTGCTCAGTAGCTGCCACCATAAGATTGTGAAATCTAGTACTACATTTAGAGTTTTCTATTTCAACCTCGTTTCAACTATTCGAACTGTGCTTCAACAGGAGCTCCAAATATTGGTTCAAGATTTCCCCAATTTACAGTGGCAGTTATTGAACACCAAAGTTTGGTTAAAACTAGGCCAAGATTTTTAAAAGTGTATGCTAATGCGTCGACATATATATGCTTTATTCCATTTACATATGTTGCAGTAATATTTTACAGTTTATTAAAATTTAATCAAGTTTTATGCTGGCCAGTAAAGCAACTAAGTCTTAGGAGTTTGACTTTACATACTGCAGATTATATCGCGTATTTAATAATGTATATTGTAGCGAAATTGAAAAATACATAGTTTTCAGAATTTAATTCATTAGAATTGTAACCGTTCATGTAATTAATGAAATACTTACATAAATGCCATTTTCAACAAAAATACTATAGAATATATCAAGATGTCATGTGAAAATCGTAATGTTTTATTTGTAGTTAACGCTCAACAAGAAATGAAAATGTACTTGAAGCAATTATGGCTGACAAGCTGCAATTTAACCAATTTTAAGTGTCTGTGTAAACTATCTTTTCATGCTGTTAATTTCACGTATGCAACGGAATATGCTGCAGTAAACCTTAAAAATTAATTTTGTTTCAATGGAAGATGATTTGCTAAAATTACAGTCTGAGTAACAATCTCAGTATGTCAAGTAACAAAAGCTTTTCAGCCATGATGGAAAATGTAATATACATTTTACATTGACACATCAGTTTATCAAATACTACGTTTACCAGTGGTGTTGCTATTATCATGGTCCTGTTATGGTGGGGATCATTGAATTTAAGACCTTTGGTAATTTTCCGCAATTGGCTGAATATGTCATAATCACTGGCAATAAGTTAATAAGTAATGTTACCACCGAGAAACCGAGAGAACAGCATCAAACCTTTTAATCACCAAAGTTTTGGAAGAAAAGGAACGAAAGTAACTTTTATATTTTAAATTGTAACGTCTTTCTCATTTACATAAAAAATTGTATTTAAAGATTTATATTCAAACCGTACTGAAAACAAACTTTGAATTTGAGGGTAGAAATACCATATAATACCCTATAATATACTAATATGATATCCTATTTGGACTCTTCGTTAAATTTTACCTTCATATATCAGATGGGAAATTATTAATTTATGATTTTCCAGAATTATGCAGAAATAAAAATTTAAGCTTCTCATATCAGGCGCATTTTCATGCTAGGAAATCAAAAGGCAACGCGGGTAATTTTTAGAATAATTCAAACATTATCGATTTTTTAGCAATTTAATAGATAAGAATCCTTAGATTTTTTTTTTCAAAATTTTAATTTTTATATGCTATAATTAATTTTAAAGAAACAAACAGTTATAAAAATTAAAATATTCGTACACTAATCTGTTCATATTTTTTACCTCAGTTACTAAGTATGATAAGAATAGCATGTCAAAATGTATTATAAGTTGAGCAGTAGATATTACTGTATTTTAGAAATGTACACGATGAGCCATTAGTGAACAGTTTGATGGAAACAAGCAAATTTCTAGCAATGTAAAATACAAAGTAAATTTCACTAAAAGATTATTATTAATATGTAGATTAAAATTTCAACATCAATTTTACCCCTATCGCTTTTCTTTCTACTGTGATTACTTTTTTCTACAATTTAACCAATATAAACATACATTGAATTATGTGTCTTTAATTAAGAAGTATAAAATATTTTCCCATTTTCTAATGCTGTGGCTGTGTTTCGCATTATTATTCTTTATTATTATTAGATATTACACAGGTTATACAAGATGTTGCTTAATTCAACTTAAACTTTAGAGAGGTGAAAATAAGCATTAGAAATTGAAAATTTACCATAGAACAAGGTACTGTAAAGCCACTATTTTAGTCACAAATAGAGTGTGCATCAACATAACTAAAATTATGTTAGAAATCATTTTAAGGAAAATAAAAATGCATGCCATGAACTGCAACTTATGATATATACCTCTTTTCGTATGAAATGTGATAATATCAGAAAAAAATCCAAGAAATAAAATTCTCACGTAGTCGATAATACCGTACAAACTAGCCATCTCAGTTCAAAATGCAAAACGCCAAATGCATACTATTACTGAATACATTGGAAATTACGGCGATTTTCTGACATTATCACATTTTGGTGTTATCGCACAATTATCCCACTGCGTCATCACAAGCTACATTGCAATTTTTGTTCCATTTTAAGTCAGTTATCACCCAACGGAATGTATATGTTATGTTTCGTACACTGTTAAAAATCTGCAGCATTTTATCCAGTCATTTGACCGTTTTCTACAAAAAAAGTAAAACAACAGTCTTTTTACGTTATTCTGAACTTATTATTACCATTTTTATGGTCAGAATAGAATTAAATTACGGTTATGTTACTGGTTTTTTAGAAAACGGTGAAATGGCTATACAAATTGCTGCAAGATTTTTAACAGTGTAACATCTTTTAAAATATATTTTTACCACTTATTTTACAACTGTATTTTTTGTATCTAACATACAACTAAGTTATCTAACATACATTTATGAACGTTTTGATATGAATGAATCCTTTAAATTATAATACTTTATTTTTAGTATATAAGATAATTTATTTTTCGGAAATTTCTTTTAAAAATGAATTACAATCTTAATTACTTTGCAAAGATTGAACATTAATATATCTAATAATGCTGTGTCTAGAGTAACTTAGAACAACTTAGATTATCAATTTTTAGTGATAAATATTAGATATTATGCATTTTTAGTGTTAAGGTATAAAGTATTCGCAAAAATATAATTTGCATTTAAAAAGAATATTTACTTTCAATACGCGCTTTAATCCGTAATTAACTGCCAAAATTACGTTTATTATAATCGGGGTTCATATTTACGAGGCATTAATAATTCATAAATACTGATATCAAAAGCTTTATTCCTTGAAGGGTTGACATATAGCTAATTTTATAAATTGTACTTAAAATGTTCTGTGTTTAATTAATTATTAATACCTTATAAATTGCTTATCTTAACTATTATAAGATAAGCAATTACCCTTGTAGTTCGCAACATAAAGTAATTAATGCAAGCACCTATGCGTATTAACTAGAACTGTGTATATTTTGAGGGTTTCGTACATAGTAAATACGGTACAATTATAAGATCACCCTGATTCTCTCTGTCACATCCATTTTACTAGTAAATTATGGAATTTGGAAATCAAAATTGGCTGCAGTAGTAAACACTATTGGCTCATATTTATAGGTTATTAATCATTCAAACATATATTTAGGTATAATGTAGAAGGGGTTAATGTAAATGTAATGTTGGATACTCTGGAATATTAAATATAAAGTGTTTTATAGCCAGGCTTTATGTGCATAAATTACTTCTGACCATCATAATGTTATTGAATGAATTGACATTGAAAAAAAATGAAGAAAGTTTGAATTATATGCTTATATAAATAAAATACTATAAACGTATTTAGATAAACATAAGATGTACAGGGTGATTATAAAAAAGAATTCCCCTTAACTATTATACCATTCACAGAAACTGAATGAAATTTTCGCAAAAGGTATTTTGACGTATGCGCTCAAGAATGATATGGAAAACAACAGTATCACTTAAACAGTTTCGGTTACAGAGAAAAAATTTCAAAAAAATTAAATGGCAACATCCAATTTTTTGGCAACACCCATTGGAATGTGATCTCCATTGTGAAAAACCCTATATAACGTTGGAACTGCAACTGTAGCATGTAAATCACCGGCGGCAGATAGGCTAAAAGTGAGAACAACCAATAAGGAAAGAGAAGCAGCATAAAATAAAGCATTTTATTGTGTTTCACGAAATTTCTACATGACCTCCTTCACACACGATGAGACTTTGCTTGCGGCAGATGGTGGATAGCACTACAGCACGTATCATAGCAATAGGAATCTCCTGAATCGCAGTTCTGATGGCATCTTTCAAATCAGATTCAGTTTCAGGACGGTATCTCCACAGCCAGAAATCCATTGTTGTAATATCAGGAGACCTTGGGGGCGACGGAAGCGGGAAATGACGCGAGATAACTATGTTACTAAACTGTTGACTTAAGACCGACATGTGGAGGAGTGCCATCTTACATCCACACAACTTCAAATACAGCATTTTGCCGTTGCAATGGGGGAATCACGCAACGAATTAACTTGTACAGATAGCGAACACTCGTGACTGTACAAGTTTGCAGATCGCCGGCAGTAACCTCTTCACAAAAGTAAGTGCCGAAGACGAAGGTATTCTTTATACCACACCACACAGTCATTTTTTCCTCGTGTAATGGACGTGCAAGCACATCATGTGGATTCTTCTCTGCCCAATGCACACAATTTTTCGAATTCACGTTACTAGTTAACAAGAAATGCGCCTAATCTGTCTACCGAATGCGGTAAAGGACAGCTGCTATCTCCATCGTACCGGATAAGGAATTGGTTTGCAAAATCCAGTCGTAATGGATAGTCTTTCGTTTCCAACATCTCGACACGCTGGAATCGATACAGAAACATGTTTAAAACAGAGTGCAGAATCTTGCGTAAAGTCGAATTCGGCAGATTCAGAACATGTGAAACACCGCGTGCAGTTGCCGGACGAACTGTGTTGGTGGAATTCTGCAACAGCATCCACAGGAACGGAAGGTCGTCCAGAACTAGGTTGATCGCATGTACAACCACTTTCTTCAAATTTTTGAATCAAGTCCCGTATTGCTTCGACAGTGCACGGACCTCGCCGTAATCTATGGTTCCGGCGGTAAACACATAATGTCTTTGCGGCATTTTGTCCATTCAGGTAATAAATCTTTACCCCTGAAAGCGGCATCTTGTTCGTAATGGCAGAAGTTATCATACGCGGATCGCATTTCGCAGTGTCTTTTCTTTCACCTAGCTTGATGACATCAAGCATGACTGTGTTTTATGCAGAACCCGAAATTTGCGTTTCTTGGTTTCTTCTCGTTTTGTGGAGAACTAATCAGGCTGGGATATCAGTCAAAAAAATGGTGTGACGCGTGACATAAATAAAACGCACATTAATGCTCTGGTGCACAGCACAGTCCTTTTTACATTTACCTTGCCAAGCTCCGATGATTTTCATGCTACACTTGCCATTCCAACGCTATTTAGGGTTTTTCACAGTGGAGATCACATTCCAATACAAAAATCTGGGTGTTGTCATTTGATATTTTCGCAATTTTCTCACTGTAACTGTAACTGTTTGAGTGAAACTGTTGTTTTAGATATCATACTTGAGCGCATATCTCAAAATACCTTTTCCCAAAATTTCATTCAGTTTCTGTGAATGCCCCAATGTGAATGTTAGGGGCAAAAATGTCGGGAGAGTTTTTTTATAATTGATCGGTTTTGAAGCCAGAACCGTTCTAAAATTATATAAAACTAAAGCAGAGATAGAAAAATTAAAATTGGTGACCTGAAATAAATATTGGCAATCTGTGGTAGTGTCATAGAGTCAGTAAAGAAGCATTTAATTAAAAGATAATCTAACGTTTATTTTCAAGAAAAACATATTCAAAATAAAAATATATGTATATATAAAATAATAATCATAAACTATATCTGGTAAAATCAACCAAAAAAGTAATTTCTGAAATTATATTATCTATAAAATTAAAGTCATACTTTAACACAATAAAAATACTTAATTAATTAAACAGCATGACGCAAGGTAAAGAAAAAATGACTTGTACAGGTTGCAAAATAAACTACTCACTATAGCATAACTGGAAGAAAACAGGCTTCTTGATTTAGGTAATGACGAAAGAAATAATGTCCGGAAAATGTTCAAAGGAAGCAAAAAAAAAACCTTGGATGTTAATTCATGACAATAAAATATTCATCACGACAAATGTTCAGCAAAAATATTTTTCACTATCTATTAACTGGATTCATCTTTAAAACAACATCATCTTTCAGAACTAAAACAACCTGCAAACGTAAACTTCCATGACTGAAATTTAAAATAACGTACGGCCTTTGCTAGACCAAAACATCGTCAGACCACCGACAGTCAAAACAAACCGACTGCTTTAAATACCCCTCGCGATTCCAGACATCGCCAGAAAGCAACGCCCCCTTTGCGTCTGCCGAAGTTGAGCGAAAGCGGTCCTGCCTTGCGATATGGAGATACGGCTATTCGTAAGTTGCGATTTGCGAAGATCGCAAATCGCGATCAGACGGAAGAAAACGATCATGAACGCACATGTAAAAAGTTCAAATCGAAAGTAAACAAATAAGTAACCGACTAAGAAATAGAATATGCCATGGAATAAGGAAAAACAAAATAAAGGGATTGGAAATAAGATAAAGATAAGATAAGATTGGAATAAAATAAAAACCAGTAAGTCATGCTATATTATCCTATTACAATATGTATATATGCTTATAGAGTGTTAAGGGTATGAGTAGGCTGACAATCGCCCCCCCCCCCCTTAACACTCATACTCCAAAGAAACTAATTACCAAGTATTACCAAATAATATAAAGAATATCAAAGGTCATATTGAACAACATAGGATATCAGTATATCTACTATCATACTTTGACAGTTACTGGTGAAAAACAACTCAACATTATCGTGCATAAATGCAACAAATTCACAATATCATATAACAAGGTTAATTTCCAAAAATGAGCAACTTTTAACAATGTTAATAACCACACAATATGAATAACAATTTAATAACTATACAACAACAAGAATAACAAATTCTTTTTCATAGCACAAGAATCTTTAGTTACCATAGTAACTTAAAAATTTGAAAGTCTTTTAGGTACACAAATATTTCAAAAGTTCATGAAAATTCGTCAACATTTTACCTCGTCACATGCAAGTGACTACGATTACCAGTACATACTACAACATTCTTTAGTATGTCGATTTACTTGATCTTGGCGTTGACAATACACGATTACATTTACATACATTTGCATAATTAGACTAGAGTAAATGATTATCATTCGACAGATTCATAAACATTATGAATATGAAGAATAGCAAAACATGAATTACAATGCAAAAACACTTTGATAATGTATGGGAAATTCATGATATGCAAAAATAGACACATTCAATGATAATAACACTAATGATCATGATCATGATAATGATTGATTATGATAATGATAAGGACGGTGAGCGCTCACATAGAAACAAACAACAACAACAACAACATGCATGCTTAAACTTTTGAAATAATACACAATTGCAAATGTTTTAACAAAGATTTAAAATGTGAAAAACACTTGTTATGCAATTTCTTAAAAGTAAAACAACCCTTTTCTTATTTATATATGCCAAAAAAAAAATACAGCTCAATTTTCAACACCACGGACGGGACCTATGTGACATTTCCATTTTTCAAAATAGGGACTTACAAATTTAAAAGAAACGATGGCCGCGACAGGCCTTCCTGTGATCAGAACACTCAAGAAGGCCACTACCCCCTCCAGGCCATTCTGGCTATTTACAATTGCACCCCTTCGAGCCGCTTCCTGGGGCTGCTCGGACCCCGGAGGATGAACCATCCTGAGGTCTGATCACATTCCAGCGGGAGTTAAATTGTCCGCAATGTTGGAAATGAGGGTATTGAAAAACTTATTTATGACATTAGAACATATGCATATGAGACAAAAATATGAAATAACAAGAAAAACAAGTGTATAATCACATATTCAAACATTTATATAAAGAAAACACTGAAATATACAAAATTTCAGATTTGAAAAATGAAACGTGTAACATAAAAACAGGGTTTAGCATAAAAAAAAATTAAACAAGCATCTTAATGCTTGACACAAGTTCAGAGGAGGGGGAGTTTTTTTTTATACTTTTATTTATTTACTTTTTACTTTTAAATAATACTTATTTAAAACGTTATATATTACTTATAACTAAAGATCGCTTTAATGAACCTTTTAAGATCAAACTTCGTTAAGGGTTTTGTAAAGATGTCTGAGAGATTAGCTTTACTATAGTTCATTTACTTAACGGAGGCGGTTCAGTTCTCCGACTGGCCTTGCATGCTGTGGTGAAAATCAGCGTATTACCGCCTCTTTTCTTTTTTTCCCACTGCAGTTCCGCTCTGACAGTTCGGTCAGTCGGGAGTCGGGAGGAAGCTTTTTTTGGTGTTAATTTCTCCGTTAAATTTTGTGCATTAGCTCAGGTTTTACCCGGGTTTGAGTGATATTTATTTAATGGATATGCAGTGCTGTAATTGGGTGGGAACACCTTTCCCAGAAATATTTGGTTTATTACTGTAAAATAATTTAAAATATCGCGCACGAGCACTAACTTTTTTTCCCCCGAGCAAAACGATAATTATTGTCATTAATTATGATGATAATTATCAAATTTATTGATACTGGAGATTAGAAAAGAGCCTAAAGAGTTAAAATAAAACTATAGAGCTATAATAACTATAATATAATAATTTTGATTGTTAAATTTAACCATTATAGTTATGCTTCTGTCTTGAAAAAAGTCGTTTTTTGACTAAATGTTTTAAATTGGATTTGGGGTACGTGAAAATCCGGTACCATCAACATCTGCTCTAAAAAAAAATAATAATAAGTTCCCACAAATATTTTTTTCCAACTACAGCACTGTGGATATATATTGTGAAATTCGTCCTACAGTTATTTTCTAAACATCATTAAGTTTGATTTTTTTCGATGCATTAAATATTTACTTTTAAAATATCAGCCTATAAGATATCTTTTATTTTTTCATTCAAAGGAAGTGTAAATGAGCAACATGAGTTTAATCAATCAACTTTTATTATTTATAGAGTTTGTAGATAAATAATTTTCCCCTTGTCCTTTACCCCCCCCCTCCCTCCAACCCCCGTTTCCTCTTTGGAAAAAAATTCTAAGCTTTATGGCTTGGCATCCACAATTGGCGCGTTTTCAATAGACCCAACATACACCAGTCATCAGATTGTGCAGAATCCTATTTTAAGATGAAAAAATTCAGAAGGGTCCTTCATGCAGCAAAGAATTTCATGAATAATCTTATTTTAACTCGAAGAATGTATGAAGGACTGTTTTAAGATTGAAAAAAGGTGAAAGATATTGTTATATGATAAAAAGACCCTTTTAAGGACCTGAATTCGTCCTAAATAAATCCTTGGTAATATATATCAAATAATTTAATTCGGTGTCTTGTTCAATGGATGGGCTAATGCGGTTCCAGACTTTGCCGAAATTTGTACAAAATGTCAAGTTTAGTTGCTAAACTATAGCAAAATGTAATGAAGCCTGCAAGGGTAAAATTAAAAAAGAACCAGAAACTATTTAAGTTACACTCAGGTTTTCATCCTACAAGTGTGATATTTCGAAGACTACGAAATAGCCATTTCACCCCTTCATCAGCAGCCCCCTCCCATTTTAATGCATACAACAAGTAATAATGAAGATATGGAATTTAATTAATGTAACAGCTTGGTTTTTCTTTATATAACATTCACTTGTACTATTATTTATATACATATTAATTCGGTTATAGCTGGTAAACGTAAAGTTAAGTGCCTCCACTATTTAAAAGGACTATAATATTAATATATATATATATATATATATATATATAAACTGTTTCCAAAATACGGGATTAAAGGATATAAAACCAAGCATCATGGAAATTTTATGCTTTTATACAATAAAACTATAAATACAAAATAATTATTTTATTGCAAATTTTATCGTAAATATAAGCTCGTGTGCTTTTTTTGTACCCTGACCTCATGTTCAGTGTCAAAATCAAAAAGAAATATTTATGATTAAGTTGTTAATAAAAGTTTACTTAAGGGTGTTCTTAACTGATCCGCTCAACAAGCGAAAAAAGTTTTGATTAATAATTCATTTTTCAACTGAAAGATATAAAATTTTAATGCCTGACTATGGGAGCGATTTCGAATTGAACTTATTTTTCCATTTTATGATAATTAAATTACTTATCGAGTTAAAAGCTATTTCGATGACGTAATCACCCGTTTTTCTCCTCCTTTTGGACGGGTTTTTCTGCTTTCGCCAGGAAATATGCTCAAAAGTGTCAACTTTGAAGGCTTGTTATGAAAAATCTATTGTGTTTTTAAAAAAAATAGAAGATTGAGTGCAATTAGACAGTTTCTGAATAACAATACCTGCTATTTTCATGCATTTCCGAACAAAAATAAATTAACGCATGTATCACAAAGTTGCCCTTTTTGATTTAAGAACACCCTAAGTTGTTATTGTCTCATATAATTATTGATTCTGCATCAAAAGATCAGCTATAAATATATGAAGCTTTGAATTTTTTTCCAAAGAGGAAGCAGGAAGGGGGGGGGGGGGTTGTTGACAAGGGGAAAATTATTTATCTACAAACTCTATAATTAATAAAAGTTGATTGATTGCACTCATGTTGTTCATTTACACTTCCTTTGAATGAAAAATTAAAAGATGTCTTATAGGATGATATTTTAAAAGTAAATATTAAATGTATCGAAAAAAAAAATCCAGCAGAATGATGTTTAGAAAAAATATATATAGGATAAATTTTACGATGTATATCCATTAATAAATATCATTCATACCCGGGTAAAACCTGGGCTAATGCATAAAATTTAATGGAGAAATTAGCACCAAATATGTGTCTTCGCAGCTCCCGACCGAACTGTCATAGCGGAACAGCCGTGGGAAAAAAAGAAGAGCGGCCAGTGATTTTCACCACAGCATGCAAGGCCAGTCGGAGAACTGAACCGCCTCCGTTAAGTAAATGAACTATAGTTACGTGTTTTACATTAAATATCTCTTGGTTTAACAGGTCTGTAACAAAAAATAATTTAACGTCCATGTGTTTTGTTCTATAGTTTTCTATGGGAGACTTAAGGAAATCAATGGAGGCCATATTGTCTACTAACAGGGTTGGTTTAGTTTGTGGGCCTGTAAAAATGTGTTCTACTGAACCAAAGAAGCTCTTTAGTTGCTTCTGTTAAAGCCACAAACTCCGATTCCATGGTAGACAAGCAGACAGATTTTTGTTTGAAAGCCCTCCACATGATAGGAGATTTGTCTAGCATTAAATGTTGTCCCCCCATTGACGTCCTGTCATCGCGATTGGCGGCAAAGTCAGCATCAGTGTATGTTATTTATATGATGACAAGGTAACCTCAGTTTGTAGTGTTTGGTGCTTTGGACATATCCTAGTAATTTTAAGAGACCATTCCAGTGTATGATACCAGGATTACTCTGGAATTGACTGAAGATGTTTACAGCATAGGATATGTCGGGGCGAGTCCTGCTTGTAAGAAAAGATAAGCATCCCAAAACACTTCTGTATGGATATTTTGACATCTCCTGGGTTTCTGTGTCTGTTTGAGGGCACTGTGCTTTGGAGTACACTACTCCTTTACTTATGGGAAGTGAAGTGATGGGAAAGTTAAATTCCTTAAAACGTGCACAGATGTCATCAATATATTGCATTTGATGAATCGACACTACACCTTCCCTATCTTCCTCAAACTCAACCCCAAGAAGCTTACGTGTTTTCCCCAGGATTTTGATGTCAAAATGTTCAGTTAGTAATTTTAAAATTTCATTTATGTGTTTCTGATGGTTACTTAAAACAACGAAGTCATCAACGTATAATAATAAAACAACGTAGTTAGAGAATGTATAAACGCAATTACACCAATCCAATTTGTTAAAACCAAGAGAAATTAAAATTTTAGGTAATTCATAAAACCACACCCGGCCACTCTGATTGAGGCCATACAATGCCCTCTGGAGTTTACAGACCAAATGCTCTTTCCCTTTTATTTCAAAACCTGGAGGCTGTTTCATGTAAATGTTATCTGAAAGAGGGGCGTACAGATAGGCTCCTTTCACATCGCATTGCGTGTGAATCCATCCGAGACATAAGACTAGGGCGGCAAAGAAAAAGCGGATTAGACTAAAATTTACAACTGGTGAAAATGTCTCGTCATAAGTTTCACCCCTGACCTGTTTGTAGCCTTGGGCTACTAGTCTCGCTTTGTATCTTGCCACATGCCCTTTATCGTCTCGTTTGATGGTGAAGACCCATCTGCAGCCTAGAGGTTTAGTGTTGGGTGGTAATGATATTAATTCCCATACATGTCTTTTATTTATTACGTCCATTTCCTCCTGCATTGTCTGTCTCCAGAGTTCCCTGAGGGGATTTTAAGGCTTGCTTATATGTGTTTGGTATGGAGTCTTCTAGTCATATATTGGTTTTACGTGTTTCTGATAAAGATGAATGTGGAGGTGTGTAACTAGGACTTGAACTAGCACTGGAAGTAGATTTTACAATACCCTGGAATTTATTCTCCCCTTTGAAACTGAACATAGTTGGATCAAATTTAATACCATTAGACTGACAGTATTCCCGCACTTCTCTGAGTGATCTTAAACGTTGCGTTTCACCCATCTCATAATAATAGATGTCGGTTCTCGACTTATCAGGCCTAGTTATGGCCTTACGGAACCATACAGCATCCCTCAGTGTTCTCGAGAATTCCTCGCCCTCCTCGGCACTTTCATCCTCAGATGAGTTAACGGAGGCGGGTTCAACGGATTTTGAGGTGCCTGGCTTAGGTGATGGAGATGGTGATCTTTCTAAAGGGAATCTGTCAGGTTGAAGGTCGGTCAAAGGGTCAATTTTTGGTTGTTCTGAACTCAAAATGTATGTGGGTCGCAGGTCACTTCCGTTGTGCTGCTCTGAAGTTGTAAAAGGGTTTGTGCCTATTGAATAACTTGGGCCTTGCTCGCTATGTCTGTGAACATTTCTCGGTACAGATTCATCCCCAAATCTAACATTTATGGTTTCTATTATTTTATTTGTATCGGGGATCCATACCCTGTAGCCTTTGGTTGACATCGCGTAACCCACTAAAACCCCCTTTTTGGCTTTAGGATCAAACTTTGAGTTTCTTAACTGTTTGGGCACCCCCACGTATGCCACAGTACCAAAAGGGCGTAGATGTCGTATTGAGGGTTTGTTACCACAGTAATACTCAAGGGTGTCTTTTTCTGTGTTTTATGACATATCCTGTTTAGTGTGTACGCGATGTATAGGACTGCTTCTGGCCAGAATTTTAAGTTGAGCTTACTTTCGTTAAGTATTGAGCGTGCCCCTCCATTATAGTCTGATTTAAACGTTCCGTGACCCCATTCTGTTCCGGAGAATACACATTGGTAAACTCATGGTGTA
Source organism: Maratus speculifer (assembly GCA_964019185.1). Classification (NCBI taxonomy): domain Eukaryota; kingdom Metazoa; phylum Arthropoda; class Arachnida; order Araneae; family Salticidae; genus Maratus; species Maratus speculifer. The sequence goes on along the minus strand of OZ025294.1, from coordinate 164,966,568 downwards.
TCCTGTTCTCTTCAAAGTATCTTGTAAATGCTTCATTGTCAAACTCCTGCCCATTGTCACTACGAACCTGTTTTACCTTAGTGCCTAAAAATCTTTCAGCTCTTTTTACATGATTAGTGAATACCTGTGATTTATTACATAAGAGATAGACTGATACTTTTCGTGAGAAGTCGTCAGTTATAGTTAGAAAGTACTTCTCGCCGTTTCTACCTGTTATTTGTGTCGGTCCCCACAAGTCAGTATGAAGTAATTCAAGGGGTAGTTTGGATCTTATTTGATTTATAGGACGGAAGGAAGTTCGCTTGTGTTTGTTAATTTTACATGTCTCACATTCAAAGTCTTTATTTTAATAGGTGGTAAGCCCCTTACACCATTACATTTTACAGTGTGTTCAATTAAAGTGGAGCTAATGTGTCCGAAACGTCTATGCCATAACTTAAAGTCGTCCTTCTGGACAGTAGAGGCTTGAAAACGCACCTTTTTAGGACTTTGACTATTTTGAATTTTATTTTTATTTTTAGGGTTAGGATCTGGGTACAGACAGTAAATGCCATCTTTAAGAAAAGCTCGAAATAGGGTATCACTATCACGATATGCTTTAACCCTACCCTCACCTCCTCTGAACTTGGCACCAGTTTTATCAAGCCTAGGGCCAGATATCAAATTGTGCCTTAAACTTGGGCAATACATAACATCGCCGAAACGAACCATCTCCCCATTTATTTTTAAGTCCACTAGTCCGGACCCTTCAATAGGAAAAGTCGCTCCGTCAACGGCAACAGCCAACTCCTCATAATGCAAAGGCTTAAATTTTACATATAGATTTTTATCTTTGCAAAAGTGGTGCGAGGCACCTGTGTCAAAGACCCAGGCGTCTCCACCACATTTAATGTTACTAAGATTAGATTGAATGAGGTAATTTACCTGGCTTGTTGGCTTACGTTGATGCTGGTTTCTGGTTCTATTGCGAGGCACATCTCAGTTGGATCTGGGATTACTGGGTTGGACTCGAACTGGACTGGACACCGATGAACCTCTGGATACTGAGGAATTCTGGAATGAGGAGTCTGAGGAGTCTCTCGAAGTAGTATGGAGACAAGATTCTGGACTGGAGGCTTGTTGAGGCAATTTGCACTGTCGAAGCACATGGCCGGCTTGTCCACACCTGTGGCATCTTCCCTTAAACTTAGGCTTATAGGCGGACCTCTTGGGTGTGCGAGCTCGGGAAAAATGGGACTGGACCAGGTTACCTCTGTCCTCTTCTCGTAATTTGATGCGAGACTCTTCAGCTACCAACTCGGTCAGGACATCTTTAAACTTGAACTGCTGTTCGGGCCATCGCAAAATTCCCTGGACGAGATTATCAAATTTCTTAGGGAGCCATCGCAGCAACTGGAATGTCAGATAAATTTCCTTTATCGGATCATTCATGGCAGCCAGTTGATCGGCTAGTCTTTGTAGACGTGCAGCAAACATGTCGGCCGGCTCATCAGGCTGTATTCTGCAGGATAGGATCTCGCCGAAGAGCTGCATATGGCGAGCACGGTTGTCAGGTTGAAAGTGGGTTTTCAGCTTTGTCCATGCTTCATGAGGGTCGTCGATGTTTTCTATTATTCTCCGGAACTCATTTTCGACATTCAAGTATACTATGGACAGTGCTGACCTGAGCCGTGCCTGATATTCTTTTGTGGCCACTGCATCACTGGTATTCGGAGCCTCTTCAGTACCATTCACGATGCCCCAAGCATTTTTATCAAGCAGCAGGTATTTTACGTCCGCTGCCCAGGTTGCATAGTTGTGAGAATTTAGTTTGTTTATGCTAACCTGTACATTGGTCATTGCCATGCTCTTAACTAGACTTTATTAAATTTAAACAGAAAGGAAAAAGAAATTTTTTTTTCAAAAAAAACGTACTCTAAAACAGTCAGATAGTACGACAAAAAATTATACCATAAAAACCTTTCTATTTCATGCCAGAGAAATTAACTGTGTTTATCAAAAAAATGCTATTGTGCCCCCCCCCACTAGAAATCACTTGGAGGTCTAATGGCCGCATGCTACCACTAGCTTATGATATTGCCAACGAAGGTTATGGCCACCATAACAGGTTAAAAAGCGTAGTAGCTTTGGCCCATAACCCGTGATCGGTTCTGAAGCCAGAACCGTTCTAAAATTATATAAAACTAAAGCAGAGATAGAAAAATTAAAATTGGTGACCTGAAATAAATATTGGCAATCTGTGGTAGTGTCATAGAGTCAGTAAAGAAGCATTTAATTAAAAGATAATTTAACGTTTATTTTCAAGAAAAACATATTCAAAATAAAAATATATGTATATATAAAATAATAATCATAAACTATATCTGGTAAAATCAACCAAAAAAGTAATTTTTAAAATTATATTATCTATAAAATTAAAGTCATACTTTAACACAATAAAAATACTTAATTAATTAAACAGCATGACGCAAGGTAAAGAAAAAATGACTTGTACAGGTTGCAAAATAAACTACTCACTATAGCATAACTGGAAGAAAACAGGCTTCTTGATTTAGGTAATGACGAAAGAAATAATGTCCGGAAAATGTTCAAAGGAAGCAAAAAATAAACCTTGGATGTTAATTCATGACAACAAAATATTCATCACGACAAATGTTCAGCAAAAATATTTTTCACTATCTATTAACTGGATTCATCTTTAACACAACATCATCTTTCAGAATTAAAACAACCTGCAAACGTAAACTTCCATGACTGAAATTTAAAATAACGTACGGCCTTTGCTAGACCAAAACATCGTCAGACCACCGGCAGTCAAAACAAACCGACTGCTTTAAATACCCCTCGCGATTCCAGACATCGCCAGAAAGCAACGCCCCCTTTGCGTCTGCCGAAGTTGAGCGAAAGCGGTCCTGCCTTGCGATATGGAGATACGGCTATTCGTAAGTTGCGATTTGCGAAGATCGCAAATCGGGGTCAGACGGAAGAAAACGATCATGTAAAAAGTTCAAATCGAAAGTAAACAAATAAGTAACCGACTAAGTATTAGAATATGCCATGGAATAAGGAAAAACAAAATAAAGGGATTGGAAATAAGATAAAGATAAGATAAGATTGGAATAAAATAAAAACCAGTAAGTCTTGCTATATTATCCTATTACAATATGTATATATGCTTATAGGGTGTTAAGGGTATGAGTAGGCTGATAATCGCCACCCTGCATTTGAATATGAGATGCCACAAAAAAGGTTTAATAACTCATTTTTACAGTTACTTATTTAAAAATTCAAATTACATTAAAAAATCCTTATTAAGATCGTTAATACATTTGTACCAAGTGTGAAAGCTATATTGTTCATGTTATTTGAATTTGCCCTTTTCGGAATCAACTATTGAAATAACATCACCTATATACATATATACTATGAGGACGGTTTCAACATCATATAGGAAGTTTGCGTTGCTAAATCGTAAGTGTAGTTTCAATCCCAAGTTCGTATATAATCCATGAATAATTGAGAAAGGCAACACAGGAGGCTAATTTACTGGAGACAAGTTTTTATTAATTTCACAGTTCCAAGAAAGGTTGCCGTGCCAGAGAGGGACCCTCGCAGAGATAGGTCCGATCGCTAGTACTTACAGAGAAGAAGTGGTCACAAATACATTTTTCACATCGTCAAGTGTTGGCGCGATACATGTACATAAAAATAGCCAAAAACGACTGATAAGCACAAATTGCGGTGAGAGAAGGCACGTGGAGAGTTTCCGTTAAATAAACTTTCAATGATAGAAACCAAAGGGCATGATTTGAAATAATTAACGCCAATTTTAAAAGATAGCATATGGCTCGGGAAACCACAAGGATTGCATTCTTTACATAGGGTTAACAAAAATCTCACGGGCTCAGAAAGGAAATTAATTCTAATGAAATAAAATAAAAGACAAACTTAGCGCATCTGTTTCTTAAGCGAATACCGTTTAACTCTGAATAAATACAGGCTAGAAATAACTCTTTAAATGGTTGTTACTATGGGAAAATACTTACAGTTACATGAACAAACGGATATATGTTGTGGCTTTAAAGAAAGAATTAGAGATAAGTGAAGTCATATTTTAAAGGAAAAAATGGCCGTTAGTAACTGAATAGAATTAAAGGGATTAAAAATCTAGCTTATTAAATAAAGATACAAATTAAGGGAATATTGTAATTTTAACTAAGGGGAAAAACAATTATTAACTAATATGTAAAGGAAAACGCCTTTACATATATCTATATACGTATCCATTAGGACGGTCACAAGAAATCAGTTTTTGAATATTTTAGAAGAGACCTCCAAATGTTGAGAATTCACTGGAAAATGCGATGGCAAAGTTTTAGATGAACGAGATAATGTTAACCTGCGCCTCATTCAGATCTAAGTTTAAAAACAACTTGATTTTTCGCAAAAAAACTCCATGAAATTAATACAGCTGAAGCTAGAAACACAATGCTGGTCTAAATCATAATTATTTTTACTTTGAAGTACCACCCACCATATTTTGTAAACAATTTTATATTTAAACATAAGGAAAATAAACCGTTTCAGCCAAAAATCACAAGTTGACATCCGAGTAAACACATTTTGTTGTATTAAAGTATGGTATACCTACACATCACAGCGGTTTGTGCACCTAACCTTCTCGAAATTATCACTTGCTGTACTTTTCAGAATATATATTCTACGCAGTGGCTCCTGCACAGTGTAATGTTGATTTCCATCGAACGATTATTTTATGAGCATCTCTTTTGCGGATGATGGTCTTCTAGGAGGAGCATCATCTTGCAGTTTTGAATTTCCGGGATTAAATTTCTTTTACCACCTTCGACATGTGAAATAGCTCTTTGAAACAGCATTTTTTCTATATACAGCACAAATTTTGAAAGCATCTGCATTAGCATTTTAGGTAGAATTCGTATGAAATACTACCTATTGAGGTAGCTCCTATGTTGGAATTTCCGAAAAAAATTTTGCAGATCTACGCCAATCATGATATCTAGATCCCAAAACTACCATAAATAAAAAAGTTTATCTATCTATCTATCAGTCTATATCACTTTTTTATGGACACGATAACTTCTCCAATTTTGCTCAAGTCTCTTTGGAACTGATACATAAAATCTCGGCCAAGTTTGTTGTTGGGCAAAATCGGACCAAGGGGGTGGGAATATAGAGAGTTTTTGTTTAAACCGATAAAACACCATAACTTCTCAAATAAAATAGGTACCGAATTAGTTTAAAGTTTGTTCTGGTTCTAAGAAATGGGCCAAAAGTTTATTTATGAATGATATGTTATAAAATTAAAAATGAGCACAAAAGGCGAAAAAAAAACAGGATTTTTGGAAGAAAAAAAATCATATCTTCGTCAATTCTCAAGCTATCAAATCCGACTAAATTTTTTTACTTACAGGTTTTTGATAGGACCAACTTTTACCGATGAAAAAAAGAGAAAGAGGGGGTGAAAAAAGAAATAAAAATCCATACCTTCGTCAATACTTAAACTATCAAATTCGATTAAATTTATTTTAGATCCACTCAATAATATCTACAACTTTTATATTGACCAGTTTGTTGTAGGAGTAATTCTTATAGCAAAAAAAAATTAAAAAAAATTAGGAGTTGAAGAAAAAAAAACAAATCCAAACTGCTTATATCATGACTCATTTTTAACTTCATTTTTGATTTTAAACGCATCCAAATAGGAGGGTCTCTTATATAAGAACTATACACTGTGACGTATTGGCTAGTTTCTGGATAAGGGCAGAATATATTTTTAAAAAAGCTGCCAAAAAAAACATTTTGAACTGAATTTCCCTAAGCGATTGCGATTGAAAAATTGAGGATGTACTCAAGTAAAAAGTTGCTTATTTTACGACTCATTTTTAAACCATTTTTGCTGTCAAACGCATCCAATTGACAGATTTTCTTATTTAGAAACTGTATAATGTGTTGTATCGTCAGTTTCTCGCTAGAAGAACTGAATATATTTCAAAAATGCTGTCAAAATAACCATTTTGAACAAAATTTCCCGAAGCTATCGTTGTTGGTGATTTGAGGATGTAATTAAATAACAAATTGCGTATTTTACGTCTCATTTTCAAAACCATTTTTGCTCTCATAATTTTGGCATTTTTCCTTATTTAGGAACTATATAATTACCACATTGTTCAATTTTTTCATAAAGTCAGAATATATTTCAAAAAATGCTGTCACAATGGGCATTTGATCCAAATTTATCTTAAGATGATTCTGATAATACCAGCTCTTGCAGAATTAAAAGAAATAGATAATAGTATAGAATAATCTTGCAGAAATAAAATTAAAATTTCTTCAAAAGCGGCCAAAAAAATTGTAAAACTGGGTTTTTCTCTAATCACATTTTATTTTTTATTGTTGCAATGTGCACTTTACAATGTGCACGTTACAATGTGCGAAATCTACCTCCGCCTATAGACCAAGCTGATAGGGATTTTTTTTTTAACCTTTTTAACACTTTTCAACAAAATTGAGTAGTATTTATGATTTCAGTTCACTAAATGTATGCATATTATATAGTGTGTATAAATGCTATAGTTGATATACAGGGTTACACAAAAGAACTCGTAAAGGTTACTGAAAGTTAGAGTATTTTATTTAAAGGTTGTTTTTAAATAAGTTATGCATTTTTAAGTTGACCTGCTTTGAACTTACTAAGAAATGTTTGTAAAATATAGATAAAATGATGTACAGCGTTATGGAAAGAATTGGATACATAGATGATAATTTCTATAAATGTGATTTAAGTAATTTTAGGAGGGTTTTTGTTTGGACTAAGTTTTAGAAAAATACTGGAGTGTAATGAAGGTATCAGGTATAATACAGGACTGAACAAAAGTATTCAAGTATGTTTCTATCTATTAGTATAAATTGCTGAAATATCAATTTCAAACAGTTATTCGTTTCCTCGCCAAACTAGATATCGCCATTATATAGTATGTGTATATCAACCGACGCATCCAGTACAGGGCTTTTCAAAAGTATTAGAATATGCATTTCGCTATTGACAGCAGCATCTTTTTGTTAAAGATTTCACGAAATGTTGGAAAGTATTTCACAATTTATGCTTTTCACATAATTTTTCTTACTTGTTTGAAATAAAAAATATATGTGACAAAAATTCAAATTTAGCTTATCCTATCTTAGCACCCGGCTGAAACTAAAACTATGTCACACTACAAACAAAAATCCAGCAAGCAGCTCAATCAAAAAAGACTAAATATACATCTCTAATTCATTCAAGTTCACACTTTATTAGTATCAACAAAACAACTTGACAAAACAGAGTTACTCTTTGAAAAAACGCAGAACTTACCGCATAACTTATATACACATATATATATAGAGAAGAGACCGGGCCGCATCTGGAGAGTTCACATAAACACAGTTTTTTCTCCTAACTTGGTTAATTTCTATGAACAAAAACTACTCAGTATATTGAAAAGAACTTTTTTTCTACATATGGATTTTTTTTAATTGCTTTTATAGCTTTTTTTTTGTTTTTTTACATAAATTTTTAAATTTTAAAAATTGTTCACAACGCTGGGGAATTGTGAGCACATGTGGAACACATGTAAAGACAAATGAAAATTATCCTTTGACATGTTTTCATTATTTTATTCATATGTTACAATAACTATAAGTTACACTATTTGCTAAATTCACCATAAAGATAAAAAATAAATTTCTGTTTCTCTAGTTTCTTGGTGATATGTTTAAACAAAATATTATAGAATGAAAATAAGTAGATTTTGGAAGGGAGGGGAGGATTTAGACTATTGATTAAATATTGTTGGAATAAAATTAAAAAATAAAGAAGTAAAAAACAAAATAGTTAAAGCATTTAAATTTTGCTTAGAAATTTTTGTTATAAGGGGTATTTTAGAGGGAGGGCATGTATATAATGTATATCGGAAATCTACCGATATGGGGAAGATTCTCATCCCTATATTTGCCTTATTTACCTCTATATAAAGGTTAAAAAAAGTGTTTTCCGATTATAAGCTCCCACCAAAATTAAGTTCTTTTGCCTTTGAAAGAGGCGCTATGGAGAGATTATAATCGAAATTTAACGGTAGCTATAGGTTGAAAAATTATACTTTATTAAAAATAATATATCTATTTTCAAACCATCAAATAACTTAGCTTTTTTAAAAATAGAAATTAACTAATGGTACAAGTTTGAAACAAATGAAATAGAAAAAAATGCAAAGTTGCTTAATGTAAAACTTATTGTATTAACGATGCATAAAAATAGTATTAAAAAGTGTGAAATAAAATAATGCATAACATTTATTGCAATTTAGAAAACATGAAATTTTTAAAAATTATAATTGAACATAAACGAGCTTGTTGATTTTTATGTATTTTCTGACATATGTGTTTGTAGAAGTTTCAATACGAAATCAACTTTATATGATAGAAATATTTTCTATTTCAGAAAAATTATATATATAAATTGGAGCTGATATAATTTCTCACGAGGTTAACTGAAAGGAACTTAATAATAGAATGATTTTTGTGGAACTTATGAACTGTTCATATCTGCCCCTAATAGACTGTTCACAAGTGCCCCACAGTCTCACTAGAGTTAAAATGACAAATCGATTGACATTTCTCAATTTTAGAAGAATTTTCTTTTGTCAAAAATATTTGTTAATATCTACAGTATATACCAGAACATTACAATAAAAATGAATAAATAAATAATTTATTCATAAAATGATATAAATATTATTATATAATTATAATATTAACGATATTAATATATAATTATTCATGAAATGATATAAAAAATGAGATTTTAATTTTGCGATAAATAAATAGTTTTTTGTCTCCTGAAGACAAACAAAATCTCGAAAAGCTTAAATTTTTTTTTACAAAATGTCTACAGGTGCTACCATTTTTGGTATTTTTTTTTTAAATAGAAAAAATATATAATAAATAATGAAAAATGACAACATTCACATATCTTTCATGTTCACTTGTGTCCCAGTACCCCCTTTATATATGAATTTTAGAATATATTTGTGGGAGCGATTCTTTCTCCAACAGCCAAGTATCATGTCTTGTAAGGTTCTTCATATCGCAACTCTGATAGAAAAGGTCTTTAGAAAGCAGACGATTTTCTGAAAAAACTCCATTCAGACGAAAAGCCGAAGAAAAAAAGATATGAACAGAAGAGATCGTTGGATGGAATGTGGGGAGAGTTGGTGTTGACTTTAGAAGAATGTTGATTAAGATGACGCGATTAAGATGTTTTAATTAAAGTTTCCTTTTGAATGTTCGAATTGTAAATATTAATATGTAAATATCTTTTTTGTAAATATTAACGTTTAATATAAGTCATTTAAAAGTTTAAAAACGGTGTCAGAATTTAATTTACCTCTGAGTTTATTTACTTATGTGTTCGAAAGAACTTTTATAAGAAGAATCTCCATATATTTATTAAGCAAAACTATTCTTAATATTTCATTTTGCTCTTTCGTTATATAACTTTAATGACAAGCTATAAAATAATACCATTATGATACACACTAAAATATATTGATTATATAAAAAAAACCTTATATTTGTAAAAATGTGATCGGTTAGATGTGCTTATACGTAAACTTTTCTTAAGAAAGTAGCATCTATATTCTTTATCTGTATTTGACATACTTCCAGTAGAAATACTTTCCTGCACATTCAGCGGAAAAATAAATTCAATTATGGGAGTGCCTAGAAACCTGATAATATCCAAAAAATGACAAAGATATTCGTTCTGAAGTACTTCATGCAAGTTGCAACGGTAAAAAAAAAAAAAAAAAAGCATTTACATCAATAAGACAATTTGCTAAAAAGAAAATATAATCTATTAATAGTTGAATTTGACAAAGATTATTTTCTTCATTCTATGAACTTAATCTTAGTAATATACATATATATATTTATATTAATTTAAGAATTACGTAAAAAAACTTTGTCATGTTTAAATATCATCTTGCCTTTTTATGACAAAATTATGTATTTTGAGTTTTAATGTAGAATATGTATTGTGTGTGAAACTAAAATATTTGTTTTTCAATTCTGAAAAGTTGTTATAAAATTATAAAAGAGTAAATAATATACTATTAAGTAAAATACTTTATTTCTTTTTCATTTAAAATCGTGTTACAAATCAAGACCATTGGAGAGCAATATTTTGAATTTACATTAATCAAAATATCTTACTTTTTAATAACTGAGCACTCGATATGAAAACCTTTTTTGTATTTCCCAGCAGAAAATATTTTCTTTTAGTGATATTTATTATTTGAATTAAAATGAATTTTCATACATTTTAATTAAGTAATTTTTTAACATTAAATTATAAAATATTCTTCTTTAAGATTTCGTTCTAACTGCAAAAATTCTCTCACTTAGTGCGTCTTTTAACGTTTTGTTTATGTATTAAAAAAAATCGTTTCTTTCTTTTTTTCATTACCTAAATCATTATTTTAACGAAAGGTCACTTGATGGGTCTTTGAAAATATAAAAAAAAATCCCCCCAGGCGGGGGATGAAAAATAAGTAGGACAAGGAGGGGGGGTACTTTATTTTATTGTCCATTATTATCTTTGAGCTCTTGGCTACTCTGGACAAGATAATTTGTGACACTGCCAGTGGATCTCTAGAAAATATGCCTAAAGTTGTTTTGTCAATGTTCATTCTTTTTATAAAGGATCTTTTTCCTTTTTGGGCAGCATTCGCGCACGTCCTGAAGACTTTTTTGAACCAAATTTTTCCTTTAATCGAAGAATTCAAGGTATTCAAACATGAATATAAATTTGCTATATCAGTACACGAAATGAAAACGAACATAACTGCTACATGAAATACATTTAATATGTATTTAAAAAAAATATTAAATTTCACATTACATTTCTCAAAAATCCTCTTCTTCAAAAAAACAAATTACCTTAAAGAACATTTATTTTAAAAGAATAATAAATTAATTCATCTGAAATGAAGATAGAATTTTATTTCTTATAATTTTATACATTTTTACACATATTACCATGCAAAGAGTAAACGAACGCATTAAATAAATAAACTCAATAACTTTAAAACAACAATACAAAGAAATCGCCCTAATTACGGTTTTAGAAAAACATATAAAAATTGTATCTCTTTTTTTTATAAGTCAATTTTCCATAAATTATGTTTCTTTTGTAAGAGTAAAATGTGATTTATTCAGTATTTCTTTTAAAAAACAAACAGAAATATTAATGAAATTAATAAAATGCAAAGGAACTCATTACAGAAAAATAATCTTAAAAAGTAGCACTAATTTCTTGTATGCCGCTTTTGTTCCATTTAGGGATTTATACCACTAAATAAAATTTTTCAAGCGTGTGAAATTTCCATATGTTATTTAGATTAGAAAAAATGTTTCACTTTTTTTACAAACAATATTGATTTTGCTTATCTCAAAAATAAGAAAATTATATGATATCGTAAAGGTTTTCTTTAATTATATTAATACATTTTTTATATTGGTGGATGCTATGATAAATTATCTTTTCGGTATTTCAAATACATTTTAAAAGCATATTTAATGTGTGTTGAGTAAAAGGTTTACTAAAACTTATAATAACAGAATTTTTTTGAAAGTTTTACTTTTAAATTTTGTAATATGTTGATTTATTAAAGAAGTTTTGTTAAGTAAAGGATTATTTTATCGGCAGTTTATGTTACATAAAATACTATATATATTGCTACAATATCTTTATAAAAACAATAAGTTTAATTTTTTATAAACTTTATATAAACAATAAACACATTTTTCAATAGCAAATTTAAAGTTTTTCCATGAAGAGTAAACTTAAAACTAAAAAAGGAGTTTTAAAATTTAGTTAAGAACCTTAACAAAAATTAATCGTATTCATTAGATTTTGATTTATTAAACAAAATTACTCGTAAAAAACCAGTGAAGTGCACAAGTTGCATCATTTTGAAATTCATAATAAGTAATAATAATAATAACCTTTAAAATATATAATATAACCATTAACGAAAATACACATTGCCTCTTTTGAGTTACCTTTATTTCCGAAAAGCATTCTCTTTATTTTAAAAATTTTAAAAATCATTTGAAAGACAATAACTTCCTTTGTACGACCATTTTTTTCGTAAACGTTTGTGAGTAGTTTTATAGCGTATCGATTCCAAGTTAAGCAAGAAGCGTACTTTTTAAGCACATATATATACAGGGTGTTTATAAAGTCCCGGACCCATTTTGATGTTTAATAACTCATAAAATAATAAAGATATATTAAAATTAATAACATAAATGATTAGAAAAAAAAGTTTCATGATCCTTGTCAATGATCTTCCACGTGTGCCCCTTTCGTTGCACGGATAATATCAAGTCGATAGTCGATTTCACGCCAGGTAGAGGCAGGCATGTAAGCTTCCACAGAGGCTATTGCGGTTGTAATTCTGGCTTTTAAGTCATCTATGTTCGACACTCACCTCCTGTAAACATTTTCCTTTACAAGGGAAAAAGTCCAGGCGTTATATCACGTGATCTGGGTGGCCAAGGAATTGGAGCTCTTCGTCCAATCCATCTTCCTGGAAAATGGTCATTCAAAGAAGTACGAACGATGTTACCACAATGAGGTAGTTCACCATCTTGTTGCAAAAAGACATGTGACTGAAGCTCTTCTAGTTGTGGAAATGCGAAGTTTTCCAATATGTCCAATTATACGACTGATGAGACCGTCTTTTCTGTAAAATAGAAAGGCCCAATGACTCGGTCGTGTGTTGATCCACACGACACATTAATCTTTCGGAATCCTTTTCTGCCTAACGGTATTCATGGGAGTTAAAAGAAAGAAAAATGCAATTGATAAGCAGACGATATGTAGAAAAGAACAGTTATTTAGACTGGAAAATGAAATTATTTTAAATTAAACACACGCGCAGACGATATTTACAAAAGTAAAGATATTCAAGCCTGAAAAGGAAAATATATGTGAGTCATTCCATCAAAAAATGCCATAAGTTTGTTTATATCTTCATTCTTTTATGAGTTATTAAACATCAAAATGGGCCCGGGACTTTATAAACACCCTGTATAATTCGAGAAATCTTGGTACTCGGAATTATATAATGGAAGAATGTTTTTTTTCAATTCTGGCAGATTATTTGAAGAGATACAAGCTTTTATATTTGTAAAAACTATCTAAATTTCTGGAGATTGTTTTTATTAAAATGTTATTTTCACACGACTTAAATATTTGTACATTTATAACATATGAAATGCTCCGCACGAATTCCCATTCGTTATAATTTTCTTAAAATTTATGTTATAAATGTTATACAATATATCGTATAATCTATACAATAACAAATGCATGTTAGTATAAAAAGTTACAATTTCGGATAATTTTAGTGTTGAAATTCATGTGCCTATTAAAATAATTATAAAGTAAAAAAAAATAATATTTATATGTTTATTTAAAAAAATAACACAAAAACCAGACCTCTACAATTAATGTAGATTTTCATTGTAGTATGTAAAATGTACCTCATAAATACATGCTGTAATTTGTTTTATAAATAATGGGACATTTGAAAATATGACAATTATTGGTAATTTCAAATTTAGAAAAAAATAATTTTCAAAGGTTTTGTTGTTTTAACACGAAAATTTGACTTGAATATTGCATTAACAAATCTGCCATTTTTAAATAAACACATACAAAATTTACGGATTTGGTTTGTAATGTCCGCTGCTTTCTGAAACTTCAAGCTTCGTAATTAAACTTGTATGCCCAAAATATGTAGATAATAATAATTTTAATATTAACGGTAATTTTGAACTATACTACTGACTCAGACTAATTCATTATTACATTATAAAAATACTGATAAACGTTTACTAAAATCATGCATGCAAATTATTTTCTGTTGGATTATTAACCGTTTTGTAAATAAACGTTTTCCCAGATTCTAAAGATAAATAACACCTTTTGTGATTATCAAGAAGTAGAAACAGGCTATAGTACATACTTTTTCTTGGTTATATTATTTTTTCTGTATTTTTAATAACCTGTTTTCTTTCACAGCATTCTTATGCTGAAACATGTACAAGAACGGAGGTACTGACGAATGTATCATGTAGTATTGACTTGTGCATTATGTTCTCTGGATGATTTTAGTAATTAAACTACATTCGAATCGCTCAAAGATGGTGTTTCACATTAAACGTTTTAGTTTAAATGTAACCTCGATGCTGCAAATAACTATGATTTAACAATAGTTACTTCATGTAAACAGATTACTTACATGAAAAAAATTGAACTGTTATAGTAAATGGATAGTAAATATTATTGAAACTATGTTATGGTTAGATATACACTGCATTTTTGCAATGCTATATCTATAAACCTAACAAGCAATCTTTTATCAGTCCTCATGTCTGTATTTTTTTCTTTTTCTTTCTTTTTTCATCTCTCATTTAGTTACATGTTAAAGTTCTCACATTAATTATTTTTTAATCAGCATAAAAATATGTCATATTTGTGATTCTCTTTATATTATATGCATGGTACCATCAAGCTACTTTCCACCCAAATTCATAAAAAAATTAAATCGCAGAAAATCAAGTTCTGCTCTGTCATGTCTTATGTACTATGACATGTGTTCGTTTCGTTAATTGTTAATTAAATATTAAATATTTACAAGTGATATCTCTTCACTAATAAACTTTAATGATTGCTATTTAGTTATTAAAAAATACATTAAAAGTATTTTCCGTACTCAGTTGACATAATTCAGAAAACTGGGGGGTTAAAAAATTAATTCTCGAATGTATTTGTCAAATGAAGAATTAATTTAATCTTAATACTATATTTTAACAACAGTAATACATTTTCTTTCATTAATAGTTTATTTTGGTGTTTGACAGTATGACATTTTTTTTAATATAAAAATGGAAATTATATTTACTGGGGATGCTACATTCCATATCTAAGGATGTCGGAAACAATATTCTGAATTGTAAAGGGTTAAAAACAAATCGACATGCAGACTTTTTCTCATGGGAATATACTTCAGAATGCTCATTAATGCTGAAATATACAAGGTTTTACAAAATAGGACCGACATTGATTGTAGGTAATAAAATTAACAATAATGATTATGATATTGAATAGTCTTTTCAATAAAGAAATACTGTTGTCTGTTTATGAATGCAGATTAGGATCTGCTTTAAAACGACATTTGGGAAGAAACAGAAGATTTCAGAAATGTTAGTTTTTTAGTGTAGCAAGAATTTAACCGATCAATCAGGGAAGATCATTATAAAAATAGGCAGACAAAATCATAATATTTTATTGGAATATT
This sequence comes from Maratus speculifer, assembly GCA_964019185.1. Lineage (NCBI taxonomy): Eukaryota > Metazoa > Arthropoda > Arachnida > Araneae > Salticidae > Maratus > Maratus speculifer. The sequence continues at coordinate 164,951,122 of OZ025294.1, read as the reverse complement.
TATTAATTAGACGTGCTATCTTCATTTTGAAGGTGAAAAATGAACTAAATTACTTCAATTCAGATTATCGTTTGAACATTATATACAGCATGACATACCGTAAAATGGGGTGAATCTGAACACGTTTCAACTTTAACGTTAAAAAAATAAAAAAACTGATTTTTTAATTTTTTTATTTTTCTACTAGAAATTTCGGTCTTGTTTAGTTCTTTACTTTTTAAGCAAAAACGAAACATTTTTACTGTTTATATATATATTAATTAATTTTTTAATGGTGTTCCGATTCACCCCGCAGATTGGGGGGAATCGGAACAAATGTTAAAAAATTTAATTATTCCGATTCACACTTTAATAGGGTTAGTAAAAACAGGGAATAATGATAAGGGAGGAATAGGAACACGTAGTTACTGTGAATCAAGGCTTTATTTTATATACAAGTAAAGATATGCCTTTTAGAAAATTAGAAAACAACTTTGAAATCAAGAGAAATTAAAATTCCTTTTAAGAAATTATATTCGAATTGCAGAAGAAGAATTTAATGCAAATTCAGCCCTGTTCTGTGTTATCCTTTACTAGTAGTCATTGGGTAAGTGAAAATATTGAGTAGCCCCAATCGCTGCATGTATTAATGCTATCTGCTAATACCCCAGCCCTTAGTACTGTTTGCATTCCTCTCTTTTTTTAATTGGTTTTTTCATTTTGAGATATTTGTGTAATGTTGTGGATGTCAGAGAATATTTTTGTGCTGTTTTTCTAACTAATTTGCTATTTTTAAATTATTTTATTGTGTGTTCCATGTCTGTTGGATTATTCGTTGACTATTTTTGTCTAACCAAGTAATTTCTTGGCACCTTTAAACTCTTCAAGTAATTAGAACAAACAAAATATTGTTACAATACATATTCACACATATGTTTTCATATATTACACGAAACTATTACTGTATAGAAAAATAAACCATGAGAGAAAACGTGTTCCGATTCACCCCATAAATCTTAAACCTTTGATGTTACAAGCCATTTTTCATTTTTTCATTATGTAGTTTAGAAATAAGTAGAATTTAATACAGAATATCATTTACAGGACTGTCATTAATTAAAAATCCCCTCTCTTAGATTTTGAATACGAAAAATACTATAGTTACAGACAAAGTTTTGAAGACGTTGAAAAAATTAGGTTTTTGAGGATCCTCTTGAAGTTTCTTTATATACACCAGTAGTAGTGCCAACATGTCGAAACTGAATTTCCCAACTCTTAATGTTATTACCTTCTTATAAAAAAATTGCAACTAAAAATATCATCACATATATTTATAGTGAATTTATTTGTATGACCGGGAAGTTTCGTTCCTATTCACCCCGCTGTTCCTATTCACATTTTACGGTACAAAATCCGGTATTCAGAAATTCGGAATCTTAAAAAATCGGGCATTAAAGTCGATTATTCCGTCCTTTATTTAACACTTCGAACTTACTGGAGAAAGAAAAATAAAAACATTTTACAAATTAAAAACTTTGATTTCGAATGTAAAAATATAAATAATAAATAATTCACTAAGAAATATGTTTGTTTTCATCATATTTCAGACGCGTTTGTTTAACTAAACTATAGAAAGTCCAAGAAAACATAGATAGAAATATTCGCCGTAAAAATGCTACTAGAAGCTCAGGAGATAAGATCGAGAAATGGACAGAAGAAAAGGTATAATTGGAAAAATACATAAATTTAACAGGAGAAATAACATACCTGTTATAGATACAAGACTATTTCTAAAACAGGTATTCTTTATTTGTATGAAACACGAGAAAAAAAGTTTACATAACTGCTAAAAATTTGCATAAATCACATTAATGATTACATGAGATTTAAATGACTTGTATAATTTTAAAAATCCATTTTTGTAATATAGAAAGTATCTGTTAAAGCAGAATTTGTTTAAAAAGTATTTTTTCCTTTTGTTGGTCAAATAATTATCACTTAGCTCTATGTTATATTACGAAAGAATGTACTATTAGAGTTATTGGAATTACTTTTGATATTTTTTCAGACATCCGATAATTTTTAAAATTTTTCCTTAGTCTTAGTCCCGTCGATGCCGGATTTTTGAAGTTCTACTGGAGTAATATTTTTCATGAAAGCTTAATTTGGTTTATACTCGCAATATCTGTATGCTACTATTCAATCGATCCGTAAAGGAATGTTTGTGTAATTTTGTTTCAGATATGAGCATAAATGTGCAAAATATAATATGAGAGATTTCATAAAGAGTTAAGAAAAAGTTTTTTCATTAAATAACACCGTGAAGATAAATTTAATATGACTTTTTAATAATGTTAGAAAAGTAATGTATAACACATAGTTAAAATAAAATATAATGCAACTATCATTCAAAGATTTATCGATTTATCTCATTATTTAGAGAAATTATGTTCGTCTGGCAAATTGTAAGCATCTGTAGTCTCATTTACTGATAAATTTCTCGTTAGCTCAATTACCCATTTGAAATTATATAGCCTCAAGTCATTTCGAAATGACGCATTATGATTTGCTTCAGAAAATCCGAATAAAATTGAAACTATAGAAAAAATGAAGAGGAGTGCAACTAACGTAAATTAAAAATTATGTAATGTATTCATCATTTTTATATTCTTATTTTGTTATTAGTTTTTCTGGTTTTTACTTTTTATATAACTTATGTATTTCCTAGGATAATTAAAGAATATTTATAAAGAATAAGTAGAAAGCAAAGATTTTTAATGGAAGCAATAAAATACCTAGTGTTAACATAAGAAATAGTGTTTGCAATCACCCGAGTAAAAAAATTGTGCTAATGCTGTGTCACTATTGCGCAAGGCTATGTGAGTCCGGTTTAACATTTGGATTATTCCTACATTTCTGTAAAGATAGCATGCATTTGTAGCGAGAGAAAACGTGTATGTGTAAAATACAAAAGTTTTTTGTCCATAGCATACCGAGTTTTTAATCTCATTTATCACAACTTTACGAAAATGTGAAAAAGAACAGTAGAAACTTCATAAGACAATTGAATTATATGTATATTAAATATTTAGTCTACTTTCGTGACTCAATTTTTGCTGATATATATCCATTCCTTGTTTCTACTACTACGGCCTCTTCAGTAAATAATTTTACGCTTCTTTAAAATGCTTGAATATGGCAAAGAAACGCAAGCAATTGAAAAGATGGGACTTCTAAACTTTATTTTAGAATGTTCGTTCTTTTTTTATACTCTAATAAAAATGTTGGATTATTTTACATTCTTTCTAGTCAATAATATTAATATAGTCTGCAACACCAAATTTCAGTATTGGAATATGAAACTGCCTTATTGTTAAACACATCATATCCTTTCCCTTCAGTATTCTTCAGAATCCAAATTCTCAAATTTCTTTCATCTTTATAATTCCTGTAATTTTTTTTCTCAATGGCAGATGTATGCTTTTTGTTGAATAACAGGATAAAAAATTTTCTTTAAATCATATCTCAAATAACGAGACACCTTAAAAAAGGGATATTTTGAGCTCCATTTTTACAAGAAGAATGTTTTTTGAACTGTAGTAACATAGGCAATTGTACGTCTTTGTGAATTTAGACATGATCTTCAGATTTTGAGTTAAATTCTGTCATTCAGTCTACAAACTAAGTAGTCCATTTGCAGTTGTCAACCATTTAGAGTGAAGCATTTTTGCTGGATTATGATTTACCAGATTTGAGAAGCATGGGCCAGATGAAAACGTTTGAAACATATAATATAAAATAATTTTGGTCTGTATTTAACTTTCCAGAGTTTATTTTTCTTAGACAAGAGCAAATATTATTAATTCTGTAACTACCTATTAGTGACATTGATTCAACGATTTTACAATTAGAACAAGAAAGGTTCGCGAGCATGTATTTAGACAATAAAGTGCAATGATGCAGTGGCAATTTATTGCATAAAGCTGGCATATTAACCACTACAAGGGACAACTAAATATCTTTGTTTCAAGTATGAAATAGCACGATTTTTTTATCGTACGGTTTGTAGTTGTTCCGTTACAGCTTACCGCCATAAATTTATCAAGTGTTGAGTTGTTTAAGCGCAATCTTTTAAATTTATTTTCCGCAATATTAATTTTAAAAAGTGCTGAGTTCATTTGCAGTTATCAACAATTTAGAGTGAAGCATTTTTGCTGGATTATGATTTGCCAGATTTGAGAAGCATGGACCAGATGAAAATGCTTGAAACATGTCATTTAGAATAATTTTGGTCTGTATTTAACTCTCCAGAGTTTATTTCTCTTAGACAAGAGCAAATATTATTAATGCTATAACTGCCTATTGGTGACATTGATTCAACAATTTTACAATTGGAACAAGAAAGGCTCGCGAGCATGTATTTAGACAATAAAGTGCAATGATGCAGTGGCAATTCATTGCATAAAGCTGGTATATTAACCACTACAAGGGACAACTAAATCTTTGTTTCAAGTATGTAATAGCACGATTTTTTATCTTACGGTTTGTAGTTGTTCCGTCACAACTTATTGCCATAAATTATCAAGTGTTGAGTTGTTTTAGCGTAGTCTTTGAAATTTATTTTCCGCAATATTCTTCTCTGTTTCAAAAGATCGTGTAATGTTTTCAAAATATAGTGATTTTTATTTTTATTCAGGGATGTGTGTTTTTAACTTAGAGTTCTTTGATGTAATCTACCTCCAATTTTTAATTATTCCTTTTGAATTTGGGGAATCGAGTGAGTTCATTCGAATTCATTCAAGTACATTGAAGTAAGAGATATTTAAAAAAAATCCTGTCTATCATTTGGTCTCCGTGAAACATCAATAACTGTTGTTTTTTTTTCAAATTTTTCTCTTAGGTATTTAATTACCTCTGATTTTGGTGGATTTTTATAATTCTTTTTTTGTTGAAATTATTGTCGTTTTCAAAAATAATATTTTATAGCATTCTGCTATTGTATAACAAAGCAACCTTATTTAGTTCTGAAGAAGCACCAAATATAGGATATGACACTGCATTTCTAGTAACGGTAAACTTTCACACACACTCTTATTGACTCTAAAAATGAGAACATGCAATTTTTAAAACTCAATAAACAGTTTCAAATATCTTAAAATTAAGAGTTAAAGAGTGAAAATGATAAAAGGAATTACATTAAACATTTTAAATATAAAAATGTTAAACAAGATTGCCAAAAGTCATATTTATGTACAGTTTAGGTAATAATCTACTTTGTGAATCAATGAAAATATAAATGTCCTTATGGGACCTTGAAAAAGTTTCTCAAAATTCATGAAATTTAACGTTTGTGTTAGATGTAGTAAAAAGGCTACTTTTGGCTGCTATCCGAAATCAAAATTCGAACTTTTGTATTTTCGCTCGAACGAACAATACAATTCATAAAGGATCAAAGGCGACACAGCTCATTCCTGTTTTCTTCATCCTGGACCTCGAGGTTCTATCCAACATACGTCTCGGTCAGGTGGTCAGTCTAATGCAGAACCATCAGTGTTTAATTACCAATATTACTGATACTCATTTTGCCGAATCCGAATAGATGAAAGGCTGAGTGAATCTTGTCCAGTTGCGAGTCGAACTCATGATCTGGTGATAGACCGATTCTCTGACCACTACTCCACTGTGCTTAAGTCATAAATATAGATAAAATTTGTAATATAAAATTTTATTATGATAAAGTTTAAGTATATATTTTTTATTTCATACTTTATTTTTACATTATTAAATATTAATAAGTACGATTCAGCAGTATTTTTATAAAGTATATTTTACTATTCTTTAAAATAATACAAAGTTTATTTTGAAAACAGCTTCATGCGCAATATCAGCTAGTACAAAAAAATATTGTTATAAGCTGTAAAACAAACCGCTTTTAGCATATAATCAGAAAATTTTCTTCCTTTCTTAAAATAATAGAAAGCTAAAAAAGGACAATTAAGATAGAAATAACATCTCAGTAAAATATTACTCCTGAGGAAAATGTCTTGCAAACCAACTTTTTAAGTAAAAAAGTTTTTATATTAAGATTATTTTTGGTAACGCAGCATCAAATTATGCAAAGAATCATTTCGATAAATTATAGTAGTATTTTGAAAAATCGATTAAGTGACATTATGATTTTTTTTACATAAGCTTTCTTTTCCAATATCCGCTATTTTTAGAAACTTCTAGTACTCCGAAAATAGAAAGATTAGGTGCATGTAAAAAAAAAAAAAACTTTGGACATAAAAACATTTGATATTTGGTTTTGGATATATGGAATATTTTCTATCTTAAGGTAATAAAGTGAAAATTACATTATGATATGCATATATAAAATAATTCTCTGATGAATATTTTTTAATCTACAAAAATTTTAATAAATATTAAGTGGTCGCAGAACTCTAAAAAAAAAAAAAAAAAAGATTATTTTCACGGACCGACTAAGACAATGGAAAACTCCGGACAAGTAGGATTCTGGGGCTCCGTTTTATCTTTAGAATTTTTATGAGAATAATGTAGAAGTGTTTCTTACTAAACTTCATACGTATCATATATATGCATATTTTTCTACGGGAGACCGGGGTTAGTTGTGCCAGGGGCAAGTTGTGCCATCGAGCTTTCTGGCTGAGCCAATAGTTTGGAGCACTTGTCGCATCATGTGAATGAAGAGGTTGATTGTGTCAATGTGCTGAATATTTTTTGAAATATAGCGTCGCGCTGTTTTCGAGATAAAAATATTTATCTTGTTTTCTATCGTAAAAGTAAATTTTGCGACCTACATTTGAATCGTCATTGCCACTAGTGATAGATACTGAGGTAAGTAAACTTCCTTAACATTATTTAAAGGCTTATATTTTGAGTTGTTATTCTATTTATTTCATTTGTCAATCACACCAACATTTCGGGAACTAATGAATAAAGTTCAAAATGGCGTAAGGCGGGGCTAGTTGTGACGAATCTAAGAGGCATGTTGTGACAGTGTCACTACTTGCCCCAGCAGAATTTTTAATGCCGTTCTCATCGAAATATTCATGTTTTGAATTATTACACGAAGAACGGAGTGATTTTGTTACCATTCCCACCTCACACGAGTCATTCAACAGGCAGTAGTGGATGATTGAAATCGCGTCCTAGAAGCACTGTGTCGATCTGAGACATACCAGGTACTGTCAAAATAGCCCTTCCTAGTGCTGCCACTCCAAAAAAATTCAAGTAGGACTTCGTGTAGTGGAATTTGAGAATTTAATAAGAATATTTTTACAGATGACGATTTCCTATGTTCCTAAATAACAGATCAACTGTTATCTATCGAAGATGAGAGCATTAAAGACCAGAATGACAATGAAAAAAAATAGTAAATATGTAACTGTTAGTAAATCATGCACTTAAGCAATAACTTTAATTAATGATGGTGCGATTGCGGGAGCGTGTTCAGAAGTAAGAAATCTGATTGAATTAGACGATTTTATGACAGCTGATAATAGCAATGTATTAGTGTTAAGTCATAGAGAAATAAGACCACTTCCTAAAGCAGGACCTCGAAAAGGCAAGCGATCTTTTCGTAAATGTTTGAAATATGCCATTCTACCAAGCACACCTATAAAAGAGCAAATTCGATCAGAAGAAAAATTAAAAGAATGCAGAAAACAAATTGAAGAAGAAAAGCAAAAAGGAAATTGTATGCAAAGGCCAAGAAGTGTATAAAAATTTACACTTAGGCTATTGAAAAAAAAGGAAAAGGAAATATTGGATAGCTCTGAAGATGACGAAAATTGCTTATGTCTAGTTTTCTTGGAGCAATACAAACTTTCTAGACCCGGAGAAGACACGATGCATAACATGTAAAAAATAGACACATGTCACATGTGCCAAAAATGAACCTTATTATATTTGTATTAACAGCAAATCAGACACTGAAGCATGCGATGATAATGAGTGATTAAAAATATAGGTCTACATTTGACTTCTACTTTAGACTCCCGAGTCAAAAATCAATATGGCCAAAGGTTAGTGTTGGCTTACTTTTTATTTCTTTCCTGATTAAAACAGTTTTTCTCGTTTTATTGCCAAGTGTCTTTAAAAGTATCTTTATAGAGGATAAAGAGTTTACAAGTGTTAACAATTTAACTATTTTCATTTCATTTCATTTGCAATATTATTAAAATATGTAAGTGTTTTATTGTGTTGAGAACGTTATAAATGAATAAATTTCTTATTCTTGATTTAACATGTCCCATTTAATCGCCTTTCTTACATAATTTGTATATTTTAAAATGTACTTGTATGCGTCATTTATGTGTCACAATGTGGCCCAAGCATGTCAAAACTTTCTCCTTACCGGGGGTTAGTAGTGACAAATTTTGAGGCTATTCAGAATTCATTTTGCGTAATGATAAACGTTAATAATATGTATAATTAGTTTTATAAATATGTTATTCAAGACTTACTCTAATGATATGTTACACTATATGTTTGGCATCAGTTCCAATCTTACGGCTAATATAAGAAATGTCGAAAATGTCACTACTAGCTCCGGTCTCCCCTACTCGGTAAAGTTCACAAATACATATAGAGTATCAGAAAAAGCTTTTTAATTTTAAGAAAAATATTAGTCGGATAGTTGTAAAAAATGTTAAACACGTTGACAGAAGTATATCCTTTCAAACTTTTTACTTTGGTTATCTGTGTATGTCATAAGATGTCTAAAAGAAAATGTAAAAAATTGTGACTGTTAGTCATAATTGATGATTTTGCTTTGTCATGTTATGAGGAATAAGTTAATAAGGAATTTATTTTGAAAACAATATAATACTTAATTGCTACAATAAAACTTTAATCATTAGTTTTTTCATGATGTAATTTGTTTTCTGCTTAAATGTATGGGGTACTAGTAGCATAGAGGTGAAAGGCACCTCTACCTGCATAAATGGTCGAAAATAATATGAATTTTGGTAAATTTAGTTTATTTTAATCATTTGGTACCTTTTAATGAAAATCCTGATTGGTATCACACAGAGGCCCGAAAGAGAGATCTGAGGGCATTGTCGCAAATGCCTTTTCATAAGTCAGATCTTGACGATTTTAACACTTAATTTCTTAAAATGTGTTTCTTTTTAAATGCAATTTTTATTGGGATGAAAGACATTAATATGTTCTTTCTTTTTATTTATTTAAAATATTGCAAGATGAAGAAAAAATATTTTTAACGAGTTCCAAACTGAGAGACATTGGACAAGCATAATATTTAAATAGCAGATTACAAGCAGAATTACAAGATCAATTTGTGAGGGAGTGACCTTTCCATAAAGGCACTCTAGTGTTTCTGAGATCGTGACGTCAATAAGTTAACATGTGTAAGCGTAAAAGCGACATCTATCCTCTCTTTTACTTTAACTTTCTAGAGTGTGTGTGCTCTTTCGGATTTTACAGTTAGCTTGCGGTTATTAGTAATATGTTAATGTGAAGTATCTCAGTTTGCAGCATATAAAAGCTTGGGTTTGAGTGAATGAGGTGTGTCTCTGGCATTGGCCAGCGAGAGAGCGTCTGTGTCTAGCCAGTGTGTGAGGATCTCTGGTATTAGATAGCGAAGTGAAGTACTGTTCAGCGAAGTGCTAGCCGATTGAAAAGTAGCAACGAAGCCTCCAGTGAGTGGATAGGAGTCCCGACAGTTGACTTAAGAATTGGCCGGGGTAATAAACCTCTTAGTTTCATTTTGATTGTTTGTGAATAAAGGATTACCCACAGCCACGGGCTGTTTAATTAAGCTTTATCTAGCAGATCAGCCACGGGATAGCGGAAAGTATTAGTAGGTGCCCCAACTGAGCTAGGCCGAAGCTTGTGAGTATGTGTTTGGTTTTTTTCATAGTCTTCTCAGTTGTGTAAAATTAAGACTTGCTCCACTTCCCTTCAGTCTTTATCGTTTCAATAAACGTTGTTGTTTTATCTATAATCACTGAATATGTCTACATTTAACCTGCACCACGACCAACCTAACGTTACAAATGACACCCAGCATGCATGTAACGTTACAAATGGCGCCCAACGAAACATCGGACATTGTGAGATTGTGCCACTTGTGTATTTTACCGGTGAGGGTGATATTAGTGAATTTTTAGTTAAATTAGATGATTATATTTTGTTCAATAATATACCTGAGAAAAGTAGGTACGTAGTGCTTAAATGCTCGTTGAAGGGCGAAGCACTTTTGTGGTTGGAAAATATAGGAAAGTTTTTGATTAATGATGAAGCGAAAAGATTTGAACAAACTGTGATTGAGTTAAAGAAGGCATTTCCTCCAGTTAAAGATAAAAGTATTTTGAGAAAAGAGTTGTATTGTAATAAGCAGAATATTTATGAGTCGGCGTCAAAATTTTATCTTCGTAAGCTGGAACTAAAAAATAAATTAAATTTAGATATCACATTTGAGGAATTGTTGGACATTGTTTTTCCTCTTTTTAATCCAAGTATACAGGACTTTATTGAAGTTAGAGCACCGAAGAATTTTGCAGAAATGCACCAGTTATTATCGAAGTATGAGACTCGGCATAGCTCGGATCAACGGGATTTGCGTAACCCTCGTCAGAGACCGGTCACAGATAGTAATTTGAGAAATGAGGGGGATCGTAATTTTGTGAGAGGGGGCCAGCGATTTCCGGATAGTAATTTGCGTAATAGAAATGATGGATTTGGTCGTAATATGCCGAATACGAGTAATGGTAACAGGAATGGTGGTGGTGCTAATAATTTTAGAAGTGGTGAGAGAAATATGTATGGAAATAGACAGAATAGTGGTTATAATCGTAGTGGGGGAGGACGGGACAGGAATGTTTCTTCGCAAGTAAGGAGATTAACTTCGGATGAGAATTTGGAAAATAGGTCAATGCAAAAGAGATGTGTTCAGAGGTCGGGTCAGTTAAACTGGTAGGTGACTGTATTTCGGAAGGTATGCAGTCACAGATTAAATCGGAAAAGCCTTCTGTGAGTTTGAATAAAATTACTATTAATCCGGTTGAGTTACCTGAAGTGTTAATTGTGTTAGATGGTATTGTCGTTAAAAGTGTCTTCGATACAGGGGCAGATAAGTCGTTCATTTCTTTTGATTGTTATCGGAAATATTTTTCGTATAAGAAGTTGAAGAGGTTAAGTCTGGTGGTTCAGTCGGCACAGGGAGTAGCTTGCGATAATAAAGGTTCAGTAGAATTGGAAGTTGAAATTCGTTCGGTTAAGACATGTTGGGAGTTTTGTGTGTTAGATGGATTAACAGTGCATTGTACAGTTGGTGTGGATTATATGAAGGATAGAGGAATTAGTTTGTATTTCTTTAAAAAGTCGTTAATCGTGAATAATGATGAGAATGTGAGTAAGAAGGAGCATGTTTCAGTGTCAGTTAATTTGGAGGAGTCGGGGTTAAGTGAAATCGAGAAGGAGGAATTTAATAAGTTTTTGAATGAATTTGGAGAGGTTTTTTCTGATAAACCGGGTTTAACGCATGTTGCGTGGCATGAGATTGATACTGGTTTGAAAGCACCTGTTGCTAGTAAACCATATCGTTATGATAAAGTTAAACAAGGTATAATTGATTATCATATTCAAAAAATGCTAGCGGACGATATTATAATGCCGATTGAGTCTCCTTTTGCATCGCCAGTAGTGTTATGTCGTAAAAATAATGGGAAAAGTTTAGATAATCCAGAGGCATATAGGTTTGCAGTAGATTATAGAAAGTTAAATGCGATAACGCAATACCCTCAGTATCCTATTCCAGTTATTGATGACATTTTGGCTAATATAACGAGTACGAATTATATGTCAACGTTAGATCTTACGTCAGGTTATTTTCAGATTGCAATGAAGCCGGAGGACATACCTAAGACTGCGTTTATTACTCGGGACGGTTGTTTTGCTTTTAAGAGAATGAGTTTTGGTTTATCGGGAGCGCCAGCAACGTTCCAGAAGTCTATGAATAATATCCTTAAACCTTTGTAAGGGTGTCTTGGTCTACCTGGACGACATAATTATAATGGCAGCTACTTTTGAAGAGCATTTAAGATTATTGAGGGAAGTATTTACGTTGTTAAGAGATGCTGGGTTAACAGTTAAGTTAGAAAAATGTAAATTTTTGAGAAAAGAGATAAAGTATTTAGGAGTTAAAATTACGCGTGATGGTATTAATATAGATAATGAGAAAATTGAGGCAATTACGTCAATGAGTCCCCCCAAAAATAGTAAGGAAGTGGCGACATTTTTAGGGAGGGTGGCTTGGTTTGCCAAGTTCATTCCACGTTTTTCGGAGTTATGTGAACCGTTGTATAATTTAAAAAGGAAACGGGTGAAGTTTGTATGGTCATCAGCGGCTCAAAGGTCGTTTGAATTATTAAAAGAGGCAGTAGTTTACCCTCCTGTTTTGGCTCACCCCGATTATTCATCTCAGTTCGAAGTGTATTGTGATGCGAGTGCAGTGGGGTTTGGAGCGATGTTAGCACAGAAAGGTCGACCTATAGCTTTTGCGTCGAGAATTTTAAATGCAGCCGAAAGGAACTATTCGATTACGGAAAGGGAGTGTCTTGCAGTAATTTGGGCTTTGAATAAATTTCGTTGTTTTTTCACTAATATACCGGTTAAAGTCATTACGGATCATTCAGCTTTGACAAAGTTAACTAATGGAAAGGGTTTGTCGTCTCGTATGGTCAGATGGTGTTTGAAGTTAGCAGAGTATAATGTGGTTATAGAACATAGGGCTGGCAAGGAGAATGCGGTAGCGGACGCTTTGTCACGAAACCCGCATGGTGGTTTAGAGGTCACGGAGGAAGTTAAGTGTTGTGCATTGTCTTCATTGGTGTTAAGGTCGCGAGAGCAGTTGATAAGGGAACAGAAGCAAGATGAAGAGTTTGGTAGTTTGTATCGTTACTTGGAAAATCCTGATGATGTCCCGAGCGCAGATGTGCCTATGTTTGAGAAATGGTCCCAATCTTTTAAGCTTATCGATGGTCTTCTTTTTTATTCTAAAATTGTAAATTCACGTGGAGAATTAAGAGTTTTTATTCCGGCTAGTCTTCGCAAGGCCATCTTGAAAGAATTTCATGATAATCCATTAGCAGGTCACTTAGGAATCAGGAAAACTTATGCTCGAATTTGTGAATCCTGCTACTTACCTAAAATGCGGGAAGCAGTGCGCGCTTATGTCTCCAGCTGTAGCACATGCCAACGTTATAATTATAAAAATGTAAGTCCAGCTGGCAAATTAATTCCTATTAAAGTAAATTTTCCTAATGAATGTGTAGGTGTAGATTTAATCGGTCCTTATCCATTGTCTAATCCTAAAAGATATAGATTTGTACTAGTTATAGTTGATTATTTCAGTAAATGGGTAGAGTTAGTCCCCCTCAGGAAGGCTTCTGCACCTGCAGTTGCCGATGCATTTTTTGAGAATTATATTTCCAAATATGGTGCACCAATTAGGGTAGTGAGCGATCATGGCCCATGTTTTATTTCTGATATATTTAAGGCCATGTGTGAGAAGCTGGAGATCGATCATTCTTTTACTGTTCCGTATCGTCCTCAGTCTAATATGGCTGAACGTGTAAATCGTACATTAATTCAAATGATTTCTTCGTATGTTGGTTCTCATCATGCAAATTGGGACCAGTTTCTTCAGCATTTTGCGTACGCACTTCGTACAGCAGTTCACGAGTCGACGGGGAAAACGCCAGCTGAATTGTTTTTGGGTAGAAAAGTCATTACTCCATTCCAAAGGCTAGTTATCGTGTCAGATGCGGAAAGTCAGTACATGTGTAAGGATATTGAAAGGTTGGTTAAGGAAGCTCAAGTTCAGATGGGAAAAGCGCAAGAAAAGCAGGTTCAGTATTATAATATGCGTAGGAGGGAGTTAGAAGTGAAAGTTGGAGATTTTGTGTTAGTAGAAAAGCATTGGTTAAGTTCAAGTCGTCAAAAGAGAGTAGCTAAGTTTGGTCCGAAGTTTGTAGGTCCGTTCGAGGTTTTAGAAGTTCGAAATAATAATTTGGTTGTTGATGTCAATGGTGAAAGAATGACGGTTAATTTGGATCAGGTTAAAGTTTATAAGTTTAGGGAAAATGGTAGTGAAGGTTCTCATGTGTCGAGTGGTGTTTCGCGAAATTCCCGATCCAATGAGTGTCCCGAGTCCAGCACTTCTTCATCTAATTCTTTTCATCAATATTCAAGAAGAAAATTTGGTCAAACAGCTCCAAAAACTGTTATTGAGAGTCGAAAGCCTAGCAATCCGAGAGCACAGTATGATAACAAGAATAAGAGAGCAGTGTCAAATACATCAGATTCTGTGTGCCATAAAAGGAAAAAGATTATAAACTGTCCCGTTTCTCCACTTATGAGACAGCAACCTCACAAACATACATTATCTAATAGTTCACCATCTTCGGTACTTAATCCCCGGAAAAGATTTCAGATGGACACTCGGCAAACTGTTAAACGAACTTTAAATTCCGAATTTTTGCCCAATAAGAAACAACATAGATCCGGAAAGAAACGTGGCCTAGGATCTTCAGTAACTTCGGGTGCGTCTAGAAAGAGGAGACAACTCTCAGATTACCGGCATCAACAGTGTGAATCTCGCCATGGAGTGACCCCAGCGAACCGGCCAGAGCAGAGTCGTCGAGCGGAACCTACAAGTATCCCACGGCATCCATTCAGAACCAGGCTGCAGGCACGACAGTCAACTGTGGCGTCACCGTACAGTTCTGATGACGAAAGATCCTTCGTACAAGGTTTCTGGGACAAGAGGAGAAAACCATCCTGTAGTATGAAGCCAGCCAGCAGCGAATCATCTCTATGATTGGGTGATAATGTTCTTTATTAAATTTCTATTAGAGTGCATATATGTGGTAGCAATATGAAGGAATAGAAAGCAGAAAGACTGTTTTGTATTTTTGGCCATTTTTGGGTTTTTTTTGACGGACTCACGATTATAGCTTAATTGTGTTCAAAATTTGTTTGCAAAATTGTTAGTTTTATGTATGTTTGAGATTTTGGTCTTAACTGCTTTTAAAAATTCTGGATCTATTGTTAAATTGTTGTGTTATTTGTTAAAAATGTTACTATATTGTTATATTGTTCATGTGTTATAAAATGTATGTTAATGTATGTTTAAATTTTCAGAAAGTACAGATAGTAATTTGGGTTATTTTGTACACGCGCCGCGGTTCAGGCGCGCACGTGTTTTGCGGTCAAGAAGTCCTTGACACGCGTTTCTATCTCTTATACTAACATTTAATGAATTAATTTTCTTCTTATCGTTCGTGTTGTATGTGTTACGTTTGTACTTTAGTTGGGAATGGTTTCCGCAAGTTGCGAATTTTTAAGCTGCGTTTGAATTTGGAATTGTATTGTATTAAAATTGAATGTTAATGTGATTTTCTTGCAGGGAAGTATACCTGTGTTATGTATTGATTCTGCTATTTTTCTTTTAGTTAATACAGATGAAGAGCATGATGACATCATTTTGTAAATTTGATATTTTTTTTATTGTTGCATAAGCACAGCGATATGACGCAGTACGTATGTGCCCCAATTATTGTTAAAGTGGAGTTAAGTTCTGAAGAATTTTGGGAGTTAGTTCATTGGCTAATGGGTATGTAGGTATTACGTAATAGCAGAGTTATTTTGAGTATGAAGTAAAATTTAATTTTAGATGAGTTCGGTATTTGGATGAGGAAAATTTTTGCGCATTGGGTTTTTTGGACTTGGTGCGCATTCTAGTATTAGGAAAGTTTTATGGGAGAAATTTTTGGTAATGTTATAGTTGTATTGCAATATTGAGGAAAATTTTGGAAGTTTAGTGTTTTGAGAAATTTTAGCACTCCCAGTGGAGTGGGCTGTTTTGAAAGAAGAAGTAATTAGTTTTGAGAGTTTTACGAGTTTTTGGAAGTTTTACGGAGGCTATTTGTAAGATAGAAGAATGATTGGATTGAATATGTGAATATTTGAGGCAAACTGAGGTTTTTTGGTTGTGATGGGTTAAAGTTAATATTTTAAAAGTTATGTTTCGGCGCTAAATTTCACCCATCACTGTGTTTATTACGGCTCGAAATTTATAAAAAGAAAAAGTTCTGGGCATGCATTTGGCCCAGTCCTTTTTCTCTGTAGAATCCGAGGGGGGGTTGTGAGGGAGTGACCTTTCTATAAAGGCACTCTAGTGTTTCTGAGATCGTGACGTCAATAAGTTAACATGTGTAAGCGTAAAAGCGACATCTATCCTCTCTTTTACTTTAACTTTCTAGAGTGTGTGTGCTCTTTCGGATTTTACAGTTAGCTTGCGGTTATTAGTAATATGTTAATGTGAAGTATCTCAGTTTGCAGCATATAAAAGCTTGGGTTTTAGTGAATGAGGTGTGTCTCTGGCATTGGCCAGCGAGCGTCTCTGGCATTAGCCAGCGAGAGAGCGTCTGTGTCTAGCCAGTGTGTGAGGATCTCTGGTATTAGATAGCGAAGTGAAGTATTGTTCAGCGAAGTGCTAGCCGATTGAAAAGTAGCAACGAAGCCTCCAGTGAGTGGAAAGGAGTCCCGACAGTTGACTTAAGAATTGGCCGGGGTAAGAAACCTCTTAGTTTCATTTGGATTGTTTGTGAATAAAGGATTACCCACAGCCACGGGCTGTTTAATTAAGCTTTATCTAGCAGATCAGCCACGGGATAGCGGAAAGTATTAGTAGGTGCCCCGACTGAGCTAGGCCGAAGCTTGTGAGTATGTGTTTGGTTTTTTTCATAGTCTTCTCAGTTGTGTAAAATTAAGACTTGCTCCACTTCCCTTCAGTCTTTATCGTTTCAATAAACGTTGTTGTTTTATCTATAATCACTGAGTATGTCTACATTTAACCTGCACCACGACCAACCTAACGTTACAAATGACACCCAGCATGCATGTAACGTTACAAATTTTGCAAAGAGAATGAGACTTTTGGTATATGCAGGGTGTTCAAGAAAGGACTCCCATATTTTAAATGGCATAATTTCGAAACAGTGAGAGATAGAAATGTAAAACAAGTTGAATTTTAGACAAATAGGTCTGTAATTTCTTATACACCAATTTGGAAAAAATAGTTCCAATATTGGATAATAGGTGGCGGTACAAGCACATGGAGCTTTAAATGGTACTCAGAAGTACAGAAATTTCATTCGTGCGTCTGTTTCATTGCTGACACGTGTAAAACAGCCTTTTTGTGGGATTACTTGAAGGACACTGTTTATTTTAAGAATCCCCAAGCGGTTGTAACAGCTTGGACAGTTTATCTGTGAGGCAAGTGCATCCATTTCATTAGAAGTATTGCAACCAGTGATATTGAAATTTACATTTAGGTTACGTCATGTTGATTCTGAAAAAAATAATTATATCGAAACCATTGTAATGTGATTTTTGTCTCAGTTCAAACAGCTCAATTTCAGAAACTATTTCAAAGACACAGCTTTGTGATTGAAGCACCCTCTCGTGTCCAATATCGGAACAATTTTTTTTTAATTCATGTATAAAAAATTCCTGAACTATCTGTTTAACATTCAACTGGTTTCACATTTCTATCTCTCACTGTTTCGAAATTATATCATTTCAAATTTTGGGAATCCTTTCTAGAACACTCTGTAGTTATATTTCAGATTATAATTATAATCCTGAAGCTAAATAAATTTGCATTTAAAACATTTTTATATTTTTAACTCAAAGGGTCCTTTTTTTAGAAATAATGAAAAAAATTTGAAAATTTCAACGATATATTCATCTATTTTTTTAAATTAAATTCGATTTATACATATTAACATGAACATATGTTTCGAAAATTTCACGAAACGTATTAATAAGTTTTTGCGATATCGTTTGCGTTATGCCTAAAGAGTATTTGGAGAAAAATGACTCCAAAGTTTCGTAAATGCCGGTTCAGCAATTGGATTGAGTATGTTTCTAAATACCATAACTTCTTTTCTTATGCGAAATGCAAGGAAACAGTTATATCAAAAAATACAAATAATATACGACTTTAAAATCTAACAAAAAAGAAATAAATTTTCCAAATTTTTAAAGGTTTAAAAGTCCTTAAAACCTTATAAAAATTTGAGTCTCATTATATACGAAATTTTACAAAAAAATTTCATTTTCTTATTAGTACTTTACTTTTCTAGATTTTGAAAATTTCTCACATTGTATTTACAAAAAATAAATAAATAAATAAATAAACAGTATAATCACATAAAGAACATATTGAACAGTTAAAAAAATAAATTCTATTTATACAAATTAACATAGAACATATATTTTGAAAATTTCATGAAAAATATTAAGAAATTTTTGAGATATCCTGCGGGTTATACCCAAAAATGTCGTTTCGAGAAAAATGACTTAAAAGTTTTTTTATACAAGAACTGCCGTAGCGGTCATTTTGACCGCTAATGAATAAAAATATTTCGATTCGAACCAGTAGTGTGTTTCTAAAAAAATATAATATGCACCACATAGAAGTAAGATTGTAGATAGAAATGCAGTGTGTAATATTTTTAGCACTTTTCGATAAAATTTCCACCCTCTTCTATTGTTAAACGTTGCTACAGCAATTGAGCGAGTATATTTCTAAAAACAGTAAATTCTCTTCTAATGTGAATTTCAATGAAACAATAATATCAAAATTTAAGAAAGAGATAGGAGTTTGATACCTTACAAATAGAAAATTTTAAAGTTTTAAGAATTTAAATAAGGTATTTTACAAAATATTATAAACTCTATTTGCTTATAAAGGCTTTACTCTTCTAGATTTTTGAGATCTCTCATATTATATTTACAAAAGATACTCATGAGAAAAATTATCAGATTGTGTCTCCTTTGTAAAAACTCTACCCTTTTTTCTCAAAAAGTCAGAATAATTTCCCATTCAAATGACTCCACATGCAATATTAACCTGCAAGACTCTGATATCGTAAAATATTTGTATAATCATTTAAAGCAGAGCTGTAAACGGAATTATTTTTTTTACAATAAGGAAAATACAAAGTTGTTTTTTAGCATGTATTTTCTTTTTTTCTATAAAGTGATTAACAGTAATATTTACTTATATCTTTATCAATTATTAATAAACAAAACGAAATCAACCGAACATCTTTGAATAAATGCATTGTTTTAGGTTCTGTTTTAATTTTAATATTACACAATTTCAATTGTAGATTATTAAAAGATCAAATATTGAATTTATTAAAAATGATACAACAAAAAGAAAGTATTGCTTAGTAAGCGTTTAGTTAAATTTCAGAAACAGATTAAAAATTAATAGCCAATCGATAAGATTACTTTAGGGCATTGGCAGTCTTACTAACTGGGATATTTTTCTATCGAAATTTCTATATGTAAAACATTTTTGCCTCTTGAGGCTATTCCATAATGACTATTACATGTAATATTGCATTACTTGAGCTCTCATGCATTCTTCTAATTATGTCTCGGATGAATGCATCTTGCATTCTATTTACATCGTTTTCCTTTTATTATATTTTTGTTATATCAAGAAAAGAAGATCATTATATAGTGATGTGTGTTATGAAGATACAATTATAAATACTGTGTGTTAGAATCGATATTTTTCTGAATGACCGTCTGAATGTCCATACTATAATTTATAAAAATAATGCCACCAAATAATTGATATTTACCACGTGTAATCTAATATAAATATGTTATTGAAGGTTACTATGATATACTAGCATCGCAAATAAAGTGTGTAGCAATAGTAAACTGTTTACAGAACAAATGCTATTCGTCAAAATTTATTTAGCTCAAAAAGATTATGTTACATGATGGTTTTGTCAAAAAAATTGTTTACAATGTGTTGTAATCATATTACATTACTTCAAATATTTTTTAAACTATACACCTACAATCTACTCACAGTATAATGTGATGTGCATAAAATTTATGGATCATTTACAAGAGACACATAGAACGAGGCATCTATAATATTGTCTAAAAGCACTAATTGAAGGAGCCATATTTCAAACTTTGGTGCATTGAATATAGTTTGTTTTATGAATATGTTTTTGTCATATTAAAATTTATAGATCATGTATTCTGTCGTAAAAGGGAATTTCAATACATTTCAGTAAATACAAATAGAATTTTCAAAGCAGAAAAATTTCAATCGTGTTAATCATTTCGAAAATGAATAAAGATTTTACGTAGTGTGTAGTAGGCATACAAATCCATACTTGAGGTGCATGTCTGCAAAAAAGAGTTCTGATACTTTTCCGAGTGCACACGGAAATTTTAAAATTATGTTTTGAATGTCTTATGCGATTTCCAAATTGTTTTTTTTAGATATCATCTTTTATCGTACAGAGCAGAGAGGATTTGTTACGGCTACTCCAAAGTTGTGAAAAGTGTTTTATGTCGTATGCTAGAAATATACATGTATAATTTTAAGATGGAATTTATACAGTTAATTATTTTTAGTACATTTTTGTGATTGAAATAAACAATACATGCTGTTTAATCAGAACTAGCACTTCACACATCTTTTCTTGAGAAAATTACTGAGATATTGTGTTGAAAAGCGTTTCTCCTTCTTGATGTATTTCATACCTAAAACCCTAAAAACATTTCTGCTTTTATAATAATTTTATGTAATTTTAATATTACACAAAAGTCATGCATAAAAGTCCCTAATTGGTCTTTTTATGAAATCAACATTAATTAATATAAATTCAATCGCATTCTTTGTAATCATCATGTTTAGACAAGAATATTTTGAAATGTTCGACAATGTATTTAAAATTAAAAGTGTCCGGTGATTTATGGCTGTATAGTTTATATG
Organism: Maratus speculifer; assembly: GCA_964019185.1. Taxonomy (NCBI): domain Eukaryota; kingdom Metazoa; phylum Arthropoda; class Arachnida; order Araneae; family Salticidae; genus Maratus; species Maratus speculifer. The sequence continues at coordinate 164,930,271 of OZ025294.1, read as the reverse complement.
TGTACTCATGTGAAATTTACATGTTAAACTGTATATATCTGAGCTATCTGATAACATTTTAATATGTAAGCCACTTAATTTTCTACACTAGAAATTGTGTATTTTGAAAGAGACATACCAGGGTGTGAATTTGAAAATTTACCGATGCTTTTTTTTACACGTAGAGACAAATAATTGTTGCATCATCTATATACTTGTTTTAACGGGTAAATTTAAGCAGCTATTTCTTAGAGTGTATAATAAAGTTACTTTTAAAATAAAACATATTATTTGATCTTCCCCTTCTGAATTTTCGCGATATTAGGTTGGATATTTTCTAAAAGTCGCCCTAAATAGTTGATAAAATCTTTCAGGCGTTTCTTTGTGTTGAGACTACCAATATGTACTAAGAACGAAACTATATGAAAAACGCTTCCAAATCATCCAGTACGCAAAAAAACATCGCTTTATCTTTCGCTCATAGAAACAATTCTATAAACAATCTATTTTCGATATTTAAAGAAGAATTTATAAAAATACATTTTTACTAATTGTCCGTAACATTCGGAAATATTTTCAAATACTGGCTTTTAGAATGCAATGCAATGCAATTCGTTCTCTCAATTGAAAACAATAGATTTTTTGGATGCTATCACATCCCAACTAAACATTTTCAGCTGTAACTGTGCATAAATTTATAACAGAAAATTGCTTATTTTATTGTTAATATTAATACTGTTAAATCGATATGTTTTTCAGTTACGCACATTTGTTGAACGTAAGTATTTACTTGAAGTCTCATAGCATCCGATAAACTGGTATCCTAGATAACTGATTAACATTAGAATTTTGGAAGTAGATCGGCTGTGATGCAACTCGTGATTTTTTGCTTGTAACTTTGTTGTTAGTAAAACTTTGAAATACTTTGATTTTTCCATTAATATTAAGTATAAAGCCTTAACACCATTTTAGTTGAAAGCAAACGAAAACCTTTTTATCTATAGATCTGTATATACAAATTATCGTATAGTCATCGTATCGAGTGATCGATAAATCAAATAAAGTAATGGCTTTTTCTCTAATTTAAATAAATTTTCTATTTATATATTTTTTATCGCACTTGCTTTTCACAAAATGGGGGGCTGAGGACACATATGTCATGTACATGCAAGACAAATGTGTGAGCTTTTATGTTATTTCAAGCTATAGCTTATCTCTTTAATATCTTATAAACCATGTAAAAAGAATTTTTAACTTGTCTTAAACTGCTCGAGCAAAAAAGTGTTTGCTTATGGTATTCCAGTTTCGCAAAATGTATTGTGATGGTTTCGCAATGGTGGCATCATTTTGTAAATTTAATGTTGCACTCAAGTACACAATGTCAAAAATGCTCTTGTTAAATAAAGCAAATTTTATTTTATTTTATTACTGGTGTCAAAAGAAATTTTAAAAGAAAAGATTATGTCGGCGCTGCACTAAATTGTCAACTAAATTGTCAACTTACCTTACAATATCGCCGTAGCGGCGACATTGGAGTGGAAGGGGCTAAACTGCATTTCGGAAATATTTAGGGTTTCAGTTTCACATCAATGAAAATTTCTTTATTGAGTACACTTTCATATTTTTGGCTAAAAATTTTTATTGTTTATTTATGATTATATATCCATATGTATACATATGTGTATGTATATATATGTACATATATATGCATATATATAGAGAGAGAAAAAGAGAGTGGGAGATAAATTAATATGGATATAGATATAGATATATAAAAATGTGTGTTCTGCATATGTATGATCGTGACCGCAGAAATATGATAATTTATATTAAAAAAATGTTTATATTGCTAATGCAACATGAAATTCAGCATGTAAAATACTGTTGCTAGTGTTTTTAAACGCAGTTCATTGAAAAGTAAAGGTTTGGGATTGAAGAACAACGTATTCTTATTGATTATAACTCTACAGTAATTTACAATAAAATTAAAGTCTGTTAATCATATGCAATGACATTCATCATAATTGCCAAGCGTTTTTCTAAATATAATTGTCGCTTACCTGCTATTAATATTAATACAGATATCTTGATTATATATTATACTATATACTTATATTAATATTAATACTTATATTATTCTTTTTTAATCAGTATCAAATTTCTTAAAAGCATTTAACATTACAGTTAGACTGATAGAAAGGCTCAGTGAAAAATAGTAAATCGGGTAATGTATCGTAACATAGTGCATTTATAAATACAAATAATGACGTAAATTTTTTCTATCAGTCTAACTGTAATATTAAATGCTTTTAAGAAATTTGATACTGATTAAAAAAGAGTGTATTTAAATAAAGATTAAAATCCAAATATATGGCGTTTAATTTTTATGTACGAAGGTTTACAAATTATGTATTTCTGTTACATTATTTCTAGTAATTATTAAAGAATTCTTAATAACCACGTTTATTTTAAACATTATTTATATGATATTTATTTGAATATTTTTCGTTAAGAAATAATTTAATTCTAATAAGTAATAATTAAATTTTGTTATACATTAAAAATTTATAATTATTCGTTAAATGTAAGGAATTGCAGTTCAATAATAAACAAATATATCAAAATATAGATTTTTTATGTCGAAAATACAAAAACTTTTAAGTATGTCTTAGAAAAATAAACTTAATAAATAATAGATTCTTCAAAAAACCTGTGATTGTCGATATTTCTATTTTGTGTCCCCATTATATTTAAGAATCAATAGAACACATAGAGAGGAAAATGTCAAAAAATTTCAGGAGCTGCACACACCTGACTCTTTCTCTTGAAAAATTACATACAGTGGAAATGAATAGAATTTGTGTGATATTCTTTACGACTAATGTGATAATATGCCATGAAATGCTGCATCAAAAGTAGTATGAAGAAAGTTTAATGTGCATATTGAATTTCAATTAAAATCGTTCAAATAGAAAATTTTCTCTTAAATAAAGGAAATTATCTTTGCCAATACACTTTTGAAACAAAGGTAAATTGACGATTATTGATTTTTTTTTCCTTTTTTAACTTCGCACCCTTAGCAAAAAATGGCATAGGATTTTTCATGGAAATATATATGGTTTTATATTTAAAATCATAAAAAATATGTCATTATATGTAAACATATTGTATTCATATGATAAATATTCATCGCTCTATGGTATTGCAGAGCAATGTGTATGGTAAAGTTATAGGATAATGATACATACCATACATTTTATGGTATCCAGAGAAATGTGTATGGTAAAGTTATAGGATAATGATATACACCATACATGATATGGTGTACATAAAAGGTATATGGTAAAACTATAGGAAAATGAAATTTATAGCATGATGTATCGTAAATTCATACATAATTGTTTGTCCATAAATTTTATAGTATTTCAAAGCATGGTTTATGGTAAAATCTTAATACCTTTTGAAAGTTTATAATATATTAGATTTTGTGTAACTATAATATAAAACTACTCGGTTGTGGTAATCTCAAATCTTTCTCTTATCTTCATGCATGTCTATGCACTTTTAAAAAATAGAATCATAGCAACGCCACTGGTTAGATCGTTTAAACCAAAATCTATTTAGCAACAATTTATGTTAACTTATAACCAGACTGATGAAAATCCCTTGATCTAAAATTAATATAACATAAAATAACATATTATTTTATTCTTGTATAATTCATATATATAAGTGTGTAAATGCGTTAAAAATAAAAAAAATCTTGAGAGAAATAAATTATTCAATAAAAATATATATTTGACGAATTTCCTATAAAATTCTAACAGCAATTGAAGGAGTCAGGGACACGTAAAAAAATACTGCATTAAAATTTTCTCTGATTTTTCTATGCTTATAATGACATTTTTTATCGTAATTAGAGAGGGAAATATTATTATTATTATTATTATTGTACGGAGGTGTACTAAATTAAAAAGAAAAACTAAATTAAAAAGAAAAAGCAAGTAGACTGTAAATTTAATGGAATGTTTATTTTCTTAAGAGTCGCCGCTTGTTGCAGCATTAGAGCTTGTTGCTAAGAGACCGTTTCTCTCAATCCACTGCGTCACACAACACGTGAGCATAGGGTTACACTAAATTGCCGATTGGCGTATAATTGGCGTGGGTTGTGTTTGTCGCCAAGGTGATGTTACAAGATCACAATACAGAAGCGGAACATCCCGCCCGGCGTTGAAATATTTTTATATTTCAAGATACATATGCAATACAAGTAATAACACAACATGATACATTTTATAACCAAAAATAAATAAATAAAATAAATAAACACAAATAATACATGAAAAATTAATACATAATAAAGCACATTTAAAGTTTAGGATCTATGATGTTGTCCTCAATGTGTAATATACTTATTTTTGAAATAGGTCGTTTAAAATTACCCTTAGCGGTACGAACTTCAACTACCCTGACTATCCCGTCCGCGCCTGGGAAAACCTTATTAATGCGGCCTAGTGACCAAGTGCAAATGGGTAATTGTGTGTCCTTAAGCAAAACTAGCATTCCTGGCAGAATATTAGGCCTTTTAAATAGCCACTTGTTTCTTTCTTGTAACTGGCTCAGATAATTATTCTGCCAACGTTTCAATATTAACTGCGTTAATTTTTGAGTCCTTTGCCATTTATTTAGCAAATTATCTTTGACCTCACTTAAATTGGGTTCTGGAATTAAATTAAGACGCTTTCCTATGAGGAAGTGACCAGGAGTCAACACCTGAAGATCGTCAGGATCTGTTGACAAAGGACAAAGTGGTCGCGAATTCAAAATAGCCTCTATCTGTGTGATAACTGTCAGGAATTCCTCGATCGTGAGATGAGCTGAGCCCACAGCTCTTTTTAAGTGGTATTTGAAAGATTTGACTCCTGCCTCCCAAAGGTCACCAAAATTTGGCGCCCTAGGAGGGGAGAACTTCCAGTTAATACCTTCAGAAGCTAAAAAGTTCGAAACTTCATGACTCGTAACAAGTCTGCGTAAACGTTTTAGTTCTGCTGAAGCCCCAACGAAATTTGTAGCATTGTCGCTAAAGATTACAGAGCTTTTCCCACGACGAGCGAAGAATCTTTTTAGAGTCGCTATTATAGCCTCGGATGTCAAATCTGAGACAAAATCCAAGTGCACAGCTTTAGTGACCATACATACAAATATGACAACATAGATTTTCTGAAAAGTACCCTTTCTTTGACCTTTATATTTTATTTCAAAAGGCCCACTTAAATCTAATCCCACATTTGAAAATGGGGAACTGGGCACTATTCTTTCAGGAGGGAGATCCCCCATCATTTGACTAGCCGTTATAGGTTTAATTTTAAAGCATTGTAAACACTCATGTACAATTTTACGCGCAATATTTCTGCCACCAAGCGGCCAATATTTTTGACGCACTGTGTTCAAAAGAGCTTGGGGTCCTACATGAAAATCTCGTTTATGATAATATTGAAAAATTATTTTCGTCAAGCGACAGCTCGCCGGAAGTATAATGGGGTGTTTATGGTCAAAGTTCAAATTTGATTTTGCTAGTCTTCCTCCCACCCTCAATAAGCTATCTCCATCTAAAAAGGGATTTAAGAATTTTAACTTACTTGCGCGATGAACCGAAGATCCCGCTTGGAGGGCCGAAATTTCATGTTTGAAATACTTTACCTGTTCATTTTTTATTAAATAAACCTCTGCCTTTCTTAATTCCTCCAGCAACAGAGGGCCGGTTGCAAATGTTGCTTTTTTACATTTATGTATGAATCTGAAAATATAAGCTAAAATTCTAATTAATTTTTTGAAATTATTGCTAAGATTAATTAAATTATCACAGAAATTAGAGTCATTATGAATAGCGAATGTCAAGTTGCTGGGAGCTTTAAGCTCACGAGAATAATGTTCATCTTTAATGTCACTTATATTAGAGTCAGTTTTTGCTATTGTTTCTTCAAGAATTGAAAGAGGCGGGCCATGCCACCACAACTGGTTAGAAGAAAGGTTTTCCACACTTGCACCTCTTGATATCAAGTCAGCTGGATTGTGTTCTGACGGAATATGAAACCATGGAAAATTCTTAGTTTGTTCCTTGATTTGCACAACGCGGTTTCCCACAAACGTTTTCAGGAGATGAAGAGCAGTGTCTATCCAAGTTAAAGCAATAGTTGAATCAGAAAACAAATTGACTGAAGCTATTTGTTTGTCTAATGAATTTAAGACCTTGTTAGTGAGTTTAGCCAGAAGAAGACATGCTGACAGTTCGAGACGAGGCACCGTTATTACCTTGGTTGGACACACGCGGGATTTACTACATAATAAGTGACTGATGGTTTCACTAGAACTAGATGTTTGCATGTATATCACTGCGCCATAAGCCTTGGAAGACGCATCTGCGAAACCATTTAGCACCACTGATTGGTTCACAGCTAGGAAGCATCTTGGCACTTCAATGGATTCCAGTTCTTTAAGACTTTCGAGGAAGGTTTCCCATTGTTTGGCAACATGAGAGGGCAGCTTCTCATTCCACTCTATTTTAAGAAGCCATAGCTCCTGCATGAATATTTTTGCTTTAGCAATCACTGGCCCTAAGATATCGAGAGGGTCATCTTGCAGAACTCCACCCTTACATAATAAATCGTTCAAAGATTTTCCATTCGTTGACTTGGCACTAGCGTCAAAAACGACGTGTAATTTTGTGGTTTTACTAGAGGGTCGTAAAACGCTGTGGTGTGGTAAGTAATAGCCATCATTAAAGTTCGTGTTGTCTTTTATTTCATGCATGTGATTTAAATCTCTATATTCTTTAATAAATTCTGTGTATAAATTTTTCATAACAGAATCTCGATCTAAACGTTGCCACATAGAGTTTAATCTTTTCAAAGCAAGATTTTTGGAATTTCCCAAATCGGGTTCTAAGACCTGTGGTTTAAACGGCATCGTGACCACAAACCTACCATCCGGTTTTCTGAAGTGCGTTTTATCGAAGTGATCATTACAATAGTCTAATTCTTCACTGTTACAGGGTTTTAAATTTTGTACTTCTTCAATTTCCCAGAAAGACTTCAAAGTGTCATTAAGTAATTCAAGATTTTTTGTTAAGAAACAATAATTATTGTTATTATTATTTACTGTTTTGTCATAAATACACCCAGATACTAAATATCCAAAAATACTTGATTGCAAATATAAATTATTGCCTAACTTTATTTTTTCTTCATTTAAAAGAGAAAAATACAGTTCAGCACCGATAATTATCTCCACACTGCTTGGAATGTTAAATTTTTTATCCGCTAAACAAATATTTGCTGGAATTTTTAAATCTGATATGTTTATCTTTTTCGAGGGCGTGAAGTCACAAATGTTTGGAACGATTAATAACTCAATATCATAACTGGCACTATTCATTTTATTTGACAACTTAGATTTGATTCTAGATTTAATGTAAATAGGCAATTTATTTATTCCACTTACAGGAATATTTATTTTCTCTTTTTTCAAGCCTAATATTTGTGCTGCTTTAAATGTACAAAAATAATTCTGAGATGCTGAATCTAATATTGCCCTGAAAGGAATTTTGATGCCATTTACATCTGTCAAATAAATTATTGCAGTGCTAATTAAAACAGATTTAATATTATCATTTTCATACGAAAAAAATGAATGAGCAGTAGTTTCGTTTTGTGATAAATCTTCCGAAACAAAATTGCTATTTATTGTTTCATGTATTGGGAGGTTGTTTATAGGATTGTTTACTGGTGTTGTATAATTATGTAATGATGAATGGTGGCTTGCGCTCTTACAAACATGACAAGTGCCTTTTGAATTACAATAATTAATGAGGTGGGCTGAACTTAAACAATTGAAGCAAAGTTTATTTTTCTTAACAAGGTTAATTCGCTCACTTAACTTCATGTTTTTATATTTAACACAATGATATAAGGGGTGGTTTTCGGTTTTACAGATTACGCAACATTTACTTTGAGGTTTGTTTTTATGAATAAGGATTTTGCAGTATATTTAAAGGATACGTTAGAACTTATACTATTTAAGATTTGACATCTTCGTTCAAGAAATTCTAAAAATTCATCAAAATTAGGCACTTCATTATCCTTTAATGTTAGTTCGTATTGTTTACGAGTTTCGTTATCTAGTTTATTTAGAATAATATTCAGCAAAATTGCGTTCGAGAAATTATCTCTATCATACTTTAAGATCTTTAAAGCCCTTAAATTTTTCTTCACGTTATCCAATAAAATGCGGAGATCCTTAGCGGATTCCTGTTAAATTACATAAAGATTTAAAATATTCTTTATATGACAATCTACCATAACTCTTTTATTCTCGTATATTTGTTCTAACGCATTGAAAAGTGAAACATAATTTTCATCTGGTGTAAGCAAACTCCTCGCTTCACAGTCAAAGCAGAACGCAAATAAAAAAAAATTTCATTATCTTTTAAATTTGAATTATCATTAATAAGCTCATTAAAAGTACTTTTAAATACGGACCATTCTTCAATTCTGCCACTAAAAACCGGCAATATGACCCTAGGTAGCTTAATGCTAGATGTTTTAGCTTGGTCCTGTTCAATGGATTTTTTTTTTTGAATCGGTATTTTCATAATAAGCATTAATAGAGGATTTTAAGCTTACCTCTAGTTTTAGAATATCCTCGTCCAGTTGACTCAATATTTTTTCAGTTTCTTCCAACTTTTCTTCCTTTATTATTCTATAATACTCTAGTTTAAGAGCTTCAAACTTTTCTTCTGTTTTCGACAGTAAGTCCAGGTGGGCTTTCCATTCGGGTAAATTAAATGTTTTTCCATCCGTTGCGTTAAATATTCTAGTGACTTGGGCCTTGATATTCCCTCGCCTTCTGTTTAACGATGTTATTTCACTTTCCGACATTATTCATCTTGTTGACGAAATTCGATAAATTCAATATTTAATTCAATAGAAAAGACACTGGCTCGTTCATACCTCCGGGTCGCTAGGACCAAATGTACGGAGGTGTACTAAATTAAAAAGAAAAACTAAATTAAAAAGAAAAAGCAAGTAGACTGTAAATTTAATGGAATGTTTATTTTCTTAAGAGTCGCCGCTTGTTGCAGCATTAGAGCTTGTAGCTAAGAGACCGTTTCTCTCAATCCACTGCGTCACACAACACGTGAGCATAGGGTTACACTAAATTGCCGATTGGCGTATAATTGGCGTGGGCTGTGTTTGTCGCCAAGGCGATGTTACAAGATCACAATACAGAAGCGGAACAATTATTATTATAGTTTTCAGCATCTAGTGTTTAAGCATTGATTGTCATGGATAAGACTTCAAGTATACGTTTTTTTCATGATGGGTTTTCACAATTCTTCACATTTAAATTATTATAACTCAAAAACCGTTAAAAATAAATGCTTTAAAATTAGAACATGCCTTTTTTAATTGCTTTACTTATTTTTTGATTCAGCAAATTTGAAAGAAATATTTACTTTTAAAAATGTTATTTTTTTTCAAACATTTACTTTAACTATATTTTTTTAACTAATATTTTTAAAAAGGCTGAATCAAAATTAAAATGTAGGTGTTTCTGTTTATTTAATTACTAAAAAACTAAAATTTTACAATTCTTAAATTGAGTTACAATAATTTTTAATTACCCTCCACTTTTTAAAAATAAATTTTAAATAAAAAAAATAGAGAAGTTTTATCATGTGATTTTGTTTAAAAATGGTATGTTCAATGACCACAAAAAATTGCAAAATTTTAATTCAATAAAAGATTTTTTTAATGTGTCCCGGGCCCCCTCAAAATAAAAAAAAATGTCAAAAATAGCCTGGATTTATTTAAAGAAAATCTTTTTAAATTTATTTTAAAAAGGACCTACAAATATTTGAATCATCAAAAGAATTTTTGAAATAGCTTTTAAAAATATTAACAATATATATATTATATATATATACATATAGTATATATAATATAATATATTATAATATATTAATCAAATATTAAAGTTCTAAACTTAATAGTATAAAGAAAACAGTTCATCAATTAATTCACGTTATTTTACACTTTTTATTCATTTTATTTGCAACAACAAGGATTTTTATTTTATTTAAGGTTTAATAATTATAAAAAAGATTGAAAACTTTTTTACGTATAAAAATATCAAAAAATCTACCAATATTTTTATCGATCTCAAATTATGATAATATATGAAATAATAGTGTTTTTATTTTGTTCCTATGTATTTCATATATGTGAGCAGAGTCTATGCGTTATACGTAAAAAATTATATGGGAGAAATAAAATGATTTAACAAAAATATATATTTGACATTTTTCCTATAAAATTCTAACAACGATTATAGAAGTTTGTAATTACAAACTTCTGTATGTTTTTTCTTATGCTTATAATGACGTATAATGAAATATATTCATTTATATTAATTTTATATGCAACAACAAAGTTTTTACTCTATTTAATAGTTAATAATTATTGAAACGATTAAAAATCATTTTAAAATGTATAAAAATATTGAAAAATCTGTTATCTTTTCAGTATTAAAATTTAAAAGAAAGATTCATAATTTCCGTAAAAATTATCTAAAAAAATAGCAATACATATTTTTTTTTAATTAAAAAATGCTCGTAAGTAATATGAATTAATATAATACATTAATATAATCATTAAAAATACATTATATACTAAGATATCAAATGGTTTCTTCTTCTAATTAAATATTATTTATTATCGACTTTCTCTTTTTTTAAATTAATTTTAATAAACAAAAAATAGTTTTTCCTTTAATTAACTGGACTTTATAACTAAAAAATATTTGCTAAGATATTTATTCCATGCATTAAAATAATAAATTAACTTATAAATACATGTCTATAAAACAATTTATTAAAAAAAAAAACATTTTAAACTCCCTTCTTTTGTCAACCATTAGTTTAGAACGACAAATGGGGATGATTTACCGAAAACGGTTCATATTCATATATTGTTTTATAAGCTACGTATTCATATATTGTTTTATAAGCTCAGTTCATCACCCACGTATGGCCGAATGGATACGACTCTCGCCTCTCACCGCCTACAGTCCTTGGGTCGATTCCCAGTTCTTCCCGAGGTCGAAATGGATCAGTTAGCTTGGTTCCTCGTATTCCTAAAAGATGGCGCCACCAAAGTTGATATCGTTATTATTTTTTAATACATAGTACCATAAAGAATTACCATACACTTAACGTTTATATGGTTTTTCATAAGAATTACCATGCACTTAACGATTATATGGTTTTCCATAGAATCACTTTTACCATAGGCAAAAAACCAAATGATTGCACTTACGGGTTTTTTTTATGGTAATTCTCATGCCCTTTTTAGCTAAGGGCACTATGAAGTAAATTTATACACTTTATTCTGGTTCCTTTTACAGCGGATTTACATTTATTGAAATGAGGTGAGCATGATTCCTGGCAATAAATATTTTGTGTGAATTTTCATAATTGCGTGTCTAAATATTATATGAAATAACTAATGAAAAATAACAATTAGAAGTGTGTATTACTTAACAGTTGAATAAAACTTTGTTATTCATAAAATATCATTTTTATAAATATTACATTTAAGTGCAAATGGACAAAAAGGATTTTTTTTTTTTAAAGGGTTTGTATAGAAATACTTGATGTTTTTTTCTTTTTAAAGGGTTATTTGTATAGAAATTTTAGTTTGTATAGTTTGTATAGAAAACTTTGTGTTTTTATTATGGTCTTTTTCACATAAAAATATCCACGACAGTTACAGTATTGTAGATATGCATGTTTCTTGAAATCATTAGAAAACTGAGAAACTTATCACCTGATGGAAGTCGTTTACGTGTGTATACCAATTTTTAGGATTGTCTACAGATAATTTAGACAGAGCAGATATTATGACAGAATAATTACAGTATTAAAATACATTGAACCCAATTTGCTATGCATTTATCACTTTTTGTTTAACTTTAGGGATGTAAAATTCATTCTCTATTTTTTTTTCTTTTCGCGCAACTGCGTAATGACCTTTTTTGCCAGCGGCCTTGATTATAATCATTTGCATGCTAATGAATCATAGCTAATAAATCGTTACCATTAACACATTTATGAAGAACGTCCTTTTTAACTGAATAATCATCATAAAATTTCACTTTTAGGATTTCTTTTATTGTTTTATTATGCTCATCGGTTTCTTGAGCTTGGATAATTTTTAAAGTTAAGCTATTTTAGATTACCATACAAATAGCATATCTGCTTAATGCATGAACATGCCTCATACTACTACCGTGTCTATGTTCAATAACATAATCAAAATTGGATAACATTATTGCCAATCTAGCTATTTTTGTACTCATTTCTTTTTTATCCATAGTCATTTTAAATGCATTACAATCGGTTACAATTTGAAATGGAATACCTAGCAGATATACTCTAAACTTTTTCGGGGCTTCAACTAAAGCTAAAATTTCTAATTCGTAGCTAGTGTACTTTCGTTCAGCTTCGGTTGTTTTTTACTGGCGAAATAAAGAGGATGAAATTAATTATCTACTGGAGATTGTTGCATTAATACAGCTCCATAGCCATTAATACTGGCATCACAATGGATATTGGTCGCGCTTTTGGGATTGTAAATCGAAAGTACTCGTTCTGATGACAAAATGCGTTTGAGTTCAATAAAAGCTTTTTGTTCTTCTATATCAAATTGAAGTTTCGAATCTTTTCTTAACAGGTCCTCCAACGGTTTAGCTATAACCGAATAATTTCTTATAAATTTTCGAAAGTATCCTGTCAATCCTAAATAAGTTTGAATATCTTTGGTAATTTACTACTGCTTTTGTCTTCACTGGGGAGAGATACAATTTACTATTTATGATTCTATACCCCCAAAAATCAATTTAACGCTTCAAAAAATGTATTTTTTTAAGATTTAAATCCAACCCATATTCTGATGCAGTTTCCAAAACAAGCTTAATTTTCTTAGACCTTCAGCTTCGTTTTTGGCAGATATTATTAGCTCATCCATATGAATGCCTACAGTGTGATCTTTTAATAGGTATCGAAATACATTATAAATATATTTTTGAAAAACAGTAGGGCTATTCGTCAGCCCAAATAGACATTTTAAAAATTCGTATTGTCTTTTGTGAGTGACAAAAGAGGTGTATTTCCATGAGCCTTCTTCAACATCTACATGAAAAAACCGTTTTTCAAATCTATGGTGGTAAATATTTCGGCCGAATGTAATTGGTCTATTACATCATCGACAACTGGCAAGGGGAAATGCGCACGCTCTGTCTTTTTGTTAAGGTGTCTGTAATCAACACAAAGGCTCATTGTGCTATCTTTTTTTAATTAACACAGCAGGTGAAGTAATATTAGAAGAACTTTTCCGGATGACTCCCTGAGCTAGCCACTCTTCAATTTGGTCTTCAACTATATTTTCTCACATGGCGGTAATCTTCAAGTGGCAAAACAAACAGGGATTTCATCAGTTAAATTAATTTTCATTTTAACATTTTCTGTTTTAGTTTTAATTCGCACATAATTCTCAATTAAAGATGATAACTCTGAACGTAAATTTTTGTCAGCAATGTGACTTAAATCAATTTTAGGCTCATCCAAAACATTTATAATATTAACTAAAAAGTCATTAGACTGAACTTCGGTTTTAATCAGTTTCACTTCATTCTCAGAAATAGTTGATGTACCTTGGTGAATAACACCAGTGCCAATTATTAAATCGAAATTAATGCAACTGTCATTAACTTTAAATTTTAAACTATCTATTTCAATTTCTGAATTTAAATAACCTTCTGTCTTCATTGAGGCTTTTCCTAAACTTATCAAAGTGATACTCGTAGGTTTTCCTTTTACAAAATTATTCAAACTATCATAAATACTTCTCTTTAATAGTCTTTTTACCACCAATATGTATTAAAGAGATTAAATGTAAAGAATAAAGTTTTATCTCTTTTAGAATTAAATCTTCGTATGCAATAATGTTTACTTGTGACTGAGCTTTTTTAACATTTGTATCTTCCGATTTATTACGCTGAAAGGATTTATGCCCATAAGCGTTACAAGAAAAACAAAGGGACCCTTTATCTTTATTTGCACAGTGAATGCTCTTAGGATTATTTCCACCACAATTACAACAGCGCATATTTGGCTTTACAGGTTTAAATTTGTTCTTAATTTCAACTTCGGATTTAATTTTAGGCTTTGTTTTTCATGTTTATGAGATTTCGCATTTTCATACTCCTACTGTATTTTTTCGTAGACGTTTAATTTTTGTTTAAATTCAATAATATTGGGGCAACCATACAATTTTTTTTAAATAGGATCGTTATTTCCATTTATTGCATATTGAATAAATGCAGAATCTTCAATGTTGCCTTTTGAATATGATTGTTTCATGTTTAAAAAAATCGTCTAACGATTTATGTGGTCTATTTTTGTTTCTTTTGGATAGCAATTCATGTAATTCAGCTGAATTGCATATTTGACCAAATTCAGAAACAAGCAATGACTTCAATTTAGACCACGAATTAATTTTTGTTTTACTTTCAATAAACAATTTAGCTTTGCCTGTCATACGGCGTTTAGCCAAAATCAATTTGTGCAGATCACTAACATTAAACAATGAAACAATATCTCCAAAATCGGCAAGCCACTTTTGAACATTCTGAAATTCAGTACTCTCAAAAATTGCAATGGTACTTTCAATGTCATTAATAGAAAAAGCAGTTTTAAGAACAAAATCAGGAATTAGAGTTTTCTGATTTTCATTACTTTCACAACTAGAGCTACCAGAATCATTTATCACATTATTCTCAAAAACATTTGAAATATTTCTTGTTTTATTTGAATCATCGTTAAATTTATCGCCGCTCTTGTCATCACTAAGAACACCTTCATCCGGCATAATATTAATTTTCAATCTACTAAAGTCACATAAACTAGAAATTATTCTGGCAGCAATTTCATCAAAAGTCCCCGAATTATTTATACACAAAACACTGCAAATGGTTATTAAATCGTTTACAGAAAAAATATCTTCGATATCTTTCAATTTTGATGATATTCATCGGAATCTACTTGAAACGCAAAACCAGTAAAATTTCGAATTCTACGCTTGTTATTTCTGTCCTCGATTTCTCAAAAAAATAATTTATGCAATGTCTTAATATTAGATGACTTCTCTGCTTTCAACGAAATTTTTTATTCCTTGAAATCAATGAGTTTTGACATGCTTGAAAAGGAAAATAAAATAATAAACTCACTTCATAATTAGATGTCCAGCTTTACACACTTTAATGCTTTCATCACGGTATTCTACAGCTTCCAACATATTCAAAAAGCATTTCCAGTTCTTTGTGGACGTGCGTCTTTCATCCTACTCCTGACACCATTTGTAGATTTGGATGTTTCTTGAAATCATAAGTAAACTGAAAGACATAAATTATATTCTGACACCGTTAAAATTTTAGAACCTATATTAACTATTCAATATTTACGAAAAGAATATTATATACAGAAGTCTATTTACAAAAAAAATTACAAACATTTTAAATCTCGTAATTTAATGTTTCAACATATCGTCATTCCACGTCGTTCTCCAAGGGACAACAATCGTTCTACTCACGCTTTCTTCATTTCAGTTCCTAAGTGTCAGTCCTTTGCCACGTCTTTCATCTAGCTGCGTGGGATATATATATAGCAGCCGGGCACTATAATGGGATATGGTACTTATACAAGCCGAACTGTTGGAGTAAGAGTCGCTCCCACAATATTTTATTGCAAATTTAAGTACTAGTTAGAATAATTTTAAATACTATAAGTTGAGTTTAATACAAGTAAAGACAAATATTTATTTTTTAGGGCGGCAGACTAATAATCTAAATCTTTGATCACCATTTGTTTTATATGATGTTTTCTAAAAGCATTAACATAACGGGTATGTGTAAAGTATTTTTGTATAAGCCTTTTCATAATCCGCAGGTAGTAACATATAATGGAATCTTCGATATTTCCTATTTACAAATATTCAAAGTCTTTGCATGCGTTTTTTTCCTTTCAGCAGAATCAAAGTGTTTTAATTATTCTTTTTAAATACATAAGTCTCGAATAATATGTACAGGCATTTTACACTCGGTGCGCGTTTTCAATTTGTTTGTGAATGCAGGAAATGCTATACCAGCACGCACAGAACAAGAATCTCATTAGGTAACGTTTACCAAGACGTGTCGAATTGAGATTCGTAAACAAACTTTGTGAAATATAAAGTAATTTGAAACAATCTTCAAGATACGCTTTTTAGAACAGTACGTGAACTCTATCGAAAGATTGTGTATTTGTTTGATTTCGAATATAGAAGAGCGTTATAAAGCAGCTGGATGTAAAAAAAGGTTGTTTTGAGACTATAAAAAATCAAAGCACTTTGATTGTTAAAATGTAATTTATACTTGCATTTTTGAATACAACTAATTCATAGCGAAGCTAATTACGCAGTTTTACTGGAAATGGTATAAAAATTACGAAATTCTTTCAATTTAAAAAATGAAATACATTATATTTTACTCAATTATTTTAACAAATTCATACTAAATGGTAAAGTTATTATACGAGTTTAATATCTTCAATTCTTCAAAAGAAATGCTGGCATGTTGTGAGTACAGGCAGGCTAAAAGGTAGAGCATTGGGCATATTATGTACCATTACATATATTTATAAAAGTTTCATCCAATCATTATAGGCTATTTCCATGAGTACTTGTAGTGTAAGTCACAGGCTACGATTTTTGGCTACCAGTATTTTAGTACGAAAAAATGTCATTTATTTTATCGGCACATTCTCATTAATTGAATAAGGGCAAGCAGACTTTTCAAAAATAACGGTGGCAAACAAGCATAGCAATTATAAGGTAATGTGACTTACACTACAAAACCCATGGAACTAGCCTATAACTCTTCTAAAAAAACATTTTTTGTTTCCATTTTTTTTCACAATTTATATATAACTTTATTCCGAAATTAAAACATTTGAAATTTTAAAAGCGATTATTTTCTTAAATAAGGCTAACCTTATTGTGAGATTTATTGTAAATACAATTATTAACAAAATTTAATTCTGTATATTTCGAGTTTAAAATTGTGTGTTTGTGTTAACGTAGTTTGAATTTTCTATTCAATCAAGATGAACCTTTGATTGCATTCAAATATTTTTTCTTACCATTTCTTATTATTTAAAAGTAATTTCTGAGAGTAAATAGTTATTATATTATAAGGTTTTCGTGCAGATCATAAAATTTTAATAAAGGTTACCTTTGATGCACAGTTTTTCATAGTACAACAACAATGAAAAACAATCATGGTTAACAAATCAATACCTTAAGCAAACAATTTCAAATTAAATGAAAACAAAGTATACAAAATCATTTTGTTATATCCACTTAATATTTATTATTTTGAAAATCAAATTTAGACTGCATTTATCCATAACAGACAAGGAAAATATAAATATAAATCTGTCCAAAATAGAGAATAAAATGTCACTGAAACAAGATCAAATTTTGTAAATCAGGTTACTCACGGACAATAATCACAATCTTCCCTAACATACAATCTGTCACATTTCCGTAAGACATACATTTCTTTCATAAGTGAATAACTTCTTTGACATTCCTTTATTACTAACGAAAAGGCTTCTATATCTCATCTACTATGTGAGTAATTTTCTTATATAAGGGGCACAATTGTATTCTTTTCAGAAAGAATAATAATGATTCTATTGTAGGATGAATAAAACATTAAATCCCAAAGACTTGGAGAAAAGAACTAATAACTCTTGCAAGAAGTAAGAATAAAAATCTAACAAGTAAATATTTAAGACATTCATGTTATTTTAAAAATTATAAATAATTCTTTACTTGAATAAAATTTATTAAGTTGATTTCTTGTAACATGAAAAAAAAAAGAATTTTAATATTTGAATGCGTAGTACGCCATGCAACTACAAGGAAGTATAAAAACTGATTTTATTCCACTTTTATGTCATTCTATAACACAACCAAATGTGTTGTAGAAGCTATTTAACACATTATTGACTAATAATGAACCTATTTATCTATTTTGCAAACTGCTCCATTTATGTTTGTTGCTGTTGGAAATTTTTGAAAATAATCATTACCTTAATTAATCGCAGAAATTTGCATTTAATATAGGCAAATAACGCTTAAAAATTACAGTGCGAGTAAAATAAAATATATATATATAAATTTCATAATCATTTTTACTTTGCAAAAGCTCTTCTTAAATATTTAAATTTGACATATTCATTTTTTTTCTTAAGTCTTAAAAATATCTGCTCTTTAATCCTATCTAATTTCTCAAATTTAAAATACGTATATTAATCATTATTTACTACAAATTCTTAATCTAAAACATTACTTCCTTCATGAATTTTTATTATTGCATTCCTTTATCTCTTGTTCTAAAAAGAATAATGTATTTACAACAACAATCCTCATATAAGTATACCATCAATTTATTTTTTCTTCCATTTAAGATATTTTACATTTATTTCTAATCACAATTATTTTTATTTTCTTAAATTATCGATTTCATACCCCCAACATGCAATGCGCAACCGCACGCCTGTCTGCCTTCACTATTGTGTTACTATAAAACTGCTGCCAATAGATAAAGAATTCTTTATCGGTTTCGCTCCCTCACACTTTTCTATTAATTGTTTACCCGGTAAATTTGGTAACCAAAAAATTGCAAATTTATTAAATTTGTTGCTGTTTCAAATAATACTTTTGCTCACTTTTTTACATTTTAAGGCACTTTAAGTTGTATTCTTTGAACAATATCTGCATATAATATTGGCAAATGAAACATTACTTGTAAAAAAGAAACATTCTGTTTTATTTTATAATTTAGAGAACTTAAAAATCATTTGTACACAGAATTGAATAACATAAAATTTTTATCCAGCGAAAATCATCGAAAATGATGATCGATGATTTAATGAATAAAAAAAGATAATTAAATTATTTACATAGTTTTTTTAAAATATTCGCACAAAATTTGCTACTATGCTTAAGATTGTATGAAAAAATATGTAGGAATTTAGAACGAACCCCAAACAATAAAATTTATCACATGAAAAACAATTTGTTAATAGTGATACCGCCAAGACACAAATCGTAAATGTTAGTCATAACAAGAAGAAGCATGACATAAAATAAGCTATATAGTTGTGCATACTCCGAGTGCCGCGTAAAAATCTATCGTTACTCACATCAATTTTAAAGGATTCGGAGAGAGGCACAATATGTGTAAACTGCTTGGGTATCAACAGGCCTTTTTATAATATTTGCATTTACTATATTTACATACTAAACATTTAACATTTTTTTTCTTTTTATTATTGATCCTATGAAACTGTAGAAAAGGTCAAACTTCTGTCGTCTCATATTCATTCATATTTATTTTAATGTAGGATTGACTTACATATTTTATTTATTATTATTTGAAAGAGAAATCACTTTTTAGAAGGAGGTTTTTTTAAAAGTAAACATTTGAAAACAATGCATCTACTAATAGACACAAATTGAGATATAATGCAGTAAAAAGAATTGCAAATGACTGGGCAAAAATCTATTCTAATTAGACTTTTGATTTAATAGTGTTAAATAATATTCCTTATGAAGGAACCTTGAAATTTTTGTTTAAAAAATAAGTTAAATTAACTTAAATTTGAAAGGTAAGTTTTATATACATCACATTTTAAATGTTTGAGTAGCCAAAAAAAAAAAAAAAAAAAAAAAAAAAAGAAATAATATTCACTAGACCACGTAAAAATCTGATAATTACACATCTTTTCAGCCCTATCAAAAGCTCTTTTTTGTGACCCTGTAAAAAACACTTGTTTACAACATGAAGTCTGTTTAGGTCAGCTTTAGAAACTCATCTTATCGTTTTCTGTATAAGACTCTATTGACAACACTTATCCCATCTAAGATTTCCATGCTTTATATTAAGAATAGGAATAAATTATTTAAAACTAATATAAATCGAAAACTTATTAATATATTTACACGAAACTTTAACAACATTGAACTACTTTTAATACTACACATCCCAGTCAACTAAATTCCCATTACTGTTATATATCTCAGTTAACGGCTATTACTAGATGCAGTGTTATTAACAAGCATATTTCTATCATGGGAATAAATTATTTCAAACATGCAAATCAAAAACTGAATATTTTCGTGTAAACTTTTAAAGATTGAAATTGCATATAAAACAAATAAAATAGAGTAGGTCCGTAGTAAAAATCCGATACTTACAAAACTATATTTGTAATATTAAAAGACATTTTTAAAATATCATTTACATTAACATAAATATTATAATTTTGTTTTACTAGCTTTCACAGGTCGACTGTGGTAAGATAGCTGAATACCATAAGGATAGGTCCATTTCGTCAAGAGATAGGACATTTAAAATTTTCTTACTTTATGTTAAGTATAAGAATAAATTATTACTAATAACTACT
Organism: Maratus speculifer; assembly: GCA_964019185.1. Lineage (NCBI taxonomy): Eukaryota > Metazoa > Arthropoda > Arachnida > Araneae > Salticidae > Maratus > Maratus speculifer. The sequence goes on along the minus strand of OZ025294.1, from coordinate 164,909,663 downwards.
CTTATAAATAATCTAGTACAAATCGAAAACTAAATAACATTTTTACAAAAAAACATTAAACATTTGAAACAAAAAAGCAATTTAAATGCTACTATAAATATCGAATGATTTCAAAACTCTTTAATCAAACGACCTCTTGAGTAATCCTTTAACAGAAATTTAAATTCTACGATTCTGCGTTTTGATAAAACATTTTCTTGCGTCGACTGTTGTAACATATCTTAATGTCATACGTTTGTGTAATGTGGCCATTTCTTGAAGAGTTAGTCAATTTGTTATTTTTTGCTCTATTTTAAGTATACGAAACAATTACTTTAAACTGCTATAAATCAACAACTAATTGATGAATTTATTGAAAACTTTCAAAGCTTACTAGTTATAAAAGCAATCCAAATAACGTAAACTGCGTAAAAATCCAATAATTATACATCTTTTTGAACATTGTCGACAGTTTTTATCTGAACAAGAATTTGAAAAGTGCAATATAAAGCACTTTCAAAATCGCATTTACTGAAAACATATTCATCGGATACCGCCTTACATTTTTTAGCCACTTTGCACGTCCCATTCCACATAAACATTAATTTGGTCTCTACGTTAACACAAGATACACATGTGTCAAAACCCTGTATTATTCAGTCTTAAAAGTATAAAGTAAACAGAGTGCTGATTTTTTTTTTTTTTTATAAAATCATTTGGTGTAACTTTCCTGAAATTCCTTCATTTACGATTCATTCGGTTGTTGTCTCTTTTGCTTGGTGAAAATCAGTATCGAGTGTACATGTCGATTAAACATATCGATTAGAAATCATTAGTAAATAAATGAATAAATAAAAAAACGACAAAAAGACCAAAATTTTCATCGTCAAACGTTACCTATCTACTGCGGAATACAGAGTTGCTACGGGTTTTTCCATTTTAATGTATCTAAGGTCTGAACCTTAACAACTTCCACTTGTTCTGTGTAACTCGACATCCATACGTTAACATACCATTTTTACACATATACAAGGTGATTCAAAAAAGATGGGAAAATTTTTAAGTGGTGATAGTACACACCCAAACAGACATTTTGTATCAAAAAATGCATGGTCGAAAACTAAACGTAAAAAAGTTAGAGGGCACCAAAACGAGTTCGCCAATTCTTAAGCGATCAAAAATACACAATGAACGATTAAGTTAAGTTACGAAAACAAATTTAATGGCATTTGATTACAATAAGTGTTCAAAACAGAAATCTGCATTCCTGTTTCGAGTTACCGCACTGCGAGTAATAATTGCATGTTATGGGAAGAAGAAGAGCTCGTATTCACATTTTCGTTACATTTCATAGGTAAAAGCCCCTGATACGAGAGTGCAATTGTCAATCACTGTAGTAACGCATCTGAAGATGTTGCCCTTCTCTAATAAGGAAAAAACCGATATACATTTTGTTTACGGAGCTGTAAATGAAAGTAGAGTAGAAGCTCAACGGTTGTACGGAGAGCGATTTCCCAACAGGCGGTTTCCCAATCCGAAAACATTTGAACTCTTGCATCGACAGCTGTGCGAGACGTGTTCCTTTCTTGCATCGCGGTTATATGCAGGTCGTCCAAAGAGGGATGTTATGGTGGAAGAAACCATTTTGGATATGGTGGCTGATGAGCCAAATACAAATACACGAGCAGTGAGTAGAGGATTACAGATATCGCAATCCAGAACATGGCGAGTACTCTATGATGAACGTTTGCACCCTTATCATGTTCAACGAGTCCAGGCAAAGCGATTATCCTCGTTGTGTGGAGTTTGCCCGCTGGTTTCTGCAGCAGAATGCAAAAATCCAAATTTTATTTCAACAGATCTTTTCACGGATGAATGCATCTTCACGCGTGATGGTGAATTTAGCACCCACAATCAGCATGTATGGGCAGAAGTAAATCCGCATGCCACTTATCCACATTTGCATCAGCAACGTTTTTCTATCAATGTTTGGGCAGGAATAATCGGTGACCACTTACTCGGCGCTTATCTTCTGCCTATGTGATGCCTATCTATAATTTTGAATGACGACCTCGTGTTTCTGCAATAGGTGCTACTAGACATGTTGAACGAAGTTCGTCCTCATATCCGGCAGGTAATTTGGTTTCAACAAGATGGAGCACCAGCTCATAACGCACGAGCAGTGCGAAACTATCTGGACGTAACCTTTCCAAACAAATGGATTAAATGAAGTAGTCCTGTAGCTTGGCCACCGTGCTCACCAGATCTTTCATGTCTCGATTTTTTTGTGGGGACAGCTAAGAGCTCTTGTGTATGAGACTCCCATTGAATCCACAGAAGAACTTGTCGCCAAGCTTTCGGCTGCTGCAGGGAGTTGCGCAAAATGCCTGGTGTGTTTCAGAAAATTCGCCAATCTGTTCTTCGGAGTTGTACTGCGTGAATAAAAACTGCCGGTCAATGTTTTGAGTACTTATTGTAATCAAATGCCATTAAATTTGTTTTCGTAACTTAACTTAATCGTTCATTGTGTGTTTTTGACTCGTATAAGAACATAACTTTTATCGCCCTCTAACTTTTTAACGTTTAGTTTTCGATGATGCATTCTTTGATACAAAATGTTTGTTTGTGTGTGTGTTAGCACCTCTTAAAATTTTCCCATCTTTTTTTTACTCACTCTGTATATATATATATATTTCAGGTATTCTGAGGGGCAATTATCTAGAACAAATGGATAATGGCAGGAAAGATTAACATATTATTATCAGAACAAATTGTTACAAGAATAACATTATTTGATTGCTTCTTTTATTCTCTGAAAAAAAAATTTGTTCTTAAACTATATGTATATGTGCATATGTATAGTCTAAAAGCATATTTTTTAATATTCAATAGTTTATGTATATACTAGGGGGCTCTGTTTCCTCCGAGTGACTCCTGGCTACTCAGACTTTTAAAATGTACCCACTAAAAAATCTGCTGATAATCTAAAATAATCTGTAGAAAATATTTAGACAATTTGTCAATTTTTAATGCCCGGATGTCTTAAAAAAGTCTGCAGATATTATTAAGTTAAACCTTATTATGGGATATTTCTTTAGATTTCTGATAATATCTGAAGAAAGTGGCAATTTTTTCAGATAATTTTAAGATTATTTTAGTAGGGATGGCACATTGGGAAAAAATATTGTTCGAGCATCTAGTATCTAAGCTGTGAATGTAGAAAAATAGCTTCATGTCATCGTTATAAATTTTGTTCCCTTTGTAAGAGAGTTCTAAGGTCGCCTTCTAGTATTTAAGAGCGTTTCCTTAGGTTATCCTTGTCAAATTTATTTAAAAATCGCAAGTGGTCAATAGAAGAGGTTAGTTTTAGAAAATATAATTCTAGTTAATGAAACATTCCAGAAATCAAGCGATAATTTCTCATAATTGAAACGATTTTAATATCATTTAGTCACCTAGAAAACAAGAGATTAGACATTCTAGGTCATTTCGTCTATTCAGCTTAGTTGTGCACCCTTTTCTCATAGTTCGGAAATCTATTATTATAGTTTATGTATTCCAAAAATGACTAACTATCCATTCTAGCTAATGGCGGTGTTTTTGCTCAAGTAATATGTCTTTTCTTTTAAAAATATTTTCAAGCTACAGAAGATTGAATAGCTCTATCACAAAACGACGATTTTTAGTAATCAGGTTGCAATTATTTTCCGATTGTATGGAATATATTTGATTACCGTGGCTGCCGCCGCTGATGTTTATCAAATGTTGTCGCAAATGCAGATGTTTTCTTTTGGAAATTATAAATAAAAGAATAACACATTTCAAAATCCACTTGAAAAGAATGATTTTGTTTAAAATGTTGCTGCCAGTCAAGCTTTGATAACGATGATACAAACAATATTTTTTTTCGTTTTCAAAAATTTGCATAAAATAATAATAATAATAATAATAATAGTAATAATAATAATAAAACAAACACAAAATATAATATGTGTTTAAAAATAACATTTCGAACAACAAAAATGCAGCATGTATTGAAATTTCACTATTATAAAGATTATGTTTTGAACTATTTTTAGATATTTTCAGCGAAAGGTTTTAATTTTTTCATCTTTATCGCATCATAATGCATATTTCAATCTTAATTTTTCCTTTTTTCTTTTATTTATTATATTACATACTAATTTTCTAATAAGTATTTTTGAATAGTAGTTTGCTAGAATACATCGAATATATTTTGCGCAGGCAACAAGCACTTATGATGCATTATAAATGCAGGCATAAATGTATATAACATGAAAGTATGCCTCATGTATTTCGTGACATGCTATGTTGAGACAAATGTGTCAGCCTTGCTACTTTTATAACATGCGAATTCAAAATGAGTAGTGCCCATAAATAAATCGTTTTAAATGTACCTATACTTTAAATGTTAGAGTTATAATAGTTTTAATGTTATAAGGTACCCTGGGGTAATAACGCCACGTTAAGGTTCTACCAATTTTCACGGCTCAGTTTTAGTTTGTATTTTTCAAACAAATATATGATTCGATACAGCAACTCATTGACTATCTATATAAAAAAAATAATTTAACAGGTATGTATTCATAAAATGTAATGACATGATTTCTTGACCAATGCTATTTGGCGTTATTACCCACCTATATGGGTAATAACGCCATGCAAACAAAACTATGAAATAAGATGGAATAATTGCATGTAGATTGCCCAATTCTAAAAATACAAACTCTACAAACTTAGAAATTGACAAATTGCATTCTAAGCTATTGAAAATTTTCATTTTTTTGTGAAAGTGTAAGAAAAATAAAGATGTGGTGTGGGGGGAAGGATGAGGCAAAAGAATATTAGACCGTGAGCTTCTTTTTGCTTAAAAAGGACCGCTTAAATAGAATTATTAGAAACATTGCACAGTTTTAACTGTGTTTATTTGAATCAGTATTTAGGATGTAGCTCGGCCACTGTAGGGAATCAACCGGGATATTAATGCCAAGGATTGGCGTTATTACCCCGTTATAGTTATTACGCTGTACATTTTAAATTACAAATTATCTCGAGAAGATATCCAAAATCTTCAGCAACATTTTGAAAGTCCATGAAATGTACTACAAATTTATGTAATTAGCAAAGTATTTCCGTATAAAAAAATAGTCTTCACATCAAAAAATGTATCTCCCAAATTTTAGATCAAGCGTTAATTTTAGTTGCTTGTAAAAACATTAAGACCTAAAAATGAAACAAATTAACTTGAAGCTGTTTTTTGCGATTTATATGACTCAAAACCCTTCTGTGCAGAGCACATGGGTGTCATTTATCAGATTATTTCATAATTATGCAAAATATTAGCACTTGGCGTTATTACCCCGCCTGGCGTTATTACCCCGCCTGGCGTTATTACCCCAGACCACCTTAGTTTAAATTGAAATTTTAATTAATTTGTGCATAATAATTTAATTATTTTAAAGTTTTTCTCTTTCAGATTTATGTGTAAACATATGCATGATAATGAAATATTAATATGTTTTAAATTTTAATACCATTGCTGCTAATGCAAGAGAGGAATGTAAAAAGGATATCATTTCTATATTTTTAAAATTTGTAAGTACAAAATATTTTAAAAATATAACATTATTGAAATATTAATTTGTTTTAAGTTTTATTGACATTTCTCTAACATCTTAATTTTTTTATTGCTAAGGATGTCATCTTTGCATTTTTGGTGTCAATTTCTCTTTAAAGTTGTAAATAAAATCATTGTGAAAATGTTATACTCTTTACATTCTGTTGATCATCAATATTTTATACGTTCATATCGCATATCCAAATTAGCAATTTTATAATTTTTCTCCATTAAGATATTATAAAATGTTAAGAAAAATGACATCGATAAGTTATAATCCTATTAATTTCTTTTCCTCTTTTGCTCGGTGTTTACATAAATGACATAATATGGAATGTTATTTAAAGTATTACCAATGTATGATTTAAATTAAATACTTAGAAAATGTTATTTTTCTTTGTTAATTCTTACGGTTTTATGCGTATTCGTGAAATAAAGAACTAAAAAAACCTCAGTGGAATCATTATTTTTAAGTCAATGTAATGTATGCCAACGATTGAAACAACAGGTAATTTTTTTGTTTTCTAAAAAAAGAAAAAAATTGATTCTTGACGATCGATTATCCGAAAATAAGATTTCAATTATTCACATTATTTATTTGCAATATTTTTTTTTATTTACAATAATGTCTTCATTACTGATTGAAAGAAAATAAAATTTAAAATTTAGTTTTAAGACAGGAAAAAAATAAAATTAATAATCCTTACAGATCTATGCCCTTTTTTTCTTTTTCTTCCCCACAAAACTGAAGATATTTTGTTGCCATCATTATAAATTGTCATTAAAATCATCAAAAATATTATGTTGAAAAGTTATTAAAATTTTAAAATTCTAAATGTATGTATAATGTTTTTTAAACGAATTAACTAACTGAAAGAAACACAACCTAACCGATTGAATCTGAACCGAAATCAAACGAAGTTATTAGTTAAATATCCAAATAACAAACCAAATAAAAATGACGACAGGCTGTGTGGCTTATAACACACAGCAAAGGGTTACAGGTATATGCATATACTTTTAGCATAAATTAAAACAAAAATTTATCAACAAATTACATAAATTACTTGGTTACTAGCGATTTACATAATATAATCAAATATTTCACGTAACACCTTTCAAATTCTGAAACTGTACTAATTTCAGTGCTTTATTGTGTTCAAATTGTATCAATATTGATATCCCAAAATTTGAATATCTTAAATCATGGCCCATTTTTGAGAAATATTCAGTTCAACAGATTGTTTTGACGTCTGGACTTTATAAACATCACAAATATGTCATTTATTAGAAATTAAAAAATTAAGAGAATAATAGAAGACATTTTTGTTGGTGAAGACAAAAAGCTATAACTCTATAATATAGATATATGTATATTTAATTTTATAATAAAAAAAAACATTATTGTGGAATTATCAAAATTGCCCGTTATTGATTAGAAAGTGTACGATTTAAAGAATAATTTAAGGATTTCATTTGTAAAAATAAAATAAATAAATAGTGTAAAAATGCGTACAACAAATACCGCTAATGCCATCAAGCTACTATATTATTATACCAACTAAACAAAACAGAAATTATTACATTAATGAGAATATATATATTATTTTAGATTTTTTTACTATAAAAACTTCTATATTCTTTTTAAAAATGAGAACATGTCGAAAATATTAGTATGAAAATGATCTAAGTAAAAAGTTTTTCCATACGAATTTTTAGGGGTCAGACGATAGTAAAATAAATTAAAAAATAAATACAGCGATAATTTACAGTTGTTAACAGCTAAGCGTGAAGTATACAAAGTTTTCATTTTTACGTTTATATGTCGTGTACAGTTTACTCAGGTGGTTGTGAGAGATATACCCTACCGTTAAACTTATAGAAAATTACAATCAAGCAGAAAATAGTTTAGCTTTTTAAACTACTAATATGATTTTTTACTTAAATATTTATGGTTGTCGAGAAACGATTGAAACAAAGTACAAAACCTAAGTAATTTTGCAAAAAATAGAGCAAAGATAAAAAGCGCTAGTGTAATTAAGAATGTTATGTAAATTTGTTAACCCCTATTTATATCAAGAAGGCAATAATAGGGTTCTTCAATGAAAACACCAATATTTTTCTATTAAGAATCATCTTTCATCTTTTCACAATGGGAATAAATACAGGACAAATCATGATGAATAATTATGTTGTAAACTTAATAAACTTACCATATTAAATATCGTAATACCTAATTACATAATATTTACCAACAGTAAGTTATAAATTTTACAAACCCAGTATAACAGCGCTGCAAAACAAAGGCATTAACCATAATACATGATATTAATATAAGGATTGCGTCACGAGGAAAAATGTCAAACATATATTAGATTAATTTATTACACGATTATTCATATTCAGTCGGTAAATGAATTATAATAATGTAAAAAAAATACATCTGTCAAACAAGTTGAACATATTTCTTACGATCGTTAAATAAAAGGCATAGATAAATAATTTTGAGTCAAAAAAAAGGAACAAAAACAGGCCGACGAAGAAAGATTTTTTAGCGATGATTGTGTGAGAAGGTAGTTCTTTTTAAAATAAGAAATCAAAAGAGGGAAAATTAGTCAAGTTGCTTAGAAATAAATGCTTAAAAGTACCTTTTTTTATTTACGCGACGAATTGGTGAAGACTTCCTTTTATTCTTGTTGTTTACAGAAATATGTACTCAGAGATAAAATGGTGATGTGAATGTTAATTAAAAGAAGGAAGAAGGAAGAAGTAGTCAGTAGCAAATAGTTTGAATAAAAATGTTATTAAGAAACAGAAAACATATAAACTGATGTATTTAAAGTAAAATTAATAATGCTTAAATAAATTTTGGTATTGCAAAAGGATATAATTAGGATATAATTAATAATCAGTTGAAACTTAATTTGCTATATAAAATGTCCTTCGAAGTCAGTTCAGAAAAAAGATGTTACCTCCTTTTAATTTAATATTAAAACATGAAAAATTTAGATATTTTTTAATAATAGTAGTGGTTAATGATCATAAAAATTAGGTATCTTTTAAAAGTTGATCTAAAAATGTTAAAAAAAATATTCATATGAGTTGCAATAATATAACTATAAAACACAAGTTAAAATTTTATTCAAAGTAGCAAATTTTGTCTTTTAAAGAAAGAAAGTATGTATTTCAAATAACAATAGCTTCTGTTAGCCATATGCCATGATATCCGTGCTCTCGTGTATGTTTCTTTTATTCACAGCATGAACATAACATCAATGAAACATAATAGAAACATGTGAAAATAATAATTTCTTTATATGTAGAAACACTTGAAAATTTCACATGAAAGATTATATTATTGGTGTGTAAAAGAGTTCATCCGATCAAATTATAAATAATGTGATAAGTTGCTGTTAGTGTTGCATCCAAAATAACAAAAGGAAAGCAATGTATTGTGTTTTGAATATAAAACGGAAATTATTCTTCTCACATGTGTTATAATTTTCACTTACCCATCATATGTAGTATAGAATAAGTGTTGTAATCAATTTAAAAGTCTGAAAAAAAATTGACAGATTTACATGTTTAGGGCATTCAAATTTCTGAAGGACATATTTATTAAAAAAATGGCATTCATCTGTCTGTTTGTGTGTTTGTAAAGGCTGTATTGCCCAAATAAACCGAGATAGAGACTTTACTTTAATTATTTACTTAGTATTTAATGAAAAGAATCAATTTTTTTATTCAATTTCAAAATATTTGTTGTGATAAAAGATATGTGCAATTTTTGGATAATGTTTATTTAAATGAGTTGATTTGAGTTGAGTTCATTTAAAATACATGAAAAGAATATATTATTTGCATGAAGAATGAAATCGATGGAAAATTATTTGCCAAGATTTGCTGAGTTGATTATGAATCTAAATATATATATATATATTCTTCGAAATATTTAAAGAGGGACAGAAAATATTATAAAACAGTTTAAACATATAGAAATAAAACTCTAAGCTCCTACATAAATATGGTTTAGTTAGCAATGACTTAAATTATTCTCTTGAAAATTTATTTATTAATGTAGATTGCTATAGATTTTATGCATACATATTATATAAAATATTAATATATATATATATATATATATATATTTACGAGGGGTTTTCCAAAAAAAAGTTTACAAGGCAAGGGACAAAGTATTTATTAACTATAGAAACAAGATACAAATGGCAATGAGGAGACACATCTGGCCTTTACTTTTCCACATAGTCGCCAAACCTGTTTAGGCATTTGTAAGAACGTTTGACCAACTTATCTATCCCGTCTTGGTAGTAATCGGGGCCCTGCTCATTGAGTTGTTTCTCGGCAGCTGTTTTCACTGCATCGTCTGAGGTGAATCGTGTTCCGGATAAGTTTCGCTTCAAAGCCGGAAAATGGAAATAGTCACTTGGAGCCAAATCGGGGCTGTATGGTGGATGATTCCAGACCTCCCACTTTAACCTTTGCAGCAATTCCTGAGTAATTCCTGATAAGAACGACACCATTTCGCTACCTGTTGTCTACTCATTGCTTTGTCCCCGTATACCTCAACGATTTGTCTGTGAATTTCGTATGAGGCCACCTTCTTGGCCCATAAGAATGGAATTACGGCTTGCACCTCTATCCGAGTCCACTTTTCTAGATGTCGTGCCATTACGGTCGCTCTTAAGTGTCTGCGTACTGACGCTACTTACTCTTAACCGCTATAGGACAACTAGCGCCATCTGCCAACCACCCTGGGGGGAAATATTCGCTCCACAATTATTACGCTTCAAATGCTTCTGCTTGAACCTTTTTTGTATCAACCTACGTATATATATATATATATATATATATATACATACTTATAATACCTTTTACCAATTTTTACGACTATTAACTGATTACTTTTAACTGACTGTAAAATTTTTAGTTAAATAAAATAAGAAAAAAAGAAGTTTTTCCCAGAATAAGTATGATTTTTTAATCAGTTTGAAGCATTTATTTCACAAAGAAACAAAACTTTATTTCCACTTTGAATGTAAGTAAATACTTAGAAGTCTATTGGCTTCAAGAACTCTTTTCAGAAATCATCAGAATTAAAAGTAAAGGTCACGTTATTAAAATATTTGTCTTTATAACTTTTCTTTAGAGAGAAAAAAATATATAAATTCAAATTTGCAATCTCACCTTGCCAAAAGTTATAGCTGACAGTTAACAGAGAAAGTTATATCAGAATATATACATAAAGATACTGAAATTTTGCAAATTATCTATTATTCTATTGTTATACAACTTTAATAAAGAAATATATAATATTTACAATACGATAGAAATTCTGATAACTATTGGTTTAAAAGTTTCCTAGAACTTTTGCACAACATGATAAAAAATAATACAAAAAACAAAATCTTCATAAAACTTTTTTACAATTCTGTAAGTGCTCTACTATAACATCTGTACTACTTTCGTTTGCTTCTTATTGTATTGAAACATTTTACATATCTATATTTGAATGCAAATGATTAAATAATTAAGAAATTTCATTTTCGTACAATTCTCCGAAATACACTTTATGCATACATCGCAACTGCAAATTCCCCGTTTTAATTTTAAATATGTGCGAAAATGGGTTATTATATGTATACATTTATTATTTTGGTCGAATATTTTTTTAATGGAGATTAATTTGCATGTTAATGAAGTTTATAATAAAAGATCATCAGAAAATTTCCTTAAGTGAAAAACTTTGTTGAATTGTGGCTTTGTTAAAGAAAAGTTGCACTGCATTTTAAAAATGTCCTACATACTAAATGAAATTTTAATTTCAATATAATATTAATAATTTGGATTTGATGTAATCCGAGAAACCAATAACATTGAAAACGACAATTAAACCTACTTTTAGAACAATAAAATTGCAATTACAACTAATATAACTATTCAGTCACATTTATAACTTGCATTTCTGGTATTTTGGTTTATCATCTGTTTTTATTCACGACTTTAACAATGAAATTCTTATTTTAGGCAGCCTTGAAAATCAATTTTTTATATTGCTAGTAAATAAAAATATATATATACTAGTGTATTTAAATGAGTTTTTATGTAAATGAACGTTTTTTCAATAATGAATGAGTAATCTAGAATAACTTTAAAAAAATAAAAGTATTGATGTAGGTGGGTCCTTGAAAATTTTTTCTTCATAAATCAAAACTGTTTAATATGAACGATTGTACTTTTTGGATTTTTTGTATCAACCTACGTATATATATATATACATACCTATAATAGCTTTTACCAATTTTTATGACTATATTACTTTTTATTGATTGTAAAATATTTAGTTAAATAAAATATGAAAAAAAGAAGTTTTTCCCAAGATAAGTATGATTTTTTTAATCAGTTTGAAGCATTTATTTCACAAAGAAACAGCTACTAAATACTTGTGATAACTTTCTAGTATTAGGGTACTGAAAATCTTCATAGATAACTAGATCCTCAATTTTAAATTTCGGTTCGATATAATCTTTTTCATAATATTTTTTATTTTTTAAATGAAATTCATCATTTCTTGCTTTAGCAATCTTAAGGGCTTCATGAACAGGGGGATAATAATTTTGTTGTAAGGGGGAGTCCTAAGGTAATTGGCCAAAAAGCAAATAAGCAGGTGGAAATTTAGTAATAGAATGGGGTGTATTATTACATTCATTAATTACCTCAGTTAAAAGCTCAGTCCAGGGAATTTTGTGGAACATATGTCTTGGCCAATAATAGTTAGGAGAAATTAAATTTTGCATTTTTTGAACACCAGGGTGACGAAACTGTTCATGAGCAACATTAAGAAATTTTTTTCTTAGGGACATGGGAACTACCACTTTACGAAAACCTTTTCTTTTAACTATAATCAGTTCATTCACAGTAAAAAATGAAGACCCAAATTGGGTTGAAAGATTTCTGGGTACAGAATTATCGAATTTGGAAAGTTCAGTTTGTAGCACAAAATCGTTTTAAGTAAGTCTTATTTTTAATGACATTAAAACAATTAAAATATCTTAGATAGTATACACATTATACCTCAGAAGTTTTGATTAATTTAATGTTAATAAAGATCTGCTTTGTTTTGAACCATTTTGGGTTATCTATTTTGGGAACAATACTCTACCATTTTGGAATCCTTAGTGTACCATTTCAGGAAAATTACCTATACCCAGAAATCTTTCAACCCAATTTGGGTCTTCATTTTATACTGTATTGTCATTAATATAATTTGATCCACACACATTTTCTTTTTCTTGCATCTCAATAATCTCTTTAACGTCAAGAAAAAAAAAGTAAGGGGTTTACTAAAATGAGAAATAGGGTTTCTGGACAGCATGTCGGCTTCGACATTTGTAGATCTTTTTAAGTACTCTATTTTGTAATCGAACATACTTAACTTTAATGACCATCTAAATAATCGACCTCTTAAATGTTTGACATTTTTTAACCAAACAAGAAATGCATGATCAGTATGGATGGTAAATTGTACACCGTGAAAGTAATGATAAAATTTATCTAAAGTATCAATGATAGCAAGACACTCTAATTCGCTAATGAAATAATTTTTCTCATAACTTCTCAATCCTCTAGAAAAATAAGCAATCGGATGTAAAAAGTTATTATGGTCGGGTTGTTTAAGAACTGCACCAACCGCCACCTGAGAAGCGTCAACAAACACGTGTAGGGGTAATTTTGGGTCATAAATCTTTAAAATTGGTTTAGCAATGAGGGTATCTTTTAATTTTTGAAAGAGTTTTGACATTCAGAATTCCATTCCCAAATAGTATCTTTCTTAAGTAATTTATTTAAGGGTTGTCTAATTTCAGCATATTTGTCAATAAATTTATGATACACATTTATAGAACCAATAAATCTTTGTAATTCGTTAGTATTAGTAGGAGTTTTTAATTTTTTAATTTTTTCTACATTAGTATTAGCTGCATGTTAAAGTTCCATTTTGGATTTCATACCCTAGAAAATTGATTTGTTTTTGAGCAAAAGTACATTTAGATAATTTTAATTTAATATTTTCTATTCTGCATAAATCAAAAATTTTGATGAGATGCTGTATATGTTCATCTATTGATTAAGAAAAAATAATTATATCATCAAAATAATAACAAGCAAAGTCTATTTTTTGTTTTGTAAGAATTCTTCTAATTGTCCTATTGAAAATTGGGGGAGGGGGCTACCTTTACACAAAAGGGGAGAACATTCCATTCCCAGAGCCCACAATTAGTAGTAAAGGCTAACTTTTCGGAATCTGCTGGGTGAATAGGTATGTGTCAATAGCCTGAGGCTAAATCTAGTGTAGAGAAATATTGGTAACCACTTAATTTGTCTATAATTTCATCAATTCGGGACAAAGGTTAAGCGTCATTTTTCATAATAGTATTTAATTTTCGGTAATCAACACACATTCGGGTTTTTTTGCCTTCATCTCGTTTATTAACTAAGGTAACTGGGGAAGAATGTGGGCTATAACTTTCTTTAATTAATCCAGCCGCTAATAAGGATTGAATTTGCTGAGAGATTTCTTTTTCATCAGCAGTGGATGTTTCAGCGATCAATCTACTAGAACATTGCGAGCACACAATCATCGGTGTGACTAACAGGTTTCTCTGGCAAGAACAGTCTGCAGTTGGCAAACCATAATAGTTTAATATTTCTCCAGAGATGCACGCCGGCTCATTTCAAAGATCCTGCAGGCTTTCAATGTAATAATAATTCGACGAAATAACTATGTTGCATAAACTCCAGGAATCCGCAGCAGCACGAGCAGAGTACTCGTTCCGACAGTTGGCGAGCAGTGGAAGAATTTCATTGGGGTATTACCCTATTATAAAAACAAACACCATCAGTCTTCAAGTTCTTTATTTATGAACTCATAAAATAGGTAGCTCTTCCCCACAATCACCTTAGCACACATCGACACTATAACCTTCGTTATCCAGTCCACATCATCAGATATTCTAATTCAGCGTGGAAATGAAACGGGCGTCTTGATAGTTTAAAAGTCAATTACATTCTGACGCTCCTAAAAACCAAATGAGAAAGGAACATTTTCACGACAAACTAGCCCCCTCCTACTCCGCGTCAATCATTTTAAAAATCCAATTAGGATTAACTCGAGTTTCAACGTAACAAAAATAATCAGTTCTCACTGGTCTTAGCAGGCGTTGTCTCGGGTAGGGTCTACATTTTGCCTCGCAAATAACAAGCACTTTAACATACGTGCATTAATACAGATCACGCGATGTTAAATAAAAAATAAAATTAAAATCCCGTGAATATTCCGGAAAACAAAAAGGTTACGAAATACTTTCCGCCTTTTTGAGAAGCAAGCAATAAATTATGAATAAATAAAATAAGAAAAAGAATTTCAGCTGTTACAAGTTAATACATTACGAAACTAAGATTGAAATATGTTCCACAAATCTAGAATTGAAGCTAAGAGAGAACAAAATGGCGCAATTTTTTTTTATTTTATTATATATATATATATATATATATATATATATATATATATATATATATATGTATATATATATATAACCATTAAAAGTAAACAATATTCACCAATGTATTTTATCAATAAAACAATAAACCAAACCGAATGATTTGAATTGAACTGAATAATAATAATAAAAAAAATATTGAAACAAGGAAATGTAAATAAATAAATAAAGAAATAAAATGAATGCAAAAGAAATTTTGAGAACCAAATCAGAAACGTCAAGCCCCAAATGCTCTGGAACTACAAATGAAGTGTGCGGTTTCATCCACGTATTAGCCATGAAAAAGCAAAATAATACGTATTCGGGGCTGCCAACATACAAAAACCAAAATTCTTAAACGAAGAACAATGTAATAAACAGTGGAAAAAGTGAAAAAAAAAATATATTAAAGCAGTAACGAGCAGCAAATTGTATCAGTCACAAACTCAGAATCATAACCCTATGTTTGCACGTGGCGAGCATAAACTTTACTTTCATATATAAATTTGATAAAAAATAAGATAACAAAATATTAAGAAGAAAAAACAACTTATCTCTTGATCACTAATCTGAATAGGACTTCTGAATAAAATTATTTATGCGTAAAGCACAGTAGTTAACTATACAAGCTAAAATACACCAATCACGGTAAAAAAATCAGTTCGCTCCAAAACACGCTTCGGAACTGCGTAAAATTAATAGGGTTGCTCTATTTAAGTAGTTAAAGCCAATCGCGCCAAATAACTGGGTAAATAAAATGAAAAAACCTGCTGTGATTTTAAGTTATACAAAATATTGAAGACAATAAAAAAGCTAATAATTGTAGCAGCAAATATATTGTTAAATAACAAAAAAAAGAGTTAAGTTTAAGTAAAATCAAGAGTGAAATCCACATGTAGATTGCAAAGTCACAATAACGATAAAAAGCTGGATTAGAAATATAATTGAACCGGAGAAATAATTAATAATCGATCATAACATAATATTAAATTAATAAAATAATTAAAAGTAAATTAAGTAATAACATACATATTAAGGTATAACTTAGAATACCATTATATAACTTTAATCAATAACATTTATTTCGACTTTACATGATAAAAACTCATTATCTTAATATAGGATGATAAAAAATTTAAAAAAAAATTTAAAATTATAATAATAATAATAATAATAATAATAATAATAATAATAATAATAATTTAATAAATATAATATAGCATTTTAAGAAATATACCCTATACATGAAGTAGTAATATAGTATTCACAATAAAAGTTTTTTATAGTAAATGAATAATGTAAATGATTCAGATTATTATAATACTATAGATATAACTAGAAAAATATCCATATATTGGTGTCAATAAAACAGTATAAAAATTATGTTAGAATGAATTACCCTCTCTCAATTTTTTTAAATTATATTAAACTTTGCGTTTTTTATCCAGACAACACCACCCTCTTCCGTGCTCTAACATCTACCCTCCCAACCAACCTATATATATTTTTATATTACTTTTTTAAACATTTTTCATTTTTATTATTATTTTTATGTTTTATAAATTTTATAGATTTTTTACCTAAAGAGTTAATTAATAATGAGATCATGTAATATCTATTTACAAATTAAAGAATATATGAATTTTTTAAGATAACCATTATTTTGTGGCGACCATCTTGCGCGGTCAGTAAAACGAGTTTCTCGCAGGAAGCAATAGAGGTAACTTTTTGCTCGGCGGATAAGACGCTCAGTTACTGACCGTGGGATCTCCAGTTCGAACCCTGCCCGGGCACCGTCACCTGCATTGGTGACCTCGGACAAACGAACACACTTCACCACCTTCGCTCTAGTCCAGAGGTTCCCAAAGTGTGCTCCGCGGAGCCCTTGGGGCTCCGCCTGAAATTGCCAGGGGCTCCGCGGCGTTCCAGGAAAAAAAAATACGTGTGGCACTCGGAGACTGCCGCGGTAAAGCTATTGCATAGCATTTTTTATCAACTTATGCAATTATAATTATTTATTTATTTTTTATTTATGCAGTTTTTTTGTCTTTGATATTAAATCAAGTTAAACATTTTGAGCGTGATGACCGATAACAATTTTTTTTTCTTGTATTGAACAAATGAGAAGTTAATATCGTTTAAAATATTTTTATTATCTTACAATACATGTAGGTTAATCAGGAATTTTTATCATTGAAACTATACGTTTATGGTAGCTGGAAAAAAAAAACATAAATTTAAGACTTGATATTCTCAAAATATCTGAAAAATACCGCGTCAATATCTGCCGAAGTCTACGGAGGGATACCGTGCCGAAGTCTGCCAAACTGAAGCGATGTTAGCCGGAGTGTTAGGTTTTTTTTTTCTCGTTACAGAATTTCTAGATTCTTTCGCCGCGCTCAAAACCCGCGATAAAAGCTATGCAATACCTTAATAAATTACAAACAAAATTTGGCCGCGCTACGAAAATTAGATCGCGAGTTATAAGCATTTTAAATTTTCCGAACCTCACCGTGGGGGTCTCCTGTCACCAAAAATTAACACTGTCTCAGAATAAATTACCAAACAAAATTTGGCCGCACTACGAAAATTAGATCGCGAGTTATAGGCATTTTAAATTTTTCGACCCTCACCATGGGGGGGGGGAGGTTTCTGTCACCAAAAGTAACACTGTCTCATAATAAATTACCAAACAAAATTTGGTCGCACTACGAAAATTAGATCGCGAGTTATAAACATTTTAAATTTGTCGACCCTCACCATGGGGGATCTCCTGTTACCAAAAGTAAAACTGTCTCATAATAAATTACCAAACAAAATTTGGCCGCGCTACGAAAATTAGATCGCGAGTTATAAGCATTTTAAATTTTTCGGCCCTCACCGTGGGGGTCTCCTGTCGCCAAAAGTAACACTGTCTGATAATAATTACCAAGCAAAATTTGGCCGCACTACGAAAATTAGATCGCGAGTTATAAGCATTTTAAATTTTTCGACCCTCACCATGGGGGATCTCCTGTCACCAAAACTAACACTGTCTGATAATAATTACCAAACAAAATTTGGCCGTGTTACGAAAATTAGATCGCGATTTATAAGCATTTTAAAATTTTCGACCCTCAGCATCGGGGGGGGGGGGTCTCCTTTCACCAAAAATTAACACTGTCTCATAAGAAATTACCAAACAAATTTTGGCCGCGATACGAAAATTAGACGCGAGTTATAAGCATTTTAACTTTTTCGACCCTCATCGTGGGGGTCTCCTGTCACCAAAAGTAACACTGTCTCATAATAAATTACCAAACAAAATTTGGCCGCGCTACGAAAATTGATCGCGAGTTGTAAACATTTTAAATTTTTCGACCCTCACTGTGGGGAAGGGGGGGTCTCCTTTCACCAAAAATTAACACTGTCTCATAAGAAATTACCAAACAAATTTTGGCCGCGATACGAAAATTAGACGCGAGTTATAAGCATTTTAACTTTTTCGACCCTCATCGTGGGGGTCTGCTGTCACCAAAAGTAACACTGTCTCATAGTAAATTACCAAACAAAATTTGGCCGCGCTACGAAAATTGATCGCGAGTTGTAAACATTTTAAATTTTTCGACCCTCACTGTGGGGGGGGGTCTCCTGTCACCAAAAATTAACACTCTCACATAGTTAATTACCAAACAAAATTTGGCCGCGCTACGAAAATTAGATCGCGAGTTATAAGCATTTTAAAATTTTCGACCCTCACCATGGGGGGGGGTCTCCTTTCACCAAAAATTAACAATGTCTCATCATAAATTACCAAACAAAATTTGGCCGCGCTACGAAAATTAGACCGCGAGTTAGAAGCGTTTTAACTTTTTCGACCCTCACTGTGGGGGTCTCCTGTCACCAAAAATTAACATTGTCTCATAATAAAATACCAAACAAAATTTGGCCGCGCTACGAAAATTAGATCGCGAGTTATAAGCATTTAAATTTTTCGATCCTTACCATTGGGCGGGTCTCCACTCACCAAAAGCTAAATTATCCTACCTTGTTTTATCTTAAGACGATTTTTTTCTATACACATTCTATCAGGAATTTTTATTATTGAAACTATAGATTTATAGTAACTGATATAAGATATATAAGTTTGAGACTTGATATCCTCTAAATATCTGAAAAATACCGCGTCAATGTCTGTCGAAGTCTGCCGAAGTGAAACGACGGTAGCCGAGTGTTAGGTTTTTTCGTTACCGATGTGTTAGGATATTTCTCGTTACGGAATTTTTGGATTCGGTCGCCGCGCTCAAAGCCCGCGATAAAAGCTATGCAATAGCTTAAAATGAAAGAAATTAGCATGTTGCAAGTGAAATATTTTCAAAAGTAGGAATTTTTGAGAGTGTTTGTGTGTCAAAAATTAATATATCTCTAACTGGGTTGAAAAATACAATAATACACTTCAAAAACATTTAAACATTTGCATTATACATTCATATAATTTTTGTATAATATTTTTGGTTAGAATTGCTTTATTTTATGTTTCTGAATTTAATATGTTTTAAAAAATCGATTTAAAATAAGCTACAAGAAATATCATTCTGAATCGAATGCACAAAGTGCATAGACACAGAAAAGTCCCTCCAGTTCTTGCCAAACAAAGGGGAGAACAGTTTTGTTCTTTGGAGCTTCACCTATTCATAAGTTTATACTTAATTCTTTTTTGCTTAGTATCAAGGTTCAAACGTTCTAATCCGTTCATTGCTTTCTTTATGAAACCACAAAATTTTAATCCCGATATGCAACAACGACGCAGGAATATTAATTTTAAAAAATCCACTTTAATATGCATGTGAAAAATCCCTTTTTCTTATTTGTAAATATATTATTTCGCAATTACCAATGTCATTCATTTGCTTCAACCCGGCTATCAATGAAAATGCTTTTTCCGTTAAAGGGATAAAATATTATTTTAATTGGTCTTTGCCTCATTTTCCAACCAGAAATAAGTCTGCAGCAATTTAAAAAATACATGTTGGTTCTTTACATTTGTCATCACACTAAGAATTAAAAAAAATACTCAGTTCCATCCTTTACTTAGGCTGCTTGTCAATGAATATCAGCCTTGATGTAAATTAAATCTCACTCATCTATCCCATTGTGTTAGTAAGTTTTTTCTACTATTTACAATTCGTTTTACAGTTGTAGTTTTTTTACTGCATATCTGTTTTGAGCCAAAAACAATGCCGAAAGAAAGTTTCTTTCAAAACTATAATTAATATCCAAATACTTTAAATAAAATATACCAAAAAAAAAAAAAAAAAAGAAACAATGCTACACCTAACAATATATCTTATATATTTTGTACCACTCACTTAAACACTAAAACGATGACCTGCTTCTAAATGTATTTTTTAAATTGGTTAAAAAAAAAAAAAAAAGCTGAGAGGCGATTTATTTTTGTTGCATGTTTAAAAATACTAGAAACGTAAAGAAAAACGAAAAAATAATCCATAATAGCATCATTCTATTATAGATAAGCGGGACTAGCTAAAATGTGTTACATAATTACTCATGGATGATTGGAACTACACATTTTCTATTTTTTCTTCTCAAGCAGCCTATTGGAATAATACAGAAGAATCTCTCTGCAAACGAAAACTATACATCTTACCTTTTTTACTCTGTGTGTGTGATTTTCGCCATAAATAATAATAATTTTACGCATGCATAATGCAAACATGGTTCCATTTTGATTTTTAATTCCAAGTTCATACTAAAAATCCCCCACTCCAAAGAAAAAAAAAATCAAACTGGATGTCATTAACCCCTTAACAGTAGGGGAGAGTGGGGACTCTTGAGCCACCCCTATTATCTCTACAGTTGGTCAATTTTTCTTCCTAAAACTGGTAACATGGTGACATATTTATAGTTCTGAACATGTAAAAAAGAAATCACATACCTTGGTACCATTTTGAAAGTATAGTGATTAACCCTTTGAGCTCTGCTGGTAGAATTTTCTACCACATAATTTTAATTCTGAACTGTCACAACGACACCACAAAATTCGACCAAATTTATTTGAAAAATGTTTAATGAATTTTTTCGCGTATATTGTAAATCTGTTTTTTTCTTTGCAAAATACTGGTGCGAATGTGACATCTGGCTCAAGTATCCCCTCCATGGGGATACTTGAGCCACGATGTAAAAGAAAAAGTAAAAATTTATTAGACATAGAAAAACAGTTCAAAATTAATTGAAAGTGGTTTTCAATTGAAGAAAAAATATCAAATTTTCATTTTCAATATTTTATTTTGTTCTAAAAAATAATAAAAAATTTAAAAAAATTTAAATTTAAAAAATGTCTCAAGTATCCCCATCTTTCCCTACTGCTTGAACATCGCTCGGGTGAAAAAAATAACTTTGTCTTCCTTGTTACTAAAAGCTTTCAGAAATTACAAATTTTTAACTTTAACTTTTGCTGTATTTGAAGGAACTATCTCGATTATACAAGGTAGATATTTTAATACAAAAAAAGAGGGTTTTAATACTCATTTTTATTTTATTGTGTCCTATAACAGTAATATTATATAAAACTGTTAAAGGGTTATACAATGGTGATCAAAATTATAAGGTCAGCATAAAAATCGCCAGATCTTGGCTACATTTGGCTGGACACTTATGCAAATTTAATGGCCGGAAACCAATGAAAAATGAAGAATATCTTTGCAAGCTTTTATGGAAATATGCGGAAAATTCATATTCATAAAATGTATTACGAATTTATACAGCTATATGATATGACAAAATTATAAGAACAACTGTATTTTTGTGATCTAAAAAGTGAAATTTTCATGTTTTTTGCTCTGCGCATAGAACGTCTTGACGGTATAAATGCCTATTAAGCGTTTGGGATCATCATATTCTGTTTTGCAGTTAGATACAAAGTTTTCGGAATTAGAGAAAAAGAAAGTGCATGAATTTAAAAGTTCGGAACTTTCTGTACGCCAAATCTCTACAAAGCTTAATAGATCTTGAACGATTATTTACAATTATCTTTAAAATCTCGGTAAATATAAACGGCAAAGGCATACATATAGGTTATCTTTTGTTTCTGTATTGTAGAAAAGGGTGATAATCAAATAAGTTTGCTCAAAAAAAAAAAAAATCAAAAGAAATAAAATATGAATTGTAGTTAGAATGCAGTGCTCGAACTGTTCAACATGTTTCACTAAAAGAACAAAAAGGTTCGCTCTGTTAAACATATGTCACGACCGCCTCTTACAAAAGTTCATTAAAGACTGAGGATGGAGTTTCCCAAAAAATGCATTACTATTGGGAAAAGTGGGATGATGTTGTCTTTTCCGATGAGAAAAAACTTAATTTGCTCGGATCAGATGGTTTTCTCTACTTCTGGTATGGAAATCTGCGTAGGGGAAAAAATTCTTAAAGCATGCATTTGGAGGTGGTTCAGTAAGAGTGTGAGACTACTTGATTGGACGGCCAGAAAATCTGATCTGAATCCAATGAAAAATCTGTGAGACATCTGGCACACGAAATATATAAAAATGGATGCAATATGAATACAAGCAAGAGCTCATGTCCTCAATCAAAAAAAGCCTAGTAACAAAATACCAAGAACCTTCCAACAGCTCCATGGCGTCATGACTGATAAAACTGGTTAAGAAGAATAGGAATATTATTAATTATTTGTGTGTTTCAGGCAAAAACATTCATTGTCCTTATAATTTTGTCCAATTTTTACAATATATATATTTTTAATTATGACAAAACATTCATGTTTTGCATTTTCCAATGTTTTGCATTCTACAATGATTTTTAACATAGAAAAGCATTTTATGTATAAATTTTACTTGATTTAGTTCAGAAACAATTTTTTTTCAGTGCAATTTACAATTGTTTTTATAATTATGACCGCCACTGTATAATAGAAAATTTTATTTTTAAAAATTCTAGTATGAATTTAGAATTTCTATATCAGGAAAAGGCCAAACTGAGAACCTTGGTCCAATGTTGGAAATTACTGTTTCGGATTTTTATCCAACAGATTTTCTCTGCTCCATAGGCATAAAAAACATTAATTTGTAAACCACAGAATAGCGTTGGCTTCAGGGGCTCCGCCTTAGAAACTCTTCCCAAAAAGGGCTCCGCGAGCCAAAAAGTTTGGGAACCACTGCTCTAGTCCAACAGATGGCAGCACTAAAAACACCCCCAGCATCCAAAGCCTGTGTAACGCTCACAGCAGCAAAGCCTGCCACGCCGCGCATCATCGATGGGTCACACGTGCAATCGGCGGAAGCACGACAACGACAACGCATCTGGCACGCGCCAGCGCAACACGAGTGCATATCGCTCGTCCAACGTCAACGCGACGTTCTTCTCACTGGAGGTGGAGTACTGTGGCGACCATCTTGCGCGGTCAGTAAAACGAGTTTCTCGCAGGAAGCGATAGAGGTACCCTTTTGCTCGGCGGATAAGACGCTCGCTTACTGACCGTGGAATCTCCAGTTCGAACCCTGCCCGGGCACCGTCACCTGCAATTTATAGCATCATATGCAAGCTTTTTAATATTTGTATAAATTAAATGAGACGAACATATACATGTTATTCTATATAAATGTTTAAGTATTATATTACGATATACAGAATTATGAAGACAGGATTGAAAATCAGTAAATGTATTAACTTTAAAATTAAATTCTTTCCTTTTGTCATAAATATCAATTACAAATTTGTTCTTTTTTAATATAATTTTAATGTCTAAGAAGTTAATTGTATTATTAGAAAGCAGGTTTTTTGAAATTTCTAGATTGGAAGGATAATCAATAGGGAATTGAGAAATACTGGTGTTATCAGTATCGATTAAAATTACATCATCTATATATCGATATAAATGTATTTTATTATTTAAATAATGACGTTCATAATAATATAAGTATAAGTCTGATAGTATACTAGATGTACTACCACCTTGTGGTATACCAATTATTTGAATATATATAATGTGTTCTTGCATGATAAAATTATTATAGATAATGAAATTAGTTAAGGTATGAAAATAATCAGATTCGAAGTTATTTGATATATCCAACTCATGTTGATATTTTTTTAAAAGCTCATTTATGATATTATGTAAATCTGATAAATCGATATTATTAAATAGATCTTTAAAGTCATATGTAGTGATAATTTTTATACATTTGAAATTTTTCATAATATTGACCAGTTCATAACTATTTTTTATACAACGTGTAATATCACTTGTTTTTGTAATTTTATAGACTTCATTAAGAATTGCTAATAGAAGTTTGTTAGCAGCATTATTATAAGTATTGCAAGCAATTGTAACTGTTCTGAATTTAACAGGATTCTTATGAAATTTGGGTATAAGGAAAAGATAAGGATTTTTAAAGTTAGTAGAGTTAATGTCTAATAATTTGTAGAATCCTTTAATTTTACGATTATTTGCAAGTAAGTTATCATTAATTTTTTGAAATGTGTTATTAGAAGATATACTAGATTTAAGCAGTTGATGATAATAAGATTTACATACGATTGCTATATATATATATACATATATATATATAGAGAGAGAGAACCATTATACAATATTATAATTCAACAGTAAATATGGAATAACTCATCATTAAATAACAAACTATATCAAACAGAGGAGTTGGCAAAAATTGGAACAAAATTGGAAATGTAGTATTTAGCTTGTTATCAAGGGTGACGCTAGACAGATTAATCACATTAATTCCGATTATTTTCTGATTAGAAATCAGGATAAACCTAAAAATGACTTCGAAATTACCCGATTCATCGTTAATGCAACACATAATTCAATGAAAAATACTAGACAGATATTAAAACAATAATAGAATTATCAAACAGATAAACTTACATGATAAATAGCCACCATGTGAGAGAGAAAAAAAAATATAAATTCAAATTTGCAATCTCACCTTGCCGAAAGTTATAGCTGACAGATAACAGAGAAAGTTATATAAAATTATTTAACTTAAAGATACTGAAATTTTGCAAATTATCTATTATTTTATTGATATACAACTTTAATAAAGAAATATATAATATTTACAATACGGTAGAAATTCTGATAACTATTGTTTTAAAAGTTTCCCAGAACTTTTTGCACAACATGATAAAAAAATAATAAAAAAAAATAAATTCTTCATGAAACTTTTTACAATTCTGTAAGTGCTCTACTATAACATCTGTACTTCTTTCGTTTGCTTCTTATTGTATCCAAATTTTTGACATATCTATATTTTAATGCAAATGCTTAAATAATTAAGTAATTACATTTTCGTACAATTCTCTGAAATATACTTTATACATACATCCCAACTGAAGATTCCCCGTTTAAAAGTTAAACACGGGCGAAAATGGGTTATTATACGTATATATATATTTATTTGGTCGAATATTCTTTTTTAATATGGAGATTAATTTGCATGTTAATGAAGTTTATAATAAAAGATCATCAGAAAGTTTCCTGAATTAAAAAACTTTGTTGAGTTGTGGCTTTGTTAAAGAAAGTTGCACTGCGTTTTAAAAATGTCCTATACATTAAATAAAATTTTAATTTCCATATAATATATTAATAATTTGAATTTGGTGTAATCCGAGAAACCAATAACATCGAAAACGCCAATTAAACCTACATTTAGAACAATAAAATTGCAATTACAACTAATATAACTATTCAGTCACATTTATAACTTGCATTTCTGGTATTTCGGTTTATCATCTGTTTTTTATTCACGAGTTTTGCAATGAAATTCTTATTTTAGGCAGCCTTGAAAATCAATTTTTTACATTGCTAATAAATAAATATATATATATACTAATGTATTTATCTCCTTAACGCGCAGTGTTGCCGGGTCGAAAACACCTACATTTCCCCCTGTTTGGCGACATAAAAACTCCGTGAATATTTCAAAAACTACTCTAATGGCTACTTTAAATCTTTCTTATGAGTTCTAGATGGCAGCACCACAGAGATGAAACTCTACTGTTTTTAAATAATAGGTAAAATGTTTTAATGTAATATGTGCTTCATAGCAATGCTCTTCTCACAGCGCTTATCAATGCTTTACTTATGGGAGGTTACCACTTTGGCAACAGCTGTATAATTAAAATGGTTAGTGCAATCTTTACAAAACAATACCTGTTCTCCTCTAGGCCTAAATAGATTGCCTAATTTTTTTTTTTTTAAATTTCAACTTTAAAGAGTAGTGCGCCGGAAAGGGTTAACTGAGTTTTTATGTGAATGAACGAGTAATCTAGAATAACTTTAAAAAATAAAAGTATTAATCTAGGTGGGTCCTTGAAAACTTAGCGTTACCATTTTCTTCATGAATCTAAACTGTTTAATATGAACGATTGTACTTAGCTTTGTACGTTCCATACGTACTTAAATAAAATGACAAAACAAAAATACTCTACTTTTCACTATTCCTTCAATATATTTTTATCAAAAACTGTCTGTATCACATTTTCGTTTGAAATACCGGTTAAAAAAAATGATTAAAAAGAACAGATACGGTAATATAAATGGCATTATTTGCAAACTGAACTATCTAGTTCAACATAAATCACATATTCACACTTTGTCTTTCCTTCTTAATTGATTAACTAGAACATACATGACATTTAAGTCTCTCTTACCTCTATCGAATCACGAAAGAATGCACATTGCAACGATACATCTTAATCTGCATCTTCGTTTTATTGACAAGTAACGTCCATGTTTTCCTTTTCAGTTATTTCAGAGCAAATTTAAAGATATCAAAGTTAATGATATATGTTTTCTATATTATTTTCCGTTTGTAAAGTTTGTATATTACTTTATTAATATTATGTATCAAATGCATTTTACATAACTTGAAAATTAAGATATTTTTATGTATATATATATATTTAAAAAAGAACTATGTATAATTTAATAGTTTTAAAGTCTTTTTAAATTAAAAGTTGAACGTATAATTAAAATAATACTCATACCTAAATCATAAACACAAACTTCATAATGAACCTAAACATTTCGTGTATTATGTATATATGTTATATAAAAATTTTACTTCAATATTTTACTTTAATATTCACTGAACTCTTATATCTTAATAATATACATTCTTTATTTTTATTTAATTTACTTTTAATGTTAAAATGCGTAAATTGTCTTATTCGAATTCTTATTATAAAGTTTTTAGTCTCTTCATAAATTTTATTAGCAATTCAGTTATGCATTTTTGGAATTAATACGATTATCTCTAGTAGCATTATACAAATAGAAACTACATTTTCGCTGTATTGCATACATTCAAAAATATTATTAATTTTAACGATTTGGGTAAAATATATTTAATAAATCAGATTTTATTTATGTTCCGCAGAAATTTCAGTATTTTTATGTACATAAACAAATACTATAATAACTACATAATTGTAAAAGACCGGTTTTTCGCTGACAAAATACTGATAATTACGTCATTGAAATATAAGGGAGCTCCCTGAAATATAGTGACTCCGATAAATATGTATGTATACATAATGAAATTTAAAAAAATCTATTAGAGAAAATAATAAGTCCAACTTTATATATAAAAATTGGAAAAATTTATTATATTAAGCAAATTAAAAATCTGGTTTAATAAATATTAAGCTAGTATTTTGAGGTGAAATACATATCGTACCATTAAATATTAAGAGAGAAACTTTGAAACACAAAACGCAAAATAATTATAGGAAATCTTTCCTCAGATAATATATATATTTAAACAAGAATTCTATTGAATATGTTATTTCTGATGCCATGATTTAAACTGAAACATTTGATGTAAAAAAAATCCGGAATTTACAGTTTTAAAAACGCGACTTTATCCATGTACTTCAAAATCTATATTATACTAAATATATGAAAAATAAGATCAATTTTACATATGTGTTAATAAGTAATGTGTTAATAAGTGTTAATAATGTTTTAAGAGTATTTCCAAACATGAATTATTCTAGATCTTCAAAAATTATGAATTAATTACTTCCTATTCATATAATCGTTTTTATTTGAAAGTCCTGTTTAAATAACCTGTGTGTTATTTTAATCTTTAAATACAATAAAAATTATTAACAAACGGAAATTCATAGATTAAAGTTTCATATGAGCCAGAGTAATTTTTTAATATTGCTTTAATACATTTTACTGATACTCAAGGCTCCCGTTGTCGCTAAATATAATCGCGAGGGCTAAACTTCTGCCCATATAGTGGATATTCATTTCTAGATTGCTGAAAGATTTTTATATTACTGTTCGTGTTATATTGTACCATGCCATTTGAATTGTTCAATTTATAAAAATAATGACTCTACAACAATTCAGTTTAGCAACGGTCAAAAAAAGAAATGACTACACGATATATGTTTATGTATTGCGAGTTAATCACTATCTATGTTGTATCAGTAAAAACAGTACACGCATATTGTTAATAATGAATTACTCGCATCCAGCGCCAAATAGAGAAAAAATTATTGCAGTTTGCTCAAGAAATTATCCATTCACCATAAGTTTTATTAGTTGTATGCAATATAATCATTGGCACGTCATTTTATGTAAAAGGAAAAACTCATAGATATTTTTAGCGCATGTTTTCACAGCGATAAAACAATGATAGATGTTTTAAAATTTGATTTAGACCGGTAAAAGAATGTATGAAGCATTTACACTTTACGATTGGGAGACATTTAGAATGTGCGAATATTTTGGGACGAAAATCTAAAATGAAGCCAAGTTTTCCCCCGATATTTATTTAAAATTATAGCTGAATGTAAAAAATGAAGTGTTAAATGGAACGACGACTATTTTAAGTTAAGTGGACGTATCAATCCCAAAACTTTCTTCTATTTCATGCATGTTAATACTTCAAAATTCGCTACCACAGCGAGCAAAATTAAATGACAACCTATGCTCATTGAAGTCATAGTGCTCATTAAGGATTATGAAGGCATTCGTGCATTATTTCTTGAAAAGGGAATTATGCGGATATCGGTAAAAGGCATAAAACATATATTTTAACATAAAAGTGCCATCGTTAAACGATTTATATCAAAACGTAAACAACAATAATATTTATCAAGTACACCTTAATCGGAAGTTTAATAAAAATGTGTGCAACAGTTCTTGAAATACTAATATTGCAAGAATCTGAATTATTTCAGCATAGCAGCGCCACCTGTTGGGCGATCTACAAGAAAATGTAAACAGAAATAGTTCAAATCACGGAAATATGATGAAAATCGCTTCCAAATTTCCATTAAAAGACATTAAATTACCAAACGATATTTTCAATTTGTAAAAAAAAGTAATTATTCTAATATTTTGAGTATGAGCTGTATTTCTTCATCTGCACAGTAACATACAAGCAGAAGGATATTTTATTCTTAAATTGTTCAAAGAAAGTATATGAAACAGATTATTATATATAATAAATTCATATACTTAAATGTTTATTTAAAATATTTCTAAAGTGTTAAAGATTATTGAGTGGTAAATTAAAATTTTACAAAATTTTTGTTACAAAATTTTACAAAAGTTTGATGTTGCTCAAATTTTTCAAGGTTATTCTTAAGACAGAAACTAATCGTCTGATTAAATTCATTTAAAAACAAATGACTTGGTATGTAATTTTTTTCTGCATTAAAATAATGTTTAATCTGCATAGAATTATACAAGATTAATATTGAAAGTATTTTTTTCTTTTGTCAAAATAATTCATGAAGCGGATAATGGTGCAGTAGATAGCCGAAAACATCTCATTAGTGTTTAATGAGGAGGGAAAATGATGGAATGAGGAATTCTATTCTCCTTCTCTATGAAATGAGGAATAATCCTTCTCTATGAAATGAGGAATTCAAACTAGCTTTTTTTCTTCGAATGCATGCTTTAATTAATTGAGAGAATTTTCATAATCTATCATAATGTATTCGGAAAAATATTAAATTACTCTTTTTAATTATATGCATATAGCATGTTATTATTATTTTAAGTTTGAAAAGTAAATTGATTTCAGTGAATTAATAGAACTTGAAAATCTATACATAAAAAAATTATATTTTCGTGTGCAATCGTTTTTTTAAATTTATGCCTGACAATGTTCATATAGATCATAGAACAATAAAATATAGTATAAAATCAGTAACTAAAAACAAAAAAACTTTTCTATTGATGGTCGTAAACATTTGACGAAATTCTAATGCATTGTCTAACGCTTTTAGATTTTAAAATAATTTTCTTAAGAAATAATAACAGATAAAAATCAACCAAATTAAATTAATAATACAATATAATTGATATTTCTCATATTTGATAAGCAGCAAGTGTCAGGTAAATGCTCTGAAATATTGAAAATTAGTCAGTGTTTGGTTCAAACGTGAGAAACTACTACTGAATATATGATGTTTAATATTTATAAAATATGCAAAATGAATCTTGAGAAACAGTGATGCATGGGTACTTTGGAAGGTAAAATTCTCATTTTTAATTTAAAATTTAAAACATTTTAATAGTAAGGTGGTCTGGTGTAATAACGCCAAATACTAAAATTATGCATAATTATGAAATAATGTGGTAAATGACACCCATGTGCTCTGCGCAGAAGGGTTTTGAGTCATATAAATTGCAAAAAACAGCTTCAAGTTAATTTGTTTCATTTTTAGGTCTTATTGTTTTTACAAGCAACTAAAATTAACGCTTGATCTAACATTTGCGAGATACGTTTTGTGATGCGACGACTGTTTTTTTATCCGGAAATACTTTGTTAATTACATAAATTTGTAGTACATTTTATGGACTTTCAAAATGTTGTTGAAGATTTTGGATATCTTCTCGAGATAACTTGTAATTTAAATTGTACAGCGCAATAACTATAACGGGTAATAACGCCAATCCTTGGCATTAATACCCCGGTTGATTCCCTACAGTGGCCGAGCTACATCCCAAAAACTAATTCAAATAAACACAGTTAAAACTGTGCAATGTTTCTAATAATTCTATTAAAGCGGTCCTTTTTATGCAAAAAAAAAGCTCACGGTCTGATATTCTTTTGCCTCATCCCCCACACCACACCTTTATTTTTCTTACACTTTCACGAAAAATTGAACATTTTCAATAGCTTAGAATGCAATTTGTCAATTTCTAAGTTTGTAGAGTTTGTATTTTTAGAATTGGACAATCTACATGCAATTATTCCATCTTATTTCATAGTTTTGTTTGCATGGCGTTATTACCCATATAGGTGGGTAATAACACCAAATAGCATTGGTCAAGAAATCACGCCATTACATTTTATGAATACATATCTGTTAAATTATTTTTTTTTATGTAGATATTCAATGAGTTGCTGTATCAAATCATATATTTGTTTGAAAAATACAATCTAAAACTGAGTCGTGAAAATTGGTGGAACCTTAACGTGGCGTTATTACCCCAGGGTACCTTATTTGAAATAGTTAAAACATTATAACTGTTGAAGTTTTTAGGGAAAATGAAGAAGAAAAGGGTGATACAGCTTAGTGTAAATATCATTATAAGCAGAACAATCGACTTAATTACGGCATCGGAATGTAAAAGCGAAACGCATATTTTATATCTGTTTTGTTTTAATTAAATGTTTAAAATATGTATAAATAATTAAATAATTAAATAAAAAATTTATAAATTATTAACTAAATAAATGTGTGAAAATATTTAAAATTATAAAATATTAGACATATTTGAATACATTTAAAATCATTTACATTTAAAATATGGACATAAAAATAATTATTAAAACTAAAAGTTTACAAAATAAACGCTTCGTTTTTGTCATTACATTGCACTAAAATTAAGCACAGCAGAAAAACATCGAACTATGCGATGACATATGGAAACGTTTACTTATTAACATGTATTTAATTTATATTTTTAATGTTAATTAAATGTTTTTTGCATATATTTTAAATGTAATTGCCTTTTAAATGCATTAAAGTTTATTTAATTTTTATAATTTTTTTAAATAAAAATTCGTACATTAACATGTACGTGTATGTTCAGAATATCAAAATATGTTGTAAAATATTTAAGGTGACCTGAGATAACAAAAACACGTTAGGGTTCTACCAACTTTCACGGCTTAGTTTTTATTCACAAAAACATAGGATTTCATATAGAAAGTTATTGACTATGTTTATCAGAAAGTTTTTTAGCAGATATGTATTCATAAATGTAGTGCGGTGATTTCTTGACCAATGCTATATGGCATTATTAGCCACTGATGTGTGTAATAAAGTCATGCAAACAGAATTATGAAATAAGGTACAGTGAAGGCATGTAAATTGTCTAATTCTAAAGATACTATTTCCACATACCTAGAAATTGACAAATTGCTTTTACTTACAATAAATAGTAATGTCGATGCAATAACAATCATTTGATATTTTATTCTTCTGACATGAAATAATTAGCAGTATTTAGAACATAAAAATTTCTGTTTATTCTTTTCGGTTTTCAACAATGAAAATAATAGTTTCTCGTGCATGAAATGAAAAAAAAAAACTGATTCAAACACAGCGAAGTACAAATTGGGGTAGTAACATGATTGGATGGCGTTATTACTCCGGTATACATTTTGCGCAGTGTATTTTAAACTACAGGCTGCTTCACGCGTATTTCTTAAAATCTTCCACAACATTTTGAAATTATATAAAATACAATCCAAATTTATGCCATGAACAAATTGTTTCCTAATAAATATATGTTATTCACATCAAAGTACTAGCCTAGCAAATTTTTGAACGCACGTTGACTCTTAACTGCTTGTTCCAGCAAAATATATACAAAAATTAAAAAAGAAATAACTTATAGCGTTTGGTTGTGATTTAAATGACTTAGAACGTTTTAAAGCAGAAGTCGAAGTGCCAATTTTCCGGATTTTTTTTTTATAATTACGAGTAACGTTAGAATTTGGCTTTATTATCCACCCTGGCATTCTTACCATAGAACACGTTATATATCAAAATATTTGTCATATTTAATTTCTTTATCTCCTTTTTTCATGTTTGTAACAACAGTTTGCATTTAACTATTTGCATTTAATTATATTTGCATTTAACTATTCCTTTTTTTCCATTTTCAGAGGAATGAATTATGGAAATAACATATTATCTGCTTTATTTTTTATGGTAAAGTTAGTAAACATTATCCCAACTCGTACGTATTTTAGTATTCGAAATTATTCAATTACTCATATCTTTTCAAAATAAATTGCTCATTATGTTCTAAATTATGTTGTAAAACTCTGTACTGACCTATAAAAAATCTTTGCGGTGCTGATGTAACATTGCAAAGCAATATATATTCCTGAGAGCATATAAGAATTACATAATCTCAGAAATTATGTATATTCTGCCGAGATGTCTCTGGACGGTTTTGAATAATAGCATTTTTAAACTGAAGATTACAGTGATAACGTAAAATAAAGGAAGTTAAAATCATTTAACTTTGATATTCAAAATAAAACAAAATCTAATTTTATTTATACATCAGTGTGTTTTATTGTTTCTGTAAAAAACAGTTACTGTTTTGAAAATTGTTTGTTTATAATTATATTAGATTGCTCAAATAAGTCAGGATTTCAGTACTCTGTATAAAAAATGTCTCCTTCACATGCATTTCAATGCTAACGAATAAAATTTATTTAATATCAAAATGCAGCTTCATTTAATAGCAAAGAAAATGTTTTATATAAATTATATCATTTTGCTAATTTACCATCATTATCCATGATATAATAACTAAGGTTGCAAATACATTGAAATTATCTTTGTATAATTAATTTAGCTTATGAATGAATATGATTGTATAAGCTATATGAATACTCTTATAACCAAATTTTGAACTAAAAGAATCTAAGTTAAGGCATTAAAATAGTTTATACATTTATAAACAATAGTCTAATTTTATAACAGACATTTTAATAACATCCATAATTTAAGGCAACATAATAAAATTATCACTAGCTTCATTTAGAACAGATTTTCCATATTTTAGCAAACCTACCATAATTCCACATGAAAATCAAGTAACATATATTGAATGTAAAAATAGACACTAGAATTTTTGTATTATAATTGATTAGGTTTGTCATGCAAAAGCAGTATAAATATATATCTATATATATCTATATATATATATATATATGTGTGTAATAAATATAAAGCTGAACTCGACTAAAATAACTATGTTGCATAAATTCTACGTATTCTTAGCAGCACGGGCAGAGTAGTCGCTCCGACAGTTGGCAAGCAATAGAAGACTTTCATTGGAGTATTTCCCCATTATAAAAACAGACAACATCAGTCTTCAAGTTCTTTATTGATGAGCTTAAAAATAGATAAACTCTTCCCCGCAATCACCTTAGTCCACATCGACACTACAAATTTCATTATCTCGTCCACATCATCAAATATTCTAATTCAGTGGAGCAATGAAAAACGCGGCTTTGTAGTTTAAAGAAAAGATGCATTCTGTTCTCCTGAAAAGCCAAATGAAAAAATCATTTTCACGACAAAACAGCGCCCTCCTACTCCACGTCAATCATTTAAAAAATCCAATCAGGATGGACTCGAGCCTCAAACGGACAAAATGATCAATTCTAATTGGTCGTAATAGGCGGTCCTTGGCAAGAACTATATTTTTTCCTCCGAAGACAAAGCCCTTTAGCAACGCGTAGTAACACCTGTCACGCGATGTTAAAATAAAAAATAAAATTAAAATCGCAGGAATATGCCAGAAAGTAAAAAGCTTACGAAATACTTCCCGCCTTTTTGAGAAGTAAGCAATAATTTATTAATAACTAAAGTAAGAAAAAGAATTTTAGCTGTTACAAGTTACGAAACTAAGATTGAAATATGTTCCACAAATTTAGAATTGAAACTAAGAGAGAACAAAAAAATGGCGCAAATTTTTTTTTTATTTTATTACATATATATTTAATTTGAAAGAAAATTTCCTAATATAATAACATAACAAATAACAAATTTACTTTACAGATATAAAAATGTGAAAGTTTATTAATGATAAGTGTAGTAAAAATCAGTTTTTTTTGCAATTAGATCTCTATTATTATTTAGACCTGTAATAAAACCATTATTATGAATCTTATTTGGAGTTATATATCCATTATGACATATTAAATCTTTAATTCATACTTATTAGTTGTTTATTCGACATTTGCAGTTTCAAATTCTACAGAGAAGCTTTTGAGAATTATATACTTCAATATTGGATGATTTAACTTATTACACTCATAATAATGTAAACAAAAATTATCTTTGCACCAATCAAGTTTCGCTTGCAGCTGTGACTTGAAGAGGATTTACATATTTATGAAGAATTTGCAGAATACTATGCACTTAACAAATATATAGTTTGCTATCTGCAATTGGCATATTTTCATCAATTGCAGATTTTAAATTCAATTAACACATACATTTAGTTAAGTTTTGTTAAATAAATTGTAGATCTTGTAATTTTAATGTTAATGTTCACGATGTTTTTCTAAAAAAATAACATTATTTGTGAATGAAACTGAATTTTTTTATTTCTTTTATTTATAGAATACTCAACATAAACAAAAAATAAATGAATATTCATTACATATTGCCTAATGAAACCGGCGTTGACCGGACTATCATAATAAATATTAATTTACCTAAATCCACTTTTGTGGCAATCATCAGATGTGACAATCACAAAACTTTCTTCTATGCTATACATATTAATACTTTCTGAAAAATAAAATATAGCATCGACACCAGTTAGGTGGTTTTACAGAGAAATCTAATCAGCAACAATTTATGTCCGTTCTAGCTGAATCTGAAGTTTGATAAAAATCCGTTCATTAGTTTCTGGGATAGAGCTATTGTAAAACTGGCAGCATTAGTTAAACGTGTCATTGTAAAATATGAAATAAATACCTCGCGTAGATACGTTTTTAATTTTTAACTTTTTGTCATTATTATCATTTGTCTATTTGAATATAATATCATTTTCCCCATTTATAGCTCGAATTAATAATTTTTCATTGTAAAGTTCTTTCTCTGTTCACGTTAGAATACATTTCTTGTTAGAAAAGATAAATTATTATTTCCGTTACCTTAAAAATGTGGCAAAGATTAAAAAATCATCTCAATAGTATGAAATAAATACATTTTTTTGCAATTTAAATTATTCGGCAATATTGATTTTTAGACATTTTAATTATGACTTAAATTCGTTCATTTACAGCTGAAGCGTATTAAAGAATTTATAATTTGTTAAGGCAATTTTAATTACGCAATTTTCAGCATTTTTCTGCTTTTAACATATCGTCACCTGAGAATAAGAAGGTTCTATCTGGCCAAAAATAAATTTCGAGTTAGAAGACTTTGAAAATCAGCAAGCTGTGTACGTGCAGCTAGTAAAGTTTGTAAAAAACTTTTGGCATTAATAGGTTCATATATAGGTGTAGACAGTAATTCTACAAAATCAAAGATTTTAAATAACATTTTCATGGATTTTTTTACATTTAAAAATTTTGATAGAACCATATTATTCTCAAACGTCGTGTTATCATTAGAATAAGATGGTTCTATCTTGAAAAAAATCTTATTTTTCTTAATTTGTGTAAGTTTTTATAGCTTAACAAAGTGAAATTTCGTTGATTAATTCAAATAAATTTCAGTGGATAGTAAAATATTTATTACTATCTATATTGTAGCACAATAACAGAAAATTGCCTCATCCACTTATTCATATTAATTAAACTAGTGTTGCACAACCTTTTTGCTAGAAAATCGTTTGCCACCAGAATATTTGAAAAGTGGCGTTTGTTTTCTTTCATAGCAAAGTTTCTGTCACTAATATAAGGAAAATTATTCTGCATTCATCATTCTGCAATGAGTTTGGCCCGTGGGCCACAGGTTGTGCACCTCTAAATTAAACCATCTTCACGAAACCAATGAATATACGTAAGTTAAATATATTATTTAACTGAACATAAAATAGCTTAAATATTTAATTTTATTAAATAGGAACCTAACAGATTTTTTTAGCGTGCTATTTCAGTGGGGGTGTATGAAAATCAATACAAAAATTTGTGATTATATTGATAAATGAAATTGAAATGAATTATAAATAAAATTTTTCGTATTACAGTCCGGTATACTCTTGATCAATAGAAAAGACTTTATATCTCTAAGGAAAAAACTTTCTTGTTCTTTTTAAAACACAAAATAAGTTTGATAGTCTTTTGTTAGTCGAAATTCTGGAATGTTCCATAATCCATGCTTTATTTTATATTACAGTTAGGCTAATTTATCTTAAACATATTTTGAAAATAGAACCTTTCATCTCTCGGAAACTACTTTAGCATGCTTTGCAGGTCTTTTATTTCATCTTTCTTAATGCAATCCTTCTTTCTCTGCTGTGCTTACTTTAGGATTTGGCAAAGTCCTTTGTGGAAAGGATGTTTATACTCATCGTCGTTTGGAGGGGCTCCTTTGCAAATTCGCCGCTGTGAAATTCTGGTCACAACAGTTGCTTGTCTTAAAGTTAATATCATAAAGAATCTGTATGTATCAAAGTTGTATCACCTTGGTCTACGGAATGAGATTATAGGCAATTTTTTTTTCTTTTGCTACACGAGTGGAAAATCTATGAACTGTTCTGATTTCATTCTCAGGGTTGTAAATTGATTACTGCGATTTATTCTCAGCAACAGACGTATAAATGAAAGTGGCGGAAAGTATTCTGTTACATCCATTGCTCTTTCTATTTGGCTCTTAATATTATTTACTTCTTGCACACATGAATCTCCAGGTGTACAATATCTTAGAGTAATGTTCATTATATGTGGATGAGATTGTATAATTATTGCAATTGCATAAGATATCATTTGGTTTCTATTCTGGGGAACGCAACTGTCACAATATAAAATTAAACTATCAGCATGTGGAAAATCTCTCAGTATCTTCCGAACAGTCGTTGATACAGCTGAGCTTATGTCATCTTCATCTCTGCCTGACATGTCGTCTGTCCACCAGCAACAATATGCTTTATTTTCTTTCTCCCATGTTGCATGTGCTGTCATGTTATACAAGTTATTTTTCTTGCTTGAAAATTAACTTTAAAAAACTTGCTGACATCACTTTTGGGACATGTTATACATTTTTTAATACAAAGCAAATGACTGATTTATGAGAGGAACTTCTCTCGTCATTTCTGAGAGTTCTGGTGGATTCAACTTCTTTCTTGTGCAGATCATATTTAAATTACATGTCAATATATAATTCTCCTTGGGTTTCAGAATGTTTATACTCCTCACAATGATCACACCCATCATTCTTTGGTTTATTAAATTCTACGTTGAACTGCGTATTAAATATGTGCCTATAACATGAAAGTTTTCCTGGCTCTACATTGCTTTCTCTGCATTTCTGAAAGTACAAGTCATACATTTTCTGTAAGTTAAACTCTGATTTTACGTATGTTTTTTTAGTGCTTGCTCTGTTGTAGTTTGACTCAATCTTGGGAAAACTTTCAATATCAGCTTTTATTTTATTCTTGATATCATTTGAGATTATTATGCTTGAAAATTTAACTCGTGTATTTTGATCGCAGTTGGAGACAAGGTATTGCCAGTAGGACAGTAAATTACACATTACTGTCTACATTAAAAACATTAAAAACATTGCCAGTAAAATAAAATAACATAACTACATAAAGGCACTTTTAACTTACGAAAAAACAATAGTCCTGCTATCAATAGGATTTGGAGGAATTACTTTTACTGATTTGTTTTAATTGTTTTAGCATCAAGAATATCTAGAGCTGGTGCTTCATCTAAACTGTC
This sequence comes from Maratus speculifer, assembly GCA_964019185.1. Taxonomy (NCBI): domain Eukaryota; kingdom Metazoa; phylum Arthropoda; class Arachnida; order Araneae; family Salticidae; genus Maratus; species Maratus speculifer. The sequence continues at coordinate 164,870,550 of OZ025294.1, read as the reverse complement.
ATCCCTTCTTCCCACAGGGTTTTCTAAATCTAAATGAATTAGGATTAGTCTTTCATTCCTGCTTGGATTAGGTCCATTATAAAAATTAAACACAATTTGCATATCCACGTACTAAAAGGATTTTTACTGATAAAAATTCCCTCTTTTTTTTACCAAAAAACGATTTAATTATCGAAAAAATATATTATTTCACACAAGAAATAAAAGATTGCCGGTTTTCATTATATATTGTAAAATAAAATAAAAATATATCATCTTATATGCTGTCTGCGATTACTTTGCGCATAGAACTCTGTTATTCTGACTGCTTTCAACAATTTCTGATAGAACTATATTATTCTCTTTCGCAAGCGGATTTAAGTTATATATATCAAAATTTTAATGCAGAAATACTCTAATTTCCTGCGTATAATCCGCGGATCAAACAATCATTTTTCAACCCAGAAATTTTATTAAATGAAATGTTACTTCTTAGATCGCCGTAAATATTTGATTTGAAATACAAAATAAAATTTCTGGGTCGAAAAAGAATTGTTTGATCCGCGGATTATACGCAGGAAATTAGGGTACATTTATTGATACAAATAGAACATTCCTATGCCAAAAAGTCAATTTTTTTCAAAATGTCAGTTAGAACCTTGTTATTCTCAGGTGACGATATAATGAAGAAAATTATATTTAAATACTTTTATTTTTAGAGAGGAAATACTGTTATCTGCTCTATCTTAGAAATGACAACATTAGTTATAAAGATAACCTCAAAATATGAAATGAATGATATAGATTTATTTTAAAATTGCAGCTGTTTGTCATTATTGTCATTCGTCCATCCTTTTAAATATAAAGTTATTTGTTACTAAAAACTAACGACTGGCCTTTTCGCTAATCCTTGCCATAGATGAATCTCGGAAAATGAGACATTTAAAGCTACTGAAAAAGTTAATAGCACGAAATGTTTTTGTCAGAAAAATATGAAGCAAACTGCGTTAAAAAGGTATTTTTAATTTTTAATTTTTTAATTAATTTTTTATATCAATTTAAAATTGAATGATTACGGTATTTTTCAAATATTGGATTAAAAATTTACCAAATTTTACAATGGAGTAATGTAGCGAAACATTCGCGCGTAAAAAGATAATGCTTACAGGCAATGTGTCGTGACGTGTTTACTGGCTATTGCTCGAGTCAAAAATTATAGTAGCCTTTTTATTCTGTTAAAATATTAATGTAAATTATATAATATAATGCCAGCATGATTTTTACTTAATTTTTATTTAACACATATTACATGTGCCATTTCTTTTTAGTTTTAAATAAAAGTTATGCTTTTAAAATAAAATGCGTTAAAAATTAATATTTTAATTGAAGTTAATGCACTTAATGGTGACTTTTAGAACAATTTTTGGTGATCTATCACATCGCCAAAACAATATAAAAGGACTCTTGTTATACGTTTTAATGTAATAAACGTAGTTTTTAATTTGAATGCTCTATTTATTTTGTAAATATTGATTTCATGAATCATTAATAAATTTTCCTTTTTTTTTTTTTTTTTTCTTTTTTCTTCAAATTTTATTATTTCTTGGCAGCGTATAAGTTTTAATTTCACGCCATTGAGTAAGAAAGATGCACATTCAAATGTAAAGTGTTTGAAAACTATATATTAATTTACTGACTTTCTTATGATATTTAATCAAATAGGGAAATAATATAGAAAAATAATACATGAATATTTTTATTCATTATTTAAAATTTTAAGGAAAAGCACGATTTCTACCAATCGTCCTAAGACGGATGTTTACACTAGTTTTAAATACCACGTAATTTTTCACATTTACTGCTTTTGACGATGCTTTTACCATATAGATAAACAAAAGTTTTTTCTATATTTAATATTCACTTTCAATTGATTTTTATATTGTAAGGAAATATTATTCTTGTGATGTTTTTATTATTGACAATAGTTTCAAATAGTAACTTAAAAAAAAAAATGAAAAAAAAAAAACTCTTGAAAAGATGCAAATTTAACTAAAATATATATGAAATTGTTATTTATTTATTTATTTATTTATTTATTGTTATTATACCTTTCCCCCTCTTTTGATAGTGTTTTACTTTCCATCATTAAAAAAAAACATTAAAAATTAAAAAAAAAGAATTTTTTCGCAACTAATTCAACTTAAAAATTCTAATGGCATTTTTAATACAAACAGATAAATATAGATAACTATTGTTAACTTCACTACTAAATCTTCCAGATTTTAAGAATATTAGCTGTAGAACATAACCCCTCGTATCATAAAACTGTTTAATACCTTTAATTTGTAATATGTATATCCCGGATTATATACCGAAGTGTCAGATAAATACAAATTTTCAAACACTGCATTTAATGGGAAGTCTTGATAGGTTCAAATATTTCAACATAACATACAGGGTAAAAAACTACATTATTTCTTTTCTATATTTAGTTAAAAATATGAAAATCAAATTTCTAATTATATTTTATGGATAAATTTGAATAACAGTCATCCTTGCGAATTCACATGATAAATAAGAGGAGCGGAATACGTTTGTAAACAAATTAATCTTAATTCTCCATTAACATGATTTGCTAATGCACGGAATGCTAAAGGGGACAATAGACCTTTATTTGAGCAAAACCGTCTGTAGCAAAATTATCTCAAAAAAGATCAATTTCTGTAATATAATAGTACGAAAACAGTTTTTCTTATTAAATTATCATTTATGAAGGTTTTAAGGAGTAAATAATAAAGGTACCGTAAAATGGGGTGAATAGGAACGAAACTTCCCAGTCATACAAATAAATTCATTATAAATATATGCGATGATATCTTTAGTTGCCAATTGTTTTTATAATAAGGTAATAACATTAAGCTTTAGGAAATTCAGTTTTGCCATGTTGGCACCACTACTGGGTTATATAAAAAAACTGCAAGTGGATCCTCAAAAACCTCATTTTTTCAACATCTTCAAAACTTTGTATGTAACAACAGTATTTTTCGCACTCTAAACCTAAAAGAGGGAATTTTTAATTAATGATAGACCTGTAAACGATATGCTGTGTTAATTTCTACTTATTACTAAACTACATAATGAAAAAATAAAAAATAGCTTGTAACATCAGAGGTTTAAAATTTACGGGGAGAATCGGATCACGTTTTCTCTCGTGGTTTATCGTTCTGTACAGTAATAGTTTCATGTAATATATGAAAACATATGTATGAATATGCATTGCAACAATATTTTGTTTGTTCTAATTAGTTGAAGAGCTTAAAGGTGGTCAAGAATTACTTGGTTAAACAAAAAAGTCAACGCCTAATCCAACAGACATGAAACACACAATAAAATAATTTAAAAATAGCAAATTAGTTGAGAAACTGCGCAGAATTATTCTCTGACATCCCCAACATTACACAAACATCTCAAAATGAAAAACCTATTAAAAAAGAAAAGGATGCAAACAATACTGAGGGCTGGGTATGAGAGCGTATTAGTAGATCGTATTAATACATGCAGCGATTGGGGCTACTCATTAGATTCTCTTATTCAATGACTTCTAGCAAAGAACAATACAGAGCAGGGCTGCATTTGTATTAAATTCTACTTCTGCAATTCGAATATAATATCTTTAAATAAATTTTAATTTTTCTTGATTTCAAAGTTGTTTTCTAATTTTTAAAATTGGCATATCTTTACTTGTATTTAGAATAAACTGGTTTCACGGTAACAATGTGTTCCTATTCCTCCCTTATCATTATTACCTGTTTTTATTAACCCAATTAAAGTTTGAATCGGGATAAATAAAGATTATAACATTTGTTCCCATTCAGCCCTATCTGCGGGGTGAATCGGAACACCTTTAAAAAAATAAATAATATATATAAATATATAAACAGAAAACACGCTTCGTTTTTTCTTAAAAAGTAAAGAACAAAATAGGACCGAAGTTTCTAGTAGAAAAATTAAAAAATTAAAAAAAAAAACAGTTGATGGTTTTTTTTTTTTTTTTTTTTTTTTTTTTTTTTTTTTTAACGTTAAAGTTGAAACCGATTCACCCCATTTTACGGTAAGTGTATCTACATACTTTAAATCTATTTTTCTCAAAAGTAATTTTTCAGCGTTTTTAAATTTGTGAAATGTTTCTTGCGACGTATTTTTTCATCAATATTTATGAAATTGATAAGGAAGTATCCTGTTGTTGTTTAAAAGAAATTGTGTAAGCTTTTTAACATTCGTCTTTATTAAGATAATCAAATTTGAGTCTTTATTCATTAAAAGGCAAAATTTTTATGAAAATCGATATGGAATTTAGAAAAAAATCTGTAAAATATTAAGTATTCAAGATATCAAAAAGATCTTACACTAATTTATTTACAATTGAGTTTTAAGTTATAAAAATGCAAAAGCAAGACAATATCTCAAAAACTAAGACACGAGGAGCATTTTAGAATATAATTTAAAAATTTAATTAAAAAAATAAAATTTTAATAAGATTGGAAATTTTTTTGAAGATGTTCTATATGCTTTTGATGAAAAATATATATGCACGTAATTTCATATTGCTATGATAAAAAAAAAATCATCGTCCATCGTTTCCTTAAAAAAATCCACAAAAATAAAAAAATAGAAAGAAAATAAGAGGAATAAATAAGAGTCAAATCGAGACAATCGAAAATCTGTATGTCTATCTGTATGTTTTTTTTTTTTTTTTTTTTTTTTTTTGCGCATTATATGACAAAGTAATACACCAGCAAATATCTTTTGTAAAGCAATTTTCCTTGTTGAAGAAAGTCGATCTATTTTGTATATCAAGTGGCCTTTCTAGAAAAGAAAATATTACATAATACACAGTTTGATCGGCTATAGCTTTCAAGATATTGCTTTAGAAAATATTTCTTTTAGGAGTAATATGAATAACATTTTATTTAATTTTATCAGATTTTAAGTAACTAAAATACGGCATGTGGGTTATCGAACATTTCAGACAAAAGAATAAAATGTTTAACAGGAACTTTCTATTTTGAGTTTTGCATTTACAAGATTCCGATGTAAAACTTCAATAAATTGCTTTGGGAACTGTGTGTTGAACATATAAAAAATTCTTAACAACTTTTTGAATAAAGAAACTATATACTTAATGAAAATAATGATTTCGTATACTTTGCTTTTTTATAAGAAACAACGTAAAATAAAACTGGTGCTGAAATGAAAAGTTTACTTTTGCCGATTACTTACGGCATCCTAAGGGAACTGGACCATGCAAACTTAATTTTTATTGCACTTTAAATATTATTCAAGGCCAAACATATTTACTGTCGTACTATCTATCGAACAAGAAATTAAGGAAAGTATTTTATATTAATTTTCTACCAAAATTTTATACGTTATGAAGAACGATTCAAAAAATGCAGTTTTTTTTCTATTCTTTTTTCTTTTTTTTTTTTTTATTAAACTAAAAATAATTTGAAAATTTAAATAAATTAAAAGCAGAAAAATGCAAAAAATGCTGAAAAATTGATAACATTTTGAAATTTTGTCTTATTTTTACATGTAAATTTATAAAATTTAATGCACGATTTTATTTACAAATATAAATCAAACTGTCATAAAGAAAAAAAAGGGATTTTAATTTATATGGAATGCGCATGAGGCATTTTGACAATTCATAATGCTTAAAATATCAATGAAAATTCTTTTTTTCTTTTGTTTTACGTGTCCTTATTATTTTTTTTTTTTTTTTGCTGCATAAAAATGACAAAGTAATAAAACATCAAACACCTTTTGTAAAACAATTTTTTTATAAAAAAAAATCAATTTATTTACTGACATCAAGTAGTTTTTCAAAGGAAATAATATATTACGTAATACACAGTTTGATAGGTTATTGCTTTGGAAAATATTCATTTTGTCAGTAATAAGAAATAACATTTTATTTACTTTTATCAGATTTTATGTAACTAAAATACGACATATGGGTTACAAATATTGCAGACAATGATTAATATGTCTAACATGAACTTTTTATTTGCAGTTTGCATTTCCAAAATTTCGATTTAAAACTTAAATAAATTGGTTTGGGAATTGTGCTTTGAATACATAAAAAAATCTTAACAACTTTCTAAAAAAACTACACTTTTAATGAAAATAAGGTATTCAAATATTTTGTTTTTTATTAGATATAATGTAAAGTATCATTGATGTTGAAATAAAAAGTTTAAATTTGCCGATTACTTACAGCATACTAAGAGATAAAGGATTTTCAGACTCTTTTTTATTGCACTTTAAATATTGTTCCAGGCCAAACATATGGATTTTTGTACTATTTATAAAATAAGGAATTGGGAAAAAAACTTTAAAGAAAGATTTTTTTAATTTGCCTCAAAATTTTATGCGTTATGAAAAAAGCTTCAAAATATGCGCCATTTTTTAAAAATAAATTTGTAAATTTAAAGAAAAATCAATGCAGAAACAAAATGCAAAAATGCTAAATATATTATAAAATTTTGATTTTTATCCCTTATTTTTATATCGAAAATTATAAAATTTAATGCACGATTTTATTTGTAAATGAAAGTCAAACTGCCATTAAAAAATAAAATAAAATAGGGGATTTTAAATTATATGGGGTGCACATGAGGCATTTTGAAAATTCATAACACTTAAAATATCGATGAAAATTCCTTATTGTTTCCTTTTTTTTTTTTTTGTCTTTTTGGATATGTGTCCTTATTTTTTCTTTGCTGCATAAAAATGACAAAGTCATAAAATATCAAACACCTTTTGTAAAACACTTTTTTAATTGAAAAAATCGATTTTTTTTTCTGATATCAAGTAGGAAATAAAATATTACGTAATCCACAGTTTAATCTGTTATTGCTTTAGAAATATTTATTTTGGGAGTAATATCAAATAACATTTTATTTACTTATATCAGGTTTTATGTAACTAAAATACGTTATATGGGTTACAAATATTGCAGACAAACGATTAAAATATCAATAAATATAAAAACTTTGTTAAATCGCCATAAAAAGAAAAATTAAACAGGACGCGTTTCGAGCTGCAAAATTACCGCTCGTCATCAGCTGATGACGAGCTGATGACGAGAGGTAATTTTGCAGCTCGAAACGCGTCCTGTTTAATTTTTCTTTTTATGGTGATTTAACAAAGTTTTTATATTTATTGATATATATTTATCGCCAGTAGTTTCGGTGTTTCTCAAAACGATTAAAATGTCTAACACGAACTTTTTATTTGCAGTTTGCATTTCCAAGATTTTGATTTAAAACTTAAATAAAATGGTTTGGGAATTGTGCTGTGAATACATAAAAAATTCTTAACAACTTTCTAAAGCAAAAAGCTATATATTTAATGAAAAAAAGGAATTTAAACACTCTTGTTTTTTTATTTTATTATTAGGAACTAATGTAAAATATTACTGATGTTGAATTGAAAAGTTTACATTTGCCAATTACTTACAGTATTCTAAGAGAAAAAACGGTCTTCAAACTTATTTTTATTGCATTTTAAATATTATTCCGGGCCAAATATATGAATTGTCGTACTGTATATCAAACTAGAAATTAGGATAAAAATTCCTTGAAGAAAGATTTTTTTTTTTTTTTTTATTTGGCTTAAAAATTTTATGGATTATGAAAAACGTTACAAAATGTGCGCTATTTTTTAAATAAGTATAATTTGTAAATTTAAAGAAAATTAAATGCAGAAACAAAATGCATAAAAGCTAAAAATTTGAAAACATTTTAATTTTTTTCTTATTTTTATATTAAAAATTATAAAATTTAATGCACGATTTTATGTAAACAAAACTGCCATAAAAAATTAGGGAATTTTAAGTTACATGCGATGCATATGAGACATTTTGAAAATTCATTGATGATTAAAACATCGATGAAAAATCTTTTTTTTTCTTTTTTGTGTGTTTTGAATCCTTTTTATGGCATAAAAAGGACAAACTAATAAAACATCAAACACCGTTTGTGAAACAATTTTCGTTATTGAGGAAAATTGAAGATTTTCTTTTATATCAAGTAGTCTTTTATAGGAAATAAAATGTTACGTAATACACAGTTTGATCGGTTATTGATTTCAAGATATTGCTTTAGAAAATATTTTTTTGGGAGTAATATGAAATAACATTTTTATTTACTTCTATAAGATTTTAAGTAACAAAAGTACGGCATATGGGTTATCGAACATTTAAAACAAAAGAATAAAATGTCTAACACGAACTTTCTATTTGCAGTTTGCATTTTCAAGACTTAAATGAATTGCTATGGGAATTGTGCTTTGAGTAAATAAAAAAAATCCTAGCAATTTTTTGAAGCAAGAAACTATAAATTTAATGAAAATAATGATTTCAAATACTTTGCTTTCGATTAGAAATAGCGTAAAAGAAAATTGATGTTGAAATGAAAAACTTACTTTTGCCAATTACTTATAGCATCCTAATGGAACAACTGGACCTTCAAACATATTTTTAATTGCACTTTAAATGTTATTCAAATTTCATTCATGACCAAATATATGAATTGTCGTACTTTTTATCAAACAAGAAATCAAGGAAAACATTTTTTAGAAAATTTTACTTTTTAATTTGCCTCCGAAATTTCATGCGTTATGAAGAACATTTCAAAAGGTGCACCCTTTTTTCTTCTTTTTTCTTTTTTTATTAAACTAAGTATAATTTGTAAAGTTAAATAAATTAAATGCTGGAAAAAATGCAAAAATTTTATAAACATTTTGAAATTATTTTTTATTTTTATATTTAAAATTATAAATTTTTTTGCATGATTTTATTTCTAAATGTAAATCAATCTGCCATAAAAAATAGGGGATTTTAATTTATATGGGATGCGCAAGAGGCATTAAAATTCAAAACTCTTAAAATATCAACTACAGTTACTCATTGTTTTCCTTTTTTTTCTTTTGTGACATGTGTCTTTATTTTTTTTCTTTGCTGCATAAAAATGACAAAGTAATAAAACATCAAACACCTTTTGTAAAACAATTTTCTTTATTGAAAAAATCGAATTATTTTCTAAAATCAATTAGTGTTTCACAGGAAATAAAATGTTATGTAATATACAGTTTGAACGGTTCTTGCTTTCAAGGTACTGTAATACATCCATAATGGACATTCCCGAAAAGCGGACACCTCTATTTAACGAATAGTTTTCAAATCCTCACTCCCAAAACTTAAATTTTTATATGTTTACCCTCTGAATAATGGACATTCCGAAAAGCGGACAGTAATTTTGGCAAAAATGGTTGAAAAATTATTTTTTAACGAGAAAAAAAGTAAAAATCGTCTAAATGTATCAGGGCCATGTGTAAAAAATTTTGTGATGACAGCTAAATATGGGGATGAACTGGAGAAAAACACCTCTCTCTCTCTCTACATCTCTCTGTGATCATAACCCCCCTTCCCCTCCTCCCTCGGATGATTTGAGACTGTGTGCTTTCAAGAAGCAGAAAAATACAATAAACAGTTATACATTTTTTTTTAGAAAAAGGTGATTTAAAATGATTAAAACTACTGACAGAGTTAAAACAATATTGTAAAACAAATTACATGTAATCGCAAGTAAAAGCAAAGTTTTGTAAAAACAATTTTTGTAAGAATGTAATAAACAAAGGATAAAGGTATGCACAATTTTATTTCAGTTTTATTGCTTTAATAATTATTTTAATTTCTGGTTAATCATATAATATTAAAAGCGACTAAGGAAACATTAAGCATTCATTAGGAATTTTTGTATCTCTAAGGTTTTCCCAATAGCGGACACTTCCGAATAGCGGACAATTGCTGCGCTTCCAAGGTGTCCGTTATTTAGAGGTTTTGCTGTATCTATTGTTTTAGAAAAATCTTTTGAGAGTAAAATGATATAACATTTTATTTACTTCTATCCGATTTTAAGTAACTGAAATTCGGTTTTTTGTTATCGAACATTTCAAACAAAAGAATAAATTTTTAACATGAACTATTTAGCAAGAAACTATATATTTAATGAAAATAATGATTTCAACTACTTTGCTTTTTATTAGAAATAAGGTAAAATAAAACTGGTGTTGAAATGAAAAGTTTACTTTTACCGATTACTTGCAGTATCCTAAGGGAACAACTGGACCTTTAAACTTATTTTTTATTGCACTTTAAATATTGTTCAAATTTTAAAGATGCCCAAACATATGGATTGACGTACTATTTATCAAACAAGAAATTAAAAAAAATATTTTTTTTTTTTTTTTTGGCGAAAGTTTTTTTTTTTTTTCAAAATTTTATACGTTATGAAGAACGTTTCAAAAAGGGCATATTTTTTCTCTTCTTTTTTCTTTTTTTTATTAAACCAAATATAATTTGTAAAGTTAAATAAATTAAATGCATAAAAAATGTAAAAATGCTGACAATTTGATTTAAAATTATAAAATTTAATGGAATACCAGGGTTCGCACAGTTTTACCACTAAATTTTAAGAATATTTTCTGTTTCACTATAGAAAAATATCGTAAAATCCGTGAATGAAGGTGGGGATTACGAATGTTGTGGTTTAAAAATTAAATGTAAAGTTTCTTATTTATAATAGTGGTGCCAGAGTCTTTGCAAATTCCAAGGAGTGTGCGAACATTGAATACTTAATTTGTAAATGTAAATTAAACTGCTATTAAAGAAAACAAGTTTTTAATTTATTTGATATATGCATGAGACATTTTGAAAATTCATAACGATTAAAATAGCGATGAAATTTTCTTATTGTTTTTACCTTTTTTTATTTTGTGATAAATTTCATTATTTTATTCTTTCTGCATAAAAATGACAAAGTAAGAAAACACCAAACACTTTTTGTAAAACAAATTCCTTTATTGAAAAAAAAAATCGAATTATTTACTGATATCAAGTAGCCTTTCAAAGGAAACCAAATATTATGTAATACACAGTTTGATCGGTTATTACTTTGGAAAATATTTATTTTAAGAGTAATATGAAGTAACATTTTACTTACCTTTATCAGATTTTAAATAACTAAAATACGGCATGTAGGGTATCGAACATTTGAGACAAAAGATTAAAATGTCTAGCAAGAATTTTTTGTTTGCAGTTTGCATTTCCAAGATTTCCATTTAAAACATAAATAAATTGCTTTGATAATTGTGCTTTGAGCACAAAAAAAATCCTTAAAAACTTTCTAAAGCAAGAAACTATATATTTAATGAAAATAAGGATTTTAAGTACTCTGTTTTTTATTAGAAATAATATACAATATTACTGATGCTGAAATGGAAAGTTTACATTTGACAGTTACTTACGGCATCCTAAGAGAAAAAGCAGTCTTCCAATTTATTTTTATTGCACTTCAAATATTAGGCCAAACCTATGAATTGTCGTACAATTTAGCAAACAAAAAAATATGATAAAAATTCCTTGGAGAAAGATTTTTTTTTATTTGCGTTTTTTATGCGTTTTGATAAACATTTTAAAATGTGCGCCATTTTTTTAAATAAATATTAATTTGTAAATTTAAAGAATATTAAATGCAGAAACAAAATGCAAAAGTGCTTAAAATTTGATAAATTTTAGATTTTTTTTCTTTTTTTTTACATAGGAAATTATAAAATTTAACGCACGATTTTATTTTTAAATGTAAACCAAACAGCCATAAAAAATTAGGGGATTTTAATTTATATGTGATGCGCATGAGGCGATTTGAAAAATGATAACGCTTAAAATATCTATTATTTCTTTTCATTTTTTGTGTAAAATGTGTCCTTAATTTTTTGGCATAAAAATGACAAAGTAAAAAAAATCAAACAGCTTTTGTAAAACAATTTTCTTTGTTGAAGGAAATCAATTTTTCTTCTGATATCAAGTAGTCTTTCAAAGAAAATGAAATTTTATGTAATACATAATCCTATCGGTTATTGATTTCAAGGTATTGCTTTAAAATATTTCTTTTGGGAGTAATATGATATAACATTTTATATACTTCAATCAGATTTTAAGTAACTATAATACGGCATATGGGTTATCAAACATTTCAAACAAAAGAATAAAATGTTTAACACGAACTCTATTTAATGAAAATAATGAATTTAAATTTTCTTAGAAATATCGGAAAATATCACTGGTGTTGAAATGAGAAGTTTACATTTGGCAATCACTTACAGCATCCTAAGAGAAAAAGCAGTCTTCAAACTTATTTTTATTGCACTTTAATTATTATTCCAGGCCAAACATATGAATTATCGTACTATTTATAAACTAGAGATTAGGATAAAAATTCCTTAAAGGAAGGTTTTTTTTTTTTTTTTTTTTTTTTTTTTGCCCCAAAAGTTTTATACGTTAGGAAAAATGCTTCAGAATGTGCGCCATTTAAATATATATATATATATAATTTGTAAAATTAAAGAAAATTAAATGCAGAAACAAAATGCAAAAATGCTGAAAATATAATATAATTTTGAATTATTTTTTTATTTTTATATTCAAAATTATGAAATTTAACGCATGATTTTACTTGTAAATGTAAATCAAACTGCCGTAAAAAGTTTGGGGGATTTTAATTTACATGGGTTGCTCTTAGACATTTTTTAAATTCATAACACTTAAAATAGCGATGAAAATTCATTATTTTTTCCTTTTTCATATCGTTTGTAATATGTGTCCTTATTTTTTTCTTTGTGGAATAAAAAAGACAAAGTAATAAAATATTGAAAAATCTTTTGAAAAACATTTTTTTTATTGAAGAAAATCGAATTTTTTTCTGATATCAAGTAGTCTTTCAAAGAAAAGAAAGCATTACGTAATTTACAGTTTGAGCAGTTATTGCTTTCAATGTATTGATTTAGAAAATATTTCTTTTGGAAATAATATGATTTTTTTTTACTTCTATCAGATTTTAAGTAACTAAAATACAGCATATGGGTTATTGAACATTTCAAACAAAAGAATAAAATGTCTAACACGAACTTTTTCATTGCAGTTTACATTTTCAAAATTTCGGTTTAAAAACTTAAATAAATTGCTTTGAGAATTGTGCTTTGACTGCATAAAAAATTCTTAGGAACTTTTTGAAGCAAGAATTATTAATGAAAAGTTAATATTGTTAGTTATTATATTTCATGAAAAAAATGATTTCAAGACATAACGACATATATCACTGATGCTGAAAGGAAAATTTTACATTTGCTGATTACTTAGAGTATCTTAAGAGAAAAAGGAGTCTTCAAACTTAATTTTATTGCACTTAAATATTATTCCAGGACAAACATGTGAGTTGTAGTACTATTTATCAAACAAAAAAAAGGGAAAAAATCTTCGAAGAAAGATTTTTTTAAAATTTGCCTCAAAAATTTTATGCGTGATGAAAAAAGTTTCAAATTGTACACCTGCTTATTTATTTTTTTTCAGATGAATACAATTCGTAATGTTAAAGAAAATTAAATGTGAAAATGCTGAAAACTTGACAAAATTTTGATTTTTTTCTTAGTTTTCTATTTAAATATATAAAATTTAATGCACAATTCTATTTGTAAATTTTAAACTACCATAAAATTAGGGGATTTTAATTTATATGGGATGCACATAATGTATTTTGAAAATTCATAACACTTAAAATATCTATGAAAATTTCTTTTTTTTCCCCTTTTTTTTCTTTTATTATATGTGTCGTTATCTTATTATTTGCGGCGTAAAAATGACAAAGTAATTTAACACCAAACACCTTTTGTGCGAACAATTTTCTTTTTTGAAGAAATTCGAATTATTTTCTAGTATCAAGTAGTCTTTCATAGGGAATGAAATATTACGTTTTAAACAGTTTGATCAGTTATTGCTTTTAGGATATTACTTTGGAAAATATTTCTTTTGGGGGCAATATTAAATAACACTTTATTTACTTTTATCAGATTTTAAGTAACAAAAATACTGCATATGGGTTATCGAACATATCATACAAAAGAGTAAAATGACTGACATAAACTTTTTATTTGCTACTTACATTATAAGATTTTGATGTAAAACTTAAATAAATTGCTTTGGGAACTGTGCTTTGAGTACGTAAAAATTTCTTAAAAATTTTTTTAAACAAGAAACTACATATTTAATGAAAACAATGATTTCAAATGGTTCCTTTGCTTTTTATTAGAAATAACGTAAAATGAAAATTGTGTGGAAATGAAAAGTTTACTTTTGCCGATTACGTACAACATCCTGAGAGAACAAGTGGACCTTCAAAAAAATTTTAGTGCACTTTATATATTATTCATGGCTAAACATATGAATTGTGGTGCATTAGAATAAATGTGCAGTAGAATAAATTATTAGCCTTTAATAAATTATTATTTTCTTTTTTCTAATTTTTATCAAACAAGAAATTAGGAAAAAAATTCTTTGTAGAAAGATTTTTTACATGCTTCCTAAAACTTTTAAGCATTATGAAGAGCATTTTAAAATGTGCAACATTTTTTAAACTAAATATATTTAGAAAAGTTAAAGATATATAAGTACAGAAATAAAATCCAAAAAGGCTAACAATTTCACAAAATTTGTTTCTTTTTCTTTTTTTTATATTGAAATATATAAAAACCAATGCGTAGTTTAATTGTGTATGTAAAAAAAACTAGCATAAAAAAATAAATATTGGGGATTAGGACGCGTATCGGGCATTATGAAAAGTATAGCTTAAAATACTCATAATGCTTAAAAATTTCAGGAAAATTCTTTATTTTTCTCATTTTTTTTTCTTCTTCTATGATGTGTTTGAGTTATTCTTTCCCTTGAAAAACATTTAAACTGCAGTTTAAAAAAAAAGAAAGAAAATAATGAGGTGGATTCCCCCTTGTACTTTTAACAACATCATTATAAATAGTAAATATTGTCTTAAAAAATGAAAAACTTAAGAAAGTTTCTGTAAGGCAATAGTTATCAGTTGGTGTGATATCTTCAAAATATTAGATGAATTTAGAGTACTTTTTTCTTTGTAATAGTCATAAATAGAAAAAGTAGTTGAAAGTAACTAATGATTTATTAAAAATAAAAACATACACAACTACATATATATACAGTAACCGCAAAAAAAATCTTGACACTTACGATTTTAGACGTTTTGTTAAATATCTAGAAATATACATAAGAAATTATTCTGAAACTACAGGTGTGTAAACAAAATAGTAAGCGTCATATATTTTCGCGAAGAGTTTTCCCTGAAATCCAACAGGGGATCGTCAATAAATTGAAAAAGAACGAAGATCTTTTGGATAACCCTGTCAAAACTAATGTAGCAAAAGCGTTCAAACTGCACATTATGATTAACTGGCTCATTTTAATATGCTGCGTTTAGTTTTATAAGGATAGCATGTATACTCGTAGAGAAATTAAGGTTTTTTATAAAAACAGTCCTAAATTTTCCCGAGTAGCATGTGCTACTACATTACATTTATTCTACTTTATACAAGAAGAAACAGGGCATTTAAAATTTGAAAACGTTATTTTTAATTGAATGTTATGAATTTTGTAAAAGTAGTTACTATGGAAATCAAAAATTTCGCAAATATCTATTTGCAATTGATAAAACTCACTTTCGGTTATTTCATTTTGACATATTTTCAATCAGTTTCATCTCTAATAAGAAAGCAGCAATGCATATATATATTATTTTTCCTGATCTTTCTTAAATCGTTCTATTTTTCCTGCATATGCAATGTTTTTCTAGTTTTTAATAATATCTCTTATTTATTCCTATTTAAATTCCTTTTAATTTAAAACCTTTGTATTTAAAACATCTTACTCCAAAATCTTAATTTAAAGCTTTAGGTTATAAAAAATTTTTTATAAGCTATCCAATCCATCATATTATGAGCAAAGATAATTTTTGCGTTAGGATATTTTCAAAAGCTTTTTTTTTAAATTCAAATTTCATTTTACGACACGTCTGTTCCCACGCTTAGTGAGGCTTCGCATTAAAAAGTTCACGACTTTAAGCAAGAAAATTTTTCAATTAAGCTGCAACACTTCTTTCGCGATTAATTTAGAATGTCGCTTGACAACTGTCAAATTTCTGTAATTCGTTCTTTCATTTATTACGTAAACACCTTCCGTCATCTTGACAAATATCAGATGCATGGACTCGGAGTGATGCTTTCTTTTGTGCCTGTTTTTAATTGCTAACGAAAAGCTATTTGGCCCTTTTGAGAATTTGAAATTTTTCGTCATTAAGAATTAAATGCATTTTAAGATGTTATTTTGCATGTTTAGGAACGAAGCATAAAATATGTATGTTTTTCCACTATCAGACATATATTTTGTTCGTTAAAACTGTAAATTTTATCAAGTTGTACTAAACTATTTATCTTTCAGACTCGCATTTACACAAACTTATATAATGTGTAGCGTTATACAGAGCTAATGATTTTTCTGTCGCTCTTAAAATTATAAAATGTTTAAGCATGTTAATTTTTTTGCGATATAGTTACGATATACCAGGTTAGAATTTTAATGATGGTATGCAGTGGCTCCAACTTTTGAAAAATATTGGGTGGGTTTAAAATTTTTTTGAACAGATACATAAATATTGGGTGGGCTCAATTAATAATAGATAGATGGACATATCAAATTATTAAATGGGCTCGCGCCCCATGGGCCCATACGAGTTGGCGCCAATGATTGTATGGATTTTTGAATTTTTTATGAAATTGGTATACTAGTGAACGAAGCATATCTGTTTTCAATGGAAAATAGAATTTTGTTTTGTAAAGAAAAAAATAAGAAATTTATAGATTTTGTACAAATGAGATAAGCAAGCTTTCTTTTAAAATATGCTGGATAAATCTGCTTATCTCTTGTTGAATGTTTTCAGATACAGAGCATAAAGAATTGTTAATTTTTTTTTTTAATTGCTGTTAAAATTGATCAACAAATACCACTTTAATAATATGCTGTACCGTAAAAACAGCTATAGCTTCCATATAAGTTTCTTTTTAACTGTGAAACATGAATGTGCAATTGTGAAATACTTTAATTTTACACAGAATCATACTGATTGGTTAAACTACATAAATTAGTATGTCTTTGTATCCATCGTTTAAATAAAATTGTTTTACCAGCGGTTTATTCTGTTTATCTATCAACATGATAGATAAAGTGTTATTACTAATAAGATTATCTGAGTAAAATATGCTTGCTGATTATCAGCCCAAGTAGCTTAAATGCTAGAGCATTATTAATTTAACCCAAGTATATGGGTTCGATTAACTGCTTCGTCATTGTTTCGCTCAGTTGGAATGATTCATTACTCATAATAATGAAATGTCAAGCATTAGACAATACACTGGCAATATTGACAATATGCTGACAACGAAAATTTCTTTTTTGAAATAAAACAGAAACTTCCTTAATTATGCGAAATATTATTTTTCCAAAAATAGGGGCCAAACGCTAGCATCACAAAAAGGAACTTAAATTATATTCAAACATACTGATTTTATTAAGTTTAACTTATACGATCAATTCGCTGTATTATCAATATCTGTAAATAATACAGCTACTAACATATATTGTTAATTTTAACGGCTACTAGGCAGCATGAAAGGTACGAGCCTAAAAAATTAATAAAAATACTTTATTCTATTTCTCAAATATTTTAAAGTTAATATATCATTATATATAATACATTTTAATATTTTTAAAAGTTGGCTGCATTAAATTCAGGGCATAAAAATATCTCTATAAACTTAGAATTTTAATTGACATTTTTTGTTCATTTTAATGCATATATTTTTTTACAGCATGAAACATGTTCGTAAAAAGAGAAAAAAAAATATTTTTGTTCTTTTCTCATGGCATTTTAAAGTTATTAGATCCTTTTTCTTTAAAACGTTTTAAAAATGAAAAAAATATTTTTCTTTATCTTCAATTTTAATTCCAAAAGTAATCTCCCGAATTTAATTAAAATTTTAATAGCCCCCAGAAGTATAATTTTCTTCCTTTTTTCCTGATTACTTTCAGTTAAAGTAATGTTACCATTCAATTGCAAGTAATTTTTTGGAATTCCAAAAATTCTTTAATTTAATACAATAAAAGGAAATATTATTTTTCATGATAAATCTTTATGTGATACATAATAAATAATAATTTTTTATTTAAACACAGGAGAAATTGTAAATTAAAAACTCTTTTTTTAAAAAATTAATAATTGTATTTTATGTATTAATTTATGCAAAAGTATGAAGATGCATAAAAAAATGTTTCAAATCTTCATTAAAATCATAAAAACGGTAATAAAAAGATATACAAAGACAAATGCATTCAGTAGCATTTAGATACTTAAAAAATTACAGTAATTTAATATGAACAAATCTATATATGTGTGTATGTCTTTGAAAACAGAAATTTTTCATACAATAAAAAATGCTGCTACAAAGAACATAAATGTTGAAATTAATTAATCCAAAAAACAAAAACAAAAAAGGTGCTGTACTATGTTAGCTCTAAATCTGCAAAAACACATTAATATATAAAAAAAATCATAATGATCTACAATTATCATGTTACAAAAGACATATGTTACGTTAATGAATCTTTAAATTTACTTTATCTCCAACTGTATTCACGGTTCATGTAACACGATAAAAGAAAAAAAGAAAATAATAATAAGATTTAATTAAGGAAAATGCCTTAATGAAATATCTCAAAGCGCGCATTTATTATCTGTAATTTTTTCATCATTATATCATGTCGTAACTATATTAAATCATGGCTCGTTAATTACTTTATTAGGCAGAACTAAATGCGAATGATATGATAGTTAAAAAGAATAACATTCAAAATGTCGAATGGCTTTTACAAATTATTTAGCGTTAAAAATTGTTCATTATTTACAACGATTTTTCCTCTAAATCAAGAAATAACATTGTTTAAAATGGAACGAAATAAAATAAGTAACTGTAAAAGCGATACTGTAGACGACAGTACACCACACTGCACATTTTAAATAGCATTTGAAACAACAAATCTTTTTTATACGTAATTGAATCCAATTGAAAAATGAATAAAAGCAAATAGATTTATGTACTTCTTTTTTCATTCATTAGTCCATGTTGGATAAATGTAAAGTTTAGTAGCTGAAATTAGTGTATTATAATAACTAGTATAATACATGTTAATATAATGCACTATTATTTATTATTATACATGTACTTTAAAATAGACATATTTTAAACTATTTTAAAGCGCATTTTGCATCTTTATATTTCTAATGTTTAAGATGGAGCTAATTACACAATGGACATATGCATTTTGAATAAAGGCATTCTTGTATTTTTAAAGATTATGATGACTTACATATTTTATTTTATTTACATGCTGAATTATTTACTTTTTTAAAAGTATTTGTTGTCCTTGGTAAAGAACTGGGAAATATTAAGTAAATCTGTAAGTTTTTACTCATTGAATTCCGTAACTTATTTCTTTTTATTTGTCCTCCGACTGGTTCATGTTTAATGTCCAAAAAATGGAATACTTCTGTTGCTAAAATAGCAAAAAAAGTAATAAAAAAAAGTAAAAAAAAAAATTGAAAAGAAATTGTGATAACGATTTCAAACAAATTTCATTTGTGCATTTTTTTCTCTACTCAATGGTGTAAAAATTTCAAATGTGCGATATTTAGAAGTTAAAAAAATTGCAGATCCGAAAATTGTAAAACTGAAATTTTCATTAAAAATCTGTTTAGAATGGGTCCAGGAATATTAATGTTTAATCAATATCGTACTTAATATGAGGGGTTCAGAAGTCAGCCTGATTAACTCGATCAAATAAAAATGCACATTCTCATCAAATAAAAATGCATGGCGTACGTAAGATATGATTCGTTATGATCGTCATAAAAATGATGTTTATTATTATTATTAATTTAACTGTAGAACTTCTTTATATGGCTTTAAATTTCATTATCATTTTCGAGATAGTCGTTACAATTTGTTAAATTACAACTTTGTTATTTATCTTATGCACTTGAAAAAAAACATTTATATATATATATACAGGTTGTTTCTAAACTCAAGGTACCGGGATGATAGTACACATCAGGACAAACAATATTAAATCGGAAACTAAGGGTCCCAAAAGTCTTCCAAGGAAGATAGGCGCCATAAAAGTTTAGGGTCCAAAAATTTAAATGACTATAAAAAACAGAAAAATTCGTCGATTCGTTTGCGGTTTTCACTAAAACTATTCTTTATGTCAGTATTGTGTTGAAAATAAATTATAAAGATAAAATTCAAAAAATGCCGATAGAGAGCGCTTCAGACTTTCGAGTAACGAACAACTATTTTTTACCGTTATTTTTTTCATCTCATTAATTTTTTTTAGAAGCTTAGATATAAACTTAAATTTTGAGATGAAAATCTGAATCGTTGGGAGTGGTTAAGTATCGAAAACTGAACTGTGTTCAATGGGGGTGGGAGGTTCAAATTTCAAATGATTATAAAAAACGGAAAAATTAGTCGGTTTTCGCTAAAACTAATCTTTATGTCAATATTTCCTTGAAAATAAATTTTAAAGATAAATTTCAAAAAATTCCTTTATTGGGCGCCTTAAACTTTAGAGTAACCAACAACTATTTTTAACGTTTATTTTTTGTATCTAAATAAATGCTTTCAAAAGCTTAGACTTACATTTTGAGCTCAAAATCGAAATAGATGGGAGGGGTTAAGAAGCGCAAACTGAACTGCGTACAGGAGTTGAAATTTTACCCTCCCCACCCCTCGAACACAGTTGAATTTTACCGCTGCTTAATTACTCACAACGATGCAGATTTTGAGCTCAAAATTTAAGTTTGAACTTTTACAAGTATTTAATTAGATACGTAAAATAACGGTTAAAAGTAGTTGTTGATAATTTTAAAGTTTAAGACCCCCCTCTAACGGAATTTTTCGAAAGATATCTTTAAAATTTATTTTGAAGGAAATATTGTCATAAATAATAGTTTTAGCGAAAACCGCAAACGAATCGACCAATTTTCCGTTTTTTAGAATCATTTGAAATTTGAAGCTCCCCACCCCCATTGAACACAGTTCAGTTTTCGCTACTTAACCACTCCCAACGATTCAGAGTTTCATCTCAAAAGGAGGTGGGTCAATAATCAATAATCTCAAAATTTAAGTTTTTGTCGAAGCTCCTAAAAAAATTTATGAGATGCAAAAAATAACGGTAAAAAATAGTTGTTCATTACTCCAAAGTCTAAAGCGCCCTCTTTCGGCATTTTTTGAATTTTATCTTTATAATTTATTTTCAAGGTATACTGACATAAAGAATAATTGTAGTGAAACTCGCAAATCAATTGACCAAATTTTCCGTTTTTTATAATCATTTGAAATTTGAACCTTCCCCCACATTTCAGTTTGCGCTACTTAACTACTCCCAACGATTTAGATTTTGAGCTCAAAATTTAAATTTATGTCAAATCTTCTAAAAATAATAATGAGGTGCAAAAAATAACGGTAAAAGATAATTGTTCGTTACTCCAAAGTCTAAAGCGCTCTCTATCGGCATTTTTTGAATTTTATCTTTATAACTTATTTTCAACACAATACTGACATAAAGAATAGTTTTAGTGAAAACCGCAAACGAATCGACCAGTTTTTCTGTTTTTTATGAACATTTGAAATTTTGGATCCTAAACTTTAATGGCGCCTATCTCCTTCGGAAGACGTTTGGGACCCTTAGTTTCCTATTTAATATTGTTTGTCTTAATGTGTACTATCACTCTTTAAAGTTTGTACCATGAGTTTAGAAACACCCTGTTTACATATATTGTTAAAGCAGTAGTTCATTAGTAATATCCTCAGAGGTTTTAAGAGTGAGACGTATAAGTACATACTTTCGACTGACTTACAGATTTAAAATTGTGTACACTTTACACGTTGAGTGTCATGTCAGTCAAAGGTTACTGACACTGAACTTTCCGTTTAGGCGGCGACAGTCATCAGTGATTGATAGACTAAAAAATGATATAAATATAAAATATATGTATTGTTTTAAGTAATTATGAAAAATTATTTAAAATTCACATAACTATTTTTAATTACAGGATTATACTCTTTTAGTTACTTTTTTTTGTTTTATATCATATTTTACTCAGTCAGTTACCAATAAAAGACGCGGCCATAACGGAAAGTTTAATGTCAGTCACCGTGATATACAATGGATTAAACACGTTATAGCACATATAAAAGAACACGCCTAAAAAGCATTAATTTATCTGTCGATTGTTACTTGATCAAATCATTACTTTGAATTATTTGCACTATTCTCACAAATTGCCGCCATTGCAGTGAAATTTCTTGCAACGTATATGTAACTATAAAGAACCGCTAAGGTTCGTTGTTAACTCGCATTTGTTCTTTTTTTTAAATAAGGGATAGTATTAATAATAATTAGAGCTTAGGATACTTTAGATATACTTTATTTATCCTGATCTAGAGTAGTTTAATATTTGAACATCTTTCTTTGTAATTAACTGATTAGTAACTTCTTTAATAAATTTAAAAGTTATTTTTTTTTGTCATGAAAATTATAAGATAAAAGATAAAAAAGCTATTGAAATGCATAGGTTTTTGTATAGAAATTTAAATAATTTCTTAACTTGTTTAAACACTTGTTACTAATTTTTCATAGTCAAAAGAATATTTTAGTAAATGCGTTTATGAAATTAAAAACTACTTTTCTCTTTTTAGACTTCTTGTTTAAAATCAAGACATATTTTATAATGAGAGATTATTTCCAACGACAATACAATTGTAGTTAAATGTTTAAATAAATATTACATAATATTTGGATTTTCAATTTTACAATCTAAGATATCATTAAGAACTGTAATGTATTATTTAATTATTTTCTGTTTCTACGAAATACATTCAGCAGAAAAACTTTTCTGCAAGTTTAGCAGGAATATAATTCAATCATAAGAAGACCAATGGGAATTAATTATAAGCAAAAGATGACATACTGTGTCTAACATTTTCTATTCTATTTCTAATATTTAATACAAATTATAAAGCATTCTACTGATTACAGATATAAAGCAGTTTAGGAATCATGCAATGTTTAAACATATGCATAATAAAAGTGCATATTTATGTGGATATATTTATTTTATAATGTACACATAAAAATTATTTTACGTAAATAATTTGACTATAGAAATATGATCCATGTAATTGTTTTTAGTCTCGTCTGTAAAGTCTGGGAGTAAAACTTACAATTTAAAATTATTTTGTGCTAAGTAATAAATGAATAAATGGTTAAGCGCTAGCATTACTCGCGCTCACAGGTTCCGTACCACAAATATATATACATTATTAACTGTATTTTTTTATTAAAAAATCTTATCTAAAAGAATAATAAGACTTTGTAAAAAAGTATACAATGTAGATTGAGTATATCTGTATATACAATGAAGTTTTTAAATTATTTAACTTTTGCAAACTAATTTTCAGTATATTATATATTTAAAAACTTACATGTGATTTATAATAATGAGATCTAATACATTATGAATAAAAATATCTCAATTTTAGACATCTTACAATTCCCATTGAAACATACATGGTAAAAGTTATTTTTAAAGAACTGCATTTTTAGACAAGATTTTTCTTAGAATTTAATCTTATTTTTGTTTTTCAGCATAGTAAATTTAATTATGTTTTTTAGAAAATATTAAAAATAAATTTTTGAAAAATAATAAGTAATATTATATAAAAAAATAAATCAATAATTTTAAATGCAACGGTTTTAGAGATATTCTATAGAAAATATTGTATTATTATTATTATTATTATTATTATTATTATCATTATTTAATTCTAAAATCTAAATAGAAATATGCGTGTTCATGATGATAATTTTTTTGTGATTGTGTGTTTAGTTCGAGTATGTTTGTCGATGTTAATGTAAATCTAATATACCCCCAAAGAAATTGAGTTTTAAATCATACTTGAGTTAGTGCTTTACTTTTTTTTAAACATACTGAATATTAAGAGGTACATGAATGTTAATATATTTGTACTGAATGAAACATGCTCAACGAACATGTCATATTATGCAGGCTTTTCGCTATCAGCTGTTTGTTTTATTGATATCGATTTATGTTTACAAATATTTTTTTCATACAATACTCTGAAATAAATTCATAATGCCGTCACAAAAACCTCTAAAGTTTGCCTGCAGTACACAAACGAAAGTAGTTTAAATGTCGTTATATAGACTAAATTTTAAAGTAAAGAGATTAATTTTCATGTTAATGATGATCAATGTCAAGGTTCAGCAGAAAATTTCTTTAAGTAGAAATTCGTTAAATATAGACTTTGTTGAAGAGAATTTCGATTGAATTTTACATTAATAAATGAATTTTATGAAAGCATATACATTTTTTATTTTACATTTATGTATTTCTCTTTTATTAGTCTTAGTTCTAAAAATATAAATCACTTTAATTGAAAATATTTGAAGGTCCTTATTTTAATTTCATGAGTGATATTTTGCATAAAGATACATTTTGGCTTTCACTTTGAAAATTCGGTAATTAGTTTTCTTAGGACTCTTTCATATAGATCATATAAATGATTGTATAGGAATACTTCTCTCTGTTAATAGCAAACGCTATTTTCTCAAAGAAGAATAATAAACCATTCAAAGTTGTTATAACTTCGTTTGAGCATCAAATTATTTATTAAGAAAACGCAAACATTGAAATCCTGATGAAAATTATCACATTTCATCATTAGAATTGATCATTGATGTATTTTGCTTTCGTAGCTTATGACAATGAAATTAAATATGATAATATCTCAATCAGTTACTATTTTTCTAAATAATTCATTTATTCAAAGATTATCTAAATAATGTACAATAAATTTTATTGCAACTTAAAAATATATTTTTTAATAAAATGTCTGCTTTTACGTATAAAAAAAATATTTTCTGTATATTTCGTTTCGTAATTTTGTGTATTTGTCTTTGTAATTTTATCTTAGCAATGTGAAGAGTAAATTTAAAAGTCAAAATACAAAATATAAACAAATGTATTTGATCCCCGGAAAAGATTTATATAGTATTCTAATTTTAGAAGGCGTTAATAGACGTAATTTTTATAAATGCTACGCCAAGTCCTGCATTTGTTTCAGAAAGGACTGTAGACACTTTAGGCCCATCGCATATGGTCTCAAAAATGTACCTGGGTATTATTTTTATGTCTATAGGTAATGCTGTTCAAAAAATCAAGAGGTTTGAGGGACTTACAAGATCACATTACCATGAAAAGTACAAGACAGAAGTCGTACTTTTTAGGGTTTCAGATAATTTATGGAGAACTTCTTAATGTATATTAGTTTTTTTTTCGTTTTTGAAAATAGTATTTAATTTTAACAAATTCATGTAACAAAGAAATTATTTCATGGCAGTAACTCTTGCAATTAAAACGTTTCCGACACACGATTAAGATTCTAAGATCTAAGATTTTCTAAGATTTTTATTCTAAGATTTTTTACTCCTATTTTTACTTATATTTCTAAGATTTTTATTCTAAGATTTTTTACTCCTATTTTTCCCCAAATTTGTTGCTTTACTTAATATGCTATGAGTCTGCATTTCTTAAGCTATTGCTCATAAAAGATTAGGCAATCTGTTTGATTATGTGGAGGCTATGAGTGAAACAAAATGTACCGATATGCTTTATTAAAACTTCATTGTGATTCTTTGATTGGTTCAGCGCTGATAGTAAAATGTTGAATATTTTTCTACAATATTAAAAAAAAGTGAAGTAAGATAAAATCTCATTTCGAAAAAAAAAAAAAAATGCAGAATCAATCATGTGTCAATTAACGAAGAAAATAAGTGGTGTAGCAGCTTTTTTTTTTACGATACAAAATTAATGATTAAATAATTTCTTTAAATGATTGTTGACACATTAGAGTTATACATTATGTATAGGCAAGTTAAAAGAAGCACCATCGCAAAATGTTCAGCTTGTTTAAATAATGAATGCTAATCATTTTGAATGATATGTGTTTTAGTCGTCCCCTTGTGCATTGATGGCACCTTTTAATACAAGTCACTTTTTGACTATAATTGTTCTAAAAATATCACACTAAAATTTGAACTAAAAATTGTAGTAAGCAAAAAATGATTTTAAATTTTGAAAAGTAATGTATGAAGAATAAATAGTTCTCAATTACAATAAGAGAGCTGTTTTCTACTTTAAAAATTCATTTACTAGTTTGCTGTTGTCTTCTTGGATGAAGAACAGTTTAATTTCTCTAATGTACAAAGCCGTTGCTTTTCTATAAATAAAATTAACTATAAAAGCTGATGTGCAGTCACAAATGTAATCTATGCAACTGGTTTATAGACAAAGTAATCCAAACACATTTCTTTTAAATTTGTAGGAAAACGAATAGTAATATGTTAAGGTTTTTGCAATTTATTAATTTTCAAAGCTTTTATGAACTTTTTAGTACATAAAATAATGTAAACATTTAAATAAAAAGTAATTTTGTCAGAATGATAAATAGTTAATCATTAAAATGCATCTCAATTAGATACTGAAACAGATCCAAGAAACCAAACTTTAACAGAAATAAAAATAAATTATCGAAAGACATTGTTTACAAAAAGTTAACCTTCCTTTTTCGTGATATTTTATGTCAATTATTTTCACCTCCAATGAATAATAGTTATATGAATTACATTCTTCGCTTGCATGAATGTGTTTTGTTAAAAACTTATTGTACTTTTTAAAAATATATATTTTTTTATCTTTTTGTTTCGTTGTTTCTTATGGAAACTGATGAATGAAATCAGTATATCTTCTTTCCGTGACAGCATATAAAAGATTCTTTCAACTTCTTGACTAAAATCGATATACCAATAAAGATTTGCGCTCCAAAAAACACAATATGATACTCAAGCGGATATATTTGTGTTTGTGTAGCACCATATTTCTACTAAGAAACATTTCAGTCTGCCGAAACCTCATTTCGGGATATATGGACGGAATTTTCAATATCCTCTATTTTTTATAATAAAGAGTAAATATTCATCCCATTGCTGAAATTTTCTTCTCTTAACTTTATTACTATTCCAATACTTATTGATTCTTTTTTTAAATATATAAAAATAAAGTATAAATATTTAATATTTTTCATAAAAATTATTTTGTTTTACATGAAGTTTTCCCCCACGTCTAGTCTGTACAATATCTCCTCCACGCACCCCCCCCACACACACAAAAAGCTCATAGATTTGAATCAAATTGTGGCAGAGAAATACGAAAAAAAATGTTTGTTTTATTTACGTAAAAAAAGGGCATAGGCAGATAGTAAAATTTAAACAAAACATTATACACTACCACAAATAATGGATTCGATGGTATATCTGTGGTTTCTCTTTTCAACTAAACGAAATGTCATCTAGTGAGGTATTTTGGTAATTGTGTAAATTTAAGATTTTAAACACCTAAAGATAAATTTATTTTAAATAAATACAAAACCACCAGCAATATGAGTAGCTCGTAAAGCATATCAGACTGAAATTGTTCTTTCAGGGAAGCTGCAAATTTTTACTATTTCTACATCTAATGGCCAGATAATGATTTATAATTGATAGATAGATAGATATATTACATTAAACATGTTCTCTATTATTAATTATTGAATATATAAGCTACGAATTAACATTCGATAATTTTATTTTTTTAACGTTAAAATGTTAAACAGAAACTTCTTTTTTTTCAGGACTTAAACATGCAAGCCCAAAATTAAAGCCAAGTGAACAAAGTAGATTTTGAATAGTTTAGAGTTATTTTATTATATATCTATGGCAGGTTCTTTGACTATTATTAAAAATATGCTTTACATTAAAGGTTCTAAACAATAAAACAACATAATTTCTAAATTTTACTGTATCGAAAACACACTTTTTTGTATTCGAAGGCAAAATTTATTGAGGAAACCATACATGGTTCAAAAATATGTGTTCCATCTGTGTTTTATCTGTTCTCTCAAAAAAGATAAAAAAATGCTAAGGGTAAACGGTTTTTTGTATTTAATAACACAATAAAATATTGATAAAAAAATCTTTCAAAGATGAATTTTGCTTTTATTGGATGCTTAAAATTTTTGAAAAAATATATTCCATTTCCTGATTCGAAAAATGCAGCACAAAATAAAGTCAGTCTACGGAAGTTAATTAATTACATTATACAATATATGAATGCAAATATTGTTTATTCTACAGAGTTATAAGATAATCATGAGTGAAAATATGCACTAAAGTGTCCCGAATAACCGTTTTCAGGATTCCTAAAAGTGCGCTTTTTATTCAGAAACATCGTAAACAAATGTAACTTATAAGATATAAAGAAAATATGCAATAAAGAGAATATAAGAAATAAAGAAATAAGATAGAAGAAATAAGACATAAAGAATTATCTTTATATCTTATATCTTATTATATATTTTCTTTATATCTTATTCTTAAGAAATAAGATATGAATAAAAAACAATAAAATAGCTTTCCTTTCTCTGCTACAGATTTTGAAAATATTTTCGACAAAATTTTAAAGTGTTTTTATCAGTTTGCTCAAACGAAAAAATCAATCTTTTACATTCTGTTCTCAATTAAATATTCTCAGCTTCAAAACTGAAGTTATTCATTCAAGATTAGAAATATAGCATTAGTATTAATATAAATTTTAATGCTTTTCATTTAACATCTTTGTATGCCCAACATGTTGATTAAACATGCTTACTTACAAATGAAAATCGTCCCGAAAAACTTAGATTTCGTTCCAAGAAACGGATTAAAATACTATCAAAACTACTCATAAATGTTTAAGATGTACGAAGGCAGCAGCGGAAATTCATGATGTCTTGTATAAATCATGACGATATTTTGGTTTATAAGCTCTCTAAAGAATAATTAACTCTTTGAGAATCATGAGTAACGTGCAAGTGAATATTGTTTGCTTTCGTACTTGATTATAAACATTTTTCTAGATAAAGGATCCTTTTTTTCTTTTTACAGTTTGCTTAATTTATATTTGCACTGAGTACAGTAAAAGCAGTATTGAGAAGTGTATAGATCGGTGCAAGAGCAGTGCAAGTATTTTCGACACATATTATTTTGAATAGACTGTTATATTTAGTTTAAATATTTTGCATTTTAAAACATTTACTTATTTGCATCTTTTAAAATATACGCAATGTAATGTCCTCTTAATTATAAAATATTATTAAGGAGAAAAATTGTTGAAAGTTTTCTTACAATGACTATGGTTAATATTAACAGAAAAATTATGTATGCAGGTATAGAATGCAATATATATTTTATAAACAGATATTTATTTCATATATTACTAATGGCTTTTAACAAAAGCAAATATTCGTGTTCAGATAATTATAAATAATGTTACTCTTGTGAGTTTTACATAAACACATTGTTTAAAATCTCTGTTATTTGAAGAGTTTAAAGATAATTTATCTATATAACCTTAATAACACTAGTAGTACCTATAAATTGCATCATAGCTTATTAGTTGTAGATTAGAAGTCCCTTAAGTCATAAAATCCATGACTATCGTTTCTAAATATGTGGTTCAATATGATAAATATAAACATTCATTTAATTAAAAGTAATTTGTAGCATCCCCATTTAAATTTCCTGATGAAGATTACTTTAAATTTTAGTTAACCATATAGTTTAATTTCCCTAATTTCTGAAACATGTAATAATTAAAGAAATATTTATAACAATAAATAGGATATTAAAATAAATGTACCGGCACTTATTATTTTAGCACTAATTATAAAAATACTTTTCCACATGCAAGATATAAAAATATTAAATAGAAACATTAGAAATAATGCTTATTAAAACGCTAAATTTAATTTTATATTCTTACCTTGCTATTTATCTATGTCTTAGTTCAAGAAAATAATTACCATGAGTCATGAAGAATATTAAAAAATTCCCGTTTTACATCAATACATAACTATTCTGATAATTTGAGTTATATCAATTTTCAGTGTTTCCAAAAATTAGAATTTGAAAGATTAATTTTTAATGCCGTAAAACCTCTACGTTCATCATAACAGATCACTTATGAATTTTTCTTTTACAGATTTATTTTAAAGCTGAAACATAGACAAATGAATAATAATTCATTTAATTTTTATTTTTAATGAAAAAAAAAATAAAGTTTTTTGCTCATAAATCATCTTTTAAATGTGAATATTGAAGTTGACAACGAAATAAAATTTTGCATTGAAAAGAACAAAAACATTAACAAAACAGTACCTGAATATAAACATAAGTACGAAATTCATATAATCATGTAACAGTATAATTCACGTTTTTTGTAAACAAATTAAACAATAAAAGTTGTGTGATAGAAAATCTCGACTTCATGATTGAAAAACACGCATCATCAAATGCACCAATCCATGCTATATAAACTGAATGAATATTACTGTAATTAAAGTTGATATTAAGATTTCCACGAAAATATGAAATAAATTGTTTCATGAAAATATATTATTGTGTCGGAAACAATTTCATTTTTTCCATAAACCATACTTACAAATTACATATATTTCAGTAAACTTATATTTAATCTTAATTTTTGAGGCTGTCAATCATCAATTATACACTGCATGCACATAATATCTTCTATTCATGTTAATGCAAGACATAACTAGGAGCTTCGTTTGTGACTTTGACGTGTATAAATGAAATAAAAGCTAATTCATCACAAGGGCCATATTTAAAAAGCTTTTTAGTTTCATATGAAATGTCTTTAGTTTCTTTGAAAGTGTAACTCCACTGTATGTTAAACCTGTAGATATGTACTGCGAAGTGTATAATAACTCTAATAAAGACTTGGAAATACATTCTAAAGTAACGTAGTAGCATTTTCATACATAACGAGTTATTAATGCATTTATTTAACTTCTAATTATACTAAATTAGGATGTTTCATTGTTTTGATAGTTTTGCCTAGTTTTAATATATATAAGTAGAGCAATTAAATTTTATCAATACTAGTAATAAAATTCATATAAATACTTGTTTAAAATATCCCTTTTAAAAATGTAAATTATAAAAGTAATTAACTTTTCATTCGCTGTAAAATATTTATGTTTTGATGATATTAAAACTAAATATCCTTTTTCATGGCATCGAATAGGAATTATTTATAACCAGAGATGTTATAATATACTTTTGAGAACTAATAAATAATAGATAAATAATTTTGTCCTATCATTCTTGATAACTTAAGACCACGCAGGAAACATTCTTAACCCATCATCAGTATCGGCTTTCATTTGGTCTTATTATTTAAATTTTCAATTTTCCATCCATTTTCACAAATATGCTCCAGAAACAGACATGCCCATTTAAGAACATAAAATGAACATTTTGCGATGCATTTTGTATAAAAATTCTATCACACAGCAGCAAACAATTTTTCCAAAATTGATCAATATGAGGAACATGCAGATATTTCGAATCAACAGCGAGCGGGTTATGAAACCATGAACAACGAAAGCGTCTTCGAAAATTACACACAGCAAACAAAACTCTTTTTAGAAAATCTTATGTTTTTAATTCTCAAACATTTATATGTTTCAGAATTTTCAAGAAATAAATATACAAATTGTGCCAATGTTCTTAATGGATCAATATTTATTTCTCTATTTTATGGTTTTTGATATATTTAGGTATTGTAAATACATTTCACGATTACAAATTCGAATATTTTGAAAAAAGGCAATTTAAACATTAAAACACCAATTGCAAACAATAATAATAAAAAATACTTAAAAATACATAAAACCCCTGTAACATAATCTAATTTAACTTAAACTCTCTCAATCAACATGCTATAGATATTCTGATATTTTTCCAAATATCATTTTTACCGATCTATGTTTTGCTCTTCCACTGAAAAGGAAAAAATTATTTTTAATAATACCTAGTTATTTATTTTTCTGCTTGATTAAAAAATAATCCTGGAAATAAATGTTTCATCGTCATGTAAAATGCTTATCCAATACACTTAAAAATATATTATAACAGAGGAAACGAGGGAAAAGTGATTAACTTTTCACAAAATTATTTATAATTTTTTAAATATTGAACTTGGAATAAATTTTAATACTTCATTTTATGCGTTGCACAATCAATTATCAAAATGAAATCACCACATTTCTGTAAAATAGAGGAAATTTAAAACATTATTAATTTTACTAGTGAGGAAATAATGGGCCAAGGCTTCCCACATATGGAAGGATTGATCCATTATATTTTATGTTGCAGTATTTGTAAAGGAAATAAAATCTGATATAAAAATAAGTTAGAATAACTTTATGATACAATTTTTTATTATTGTTAAAAATTACTTGGAGAAATTTGATGTATAAACTAACCTGCTTTCAGATACAGACAGAATTTAACGTACAGTTGGAAACTTCTATTTTAAACACAAATTCCTTGTAACACTCTATCTCAAAACACTAGTTATCACACCCTTTGGTTTATCGAGTTGTGTTCATCTTGTTTATATTTGTCTACATACCTGTCTAAGGCGTTTCAACCAATGTTATATTAATTTGTAGATGCATAAATGTTTAAAATTTCTCAAGGATTCCACTTTTGTATTTTCTAGTATTTTCTATTTTTTTTCAATTTACTTACTATATGCACTATTTAAGTAAATGGTAAGTGCCTTTTATCTTTTCATTTGCATTTCATTAAACTTACTCTTCCTTTTATGTAAAATTTTCACGTCTTCTTCAATATACTTTTTTTTGAATTTTCTCTTTTGTCACTCCAATCCACAGCAGCTTTACGGAATAAATTTACATTATATTTTGAAGTATAATCATTAAGCCTTCAATATATAGAGATACAATAACAAAATCTCAAAAAACACTAAATTAAAGCCAACCCTCCCTCACATCGATTGATTCAAGCTTTTTTACATACCACTTTTTAAAGCTTATCGTATGGTTATAATTAGCTTAATTCATTTGTACAATCGTTATGCCTAGACTGAAAGTTCAATATTTAAATAATCAAAAGTTACTTAAATATCTACGGTGTGTTTTATCTGAGAAAATCTTACAACAACTAAACATTACTTCTAAACATTACTTTTTTTAAAGCTGAAAACACTTCATAATTTATTTTTCCATACCTATTTAAATTATATACATGGAACAAAGACTATTGCTTGGGCAAAGCTCAAAAATTGAAATATAATAATAAAGCTGAAGAATTAGTAAATCTTCCCAAGTCTCCTCTATATGCTTTGTAGACAGAAAGGAAGAATTTTGGATTGATTTCATCTTACATCTTACAAATATATTTTTATTGTAGGTTCGGACAACTGCTTTACAGAAACTTTCTTAGTCTAAGATTCAAATGAAATAAATAGCTGAAAATTCAATTGAATCTCGTTCATGTTTTAAAAAGTATGTTTCACATTAAAGATTTGGAAGATTTTTCTTGAGAATTAGTTAAAAAATTAAAAATAATGCATAAATAATACATTAATAAAAGCAAGTGTGTAGAACAGAGAACAGGACATTACGATGGTACCTTATGTCAGATGTTTCATATACGAATAATTTGCAATTAAAAATGTATAAATTGCAAGTAAAAACTGACGAAGTGTTTTATATTCAAATTTGTACCACTATAAATAAATTCAATTTATATCTGGGTAATGCATATGTATGTTTCCAGAGTTTCCATTTTTGTTTTGTTAATTCTCAAGTTGTACGCCTCGAAATGCAGTTCATACTTGCAAATGCCAAAAAACCTTAGATCAGCAAATATGGCAAACATATTATACATCTGAATTTGTGATTATTGTTATATTTTTTTATTTAATTGCCGGACTAATAGCATGTTTTTTCGTTTTTCATAAAAAAAACTCACTTATTAACACTGTAAAATTATTAAATTTCAAAATATCAAAACTCAGATACTTTTCTTGATAAATGTATAGAATATTCAAATATCACCCTTAGACACGAGGTAATGTTTTTGTAACAATATGCTTTACGAAAAAGAAATTCTATAAATGATTATTTCCAATCTGCATATTTATAAATCAAAGAAACTCCATTTTTGAAAAGCCCCCAAGAGTGATCGAGAAGTTCTGTTCTGAAAGCTGGTAGACGAGAGCTGCTGGGTTCGAACACAATCGCGGCCGTTGGCTTAATCTTTCAGAATTTTCCGTGGTTTTTTTCAAACATAGGATTTCTCACGGCCTATGCAGTATACAGGTTAGATTTTCCTTAGAAAGACCCCCAAACGCTCATGGCCTATATCCCCCGTGCTGATTATTGATCATCAAAAACACAACCAACAAACCAATCAACCATTTTTGAAAAAAGTATGTGATTTCTGCTATCTTACAAATCCAAAATAACTAATTTTTTCACCAGCTGTTTTAAAGATAAGTATATCTTTTTAATAATATCTCTTTTTTATAGTATCTCTTTTTAATTCCCTCTAGTACGATTCTAAATGATCTGTCCTTATTTCTAACAAAAAATTTCAGTCCATTAATAACAACTGAGATGTCTCTTTATCTAGCACTTTATTTATAATTCATTTTATTCACAAAAAAATTATTAACATTTAATTGTGGAAAATGCCGTTGCGAAAAGTCTCAAAGCACTCATTTATTTTATGTCTTTAATCAAAGTTTTATCATAAAGAAATTAAATTTAATAATGGGTCGTTAGTTAACTCATTGAGTAGAGCTTAATGTAGAATGATAAGACAGAGAAAATATCCGTTAGAATTTTTTTCATCCTCTGTTGTACATCGTTAAGCCATATCTAAAATATTTTTACATATTAAAATATAAATGATATGTTATTTACATTTATTTAAAAACATTATATATATATATATATTTATACTGTTACACTATATATATTATATGTCTTATTATAGACATGGAAGCAGTAACACAGACATAGCAATCACGAATTTAACGTAAGAAATTCTAGAAATAATAAAATCTCAGTAAGCATAGTAAATAGCAATATGTCTGTATAATCATATCTTGGTAGAAAACACAGGAAATCCTCCCAGGTTTACCATTGCATTTTCTTGTACCCCAAAAATATTAACATGAAAGACTGGAAGCAGGAAAACATAATGATAAACCTATAAGGCAACTGCTTAAATCGGGTTTTCAAATGCTTTTCAGTTAGATATGACTTGAAAGACCGATTGCATTTTTACATGCTAATCGAAATTTAGCTAATACTGGATTTTTATCCGGAAACTCGATTAGGTGAGTGTGTGTGCTTTCGCCTCACGGTATTTTATGGATACTTGTAAAGTTAAACTATACTGTGAAAAATTTCTGTAAAAACACAGAAAAAGGCAAGATACTTTATAATTTTATACTATTTCTCCGTTAAATGCATTCGATTAAGTTTCCCTGCCATCATATTACACGTATTTTCCTTATCTTATATCTAATCAATTCTAGGGATATCCTTGTCCTTATTTAAATTTACATATTTTTTAGCTTGATTATACCTTAAAAATACACAGTTTTAAAACTATTTTGAAACTGATTAGAAATACAGTAAACCTCCAAATAAGGGACACTTCGAATAAGGGACACCTCTATTTAAGAGAAAGATGTTCACGTCCCATAGCTGTCCCTTATTTGGAAGTTTCACTGTAGTAAAAACTCCGAATAAGGGACATCTCTATTAAAGGGACAAAATTTATTCTGATAAGATAAGTTGCAACTCCATGGGTGAAGGGGAGGTCTATTTGAAAAATTACGAAAATCAAATTTTTATACGGCCCCGTAGAATAAAAATTCCAATTAGGAAAATTTTTCTTATCCAGTCCTGAATTAGACAGAAAAAATTTCATCTTTATGTCTTCAAACTCGCAGAATTATAGCCGTTGAAAAATTCATGGGGATTTAACGGATTAGACACAAATTGAAACGCGCGCA
Source organism: Maratus speculifer (assembly GCA_964019185.1). NCBI lineage: Eukaryota > Metazoa > Arthropoda > Arachnida > Araneae > Salticidae > Maratus > Maratus speculifer. The sequence goes on along the minus strand of OZ025294.1, from coordinate 164,834,452 downwards.
ATTAAAGAAATAACGTTACTTTAACAGTTCTATGAAACATGTAAAAAAATCCATCTTTTGACTGAGAATTTCGATTATTTTTTTCTTTTTTGTAATGATTAGCCATGTAATTTGCTAAGAAAATCACATCCTAAAATTTCTCATAAAATTTATAAAAATTTCTAAAACTAATTTAAAAAACTAATTTAAATGCTATAATTTAAAATCGTTATAACTCGAAACATTACTTATAGGATTTTAATTTCTTTCCGTTTCACTAAAGATGAAAATCTAATTTTATTTTTGTTCAAGGGTTTTTTATATTAATTTTAAAATTTTTAAAATATTTATTTAAAAATGTTATAATAATTATTTTTTTTCAAAAGTAAATATTTTTTTCAAATTTGCCTAAACAAAAATTCTTCAACACTTCTATCTTTTAATGATTTAAAGACGAGAAGTAGTGGGTAAAAATCTTTTCATGCCGAAAAAAGAATTTAAAGTTTTAAATAAAGTTTTGCTCCTAATAAAATGTCTAAAGCCTTTTAAAAAATTTAAAGTGTAATTGAAAGTAATTGAAAGTAATTCCTTTCTGTAACTCATACTTCCGATCGAGTTTAACTTTTCTCCTTTCTATCTCCTTTCTGTATTCTTTAAATGTCCGTCAGTTTTTTAAAACAATGCTTTTTTTAGATGCGGATTAAATCTTTTTTTATAAATTTAGCACTCACAACTTCAGGCTTTTTATCGTCCTAGATAGGCTGTTTAAAAAAAAAAAAAAAAAAAAAAAAAAAAAAAAAAAAAAAAAACTTTATTTTGGCCCAGGCCTGGCCTAATGTATTTTTCATAACCTAGGGGAGGGGGGGGGACTGCTTTTTTCTTCCTAGGTCTGCTTTGGACGAAATTTTCAATCCCGGTCTCGACACAATCCGCATTAAAAGCACTGTCTCTGACTGACTTAATGCGTGCATGAAATAAGTAAAATTTGGCTCAATCAATTTTTTTTACGAAAAACACATAGATTTTAAAATCGCTTTTACTTTAGAAAATAAATAAATAAATAAATAATAAAAAAAAACTTTAAAATTCCTTTTTTTTTAAGAATAGCATATTCAAAGACAATTTAAATACAATAAATCCAGTGAAAAAAAAATCTGTCTATGACAAAATCCTCTCTTAAACGGAAAATTTGTTGATCCATGCAAAATAAATAAAATAATACCTGAAAAAAAATAAACCCCATTTAGACACCTCCTAAGTAGGGCATTTGTCTATAACGTATTTTATTTCTTACGTGATTTCGTCTTAAAAGGTTTTCTGTATAACATTTTTAAAGTCTCCAATGTATCGAATATGGATTAACGGTATTAAAATATAAGTGAAACATTTACATATAAATAGAGACTCATTGATAAAATAAATATATCACAGACTTTGGCGATTCTTTAAAAATATAAAGTATAAATATGGAAAACTAAAAAGCAATAATAAGTATTTTTGATCAGAATTCCTCCATACGAAACAATTTTTAACCAAACCGAAGTAAAAATCTATGTAGAAATTCACGGCTGAGCAGGGGATTTCAACTTTTTGTTAGGCTGCATCGGGTTATGATTTTAATAATTTAACAGACCGGACTGAATTTTTTCGGGACCGGACCTAGACATTCTGACCCATGCAGACCCCTAGTGCAGATGTCACTAGCATATTTTCTTACAAATTAAGCGTAAAATCTATTCGCTGCTATGCTATGTCTAAAGAAAAAGCGCTATCTTAAATCGATTTTTATCAAAGTGCAATTTGTGAATGTTCGCCATCTAGCATTGAAATTGAGTCAAGAAATTACCGTTTAGAGGCAGGGAAAAGTGGTGTAAGTCAGGAATTTCGGAGAATTTTGGATTTTAATATTTCTGTTTTCGGATTTGTTTTTTAAGTTTTCGGATACGGAGATTAAATTTTTTGGTTTAATTTACGGATGGATAAGGAATATTTTCCTAATTGGAAATTTTGCCCTACGTATAAAAATTTGATTTTCGTATTTTTTCAAACAGAACCCCCATGGAGTTGAAACTTATCTGGTCAAAAATTTCACCTTTTTTATGAATTTTTAAAATTAGCAGTATGGGTCTAGGAGCAATATTTAAGGCGATAGCCTATTATTTCGATATTTATGACTCACCCTGTATAATATCTATTAAGAAATATTATAAAGATAAAAAATAGCACTATCATTGCATTAAAAAGAATTAATAAATTAAAAAAAACATTTTCGAATTTTGTATGTTTAGTATCATTTGAAACCTTATAATAATTGATAAAAATATATTAAACAAATATGCCGCGCATAATTTATGCTGCAACAAAGAAGTTTTTACAAAGAGAAAAATATATTTATATATTAAAAAAAATTATGCTAATAAAATGCATTTGGGTGTTTTTAAGCACTTTTTAATTAGCTGTATATAAAAATAGAAATCATTTTTATTCATCCTAATTTTGGTTTTAATATTGTATATATATTTTTTATGTGTGTTTTGTTAATCTTTATCCATAGTATAACAAGAGAAACAGCAGATGTTTGTATTATTTTTGTATTGATCATATGATTTTTTTTCTTTAGAGCATACCGTTTTAACTGCATGAAATTATATTTTATTAAAAAAATGTCATAAGTTAATAATACAAGTAAAGTCAGTATACATCACTTAAACATATACGTTACGTAATAAATTATTAGGTCAAATACTGCATAAAAGATCAGTTTTTTAAAATGGAATACATTTTGCAAGAAGCAACAATATAACAAGCAAATATACTACCTCGTATAAACATTTTGTGCAAAAATTCTTCATACATACTACGCCTAAATAAAAATGGATCACAGAAAATATTAAAAGGTTTTCATTGAAATCCTGAAATAAAATACTTTATCTAATAAATATATTCTATTGCTGAAAGACTATATAAAAATGTAGAATTATTTTTATTATGCTTAAAAATAAAAGACTTTTTATGCAATGAATAATATCAACATAATATATATACATAATAAATAAATATATACATGATCATTTCCATGAAAAATTGCCAGGTCTGTCACACATCTAAAAATCACTATGCTTGTTGATCACCGTTATTTTCAAAAAGTTTTCTTCACCCTATTCAACTGATGAGATATCTGCAATAAAGTAAGTAAAATTTTTTCATTCTAAACTACTGGTAGCCAAAGATCGTTGTATGTGACAGACATGACACTTTGTCATTGAATTAGCCACATGAGTGGTACCCAAAAACACATTAATTTTTATTTTTATTTTTAAAAAACTTTGTTTCATGCACGTATTTTTTTTGCAAATTTTCCAAAAACGAAAAGTAAAGAAAATGATGTGTAACACACATATATATGCCAGTGATACAAGACAGAATCTTATACAACTTTTCTTTACACTTTTCAAATATATATATTTAAAAGTGTCCTTACCTTAATCCACCTCCATACACAGGCTGTGTTCCCAAAATGACTAGTCTGAAAATAAAAATAGAAATATTAAACACTTTTGTACAGCGGAATAAAATATTGAAAAGGGAACTCTTGGCCATCAACAGGCCGCTGCTAGATTTTTTTTTCCCCATTATCCATGGTCTCTGTGGAACTTTTCACGCAAAGCTTTTGAGGGACATAGTCAAAACTGCCTGGATCGCTGGTAATGTGTCGAATCGCTTCCCACTTAGGTAATTCGTGATCCAGGGAAACAAAAATAATGTCGGGGAGAGAAAAGTCGGAACTAAAGTTATTTGAGGCAGTATTATCACGCTAAAATAAGCAAAAACTGTGGCAGCGGCGAGCGACTGTGACAAAGTGCAATATCGTAGCGTACAATCCAATCGTTTCTGATATCTGGGCGCTCATGCCGGACTCGATCCTTCCAATGATGGAGCACTTCAGCTTAACCCTTTAACGCTCAAGGGAAATATTTTTTTTTCCTTATACAAAAATCGTTATCGATTGTTCAGTTATTATTGAATCGATATTTTTTACTGAATGTCAAAATAAAACGCATGTCCAAGGCGGCAAATGTGTTCCTGAACGAATAATAATAATAAAAAAGAACCATCAACATTTATTGCTCCAAAACCAAAACATTCGCGGGCTGAACTAATAATATCTTGAAAGTGTTTTGGACTTGAGAAAATAAATTAACTGTATTTTGTCACTGTATTTTAATTTTCTGATAATTTTTATTATGTTTTATGTATTACAAAGCAGTAAATAAAATACCGATATAATAAACCTAACTCTTTATTTATTTACTTTTATGGTCCACAGGGAAAAATATTTCCCATGAAATTATAGGAAACCTATACACCCTGCTATGTTTTTCTTGTGATATTTTCTTACTTTACACTCACACTAGCTAAAATATTGTGTTGTATTGGCACATTTAGTCTTGGACACCTTATGGTCCTGTAAGAGTTAAAACTGTCTTGACCCGATACATCAAACCAGCCGTCAGAGAATAATGGATTGTTCACTACGACAATGCGCCCTCCCAGTTGTCGATCGTCTTCGCCGACATTTTAGCTAGAATTAATGTGACAATACTGTCGCAAGCACCTTACTGCTGTGACGTCGCTCTCAGCGACTTTTATTTGTTCACCCTTGTCACGAAGGACCAGTAAGGGAATCGATTTGATACGACATGAAACTGAAATTTTGGTGAAAAAATTAAATATAATTTTATTACCTTGTAACACTATTCGATAAAAGCAATTCGGAATGATTGATATGTTTTCCACTTCATTCTAACTTATTTTCTCAATAAACAGCATCAGGATAAAATTAGATTCTCATCCTAACGATCTTACTATATGCATACTCTTGGAGAAAAAAATCGCACAGCTATCGCGCTAGTCTCCTTTTATTTAACGTCTTGTTTCAATAACTATTGTTTGGCATGTTGTCTCTTATAAGTTACCTTTTTAAAACGTCTGAGTACTTGCATTTTTGGCCATACACTTCAAAAAAGAAACTGTTGATTTTACAGCATTATACAGACAGTTGGAGTGCTAGTATAATGCTATAAAATCAACAGTTATATGGCTTAAAACAATAATAAACCGTAATATAAACATAAACAGTAATAAACAGTAAGACAATTAACTTGGTGTCAAGTGTAGTATAGTTTTGAGGTTATTGCCGATTGCAAGTCATGTCTATTTAATATCTGTTGACATTTTTAAAATTTCGTATTTTATGGAATTTAGATTGTTAAATTTTAAAAATAAATGAATTACGCATTTAAACATATAAGTAAGATTTAAAAAAATAATAATACATATATTTTTAGAGCATGACATCAATAGTTTGTTTTAAGGCGCCTGGTTTTTCTTTGTTTAATTTTATTATGCAATCTACATATATTCATAAGTTATGGCTAATTTAAGCAATTCTTGTTAAAAAACTTTGTTGTTTTAAAATGTTTTTTATATTTCTAACCAAATAGAAAACCTTTATAAAAGGTTTTTTTTCTGTTACGCTTGGAATCGGGATTGTTTTGGGTTCTGTAGTTAGGATTAAGCAATTCAACGATTTGTGTACCAGTAAATGTCTTGTTACATACTCATTTTTACAAATGTGTATCATTAGTAAGCTTTAGCTGAAAGAATCTGTTAAGTTTTGTAAACAAAAATAAACGGTCAAGTACGAGTATTGCTCGCTCTCAGAGGGTTCCGTACAATAAACATATATATTTGTAACCCCTTGATGACGAGTAACTCTTATACGTGCCATTTAAAATTCTCAGAATCTTACATTTTCGCCACAAATTATATTGCTATTTTGTATAACTCTTTTTTATGTTATCCTTATCAGTTTATAAGAAACTTAACTCGGTACAGTGAGTAAAAGGTAGTGCATACTTAAAATTCTTTTGAGGTTCAAAAAACTAAATTCAGCGTGGTAATAATATTTTCTTTTTTTCCAGTCATGCTAATAAAAAAACCTTCTTAAATGTTTAAACGTGGCATTGTGTTAAAGGATGTTGTGTGCAATCTTTTGCAAATTTGCACAGCCACTTTGGCTTTTTGCGCGTTTTTCCAGATAGGTTTTAACTTTTAAATACACATAAGAGTCGCAATGTGAGACCTACTTAATGTAAACTAGTCACGATATCCAGAGTACTTATTAAGGGTTCGTATGCATAAGTAATAAAGGAAAAATAGACATTTTAATTAATAGTAATTTCGTAACTAATATTTATAAAAAAATTCATGGTACTAAAATTTCTCTCTATATATTGTTTAATTTCTAATGCGTTGAAACCCTGATTTATCAGATTATTTCTAATTAAATTAGTATGTTTGAAACAATTTGTTTATTGCTGTTATACTGCTCATTACATAAATATATTATTAAAAGTTTTCATCGACACTTTAAAATCCGATGGCATGTAGAGTACGCCACCTCCGTCATTATTTATTTCCAAAAAATCCCTGTCATTAATTATTAATATCTGGACTAATTACATACGAGATAAAAACATATTATTAAAAATTCTTTATGCTTCTTCTATGATGGGTAACTTCAACGCTGCGCAATATGTTTGTCCAATGCCCACAAATCGTGATTTATGTGTAACAGAAAAATGTGCTTTTCTCAAAAACAGTACGATGTAGAGTAATAGCTATAGTTTTTCTGCGAGGTTTAAAGTTATATCTATAACCTGTAATTTTTTCTTTCAAAAGTTTAGTTTCACTACATTCGTAATCAAATGCGGGGTACTTATTCTTGCACTAAATCCAGTACTTAAAAGAAACATATTTTTGATTTCAACGTAATGTAAGCTTTCACACGATACCCCAACACTATATACAAATAATCTTTTTTTCTTCAAGTAGATCGATTAGTTCTCTTCACAACTCGCCTAAATATAGTTTGTAAAGGTTTAATAATCTGTAAATATGTAGGTCAATAGCCTTTATTACTTTCCCCAATTTGAGCTGTTCACGTTTCATAGTTTAACAATAAAATAGCTGTGACAGACACAGAAGTGATCTTACAATAGTTTCGTTTTACTTTATAAGTACGCAACCCTAAAATCGGGAAGTTTTGTAAATAAAACACAAATATCAAATAGGATAAATAAATAAGAATTAATAAGAATATGAACCAAACTTTTTATTTTTATTTCAAGGTGTAGTAAAAATAATCCCAATATTCTTATTTATATAAATCTTTATTTATTTATTTATTTATTTTTTTTTTTTTTTGTAAATACTAATCATTAGTTAATGGGGTTGGATGTAATTGAAATCATTGGTACGTTTTATAAGAGATAATAACAACAGTAAAAAAAACAGTAATAATCGTCTTGAAGACAGTGAAAAAGAAAAAAACCCAGTTTTTATTATTTATATTACCACTTTAAGATTATATTCCTAATTACTTGCAAGCAATAACTTGTACCCCATCTGCCAGTATTATACTGTATAATTAACAATTGTTTTCTTTAGTGTGCAATTTCTTTCCACAACACACCGAACTATTTATCCTAATGGAGTTTTGTTAACCTTCTCTTCATCAATTTTTTTATAAAAGTAGAAAAAAAATCTTTCTAATTTTAATATCTCTCTACATTACCACTATAAATCATGTGAATTTATTTTCTTTTAGAGGGAGGGAGGAAGTGTTGTTTGAGTCTTAAATGATACCCATAACACATCCACATTTTTTATGGAATCTGTTATGGTTAAAATTGATTTGAAAGCATGCACATATTAAAAGAAGGTTAAAAATAAATAAAACACATTTTACCTCTCAAAGAACTAAGCAACTAAAAAAGTAAAGCAGCTCAAAAATTAGTTCATTTCTCTTCTAAAACAAAAAAGCAACAATTGTAAATAATGCTAGAAGTTATTTAGTTCTGACATGAAGTACGATTAATGCAACTATTTAGATACCTACTATGTTTTTTAAATGATTTTATGGTATCACAAAACGAAAAGGAAAAAACCCTTTTTACATTTCAAAGTAGGGGCCTTATATGAGGCTCTAGGTGACGAGGGGGTTAAATAAACTTATACAAAATTTACTTTATCGATGTAAAATAAATGAAATTAATATACATAAATAATATGAAAGTAACTCATTAGAATTAATTTGCAGTAAAAAAACTATACTTTCGTCTTTCTTCATATTAGCAATATTCTTCTTCAGCTTCAGTTATCATTTTCTTGATCACTTTACTTGTTTCTTCACTTGAATAAGTTTGATAGAAACAATGATATAACTTCAAAACATATCTTACGTACTCTTCTTTTTTGCTGTATTTTTTTTTTCATTTCTCGTGACAGATTTGTGGAAACATTGCATCTTTATTCCGTGACTCGGAATAACACATTCTTTCAATTCCTTGTCTGAAAATCAATATACCTCTAAAGATTTCTTCTCGTGAATTCAAAACATATCTGTCAAAAAAAAAAAAAGAATATTGTATTTGTATGCAATTGCTTTTTTTTTTTTTTTTTTTTTTTTTTTTTTTTTTTTAAGAGAATTCCATACTTAGAAAAATAACTTCTTTTTCATACAAATATTCAAGGAAAATATAATTTGGAAATTTTTTTTAACAATGCAAAATTCTTTACATGAATCGTATTTGAAAGATTGTGTACTAATTTGAAAAACCATAAAAAGAAATGATGTATTGAAATTTGGTATTCTATTATATAAAAATGGTTGAACTGTTTTACAGATGTGATAGACTATTTCAAAAATAGAATTTTAAAAGTTATATATTCCTACTAATTATAAAAGTGTTTTATTTCTTATTAAAAAATATCAAATCCCCATAAAATGCAAAAGCCCTTTCGACATAAGTTGGGAAAGCCCCTCCAGACCCCCCACACCCGATTCCTTGTTGTTATGTATTATAACTATTTTATTGAAACACATGGGGAAAATGCGAAAAATCCGTTTATAAAAGCTTTGCAATTTTCGTCCCTATTGAATTTGAATATGAATGAGAAAAAATAGATATGTTTCAAAAGTGAAATTCATTTACGCCAATTTATTTTTGTCGCGAAATCTGGTTTTAATTTGCCAAGCCAAATAGTACCTGAGGTAGAATATAATTTGACTGTAGAGAATATGACTATGCTTATAAGCAATGCATAGTTTTATGCATATCAACAATAATTAAAACAAATAAAACAAATTTGCAAGATAATTCGTTTTCTAAAACTCCCAAGAAAAATATGAATCTGGAAAATACGTCACATAAGAAATTTAAACTGCTATATGGGGTGTGGTTATTAAATAAAGAGACTAATCCTGTAAAATATTTTATTTTGATTTCATGCACATTTTGCTGTTTCCCTTTTCAGTATAGATTTTTCTTTTATTTCTTAAACGATACACACGACTTTTCCATTGCTTGAAAGTCTTTTTTTGTGAGCTCTTTCATGGTGTGTGCAGCTTTTTCTTTTGCAACTACATTGATCTTAAACATAGCTTCTTTTGTTGCATATTTTATTCTAAGGAACAAATAAAAATCACACGGTTCCAGGTCTGGGGGAAAATGTGTATGATCTAACACCGGGATTTTATAATTGGCTTGAAACATCTTGACAGATGATGCTGTGTGAGTAGATGCAATGTCCTCATAAAGCAGCCAAAATATTTCTTCCACCATTGGAGTCATTTTTTTCGTATTTTTTCACAGACTTCCGCCAGAACATTAAGATAATAATGCTGAACAATTCTTTGATCTTAAGTAACACAGTGAAGATGCACAATCACAAGAATACCGAGGAAAAACAATCATCATTGCATTGAATTTCGATTTGTCCATTCGAATTGTTTTATGTCTCTGTGAAGTTCGGGCTCTTCAATGCATGAATTGGCGATTAGTTTTCGGACCATAAGTGAAAACAAAGAATCATCAAAGAATCACTCTCTCGAATATATTTTGCTAATCCATTTAAAAATGCCAGAACACAAGTTTCTGTTTGTCTGAAATTTAGATACCATAAAAGCAGACATATTTAGCACGTTCAAATTATGTAGATTATGTCTTACACATTTTTGTTAATTTGTTCCAATTCAGCACTCGTACAAATAGTTCAGTGGTAAGGTCAGATTTTTTTTTCGTTGTAGAAGTGGAATTGGCTCAGTTGCACATAAACTCCATGTCTTCTCATCTACCTTGGAAACAGTTAAACAATTCAAAAATCCGTATTAAAAATGTGATAAAATGCATTTCCGTATACTTTGCTTAAAATATCAGGAGTTTCAGTAGCTGATATTCCAGTAAAGTATGGCATTATTTCTTTGCTCTTTTAAAACACTCAACATGTTTTTTTTGTTGTTGTTTTTTTTCGGCAGAACAGTAAAACAGGCTCCAGAATAAGTGAAGATCACTGTCAAACTAATTTGAGCCAAAAAAAAAAAAAAAAAAAAAAAAAAAAAAAAAAAAAAAAAAAAACAGAGACGGTAACAATTACAGTAGGCTTGCATTATACAACTATTAGCCGTACAAATTTGGCGCATGTGTAGTTCTTTGTGCTCTCAGTAGTATTGTTATTTGCATTATATCGTATATCTGCTACTTTCTAGAATATAAATAAATTAAAAGGCGCTGTAGAGCTTCGTATCAAGACTCTTAAGAGTATAAAAATTTTGTTTTCTATAATGTTTATGTATGCAGATATCTATATATTTAAATTTAAAATATTCAAACTGCTGAGGGCGGTTTTGGTGTTTACGGTTCATGATTGGCAATATATATCAATTTTTTTCAGATTTATTTCCTTGGAATATCTGCGATATATAGCTAATTATATTTTCTTACGGATACTAATTTTAGCCATTAACTTATTACATGAAATCACATTATACTTTAAATTACAAAATTTCTTTCTTTTAAAAATATGAAAAAAATATTATCTGTTAGGCACATATAAAACTCATTCACAACAATAAAGTATTATTACGGTATTTCACTAATTCTTATGATGAAAGCTATGTGGGTATTTAAAAGTTTATTAAACACATTATACTGATTAACAAAGACATTCATCAATTATAGGCTTTAGATGCTAATTCATTGGAAGACATTTTTTGTAAAACTTTTTAAGTATTTTAGATTTTTAATCATCAATACTTAATTGTTTACATTTTAATTACGGTGCAATACTACAACTGCAAAAGATTTTTTGTTATTAACTATACAAGGCAATGCATCAGTATAATTTTATGTGAATATTCTACAGAATAAGAAGGTTCTCTCTCAATCGAGCTACGCTCGCAACTCCCCGTTTAGACGCCGTACAAGCTAAAAACACGCTAATTTGATCCACTTTTAAACGATTTCGGAAAAATGGATTATAACTAAAACAGTTAGGATTTCAATTAAAATTAATTACCTTTCATTTTAGTTTGATCGGGGGAATTACTTTTATTTTTAAGGCCAAATAAACTGCTGTTGCGGGTTACAATGACTGTTTTTGTCTTTGATTAAAAAAATAAAGTTAAATAGTTAAACAGAATCTTTATATCCTGATACTTTATGAAAACGATGCATGTAAAATGTCTTTTTAAACATTTTGAGTGCGCCTTTTTAAAGTTTATTTAATTTTTTACTATTTAATATTTCTCTTTTTAATATTTACGTGAAAATACTTTTGTAGTATAACTGGAAATATTATTTGTTCTGTCTTAGAAATAATAACAATGGTTGAAAAGACCACATCAAAATATGAAAAAAAATTTCACACAATTTTTTAAACTTGTTTTACATTAATATAATGAGGTCATTAAAATAAATTATAGCATCTCATAATTTCTGTTTTTAACACAGATTGATGAATTAATTGTTTAAAGTTTTATCTCAATTTTAACAATTTATATGAGAATATTTTCGTTGCTAAAAATAAAATATTTTGATAGTATTTTGATTTGCAATGTTGGTTTCTTAGAATGGTGAAAAATATTTTAAATGATCATCAAGAAACGTTAATTGCTCCTGTAGTTATAATATTAATTTAAACAGTTAAGCAATATTATAACTTTAAAATAAGGTAATTTCTTTCACTTACGACTTTTAACGCATAATAATGAATATATTATTTTAAAGTTTTCTTTTTACATTAAAATTCACATGTAATTATTTAATTAAAAAACTACATCAACGTGTTTATCAAATATTTCTGTACAATACCACCAAATCTCATACTTTATATGCAGAAGTTTTCTTAACATTAACGAAGAAAAATCTGAGGTTAAAAAAATAGTGACGGAGACAACATTAGTTATATTTTTTTTTAATAGAAAATGTCTGCGCTGTACAGTATAATACTTTTTAGTTGCCTTACAAATCATTTAATCATATACATATAGAATTTAATTAATTTGTTTAATTGGTGGCACGATGTACATGCTTTATAAACTTTACTCAGTTTCCATATTTTCTTTAGCAAAACTCAAAACATATATCAGAATTCAAAACTATCATCTTATTTTTATAGTGCACAGAATACAGATCAAGTTCATATATTGTGCTACAAATAAAAAAAGAAAAGGCACATATTTCAAGACTTATTTGGCATACTGGGGATTCTAACACACGTATCAATAACACACGTATTAATAACACACGTAATATATTTTTTATAAAATGCACTATTTATTGCTTTCAGAGTATTATTTCTGTACAATTGTTTGGCGAATACTTGTAAATGAACAAAAATTGGTACGGATGCCATTTAAAAGAATATATAGTTGTTGGTATGTATTTAGGATTTCCATGAATATTATGATATTGAATCCAGTTACTTTTAATCACAATGAAAATATCCACGAAATAATATCTGCAAATAAAATGTGATCTAAACAATTTCAATTAGAATCAATTAGAATTACCTCTTAATATTGCATAGCTTATATTAATTGGTTAACTGTAACAGGGAATTTCAATAACTAATCTGGCTACAATTCAAGAATATTTAGCAAAATGTTGGTCTAAGGAACAGAAATCAAATAAATAATTTTGATTCATGTAGGAAAATGCCATAATATACCCACTTTAAAAAGATACTGCGAGTTAAAAGTTACTATGTTCGCGAAACTGTTTTTTTTTTTTAATCATTTCATGTCAATCTAAAATGCGAACTCTTTTTAATTATAATCAATACACTATATTTTCGAAATTATTATACATTAGAATAAATATTTTTTCGATTATTATTTTAGTATTTTATATTTTATGTTATTTTTTTTAAATAATAAAGAAAACAGTATTAGATATCTTAATGTGCATTAATCCGTTTATATTTTCTCCTAAATCAATAACAATTTAAATTTATTAAAAATGTAACAGAGAAATTGGCGTATTTTATAAATACCAATGATAAGTAATGAATAAAAATTTTTTTGTAGAAGGGAATTTTCTCACAAAATAAAAGAAAAAGAAAACTAGTAAGAAAAGTAGTAGTAATATTTTACGTTATGCAGATTAAAAATTTTTCGCTTAATCTAAATCATTTATAATCATTCCTATCTGTTTTCTTACTACCGTAATCATACATTTTTTGCATTATTTCTTATCTAAGTAAATGGAGTTAATTTAGTGTCATAATTTTGTTTATAAAATATTTCCCTGTTATCGATACTGTGCCTGTATTTGGCATATTTTTGTAAATAATAAAATATGAAAGAAATTATATGATGCATTATAAGCAAATATTTCTTAAACCTAAATTTCTTTAAATGGTTTTTAAATCTATTCATCTTCCAAATGATATTATTGGAAGAAACTTTTCAGCCTACTTTAGTTTGCAATGTAATGCTTGAACATTATTATGGTTAATTAATGTTAATTAAATATATATATATATATCAAAATTTCACCTACAACACTTTGAGAAAATACGCATTTATAATGCTAATGTATTCGGTATTCACAGAATTATAATTTTGATTCAAAAAGATATTTTACACAGTTTTTAATAGAAACTTTAATCAATAAGTAATAGTTAAATTTGTACTACGGCTTACTATAATATTTGGAATCCAAATGTAAGTAAATATTACATATTCATGTCAAAAGCATTTTACTTCAATGTCTTTATTAAAATCTATTTATAAATATTGAGTTTTGCGTCCTCATTCCAGAGACAAATATTACCAATGGCCACTTAAACCAATATATTCCTATAAAACATTTCCAAAGATATATCAGTCAATATATAGATGCTTATGATATGCACGCATTTAGCAAAAACATTTTAAAAGTAAATTTAACAATTCTAAAAGGATTTAAAATAATTCAAAGGATGTTCTTTAGTGTGACCTATAGGCGACATTAGGAATGGGGGAGGGGTATTTCTAATTTATATTAAAGTTTTTTTTGTATGTGTGTGTAACATAAAAAATAAAGTAATAAATTCGCGGAGTAATTTTATTTGTAAAAATGTTTAAGTAATGTACTGACACGAGAATTTACAAAGGAATTTATTAGAAAATGAGATTTGAATTAATTCAAAGGATGTTCTTTAGTATCACCTATAGGCGGCATTAAGAATGGGGGGGGGGGGGGTAAGTTATTTGTACTTCATATTAAACTTTTTTTGTGTGTAACACATAATATTTAAGTAAAAACTTATATTGGTTAAAATGAAAAATAATGAACTGACACGAGAATTTACAAAGAAAATTGTTAGGAAATGAGAACGTGCTTCTTTTCACGCATATTATAAAATGTACATTTCAGTTAAATATTGTTGATGCCAATAAACATACACTTATAAATCATTTTGCTGAGGACATCGCTCGCAAAAAGGTGAACACATATACAGGGTGATTCTATTTTTTTTTTTTTTTTTTTTTACAATAAAAGAGGGGTGATAGTACACATCAAGACAAACAATATTAAATAGGAGACCAAGGGTCCAAAACGTTTTCCAAAGGAGATAACCGCCATTTAAGTTTAGGGAACCAAATTTCTAATAAACATAGAAAACGGAAAAAAAGGTCGATTGATTTGCGGTTTTCACAAAAATTATTCTTTATGTCGTCATTTTCTTAAAATTAAATTATAAAGATAAATTTAAAAAAATGCCGATAGAGGGCGCTTTAAACTTTAGAGTAACGAACAACTCTTTTTTGGCGTTATTTTTTGCATCTTAATAAATGCTTTCGTAAGCTTTACTTGAACTTAAATTTTGAGCTTAATATCTGAATAGCTGGGAGTGGTTAAGTAGACAAATTTAGCTGTGTTCAGAGGGTTCAAATTTCAAATGATTCTAAAAAACGGAAAATTGGTCGATTTGTTTGCGGTTTTCGCTAAAACTAATTTTTAAATCAGCAATTTCTTCAAAATAAATTTTAAAGATACATTTCACAAAATGCCGATAGCGGGCGCATGAGACTTTGGAGTAGCGTACAACTATTTTTTACTGTTTTTTTTTAAATCAAAATAAATGATTTCAAATGCATAGACTTAAATTTTGGGCTCAAATTCTGAATCGTTGGGAATTTTTAAGTAACGAAAAATTGAATTGTGTTCCAGGAGGAAGGAGGGTTACATTTCAACTTCTGAACACACGTCAGTTTGCGCTTTTTAACCCCTCATAACGATTCAGAATTTGAGCTCAAAATTTAAGTTTAAATCTAAGCTTCCAAAAACATTTAAAAAGCTTTTGCAAGCATTTAATTAGAACCAAAAAATAATGGTTAAAATGAAATGTTCGTTACTCTGAAGTTTTGTCATTTGAAAGTCTCTGCTTCTGGCAGAAGCCGCGCTCTGACGGAATTTTTTGAAATTTATCTTTAAAATTTATTTTCAAGAAGATAATGACTTAAAGACTAGTTTTATTTTAAACCGCAAACGAATCGACCAATTTTTCCATTTTTTATAATTATTTTAAATTTGAATCTCCTCCTCCCCCTTAAACACAGTTCAGTTTGTGCTACTTAACCACTCCCTACTATTCAGATTTTAAGCTCAAAATTTAAGTTTAAGTCTAAGCTTCCGAAATTATTTAACGAGAGGCAAAAAATTGTTGTTCGTAACTCCAAAGTCTAAAGCACCATCTATGACATTTTTTAAAATTTATCTTCATAATTTATTTTAAGAAAATACCAAATTAAAGAATAGTTTTAGTGAAAGCCAAAAATCAATGAACCAATTTTTCCGTTTTTTAAAATCATTTGAAATTTGAACCCTCTGAACACAGTTCAATTTGTGTTATTTAACTACTCCCTTCTTTGAGATTTTGAGCTCAAAATTTAAGTTTGAGTTTATGCTTACGAAAACATTTAATGAGATGCAAAAAATACCGGCAAAAAATAGTTTTTCGTTACTCCAAAGTCTGAAGCGCCCTCTATCGGCATTTTTTGAAATTTATCTTTATAATTTGAAAAAAATGCCGGCATAAAGGATAATTTTAGTGAAAACCGCAAACCAATCGACCGATTTTCCGTTTGTTATGTTTATTTGAAATTTTGGTCCCTAAATTTTAATGGCGGCTATCTCCTTTGGTAAACGTTTTGGATCCTTGGTATTCCATTTAATATTGTGTGTCTTGATGTACTATCACCCCTCTTTTATTGTAAAAAAAATTAGAATCACCCTGTATGTAACATATCTTAAAGATATGTATATATGTGTGTGTCATGGCTCATCATTCTAAAGACGTGGTTTTAATTATCTTTTCAGCTACAAAGAACACTCCTTATAACCAATTGAAATTCGAGGAATTTCAGCAACAGAATAACATTATGTATTTCGTAGATAGTGACTGAAATACAGAAAGTTTTCCAACAGTTGATTACAGTCGAGTGGTCGCATTGATATGTATTCGAAAAGCATAATGACTTCCACAAGAAAGAATGCATAGTTCATGGAAAACTTTTTATTACCTATAAATTATATTTAATATAGATATAAATCTTCCACGGTTAAAAAATTATCTCGATGGTTTAATATTAAATTGAAAATAATTATTCACTTTTTTTTTTTTACTTGAGCGCGTTTCAACGGTGTTAATAAGCAATAAATGTATTTGGAGTACATTTACAAAGTACATACCTTTACATACCTTACTTTTTATAATATCTTAACACATTTAATTTAATTGTATACATTTAATCAACGCTTTCTTTATTTTATTTTATTCTGTATATATATATGTGTATATATATATATATATATATATATATACATAATAATCTGTCAAAGCAATTCTTGTTTTAAAATAACATTACTTAAATTTACTGTTTTGTCTGTTGCATAATATCTTTTGTATCGACGTTCTAAAAGAACATTCGATTACACAAAATTCCCTTCTAAGCGACGATAGAAACCAGATTACACTTTAAGCTTCCAAGCGACTGTTATGTGCATTATAATGCATTTATACTGCATATTATGTCCTAGCGACTTTTTTCCTCATTTATAAAACTCATATTTCTAAATAATTAATTGGCAACTTAGAACACAGCCAAAAAATCCTGAATTCTAGCATAGAGTCTGTTATAACTTTGTTACATTGGGGAAATATTTCCAAGTATTTTTTAGCTGGCTGATAAAACTCCTGTCAGCTGGTGAGATGAATTTATCTGCGGAATTTCTATGATAACATCATTTACTTATACAAGCTGCATTTTACACGAATTTGAAGATTCAAACAGCTTGGGTAGAATTTCCTTTTTCTGTGATGTGGAATATGAATAAGTGTTATTAAAAATATTCAGCTCTTTTGTCTTATTTATGTGGGGGAAACGCCAAGAGATATTTATTTATTGCTTTATGACCCGTTGCCTAACGGCTTTTAATTCTACGAGTGTTGATGATGGATTTTCTGACTAAGAGGCGTGATTTAGAGGGGAATTTTACATTTCATCGACAGTATTCTATGCAACTACGTTCTGAATTTACACATATATAAATTTTAATAATTTATAATAGCAAACTAATCATGTAAATTAAAAATCGACACAAGCACATATATATGTGGGGTTACCGCAAAATGCAGAAACTGCGAGTTTCTATCTTCTCCATTTTGCCGGTTACTACAATCTTTAACAAGTCAACTTCAAAGTTGTAATGCATAATATTAAATACACGAAAACGAATTAATATCAGAACATACTTTTATTAATGTATTTCAATTATTTACAATTGATAATTGGAGCTTTACTTATTTATTATTTATAACTATCTTCTTTTTTTAAATAAAACTTTGTATAAAGGTATGTGTAATTAAATTTTTTTGAGTAATTTTAAAAAATAAACTTTAAAAACGGTCAAAATATATCAATAAAGCGCTTTTAGAAAAAAATTTTGATTACAAACAAATAATTTATATTATCGACTTTTAATGCAATTTTAGTTCCATTTATAAAACAACACATTTATTAAGTACACTACAATTCTACAATTATTTAACTAAATATTACTTATAAAATTCATAACAGTTTAATTAACTAGATGTGGTTATATTAAAACTTTTGTTGAGAAAATAACAGCTACAGTTTTTATCTGAATTTGACATTTTTCCAGTAGAAATACTTTTGTGCACGATCAGCGTGAAAACAAACTCAATTATGGAAGTACCTAAGGAACTGATAATATCCAAAAAATGACAAAGACATTCTATCTGATTTTCTTCAAGTAAGTAACAATTGTATGAAAAATTAGCTTTATAAATAATATAATTTAGCATTATATATATAAAAAATCACTATTTATTTATAGTCTAATTTGCTCAGACACTATCTTTGTTTCATTTTATGTATTTAACAATAGAAAAAGATTTATTTACATTAATTTTATTTTAAAAGTTTTTGAAAATCTCCATTGCATCATAACATTCGTATTTGTTTTAATATGAAATATGTATTATGTATTTAAAATTGTGTTTATTTTATTTAATTTACAATTAATTTAATTTACAATTTCAATTTCATGCTTAATTATATTTTATAGTAATGATAGCTGTGCAGATTTACTTTGAAATGTAATATATATATTTTTTAAATCTTTAAAAAATAAAATATATAACGTACTACACAATAGATTAACATAACAGTCATACTGAAACCAAATATTATTATTTACTAGGACTTCCCTCAGAGGAATTAGTCTGAGCGATATAGCTGAGAACATAGATTTAATAATAACTTGCAAAAAGTAAAAAGAAAAAGTACGATGCTACCTTTAATTGACTATATACTGCCACAAGTTCAAATGACGAAAATGACCAAATTGAACTATAGAATTACAAAATATTCTATATAAATTCGTGTACACGGTTAAAAAAGAGGGAAGCAATCTATGCAAAACAGCCATGCGTGGTTATAAAATTGAATGTACGCAATATATTAAAAGTAATGCACATAAAAAAAACACTAAAATATCTTGTATCGGAATTTTAACTCTTTGAAGTTACGCCAAAAAGATAAACAGACACTCTACACCAATTTTAGTACGTAAAAATGGCACAAAACATGATGGCTGAAAAGAAAGAGAGAATTTTTTATATGGTGTGTGAACCCCTTAAATAGTTAATATATATATAACAGTATAATATCTACATCTGATTTCTATTGATGCGATGAGGTTCTCGATAAGAATTTAAGCTCTCTTAAAAAGTGGTACATAAAAATCGCGAAAACGCCAACAAAGGAATGCGATGCGTCGTTTGAATGTGTTCTATATATGATCAATGGGATTTAAATAGGTAATGCATTCTGGGCCACTACATACGCTGTTTTGCTTTCTTTTCAAATCCATTCTCACGGAGTTGAGCAATATTTCGCTTTAGCATGCGTTAAATAAAAGTAATTGGCAATATTTGTAGTACGACATGAGATACGACATGAGATTTGAATATCTCGCCTTCATAATCTTTGAGCTGACAAAGTATCATCACAAGTGATTTAGAAATTAGAAAACATTTTTTCAGCAAAACATGCAGGTTCAATACGCTCTCTACGCAATACGCTCAATACGCAATAAGTAAACTCTATTATGCAGTTTTACCTGAATAAATTACTATTTAAAAGACTTTGTAATATCAAATGAGAAAATAATTCTATAATAAAAATCTGTTATAATAAAAAATGCCTCCCCCCCACACATAACATTATGCTTCGGAATTCTTTTATGGTACCCTCTAAATGAATAATAAGTATTCTTTCTGTGGCATATTCTACAAAATTTATATTCTAGTGCCCTTCATAAATGCATATCGATTTCTTTATGTTTCTACGGGTGTTATAATTAAAAAACAGTTGGAATTGTTTAAACCCATCGGCCATAATGTAACGGAATACTTTTAAATGACTAACAAAATTCGGCGCCAAATATATATCGACACGATGCCACAGTTCATCAGCCGAAGTGACAGGTGTCTAGTTACGAGCCAGTCGCTCGGCAACCATTTACCAGATGTTTCTATTGGTAAGAGATCTTGGAAACGTTCTGGTCAGTGCAACAGCCGAGCATTTTCCGTATCAAGGAAGGTCCGTACAGTTCTGGAAACATGCAGCCGGGCATTATCCTTCTGAAACGTAGGGTTTCGCAGGTCTCGAATAAAGGGTAGAGCCACGGGTCGTAAAATATCAAAAATGAAACGTGCACTGTTTAGAATGTCATCAATGCGAACAAGAGATGTCCGAGACATGTATCCAATGGCACCCCATATCAACACGCCAGGTGACGGCCCAGTATGACGATGACGAATGCACTCTGTCAATGTGCATTCATCACGATGCCACCAACCACGGATGCGACCATCTTGATGTTGTAAATAGAGTCTGGATTCATCTGAAAAAATGACGCCTCGCCATTCGTGCACCTAGTTTCGTCGTTGATCACACCCTTGAAGGCTCTCCTGTCTATGACTCAGCGTCAAGGGAAGTCGCAGCACTAGTCTCCGATCTGAGAGTTCACGGTGCTGCGAATGTCGTGAAACTGTTCGTGCAAACAGTTTATGTCTTGCAAATGACCCTATATCTTAACTCAGGGCTCGTGACGTGGTTGCACGATCTATTACGGCCATACGGAGATCATATTTCTCTTCTCGGTTACTAGTGATATAGGGCCGTTGAGACCTCGTACGGAGTTTCATATTACCGTCCTGAATCCATCGATTCTATAGTCTGCGAACAGCCATTTGATCTCGAACAACGAGCAGAAGTACTGCGATACTTGAAACCGCAATCCTGGTAGGCTACAATTCTAACTTTATCAAAGTCAGAAACATGCTGGTACGTATTTCTCCTTCTTACACGAGGCATTACAACAATTCTTCACCAGACAAAAACGCTCAAATGCAATTTCTGTGTGAGAAACCGGCTGAGCAATTTCCTCATTTAAACACATTGTAGGTGTCGCTACCAGTACATGCTTTGTCAGAATGCGCTGAAATGCTAATTATTTGCATATCACAGCACCTTCATCCTGTAGGTTAAATTTTACGTCTGTAGCATGTCGCCTTCATGGTGTAGCAATTTTAATGGTCATTAGTGTACATTATTTCTCAAAGTTTAATTGAAGCTGATTTTATATTAGCATTTAATGTAAGTATATTTATTTAATAGTTTTCGGAAAACTTAAATTTATTTTAGTTGTGTTTCTTAGAATGTTCAGTAATGAAATTTTAAGGCAGATACCAAAAACAAAAATGTATACTTTCCATTAAATACATATTTCGGTGAACCTATGTCTTTTATTATTATGTTATATGTTTTGTCAGTGTAAAGAGCAGCATTTAGACAGCATTCTACGAAATTTTAGAGTCTTTGTGTTAACTACTAACACAAAGTTGTTAAATTGGAAGCAGTTTTTTCCTATAAAATTTGGTTGCAATAATTTAAGAAAATATTTATGTGATAAAAAGTAAATTATATTTCAATTCATAAAAGAAATGCATTAAATATACTAATATACCACTAAATATAGTAACATATGCGTTAAGTATACTACTACATTAAATATACCAGGTAGATCTTTTAACAAAATAAATATCTAGCACGAATATGTTCGTTTAAGTGTACTAGAAGTGTTTGAAATAAGAAAAAAAGCTGTGTTTTATTATCTTTGAATGATGAATGTATCTTCGAAATCTCATATTCTTAGTTTTATTGCAAATGTTTTCCTCAAATTAGTATGGTATATAATTAGCGTTGAACTCTCAGATTTCCATACCTGTGATGGCAAAACTTCAAAACCAATTATCTCGGAATACTAATTTTCAGAAATTTTGCATGATGAATTGTGAAATGGTAATGAATTTATGTGTTTTTCTTCTTTTAATAAAAACGATTAAATTCTCAACAAATTATATCAAAAACTAAGGAAAAAAGATATATAGCGAGAAATATAGTTTCTTTTTATTCAGTATTAAAAAATAACGAAATAGGCCATAAAAAATATCGAATCAATAATCTTGGGCCTGAAACAACTATAGTTTAAATATTAAGTTTTTCATAAAATACATATTTTTCTTATTTTTATATATATATATATATATATATATATACAATTTAAAATTTCATCTCTTTTATCCTCTTGAGATCCTGCATCCATTCTATCGGACATTATACATTCTTTACTTTCTTTAATGTTTAAAATACACAATAAGTATATACAATAATATTATACTAAATATCTTATTTTTGCACAAGAAAAGAATATTAAATTTGCACTCCAAAAAATAATGAAACAAAAATAAATTCAGTATATCTCAGAAATATCCGAACACTAATCTCTTAAAATCTAACATGTTACATTTAAAATTAAATTACACAGCAGTTCAAAAAATAAAATAAATATTTTATTTTTATAAAAAAAAAAACTTAATGAACTTAACTTCTAGATGGGATAATTTTCATGAATATGAATTTTCATGATGAATATGATCATAAATTTTCATGAATAAAATCACAAAGTTTTACGTTTAACTGACATACTGATTGTGTGTTCACACAATAAAAACATCTATAGTGTTCATATAATAATAAGTTCCATATTTTTGCGTTCAGTGGATTTATTATCAGGATTTATTAAATTTGCAATGCAAACAAAATAAAAAATTTGAATTCAATAGAATAATTATAACATACATTTCTAAACAGTAATCTGTTAAAAAGTAAAATATTACATCCAATATTAAATTACGTTGCAATTTAAAGATACAGAAAAAAAATGTTATATTATTATTACAAATCACAATGAAATTAACTTATAGATAAAATAATTTAAATCTGTTTTCTTAATTAAGGGATAGTTTAATTTAGTTTTTAAAAGTGTAGTTTGACACTACACTTACATACTTATTATATGCTCGCACAACAATAATATTTGAGCTCATAGGACATATTATTCTTGAACTGAGAACAAATTAGAAAGCTAATAAATTTATTTTTATTAAATTACATTGCATTTATAATCATTAATGTAAATCGTTACAGTAAAAATTTAATTACACTACAAATCAACGACGGAAAAAAATTACTAAATCTTTAATCTAAATTAAAATTAACTTAATTTTTAGATGAAACACTTTTAGTCTATATTTTTAATTAAAATTAGCACATCAACATTTCAATCAATCATCTACATTTTAAATAAAATCTCCTTTAGTAGATTAACATATATATATTATGAAGACAAAATAATTTTATAGCAATAAGAAATCATAAGCATTTACTAATTAGAGATATTATTTAAAATTATCTCAATAAAATAAATTTTCTACCTGTTTTAAAATATATTAACTTTTAGGATATTAACTTAATACATAATTAAATAAAGTCAGTATGTTTTTCAATGGATAATGTTGCACACGAGGGTGGGCCAAAAAAAAAACTTTTTTTCAATTTTCGATTATGGTGGGTACGGAAAAGTGGCCACTGGTGGCACTCAGTTCACACAAAAAAAATTGAGATTTTTTGGACTTTTTCTTACCCTGACACAAATGGCTTGAAGATTTGTAAAAATGCTGATTTTTGAATATTTTTAGCTAAAAAGTTAAAATTGTTAAATTAAATTTATTTTCGTTGTATTTACTAGAAAAGGGTTTTAACGTACCAAATGCTTAAATAAGTTCTGATAATGCATTATTTAATTGCTAAATGTATTTTAAATAAGCCGATTTTCACAGCTTTTTCACGTATAACAGGCAAAATATGTATTGGTTTGAATCATTCGTTAATTTCTTTCTTACTTATGTTCCTTGGTCTTTAAATTTTTTCTATGTGTCAAAGGTCATATATTTGGGCAGCGGACAGCAGTATAATTCAAAAACAAAGCCTGAAGGTGAAAAGGGGTGAAGCAGGACTCAAAGAGTACACAATGCCTCATCGTAATGTTGAGGGAGCTAAGGAGGAAATAAAAAAGAAGAGAAAATTGCGATAAGGGATTTTTATTATTTTACTATTCCCAAAAACTGCGACATATGTTCATTGTGAGCGTGAAACCTTTTCCTAGAGAGATTTGGTACTTTTTGGATAATTTGAGTACCATTACAGTGTTTTGTGCGTTTTATTACGACTAGCTTAGAAATGGATAGTATGAAGGTCATTACAATGTAAAAGACACGCGACAGCATGAAAAGTATCCTATTTGGGGGAACCATGCTTATTGAAAGAATTGCAATTGCCAACTTATACTAATATCATGCGTCACTACTACTAGTTGCGAAGCGATATGGCAGCAAATCGAGAAATCCAAAATTAGTCAATAGGTGATGTTATTAAAATGGTAGGTGAAAAAGTTACCATTGAAAAATGGTTCTGAAAAAAAGCTTCCATACCAGTGTTTTCCCAACCATCAATTTACAAAAATGATTAAAAACTACTAAAAGGTTTCACCATATCGTACGAATTCTTCGCGGGTTGTCTACTTTCAAGCCCATGCGATTACAGGATTTCCCCCAACGATATACACTTCTTTTAATAGTGATGGTTTTGAATAATAGTTTAATAGTAGGTGAAAAAGTTACCGAAATCTGAAAAAAAGCTTCCATACCAGTGTTTTCCCAACGATCAATTTACAAAAAGATTAAAAACTACTAAAAGGTTTCACCATTTCGTACGAATTCACCGTGGGTTGTCTTTACTTTCAATCCCATACGGTTTTAAGATTTCTCTTATCATCTACGCTTCTTTTAATAGTTTTTAATCTTTTTGTAAATTGATCGTTGGAAAAACACTGGCTTTTATTCAGATTTCTGTAATTTATTCATCTACCATTTTAATAACATCATCTATTGACTAATATTGGATTTTTCGATTTTCTGCCATATCGCTTCACAACCAGTAGTATGATATCAGTATAAGTTGGTAATTGCAAGTCTTTCAACAAGCTTGGTGCCCAAAAAGGATACTTTTCATTCTGTCGCGTGTCTTTTGCATTGCCATGGACTTTCATAATAGCCATTTCTAAGCTCGTCGTAATAAAACGCACAAAACACTGTAATGGTACGTCAAACGATCCAAAAAACACCAAACCTCTCTAGCAAAAGGTTTCACACCCACATTGAACAAATTTCGCAGATTTTGAGCATCGTAAAATAAAAACAATCCCTTATCGCAATTTTCTCTTCTCTTTTATATCTTCCTCCACTCCCTCAACATTACGACGAAGCATTGCGCACGCTTAGAGTCCTGTTTCACCTCCTTCTCACCTTCCAGCTTTGTTTTTGAGTTATACTGCCGTCCGCTGCCTAAATATATGACCTTTAAAGACCAAGTAACATAAATAAGAGAGAAATTAACGAACGATTCAAACCAATACATATTTTGCATGCTTACTAGAAAAACCTATAAAAATCGGCTTATTTAAAATGCACTTAGCAATTAAATAATGCGTTATCAGAACTTATTTAAGCATTTGATACGTTAAGATGCATTTTCAAGTAAATACAACCAAAATAAATTTAACTTAACATTTTTAACTTTTTAGCTAAAAAAATTAAAAAATCAGCATTTTTGCAAATTTTCAAGCCATTTGCGGCAGGGTAAGGAAAAGTCCAAAAAATCTCAATTTTTTTTTGTGTGAACTGAGTGCCACCAGTGGCCACTTTTCCACAACCGCCATAATCGAAAATCGAAAAAAAGTTTTTTTCGGCCCACCCTATTGCACACGTATCTAATTTAATGATAAGAACACACGATAAGTAATTTATAGCATTACGATAAATCTTTTACTTTTGATCTCAACTTATTCATCTAACCAATGCTGCAACCAAAATTAAAAAAGGTTAAACAAATGCAGGACATATATCGAGCCTTATCAGCACTATATATTTAAAATATAAAAAGTTCGATTAGAAATAAAATTACTACTTAATTTAAAGAGGATAAAAGAATCGCTAATTATAATATTAAAATGAGTTTAACTTTGAAAAGAAATAATTTTAATTTATATTTATAAAATTGATAATACTACATTTCACACATAATCAATTTTAGAAATTAAATGCTTTTTTTATGTATATAAAAAAAGATTAATTTACAGTTTTATTAACAAATATTTACTAATTTCAGTTTTTCAAAGTTAATTTTTTAAACTATTTCAGTCAAATACATTTTATTCGCGTTTTTAAAAACATCAATTTCGAGGCATTAAATTAACAAAATAATTATTGAAACTCAGTATCCTTTTCACAAGTCTTCAAAAAAATCTGCGTAATTACGAATTGAAAAGATTATAAAAACATAATTCTTTATTTGTTTTACCTAATAAAAATTTCACATATTGAATATTGTTCAATATATATATATATATATATATACGTATATACCGGGTGTCCCAAAAATGACTGATGGATTTTAAGATTCAATAACTTGCAAATGGTAACAGCTATTTAAAAAAATTTTGCAGGATAGTTATGTATAATTTCAGGACTTTTTTTTACCGTAATTTTTTATTTTAGTTCGAATTTCAAACAATAGGTGGCGCTGACGGCGATTGAAGTCCAGGTCGACGCTTCACTCAGCACTGATCACTTGGCCTTCAATCGCCGGTCAAATGTCACGGTCAAATGTAAGTAATACAGAGAAAACGATAAAAGCAAATAATTTATTTTTTATGCAAATTAATGAATTTACATTTTTTTTATACCTGTAATAAATGCTTAAACATATATATATTTTAAAAATTTCAAATCAACCTTATTTTTTATAGGAAAGATAAGGACATCGCTCCCGTTTGATAACATTGGTGTTTAAACGGTTAAATTAATACAAAAGTTATTTAAATTTGTTAGTTTTGCAGTCTATGGTAGCAGAAAGTCATATTATTGTTTAGTATCAATTTATCGTTTTAATACAAAATTTGACCGTTTTGTTTACATAGTACACAATAATAAAAGGAAAAACATTAGGGTCCCGATTTTATCCGACATTCTCCTATAACCGAAAGTGGAAAAATATTCCATTAAACTAAAAATGTCTTGCAACAAATCTGTCTTGTATTACAAATTTTTTTAAGCATAAAAGAATTTTTATTAAGATCACTTCTGGAATTGTTATATCAAATTATACAAAGAGTTCTGTCGATGAATTGTAGAAGATATTCAAAAACCGATGGATGTAAAATTGATGATTATATTTTAATTTTTAAATATGAATTCTCTCTATCGCAAGATAGAAAAATGAATATCAATTTACTATAAAAAAAAAGATATGTATGTGTAGAATAACTCAATATTTTTCTTATAAGAATCTTCTTAACACACTGGATACTACAAATAATATTAATTTTAAAGCTAAAAATATATTCTTAAATTATAACTTCCCAAAAGGATACTATAACAAACATTTTTTTAAGTAAAAGAAGTTAGATGTATATTATTTTTGGTAATGATATTGATAATTAAGAAAAAAATCTTTGAATAACATATATTGATGTTTCAAAAAATTGATTACGTGACATCCTGATGTTTCTTATATACAATTTTTTTTCAAAAAATACACTGACTTTAGAATCCACTTTTAATAGAAATTAGAAAAACCAACATGCAAAGACATGTAAGCAAAGAATATCTTATGTTTTGCTTTTGAAATATAGCATAAATTTTGTCACAAGACTGTGAAAAGAATACCACATACTCATATGTATAATAATTCTATATTTTATTTGGTAGCATTTTTTTAATGTACTAAAAACTACAGATATTAATGATATTAAGACAGTAGTGACAACTTACTTTCATTTTTACGGGGTAAATATACTGAATTTTGACCATTAGGTATACAAAATACAATACAAAATAGTGCATTAAGCATAAATTATGGAAGAATTTCCAAAATGTTCAGAACACTGTAACAAAACTTTACTATTTAAAATGAGATAAAAGCATGATTAAGTAAACAAATAGAAGATAATATAACTCATTTAAATACACAGTTAAGAAAATTAGAATTTATAGACAGAATATATCCGAAAATGTTTTGTGTAGCAATATATATTATTTATAGATTAGTTATTGTACTACAAAGTACACTGCTCAAAACAATTAAAGGATATTTGAAATTTTATATAAAATAAAGATGAAAACGAAATTATTTTTGCCGAAAATATAAGAAGAGAATCACAAATGCAAATTTTTCTGGTTTTCAAACTGTGGAGTATGCAAATTTTTAGTTCGACGTTAAAAACGTCGCATCAGCGGCAGCGAATGAAATTTGACTTTCAACTGGATAAAAGGGAATGAAGACAAGGAGGATCGGCATTCAGTGATTGCTTTGTTTCGATGAGTACGATGTCTCAGTGAAGTCATTTGACCGATTAAGAAGCTTGGAGAATTGTTGGTAGGTTAGAAGGGGGCCAAACTCAAGCGGAGGTAGCGCAAGCCACTGGAGTGTCTCAAAGTGTCATTTCCAGGATCTGGAACCGCTTTTTGGAGAGTGGATGTGCAGGCCAGATTCAGTGGATGTGTGGACCAGGGCAAGGTCGTAGACGGGCAACAACGCCCAGTGAAGAGTTTAGCGTTCACAGCTCGGAGACACCGAAACGTGAACGCTACTCTTCTCCATCAACACCTTCGCTCGGCTACAGGCATCACGATTTTAACTCAGACTGCCAAGAAACCGGCTCCATGCTGTAGGTCTGTATGCTCGCCGACCGATGGTATGTGTTAGATTAACATCAAGGCATCGTCGCGACCGCAGGGAGCGGGCAACCGAGTATGTCAACTGGAGGAGAAATGAATGGAGCAATATTCTGTTTTCTGACGATTCCCGTTTTTCTGTGCATCCGGATAATAGGCGTATTTTCATCTGGAGGGACCGTGGCAGTAGGAATAATCCTGCATTCGTGCACGAAAGTGTCAGATTTGGCGGTGGAAAAGTGTTGGTGTATGGTGGCATCTCCATTGACGGGCGCACTGATCTCTACATCATTCGAGATGGAGCTCTGACTAGTCGCCGATATAGGGATGAGATCCTCAGACATATTGTAGTCACTTAAGCTGCAGCAATCGGAGATGATTTCATTTTGATGGACGATAACTGCAGGCCACATTGTGCAAACCTGGTGGAGGATTTAATTTTCGAGGAGTGAATCGTTCGAATGGAATGGCCAGCGTGTTCTCCAGACATGAATCCAATCGAGCACGTTTGGGACGCTCTAGGAAGACGAGTTTCTGGCCGCTAACAACCCCCACAAACTCTCCAAGAACTGGAAAGAGCTCTTCTGGAAGAGTGGGGCAGAATACCCCAACTCGTCATTAATAGCCTCATTGAGTCCATGCCTCAAAGGTGTCCAACATTGCTGGCCGCCCGTGGAAACCATACCCCCTACAGAAAATGATTTTCTTTGACGAAAACACCTTTTCTTATTCTTTTTTTCTCATATGCACAAATTGTGTTTTTTTCCTTTTGTACACAAATGCGCAATAAAATGCATTTTTTCTGCCAAACATGTGTAATTTATTCTCATATAACCTACTATGTCTGTCGACCATGTATCAATCAGCTAAAAAGTTTCCCAGATACAAAATCCACCTAAAACTCTAATATCCTTTAATTGTTTTGAGCAGTGTATTAATCTTTATATTTAATTTTGGAGATGCATCACACAGTAAAATTCCTTTAAGAAAGTTTCCCTAGTGAGCAAAAATTCAGTTGAAATCATTTGTGCTGGCCGGTATGTGATCTATACAATGCATACGCACTAAGAAATAAGCAAAATAATAATAATATTAATAATAGTTAATTTAAAAATATACCAAATTTAGATACATTGCTTAGAATTAGTTTTTAGATTTAAAACAAAAAGCACAAATCAATTTAAACATTTTATTCGAGAAAAAATATAGCAACATTAAAATAAATGAAAATAATAATATATTATTTAAATATATATTTTTATATATTAAATATGATTAATTTTTAGCAAGAACGACGATGATAATTAAAATCCCCGTATTTAAAATTTTTCTGAAACATTATGCTCATTTAAATATTTATGTTACTTTATTATCTCGGATTTCGAAAAGCAAATTTTTCAGATGAGTTTACATTGTTTGGTTTATAGATCTTAGCGTTAAGCATCAAATATTTTGAAAGCTTTTAAAAACAATGTATCTGGTAAGTACAATATTTTTCGATTAATTGAAACGAACTAATTGTTATTTTAAAAAAATCCTTTTTGATTTTATATTTTTTAAACATTCTCACAAGAGCTTTGATGAAAGCGCGATAAAAAAAAAAAAAAAAAAAAAAAAAAAAATAGTGTGAAATACATTAAATAGAATATTAGATTTTTTAAAGTGATTTCTTTTAAGTGCAAAGCATATATATGTCAGACATCCATTTTCTTTTATTATTTATGTAATTTTATTACATTAGCATTCCAAATCAAATTACAAAAAATTCAACAACGAACGCATACGCTTTTAGAGGATAAAGAGATTGGAATAAATGTAATTGAAAACTTATTTTTCGTAAAAATATCTAATTTAAATAGAAGATATATCAATTTAATGTCATAGTTTAGTCAAATATTGTGTAGTTTCTTTTTTAAATATTTAGATAAGATCTTTATTGTTATATATGTCTAATAAAATATTATTCAACGGATTATATAAAATATTAAAATATTAAAAATGTTTTATTCCGACTACAAGACATGTATCTTGTTACTTTTTTTTAAATTCTACGTAGCAGTTTTCAAATGACATAAATAAAGTGTAAAAAAAAAAAAGGATGCGTAAAAAAAAAGAATGTGATGTAACAACAGTCTTTATTATTTTTAATAGTTGAAAATTAGTTAGAAGTTGGTATAAATATACTTCATAATTCTTTAGAAATGAATATTAAATGCATTAAATGAAATGTTTTGATGCGTAAAACAAAAGATTATAGCTTGAAACTTTAATGACATTTCCTTTTAATCCTTTTCCACTGTTAAATAAAGTCTTTTCTAAAACCGTATGCTATTTAACTAAAAGATTAAATTATAAATTAAAATATCAAAATTAAATTTGTTATTCTTATAAAAACAGAATTATCTCTTATATTTATTTCAATATTTTTTATTCATGTAAGTATGTACTTTGTTGAACTTTTTGAAATAAATGAATTCAGAATGATATTTTATAAAGTCGCATTAATACAGATTTCCATATTAATCCAATTTATTTACTAACAAAAGCTAGGAGTAAAAATTAAAATTATTTACATAGAATATGACAACAATGAGTAACTTACACTTTCATTGATGCACGAACAATTTCTTACTGTACTCTTTTAATAAATGTCTGAGTAAGTGAGGCATTCAGCAATTGGAAATAATGATAAATAAAATTTAAAAAAATTACGTTTTATTAGCAAATTCCACGTATTTTTGATTTATATATAAATATAGCACTGATTATAATCTCAAAAACTAGTTATAGCTGTACTTTCCAGGAAGCAAATATTTAAAAATGCACCAAAAGCCTTGCGTTTTCAAACATTGAGAGTGAATAGTAACTGATTGTGAAATGAAATTAAAAAAATGCTTCAAAATATTTTATGGAGATAACCTTGGAAAATTATTTGCATATGGTGGAATTTGGATTGAAAAATTAATTTTAAAACTGACGACAATTGCTATTAAATGTTAGTTTTCTGTCAAATGCACCGTAAAATACAATGTTTTCAATTTTTATTTTACAAAAATATCCAAAGAAAATATAATTTCTAAAATCATCCAAGAAATTACTTCAAATCATACTAGTATACAGAAATGTAAAGAGTTTGGGATAGCTTTTTATGACTGGCAAATGGCATATATCTGTAAATAGTCCATGGTATATATGTAATTGCAGGAATTGATGTACGTAATTTTGGCCAATTTTCTGTTATCCGTTTTTTGTATCTATAAAGTATTTTTTATTTTGCATGCATTCCCATGTTTTGTATGTATACATTTTAGTTATTAAATGTTTTCCTCCAAATTTTATTTCCTTGAAATATTTTAAAAGTTTGACACACTATTGAAACATAAAAATAAAGTTTCATAATTTAAAATCAGATAAATTTAATTTTAATCATATTTTAGTAACAGAAGTAACATTATGGAATATATTTAATATTAGACTTTATAACTTTTTTTAAATAACGGTAAATTAAATATTATGTAGGGAAGCTATAAATACTGAAGGTAAAATAGGAAAACTTCTGAGCGAAATGTGTTCGCTGGTCATCAGTCCAGGTTGCTTGGCAATGCAAAACAAGGGTCTAGGTTAATTCCCGGCATAGGAATTTTTTCGCTCAGCTGGAAATTTTCAATTCGAATGTAAAATTGTCGGTAAAGAAGAAGAAAAATGACGATTAACTTTTTCACTCCTTGACCAGCCTTGTATCTTATTGTTGTTTTAATAAGAACTAGTTAGTTATCTATTATTTTTTCTGAAAGGAAATGGCTTTTTATACTATGCGTTACAGTATTTTACGAAAATATAAACTAAAATGATATACTTTTTAATCTTCTCACTGCCGCGAACTAATTTTTTTGTTCACTACGCTGTGTGTTTCATTGCAGAAAAAACATTTTAAAAATTAATATAATTCTACAAATATAATGAAGTTTTAAAATATTTTGATATGATCAATACTTCTAAAGCTGATACACGAATATGTAATTAATTTTTTAAAATCATTTTTAAAAAATAATCCTTTTTTACGCCTTTTAAATATTGCAGAGAAGACATCATTACAATTCTGCACATTTGCCCGGCGGTCAGAGGGTTAAAGAAAAGTAATAATGCGTCCTTTGTACATTTTACAATAAACTGGGAGGCGGCTGCACAATCACCTCATAAATTTCACGACAAAGTACTAAATTTAGCTAAACATCGATTCAACTATTAAAAAGTAAGTGGTCTGCCAAGTCGTATGTTTTTAAAAACATCTGAAAACCTTATTTTAGCAATTAATTCGTAAGTTTGCAATAGTGTTTCTTGCTTCCAGTCTTTTATGTGTTCATATCTTTGGATGCACGAAAATACAATTGTAAACCTATGAGAAGACAACAAAAATCTCTTTTTCAGGTGTTTTCAAACTAGATATTTTTTGGCAGATCAATTGGGTTTTATTAGGCGAATCAAGTTTGAACTAATTCTGTAATTTCAACCGTGAGCTCGATGAGTGATTGCCTGTGCCAGCTCCTCAAGTATTAGCTGTTTTACTAAAACTAAATATATGAGTTTTCTTGTAATCAATACAATGAAGATTTCAGATCATGTAGATGGTGAATGAATTAATCATCATTTTCAGAAACATGAGCTGTAAAGTTCCAAACCTTTATTTGCATTTATTATCAAATGTCTAATTTATCAATTAAAAATTTTAAGATCATTAGATTTCTTCATAGGAACTTAAAATATGCTAGTAAATCATTCATTATGCCCAATCACATGATTTATAATTTTTTTTCTAAATTTTGCCACATACCACCTTTATAATGGGAGGTCTTTAAATGTGACTTTAAATGTTCCCGCAGTAAATTATTTTTCATGAAAGGAGAAGATTAATTTGAATTTTTAATTATTTTATTTATAGATTTATATAATTATTTTATTAATATCAAAAAATCATTGCCCTCGTATTATGGTTGTTAAATTAGAGAATATATTTATTTTATAGCAGATAAATTACATATTAAAAAAAAGAAACAGAAAAGAAAAACATTCATTATTTTTTCTGTTTAATGGTTGTCGGTTATTGTTATGAATTATTTTATCATTTCTTAATGTCTCACAATTTATTGCACAAAATAATTGAAAATTCGTATTAAAGACAATTTTTAAATTGAAACAAAATTCTTGTTTTATGTTCTACTGTACTTTATACTACAGATATTCTATTGTTGAAATCGTATTATTTAAAACATAAATTATTGCAATTAATACGAAAGGTTCACCGAAAAAAGATTGCATAATAAGCAAACAATATCAATTCAAAAAGAGAATAGAAAATAATACACTATCGACATGATTACTTTAGGACAATGACAGTTTTTCTAACTGGGTTATTTCTCTATTGGAATTTCCAAATATGAAAGTTAATGACGTTTCTCTGGAGGATATTCCAGAAAGACAATTACATGTAATATTGCATAACTTGAGTGGTCATGTGGAGTTGCATTCATGATTCAGTAGAATGCATCATGGATTGCAGTTACATTGTTTTTTGGCTTATCATTTTGTCTTAAACAGGAAAAATGTGATATAAAATAAAAGGGAAAAGATCAGCGTAAACTATTGAGTTTTTTAACGATCTCCAATATCGTTCAAAATTGATAATACATTCAGTTGCCATGTTAACTTCCAACTATATGTATGGCCTCCCGAATGTATATGCTTCAACTCGACTTAATGAATTCAAATGCCCATGTAAATTATATATGCCATTGAAGATGCCTCTTGCACGTCATTATTATCAACGAATTATGTGGTTGTAGTTCGTTTATGAGAGCACATAAAATAATTTCATTAGGTGCAGGAGAAAACTACTCACAATGTATGTTAATTGTGTTATTGCCCGTGTTGCACGTGTTGCATTTCTAAGTTATTAAAATTTATTTTCCAGCAAACGTCTTAGACTATATTGTATAGAAGATTTAGTTTATTAAAACAATCAGCAAATTGTCTTATCTAAAGCTATTCTACTATTCTAGTTTATTAAATTATATTTTATGCATTATTTAAATTTATTTCTATTTTAAATATTTTATATTATTTAAGACTGAATTTTTTTTGTGCAAGTTTCCAGAAGGAACCGTACCATGTCTTTTTCCCTCCGTCTTTAAATTAAAATTTGGCAATTCTTTTTAGAGTTATTGGCTCCTCTTATATCCATAGGCGTCGCCATGGGGGAATTATATTTGAAAAATTGGTAAATTCGGGCTTAGATTTGGTTAATTGCAGATTTCTAGATGACATTTTCTTTTATCAATAATAATAGCAAAACAATTATGATTTTTTTTTCTGTGAGTCGCAACAGTTAAATGATTAAAAGAACTAGAAACAAAAAGCAGCAAGGTTTAGTTTACTGTGTTTTTCTATTATATGAAATTATTATTTGCGTACTAGCTCTTAATTTCTCAACTGCTATCCATGAACAGCTGACTCTAACCCATATTGTATCATCATAATATGGATTTTATTAGAGCGTTATGAGCGAATAAAGGCTTTATATACAGTAATAAAACAGCAGATAAAACATTAAATTTACAATTGTAATTTACGCATTTTCTTTTTTTTAAGTCCGCAAATCTCGTCTGTAGCGCCTCTTTTCTATTCGTGCGTTTCCTGGGTTAAATACAAACATATTCTAAAATGATTATTTTAAAGTAAGATGTCCACCAAAGTTTTCCAATTCGACGTGACCTGACTTGCAGAATGGACAAAACATATATGCTTTTAAAAATGTTTTAATTTCACTAGGTTATGATTTTAGATTAACTATTTTTCTTTGGAAAGGAATTATGTTTACGTATATTGTATCATAATCATAATACATATATTGCACATATCGTTTCAAATAGAAATTAGAGCAGTTTCTTTCAAGTTGCATAATTTTCTAATCATCCCCCAATAATACAGTATATTAAAACAATTGTGCATCATCGTTTAAAATATGAAAACATTAATTTTGGAGCTTTATTGCAGTGTTCTTAGTTGTCTTTAAAAACTAAGTCTGTTATCTGGAAGCAAGTCATAGGCGTAATACAAGGTTTTTCGTAACACCATTTTTTTAATGTAGTTTAAACTGAATTAATTACTGAGGAAGATATCGTATAATATCACAACAAGCTGTAATTTGTGGTGAAGAATTTAGAATTGTATTCTACTTGAAGGAGCCGGTAAAATTTATCCCCTTAAAAAGAGTTGCTATATCCTTTCTCTATAAATTGCCTATGTATTTCGATGTAAGCTCAATAGGAATAAATGACAATTGGATAGATGCTATTTAATGTAGAAATTTCAAAGATGCCCGCTAAAAAACTGATCAAATGCTAATTACGTGTTGAGTCGGACTGCAAAATGTTTATTTAAAACCTAATTATAGCGTCTTATACAGTGATCGCTGTTTTAAAAAGTTTATATTTCACTGGATATTACATACACACATACGCAACAAACGAACAACTGCATGCATATATAAACGCATACATATATATAGATATAGATATAGATATAGATATAGATATGTATATAAGGTACCCTGGGGTAATAACGCCAGGCGGGGTAATAACGCCAAGTGCTTATATTTTGCATAATTATGAAATAATCAGGTAAATGACACCCATATGCTCTGCGCAGAAGGGTTTTGAGTCATATAAATTGCAAAAAACAGCTTCAAGTTAATTTGTTTCATTTTTAGGTCTTATTGTTTTTACAAACAACTAAAATTAACGCTTGATCTAAAATTTGCGAGATACGTTTTGTGATGTGAAGACTATCTTTTTATCCGAAAATACTTTGTTAATTACATAAATTTGTAGTGCATTTCATGTACTTTTAAAATGTTGTTGAAGATTTTGGATATCTTCTCGAGATAATTTGTAATTTAAAATGTACTGCGCAATAACTATACCGGGGTAATAACGCCAATCCTTGACTTTAGTACCCCGGTTGATTCCCTACAGTGGCCGAGCTACATCTTAAATACTGATTCAAATAAACATAGTTAAAACTGTCCAATGTTTCTCATATTTCTATTT
This sequence comes from Maratus speculifer, assembly GCA_964019185.1. NCBI lineage: Eukaryota > Metazoa > Arthropoda > Arachnida > Araneae > Salticidae > Maratus > Maratus speculifer. The sequence continues at coordinate 164,797,250 of OZ025294.1, read as the reverse complement.
AAGCTGTCCTTTTTAAGCAAAAAGAAGCTCACGGTCTGATATTCTTTTGCCTCATCCCCTCCTCCCACACCACACTTTTATTTTTCTTACACTTTCACAAAAAATTGAACATTTTCAATAGCTTAGAATGCAATTTGTCAATTTCTAAGTTTGTAGAGTTTGTATTTTTAGAATTGGGTTATCTACATGCAATTATTCCATCTTATTTCATAGTTTTGTTTGCATGGCGTTATTACACATATAGATGGGTAATAACGCCAAATAGCATGGGTCAAGAAAAAACGCCATTACATTTTATGAATACATATGTGTTAAATTATTTTATTTTATATAGATAGTCAATGAGTTGCTGTATGAGATCCAATATTTGTTTGAAAAATACAATCTAAAACTAAGCCGTGAAAATTGGTAGAACCTTAACGTGGCGTTATTACCCCAGGGTACCTTATATATGTGTGTGTGTGTGTGTGTGTGTGTGTAAATATGGTGCAAGATCTAACATTGCAGAATTGTAATAGATAAATTAAAAACATATTTATTGCAAATATGAATGATACGTTGCTAGTATATTCAAAAATAAACAACGTTAATTTATAATAATAAAAATTAATAAAAAGCGCAATTCTTATTTTATTTAATAGTATAGTAAGTTCATAGTGAAATAAAATCCGAAACAATTGAAACAGAACTTTTAATGAATAAAATTTTCTAATTTTTGGTTCATATTTATTGTTTGTCTATTATATTATAGACTTATCAAGATTCATAGAGTCATTAATAAATATTACCTTAGATTTACTTGAGAAACGCCTCTTGAGTTGGGTACATAATCTCATCTCTTTTAATATTGTTGCTTTTTACTATATGAATTTTTTCCCTTTATTTTGATATGAGTATAATTACAATAATTTTACATGTCTTTAATATTATTTTATAAATAGCTTATGTAAATTTGTCCGCCATAAGGAAAAACTGTAATAGGAAACAACAACAACAACAACAATAAAAAACACATTTTTAAAAAGAATACATTTAAATTTAGCTGCCGATAAAATGTGATTTACATTTTTACAAGCATTAGCATGCGATATGAAAAGGTTTTGTTCGATTATTACTAAAAAATTTAAAACTATATAAAAATCAATCCATATTTTTAAGAGCCAGTTAAGATATATTGATATAAGTATAATTTCTAACAAATACTTCTACAATTAAATATTATAATTAACTACATAATAAAATTTTTTTAATAAGTTACTACAGATTTAAAAATATTCCTAATAAGTAACTACATATAAAATTTAAGGAAAAGCAGCTTAATGGTGAACAAATTGATCATAACATAGAATTTTCAATACTTCAATTTTTAGAGCGTATCTTAGGAAAAATAAACTTAATGAATAGAAGATTCTTCAAAAACAAGTGACACAATTTCTATTTTGTTTTCTGGCAATACTTAACAATCAATACAACATTTAGAGAGGAAAGTGATAAAAAAGTTCCAGAAGCTGTACAAACACCTGACTATTTCTCATGAGAAATTACATTTTCTGGAAGTGAATAGAATTTGTTTGACTTTTTTTCGGCTAATGCAATAATGTACACTGTAACGCTGCATCAAAAGTAGCCGGAAGAACGTTGAATGTGTGCAATGAATTTCAATTAAATTCCCTTTCCTCTTTAAGTTTCTCTTTTTGTGTAATGGATGTTCTTTTTGATAATTCTGACTTGAAACAAAATAAATTACAAAGAGTATTGACTGCAATATTTTTGGAAACATTGCTATTTGAATAAATTTACTTAATTTATTTCTATTTTTTTACTGGACTTAAGTTTAATAAAGTAAGTTGAACATGGTTTTTTGCAATATATAAATTGTCCACATTTACAAAATTCTATATATACATATTATGTGAAATTCCAAAAATGACATCATTTAAAATTGAGTGTTACAAACATTCCAGATTTTAGATAATGTTTAAATATAAATGTTGCCAAAATGTAAAGAATTTTTAATACAGGTTATTTCAGGAACATATCTAAATTTGAGTATTTGATTGCATAGTAACTTGAAAAACTGCAACATCAATGTTCTCAATGGCGAACAAATCGAAAAAAATGTAAAATTTGCGCAAAATCCTTTAGTTATATCGTCACTGACGTGTTGATAATTTTGACTTGAAACAAAATAAATTACAAAGAGTATTGATTGCAATATTTTTTGAAACATTGCTTTGTGAATAAATTTACTTAGTATATTTCTAAGCACTTTATTTATGTTTAATAAAAAAGTTGGACAGGGTTTAATGCAATATATATTTTGCATATATTTATAAAATTGCATGTTAACATATTATTTCATATTCGAAAAATGACAGCTGTTAAAATGAAATATTACTTTCTGTTCAGTAACGATTTTGCTGGAGTAAAAGTCAATAACATATGATAAATTCAGGTAAACCTAGGTACATTTATTAGATTTTGAGCTCGAAAAGAGGATTCTTTAAACAAAAGACTTATTGATGGCTTGACGGACATATGGACAAGGAACCCGAAGTGATAAACATTTCAATTATGTTGGTAAATGTTTAAAATTGAATATATTATGTTCTTCTAACTAAACTTATATTTAAAATACACTGCTCAAAACAATTAAACGGTATTTGAAGTTTTATATAAAATAAAGATATAAACGAAATTTTTTTGCCGAAAATAGAAGAAGAGAATCACAAATGCAAATTTTTCTGGTTTTCAAATTGTGGAGTATGCAAATTTTGAGTTCGACGTCAAAAACGTCGCTTCAGCGGCAGCGAATGAAATTTGACTTTCAACTGGATAAAAGAAAATGAAGACAAGGATGATCGGCTTTCAGTGATTGCTTTGTTTCGATGAGTACGATGTTTCAGCGAAGTCATTTGACAGATTCAGAAGCCTGGAGAATTGTTGGTAGGTTAGAAGGGGGCCAAACTCAAGCCGAAGTAGAGCAAGCCATTGGAGTGTCACAAAGTATCATTTCCAGGATCTGGAACCGTTTTTTGGAGAGTGGATGTGCAGGCCGAAGACCAGGGCAAGGTCGTAGACGGGCAACAACGCCCAATGAAGATGGGTATTTAGCGTTAACAGCTCGGAGACACCGAAACATGAACGCTACTTTTCTCCAACAACACCTTCGCTCGGCTACAGGCACCACGATTTCAACTCAGTCTGTCCGAAACCGGCTCCATGCTGTAGGTCTGTATGCTCGCCGACCGATGGCTAGTATTAGATTAACATCAAGGCATCGTCGCGACCGCAGGAAATGGGCAACCGAGCATGTCAACTGGAGGAGAAATGAATGGAGCAATATTCTGTTTTCTGACGAGTCCCGTTTTTCTGTGCATCCGGATAATAGGCGTATTTGCATCTGGAGGGACCGTGGCAGTAGGAATAATCCTGCGTTCGTGCACGAAAGTTTCAGATTTGGCGGTGGAGGAGTGTTGGTGTATGGTGGCATCTCCATGGACGGGCGCACTGACCTCTACATCATTCGAGATGGAGCTCTGACTGGTCGCCGATATAGGGATGAGATCCTCAGATATATTGTAGTCCCTTACGCTGCAGCAATCGGAGATACCTTCATTTTAATGGACGATAACTGCAGGCCACATCGTGCAAACCTGGTGGAGGATATCCTTTTCGAGGAAGTAATTGTTCGAATGGAATGGCTAGCGTTTTCTCCAGACATGAATCCAATCGAGCACGTTTGGGACGCTCTAGGAAGACGAGTTTCTGACCGCCAACAACCCCCCAAAACTCTCCAAGAACTGGAAAGAGCTCTTCTGGAAGAGTGGGGCAGAATACCTCAACTCGTCATTAATAGCCTCATTGAGTCCATGCCTCAAATGTGTTCAACGTTGCTGGCCGCCCGTGGAAACCATACCCCCTACTGAAAATGATTTTCTTTGAAGAAAACACCTTTTCTTATTCTTTTTTTCTCATATGCACAAATTGTGTTTTTTTCCTTTTGTACACAAATGCGCAATATAATGCATTTTTTTCTGCGAAACATGTGTAATTTATTCTCATATAACCTACTATGTCGACCATGTATCAATCAGCTAAAAAGTTTCCCAGATACAAAATCCATCTAAAACTCCACTATCCTTTAATTGTTTTGAGCAGTGTATCATAAATGCTTTCTAAGTTGTTTAAAAAGTATTGAATTCTGTTTTTATTTCATTTTAAAACTTTTTTACATTTTAATATATTTTTTAAATTTTAAATATATACTATCAATACTATCAGTACTATAATAGTATTCTTATTATTATATGATATATATTATAAAGCAGAAGTTCTGAAACTTCCAAACGAGTGTTTTCAAAAACTACCCGATGGATTTTTTTGCCGATTGTATCATTCGATAGGAAATATTTTTTCCGAAGGTTTGTGATTTAAATTTACATGGATAACTCTGATTTTTCGTGGTAAATATCGTATTTTTTGGTTATTTTTGACAAAAGGGTTGCCAGTAGCTGTTTTTGGTGAAAATTATAATTGCTAAAAGAATTAAAATGGCTATATCTATTAGAAATATTACAAATATCTTGCAAATCATATAGCAGAAAATAATTACTGATAATATTAATAATAATAAAGAAAGAGCACTTAAATGAGGCGTAATATTATAAAAATATATTTATGTGGAAAATGAAAAAAAATATTTGTAACGCTTAAAAAATAAATTAACGCGAAATATAACAAATTGGTTCAACTTTTGGCGAGTTATCCCTGGCGTTTGAATAAAAACATGAATTTCAGAAAGTGATTAAATGAATTTTGAATGATAGTTATTTCCCTTTTTATTATTTTCTTTCTCTTTTTTATCGAATTTCCGTATAATATAAATTACAGCAGAAAGAGCAGATCTGATTCTAAAAGACACTGTGAGTTGCGAGTTACTATTCGTTTCTATACCATTTTCATCTTTCTTTTGTCGCCAAAGAATGTATTTTTAAGTCGAAAATGCACTACTACCTTAATGCCAGACTTAGGTTCTTAATGGTCGCAATAATGTTTTTTTTTTTTTTTTTTTTTTTTTTTTTTTTTTTTAGTGAAGATAATTTTTAGAGAATATTTTAAGATTCAATCGTAAATTATATAGATATGAGTATAACTGTTTTATTTCTTTTTGAAAATATTTTTATTGTTAATTTAATTTTTCTTGCGCCATTTCGTCAATTTCACTTACAGGAAAAATTTCAGTTTTAAAATTTAAAAACTGAAGAAGGAAAGATTACCCCATCGATTAAAAATCTACCGACAAATTCCAAGATTAAATGTCAATAACAGATGATCGTAAATGTCACATTCACTTGACATTAAGCATAATATAAATATTAATTATATCATCAAGTGATTTTTAATTCGACATTTTATTTCTAATTTTATATATGGTCTACTAATTTGTTTTTCGTTATTTAAATGAAAATTTTTGCTAATGTATATAATCTGGCTAATAGTTTGGCGATTTGTATAATTTGGCGAAATTGGTCGACGGTATAACCAAGTAGTACTGAAGGAAAAAATTTGCAATTCAAAGTAAATTTATGCAATTATGCGTTATTACTATAGATAAATTCACCATTTTGAAATAAAAAATTCCCGCTGAATAAAATTTACAAGTTTTTTTTTTAATTGACCATTTCCTCTTCAATATTTCTTCAATCAATATTTCGCTATTCTCTTTCGCGCAGGGTAACAAAAACATATTTTAAATATTTTATTAGATAAAACGTAAATAACATTTTCCTATATTAAAAAAAAATATTTTAAAAATCTAATTCTACCATTATGTGTCTTACAGGACAAAATAGCAGAATTACTTTTAAAAATGGTTTTATCTGTTAATTGTATGTTATTTGTTTATTTGGGTGTTTGAATTTACTTTTGTCATCAAACAATTCGATTTTATACCAAGAAGGCATAAGCCGGAGCGATGTTCACAATTACTAAATTCTCTCACTCTCTTTTAAATGCGTGAGAGCATTTGTAGGATATTATTTTATGGTTAATTGTAAATATGTAAATAACAGTTACAGCAAAAAAAAATGCGTATAATGTTTAAATTTTAGTATAAATATCTTCCTCATCCAAACTGTAAAATAATTTAATTGCAACTTTTTAAAGTTTTGGCACAGATGTTATATACGCACCACATTCGCACGATTGCAACACAATGGCGATTTTTTACCACACATGGTAAACTGACTATGGCTGTTTATTTATTAATAAACTATTTATTAACTTTCATTTTGTTTTTTAAAATAATATAAATCATTTTGTTCTATAGCTATTAATTAAACTTTTTTATTTATATTATTTTTTCAAATAATGCAAAATAATTAAAAAATATTTATGAAATTGATAATTAAAAACCAAGTTCTCCAAATTGGCGTCAAAAAAAAAAAAAAAAAAAAAAAAAAAAAAAAAAAAAAAAATTGCGCCAATGTGGTGCATATATGACATCTGTGTCAAAATTTTTTCACTATACATAAGTAGGGAAAATGCAGTATAAATACCGATTAAAGTTTTTTCCAAATATGGAAATTTTGTCACAGATTGGGTCATATACTCATCGAGGTATCTCACTGGCGCCAAAATAGCATTATTTGCCTCATATGGTAACCCAGCTATAGTTGTTTATCTGATGATAAGTTGTTTATTTACTTTCATTTTCTTTTTTGAAATGATATTTGTTGTTTTGTTCTACAGTTACTTTTTTATTTATTGTTAATTGCTGTTTAAAATGATAGAAAATAATAAAATATATATAAATTTCTTTGGTATTATAAAACGAGGATTTTGCCATATTGTAGTTGCAAGAAAATCGTTCTAAACCTATTGCGTATATGATGTCTGTGTAGGAAACTTTTGTGAAATATGAAAAGTGTAAATTGGCTACTCTTTGGATTATCACGTCAACCAATTTCGCCAAATCGTTCGCCAAATTATACAAATTTACATGATTTTATCTTAAATAACTAACGAGAAAATGCTTAAATACGAAAGAGCAAATAATTTTGTTTTCATTTTTCAGGAGGAAATTTTGCAGTAATAAAGTAATTGTTGTAGTGAGAATTTTAATGTTTTTTTTATCGTTGGCAACTTGCTGTAACAAAAAATGTTTATTTTTTTTCCTGCTATTGTTTTGTAAGAGCTGGTTTTGTCAAAGCCATGTTAAAATGGTATTCAAATTTTTGAACCCTTCCCAATTACCATCTCCTTGGGCCGATTTTGCTCATTTGCAATTCCCGTTGAGATATTAACCATCTCAATGTACTTGACGAGTTTAAAGATGATTCTTGCATAATTGTGCCTTTTATCGCGCGGACAAATATTTAATATATATATAAACTTTTTAGATGGGAGTAGCTTTGGGTTCCTGGCTTCACATAATGAAAAGTTGTGAAGAAATTTTTCAGACGTTGTACCATGTTAACTACTGTAATAATTAATATTTCTTCAGATAAGGGAAAATTTTAAATCCTATTGGCATAATGGTCTCATTTCGCTTCCAAATGTGCACTGTTAGTAATAAACTGAAATAGTTACTTCTAAATAGCTGTTTTTTTGTGCAACGTTTAAGAAAATTTAATATCACAATGTTGTCTAAATCGTTTTCAGCAATGAGCAAGGTGCTGCTGGAGGTCCAGATTATTTAAAATACAAATTTAAATTCACCAGTTCGTTTCATCCACGGTTGATATTGAAATATTGTCCAGCGCAGCGGTCATAGCCTGCTAGTAATTATATAATACATTTTATTGTTACACATTCATAGTGTTACAATATTTTCCGCTATGAAATAAAAACATTTATAATCTAACCAGTAGTGACATTTTAAAATAAATTCGATATGTACCCTATCGAAATAAGTTAAATAAATAAAAGAAAAAGTTGTAAATATAACTTCGGGTGTGAATTTTCGGCGGTTCTAGTGTTAAAAATCTTTCACACAATTTAATTATTGTATTAAGATTTTAAACTTGTCAGTATGTATTAATTTAATTTATATATTTTCTCTACCATATAGATACTTTTTTTTGTTTCCATTTAGCATATTTTTCTGGCACTAAATGTATTTTTGTAAAATTTTTAAATGCATTTGAATGTTTAGATAATATTTAAATTAAAATGCTGCTATACAGATAAAAAAATAACCAACAGACGTTGTTTTAGAAACTTATCTAAATTGAAGAGTTTATCTGTACAAAGCAAAGCCCGTCGAATTTTGTTGAAAGAAAATGTTTAAAGGGGAACTGTTTCACTAATTTATAATAAACTTACAAAATTAATTACAATAAAAAATCACGTTAACCTCTTCAGACCTGAGGTACACAAATGTGTACCTCCGTTCTTTTCCTCATGAAAACTAAACTGTTCATTTACTGTTTTGCATTTTTATTTTACTTCTATACGGCTGAATGTTTTTTGCTTTAAAACAAAACCAATAAATGTCAGCACTGATGAATATTACCTCATAAAATAAGTCTTATTTTCATCCGAGTTTCGAAAATACTTTCAAGACATTGTGGCCAAGAAAGTCAGAAAAATTCCTGATTATTTAACTTAAATGCTTTACAATAAAAATTTTTGAGGATTAATTGATCATTTACTTGTTTAAAGACCTTAATTTTATTATTACCCAAATTTATGTTACTGATAGTTAAACTGTTGTTTTAAGGGGATTAGCACTTTTATATCCATATTTGTAAACTTAAATTACCAGTCCCCTAAAGAACTGATTTCATAAAAATGACTCTTTTTGTCAACTATGGTGTCATTCTGATTATGCAGAAAGCAATAAATATATATTTGCAACGTTATTTTATGCTCAGGTCTGAAGAGGGTATACTGGTAAGTCTAAATCGTAAAATATGTTAGTTAACCTAAAGATAACAAAGTATTATTTGTAGAAATTGCTAAAATTAAAATTTAATCCTACTTTTAAGTAGTAAAAAATGATAAAGATGTGTTATTATGATAAAGTTATCGATTAAAGCTTTTATAGCTTTTATTCCAAGATGAAATATGGCAGGATTTATTCGACTTCGAATTTTTTCCCCATGAAGTGATATTTTTGACACAGTACGTATTTTTTTTCACTTTTAACAAGAAAATGACAACATAAACATACAGTAATCGGCTTTTTTCCCTTTACTTTTAATAGACATGGAGTACTTCTGTTGCCACGTTCAGAAATACGGTATTAAAACTACAAAAAAAAAATTAATATTTCGAAAAGATATTAAGATACAGTTTTCAAACAAATTGCATTTAAAGTACTTTTAGTTTCCTATACAACAGCGTAAAAAGTGAAAATGTGCGTAAATTAGAAATTAAAAAAATTGTCGAAGCAAAAATTTCAAAACTGAAATTTCATTTTCAAGTTTTGTCATTTACAAAATGACGTATGCATTACGCACAGATACGTTTGGCATTTATAATATAGATAGATAATATCATTAGATAAGCGTCAAAATCAATGATCTGAATGGAGAATGAATCGCAAAATATATAAAAAAGTATACATTATCGTTTAGCTATATCTTCGTCGACTATTTTTCATTATGAATATCACCTTTAAGCTACAAACTGTGCGTAACAGACGACGAAACAGTGAAATAAAAAGCTGGTCCATTTAGAGAACAAAGTGCAACTAAAACAAGATCAAGTGTTGTAAATATGATTACTAACGGAAAATACTTCCCTTTTCTAACAGGCCATTTGTCACATTTCTCAAGATATGAATTTCTTCCATAAGTGAATAACTTCTTTGACGTTCTTTTATTACTAAGAAAAATGATTCTGTATCGCATCTACTGTTTAAGTAATTTCCTTATATAAGGCATCTGATTGCATTGTTATCATCGTGTGATCAATGAAACATTAATGCATCAAGACTTTGAGAAAATTAATAGTACTTGATGTGTAAGATGAGCAGTGTAAGATGAAAAGTTTAAGATAAACAAGCTTACAGAATAGTAAACATTATAAATTTAAAATTTTTACTTATTCTCCAAGTAAAGTTTACTTATGTATATACAATAAAGTCTGGATTTGTGATTAATTAACGTACAGCCTAAATTACTGGACCTAAAATTTTAAAAATTGGGATCAAAATACTTCTTATGACATAGGGTGTCGCTATGAAAAGATTTTATAAAATGTCACCCCTAAGAGGTAAAACATGAACGAAAAGAATCCTTAAATATAAGATATTATATTATAATATCTTATAATAATAACATATCTTAATGTATTTTTGTATGCTGAATCAAATGGCATAAATTAAATTCTTCTAAGTGTAATAGTTTATGAGATATTTCATATTTTTCTAACTTGGCTATGTGTTTGGTGCCAAAACCTCAAATTTTCAAATAAGAATTTTTAAAAGTACATCCGTTATTATATCAAGGAAGAAATTGAAATGGAACAGTTTTTTACTCAATTATTTTTTTTTGATAATTACAATAGGCATAGGGGGAACTGGGGCACACTGTTCTCGTAAAGCATGGTGACGTCACTGCGACGTCGTTGTGAAGTCACATTGTGACTTTGTGACCATCGATTGTCGACGTGACGTCACGTGACGTCGCTGTGAAGTCACAGTGACTAAAATGTGAAGTCGTTATGCTCGTTTTAGAGCTCGTTTGTAACGTTTCACAAAGTGGTCACAATGTGACAAATATGTGAAAAATGTGTCATTTGTGACTAATTTGACATTAACTTTGTGACGAAAATGTGACGAAAACAACTATATTTAAATTGTCAGAAACATGTTTTTGAAAGTAAATAACATGTTTTGAAGAATATTTGTAATTTTCTAAATATTTTTAATAAAGTCACATAGCAGTCACAATGTGACGTCACTGCGTGGTGGCATTTTCGTCACAGATGTTATATGACCAAAGTGACTCACAGTGACGTCCTTGTGACGTCACTGTGACCATGCATGCTATGAGGGATATAGCTTTTTTCTAAGAATTTTTTTGGTGTCTTGATAGCAGAAATTTCAAGTTATTTTTCTATGTGGTGTCAGCAAAACCTGTGTAGTGGGTTATAAAAATGAGCAATCGTTGTTTTGTATATTATTTTTGTATGTAATTTTTAAAAAAATAAAAAAAAGTCATTTGGAAAACTGGTTTTGCAAAAATGGAGACAAAATGACATCAATGCATATTTTTCATAGAAAAATAGTTAGCAAACCATTTTATATTATTTATAAAAATTCAAATCACCCAGACTTCATTTGTAAGCAATATTAAAACAATCAAAATAAGTGTATAATGACCTGATGTTCTGGCTGTTCCTTGTCTGATTATTGACTGCGGTAATTTTGTTATATCTCGCACTTCAACCCCAGCATTATCTTCTTTCTTAGGAAAGATGAAAAAAATCACCAGGTTTTCTGTTTATAAATCTGTTTATAAACAAAAAATAAAGAATAATTATAGTAAAAATTCTGTTTATAATATGATAATCCTGTGCTGTTCTACAGCTTGTTTTTCTTACTTAACATTTCGCATGTCGAAAATACTTTTCTCTCTTTAGAATCAATATACATTTGAGATTTTCCAGGCTGCGGTCTTTTTTTTTTTTTTTTTTTTTTTTTTTTTTTTTTTTTTAGCTGGTTTCTACTAGCACTAGACGTTGGGTAAGTTCGTACGTCTTCTCTTAAAAAAAAAACTATAAAATGTTCTAATATAAAGAAATTAGAGCTATTTCACTTCAATAAAAACTAATATTAGACATTTTTAGTAAAAAATGGTTGGATTAAGGAGTGTATTGTAAAAAAATTATAAAAGGTAATGAAAAAATGAGCTAGAAAAGGATTTAGGTTGTATCAATGTGCCCCATACAGTCATTTTGAATAAAATGACTCTCAAATCCAATACTTCATAATTTATCTAACAAAAAAGAATGAACTGATAAAGAGTAGCTTTACTTGCCAGGGAGAATATTCTTTACGGTTGAAAACTCTAGAACCGATGCATAATACCATTTGAATTGTAAAACTCAAATTTACTTTTGACCTACAAAAACAATTAATCACCCACCCCGTTTCTTAAAATAACTGAATCATTCCAAGACTTTCTGTATGTGGTTGAGTGCACTAGCATCACCGTTTGGAGCTGTTGTGAAACGTCCTGTAATGACCCTTTAAGCAGTAGAGGGGGTGAATCAATTTGCCCCATGTATCAATGTGCCCCAGTTAACCCTATCAGTTAGAAAGATAATTACAAACGCTTCGAAAACTGAAAAAAATTAACTTTATACACGAGTGTCTCCCATTTTACGAGTTCAATCCATTTTTAAATTCATCAATATTTAATTATTTTCATGACAACTAAAACCTTTTAAGGAAAGTCGTTCAAATGCCGTTAACTTAAAATTTTATTTATTTATATTTCAAATTCTTAAACGGATCATCAATAAAATTTATTGCTTTTTTCACAAATAACTAAATTTTTTAAATAAATATTTTTGTTGTACCAGTATGAATTAATTGTGGAACGAATGTGGTTCTATGAATTGTGATTGTTTGTGATAATGATTATTAGAACCTAATATACTTCTATGAATGTCCTTATATATAAAATAATATTACATATATATAAATGTCCTTATATATAAAAGCATACTAGATATATATGAATGTCTTTATGTATGAAAAAAATCGCGCAAATACTGCAAGGGCGGAGCCCGGTTCTGTCAACAAATGTCGCCAAGATTTACGCCAACATGGCAACATATCACCAAACTTGGCAACAATATTTAATCACGTAAAGTGACGCCAATCTGGCGATATCTCTAATATTTTACCAAGTTGCCATAGACGTCCAATGAAATACAAAAGATTTGCTTATTTGAAAAAAATAAAAAAAATGAGACATTTTAATTCAACAAAAACTAATATTAGCTCATGAATAAAGCTTAACCATTCAACTTATTTGCCCGTACGTCGTACGGGCAAGAAGAATTTACTTGATACTTTAGCTTTTTGACACCACTAAATTTTTTAAATACAATTTCATACTACTTAAAGTCAGAAATGTTTAGAATAGATTTTACGAATATTTAATTTAAACTAAGTGGTGTATTTTAAACATTTTCAATTTATTGTACGTAAATAAAGAATCAGTTAAATGGTTAATATGATTATTATTATAATTTTTGAGTACAAATACAACTTACTTACAAAATGGAATATATTTATATAACAATGTATTTATGTGAAATATATTTATGTGAACTTCTCATGCAAATAAATCCATAAGCTAAAAGTTACAGAATGCTTAATGAATTAATAAGAATTAATGGGCAAAAACGTGTTTTAAATTTATCCATCCCTATATTACATGCAGGTAAAGTTTCTTTATTTGTACGGGTAATTTCCGGAACTACCGAACCAATTTCAAAAAGTAATGGTACCAAAATTATTGTGTTCGCCCCTAATCAAACATAGCCAATATTTTATGTCGATGACACTAACCCAAAGGGGGTTCAAAAGCAAAAAAACTTTCCAAAATTCCAATCTTTGAATTAGTGAAGGACCTAGAAACATGAAATTTGACATGCTAATTATTTATAAAATATAAATAGTCTCTAAGAATATTTCTTTAAAAAAATGCGAACTTGGAAGGGTTTGAAAGTGCACCAAAAGCGCTTTTAAGCAATCTCGGATACAAGCCAACCGAAAAATAAAGAAACAAAATGATGATGATATACCTTCTTCCAACAACATCTTATATCGGTGTCACTAACCCAAAGGGAAAACGAGAATAAAAAACTCTCTAAAAAGGCGAGTTTTGTGTTACTGAAGTACAAGCTAACGAATTGATATAAAAAAGACTGATGTCATAGTTATTGTGACAGTCTTTGCTCTTATACAGGCTTTATTTTATGTCGATGTTACTACCACCTCGAGGCTGAGGGACCCCTCTAAACACAGAAATAAAAAATGATGTAAAGAAACATTGGTCATATAGGTAAATTGGATTTGTGTTACTGAAATGCAAGCTAACGAATTGATATAAAAAAGAATGATGTCATAGTTATTGTGACAGTCTTTGCTCTTATACAGGCTTTATTTTATGTCGATGTTACTACCACCTCGAGGTTGAGGGACCCCTCTAACCACAGAAATAAAAAATGATGTAAAGAAACATTGGTCATATACGTAAATTGGAAGCATTTTATGTCAACAAACGACGAATTCTAACAACAATTGCACTTTATCTATTAAAGAATACATTTCAAATTGAAAGTGAATCAAAAAGTTTGTCATTCACAGAAACATAGACGCTTGTGTTTAAAAGGAACACTTTTAAAATCACAGTTATTAATTGCTATATTTTTCAAAGTTATTAGCGACATAACTTGGACTGACATTTAAGCTAAAAAAATAATCATCCGGATCGATAAAGATGTATAACAAATGTTTTATTAAATATTGAAAATAACAACAGAAATTTCCAAAATACACTACAAAACTTATATAGCTCTATTCTGTGTAATAAAAAACGAATATAACTATATATATGTGAAATATAAACGTAAATGAGTTTTCACAAACCAGAACTATATTATATATAGGGTAAATACAGAGAGACAAAGAGCCTATTTACAGTTTACTCAATTCATTTTATGCTAGCTCATTTTCAATATTTTAACTAATTTTTAAATGAAAGAATCAAACAGACTTTCTATCTCCGGACAGCGATTAATTTGGCCTTAAAAGCCTCCAATCAAAGAAATGTGAATCGAAATTGATTTATAAGAAGATCGCCCTTGTTTTTTAACATTATTATTAATTTTTTTTAAAAGTCGATGAAATTAGCCTACTTTCAGAATCTTGGAGTCTACATGGTGGTTGGCGAGCATACATTACAGGTGGCAGAGCCCCCAAGTGTTTTAGAATATTGCATTGTCGAGCTGAATCTATTAACTATTTAGATACACTTAGTAATTTTTTTAAATTTCTTAATAAAAAAAATTTGTTTTTTCTTTAATTTAAAACTTTATAACACAAATACAGGGTCTAGTTAAAAAGATGGACAGTTGTGGATTACTATTTTGATTTTAAAGGGTGCTAAACTGCTGTTATTTTAAATCTTTTAATCCTTCCTCTATTTCGATCTCGTATTTATGATTATCCATAAATTATGCTATAAAAGTAAAAAAAAAAATTAAACACAAATAATATATCTAAATATGTATTCATGTATCCATATCACTCTTATAAGACTTTGAGACATTGAGCACAGTTAAATTTTTGTAATAGCATAGGAAGGAGTCATTGAGTGAATACAAACTCTATTCTCTTTCTCATTTGCTTTATACATTTACGGACTCTTTTTTTAAACGCAAAAAGATTAAATTGACAATTATGACGATAGAAATAATTAAAGAAACTGAAAAGCGTCTTTTATATTTCTTATATTTTTGAAATATACAAATGCATTATATTGAATTAAAAGCTATTTTTGTCAAAATACGAATTTTTTTTTTTTTTTTTTTTTTTTTTTTTCAGTAATTTTCATAATTTTAAACAAAATGTCTAACTTTCCTGAAAAATCCTCCATCTATTTTCTCGAAAATGGTACATGCTATTTGATTTCGCAGTTCTTGAATATTGAGATGAAGCGAATATATGTCTTATGGAATAAAAATTATTTCAGGAATATGTCAGAAAATAGACAACTTAAATTTGAGAACATATTTAAGATTTAAAAAAATGTCAGCTGCATTATATTTTACCGACATTTTTGATTTGTTTAAAAGTCCAAAATTAATACGATTCTTTTTCTTCATACATTTTTTTCAGGTTAGAAATTTTAGTTTCTTTTCATGTAAATCTTTGTTTACGGTCTGGAATTATGATATATATCTTAATGAAATATGAATAAATTAATTGACATCTTTTTTACTGATAAGAACTTAATACTCAGATTTCTAAGTTAAAGAACTGTTAAATGATAAAAAAAACAATGACTATATCTAGAAATTGAACAATATATCCTTGATATATACCATGATATATATATCCGATACATTTTAGGTACCTTTCATTACAAAAAGTAAAAAACTACCTATAGCGGCTGTCCGGAGGAAAGCACTTCCAGAAAATTTCGGTATATTTTCACCGATCATGACCCCAAGACCCCAAAACCAACCTCCGTTCAAATGTTGACATATATATATATATATATATATATATATATATGATAAGACTAGAAGAGACAGAAAGAGGATAACCTGGATAAGAAATCAAACAAAAGTTTTTGACATCCTTGAAAGAATCAAGCAGCTAAAATGGAAATGGGCTGGACACATTGCAAGAAGACAAGACAATAGATGGAGCACAAATATACTACAGTGGTATCCTAGAGATGTAAAACGACCAAGAAGACGACCACAAGTAAGATGGAGTGACGAAATTAGAAAAGTGGCTGGTGTAAATTGGATGACGAAAGCATTAGACAGAAAACATTGGAAAAATCTGGGGGAGACCTACATCCAGCAGTGGATCGAAAACGGTTGATGATGATGATGATATATATGATATTTGTCATGCGGTAACTATCGTATTTATGAACCGATTTCATGTCTCGACCGTGTTCGTTAGCCAGCATCATCCGCCTTCTTGTTTAAAAATGGCAGCCATTTAAATTTTTTTTTAATTTAAAATTTAAAATTAAGTGCAAAAAAATTAAAAGTTGAAAAATATTTTTCTTTTACGTGTTAGAACTTAAAACAACGATCCAGAACTCTTCTTATTTTGTTTATATCTTAAAAAATGATTGAGTTATAGCACTTTGAATTTTTATTATGGCTGACATTTTGAAACGATCTGATTTTTGTCACGTTATAACTAACGTATTTATGAACCGATTTGAATGAAACTTTGCATGTACATAGTACATACAAATGTCTCGACCGAATTCGTTAGCCAGCATTATCCGCCATCTTTTTTCAAAATGGCGGTCTTTTAAATTAAAAAAAAATAAAACTTGAAATTAAATGCGAAAAAAATAAAAGTTAAAAATATTTTTCTTTTATATGTTAGAACTAAAACAACGATTCCAGAACACTTTTTATTTTCTCTATGTGTTAAAAAATGATTGAGTAATAGCACTTTGAATTTTTCTTATGGCTGACATTTTGAAACGATCTGATTTTTGTCATGCTGTAACTAACGAATTTATGAACCGATTCGAAGGAAACTTGGTATGTACATAGTACATACAAATGTCTCGACTGTGTCCGTTAGCAAGCATCATCCGCCATCTTGTTTCAAAATGGCGGCCATTTAAATTTTTTAATTTAAAATTTAAAATTAGGTACAAAAAGTTGAGAAATTGAAAAAAATTTTTCTTTTGTGTATTTGACCTTGATACAAAGATTCCAGAGCATTTTTTGTTTCATCTATATCTTGAAAAATGACTGAGTTATAGCACTTTCAATTTCCAGTGTGGTTGACATTTTTAAATGGTCTGAAATTTGTCACGCGATAATACGCATATTTATAAACTGATTTGGATATAACTCAGTGTGTACGTAGTATATATCAAAGTCTTGACCGAGTTCACTGGCGAACGTCATCCGCCATCTTGTTTCAAAAGGGTGGCTATTTAAGTTTGTCAAAAATCTTTTAAATGTATAATGATGTACAAATAAAAAATTAGAAATGAACACAAGGTTCTTTCGAAAGTATTTATCTTAATAATGAATTCCAGATTATTTTTTGCTTTGTCTTTATCTTAAAAAACGCCTGAGATATAGCAGTTTGAATTTCTAATGTGGGTGACATTTTTAAAAAAATCAATTTGCCCGCTACACCACTCGTATATATTAATCGATTTCGATATGAGAGTGCATGTCCAGATGAATTAAGATTTCGACCAAGCTCATTGGCTTGTTTTATCCATCATGTTGCTTTAAAATGGCATAAAGTTCATGATATCGTGGAATTTGGGGACTCTATAAATCGCTGAAAATAAAACCAGGTTGAATAAAATATGACTGATTTCTAAAAATTCCTATTACTAATCAGTATACACAAAAACTATCATTCAATCTTAGAAAATCGGGTATCACTAATTTGAACTTTGTATGTTTGAATAATATAACTTAATTTAAAATAAGTAATATATAAATAAGTATATGAAAGCTACCTGCTCTTCCCAGCATTGCCGGAAGGACTTTTTTAAATGCCATTATGTTTAACATTTTTAATATTTTAAATTTAATTTCAAAATATCGCTCTGATTATATTTTATATTTTCAGTAAGAACAGTGGAAACGAGTTTTCCGACTGTTATTAACTGCATCGTGCGCTAGGTAAAGAACATTTGTTCTTACAATGCCTTTTCATGATTGAAGATGAATTATTAAATGGCAATAATTACATCAGGCAATATTACCTACGTTGAACATTGAAGTAATCTGACTAATGTAAATAATTATTTGAATCTTTATTAAAAATAAATTTTACTAGTTTTGGTTTAATATAAATTAAAATACACAGCAGATTTTGAAGTCGAATAGGAAAGCAACGCTACAATTATGTTGAATTCTTTAAATTAAAACAAGTTGTTAGTAAAGAGATTCAAAAGTAAGAAGATACTTTTAAAATGTTATTTTATTAATTTTTCATGCTAAGTGAAATATTTTTTAATCTTTACTAAATAGTAAGTCTTATAATTTTTATAAATATCAAAAAGTTGACTATTTTAAAAACATGAATGCTACCATTAAAGTATATAACTTAATTATTTCTTTAAAATACTAGTTATTTCATAAAATATCTAACAAAAAAAAAATGTGTAAAATATGTAAAGTTATGGAATTCTATGATTTAATTAGTTATTTTATAGCAATACGATTGCCTAACCGTTAAAATTTAAAATAAACGTTTTTATATTAAAAGAAATCGTTCAATAAATAAACTGATAATATATAGTTAAAGTCATTCGAAAAACACATTAGCAATTATTAATATATGCTTGATAAATAATGTATAAATATAGAATACATAATATATTACTATTCTTACATTAATTAATCCTAGAAAGACGGAATTTTTTTACTCAAGTTTCGTAAAAATATTTCACAGTACATTTTAAATTTAAAAGTGCTTGATTTATTTATTTTACTTTTTATTTCTTGTACCTTTTTAACTTATGTTTTATAGAAATTTCTGGTTAGAATAGAAAGAGTTTCATCTGATAGTGGTCAAAATGACGGCTTACTGTCTTTCTAGTCTTAAACAGTAAGTAAAAATAACGGAATGTTGTATGACAATACTTATATTTAATTTTTTACTTTCTTCTATCTTTACAAGAAGAAAGTATTGCATTCCTGAAAAAATTCAACTTCCGGTTTTTGATGGATTTACGCGTTTTAGAAAATCCTAAAAATCATTTGATGGTTTACAGAAAAAGTCCACAAAATATCTATAGAATATGTCTATAAATCTGTCTGTCACTCTGCCACTCTTAGTCTGTATGTGAGCGCTCTGTCTCAAGGACTAATGCATGGAATTTTACAAAACTTTAGATTCAGTTGTCACATGTTTTGTTGCATAAACCCGTGGACTTTTATTTGAACATTTAATTGAATAAACTTTTGATTATTTTTCATATTTTTGAAACAGAAATAATGATTCATACGAGCCCGTTATTAAAAGACTATAAGACTATGCTTTTTTCCTATATTTTAATATTAAAAAAGGGGCCATAAGTCATTATAAAAGAAATATTGACTCCCAAAACTAAAGAAAAAATTCTTTTCTGCCATTTTACTTTGATTTCGTATACCTTAAAGTCCTCGGTAAAATCTAAATAAAAACTAACCCACACTGATAAATTATGTCTCGACAACATTTGAAAGCAAATAATACTTAAGGAAGTTATTTTAACCGGTTTGAGTGATCGGATTACACCACAATCTTCCCACAAGATAGAAATTAGTAAGAATGAAAGTAATATTCTCAAATAGAAAATCAGAAGTGTAATGTAATTATAGTCTAATTTAAGTAGAGTTAAGTGAATTTTGGAAATAAACGGAGGAAGAATTGATTAAATACAAATAAAATATGTGATTAATAATCGGTATCATAATCAGATTATAAAATTCGTGTAATCTGTTAGTACAATGCTAAAAAATGGAATTTGTTTCATTTTTAATAATTTATTCTTTTTAAAATATCGAATTTAAAAAGAAATTATTAAAGAAGTTGAAAGCATTAATATTAGTTAAATTTATTTAACTATAAAGCACACTTAAAAACTTTTCGCAGAAAGAAACAGAACACGTATGCTGAAAACAATACTGCACACAGTCATATAACAATGTATAATTTTAGTTCTATGCGACAAATTTTCGTTCTCTTTATGTTTTCCTTTCACAAATGGCAGATCTTAGAAGAATAGCAAGATCTTAGAAGATCTTAGCAAATCTTAGAAGAGCAGTTGAAGAAAACAAATTCTTTATTCGTAATACCTGAGCATTTCTCTTGACAAATTTCGTTCTAGAAGCGCAAAAAGAACTCACCTGATCATTTTGCAACTAATGCGATAAGTTCTTGTGCTGTGTTGCAGCTAAAGTAGAAAAAATTAAGCAATGTATGTGCATTGAATTTCAATTACAACGCAATCTTTTAACATCTGTCAAAAGTTTTATCTTTTAACATTTGTTAGTTTTTTAGTATTCCTTACTTTATGATCGTCAAATTTTAGAAATTGTTTTTATTATTTTTTGTTATTTATAACTATACAATTAAGTATAACTGTAACTATTACTATACGTGTACGTATAGTATACTTTAATAAGTGATACATATGTATATGCCATAAGTGTATGTACTTATTTATAAGTACTATAAGTGCAACTGAATTTGTAACTGTTTTTTAAATCTTATTTATAATTGTTTGAGAACTGTATTTCTTACAAGAAAATTGCTTGTGAAAAACAATAGTTAATTTAAAATATTCATATCTGTATAATTAAGATTTACAATTTACCTTAGCATAGATATCATTCAGATAGAAAGTACATTTAACAAATCAATGGCCTTTTATCTATTTAATACACAGGCAATAAAGAGAGCACTTTCGACTTTCAGTCCTGGAGGTAATCTTTGTAAGTTTTTAAACATTTACCTTATTAATCCGAATTATCTAGGGTTCATGTATATTGCAATAAAATACTAATACGAGAAAACTTGAGCATTATTTTGTCACTATAATGTTAAAAATCTGCCGTAAATTGGCCAGTCATTTGACCGTTTTATCAAAACGGTTACATAACAATAATTTAACTCTGTTCTGCCCATATTATTACTCATTTTATGGTTAGGGATGTGTCATTCTATTATCAGTGTCAGGTTAAATTATGGTTATGCAATCATTATTGATATGATTGCATGCCCGTGTTCTCGCAGGTTAGTATCTAATTTCATTACATATGAATCCGAGATCATTCGGGATAATCAGGGAAATGTTGAAAAACTTGCAAATTTTAGCTTTAAAGAAAGAAACTCAAAAGTGCTCTCTTCATTTGTTGTGTATTAAATAGACAATAGGCCACTATTTATGTGTTAAATCGTTACATATTTTTGTATTCAGAGACTTGTTTTGTGGTAAATTATAACTGTGTACGATACATATTATCAATTTTACTCTCACCTGAAGCTGAAAAGAAGGAATATTTATTATAATAAAATAAAGTTTTATACAATAATAAAATATATGTAGCATATGGTTGTCAATTTTTCAATTTTTGTAATGTAAAATAAAATACTGAAATGCAATAATGTGACTGAAAAAAATGAGATGCTTTTTTGCAATTGTTTTCACGAATATTGGTATGAGAAGCTACTAAGCTTTAAATTATATCACACTCAAATCGATTACTGTTTTTTTTTTTTTTTTTTTTTTTCACTGATCTATGTTTTATTTACACGAATTCGTTTTCATGCAGGACTTTTATTGTAATTGTTACATTCCCATAAGTTATACAGAATCAAGTATCAAGTATCAAGTGCTTGAGATTGGCAATAGTATCACTCTAAAATAATCTTCTTGTAGTTGAAATTTTCCACTTCTTCAAATCAATCACCATTTCTCATAATTATTTCCGGATGCATGTCAGTTCTCTACAATTACAGCTGTGTATGCGCTCCAGTCATATGTATGCTCTCAACAATTACATTAAAGAACCATACTAATCTTCTATTACATTAAGTTCACATGTTTCGGGATTACATTGAATTCAATATAACAATATAATAATTCATTTTAATTAAACAATATTGCTTTCTAAAATATTTTAAAAGTAATAATCTAATATGCTAGAAAGAAAGATATCGAAATAATTCTACCGTGACATTGAAAGAAATTTAAAAAAAGATAAGACGTAAGGTTTAAAAAGTAAAGATTGTTCTTTATGTTCTGAAAACCAAAAAAAATGAAGGACTGCAAATTGGAAAATCCTTTGAAAGAAACAACACGATTAGGAATAATTAAATAAAAATTTTGCCTGAAATTAATATAAATATTATAATATAAAAATATAATTATAAAATAATATATAATATATAATATAATAATATAATTATAAAATTAATATAATATGTTTCAACTGAGATTTAAAAATCATTTGTTTCTACAGAAATTTTTCTTCACGGCTTAACAAAAGGGTACATAAAAGCATATTTATTATTTTCGAATAGACGATAAGTATTCTTTTTTATAATATTTTTTTAGTAAAATAAAGTATGTATGATACAAACGAATTTTTTTATGTACGAAAAATTATTCATTTACTACTTGTTTTTACGACTTGAAAAATAGTAAGAAAAATATCTGTAGATTTGTCGGGAAAAGTGAGTTTGTTTAGATAAAATTTATGTATGGTACAGGTAAAAAAATGATTTTTTAGACAACTGATGGCCATTTACTAAAATGTGGGAAGAACATAGTTTGAAAAAATAAGACAAGACAATCCTAAAAACAAAGTTACCATGTTTTAAGGGTGAAATTTGTGGGAGATGTTGTGAAAAGTGGGGAAAATTTTAACTCTTCAAACGACGAAAACTTATTTTGAAATGTATTTTATTTTTAATTATGTAACGGATGACGGCATGCGCAAGTGAATAGGATCGTTTGTCACAAAGGTCATTGTTTTATGATTACAAATTCTAAAATTATACATTACTAGTGAACCCCGCAGTTTTGCTCGCTTAATAGTTGAAATGTGCCAAGTAATTGGCATAATAATAATGGTAAATCTATTTTTTTTTTAATAAAAATTTATATATTTAGGAATAATTCAAAAATTATTATTTAAGCCTAAACACGACTAAACTACACCATTGCATTGATTTAGAGTGTAAAAAGATGAGATAAATGAGAAGAATCAAAGCTTATTCTAAATAAATGATAATTTAGAAAATATATTGAAACTTTTTTGCTCAATTGATATGTTTATTTTAGTATTCGTTTGAAGTTTTGAGTTTTTTAGAAACCAACTTCTTAGAACGAATTTATGTCTCAAAATTAACCATCGTGACGAATTCCAAGGTTTTTTTCTAACGTATATCATCTCTCTATTGTGCTAGTGGCACCATCCTGAAATGCCTTTGCTGAAGCAGAGACTGCCATCATTAAAAATGATGCAATTTTTTGTAAACAAATCATATTTTTAAAAGTATATTTTCTGAGCTGAAAACTTCTTTCGGCACGTTAAGCATTTTTTTTTTTTTTTTTTTTTTTTTTTTGAGATGTTAAAAAACTATTGAAATCTCGGGACTCTTACCATAACCGACGGTTATTGACTTATGTCAGTTTAAAAATGAGAAACACTGAAATGAAAACATCTGATGCAACAAAGTGCGTTTAGTTTTAAACAAAGATGGGCCCCTAACGTTTAAATGCTTTTTAAAAGTTTCTAGGTGATTAACTCCGTCCTGTATAGTTTCGATTTCAGATTTTGTTTAAGTTTAGCCAATCTCAATTTCTTTAATTACTTTTTAAATGCGTCAGTTGATTTAAACCTTATTTTTTTATCACGTCGATTTCATTTTTTTTTTCATTGTGCAGTGACTCACAGACAGATATTTTATAAAAAAGATGTTTTTCGGCATCTCTGAGCCCTAAAACATGTGAATCCATCGAAAACCGGAATTCAAAATTTTCATGAATCCAATTCTTTCTTCTTGTAAAGATAGAAGAAAGTAAAAATAGGTTTAAAACCATCATAAATTTTGAAAGTGAGTAGTAAAAAGTAGTTTGTGAAAATATTTCTGTGTAATTTATTAAAATATATTTCCAATGATTCCGTTAATAGAAGTGTCATTATCGCTATTACTACATTTAATAAACTTATTGCCTGCGGCAATGAGTTTTTAAGACACTTTTATTGAGAGTTTAATTAATATTACTTAATTTAATAACATTTTTAATAAGTGTTTAGTAAGACAGTTCGGCCAATGGGTCGTGCCAGTTATGATGTTGGCGCCAAGGTCGAAATTTTGCAGACATCTAGCATATTTCAAGGAAGTTTAAAGCAAGAACCTATATGCTTTTATTTTATATCTAAAAGTTGTATCTAAAAGTATTGTCTTGCATCGATATTTAACAATGCGTAAATTTATGGTCGATACCTAAATTGTAATTCAAATGAACTGATTTCGTTTCGCTCAGAGGTATGCTTAAGTGGTGAAAGTCACGAAATTCGGGAAAATTTGGATTTCAATATCTTTCGGGGATTTGTAGATATCGAGATATTTTTTTTTTTTTTTTTTTTTTTTTTTTTTTGTTCAATTCAGAAATGGATAAGGAAAATTTTTCTAATTGGAAGTTTTATCCTCTGGAGGCCGTATAAAAATTTAATTTTCGTAGTTTTTAAAATAGACCCCACATGGAGTTGCAACTTATAAAAAAATTCACCTTTTTTATAACACTTTGCAATATGAAGTATGGGTCTACGGGCAATATTTAAGGTCTAGGGGCCTATTGTTTTGATATTTATGACTCACCTGTATATATATATATATATATATATATATGTATGTATGACGCAGTCCAAGATATCCCGGAAAATGACTATCCGTGCGGACAGAATTGTCAGAGAAAAGCAGTTGGTGACTCGCATAAACATGCCGCTGCAGTAATCCAGTTTACAGAGGGAAAATATTGCTAAAATAAATAGACTGATCTTGTAAAGACGCTAATGTGATAAAGGACTTTACTAAATGGAATAAAAAAATAAAGAGAATAAAGAGGTGGAATAAAGAGTTTCATAAGTAAAATAAGAAAATAAAAATAGCTGGTCCGTTATGCGTTTGCGAAAGACCACAATGATTGGTAATGAGAAGACTGAAAAAAAAAAAATACTATTTTCAGAGAAATCGAAATTCAGTGTTTTTGGGAGTGGTGGCAGAAATTATGCTCGATGACCTAAAAACAAAATAAGTGATTTGTGATATGTTATTCCTAGAACGCAGCATGGCGAGGTGATATAATATGCCATGGGGAACACTTTATTCAAAAGGTATCGGTCCGTTAGTTGAAATCCATGAATGATGCAATGTATAAGGATATGTTGCAAGATCTTCTGCTGTCCGTATTGAGGATCAGATTTAGTCGCAATTATTTATCTCAGTATCATAGGCACTCAAAACATACTGGCAAGCTGGCCAAGCAATGCCTTTAGCATTATAAAATTATTTTTTTTAAATGGGCAGCTAACTCACCAGGTCAGAATCCAATAGAAAATCATTTGAATGAGTTCTTAAACTTGTACAGAACTGTAAATATGGTAAGCAGAATTTCCCCAAGAGATATGGAAGAAACTTACAATAGACCAGCTTCAACTATTTATAGAATCGATTCCACGTCGCTGAGTTGCAGTACTTATTTTTAAATGCATGACAACAAATAAATAAACGTAAATGATGTTGAGCACAATTATTTTCTATTATAACATTATTTTTTTGCAAACCTATCAAGATGGCCGGAAATTAATGGAAATGTGCGCTTTCATTTACAATTAATTTTGTGAATTAAATTAATTTATTTGTTATTCAATATAAAAGTTCTTAACTAGTATGTCAATAAATTATATAAGTATCACTTTGAGAATAATCTTTATATGTGTATGCTTACAAATTTAAAATCAAAATTATGCAGGCCAGAAACTTTTGACCGCCACTATTTTTATGTCATATATACATCTATTATTTTACCCTAAAACTACAATCATATTACATGGCACTATGGAAATCACATTCTGTAAGAAGAACTTTTTACTACGCTTCTGTAATGCATATTATTTTCGATATGCTTAATATGCTGTAATGTCATTGAAATCCAGGTAAACGATTCTTCCCATAGATCATAATGAAACGAGATTCTTTGCGTGGCTCTGTAAATGAACTGAAAATGCTATACAAGTCCATTTTAATATCGGATATGTCAAAGTAAACCCATATTTTATTTATATCAATATCATGGGTATCGATCGATGCTTACTTCTGTTAGAGAAGGATAGACAGATGGACATGCAAATCGAATATATAATAACTTTTCAACTATGTAAGAAAATATTAAAATTCTGTTTGAATGTTTAGATATTTTCATTTTAAAATGTTAAATTATTATTAATTACCAATTTCGAAAAAAAAAACAATTTTTAATTACCTTTAATTATCAAATATTTTACAGCATATTTTTTACGCTAAAATATCAACCATACCTTGTACAATAATTATAATGGACCTGAAGGTAAATAAGTTCCAAAAAATAAATTCATTAAAGAAAATTGTTCTGGTGTTGCTAATTTAAATATCCTTAATTAAAAGTACTTTATAAGATGTTGATACAAGCTATTCATAAGATTAAGCACGACAGGATGTGTTAAATTTTCTATTAACTCTTAATGGATAGTACCCGCATATTCATCATGTGGAATAGAAAAAAAAATTGTAAATTGATCAAGTATGTTAAAAAAAACTGATAAATTTATACCCTTTTCTTTAACGTTATTATTTAATATTTTTGACAATTTAAGAAATATTTTTATCGGAAACTATTTTTATTGGCTGTTATAAAAGTGTCTTATTATTATTAAAATAACGTACAACTAGAAATGTTTAAATCTTAGCTAATAAAAGAAGAGAGTTTATACAGTGTCAGACAAAAATATCGAAACAATATACAATTTCCTTAAGTATTACCCTAGGTGCATACTTCCGATTTAAAAACCTCATTTAAGAAAAAAGATGATAATCTTCTTCAGTTGCAGTTCCATGGGCGGCCTAATTGAAAAAATACGAAATTTAAATTCTTATACGGCCACCATAGGATAAAAATTCTAGTTAGGAAATCTTCCCTTATTCAGTACTGAATTAGACACAAAAAATTGGCTCTTCCTATCTGCAAAACTCGTAGAGTTATACCCATTTAAATGATTTAACAGGTTTTAAGGGATTGGATAGGAATTAAAATGTGCACAATGCGAGAAAAAATGGCACTTTAGCTGTTCTAGTAAATATGTAAATAATGTATCTTTTAAAATAAAAGATTATTTTTTTTGTTATCTTTAGCCATATAACTTGTCAACAAAATCACATCCTAAAATGCTCATAAAATGAATATAAATTTCAAACGATTTGTATTATTTTAAATGGGATAATTTAAAATCGTTATAACTGAAAACATTATTTATGGATTTCATTTTAATTAAAATCTGATCTTAGTTTTGTTACAGGGGTTTTTTATAATATTAATTTTATGCATTTAATTTAAAAAGATGTAACTTATTTTTTGAATCATATTTTCAAAAGTAAATATTCTTTTGAAATTTGCCGAAAAAAGCTAATAATCAAAATAAACATAATCGTTAAATAATCGAAAGCGGCATCTTTCAAGTTTCTACTTTTTCTCTATGACAATTCTTGACTTTTAATAATTTAAAGACGAAAAATATTGAAAAAAATCTCTAGAAATAAAAACTCTCTAACATGCGGATTAAGAGCTTTTTATAAATTTAGCTCTCTCACCATCGGGCTTTTGATCGTCCATTAGAATCTATTAAAAAAGTCTGTATTCTGGGCTCAAGCCGAACAAGGAAAAGAAGGTTTCTTTTTTCTGAAGACTCGCCTGGGCTACCGTAACATATTTTTCATACCGGAGGGGACCGCTTCCTTCTTCTTTCCTTTCTTTCTAACCGATAACCAGGCCCCTACCTGCCGAGTTATCTCAGCTTAACGGGTTAGATACCTGGTATCGGGGCGGTCGACCGCCTAATTGCCGCGTAGCGGCAATAAACCTGATTTCTTTGCTACGCATGCCATCATTTCTGCAGTACTTGCTTGTCGTTGAGCATATTTTGTTTCGCCTGTTTGTTGTTTGAACTGTAATTGGCTTCGCAAGATGGTCTCGTAATTTAGAGCTTTGATCAGATGACGAGACCTTCACCTGGCAAGGCACCTCCAGAGGTATAATTCACAGGTAACTTGGAGGACTTTGCACCCACGACAAATTTTACATTCACCAGGAGCCATTAGCGTACATGATGTAATTTTTGCCGGCAAAGTGGCGAACCACTAAGACAAGTACCCGGGTCGGCTGTTTAGGTTAAGTGCTTTGTTGGTAATCTTTGTGGTTTATTGCACATTGGGTTAACATTGTGATTTGTTGCCGCACACCTTGTACTCCTCTTACCAGATGAAATGGGACTGGATGTTTTTGAGCCTAAACAATGGTACTGAACTTAGCTGAGTGTTGGAAAAATTTTGAGGAAATTAAAAAAAAAAAAAAAAACAGAAAATGGCCGAAAAGCTAAGTCGTACCGCTGATGGAGGAAAATTTTTGCGCCAAATAGCAAGGCAAACGAGAGCGTTGCAGAGAGAGAGACAAGAACCCACCTTTCTACCGTACCCCACCGAGAAAAACTGGCTCCCTGGGTTGCCCCATTAGAGCGGGTCCGGTATTTTGTGCGGACAGAGTCCTACTGCACCAAATAAAGAGGCGAGCTGTGAAAAATAAATAATTAAATGAATAAAAATTAGTAATAATAAAATAAAAAAAATAGTTAAATAAAGAGTTAAAAAAAATTAAAATAATAAATGAAAAAACTTAAAATAAAAGCAGTTTTTTTTTTTTTTTTTGGCATTAGGGGATTCTTAGACCTTATATATATATTATATATATAACACAACACAGTGGACGGACAAGCAGTGTCGGGGGCGTTTGAAGCTTCTTACTATGTCATATTGCACAACTTGCTGAACCGTTGTACTTCCTTCTTCTTAGATCTGCACGGGACGAAATTTTCTACCCCTGTCATGATACAAACCGTATTAAATTTACTGCCTCTGATGAAGCTAATACGTGCATAAAAAAAGTAAAATTTGTCTCAATCAAAATTTGTACGAAAAATAGATAGATTTTGAAATTGCCTTTATTTTACCAATAAACTTTAAAATCCATTTTTATAAAAATAGTATATTCAAAAACAACATCAACAAAATAAATACAGTAAAGCCAGAGAAAAAACTGCCTATGACGGATACCTCCTATCATAAATGGAAAATATGTTGATACATGCAAAATAAATTCGATTACAACTTCTAAGTAGATAAATATTCTATAACATAGTTTTTTCTCTTTCCTATGTGATTCCGTCTTAAAAGGTTTTACTGAATTACATTTACCAAAGTCTAAAACGCATGGAATAAGGATTAACGATATTAAAATATAAATGAAACATTTACATATAAATAGAGATTCATTTATAAAATAAATATATCACAGCCTTTGAGATTTCTTTAAAAAAAAGTCTAAATATTAAAAACCAAAAGCTCATAATAACTATTTTTGTAAGAGCATCATACGAAACAATTTGTAACCATATGGAAGTAAAAATCTTGAAATTCACTGCTGGGCAGCGCTATGATTTAAACTTTTTTCCAGGCCATGCCGGCTTATGATTTTAACATTTTTTCCTGTGATATTCCGGGAATTCTTTGACCAGAAGGACGAACTTCTTCGCTTGTAAATTGGTTCGGGCCCGGACTGAGTTCTTTCGTCCCATGCAGAACTCAAGTGCAGACTATGGGCATATTTTGAAAGCAGATTTAGCGTTAAAGCTATATCATTATAAATAAAAATGAAAAATCATGCCCGCAGCATAGATAAGGTAAGACTTTTCAAGTCTTTCAGCATACTATAAAAAACCTTCCCAATTTATTAAAGGGAAATACGTGGTCTAAATAAACAATTTGAAAAACCTCAATGTCTGCTATTAGAATCAATCGTCGGAAAAATCGCTGATGCTTTTTTGTGCGTCCGTTTCTTCTGTGTCCTTTTTCTTTGATCCATGTATGTATTTATGTATGTATATAAAATAACTTGCTAAAAATTAGTTCAACAAACGACAAGTACAGCTGCAAAATTCTGTTTAGCAGTTTCCATAAATAAACGAAATCGTACTTCAAAATTTTCATGCAATCTTTATATGTTACATATAACTTATTCAAATTATATAATCATTGAAAATGTAGTGCTTTTTAAAATTGCGTGCCATAACTCAAGATAAGATTCCAGCTATTATAAGCTTCGGTATTTCAACTTCCTCAATCACGAAACTGCATTGTGTGCCCCTGTAAATAAACGATAAATTCTATGTTCACCGTATTCTACACAAAGCGCTACATATCTAAATCATTGATATATGTATAATCGTAGAATTTTCAAAATTGTACCATATCATAAAAATAAATAAAAAAGATTTTTTCCGAATAAAAAGAAAATGGAAAATTCTTTTGAATATTTGAATTAACCGTAAATGATATAGCAGTAAGACATGTCATTTTCAATACCGAACATGCTATAGTCATACCCAATAGAATCTATGAATTTCATATCTATAGATCTATTTTTCCACAAATTAGAGGAAGGAGGGATATATAGACAGATAAAATGAATTCAGAAAAAAATATGAATTTTAACTTTATTGGAAAGGAATCCCCAGCCTAAATACTTCATTAACATGTTGAAAATTTTCAATATTTTAATTATCTTTCAGAAGAAAAACCTCATGTCTGCCATCATAATTTATTAAGATAGATAAGAAATTTAATTTTTTATTTTTTATAATGTTTACAATTTCCTGTACACACTGGAAATTCGTAAAACAAATTTACACTATTAAGTGAACATAATCATTAACACTTCTAACTAAAATAGTTTTTGATTGTCTTGTGAATGTGTTGTGCAAGATTGTGCAGAAAATATTGTTGAAAATTACTTCATTTTTCCAAAAATAGTATTTTTATATTTATATAGACCAAACTTAGTCAATTCTGTCAGTATCTCCTGGGTTTTTTGTAGAGAGCAAACTGTCACTTATTACCTTTTTAAAATTGTGTAATCTTATATACACCATGTAGAAGATGTTTTGAAAGTGCTTGACAAGTATTATTTAACAGTAATTAAAATAGTGTGGTGTTTAAAATGAGTGGTTAATTAGGTGATAAAGGAATGTGCAGCACAACACTATTGTTCAAAATAATTTTTTCAACAGCATTTTCAACACCATTTTTTGAACACATTTCTCGATAGAAAAACTTTTGCAACAGATTAAAAACACAATCATAATGCAAAAAAATTTTCTATATGAGGTTTTCAAATTCACAATGCATTGATATGTTGTGAATTGGTGTGTGTGACAAAAAAGGTTCTAAAATGTGTTTATATTTGTATGTTAAGAATTTGCAGCTCCATTCATAACATTCTAGACAAATAAAGCCAACTTCCTCCAGAAAAAAAATGTAGTATACCAATACTTTTAAACGCAAATTCATTCATTATAATATTCATTTATTGCATATATTTTGTTAAAATTGTAGTTTGTCTGTCGTAAATGAGAAACATTTCAAGATGATATCATAAAACTATATTTTTCATAGAAAAAATCCACTCTTCTCCGAATTAGATTTAGAGAATATGGAATATTTCTGCTGTTAATATAAAGCTTCTATATAGAAAGAAAGTATTATTTTATTACGATAAAAACATTTGAAAACTTTTAAATGGAAATAAAATATATAAAAATTTAAAAATTGCTAAAGGTAACTTACACATCTTTATTCGATTCTCTGCATTCAATTAAAAATTTTTTAAAGCATATAACGCATGAGACATTTTTATAAATTCTGTCTGTAAATATTCTTAAGTAAATTAAATCGTATATTTTTAATTACCATTTTTTATACAACAACAGCAAGAAAAACTAGTCGTTGAGGGCCACCGTAATACTTACCCATCATGGATATGTTTATGAAAATAAAACATGTGAAACTATTTATAAAATGCATTGCAATTCATGAACAAAATTTAAATATTGTTAATATACATATTAATGCTATATTAAAGAGCTGCTGATGTACCAATTTCGACAAATTATATAAAACGCCAAACTACTCAAGTAGTACCGAACTGCGTAAAAGAAACATCCTTATAACTCCAAAAATAACAATTCTATTAACTAACAATTAACTGCGTCGGATTAAGCGTCTCATTTCCAATTAAAATATACTTCTGATTTGAAATTTGAATGAAATACAGGGTCATGAAAAATCGAAGAATGTGGAAAACAAGATTACAAATATCTCAGCAACTAATAATCCGATTGACTTCGCTCTATATGCAAAATGTGTGTTATTTTATTGCCTTTTACTTCCATTCCTTAGAACAAAAAAATTCGAAAATTTTTATATACCTTTCATCAGAACGAATTTTTCGAGAGTCCGAAAAAAATAGTTCCGGATAATCGAGGTTGCTGATATTAAATAGGGTTCGTCCCATTCCTACATACTAACTACATACAAAATTTCAAGTCTCTAGCTCAATTTGTTCGGGAGATAGAGCGTTTACAGACAGACAGACAGACAGACAGACAGACAGACGGACGGCAAAATTTTTTTTCTAAAAATATGTTTTTCGGAATCTCCACTATCTAAAACGTGTAAATCCGTCAAAAAAAATTTTTCGATTTTCAAAACGATTGCAAGACTTACCCTATACTACGTATGATGGGTAAGTAATAAGAAAATGAAAACATATTTTGTTATACGGAAAAAATAATATATTATAATAAGACTATATTTCTTCGCAGAAAACTTGCCCATTGTTTAATTATATCTGGAAAATATGTAATATCCCACCCCTTACAATAACGTTTTTATATAGAAAGAAATTATTATTTTACTTTAATAAAAACATTGCAAAACTTTTAAATGGAAAAAAATGCATAAAATTTCACTAATTTCTAAGGATATTTTACATAACTTCATTTAATACTGTATAATTTATTACATCTCCTAAAGTATCGTAACGCGTAAGACATTTTTATAAATTGTGCCTTTCAGTATTTTTAAAATAATTTAAAGCATATATTTTTAATTACTGGATTTTTAACAAGAACAAGTTTTAAAAACATATTTAACTATACGACAAAAAGAAAGAAAAACAGAATTTATAAGCATACACTTCCAAAGGAAAAAAAATCCCCATATTCTAAAGACATTTCGCAAGAGAGATTTTTAGCCTTAAGAATTGTATGCAGTAACGTGGATTTGGAAACACATTCTCGATTTTTGAAGTTTATTTTAGATTAAAATTAAGTTAGTATTAAGCAAATGAAAAATAAAAAAAAGTTTTCGTACTACTCTACCTGGCGGTTATTTTTCTTTTTTCGATATTTTCAGAAAGATATTTGTTAGCCAGATATGTATAGTTTACATTAGGCGTTTATTTTTTTATGTTAATTTTACCTTAAATAAAGCGATGAACATTCTTTGTAATTCTAGAAGCTTGTCGGTAGTAATAAAATAGATACTAAATATAAAATACCTTTTGAATTTCTTATGAGATTTTGACAAAATATTATGTCTAACAGCTTTCTCTTGCATTAAAATATATTTAAGGAATGTATACATACATAGTGTAATTAAAAAAGTAAAACGAGTTCAAAATAATTATAAACAATTTTAAAAGAGTGCATTTTGGTGACATATAAATTACATTAAAGATATCAAGAACCTAGTTAAAAAAATAAAACAAGATTTAAATTTTAAATTCACACCGTTTGTGAGATTTATTGAAAAAAAAAAATAATAGAATATTTCAAAAGAAATTGGGGAAATACAAACTGATTAACTGAATTCAATTACAACATCAAAAAAAGATGCATTTAAAAAAAGAGTTAAGAGAAAAAAAAAATTGTAAAGCATTTTTAAGTATGCGAAAAAAAATCAAAATGACATAATATAGAACTATATTTCTTCTTAGAAAACTTGTTCATTTCTTTGAATTAGATTTTAAAAAAATAATATATTATCTCTTTTTACACAAAGCTTTTATATGCATAGAAAATATTACGGTACTTAGATAAAAATATTACAAAACTTTTAAATAGAAACAAAATAGATAAAATTTCAATAAAAATAGATAAATTCAAGAATTTCTAAAGATATTTTACATATCTTTATTTGATACTCGGTATTCTCATAGTAATGTGTAAGTCATTTTTTAAAATTCTGCCATTTAATATTCTTAAATAATTTAAAGCGCATCTTATTAATTAGCGGGTTTTATACAAAAAAAAATTTAAAAGCATATTTAACTATATAAAAAAACATAATTTATAAGCATACATTGAAAGGAGAAATAAACCATCCACATATTTAAAAGGACATTTCGCAAGATTTTAGCCTTAAGCAAATTATGCAGAATGTAAAATTTGAAACATATTCTCGACTTTTGAAATTTATTTTAGATTAAAATTAAGATAGAAATAAGCAGATGATAAATAAGAAAAACTTTTCCTATTACTTTGCCTCGCGGTTATTTTCATTTATTCGATATGTTCAAAAATAAATGTGTTAGCACGATATTTTTACTTTAGAAATTTTTATTTTTATTTATTTATTTATCTTTTTGAAGAAAATTTTAATTTTTCCTTAAATAAAACAATGAACATGCCTTGTAATATTAGAAACTTGCGGTTTAAATAAAATACTTACGAAATATAAAATACCTCTTTAATTTTTTGTATAATTTCGATAAAATATTAAGTTAAAAAACTTTCTACTTAAGTAAAATACATTTAAGAGATGTATACGTACAGATTGTAATTAAAAGAGTAAAATTAAGTCAAGAATAATTATGAACAATTTTATAAAAATATGTTGCGTTGACATAGTAATTAGATTAAAAAAATCAAGAATCTGCTTAGAAAAAAAAAATTAAATAATATTTTAAGTATAAATAACATTTGTGAGAATTTTTAATAAAGTAAGTAATAGAAATATTTTAAATAATTTGAAAAAATACAAACAAATCAAAGGAAGTCCTTCACCAGATAAAAAGACATATTTAAAAAAAAAGTTTAATCTGGATGTCTTATCATAGAACGCATGAATAAAAATGGCAATAAATATAACCACATTGTTGTATCTTACACAACGAAACAGTAAATGCGTAAAAATGTATAATATATAGAAAACAGCTTAAATTTCACACTTTAGCTTGTTTTTACATCATATTTTATTTCTATAACATTAAAAATACATTCTAAGTTTTTCAAATGTATACAAAAATGACAATAGATGAACGTTGCTAATTGTATTTATAAATAAACTTTGCTGCAGCTTTAGTATAAAGAATTGTACAGAATTACACGTAATTTTACTGGAATCGAGACTTTTCTTGATCATTTAGGATAAAAACAGTTAGCAATAAACCTATAGAATTGCTCATTATTTTACTTGAACATAAACTATTCTGGAACATTTAGGTTAAAAATTGTTAGCTTTGTTAAATATCATTCCGTAACATTCAGTAATATTCACAGATGAGACTATTCATACATAAAATTACATTGCATCTTTACTATAACAGAATATCGTAACTCTTATTTAAAAGAACCTAAACTTTGATATTTTCAAATTATTCATGATAAAAATAATATATATGATAAAACAAGTATACTTAATAGCTAACACACAACTGCAATCTTGAAGGTACAAACTATACACAATTTTAAAAAGCTCGTAAAAATAAATTTGTGTATATTACATAATTTAACTGGGGTAATAAATAGATTATTTAAATTTTAATCAACTCTTTCTTCTGTATTTACCCATCCACAAAATAGCTGTTTATTTAAAAACCTGCTTCTATTTTAATCTTTAAATGTATTAAAATGTAGAAACAAACGGAAATAACGTTTCCCGAAAATAAGTTTCACTGGTGACTGTCGACAGAGAACTATATGAAAGACAGAATATATAATGAAACATTAAGGATAAGACGAAACTTCACTTTGCCAGATAAGTGCCAAGTGAGTTGAGACATTTGCCATACCCCTTTATAAGCTTCAAAAAGAACTCTAGAAAAAAACAGGTCTTTGCATATGAAAGGAGCGTTGCACAGTTTGTGTGATTTCGGCATTGCTTCCAAAGTTGTATTCAAACAATGCTTTCGTCAGAAGTCTCGGTGTGTCAAACACTTGATGATGCCCCTCACTGAGCTGGTGACATTATCTCCGCTCTTTTTGTTTCGACATCACATCTGGACAATATACTTCCAGAAAGAGATATGAACAAGTGTTGGGACAGACGGAGAACCTAGACGGGCCTACACGGCTACTATAGACAAAAGTAATGCTTGACTACAGCTTTGGAAGCAATGTTGAAATCACACAAACGGTTCATCGCTTCTTTCGTAGCAAAGCCTTGATTTTTCCTGGAGATCTTTTTGAAGCTTATTAAGGGGTTTAACAAACGTCTCAACTCACTTGGCACTTATGTAGAAAAGTAAATGTACGTCTTACCTTTAATGTTTCATTATATGGTTTGTCTTTCATACACACCTCTATCTACAGTCGTCAGGGCATTCTTATTTTCGGACTCATCCTCGTAAATATATTTAAATTAGCTGATCAGCTAGATATTTTTCTATTGGAATTTCAAAACTGCATCAAATATTTCTAAAACTTCTACCTAGTTGTTACAGTACTTTTTTTACTATAGAATATCTATTCATGTTTATCAAGGCAAATTTTTAAAAAAAGGTTAAAATTTAATATATCATTCTTCACATATTTTGTATAGATAAATTTACCGAAATGTTTTTTTAAAATACAAAATGTTCCATTAGAAATGAAATCACAACACAATTCAAAGAGGATAAAAGAATTGCTAATCGTTATATTAAAATGGTTTTAACTTTGAAATGGAGTAATTTTAATCACTATTTATAAAATTGATAATATTATGTATCACACATAATTGATTTTAGAAATTAAATGCATATTTTATGTAAAAAAAAGATTAATTTACAGTTTTATTAACAAACATTTACTAATTACAGTTTTTCGAAGTTCAAATTTTAAATTATTTCAATTAAATACATTTTCTTGGCGTTTTTAGGCATATAAACTTTCAAGGCACTAAATACGCAAAGTAATTATAATTAAACTCAGTATCTTTTTAACAAGTTTTCAAAGAAATCTGTGTAATTATAAAATGAAAAGACAATAACCACATATTTCTTTATGTGTTCTATCTTGTAAAAATTTCATATAATAATTTAGTTTAAAAAGAAAAAAATATATTTATTACTTTAAAGGCAATTCAAAAACAAAAAATATGGTTGTTAATAAAATCTAAACAAATTCAAAGTAGAATATATCGAAACAAAAATTACATTAATTAAGTCTATCCAGCTTTATTTACTTTCGGATTTACACCACTACATATTAACAAAGCTTGTGAAATAGCATATGTTATTCGAAATTTTTTAAAGGATTTAATTTGTAGAAACAATTTCGTTTTTACATATGCTTGAAAGATAGGAAAATTATATGATAACATAAACGAAGGTTTTTATTTTATTTTATTCTTATTTCATAACAGGGAATGCTATAATAAATAATCTCGTTCGTTTTTATGATAAAGTTTAGAAGGTACTTTATGGATATTGCCGTTAGGGTTTACAACATGCATAACAAAGAGATATTTTTATCTATTTTACATTTTCTAGTTTGATGATATTTATAAAGAAACTGTAGTTAACTCAAATTTTATTTCACAGGTATTGTAATTAAAGTTACAATATTTTGAATATGATGAAACATTTTATTACTAGTATAAATTTTGAGAACCAATAACATTTTACATTAGAAATGTGCAGCTTGCATAACAGAATATATTATATTATATTGATAATGTTAATTATAAATTTCAAAGGTCGTGAATCATATCTGTTCATTTCTTTAAAAAAATACCGTTAAGTACGAGAAAAACCTCCTTTAGTAAACAGTATATCCGAATAATTTTAAGGGATGCTTATAATATGAACTTATGTAAAAGAGCTGAAAAAATTAAGTAGATCAGAGGATATGTTTCGAGTTTATAAATTTGCCAGTGTTTTTATTGTTTAAAAAACTATTAGGGGGGAGCCTTTCGATCCAAAAAAATGCAGTATTGAAATTGTAGCGTTTTAAAACATTTAAATGGCATTAAACTTTGTAAAAACAATCGTTTTTTAAATATAATTTATTGACATGTGACATGTGACATTTTTATTCAAGTTGATAGGTATTATGTATTTAATGACTGGATGAGAATTTATAACTAGAGCCTGAATGGTTAACTTTTATAACGAAAAGACATTGTGTATTTTTTGATAAATACTTTTTTGTCTGTTCTCTGTTATAAGGATTTTTATGTATTTTCAATGTAATTTTAATAAACTCCCATTAGATCTAAAATTTATAGAGAAATAAAACTTATTGATGGAATTTCCATTAAATTCCAGTAAACACAGAGCCATCGGTAAACACTCGGCCGACGGCCGCTTTGCTGTTTCAGACGGTATCGGCATCATACGGTCTACCGTCTTTCATCTTTAATTAAATGGAAAGAAGTTGCAATCCTATAAATAATGTTTGGGATTATAACGATTTTTAACTATCCCATTTAAACCGGTACTAACCATATGGCATTTTTGTAAATTTTAGGATGTGATTTTCATAGCAAATTATATGGCTAACCATCACAAAAAAGAAAAAAAATTCAAAATTCTAACTTAAAAGATAGACTTTTTAAACGTTTCCTAAATCAGTTAAAGTAACATTGTCTTTTGAATTGCGCTCATTTCAATTTGTGTCTAATCCCTTAAAACGTGATGAATTATTCAAATGGCTATAACTCTGCTAGTTTTGAAGATATGAAGATGCAACTTTTTGTGTATTATTTAGGACTGGATAAGGAAAGTTTTCCTAACTGGAATTTTTATCCTATGGAGGCCGTATAAAAAGTTAATTTTCTTATTTTGTTTTAAAATAGACCCCCCCCCCATTGAGTTGCAACTTACTTTATCAAAAATATTTCACCTTTTTGATGAATTTTTGTAATGCGAAGTATGGGTCTAAGCGCAATATGTAAGGAGATAGCCTATCGTTTCGATATTTATGACTCACCCTGTATATACTCATAGAACTTTGGAGATGTTGTATAGCAATTTCAAATAGGTTTTTGTGGTCCCTCGCAATATTTATCTCAGGACTAAGGAGGTTAAAGTTTTACATTTCATTTATATGTTATTAAACTTCAGAAAAGCATTTCAACAATCTTAACATAAAATAAATTTATATATTCTTTAAATTAACACAAAAGTTATTTAAATTTATTTCTTGTGCAATTTATGGTAACAAAAAGTCATACTCTTAAAACTGCTACCGGCATAAGATCGAAAAGTTTTCTTTCATTCGAAGTGTAACCGAAAGCTGAAAAATATCTCATTAAGCTAAAAATATCTTGCTAGAATTTTACGTCCAAAGAGTATTTCTACAAATATTTTTGTAGAAATAATATATTAAATAATATAATATAGTAATATAGTTTTTAAGCGTAAAAGAAATTTTATTAAGACTATTTCTGAAATTTTTAAATCAAATTATACAAAGAGTTCTTTCGATGAATTATAGAAGTTATTCAAAAAATCAATGGATGTAAAATTGATGACTATCTTCTGACTTATAAATATGAATTTTCTCTATCGGAGAATGGAAAAATGAATGTCAAATTACTATAAAATAAGATAAGTATGTGTATAGTAATTCTTATAAGAAACTTCTTAATACATTGAATATTATATTTATTCTATATATAATATTAATTATAAAACTAAAAATATGTTCTTAAATGAGAACTTGTCAAAAGAATATTATAACAAACATTATTTTAAGTAAAAGAAGTTAGATGAATATTACTTTTGGTAATACTATTTATAATTAAGAAAAAAAATCGTTAGATAGCATATAGGATTGTTTCAAAAAATTGATTACGTGACATTTTAATGCTTCTTATACACTTTTTTTTTCTTTTTATTACAAAAATACACAAACTGAAGTTCCACTTTTGAAAGGAATTCAAAAAATAGCATGCAAAAACATATAAATAAAGAAAATGTTACGTTTCCTTTTGAAATATAGAATAAATTTTATCTCAAGACAGTGAAAAAAACATCACATGCTCATGTATATAATAATTCTATATTTTATTTGATGAAGTTTTTTTAATGTACTGAATACTACAAATATTAATAATTAAGATCCACAATAACATTTTACAAGACAGTAGTGACAACTTTCTTTTTTTTTATGGCTGAAATATACCTAGTTTTGATCATTACGTAAACATAAATATATATAATACAAAATTATGCATAATGCGTAGATTATAGATAAATTTCCAAAATGTTCAGAACACTCTTACAAAACTTTACCATTTAAAATTCAGGAAAAAGGGTGACTAAGTAAACACTTCGGTGATATAACTCATTTAAATACACAGTTAATGAAATTAGAATTTATTCCGAAATATTTTGTGTGGCAATATATATTATTTATAGATTTGTTTGTGTACTACGAAATATTAAAATTTATATTTAATTTTGGAGGTACATCGCGCAGTAAAAAACCTTTAAGAGAGTTTTTCAAGTGAGTGGAAATTTAATTGAATTCATTTCTGCTTGCCTGTAAGTGATCTGTACAATATATGCGCACTAAGAAATAAGCAAATTAATAATACTATTAAATAATAGTTAATTAAAAATTATATGAATCTTAGATACCTTGCTTAGAGTAAGTTTTTCGATTTAAAAAAAGAAATACACAATTAAATTTAAGCAGTTTTATCCGTATTTATTCAAGAAAAAATGATTACGTGAAGTTTAGTATCGTGAAATATTATTTAAGCAATTTATAATCGACTCAGAATTTTTAAGTATCTTAGGCAGACGATTTTTTATAGACGATTAATTTTAAGAGAAAAAGAAAAGAAATGACTTTATTGATATGCACAATATCAAATGTTGAATGAGGGAAAATAAATAAATAGATATTATAAAATAATGATATTTTTTGAAAGGTATGGTTTTGGAATAAATTTAACAAGACTTTCTTAAAAAGTGTTAATAAGGACATAGAAAAAATGAGTTTTATTTGGAGTATTAAGAAATAGAGTTTAATTAAGAATATTTTAAATTTAGAGCCATCTTTTTAAATTTGCGCATACTGAAATAATTTTTTTAAGGCGAATTAAGAATTTATATCGTTTCCATAAAGATTAACACATTAGATCTAGAAACAAGATTTTAATGTAATAAGTTGATGTAAGTACGGGATATTATTATAAGGAAATTAATATAGTATAAAGGTTAGTTTTGGCGAAAAAAATTTAAAATTTGTAATATTATCCCCCCTCCCCAAAACTTTGTATGAAATTGATAGTTAAATAAAACTACAAGTTTAGACAACAGAAATGTAATAATTTTGAAAAGTTTAATTTTGGAATAAAACTGTCAAACTCAGGAAGCCAAGAAATGCAAGAAAAGAAAATTAACGCAATATCAAAAAATATTAGCGATTAAAAAATAGTTAAGAGAAAATTAAATAGAATTAAATTTAGGCAGGAGTATTTCCCTGAAAGAAATACAATAATGTTACAATATCACTTACTATTTGTAAGTGCATAGGAGATAATACATATCATAAAAGTAAATAAGTTATAAATATTAATAACAAAGAAATATTAAAAATATAATAAAAAAAACAAGAAATATCCTTCATGGGAGTTTATAGAATTTTAAAAACTTAATCAGTAGTCCACTAAAGAAAGGTCTCTAAATAAAAGTCCTCCGGATCCAGTCTATTAAACAGTATCTCTTCAATAGTTCACTAAATTTAGCTCAGTGATATAGTTCATTAAATAAGTCTTTTGTTCGATTCGAACATCTTTTAATAATATGTCAAATTTCTAATAATAAATAGTATCACTTCAAAGCATTAATAATAAATAATATAGAAAAATTAAAATAATAATAATAACAGCAATAATAATTAGTAGTATAATAAAATTCAAAATTTATAGCAATAATAAAAATAATAATTCTCCATATCCTAATATTTCTCAATAAGAGTTTAATTAATATTAAACTTCATTATAGAAATCATAATAATAATAATAATAGTAAAACGTGTATAATCAAAAGAAAATATCACAGTTTATTTATTATTAATAGGGAAAATATTGGTTGATGATAAAAATAAATACATAGCAACTAAATAATTTTCTTATCTTCAAATAGTATAAGAAAGTATTTTTTGCTAGCCGAAAGTATACTTAAAAAAATAATAATAATTCCAAAATCCAAATAAAATTAAACCTAACTATTTAGAAAATGGATTCTCAATCAGTATTTCCTTACAATAATTCCTCTCTGATACTCTTTTACAAAATTGTCAAGTTTGGTTATAAGTTTTCAAATGCCAAATGTAGAATAATGTTTTATCTACACATGGTTTATAAACTTTAATAATAATAAAAAAATAGGAAGAAAAGGTGTCATTCTTAATTGAGAAATGGAAATAAAAATAGTTTGCTTTTTGAAAAACTTTTAATACCTGTAGTTTTCACAATCACTGAAATCACTTATTATGTTATAGGTTTGAGTAGAATCATCAGAATTCATAACTGTTATCACATAAATATCTGTTGAATAAATAGAATAATACTAATGTCAAATAAATTAGTAAATACAGTTAGACTTAAATACACTTTATCAATTAATTTATCAACATTAATTGTAAGCTTTTACAATCAAAGTGTACTACTTATGCCTGCATAAGGAGCCCAATTTAACCCTCAAAACTCCCAAAACAAGTAGTATACAAGAACATACCTGCTGATGTTGAAAATTATGGTGGAAACATTTTTAAAGAATAAGAATTAAAATTTAATCTACTGTCTAGACTTTAGTTTTATTTAGTGATTGTGTTTGTATCTGAGGTTTTGTTTGTTTTTTGGGTTGCTCATGAAACAATTTAAAATCTTCGGGTGAAAAATAGGGTCTTAATTTAGAAACTTGCACAATAACTGAATTCTGTTCTGTCTCATAATTAAATTTATCTATTTCATAAGATACATGAGAAATTTTATTTATAATTTTGTATGGTCCAGAGAAAGTAGGTTCTAATTTTCGAGTGTTAGGGTATTTAAATTCTTCATAAATTACAGAGTCTTGTATCTTTAATGGGGATTCGACAAAATTTCGACCATAAAGTCTTTTACTTTTAAGGTGAAATTCACGAGTTCGCGCTCTCGCAATTTTAAGGGCTTTGGGATTTTTTGAGGGCTACATTTGGAATATTAAGAAATAAAGTTTAATTAATAATATTTTCAATTTAGAGCCATCTCTTTAAATTTACGCATACTGGAATAAATGTTTTTAAGGCGAATTAAGAATTTATATCGTTTCCATAAAGATTAACAGATTAGATCTAGAAACAAGATTTTAATTTAATAAGTTGAAATAAGTACGGAATATTATTATAAGGAAATTAATATAGAATAAAAATTAGTTTTGGCGAAAAAAAATTTAAAATTTGTAATACACACACACACACACGCACACACACACACACACACACACACACACACACACACACACACATATATATATATATATATAAACTTTCTATTTTCCCGCTTTAAACATTTTCACAAGAACTTTGATGATAAAAAAATAGTGTGGAATGCATTGAGTGGAACATTAAACTATTTAAAGTGAATCATTTTAACTGCAAAATATATATGTGTCAGTGATGCATTTGTTTTATTGTTTATGTAATTTTATTACTTTAGCATTCCAATTCAAATTAGGAAATATTCAGCAACGAACGCATAAACTTTTAGAGGTTAAAGAGATTGAAATATATATAATTGAAAACTTAATTGTCGTAAAAATAACTAATTTAAATGCAAGAATTATCAGTTTAATCTCATAGTTTAGTCAAATATTGTGTAGTTTCTTTTTAAATATTTAGGTAAGAGGAATTGAAAACTTAATTTTCGTTTAAAATAACTAATTTAAATTGAAGAATTGTCAATTTAATCTCATAGTTTAGTCAATTATATTGTAATTTCTTTTTAAATATTTAGTTTTTTCTTTGTTGATAGGTATTTCCAATAAAATATTATTCAACGGATTATATGCAATATTAAAATATTTAAAATGTTTTATTCCGACTACAAAACATATGCCTTGTACTTTTTTAAAAATTCTACATAGCAGTTTTCAAATGACATGCAGAAGGTATTAAAAAAACACCTGTGATGTAACATCAAGCTTTTATTATTTTTAAGAGTTGAAAAATA
Organism: Maratus speculifer; assembly: GCA_964019185.1. Classification (NCBI taxonomy): domain Eukaryota; kingdom Metazoa; phylum Arthropoda; class Arachnida; order Araneae; family Salticidae; genus Maratus; species Maratus speculifer. The sequence continues at coordinate 164,752,408 of OZ025294.1, read as the reverse complement.
GTTAGAAGTTGGCACGAATATATTTTATAATTGTTTACATATGAGTATTAAAATTATTAAATGAAATAACAAAACAAAAGATTACATCATGAAACTTCAATGACATTTACTTTTATGCCTTTTCCATTGACAATAAAGTCTTTTCTAAAACCTCGTAGTATTTAACTCAAAGATTAAATTATACATTATCCCATCTAAATTAAATATGTTATCCTTATAAAAACAGAATTTTCTCTTATATTTATTTCAATATTTTTTAAGAATTTAAGTATGTGCTTTGTTGAATTTTTATAAATGAATCTAGAATGTATATTATAAAATCTCAAAAATACAGATTTTTTTATTAATTCATTTTCGTTACTTATAAAATCTAGAAATAAAAACTAAAATTATTTACATAGAATATGACAACAATTAGTAACTTAAACGTCTATCGATGCATGCAAAATTACTTACTGTACTCCTTTGAGAAATGTCTGACGTAATTGAGGTATTCAGCGATTGGAAATAATGGCAAATTAAATAAAAAAAAATCATGTTTTATAAATAAATTCCAATTATTTCTGATTAATATATAAATATAGCACTGATTGTGATATCAAAATCTAGTTATAGCTGTACTTTCCAAGTAGCAAAAATTTAAAAATGCACCAAAGCCTTGCGTATTTAAACAATGGCGAGTGAATAGTCACCGATAGTGAAATTAAATAAAAAAGTGTATCAATGATGTTTTATGGAGACGATATCAGCCAATTATTTGCATACGATGGAATTTGGATAGAAAAATCAATTTAAAAAATGGCGACAATTGCTACTAAATGTTAGTTTTCTGTCAAATTCATCGTAATATGCAATGCTATCAATTATTATTTTATTAAAAAAAATTCTAAAGAAAATGTCATTTCACAAAGCACGCGAGAAATTACATTAAATTATACCAGTATAAAGAAAAGTAAAGAGTATGGAATGCTTTTTTATGGCTGGCAAATGGAATATTTTAGTAAATAGTCCATGATATACACTGCTCAAAACAATTAAAGGATATTACAGTTTTAGGTGGATTTTGTATCTGAGAAACTTTTAGCTGATTGATACATGGTCGACAGACATAGTAGGTTATAAAAGAATAAATTACACATGTTTGACAGAAAAAAATGCATTTTATTGCGCATTTGTGTACAAAAGAAAAAACACAATTTGTGCATATGAGAAAAAAAGAATAAGAAAAGGTGTTTTCTTCAAAGAAAATCATTTTCAGTAGGGGGTATGGTTTCCACGAGCGCCCAGCAACGTTGAACACCTTTGAGGCATGGACTCAATGAGGCTATTAATGACGAGTTGGGGTATTCTGCCCCACTTCTTCCGGAAGAGCTCTTTCCAGTTCTTGGAGAGTTTGTGGGGGTTGTTGGCGGCCAGAAACTCGTCTTCCTAGAGCGTCCCAAACGTGCTCGATTGGATTCATGTCTGGAGAACACGCTGGCCATTCCATTCGAACGATTCCTTCCTCGAAAACAAAATCCTCCACAAGGTTTGCTAGATGTGGCCTGCAGTTATCGTCCATTAAAATGAAGTTATCTCCGATTGCTGCAGCGTAAGGGACTACAATAGGTCTGAGGATCTCATCCCTATATCGGCGACCAGTCAGAGCTCCATCTCGAATGATGTAGAGGTCAGTGCACCCGTCAATGGAGATGCCACCATACACCAACACTCCTCCACCACCAAATCTGACAATTTCGTGCACGAACACAGGATTATTCCTACTGCCACGGTCCCTCCAGGTGAAAATACGCCTATTATCCACTCTCCACTAGTTCGCTACCTACATCCAATAGCCACATCCACTCTCCAAAAAGCGGTTCCAGATCCTGGAAATGACACTTTGTGACACTCCAATGGCTTGCGCTACTTCGGCTTGAGTTTGGCTCCCTTCTAACCTACCAACAATTCTCCAAGCTTCTGAATCTGTCAAATGACTTCGCTGAGACATCGTACTCATTGAAACAAAGCAATCACTGAATACCGATCATCCTTGTCTTCATTCTCTTTTATCCAGTTGAAAGTCAAATTTCATTCGCTGCCTCTGAAGCGATGTTTTTGACGTCGAACTCAAAATTTGCATACTTCACAGTTTGAAAACCAGAAAAATTTGCATTTGTGATTCTCTTCTTCTATTTTCGGCAAAAAAATTCGTTTATATCTTTATTTTATATAAAACTTCAAATATCCTTTAATTGTTTTGAGCAGTGTATATCTGATTGCAGGAATTGATGGACCGAATTTTGGCCCAATTTTAAGTTATCCGTTTTTAGTGCCTATAAAGTATTTTTTATTTGCATATATTCCCCTGTTTTGTATGTATACATTTTTGTTTTTAAATGTTTTCCTGCAAAATTTATTTCTTTGAAATGATTCCCGGCATTGGGATTTTTTCACTCAGATGGAAATATTCATTTCGAATGTAAAAGTATCGGTAAAAAAGAAGAGAAATGTCAATTAACCTTTTCACTCTATAATATATCATCAGTTACCACCTTTGAATTAATATAAAAGCTATCAGCCTTGTATCTTGTTGTTGTTTTAAGAATAATTAGTTATCTGTTATTTTCTAAAAGGAAATAGCTTTTTATGCTACGCGTTACAGTATTTTACGAAAACATAAACAAAAATTATAATTTTTTTAAAGAAAAGTAAAAATGCACCCCTTATATACTATGTAATTAACCGAGAAGTAGCAACACAGGCAATCTTCTATAGTTCTATAGTCACTAAAATTCTAAATTTAGTAATTCACATAATAAAAAGCAATTGGTCTGCCAAGCTGTATGTTTGTGAAAAACATCTGAAAATCCTATTTTAACAACTATATCTTAGGTTTAAAATAGTGTTTTACTGCTCCCAGATTTTTATGTGTTAATATAATTGGGTACAAAAAAATTACAATTGTAAATCTATGAGACAAATGTTAAAATCTATTTTTCAGGTGTTTTCCATCTACAATGGTGGAAATTTATTTATAAAAATACGGTTTTTTGACAAAAACATCTATAATATTTATTAAAAATGAATGAAATTTCATGGCATATACATAGTACTTATGAGAAATCTATTACAAAAAAAATTTTCACACATAATATTAAACTTAAACAGAAAAGCAAAAATTAAATTTTCGTAATATACAAACATGGAAATTGATTTTTGAAATATCACATTTCATTGGTTATTCCGAAGCAATGCGACAAAAAATTGCATAAAAAGAGATAACGTGACCTGCAAAGAAGATATAAAAATCGTTCTACAGTGAATGCAATACATTTCAATTACAATTTTTGCGATGGGTAAACGAAAGATTTTGTCTGAAAAAGAAAGAGGTAAAATCGACGCATATTTAGAATGTGGAAAGTCTGTCCCAGAAATTAGTAGATAAATTACTTATCTGTCAAGATCTGTCAGGATGATATATAACTATAGGAAAGATCCAGAAAATTATAGCAAAAAGTTTAACAAAAAAGATAATCCACGTTTAACCAAGAGACAGAAAAGGGGGATTCTCAACTTGCATCGAAAGTTGGTAACAGTTCTAAGCTGACTTGTGCAGACCTATCCCTACCTGTTATTTCTAGAAGAGGTAGGCAAATTTTACATTCTACACGAAGCTTGAGATGGTCGAAAATGAAGCCGTGTCCAAAGTTACTTTTGCGTCACAAGCAGATGTGTTTGTAGAATTGCGAGAAGTACATGGCAATGGGTGAAAATTGGAAGAAAGTCATTTTCTCTGACGAAAAAAGATTTAATTTGGATTGCCCAGAATGGTTTGAGGTATTATTGGAGAGATCTCCAAAATCTACATTCAGCAGAAATTTTTGTGGCGGAAGTTTAGTGATTTGGGCAGCGATTGCTTATGTTGGCAAAAGTAAAATTGTATTTTCAAACTGTCACCAGAACTCTTTTGATTATAATTTAGTTTTAGAAATTTCACTTCTTCCATTTGCATGACAATATTATAGTTTAGATTATTCTTCATGGAAGATAATGCAAGTACTCACATTTCAAATACAATGAAAGATTTGTCTGACGAACAAAATATTGTTCTTTTAAATCATCCACCTTTTAGTCCTGATCTGAACCCCATCGAAAACGTTTAGGGACAGCTTGTTCGAATGTTTTATGCAAATAGGAAGCCGTACACATCCCTTGTAGATTTGAAAGCTTCAATATGTCAAAAATGGAAACTAATTGATCAGAAATACATCCAAAATCTTGTTATGTCAATGCCATCTAGAATTAAGGAAACTCTAATGAATAAAGGCGGATTTATCAATTATTTATTTCAATTAAATGTGGCATTTTATACATCAATTTCCATGTTTTCATGTTACTAAAATCTAATTTTTGATGTTATGTTTTAGTTTATTAATTTGTATGAAATTTTATTTTTCTAAATTATTTGTTATACGTAGCATGTATAATGATGAAATGTCATTCATTTTCGTTAATATTATAAATGTTTTCATTAAAAAACCGTGTTTTCATAATTTAATTTCCACCAGTGTAGATATGAAATGGCAAATCAATTGGGTTTTATTATGCGAATCAAGTTTAAACTAGTTCTGTAATTTCAACCTTGAATTCAATCAATTGATTGCTTGTGCCACCTCCTCAAGTAACAGTCTTTTTACTAAAATTAAATCTATGAACTGTCCTGTAATAAATAAAATGAAGATTTTAGATCATATAGAATGATTTAATCACCATTTTTAGATAAAAGTGCTGTAATGTTCCACATATTTTGTGCATTTAGTGTCAAATGTCTAATTTATCAATTAGAATTTTTAGTATTTTTAGATTTCTTCAAATAGCAAATTAACATATGCTAATGAAACATTGATCTCCAATCATATGATTCATTATACTTTTTTTGAAATTTTGTCACATACCAACTTTATTATCTGAGGTCTTTAATTTTGAATTTAAATGTTCTCCCAGTAAATTATTTTTGATAAAAGAAAAAGAGTAATTCGTATTTTTTATTATTTTTAATGCATTTAATCTAAAAGGCTTTGCTCTCGTATTACGGGTGTTAAATTAGGGAGGATATTTATTTTATAGCAGATAAAATACAGATTTTAAAAAAGAAAATATACTCATCATTTTTCCTGTTTAATGGTTGACGGTTATTGTTATGAATTATTTTAAACTTTCTTAATATCTCACATTTAATTACACAAAATAGTTAGAAAATTCGTATTCAAGACAATTTTTTCATTAAAAGAAAATTCCTGTTTTATATTATGTAGTATTATATACTATAGATATTCTATTGTTGAAATTGTATTATTTAAAACATAAATTATTGAAATTAATACGAACGGTTCACCGAAAAAAGATTGCATAATAAGTTATTTATATCAGTTCAAAAAAAAAAAAATACACTATCGATATGATTACTTTAGGGCATTGGCATTTATACTAACTGGGTTAATTCTTTATCGGAATTTCTATATGTAAAAGATTATGGCTTATTTTCTCTGGAAGGTATTACAGAAAGTCTATTACAAGTAATATTGCATTACTTGAGTGGCCATGCGGAGTTGCAATTATAATTCAGTAGAATGCATCATGGCTTGCAGTTATCTTGTTTTTTTTTCTCTTATCACTTCGTCTTAAACAGGAAAAATAAGATATCAAATAAAGGCAAAAATATCAGCGAAAACTACTGATCTTTTTAACGATCGCCAATGTCGTTCAAAAGTGTTTATACATTCGGTTGCTATGTTATCTTTCTATATGTATGTCCTCCGGAATGTATATGCTTTAACTCGACTTCATAAATTCAGATGCCCATGTAATTTATATATGCCATTGAAGATGCCTCTGGCACATCATTATTATAAACGAAATACTTTTAGATGATAGTCCTTTTACGAGAGCACTTAAAATAATTTCGTTAGGTGCAGGGGAAAACTACTCACAATGTATTTTAATTGTGTTACTGTCCGTGTTAAACGTGTTTCATTTCTAACTTATTGAAATTTATGTTTCAAACTTATTGTATGGAAGATTTAGTGAATTAAAAAAATTAGAAAATGGTCCTATCCAAAATTCTTCTACAATTCTAATTTATTAAATTGTATTTTATGCCTTATTTAAATTCATTTCTATTTTAAATTTGTATTTTAATACTTTATTTCTTTTCAAAAATATGTTCTAGAATCTATTCTGCGTAGTTATTGCTTGTTCCGAAAGTTGCTTTTTTATCAATCTTAAATTCTGATATGAATTCTGTTAAAACTAATTGCTTTGTACCACCTTTATTTATATTATTTTACGTTAAAAAAATTTTCCCGCGAATTTCTCGAAAGAACCGTACCATCTCTTTTTTATTCCGTTTTTAAATGATGGTTTGGCAAATTTTCTAAGAGTTATTTTCTTCCCTCATATCAATAGGAGTCTAAGTGGGGGGTTATATTTAAGAACCTGGTAAATTAGGACTTAGATTTGGGGTATTGTAGCTTTTTGCATGACATTTTCCTTTATCAAAAATAATAGGAATTCAAATATGTTTTTTTTTGTTCGTTTGGCGACTTTTCTTTCTGAGCATTGTAACGTTTAAAAAATTGACAGAAAAAGAAAGCAGCAAGTATTTGTTTTTTATTGTGTTTTTCTAATCTATTAAACTATTATACATGTATAAGATCTTAATTTCTCAACACCTATCCATCAACAACTGACTCTAATCTATATTTAATCATCATAATATGAATTTCATTAGAGCCTTATGAGCGAACAGAAACTTTATTTACAGTAAAAAGCAACAGATAAAACATTAAATTTACAATTGTAATTTAAGTTTTGATTAATGCGATTAATTGCAGTTAAGTCCATAAGTTTCGTCTGTAGAGCTCCTTTTCTATTGTATGCGTTCCTTGGGTTAAATACAAAAATTTTACATCTTGATTATTTTAAAGTAAGATGCTCACCAAAGTTTTTAAATTCGATTTGCAAAACCTGATTTGCAGATTGGACAAAACCTGCATGCTTTTAAAAGGTTTTCAGTTTCACTGGCTTGTGATTTTAGTTTCATTATTTTGTTTTAGAAATGAATTTTATTTACGTATATGGATCATTATCATAATTCATATATTGCATACATAATTTGAAATGAAAAGTGAACAATTTCTTTCAAATTGGATAATTCTTTAATTCCCCCAATAATACAGTACATTAAATACAATTACACATCATCGTTTAAAATGCCCAAATATTAGTTTAGGAGTTTTGTTGCAATGTCCATAGTTGTCTTTAAAACCTACAACTGCTATCTAGAAGCAAGTCATAGGAGTAATACAAGGTTTTTCATAACACTATTTCTTAAAATGTAGTTTAAACTGAATTAATTACTGAGGAAGATATCGTGTAATATCAGAACAAGCTGTAATTTATAGTGAATATTTTAGAATTGTATTCTACTTGAAGGAGCAAGTAAAAATTTTCGTTTTATAAAGAGTTGTTATTTTATTTCTTGGTAAATTGAATATGTATTTTGATCAAATCCCAATGGGGGTAAATGACAATTGGGTAAGTGCTATTTAATTTAGCGATTTCAAAGCTGTCCACTAAAAAGCTGATCAAATGCTAATTACTCGTTGAGTCAGACTACAAAATGTTTCTTTAAAACCTTATGATAGAGTCTTATAGCAATTTCTGCTTTCAAAACGTTCATAGCTCATTAGATATTACATACACACATACGTAACAAACAAACACGTACACACATATATAAGTTCATCACACACACACACATATATATATGTACATGCATGATCTGGATTGCAGAAATGTAATAACTAAATTAAAAAAATATTTATTGCAAATATGAGTGATGCGTTGCTAGTACAGTTAAAAGTCAGCAATGTAAATTCATAAAAAAAAAAAAAACCACACTTCTTATTATAGTATTTCTTATTATTCTTATTATAATATCTTATTACACTTCTTTGTATAGTGGAATAAAACCCGAAACACATCTTTTAATGAATAAAATTTTCTAATGTTTTTATTCATACTTATTGTTTGTCTGATATATTACAAGCTTATGAAGATTCAAAGAGTTATTAGTAAATATTGCCTTAGATTCACTTTAGAAACGCCACTAAGATCGGCACATAATCTTATCTCGTTTGATGTTGTTGATTTTCATTATATGCAGGTTTCTCCAGTTTGTTTTAAATTAGTATAATTGCAATAAGTTTACAAGTTTTTAATATTATTTTATAAATAAGATATTTCCATAAACAATGACAACTAAATTTGTCAACAATGTTAATTCATAATAAAAAAAGTAATAAATTAAAAGTCAGCAATGTAAATTCATAATAATAAAAAAAAACCACACTTCATATTATGGACTTCTTACTATTCTTATTATAATATCTTATTACACTTCTTTGTATAGTGGAATAAAGCCCGAAACAATTGAAACACATCTTTTAATGAATAAATTTTTCTAATGTTTTTTTATTCATATTTATTCAATGCATATAAACAATGATAACTAAATTTGTCAGTTGTAAGAAAAAAAAGGAATCCGAAACAGCAACAACAAAAACAATAAAGAATAATTTTTTAAAAAAGAATACATTTAAATTTAGCTACCTAGATAAAATGTCATTTACTTTTTTACAAGCTTTAGCATGCGACATGAAAATGTTTTGTTCGATTATTATTAAACACTTTAAAACTATATTGAAACCAATCCATATTTTTAAGCACCAGTTTCGAGATATTGATATGTTTAAATTCTAACAAATTCTTCTAACAATTAAATATTATAATTAGCTACCTAATAAAAATTTGTTAATAAGTTACTACAGATTTAAAAATATTCCTAATAAGTAACTACATATTAAATTTAAGGAAATTGCGCTTAATGGCGAACAAATTGATCATAACATAGACTTTTCAGTTCTTCAATTTTTGGAGCGTATCTTAGGAAAAATAAACTTAATGAATAGAAGATTCTTCAAAAACACGTGACACACATTTCTATTTTGTCTTCTTGCAATACTTAACAATCAATACAACATTTAGAGAGGAAACTGATAAAAAAGTTCCAGAAGCTGTACAAACACCTGACTATTTCTCATGAGAAATTACATTCTCTGGAAGTGAATAGAATTTGTTTGACGTTTTTTTCTGCTAATGCAATAATGTACGATGTAACGCTGCATCAAAAGTAGTCGGAAGAATGTTGAATGTGTGCATTGAATTTCAATTAAAATCACTTTCCTCTTTATGTTTCTCTTTTTGTGTAATGGATGTACTTTTTGGTAATTTTGACTTGAAACAAGATAAATTACAAAGAGTATTAATTACAATATTACTGCAAACATTGCTATGTGGATAAAATTACTTAGTGCATTTTACTCTTTTAACACTAGAACCGCGGAGCGGGTCAGTTTGACCCAAATCGATGTTTAATTTGTCGCCGCGCGAAAAGTATTTATTGAAAAAAGATTTCCTTTCTGACTTTTAATATTTTAATATAAACAACAACTTTTCGTATTTAATAGCGAATAACATAAATAAATTTTCAGTTATAACCACTTATACCTAGAACCGCGAAACGGGTCAATTTGACCCGTAATAAGTTTTTACGTTTAAATGACAAAATAGAGATGCATTTTTTTTCCGGATCTAATGAGAAAGTACATCTGCCTCACTCCTAATTCCTCTAATGGGAAGAATCGCAAGGGTGGATAATGAAAATTTTAAATCAAGATCTTATATTCTTGATATGAAAAATGGATGATTGAAGTAGAAAATTACAACAAATATTTAGAAGTAGTATTGAAGTTGTTTTTATTATGCATTTATTGAAAGTACAGATATGATTTCCGATGTTTAACCCTTAAATGCATAGGGTAGAACGCGTTCCAAAAAATGCGCAATCCAAAGAATCAGAATTCATACCAGAAAATCTAAATAGTAAATTTTTCGTTACGAATGGTCTGTCATTAAGTAAAGTGAAAATTGGTCTTTTAAATTTCTGGTGAGAATACGGAATATGTGAATAAAACCCCCAATAAATCGGGAACACTTATGGTATCGAAAATGATACAATATGCATTTAAAGGTATAACATTACCGCCAAAGAAGCTTTGGAATGTTAGCAATTATTATCTGAAAATTATTGACAATGCAAATTATTGAGGATGAATATCTGCCTGTAAATGTAGAAAATTAAATTTTAATAATGAAAATGAAAGTGACGACGGCACTGCCTATACTCTTAACATTGTTGATTTTTCATTGGAATACAGGTGTATATTTATCAGTATTGTACGAAAGTTTGTGACATTTGTCAGATAAAAAATCGGATTTGAAAAAGAAAAATTAAGAATTTGAACAAAATGTGACAAAATGTGAACTTTATATACTAATGATAATTTGAAAAATAAATAAGCAATAACTGAAAATAAAAAAGATGGCAAGAAAACTACAGCACTAGCTATATAAAAGGGCCTAACATAAACGTAGACGAGTATGTGTTGTTTTAAATATCTGTGAGTAGGTTTGCTCAGTATATGTCTAACAAAACCAGATAAATTCAGTATCGAATCACGTCCCAGTTGCTAGCAGATGTTGATAAAAAACGAGTCTTAGAACGCCCAAGACGACAAATACAAATCTCTGTATAAATACATGCGGCTACTCTTCCAACACATTCAGACATCAGCATAACTATTTACTAAGGAGAAAAGGGTAAAAATGTTTTGTTGCTTAGCAGTCTACATATAACTGTTGAAATTTTAGATAATTCTAACAAAAATAAAATAAAATAAAGACACTTGTTCGCAACAACGAAACTAAATTCAGTGTGGTTGTATGATTACCCTGATGACAGGCAGTTTGCTTAAGACAAGCCTGCAAATTACAGGAGTGCAGTGAATGCGATTTATAATATTGTATATTTTGCTGATATCAGTGCTTGGGTTTCATGCAAATCTACAACCTGAAAATTTTTTAGTATATGTTAGTTTAGCCAAAACTTAGTCGATGACTTAGAAAAACCGTTTGTAACTACTTTCGACCCCCCCCCCCTAAAAAAACGCTCAAAACGATGAAAACGCAAACTAAGTATAAAAGAGTTTATCACAATTTAAAAAAATGAAAATAAAACTAAAGATGATTGTTTACAATGTACATACCCACACATTTTTTGGCAAAATGTGCAAACCTTTTAACCATGTTTTTCAAGCAATGCATACAATAAATTGGATTAGATAAATTAGTAAAATTAGTAGGTAACTTGTATTTTTCTACATTTTTAAAAATAATTCTTATATTTTATGTCAAAATTTATTTGAATGGGATAAACTATTTTTAATGTTTATTATGTCCATGTAAAGTGTATGTTGTATATTTGTTCAATATATTTTCCTCATATTTAATGAAATGTAATTTTGTATAATAGCATTTTCTGAAATGTAGGGAATTTCTGCTGTCTTTATGCTTAAAATATAATATAAATACTAAGAAAGATTGATTATTATAAGAAAATGTAATATTTTAACTAACCAAATTATGTATTTGGGCATATTTATAAATTGTTTTCCATCTTGGGTCAAATTGACCCGTTCCGCGGTTCTAGGTATATCGAAAGTCCCGCGGTTCTAGTATTAATTGATTTATATTTAATATAATAAGTTGGACATGGTTCCATGCAATATATATATATATTGCATATATTTACAACAATGCATGTTTACATATTATTTCAGATATGAAAAATGACAGAAGTTAAAATTAAATATTACTTTGTGTTCAGTAACGATCTTGCTGCAGTAAAAAACAATAACATATGATAAATTCAGGTTATCTTAGATTAGATATTGAGGTCGAAAAGACAGCCCATTAGATGGGCAGAGTTATGGATGGCTTGATGGACAGATGGGCAAAGAACCCGAAGTTATAAACGCTTTTCAACTACGTTGTAAAACATTTAAAATTCAATATATTATGTTGTGCTAACTAAACTTATAAAAGTAAATCATACATGTTTTCTAAGACGTTTAAAGAAATATTCATTCAGTTTTTATTTTATTTTACGATTTTCTTACATTTTAATACGCAATACTTTTTAAATTTTAAATATATACTATCAGTACTATAATAGTATTCTTATTATTACATATATTATCGATTACATTTTATTGTTACTTATTCGTATTGTTACATATGTGTTTTAGCAGTAAAATTTAACGTAGAGTTAGTCGCCAGTACAGCCGTAGTATAGTGAAATTTTACACTACGAAATAAAAATATTTCGATTCTAACCACTAGTGTCTTTTTAAAGTAAATTCAATATGTACTCTATCGAAATAAGTTAAATAAATAAGGTTGTAAAAAAAAAATTAGGTGTGAAAATGCGGCGGTTCTAGTGTTAAAAAAACATTATCACAATTTAAATATTTTTATTAAGATTTTAAACTTGTCAGTTTGTATTAATTTGATTCAAAACATTTGCTCGACCATGTCGATACTATTTTGTTTCCTTTTAGCATATTTTTTGGCACTAAATGTATTTTTTTTCAAATGCATTTCATTGTTTAGTTAATATTTAAAATTAAAAAGCTGCCATAAAGATAAAAAATAATTAATCGACGTTGTTATAGGAACTTATCTAAATTTGAGAATTGAATTGTACAAAGCAGAACTCACGTAATTTTGATGAAAGAAATGTTTTGAGGGGAACTGTTTCACTCAATTATAATAAACCTACAAAGTAAGTTACAATACAAAATGCACTTTATATTTTGGTAAGTCTGAATTTTAAAAAATGTTAGTTAACCTAAAGATAACAAAATATTATTTCTATAAAACTCATTTGTAGAAATTGTTAAAATTAAAATTTAATCTTACACCTAAATAGTAAAAAATGATAAAGTTGTGTTATTATGATAAAGCTATCAATTAAAGCTCTTACAGGTAGTATTTCAAGAAGAAAAAAGCAGAATTTATTCCATTTTGACTCAATCATTGAATTTTTCCCCCGTGAAATGATATTTTTGATAGAGCACGTACTTTATTTTTTTTCACTCTTAACGAGAGAATGGCAATATACAGACACAATAATTGGATTTTTCTCTTTGCTTTTAATAGCATGGACTACTTCTTTTGCTACTTTTAGAAAAACGGTACTAAAAATACAAAAAAATTCAAACACATATCAAGGTACAATTTTCAAACAAATTGCATTTGAAAGTATTTTTTTTTCCTATACGATGATGTAAAAATTGAAAATTTTTAATACTTAGAAATTTAAAAATTTTCATAAGCAAAAATTGCAAAACTGAAATTTTATTTTCAAGTGTTGCCATTCACAAAATATCGTATGCGTTACGCACAGATACGTTTGGCCTTTATTATAAAGATAGTATCATTAGATAAGTGTCAAGATCAATATTCTGAATGGGTAACTAATCGTAAAAAATATAAGAAATATGGAAAATCATTTAGTTATATCTTCGTCGACAAGTTTTTATTATGAATATCACCTTTAAGCTACACTCTTTGTAGATAACAGACGTCGAAACAGTGAAATAAAAAGCTGGTCCATTTAGAAAACAAAGTATCACTGAAACAAGATCAAGTGTTGTAAATATTATTATTAAAGAACAATAGTCATTCCCTTCTCTAACAAGCCATTTGTCACATTTCTCAAGAAAAATATTTCTTCCATAAGTGAATAACATCTTTGACATTCTTTTATTACTAAGAAAAATGATTCTATATCTCATGTAATGTTTAAGTAATTTCCTTATATAAGACATCCGATTGCATTATTATCATTGTGTGATCAATGAAACATTAATACATCAAAACTTGGAGAAAATTAGTAGTATTTGTAAAATATAAGATGAGCAAGCTTACATAATAGTAAATATTACAAATTTAAAATTTTTACTTATTCTCCAAGTAAAATTTACCTATGTATATAAAATAAATTCTGGATTTGTGATTTATCAATATACAGTTTAATGAACCTTAAGTTTTTAAAATTGGGTTCAGTATACTTATACATAATGTACAAAATATATTTGACATAGTGTCACTAAGAAAGGATTTTATAAAATGTCACCTCTAAAAGAGGTAAAATATGAACGAACATTAAAAAACCCCTTACATATAGGATATTATGCTTAATTGTTTAATAATAACATATCTTAATGTATTTTTGTATGCTGAATTAAATGACACAAAATAAATTTCTCTAAGTGTAATAATTGATGAGATATTTCATATATTTCTATATATTTGGCGCCAAAACCACAAATTTTCAAATAAGGATTTCTTAAACTCGTTACTATATCAAGGAAGAAATTGAAATTGAATAATTTCTTAGTCAATTATTTCTTTCAATGATTAAAATAGGCATATCAGTTAGAAAAATATTTACAAATGCTTCGAAAACTGAAAAAAAGTGAAAAAAAATTAACTTTCTAAGTAAGTGCCTCGCATTTTCCGAGTTCAATTCATTTTTAAATTCATCAATATTTAATTAGTTTTATGACAATTAAAACGTTTTAAGGAAAGTCGTTTAAAAGCTGTTTTCTCAAAATTTTATTTATTTATATTTTAAATGTTTAAATGGATCATGAATAAAAGTTATTGCTTATTTCACAAATAACTAAATGTGTTATTGAAACATTTTTGTTGTACCATTATGAACTAATTGCAAATCATGTTTTTTTTTTTTAAATGATTATTAGAATCAATAAATGTAATTCTGTGCTTGTCGTTATACATAAAAAACTATCGATATATATGTATGTCCTTATGTATGGGTCATTCCACACCAAATGAGCAAATCAGGTGTGGCTGACATGTCACAGATTTTATTGAAAATCATCATATAAGTAGATCACAATCATTTACGGGGAAGTGCAAAGTAGTAGAGTTCAGAATAGTTTATTTCAGTATAAAAATTTACATTAAAGTTGATACGAAATCAAGGTCTTGTGTACATGCTTGAAATTTCAAGTTTGATTATTAGCGTTAGGAATGGAAAGATTGTAATAAAAATTATTTACACTTAAGAATGAACTATAAGTAACATATTAGCATAATTTAGTAATTATATTTTTATTTCATAATTTAAAAATAAATAAATAATAAAAAAATCGTTGAAAAAATAAAGTATTTCAGTTGTGTGTTTTAAAATGAAGGACATTTTTTCCAAATTCAACTTTTTTTGCCATGATAGCTAATTGAATATATTTAATGCATCTATAATTTAATTCTTGCCATTTTCATTCCTTTATGAGAAAAAAATATATAGTGAAAACTACTGATTAAAAATTCAACATTTTTATCATTTTTTTGGAGTCGAATAAAAGCTTTCAAAAGTTTGAAACTCTTTGATATTACAGATAAAAGTGTATATTTTATGTATACAGAGTTTTATTCTTGCTTTCAGTTTATTTTTGCCCCAAGAATATTTTTAATTTGTATAGAAGTAGTAGACCGTAGTAGAAGTAGTAGACCGTAGTACCCCGTAAGTAGATCACAATCATTTACGGGGAAGTGCAAAGTAGTAGAGTTCAGACTAGTTTATTTCAGTATAAAAATTTACATTAAAGTTGATACGAAATCAAGGTCTTGTGTACATGCTTGAAATTTCAAGTTTGATTATTAGCGTTAGGAATGGAAAGATTGTAATAAAAATTATTTACACTTAAGAATGTGTGATTGTAACTATAAGTAACATTTTAGCATAATTTAGTAATTATATTTTTATTTCATAATTTAAAAATAAATAAATAATAAAAAAATCGTTGAAAAAATAAAGTATTTCAGTTGTGTGTTTTAAAATGAAGGACATTTTTTCCAAATTCAACTTTTTTTGCCATGATAGCTAATTGAATATATTTAATACATCTATAATTTAATTCTTGCCGTTTTCATTCCTTTATGAGAAAAAAATATATAGTGAAAACTACTGATTAAAAATTCAACATTTTTATCATTTTTTTGGAGACGAATAAAAGCTTTCAAAAGTTTGAAACTCTTTGATATTACAGATAAAAGTGTATGTTTTATGTATACAGAGTTTTATTCTTGCTTTCAGTTTATTTTTGCCCCAAGAATATTTTTAATTTGTATAGAAGAAAAACGACTTTCTTCATAAAATAACTGTATTTTAAAATGAAAATCAAGTAGGAAACATAGATGGCAACACCCGTCTATTTTTAGCAAGAAACTAGCAAAAAAGCGCGTGTTTTTAAAAAAAGATTGTCATTAGAATATATCGAATATTAGTTTTTTGAACCCATTTTTGTTATGTTAGAAATAAAAAAAAGGCAGTATTGAAACTTTTTTAGTGTGTCATGGAATTATTGATTCTTATATATGTGTAATATTGTAAGAGCTTTCCTTTAATTATCTTTTTTGAGGTAACATAAGAGGAATAATTATGATTTTGGCATTTTTTTAAAGTTTCTATGTTTTTTTGAAGATGAAGGAAATAAATAACAAATTTGAAACTTTGAGAATTCGATCTTCATACATAGTACTACATCTTGTATCAATTTTAGAGATTTTTTTTAAATCCTTTGATTTTTATAACATTTCAAAATTTTTAAAAATATACAAAATTTCAATATTTACAACCAATTTATGATTAATTATGATATTACCAGATTATTGTTACTCAATAAATATAAAGATTGATATACAGAGATTTCAATATTATATAAGAACTTCATTTTTGTTAAATAGTTTTCAAAATATTGAACTTGAAACTTGCAAATTTCGACGATTATCCGCTAGCCATTCTATATCACAAGTTTTTTAAATGTCCAGAATTGATAAAATAATTTATTTTTCGTCAAAATATTGTGTAGACATACATTTGAATATGAAATGAACATGTATCTCAAATTTTATTAAAATCGGATTCTATACAGCCACGGCTTTTTTTACATTTTTGCTCATCTGACATGGAATGACCCATATGCAAAAAATCTCACAAATACCGCAAGGACTGTGCCCGGTTGCAAATAAACAAACACTCAACGTCCCAGCGCTTCACGCCAACCTCCGTAGCCAAGCGCTTTGAGAAAAAAATAAACTTCGAAGAGCATACATTTTCAAAGTTGTTTCGACTTATCATATTTCATCCATTTGACCGCGTATGTCTTGTTTATGGAATATTTGTAAGAATACGAATGCGAATTAAAAAATGCTTACCCCACCTTTTGAAAAATTAGTCATGCATTATGAATACTCTCTAGGTTGACCTTTCTTTTTCCAAGCTAAAGCATTTGTTTGTGAAGTTTTATGCATACCATATACTACCATCTTGTGTCACTACACAACAATTATCACCTGAATATGAATAATGTAATATTAAAAAATAAAACACACCGCAAACGATTTTTCCACCACAGACCGTATGAATCGGAATTCCTTATAGTATCCGTGTAAGCGAACCGTAAATGCTAAAAAAATATTTTCATTAACGAGTATTTCATCGTAAACCCCAAAACATGTAGGACAAATCAAGTTTGTAAATACTTTTGAACTATATTGAAATATCTTGATGAACTAAGTGAACTATTGTTTCAACTAGTATACCTTCATAACACTAAACCTTGCAGTTTAAATTCTTCAGCGTCAGCCTTTACTTTATAACAGTATAATCTTATTGTAACAGCATCAGTATTCGACTTCGTCTAATCAATAGCAACTTGTGTAGACTTAAATTAATTTGCAAGTTCTAAAGCATTTTCTTTAAAAAAGAAAAATTCTTTTACGTGATTATTTTGCATCCAAAATATTTAAGTTAATTGGATATAAATATTTGCACATGTAAACTTCAAACTACGATACTCGAATAGAATGTAGCATACACGTTGCATGTCGAACTTCATTTTTTCGCCAAAGCGCTTCGCTAGAGGGGTTGGCGTGAAGCGCGGCGCTGGGACGTTGAGTGTTTGTTTATTTGCTGCCCGGTTCTGTCACCAAATGTCGCCAAGATTTACCGCCAACTTGGCAATATATCGCGAAACTAAGCGACAATAATTAGTCGCCTAAGTGACGCCAACTTCGCGATATCTCTAATGTTTCACCCAGTTCCCAGAGACGCCCAATGAAATCCAATAGGTTTGCTTGTTTGCTGAAAATCAACAAATGAGGACATTTTAATTCAACAAAAACTAATATTCGCTCAAAAATAGAGCGTAACCATTGAACTGATTTGGCCATACGTTACATAGGTAAGAAGGATTTTCTTGATACATCACTTAAAGCTTTTTGACACCACTAATTTTTTTAAATACAATTTCATTCAACTTAACGGCATAAAT
Source organism: Maratus speculifer (assembly GCA_964019185.1). Classification (NCBI taxonomy): domain Eukaryota; kingdom Metazoa; phylum Arthropoda; class Arachnida; order Araneae; family Salticidae; genus Maratus; species Maratus speculifer. The sequence continues at coordinate 164,734,037 of OZ025294.1, read as the reverse complement.
GTTTAGAATTGATGTTACGAATATTTTAGTTTAAAATAAATGGTGTACTTTAAATATTTTCAATTTGATGTACGTAAAAAAAAGAATCAGTTAAGTGGTTAATATGATTATTATCATAACTTTTGAATACAAATACAAACTATTTACAAAATGCAATATATTTATGTGAACTTCCCAGACAAATAAATTCCTAAGCTAAAAATTACAGAATGTTGCATGAATTAACTAAAATTAATGGGCAATAATATGTTTTTAATTTATCTATACCCATATTATACAAAGGTAAAGCTTGTTTATTTGTAGGGGAAAATTTTCGGAACTAATTTCAAAAGCAATAGTGCCAAAATTATTGTGTTCGCCCCTAATGAAACATAAGCTATATCTTATGCCGATGACACTAATCCAAAAGGGATGCAAGAGCAAATATAAAAATCCGTATTTTGTGTTAGTGAAGGACTTAGAAACATGTAATTTGACATGCTAATTAGAAATAAGGTATACATGGTCTCTAAGAACTTAAAAAATAAGAAATATAAAAGGTTTGAAAGTGCACAAAATCGTTCTAAAACCGTTCTAAAGTGACATTTTTAAACTATCTCGGAAACAAACTAATCGAAAAATAATGCTATCAACATGATGGTGACATACCTTCCTCAAACTTATGCTGTATCTGATATCGGTGTCACTATCCCAAAGGGGGGACAAGAACAAAATCTAAAAAGGAAAGTTTTGTGTTACGGAAGTGCGAGCTAACGAACTGATTAAAAAAATAATGATGTCATAATGATAGTGACAGTCTTTGCTCTTATATAGGTTTTACTTTATGTCGATGTTACTACCACGTGGAGGTTGCGGAACCCATCTAAACATTGAAATCAAAAATAATGTAATAAAAACATTGGTCAGATATGTAAATTGAAATCATTTTATGTTAACAAACGACGAATTCTAACAATAATTGTAATTTATCTATCGAAGAATAGATTACAAATTGAAAGTGAATTAAAAAGTTTATCAAGTACAGACACATAGAAGCGTGTTGTCGAAAGGAAAACTTCTAACATCACATTTATTAATTGCTATAGTTTTCAAAGTTATTAGCTACATAACTTGAACTGTCATTTCAACGAAAAAAATAATCATCCGGATCGATTCTGATATATAACAAACGTTTTATTAAATATTGAAAATAACAACAGAAATTTCCTAAATACACAACAAATTTTATAAAGCTTTATCCTGTGTAATTAAAAAAAAACGAATATAAATATATTTATGTGAAATATAAACGTAAATGAGTTTTCTCAAGCCAGAACTATACGATTTATGGGTTAAATACCGAGAGACTAAAAGCCTATTTATTGCTTATTTAATTCATTTTATATTAGCCTATTTTCAATGTTTTAATAATTTTTAAATCAAAGAATCAAAGTAGAAAACAGACTTTGTATCTCTGGACAGCGATTAATTTGGCCTTAAAAGCCTCCAATCAAAGAAATGTGAATGGAAATCGATTTATAAGGATATCGTTCTTGTTTTATAATTATTATTCGATTTTTTAAAAGTCGATGAAATTAGTGTATATTCAAAATCTTGGGAGTCTGAATGGTGGGTGGAGAGCATAGATTGCAGGGATTGCTAATGTTTTAGAACATTACATTTTTGAGCGGATAACTATTTAGATTCACTTTGCAATTTTTTTTTATTTTTTTTTAATTAAAATAAAAATACTTTTGGCTTTGCATGAATTTAAAACTTTATAACACAAACACAGGAACATGGTTAAAAAGTTCGAAAACTTTGGATAACTAACTTCTGAGCCAACTTTGGAGACAAACTTCTGATATTTTAAATCTTTTAATCTTTCATCTATTCGTTTTCGTACTTATTATTATCCATAAATTATGCTACAAATTTCAAGAAGATTAAACACAATAATATATATTGATATAAATATGGATAACTGACATTTTTTTACGGTTAAGAAACGTAGACGCATACGTAGATTTCTAAGTTAAAGAACTTTCAAAGGATTTAAAAAAAGAGCAATGAGTATATCTAGAAACTGAACAGTATATCCTTGATATACTTGATTTTAAAACTTGATATCGAAATTGAATAGTATACCATGATGTATATATATCCGATATATTTTTAATATGTCATTATGCTTGATATTTTCAATATTTTAAATTTAATTTCAAAATATCACTCTAATTATTTTTTATATTTTCTGTAAGAACGGTGTAAGCGAATTTTAAGACTATTATTAATTGCTTCGTATACTAGGTAAAGAACATTTGCTCTTACAATGACTTTTCAAGATTGAAGATGAATTTTTAAACGACAATAATTAGGGTAGGCAATATTGCTTACATTGAACATTGAAGTAATCTGTCTAATTTTAATAATTATTTGCATCTTCATTTAAAATAAATTTTTCTTATGTTAGTTTAATATAAATTAAAATACATAGCAGATTTTGAAATCCATTAAGAAGGCAACCCTACAATTATGTTGAAATCTAAATTAAGACAAGTTCTTTTGTAAAGGAAAGCAAAAATAATAATATACATTTAGAATATTATTTTACTAAGTTTTCATGCTAAGTGATTTTTTTTAATCTTTAGTAAATAGTAAGTCTGATATTTTTTATAAATATCAAAAATGGTTTGAAAACATCTGATATATATATATATATATATATATATATATATATATATATATATATATATATATATATATATATATATATATATATATATATATATATATATATATATATATATATATATATATATATATATGTGACATTTTGAAGTTAGGGGGGCAGAAACATCATCGCCAGGTTTCCCTTACTCCGCACAGAAGTCATGGCCAGCGAGAAAAAAACAAAATAAATAAATGTAGAAGGTCAAAATAATCACTCCCTGGCTGCTGCAAGTTCATTTTATTAAACTGTAGCTATAATAGAAGGAAAAGCTCTTGTTGCAGACGATATTTTACCGAAAAATCCAAAAAATATTCCATGATTTGCTACATCAAGTCGTACTCATGCAAGAGCGCACCCAAGAATCCTCATCTCTCTTACCACCTCTCGAGCTTCCTCTTTTTAATCTAAAAAGAAAATCCTAGAACATTCTCTAACCTCAAACCATCATTCTTTTATGTAAACAGAATTCCTGTCCAGCTACGAGACTATTTTCCACAGATGATTTTTATAGATGATTAATTTTAAGAGAAAAAGAAAAGAAATGTATTTATTGATATGCACACTATCAAAGGTTGACGGAGAAAAAATAAATAAATAGATAAAATAAAATAATGATATTTTTTGAAAGGTATGGTTTTGGAATAAATTTAATAAGACTTTCTTAAAAAGGGTTGATAAAAACATAGAAGAAATGAGTTTTATTTGGAATATTAAGAAATAAAGTTTAATTAAGAATATTTTAAATTTAGAGCCATCTTTTTAAATTTACGCATACTGGAATAATGTTTTTTAAGGCAAATTAAGAATTTATATCGTCTGCATAAAGATTAACAGATTAGATCTAGATACAGGATTTTAATTTAATAATTTGAAGTAAGTACAGAGTATTATTATAAGAAAATTGAAATAGTATAAAGGTTAGTTTTGGCGAAAAAAATTAAAATTTGTAATATATATGTGTGTGTGTGTGTTACCGTTAAAGTGTATAGTTTAATTGTTTCTTAAAAATAGTAGGTACATCGTAAAATAACTAACCAAGTCCGTTGAAGTGTGTAAAATTATTGAATTCTACCATCTAACTAGTTATTTTATAGAATAACGATTGCCCAACCGTTAAAATTGAAAATAAACTTTTTTTATATTAAAACAAATCGTTCAACAAATTAACTGATAATAAACAGTTAAAGTCATTCGAAAAACAGATTAGCAAATATTAATATATATTTGATAAATAATGTATAAAAACAGAATACATAATATATTACTATTCTTACATTAATTAATCCTAGAAAGACGGAATTTTTTTACTCAAGTTTTGTAAAAATATTTCACAGTACATTTTAAATTTAAAAGTGCTTGATTTATTTATTTTACTTTTTCTTTCTTGTACCTTTTTAACTTAATTTTTATAGACATTTCTGGTTAGAATAAAAAGAGTTTCATATGACAGTGGTCAAAATGACGGCTTACTGTCTTTCTAGTCTTAAACAGTAAGTAAAAATAACGGAATGTCTTATGACAATACTTATATTTAATTTTTTACTTTTTTCTATTTTTACAAGAAGAAAGTATTGCATTCCTGAAAAAAATTCAACTTTCGGTTTTTGATGAATTTACTTGTTTTAGAAAATCCTGAAAATCATTTGATGGTTTATAGAAAAAGTCTGCAAAATATCTATAGAATATGTCTATAAGTCTGTCTGTCACTCTGTCACCCTTAGTCTGTATGTTAGCGCTCTGTCTCAAGGACTAATGCATAGAATTTTACAAAAGTTTTGATTCAGTGGTCAAATATTTTGTTGCATAAACCTGTGTGACTTTTATTTGAATATTTATTTGTATAAAATTTTGATCATTTTTCATATTTTTGAAAAAGAAATAACGATATATAGGAGCCGGTTATTAAAACTATGTTTTTTTCCTATCCTTTAATATTAAAAATGTAACCATAAGTGATTATAAAAGCATTATCGACCCCCAAAACTAAAGAAAAATTCTTTCCGAACTTTTTTACTTTCATATTTTATAACCGGTTGTCAAACTCGGTTGTTGTACTCAGTAAAATCAAAATAAAAACCAACTCAATCTGACCGATAAATTTTGTTTCGACTACATTTCAAAGCAAATAATAATTAAACAAGTTCTTTTGACCAGTTTGAGCGATCCGAGAATCGTCCCACAAGATAGAAATAATAAGAATCAAAGTAATATTTTGAAATAGAAAATCAAAAGTTTAATGTAATTATAACTTAATTTAAATAGTCTTAAGTGAATTTTGGAAATAAACGGGAGAAAAGTTGACTAAATATAAATAAAATTTACGATTAATAATCGGTATCATAATCAGATTACAAAATTCGTGTAATCTGTTAGTATAATACTAAAAAATGGAATTTTTTTATTATTTAATAATTTATTCTTTTTAAAATATCGAATTTAAAAAGAAATTATTTAAAAGTTGAAAGCATTGATATGCATTAAAAATATTTAACTATAAAGAAAACTTTTCGCAGAAAGAAGCACAACACGTACGTTGACAACAATAATGCGCACAGTAAAAGAACAATGCATAATTTTAGTACTATGCGATAAATTTCGTTTTCTTTTGGTTTTGCTTTCACAAATGGCATCAATATAGTACTTAGAAGAGCAGTTGAAGAAAAGAAATTATTTATTCTCATATATGGCATACATATTGTACTAAGATGAGCGTTTGAAGAAAACAAATTCTTTATTCATAACACCTGAGCATTTCTCATGACAAATTTCATTCTAGAAGAGAAAAGGAACTCACCTGATCATTACTGCAACTAATGCGATATGTTCTTGTGCAGTGTTGCATCTAAATTTGGAAAAATTAAGCAGTCTATGTGTATTGAATTTCAATTACAACGCAATCTTTTAACATCTGTCAAAATTTCTGTCTTTTAACATTTGTAAGTTTATTATTATTCCTTAATTTATGGTTGTCAAAAAGTAGAAACTGTTTTAGAGACTTATTTATAACTATATAACTAAGTATAACAGTAAAGATTTCTATATGTGAACGCAAGTATACTTTAATAAGTACTACATATGTATATGCTATGAGTGTATATGCCATAAGTGTATATGCTATGCAACTGAAATTGTAACTGTTTTTTATAACTTATTTATAATTTTTTTTAAACTTTATTTCTTAGAAGAAAATGATTTTTGAAAAACATTAGTTAATTTAAAATATTCATGTGTGTGTTATTAAGAATTGTAATTTAGCTTAACATAGATCTCATTTAGGTAGAAAGATATGTAACAATTCAATGCATAAATAATGGACTTTTGTCTATTTAATACACAGTAAATAAAGAAAGCACATTTGACTTTCAGTCCTTGGGCTAAACTTTGTAAGTTTTTAAACATTTACCTGATTATCCCGAATTATGTAGGGTTTATATATATTGCAATTAGATACTAATTCGAGTGAATTCGGGGATAGCATATTTTGTCACTATAACGTTAAAAATTTGTAGTAAATTGGCCAATCATCTGAACGTTTTTATCATAAACGGTTATATTGTGAGGGAGTGACCTTTGTCATAAAGGCATTCTAGTATTTCTGAGATCGTGACGTCAATAATTTAACATGTGTAAGCTTGAAAGCGACATCTATCCTCTCTTTTACTTTAATTTTCTAGAGTGTGTGTGTCTCTTTCGGATTCTACAGTTAGGTCGCGGTTAGTAGTAATATGTAAATTTGAAGTATCTCAGTTTGCAGCATATAAAAGCTTGGAGTTTGAGTGTGTGGAGTGTGTCTAGCGATATTAACCAGCTAAGGAGTGTCTCTAGCGGCGATTGCCCGCTGGTGTCTAGCAGAGTGTGTCTAGCTGCGTTGATTGATCCAGAGCAAGCGATATCGAGTGTTAGCGAGTTTCCAGTGAGTTGCTAAGGAGTTTTGGAATTTGACTCGAGAAGTTGGCCAGTGGTAAGAATTTACTAGTAATTACGTTGATCATCTCAAAATTAAATAAAGAAATATATACAGCCACGGGCTGTCTAATAAGATTTTATCTAGCAGCTTAGCCGAAAGACAGCTGAGAAGTAATCAGAGGTGCCACGATTGAGCTAGTTCCGGAGCTGTGAGTATGAGTTTAATCTTTTAGTATTATTCTCAGTTGTGAAAATACAGACTTGCTCCACTCCCCTTGAGCCCTTATCGTTTTTAATAAACTGTTTTTATCTTAATTCCTGAGTTATGTATGCATTTAATCCCCAGTACGAGCACCCAACCGTTACAACATAACAGTAATTTAACTCTGTTCTGACAATATTATTACTAATTTTATGGTTAGAGTTAGGTCATTCTATGATCAAGGTCAGGATAAATTATGGTTATGAAACCATTATTGGTAAATCGGTCAAATTTTTAACAGTGTATTGACATGCTACGGCATGCCTGTATTCTCTCGGCTTAATATCTAATTGTATTACATATGAATCCGAAATAAACCACGATGATCAGGGAAATGTTTAAAAACTTACAAAGTTTAGCTTGAAAAAATAAACTCAAAAGTGCTCTTTTTATTTGTTGTGTATTAAATATACAAATTATTTAACTGCCACTATTATGTACTATTTATGTATTGAATCCTTACATATTTTTCTGTTTCAGTGAGACCTATTTTGTGGTAAATTATAACAGTGTACGATTCATATTATCAATTTTACTTCACCTGACGCTGAAAAGAAAGACAATTTAATGTAATATAATAAAATTGTATACAATAAAAAATTATATGTAGTATTTGTTTGGCAATTTTTCAACATTTGTGATGTAAAATAAAATAATGAAATGCAATAATGTGACTGAAAATAAAAGAAGATGCTTTTTTGCAATTGTTTTCAAGAATATTGGTATGGGAAGGTCTAAGCATTAAATTACATAATAGTTAAACCGATTACTATCAATGTATTTTTTCCATTGATCTCGATATTTTTTCACATAAATATCTTTCTCGTATGTAGTGAATTCGTTTTCATTCAGGAATTTTATTGTAATTGTTACATTACCGTAAATTATACTGAATACTATTCATATGACCTTTACTGGTAACTCTTATTTAGATATTTTCTGTAATTCGAGCTGAAATAATGACTTTTTTACTTATTACTTTTTTCACAGATTTTGAATACCATACAATGTTGCTAAAAATAATAGTAATAAAAGTAGTATCAAATGCTTGAGATTGGTACTAGTATCACTCTAAAATAATTTTCTTACAGTTGAAATTTCCACTGCTTCAAATCAATCACCACTTCTCATAATTCTTTTTGGATGCATGTCAGTTCTCTACAACTATGTATGCTCTCCAGTCATATGTATGCTCTCAACAATTACATTAAAGAACCATACTGATCTTCTATTACATTAAGTTCACATGTTTTGGGATTACAATGAATTCAATATAACAATATAATAATTCTTGTTTAATTAGACAATTTTGCTTTCTAAAATATTTTTAAAGCAATACTCTAAAATGCTAGAAAGAAAGACACCAAAATAATTCTACCGTGACATTGAAAGTAATTTAAAAAACGATAAGACGTAAGGCCTGAAAAGTAAATATTGTTCTGTATGTTCTTAACCAAAAAATGAAGGACTGCAAATTGGAAAATCCTTTCAAAGAAACAACACGATTGAGAATAATTAAAAAAACTTTTGCCTAAAATTAAAATAAATCATTATATAAATACATCTAAAGTTTAAAAAAGATTATTATTATTATTATTATTATTATTATTATTATTATTATTATTATTATTACTAGCTGACCCGCCCGGCGTTGCCCGGGTCCGTATTAGCAATATTAAACGAACTTGAAATTTGTATGATTTTATCAATAACTGGAAGCATGCAGAAATGCATTGTCTGAAATACGTCATTTTCATCGTTATAAAGTATTAAAAGGTTCTGAAAAAAAAAGAAAACTTTTAGTAATACAATTTTTAGTTTAAATCAAATGTTTTCAATATTTTATTTAATTTTATTCAAAATGAAAAAAGATTTTCTTAGCAGACGATTTTTTGTGATAAATACATTATCTGTTTTATATTTCTTCTGCTTTATTCCTTTTATTTATAGAGTTCAAAATGAAAAAAGATTTTCTTAGCAGACGATTTTCCTGTGCCTCAATTAATTATCCTCGGAATTCCTTTTATTTATAGAGATTATTATTATTATTATTACTATTATTATTATTATTATTATTATTATTATTATTATTTTCTTTTTTTTTCATAATCTTGCATAAAGTTTATTATTATTCTTTTAACGAAAAATAATTCTAATCAGCTCAACTGTAACGGGAATACGATCACAGAAGGCTGCAAATGCCGTCTGTGCTTACTTCAAAAGTTGAATTTTGTATAAAAGAAGATGTCAAGTAAAATGAATTGATATTAAATAAAAAAAATCTATCTTTTAAATTAAAAAACTAGTGTAATAGTAAAGACTTAGCGACTGCATTGCAAAAGACTTGCTCACTTGTATAAATCGCTAAATAATGCATAACGTTTGTTCGAAACGCATATTTTGTAAAAGAAAAAAAAACCTGCTTTATAACTATCCGTTTTTAAACAGAATTTTGTACTTAAAATATTTTTTTAATAAAAGAAAAAAGAAAATGGCGCTTTCAAATCATAATAAACTGGAATATACATTTCTTCAAAAAGAATTTTCTTCTCGAGAAAATACTTTTTAAATTTAAAAGTTCAAACAAACACTTTTTGTATCGCAAACGTTTTTAAAGTGCTTTTGTTTCAACTGAGATTTAAAAATCAATTGTTTCAGAAATTTGTTTCTATAGAAATTTCTCTTCACGGCTTAACAAAAAGGTACATAAAAGCATATTTATTATTTTCGAATAGGCGATAAGTATTCTTTTTTATAATCTCTTTTAAATAAAACAAAATATGTATGATATAAAGGATTTTTTTCTTGTACGAAAGAATATTCATTAGTTTAATACTTGTTTTTATGACTTGAAAAATTGTAAGAAAAATGTCTGTAGATTTAGTTGAAAGTGAGTTTGTTTAGTTAAAATTTGCGTATGGTAAAAAAATGCAAAAAAAGTATCAAGTAATAAAATTGTTTTATTAGACAACTAATGGCAATTTACTAAAAGATGGAAAGAACATAGTTTTGAAATTAAGAATGTAGAAGAGAAGAAATTCCTAGAAACAAAGTTATTTTACCATATATTAAGGGTGAAGTTTGTGGGAGACGTTGCGAAAAGAGGGGGAAATTTTAACTCAGGAAACGACAAAAACATAATTTGATTTTTTTTATTGGATGACGCCATACGCAAGTCAATATGATTATTTTTTACAAAGGTCCTTGTTTTGTGATTACAAATTTGAAAATTATACATTACTAGCAAACCCCACAGTTTTGCTCGCGTAATAGTTGAAATATGCCAAATGATAAGGTACCCTGGGGTAATAACGCCAGACGGGGTAATAACGCCAAGTGCTAATATTTTGCATAATTATGAAATAATCTGGTAAATGACACCCATGTGCTCTGCGCAGAAGGGTTTTGAGTCATATAAATCGCAAAAAACAGCTTCAAGTTAATTTATTTCATTTTTAGGTGTTATTGTTTTTACAAGCAGCTAAAAATAACGCTTGATCTAAAATTTGCGCGATACGTTTTGCGATGTGAAGACAATTTTTTTTATCCGGAAATACTTTGTTAATTACATAAATTTGTAGTACATTTAATGGACTTTCAAAATGTTGTTGAAGATTTTGGATATCTTCTCGAGATAATTTGTAATTTAAAATGTACAGCGCAATAACTATAACGGGGTAATAACGCCAATCCTTGCAATTTTTACCCCGGTTGATTCCCTACAGTGACCGAGCTACATCCTAAATACTGAGTCAAATAAACACAGTTAAAACTGTGCAATATTTCTAATAATTCTATTTAAGCGGTCCTTTTTAAGCAAAATAAGCTCACGGTCTGATATTCTTTTGCCTCATCCTCCCCCCCCCACACACACACACACACCACACCTTTATTTTTCTTACACTTTCACAAAAAATTGAACATTTTCAATAGCTTAAGATGCAATTTGTCAATTTCTAGAGCTGAGAGTTTGTATTTTTAGAATTGGGCAATCTACATGCAATTCTTCCAAATTATTTCATAGTTTTGTTTCAATGGCGTTATTACCCATATAGGTGGGTAATAACGCCAAATAGCATTGGTCAAGAAATCACGCCATTACATTTTATGTATTCATATCTGTTAAATTATTTTTTTTATATAGATAGTCAATGAGTTGCTGTATCAAATCATATATTTGTTTGAAAAATACAAGCTAAAACTGAGCCGTGAAAATTGGTAGAACATTAACGTGGCGTTATTACCCCAGGGTACCTTATTTGTAAATCTTATTTTTATTATAAGAAATTATATTTTTAGGAATAATTAAAAAATTATCATTTAAGCCTAAACTGCATCACTGCATTAACTTAGAGTGTAAAAAGATGAAATAAATGAGAAGAAACAAAGCTTATTCTAAATAAATCATAATTAAAATTATACTGAAACTTTTTTGCTCAATTCATATGTTTATTTCAGTATTCGTTTGAAGTTTTGAGTTTTTTAGAAACCAAATTCTTAGAACGCATTTACATCTCAAAATTAACCATCGTGACGAATCCCAAGGTTTTTTCTAACGTTTATCATCTCTCTATTGTGCTACTGGCGGGCACCATCCTCAAATGCCTATGCTGAAGCAGAGACTGCCATCATAAATTTGCAGACATCAATTTTGAAATCGATTAGGTATTTCCCATTATTTTTTTCAAAACGCAATTTAAAGAATGTTCAAAGGTTTTTTAGAGATCTTTTTTTAATTCCTGCCAACCCTAGGAAGTACTAGCACACACATAAAATGTAGCTTGTGTAATGTCACAGACGGTTACTCTTGATTCGCAACTATTATTTTAAAAATCAGTTGGGGGAGTCTGATATGGAATAGAAATCATAATTTAGGACTTTTTAGAAAATTTTCCGTTCCTTTCCTTCACTTCACCCCTTTTAAATTTCGATTTTATTTTCGGCTGTTCATAGAAGACATTTACATTATATATGTAACTATCATGCCTTATTCCAAATTTCTAGCTTCTGTAGTAACACAGGAATCGTAATTAATAATGTATTTTTTTCCGCAACTTTCTGGTGGTAGTGGTATACGGACTTAAAATATCGCCTATGTTGGAGTAAGTTCTGGCCTCACCAATTTCCAATCATTTATTTCTATCGATGTGGTATTTGATTAATAAAAATTGCAATTTAGGAGGGGTTTTAATTTATAATTTTTATTCTTATTCCTTTTAAATATGGTTTGTAAATTAGAATTTTTATTCTTCATACTTTTAAATATGGATTGTAATTTGGAATTTTTACACTTCATCCTTTTAAACTTGGATTTATTTTTTTTGACGGTTCTTAGAAAACTTTTGCAATGTTTTTTTAACATGACAATTTTCAAAATTTTAGACCCTTCAGATGTATAAAAACACAATTTAGAACATTTTTTACTCGTGCAGACTCTAGGTTTAGCGACAACTATATATAATATAGTCTATTGAAGTAGGCACTGTTACCATCAATTTTCAACCATTACTTTTTATAATAATAGGTTGTTGCCTGGTGTAATATGGTAAAGTTAAAATTATTTACAACGTTAGAACACCAGAGTATTCGAATTCCAAGCATACCGGTTTCGGTAGCATATAGCATACCTTCCTCAGTGCTAAAGATAGTGGAGATTTGCTCATATATATATAGGGAGGATGGGGATTCAAGTGATAAGTTTCTTGACCAATAGGAAAACAGAGGATCCTAGACAACAGCCAATAGGAAAACAGAGGATCCTAGGCAACAGCCAATAGGAAAACAGGGAACAGTTAATAGGAAAATTGGGTGGAAAATGGAAAAGATATTGCGAGAATTGCATTAAAAGATTAAGAAAAATTAGTTTTAATGTAATATTTCCAACAGTCTGATAATGGTGGAATAGCAAAATCACAATTAACAAGATTAGGAAGATTTTTATGGATATGGAAAGCTTCAAGGAAGTTAAGTTCTTGTATAGAAGTAGGTTTAGTTAGTATCTTAACCGAATTGAAGTCAAAAGCATGACTCGTCTCCCAGCAATGTTTTGCGATTGAGGATTTCTTGATTTCTTGTTTTTCAATATATTGCTTATGTTCTTTAATACGAAATTTTAGACTGCGTTTGGTTTGACCAATGTAAGAAAGACCACACTGACAATTGATATTGTAAATGCCCCATGAATTTGATAAATCAACAGGATCTTTAAGGTTGGAAAGGTTGAGTTTATTAGTAGGAGTAAAAATTATTTTGAAATCGAACCGACTAAGAATTTTAGCAATGGAAAAACTTGATTTTGGAAAGAAAGGTAAGACAATGCTAATATTGGAACGAGTAGAAGACTGAGATGAGTTTGAGGAGTGAGAGTTTTGCAATTTAGAAAGGGCAGTATCAATAATAGAAGGGTTGTAACCTCTATCAAATGCAATTGCTTTAATGTATTGAATTTCATTATTGAGAGACTGAGAATCAGAGCAAACATGAAGAGCACGATTTATGAATGTGTAAAAGGCAGCCATTTTTTGACTTGGAGGATGACATGAACGAGCGTGGGGGGGGGTAGAGAAACAGCGAAGCTTTTTCGATAGACAGATGTAGAGAAGCCAGTTTCACTGCGAGTGACAAGGGTGTCCAGGAAAGGGAGTGATCCATTATTTTCTGTTTCATACGTAAATTGGATATTGTTATCAATAGAGTTCATGATGCTAAGAATGTCCTCAATATTGTGAAGAGAAGTGTCAAGTAAGGTGAATGTGTCATCAACGTACCGAATCCAGAAAGGGAAAGAGAATTTATCAAAAAGAGAGCATTCAAAATAGTGCATGTAGAAATCTGCAAGGATGGGAGACAGGGGCGAGCCCATAGCTAAACCATCAGTTTGTCTGTAAAAATTGCCTTGGAATGAAAAGGTGGTTTGAGAAAGACAAGTAAGTGTAAGGGAAATAAGTTCTTGAATTTCGAAGCTTGAAAAATGAAATTCACGGAGTCTTTGTTCAAGACAAGAGAGGGCGCCATTTATCGGGACATTTGTGAAAAGGGATTTAACGTCAAATGAAACCATAGTGAAATTAGTCGGAGACAAATTTTGTATCATTTTGGCAAAGGTGATGGAATTCTTCACAGTGTATAAATTTGCTGATAGAAGGGGAGAAAATATTGTTGTTAAATATTTTGTTAAATTGTAAGAGGCTGTGCCAATATTTGAAACAATCGGACGAAAAGGGATATTGGGTTTGTGGACTTTAGGAAGAGCATAAAATCTTGCACAGTGTGCAGCAGAGGGAGAAATGTAGGGATGAGAAGACTTAGGCAAGAGAGGACAGGATTTAACTATGGACTTAATTACTGATAATTCATGATCAGAAGGGTCCCGAGATAAAAGTTTATATGGGCCATCTTTAATAAGGTTAGTTACTCCATCAATATAATGCTTTTTATCTAGAACGACAATCTCAGCCTTACCTTTCTTTCCAAAATCAAGTTTTTCCATTGCTAAAATTCTTAGTCGGTTCGATTTCAAAATAATTTTTACTCCTACTAATAAACTCAACCTTTCCAACCTTAAAGATCCTGTTGATTTATCAAATTCATGGGGCATTTACAATATCAATTGTCAGTGTGGTCTTTCTTACATTGGTCAAACCAAACGCAGTCTAAAATTTCGTATTAAAGAACATAAGCAATATATTGAAAAACAAGAAATCAAGAAATCCTCAATCGCAAAACATTGCTGGGAGACGAGTCATGCTTTTGACTTCAATTCGGTTAAGATACTAACTAAACCTACTTCCATACAAGAACTTAACTTCCTTGAAGCTTTCCATATCCACAAAAATCTTCCTAATCTTGTTAATTGTGATTTTGCTATTCCACCATTATCAGACTGTTGGAAATATTACATTAAAACTAATTTTTCTTAATCTTTTAATGCAATTCTCGCAATATCTTTTCCATTTTCCACCCAATTTTCCTATTAACTGTTCCCTGTTTTCCTATTGGCTGTTGCCTAGGATCCTCTGTTTTCCTATTGGCTGTTGTCTAGGATCCTCTGTTTTCCTATTGGTCAAGAAACTTATCACTTGAATCCCCATCCTCCCTATATATATATGAGCAAATCTCCACTATCTTTAGCACTGAGGAAGGTATGCTATATGCTACCGAAACCGGTATGCTTGGAATTCGAATATTCTGGTGTTCTAACGTTGTAAATAATTTTAACATTACTTTTTATATCAGTTTGATATTTCCTGAACGTATAAAACGTAATTTAGGACGTTTTTAGAAAGCTTATTACTCATTTTATGCTCTTTTAAGTTTTTCTTCAAAATTGTTTTTGGAGAGCATTTACTTTTTGTAAGTAGTTTCCATTCAAAATATTGAGTTACTTTCTGAGACTGCACACGAATCTGAATGTAGAACTTTTTAGAACGCTTTTCACGCATTTTCATTCATTTTAAACTTAGCTTCTTTTAAGAAATGTTACATTTTTATTTTAGAAGAATGTGTTGAGAGGAAAAAAAGGTTAATGTTGTTAAGAAATGGAAAAAGAAAGATACGTATAATAAAAGGAGATTTTCTAATTCACCAATATCTATGGTCTAAAATGTAATTCAAAACATTGTTTGGCATGATACATAAAAACCAAGACACGTGTATTACAGGATTTCGCTGTTGAAGTTTCATCAGAAAAAATTTGTGCATTTACAGTTGTAAAATGATTTTTACTTTCTTCTATCTTTACACGATGAAAGTATTGGATTAATGAAAACCTTCGAATTGCGGTTTTTAACAGGTGCCACGTTTTACATGTCAAAAATACCAAAAAACATGTGTTTACAAAATGTCTCTTTTTCTCTGATTTTGTATGTCTGCATGCGACATGAATTTCATGGGTGCACTATTTCAAGAACTAATGCACGAAATTTAATAAAAATTTATATTTAGATAGTCCATAATATTTATTGATGTTGGTTAGATTTTGGTGTAAATCGCACAACAGGTGGCTCTGCTATACTGCATCTTTTTACTATTTATACAATAACTATATCTCAATAACTAGTGCACGAATTTCAATTAAACTTCAGAATCAATTGTTCCTTTATATGAAATTATGCTGTTTGCATTTTGTTACACATAGTTTTATAGGTGGCATTGCTTACTGCATTTTTCACGATTTTCGCAATAGCACTATTTCAAGAACTAATGCTCGAAATTTAATAAACATTTTTATTCAAGTAGTCTCCGTTATAGTTTGATGCTGATTATTCTTTCGTGTAAATCGCTCAACAGGTAGCGTCGTTATGCTGTATTTTTTACGATTTACACAACAGCACCATCTCAGTAAATAATTCGCGGATTTCCATCAAATATCAGATGTTGTTGGCACTTGAAATGAATAGATGCTGTTTACATATTGGTGTAAATATGTCAAAAAGCGACGCTGCTATGCTGATTTTTTTACGATTTCTGAAATAGCTGTATCTCAAGAATTAGTGCACGGATTTTTTTCAAACTTCAGATTCAGTGAATCCGTGATATGGAGCAGTTATGTTCATGCCCATGTGTCAACCGAGCAACGGGTGGTGCTATTACGCAGCATTTTCCTGATTCCTTCATTAGTCGAAAAAAGAACTAATAAAGAAGTTTTTTCATCGCACTTTAGATTCAGATAAAACTTGATGAGCATTATTGTTCTTTATATTTTGGTATAAATCGTCCAACAAGTGAGGTTTTTCAGATAAAAATTTCCAGTTATCGGCAATAGTCCTATTCCAAGAACAAATGCATGGAATTTCATGCCTTTAGAATTCTCACGATGAGCACAGATTGTCACTTAATTTTGATACTGTGGTAGCGACTTTTGATAAAAGTTCTAATTCTTTTAGATCCTTTATATGAATTGGTGTTTTGTACAATTTCGCTTTATAGATGACGTTTCTACACTGCATTTTTTAAGATTTCTGAAATAGATCATTCTCGTGAAGTAATGCACAGATTGTCATGAAATTTATTTTTCTGTTAGTAGCGTTATTTGGAGTTATTTAGCTATTTAAAAAGCATATTATATATGAAAAATTTATTAGACTTTCCAATTGTAAGTAATATGAAAAGTTTTCATTTAAACTCAAAAAAGTTTTTAAAGCTTTGTGACTTGGTATCTCAGGTTCGATATACTAGTACTGATAGCAGTCAAGGTTTTTACAGCACTATACGGTGGAGCAGTGTTTATGTTATAGCTGTATAGTTCAAACGTTGCATAACCATAAAAATTAAGCTTTTACAAAAATGAATCATTATGAAACAAAAATGTAATGAAAAACAAAGGTTTAAAACTTGTACTTTTATTTTTTATAAAACATGCTTCACAATCTAATCATCGATGAAGGCTGAAATCTATATTTCATTGTTATTTTTTTAATTGTAAATTTAAAACGTGAAATAAATTTACTACCTCTCACAATAAAGCTCGGTGAATAGTCCAGTAGCATCAATGTACATGAAATATTAACGAAAGTTACCATGCCATCCTTCGAAATGGTCATCTCCTATAACTATGCACCGCTGAGATCGCTCCAGCAGTAATTTTTGTGGGTTATTTTACTGAAATCAGAAATCTAGTTAAAGAAAGAAAAGTTGATTAATTTACACTACATTGTGAAATCTTGGTTTTCACATGTACAAAGAGCATAATCTTTAAGAGCTAGTAGGGAACTAAAAACGAATTTCAAATGAAATGAAATTGTAACCTTATATTCAGTGTGCTACAAAAATACATTTTAGACCTATCCGAAGAAAAAATTCCGATTTTTTTTCATTTATACTACATAGTGAAATTTTGATTTTCACAAATAAAGAGCATAATCTTGGTAGAAGGGATAAAAGTATATTAAGAGGAAGAGAAATAACAAGCGACACCGTAGAGAGAAAGTCGAGGAACACATCACCGAGTTGCTTGAACCTGGTTAGGAATACTTGTGTCAATTGATACTTCGTTCTGTTCCTTGATACCGCATCAGTTCAGAAAAGTCTAACTTGTGGTGACTTGGACGATTGTATAATGATTTTGCTATTTCTTTTCCGTGACCGGAACATGGTATCTAGTGACCCGAGTATTCCTAACCAGGTTCAAACAACACGGTGATGTGTTCCTCGCCTTTCCTTCGACAATGCCGCTTGTTCTTTTTTTCCTCTGAATATACTTTTACCCTTTCTACCATAAAAAAATATGCTTTTAATTTTCCTTCTTTCAATAACTTCTTCTGACTGTATCTTCTTTCCAAGTTTCTATTTCTCTTATCAGACTTTTTTTTATCGATGACCAGATTCGTATTCTCTGCTGTCACAACTTCTACTTGGTGAAGCAACCAGTATTAGTGGCGCATGATTATCAGCATAAGTTGGCAATTGCAATTCTTTCAATATGCATGATGACCCCAAAGAATTACTTTTCACGCTATCGCGTGTCTTTGCATTGTCATGGCCCTTTATACTAGCCATTTCTAAGCTCGTTGTAATAAAACGCACAAAACACTATAATGGCACATTAAACGACCCAAAAAGCACTGTATATCACCACAAAAGGGTTTCACGTAAACACTGAACAAATGTCGCAGGTAATTTAGCAAGGATAAATAATAAGAATCCTTTATCGCATTTTGGCTCTCAACTATTTCGTCCTTCACTCCCTGACTATTACGACGAATCATTGCGCGCGCTTAGAGTCCTGCTACATAACTTTCTCACCTTCCACACTGTAAAAAGAAATTTGGATAATTACAAAAAATTTTCTAGTAGAATTGTATTCCAAGAACTTTTTATGTAACGGCAACAATAAAAATTCATGTAACAGATACAGATTTGCACTTTGAATCAAACAAATTTTAAGGTTACTAAGAATTCTTTTGGGAAATCGTATTCCAAGAACTTTTTAAGTGACGATAACGAGCATTATAGATAAAATTTTAGTAAAGTTACCAAAATTTTAGTAAATTCTTTTGTAAAGTTACAGATGGTTTTAGTTTTGCTTACAAGTTTTGTAGATTGACATCATTTTCTTGTACAGTGTACACATAAAATTTTAGTAAGCATAAGAGATTTCGGTTAATTTAGATTACTAAGGTTACAGATTTTTTTTACAGTGCAGATTTGTTTTTGAAGTATACTGCTGTCTTTTCCCCAAATATATGACGTTTGACACATAGAAAATATATAAAGAAGACCAAGGGAGATAAATAATGCAGAAACTAACGATCGATTCAAACAAATACAACTTTTCCCTATTATACGCGAAAAAGCTATAAAATTAGCCTAAGTTATAATACACATAGATATTAAATAATGCATGATCAGATCTTATTTAAACATTTGGCACATTAAATATGCTTTTTCAAGTAAATGCAACCAAAATAAATTTAATTTAATATTTTTTAATTTTTTTCGAAAAAAGTTCAAAAATGAATATTTTTGCAAAACTTCAAGCCGTTTGCGGCAGGGTAAGGAAAAGTCCAAAAAACCTCAATTTTTTTGTATGAACTGAGTGCCACCAGTGGCCACTTTTCCGCACCCGCCATAGTCGAAAATAGAAAAAAGTTTTTTTTCGGCCCACCCTACTATACATGTCCTGGGAAATTCGCAATAAGCCTTCATTTGGGATGAAGTTCAAAACTTCGTCACGTTTCTTTGAATGTCAGCGATATGGTCAAATCTTTTTCATAGAGAGTTTGAGTCGTGAAAATAGGAAGAAGTCTGGGGGATTGAGATCTGACGATTATGGTAGGTGTTCGATTTGCACCATCCCCCATGATTTTCTTTCGGTGTCTTGCAAAGCTTAAAACTAAACTTTAAACTGATCTTTTATTCATTCATTTTCCTATTCTCAGTTAAGAACTAACATACTGAACAAGCACTTAGTAAAGCATGTCTTACACAGAACATAAACAGTGGAGGAATATGGTCTACACTTGCCTCTATGCAGGTGCAGCGTTTTCTTTCCCCAGTGTTGCCAGATGGGTCGTTTTGAATTCATTCGCCAAACTTTATTGTCAGAGGTAGTATATTGCAAAATATGTCCTTGAAGTCATTGGTAGATCAGTGTGAACGAAAATTGATTAAATAATTTGTAAACTCATTTAAATGCTGAAAGTAAGATATATTTTAAATATTATGAAATAGTATTAAGAAATAATTATTAGTAATAATTAAGAAATAGTATGATCCATTCAAAGTTTTCTACAAAGTTTGAAATTCAAACTTTAGTTAGAAATTATCTCAATACTTACATATTTAAAAGATTCATTTTAGTATTTTGCACTGCGTTCACTGGGAAATCGTTAAAAAAATTTCTTTAATTTTCCTAATAAAGCCTAAATAATATTATTGTCTGATAAATTCTTAATATAGAAGAAGTATTCTAGTAGGTTATAGATATGTTTGTTTAGTTAGCAGTTACTTTGGATAGTGTATTTTAAATAAATTATTTTTTTGATCCCGTATGCATGCAATTATATAAAATCTAAAAACATTTTTTTGCAGTATATATGTTTGTGAGACTTTTACTATTTCTTAATGCTAAATCAGCTTCTATTGATGGAGAAATATTTAGCAATAAACATATGACAAAAAGAAGTTTTTTCAAAACATAAAAGAGAATTTTTTAATCAGTTTGAAACATTTATTTCAAAAGAAAGAAACTTTATTTCAACTTTGAACGCAAGCAAACACTTAGAAATCTATTGACCTCAGGAACTCTTTTGAGCAAACATAAGAATTAAAAGTTAAATTCACGTTATTGAAATATTTGTCTTTGTATGCTGTTCTTTCCTGGAAGCTTATTGAGCAAAAGAAAATCTCGAAAAAAATTTTCGAGATTCATAAGAATTAAAAGTTAAATTCACGTTATTGAAATATTTGTCTTTGTATGCTGTTCTTTCCTGGAAGCTTATTGAGCAAAAGAAAATCTCGAAAAAAATTTTCGGCATTCTTTATTTAGGGAATATGACTGATGTAAAATGAAAGATTTTTAAACAAAGTGATTTTAAAAGTAAAATCTTTTGCCTCATGTTTAAAAAAATGGAAATCAACAACTTAGATTTAACTTTGAAAATCTTTCCATATTTAAATATTATTTAGGTTATGTTCTTTTAGTTTAAAAGTACATTCTGATCCATATTTCGGAACGCTTTCAATGCAATTATTTATGTATAAATGTAATTGAATTTTAAGGATTATGAAAATTGTTTTTGAGCTTTTAAAAATGTATAAATATTAAAATGATGAAATTGTGTTGCTAAAGATTAAATTCTAAAAGTGTAAGATTTTCTTAATTTTTTATAATCCAAATTGAAGAGCGTTGAAGTCATATCGTTAAAATTACTATATATAGATGTTTTTAAAGTTTTATTTCGACTAAAATTAAAATATTTATTTCTTTAGCATAACTTAACTTCTTAGTAATATTTTGAAATTTTGAATTACTTTCATTTAAATTTATATTTTTACTATTTTTTAATACTTAATAAGGTTTATTGATTGAGAAATCTTTAGTAAATAACATATGCTAAAAAGATTTTTCCAACATAAAACAGAATTTTCTGATCAGTTTGAAACCTTTATTTCACAAAGAAAGAAGCTTTATTTCAACTTTGAACGTAAGTGAACACTTATAAGTCTATTGATTCAAGAACGTTTATGAGAAATCATAAGAATTAAAAGTTAAAGTCACGTTATCAAAATATTTATCTTTATATGCTTTTCTTTCCTGAAAGCTTATTGAGCAAAACAATTATCGAAAGTTAACATTCTTAACTATTTTTTAATACTTCATAAGATTTTTTGATTGAGAAAACTTTAGTAAATAACATATGCTAAAAAAAATTTTCCAACATAAAACAGAATTTTCTAATCAGTTTGAAACCTTTATTTCACAAAGAAAGAAGCTTTATTTCAGCTTTGAACTAAGTAAACACTTAGAAGTCTATTGATTCAAGAACTCTTATGACAAATCATAAGAATTAAAAGTTAAAGTCACGTTATCAAAATATTTGTCTTTATATGCTTTTCTTCCCTAAAAGCTTATTGAGCAAGAACAATTATCAAAAGTTTTTTTTAAATTCTTTATTCAGAAAATCTGACTAATGTAAAATGAAGGATTTTTAAACAAAGTCGTTTTAAAAGGAAAATCATTTGCTTCATGTTTTTCAGGAAAATTGGTAATCAATAGTTTAGATTTATTTATATTTTTTCCACGTATATACCGGGTGTCCCAAAAATGACTGATGGATTTTAAAATTCAATAACTTGCAAACGGTGACAGCTATTAAAAAAAATTTTGCAGGAGGGCTATGTATAATTTCAGGAGTTTTTTTACCGCAATTCTTGATTTTAGTTCGAATTTCAAACAACAGATGGCGCTGATGGCGGTTGCCGGCCAGTCGACGCCGAAACTTACTTCATTCAGCTTTGACGCAAAAGAAGGAGATTAAGGCTATGGAGTACGCCTCATTCTACAGTACACTCTTGCTCTCAGGCACCAATTCTGGACTCATTCGATATGATTTCAATGGAATGCGTTGTTGCCATGGAAATAACAGATTGTTCGATAGTGGAATACAGCGTTCAGAAGTGGGCATACATTTCGCAAGCAGTTTTTGAGTTTGCAGAAAATTTTCGTTTAGGAAGTTTTATTTTACCGTATTAAATTACTTTTTAAAGAATATTTTATGCATCATATTTTAAAACTAGATAAAGAGATTTCTTTAATTTGATGATTTTTGTTATATTCTAAGAAATTTTAGATCGATTTAGATTGTTATATTCATGCTCAATTTTGAATATTGTATTTTTCTATAGAATTTGTTATTTCTATGAAAACAACATATTCCTTTGAAATCATATCGAATGAGTTCAGAATCGGGTCCCACAGCGTTAAAAATCTACTGCATTTTGCTTCATACGCACTCCATCGCTTGTATATAATATCTCTTTTCCGACCAATAACAATGCTTCATAATACAATCAAGTAACCGTTTCTATACAAGCGGTGTGCGTATACAACAAAATGCAGCAGATTTTTATAGTGTAAGAGCAAGATTGTAGCAAGATATCTTCACCTACACTGTTAAAAATTGGAAACTTTTGCTGCATCGTCACTCCACTGCTTTTATAGAATATCTCTATTTTGACCAATGAGAATGCTCCATAATACAGTGAAATAAACTCTTTCTATAAAAGTGGAGGAGTGACGATGCAGCAAAGATTTCAAATTTTTAACAGTGTAGTTTTAAAATACGGTGCCTAAAATATTCCTTAAATCATGCCATAAAAAGTAATTTAATCCGGAAAAATAAATTTTAATTAACTCACATTTATTTTTTTTCTATTTTAATGCAACGATGGACTAATCCTATTGAAAAGGGCTAAACAAGGCAACTTATACTAATTGTTTTTGGTAGTTATTTTACACAATAATGTACTATCAACAGTTTTCATGATTATTTTTTGAAGATTCATAAAAATCTACTACGAATTTTCTTAAAAGATGTAAAATTTCTTAAGAATATAACACAAATCCACAAATTGAAAAAATCTCTTTATCTAGTTTTAAAATATTCTTTAAATCGTGCCATAAAAAAGTAATTTAATCCGGGAAAATAAAACTTCCTAAACGAAAATGTTCTGCAAACTCAAATACTGCTTGCGAAATTTATTCCCACTTCTGAACGCTGTATTCCACTATCGAAAAATCTGTTATTTCCATGGCAACAACGCATTCCATTGAAATCATATCGAATGTGTCCAGAATCGGTACCTGAGAGCAAGACTGTACTGTAGAATGAGACGTATTCCATAGCCTTAATCTCCTTCTTTTGTGTCAAAGCTGAATGAAGTCAGTCTCGACGTCGACTGGCCGCCAACCGCTATCAGCGCCATCTGTTGTTTGAAATTCGAACTAAAATCAAGAATTGCGGTAAAAAAAACTCCTGATATTATACATAGCCCTCCTGCAAAATTTTTTTAAATAGCTGTCACCGTTTGCAAGTTATTGAATTTTAAAATCCATCAGTCATTTTTGGGACACCCGGTGTATACTTTTATGATCTATTAGTTGAAAAATACTTTCAGATCTATATTTCGGAATGCTTTAAATGTAAATATTTATATATGAACATAATTGCATTTTAAAGAGCATGGGATTTTTTTCAACAGTCAAACAATTCATAAATGCTAAAATAAAAAACTGTATCACTAAATATTAATTTTTTAAAGCATACAAATTGCTTAATTTTTTACCATCCAAATTGAAGAATGTGGTTGTAATATTGTTTTTTACCTATATGAAAACTTACTATGTAGATGTTTTTAAAATTTTGTTTTTAATAAAATAATTTTTTTTGGTTTAGCATAACTATTTATAAATGCATATATACATCTATTATTTTTCCCGAAAACTAAAATCAGAAAATATCACACTACGGAAATCACATTCTGTAAAAAGGTATACTTTGTACTAGGCTTCGGTGATGCACATGAATTTCGATATGTTTAATATGCTGTAATGTGAAATACAAGTAAACGATTTTTCCCTTAGATCGTAATAAAACGAGATTCTTTTGAATGGCTCTGTAAATGAACTGAAAATGCTACAAATCTATTTTAATATGGAACATGCTAGAGATAACCAAAATAAAAAGTATATCAATATCATAGGTATCGCTCGGTGCTTACTTCAGTTAGAGAAGGACAGACAGGCGAACAGGGAAAACGAATATAATCACACTTCAACTATGTAAAAAAAAATATTAAAAATTTTCTTTGAATGCATAGAAAATTTCAATTTAAAATGTTAAATTGTTAATAATTACCAATATATAAAAAAAAAACCCATCTTTTTAATTATTCTTAGTTATCAAATATTTTATAGCATATTTTTTATGATAAAATGTAAACCATACCTTTTACAAATATTATAATGGACCTGAAGATAATTTCGAATTTCGAAAAAAAAAACAATTTTTAATTACCTTTAATTATCAAATATTTTACAGCATATTTTTTACGCTAAAATATCAACCATACCTTGTACAATAATTATAATGGACCTGAAGGTAAATAAGTTCAAAGAAAGAAATTCATTAAAGAAAATTGTTCGGGTGCTACTAATTTAAATCTCCCTAATTAAAAGTACTTGATAAGCTGTTGATACAAGCTATTCTTAAGATTAAGCACGACAGAATCCGTTAAATTTTCTATTAAATTTAATGGGTAGTACGCGCGTATTAATCATGTGGAATAGAAAAGAAAACTGTAAATTGATCAAAAATCTAAAAAACTGATTAAATTATCATCTTTTCTTTAACGTTACTATTTAATATTTTTTGGCAGTTTAAGAAATATTTTTAACTGAAATTATTTTTATTGGCTGTTATAAAAGTGTCTTATTATAGAAATAACGTACAATTTGAAATGCGTAAACCTGAGCTAATAAAAGAAGATAGTTTCCACAGGGTTAAACATAAAAATCCAAACAATATTTTATCTCCTTAAATTTTACCCTAAGCGCACACTTCCGATTGCTTAACTTAATTTTAAAAAATGATGAAAATATTGATAAGATAAATTGCAACTCCATGGGTTATCTAATTAAAAAAAAACACGTATTAAATTTTTATACGGATACCATAGGATAAAAATTTCAATCAGGAAATCTTCCCTTATTCAGTCCTGAATTAGACACAAAAAATCGCATCTTCCTAACTGAAAAAGTCGTCGAGATTAAACGATTCATCAGGTCTTAAGAAATTAGACACAAATTGAAATGGACACAATACGTGAAAAATTGTTACTTTAACTGTTCTAGTAAATACATAAATAATGTATTTTTTAAATTAAAAGTTAGAAGTTTTTTTTTGGTTATGGTTAGCCATATTACTTGTTACCAAAATGACATCCTAAAATGCTATTAAATGTATAACAATTTCAAATGATTAGTATTATTTTAAATGGGATAATTTAAAATCGTTGTAACTTGAAACATTATGTACGAATATCATTTTTTTTTTTTATAAAACTAAAAGGAAAATCTGGTCTTAGTAAAGTTTCAGGGGTTTTATTTTAAATATTAATTTTTAAACTAATAAGAAAATTTATTTAAAAAAGACGTAACTTATTTTTTAATCATATTTTCAAAAGTAGATATTCTTCTAAAATTGGCCGAATAACCTAATATTCAAAATAATCGAAAAAAACACGTTTCTTCTGCACTTTTTCTCTTTAACGATTCTTGACTTTTAATAATTTAAAGAAGAGAAATAGTGGAGGAGATAAATGCATTTAAAGTTTTAAACACAGTTTTACCCCTAAGAAAGTTTTTAAAAGCTTTAAAAAATAATTCGTTTCTGTAGCTCAAATTTCCGGTTCAATTTAATTTTTCCCCTTTCCACCTCCTTTATGTACTGCATAAATATCAGTCAGTTATTTAAAGCAATGCTTTTTCTAACATGCGGATGAAGAGCTTTTTGTAAATTTAGCTCTCTCTATTTCAGGCTTTTGATCGTCCTGCAGAATCTATTGAAAAATCTGTATTCTGGGCCCAAGACGAGACAGGATTAGTGCGTTATATTTTTCTGAAGACTTGCCTGGTCTGACGTGGTCTAACGCATTTTTCATACCGGAGGGGACTGCTTTCTTCTTCCTAGGTCTGCACGGGACGAAATTTTCAATCCCGGTCATCATACCAACCATATTAAAATTACTGCTTCTCATGAACCTAATACATGCATAAATTAAGTAAAATTTGGCTCAATAATAATTTGTATGAAAAACAAATAGATTTTGAAATTGCCTTTTTTTTACCAATAAACTTTAAAATTCATTTTTATAAAAATAGTATATTCAAAAACAATTTCAACGAAATAAATACAATAAAGCCAGAGAAAATAGGATAGATAACATAGGACTTTTTCAAAACGCGTACTATAACCCAACATTCCAGCATTTATAATCTTCAGTATTTTCATTGCTTCAATCAGGAAACTGTTTTTGTGTAAAAAAAACAAGAAATCCTATGCTCACCGTAGTCTATATTAAACTCTACGTATCTAATTCATTCATATATGTATAAGAGTAGAATTTTTAAAATTGTATAAATCAAAAAAGATTTTTTCAAATAAAAAGAAAATGGAAAATTCTTTTGAGTGTTTGAAATGACCGTAAATGCTATAGCAGTAACCCATACAGCACACTTGCCTTCCCAGGATGTCCTGGGGAGGCAAGGAGACCAGGAGGTCCTCTGGAACCAAAAATGTCCGCTTTACAGCATCCTGGCACGCTCCCCAGGACCTCCTTCATGGTCCTCCCCGGGAGGTTCTGGGGAAGTTTTGAGGAAGTGATAAAGGAGGACTTTGGGAAACTTCAAGGCCACTAATATGTTCAAAAAATTTAAATTAAAGCTATGATTTAATTTAAATTTTTTAGAAGAAAACATGAATGTTTCTTTTCCATTATTCAGATGGATTTACATATACAGAGATTATTCAGTAACAAATTTCTTACCTTCATTTTTCCTGCTGGATTTGAACCCGAGTACCTTGGTTTTCTGGACGCGCGCTCTGTCCGTTATGATGTAAGGCCTGTAAGGAATAAAGATTTCTAAGGTATACATGCATTTTTACTCCGCTTTTGAAACTTAAAACTAGGAAATGTCCTCATTTTTTGTGTCTTTTTCATACATTCGACATAAATTTAAATTAATAACTCTAAATAAATTATCAATAATTATTTGTTTTAACATAAATGTCTTCGAATTAAAAATTTTTTAAATGGAATTGTATTTTTAAATGATAAAAATATCCTTTTAGCTTTTAATACTTAAAATCCATTAAAATCGTTCTGTAGTTATAAAATTGATTATGAACTATATATTTTGACACAATGAATGATGCAAAACGTTTCTGGTGATATCCAATAAAAAATTTAATTTTAATTAGTAAAAATATTATTTTCAGAGATTAAAATAGCAAGAGATTAAAACACATAGTTTCCTTAAAACTATGATTTTTTTTTAATGATTGTCAAATAAAGAGTAAGGGAATCCTTTCAAAAATAAAACTTTTTTGCTCTTTCTCTCTCTTACTTTTTTTTACAGAAATTTTAATCGATTTTTTTTTCTTTTTTTCTCTTGGTGCTCTTATTAAATGAATTTATGAAAAAATATATAAATTGGCTTAGTCTTTTCTTTCCTAATTTTTACTCTTTGAAATATTTCATTGTTTTAGATTCATAGAGAACTCCACCAGCTGCCAAGAGATTCTGCTCTCGAAGCTAGTAGATGGGAGGTGCTGAGTTTGTACCCAGTTGCACCCGTCGGCCTAATCTTTCGGAGTTTTCCACGGTTTTCTTCGAATCTTAAACTTCCTTGCGTAAATACGGGTTAGGTTCCTTTAGAAAAACCCTCCGGAGGGCAGCAACCCTCCTCCTTAATGTGCCCCTTGATTTTTATAATTTATTTATTTTTTTAATTATTTTTTTAATTGACAAATAAAATCTAAGTAAATCCTTTTCAAAAATGAAACTTTTTTGCTCTCTCTCGTTCTTAATTTCTTTTCAGATTTTTTTTTTTTTTTTTTTTTTTTTTTTTTTTTTTTTTTTTTTTACGTTAGGTAAAAGGTGCTCTTATTATACGAATTTATGATAAAAATATATATAAATTTGCTTAGTCTTTTCTTTCCTATTGGGCTAATTCCTAGTTCGTTTCATATTTAGGAGTCAAGAGATTCTGCTCTCGAAACCGGTAGATAAGAGGTGCTGAATCGCACCCATCGGCCTAATCGTTCGGAGTTTCCCGGCGTTTTCTTTGAATCTTGGATTTCCTTGCGTAAATACGGATTAGGTTCTTTTAGGAAGACCTTCACTGAGGGCAACTACCCACCCTCCCTTGATATGTCCCTCATGTTGATAATTGGCCGTCATAAATACAACCAATCAACAAACACGTTTTAAAGTGATTAGGTATGTTTTGGCGAGTATTTAATTACGAATAATTAAATCCGTTACTTATGAAATTAAGTAACGGCTGTAAATTACACGGCGGTACGAGTTGCAGATGTTCGGATATTTATCATTTGTCGCGAGATTAAAAAAGTACGGTAAAAGCACTGTATTATTTTATAACATTGTAAAAACATTAAAATTCTGCATTGTCACTGAAAACACGCCATTGTACAAATTTGTAAAATTTAATTGTAACAGGATTTGGTGTGAAAATCACTTGTAAAATTTCATCATTACACTGAAACACTGCTTGAATTTGAATCACATAAAATAGAAACTATTAATAAAATTTGAATCTGTTACAAAACCTTTTTATTTTCTTATTGTTATAAATAAAATTAACTTACAGTTAAATCACCATTAGCAGTCTTTAAAATTGTACGAAATTTTTATGATCATAAAAAATACAATATGCAAATTACCGATGGGAAATACTTTTGTTGCTTACTTGAAATGCAATTTTAGTAACTAAGATTTTAGGCAATTTAAAAGCCTGGAAAAACTGATATCTTTATTTAAAATATAAGATATTTTTATCAACTAATTATTTTTTAAAAATCCCAAACTAATATATGTATGCATATACTTTCTTTTACACCAACAAACACATTTGTTTTAGTAACTCACAAATAGTTTCACTTCTATTCTTGGAATAACACCCTTTTTTTCTTCCTCTCATTCAGTGATTTTCCGGGAAAATTGCTTAGACATTCTCCGCTGTCAAAATTAATTGGAGGGGCGTGATTAGCTATTGAGTGTCTAAGTGCTGGAACGGTGACTGCCTATAATGAGTATTATATGTGTGGTGGTTACTCGATAACCCCTCACATATTTTTATTTTAACTCAATTGTATTAACTATTTTATTTCCTATCATCTCTTTTTTATTAATGTTCTCAATTTAAAATATTATTTCGATTTCGTTTCTTTTGATATCTTCCCCTGTAAATTTTTCTTCCTCACGTAGCTTATCATGTGTTCTAAAGCGGTAAAATCTTGTTTGAATTCATTCCTTCCGGTTTAAAAAGCTTCTAGAAATTTCTCGGTTGTTCGATGGGTGGTTACTTCCGTTTAATCTGGCCCTCCCTTTGGCCTATCAAATTAAATTCCACAAGTGACGTGATTTAAGCAGTTAAGTGCCTGGCCACCTTCTTTGGCTTTCCTTCTTTAGGTGTATTATCATTTTTTTTCTTTATTAAATTCATATTTCCCTATACCTGACACGTAACTTGGCCTCTTTTTCCTCGCATTCCCCATCCTAACG
The DNA here is from genome assembly GCA_964019185.1 of Maratus speculifer. NCBI lineage: Eukaryota > Metazoa > Arthropoda > Arachnida > Araneae > Salticidae > Maratus > Maratus speculifer. Next base: position 164,703,849 of record OZ025294.1, on the reverse strand, counting down.
TTGCCAACTTGGCGTATTCCGGGTTTGCGGTAACCCTTTATTTTTTCCTCTCCCCTCTCTCTGCGCCGCGAGTTCAGTTGAGCGGATGCTGCACTGAAACCTCCGAATCGTCGTTCTGCTGCGAAGAATAGTGCACCTCTGCCGCTGCGATCTAATCCGTTTGGCCATTTTCTATGCCGGCCACTCAAAATGTTCTCTTGGCTTTTTGAGAATCAATTAATCTTTTTCATATGTGCTTCGTCGTAGTTTTAAAAAAAGGGCTCTCTTCAATTTATTCAAGTTCTTCCAGTTATTTCCATATTATCATTATCAGTGAAATCATCTTTTCCTCTGAAGATAATACAAAGAATATTTTTCTTACATGAAATATCACAGCTTGTTCTTTTTCGATTCATGATAAATCGCTCACACGCATAAATATGATTGTCATTGCATAAACGGGATCCCCACTGGAAAGTATTGATTATCTCTTTGTGATTCAAGCGTATTCTTTATTGAGTTGATATTGTTTGATATTCTAAAAGTAATTTATTCTTCAGATCTTTAAAAAAATGATCGATCATGTTGTCAAAGTGAATACATATAAATAAAGAAAAATTTTGTGAAAAGTATATCTACTCCTATATATTATCCTTGTGAAGCATTTGTACGAAATGAATAATTATAAATTTACATAAAATGTGCATGAAAGAGAATATATATTAAAAATATAAAGTCATATTTAAAGTCCTATTTCACAAATAATTATAAATAAAAAATTTTGTTCTTCAATTTTTCTTCTTTTGATTTGTCCCAAGTTAATTTATTCGTCGTCTGGAATATTTCTTCATTTGCCAAGATTCCAGGTAACATTCTTCTTATTATTTTATATTTTTCTTTTACAATTTACTTTGAGTTATTATTATCATAGTTAAAGAATTACTACTAAGAACTATAAAGGTTGCCTTTTGTCATGTTCTTTTATTATGGGTCTTTTGCTGGCATTCATCCAACGCAATGTCTGTCTACCAACTAGTATGATCACTTGGCCTATTTTAGATGAAACAAGAAATAAGTGTTCTCATCTCTCTTCTCCCAAACACAACAGTATGCTATGCAGTTGTTTATATTAATACATTCATTGTCACCTAACTAAAGGATATCCGATGAAATAGAATAGAAAATCGATTTGTTAAATGAAAGTTTTAAGTGTTGGCAAAATACTTTTCAATTGAAATCTATTGTTATTAATAGTTTTAAACTATTTGTTATTTATGAAATCTAGATAAATATTTATCTGTAATTTCAAAATATATAATGCTATTGATGTTTCAGAAGTTTTCTTAATGAAAATTTCATTTTACCTTGAGAATTTAAATAAATATAATAAAATTATAATTGGTAATCTATAAAAGAAATTAGAAAAATAAATTGTTAATCAGTCCAATTTACATTAAAAAAATTAATTTATGATAAATAAAACAAAATAGCTAAACCTTCAGAAATGGCATTTAAATTGATGCTTCTTTTTAGCTAACATTTTCTTATCCTCAACTTTAAGTAGGTAATTGATAATAACCTGAATTAAACTTTTAAGTTGCGTGAATTTATATTTTTTGAACAGAAAATCTTTTCAAATAAACCACGTATTGGCATATATTTGGGAAATGGGGGGGGGGGGGGTGCAGCTCAATATTTATATATTTTAAATCCAAATATACCATTTTGAATTAATTGCAACACTATCTTTGAGTTGACGTTAAGTGCTGGGACAAAAATATCTAGTTTCGTTAAATGAACCAAATTGGGTTTAGAAGATACATAATAGTAATTAGTATATAAAAAAGGAATTAATTGAAATAATAAATTAAAATTTTTAATTTAACTAAAAAAGAATAAAAGTTATAGCAGTAATTAAAAATTATAAAAATTTAATAACAATTATCTAATTTGCTTAAAACTAAGCAATCGAATAATTAATAAAACAAAATCAACTCATTAAAATCGATACCGATTAAATTGAATTCATTATTTTAATTAAAAAAAACCAATTGAGTAATGTACTCCAGAATCATTCATAAGATGGCGCCAGCACTGTGACTTCCTGGGCACTTCCCCAAGAATGAATAACCGGATACTTCCCCAGGAGTGATTTCCGAGGTACTTCCTCAGGAGTAGCGTCCCTGGGAAGTTGCTCCGTTTGACGTTACTGGCAGCTCATTCCTGAGGACACAGTAAAAGACTCTTCCCCAAGACGCCCTGATCTTGTCATTTTAGTTTTAGGAAGAATATGGGATGACATGGAGCTCCTGGGAAGGTATTGAAGAGCTTTTGTGCTATATGGGAAGACGTTTCATTTTTCAATACCGAACATGCTATAGTGATACCCATTAGAATATATGAATTTCATGTCTATAGATCAATTTTCTCAAAAGAAAGAGGAAGAACGGACATATAGACAGAGAAAATTAATTCAGAAAAAATTAATCCAGAATTTCAACCTTGTTGGAAAGGAATTATCATCCTACATACTTTATCAAGTTAAAAATTTTCAATATATTAATTATATCTCTCAGAAGAAAATTTCATGTCTGCCTCTATCAATTATTAACATAAATGAGATTTTTTATAATGTTTAAAATTTTCTATACACACTGCAAATTCGTAAAACGATTTTACACTATTAAGTGAATATCATCATTAACACTTCTAATTTAATCAGTATTTGATTGTTTTGTAAATGTGCTGCGAAGGTGTTATGCAAGATTGTGCAGAAAATATTGTTGAAAATTACTTCATTTTTCCAACAACAGAATTTTTATATTTGTATAGACCAAATTTAGTCAATTCAGTCAATAATCTTTTTTTTTCTTTTGTATAAAGCAAAGTTTCACTTATCACCTTCTTAAACTTGTGTAATTTTAAATGTACCATGTAGAAAATGCATTGAAAGCGTTTCCCAAGTGTTGTTTTATAGTGATCAAAATAGTTTAGTATTTACAATGTGTAGTTAATTAGGTGGCAAATTAATGCGCAGTACAACATTATTTTACAAAAATATTTTTTCAATACTGTTTACAACACAATTTTTTAACACATTTCTAGAAAGCAGCACTTTTGCAACATAACAACGCAATCATAATACAAAAAACTTTTACTATATAAAGTTTCTAAATTCATAGCACATTACTGTGTTGTGAATTGGTAAGTGCGATAAACCGGGTTCTAAACACGTACAATATTAATATTCAGGAATCTAAAAATTAATTATACTATTCATACTTTTTTTAGGTAGCTTTCATTACAAAAAGTAAAAAGCTACCTATTGCAGCCGTCCGCAGGAAAGCACTTCCAGAAAATTTTGGTATATTTTCACCGATCATGACCCAAGGATCCTAAAACCACCCTACCCTCTGTTAAAATGTTGATATATATATATATATATCTGAATTTGTCATGCGATAACTATCGTATTTATGAACCGATTTAAATGAAACTTGGTATGTACATAGTACATACAAATGTCTCGACCGCGTTCGTTAGACAGCATCATCCGCCATCTTGTTTCAAAATGGCGGCCATTTAAATTTAAAAAAAATTAAAATTTAAAATTAAATGTGAAAAAATTAAAAGTTGAAAAATACTTTTCTTTTATGTGTTAGAACTTAAAACAACGATTCCAGAACACTTTTTATTTTGTTTATATCTTAAGAAATGATTGAGTTATAGCACTTTGAAATTTTTTTATGGCTGACATTTTGAAACAATCTGATATTTGTCATGGTGTAACTATCGTATTTATGAACCGATTTGAATGAAACTCGGTATGTAAATAGTACACACAAATGTCTCAACCGAGTTCGTTATACAGCATCATCCACCATCTTGTTTCAAAATGGCGGCCATTTAAAAAAATTTAAAAAATTTAAAAATTTAAAATTTAAAATTAAATGCGAAGAAATAAAAATTTAAAAATATTTTTCATTTATGTGTTAGAACTTAAAACAATGATTCCAGAACACTTTTTATTTTGTCTTTATCTTAGAAAATGATTGAGTTATAGCACTTTGAATTTTTCTTATGGCTGACATTTTGAAACAATCTGATATGGTGTAACTAACGTATTTATGAACCGATTTGAATGAAACTTGGTATGTACATAGTACATACACATGTCTCGACCGACTTCGTTAGACAGCATCATCCGCCATCTTGTTTAAAAATAACAGCCATTGAAAATTTTTAAAAAAACATAAAATTTTAAATTAAATGCGAAGAAATTAAAAGTTGAAAAATATTTTTCATTTATGTGTTAGAACATAAAACAACGATTTCAGAACACTTTTTATTTTCTCTTTATCTTAAAAAATGATTGAGTTATAGCACTTTGAATTTTAGGTAGCTTTCATTACAAAAAGTAAAAAGCTACCTATTGCAGCCGTCCGGAGGAAAGCACTTCTCGAAAATTTTGGTATATTTTCACCGATCATGACCCCCAGACCCTACAACCGCCCTCCGTTCAAATGTAGACATACATATATATATATATATATATATATATATATCTGATTTTAGTCATGCGATAACTAATGTATTTATTAACCGATTTGAATGAAAGTTGGTATGTACATAGTACATACAAATGTCTCAACCGAGTTCGTTGGCCAGCATAATCCGCCATTTTGTTTCAAAATTATGGCCATTTTATATTAAAAAAAATTAAAATTTAAAATTAAATGCGAAAAAATTAAAAGTTGAAAAATATTTTTCTTTACGTGTTAGAACTTAAAACAACGATTCCAGAACACTTTTTATTTTGTCTATATCTTAAAAAATGATTGAGTTATAGCACTTTGAATATTTCTTATGGCTGACATTTTGAAACGATCTGATTTTTGTCACGTGATAACATGCGTATTTATTAATCGATTTGGATGTTACTTGTTGAGTACATAGTATATACTGAGGCCTGAGTCGAGTTCGATACCCAATTTCATCCGCCATTTTCTTTCAAAATGGCGGCCATTTAAAATTTTTAATAAATATTAAAATTTAAAATTAGGTACAAGAAAGTGAGAAATTGAAAAAGATTTTTCTTTTATGCATTTGACCTCGATACAAAGATTCCAGAGCATTTTTTATTTCGTGTGTATCTTAAAAAATGGCTGAGTTATCGCACTTTTAATTTCTAGTGCTACTCCATCTTGAAATAATCTGATTTTCGTCACGTGACAACACGCGTATTTATAAACCAATTTGGATGAAACTTGGTGCGTACATAGTACATACCAATGTTTGGACCGAGTTCGTTGGCCAGATCCATCCACCATCTTGTCTCAAAATGGCGGAATATTAATTTTTTTTTTTAAATTTAAATTTTAAAATTAGGTGCAAAAAAAGTAAGAAATTGGAAATGATTTTTCTTTTGTGAGTTTGACCTTGATACAAAGATTCCAGAGCATTTTTTTGTTTAATTTATATTTTGTCAAATGGCTGGGTTATAGCACTTTCAATTTCTTGTGTGGTTCATATTTTGAAACGGAATGAAATTTATCACGCGATTATGCGTATATTTATAAACTGTTTTGGGTTTAACTCCGTGTGCAAGTAGTACATAGGAATGCTTTAACCATGTTCACTGGCCAACTTCATCCGTCCTCTTGTTTCAAATTGGCAGCCATTTAAGTTTGTCAAAAATCTTTTAAACGTATAATGATGTACAAACAAAAAATTCGAAATTGAAAAAAGGTTCTTTTTAAAGTATTTATCTAAATAATGAATTCCGGATTATTTTTTGCTTTGTCTTTAACTTAAAAAACGCCTGAGCAGTTTGAATTTCTAACGTGGGTGACATTTAAAAAAAATCAATTTGCCCGCGACAGCACTCGTATATATTAATCGATTTAGATATGAGTGTGCATGTGCACATGAATTAAGATTTCGACAAAGCTCATAATTAGGTTCCACTAACTTGAGCTTAGTATTTTTGAATAATATACTTAATTTAAAATAAATAAATAAATATATAAATATATTTGTCAAAAACCTTTTAAATGTATAATGATGTACAAATAAAAAATTAGAAATTTGAAAAAAAAATGATTCTTTCGAATGCATTTATCTTAATACTGAATTCCGGAGTATTTTTTGCTATGTCTTTATTTTAAAAAAACGCCTGAGATATAGCAGTTTGAATTTCTAATGTGGGTGACATTTAAAAAAAATCAATTTGCCCGCGACAGCACTCGTATATATTAATCGATTTCGATATGAGAGTGCATGTCCGCATGAAATAAGATTTCGACCAAGCTCATTGGTTAGTTTTATCCATCATGTTGTTTTAAAATGGCATACACTTCATGATATCGCGGAATTTAGCGACTTTCTAAATCGCTGAAAATAATACCAGGTTGAAAAAAATATGACTAATTTCTAAAAATTACTATTACTAATCAGTATTGACAAAAACTAGCATTCAATCTTATAAAATCGGGTTTCACTAATTTGAGCTTGGTATGTTTGAATAATATAACTTAATTTAAAATAAATAATATATAAATAAGTATATGAAAGCTACCTCTTCCTCCCGGCATTGCCGGAAGGACTTTTTTAAATATGTTTTGTTAAAATAATACTTTGTCTGCCGTAAATCAGAAAATTTTCAAAATTATATCATAAAAATAATTTTCATACAGAAAAATTACACATTTCTTCGAATTAGATTTAGAGAATATGAAGCATTACTATTGATAATATAAAGCTTTTATATACATACAAAGTATTACTTCACTATGATAAAAACATTAGAAAACTATTAAATTGAAATAAAATCTATACACGTGTGTTTATCTATTGCAAAAAATAAGTTAAACACACTTATTTCCTTCTCTGCAATCTATTACACTTTTTTAAAAGCATATAACGCATAACATATTTTTTTATAAGTTATGTCTTTCAATATTTTTAAATAAATTAAATTGTCTATACTAATAAAATCCGTGCGCCTCTGTCTGTCTGTCTGCTTGAAGCCGATTAAACTTCGCAACGCGGGCGAGTTGGAAGTCGCGAGAGGTGTCTTTCGATTGGAAAAATTCCGGGGAAGTCATTTCGGGCATTTTTGAGACCGTGGGACCAAAATTAAAAAAGTTATGAATTAAAAACCCCTTGGGAATCGGAATGAAAAATGTGTCAATTCCCAAACGGAGCTCCGAAGCAGAACACTGCGCTACCTTGCGGTGAAGAACATGAATTTTTCCCCTTTGGCTAAAAGAAGAAACAGCCGAAAACATTTTTTTCTACCGGCGCTAATTGCGATTTTTCCGCATCAATTTTTTTGACTTGCCGTAGAATATTTACCGTAGTTTTCGCTAAAATATTGAACTTAGAAATAAAACAGGACTATCGAAACTTTTTTTTTTGCGCGTTTTTTCTCAAACCATCATGCAGACAGTTTTTAAAGTAGAAAAAACTGATTAAATATTCAGAATCTGCGTAAAAATCTGCTTCTGATGAACTAAAAAATACGAAAAAATGTCTTATGGGCGCTTAGTGCCCACCGTACAAAACCAAGTATTCTTAACGGGACTATGGGCGCGAAGCGACCATAGCTCCGATCCACAATCTTTTTTTTTCAAGTGCACATGGCCCACCATGCGAAATCACATATTTTTAACGGGACCATGGCTCTTTAATTTACTTTTTTTTTGTGCTTGAGTATTCGAACACCAAGACTTGCTTATTAAATGAAAATTTTTGCTTATTATATACTGCTTAATACCGAAGTTCGTTTGGAAAAAGTGGCCCAGCTAGCGGGCGTAGCTCGCTAGTATATATTTAATTACCGTGTTTTCAACAAGAAAAATAAGAAAATAAAAACATATTTAACTATACAGAAAAAAAAAATTGATACGTTATAATAAAACTATATTTCTTCATAGAAAACTTGACTATTTCTTTGAATTATATTTGGATAATAAGAAATATTTTCTCCCTTACCATAAAGCTTTTATATTCATAAAAATTATTAATTTACTTTGATAAAAAACATTGCAAAGCTTTTAAATGGAAACAATATGCTCAAAATTATAGGAATTTCTAAAGATAATTTACATAATTTCATTTGATACTGTGCATTCTCTCCTAAGTTATAGTAACGCATAAGACATTTTTATAAATTCTGTCTTTCAGTATTATTAAAATAAATTAAAACATATATTTTTAATTACCAGGTATTTATGGTAGAACTCATTTTAAAAACAAATTTAACAATACAAAAAAAAAAAAAAAAAAAAAAAAAGTAGTTTATAGGCTTACATTTACAATGGAAAAATAAACTCCACATTCAAAAGGAAGTTTCTCAAGAGAAAAATTTATGCCTTAAGCATTTTATGCAGTAATGTAAAATTGGAAATACATTTTCGATTTTTGAAGTTTATTTTAGATTAAAATTAAGATAGAAATAAGCAGATGATAATTAAGAAAAACTTTTCCTATTACTCTGCATGGCGATTATTTTCCTTTATTCGATATTTTCAGGTAGATATGTGTTAGACAGGTATGTATAGTTTATGTTAGGCATTTGTTTTGTTTTTTTTAAGAAAATATTAATTTTACCTTAAATAAAACGATAAACATTCTTTGTAATTCTAAAAGCTCGTTGGTATTAATAAAATAGATACTAAATATAAAATACATTTTCAATTGCCTGTGAGATTTCAACAAGATATCATGTTTAATAATTTTCTCTTTTAGTAAAATATATTTTAAAAATGTATATATTGTGTATAATACATATATAGTGTAATTAAAAAAGTAAAATGATGTCACAAATAATTATAAACAATTTTAAAAGAATACATTACATTGACACATAAATTACATTAAAGAAATCAAGAGTCTAGTTAGAAAAAAATTAAATAATATTTTAAGTTTAAATTCATACCGTTTGTGAGATATATTGAAAAATGAGCAATGGAATATTTTAAACAATTTGGGAAAACAGAAACGGATTAAATGAATTGATACACTAGACGAAAAGTTGTATTTTAAAAAGATTTTAATTATCATTTTTTAAAAGAAGAAAAACGAATTTCAGAAATCTATTTAGCTGTAAGAAAAAAAAAATCAAAATGATATTATAGAACTATATTTCTTCTTAAAAAAACTTGCGCATTTCTTCGGATTCGATTTGAAAAATATGAAATATTTCCTGTATTATCACAAAGCTTTTATATACATAGAAAATATTATTACACTTGTATAAAAAATATTTCAAAACTTTTAAATGGAAACAAAATACATAAAATTTCAAGAATTTCTAAACATATTTTACATATTTTTATTTGATACTTGCAATTCTATTTCACATAGTAATGCGTAAGTCATTTTTTAAAATCCTGCCATTCATTATTTTTAAATATTTTAAAGCGTATCTTTATTTACTGGGTTTTTTACAAAAACAAATTTTAAAAGCATATTTAACTATACATAAAAACACAATATAAAGCATACATTTTTAAAGGAGAAATAAGCCATCCCCATATTTTAAAGGACATTTCGCCGGATATATTTTAGCCTTAAGCAATTTATACAATAATGTAAAATTTGAAACATATTTTCGATTTTTTAATTTTATTTTAGATTAAAACTAAGTTGGAAATAACCAGATGATAAATAAGAAAAACTTTTCTTATTACTTTGCCTCTCGGTTATTTTCATTTATTCGATTTGTTTAAAAATATATATGTTAGAAAGATATGCATAGTTTACTTTAGAATTTGTTTCTTTCAGAAAATGTTAATTTTGACTTAATAAAGCGATAAACATTCCTTGTAATTGTAGAAGCTTGTCCTTATATATATTATAAATGTGAAAGTGTGTCCGAAAATTGGAATGAACTTGGCTTCAAAACGGATGGATTAATGTCTTTGAATTTTTGTATATAGGTAAATTATTGGCCTGAAATGAACATAGGCTAATTTTTATTTATTTTATTCAAATATTTTTCTTAATAATTCAATATTTTACTATTTTTCATACAGAATAAATTGAAAAATTTCCATAATATTTAATTATCTTTCTTTTTTCGTTGCCAAAAAATAAAAAAAAACGGAATAATTATTTCTCTTCTGTAATTAATTTTCAACTGTAAGATTTTCACGTGATAAAATAAAATGAAATAAATAAATGGACCCTATTCTGTTTTTCGGTTCGAGATTTAAAACCGCAATTTCACCAATTGTGACGTCAGAGGAATGCTGTTTTTCTTCTTATATTACGCAAACGATTATATAAAATTTCTTTTACACTTAGAAGACTTTACAAGAATATAACTTCACACTTTACAAGAATATAAATATTTTAGTAGTTTTTCCGGATATTAATCCGTAATCAAAATGAACCTTTTTCTTTCTTTCGGTTCGAGGCTATTAAATTCAACTTTTTACCAATTGTGACGTCAGAGGAATACTTTCCATTAAGAATTTTAAAAATATCAATGTAACGTCATATATGAAACAAAGTATAAGTTTTCAAGTTTTCATTTTTAATAACACAATGTAATTTTGAGTAAGTGCTACAAAGAGACGACTGTGACGTCACATATTGAAAATAAAATATCTCTGATGTTGAAATGAAATGAGATTGAATTATGATATCAAAAGTTATTATTTAAAGAAAATTAAGTTTGTCGTCTGAGCGTGGCTAATATTTAATTTTAAAATGAAATAAGTTTTTTTAAAGGTTAAATATTAAACGATTAGAAAATATTAATAATTTATACATATCGTAAATGACGTAATGATCAATGAAAAACTTTTTATCATTTTTAGAAAGTAAGAAAAGCTCAACTAATCAAAAAAAAATATTTTTGTGTGTTAATTCTGAAAATTGTTCAATTCTGAAAATATAAATAAATATCACTTTAAAAATGCACTTTCGGGCTTAAAATCTAAAGATTTAATGTAATTGTGAGAAAATACATTCCCTCAGTCAATATCTCAATTTGGCATAATGTTCTCAAAGTGTACTGGAAACAGGTTTGTAAATGGATATTAATTCCACATTTTTTTTAGCTCTTAAAAAGTAAAAATATGTTGTGACTTTTAAGAATGTTTTTTTTTAATGAATTTCTATATATTTTTATGGTATGCAGATCATATATGTACAAATTATACAAAAATGCCACCTAAAACACAGTTTTGTAGTACATTATTCCTAACACTGTTTTTTTTTTTTTTTTTTTTTTTTTTTTTTTTTTTTTTTTTTTTTTTTTTTTTTAGCATCCGATGCTATTTCTTTCAGACAAGCTAAAAATGTCGTGTCATCAGCCCTGAATTTTCTAGTCAACCGATTTTGATAATTATTTTTTTAAATGAAAGCTATTTATTTTTAGTTGTGCCCATTTTAATTATTTTTTAATTTATTTCCATTTTTATATTTTATTTTTCATTTTAAAAGCTTTTTCATGACATTTCTTCAAAATGGTGGCAACACAGTTTAGCTTTTCTCTCGATAATAAAAATTTATTTTCTAAAATGATTGCATATAATTATGCACTAATTGAGTTAAAAAATATATATTTACTGAGAAATAATATTAATAATGTAAATAAAATGACAGAAAATAATTTATGATAAAAATTAATGTCTAAATCAAAATAAGAGAAATTTCAAATGAGGAAAATTATGTCATTCAGCAACCAGATAAAAGGGAATTACAATATTATTATGGATGCCTTTTTCATACACAGTAACTTTTAAAAACATTTGAAGAGAAAATGACGTCACTATTTAAAACATCGTATTTTTACTCCTAACGATATTAGGTACTACTCTGTTATCCCGTCGACCAATTTCGCCAAATTATACAAATCGCCACATTAATAGCCAAATTATGCATAGTGACATAATTTTTATTTTAAATAACGAAAAAATAAATAATTAGTAGAATATTAATAAAAATATTAATAAAAAGTCGAAATAAAAATCACTTAATGACATTTTAAACACATGAATCGTATTTAATGTAATTGAATGTGACATTCACGATCATCCATTATTGGCATTTAATCTTATAGTTTGACGATAATTTTTTGGTCGATGGGATAACCTAGTAGTACCCAATATTACTTTTTTTTCTTTTTTTTTAAATAAAGCTATTTTTCTGTGAGTGCATATAAAATAAAATTTCTGGATTTCGCCGGCACTCATATTACAATTTTAACTGTAGATGTGCGAATATTTGAATGCAAAATTGTAACTGGCAAATTTGACATTTACTTTGTAAATATATTTATTATATATTGATTCAATAATGTAATTACTTTTGCTTTTTTTTAAACCAAATCGATCGGGTCTTTTAAACATTTCATTCGTCGAATTCGACGGGATTCCATTCCCTTTATTGTTAAATTGCATTTCTTTTTACTCAGAGTCTATAAAAAAGCGTTTAAACTAAAGAAAAACCCCGTTTTTGATGCTAGTCAATGAAGAAGTAGCACGTCAAATTGTATCTCTTTATTATTCCGCAATTCCAATGTCTCAGAGAGAAATTGCTATTCAATTGGGTATTTCACGCCGTTCTGTTAGTTATTATATTGATAATCACAAGAAAAATGAAGTTAGTTCATTGCAATCTAAACGGGGTCGCCCTTCTAAAAAACTTCTATCGATTTTTTTTTTCTAATCGGAGGCGAAACTGAATTCTGCAATGGTAGAATCTACATTCATGTTGTTTTTTTTTTTTTTTTTCGTTTTACGGAAACTAGCCGCTTTTTGACACTTTCTAACATGGTCTAAAAGTGTTTACGACTTCAACCTGTCTGTATATCGGATGCCGAGTGCCTGGGGTCTGCCGTCTGTCTGTCCGTTTTTCAACTTGGGTAAATATAGTGGAATTCATACGAAAATAACATACGTTATTGAGATTTACCAGTGAGCAATTACAGCATATGCGGCATTAAAAATGGACCAGGTAGCAATTATAGCTGAATCACAGGAGCACTCAAAAGGAAAATTTACAGTATGGTCTAAGGCGAAAAAATCATTTGTGGTGTATTTTGATAATGTTACATAATTTTAAATGTAATGAAATTTACATGCATTTTTAAGGTTCAGAAGAACATGGTTACTATCGAATATGTTAAACGTAGTACTTATAGTGTGCGTACAGGGAGCTCAAAAGTATTTCAATATATTATGGTCTGTGAAGAAAAACCATTTGAAACGTATTTTAATAATGTTATTTTATTAAGGTTATTTTAATAGTATTGAAATTGATATCAGGTTCTGAAGTGCACTAAAATAGGATTTCTGTAGAAAATGGGGTGAAAAGATTTAACATTCACTTACAAGATTACAGAAAAATGTTCGGTAATATAATAGTCTACGGAGAAAAAAAATATTCCCAGCGTATTTTAATTGCGTTGCGCTATTTCAAACATGATGAAATTAATATACTGAGATAATCAATACAATGATAAATACTGAAATTTACTACAATAAGCTTGCAGTTAAGTATCATTTGCATTACATTTGTTGTTCATTTACACAGACGCATAAAAGATTTTGGACCTGTGTCCAGATCTTAGATATTGTATCCAAAGTGTGGTCTATTAGACAAGATTGCTGAAGAGGTTTTTCAATTATCGTATGTATTTGGAATATTAATGCATCCTGAAGTTCAGCTACATTTGATATAATAAGAGATGTTTGTAGAATTTAAATAAATCATGTATCAGACTATACAATAAACTGGATTACTCACTAGTGCAATAGCGATTCCCGGAAATATGAATTCAATAATTTGAATCGGATTTTTTGCTTGAATAATTTAAGCTAAATTTACGATCGTATACAAATTTGCACGTAATATACAGGACTGTAAAAAAGAATTCAAGTAAGTTTCTGTCTATAATTAGAAATTGCTAAAGGTGAATTTTAATATTCGTTATACTTTTTCTCACTAAGCAAAATTTTAACATTGTATTTAGAATATTTACAAACACATAGATCATATACACAGCTGCAGAAAAGAATGTCTCGGTGAAGTTATGCATTATGGAAATGTTGGATATTTTTTTTATTACCTAGGTTTAACACATGATTTTTCTTTCTTTGATATGGAATTCTAAAATGCACTACAACATGATTTCTGTACAATTGGGGTGCGTTACAGTTGTTCTGCAGTATAAGTGGTTACAATTTCATTTTCGCGATTGTTCATATTATCTAACACATTTTCCTTTTATTTGACTGAGTTCTTTAAGTCCCCTATAAAAAAACTACTGCATAGCCTTCTATAAGATAAATGTTATATATTTTTTAAATTATTGTTAATGAACCGTTTTGTTTAATTAAAGCGTTTATCTTTTTTTTAATGCTACGTGAACGACGTCACGGGTAACAGCTAGTCTTTTTATATAAAACACTTGTAAAATATAAAATATTCTCTTTAATTTTCTGTATAATTTCGATAAAATATTATGTTTAAAAACTTTCTTCTTAAGTAAAATATATTTAAGAGATGTATACGTACACATTGTAATAAAAAAGTAAAGTGATGTCAAAAATAATTGTGAACAATTTTATAAAAATATATTGCGTTGACATAGGAATTAGATTAAAGAAACCAAGAATATGGTTAGAAAAATTTAAATAATATTTTTTAATTTAAATTCATAGCGTTTCTGAGAATTATTAATAAAGTAAGAACTGAGATATTTGAAATAATTAAAAGAAAAATTACAAAATCTTTAAAGGAATTTATTCACCAGACAAAGAGACATATTTAAAATTTTTTTTTAATCTGAATGTCTTATAATAGAACGCATAAATAAAAATGACAATAAATATAAGCACAATGTTGTATCATTAACAACGAAACGGTAAATGCGTAGAAATGTATAACGTATAAAAAATAGCTTACATTTTATACTTCGGTTCATTTTTACATCATGTTTTATTTCTATAACTCTAAAAATACATTCTAATTTTTTTCAAATGTATGCAAAAAAGACAACAGATAAATGTTGCTAATTGTATTTATAAATAAACTTAGCTGTAGCTCAAGTATAAAGAATGGTATAGAATTACACGTAATTTTACTCGAATAGAAATTGTTTTTGATCGTTTAGGTTAAAAACCGTTAGCATATACATCTATAGAATTACACATTATTTTACTCGAACAGAAACTGTTCTTGAACATGTAGGTTAAAAACTGTTAGCTTAGTTAAAACTCATTCCGTAAATATCAGTAATATCCACATGTTATGAGACTTCATACATGAAATTGTATTGCATCTTTACTATAACAGAATATCCTAATTCTTATTTAAAAGACTAAATAACCTTGAGGTTTTCAAATTATCCATGATAAAATAGTATATGGGTGATTCTCAAAATAGGGGACAATTTATGTCTTTCGGCATACAAAAAATATTGAGAGGTTTTCTGTCATGTTTTTATATCTAGATATGTTTGTCTTAATATTATTCATTATTTGCACTCAAGAATTACTCACTTTTTAGTTAAAAACACCTTAAGATAACATAATAAACATTCAAAATGTCATTAGCATGGATGTCCACAGCAGCTGTGCCTTGTGTATACTAGCATTTTTCAAGAGTTAATATCATGTTTATAAAATAAAACAAGTGTTATGTTTTCTTTAAATTAATCAAGGAGAGGATTTATCCAATAAATTTCTTTTTAAAAATAAAATTATAGTATATAAAAAAAGAATTAAAGTTTGTCCTCCATATTCTATATTCAAAACAAGGTCATACTATAACAGCTGTTTATTAATCAAAATTTCATTTTCACATTTGACATGAGTTTGAAAATGTAAAGTTTCTCCATGGCAACAAGTAGCCATTTTATCCCAGCTTGAAAATAGAAACATGTATTGTATTTTAAGAGTAGAAATTGAATATTAGGGGCGCACATCAATTGCATGTCATTAGAATGGATAATAATTTTCATGTTTATTTTATAGTTAAAATTTTTATTTTACTTATTTGCATAGAACTTTTGTGTTAAAAAGCCCCAGAAAGGACTATTGCATTGTGATTATATTATGGCTCATAATCTTATTTAAATTAAAATTTGTCATTAGCATGGACAAATATCAGTGTCATTAGCATTGTTTTTCTGTCCATGCTAAAGACTCCTATGTGCATAAATGTAACCATTGCTTATATTGTATCTTTATAAAGTTTAATTTTACATATAAATTTAGGTATTATATTTATTATCCCTAAAACATGCATTAAATCTGTCAGAAAATCACTAAGACAGCTTCTTACATTGTTAGTGTCAGAATGTTGCTCATGTAAACAAAGTTTGCTCTTTGATAATGTTTTTATTCTCCTTATATGTATATATGTAAAAATGGAAACCATATGCTGAAAAGGAAAGCTAATAAATATCGAAAAAAATATTTAAACAGGATGAAAACAAAAATTTCTTAATACATTTATTCCATGCAATTTGTTTTGTCATTAGCATGGCTCATAAAATACTAATTATTTTTTAATGTTAATTTTTAAATATTTAGCTCTGCTGAATACATATAAAGTATACCTAATACTATATTAACAACACCTAATTTTTTCAAAAATTTTCCTAACAGTAATTTTTTTAAGATTTCACTTTTGAAAAAGTCTCCTATTTTGAGAATCACCCATATTTGATAAAACTACTTAACATAATAGCTAACACACAACTGCTATCTTCAAGGCACAAATTATATACCATTTTAAAAAGCTCGTAAAAAATATATTTGTGTATATTCCATAATTTAACTGATGTAATAAATAAATTATTTCAGTTTTAATCAAGTATCTCTTCTTTATTTCCCCATCCATAAAACATCCGTTTATTTAAAAACCTGTTTCGATTTTAATCTTTAAATGCATTAAAATGTAGAAACAAACGAAAATAAGAGTGAGAATCTGAAATTAAGTTTTACCTGGCGTCTGTGACAGAGGAAATTATAAAAACAGAATATATAAGAAAACATTAAAGATAAGACATATTTTTACTTTGAGGAATAAGTGCCAAGTGAATTGAGACATTTGTTATACCCCTTTATAATCTTTAAAAAGACTTCCAAGTAAAACCACCGCTTTGCATATGAAAGAAGCGTTGAACCGCTTGTGTGATTTTGGCATTGCTTCCTAATTCCTTCCTAATTGCTTCCTTGGAATTCTAATTGGTAGTGTTTTTTAACACTAGAACCGCGGGACTTTCGGTATACCTAGAACCGCGGAGCAGGTCAATTTGACCCGATATGAAAAAGTATATATATGTCCAAATACTTAATTTGGTTACTTAAAGTTTATAATTTCTTATAATAATCAATATTTCTTAGTATTTATATTATATTTTACACATAAAATCAGCAAAAATTTCCTACATTTCAGAAAATGGCATTATTGGAAATTACATTTCATTAAATATGATGAAAATATCTTGAACAAATGTTGAACAAATACGGAATATATATTTTAATCATAAACAAACTTTGTCTTACTAAACATTAATAAAAATAGATTATCCCATTCGAATAACTTTAGATATAAAATATAAGAATAATTTTAAAAGTATATATAAATTACAATTTGCTTAGTAGATTTATTGATTTATCTTATACAATTTATTTTATGCATTGCTTGAAAAACATGGTGAAATATTTTGCACATTTAATAGAAATGTATGTGTACATTATATTTTTTAACAATTATCTTTAGTTTTATTTTCCCTTTTTTAAATTGTGATAACGAACTCTTTTATTCTTAATTTGCGTTTTCATCGCTTTTTGTGTTTTTTCTTGTGCAAATGACAAGTTTATTTTTTTTGGGGGGGGGGGGGAGAAAGGAGGAGGGAGAGAGATAACAAATTGGTCTCTTACGTCTTCAACTAAGTCTTGAATAAATTGACATATGCTAATAGATAATAAACATATACAAATAGACGCATATTAGCTAATTTTCTGGTTACGATTTACATAAAATTCAAACATTGATATTAGCAAAATACAAAATATTATAAATTGCATTCCCCGGCCTCCAATAAGAATCAGGCTTGACATATGCAGCCTTCCTGTCATCTGGGAAATCACACAGATACATTGAAATTAGTTGCGTTTTACTAAACAAGAGTAAGGTACCCTGGGGTAATAACGCCAGGCGGGGTAATAACGCCAAGTGCTTATATTTTGCATAATTATGAAATAATCAGGTAAATGACACCCATGTGCTCTGCGCAGAAAGGTTTTGAGTCATATAAATCGCAAAAAACAGCTTCAAGTTAATTCGTTTCATTTTTAGGTCTTATTGTTTTTACAAACAACTAAAATTAACGCTTGATCTAAAATTTGCGAGATACGTGTTGTGATGTGAAGACTATCTTTTTATCCGGAAATACTTTGTTAATTTCATAAATTTGTAGTGCATTTCATGTACTTTTAAAATATTGTTGAAGATTTTGGATATCTTCTCGAGATAATTTGTAATTTAAAATGCACTGCGCAATAACTATACCGGGGTAATAACGCCAATCATTTACATTAATACCCCGGTTGATTCCCTACAGTGGCCGAGCTACATCCTAAATACTAATTCAAATAAAAACAGTTAAAACTGTGCAATGTTTCTCATATTTCTATTTAAGCGGTCTTTTTTAAGCAAAAAGAAGCTCACTGTCTGATATTCTTTTGCCTCATCCCCCCTCCCAAACCACACCTTTATTTTTCTTACACTTTCACAAAAAATTTAACATTTTCAATAGCTTAGAATGCAATTTGACAATTTCTAAGTTTGTAGAGTTTGTATTTTTAGAATTGGGCTATCTACATGCAATTATTCCATCTTATTTCATAGTTTTGTTTGCATGGCGTTATTACCCATATAGGTGGGTAATAACGCCAAATAGCATTGATCAAGAAAAAACGCCATTACATTTTATGAATACATACCTGTTAAATTATTTTATTTTATATAGATAGTCAATGAGTTGCTGTATCAGATCCCATATTTGTTTGAAAAATACAATCTAAAACTAAGCCGTGAAAATTGGTAGAACCTTAACGTGGCGTTATTACCCCAGGGTACCTTATTTAGTATTTTGTAGAATTATCTAAAATTTCATCAGTTAGATATAGACTGCTAAGCAATAGAGCATCTTTACACTTATCTTCTTGGTAAACAGCTACGGTGATACCTAAATGTGTTCGCAGAGTAGCCGAATGCATTTCCGATTTTGACATTTTAACAGAGACTTGTATTTCTCGTCTTGGGCATATTACAGTTTCTAAAAGGCAGTTTTTTATTAGCATCTGCAAGCAACTAGAACATAATACAATACTGAATTTATCTGATTTTGGTAGACTTGCACTGATTCAACCTATTCACAGATTTTAAAAGAAATAAGTGCTCATCTATTCTTATGTTAGGTTCTTTTATGTAGTTAGTCTTGCAATTTTCATTGCCACTTCTTTATTTCCAGGTGTTGAATGCGCAACTTATTACTTATTTATATTTCAGATTTTCATGAGTATGAAGTTCAAATTTTCTCAATTGTGATCAAATTTTCAATTATTTTTTATATCCGATTTTTTATCAGATAAATATCACAAACTTTCATTTAATACTGATAAATTTTCATTTACATTTTAATGAAAAAGTCCATTAAAGTTATGAGTATAGGCAGAGTTAGAATTTAATTTTCAAAACTGGAATTTAATCTTCTTCATTTACAGACAGTTATTCATCCTCAATCATTTGTATTCTCATAGTTGTTAATATTCCAAAACTTCTTTGACATTAATATTGAAACATCAGAAATCTTATCTATAATTTCAATAAATGCATACTAAAAGCAAAATTAATATTACTTCCAAATATTTGTTGCAATTTTTCACAGCAATAATCCATTTTTCTCATCAAAAATATAAGATCATGATTAAAAATTTTCACAATCTCTTCTGCCAATTCTGCCTATTAGAGAACTTAAGAGTGAGATAGATATACATACTAATTACTTCCGAAAAAATGCATCTATTTTGCCATTTATGCGTAAAAAATTATTACAGGTCAAATTGACCCGTTTCGCGATTCTAGGTATAAGTAGTTATAACTGAAAAAATATTTATGTTATTCGCTATTAAATACAAAAAGTTGTTGTTTACCTTAAAATATTAAAAGTCAGAAAAGTAACATTTTTTCAATGAATACTTTACCCGTGGCAAGAAATTAAACATCGATTTGGGTCAAATTGACCCGCTCCGCGGTTCTAGTGTTAACGTGAGTGTGGCATCTGAAAGAGATCAGTATTCATTATTTATTGCTCAAACGCATCATTTAAGTAAAGCTCTAAAGTGGTAAATAATTGGTAAAATAGAGGATGGTTCATCGTTAGCGTCGTAAATATGCAAATTAGCTAATTGACGTGTGGCGCGCTACATAAGTGTCTTGTCTGTACTGTTTTCTAAATTGAATGCGGTGTCTGAACTTGATTAGTATTCATTAATTATTGCTCAAAGGCATCATTTCAATGAAGGTCAAGAGTAGTGAATAAATTGTACAATCGAGAGAGATCAAACACAAATGGAATTCGTCCAAGAACTTGATGTCCCTCAATGTGTCATATCAAGAGTTTAAGTCATATTTAAAACCTTAATATGTTTATTGACAGCCTGCTGAATGGAGAATGAGAGCAATAACTGCGTCCGAAGACCGTTTTCTGTCATCTCTGGCTCGAAGAAATCGCCAAGCGACTACAAAAGTCTTGGTTTCAGAACGTAGTTTAAAGTATACTATTATTTTTACACAATCTAACTGATTGGTAAAGCTATCATACGAATTGAATATTTCCAGCTGAGCGAAAAATTTTCCAGGCCGGCCCCACTAAAAAGAGTCTGAAGAAAACCTATAGCTTTTTGGCCAAAAATCAGTAAAAAATCCGAAGGTATTCGGCCCATTATGCAGATATTTTTAAGAATATCTTAAAAAAATCTGCAGATATTTTAAAAATCAAGCTAAGTCTGCAAATTTTCTTCAAATTTCTGTATAATTTCTGTAGAAAGTGGCGATTTCTTCAGATAATCTTAAGATTATTTTTAGTAGGGGGGGGGATCGAACTCGGATACTTGGCTTACAAGGCCAATGCTTTACCTGTTAAGCTAACCGGGCGATAACCGGCTGGGATTTTTCGCTCAGATAACCTTATTGCCCATAACATCTGGTCTGTCATTTAGACAGCTCGGCAGAATAAGCCACAGGTAAAGGAACTCCATAGTACGATGGATACGTAGATATACTATTATTTTAACACAATCTAACTGATTGGTAAAGTTATCATACGAATTGAATATATCCAGCTGAGCGAAAAATTGCCCAGTCAGGGAATCGAACCCGGATTCTTGGCTTACAAGGCCAATGCTTTATCTGTTAATCTAACCGGGTGATAACCGGCTGGGATTTTTCGCTCAGATAACCTTATTGGCCATATCATCTGGACTGTCATTTAGACAGCTCGGCATAATAAGCCACAGGTAAAGGAACTCCATTGTACGATGGATACGTAGATATACTATTATTTTAACACAATCTAACTGATTGGTAAAGTTATCATACGAATTGAATATTTCCAGCTGAGCGAAAAATTGCCCAGGCCAGGAATCGAACACGGATACTTGGCTTACAAGGCCAATGCTTTATCTGTTATGCTAACCGGGCGCTAACCGGCTGGGATTTTTCGATGGAGTTCCTTTACCTGCGGCTTATTCTGCCGAGCTGTCTGAATGACAGACCAGATGTTATGGCATATAAGGTTATCTGAGCGAAAAATCCCAGCCGGTTATCGCTCGGTTAGCTTAACAGGTAAAACATTGGCTTTTTAAGCCAAGTATCTGGGTTCGATTCCCTGCCTGGGCAATTTTTCGCTCAGCTGGAAAATTCAATTCGTAGTTTAAAGTATCATTGGAAGCTAGAATGAAAAAGACACAAACTAAAGTTTCTTTTTCCTTCTTTGTATACAGTCTGTTCTTGTAAAGCCTTCTTCAGCAATACAATGGCTAATTAAAGTTCTTATGCGAGCCTGAAGGTCTGAAATGAAATCTGTTATTCACTTTGCGGTTTCTTCGAGCCAAAAATGACAGAAAATGGTCTCCGAATGAAGTTTTAGTCTTCCTTGATCTCGCTGTCTGTCGGCTATTCAGTGCTCAAAATTCGCCTGGAAGCTCTTGATATGATGCTTTGAGGAATAAGCAATTTTTAAGCGACTTCCATTTGTGTTTGATCTCTCTCGATTGTACCAATTATTCGTCACTCTTGACCTTCATTGAGACGATGCATTTGAACAATAACTAATAAATACTGATGACGTTCAGACACCGCATTCAATATAGAAAACACTACAGTCCAGACACTTATATTGCGCACCACATTGTCAATCAGCTAAATTGCATAATTACAACACTAACGCATGCGCTGAAGCTCAATTTTGTATTTAATAGTATTTAATTAACTTTAATAATATTTGCATTAGGCATTTTTTTTAAACATTAACTGCATTAGAGTAATTTTACTTATTATCCTTTAATTTTGATAGCCACTGTACATCCAATGCATAATATGTTTTAAATGATCAAATGTTTCCTCAGCTTTAATTAAACTTATTTCCAATTAGTCGATATATATGTAAATTTACAAAATATCAGGTGCGATCTCACCATTAAAATGTAAGAATTTGTATAAACACAATGACATATTGCAATTCGCAAAAGAAGATATTTCGATGTCAATTTTAATGCTTGCATTTTGATAAATTTTACCTTGGATTTTCTAATACCGTTACAACAATGTTAAAAGCATTATTAGCCTCTTTGCTGAAATATACCTACTATATTAATAGAGAGAAATATGAATTTTATATTCGGTTTCGTGTATTCCGACTGTTTGTCAATGTTTAAAACATTATTAATTAAAATATACATTAGCAGTTTAAATGGAAATTCAGCCATTTAGAAGCTTAACAATTTAAGAGGGTCGATGGAAATAATTAATAAACAACAAGATACATAATTAGTATAAATTTCAGTTGAATAATTTATACAGTAGTGCATTGTGTAATTTAATTTTAAAATTAGGTGATTTCTAAAATATTTTGTGACACTCATTTACCACATTTATTCTAAAAGGAGTTGGACAGGAGACGAAACAAGCAGATGCGTGATGATAAGCAAATTTGACTATAATAACACTTAAAACATTTCAAAAACCTTCTATTTTTTAAAAAATCGTATTTTTTTATCATATTTTAAAAGTTTTAAAACAATTCGTAAAGTGTTTTTCGAGATATTCCATATAACAAACGAAAGTTCTTGTGATTTTTTTCGCAAAGTAGCGTATGAAATTTGGACATAATTGTTATTTTAAATTTGTAGTAGAGTTTTAAAGCTTCTTATATTTATTTTTACAATTTAGCAGTTACTTTTTTATGAGCCATAATGGTTAAAGGAATTTAGATGTAATAGATAAAATGAATTAGAGGCTCTGTTTGCTAGATCCAAAATTTAGCCAACTTCATGTCATTTTGAACAGCTTTGTTCCTCTTAAAGATCTATATTTATATAAAATCTATCAATTTCAAGAAAAAAAGCGACGCTGATCCTGTAAATGTACTTTTAGCGACCAGTGGCTTTTATTCCCTAATATTAAGAAAACTATATATAAAAAATGAAACTATATATAAAATATGAATTGAATATAAAATTATAAAAATCTGTAGCATTATACAAAATATGCTTGGTACATTAACTAAATCCAACATTTTTAATTTAAGATTTATTTTAAGCATATTTATTGTAGAAGTCGATCATAAAAGTGCCCTTAAAAAATTTTATATGAATAAAAATTATCCATAGTAATTTTGTCATATTTTGTAACAACATACTTTAAAAGATTGTGGCGTGCAGACAGTACCTTTTCTTAACCCGAGAGTACTCACGTCTTTTTTGCAGAACGTTATTAGTCCCGCACGGTCTTTTTGCTGGCGGGCCCTGCATACAGAAAATTCAAGCATTTTTTAATTTAATATTTGAACATTATTTTTCGATGAAATTATGAATATTCAATTTATTTTAATTATGTATTTTATTAATGCTATTTGGAATAATGGAAAAAATAAATATTTTCATTAGAGATCATTCCGAAGATTTTTTTTCAGTATTTCAACATTATTGTCTTAGGTGTTCTTGCTAGATCATTATGATCGTGAACAAATCGTGACTTTACCAATGTATTTGTAAAGGAATATAAATTAGGAGAAATTAACTTATATGGGTAGGAACAGACACCAGCGCCTTAACAGACTGTACGCCAGCGACAGATGCCAGTTAATTTCTTTATATATATTTTTTCTATTTTTTATTCAAATATTCATAATTTCAATAATCGTTGTTCGTATTTGAAAAAAATCACTAACTTGAATCGTTGCTAAATTGTTTAAAACAACGTAAAGCTCGCTACTTCAATTTTATTTAAAATTTCATTAACACCTGTATTAAAGAAAAGGAAAACTTTAAAATAATAATTAAATGGTTACGTTTAATAAACAATAACTTTGGAAAATTATTTTATAACAATTGCATTTCAACGTGAATATTAAACAATGAAGAATACACTAAAAATATAGCTATATTACTATGTAAAGGAATCAGTAAATATTGAAAATTGCATCGTATTTGAAATAGCTAACTATTATTAATACTGGTGAACAGTTTCAATTTAAAAATGTATTTACGCGAGAGATTTATTTATATTCCGAAATGGTCTTTTACCTATTGCGTCTTTTAGTATTCGGGACTTTTAACTAATTTTTTAATTAAATTATGCCATATATTCCTGTATAATCTATTCAATTGAAATTTATACTAATTATGCATGTTGTTGGTTATTACTCATTAAACTATACTTAAGTAAGTTATTGTTAATTTAGTTTCTAATTGAAATATAATAAATTCATTAGGTGAATATATACATACATATATTTGAAAAGCTAATGCGACAAAAATACTTAACATACCCGAGATGTTATGTTTAAAAATTCTTTATCACGTAGAAGCACGAGTTACATTCACAAAAAACACACCCAAGAACTTCACCACATCATTGCATTCGCATTACGTTAATTAGTACTATGTCGCTTTTTAGGTGCTTTAGTAATTATGTAAATACGTAGAACCTATAGTCGTCTTTCAACCCGTTTGCTGTCCTTCCATCTATCGGCATATAACAGAACAAAAACTACCCGACCGAATCAATTGAAATTTAAAATATACAACAATACTGTTGCATCATTTTATCGAGTCGTTTCAGATTTTATTAAAATCGGATGAATAGTGTAATTACGTGGACAATCAAAAGTATTCTGCCTAAGGGAAAAAAAATGTTTCAAGTGCTTTTTTAATGGTGTTACACACCTTCGAGCATAATAAATTGCTATGCATCTGTGAAGTATATACTAAAATATACATTTTGTACAATCTGTAATGCAAAGAATATTTGTTATTAATTTACAGGACTTCACGAAAGTATACCATTACATTATTTCATAGGAGAAATTGTTGTTAAGGATGCGTTTTAATATTAATAAAATGTTTCTTATTTTATGAAATTGATATACGTTGCAGAAGTTTACTACAAGTTACTTCTTGTATAATAGAAAACAGATAGTATTTACAAGGATGCACAAAATATTTCGGATACTCTACTGAATTCCAATTACTGTATACTATAACCGCAAGATCTGATTATTTAAGAAAAATCTTGTAGAACGAACATACCGTATTTGCTACACTTGACATGCAATTTCCAACTTGTTTATTTTATTAAAGTTTTCCTTAGCTTTAAATTCCAAAATATACATTTTCCTATTTTTTTCATAATGATTCGTAAATATGTTTAATTTTTTGAATATTAAACATGTATAAAAAATGAAAATTTTATATATTAAATATTTCACATATTTAAAGTTTGGAATAAACTTTTTATATGTATAAATATTGGTAACTACTGCAATGTTACAAAAGAAATATTTTTTGAAGAATCAACAGAACATTTTTTTAAGTTACTTCTAATAGAGAGAAATCGTCATAAGCAGTATGTCATTTTCTGATTAATATTAAATCCCCAGTGTGCTTCATTGATTAAATTATATTCTTGCCAAATGCACAAGAAACTTTTTCTGCTGAATGTGTCTGAACAAAACTTAGTTTGTTCCAGTTTGCTTCTTAGGAATCTTTTACTTTGTAAAATTATTATCTAAACGTGATGCAATATGATTATGTATTTATCGGTTTTACAGTTAAATTTTAAAATGTTGGAAAGTTTTATTGTTATTTTTTGATTTGTAAAACTTTTTTTTATTCTTTGTTTGTTGATAACAGTAACATTACTGCGATATTTTATAATTTCAATCTATACTCTATTAATTTTATATTTCATTTAAGTTTACAAATAAAAGTAAAATTGAATGAAGGAAATGTTTAACTAAACTTCTATTTAATTCATGCATTTTGCTATTAGTTAAACTTGAAAAATGCATTGTAAATCATTGTACGTTTTTTATGTGCTTTGTGTAGTACTTTTTACACAATACTAAATGTTATTGAAATGTTGGAAAATAAAGTAAAGTAATTATTAACTGCCATACAAATTTATTAACATGAAAATTTCAGTTTTACATTAAGTAATCATACGTATGAATTCAGAAAAAAAAATTTAAAACTATATTCTACAAAATAAAGGTACATTGGATACATTTACTGTAAGAAAAATCCGTAGACTTTGTAGTATAAAATAAAATCTGTGTTCTTAATACAATATTTATGGAGAACCGAAAAAAATTTAACGAAAAAATATATAACAATAAAGAATAAAATAATGAAATCCCGAAGTAAGAAAATCAAATCCCAAAATAAATATTAAATTTTTTAAAATCAATATTCTTCATGACAAGTAAATGGGGAAAAAAATTCAAAACATCATTTAATTACAAAATTCTATGTATTTACCAAATAACGAAATGTAACATTTTAATATTATTCCAAAGATAATAAAAACTACAGTGAAACTTCCCTGTGCAACGATCTCCATTAATCAAACATATCCCATTTTAGATGCGTTCGTAATTATGTAAATACGTAGCACCTATAGTCGTCGTTCAATCCATCTGCCTGCCCGCCTGTCCGTCCGACTGCCTGTCTGTTCGTCCGCATATAACAACTCAAATACTACCCAAGTGAACCTTTTTAAATTTAAAATGTATAATTATTACATAATTTTGTCGAGTCATTTAAAATATTATGAAAATCTGATGCATAATTCAATTACAGGGACAATCAAAAGGATTCTAATACATTACGATCAATGGGGGAAAAAGTTTCATATTCATTTTTATGGTCTAACATTCTTTCGAACATAATAAAATTGATACATATCTATGAAGTATATACTACACTCACTTCCAAAAACAAAGCACGAAAATATAAAATGCAAAAAAATCAACAAATACTATTTTTATTGCCACAAAATTCGGTAGGAATGTAGAATATATATTTATGCATAAAACAAAATCAATAATTATATACAGAAATGAAAATAATATTAAAATTTTATAAGTTATCAGATAATGAAATATTGGAGACTTAAACAGAATTATGTATAAAGTGAAAATAAACAGCATAAAATGAAAAAAAAGACATTAAAAGGGTATGTCATTCCCTCCCTCGTCTGTATTCAAAGTTTACGCATTGTGACCATGCTTTCAATTAGGTGGTCAACCACCGCAGAATTAAGCAATCGCCATTCTTCTTGTAGAGTAGTTTCCAGCTCAGGAAGAGTGGCGGAGATGGGAAACGTAAACATACAACATGGCCGAGAGAATCCCAAAGATTTTCAATAGGATTAAGGTCGGGCGAATATGCTGGCCACGTCATACGCGCAATCCTTTCACTCTGAAGGTAGCCAAGGACGATGCCAGCTCTATGGGCACGTGCCAAATCTCCCATGCGTGAAAGTTGGCAAAGTTATTACAAACATCCGGCTGAAATATATGCCAATGCCATATTTTTTACAATTCTAAATGTACAAAGTATTCTTATTGGAAATCAGTCCAAACAATATAATTATTAATCAAAGTTAATCTTTTTTTTTTTTTTTTTTTTTTTTTTTTTTTTTTTTGTAACCTTGCAAATCTTACCGAATAGTTTGGCAATCTGTATAATATGGAGAAATTAGTCAAGAGAATAACTAACGGTATTGTAAATGTTTACATTCTGGGTGAGCGAAGCCATGGGTTAAAGATAGTTACAATATATCATATAGTATTAAATTTCCTCACAGAACTAAATACAAGGTGGTTATAAATGAAGTTACACAGTTTGGATCTACGTAAAGTATGTTCTGGTAGATAGATATCAATGAAACCTGAAAAAAAAGAAATGGATTACGAGAAAAAGAAATTTACAACAGAAATAGTTTAATTTTTGATCTGTAGACAATGGTTTTCACCACAATTGAACGGAGTAGAAAAAACAAGCATTACTGGAAAAGCTTCTTCTCCAGAAAGACAGTAATTTGTCATGAAAGGTGTTGTAACAACTTATTTAGAGCTGGTTTTGTTTAATTGAAGTGGCACACCATTTTTCATAATAAATTACTCTTTTTCTGATAAAGCAGCTTCCCCTGTAACGCTATTTTCTCCTCCCTTCTGTACCGGTGACAACCGCCATCTTATCGTTTTAAGTTAAACTTTTATTTATATGGTAATTTTCCTCCGAGGTTCATTTAACCCATTTTAGGCCAAGCACAGAAATTTTATAAAATGTAGCATTATTTTTATTGAAATATGCTTAAATTGCATACATTAAGACACAAAAAAAGATTCGTGCATGAAAAATAATATTTTATATAAGAAATAATATTTTATATAATAATATAAAATATTATTTCTTATAATGAATAATATGAAAATGAATAATATTTTTATGACTTTTGTTTTATTCTTATTTCATATACAGAATTTGCAACTTTAATCTATTTTAAAAACATATAATTCATTTCAATTGGAATAATAATATATTTTTAAAAAGTCGAATTTGTCAAAGGCGTTTCAAATTAAAACTCTAGCGTATTTTGAAAATTTTTTAAGAGAAAGTGTTTACTCCAATTGAATTACTAATATTTTATGGATGTCTTCAAAAGCCTTAAAAAATAGAAGAAAAATAAAATTCTTGAAAAAAATGTGTCAGAGTGTAAAAAAAAAATATTTATCGAAATGTTTCGTATACGAACCTTTGGCCGAAAATGGGTTAATGTGTTTCCCAAGTTTTAGCAATATACGTTTACCAGAACAGGCACTGCATAGGTCCAAAAAGGGTTAATTTAATTATAACATCCTTGTATTATTTACTATTCTGTTGTTTTTAAAATGTATAATAATTTTCGTGGTAAATTATTCTTTTCAGATGAAAGTACTAATTATGAAAAATAACTAACTTCTTTAAAAACTATATGCATATTTAATTATGTGAAATATTTATATGTGTCAAATATTTATTTTAGTGTATGGTTTAACATTAACAAGCAAATTTAATATAAACATTCGTTGGAAATCGTCTGTGGCATTTTTATATTTGCTAGTAAATTATTCATATGTGAAAGCTTTAAAACCTATTTTTATTTCTATGTTTCAGTCAGAATAAAAATTCAGGTATTTTGTTTAAATAAGTAACGTAACACATTCAAAATTCTAAATAAAGGACCACAAAAATGTATGGTTCTAACAATATGTTTATAAAAGGAACATTGATGAACATTTTTTAAAGTCGCAATTTATTTTGGAGCGGTAAAAATTCAACATATTTTTGTGTTACAAATGTTCAATTTTTGTAAAATTTTACAAGGATATATTCGAATGCAGCGCAAACTTATTTGCATACAAAGCGATGAAAGAATTGCCGTAATTCACAGATTTCTGAAACTTGGACTTTTATAAATAAAACTTTGTTCAAATAATAGGTTTATACCTATTCTTTAAACAAAATTTTATTTGTTCAAGATAACTAAAATTATACTTTTTTTGACGAAAACAGAATGACTTTTTAAAATGTAGTTTGATATTTGTATTGTTTAAAAATATAAAATAATCTAAATTTTAAAATAGCAATTTTTGTCGTAAAATTATCTTATAGTTTTAAATAAAAAAGACACACAAGAATATAAATCGTACAATTAATGCATATAGACATATATAAGAGACAGATACATTATATTTGAGAGCTGTTTCTAAACCACAATATACTGCAAACTTCATTAATACCAACACGATTAAAGTAAATAATATTTTCTACGAACTGCTTCTGATTGCTATCATTCAGTTATATGTAAAACATAAGTTTGGATAAAGCAAGCTATTTTTAACACGAATAGAAAGAATGTCCCCTTCAGTGTTCGTGTTAACGAGATTCGACTGTAATAGTTTCAAACGCTCGTTTCGAACATAATATACAAGGTAATTCAAATGATACAACATTAGTTTTATTTAATTTTTTCTTACTTTTTTAAATTTGTGGCCATACATATATATACATATGTTTCATAAAAATTAGTTAAGAAATTTGAATATATTTACATATATTTTTAAGAGTTTAAAAATAAAATTTAATTTCCTATTGATTTCAAACAACATGAAAAGCAATTTATTAATAAATAAATCATCACAATTTGTAGATTTTTATGTGGAACTTATGGTTAATTTATTTTTTGAATTAGTTTCCACACATAAAAATTTATTCCTAAACTTAGAAAATTATAGTAAAACATATTTTATATAACTTAAGAATCTATAAGTTATTTCTGTATTTAATCTCACATTTAAATAAATACTAGTACTATTCATTCGAAGCAAAATTCAAAGCTGAAAAGTTTTTGCGATTTATACAATTAGAACACTTTATGGATTGTGATAACTAGAAGATATCCTATCAGAATGACTTGTTTGCATTTTTAATAATAATAATTTATGTAATAATTTACGTAACAATGTATATAATCACAGTCATAATTTATATTAGAAAAAGAATTAAAACAGGATGTAAGGATAATACAGAAATATGAGAAATTTAAGATTAATAAATAATATATGTCTATGATCAGAAGTTGCAATCAGTAAGAGATTAAAAACACTAACTCTAGTAAGATTGAGTAACAAGTAAAAATAATAGGCAAAATGTCTAATCGCGTTTGAATAATAACTCGGAGAATGTCGAACATTATATTCTTGCTTGGAGATAAATTATTGTAATTTCTTCATATTTAATCTGGATAAGTTCGCTCTTGTGAGTGGTAGGTACCTTTTTTTCTAGATTATTTTTAGTTTATGAGTTAAGTTAGATTTTTTGACCAAAGTAGTAAATTTCTTTAAAATATTTCTCAATGTGTTCAATGCCACTTTCTGTGCAAAGTGAATCCAAAATAATTTCTAGTATAAATAATGCGTATGCGAAGAAATACATCTGTCCATTTTGCTTCAGTAATAAACTTTAGATCAGCTTAAAATTATGCACCATCCTTTAAAATATTTCATCCAATAACTCATAACTGATAACAATAGCCTATAAAATGTGCCAATAAACTATACAATTTAATGGAAACAAGCAATCAAAAATAGTAGTCAGGTGAACAAATTCAAAATCCCTTTATATGTGTGATTGCCCTCTGACCGCTGAGCAAAAGGGCGAAATTGTAAAGTTTTCAATGTTAATAAAAGAAGGATTTCCTATCATGGTATAATTTTTTTCTTACGTATATGCTTATAAGCCTTGAAAATATCAATCATAACTTAATTTCTGAAAACTGGATTATACGAATTATATTAATTTAAATAAAGCTTCAACTGCTGAGAAACCTGCAAGGTGGACGGATGTAACCAGTCGAGGCAGTGGGAAGGTTATTAAGAAGAAATAAACAGGTCTTTAACTATAATATATCCTACGGTATATCAAGTGCTTCGATAGAAATTTTTTGTATTGTTATTACGATGAAATAAAGAATAAATTGAATTTTATACAACAGATAGCTTTGAGAAGAATTAGTTTTGGAAAACCCCTACTATAAACTGTCAGTATTTGCTTTTGAAAATTGTGTAATATACAAGACATAAATATCGAGACAACAGGCTATATCCTTAAATATTGCCCTTAGACCCATACTTCCAATTCATAAAAAGGTGAAATATTCGATAAATTGTGACTCCATGGGGGGTCTAGTTAAAAAATACGAAAATTAAATTTTTATACGGCCCCCGTAGGAGAAAAATTCCAATTTGGGAAACTTTCCTTATTCAATCTTGAATAAGACATCAAAAGTTGCATCTTGATATCTTCAAAATTCAGAGAGTTATGACAAATTTAATAAATGGTGAGGTTTCAAGAGATCAGATATAGCCGTTTAAAAAATTCAACAGGCTTTAAGGGATTAGACACAAATTGAAATGTACGCAATTCAAAAAACAATGTTACATTAACAGTTCCAGGAAACACGCAAAAAATCTATTTTTCAAGTTAGAATTTTGATTTTTTTTTTTTTTTTTTTTTTTTTTTTTTTTTTTTTTTGCTTATTAGTCTTACAATTTGCTAAGAAAATCACATCCTAAACTTTCTCATACAATTTACAAAAGTTTCATTTGTTTAGTACTGGTTTAATTAGAAAAGGGATAGTTAAAAATCATAATAAGCAACATTATTTATCAGATTTCAATTTTTTTCCATTTAATTAAAGATGAAAATCTGATTTTATTTTTGTTCCAGTATTTTCATTTAAATTAATATTAATTTTAAAACAATTAAAAAATATTTATTGAAAAAATAATATAAATTAAAAAAAAAATCATATTTTCAAAAGTAAATATTTTTTTCAAAGTTGTCCAAACAAAACTATTGTAAAAAAAAATCAAAAATTATGTGTTGCAGGTTCTTTTTTCTTTAAAAATTCTTAATATTTAATAATTTAAAGTAATAATAATAATAGTAATAATAGTAATAATAATAGTAATTTAATAATAGTGGTAAAAAATTTAATTATGCAGAAACATGAAGAGTAATGTTTAAATGTCTGTTATTTATTTAAAAGAATGCTTCTTCTAAGATGCAGATTATACCTTTTTTTAATACAGCTCTGACAAATTCGGGCTTTTTATCGTCCTGGAAAGGCTGTTAAAAAATCTGTATTCTGGGCCCAGGCCGGGTCAGGACCGAGAGGTTACTTTTTTATGCAGACTCGCCAGGCCAGACCTACTGTACTTTACATAAAGGAGGGGACTGCTTCCTTCTTCCTAGGTGTACACTGGACGAAATTTTAAACCCCGGTTTTGACAAAACCCGTATTAAAAACACTGTCTCTGACTGGCTTAATAGTGCATAAAATAAATAAAATTCGGCTCAATCGACTTTTTTAGAAAAAACACACAGATTTTAAAATATTTATTTTACAAAAAAAAAAAAAAAAAAAAAAAAAAAAATTAATTTTTTAACAATAGTATATTTAAAGGCTAGAATAATTAAATAAAATAAAACCAGTGAAAAAAAATGCCTATGACGTAATTCTGTCTTAAACGGAAAATATGTTGATCTATGCAAAATAAATGCAATGGTACCTGAAAAAAAAATTAAATTCCAATTACACCTCCTAGGGAGGGCATCTGTCTAAACGTATTTTTTCCTTTC
Source organism: Maratus speculifer (assembly GCA_964019185.1). Taxonomy (NCBI): domain Eukaryota; kingdom Metazoa; phylum Arthropoda; class Arachnida; order Araneae; family Salticidae; genus Maratus; species Maratus speculifer. The sequence goes on along the minus strand of OZ025294.1, from coordinate 164,670,082 downwards.
TATGTGATTCCGTCTAAAAAAGTTTTGCTGTATAACATTTTTTAAAGTCTCCAATGCATGGGATATTAATACTAACAATATTAAAATATAAGTGAAATATTTACATATAAATAGAGATTCATTGATAAAATATATATATTACAGCCTTTGACGATTCTTTAATATCAAAATGTATAAATATAAAAAACAAAAAGCTATAAAAGGAATTCTTGGTCAGAACTCTTCCATACGAAACAATATTTTTCAACACCGAAGTAAAAGACTATGACGAAATTTGAGACTAAACCGGGCTGTGATTTAAACTATTTTCCAGAACGGTCCGGGTTATGATTTTGAAATTTTTTCAGGCCGGGCCGTACTTTTTCCCCTAGGGGTCGGTTTGAGACCGGACCTAGATATTTCCAACCATGCAAACCTCCAGTGCAGACAACCAACATATTTTGAAAAAAAGTTTAGATTTAATACATTACGCTGCTTTGTTATGTTCAAATGAAAGGCACTGTCTTAAATGGGCATTTAATAATGGACAATTTATGGATGATCCCTCACTTGCTTTAAAATTGACCGAAAAAGTCTTCTTTTACAGGCATGGTAAAGTGGTGTATGTCACGAATTTTGGAGAATTTCGTATTTTAATATCTCTGTCAGATTTTTAGATATTTAGATGATTCTTTTTTTTTTTTTTTTTTTTTTTTTTTTTTTTTTTTTTTTTGCTCAATTTAGGAATGTATAAGGAATAACTTCCTAATTGGGAATTTTACGCTACGGGGGCCGTATAAAAATTTAATTTTCGTATTTTTTCAAATAGACCTCCCATGGAGTTGCAACTTATCTTATCAGAAATTTCACCTTTTTTTATAAACTTTTGCAATTGGAAGTATGGGACTTCGGGCAAAATTATGCAGGGCAAAATAATTTATTATCTTTAATTCGGCAATAATTAAGGAGATGGCCTATTGTTTCGATATTTATGACTCACCCTGTAGATTTTGTAATGTTTTTTGGGTTTTTTTTTCATAATATTTTTCTTATGCTTCTCTGATTATGGAAAAGTTATTTTGTCCGAAACTGTTAGAATATAATTAAACGTTTTATCGTAAGCTTAGTAAGTGATTTTTAATTATAAAATTATAAAAGATAGTGTATACACTGATGAGCCGAACTTATTATTTGTTTATTATAATACAGTGTAATAAGTCATTTAATTAGTAGTAAAAGTTTAAAATACAGGGAAATGTTTCTTGTTTTGTTCTTGAAGTTTGGATATCTCAATTTATAACATTCTGATATAATTTCTCCTTTCAGATTTAAAATACAAAACCATTGTCGTATTTCGTATTTAGAAGGTGTCATATTTATTCACAATTAAAATATATGATATACTTGACAAAAATTGAACGATTCTAGATCTTCTGTCATTATTCTTTTAAACCTCAGCCACAAGATTCACTCAATTTGAGCCGAAATCCACTCATCTCACGATTTCAAAGTCAGCTTCTCTTAAAGATTTGAAACAACTTGAGTGACAAAGTTGTTTATAAACAATTTAAATCAAGATGAATAAAACATTTAAAAAACGACACATTCACGACTTTAAAAATTAGAGCTCTTTCCAGTGAAGCCAAGTCAATTTTTTCGTTTTAATACTTAATTTATCCCTAACCCAAAAGAAAAGTGACATCTCTCATAAAAATTCATTTTAAGTCTTATTCCTCTAATAGGTTATTTCTAGGTTTGCCTTGCGACGCAAACAATTTTATAAAAATAGCTATTTTTTTTTTCATTACATGCCCATTTGTGACTACAGAAGTACAGATTGTATGGTGAGTTAAAACTATCCAATCCTCCAAATCTTATCCCACGCCTTCATTTTTAAGGGTTTTATGATTTTATGAACATTTTTACTTCTACATACAATGATAATAGCTATAACTTCATGTTACAGTAAAATCATGCAAATTTCCTTTTGCATCTCCTGTAAAATTTAATTTTGCCGAGATGTGTCATTTTTTTGCGGGTGAGTGATGTGTACTTGTCTTTTAATTATTGGTTTTTGCTATTATTATTATTTTATTTTAACCGTTTACACGCCGAATTAATATCGCAATGTAATTATTATTTTGTTTTTCTTATATTAGAGCTTCAAATATTTGTATTTATGCATACAAATTTAGAAAATAACAAAATTAAATATTTCTGCAGCTTTTTGACTGTTTTCTTTTCCAATGTTCGAGTTTTGAACATGAATATCGATTTACAACCAATGCAAATGTAACAAGTTTTTTTCCGCTATATGCTATTGTATATTGTTCTTGAGTATTTTCCCGAATTTCAAAAACATTTAGATTCCTAGCGATAAATTGTAAGTATTATAGAGAAAATGATAAAAACAAATAATGTATTTCTATGCAAATAATTGAATTTACATTTTCCTTATACCTGTGATAAATGCTTAAACATGAATATTTTTTTCAAAAGTTGAAATCAATTTTATACTTAATAGGAAAAATAAGCGCATCGTTATAATGTTAGAAAAAAATGTTTTGTACTACAAATAATACAATGTTCCCATTTGGGAACATTGACGTTTAAACGGTTAATAGGGCATTAAGGCTTGGTAGCAACAACAAGAATGGAATTGCAATGTGATATGCACTCACCGATAGACTTGAATTCTGAAGTAGTGCATTTTTTTTATTGCTAAGATGTAAAATTCATTAAAATTGCGGGTTAAAATTCAGAATAGGAATGGAAATTGTTACATTTAACTATATTTAATATTTATTAATTTAGATTATTTTGATACTTAATAAAAAGTACTTTTTCAACAATGCATTTTTAAACTTTTTAGCCTAAAATATGATATTACGTAATATATTTTCAATTTTATGTCTTTAAAATACCTTTATTTTCTACTTGTAAAGTACCTCAATATTATTTCACAGAATAAAGCTGTCAGAAATGTTACTTTTTAACAATAAAGTTTACTTTCGCACGCAGTATTGCATGGTTAAAGACTTATCCTTGTTGATGGAATAGTTTCATTATATTTAATACGATTTATTTGAATAAAAAGATCAAAATGTAAAATAATGAAATAGTTCTTCTACTATCTTCTAATTATGGCGTATCCATTTGACGTATAGTAGCCATACAATTTTTAGACATGTTAAATGGCAATTATATATTATAGCATTGTGCATTTCGAATGAAGAAATATAATTAATTGTTAGTTGTCGTCATACCATTGACAAACGATAAATGTCTGAAACATTACTAATTTACAGAAGTTTTAATTTATCACTTCATAACATAAAAAATTAGTCAGAATTTGAATTTTTTGATAAGGTTTTCGCATTACAAATACTGAAGTTTAGAGAATGATATTCAATAAATATGTTTTTTTATAAGAATGAAACAAATAACTTAATAATCATTATTCTTACCTGCTCATAATCGTTGCTGTTGATTACACATAGAAAATATGTTCTTTTAAATCTAATAATTTTTTTATTCATTTCATGAAACTTCGTTTTAAAAAAAGTTTATTTTTATATTTAAAAGAATGTTACATTATGAAACACGTATACATTTTAAAATACAGAGATAACAGCTTTACAAGTAAAATCAAAAAGGTGTACAATGAAGCTACTGTGCAGAATACACTAAAAAATAAATGTTAAATAATACTATTTATTTTAAAATAAATCCGTTGTTGAAAAGTTACGGGTTGTTTTATGAATACAAAGTTGAAAACCATGTTTAACAGAACGTTTAATCTGGTTTTATACGAAAAATTGATGACCATAAAGAAAATTTAACCAGAACACACATTCCACACTGGAGATGAAGATTTTTATGAGTATCCGAAAAAGTAAGTTTTTTTACTGTGATTAGGTTTTATAAAATTGTGCTCTCATAAAGTATAATTTATGACTTTGGTTACATAATACATGTCATAACATTCATAACACATGTCGTAACTTAGTTTCAAATCACTGTATCGACTGGCAGATGGTGTCATTTGACACAAAATTCAAAAATATACACAGAAATAACCCAATTGTCTTAATAATGAAATGCTGATCCCCAAAAATTCGATATATTTTGTAGCACCATATTGCTTTAAAATGATTTTTTTAAAGAGATTTTTTGAATACTCAGTTCTAGGGTCAAAACGATGTTCTTGACAAGTAACTGTATGAATAAGGCCACTGGATTTTGCTGTAAAAACCGATACCTCCACTAAAGTATGGTTTTAGATTTTGTATTAAAAAACTGTGCAGTAGCTTTGTAACAAATGAATTTAGCTTGCAGATGGTATTGTTCGTTAAAAAATAAAAGAAAAGCATAATAAACAGTGCCTTACTTAATCTACTTTAGTAAATCGAGTTTCCCCCATGTGAGGTATAATGCATTCTTCGCTCTCTAACTCCCGTAAATGTGCTCGGATTTTCATGCGATTGGTAACCTTATTTGGCGTCTCTTAGGTATGTTTAGTATAGTTTATGAAATACATGGAATTAATAGTTTATTTACAAAGGTACCCAAAAGAATCCCATTACATTATGGTCTATGGGGAAAAATGGATTTGCAGAGTATTTTAATGATATTAAGCTATTCAATGCATTGAAATATAAACCATTGAATTTCTCTACAATTACGTTATAATAGGATATTCATAGTCTTTTTAATAAATTTACATGCAGAAACAACAGACATCGGTTACATTTTTTAGAAATTATTCCTGGAAATGTGTTTTTAATTTCAGGATACGCTTTTAAATTTAACAGTTTTTTTAGGTATGTTCTTATTATATAAATACATGGCAACTAGAGACGTTGTCTGACACGTCCGTTTGTCTGTCCGCTTATAACATTACAAAAACTATCCAAGCCATAGCGTTAAAATTTTAAATATATATTTGTTACAATGTTTTTTAGAAAAGTCATATCAAATTTTAGTAAAATCGGATACACAGTTCAAATAATCATAAAAACTATTCCTTTACACTACAGCTGATGGGATAAAACATTTTCAAGTGCTTTTAATTATATTTACCGTTGAAGCATAGTGAAAGTGTTATGCATTTATGAAGAAAATTAAAATTTACATTTTGTCTAATGTGCCCCATAAAGAACATTTTTTATTCACTTATTAGTCGCCAGAAAAGAATTCCGTAACATAATCGCATATGGGGGGATCATTATTTGCGGTATAGTTTAATTATGCTAAACTTATTTTCATATAATAAAATTAATATACGATGCTTAGGTTTACTACAACTTCCATCCTTTATAATAGAAAATGAATTTCCTTATTTTGAATTACATATAACATTTTAATTTATTAAAAGATGCAGTTTTGTTATATTATTCTGCATGTATTTGTAAGTATTTCATAATCTATGCTCAAAGCAAGATTTTCTCTTTCTTGTTTAAATGTATAAAACTTTTTTGATTCTGCTCCCAACGAAGTACTTCAGAAATTCTTAAGAGGATATACAGAAAACCTTTTCAATATTCCTGACACGCATTACTTTGAATTACGCAATGAGTTTCTATATCAACTTAGAAAGATGAGGTAATCATCTTCATTGCAGCATGTGATTGTGGAATTTTCTATTTTGAGTTCCTTGACAATTGATTGTGAGTGTTTGTCTTTATCTTATTGTCTTCTTGTAAGAGTTCATATTGCATAAGGTTTCAAGAATTGTTTTCGAAATATGATTTATTAAAAATTTTAAGATCATTTTATGGAATCGATTAATATTTTAAAAGTATATGATAAATTAATAATTGAAAACTGTAGGATAAATTAATATTTTAAAATTGCATTTATAAGTAACAGTGACCCGGAATATTTTTATATTTAGAACAAAACAATTGTCGAATGAAGAGTGTATTAAAAGCTTCAATGTTATATTTCAAATTGAAAATAAGTAATTCTTAATAACCCATGAATCATGCATTGTTTAATGTATATATTTGTTTACAGGGGGAGTCATAAATAGCGAAACAATAGCCTATCTCTTTAAATATTGCCCCTAGGCATATACTTCCTATAGAAAAATTTAATAAAAAAGAGGTCTACAATTTGATGATATATGTTGAAACTCCATGAGGGGGCCTATTTAAAAAAATACGAAAATTAAGTTTTTATGCGGCCCATGCAAATCATATTATTCTTTATTCATTCCTAAATCGCAAAAAAAAATCTTCATAAGTAAAAATTTTACAGAGATATTAATATCCGAAACTCTTCAGATTACGAGACTTACATCACTAAACCCTACCTCTAAGAAAAGAATTTTTGACTGGTTTTGAAAGCAAGTTAGGGATCATCCGCAAATTCTCCATTTGAAATGTCGATTTAATACAGAGTATTTAATTTGGACATAAAAAAGCAGCGTACAACTGTTTTAGCTAAACTTGGTTCTAAAATATGCCAGTACTCTTCACTAGATGTCTGCATGGGTCAAAATATGAATGACCGGTCAAGAACCGATCCATAGGGGAAGAAGTTTGGATCGACTAGGAAAAATGTTACAACCATAAATCGTCCTACCTAGAAAAATGTTTAAATCGTATCCAGCTCAGCCGTAAATTTCAACATTGTCTCTTACTTCGATTCTAACCGTTCGGAGTTTTCGTGGTTTTTCAAGCATTGCATTAAATAACATTGTAAGGTTCCCTTAGAAAGGTCCCCAAGAAACCCCCCCCCCCAAGGGTCTATATTCTTCGAGCAGATAATCGGCCGTCATAAATGACACATAAATGACACATAAATAACATGTCAAATCACTGAGAAACGGCAACAATGAAAAATTTCAACGAGTAAAAATTACAAAAGACAAAACTAACAGTGAGTCTGACTGAAGAAACGAATGAGCAAAAATTATATACAATTTTTTTTTCATAAATTCATATAATACGAGCGCTTTTTACCAAGCTTAAAAAAAGGGTAAAAGAGAGAAAAAGAAAAAGTTTTTTTTAAAGGTTCCACTTGCTTAGACTTTATTCGTTGTCAATTATAAAAATAATTGATATTTTAAATAAAACAATCTGTATTTTACATTAATAATCTTTGAAAATACTATTTTTATTGACCAAAATTAAATTTTATTGCGGGGTATCATCAGAAATGTTTAGCATCATTAATTGTGTATAATATAGTTCATAATATAGTTAATCAGATTTAATTATGTGCCAGTAAATACTCGCAAAAGTATGCCAAATCACCGCAGCGCTAATCAGCTTAACCACTCGGAGTTTTCGTGATTTTCTTCGAACGTAGCCTAAATACAGGTTAAGTCTCCTTAGAAAGACCCCCACGAAGAACACTTTCCTAGGGTCAAAATCCCTCAAACAGACAATCGGCCGCCATAAATACCACACCAAATCACTGTGAAACTGCAACAGTGGAATATTTTAAAGTAGAAAAAGAAAACCGTAAAGAAAAGGCTGAAAGTGAGTTTCACTGAAGAAAAGACTGAACAAAAATTACATATTTTCTTCAGAAATTCATGTAATAAGAGCGCTTTTTACCTTGCGAAAAAGAAAGAATACAAAAAGAGAGAAGAGAGATAGAGAGGGGGAGGAGTTTTATTTCTTAAAGGATTATTCGTTTCAACCATAAAAATAATTCATATTTTACTGTTAATAAAATTATATATTAGCGAAACTATCTGTATTTTGCCTTTTTAATCTTTGGAAATATTATTTTTATAAACCAAAATTAAATTTTATTGGGGATATCATCAGAAACGCTTAGCATCATTAATTGTGTGTAATATGGCTCAAAACAAGTTTTCTAAGCACAGAATTATTTTAATGGATTTTATATATTAAAAGCAAGAATATTACTATCATTTAAAAATATAATTTCATTAATTTTTTTTAATTCAAAGACATTTATGTTATGTTAAATAATTATTGAACATTTATTTAGAATTATTAATTTCAACTTAAATTTATATCGAATATATACAATAAGCTATGCAGTTTGATCTTCAATAAATGTTAGATAATTAAGGGCAAAAAAAATGTGGATATTTTCTAGTTTTCAGTCTCGAAAGGGGATAAAAATGTGTGAATGCCGTACAAACATTTACTCTTACATCACCCTAAGAGCATGATGGATAAATCGCGAGTCTAGTGTACCAAAGTACTCGGGTTCAAATCCGGCAGGGGGAATGAAGGTAAGAAATTTGTTTCTAAAAACTGTCTGTTATATGCGATTTCATCCGAATAATAGGATAATGAATGTGCATGTTTTCCTCTGAATTTTTTTTTAATTTTAATTATTTTTGGAACATATTAATTGACCTTGAGCTTTCCCAACGTCATCCAATATCAATCCTCCCTAGAAAGACCTTGAAGGAGGGCCTGGGGTTCTCGTCAGGATGCTGTAAAGCGGACATTTTCTGTTCCTGAGGACGTCCTGGTGACAATTTTCTGCATCCTCAAGGATGCCTGGTGGATAATAATGCTTTAGTGTAAATCCTCCTGGAGATATCCTGGGGAAGCTAGTATGCTATATGTGATATACTTTAATCTTTAAGAAATCTAAGAAAAAAATATTCTCTTTATATCAGAAGCTATAACTAAAAAATAATAAAAATAAATGTAAAAAAACGTAACATTATTAATTTAATTTTCAAAACATTTAAATATTTCTAAAGTGCAATAAAATAAATAAAAAGTATTCCTAAAGAATAATTTAAAGCATCAGTTTGTAAAGAAAAATATATATATTTATAAATGTAATCAGTATCGAATGTCCATATACTAGATAAAATCTTTTAATAACTCTTGCATTTTAATCAACAAAATTTGTAATTTGCTTTAAAAATTACTGGGACAATAGAACGGCACGAAAATATCGCACCTAGATAATTTTTGTGATTAGACGCTTCATTGAATATTTATGATGGCTTCCTATCCTCGTCACATTTATCGTAAAACTCGAAGCAATATTAATTTTTCAGTTACGGATATTTTAAATTATAGAGAAATTATCAACAGTAAAGAGTGAAAAGTATCGAAAGATATAAAAAGGGGCAGAACATCTAATACATACAGATATTAAAACGTTGTATATAATTATTAGTTATTTTTTAAAACATTTTCAAATTACATTTTTTATTCCCCTAAAACTGTGGCTTGATCCAAGTTCAAAATTTACGAACCGTATTTTTCTCAATGAATTCAAATTGATTGAGCTGAATATAATATTTGTGATATAATTTAAATCATTAAGTTTGTTTATTATTATTACTTACAATATTTCTTATGAAATATCTTTAAATTTTAAAAAGCTATTTAGATAAATTCTAAGAAATTTTTTCTGGGGACATACAAATATCTTCAATATTTAGGAAAACTACGAAAAAATATTATCTTTAAAATACTTTTAATGATTATAACCAGAAGCTAAAACTAAAACTAAATGAAAAATAAGCATTAAATAAATGAAAGTTGTTAATTTTATTTTTCAAAAATATGTAAATACTTTGAAAAATTGTTCTAAAATAAGCAATAATTCTTTATACAAAAAGATTTCAATCAGTTTCTTAATAAAATATATTTAGAAAGATAATCAATATCAAATGTAATTTTTCTAGATAAAATCTTTCAATAACTCTTGCATTTTAATCAAGGAACGTTTGTAATTTGCCTTAAAAATCACTGGGACAATAGAACTTCACGATAGAAGAATGCAGATAATTTCTGTGATTAGAGGCTTCACTGAAGATTTATGAGGGTTTCCTATCCTCGTTACATTTATCTTATAATCCGAGGGAATATTAATTTTTCTGTTACGGATATATTGATTTTGAGAACTTTTTGACAATAAAAAGTGAAAAGTATCGACAGACATAAAAAAGTGCTGAACATCTACATTCTAATAAAAACAGATATTCAAAAGATTTTTTTAATACAGTAGAATGTAAAAGAAACGTTGTACATAAATATTAGTTGTTTTCCAAAATATTTAACATTTAAAATTACATTACTTTTAGGTAGATTTCGTATGAAATACTACCTATTGCATTGTCTCCCATGTTGGAATTTCTGAAAAATTTTTGCGGATCTACACGAATCATGACTCCTAGACCCCAAAACCACCATCAGTAAAAAAGTTTATATATCTATCTATCTATCTATCTATCTATCTATCTATCTATCTATCGGTGTATATCACTTTCTTCTAGACACGATAACTTCCATAATTATGCTCAGATCTTCTTCAAACTTTTACATAAAATCAAGGAGCCTAAAATCTCGGTCGAGTTCGTTAATGGGCAAAATCGGACCAAGGGGGTGGAAATAGGGAGGGTTTTTGTGAAAACAGAAAAAACGCGATAACTTCTTAATTAAAATAGATATCGAATCAGTTTAAAGTTTATATTACTTCTAAGAAATGGGCAAAAAGTTTATGCATGACAGATTTTTGATAAAGTTAAAAATGGGTTCAAGGGACGAAAAAAACATGGTTTTTGGGAGAAAAAAATTCATAACTTCGTCAATTCTCAAGATATTAAATCCAACTAAATTTTATATAAATGTACTCAATATTATCTAAAACTTTTGTATTTCCAAGTTTTTGATAGGACCAATTTTTATCGAGGAAAAAAATTAAAAACGAAAAGAAAAAGGGGGGAGGAAAAAGAAAAAAACCCATAACTTACTCAATTCTTAAGCAATCAAATCTAATTAAATTTATTTTACATCTTCACAATAAGATCTACAACTTTTATATTGACAAGTTTTTCATAGAACCTATTCTTATAGCAAAAATAAATTAAACAAAAATAGGAGTTGGAGTAAAAACCTTAAATCCAAACTGCCTATATTCTGACTCATTTTAAAATTCATTTTTGATTTTAAACGCATCCAAATGACAGATCCTCTTATTTAGGAACTATATAATGCGACGCTTTGGCCAATTTTTTGATAAAGGCAGAATATATTTTTAAAAAGGCTGCCAAAAAAGGTATTTTGAACAGATTTCCCGAAATTATCGTCATTAAAAATTGATTAAGTATAACAAATTGCGTTTTTTCTGAGTCATTTTTAAATTCATTTTTGTTCTCAAACCCATCCAATTTACAGGTCCTATTATTTAGGAACTATATAATGCGACGTATTGGCCAGTTTTTTGATAAAGGCAGAATATATTTTTTAAAAGGCTGCCAAATAGGGTATTTTGAACAGAATTTCACGAAATTATCATGATTGAAATTTGAGGAAATTAAAAAAATTGCGTTTTTACCGAGTCATTTTTAAATCTTTTTTTGTTCTCAAACGCATCCAATTTACAGGTTCTCTTATTTAGGAACTATATTATGTGACGGAGTGGCCAGTTTTTTGATAAAGGCAGAATATAATTCAAAAAAAGGCTGCCAAAATGGGCACTTCGCACAAAATTTCCCAAAGCGATCATGATTAATGAACTGTGGGTATTCAAATAACAAATTGTTTATTTTATGACTCATTTTTAAATCCAATTTTGCTCTGAAACGCATTCAAATGACAGTTTTTTGTTACTTAGGAACTATATAATGTGCGTATTCTTTGATTTTTTGATAAAGGGTGAATATACATATTTTTAAAAGCTGTCAAAGTAAGCACTTCGCAAAAAATTTTCCCAAAGCGACCATGATAAAAGAATTGAGGTTGTATTCAAATAACAAATTGTTTATTTTATGACTCATTTTTAAATTCAGTTTTGCTCTCAAACGCATTCAATTGACAGTTTTTCGTTATTTAGGAACTGTGTAATGTGCCGTATTGGTCAGATTTTTGATAAAGGCTAAATATATATTTAAAAAAATCTGTCAAAGTGGGCACTTCGTACAAAATTTCTCAAAGCAATCTTGATTAAAGAATTGTGGATGTATTAAAATAATAAATTGGTAATTTTATTACTCATTTTTAAATTCAATTTTGTTGTCAAACGAATTTAATTAACAGTTTTTTGTTATTTAGGAACTACATAATGAGCATATTGGTCAATTTTTTTAATAAAGTAAGAATATAATTCAAAATATGTTGCCAAAATGGGCATTTGAGTAGAATTTCATTTAAGAGGATTTCGATAAAACCAGTTCTTACAGAAAAATGAAATTAAAAAATTTTTAAAAGCGGTTGAATAAAGTAGTTAAACTGGGTTTATCTCTAATCATTTAATTTTTTTTTTTTTTTTTTTTTTTTTTTTTTGAGATGAAAACTTTTCGAAATCTACCTCCGCCTATAGGCCATGCCGAAAGGGATTTTTTCCATTTCTTATCCCCCTAAACCTGTAACTTCATCCAAGTTCAAAACTTACGCTTCGTATTTTTCCCTATCAATCCAAAATAATTGATATGAAAATAATATTAGTAATATAAATTTAAATCATTAAGTTTCTACTTATTTATTTACAGTATTTCTTAGAAAATATGTTTGAATATTAAAGAGATATTTAGATCAATCACACGGAATATATCCCGAGGATGCACAAATAGCTTTATCCTTTAGAAAATCTAAGAAAAACCATTCTGTTTAAAATACCTTTAATTTTATATCAGAAATTGAAACTAAAAACAAATAAAAAATGTGACAAAAATTATACATTGTTAATTTAATTAAAAAAAAATATATAAATACTTTTAAAAATGTTCTAAAATAAACAACAATTATTCATAAAAGAAATTTAAACCATGAATTTAAAAAAAAAAACTATATTAAGAAATGTAATCAATATCGAATCTCAATTTACTAGATAAAATATTTCAATAACTCTTGCGTTTTGATCGACGGCATTTTGTAATTTTCTTTAAAAATGACTGGGACAATAGAACTGCACGAAAATATCGGACGAAGATAATTTCTGTGATTAGTGGCTTCACCGAAGATTTATGAGGGCTTTCTATCCTCGTTACATTTATCACAAATTTCGAAGCAATATTAATTTTTCGGTTACAGATATATTGGTTTTAGAGAAACTATTAACAGTACTGGGTAAAAACTTTCAAGAGATTAATAAACTAGCAGAAAATTAAATAGATACAGATTGTAAAAAGTATTTTAATATGGTAAAATGTAAAAAGAACGCTGTATACAACTATTAGTTGTTATCCAAATTATTTAATATTTTCAAATTACATTTCTTATCCCGCAAATTCTCTTTACTCGTTACAAATCATAAAAATAGTTGTTTTGGTACTATTTTTAACAAACTCTAAATATGCAAAATTATTCATAAATGTAATATCAAATAAATATATCATAAACAAATTAAACATATAAAAATGTGGTTAGACAGAATAGTACAATAACAGCTTAAACTAAAAGGTTAAAAATTTAAAACACCAGTTTCTAAAAAAAATCTATATTTAGAAGTATATTTAATAACGAGTATCAATTTACTAGAAAAAAAAAATTCAATAACTCTTGCGTTTTAATGGATGGCATTTTGTAATATGCTTTAAAAATTACTGGGGAAATATAACTGCACGAAAATATCGGACGAAGATAATTTCTGTGATTAGTGGCTTCATTGAAGAATTATGAGTGCTTCCTAACCTCGTTACATTTATCATAAAATTCGAAGCAATATTAATTTTTCGGTTACAGATATACTGGTTTTAGAGAAATTATTAACAGTAAAAGGTAAAAATTCCGAAAGAAATTAAAAAAAATAACAGAATATCTGATACATACAGATAATAAAGTGTTTTTTAATATGGTACATAAGATATGGTCGTAAAATAAACGTTTATATAATTATTAGTTATTTTCCAAGATAGTTAATGTTTTCAAATTGCATTTCTTATTCCTCATATTTTCCTTATTCGTCACAAATTATTAAATTTCGTGTTTAGATGAAATTTTTATCTAAACGGAAATATGCAATTTGGTTAATATCAATAATATCAAGTAACTATATCACAAACAAGTCAAACAGACAAAAATCTGATGAAACTAAAATACGAAGACAGTTACAAAATCAAGAATAATCATACAAACACATAAATTGAGTGCGAAATAAAAGGCCCTTAGCTATAATTACCATACCTTTTAAAAATAAATTTTATTTTAAAAGTAGTTAATTATAGCTTAATATAGAACTTAATACAGAAGCTTAATATTGAAGTTCACGTATAAAATGACTTTAAACATAGCAGGTTAAAACTTTATACATACAGATTTTCCTTTTTAAGTTGATTCTAGTTTTCTAGTCATGCTTATTTCTTTATCAGTATTATTATTTAATCTTGGCCAATTCGAAGATGCATTCTAAACAATGCATAAATATTGAACCCGCTAACAGTTTTCGGTCTATTAGTTTCGTTGTTAAATATGTTTATTTATTTAATGTATTAATATAATTAAAGGGAAAAACTTCTTTAAAACACCATAAAATAAAGTAAATTGTGCAAGGCCTTTCGAAAGAACTTAATCTTTCTTCGTCAGGTGCAAAAAGACGAGCATCTACTATGAATGTAGCGTCAAGAATGAAATGAAAAGGCGGGAAAGGAAGCAAGCTGAAGGAAGAGTTTATAAGAAAGTAGGAGGCAACAGCCAATCAGGGAAAAACATAATCAAAACGTTCCATACTTTAAATACCTGATAGAAGTTTTACATCGGTGTTGGGAAGAGGGGCACAGTATAATGTCTATATTGAATAAGCATAATTCTTTTATTGTGTAAAGAAAATATATCTAAAATTATTCGAGAGAAATATATATATATACACTGCTCAAAACAATTAAAGGATATTTGAAGTTTTATACAAAATAAGAATATAAACGAAATTTTTTTTGCCGAAAATAGAAGAAGAGAATCACAAATGCAAATTTTTCTGGTTTTCAAACTGTGGAGTATGCAAATTTTGAGTTCGACGTCAAAAACGTCGCTTCAGCGGCAGCGAATGAAATTTGACTTTCAACTGGATAAAAGAGAATGAAGACAAAGATGATCGGCATTCAGTGCTTGCTTTGTTTCGATGAGTACGATGTCTCAGCGAAATCACTTGATAGAAGCTTGGAGAATTGTTGGTAGGTTAGAAGGGGGCCAAATTCAAGCCGAAGTAGCGCAAACCATTGGAGTGTCACAAACTGTTATTTCCAGGATCTGGAACAGTTTTTTGGAGAGTAGATGTGCAGGCCGAAGACCAGGGCAATGTCGTAGACGGGCAACAACGCCCAATGAAGATCGGTATTTAGCGTTAACAGCTCGGAGATACCGAAACATGAACGCTACTCTTCTCCAACAACACCTTCGCTCGGTTACAGGCGCCACAATTTCAACTCTGACTGTCCGAAACTGGCTCCATGCTGTAGGTCTGTATGCTCGCCGACCGATGGTATGTGTTAGATTAACATCAAGGCATCGTCGCGACCGCAGGGAGTGGGCAACCGAGCATGTCAACTGGAGGAGAAATGAATGGAGCAATATTCTGTTTTCTGACGAATCCCGTTTTTCTGTGCATCCGGATAATAGGCGTATTTTCATCTGGAGGGACCGTGGCAGTAGGAATAATCCTGCATTCGTGCACGAAAATGCCAGATTTGGCTGTGGAGGAGTGTTGGTGCACGGTGGCATCTCCATTGACGGGCTCACTGACCTCTACATCATTCGAGATGGAGCTCTGACTGGTCGCCGATATAGGGATGAAATCCTCAGACCTATTGTTATCCCTTATGCTGCAGCAATTGGAGATAACTTCATTTTAATGGACGATAACTGCAGGCCACATCGTGCAAACCTGGTGGAGGATTTCCTTTTCGAGGAAGGAATCGTTCGAATGGAATGGCCAGCGTGTTCTCCAGACATGAATCCAATCGAGCACGTTTGGGACGCTCTAGGAAGACGAGTTTCTGGCTACCAACAAACCCCACAAACTCTTCCAAGAACTGGAAAGGGGTCTTCTGGAAGAGTGGTTTAGAATACCCCAACTCGTCATTAATAGCCTCATTGAGTCCATGCCTCAAAGGTGTTCAACATTGCTGGCCGCTCGTGAAAACCATACCCCCTACTGAAAATGATTTTCTTTGAAGAAAACACCTTTTCTTATTCTTTTTTCCTCATATGCACAAATTGTGTTTTTTTCCTTTTGTACTCGTATGCGCAATAAAATGCATTTTTTCTGCCAAACATGCGTAATTTATTCTCATATAACCTACTATGTCTGTCGACCATGTATCAATCAGCTAAAAAGTTTCCCAGATACAAAATCCACCTAAAACTGCAATATCCTTTAATTGTTTTGAGCAGTGTATATATATATAAATACATATATATATATATATATATATATATATATGCATATATATATATTGAATTTAGAGGGAAAGCAATTTTTAAATACAAAACCGAGTGACAAACAAGTTCCTGCATGCAAAATAACTAATGATAAAGTTAATTAATTAAAGACTAGATTGAGAAATATAGTCTTTCTTGTTATGATTTATCAAATAGCGTTGTATCTCTTGGCAAATGTTTGAAATTTTTAGTTTGTGATGCATGAATAAAAAACAAAATTTGTTCTTGTATATGTATAACAGAATTGATTATGTAACAAAAATGTTAAAACGGCAATAAAAATAAACAAAGGTATAATAGTTAGTACCTTAAATCATTAATATATATTTCAAAATGAAATAAGATTAAAAAATAAATAAATAAACAATACACATAACAGGGGGGCGGGGAGAGCAAGTATATATTGGTAATCACAATTATATGCTTAATATTAAAAAACAAATATATATCAATAAATAATTCTAATTGTTTTATAGTTATGCTGTTTAACGTTCAAATTAACAGCTGAAACTGCTGAAAAACTAATATCTTCTGTAAAATTAAAAATAAAATCAGAAGTATGTTAAAATTAACTTTAAAAAATGCTTATACAAATATACTGCTTAATCAAAAAAAAAAAAAAAAAAAAAAAAAAAAAAAAAAAAAAAAAAAACATTATTACAAAGCATCGTATAAAAAAAAAAAATAATAAAAAAACACTTAGGCATTTCGGTTGATTTAAATAGGGATTCAGAAGTTTTTAAACGGTAATACTGATTTTATCTTTAATGGAGTGTTTAAAATTGTCCATATTTTTATGACTGATAATGACTAATGAATGATATGAGAAGAACATGAATGATACTTTTTAAACGATGCGTCAAGAAAAATAAGTTGCTGAATTCAACGAAACAACAGTTTATTTGTAATGTAACAGACACCTTTTGCCTATTTAAAGTGGTTTTAATAATCAATAAATTGAAAATTAATTCACTTCCACGCGCAAACGTTAAAAACAGTTACAATATCAAATTAAAGGTTTTTTTAACGCATGCCTAAATTATTTCTAAGTATGGTATTTTAATAAACTAGTTTATCTTTTCTTTTAAAAGAAAACTTTTATAAAGAAAACTTACAGATCTTTTAATATTAATTTTTTATTCTAATGCTCCGATATTTAAATCCGAAAGTTACCATCTTTTTTCTACAATTATTGGAAAAATAAATAACTTTAAAAAATTAAATATTATTTAATTTTACGTATTTTAAAGTTTAAAATTACTATATAATTTTTCATTTCTTTGACAAACATTTAAATCTATATAAATGTAAACAACTCGTAAATAGTAATATTATTTGCTTTAAAAATAGTCATAAATTTATTTGAATACATATGTCTTATTGTATGTCGATTATTTGTAGTATACTGTTTGTGAATAAAAGTTCAAAAGCACTTGATACATATTTTTACAGATTAAATTTAAATCTCTTATACTTACGATTTTATATGAAAAATTTAGAAAATTCCGCAATATAAATGTGATGGATGAAGAGTAGACAGCTTTAAATTGTTCTAAAATCGGTGAAAAATATCGGTAATTTTTTTTTCTTTTGACAAGTTAAATTCTTTCTGAAATATTGACGCATAAATGAAAAATTGTGGCTTATGTATCTTATTGTAGAATTTTGAACAATATCGTAAAAATGACAAATTTAAGATTTCTTCTGAACAATTTGAACTAATTTTAAAGAATTACAATCTATTAACGTACATGCACAAGATTTCTAAGCATATCTCTAATCACTTAAAGACATGTATATAAAAATTGAATGACATTCTAAATATTTATAATCTCTAAAATAATATATATATAAAATTTTGGGAAGTATATGCTTAAGGACCTACGGGACACATGTTAAAGAAATGTTTATTTATTGAATTAAAATTTTGAATGTTTTGAGACATTTAAACATATTATTAGTAAGTAGAATCATATTGTAAAACTTACTATATTAAAAAAAACCCCTTAAATTGGGGTAAATTAAAATCGTTATAACACGAAATATTACTTGTAGAACTTATCCATGTATATATACAGAGTTTCTTTGTATCTCTAATCACACAAAGACATCTACATAATAATTAATTGAAAGACATTCTATATGAGAACTGCAGAAGAGAAGGGGCATAAGTGTCAAAATTGAAAAAAAAAATAAGTGAGTTCACAGACAATCAAAAGAATGCTTATTTCTTTCTAGGTAAAAAAGGATAATTGATTTTCTAATTATGTGCTGTATTTTAGAGATAATCCACTTTTGAATAATAACCAATACACTGATTAAATATAAATTTAAAAAAAACGCACTCTTACTTTCTTTACAGTTATTTAAGTAAGAGTTGAAAGATCCCAATTGAATCATCAGCAATTTCCTATTTCAATTCAGACAATTATTCTTTATGTTCAAATTTATCGTCAATTATTTTTAAACTCAATTTACTCCAAATCAAAATTTTGACACTCAAACCTCTTGGCTTCTGAGGCCATTATATATCAATAATCATTTAAATAATATATATATATATACTAGATGAGCCACAATTTTAAAAATGCATGATTAAGATTTATTTGCATTATAGATTTTAAAAGAAATCTTTGATATCATTGTCAATAAATAGAAATTTCGCAATTGATTAAAATATTTTAAAATAAAGCATTTATTGATCATTTTATATAAAAATTAGAATCGCATTAGATAAACAGCATTTTCTTTCATTTTTCGTTTTTCCCGTGTAAACTTATAACAGTAGTATCCAGATAATATAAAAATAATTTACGAAACCTCTATAAAACGATGTTAGTCTTTATGCTTAAGACATTGACAGGGATATTTAGCAGATGTAGTTAACTAGTAAGGGACTCTTACTGCATAACTTGCATCAGAGTTGTTATTTGAACACTTGGTGATTTAAATGTTTTTAATTATTTATGGCAAATTCTATTCTTTGTAAAATGCGTCAAAAAGAAAAAAAGCATGACAATCATCCCCTCCCCCCAAAAAATTATATATAGAAGTCTTCTTTATGGTCTGGCGCCATAATGAATAATTAAATGTAAAAAGTAAAAATTGTACATAGCAAATGAAGAGGAGTACAATCCGTAAAGAGAGGTTCAACGAAATATTAAGGAAAATTTTTATGGAACACTTGTGTTGAGATTTTTTATAAAGAATTTCTACTTTGTGAGAAAAAGTTCGTGTGCATCTTAAGTATCTATAAAATCTCTCCAAAACTTCGTCCTCACGCTTTAAAATATGTGTCTCACTTGAAAAGTTAGCTCTTTCCTCAAAATGGGAGTATTCTAGAACCTTAATAGTAACTGTTCATTTCACATTTTTTTTTACTTATCAAACAGCTAAGTTTTCGTTACAAATGTGTTTTAAACTTATTTGTATTATAAATGCTTTGATGCTATAGATTTCCCCCCTTTGTGCCAAAAAGAGTTTTCATTTACTTTTTCAATTTCTCTGAACAGCAAAGAAAAACTTTAAAGAGTCTGGAATTCTATCTTCAGAAAATATCTTGAAAATATACTTTGCATTTAGCATGAAAATAGATGGCATTCACATATTATATATATATCTTTATATATATAAATCTTCTGTGCGTGTATATGTCACTGAATTTTTCCTAAATGACTGGAGCGATTTTAATGAAATTTTGTGTGTGCGTTCCAGTGGATTCGAGAATAGTTTAGATTCACATTTCGTCGAAATTTATTTAATATGATTTTAGTAATTAGGCAAAAACTAATATTTACTGATTTTTCGCTTATTAAAAGTGTTGAATATGTTCGATGAATAGAGTGCGGAGTGAATGTCCGAGCGGTCTAAGGCGCCAGATTTAAGCTCAGCTTCTTGAAGAAAGAGATCGCGTGTTCCAACCCCACGCTGACAAACGTGTATGCTTTACAATAATATTTTCTGTATTATAATTTTGATTAACCGACTTCAGAAAATCGTTAACTTTTAACTAAAAAGAGGAAAATAAACTTTTATATCAAAAATTGAACCTACTTAAAAAAATACTGAAGAGTGAAAAATAATTTCCTTACATAATTGTAATAAGAAATTAAATTAAGAGCGTAGTGTTTATCGTGCGTATTACCATATTTACGTACATTTATTTGATTTTCTGGAGTCGGTGCCAAGAACGACAACGTCTGTCGGTGACAGGACAACGTCTTTCGGGTCCGATAGTATATATATACGTAATACTTATTAATAATTTTTGGAAAGGTTTTTGACACAAAATTTTCATTCTATGAACAACACAATTTAAAAGAATCATTTCAAGGTTAAAATGTTTATCAGTTTTAATTAGACATAATAATTTTCCATAATAACACAGTTTTTTGTGCTTTTCCTGCCGCAATGTTACTAACTGAGGCGTTAAGAATAATAGTGGACTATCGCACGTTTTTGAGAAAAATGAGTTTGGAGTGTCAAAGCATTGTTTGCTATGACATCTATTTGCAATATTATGGATTTTAAGAATTTTCAAACTATTCAAGTGGTGTAGTCAGTTTAATAATGTCCATTTTATCTTTAATATCAAACTGTCAGTGCAATAGGGATTCAAATGACTTGGTTACTTTCACATTGTGCCAATCTAGTAATCCCCTATGATTCCTGAAGAAGTCTTGTCTTCTCAGGTCACTTAAAAAATGGTTTAAAAGAATTTCACAAAAAATTCTAAAACATTTTTTCTCAAAATCACAGCGGTGGTTGAGAACTGCGTTCTATGGTCAACGCCGCAATTATGTCCCATGTTATTTCTTATTTGACATTTAAAGTGCATATGTTATCATAAAAATTTATTTTTTATATTAGATGACTACAGCGGAGTCATAGAAGATTTTATATATTACATTATTTTTATAGACTTTTCATACATCTAATTATAACACATAACGAAAATAATATATTTAAATGTAATTCTCTGAATCTATAATGTAAACAAAAGCAATGTTTTATTAATCTTTGTACTAATATCTAGTGTAATCTTGAGACTAACTGTAAAATATATTTATGAAATTAAAGATTGATTCTTGAAACAGAACAGTATCATATATACCACTGATATATAAACTGCCTTTTCTTCTTAATTCATTGATTAATAAATGTTTTTTTCTCTCCGTGGAAAGTGGTTTTGTTTATTACACTTTCACATTTGTGTTTTTTTATTATCAACATTGCATGGATTTTGCGGAAGTTATTATCTTTCAGTGTGATTTTTCAAATAAAATAATCCGTAGACCAACACATTATTTAGTCTCAAAATATTTTTGTAACTTTATTTTTTATTAACAATAAAGATAAAAAACGCTCTGAATAAATATTGAAATCTAATATAATATTTACTTCATTAAAGATCATTTTTATGTTACTTTTATATCATTTTCCACAAATAATGTTTCTAATTACAGATTATGCTCATAATATATACGCAATGCATGTCTCAGTGATACATGAATAAAAATATGTAGTTCTTATGACAAAATTATGTGGTTTTGGAAACTTCTAAATTCATTTCAAAGAATGTTAACAATAATAATAGATTCACTAATAATACTGTTTAATAGACAAAAATGCTCAATGAATTAAACAAAAAAATAGTTATTGTATTATTTCACTTTTTTCATACTTTTGTAAAATAGATTTAGTTGCTAATTGAAAGCCTCTTTTAAGACAAAAATCTAATTTTACTAGAAATTTTCTATTGTAAAATTTTCGAACTTTTATCCTCTCTCTTTTCAGAAATTTTGGTAAATAACACATTTCAAATATGGCAAGTATTATTGTTAAATCGTTCATCCACAATTGGTGTCAAAAATGATACCACTTCTACTTCGCAGTCGTACTTATTTTGAAATACTCCAAAATTATGAGATCTGATAATTTCGCAGAAATTCTGCTTTTCATATTATTGAAATCTTTATATGTTATAAATAATAAATTTATAAAAAATAAAATGATGCACGTTTATGAGCTAAAAGATTTGCTTGAGTAATATCATTTGATGAATTTATTACTGACGAAGTCATAAATTTTAATAATGAAATAAAATATCACTTAATATGAAATATAATGGTGATTTATAAACTACAAATGCAGAAGTAAACTTCATTTATAATTTAGCTAAATTTTTCATTTAAATGTCATTAAAACGTTTACAAGATAATAAAAAACATGTTTGAAAACACTTATTTTGCCAATTAAAATTAAATCAAATTGGTTTTATAATTAACTGTAGCTCCTTAGTAATGTTTAAAATAATTGACAGTACTAATTTTTACTAATCTAAATTGCGCAGTATTTAATATAAATAATTCAAGCCAAACAAAATAAATATAATGCTTTTGAAGTAACTTCACATCATAAATATTCTCACTGTCAGTAAATAGTAATTAATGAGCTCGCATGCTTTAACTTATGATGTATGCAAATTCATATGAAGGGAAATTTTCTATCATCTAAGAATCAAAAAAGAAAAAAATTATATTGCGTAGTAAATAGTTGTAATATTTCAGATATTTAATTTTTAGAAATATGACAAATTAACGTAAAATTTTTAACGCATCATTAACGAATTGCTGTAATTTATAAAAATAATATCAATATACATGGGAAAATAGTATATATTTTAATTTAAAAGTGCGTAACATAATTTCCTATTAGTTATTGAATGTATTAGTTATTTATGGTGCAAAAATATGTCCTCAATTTAAGTTATAAGAAATATAGTTGGTAAGTAATCAAAACAATATTATAGAAACTGCGCTGTAAAAAAAGAATATATATCTCAATCTAATTTTTAAATTCTGAAGATTTATAAAAACATAATAATATTTTCTAAATTACCACAAACCTATAAAGCCTTTATTTGTGTTCTGTCCATAATTAATGTCACACTTTTAAAAATATTTTTGAGCCCAGATTTCCAGTCTGTCACAAAATGTCACATTCTACCCTTCTTCTCTCTCTCCCACTTGTTACAGATTCAGCTACATTACACAAACATACTAAACGTGCAATTCAGAATCAAAAAGAGATAGATCATATTTCGAAATTTATTTTAAAACTTTAAATATGTGTGTTGATGATACATAATTTCCCAGTAACAATAAAAATCTTCCATGTTATATTGTATGAAATAAGATTAAAATTTACAACAGAAACATAATCAATACACAATAATAATAAAATATCAGTATGAAAGAGCAGGTAAAAATAGTAGTATTTTCAAATTTTAAGTTGAATTTAATATATTTTACTTCAAATATTATATATATATATATATATATATATATATTTAAACACAAAATACTTTAATTTCAAATTAACTTTAAAATTTAATTGAATGATTTTTAATACTTTTTATTTTAAGAAAAATGTGTGATGTCACATTTCTTCT
The DNA here is from genome assembly GCA_964019185.1 of Maratus speculifer. Classification (NCBI taxonomy): domain Eukaryota; kingdom Metazoa; phylum Arthropoda; class Arachnida; order Araneae; family Salticidae; genus Maratus; species Maratus speculifer. The sequence continues at coordinate 164,646,316 of OZ025294.1, read as the reverse complement.
TACTCCTTCCACCCCTTGTCAGAAACTGTCGCAATGTCATACACATACACCCTCCAAGCATATCAGTATTTAGAATCCAGAAGAATAAATAGGTTTTAGAGATTAAAAGAAATATTTTTGCGACACTATTTTACTTAGCTTTTAGTAATTTTTGGAAATGTGTCTTAGTAGTTTCTGCAGTGCATTAAATTTAATAGCACAACTTTGGCTTCCCTGCACAATAACACTTTTTGTGACAACTATAACGTGTAAAATATTTGTTGCATTGATAAAAAACATAAGCTGGATGTTAATATTGCCAAAATCTTGGCTTATATTCATGTTCAAAAATATTTGTCAACAGTAACGTTCTGAAATATCGTCTAAAAATCTTTTTCTCTTCTCTTTCTAAAAACCTATTAAAAAAACAACAAAAAATAGTTTTTTTTAAAGTATCTGCCCTGAGCATTTCACTGAACCAATTTTACTAATTGTTATTTAATTTATTTTAAGCTGTTTATCTGTAGATGTAGACGTACTAGCTATTTCAATTATTATTTTTTTATTATTTAAACTTAGTTTAAAAGGCAATGAGATTAATTCCATTGTTATACAAAAAAAATTTAGATTACTCTACTGGTTACAACATTTATTATGCCATTTTCTTATTACGTTTAAAAGAAACTTTATAACAACGAGGGTTGGAAATGGCACCACGCTTTAAAAAAGTATTTTTAAGCATTACATTTCCTTTAGAAAACTGTTACATTAAAATTCTTTTTTAATCCGCTGGTACTAAGTTTGAGAGACTAGGGAGAAATGCTTGAAGAGTAAATCTGATTAAACATATTAAATTTAACACATTAAAAGAAAACAATAATTCTCGATCTTTTTTTGTTACATATTTTATCATGAATGTGTTTAGAAAACACGAATTTATACATCACCGGTATTGAGATTAAAGTAAAAACTAAGAATGTTCGTATCCCATGTTGTACCGACTGTAACTGTCACAAGTGACTTCAAATTTTTACTATTTTTTAAACTACCTATTGAGTTAAAATGCATTTTAAATGCGGTATACGTGTATTACAGGTGAGTATGTAAATTTTGAGATGGTGAAAATGACGTTAGATTTAGATTTCACTTAGGACAATTTCTATGATTGTTTCAACCTGAAATAATTTTTCCTGAATTTTCATTCGGTAATAACAAGCATAAGAATCTTAATCGTATACTTGTATATAAGTAATAATCTTCATTATATATCCCTTTTTAGGTAAATATATGTTATAATTAATTTTTGTTCTAAGATGTAAATTGACGAACATAAAATGGATTTTTTATTGTAACTAGTTCTATATTTTTTTTTTATATAAACCAGCATAACAGGTATATGTCTAATATTGTTTTGACTTTAACCTTTGTGATTTCCGAACTAGATTAATTTTATAGTTTTTATTTTCTATGTACGTAGCATCAGTATTGTTTTTGTTTTTAGCGCAAACGTTCTCCGTAACATTCTACATCAATGTTATTTCCTTTCAATTTTAAACTAATCGAAACGAAAAGAAATCGCATGCGAAATCAAAGAGCAGCATGGTTACGATAATAAACAAAAAATCGAAAAAAAAAGGTAATATCATATATGTATTATTTACATGCATAACTTCATATGTAGGTATGAATCCATATGTAAGTATTTTTTTACTCGTATATGGGTGATTCTCAAAATATGGGACAATTTCAAAAATGAAATCTTAAAAAAATTACTGTTAGCGAAATTTCTGAAAAAAATAGGTGTTGTTAATATAGTATTAGGTATACTTTACATGTAGTCAGCAGAGCTAAATATTTAAAAATTAACTTTTAAAAAAATAATTAGTATTTTTTGAGCCATGCTAATGACAAAACAAATTACATGGAATAAATATATTAAGAAATTTTTATGTTCTTCCTATTTAAATATTTTTTTCTATATTTATTAGCTTTCCTTTTCAGCAAATGGTTTCCATTTTTACATATATACATATAAGGAGAATAAAAACATTACTAAAGAGCAAACTTTGTTTACATGAGCAACATTCTGAATTTAACAATGTAAGAAGCCGATTCTTAGTGATTTTCTGACAGATTTAATGCATGTTTTAGGGATAATAAATATAATACCTAAATTTATATGTAAAATTAAACTTTATAAAGATACAATATAAGCAATGGTTACATTTATGCACATAGGAGTCTTTAGCATGGACAGAAAAACCATGCTAATGACACTGATATTTGTCCATGCTAATGACAAATTGTAATTTAAATAAGATTATGAGCCATAATATTATCACAATGCAATAGTCCTTTCTGGGGCTTTTTAAAACACAAAAGTCCTATGCAAATAAGTAAAATAAAAATTTTAATTATAAAATAAACATGAAAATTATTATCCATTCTAATGACATACAATTGATGTACTCCCCTAATATTCAACTTCTATTCTTAAAATATAATACATGCTTCTATTTTCAGGCTGGGATAAAATGGTTTCTTGTTGCCACGGACACGGAACTTTATATTTTCAAACTATTGTCATATGTGAAAATGAAATTTTGATTAATAAACAGCTGTTATAGTATGACCTTGTTTTGAAAATAGAATATGGAGGACAAACATTAATTCTTTTTTTATATACTATAATTTTATTTTTAAAAAGAATTTTATTGAATAAATCCTCTCCTTGTTTAATTTAAAGAAAGAATAACATTTGTGTTATTTTATAAACATGATATTAACTCTTGAAAAAGCTAGTATATACAAGGCACAGCTGCTGAGGACATCCATGCTAATGACATTTTGAACATTTATTCTGTTATTTTAAGGTGTTTTTAACTAAAAAGTGAGTAATTCTTGAGTGCAAATAATGAATAATATTAAGACAAACGTATCTAAATATAAAAACATGACAAAAAACCTCTCAATTTTTTTTTGTATGCCGAAAGACATAAATTGTCCTCTATTTTGAGAATCACCCATATATGCTTGTTTGTATTGCGGAGTTACAGTAATAGGAATCTCAGACTATTACCATATTTTTGAGAGCTTTTTTGTGTGTGCAAACCTTTAACCATTTGCTAATGATCTACATTACGGAAAGTTACTCATATATTTATTAGTTCCTTAAAAGTGAACGTTCTGCAATTGAAAAGTGAGGGAAAATGCAGCTGCAGTGAATATTATGAACTGAATTATATATGCATTTTTTCTAGATATACAACTGAAAACCGAAATATGTAGATTATAAAATTTAAAAAAATCATGCACCGAGTGGAAAAGTTGTCTTCGCTGTTTATTCGTTTTGAGATTTTGATTAATTTTATTAGAAAACCTGAATCATAATGTGAAGAATCCGCTTAGAAAAAAAAAATGTAACTAAATTTCAATAGGAATTTTGACAAAATCGTCAGTCTAAGTCATGTTAACTTCATTTAAGGCGACCTATTTTGGGTCGAAAAATTTGAAGACATTTCACGAAATGCCGTAAAGTTAGGAAATAATTTCACGTTCAAGAATATGAGTATATAGTGTTAAGCATATGATTGGGAAAATGATTAGAAAAATGAAACATTATGTGCAAGAAATAACGCTAGATTTTTTTTTCATCTGTTGTATAGATTCAGAGTACGTTTTTCGGCAACCATCATTCGGGCATCTCTGATTGAAACGCTAGCTAATTTCATCGGGTTTAAAAAGATTGAATTGTTATATAAAAGAGAAGTGGTGATCTCCCTGTAAATAATTTCCCATTCATTTTCCTTTGATTGGAGATTTTTAAGGCGATTTGAGACTGCTGCTGTTAAGCGATACAATGTCTATTTTTGTCTTTAATTTAAAACGAAAAAAATTGTTATTTTTTTAAAAAATAAGCTAAAGTAATATGAAACAGAGTTAAGTAACGATTAAAATAATTTTGCCGCAGTGCTAAACGCTGTCCAAAGTACTGTAAAGATGTAATGTTCTTACGTTTTTTTTTTTATACAACATAATGTGTGTCGATTGTAGATCAAAACCAGGAAATAAAATTGGAAATGTCATGGGATCTGCATGTTACGACGTTTAATTGATACAAATGGTCTCACCACAATCTTCTTGTCTTGAATAAACATTAAGATCCACACATGGATTATCTTTTGATTAATTTATGAAAGCAACTTCCAAAATTGTTTATTTGTTATATTTTCGCTTATTTTATAAATTAAAAACTTAAAACCTATTCTTGTCTATCAGATCTAATTCTTTCATGCATTATTCTATACTTTTTAGTGTATGGATTTATTTGTCTAAGAAGTTCATATAAATATATTGTTACGTATTTTGTAAAATACTTAGTATTTAAACTAAAATATAATGTAAATAATCCTATTAAGCTCTATTCATAAACTAATATTAGTTTCTGTTGCATTAAAATGTCTCAATTTCTTGATTTTCTGCAAGCAATCAAGCCTATTGCTTTTCATTAAATGTTTCTAGGAACTTGGCGAAATATTAGAGACATAGCCAAGTTGGCAAACATTTGAAAACTAATTTTTTCGCCAAATTTAAATAAGGAATATTTTATCATTAGTATAATTACAAAAATAAAGTTTTTTTTTCTTAAGTGCATCAAATTTATGCTGCCACATTCAATAAACAGGTTTTCTATAAGTTATTGATAAAAATGTAAGCTACCAAAAGGCATAGCTGCCAACCTGACATCGATTATCCGTAATACATGCGTTAATTTGAACCTGGTTTAATGAGTTTGGAACCAGAATTTTTTCAAAGAAATGAAATTAAGTATGTTCCAGTAACAATCCTAAAATTAAATAAATATAGATTAATGAAATATATTTTCTGGTTTGAAATGACGTTAACCTGGATCATACTAATCCAGGTATTACGGAAGATTATTTGAAAGTTGGCAGCTATTCAAAAGGACATCGATTTTATTTTTTCATGTAAAGGTTTTACATCCGTTATAACTTTCTAAAACTTTCTTAATAAAAATCAAAGTAAAAGTACTTTTTTTTTCAAAATAAATTTACGTTTAGGGATCAGAGGATTTTCGTAAATCTCCTAAGAAAAACGTTTCTAATATTTTTCTAAACTTAACTTAAAATGCAATGAATATTTGTGCTTTATTTGAATAAATAAATGAATTAAAATGTTTCGAAATGTAAGAAGAAAAATTAAATAGTTAAACATTTATTTTTTAAGCATTTAAATTATACAAAAAAATATTTTATTAGAAATTTAAATTAAAACTCTTTTAGTTGTACTACACATTTAATTATATTAAAAATGTAGCAGACATATTCTTAAACTTCATATATTGTTATTTTAAAATATTTACCAATTATGATTTTAATATCAAATATGTGGGTCGTTCCATGTCACATGTTGGATAGCTTTTTTGCACATTATTACTATTTTAATAAGATTTTATACTATCAAATTAAAATAAATTGCTAATAAGAAAATATCAAATTACCTTTATTCGATCAAAAAAATCCCCGAAAGTGGACAGGAATGCCAATCTATGAGTTTGATCATTTTCAAAATTTCTCAAAACTAAAGTTACATAATTAAACTACATAATTACAAATATATGTATACATATATTTTATTAATTATACATAAATTTTAATTTACATCCATAAGGGAAATTTTATCATTACTAAATTTTCAAGAACAAAGTTTTTAAAAGTTTTACATGAAACTCATATTTTATGTAAAACTGTCACATTCAATAAACTGTTTTTTTTTACAATTTATTGAAAAAAATGTAAGCTACCAAAGGACATAGATTTTGTTTTTTTATGTAAAGATTTTACATCCGTTATAACTTTCTAAAACTTTCTTAATAAAAGTAAAAGTAAAAGTACATTCTTGCAAAATAAATTGAAGTTTCGGAAGCAGAGGTTTTTCTTAAAGCTGCAAAGAGAAACGTTTCTGAGATTTTTTTTTTTAATTAACTTAGTATGCAATGAATGTTTGAGGTTTATTTGAATATATAAATAAATTAAAATAGTATGCAACATAAGAAGAAAAGATTATATATCTAGTTAAACTTTTACTTTTTAAGTATTGAGATTACATAAAGCTTTTTAAACTTTTACTTCCATTGCAACTGACTAACTACTTGTAAATTAAAATATTTATGATAATAATTTTTATGGAGGTCTTTATGTTACATGAAAAAATAATTTGTAAACTATTTTTGAAGCTGTATTCATAGTGTGGACATTTCATTTTGATTTAACTCAAAAAAAAGCAGAATTTTTATCTATTAAAATTTTATAATAATCTGTGTTTTAGTATGTTATATATTGATAAATTTACTCATTTAATTTTCGTATAAAAAATATGCTTGTTTGACAAAATATCCCCTAAAGATATACAGGAATGATATACAAGTATTTGTTTTCCTTAAAACTAAAGCTATACGATTAAACAACATATACAAATGTACAAATATAAGCATATATGTATTTTTTTAGTTATATGTAATTTTTGATTTACATCCATGAGGATTATTGTATCATTACTAAATTTGTAATAAAAACGTTTAAAATAACACATGAAACATTCACTTCATAAAATACTGTCATATTTAATAAACCTATTTTCTAAAACTTATTGATAAAAATTCAACTCAATTTTGTTTTTCCCTGTAAAGATTTTACATCCCTTGTAACTTCCTAAAACTTTCTTATTAAAAGTCAAAGTAATAAATTTAAGTTTCGGAAAAAGAGGATTCTGCTAAGAAAAACGTTTCTAAAATTTTTGTAAAGTTAACTTAATATGTATGGAATATTTGTGACTTATTTGAATATATAAATGGATTAAAATGTCACGAAATATGAGAAGAAAAATTAAAACTATACTCATGCTTTTATTTTTTGGGGGGGTATTTAGGTAGATAGTAGGGTTTATAGTAGGTTTTTTTTTATTACAAATTTAAACTCCGACTTTTTTTTTGCAAAATGTATTAATTATATTAAAGCCGATGCAACAGATTGATTCGTAAACTTCATAAGTCGTTATTTTAAGATTTTCAATGCACATTTACATTTAAAAATAATATGTGAAGCATTCTAAATCATTTTTGAAACAGCTTTCTTTACTATTTATAATGTTTTAACACTAGAACCGCCGCAGCAGTCCTTTAAACCGCTATAAAATAAAAAAAATGATTTCAACGACTAATGTCTTTTTAAAATATGGTTAAATAAATAAGCTAATAAGTTCTTGTATATAATAGAGTTAGAACACTTGGTTAAAATTGAAGGCGGCTTTAGTATTAACAATATTATTATAATCATGATTATTATAATTACACTAATGATTATTATAATTACACTCACTTATGATTATTATAATTATTATCATAAAATCACACTCTTTTTTGAAAACTTGGCTATTTTTTTTAAATGTATACTTTATACTCTAACAAATTATAAGTTAATACATGCAGGTATTTATGTATCACATGTAGGTTATTTTGCCCGTTTTTCATGGCATGGTTCATGTTTACAGAATTGACATGTTTACAATATCTATTTAAAGATTATTTGGACAAAAATATCGTTAAAAGACGTATTTATTGTTATGTTTTTTGTAATAAATTAAAATAATTTTTCTATTAATTATCTATTTTATGAAACATAAAAAATATTTATTTGAGGTTACACCGCAAAAAAAAATCGCAAAGATCACGCTAGAAATACATTTTTCATTATGTCTCTTTGTGATCAGTAATTTGTTTAGGGGCTGTCCATAAATGATGTCACGCTCGAAGGGGGGAGGGGAGTTCATGAAATTTTGACAGTTTGTGACAAGGGGTAGGAGGAGATAAAAAGAAATGTGGCATCACACATTTTGGTTAAAAAAAAAGCATTAAAATTCAGTAGATTAAATTATGAAGTAAGAAGTTATCTTAAAGTTAAAATAATTTGTGCTCATAAAAATAAGATTTAAAACCAAATAAGTTAAATTTTATTTCAAATTCAAGAATACTACTGTTTTTAATTGCTATTTCATATTAATATTTTATTACTATATTATATTTATTATTATTATTACAATTATTGTAAAACCTTATTTCATACAAAATACGAATAATTCTTATTCTTATGCTTACAAATGTCATTAAAACGTATAGTTAAAGTTAATAATAAAATTTGAAAGGTCATCTAAAGCGTAGTGCTTCGTTTTTGAAGTGCAAGTATATGTTTACGTAATATAGTGTAACATGTGACATGAAATGAGGAGGAGTAAAGTGAAGTGGGACACTTTGTGACAAAGGGAAAAGAAATGCTTAAAAAAAAAAAAAAAAAAGTAATCCCTTAGTTTAGTTGTGTGAAATATGTTGTTTACAACACGCATTTTTTGCTAATTTCAGGATTAACCACTTCTTTCCTAGCCTTATTTTTGCTGGTGAAGTGCTTTGTATAAAAGCTTCCTAATTACTATACTGAAAGGACGTATGTAGCGTACAGCCTGGTAAGGAACCGATTAAATTATTTAAATTATCAATTATCCTTTTTTTTGCGAATTCTAAATATCTATCACTTCAAAAAAATGCATGTGACTGTAGTTAAATTTCACTTTTTTCGGTCTTCACAAGAAAAAAGTGTTGGCATCATGAAATTTTTCAAAATCCTGTTTTCCATGCATTCACATGTTTTAGGAGTCAGAGAATTCGAAAAAAAAAATGTTTTTTACACAATGTCTCTCTTTGAATCTCTTTCTGTATCTGTCTGTATGTGACACAGATGTTTCAGACGCTCTATCTCATGAAATAAAGCACTGAATTTTACAAAGCTTTAGATTCTGTTAGACCTTGATATAAACTAAATCTGATTCGTTTTTGGTATATATCGCTCTTCAGATGACGCAGCTATGCTGCATTTTTTTTTACAATTTTCACAATTACCATACTTTGAAACTAGTGCATGGAGTTTCATAAAACTTTATATTTAGTTAGTACTTGATATAACATGATGCAAAATCGTTGGTGCAAATCGCTCAATAGGTTGCGCTGCCATGGTGCATTATTCGTGATTATTGGGATAGTTCTATCTTACTAATGCACGTAATTTTCTAAAACTTCAGATTCAGTTAGTATCTGATACAAATTGAGTTGTTTAGTTTTTATTGTAAATCATCCTACAGATGGCACTGTTGTGATGCCTTTTCACGATTTTGAAATAAATGTATTTCCAGAACCCATGCATGCATTTTTATGAAACTTTAGATTGAGTTATAAGTTGACATAAGATGTTGCAGAATAGATTTTGATTTAAACCAACTAACCGCTTTCGCTTTTCTGCTGAATTTTTCAGAAAATATTAACATGCATAAGATAGAAGAGAGTTTTGGGATTGCCACATCTGACTAGTTCAATATTACAAACGATACAACATATTAAATATAGGGTAAAAGAAGGATAGAAATAAATCCGAAATCTAAAGTTTTAATTTTTCCCGAATTAAAAATTCAATCAAGATCTTATTTTTTAAAAAAGAAAAAATATGTTGTGCTTCGAATCCAAAACCTTTTATTTCTTATTGATATTCTCCGAAGTGTCTTAGTGTGTTTTTTATCAGTTTTTAGATGTAATGTTCAATCTTATAATGTACCAGGCCACTGAATTGCTTTAGATATTATATCAGGATACGAGGAGAAGTAATCAAATATGGAATAAATCGAAACATTTAATTCAGAAAATTTTACAATAGCAGGCGCAGGTGCTATTTTCAAAAATATAAAAATACTTTTATACAATGTAACTTGTTTAAGTATGTTACATATTGATAAATTTACTGATTGAATTCCAGTATAAAATATGTTTATTGGACAAAACAATAAACGGAAGATTCAGAGGAATGGCAATCTATGAGTTTGAAGTTTTTTTTAAATTCTTCAAAAGTGAACTTATACAATTAAACAGCAAATACATAGATAAAAACATATGTATATATATATACATTTATTTAGATATGAATAAACTTTAATCTACATCCAAAATGAGCATTTTATCATTACTAAATTTACAGTAATATTTTTTAAAAGTATTTGAAACTCAAACTTCATGTAATACTGTCACATTCAATAGACCTGCTATTCTAAAAATTTTGGCTTTTTTTTTCTTTTTATCTGTTATGCTGTACATTTTGCAAGTTTCCCATGAAACGGTCAATGTTTACAAAGATGATTCGCTTACAATTACTATTTAAGGAATAGTTTGACATAAAACATCATTAAAATACATTTTTAATATTTTTGGGTTATAATTTTAGTAATTTTTCTATTGATTAATCCATTTCATGAATAATGAAAAAATATGTATATATTTAAGGTTACACCGCCTAAGAAATTGCAAAGAATATGCCACAAATACATCTCTCGACAATTTTTTGCGTCAGTAGGGAACTTGTTTAGTACAGTTAAATAAAATATGTTGTTTATAATGTAGATTTTTATGCTAATTTTAGGTTTAAGTTATTAAGATGACCAATTTTGACAGTGTTTTTTTAATTCATTTTTCGGAAACGTAAATATATATTTCTTGGAAGATATTTTTGAAGTATACAAACAATACAATCTTGATTAAAATAAGGATAGAAATAAATCCAAAATTAAATGTTTGAATGTTACTTGAATCGTATAAATTTAATGGAGATCTTTTTTTGAAAAAAAAATTGATTTTGCAATCCAAAAATTTTTATTTCTTATTCATATCTCCCGAAGTGTTTTAGAGTTTTGTTTATCTGTTTTTAGAAGTAGTGTTAAATTTTGGTCACGGAATCGCTGTAGGTATTATATCAGGATACGAGAAGTAATCAAATATGGAATGAATCGAAACATTAAGATTAGCAAATTGAACCAATATGAGAATGAAGTGCTATTTTCAAAAATATAAAATGTATAATTATATAATGAAATTTTATTAAGTATGTTATATATTGATAAATTTACTGATTTTAGTTTTTAGTAAAAAATATAATTTTTGGACAAATCCTCAAAAGGTTGACGGAATGCCAATTTATGATTCTGTTTTTTTTCAAAATTCTTCAAAATAAAAGTTACATGATTAAACAACTTATACATAGGTGCAAGCATATGAATACATACTTTATTTAGTTATGTATAAACTTTAACGAGTATAAGAAAACTGTAACGTAAACATAATGTGTATTTTATCATTATAGTTATTTTATAGTGATCATTTATAGTGATAAAGCTTTTTTAAAAAATACATAAAACTCATTCTTCGTATAATACTGTCATATTCAATAAACTGCTATTCCAAAAATCTTGGCCTTTTTTGTTTTTTTATCTCTCATGCAGGACAATTTGCAAGTTTCTCATGGAATGGTCAATGTTTAAAAAGTTAATACGATTATGATATCTATTTAAGGAAAAGTTTGAAAAAAGCTTTAAAAGACACTTTCAATATTTTGGGGGGTAATTAATTTTAAAATTTTTCTATTGATTATACATTTCATGAATCCTGAAACAAATATATATGTCTAACATTACATAGCTGAAAAAATTGCAATGAACTTGTCACAAACACTTTCTCCGACATGTTTCTGTGTCATCAGAGAACTAGTTTAGTACAGTTATGTAAAATATGTTGTTTATAACGTGGGTTTTTATGCTAATTTTAGATTTAAGTTATTTAGATGAACAATTTTATTAATTTTTCGGAATCATAAATATCAATTACTTGGAAAGGTATATGACTTCCCAGCTTCGTTTTTAAATAATATAAACGATATAACATACTGAGTAAAAGAAGGATAAAAACAAATACAAAATTAAATGATTGAAACTTTCCTAAATCGTAAAATATAATTCGATATAATATTTTGAAAAGAAAATTTTGTTGTGTTTGGAATCCAAAACTTTTTATTTCTTATTGATATTCCTCAAAGTGTTTTAGTGTTTTGTTTATCTGTTTTTAGATGTAGTGTTGAATCTTATAATGTACCATGGGCACTGAATCGCTTTAGGTATTATATCAGGATAAGAGGAGAAGTAATAAAAAATAGAATGAATCGAAACATTAAGTTTAAGCCATTTGAACCAAAATTAGACGCAGGTGCTATTTTCAAAAATATAAAACTACTTTTATTTCCCCACTTCTGATTTTATTGTTCAAACATTAAATTGTTTTAAAACTAAAATGAAACTTTATTACAAATCTGCTACAAGGCTTTTATACAGCATGTTTTATATAATTTTAATATATTTTCTATTGCCTTAATAATTTTGCATGCCTGTGTTTAGAAAGTTTTGAAACATGTGTATTGATTTTATACCGTTTTTAAATGCATTTATAAATTGTTTTCGATAACCTATAATTTTTATAAATATGATTTAACGTATTTTAAATGTTGACATTTGAATAAATGAAATAAAACATTTTATTTGGCTATATAATCACATTTAAACAAAACACATTCATAAAGAATGCTTAAAAACAAATTTAAATTTATTCATTTGTATAAGTTAAATGCTTACTCCTGACTTTATCTTAACTCCGTAAAACTGCAGTTTTCGTCATTTCTATTTTTTAATCCACTAGACGTGTTCTAGACACGTTTATACATTTAAACAGCTAATGATAAAAGATACAGAATTAGATTTACACAACACGACTTGTGAAAACTTTAATATTAGTATGAAAAAAAAATTAACAATCAAAATTGTTATCCAACTAATTATACATAGAAAATGATTGACTACTTACTAAGTTTTGTGTTAGAAAATACGTTCAAATGCGATAGTTCATTACATTAAAATATTGAAATATTACAGACGTATAGTACACTTTAAATTGTTAAATTTTTTTTCTAGGGACATTCAAAAAAATTATACTCAAAAAATGTTGATAAAAAATGTTATTTTTAATCTGACTACAATACAATATGACACACATATCACAATGTTTCTCTAAATATCTCCCAGCGTCAGCATATATTTGCCTGAACATTTCATTAATCATTCGATTTCTTCAAGATAGAGTGTCACTCTTGGGTGCTGTATCCAGCGTATAACAGCTCTCTGAATCATCGTTGGAAAATATTTATTCATATAAACGTTTTTTAATCTTCCTTAACACGTGGAAGTCGCTGGGTGCCTGATAGGGACTGTACGGAGGATCACATATTCCTCTATGATACCGTTTTCGAGTTGCTGACGCCATTGCACATAGGCAGTATGCAACATTCCACTAAGCCCAAGCAATGATATTTTACGGAGAATCTCCGTACTCGTGAAACGTTTGGCTCCCAAATAACACAATTTTCCCATTTTCAACAACGGAGTAAGGGTCCAGCTGTTATGCTATTGTTTATAATACACATAAACTACTGCCAGTATACGAATGAAATAGCTACTGCTGGAAGCCAAGGAACTCAATTATTGTTTTCCCAAATCATGCTCCTTTTTCGTAATGCTGCCATCTGGAAGCTATGTGGAAGGAAGAGTGAGGTACTTTATGAACGCACATTGTAGTCTATGAAAAACATACTTTTGGAGAAATCGTATATTGTAAACTGTACTTCGAAATTACTTTTGTATCGCTCTCCACTACTTCGTTTTCCATTTCTGCTAAAAATCCGTCCTTTTGATAAATAGTTTTCTCACTCCGGTAATACTATTTATTATTGTTTATTATATTGTTCATAAATATTGTCGACATTATGCCACTGACAATAAATTTTTAACGTACCCAAAATATAAATGGACACTATCTCTTGCTAGCTCTTCAAGTAAGTTAGGAGAAGTCGTACAATAATTTGTTAATATAAACTATCACTTGAAAAAGTTTTTGTATATTATTAGATTTTAACGGTTTCAGAAAATCCCTAAAAATAACACAAATTATGGAAGAAAAAAAATCAGAGAGATATCTTAACAAGAAAAAATTTAGAGATCGAATAAAAAATTATGAAGCAGATCTCAGATTAAATAATTACCAGGAAGCAATCATACGATAATTCCTTAAAATGAGTTTCTTTAAAGACGTAATATGTAATGTCGTATTGATATATGTCATCCGGGGAGTCTGGAAAAAATTACTACGCTGAAAAAAAACCTTTTTTTTTTTTCCTTTTAAGAATATCTTTGAATACCTTTCCGCTTAATCTCTTAACTTTTCTTCTTCCATAGCACCTTTAAATTACAATTGTTTCTCATTCAGAAATAAGTGCAAATAGAAATAACAACATTCAAATAACTACTGATTATGGCTGTGTGAATTTGACCAAATATACTTTAGGATATTAGTTTGAATTGTAATGTATTTTTTATGTATTTTAATGCTATTTAACAATCTTTATATTATATCTATGCTCATAAAAGCAATTTCAAAATGTTTACATGTGCTTTATATAAATTGTAAGGATACAAATGCAAACTAAAAAGAGCAATAATCATACACAAAGAACATTAAAAATCCCGTAAGCGATTCAAATATCGAAATTCATATTACACAATTCTATTTGTAGGATTATTCGTAGCATTTGAAAGTGACGTATTTATTCAACATGAAGACTCATATGTTTAAAAAAACCAGTAAAAGACTCCCGAAAATAGTTGAAGACAGAAAAGTTTGAAATCTTCAAATGGATTTCCTAACTTGAGATAAATATATACATGTAGGAAGTAATATACTTCACAATGAGGCACACAGAACAGTGTTTATAAATCTGGATAGATAAACTTGGTTATAATATTATTTGATGAAAACAAATTAGCTTTATATTCAAATTTTGCATTAATATTATACTACGTTTAAAGAGCTGCTTACGAAACGAGAAATTTCATCGATTACTCCTTGCATATTATTTACTATATTCACGTATTTAAAGGTTTCTATTTTGTAATCTACGGAAATATGAAACATATGCAATTGGTGTAAGTGTAAAATTTCAAATGGTGTAATATTAAGCATTATACTCAAAAGCTGAAAGTAATAAAGATAGCTGTTTACCTTCTGATATTTATGTCTCGTATTTATGTCAAGCGTATTTTCCTCTTATTATACTTAAAACTCTCATCATACTACTGTCATTTTTTATTACCATTTAATATCCATGGTATATTAAAAAAGATTGTTTATTTGCATATAGGTAGCAACTAGCATATAAATCCCTCTAGATATTAAAACAAATGTTGTATAGGAGAAAAATAACAACTGGATTAAAAAAATCGATACATGTACTCTAAAAAAAGAAATTTTCGCCACTACTGATAAGTAATGAAATGCGTTTACAATTTTTTCCAACTGCCGCGTAATCATTATTTTTCTGCTCAAATATATATGACGCAAGTTATCTTGAAAAAAAAAATTATTTTCATCATAATGTATATAAATATATATAGAATTATTTAAAAATGCAAAAGTTATATATGCACGAAAATTTTAATAATATATGTATGTATATATAAATATTATAGAATATAAATGTAGCTATAAATATAAATTTGGAATTACTTAAAAATGTAAAAATTTTCCATGTAACAATTTTTTAATTTTTTTACAAACAGGAAATTTTTAATTAAATTAAGTTTTTTTAATTCACAAAATATACTGCATTTAAAATATCCTAAAAATTACTAGTTTAATTTTTAAAAATATACACGCTTTTTAACAATGACTTTAAACTAATATTTGAAGTAATTTTTGTTTTATATATCTTTGAAAAATAACATGGATAAAATTCTTAAATCAGTTTTCAAACACATCTGTTATAACTTCTTTCGTTGATTTATTTTAAAATGTATCAATATTCTAAAATGTATCAGCCTCATAAAGTTTTAAAATTTAAAATTGTAATATTTAGAACTAGAAATATTCAATTCAGCACATGGTTCTGACAGCAAAATATTGGAGACACCATAACTAAGCTCTTTTATGAATAATTATTAAAGTAGTAAATTTTAAATACTAGATGAAGGACTGTGTAACATAATGTGAAGTTAATTGGTAGAAAAATATTATTTTAGCAATTTTGCAGAAATTTATAGATGTGTTTAAAGGTGTATATTCATAAAGAAAAATGTAAAGAATAATGTAGAATATAAACTATATTTTTAAAGCAAAAAAAAAATGTAGGAAAAATGACTACATCATAAAATTACGTTTTTTAAAAATAAAAATACAAACTTAAATTTATTATAATATGTAAATTACTTTTATCTAAATAATATTATTTTAATTAAATTTATATTATCCAACCAGATACGGTCTCAGAATATAACGAAAAACCATATTAAAGATTGAGGGGCCATAGACATTTACTTGAGCAGAAGTAGTCTCAAAAATCAGATATTATATTTGTGTATATTATTAATTTCCAATTTATTCTGCAGCCATTGCATTAAATTGTATGCAGATATGTTTTTTTTTCTGTAAAGTTCCATGTGTTTTTTTTTTCTAATTATTTTTCGAGCCTTTAGTATATTTTAATGCTTACAGAGAAAATGCAACTACGTTTTAAATTTCGATCTCAATAAGATAATTAAATTTATTTTTTAACTTATTTAAAGAAACATAATGACAAAAAAAGGAAGGAATGCTGACAAAAAGCTCTAAAAAATTAATAATTCAATGGATTATAAATGATTATTATGATATTCTGATTCGTTTGTAATGGGGTTTTAAGCGATTAAAATGGAAATTCGAAGAAATGTCTCAAAACTTAAGATGCATAGTTCATTTTAAAATATCATTTAAAAATGTTGAAGTTGCATACATATATTAAAATTATAATAAAATGGGATTTTTTTAGATGTCTGAAATGCTTATAGTGAAATGTATACTTGCACATAATTCCGTATGTCTATGATGTTTTTTTTTAATTCCACATCACCTTAATATTCTATTTTACATTGGCCATTAGGAACACTAAATTCATAAAAAAATAATCAATTTTGTATCTAAATAAACTTTTGAAATTTATTTAAAGCAATAATTTGGTGTGAGTTAACAATAGAAAACATCACTAAAGAAGTCCAGATGTGTAAGAATTGTTTAGTGTAGTTAAAATATTTTCTCTGTTATACTAAATTATTTAAAAATTATCTAAATTATCAAAATACGTTATTTAGATGTTTAATTTTGACTGCTTGTTTCTGTATTTTATAAAACCTTAAACATTCTTTATTTATAACTATAGATGACATTCAATTTGATAGTTATATTAACGATAGAAAATTATGAAATACGGATTAAAATACAGCAAGAAATAAATCCAAATATATATAGATAAAAATTTCTCAATTTATAGAAGTTTAATACACTATACTTATCAAATATAGAATAAATCAGAACACATTTCATCTATTCAACCTTTACAATTATATAAACGATTCAATATAATGAAATGTAGAATAAAATAATGTCACAAATAACTCCAAATATATATATATACATATATGTACATGTAAATGTATAAATAAATTATTTTCAAATCATAAAAGTTTAATAGAATTCTTATTTTCAGAACATGCCATTGCTTTGTTTGAGATCCAAAACTTTTTCTTGTCGATATTTTTCGAAATGTTTTGGTGTTTTATTTGTCTGTTTTCATATGTAATGTTAAACCTTATAATACATTGTGGTCACTGAATCGCTTTAGGCGTTATTTCAGGAAACGAAAAGAAGTAATCAAATATGGAATGAATCGAAACATTAAATTTGGCAAATTGAACAAATAGTAGGCGCATTTAACATATTTCCAATTATACTGATATTTTTGCAGGTAAATAAAATACATAGTTTAGTGAATTTTAAAACGTGGTTGCTGATTCTATACATTTTTAATGCATATTTAAAAAAAATTGTTTTCCACCGCTAGCAATTTTTTACAAAATATGCGTCAATAAATAAATAAATATAGATTTATATATATATATATGTATATAAATATATAAATAAATAAAATGTGTACAAATACTGAAAAAAGAAAACAGTTTTATTAGAAAATCTATACAAAGATACATGCATGCATATAAAAGTGGTTTAAAGAAATTAATTTTTTTAAAAAGTGAAATGTTTAAAAATGATTTTTTCATTTTTCAGTAAAACTGCAGTTTTTGCCATTTTTCTTCTATAGTGTTTCTGCGTTTATACTACTTAATATTTATTTATAATTTGCAGATATATATCTATCTCGGTTGTATTAGCGCAGGGACATGGTGATGATTATTTCTATTTTGTCACTTTTGTTTTTAAATATTATTCTCTAGTATTCTAGGCTAAACGGCAATTATATAACTGCAAACAATCTTTAAGCGGAACTTGCTTAAACTTTCGAACCTAGGGTTATTAATTTTTTTTATATATAACAAAAAAAGAGGCTTTTTGAGGCTCGAGTAGATGATAGTTTATTTTTTCATTGGTACACTATGGCAACGTTTTAGGATTCAAAGTGATATTTCAAATTACCTTATGCGAGAATAACATTACACTCCTTTTTAAAATTTACTATAATTGTAAAACTTTTAGTATATATCCTGTTTAAAAAAATTTCAGCTTAACATTTCGATGGCAGAAATACAGTCAAGAAACGCTCTGAATAATGCATTCTTAAATAACGCACAGAAGGGCAAAATACCGAAAAGCTGGCCAAAATATGAAAATGCCATTCAAATTGAATGCAAATTCGTATGCAAGTGTTTTTCGGGATGATAAGTAGGAATATAAAAATTAAAATTTAAAAAAGATGGAGGAAACAATATGGTGGAAGAAAAATTAAAACTCCTCGAAAGTCATTCTATTTGTACAAAATTTCTTAAACTTTTCAGGATGCTAATTAAGATTCAAAATGAAACTTTAAAAATAAATAAATAAATAAAATGACAGCTTAAAAATAAAAACAATTAGATTTAAATAAAATTTAAAATTTCGCGCCTAAACTTCAAAAGGCATTTTCAAGGAACCAGGGCATATTTAATCGAGATTTAAGTACGTTAATGGAAAGTAAAATATTAGACTCTTTAAATTTTATATTATTAAAAAAAACAAAAATGTATTCCAGAAATTCACCTTTCGAATCAACTGTAGTATTAGAAATAGATTCTGCATAATCCAAGGTGTCGAAATAGTTAGCAGAACTTGTTATCGGTATTAGAAAATTCTGTGATTCTTAGGATCAATAATTTTAATTTCTTCTTTGATAATTTACCTAAGCTTAAAATGAAAGAATCTGATGACACTAAAAAACATATAAAATATTTTTATTTATTTATTTATTTTTTTCGCGCTACAGCGTTTTTGCGATAAATCTTCTCGATGGTTTTTTTTATCAATTTGTTTTACGATTCTTCTTCGCGTTTTCTGACATTTCACAAATTGGCAATAATGCAAAAGGTGATATTTCTTTGCCATTAATAAGTAGTTTGTGTACTAAAGTAGGCATATAGAGCCAGGGATGTAGGAGTATTTGTAAGGAAAAATCTTTGAAATTGATCAAATAAATGACATGGCTTCAAGAAAATACTTATGATGTAGAATCGTTTAATCAATCATTTAATGAATCGTATACGCACGTTATAGAAGAAGAAAAAGTTTCGTTAAAAAAAAAAAAAAAAAACGTTGAATTGTACTATCATCATTTCTGCTTCCAAATATGGGATTTGGTTTCTCGACGAGAAGTGTTAATTGTAAGCGAAATCTTTTTTGCATATTTTATTTTGTAATTTCAGTGTTCATCTTTTCATGCAGAGTACGGGTTCGCCATACCCTTCTATCCAGCTTGTATGCCAGATGTAAGCACCTCTCAAAATTTGTTAGCATGTAATGAAGAGTCCGAATTCTAAATTATTTTCATTAACTTTAAATAAAAAAATGTCATATTGATAAGAAACTGTTTTCATGCTGACACTGAGTACATTGTAAAAAAGTGTTCCTTTTGCTGCATCGTCACTCCCCCGCTTTTATAGAATATCCGTCTTTCGACCCAGGAAGATGCTCCACAATAGGCTGAAGTAATCAAAAGAGAGATATTCTATAAAATCGGGGGAGTGACGATGCAGCAAAAGGGTCAATTTGTTTACAGTGTATTATGCTATTTAGTTATTAATGACTATTTTTTCTCATTCAATGATTGTATAAAAAAGAAATAAGTATATTATCTTGATGTTCAATACAATCCCTTTCATTGAAAGTAGATTCTGTATTTTTGCACAAAAAAAGGGAACTTGATGAACCTAATAAAAACAGTGAACTGAAGATCTCTGATTTTTCAGATTGACGATTTATGAATTATTCGCAACATTTACGTGTTCTAGTTGCACTTGAGAAGTGAAAAATATATTGGAACCCCCTGCTATTGTCATCGTCAAATATTTGTTTAAATGTATTTTGAACAAAGTATCATCACATTCTCACTTGCGAATAAAATCCAGATTGTTGATGAATTTGAAAGTCACATTGATTGTGGTTTTTATTTGCATTATTAAAATACGCTCAGCAGTCTGATCTAGTAAAGATTACCATTGACAAGATAATTCTTCTAATTGCAATAGAACGAACAAATTTACAACCTATAAGGATAAAAAATGTAATTCAATCGGATCAATAATAGAGAATTATTTTCATTTTTTCGTTATTAAGCTTACTTATCAAATTAATTTATTGTTATGATTATAGTATTTATTTATAATATAATAGGTAATAATTTATTGCAAAATAAAATAATCTAAAGATTTAAAAAATATTTGTCACAAAATTAATGTGAAAAGTACTCAGTTTCAGAATTTTTATAGTGGACAAAAAAGTGACATTTTTACTAAAATTTTCGTGAAATGCAGAATGGCAATTATTGGCAGCTGGTTTTTCATGGATAATTAGACAATAGCCCAGGCTATTATTTCTATTAAATTTCGTTGCGAAACACTGTGAAACATTTAAATTTTGGTTATTTGAAAGTAAAAATAAATAAATAAATAAATAAAAATAATTTATCAAAAAGAACTATAAAATTATTATTTTTTATGTGCTTAATATAAATATTGTAATACATGCAAATAAAATACACACTATCCTAGTTTTAACCCATTTTAAGTCATTAAAATCGGATAACATGAAAAAATGTAGCGCGCGTTTAAAAAAACTATTGTTTTGCTTTTTTTGTGCGCTCTAAATGATAGTCCTTCAAGCATCATTTTGAAATAATGCTGATTGTAAAAGTAAAGCAAAAAATTTTTTTAAATACAGATCTTGACTCTCCGAACGTTATTCTAGCCAACTATATAATCAAAATTCCGTAAATAGTAACTTTGTTTTTCGATTTTGGGCTAGCTTTTTGGGTTTTTGCCCCATTGTGGATGTCGTGAAAAATAACGATGCTTGAGTTTTATAATCAAATTTTTAAATTGAACTATCTAGATGTAAGCAGTAAAATGAATAAAGCCTCTATTTCGTGTCGTCCATTTTAAGATTAAAAGAAATTGATTATATATAGATATATTATGCTGAAAATAAATGTTACATAGATAGATACAAGTGCAGTAAAATAGATAAAAGTGCCTTTTAATTATTTGGAATTATTTAAATTTCTTGTTTGTCCCATGTCGGTGGCTCTCAAAAAAGAATTCATCTTGATCTGAATTTACAACCTTGTCAAAATGTAATATTCAGAAGTTCCAGGCTGGGTATCTTCCATGTGGTTAATCGGTGGAACGTCGGAACTCTATGCTGATTGCCAGAGATCGAGTCCCAGAGTAGAAACTTTTTCACTAGGTTGGCATTTGATAAACTTAAACGATTTACAATTTTATTTTCATTTCAAATAATGTATGCAAGGCGAATTATCTCTCTCTGGAAAATTTTCCATATATACTGGCGATAACTCGTATAACAAAGTGCATTATATATTTTTGCAGAGAACTGGGGTAGTTAAAGACTCATTAGAAAGTTAAAAAGGCATTAAAATTACATATTGTCGCATCAGAATACGTTTTGAATCACACGACTTGTTAAATTGCTACTGCTTGCATGAATAATGAAAATAATCCAGCTATATACACATATACTGTTTTTGCTTATTCATGTTTTATTTTTTTAAGTATTAAAATTTGATAGTTTGTTGCATTTATATGCGTTATTTTAAATATGTTCGGATATATGTTGCATGTTACACTATTTTTTTACATGATAAACCCACATTCAAACAAGTCTTATGTTGAAAATTACACTCCGAACATACTTTTGGACCACGTTCAAGTAATTTGATTTCTACTGCCACGAAAATTCTGTCACCTTTTTAAATAATAACCGCACTCCGTTAGTATTTATCCTAGTTATTACTTATTATTATTTGTTCTAGTTTTTAAAGATAAAATTGAACGTTTCGAGCTTACCCAAAACACGCTGTGTTTTTAAAAGTATATTGGGGTTTTAACGTTGGGTAGTATTTATTACATAAAACTTATAATACTTTATATACTTTATATAATATGAAAGGGCAACTTCAACAGTTTTATTTAGAAGCTTTCAAGTACTCGATGTGAGCACCTCTCTTTATCTGGCTCAGATAAAATTGATAATTCAGTTCTTCCGAAATATTGATTAGCAAAGATGTTCTGTTCAGGCAATCACCAGATCTGACGCCATATGAATACTACCTGTGGGGATTCATAAATGATCATGTGTACGTGCCTCCACTTTCAACTAACCATTTCAGCAACAGTGTCTTCCAACAATGACACCACAAACAGTAATCAACGTTTGGGTAGAACTGAGCTTTAAACTTGATGTATGTCGCGTGACGAAAGATATTACTTTGAAAACTTGTAATCTTGCACAATAAAACTGTTCGAATAATTCTTTCGTTTTATGTATTAATTATAATTTTAAGTTTTATGTGATAAATACGGTCAAGCTTAAAATTCCCGATATTCATTTCGAAAAACCCGTATAAACGAAAACTCTTTCTGAGTAGCGTCTACCAGCTCTTCAAATATGCTTGTGACGAAAATAATATAACAGCAGCATACTTGTAGAGATAAGCTATTTTCTGAAAAAGATTTAGCAAGAATTTAAAATTTAAAAGGGTTTAGAAAATCCCTCACAAATGATTAAATAAAAATAAAAAATCAAAGATCTCAAAAGTAAAGATAAATGTGTAAAAGAAAATTTGACAGATAAAAAATAATGTTGAAATTGTCAAAGATTATTAATAGGCTGAATAAAAGTATCTAATACCTGAACAATGAGACTATGTAGACCATTTGGCTTTTAAAGTCTATTCTGACTTTTTTAAATAAAGAAATATATGTATGTTTTTAAAAATCATAATTTTTTTTTTTGCATCAAGACTAAAGTTTTCTGGAAAAATCTTAAATAAATTCCCAAAGTTTAGTTCAATGCAGTATATAGTTTAAACTTATGAAAAGGATATCTAACGCTTGCGACAATGATAGGAGGAAATACAGGTAAGAGTAATTACATGTAGGAGGAATACTGTTCATATTGAGATACTAATAACAGTGCTTATAAACGGATTCGAAAAGTTCGATAGCTTCTAATTAACTTTGATTTTCTATAAGTACTTTATATACAAATTTTGCTGGTAAATACTCACGAACAGAAAACTTTAATTTGTTATTCTTTTTATTTAACTTATTTGCATGCGTACATTTTTTCTAGTTTATGATCTACGAAATGAAATAAAAGAAAAATGATAGTGAAAAGTGATATGTACGAAATAAGGGAATTGTGAGCATTGTATGAAAATAGTAAAAGTAAGTATGTCTGCTGTTATTGGTCTGATTGCTATGTTTCTACAATATATACCCACATCGACAATGCTTAAGGGGAGACAAGACTTAATTTGTTTGAAAAAAACAATTTTTCTTATTTTACTTAAAAAATCTTAAAATTTAATTTCGTGAATCTATTCATATACGTAGTTTTCTTTTTTAAGACCATTAGAAATTTGAATTATAAAAATTCAAAGGAAAGCACTACTTGAACGCCATATCCACTCAAATTAAATTTTTCTAATATTTTACACGATTTTATTTTTATATTTTACTCGTACCACTATAATTTTTAAAAAAGTTTTGTAGTATATATCTGTTGTCAAAGTGTAATTATAAAATACTCCATAAAACAAATAATAATATTAATGCCAACCGTAGAAAATTCGTATAAGAGATGTCTGTCCGGAAGTTACGTGGGAAGTGACACAGAACCAATAAGGATTAAAATATTGCCTCATTTATTATATGAAAAATACATTTTATCTAATCATTTATATATACTATTTTTCATGTTTTTACTTAAATTGTGCAAGAAATTCATAAATGTTCGAAGTGTCTACGTTTTTAGGCTCTCCTGAAAAATCTTACTTTTCAGGTAAATCCCGTTATCTCCTAAAGTATTAGAGCAATTTCGATAATAAAGATTGATGTTATAGTATAAATATAAAATCGTATGTGGCAGACAGAAAAAAAATAACACATAATTTCATTAAACAAATCTGACAAATAAAACGCTTCTTAAAACTTGACATTGCTTAGTAATTAAAATAATAATAAAAGCAGGAAAAATAGTCTACTTTCAACCGTGAGACTATCAAATAAATATGAATTCTAAATTTCATCAGAATTTGTCAGGTAGTTTCAGAGAAAACGCGTTCATAACGGATTAAACGGGTTAAGCTTGCATATTTCCAATAGGAATCTAGCCTGTCTTGTCTTCCCATAAAACACTTTCGTAGTTTAAAATAAGAAATAGAATTCGGTGTAAACGAAAAACAGGGAGTAATTGCTTGTACTTTGCACATCATTTATAAATCTTAAAATTATCCCCTAAAGTTTATAAGTAAAATAAAAATAAAATATTACCAGTATGTAAAAATCTATAAAGGCATGCACTGTAAAAAATAAGAAGTTCACTGAAACTGAGGAGTAATGAAATAATTTTACAGTTTTATTTCAATCGACGAGAAATATCTATATATCTGCTCAAATATACAAAATGACCGGCTAATTAAAAGTGTGATAGTAGGAATCGGATTATGAAAAATTTTTATACAACATGGGGTTGAAAATCACCCATTTAATCATAACTATAGGGTGTTTCACCCGCGACCAAATTTAGTTGATAATAATAATTTTCACAAAACTGAAAATATACTTAATATAATGAAATTTCATATAATCATATGCAATGAATTAATAGATATATTCATATAATGCGCATACTTTCATATAATGAAATAATAGATATTTTAATAGACATTCTCACATTTATTGTAAATATAATAACACAAAATGTGTTGAATTTTATATTACTTGCTTTAGCAATATGCACTTCGTGTTTAAATTTTTGGACACCAATTTTCAGTAGATCATCGATTGCTTGAGAAGCCTGTTTATCCGTAACCTTTTGTGATATAATCTCAATCTATACAAAATAAGATATATATCGGCACATTTTTTTTCTTTTAAAATGTATTTTATTATTCGCAAAGTTATTACTGTGAATCCAACTTCAGTTAAAATGCAGCACCCTGTGTTTTTGAGTAGATACGTGATTTGCCAATCCGTGTTTTATGGCAAGTTTTCATAAATTGATGCTTAGTATCAACCTTTTAAACCTGTCGGTCAAATTTTGAAATACCCTGTAAAAAAAAAAAAAAAAAAAAAAAAAAAAAAAAAAAAAAAAAAAAGGAAACAAATTTTTTATTAACAACTACAGAAATATTTAATAATGAAAGCTAATTAGGTGAAACACTATATTTCATGTAATCATTATTTATTTGACACTTTTAATTTAAATATGCGATTATTCAAATATTCACATGTTCTTAGTGTACAAGATTTTTAATTTATTAAACACAGAAGAATTTTAATTACAGCATTATCTGAAAATCTCGAAATATCCCTCTTTATGGTCACCTGAGATATGCCTGTTTCAAATAATCCTGAATTTTTTACTTATTTCCAATTTTTTAAATGTTTTAATCAATATTTTGAATTCCTTTTTCGCTTTTAATATATTTGAAAATTCTTATTAAAGTCATAATGTAGACAAGTTATCAAACACACCTGTTGTACCTTCATTGTTTGATTTATTCTTAAGTGTATCAATATTTCAGTATGACAAAATTTAAAAATTTAAAAGTGTATTGCACATAGCCAGAAATGTTTAATTCAACAGATGGTTTTGACAACATAATATTGGAGTCATCATAAATGTGTGCTTTTACGATTAATTATAATCATAGTAAATTCTAAATACTAGTTAAAAAATTTTGTAGCATAATGTGAAGTTAATTGGCACAGAAATATTATCTTAAAAGTTTTCAATTTTCTACAGATAAATTATTTCATAAGTGACTTTTTTTCATGATATATGCCTAATAAGTAGCAGAAAAACTAAAAAATCAAAGGAAAAAATATAACTGTAAGAAAAATTATTATGGCATAAAATGAAGATTTGCTATAATTTTACTTTTTAAAGATATGTAATACTTTTTATTATTTGTATATCTAGTGGTTGTAATATGGTAGCATCTTAAAGAATTAGAAAAAAATAAGATAAAACCATACATGAGTTATCATACTGATATTCCAGAAATATCCGAAAAACTCATTTTTTCCCAAATGAGTGAAAATGTGTTCAAATCGTCATGTGAATCTTAAAACACATTTTTTAACATTCAGCGCTCTGCATATTTAGTTATCTATATTAATAATCAGAAGACACAATTCACTAAGATAATATTTAGTATCTGGTATATTAAATAATACAGCTCAGCAGAATATTTTTTCCATAATCTCATATTTCCATACTCAACATTTTTCATATTTAATTCCGCCTCTCGGTTGCAAAATTATAAGTTCGTATATTTTTACGCATCCGTGTAAATCCGTGTTGACTGAATGAAATAATGAAGGAATCAAAGTATCCTTAGTTTACAGGATTTTCCTTACTTAACGTACATAGAGTTTATTTTTTCGTACCCAAGGAGGTAAAATGATTCCCAAAAATAATTAAGTGTACGACTGTTATTCAATAATTCAGACATTGTATTAATATTTGAACATAATTCCAAAACCTAATTAGTGCCATGAAGTTGAAATATAAAATTTGTCTGTTCTAATATACATTATTATGATTGCAAATATCAAGCCAAAAAAAAATTACAAAACGAATGAAAAAAAACATAAAATAAAAAACTCTGCATGCTGCAGGCGGAAATAAATTTCAAAGTTAAATTCGTATTCCAACTAAAAAGTAAAATATAATTGGAGATAATCTAGTTTAGTAAATTTATTTTGCCGATTTTGAAAAAAAAATTAATTATATTTTTCTATAAGATTAATTTTATCAGAATCATCTGTAGCAAAATTTGGCCTATATGTCACTTTGACAGTAGTTTTTTTATATATATTCTGACACTATGAAAAAATCGTCCAATGCGCCACATTACACGGTTCCTAAGTAAGACAAACTGCCAATTGAATGCGTTTGAGAGCAAAATTGAATTAAAAAATGAATCATAAAATAAGCAGCTTGTTACTTGAATACATCCTGAATTCTCCAAACACGATCGCTTCGGGAAATGTTTTTCAAAATGCGCAATTCGACAGCATTTTTGGAAATATATTCTGCCTTTATAAAAAAAACCTGAGCATTACGGTATATTATACAGTTCCTAAATAAGAGAATATGTCAGTTATATACAATTGAGAGCAAAAATTGGATTTTAAAAAGACTCAGAAAACAGCAATTAGTTATTTGAATACTTCTACAAGTTTTTAATCACGATCGTTGCACAAAATTCTGCTCTAAAAGTTTACTTTGGCAGCATATTTTAAAACATAGCTTGCCTTTATCAAAAACTGGGTAATACGTCGCAGTATATAGTTCCCAAATAAGAGAACCGGTCATTTGGATGCGTTTAAAACCATAAGAGAGTTTAAAAATGAGACAGAATATAAGCAGATTTGATTTGAGATTTTTTCTTCATTATATTTCTTCATTATTAATTTTTTCTATTTTTGTTTATTTTTAATATAAGCATTGGACCAATAAAAAACTTGTCAGTTTAAAAGTAGTAGATATTATTGAGAAGATGTAAAATAAATTCAATCGGATTTGATATATTAAGAATTGACTGAGTTATGGATTTTTCCACCCCTCCCCCTTTTTTCGTTTTTAATTTTTTTTTCTTTCATTAAGATTTGGTCTTATCAAAAACTTGTAAATACAAAAGTTTGAGAGATCATTAAGAACATTTATAAGAAAAAATTAATTGGATTTAATATCTTGAGAATTGACGAAGTTATTAATTTTTAATCCCTAAAACCTTAATTTTTCTGCCCATGAGCCCATTTTTAAATTTATCAAAAATTTGTCATGCATAAACTATTGGCCCATTTTTTAGAAGTTATATAAATTTTAAACCGATTCGATATCTATTTTAATAAATTATGAGGCTTTTTTCTGTTTTCACAAAACCCCTCTCTATTTCCATGCCCTTGGTCTGATTGTCCTGTTAACGAACTTGACAGAGAATTTATGCCCCTTGATTTTATGTATTAGTTTAAAGGAGATTTGAACAGAATTATAAAATTTATGGTGTCCATAAAAAAAAGTAATATATATGTATAAACGTTTTTATTGATGGTAGTTTTGGAGTCTAGGGGTCATGATCAGTCTAGATCTGCAAAAGTTTGTTTCATTGGAACGACGTCATTAGGTAGTATTTCATGTGAAATCTATCTAAGAGTTGTGCAGTTATTTAATATATAAATTATAAACAATTTCAGGAATATAGAGGAAATTTAATTTTATAGAACAAATCGAGTGTGAACTATGAATATGTATTATTTATTCATATATTAAGAATAAATTAAGTAAAGAATCAACAGAAACAAGTTTTTTTTTACAAATATTCTGTACTCTTAGTTTTTAATGAAACAGTTAAGAAGGTGTATTACTTTCTGCAACAGAAAATTGCTTCAATGAGGGTATCTAGTAATAAATACTGCCAGAACACTACTAATCTATTTAGTATATAGTTAACTATTGGTTAAATCCTCTCACTTTTTGAATCATCTATTACAATTTCTTCAAAATAACAATATTATTATTGATAATTAATCAGCATTTATAATAAAAGTCATATTTTGATAAATACATGATGTTTTATGGCCATATTATTGCCAATAAATATTAAATATGTTAGAGAGGATCAATTTTTACGGGAGAATGTGGATTAAATTATTTATTTTTCTATTTCAAGGTCCATTTTCGATATTTAAGCTGACATTATATCTGTAATATAAGCCTGATCTGACATGCCACAACCGCATAAAGCTGCAACAAATAGTGAATCATGATTTATTTGTATTAGAATTTTCCCTAATTTCATTCAAATTCTTTGCCTCGTCTAAAGATATTTCCACCAATATATACTTATGTTTTACATTCTCATAGTTGGAAAAAATATCTTGCACACACACAAATAAATAAAATAAAATAAAATGAAATAAAATAAAGAGTTATTTAAATTATCATCAAGAATTATTTGAAAATTCGCTGTAGATTTTCCTCTTCATTTCATTTTGGATAATTAATTTTATCCAAGAAAATTTTTATAATATAAAAAATATAGTATATTATCAATATTTGTAATTCGTAATAAATCCTAGCTAATGACACATTCGAAATAAAAAAAATATCATAAAAAGAGCCTGCAAATATTAGTTGCTAAAATTTTATGTAAATTTGTAAAAGTAGAAATATTGTTAAATTACAATAATGGGACTCTGTTAATTATTTCATATAAATCATTAAAACAGTAGATAATTTTACAATAAAATAATTTACAGGAATAAAACAGCAAAATAATTTTACAAGAAATTAATTTTCTTAATTCTTGTCTACATTCAATTTGCCTTTTTATTTACATTAGTAAAATTATTTTAAAACGCATGATTAAAAATGCGTGTATATTAACTTAGAGAAATATAGAAATGGGATTTTTATCTCGATTCAAAAATAGTTAAGTTTCTGGTATTGCTGAGGCAAAGATGGATACTTCTTTAATGTATATCTTTTATCTATAGTTTTAATGTGTCTTTTTAATGTATATCTCTTTCAAATATTTTTATTAGTAGACATTTAAATTTGCAGAATTGATAAATTTAGTCGTTTTGTTATTCTTTTGAGACTGGCGTAAAAATCTTTGAGAAATCAAAAAAAGATTGTCGTTTGTAAGGCTGTCTTGTTTAGTGCTGAAATAAATGAAAAAAAATGCTACACTTCAAAAAATGCATGTTCATTCTACAGTATAATACTAGTAGCTAGGATGTCAGTTTATGACCATAAAATGTACAATTATAAAAAAATTAAATTATTACGCAATTTACAATTGAATAGTGATATGTTTTTATTTTATTTTTACGACGGGTGTATTATAGTTTATTTTACTGCTATAAACTGGTAATTCAACTTCTAGTATTACGCATTAAAATCAATATTTATTTTTTTCATTGTATATTTCTAATAAGAAATAATTGCAGAAAAGAAACCGTGGACTTGAAATCAAGTGCAAAGTATTATTCTATTTTAAACGTAGCATACAACTTTGCAAATTGACCTCAAATGAAACAATTAAAGTGTTTTAGTACTATAATTTGTTTCATAAATACTCAGCGTTTGATGGTTGCATTTTTTATGAAAAATGCATGAATACAACATTAATTGCGATTATGTGGACTAAATTCAGTAGAGCGTAAATAATTTGACTCCATTTTAAATCACACGCAAACACCATAATAATATAGAATGGAATATCATTAAATTAATTACGCATGATAAACTTTAAGAGACGAAAGAACACTTGCATTAATACTTTTTTCAAGTAATGATTCAATTTTTAAAAATTAAAATTTGAAAGTATTCAACAAAAATCTGAACCAATTATATACATTAAATTTAAAACTTTTCAGTTTTTTTTTCTATGCTGTTGTATGTGGACATATGGACAGGCTGACGTAAAGACCTATAAACGACGAAACGAAAATAGGTGCTTCGTATTTATATAATTGCGAACGAAATTTAAAAAGTAAAATAAAATTGAAGAGTTTATTATTTGCGATTTATTGAGACGTATATATTTAATTTAAAATAATCCTTTAAACTCTTGATGTAAAAATCTAACTACTTTTGATGTCGAAGAAAAAAAGACGTTGATTCATACATAATATACATAAAATCTTAAATGAAAAAATCCATTGCGAATACAGATATTTTTAATAAATTGCCATACCAACACGGAAAATAGAAGAATTTTAGATAAAAGGAGAAACTGTGTGTATTCTTCCTCGAAATATTCTTAAGTTTAAACGTCAAAATAATAATAATATTAATAACTTTTAGTATTAGGTTAATGATAATCAAAAGTATTGAGTCACAGAATATTTTTAAGAAAACTTGTTTAAAGTAATCATAAATAAATATAAAAAAGAACTTGAAACTTTGCCCATAGTAACAAAAAATATTTCTTATTATTAAAAGCAACAAAACGTGAAGTTCATGAACTATATATCCTTCCAGCAATATGCGAAAAATATCTATCCACTATCCTTTGTTCCTTTCATACTCAGAATCAATACAGCTCTTAGAAAAGGATGAGAAGAAAACATTTTTTTCGTCTGTACAAACACCTGAATATTTCTCATGAGAAATTACATTCTGTAAGAGTGAAAAGAGTTTAACTGATCATCTTTCAACTAATGTGATAAGATGCTGCGCCGTACTGCATCAAAAGTAGCCAGAAGAAAATAATGCATGTGTATTGAATTTCAATTAGAAGCCAACTCTTTCATTTTTTTTAGATGGAATGTTCTTTTGAAAATGAGTACTTTGTGAATTTGAGATAAAAAGCTGTACTGATTTTGTGTTTTATCACTTTCTGTGTTCTGAAAAAAAGTTTTCTAACTATATATTTGAAAAGAGTTATTAAGAATTAATTCAAATTAGACAGTGGTTTTACATTTGCTGTTTTTCACATTTACGTACATTAAAGTAATTGTGTCAAACGAATGTTCGTTCCAAATATGATAAAATATTTAAAATATGTCCCAGTTTCTAATGATATCTCGCTAGTATTTTTGTAATTGGGGGAGGTCAAATATGATTAAAAAAAATAAAACGTTGTTAACTGCTTTTTCTTTTAATCATTCGTCATTTACTATAACTTAGGATTTTAGTTTTAAAGAATTGAGACCTTTTTATATGTAATACACAAAATAGTACATAAATATTATTCTAAATTTTAATAATCAATATAAATAACTTCACTTCTACATCGCTTATTTAAATATTTTCTTTTATGATGTGCCTAACATTTTATATCATTGCTACAACAAAAAAAAGAAATATTTCATAACTTCAACACAAACAACCCAATCTAGAGTCGAAATTCTTTACATATATTTACGAATTTAAAAACTATCACAAACATTTTCATTATTATTTTAAAATAGATAGGGGTTTTTTTTTAGAAAAATAAACAACTTTATGATAAAAAATTTTTTAACAAAACACAATTTTAAATATATATATTTTTTAAAAGTCTGAAGCGTGAAATAATGAAAGTAAAAATGCTTTTTTTTATACATATTTTTTTCTCTCAGAAGAATATTTTCATTTTAAAACTACAATCAGTTTGTGTGTTCATAACACTTTTAAAATACCATTCTTATAATTGCGATTTAAAAATCAATTATTTAAAAAAATGTACTTTTTATAAAAGTTGCCATTGTAGCTATTATAAAAGAAACATAGAAGATGTTTCCTATTTTTGAAGACAAAGAAAGATTTTTTAATTGGTTTACATTCACAAAAATACAAAGCTTCTATAAAGTAGAAAGACTTTCAAAATTTTAAGCAAAACGAAAAAATAATTAAAAAAATATTTTTGCGTTCTGCTTTTTATATTTGAGATCAATGTAGTGTGATTAAAAAAGTACAATAGAGAAAAAAATGCTCTTAAGTAATATTTTTAGCATGTTATTTTTAAAAGAGCATTTATATCCATTAAAATGAACAAGTGCTGTATTAATTTGTGTATAGTTTCACTAGTTACAGTTATTTGTTTTTTCACAAGCATTTTTTATTTTTGAAAATGCTACATTAGAACAATTTATAAATAGCAACAGTATTCAAAAGATAGTCCTTAAGTTTGCATGCAATTAGATACCAAAAATATGGCCTTATACATCCATTATTGTTTTAAATGTCAGGATGTTAGAAAGCAATTAGTTAAAAAATAGATTATATATTCATTAATATTTTTGATATCAGGATACTTACAGCTATTTGGTTACCAAGCATATCATTAATATCATTTATATAATAAGAAATATATCAAAACTTCATCATGCATAATCTAATCTATTCTTAAAAGTTGATTGCTGTAAGTGCTTACCAATACGCTGCAATTTTAACGGTATTTTCAAACATATAATAATATCATTAAAATTCATTTCGAGTATTCCAAATTTATGTTCTTGTGTAAAAACGGTGTACGCTACTGCATTTGCAATAGAGTGCTGTAGTATATTTTAATAAATATAAATATATCTAATGAAATATATCTAATTTTTTTAAATACAGCACACAAACAGACAATCTTTTGTATTTTACTATATCTATGGAATCGGTTATATTGTACTGTTTTTTTTTATAATTTGCAAATTTTGAAGAATATTTTTCAAAATTGCCATTTAAAAAAAATTATTCATTCGATTAATGAACCAATAATGAAAATGTCTTGATTTTCCATCCTTCTCATATATTTTTGTGTTTGAGCAGAAATTTCCTTCAATAATAAGCTAAATTATCAGAACTGCAAAAACTTCAGTTCAAATTTATTTTTCCATTTATTTTCACACAATTTATTTTATCTTCACATTAAGTTCTAAATTCTTTATTTCATTACCTTTTTAATGCATTTTAGACAGTTATTTTTATCGTTTATTGATACTTGCGTTGATTTTATTACCTTAATAGAAAACTCTGATTGATAATCTTTGAAATTACACAATGGTATTTTAAATGCTTTTTCTGGTGAAATGATTCAGATTTAAAAATGTAATGTTAAAACTGTCAATGAAATGATAAAAACTGTGTATAAAAGGAATTTTTTATTAAAAGGATCATTTTATTAGATTATTCTGAAATCTTTCTTAGTTTTCTAAATTCTTAAGGGCATTATATATAGGTATTTATAAAACCATTAACTGTAAAACAATATCCATCAAAAAAAAAAAATGAATGAAAAAGAATATTGTTGAGATTTTTATAACCATAGTAGACTCTTCAAATCCCGAATACTATGGAACTGTGTGGTTTCATCTTCAGGAAGAAAAAAGAAAAATAATACAAATTTGTGTTTAACAACACACATGATGTCAAAAATAAAGTCAATAAAAATACTTAAATAAAATCATAATAACATACTTCAATTGGATAGATTAGGTAATATACATGCTGCAATATTTCAGTTTAACTTAGAATGATGCAACAAAAGATTGTCTGTGATGATTAGATGCAACTGTTTCAAAATAAAAAAATAAGAATAAAATAAGAATATTGCAAAAATTGGACCAAGAAGTATGTCAAACTTTATTATATTGGACAAGTGCCATCTATGATAACCATGAAACTACCTTGTTATCCTGTAAAATGATTTAGTGCTCCATCTCTTGTGAAAATAGTAAAATAAATGCAATTAATTGAGTATGAACTTATTTTTATAAATAAGTTAAATGCATTATATATATTGGAAGGTGTCTTTCTTATTCTCTGTGTAGATGTAAGTAAAATTTAAAATATTTTATTAAATTAAAAACAATATAAATAATAATATGTAATTAATTTAGTAAATATTACAAATATGTTAAAATTTGGTATGTATAAATGTAATAATGATTCCATAATTAAATGTACAAAATTATATAATATCAATAATTAAATACTTTTTATATCATATCCAAAGTACTTATAAATAAAAAGTATATTGATAATGAATTTATAACCAATATCATGATGTTAAGACATTAAAAATTATATATATATATACTAGCAGGCGACGCCCGGCTACGCTGGTCTGCTTTCCAGATGTATCTTTGATTTTTTATAGTAGATGTTTGTTATAGAATGACATAGCCTTGGGCAATTTAGCAAATGATGTCGTCATTGAAAATTTATCTAACAATAGAATTCTCATCAACATCGACTATTAACGGTTTTTATAAAGACTAAGCTTTCATAATTGGGTCATTCCACGTCAAATGAGCAAAAATTTAGAAAAAGTCGTGGCCCCATGGTAACCGATTTTAATAAAATTTTATACACGGGTTTTATTCATATTCAAATAGTGCTCTGCAAAATATCTTGACAAAAATTAAATTATTTTAGCAGTTTTGGACTTTAAAAAAATCCCTGTCGGCTGGGGCTATAGGCGGAGGTAGATTTCGAAGAGTGCTTATTTCAACAAAAAATATATATATGATTAGAGATAAACCCAGTTTAATAACTTCATTGTTCCAGTTTAATAACTTTTATGAAAAGTTTTTAATTTCATTTTCCTGCAAAAACTGGTTTTATCAGAATCATCTTAAGAAAAATTCAGCTCATATGCCCATTATGACAACATATTTTGAAATAGATTCTAAATTTATTAAAAAATCGACCAAAACAGTGCATTATACAGTTCCTAAATAACAAAAAACTGCCAGTTGAAAGCATTTGAGAAAAAAATTGAATTTAAAAATGAGTCATAAAATAACCGATTTGTTGTTTGAATACATCCTTAATTCTTTAATCATGATTGCTTCGGAAAATTTTGCGCGAAATACTCACTTTGACAGCATTTTTAAAAATATGTTCTATCTTTATCAAAAAACTGGCCAATGCGTCACAGTATATAGTTTCTAAATAAGAGGATCTGTAAATTGGATGCATTTGAGAGCGAAAATGGATTTTAAAACGAGTCATAAAAAATGCAATTAGCTATGTGAAAACTTCCTTAAATTTTCAAATCTCGAAGACTTCGGGAAATTCTGTTCAAAATACCCTTTTTGGTAGCCTTTTTCAAAATATATTCTGTCTTTATCAAAGAACCGATCAATGCATCACATTATATAGTTCCTAAATAAAAGGATCTGTAAATTGGATGCATTTGAGAGCAAAAATGGATTTAAAAACGAGTCAGAAAAAAACGCAATTTCTTATTTGAACACTTCCTTAAATTTTCAGTCTCGATGATTTCTGAAAATTCTGTTCAAAATACCCTTTTTGGTAGCCTTTTTTGAAATATATTCCGTCTTTATCAAAAAACTGACCAATGCATCACATTATATAGTTCCTAAATAAGAGGATCTGTAAATTGGATGCGTTTGAGAACAAAAATGGATTTAAAAACGAGTCAGAAAAAAACGCGATTTCTTATTTGAATACTTCCTTCCATTTTTCAGTCCCGATGACTTTCGGAAATTCTGCTCAAAATACCCTTTTTGGTAGCCTTTTTTTTTAAATTTATTCTGTCTTTATCAGAAAATTGACCAATGCGTCACTTTATACAGTTTTTAAATAAGAGGATCTACCATTTGGATGCGTTTAAAATCAAAAATGAATTTAAAAATGAGTCAGAATATAAGCCGTTTGGATTTGAGGTTTTTTTCTTCAACTCCTATTTTTGTTTAATTTCTTTTTGCTATACGAATTGGTCCTATGAAAAACTTGTCAATATAAAAGTTGTAGATATTTTTGAGAAGATGTAAAATAAATTTAATCAGATTTGATATCTTAAAAATTGACGGAGTTATGGATTTCTCTCTTTTTTCAGCGCCCTTTTTCTTTTCGTTTTTAATTTTTTTCATCGGTAAAAGTTGTTCCTATCAGAAACTTGTAAATACAAAAGATTTAGATAATTTTACGAACATTTATAAAAAATTTAGTTGGACTTGATATCTTGAAAATTGACGAAGTTATGAATTTTTTTCTCTCAAATTCCCTGTTTTTTTCGCCCCTTGAGCCCACTTCTACATTTATCAAAAATCTGTCATATATATACTTTTGGCCCATTTTTAAGAAGTAATATAAACTTTAAACCGATTCGATATCTACCTTAATTAAGAAGTTATGGCGTTTTTTCGGTTTTCACAAAAACGCCCGCTATTCCGACCCCCTTGGTCCGAATTTGCCCATTAACGAACTGATCCAAGATTTTATCCCCATTGATTTTATGTCCAAGTTTGGTGGAGATTGGTGAAGAATTATAGAAGTTATCGTGTCCATAAAAAAGTGAGATATATATATATATAGAGAGAGAGAGAGAGAGATAGATAGATAGATAGATATATAAACTGGTGCGATTGCAATAGGTAGTATTTCTTACGAAATCTACCTAAAAACTTGTGATGTAGAACAGCATGTGTGTAATCGTCCAATGTTGCAAGTTTAAAGCTCCGTATCTTGGAAAATATTTAACATAAATGAATTTGGCTTGCAATTTTATAACCTCTGAATAATCATCTTTTTATATATTTAGCAATAGCAATCTGGTAACAACGTAATTAATTTTAAATGGGTTGTTAAAATTGAAAATTTGTGAATTTTGAGAAAATTCGAAACAACATAAAAATTAAAAAAAAATGATAAAACAAGTGAGAATTTGGTGCTCGATATAGTATTATATATGAAGATTGAATTCCCCCAAGTTTAATAATTATCATTTAATTCCTTAATCTTCAAAAAAACTTAGAAACTTTTAAAAAAAATACAAAATTGTATTTTTTCCTCTTATTTATGGACGAATAATGAATAAAGGACAGCTCCGTCCTTAACAATATTGCAGAGACATAAAGAATAATAAGTCCATAATATGCTTGAAAAGTTTTAATAGTGACTTTTGATTCCTAACATTGAAAAAAAAATGATTTCAAAAAGGTATTTTCACGCAAATTTTCCTTTCGCAAATTTCCCGCGCTTTTTTAAAAATATTGTAGGATTTCAGTTTAAAAATTGTGTTGGCATCTATTGGATTTTAACAATACTAGATAACTAATCCTTCAATTCTCATTGCTTTTATTATAAGTCTGAAAGAAAAAAAGAAAAAAGAAAAGAAAAGAAGAAAAGGCGAGAAGTAGCATTTGAATATATAAAATAAACACTTTTATCTTTGATATCAAGTAATTTGAAATGATATAAGAGATTTCCTTCATGACTGAAAGAGCAATAGAAATAATGCCTTTTCCCGTCCTTTTTTTCATAATTTATTTTTTTTCACATTAAGGAATAAAAAAGGCATATATGAAACTTCTTGTGTTCAAAATATATACTTTTATCTAAAATGTCAAATAGTTTTGAACTCATAACGCCTGTCCTAAAATTTTTATAAGCCAAAGAATTATAGAATTTTCTTCTTTAAAATTTTCCTTTTCTTTATTTTTTTCAGTAAAGAATAAAAATTCAAATCCTAAATTACGCCAATCTCTTACTTAGTATCCATTCTTATCTGAAAATAATTTATGATATAGTTTTTTCATTCCTAACGCGAATAATACAGATTGAAATTTAAAGCATGTAAACAAGAACTCGATTTTGTATTAACTTTTAAAGTGAGTTTACATGCTTAAACAATCTGTCCTTTAATCTCTTATTTTGCATTTCTTCATAAATAAACATGTTGTACTCATATGCCAATTTTCATTCAAATCTGTGACATGGCAGCCACAGTTAATTTGCTCATTTCGCCTGGAATGACCCAATCGGTTACGTCATTATAAAAATGTACTCCAAATTAACTGACTAACACTATAATTTAGCACTGTAGAGCGATATACAATGTACTAAAACCACCCCTGAAGAATTATCTAACATCAGTGCAATTTTCTTTAAAATATGTACAGAAGTTTTTTTTTTCTTTAGTGAATAATATTCCACAAATGAGTTCTGATTATTGAACTTTTTTCCATAATTTGATAAATAAGTACCATAAAACGATATGAAACATGCTAAATGCTTCCAAACATATTCCATGAATATGCTTTGAGCAGGACTCAGGTTGTCAACTACCAAAAAGAAAACCAATTTGCATTTTATGTATAAAATAGAAGTACATAGATGTAACGTCATAATAATATTGATAATTAAATGTTTATGAAACAGTATGTTATTTTTAGTTATCTATGCTCAAAAAATGCCGTAATTGCTTCAAAATGACGTAAATTCAAAGTGTTTTCAATGCACGAATATTGTGATTTACCATTACGGTTACTACTCTATTGAATTTTGTAGCAAAGCAATTTCGCTTAACTGAATTAATGGATTTGTATTCGATTATAGAATTTATCTCATCTCAATTTTTAAATTATTTAAATAACAGATATTTTGTCGGCTCAATGCTAGGTTCAAAGACACAGATGTCATATACGCACCACATTGAAGTATTTTTTTGGAGGCCAGTTTGGCGAAAAAATCGTTTTCAATATCAGTTACATATATTTTTTTAAAAAGGGAATAATAACAAAAAATAAAAAAGTTTAAGTAATAGCTATAGAATGAAACAATTTATGTAATTTTAAAAGATAAAATGAAAGTAAATAAACAATTTATTAATAACTGAACAACAACTTTCGGGTTACTATATCAAGCAAAATAATGTCACTTTGGCGCAAATTAAGCACCCTGATGTACTCATGAGACTGGCATCAGAGGAAAATCCCACCGATGTATTGCATATGAGACATCTTTGCCGTTTTAAGCTATATACCAGTGTCTTGATCGTGTATTTACCGTTTTTCTGCTATAAATGACATTACACATGCTGCAATTTAAAAAGTTCGGTACGTTTACGTTTATCACTCCAATGTCCCCAAACGCAAAGGTTGGCGCTAAACAAAACATTTCAAACTATTTATAATCTTTTGTGCGAAAGTAATCATTTTCAAAATACAGAATTTTTGACATAAGCACATTCATTACATAAGCATTTTTTTTCACATGTATAATTTTTTTCATTTAAAGAGGCCATTATTTTTTAAATGTAGAAACAAAAGTAATTTGTGTATAAACAAATATTGTATATGTTGTATATATTTATATGCATACAAATACATATAAACAAAAAAAGTTCACCAGGTTTGTTTTCTTAGCTATTTACGTATTTTGGCAGCTATTTCCCTTTTTGAAGCCCGACATGCATAAAGCTTTTAAAAAATGCCAAGGCCCCATTAGTGGAATAAAATTTAAATAAATAATTAATCGTAATAAGAACGTAAGCTAAAGTATTTGGAACAAATATCGGAAAAATTCCATATCCTGTTTTATTTATTTATTTATTTATTTATTTTTTTTTTTTTTTTTTTGGCATTGAATGAATAAGGTTGCCTTTGGGGTTTCTTTTTTTACTACAGGAATAAACTTTAGCCGATTGTTCTTTTGTATTTTTTTTTTTGAAAAATGTATAGTTTTTGTTTAAATTTGACACATATATAAATTTTATATGTTGATAAAATATCACTTATTTATTATTTCTATTATGAACGGTAAAAAATATTAACTACGAAGATAATAATTTGCAAAGCACTCCAAAAATGTTCGGACATGGACAATAATTCTTATGACGTCATAGCATGTAAATTGGAGGCATTATCGGTTAAGTTGTTTAGGAGAATTTTTTTGGGGGATGGGTCACCCTTATCACTCAGGGGTGTAAAAAATAGATAGAAACCTATTCTCAGACCTACTGAGTATATATATAAAATTTCATCAAAATCGGTTAAGCCGTTTCGAAGAAGTATGGCAACTAATACTGTCACACGAGAATTTTATATATTAAACATATATATGTAGGAGAGAGTAGGGAGGCTTAACTATACGGGGCCTTGATCTATCTTTCAATTTTGGTATTTAAAAGAAATTAAGAGTTTTTCAATAAAGTGGAAACCAATGCTATTGAAATGTCCAAGAAATAATCATTGTTAAATGCAAATGATTCAAACATAGAAGGACAAATCAATTTTTTAATGTTTTCAGCTTGAAAAAAGCATATTTTGTAAAGATTTTATAAGATTTTTCAGATAAAATATACCATAGAAATTAAAGTAAATATGGTTTAATACAGACACATTCATGGAATCGCGAACCCATTACAATTGGACTCGTATCTTTGCCTTATGGCACGGGTCGCTGAAGCGGCGGCAGCAAGAGCCCGGTAGCTTCCAGGCGAAATGAAATTTGTTTATGAATGCAAGTGACGCCAAGGTGAAAAGCAAATCATGGGTAATGAGGTGCCTTTTGAGCATTTCGCATGAGTTGTAAAATTTGTGATTTGTATTTTTTACTCCGATTAAGTTTTTTTGTAAAAAAAAAAGTCGTTGTACACTGTTTGTTATATTTTCTTTGTCTCACGATCACGATATAATCCCGCTGTCAGGATCATATTTCCGACACCCAGTTCTAGTGCAATTCTTGCTCCTCGTAATCTGACAGACGTACATGTGCAATTTGGACATAATCTTTTAAATCACCCCGTATATCCTGAATAGCCCTTAAGACGCCACACTACTGACAGAAAAAGACCCGGATGATACTATAATGTTTTGGGGGGCGTTCTTTTCAAATATCTCACTCTAATTTTAATATTTTGACTTGATTATTTTTCCATAGGATAGCTGACGACGATCCACAACCGGCCTAATTTTTACTTTTTCGATTTTGGTTTCAAATTAAAAAAAAAGATACTTTAACTTTCAGAACCGGTTTGAACTGGTTATGAAACTGAAACTATCCTAATATAAAAGTATATAACCAAAATCAAAAAAGTAAAAAATAGGGCAGCTGTGGACGCTCTTCAGCTATCCTACGCAAAAAATCACGTCAACATATTAAAATTAGAGTGAGATATCTGAAAAGAACGCCCCCATAGACTTTACATTATCATCTGGGTCTTTATCAGCCAGTATTGTGGGCTCTTAATCAGCGTACGCTTTTAGTTTTAGACATTTTGTCGAATATTTAAAAATATAGTTGTCAGATTCTTCTGCAACATCAGGATTATGAAGACTTTTTCAACATGCATTTGATAAGGAAGACAATGTAGGGGCAAATTAGAAATTAAAGGAATATAATAATCTTTGACATCCAACTATACCGTAAAAGGCTCAAAATGATCTATCACTGAAAAATGCAAGTACATCAGGTTCACTGATTTTTTAAGAAAGATACATAAATAGTGAAGTTAGTAAAGATAGAGATTTAAATAAAATGTTAAAAAAAAATCTTATAGAATTTTAACTTATACCATGCAAGGTTTTTAACGAAATTTAACATCAGTTTTAGAAAATTTTGCAAATTCATGTAGAAACAATATAGCAGCATTGGAATATGACTATAATAAATATTTTATGAAATATGAATCTTTGTTTACAATATATTTTTCCTCTACGCATGCGTAAACGACAACAACGGTCTTTTTACACACTTTCATAATCAACTGTATGTAGTAGCTCATAAAAAATTCACTTAAATAATATAAAAATTTAGAAAGATTTCGTTGATAGAGTGAGTTGAGTTTTCTAAAAAACCCTGACTGATAAGGGATTTTCCACAAAGTGTCATATTTTATTAGGAAATAGTATTTGATGATTATCGATAAATAGCCATGGAAAAAATTCTTCGATTTTCACTATTATTTTTGTCATGGAATAAGTTCGTTCTGTTAGTTGTTCAAGAAGAGCTAAAGCATCAATGAAAAATAAAAACGAACAAATTAAAAATTAATAAATAAAATTGATAGTTTGTGGAAAATCCGCAATGAGCTGGTTTTAGAGGACAATTCAATAAATGTATTATAAATTTCTTCACGGGGAAATACGTTTAAAATAGTCATAGGAATTGTATTTAATCAAATTATATTTTTCCCTCTGTTTCTGTTAATATTTTCTACTAAATATTGAGGTAAAGTATAAAGACTTGAAATGTAAACAAGTAAGTCAAATATATAAATAAAAAAAGAGAGAAATTTTGAAAAGTACACCGAAGAAACTATTTTAAACCATTGAATTAATGTATATATACCTTGGAAGAAATAAATACGTATTAACTTTGAAATTAAATAAACGGTTTTAAGTCTGTTGACTTCAATCATACTTTTCATACTTCATCACAGGGAATAAGAGTTATAGTGACGTTGTCAAAATATTTGCCTTTAAAGGCTTTCGTGTTAAAAAAGCTTATTCCGCAAAAGCAGTTATGGATACCCTTTTTCTTAACTTCTTTTTTTCGATAAATCACAGTATTTAAAAACTGATTTTTCTGAATCAAAGTACATTTTTGTGTGCTGGTACCCTAATTGTGTGTTTGTTTTCTTTGTAACAACAACTAAAAGTTAAAAAAAAATTATTTAGTATAAAAAGAATAATATTTTTTTTTCATTTGTAAAAATACAGTGAAAAGTAATTTTCGTTATTTTAGTTTTAAAAATATTTATCATTATAGAATGCAATAACTAGCTGTAGTTGCAACTCTTCGATCGGTCAAAGAAAATATGAAAACACTTGAAAAGTGCACGGTTTTGATTATACTGAATGACATAAGGAAAATTAATTAATAAATAATTTAATAAATATTGTAACTATGATACATTCAAAAGTAAATCTTAGCAAGAAAAGGTTTTTTTTTCCATAGATTGATAATCATCCACCTTTTCACAATCTCTACAAAGACGAATAAAACTTTTTATTGAAAGATATTTATACCAACTGATATTATAAAGTGATTTTTGCATTTATTCAGCTTTGATTATTTTAATTTAAATGCGTACTTTAGAAGATTTTTGCTTTAAAAATAACATTAAAAAAAGAATATTAAAAACTTTATAGTATTTCAAATATTCCAAATTATTTGAATGCTAGAAATAAAGATTTCAGATGCTTAACTTATGGTTTTTTATTTATTTATTATTATTTTTTATTGATGCGCAAATGTATTTTTTAATAAAATAAAGTATTTGAAAATGCCATTATGATTACCTATTGTGAACTTCAAAATGCTATAAAAATATTTTCTCTGTATTTTCTACCGCAATAATAATACGGTACTGTCCCCCAATTTAGTCGCCAATTAGATAGCGCCAAACTTTAAAACTGACTT
This sequence comes from Maratus speculifer, assembly GCA_964019185.1. Lineage (NCBI taxonomy): Eukaryota > Metazoa > Arthropoda > Arachnida > Araneae > Salticidae > Maratus > Maratus speculifer. The sequence continues at coordinate 164,602,092 of OZ025294.1, read as the reverse complement.
ATTACAATAATAGTTCCAACATCATAAACAGCGAAAACCTTTAAATATCTAACAGTTCTTTTTTAACCTGAGAGAAATCACTCGGTGAACAGATCCACCCCATTGATATAAAAACATCAGTCCCGAAGGAAATGTTTTTCTGTATTGAATCAACCTTTCAGTATCTTTATGTCAGACTTTCTCCATAATAGGTGTATAGAGTTCATCAGTGGTGACATTACAACTCCAAAAATTGGGTTAAAACAAACCACAGAGTTTAGAAAAGATAGAAATGAAATGTGTTTTTTATCGTGAAGGTAAAAATTCAACCCTGAAACTGATTTAAACAAGTTAAAATTTGACCCAAACACTCGCGGATCGCTTTTAAAACTTCACCCAGTTCAATGAATTCAGCCTTTGAACAATATCTGATTTCATATTGAAAGCTTTTTAATAATAAATAGTGCACTCTAACACACTCTGAACTCTCTCGGTTTGTTTTGACCCAGCTTGCATGGAATTGCGGGGTTGAGTTGTCTGTGACGTCACACTGATGAGCTCTATTGTTGTTGGTACAGATGCATGTCTTTCTATTCTTCGCTTTAATCAATTCTTTCTTCTAATCTATGTGTTGAGGGTGGACTCAATCTCCCGCTATGACCATTATTACTTCGAAATTTCTTATTCTAAGGAGTGTAGTTTTCTGTTCTGGAGTGTTTCCGTTGTTTTGTGCGCTCTTAATAAGTTAATGTAATGATAGTTCACTTATTATTTTCAATGAAATGATTTATTTTTAATTTATGGTACGCTTTTTTATATGACACTGATTGGAATCATCCAGTTAACCCGCGCTATCTCCAACATCACAGTTGGGTGCGTGATCTTTAATCATTCAAAATGTTTTCAGAGCTAAAGAATAATATTTTCTTAAATACTTTCTAACAAATTAATGCACTTAATATTTATGATCAAAGTATATTTCTTAATTTATAAAACATTTTTTGTATGAAAATGATTTGGATGATCCTGTCTTGCGGCAGAATTATCAATGTCACATTTGTGTACAATACTTCTGCGGATTTTAATAAAATTTAGGAAAAGTTCCAAGACTTTTGAATTATCTGTTGCATATATTTTGTCTGATTTTCTTTTTCTTAAGAATTATATAACAATATATTTTATGTGTGTTTTCTTTTTTAAATACCATATAAATTATTACTCTTTTGATAATAAATTTTCAAGTGCTTTAACTCTGTTATTTATTTTATTGTAGTGCATTATGTATGTGCTTGATAATATGTCACATAAAATGAGCTTCAGGATCTTGTTCACCTGCGTATAAATGTTTTATATACCATTAAACAAACTACACCATTAAACACAGTTCTAAATAGTTATACATATTCTCTTTTTTTGAAACTGATGCGCAGGAAATGTATATATTATGTCAAATATATATGCATATTTTCTTTTTATGAAACATAAGTGCGAAAATTTAATTTATCATAAACACTGGTCACTTGTATTGTTTAAATAATTTTAATTTAAGATGATTAACATATAATTATATTTGCAAGCAAAAAAATGAAAAGCATTTTCATACTGCAATAAAACATTGGACATCTTTCGGGTCCGGTTACTCTTCATATAATAAATAGAAATTATCTAATTGAAATCCAAACGCACTGTTGTATGCATTTTTGGGAGCCATCATGATTTTTTCAAAGCATTACGACATATCAGATAAAAAATGTACTGTCAATTGACTGTCAATGTTATTATTGAAATAGTCCAGCGAATGTAACAAATAAGGTGTCCTGGTGTAATATTGCCACGTAAAGCTTCTACAAATTTTCACTGCTAATTTACTTATTTATTTATTTATTTTGAAACGAATGTAAGATTTGATACAGAAACTTATTGACTGTGTATAAAAGAAAGAATATCTTTGACAAATACTATCTTGTGTTTTTATCCATTTACATGGGTAATAAAGCTACGCAAACTAATTTATAAAATGGGATGGGAAAATACCATGTTGATTGTTCAATTCTAAATATATAAACTTTAGAATAGGACAAAAACCAATATTTTGACCAATGCTATTTCACGTTATTAACCACACAAGTGTATAATTACTCGTAATCTTCCTAATTACTCGTAATCTTCCAAATTACTCGTAATCGTTCAAATTACTCGTAATTTTAGCACTTGTTTTTATTACCCAACATCGCGTTATTACCCAGAAGACCTTATAACGTATTTTGAATGCAATTCTGCATGCTAGAAATTGATTGCTAAGCTTTATTTTTTTCCGAAATATTTTAGGTTCCATTTAATTTTTGCCTTGTAAAAATGTTTTCTATTTTTTTCAGAATATTTTACATTTCTCTAGTTATATGTACCTTTAATTAATGTAACAAGTATTATTCAAATCTTTATCAAATATGTGGATTCAATTATGTTTTTTCTATTATTACTCTTTTATATGGTATATTATAAATCAAAATGTTAATGCTTTTTTCGAAAATGTAGTCACACTCTTCAAATAATCTTCAATTATCTTGTTATAAAATCTTACAGATCATCTTTGTTTAAACTATGCACTTCCAAATTTTTCTATTAAGCTGTCTACGTGACATGTGGATAATAAAACCCATCTTGCAAAACACAAATTTCTTGAGAGCTTCAAAAGAATCCCCAATTTAAATATACATACTTGGTATTATCCAAAGTCTGTCTGTTTGTTTTATAAAACAAAATTCAGAGTTTCAGAAGCATATTCTACCTCGTTAGACACTTCAACCTACCTTGCTTAATAAAATTTCTCAATCTTTAAGCAATGAATTATTTTTAGAACTCTGTATTTTAACATATTTTTAAATGTGTTGCGTTTTCTACATTTATAAAATTCAAACCCATTAATGGTTAATGCATTAAAAATATTTCACAGAATGTTTAAAATTTAGACGAATAGTTATAGAAAGAGGCACTGAACTGAATTATGCTATATGATAAGTAGTTTTTTATGTACGGAAAAATATGGCTGGAACATGTAAGCAAAATTTTTAAATATATTTATTACTGCTCTCCAAATTGAAATGCCTGGATGACATCCAAGAAAACACAATTCATTTAAACAACCTGTTGATCACTAGCTATCAATACCAAGTGGTTAACTATATGAATTACGTGGATGGGTTGTCGTCTCAAAAGTGCAGCTGATACAAGCATTGGTAAGTTTCTAAATTTCCGAAAATGCATTTTCACTGAATTGTAAAGCTACTTTTCCTATTATTTCTTTACCAAGTTGTATATTTGAGTTAAAATTATAAATATTAGAATTACTAGCAGATCGAACCCGGGCTTCCCGGGTTACATATTGAAGATAAAAACCATCTTCTTAAAATTAAAATAGAAAATTTTAATAAATTTTCTACATGTAATATGCTTTTTTAGATTACTAACTATCAATGAAAAAGCATTTTTAATACTTTAAGCGTCTTGCAGAAATTTTCATTCATGTTTAACTCATAAAATAATAACTGTGAAAAGTATTGTTATGAAGAATTGTATTTGATAACTTTACGTATCTTTTATCTTTCACAATTAAAAAAGTTAACATTAATGTCAATCTTGTGTTAAATAAGCTTTTGAATTTAAACATTGCACGATGGAAAAACACGGCTAGGCTGCTTAAAGGATTTAACGTAAAATATTACAATTATGATTTCAAATAAAGCTTTGAATTTACCTTTTTTTTTAAACTTTGAATAGTGATTAAAATGAAATGCTGGGAAAATATAAGGTCATAATAAGTGAGTTTTTAATCAGTTTTCAATCAAATTGCATTTGAAAGGAGATTTATTTTCATATACGACGGAATAAAAATTTAAAATGTGCGATGATTTAAAGATTAAAAAATTGCAGTAACGAAAATTGAAAAAAAAAAAAAAAAAAAAAAAAAAATATATTTAATCGTGAAATGTTGCCAAAATGATGTCAGTGCTACCCTCGGACACGTTTATTAGTTATAATACAGATAGATATGTTGTGCATATGAAAAATATTACGCGTATAGTAAAATGCAAAAGTAAAGAAACAACAGCACATGCACTTTTCCAAAGAAAGTTTGTTCCGAAGTTAACTATATGACAAATTTAAAATTCCTTTTGTAAATTAAACACACAAACACTGCCTGACGTCAATTGAATGTGCAAACCGGAAGCTGTACTTTTTGTGCAACACGCGTACATGTATTTTTATATATGATCACAAAACAAATATTCAATTTCAATTTAAAACCTTAGATAATGATGAATTATAAACTCTCATTTCATTATTTACATCTTTCTTTTTCCCTTTCGGATCTATTTTCTATGTGAAAAATGTACACTTTTTTTGTTTCTGAAAACATACTTGAAAAATAAAAATGGTTCTACAAATAAAGTAAAAAATAAATTATATAAAAAAATCCAAACAAGAAAGAAGAAATAAATATTTTTGTTTTCCTTTTTACTTCTGGTAAAATGACAGGTAACAAAAAAGAACTAAAAAATCGTCTGCTCCAGTAAGTTTAACTGAAAATTATAAAATATTATATTATGCAAATGATGTTATTTTGATAAAATTACAATAGAATGTTTAAAGAATAGCAATAATTTTTATTGCAGTTCAGAAGCTTTTGGACAAAAATTTAGAGACCCTGATATTTTTTAAAGCCTCTAATCACTGCCAGGATCATCTTTGTTTGCTTGGGTTTTTTAATAGCGTTTAATCAGTGTATGATTTCAATTATGTTATTTTCAAAAATAAGGCATTTCCACCTGTGAAGAATTTTAAAGTCACTGGAGCGAAAATGATATACTTCTGCAAAATATATTTTAGTTTTAAGACTTTAAACACACGTTTATATAAACATGTAATGACGTCATTTGCATCCTCTAAAGCATTCAGCTTTTACAGTCAAGTCTTATACAACATAAAAAAATATGCATCTGACGTCAGAAATATAACAAAAAAGCGATTTTATCATTTAAAAAAACTCAGCAAGACATATCGATAGTAAAATGATTCGTATGCCTTCATTTTTTTCTTTTAATAGTTCCATGTGTTATCAGATGTCAATATTTGTTTTCCAAAATTCGAAAAATGTTATTTCACAGAAATTAATGACACTGTATTTCTTCAGATTTTTGATGTGAATTAAACAAATGCTGAGCAAGTAATCTGCAAAAATATTCATTAAAATACATTTTTGTAAAAAAAAATACGTTTTTTTTTTCTTCTTCTTGTAAAGTATGTTTGCAATAAACTAAAAATCCATTTAATTCATGTATAAAAATGAAATAAAACCAAAACACTTCGAGTTTTAAAACAGACGATAATCTTGAAACTGAGATATTTTAATTAATATTCTTTTATGTTGAAATGAGAAAATTGGAACAAAAATGTATGGTGATCTGCTATTGGCTATGGAGGAAAGCGATGTATGGAGGTGCAATATAACGTAAAAAGCAGTTTGCAATATGATGCGCGTTCTCACTAAACATAAATGCAGTTATTTGGCCCAAACAAAACAATCGCATGGAACCGATACCCAATTCTTTAGTATCAACTATGCATTTTTTCACTAAACGAAAACGAACTGTTTATATTAAAGCATTCTAAAGTAGCATTGCATTTTATTATAAACTATAAATAAAAATAATCTTAAATTATAAATTAAAAACCGTAGTACTAAAAGTTTTCCTCTTTTTTGGAAAGCACGCGGTTACGTTTGAGCTTTTTGTGGAGAATATCAGGTTTACATTTTTTGCATCACTCTCAGCTACTATACGTCCTGTCTACACTTTCTTTATACTTAATGGCTATTTTCTCTTTACTTCGCATAGAAATGTAGTACTAAAGTTGCCACCTCGAGAAAAATTGAATTAAAAACTACAAAAAAATTAATATCTCAAAAACAAATATAGATACAGTATTCAAACAAGTTGCATTTAAAAGTACAGTTTTTTCTCTGTACAACGGTGTAAATATTAAAAATGTGCGATGTCTATCAGTTTAAAAATTTACAGTAGCGAAAACTGCAAAAGCGAAATTTCAGCACAAAGTGTTGCCATTAGCAAAATGACGTATGCGTTACGCACTGATACGTTTGGCCTTTAGATACTGTTTTTGAGCTATGGTTATGAACCTATTCATAGTTATGCATAACTAAAAGGTTTTTTTTTATTTAATAAATTCAGGTATAACTTTGGTAAATTCTTTTCTCTGTGTTCTTCAATATATAGAGAAATCTAATTTTAGAGAAATAAACTGAAAAAACTTGAATCATTTCATTTAAGAAAAGAACTAAAACGTTCATTTGACTTTGTGTATATACTATCTTATTTCTTATTATAAACTATCTTAACTTATATTAATGTTTAAAAAAAATTAAATATTAGACGACTGTGTGAGAATAATATCGATTTAACTCTATTAAAAACAGATTAAATTATCGGCACTATTTCGCATTCGCTAAAAAATATTTGATCTTTATAGTTTTGAAGGAAAATTTTTTTCAATATAAATGCAATTAGTTTTCATTTCCTATTATTTAAAAAAATATGTAAAAATAAAATATTTCAAAAGTTTTAAGTAAATAATGCTTCTTGTTTACAAAGTTATCTTGCACACGATAAATCACATTGCCTGGCACTGTTGATTAATTTTAATTGATTAACTGGAACATACATTAAATTTTTAGGGGTTGCTTCTATCTAAGAATGGAAGAATTCACATTGTTATTATATATCTTAATCAGCATATTCATTATATTGACACGTAACATACAGGTTTTCTCTTTCAGTTGTTTTTCTGACACAAAGAAAAGAATAAAATTAATGTTCTGTCTTTTTTGTTCATTCTACAATTTCTATTACATTTCCAATAAAATTTTGTCCTGAAATTGAATATATTAATAAAATTTTCTGTGATCAGAATATAAGACGAAGCTCTTGTGTAAACATCTTTAAAGAAAAATAAGATAAAATTTTATATAATTTTTAGTTAATTAATTAAAAAATGCTGAAAAGTGCTAAATTAAATTTTGAATTTACTTACCTATCATTTATCATATTATGATCATATCATTTTCTATTAATTATAAATTATATAAATCTGTTTTGAATAAGAGTAATTGATCATGTAGTTTTACAAATATGCATATACTTGCGTATTTTATTTTAAAAAGTATGATACCAAACATATACATGTATATATCATATGTATTATAAAGCAGAAGTTCTGAAACTTCCAAACGAGTGTTTTCAAAAACTACCCGATGGATTTTTTTGCCAATTGTATCATTCGATAGGAAATATTTTTCCGAAGGTTTATGATTCAAATTTACAGGGATAACTCTGATTTTTCGTAGTAAATTTCGTATTTTTCGGTTATTTTTGACAAAAGGGTTGCCAGTAGCTGTTTTTTGGCGAAAATTATAATCGCTAAAAGAATTAAAATGGCTATATCTATTAGAAATATTACAAATATCTTGCAAATAAATAACTACTGGCAATATTAATGATAATAAAGAAAGACCGCTTAAATGAGGCGTAATATTATAAAAATATATTTATCTTGAAAATAAAAAAAATATTTGTAATGCTTAAAAAAAAATTAACGCGAAATATAACAATTGGTTCAACTTTTGGCGACTTATCCCTGGTGTTAGAATGAAAACATGAATTTCAGAAATTGATTAAATGAATTTTGAATGACGGTTATTTCCCTTTTTATTATTTTCTTTCTCTTTTTTGTCGAATTTCCGTATAATATAACTTACAGCAGAAAAAAAGCAGATCTTATTGTAAAAGACACTGTAAGTTGTGAGTTACTATTCGTTTCTATACCATTTTCATCTTGCTTTTGTCGCCAAAGAATGTGTTTTTAAGCCGAAAATGCACTACTGATTTAATGCCTGACTTAGGTTCTTAATGGTCGCAATAATGTATTTTTTTTTCAAGTGAAGATAATTTTTAGAGTATATTTTAATATTCAATCGTAAATTATATATATATGAGTATAACTCTTTTATTTCTTTTTGCAAATGTTTTCATTGTTAATTTAATTTTTCTTGCGCTATTTCGTCAATTTCACTTACAGGAAAAATTTCAGTTTTAAAATTTAAAAACTGAAGAAGGAAAGATTACCCCATTGATTAAAAATCTACCCCCAAATTCCAAGATTAAATGTCAATAATGGATGATCGTAAATGTCACATTCACTTGACATTAAGCATAATATAAATACTATTTATGTCATCAAGTGATTTTTAATTCGACATTTTATTTCTACTTTTATATATGTTCTGCTAATTTGTTTTTCATTATTTAAAAGAAAATTTATGCTAATCTATATAATCTGGCTAATAGTTTGGCGATTTGTATAATTTGGCGAAATTGGTCGACGGTATAACCAAGTAGTACTGAAGGGAAAATTTTGCAATTCAAAGTAAATTTATGTAATTAAGCGTTATTACTATTGATAAATTCAACATTTTGAAATAACAAACTTCTGTTGAATAAAACTTACAAGTCTTTTTTTACTAACCATCCCCTTCAATATTTCTTCAATCAATATTACGCTATTTATGTCTTTCGCGCCAGGCTAAAAAAAAAAGTATTTTAAATATTTTGTTAGATAAAACGTAAATAACATTTTTTCTATTTTTTAAAAATTATTTTTAAAATCTAATTCTACCATTAAGTGTCTTACAGGACAAAATAGCAGAATTACTTTTAAAAATGGTTTTATCTGTTAATTGTATATTATTTGTTTATTTGGGTGTTTGAATTTACATTTGTCATCAAACAATGCGATTTTATACCAAGAAGGCATAAGCCGGAGCGATGTTCACAATTACTAAATTCTCTCACTCTCTTTTAAATGTGTGAGAGCATTTTTAGGATATTTTTTTTATGTTTAATTGTAAATATATAAGTAGCAGTTATAGCAAAAAAAAAAAAAGCGCATAATGTTTAAATTTTAGCATAAATGTCTTCCTCATCCAAACTGTAAAATAATTTAATTGCAACTTTTTAAAGTTTTGGCGCAGATGTCATATACGCACCACATTCGCACGATTGCAACAAAATGGCGATTTTATGCCACACATGGTAAACCGACTATGGTTGTTTATTTATTAATAAACTATTTATTAACTTTCATTTTGTTTTTTAAAATAATATAAATCATTTTGTTCTATAGCTATTAATTAAATTTTTTTATTTATTAATTTTTTTTTCAAATAATAGAAAAGAATTAAAACATATTTATGAAATTGGTAATTAAAAACCAAGTTTTCTCTAAATTGGCGCCAGAAAAAAATTGCGCCAATGTGGTTCATACATGACATTTGTGTCAAAATTTTTTCAGTATACATAAAGGGAAAATGCAGTATAAATACCGATTAAAGTTTTTTCCAAACATGGAAATTTTGTCACAGATTTGGTCATATACTCATCGAGGTATCTCACTGGCGTCAAAATGGCATTATTTGCCTTATATGGTAACCCAGCTATAGTTGTTTATCTGATGATAAGTTGTTTATTTACTTTCATTTTGTTCGACAGTTACTTATTTATTTATTGTTAATTGCTGTTTAAAATGATAGAAAATAATAAAATATATATAAATTTCTTTGGTATTCTAAAACGAGGATTTTGCCACATTGTAGTTGCAAGAAAATCGTGCTAAACCTATTGCGTATATGATGTCTGTGTAGGAATCTTTTGTAAAATATGAAAAGTGTAAATTGGCTACTACTTGATTATCGCGTCAACCAATTTCGCCAAATCGTTCGCCAAATTATACAAATTTACATAATTTTATCTTAAATAACTATATGAAATAATGATATATGATATAAATATGAAATTGAAAATACTCCAGCAACTGCTTGTTTTAAGCACTATCACAATTTTGATTTCAAAAAGCGTAAATGCTTTAATTTAATCTAAGATTAAACTGCAATATTAAATTCACTCCGTTTTCGATTGTATCTATCTGCAGCCAAAGCTTTTTTCTCATCAATAAGGTAGAATTTTTTAATTATCTGATAATGTCAAATTCACCAAAAACACATTTTGCTTTAAACGCTACACAAAACAAGTAATTATGTGTGAATATAACATCTGAGTATATAACATATTGCATTACCTAAGCAACTTTTGTAATTGTTTTAGAATATACAATGTTTTATAGTTACATATGCTAATGTTCAATTTGACGGAAGCAATTGTCTCAATGTGAGAAAATACTCTACAAATCATCAAAAGAGAAAACTTGAAATGCTCGTACTTCACATCATAGTTCACACGATAATTTTTTAGTATTGTCATTAAAATTAGAGTAATAAATTATCGTGTTTTATTAATAGTAAGATTCTTTAGAAATCTTATTCATTCGGCTGCATAGAATGCTGTGCACAAAAATGATACGGGGTTAAATGTGGTTGTTAGAATTCTTATTCATTCGTCTGCATAGAATTCTGTGCACAAAAATGATACGCCGTTAAATGTGGTTATTAAAATTCTTATTAATTCGACTGCATAGAATGCTGCACACAAAAATGATACGCCGTTAAATGTGGTTGGTATTCTTGCTGCCGGGACAGGTGGAAACTCTGAATAACCCCTTAAAGGGCGATGGGATAAAATATATCCTAGTTAATTTTACTTGTGAAAACCCACATTGACATCAGTAATTTAAAACGAAAAATGTAATTTTTATACGTTTCTCAAGGAAAGCATTTACTTATTTTAAAGTAAATTTGTTTTTTAAATTCTGGTGACAGTCTATGAATACAACAATTTACGAATAGAAGCCTTTTGCCCATGAAATGATTAAAGCGAGACGTTTCAGAGTATTTCATCTCTGCTATTCTCTTGTCCGTTCATTGGAGCTCCATATTTTACGCTACATGTCATAATCTTATTTATATTAATTTTCGAAATATTTCTTTTTATTGTTCACTACTGGCAGTTAAATTACAATTCCTGGATTAAAGCACATGAAATAATTTATACCGGCATTGTTAAACATACATATCATAATTCAAACAAACTAATTCTAGTCATAATTATCCCGAAGTCAATGGTGGTAAATAAAAAGTACGATTTTTTTTTAAATATTGCAGTATAAAAAGAAAAATAAGCTACAATTACAAAGATAAATTTATATATATGTTTGCATTATCATTGCTGTGATCACATGCACTTTTGAGATGCTAATACATAAGTGGTACAAACCTATTAGTCAAACTTAAATATTAAATAATCTGCTTAGAAAGTCATAAAATTACGTGGCCTTTTACCTTTAATGAAAAACTTTTCAAAATATTCATAACAGGTTCCAAGAAATTCGTGCTGACTGTATTTAAATTCCAGTCTTGAATACTTTAAAAGGCAGGATGATACAATAACACCAGGATAAGAAACTTGATGCTAACATAAATTATATGATTCATAATAAGAAAAGGTAAAAATGGTCGATTCGTTTGCGGTTTTCGCTAAAACTTTTCTTTATGTCAATATTGCCTTGAAAATAAATTATAAAAATAAATTTCAAAAATGCCAATAGAGAGACTTTGGAGTAACAAACAACTACTTTTAACCGTTATTTTTAATCTTCTAGGAGTTATTGACTCCTATCATATCCATAGGCGTTGCCATGGGAGGTGATATTTGTGAAGTTGGTAAATTCGTGCTTAGATTTGGGAAATTGCAGATTTTTAGACAACTGTTTTTTTTATAAAAAATAATAGCCAAACAAATATGAATTTTTCATTCTTTTGGCGAATTTTCTCTGAGTGTTTTAACAGTTAAATAATTAAAAAAATACAAAAAAGAAACCAGAAAGGATTAGTTTTTATTGTGTTTTTCTATTCTATGAAAATAATATTTAGGCAAGATACCTTAGTTTCTCAACTCCGGCCCATTAACAACTGACTCTAATCCATAGATTATCGTCAAAATATGAATTTCATTAGAACCTTATGAAACAACATAAGCTTTATTTACCCTAACAAAACAGCAGATAAAACCTTAAATTTACAATTGTAATTAACGCAGGTTTTTTTAAGTCCACAAATCCCGTCTGTAGAGTTCATTTTCTGTGTGCGTACCTTAATTGTACAATTAAATACAAACATATTCTAGCTTGATCATTTTAAAATAAGATGTCCACCAAAGTTTTTCATTTCGATGCAACCTGGCTTGCAGATTGGACGAAACCTACATACTTTTGAAAAGATTTTAGCTTCACAAGGTTATGATTTTAGTTTCATTATTTTTCTTTGGTAAGGAAATTTATTTACATATATGTATCATTATCATAATACATATATTACACATATCATTTGAAATGGACATTAGAGAAATTTCTTTCAAGTTAGATGATTTTAATCCCCCCCCCCCAATAACACAGTACATCAAATACAATTATGGATCATCATTTTAAATGCCAAAACATTAGTTCAGGATCTTTGTTACAGTAAGTACGTCTGCTATCTGGAAGAAAGTCATAGGAGAAAAACAAGGTTTTTTTGTAACATCATTTCTTACAATGTAGTTTAGACTGAATTAATTACTGAGGAAGATATTGTATAATTTCTCAACAAGCTGCAATTTGTGGTGAAGTTTTTAGAATTGTATTCTACTTGAAGGAGCAAGTAAAAATTATTGCCTTTTAAAGAGTTGCTATTTCCTTTCTCTGTAAATTGCCTATGTATTTCGATCAACGTCCAATAGAGATAAATTGGGTAAGTGTTATTTAATATAGCGATTTCAAAGTTTTCCACTAAAAAGCTGAACAAAGATTGTCGGACTACAAAATGTTTATTTAAAACCGTATGATAGAGTCGTATACAGCAATCTCTGCTTTCAAAACGTTCATAGTACATTAGATATTACATACTAAGGTGTATCCATTTTTAACTTTTTTTTTTCCAAATTCGAAATTGATAAAAAGTTGCTACTATACACCACAACTTACCACAAAAAATTTTGGATTTAAAAAAAAAATGTTTAGGTCTCCCGCTCAAAGCCTAAAGTTTAGAAACTTTCCTTAAAATGTAAATTTTTACAAAATTTTTAATAAAACCTAAAACACTGTTTATCTAAATTGCAAGTTTAAATTTCACTAACAATAAGCACAAAAAACGATTGAAAATGTATTTCAAAAACTTTGCACAACATTTAGATCTCTCGCACAAGGCCTAAAAGTCGAAAATTTCAACCAATTTTTGAACATTTTTCAGTGTTTTCATATTTGTGTTGTTGCTGGTTTAAAATTTAAATGTAACTAAAGCCTCGTTCCGTTTGATTGGAATTTTTGAAATAAGTGAAATAATAAATCACATTTTAGTACGTCAAGTGTCAACTTGAAGCGATGGGGTGGGGAAAGACTAGACTGTCGCGCCGCGGTGACGCGACACCTATGAATCACCGCGCAGATTTTCAGTAGTCGTCTGCCCGCGAGCGAGCTTTACGGTTGTGTTCCAGTGCGATAGTCTTGTTGTAAGAATCTGTTGAGTGAGTGTTGTTGTTGTTGTATGAGTAAAAAATCGCATCTAACTAGACAAAGTACCGACAGGCCTGTCATCGGGCAACCTATTGATGTGAGGAGTTTGATGTTCTGCCAACCAAGATGGACGTTTTGGAGTATTTTGTGTGGGTACGCATTGAAATGAACTAAGAGTGAATACGTCAGTCTGCAAAGAAGGTAATTGCATTAAGAGTTGCTTTTAAACTTGAAAAAATATGGAAAAGAGTTTCAATTCCTGTTTGTGGCTCAAAAAACACAATATTTATGGTTTTAAAACTGCATGAGAAGCTTGAGAAAACTATAAAGTGTTCAGGCGTAAAAGGAAGTATCCTAACTCTTACAAAGATGCATTAACCAGCTTTCAGTCAAAAACTGAAACTGCATTGTTTGATATTTGTACTTGCATATGTGAACTTAGCTACTGTAATTGCTCTATTGACAAAAATGTCCCGGCATTAGAACACGAGTTTTTGCTCGACCTACGTGGTACTAGATTGATGTCAGTTCCAGAGTGTGACAAAAACGAGACTAAAAAGCTTAAAAAGCGATTAGAAAGAAAATCTAGGTCACAAGATTTAATGCAGGTTATTGTAAAAAAGACTGAGGATTAAAACTTAAAATCTGTTGATAACATTGTTTCTGGTGACACTACAGATGATTCAATGTTTCACACATCATATCAAGATAGTGATTTTGAAATAAATCTATCTGATACGAGTCAAAAAAGTGTTTCAAGTGTAGAAGTAAAACAAGAACTGCCACAACGCTTGTCTTTGTTATTAAGATCTTGTGACCGCAGGGGCACTTCTAGTATCAACTTCAGACCGCAGGTGCACTTCTAGTATCAATTTCAGACCGCAGGGGCACTTCTAGTAGTTCAAGTTCAGTTATCAACTGCATTTTTGCGAGTCGTAAATGTCGTTACTGCGGAGAAACAAGAAGCAGTAATCCACAAATCAAAAGTAGCATGTGAAAGATATAAGTCTCGTGAAGAAGTAATCTCAACTCGAACCTCCGATCTGTTGCCCATTTACTTTGATGGTCGTAAAGATGAAACCATAACAAAAGAAATTGTAGCTGGTAAAAGTGTCCGAAAATCTTTAATGGAATAACACATATCTACTGTTGAAGAACCTGGATCCAAATATTTCGGTTATCTAACTTCCATAAATGGGACATGACAGGAAATAGTTGCATCACTTGTAAAGTATTGTAAAGAAAAACTGTCGATCTTAAAAAACTAAAAGCTGTTGGTTGTGATGGTACGGCAGCAAACACAAGCACTTCAAATGGAGTTATTACCTTATTTGAAAATAAAATACAACAGCCACTGCAGGTAGTTGGGTGTCGACTACATTTTAATGAATTACCATTTAGAAAAATTATGGGGTTGCTCTTGATGGACCAACTTCGCTCATGTTCCATGAAAATACATCAGCAACATTTTGTACTTATATACTATATTTTATTCCACGTTATAATATTTTATACATTTGTATTAAATACTAGTAATTACAAATAACGATAGAGTTTATTTCAACACATTTATCAAACAATTAACATCGTTAAACTATCCTTTTTAAAGTATACAACATTTATATATTATTTATGTAGTTTGTATATATATATATATATATATATATATATACAGGGTGTCCGAAAAGTCTGGAAACGGTCTAATAACTCGAAAAATACATATGAGATTGAAAAACGTAAATATACGTGTTAAATATTTTTAAATAAGCTACTCAGTGATACCAAATTTGACCTTCGTAACCGACCCCCTGGGGATCAGAGGGGGTCCAACTTTGAAATCTTAAATTATAACCCCCATTTTTTATTGCAGATTCGGATTCTACGGACAAAAATACGTAACTTTTGTATTTGATGTTTATTTCGAATTCTCGTTTATCAAAGTGTAATTGAGCATATTAAATCGATACATATTTCGGCTTTTCCAACGGGATTTTCCCTAATCGAAAGTAATTGGGGAGAATTTATGACATCAAATTCCTCGTCTTTTGCAATAATAGCGTTTCCTGAAAATCACCCGTGCCGATTATTTTGGTAGTGCTACACAGTTAAAAATTTGATCCATTTGCTGTAGCGTCACTCCACAGCTTTTATAGAATATCTCTTTCATGACCAATGAGAATGTTTCATAACACAGTAAAGTACACTGTAAAAAAATTTGACCCTTTTGCTGCATCGTCACTCCACCGCTTTTATAGAAAACAATTACTTTACTGTGTTATGGAGCATTCTCATTGGTCACAAAAGAGATATTCTATAATAGCTGTGGAGTGACGCTGCAGCAAATGGGTCAAATTTTTAACAGTGTAGCACTATTGAAATAATCGCCACGCACGGGTGATTTTCAGGAAACGCTATTCCTACAAAAGACGAGGAATTTGACGTCAAAAATTCTGCCCAATCAGTTTCGATTAGGGAAAATCCCGTTGGAAAAGCGGGAATATGTATCGATTTAATATGCTCGATTACACCGTGATAAACGAAGATTTGAAATAAACATCAAATACAAAAGTTACGTATTTTTGTCCGTAGAATCCGAATCTGCAATAAAAAATGGGAGTTATAATTTAAGGTTTCAAAGTTGGACCCCCTCTGACCCCCAGGGGGTCGGTTTCGAAGGTCAAATTTGGTATCACGGAGTAGCTTATTTAAAAATATTTAACACGTATATTTACGTTTTTCAATCTCATATGTGTTTCTCGAGTTATTCGGCCGTTTCCAGACTTTTCGGACACCCTGTATATATATATATATATACCGGGTGTCCCAAAAATGACTGATGGATTTTAAAATTTAATAACTAGCAAAAGGTAGCAGCTATTAAAAAAAATTTTCAGGAGGGTTATGTATAATGTCAGGCGTTTTTTTTACCGTAAATTTTTGTTTTAATTCGCATCTCAAACAATAGGTGGCGCTGACGGCGATTGAAGGCCAGGTGATCAATATTGAGTGAAGCGTCGAACTGGCCTACAGTCCTATTGTTTGAGATGCGAACTAAAATAAAAAATTACGGTAAAAAAAAAACTCCTGCCATTATACGTAACTCTCCTGCAAAAATATTTTAAATAGCTGCCACTTTTTGCAAGTTATTGAATTTTAAAATCCATCAGTCATTTTTGGGACACCCGGTATATATATTTATATTGCGTCATTTTATGCCTCCTGTAACAAAAAGTACACATAAGTCTGGTGTTTTTAACGAAAAAACAGGATTCATTTACTTTAAAAATGACGAAAGTTTTGTCAAAATTTACAAACTTTAGGTCTTGTTCCGGAGACCTAAACGTTGTGCTAAGTTTTTAAAATACATTTGCTATCGTTTTTTATGCTTATTGTTAGTGGAATTTTAACTTGCAATTAAAAAAAAGTGTTTTAGTTTTTTTTTAATTTTGTAAAAATTTACTTTTTAAGTAAAATTCCTAAATTTTAGACCATGTGCGGGAAACCTAAACATCCTGTAAATTTGTTAATCGTAAGAAACAAAATAATCGGAAACAACAACAACAACAACAAAGAATAAATTTTTTATAAAGAATACATTTAAATTTCGCTGCCTATATAAAATTTCATTTACTTGTTTAAAAGTGTTAGCATGTGGTATGAAAAGGTTTTGTTCGATTACTATTGAACCTTAAAAACTACATTAAAACCAATCCGTATTTTTAAGCACCAGTTACGAGATATTCATATGTACAATTTCTAAGGAATACTTCTAACAATAAATATTATAATTAGTTACATAATAAAAATTTGTTAATAAGTTACGACAGATTTAAAAATATTCCTAATAATTAACTATATATTAAATTTCAGAAAATGCAGCTTAATGGCAAAGAAATTTATCATAACACAGAATTTTCAATTCTTCAACTTTTAGAGCATATCTTAGGAAAAATAAACTATATATAGAAGATTCTTCAAAAACACGTGACAGACATTTCTATTTTGTCTTCTTGCAACACTTAACAATCAATACAACATTTAGAGAGGAAAGTGATAAAAAAGTTCCAGAAGTTGTACAAATACCTGACTATTTCTCATGAGAAATTACATTCTCTGGAAGTGAATAGAATTTGTTTGACGTTTTTTTCGACTAATGCAATAATGTACGATGTAACGTTGCATCAAAAGTAATCGGAAGAACGTTGAATGTGTGCATTTAATTTCAATTAAAATCCCTTTCCTCTTTAAGTTTCGCTTTTTGTGTAATGGATGTTCTTTTTGATAATTCTGACTTGAAACAAAATAAATTACAAATAGTAATGACTGCAATATTTTTGGAAACATTGCTAATTGAATAAATTTACTTAATTTATTTCTATTTTTTTACTGGACTTAAGTTTAATAAAGTAAGTTGGACATGGTTTATTGTAATATATAAATTGCACACATTTGCAAAATTCTATACATACATATTATGTGAAATTCCAAAAATGACATCAGTTCAAAGTGAGTGTTACATACATTTCAGATTTCAGATAATGTTTAAATATAAATGTTGCCATACAGATAAAGAATTTTTAATAGAGGTTATTTTAGGAACATATCTAAATTCGAGTATTTAATTGCATAGTATCATGAAATAAATTGCAACATCAATGTTCTCAATGGCGAACCAATCGAAAAATAAATGTAAAATTTACGCAGAATCCTTTAGTTATATCTTCATTGACATGTTTTATTATGAATATCATCTTCAAGCTACATTTTGTTGATAACAGACTAGGAATCAGTGAAATAAAAAGCTGTTCCACTTAGAGAACAAAGTGTCACTGAAACAAGATCAAATGTTGTAAATATGATTACTAACGGACAGCACTCATTCCCTTCTCTAACATGCTATTTGACACATTTCCTCAAGATATACTTTCTTCCATAAGTGAATAACTTCTTTAACATTCTTTTATTACTAAGAAAATGATTCTATACCTCATCTAATGTTTAAGTAATTTCATTATATAAGGCATCCGATTGCATTGCTACATAAATAATAATAATTGTTCCATTGTGTGATCAATGAAACATTAATGCATGAAGACTGAGAAAAAATTAATTGTATTTATGAAAAGTAAGATGAGAAACCTTACGGAATAGCTAACATTAAAAATTTATATTTCTTATTTGTTCTGGAGGATAAGTTTGTGTATATATATAAAATAAAGACTGGATTTGGGATTAATAATTGAACAGGCCAAAGTTTTGAATCTAAAATCTTAAAATTTGGTCTAAAAATACTTATTAAGACACAAAAGATTCGCAAACAAAGGATTTTTTAAAATTCTACGCGTAAGGGGTAAAAAATTTACGGACAGAAAAAAATTCCTGAAATATAGAAAGTTTAAATTATGTGTTAAATGATAACATATTTTAATTTATTTTTGCATGCTGAATCGAATGATACCAATTAAATTTCTCCTGGTGTGTTATTCATGTGTGTCTCATGATTTATTTCATATTTTTCAAATTTCGTTTTGTGTTTGATGCAAAACGTCAAATTTTCAAATCAGAATTTCTAGAAATATATTCGTTACTATAGCAAAAAAGAAATTGAAATAAAATAAAATTTTACTCAATATTTTTTTTTCAATACTTAAAACAGGATTTTCTAAAATTCTACCCCTAAGGGATAAAAAAATTACGGACATAAAAAAATCCTTAGGACGTTATATTTAAGAATTAAATAATAACATATTTTAATGTGTTTTTGCATGCAGAATCAAATGATACCAGTTAAATTTCTCTAGGTGAGTTATTCATGTGTGTTTCATGAGTTATTTCATATTTTCTAATTTGGTTATGTGTTTGGTGCAAAACGTCAAATTTTCAAGTCAGAATTTCTAAAAATATATTCGTTACTATAGCAAGGAAGAAATTGAAATAAAATAAAATTTTAGTCAATATTTTTTTCAATAATTAAAACAGGTATATCATTCGGAAAAATAAATACAAACGCTTATAAAACTTTAAAAAAATGTGAAAAAAACACCAAGTATGTGGGTTTTTTTTTGCTATACCATCACCATGCCAATGTGTATGGTCTAACGTTATTTATTTTAAACCTGAGAGTGAAAGGGATTTTATTGCAAAACGTGCCAAACATTAAGATTTGTTATTTATTCAATGTGAATATTTTAAAGAACAATAATCCAATCGCAGCCTATTAAAATATTTGTATTTGCTGTTTTTCAAATTGAAATTAACTGTTGTTAATTATAACTTTGAGTTATATTAGTACTAAGTTTGGCAGTTACCTGTTGATGGGGACAGTATGATGATGAGAATATAATTGTTAAGCAACTTGGTAATCATCCACATAAACATATTTTGATGAAAAAAACCATGAACGTCTTTATTTAAAAAATGAATTTTTTACTACAAAGAAAGACACACCTAATACATACGTTATACTGATAAAATATAATAAAAATAAATATGTAAAACCTGGTTGGTGAAAGTCCAAAATTTTTAAAGGTTAATTTTTTAATGCTCATACTTTACTAACAGAATTATTACTTTTTTCAAACGTTGGTTTTTGATTTAAGTTATATATTTACCATTGGCAACAATGTGTTCATATAATGGGAATTAGCAAAACATTATTATTTTTTTCATTACAAGGAAAGAAGGTTTAATGAAAAATAAACAGTGTGAAACGAAAAGCTTTCAATGTAAAAAGATCGATTTTATGACATTAAAAATGTTTTCATTTTCAAAGAATTAAATTTGAATTTAGTGATTTGTTGTTTGTTGTTTGTTTCTAGATAAGATGAAAAAATAGGAACATCTACATTAGCCATGTGCAAATCTCGCCAATAGCATTTTTTGTATTACAAGTAGCATTACTTACATTTTTAAACATCATCATTTACGTCACAAGTAGAATGCAATTTCTTATTTCATTTTAAATAATTATAACTTAGATATTAATGAAGAGAATTTTGCAGAACTTACACAGCAAGATTGTTATACGGTTCATAAATGGTTTAATGTAAAAATCATCATTTTACATTGGTCAGTAATAACTACGAGTGTTCTACAACTAGGTGAACCCGATTATGAAAGATCTAAGAATTTTCTAATGGATTTTAATGTTAGTAACGAAGTTAGATAAAGTTCGATGTTTTTTTTCAATATTTATCATACAAATTTTAAAATTTTTATTTACGGAGCTATGTGGGAAACGTTTCAGTGGTACTGTAAAAAAGAAAAAAAGTGGATATACGCTTCAAACAGAAGTTATTTATGAAAAAGTATTTATAAAATTTTTGAAGTTACATAGAATGTTTCTTTATAATTCACCGGTCATACAGCATATACCTATTACCAAATCCCTGACAGATCTACAAGGTGTATCTAAACTCTTGGGCAAAACTTTAAGGGATAATAGTAGACATAAAGACAAACAATATTAAATAGGAAACCAAGGATCCCAAACGTTTTCCGAAGGAGATAGTCGTCATTAACGTTTAGGGTCGAAATGTTCAAATAAACTTAAAAAATGGAAAAAATGATCAATATATTTGCGGTTTTTACTAATTTATTCTTTATGTCAGTATTGTCTCCAAAATAAATTATAAAGATAAATTTTAAAAAATGCCAATAAAGGGCGCTTTAGATTTTGGAGTAACGAACAACTATTTTTTACCGTTATGTTTTGCATCGCATTAAATTTTTTTAGACGTTTAGACATAAACTAAAATTTTGAGCTCAAAATCTGAATCGTTGGAAGTGGTTAACTAGCGCAAACTGAACAGTGTTTAAAGGGAGGAAAGGAGGTTAAAATTTCAAACGATTATAAAAAACGGAAAAATTGGTCGATTCGTTTGCGGTTTTCGCTAAAACTATTATTTATGTCAATATTTTCTTGAAAATAAATTATAAAGATAAATTTCACAAAATTCTGATAAAAGACGTTTTAGACTTTAGAGTAACGAACAACTATTTTTTGCCGTTATTTTTGCATCTCCTTAAATGCTTGCACAAGCTTAGTCATAAATTTTTAGCTCAAATTCTGAATCGTTGGGAGTAATAAAATAGCGCAAAATTGAACTGTGTCGAGAGGGGCGATTGGAGGTTTAATTTTAACTCCTGAACACAATTCAGTTTGCGCTTCTTAACTCCTCCCAACGATTCAGAATTTGAGAATAGACACACAAGATAGAAATTAGTATGACTTAAAGGAATAGTCGAAACTAGAAAACCAAAAGTATAATGTAATTATAATCTAATTTAATTAGTCTTAAGTGAATTTTGTAAATGAAAGGGAGAAGAGTTAACTAAATACAAATAGAATATATAATTAATTATCGGTGTCAGAATCATATGATAAAATTGTTGCTGTCTGTTAATATGATTCTTTAAAAAATTGATTTTTTTCTTCATTTTTTATTAATATATTCTTTTTAAAATATCGAATCTAGAAAGAAAAATTATATCTCTCTCAAATCAATTTCTTTCGATATCTTTTTCTTATTGATCTCAATTTTATTCACATGAATTTCTTTCGCGTATGTAATGAATTCGCTTTCATTCCTGACTGTTATTTAAATTTTTACATTTCCATAAGTTGGTACAATTCATATGAACTTTACTGTTAACTGTTATTCTCAGATTTTCTGTAATACGGGCTAAAATGGCGACATTTTCAGTTATTACTTTATTTATACGGATTTGAATATCAAACAATTTTTCTAAAAATAATAATAATAAAATTAGTATAGTACCAAATGCTTGAGATTAATAATAGCTTATCTCTAAAAAATCTTCTTATAGTTAAAACTTTTCCACTTCTTCAAATCTATGACCACTTTTTATTATTCTATCCGGATACATGCCATTTCTCAGTAACTACAGCTATATATGCTTTCACATACTATGTATACTCTCAACAATTAAAGAGCCATATTGATCTTCTATTACATTAAATTGACAAGCTTCGGAGTTAAATTGAATTCGATATAACATTATAATAATGCTTCTTTAACTAGATATTTTTGCCTTCTAAAATATTTTTAAAATAATACTCTAAAACACTAGAAAGAAAGATACTGAAATAATTCTACCGTGACATTGAAAAAATTTAGAAAAAGGTAAGACGTAAGGTCTAAAAAGTTAAAATTGTTCTGTATGTTTTGAACCAAAAAATGAAGGACTGCAAATTGGAAATTCCTTTAAAAGAAACAACACGAATTAATTAACTACAATAATTCTATAAAATTTTTGCCTAAAATTTAAATAAACAATTTTGTAAATACATCTAAAGTTTAAAATAATAATAATAATAATAATAATTATTATTATTATTACCTTTCATATCTCGCATATGGTTATCATTATCCGTTTATTAAAAATTAATTCTGATCAGCTCAAGTGTAAAGTGAATACGACCCCAGAAGGCCGCAAATGCCATCTGTGCTCACTTCAAAAATCAAATTATGTATAAAAATGTCAAACAAAATAAATTACTTTTAATTAATTATCTTTCTTGTCAATTATCTAACCTAATTTATTGGTAAAGACTTAGCGATTGTATTGCTGAAGAATTGGTCACCTAAATAAAATGCTAAATAATGCATAATGTTTTTTTCGAAACACCTGTTTTGTAAAAGAAAATAATAATTTAAGAAAAAAGTGGTCCATAACTATCCATTCTTAAACAGAACTTCGTACTTACTTTTTTTTAAATAAAAGAAAAAATAAAATAACGCTTTCGAATCAGAATAAACTGGAATATACATTTCTTCAAGAAGAATTTTCTTCTCGAGAAAATACTTTTTTAATTTAAAAGTGCAAACAAACACTTTTTATATCGCAGACATTTTTAAAGTGCTTTTGTTTCAACTGAGATTTAAAAATCAATTATTTCAGAAATTTGTTTCTACAGAAATTTTTCTTTACGGCTTAACAAAAAGGTACATAAAAGCATATTTATTATTTTCGAATAGACGATAAGTATTCTTTTTTATAATATCTTTTTAGCAAAACAAAATATGGATGATACAAGCGAATTTTTTCATGTACGAAAATATTCATTAGTGTAATACTTGTTTTTATGACTTGAAAAATATTAAGAAAAATATCTGTAAATTTGACTGGAAAAGTGCATTTGTTTAATTAAAATTCAGTATGTTAAAATATGGTACAGATAAAAAATGTTTTTTTAGAAAACTGATGGCCATTTATTAAAATGTGGTAAGATCATAGTTTTGAAACTAAGAATGTAGAAGCAAAGAGAATACTAGAAACAAAGTTATTTTACCATGTTTTAAGGGTGAAATTTGTGGGAGACGTTTTGAAATGTGGGGAAAATCTTAACTCGGGAAACCACGAAAACTTACTTTAAAATGTATTTTTTTTTATTCTGTACCGGATGACGCCATGCGCAAGTCAATAGGATAATTTGTGGCAAAGGCTTTTTTTTTATGATTACAAATTCAAAAATTGTACATTATTAGGTAACCTCGCAGTTTAGTAGCGAGGTTATTTAGCGAGTTAGCTCGCGTAATAGTTAAAATATTCTTATGTGAAATATTCTTATTCAGATTTAAAAATATGTGATATTTTTAAATCTGATTTTTTATTATAAGAAATTATATTTGTAGTACTAATTCAAAAATTAACATTTAAGCCTAAACTCGGCTAAACTGCATCATTGCACTTATTTAGATTATAAAAACATAGAGTAAATGAGAAGAACTAAAGCTTATTCTAAATAAATGATAATTTACAAGATATATTGAAACTTTTTTGCTCAATTCATTTCAGTATTTGTTTAAAGTTTTAATTTTTTAGAAACCAACTTCTTAGAACGAATTTGCATCTCAAAATTAACCAATAAGGTGAATTCCAAGGTTTTTTTTTTAACGTTTATCACCTCTCTATAGGGCTAGTAGCACCAGTCTGAAACACCCATGTTGAAGCAGAGTCTGCCATCATTAATTTGTAAACATCAATTTTGAAATCGATTAGGTACTTTCCATTATTCCATTAAAACCCTATTTAAAGAAATTTTAAAGGTTTTTTAGATAAACGGTGTGGTATTTGATTTAATAAAAATTGTAATTTAAATTTGTTTTTAATTTATAATTTTTATTCTAATTCTTTTTAAATATGGATTAGAACTTATATTCTTATCCTTTTAAAATTCAATTTATTTTTCGACGGTTCTTAGAAAGCATTTGCAATGTTTAATTAAATATCATGACAAATTTCAGACTTTTAGACACTTCAGATGCACAAAAATTGCATTTAAGAAGATGTTTTACTTTTGCAGATTGTAGGTGTAGTGACAATAATATAAAATATAGCCTAATAAAATGTTCACTATTACCATCAATTTACAACCATTACTTTTGATATTAGTTTGATATTTCCTGAACGTATAAAACGCAATTTAGAACGTTTTTAGAAAGCTTATTACGCATTTTCTGCTCTTTTAAAATTTATTTTTTTCTTCAAATTTGTGTTTGGAGAGTATTTACTTTTTGTAAGTAATTACCATTCAAAATTTTGAGTTACTTACTGAGAATGCACACAAATCTGAATGTAGAACTTTTTAGAAAAAATTTCGGGCATTTTCATCTGTTTTTTTCTTCTTTTTTTAAACAAATGTTTTATTTTTATTTTAGAAGAATGTTTTGAGAGAGAAAATTGGGTGTACATTTTTCGCATAGAAAATCTTTAAAAAAGGGAAAAAGATATAAATAACGAAAAGAGATTTCATAATTCACCAATATCTATGGTCTAAAATATAATTCAAAATTTTGTTTGGCATGATGTATAAAACCAAGACAGGCATAATACATGATTTTGCCGTTGAAGTTTCATCACACAAAATTTGTGCATTTAAAGTTGTAAAATGATTTTTACTTTCTTCTATCTTTACACGATGAAAGTATTGGTTTCAAATTCCGATTTTTGACAGGTGCCACGTTTTAGATGTCAGAGATACCAAAAAACATACGTTTACAAAATGTCTTTCTGTGTGTCCCTAAATTTGTCTGTCTGCATGTGACATAAATTTCATGGGTGTACTATTTCGAGAACTAATGCACGAAATTTAATAAAAATTTATATTTAGGTAGCCCATAATATATACTGATGTTGGATAGATTTTGGTGTAAATCGCTCCACAGGAGGCTCTGCTATACTGCATATTTTTACAATTAACGTAATAACTATATCTCAATAATCAGTGCGCGAATTTCAATTAAACTACAGATTCAGTTGTTCCTTTGTATGAAATTATGCTGTTTACATTTTGATACGCAAAGTTTTATAGGTGACACTGCTACTGCATTTTTCAAGATTCTCGCAATGGCACTATTTCAAAACTTAATGCTCGAAATTAAAAAAAGAAATTTAATCAAGTAGTCTCCGTTATATGTAGTTTGACGCCGATTATTCTTTCATGAAAATCGCTCAACAGTAGCGCTGTTATTTATGATTTTCACAACAACACCATCTCAGAAATTAATTCACGGATTTCCATCAAAGATTAGATGCTATTAGCACTTGAAATAAATGCATGTTGTTTACATTTTTGTTTAAATCTGTCCATAAGCGACAATCTATGCTGCATCTTTTACATTTCTGCAATAGCAATATCTCAATAATTAATGCACGGGTTAAACTTCAGGTTCAATGAATCTGTGATATCGAGTAGTTATATTCATGCTTATGTGTCTACAGCCCAGTAGGTGGCACAGCTGCGCTGCATTTTACAAATTCCTATATTTGCTCAAAAAGAACTAATGTACAAGTTTTTACATCGCACTTTAGATTCAGATATAACTTGATCAATATTACTGCTAATTATTTTTTGGTGTAAATCGTCCAACAAGTGAAGATTTTAAGATACAAATACCGCAATAGTCCTATTTCATGCATTTAGAACAATCATGATGAACACAGATCGTCATTTAATTTTGACACTATAGTAGCAACTTTTGATAAAAGTTCTGATTTTGTTAGTCCTTTATATGAATTGTTGTATTGTATAATTTCACTCAATAGATGTCGCTGCTACATTACATTATTTATGATTTCCGCAATAGATCATTCTTGTTTTGAATTGGCGGAATGTCATGAAATTTATCTTTGAGTTAGTAATTGAGATAAGATGGTGTTATTTATATATTTGTGTCAATCATTTTACAGAAGCACTGCCATGCGGCATTTTTAATGATTTCTCGCGATAGTTCTATCTCAAGAACATTGCGCGAATTTTCATAAAGCTTCAGGATCAGTTATATTATGATATAAGTTGTTGAAGATTAGGACTTGGTGTAAATTACTTAAGAAATGGCGTCGCTATGCATGATTTTAGCGATAGTCATATCTCAAGAACTATTTCATGGAATTCATATTATTAGAAACACCATGATCGGAATAGAGTGTAATTTAATTTTGGCACTATGATAGCGAATGTTGTAACGTGTATTAACACGTTATTAACACGTGTATTAACACGTGTACACACACGTACACACATGTTAATACATGCACAACATGTATTAACATGTATGAGGTGAAGTTTTGGGTTTGCCATACATGTGTAGTTTATACTATTGAACCTCGGACATTATCAGATTTTAGGAAAAATAATCTACTTGCAAAACTCGCTTATTACGGCTTTACACGCTTATTACGGCTGTACAATTTTCAAGAGTTTTTAAAATCTGTATCCAGTATCTTTATTAGGATTCAATAATAATGAATTTGAATTTAAATTAGCACATAATGTTATTCCAAAAAATGTTTCATAACGAAATTAAAGCAGGGTTCACATGTAAATAAAAGAATGATATTTAAAAAATACAAATTTAATATATAATGAAAAAAATTAAATTTTACACTGCTAAATTTAAAAAAAATACTCCGAAAACTAATTTGTTTTAAAAAAATCGTATCACAGTTTATAGACTGCTGGGGTTAAAAGAATGTTCAAGCGTGAAATATTTTTAAATTTATCTCTATAAAATGAACCTCGATTAATAGAGAATAATCCGTTTGGTTTTTAAACGACGTAAAGAGTATCGAATTTGATTCTGGCTAATATATCTTTAAAAAAAAACTTATCCCATAGTTAACTAAATAAAATTGTACAAACAAATATTAATTTAACAGACATATAATTGAACTATGCGGTCAATGTTGTAAAGTGATCAGAAACAAAACTGCTGTCATAAGTTTCACAAGTGGAAATAATGTCTAATACGAAAATACCACATTTGATAATTTTTAAAGCTTCATATGATTACATGGTTAATATGATTAATAAAAAAGCGCTGTTTGGAGTTATTTAGCTATTTAAAAAGCATATTACATATGAAAATTTATTAGATTTTTTAATTTTAAATAATAAGAAAATTTTTTATTTAAGCTCAAAAATGTTTTTATTTAAGTTTTTAAAACTTTGTGACCTGGAATCTCGGGTTCGATGTACTAGTACCATTATTAGTCAAGCTTTAACAGCACTATAGGGTGGAGCTGTATTTATGTTATAACTATATATGTCAAATGTTGCACACTCATAAAAATTAAGCTTTTATGATGATGCGTCATTATGAAACAAAAATGTAATGGAAATATTTAAAACTGATATTTTTATTTGTTAATAAATCATTTTGCACAACCTAATCATCAAAGTTGGCAAAAATCTGTATTTTTGATTACTTTTTATTTTTTATTACTTTTTTTTACTACTGCTCACAGGCTATCATAGCCTGATAGCGTATGTGCCCGCCCGTTCTGTATGTATGTACGTGCGTAATGCGATAACTCATGATAAAAATATCCGATCCACATGAAATTCTGTATATGGGTATACCCTGATAAGGCGCTTCCCTGACTTGTTTCCGGAGTTCATTCGATATGTATAACAGGGGCGGAAGGTGTCATGCCCCTCCCTTTAATTGATACAAATGGGCTTTTCATGCAGAATTGTCAATTTTAAATATAGGATCATTCTGATTGGGCTCCTCCGTGATTGGTATTAGGTGTTTATTGGATAAGTATATTCAGGGGGAACGGGGGGTTCTAATGTTCCTCCATTTATTTTATATAAACAGGTTTCAACGCAGAATTATCAGATTTCATTCAAATATCTGAATAGTTTTGGAAATTTAATGGTTAAGTACACTGCTCAAAACAATTAAAGGATATTGCAGTTTTAGGTGGATTTTGTATCTGGGAAACTTTTTAGCTGATTGATACATGCGATTTAATATGAGAATAAATTACACATGTTTGACAGAAAAAATGCATTTTATTGCGCATTTGTGTACAAAAGGAAAAAAAACACAATTTGTGCATATGAGAAAAAAAGAATAAGGAAAGGTGTTTTCTTCAAAGAAAATCATTTTCAGTAGGGGGTATAGTTTCCACGGGCGGCCAGCAACGTTGAACACCTTTGAGGCATTGACCCAATGAGGCTATTAATGACGAGTTGGGGTATTCTGCCCCACTCTTCCAGAAGAGCTCCTTCCAGTTCTTGGAGAGTTTGTGGGGGTTGTTGGCGGTCTTAATCGCGTCTTCCTAGAGCGTCCCAAACGTGCTCGATTGGATTCATGTCTAGAGAACACGCTGGCCATTCCATTCGAACGATTCCTACCTCGAAAAGGAAATCCTCCACCAGGTTTGCACGATGTGGCCTGCAGTTATCGTCCATTAGAATGAAGTTATCTCCTATTGCTGCAGCGTAAGGGACTACAATAGGTCTGAGGATCTCATCCCTATATCGACGACCAGTCAGAGCTCCATCTCGAATGATGTAGAGGTCAGTGCTCCCGTCAATGGAGATGCCACCATACACCAACACTCCTCCACCGCCAAATCTGACACTTTCGTGCACGAACGCAGGATTATTCCTACTGCCACGGTCCCTCCAGATGAAAATACGCCTATTATCTGGATGCACAGAAAAACGGGACTCGTCAGAAAACAGAATATTGCTCCATTCATTTTTCCTCCAGTCGACATGCTCGGTTGCCCAATCACTGCGGTCGCGACGATGCCTTGATGTTAATCTAACACATACCATCGGTCGGCGAATATACAGACCTACAGCATGGAGCAGGTTTCGGACAGTCTGAATTGAAATCGTGGTGCCTGTAGCCGAGCGAAGGTGATGTTGGAGAAGAGTAGCGTTCATGTTTCGGTGTCTCCGAGCTGATAACGCTAAATACCGATCTTCAATGGGCGTTGTTGCCCGTCTATGACCTTGCCCTGGTCTTCGGCCTGCACATCCACTCTCCAAAAAACGGTTCCAGACCCTGGAAATGACACTTTGTGACACTCCAATGGCTTGCGCTACTTCGGCTTGAGTTTGGCCCCCTTCTAACCTACCAACAATTCTCCAAGCTTCTGAATCTGTCAAATGACTTCGCTGAGACATCGTACTCATCGAAACAAAGCAATCGCTGAATGCCGATCATCCTTGTCTTCATTCTCTTTTATCCAGTTTAAAGTCAAATTTCATTCGCTGCCGCTGAAGCGACGTTTTTGACGTCGAACTCAAAATTTGCATACTCCACAGTTTGAAAACCAGAAAAATTTGCATTTGTAATTCTCTTATTCTATTTTCGACCAAAAAATTTCGTTTATATCTTTATTTTATATAAAACTTCAAATATCGTTAATTGTTTTGAGCAGTGTATAAAAGAGGGATATAACTCCTCTTAAATTATATAAATGCTAAATGGGTTTTTATTAAGAATTATCCAATTTGCTGTGAATTTTGGATATAGATTTCTTTATATGGTAATGTATGTCCCTGATTAGTTTAGAAGGTTTAATAATTAAGTATAAAAAGGAAAAGGGGAGCTATTTCCCCTCCTTTACTTTATTTTATTTTATTTTATTTGAACGGAAGTAACCCTTGAAAATATAAGGCTGTAATGTACAATTAGTATGCGTAGCCTGTGAGCTCAATGCCATCAGTTTAATTGGGCAGTATTCTTTTTATTTTAATGATAAATTAAAAAGTGCAATAAATTTACGTTGCAAAAAGGGCCCTTGAAGTCGAACACTTAGGAACATCCGTGTAAACGAAAATTGATTAAATAATTTGAAAACCCATTTAAATGTTAAAAAAAGTTATTTTTCACAGATATTTATAATTAAGTAATAGTACGTGCCATTCAAAGTTTACTATGATGTCGGAAATTCTAATTTTAGATAGAAATTATATAAATTCTTGCTTATTTTAAAGATTTATTTTAGTTTTTACACGGTGCTGATAAACAAGTTGTCAATTTTTTTTAAATATTTCTAATAAGACCTAAATAATATTATTGTCAAATAAATTATTAATATAGCAGTTGTATTGCAATAGTTTATAGATATGTTTGTTTAGTTAGCAGTTACTTTGGATAGCGTATTTTAAATTAATTAATTTTTGTGATACCGTATGCATGCAATTGTATAAAATCTAAGAAATGTTTGTACTGTACATACGTTTGGAGACTTTTCTAATACTTCATTAGCATCTATTGATTGAGAAAACGTTAGTAACAAACATATGATAAAAGTACTTTTTTCTCAACATAATACAGAATTTTTTAATCATTTTGAATCATTAATTTCACAAAGGAAGAAATTTTATTTTAATTTTGAACGCAAGGGCGAACACTTAGAAGTCTATTGACTTCAAGAGCTCTTCTGAGAAATCATAAGAATTAAAAATTAATGTCACATTATCAAATTATTTGTCTTCATACTATTTTGGAAGCTTATTGAGCAAAAGAAATTCTCAATTTTTTTTCGGTATTCTTTATTTAGAAAATATGACTAATGTAAAATGAAAGATTTTTAAACAAAGTGATATTGAAAATAAAATATTTTGCCTCATGTTTATAAAAAAATTTGGAAATGAACAATTAATATTTAACTGTGAATTTTTTTTCACATTTTATTATTATTTTATGTTATTTTAGTTTAAAAATACATTCAGATCCATATTTCGGAATGCTTTAAATGCAATTATTTATGTATAAACATTATTGAATTTTAAAGAGCATGAAAATTGTTTTTTAACTGTTAAAAAATTCATAAATGTTAATATGATAAAAATGCGTAGCTAAAGATGAATTTCTAAAAGCACACAATTTGCTTAATTTTTATAATCCAAATTGAAGAGCGTGAAAATCATATAGTTAAAATTGTTATATAGATGTTTTTAAAGTTTTGTTTTTACTAAAATAAAAATATTTCTTTGTTTAGCATGACTTAAATGCTTAGTAATATTTTGAAATGTTAAATTACTTTCATTTAAATTAACACTTTTTCTATTTTTTAATACTTCATTAGATTTTATTGACTGAGAAAACTTAAGAAATTAACATATGCTAAAAAGAAACTTTTCCCAACATAAAACACAATTTTTTAATCTCTTTGAAACTTTTATTTCACAAAGAAATAAACTTTATTTCAACTTTGAACGCAAGCAAACACTTAGAAGTCTATTGACTTCAAGAACTCTTTTGAGAAATCATAGGAATTAAATGTTAAAGTCACGTTATCAAAATATTTGTCTTTATATGCTTTTCTTTCCTGAAAGCTTACTGAGCAAAAGCAATTATCAAAGTTTTTTTTTAATTCTTTATTTGAAAAATCTGAGTAATGTAAAATGAAGGATTTTTAAACAAAATACTTTTAAAGGGAAAACATTTTGTCTCATGTTTTACATAAAAAATTAAAATCACAAATTTAGATTTAACAGTAAAAATTCTTCCATGTATATACATGCTTTTATGCTCTATTAGTTTAAAGATACGTTCAGATCCATATTTCAGAATGCTTTCAATGCAATTATTTATTTATAAGCGTAATTGCATTTTAAAGCGCATGAAAATTGTTATTCAAGAGTAAAATAATTCCTAAATGTTAAAATGACAAAATTGTATCGCTAAAAATTTATCTTTTGAAGTACATAAATAGTTTAATTTTTATTATCGAATTAAAGAGCGCGGTAATCATATTGTTTTATGTTGTTTTACACCTATATGAAAACTTACTATATAGATGTTTTTAAACTTTTGTTTTTACTAAAATTAATTTTCCTTGTTTAGCATAACTGAAATACTTAGTAAATTTTTGAAATTTTAAATTACTTTTCTTTAAATTATTAACAGTATGTTTAACAGTATTAATATTTCTTAATCCTAGAGCAGCATAAATATTTGTTTTTGTTGATGTTTGCTACAATTTTCTATTCCCCATACCACAAAATAAATATTATTAAATGTTTAAATCATTCTGATATACCTCTCTTTAAATATTAATTTAGCAGTTCCGCTAATTAGAAATATCTCTCAATTATACATATAAATTTATAATAATGCGATTTCAAGTAAAATTCATTACAATGTTTTATTGAAGTAACCCCTATTTTATCCATCTATCTATCTATCTGTATACATTTATTAATACATACATTCTTATTTATATTTATTTGATACATTAAAGAAAATTTATAAAAAAAAATTAATATAAATAAAATATTGGTAAAATATTATTAAACTGATATAATACATAACTTGAATAAAATTAATCTGATTAAACGATAATATTAAAAAATCCAACCAACACACTATTAGAAGAATTAAAATGCAAATACAAATAACATATATCATGCATATATTTTAATTTTTAAAAAATATTTTTTTTCTTGGTATTTTCTATTCAGATGTCGATTATGAAGCTTTTTTTAGTGTAAAACATACATATAAACATATGTACTGTATAAATAATTTTACTTATAATCTAAAATGTTTTCTCCAACGTAAATCACATTTCTTCATTTTATTTTTCCTTCTTAATTGATTAATTTGAACATGGATCACATTTCAGTCTGCCTTAATTTTTAGAGACACAAAAGATTTCATATTGGCGCAATATATGTTAATCTGTATCTTTATTTTATTTCCAAATAACATTCAAGATTTCTTTTTCAGTTATTTTGGTGCAAATTATAAGATTTAAATTTCAATGTTATGTGTCTCCTAAATTATTAATTTTTATACATACAAATATAATTTATTTTTGTAAATATTGTAGCTTTCATTTTGTGTTATGTATTTTCATAATTAGCAAATTGCAGATGTACTATATACATAATACCATTAATAGGGAATACAAATTACTTCATAAAAACATAGAAAAAAGTAAAACAATATGGATAATATAGAAATTTGTAGAACCAAAGTAGAATTATCAAGCTCCAAATACTTTGGCACAACAGATAAAGTGTGGCGTTTTATTTTCGTATGAGCCATGAAAAAATAAAATAATACGAATTTACAAGGGCCTACAAACAATAAACAATAAATTAATAAAATACAAAGGTGTAAATGGATACATGAAGAAAAAACATAGTATCAAAAGAGATCCGCATTACAGCAATGATACATCAAGGAAAAAAAAAACATGGGCAGGGCAGGCATTAGCACATGCAACTGTTGCAAACAAAAGGAAAAAAAACACCTTCCCACCCCTAACCCCCTCAAAAAAAGGAGCACTGCGAATTATACTAAGATACATATTGCAATGTATGTGAACAGCTTCCCTTATAATAAAACTAAAATTAGACTCCACCCTATTGTCGAATATCGAAATGAAGTATTGCCATCTGTTGAGATTTTAGAAAAATAAATTGTCTTATATCAAAAAGTTTATATTACATGTTTATAACTATCATGGATGATGTCTTGAAGCATACAAACTTCTATAAGTAAAAAAAAAAAAAAAAAAAATTACATAATAACACGAGAAAAAGAATGTGTAAATGATTTTTTAAATAATAGTAATATGTAAAATGTGAAACGGTTAATTTATTAATTAATGTTTCATATAATTAAATGTACCATACAATAAAATATGAATAATTAAATCATTCTTACATCATATCCTAATTAATTAATGAAATATATAATATAATGACAATAAATTAATTAACCAAAATTTTAATGCTTAAGTGTTAAGAAAAAGAAATAAAGAAATTAAAATTTGATATTAATTTTATTTAATGTGTCCATAAACATGTTAAAATTTCATATAATTAATTTAGTAGTAGAGGATAATAAAGATAAAATATATAATTAATATTAGTTGTTTATACACTTAGAATATAATGTATATACAGGCAGTATCTAAACTACTGGGCAAAACTTTAAGGGGTGATAGTACACATCAAGACAAACAATATTAAATGGGAAACTAAGAGTCCCAAACGTCTTCCGAAGGATATGGGCGCCATCAAAGTTTAGGGTACAAAATTTGAAATGATTATAAAAAACAGAGAAATTGGTCGATTCGGTTTCGGTTTTCACGAAAAATATTCTTTATGTCAGTATTGTTTTGAAAATAAATTCTTAAGATAAATTTCAAAAAATGCCGATAGAGGGCGCTTTAGACTTTGGAGTAATGAATAACTATTTTTTTACCATTATTCTTTGCATCTCATTAATTTTTTTAGAAGTTTAGACAAACTTAAATTTTGAGCTCAAAATCTGTGGTTAAATAGCGCAAACTGAACTGTCTTCAATGGGAGTGGGTAAGTTCAAATTTCAAATGATTATAAAAAACAAAAAAATGGTCAATTGATTTTCGGTTTTCTCGAAAAGTAGCTCCTATCAGCCCACCTCTTTTAAAACCAACAACAAAATAAATTGAAAATATTGGATATTCGGTAAAATAATGAGATTTTTAATTAGATTCCGGGAGACTTACAAAATTAATGACAGAAACAAAAATTTTTAAAATGTCAAATACCTATCCAAACTTCATGTTTTTGTACTTTTTAAAAAACAATTACTTTATACTCATATATTTAAAAAATATGAGAAAAACTACATTTTAGGCCAAAAGGTTTAAACTTCATCCTCATTGCGGGAGACCTAAATATTTTTTAATTTAAATATATTTTTTGCGGTAAATGGTGATCATTGTAACAGCTTTTTATCAACTTGAAATTTTAAATTTCAAAAAAAGTTTTTCGTGATACATCCTACTGTACAGATATAAAAAATAATGGTGAGAGTCCTTACTCCAAGATAGGATTTCTTTCATTTGGGTGCCACTTGCAGCTGGTTGCAGGAAAAGCAGGCGTTCTAAAACAGCCTTTAAAAATCCTTCTAAATTATGTTTCTATTGGATATTAGGAAGAACAAATCGATTTCAAAATTAATGTTTGTAAAAATATGGTGACAGTTCCTTCTTTAATATAGCATTTTTAAGTTTTTGATCCCACTACCAACAAAGAGATGGTAAACCGATAGATGTAAACTTTGGCATTTATTATCACGGTTAATTTTAAGATATAAATGCGTCCTAAGAAAATTGTTTCGAAAAACATGAAATTTTCAAAACAATACTGAAATGAGCATATTAATTGAGCATATAAGTTTCAAAATACCTTCTAAATTACCATTTATTAAAAATTAGCCTTAATCCTTTTCATTAAGTAAAGTCTCATTTCCGCCAAATGTAGTGTAAAAATAAAATTTAGTCAAACTGTGTCTTTAATGGTATTTTTTTACTTATTTCTAAAAGTATTATTTCTTCTAAAAATATTCGATATGGAAATGTCAATTGGCATATTTCAACTATTATGTGAACAAATCATTGGGATTGGTAGTATATAGTAAAGTGTTTTCAATGCTTCTAAATATAAGCCTCATACTCTGAGGATTCAAGATGTAAATATATCACGGACTATGACATGCACGAAAACATATATAAAACTCTATACAGTGGTGGTCAAAAGTTTCCGGTCAGTTTATTTTTTGATATTTTTTCCAGAATGTTTCAGTGGAAAAGTAGCGCAATTGATCAAAAATTTAGAAATATTCAAATGACTTCTCTTACCCTGATCATTTTGGTTGGATACTGAACACATTTGAAGCAAAGGTGAAGATTTTAAAATTTGCGTGTGTAAAATTTCCACCTATTCGTCATTCTTTTGTTTTGCTATCCGAAAAATGTTTTTTGCCGTGTTAGTTAATCAATCAACATGAATAAAGTAGCTGAAATTCAAAAATGAAATATTTAAAAATTATTGTTCGCAGATTAGTAAATAGACTCTCACTAAAGGACCAATTCTCCTGCGAGATTGCGGCAAAATTATCGACCGTTTCATTATAAGCTAAACATTATATATATATACAAATTTTCAAGGGCTTGTGAACTTGGCACAATCCGAGAGATTTTAACAAAACGAGTATTCGTGGGGACAGAATTGTCAGAAAAAAACAGCTGATAACCCGCATAAACATGCCGCTGCAATAACCCAGTTTACAGAGTAAAAATATTGCTGAAAAATGTAGATTAACTCTATCAAGACGCTAATGTGATATAGGACTTTACAAAAGAGTCGGTGGAAAATTTTTTTATAAGTAAACAGAAAAAATTTGCGATTCCGTTAGGCTTTTGCCAAAGACCACAAAGTCAAGTAATCTAAAAACTAAAAATAATAATAATAATAATAATAATATTTTCTGAGAAATCGAAATTTAGTGTTTTTGGAAGTGGTGGCAGAAACTATGTTCGATGACCTAAAAACAAAAGAAATGATTTGCGCTATGCTATTCTTACAATGCAGCATGGCGAAGGACATAATATGCCATGGGGAGCATTTTATTCAAAAGGTATCGCTCCGCTAATTGAAATCCATGAATAGAGGAATGATTCAATGTATAAGGATATCTTGCAAGATCATCTGCTGCCTTAATTGGGGAACAGTCTTGGTCGCAACTATTTATCTCAGGATGATAAGGACTCAAAATATACTTGCAAGCTGACCAAGCAGTGGCTTTAGCAATATAAAGTCATTTTTAATGGACAGCTCAGTCACCTTAGTCCTATAGAAAATCTTTGGAATGAGGATGCAAACGTGTACAGAATTGTAAATATTCTAAGTCAGCAAAATTTTCCCTAAAATTGCAAGAGATGTGGAAGAAACTTACAATGGACAATCTTCAACCAATTATTAAATCGATTCCACGTCGCTGGGCTGCATTAATTATTTTTAAATGTATGACAACAAATTAACTAAATTTAAATGTTGTTGATCACAACTATTTTCTATTATAACACCATTTTTATGCAAACCTGATAATTTGGCGGGATACTTTATGAGAATGTGCACTTTCCTTTACAATTAACTTTTTCAGTTAAATTCATTTATATTTATTTTTTATTCCATATAAAAGTTCCTAACTATTATGCCAATAAATTATATAAGTATCACTTTGAGATTCATAGTTTATATATCTATTAGACGCCTCTGGAGACCAATTTGGTCTCCATTGAATATATGCTAAGCAGTGCATTATGATATTTCCATTCTTAAAATTATATAGTTAGTGAATTCTTCCCTAATGTCATAGATTCTAATACAGAAATCGAGAATTCTTGTTGATCTTGATAACAAAGTATTCACAAAGAAATATTTATCATTTCATACATTTTTTGTTGTTATATATTTCGTCTCTTTGGACAACTATAATTTAATTTCCGTAGCTGTAAAAGTGAGTGAAATTTCATAAATTTAAACTGAGATTTGTTCATAAGTTATCGAAATTAAGCATACTTTACCTATTTTTTTAATATTATGAAACTTGACAATCACGCATTTATATATTTTTTCATTATTTAATAATTAAAAAATTAATATGTATATTATTGTATTTATAAATTTTATGTCTGATTTCATAAATATGACATAAATTTAATATAAATATGATGTAAAAGAAACATAACTATAGGAGGCAAAGTAAAATCCTCGTGAAAGCAAACCGTAAACACATGTCAGCACCTTCAATTTACATGCTATGACGTCATAAAAATATTCTCCATGTCCATTCATTGTTGGAGTGCTTTGCGATGTATTGTCTTCATGGTTTAATATTTTTTCCGTTCATGTGAATGAATCTTTTGTGTTTGTTTTCAGTAAGTTGTCAACCTAATTTCAATTAATGAGGAAGATTTCCATATCCTGTTGTGGGCGGCGCAATTGGCGAAAAAATCGAAATTGGCGATAAAAAGATATTTTAGAAATTTATCAGATTTCTCAAGATGGTGGAAAAACATGATTTTTAATTAATTTATAAAGGAATCTTATTTAATAAACGTTATATATGCCATATGTTAAAAAATTACACGATGTTTGTGTAAATATTTTTTTATGTATATATATTTTAGATATGCAAATAACAAAAAGTTAAAATCCATTCCAGTAATAAAAAAGCATCCTCAAAGGCAACCACATTGATTCATTTAATGTAAAAAATGTTCGCCAAAAAACCAGAACAGGATATAGAACTCTTTCCAATTGAAGTTATCGTAGAATAAATGTTTTTCTAAACATAAATTAGAAACGAAAACGTTTGATGTTTCAATGAAATATTTCGCACAGATATCACATGCAAATTGGGTTTGGCCCGATTTTTTTTTTTTTTTTTTTTTTTTTTTTTTGTAAGAATTTGGCGAAAACTTTATTTTTCATTACCAGTTATGTTACCTTTTTAAATTATTTTCTATTATTTGAAAAATGAGATAATAGATAAACTATATTTCATACAATAACTATGTAGAATAAAACAATGTATGTCATTATAAAAAATAAAATAAAAATTCCTTAATAAATAAACAGTAATAGCCAGGTTAAATGAAATCTTTGGCACATATGTCGCATATGCACTAGATTTGGCCAACATCAACGCTATTACACTATTGACGTCGGTGTTGGTTTGGCGCGATATTTTTTACAACAATTTGCTGAAAAATTCATTTTCGAATACCAGTTACATACATATTTAAAAATTATTTTCTATTATTTGAAAAAGAAATAACAATAAATTAACGTAATTTTATACAATGACTATATAGAACAAAGGTATTTTGGTCAATTTAACAAAGAAACAAGAAAATTTCTCAGTAAATAAATAAAAATAGCCCGGTCACTGGGTCAGGCTAATAAACGTCAATGATATATTTGCCATATAGTTTATGTTATTATTATTACGATTAATTATTTATTTACGTTTTATTCCAATACATTGGCATTAGCCTTGGCATTTTTTTTTAACTTTGAGCATTTCGAGTTTCAAAAAAAGTAAATAGCTATTTAAACAAACCTGGTTTATAACCTGGTTTTGTTTTTGTTTTGTTTATAATGTATATGTATGTATTTGTATGCATATAAACATATACAACATATATACTTGTTTATATCTAAATTACTTTTGCTTCTATATAAACATACGTTAATGATCTCTTTCAATTAAATAAATTTTATACATATGGAAAAAATTGATTATGCATATGAAATAAGATATAAATTTCCGGAAAATACGATGCTACTTTTTTCTCACCAAGGACCTAACATAAAAGAACCAAAAATAGCCTTTTAGCATTTTAAGAGAGAAATGGGTAAGCCCGGAAGTGCTGATGACAGTCACATGACTTAAGCTTTTATTATATAGATACTTAAAAATTTAAAAACAAAATTACGCAAGTCGGAAACTTTTTACAGCCACTATTTATAGATGCATATATACATCAATTATTTTACCCGATTTCATGTTTGTGTTCGGGTCCGCCGAATTATATTACGCTTATAATAATTAACATACATTTATTACGATACATCACATAACTTCACGCACAAAAAACATACACATCTCAAGAACATAGAATAGAAGAATAATAAAAAGCATCATGGGAGTAAAGCATGGGAGTGAAAGTTGTAGTCCTTTTTTCACGATCTCTAACGGTTTGGTAAATACATAACACTCCTTCCCCCTAGGAATACAGGACATAATCTTCTAAATGTTTTGGTGAGGTTCGGGAGCGTTCAGAGCGTCGTAGAGTAGGAAGATCTGGTTTCTTAGTTTCAGGCTGACACACAGGATCGGACTCTGTTGGTGAATCGGGTGTAACTGGATCATTATCTGGAGTTGGCGAAGGTGGAATAACAGGAGGCTCTGTAGACGTTTCCGCATCTTGCACACGGCTTCGAACCTGATCAACATGACGATTGTGAAGAATGCCGTCTACTAAATCTTGAACTTTATAGGATAATGGCCCTGTTGTTTCTGTAATTTTTGCTGGAATCCAAGTTGGCCCTGAACTGTAGTTGCGAATATACACGGGATCGTTCTCTTGAAATTGTCGTAGTCGTTTCTTTTTGTCTGCCTCAGCTAGTTTCTCTTTTTTGATCTTCATATCTTTATTGAGATCAGGATGTAATCTGTCCAACATGGATGTCAAACGACGATTCATTAGAATTTCAGCCGGTGATTTACCTGTGGTGGTACAAGGCAAGGTATGCTGAGCAAATAGAAATCTGGCTAGGCGAGTCTTCCAGTTACCTTGAATGATCCGTTTCAAAGCGTGTTTTGTAGTAGCCACCATTCTCTCTGCCTGGCCATTGGAGGAGGGATGATAAGGAGCTACAAAAATAGGTCGAATTTGGTTTCGTCTTAAGAAATGTTGAAATTCAGCGGATCTAAACGTTTTACCATTATCAGATGCGACTGAATCTGGGAGTCCATGAGTGGCAAAAATAGATCTTAGGTTGTCAATGGCAGCCGAAGACGACATGGAGGAGACTGGTACAACCTCTAGCCACTTGGAATGAGAATCAACTAAAATGAAAAAAGTTTTCCCTTGAAAAGGACCGGCGAAATCTATATGAAGGCGAGACCATGGCTTTTCTGTCCATTCCCAAGGATGTATAGGAGCTTTGTCAGGAGCTTTCTGATTTTCTTGGCACATATTGCAAGTCTTAACGGTATTCTCAATGGCACTATCTATGTTAGGCCACCACACGTAACTACGCGCCAGACCTTTCATTCTGACTATACCAGGATGTCCATTATGAAGGAGCACGAGAACTTGATTCTGGAGTGCAGTAGGTACGACAACTCTACTACCCCATAAGACACAATCTTGATGAACACTTAGTTCATTACGACGATTAAAGAAGGGTTTGAATTTTATGTCGGTCATTTTGGCAGGCCAACCATTTAAAATCATCAAGGAAATTCTGGATAGTATCGGATCTTTTTTAGTAGACGAAGATAACAACTTTGCATCTAACTGCGTTACAGGACATGACTCTAGCAATAGAACTTCAGTCGGGGCAGGAATATCAAGTTCAGGAGTGTGTAGAGGTAATCGGCTTAGAGCATCGGCATTAGCTATTTCTTTACCTTTCCTATATTCTATTTCATAGTCATATGCAGCTAAAATTAAACTCCATCTAAGTACCCGGGGTGAAACCATTTGTGACACCGGTTTATTTGGATTGAAAAGTCCTAAAAGTGGTTTATGGTCAGTTATAATTTTGAATTTACGCCCCTGAAGATACTGATTAAACTTTTTGACAGCAGAAATTATGGCAAGAGCTTCCCTATCTGTCTGACTGTAATTCCTTTCTGGTTTTGACAAAGTACGAGAATGGTAAGCAATAGGGGATTCTTTACCATTGGGTAAAACATGGCTTAAGACGGCCCCTACTCCCTTAGACGAAGCATCGCATGTTACAGTTACCGGAAGTGTTTCATCAAAATGTGTTAACACGACATCTTTTTTTAATAACTCTTTTGCTGCTTTATAAGCCTTATCATGTTTAGGCGTCCAACGCCAAACTCTGTCATTTCGGAGTAACTCATGCAATGGTTCTAAGCAATCCGATCTATTTTTTAGGAAACAGCCATAAAAATTTAACATTCCTAAAAAGGCTTTCAATTCAGTTTTATCTTTTGGAGTTGGTGCCTCATGAATAGCCTTTACTTTATCAAAACTCGGTTGAATACCCTTCCGATTTACACGAAATCCCAATAATTCAATTTCGGGAAATGCGAATTTACACTTTTTACGTTTAAGATGAATTCCAGAATCTCGCAAGCGTTCTAGAACTTGTTTTACCTTTAAATTATGGTCTTCAACATTTTTTCCTTGAATAAAAATGTCATCTAGGTATGGCAGTACGCCATCAATACCTGCTAGTACTTCTTCCATTCTTTTTTGGAAAATCGCCACAGCGACAGAAACACCAAATGGAAGCCTATTAACTTTGAATAATCCCTTATGGGTATTTAATGTTAGTATTCTGGAAGTTTGATCATCAACCGGAAGTTGCAAATATGCTTCAGAAAGATCCAATTTTGAAAAAACTGTACCACCCGTCATAGTAGCCAGAATTTCATTTACCGTGGGAAGCGGATAAGTAAACGGTTTTACTGCCTGATTTACCGTACTACGGTAATCGCCACACAGTCTGATACGACCATTTTTCTTTAGAACCGGAACTACGGGCGTTGCCCAATCAGAATATGAAACGGGTTCTAAAATTCCTTTTTTAACCATTTCATCTATTTCACTAGTTACTTTATTTCGAAGGGCAAAAGGCACATTTCTAGCTTTTAGAAATTTTGGTGAACACTTTTCATCAATTTTAATTGATACCGGAGGCCCCTTAAATTTCCCCAGTGATTCATTAAAAACATTACGGTATTCGTGTAATATAGAATCTAAAGAACATATAGAAATTTTATTAATATTTTCATTAGAAATTAAATTTAAATTCAAGGCATTAAACCAACTCCTGCCTATTAATGATTTACCTTTCCCCTCAACGACTAAAAGAGGTAAATTAACATTACTAGACTTATAAGTAACATT
Organism: Maratus speculifer; assembly: GCA_964019185.1. Taxonomy (NCBI): domain Eukaryota; kingdom Metazoa; phylum Arthropoda; class Arachnida; order Araneae; family Salticidae; genus Maratus; species Maratus speculifer. The sequence goes on along the minus strand of OZ025294.1, from coordinate 164,558,799 downwards.
AACATCAAAATATCCAGCAAGATTTAATTTTTCAGAACTCCATGTTTTAAGAGATTGATCTGAAACAGAATGTAAATATGGAGGTTTAACTGGCCATAATTTAACATAAGTATCATAACTTATAATAGAATGCAATGACCCGGTATCAATTTCCATTTTATGTGGAATTCCATTTAATTTAACAAATATATCATAAGGGGGGTAATCAGTAACAGCACTTACAGAATTTAAATTATTAATGCAATTATATTCATCATCAATAATACCGGACTTACCTGAATCGAATTTTTGCACCTTAGTTGTTTTGGTTCCCTGTTTATTATTTTTTTTAGCATTACAAACTTTCGCGATGTGGCCAACACGACGACAGTAATTGCACGTCGCTTTAATAAACTTACATTCACCATACGGATGATGATCGCCACATCGGTAACAGGGATTTTTCTTATTTTGCTTACCTTTACACTCCTGAACTTTTTTACCCGACACTTTCGGTTTGACGTAATTTACGGTACTAAGTAGCGTACCTCGAATTTCTGTAGATTGTTTCACAGCAGCTTCTCCTGCCAGAGCTAAATCTAAAGCCGAAGTCAAAGTAAGTCTAGGATCCGAAAGAAGTTTTCGTTGAATTTCTTCGTCAAGAACACCACACACTAATCTGTCACGAAGCATAGAATCCAGTTGCGTTCCAAAGTTGCAATTTTCCGAAAGTTTCCTCAATTCGGCCATGAATTCAGAAATAGTTTCATTTCTCCGCTGGTCTCTTTTATTGAATTTAAATCTGCATAGGATTTCAGACGGCTTAGGTGAGAAATGTTCATCTAATTTTACCAGCAAGTCGGCAAAAGTCACTGCATTTGGGCTATTAGGAGTGCACAAAGAGCGTATAACTGAATATAGTGCTGGACCCGAAACACTAAGAAAAATTGCCCGTTTTTTATCTGGTTCCGTTATACTGTTAGCGGTGAAAAAGAAATCTAAACGTTCTTTATATTCAATCCAGTTCGTTTTCCCTACTATAAATTCTTCGAGCTTGCCAAACGACATTTTGAAGAAATCAAAAGAAAGTACCAAGAGTAATTACCAGTTCAGGAAACGTTGAAAGGAACCAAAAGAAAATAAATTATCACAGTTTTATTGCTCGTCGCCAGTTTCATGTTTGTGTTCGGGTCCGCCGAATTATATTACGCTTATAATAATTAACATACATTTATTACGATACATCACATAACTTCACGCACAAAAAACATACACATCTCAAGAACATAGAATAGAAGAATAATAAAAAGCATCATGGGAGTAAAGCATGGGAGTGAAAGTTGTAGTCCTTTTTTCACGATCTCTAACGGTTTGGTAAATACATAACACCCGAAAACTAAAATCATAATACATGGCACTATGGAAATCGTATTCTATAAGAAGAACTTTGTACTACGCTTCGGTGATGCATATCAATTTCGATATGCTTAATATGCTGTAATGCAATTGAAATTCAAGTAAATGATTTTCCTCTTAGATCGTAATGAAACAAGATTCTTTTAAGTGGCTTTGTAAATAAACAGAAAATGCTACACAAATTTATTTTAATATCGAACTTGCCAGAGTAAAGCCATATAACAAGTATATCAATATCATGGGTATCGCTCGGTATTAACTTAAATTAGAGAAGGACAGTCATATGGACAGGCAAACGGAATATATAATCACTTTTCAAGTATGTAAGAAAAATTCTCTTTGAATGTTTAGAAATTTCATTTTAAAATATTAAATTACTAGCAGGCTATGCCCGTTGCGCTGGTCCATTTTTCCATACAAATCTTGACTCAACAAAATGGTGAATTAAAATTTCTTTTTTAAAGCAGTGTAGACCATCACCTGGAATGTCCTTCTGCAATGCTGAAAACGAGTCAGTGCCAATGTCATTGCGATATTGCACTATTGCCTTGGACAAAATTTGGGTAATTACGTACCATCTCTCTTATTTGATCATTTATAGTAGAGTTTGATATGAAAATGAGATCGTTGTGACAGCAGGAATCAAAATGTTCTCTACTCATCACATTATTTTGTTAGAAAGCATTGCAATGATTATCAAACTCTATTAATTTTCAAATAGCACATTATTATTTGTTAGTTCTTAAACTCCCGAATCTGAACTTGCACTATGTGCAGATCTGGTAGCCTAAATACAATCTCATTACATGTTGCATTACATTTTTTAATAACCGTCCTCTTCTGGAAACTCTACTACAGTTTTCTATCTACCTTGGTCTGTTCCAGCAAAGTACATAGCAAAAGAATGTAAAAAAGAGTGTTAAACTTATATATTTATTAGAACAATGAAGCATAAAAGGTGTGTTTTAAAGCTGAATTATTTGGGTAAAATTAAAATCACATCAGTTTCACTGCCTCTTAATTTTTTTAAACAGTTGCAGGGCTGCCACAGGCGACTATTTTTATATTCCGTTCGCACCACTATTTTTCTAATATAAATTTCAAAATAAATTTTTCTTGCAAATGTTGTCAAAACGTATGTTAAGGATTTCTGTTTAAAGAAAATGGTGCCAGTTAGAGTTAAAAAATAGTCACCTGTGGCAGCCTTGCAGTTGCAAACATGTAGCTGTTAAATCAGGAATAATCTTGATGCTAAATTTTGTAGAAAAATAAACCTTCAGCTTGTAATCAATTCCATTATGATTTTTGGCGTCAAACATTAGTATTGCTTATAACGATTTGTTACAAATGTATCAGACTTATTTCGTGTTTATTGTCAAATGAAAGTGAAGTTTACAATCATCGATTATTGGCATTTAATTTATATCTTGGCAAAAGGTTTCTTTTTTTTTTCTTTTTGTTTGACGGGGTAATGAAGTAGTATTTAATAGTTAATTTTTGATAAAATTCTGTTGATAGGGCTTAATGTTAATTAAAACTGCGACACAAACATGCTAAACAATTTTTTTTTACTGTCGGTATATAATAAATACTAGCGAGCTACGCCCGCTAGCTGGGCCACTTTTTCCAAACGAGCCTCAATATTAAGCAGTATATAATAAGCAAAAAAAAATCATTTAATAAGCAAGTTTGGTGTTCGAATTCTCAAGCACAAAAAAAGTAAATTAAAGAACTATGGTTGTTATGCGCCCATTATTCCGTTAAAAATATGTGATTTCGCACAGTGGGCGCTACGCGCCATGGTCGCCATCGCCCCGTTAAAAATATTTGGTTTTGTATGGTTGGCGCTGCGCGCCCATAAGACACTTTCTCGTATTTTTAGTTCATCAGAAGCAGACTTTTACGCAGATTCTGAATATGTAATCAGTTTTTTTCTACTTTAAAACTGTCTGCATGATGGTTTAAGAAAAAACGCGCAAAAAAAGTTTCGGTATTAAAAACTGCAAAAGACTGCTTTAAAAAAAAATAAGTAATTTCATTAATATCACAAACAACATAACTAACTAATAATTTTGGCAGCTCGTTTTCCGTTTGTACTAACAGAAATTAGTATTAATCTCGTAAATCTTAGGTTACACAATATTCGTGTATGCTACCAAAAAGAAAAAGTATGAAAATTAGCTACAACGATTAATACTCACATACAGAATAAATATATGAATAGCCAGTTACATCTGAGATCCTCAAAATATCAATTAGCAACACTATTACCTCTTAGTGAACATATCTTGCTGTGCTTAAATAGTTTTACTTATTATATTAATTAAACCGTGTTTAATATTTTTTACCAATTAGTTCTTTTTCTCTTGTACATTCTTTGACAAAATGACGGGAGAAAAAGAGGTTTTCGGCTGGTTCTTCTTTTAGTCAAAGGGGAAAGTTCTAGGCGCAGTGTTCTACCTGAGAGCTCCGTTTGAGCTCCGTTTGGGAAATGAGACGTTTTTCGTTCCGATTCCCGACCGGTTTTTAATTCATAACTTTTTTAATTTTGGTCCCACGGTCTCGAAAATGCCCGAAATGACTTTCCCGGACTTTCCCGGAAAGACACCTCTCGCAACTTCCAACTCGCCCGCGTTGTGAACTGTAATCGGCTTCAAGCAGACAGACAGACAGAGGCGCACGGATTTTATTAGTATAGATTTTTTTCTTAGTTAATTTTAAAGTATTTTTTTAACCTGAATGATTGATAAATTAATTGCAAATACATATTTCTTTATCATAGCAAACGCGGTAGCGTTTGGTATAATATGTTTAAGAAATAGAAAGTGCGAATGCTTTTCTAAAATTTCTGGCGAACCAGTTGAGATACGACTGTGAATTCTTTTTAAATGATAGAACTCGACGAGACGAATAAAATGATAGCATTCAAAAAATTACTGCAGCTTACTGTAGATTTTTATTTAACTTTAAACGAAAAAATGAAAGGGGAAAATTTCAACAAAGTCTAGCTAACGTTCCCGTGGATGGATTAACTTCGTTTTTGGTTTATTTTAATCCTCTGATAAAACTTAAAGCAGCTTTTTTTTTCCTTCTTTGTATGTTTGATGGTTGCTGATAAAATCGAATTTTTGTCTTAATTCTCCAGCTAAACATTATCTTTTTTCTTATTGTGGTTTCTTCTTGTAATTGTTGCACGTAAGTTTAAATGAATATAAAAATTGCTATGCATGTAACATAAATTAATAGATCAGATGAATCACGTGAAAAACATACTTGTTTTTATTTTGATATATCATATTTATCATCTATTTTGACGCGCGAAGTAATTTTTTTTTCATTTATTGAATTTCTATATATTTACGTTACAAGTCACCGGATGAAAAAAAGTTGGTCTCTCTTAAATTTATGCTAGCCATTGTTATATGATTGGCGATTCAAACGCTCGAATACGCCATCTGGTGGAGAAAAGCTCTAACTTCTCCATTCAGGATAACGCCGTGAAATCTTATTGAATTACATGCGTTTTAAATTTGTTCAGAATAATTATTTTTTGCACAATTTCAGATTTCCTGTGACTTTTGTTTTCTGCCTTATTTGACGAAGTAAATGTTATACCAATTTGAATATCTAAAACTTTTAAATACATTTATAATAAAGAATTGTTTGAATAAGACTTTAAGATTAGTTAAAGGGAAATTAAACTGACAGTTATCCTGTATTGAAGGCTGCGAGCAGCGCCTCTAAAGGCCGATTTATTTCCCAATACCTTTATTCATAATTTTATTTATTTGCTTTTCTGAAGGTCCATATAATGAAATCAACAATTTTAAGCGATCAGGGTAAGGTTTAGCGGGAGAGTTCGTTACCCTGTTCTGGTTGGTGTGTTTGACGAATAAATACAAAATGGCGCCGAAAGACCGTATAGCCATTTTTTTAACAGTTTAAGCGGCGTAACCGTGTTTTTCCGTCACGTAATATTTTATTTCAAAGACTGATTTAACACAAGATTGACATTAATGTTAATTTTTTTCATTGTACTAAACAAAAGATATGTAAAGTTATCAAGTGCAAACGTTCAGACCGATACTTTTCACAGTTATTATTTTATGAATAATTAGACATGAATGGAAAAATCAACAGGAAACATAAAAGATAAGTGTAAAAATATGGTTTTAAATTTTTATAAACCTTTATCTGAGCCTTTGAGACGTAAGGTAAGGACGTACCGGTAATAAATCCGGTTTGTCGCAAAATAAGAACTGTGAGTTGTGCGCTCCATGATGATTCGGACGTGAGAATGTGCCAACTTTTTTGAAGGTACGTTGAATGATTCTAGGTCAATTAAATTATTACTTATTTTATGAATGTCTAATTAATACTCATCCATTTGCCAAAGCTTGGTGCTATTTTGGCTTTAAAAACGGACGATCTGATGCCAAAATATATAACTAGCTCTGAAAACAAACCTGATGAATTTTTATTTTTGTTTTCGTACGAATCAATTCTGTTTCTATATTAAAATGCGGCACAAATGTCATATATGAATCACATTGGCGTTGATTTTTTTTCTAAGGCCAATTTGGCGAAAATCTAGTTTTGGAATACCAGTTACATATACGTATATTTTAAAGGGAATAACAACAAATAAAAAAAGGTTTATTTAATAACATAGAACAAAACAATTTACATAATTAAAAAAACAAAAGTAAATATTATATTAATAAGTAAACAATAACATCCGGGTTACCACATCAAGCAAAATAACGACACTCTGGATTCAGTTAAATACTCCAATGTGTTTATGACATTGGCGTCAGAAAAAAATTTCGCCAATGTGGTGCGTACTTGGCATTTGTGCCAAAAATGCATATCTGGGTACTTACGTATTAACGCCACCGCAGCAGAACTTGCGCTAACGCGCCAAAACAGAGCAATATTGTTCTTTGCGCGTACACAAAAATAATAGCGTCAAAAAATGAGCAAAAAAAGAGAAATGCACTAAAAAGCGCTAAAAATTACTAACCCCCCCCCCCCCAAAAAATAGCATCAAAATCAGCGAAAAACAAGGCAACAAGGAATCCGTAGGATAACTGCTATGGCGCTAATATGTAAGTACCCATATCTGTTTTATTTACTTTACATACGGTGCTACTTGATTACGAGGTCGACCAATTTTACCAATTTGTAGAAATCGCCAAACTATTCGCCAAATTACTCAAAAGGAAAAATGTTGCCATTCTAAAATTTTAAGTTTAGAAAATTAATGAATTTAGGTTAAGAAAAAGTCATTAACGAAAAGGATTACTTTAATGATGACGTTTATATTTGATTTATCCAGAATTCATTTGAAAATTTGTAAGGAGTTAAATGCTTTTTATTTAGTCAAAAAATGTCGGCAGGTATAACGATAAAATAACTTTAATAAAATATATTATATTTTTCTTAATTAATATTAAGAGCTATTCGCTTATTGGCATAAAAGTTATATTAAATAACAAAAGAACAAATAAATTAGTAAAACATTTATAAACATGCAAATAAATCATCGAATTTAAAATCATTTGATCACTTAACAAACTAGGGTAGCATGTTTAATGTCAAGTAAAGTGTAACATTTATATTCATCCATTATTGGCATTTAATCTTACAGTTTTTCTATCGTTCTTTAGTCGACGGGATAATCAAGTAGTACCTTAAATACATTCTTATATCATGAGAAAAAAAATTCTTGTGTGTATCAAATAGTAAATAGGTTGTCAGAATATACGTTGGCAATTTTTTTTCCCGCCAAGAACTTTTCGTCATGTACAACTACAGAAAAAGTACTTTTATATTTTTACTTACAATATTTTTAATAAGGTGAAAGAAAAACGTGTAAGTTAAATATATCTTGATACATGTATTTTTAATGTATGTGTTTTTAATGAAAGTCATGTATTTTAAAATAAAGCCAGTGACAGCTTTATATTTAAAATTAAATTATGGCGAAGGAAACCTATTTGGCGATTGTTTCGGTTTAGCTATAATAAAAGTAGGAAAATAGCCAATGGACATATAAAATATAAAACAGCCAGACCGGAGCTGTTGATGACAGTCACATGACTTATATAGGTATTTATATAAGTACTGTAGCAAAATTTGCAGCATCTCTAATGTTAAACTAGGACTCTTGAGGTAAGGCATTTGGCTGCTCAGCAGCAGACAGTGAGCTCGAATCCCGTTGGATGTAAGTTGCATAAATTCGTCTTTGCTTAGAAATGCTTTTGTGTTTAGTTCTTATTCTTTTTTGAATATTCTTATGTTAATTGTTATTCAATTTTGTAGAATTTTTTTTGTTTGGAATGTTCTATTCGAGAAAGTACCTTGAATGTATTTAATTAGTATGGCTTTCAATTCTTTTAATAAAGTTGTGAATATGCTGTACTTTTTTCGTTCGGAATTACGGTTTATTTTTCATATCATACTTTTTATATGGCAATGCAATGACATTTTTAATTATTCTGATACATCAAAATTTTATGCTGATGTTATCATTTTATAAATCTTGACAGCAGCAATTATTTTTCTTTTTAAGATATTAGAAAATCTTCACTTTTTTAGCAAAAAAATTAAATGACTAGTTTTAAAAAATGCTCTGACGAGCAACAAGAAAGGTTAATATGTTTTTAAGTATGAAAAAGGGTTTGACAAGTGTTTCTGTTAATAATTGAGCATGAGGAAGGACAAGGGACCCTTCTTGGCTACAACCCACTTCAATGCCAACAATGAAAAAATCATATTTGCGCTTTTTCCATATAAAAGAATTTTGCGGTACTTTAGTAGAACTTCCCACTGTGTTTTAGATGTTAATCAGGGGTAGGAGTGCAGTCGTAAAAATAACAGAGGGTATATGCTCCAAAGAGATGGATATTCTAGAATGTGTATACTATAGCTTTCTTGAGAAACATAGGGTATATAGGGTAATATTAAAAAGTCCAGAAGGTATACGGCGTATAGCCTCCACTGCATCTCTGACGTTAACTGCACTGTTCACTCTTCTCTATACTACAAATCAATTTTCAGTACAATTATACACTTTGGGCATGCTTGGTGGCAGTGCATGAATGTGATATCTGCAGGAACTAGGTTTTTGGCACTATGTCGCCTTCAATTACATTTATGTCTAATTAAGCTGCATCTTTACTGGTTACGTTTTTATACTAAACATTTTTATAGTAACTGCGACTGATTTGTTTTCATGGAAAAAGCGCAAATATGATATTTTCAAAGTTGGCATTGAAGTGAGTTGTTGCCAAGAAGGGTTCCTTGTCCTTCCTCATGCTCAATAATTAACAAAAGCACTTGTCAAACCCTTTTTCATACTTAAAAACATATTAACCTTTCTTGTTGTTCGTCAGAGCATTTTTTAATACTAGTTTCTATATCATTGATATTCCGAATATTTTTCCTGCACATTGCAAATATTGCTTTTTTTAGGGATAATAATAGTAAAATAACTACAGATGAAAAATACATAATAAGGCTAAAACACAGAATCAACGACAGCCTGGCGAATGCCTCTACGGAGACTTGAAACGTACGCCAGTTCTGTCAACTTAAATATCCAGATATAATTTTAATAAATAATAGGTATTACTTTATCATTCCATAGATCAATTTCGCCAAATTATACATATAGCAAAACGATTTACCATATTATACAAACGAATATAACTCAAGTGCAGATTATGAGCATATTTTGAAAGCAGGTTTATTGTTAAATCTGTATCAGTATAAACAAAAACGAAAAATCATGCGCATAGCATAGATCACTGAGCTCAAGAATAATACGAAGAGCTTACTTCATATTCTGCTACATTGAATCCAGCGGTCCGCCCATGAATACAATGCCAAAGATTTTCCACATAGACTTCCTCCCATAGGATAGTATGGGGTAGATATTTTAAAATTGAAATTTCTTTTAAATTAAGACGAAATGGCTACAATTTTCCCCTAATATCTTTTCTTTTATTAAAAATCTATTGATTTTACTTAAAATCGTCGCAATTTTTTAATTTGATATTAGTTAAAAAGGAAATATTAGTTAAACTCAACAAAAAATAAAGAAACATTTGTTAAATATTGTTCATAAAAATATCAAAAACATATAGAAATAAACATAAATAATAAAAATTTTGGAAGAAAGCTTCAAAAAATGCTTGTAATATTAAGAAAAGTAGAGGACTCATTTCTTGCGCGCATTGAAAATTGTAATGCGGTCCCGGCAGAAAGTGGATCGGCCGGCTTGTCGTCTAGGCTCTCCGTTTTATATATGGAGCCCAGTGGCATAGATAACGTAAAAATTTTAAAGTCTTTCAGCATACTATAAAAAATCTTCACAGCTTCTTAAGGTTAAATATGTTGTCTAAATCAACAGTTTGAAATACTTCAATGTCTGCTATTAGAATCAGTAGTTGGTAAAATCCCTGTTACTTTTTTGTGCGTCCGTTTCTTCTCTATGCTGTTTCTGTATATGATCCGTGTGTGTATTTACATATGTATATAATATATGTTAAATTTAGTTCAAAGAAACGAAAAGTGCAGCTGAAAAATTCTATTCAGCGGTTTCCATTAAAAAACGAAAATATACTTCAAAATGTTTATGCATTCCTTATATGATACATATAATTTATTGAAACTAAGTAATCATTAAAAAAATAGTTATTTTTAAAAACGCGTACTCAAGATCCAGCATTTATAGTCTTCAGTATTTCAATTTCTTCAATCACGAAATTGTTTTGTATGTTCCTGTAAATAGATTATAAATTCTATGCTCACCGTATTCTACACTAAGCGCTTTGTATCTAACGCATTGATATACGCATAACTGTAGCATTTTCAAAATTGTATAATGTCATTAAAATAAATAAAAAAAGATTTTTTTCCAAATAAAAAAAAAATGTAAAATTGAATGACCGTAATCATTTTGAAATGACCGTAAATGCTATAGCATTAAGACATTTCATTTTTAATACCGAACATGCTATACAATACCCAATAAAATATATGAGTTTCATGTCAATAGGTCTATTTTTCTATAAGTTAGATGAAAGACGGACAGATAGACAGATTAAGTGAATTCAGATTTTCAACTTTGTTGGAAAGGAATTCCTAGCCTAAATAATTTATCAACAAACTGAACAATTTCAATATATTAATTATCTCTCAGAAAAAAAAAAACTTCATGTGTGCCTCTATAAATTATTAAGATAAATTAGAAATTTCCTTTTTTATTTTTTATAGTGTTTACAATTTCCTGTGCACACTGCATTTTTAGTGTCGTAAAACACTTTTACACTATTAAGTGAACATAATCATTAACACTTCTAAAACAGTTTTTGATTGTTTTGTAAAAGTGTTGCAAAGGTGTTTTTCAAGATTGTGCCGAAACTGTTATTGAAAATTACATCATTTTTTTCAGAAATATAATTTTGATATTTATATGCAAATTTAGTCAATTCAGTCAGTAATTTCCTGGAGGTTTTTTTGCAAACTCTCATTTATTCCCATTTTAAAAGTGGGTAATTTTAAATGCACCAAGTAGAAAATGCTTTGAAAGTGTTTTACAAGTATTGTTTTATAGTGATTTAAATAGTGTAGTGTTTACAATGTGTGGTTAATTAGGTGATAATTTAATGCTCAGTACAACATACTTGTACAAAAATATTTTTAACAGTATTTACAACATCATTTTTTGAACACATTTCTAGATATCAACACATTTAAAAGACAATCATAATACAAAAAAAAAAAAAAAAAAAAAAAAATTAAAAAAAATCTATATGTAGTGTTAAATATTCAGGAATCTCAAATTCATTCATAATTATATTCATTTATTGAATATATTTTATTAAAATACTACTTTGTCTGTCGTAAATCAGAAAATTTTCAAAATGATAGCATAAATCTAAGTTTTCTCATAGAAATAATTCGGAATTCTTTGAATTAGATTCAAATTAGACAATTATGTTGGGGATGTAGGCAGGGGCGGTCGCTAGTTTCATTGCCCCACCCATCCACTAACCGTTCTTCAGCGTCTTTAATTTATCTACTTTTTCTTTTAAATTTGTCTGATTTCAATTTCTCTCATTTTTCCCCTTTTCTTTTTAGAGTCTAAGGCATTCGGGTCATAGGTAAAGATTTTTGGCGCTATTCCTGGTCGCTTATCAGCGACCGCGCTTACGTGCAAGAGAGTTTTATTGTTTGGGACGTAGACGGGGATCGCCGACGAAGATTGGCCACTCGCCGCGGCGGTTACGAGAATATGAATTATTCCATCTGTTAATATGAAGCTTTTATATACATCGAATGTATTATTGTACTATGATAAAAACATTCGAAAACTTTTAAATAGAAATAAAATATATAGTATTTCAAGACTCTGGATAACTTACACATCTTTATTTGATTCTCTGTATTTTATTACATATTTTTTAAAGCATATAACGCGTTATACATGTTTATAAATTGTGTCTTTAAATATTCTTAAATAAAATTAATCTTATATTTTTAATTACCATGTTTTCAACAACATTAGCAAGAAAAATAAGAAAATGAAAACATATTTCACTATACGAAAAAAAAAATCTATATGTTATAACAAAACATTATTTCTTCACAGAAAACTTGCCCATTTCTTTGAATTATATTTGGAAAATAAAAATTATTTTCTCCCTTACCATAAAGCTTTTATATACATAAAAATATTATTTTACTTTGATAAAAAGATTGCAAAACTTTTAAATGGAAACAAAATGCATAAAATTTCCCGAATTTCTAAGGATAAATTACATAACTTTATTTGATACTATGTATTTTATTTCATCTCTTAAAGTATAGTAACACATAAGACAATTTTATAAATTTTGTCTTTCAGTCTTCTTAAAAGAAATTAAAACATATATTTTTAATTACCGGGTTTTTAACAAGAACAAATTTTAAAAACATATTTAACAATAGGACAAAACGAAAAAAAACCATAATTTGTAGGCATACATTTACAAAGTAAAAATAAACTATGTCCATATTCTAAAGGACGTTTCGCAAGAGGAAATTTTATGTTTCAAGGACGTTTCGCTAGAGCAAATTTTGTGCCTCAAGCATTTTATGCAGTAATGTAAAATTAGAAACACATTCTCGATTTTTGAAGTTTATTTTAGATTAAAATTAAGATAGAAATAAGCAAATGATAAATAAGAAAAACTTTTCCTATTACTATGCCTGGCGGTTATTTTCCTTTATTCGACATTTTCAGATAGATATGTGTTATCTATCCAGATGTGTATAGTTTACATTTGTTTCTTTTAAAGTTTCTTTTAAAGTTTCTTGTTATATTTGTTTCTTTTAAAGAAAATGTTAATTTTGCCTTAAATAAAACGGTTAACATTCTTTGTAATTCTAGAAGATTATTGGCATTAATAAAACATATACTAAATAAAAAATACCTTTTTAATTCCCTGTGAGATTTCTAGAAAATATTTTGTTTAATAATTTTCTCTTTCAGTAAAATATATTTAAGAAATGTATACGTACCTTGTGTAGTTAAAAAAGCAAAATGATGTCAAAAATAATTATGAACAATTTTAAAAGCAAACATTTCGTTGACATATAAATTACATTAAAGAAATCAAGAACCTAGATAGAATAAATTAAAATAATATTTTAATTTTAAATTCATACAGTTTGTGAGATTTATTTAAAAATAAGTAAGGAATATTTCAAACAATTTGAAAAATACAAATTAATTAAATGAATTCATTCGCCAGATGAAAAGATGTATTTTAAAACAAGGAGTTTAATTACCTTTTTAAAGAGAAACTAATTTTAAAAACCTATTTAACTATACAAAAAAATAAAAATGATATCATAAAACTATATTTCTTCTAAGAAAACTTTTCTAAAGCATTTTTTTTCGAATTAGATTTGGAAAATTTGAAATATTTCCTCTATTACACAAAGCTTTTATATACATAGAAAATATTATTGCACTTAGATAAAAATATTTCAAAACTTAAATGGAAACAAAATAAATAAAATTTCAAGAATTTCTAAAGATATTTTACATATCTTTATTTGTTACTCGCTATTCTATTGCACATAGTAATGCGTAAGTCATTTTTTTAAAATTCTGCCATTCAATATTCTTAAATAATTTAAAGTGTATCTTTTTAATTACCGGGTTTTTAACAAAAACAAAATTTAAAAACATATTTAACTATACGAAAAAAACATGGCTTATAAGCATACATTTATAAAAGAAAAAAAAACATCCCTGTATTTTAAAAGACATTTCGCGAGAGAGATTTTAGCCTTAAGCAATTTATGCAGTAATGTAAAATTTGAAATACATTCTCGATTTTTGAAGTTTATTTTAGATTAAAATTAAGATAGAAATAAGCAGATGATAAATAAAAAAATGTTTTCCTATTACATTGCCTCCCAGTTATTTTCATTTATTCGATATGTTCAAAAATACATGTGTTAACAAGATATGTTTACTTTAGGATTTTTTTTCTTAAGAAAATGTTAGTTTTCCTTTAAATTAAACTATAAACATTCCTTGTAATTGTAGAAGCTTGCCGGTTTAAATAAAATAAGTACGAAATATAAAATACGCTTTAATTTTCTATGTAATTTCGATAAAATATTATGTTTAAAAACTTTGTCCATAAGTAAAATATATTTAAGAGATGTATACGTACACATTGTAATTAAAAAAGTAACGTGATGTCAAAAATAATTATGAAAAATTTTATAAAAATTTATTGCGTTGACATAGAAATTAGATTAAAGAAATCAAGAATCTGATTAGAAAAAAATTTAAATAATATTTTAAGTTTAAATCCATACCGTTTGTGAGAATTATTAAGTAAGTAACGGAATATTTGAAACAGATCGAAATAATACAAAAAAATTAAAAAAATTCATTCACCAGGAAAAAAAGACATATTTTTAAAAAAAAGTTTCATCTGAATGTCTTATAATAGAGAGCGTGAATTAAAATGGCAGTAATTATGGTATAAAACCAGTATAACCACGTTGTATCATACACAACGAAACAGTAAATGCGTAGAAATGTATAATGCATAGACAATACCTTACATTTTAGACTACAGTTCATTTTTACATCATATTTTATTTCTGTAACATTAAAAATGCATTCTAATTTTTTTTTCAAATATATGCAAAATGGATAATATATAAAAGTTGCTAATAACTTAGCTGTAGCTTAAGTGTAAAAATGGTATAGAATTACATATAACTTTACTCGAATAGAAACAATTCTTGATCATTTAGGTTAAAAACTGTTAGCATATACACGTATTGAATTATAAATTATTTTACTGGAACAGAAACTGTTCTCGAAGATTCACGTAAAAAAAAAATGTTAGCTTAGTTAAAACTCATTCCGTAATAAACAGTAATATCCACATATTATGAAATTATTCAGACATAAAATTGTATTGACTCTTTATTATAACAGAATATCCTAATTCTTATTTAGAAGGCACCTAAACTTTCGTGTTTTCAAACTATTCACGATGAAAATAATATATATGATAAAACTAGTATACATAATAGCTAACACACAACTGCTATCTTGAAGGCACAATCTACATACGACATTAAAAAGCTTATAAAAATAATTTTGTGTATATTGCATAATTTAACTGGCGTGATAAATAAATTATTAAAATTTTAATGAACTTTCCCTCCTTTAATTCCCCATCTATAAAATAATTGTTTATTTAAAAACTTGATTCTATTTTAATCTTTAAATGTATTAAAATTTAGAAACAAACGGAAATACGAGGGAGAGTTCGAAAAAAAGTTTCCCCTGGTAACTGGGAAGAAGAGTGTATGAAAGACAAAATATATAATGAAACATTAAAGATAAGGTCTAACTTTACTTTGCTAGATAAGTAAATTTTTAGCGTCGTAAATATGCAAATTAGCTGATTAACAATGTGGTGCGCAATATAAGTGTCTGGACAGTAGTGTTTTCTAACTTGAATGCGGTGTCTGAATGTGAGCAGTAATTATTAATTATTGCTCAAAGGCATCTTTTCAATGAAGGTCAAGAGTGGTGAATAATTGGTACAATCTCGAGATATCAAACACAAATGGAGGTCTCTCAAGAATTGCATATCCCTCAAAGTGTCATATCAAGAGCTTAAGTCATATTTAAAAGCTAAATATGTTTATTAATAGCCTGCTGAAGGGTGCGTGAAATCGAGATCAATAATGGCGTTCGAAGACCATTTTTCTGTCATCTCTGGCTCGAAGAAATCGCGAAGCGTCTAAAAAATACTTGGTTTCAGAACAAAGTTAAAAAATTCCTTTGGAAGCTATGATGAGAAATACACAAACTAACGTTTCTCTTTTTTTCCAGACAATCTGCCCTCGTAAAGCATTCTTAAGTAGTACAATAGCTAATGAAAATTCTTATGACAGTCTGAATATCTGAAACGAAATCTCTTGTAGTCATTTCGCGGTTTCTTCGAGCCGAGAATGACAGAAAATAGTGTCTGAATGAAGTTTTAGGTCCCTCTTGATTATGGTTAACTTATCCAGCGCTCAAAAAGAAAAAAAAAAAAAAAAAAAAAAGCTGAAAGCTCTGGATAAGACACTTTGAGGAATAATGAATTCTTAGGCGACCTCCATTTGTGCTTGATCTCTCTCCATTGTACCATTTATTCGCCACTCTTGACCATCGCTGAAAGGATGCATTTGAACAATAGCTAATGAAATAGCTAATGAATAATGATCACGTACAGACACCGCATTATATTTAGAAAACACTATTGTCTAGACCCTTATATTGCGCACCACATTGTCAATCATCTAATTTGCATATTTACGATGCAAACGCATGCACAGAATTTTGTATGCAATAGTATTCAATTAATATAAATAATTTATGCACTAGGCACTGGCTGCAACATTAACTGAGTGCGCGTAACTTTACTCATTATCCTTTAATGTTGATAACCAGTGTACATTCCAATGTATAATATATTTAAAATGATCAAATATTAACTTAGCTTTAATTAAACGTATTTCTAATTATTCGATAAATATGTAAATTTACAAAATATTAAGTGCGATTTCATAATTAAAATGTAAGAATATGTCTAAACACAATGACAAGTTTCAATTCACAAAGGAAGATATTTCGACGTTAATTTTAATGCTTGCATTTTGATAAATTTTTACTTGGATCTTCAAATACTGATACAACAATGTTGAAAACATTATTAACCTCTTTGCTGAAACTTACCTTTTATTGGGTGAGTGCAAAAGTTCGTGCGGAGGTGCCATAGATGTCGTTAGAAGCGGAGTAAAGTGTTATCATTAATACTTCATCTACGTAAGACAGATCGTTGGAAAGGTTTATTTACGGCACGTTATGTTTTACGAGTTTCGGAATTGAATAAATGTTGGAGATACCATAAAAAACAATTAAGAGGTTTATCAAGATCAAGCACCAACTAAACGAACTGTTTAAAAATGGCTTGCGATATTTCGCTGCGGAGAGTTTAACCTTGAAGACGGACCACAATCCGGTCGACTTTAACACATTGATGTCGATATTGTGCGTATTTTAGTTAAAAATACTCCGCGAATTTCAACAGAGGAAGTTGCTACAGAACTTAAAATTCACCGATCAACCACTTTTCGGCGTTTAAAAAAAAGCTCGATACATTTGGGCCCTATTTACTGACCGAGAGGAACAAAATCGAGCGAATTTCTGCCGAAGTTTCTTTACTCAGGCGGCTCAAAAACGAGCCGTTTTTGGATCGATTAGAGTTGAGAGATGAGAAATGGGTCCTTCACAGCAATGTTTAGCAATGTAAGCATGATGACGCGATGGAAAATGCCACTTTGTACTCGATGAATGTGATGCTCGTGTTTCGTGGGATTGCAAGGGCATAATTTATTTTGAGCTTTTCCCCGCTGGCCAAGCGATTGATTCAGTCAAGTGCTGTCGCTAATTAACCAATCTGAATCGAGAAAACAAACAGAAACATCCGATTTTGCCAAATAGCAAGGATGTAGACTTTCATCATGACGACACCAGACCACACGTTTCGAAACAGATGTTGCGCAAACAGAACAGCCTGAAATGGAATATTCTAACTCATCGAATGTATTCTTCTGATATTGCACCACCTGATTATCATTTGTTCTAATCATTGCAAAATCATTTAAATGGGGAAAAAACTTTACTCTTTGGATGCCTTAAAAAACATCGTGCCTTCGTTCTTCGAATCGAAACCACGCAAATTTTATAATCCGGGCATCCGAATGCTGCCAGAAAGTTGGAAACAGATTATAGAAAATGATGGAGTATATCTCATTGATTGAATAAAGAACTTTATTTGTCTAATCACTGTGTGACTTTTACTCTCAAATTCCGCATGAAATTTTGCACTCACCCAATATATTAATAGAGGAAAATATGAATGCTATATTTGGTTTCGTGTATTCCGACTGTTTGTCAATGTTTAAAACACCATTAATTAATAAATATACATTTGCAGCTTCAATGGAAATTCAGACATTTAGAAGGATAACAATTTCAAAGAATCGATGAAAATAATTACTAACCAACAAGATGCATAATTAGTATAAATATCAATTGAATAGATTATACAGTAATATATTGTGTAATGTGATTAAAAAATTAGATGATTTACAAATTATTTTTCGAAAAGAAGTTAGAGAGGAGACGAAATAAGCAGATGCGTGATTGTAAGTGAATTTAACTACAGTAACATGTGAAACATCTGAAAAATCCTCTTTTAAAAAATCGTATTTTGAAATGAGATAAAAGTTTTAAAACAATTCGTAAAGTGTTTCTCTAGATATTCCATGTAACAGTTGAAAGTGTCTAGTGATTTTTTCGCAAAGAAGCATATGAAATCTGGACATAATTGTTATTTTTATTTTTTAGTACAATTTTAAAGTTTCTTATATTTATTTTTACAATTTAGCATTTATTTTTTTATGAACCATAATGGTTAAATAAAATTAAATGTAATAGATAAAATGTTTTTCAGCCTCTGTTTGCTAAAATCAAAGTTCAGCCAATTTTATGTCATTTTAAACAGCTTTGTTCCTCTTAAAGATCTATATTTAAATAAAATCTATCAATTTCAAGAAAAAAAAATTAGTGACGCTGATCCTGTAAATGTACTTTTTATGACCAGTGGCTTTTTTTCCCTAACATTAAGAAAACTATAGAACTTAAAAATATGACAATTTGTAGCATTATATAAAATATGTTTCGTACACTAACTACAGCCAACAGTTTTAATCTAAGATTTTTTTTAAGCATATTTATTGGTGATGTCGATCATAACAGTTCCGTTAAAAATGTTTTATATGAATAAAAAGTATCCATAGTAATTTAATCATCTTTTGTAAGAACTTACTTTACACGATTGCGGTGTGCAGACAGTACCTTTTCTTAACCGGAGAGTAATCGCGTGTTTTATGCAGAACATTATTAGTCGCGCTCAGTCTTTTTGCCTCCGGAAAAGTTCAAGCATTTTTTTTCATTTAATATTCAAATATTATATTTCGATGAAGTTATGAATACTCAATTTATTTTAATTACATATTTTATTAATGCTGTTTGGAATAATAAAAAAAATAAAAATCAACTGGCATTAGCAATCTTCTGAATATTTTCTTCAATATTTCAATTTTGTTGTCTTTGATCTCTTGCTAGACCATTATGATGGTGAATAAAAATTAGAAATCAGCTACATGGTAGTTTACCATTGTATTTGTAGGGGAATATAAATTAGAAGAAATTAATTTATATTTATTAGGAAAAGGACCGCCACGTGACAGATTCTGGTTAAATTTCTTTATATTTTTTTTTTCGATTTTTCATTCAAGTATTCATGAATTCAATAGATATTGTTCGTATTTCAAAAAATTCATTCGTTTAAATTGCTGCCAAATTGATTAAAACAGCGTATAGCGCCTATTACATTTCTATTTAAAACTGTACTAACACGTGTATTCAAAATATTAAAAAAAAGGAAAATTTGAAAATAATAATTAAATGGATACGTTTAAAATTCAAGAAATTTGGAAAATCATGTTATGAAATTTGCATTTAAACGTGAATATTAAACAACGAGTAATAAAATAAAACGATAAATGTATTATTATGTATTGAGATCAGTAAATATTAAAAATTGCATCATACTTGAAATAGCTAACTAATATTAATACTGGTAAACAGTTTCAATTTAAAAATATTTTTACACGAGAGATTTATTTCATACTAACTATCCTACCCGGCGTTGCCCGGATTCTTCAAAAAACAGCAAAAATTGCGAAAAAACTTTAAAAACACAATAAAAAAGCCCGAAAATTAAAAAAAAATTGTTGAACGAAATTCCTTTAAACTTCATCGAAAAGAGAAGGGTTAAAAAAATTGAAATTGAATTATTTTTACTAATGTGGAAAAAATCTTACAAAATCGGAAAAACATATTAAAAATCACATGAAAATATAAAACAAAATTCGCAAATCCGAATAAACTTTAATGAAAAGATAGTAGAATTTATTACATTCGGTCAAAAATCGAACGTCTAAAAATTCGCAGCGGATCGCGTAGAAACGTAAAATCGCAATAAAAAAATAAAAATTTCAGAAATAACGAAACTCAATATTTACTCTATTTGGACAAAAGTTTTGAATGTAATTTGTTTCATAAAATGGCAAGTTGTAAAATGAGAAAACAAATCGTTAAAAAAATCACAAAAAAAACTTAAATACAGCAAAATCGCGCAGGCGAAAATTTATCATATTAGCATAAAAGTTTAAAACCGAAATCCTTTTCCGCATGTGAAAAAACCGTCGTAAACTCAAACAACAAAAATAAATAAATAATAATAATAAAATAAACAAAAAACAAAAAAGACTTAAAAATGCACTAAAAATTGCTGCAGATCAAAATAGGAGAGTAAAAAATCGCATTGAAAATCTCTAAATGTTTAAAACTCGGAGGTATTAAAATTTACTGCATTTGGATGAGACACTGTTTTCGAAAATAATTTACAAACAACAAAAAATCAGCCAAAATGTAAAAAATCTCTAAAAATCGCGTGAAAAATTGATACTTTGAAAAAATAACTATATTAGGATAAGGTATATAAGGGTAAAACATGGCAATTAAAAAACTTTCATGAATGACAAAATATCGACGCGAAACGCAAAGAATAATGAAAAATTGTTAAAAATTGCATTGAAAATCACATTAATAATTGCTAAAATTTTGAAAATTCGTAGAGAGCAAATCTTTTTAAAAGAGTGAGGATGAAATTTTGAAACCGAACTCCTTTTCCGAATTTTAAAAAATAACCGTGGGTCTCGAGTACCGTGTCTTATAGTTGAAGAATAGCTTCAAGTGTCTTTTAAATGGTTTTACGCTCTTTCGAACATAATAAAATTGGTATGTATCTATGAAGTATATACTAAAATATGCATTCTTTACAAGCTGTCATGCAATAAATATTTGTTATTAATTTACAGGACTTCAGAAAAGTATACCAATACATTATTTTATAGGAGAAGTCGTTGTTTTGGATGCGTTTTAATAATATTAAAGTGTTTCTTATTCTATGAAATTGATATAAGTTGCAGAAGTTTTCAACAAGTTACTGCTTGTATAATGGAAAACAGTAGTATTTACAAGGGTATACAAAAGATTTCGGATACTCTACTGCATTCCAACTACTGTATACTATAACAACAAAATCTGATTATTTAAAAAATATCTTATAGAACGAACATACCTCATTTTCTACGCTTGACGTGCAATTTCCAACTTGTTTATTTAATTTAAGTTCTCACTAGCTTTAATTTCCAAATATGCATTTTCCTATTTTATTCTTAATGATTCGTAATTATGTTTAATTTGTTGAATATAAATATATATATATAAAATGAAAATTATTTATATTAAATATTTTATATATTTAAAGCTTATAATAAACTTTGTATTTGTATAAATATTGGAAACTAGTGCAATGTTACAAAAGAAATATTTTTTCAAGAACCAACAGAATAATTTTTTTAGTTACTTCTAATAGAGAAAAATCGTCATAAGCAGTACGTCATTTTCTGATTATTATTAAATCCCCCGTGTGCTTCATTGATTAAATTATATTCCTGCCAAATGCACAAGAAACTTTTTCTGCTGAATGTGTCTGAACAAAACTTAGTTTGTTCTAGTTTGCTTCTTAGAAAATCTTTTACTTTGTATAATTATTATCAAAACGTGATGCAAAGTAATTATGTATTTATCGGTTCTCCAGTTAAATTTTAAAAAGATGCAAAGTTTTATTATTATTTTTTAGACTTGTAAAACACCTTGTTTTATTGCTTGTTTCTTTGTACCAGTAAGATTACTGCGATGTTTTGTCGATATTCAATTGATACTCTTTTGATTTTGCATTTCATTATTTTTACAAGTAGAAGTAAAATTGAATGAAGAAAATATTTTACTAAACTCCTCTCTTTTAACAGATGCAAATTTCCATTTTGGGTGAAAAAAGTCCGGGCCAGGATTCGAACCAGAAATGTATTGGCTGAAACCGCCAATGCTGGATCGCCGGGATGGCTCAGTTGGAAAAGCAATGGCGGCTTCAGCCAATACATCCCTGGTTCGAATCCTGGCCCGGACTTTTTTCACCCAAAATGGAAATTTACATCTGTTATATTTAATTTACCGATTTATAAATTGTGTTTAAAATTATTCTAATCCTCTCTTTTAATTCATGCATTTTGCTGTCAGTTAAACTTGAAAAATATAATATACAGGGTAGTCATAAAAAAACTTTGCCGATATACGAACTCTAGCTACCGGCCCATTCAACCGATCGAGATAAAATTATAGATATAGTTATTCACAGGTATGAGCTCAATAGTCTGCCAACGGCAACAAATTGGAGCTCGCGGTTACGGTTATAGCGACAGAAACTCGAAATTTTAAAACGGCAACGCCCATTTTTTTCCTCGCAAAATGCTCAGTGCATGCTCGAACCTTAAAGAGCGTTGGAAAGGTCGCATATCGCAATAAACGGACACGTTATGCTCGCTCAAAAACAGCTCCGCCAACGACCAAAAAAAAAAAACGATCATGGCGCACGATGGAAATTTGCATATGACAGAGGAAGAAAACCAATTATGGAACGCCGTTTTTCAGATATTCAGCGACGAAAACGGATAAAAAATGGGATCGGATGTTAATTCTTCAGTCGGTAGCTTGCACATACCGACGAAATGACTCTTCCAGCGAAAGTTCATGGTGAATTGGTAAAACTCTTTTATTAGAATGGGATGAATGCTGCGAAAACCTTGCGTGTTTATCGTCTAAACCATTGCTAAATGCTTCGCTCATGTAGCCCGCAAGCTCTTTGTAATTTCGTAAATAAAGATCGAAAAAACCGCCAGCACCTCTAGCAGTCCTCCATCCAGATGACCAACTCTTTCTGAAGATACTGTTATGAAAGTGCATCACATAGTGACTGTAAGACACACGCAAAACTGTAAGATGTGCATCTCTTGTATTATATACACCGAAATCAACGATGCTAAAGCCTGCGCGTTCTTTAATCCGCATGCTTCCTTACCTGTACCAGCGTATCCAGATGATGAAAGTAGGAGAGCATCAACGTATAGACTTTGCTAATTAATTTCTTATCAAATGTGATGGAGATAAGGACTGGCCTCTTCACTTATTATGGACAGACGGGGCACATTTCACCTTCACTGGCAATGTAAACACGAAATACTGTGCGCAGTGGGCAGACATGAATTCCCACGGCGTGGCGCCCGTACCTTTAGACAACATGAAAGTTATTGCGTGGTGCGGCATTGCATGCACAGTTTTTTCCGTGCCGTATTTCTCTTTAGGAAATGATACCAACGGAATTTGTAACTTGTTCTGTAACAGGTTTCCCGTTATACGGCAATGCTGCAAAATGTCATCATACCAGAGCAAAATTTCGTCATTTACTGCATCGAACTTTTTGGAGTGTTGTAATCATTGATTGGTGTAATGAATATGCGTCAAATGCAAATTTCTTCTGTGTGCTCCGATCGTTTTTTTCCTTTTTTTGGAGGGGGGTTGGGGGGGCGTTTGAAGAGTTTTTTTTGTGCGTGCATAACGAGTCCGTTTCTTGCGATACACGTACGGTTCCAGCGCTCTTTAGGGTTTTCGCATGCGCTGATCATTTTTCGACGGAAAAAAATAGGCGTTGCCATTGAAAAATTTCGAGTTTCTGTACATATAACAGTAACCGTTAGCACCACTTTATTGCCGTTAACGGAATACCGAGCTCATACCTGTGAATAACTATATCTGAAATCTCACCTCGATCGGTTGAAGGGACCAGCCGCTAGAGCTCCATATATCGGCAAAGATCTTTTATGACAACCCAGTAAATCATTATACGTTTTTTATGTACTTTCTATCTTTTTTTTCTAACACAATACTAAATGTTATTGATATTTTAGAAAATGGAGATAACAAGTAAGAAATAATTGTTAACTATTATACAAATTTAGGTACTGCTAGGTTATCCCGTAGACCAAAAAATTATCGCCAAATTATAAGATTAAATGCCGATAATGGATGATCGTGAATGTCACATTCAATGACATTAAATACGATTCACGTGTTTAAAACGTCATTAAGTGATTTTTATTTCGACTTTTTATTTGAATTTTTATGAATACTCTTCTTCTTATTTATTTTTTTTCGTTATTTGAAATAAAAATTATGTCAATATGTATAATTTGGCTATTAGTTTGGCTATTTGTATAATTTGGCAAAATTGGTCGACGGGATAATACAGTAGTACCCAAATTTATTAACATGAAAATTTTTATACAAAGTGATCATATGTATAAATTCAGAAGAGTTTTTTTAGCCTTCCGTCGGGCGCGCCGTTCTAAAAAGTACAACATTCACTTTCTTTTCTCTTTAAAACAAAACTCAAGCAGTAGTGTGTGTTAATAACCGTTTCTATTCGTTTATTGGATCTTTTATTCCGTTTTTGAAAGTTATTTGTATATCAGATTGCGCAATTAGCTGCACCTGTCATTTCAATCTGATAATAGTGCATGAAATGCGCAAGATTTATCTGTAAACAGCCTTCAAAAAAGCAAATCCTATGCTTGATACGGGAAGAGACTAATACAGATGAAATATAGGACTAATTCTGTAAATTCGAAATTACTTATTTATTGTTTAGTAATTCATTATTAATTTGTATTCTTTTTGTTTGTAGTAGTTACAAGCTTTTTATATACCTAAACTTCGGCTTTAGTATGTTATAACAGAATAAGTCTTAAGCGAAATACTTTCATAAACTGTGATCAAAGATATCTTACATGATATTTGTCAGTTTCATTATTTGTAAAAATTAAATAAAGGTTAAATTATATTCTACAAAATAAAGGTGCAACGGATACATGTAAGTGAAATTCGTAGACATTGCAGTAGAAAATAAAATCTGTGTTCTCAATACAATATTTATGAAGTGTCGGAAAAAAATTTCTCGAAAAAATACATAATAATAATAATAAAAAAATTAAATCCAAAAATAGATATTCAACATTTAGAACCAATGTTCTTCAGGACAAGTAAATTGGGGAAAAATTCAAAACATCATTTAATTACAAAATAACATGTATTTACTAAATTATAAAGTGTAACATTTTAATATTATTCCAAAGATAATAAAAACTACAGCGAAACATCCGTGTGCGACCATCTATATTAATCAGCCACATCCTAATTCTTTTCATGGAACGAAATTTATTACTTACCCATCATATGTAGTACAGGGTAAGTCTTGCAATCCTTTTGGAAATCGATAATTTTTTTACGGATATACACTTTTCAGATATTACAGATTCCGAAAAACATATTTTTTGAAAAAATACAACTGCCTTCCGTCCGTTTGTGTGTGTATGTCTGCCTGTAAAAGCTCTATCTCCCGAACAAATTGAGACAGAGTCTTGAAATTTGTAAACACTTATTATGTAAGAATGGAAACAAGCCTATTTAATATCAGTAACCTCGATTATCCGGAACTATTCTATTTTTTTCGGACTCTCAAAAAGTCGTTCTGATGAAAGGTATATTAAAATTTTCGATTTTTTTATTTTAAGGAGTGGACATAAAATGCAATAAAATAACAAAAATTTTGCATAATGAATTAAGTTGATCGGATTATTAGTTGCCGAGATATTTGTATTGCTGTTTTCCCCATTCTTCGATTTTTCATGACCTTGTATTTCATTTAAATTTCAATTCAAATGTATATTTTAATTGGAAATAAGACGCTTAATAAGACGCAGTAAATTGTTAATTAATATAATTATTATTATTGGAGTTATAAGGATGTTTCTTTTACGCAATTCGGTACTGCTTGAGTAATTTGGCGTTTTATATAATTTTACGAAATTAGATTATCAGCAATTCATTAATAGAGCATTACTACGTGTTGAAAATATTTAAATATACATTAAATTTTATTTTGGAATTTCGATGCAATTTTTAAAAAGTTTACACATGTTTTATTTTCATATTTTATATTATGCATATTAATGGTGGGTAAGTATTACGGTGCTACACCTCCCCCAACGACTAGTTCCAATAGGTTCAATACTAATTTTACCTGTATTCAAATACCATCCCAGTTAAGCTCCCTCTGTCAGCGACCAATTTTTTTTTTTTTTTTTTTTTTTTAAGAAAATAAAACAAATCCCGTTTTTTCGGGTCGCTTGATAAAGATTTTATTTGAAAAACGATTTCGGGGAGCGCAGTATTCATCAAACTTCTAAACTAAGCTTAGATTTTTTTTATTTATTTATTCCGGTAACTTTTAAGTGTTTAATCTCTTTTTCACCTTTTTAGGCAGAGAATTTCACTCTGATGACAAATTATGAATAACGAACAAAAATTGTCATGTTGAATTCTGTCAAAAAATTCTCAAATAAATAAATAAAATAATGAAATCGTCATTATTTATTAAAGTCCAAAAAATTGCATTTATTTGCTGAACATCGAAAATATCTGGAAATAAGAAATATTAACACGTTCGCTGCCGCTTACGTAAAAATGTGAAGTTAGATAATGCCGCACTGTAGAAGTGGGTTTTTTCCCAGAAGCCGATTTACTTTTTATAACAAAGAATCAGTGAAAGATTTCCCCGCGCCAGCGCGTGTCTGGCTATTGGAAGTCACCCCACATACCGCGCTGGCGCACGAGTGGCCCCTTAACGTTGGCGCCATATCATGCGCTTTCGCGTGAGCGACAGCGAACGTGTTAAAGATGAAACCGTCAATTGAATGTTAACGTCAATATACTGATTTTTACTTTCTTCTATTTTTACAAGAAGAAAATATTGGATTCTAAAAAATTTTTGAATTCGAGTTTTCAATAAATTTACACTTTTAGGTGACAGAGATTCCAAAAAACATGCTTTTACAAAATGTCTGACTGTGAGTGTTTGAATCTGTGACATAAATATTTTCCGCGTATTATCTCAAGACCTAATTCATGGAATTTTATAAAAAATATATCCAGGTTGTCCCTAATATAAATTGATGCTGATTAGTTTTTGGTGTAAATAGCTCAACATGTAACTCTGCTATGCTGTATTTTTAACGACTTACCCAATTACTGTATCTGAAGAATGCATACATTTCATTAACACTAGAACAGCCGGATTTTGGACTTACCTAAAACCGCCATTCGGGGTCAATTTGACCTTCATAAGAAATTCAAGCCATATCAAAATAAAAATGTTTTTTCTTGATAAATGATGCCTAAATTGCAAAATAATATCTTTTGAAGATTTTATAATTTTTCTTTTTTATTTATGCAGTTGTTAGAGTCAGGCCCGGACTGGCCAGGTCGGCTGGTCGGCGATCGCCGAGGGCCCCCGGCTCAAAGGGGCCCCGGAGATGTACCATCAATAAAGGAATATACTGTTTTATAATTACTACTTATATAAGAAAAAATTGAGTAGTTACCAGTAATTATATGCGTTTGCAATAAGAGTTTTACGCAATTGATAATTTCTTCATGGTAATTTATATAGTTATGTCGTGTTATGTCTCTGAACAGACGGAAGAGGGCTGCTGACTGATACATCGCCGTTTATGCATTGCTCAGGAAAAGATACAGAGTAAATCGAGACACTCACTCGCCAACTAGTTGTAACTATAGTTATACGCTTGAATCTGTAGGTAACTGTAGTAGTTTTCTTGAACTGGCCATGTTGGTTATAAATTATGTGTTTTTACAATATCATGCCATAAAGTATACTGAAAACAACAAAAGAGAGCAGAATGAAAATAGTTAAAGAAAAAGGTCACAAGAAAGTTAATTTAAAGACCGACTGGACGAGGCTCTTTGTTGAAAATCGCCATCAACAAATTAGGAATCTGCACGGGCCGGAATGTCCATGCCTTAGAGATCGTCTCGGCTCATTTATACTGTCGCAGTTCACGGTAAAGGCCCCTACAAAGATCAGTTGAAGGACGACCTGGTCCCACTCAATTTCCACAAAAAATCAGTTTTTCTTAATATACAATTAAGATCTTCTAGAAAACTACACACACATTTATGAAATATTTTACATTTTAAAACAATATTTTAAATCACGATGTTTTCGAAACACAGAAAATACACAATAGTAACAATAGTATTAATGATTACTTAGAATCCTGGATGTTTCAGTATTCAAATAGAAATTCATTATAAAATTAATGTAGTTTAGACCTAGAAGGGAAAAAAAGACGATAAAAACATGATTAACTTTTGAAGATTTATTATAAAAAATATATTTCTCTGTCATTTATTAGAGCTTCTCTCAAATCCAAAGAAGTGAGTTTCTGATGCATTTCTAATTTTTTTTTTCGGAAATGTCTAAGTTTTGCTGTTTTTCTTATTCAGAATCTATGTAATCGAATGGTATTTTCTATTTTTTGATAAAGACATTATATCTCTTAGAAATACTGTCAAAGTTAGCGTTTTGAAGTGAATTTTTGGATGCGATAGCTTGGGAAAGAGGTAAAACCTGCAGTCACGTAGCAAAAATCTCTTGCATTTTGATAATTAATTTGTTTACCAAAAATGGAAAAATTATTCGATTCCCAATTCCTTCAATAGACAGGTCTGGCAATTTTATACATTTACAGTTAAAAATTAGTCAGAAAGTTCTGAGTTATTGAAAAGCGAATTGAGAATTACCTTAAGTTATACTTCCAAAGATTCCGTTAACAGAAGTTTATTATCACTATTAATATTTTTAAAAAGCATAGTGACTGCCCTATACACATTCTGAGAATATTTAAGTCCAGTTTTGGTCAGACTCTATTAAGTAGAGAAAAAAAAGTGCAAATCTGATCTCGGCTTTACGCATGAGTTAGCTGAAAAAGTTAAATCCTGCCTTTGACATCATATAACTGCCTTATGGCAATCTCTACGATGCACATGTTGCATTTTTGCATGAATAGTGTCAAACTAGCATCGGCTCGTGACACACATTTACACTCATTCTCGCGAAAGTAATATTCACTGAAAACTGACCATATTTTACCCCGTACCATATCTTCGTTTAAGTTTTTATATTGGGTTGGCGGGTTCGCTATTTTTCTTTTAACCAGCCTAACAGTCCCGTTAAACTTCTGCGCCTGTCCGGCCCGCAGACCGGGCTGGATGCGGTCCTCGGGGTAAACTCGAGCCCGTGCAGACCTTTACAACAAATAATAAGTTCAATGTTCTGCAATATTATTTTTAAAGACCCTTATAATAGCATAATGGTAGCATGATGGTAAGCAATAATTAGCATGATGGTAGATAGTACTCAAGATGTAGGTGTTACGAGTTAGCAATTTGCGTTAGCTATGTCCTTCAAAGAAAGGTATGCTAAAGACTTTTAGAAATAACAGAAATCTTTTCTAAACTGGCTTTGTATATAAGCTTGTAATATCAGAATTAGCCAAGTGTATAGCATTGCATCAAATCTTATTGCTAGTTCATTTGATTGAGCTACCAATATAAAAGGCTATTATAACAGTGTACAAGCTCATTTCAAAAAGGAATGTTATTTATACTTGCTGCAGGAAAAGTTACGGAATTTGAATATAACTGATTGAACAGTTACGTTTCTCAAAAAAGAAAACTTATTTGGATTGGTAGAAAAATCTTTTTTTTTTTTTTATCGTCTTATAAAAGAATGTGCGTGAAAATGGAGGGAAATAAAAAAAAAAAAAAAAAAAAAAAAAAAAAAAAAAACATTTTGCACATGAAAAATTTTACAGGTTAAAAAAATTAGGAGCCATAAGGTGATAGAGCAAGCAAAATTCTCTCTCCGATTACCAAGGGAAATGTAAACAACGAAAGTTATTCGATTTTATTACTGTTTAAAAAAAAGTAGCAAATGGTAGTTTTAACTGCAAATCTAAATTCATGACAAAAAATTTGATCAGTCAATGGTCCATATTTAAAAACCTATGTATGTATATTAGTTTACTAATTTATTTTCTTCGTATATTTTCCATTTCAAATTATTTATAAAATAAAACTATATTTTACAATCTGCAATTCGTTAGAGGAAATGCTTCAAAAGTAAGGAATAAAAGGAATGACAAACACGCTAGGTTCTATATTAAAAACAAAATGTTGTACAAGCGCAGTTAACATCAAAATAGAAGATAACAGTATCGATATAGAAATGGAATTAGATTCCAAGGAAAAATTGAATTTCAAGGAAAAAAATACCAGGTGAAAAATTAATAGATGAAGCTCCTGGAATCTCAACTACTCAAAATACAAATTGATCCTTGTTAGTGTTTTAGATTGTGCCAGGAACAATTATCGAAGAAAAATGTTGCCCCCAAAAATTTTTTTGAAGATTATTCCTGATTAAAGCCAAAGAAATTTAATGGATTCGTAGTGCTTGATGGAATTATCTACGTAAATCCTTTGTAGAATTTCTAAATTTTGTAAAACTGAAAGAAATCAATTACTGATAGACTTGAAGCAGTTTGCAGGTCAGCATGAACGTTTTACAATGGTAAAAGAATACAGTTTGAAAGAAGCTGAAGAAATCTTTGAATTTGACAATGCAGAATTTAAAATTGAAAGCAACGAAAATCTTTAAATTTTTTTTCTTTTACCACAACCAGTGTTTACAGTGTTTATATGCTCATTTTCTATTGATTTTGAACTCTTATAATCTGATATGCTTACCAACCTGTATGTCACTTACGAGTTTGTATTAACCATACCTTGTTTACACAAGGTAAAGTAACTTGTGAAAGGGTGTTTTCAAAATTTAAAATAGTTAAGAATCGAATTAGATATACACTGCTCAAAACAAATAGAAGAGCACATGAATTTAATAAAATTACGCAAATACTTACACCAAGGGATGACCACCCCGGGAACTCATCTTTCGCTTTAGAAAATACTTACACCAATAAGTAACATAAAATAAAACACCCATAATGTAAAGCGTTAAACCACAGAGGAAGAAAACTTCACACGAAAATCAAAATTTATGACGCCAAAAATTAGAAAAAAGAGATGAGTACAGAAGTCGAGATTTTACAGAAACGTCTGTTTCAACTTCTCAGTTCTAAATTCAATAACTCAGCTTGTGCTTTGAGAAAAAATAACTTGAAACTCTCACAACACCATGATTTAACGGAATTCATGGCTCGACGTATGGCCGGGACAGTTGAATCCGGAAAACTCAACGGTGTGCAGTGGAAGCTGTCGAAATTGCAAGAAAATGTCAATGCAAGGCAGAGGAATCGATTCGAGGACTCAGAAAATGTTAGATGTTAATCAGGGCAAGGTCAGTCATGTACTGTCACAGAAAATGCTAGCCGATATATCCTGTTAACAATTCATCGGGACGGAACAGACAGTGCTATCCAGCAGCAAACAGTCATTCTTGCACAGAGGACGAAGGGTGTCCAACCAAATAGCCTGAAATAGACTTCACCAGGGTGGTGAAGCTCTATATACTTAGTTAGTAGTCTGTATTCTGTTGTCTACAAGCAACTGTGCGGCCGAAATACGATGAGCAACTGAAAATCGAGATTGGAAGCAGTGCGGTAGGAGTCGAGTGATGTTTACAGACGATTCCAAGTTCTGTATGGATGCAATATCCGACGTGTTTTGGTATGGAGGGAAGGGGGCATTTATAATAGAATATTCGTGAAGGATCACATTACAAACAAGGTAGTTTATTGGCATTTGATGGATAAACATAAACGGTCTGCATGCCATTCGGCGTGGCACTTTCACGGCGCAAAGTTATAGAGACGAGATACTGAGACGTGAGACCTCATGCCGTATTTTACGCTGCAACAATTAGTAATCCCCTTTTTTTTTCATGCCAGATCGTGTACAGCTCATATTGTGGCGAATATGCTTAAAGCTGAAACAATATAGCGTATGGAGTAGTCAGTATGCTTTCCTCACCTGAATCCGATTGAGTATGCTTGAAACACACTCTGATTACGCACTGCAGCGAGATTAAGGCCTCTTTTTATTGTCTGAGACATGGAGATTTCCTTTCTTGAAGAGTTGAAAAATACTCTCCGAAGCGTTATTGACAATGTTAACGAATCCATGAAAAAAGGTGTGTCGTAGTTTTATCTATTCGAGGGTAGGACTCACTATATCAAATACTTTGCATTTTTACATAAACAGTAAAATTTTTTGTCATTTATATGTAACAATATTGTTTTCCCTAAACCGTCTTTTATTTACCGTCTTAAATTTAACTAAAATAAATAATTTTCTTTTACTTCAAAATTAAATTTATTGATGCTCTTATCTATGTAAAAATTTAATTATTATAAATTAACAATTTGGATTTATTAATTAAAGGATAAGTTGTTTTGAAAGATATATTGATTGCAGATTTGGGCGATCTGCGATTACAATTACTCACTTGTTTTTATTACTGCTATGTCACTTTTAATATTTACTTAGGTATCACTAAAGGATTTAGATTTTTATGACTTCAACACAGTAATTTGGGTTTGGTTGCCTAAAACTAAAGATATACCTCACGCTCGTTTTTAAGTAATAAATCACTCAAAATTAATACTACTTATTTTTTTTTTTCTAGCATGAAATTAATTTAGGTATGGTGTATAAAATTGTAATATAAATATTTATTGTGAAAGTAAGTTAACAACCTTAGAAAAAGTTTACGTTTTTTTTCGACTATTTTCCAAGTGAAACATAATTTCCATAAATGTGGTTTTTTGCCGTGTAAGCCTACATTTAAAAATAAAATAAAATACTATATTTTCGCTAAATTTTCCGTAAGGGGCCCCTTTTCAGTCTCTTGCCGAGGGCCTCCAAAGGAGCCAGTCCGGGCCTGGTTAGAGTATGTCTATGTCCATTTTTACGTTTTTTGAAATGACGGTATATAAATGACAGTATAGAATTCAATATATTTTATTACACAATACCGCACAATATAGTTATATACATATAATAATATACATATATATTATAATAGGATAATATTACACAAAAAAGTTATAAGAAAAGAAACAAAAGTTACAAATGCAAATAATACAAATAAGCTCACAATATGTTTCAAAGTGAGAAAATAAAGAAAAAATATCCTGAATAAGCATATAAATGTATTCAAAAGTTACTTAGACATCAGCTCAAAAACAGAAATATGTGCGCTAGACTGTGGAAGCAACACATTTACCACTTTTTTTTTATTTTTAAAAATTAGTTTCTGGCATCCCTTACAGCTTATATAAATTTTATTTTATCCCTTGCAATGTTAAAGTCACATTTCTTTTGCTTCAGAGACTGTACTTGATTTATTAGGGGTAGGTGGCAACATGATGCCAAATTTGTGCGGGTTATTTGCCACGTATTGGATAAATCTGCACTTTGATTTACATGGCAACAACTATTCAACAGTGGTTATTTCTTCTCCAGGAATACAACACAAATGGCAATTTGCAATCAGGTTGTACCTGGTTTCAGAAGCGAGAGCAAATTTATATGTGGCAGGTGCTTCGCCCTATTACTTCGCACATCGAATCTGAGATACCGCATGATTTTACAGAAAGGATTGCTTGACATTGTTTATTTGAACACAGATGGTCTCCAACTTTTGTTTCATAAATTATCTGCACAAAGTTTTGAAAAACCTAGTGCAAAACGGGCATATAAGAAAGCAAAAAAAAAAAAAAAGCACCGAGTTCTATCAGAGAAACATGCCAGTTTCCAAGCTGACGTAGTGCTTCAGTAATTGTGCATTTTGAACAGCAATGCTGAAATCACCATCAAAGGCCAGGCTGAAGTTGTATTTGTTCCAATGTTACGATGAGCAAACAATGTTGTTCCACTTGCAATTTTCACAATATTTCGAGCTGGTCTGCGATCTGTAGTGGAAGGAGGGCTAATAAGGCTCATCGGAATCCAAAGAATATCGTTTGATGATGTGTACTTTTCACGTCTGTTGCCAGCAGAAATGTTAGATATGGTATTGTCTCGTCCTTGTCCATGTGAGCGTCCTGATCAGCATGAAACAAGGGAAATCACTTTGGTAGAATTTTGTACCGCATCACTGTTACTGCTTTCAGAATACGACGCATTGTGTAAATTTACATTACGTCAGCGCTGCTAAGATGCCTGCATATTTCATGATAGAGTCGAAATGCTTAGAAGAATCCTCCTATCCTAACTGAAGGCGAGCACGCAACAGAGAGAAGACTATTTCCCTTCCCCTTGCATCGGTATGCGTCATCCAAACAAAGAAAAATTGGAATTTACTTTTTTGTTTTTAGTAATCGCAATAAGGAAAGGGCATGTTTACAAACAAACACTTCTGTCAACCAATCTACCGCGACATTTTTGTCATAGTGATCATTGTAGGAATCATCTTGACGACGTAGCCCAATCATAGCAAGCAGACAGCCATAATAAAATTTGTAGACCAATCAGAATGCCTGAATTCATATGTAGAGTGGGTGCTATAACGAAGCACAGGCGAAAACAGCTTGCCCACACTAATAAGAGCAAACAATGACGTCAGCTGCCCTTTCCTTATAAAAAATGGGTGTCCCCGTGGGCAGTATGCAAAACCGAGATATCGGGAATTAAAAAACAGACTTTCACTTGAAAATTTGTCATTTTTCTTATGGGGGTCAAAATGACACTTGTTGGCTGTTTTAGGTATTTCTATGAATATTTTCTTTAATAATTAATGTAGAAAGATGAAAAATTGTCACAGTATGGTTGATAGTATTTTAGAAAAAGTAAAAAAATATGAGCTGCGGTGTTCGCTTACGTGTCGAAATAAAGCTTTGGAAATTGGAAAAAAAGGTGAAATGACCCCAACGGCGCTTCTAGTGTTAAAAATTGTATAACAGATAATCCCAGATATAAGTTGAAACTGATTTGTTTTCGGTATAAATCGCTCAACAAATGGCGCTGCTGTGCTGTATTTTTCAAGTTTTACTCAATAGCTATGTTTAAAGAAGTATTTTTCAGATTTTAATAGTCATGTATATTCAAATAGCCTCTGATGTAAATTGATGCTGACTTGTGATTGGTGTACATCGCTCAACAGCATCGCTCTGCTGTGCTGCTTTTTTTACGACTTACGCAAACTAATGCTCGAATTTTCAACAAACTTGATATTCAGTTAGTCCTTGGTATGAATTGATGCTGTTTACATTTTGGTGTAAATCGCTCTTAAGCTCTTCTGCAGTAATTTCCACAATATCTCTATCTCACACGGATTAATGAAGGGATTTTCGTGAAACTCCAGATTCAGCTAATCATTGATATGAAATGTTTACAATTAAGTTATGGAATCAATCGCTGAACAGGTGACTGTGCTAAACTATTTTTTCCAAATTCCCGCCATAGCTCTGTCTCTAGAACTAATACACTTTTTTTTATCTCAACTTTTAATTCAGATATACATTGATAAATATTATTGCTGATTTTGTTTTGGGTTAAATCAAGCAGCTTTTATGTTGTATTTTCCACAATATGTGCAAAGCCTTATTTCAAGAGCTAATGCCTGAAAATTCGCGCCTTTACAATAACTATGATCGGCATAGATTGTCATTTAATTTTATGGCACAATGGCAGCCGGGTCATTTATTTGTGTAAATTTTCTTTTAAATTTATCCTGTCGGATATTCGGGTCGAACGCGGCATCCCTATAACATTAAGCGTTAACATTAAGCAATTTTAATTTATTCGTTAATTGGAATTACATAACATTTTTTCATAAAAAAATATAATGCCAAAAATACTTTTAAAATAACACAAAATATTTAAAAAGATGCGAAATTATTTAAATTCTTCGTACTTTCGTTTATAAACACAGATTTTGACAGGAAAAAAAAAACACTGTTATTTTTAATGTCTTTTTTTTTTCAAATTTCATCTAGTTGGTGTTGAAAGGAAAGAAAATAAAAGGCAATTTTTAGATCCGAGGAAATAAAATATTTCTTGTTATGATTTTTTATGGAAGTTCAATCGAATTCTGGGTAGTTTTTAAGATTAAATGACATTAAAAATCTTATTTTCTTTAGTAATAATTTCTATTAACTGATCGTTAATCCTTGATAATATTTTCAGTGAGATATAATTTTGCATCATCGGGATTAAATTATATAATTTCCTTCTGGTAAATTTTCCTATCTCTGAAGTAATCTATTCATGTTTGCTATATCAGGCTTAGTGCCAATTTTTAAAATTAAAAGAAACTTGTTTTTATGATATGTTATGGAATGAAAAATTCGTATGCCCATTATTCACAAACTCTTGAATAAAATACCTTATAATGTGATTTTTTTCAAAACTTTCTTCTTAATTTTTCTTCAAATAAATGTATTTCAAAAGAAATTCAACAAGTTAACCCAACCTTTTAACGTAAAATGCGTCGTTAAATTTTATAAATGAACCAATTTGTGGAGGTCAATACAGTTCATAAAAAATTATTTGGTTCTCGTCTTATGGACATGGACACATTTCAAAATTTTAACAATATTAAACTATATATATATATGTATATATATATATATAATAAATACTTTCCAATTTTACAGATGGACAGTTACGGAAATCTTTATGCCACTAAAATTTAATCTGCGCACTGTACAAAAAGAATTTAAATTTACAATACTAGTTTAGCTACAGAAATCTATAGCCTTGCAATATAAGCTAATAAAATATTCCAAATTTAACTCTAACCCGAGTTTAAATAACATAAAAAGTTCTAGGCATCCCTCCCAGTTTACTATTATGTTGTTTTTTAAAAAATATAGTAATTTTCGTGGTAAATTATTCTTTTCAGGTGAAAGTACTAATTATGAAAAATAACTAAATTCTTTAAAATTTATATACTAATTTAATTATGTAAAATATTTGCATGTGCCCAAATATTTACGTTAGTGTATACTTTAATATTAACAAGCAATTTTAATATAAACATTCGTCGAAATTCGTTTGTTGTATTGTTATATTTGCTAATAAATTATTCATATGTGAAAGCTATAAAGCCCATTTTTAATTCTATGTTTCAGTCAGAATAAAAATTCAGGTATCTTGTTTAAATAAATAATGTAACTCATTTAAAATTCTAAATAAAGGACCAAAAAATGTATGATTCTAACAATATGTTTATGAGAGGAACATTAATAAACATTTTTTAAAGACGCGATTTATTTTGGAGCGGATAAAATTCAACATACTTTTGTGTTACAAATGTTCAATATTTGTAAATATTTGCAAGGATATTCTCTGAATACAGCGTAAACTCATTTGCATACAAAGCGATGAAAGAAATGCCGTAATTCGCAGATTTCTGAAAGTTGGATTTTTATAAATAAATTTTTGTTCAAATAATAGGTTTATACCTATTCTTTAAACAAAATTTTATTTGTTCAAGATAACTAAAATTATGATCTTTTTTGACGAAAACAGAATAATTTGTTTAAAAATGTAGTTTGATATTTGTATTGTTTAAAAATAGAAATTATTCTAAATTTTAAAATAACAATTTTCTCGTAAAATTATCTTAAAGTTTCAAATAAAAGAGACACACAAGAATATAAATAGTACATTTAATTTATATAGAAATATAAGAGACAGACAAATGATATTTGAGAGCTGTTTATAAACAACAATATACTGCAAAATTCGTTAAGGTACAACACTAGGCACGGAAAAAGATCCTGATGATAATGCAAAGTCTATGAGGGCGTTCTTTTCAAATATCTCGCTCCAATTTTAATATTTTTGCATGATTTTTTTGCACAAGATAGCTGAGGACGATCCACAACCGGCCTATTTTTTACTTTTTCAGTTTTGATTTTAGATTTTTTTAAAATTTACTTTAACTTTCGAAACCGGTTTAAGCCGGTTCTGAAATTGAAACTATCGTAATATAAAAATATATGTAAGGAAAATCGAAAAAGTAAAAATTAGGCCGGTTCTGGATCGTCCTCAACTATCCTGTGCAAAAAAATCATGTAAAAAAATAAAATTGGAGCGAGATATTTGAAAAGAACGCTCCCATAGACTTTACATTATCATCCGGGTCTTTTTCTGTGCCTAGTGTGGGACCTAAATACGAGCACGATTAACGTGAATAATATTTACTACGAACTGTTTCCGATTGCCTCGTTCAGTTATATAAAAAACTACATTTTTAACACAATCAAACTGTTTGGTAAAGTTATCATACAAATTAGATATTTCCAATTGAGCGAAAAATTTCCCGGCCGGGACAATTTTTCGCTCAGTTGGAAATATCTCATTCGTATAGGTGAAACATTTGTGTTCGGATCAAGAAACTAGTTTTAACACGAATAAAAAAATGTTTCTTTGAGTGTTCCCGTTAACGATGTTTGACTATAATAGTTTGTAACGCTCTATTCGAACGCACTGTACAAGGTAATTCAAATGATAGAACATTAGTTCTATTTAATGTTTTCTTACTTTTTTTAATTTATGGACATATATATGTATACATATGTTTCATGAAAGTTAGTTAAGAAATTTTCATCTATTTTACATAGATTTCTAGCAGTTTTAAAATAAAATTTAAATTCATATTGATTTCAAACAACATGAAAAGTAATGTATTAATAAATAAATTATCACATTTTGTAAATTTTTATGAGGAACTTAAGGTTATTTTATTTTTTCAACGAACTTCCAAACATAAAAATTCATTCCTAAACTGAGAAAATTATAGTAAAACACATTTTATATAACTGGAGTATCTATAAGTTATTTATGTATTAAAGGCCACATTTAAATAAATACTGATAATATTCATTTGAAGCAAAATTCAAAGCTGAAAATTTTTTGAGACTTATAGCTAGAACACTTTACGGATTGAGATAACTAAAAGATAGCCTTTCATAATGACTTTTTTGCATTTTTAATAATCATAATTTATGTAATAATTTATGTAATACTGCAATAATCATAGTCATAATTTATATTAGAAAAAAAACATTAAAACTGGATAATACAAAAATATGAGAAATTTAAGATTAAGACGTAATCTATGTCTATGATCAGAAGTTGCAATCAATTACAGATTAAAAACACTAACTCTATTAAGACTGAGTAACAAGCAAAAAGAATAAGCAAAATCTTTTATCACGCTATAATAGTAACTCAGTGAATGTCGAGCATATATTCTTGCTTGGAGATTATTAAAGAAAGAAATTATTCATAAAATAATATGATTGAAGAAATTATTGTAATTTTTTCAAATTTAATATGGATCGTTCGTATGGATCGTTAATAAGTTCGCTCTTGTGAGTGGTAGGTACCT
Source organism: Maratus speculifer (assembly GCA_964019185.1). Taxonomy (NCBI): domain Eukaryota; kingdom Metazoa; phylum Arthropoda; class Arachnida; order Araneae; family Salticidae; genus Maratus; species Maratus speculifer. The sequence continues at coordinate 164,519,449 of OZ025294.1, read as the reverse complement.
TTTTTCTAGAATATTTTTAATTCATGATTTAAGCTACACTTTTTGACCAAAGTAGTAAATATCTTTGATATATTTGTCAATGTGTTTGATGCCATTTTTTGTGCAAAGTAACTCCAAAATAATTTCGTAGTATAAATAATGCACATATGAAATAAATATATCTGACAATTTAGTATCAGTAATAAATTTTAGATCAGTTTAAAAGTATGCAACATCTTTTAAATTATTTCATCTAATAACTGATCACAGATAACAATAGCTGATGAAATGTGTCAATGCACTATACAATTTAATAGAAAATAGCAATCAAAAATGATTTTCAGGCGAGCAAATTCAAAATCCATGAATAAGTGGAATTAATAAGAAGAAATAACGAGGTCTCTAACAATAGTCTATTCTATGTTATATCAAGCGCTTGATTAGAATTTTTTTAAATTGTTATTGCGTTCAAATAAACAATTATGTGAATTTTATACAACAGATAGCTTTGAGAAGATTTAGCTTTGGAGAGCTCATACTATAAACTTTCAGTACTTGCTTTCGAAAGTTGTGTAATGTAAATTTTGTAATGTTTTTCTTTTTCATTATTTTTCTGGTGCTTCTCTGATTATGGACAAGTTATATTGTCCGAAACAGTTAGAATAAAATTGCACTTTTTTATCGTAAGTATAGTTAGTGATTTTTAATTATAAATTTTTAAAATATAGTGCATACAATGATGAACTGAACTTATTAATTGTTTATTATAAAACAGTGTAATAATTCCTTTAATTAGTAGTAATTTTTCGCGTTTTGCTCTTTAAGTTTGGATGTCTCATTCTATAACATTCTGATATAATTTCTGTTTTCAGATTTAAAATACAAGAGCATTGTCGCATTTAGAAGGCGTCGCATTTAGGCACAACCAAAATATGTGATATACTTGACACAATTTGAAGGATGCTAAATTTTCTATCATCTATATCGTAAAACCTCAGCCACAAGGTTCACTCAATTTGAGTCGAAACCCACTCAACTCAAGATTTGAAAGTCAGCTTCTCAAAGCTGACTCTTCAGCTTTGAAAGTCAGTTGAAACAACTCGAGGGAAAAAGTTATTTATAAGCAATTTAAATCAAGATGAGTAAAACATTTTAGAAATGACTCATTCACGATTCTATAAATTGGAGTTCTTCCCAGGCAAGTCATGTCCAATCTTTGGTTTAATATTGTATGTATCGCTAACCCACAAGAAAAGTGACATATCTCGTAAAAATTCATTTTGAGTTTTATTCCATTAACAAGTTACTCATAGGTTTGTCTTGCTACAGAAACAGTTTCATAAAGATAGTTAAACAGAAAATTACTTTATTACATTTCATGCCCATTTGTAACTACAGAAATGGGGGAGATTATGTGGCGAGATAAAATTATTCAACCCTCCAAACCTTGTCCCACGCCTTCCTTTTTTAAGGATTTTATGCTTTTATTCGCGTTTTTACTTCTGCATACAATGCTGATGGCTTTAATTTCACATTACAGTAAAATCATGCAAATTATTTTCCCATCATATGCAGTATAGGGTAAGTCTTGCAATCGTTTTGAAAATCGAAACGGTTGACGGATTTATACGTTTCAGGTACTGAAGATTCCGGAAAACGTATTTAAAAAAAATGCCGTCCGTCTGTCTGTCTGCCGTGCTGTCTGTCTCTGTGTCTGTAAACACTCTATCTCCCGAAAAAATTGAGATAAAGAATTTTGTATGTACTTAGTATGTAAGAATGGAGAGAAGCCTATTTAATATCAGTAACCTCGATTATACGAAACTATTTTTTTTAGATTCTCGAAAAATTCGTTCTGACGAAGGTATATAAAAATTTTCATTTTTTTTTTTTTTTTTTTTTTTTTTTTTTTTTTTTTTTTTTTTTTTTTTAAGAACGTAAAAAAGCAATAAAATAACAAAAGAATTGCATAAAAACGGAATCGATTTGATAGTTAGTTGCTGAGATATTTGTAATCCTATTTTTCACATTCTTCGATTTTCATGACCCTGTATTTCCTTCAAATTTCATTTCAAAAATATATTTTAATTGGAAATGAGACGTGTAATCCGGTACAGTAAACTATTAGTTAAATGATTATTACTTTGGGGGCTATAAAGATGCTTCTTTTACGGAATTTGGTACTACTTGAGTAGTTTGGGTGCTTTATGTAATTTGTCGAAATTGGTTCATCAGTTCATTAATTGAGGATTACTATGTACATTATCAATATTTAAATCTATACTATTAACCGCAGTAAACGTCTGTCTGTCTGTCTGTCTATACCGCTAAAAACTTTTCTCAACGGCCGAGTGGAGCGGCGCTCTGGGTGTCTATCGACTCGGGACGATTCGGCCTTTTGTGATAATGAATTTCGAGAAAATCGCCCGGTAATTACCCGAGATATTAATTAAAAACTACCCGGGAAACGTGACAAAAAATTCAAGTTCCGAGACGGTTCTCTGACGGAGCTCTCCGGTCGAAACTAGCTTTCCGCGGATGAAGAACCACGAAGGTGTCGAAAATACGAAAATTAAGGAGTTTTATATAACGTCGCATCCGCGTTGCAGATTCACGGATTTTAAAACAAATTACATATTCTTGAAGGAAATTTAAAGACCTTTCTGACGGTCTATTCGTCTATTCGGTTTCAAGAAATACGAACATTAACCATTTGAAAAAAACGTTTTCCCGAAAGCTTTCATTTTCCGTTTTTCTCCGCAGAGTTTTCGACCGAAAACTATCGAATTTTAAAACGATGGCATCCTTTTTAATTTTGGAGGCACGACAAAGAAAAAAAATACCCCCTCAAAGACGCTTCTGTCTAATTTCCAACGGTGCTTTTATTTTTGAAATATTCTAATATTAACCCTTTGAAAAAAAAATCGAGAAAAAGAGTCTCCGATCGTACAATTTTGTTTGCTTTTTCGACACTTTTTCCGCTCATATTTATATGAATAAAATCCCTAATTTTCAATGTTTCTTTTCCATCTTTATACACCTCTTAGTGAATACATCGTTTTGAGTTGTGTCAAAATTTCAAAAAGATACAACGGTTAGAAGTATTTTTAAATCTGTAAAAACCGCGAAATTACGGCGTAAAACGGGCGATTTTTTTTCTGCCATATTTTTAGGTAAAAGTAGCCCTTAAATCCTGTATTCTTCAATGATCTTTATATGTGTGTTTGGGGTACTGGTTTTACACCTTGCATAAAATTTTTGAAAAAATCGGGAGGCCGTAACTGTATTTTAAATAATATAATAGGCGAATTTTTTAATTTAAATTATTAAATGTGAAAAAGGAAAAAACTAAAAATTTAAATTTTTGTACAAAATATGCATATTTTTACACGAAAATTATACTCGAGGTTTTTTTCCAAAGTGTCTAATAGTAATACATTGCGACCTCACTAATCCGACACTCGGTAATCCGTATATTTTTAAAATATCGTTAGAGAATATTATTGGAAATAAATACATTTTAAAATTTGACATTTCTTTAAAATCTTCATAAAAGCAGTTAGAGAATTCCGTGGTACAAGTTGCATCACTATTTTGAAACGATACAACAGTTAGAAGTATTTTTAAATAAATAAAAACGCAAGTGTGCACCGGGACTTAGAGAGATTATTTTTTTCAGAAAGGGGCCGTTAGCGGGCAAAGCTCGCTAGTATACTTTTAAATTGTGTTTTGTAATTGCAATGCATTTTACAAATAGTTTCCATATGTTATAGCATGCATATCCATGATGGGTAAGTATTACGGTGGCCCCCAACAACTAATTTTCTTTTGCATCTCCTGTGAAATTTAAATTTGTCGTGAAGTGTCACTTGTCTTGCGGGTGAACGATATGTACATGTCTTTTAATTATTGTTACTAATTATATTATTTTTTTTATTTTAATAGCGTATTATACTTGGTAATGACAACAACACTTAAATTATACGGTTATATGCACTCATAGATATACTTGAATTCTGAAATAGTGCATTTTTCTTTTAATTGAAAAGCTGTAAAATTCATTATAATTGAGGGTTAAAATTCAAAATTGTAATGGAAATTGTTATAATTAAGTATATTTAGTATTTCTTAATTTAGATTATTTTGGTAATTAATAAAAAATACATTTTCAATTATATATTTTTTTACATTTTTAGCATATAATATAATATTATGTAACACATTTTCAATTTTATGTCTTTAAAATACCTGTTTTTTTATTAGTAAAATATCTCAGTATTATTTCATAGAATAAAGCTGTCAGAAATGCTACTTTTTATCAAAAAAAGAATGCTTTCACACGCAGTATTGCATGTTTAAAGGCCTATCTTTTTTGATGGAATACTTTCAATATATTTAATACGATTTATCTAAATAAAAAGAGTAAAATGTTAAACAATCCCTGCAATTAATGAAATAGTTCTTCTACTATATCCTAATTATCCATATGGCTTATAATAGCCACACCCTTTTCAGGCATGTTAAATGGCAATTATATGTTACAGCATTGTGCATTTGGAATGAAGAAATATAACAAATTATTTGTTGTCATACAATTGACAAACGATAAATGTCTGAAATATCACTAGTTTAAAGAAATTTAAATTTATCACTTCATAATTTTAAAAAAAAATTGAAATTTGAATTTTTTGCTAAGGTTGTCACTTTAAAAAATTACAAATAATGAAGATTAATGAATAACATTGAATAAATATTTTTTTTGTAAGAATGAAACAAACAACTTAATAAGCTTAATAACTTAATAACTTTAGCTTCATATAAATGATTGCTGTTGATTACACATTGAAAATCTATTTTTAAAATGTAATATTTTTTTAATATATTTCATGAAACTTTGTTTTTAAAAGAGTTTTTTTTTTATCCCTAAAGGAATGTTACATTATAAAACAATTGCTTATTTTAAAATACAGAGATAACAACTTTGCAAGTAAAATGGAAAAGCGTACAATGAAGCTGCTTTGCAGAATATACTAAAAAATAAATATTAAATAATAATATCAGTTTAAAAATAAATTATTTGTTGAAAAGTTACGGGATATTAAATGAATACAAAGTCGAAATATTATGTTTTACTGCACATGAAATCTGGTTTTTAGATTTTATATTAAAACAATTTGGAGAAACTTTAAAACAAATAATTGTAGCTTGCAGATGGTATTATTAGTTAAAAAAACAAAGGAAAAGCATAATAAACAATGTCCTTCGATAATCTACTTTAATAAATCGAGTTTCCTCCATGTGAGTTATAATGCATTCTTTACTCTCTAACTCCCGTAAATAAGTTCAGATTTTCTCGAATCGGTAAACCTTATTTAGCGTCTCTTAGATATGCTTGGTATCGCTTATGAAATACGTGAGATTAATAGTTTATTTACAAAGGTACTTAAAATAATTGCATTACATCATGGTCTACGGACAAAGGGGTTTGCACCACTGAATTTCTCTACCATTACGTTACACTAGGATATTCATAGCCTTCTTAATAAATTTACTTTCAGAAACAACAAAAATCGGTTACAATATAGTTTTTGAGTAATGATTGCTGGGAATGGGTTTTCAATTTCATCATGTGCTTTAAAATTTAACAGTTTTCATTGGTATGTCCTTATTATATAAATACCTGGCACCTACATACGTTGTTTGACATGTTCGTCTGCCTGTCGGCATGCAACAATACAAAAACTACAAAAATTATAAATATACATTTGTTGAAAATTTTTTTAAAGTCATTAAAAATTTTAGTAAAATTGGATACACAATTCAAATGTAAGACTGTAAAAACTATTCCGTTACATTACGGCTGATGGGATAAAAACATTTTCAAGTGCTTTTTAATTATATTTACCGTTGAAACATAGTGAAAGTAATATGTATTTAAGACGGGAATTAAAATATACATTTTGTAGAATATGCTACTGAAAGAATATTTTTATTCACTTATTGGGCACCACAAAAGAGTTCCGTTACATAATCGTATATGGGGGGATCATTATTTGCAGTATATTTTAATTATGCTTAACTTATTCTCAAATAATAAAATTAATATGCATTGCTTAGGTTTGCTACTAATTACTTCCTGTGAAATAGAGAATGTGTTTCTTACTGTTGAATTACATATAATATTTTAATTTATTAAAAGATGCAGTTTTGTTTCATTATTTTGCATGCGTTAAAAAGTGTTCCATAATCTATGCTGAACGCAAGATTTTCAGTTTCTTATTTAAATATATAAACCTTTTTTGATTTTGCTCTCAACGAAGAACTTCAGAAAATCTTAAGAGGGGATACAGAAAATATTTTTAATATTCCTGAAACGCATTACTTTGAATTACGTAATGAGTTTCTATATCATCTTAGATAGATGAGGTAATCACCTGCACTGTAGGATGTGATTGTAGAATTTGCTATTTTGAGTTCCTTGACAATTGATGGTGAGTTTTTGTCTTTATCTCTTTGTCTCCTTGTAAGAGTTCATGTTGAATAAGATTTTAAGAACTGTTTTCAAAAATTGTTTTCGTTATATTAAAATTTTTAAGATTATTTTGAGGAGCAGATTAATATTTTAAAAGTATATGATAAATTATTAATTTAAGACTATAAGATAAATTAATATTTTAATACTGCATGTATAAGTAACAGTGACTCGGAATATTTTTATATTTAAAACAAAACAATTATCGATTGAAAAGTGTATTAAAGAATTGAATGTTATATTTCCAAATTGAAATTAAGTAATGCTTAATAAAACATGAATCATACATTACTTAATACATATATATAGCGAAACAATAGGCTATCTCTTTAAATATTGCCCCTAGGCACATACTTCCTACTCTAATGTTTCTTAAAAAAAATTTAAAATTTGATGATAAAAGTTGAAACTCTGTGGGGGTGAAGTCTATTTGAAAAAATACGAAAACTAAATTTTTATACGGTCCCTGCAAGGCAAATTATTCATTCCTGATTAGATCAAAATAATTTCATCTTCATATCTAAAAAATTCACAGAGATATTAAAATCAAAAATTCTCCAGAATACGTGACTTGCATCAATTAACCATGCCTCTAAATAAAGAGTTTTTGACTTGCTTTGAAAGAAAGTTAGAGATTATCCAAAATTTGCCAGTTTGAAATGTCAATTTAAGACAGGCATTTCATTTGGACATAAAAAAGCAGCGTACAGGTTTAAGCTACACCGGATTTTAAATATGCTAGTACTCTCCATTAGAGGTTGCATGGGTCGAAATATCTACGACCGGTCCTGAACCTATCCATAGGGAAAAAATTGATCCGACCAGGAAAAATGTTAAAACCACAAACTGTCCCTGCCTGGAAAAAAATTTAAATCATAGCCCAGCTCAGCCATAAAGTTCTACACAGTCTTATACTTCGATATGGTTAAAAATTGTTTGGTATGGAGGAGTTCTGACAAACATACTTATTATAGCTTATTGTTCTTCATATTTATACTTTTTATCATTGAAGAACCGCATAAATCTGTGATATATTTATTTTATCAATAAATCTCTATTTACATGTAAACATTTCACTTATATTTTAATATTGTTAATCCATATTCCGTGTGTTGGAGACTTTCATAAATGTTATAAAGTAAAATCTTTTAAGACTGAATGACATAGGGAAGAAAAAAACACAAATTCCTTACTTAAGAGGTATAAATGGAGTTTATTTTTTTTTTCTCAAGAATTATTATACTTATTTTGCATCTTTAAACACATTTTCCGTTTAAGAAAGGACTGCGCCTATAGGCAGATTTTTTGTGTTACTTTTACGAATTTGAACATACTATTTAAAAAAAATGAATTGAATTAAAAAAAAAAAAAGAAAAGAAAAGACTTTTAAAGTCTAGGTGTTTTTCGTAAATATTTTGATTGAGGCAAATATTACTATTTTATGCACCTATTAGGTCAGTCAGAGACAGTGATTTTAATACGGGTTGTTTCGAGAGTCGGAATGGAAATGAAATCCCGTGCAGACCTAGGAGGAAGGAAGTAGTCTCCTTCGGTATGAAAAATACGTTAGGACCGGCCAGGCGAACCTTCGGAAAAAAAATAACGTCCGGTTTCTGGCCCAGTTTTAAACCCGGAACACAGATTTTTTAACATACTCTCCAGAATGATAAAAAGCCTGAAGTTTTGAGAGCTAAATTTATAAAAAGTTCTTAATTGGCATGTTAGAAAAAGCATTGTTTTAAATAACTGGCGGACATTTAAACTGTACAGAAAGGAGATTGAACTTATATAAGTTAAAATGAATCGGAAGTTTGCGCAACAGAAAGGGATTACTTTACACTTTTAATAAAAAAAAGAAAAACTCTTAAACATTTTATTAGGAGCCAAGCTTTGTTTGAAACTTTAAATGCGTCTTTCAATATGATGAGTTTGTTTCCCGCACTATTTATCGTCTTTAAATTTTTAAAAGTCAAGAGTATTTAATGAAAAAAAAGTGCAATCTTTAAGTATTTTTTTATTATTTGACATTAATTTTGTTTCATCCAAGTATGCATTGCATTATTACATTGCATCATTACATACATGCATTACATTAGTTTTGTTTCATCAAATATATGATTTTTTATACTTAAGTTATATCATTTTTAATAAATATTTTTAATAGTTTAAAAAATTAATATTGATGAAAAACACATGGAACAAAATTTAAGTCAGATTTTCCTCCTTAAATCAATTTAAAAAATGAAATCCTATAAATAATGTTTCGTGTTATAACGATGTTAAATTATCCCATTTGAAACAACATTAATCATTTGAAATTTGTATAAATACTATGTGAAATTTTAGGATGTGATTTTGTTAGGAAATTATATGTCTTACCATCACAAATATAAATAAATACATAAACAAAATAAAATTCCACTTAAAAGACATAATTTTCAGCTTTGTTAAAATAATTGTTATAGTGTCTAATAACTTAAAACCTGATTTACTATTTAAAAGGCTATAACTCTGTAAATTTTGCAGATATGAGATGATGTTTTGCGTCTAATTCAGAACTGAATAAGGAAATTTATCGTAATTGAATTTTTAGAGGGCCGTATTTAAATTTAAATTTTGTATTTTTTCAATTAGTCCTCTCGTAAAGGTGCAACTTATCAAAATTTTCACTTTTTTAAAAATGAAACTCTGCCATTGGAAGTATGTACCTAAGGGCAATATTTAAGAGTATAGGCTATTGTTTCGATATTTATAACTCATCTTCTACATTTTTATGTAAAATGAATGAAAATTTTCATAGCAAAGCTGGGGTAAATGTATCGGAAACCTAAACTTAAAAAAGTTTTACATTGCAATTTTCAACGCATTAATATAATTAATTATAAATATGATATTAATATATAAATATGATTACATGATCTAATATAAAATCAAATACTGTTTTTGTTAATGAACGTTTCCTTTTTTATGCCAGTATCTATAATTTTTTGACCTGTTTAGATTTTTACCTATATATATATATATACATAAATATTGCATTGTACACTTAAACATACTTACTTTATGAAATACTGTTATAAGCATTCAAGTTTATTTCTCCGTAATAATATATTCTATATAGTCATATAAAAATTTACGAGAATAGCGTTTTTTTTATCGAAAAATTCTTATATATCCCTCACCGGTAAGAAAATTAACGCATCTCGTAAATAATCCTTTTGCAATTTATTCCACAAAATGATTTCTCATATGTGCATTTAGCTACATAAAAAGTTCTGCAAGTTTGGTTATATGGAATATCAATTTATTACACTATACGTCTCTTTTTGATTACAGAAAAGAAATGGATTGTTTGGGGAGGTAAAATTATCCCAAAAACAAATAATTCCTGACGGAACTTCCGACGAAAGTCCTAACTCCACTACTTTTCATCCTGGTGACCTTTCATTCCAGGGGATTTATTTATTTAAAGTTTTTCTTAGAAAATATGCTTAAATTTTAAACAGATATTTATATCAAAAATACGAAATCTATCCCAAGGATACACAAATAGCTTCAACCTTTAAGGAATCTAAGCAAAAATATCTCTTAAAAATACTTTTAATTTTTATATTATAAGTTGAAACTAAAAACAAATAACAACTAAATGTAAAAGAAAAAAATTGTACATTGTTAATTTTATTTAAAAAAAACATAAATTGTTTTAAAAAATATTCTAAAAGAGACAATATTTATTCATAAAAGAAAAATTAAAACATCAGTTTAAAAAATATATATATTTACAAATATAATTAATATCGAGTATCAATTTACTAGATAGAATCTTTCAATAACTCTTGCGTTTTAATCAATGAACTTTTGTAATTTGCTTTAAAAATTACTGGGAGAATAGAGCTGCACGAAAATATCGGACGTAGATAATTTCTGTGATCAGAGGCTTCACTGAAAATTTACGAGGTTTTCCTATCCTCGTTACATTTATCATAAAATTCAAAGAAATATTAATTTTTCGGTTACGGATATATTGGTTTTAGAGAATTTATCGACACTAAAAAGTGACATAAAAATATAGCAGAACATATCCCATATAGCACAAAAGCTCCTCAGTACCTCCCCAGGAGCTCCAAGCCATCCTGTATTCCTCTTAAAACTAAAATGACAAGATCAGGACGTCCTGGGGAAGAATCTTTTACGATATCCTCAGGAATGAGCTCCTAGTAACGTCCCACGGAGCAACTTCCCAGGGACGCTACTCCTGAGGAAGTACCTGGGAATTCACTCCTGGTGATGTAACCGGTTAGTCATTCCTGGGAAAGTGCCCAGGAAGTCACAGTGCTGGCGCCATCTTCTGAATGATTTTGGAATACAATACTCAATTATTTTTTAATAAAATATCAAATGCAATTTAATAAGTATCCATTTTAATGACTTAATTTTATTTAATTAATTATTCGATTCCTTATTTATTAGCAAATTAGATAATTGTTATTAAATTGCTATTATTTTTAATTATTGCTGTAACTTTTAACTTTTTAGTTAAATTAAAAATTTTTATTTATTATTTTAGTTACTTACTATTTTTATATACTAATTACTATTATATATCTTTTAAATCAAATTTTGTTCATTTATCAATATTTTATTAATTATTAATAAATAACCTATTGCGTTTTGCTTTATTATTATTTGTTTTATTAATTAAGAAATTAATTTAACTTGAAGTTTCTAAATTAATACACTAAAATCTCTAAATAAAAGACATTTCTATATCATATATTTTATCTGATATTTAGAGGTAAAGATATTTGTGCAAAAAAAAAAAAAAAAAAAAAAAAAAAAAAAAAGATTTTTAATGTAAGTTTTTTTATGAGTATCCTTTAAAACCTTGTTATGAAAATTATCTAAATTGAGTCCTGATGCATCTTAATGTCAAATGTTAAATGTTTTTGTATATATATATATGCAAAATAAGCAAAAAAGTTCCGACGAAATGAGACATATTTATCACAGCACACAACACAAAATCAAAGATAATTTATTTAAAATGGTATATTTGGATTTAAAATGCATAAATATTGAGCCGCTCCCCCTCCCCTTCCCCAAACACATACCAATAAATGATTTATCTGAAAAGATTTTCATGTTCTGAAAAAATTTTCTGTTCAGAAATATACATTCTTATAAAATCAGTTAAAAAAATATAAATTCGCGCTAATTTAAAGTTTAATTTAGGTTATTATCAATTATTTATCCAGTGTAATTTATATATGTATTGAATATAAGAAATTCTTTTCTAAATAGAAGCATCAATTTAAATGTCATTTTTGAAGGTTTAATCTATTTTGTTTTGTTTATCATTAATATTTTTTTAAATGTAAGTTGTACTTAATAACATTTTATTTCTAATATCTTTTATAGATTATCAAACATATTATTATTATTATTATTATTATTATTATTATTATTATTATTATTTAAATTCTAAAAGATAAAATGAAGTCTTTGTTTTGAAAACTTCAGATATATAAATAATTTTTTGGTTCTGAAATTACAGATAAATATTTATCTGTATTTTCTAAGTAACAAATATTTTTATCACAGTTTTCAACTGAATTGAATGGAATTTCTTCATACCTGTTTGTCCAAGTTCGGTGACAATGAGAATATTCTATGTAAGCAACTCTGCAATACCCCAAGTGACCTTCCCAACCTTCAGTCACCTTCCCAACCTTCCAACAATTGAATTTTCAACAAGATTATCCCGCCCCCCCCCCCAGTCAGTTGTCAGCTGAGAATGCGTTTTGCGGTTAACTCAATGAGAAAAAAAGAGAGAAAAGTGCGATATTCCAAGAATTTAGACTGTTTCTGAATTTGTAAGAAAAAGCGTTTTACAAACAATTTTGTTAGTAAATGTAAAAGAAATATATACATATATTAATTTGGGATTTTTAAACAATAATTTGCTCATGAAAACATCTTATATTTTAAATAAAAATATCAGTTCTTTTAGGCTTTTTAAATTGCCTGAAACCTTAGTTTCTAAAATTACATGTAAAGAAATCAAATATATATATCAAAAATATTTCCCGTCTTTAATTAAATGAAAAATGGTGCATATTGTATTTTTTATGCATATAAAGATTTTAGACAATTTTCAAAGACAATTAAATGGAGATTTAAATGAAAAGTAATTTTATTTATAACAATATGAAAATAAAATGATTTTGTAACAAATAAAATTTTTATTAATAGTTTCTATTTTATGTAACTCAAGCAGTGTTTCAGTGTAACGATAGAATTTTACAAATGATTTTCACACCAAATTCTGGTATAATAAAATTATACAAATTTGTACAATGGTGTGTTATTGATGAAAATACAGAATTTTAATATTTTACTATGCTATAAAATAATACAGTGGTTTTACAGTATTTTTTAATCCCGCAACAAGTGGTAAATCTCCAAACATCTGTAACTCGTACCGTCATATATAAGAATTTCATAAGCAAGGGATTTAATTATTTGTTAATAAATATTCGCCAAAATATACCTAATCACTTTAAAACGAATTGTTGATTGATTGTATTTATGACGGCCAATTATCAACATGAGGGACATATCAAGGGAAAGGGGGGGGGTTGCCCTCAGTGAAGGTCTTTCTAAAGGAACCTAACCCGTATTTACACAAGGAAATACAAGATTCGAAGAAAACCCCTGGAAACTGCGAACAATTAGGTCGACAGGAGCGATTGGTTACAAACTCTGCGCATCCCATCTACCAGCTTCGAGAGCAGGATCTCTTGACCATGTGTGGGGCCCAGAATGAAACTGCAACAATGAAATACTTCAAAGAGCAAAAAGTAGGAAAGAAAAGGCTTAAGAAAAGACTAAGCAAATTTATGTATTTTTTTTTCATAAATTCATATAATAAGAGTATCTTTAACCAAGCGTAAAAAGAAAAAATATCGATAAAAATTTCTGTTAAAAAAAGTAAGATCGAGAGAAAGCAAAAAAGTTTCATTTTTGAATGGATTTACTTAGATTTTATTTGTCAATCATTTAAAAAAAAAAAATCAAGGTACATATCAAGGGATGAGGGTTGCCCTCCGTTAGGGTCTTTCTAAAGGAACCTACCCGTATTTACGCGAGGAAGTTTAAGATTCGAAGAAAACCGTGGAAAACTCCGAACGATTAGGCCGACGGGTGCGATTGGGTATAAACTCAGCACCTCCCATCTACCATCTACCACCAAAAGAAAAAGAAAAAAAATCGATTAAAATTTCTGTAAAATTCACAATTTTAAAGAAACTATGTGTTTTAATCTCCTTCTATTTTAATTTCTGGAAATAATATTTTTATTAACTAAAATTAAATTTTATAGGGGATATCATCATAAACGTTTTGCAACATTTATTGTGTGTCAAAATATATAGTTCACAATCAATATTATAACTACTGAACGATTTTAATGGATTTTAAGTATTAAAAGCTAAAAGGACATTTTTATCATTTAAAAATACAATTTCATTTAAAATTTTAAATTTGAAGATATTTATGTTATAACAAATAGTTATTGAAAATTTATTTAGAGTTATTAACTTAAATTTATTTCGAGTGTATGCAAAAGGCACACAATATGAGGACATTTCCTAGTTTTAAGTTTCAAAAGCGGAGTAAAAATGCATCTATACCTTAGAAACCTTTATTCCTTACTGACCCGACAGCATAACGGTCAGAGCGCGCTTCCGGAATACCAAGGTACTCGGGTTCAAATCCTGCCGGAAAAATAAAGGTTAGAAATTTGTTCCTGAATAATCTCTCTATATATAAATCCTTCTGAATAATAGAAAAAATAAAACATTCGCGTTTTCTCCTTAAAAAAATTAAATTAAATCATAGCTTCAATTTTTTTGAACATATTAGTGACCTTGAAGTTTCTCAAAGTCCTCCTATATCACTTCCTCAAATCTTCCCCAGGACCTTCCGGGGAGGACACTGAAGGAGGTCCTGGGGAGCGGGCCAGGATGCTGTAAAGCGGACATTTTCGGTTCCTGAGGACCTCCTGGTAACAATTCTCTGCATCCTTAGGGATGCCTGGGGGATGAGGTTCCTGGGATGTGAATCCTCCCCAGGACATCCTGGGGAGGCAAGTGTGTTATATGGGATAATACATACACTGTAAAAGAAAGGGTCGATCTACTAAAAAAACTTTAGTGGTCCTTGTAATTACTAAAAAATTTTTAGTAATCTTAGTCGGTTACTAGAAAATCTGTAAGAATTACTAGAAAAAAGTTAGCAACGAAGAGAGTTAATAGTTTTATATTTTTAATAACTATTACTAAAACTCACTTGGTGTGGCCTTGATAGCATAGTGGTTATAGTAACGGACTCCAGACCAAAAGGTCCCGGGTTCAATACCGGCCGCCGCCAAATACGCCCGAATCTACGTAGTGTAAGTACTCGTTAGTAAAGGGATTATGAAAGTCCTGTCGGAGCAGTTAGCAATGTTTGGTGCTGCCATCTATTGCAGTTTGGCCGAAAATCTTCCGCTTCAGAAGTTATTAAAAATAATTTTGGAGCTATTACTAAAATTTGCTTGGTGGCTCATACTGAAAATTTTTAAGTTATTTATGCAAAAAATTCTTTTGTTCAGTTTACAAAAGAAATGCTTGTTTCACTTGCAAAAAAAAGTTTGTAATGGTTACTAAAAAATTCTGTGGAATACAAATTTACTAAACAATTTTTAGTAACCTCTTGAATTTTTTTTTTTTTACAGTGTACAGATATTATTTTTTTTAATATGGAAGAATGTAAAAGAAACGTTCTATATAACTACTAAATGTTTTCCAAAATAATTAATATTTTCAAATTACGTTTTTTATCCGATTTCTTATACCCCTAAACCGGTGGCTTTGATGCGAGTTCAAAAGTAACGAATCGCAATTTTTCTCTATCAATTCGAATTGATTGAGATGAAAATAATATTAGTAGTATAACTTTAAATAATTAAGTTTAAAATGTTAATTTTTTTTTGTTATTTACAATATTTCTTAGAAAATAAGTTTACATTTTAAAGATATTTTGATAAATCCTACGAAATGTTTCGGGAAGGCACCCACAAGTTTCAATCTTTAGGAAATCTCAGAAAAAATGTTTTCTTTAAAATATTTTTAATCTTTATATCAGAAGCTAAAACTAAAAATAAACGCAAATTAAACAAAAATTTCTTATTTTTACTTTAAAAAATACATAAATTGTTTTAATAAAATGTACTAAACAAAACAATAATTATTCATAAAGAAAAATTTAAAACATCAGTTTCCTAAAAATATATATTTAAAAAGACTATCAATAACGAGATTTAATTTACTAGATAAAATCTTTCAATAACTCTTACGTTTTAATCAATGAACTTTTGTAATTTGCTTTAAAAACTACTGGGACAATAGAACTGCCCGAAAATATCGGACGTAGATAATTTCTGTAATTAGTGGTTTCATTGAAGATTTTTGAGGGCTTCCTATCCTCGTTACATTTATCATAAAATTTAAAGCAATATTAACTTTTTGATTATGGATATATTGGTTTTAGAGAAATTATTGAAAGTAAAGGGTGAAAACTTTCAATTGAAAAAATAGCATAACATTTAAGAAATACAGATTGTAAAATGTATTTTAATATGGTGGAATGCAAAAAGAGTGTTGTATGCAATTAGTTGTTTTCTAAATTATTTAATATTTTCAAATTACATTTCTTATCCCAAAAAATTTCTTTACTCGTTACAAATCATTAAATTTCTTGTTTTGGTACGTTTGTAACAAAACCGAAACATGCAAATGATTCATAAGAGTAATTTAAATAAATATATCATAAACAAATGAAACATATAAAAATTTGATTAGACAAAATTGCGCAATCGAAGCATAAACTAAAATTTTAAAAATTTAAAACACCAGCTTCTAAAAAAACTATATTTAGGAAGAAAATTAATATCGAGTATCAATTTACTAAATAAAATCTTTCAATATCTCTTACGTTTTTATCACTGAACTTTTGTAATATGTTTTTAAAAATACTGAGACAGTAGAACTGCACGAAAATATTGAACGCAGATAATTTCTGTAATTAGTAGATTCACAGAAGATTTATGAAGAGTATGAATGGTTTCCATCCTCATTACATGCATGGCAAAATTCGAAGCAATCGCATTTTCGACTACGTATTAGCTATAGAGAAAGTATTGACAATAAAAGGTGAAAAGTATCGAAAGTCACAAAAAAGTTCAAAACATCTAATAATACAGATATTAAAGTTATCTTTAATATAGTAGAATGTAAAAGAAATGTTTTATATAACTATTAGTTGTTAATCAAAATATTTATTATTTTCAAATTACAATTCTTTTCTCATTTCTTATCCCTCAAAATCTGTGGCTTGATCCAACTTAAAAACTTACGATTCGTATTTTCTCTATCAATTCAAACTGATTGAGAAAAAATTGTATTAGTAATATAAATTTAAATCATTAAGGTTTTTTATTTACAATGTTTCTAAGAAAATATACTTAAAATTTAAGGAGATATTAAGATAAATCCAACGAATCTTTTCCTGATTACGTACAAATAGCTTCAATAGGAAATTTAAGAAAAAAATATTCTCTTTAAAATAATTTTAATCGTTATATCAGGAGATGAAACTAAAAACAAATAAAAAATCCGTCAAAAATTGCATATTGCTAATTTTTGATATTTGTATATACATATATATAATGTAAATACGTAAAAAATAAAAGAAAAATAAACAATAATTATTCATAAAGAAAAAATTAAAACATGAATTTCTAAAAAAATGTGTTTTGAAAAGTAATTAATATCGTGTATCAATTTGCTAGATAATACATTTCAATAACTCTTGCGTTTTAATCAATGAATTTTTGTAATTTGTTAAAAATTACTGGGACAAAAGAATTGCACTAAAATATTGAATGTAGATAATTTCTGTGATTAGAGGCTTCACGGAAGATTTATGAGAGTTTCATATCTTCGTTACATTTATCATAAAAATCAAAGCAATATTAATTTTTTGGTTACAGATATATTGTTTTAAGAGAAATTATCGATAGTTAAACGGGAAAACTTTCAAAAGAGTAATAAAAACTAACAGGACATCTAATACATACTCATAATAAAATGTCTTTTATTACTAGAATGTATAAGGAACGTTGTATATAATTATTAATTGTTTTCCAAGATTTTTTATATTTTCAAACTGCCTTTCTTATCCCTTAAACTCTCCTTACTGGTAACAACATACTGAATTTCGTGTTTTCATACAATCTTTAACTAAATCGAAACATGCAATTTGATTAATAAGAATCATATGAAATAAATATATCATAAAGAAATCAAATTATAAAGAATAGCGAAATTATAACAAAAACTAAAGTGTTGAGGCCGATAATTAATGCACACACCACACAAATTATTCCATAGGCACTGATTATATTAAAAAACACTTTATTAAAAAAATAACACTCACTATCAGCTCACTGCTCCATTACCGTCTGCACATTTCTCAAACACAACTTTAGAATACTAATATAAAAAACACTTCACTTCTTTTCACTTTCTGGACACTGAGATTTTAATTATAGATAGCACGGTATCGTCTGCCTAAATGGAACATACCGGCCCCCATTGACATGTTTCACATTCAATAATATCTCTTTTTTTACCAAGTACACTAATTACACAAATAAATACAAAAAGTCACTATATATGTTTAATCAAATATAAAAATTGAAAGAAAAAACAATATAACACTCACACACACATATATGTATATTTATCTTTTTTTAAGTACTATGGTTTTCAGGCATAGGAAAATACATAATTTACTAATCGATCTTTTAAAAATTCCATTCTGAGTTTTTACCCGAACTACGCGAAATTTCTCATCATTACCGTAATATACTTCAATAATTCTGCCTAATGGCCACTTATTGTTTGGTGTATTTTCCTCTACTAACAATACTAGATCTCCTATTTTTACATTATTCTTTTCAATTCTCCACTTACCAAATCTTACAATTAATTTCAATTATGGATTAAATTAAATAGAACTTTAACTTTAAATTTAATTTTTTAACAATTGATAAATAAACTTTTAAGCCTTTGCTTTAAATATAATTTAAACTTTTGTGCTAAACAGAAATATTAGAATGGAGATAAAAGTGATAAGAACTGCTAGTATCCTACTGATGTTAAATCCTATCACCCCCCCCCCTCTTAACACTTTTATCTAAAAAGGAGAGGCGACTACAAGAATATTAAAATACACCACTATAGTTTAATCCTCTTAAGGATAGCCTAACACACTAGTGCATCCTGACGATGTCATATTTAGAACAAAAAAGGATAACATCTTAAAAAGGACCATTATCTCAACAGCACTTAATCAACTGTACACTAACTCCAAATATATTAATAAATCTTTAAAGAAGACACAATAACCGGGGATAAACAATAAAAATTAGCTAAATAAAGTTTCAGCTTAGCCCAACACCCAAAATATTCAAACATATTTATACACAAAATAAAAACTTTTATATAATATTTACACACATCAAAAAACAACATTTACCAGGTAGGTAGTCACTTAAAATTACTCTCATACCAACAAGATCCACTCGATCTGGCTCCTAGGTTTTAAAACATACTTAAAAATATTGATATATATACTGCTTTTATATACCTTATACACACTTGAAAAAAGCCTAAATATATTTCAACAAGAACACAGCATGTCAATATCTTACACTTATTAAACTTTTTCAATATTGTAATATTCATTAAACAATCTTCAAAGTCCATAATAGGAAGTAATTTCAATTATCATATACATTAATAATATATCTTACACAATTAACTGTTTTAAACAATATAAAAATATTATTTTCACATATTGAATAAAAAGATAAAAAATCCTTAATATTCAATTATAAAGTTTAAGAATAGTGGAACCCCATGATTAAATTCAAAGGTAACCAAATCTCATTTTTACAACATACAAACTTCCCGGTCAGGCATCAACACATGTCTCCATTCTCAAAAATAACCCTATACTTCACAGCAGCCAATTTCCAATAAAAACAAAGTTTCAGCTACAACATCTCCTAAGAATCCGGAGGACACATATAATTAAATTGGTACATAACATTCATAAAATTTTCAGCGCCGTATAAACTCGGCTACCCTTTCACTCTCTCCCAATTTTCCTGGGGCCCTAGGTCTTCATACCTCACTCTCTCGAAAAACACAAAATCACATAGGCAAGAGTTGTAGCACGGATACAGATTACTTGAATTCAGACAATAACAAATAAACCTCAAATAATAAACTATTGTTTTCATACTCAACATATTAGAACAGATCAACTAATGTTGACTCCAAGACCATAGAAACTCCTTATTGCCGAGAAATAGTCCACCAGTACAAAAACACTTTCACAAAAATTCGACTCTCGTCATAAGCCCTAAAACTTACACAGCTGACTGAATAAACTATCACATGATTAAAATAGCAAATAAAGCCTTTGTGCACAAATGTTTAAAGATAGAAAACCAACGAATACAAATGTACAAATAAAGTATGCGAAGGTAGCAAATAGCTATTTCGAATCTACTAACGAGATTCTTCATCAGTGCAAAACTCAGCGAGCTAAAAGTAGCAAAACTGAGATGACAGACTGAAAACTGACAGAGAGACGCAGGCTTATATACCCGCTATGGGAACAATCCCGCCTAAAGAAAAACAACCAATGAGAAGAAAGCAGCCAAAAGCAACTGAGTGGACAAGTAGCGACATCTATCGGAGAACAAGCAAAACAAAAACTAAAAAGCGAGTGAAAAAAAAAATTAACGATTTCCAAATACTTGGAAAATAAGGAGTACTAGATAAGTCATTGACTAAGGAGTGAGAATTTTTTATGATGTGGTAAGCTTCCCAAAAATCAAGATCAAGAATAGAAGGACATTTATGGATGATGGTGACTGAAGAAAAGTTAAACTTATGTTGAGAAGACCAACAATGTTGAGCAATAAAGGAACGTTTAAGCTCCTGATTTTTGACATACCTTTTATGTTAAAATAGCAGATAAAGCCTTTGTGCACAAATGTTTAAGGATAGAGAGCCAACGAATATAAATGCACAAATAAAGTATGAGAAGGTAGCAAATAGCTATTTCGAATCTACTAACGAGATTCTTCATCAGTGCAAAACTCAGCGAGCTAAAAGTAGCAAAACTGAGCGAAGAGACAGAGAGACGCAGGCTTATATACCCGCTATGGGAACAATCCCGCCTAAAGGAAAGCAACCAATGAGAAGAAAGCAGCCAAAACCAACTGAGTGGACAAGTAGCGACATCTATCGGAGAACCAGCAAAACAAAAACTAAAAAGCGAGTGAAAAAAAAAAAATTAAATTAACGATTTCCAAATACTTGGAAATTAAGTAGTACTAGATAAGTCATTGACTAAGGAGTGAGAATTTTTTATGATGTGGTAAGCTTCCCAAAAATCAAGATCAAGAATAGAAGGACATTTATGGATGATGGTGGCTGAAGAAAAGTTAAACTTATGTTGAGAAGACCAACAATGTTGAGCGATAGAGGAACGTTTAAGCTCCTGATTTTTGACATACCTTTTATGTTCCATTAAACGAAATCTGAGAGCACGTTTAGTCTGACCAATATAAGAAAGACCACATTGGCAAGAAATTTGGTAAATACCCCAGTTATCTAAGTGATCAATGGGGTGCTTAAGATTTAAAAAAGCAATTTTATTAACAGGAGAAAAAATAACATTGAAATCGAACCTTTTTAAAATTTTAGCAACTTGCTGACTAATTTTGGGGAAAAAAGGCAAAACAACCAAAGCATTGGAGTTCGAATTAAAATTCTTACTTTCAGATTGTGTAGATTTTGTCAATTTTCTATGAATAGAATCTATAATATTAGGAGAATAACCACGATCAACAGCAATAGCTTTTAGGTAATTAAGTTCATCACTGAGTAACTGAGGAGTTGAACAAATATTGGCAGCCCGGAAAACAAAAGTTTTAAAAGCCGCAACTTTCTGGTTAGGGGGATGAGAAGAATATCTGTGAGGTGGAAGACTGACCGCAAAAGGTTTGGGAAAGACAGTAGTCTGAAAATTATCTTCATTGCGAATAACAAGAACATCCAGAAAAGGAAGGCAATTGTCCGATTCAGTTTCAAAAGTAAATTGAATGCAAGAATCAATAGAATTCATGACAGAGAGAATATGATTTATATCAGAATTCACTTCAACTAAAGCATAGATATCATCCACATAACGAACATAGAACGGAAATTTTAAGACTTCAAATAATTTTATTTCAAAGTAATGCATGTACAAATCGCATAAAGTCGGACTAAGAGGATTACCCATAGCCAAACCGTCAATCATACGAAAGAAATTCCCGTTAAAAACAAAAGTATTTTGAGATAAGCAAGCACGAGTTAGATGAATAAGCTCCTCGATTTCGAAAAAGGAAAAATGAAATTCACAGAGCCTTTTCTTGAGGCAATCTAAAGCACCTTCGACAGGAACATTGGTAAATAATGATTTAACATCAAAAGAAACCATCGTGTGGCCTTGTGGCTTAAAACTGTGAAGTTTTTTAGTAAATTCAAAAGAATTCTTAACAGTGAAAGAATTATTGCTTGAGAGAGGAGAAAATATGGAAACAAGATATTTGGCAAGTTTATAAGAAGCCGTACCGATACTGGAAACAATGGGTCTAAAAGGAATGTCAGGTTTATGGACCTTAGGTAAAGCATAAAATCTGGCACAATGAGCATTTGAAGGAATAAGAGACCACTTTAATTTATCAGGAATAATGTGTGAAGACTTAATGGCAGATTTGATAGTAGCAATTTCATTAGAGGAAGGGTCTTTGTGGATATCCACATAGGGACCATCATTAATTAATTTATGGGATTTTTCTAAATATGAAGACTTGTCAAGAACGACAATCTGACCACCTTTGTCAGCCTTAGTTATGATCAAATTCGGATCAGAAGACAAACTTTTTAGACAATGTTTAACTGAACTATTAAGATTTGGCTTATAAACATTCGAATTGAAATCAACAGTATTGGCAATGAGATGCCTAATAGACTCTTTTTGAGAAGGAGAAATAGCACTATGCTTAAAGGCTCTTTCAATAGGAGCAATTAGACGGGGTAACGAAGGAGGGGCAGAAACAGAGAAATTGTTGTTTAATTTTAGAGCATTTAGCTGGTTATTACTTAAAGCGACACTAGAAAGATTGAGAACAGCATTTTTGTTAACAGTAGGTAAATTTATAGAGTTGTTGGCGAAAGAATTATTACAAAGCGTAATAAATTTCCTTTTTAGAACTGCGCAGTGAATCGAAGAAGCTTTGAGGACTCTATTCCATGAAATTCTGTCTATAGAATCAAAATCAGGAAAAGAATTACCAAGAGAGATATGTAAGTGATATAACTCGCGCTCTATATGAGCAATTTTCTGGCGAGTCTCTTGAATCAAAGCCCTTAAAAGAGCTAATTTAGATCGAAACAAGACCTTGTCTATAGATTCTATTCATAGAAAATTGACAAAATCTACACAATCTGAAAGTAAGAATTTTAATTCGAACTCCAATGCTTTGGTTGTTTTGCCTTTTTTCCCCAAAATTAGTCAGCAAGTTGCTAAAATTTTAAAAAGGTTCGATTTCAATGTTATTTTTTCTCCTGTTAATAAAATTGCTTTTTTCAAATCTTAAGCACCCCATTGATCACTTAGATAACTGGGGTATTTACCAAATTTCTTGCCAATGTGGTCTTTCTTATATTGGTCAGACTAAACGTGCTCTCAGATTTCGTTTAATGGAACATAAAAGGTATGTCAAAAATCAGGAGCTTAAACGTTCCTCTATCGCTCAACATTGTTGGTCTTCTCAACATAAGTTTAACTTTTCTTCAGCCACCATCATCCATAAATGTCCTTCTATTCTTGATCTTGATTTTTGGGAAGCTTACCACATCATAAAAAATTCTCACTCCTTAGTCAATGACTTATCTAGTACTCCTTATTTTCCAAGTATTTGGAAATCGTTAATTTTTTTTTTCACTCGCTTTTTAGTTTTTGTTTTGCTGGTTCTCCGATAGATGTCGCTACTTGTCCACTCAGTTGGTTTTGGCTGCTTTCTTCTCATTGGTTGCTTTCCTTTAGGCGGGATTGTTCCCATAGCGGGTATATAAGCCTGCGTCTCTCTGTCTCTTCGCTCAGTTTTGCTACTTTTAGCTCGCTGAGTTTTGCACTGATGAAGAATCTCGTTAGTAGATTCGAAATAGCTATTTGCTACCTTCTCATACTTTATTTGTGCATTTATATTCGTTGGCTCTCTATCCTTATACAAAGACCTTTCCTCTAATGAAATTGCTACTATCAAATCTGCCATTAAGTCTTCACACATTATTCCTGCTAAATTAAAGAGGTCTCTTATTCCTTCAATTGCTCATTGTGCCAGGTTTTATGCTTTACCTAAAGTCCATAAACCTGACATTCCTTTTAGACCCATTGTTTCCAGTATCGGTACGGCTTCTTATAAACTTGCCAAATATCTTGTTTCCATATTTTCTCCTCTCTCAAGCAGTAATTCTTTCACTGTTAAGAATTCTTTTGAATTTACTAAGAAACTTCACAGTTTTAAGCCACAAGGCCACATGATGGTTTCTTTTGATGTTAAATCATTATTTACCAATGTTCCTGTCGAAGGTGCTTTAAATTGCCTCAAGAAAAGGCTCTGTGAATTTCATTTTTCCTTTTTCGAAATCGAGGAGCTTATTCATCTAACTCGTGCTTGCTTATCTCATAATATTTTTGTTTTTAACGGGAATTTCTTTCGTATGATTGACGGTTTGGCTATGGGTAATCCTCTTAGTCCGACTTTATGCGATTTGTACATGCATTACTTTGAAATAAAATTATTTGAAGTCTTAAAATTTCCGTTCTATGTTTGTTATGTAGATGATATCTATGATTTAGTTGAAGTGAATTCTGATATATATCATATTCTCTCTGTCATGAATTCTATTGATTCTTGCATTCAATTTACTTTTGAAACTGAATCGGACAATTGCCTTCCTTTTCTGGATGTTCTTGTTATTCGCAATGAAGATAATTTTCAGACTACTGTCTTTCCCAAACCTTTTGCGGTCAGTCTTCCACCTCACAGATATTCTTCTCATCCTTTAATCAGAAAGTTGTGGCTTTTAAAACTTTTGTTTTCCGGGCTTCCAATATTTGTTCAACTCCTCAGTTACTCAGTGATGAACTTAATTACCTAAAAGCTATTGCTGTTGATCGTGGTTATTCTCCTAATATTATAGATTCTATTCATAGAAAATTGACAAAATCCACACAATCTGAAAATAAGAACTTTAATTCGAACTCCAATGCTTTGGTTGTTTTGCCTTTTTTCCCCAAAATCAGTCAGCAAGTTGCTAAAATTTTAAAAAGGTTCGATTTCCATGTTATTTTTTCTCCTGTTAATAAAATTGCTTTTCCAAATCTTAAGCACCCCATTGATCACTTAGATAACTCGGGTATTTACCAAATTTCTTGCCAATGTGGTCTTTCTTATATTGGTCAGACTAAACGTGCTCTCAGATTTCGTTTAATGGAACATAAAAGGTATGTCAAAAATCAGGAGCTTAAACGTTCCTCTATTGCTCAACATTGTTGGTCTTCTCAACATAAGTTTAACTTTTCTTCAGCCACCATCATCCATAAATGTCCTTCTATTCTTGATCTTGATTTTTGGGAAGCTTACCACATCATAAAAAATTCTCACTCCTTAGTCAATGACTTATCTAGTACTCCTTATTTTCCAAGTATTTGAAAATCTTTAATTTAATACTTTTTTTTTCACTCGATTTTTAGTTTTTGTTTTGCTTGTTCTCCGATAGATGTCGCTACTTGTCCACTCAGTTGGTTTTGGCTGCTTTCTTCTCATTGGTTGTTTTTCTTTAGGCGGGATTGTTCCCATAGCGGGTATATAAGCCTGCGTCTCTCTGTCTCTTTGCTCAGTTTTGCTACTTTTAGCTCGCTGAGTTTTGCACTGATGAAGAATCTCGTTAGTAGATTCGAAATAGCTATTTGCTACCTTCTCATACTTTATTTGTGCATTTATATTCGTTGGTTTTCTATCTTTAAATATCACATTATTGTTTCTGTCACTCAGCGAGGAGCAAAGTTAACATCTGAAAATCAATCCCTCTCAACTAAACATAGAAACATTTAGCAAATTTAACATCAGTTTTCAAAACAAAAATTTTCATTCCGAAAAATCTCCATTAAATATCCAAAAATTCAGCCCAAGAATTGAAAACAAGCAATTCCATGAGAGTCCATCACATACTAAACACCTCCAACTAAACCAAGTTTAGCCCATAAGTTTCATTCGCTCTTACACTACAACATGCTTCCCCCAAACTATTGTTCTTATATTCACTGGAGTTTGAGTGTTATCTGACCAAGTCTAACACATTTAGAAAACTTGACAAGCCAGCTGAAAGATGTTCCTTCCACATCCAGGAGACAATTCTAACAACTTCAAAAAATGCAATCCTACAGTTGAATCTAACACAAAATATTTAAATCTGTTTCATTACATTAATATAACAAAAACTTTACTAATTTATTTCCATATCTATTTCAACATTTCACAATTGCTTAAACTCAATACCCCCCTCCCCCCCCAAAAAAATCAGCAAAAAGATCCATCAACATAATCCAAAAATGGATCAGATATTCAAAGACTCCTTCATCAAAAGGGGTGAATTTTTAGCCTTACACGTGATCAACTTTCAATTTCCAATTGGCAAAAAACAACTTTAAAAACTATTTTTCAAATTAGCACTGAGCAGGCATGACACTAAACAACTGCAAAAAATCCTTTAACCAAAACTCCATAGCAAAAGTTTCCAAATTCTGATTACACCAACTTGCTTAACGATACTCCACTATGACAACTACCTCTCAACCAACAGAAAAACTTCTGCGGATCTTCAAGCTTTCGTGGGGTGGTCATACACTATTCACTTAAGATATCCAATGCAGAATATTCTACATTTCTGTTCTCCAGAGAGGGTAAGTAAACAATTTAAATCATTAAATATACTGATCCCTAGAATATGCTATTCTCAAAAGACATGACAATTGTACTGCCCACAACGGAAAACCTATAACAACAACAGCAAGCTATCAACAGAGAACTTAATGTATATGTTCAATACTTATTCTAATTTAATCTTTCCAACTTGGGTATCTGTGTAGCATCAAGTTTCGGGATCATGCCTTTCACATTTCCCAAAATGGAAAGTATCTATTGCTATTTTTGTGATTTATATTCAAACAATATTGCACAATTACAGAAAAACTACAGAATAGATCAACTATACTTACAACAGAAATAAACAAACAATAATTATTCATTTTATCTGTAAAAATAAATCATATTTAATACATATTTCATTGAACATTTGCATACGCATTTAACAGGACAAAAATAAATGTACCAGACCAAACTCGAAAATCCTAACACTTAAAATGGTGGATCTCTTCCATGGCTCTAAAACTCTAAATCAGCTCTAAAACTCCAAATCAACTCTACTCTAAATCAACTCTAAAACTCTAAATAAAGAAACTGTAAAACATATTGCAAAAATTAATATTTTTATGAGAACTCAGAAAAAGAAAAGAAATATTTATCTCCGATTATAGATTAGATGCACTAAATCAATGACTGGTGTAAAGTAAATAATAAAATTCATCCAGTAAATAAAAAATTCAAATTTATTTAGAATATTCTGTACTTAATATGCCAAAATTTTCGTGAGATCATGTTTCCCTAAATCTAACACTAATAATGAAGAAACCTCCCATACTGAAAAAAATATACTTGATTTTTTAAAACATAATATGCTAAACTTTAAGATTATATATAAAAAAATACCAAACTTTTAAACTAAAAAGAATAGGACATAAACTCCAGGAAATCAGCAAGATTAAGTAAACCTCTGGAGCCATGTCACAAAACAAAATTTAAAATATTAAATTACTCAAAAATATCTATAAACTTTCATTAATAATTCATAAATCTCCGCCCGTAGACAGCACCAAAAACTGATTTCCTACCATTTAAGCGCCTTATAAGTTTTTTAAAAACTATAAATTTATAAAAAATTTTAAATATATAAAAGAGTCTATTAAAACACTACACACTTTATTCAAAGTTCAAATATGCACTCAAATCTTTTTCAAAAATCCTCAAATGCAGGCCTGTTAATTAATATATATATATATAGATAGATAGATAGATGTAACAATTTTTAACTTCATTATACTTAAACCTCAAAATTAAATTTAACTGTTTAAATTTTAAAATATATAAAACTATTAAGGTTTTAACACTACATTTTTAATAAATATCTCTATATACTATTTTTCACATAAACTACTTAAAAATTTATCCATTTAATTATTTTCTATTAAACTAAAGAAAATCATTTCATTTTCAATAAAAATAATTTTAAAAATTTCACTTTTACTGCAGAAGTCCTCCATCACACAAAGTACCAGAGCCGGTAGTTTTGTCGAGAAAATATGCAAAAACGTCATGGCCAAGTAGATTCCCAGCTTATCAGAGCTCTTGAAGGTATGCAGGATACAGTCTGTCACAACTAAGTCCATGATTCCTTGGAACAAAAGCTCATTCATGAACTCATTTCAAGCACTGTAGATCGCAGTTCATGATCGAAACAAAAACTCATCAGGGTGAAGTCCTTTCAGGCACCATAAGGCATCACAGAAAAAAGTCCAACTGGGAAAAGTCGTCATAGTTCAAGAAAAACAAAGCTGAAAGGTTCTTGTGAGCAGCAGGGAAATCAAACTTTCATACTGCCCACACACTTCACTTGTTGCACCATGACATTCACGACAAAAATGCATGAACTCCAATGTTTGGGACGCAGACCATACTCAGGTCTTATCGCCGTTCTTCACACTAATAAAATAAAACCAGCGCTGTCTCTCTAGAGGCGATTAACCTTTTAAAAAATCAGCACAGATCCTCTTATCATATTCCACAAAAACAGACTGAAAACTTTATTCTCTCAATATGCAAAAAGTCCACTGAATATACAAAAAGCCAACTTATTTGTCCATATCTTAATCACACAATAATTTAAACAGTTCATCTTCAGATTTAACCAACATGTGACTTCTTAAATTTTAATTGGCAAAGTCGTTTCAAAGAAAATTTTCACGAAATATGAAGAGCAGCATCTAAACTTCTGACTGCTTCCAAAAAGCATAGTTCCAAAAAAATTTCCAGCGATCGGTATAAAATTTTTTTTCAAAATATTCATTAACTCTTAAAACAATATCTTCTTATACACAACACTTCCATTATTTGAGCACAACACTTCACTAATTTAAGCAGAATATTATTCGACAAATCTCACAATGAAAGTTTCAGAAAACACTTTTATAGAACTCTTACTATCACATCAGCACATAGTTAATTCGAAGATTATTTACTCACATTAATAATTATTTTTACCTCCTTGCGAGACGGACCATGATAATTAATGCACACACTACACAAATTATTCCGTAGGCACTGATTATATTAAAAATCACTTTATTACAAGAATAACACTCACTAGCAGCTCACTGCTGCATTATCGTCTGCACATTTCTCAAACACAACTTTGGAATAAAAAATATAAAAAACACTTCATTTTTTTCACTTTCTGGACACTGAGATTTTAATTATAGGTAGCACGGTATCGTCTGCCTACGTGGAACAGAGGCAATTAGAAAATCAAGAGTGATCATAAAACATAGAGCTTAAGTCGAAATAAAAGGGCCGTAGCTATAATTACCATACATTTTTTAAAATAATGCTTGTTTTAAAAGTAATGAATTATATGTTAATATTAAACTTAATCGAAATTTTTTTTAATGGAAAACGAATTTTTATTTATGTTTTATGGAAAATAAATGGGAAATTTCTTTCGAATTTTTTTTTTCAGATTATAAAATATAGATTTACAATGGCGTTTATATCGTTTTCTGCAAAGCATAAGGACATTTCAGGTAAAGATCCACATTGTTTTACAACATTAGATAAAAGCCACTTATATTTAATTTGATTCATTCTTCGTATTGAGAAATTGACTAGTGCAGTGTGCGAAACCTGGTGATTTGCATATAAAATGACTTTAAACATAGCAGGGTAAAATTTTATACATGCAGATATTTTTAAAAAGTCGATTCTTGTTTTCTAGTTATGCTATATTTCGTTCTCCGTAGTATTATTAAAATCGTGGAGAATTCGAACGTACAGTCCCTGGCCAAATTATTAGACGCACTCACTTTTTCATGTGTAAAATATCACTAGATTCATAGGGATAATATTACTATGTAAAGAGTTACAATTGATTATATTATCATCTGTATGGTTATAATAAATAAAAAGTAAGCCAATAACTTTAAAATTATTTACTTCTGTAAATTAAATTCAAAATTGCTGAAATGGCAAAACTTAAAACTTGAAACTAAGGAAAAAAATTTCAATATTTTGTGTACTCTTCCTTGAGAGCAATCAGTGTTTCCCTTCAAATGTTTTTACCACATTTAATTGTTACTTGTATGCGGGTGGGGATGATCCTAGACAAGGACCTGTTTTACTATCAGTTGGGTTTTGTTTGTTATGACTTCTATGGCCAATTATCTCATATTCAATAAAATTCATGTCTGGTGAATTACTTGGCCATTCATCACGCGTTTTCGTTCTGTTGACCAAGAGACAGCGATATAATACAACATATCAACAAAAGCTCTTGCCAAAATTGGAAAAATATGTGTCAAACATTAATTACATAAATTAAAATCTCTATAAATTCCTAGGGCATTACATACCAAATATACTAATAAAAACAACTGCGTCTAATAATTTGGCCAGGGATTGTACATTCTAAACTATGATTAAATATTAAACTCGGTAACAGTTTTCGGTCTATCAGTTTCGGTGTTAAATATTTTTATTTATTTAATGCATTAATGTAATTCATTAAATATACAAATCTTATTGACATTGATCTGCGTTTCGATGAATAATGTTTTATTATGATTTTTTTTTTCCTTTTTG
This sequence comes from Maratus speculifer, assembly GCA_964019185.1. Taxonomy (NCBI): domain Eukaryota; kingdom Metazoa; phylum Arthropoda; class Arachnida; order Araneae; family Salticidae; genus Maratus; species Maratus speculifer. The sequence goes on along the minus strand of OZ025294.1, from coordinate 164,488,673 downwards.
CAATTTCAAATCGTTTTTATGAATAATATGTGTGTACTATTTTATCAATCTGAAAAATATTACAAGAGTTTGTTCATTATTATCACAACATTATCTACAGAAGTTTGCATATTTCTTTTGCCAATTCTTTCTTTTTTTTCTTTCATTTTTTTACGTTTAATTAAACCTTTTATAGAAACATTCTTCTTCTTATTATTATTTATTCGTAGTTGATAAAAGTTGCTTGACCTCATATATAAATATATGTATATGTATATATGTATATATATATATACACATTGTGTGTGTGTGTGTTTGTTTAATTTTCGATGACACTTGGCGATGTTTATAGATATGAATTTTGACTTACAAAATCATATTTCCATTACATCTTACTAGAAAGTTTGCTATAATTAAGTTTTCATGTAAGCAAATTGCGTGTTATTATTTGTGTTATGTACATTAAATACCGGAAAGAAGTTTTGCATCGGGTTTGGAAGAGGGGCACAGAATAATGTCTATATTTATTTATTTATTTGTGTGTGTGTGTGTGTGTAAAGAAAATAGATTAAATTTTTTCGGGAAAGAATATATATGTACAGTACATAATTTAGAGATAAAGCAATTTTTAAATACAAAACAGACTGATAAACAAGGTCCAGCATTTAAAATAACTGATGATCAAGTAAATTAATTAAAGACAAGATTAAAAAGTATAGTCTTTCTTGTTATGACTTATGAAAGAACATTCTATCTATAAGAAAATGTTTGAAAATTTCAATTGGTGATACATGAATAAAAAACGAAATTTGTATCTTTCATATGTATATCAGAATTTATTATTTAACAAAGGTGTTAAACCAGCATTATAACGAAATAATACAACGAAATAATATTTAGTGCCTTGAATCATTACAATATATTTGAAAATGAAATAAGAAAAAAAAGTAATACACATGAAAAGGGCGGGAGAAAAAAATGTATATAAATAATTATAATTATATTCATAATATTAAAAAACAAATATATATTAATAACAAATTCTAAAGCTTTTGTAGTTGTGATGTTTAATAGTACTATAAAATTAACAGCTGAAACTGCTGAAAAACTGACATATTTTCTGTAAAATTAAAAATAAATCAAAAGTACGGTAAAATTAACTGCAAAAAATGCTACATATACAAAAATACTGGTATAATTTACAACCAAATATTGGCATCCATAATGTCAGCATATTTTTCTGTAACTCATAATCCGGGATTCAAAAATTTTTAGATGGAAACTGAGCTTTTATTTTTAATGGAGTATTTAAAATCGTCTATATTTTTGTTATGAGTGATAAGAGAAAAACATCGATGGTTCTTTTAAAACGATGCTTAAGAAAAAATATGTAGATGAATTTAATTAAATAACTGTTCATTTGTAATGTAACAGATACCTTTTGTCTATTTAAGGTGATTTTAATAATTAATAAATAGAAAATTAATGCATTTCCCGCACACAAACGTTAAAACCAGTTACAATTGCAAATTGCAGGTTTATTATTATTATTATTTTTTTTTTTTTTTACGCCTGTCGAAATTATTTCAAATTATGTTATTTTAATAAACTAATTTATCTTTTCTTTTAAAAGAAACTTTTTATAAACAAAACTTATAGATCTTTCAATATTTTTTTTTCTAATGCTCTGATATTTAATTCTGAAAGTTGTCATATTTTTCTCTACATTTATTGGAAAACTAAATTTATTTTTAACTTAAAAAATTATATGTTATTTATTTTCATGTATTTTTAAGTTTTAAGTAACTTTAAAATTTTCCATTTCTTGGAGAAATTTTTACATCTACATAAAGGTAAACAACTCTTAAATAGTAAGATTATTTGCTTTTAAAATAGTCCTAAATTTATTTGAATACATTGTATGCCTTCATTATGTCGAATATTTATAGTATACTATTTGAGAATAAAAATTTAAAAGCACTTCATACATATTTTTACAGATTAAATTTAAATCTCTTATACTTACGATGTTATATGAAAGGTTTAGAAAATTCCGCAATATAAATGTGATGGATGAAGGGTAGACAGCTTTAAATTGTTCTAAAATCGATGAAAAATATCGGTAATTTTTTTCTTTTGACAAGTTAAATTCTTTCTGAAATATTGACGCACAAATGAAAAATTGTGGCTTATATATCTTATTGCAGAATTTTGAACAATATCGTATGAATGACAAATGTAAGATTTTTCCTGTTCAATTTAAAGCTATTTTTAAAGGATTACTATCTATTTAACGTACATACACAAGATTTGTAAGTATCTGTAATCAGTGAAAGACATACGAATAATAATTGAATGACATTCTATATATTTATAATCTCTAAAATAACATGTATATCATGTTTGGAGCGTGTATGCTTAAGCAGCTCTAGGTCAGATTTTAAAGAAACTTTTATTTATTGAATTAAATTTTTGAAATTTTTTGAGATGTTTAAACATATTATCAGTAAGTACAATCATATAATAAAGCTTATTATTAAAAAACTTTTTTTTTAAAAAATCGTAAATTAAGATCGTCGAAATATTATTTGTAGAACTTATTCATGTATATATACAAAGTTTCTATATATCTCTAATCACTCAAAGACATCTATATAATAGTTAATTGAAAGACATTCTATATAAGAACTCCAGAAGCGCAGGTGTACAAGCGACAAAATTGAAAAAAAAATTAACTGAATGCATAGACGGCCTGGAAATATGCTTATTTCTTTCTAGGTAAAAAAGGATAATTGATTTTTAATTATGTGCTGTGTTTTTGAGATAAACCACATTTGCCGAATAATAATAAACATTGATTAATTAAAAAAAATGTACTCTACTTTTTTACAACTATTAAAGTAAGAGTTGAAAGATCGCAATGAACGAAGCGGCAGTTTTTTTTAATTTCAAATCAGTCAATTATTATTCAAGTTCAAATTTATCGTCAATTATTTTTTAACTCAATTTACATCAAATCGAAATCTTTACACTCAACCCTCTTGGTTTCTGAGGTCGTCATATTTTTATAATTATTTAAATAATGTATATTTACGAGATGAGCCAAAAAAAATGCAGGATTAAGATTTATTTGCATTCTAATTTCTAAAAGAAAACATTAATATCATTGTGAATAAATAGAAATTTTGCAGTTGATTAAAATATTTCTAAATAAAACATTTATGGATCATCTTATATATAGAAATTAGAAACGCATTATATACACAGTATTCTCTTTCATTTTTCGTTTTTTCACTGTAAATTTATAACAGGAGTATCCATATAATATAAAAATAATTTACGAAAGAGCTATAAACGAATAGAAAATAGTAACTTTTGTGAAGTAGAACTTTTAATAATAAATTATGTTAGGGCATCTTGCTTTGCATTAATTCTTTTTATTTTACAAAATTATTAACTACTACTTTAGCAGTTATTGTGTTCTTGTAAGTGTAAAAAAAATCCTTGATCCATTCTACCTAATTCTAAATAATTTATTGCTTATATAATATATTTTTCTTTTTAATTAGGTGTGAACTAATAGAATAAAATAAAATAAAAAATATATAAAATAAACCTACAGCCTTAAATTTCTAAGAGAAATGAGAAAAACCAATCTAAATATTTATATAAAATGTTAAACAAAATCCCTGAATTGCCTTTTTTAAGTACTGATTTAAATTAGTAACCATTTATTAAAATTTTCTTTCTAGTTAAGAATTAGTTACATGGAGAGTAAAGAAATATATAATCACATTTTGCCTAAATGTGATGGCTCTTAAACGCAATAATGTTCTTCTATTTTAAAATCCTAATGCAAGAATTGCAAATAAATGATGTATAATTAAGCATCTAATCATAAGGAACAAAACATTTTCCGACATTTTAAATTTTTTTAACAAATTTCCCCTTAAAATACACATCGTTCATCGTACAGTGCCTCAATCTTTTGCAAATGCTTCAAAAAATCACGAAAATGGCTTACTGTTTTTCTTTTTAAACTTTGAAGATCAAATAACCTCAAGAATGCCAAACATTATAATTTCTTTTTCAAGTATCGGCTGAGTTATTTGTTACACTACAATTCGTAATGAGTATAGCATGGGTCGTACTGAGTCGTAGCATGGTTTAATGTCTTTATGCTTACAACATTGACAGGGGATATTTGGCAGATGTAGTCAGCTGGTGAGGGACTCTTACTGCATAACGTGCGTCAGGGATGTTATTTGATAACATGGTGATTTAAATGTTTTTTATTATTTATGGTGAATTCTATTCTCTGTAAAATGCGTCAAAAGATATATATATATATATATATATATTACTTATTAAGATTTTTTGGAAAACTTTTTTACAATAAACTTTTATTCTATGAACAACACAATTTAAAAGAATCATTTCAAGGTTGTAATGTTTATCAGTTTAAATTACACATAATAATTTTCTATAATAACACATTTTTTCTGTTTTTTCTGCCCTAATGTTACTGAGGCGTTAAGAATCATGGGGGACTACTGCAAGTTTTTCAGAAAAATGAGTTTCGAGTGTCAAATGTTTGTTTGATATGACGTCTATTTGCTATATTATGAATTTTTAGATTTTCAAACTATTCATGTGATATAGCCAGTTTAATCTATTCCATCTTATCTTTAATATCAATCTGTCAGTACAATAGAGATTCAAATGACTTGGTTACTTTCTCCGTGTGCCAATCTAATAATCTCTATATGCTTCCTAAAGAAGTGTGGTCTTTTTAGGTCACTTTAAAAAATGGCTTAAAAAAATTCACAAAAAATTCTAAAATATTTTTCTCAAAATCACAGAGGTTGAGAATGGCGTTCCATTTTTAACGCCCAAATTCTGCCCTATGTACTATCTTATTTTAACATTTAAAGTGCATGTGTCATTATGAAAATTTATTTTTCATGTTAGATGTCTGCAGTGGAGTCATAGAGCATTTTATATATTATACTAGCTAACCCGCCCAGCGTTGCCCGGGTCCGTAATAATAATGTTAAACGAACTTGAAATTTTTATGATTTTATATTTAACTCGAAATATGTGTAAATACACTGTTAAAAATATGTCCCTTTTGGTGCATCGTCACTCCACCGCTTTTATAGAAAATGATTACTTCAGCCCATTATGGAGTATTCTCATAGGTCAAAAGAGAGATATTCTATAAAAGCGGGGGAGTGATGATGCAGAAAAAAGGTCAATTTTTTTACAGTGTACATTATATTAACTACGTACACCCTGACTGTGTCAAAAATCAGTAAAACAAAAACAAGTATTTAGCTGCAAGAATACTCAAAATGACTGCAATGGGAAACGCAGGTGGGAATGTGTGTCCAACAACTGCGTGATTTTCGTGTTAAAGTGTTGATATTTATCCTTAAATTACTGTTAAGTGACCTTACTAAATACTTTTTTCACATAGATATCCCAAATGAAATATTTTGAATTTCAAACTAATTATATCACTCATAAATCCGACTATACCGTGAATGAAATCGATTCTCGATGATTAGCTAAAAGGTTAGTTTATAGTATTATAATTTCAGAGCCAGTTTACAAAAATTGGTCTATATTTTTTATCAAACATGTGTAATGTTCATTCTGTGAACAAAATCCTAACCGTAACCTAATTGTATTGTAATCATAACTTGTCTGTAATTTAGCTGTATCTTAGCAGTAACCTAACTGTAACTTAAATATACCATAAATGTAACCTGGCCGTCACCTTATCATAACCTAGCCATAATCTAATCATAACCTAATCGCAAGTTAACCTTAACCTAACTGTAACTTAACCATGACATAACTGTAACCTGACCGGAAATTAAATATAACACAAGGCTCAACGGAACGTAATTGCAACCTAACTGTTACCTAACCGTAACCAAGTTCTAATTTAACACTAACTATAAACGAAATATCTTAACCATCTCGCGCTAAGTAGGGGGAACTGGGGCACATTGATACACACCCTGTACAGCAAACAGGGTAATTACAGGAAGTTTCACAACAGCTCAAAAAGGTGATACTAGTGAACTTAACTACATACAGAAAGTTTTGGAATGATTCAACAGTTTGATGAAATGGGATGGGTGATTAATAGTTTTTGTAGGTCAAAAGTAAATTTGAGTTGTTCAATTGAAATGGTAGTATACAACTGTTCCAGTATTTTCAACCGAAAAGAATACCCTCCAAGGCAAGTAAAGCTACTCTTTATCAGTTCCTCATTCTTTATTGTTAGATAAATTATGAAGTGTTGGATTTGCGACTCATTTTATTCAAAATGGCTGTATGGGGCACATTGATACAGTCTTTGTCGGGGCACATTGATACAACCTAAATCCTTTTCTAATTCATTTTCTCATTACCTTTTATTTTTTTTTTTTTTTTACCATACACTCCTTAATTCAACCATTTTTCGTCAAGAATTTCTACTATGAGTTTGTATTAAAGTGAAATAGCTCTAATTTCTGTATATTAGAACATTTTATAGTATTTTTGCAAACTGAAGACGTACAAACTTACACAATATCTAGTGCTTGTAGTATTAACAAAAGAAATGGATGGCAGCTCGGCAAATCTCCAATTTATATCGATTCTCCAGATAAAACAGTATTATCGACGTGAGAAATGTTAAGTAAGAGAAACAAGCTGCAGAACAGTACAAGATAATTATATTATAAACATAAGTTTTAATATAATTATCCTTTATTTTCCGTTTGTAAACCGATTTATAAACAGAAACCCTGGTAATTCTTTCACCTTTCCTAAGAAAGAAGATAATTCTGGGGTTAAAGTGCCAGATATGACAAAGTTACCACAGCCAACAAACAGACAAGGAACAGCCAGAACATCAGGTCATTATACATTTCATTTTGATTGCTTTAATATCGCTTACAAATAAATTGTGTGCGATTTTAATGTCTATAAATATATATAAAATAGTTTGCTAACTATTTTTCTATGAAAAATATGCATTGGTGTTATTTTGTCTCCATTTTTCCCAGACGTGTCAAAGTGTATCAATCTGCCCCGGGGATGGGGCACATTGATACAAATAACTTTTTTAGATTTTTTTTTAAATTACATGCAAAAATAATATATAAAACAACGATTGTACATTTTTATAATACACTACACAGGTTTTGCTGACATCACATAGAATAATAACTTGAAATTTTCAGCTTTCTAGACACCAAAAATTTTTTTTTTAAAACAGCTGTATCAATGTCCCCCAGTTCCCCCTACTTAGTTTCAATTTCCAACGCTACGGAGTGCATTATGTTTTGTAGAACATCATAATTTTAGGTTCGGATTGGATTCATGTCCATGGAAATTATTTTGTCTTCTTCGGATACGGTTATGGTTGTTTGGAATATTTTTGTTCAGTTTAGATTCGCTTCAATTCACATTTCGTGGTTTTTTTTCCATTCAAATGGGATTTTTAGGTTCGGGTCGGGTTGTACTTCTACGGAAATTATTTTACCTAGTTCCAATGAGGTTATACTGCACTGAAATATTTTTGTTAGGTTCAGATTAGATTTGGTTCAAATTTCGGGATTTTTTTTTTAAACATTTTTTTTGATTAGGATTGTGTTTATGTCCATGGAAATTATATTGTCTTGTTCGTAACTGGTCATAGTTATTTAGAATATTTTCGTCGGATTCAGATTTGGTTCGATTCAGATTTCAGGTATTTTTTCAAATTGATTTTTAAGGTTCTGATCGGATTCATGTCCAGGGAAATTATTTTGTCTTGCTCGGATCCGGTTTTGTGTTTTTGGAATATTTTTTTCGGGTTCAGATGTCGTTCAATTCAGATTTCGGTTTTTTAATGTAATTTTTAGGTTCAGGTTGGGTTGCGCATCAACGGAAATTATTCTGCATTGTTCGAATAAGGTTATGCTTCGGTGGATAATTTTTTTCAGATTCAGATTTAGTTCAGTTTTTTAGGTTCGGATTGGGTTCATGTTGATGGAAATTTTTTGTCTTGTTCGGATCCGGGTATGGTTCTGTGGAATATTTTTGTCAGGTTCATATTTGGTTCGATTCAAATTTCAGGTATTTTTTTTCAAATTGAATTTTAGGTTCGGATCGGGTTTATGTCCACGGAAATTATTTTGTCTTATTCGAATCTGGTTATGGTTCTTTCGAATATTTTGATCGGATTCAGGTGTAGTTTGCATAAAATTTCAGGTTTTTTTTTTTTTTCAAATGGAATATTTTAGGTTCGTGTCAGGTTTATGTTCATTGAAATTATTTGTCTTGCTCTTATCGGGTTAAAGTTCTTTGGAATACTTTTATCGATTTCAGGTTTCGTTCTGGTTACTTTTCGGGTTTTTCAAAGAAAATTTTTACGTTCGGGTCGGGTTGCATAAACATAAAAGTTTCCCTCTAACAGAATGGGGTATGCTTCATTTGAATATTTTTGTGGGATTCAGATTCGATTCGGGTCAGATATCAAATCCATAGTTTTTTTTCAAATGGAATTTTTAGGTTCGGGTAGGGTTTATGCTCATGGAATTTTGTCTTGCTTGGATCGGCGTATGGTCTATTTTTTTCTCGTTGGGACCGGGTTATGTGTTAATACGCCTAAACATCATGGTTTGCTACTATTCTTTTAGAGACTATTTTTTATATATAATTTATTTTGCTATTTGATAATTTATTACTGTGTATGAATCGTCTTCCGATTCGAACAATTGTACGTCAAACAGCCATTTCATTTTTGTTTTAAAAACAAATTAAAGTCTTAATAAAATTTTAACTTAAATAAAATGCATTCAAATTTAATCAATGATTTAAAAAACTGCTAAAAAAGCCTCATATAAACATACAGGGTGATTCTAATTTTTTTATTTTTTTAGACAATAAAAGAGAGGGGATATTACACATCAAGACAAACAATATTAAATAGCGGACCAAGGGTCCCAATCGTTTCCCGAAGGAGATCGCCGCCATTAAAGTTTAGGGACCAAAATTTCAAATAAACATAAAAAACGGAAAAATCGGTCGATTGATTTGAGGTTTTCAGTAAAATTATTCTTTATGTCGGCATTTTCTTGAAATTATATTACAAAGATAAATTTCAAAAAATGCCGATAGAGGACGCTTTGGACTTTGGAGTAACGAACAACAGTTTTTTAACGGTATTTTTTGCAGTTCATTAAATGTTTTCGGAAGCACAGACATAAACTTAAATTTTGAGCTCAAAATCTAAATAGTAGGAAGTGGTTAAATAGCACAAACTGAACTTTGTTTGAGGGGTGGGGGTTGAAATTTAAAATAATTATAGAAAACAGAAAAAATTGGTCGATTTTTTGCGGTTTAAAATAAAACTATTCTTTATGTCAGTATCTTCTTGAAAATAAATTTTAAAGACAAATTTCATAAAATTCCGTTCGAGGGCGCCTTAAATTTCAGAGAACCAATAATTAATTTCAAGCATTATTATTTGGTTCTAATTAAATGCTTGCAAAAGATTATTAAAGCTTAGATTTAAACTTAAATTTTAAATTCAAATTCTAAATCGTTGAGAGGGGTTAATAAGCGCAAACTGAAGTGTGTTCAGGAGTGGAAATTTACCCCCCCCCTCTCTTTGAATACCATTCAATTTTTTTGCTATTTAAACACTCCAAACGATTCAGAATTTGAGCCCAAAATTTAAGTCTATGCATTTGAAAGCATTTAATGAAATTTAAAAAATAACGGATAAAAATAGTTCAAAATTACTCCAAAGTCTAAGCGCCCTCTATCGGCATTATGTGAAATTTATCTTTAAAATTTATTTTCAAGAAAATGCTGATTTAAAAATTAGTTTTAGCGAAAACTGCAAACGAATCGACCAATTTTTCCGTGTTTTACAATCATTTGAAATTTAAACTCTCTAAACGCAGTTCAGTTTGTCTACTTAACCACTCCCAACTATTGAAATTTTGAGCTCAAAATTTAAGATTAAGTCTAAGCTTACGAAAGCATTTTATAAGATGCAAAAAATAACGCCAAAAAGGAGTTGTTCGTTACACCAAAGTCTGAAGCGCCCTCTGTCGGCATTTTTAAAAATTTATCTTTATAATTTATTTTTACGAAAATAATTACATAAAGAATAGATTTTGTAAAAACCGCAAATCAATCGACCAATTTTTCTGTTGTTTATAATCATTGAAATTTAAGCCCTCTGAACACAGCTCAGTTTGCGCTACTTAACCACTCTCAACTATTCAGATTTTGAGCTCAAAATTTAAGTTTGAGTCTAAGCTTACGAAACCATCTAATGAGTTGCAAAAACTACCGGCAAAAAATAGTTGTTCGTTACTCCAAAGTCTAAAGTGCCCTCTATCGGAATTTTTTGAAATTTATCTTTTTAATTTAGTTTCAAGAAAATAACGACATAAAGATTAATTTTAGTGAAAACCGCAAATCAATCAACCGATCTTTCCTTTTTTTATGTTTATTTGAAATTTTGGACCCTAAATATTAATGGCGGCTATCTCCTTTGGAAAACGTTTGGGACCCTTGGTCTCCTATTTAATATTGTTTGTTCTGATGTGTACTATCATCTCTCTTTTATTGTAAAAAAAATTAGAATCACCTTGTATACATATATTTACTGCAACATAGCTAACCACACATACAGGGTGTCCAGCAAATAACACCCCGATTTCAAAATTAAATTTCTCAAAAACAAAGATCGATAGTAATATGCGGTAAACGGTTTTTTCATTAGGTAAGCTGTAAAAATCTTATACAGAAATTTCAAACAGTGAATATTTTGAAAAAATTGCGTTCTGATTGCATAGAATTCTTTGATTTGACATTTTTCTTGTTTTAGATTGCCTTCAGAGAAATAATTTTTCAGCTTACAATGTAATATTTTAAAGATTTTTCGAAATAATTTTTTAGAATTTCGAAATTTCAAAAATTTAACTAAAAAAAACTATGAAATATGGCACTTTAAGCAGAAAAACACATTCTCTGCCAGCAATCTAAAGCAAGTAAAATGTCAAATCAAAGCATTCTTTGCAATCAGAACACAATCTTTTCAAAATATTTACCGTTTGAAACTTTTGTATAAGATTTTTACAGCTTACCTGCTAAACAAATCGTTTACTGCATAATTCTATTGATCTTTGTTTTTGAGAAATTTAATTTTGAAACCAGGGTGTTATTTGCTGGACACCCTGTACATTCTAATGTAAGAAGTACCAACGGTCTGACGTAACAGCTGTGTTCAAAAATCCTAAATTAAACTGACATTTTGTCAGTCTATGAATTTTAAAGATCTCTGGGAAAAAAGCAGTCACTTTTGAAATGTCAAAATCTCAAATTGGTTTCTTTCATAGAGTAAAAAGAAATTAATAGAGTGGAAGTATTATCTCTGGAGCTGATGCTAAAAATGCAACCCTACATTAAGTCCAATTAAGTACCAACAAAAGCACGTGCTTTGACACACCTATCAATTGAAACAGGTTTAAACCCGTATTTTTTTGCTCTTGTTTCTTAAAAAGAACTAACCTATCGCTTCACCGGTAAAAATGTATTAATTATTTTATCATATATGTTTTAAATATCAATATAGAAAATTATTTTAACATTTTGCTTGAAAATATAACATTCTTTTGTTAAAACATTAAAATCGTCTGCAGTCAGAAATCTATATTTTAGATTAATATTTATTACTTAAGTTTTCATACATGATTTTAAAAGAATTTTTTCATCATTACATTTTAAATATTTATTTACATGCAATTATTAAATCATAAACATTTTTCATCTACGTTATAAAGTATTTAAAATTACATTAATGAAGGAAACTTTTAGTTATACAATTTTTAGTTCATATCAAATGTTTTCAATATCTTATTTAATTTTAATTTGATATTTAATTATTGCTAATTTTCCAATTTCCTTCATTTTAAAAGCGAACATTTCTTTTAATAAATAATATAATAGAACAAAGACCATTTTAAAAATTTGCTATTTTTTCTTAAAATATGCTTCAATTGTAATTCATTTTTTTCAATTCGTCTTACAATACAAAATCCCTTTCATGTCTTTTTGTTTGACACATTAAAATTTTAGCGATAAACGGTTTCATATTGCAAACCTTTTTTGAGGCTTACTTCATCTTCACTTATCTCATTTCTCATGGGTTTCTTTAATTCTGTCTCAGCTTTCTAATTACTTCTGCGAAAATTTTTACACAACCAACCAACCGTAAAAGATGAAAGAGTAAAAAATATGGAAAAAGATGATTTTTTATGAGAGTGACCTCTCGATTTTAATTAATTACTCGGTTAATAATTGGAATTTCGAAATTCTGAAGCTCAGGTGCATCAGGAGAGATTTGGGGCTACTCTCAAAAAAATTTTGAGCTTTGTACGTACTGCAGATTTTGCTAGCCATCGCAGACACACACACACACAGAGCGTTTTTTTTTCTTTTCTTAGTATAGATTATATTTGTAGACCTTTTATACATTTAATTATAACACATAAGGAAAATAATATATTACAATTTTAAATAAAATTCTTTGAATCTATAGTGTAAAGAAATGCATTGTTTTATCGATCTATTAAGTGTAAAATAACTTTATGAAATTACCCATTGAGTCTTGACGCAAAACAGTACCATAAATACCACCGATATATAAACTGTATTTTCCGATTAATAAATAAATTAATAAATGATTTTTTTCTTTCCGTGGAAAGGGATTTTGTCTGTTAGAGTTTCATAATTGTGTTATTTATTATTAACATTGCATGAATCATGCGGAAGTTATCTTTCAGTGTGATTTTTCAAATAAAATAATCCATTAACCAACACGCTATTTAGTATCAAAATATTTTTGTAACTTTAATTTTGATTAACAACAAAGTTTAGAAACGCTTGGAATAAATATTGAAATCTAACATAATATTTAATTAATTAAAGATCATTTTTCACTTATTTTTATACCATTTTCCGCAAATAATATTTCTAATAATAGATTATGCACATAATATATACGCAAAGCATACCTCTAGTACGTAAGAGGTATATACGTAAAAATATTTAATTCTTATGACAAAATTTTATGGTTTGGAAACTTCTAGATTCATTTCAAAGCATGTTAACAATAATAAAAAATTCATTGATATTACTGCTAAACAGACTAAAATGCAAAGTGAATTAAATTTCAAAAAATAATTATTGGATTATTTCACTTTTTTTCAATATTTTTGTAAAATAGTTTTAGTTACTTATTGAATGTCTCTTTTTAGTCAAAAATCTACTTTCACTGAAGGTTTTTTTAATATATATATTTTTTTAATTTTTATCCTCTCTATTTTTAGATGTTTTGGCAAATAATGCATTTCAAATATGTCAAGTATTATTGATATTCAAATATGTCAAGTATTATTCATCCACAAATGGTGTCAAAAATGATTCTACTGCTACTTGAAGCAATTATATTTATTTTGAAATACTCCAAAACTATTCTGATGATTCCGCATAAATTCTCCTCTTTATATTTTTGAAATCTTTATACTGTTATAAATAATAAATTTATGAAAATAAAATCATGCATGTTCATTGTTCATAAGCTAAGAGATTTGCTTAAGAAATATCATTTGATAAATTTATTGCCAAAGAATACATAAATTTTAATAATGAAATAAACTATCACTTAATATGAAATATAATAGTGATTGATAAACTACAAATGCAGAAGTGAACTGCATTTATAATTAAGCTAAATTTTTCATTTAAATGTCATTAAAATATTTACAAGATAATGAAGGACATGTTTAGCAACACTTATTTTGCCAATTAAAATTCAATCAAGACGGTTTTATAATTAAATGTAGATCCTTAGTAAAGTTTAAAATAATTGACAGTACTAATTTTTATAATTGCGAAATATTTAATATAAATAATTCAAGTTGAACAAAATAAAAATACTACTTTTTAAGTAATTTCACATCATAAATATTCTTACTGTCACTAAACAGTAATTAATGAGCTCGCACACTTTTACTTATGATGTACGCAAGTTTATATGAAGAGAAAGTTTCCATCATCTTAGTATTCAAAAAGAAAATAAATTTATTTTCAATATAGAAGACATAGATTGGGAAGTACATTATTGTAATAATTCAGAATTTTAATTAGTAGAAATGTGACAAATTAAACTAAAATTTTTAACGTGTCATTAACAAATTCCTGTAATTTATAAAAATAACATCAATATAAATGAAAAAAATAGTATATATTTTTATTTAAAAGTGTTTAACATAATTTCTTGTTAGTTACTGAATGTATTAGTTATTTATAATGCAGAAGTATGTCCTCAACTTAAATTATAAGAAATATTGTTGGTATGTAATCAAAACAATATTATAGAAACTGCACTGAATAAAAGATAAATATATCTCAATCTAATTTTATAAAAACATAAATGATTCCGAGTACATATGTGATTCCGAGTCGTCTTTGCATCGCTAACACTTCCTGGAAGTATGTTGGTCTGGTAGTAAAACACCCAGGAGTAATGCCATTGAAATTTCAGAGACGTGTGGGAAGTGTCCTCTATCAAAAAATGAGGACACCAAAACTGTACGTCAATTTGAATGAAATAATTACCAAGGGAATTACATACACGCAAACCGCAACGAAATCGATTTTGTTTGTTCAATATTTATGAGCGTATAAAATCTCACCCTCTGTTCACACTTCAATTTTCGCTAGTTAACCGATCTCAATGTTTCCGATTATGGGCTTAAAATTTAAGTAAAGCTCTAAACTTTAGAATAATTTCAACCACATGCACAAAATAACGGTAAAAAGTAGTTGTTCGTTACTCTAAAGTCTAAAGCGCCCTCTATCGACAATTTTGAACGTAACCTTTATTTATTTATTTATTTTTTTTAATCGTGATATAAAGAATGATTTCAGTAAAAATCGCAAACGAATCGACCCTTTTTTCCGTTTTTTATCATCGTTTGGACCTTAAACTTTAATGGCCCCTAGCTCCTACAGAAGACATCTGCGCCCCATGGTTTCCTATTTAATAATATTTGTTTTCATGTCTACTATCATCCCGCAAAGTGTGTTGGTCTGGTAGCGAAACACCCTGTATATATTTTTAACTTATTTTAAAATGTTTTCAAAACTGTGGCAATGAGATTAATTCCATTGTTGTACAGAAATAATCTATTTTATCTACTGGTTAGAACTTTTATGATGCCATTTTCTTATTATGTTTAAAAAATCTTTTGAAAAAATGTGAAATGAAAATATGCCACGCTTAAAATGCAAGCCTATTTTTGGCGTTAAATTTCCTTTATAAAGCTGTTACATTACAATTTTATATAATCAGTATATACTAAGTTTATGGGACTAGGGTGAAATGCTTCAATGAGTAAAACTGACGCCATATTAAAAGAAAACAATCATTCTCTCTCTTTTTTATTACATATTTTACCACTAATGTGTTTAGAAAACATGAATTTATGTGATACCGGTACTGAGATTAAAGTTAAGAGTGTGAATGTTCATATCCTATGTTCTACCGGCTGTAGCTGACAAACGTGACTTCAAAATTTTTTATATTTTTTAACTACATATTGCGTTTTAAAATACATTGTAAATACGGAACACGTGTATTACAGGTGAGTATGTAAATTTTGAGACAGTGAAAATGACGTACATTTAGTTTTCACGAAGAAAAATCACTATGATTGTTTCAACATGACATATTTTCTGCTGAATTTTCATTCAGTAATAACAGGCATAAGAGTATCAATCGCATACTTCCATATACTAATGATCTTCACTATATATCCCGCTTTAGGTAAATATAGGTTAACATAAATGTTTGCTCTAAGTACGAAAGTAAGATTGATTTTTTATTGTAAATTTCGAACTATTTCGAAATTTCATAAAACCGAAGTAATCTGATTAAACAATATATACATAATAGAAACATGTGTATACATATTTATTTAGTTGTACATAAAATTTAATTTAAATCCATAAGGAATATTTTATCATTACCCTAATAACAATAATAAAGTTTTTTTTTTTTTTTTTTTTTTTTTTTTTGCAAGTGAATCAAATTAATACTTTCTGTAGTATTGTCACATTCAAAAAACCAGTTTTCTATAATTTATTGATAAAAACGTAAGCTTGCAAAAAGCATCGATTTTATTTTTTCATGTAAAGTTTTTAGATCCGTTATAACTTTCTAAAACTTTCGTAATAAAAGTCAAAGTAAAAGTACTTCCTTGCAAATTAAATTTTTGTTTCGGGAGCAGAGGATTTCTTAAAGCGTCTAAGAAAAACGTTTCTAATATTTTTCCAAACTTAACTTAATATGCAATGAATATTTGTGCTCTATTTGAATAAATAAATAAATTAAAATGTTACCAGTCGTAAGAAAAAAAATTAGATAGTTTGTTATACTTTAATTTTTTAAGTATTTAATTTGTATAAAAGAATACTTTATTAGAAAATAAAATTAAAATTCTTTTAGTTGTACTATTCGAATAATTATATTTAAAAACATAGCAGACTTATTCTTAAACTTAATAAATTGTTACTTTCAAATACTTACCAATTATGATCTTAATATAAAATATGTGGGTCGTGTCACATGTAGAGCAGCTTTTTTGAACATTATTACTGTTTTAAAAATGCTATTACAGTCTCAAATAAAATTAACATTCTAATCAGAAAATATAAACTTCTTTTTATATCGCAAAAAAAAAGGGGGGGGGATATTGACAAAAAAGCCATTCTCTGAGTTTGAAAAATTTCAGTTTCTCAAAACTAAAGATTTATCATTAAACGGCATATATATAGATACAAATATCTGTATACATATGTTGAATTAGTTATACATAAATTCTAATTTACACACATAAAGAATATTTTATCATTACTAAATTTGCAAGAAATACTATTTTAACTGTTTATTTTTAAGTTTTTAAAAAATGTACATGAAACTCATACTTCATATAATACTGTCACATTCTATAAATCGTTTTTTTATAATTTATTGATAAAAATGTAAGCTACCAAAGCTTACAATTTTCAAATTAAAATAACATGCTAATTAGAAAATATCAACTTATTTTTATATTGAAAAAAAACGGGAAGATTGTCAATCTCTCAGTTTGAAGATTTTCAAAATTTCTCGAAACTAAAGTTATATAATTAATAAACAGCATAGACATAAATAGAAATATGTATATATATATATATTTATTTATTTAGTTATACTTTATTATACTTTAGTTATACTTTATTATATATGGGTGTAAATTCTAATTTACACCCATAAGGAATATTTTATCATTGCTAAATTTGCAAAAATAAAATTTTTAAAAATGTACATGAAACTCATATTCATGTAATACTGTCATATTCAATAAACCGGGTTTTTTTTCAGTTTATAGATAAAAATGTAAGCTACCTAACGACATCGATTTTACATCCGTTATAACTTTTTAAAACTTTCATAATAAAAGTCAAAGTAAAAGTACATTCTTGCAAAATAAATTGAAGTTTCGGAAGCAGAGGATTTTCTTAAAGCTGCAAAGAAAAATGTTTCTAAGATTTTTCTAAAATTAACTTAGCATGCAATGAATGTTTGAGATTTATTTGAATAAATAAATGAATTAAAATGGTACGCAATGTAAGAAAATAAATATTAGATATTTAGTTATACTTTCATTTTTAAGTATTTAAATTATATAAAACTTTTTAAAACTTTTATTTCATATGCAATCGCTTAATTACTACAAGTAAATTTTGATGATAATTCGCATGGTGATCTTTATGTTACATAAAAACAGAGTTTGAAGAATAATTTTAAAGCTGTATTCATACTGTGAACATTTCATTTTGATTTAACTTGAAAGAAAAAATTAAATAATTTTTTTAATTAAAATTTAATAATAATGTGTGTTTTAGTATGTTATATATTGATATCGTTACTCATTTAATTTTCTTCTAAAAATTATGCTTATTTGGCAAAATATTCCCTAAAGATATTCAGGAATGCCAATCTATGAATTTGAATTTTTTTTCTTAAAAATTAAGTTATCTGATTAAACAACATATACAAAGATACAAATATAAGCATATATATATATATTTGTTTAGTTATACGTAATCTTTGATTTACATCGATCAGGATTATTGCATTATTACTAAATTTGTAAGAATAACGTTTAAAAAAACACATGAATCTTTACTTCATATAATATTGTCACATATAATAAACCTGTTTTCTAACACTTATTGATAAAAATGTAAGCTCGAATTTGTTTTTTCATGTAAAGATTTTACATGCGTCATAACTTTCGAAAACTTTCTTAATAAAAGTCAAAGTCCAAATACTTTCTTGGAAAATAAATTTAAGTTTCGAAAAAGAGAATTTTCTTAAAGCTGCTGAGAGAAACGTTTCCAACATTTTTCTAAAGTTAACTTAACAGGCATTGAATATTTGTGACTTTTTTGAATAAAAAAATTAATTAAAATATCACCTAATATAAGAAGAAAAATTAGACAAATACTTATATATATATATATATATATATATTAGGTATTTAAATTACATAACTGATATTTTTTTAATTACAAAATAAAATTGCGATTTTTTTGTTGCAAAATTTATTAATTATATTAAAAGCGATGAAACAGATTTATTAATAAACTTCATATGTGGTAATTTAAAACATTTATTACCTATTAACATTTTATAATAATATGTGAAGCATTCTATATCATTTGTGAAATAGCTTTTTTGAATATTTAAAGTGTTTTAGTTCTAGAACTGCCTCAGCAGTCATTTAAACTACTATAAAGAAAAACAAAATGAACGACTAATGTTTTTATAAAATAAATTTAATATGTACCACATCGAAATAAGTTAAATAAATAAACAAAAAAATTCTTGTATATATTATGTTTAGAACACGTAGAATTGTCAGCGGCTCTAGTGTTAACAGTATTATTATATTCTCAAAATAAAATCACATGCTATTTTGAAAACTTTGCTAGTTTTTAATACATATTTTATACTCTGACAAATTATGATTTAATACATGCAGGTATTTATGTAATTATCACATGTAGGATATTTTCCCCTTTTTCCTGGCATGGTCCATATTTACATAAATTATACGTTTACGATATTTATTTATGGATTTTTTTGACCAAAATATTGTTAAAAGACATATTTGTTATTATTTTTTTTGTATTTAATTAAAATAAATTTTCTATTAATTATCTATTTAATGAATCATAACAAAATATATAATTGAGGTTACACAGCCTAAAAAAAATAGCAAAGAACACGCTACAAATACGTCATGTTTTCTTCTCATCAAAAAACTTATTTAAGGGCTGTCGATAAATGATGTCACGCATGAAGAGGGGGGGGGGTCATGAAATTTTGAAAGTTTGTGACAAAGAGGGGGAGGGGATAAAAAGAAATGTGACATCACACATTTTGGTTAAAATAAAAGCATCAAAATTCAGCAGATTAAATTATGAAGTAAGAAGTTATTTTAAATTTTAAAAAAGTGTGTTCATAAAATTAAGATTTAAAGCTTAAATTTTAATAATTAAAGATTTTAATATTTACAGGAATAAGATAGAAGAAAGTTTTTTAATTGCTACATGTGACTAGTTTAATAATATAAATGATACAACAAATGAAATATACAGTAAAAGAAAAATACAAATACATCCCTAATCAAAAGTTTTAATGGTTTCCGAATTATAAAAATTCAATCGAAATCTTATTTAAAAAAAAAAAAAAAAAAAAAAAAAAAAAAAAAAAATTTGTGCTTTGAATCCAAAACCTTTTATTTCTAATTGATATGTCCCGATGTGTCTTAGTGTTTTTTCTATCTGTTTTTAGAGTAATGTTCAATCTTATAACGTACCAACTTCTTATGCCACTGAATTGCTTTAGATATTATGTCAGGATACGGAAAAGCAATCAAATATGGAATGAATCGAAACATTAAGTTTAGAATATTGTACCGATACCAGGCACAGGTGCTATTTTCAAAAATATGAAAATACTTTTATATAATTTAACTTATTTAAGTATGTTACACATTGACAAATTTACTGATTTAATTTTAGTAAAAAATATTTTTATTCGACAAAACGATACAAAAAAGATTGAATGAAATGCCAATCTATAATTTTGAACTTTTTCAAAATTCCTCATAATTGAAGTAATATGATTAAACAATATATACATATATAAAAACATATGTATCTATATATAATTATTTAGATATACATAAACTTTAATTTACATCCAAAAGGAGTATTTTATCATTACTAAATTTACAGTACTAAAGTTTAAATAAAAAAAGTACTTGAAACTCGTACTTCAAGTAACACTGTCACATTCAATATATCTGTTATTCTATTTTTTTTCTCATGCAAGATATTTTGCAAGTTTCTCATGAACGGTCAATGTTTACAAAGATGATACGTTTACGATAACTATTTAAAGGACAGTTTGATAAAACACATCATACCGGGTGTCCAGTAAATGACTGACCCATTTTGAATGTAAATAACAAAAAAAAACTGTTTGAAATAAAAATGCGCGGCTTGCTGTATTGTTATTAGAATATAAATAAATATTAAAATATGCACTTTGTTAATGTAATATAATAATATTTAAAATAATATCTCAGTCTCAAGACTGAGAAGGGGAAATATAATACAGATGGTTCAATCACAAATATTATTATAAATCACTTTCCAACCAACTTATCCTATTTCTGAAGCTGATTCGAGAGTCGATTGAACATATAGATTAAGATTTGACAACATATAGATTCAGATTTAGCCGAAAATCTCATATTTATGAAAATTAGAGTCATGTCTGTATTCAAACAGCCTGTTACCGCCAGCGCGATATTTTTTTCCGAAATTTGAACTATATTAACAAAGTACGTGTTTAAAAATTTATTGATTTTCTAATAACAATACCGCAAACCGCGCATTATTATCTCAAACCGTTTATTTGTTATTTAAGTTCAAAATGGGTCAGTTATTTACTGGACACCCGGTAAAAAGACATTTCTACTATTTTTGGTTATAATTTATAGTAATTTTTCTATTGATTATCCGTTTCATGTATCATGAAATATATATATATACACAGGGTGTCCCTAAACAAATGGTATATACGCTAGGGGGTGATAGAACACATCAAGACGAGTAATAGTAAATAGGAAACCAAGGGTCCCAAACGTTTTCCAAAGGAGATAGCCGCCATTAAAGTTTGGGGTGCAAAATTTTAAATAGACATAAAAAACGGAAAAATTGGTCGATTGATTTGCGGTTTTCACTAAAATTATTCTTTATGTTGGTATTTTCTTGAAAATAAATTAGAAAGATAAATTTCGAAAAATGCCGATAGAGGGCGTTTTGGACTTTGAAGTAATGAAAAACTATTTTTTGCCGTGATTTTTTGCATCTCATTAAATAGTTTCGTAAGCTTAGACTTAAACTTAAATTTTGAACTCAAAATCTGAATAGTTGGAAGCGGTTAAGTAGCACAAACTTAACTGTGTTCAGAGGGTTTAAATTTCAAATGATTATAAAAAACGGAAAAATTGGTCGATTGATTTGCGGTTTTCACTAAAACTATTCCTTATGTCGGTATTTTATTAAAAATGAATTATAAAGATAAATTTTAAAAAATGCCGATAGAGGGCGCTTTAAACTTTGCAGTAACGAACAACTACTTTTTACGTTATTTTTTGCATCTGATTAAATGTTTTCGTAAACTTAGACTTAAACTTAAATTTTGAGCTCAAAATCTGAATAGTTGGGAGTGGTTAAGTAGCACTAACTGAACTGTGTTCAGAGGGTTCAAATTTCAAATGATAATAAAAAACGGAAAAAATCGTCGATTCGTCTGCGGTTTAAAATAAAACTATTTTTTAAGTCAGTATCTTCTTGAAAATGAATTTTAAAGATAAATTTTAAAAAATTCCGATAGAGGGCGCCTTAAACTTCAAAGAAACCAACAACAAATTTTAACCGTTATTTTTTGTATCTAATTAAATGCTTTCCAAAACTTGTTAAATGTTTTCGAAATCTTCGATTTAAACTTAAATTTTGAACTCAAATTCTGAATCGTTGGGAGGGGTTAAGAAGCGCAAACTGAAGTGTGTTCAGGAGTTGAAATTTAACCCCCCCCCCTCGAACACAGTTTACTTTTGTGCTACTTAAACACTAGTAACGACTCAGAATTTGATCTCAAAATTTAAATCTAAGCATTTGAAAGCATTTAATGAGATTTAACAAAATAACAGTTAAAAATAGTTCTACGCTACTCCAATGTCTAAGGCGCCCTCTATCGGCTTTTTGTGAAATTTATCTTTAAGATTTATTTTCAAGAAAACACTGACTTAAAGAGTAGTTTTAGCAAAAACCGCAAACGAATCGACTAATTTTTCCATTTTTTGTAGTTTTCCGTTGCGTTTGAAGTTTAAACCCTCTAAACACAGTTCAGTTTGTGCTACTTAACCACTCCCAACTATTCATATTTTGAGCTCAAAATTTAAGTTTAAATCTAAGCCTACGAAACCATTTAATGAGATGCAAAAAATAATGGCAAAAAATAGTATTAGGATGGATTATTTCGTTAATCCAAAGTCTAAAGTGCCCTCTATCGGCATTTTTTAAAATTTATCTTTATAATTCATTTTCAATAAAATACCTACATAAAGAATAGTTTTAGTGAAAACCGCAAATCAATCGACCAATTTTTCCGTTTTTTATAATCATTTGAAATTTAAACAATCTGAACACAGTTAAGTTTGTGCTACTTAACCGCTTCCAACTATTTAGATTTTGAGTTTAAAATTTAAGTTTAAGTCTAAGTTTACGAAACTATTTAATGAGATGCAAAAAATAGTTTTTCATTACTTCGAAATCTAAAGCGCCCTCTATCGGCATTTTTCGAAATTTATCTTTATAATTTATTTTCAAGAAAATACGAACATAAAGAAAAATTTTAGTGAAAACCGCAAATCAATCGACCAATTTTTCCGTTTTTTACGTCTATTTAAAATTTTGCACCCCAAACTTTAATGGCGGCTATCTCCTTTGGAAAACGTTTGGGACCCTTGGTTTCCTATTTACTATTACTCGTCTTGATATGTTCTATCACCCCCTAACGTATATACCATTTGTTTAGAGACACCCTGTATATATATATATATATATATGCATTTATTGTTACACCGCCTAAAAAGTTGAAAAGAACACACCACAAATACATTTTTCGATATGTTTCTGTGTCACCGGGTAATTTTGATGCTAATTTTAGGTTTAAGTTTTTTTGACGAACAATTTTGACTGTGTCTTTTTAATTAACTTTTCCGAAATGTAAGTATCAATTACTTGGAAGATACATGACCGACCAGTGAATTTTTTAATAATACAAACAATATAATATATTGAGTGATATAAGGATAGAAATAAATCCAAAATAAAATGTTTAAATGTTTCTCGTATAGTATAAATTTAATGAGATCTTATTTCGCAAGAAAAAAAACATGTTGTGTTTGCATTCCAAAACTTTTTATTTCTTATTGATATCTCTCGAAGTGTTTTAATGTTTTGTTTATCTATTTTTAGATATAATGTTAAATATTATGTAACGTTAATGCACCATGGTCACTGAATCGCTTTAGGTATAAGATCAGGTAATGGAGAGAAGTAATCAAATATGGAATGAATCGAAGCAATAAGTTTATCAAATTGAACCAATAGCATACGCAGGTGCTGTTTTCAAAAATATAAAAATATCTTTATACAATGAAATTTAAATAAGTATGTTATATATTGATAAATTTTCTAATTTTCATTTCCAATAAAAAGTATAATTATTGGACAATAAAATTTTTGAAAGGTTGAAAAGAATGCCAATTTACGATTCTGATTTTTTCAAAATTCCTCAAAATTAAAGTTACATGGTTGAACAACATATACATAGGTTGCATACATGTATTCATTTAGTTATAAATAAACTTTAATTTACATTCATAAAGAGTATTTTATCATTACTAAGTTTACAGCTTTTAAAATAAGTACATAGAATTCATTCCTCATATAATACTTGCTTATTCAATAGACTGCTATTCCGAAAATCTTGCCTTTTTTGTTTTTTTGTCTTACGTACCGGATATTTTGCAAGTTTCTCATGGAACGGTCAATGTTTACGAAGATGATACTCTTACAATATCTATTTAAGGAATAGTTTGACAAAAACATCTTTAGAAGACATTTTTAATATTTTGGGGGGTAATTATTGATAGTAATTTTTCTATTGATTATCTATTTCATGAATCATGAAGTCATGAAATCATGATTCATGAATCATGAATCATGAATCATGAATCATATATATATATATATATATATATCTAAGGTTCCACTATCGAAAAAAATTGCAAAGAACACATCACAAATACATATTTTAACATGTTTCTGCGTCAGCAGGTAACTTATTTTGTTTAGTTGTATAAATTATGCAGTTTATAAGTGGATTTTTATGCTAATTTTAGGTTTAAGTTATTTAGATGAACAATTTCGACTGTAATTTTTCAATCATTTTTCGGAATCTTAAATATATATTATTTGGAAAGATATATATGACTGTCCAGTCAATTTTTCAATAATATAAACGAAAAAAATACTGAGTAAAACAAAGATAGAAATAAATACAAAATTAAATGATTGAAACTTTCCGAAATCGTAAAATATAATTCGAGACAATATTTTGAAAATAAAATTTTGTTGTGTTTGGAATCGAAAACTTTTTATTTCGTATTGACATTCCCCAAAGTGTTTTAGAGCTTGTTTATCTGTTTCTAGATGTAATGTTAAATTTTATAATGTACCATGGTCGCTGAATCGCTTTAGGTATTACATCAGGATAAGAGGAGAAGTAATCAAAAATGAAATAAATCGAAACATTAAGTTTAGCCAATTGAACCAAAATCAGACGCAGGTGCTATTATTAAAAATATAAAACTACTTTTTTCCCCACTTCTCATTTTATTGTTGAAACAGTAAATTCTTTTCAAACTAAAATGAAACTTTATTACAAAACTGCTTACAAGGTTTTATACAGCATGTTTTATATAATTTTAATATATCTTCTATTGGCTTATTAATTTTGCAAGTCTATGTTTAGAAAATTTTAAAACATGTGTACTAATTTTATACCTTTTTTTAATGAATTTAAAAAATTGTTTTCTATAACCTATAATTTTTATAGTATATAATTTAACGTATTTTAATTTGTTGTATATGAATTTATAAAATAAAACATCTTATTTGAATATGTGATCACAGGTAAACACATTCATATAGAATGCTTTAGAACAAATTTAATTTTATTCACTTGTATAACTTTACGCTTAATTCTCACTTGTATACGCTTAATCCTGCCTTTATTTTACTTTTGTAAAACTGCAGTTTTCGTCATTTTTATTTTTTTAATCCACTCAGACACGTTTATGCGTTTGCATGTTTAAACAAATAACGATAACAGAATCAGAATGAGATTTATACGGCACGACTTTTAAAAACTTTAGTGTTAGCATGAAAAAAAAAATCAACATTTAAAATTATCATTCAACTAATTATACATACAAAAGGTTTGACTCCTTACTAAGTTTTGTGTTACTATGTTCAAAAGCGATAGTTTGTTACATTAAAAAAATGAAATATTTACAGACGTATAGTACACATTAAACTGGAAACTAGGAAACTGATTTACACTTTTCCTAGGGACATTCAAAAATAAATTACACCTGAAAAATGTTAATCAAAAAACATGTTATATATAAATTTGGAATTATATAAAAATGTAAAAATTATCGATGCATCAAACAGAAAATTTAAAATAACATTATTTTTTTTTAAACAAAATATACCGCATCTAATATTTCCTAATAATTACTAGTTTAATTAAAAATATTATTTAAGCTTATTAAAAATGACAATATTTTAAGTAATTTTTGTTTTATATATCTTTGAACAATTTTATTAAATGTAATAATATGGACAAAATTCTTAAATTAATTATCAAACACACCTGCTATATCTCCTTTCTTTCATTTATTCTAAAATGTATCAATATTCAGCATCATAAAGTTTTAAAATTTAAAAGTGTAATACTTGTAACTAGAAATATTCAATTCAACACATGGTTCTGTCTGACAGCAAAATATTGGAGACATCATAACTAAGCTCTTTTATGAATAATTATAATAGTAGGAAATTCTAAATACTAGATGAAAGATTACGTAACATAATGTGAAGTTAATTGGCAGAGAAATATTATTTTAGCAACTTTACAGCAATATACAGATATGTACAAATGTCTTTATTCATAAAGTAAAATGTAAACAAGATTTTTAAAGTAAAAGAATTGTAGGAAAAATGGTTGTATCATAAAATTGCGTTTTTCAATAAAAATGCATTTATAATAATGTGTAAATTACTTTTATCTAAATAATATTATTTTAATTAAATTTATATTATCCAAATGTATTCAACCAGACATGGTTCGTACATATAATGAAAAAACATTGCTTACATTAAGGGGACCATAGACATTTATTTGAGCAAAAGCAGTCTCAAAAATCTGAAATGATATTTGAGAATATTATTATTTTCCAATTTATTTTGTCCCTATTGCATTAAATTGCTGGCAGATACGATTTTCTTTTACCATAAAGTTCCTTTTTTTAAAAATTATTTTTCGAGTCTTTAATATATTTTAATGTTTACAGAGAAAATGTATGTATATTTTAATTTTGATCTCATTAAGATAATTAAATTTCCTTTTTAACTTATTAAAAGAAAGAAAATGTTAAAAATAAATATAGCTTCCTGACAAAAAGGTTTAAAAAATTTACAATTCAACGGATTATAAATGATTATTATGATATTTTGATTGGTTTTTAATAGGACTTGAAGATATTAAATTGCAAATTCGAAGAAATATCTCAAAAATTAAGGTGCTTGTTTTATTTTAAAATAGCGTTTAAAAATGTAGAAATTAAGTATAGATCTATGCATATTAAAACTATAATAAAATGGGAATTTTTTAGATGTCCGAAATGCTTATGGTGAAATGTATACTTGCACATAATTCCATATTCTATGGTGATATTTTTTATTCCACCATCTCCTTAATGTTCCATCTTAGATTTGCCACTTTTATAATTTTTTTAGCACTACCAAATGCATAAAAAAGGAATCAATTTTGTGTCAAAATAAACTTTTGAAATTTATTTAAAGCAATAATTTGTTGTGAGTTAATACCAGAAGGTATCACTAAAGATATCGTTACTTACAGAAGTCCATATGCGTAAAATTCGTTTAATAGCGTTAAAATATTTTCCCTGTAACATGATATTTTACACTAAATTCATGATACGTTATTTAGATGATTAATTTTTACTGTTTGCTTCGTATTTTATGAAACCTTAAACATTCGTTATTTATAATTATCCATGACATTTGATTTGATAATCACATTAACCATAGAAAATAATGAAATACGGACTAAAATACGGACTAAAATACAGCTAAAAATAAATCGAAATATTTATAGATAAAATTTCTCAAATTATAAAAGCTTAATAGACTTCTTTTTTTGAAAAGAAAATTTTGCCCTCTTGAAATCCAAATCTTTTTTTGTTGATATGCCCCGAAATGTCTAAATGTCTTTTTGTACGTTTTTAGATGTAATCTTTTAATAAAAAAAATCTTATAATGTTTGTTAAAATATTATTAACTATTTGGAAAATATAGTTATTTTCGGAAGAGAATTGGAAAATCTAAAGCCTATCTGAATCTTTTTATTGGTTGAATTCCGCAACATGTTTAGTTTTATTCGTTTCTTGATTGGTCCGAGTTTAATGTCCAAAAATGGAATACTTCTGTTTTTTTTTTTTTTTTTTTTTTTTTTTTCTGATTGGTCCAAGTTTAATGTCCAAAAAGAGAATACTTCTGTTACCAAAATGACATAAAGAATAATTAAAACTTAAAAATATTAGATTAATATAACAACAAATTGTGATAGAGATTTCAAACAAATTTCACTAAAAAAAGGCATTTTTTTCTCTACGCAATGGTGTAAAAATTAAAATTGTGCGATATTTTGAAGTTGAAAATTTTGCAATTCCGAAAATTGTTAAACTGAAATTCCATTTAAAATTTGTTTGTGATGGGTCCAGGAATATTAATGTTTAATCCATGTAGTACATAATATGAGGAGTTCGGAGGTCAGTCTGATTAACTCCATCCAATAAAATGCACATCATTTTAAACAATTAGAGTTGCATATCTTTAATCGACTGTTTTTTTTTATCGTTGGTCTAGGAATGTTAATGTTTAATGCACGGCATGCGATATATATCTCGTTATAATCATCCTAAAATGATGATTATTAATAATTTAAATATAGGATTTATTTATAATTCTTTAAAATTTGAGTTTTTTAATATATTTTCCAAATAACCGTTGTAATTTCTTAAATTACATTTTTGTTATTATACATTGCGATCTCTAAATCGCTTATTTCAGGAAACGAAGATAAGTTATGGCATATTGAATAAACAGCAACATATTTGATTCATTCTACTTGGCAATTACATAAACTATTCAATATAATGAATAATGAAATATAGAATAAAATAATATCACAAATAAATCCAAATATATATTATATAAACATATATATACATGTAACCATATGAATAAAATATTTTCAAATCATAAAAATTTAATATAATTCTTAGTTTCAGAAGAAAATTTTGCTTTGTTTGAGATCCAAAACTTTTTCCTATCGATATTTTCTAACATGTTTTGGTGTTTTATTTGTCTGTTTTCCGATGTAATGTTAAGCCTTATAATACATTGTGGTCACTGAATCGCTTAAGGTGTTATTTCAGAAAACGAAAAGAAGTATAATCAAATATGGTATGAATCGAAACATTAAATTTGGTAAATTGAACAAATAGTAGGCGCAGGTGGTACATTTAAAAATATAAAAATATTTTCATTTTTAATGTTATTTTCTTTTTCTTTCTCCAACAATGTAGTATTTAAAAAATATAAAAATTTATAATAAATCTGCATATACTATTTTGAATATTTAATATATTTCTAATTATATTGATATTTTGTAGGTATATAAAATCCATAATTTAGTGAATTTGAAAACTTAGTTGCTGTTTCTATACATTTTTAATGAATATTTTAGAAAGATTCTGAAAATTTTTTACAGAACTTTACACAAAAAAGATCTACAGAAAAAAATACAGAAAAAAGAAATTAGTTTTACTAGAATATCTATACAAAGATATACTCATGCATATAAGAATGCATATGACCTACGGAAATGAAATAAAAGAAAAACGATAGTAAAAAGTGATATGTACGAATTAAGGGAATTGTGAGCATTGTATGAAAGTAGTAAAAGTAAGTACGTCTGCTGTATTATTCTGATATCTATGTTTCTTCAATGCATCCCCCCCCCGACAATGCTTAAGGGGAGACAAGACTTAATTTCTTTGAAAATAATTATTTTTTCTATTCACTTTAAAAAAAAATTTAACTTTCGTGAATCTATTCATATGCCCAGTTTTCTTTTTTTCTGAACATTTTAAATTTAAATTATAAAAATTCAAAGGAAAACATTACTTGGACGCCATATCCACTCACATTAAACTTTGCTAATATTTTACAAGAATTTATATTTATATTTTACATGTACCACTATAATTTTAAAATAAGTTTTTTAGTATATGTCTGTTGTGAAAGTATAATTGTCAAATATTCCATATAAAAATATGTCAACCAAATAAAATTCATGCAAGAGATGCTTGTCCGGAAATCACGTGGGAAGCTACATAGAACCGATAAGGATGAAAATATTTCCTCATTGATTATATGGAAAATATTTTATTCAGTTATCATAGAAGGCGGCAGCCTTCAAGTGACGCAGCTTTAAACCTACCATCGTCAAAACCTACCATCGGCATAAGGGTAGATGCGGAACTTCATATATACAGCTAACTCAACATCAAAAGAAATCGGAAAAGCCGCCTTCTAATAACTCAGCAAATATTGGTCAGAATTGTCCAATTTTTTTAATATAGTCTCATATTCCCAGTCTAATCCTATCCTATAATTTTTACATTTCTACGTGCCGTATATTTTTAGATCTCGATAACCATTTTTAAACTGAAAACGATGGTGTTTGTTCCTGATAATGAGATCTAGAAAACGGGCTGGGAGATTTTATTAAAACTTATATATAATATGAATCTCTTTAAGATAGAGGGAATAAGACTTGCCTTGTTTCTAGGAAAACTCTTGTTTGTTATATATTGGACTATATTAGCTCGCGGATTACATGTTATTCTATGGGTTAGCAGGCGAAGACACTGCAAAAAGTCAAATGTAGTAATGGTCACAGTTAAAACACCCGAATCGAAGCAATAAATGTTTTTTAAACTACAAAAACATCTTATCATGTGCTTTAAAACATTCAATAAATATATACTAAATCAAATTTCTATTTATTTTGCCTTTATTTTTCGTAAGAAGAAAATATTACGCTTCTTACATTGGATATTTTTGCATTTTGTGGAAAAAATATTTTGAATCCTTTTTTAAAATAGGAAAATATTTTTTAATTATACATATTCAATATACTTTCGACTTATGATTTTTTTTTAAGTTTTCAAACAAAAATTATTTTAAATTATTTGTTGTTGGAAAGTCATGTATTCATACGCCTAGGGGCGCCACTTGTCTAGTTTTGTTTTGAATCCGAACCCGAACGCGGCAAGTTACACGGAGCATTTTTCATTCAGGTAGTAATATTCTTACATAATGTCCATTAACCACTTCACCGTCTGCCCCGAGATAAGTCGGGGGTAAAAGCACTGTTTTCCCATACCCGTCGCCAGTTAAGTGGTTAAATTGATATAGAAAATGCACGAATTAAAAAATATAAACCAGACAAGATAGAATCATTAAGTAATTTTCAGGTTTTAATAATCCACATGTTGTTTCTTGTTACGCCAATTGAATCTCGCAATGTCAATATACAACGAATAAGCTCTGCAATAAAGTTAACCGGAGAATCTTGCAATGGATTATTAATTAATACAGAATGTGTAACTTTGCAATAAAGTTATTTGCTTGTACTTTTGAAGACTTATGGATTACAGTGTGGAGGCAGGATATATACAAAATTTTACGAGAATGCCAGTTAAAAATCTGGACTGCATTTTGTTTTGTTTTGTTTTTTGTCAGTAATTTTGGGTGAAATGCAGTTTACTCTCCTTCGCCAAGGAACTTTTTATATGTATTGTTTGATAAACAATTTTACCTCTATATATTTTTTGTTTATTTTTTTTAATTTTTTTGCTGCTTGAGCAAAGAATAGGTTTGCATTAATCATAATCAATAAACGGAAACTTACTGGCTTGCTTAAAGTATTGTTTTTAAATACAGGGTACAAAATACATGAATTTTCTTAAATCCCAGTTTATTTTATTAAAATTTGTCATTTCATGAAAATAAAATTATTGCATATCTTTTATCTTTGAGTTTAAGTGTTAAAACACTTTTCAATGTTTGCATTTTAACATGTTTTGCAGATAATACATTTTGTGAATTTCACAGAGTTGACTGTATTATACTCTATTATAAGCATTCATTATGATTTCTAGTACATTATTACATTCAAATTACTCTTTTTAAAAATGTAAACAAAAGATGAACACATTATATTTGTGCAATGTCTGGTCCAAAGTTACACACACTTGATGGACTTTACAATTTCTATATATTGCTTGTTTTAAACTTAAGTGAAATGTTGGCTAAAACATTTTCAGTTTCATAAATTATTTCAATTTGAAATATTTTAGTAATCGCTACTACTGTTATTCCGTCGACCAGTTTCGCCAAATTATACATAATCACATATTTTTTTTATTTTAAATAATGAAAAAACAAATAATTAGTAAAATATTAATAAAAAGTCGAAATAAAAATCAATGACATTTTAAATATACAAGTTGTATTTAATGTCATTGAATGTGACATTCACAATCATTCATTATTGGAATTTAATCTTATAGTTTGGCGATAATTTTTTGGTCGACGGGATAACCTAGTAGTACCTAGTAATCTATAAAGCTAACAAGTAACATTTATACAACATTTCATTAACTCGATTTCTCTTAAGTAAATTTGAATAAGCGACGGCAAAAATCCATTGCAAGATTCTCTGGTTAACTTTATTGCAGACTTTATTCATTGTATATTAAGACATTGCAAGATTGAATTGGCATAACAAGAAACATCCATGTGGATTATTAAAACCATGAAAATTAAGTAATGATTCTATCATGTCTGTTCGATGGTTTTCAATTTGTGCATTTTCTTTATCAATTCTATTCTAAATAAATTCTACCTGAATGAAAAATGCTAATAATGCGTTCTGATTCAAAACAAAACTAGACAAGTGGCGCCTTCTTAATATGGAATATAATATAGAATGTAATAAACTTATGAATTAGAGGGGGGAGGCAGGGTATATTCAAAATTTTATGAGAATGCCAGGTAAAAATCCTGTATTGTATTTTTTTTTGGTTTGTTGTCAAAAACTTTTTTCTCATGTCTATGAATAAAATACTCCTTGCACCAACATAAGATTTTGTTGTCAGTGGCACAGCCAAGGGGGTGTTTTTGTGAACTACATCCATGAATTGCTAAAAAAAAAAAGCAAATTGCATAAAAAATGGGAATTACGTCCACAAATTGCTTAATGTGAATTACGTCCATGAATCATGTAAAAAAGCGAGAATTATATTCATAAATTGTATGAAAAATGCAAATTACGTCTATGAATCGTGTAGTAAAACATAAATTATGTTCATAAATCGCTCAAAAAACACGAATTTTGGCAGCAAAAAGCTGAAACGGAAATTACCTATATAAAACGCATAAAAATAGCGACTTGCATTCATGAATTGCATAAAAAATGTGAATTACGTTCATGAATCACTCAAAAAACGCAAATTACATCCATGAATTGCATAAAAACGTGAATTACGTTCATAAATAACTCAAAAAATGCGAATCACTTCCATGAATTGTGCAAAAAAACACGAATAACGTTCAGAAATTGCAAAAAATGCGAATTACGTCCAAGAATTGGTAAAAAAAAAAGTGAATTACATTCATAAATCCTATAAAAACACAAATAATGTCAATAAATCGATCAAAAAACGCAAATTTCGTCGATAAAAAGCTCAAAAGATGCATATTATGCCTATGAATCACATAAGTATAGCAAATTACGTCCATAAATCATGTAAAATGTAAAATACATTCATTAATCGCATAAAAATTGCGAATTATGTCCATAAATCGCTCAAAAAAAGCAAATTGCATAAAAAACATGAATTGGGTCCACAAATCGCTCAAAACGTGAATTACGTCCATGAATTGTTTAAAAAAGTGAGATTTACGTTCAGAAATTTGTATGAAAAACACAAATTCTGTCTATGTATCGTGTAGTAAAATGGGAATTATGTTCATAAATTGCTCAAAAAACACAAATTTTAGCAGCAGAAACGTAAATTAAGTTCATAAATCACTCAAAAAATGCAAATCACTTCCATGAATCGTGCAAAAAAATACTAATAACATTCATAAATTACAAAAAATACGAATTATGTCCAGCAATTGGTAAAAAAAGCGAATTACATTCATAAATCCTATATAAACACAAATAACGTCAATAAATCGATCAAAGAACGCAAATTTCGTCGCCAGAAAGCTCAAAAAATGCAAATTATGTCTACGAATTGCATAAATATAGCAACGTACATCCATAAATCATGTAAAATGTAAATTACATTCATTAATCGCATAAAAATTGCGAATTATGTCCATGAATCGCTCAAAAAAAGCGAATTGCATAAAAAACATGAATTGGGTCCACAAATCGCTCAAAACGTGAATTACGTCCATGAATTGTTTAAAAAAGTAAGAATTACGTTCAGAAATTGTATGAAAAACACAAATTATGTCTATGAATCGTGTAGTGAAATGGGAATTATGTTCATAAATTGCTCAAAAAACACGAATTTTGGCAGCAGAAAGCTGAAACGCAAATTACGCCTATAAATCGCATAAAAATAGCAAATAGTGTTTTGCATTCATGAATTGCATAAAAAACGCGAATTACATTCATGAATCGCTCAAAAAACACATTACGTCCATGAAAACATGAATTACATTCATAAATCACTCAAAAAATGCGAATCACTTCCATAAATCGTGCAAAAAACACTAAGGACGTTCATAAATTACAAAAAATGCGAATTACGTCCAAGAATTGGTGAAAAAAAGCAAATTACATTCATAAATCCTATAAAAATACAAATAACGTCAATAAATTGATCAAAAAAAGCAAATTTCGTCGATAGAAAGCTCAAAAGATGCAAATTATGTCTATGAATCGCATAAGTATAACAAATTATGTCCATAAATCATGTAAAATGTAAATTACATTCATTAATTGCATAAAAATCGCGAATTATGTCCATGAATCCCTCAAAAAAAAGCAAATTGCATAAAAAACATGAATTGGGTCCACAAATCGCTTAAAACGTGAATTACGTCCATGAATTGTTTAAAAAAGTGAGAATTACGTTCAGAAATTGTATGAAAAACACAAATTATGTCTATGAATCGTGTAGTAAAATGGGAATTATGTTCATAAATCGCTCAAAAGACACGAATTTTGGCAGCAGAAAACTAAAATGCAAATTACGTCTATAAATCGCATAAAAATAGGGAATAGCATTTTGCATTCATGATTTGCATAAAAAACGCGAATTACATTCATTAATCGCTCAAAAAATGCAAATTACGTCCATGAATTGCATAAAAATATGAATTATGTTCATAATTCACTCAAAAAATGCGAATCACTTCCATGAATCATGCAAGAAAACACGAATAACATTCATAAATTGCAAAAAATGCGAATTACGTCCAAGAGTTGTGTAAAAAACGCTAATTACATTCATAAATCCTATAAAAACAAAAATAACGTCAATAAATTGATCAAAAAACACAAATTTCGTCGACAGAAAGCTGAAAAAACGTAAATTATGTCTATGAATTGCATAAAAATAACAAATTATGTCCATAAATCATGTAAAATGTAAATTACATTCATTAATCGCATAAAAATTGTGAATTATGTTTATAAATTGCTCAAAAATGCAAATTACATTCATAAATCGCATAAAAAACACGAATGATGACCATGAATTGCGCAAAAAATGCGAATTACACCCAACATTAAATTAATTTGCAGAAAGTTTTTGGTTTTATACAAGTGTGCCAACAAGAACCTACAAGTTATCCTGAAACCCATTCTAAACCAACAAAAATTTAATGGAAAGATAAATTTGTCCAAGAAAGACAAAATAATTTCCATTGACATACATTGACCAGAATCGAAAAATTCCTATTGAAATCTATCCTATACACTCCAAAACCAGAAAGAAAAAAATCCCTCCAAGAGTAACTCAATCTATCTGCTGCAAAATAAAATACATTGAAATGCAACTGAACAAGAACCTGAAAATTACATTTGAAATCAAACCGAAACAAGATTCAACCCTCCCCCCCCCCCCTAAAAAAAAAAAAAAAAAAAAAAAAAAAAAAAAAAAAAAAAAAATCCAACCATATCTTGATTTGGGAAAGAAAACTTAATTTCCATAGATACGCGTGGTCAGAAATCTGGAAATTCCAATTAGTCTATGGGTTAGCAAACCTTAATTCGATCTGAAAAAAAAAAAAATCTGTTAATACACACTGACAAGCAGAGTTGTATAATATAGACGCACGCCATGTGCAGAAAATTTTATGAAGAAACAATTTTTATTTATTTATTTCGACAAAGAATTGCGTAAAAAAAAAAGTGTATCTCAACAAAGAATCATGTAAAAAAACCAACATTTCGACAAAATACCACGCGAAAAACGTGAATTTCGTCCAAAGACCGCAATAAAAACATTAATTCAATCCATGAATCGCATAAAAAATACGAATTCCATGCATGAATCGCATAAAAAATGTAAATTACATGCATGAATCGCATAAAAAATGTGAACTACATCCATGAATAGCTAAAAAATAAAGCAAATTGCATAAAAAATAGGAATTACGTCCACAAATTGCTTAAAATGTGAATTACGTCCATGAATCATGTAAAAAAGCGAGAATTATATTCATAAATTGTATGAAAAACGCAAATTACGAATCGTATAGTAAAACATGAATTATGTTCATAAATCGCTCAAAAAACACGAATTTTGGCGTCAGAAATCTGAAACGGAAATTACCTCTATAAAACGCATAAAAATACCGAATTGGATTCATGAATTGCATAAAAAATGTGAATTACGTTCATGAATCGCTCCAAAAACGCAAATTACATCCATGAATTGCATGAAAACGTGAATTACGTTTATAAATCACTCAAAAAATGCGAATCACTTCCATGAATTGTGCAAAAAAACATGAATAACGTTCATAAATTGCAAAAAATGCGAATTACGTACAAGAATTGGTAAAAAAAGCAAATTACATTCATAAATCCTATAAAAACACAAATAACGTCAATAAATCGATCAAACAACACAAATTTCGTCGATAGAAAGCTCAAAAGATGCAAATTATGTCTATGAATCGCATAAGTATAGCAAATTACGTCCATAAATCATGTAAAATGTAAATTACATTCATTAATCGCATAAAAACCTCGAATTATGCCCATGAATCGCTCAAAAAAAGCGAATTGCATAAAAAACGTAAATTGGGTCCACAAATTGCTCAAAACGTGAATTACATCCATGAATTGTTTAAAAAAGTGAGAATTACGTTCAGAAATTGTATGAAAAACACAAATTATGTCTATGAATCGTGTAGTAAATCGGGAATTATATTCATAAATCTCTCAAAAAACACGAATTTTGGCAGCAGAAAGCTGAAACACAAATTATGTTCATAAATCACTCATAAATTGCGAATCACTTCCATGAATCATGCAGAAAAATACTAATAACATTCATAAATTGCAAAAAATGCGAATTAAGTCCAACAATTGGTAAAAAAAGTGAATTACATTCATAAATCCTATAAAAACACAAATAACGTCAATAAATTGATCAAAAACACAAATTTCGTCGACAGAAAGCTCAAAAAATGCAAATTATGTCTACGAATTGCATAAATATAGCAAATTACATCCATGAATCATGTAAAATGTAAATTACATTCATTAATCGCATAAAAATCGCGAATTATGCCCATGAATAGTTTAAAAAACGCGAATTGGGTCTACAAATCGTCAAAACGTGAATTACGTCCATGAATTGTTTAAAAAAGTGAGAATTACGTTCAGAAATTGTATGAGAAACACAAATTATGTCTATGAATCGTGTAGTAAAACGGGAATTATGTTCATAAATCGCTCAAAAAACACGAATTTTGGCAGCAGAAAGCTGAAACGCAAATTACGTCTATAAATCGCATAAAAATAGCGAATAGTGTTTTGCATTCATGAATTGCATAAAAACCGCAAATTACATTCATGAATCGCTCAAAAAACACAAATTACGTCCATGAAACGCATAAAAACGTGAATTACATTCATAAATCACTCAAAAAATGCGAATCACTTCCATGAATCGTGCAAAAAAACACTAATAACATTCATAAATTACAAAAAATGCAAATTACGTCCAAGAATTGTTAAAAAAAAGCAAATTACATTCATAAATCCTATAAAAACATAAATAACATCAATAAATCGATTAAAAAACGCAAATAATGACTATGAATTGCATAAAAATAGCAAATTATGTCCATAAATCATGTAAAATGTAAATTACATTCGTTAATCGCATAAAAATTGCGAATTATGTCCATAAATTGCTCAAAAATGCAAATTAAATTCATAAATTGCATAAAAAACATGAATGATGACCATGAATTGCGCAAAAAATACGAATTACACCCAACATTAAATTAATTTGCAGAAAGTTTTTGGTTTTATACAAGTCTGCCAACAAGAACCTACAAGTTATCCTGAAACCCATTCTAAACCAACAAAAATTTAATGGAAAGATAAATTTGTCCAAGAAAGACAAAATAATTTCCATTGACATACATTGACCAGAATCGAAAAATTCCTATTGAAATCTATCCTATACAATCCAAAACCAGAAAGAAAAAAATCCCTCCAAGAGTAACTCAATCTATCTGCTGCAAAATAAAATACATTGAAATGCAACTGAACAAGAACCTGAAAATTACATTTGAAGTCAAACCGAAAGCAGATTCAACCCCCCCCCCAAAAAAAAAAAAAAAATTATCCAACCATATCTCGATTTGGGAAAGAAAACTTAATTTCCATAGATATGCGTGATCAGAAATCTGGAAATTCCAATTAGTCTATCTTAAACCTAATCTGAACCTGAAAAATGAAATTCCATACAACCGGAGCCCAGTATCTATACAGGACAAAATATTTTCCATTAAAGCGCAACCTGACCAGAACTTGAAAATTCCATTTGAATTGAACCTGATTGAAACCTGAAAAAAATTTCCATCGAACCTTAACCTAATCCGGAAGAGAGAAAATTATTTCTGCCGATACACACTGACAAGAGTCTGAAAGTTAACATGAAACCTAATCCAAACCCGAAAAGGAAAAAACAATGGAAACACAAGTCTGTCCAAGAAAGACCAAATAATTTCTGTCCACATACACTGACAAGAATTTCAATTGAAATCTATCCTAAACCCAGTTCAAACACTACCCCCCCCCCCCAAAAAAAAAAAAAAAAAAAAAAAATTCCAATTGTAACCCAATTTATCTGCGACAAAATAATATATTTGAAATGCAACTCAACAAGAACCTGAAAATTCCATTTGAAGTCAATCCGAAACCAGATTCAATCCCCCCCCCCCCAACAAAAAAAAGAAATAAAAAAATATTTAATCAAATCGAGATTTTAGAAAAAAAAGAACAATTTATGTCGATATGTATTGACCAGATTATGGAAATTCCAATAGAAGTCTATCTCAAACCCGATCAGAATAACCTGAAACCCAATCTAATCCCCCCCCCCCAAAAAAAAAGTAAAATAAAAAAATTAGGAAATAAAAATCTGTTCAAGAAAGACAGAGTAATTTTTGCCCCCATCCACTGACCAGAATTGAAAACTAGTACTTGAAATGCAACTCGGCAAGAACCTGAAAATTCCAATTCAAGTCAAACTGAATCGAGATTCAAACCCGAAAAAAAAACAAAAACAATTATCTAACCAAATCAGGATTTTTAGAAAAAAAAATTATGTAAATACGTACAGACTAGAGCATGGAAATTTTAATAAAATCTTAAACCCGATACAAACTCCTCCCCCTCCCTTACATAACTAACAAGAAGCCTTGATGACCCCACAAAACATAACTAACAAGAACGAAGAATCATGCATACTGCATCGATTATGATGCATTTTCTGACTCATTCTGAATGTTGTAAACTTATTGTCATTCATGTACAATAATTTTACCATTCTGTGCAAAAAAAACAAAGCATAATTAACGAGAGTAAAAAATTTTCCTTTAACATGTTTATATACAGTAGACTCCCTCAAATCCGCACAGCTTGGGACCAGAGGTTGTGCGGATTTTAGAATTTTGCGGATTTCTGGTCATTGCTTTGTTTACGTTTTTTAAACAGTAATTTGAGTGCAATTAATAGTGCATTCAGGACTATAATGAATATTTACAATATAATAAAATGTTAAAATAAGTAATAAATTAAAATAATAAAAATTTGGATAATTTTCAAAATGATTAAAATATTAAAAGCAAAGATCAAGTTAATGATCAATAGTGTATGATTAAATATTCATTATAAAAATTAAATATATTTTTCCAAAATTATTCAACAAAACTTGCCTCATAAAAGTACATTACTAATTCACATCAAAATCATAAAATAAGGATTTTTTTTTAAAGTTTAGCCAGGCTTAGTAACCAAAAAATCTTGATTAATGCATAAATATATTTGGTAAGAAAATTGTGATTACCAGTAATATCAGCAATATCTTGATTTTTTTTTTTAATTTTTCTTTCTTCATGAAAAAAAAAAAAAATAATGAATAGAGTATTATTGAGAAAATTAAAAAATAAAAAATATATGGAATTGATACAAAATTAAAAAAAATCACATTTTGTCCAAATATCCAATCTGAAAGTTTCATTGTTTACATCCATAAAGTATGTGCGGATTTTAGAGAGTTGCGGATTTCTGGTTTGCGGATTTGAGGGAGTCTACTGTACTTTCCATTTTATTCTGAATGCTTTAAACCTATCAGTTTCATCTTTGTACAGTAATCTTCCCATCCAAATCTCTCTCCCCCCCTGTTAGTTTATATATGTTTTGTGCAAACAGCAAAACATAAATAAACTAACAAGAATGAAAATTTACACATACAGTATAGATTATGAAACACTTTCCAACACATTTTCATTATTGTAAGCCTATCATTTTAATCCATTTGCAGTAATTTTACCACTCTATATAAAGAAAAAATCATAATTAACAAGAAAGAAAAACCTGTGTGCACCATAGATTATTAAACACTTTCCAGCATATTCTGAATATTGTAACGGATATAGTCTTAATCAATCTGCAATATTACCAACCTATACAAAGGTTGAAACATAATTAACAAGAATCATGCACGCAGCATAGATTATGAAATACTTTCCAGCACATTCTGAATATTGTATTCCTGATCATTTTAATCCATCTGCAGTATATGTATCATCATGTGTAAAGAATAAACTTAGTTAACTAGAATGAGAAATGATACATACAGCATAGATTATGAAATCCTTTCTTAGAAATACAG
Source organism: Maratus speculifer (assembly GCA_964019185.1). Taxonomy (NCBI): domain Eukaryota; kingdom Metazoa; phylum Arthropoda; class Arachnida; order Araneae; family Salticidae; genus Maratus; species Maratus speculifer. The sequence goes on along the minus strand of OZ025294.1, from coordinate 164,447,544 downwards.
TGCTGAATGTACATTACTTTCTTATCTTATACTAACGTACTTTACTACAGAGTTGTTTTTAAAGAAATCAAGTAGCACAGCATATATTAATAATAAAATATGAAATATCTTTTTTTAAATGGGTGGGGGAGGGGTAATTAAAGGTGCTCAGAAATCATGAAAATGAATTCTTTGCATTAGTCTTTAATTGTTTGTTTTTATCTTTTTATTATTAACCTAAAAAAAAGCACTGATATCAGTACAAAAAACCCTGAACGGGTTAAAAGCTTGTGACGCAGCACTTTATCTTATATATCTAAGAATTTTAAATTTGGGACTTAAAACTAATGATATCAAAATTTATGTGACGCTATGCTATTAATTAATATATACATATATTAAAATTTATTCATTAAGATTTTATCAATTACATCTTTCATAAATTCAAAATATGAATCTTAAAAGATATGATATCAAAATTTAAGTGACGCCTTGACGAGGCTTTAAACAATGTTTTAAAATTCCATTTATTTATTTATTGTCTAAATACATTTTCATATCTAAACAATACTTTTCATTTTCCAATACACTGTTAAATACATCACTTTCACTGAATATATATAATGCACTGAAATGTATTTATTTGAATAAATAGATTTATCTTTTGGGCTACGCTATCCAAAATCAAAAATAACATTTGAATAAATATTTTTTGCGTCATTGTATCCAAAGTAAGTTAAATAGATGCAAATAGATACAATGACGCAAAAAATATGTATTCAAATGTTATTTTTGATTTTGGATAGCGTAGCCCAAAAGATAAATCTATTTATTCAAATAAATACATTTCAGTGCATTATATATATTCAGTGAAAGTGATGTATTTAACAGTGTATTGGAAAATGAAAAGTATTGTTTAGATATGAAAATGTATTTAGACAATAAATAAATAAATGGAATTTTAAAACATTGTTTAAAGCCTCGTCAAGGCGTCACTTAAATTTTGATATCATATCTTTTAAGATTCATATTTTGAATTTATGAAAGATGTAATTGATAAAATCTTAATGAATAAATTTTAATATATGTATATATTAATTAATAGCATAGCGTCACATAAATTTTGATATCATTAGTTTTAAGTCCCAAATTTAAAATTCTTAGATATATAAGATAAAGTGCTGCGTCACAAGCTTTTAACCCGTTCAGGGTTTTTTGTACTCATTTTTATATACTAAAACTCATGTTTTTAATTAAATTGTCCAAAACTTCTTAAAAATTCGAAGTGCCAAAGTTTTTGGTCTCTCCTGCAAAATCGTACTTTTCAGGTAAATCCCGTTGTCTCCTAAAGTATTGGAGATAGTATGTTGCAGTTAGTAATAAAAAAAGACACACAATTTCACAAAAAAGTCTGTCAAAGAAACAGTTTCTTAAAAATAGGCTTTGCTTAGTAATAATAATAGTAATAATGAAAATACTACTACTACTACTACTACTACTACTACTACTACTACTACTACTAATAATAATAATAATAATAATAATAATAATAATAATAATAATAATAATAATAATAATAATAATAATAATAATAATAATAATAATAATAATAATAATAATGGTAATAAAAGCAGAAAAAATAGTCTACTTTCAACCATGGGACTAATCAAATAAATATGAATTCAAAATTTCATCAGTATTTGTCAGGTAATTTTAGAGAAAACCGGTGTTAATTTTTGCATATTTCTAATAGGAATCTAGCCTGTCTTGTCTTCCCATAAAACACTTCTGTAGTTCAAAATTAAAAATAAAATCCGGGGTAAATGTAATGTGGGAGTAATTGCAGATATACTGCTTATCATGTATAAATGGTTCAGGAAAATCACCCCCCCCCCCCAAAAAAAAAAAATTAATTAATTAAAAATAAAATACTAACTGGATGTATAAAAACAGAGGCATACACTGTAAAAAATAAGAAGTTTCACCGCAACTGACAAGTAATGAAATAATTTTACAGTTTTTTTTTTCAACTGACGAGAAATGTCTTTATCTTTGCTCAAATATATAAAGTGAGCGGCTAATTTAAAGTGTGACAGTAGGAATCGGATTATGAAAATTTTCCTTACAACATAGGGTGGCAAATCACCCATTTAATCAAAAATACAGTGTGTTTCATCCACATTCAAGCTTGGTTGACGATTATAATTTTCAGAAAACTGAAAATGTACTTCATATATTGAAATTTCATATAATCACATATAATGAATTAACAGGCATTTTCATATAATGAACATGCTTTCATACAATGAAATAATAAATATTTTAATAGACTTTCTCACTTTTGTTGTAAATAGAATAACACAAAATTTGTTAAATTTTCTATTTTTCGCTTTACCAATATACATTCTGCGCTTCAATTAATAGACTGCGATTTTGAGATTTTCATCGATTGCGTGAGAAGCTTTTTTATCCAGAACTTTTTGTGATGTAGTCCCATTTTATACAAAAAAAAAAAAAAAAAAAAAAAAAAAAAAAAAGATATATAACGTTGCATATTTTTTTCTCATAAAATATTTTTTCATTAACCGCAAAATTATTACTACTTAGTCTAACTTAAGTTAGAATGCAGCATTATGTATTTGTGAGTAAATAAGTGACTTGTCAATCCGTGTTTTTATGGAGAGATTTCATAAATTGATGCTTAGTATAAACCCTCTTAACTTGTCGGTTCAGTTTTGGAATCCCCGTAAAGGTATAAATATAAGGTAAAAAATCCATAAACAACAACTACAAAAATATTTAATAATGTAAGCTACTTAGGTGAAACACAGTATTTCATGTAATCATTATTTATTTGACACTTTTAATTTAAATATGCAATTATTAAAATATTCACATGTTCTCTATGTACACGAATTTTAATTATTGCGCACAGAAGAAATTTAATTAAAGCATTATCTCGAAATTTCAAAATATCCTACGTTTGGGGTTTTCTAAGATTTGCCTGTTTCATATAATCCTGATTTTTTAATTTTTTTCTGCCTTTAAAAATACTTTCAATCAATATTTTAAATTGCTTTTTTGCTTTAAACATATTTGAAAATTCTTATTAAAGTCATAATATAGACAAGTTATCAAAAACACCTGTTGCAACATCATTGTTTGATTTATTCAAAAATGTATCAATATTCAGCATGACAAAATTTTAAAATTTAAAAGTGTATAGCTTATAGCCAGAAATGTTTAATTCAACATATGGTTTTGACAACATAATATTGGAGACATCATAACTGCGCGCTTTTACAAATAATTAAAATCATAGTAAATTTTAAATACTTATGTTACAAAGATTTTGTAACATAATGTGAAGTTAATTTGTACAGTAATATTATCTTAAAAGTTTGCAATTTTCTGCAGATAAATTATTTTATAAATGTCCTTAATCTTGATATATGATTAATAAATAGAAGAAAAACTGAAAAATCAAAGTAAAAAATATAACTCCAAGAAAAAATTATTATGACATAAGATTTGCTATAATTTTACTTTTTAAAGATATGTAATACTTTTTATTATCTGTATATGTAGGGGTTATATGATAGCTTTTCATAGAATAAAACCATACATGAGTTATCATTTTAACTTAATAATCTGGTATTCCAAAAATATATGAGAAAATAATTTTTTTCTCAAATGAGTAAAAATATGTCCAGTCCGTCATGTAAATCTTAAAACACAGGTTTAAACATTCAATGCTCTACATGTTAGGAATTGATAAATTAAGTTATTCCAGTTTATTCACAGAAAATCGTTTGCATATTTGCAATTGTGATATTTAATTTATTTATAAGACGCGACTCGTTGCTATGGAAGCGAAGCTGTTTTTTCGTCTGCTTTGCTTTTTATATTTTTTATCTTACGAGATGAGTTAAAAGTTTAGATAAAAAAGTTGGCATCAATTTTTGATGGAATGTAAAAGAATTTTTTGAGAGGGAGAATGTTTATATTTTTTGTTTGTCGTGCGTGTCTTGAGTTTTATTGAAGAATTATGTTAATTTTATGAAAAGGCACGCAGAAATGCATAAAGGATCATCTTTCCAGTTTTTAGTATGATGATCAAAAATTATCAAGGTAAAAGCATTTATATTTTGTACATATTATACATTTTGTACATAGTATGTAAATAATTTGAATTCAATATTTCTTTATTCTATAATTCTAAGTATGTAATAAAATTTTTAAAAAGAAAATTCAAGAATATTTAGAAGATTTTTGAACCCAAATAAGTTTTGATTGTTTACAGAACAAATCTGGCGCCCCGAGCACGGACATTTGAATAATACTGTTGAGATATTGAATTGTTTTTATAGCGTATAGTGTTTTCATAAGCTGTGCATTACTACTTAATTTTTCGATGATGAATAAGCTAAAGAAAAAGCGTACGCCGCTACGTTCGTCATTTACCAGAACTTTAAATGTTTTGAATGAAGAAATTAACAGCGAGTCATTAGATAAGGGTAAAATTTCAGACGATTTTAGTAAATTAGAAAATTTGATTCATGAAATTAAATCTATTGATGAAGCTATAATTGAACTCATGTTAGATGATGATAAATGCGATGAAGAGGCTATTGAAAATGAAGTAGTGGAAAATGAAAGTTATTCAGATCAATTTATTACCATTAAGCGTAAAGTTAGTGAAGCATTGGGTACAAATAAACGTAATGAAGATTATAGTGAAAAAAGCACAGATTACGGTTATTCCAAATCAAAGCATTATAAATTACCTAAACTAAATATTAAGCCATTCGATTCACAGTTAATAAATTATCTTTCTTTTTGGTCCCAGTTTCAAAAAATTCATGAAGACATAGATTTGGATAATAGTGACAAATTTCAGTATCTTATCCAATCTGTAGAACCTGGAACCAGTGCCAGGCGTTTGTTAGAGAGCTATCCAATGACCGCAGTTAATTACCCCAAAGCTGTCGAGGCATTTCAAGAGCGTTTTGGAAATAAAGATTTACTAATAGAAGTGTACGTAAGAGAATTCCAGAAATTGGTTGTAGCTAATGTACAGGCGCACGGCAAAGATAAACTTCCCTTATCAGATTTATTCACGAAAGTCGAGGCATATTTAAGATCGTTAGAATCAATGGGTTTAAGTTTAGAAAGCAATTCGGCGTGGCTCTATCCCATGATAGAATCTAGCTTATCGGAAGATGTATTAAAAGCATGGCAGCGATATAATATTTCAATTACATCAAACGTTGTTAGTAATAATAATGCATTGTCAACAAAAGCAAATATAGTAAGTTTGATGGAATTTCTGAAACAAGAAGTTGCAAACGAGGAAAGATTCAAATTAGCCAAATCGAGTTTTATAGAGCTGGGCTCTAAAGACAAACCTAAAGAAAAGTTAAGAAAATCAGAAAGTAAAATACCTACTGCGGCAGGGCTATTTAGCGCAAAAGAACGCCTTTGTTTATTTTGCAGTAAATCTCATGAAAGCAAGGACTGTGTTAGGGCTAGATCTCTTTCCTTTAATGAACGGAAGGCCAAAATTAAGAATAAAAATTGCTGTTTAAAATGTCTTCGTTTTGGTCACCACGCTAAAGTTTGCAAAGTTTTTATTCGTTGCCACGTTTGTTCTAAACCCCATACCGAGTTATTATGCCCTGAAATTTCAATGTGTAAAGAACCAGAAAATACAGTTAAGACCCCAGAAGTTATTCAAAGCACCATAGCAAGTAAGCAGTGTTCTGCTGAAGTAGCCCTTATGACTTTAGAAATAGTTATTAAAGGTCGAATAACAAAGAAAGTACGAGCGTTACTTGATTGTGGGTCGCAAAAGAGCTATATTTTAAAAGGTACAGCTGAAGAGTTAGGTTTACATCCCATTTCTTCTGAAGCTATTGTACACACTTTGTTTGGTGGTACGCAAACAGAAGCTAAATCTCACAATAAATTCCAAGTTGAGTTAAGTTCTTCTGATAGACAGAAACAAACGAAAGAAGTCTTAGAACTTTTGGATCAAGATATAATTTGTAACTATATTCCTCGGATACCAAAAGAATCAGTAATTAAAGAGCTTAAACAAAATAAACTATGGATCACAGATTTAGGAGCAGGAAGTCCAAAAATTGAAATTTTGATTGGAAGCGATTACTACGGACAACTTCTTACAGGTCGAGTAAAACAGTTAAAGAGCGGTCTTACAGCAATAGAGACAAAGTTTGGATGGACACTTTGTGGTCGTTTAGAAAGTACATCACAGTCTTGCCTAAATTATGGAAATATGTTTATCACGAACCTAGCTTTAAAAGATATGAAGATTCCAGAATTATGGAAGTTAGAGACAATTGGTATAACAGATCCCTGTCAAACTTTGTCTAAAGCAGAAGAAGAAGAACTCGCTCATGATAATTTTATAAAAGAAGTTGATAGAAATATAGAAGGTCGCTATATTGTAGGTCTTCCTTGGATTAACGGCAAACGTGAGATTCCCTCAAATAGACACATAGCTGAACGAAGATTGATAAATTCAACAAAGAAATTAAAATCAATGAAAATGTTTGAAGAATATGCTAAAGTTTTCTATGAATGGGAAGAAGAAGGCGTTATAAGTAAAGTACCAGATGAAGCACTCAAGATTCCAGGACATTTTTTACCTCATCATCCCGTCATCAAACCAGATAGTCTTACTACAAGTGTTCGACCAGTTTTTGATGCATCGTGTAAGGTAGGGAGGTCTCCTTCTTTAAATGATTGCCTCTTTAAAGGACCAAACCTCATCGAACAAATTCCTGCAGTGTTAATAAGATTTCGTGAGAAAGCTATTGGGGTAGTAGCCGATATAAGAAGAGCATTTCTTCAAATTGAAGTCAAAGAATCAGATCGGCATTTCTTGCGATTTTTGTGGTGGAAGAGTCCTGACGAATTTCAAGTTTATCAACACAATAGAGTAGTTTTTGGAGCAACTTGTAGCCCATTTTTTCTAGGTGCAGTTATAAGGTATCATTTTAGTAATGTTGATGAAGAAAATAAACAGATATCTGAGAAGCTTATGAAGTCATACTATATAGATAACTGCGTCACTTCAGTCGACAATGTGCCTGAACTAGAAAATTTTATTTCAAAATCTACAGAAATCATGGCTGATGCGAAAATGGAATTAAGAATGTGGGAATTCGGACCAATTAAAAGTGAAGACAGCAGTTTCCTTAACGAAAAGAAGGTGCTCAGCAAAAATGTAACGACGATAGTTCCGGTTTTAGGGTTGAAGTGGGACACAATGGAAGATAGTTTGAAGATCGCTCATAAATTTAGTGATGAGATAGAAAATCTGTCGAAAAGAAAGATATTAGCTGTAACCCAGGGGATCTTCGATCCAATAAGATTTTTAGCCCCAGCATTGTTGCCAGCCAAACTGATAATTCAAGACGCCTGGTCAACGAAATTAGATTGGGATGCTCCACTTCCAGATGAAATCCGGAATAATTTTCAAAAATGGTATAGCGAACTCAAGTATTTAAATGATGTGAAGATAAATAGACGTGTAGGCTATGGTTGTAAAGAAAAATGGTCTATTCATACATTTTGTGATGCAAGTACCAGAGCTTATGCAACAGCAGTTTTCTTACGTTGTGAAGATAAAGACGCAGTCTTTGTACAACTTTTAGGAGCTAAGTCTCGTCTTGCACCAAAGAAAAATATAACCATACCACGTTTAGAGCTTCTTGCTTGTATTTTAGGAATAAGGTTGACTAAATTTGTTTTGAAAGCCTTTAATTGTATTTCCATACCAGTAAAGTATTGGACCGACTCTTCGACTGCTCTCGCTTGGATTCGAAGAAATGATCAATGGGGAACGTTTGTAGGCAATAGAGTTAGAGAAATTTGTAAATTTTCCGAATCTCAACAATGGAACTTCGTACCTGGTCATCTCAACCCTGCTGATCTACCTTCTCGCGGATGTAGTCCTAAACAGCTGCTGAAGATGAGATGGTGGGAGGGACCAGAATGGTTGAAGTTATCAGAAGAAAATTGGCCACATTCAGAAACAAGCCCCAACGAAGAATTAGTAATGATGGAAAAGAAGAAAACTTCAGTACCTACTCTTTTATGTTCTAATTCACATGAATTTATGATATATAGTAGAATTTCAAAATTTGGTAGATTTATTAATGTCGTATGTTGGGTGAAGAGATTCATAATGAAGTGCAGAAACAGAAATATATGTTTTCCATCAGAATTGTCAATTGAAGAAAAGGAAGATGCGGAAAGGTCGCTCTGGTCAATAATACAATCTGAAAGTTTTGGTAATACTACTGATGCAATAAAAGGATTAAAGGTTATGAAAGATCAAGAAGGTTTGTTAAGAGTAAAAACAAAGATATTAGAGCGAGATGACGAGTTTTCTTTCAGATATCCAATTTTATTACCATCGAAACATCATGTAGTGAATTGTCTGATTCAAGAATGTCATTTAAAGAATTGTCATGCTGGACTTCAAACAGTTGGATCCATTTTGAGAGAAAAATATTGGATAATTTCTTCTAGACGCATCATTAGAAGTCAATTGTCTAAGTGTTACAGATGCAAAAGATACTCCACAAAACCATATACTACACCTCCAATCCACCTACCTCTAGATCGAGTCAGAGATTCCAAAGTTTTTGAAGTTGTTGGAGCTTATCTTTTTGGCCCTCTTTTCGTAAAGCAAAGATCCAAAGTTTGGGTTGTACTTTTTACATGTGCAGTATATAGAGCAATACATTTGGAACTTGTATCCAGTCTCTCAACAGAAGGATTCATTCAATCATTTCGAAGATTTATATGCAGGATTGGAAGGCCATGGTTTCTTCGAAAGAACTGTCTCCTCTTAAATGGAAGTTCATCCCTCCAGCAGAAGCTTGGTGGATGGTGGGAGCGTCTGTTTATATGTGTTAAGAATTCCCTTGATCAGAACACTCGGTGCTTCAATTCTAACTTTTGAAACCTTTCGACTGTCCTATCTGATGTCGAAGCAACAGTAAATAATAGACTTGGGTAAAGACTTTTTCTAGAACTCTGAACTGATTTTTCTAGAACTCTAAATGTTTCATTATTATTTCATTATTGTTTAGTTATTATCTTTATTTATTTACATATTTTTTATTTTGAATTAGGGCTTAATTTGATCAAAAGTGATCTTAAGTTTAATTTGGCTTCCGCCTAAATTAAAGGTGGGAGTATGTTAGGAATTGATAAATTAAGTTATTCCAGTTTATTCACAGAAAATCGTTTGCATATTTGCAATTGTGATATTTAATTTATTTATAAGACGCGACTCGTTGCTATGGAAGCGAAGCTGTTTTTTCGTCTGCTTTGCTTTTTATATTTTTTATCTTACGAGATGAGTTAAAAGTTTAGATAAAAAAGTTGGCATCAATTTTTGATGGAATGTAAAAGAATTTTTTGAGAGGGAGAATGTTTATATTTTTTGTTTGTCGTGCGTGTCTTGAGTTTTATTGAAGAATTATGTTAATTTTATGAAAAGGCACGCAGAAATGCATAAAGGATCATCTTTCCAGTTTTTAGTATGATGATCAAAAATTATCAAGGTAAAAGCATTTATATTTTGTACATATTATACATTTTGTACATAGTATGTAAATAATTTGAATTCAATATTTCTTTATTCTATAATTCTAAGTATGTAATAAAATTTTTAAAAAGAAAATTCAAGAATATTTAGAAGATTTTTGAACCCAAATAAGTTTTGATTGTTTACAGAACACTACATATATAGTTATCAATACCAGTCATCCGAAGACACAATTAACTAAGATAATATTTAGCATCTGGTATATTAATTAATACAACTCAGTAGAATACCTTTTCCATAATCTCATTTCTCCATAATCAACATTTTTCATATTTAATTCTGTCTCTGGTGCAAAATTATAAGTTCGTATATCTTTATGCAACCGAGTGAAATATAATGAAATAATCAAAGTATCCATCGTTTAATGTGCACAAAGTTTATTTTCTCGTAACCAAGAAGCTAAAATGATTCCCCAAATTAAGTAAGTGTACTAAGGTATTTGTACCCTATATGGACTGGGCTCTCAATATGGACACCCCTAATATTTTTAAAGGTAGTAATTTTAATCGAGAGATGGCTCAACATTTTCGCGAAGAAAAGCAGTTGAAAAGATAATTAAGACTGGAAAGTGTAAAAGTGTAAAAAAGCGCGCTGTTCGCCATTTAGGAGGAAACTTGTTATTTTCAGATGTGCTGATCTTAATTACTTGTGAGCTTAAATTCTTATTAGATATCGTAAAATTACATTAAATGTTGAAAAGTGGATTACTTTAGAAAGCTAATGAAACATATTTTCGATTGCTATTGCATATTTTGCTTTAAAATATTTCCCTTTTTCATTTGTTACAAGATTTATTAAAACTACGCCCGGTTCCCAGTATGGACAGCTTATGTCCCCATCGACTACAACTGTAAGAAAGAAGAAAATTTAACGTTGTCAAGCATTAAATTGAAAAGGCATCAAAATGGTAAAATCTTTGTTCAACAAGATGCAATTTGAACAACCCCCCCCCCCAAAAAAAAAACCTTCCCCCAAAAAACCCTTACAAAAAATAAAAAGAAGCCCCCCCCCAGCCAGTAGGATATCTGTTGGCAAAATCATAGGTACCAATGGTATGACTTCCTGAACAAAGTAGAGCTGGTACTGCTTCTTTTGCAGTATTGATGCTTTTTCAAACATGCGGCCATAATCACATGTGGCAGATATGTTCATGAGGATTATGTGGGACTTACTGCCCATGGTGAAAAAGTTTCTATTTGTCCATGCTGTGAGGACTGAGTAATAACAGATGTAAATTCGCAGACAGATGCTATAAAGCTAAGAAAAAGCAACAATATTATTTCATAATATTTACTAGTAATTAAGGGGCTTTCCATGGGTCTTAAGGGTAAAAACCGAGAATGACCCCTCCCCCTTTCTAAAATGCATGTTCTGGAGATATGTACTTTCCCCTCCTCCTCCGAATACTTTAAGATACATTTATTTAATTCCCTCTCCTCTAAAATTCCTTGGAAAAGTGGCTTTTCCATACACACTGTGTAGAAAGTCAATAAGGAAACACCTGTCCATAATAGGGATAGGTAGTTCCTTATATGGACACTTATGAACTTTTTTTTTTGCTTTTATAATTTAAATTAAACCAGAATAATTACAAGGTCGCTAATTTTAATAATGATAGTCAATAGTCCAAGAATAGTGGACAGATATTTTTGGAGTCCTATGACTTGTACATGGGGGTGAAAAAATACATTTTTCTTAGGTTGTCCATATTGGGTACAGGTACCTTACTATTATTCAGCAATTCACACATTATATTAACACTTAAATATGATCCCAAAACTTAATTAATGCCATGAAATTGAAATATAAAATTTATATGTTTTAATATACATTAATGGGATTGCAAATATCGAGCCCAAAAAATTTACAAAATGAATGGAAAATATTTTAAAAACTCCTTAAAAACATAAATTAAAAATACCTGTCGGCATGCACTATAGGCGGAAATAGATTTCGAAGATAAGTTCTCATTTAAACAACAACAAAAAAATAGAGGTAACCCAGTTTAGTAACTGTTAGGATTTGATAAATTAATATTTTATTTCTCACAGCTTTTGGAAATTTGAAATTTGCCACTGTGATATTTATTTTATTTATAAAACGCGATCCGTTGCTATGGCAGCGAAGCTATTTTTTATTTACTTTCCTTTTACATTTTTTTTTATCTTACGAGATGAGGTAAAAGTTTAGGAAAAAAAGTTGCCATCAATTTTTAATGGAAAGAAAATATATTTTTTTTTTTTTTGAGAGAGAGAGAGAGAGAGAGAATGTTTATATTTTTTTGTCGTGTGCGCCTTAAGTTTTATTGAAGAATTAGGTTATTTTTGTGCAAAAACATTAGAAGAATTTTTCAAGATCGGCATACAGAAATTTATATAGGATCATCTTTTGTGGTTTTAGTACGATGATCCGAAAATTTCCAAGGTAAAATGAATTTATATTTTGTCTATATGTAAATACTTTGAATTCCATATTTCTTCATACGTCCCAGTGATACTATTTTTTTATGTATATAATAACATATTAAAAAGTAAAATTCAAGTATAATAGAGTATTTTTGAACCCAAATATTAAATTTTGATTGCATACAAAAAATCTGGCGCCCGAACAGGGATATTTGAATACTAATTTTGAGATATTGAATTGTTTTTATAGCGTATAGTGTTATGACAGGCTGTGCATTACTACTTATTTTTTCGAAGATGAATAAGCTAAAGAAAAAGCGTACAGCGCTACGTTCGTCATTTACCAGAACTCTAAATGTTTTGAATGATCAAATTAACAGCGAGTCATTAGATAAGGGTAAAGTTTCAGACGGTTTTAGTATATTAGAAAGTTTGATTCTATTAAATTTATCGATGAAGCTATAATTGAACTTATGTTAGATGACGATAAATGCGATTGAAGAAACTATTGGTAATGAAGTAGTAGAAAATGAAAGTTATTCAGATCAATTTATTACCATTAAGCGTAAAGTTAGTGAAGCATTATGTACAAATAAACGTAATCAAGATGATAGTGAAAAAAGCACAGATTACGGTTATTCCAAATAAGGCATTATTAGCCAAAATTAAGAATAAAAATTGCTATTTAAAATGTCATCGTTTTGGTCACCTCGCTAAAATTTGCAAAATTTTTATTCGTTGCCACTTTTGCTCTAAACCCCATACCGATTTATTATACCCTGAAATTTTAATGTGTAAAGAATCAGAAAATACAGCTAAGACCCCAGAAGTAATACAAAGCACCACAGCAAATCAGCAGTGTTCTGCTGAAGTAGCCTTATGACTTTGGAAATAGTTGTTAAAGGTCGAATAACAAAGAGCGTACGAGCGTTACTTGATTGTGGGTCACAAAAGAGCTATATTTTAAAAGGTACAGCTGAAGAGTTAGGTTTACATCCCATTTCTTCCGAAGTTTTTGTACACACTTTGCTTGGTGTTACGCGAACAGAAGCTAAATCTCACAACAAATTCCAAGTTGAGTTAAGTTCTTCTGATAGACAGAAACAAACGAAAGAAGTCTTAGAACTTTTGGATCATGATATAATTTGTAATAATATTCCTCGGATACCGAAATAATCAGTAATTAAAGAGCTTAAACAAAATAAACTATGGATTACAGATTTAGGAGCAGGGAGTCCAAAAATTGAAATTTTGATTGGAAGCGATTACTACGGACACCTTCTTACAGATCGAGTAAAACAGCTAAATAGCTGTCTTACAGCAATAGAAACAGAGTTTGGATGGGCGCTTTGTGGTCGTTTAGAAAGTACATCACAGTCTTATCTAAATTATGGAAATATGTGTATCACGAGCCTAGCTTTAAAAGATATGATGATTCCAGAATTATGGAAATTAGAGACAATTGGCATAACATATCCCTGTCAATGTTTTTTTAAAACAGAAGAAGAACTCGCTCATGATAATTTTATAAAAAAAAAGTTCATAGAAATATAGAAGGTCGCTACATTGTATGTCACGTTTGGATAAACCACAAACATGAGATTCCTTCAAATAGGCACATAGCTGAACGGAGATTGATAAATTCAACAAAGAAATAAAAATCAATGAAAATATTTGAAGAAGTTTTCTATGAATGGGAAGAAGAAAGCGTTATCAGTAAAGTTCCAAATGAAACACTCAAGATTCCAGGAAATTTTTTACCTCATCATCCCGTCATCAAATCAGATAGTCTTACTACCAGTGTTCGACAAGTTTTTAATGCATCGTGTAAGGTAGGCAATTATCCTTCTTTAAATGATTGTCTCTTTAAAGGATCAAACCTCATTGAACAAATCCCTGCAGAGTTAATAAGATTTCGTGAGAAAGCTATTCATGTAGTAGCCGATATAAGAAGAGCATTTTTTCAAATTGAAGTCAAAGAATCAGATAGCCATTTCTTGCGATTTTCATGGTTGAAGTGTCCTGACGAATTTCAAGTTTATCAACACAATAGAGTAGTTTTTGGAGCAACTTGTAGCCTATTTTTGCTAGGTGCAGTTATAAGATATCATTTGAGTAATGTTGATGAAGAAAATAAACAGATAGCTGAGAAGCTTATGTAATCATACTATATAGATAACTGCGTCAATTCAGTTGACAATGTGCCTGAACTAGAAAATTTTATTTCAAAATCGACAGAAATCATGGCTGATGCGAAAATGGAATTAAGAATGTGGGAATTCGGGACAATTAAAAGTGAAGACAGCAGTTTCCTAAGTGAAAAAAGGTGCTCAGCAAAAATGTAACCACGATAGTTCCGGTTTTAGGGTTGAAGTGGGATTTAATGGAGGATACTTTGAAAACCGTTCATAAATGTATTGATGAGTTAGAAAATCTGTTAAAGAGAAAGATATTAGCTATAACTCAGGGGATATTCTATCCAATAAGATTTTTAGCCCCAGCATTGTTGCCAGCCAAACTGATAATTATAGAGATCTAGTCAACAAAATTAGATTGGGTTGCTCCACTTCCAGAAGAAATCCGGAATAATTTTCAAAAATGGTATAGTGAACTCAAATATTTAAATGACGTAAAGATAAATAGACGTGTAGGCTCTGGTTGTAAAGAAAAATGGTGTATTCATACATTTTGTGATGCAAGTTCCAGAGCTTATGCAAGAGAAGTTTTCTTACGCTGTGAAGATAAAGACACAATCTTTGTACAATTTTCAGGAGCTACGTCTCGTCTTGCATCAAAGAGAAATATAACCATTCCACGTTTAGAGCTTCTTGCTTGTATTTTAGAAATAAGATTTACTAACTTTGTTTTGAAAGCCCTTAATTGTATTTTCATACCAGTAAAGTATTGGACCGACTCTTCGACTGTTTTCGCTTCGATTCGAAGAAATGATCAATGGGGAACGTTTGTAGGCAATAGAGTTAGAGAAATTTGTAAATTTTTCGAATCTCAACAATGGAACTTCGTACCTGGTCATCTCAACCCTGCTGATCTACCTTCTTGCGGATGTAGTCCTAAACAGCTGCTGAAGATGAGATGGTGCGAGGGACCATAATGGTTGAAGTTATCAGAAGAAAATTGGCCAAATTCAGAAGCAAGCCACAAGGAAAAATTAGTAATGATGGAAAAAAACTGCAGTATTTATTCTTTTATGTACTAATTCATATGAATTTATGATATATAGTAGAATTTCAAAGTTTGATAGATTTATTAATGTCGTATGTTGGGTGAAGAGATTCATAATGAAGTGCAGAAATCGAAATATATGCTTTCCATCAGAATTGTCAATTGAAGAAAAGGAAGATGCGAAAAAGGTCGCTCTGATCTATAATACAATCTGAGAGTTTTGGTAATACTACTGATGCAATAAAAGGATTAAAGTTTATATAAGATCAAGAAGGATTGTTCAGAGTGAAAACAAAGATATTAGAGCGAGATGACGAGTTTTCATTCAGATATCCAATTTTATTACCATCGAAACATCATCAAGTGAATTGTCTGATTCAAGAATGTCATTTAAAGAATTGTCATGCTGGACCTCAAGTAGTTGGATCCATTTTAAGAGAAAAATATTGGATAATTTCTTCTAGATGTAACATTAGAAGTCAATTGTCTAAGTGTTACAGATTCAAACGATACTCTGCAAAACCATATACTACACCCCCAATTCATTTACCTCTAGATAGAGTCAGAGATTCGAAATTTTTGGAAATTGTTGGAGCTGATCTTTCTGGCCCTCTTTTCGTAAAGCAAAGACCCAAAGTTTGGGTTGTACTTTTTACATGTGCAATATATAGGCAATACATTTGGAAATTGTATCCAGTCTCTCAATAGAAGGATTCATTCAGTCACTTCGAAGATCTATATGCAGGAGAGGAAGGCCGACTACTATATACTCTGATAATGGCTCCAATTTTAGAGGAACCAATAACCTTTTAAAATCATTGGATTGGAAGTCAATAGTTTCTTCAAAAGAACTGTGTCCTATTAAATGAAATAACTGTGTCTTATTAATCTTCATCCAGCAGCAGCTTAGTGGGGTGGATGGTGAGATTGTGAAATGACTTTTTCTAAAACTCTACAATGACTTTTCTAGAACTTTAAATAGTAGTATAGTAATGACAGTTCCAGCCCACCGGCTGCAGGGTGCTGACCTCTAAGAGGGGGGTGAAGGTCATCGGGAGTTCGACCTCTAGAGGAGGGTGTGAAGGTCATCGCGCGTCACGCAAGGTTAAGATGACGTCATCTTATAGGATGAGTATGTTTTAGATAAGAATTTTTTTTTATTTTAAGCGGGAATTTTAGGGAGTTAGAATTTTTTTCGGCGTACTATAGTATGAGGGTGTTATTTTAATTTTAATATGGGGAGTTTAAAATTTTCGGTGCACTTTAGTTTTAGATAAGAATTTTTTTTTAATTTTAAGCGGGAATTTTAGGGAGTTAGAATTTTTTTCGGCGTACTATAGTATGAGGGTGTTATTTTAATTTTAATGCGGGGACTTTAAAATTTTCGGCGCATTTTAGTTTAAGGATTTATTTTTATTTTAAGCGGGAATTTTAGGGAGATTGATATTTTTTTTTTCACCGTGTACTTTGATGAGGGGTTAAGCGGGCATTTGGGGACACAGAATGTTTTTTTCTGTACTATTGTACGAGTGGTTTTTAATTTTAATGTGGCGACTTAAAAATTTTCAGTGAACTTTAGTTTAAGGATTTATTTTTAGATTTTAAGCAGAAAGTTTGGGGAGATTGATTTTTTTTTTTTTCACCATGTTCTTTGATGAGGGGTTAAGCGGGTATTTGGGGACATAGAATTTTTTTGTTAATCTAAAGTATAAGGGTTTTTTAATTTTAATGTGGCGACTTAAAATTTTAAGGTGAACTTTAGTTTAAGGATCTATTTTTTCGATTTTAAGCCGAAATTTTGGGTAGATTGATTTTTTTTTTCACCGTGTTTTAAATAAGGGGTTAAGCGGATATTTTGGGTGGCATAGAATATATTTTTCTGTACTATTGTACGAGTGGTTTTTAATTTTAATGTGGCAACTTAAAAATTTTCAGTTTGGTGTAATTTAAGAGTTTATTTTTTGATTTTAAGCAGAAATTTTGGGGAGTTTGATTTTTTTTTTTTTTCCACTGTACTCTTACATGATGAGTTAAGCGGATATTTTGGGGGAAATTATTATTTTAGACTAATCATATAAGAAGAATATATTTTTTTTTCGGGGGTTGCTATTTTAATAAAGAACTAATTAAGAAGGGTTCATTCATGGTGAATTAATGAATTATTATTTTTTTTATTGGAGTTATTTTGTTAAGATTGAATTATTTTTTCATTTTTTGGAGTTTTAAGCGAATATTAATGTTTAATAGGGAGATTTTAATTTTTTTTGCAATGGAATTGACGTGCGCTCGTCGATCTAACCGTTCGGAGTTTATAGTTTTCTTCAAATCATGTGTGAATATTGGTTTAGAATGACTTAGAATGACTTCCACCACTTTTATATCTATCCAATATCATAAATAACACATGCTGGTAATGGGAATTTGTGAATAACAATTTTGAATAGTTATTTAATGAAGGAACTTTAAAATTATTTCGAGTACTATTTTTAGTCAACTATGTTATACACTTGATATTTTAGAATAGTTAAAAAATAACTTTAAAATTTGAATGAAAAAATATGTTTCAAAATGGGATTTTACGTGCTAGCATTGAATCGCACTCGTCGCCATAACTGTTCGGAATATGTGGTTTTCTTCGAACCGTGGTGAAAATTTAATTGAATTGATTATTATTATTTTGTGTGTGTGTTGTATGTATGTATGTGTTATATGTATGTGCGTGTATTGTATGTATGTATGTATGTGTGTTGTATGCATGCATGTGTGTGTATGTATATGAGTGTGTTGTATGTATGTATGTGTGTGTGTTGTATGTATGTGTATGTTGTATGTATGTGTGTGTATGTATGTATGTGTGTGTTGTATGTATGTACATGTTGAATGTATGTGTGTATTTTTTTTTTGTCGATAGGTGTGATCTTTAGCTGAAAGTGACCTAGGGTCAAACTTTTACCCAGGAATCGCCACAGGGAGGCAGATCACATGATTCCCGTATTGCACACATTCACATACATTATTTCGAGCGATATTTTTAGTGAAACATAATATGCAATTGAATTTGTAAAATAATTAAAAAATAACTTTAAAATTTAAATGAAAGAATGTTTTAAAATGGAATTTTACGTACTAACATTTAATCGCGCTCGTTGGTTTTTACTGTTTGGAGTCTGTCATTTTCCTTTAACCTTGGAAAACCTTGCGTCAATAAGGATATTTCAGCAAGATCCCCACTTTGGGTACTCTTTTAAACTAATATTTGTAATGAGATGTGTTCGCGCGCGTCGGCCTAACTGTTTGGAGTATCAACATAAAATCATCAAATTAATACAAAATATTTACCCATGTAAAGAAAAATCAAAGTACAATGATTCACCATTTATTTGATAAATCTTAAAGCATAATATCTGTCATACAAACATCATGTTATGTAAAAAATATAAGTAAATATTATTAGTTTTAAAATCATTTATATTCGAATGGGTAGTTCGATGAATTAAGAACATTAGAATTTTATGGATTAAGAAGTAACAATTGAGAAAAAAATCATTTCAAAATATTTTTTTTTTCAAACCAACTTTCATGCAATTCAAAAACTTTTAGTATGAAAATTGAATTTTTTTTTCTTAAGAGAAATATTTTATGCGAGTGAAAAAAGTGAGAGTCAGTTAGTTTATGAATCATTTTAAAATATTACCTCACAATAACTTGCTTTGAAAGTATGTTCTTAAACATATTAATATTTAAAAGTTTAGTCATTTTATACATTTTATACATTTTATATACAAATTTTACTTACCAACATATGAATTCGCCTTCATTCCGCACTTTCTTGAAGAATAATTCCTGATAAACTCTTATCAACACTGCATGTTGGTTTGAATCACTAGCAAGTTAAGACAGGTATGATATGACTAATCATTAGGATTTCCCCAAAGAGGTGAAGTCATTCTTATCAAATCCTATTTTGAAAGAAGAATATTTCAATTGCAATTAACTTCAGATTTTCTTATTTAATAATTATTTTTTTAATTTGACAATTTTAATTAATGTTTTAGTGAAATTACCTTTATTTATAAGATTTTTATTATTTTTTTTAATTGCTTATACTATTTCAAACATGTACATTCTTATTTGTAAATACAAAATCGTAAAAAAAAATCTTTCAGTGATTTTATTATTATTATTGCTAGACATTATATTAGAAAATCATTTAAACCTTTAGCTTTTATTATTATTATTATTCAGATATTAAGAAGTGACGAAGACCTGTTGAATTATTCTCATCTTAAAATTGATTAATATTCGAAGAAATATTTATTCTGTTATCTTTTAATGTAGCAAACATATATTTTAATATTCATTAACACACTTCTAATTTAATGAATAATATATTTCATGAATAATATAATTTAATAATATATATGAGATTTTAATCTTTTCTTAAAAAATTGGGTTATGTTATTTCAAACACATACGTTCTTATTCGAAAATACAAGACCATAAAAAAAATCGTTAGATGTTTTTTTAAATTAGACATTGTATTGTAAAAGCATTAAAACCTTTCATTTTTATCCCATTTAGACATCAAAAAGTGACGAAGATCTGACTGCTTCGCAAAGACTTAAAACTAGTGATTTGATTAGTCATACTTTCTGTGGGTTGTTTTCAATTTTGGAATTATCTTAATTACCAAACTTCTCATTTTTTTAAACACCACACTAATCATTGACCCCATTACTTAATCACGTAAATATAATTTATATAGTTTATAATTATCAGTTTTATACTAACATTTGAGACCTATACGTATGTGTTGTATTAATTCTTTTAGTTTAATTCATATAAATTTTAACTAAAGCATCCTGTGCTAGTTTTCATACATTTATTATCACATCACGTGATAGAATTTCTTGCGATGTTTTAGAAATAATAGATATTTAATTTTTTTTTTAATTAGTTAATAACATGAAAAAAAATTAATTGCTTTTTAACATGAATCTTTTAAGAAAAACATATTTTATTCTGAAACATTAAATTTAAAAACTAACTCTTAAGAATATGACTTGATGCAATTTACTCATTTTAAACAAGTTAACTTTACTAATTATCGTTAAAATTATTCATTTACCAATGATTTAAACTTCACATTTTAAAGTTATTTATATAATATACTAAGATTTAATTATAATAGGTTTAATTTTATTAAAAATTCTGAATAAAATAAAATTTATACTTTAAAAAAAATTATAACACCTTTTAAAATATTAAACAACAACAACAACAAACTTATAATTAAGAGATGAATAAATATAAATATATGAATCACACAATAATAAAAAGAAATACTTAATCATTCATAAAAATTCTTCCCTTGAATATTCACATGTATGTTAGTGAAAATATAACACTAAAGTTTTCAAAAAGATTATAAGCGTTTCCAAATCAACAAAGAAAATTGAGTATTAAATATCGAATAATGGATATGCACTTTTTACACTCACATCTTACAATGTAATTAGTAACCAAATGTAATGATTTTTAAGCATGTCTTCTTAATTTTTTTTTTCAATGAAAGACTATCACAGTTGAATATTTAGCTTTCTCTTCATAACTTTATCGAGAAATATATAATGTATACCACACGATTTCATTAAATGAATCACAATACAATTCAAACTTCTCATTTTCAATGTTTTATATATACTAGTGTTTATCAAATAGGTGTTTATTCTGAACAATCATTACTTAGTATATTGATGAAAAGTTTGTGTTGAACGGTTTTAACTCAAATGGTGTGAGAGAAGGATATATTAGGACAGAAGTTATTAATTATAGGGTCTTTAAAGTTTATACCCGTGCAAGAATTGGCATTTCAAGAAACAAAGTTGTGTCATATTTGAAAGCATTTTTTATATTCGAAACGCACACGTGATCACGATCACATCACTGAAGAGTATAGAGAAGCTGTTTATGTTGTATATAATTTGAATTTTCATTAACACAATATTATAACCGAAGTTTTTCGACAGTTTGAAAAGTTATGATGCACAACGTCTGCACACGTTAACACAGAATAAGATTAGCCTATGCCCTTTCGATGATATGCGTTATTTGCAGGAAAGATGTATTAACATAACATTTTCTTGGTAATTTTACTCGCAGGTTTCGAAACCACAAACATCTGATCATACTTCTCATTTTTAACACGTGACGCTAACCATTGGGCCATTAAAGCCCGAAATTTAGTAACTAAAAAGTAAGAAAGATCATCGAAAGTGATTACTTCACACATGCAAAAATAATTTTTATTGTGACTTCTCAGTTAAAAATCACGAAGAAAAGAAAAAAATCACATATGTTTTGGAATACTTTGAGATTTTATGAGTCACTTCATCAGTTAAATAGACATATCCACTTCTTATGAATCACTGCTTATGCTTAAATTTTCAAAGACTTGCTTATATGAAATGTATTATATTTTAGTTTATCAGTGATAGTGTGATTACTTGTTAATAATTTTAACGTTATTAAAAAAATTTTAAAAAAATCAAATGTTAATAATTAATTTAAAAAAAATACAAGTCACTATTAAAGGTTTGAACAAATTATTAAAATAATTTTACAAAACTTTTCAAATTATTTAAAAATGTTTCACTAATATTTAGTAATCGTCAAATTTTAATGTCGATAATCATTTATGTGACTTAGGTTTTCTGTTTTAACTGTTAAGTTATTAGATTTCCCCTTCAAGTACATCTCACTGATATGTTTTCAACAACCAACCACCCAACTTTTTTTTTCGTAATCAACTATTTATTTACCCTAACAACCAACTATTTATTTATCATAGCAACCAAAAAGCTTTTAACGTCACATGAACAAAATTTTTAAGATGAAAGACTTGTCATTTTTAATCGAAAAAAAAACAATGACTTGTGTAATAAATTTTTTCCTTACTTAAATGAAACCTTCGCATGTGTATGGTAAAATTTGGATAATTTCATTTAATGCACAAATTTAAAGTTAACAGGCAAGGTCTTCACACATCTTTTAGTATTTTACTAATATTTTACCAAATATCTTTAGAAAACAACAGAATTTTAAATAATTATTTTAATAAAAATTCTCTTTTGTAAGTGGCATTACTAAACTTACTTGAAAAATTAACTTGGCAAAGCAGGTTTTCACTGTTTCAACTTAATTCATAAGTTTTATATCAAAATCAACTTGTTTGGTTATGTCCCAGCATGGTTTTATAAAATGTATCGAAAAAGACCTTTAATATTAATGTTTAAAAATATGCAGTTAGTCTTTTAAAGATAAATATTTTCACTTCTTTTATTTAAAAACATTTTTAAATAAAATTATTACAGTTGCCAATTTTTCTCAGTGTTATGAAATATGCATGCAAAACTTTTAATTATAACTTTCACATTTTAGTATTTCAAATTATTTTTTTCAAGGTGTACTAAAATTTGAAAAAATAAAAAAAAAATATTTAATTTTCATGCATAATTAAATTAAAATAGTTTAATAATAAAGACACATTTAACATTCTGTACTCACCTAATCCATCACCATCGCAAAACCACATCCAACACACTCCTGGGTTTAGGAAGAAATGAAAAAAATTCAAAATTCTTATCAGAAAATGTTATCAGATTATCTTATCTTAAGATATGTGACGTCACAGAACATGTGTCAACTGATCACGTGATGTATACCACGTGACTAGCGCTTTGTATTCTAGATTGGTTCTTATAAAAATTCATTTATGAAGTAATTTAATCATTCTTTTTATTATTAATTAATTAAATTAATTAATCTTATTATTTAATTAAATTAATTAATCTTTTTAATTAGTTTAATTAGTTAGTTAATTAATAATAAAAAGAATGATTAAATTACTTCATAAATGAATTTTTATAAGAACCAATCTAGAATACAAAGCGCTAGTCACGTGGTATACATCACGTGATCAGTTGACACATGTTCTGTGACGTCACATATCTTAAGATAAGATAATCTGATAACATTTTCTGGTAAGAACTTTGAATTTTTTTCATTTCTTCCTAAACCCTGGAGCGTGTTGGACGTGGTTTTGCGATGGTGATGGATTAGGTGAGTACAGAATGTTAAATGCGTCTTTATTATTAAACTATTTTAATTTAATTATGCATGAAAATTAAATATTTTTTTTTTTATTTTTTCAAATTTTAGTACACCTTGAAAACAATAATTTGAAATACTAAAATGTGAAAGTTATAATTAAAAGTTTTGCATGCATATTTCATAACACTGAGAAAAATTGGCAACTGTAATAATTTTATTTAAAAATGTTTTTAAATAAAAGAAGTGAAAATATTTATCTTTAAAAGACTAACTGCATATTTTTAAACATTAATATTAAAGGTCTTTTTCGATACATTTTATAAAACCATGCTGGGACATAACCAAACAAGTTGATTTTGATATAAAACTTATGAATTAAGTTGAAACAGTGAAAACCTGCTTTGCCAAGTTAATTTTTCAAGTAAGTTTAGTAATGCCACTTACAAAAGAGAATTTTTATTAAAATAATTATTTAAAATTCTGTTGTTTTCTAAAGATATTTGGTAAAATGTTAGTAAAATACTAAAAGATGTGTGAAGACCTTGCCTGTTAACTTTAAATTTGTGCATTAAATGAAATTTTCCAAGTTTTACCATACACATGCGAAGGTTTCATTTAAGTAAGGAAAAAATTTATTACACAAGTCATTGTTTTTTTTCGATTAAAAATGACAAGTCTTTCATCTTAAAAATTTTGTTCATGTGACGTTAAAAGCTTTTTGGTTGCTAGGATAAATAAATAGTTGGTTGTTAGGGTAAATAAATAGTTGATTACGAAAAAAAAGTTGGGTGGTTGGTTGTTGAAAACATATCAGTAATATGTACTTGAAGGGAGAATCTAAAAACTTAACAGTTAAAACAGAAAACCTAAGTCACATAAATGATTATCGACATTAAAATTTGACGATTACTAAATATTAGTGAAACATTTTTAAATAATTTGAAAAGTTTTGTAAAATTATTTTAATAATTTGTTCAAACCTTTAATAGTGACTTGTATTTTTTTTTAAATTAATTATTAACATTTGATTTTTTTTAAATTTTTTTAATAACGTTAAAATTATTAACAAGTAATCACACTATCACTGATAAACTAAAATATAATACATTTCATATAAGCAAGTCTTTGAAAATTTAAGCATAAGCAGTGATTCATAAGAAGTGGATATGTCTATTTAACTGATGAAGTGACTCATAAAATCTCAAAGTATTCCAAAACATATGTGATTTTTTTTCTTTTCTTCGTGATTTTTAACTGATAAGTCACAATAAAAATTATTTTTGCATGTGTGAAGTAATCACTTTCGATGATATTTCTTACTTTTTAGTTACTAAATTTCGGGCTTTAATGGCCCAACGGTTAGCGTCACGTGTTAAAAATGAGAAGTATGATCAGATGTTTGTGGTTTCGAAACCTGCGAGTAAATTTACCAAGAAAATGTTATGTTAATACATCTTTCCTGCAAATAACGCATATCATCGAAAGGGCATAGGCTAATCTTATTCTGTGTTAACGTGTGCAGACGTTGTGCATCATAACTTTTCAAACTGTCGAAAAACTTCGGTTATAATATTGTGTTAATGAAAATTCAAATTATATACAACATAAACAGCTTCTCTATACTCTTCAGTGATGTGATCGTGATCACGTGTGCGTTTCGAATATAAAGAATGGTTTCAAATATGACACAACTTTGTTTCTTGAAATGCCAATTCTTGCACGGGTATAAAATTTAAAGGCTCTATATTTAATAACTTCTGTCCTAATATATCCTTCTCTCACACCATTTGAGTTAAAACCGTTCAACACAAACTTTTCATCAATATACTAAGTAATGATTGTTCAGAATAAACACCTATTTGATAAACACTAGTATATATAAAACATTGAAAATGAGAAGTTTCAATTGTATTGTGATTCATTTAATGAAATCGTGTGGTATACATTATATATTTCTCGATAAAATTATGAAGAGAAAGCTAAATATTCAACTGTGATAGTCTTTCATTGAAAAAAAAATTAAGAAGACATGCTTAAAAATCATTACATTTGGTTACTAATTACATTGTAAGATGTGAGTGTAAAAAGTGCATATCCATTATTCGATATTTAATACTCAATTTTCTTTGTTGATTTGGAAACGCTTATAATCTTTTTGAAAACTTTAGTGTTATATTTTTACTAACATACATGTGAATGTTCAAGGGAGGAATTTTTATGAATGATTAAGTATTTCTTTTTATTATTGTGTGATTCATATATTTATATTTATTCATCTCTTAATTATAAGTTTTTTGTTGTTGTTGTTTAATATTTTTAAATGGTGTTATAATTTTTTTTAAAGTATAAATTTTATTTTATTCAGAATTTTTAATAAAATTAAATCTATTATAATTAAATGTTAGTATATTATATAAATAACTTTAAAATGTGAAGTTTAAATCATTGGTAAATGAATAATTTTAACGATAATTAGTAAAGTTAACTTGTTTAAAATGAGTAAATTGCATCAAGTCATATTCTTAAGAGTTAGTTTTTAAATTTAATGTTTCAGAATAAAATATGTTTTTCTTAAAAGATTCATGTTAAAAAGCAATTAATTTTTTTTCATGTTATTAACTAATTAAAAAAAAAATTAAATATCTATTATTTCTAAAACATCGCAAGAAATTCTATCACGTGATGTGATAATAAATGTATGAAAACTAGCACAGGATGCTTTAGTTAAAATTTGTATGAATTAAACTAAAAGAATTAATACAACACATACGTATAGGTCTCAAACGTTAGTATAAAACTGATAATTATAAACTATATAAATTATATTTACGTGATTAAGTAATGGGGGCAATGATTAGTGTGGTGTTTAAAAAAATGAGAAGTTTGGTAATTAAGATAATTCCAAAATTGAAAACAACCCACAGAAAGTATGACTCATCAAATCACTAGTTTTAAGTCTTTGCGAAGCAGTCAGATCTTCGTCACTTTTTGATGTCTAAATGGGATAAAAATAAAAGGTTTTAATGCTTTTACAATACAATGTCTAATTTAAAAAAATCATCCAACGATTTTTTTTTATGGTCTTGTATTTTCGAATAAGAACGTATGTGTTTGAAATAACATAACCCAATTTTTTAAGAAAAGATTAAAATCTCATATATATTATTAAATTATATTATTCATCAAATATATTATTCATTAAATTAGAAGTGTGTTAATGAATATTAAAATATATGTTTGCTAAATTAAAAAATAACAGAATAAATATTTCTTCGAATATTAATCAATTTTAAGATGAGAATAATTCAACAGGTCTTCGTCACTTCTTAATATCTAAATAATAATAATAATAAAAGCTAAAGGTTTAAATGATTTTCTAATATAATGTCTAGCAATAATAATAATAAAATCACTCAAAGATTTTTTTTTACGATTTTGTATTTACAAATAAGAATGTACATGTTTGAAATAGTATAAGCAATTTAAAAAAAATAAAAATCTTATTAATAAAAGTAATTTCACTAAAACATTAATTAAAATTGTCAAATTTAAAAAATAATTATTAAATAAGAAAATCTGAAGTTAATTGCACTTGAAATATTCTTCTTTCAAAATAGGATTTGATAAGAATGACTTCACCTCTTTGGAGAAATCCTAATGATTAGTCATATCATATCTGTCTTAACTTGCTAGTGATTCAAACCAACATGCAGTGTTGATAAGAGTTTATCAAGAATTATTCTTCAAGAAAGTGCGGAATGAAGGCGAATTCATATGTTGGTAAGTAAAATTTGTATATAAAATGTATAAAATGACTAAACTTTTAAATATTAATATGTTTAAGAACATACTTTCAAAGCAAGTTATTGTGAGGTAATATTTTAAAATGATTCATAAATTAACTGACTCTCACTTTTTTCACTCGCATAAAATATTTCTCTTAAGAAAAAAAAATTCAATTTTCATACTAAAAGTTTTTGAATTGCATGAAAGTTGGTTTAAAAAAAAATATTTTGAAATGATTATTTTCTCAATTGTTACTTCTTAATCCATAAAATTCTAATGTTCTTAATTAATCGAACTACCCATTCGAATATAAATGATTTTAAAACTAATAATGTTTACTTATATTTTTTACATTACATGATGTTTGTATGACACATATTATGCTTTAAGATTTATCAAACAAATGGTGAATAATTGTACTTTGATTTTTTTTTTTACATGGGTAAATATTTTGTATTAATTTGATGATTTTATGTTGATACTCCAAACAATTAGGCCGACGCGCGCGAACACATATCATTACAAATATTAGTTTAAAAGAGTACCCAAAGTGGGGGTCTTGCTGAAATATCCTTATTGACGCAAGGTTTTCCAAGGTTAAAGGAAAATGACAGACTCCAAACAGTAAAAACCAACGAGCGCAATTAAATGTTAGTACGTAAAATTCCATTTTAAAACATTCTTTCATTTAAATTTTAAAGTTATTTTTTAATTATTTTACAAATTCAATTGCATATTATGTTTCACTAAAAATATCGCTCGAAATAATGTATGTGAATGTGTGCAATACGGGAATCATGTGATCTGCCTCCCCGTGGCGATTCCTGGGTAAAAGTTTTGACCCTAGGTCACTTTCAGCTAAAGATCACACCTATCGACAAAAAAAATACACACATATATTCAACATGCACATACATACAACACACACATACATACATACACACACATACATACAACATACACATACATACAACACACACACACATACATACATACAACACACTCATATACATACACACACATGAATGCATACAACACACATACATACATACATACAATACACGCACATACATATAACACATACATACATACAACACACACACAAAATAATAATAATCAATTCAATTAAATTTTCACCACGGTTCGAAGAAAACCACATATTCCGAACAGTTATGGCGACGAGTGCGATTCAATACTAGCACGTAAAATCCCATTTTGAAACATATTTTTTCATTCAAATTTTAAAGTTATTTTTAACTATTCTAAAATATCAAGTGTATAACATAATTGACTAAAAATAGTACTCGAAATAATTTTAAAGTTCCTTCATTAAATAACTATTCAAAATTGTTATTCCCAAATTCCCATTACCAGCATGTGTTATTTATGATATTGGATAGATATAAAAGTGGTGGAAGTCATTCTAAGACATTCTAAACCAATATTCACACATGATTTGAAGAAAACTATAAACTCCGAACGGTTAGATCGACGAGCGCACGTCAATTTCATTGCAAAAAAATTAAAGTCCCCCTATTAAACATTAATATTCGCTTAAAACTCCAAAAAATGAAAAAATAATTCAATCTTAACAAAATTACTCAAAAAAAAAAAATTCATTAATTCACCATGAATGAACCCTTCTTAATTAGTTCTTTACTAAAATAGCAACCCCCGAAAAAAAAATATATTCTTCTTATATGATTAGTCTAAAATAATAATTTCCCCCAAAATATCCGCTTAACTCATCATGTAAGAGTACAGTGGAAAAAAAAGAAAATCAAACTCCCGAAAATTTCTGCTTAAAATCAAAAAATAAACTCTTAAATTACACCAAACAGAAAAATTTTAAGTTGCCACATTAAAATTAAAAACCACTCGTACAATAATACAGAAAAAAAAAACATTCTGTGTCCCCAAATACCCGCTTAACCCCTTATCAAGGAACACGGTGAAAAAAAAAATATCAATCTCCCTAAAATTCCCGCTTAAAATAAAAATAAATCCTTAAACTAAAATGCACCGAAAATTTTAAAGTCCCCGCATTAAAATTAAAATAACACCCTCATACTATAGTACGCCGAAAAAAATTCCAACTCCCTAAAATTCCCGCTTAAAATTAAAAAAAATTCTTATCTAAAACGAAAGTGCACCGAAAATTTTAAAGTCCCCGCATTAAAATTAAAAAAAAAAAATCATCGTACTATAGTTCGGAAAAAAATTCTAACTCCCTAAAATTCCCGCTTAAAATTAAAAAAAATTCTTATCTAAAACTAAATTGCACCGAATATTTTAAACTCCCCACATTAAAATTAAAATAACACCCTCATACTATAGTACACCGAAAAAAATTCTAACTCCCTAAAATTCCCGCTTAAAATAAAAAAAAAAATTCTTATCTAAAACACACTCATCCTATAAGATGACGTCATCTTAACCTTGCGTGACGCGCGATGACCTTCATACCCTCCTCTTAGAGGTCGAACACCCGATGACCTTCACCCCCCTCTTAGAGGTCAGCACCCTGCACCCGGTGGGCTGGAACTGTCATTACTATACTACTTTAAATGTTTCATTATTATTTTATTATTGTTTAATTATTATCTTATATATATATATATATATATATATATATATATATATATATATATATATATATATATATATATTGAATTAGTGTTTAGTTTGATCAAAGTGATCTTATGTTTAATTTGGCTTCCGCCAAAATTAAAGGTGGAAGTATGTTAGGATTTGATAAATTTATATTTTATTTTATTTCTCACAGCTTTTGGATATTTGAAATTTGCCACTGTGATACTTATTTTATTTATAAATCGCGATCCGTTGCTATGGCAGCAAAGCTATTTTTTATTTACTTTTCTTTTACATTTCTTTTATCTTACGAGACGAAGTAAAAGTTTAGGGAAAAAAAGCTGGCACCAATTTTTGATGGAAGGAAAATAGAATTTTTTTTTGAGAGAATGTTTATATATATATATATATATATATTATAGAAGAATTATGTTATTTTTGTGAAAAGACAAGAATTTTTCAAGATCGGCACACAGAAATTTATATAGGATCATCTTTTCGTTTTTAGTAAGATGATCCGAAAATTTCCAATGTAAAATGAATTTATATTTTGTATATATGTAAATACTTTGAATCAAAATTTCTTCATACGTCCCAGTGATACTATTATTTTATGTATATAATAAAATTATTAAAAAGAAAATTCAAGTATAATTAGAGTATTTTTGAACCCAATTATTAAGTTTTGATACCATACAAAACAGTAACTTTTTATTGGCCGATTTTGAACAAAAAATCATTTATCAGATCAGAATCATCTTAAGCGAAATTCCTCTCAAATGCCACTTTGACAATTTTTTTTTAAATATATTCCAACATTATGAAAATATTGACCAATACGCTACACTACATAATTCCTAAATAAGAAAAACTGCTAATTGAAGTGGTTGAAAGCAAAATGGAATTTAAAAATGAATCATAAAATAAGCAGCTTGTTGCTTGAATACATCCTGAATTCTTCAATAACGATCGCTTCGGAAAATTTTGTTCAAAATACCCAATTTGACAGCATTTAAAAAAATATATTCTGCTTTTATCAAAAACTTAACATTACGGCACATTATAGAGTTTCTAAATAACAGAATATGTCTTAGCAAAAATGGATATAAAAACGTGCGAGATAATAAGTAATTTGTTATTTGAATACTTTTACACGTTTTCAATCACGATCGCCCTGGAAAATTCAGTTCAAATGTCTATTTTGGCCGCATATTTTTAAATATACATTTCTTTTATCAAAAGATTAGCTTATACGTCGCATTACATAATTCCCAAATAAGAGGATTCATTGTCATTCGGATGTGTTTAAAGTCATAAGAGGATTTAAAAATGAGACAGAATAAAAACAGTTTGTATTTGCATTTTTTTCTTCAACTCCTACTTTTGCTTAATATATTTCTAATATAAGGATTGAGCCTATAAAAAACTTATCAATATAAAAGTTGTAGATATTATTGAGAAGATGTTAAATAAATTTAGTCCAATTTGATATCTTAAGAATTGTCTAATTTATGGAATTTTTTTCCCACCCCTCCCTCATGTTTTTCGTTTTTAATATTTTTACAGGAAGATTTTGTCTCATCAGAAACTTGTAAATACAAAAGTTTTAGATAACATTAAAAATATTCATAGAAAAAAATTATTGGATTTGATATCTAGAGTATTTTCGAAGTTATGGATTTTTTAATCCCTAAAACCCTATTTTTTTCACCCCATGAGTCCATTTTTAACTTTATCAAAAATTCGTCATGCATAAACTTTTGGCCCATTTCTTAGAATTATTGTAAAATTTAAACCGATTTGATATCTATTTTAATTAAGAAGTTATAAAGTTTTTTTTTCGGTTTTCACAAAACACCTCCCTGTTTCCATCCCATTCGTCCTATTTTGTCTGTTAACGAATTTTATACAGAGTTTATGCCCCTTGATTTTATGTATTAGTTTAGAGAAGATTTGAGCAGAATTATAAAATTTATCGCCTCCATAAAAAAGCGATATATATATAAATCTAAACTTTTTTATTGGTGGTAGTTTTGGAGTCTAGGGGTCATGATCAGTGTAGATCTGCAAATTTTTTTCATAAATTCCAAGATTGGAACTACGCCATTAGGTAGGGTTTCATAAGAAATCTACCTAAGATTTATACAATTATTTAATAAAGAAATTATAAAAAAAATTCAGGAATTAAGGGGACATTTAATTTAATAGAACCTATCGAGTGTGACCTATGAATATGTATTATTTATTCATATACTAAGCATGAATTAAGTAAAGAATCAACAGAAACAAGCTCTAATTAATATACTTATTCACAAATATTCTGCACTTTCTGCAATAGAAAATTGCTTCAATGAAGTTATCTAGTAATGAATACCGCCAGGACACTATTAATCTATTTATTATACAGTTAACTATTAATTAAATTCTCTCACATTTTGAAACATATATTACAATTTCTTTAAAGTAACAACTTTTTTAATAATATTTAGTCAAAATTTAAAATAATATCAGTTTAGTGTTCTTTGTTCATATTTTGACAAATGCATGGTGTCATATTATTGTCAATAAATAATACAAATGTTTGAGAGAATCAATTTTCACGGAAGGATGCGGGTTCAATTATTTATTTTTCTATTTCAAGACCCATTTTCGATATTTAAGCTGACATTACATTTGTAATATAAGCCTAGTCTCACATGCCACAACCGCATAAAATTGCAACAAGTAATGAATCATAATTTATTTGTATTAGAATTTTCCTTAAAATCTTCAACTTCTTTGCGATGTTTAAAAATATTTTCACAAATATATACTTATTTTTTTAGGTTCTCAAACTTGAAAAAATTTTTTTGTCCACACGCACAAAAATATATAAAATAAAATAAAATAAAATAAAATAAAACCTTCTAGTTTATAAATTTAAAAATTTCATCTGCAATTTTTAAAAAATTTCTGTTGTAATCATAAGAATTATTTAAAAATTCTCAGTAAATTTTTCCACTTTTTTCTTCATTTCATTTTGGATAATTCATTTAATCCGAGAAATTTTATTATAAATAATATGGTACATTATCATTATTCGTAATTCGTCCCTTATTTAAATACTAGCAAATGGCACATTCGAAATCAAAAATGGTCGTTAAAAGAGCCTGACAAATATTGGTAGATAAAATTGTATGTAAATTTGTAAAAATAGAAATATTGTTAAATTACAATAATGGAACTTTGTTAATTATTTCATATAAATCGTTAAAACAGAAAATAATTTTACAGTAAAAAAATTTACAGTAATAAAACAGCAAAATTATTTTACATGAAATTAATTATTTTTATTCCTGATCTACATTCAATTTCATTTTTATTTGCATTAATTAAATTCATTAAAAACGTATGACCAAAAATATGTGTATATTAACTTAGACTAATATAGAAGATGCGATTTTTCTCTCGGTTCAAAAATAGTTAAGTTCCTGGTCTTGCTCAGGCAAATATGGATATTTATTTAATGTATATTTTTAGTTTATGCCTATTTCAAATATTTTTATTGCTAGACATTTAGACATTTAGCAGGTCTTCTGATTATTATTTTGAGAATGGCGTAAAAATCTTTGACAAATCAAAAGATTGTCGTTTGTAAGACGGTCTTGTTTAGCTCTGAAATAAATAAGTTGCTACACTTAAAAAAAATACATGTTTATCCTACAGTATAATAATGGCAGCTATGCTGCCAGTTTTATACGCAATTTGTTATTAAACAGCAACTTGTGTTTTAATTTATTTATACGACGGTTTTTTACGGTTCATTCTACTGCTATAAACAGGTACTTCAACTTCCAGTATTACGCTTGAAAATCAATATTTGTTTTTTTTGGGATATTTGTAACAAGAAATACTTGCAGAAAAGAAGCCGTTGATATTAAATCATTGCACAGTGTTTTTCTATTTTAGACTTAGCATACAACTTCGTAAATTTACCTCAAATGAAACAGTTGAAGTGCATTCATACTATAACTAGTTTTATAAATATTCAGAACTTGATGGAAGATCTGTTGCATTTTTTAATGAAATAATTCATGAATGCAAAATTATTTACGATTATATGGATTAAATTCAGTTAAACGGAAATAATTTGACTTCATTATAGATCATACGCAGCCACAATAATAATCTAGAATGGAATACCATTAAATTAATTACGTATGATAATCTTTAAGAGAAAGAAGAACACTTGCATTAATATTTTTTAGGCAATTATTCAATTATTGAAAAATAAAATTTGAAATGATTCGACAAAAATCTGAAACGATTATATATATATATATATATTAAATTTAAAACCATTCGTCTGGTTATTTTAGATGCTGTTACATGTGGTCATATGAACAGACAGTCTGTAAGGACCTATAATTGTCGAAACGAAAATAGATGCTTCGTATTTAATAATTGCGACCAAAAATTCAAAAAAGTAACAAAAAATTGAAAATTTTTATTATTTCCAATGTATTGAGAATTTGATTTAATTTAAAATAATCCATTTATCTCTTGATGTAATATCAAAAAAAATAAAAACACTTTAATTCATACGCAGAGTACATGAAATCTTAAATGAAAAAATCTATTGCGCCTACACATATTTTTTATAAATTGGCATACCACATTGCAAGGCGGAAAATAGAAGAATGTTAGGTAAAACAAGAAACTATGTGTATTCTTCCTCAAAATAATTTTAAGTTTAATGTTCATAATAATGATAATAATAATAACTTTTAGTATTAGGTTAATAATGACCAAAAATACTGAGTCGCAGAAATTTTTATTAAAACATGTTTAAAGTAATCTTAAACGAATACAAAAAAAGTACTTAAAATTTTGTCCAGAGTAACAAAAGAAAATCATTTTTATTGTTAAAAGTAAAAAAAGTTCATGAAGGATATATCTTTGAAGCAATATGCGAAAAATATCTATTCACTATCCTTTGTTCCTTTCATACTCAGAATCAATACAGCACTTAGAAAAGGATGTGAAGAAAACATTTTCTTCGTCTGCACAAACACCTGGTATTTCTCATGAGAAATTACATTCTGTAAGAGTGAAAAGCGTTTACCTGATCATCTTTCAACAAATGTGATAAGATTCTGCGCCGTACTGCATCAAAAGTAGTCAGAGGAAAATAATGCATGTGTATTGAATTTCAATTAGAAGTCAACTCTTTCACTTTTTTTAGGTGGAATGCTCTTTTGAAAATGGGTACTTTGTGATTTTGAGATAAAAAGCTCTACTGATTTTGTGTTTTATCAGTTTCTGTGTTGTAAAAAAAAGTTTTCTAAATATATATTTGAAAAGAGTTATTAAAAAATTTATTTCAAATTAGACAGTGGTTTTACATTTGTTATTTTTCTCATTTGCACGTATTAAAATAATTATGTTAAACAAATTTTCGTTCCAACTAAGCTAATTATTAAGAAAATATCTAATGATATCATACATCTAATGATATCAGTTTCTAATGATATCATACTATGTTTTTTGTAATTGGGGGGGGGGGGGGGGTTCACACATAATTAAAGGATAATCAAACATTATTAACTGATTTTTTTTATCATTTACTCTAATTTAGGATTTAAGTTTTAAAGAATTGATACTTGTTCAAATGTAACACACAAATTATTATATAAATATTTTTTCTAAATTTTAATAATCAATGTAAATAACTCCACTTCTACTCCACTTATTTAAATATATTGTTTTATGATGTACCTGACATTTTATATCATTGCTACAAAAAGAAAATTTCACAACATCAACACAAATAATCCAATCTAGAGTCAAAATTCTTTACACATATTTACGAATTTAAAAAATATAACAAATCTTACGAATCTTATTTTAAAACAGAAATAATTTTTTAGAAAAATAAATAACTTATGATAAGGGAAATTTTTAAAAAAACATGACTTTAAATATATTGTTTTAAAAAAAATTAAAAGCGTGAAATAATTAAAGTAAAAAAGCAAAAATATTTACATTTTTTAAAACATAATTTTTTCTCTCAGAAGATAATTTTTCATTTTAAAACTACAACCAGTTTTATGTTTATAACACTTTAAAAATTTTATTCTTATAATTGCGATTTAAAAATCATTTATTTAAAAAATGTACTTTTTACAAAAGCTGCCATTGTATCTGCTATAAAAGAAACAAAAACTGTTTCCTATTTTTAAAATAAAGAAAGATTTTTTTAGGTTGGTTTATATTAGCAAAAATGTAAAGCTTTAATAAAATAGAAAAACTGAAATAGAAAATAGAAAACTGAACGCAAAAATATTACAAAAATATTTTTGCGTACTTCATTTTATATTTGAGCTCAATGGAGTGTGATAAAAAATGTACAAAGAAGAAAAAAGTACTTTTAAGTAATATTTTAGTATACTTTTTTTAAAAGAGCAATTATATCCATTAAAATTTACAAGTGTGTATTAATTTGAATGAGATAAGTTGCACACGTTTCTTTCTGTAAAATGATTATGCATAATTTCACTAGTTCTGTTTTTTGTTTTTTCTCAAGTATTTTTTTTATCTACAAAAATACTTCATTAAAACAATTTATAAAAACCAACAGTATTCAAAAGGTAACAGGTAAGTTTATATGCAGTTAATTATCAAACATATGGTTTTATATATTCATCAGTGTTTTAGAAGTCAGGAGGTTAACAAGAAATTAGTTAAAAAATAGATTATACATTCTTTAATATTTTTGATATCTGGATACTTACAATCATTTATGTCATATGTATAAAATAAATACAAGATAACTTCATCAAACGTCAAAAGTTGATTACTGTAAGTAGTTACTGATGTCTGGAATGTACGAAATATACGTTAGTACCAAGATTAATAATTTTCAAAATTTATCTTCTGTAAGAGCCAGCACTACAATTCAGGAATGCTTTTAAAATAGACTAAGAAAATATTGTAGTAATAGTGGAGAGTACAACTCACGTTTAAAAATTTGTACTATTAATAAAATTATATTGCATATAGAATTGTCAAACATTAATATACATCTATATATATACAGAGTGTCTGAAAAGTCTGGAAATGGTCGAATAACTCCCGAATACACTTCAGATTAAGAAAGGAAAATATACATGTTAAATATTTTTAAATAAGCTACTCAGTGATGACAAATTTACCTTCGCAGCCGACCCACTGGGGGTCAGAACGGGTCCAGTTTTAAAATAGTGAATGATAACCCCCATTTTTTTATTGCATACGGTCAAAAATACGTAACTTTTGTGCTTAAACTTTTTTCGGATCCTCGTACATCATGGTGT
The DNA here is from genome assembly GCA_964019185.1 of Maratus speculifer. Classification (NCBI taxonomy): domain Eukaryota; kingdom Metazoa; phylum Arthropoda; class Arachnida; order Araneae; family Salticidae; genus Maratus; species Maratus speculifer. Next base: position 164,410,504 of record OZ025294.1, on the reverse strand, counting down.
GATCGAGTATATTCGGCAGATACATATTTCGGGTTTTCCAACTACGTTTTGTCATAACAAAATTTGATTGGATAAAACTTTTGAAGTCAGAGTTTTCGTCTTTCGCGGGAATATCGTTTCTCGAAAAAATTATCGCGGTTAATGCAATGGCATTCTATTTTTTTTTTCTTTCTTTTTTATAAAAGTTAATAGAAATATATTAAATATGTTTTCGATTTGCATAAATTTGTATCCAGTTAATCATTTCTAAACATTAACCTGATTATTTCTATCTTTTAAACTGTAAATATGCACCTCCCCTAACAATCCGTATCCTCCGAACAAAAATAGGCATTCTTCTTTATTTGGGAGCGGAGTGTGTGGATATTCTAAGTTTCGATGGTTTCTACTATTTTTTTTTCTTTTACTTTTTTTAATCATTTAAATTTGGGGACTGAAGTGGGTGTCGGATATTTTAAATTATTACTGGATGACAAAATATTAAAAAATAAATACACAAACATATAAAATACTTTCGTGTTATGTGAGCAAAGAATGAGAAAGTAGCGTAAATATCGTAAATATCGTGTGAGGTTGGTGTTATAAGTTTTCATCATTAATTAGTTACTGCAGCTACAAATAACAAGTAGGACGGAAATTTCTTCAATAATTTGAATAGTTCTAATTTTTTTTATTATCTTTATAAATTAATATTTTTTTCACATTTTTTTTCATAAGCAAAAACAATAGAAAAATGTTAATATTATAAACTTTTTGATTGAAAAAGAATAAAATCTTAAATCTTTTCGAGATTTGTGATGCATATATATCGTCAAAAGATGCAAGTAGATTTCTTGAGGGGCAGCTTTAATAAACAAAAAATATTATTTTGCTTTGTTAATTAGATTATTATTTTTGACATTTCACAAGTAAAGAATTTTTTTTTTTTTTTTTTTTTTTGAAAAAAGGTGCATTTCAAATAATTTTTTCACGATACGGACCCGAAAGTATAAAGGTGTAACGATTATTTGCTAGCGAGATCAATGTTTAAATTTTCATAGCGGAAGAATAATATTGAAAATTGTTTAATTATTTATTTAATATTACAATGAAACAACAAAATTGAAAAAAAAAATGTGTAAACAAAAATGTATCTTGCAGAACAAATTAAAAACAAATCAATTTACTTCCAACAATTTTTAACTGTGAGAAGGGACATTTATTAATATAATTCATTCATTTCTATGTTTAATGTTAAAATTTTGTAACAAACCTACTTTGCCCTACCATATTTTTCTTCAAAATTTAAAAATAAAAACAAAATTCAAACAATATTGATAAAATAGCATTAAAATTTAGGTTCCCTTCAAACAAAATGGAAATAACTTTTTAAAGTAATTTTTGTACTTCACATTTGTATACACTAATCATAAGCATAATACAAAATCTGCAAACAAAATATTTCCAACATAAAAATTAAAAACTTTTAAAATTTATTTAGATTTCTTTTTAACGGAACCTAAATTTTTAAAGTGTTTTAAGAATTATAATGTTTATATATTTTATTCATATTCAATTGGTTTAACCTTTTCAAGAGCAATGTACTTTTATTAATAAAAAGTTTAAATAATTGAATGAAACCAGTATTTACTAGAAAATTTTATTAAAACAAGCAATAGCATATTTTCACATAATTAATAAAACTGAAATTTTAATAAAATAAATTATGACCCCAATGTGGAAATTAGAATTAAAATTATGTGATGCCATTATGAAATATCGGCGCTTCAAGGGGTTAACATATTGGTCACAACATTTTATTTTCATATTTATAATTAACTGAATGAAATGCATTAACAAATATTCCCACTGGGGATTAAAAATATGCAGGAAGTATACGGATTTGTTTTTAATTGGTTCTGTATATTACATTTTTACTTTCACATTTGTTATTTCTTTGTAAAAATAAATAAATAAATAAACATTTTTCGACATTATCTTTCATTATGAAAATTAAAGCATCAACTCCTCCAGCAATCTTTAAACATAACGCTTTCGAGACCGTATCGCGAACACAAATTTCGATGCACCGTGTATTTTAAACAGATATCTTTACTTGTTATCTTTAGTTGTTAAAAAATACTCTAATAAAAAAGGAAAATATTATTTTTATCTGTTACTCGTGCCCAGAAAAGTTCTACATGCACCTTTTGACGACAGGACACAAATACTCAAAGGGTTAAAGAATTTAATTAATTTTTAAATTAAAAAGTTTAAAATATAATTTTTTTCTATTGTTCACAAACATGAAGAAAGTTATTAAATTAAATAATATATTAATTAAAAAAAGATTTATTAAAACTATTGCAAAAATTTCTGCCTTTTTTTTTTTTTTTTTTTTTTTTTTGTAATTGCAGTAAATGATTAAAAATGAAAATCTATAATCCCACCCTCAGAGGATATATATGTTACTTTCCCATTTTCTGCTCAGCCAGCCCCAATTATTTTATATTTTTGTTTATTTATTTTTTTAATAATTTTTCTTCTAGTAATAATTTAAGAAAACATACATTGGCATCAGCCTCCATCAGCTGCTCGTCCCCAAATAATGAAGATTGTCTTTTTCCTTTTTTTCTTCCAAGGATACGAAAAGCGCATATTTACACGTTAAAAGATAAAACAAATCTGGTTATTATTTTGAAATTATTGATTGTATACAATTTTATGCAAAACAAAAACTAATTTAATATATTTCTTTTAATTTATATATATGTATATACATGTAAAATAACCAAATAAATAAATTCATAAAGCGTTGTTGAATCAACCGAGATTGTTGTTTCTTGAGAAAAGGTATTCCCGCAAATAGACGAAAAAAATGACTTCAAAAGTTTTGGCCAATCAGATTTTGAGGTTCAAAACGTGGTTGGACAACCCGAAATATGTATTTGTGGAATATGCTCCATTACACCATTATGAACGAGTATCCGAAAAAAGTTTTAATACTAAAGTTACGTACCGTAGAATCCGAATCTACAATAAAAAATCATTCACAATTTCAAAGTTGGGTCCCCTCTGTTCCCAGGGGGGGGGGGGAGTTGCAATGATCAAATTTGGCTTCACTGAGTAACCTTTAAAAAAATGTTTAATACGTATATTTTTAATACGCATATTTAATACGTATTTTACTAAATATACGTATTTTAATATATTTAATACATTTTTTTAATCAGGTGTGTACTTATGGAATTATTCAACCGTTTCCAGACTTTTCGTACACCCTGTATATATCAAACAATAGCTGCTTCTAAATGATACATTAGAATGCTTTTTGTTGGTATATAACATTATATGCACATCAAATAACATGCTAAAATTTTGTAAGTTAAATTCTACATAATGCCAAAATGTATTTCAATATATTGTTGCTGAATCGAATCATTAATTTAAACAATTCTACGAAATTATGTTTTAATATAAAAACATTACACACAGCAAAAGTTTAAAATGATGTTTAGTTTAATAAGTCAGTAGTCGCGTGTCGGTATATTTGCCGCCCGTATAACTTATCTTAACTCATATCGCACTACAAATACAAAGGATATCTACCATGTAGTTTACTTTAAAGGTTTCTTGATCACTTTAGTAAAAAATTCCTTCCGGCAGTGCTGGGTGGAAGAGGTAGCTTTCATATACTTATTTATATATTTTAAATTAAGTTATGTTATTCAAATATACGAAGCTCAAAATTTAGTGGAACCCGATTATATAAGATTGAATACAATTATATGTCAATGCTGATTATTATTGGATTTTGTAGAAATTAGTCATCTTTTATTCAACCTGGTTTCATTTTAAGTTATTTATAGTGTCGCAAAATTCCACGATATCATGAAGTGTATGCCATTTTAAAGCAACATGATAGATAAAACAAACCAATGAGCTTGTTCGAAATTTTAAATGATATGCACATGCACACTCACGTCGAAATCTATTAATATATACGAGTGCTCCGCGGTCAAATTGATTTTTTCAAAAATGTCACCCACATTACAAATTCACACTGCTATATCTCAGGCGTTTTTTAAAGTAAAGACAAAGCAAAAAATACAACGGAATTCATGATTAAGATAAATAGTTAAAAAAGAACCTTTTTTAAATTTCTAATTTTTTGTTTGCACATCATTATACATTTAAAAGATTTTTGACAAACTTAAATAGCCCCATTTTGAAACAAAATGGGTGTTTTTTGTGATGACATAGTTATTAAATAATTATACATATTCTCCTTTTTTGAAATTGAAGCCCAGGAAATGTACATATTATTTCAAATATATCATGCAACATAAGTTATTAAATAAATATGCACATTCTCATTTTATGAAACATAAATGCGAAAATTTAATTTAACATCAACACTGGCCGCTTGTATTGTTTAAATAAGTTTAAGTTAAGGTGATTAACATATATTTATATTTGCAAGCAAAATAATGCAAAGAATTTTCATAATGCTATAAATCATTGGACATCTATGGGGTCCAATTACTCTTCATATAATAAATAAAAGTTATCTAATTGAAATCTGAAACGCACTATTGTATGCGTTTTTCAGATATCGTGATATTTTACAAAACATTACGAATTATGAGAAGAAGAATGTACTGTTAATTGACTATCTATGTTATCATTGAAATAGCCCAGAGAATGTAACAAATAAGATGTCCTAGTATAATATTTGCACGTTAAGATTCTACAAATTTTCGCTGCTTAGTTTTTTATTTTTATTTTAATTTTTTAAGCAAATATAAGATTTGAAATAGAAACTGTGTATAGAAGAAGGAATATCTTTGACAAATACTATTTTGCGTTTGTATCCACCTAAGTTGATAATAAAGCGATGCAAACACATTTATAAAATAGGATGGGAAAATTGTATTTTAGTCCAATTCTATAGATACAAACTTTAGAATTTGAAAAAAATCAATAACTCAACCAATGAGCAAAAAACAATAATATTTCGCATTGTTACCCACATACGCGAATAATAAATCTTTGCAAACTGAATTTATAAAATACGATGTGAAAATGCCATTTTAATCGTCCTCGATAAAAAAAAAAAATATATATATAACCCAAAAAATGCGCAGAAACCAATGCTATTTCGCGTTATTACCCGTTTACCTGGATAATAAATCCTTGCTAACAAATTTATGAAATAAGATGGGAAAATGGTATGTTAATTATCAAATTCTAAAAATACAAACTCAAGAGCTCTAGAATCTGACATATTCTTTTCCTTACTATTAACTGCGACATCAAAATGCACTAATAACCATTTGATACTTCATTCTTCTGACATGAAAAAAATTGACAGTAGTTAGGAAACACAAATTTATCTTTATCCTTTCTTGTTTACAACAATGGCTTTCTTGAGAATAAAATAAAAAATAAACCGTATTCGGATGGAATTCAAAAACTGAAGTTAATCAACCGGAGTAATAACGCTAAGATGACGTTATTATCCGGTTATACTTACTGCACCGTCTATATTAAACTAAAAACTACTTTGAAAACACATTAAAAATATTCCACAACATTTTGAAAGCACACGCAATCCAGTACAAATTTCCGTAATAAACAAAGTCTATACCAATAGTTATGTTGTGTTTTGGTAACAAAACTTACCTAGCAAATTTCAGATCTGGCACTCACATTATCCTTCCAATAATAAGATCTATAATTGGAACAAATGATTTCTTTTGATTTGGATGACCCAGAGAACTTCAGTGTAGAATCCATCAGTGCGAAATCCCGGATTTCTTCCTAATTATTCGAAATTTTAGTACTTGGTTTTATTACCCATCTTGGCATTATTACCAAGAAGGCCTTATTGCGTATTTTGAATGCAGTTCTGTATGTTAGGAATTGATTGCCAAGCTTTAATTTTTTTCGAAGCATTCTAGGTTCCATTTGATTTTTCAAAACATTTTATACTTTTTCTATACTTTTTACGTTTCTCTAGTTATATGTACCTTGAATTCATATACCAAGAATGATTCAAATCTGTCAATATGTAAACACAATTACTTTTTTCTATTTTTAATCTTTTTATATGTTATATTATAAATCAAAATGTTAGTGCTTTTTTTTCGAAAATGTAGTCACACATTTCGAATAATCTTTAATTATTTTATTATAAGATCTTGCACATAATCTTTGTTTAAACTATGTATTTCGCACTTTTTCTATTAAGCTTTCTACGTGACATGCTGTGGATAATAAAACTCATCTTACAAAATGCAAATTTCATGAGAGCTTTAAAAGAATCACCAGTTTAAATATTATATATACTTGTTATTATCCAATATCAGTCAGTATTAAAAACATCCAGATATTAGTTTCAGAAGCATATTCATTAGACGTTTCAACCTACCTTGCTTAATAATATTCCCCAATCTTTAAATAATAACATCTTTTTAGAACTCCGTATTTTAATATATTTTTAAATGTGTTGCGTTTTCTGCATTTATAAAATTCAACCCCATTAATGATTAATGCGTTAAAAATGTTTCACAGAATGTTTAAAATTTAGAAGAACAGTAATAGAAAGAAGCACTGAACCGAATTATACCACACGAAAAATAGTTTTGTTTTTTAAGTTCGTGAAAAAATGGCTGAAACATGTATGCAAAATTTTTAAATCTAATTATTAGTGCTCTTCAAATTGAAATGTCTGTATGACATCCAAGAAAATATAGTTCATTTAAACAACTTATTGAACACCAGCTATCAATACCAAGTGGTTGATTATATGAATTACGTGGATGGTGTTGTCGTCTAGATAACGCAACTGATAAGCATTGTTAAATTCCAAAGTTTCTAAATTTCAAAAAATTCATTTTCACTGAATTGGAAAAGCTACTTTTCATGTTATTTCTTTATCAAGTTGCATGTTTGATTTAAAATTATAAATATTAGAAATTCATTGGATTTGAACTATGTTTATGAACATGGTCATAATAATGCACACCTAAGAATTTTTTTTAAAAATTCAGTTATAAATTTTGTAAATATGCTTCTCTATGTTCTTCAATACATAGAGAAATCTAATTTTAGCGAAAGAAACTGAAAAAACTTGAATAATTTCATTTAAAATGAAACCTAAAAGGTTCATTTGACTTTGTGTATATCTTATTTATTATTATACTATCTTATTTATTATCATAAACTATCTTAACTTATATTAATGTTAAAAAATTTAAATATCACACAACTGTGTGAGAAAATTGTCGATTTAACTACATTAAAAATAGATTAAATTATCGCCACTCTTTGGCATTCATTAAAAATATTTGAGCATTATAGTTTTGAAGAAAAATATTGTTCACAGTAAATGCAATTAGTTTTCCTTTCCTAATATTTAAAAAAAATTATGAAAAAATTAATTAAATCAAAAGTTTTCTGTTCTAAATAATGCTGCTTGTTTACAAAGTTATCTTGCACACGATAAATCACATTGCCTGGCACTGTTGCTTAATCTTAATTGATTAACTGGAACATACATCACATTTGTATGGCTTACTCCTATCTAAGCACGGAAGAATTCACATCGATACTATATATCTTAATCTCCATCTTCATTATATTGACAAGTAGCATACAGGTTTTCGATTACAGTTATTTTTGTGAGACTAAGAAAAAAAGTAAAATTAATGTTCTGTCTTTTATTTTTTATTTTATTTTTTATTTATTTTACATTTTCTATTACATTTCGAATACAATTTTGGTCATGAAATTGAGTATATTAATAAAACTTTCTGTAATCAGAATACAAGACGAAGCTATTGTGTAAAAACGTTTAAAGTAAAATAAGATATAATTTTATAAAATTTTTAGTTAATTAATAAAAAATACTAAAACGTACAAAATAGAATTTTCACTTTATTTATCTGTCATTTATCATATTATCATCAAATCATTTTCGATTAATTTTAAATTATATAAATCTGTTTTCAATAAAAGTAATTGATCATGTAGTTTTACAAAATATACATCTATTTGCGTATTTTATTAAAAAAGTATGATCCCAAACATATTTTTATATATAAGGGATTGCGAAGTGATCCAGGAGGGAAACCGGAAACAATTACATCTGGGGTTGGCTAGAAAGTAGGGATTGCTTCGCAAAACCAAACGGAATCGTGAAGTAATCACATGTACAGCTCATATTCAAAATATTAGAATAATTGAGAAAAAGTAATAAGAAAAAATTATTTGTCATTTATTTATTTTTTATACTAAATAAATGCAATTAAATTTCTTATAAATTAAATCTGGAATGGTTAGATAAGATTTTAACATTTATAAAATATAAAATACAGCACAATAAATTAGGTATACAGCTTCCTTAAACACACCAGAATATTAGAATAAAATTTAGATTGGTTGAAAATATTAGAATATTTTATTTTACGCAACAATATTACCTTATGAATATGAAATAAATGGTAGTTAATATTTTGTAGCATCCCCTTTAGCTTTCATAACAGCGTACAATCGATCTTGCATACTATATGCAAGGTGTTTACAAACATTTCTATCAATATTAGCCCAAATAGACTTTATACGTGCCACTAACTCAGTTTTACTTGAAGGAGGATTTTCTTGAAGTTTTTTCTTCATTATACACCATAAGTTTTCGATGGGATTAAGATCTGGTGAATTTGGTGGCCAAGGAACTACCTTAATGTTGCGTTGGCGGAACCAATTCTTAGTTGACACCGAGGTATGCGGGGACGCTAAATCTTGTTGAAAGATGAAATCATCTTCAAATAAATCTTCTGATGATGGAATCATGTAATATTCTAAAATTTCTTGATATATCAGAGAGTTAACCTTGTCGTAGACGATGCATAACTTTCCAGGTCCTTCTGCACTCATACAACCCCAAACCATGACACTAGCAGCAAATTTTACGGAACGTTTAAGGCATTCTTTATCAAATGCTTCTTGCTTCATTCTCCAAACTCGAATACCTTGATTACCATATGAAACACAAAACATACTTTCATCACTAAATAATATATTTTTCCAATCTTCATTGCTCCATAAACGTCTTGATTTACACCAATTCAATCTTATACGCTTTTGTATTGCAGTCATGAGAGGTTTTGTTTTCGGTACACGAGATTCAAATTTAAATTTATGGAGACGTCTTAATGTTGTCGATGTAGAAACTTCAACTCCTTCTTCTTTCCATTTTCGGTACAAGAATCGCACACTTTTAAAACGGTTTTTCTTAACTATACGCTTCAGTTTCCTGTCATCTCTAGCAGATGTTTTTGGTTTTCGGCACCATTTCGGCGATTATTTTGAAATTTTCCAATTTTTGAATATTGTGTTAGTATTTTACTAACGCTCGATTGCGAACAATGTAAATAATTCGCTAAAAAACATTGACTTTTACCGTGCCGATACAAATCAACCATACGAAGTTTAGTAGATTCAGGAATATCACTCACACGGCCCATTTTAAGACGAAAAAGAAACAAACTGCAAAAAAGAATACTGATTTTAAATAAAATAGTCTGAATTTAACCAATGATGCCACCAGTTAAGAATTGGTAATAATTAAAGGAGAATTAATGTGAAATAGTCTAATATTCTGAACCACTTGAATAAATATTCTAATATTTTGACTTTTCAAAATAATTTTTTTTGCAATTAATCTTTTCAAAAATGATATTAAATTTAAGATAACAAGTAAGTTTAATCAACAATAAGTTCTTAATAAAAATATCGTTTGCATATTTTCATTAAAAGACATTAAATTACCAAACGATATTTTCAATTTCTAAAAAAAAGGTAATTATTCTAATATTTTGAATATGAGCTGTAGTTAGTATTACATATATGTATATACACTATATGGCCATTGATTATTGGACACTTGCGATTTTAGACATTATACTAAATATCTAGAAAAATACATGAGGAATCATCTCGAAACTCTTAGTGTGTAAATATAATAGTATACGTCATACATCTCCGTGAAGATTTTTTACCAAAACTCCATAGGGGATCGTCAACAAACTAAAAAAGAATGAATATCTTTTGAATAACCCTGTCAAAACTAATGTAGCAAAAGCGCTCAAACTCTAGATTATGATTGAATGCCCTTAGCAAAAAATGGCATAGGATTTATTATGGAAACACATGGTTTTATATGGAAAATCATAAAAATATTATGTCATTATATGTAAACATATTGTATTCATATGGTAAACATTCATCGCTCTATGGTACTGCAGAGCATTGTCTATGGTAAAGTTATAGGATAATGATATATACCATACATTTTATGGTATCCAAAGAAATGTGTATGGTAAAGTTATAGGATAATGATATACACCATACATGATATGGTATTCCATAACCAGGTGTATGGTAAAACTATAGGAAATGAAATTTACCATACATTCAATGGTGTTCCATAGCGTGATGTATAGTAAAATAATACATAATTGTTTGCACCATAAATTGTATAGTATTTCAAAGCATGGTGTATGGTAAAATCTGAATGCCTTTTGAAAGTTTATAATATATTAGATTTTGTGTAACTATAATATAAAATTACTCGGTTGTGGTCATCTCAAAACTTTCTACTATCTTTATGTATGTCTTATGCACTTCTAAAAAATGGAATCATAGCAACGCCACTGGTTAGATAGTTTAAACCAAAATCTATTTAGGAACAACTTATGTTAACTTACAACCAGTCTAATGAAAATCCCTTGATCTCAAATTAATATAACATAAAATAACATATTATTTTATTCTTATATAATTCATATATATGAGTATGTAAATGCGTTAAAAATAAAAAAATCTTGAGAAAAATAAATTATTCAATAAAAATATATAATTGACATATGTCCTATGAAATTTTAACAGCGATTAAAGGAGTCAGGGACACACATAAAAAATGCTGCATTAAAAATTTATCTGATTTTTTTATGCTTATAATGACATTTTTTTAAATCATATTTAGAAAAGGAAATATTATGTGTGGTTTTTTTTTTTTTTTTTTTTTTTTTTTTTTTTTTTTTTTTTTTCGTTTTCAGCATCTAGCTTTTAAGCATTGATTGTCATGGATAAGACTTCTTGTATGCGTTTTTCTTCATGATGGGTGTTCACAATTTCTCACATTTAAATTGTTATAACTCAAGAACCGTTGAATAAAAGCTCAATAAATGCGTCAAGAATAAATGTTTTAAAATTAGAACATGCCTTTTTTTTATTCTTTTTTTAATTGCTTTACTTTAATTTTGATTCAGCAAATTAAAAAAAAATATTCATTTTTGAAAGTATTATTTTTTTTTCAAACTTTTACTTTAAATAAGTTTTTTATTAATATTTTTTAAAAGGCTGAATCAAAATTAAAATGTAGGTGTTTCTGTTTATTTAATTGCTAGAAAACTAAAATTCTACAATTATTACATTGAGTTACAATAATTTTTAATTTCCCTCCATTTTTTAAAATAAATTTTAAATTAAAAAAATATAGAGAAGTTTTATCATGTGATTTTGTTTTAAAGTGGTATGTTTAATGTTAAATAAAATTGCAAAATTTTAATTCAATAAAAGATTTTTTAATGTGTCCCGGACCCCCCTCAAAATAAACAAATTGTCAAAAATAGCCTATAATTATTTAAAGAAAATCTTTTTGAATTTATTTTAAAAAGGACCTACAAATATTTGAATCACCAAAAGAATTTTTGAAATATCTTTTAAAAATATTAACAACAAAATATTAATACATATATATTAATATAATATATTATAATATGTTAATTAAATATTAATAAACTTAATAGTACAAAAAAAAAAGGTTCATAATTAATTTACGTTATTTGATAATTTTAAAGTCATTTTATATGGAACAACAAGGATTTTTATTTTAATTAAAAGTTAAAAATTATTAAAAAGATTAAAAATTATTTTACGATCTATAAAAATATCAAAAAATCTACCGATATTTTTATCGACCTCAAATTATGATAATATATGAAATAATAGTGTTATTATTTTGTTCTTATGTATTTCATATATGTGAGCAGAGTCAATGCGTTATAAATAAAAAATTCTATGGGAGAAATAAAATGATTTAACAAAAATATATATTTGATGACATAATTCCTATAAAATTCTAACAGCGATTAAAGAAGTTTGTAATTACAAACTTCAAAATTACAAACTTCTGTAAATACAAACATATTCTTAAAAGAAAAAAAAACTGCATTAAAAATTTCTTTATTTTTTCTTATGCTTTTAATGATGTTTAAATCATGTTTTCTATTATTCGAAGAGACAATAGTCAGACAATAGTAGTATTTTTGAGTTTTGGTTTTTATATTCATTTTATATGCAACAACAAAGTTTTTATTTTATTTTATTTAAACGTTAATAATTATTGAAAAGATTAAAAATCATTTTACAATGTATAAAAATATTGAATATATCTATTAATCTTTTTGGTATTAAAATTTAAAAGAAAGATTCAAAATTTCCGTAAAAATTATCCAAAAAATAGTAATATATTTTTTTTTACTTTAAAATAAAAAAATGCTCGTAAGTAAGGAATCAATATAATACATTAATATAATCATTAAAAATATATTATATACTAAGTTATCAAATGATTTCTTATTTTTATTAAATATATTTCTTATCGACTTTCTATTTTTTTTTAAAATTAATTTTAATAAACAGAAAATAGTTTTTCCTTTAATTAATTGGATTTTATAACTAAATAATATTTGCTAAGATATTTACTCCATTAACTAAAATAATAAATTAACTTATAAATACATGCCTATTAAAAATTATATAAAAAAAACCTTTTAAAACTACCTTCTTTTGTCAACCATTAACTAAGAACGACAAATAATGATGATTTACCGAAACGCTTTATTCATATAACGTTTTATAAGCACAGCTCATCATCCCGCATGGCCGAATGGTTAGGACACTCGTCTCCCCTCCCTACCGTCCGTGGATCAAATCCCACTGCTTCCCAAGGTCGAAGTGCATTAGTAAGCTTAGCTCCCCGTATTCCTAAAAGATGGCGCCACCAAAGTTGATATCGTTATTATTTTTTAATATATAGTACCATAAAGAGTTACCATACACTTAACGTTTATATGGTTTTTCATAAGAATTACCATACACTTAACTATTATATGGTTTTCCATAGAATCACTTTTACCATAGGCAAAAATCCATATGATTGCACTTATGGTGTTTTTTTTAATGGTAATTCTATGCCTTTTTTTGCTAAGGGTGCCTTATTGTAATACACTGTGTTCATTTTTATGCAATTTGTTGACGGTCCCCTATGGAGTTTCGGGAAAAAATCTTCACGGAGATGTATGACTTATACTATTACATTTATACACTAAGAGTTTCGAGATGATTCCTCATGTATTTTTCTAGATATTTAACAAAATGTCTAAAATTGCAAGTGCCATATAGTGTATATACAGGGTGATTCAAAAAAGATAGGAAAAAGTTTAAGAGGTGATAGTACACATCAAGACAAATGACATTAAATGGGAAACTAAGGGTCCCAAACGTCTTCCGTAGGAGATAGGCGCCATAAAAGTTTAGGGTCCAAAACTTTGGTTCAAACTTTGGGCTCAAAAACTTTGGTTAAAAAGCGCAAACTGAACTGTGTTCAATGGGAGTGGGTAGGTTCGAATTTCAAATGATTATAAAAAAACAGAAAAATTGGTCAATTGATTTGCGGTTTTCACTAAAATTATTCTTATGTCAGTATTGTCTTGAAAATAAATTATACAGATAAATTTCAAAAAATGTCGATAGAGGGCTCTTTAGATTTTGGAGTAACATACAGCTATTTTTTACCGTTATTTTTTGCATCTCATTAATTTTTTTTAGAAGCTTAGACATAAACTTAAATTTTGAGCTGAAAATCTAAATCATTGAGAGTGGTTAAGTGGCGCAAACTGAACTGTGTTCAATGGGGGTTGTGAGGTTCAAATTTCAAATTATTATAAAAAACGGAAAAATTAGTCGATTCGTTTGCGGTTTACTCTAATATCATTCTTTATGTCAGTATTTTCTTGAAAATAAATTTTAAAGATAAATTTCAAAAAATTCTGTTAGAGGGCGCCTTAAACTTTAGAGTAACCAACAACAATTTTTAGCTGTTATTTTCTGTATCTAATTAAATGCTTGTAAAAGCTTAGACTTAAATTTTGAGCTCAAATTCTGAAACATTGGGAAGGGTTAGGAAGCGCAAACTGAACTACGTTCATTAGTTGAAATTTTACCCTGCCCACCCTACGAACACAGTTCAATTTTTCGCTACTTAATTACTCACAACGATTCAGATTTTTTTCTCAAAATTTAAGTCTAAGCATTTAAAGCATTTATTTGAATAAAAAAACAACGGTTAAAAATAAATGTTGCTTACTCTAAAGTTTAAGGTGTCCTCTATCAGCATTTTCTGAAATTTATCTTTATAATTTATTTTCAAGACAATACTGACATAAAGAATAGTTTTAGTGAAAACCGCAAACGAATCGATCAATTTTCCCGTTTTTTATAATCATTTAAAATTTTGGACCCTAAACTTTGATGGCGCCTATCTCCTTCGGAAGACGTTTGGGACCCTTAGTTTTCCATTTAATATTATTTGTCTTGATGTGTACTATCATCTCTTAAAATTTCCCCCATGTTTTTTTAATCACCCTGTATGTATATGTTATATAAGTATTGTAAAATTATTAACTTTTCTTTCGTGATATTTCATTTTATATTTTTTCATTGTGCCAGATTACCGGCAAATTACAAATTACAAATTCTTTAATAATAACTGTCATGAATCCTTTTAAAATTTTCTTACATTAATTCTTATCTTACTCAATTCACTTATATTAAAGCTTTTAGTTTTTTACTGTATTATATCTTCATTTTTGAGAATTTCTGTTATTCAATGTTAATTCCAAGGATTTGAAGGGGAACCATTTTTTTTCTGAGATCTTACGCACGCTGGTATATTTTTTTCTTCCAGTATTATTGCACTTCCTTTGACAGAACTCTTTGCAGAATTACTCTCATTGGATGTGTCGTTGGCTTCGCATGAGTTTTTATTTGTCCTCTTTGGCCAAAACGCAAAAATGCAAAATAATTTCCTATAGTTATCCCCCCCCCCCGCCCGAAATAAGCAAATTTTCTGAGAAACCATAGAATTGAAATAAAAGTGTTTAGAAAAAGAAGGTTTTACATTACCAGTGCTGTTAAAACACACATTTGTGATATTGCTTTTTAGTGCTCGAGAGTGAACACAGGAAGAACGAAAGAAGCATTTATTCCAAGTGGAAATATAAATTATATGTCATTTTAAAATCGTTATGTTAAGAGATAGAACACACCTTTCCTAAATTCCCAGATCTTATTATTAATAAAATAGATTATTAAGATATGTGTAAGTTCTTTATTTTGTATAAACTTGTGTAATAATAGGAAATTTCGAGTTTTTATTATATTCAGATTGTTCTTGCAGATATATTTAAATTGTTTAAAAATCAAACATTTAAATTTATTAGTAATCTTCAGAAAAATATGCATAGTTTTAATAAACCAAGTTAATTATATTTCTGTTCTTTATTCTGCTTCCTCGAGTACGTACCGATTCCATTAAAAAATAGTTTATAAGAGAAGGGGGGGGGATATAGGAAATAATGTAGTTAGAACTTTTCACCGGTTTTTCAGCACCGGAGACTTAAAGATGAGGGGGAAATTAAACTTATATGGGAATTTTTGAGGGAAAATTTTTGAGGAAAAAATAAGGGTGATAACGAGGTTACCATCACTGATTCAAAGACTAATTGAAATGCAGAGTAACATTAAATGTTAATCTCTTCTATCAGATGTATGGATAGCTGCAATATTAAATTCACTCCATTTTATATGTTAACTCTCTGTAGACAAAGCTTGTCTCTTATCAATTAGGTAGAAATGTTTAATCATTTGATAATGCCAAATTCACCAAAAAAACATCTTACTTTAAACATAAAACAAGTAATTAAGTGTGAATATAGCATCTGAGTATAACATATTGCACTGACCTCAGCAACGTTTGCAGTTCTTTTAGAATATACAAGAATATACAATTAGTTACATAGTTATATATTGTTTAGTGATCAATTTTGAAGGAAGCAATTGTCTCAACGTGATGAGATACTCTACAAGTCATCGAAAGAGCAAACTTGCAATACTTGTACTTCACATTATAGTTCAAACGATAATTTTAGTAGTATTCGCATTATAATTAGAGTGATAAATAATTGTGACTTTTTAATAATAAGATTCTTTAGAATATTTATTCATTCGGCTTTAGAGAATGCTGTGCACAAAAATGATACTCAGTTAAATGTGGTTTATATTCTTGCGGGGACAGTGGAAACTCTGAATAACACCTTAAAGGGCGTGGGATAAAATATATCCCACTTATTTTTATTTGTGAAAACCCACATTGACATCATTAATTTAAAACGAAAAATGTAATTATTTTATGTAATTCAAGGAAAGCATTTACCTATTTTGAAGTAAATTTGTTTTTAAAATCTGGTGACATTCTATGAATACAACATTTTACGAATAGAAGCATTTTTCCCCTGAAATGATTAAAGCGTGACGTTTCAGTATATTTCATCTCTAGTACTCACTTGTCTGTCCATTGCAACTCCCTATTTTGCACGTGAAGCATGTGAGCAAATGAGGTGAGTTCGTACGATAACGAAGTTTTAAAAATATCACTCTCATATATCAATCTCATAAAATTGTAAATAGTTAATTAAAATTAAAATGCGCAACAAACAATGTTCTCTCTATACTCATTATGTACAGCAATACTTTTATGAGGCCTTATAAATCAATAACAAATGTTCTTTGCACCACAGATTGTGCAAAATATATATTATAATATGTATTTTTTAGATGCATATCAATTTTATTATGTTCGAATGAATGTAACACCATTAAAATGAATTTGAAACATTTTTTCCCATTGATCGTAAAGTAACGGGATACTTTTGATTGTCCCTGTAATTGATCTATGCATCTAATTTTCATAAAATTTGAAATGACTCGACAAAGTTATGTAATAATTATATATTTTAAATTTCAAACGATTCGGTTAGCTAGTTTTTGCGCTACTATATGCGGACGGACAGACGGACTGAATAACAACTATAGGTGCTACGTATTTACATAATTACGGACGCACTTAGAAACAGCATATTTTACGTTACTTTAAGAATCGTACTTACGTTAATTTTCGAAATATTTCTTTTTATACTTGACTACTTGCAGTTAAATTACAATTCATTGATTAGAGCATATGAAACAACTTTTACTGTTATTATTAAACACACATATCATAATTCAAACAAACTAATTCTATTCATATTATCATGCAGTTAATGGTGGTATAGTAAAATTACGATTTTTTAAAATAATGCAGTATATAAAAAGAAAAATAAGCAAGCATTACAAAGATAAACTTATACATATGTCTAGACTATTATTGCTATGATCACATGCACATTTGATATGCTAATACATAATAAGTGGTACAAACACATTAGTCAAAATTAAATATTAAATAATCTGCTTAGAAAGTCTTAAAATTACATGGCCTTTTACCTTTAATGAGAAACTTTTAAAATATTCACAACAGCTTCCAAGAAATTCGTGATGACTGTAATTAAATTCCATTCTTGCATACTTTAATATGCAGGATGACACAATAACACCTGGATAGGAAAAGTATGCTAACATAAAGTACATGATTCATAATATATTACTTTCTTAGAGAAGAAGATATTTGAATTTTATGAAATGTCATTAAAGAGAACTATTTACTTAAATTTATGGTGAATGTTTATAATGTAATAAATAATAAAATATTTTAAAACACCTGATAATTTGTAAAATATGTTTCATGCTAGAAATATTATAAAGAATAATATATATAATACATATATGTGACAATTTAAAGTTAGGGGGGGCAGAAACATCATCGCCTGGTTTCCCTTTTCTCCTCACAGAAGTCATGGCCAGCGAGAAAAAAACAAAATAAATAAACGTATAAGGTCCAAATAATCACTCCTTGGCTGCTGCAAGTTCATTTTATTAAACTGTAGCTATAATAGAGAGAAAAGCTCCTGTTGCGGACGATATTTTACCGAAACATCCAAAAAAATATTCCAGCATTTACTACCTCCAGCCGTACTCATGCAAGAGAGCACCCAAGAATCCTTCTTCTTCTTCTTCCCATCTTTCGAGTCTTCCTCTTTTAAATCTAAAAAGAAAATTCTAGAACATTTTCTAGCCTCAAACCATCATTCTTTTATGTAAACATAACTCATACCCAGGGTCGAGATTAACACTTGACAGACAAAAATTTTATTTAAAAAATATTATTTAACCAATTTATAATCGACTCAGAATTTTATATATCTTAGGCAGACGATTTTTATAGACGATTAATTTTAAGAGAAAAAGAAAAGAAATGAATTTATTGATATGCACACTATCAAATGTTGACTGAGGGAAAATAAATAAATAGATAAAGTAAAAGAATGATTTTTTTTTTAAAAAGGTATGGTTTTGGAATAAATTTAATAAGACTTTCTTAAAAAGGGTTGATAAAAACATAGAAAAAATGAGTTTTATTTGGAATATTAAGAAATAAAGTTTAATTAAGAATATTTTTAATTTAGAGCCATCTTTTTAAATTTACGCATACTGGAAATAATGTTTTTTAAGGCGAATTAAGAATTTATATCGTCTCCATAAAGATTAACATATTAGATCTAGAAACAAGATTTTAATTTAATAAATTGAAGTAAGTACGGAATATTATTATAAGAAAATTAAGATAGTATAAAGGTTAGTTTTGGCGAAAAAAATTTTTAAATTTGTAATATTATCCCCCTTCTCCAAATCTTTGTATGAAATTGATAGTTTATAAAACTACAAGTTCAGACCACAGAAATATAATAATTTGGAAAAGTTAAATTTTGGAATAAAACTGTCAAACTCAGGAAGCCAAGAGATGGAAGAAAAGAAAATTAACGCAATATAAAAAATATTAGCAATTAAAAAAAATAGTTAAGAGAAAATTAAATAGAATTAAATTTAGGTAGGAGCATTTCCCTGAAAGAAATACAATAATGTTACAATATCACTTACTATTTGTAAGTTCATAGGAGATAATATATACAATAAAAGTAGATAGGTTATAAATATTAATAAGCAAGAAATATTTAGAATATAATAAAAACAATAAGAAATCTCCTTCATGGGAGTTTATAGAATTTCAATAACTTAATCAATAGTCCACTAAAGAAAGTTACCTAAATAAAAGTCCTCCGGATCCAGTCTATTAAACAGTATCTCTTCAATAGTCAACTAATTTTTTTTCAGTGATATAGTTCATTAAATAAGTCTTTTGTTGGATTCCAACATCTTTTCGTAATATATCAAATTTTCAATAATAAATATTATCACTTCAAAAATTAATAATAAATAATATAGAAAAATTCAAATAATAATAATAACAACAATAGTAATAAGATTCAAAATTTTAGCAATAATAATAATAATTCTCCATATCCTAATATTCTCAATAAGAGTATAGTTAATACTAAACTTCATTATAAAAATCATAATAATAATAATAATAGTAAAACAAGAGTATATCAAATGAAAATTAACAAGAGTGTATTAAAAGAAAATATCATAATTTGTTTATTATTGATAGGGAAAATATTGGTTGAGGATAAAAATAATTACATAGCAACTAAATAATTTTCTTATCTTCTAATAGCATAAGAAAGTATTTTTTGCTAGCCGGAAGTATACATAAAAAAATAATAATAATTCCAAATCCAAATAAAATTCAATCTAACTATTTAGAAAATGGACTCTCAACCAGTATTTCCTTACATATATTTATATTAATTCAATTTGAAAACTACGGATTTTGTTCTCCTAGTGACATTTTGCAGATTAAAATATTTAAAGTGCTTCCTTTTTTGACGTATTTCACTCATAGATTTGTTTTAAAATTAGCTTTGTAATTTTTGTCATTAAATCATTTTGTATGGAATGAATTTTACACATTTTAAAGCTACTGTTCAAATTATAAATAATGAATTCCACATCTAGTAATATTTAAACCTATAATGATAATAATTAGTTGGCTTGAGAACATCCAGTGTATAAAAAAGCCCCTTCTTCTATATTCGAAGGTAAAAATAGACATTTTTTTTACCTTCATAGAACACCAGGAATAGTTCATTTAAAGCGACCGTCATGTAACGGACAGGTTATGATTTAACTTAAAGTTTTAAAGACTCCCTTTGTTCATCTTTGTTTTATAAGAGTTTTCAAGGATTTAAAATAAAAGTGTCCAAGTAGAAACTGATACTATACAAAAATTACATAACAAATTTGGCGATGAATGAACTTGTAGGTCAAATAAAAAATATATGTACTAATATTAATAAAAAACTAGTTGGATGTGCCAATCCCAAAATTTATATTCGAAGGTAAAAATAGACATTTTTTTTACCTTTATAGAACACCAGGAATAGTTCATTTAAAGCGACCGTCATGTAACGGACAGGTTATGATTTAACTTAAAGTTTTAAAGACTCCCTTTGTCCATCTTTGTTTTATAAGAGTTTTCAAGGATTTAAAATAAAAGTGTCCAAGTAGAAACTGATACTATACAAAAATTACATAACAAATTTGGCGATGAATGAACTTGTAGGTCAAATAAAATATATATGTACTAATATTAAAAAAAAAAAAACTAGTTGGATGTGCCAATCCCAATACTTTCTTCTATCTCATACATACATTTTAATATTTTTAAAAAATAGTTATTAATTTTAATGCTTTAATAATTTTAATTCAATACCTTACCAACTTTGATTTTCATCTTAAATTTCTGCTTCAATCAATTAATCGGAATAAAAACGAATTTCCGTCTCTGCACGAGCCGATGGACAATAGAATGATAAGCAGATATTTTTAAAATTCAGGGAGGACCTACTTGCCTTACCAAAAAATAATCATATACAAAATGTTTAGTTCAGTTCTAGAACTAACTTCATACACTTTTATGTGTTGCAATATTGAAAATGGCACAAAAATCGCGATTGCAGCGCCCCCTTCCGACGGCTTTTTTTCAGATTCAGGGCGATCCAACTAGCCATAGCCATACACTTACACAAAAAATTTCGTTCAATTCGATGCATAACTTCATGTACTTTTGGTCGCTACAATATTGAAAATGGCACAAAAATTGCGATTGCAGCGCCCCCTTCCGACGGATTTTTTTCAAATTCAGGGAGGACCAACTAGCCATAGTCATACAGATACAAAAGGAATTTGGTTCAATTCGATACATAACTTCATATACTTTTGGTCGGTACAATATTGAAAATGGCACATAAATCGCGATTGCAGCGCTCCCTTCCAGCGGATTATTTTCAAATTCAGGGAGGACTATCTAGCCATAGTCATACACATACACAAAAAATTTTATTCAATTCGATGCATAACTTATTATACTTTTGGTCGGTACAATATTGAAAATGGCACAAAAATCGCGATTGCGGCGCCCCCTTCCGGCGGATGTTTTTCAAATTCAGGGAGGACCAACTAGCCATAGTCATACACATACACAAAAATTTTGGTTCAATTCTATGCATAACTTCATATACTTTTGGTTGGTACAATATTGAAAATGGCACAAAAATGGCGATTGCAGCGCCCCCTTCCGGCGGAATATTTCAAAATTGAAGGAGTACCTGCTTGCCAGAGCCAAAAACATTCACAAAAAATTTGGTTCAATTCTATGCATAACTTCATACACATTTTGATGGTAGAATGGTGAGATACAGACAGACACACAGACACACAGACACACGGACAGACAGACATTTTGTAAAAACATGTTTTTTGGAATCTCTGACCCCTAAAATGTGTAAATCAGTCGAAAACCGGAAGTCGAAAAAAATTTCGATTACAATATTTTCTTCTATTGAAGATAGAAGAAAGTAAAAATTACTACCTTACCATATGTGTGTTCTTATAGTGCGGTTAAAATTCTATGTTTTTTGCAAATGCATGCAGAATGTATGAGCAACATCACAAGCAAAGTTTAGAAAAAAAAAACACTTATTTATGCAGAATTTTGTATAAAAAGTATATGATTATTTATCGTTTTTTTAATACCAAGATTTTCGGGAGTACAACTCTATTTCAAAGAATATGAATAATTACGGTTATAAAGAATTGTATATATGTATATATATATATATATATATATATATATATATGTATACAAGATTTCACTGTTAAAAATTTCGTGCTACTTTGAACCAAGTTTTGGTGCTCGCAGCTATTACCAGCTGCCACCATAGGATGGTTCAATCGAAGCTCCAAAACTTGGAATGAGTTAACATCATATTATTTGAAAAAATGGTACTATGGTTCAACCGAAGTCCCAAATCTTGGAACAAGATTTCACCATCTTATGGTGGCAGCTACTAAGCACCAAATTTCGGTTCAAAGTAGCACAAAATTTTTAACAGTGTAGGAGAATAGCATTAAAGCTGAAAATGCAAAATTTGTGTAATTTTCGTCATTTCTGAGATAATTTAAAACCTAATACTTCCTTACCAACGTGTTCTGAAACAAATACCATACAAATATCCGTAAATAAAGCTAAGAGAATCGAGAAAAAATCATTTTTAAACATTAACAAATCTTAAATTGCGTATAGATATAGGCTTTATTTTATTTATTTTAAAATTTATTTGAACAGCACTTCATCTGAAATACTACGAGTTGTCATCCAATAAGTATATTTTGAAGGGTATCACTTTAATATCAGTAGAAAATGTAAATAATGAACATTGAACGTTGTGGCTGTTTTCTATAAATTTATAAAGCACTTTAGACATTGCTCTAAACGAAATATTTAAGAACATTTGAGAGAAATACATAAAACCTTTTCAAATATTCCTGACACGCATCATTTTGAGAAATGCGACGAATTTTCATATCACTTTAGAAAGGATGGGGTAATCAACTTCAGTCGATCATGTGATTGCGGGAGTTTCTATTTTGGGCCCCATAACTGTTTATTGTAAATATTTCACTTCAGGATGACAGCCATCATTTCTTATAGCATAGAATTTCAGTTTTTTTTTCGAATTTATTTATATATTTTTAAAATTGTTATATAGATATTTCATACAGAAATATCATCGCATTTTCATCGCAGAAATATGTTATGCATCTATAAAAGTGAAACAGATAGCAACTTTATTCTAATAAAAAAATATATATACTTAATACAAATAACTAACAAGAATAAGTATAAATGAGTGTAATGAGCGAATACTTATAACATCTTTATAGAGATGTTACATGTCCACTGTAGACACAAGATGCATCAAACATTGTGTTTGCCCATTTATTTATTTTTTTCATCAGACAGTTGCCGAGATGACATAAGACATGTATTTTTTGCTACATATTCGAGCTAGATTGGAACTGAACATAATTATTCTCAGGACATAAAGAGCAAACAATAAGTATTGTTAAAATATAACAGCGATAGTGATCTTCTGTTAACGGAATCTTTGAAAATATACCATAAGCTGGCTTCAAATGCACTCCTCTAAACGCGAAACATTGAAACATTTTCTTGCTATCTTTTTATTATAAAGGCTTAAAATTGACAAGACTGACCATTGAAGTGATTTGAAATCGGACAGCGTTTTCCATTTTTGATAAATTAATTAACTGTCAATGTATTAGGTACTCTTGTCACGACATCAAGTCTTTCTTTCCCATGATGTCGCTACCAGAAATTAGATTGAAAACGTAGCTTTAATAGTACTTTCTCAAAGATAAAATGATTTTATCAAAAAATGGTTAACGCCATTCAATTCTATAGTTTCTGAATAATAATGCCTGTCAATCTTAGGAATTTTTGAAAAGGAATTAATTCAAAAAAGTGTCAGAAATTAGCTCTTTTGGATCTGAAAAAAGGCTTTAAGAATGTCAGAGAAATAGATTCACAAATCTACTTTTTATTAAACATATTCAAATGTTACGATTTTTATAACCCTGTTTTTTTTATTCTAAACTACATTAATTATTTAATCGATCCTTATTTGAATGTTGAAACGTCTAAGAATCTAAGAAATCAATAATACATTGTGTATTTTCTGTTTTGCGAACTCATCATATCTTTAAAATGTATCGCTAATTCGACCCATAAATATGTATTCAGTATTCTTTAACGGAACATTAATTATATGTTTAGTAAAATCTGAAATTTTGCAGAAATTAAGTCGGGCCAGACCAGGCCTCTTTTCTCTGATTTCTGTGCAGACACTCCACGGGCTGAACTTTCAATTTTTACACCGGGTCGGGCCAAAATAACTTTGCAACGGGAAAGGTGGGTCCCGGGACATGGAATTCCGGTACGTGCAGGCCTCTAACGATACCTACTACCCCTTGAATAAAATATTTTACTGTGGTAGTGGCAAAAAAAAAAACACTTGTCACATGATTAGCAATTGAGATGCAGTCGAGATCAGTAATAAAAATAATAGTGCCCAGTTAAATTTTTGGCTTTGTTTTCAGAGGCGTTTTAAACTAATTGTATAATTCAACCTTATATTTTGAAAGACTAACACCCTTCGAAAAACAAAATAAGGGAGATAGTTCCCCCATTTCCCCAATTATTCTTAATTCCTGAACCACAGACAATTCGGCGCAAAAACCTATTTATCTACTTTAAGGGAGGGGGTGGTAATCCTCCACTCCTCCATTTGTGTATAATCATTATACCCCTTAAATTATTCAAGGATTTACCTTATCAAAAAAGACTATATATGCAAAATTTGGATAATTCTGTATAAAAATCCATTTATCTAATTTAAAGAAGGTGATAAATCATCCACTATCCCATTATACTTAACCAAAAAAAAAAAAAAAATCAAAGATGCGCTTTATCTAAATGAACTTACGTCGAAAATTTAAAGACGATCGGATCATTCTGCATAAAAACCCATTTATCCAATTTAAGGAAGGAGATAAATTGTACGTTTTCCCTTCAAACAAAAGAACCACAAAATTTATCGAAGAAGTGCCTCATCAGAATGAACATCGCGAAAATTTGAAGCAAATTTGTTAATCCTATATGAAAAACCCATTTGCCTTAATAAGGCAATCTAACCTTAGGCTGAACCTAGATAAAAAATTCTAAGCAAATTAGTAAATCCTGCGTGAAAAAAACCTTTTTACCAAAATTATTTGGGATACCCCCATTCCCCGCTTCCTTTATTATAGAACAATGAACATTCACACCTAATTATGGAAGCACCATACCATAATGTTTCTATATCTGAAATTCGAATGAAATCTGCTAATTATGCATGAAAACTCATTTATTTAAATTAAGAGAGGACAAATTAGTCTCCCGTTCTTCTTCCCTCTTATTTTATTTCCAAAGAACTCCCAAAACTAGTCAGGAAATAACAATAAACCTATTTTCAAAATTTAATAAAAATCGGAAATTTCTATCAAGATTTATTGAGTTACGTACGTATGTACGTACATTTATATGTAAATACATACGTAACCTGCGGGCACATTAGCTCGCAAGCTTTGATAGCGTGATAAGATAAAAACTCGTCAAATTACACTGGCCAAGGCTAAACTAGAATGTTGGCACCGACACGGTATTTTAATTCTATAAAATCAAGCTAAATTCAATTGTCCTAGGATAAACTAGGTTGGCCTAAGACAAACTAGTTCAGACCAATGAATTGCAGTCTAAACAATTTATCCTATGAGCTTTAGGCCAAAGTAGATTGGCGTGGGAAAAACTAGTTTGTTCTATGGGTGTTAGGACAGACTATTTTGGCCAAGGAAAAACGAGTTTATCCGATGGGCGGTAGGATGAACTAGTTTGTCCTAAAATTGGGTTTTGATTTTAAAATTCTATTTATTAATAACTTCAAATTTATAAAGTGCTATATCTTTTTTGTAAAATTAAAAACTTCTTTCACAAAATATTTTATGACAACTGTCTGATATAGTATCTATCTTTTATGTAACAATATTTTATGGTATCAATCAATATTTTATGTGAGTTTTATTTTAGTGTGAATATTTTAATATATCTCAGGCTTTAATCAATATTTTTTAAATTATCTGTACGAAATACTTAATTAAAAATTCATGCGATATTTTCAGTAATAGTAATATTACATGTCCCGTTATATAAATTAGCAAGACAATCACGTTATTTTAAAAATATACATAGAAAAAAAAAATCATGAATGGATTTCATTTAGTGCACGATTTTTCTGACCGAAATTCAAATTTCGAAATTCAAATTAGCAAGACTATCACGTGATTTGAAATATATACATAGAAAAAAAATCGTGAATGATTTTCATTTAGTGCACAATTTTTCAGATCGAAATTCAAATTCCGAAATTCAAATTTCGAGTTTCATAATATTTACATTTTGTAAAAATTTGTCGCGAAAGCACAATTTAAACAATTATCTGAAATTGATGTTTTGATTTTTTTTTTTTTTAAATTGGCATTTCTCCACAGTGCTAAGGCTAAAAAGATTAGTTAATTCCTTGTTAATTTACTTCGTAAATAGTTGTAGACAGTAATATTAAGTGATTAACAGTCGTGTATGTTCTGATTGCCAAAATTGAATAATATGAAAGCCATCGAAAATGATTCATAATGAGAAAGGTAGTAATTTCTATGTTAAATCTATTTCTTTTATTTTCATAATACATGATTTCGAGCCTTTTATGTGAAGTTCTATTAGCGTTAAAAGCATTATTAATCCTCTATGCTTAAACGTCCTTTTATGTTAATAGAAAGAAATACCATCAATGCTATATTTAATTTCGTCGGAAAGAGATTGCCTGCATCTGAAATTTGACATATTTATAAATTTATATTCCCGTTTGCATTTTTATTAGAAAATATAAATGTTTTACCATTATCTATGTTATTTTCATATTTTGTGCATTAAGTTATTCATAATGTAAGAGGATCGGTGATAGTAATTACGTTTGAAGTTAATTTCAGTATTAATATGACTTTCAATGTATCTTACACTGAGGTGAAAATTATTGTATGAATTGAATTTGAAATGAACAACTCTTTTAAAAACAATATGGGAATATTCTGTAAAATCGATGGGAAACTTGTAAGATTTATGCGGATTTTTAATTACAAAATATCAGTTGCGGAAGTTATACTGTTTTCTTGGAAAAAAGAAACTCGGAAAAATGTGTGAATGTAATTTTTTTTACAGTGCATACAATATTATTCATCATCAATTTCTTAAAGTATCCCTTAAATGATAATAAATAACACGAAAAAACAGTCCAGCAGCAAAAATATTCCTGTTCTAAAAAATAAAGAAAAAAAGAAAGGAAAAATAGAGAAAGAAAACTTGAGTCACATCCTTTCTCAATTTCTCAGTTTCCATCAATTAATTTCCTTTAATTGCAATATTGATATTACATAATCGCAAGTTTTCAGCAATGAAAAAATACAATTCTTTGATTCAACAGAAATTTTTATTTTATCCATTATTGCAATAATCTTAATTGAGAATGCGCGCACCAGGAACAAGATTACTATACTATACGCTAAATAAAAAAGGTAAAATAGAATTCTAGAACTGTTCAACAACATTCACTGTAGAAATTTCCATTTATTTGAAGTTTATACCCAGTTTTAGAAAGGCAAAATTTCGAAAGCTTTTCTATGTGTGAAAATAATAAGTTGGAACTTTAGACAAACGATATTACAATAATTATTTTTACTTTTTTAAAATGATTATTTCCACACATTGCTAAAAGTTCATAAGGTTAGTTATTCCCCTTTTAATTTATTTCATAAATAAATGCACACAATAATATTATTTGAGTAATAGTCGTGCATATTCCGATAGCCATAATTAAATAACCTGAAAGACATCGAAAATGATTCATAATGCAGAAAACTAGTAATCTCCATGTTAAATCTATTGTATCTATTTTCATAATGCATGATTTCGAGCCTTTTATGTGAAGTTCTATTAACGTTAAAAGCATTATTAATTCCCTCTGCTAAAACGTCCTTTTATGTTAATAGAAAGAAATATCATCAATGCTATATTTAATTTCGTGGGAAAGAGATTGTCTGCGTTTGAAATTTGACATATTTATAAATTAATATTCCAATTTGCATTTTCATTAGGAAATATAAAGGATTTACCATTTATCTGTGTGATTTTCATATTCTGTGCGTTAAGATATTAATAATGTAAGAGAATCGATGATAGTAATTACGTTTGAAGTTAATTCCAGTATTAATATGACTTTCAATATATCTCACACTGCAGTGAAAATTTTTGTATGAATTAAGTATGAAATGAACAACTGTTTAAAAAAAAATAAATAAGAATATTCTGTAAAACCCATGGAAATCTTGTTGGATTCATACGGATTTTTTATTTCAAAAATATCAGTTAGGTAAATTGTAGTATTTTCTGGGGAAAATGAAACTCTTTCGTAAAATTTTTCTAAGAAATTTGTCTATATTAACTTTTTATAAATTATTATTACAATGCCTACAAGTTTAATTGTCATCAATTTTTTAAAATATTATTTAAGTAATAATGAATAATATGAAAAAATCCAGTACCAAAAATATGTATTCCTCTTCTGAAAAACAAAGAAAAAAAGGAAAGGAAAAATAGAGAAAGAAAACTTAAATTAGATCGTTTTTAAATTTCTCAATTTCTTTTACATTTTTCATAAAATACTGCAATATTGATTTACATAATCGAACGTTTTCAGCAAAAAAAAAAAAAAAAAAAAAAAAAAAAAAAAAAAAAAAAAAAAAAATACAATTCTCTGATTCAACAGAATCTTTTTTTTTTATTCATTTTTACAAAAATCTTATTTGAGGATGCGCGCATAAGGATCACGATAACTATACTATGTGCTAAATACAAAAGGTAGAATAGAATTCTAAAACTGTTCAACAATATTCACTGTAGAAATTTCTACTTATTTGAAGTTTATACCCAGTTTTAGAAAGGCAAAAATTCGAAAGTTATGTGCTCTGGTATGAAATTAATAAGTTGGAATTTCGGACAAACGATATTACAATAATTACTTTGATTTCTTTTAAATGATTATTTCCTCACCTTGCGAAAAGTTTAAAGGTTAGTTAATCCTCTTTTAATTTACTTCATAAATCAATGCACAATATAATATTATTTGAGTAATAGTCGTGCATATATTGATAGCTATAATCGAATAACTCGAAAGACATCGAAAATGATTCATAATGCAGAAAAGTAGTCATTTCCATGTTAAATCTATTGCTTCTATTTTCATATTGCATGATTTTGAGCCTTTTATGTGAAGTTCTATTAGCGTTAAAAGCATTATTAATTCCCTTTGCTTAAACGTCCTTTTATGTTAATAGAAGGAAATATCATCAATGCAATATAATTTCGTGGGAAAGAGGATGCCTACGTTTGAAATTTGGCAAATTTATAAATTAATATTCTAATTTGCATTTTCATTAGGAAATATGAAGGTTTTACTATTTATCCATGTGATTTTCATATTGTGTGAGTTAAGGTTTTAATAATGTAAGAAGATTGATGATAATAATTGTGTTTGAAGTCAGTTTCAGTATTAATATAACTTTCAATATATCTCACATTAAGGGGAATATAATTTTATAAATTGAATAAGCATTGGACAATATTTGTAAAATCTCTTGATATGCAACATTTAAAAAAGTTATGATATAAACAAATGTGCTGATGTATAAATAATAAATCTTAAAACTAGCTAAATGAGTATCATTAAAAATTTTTAGTGCGTTGTAACATTAAACTGTCTCAATATTTCAGCAGACCGAATCTTAATTTTAATTTCAATTTAAACAGAACATCTAAAATATGCATTCGTGTTACAGAGAATTTTAAGATGCTAAAATCTTTATTTAAACTAAAATATATACAATTTGTTTTTTACATTTAATATATTCATTTAGAATGCCAATTAATTAGAACAAAAATGAATTTATACAAATAATATCAATTTTGCATTAAAATCAAATTCTGAAAAAGTATTAAAAGAAATATAATTGTATTAGCGGCATACCGGTACTTAATAGTAATTGGTCCAGACGTCACGACTCCAACTACGCAGGATCTCTTTAGATTCTGATAATTTCTGACATTTCATAGAGCGGTTGTACGACGCGTTTGTTTTATTCAAAATCTATTTTAATAAAAGAACAAACCGCTCGGTGTGTATGTGCGTGCCTGCGATGGAAAACAAAATTTACGGCACGGATGATGCTAACAGTTTTTGTGAATTTAATCCAAGGTGTCTCCTGATGTACCTATAGTTAAACAAATATTCTTTTTATTTGTCTCCGAGATATTATTTATGGAACACAACTCACTATCATCAAAAAGTCAAATATTTGATGCTCGTGAAACTAAAAAACTTGCACATGCGCACAAACACATGTACTCACGGAAACGAGGTAAAGTGATTTTTGACTGTATTTCACTTTTATTAATTGTTTTATTTTAATCAAAATTGACCAAAACTTTCAGCACAGTTAAAAGTGGAAGCTATCGTGCAGATTTTTACGTTTAAGGAAGTACAGTGTACTTTTTAAAATAAATCGAAGTTGTTTGAAAGAAAATTTTCAAAAAAGGTCGTTTTTTTCAAAATGTTTTTTCCTTCTTATTGCAACGCCCCTTTTAGATGAACACTTAAAGACACTGACCAAACAAAAAATGGCTTATAAAGCATAAACATTTGTCAAAACTAAGATGCATATAGTTTTTAAATATAAGAAGTTTAACCTATTTAAATTGGCCGTCAAATGTAGATCATTTTACGGCTCATGGATAACATATCTTTTACACGTTAAAAGGAAGTAAACATATGTATTTAAATACAATCTTTTTAAAACGTCTCAATAGACCATAATTACATCACCTACAAAAATTTCAAAACAGTTCGAGGAGTAGAAATATTTTTTACAAAATAAAATACGGGAAAACTTAGATAAAAAAAACTAGAAATTGAGGGATATTTATGAGACTTTTCTTATTTTGACTAAACATTTTCGTTTTTAAATAAGCATATTTTTAATGAAATTTGAAAAATAGGCTTCTTTTAAGTTATGTTTATGATCCATGAAAATTTCAGAGAATTCGAGCAAAAATAATCACCTATTTTGCTAAGCTAATGATGCTTAAAAAAAGAAAATGAATAAACAATTTAAGCTTCGATAGGGAACTTTAATTTACAGGTTCTTGTAAAAATATTTGCAGCGCAGTGGTCTAACACCTGAGCTTTATATGCGAGAGATCTTTGGTTCGAAACTCGGAAGACTAAGTTAAATTTTAGATTCAAATTAAACAATACCATGCTTAAGTATGTCATTGTTCAACGCATTTAACCAAAATATACATGGAATTTTTTTTCAGGATTTTTAATTATTTTTTAACTTTAAAACAACTGAATTATTTCAGAAAAATTCAACATAAATGAATTGAATAATAATAATTACAACAATTTCGAAATCGCACGTCAAGCGTAGAAAATAAAATGCATTAGAGCTATGAAAAGTTTTAGAAACATCCAGGTATTGGTGTAATAGTATACAGTATTTCGGATACAGTAGAGTATCCAAAATCTTTTTTGTATCCCCGTAAATACTATCTGCTTTATATTAGACAGGAAGTGACTTACAGTAAACCTCAGCAACACTCATAAATTTCATAAAATGAGAAATAGTTTAATATTATTAAAACTTGCCCCAAACAATGCTTGCCCCTATAACGTTATGCAATGGAATATTTTTGTGTAGCCCTGTAAATTAATAAAAAAATATTCTTTGAACCACAGACTGTGCATAATGCATATTTTAGTATGTACTTCATAGATGTATATCTATTTTATTATGTTCGATAGAACATAACACATTTAAAATGCACTTGAAACTATTTTTCCTATTGGCCGTAATGTAATAGAAAACCTTGGTAATGGCTTTCCGGCCAGTACCAAGAAGATGAGGTAGCTTTCATATACTTTACTTAAGAATAAATAAATAAATCAAGTTATATTCTTCAAGCATACAAAGCTCAAGTTTGTAGAGCACGAGAATAGAAGATGCAATGACTGTTTTTACCAATCCTGAATATGAATGGGAATTTTGATAAATTCATCAACTTTATACAATCTAGTTTTATTTAAAGTGATTTATATTCGATATTCAAATTTGGCGATATAATGAAGTGCCTGCCATTTTAAAACAAGATGATTGGTTAAATAAACCATTCAGCTTGATCGAGATCTTAGTATGTGCTATACACATGCTCTCTCACATTAAAATCAGTTGATATATCCGAGTGTTGTTGCAGACAAATATACTTTTCAAAATGTCACCCACTTTAAAAATTCAAAATGCTATAATTCATCCATTTTTAAGATAGAGAAGAAACAAAAAATGATCTGGAATCTTTGTACCAAGGTCAAAAGCATAAAAGAAAAATCATTTTTAACTTCGAATTTTTGTGTACCTAATTTTAAATTTTAAATTAATAAATTGTTGCCAGTTAGTTTCTTTGATTTATTTATCAAAAGGTTTCAACAAAGAAGAAGCACAATTGCTTCAAAAGTTAGGAATATGTGAATGACCTCTGACCACGTGATGATTTTGATTGGATATTGAAGATGCTTCATGCAAAGGGAAAAAATTCGAAGTTCGCGTGTGCGAAAATTTCCGGCCACTTATCATTCTTTAGTTTTTTCTATCGGTAATCTGTTTTTTGGTTGTGTTTATGTGTATAGGGCGTATTTGGTTAAATTCAAATTTGAAAAGTTCAACAATTATTGTTCAGAAATGAGTGATTTGTTTGTCGCTAAAAGCCAATCTTCTCGACATATTGCGGCAAAGTTATCGAACGTAAACAATATTTAAAAATTATAAAAAGATGGCCGTGGACTTCAGGACTTTTAGAGGTCCGTGAGATACCGGAAAACTACTATTCCTGTGGACAGAATTATCAGGAGAAAAACAATTGTTAATCCGCATAAAAATTCCGCTGCAATATTCAGCGATTTACGGAATGAAAATATTGCTGAAATAAGTCCGTATACCGTATCAACATGTTGGCGTGATGCATAACTTTATGGAGGAGTCGGTGTTCAAAATTTTTCAGAGTTATAAAAATTACAAACGTACCCGACTGGCGTTTTCCAAAAAACACAAAGTCTGGTCAAGTGAAAACTGGAAAAAAATTCTATTTTTCCATCAATCGAATTCGAAACAGTTTTGTAAGTGATGGCAGACACAACATCCGATGACCTAACGACAAAAGATATGATTCGATCTAAGTTATTCCTACAATGAAGCATGGTAGTTATGCCGTGGGGAGTATTTTCTTCAAAAAGTGTCGGTCCTTTATTTGAAATTCACAGCCAGGTAAATGATACAATGTATAAAGATATCTTGCAAGACTATTTTCTGCCTTATTAGAGAAAAAAAATTGGTCGCAACTATTTTTCTTAAAATGATAACGACATAAATAATTTACGAAAACCTCGATAATCAATGGTTTTCGCACAGAAAATTTCGTTTGTGAAAGGATCAGACCAAGCGTCCAACATGAATCCAATAGAAAATCTTTGAAAATAAGCTAACAAAAGTCTGTGGAACTATAAATATTCCACCTCAGCCGAAATTTCGCCAAAATTTCAAGAAATGTGAAAAAAGTACCATAGACGATCTTTAACCGTTGATTGTATGAATGTCACGTTGCTGCGCCACAGTACTTATTACTGAAGCTAATAAAATAGTAACACGATAAAATACTAACTGTAAATGTTGTTGATCACTGTAATTTTTTATTACAATACCACATTTTTACAAACTTGTGAACGTGGCCGGAAATTTTTGAGAGCAAGCGTTTTCCTCTATACTTAATTTTGTCAGTTAAATTTATTGATATTTACATGTTCTTCTATAAGTAAGTTCCTAACTATTATGTTAATGAAATGTATAAATATCACTTTGAGATTCCTCTTCATATGGGTATATTTAGAAATTAACTAAAAAATTTTTGCTGGCCGGAAACTTTTAACCGCCACTGTAAATGATCGCCATTTTGAAACAAGAGGGCGGTTGAAACTGGCCAACGAACTTTGTTTAGACATTGGTATATACTATATGCTCACCAAACTTTATCCAAATTGATTCATAAATAGGCGTGTCATCATTTGACAAAAATCAGACCGTTTCAAAATGTCTGAAATACCTGAAATTTAAACTCATAACTCAGCCATTTTAAAAGATATAACCAAAACTAAAAATGTTCTGGAATAAGTGTATCGAGGTCAAACAGATACAAAAAAACATTTTCAATTTCTAACTTTTTTAAAATTAATTTTAAATTTTAAATAAAAAAAATTGCCGCCATTTTTAAACATAATGGCGGATGATGCTAACCGACGAACTCGGTCGAGACATTAGTTATGTACTATGTATACACCAAGTTTCATTCAAATCGGTTCATAAATACGATAGTTTAGTATGACAAATAGTTTTTTTCAGTTTATTGTATGATTCCGTTATAAACAAGCTTTGCTCTATTAAAAAATAAATTTGGTGGATAGTGCCTTTTTTTAAAATCCCTTTTTCAAAGTTACAGTTTATGAAATATTTGTAATTACTTTTTCATGTCAAGATGACAGAAAAGTAAAATATTGAAAACATAATTAAAGTTCAAATAAACTTATCATTTAATTTAAATATTTTTTTAAGTGTGAGACAAATAAAAATTTAGAATTTTAACCTGCGTATGTACTTTCCAACTAAACAGGAAACAAACCTGGTAACTTGCACAATCTCTGGCCACCCCTTTTCCTCTCTGGACGGAACTACGATACAAATTTCATGTTCATTTAAGAATATTATTACGAATGCGTTTAAAGTCGGGCGAGGGGGGATAGTTTTTAATATTTTATTTATTTAATATTAAAGTTTCAATTTTGTTGTTTAATATCATCAAGAATAGAATGATATATTATGTATATAATTTTAGGGTCAAATGTGTTTTCTTTTCTTAATAATGCTGTACACAATGGAAGTAGAAAAAGAAATCCCCGTTTGAAATATATTTTGAAACCAATAAAACTAGATTGCAATACATGTTATTAAATTGAAATTCATTTGCAGGAACATTGTTTATTTTTCCGTTTATAAATATTCATATTTAGATTTTAAATAAAATGAAAGCTAAAGGGAAATATATTTGGCAGGTTTTTATTCAGTTGAATAACATCAACGCTATTCAAATATATGTATTTTCTTTACAAGATAGCTTTTATCACGCACAAATGGGACGTTCACGATGAAATGCGTGGGAAATATTTTTGATAGAAAAAAATCATAAAAAATATATTGTTTTATGTATAGTCAGATGGCCTCTTCACACTTCATAACCGAAATAAACAATTAATATGTAACATCTTAATAATACAATCAAAATATTTAATGGAAGAGGAAAGACAAACGAAAATAGACATTCACAACGAACTTTATTATTATTATTATTTATTTTTTGTAACAATTCTATTTTTGCAAAACTATCAGCAAAAGTATTATAAGTATTTACAGCACATTGAAATACACTTTTCATAGTGTAAAATGTTGGCATTACATTCAAATGGGAATTTTAAGTTAAATATATTGGAATCTCGATATAAGATCGCATTTTTTATACGTCTTAAAATGATTTCACAGTTCTTACAGATTACTCAATTGACTCCTATCAAAAATTATAAATATTATTAAATATTGTAGGTATTATTCAACTCCAATGTTTATTTTTTTAACCTTTTGTTACAATCCTTTGTGCAAAAATATCAACAAAACTGTTATAAATACACACTGCACACTAAAATACACTTTTCTTACAGTAGAAAATTGGCATTGTATTTAAATGTGATAATTAAGTCTTTATATATAAAGAAGGCATTATATATAAATATAATGGAGTCTCCATTTAAATTCGCCTTTTTTATCAGGTCTTAAAATAATTCCACAATATTTACAGTTTATTAATTTGACTCCCGTCAGAAAATCCACTAACAATGAAATTATTGGAAAAATAAGCTTTTTTTTCTGCAAAATCATTGAATTTTTACTCAATATAAACTGATAACGAGAAGATTTAAAAGTTTGTGACATTGCTTTTTTCTGTTAAAAACGTATATTATATAGCATCACATCAAATTCATTAGTTTATTGCAGATAGACATAAAAGAAAGTGCACTTATATTGACAGAAAAGCTATGGATTTGAAATTACTAAAGAAATGCAATGCATAATGGATAACACAAACTTAGAAATAAATAGGCATTATATATTTCTGAAAGAAATTTATTTTATTTAATCGTAAATAGAAACAAAAATGCACAATGTGTATTTATATGTGTAACTCGTCAGAAAATCTCATAGACTTAAGAATTTTGTAAATAAGTAAAACAGTTTTAAGGCACAAACAATTATGAAATCGTATATAAGCAACTGATATGAATTGATACTGAAATATTTTTGAAAACGATCCGATCAAGAAATTATAAGATTTTTTAAATATTTTACTACATCTAAAACCACAGCGAAGCCGATTCAAAACAGCTTGCCTTTTTTTGCAGTTTTTTTTTCTAAAATTACATTTTATTTGATTATGTATAAATATATACTAGCGGTAAATTCACATTATTTGACAGCTTGTAACATGTGCTAATCATAGACTTTCCAACTATATTATGTTAAAGGATAAGCTGATATAAATTATAATTATTACTATTCCATATTAATATTATTCCATATTAATTCCTTTTTCAACTTTAGCCTTTTTTAATTATATATATTTTTTTTTCATCTAATCAGTATGGTACATAACACGTCACATTTCTTGACTTATAGCTCGACCTATTACAGAAACTCACTGGATTATTGCTTATATTTGTAAATTATTTACCCCTGACGAGTGATTTACAAAATAAGTTTCTCTGATTTTTTTCATCCATTGCGCTTCTCATATGTCTGCTTATATTCATTTCATAGGACTTCATAATTCATATGGTGATGTTTTTTGCCAATTTTAAATATGAGTTTAAAATTTGATTCATGTTCATTATACACCTTTAAAAACAGTTTACGTATTGTTTTTGCTGAATTTTGAATTTTAATAAATACAGTCTCACAAAAAAAAAAAAAAAAAAAAAAAAAAATTCTGGACACTTGCGATTTTAGACGTTTTGCTAAATATCTAAAAATATACATAAGGAATTATTCTGAAACTCAAGGAGTGTAAACAAAATAGTATACGTCACACATTTTCGCGAAGAGTTCTCCCTGAAATCCAACAAGGGACCGTCAATAAATTGAAAAAGAACGAAATTCTTTTGGATAAACCTGTGAAAACTAATGTAGCAAAAGTGTTTAAACTGCAGAATATTAAATGCCTTGTTGTAATTAATTGTGTTCATTTTTATGATTACAGCATGTAAACTCATAGGGAAATTAAGGTTTTTATAAAAACGATCCCGAATTTTTCAATTTTTTTTCTTATAATTTACAGAGTTCTTCATAAAACACAATGTTCTTTTCAGAAATTATGACAATCAGCATTGTACATATCAACCTGTAATCAGAAATAAAAAGTAATGAAAATTGTATCTTTTCATTTGAAGATTATTTAAATTGTTTATTATTTACGTAAGTTATATCATTTACGTAAATTTGTATTAGCAAATTAAAAAAATAATTTAATTTTTAATTATTAACTTACTGTGTCTTATAATGCTTCTACGTATCATTTATAATACAATTATAATTTGAGGTCTTTACATACAGAATCGACATTATTTACATCCTATTGGTAATACAATGTGGTTAAAAGATGTAAATTACTTCCATGTTTTAAATTAACGCAGTAACTTACCGTAATCCGCCGTGATTGGGAAACATGAACATTATCATCAACAATGCATTTAAAGGACGGGCATTAGGTAACATATTATTAATTTATCCATTGTTAAAACTCGGCGTTATTGCCTGAATTGAAATAGGCGAAAGAAAAAAAATAACTCAATACAACAATCTTGGGGTTTTTTTTCTACAATTTTAAAATTTCATGAAATTTGGTGATGCTCATAAAATTAGATAATGCTTCGATCGTTTATAACGTAAATTATTGCTAAATTTGAACTCCTATTCATAAAAAGGCATACTTTCACCTGGTAATATTATATCAAATAATAGAACATACATTTTAAAAGATGGTACATTATGATGATTCTATATAGTCCTAAGGCACAGGCTGTTTTTCCCTCAGAATACCGGTGACACAGAGCTATTGCCTGCAGCATACGCTTTTTTGAAAGCTTCCCTTTTAATGAATATATTCTAAAAAATGTGTTTATTTATTTATTTATTTATTTTTAATGACTGTGTAACATACTTAAATTTATTATACAGAAAAAGAAAATTCATTTATAACCATTATGAAAACGGTAAATTTTACAAAAATATAGCATTTTTTTTTTCAAAATTTTGTCGAGCTAAATACTCATACAATATATTTTTAAAAAAAGTGTTTCAAGTGATCTATCATATAACCTTTATTTTAACGTTATGGTCGTTTTGTATGCAAGCTTTTAAGTTGCGTACAGAATTACATAAATTATTGTCGAAATGAAATATACAAATTTATAGCTAAGGAGTTGAAAATTCGGTATCTTGTTCCCGTGAAAAAGTCTTATATTCAAAGGTTATAATCAGAGCTCAAAGTGTTTTTTCTAAAAGAAAAAAATGTACTATCTTTTATATTTATATATTGTATTATTTGAATATTAGCACTAGATCTCTAAATAGATTTCTTTAATATGGCAATTATAAATAGGCCAAAGAAAATTTGCTATCTTATCCAAATAGTAAATAAAAGTATTCTTAACTACATGCAAATTATTAATACATTTGTGATTACTGAATTTTTACATAAAAGTTTATATATTTATAAAGTCATTTATAATGATATGTTGTTTCACACATATAGTTTTCTATTAATGAAGAAATTTTAATAAATTATGATATGAAAAATTATAATTATTTAAATTAATTTCATCTATCCACACAGATATATACGTGCAATCATTATCTCATTTTTAATGATGTATATTTCCATTAATACAGTTTTAGAAAAAATTAAAGGCGTTTGAAAACCCAAAGGAGAATAATCATATTTAATGATCTAAAAGGTTTTATTTTATTTTATGTATAATTTATTCTGAATGTACAAGAATTTTTGTAACTTCAGGATATATTTTATTTCAAAATTTGAGACAACATTATTATAAAGTCCACATTTAAAAATTTAATGATACTTTCATGATATTTAAGTGAATAAAGATATGCTAACATTAAATGTTATGACACTTTTAATTTGTATATATATATACTTATTCATTTATATATACACATATATATATATTACATTTTATTTAATTATATTAGCCTCCGATGTTATTTCTTTCAGACAAGCTAAAAAGTGTCGTGTGAAAAAAATATGGCCCGCTTTTTCATAATCTGGCCGTTAAAACGAGACATTCATACAAACTATATATTTAAAAGACCTGGCTGTTTCTTTAGTCACCAGCCCTGAATTTTCTAATCAACCGATTTTGGTAATTATTGTTTTAAATGAAAGCTATTTATTTGTAGTTGTGCCCATTTTAGCTATTTTTTAATTTATTTCCATTTTCATATTTAATATTTAATTTTTAATTTTAAATGCTTTTTACGATATTTCTTCAAAATGGTGGCAACTCAGTTTAGCTTTTCTTTAAAATTTTACTTTCCATTACCACTTTCCACCAGTCAGAAGCTTTATTTCATCAGTTAACTTGTCCTCTCATTTAAAAGGAAAATGTTAATTGTTTTCGTAAAATTTAACTACAATAAAATGATTGCGTATAATTATGCACTAATTGAGGTAAAAAATATATTTACTGAGAAATAATATTATTAATGTAAATAAAATAACAGAAAATAATTTATAAACCAGATAAATTGGAATTAAAATATCATTACGGATGCCTTTTTCATATTACTAAGTAACTTTAAAAAAACATTTGAAGTGAAAATGACTTCACTATTTAAATTATCGCATTTTTATTCATAACGATGTGCATATAAAAAAAAAATTTCTGGATTTCGCAGGCACTCAGATTACAATTTTAACTGAAGATGAGCGAATATTTGCATGCAAAATTGTAAATGGCAAACTTGACATTAAGCTTGGAAATATATTTATTATATATTGATTCAATAATGTAATTACTTTTGTTTTTGTTTTTAAACCAAACCGATCGGGTCTTTTAAACATTTCATTCGTCGAATTCGACGGGATTCCACTCGTTTTATTGTTAAAATGCATTTCCTTTTTCTCAGAGTCTATAAAAAAGCGTTTAAACTAAAGAAAATATCAATTTTTGATGAGTCTACTCAATAAAGAAGTATCACGCCAAACTGTATCCCTTTATTATTACGCAATTCCAATGTCTCAGAGAGAAATTGATAATGAGTTGGGTATTTCAGGCCGTTCTGTTTGCTATTATATTGATAAACACAAGAAAAATGAAATTAGTTCATTGGATTCTAAAGGGATTCACTTACCTAATGACTACTTGTAAAGAATAACAAAGAACAGGACAGAATTTGTATTGAATTTCAACTTTTGCTATTCGAGTACAATTTCTTAGAATAAATTTAATTTTTTCTGGAGTTCAAAGATGTTTTCTAATTTTTAAAAAAGCACATCTTTACTTGTGTATAAAATATAGGCTCAGTTTGATGGTAACTACCTATTGATATTCCTCTTTTATCATTATTACTTATTTTTATTAACCCTATTAAAATTTGAATCAAAATAAATAAAGTTTAAAACACTTGTTCTGATTCATCCCTATCTGCGGGGAGAATCGGAGCATTATTAAAGAAAAAAAATATCTATATAAACAGTAATAAATGTTACTTTTTTTGCTTAAAAAGACGGAAGTTTCTAGTAAAAAAATAAAACAATTATAAAATCTGTTGTTGCTTTTTTAAACATTAAATTTGAAAAGTGTTCTGATTCACCCCAATTTATAGTACCAAATTACATCCCGATGCCAAGAAATCAAATTTATTTATTAATTAAGTAATTTATTGATTTTTTCTACTGTGATTATATAACTTTATTTTAAAAAATATCTCTTTTTCTGTTTGTGTCACGTGGATTGCCGTGCAAAATTTCAATTCTGGAATTAATTACCAAAACATTCATTATCTTCGATTCTGTTTGTCAAAATTAATATTTAAAAACATATTCTGAAGAGAAAAGTTTACGTCGGATGGCGTAAAATTTGGAGCTCAAAAGTAGACATTTAAAACATTTTTGGACCTCAGCAAAAATTCTGCTCCCATTTCTGACTGTAAGACGCACGTGTTAAATATACTCTAGCTATTGCTGAAAATTCGTTGTCATCAGACATCTGATGCCTTCTTGAATGAAAGAAATAAATGAAATTTTATCTCAATTGTTAATGAATATCCGATATTTTATGGTATGATCGTGATCATTTTTAAAGTTTCTAAAAGCTAATTTTTCCTGGTACTATTTTTTTCGAATTTCTAGAATGCATAGAAGAAAAAGGAATCGTGTTTTAAGAAGTCACCAGTCTTTATCATCCTTTAAAATGACACCTGTTTTTAATCAGAAAAAGATTTCGTTTTTATAATTTGATTTTAAAAAAATCATGTTTTTGTTGAATAAGGATTGCCTTTTCAAACTTGTAATTGCGAGTTTGTATTTAATAACTGCAATTAACTACGACTTTTTCAAAATTTTATGATTTATCGTCTGATATGAGACGTTCAACAAAAAATTATGTAACATTTCTAGTCTCTCACATATATTGTTTTTTAAAACGAGCACTGTGACAGATGAACAATCAGACAGACAGAGGAAGCAGGCAAATAGGATTTCCACAAATGAACGTAATCATCAAAAATAATTTTTTTTATAGTAACGCCTCGATACGTACAAAAAATTGTTTTTTAAAATGATGATATCAAGTGAAACTTTCATACTAGTAAAGGAAGGCGAAGAACATGGCGAATCAGATGCAATATAGATATACGGGGAGTTTCTAAATGAATAACGGGGTTTTAACTTTTAGTAGTATACATTACATAAAACTTCAAACTACACTGGTGGACAAAATTAAGAGATGGAAGGCATTTTCCCAAATATCTCGAGAAATATTGGATAAAAATAAATAAAAATTGATATGGATATAACTTATTGTATGACACTAATATGTGCAAAGCAAAAATTAAAGTACCATTCATTAGCAAGAGTTATTGGCAACAGTCCAATGTGGACTGAAATTCATGATGAAAAATGGCAATGAAAGTGAGGCTTGTATGGGGTGTGGTCGCCTCTAG
Organism: Maratus speculifer; assembly: GCA_964019185.1. Taxonomy (NCBI): domain Eukaryota; kingdom Metazoa; phylum Arthropoda; class Arachnida; order Araneae; family Salticidae; genus Maratus; species Maratus speculifer. The sequence continues at coordinate 164,367,766 of OZ025294.1, read as the reverse complement.
TAGGGTGTGTGGTCACCTCTGACAGATAGACAGTATGCACAACGAGTATGCATGCTGTTAATAAGAGAGTTAGGGATTGCTTGTGGAAGACTCTCCCACTCTTCCAACAGAGCAATTTTTAACTCCGGAATGGTTCTGGGTGGGGGTTGGCGTCTAGCAACAGCCCTTCCAAGAGCATCCCAAGCATGTTCAATGGGGTTAAGGTCAGGATATATGGCTGGCCAATCCATTCGATGAATATCCTCGCTTTCCAGATACTCTTTAACCAGACGAGCCCTATGTGGTCGGGCATTGTCGTCCATAAAAACGAATTCAGGGCCAACAGACCCCCTGAAAAGACGCTCGTAGGATTGTAGGATCTCCTGCCTGTACCTCTGGGCATTCACGGAACCAGTGTCAAACACATGGAGCGGTGTGCGGGTATCTTGCATGACCCTGCCCAAACCATCAGTCCTTCACCAGCATAATGGTTCCTTTCCATGATGTTACTGGGATGATATCGGGTACCAGGTTCCCTCCATATGAATATTCGACGAGAATCAGATTGAAGACTGAATCTGGAGTCATCTGTGAACAGAACATTAGCCTACTGGAACTGTGACCAGTGCTGACGCTGTCTGCACCATTGTGCACGCTCTCTTTTGTGGAAAAGAGTGAGTGGGATGCAAATAGCGGGCCTCCCGGCATACAACCCTGTTTTACTGAGCCTCCTGGCAACATTCATCCTTGAAATTACTATTCCTGTGGCAACAGCAAGGTTCCTAGACAGTTGTGTCGCTGTAGACGTCCGTTGAGGAGTATCTGGAAAGCGAGGATATTCATCGAATGGATTGGCCAGCCAAATCTCCTGACCTTAACCCCATAGAACATACTTGGGATGCTCTTGGAAGGACTATTGCGAGATGCCAAGCCCCACCCAGAACTATTCCGGAGTTAAAAAATTGCTCTGGTGGAAGAGCGAGAGAGTCTTCCACAAGCAATCCTTAACTCTCTTATTAACAGCATGCATACTCGTTGTGCATACTGTCTATCTGTCAGAGGTGACCACACAGCCTACTAGAGACGACCACACACCATACAAGCCTCACTTTCATTGCCATCTTTCATCATGAATTTCAGTCCACATTGGTCTGTTGCCAACAAGTCTTGCCAATGAATGGCACTTTAATTTTTGCTTTGCACATATTATTTTCATACTATAAGCTATATCCATACCAATTTTCATTTATTTTTATCCAGTATTTTTCGAGATATTTGGAAAAATGCCTTCCATCTCTTAATTTTGTCCACCAGTGTATAATTATTTCCTCAAATGAAAGAGTAATTCAAAAAGTTTTACGTACAAGCTTACAAGTGTAAGTACAAGTAAGCACTTTTCGTCATCTGGCACACATCAAGTTGATAACTCAGTTTTTTTCAAACATTGGTTAGTGTGATCTCATTGCTGCAACAGCTGCAATGATCAGCTAATAGACTATCCTTTGTGAATACACACGGGTACAACTCATGCAGCGTAATAAAGTGTCTGAAAAGAACTTTGTTAATCTAAGTTTGGGAAGAACTGTGCCAATGACTTTATATGTCCCTTGTGACAAAATGTGCTCATAATGAATATTCGAAAGCTTATAGGTAAAACAGTTTGAATTGCTCTTTCATTTAAGTAAAATTATAATTATAATTTTTATGTAATAAATTTTGCCAAGCATTAAAATTCCGTATTAATTCATGTTAAGCATCTCGTAATTTTTGTCCAGTCTGAATGGCATTCAATGGTCCAGTCTAAATTGTAGCTCTTAAACTGTTATTCATAAAGTTTCAATTACAATAAACGTTTTAAATCAGTTAAATGGTTACATTATATCCGTTTCGGTTAATCAAAACATTTCTTCAAAACTAAGAAATTAGTTTTGTTTTATATGGTGTTTATTTATACAAATTTGTTTATTTGTATAAATAAATAAAAATAATCTCTGAGAAAGAGCCTGATTCAGATTTAAAAGTACTAAGATGTTTTAAAAAAATTAAATATTAACATCTATAGTTGATTATTTTAATTGTCTTTAAGTAAACCTGAACATTTTAAAGTTCATATTATATATTTTGTGTTAAAAAAAAGGTGAAAATTGCGTTCCGTCATATGTTTTCATTTTTATTTTTATTTTTATTTTTTTTTAATGTTTTCATTATCATTTTGTGTCTTCAACTACGAAATTTTAGTGTAGTTGTCGCGGAAGCCTCCCTCTGTTTCTCTTTGTAAAGACTGAACGCACCTCCAAACGATTTTTAATCGAACTTTAACTTTTGTATGAAAACTGAACTCTTTTTTCCTTTTTATGAACTGAAATGAACTGATAAAATTGTTTTCTTTAGAATGTTTTTTTCCGACGTTGCTATGGATATGTAGAATTGAATTTTTTAATGAATTTGAACGGAGCTGTGACTTCGTTTTGATGAAACTATTCTAATATATAATGTTAAAATATGCTGTAAATAATTGTAATATAGTTGTATATAATTTTTAAATTAATGCCTGCAACTTTTCTTTGAGTATGATTTATTGAAAACCAGCCTGGCGCGGACCCGATTTTAGTGAAACGAAGCAGCCAGAACTTACCTGATAGAGAGAGAGGGTAAGTAGAAGATTTTGATCTTTATATTTAGCTGCTAGTATATTAGAAAAGAGTTTTCATACATATGTAACATGGCGCACGAATTCAGGGACGCCAGGTGGTTTCAATTAAATGAAGAATTGAATATAGAAATAAATGAGTGTTAAATGCTTAATTCTATTAAAAGATAATAATACTGATAATATTGATATTTAACATATTTTGAGAACAGGATTATTTTGGAAGTTATTGAATTGTTGTATTTTGAAAAGTATAGTATTTCAAATTATTGATTAAAAAATGTCTGATCTTGAAAAATTAAAGAAGAAACGTACGGTTTCTCGAACAGCAATTACAAAATTAATTAATACTTATGAAGTGTATCTTTCACAAACAGAACATGAAATTTCCGTTCTTACGGAACATATTGATCAGTCAAGTACGAAATACAGCAATTTAATGGATTTAGATGAACAAATTCAAAATTTAATGAAAAATGACAGCGATCTAGAAACTGAATTTGAAATTGCTGAAAGTTATTCCGAGAAAATAATTTCAATGAAATCGAAATTAGCTTATGTTGTTAAAACGAAAGTTGAACCTGAGCGTTCTGTTAAGAAAATGAATTTAATGAATGAGACTATTTTAACAGAAAATTTAGCTGTTTGTTCTCATTCTAAAGTGAAGTTACCAAAATTGAACATTGATAAATTTAGTGGAGATCCCGCTCATTGTTTAACTTTCTGGAACCAGTACGATAATACTATACACCAGAATGACAGTTTAAACGATATTGATAAATTTAATTACTTACATTATTTTCTTACCGGAGCTGCTGCTAGTGCAATTAGTGGTTTTTCGCTATCAAGTGAAAATTATACAGCAGCTATTGAGCTACTTAAAAAACGTTTTATTCGTAAAGATTTGATAATTAATGCTCATATGGGAAAATTACTGAATTTAGAAACTGTTAAGAATGTAAATAACATTTTCGCACTACGGAAACTTTATGACAGTATCGAAACACAAATCAGAAATTTTAATTCTCTTGAAGTAACTTCCGGTACATATGGTACGTTACTTACCCCAATTTTACTGAAATTAATTCCCAATGAGTTAAATTTGGAATTTCAGCGTAAACGAAAGTCACAGGAAAATATTTTTGAAGTTAATGAACTACTTGATTTTTTACGGGCTGAGATCGAATGCAGAGAAAACGCGATTCAAATACAAGACCGGCTCATTGTTCAAAATCCACCCCAAGTGCAGAGGGATAGAAAAATAAATAAATTTAAAGTTCCTACTGCTGCTTCATTGAAGGTTACGATTAATCAGTGTATCTTTTGCGGAGATTCCTCTTAATCAGTCAAGCACATTTCTGCAGCTTGCTCTAAGTCCGTAGCAGAAACGAAAGCATATTTAAGAAAAAACGGAATGTGTTACCTCTGTATGAAAAAGGGAAATCATTTAGCAAAATATTGCTTTTCAAAAATAAGATGTGAACATTGCTGTGGAAAACATAATTCTTTAATTTGTGATAAGGGTAATAAAGCTAATGAGAAAAAGGAAATTAATGAGAAAAATTTCACTTTGACGAACAAAACATGTACACAGAATGTTTTATTGCAAGCTTTAATTGTAAAAATCTGCGAAAATGGTGAAGATAAGTTTGTTAGATGCTAAATCGATTCTGGATCGCAAAAATCCTACATTTCAAAGTTTGTTGCTGAAGTGATGCAATATGAAAGTTTAAGTGACAGTAACATTATTCATAGGTTATTTGGTGGAAGGGAAATGTCTGAAATTCATAAACAGTTTGTTGTAAATCTGAGTAGTGTAAAAGGTGATTACAAATGTAATTTTAAGGCTTTTGATCAAACTAAATTTTGTTCTGATGTTCCACAAATTGATTTAAGACCCCTGTTAAATGAGCTCAAACAAAATAGAATCTTTTTGAATGACACTATCCGTATGAAAAATAAGCTATTGTTTGAATCTTCGCCAACTGAAATTCATGTTCTTATAGGAGCAGATATTGTGGGAAAGTTACTTACGAGTAAGATAAGAAAATTTAAATCTGGTTTAGTATGTGTCGAAACTTATTTAGGATGGACTATTATGGGAAAAGTTCCTTTAGAAATAGAAAATAAAATTGATAACTCATATACATTTTCGATGTATGTGTCAGATTATAAAATTGCTGAATTATGGAATCTTGATACTCTAGGCATTTTAGATCCATCCGTTAATGAATCTAAAAAGGAATTGCATGAGCAAACACTGCAACATTTTCTTTCGACGGTAAAAAGGGATGAAGAAGGCAGATTTGAAGTCTGTTTACCTTGGGTCGAAGGCCACCCCCCACTCCCTAATTATCGAGAAATCGCTGAGAAAAGATTAAAGAATACAGTAAAAAATTTAAGAGACAAGGGTTTCTTAGAAGATTATGAAGCGGTTTTCAAATCTTGGGAGGAAGAGAAAATTATAGAAACTGTACCTGAAAATGAATATGATAATTCTTGCCATTATTTACCCCATCGTGCCGTTATTAGAATGAATTCCAAAACAACCAAAATAAGACCAGTATTTGATGGGTCGGAGAAAATTAAGGGGTTTCCTTCAATAAATGATTGTGTAGAAAAGCGGCTTAATTTGATAGAAACTATTCCGGCAATTATTAACAGATTTCGTGAAAAGTCAATAGGTATAAGTTCTGATATAAAAAGAGCCTTTTTGCAAATAGGGCTTAACCATAATGATCGTGATTTTTTGAGGTTCCTGTGGTGGGAACAAGGGAATCCAGATCAGTTGAAGATATATCGACATAAGAGGGTCGTTTTTGGAATATCCAGTAGTCCTTTCTTATTGAGTGCTACTTTAACAAAGTTAATGAATGATGTTCCTGAACATCTCAGAGCGACGGCTAAGAAACTTTCTGAATCTTGGTATGTCGACAATTTAGTCACAAGTGTAAACAATGAAAATGAGTTAAAGAAATTCAAAAATGATTCGATTGAAACTTTGGCTAGTGCTAAATTCGAACTGCAAGATTGGGCTTATAATTTGCCATTGACGAACCAAATTGCCTGTAAGGACAGCTTTTCGGAAATTTCACCATCTGATAATTCAAGATTTGAAAATTTTGACGATCCTAATGAAAGGAGAACAGTCCCTATTCTTGGTCTCATTTGGGATTTGTACGATGATACTTTGAGTTGTGATATTAGAAGTTTAAACGAATCTAATAATAAATTAATCACAAAAAGAGTTATTTTGTCAGAAGCTCACAAGATTTATGACCCGATAGGCTTTACTTGTAGTATAACACTTATTCCGAAGCTTTTATTGCAAAAGTGTTGGCAACTGAAAGTTACATGGGATGAACCTCTTCCCGAAGATATTTGTAAAACATTTATTAAGTGGAAAAATGATTTGGCCTATTTGGCAGAACTGAAGATCCTTAGACAAATGATGCTTAATTCTGATTTAGATACTGAATTTTCTTTTCATGTTTTCTGTGATGCTTCACAAAAGGCATATGCCACATGCATTTACTTAAGGTGTAAAGAAAAGGATAAAATATCATGTCAACTTGTACAAGCTCGTGCAAGAGTCGCCTCCCCCTGAAACCTACATCCATTTGTAGACTCGAATTATTAGCTTGCACTATTGGAATCAGACTGATGGAAACTGTTAAACAAGATTTAAAATATGAAAATATTCCCACATTTTATTGGTCAGATTCGATGAACACCCTATATTGGATAAAGAATGATGAAAACTGGGGTGTATTCGTGATGAATAGAGTAAAGGAAATTAGAAAACACAATCAGTCATTACATTGTGGTGTTCAAACCTTAATGGCAATTTTGCGAGAAAAATATTGGATCCTAAAAGGTCATAAAACTATCCGAAAGGTTCTGAAGAATTGTGTAACGGATCTAATTTTGTTGGTTCTAATTTTTTGTTGAAGAAAATAGATTGTGAAAGAGTGATGAGTGATCATCCTGTAGAACGAATTACCTGGAAATTTATTCCTCCTGCCTCTCCTTGGTGGGGAGGTTTCTGAGAGCGTATGATTGGACTAATGAAGAATATCCTTAGGAAGGTGTTAGGAAACGCACCTTTAAAATATGAAGAAATGTATACTGTTCTTTGTGATTGTGAAAATATCGTAAATTCCAGACCATTAACATACATGTCTGAAGACCTTGAGCTAGAACCCTTAACTCCTGCCATGTTTCTTCGTGAAATCAGTGAAGGTGGTGTTCCTGATCTGGACAATATAGATGCAAGCTATCTTCAAAAAAGATATCAATATCGACTGAAAATTCGTGAAGACTTAAGAAAACGCTTCCGACTAGAATATTTGGGACAGCTGAAAAATTACATAAGAAGTCAAACAGGTATCCGAAACTCTCAGTTGGAGATATTGTTATTGTTAGCACCAAAGAAACAAGAATGAATTGGCCTCTAGGAAAAGTTATCCAGTTGTTTACAGGAAAAGATGGTGTAGTACGCTTAGCAAAACTACGAACCAAGTTCGGGGAAATACTTCGTCCTGCACAAAGATTATATCCGTTGGAAGTAAATTTAGAATCGAATGACTTTTTCCAGAAAAATTTTGAGTGTGCTCCTCCTAGTGAACCTAATGATAATGAGTCACCCATTTCTGCCAAAGTTCGAGAAGATTCTCCTAGAAAATCAAAGTATGGACGTGTGATTCGAACCCCAGAACGTTTAGACCTCATGAACTTGACCTCGACAGTGATTGAGTTTCAACATGGTAAAACTCAAGGGGGGGGGAGTGTGTCGCGGACAGCTCCCTCTGTTTCTCTTTGTAAAGACTGAACGCACCTCCAAACGATTTTTAATCGAACTTTAACTTTTGTATGAAAACTGAACTCTTTTTTCCTTTTTATGAACTGAAATGAACTGATAAAATTGTTTTCTTTAGAATGTTTTTTTTTTCCGACGTTGCTATGGATATGTAGAATTTTATTTTTGAATGAATTTGAACGGAGCTGTGACTTCGTTTTGATGAAATTATTCTAATATATAATGTTAAAATATGCTGTAAATAATTGTAATATAGTTGTATATAATTTTTAAATTAATGCCTGCAACTTTTCTTTGAGTATGATTTATTGAAAACCAGCCTGGCGCGGACCCGATTTTACTGAAACAAAGCAGCCAGAACTTACCTGATAGAGAGAGAGGGTAAGTAGAAGATTTTGATCTTTATATTTAGCTGCTAATATATTAGAAAAGAGTTTTCATATATAATTTACAGTAGTCACGAACAAAAATACCCGATAACCACTTCCTAATCCCTCAGTATCCTGAAAATTATTTCTTTATCATCAGAAACCCCAGAAAACAATTCATTTTCAAAATTCAAAGAACAATTAAAATAGAAATATTCTGAAACGGAGACGCAATCACAAAGGCTCTCGCTTAATCTTTTTCGACTAAAAATTAGTAATAATAATATTTTTTCCAAAAAGAACATTTATAAGTTTGCATTTACTGGGAACATGATGATTCAATCGAATGATGAAATAAGTGTTTAAGTGTTTTATAAGTATTTTTTTATGTCTGATCAAAACCGCACGAACTTCCGTCGTTTTCTGATAATTTTCATGTTCTTATATAAATTACAGAAACAAATGTTTTAGTTTTAGATAAGCCTACTAGTACTTACGACTATTGTAGTAAAAATAAATCATGATTTCTTAGGAAATAAGAATGAATAGTAATACCATGCAATTGTTGGTCTATTAAAAAATCAGCCAAGTATATTTTGCTTTCTTAAAATATACTGACATTTGGACTTTTGATGATAAAAAATAACAATTATAAATATTTTATAATTATTTTAATGATCAATAAACATGAGCATTTATTATCACAGCAAGATGATGTCACTGACATTTTATTATTCTATGTTATATACTGAAACTGTAGTTGTAGTAAATGTAGTGAGCTTTTTTTCTTTAAATAATACAATATTACAACATAATTATGTGTACTTTATAAATTCATTTAATTTTAAAAATAAAAGAAATGAGCATGATTTTAAAAGCAGATTAATTTCATTACAAACGGAAATTATAGAATGTTACACGTGTAAAGATTTTCTGTATTAAATAAGTTTAAATTTTGTATATAGAATATAGTCATTCAATTTCTTAATAGCCGTTTCATTTCCAATCTTACAATTCCTTTTGCTTTTTTACGTTCAAATTCCCTTGGAACACATAAGAAATACTAAAATCTGTGGAACATAAAATCCTTTATTGGGATATATATTTTCAAAAGGAAAGGAAATGGTTTCCGTTACAAGAAAATGTTTAAAAAATGAAGCCATAAAAAAGCAATGTACTTTTACAAAAGTTTGCTTTCTTATTACAATTACATTTTTATTTGATTTCCATTTAGTTTGTTCATGTAACATTTTTTTAATCTACAGAATATATATTTTTTCAATAAAAAAATGAATTATAGACATTCAATACTGTTATTTCATATTTTTTTTCAAAAAATTAGACACCTTTTAGAAAACATAAAATTTAAATAGAAAAAGGTAATAAATTTAGATCTGTTAAGTTATGTTATATCTTATATTATTCTAATTATTTTCCAGAATATGACAGAGCAAAGCGTTTTCATGAAAAGCTTACGTAATGATTCATCATTGTATAAGAAAACATGAACTTACCGTTCCGTTCTGAACTTACCGTTTTGAACTTACCGTTCAAAACTAGTTGTAGAAATGAAATTATTTAGAATGTGAATAAGCCGATTAGAAAATACTAAAATTAAAAGAAAGTTACCTTTCAAAACTAGTTGTAGAAATGAAATTATTTTTATTGTGAATAAGTCGATTAATAAATACTAAAATTAAATTTAAAGCTATATTTTAAATTTCCAGAAGAACAATTCTTTAAGTTACAAAATATTCTCAGTGTAATTTATTTCTAAATCATTAAATATCTTAATGTTTTTATAAACCGATCTATTAAAGTATGTTGTTCAGTTATCTCCAGTAATATATAACATTGGATTAGCTGTCTAAGATTTTCCAACACGCACATATTCCCCCCCCCTTTTTTTTTTTTTTTTTTTTTTTTTTTTGATAATTTAAGGACACGCATGAATGGAGCGCCAAGTCCACTCACATTATTATACTTTAACGTTCTATGCTCACTTATTATATGAAACTAAGCGATTTTCCATGTTTTCTGCATATGTTAATACAGGTATTTGATAAAACTGCGCGAAATCTGAAAGATTTTTAGCCCTTCAAAAAATTATTCTTTTCAGCTAAAATCCCCATTAAATTCTAAAGTTCTCTAGCTCTTCCTGTAATCTAATTTTGGCGGTAAAATACAGGGATGGGCATAAAAATCTCCTGATTTTAAGAAGTCAATAAAAATAGATAGCACATTGAAAACAGATATTTTATGTTTACATTCAGAAAGAATAATGTTTGCCATTTACTAATTTTTACAATCTGTAACAATTTTTGTAATTACTTGCAAGGTTTTGTTGCACGAAAAATGATATCGTCTCATGCAGCAGCATGTGACTTCTTCCTGTAAAATTATCTGAAGGTTAAAGTTTACATAAATAAACCTAAATCCTAAACACTCGACCAACAGAAGGATGCTATTCGATTTGAAATTGCAGTAATTCTTCCAGCAATGGAGGAAAAGGTTATGCTGAATTTTCGGGAGAGACTTCACAAGTGTATAGAGATCGAAGGAAAACATTTAGACAATATTATTTTTCGTACAAAAAAACCTCGAAATTAATAGCAAAAATTGTAACAGATTGTAAAACTTAATAAGAGGCATATATTATTCTTTCCGAATATAAACATAAAATATTTTTTTCAATCTCCTATATACTTTTATTAGCCTCTTAGGGTGAGATCTTTATGCCCCACCCTTTATAAGTATGAGGTCATATACAGCAAAAAATTTTAAAAAATATATTAGTTTCAGAATTTTCTTTTTCTAAAGAATAGAAAATTTCTCGCAAAAGGCCTTATCTACCATAAATCTTGAGTATAATCCTGTGAAAATAATCTGAAATTTCATCAAATTTGGTTGGGTAGTTTCTTAAAGCTCGCATATTTCCTACAGAATCACATCCAGTCTTCCCTTAAAGTCAAATGTTTTTACACTGTTGAAAATCTGAAACTTTCTGTACATCATCACTCCATGGCTTTTATACAATATCTTTATTTTGACCATTAAGAATGCTCATAATACAATAAAATACTCGTTTACTATAAAAGCTGTGGAGTGTCGATGCAGCAAAAGTTTCAAATTGTTAACAGTTTTAACAGCTTAATATAGTAGGTAATTGAAATTAACGTATAATTTTTATATAACATAAAATATAAGGTTGGAAATGGTTACATAATAAACATTAAACTTATCAGGGGAGAATGCAATATATATCAAGATAAAACATGCAGTTTGTTCCATTCCGATACCTAAAATATTTTTCTAAAAACTGGGAAAACAAAACTGGATAATAAATTATTCAGTCACTTCTCCAATGCTCCAAATCTCAAGAATAAATTGATCAAATTTAATCAAATGATTTGAAAAATTTTTGCGGAGATTGAGAGATGAAGTTATATTTTATAAATGCTAATTTTGGATACAACCTATTGTTTGTTGCATTTTGATCTCTAAAACAGATTTTTACGAAAACAGTGCGGATTGTTTAATTGACAATTAAACAATATTTCAATGTTCGAAATAAAAGAAATAATTGATGGATTAAAAAAAAATCTTGTGGAATATGAGATGTATAATTCTGATTTATAATTTATAATGATTAAATTTTAGTTTATTGCTTTTAAAGTTTCAATTGAAATGTGTATTTTGTAGTCTTTCCACTTCACCCTCTCCACCAAAACTCGAAAGTTCTTACAAAATACAAATGTAACAGAACAGTTTGCTACGCAGAATTAATCATTTTTACATAACAAATTAAATATTTAAAAGATAATGATATATGCATACTACGTAATATGTGCATTCATTTGTGTTAAACGGTTTTTTTAATGCGTGATTTTCTTTATATTGTGGAAACATATGGCAAAGTTTTTTACGAAATTTAACGCCAGTTTTTTTTAGTATTAGAAAAACTGAGAAAATGATGTACAAATAATAAAGTGCTGAATATTTGCATATTAAGCGTTAGATGAAATATGAGCAAATGTCGGAAATATTTATTTTCTCTGTAAACGCGCACTATAACAAGCATGTTTTTTTCATGATTTAATATACAGCTCAATAGAGCAACACGTAAAAAAGGCAGTCAAATATCTTGAAAATTCCGGACGTCATCGGCGATTGGATGAACTGATTTTTAGTTGTTTTCTAAAAACCGCTCAATGATAAGGGCATGTAATTATTAATTTTGTATTTTAATTTTTTATAGATGGTTTAGTTCTTGTAATATCACCTGAACAGTTCTATTCTAAGAAAAGAAAAACAATATCAAAATGCAAGCATTTCATCTAAATCCACACGTTATCATTCCTTTAATACTAAGTAAGTAGTTTAAAGCTACGTAATAAAAAAAATATAATCTGTACAAAACCTCTTAACTTTCATCACCTTTTAGAGATAAACTAAAAATCAACTTACATTATCGCCACAAACTCACTGACTAAACAAATCTTTTAATTGAGAAAATTATGAAAACCGGTGCACGTAAATGCATTCGCAAACATTGAACAGTTGGACACGAGACTTGGCCCTGAAAATATTGTACATTCACAAAATGAATGAATGCATGTGTAATTTCTAATCATCCAATAATAGGAAATGCTTAGCAGCAGAACAACAGCAGAACAACATTTTTTTAGAACACTGCAAAAGAAATTTTCGCAAAATATATAATCAAATATAAAGATTCACATACTAGCAAAAACCATGCTTTGTTTGGATTCGCGAAGCATTATTTTACAAAACAGATATTTAAAAATAACAATATTTTTTAATATAATTTTTGCATCTTTATTAAACAAAAACGTTATTTTATGTTTTGGCGCATTTATATTTTTTATTTATGTTGTAAGACTGGCATAATAAAATATTTTCGAAGAAAACTTTTACAAAATATTTTTAAATTTTCAACTAAATGCTCTTTTAAATATGTTTTTACTATTTCCAGTAGCCACTCGTGTTTTTTAAAGTTGTTTGAAATATGCATATTTCCAATCTTTGTAATTAACATCAAATAATCTTTGATAGCTATTTTAGAATAATATATTTGAAGGGAGCTCGAAGAAAGTTACTTCTTCAAAATCCTATTTTTTGGAAAACAACAGAAACATTTGAAATCTGCTCTCGTTGATACTATGAATTTTTAACTGTAAAACTTTTTATTCTAATTTCTTCGTTATTATACATGTTAGCGTACCAGAATTTTTTTGTATTGTAGAATTTTTCGTAAGGAAAATTTCTATTGAATGCTTAATTTTGAAGGATTTTTACTCTCGACAACGTTACGTACGTTTTTAAGCCAACTGGTGTCTATATATCCTCAATATCTACAACTGCTTCATCTAATGTAACATTAGAACACTTTGCGATTTATGAATTGTAACAGCAAAAGCTAACTGCGGAAGAAATTCTTTCCTTGAGCAATTTATGCTTCCAATTTTCCAGAATTTAATTATTGTATACAAATTATATATTATTTTATATTATAGTATTCAAATTTATCCATGATTAGTCGCGATATCTGGTCTGGTGGCTTCTGATTTTCTTTAATACGTGCAACAAAGTCTAAAGTCCCGTTTACTAAATCTTTTTCGGTCCGCAAATAAGAACGTAACATTATTTTAGATCCAAATCGTAAAGTAAGAAATGGTTAAAGTCCATTTTTCGTTTCTGAATCGGCCAACTTTGCTTTGGTACATTTATAAAGAGCTTGAATCGAGGAATCAACTTCACGCAGTTCTTTTAATTTTCATTTATATAACAAATTTAACAATTAATTTTATTTGTTTACAACTCTTTTGTTGCAACTTTACAAAAAAAAAAAAAAAATCCATAATACAATTTTTTTTAAATGTTTAAGTGTCATCTGTGCAAACGATTTTGCGGAATAATGAAAACATGTTTTATTTATTAAATTAAACATGATTATATCTATAATTACTTACTCCATGATTTATATTTTTTTTCTGAAAATATACGCGTTTCATTTTTTATTTATTTGCTAAAATGCGTCCGTATTGGAAATGCATATAAAATAAATTATTTAAAAGAATATTTTTTAACGTTTTGCTGTAAAAAAAATTATATTGTGCAAATCTTCAGATCATAATTTATTTTTGTGTTTAATTTGAAGTCAAAATAGTGAATACTTTTTTTGTAAAGTGTACGACAAAATGTAATTTGAGTGGCCTAGTAGAGGATTCGCTTCGCTCATCCTAATAATATAATCAAATATAAAGATTCACATACATTACGTATTTTTAAATTTTATTTAAGATGATCATTAAGATAGCCAACATGTACAGCAATGCATAATAAGCATTTTCGTTTATTTTGCGTTGCTTGCACTTTTATTTATCGGACAATTTTTTATAATGATATTTATTTCCTAGAATGATAAAAAAAAAAAAAAAAAAAAAAAAAAAGATCATTGAACATTGATTTTCAGAAAAGAATTTTATATATGTATATAAAATGTATAATGTATGATGTTCGAAAGAAACCATAAGAAAATGCATATTAGTTTCATTAAAAGTCTAGTTTTTTATTTACATTTATTATGCGATTAGACTTTGCTAGAGAGGGCTTTAAAAAAGTGTTTCTGCTTAACTCCCTGAACGCCAAGCGAAAGGGCAAAAATGTAATTATGTTTTCTCCTTAATTTATTTTAAATGTTAATAAAAGAAGGATTTTATAACACGGTATAATTTTTTGTTATTTATATGCTTATAAGGTTGGTATTAAGTATTAATCATAACTTAATTTCTTAAAACTGGATTATATTTGTCGAATTATATTAATTTAAATAAAGCTTCATTTGCAGTGAAACTTGCAGCCTTGTAAACGGATATATCCGGTCGCGGCAGTGGATAGCGTAAGAAAAATTATTTTATTTATTTCAACAGATCATTATTGAACATTATTGATCAAATTATAAATTATATTCACAAGGAATGTTCTGAAAGTTAAAACTGAATTATTTCAACCAGTAATTATAGCACTACACATATAAAATATATATGTATATATTTAAAATAGCTATAAAATATTTTTAAAATGGTTTTAAACATAATTTTCTTAATATTATTAAATAAAATTACATTTTGAAAAGCGCAATTTAGTTTTAATGTTAAAACATTACAATACATCATTTTAAAAATTACATTCTGATTATTGTTTTAATATTAATTTTATTAAGCATTAAGTATTTTGGAGTGAAGTTTTTAATAAGAAAAACTATGATGTTTAAACGTTAATATATTCAAAGATAATTATTATTAAATTAAAATATTTATGACAATCATTTTTAAATGTAACAAGCTCTAATACACCTAAAAAAACTGTTATAAGCATTCAAGGTGTGTTTCTTAGAAGAATCGGAATTTCTCTTGAAAATGAATCACGTTTTAAGATTGTTATACATAGTGTTTTATGATTAGTATTACTTTTATCCAAGTATACAAAATAATTTAAATATCTCTATAAGTGTATAATGTTTAGTGAATAAATTTAAGAAAAACATAACCATCATTATAATTTTAGTCAGCAAAACTAAATAGCATTCAGGAAAATATACCGGTTTAACGGATATAAAAACTGAAATAAATAAATTCATATTAGAAATAATATAAAACTGAAAAAAAGAATCGTTTTATTATCTTACATATTTGTTCTTGACAGCAAAATTCTGCATATTCTTACTAAATGAAAATTTTAATGTAACCATATTCATAATTTCACAAAAAAGTAAAACACTAAAAAATAACTTGATAAAAAATCTTAGTTTCGACTAAGAGCACTTACTTAGTTTGATACTTCAACACACTTAAGTGGTTAAATCTTCTGTTCTTTTTACTAAGACGATGTAATTCATAAAAAATGTGAAGAAAACTCATAAGTAATTTAAAATTTGCTGTTCATTTTGAAAAAAAAAAAAAAAATGCCATACTTTTTTGCGCTTTAAACATTTTTTTTTTTTTTTTTTTTTTTTTTTTTTTTTTTTTTTTTTTGCAAATAGCAAAGCAACTAATTACGAATGAGAATTTCTTTATTTTAGAATAAAGAATTGCGTTATTTTAAAAATAATAATAATAATTTTCCTAATATTTTAGAACCACATTTTTTTAGAAAATCAATAAGTACATTATTGTAAATAATTCATGCTGTTTCTATACTCTTAACACTGAAAAAGTCAGTGACTTTTTTTAATTCTATTTTTAAAAATTCTTATATATATATATATATATATATATATGTATTTAATATTGAATAAATATCTTAATGATATTATATTATATTAGTGGAAGATTGAAAAATTGAAAATGTATACACTGGTGTGCAAAATTTAAAGACGAGTCAAAAAATGCTAATTTTCAAGGGATTTTCAAGCGATAATTTTCGCGCGACTATTCAAAAGGAAGAAATATAATTAGAATAATAACTATCGCTGCATAACAGCTAGTCCGTATAACATATTATTCAGGTCACACATGGTCACAAGAATCACAGTCACTGCGGCGAAACAAAAAATAGGAAATTCCATACGTCTCTTTATGAGTCTCAAATGACTACTATATGTGACTCCACTGAGAGGTCACTGCTACTGTTGCTTTGTCACAAGTCACAAGGAGACATTGCAATATCGTTTTATTGATACTCTCATATGACTCTCATTTGAAGACTCAATTTCAAAGTCATTGTGAATGTTGCATTATGATAAATCACCAAGTAATGTCACAATAAGGTCACATGTTGACTTTCTGTCACAAGTCTTTTTCAAATGGTGACAGAGACCCTACTGTGACGTAACCACTATGAAAAGTGGTGAAAAGTCACCATGTGACTTTAAAGGGAAATTATTAGTTAATTTATCATAATCTAACGTTCACAATGACTTTGAAATTGAGTCTCCAGATGAGAGGTCTCAATGAAACGACTTTGTAAAGTCACCTGGTAACTTGCCACAAAGCAGCAGTCACAATGACTTGTCAGTGGAGTCACATATAGTAGTCATTTGAGACTCATAAAAGAGGTGTATGGAATTTCCTATTTTTTATTTCGCCGTTATGACTGTGACTCTTGTGACCCTGTGTGACCTGAATGAGATGTTATATGGACTAGCTGTTATGCAGGGATTGCAATTAATCGAATTATATTACTTCATTTTGAATATTCGCGTGAAAATTATCGCTTGAATATCCGTTAAAAATTGGTATTTTGGGACTCGTCCTTAAATTTTGCACACCAGTGTAATTATATATGCATGTGTTATTATACATTGGAATTCCATGTTGCCATGGATTATTTTGTTAGGATGTTTGTTAAATTTTAGCAGTTTGTATTTTAAACAACCGTAAGGTTACTATTATAATAGCACTAGGTTTAACATTTTGTGATATTAAAATGTTTTATTGCTTTATTGAAAGCTAAACAACCTATTTTCTTCTTTAGAGACAGTTTCAATTTATTTCAAAAAACCTTCACAAGGAAAACAGATAACAGTTAAACAAACATTATGCGTATCTTTATAGCATTGACTTTTTAGCTGTTAACAGATGTTTTTGTTTCATTGTGTTTTACTTTTTTAAGCTTAGTAAACAAAAAAGCAATCTCACCAAAATCAAGTCTAATAATTTAATTTAAAAAAAAATATATTATATTTGTAATTTTCAATGATTAATTAAGAAATTACAAACTGTACAATGAATGAATGGATAATAAGTAGCAATTAAGCTTTAAAATTTTTATTTTATTAAATCTATTTCTGATTATCACACAAAAATAATTTATTTTAAACCTAATTTTTCATAATCAAAATTTTCAAAGGATGTCTCAACATTATACCAATAATTCCCTAAAAATCAACTAAAGAAGGAAATTATACAAGAATCAATACTCTCATCGGCTTATTAATATTACAATACTGTTTTACAGCAAAAAAGGAAACTTGGTAATATCTGACTTACAGTTTATAAATATTTTATATAATGAGAAAAGCTATTTAAACAACTACATTTAAATAAAAGAAATAAATGAACTTAACCGTTTTTAAACACCATGTACATGTAAGAATTTATTCTCAATTCCTTGTGTAAAATTTACCATCATTTCCTTTATGTATAATGCCTTGATAATTATAAAAGCTTTTGTTCACATATACTGTCTCTTAAATTTTTAAGAACATAATATTAGGTCGAATATTTACGATTTACTTATGAATAAAATGTAAGAGAACAGCTAGATCTGTTTTACATTTATTCCCAGCTTAAATTTAAATATTTTATATTTACGAGGATTTTGAAAGTTTCAAAAAAATTCTTTTTATAAAAGTGATGAATGAAGTTTAGACAGCTTTGAATTGGTCGAAATCGAAAAAAATATCGACATCTATTTTGTTTCTTTGACAAGTTAAATTCTCTCTCTGAAATATTGATGCACAAATAAAAAAAATTGAGACTTATACATTTTACTATGAGATTTCGAAAAATATCATATGGAATAACAAATTTATGCAAGTATGATTTTTATCAAAGAAATTGATGTTCATTTGTAAAAAAAAAAAATAAAATAAATAAATAACATTTGTCTACATATGTACCACATATTTGCATATTTATATTCCATATGTCATGTAACGTTACTTTAATAATTAATACCAGAACTACTAATGTAATATCATTTTAGTTGCAATCTTTGTTTGGAATTTCGGCATTTGGAATTTGAAATAGGCAGGTAATTAAGTAGTAGTATGTTATTGTAGTCGAATTAGTTAAATTTATATAAAATTACTTTATATGAACTAGGAAATATATATTTTAAATGCTGTGTTTACTTGTTTATAGTTTTTCTTCAAATAGTAAGCATATACAGCCTAGGTGTATATTATAAAAAAAAAATTCCCGTACTTCATGACACATCCTTTCAGAAAATCACAAAATATAATATAGGTAAACGATTAAAAAAATCTGAACCAACTATTTCACAAATCATTATATAGAAATGTGACAAGTAATCATCGATTATTAATAACATCTAAGTAATGCTGCACTTAAAATTTGCTTTGAAAGTCGTCTACTTATAAGAACTTTATTAGGTATGAACATTTTCATTACTGACACCTAATGTTGCCACGTATTTCAATTATTCAGTATGGGGAATAGGGACAAAATCGGGTTCAATAAATGTTTTGATCTCAAACGCAAACAAATTGGAATGAAAACTCTAAACACAATTTTTTTTTATAATAAGTGAATCTTTGTCTATAATAAAACATATTCTTTTCGATGTAAAAACATATTTGATTCTATTAAAAATAGTGTTTTGAGAAATATGCAATAATCCTGTTTTACTTCACTGATTGGGTAAAACAGGTTGAGTATATATTTTTTTAATTCTTGGAAAACGTGTTTTATTGAAAAACATTCTTGTTATAGGAGAAAATGAAATCCACATGTATTCTTCTACGAATCAAAAATAAGTCTGCAGCAAATTACTACATTTTTCTGCTAGATCGCACAGTAAAAAATCCTACCCTCTTCTTTTTAGTCTTCTTTTCTTTTTTTTCAAAGATACCACTATATAGACTATAGTAGAAAAAATAAGGGTGTTAAAATAATAGCAAGAAAGAAAAGCATTAGATACAGTGAGAACCAGTGTTTAATATGCTGACAAACAGTTAACATATGCTTAAAACATAGTATCAGACCGAACAGATTTTTAAGAGAAATTCAAACACATCACACAAAAAATAATCACATACAGATCGCTCAGTTAAAGAAGCCACAATAATTTTTGTCAATCGATTCCTCGTGCTTGACGATGCATAGAAGTTTAAATCAAATAAACGTTTAAACAGAAATCTGCGATACCCAGTTTTACATGCCTACCTGGTTTTGTACAACATCTATCTGTACGTTTACTTATGATATCAAATTGGAATTCATAGTATCAAATATTTCAGGAATTAATAAGCATATATCAAATTTGGACGCACTAATGTTAAAATAACCTATCTGTTTTTGCTAAAGAAATTAGAATACGAGTATACGTTTAACCGTAAGTCAGTAGTTACTTGGTAAATTGAGCTGAACTTATTTGTTAGCATATTTAAAAATTCTAGAGTTTGATTTCTGTTAAAACTTTTCAAATTTTATGATTCATATTTGCTTCGAAAATGAATTAAAAAATAAATACGGTTTTTGAAATGAAATTATCTAGAGCAAGATATTTTTAAATACAGTTTGCACCTCTAAACAGTGTAAAACTTTTGAGTAACGTTGCAGCATAAAATGGGTGGCAGCTTTGCTGCCTCCTATTTTATGGAGTAGCCTTGCTTCCTCCAATTTTAAGGAGTATTTTAACCGATATAACTGGTGTAACATTGTAATGTTACACCAGTAATATATGTTTACATTACACCATTATATAGGTGAAAAAAATCACTGCATAAAATAGGAGCCAGCTAAGCTGCCCCCCATTTTATGGTGTAACGTTACACAAATGTTTTACAGTAAACAGGAAGAGTGAGCATATATTTGCAAAAGCATTATTCATAGACAGTATTCATATTTCTAATTATTTTTTAAATAAGATATAAAATCACCTTAAAAGTCATTTGACCAATGAAAGCATTTTTGAAAGTTATGAAATTTATGTTTTCATGCTTTCTACTATCTTATAAGTATTATTTAATTAAATTTACACATTATTCTTAGAAAAAAGTCCCATGCATCTAAACTTAAAATGACATTTTTAGTTTTTTTTATCAACACATACAATAAAATTTTCAATTGCATGACTTACGATTTTTTTCTGCACATGAATATAAAGGAGAAGTGACATGCTTCCAGGGATCGCAAGCAATATGCTTAAAATATTGGAAATATTTATTTCTTGTGTACATTTCTACAGTGCAGTTCAAAGGAGTTATTTGGAGAAAGTTTTAAGATAACTTTAATATCATTAATTTTAATTTTAGATTGTATGATCCTTTAATTTTTCAAAATCCATATCATCTTGTCAATATGTGTGATCATTTCTTTTCATTATTCCATTTAACAAAAAGCTGTTATTTATTTTTACTTATATTTCCAGTACAAATTTTGTTTTTTCTTTTATATGTCAAAAATAAAATTGATTTAAAATTTAAATTCTAATGTAAACTTTATTGTCAATTTTGATTTAATTTTTCACGATTACATATATTTCTAGTACATTTGTCGATAACCCCTATTTCGCAGCAATGCAAATGCTTCAACTTTAAACAGCTATTATTTGGTCAGCTTTAAATGTAGAAAACTGGAATTTTATTTTACCTTAATTCTTAGATTGTTAGAATGCTTTTAAAAAATAAATATAGCTTATAATGGTAAGAAACAATATGTAAATATAAATTACATATATTTTTTATTGTTTTTATTGATTCTATTTGCTTTTTAAATACTTCTGTTATTCATTTAAATCATTTTTGTAATTCTTATTGTATGTCTAAGATACATGACACCATGTATACGTTTAATAAAAATTGATTTAAAAAAGATCTTAACATGCGAATCATAGTTTACAGTTCATTTTGCCAAACAGTGTTTTATTATGCTTACCAAACTACCCGCATTGCGTCCTATTTGCAAAGGTTATAAATGATTTTAACAATTAAAGTTCCAAACGCAAAACATGTTTAATACCTGAACGACCGAATCGGTGTTCTTTTAAATTAATTCGATAAAATTTTATGAAAAATCCAAATAAATTTTACACACGAGTTGCAGTTTTAAGTACTAAAATTCAATATATTTCCTAGTACAATATTCTCATAGAAATCATATTATCTGTGGAAATATATTACAATTTTACACGTCTAATACAAACTACTCTAAAAAATTATGATGATCAGTCATCTTCAACATAGATAAGAAAAGACCATGGAACTAAGATATACTTACATTCTATTTTCCATGAATAGGAATTTATATCAGAACTAATTCCAGAGAAAAGAAATATATGTCGCGAAGTACCTATAAATGAACCGTACAAATGAACGAACCGTAAAATGTAACTTTTATTTACAGAACTTCCAGTAGTAAATTTCGTGGTCATTTCTTATTATACAAAAATCTTTTTTAAGAAATATATGAATAAATTCTATCAAACGGATCAATTACTATTTTTTAATTAATTTATTTTCAAATAATAAGTTTTTAATCCCTACTTTTGTAATTACTCTTATTTTTTCTGTATTACTCTAAAAATATGTGAATATTTCCTATTAAAATCGCATAGAAAAACATAAAACTTAATAATGTGGATGAAATATCCGTAGTTAATATTAGAAAAAAAAATTAAAACTTAAATTTTTGAATTGTAATTTTTGCACATTAAATTTTCAAATAAAAAATATAAAAAAGAATAAAAAACTGAAAAATTATTCAAATAGTGTATTTTGTGGAAATAATTTACATAAATACCCGTAGCGTTACCCGTAGTTACGTAATGATAAAATATATTTTCAAAACTTGTATGAGTTATAAATATAGTCTTTTATGTAGATAAATCTAAAAATAATGTTAAAAAGGCAATAAATAATATTTTTAAAGAATAGATCAAAATTAAAAAAGGAATTAAAAGGCAAACTTGACAAATATGTATATATATATATATATATATATATATATATATCAAGAAACCTTTTCGTATGTTCGGGAAATGTTTTAGTGGTTGAAATAATAAGGCAAATTTACTAAAGGTGTCACTTTTGTACTACTTGAAAAAGTTAAATGAAACCATACAACCTAAATGATCTGGCATGCTAAAGGAAGTTTTCGCCTCCAGCTTGACACAGACAGTCCCATACTGTTCACAAAAAATAATGGAAATGTTTAGATGGAAGTCTAAAACAAGCAAACAAACAAAAAAAAAAGAAAGAAAAAGAAAAAGAAAAAAAGAAAAGAAAAGAAAGAAAAGAAAAGAAAGAAAGAAAGAAAGCAAGATTTTTTGGCTTGTTTTTTTTCGGTTTTGAGAAAACCAGTGGGCTATTACGTGATATCTAGATGTGATAAACAAGATGTCCCTGCTTTCGGATAAATAGATTTGGTATAAGTAATAGTCTAATAATTATGTTAAATAGTTTTGGTGATTACGTGAAAAAGTGTTCAGCAACTATACCTAATAATTCGCTTTTGTATTTTCAGTCTATTGTTTTTCACTATTTTATTACCTTTGTAATCTATTATAGTTTCATTCAAACTACTATAACTCTTAACTAGTTAATAGAATTAATTTTTTAGTTATAAAAAACAGAGAACGCAAATGTATGAAGATGTCAATGTAATATTTACAGTAGTGAGTTTTTTACCGTAATTTCCATTTCGCTATGTTGATATTAGAGTAAAAGAATACGGAACAACGTCAAGAAATTTGAAATTAGGCATTCACGTCAACTAATATATAATTCTTACTTCTACACTTTTGAGACTTTAAAATTAGTTTTATATTTTATAGTGATATAATGTTAAACACATGTTTTATAGATACAACATATCAGAATCACTGCTATTGACGGCTATGACAATCTTTAAGCAATAATCATTTAAATATCCGCTGCTGTTTTACTATAAAATATCCGAAAAAGCTAAATATGATTAATTATATATGGATGATGTATCATCTTTAGCTTCTAAATTTACAATATTTCATCTTCTTAGTAAATTCTTTGACAATGAAAAACGAAGATATTCTTGTAGAGAAAATTATAAAAGCGTTTTTCAATTTGTTCATAGATATTCACAAATTCGACGATTTAATTAATTAATTAAACATCATTTCTAACAAATAAAACTATCATTTAGCTTTTTTTCTATATTGGTTAAAATACTTGGTAGTTTGTTACATTGTTTTAATCTGAATTTCATAGCTGCGCTTCTCAAAATTATTTAATTAAGGAAATTTAGAGTATGAACGTGATTTTGTTGTGGCATTAAAAATCAATTGCAAGTGTTAAACAAAGTTGCTCATAAGACAAAAATATCAGGGTTATTTTATTTTGATAGTACTTCCTTAAGACTTTTTCTGTAATTACTTTTTATAACTCCTTAATAAACATTAAGAAAATAAATTACTTTTGATTTTTTTCTTTATAATGATGAGAAACAATAAATAAGAAGCATCTTAATAATGTGAATAAAACCGATAATTGTTGTTTTTACAAATATACTGGCTAGCACATGAGGTTTTGTTATGCTCATGAATTATTCATGTAGGATATAATATTAAATTAGTATTTTTGTTTCGTGTAAGGGTGAAAAAACTAAACATATATATTCGTTTTATGATAAGGTAAATGAAGTTTGAGTGTTATTGAGTTTTGCGTGTGAATTTTCTACATGTGTGCAAGAATAAAAAGTATAATTGTCCTTTCTTTGCAATGTTTTCTCTTTCGATTAACCAGAATGCGTTGCGAGATCAGTGATGCCAGTGGCGTGATCAGTAGCGAGAGCTAATGCCAGACCAGAGACCTGTTTTGAATTTTTGGATGTATGTATGTAATTGTGAGTGTCCATTTGCAATGATATAATTATGTAATGGCAAAGAAATAAAATTGTTGTGTAATTTCTGTGTATATTAAGGTTCAATGAAGGAAAAAGTCTAGTTCCTCAAAGCAATCACCGATATCAATATAAACCAGAGAAGTAGAAAAGTAAAATTATTCGAGTTAATAGAAGTTTTTTTTTTTTTTAAGTTTTCTTTTATTAATTTATACCTAATAATTAAGCGTAGATTTAGGATCTGTTTTGAATATTAAGAATATAATTTTATAAAAATATTATTGTTAGCATCACACCTTCTGAATAAAAATTTAAAAAATCCTAAAATTATAACATTGAAAGAGAATTAAAATACAGAATTTACGAAAAATTATATATATGTTCCAACCGCTTATACAGGTAAGGAAATGCGATATTCTGAATATAAAGTTATTTTCGAATTTTAATTACGACGTACAACTTCACAACTTCCGACAAACAGGATACAATTTCTTGAGAACTGCTTTCAGTACTAGATGTTAAATAATGTTTCTTATTTAAATATAGAAGACATTTTTAACGATACTAATGCTATTTTTTTACATACTGCATTACTTGTGCAAACAAATTTTGTAAAACTTAAAGTACTACCTTAAGTAATAAAAAAAAATTCAGGAACGTATGTTAAGATTTTTGTGTGTATATGTGAATGAAATTTTTAAAAATATTCCTGACTAATAAAAAGAACATGAAATACTAAACCACGCTTTACGTATAAGAATCCCACGCAGTTTTATTGAATATCAACGATGCTATGGTAACTGGAAAACTGGATGTATTCTAAAGGAGAAGACCTTTCTCGACCTGTAAGATAACTTGATAAAATGTTCAATAAATATTAAAGTATTTCTTGAACTTGGATGAAAAGAAGGGGAATAAGAAATTCAATTCCTATACACTTTAGTGGTATAACACCAAAATATAAGTTATAAATGTTAAAATTTTCAATCTTTGTTTCTTCTTTTTCTTTTAACATTCTTTTGTTACTATATTTCGAGAAGATGAAGAAAAAGTATCAATTCGTAAAATCAAAATTCAAAGCATTTTTGATTATGGGTGAATTAGAAACTTTGTATCGCAAAATTAAATAATTAATATATTCCTTCTAGCGAAAAGGTCTAGAAAAATATGAAAATTCTGACAAAAAGAAATAAATATAAAAATACATTTTTTATGTTTATTTTTTTACACAAATATCACTTGACTTTGAATTAATTATGATAAAAAGCACTGTTAAAATAATCAGAAGTACATCTGACATTTAAAAAATCTTAAATATTTAAAAATCCGGCGAAGTCTTGGTCCCAGTTTGGACTAAAATAAATATGATTTTAAGCTACCATTATTCACAATTAAAATTCTCTTTAAAGAATAGTAAATTTACATTTAAACGGATGGAAATACACTGCTGTAAAACTTATTAGAAAAACCTGTGTATGACAAAATCCTGCTTTGAACGGAAACGGAAAATGTCTCTAAATCGGCGCAAATTGGATATCAATCCAGTTGATAAAACATAACACGTTTGTTACAGACGAAGAACCTGTTAAGAAATGTCCTTCGTTCTTAACATAATTATTAAGTTAAGAACCTGAAGAGCTACGGAATTTTTTTTCTCGTATATGATTCTGTCTAAAAAAGTTATTATATATAAAATTTTCATATTTTGTAGTCCCCAGGCCGTGTAAAAAAATAAATAAATAAAAAACAATGGTATTAGCATTGAATAAAACTATAGAAATAACAATAAGTAAGAGCATAAAAGATTCAAAACAGTAATCCTATTTTTTGTTAAAAAATATTAAATTTTCAAAGCTATGGCAATTCACAACTTTGCTTAATAGTTGTAAAATATCAAAAATGTGAAATTATTAATAACTACGTGGATTAATGCTGTAAAATTGGACTCGGGCCTTCGGGTTTCCGGGTTTGCTTTGCCTTCACGCCATGAAATCTTCATTAAACTAGTTGGATGTATCAATCCCAAAACTTTCTTCTATCTCATAAGTATATTTTAATATTTTTAAAAAAATGTGGTGACCCCAAAGTTACCCACTATCGAATTTCCTCGAACATTTGACCTACCCTAATGATATTATGGTATCCGAAAAGCCTAAAACGCATTTAATTTAATTAATATTTTGAGAAAATGAGCTTAGTAGTGCCTCATGTTGGGTAATTTATACTAAAACCTAATAAGCATCTATTTATGTCAGGACCTAACAGAATCTGAAATTTGATGGAATTTCGTCCATTAGTTCTTGAGATATAGTTATAACAAAAAATTTGCAAAACGTAGCACAGCAACACCATATCTTGGAAAATTTATGCCAAAACGTAAAAAAGCGTCTAATTATGTTATGGTGTAAAAGAATCTGAAGTTTGATGGAATTCTGTGCATTAGTTCTTGAGATATAGCTAGTTTTTTAAAAAAACGTGTAAAATATAGCACAGCAGCACCATCAGTTGAACGATTTATAACAAAACGTAATCATCGTGTAATTATGTTATATGTCATTTTGTAACGAAATCTGAAGTTTGATGAAATTCTGTGCTTTGGTTGTTGAGATATAGCTATCGGAAAAATCGTGCCAAATGCTGCATAGCTGCGCCACCTGTTGCAAGGTTAATACCAAAATGTAATCAGCGTCTAATTATGTTATATATTCTAGTGTAACAGAATCTAAAAATTGATAAAGTTCTCTGCATCAGTTCTTGAGATATAGCTATCGCAAAAATCGTGCAAAATGTAGCATAGCAGCGCCACCTATAGGGCAGTTCATACCAAAACCTTATCAGCGGCTATGTATCTCAAGGTATCGTAGAATCTGAAGTTTGGTGAAATTCTGTGCATTAATTCTTGAGATATAGCAATCTTGAAAATCATGAAAAACGTAGTATAGCAGCGCCACCTGCAGGTCAATTTACACCAAAACTTAATCAGCGTGTATGTATATCAAGGGGTCACAGAATCTGAAGTTTGGTGAAATTCTGTGCATTAGTTCTTGAGATATAGGAATCTTGAAAATCATGAAAAACGTAGTATAGCAGCGCCACCTGCAGGCCAATTTTCACCAAAAACCAATAGGCACTAATTCATATCAAGGTCTAACTGAATATAAAATTTTATTAAATTTCGAGCATTAGTTCTTGAGATAGAGCGCCCACAATTTTTTTGTCACATACAGACAGACACACAGACAGACAGACGGACAGACAGACAGACAGACAGACGGACAGACTCACAGACAGACATTTTCTAAAAATAGTCAAAACGTGTTCAGGACCTTCTAAAACATATAAATCCGTCGAAAACCGGAAGTCGAAAATTTTCATGAATCCAATACTTTCTTCTTGTAAAGATAGAAGAAAGTAAAAAGGCAAACTAATATGTATTTGAAACATATGCCCAAATTTAATCCCTAAATTCTCACACTCTAAAGGTCCATTTAAAGAAATTTTTTTAATATAATATTTAGGAATAAGAGATCTAGAATATACTTTAAATTTATCAAAATGTGTTAGCACCATTTTTAGCGGTCCGTTTGTAAGCCCTTGTAATTGAAATTACTGCATAATCTATACTGTAACTAAAAAAAAGAAAAAAGGAAATATGTAATTCTACAGATGTAAATTTATACTGATGAGTATTCTTATTCAAATTTTATCTGTACATTGTCAATATATATACATTTATCTATATTATAAAGGCCAAACGTATCTGTGCGTAACGCATACGTCATTTTGTGAATGGCAACATTTTCCCATGCAATTCGTTTTTAAATTTTTGCTGCTGCAAACTTTATACTTCTACACATCACACACTTTCAATTTTTACACCGTCGAAGAAAAAAAATGACTTTTAAATACAATTTGTTTGAAATCCGTATCGCATTTTATTTTTGAAATATTACTTTTTTTTTGTAGTTTTAGTACGAATTTATTAATCATGGCAACAGATATACGCCATTTTCTCTTAAAATTGAAAAAGAAAAAAAAAATTAAAATACTGTTTCAAGAAAATCGTCTGTTACAAAATCAGTTGAATTTCGGTTTTCTATTTCACTTTTATTCACCAATTAAATGTTTTTTTAGTTTATTGCAAACTTTTTTTTCAAAGGATACAGATAATTTCATCAGAATAACTGATCTTTATTATATTCTGTTGATTACATATGCAATTAAAGATTCATTTTAATAATTTAGACTACTGAGTTTTATACAAATAGTATTTTGTTAATTTTAGCTTAAAATTTTTTTTTTTGAGAATTAGACTGACCAATATAAGATGCATCTTTGTATTGTAGCTCATTTTGTCGCTTTATTATAAATCAATGAAGCAGTTTCTTCTTAAACATTTTCTATCGTCGAAATTCGACGGGTTCCACCTCGTATATGTAAATCTACAAAACTAGTTTTTTGCAAAGTTACAGATGTGTGTAGCTTTACAAATAAATATTCTAAAATAAGAATAATCTTACTAAACTTTTATTTATAACTCGTATTGGAATAATGTAAAAAGGTCTAGGCATCCGAGTTTCCTAAAAAATTCTTAATAACTTTATACACTTTTTGATTTACAATGCAAATGTGTATCTGTTACATAATTTTTTCTCGTTGCTGTGACAAGGAAAATTCTCGGAATCCCAGTTTTCTAGAAAAGTTTTAGTAACTTTGCACATTTTTACAAATAGTGTATTAATAAACTTTATGCGTATTTTATTTTTGTAAAAATATACACATTTATTAATTATGCTGAAAATCTCACCTAAACAAAAATTACATGATATTTTTTATGGTTTTTATGTTTATTTCTTTCTTTAATGTTGTTTGAAAAATGTACAAAAAATACGTTATACTTTTAGATTAATCAAAACAGTAAAATATCCTTATAAATTGTCTGTCTAGAATATTAATTTATGTAACGCCAAAACGCGTCATTTACTCAGATATTAAGTTAAAATGTCAGTTTGCGGTGAGCCAGTTTGGTTAGGAAAGATATATCCAAACGGACAGCAAGCGAATAATATATGAACCCTCTTACTGACACATTTATAAATGAAATGAAACTAATTAAGGTAAAAGGTAAAACTTCATGTTAATGTATAGTTTTTTTTGTAATGACGTACCTCTGTTATAGTTTATCTTATAATTTGAAATTGACATTTATACTTTATTTTAATATCTCCTGTCATTAAATCAATATATTTTTTCATTCAAAGAACATTTCTAAGCTTTTGTAAATTAAAAATACGTTAAAAAGTTTAAGCACTTGTTTAAGTATTTGAAGTAATCATTTGTAACTATTATATTAAAATACTCTTAAGGTAGAGATATAAAAAAATAATCACTATTTCTCAAATTGAGTATGGATGTCACTTTAAGTACATGATAAGGTTCTAAGTGGTTCGAAGAAGCCTGTGCAAAATAAATAAACAAATACATTACACCACGTGACACTATTAATGAGCATGGCAAAGCTGTATTTTTAAAAATAGAATTAAAATATATAAAACACATAATATACAGTGTATATTACAGTGTATATAATACATAATATACATAATATACATAATATTCTATTTAAAATACATAATATACAGTGGTACTTGAATAATCATATTTGTTTAATTCGAAATTCTGGACTTTTCAAATTTTAATTGCGTCCTCTACAGTTTTGTATTAAAATAGTATAAAATGATCATGGATATTTTGAATTTCTCTTTGCATAATTTAAAATTTTCGTAAGATTGGCGTCTTAGTTGTAAATCTGCTTCTGAGACACCGTTTATCCAAGGTCCAAAATGTTTTATCAGATTATCTTTAGGGCCTTATTAAGAAAAAGTCGGTCGATTGTTTTGAATGTTACTATGAGAGGATTTCCCAGGAGTTTTTTGAACGAAGTAAAATCCTGTTTGGAAAATCTCAAAATTGCCCCCCCCCACACACACACAAGATTTAAAATTTAGATCCATGAATGCTGAATGTGAACTATGTCATGGTTAATGTGGTTGTTTGTGGCGATTCAGCTTATGCGACATTATTCCTCAACTGGTGGAAAACAACCAAGCAAAGCACGGACTATTTAGAAATGAAGAAAATAAGGAAGTAAAAGTAAGCCTTTACCTAGTACATGAGAAAATTACAATGTATGTGTAACAATCTGTTTGATAAATCGATTAACATTAATAATAAGCGTGTATTTTGATAAATTTGATAAATAATCGATATTAATCATATTTACCAGTTATTATTAAGGCAGTTCGGTCAATATGATAAATCGCGTTTTGTAACAAATATTTCCTTACTGGATCATGTACTATAATATCTTTCTGAAGCGAATAACAGTAATAATTTTTTGGGTGCAACAACCATCAACCAATAAATGCGTCACACTAATAGGACGGCATGACCTAAGATTTAACGGCAATTAATTTAGAATTACTGAATCAAAAATATAAAATTTCTAAAAAGTGGAATATTGAAATAATAAATGATTCATTTTTAAAATGGAAAATTTTAGCAAGAAAAATGTAGAATAAGTAGATTATTTTATATCTAGACTTATATTAATTTAATTTTAAACTGTAGCAAATACATTAAGAGAAATTACAGTCGGTATGCGATAACTCTTACACTAATCTAATGGAATACAAATAGAAGAAAAATAGATGGGTTTTATGGCCTTTATTAAAAAGTGCCCGCACAGATGTGTTGAATTACGACCATCGAAGAGTAAAAGAAAACATCGATCTATACAAAGGATGATCTAAGGTTTCCGAATAAAATATTATTATTTTTAAAAGAAACAACAATTTGCAGACAAATTATATTACAAATTAAATATTAATACTTTTCTAACAATTTATCTATTTTGCTGAAATAGATATTGTGGCTTTTGGAATTACAAAAGTTTTTTTTTTTTTTTATTTTTTATATTTGTAAAAATTTGAGTTATAATTGACGTTACAATTGTAATATTGAAATTCTTGGGCCCCTACCATAGGGTTTCTAAGAACACATTTTTAAGGATTTATTTGATTCTCTGGAATTTCATCATCTAGATTTTAAAATTCTATACCGGCAATAAAATCTTTCTTTGTGTTCAAATGATTTCGAAAACGCTTTTCTTGTGCGGTGTGACGACATGAGACAGAACAAAAGAAAGACTCGGTCTGACATAAGAATAATGTTTTTTATTCTCGGTAAATTAAAAAACAAACAAACAGACAAAAAACAATTAAAAGATACAACGATCGTTATAAACAAAAGTGTTTGAAATTAGGACCGCAAACTGTAGTGCACGCCTCACATCACCAGTACATGTAATATGTAAAGTTCTCGAAAATCCGAAGTTCACGGAGTTTCCCGGAATTCTTCAATAGTAGTCGCGATGCTTGGAACAAGTTTCTCAATATTGTTAATTGGTATTTCGTACACTGATGATGACATAACCAAAGGAAGTTGCGAAAGCAAATGAGATCTGGACATATGTGTCGGGTCATCCCCGCACGATTCACAGTTCACCGTATGTTTCATTCAGGTAGAGACACACATCAGTGCTGTAAAAGAGGGTCTTTCAGCATGCTGAATCTATATAAAGGAAGACATCGTAGGAATGTGTGTGCGTACAAGTTTTCTCAACCTGCTTGCGTCATTTCTTTTTTGTCTTTTGTTTTGTCGTCCCTTCCATGGCAGGGATGCGTTTCCAATCATGCTTTGTTATGTGATTTAGTATTGTATAGGTTTATTGTGTCTCTCGTGAAACTTTCTAACCTCTTTACTGAAACATCCTGCACATGATAACGTAAAAAGCGCGGCTTTTACTTTTGAATCTGCATTTTAAATTTCAGTAAACCTTCAAATTTAAGTTATGATTTTTACTTATTTTACTCTTTTTCACCTTTTAGTTACTTATTTTTAGTTTTTCTATTTCTAAACACACACAATTAAAAAATCAATAAAGGTTCACATTAGAAACTTGCAACTTAGGACGAGATGCATAATGCATACTTATGTGAGAGCTACATGACAGTAAACATATTTTTATGAAAATACATGTTATGAACTTAAAAAATATACGTGGCGACTATATTGATAATAATTCATTAATTAATTTTCATTACCTTAATAATTTTAAACTATTGCATAGCTTTTATCACGGGCTTTGAGCGCGGCGACCGAATCCAAAAATACCGTAACGCGAAAAATCCTAACACATCGGTAACGAAAAAACCTAACACTCGGCTAAAGTCGTTTCAGCTCAGCAGACTTCGGCACCGTGCCGAAGTCTGCCGAGCTGAAACGACTTTAGCCGGAGTGTTTTTCTATCTTCTTTAGACACAATATTTTAGTTCAACAGTGAATGGCAGTTGCTGGTGAACAGCTGTGCGCGTAAAATTTGTGTAAAAAGTTTTTAAATATGAATAAACAAAGTGCATTTATTAATGAAGAAAGTGGTGAAAAAATAGTGAAAGAAAATGAGTGAATACTCTATATAGATACATTTTATTATTATCACAAATGCGGTGTTTTTTTTAATATATATGAAAAGTGTTTTGCTGTAATAACGCCAGCAGGGGTAAAAACGTCAAGTGCTCATATTATGAATAATTATGAAATAATCCGATAAATGAAACCTATGTGCTCTGCGGAGAAGGGTTTTGAATCATATAAAGCGCAAAAAAACAGCTTGAAGTTAATTTGTTCCATTTGTAGGTCTTATTGCTTTTACAAGCAACTAAAATTAACGCTTGATCTAGGATTTGTGAGATAAGTTTTGTGATGTGAAGACTATATTTTTTATTCGGAAATTCTTTGTTTATTACATAAATTTGTAGTGCATTTCATGTACTTTCAAAATGTTGTAGAAGGTTTTGGATATCTTCTCGAGATAATTTATAGTTTAAAATGTACTGCGCAATAATCACACTGGGCTAATAACCTCAATCCTTGGCGTTATTACCCCGGTTGATTCCCAACAGTAGCCGGTACATCCGAAGAGGTTTATTTATTAATATAGGACAGCATTATCATCATTGTTGAAATGTTAAGATTAATGGGGGGGAAGGGGGGTCTTGTACCCAAAACTGATCTATTTTTCTTATTTTTTTTAATACTAATGTAAAAAAATAATTTTAAACTCTTATAAATAAAATTATACCAAAATAATTCGAACATCCTCAAAATCTTGTTTCTATTAAATTTCCACTGGATTGTTCAACTGATTTCTGAATTTTAACTTTTCGATTTCTCAGCGTTCGGCTTTTAAAAATTTTACAAATTTAACCTTTTAACCTATGTGACAGAAATTGTAACTTTTCAGTTGTAGCTATTGTTAAATTGGGAAATGCTAATTAAACTCTAATTCATTTTTTTTTTGGGGGGGGGACAGCGTTCAGTGAGATTACTTAGAGCAGTTAAAGGTTAATTGTGTTCCTAATATAGAGATAATGATATATAACTACATGAATCATGTATAAAATTTAATAAGAGATCTCATTGGGATAATATTTTCTGTCAAAAATCTTAATTAATTAAAAATATATTAAAGCATGTTTTATATAACGCCAACAGTTTAACTTTAGGTTTGGAGAATCCGCATTAGTGTGGAGTTATACATTAAAAACTATTTACAAGACAAATATAATAGTATTAACAAAAATATTTATTACATATAACTCTAGTTATTATACAATTTCCAATGTTTAAAATATTACATTATAAATGGTTAAAACCATGCAATGTTTCTTACAATTATATTTCAGCGGGGCTCTTTTTAATCAAAGAGAGGCACAGGGTGTTATATTCTGTTGAAGTTCCCCCTCACTCCTTTTTCTTTCACTTTCACACAAAATTTAATATTTTCTATCGCATAGAATGCATTCATAGGAATATAAATACTGATTCAAATAAACACAGTTAAAACCATGTAATGTTTCTAATAATTCTGTTTAAACGATTCTTTTTAAGCAAAAAGTAGATTAGAGTCTGATATTGTTTTGACCCCCCCCCCCCCTCACCACACTTTTTTTAAAAATACTAATGTAAAAAATAATTTTAAGCTCTTATAAATAAAACTATACCAAAATGTTTTCGATATTCAAATTCGAAGATCTTCAAAATCTTGTTTCTATTAAATTTCCACTGGATTGTTCAATTGATTTCTAAATTTTAACTGTTCGGCTTTTAAATATTTTACAAATTTAACCTTAAACCTATGCGACAAAAATTGTAACTTTTCAATTGTAGCTATAGTTAAATTGGGAAATGCTAATTAAACTCCAATTTTTTTAGGGGGGGGGGGACAGCGTTCATTGAGATTGCTTACAGTAGTTAAAGGTTAATTTTGTTCCTAATATAGAGATAATGATATATAACCACATGAATCATGTATAAAATTTAATAAAAGATCTCATTGGGATAATATTTTTTATCAAAAATCTTATTTAATTAAAAATATATTAAAGCATGTTTTATATAACGCCGACAGTTTAACTTTAGGTTTGAAGAATCCGCATTAGTGTGGAGTTATAAGTTAAAAACTATTTACAAGATAAATATTATAGTATTAACAAAAATATTTATTGCATATAATTGTAGTTATTATACAATTTCCAATGATTAAAATATTACATTATAAATGGTTAAAACCATGCAATGTTTCTTACAATTATATTTCAGCGGGGCTTTTCTTTCACTTTCACACAAAATTTAATATTTTCTATCGCATAGAATGCATACATAGGAATATAAATACTGATTCAAATAAACACAGTTAAAACCATGTAATGTTTCTAATAATTCTATTTAAACGATCCTTTTTAAGCAAAAAGTAGATTAGAATCTGATATTCTTTTGACACACCCCCCCCTCACCAAACTTTTTTAAAAATACTAATGTAAAAAATAATTTTAAGCTCATTTAAATAAAACTATACCAAAATGTTTTCGATATTCTAATTCGAACATCTTCAAAATCTTGTTTCTATTAAATTTCCACTAGATTGTTCAATTGAATTCTAAATTAACTATTCGCTTTCTCAGCGTTCGCCTTTTAAAAATTTTACAAATTTAACCTTTAACCGATGTGACAGAAATTGTAACTTAACTAATGTGATGCGGTTTGTGAGACCGTAAGATTGAAAGATGAATAAAAAACGGGAATAACTCGTAGGATTGTGTTTTTGTACTAAACTTTTTACACAAGACAAGATATAAACAAGATATTTAATATTCACTTATTTAAAAGTCTCTGGTGATGATACTGAAGTTCCAAATTAAACAAAATTTCGGTAGTGTCCGTAGTTAAACTAAAAGTTAGAAGGTAAACTATAAAAATTAAAAGAAAAAGAGTGGTCTGTGAGATCAGTAACATTAGTTAAAGGTTAAAAGGCGATCAATGATTAAAAATAATAGACTATTGTTCTTGCACTAAACTTTTTGTACAGAATTAATTCAAACTAAATTTAATCTCTTCAAATATTTCTAACAGTAGTAGGAGGATTCCAAACGAAAGAGAATTTAAGTTGTAGCTATAGTTAAATTGGGAAATGCCAATTAAACTCTAATTTTTTTTTTTGAGGGGGGGGGGACTGCGTGCTTGCTTACAGCAGTTAAAGGTTAATTTTGTTCCTAATATAGAGATAATGATATATAACCACATGAATCACGTATAAAATTTAATAAAAGATCTCATTGGGATAATATTCTTTTTTATCAAAAATCTTATTTAATTAATTAAAAGTATATTTAAGCATGTTTTATATAATGCCGACAGTTTAGGTTTAGAGAATCCGCATTAGTGTGGAGTTATGCGTTAAAAATTATTTGCAAGACAACTATAACAGTATTAAAAAATATTTATTACATATAACTCTAGTTATTATATACCTAGCTATTTTCGTTTTATAGAGAAGAAAAAGAGCTAAAAAGAAAAAGAAATTGTGAACGTCAACGGGCATATTATCAGCGTCAGAAAGATTTGAAGAAAAATGGAAAAAAAGATACAGTACCAATATCAAATGCTGAACGTCAAAGGAAATTTAGTCAACGTGACGCAGAAATACCTTACGTGGATATGTAATTTGATTCAATAATATTTAAAAACAAATTGTAATATATGCCTCAATATTATTTAACTTAACGATTTTCTCATTTTTTTATAGAGAAGAAAAAGAGCTAAAAAGAAAAAGAAATTGTGAACGAGAACGAGCATATTATCAGCCTCAGAAAGATTTGAAGAAAAGTGGAAAAAAAGAAAGAAAAATAAATGATACAGTACCAATATCAAATGCTGAACATCAAATGAAATTGCGTCAACGTAACGCAGAAATATCTTACGTGGATATGTAATTTGATTCAATAATATTTAAAAACAAATTGTAATATATGCCTCAATATTATTTAACTTAACGATTTCCTCATTTTTTTTTATAGATTAGAAAAAGAGCTAAAAAGAAAAAGAAATTGTGAACGTCAACGGGCATATTATCAGCTTCAGAAAGATTTGAAGGAAAATGGAAAAAAAGAAAGAAAAAAAATGATACAGTACCAATATTTTCAAATGCTGAACGTCAAAGGAAATTTCGTCAACGTAATGCAGAAAAATCTTACGTGAATATGTAATTTGATTCAATAATATTTAAAAACAAATTGCAATATATGCCTCAATATTATTTATCTTAACGATTTCCTCATTTTTTTTTTACAGGAAAAGACAAAAATTGGACAGTAATGAAGAGAATGTCGTGCAATGTGGGGCTGTTGAAAATATAGAAAATGTAACGCTACAAGAAAATCAATTTCACAGCCAACAACTTCACATTTATGAACAGCATAATGAATGCATTACTCCCGAAGTTATTCTACACAGGAACACACGAATTCCTGGCGATGGTAATTGCCTATTCCACTCGCTCATAAATGTTTTGCAACTTCAAATTGAGACTTGTGACTTGAGAAATCAGTTACGCAATTCACCCTATTTAAACTCCTGCCACAATCCACTAGAAGCATATAAAATTCTATCAGGCACTGATGATTACGGAGATTTGGATTGTTTGTACTTATTTACAAAAATGTACAATCAAAATTTTTGTGTACATTATTGTTTTTACAACATAACTACAAAGAATCAAGACACTATCTTTTGTCATTTTAAAGCGAATGATACACAAAACTGGATTCATCTTTATCTTCGTGAACAACATTTCACACCTTTTTATGAAGTATCAGATTTATTGGAGACAATACAAGACGCTACCCAAGATGAAGCCCATGTTGTTGCCAATATTCAACTATTGCGTGACAATTATGATGAAGATCCTACCGAAGATAACCATAACAACCATGAAAATGAAATTGACATTGATAGAGAAGATCGAATTGGTGAAAATATTATGGATTTTATTGATGGTACTATTCCAGTTTACACAAATTATCGTAAACACAGTACAAGTCATATTGATTTTTATAAAGACTTTACGAGTAATTCATTTGGTCATTCTTGTATTATTTGCGACAGACTATGGTGGAAAAGAGACTTGAAAATGTCGACAAGTAAACATGAGAGTATCTTGAAAACAATACTGCAGGTAATCTTAATTATAAATTTTTTTTAATTATTCACTTTATATTTTTCTTTCTATATCTTGATAATACGAATTTGATTTTTTTAGAATTACACACCTGGTGAAATTGTTCAAGTCTGCTCTACATGTTATACATCTTTGGAAAAAGAAAAAATTCCTCTCATGTCAACCTACAATGGTTTCGCATATCCGAAAATTCCATCACATTTACCAACGTTAAACCTTATCGAGCAACGATTGATTTCACCGAGAATACCTTTCATGCAAATTCGTAGACTGAGGCACGTTAATGGTCAGTACGGTATTTATGGCCAGATAATTAATATTCCTGTCGAAGTTAATACAATGGTGAACCAATTGCCAAGAAACATTCAAGATGACCATTGCTTTTATGTGCATTTGAAAAAGAAGTTCATTCACAAAACTAGTTATGTCCACGGGCTTATTAATTACAACCATATTAAAGAGTGGTTGTCGTATTTAGTATCTACGCCTCTTTATATTTATCATGACATTAAAATCGATGAATCTTTTTTTACTGGCAATGAACGTACTTCGCAATTGAATATGGATGAAATAAGTGAACACGTGCCAATTGAAGACAATTTAGTTGCGCAGCAGCAAACTCTTTTGTGGAATGATGATTATTTTTTGAGTCTAGCACCCGGTGAATATAACAGGCCAGTCAGCATTTTAATGGATGAACATGCAGAAGAACTATCTTTTCCGACAATCTACGGCGGTCAGTTTCGAAAATACAGAGATGATGTTACTGTTACTACATTCATGCAAGCTACCAGCGAACTTCGGCGTACTGATAGGCGTGCTACTGACTCACAACACCTTCTATACATTGCTGTTAAAATCATGAGATTGCGAGTTAGTGGATGTGTCAACGTTGCGTTTAAGCATATTGGACAAGGTACTTCAATTACGAAAGAGACTATTCAATCTGAAGAATATATAAATAATTGTTTAGAAACAAATCTCGCATTTCTTCGCTGCATACCAAATTCTGCTTGGTTTTGGTCAGATCGCAAAAAAGATATTTTTGCAATGATCAGGCAGTTAGGGCCACCAACTGCTTTTATGACTTTTAGTGCCAATGAAACTGGCTGGGAAAATTTGTTGAAATTATTGTACAAATTGAAAAACGAGGGAGCGGACATTTCAGATGTGCTTTTCGCAGAAATGAGTTATGTGCATAAAGCTCAACTTGTGAATGAAGATGCCGTAACTTGTGCTATTTATTTTAATAAAATGGTAAATTGTCTGTTAAAAATTTTGCAATCAAAGAACAGAAGTCCATTCGGAAAATATAAAGTAGTACATTATTTCAAAAGAATAGAATTTCAACATCGTGGTAGCCCACATGCTCATATTCTTCTTTGGTTGGAGAATGTTCCTGAAGATTTACTGAGCAATGATCCTGAAGTAATTAAATTAATCGACGAATTAGTTTCTGTGTCAGCGTCAGAGGCGTCTGGAAATATAAAACTAGTAACACACAAACACACATTCACTTGATATAAAAAAATAAATCCTAATAAAAAGCAAGAATGTAGATTTGGTGCACCCTTTATGCCAACAAAAAAAACTATTAATTTGATACCTATGAAAGATACCGATCCCGATTACTCAGAAGCACTTTTCAAAGAATATAAGAAACGATTTAAATTTATAAGAAATAATCTCGAAAATTTTGACTACACGAATTTTGATGAATTTTACTCGCATAATGATATTATTTCTGATAATCATTACTACAGTATTATTCGTGCTGGTATCAATAGACCAAAATTATTCTATAAAAGGACACCAGCAGAAAAATGGCACAACACTTTCAATCCATTCGTATTACATCATTTGAAATCGAACATGGATTTTCAGATTATACTAGATGAATATGCTTGTGCAACATATGTTGTTGAATATGTTAATAAGCATAATAGAGGGATTAGTAATTTGCAAAGACAAATAATTGATATAATGGACGAACATCCTGAATTCGACATTGTCGATATCACGAAAAAAATGAGTATTGACATACTTCAGTCTGTTGAAATGCCGGCACAAGAAGCTGCTTGGTATTTATTAAGAGAACCTATGGCTAAATCATCGGTGGTGACAGTCTACATTCCAACGGTATTTCCTATTGAACGCGCAAGAATTAGAAAATCTATGAAGGAACTTGAAGCTTTAGATGATGATTGTACGAACGTTTGGAAAGAGAATTGGTTCGATAAGTACGAGAAAAGACCTGAAGATCTCCGCGATGTTACGTTAGCACAATTTGTTGCAAAATATTACCTAAATAAAAAGGGGACATACACTACAAGAAATACTACAAGAATAATAAGATACAGGAACTACGATATGGCTGACAATTACAACGATTATAGGTGTGAGATGGTTCTGTTGCATGTTCCTTTTCAAAATGAAGAAAATGATATTATTGCTGAAAATAAGTTCATTCAAATATACGAGGACAACAAAGATACGATATTAGAACGTAGGGAAAGAATTTGAATCAAATTTGGACATAGAGAAAACTTTAGAAATTTGTAGACAGTTGTGCCGAGAAAACGATGAAGAACAAGAAGACGAAGAATTATTAAGAGCGGTTGATATATTGCATGAAAGAGATCCTTATGACTTATTGCTACGTGATCCAAACTCAACTGCTAACGCTGATTTACAAAATGCATCTCTCCATAAACTTGGCGCTATAGCTAAAAAAAGAGAAAATTTAATGGATTATCAACAATTCTATGATTTAATGCGAATGGCCAATGATCAACAAAGAGATATTCTTATGACTATAATTCATCATTTACAAACTTCAATTCAAGAACCATTTCAAATTTTTTTTACGGGACCAGCTGGTACGGGAAAATCATTCGTTATCAAACTGATTATGGAAATTTACAACAGGTTCGCTGATAATGATGGGTACTGCAATGCCTATATTACATGTGCTTCAACAGGCAAAGCTGCCGTGGCTATTGGTGGTACAACTGTTCATACAGCTCTCAAAATTTCTCTTTCAAAACTTTTGCCTCTGTCATCAGAAACGCTGCAATTGTATAGATCTCTTTTCAGATATGTCAGAGTACTGATAATTGATGAAGTTAGCATGGTTAGTGCAGAACTTCTACATAAAATTGATAATCGTCTAAAACAAATAACAGGAAAAAACACAGATTTCGGAAGTATAGATATTATTTTGATCGGAGATTTACGACAATTGCCACCAGTAAGATCGACACCAATTTACAAGGCAATCAGAACGAGCATGATTGGACCGCATTTATGGAGAAAATTAAAATTTTATCAACTTACCACAGTAATGAGACAAGCTAATGTTGCATTTTCACAAGTTTTGACAAAAATAGGTAATGGAGATGTACTAGATGAGCATGAGTTTCAACTTATTGAATCGAGATTTTTCAAAAAAGAGGATGTTGCCACATTATCTCCTGATGGAGTTCGTTTATTTTTCAAAAATGAAGATGTTGCTGCCTATAACAATTTGATTTTGAGCCAATGTGAAGACAAAGTTCTTTCAACGTCCGTAGACGTCATTATTGGCGCTAAAAGTACTGAGCAAGAAGCTAATTTTAGACTTAAATTACATAAAAAATCTGTTATTGACACTGGAGGACTGCCGTATTACATTACTTTTGTTGTTGAAAAGCATTATCTTATTACAACCAACATCGACGTTACTGATGGTTTATGCAATGGTGCTGTTGGAAAATTGGTACTTCTAGAATTTGATGAAAGCAGCATATTGATTAGAGTTTGGCTGGAATTTTGTGGTTCAGATAAAGTGGGTAGAAAAAAAAGGCAAAAAGCAGCCGCTCTAGCAGTACAAAATAAATTCAGCAATCTCGCTGTCCCCATTGAATTACGAACAGCAAATATTTCATTAACATCGGATAGAAAGTGTATAGCCAAACGCAAACATTTTCCATTAACTTCAGCTCTTGCTATAACGATACATAAGTCGCAAGGTGGAACTTTTGACGAAATAGTATATGAGTATAGTAAAGCACATTCTCAGGAAGTCGTTTATGTTGCGCGCTCTCGGGTGACTAATATTGAAAAATTGTATATCACGACAAAAAACAATAATTCTACATTCAAGTTTTATCATAATCGAAGGCAAGCTGCATCGACTGCATCTTTGTTGCAAGAATTCAAAAGACTGTTTTTAAATAGTGTTCAGACGACAGCTCAAAGTGTCTTAGATTTCATTAGTAATAGAAATGGCATTTCAATAATGACTTTCAACTGCCAAAGTCTAAATAGTCACAAATACGATTTACAAGATACAGTTACGAGACAAACAAATGTATTACTTCTTACCGAAACTTGCATGGCCCATGATAATCCGATTGAAATACCTAATTTCAGTTGCATTGTTCACTTCAAACGAGATAATGTTCCAAAAGGTGGGGTAGCTATTTACCAAAATAATAATAATGTAACGAATATTATGACTCCGAATGTTGAAATAAATATGGCACAAGTTAACGATGTTAATGTTAGGCGCTCATTTGTTGGAGATATTTGTGCGTGCTTATGTAAACTTAGAAACGGACTACACATAGCCATGGTGGCAATTTACATTTCCCCAAATCCAAAATTGGACGAAGTAGAGCATTTTATTCATAGCACTTTACTGGAGTACACTGAAGAAGGGTCTAAAATACTTGGCACAAATAGTAATAAACTTCCACTTATCTTGGCTGGCGATTTCAACATCAACTTCGCAGATAAAAAATCAGAGCAGTTGACAAATTTTCTTTCGGAAAAATTGAATTTAAAAATGAATAATGATCCACAGGAATCCACAACAAAATATGGGACCACCATTGATGCGGTATTTTTCAGATATTTAGAGGATATCAAGTCTCAAACTTATGTTTCTTACTTCAGTTACCATAAACCCATAGTTTCAATAATAAAAATTCCTGATTAACCTACATATATTGCAAGAAAATAAAAATATTTTAAACGATGTTAACTTCTCATTTATTCAATAAAAGGAAAAAAAATTCTTATCGGTCATCACGCTCAAAAAGTGTGACTTGAATTAATATCAAAGAAAAAGAAAAAACTTTAATTAATATCAAAGAAAAAAACTGCATAAATAAAAAATAAATATATAATTATAATTGCATAAGTTGGTAAAAATGCTATGCAATAGCTTTACCGCGGCAGTCCCCGAGTGCCACACATATTTTTTTTAATTTTCCTATTTCTAACCATGTACAAAAAAAAAATCACCTTAGGCACATGCAACTTAGCACGAGATGCGTGATGCATACTTATCTTAGAGCTACATAACAGTAAACATATTTTTATGAAAATACATGTTCTGAACTTCAAAGTATACGTGGCTATAATATTAATAATAATTCATTTATTAATTTCCATCATTTGATTTTTCTATTCCATTAACATTGAACAGTTTTAAAATACATATTAATACATAATATTTCAGATTATTTCTTTAAAAAAAAATTTCTTATTTGTTAAAATACATGCTTTACAAACCAATAAAAGATGAAAAATTTTAAAACAAATCTGGAAAAATATAATACAATATTTTCTGAGATTATAAAAGTTTTATTAGAGTTTTTCTTTTCAAAAGAACAATTCTACTGTGTTTGAAATCCAATACTTTTCAATATGTTTTATTTAGAGTTTTTGTATTATTTTTGTGTTTTTATTTATCTGCTTTTAGTAATAATGTTAAACTTATATTGCATCGTGGTCACTGCATCGCTTAAGGCTTTATTTGAAGAAGCGAAAAAAAAAAGAAAATATGGAATACATCGAATCATTAAATTTAGCAAATTGGACCTCTACATCGCGCAGGTGGTAGTTTCTAAAAAGCAAAACTATTCTTTTTTTGTTGTTATTGTATATGTGTGATGTTTAAAAGTATAGATTTTATTTTGTTTTAAATAAGAGAAAGACTTTTTTACTTAATTTAATATCAGTTAATCTTAATGAAATAAAGATACAGCATTTATAGTTCGATTTTCCATTTTTGAATCAGTATACAAAATGCATTGAATGTTATAATGTTACTATATATGACGTGAAATGTTTTATATATTATATTTAATTCTATATTAGTTTGATTTAGTTGTAGTAGTATTAAAGATGAATACATTTAAAGAAGAAATAAATTGTCAATTTTAATTATTATTTAATTTTAAATCATGGAAAAACATTTTGTATTCATTTAATGTTATTTAATCTTAATAAGATGTAGATTCGGCATTTATAGATCAGCTTTCCGCATTTGGAATGTGTATACGAAGTGCACTGAATGTTATAGTGTTACAATGTAAGACGTTAAGTGTTTTATTCATTACCATTTAATTCTGTGTTAGTTTTATTTACTTTTATTAGCATTAAAAATGAATGTAATTGACGAAGGATAAAAACAGTATTTTTGATGTAAATAGATATTGTCCTTTATATGATAGAAAAAAAACGATACTAC
Organism: Maratus speculifer; assembly: GCA_964019185.1. NCBI lineage: Eukaryota > Metazoa > Arthropoda > Arachnida > Araneae > Salticidae > Maratus > Maratus speculifer. The sequence goes on along the minus strand of OZ025294.1, from coordinate 164,323,208 downwards.
TAGGTTATACCGTCGACCAAAAAATTATCGCCAAACTTTAAGATTAAATGCCAATGCTGGATGATTGTGAATATCACATTCAATGACATTAAATACGATTCACGTGATTAAAATGCCATTAAGTTATTTTTATTCAGACTTTTGATTTGTATTTTTTATTAATATTCTACTAATCATTTATTTTTTCATTATTTAAAATAAAAATTATGTCAATATGTATAATTTGGCTGTTAGTTTGGCGATTTGTATAATTTGGCGAAATTGGTCGGCGGGATAACAGAGAAGTACCAAAAAAACTTTTTCTGACATGTCAGACTATAACGTTCTTCTTGTTCACGAAATCTGGAAGAAATTTAAAGTACAATTTTTACATGTTATTTGGCTCAGTGAAAACATGTGACAATTTTCGAATATTTCCACGTACGAAACCCTATTTTTTGCTTCATAAAACATTCCTATAGGGAAAAAATCTTTAAATCATAAAATGCGCATTTGCAAATTTTCTGAGACTGGCCCATTTGAGGATATAGTAGTTGCACTACTTTTTCTTCTACATCAAAATCTATTTAAGTCATGCTAAATTAAAAATTTAAAATATAATATACATTCAAATGACGGTGATGTTTGAAAATTAATAATTTTTGTTATTTAAATTTTTAAAGCGATAGCCTGATAATTAATCCTTTCAGCAGATACTTTTAACAGCTTTTTAAGTATCTGCGTAAAGATGCATCATTAGGTTTGAGTGTTAGACAATTATGGACTTTCTAAACAGTCACCAGAGTTTAGATGATAGTGATTACTTTCTAAGCTCTGGTTAATTTAAACTGTTAAATTCTTAATATTTGAACAATTTAACATTTCCATGCATGTCATTTTAAGTAAATACCTTCAAATAAAACCATACACATTAGGGCATGATTAAATTTAATTGCTACTTTTTGCTTCTTAAAGAAAATGTTGCCTTTTTTTTATCATTCTGTTTCATTTTACTGAATAATTGTCCAAAATTGCTTGAAGGAAAAAACAACATAGAACATTTTAATATAAAAGTGACCGCAATTTGTTCAGTAACAAATATCATGCTTCATTTAAAACAGAGTTTTAGTAGTATATTATAATTTTCAAAGTAAAATAAACTAAATAATTGTTAACTGTGTAACATTAAGTGAAGATTCGAATATTTAATACAGAAATTCGTTAAATTGTGTTAACTATTTAAAAAAATAAAGAACTTTACACAGAAAACCAATGTTTAATTTCTGACAGGTTTAGAAATTTGTATGTATATTTAATCGTAGTAGATAGTTAAAATTTAGATTTAATTATATAGGTAACAGGCTGTTCATTTTGCGACTGCTTTCGTTAAGGTAAATATTGCTGCCTAGTTTAAAATCACCTAATAACTGTCCGATTCAATGATTTTTGCGAACAGCAAGTTTTTTCTGTTTATTAGGTACATTCGTAATTACATAAATACATATCATCTATAGTAGTCTTCTGGTTCTTCCGTCTGTATATATATCCGTCTATTACTCTGTAAGAATACAACAATTATCAAACTAAATGGCTTGAAATTTAATATACATAACCGGGGCAGAATGTCGTTGGCCCATTTCAAATTTTACAAAAAGAAAATAAATTCTCTAAAAGATATGAATAAAATTTCCGTCGTTAAATTAATACTTATAGTACATAATTAATTCAATGAGATCCCATTAATGGTAATAATTCTAGATATATATTATCTTATATTTCAAGTAGAGTCAAATCATTACTGAGTTAAATAGATTTACTTGCAATAATTTGTCTGTTTGTGAATTTTTGCACTTGCTGCAATAGCTATTGTGCGAAGACCTGGCAATTTATAGGACTAATTCCAGCAAGACATTTACCATGTTTGACATGCAATTTCTAGCATGCATTTTTTTTATTTTTAAAAGGGACAAAAAATGTATATTATTCGTATTCCGACCCGCATGTTGTTTCCCCTTTCTAACTGACTCTATTCTTACTTTAACATATTACCTTTCAGAGATGAAACACAAGTAAATTAGAGATAATTTAAAATTTAATTAGAATTATTTCCAATATTTTATTTTTCATTTTGATTAAAACTCATTTTATGCGTATTATTTTATACATATACATGGTGTTTCTAAACTCATGGTGCAAACTTTAAGGGTAGGTAAGGCACACAGTAACAATCATTTATTGTATAGGAATGTATGCGACCAAGTGACGCATTAAGGTAAAAACACCAGGAGGGCAATTAGGTCCCCTTTTTAATTTTAAAAAATTCGCATTCATAACAGAAAATTTTTAGGCTATCCTTTTCTTGAAATTTTATTATTACCAATAAAATTCTTTTTTGAAAATTTTTCGGTATGAAATCGAAATTTTTTTAATTGAAAATAAAATCAGAAATAGAAATTTTTTGAAATACAAATGGGGTTTTTGGTTGATTCCACTGGTAGTAGATGGCAGTAAGTGTCTGGTCACCCTTTTTTTTACCATACATTCAAGTTGAAGATATCACCAGTTTTAACTGTGCGTCATGGTTGACTTTACATATACCGAAAAAGCCGGCATTCATTTTATGTATGGTCGTGCAAATGGAAAATCGAGAGCTAGCCTAAGAATGTATCAGAAGCAGTCTCCTCGCAGAAAAATGCCTGATCATAGAATGTTTCAACCTCAGAGTAAACATAGTAAATAGAGGGAGAATTCCCATTGCTTCCTGCAGTAAGAAATGCTGCCAGGATGACCCACGTGACTCCAGGCATTTGGCGATGAATGGTTGCCAGAAGTAATGCTAGATTTGTCTCTTTATCGTAGCTCTTGGCAGGAGTGCAGTATTTTTATGCTGTCATTCAGACACTTGAGAGTTGACAGAAATACAAATCAGTAGTAAAAGAAATCCGAATGTACGTTGGATTTTTATGCTAATGTTTATTTATTTCATGCTTAATTTTTTTTATCATTCAAATGTATATATTTTTATTCAGTTTTCAATCTTTTACATGGATTTGTTTATATTTAATTTAATGCCATAATTAATTTTTTATTGTTAATACAAAGTACAAATAGGCGGGAAAAAATAAAGAAATTGGTTAAGAAGTTTAACTTTGTGTGCTGGAAGATCAGAGGCTGAGGAGGGGGAGGAAGAAAGATGAAATTTCGAGAGAAAGAAAGTTTAAGTGATGAATTATTTGCTTATTATTACATCAAATTAACAAACAAGCCAAACTTTTATTGTAAATTAAAAACAAAAAATTAAACAATTTGATAATTATTTTATTTTTAAATGCTGATATTAAATAAAGGGCATTTTAATTAAAAATAAACATCAACTTTAAATTTTCTAAATTCACAAAATGTTTATTGTTTTTCTTTCTAAACAAACACATCTATTACAACGCATATAATTAATTGTATGCTTTTCAACGCAAAAAGTTTAATTGAATAATTCATTAATGATCATAACTTACACAGATAATATTATATGCAACTTTTCTTCAGGATGGAAATTTACAAATAATTTAATGCACTATTTTAACATATACTGAAATTATTTTATAAAACAAATTGCATAAATGCACACAAATTAGTTCGAAAAAGTCCAAAATGCAAAATTTCACTTTTAGAAACGATAGAATTAAAAAACAAAATTTATTCAGCCATGTTTAATTCATTTATATCAGCAGTTGCCAATCTTCAGAACCTCACGATACACTAAATCCATAATCTGAATTCCCAGGGACTACTAATAAGAATTTTTTAATGTTAAAAACATATTTGCAATTACAAAATTTTTATTCTATTAAAATAAAATGTGCCTATTCAATAAAATAAATTTTAAATGAGGAGTGCCACATTGTTACCTACGGGATGTACTACTATTTTTTTTAAATAATAATCACCGCCTTATTTAATGATAACAAAAATATTTAAAGGTTATTTAATTGTAACAAAATTATTAAAGATAATTTCAATTTTCAAGGTAATTGAATCTCATTTAAGATTGACGTGATAGAACAGTTTTTATTTTGAGGCCAGTAAAAGTGTTTTCTTAATTAAGGGCTTGCGTAAAACCTTTCTTTCAATCAGATGTTTGGGAAAATCGAATAATGTTGGTACAGCAGTTTTTTTTTTTTTTTTTTTTTTTCAACTATATACCACCAAATTTTCTCTGTCAAAGCAATCGGGAGTAAAATGTTTCGAGCACACCACTGAAGAATTTGTAGTTTTGAAATTTTCTCTTCGTAATTTCATTTCCCAGATTTTTCTTCTGTCTTCATGCTTTGGACAGCTATACATAAAATGAATTAAAATAGTATTTTATAAATGATACTTTTTTAAAAGTATATAATGATAATAAAAATGTATAATATGTTGGCAAATTTAAGTGTTAATGCATGCAAAAGTATACATATATAAACAAGTAAGCAAAGAAATTACTTAAAAAAATTAAAATTAGTATACTTTTTTAAAATCCCTTAACTGAATTTAATAAGTGAGAAAGAGCCACAAAGAATATAAGACAAGTACAAGTCGAAAAAAAAGGACTTAATTAATAAATAAATAAATAACCATTGTTTCATTAAATGTTTGTTACATAAAAAGAATAAATTCAATATACCGTTCCAACCATCATTTTTTATTAGTAATTTTAATATTATAATTTTTAAAATATTTCACAAATTTAATTTTAATTAAAAAGAATTCTTAAAACATGACAAAATATAAAACAAATTCGTGCATTTTTTCTCAGAAACTTCAATTAAAAATTATAAAATGATATTAGAAAGTTGTATTTATTTCAAACAACTGCATTAATTTCAAATTTTAAAATTTAAAGATATATAAACTCACGCGAAATAACTAACAAGAGAGTAAAGATGCGATTCATTTAAAGCAAAAATTTATTTAAAATAAAAATAAAAATAAAAAACGCAAGTGTTTACGTTTTAAAGCAATGAAAACAAGTTTCTTTTGGCGATAAAAATGTATCGCCAAGCACCGTAATAAGAAATGTTCTTATTACGGTTCAAATTAATTCAAATTAACCAAATATACACTTTTAATATTTAAATTGATGACACTGGATGATAGTAAATAGCATTATTACATACATTTAAGTTATTAAACGTAAAATGTTTTCTATTTTTATCATGATAACAAGACTAAACGGTATAATAGTTGGAATGATACATTTTTAAAGTCCTTTAAATATTAAAAAAAGTAATAAAAAATAAATACATACCGATGGAAAGTAACAGAGGTTGTTTTGCTTTGTCTGTCTGTGCATCCATAGGCACAACAACTTGATACCATGATATTTTTTAGTCGCAAACAAAAAATTGTCGAATGTCCTCCACAGAAATCAATGCTATTACTACGATGACCGGAAACGGTCTTGCCTGGAGTCACGTGATTCTTATCTTGGCTGAAGAAACACTGGAGGAATTCTCCCTCTATTTACTATGTTTACTCTGAGGTTTCAACAGTTACATCGTTGGCTTTCTGAAGAAGGTTCGTTCCACGTCACCAGAAAGGGAACTGGGTGAAAAAGTACTGTACGAAGAGCAAGGCATTTTTTTTGAGTGAAAGGCTCCAATAAAGTAAAAGAGATTTTGGACAGAATTTAGGTTTGATTTATAAAATCGCTTGAAGAGTGTTAAATGAAAATCAATTTTATTCCTTTTCGTTTTCAACTTGCACAAATTTTGAATCCGAAAGACTATCTTTTGCTGTTGAACTTTTGTCAGTGGGTTTTGCACCAACACGTATTACAACCAAATTTTACTGCTCATATTCTATTTACAGACGAGGCAGATTTTACACGCGAGGATATATTTAATGCTCACAATTTTCATCTTTAGGCAACCAATAATCCACATGCAACGCTGCCACATGCTTATCAACAACGATTTTCTGTGAATTTGTGGACAGGTATTGTTAATATAATTATTTGATTGGCCCATACCTACTACCAAAGAGGCTGGGTGGTAACAGTTACCTTTTTTTATTTATTTATTTTTTATTTTATTTTATTATTATATTTTTTTTGAAACGGGTTTTACCAGAACTGCTGCAAGAAGTTCCGATCGTCATTCGTAACCGAATGTGGTTTCAACAAGATAAGAGCCCGCGCACTTCACCACCCATGTACGTAGTTACCTGAATGCCACATTTCGGGCAGGATGGATTAGGCATGTTGGACGAATCCTTGGCCACCGCGATCTCTCAATTTATCGATATTTGATTTCTTTTTATGGGGACATCTAAAGAGTCTTGTTTATGATACTCCAGCTGACTCCAGTTGATGAAAATCTAGTATGTCGCATATCCGAAGCTGAAGCACGTGTGCTGGAAATACTTGACATCTTTAGCGTGCATGTCAATAATTTTACTGACGCTGCGAAGCATGTATCACAGTTGGTGGGCGCAAATTTGAACGCCTAGTGTAATATTATTGTATGCATTATTATTTACTTGTAAACCACTTTGTAAATAAGCATTTTTTTTATTCGTGTATTTCGTTTGATAAGTTTTCCAGTTTTGTTTTTTGTTTTTTATTCAAAAATTTAATTTCACGCCAAAAACTTTCAAAGAAGAATTTTATTGTTAAGTAAAAATGAAATGTCAACAAAAGGATAGCATAAAAATTTTCTCGTATGAATGAGAAATTTTGCAAATAAAAAACATGGACCTAATTGTTCCCCTGGTGTTTTTATCTTAATGCGTCACTTGGTCCCATATATTCCTATACAATAATTGACTTACTGACGAATTGTTACTGTGTGCTCTACCTACGAATAATGTTTGTACCATGCGTTTAGAAACACCTTGTATATGTACCAGAAAATGCCACTAAAATAGATTTATTACAATTTATTTTCAGGTAAATATTAAAAGCAACAACAACAATCGTAATTACTTAATTAAATTGACAATGACTAGTATTAGACCAATTGTGGGGGAGGTAAAATACGCCAAATTTGGAATTAATTAGAGTAAAGCAGTAAATTATATTAATCCACTTAGTTTAGGTCTAGAAAGTGCTAAGCTCTAAGCTAAGTCTCCCCTCGTACCAGGTGAACGTTAGGAAATATGCATAAATTTACTGTCAAAAAACACTTTTTTAAAGAAAATACCATAATACTGTCTTCAAATCACAATCTCTTTTAAAAACTCTACAAACGTTGTAGAGCTTAAAATTCTGATTAAAATGAGTACTCACACTTAATACAATTGTTGAATATTAAACTCACAATTCTATTTCAAAATTTTATCCCCGTGATCATAGTGTTGAAATGGGAAAAGTTATGGGTTGGTTGGTTGGTTGTATAGGGTTTAATGGCGCAAAATCCCTTTAGGGACATGCTACGCCAAGCTAAGACTTAAAAATAAAAAAACATGGATTGGAAAAATTATGGGAAAAATGAAAATTGTTTTAGATCCACCAGTTTAGGTTTCAAATGATTAAGCTATGTTCCCCCCCCCCTAATACTAGGTAAGCATCAGGAAATATTAACATGATTGTAGTTAAAAAACACCTTTTTTTGGAGGGGGGGTCTTTTTACTTTTTTATTTCTTTTTTTCTTTTCTTAACAATATCTCAATTAATGACCTTAATGTTGAATAAAAACTTTGAACTGGATATTTATTTTATTCAAAATTTGTAAGTTTTACAACAATTGTACCTGCAATTGCTTGTTACCGTTAGCTACTTTGATATGTTCTTAAGGCAACTTGTTCTTTCCTAACTTCCAAGGTCTTTATTAGTGATTAAGGCAATATTTTGAAATAAAATTGTGGCCTTAATTTTGAACAAATATGAGTACTCATTTTATTCAGAATTTTAAGCTATAAAATATTTATAATGATGATATTTGAGATAGATAGCTGTTTTCTGATATTCTTAAGTTAATTTAGTATCTCCTGGTTTTAGTCTCTTGATTAACGATTAAGACAAAATTTTGAAGCACAATTGTGACCTTAATGTTGAACAAAAATTAAAATGTCGGTAATAACGTTATTCAGTAATCATAGATCTACAACGTTTGTTTTGGCTATGATTTTGATATAGTTAGCTGTTTTGAGGTATTGTTAAGAAAATTAAAAAAAAATTTCGATTAAAAATGTGTAAATATTTTCTATTTCTGGCCTAGTTCGAGAGGAAAGTCATAGCATACACATTTTAGACCTAATTTGAAGAGATTAAAACTATTCCCAGTTTTCTCTTAAATAATACTGAGTTGAAATGTCTGACCATGGGGCTAAAACTTTGAAGTTTAATTGTGACATTAATATTAACAAAAGTATAAACTGTAATTACCCATTGTATTCAGAATTTGAAGCTCTAAAACATAATTTTTTGATAATGTTTTTGAAAGAGTTGAGGATTTCAAGGTAGTGTTATGGTATTAAACACACATACACACATATATATACATTAATAATATATATATTAAATAGGTTTGTTTATATATATATATATATATATATATATATATATCGACTATAAATAAATGAATATTTACTAATGCTCACCTAGTACGTTGGTCAAAACATAATATATTCTTTTTAGACCTATATTGAAAGAATTTAAACAATTTCAAGCTTTTGCCTAATTAATTCTAAATTCATCGCTCTAATCACTGGAAAAATAAAATAAAATCAAATTTTAATAATTTCAAGAGAAAAATTAAAATCGGTGACGTGGAAGAAATTTACCTTCAATAAAAAACTCACTACGAATTATTTTATTCTTTATTTTTAAATATAGAAAACAATGTCATAGAAAAAAACAATATTTGCATTATTTTTATCATACATTAAAAGCTTAAAATCACTTCATAATGTTTTTGCGTAATAGAAAAATAACAATTTTCGCAAAATACACGGATTTTGTCTATATTATATTTTTTTGTTTTATAATACAAATAAAAATTGTAAAGTCTGCACGTCATATTAGGAAACAAAAGAATCAAGTATTCAAGCTTAGCTTTGTTAAAAATATTAGCGTTGTGAATGTATCCAAAAAATCCATCTTTAGAAAGGAAGAGTTTCCACCTTAAGAGAGAAATTTTTAAAATTGTCTATAAATGTTAAAGTATTCTAGAAAAAGAGAAAGGAAGTAATAAATTCAATTTTCGAAATCTCTTCTCTAGATGTAAAAATAAGAATACTGCAATGATACGAGGAAATTGCAAACTTTTTTACTTTCTTCTATCTTTACAAGAAGAAAGTATTGGATTCATGAAAATTTTCGACTTCCGGTTTTCGGCGGATTTATACGTTTTAGAAGGTCCTGAACACGTTTTGACTATTTTTAGAAAATGTCTGTCTGTGAGTCTGTCCGTCCGTCTGTCTGTCTGTCTGTCTGTATGTGACAAAAAATTTGTGGGCGCTCTATCTCAAGAACTAATGCTCGAAATTTAATAGAATTTTATATTCAGTTAGACCTTGATATGAATTAGTGCCTATTGGTTTTTGGTAAAAATTGGCCTGCAGGTGGCGCTGCTATACTACGTTTTTCAAGATTTTCAAGATTGCTATATCTCAAGAACTAATGCACAGAATTTCACGAAACTTCAGATTCTGTGATCCCTTGATATACAAAGACGCTGATTAAGTTTTGGTGTAAATTAGCCAGCAGGTGGCGCTGCTATGCCACGTTTTTCATGATTTTCATGATAGCTATATCTCAAGAACTAATGCACAGAATGTCACCAAACTTCAGATTCCGCAATACCTTGAGATACATAGTCGCTGATAAGGTTTGGTGTGAACTGCCCTATAGGTGGCGCTGCTATGCTACATTTTGCACGATTTTTGCGATAGCTATATCTGAAGAACTAATGCAGAGAACTTCATCAAATTTTAGATTCTGTTACACTAAAATATATAACATAATTAGACGCTGATTACATTTTGGTAGTAACCTTGCAACAGGTAGTGCAGCTATGCTGCATTTTGCACGATTTTTCCGATAGCTATATCTCAACAACCAACGCACAGAATTTCATCAAACTTCAGATTTTGTTACAAAATGACATATAACATGATTACATGATGTTTACGTTTTGTTATAAATCCTTCAACTGATGGTGCTACTGTGCTATATTTTACACGATTTTTTTAAACTAGCTATATCTCAAGAGCTAATGCACAGAATTTCATCAAACTTCAGATTTTCTTACACCATAACATAATTAGACGCTTTTTTACGTTTTGGCATAAATTGTCCAAGATATGGTGTTGCTGTGCAACGCTTTGCAAATTTTTTGTTATAACTATATCTCAAGAACTAATGGACGAAATTCCAACAAATTTCAGATTCTGTTAGGTCTTGACATAAATAGATGCTTATTAGGTTTCAGTATAAATTACCCAACATGAGGAACTACTAAGCTCTTTTTCTCAGAATATTAATTAAATTTTGCGTTTTAGGCTTTTCGGATACCAGAATCTCATTAGGCTAAGTCAAATGTTCGAGGAAATTCGATAGTGGATAACTTTGGGGTCACCACGTTTTTTTTTTTTAATATATATATTAAAATGTACTTATGAGATAGAAGAAAGTTTTGGGATTGACATATCCAACTAGTTTAGCACGTCTTAACATAGTATTTATAAGATGTTTATGCATACAATTTGTTTGTCCGTACTCACAGCCATGCAAACGTAAATATACTTGGAATAACAGGTTACTCTATCGTGTTTGATATTGCGAATAAATGTGTAGAACTTATAGTTTAAATACACAGAAACTCAAAAGAATTCCGCCGCTCTTTATAATATATCAGAGAAAAAATAAACGTGTGTTTTAAGATGTACAGATAATATTGTCTGATCCGGCATAATAAGGATTATCATAGTGGATAATCCGGTACGACATTCCGAAACACAACAGAATCGAGAAGTAATAAAAGACAAGCCTGAAGCAAATTTTGAAGAGTTAAGAAGGCAAATTTTAACACATGAGGCTATCATTTAGAGTATCATCAACGCAATAGCCCCCCAAAGACGTTTAATAAGATGAAATTGGTAGGAGAGAATCAAAAATAACAGTTGGAATGAAGTAGCAATTGCTTTGAATACAATTATTAAGTTTTCTGAGCACAACAGTTCGTTCAACCATATATAAATAATGAAATTGCATCATACGAAATGCCTTTCGAAATAAACTAGTTGGATGAAATGATCCCCAAACTTTCTCCTATCTGATACACTTTGACATTGTGAAATTTCTTATCACAGTTCCAAATTTAAATGGCAATCTAAACCCATAAAGATATTTTTAAAGATATGACATTAAGTGCATTAGTTCTTGAGATATGACTATAGTTAAAATCGTGTACATCCTACAAATTTTAGCATAGCTGATTTACCTACAAGATGATTGACACAAAAATGCTGACAAAACCAATTCATGTCAAAGATTAACTGAATCTGAAGCTTGAAGGAAATCCGTGCATTATTTCTTGAAACAGATATGTTACCGAAATCGCAACAACTGCAGTGTAGCAGCGCCATTTGAAAAGCTATTTACAACAAAATATAAATAGCATCAACTCATTTCAAGGACTAATCGAATCTGGAGTTTGATAAAAGTTAGAACTGCTGCGGAAATTTAAAAAAAATCAGCATAGATTCGCTAATTATTGTGCTAATTACATCAAAATGTATAAAAAGTCAATTTATGTCAAGGATTAACTGAATCTGAAGATTGCTTAAATTCCGTACATTAATTCTGAAGACACAGCTATTGCGGAAATCGAACAAAATGCAACATAGCAGCGCAATCTATTGAGTGATTTACACTAAAATATAAAAAACGCCATTTCTTATTATGGATTAACTGAATCTGAAATTTCAGGAAAACTCGTGCATTAGTTCTGGAGATTGAGCGATTGCAGAAATTTCAAATTATCCTTCCTAGCAAAATCACCAATTGACTGATTTACACTAAAATGCAAATAAACATTTTTAGTTAAGATTTTTAAAGAATAAAAAACTTTTTTTTTTGTTGCCATTTTTTGTTAAATTCAACACGTTTTTTCGGATATTCATAATACGGATATTTTAATAATTCGGAATGCTTCAAGTCCCAAAAGCACCGGATAAGAAGATGTTTTCGGTAGCACTTTTTCTAAGCTATACTAAGCATAATAAATATTCATTATACTAAAAATTATATGCATGACTGAAGTGCATTAAAACATATTTATTCTCGAATATGGTACATATAGGAGTAATAGTTTTTTTACAGGAATACTCGAGACGATTCCATTATTTTCCGATCTCTGAAAAAAATCGACCGTGATGTATTTTAAAACTGTTGCATTCTCACAAAAGTAATGAATATGATAAGAGGTTTTGCGATGCACTAATGTATGCTATTTTCAGAATATTCGGTGTAAAGTTGCATCATGCACTTTATTAGTAATGCATTAAACATTTACATTGCCATACAAAGATATTCATTTACATTATGATTCAAGGACGAAAAAAACGTGTGCAATTTATTTTGCTTATATCTTATATTTTCAATATAACAAAATTTATACATATTACTCTGGATTATCACAAGTGCATAGGTGTGCATAGTATTTCTCGTTTATATTTCGGGTAGTACATGCGATCTATTATTCAGTATCTTAACAGCTGTCTATACCCGATAATAATAGAAGCACTCTTTATGTTGTAATAAGCTTTTTTATGTTTGGTTACTAAATTTTTGCATAGCACATTTGCAAGAAAAAAATCATATGCATGTCTGCACAAGAGAATTAAAAAGTATTATTAAGTATGCTCATCAATTCTTTCTAGTGGTTTTGTACCCAAATTATGCCTATTTTAACAGAAACATATTTAGCTTGTTAAGATGTTTTTGAACGATACCAATGAAATCATGTAGAAGTTTACGATATTAATTAGATTATGACCGTTTAGAAATGACAATTGCTGGAACTGTGAATTCAGTAGCCTTAAGTATTTTTTACCTCATTATAATTTTAGCTTCATATGTAGCATGCATAAAAATATGATGGTAATCTATATATGACTATAAATAAAAATGTAAGCTTGATATCATTCAAGAGAAAGTAAATTTTTTATAGCATCACTAATATAAAAATTTTTTAAGGACTTTTGTAAAATTACTTAAGAACAAAAGTTGTATAATGTAATGAAATATATACATATAAACCTTTTTTAATCCTAATAAAGAAAGTTTGAGATAGTGTCATTATTTTACTTTATTTTAATACATTTTCTTTCTGTTTACAAAAGAAATTTGTTTAAGTGAATGAGCATTTACTATATAGAGAGATCTTAAATACCTAAGTCATTTTCACATTAAGAACACTATTATTACCCTTTACAGTTGGGTCAGAGGCTATTATATTAATGCTAATTAATGCCATATTTCAATATCTAATACTTTTCAATTAATGTATTTAAACTTACTATTAATGTATATTATACTTTTTCTATTTCATTTTACAGCAGTTTTAATTGAAGAAGTCAGTGATAAATCATTTATCACATTTTCCCAATTGCTTAAAATCTTAAATATTTCAAAACTTATCATTAACCTTAAAATAAATAATTTTTTAAACAAAACTTTTAATTAATAACTTTAAATAATGCATATTTTTTGAATACTGAAAGTTAAGTTCCTGTATATTGTACATGTTTTTGGATTATGGACACTTTGTTATTTTTTCAAATTGTTTTGCTCGGCAAAATTGAAAATAAAGTGTCAATTTAATAATAGATAAAATTCTCATTTAAATTTAAATATTTGATAAATCTGCTTATACTTGTTAAATAAGGAAACTCAAAAATAGATGGCCATAGATGAAATATTACCAGTCTAAATATTTCCAAAACTCCATCATAGATTAAAACTTAAAATATATTCGTAGGAAAAATTTCAATGAGTTCAATAATGGTGACGTGCAGTTGTGTTATTGGATCATAAAATGAAAGTGTAATTTTATTGTTTAAATATTTAAATGGTTGAATAGTTTTATTGAGTTAGATAACTGAATTTTTCGCGTATGAGCGTATATTTTCTATACATTTTTATATGGATTTGTAAGGCACGTATTGACTTTATGGTTATTAAAGACGGGATATTTTCAATTTAAGACATTTCGACGAATATTTAAATATTTTCTTGGCGGAGTCTTGTGGAGCTTCTTGTGTATTATAAAGAATATGTTTGACATTGCAATAAAAATGACGTAAAAATATTTATTTCAAAATTTTCTTATCGAATGAATTTTCATTTTGAGAGTAATTTTTTAAATATAATTACCAAGAATTATTTTTTAGTTTATACATTTTTGTTACTTATTTTCAAAATTAACTTAACTAGACTCACTTCCAAAAATGAAATTTCTGCCCTTCTCCCTATCAGAAGCACTTATGATAAAGAAAAATTTTCAGCTACTTCCACCAGTCAAATAATAGACATTGCTGATCGTGCTATTATTAAAATCTATGACAATGAATTTTATAGATTAGAGGACCATGTTGCAGATTAACTACAAACAATATTAGAGCCAGAAAAAATTGGCAACGCACCTACAAAATTTCAAAAAAAAAAAAAAAAAAAAAAAAAAAAAAAAAGAACTTAAGATAAAAGTCCTTTTTCATATACCTTATTTGTATATTTATTTATTTTAAATTAAGTTATATTGTTTAAACATACAATGCTCAAATCAGAGAAAATGAATTATATAAGATTGAATACTAGATTTTGTCAATACTGAATATGAATGGGAATTTTTAGAAATTAAACATCTTTTCATCAATTTGGTTTTATTTTGAGAGATTTATAGGGTCGCCAAATTTCACGATATCATGAAGTGTATGCCATTTTAAATCAACATGATGGATAAAACAAACCAATGAGCTTGGTCGAAATCTTAATTCATGTGCATATGCACACTCACGTCGAAATCTATTAATATATGCAAGTGCTGTCGCGGTCAAATTGATTTTTTCAAAAATGTCACCCACATTACAAATTCACACTGCTATATCTCAGGCGTTTTTTAAAGTAAAGGTAAAGCAAAAAATACTCCGAAATTAATTATTAAGATCAAACACTGTAGAAAGAACCTTTTTTCAATTTCTAATTTTTTGTTTGTACAACATTATACATTTAAAAGTTTTTCGACGAACTTAAAAGGCCGCCATTTGGAAACAAGATGGAGGATGATGTTGTCCAGGGAACTCTGTCAAGACATTGGTATGTAGTATTAACACACGATATTATATCCAAATCAATTTAGAAATGTGCGTATCAGTTTTGAAGTGACAAATTTCAATTTCGCGTGACAAATTTCAATTCAATCAATTTTTTATCGGCCCGGCCCGTATGGCCCGTTAAATTTTTTTGCCGGTCAGTCCCGGCTCGTTTATTTTGCTTGTCGGCCCAGCCCGGCCCGTTCAGAAAACTATTCTGATTCTGCCGGCCCTGCCCGTTAGAAAATTTGAAACAATTCCGCCGTCCCGGCCCGCGGGTCGGTCCGGGTACGGGCCAGGGGCCAAGCCCGGGCCCGTGCAGATATCTAACCTATAGAAATCGTAAATTTACTATTTTTTATTAATCGCTCCCTTAAAATACACTCTAACTGTTTTCGTAACTGGTAAATGAAAATTAGAGTTAGCAAATATTTTGCGAAAACTGATTTTAATTAAGTAATTCTCTTTTGTAATTTATTTTAAAATAAACTCAATAAATATATAATGAACTGTAGCAATAGCAAGTTTCCATGGTCCAACATTTATAAATACTGAGAAATTATTTTTGACCAAAGACTAACATTAAGACCACACATACACTACACGCGAAATAAATTACGAGAAGCTAAGAATTTAATTCCCTACATTTTAGCTCAAAATAATGGTAAGTCTATCACAAACACAGTGCTTTTTAAAATTTTCATTTTTATATGGCCAATTTCAACATATGGATGTAAAATGTGGAGTTACGCAGATTACTGCCACATAAAAATTAATAAAATCTAAAAATTCTATAGAAGATTAATATATATGATGTATCATACTAAGTTAGAAATTTTTATCTGTATAAATAAATTAAATACTTATATTTAGGATTTTAACATTAATTTTCAGCTTTCCTAAGAAAATTCTGACAATAGTGCTTTAAATACGTTTCCAACGTACTATATTCTCCACATCCTTAATAAAAAAAATACATAATTTAGGTATGATTCTAAATAATTTACATATACAGAAAACTTTTAAGTTTAACTTTGCAAATTTTTAATTAATTATTCCTTGATTTTATCTGCATTTTAAGAGAAAATAAAGAATCTCATGAGACATCCTAGTAAAACTCATCCTTGGCTCTGCCTCTTTTGGCTACATTCTTTAAAACAGGGTTATTTCAGATCGTTAAGTTCACTTATCCCCCTGTTGTCGAAGTATGCATAGAGAATTTCTCTGCAGCAAAAGTGATAGTGTCGAGAGGCCTTTTTAAAATTTTGAACCATTGGAGACAGCCAGGAGGCTGATTCAGCTAGGTGGGGAGGCCTACCATATGGCTTGAGCTCAACAAGCCCCACCTAGACAGCCAGGAGGCTGCGGAGAGCTTATCGCTGAGACATTGTATCCTGTTTAAGATATATTTTTTAATACTTCATTTTAGATAAATTTAAATTTTATTATGGCCGTCATAATGTTCGTACTGCTGCCGCTTACCGAGTATGTTGCTTTAAAGAATTTTATCAAGGCTATTTTCTGCGCTCAATCTGGGAAACTTTGGCGGTCGGTTCTTGGTTCTCGGTTTGGCGGGTTCTAGGATTCTTTAAAAATCCAAAACAACATTATTTATTTCTAATGCACTTTCTTACATTTTTCCAGATGTTTGATACATAACTAAATAAAAACAGTAAGATACTGTAAAAGTACATATCATAATTAAAAAAAAATAATAATATTCATTTATCTAAAGCTTTTTCCTCTCTTGAAAATATTCAAAAATATCCTTCATAAATGTCACGGAAAATTACTATTCAGTAGAGTAAATTAACCTTTTTCAAATAAAGGATTTTATGAAAGGTACTGCATAAAATATTTCTAATATTTTTCTAAAGTAAATATAATATAGATTATACGATATAGAATGACGTTGTTGTACAATGAATGCAAGTCAGCAATTCAGTTATTTAGTTGCATTAAAATGCACATGCAAACAAAACTATTATACATAGAAAATTATTAGTATTTTAGTAATTAACAATGTTCTTTAATATTGTGGTATTTTAAATACAAAAGCTTCTGTGCATTGTGTATGTAAGTCATTCAATAAGTAACTTCTATATATTAAACGTTTAGGATTAATCGTTTATTGAAATAATATTCACTAATATTGAAATATATTTTATTTTTGTTGAAATATTATTAGTATATTGTTACAATATATTCTGATAACAAACAATAGTAATACATCTGTTAAATATATTTGTAAACAGTAAAATGAACAATATTATAGATGAGACACAACAGACTTACGACACAAACTTCATAAGTGCACGAGGCTGAATAATTCCACCACAGATTAAACTAATCATTGAGGCAACCGTAATAATTACCTGTCGTGCATATGCATAATATAAAATAAGAAAATAAAACATGTGTAAACTATTTATAAAATTCATTGGAATTCCAAAATATAAATTAAGCTTATATTTAAATATTTTTAATGCATAGTAATCTTCTATTAGTGAACTCGTATACGAGGTACTTCTTTATTATCTCGTCCTCCAATTTCAGCAAGTTTAAAAAAATTGCCAAACCACTCGTAAGTATACAAATTTACATAATTTTTATTTTAAATAACGATAAAACAAATAAAATAGTAAAATATTAATAAAAGTACAAATAAAACGAAGAATTAAAAATCACTTGATGAACGTAACGCATACATATTAGAGATGAGTTCAGGTTAAATTCCAGAGCCCGGGCCGGCGCGTGCCCGATGATTTCTAACCCGAGCCCGAAACATATGTCATCAGAGTCCGAGCCCAATTGTAAAAATATGCAATTAAAAAAAAAGAGGTCATAATACTTAAAAATAATCGTTGTCCTAAATGAAATGTCCTTTTTAAACAACTTATTACATGGAAATAGCTGCTAATGTGTTTATGTAATGGTCTATTTACTGTAAAAGATGTACATCTTGAATTATAATTGATTCCTTCCTCAAAATAATCTTTTATATTTTTTTATGTTTCTAAAAATAATCTTAAAAAACTAATACCGTTGTCTGAAAGATCATATATTTTAATGTTGTTTCCATATAAAATTAATTTTATTTTCATATAAAAAATTATTTTGATTCGCTCACAAAACAAGTCTAAAACTTTGCAATTCTTAAGCTAACGTTAATTGAGTAAAAATTAAAGAAAATATTCATTTCCCAGTAGATCGCTAAAAAATTACTGATAAATAAACTTTCCAATTAAACATTACTATAATGGCGCCTTATAAAATCAGCATTCTCGTCACCGTCAATACGACACTTAAATAAACAAATATCACACATTTTCTTTAGCCTTGAAAAGCTACAAAAAAGAAGAAAATACGCTTTCTATTTCCCTTTCATTTTGATCAAAGTAGTATTAAAATGACATGAACTGGAATAAGTAATTTTTAAGCAAAAAGTTATTTTTCTATACGAAAATAAATAAAATCGTCAGTTTCAGAAATAATGACGTCGACTCCGTATGGTCTCTAACACATATATTGTGTTTATTATTAAGTGAATGTGACATTTATGTGAAAACCATTATAGTTAAATCCATTAATGGCATTTAATCTTACAGTTTGGCGATAGTTTCATAGGTTTAGATAGTTTGGTGATAGATAGGGATTATCAAATAGTACAGGTTTACATTAAAGAAACATTCATTCTATTGGTTTCATGCATTGTTTACCCTTTCCGGCGCACTACGCTTTAAAGTTGGAATTTAAAGAAAAAAAAAATAGGCAATCTATTTAGGCCTAGAGGAGTACACAGGTATTGTTTTGTAAAGATTGCACAAACCATTTTAATTATACAGCTGTTGCCAAAGTGGTAAATTCCCATAAGTAAGCATTGATAAGAAGCGCAGTAAGAAGAGCATTGCTGTGAAGCGCGTATTACAGTAAAACATTTTACCTATTATTTAAAAACAGTAGAGTTTGATCTCTGTGGTTCTGCCATGTAGAACTCATTAGAAAGAGTTAAAGAAGCCTTTAGAGTAGTTTTTGAAATATTCATATTAGTTTTTGTGTTTCTAAACAGAAGGAACTTTAGGTATTGCCGACCCGGCAACACTGCGCCTTAAGGGGTTTATACATTGAATAACAATTAATAGTTTCAGTTCTAAAAATGTAATGTATTTTTAATAAATTTAACAATGATTAATACCCTCAAGGAATAAATTCATACTCGTAATTTAACTTTTAATATATTGTTCAAATAATCATATTGTTTTAGCATTTAAAATAAAAATCAGATAAAGAGACCCTACAGTTTTGCCTTTTCGTTTGAAGTAAAAATCGAATGTTTACAGTTTTCAAATATTTTTCTTAGACTCCCAAATTACCTGAATCAATTAAAAATGTAAAGTCAAGTAAAAACTCAAGTAAAAATCTCTTGTACGATCAATCTAATTCCACTTGTATTTTAACAAAAAAAAAGGCTTATATTAATTACTTGGCATATACGTTTATAATAAATAAATATAAAATTTTCTGAAGTACTTTTCTGTACACGGTGCAAAAGAAGATGCAAATCTACAAAACTAGTTTTTGCACTAGTTTAGCTAAAGAATTCTAAAGATTTACAAAAGAATTCACTGCAATTACAGTACTCTAACTAAACTTTTACCTTTAATACTGGTTGTAGTTACATGAAATGCTCGATATCTCAATTTCTAAAAATTTCTTTGTAGCCTGGCAAACTTTCAGATTTGCAATGATGATATTTATTTTGTACATAAAGTTTTATTGGTGCCGTAACATAAAAAGTTCTAGGGATCTTAGTTTTCTAGAAAAGTTTAAGTAACTTTATAGATTTATTTATTTATTTATTTTTACTGTAATGCAAGATACCCCATGCATTTTTTAATCTTACAAGATAATTTGAAGTAATTTTGATGTTTTTTCTTATGTCACCACCATGTAAAATATTAATTTGGAACAATTTGCATCGGATATGATAAGATTTGTCATCTGTGTCATATATATATCTTAATTGACTTTAATCTAAGTATGACATTCTTAAACTGACTTTTTATAAATCATTTTCAAAATTTACTTTTAAATGCTACACAAAATTTTAAGTCATTTATATTATTCTTCGTTCAGTTTGTATCGGTCTTCGGCATTTATTTTTGAGAACTCCCTGTGATATACAAATCCAAAAACGTGAAAAATAAATCAAGAAACATAAAATACATATTTTCCTAAACTTATACACGTTTTATTGCAGTTCTAATTTCAAAAAATAAATTGCTGATGTGTTTGAAATTCGATACTTTTCAGTATCTTGTTTAGACTTTTGAGATGTTTATGAGTTGTTTTTATCTGTTTTTAGAAGTAATGTTTAAGCCTCTATTACATCGTGATAACTGAATTGCTTTAGGCAGTATTAGAGGAATGAGGAAAAGTAATGAAATTTTGTAAAAAAAATGCAATAAATCGAGACATCAAATTTAGTAACTTGAAGCGAAACTGAGTACGGCTGTATTTTTAGAAATGCCATTTTAATGCCACTCTTTGGACCCATGTCAGTTCTCCGTATTCTATTAAATTTGTTTCAAAATCTATTAAAACTGTTGTGTAATATTTTACTCTCTTTTTTACATACTCATTTGTAATATTTTATCTTCGAATCTAAATTGTGCCACGTCCATGCATACACAGCAAGAATTATTAGAAAAATATCTAAAACTAGTTCTAGTTGTCTATTATGATAAAAATTCATATAAACTGTTGTGAACAATGTATCCTGTGTATAGGCTGGTACAGAAATATGTTATGAGATGATCGCCTTGACTTTATT
This sequence comes from Maratus speculifer, assembly GCA_964019185.1. Classification (NCBI taxonomy): domain Eukaryota; kingdom Metazoa; phylum Arthropoda; class Arachnida; order Araneae; family Salticidae; genus Maratus; species Maratus speculifer. The sequence continues at coordinate 164,302,102 of OZ025294.1, read as the reverse complement.
GGTGATATATTAATTTTGACGAAACTTCCTTATCTTGAAACACTTATTAATAAAATTTCAAAATTTAATTCAGGTCGATTTTAAATTTAGATTTGCCAAATATATACCATTAAAACTAGGTCATAAACAGGGTAGCAGAACACTTATTCAGTCATACACCCATTACGAACGAAAGAGATATTATGAAATCATTGTAAAAGAATTATGACTTGCAAACCATTTTCGTGATTTACAGAAGGTGAATCGTATTCAATGAACATATTAGTCAAACAACCGCTGAATATTTTTTAAGGGGAAATCGATTTGTTTATTTTATGATCTCATTCTACTATACTAAAATCTAAACATATTTTAACAATACTTTTCTATACATTATAAAAAAACAAAGACAAAAACAAAAAAAACAACCAAAAAAAACTGGTAAGTTATTAAAAGTTTTTCAGGAAATTCGTATTTCTGCAACTACTTATGTAACGGCAATAGCAAAACATCACGCTTCAGATAAACATACACACGGTAAACCAAAAAATCTGTAAAATTACAAAAAGTTTTATTTATTTATTTTTTTTTTTTTTTTTAGGAAATCGGAATGCATCGAACATTTTATGTAACTGAAACTACATAAACTCTTAGTAAAATTAGTGTAACTTTAGTAGCTTTACAACTGGTTTTGTAGGTTTATATCTTTTTTTATAGATTTTAGTAATTTTACATCTGCAGGGTTACAGATTATTTTACAGTGTATATTCTAAAAGAATTTAATTTATGTGCATATTGTAAGTTTTCCAGAATAAAAAATAAAGAAAGAAAAATTTGCAATCTTTAATTTGGGTATTAAGTAGCTTTTAGAGTTCTATTGTCTTTTTTTTATAAATGGCAGTTAATTAAAAAATGGTGACGCAAAGTTTGTTATTTTTTGATTGATCAGTATCAGAATTAAAAATTTATATTTTAAATTTTAGAATTCGATTTAAGAAATCATATTTTTCATGTATGCAGATGATGGCACATACTGAAGCTCTGTCATGGTGTGATATAGACTACTACACTCTGAACAATTAAGTGAAGCCAATAGTTAGAAAATTTTGTTCCAGAAATACTGAATGATAAAGATAGAAAAAAATAAACAGCTGTCAAACATGTTGATTAGACAAAATATTTGATCGCTGTTGTTGTTTGATCGTTCCAGTTTAATTTTATTCAACTTTTCCTAAAAGTAATGCCACTTTTAATTTTATAAAATAAAAATTTAACTGCGCGACATTTGCATTGAGCAATTCCCTTTTTTTATTATTAGTTTCTCGTTTAATTAATATTGTTATCATTATTCATTTTATTACTTTTCGATTACTTATATATACTTTTCAATGAAAATAATTTTATTTCTTATTTCGTATTCATTTTTAACAGGTTTTTTAAAAATTTCGAACAATATCGAATTGTTAATTATATACCATAAAAAAGATTTTGAAAATGTATTTTTTATATTTGAACTTTGAAGTGGATTGTAAAATTAATTTAAAGTTACGTTTATTAAATTGAACAGTTCTTTAACTTTTTACATTATACAAGAATCGTTCTCTTAAGCGGGATTTTCTATCTTCTTTAAGGAAGCAGCAACATGAGTACAATTACGAGACAAAAACCAAAAGAAATGATTTGCACAGATTCCTAAATTCATTATCTTATAGATAGAATGTTGGTAGCTTGTGCAAAAAATATTTCTACTAAATCCTTCTACAATCCCTAGTATGATTACAAAACATCTCCGAATCCATGCATGGCAAATTCTTTTTTATTGGTTGTAACTTTTATATATATATATGTATATAATCATACACGAGGAAAAGTCAGTAAGTATATCGCAGAACAATATGAGAGGCCGGAAATTAGAAGTAAATTGTTTCCATATATGCGCATAGATGATAGTATTATCCAATTACAGAATATTAATCTCGAATTTCTGAGACAACAGTTGCCCAAAAGGAGTAAGGCACGGGTAAAAGTTGTCGACGATGAACGAAGTAATCGCTAACAAAAATAGTTACTACAATAGGGCATACGGTTTAAGTCCACAGCTGATTTATATAGTCGTTGATGGCTGAAAAAGCAGATGAACTGTTGTTGGTCGCATTTCACCTCTAATAATTTCCTCAACATTGCGTACAAGTTTTTCTGTCGCAATCTCAATGGGATAAATGCTTCGCTCTTCTCAGTAAATTTTGAGCGCCCCAGTTCTTCTTGTACAACTGATGTCTCAAAAATTCAAAAATAACATCTTATTGTTGGATAATGCACTACCTATGAACTACCTATTTTGAAACTGTTTACTAATAATTTATGACCTCACATATCGATTTGTAACCTACTTATTGACTTTCCCTTATATATATTAGTATCTATAAATCTATCTATATAAATATTGTATTTAATAATCTATAATAAAATTTCAAATCTAAAATTCAAAATGTCTAAGTTCGAGTCCTCGACTGATAAAATTTCACTATGTTGAAGGGGATTGCGAATGTCCTACCCTAGCCTTGAAGATGAGTTATGTACTTCACTATTTTTTTCTATTCTTGATTATGACTAAAAACATACAATATCAGAGAGTCACACTTTCTTCATAAAATAATATAGTTAAAAATGGAATGAATAACGCTCCATTTTTCAGCCATATTCATCAAACAAGACCGGATTATGCATGAAAATTTATTGTCTTATAAATCAGTAAAAAGAGTAATGACACAGCAAGGAACCAGTTTCAAATACGGTTCTAGACATTTTTCGCTGTGTTGGAGTGAACCTCAAATATGCTATTTCATGGTTGAATGTATAAAAAAGTAATTTAAGGAGCCATGCAGTTAATGTCACAAATAGTGATCACAAATTTTACTATTAATAGCACTATCCATCACAAGGGTTCGCACTTATCAAGAAGTTCAAGATTGTTAGATGTTTTCATAAGAGAAATTTCGCAACGTATTTGTCACATTATTATTTGGTCACTATATTTTTTATTATAGAAAGCAAATATGAAAGTACGAAAATTTCATAATGGTGCTTTAAAGTCCTGGAAACGTACGCACCGTGCTTAGATTTCTGTGTCATTCATTAGCCCCACCAGTGGCCGCGAGGTTCTGACCTCCAAACAGTTAGACGGTAGATGTTGGGTTCGACCGTCGGCCTAACCGTTCGGATCTAATCGTTAGTTTTCCGTGTTTTTCTTCAAACCTTGCGTAAATACGGGTTAGGTTCCCTTAGAAAGTCCCCCACGGATGGCATCCTACCCCATAGGGCCTATATTCCATAGTGCAGATAATTGGTCGACATAAAAACAAACAGTGTCATTCATTCTGATCATTGAAAGTTTCTTTCCAAAAGGGCGATTGGTATTCATGTTATTGACACCAAAAACAGAAAAAAATTAATAATTTTTTTTAATATATATTTATGTACGCCTTTATAAATTATAAATTTGTTTGATTAATTCAGAGAAAAAGTAACTAAAAAGTTAGAAACATTTACATGAATCAATACAGAAAAAAAGAAAGACCTTAATAATTCTGTAACAAATTTCAGTTTTTTTAAATGGAAATTTTACAATATTATTTTTTAAAAATTTAAAAATGCAACAAAGAGTGATAGCTTTTGATTTGGAGCACATTGTATTCACCTGTAATAGACTACGATTGCGATTATTTTTTAATTACAGGAATATGTTTTACAATTATGTCTTATAAAAATAAGATTTAGATTATCTCCCATTACCTATATTTTACATTTTAGGATATGATTACTTTTAGAGTACGATTATCTCTCATCGATAATTTTTAGATTTTAGTCTATGATTATGCCTCGGAAATCACAGGAAAGAGTAAAGTGAAAGGGTAAAGAAAGGAAAACTGTGTTCACATATGCTATTTGTTTCTTTTTAAAGACTTTTTTTAAGATATGAAAATATAATTTCTAAAGAAAATATTCCATCATATATAATGATTTATAAATGTTTATTTATAAATGTAATAATTATAATTATAATGAAGTATAGAAACTCCACTACTAAAACAAAATATAAGAAACTTTTGTAATATGTAGAGCTTTTGGAAATAAAGTTTGTGCAGCAGATATTTGGTGTTTCACAAATGCAATTCACTTATTATACTAAATAATTTTTATTATATGTATTTAGTTGTATATATATATTTTTAAATAATTAATTAATTCTGTCGAAACCTAACAAAATATAAGTTATTAGCGGTAGCCCGGTGATCATTTAAGTATCATTAAAAGAAAGATAAATACCAAAAATGAGCGAAACATTTTTTTAAAGAATTTAAAACATTTAGAATAAACAATCAATAATTTAACATATTTTATAGATGATAATATTATCATTATCATTATTTGGGACCTTCTGTCTTATAACTCAGTCCTACATAGCAAAATTTTGCGTCAATTTATCGAAATAGTATTGAAAATGAAACCACAAAGAAGAAAAAAAGTAGGATAAGTAAAATATTGTAAATTGACGAATCTCGCAACGAGAAAACAGAAATGATATATTTGTACTGCAATATTTTGTTTTCGACAGTATGTGGCATGAAAATTTTATGTGTACAATTCCTATAAAACTTTTCAAAAATTTATTATTATTAAAAAAACAAGCTGTTTTTGAAAATGATTTATAATTTTACTGTTTTAAAACTTAATTAACTGTGGAAATGAAATCCTGCTGCCAAAGCAAGTTTTACAAAAGCATTACTAATATAGTTTAAAATATTGAGCTTAAATAGTAATACTGAAAGAGGGAAAATGATGTTTCTTTGATGCAATCATATTAATCTTTTATATTTTATGAATGAAATATTTTGTACGTTAATTTTTCTGAAAAAAGAAATCTTTACTCATATTTTCTACAATAAATGATTTTAAAATTAACACGCTTCAAAAAATAATTTTTTCGGGATTGGAGTTGATATTTTGCGTTTTAAAAATGAAAAAAAAAAAAAACTATTTACTGCTAATTGCAATGTCATTTTGAACATGAATTATTTTTCGGTACATATTGATATTTAAAATTCATTCTTTTATGTATTTATTTATTATTTTGAAATTTTTATTTATTTTGAAATTTTAAATAAAAATTAACTCTTTACGTAAACCGTGCGAAGGTGAAAGAGTTAAGAGTTAATACATTTTTTCAAAAAAAAAAAAAAAAAAAAAAAAAAAAAAAGAATTAATATAATAAGAAAGTAAGCATTTTATTGCAACATCAAACAATATCCGTTTTATTTTCAATGTATGACGTCATCTTCGCTTGCTTTCTATAATTATTTACTAGAAGGAGTGACCGAGCTTAGCTCGGTCAAAATTAACTTTGTGCTCAACTCGATATAATATTCTCACTGTATCATTCACTCTGTATTAATACTATAAAACATGTTACTTATAATAGTATTATTTACAAAATCAATCAATAAGAAAACTGTGTATGTAACGTACATGTTCTTAAATTTTACATTATATAAAAACTTAAAACGAAAGGACATCAGTCGAAATCACATTTTTAGCTCTACTCTGATTGGATTAAAAATGCATCTCGATTTTTTTTAAGAATGTCTAAAAAATTTCTTCACTTTCTGTAACTCAATATTTTCTTGCCGAATATAGCCAAATTTGGCGACATTATTTCATTTGGCGCAAGATACTTCTTTTGCCTTTTGTAAAATTGATTCTTGATTTTTCCGAGAAATGTCGCCAATATTCTGTCAAATATTGCCAAGTGATTGGTTGTTCTCGTGACTCAGACCCGCATTACCCAAAATGACACACTAATCAAACTTGTTCAAACACGTGACTTAGCTCAATGGTCCTCAGGTAATAATAAACGGTAGGATATAAAATTTAGTCAAATTCGTTTAAACCCATTTCTTAGATAAAGTTATCTTGTCCCGCACTGAATCAAAAAAATTACAAACTAATATAATTTTCTCGAACATGGGACACAAACTATTGATCTAGGAAAGACTGAAAATGGTAAAATATCATTCAGTTAAAATTCGTTTTAGCGGTATTAGATTAATTAGTCAATTTGGATATAACTTTGTCATTATCAAAATGATGTCACTATCATTTGAGCCGTTTTTCTAGAAGCAATTAAATTGACCCGCAGCAACAGTGACCCAAATAGAACCTCAAATCGAATTTTCTTGAACATGCGACCTTACCCAATGTCCTTTACGAGTTTAAAAACTACATAATACAAAATTTAATCAGATTTGTAAGATCCATTTTTCAGATAAAATTTAGTTGAATCGTAGTGAACCAAAACTGACCCACTAATCGACATTTATCAAACATGTCCTCTTACCCAGTGATCTTCTCGTACCTAAAAGGTTAAACATATTATTACCCAGACCCATAGTGACCAAAAATAGGCCATTGATCGAAATTCCTCGAAAATGTAACCTAGCACAATGATCATCTTCTGCTTTGTAATGACATAATACAAAATTTTGTTAAAATCTTTTGGGACGTTTTTTTAGAAACAACTACTTTGATTCTGATCCAATGTGATCCAAAACGACCCACTAAATGAATGTTCTTGAACATGTAACTTAACCCATTCGTCTTCTTAAGCCCGAAAACAATTTTAAAAAAATACAAAATTTAGTAAAAATCATTAAACCCGTTTTTTAGAAAAAATTATTTTGACCCGCAATGACCCCAAAATGATCCATTAATCGAAATTACTTGAACATGTAATCTAGCCGGATGATATTGTTCCCGAAGTAACACAAATTCTTGTGAAAATTGTTTCAGCCTTTTTTAAGACATAATTAGTTAGATTCTGACTCATTATGGTGCAAAATGTCCCACTTATCGAATTTTTTCAGCATGTGACCTAACCCAATGACTTTCTTGTACTCGAAAAAGATATAATACAAACTTTAATTAAAATTGTGATTACCATTTTCTAATTAAAGTTGCGTGACACACAGTGATCCAAAAATGACTTATTAAACATTTTTTACTAATGCGCGACTAAGGCCAAAATGTTCTTTTTGTGCCAAAAAAACATTTCTAATTAAAATTTTGTTAAAAGTAATTGAGTCGTTGTTTATATATAATTAAAATGACCCTGACTCATTTTAACCCACAATAACCTATTAATTGAACTTTCGCTAGCATATATCCTAGACAATTTTTTCTTTTGCCCGAAAATACTATAACATAAAGTCTAGTCAAAATGGTGACAGCTATTTTCTAGGCAAAATTACTATGATCCATCATGACCCACAAATGACCCTTATAATCGAAACCTCTCAAACATGTAATCTAGTCTAATAATTTTTTCTTGAGGAAAAAACATTTGGATACAAATTTTTTTTTAAATCGATTGAGTTTTTTTTAAATGTATTATTCACTCATTATGAGTGAATAATACATTATGAGCCTGACCCATTATGAGCCAAAATGACCCATTAATCGATTTTCTCGAACATGTGACCTAAGCAAATATATTTGTTTTATGTTCAAGCACTATAGTATAAAAAAATTAGTCAAAATTGGGTAAACCATTTTACAGATAAAATTAGCATGACCAACAATGACCCACTAATCGAAATCTTTCGAACATGTAGCCTAGCCCAATAGTTTTATCGTACCAAAAATACTGTCGGATGCAAAATTTTGTTAAAATAGTTCCATTCTTTCTTTAGATATAAATAAGTTGACCTGACACATTTTGTACTCAAAATGACCCATTAATCGAATTTTCTCGAACATGTGACTAACCAAATGATTTTCTCATTTTCGGAAATGAAAACTAGACCAGTGTTTTTTTTTTCCATGACCGAGCACTCTACATTACAAAATTTAGTCAAAATAGGACAAACCATTTTCTAGATAAAATTAGATAAAATAAGTGTGATCAACAATGACCGCAAAATGACCCATTAAATGAATTTTCTCTAATATGTGAATTAATTCAATGGTTTTCTTTTAATCGAAAACGGTAGGCTACAAAATTTCGTCGAAATCGTTAGAGCCGTTTATTAGATATAATTGGTTTGGCCCATAATGACCCAAATATGACCCACTGTCAATATTTTTCTCATTTTTTTATGTGACCCACCTAATAGTTTTATTGTTCCAAAAAAAAAAAAAAAAAAAACTGTTGGATACAAAATGTCGTTAAAATCGGTTCAGCCGTTCTTTCGATATAAATAGCTCCCTGACCAATTATAACGTGAAACGAGCCACTAATCTAATTTTTTCGAACATGTGGTCTTCATGTACTCAACAATGGTAAAACACAAAATTTTGTCAAAATAGATAGAGCCGTTTCTAAGATAAAATTTACACATACACACACACACACACAATTTTTTCTCGTATTATAGTCTAAGATAGCCATATCTTTTCTTATAAGAAATACTTGAAATGTTTGTTATTTTTCTAATATGACGTCATATTAAACTTTTTTTAAATTCTTAATTTGTTTGTTTGTTTCTTTTTTGTGGTTACTTGAAGCTATTTCAATTGAAAAATAATTGCTAAAAAATTTTTAATTCAGGATTTTTATTTATTTTTTTTTTTTTTATGACGGTAAAAATAAGTGATTAAATTTAGTAGAAGACATTTAATTGTCTATTTGCGAAAATAATGACATTTCAAAGTATCAAGAAAAGTATTTGAAAACAATAAATAATATATAGTCTATGTTCATTCCTGGGTTACAATCCAACAGTATTAAATGATGCAAAGGTATTCATTCATTCATTCTGAATTTGATTAACTCAAATATTCACACCCACTTTATGATTTTTAATAAGATACGATAGTATATCGAATGACGCAACTTAAACACAAAATCGTACAATAAAGACACTCGATATATTTCCTAACTTCAGGTTAATGAAAATGCAAAAAGTGGCCATTCTTTGAATGTCCATTCAAAAAACAATAAAATATTTCCCACTAACATAAAATTATTTTTACGGGGTTTATTGCATTAAGTTCCAAGGTCTACATTCATTATTATTCAAATGTAGTAAGACCTTTGAATAGCAGACACCTAGAGATAGTTAAATAGCGCGTTGCATCATTTCGGATCTTTTCTAACTTTTTTTTCGATTTTCAGGATGGTGACTCTTTTATCTTGACGGTCGGGTTAACTCAACAAATGTTTCTTGATAGTTTCATTTAGTTATCATCTTATTTCGCCTAGACATTGCAAAATTCTAATGACTATTGTCATCGAAATTTCCGAAAATATTTTAAAATCAAAAAAATTTACACAGGAAATTATGAAATCTTGATATTTGCATATTTATGTCTCATTGATATGTAACTTTTCTTTACAATAAAATAAAAGCGGTAGCAAAATTCTTGCAGCAGAATTATGTATGATGTCAGGAGTTTTTGTTCAGAGAAGTTTTAATTACAAATAGCAGCAATAGATTATGCGGCCTAACCCAATGACTTTCTTGTACTCGAAAAAGATATAATACAAACTTTAATTAAAATTGTGATTACCATTTTCTAATTAAAGTTGCGTGACACACAGTGATCCAAAAATGACTTTTTAAACATTTTTTCCTAATGTGCGACTAAGGCCAATGTTCTTTTCGTGCCAAAAAAACATTTCAAATTAAAATTTTGTTAAAAGTGATTGAGTCGTTGTTTATATATAATTAAAATGACCCTGACTCATTTTAACCCAAAATAACCTATTAATTGAACTTTCGCTAGCATATATCCTAGACAATTGTTTTCTTTTGCCCGAATATACTATAACATAAAGTCTAGTAAAAATGGTGACAGCTATTTTCTAGGCAAAATTACTATGATCCATCATGACCCACAAGTGACCCTTATAATCGAAACCTCTCAAACATGTAATCTAGTCTAATAATTTTTTCTTGGGGAAAAAAAAAATTGGATACAAATTTTTTTTAAATCGATTGAGTTTTTTTTAAATGTATTATTCACTCATTATGAGTGAATAATACAACATGAGCCTGACCCATTATGAGCCAGAATGACCCATCAACAGATTTTCTCGAACATGTGACCTAGGCAAATATATTTGTTTTATGTTCAAGCACTATAGATTAAAAAAATTAGTCAAAATTGGGTAAACCATTTTATAGATAAAATTAGCATGACCAACAATGACCCACTAATCGAAATCTTTCGAACATGTAGCCTAGCCCAATAGTTTTATCGTACCAAAAATACTGTCGGATGCAAAATTGTGTTAAAATAGTTCCATTCATTCTTTAGATATAAATAAGTTGACCTGACACATTTTGACTCAAAATGACCCATTAATCGAATTTTCTCGAACATGTGACTAACCAAATGATTTTCTCATTTTCGGAAATGAAAACTAGACCAATGTGTTTTTTTTTTTTCATGACCGAGCACTGTACATTACAAAATTTAGTCAAAATAGGACAAACCATTTTCTAGATAAAATTAGGTAAAATGAGTGTGATCCACAATGACCCCAAAATGACCCATTAAATGAATTTTCTCTAATATGTGAAATAATCCAATGGTTTTCTTTTAATCGAAAACGGTAGGCTACAAAATTTCGTCGAAATCGTTAGAGCCGTTTATTAGATATAATTGGTTTGGCCCCTAATGACCCAAATATGACCCACTGTCAATATCTTTTCATTTTTTATGTGACCCACCTAATAGTTTTATTGTTCCAAAAAAAAAACTGTTGGATACAAAATGTCATTAAAATCGGTTCAGCCGTTCTTTCAATATAAATAGCTCCCCGACCAATTATAACGAGAAACGAGACACTAATCTAATTTTCTCGAACATGTGGTCTTCACGTACTCGAAAATGGTAAAACACAAAATTTTGTCAAAATAGATAGAGCCGTTTCTAAGATAAAAATTTACACACACACACACACAATTTTCTCTCGTATTATAGTCTAAGACAGCCATATCTTTTCTTATAAGAAATACTTGAAATGTTTGTTATTTTTCTAATATGACGTCACATTAAACTTTTTTTAAATTCTTAATTTGTTTGTTTGTTTGTTTGTTTCTTTTTTCTTTTCTTTTTTTTTTTTTGGTTACTTGAAGCTATTTCAATTGAAAAATAATTGCTAAAAAATATATAATTCAGGATTTTTTTTTTTTTTTTTTTTTTTTTTTTTTTTTTTTTTTTTGATGACGGTTAAAATAAGTGATTAAATTTAGTAGAAGACATTTAATTGTCTATTTGCAAAAATAATGGCATTTCAAAGTATCAAGAAAAGTATTTGAATACAATAAATAATATATAGTCTATGTTCATTCCTGGGTTACAATCCAACAGTATTAAATGATGCAAAGGTATTCATTCATTCATTCTGAATTTGATTAACTCAAATATTCACACCCACTTTATGATTTTTAATAAGATACGATAGTATATCGAATGACGCAACTTAAACACAAAATCGTACAATAGAGACACTCGATATATGCCCTAACTTCAGGTTAATGAAAATGCAAAAAGTGGCCATTCTTTGAATGTCCATTCAAAAAACAATAAAATATTTTCCACTAACATAAAATTCTTTTTACGGGGTTTATTGCATTAAGTTCCAAGGTCAACATTCATTATTATTCAAATGTAGTAAGACCTTTGAATAGCAGACACCTAGAGATAGTTAAATAGCGCGTTGCATCATTTCAGATCCTTTCTAACTTTTTTTTCGATTTTCAGGATGGTGACTCTTTTATCTTGACGGTCGGGTTCACTCAACAAATGTTTCTTGATAGTTTCATTTAGTTATCATCTTATTTCGCCTAGACATTGCATAATTCTAATGACTATTGTCATCGAAATTTCCGAAAATAGTTTAAAATCAACAAAATTTACACAGGAAATTACGAAATCTTGATATTTGCATATTTATGTCTCATTGATATGTAACTTTTCTTTACAATAAAATAAATTCGCTAGCAAAATTCTTGCAGCAGAATTATGTATGATGTCAGGAGTTTTTATTCAGATAAGTTTTAATTACAAATAGCCGCAATAGATTATGCGGCTTGCAATAACCGTTAAACTCAGGCTTAGTTTTTCGGCCACTTTTTAATTCCATGCGAAAAAACGTGATTAAAATGTATTGAATAAATCTCAAAAAACCAAATTTTGATTTTTCAATAAGCACCAATTGCTGTTAGCGCAATTTTTTTTTTGAAATTCTAAATAAAAAAGTTCAATAAAAAAGCTCCTGAAATCTTACATACCGCTCCAGCAAGAATTTTTTAAATATCTGTCACCATTTGCAATTGTTTTTAATTTTAAAATCCATCAGTCATTTCTGGACTCTCGGTATGAATCACAGTCATTTAGTATTTTTATTTATTATTCAATTATTATTAAATTTAGTTCACATTTAGTTTTAAATAACTGTGTTGTTCAAATTGAAACAGCCATTACTTTTTAACCCCTTAACGCGCAGTGTTAAGGGGTTAAACCTTAACACAGGGGCAACACCTAAAGTTCCTCTTGTTTAGAGACATAAAAACTCCGTGACTATTTTAAAAACTACTCTAATGGCTACTTTAAATCTTTCTTATGAGTTCTAGATGGCATCACCACAGAGATCAAACTCTTTTTAAATAATAGGTAAAATGTTTTACTGTAATACGCGCTTCACAGCAATGCTCTTCTCACTTTGCTTATCAATGCTTTACTTATGGCAGGTTACCACTTCGGCATCAGCTGTATAAATAAAATGGTTAGTGCAATCTTTACAAAACAATATCTGTGTACTCCTCTAAGCCTAAATAGATTGCCTAATTTTTTATTTCTTTAAATTCCAACTTAAAGAGCAGTGCGCCGGAAAGGGTTAATGCTTTAAATAATGAAATGCCTTTTAAGAAAAAGAGGATAGTTTTCGTATTATATTATAATTTAACATTTATTTTACTTAAAAGAAAAAAATAATAATAAGTTGTATGAAATGGTTGTTGTAATGTTAAAATTATTGAACTTTCATTGACATTCAAATTTGTATTTTCTATAAAATTTAACATTTATTTCATAATATTAAGTAAAATATTAATCATATTAAATAGTATCAGCATGTAAAATTAAAAAAAGAAATCACGCCCATAATTAGGAAAATAAGACATTTTAAACCAACATATACAATTTAAAAGATGAATTTTATGTAATCAGTTCTAAAATTTATAATAGACACGGTTTCCTTTACTTGCCACATTATATAAGGGAGTTGTACTCTCGTAAAAAAATACATCTTTTATAGTAAAATGTATAATTTGCTTAAGTCATCCCTGCTTTTGTCAGCATTGAAACAAGGCTGAATTATAACATTTTATTTCTGAATGGAGTTTTATGTATGCATATTATGTACACATCCATCATTTTTTTCTTACATGTCAGGAATCTTTTCTCCAAATATTCGATTAATCTCACTTCCATATTCTAGTCACGCAAAGAGTTTTTTGCACATTTATCACATTTATCCTTAGAATAAACTTCATATGTCGCACTTTAAACCAAGTTTGCATAAAACATTTTAGTAAAGTTATAAAACTCTGGACCATTAAAAGTTTATAAAGAGAGCCTTAATATAATGGTGTTACATATTTCAGTAAATGTGGCAAATCTTAATGGAATACTTTAATCATGTTACAATGAATCAATTGAACTTTTTTAAGGATTCAGAACTTTTAAGGATAACAGAAAAAAATTAATTTAAAGACAGATTTTCTCTTCTAAATTCACTTCGATTAAATTAAAGTGACCTTTTTTTAATTGTACGCCTCCTCTATGATTATACTGATTTATAAATGATGTCTAAATTTATTTATAGCGACTAATAAAATAAATATTTAATTAAAAAATTCTGTTAACAGGTGTATATGTTATAAAATTTATTCAGTTTATTTTTATAATATTTAAATTGTATCATAAATCAATTACACAATATTAACTACAGTTAAATTACTTCCAAAGAATTTTATTAAATATTCCTTTCATCTCTTTTCTTATATATTAAAAAATTTATATTTTTAAATACTCTCTAAATTTAACAATCACACAAAATAACACCAACATTAATAATAATAATAAATCAATAAAAATAAATTATTTTTGTTAACATATTAATATACAAAAGTTATAAAAGTTAGTCACATATTTATTTCATAATATTAAATAAAATATTAACCATACTATATAGTATCAACATATAAAATTAAAAAAAATTAATGCACGCACATAATTAAAAATTTAAGACAATTTAAACCAAGGTGCATCGTTTGAATGATGCCTGTTTATGTTAGCAGTGCTTAAATTTATAAAACACAGAGTTTCATTTACTTGACACATTATATAAGGGAGTTGTACCCTCGTAGAAAAATGCATCTTTTAGTAAAATGTACAATTTACTTAAGACATCCCTGCTTTTATCAGCATTGAAAAAAGGTTGTATTATAATACTCTGTTTCTGAATGAAATTTTACGTATGCATATTATGTACACATCCATCATTTTTTTCTTAGATGTCAGGAAACTTTTCTCCAAATATTCGATTAATCTCACTTCCAAATTCTAGTCAAGCAAAGAATTTTTTGCACATTCATCACATTTATCCTTAGAATAAACTTCATATGTCGCACCTTAAACCAAGTTTGCATAAAACATTTTAGTAAAGTTATTAAACTCAGAGCCATTAAAGTTTTATTGAGAAAGCATTAATATAATGATGTTGCATATTTCAAAGAACGTGGAAAATCTCAATCGAATATTTTAATCGTGTTTGAAATAGTCAATTGATATTTTGGTTTTAAAGGATAACAGAAAATAAATAATTTAAAAACAGAATTTCTTTTCTAGATTCAGTTCTATTGCATCAAAGTGAGTTTTTTAAATAACACGCTTGTTCTATGATTACACTGATTTAGAAACAATCTCTAATTTTATGTACCGCCTATAATAAAATAAATAATTAGATAAAAAAACTTCTGTCAACATCTGTTTCGGCTATATAATTTATTGAGTTTATTTTTATAATATTTAGATTATAAATTCATTAATTATCCCACATTAACTAAAGTTATATTATTATCAAGAAATTTTATTAAATATTCTTATTATTTCTTTTCTGATATACTAACAATATTTTATTTTGATTTATTTTTAAATTTAAGAATCACGAAAAAAGAACACCATCACCACCAACAACAACATTAATAATAAGAAGAAACAAGAAATAAACTACTTTTTGTTAACATATTACTATTCTAAATTTATAAAAGTTAGTCATATATTTTTTAGAAATTAAAATATATATATATTTGTCTAAAGTGTCTTATATTTTTGGTGGATATCTGCCCACTTTGTAACACTTTTCTTTAACAGTTTGAAAGAAAAAATCCATTAACATTTTTTAATTCAATTTTAATATAAATAGATGATTTATCTTTAAAGATGTATGTGAATTCCTATGACTTCGTAAAAAATTTAAGTGTTTATTGAAATTAGAAAAAATTTATCTATTTTATAATTAAATAACGCTCATCACTTATGTGTTGAAATAATTACATAACAAAATATTTCATTACAGAAAAAAGCTCCATGTGTATGCTTTATATTGGTGCTTTAATATTAATTATATAATAATAATGACATATATGCAACATTTTGGTGTAACGCTACATTTATAAACTTCATTTTAGGACATTAGTAACAATCGCAAGATATTTCTGAATTTTTAGGCGTCAGAAAATAGTTCCTATTTTTAATAAATCATGACGCTTTGATTTTTATCTAAGAAACTACTTCAAATTATCTTAATAAGTCTAAACGAACAACTCACGCTAGTTCAATAAATTTTAGTCAATGAGATTTTCAAATCTGATACGTCTACTTAATAATTTTCACAATGATTGATTGAGTTAATTTTTGGAAATGCTGAACGTGCGTTGTTTAATATGCGTAAAGAAAGTGAAACTAAATGCGATATTTAAGACTGAAATGCCATATTAATATGCATACATTTAATTAATGATCTTAATGTCACTGAATATGTAACTAATGAGTTTACTTAAATAAAGTTATGGAAATACTTTCATTTATTTAAATATTTTCAATAATTTTGTTTGTAAAAAAATATTCAGAATTTGAATACATTTTAAAAAATAAATTTTAATGAAAATCTTAAAAGAATTATTATGGTATATATATATATATATATATGTGTGTGTGTGTGTGTGTGTGTGTGTGTGTAATCCGAAATTTAAAAAAGTAATAAATGTAAAACACAATGTAAAAACGTTATTTTTATAACATTTTATTTGACTCTACATAAAATACATGTAAGTTAACAAACAGTTAATACTTTCAATTTAAATATTTAGCAGTTGTGGTGCATTAGTATAAATTGCATAATAATAATATTATAGATATATATTTATAACTTTTCAGTTTAAGTTACTTTTCATTAGTAACCACTGCAATATATTATGAATTTTCAAGACGTCAGAAAACATTTTTAATGAATTGTGACACTTTGATTTCCATCTATGCAAATGCATTAAATTATCTTTATAAGTCTAAGCGGTAAAAGGCGAATATCCACGCTAGCTCATTAAATTTTAGTCAATCTGATTTTCAAATTTGATACGTCTACATAATAATTTTCACAATGATTGATTCTGTTAATTTTTAAAAATGTTGAACGTGCGCTATTTAATATGCGTGAGGAAAGGGAAACTAAATGCGATATTTAAGACTGAAATGCCATATTAATATGCATACATTTAATTAATGATCTTAATGTCACTGAATATGCAACTAATGAGTTTACTTAAATAAAGTTATGACAATATTTTCATTTATTTAAATATTTTCAGTAATTATGATTGTAAAAATAAAATAAATTTTATAATTTACTTTTTAATGAAAATCTTAAAAGAATTCTTATGGTATATATATATATATATATATATATATATATATATATATAGGTATATACATTTAATCCGAAAATTTAAAAAGAAATACATGTAAAACACAATATAAAAACATTATTTTTATAACATTTTGTTTAACTCTACATAAAATGCATGTAAGTTAATCGTTAATTTTTGTAATTTAAATGTTTAGTTTTAACTGGTGCTTTAATATATATTACATAATAATAATATACATATGTATACATAACTTTTCAGTTTAAAGCGACATTTATAAACTTCGTTTTATTACAATAGTAACCAGTGCAATGTATTCTGAATTTCTAGACGTCAAAAATTATTTCCATATTTTTAATGAGTTATGACACTTTGATTTTCATCTATGCAAATACATTAAATTATCTTAATAAGTCTAATCGTTAAAAGGAGAACACCCACGCTAGCTCATTAAATTTTAGTCAATCTGATTTTCAAATTTGATACGTCTACATAATAATTTTCACAATGATTGATTCTGTTAATTTTTAAAAATGTTGAACGTGCGCTATTTAATATGCGTGAGGAAAGGGAAACTAAATGCGATATTTAAGACGGAATTGGTAAATTAATATGCATACATTTAATTACTGATCTTAATGTCACTGAATATTTAACTAATGAGATTACTAAAATAAACTCATGGAAATAACATATTAATTTTTACTTAAATAATTTCAGTAATTACTTTGAAAAATAAATACTTAGAATTAAAGTATATTTAAAAAAATAATAGAACTCCTAAAGAATTCTGATGGTATTTTGTCTTTTAATCCGAATTTTTAAAAAGAATTAAATGTAAAACATTAAATTTAAAACAGTTTATTTAACACTACATAAAATACAGGTAAGTTAAAAGTTAGTTTTGTAATTTAAATGTGATATTTTTTTATGAAAATTATAATCATGAGCAAGAATTAGAATATATTCTTATTTAGAATCAAAAGATATTTTAAAAAAATAATAGAAATCCTAAAAGAATTCTGATGGAATTTTTTTTAATCCTAAATTTTTAAAAGTATTAAATAAAAAAATGTAAAAATATTATTTTTAAAACATTTTATTTAAGACTACATAAAATATTGGTAAGTTAGCAGTTAGTTTTTGTAATTTAAATGTGATATTTGTTAATAAAAAATTAGAATCTTATGAAAATTTAAAGATTATTTAAATAAATTTAATTTCTGTATAATGGTTGAGGAAAAGCTAATATTGAATATACAACAATTAAACTAATTTTCATGACGGTTTATAATGATTCAGGATCAAAATGAATTAGTGTTTATCAAGCATGAATAAACACGTAAAAACTAAAGTAAGACTATTTTCTTTTAGATTCTCCATATGTCACGTATTATAAGCATTCGAATGTAACAAAAAAAAAAAAAAACAAAAAAAAAACAAAAAAAAAGAAAAAGAAAAAGAAAAAGAAAAAAAAAAAACGAAAATTTATTTTTGTGTTTATAATTAAGAAAAGTTACTCTGGCTTGAAAACATTTCCTAAATTGTTATACATACCTCTCATATATGCAAAATATTTATTACTTGCAAATAATTTATAGATGAAATATTTTTAGTATCGTGGTCCTTTGTTTAGAACTCGGGTATTTATTTAAAAAATCAACTAATCAGATGTTTTATTAATAAGCAGTGACAAATACCAGCATGCTTTAAAGCTATAGAACAAGTTATTTCAAATTAAATATTTATTTCATCCATCTTTGAAGACAACATAGAAACTGCAACTTTCATACAGTGTTACATTTTATATCTACATAAAAAAGAAAAAAAAAAGTCTGTCAAATCATTTCTCCAAGGAGACACGTATTCACGGCGCCACGAAGAAATTTCCGCATAGAATTACCAAAAATTCTCAGCCATCTTTAGTATTTTCTTAATTAGATATAATTTATATGAAATATAAAAATGAATTACGTTTATTCAAGAATAGTAAGAAAACGCATTATAACACTTTATAACAAACGACAAAGGTTTCGTAATGTACAAAAATTTATTTTAACCACGATCGAAAAAATACAATAATTTTTCCGAGTGCCTTATAATTTCAAAATTTTTTATGTCATTAAAAGCAATAAAAACCAATATATATTATCTCCACTTAAAAAAGAACTTTGTCCACATATATATATATATATATAATAAACCGCTGGGTTTTGGAAGTGTTTCTGATAAGCTTTTCATGTTGCACCAGTATATTTTTCAAACAGGGATTGAGGTATTTAGGACTTTATTAATTAAACAATTCTTTATTAATTAAACAATTTTAGATACGTAATTGAATTTATGCACGCAAAAGTATCAAAAACTAATTCTTGTTTCAAAGTTACTGTTGTAAATGAATTTCGTTTTTCTGCAAAATTTGTTGGCTGAACATGAAAATTTATACTTAATAACTGATAGCATTCGAAAATCTATTTTTTGGATTAAAAAAAAAAAACTGATTAATACACTATAAATTTGCTTGGAAATGTTTTAGAAAAATAGCTTTCTTTTGCTAAATTTTTAATTAGAATAATATAAACAACTTAGATATTAAAATAATTCGAGATGATACACATTTCTTTTATCATTAGAAAATATAAATATTAGTGTGCTAGCAGGAAGAAAATTCCCCACATCAATATTTATTCATAACATTCTTGTATTTGAAAAAAAATGTGTAAATACAAAGCAGCTGTCAATCTATGTCACTTTATTCATAGATACATATGCGAATAATGTTTTCTGAATAAATAATGCAAAAATTTTAATAAAGTAAAAAGAAAAATTAATCGTTGAAACTGGATTCAAAAACAATAAATTATTTATTTTTAATAATTAAAATTTATGTTTTTTAAAAAATAGATTTGCGAATTTTTTTGAAAATTTATTTCAATTATATGTAGAGGGAACTGGGGCACATTGATACATGGGGCACATTGATACACCCCCTCTACTGCTCACGGGGTCATTACAGGAAGTTTCATAACAGCTGCAAAAGGTGATGCTAGTGCACTCAACTACATACAGAAAGTCTTGGAATGATCCAGTTGTTTGATGAAACGGGATGGGTGATTTATTGTGTTTGTAGATCAAAAGTAAATTTAAGTTGTACAATTGAAATGGTATTATACAACTGTTCTAGTGTTTTCAACCGAAAAAAAATACTCTCCCTGGGCAAGTAAAACTACTCTTTATCAGTTTCTCATTCTTTTTGTTAGATAAATTATGAAGTATTGGATATGAGACTCATTTTATTCAAAATGACTGTATGGAGCACATTGATACAGTCTTTGTCGGGGCACATTGATACAACCTAAATCATTTTCTAGTTCATTTTTTCATTGCCTTTTATTATTGTTTTACAATGCACTCCTTAATCCAAGCATTTAACACTAAAAATTTCTAATATTAGTTTTTATTGAAGTGAAATAGCTTTAATTTCTTTATATTAGAACATTTTATTGTATTTTTGCAATGAGAAAATGTACAAACTTACCCAACCTATAATGCTAGTAGAACTAATTAGAGAAAAGGACGGCAGCCCGGAAAATCTCAAATTTATATCAATTCTCCCGAGAAAAAAGTATTTATTACAAGAAAAGTGTTAAGTAAGAAAAACAAGCTGCAGAAGTGCACTGAATAATTATATTAAAAACAGAATTTTTAACATAATTATCCTTTATTTTCTGTTTATAAACCGATTTATAAACAGAAAACTTGGTAATTTTTCATCTTTCGTAAGAAAGAAGATTATGCTGGGGTTGAAGTACCAAATATGGCAAAGTTACCACAGGCAACAATCAGACAAGGAACACCCAGAACATCAGGTCATTATACATTTCATTTTGATTGCTTTAATATTGCTTACAAATAAAGTGTGGGTGATTCGAATTTTTTTTAAATAATATAAAATGGTTTGCTAGCTATTTCTCTATGAAAAATATGCATTGGTGTTATTTTGTCTCCATTTTTCCCAGACGTTTCAAAGTGTATCAATCTGCCCCAGGGAAGGGGCACATTGATACAAATTACTTTTTTTATTACATTTTTAAATTACATACAAAAATAATATATAAAACAACGATTGACCATTTTTATAACACACTACACAGGTTTTGCTGATATCACATAGAAAAATAACTTGAAATTTCTGCTTTCTAGACACCAAAAAAATTTTTTGAAAAAAGCTGTATCAATGTGCCCAAGTTCCCCCAATGTTCCATTGCATCCTTGCATTCATTTTTTCTTATGTACCATTTGTACTTGAAAAAATATTTTAAATAACTTTTTTTTTTTTTTTTTTTTTTTTTTTTTTTTTTTTTTTTTTACAAATTAACAGTAGCAACTACTGTGTGTAATTAGAAAACTTTTGCAAATTCGTTAATAATATTAATACATTTCATGAAAATACTTAACTTGGCAGTTGTTTCAATATCATAAATTACACTTGTAATGTTACGAAAAAAATAATGATTCTTCAATCTACTTGATTACAGAAATTCAGCTTTTGCACATAAAACTTTTCTATAACTAGCCCAACTAACCAGTTGACGCATTAATGTAAAAATATGCTTACATAAAAATCCACAGTCTAAATTGCATGAATCAACAGCTATCGAAAGTCACAGTCATAATTGGTTATAGCTCATTATTTAATTACATCATTTCTGTACTCATGAATATAAAAACAGAAATTTGAAAAAATGCATATATTTATATATTATGGATACATCTGCCTGCTTTAGATATCGAACATGAACAAAACATAGTATTTCGTGTCATTTTAACATCCAGAATATATTGCATAGTTGTGAAACCTCAAGAGAAAAATATTTGAAGAAAGCGTGAATTATATTCAGAATGTATATGGTCATAATTTTTATTCTGTGTCGGCATTAACAAAGAACGCATATTTTTATTTAAAGAAGAATTTCTACATTGTGTTTTATGGAATAAATTTGTATAAATTATAGAAAACAGCATATATAAATAGATTAAAAGATAATAACAAAAATAAATATTTCAGATAAAGTGATAATTTAAATTTTAACACATTGTTATAATCGCTTGTGTAAAAAAGGCAACGTGAGGATTCATAGTCATTGAACTATCTACGACAATATGAAATAATTCCAATAAAAATAAATATATTATATGCTTTACAGTTGACTATTTCTTTATGTATAATGCGATTGCCCACACTTATTCTTCATAGGAAAAGTTTTTCCGCATATACAAAATTGGTTAAATGAAATATATTCAATTGCGAAAGTATTAAGAGGTGACCTAAGTAATGAAAATAAAAATACCCCTACAATTCCCATAGTCCTACAAGCTTGGAAATCTGAAACACACTAAATGAATTTTGAAAAGAAATCATAGTAGATGGAAATAACTCTGTCAGATTTATTTCAAAACAAATTATAACATCGTGTAATTTATGAATAAAACATAAAAATATAGTTTCGCTCTTTTAATGTAGTTCAATGCATAGTAATGTGTTCCGAAAAAAATGAATATGTTATTATATTTATTATAATATATTGTATACTTGGCATAATTTAAGTGGTTAAAATAATCTATACATTTATTGATTAATTTTTAATTCCAAAACTGTAAATAATAACTAGATTATTGAAAAGTGTTATGATAATAATGATTAATTACTGAAAAATGAATTTAGATTTCTATTATTGGCTCATTAAAATATGTACTAAAAAAACAAATGATTATTTTCAAATCTTGTAATATATACATATATATAAATTTAGATATTTATATTAGATTTTTGAATTTTAATCTTCACAGACACAAATTAAACATGTTAAAATGTTTTTATTATTCAGCACATGAATATCTCCTTTAATTTCTGACATCCAAATGTAGCAAATGTAAACAAAACTTCATTTTATTCATTAATAAGAACAGCCGTATAATTGAAGACAGATAAATATACAGGGTGTTTTACAAAGGACCCCTAACTTTTAAAATCTCTAACTCGGGAATGGCGATAGATAGAAACATGAAACCAGTGGTGTGCTTATTTAAAAAATCGTAAGACTCTTATATGTAAATCAGAAAATTTGTTAAAAATAGCGCTCTTAGATGGCGCTGAGAGCGATAGGCGCTCTGTTGAGGCTGATATTGACGACACTTAGCACTGATGCGAATTAAAGAGTTTTATGCGGAATGAGTCTTGTTCGAAAATGCACTTTTGCTTTTACGATCCAATTTTAAATTCAATTCATATAATTTTGATTTTTTTGGCTTCAGCACAATAATAAACAAAAATAATGTGTCCATAGAAATGACTCCTTTATAATTGAAATGCGAGAAATAAACATTGTGGGCCTCCGTGGCTGAGTGGTTAAGACACCACCCCGCTAATCGCTTGCGAGTGTAGGTGGTTGTGGGTTCAAATCCCACTGGCTCCATTGCACACACTCTTTGTATGGAGCTCCTGGTTTTACTTCTCTTGTGTTTAATATTGCTTTGTGTGCTATCTCGTCCCTATATATTGACGATGGCTTATAAGCAGGCTTCATGTCAACCACACAAGTCAGATGTATGTTGTTCGATAAATCAATAAATAAACAACGAATATAAAAGACGGTATTTGGAATGTTGTTTTTTCTCGCATTTCAATTTTAAGTCAGTCGTTCCTATGGAAACACCATTTTTGTCTATTATTGTGCTGACGCCAACAAAATCAAAATTATATGGATTGAATTCAAAATCGGCTTGTAAACGGAAAACTGTATTTTAGAACAAGACCCACTCCGCATAAAACTCTTTAATTCGCATCCATGCTTATTGACATGAATATCAGCTTCGATAGAGCACCTATTGCTCTCAGGCCATCTATGAGTGCTATTTGTAACTAAATTTTCTGATTTATGTATAAGATTCTTACGATTTTTTTAATAAACACAGCACTGGTTTCATGTTTCTATCTATCACCGTTTCTGAGTTATATATTTTTAAAGTTAGAGGTCCTTTGTTAAACACTTTGTAGATAATTATTTATTGATGTGAAATATTTGTTTAATTACGTGTGCTTAAATATTTTTACAATGTGATTAAACATAGAATATATCTTAACATGTAAAAGGTGATTACTTGAACAAGTAGTAAATATCTTTTTACTAGCCATTATATAAAATAAACGGATGTACACTCCTTGATTAGTATATTCTATAAAATATATATTTTAATGCCCTTCATAAATGGATACCAATTTCATTATGTTTCGAAGAGTGTAACTTCATTAAAAAGCGCTTAAAACTATTTTATTCCAACGGCCGCAATGTAATGAAATGCATTCACTGTTCCTGTATTTGAACTATACATACGATTTCATTAAAAATTGAAATGGCTCAACAAAATTCTGCAATACGCATATATTTTTGCAATAAATTTAAAATTTCAAACGATTCGGTTGGGTAGTTTTTGTGCTGTTATATGCGGTAGACAAACAGACAGATAAACAGAAGGACGGATTGACTACGACTACTAGTTCTACGTATTTATATAATTGCGAAAGAACCTACAAAACAGTTGCATACACTGTAAAAAAAAAGGTCGATCTACTAAAAAAAACTTTAGTGATCCTTGTAATTACTAAACAATTTTTAGTAATCTTAGTCGGTTACTAGAAAATCTGTAAGAATTACTAGAAAAAAGTTAGCAACGAATAGAGTTAATAGTTTTATATTTTTAACAGCTCTTACTAAACCTCAGTTGGTGTGGCCTTGATAGCATAGTAGTTATAGTAACGGACTCCAGGCTAAAAGGTCCCGAGTTCAAAACTTGCCACCGCCAAATACACCCCGAATGTCTGTAGTGTCTCGTTAATAAAGGGGTTATAAAATTCCTGTCGGAGCAGTTAAGAATGTTTAGTGCTGCCATCTATTGCGGTTTTGCCGAAAATCTTCCGATCAGAAGTCTGGATGCAGCTCGAAGGAAGCTCCTCCGCTTCGATTGCACGTAATGGTTATTAAAAGTAATTTTGGAGCTATTACTAAAATTTGCTTTGTGGCTCATACTAAAATTTTTTAAGTTAGTTATACAAAAAATTCTTTTGTTCAGTTTACAAAAGAAATGCTTGTTTCACTTGCAAAAAAAAAAAGTTTGTAATGGTTACTAAAAAATTCTGTTGAATACGAATTTACTAAGAAATTTTTAGTAACCTCTTGAATTTTTTTTACAGTGTATAAAATCCATGCGAAAATTAAAAACGCACTTTTAGCAGCTATTACTCAAAGACAGTACTGTAACCAATTTGTTTAATGTATGCCTGTAAATGGATTAAAAACACTATGAATGTGCTGTTAACGTATTGGTAGTGTACTTCAGTGATTTATATCGATTTCATCGTATTTGTAATAGCGTAATATTCTTAAAACACTCTGCAAACAATTTTTCACCATTGATCAGTATGTAATGAAATTATTTTGCATGCTCCTGTAACTGAACTATTAATTTCACATACTTCATACACCGTACCAAACATGCCTAGGGCATTTTAAATAAGGTTTACCAATTTCATGAAAATCCGAGTTTATTTACGTGAGTCAGAGTTTGAACAGGCTAACAGACAAACCGAATGCATAAACACTTTTCAACTTTGTTATAAAGTATTAAAAAGTCTGCAGTAATCTAAAAACATTGTTCAAATAATAATAAAAAAACAATGAAGTGTGCTGAATTTCACAAACATTATATTGATAACTATCACTTTTAATAAAGATGTTCACACCAAATAAATATATTTTCTACATCGATATTTTTAAAATTCACGAATGCATAAAAAATTATAAAGAAAAAACATTTATTTTATTTTTTATCCATTTAAAAAAACAACTAATGTGCATAAACAAATTTTGAAGATAACAAACATGTAATATAATTAATAAATATTTCCGAGATTTATTTATTTATTTATTGCACATACATTTTTTTTAATTTGAAAGATAAACTTAACTTAATCCTTTGAGCATAACTCTTGGTGCCATTGTTATTGTGCTCAGAATTTAAAATAAGCATTATGCATCATTTGGGTTTCAAATCTTTAACTGTTTTAGGGAGTTTAGTTTCAATAAAACGACAAAATTACACATTTTAACCTATATGTCACGCAGCTTTTCTAACATGCTATACAAGTAAGTAGTTTCCAATGATAAATGAGCATACTATAAATGATGGGAATGCTAACAGTAGGAAGTTAATTAAGCTGATATGCTATATCCAGTATAAATTATAGTAAAATATGATGGTACCTTTAAATCCTCTGTATTCTGAGAAAACTGTTCAGTATTTTAATGAATTGTGTTGTTTTACGATCTATCAGATGTAGTTTGTTTAACTTAAATTTACTGTTTGTAATAATTGTACATTTTCATTTTAAAAAACCCAAAATTTTAAGACGTAAAGTTATATATATATAAGCCATTAAATATAATACAAAATACTACATTAAAACACAGAAAAAAATAATTTCAATCATTTGGAATTTATCAATTTTTAGATAAAGTTTACCAAATTATTTTACTCTTTTCTACGGTTTCGATTTCTAATTACCATAGTACAAAATAATAAACTGTTATTCATTTATTTATTTAGTATATTTTTGTAAGATTATTCATAGTAAAATGTAAAATATTTTTCGAGTTTATAGAAATGGATTAAAAAAGGGTTTATAATCAATGCTGTTAAATAATGGTTATCAAGTAATTAATTACATTTGATATTAAATATAAAAATATTAATAAAGGTAGATTATTTTTAATTTTATTGTTATTCTTATATTTGATAATTATATATATTTTTTCAGTTTAGAAAAGACACCGAAATCATATGGGCAGTAATTTTTTCAACTACTTTAAAAACGTGAATTAAAATATACCAAGATATAAAAACTGTTTTCGTTGTACGGTTCCACCCCCCCCCCCCCCAAAAAAAAAAGATCGTCATTTTTTTACTCGTCAAATAATAATAGGTAACACGTGAAAAGGAAACTGGTGTAATAAATGTACATTTCACTGTCTTCTTATCATTTAAATCGCTTGAATTGTTGTTCAGCTCTTTAATGTGTACGAAATTCAACATTCATGATTTAACACGACTGTAAATCTAGGATTCATTAGCTTCCGAGAATTTCAGGTTTAAATTACTTCCTACGAGAAGTTGAAGATAACGACAATGGAATCTTTTAATGATATACCACATGAGTAAAGTTTGGATATGTTCACACTCACATTCTTAGAATTTCATTTCTGGAAATGACACAATTCTCATAATTAGTAATTTTACTGATTGCATTTGAAAAGCAAGTAAGATAAACTAACACCGGTAATTACAAACCACATTCTGATATTTATGCATGCACATTTTGAAATAACTGTTATGATGTAAATTTTCGTTTAAATTTTGCATTAGCTTTTCAGTAGGAGTTTTATACTTCATATAAAATAGCACAACAAGACAAATTATTATTCGAACTATAATAAAAACTCTTGGATTTTAATATTTTTAATAATTTTTCAAAACGTTCTGAGTATAAATTCCTAGAGAGATGTGTCTCTTCATATCCGAAATATTTTTTTCAATCCTTCAAAAGTGAAACGAATTATATATACACTGTTAAAAATAAATCTGTGAATTCACGGTGAAACTACCGGCAGCAAAGTAGCCGAACTTTTACCGTTCCGTTAGTAGATTTTCCGTTGTGCGAAATTCAAGAAAGGAAAACTCCTTTAAATAAGCAGTAACTTTCAGTTACAAAGTTTTATTTTTAATAATAATAATAATTTAATAGAATTTTTAAAACTGATGGATCGATCAATCGTCAAAGAATTCGAAATTACCAAGTGATTTTAAGCTGCCTTGTTATTTTACTTGATTATTATTATTATATTGTATAATTTAGTTCACGCCGTGCAGAGGATCAAACTTGGGACCTTTTGACAGCGGAACAAATCTTTACGATCAGAGCCAAAACTGTTGATACCGATTCGTACAAAGTATGTCTTTTATGAGTTAGTGGAAAAAATCTTTTTTTGTTTTTTAAAGATTTCCTTTCAAATATATTCCTTAGAATATTTGTAAACGGTTTATTTTCTTTTATTTCAGACTGATGCATAATACTTATTATTTTTTTAAATCAATTTTAATTTTTAAATAGTTTAAATAAAAAAAAAATCACTGTTTAAAACCACTGTTTTTTATTTTTTGAATGAATGAATGAAAAAAAAAGTTTTTATTAAAATTTTTTTACCAAAAAAAAAAAGAAAAAAAGAAAAAAAAAGAAAGAAAGAAAGAAAGAAAGAAAATGTATAGACAATTTTTTGAAATTGTCGTATAGTTATTTATTTATTTTTTGGCTATTTAATTAAAAGATTTTTTAATAAGAAATAAGAGAGAAAAATAAACAGAAAAAATATAATTTAAAAGAGTTAAAGAGTTTTTTTAATGTTTTCATTATTCCATGCCGCCAGTGGGACCCGAACCCACAACCTGCGCTCGCAGGTGATTAGCGGAGTGGTGCCTTGACCACTCGGCCATGGAGCCCGCCGCACCACGGAGTGTCTCCGTTTTTTGTTTCTATTTCCACCCATTTCGTTATTTCTAGGAAATATGGTGGAATTTTGTGATTTGTAACGGAAAATGCCCTTTTGTTGTGAAAAGGGACCTTTTTCTGTGAAATTCAGGGAAAAAATGCTTGTGAATTTCAGAATTTTTTTAACAGTGTATGTAACTTAAACGGTTTAATTCGGTTAAAATTTTCGGTTTGTTTTAGATCTTTATATAGAAGCTATTCTAAGAATAGAAAATAAGAATCTTTGTTTAAAGAAAATTATCAATCTTTATGCTAATTCATGCAGGATTGAAAATAAGATATGTTCTTAAAATATGCTCAATATGTGCTTGAAATAACATGGAAAATGATTTTCAGCAAAGTACTCTATTTTTTAAATAATGAATAATATTATTTGATAATAATAATGCTTTTTAAGTATGCTCGAGTAAAAACAGCGCATTTAAAAAAACAAATTGCAAAAAATGATGGCAGCAATGTTGCCGAAAGCTTGTGCCGTGACAATTGCTAAAAAACTAGATGTTAGTTTTTATTACAACTAATTTTACCGCATTTTTTATGGCAAAAACTAATAGCAACATTGCTGCTACGTAAGTTTAACTTTTTTTTTCTTTCTTTTTTTTTTTTTTTTTTTTGTACAGTGGAATATAAAAAATTCGTTTGTATTTTATGTAAAATTACATTTTCAATATTTTAAAAATTTTACTTTCATAATGAATAATATTGGAGTGTTTTATTAAAATATTTTTTGAACACATACAATAAACAGGTACTGTTTATACCTTTTTGCCTAAACAAAACTTAGTTATATAATTTTTTTACGTAATAATTTCTTTTACTTTTTGGATGTTTATGCATCTGCTGATAATAATCTGCTGATAATAAGATAATCCATCTTTTCTCAATTTGTGTTAATTTTTCTAATGGTCGACAAGAAAAAATTTACATTCATATGTTATTTTTGAGTACATTTATTAAGAAGCATATATAGTTATACATGTGCTAACTTTTATAATGATTAAGATTGTTATTTATGCTTATTTTTTTATTGTTTACCTAAAGAACTCATGTATTGAGTTTTTTCCCTTAAAGTCCCCAAGATG
Organism: Maratus speculifer; assembly: GCA_964019185.1. Classification (NCBI taxonomy): domain Eukaryota; kingdom Metazoa; phylum Arthropoda; class Arachnida; order Araneae; family Salticidae; genus Maratus; species Maratus speculifer. The sequence goes on along the minus strand of OZ025294.1, from coordinate 164,272,391 downwards.
GCAATATTCACGAAAATTGCATCAGAGCGGATAGCTTTCAAGACGTAGATTTGAGAAAGCGAGAAAGAGGAACTTTTTTTTTTCGAACGGTCTTTATCGAGGGCATAATGGTCAACAATATGTGCGGCGATTCTACCACTCACTAGGGAAGTGCACGAAGTGTGAGTCACCAATTTTGACAAAAGTGGTATCGTTGGAAAGATCTCATCGAGAGCAGCAAAAATCTCAATGGAACTACCAGCCGCAAATGAGTCGTTATCGAAATACCCGACAATATATGTGACGCAACTAGCACATACTTAATGGGGCACCGTAAAAAAATTTAGTCTCGATTTTAACTAAAGTGGTATCGTTGAAAAGATATCATCGTGAGGATTAAAAAACTCAGTGGAATCACCCGTCGGAAATGAATTGTTTTCGAGATATCCGACAATTTGTGTCACATTTTTAATACACACTTCTAGGAAACTGCATTAACTAGGGAAGTGCAAAAAGTATAAGTCACCGATTTTGACAAATGTAATATTGTTGGAAAGATCTCACCGAGAGCAGTAAAAAACTCACTGGAATTACACGTCGCAAATGAGCCGTTATCGAGATATCCGGCAATTTATATCACTTAACTAATGTACACTTAATGAGGGACCGCAAAAAAATGTTTTCTCGATTATAATGAAAATGGTGTCGTTGCAAAGATGTCATTGTGAGAAGTAAAAAACTCAAAGAAACAAGCCATCTGAAATGAGCGATTTTCAAGATATCCGACAATTTCTGTCACTTAATGCAGTTTCCTAGAAGTGTGTATTAAAAATGTGACACAAATTGTCGGATATCTCGAAAACAACTCATTTCCGACGCGTGATTCCATTGAGTTTTTTAATCCTCATGATGATATCTTTTCAGGGATACCACTTTAGTTAAAATCGAGACTAAAATTTTTTACGGTGCCCCATTAAGTATGCGCTAGTTGCGTCACATATATTGTCGGATATCTCGATAACGACTCATTTGCGACGGGTAGTTCCATTGAGTTTTTTGCTGCTCTCGATGAGATCTTTCCAACGATACCACTTTTGTCAAAATCGGTGACTCACACTTCGTGCACTTCCCTAGTCAGATAACTCTAGATCGTCAATTATCAAAGGGCGTTTTTCCATCTACCTAAAAAGATCTCAACTATATTTTACACTTTTTTCGCTTTCCTAAATACACGCCATGTGTTGAGATTTTTCTCCAAAGTCCCTGAGAGAAAAACGGTCTTTGTAGCAACTGAGAGTTGCTAATTTGGCACATGCGTATTTGAGCTCTGGTTTGACGTCTGTTCCAAAATCGAGATCTTATCTAAACAACCCTAAAGTTTATAACCGGATAAATTTTTCTCGCTGGTAAGCAGCTCTGAATAATGGTGAGTGGCATACGGTTTTTGAGATTTTTCAATGTGAAATCGAATCCCGCTCGGACTTATTTTTCAGAACGAAGCAAAATTTTGTAGTTAAAAAATCACTTACATACAAATATATGTATATTTAATTTATATATACTTTTTAATTTCAACTATCATACATATTTTACAAATAGCGGAAACTCGAAAATGAAAAGGATGCAAATTTTCGTTTCAAAAAATAAGGCCGATAGTCATTACATAAATCTTTAACTCTTCTTGATTTTCGAGGAGATGACAAACCAGAGCTGAAATACGTAAGCGTCAACTTTGTAACTTGTAGTTTCTGCAATGACCGGCTTCATCTTAGTGATGGCAATTCGCACGAAAATTGGAAGAGAGCTGATAGCTTTATAGACCTAGATTTGTGACAAAGGGGAAAAGGAACGTTTTTAGGAGAAATATCTGTCGTTGTTAAAATGTAAAATAATGTGTTCAGGGATTCTATAATTCGTATAATGTATACTAGGTCATCAATTCTCGGGGGTGGGGGTGTTTTTCGCTATCCAAAAATGAAGTTTTTAAATAATAAATACCGCCATCAATAGTGTGTTTTCTTCTAGAGCTTATTATGAGAGCATTTGTTCTTTGTTTCTTATAAGAGAACTTTCTCATTCAGGGATGTTATAATGTGGAGACGTACTCTGCAGAGTGGTTTCTGTATAATTAATTTTGAAAATAATACATTTATTTTAAAATTTTAAATGAAACATTGGCCGTATCTGAAACGGCCCTGAATGAAAAATTTTATATTATCAATTTTTCTTATAGATAGCTGTAGCATAAACCGGCTGAATACGACGGAATCTTTAGAGATATCCAGTGTGGTATACAGACCTTCACAATAATGTCGTTTCTCATTGTTAAAAATGAATTTATTTAATCTGTGAGATAACAGGATTTGCCTGGTTTGAAAAGTGATAAATTTCTCAAAATATTTTTTTACTGTTAAGATATAAAATTTCAAGCAACGCAAATCTTTATCGAAAGTGGCAATACAGTAATTATATTTTAAAAATAATAGTAAATAACTATTTAAAAATGATTTTAAAATAGTATGATTATTTTTAATTAATTAGCTAAATAAGGGTTTTGCAGACAAATGTAATGTGCACAATTAATTATATATTTTTTAATGTATATATTTTGTAAATAAATGCAGTTATATATTAATTTTAAATTTATTGCGTTTTCTTTTCGTAAAACATTTGTAATTATTATATGTAGTAATATTTGTCGGCTAGTTAGCTCCTTAAAGTATTTTTCATGTTAAATCCTAGATGGTCATTAATTTTTCTTACCCTAATAAATTTTGTTCTTTATCAGTCAAACGGCGTCATCGATATTGCTACAGAAGTTTGGTACAGTATTTAAGAAAATACTGAACATTTTTTTTCGCCATTGTATGGGAATTTTGAGAACATAATAATTTATTCTTTTGTAATAAGTTAATCGATTGTATTAAAAATTTTGTTACTTAATTAATTTAATAGTTATTATATGTTAATTTATCACTGTAAATAGAATCGGCCAGACACATAAAATTTAGCTTCAGAAAATTTGTGTTTTGTTGAGTAGTAATTTTATATTGTTGCAACAAAAGTTGGTTTGCATTTTACAGTTGTAAAAATGCATTAAGAAAAAAACAGAAAAAAAATCCGGAATTTAAATTTTTTCATGAAATTTTCTGGTAGTAAAATATTGCAACTCTCTTATTTTCTTTTTTATATGAAATATCCATGCTTATTAATTCTAAATTTTGAAATATAGTATATTCCAAACAATATATTAAATATACGACGACTGGATATTTTAAGTATACTAACTGGGCGAAATTTCTAATTTTGAGAAATTGCAGTTTATAGTTTTTTTCTTTTTAGTGTATTTTAATTGTGGTATACCATTTGAAATAGATGTAAGTTCGCTACGAATTGTTGGAATTTCATACGATTTTTTTATGATACTGTTTAAATTGAAAGTATTTTGAAAATTATTTTGGCCCATTGAAGGATCACGGTACGCTTAAATGAAATAAGATACAGAAGTAGACATTTTTAAAATGCAGTAAAAAAGAAAAAAACCTGTAAAATCACTTATATTTTTCTAGGAAATTGTAAATGCTAGAACTTTTTATGTAACGGCTATAGCAAGGATTCATTCAACAGATTCTGTTACATGAATTTTTGCTGTTACCTTCACATGAAAGGTTTAGAAATCCCATATTGCTAAAAAGAATTTAATAACTTTACCGATTACTGTGAGCAAATTTTTAGGCATGTTTATAATAGCAAAAATGATTCCAGATTTATACATTTTAAACTTTTATGATACAGTTTTATGTATTTAATCTTTGCCAAATATAAAAATTAATAATTTGTTTAGTCAGCCCTCTACCTAAATTTGTTTTTGTTTTTGAAAGCGTTTTCATAATAGCTAAAAGCGTGCAAAAATGTCAGAAATAGGTTATTAAAATGTAACGCTTAAGAATAACTAAAATTTTAATAAAATATGTAGGTATTGTCTACAGATATTATAACTGAAACACCTTATGCTTATGGTTTTTTTGAAAAAATATATTTATTACTATATTTATTTTTATTCATATATTCGTTACTATATTTGTTATTAATTCTTACCCTACATGATTCTTAAACTACCATGTTTTACTTCTCATTTAAAGGATCCAATTACTTTTATGCGTATAATAAATTACGGTTTAACATACGGAAATTGAAAAAAAAAAACATATTTTGTATCGTAAAATTAAATCTATCAGTATATGGAATTTGACAGAAATCTAACACTATAAAATACATTATTATTTAATTAAATCAACATAATTTATTAAATTGATAATAACTAAATAATGGAGGAAAACATATTTTAAGTAGCAGAATACAGGGTTAACCTTAATAAATGATTGGATTTTAAAATACTATGTATTTATGTGCCTACTATACTTGACAAGATATCTACACTAACCCAGTGCAAAAGAAAAAATAGATACAAATTCACAAAATTAATTTTTGAAAAGTTACAGATACTTGAATGTTTACAAAAGAATCTGATTAAACCACAGTAATCTTACAAAAATTTTATCTGTAACCCGGTTTGCATTTTTATAAAAAATTTCACGGATCACAGTTTTTTCTTAAAAATTAGTAATCTTACAGATTTTTTGATTTACCGTGCAAATGCGTGTCAGTTGTTTTCTGTTGTTGGCATTGCATAAAATGATTTAGGAACCCAGTTTCCTAAAAACTGGGTTCCTAAATCCTAAATCCTAAAGAAAAAACTTAGTAAGTTTTTGGATTTTTCTTTTTGTAGTGCATACTTGTAAATAAACATAAACATATACTTGACAAGTGTATCATAAAATATAACTACTAAGAACGCATTTGAGAAAAATACAAAACCTTTTTTTTTGGTGCACAATAACAAGAATATTAATTAAAACTCGTACATTTAAATTGAAATAAATTATAAAATCAACATTTCGTTCAGTTTTCAGTAAAATATGATGGTAAAATAATAAAAAATTTGCTCCCTGAGCGTGAGATAATATTTCTAAATATATTAAAAAGATGCTATTATTATTAGAACATTAGTATTATTAGAAATATTCTATTAGAAATATTTCTAAATATTATTAGAAATGCACAAATTCTTGTTAAAGATCTTGTTTTTGTGCACTAATGTGCAAGGTTTTGTACTTTTAACAAATACATTCTTAGTACACTGTTAAAAATCTGCTGCATTTTGCTGCAACGCACTCCCCTGCTTGTATAGAAAACGGTTACTTGGCCGTGAAATGGCGCTTTCTCATTGGTTGGAATAGAGATATTATATACAAGTGGTGGAGGGCGTTGCAGCAAAATGCAACAGATTTTTAACAGTGTAGTTGTAAATAAAAAGATTTTAAACCAGATTGTTCATTCGGTCTAACCCTTAGTTAAAAATATCTTTTGATTAGTATGTAAATAATAAATCTTCAAATACTTTTCAATACTTCAAAAAGAATTAAAGCATTGCAAAAAATGCATTAATTATCATATTACTCATATCTACGCACTCAAGAAAATAAGTTCCATGCTCTATATTTTAATCAGGATATAACTATTCTTAAAATTAAGAAGAAGAAGAATACTTATAAAACTAAAAATAACTTGTGCTTCTTAGAAAATACTTTCGTACACGCGTTTTAAAAGTAAAAAAAAAAAAAAAAATCCTTTACCTGATAATCTTTTCATATCTTAAAACATAAAAATATGATACTAGAAACGTCCATAAATATTTCTATAAAGGTTTAAGTCAAAATGGCTTTTTATATTTAATTAATACGATTTGGGTGTAATAAAAAAATATGCTGAAAGAAGAGAAAAAAATATGACAAGCTTTAAACATGTGATAAACTTGCAAGATACATGTTTTATTTTTTTAAATTTGAGTCCTTATATATAATATAAAACATCACTTTAAAATATAAAATTATTTTTAATTGCTATAAGTGATTTATTAAAATAACATAGTATGGAAAATAAAACCTTTTAGTTTTACATGTTTCGTTGCTCTGACGGCAACTTTTTGAAAAACAATAAATGATAAAATAAATTTTCCTCTAAAATAGCTTTAAAAAAACCCCAGAAAAAACATAAATCACGTGAACTTCAGAATAGTGAAGTAAACTGGATTTGTAAATTTGTAATATTTCACGTTCACACTTATTTTTATTTTTATTCATTTTTATTTTTTTCCAGTTTACTTCGCTATGCTCAAATTCACGTGATTTATATTTTTTCAAATTATTTTTCATTTGAAGCTATTTTAGCGAAAATTTTCTTTTATCATTTATTGTTTTTGAAAAATTTGCCGTCAGAGCAACGAAACATAAAAAACTAAAAGGTTTTATTTTCCATATAATGTTATTTTAATAAATCATTTATAGCAATTAATAATAATTTGAGTCCTTAGTTATATGCAAATAAAGATAAAAAATAAATAAGGATAAGAGTATTTTAATACTTTGATCACAAATGCAAGTACGGTTTTATAAAAGACATTTGTTCATTGATTAATTGTGAATTAATTTGAATTTTCGTTGTTCCTCGTACGTTTCAACGCTATTCTCATGTTAGTCATAATAATTATAGTAAAATAAATGGAGATAATCTTATTAAATGCAATTATTATGCAAATTAAATAAATAATTGTGAATAAATATATAATATGCTGTACAAAATTTCGACAAAATTAGTCCATAAGATGGCGATTAACTAATATTAGCATATTAATGCTTAGCTATTTGCAGAGAATTTGATTTATTCAGAAATTGGAGTATTTGTCAATATTACAAATTTTGTAAATGAAATCATAAAGTTCTGATATAAGATTTTTAAATTTACTGCTCTTTCATAATAATGAGCGTCCCAAAGTTTGTTCAAGTCGTTTATTTTAATTGCTTTTTGAAAAAAAGTATTTTCGAAGTATTTAATACTAGCCAAAATTTTCGGTAGAAACTGTTTTTATTATTATTATTATTATTATTAATGTTGTTGTTGTTGTTACTGTGGGATGCTCTAACATTTATGAAGGCATTGAAATGTTATCAGTTATTTTAAAATCATATTAGAAGAAGATCGAAAAAAAAAAACATTTTCTATTAGTGTACCAATTAAACGTTTTTTTAAAAAGAGTTTCATACAACATTAGCTAAGTTTGATGTATAATATTTGTAATAATAATAATAATAATAATATATATATATATATATATATATATATATATATATATATATATATATATATATAAAATATATAAATAAATATATATATATATATATATATATATACATATATATATATATAATTAAAACTGATATATTAACTCAAATCACATACCACAATTAATTTACTAAAAAAATGCATGAACTGTAAAAATAATCTTAAAAGTAATAACTGACAAACATCTAAACCGTTAAACAAAATTGAAAAAATAATTCGTGAACTATAAACTAATCCATAAACTATAAACTGATCCAACAAAATAACAACTCATCTCCTATCCTTGAACTCAGCCTATCGATACGAATCAAACCATTTCTGAAGATATTTCTTTTTACTGAAATGTGAACACATGAATAGAAATGTATTAACTTTAAAGTTCGGAAATTAAAAGTATTTCGTTTATCAAATATCTTTGTAAGCAATTTTTTCGCTCTAAAAGTAAATTTACATCCAAAAACGCTATACATCTGCAATCTAATGAGAAGGGCTCTAATTTTAAGGAAGTAGGGTAATATATGAAATCTAGATGTGTATTATCGTTATTTAATTTAACTATTAAAACATCATCTATATATCTATAGCACAAAATATTTCTCTTTAAATTATTGTTCCGTTCATATAAATGTAGGTATATGTCAGCTATAATTGCACGACAACTCCCCCCCCCCCCATTGGAATGCCACGAATTTGCCTGAATATTTTTTTTTACCATCATAAAGCTAATTTTCTTGTTCAACAAATTGAAAAAAATTAAAAAATAAATCGATGTCAATTTCTGTATTACACTCTGTACAATAAAATTGCACAATTTTCTCTTTTAAATCCGTTAAATCCATAGTTTTGTAAAGGTCTGAAAAGTCATATGCATACAGACCAGTAATGTGTTTTTTTTTTTTTTCAGCTTAACCAATAAGATATAACTTTTTGTTATAATAAATGTTGACTCCCTACTTATAATTCTGGAAAACACTCCTGTTAAAATCTCCTTCAATTTTTTGCTAACTACTTCAATGTAAGATCTGAAACCACAAGTAGTGCTTTTGAATTTAATTGGCTTTTTGTGAAATTTGGAACTAGTATAAGATATGGATAATTTTGACTTTTTTATTTTAACTTTACTTTTTTATAGAGTGCTTTAATTTTATTCTCTACAACTGTGATTTTTGAATTCAAAAGTTGATAGTGACATTTATTGTTATAGCAATCATTCAAAAGCTTATTATAAAGTCTCTTGCATATCAATGCTTAATTTGTGTTAGCCTTGTCAACATATGTAATTAAAAAATTTCCTTGGAGATTCTTAATTGATTTTGTAATTTTAGAGTATTCCTTGCGAGACATATTGTGACTGTCTCTAATGTATTTCTTTTTTAATTCCTTTAGTATATGATACTTCCATTCTTAAAAACGCTACTTGGTAAACTATACCTATACATTAATTTATGTATGAATGTATCCAAATTTAAATTAAAGCGCTTAATTACTTCACTTTTAGTTACGATACGTTTCACTCTAGATTCTGTTCCATACTACATTAACTTCCTCAACTCTACATCCCTGACCATCTCCAAATTGCCAGTGACAACATGTCCACAGTCTTTAAACATGTAATCTATATATTCACTATCATTGCAATTATCAAAATTAATTGATTAAATTAATATTTTTCGGATATCCAATACAACAAGCCAAGTACAGACTTATCTAGAATGAAACAGAAACAAAAAAATTTGATAAATTTTAACAAAACTAAAATAATCTTTTCAACATCCAACCATTACGCCTCCATTATCCGTGAATCCCTTGAAATTTTGCTTAACAAAGATACTGTTTGCAATGACGTAATTTCATGTAATATTCCCACACTCTGGTACAATATCCTTGGTGTTTCGATAAATATATTGTGACTTTGTTTATAAACGCGGATTGTTTTTGTTTTTGTTTTGTTTTGGTGTTTTCTATTTCTAATCAATTATCTTCTTTTATGTTCCTTTAATAATGAATGCGTGAGCTATCGAAAGATCTCAGGTAAAATAAATAAATGATTTCTATATTTTCGCAACACCTTTTAAGTAATTATTTGTATAAGTTGATTTAATAACAAGGTTTAAATTTCCACCAAAGACACTAGTATTAATACTGTGATTTTGACTCATTAGTTCCGTATGTGTTTGTTTCTTCTAGGTGAGGAATAGAAATTAATCTCTGCCTTTTTTTTAAGAATGTAAGATAATTTTTCTTAATACGCATAATTTATAAGTTAGAAAGATGTTATAAAATTTTAAATTTCATTACTTTTTTTATTAAATATTTATTTTAAAGAATTTCCATTTAAAGATTGCAAATAATGGTGAAAACATTTGAAACTATTTTTCAAATGAAATTATAATTCTGAAGCAAAATATTCAGAAATTAGCTAATGTATGAATATTTTAAAAACTGTATTCTATATAAAAATGCTAACTTACGATCAAAATATAGTCGAAAGATAATCTTATTTGACAATTAGAACGTTAAAGTTTTAACTTTTAAAAATTAAAGATTAATCGTCGATATCTTTTAAGAAAAATTTTCAGCATGAAGCAAAAAATTTAATTTGGTCCCTCGCCAAAATGTTTTCTGGGCCATAAATCATTATGAAAGAAAATTTTCAAAGAAGATACTACTGATAACAGAATTATACAAAATAAAAAACCCCACGTAAATCAGAAATTTTAACAAGAGATTTATGTAGTTTATTGTAAACAAGATATTACCTTTTTATCTATAGAAAATCGTGACATAATTTCCAGTTTTCTTTATTTTTTGGTTAACATATTGAAAAAATAAAATATAATGCTTTATATGTTGCATTTTAAAGTGCATTTATTTAAATGATTTTATGTAAAAATTAATAAAAATATCTATCTTTATTTAAATAATATTAGATACTAAAAATTATTATATTTTCTGACTTTACAAAAACTAATTTAAATAATTTTGGAATAAAACAAGAGAGTGTAAGGAAGTCAGTTAATGTCTTATTTATAATACTGAGTAAAGAATCTACCATTCTGATGTAATAATAATCGTTCACAAAAATATTTCTTAATTTTATTGTAAACGGAATAATCAAATAAATAATCAAACAAATAATCAAATAAGAAACATATACCATAAAAATGGTTTTCTTAAGCTTTTTAAATTATTCACATACTTTGGATTTTTTCTTGGAATAATCATATCCAGATGATTTAAAGTAAAACCTATAAAATTTGACAGCAATTTAAAAAAAAAAAACTTTACAAAATACATTTTAAAAACATTGATTTAAAATGATTTTATAAAACTTTTTAAAATATATTATACCTGTTCTGCAAGTCAGTAAGAAATTAAACCTTGGGACATTACTGTTACACTTAAAATGGCAAATATTAAACGGAAAGTTCTACTATTATTATTATTATTTATCTGAAATATAGTTAAACAGTGATAAATCATAAACGACTTTGAAACATTACCTGATTAATGCGCTAATAAAAACGGCGGAAGAACACAAACGCACAACCGAGTTGCAAGTGTTCCACGTACTCTGCAATAGTATTTTGGAAAGCATCGATATAAATTTTTGAGTTTTTTTTTGTTAAATGGCTGATTTAGACATCTGTAAACAATGGTAAATGATTATGCATCTGCGAGGCTATTTACTAGTTGTGAAAACAACGTAATATATAAGACTATCGAAATGCAAATACATTTCTTCCTCTGTATTTGTTACACATATATACAGTATGTATATACAGGGTGGTCATACAAAAAACTTTGCCGATATACGGAGCTCTAGCGGCTAGTCCGCTCAACCGATCAAAATGAAATTTCAGATATAGATATTCAGAGGTATGAGCACGAGATTCTGTAAATGACAACAAAATGGCGCTCACGGTTACGGTTATAGTTACAGAAACTCGAAAATTTCCAATGACAACCCCCATTTTTTTCAACGCAAAATGCTCAGCGCATGCGAAAACCCTAAAGAGCGTTGGAACCGTACGTGTATCGCAAGAAACGGACATTCCCAGAACGGTTTTTTGTGCGTGTATAACATGTCCGTTTCTTGCGATACACGTACGGTTCCAACGCTCTTTAGGGTTTTCGCATGCGCTGAGCATTTTGCGATAAAAAAATGGGTGTTGCCATTGGACATTTTCGAGTTTCTGTAACTATAACCGTAATCGTGAGCGCCATTTTGTTGCCGTTCGCAGAATCTTGTGCTCATACCTCTGAATAGCTATATCTGAAATTTCAACTCGATCGGTTGAGCGGACTGGCCACTAGAGCTCCATATATCGGCAAAGCTTTTCTATGACCACCCTGCATATGTGTGTGTGTGTGTGCTGTTTTCACAGTCAGTGGTATCGCGAATAGTAGTGTCACACTCTGGCTTACATGTTGCCTAAAAGACACGTATTGCAATTTATATGCTTATTTTTTTCATGCATATTTTAAGTGGATTTCGTATGAAATACTACCTATTGCGATCGCTCCTATGTTGGAGTACCTAAATATGTTTTGCAGATCTACGCCGATCATGATTCCTAGGCCTCAAAACTACTATTAGTGAAAAAGTTTATCAATCTATATATCCTATCTATCTATCTATTTATCTATCTTTATATATACATACATAATTTTTTATGGACACGATAAACTTCTATAATTCTGCTCAAAGATGCTTCAAATTGATACATAGAAAAGGTGTATAAAAATTCGGAAGAGTTCATTTATGGTCAAAATCAAACCAAGGAATGAAAATAGGGAGGATTTTTGTGAAAACAGAAAAAAGATCATAACTTCTTAATTAAAATAGGTGATGAATCAATTTAAAGTTTATATTACTTCTAAAAAATGATCCAACAGGTTATGCATGGCAGATTATTGATTAAGTTTAAAATGGGCTCAAGGAGTGAAAAAAGCTAGGTTTTGGGGAGTAAAAAATTCATAACTTGGTCAGTTCTCAAGACATCAAATCTAACTAAATTTTAATAATAAAGTTATTAATAGTAACAAAATATTAATAACGGACTCTTGCCGTAAAACTAAAATTTTCAGCTTTTTTGTATGATCATCCTTCGAAAGATCGGATGCAGATTGTTTTTGTCAAATTTTATCCGGTACTTATAACGATTCGATCGATTTTTTATTTTTAACTATTAGATTATCTGAAACAAATACTTATTGAATTTTAACAAATGTATTTAAAACAATTTTTTTTGAAAAATTGCACAATATTTTTGGAATGGTATTGCGGATAAGATATATGTATAAATATAGTCATATGTATAAAAGCAAAATAAATATTATTATTAAAAAAATATTTAAAAATATGTTTATGATCCTTAAAATATTTTCAGTATTTTATAATAGACCTGATTTGTGTCCCAAATATACCCTAATATTAAAGTCCTTTTCTACAGATTTATGTTTAGAATAATAAAATACTACCTGTACTTGAAAGGAATTTCCCTTCAACCACATTTGCTGCCTATATGTCATACAATTTCGGCATGATCCTTCACAAAAAGGTTATACATTGGAAGTTTTCTTTTAAAGTCATTTGATACTTACGGAAATGTTTCTATTTTTTCTTTTAATCTTTTACTCAACTAAAAGAATTTTTTTATTGAAATTTAAGTAAATATTCGGTAGCTAAAAACAATCATCGAACTTGTTAACAGATTAATGGGCGTTATATATTAAGTTTATTAGTTATTTTATTTCGCTTTTTCTAGAAACATCGGATATGTTCCTATAAAAAAAATCTTTCCGTATATCTTTGTTGTTCTTTAGTTTCTGCAATTATAGTTTATAATTTATTAATAGTTTATAGTATATAAAAAATTTCTACTAAAATGCAAGAGATTTTTGAAAATAAAATTGTGTCAATAACGGATTTTTGCCATAAAAAAAATAAACCTTTTTATTCATTCCATGGAATGATTGGATGTAGGCTATTTTCTTCAAGTATTATTTGATGCATATAACATTTCGATTGATTTTTTTTTTTCACTTTTAAACTATTTTTGACTCATACAAAAATTTATTAAATTTTAACAAATTGATTTAAAATGTAAGATTATTGTAAAATTCTACAATAATTTTAGATTGGCAATGTGGATAATGATATGTATAAATGCAAGAATTTTGAAATTATATATATATATACAGTCCCTGGCCATATTATAAGACGCACTCATATTTTCTTGTGTCGAATCATATTACAAGTTTCATAGATACATTACTATGCCAATAGTTACAATTGATTGTATACATCATCTGTAGGATTATAATAAATTAAAAGCATGCCAATGACTTTAAAATTATTTATTTTTGTAAATTAAAATAACAATTGCTAAAATTGTAAAACTTAAAACATGAAATTAAAAAAAATGTCAATGTTTTTCGGAGTCTCCTTTGGCGGCAATCACTGCCTCTATTCTTCATGACATGCTGTTAGTGTAAAATTGAAATGTTTCTTGCATGTGTGAGTGATGTTTCCAGACAAGGATAAGTTTTTCTATGAACTGTGTTTTGCTCGTTATGAGCTCTTTGTCCAGTTTTTTCTTCATTAGCTCCCAAACATTTTCAATGGTATTCATGTCTGACGAATTACCGGGAGCAGTTCAACACAGGGATATTTTTTTATTGAAAGTAGACCTTGACGGATCGTGCTATGTAACAAAAAGCTTTACCTTGCAAAAATACAAATGGTTCTTCATTTGGAAATCATCGTTTTAGCTTTAGAATAAACCGATTTTGAAAACCTCTTTATATTGGTCCGGAGAATTGAATAAGAAGTCATAACAAACAAAACCCAGCTCATAGATAATCTTATCCATATCTGGAATCGTCACCCACGCATACAAGAAACTCTTCAATTTGTATTAAAAGCATGTTGCGAAGAATAGAGGCACTGATAGCCGCCAAAAGAGGCTCCAAAAAATATTGACATTTTTTTTAGCTTCAAGTTATAAATTTTGCAATTTCAGCTATTTTTCATGTAATTTGTAAAAATAAAGAGTTTTAAAGTCTTAGACATGTTTTTTATTTATTATAATCCTACAAATGATGTACATAATAATTTGCAGTTTTTCACACAGTAATATTTCTATGAAGCTAGTAATATGATTCGACACAAGGAAAAGGGAGTGCGTCTAATAATTTGGCCAGGGACTGTATACATAAACATTTTTTCTTTTAAAACATGTTCCTAAAATATTTTCGGTATTTTACAACAGACTCCGATTTGTGTCACAAATATACCCTAATATAAAAGTTGTTTTTTACAGATTTATCTTTAGAGTAACAAAATACAACTTATATTTGAAAGGAATTTCACATCAAGAACATCTGCTGCCTATATTTCATACAATTTAAAATTTTAGTATGACCCGTCACAGAAAGTCTATAAGGTGAGTTTTCTTTTAAAGTTATTTGATAAATAAGGAAATGCTCCTAACTTTTGACTTTTAATCTTTTGTTCAACTAAAAGAAAAATGTTTTATTGAAGCTTAAGTAAACATTCGATAGCTAAATACAATTATCGAACTTGTTAACAGATTTATGGGCGTTATGTATTAAATTTATCCGTTATTTTATTTCTCTTATTCCAGAAACATCGGATATGTTCTTATGAAAAATCTTTCTGTATCTCATTATTGTTCTTTAACTTCTGCAATTATAAATGAAATTCTAAATTGTAGTTAAAGAATTATAGTTTAGAAGTTAATTATAGTTTGTAGTATATAAAGAAATATTTTGGCAATATAAATAAATGCAATATCTTTTTTAATGTACAATTCTATCAATAACAGATTCTTGTCATAAAATAAAAAAAATTCAGCCGTTTTATTCCGTCCATAGAGTGATTGGATGTAGGCATGTAGGCTACTTTCTTCAAATATTATTTCATATATATAACGAATCAATTGATTTTTTTTATGTTTGACTATTAGACAATTTTTGACAGATACAAAAATTTATTAAATTTTAACAAATTGATTTAAAAGTAAAATTATTGAAAAATTCTATAATAATTTTAGATTAGCAATGTGGATAATGATATGTATAAATGCAAGAATTTTAAAATTGTTATTTAAAAAAAATAAAAAAAAGACTTAAAAAAATATGTTTATGATTGTTAAAATATTTTCAGTATTTTACGACATACCCCGATTTGTGCCCCAAATATATCCTAATAGAAAAGTACTTTTCTGCAGATTTATCTTTAGAGTAATAAAATACAAGTTGTATTTGAAAGGAATTTCCCATCAAGAACATCTGCTAACTATATTTCATACAATTTAAAATTTTAGTGTGATCCTTCACAGAAAGGTTATACGTTGAATGTTTTCTTTTAAAGTTATTTAATACATAAGAAAATGCTTCTAACTTTTGATTTTTAATCTTTTATTCGTCTAAAATAAAAGTGTTTTATTTAAGCTGAAATAAGCTTTCGGTAATTAAAAACAGTTATAGAACTTATTAACAGAGCTATGTGCTATTTTACAAAGTAGTGTATTGTTTATTTACAAGAAAATATCAGCAGTCTATATACTGTAAAATAAATAAATAAACAAATAAATGTGTAATTCTACAGATGTGAAGCTAGATAAATCTGTATGCTTATTAAAATTTTATCTGTGCATTGTACAGAAAATGATGTAAATCTACAAATCTAGTTTTTGTAAAGCTTCAGTAATCTTTAGCTTTACAAATGAATCTACAAAAATTGCGGTAATCGTATTAAAATTTTACCTGTAACAAATGTGGAATGTGCATAAAAAGTTTTAGGCATCCCAGTTTCCTAAAAAATCCTTTTAAATCTTATAGACTTTTGATTTACTCTGTAAATGTGCAGGTGTCACATGAATTTTTATTGTTGCCATTCCATCAAAAGTTCTAGGAATACCATTTTATCGACAATTTCTACAGTGTTGGTTTATAAAAACGTGCTAATTTTACAATGTTAAGTACTTAATAATTAAAAGATGTTTTTATACTTATTTGGATTTGTGAAACATCGTATCATTAGTTTACAAGATCTTAAAAAATATTTTATTAAAAAACCATTATTTCAATTCGCAGAAGTTGGCTTTTTAATCACTATAAAAAACATCAATATCGAAAACTTTTTATTTCATAGATCATTTGTAATACACTTCATATCAGACTTGATTAGTTATATAGTCTCAATTACATTATATATAATAAATATTACATATTATTTTAGTATATTTCACTGATTTCTAATTCTTAAGTGTTGCTTTTCAGTTACTTTGAAATACATTTTATTACACTTTAAAAAAAAATCTGTAATAGTACTAAACATTTTCTAGGAAACTGGGATTCCAAGAACTTTTCATGTAACGCTAACAGAAAAAATCCATATAACTGATTCTAAAACTTGAGTTTTTGTTGTTACTGTTACAGGAAAAGTTCTTGGAATCCCAGTTTCCTAGATAAAGTGTAGTACCTTTACAGATTTTTTTTACAGTGTAGAAACACACTTTAAACATATTGCTACAAAAAAAAAAAAAAAAAAAAAAAAAAAAAAAAAACACAATTTTCTCATTAAAAATAAATTTGTGTTTATTTATTTCATTTTACTGCCATCTGTTTCGCTATTAAAATTTGTGAATTATCTGTTCACAAACGTGACACATACTTTTATGACAATAGTTTTACATAAAAAAATACAATAAACAAGTTTACACTTTGAACGTGAAATTAAAATTATCTAAACAAAATATTTAATGTAATATAAATAATAAACAGAATTTAAAGAATCTATTAAGTTGTACAATTTACAGATGAAATTTGCCCTAAAATTTTTGTCAGTTCTGGGAACATAAAAAGGGCATAAAAATAAAAATATTTTTATTATTTAACTATTTTTATTTATTTTTAAGTTATACTATATCACCACATCATTTCAACATTATGAACTTAAAAATCTAGTTATTTTATAAAAATGTGTGATATTTCGTACCTAGGAAACAGACTTATAAAGCCCAATAAATCTTTTAATATTGTATCTTTAAAGAGTTTGTGGCACTATTAACCATCATTATTGGTATATTATTATATATCATTATTGATTCATCATATTGAGAATGTAGATAAAATCTTGTAAATTAATATTTACGAGGAGGAACAAGCCGAAATTCGACGAATAAAAATGTTTAAGAAGGAACTTTATCATTTATTTTTAATAAATCTACAATATTATTTACAGTAAAAAATGCATCTTATGTTGGTCAGTCTAACTCATATATTATTTTAAGATAAAAATAACACAATGCTATAAAACTCAGTTGTCCGAATAATTAAAATTAAACATTATTCTCATATGTAATCAGTAAAATATAATAAAGATCAGTTATTGTGGTGAAGTTATAAATTGGGGCTCTTATGTTTGGTATAAATGCGAATGAAAAAGACAAAAATTATTCCACATTGAAACGGTCATATAATTTCAAATGAAATCCAAAACAGTCATAGTTTTCATCTTCTAAAAATTCGTATATCGTATTCACCATGTCTAAAAAATGGCATTTTAATTTGATCTATTTTAAAATCCCTTTAACTCAAAACTTAAAGTCAGGATTGTCAAAAACATCTTTGCATTTGAACAGCCGCACTCTGAAGTTGAGTGCTGATCTCGGTACAGAAGAATAAAAATAGCCCTTTTTATGCACAAATGCTTAATCCTTGCTCTCCTTAGCACAAATGCTTAATAGCATTTTTGCTAAAATATTTAGTTGTACCTTAAAAAATAATCTTTTGCTTTTAAATATAACGTCATTATTTACACTTATTTCATTATTTCGATTAGTCTCTCAAAATAAATATTAATGGACACTCACACTGTAAAAAAAAAATCTGTAGAGGTACTAAACTTTTTCTAGGAAACTAGGATTCCGAAAACTTTTCCTGTAACGGCAACAGCAAAAATTCTAGTTTTAGAATCAGTTACATGGATTTTTCCTGTTATCATTACATGAAAAGTTCTTGGAATCCCAGTTTCCGAGAAAATGTTTAGTACTTTTACAGAATTTTTTTTTCAGTGCAAAAGAAAGAAATGGAAACTTTATAAGGAAACTTGTCTGATTTCAAAAGCAGTGGGTAATTTTTTGCCCAAATTATTTTGGCACAGTACGCTTTAATGGAAGCTCCTACCACTAAACCCTATGCAACAAAATAAAACATCGAAATCGAAAAAAAATCTTTTTTCATTCTATTTTATTAGAAAATGTCATGAATGAAGATAACTAAATCGCATTATTCTCGCAATTCGGCAATTACAAAAATTATCTAATTACTACCATTTTGAAAAAAATTCCTATAATATTTTTTTTATTAAAATATAACAAGTAAGAAAAATTATGCGTTAAGCATAGATTATGAAACACTTTCCAACACTTCTTGAAATCTTTAACAGCACCTCGTTATCCAGGGAAATAAGTTATTACTGTCCGTGTTCAAATATGTATTCCAATACTTTTGAACAGCCCTGTATTTGATCTGTCAGTTGATATATAGACTATATAATGGATAAATTTATTTCAGCAAGAAACCGACTAATTGGTTTAAATTCTCCTTTCAGCAATTTATACTGATGGAAAAATACTTGAATAATTTTGTTCAGCTGTGAGTTTACCTAGCACCTTTAATATGCGAAAGTATTTTGCTGAAATGCGGTTCAAGGAAAAATACTCTTTAAACTACTTAAATCATGCTTGCAAAAATTATCATCCGAAAGCGATCTTGTGTACAGTTCTTTGCGTGACCGTGTACACCATTTTCTCTATATGATACAAATATATCTCAGTAAACTGAATGTCTATCAAGGTAAAAATGCATAATTTATTTAAAACACACATTTAAATAAATTATGCTCATATTCAATAAACTTTTCGAGATCATTTGTATAATCCTGTATATTTAACTTAAAAGCACATATAATTAAAAATCCTTCTTATCTATCCAAGAGCCATCATCCATAAGATACAGTACTTGACGGGCAGACGGACAGAGAAACCGAAAGCATAAACACTTTTAAATTTCGATGGGAAGTGTTAAAAATGCATTACAACCACCCAACAGCCATCATCCATAATATATAATACTTCGGATAGAATCTGATTTGAAATCTTCTGTGTGTCCCTGTAAATGCTATCCACTTCGTATTATGAATGAAATAACTCATAGTGAGCTTCAGCGACGTTTATGAATTTTATTATACCCGAAATCGTTAAGCAAAATTATAAACAACTTCCTCCCCCCCAAAAAAATATTATGTCATGTAATTCTTTTGTGTGACCCTGTTAATAATAATAACTATTATTTTTACTGCATATTTTAAAAAATGCATATTTTAGGTCATTTCATAAATGCATATTTGAATATGTTTGACAACGTGTAACAACTTTAAAATTCATTTAAAATGATTTTCCCCGTAGGTATTGTAATGGGAAAAAATTTGCCTGCCCTTAAAAAAAAAAAAAATAAATAAATAAAAAATAATCATGGTAGAATCTTTATTTTTTAATAAGGTTCGTGCTAGGGTAAACATCAATAACGTTCAAAATTTTCAAGGCACTCTGAGAAAAATTTCAAGGCAATAAATTTACTAAAGTTAGAACGCGGACAGATAGCCAGACAAACCGAAAGTGTAAACACTTCTTAACTTTCTTGGAAAGTGTGGATTCTTTCTTGGGGATGTTTAAAACTGCAAAACTGCATAAAACAACTTATGCAGTCACATCTGCAAATGAACAAGAAAAAAAATAGTAAAATTTGTTTAGTCGAAAGTTTAAGGCAGATAACGAAAAAAGCCTTAAATGTACAGCTTGTATAATATTATAAAATAATTAAAGCAAGTAATTTTTTTTGATAAAACTATAGCTAAATACCTTAAATAATAGCAACAAAATTTTATTAGTGTAGAAAATTTTGGACAAAAACAGGGGAACCTGATATTATTGAAAACTTTACATTATTACTAATATCGTCATTGTTTGCATGCCGAATTCCGCGAAGCGTAATTATTCAGGTGTTTATCATTAAGCATATAATATTTATCACTATTTTTGGATAAAAATTTCAGATCTGACTATGCACACTGCATGTCATTGCTCTTCTATAAATACACTCTAAAAATTTCTAAAACATTGTGCTTTATCAGTCTGTGATTTCGATTAAGTTATTCTTAATTGTGAAGTATTTCTACTCGTGAAGAATTTCAAAACAGCTAGGGAAAATGGCGCAATACTTCAGAACATATTTCAGTTCCAAGAATTATTTTGTTATATATATGCAAAATGACGTTCTTTTCATCTTTATAGATCCAGTCTAAAAGAACATCTACAGAAAATGTATGCATATGACGTCATTAACGCAGAAAGAAATAATGCACAAATGGAGCAAAAAGCAATATTCAAGACGCTCGGAAAAACAAATCGCGTATCTGATGATTCATAGGCATTCACTTGTTTATTTATTATAGCTCCGTGTTTTCTCAGAAATCATTCATTTGTATTTGCAATGCATATATTTTTTAAAAAATTCAGAAAACATCATTATTCGCGGTTAAATATAATCGCAGTCTTTTAGTTTTCTGATAAGAATTAAGTAAAGGTGGAAGAATATCACGCAAATATTATTTAAAATGCATTTTTCTAAAATGAAAGTGTGGCATTCTTTGTAATGTAAGTATGCAATAAACTGAAAAATGTATTTTATCCATGAATAAAAACGAAATAAACTGAAAATCATCGTATTTTATAACAGACGATATTTTTGACATGGTGTACGCATTTTACTTTAATTATTTTTTTTTTAAAGCGAGAATGGAGTGATCCTGCTGCGATAATTATAAAATTGGTACTAAAAATTATAAAAAATTATTATCTCAAAAATAAATTGAGATACATCTTTCAAGCAAATTGCATTTAAAAGTACATTTTATTTTCTGTATGCGACACTGTAAAAATTTAAAATATATGATGTTTAGAAGTGTAAAATTTGAAATACTGAAAATAGCAAAACTGAAATTGCATGGGAAAGTGCTGCTATTCGCAAAATGACGTAAGCGTTATGCACATATACTTTTGGCCTTTATAACATAGATTTTTCTTTAATTTTACGGGAGAATTTAGTGACTCTGTTGCCATAATTATAAAATTGGTACTAACAACTATAAAAAAATAATATCCCAAAAATAAATTGAGATACACCTCTCAAACAAATTACATTTAAAAGTACATTTTTTTTCTCTATACTATGGTGTAAAAATTTTAAATGTACGATGTTTAGAAGTTTATTATTTTCAGTAGCGAAAATTGCAAAACCAAAATTGCATGCGAAAGTGCTGCCGTTTACGCAGAGGTACGTTTACCCATTATAATATAGATAAGATCCATTTCGTGTGTTATCATGTGTTAAAAACATCTCTTATTATTATTTTTTAGTCAATTCAGAAATTATTCTCAAATTCTTCTTGAATTGTAAATTAGTTAGCAGCAGGTGCTACCCCCTCTCTCTCTCTCTCTCTCTCTCTCTCTCTCTATATATATATATATATATATATATATATATATATACACACATATATATATGTGTGTGTGTGTGTGACATTTTAAAGTTAGGGGGGCATAAACATCATCGTCAGGTTTCCCTTTCTCCGCACAGAAGTCATGGCCAGCGAGAAAAAAAATAAATGTAGAAGATCCAAATAATCACTTTTTGGCTGCTGCATGTTCATTTTCTTAAACTGTAGCTGTAATAGTGAGAAAAGCTCCTTTTGCAGACAATCTTTTACCGAAACATCCAAAAAAATATTCCATCATTTACTACATCCAGCCGTACTCATGGAAGAGAGAACCCAAGACTCCTTCTTCTTACCACCTCTCGAGGCTTCGCCCCTTTTTAAATCTAAAAAGAAAATTCTAGAACATTCTTTAGTCTGAAACCATCATTATTTTATGTAAACATAACTCATACCCAAAGTCGAGATTATTGACCGACAACAATTTTATTTAAAAAAATATTTATAATCCATTCAGAATTTTAAATATCTTAGGCAGACGATTTTTATAGACGATTAATTTTAGGAGAAAAAAAAAAGAAATGAATTTATTGATATGCACAATATCAAATGTTGACTGAGGGAAAATAAATAAATAGATATAATAAAATAATGATATTTTTTGAAAGGTATGGTTTTGGAATAAATTTAATGACACTTTCTTAAAAAGGGTTGATATAAACATAGAAAAAATGAGTTTTATTTTGAATATTAAGAAATAAAGTTTAATTAAGAATATTTTTAATTTGGAGCCATCTTTTCAAATTTACGCTCACTGGAAATAATGTTTTTTAAGGCGAATGAAGAATTTATATCATTTTCATAATGATTAATAGATTAGATCTAGAAACAAGATTTTAATTTAATAAGTTGAAGTAAGTACGGAATATTAATATAAGGAAATTAATATAATATAAAGGTTAGTTTTGGCAAAAAAAATTAAATTTGTAATATATATATATATATATATATATATATATATATATATATATATAAACATTATTGATATCCATTAAGAACCATTACAAATTTTTAACAAAAAATTATATAGTACATATAAACATGCCTTTAATACAAAAGTATTGAAATTGCTGTTACTTTTTAAAAGTTTTCGAATCTTCTTTTAAATATATTCACTGATTTGAAATCAATGATTTTATGTTACGAAGTAAAGAATAATTATATTTAAATGCATTAACGGCCATTTAATGTTTGAAAAAAAAAAAAAAAAAAAAATCAGATTTTATTTTAAGCATAAATATAAAATAAACATTCGACAAATTTTGCTGTAACTGATCAAAGTGCAACTGATATTTGAGCTGAATCTCTCATCTAGAACATCTGTTGCAAAAATCATGCATTTCCTTATTTTTATTTACCACAATATGATTGTATGTTGTATGAACATTTAAAGAAATAATGGATGACTGTTCTTTTCTTTTCCTGTTATTGAATGCATGAAAACGTGTTTTAATTTTTGACATTTAACCTTTTTCTAAACATACAAAAATGCTTTAAATGGAATTTATTTGAGTCTACGCTATAGTTTAAGCAATTATACGTCAATAAGAAGTTTAAAATATTTAACTTAGTGCTTTTTAAAAATATCAATATTATGCATTATTCTTCCAATTCTTAAACATGTCGGCCCTTTTTTTTTTTTTTTTTTTTTTTTTTTTTTTTTGTAAGCTTATCTCATTAGGAAACTAATCCGCCAAAGATATTTTTTCTTACGCATATTTTTCAAAAATAATGAATAATTTAAAGCAAACTATTCTAATTAAGTAATCTTTAACAAAATGGCATTTATGTTTATTTTATTTTTGTTTCTTGCACTTTTTGAATATGCAAATATAGTAAAAAAATAATATAAGTGATTTTTTCTTTAATTATGTTCATTTTCCGATTATGACATTACTGTAGTTAGTATCGGTCATATTCAGTAATAATGATTTTTATAAAGAGCAACTGTCTTTTTAACAGAACAGCATACTATAACCAGTAAAAAAATTTAGTGTAGGTTTCCTTTTCTTAGAATTACACAGCTTCTTTAAAAATTAAAATTTTCAGTACATTTATAAATTAAATTATTTACTCAATTAATTCTTTATGGAAACTCTAAGTATACTGCTATTATGTGTATGATTATCTAATTTTAAATTATTCTTTATGACTTTATTATTTCAGGAAAATTTATGATAAGTCTAAAAAAAAAACTGTTGCGGATTATGCACTAGAAAATGATAGTTATTCCTTATTGGCGATAATTTTTATTACAATTATAGATTAAACTATTAATTGAATTAAAGATTAATGAAAATTATAGATATGCTTTGTTATGCTCACGATTAGCTAATTAAAAAAAATTGTAATAAATCCACGATATTTTTTTTAATGGAAAAAACAAACAATGCTGTTGCATTAGGAAATGGGAAAGGATAATTACTCTTTACTGAAGACTAGAAAATTCCTGCGCGCGAGATTTTGTTCAACTTTTACAGTTTTCGTATATGTTGGTTTACATATTTTTTGTTACTTATGTGTCTAACGTTTTGACCAAATAAAATAAATAAGAGTAGCATGAAATGGATTTTTTTTTTATAAATAACCGCTCTGTGGAAATTCACTCATGTACAATTGAGCTGTTCTTGATGTATAAAGGCAAAAAAAAAAAAAAAACTTTTATGGAAAGACAATATAGTACTCAATTTACTGGCGAGCATATTACACTGCAAATTTAGAATGTAAGAGGTTTTTACGGTTTTCTTACGGAAATGTTTTGTATGCTATTCTTCGTATGCTAGACTCTTTATCTAACAAAGTTGCATGCATGCTATGCAATTAGATTTTTTGCATTAAATGTTTTTAACTTAACGATGTAATGCTACAATCGCATTATTGATGAAAAATGTATTATATGATTCTAAATAAAGAAAAAATGAAAATTATAGTATTATAAATCTAAATTATAACTTTACAGTATTATAATGCATAATATTGTGTTATAAAGCTTCCTCTAACTGCCACAAACATTGAAATAAATTAGTATTTTTTACATGTCATACAGATATCAATACGTTTACCTGAAAATTAGAAAATAACTATATTATTAATCAGCATTTATAAAGACCTATATTCGTTATAATAAAGTGTTGAAGATTGTTCAGAATTCTCCAACAATATAATGAATTATACTATAACACTACATAATGCTGTTGAATTAATATCAAATTTGTAGATTTTTTGTCAATGATTAAAGTTTAATCTTTATAGAAAATTCATAGGTGACATTTTCTTATGCTACTAGTCAAACATGAGTGGCAGCGCATATTGATATTTTTGAAATGATCATATTTTTAATTTCTTTGGAATGCAAATTTTGATATACTATCAATTACTATCTATACATAAAACTATCGATTCTTGTATATATAATAAAAGTAATATTATATATAAAAATACTATATACTATCATAAGATATATTATAATATACTATCTATTCTTGATAGCGACAGATAATTTGAATTAACAAATAATTTTCAAATCTTTAATTTTGTGGAAGTGTAATTCTATTCAGTGACATTCATCATTTTCCAAAACATAAATTTTCAAATATTAAAAGAAGTAAATATGCGTAAATCTCGAAAAAATGTTTTTGGTTTTCACAGAAAAAGATAAGATTTTTACCACAAACATTTTTAATAGATTACAAAGCATATTTAACATTCAAGTGTATCAAAAAATTTTAATCAAATGCAAGGTAATTCATAATGAATAAAATGACGATTAAAAACGTCAATAAGTATTTAGTCGAATTGAATTTATCGATAAGAATTATACAGAGTTCAGTAGGAAATTCAATATGTTGTTTACCTACTTTATAAATACTCTATATGATTATCCTTGGTCCCATGGACGACATCAAAACATCCTTTTGTTTTTGTTCCAACATCCAATATAGTAATGTATCTTGTTAGGATTTGGAGGTGCTTCACTAGACCGCTGGCGAAATCTGCGCTACACTGATGAAATAAATAACAAATGTGAAATTATAACACAGATAATGCTTTAAAATGCCAACAACGCATGCAAATAATATCTGATATTTGAGCAAAAAAGAATGCTTGGATATTGTCAGTTTTATCAAGGAGAATCACATAGAACATTTAAAAAAATGTAAACAATACTTTTATATATATATATATTCTGTATAATACTTATCGATAAATTCATTTCTATCAAATAGTTAGAACCGTTTGTGAACATTGCATTTTGAATTACCCTGTACATAGAACATACAGTTTTCTCTACTCTATTTGTTCTTTTTTCACAACATGTATATAGGTATTTTAACACTTAAAAAATCAGAATTACTGTGTTGTTTTTATCATGTGCTCAAAAATTAATAAAAACAATATTTTGTTTATTTTGTATTATTCGATTTATTCGATTTTTCTTATTTTGCATATTTTGAAGCTAAATTTAATAAAATCGATGGTTTTTTTTTTTTTTTTTGTAATTTTTAATGATTTATTTATTTTTGCGTTTTTAATATAAATTAGCTATAAAAAATAAGTAATTATAATTGATCATAATTACAAAACTACTTGAAAAGTTCATTATTGAAATTCCCCATAATTAGGAAACGTTGGTTTCAAAACTTTAAATCATTGACTTTTTAAAAATGCAAATAAAATATCTTTAATTTTAAAAAGTAAGTGCCATACGTAGTGCCATATAAAATTTACGATTTTTTAGATCAAAATTTTAGAAAATTCTGAAATTCCAAAAATTTTGTTCCTAAAAACTTTAAAATATTGCGTTCTAATCCTGCAAAATCCTGTTCTATACAAGCAATCTAAAGCAAGAAAAATGTCAAGTCAAGCATTCTTTGCAATCAGAACAGAATCTTTTCAAAATATTCACCCTTCGAAACTTCTTTAAAACATTGTTTCAGTTGTCCTAATAATCAAACCGTTTACCGCATACTTCCATAGATCTTTGTTTTTGAGAAATTTAATTTTGAAACCAGAGTCTTATTTGCTGGACACCCTGTATTGATCTATATCACGGAGTATCAGATTGACGATCATCTTTATAAATAACATTTTAATATCGCCAAGTTCATTTAGCGTACCCATAGCATATATGATTCGATTTATTATTATTATTATAATACAGTAAGGGAAAATGTAGTAACTTTCATAAAATCAACGTCTTTTAATTCACAAGACTCCTGAATTAAAAATGTCTTTGTTAAAATATTTAAAGCCATACATATACTTCTATTATATTTATGCATAATAGATTTTTACTATCATCATAGTAACTTAGGAAAGCAATGGTGACATTTACGTTAAAGCAAATCCGAAAAAAACTCTTATCTTTCTTTTTTTCCATATATTTTCAGAACAGTTAAACAAAGACATGGAGAGAATACGCTAAAATAAGGGATTTATAGTTAAAAGATTAATTACTGAAGAAAGGATGTGACATCCGTAAGAGAATTTCTCATATTGTTCTTTTAGAAATTCTGATAGAAAGTGAGGAGAAATGTATTCTTTTATGTGTCATTAAATGTCCTTATGTCACTAAATGTTCTCCATTATCGTAATTTATATGCATTTTGGAAATTAATGGAACATCATAGATTATAACGTTATAAATTATTCTTTGAAATTAATTTATTCAGTATTAAAATATTTTACCTACATTGTCTGGCAAAATTTAAGTTATAAATATTTAAATATAGTGTAAGCAATAACCAAAATTTATGAAAATCTGACAAAATGCTATATTATTCAGATTCACGACAAATGTTTTAAAATTATTCATTATTCTAAAGAAACATTATTTTACTTTTTTAGCTCACAGGCTATCATAGCCTGAGAGCTTATGTGCCCGTCCGTTCTGTATGTACGTGCGTTCGTGCGTAACGCGATAACTCATGATAAAAATATCCGATCCACTTGAAATTTTGATGTAGGTATATCCTGACAAGGCGCTTCCCTGATTAGTTTTTGGAGTTCATTCGATATGTATAAGAGGGGGAACGGGGGCTCAAGCCCCCCCCGTTAGTGTATATAAATGGGATTTTCATGCAGAATTAAGTTTTCGTTCAAAATTTAGATTAGGATCATTCTGATGAGGCGATTCCGTGACTGTTATTAGGTGTTCATTGAATAAGTATAAATAGGAGGAACAGGGGTTCTAATGCCCCCCCCTTAATTTATATAAATGGGTTTTTAAAGCAGAATTTTCAGATTTCGTTCAAATCTCTGAATAGTTTTGGAAGTTTAATGGTTAAGTATAAAAGAGGGGGATAACGCCTTTTAAATTATATAAATTCTCAATGGTTTTTTATTAAGAATTATCTCATTTGCTCTGAATTTTGGAAATAGATTTTTATATGATAAAGTATGTCTTTGATAGTATAGGAGGTTCAATGATTAAGTATAAAAAAAGAGAAAAGGGGAGAGCTGTTTCCTCTTCTTAATTTTTTTTCGAACGGAATTAACCCTTGAAAATATAAGGCTTTAATGTACAATTAGTATTTGTAGCCATTGAGCTCAATGCCATCAGTTTAACTGGACAGAATTCTTTATTATTTCTTGTATTTATCCGTAAAAAACTGCAATATACTATACAGTGATATAGGATTAATGATAACCCGCTAAATTAGTTAAAATATATACCAACTAAATTGTTCTGAGTTTGCATGAATAAACTACAAAATGTGTTATTTCATACCTTAATGTCTTATGTAGAATTTAATATAGCATTATTTTTTATTAATCTTACTCGTTGTAACATTGAAATTGTATTTTTTGCTATTGTAATTTCGTATATTATTGTATATCATTTTATTTTTATATTGTTGAAATGCTATCTTCTTGGAAGAAATGGTGAATAAAGAAAGCAAAATCAAATTTCTACCTCTCAAAAAAACATCTATTTGTTTCTCAGAAATTCTATCGCACGTAATGATTTCGATGAAAAGAACATTCTAAAACATTTTACGTTTATTTTACAATAGCGAATCCCATTATTAGTAGTTTTACTACCCATGATTAACAAAAAGTGTCTAATTCAGTACTATTATGAATATAAACAAAGAGATAAAGTAATGCAATAATCACTATTGTAAAATTACGTTATTGTCATTATTTTCTATCAGAATTTTATGCAATATCACGCAACCTTCAATCTAGAATGCATGTTGTTTGATTTGTTCTTCAATTGTTAGAATGCATGTCATAAATTAAATTTTATATCGGTTACTATTCTTATAAGTCAATAATTATCGCAAAAACACATAGAACGATCGTTTACGAATATAAAATAATTTTTTAATTAATAAAAGTAAAAAAAGTTGCTGCGATATATTTCATTCAAATAGAAATATACACTATATTGCCATTGATTATGTGACACTTGCGATTTTAGACATTTTACTAAATATCTAGGAAAATACATGAGGAATCATCTCGAAACTCTTAGTGTATAAATATAATAGTATACGTCATACATCTCAGTGAAGATTTTTTACCGAAACGCCATAGGGGACCGTCAACAAATTAAAAAAGAATGAATATCTTTTGAATAACCCTGTGAAAACTAATGTAGCAAAAGCGCTCAAACTCTAGATTATGATTGAATGCCTTATTGTAATACACTGTGTTCATTTTTATGCAAATAGCATGTACACTCGCAGAGTAATTAAGGTTTTTATAAAAATGGTCCCGAATTTTTCCAAGTTTTTTCCTTATAATTTTCAGAGTTCTTAATATAAAATAATATTTTTTTCAGAAAATATGACAAACAACATTGCACCCAGTACCCTGTAATCAGAATTAAAAAATAATGAAAATTGTATGAAAAATGAGTAGGTTTACTATATAATTTTTTACTGCGCATGCGTCAAAGATATCAAAATTTCATTTGCATATTATGTTAGCTAAATGTATAGAGCAACTTTCGTAAAAGTCTCAAAATCATAGCTTGAAAATTCTGAAAGTACTCGTCTATAGAAAAAGGACAATATCCGTTGTTTCCAAAATGAAGCAAAAAAGTGAGGGATTTTATCCAAATGCAGTAGTACATCCCATATTGTGTATTCTATATTGACACTAATCAATGAATATATGGATACATCCCCTCTTGTTTTTGTTTCATTTTGAGAAAAACGGATTTTCGACTTATTCAATTGACGATTATTGTCAGAATTTTCAAGTTATGATTTTGTGACTTTCACAAAAGTTGCTCTATACATTTAGCTAGCATAATATGCAAATGAAATTTTGATATCGTTGACGCATGCGCAGTAAAAAATTATTTAGTAAACCAACTCATTTTTTATACAATTTTCATTATTTTTTAATTCTGATTACAGGGTACTGTGTGCAATGGTGTTTGTCATATTTTCTGAAAAAAATAATATTTTATATTAAGAACTCTGAAAATTATAAGGAAAAAACTTGGAAAAATTTGGGATCATTTTTATAAAAACCTTAATTACTCTGGGAGTGTGCATGCTATTTGCATAAAAATGAACAAGGCTTATTACAATAAGGCATTCAATCAAAATCTAGAGTTTGAGCGCTTTTGCTACATTAGTTTTGACAGGGTTATTCAAAAGATATTCATTCTTTTTTAATTTGTTGACGGTCCCCTTTGGAGTTTCAGGAAAAAATATTCACGGAGATGTATGACTTATACTATTATATTTATACACTAAGAGTTTCGAGATGATTCCTCATGTATTTTTCTAGATATTTAGTAAAATGTCTAAAATCGCAAGTGTCCCATAATCAATGGCAATATAGTGTATAACTTCATTTCTTGTGTGGCTCTTTATATTTTTAATAGATATATCTTCTGCATTGCAAGATTGCAGTGAACTAGGAATTTCAGGGAATTTTCAAAGTGTTAAACTCTTCAAAACACATAATTTTTTGTGGTTTAGCTTTAGTGAGGTTCCATGTTTTTGAACCCGACGAAGAAAACGCTTCAAAAAAGCACGGACCGAGAACGAACATGTTTGCAATGAATCATCGCACAGTAACTTTAGCTCCATATAAAGGCGTTGGTGTCCAGTAAATGCAGATTTTGCCAAATTAACCCATTCGCGACGGAGCGCGCATTTCGAAGTGCGCATCTGAGGACGGAGCGGGGAAATTTCATTTCATCTTCAGGGCCGAAAAATTTTGCGAAGCAAAGCCTATCTCTTGTAATGTGTTCTTTAAAAAATTATAAAAATTTCCCTTTTCCATGTAACCTTTTGAAATACACTTGCATGGAATAAATTTTCATTATGTATATTCATACAAAAAATTACTTTCTCCAATATTTTAATATAAAAATGACTTTTTAAATGTATGTAATGTAGATTTTTACTACTTTTTTAGGTTGCAAAATTATCACAATGTGATCAATACGAACCAATAATCAATATGAAACAATGTGATCCCAAAACACTTAAGTAACTTTTGCATAGCAACATTTGAATAATTTTTCTCAATTATATAATAATTTTGTTAAAACAGTAACAGTATTGCTTCTAAAAATTTTTTTATCGCATTCCTTAAACAAAATAAGCGTTTTAATCAAGCCGATTTATTAACAAATAAGAATAATTAAATTGAACATGCAAACAACTTCTGCATGTTAGTTTTTATTACTTATTATATAAAGGGACTTAAAAAATAATTTTAAAATGTTTCCTTAAAAATATATGAGAATTCAAAAGTTACATATAATCAATTGCATATAATTTTTTTTAAAATAAAAGGTATTTCATAATAGAAAGTAAAAGGAGAACAAAACTAATCTTTAAAATAAAATATGCATTCCTATAAAGTTGTTAAATATATAGATAGATATATATAGTTATGTATCATTAAAAATATCAAATAAGATTATTTGATAAATAAAACTTAAATGCTGAATCAAAATACATTCATCAAAGAATTCGTTGATGTTAAAATATCTTTATTTATAACTTATGTGTTAAAAATTACTTAAGAATGCAAATAAACTTATGAAATTAAAAGTATTGAATAATAATTAATAATAATTAATGAAACTAAATAGTAATTTTAAATTTACTGATCAAAAATGCCATTAATGTTAAAAGTTATTTAATAATTTGGAAATATGTATATATAACCGAACATTTATTAATACATCGAATAAATCTATAGAATTGAATTATAATATAAACCTATAGAATTATATTTATAGCTAAATCTGACTATTAATTCAAAATATACATGCTAATGTACGCGCTTATTCATCAAAATATTCAGAATTTAATGATTATGTTGAAAACTCTCAAAAATTTTGCTTTCTTAAAATTTCGTCTTTTTTATAACATTTTAATGAGATTAAGAAACACGTTTCTTAAATAGAGATAATTCAATTTAAAATGAATTAGTTTGAAACATTGCATAACATTATTGGGGGTAAAAAAAAAGTTTCTACATCTGGAAGTGCTGGAATCATCATGTAAGTATTCGCAGAACAGTCTGCAGAATCAGAGGACATTTTTTGTTTTCAGTATATCCAAACTGTGTGAAATACTTCTTGCAGTATGCACTGGATCTGCAATAATCCTCTTATTCACTTTCGCAACAACTTCAGCAAGAACAGATGGTCGTCTGAATCATGGTTGATCATTTGTGCATTCATTATTATTTGTTTAATCAATTTTTATTTTTTTTTCTTCAGAAAATCACGTACCGCGTTTACGGAACAATTGGATTGTCGGCAATTTTGGTGATAAACTCGCTCTACTTCAGCTGCATTTTCTACGATTTAGATAAAACAGCTATATAAATTTGCCCCTTTTTTTGTAAGTGTCATCTGTTGGCACGTACAAAAAACTAATTAAAGAATTGTTTTTATTTTTTACTTTTTTGTACCCAATGATATTTATATGGTGTTCTGTGATTGATGCTTCTATTATCTATGCCTACGAATTATGCTAAGTGCGTCAGCTCACCTCATCTTTGAACTGTCATTGGACTCTTATAAATATTGGACTTTTTTTGCAATTTTTTTATGCAAGTGTCAAAACCCTAATTTAGTACTTGGAATACGCAAATTTACATAAAATTTGAAACCTCAAATAAATACTGAATGCACCATGAGATGTGAAAGCCAGACTTGGTGCTGAATTGAAGAATTTTTGATTTTCGTCTGACTGATTATCGTACCGAAGGAGTGCATTTTCGATGTACAACAATCAAAGGAACACTTGTGAACTGAGTAATGTTGTAATATGTGTTTTAAAATATGTTTTTGAGTTGGGTTTGTGTATACATGATAAAAATAAAAATTTAATTATTCGTTTACTGAATATTACGTTGAATTGTACCTGATTAGGAATGAGGGCCACGATATTATATCGATAGTTTCAGACATATGTGTAGTTTTGCAACGCTATTTACGGTTTTTGAATGCGCTGATGAATTTGCGTATGAAAAAAAAAGGATGTTGTCATTCGAAATCTTCGAAAAAATTTCAGTGACCTTTAGAGCTCAATTATTTCAAATCGTTACCATCTTGAGTGCATACTTTCAAATAACTAAATCTCGATAATTTTTTTTCGATTGATTGAGAGGTTATTTAGCTAGGTGTAACATACGACTAGGACGTTTTTTACGACCATCCTATACATCCAACACTGTAATCTACAATCGTCTTTTTCAAATTCCCAAAAGTGGTGCGGATGAAGCATAGTGCCCAATAATTTACACTAATTTCATATCAGCAATAAAGCTGTTAGCAGTGTTTTTTTATTGTATATTAAAATAGATTCTGTATCTTTCCGATTTTTACACATGCAAATCGATCATTTTTATATTATCTTTCTGCACATATTCGGGCTTTTTTAAATAACTTCTTTTTAACTTATAACTTGTTGTCTTATGTATCATCTGCAAGGAAATCATTCTTTTCTAAATGCAATATTACTTTATTTAAATAATTTTTAAGTTATTTTTTAATTATTTTTAAATAGTGTAAATTATCTTACACATGCTAAACATGCCAACGAGTATTGAAGTGTACGGTGATTTTTATAAATATTACAGCTGAATATTATTTCTTAGGTTTTATCACGATTCATGACACTTAGAAAACAAAAATTACAAATAAATATAATTGACATTAGCAATTCAGTGACACATGTAAATATGTGAAAAAAATTTTTAATAGCATTAAAGTTTGGATTTTTGTCAAAATATGCGCGGAAAATGAAATTTAACTATAGTTTATATGTCTTTAGCATAGAATGAAAGCGTCAATGCTTGAGAAAATAACAAAAAATTAAAATATTTCCTAATTTAATAATGAAATGAAAGATATATGGATGGGGTACTATAGTGCTTTTGGTCAACATAGTTTATGTTTTTAAGTATGAGGATTTCTCAATTCAAAGCCCTTATGTATTTAGATAATATTATTCCATCTTAGTTTAAATGCATCAATTGTTTCGAAAGCCATTTTAAATATAAAACCTGAAACTTTTTAAAGTACAAAATTCCCTTATATTAGAATATATAAAAATTTAAGGAATAATTTTCATGTAACGTCTCTTTACGTTATTACACCTGTACATATTAAAATTCTTGTAAAATATATCTTTTTTTTATTCTTTTGGCTTCACTCTCTATACAAGAGAGTTAAATCTTTTTTTCATATAAAACGATATTCAAATATCGATATGAATAACTTAAAAAATTGTATTTATACACAAAGGATAAAAAAAAATATTATAATTAAATAGTTTATAAAGCTATATATTTCATTATTTTTATGTTTTCTTTTATAATAATTAAAATCAAATTATGCCCATGGCGAATATAACATTTTTCATGCATTAACATTTAATGGATATTTAGATTAATGCTATATAACTTTATATTTTAAATATCAGATGTAAAACATTTTAAACCTGCACTCGACTAACAATCTAGTAGAAATTCATTCAGGCGTTTGATATTCCCTTGATAAGAATGTGAAATTGCTGTTTTATCTGTCGAGACAAAGCAATAAATTAAGTGTTGAATCTAAGCACAACTCAAATGAAAGCAATTTTGTTCAAAGAATATTTGTTATATGAGGATAAGGCTTTGCTTTTAAATTAATTTGTGCAAGTGTTACGACTATCAAAATATTTTACTCTTGACATTTCATTTAAAAATAAATTTAATTTAAAATGGAATAAAATGGAAAAGGAATTTGGATATTTCTTTAAATATAATGCAAGAAACCTGCGTATATTGCATTAAAATATGAATGTAATTTTGAAGTAAAGGAAAAAGTATTATAAATAGAGTAATAATAAAATCTATTAAAAATATATTTTTAATGAAAGCGATGAGTTGCTGAGGGCTAGCTTTTTCACTAATCGTTGGCACATTTTAATCTCGGAAAATAAAACATTTGAAGTTACTAAATAATTAATAGCTCGAAAAGTATTTGTCAGAAA
The DNA here is from genome assembly GCA_964019185.1 of Maratus speculifer. Classification (NCBI taxonomy): domain Eukaryota; kingdom Metazoa; phylum Arthropoda; class Arachnida; order Araneae; family Salticidae; genus Maratus; species Maratus speculifer. Next base: position 164,237,045 of record OZ025294.1, on the reverse strand, counting down.
ATTGTTAGGCAATTTGCGTTAGAAAGGTAAAAAACAAGGTTCTTATTAATATAAAGTTTTATATTATTGTTATAAGCTGTCAGTCTTTTGTCGTACATGGCTTGCTAATATCGCTTATAAAATTTGTTATCATTAAAATTGTGAATGGGCTCTCTGAAAATCAGTTCCTCTTTAGACGGTAAACCAATCCGTTAATTTCAGTAAAATTAGATGCAAATTGTGCAATTATATCTAATTTTACTGTAATTTTTATGGCAAAATATATTACTGCTGCCAGTAGTTTTTGCTGTAAAATTGAATTTTTCTGTCCTCCAAGGAGCTAGCTTTTATTTCGATTGCACAGAGTGCCCACTTTTTAACAATGTAAAATAATCTTTAGATTGCATATTTTACTGTTACTAGATTTATAAGTTTACGCATAAAAACCTTCAGTACGAAAGTTTTTTACATAATTGTAATCTTTTATCATCGGCCTTTTTAAGCCATTTTTTCCTATGTGGATTATGAAAATGTTGGGATGAAATAATGCTTTCGACTTTGAATGGGCGGGACTTCCAATTCTTCTCTATTCAAATTTCTCTTATTTTTTACCTTGTTAATTTTTTTCTTATACTATAACTATTTCTGCATTTAGATTTTTTCCTTCAGCATGCAGGACACTCCAACAAACGATTCAGTATAAAGTATTGGGTTACTATTATACCTCTCAAAGAATTTTAATGTTTCAAACTATTTCGGGTTCTAAAAGACAAAAATTATGATAATAAATTACTAGTGAGAATAATCAAGGATTCTGAGCACCTTATGCACCACGCGCCAGGGATACCGATCGCTCATTATCAAGTGATAAAAAGATACTGCTTTACTTAGAATGAGGGCAAGGTTTACATAGGACTGGAGTTACCTTGTGCTCATATGATATTATGTCAGTTTTGTCTATTAGCCATGCGTGATTTTATAAATGTTTGTCTTGTTATTGTTCAAGGTTCATCAAATTGTCGTAATCGCATTACTATTTTTTTATGTTCACCTTCAAATCACTTAAACATCATATTTCTTCCTAAGGACGAAAAAAGGGCATTTTGAAACGTAAATAATATACTTTGGATATCATATTGTTTTTTACAAGTTTACATAAACTTTCCTGCTGTGTGTAACATTTAGCACATTTACGTGTTTTTGTGAATATTTTCATTTTCCACTTAAAATCAATGTGATTTTGATGTTGCTATACACTATAAAGAAAAATTTACATTGCATTGCTTTGTTTGGTTTGATATTAACAAATTGAAAATTAACGCTGTGAATGTATCAATTTATGAGCCACAATTTTGCTTTTTCAAACTTTTATCTTCTGTATTTATAATGTAAAAAGTAAATACTTCTTCAAAATTTTAGATATAAAATATTTAAATCTTAAAAATAAAATATATTATGCAATACGTTTATATGTACAAACATAAACACAGGCATTAAAATATTCAGCAAAGGCAGAAAAATCGAAAAAAAGTAAAATAGTTTCAATATGTAGGGGGAACTGGGGTACATTGATACAGTTTTTTTCTAAGATTTTTTTTGGTGTCAAGAAAGTAGAAAATTCAAGTTTTTTTTCCATGAGGTGACAGCAAAACTTGTGTAGTATGTTATAAAAATGTACAATCATTGTTTTATATAGTATTTTTGCATGTAATTTTAAAAAAATCAAAAAAAGTCATTTGTATCAATGTGCCCCACCCCCGGGGCAGATTGATACGTTTGAGAAAAATGACGACAAAATAATACCAATGCATATTTTTCATAGAAAATGAATTAGAAAACCATTTTATATTTTTTTATAAAAATTCAAATCACCCACAATTTATTTTTAAGCAATATTAAAGCAATCAAAATTAAATATATTATGACCTGATGTTCTGGCTGTTTCTTGCCTGATTGTTGGCTGTGGTAACTTTGTCATATCTAGCACTTCAACCCCAGGATTATCTTCTTTCTTATGAAAGATGAAAAAACTACCAGTTTTTCTGTTTATAAACAGGTTCATAAACAGAAAATAAAGGATAATTATATTAAAATTCTGTTTATAATATAAGTATCATTTTCTGTTCTGCAGTTTGTTTCTCTTACTTAACATTTCGCATGTCGAAAATACTTTTTTCTCTGGAGAATCGATATAAATTCGAGATTTGCCAGAATGGCGTCCTTTTCTTCTATTAGTTCTACTAGCGGTAGATGCTGGGTAAGTTCCTACGTCTTCTGTTTTCAAAAATACTATAAAATGTTCTAATATAAAGAAATTAGAGCTATTTCACTTCAATAAAAACTAATATTAGAAATTTTTCGTGAAAAAAAAGGTTGGATTAAGGAGTGTATGGTAAAAAAAAATAATAAAAGATAATGAAAATATGAACTATTAAAGGATTTAGGCTGTATCAATGTGCCCCGTCATAGACTGTATCAATGTGCCCCATACAGCGATTTTGAAAAAAATGAGTCTCAAATCCAACACTTCACAATATATCTAACAATAAATAATGAAGAACTGATAAAGAGTAGCTGTACTTACCAGGGAGAGTATTCATTTTGGTTGAAAATACTGGAACAGTTGTATAATAGCATTTCAACTGTACAACTCATATTTACTTTTGAACAACAAAAACAATAAATCACTCGTCCCATTTCATCAAACTACTGAATCATTCCAAGATTTTCTGTATGTAGTTGAATACACTAGCATCATCTTTTGGAGCTGTTGTGAAACTTCCTGTAATGACCCTGTGAGCGGTAGAGGGGGTGTATCAATGTGCCCCATGTATCAATGTACCCCAGTTCCCCCTACATATTCATTTATTTCTCGAGTCTCATTTTAAATGCTATAAATTAAAATTATCATTAATAATAATAATAATGAAGTAATCATAAGTATTTTTTAAGAAATTTATTCATGTGAAATGTATATATTTTTTGTTGTTGTTTACTTTTTGTTATAAAAGGCAAAGAATTTTTTACATTCTCAAAAATTTAAGTTATTTCCATTTTAATACTATGTTTCTTTCTTTCCGTTTTAATACTATGTTTCTGAATGAAAATTTTCTCTTTCATTTATGATTGGGAGAATTTTTAAAACAGATTACATCATTTGTAAAATGTCAAACATTCCAACTTTCCAAATTACATTTTCTGCAATTTCTTTATTTTGTTATATTTAAGAAATTTTACAGAATATAAGATAACAACAAAAGAAAGTCTACGAAAGGAAAGTACATAAAACTTTTACGCATTAACTTACTTTAAGAAAATAAAAATAAAAATAAATAACACAAATTTGTATAACGAAATAGAAAATTTTGATAGCTTATGAAATGATTCATATAGTAAACATTTTTTTGTAAATAGCAGTTGTATTCATTAAAATAAAATATTACTCTTAAAATATTAAATACTTTGGTTTATCTGAAATGCACCTATAATACTTTATAATAAACATTATTATAATATAATCTAAATAAGTTATTTTATTCTTATTCAAATATTTTAAATGTTCTTGTCTTCTATTTCTAAATTTTTCGTATTACAAAAACTGTCAGTATTTTTTTTTTCAATCATTGTTTTTATTATCATTTTATAACGGTAAATTCAGTTTCATTTTTTTATAAATTATTTTTAATATGACATTTTACCAATCGGTACACTTACGAAATTACAGTATAAAATGTTTAAACTCAAAATTTATGTATTCTTAGATTTCATAAATATATATTAGGAAAATTATCAATATACATTGAATAAACTGGTTATTTTTCTGTTATAGAGCATATGAAATAATAAAGAAATGAAATTTTTAAATAAAAAGACTTTTGTAATATATATATATTACAGATATGTCACTGCTATCACATAAATGAATAAAAAGTACATATTTAGTATCGAATTATAACAGTTCTATGCTAATGGCTAAATAATATTATGTTCACGAATGCCAAATAGAAACTAATCTGCAACTGTAAAAGGACTCTAAAACAAACATTTTGATGAAGTCACTCAAATACAGCTGCAGATTTACGGTGGCCAATCGCCATGTGGCAATTAAATTTTTTGTCTCAGCGACTAATTTTTGACGTCTAATGCGTCATCCTTTGTCGAATTTTACGTTTTTTTGCGTTCATTTAACAAAATCGCCATTTTTTTGTTTTTTTGCGATCTACTCATGAAAATTGCTCGTTTTTTAACGATCCTCTAACATAAAAACTGCGTTTTCTCTGCTATAGTTTGACAAAAATTGCATTTTTAGCGATTCAGGGAAGAAAAATGCTTATTTTTAGCGATTCCTTGGCGAAAGTTACGATGCTCTGATAAAATTAGAATTTCCTCGGCGACCTTTTTACAAAATTCACGTTCTTTGACGAAAATCACGATCCTTTGATAAAAGTAACTTTTCTTCTGCGATATTTTGACAAAATTTGCATTGTTTTTGTTTTAATTAATCCATTAAGCGTCATTACTATAATTTTGAGAACATTACTTTAGAATTTTTTTTCTAAAACGAGTATTTTATATATTGTCAATAAGTTTAAATTATTTGTATTTTGAATATTTGTATTTTTCATTTTTTAAAACGTATTTAAAAAGACGTTTAATTATTGACCCTTTTCGGAAACATTTATTTAAAAAAATCATAGATAAAAATTACATATTTTATTTCAAATATTTTTATAACAGTTTATTGTCTAATGCTATATATATCTGTAGTTAATAAGTATAACATATTCGTCACAATTCATGAAAGAACGAGCTTCTCCCGTAATGGGAGCAATGACGCTTTCGTTAGTTTTCAGTGCCATATGGAACGCCCCAAATAAGAAAGATTTAACACGGTGCTCTTATTACGTGAGCGAAAACAGTCTGTAAAGAAGCTTTGGAATCCCTTTTTTATTCATTTCTAGCAAACTTTTCTTGGAAATGTTGCTCTTAAAATCTATTTCTTATTTCATAAGATATCTTCTTTTTGATAGACGATGTATGTTTCGTAAGTTGTTCTTTTTTATACATCATATATTTCGATTTTATGGAAAATATACCATTAGTCTTCAGATCGCACCACTTATTTGTAAAATTTTAGATTGGACGTTGACTCTTATGAACTTATTACAAATTGAATAAATTAACTTTAATGTTGTTTGTGGTTAAGACGACGGTGCAGAACAAGTAGGTACTATCTCTTGGATTTCTTCACAATAACACACAATATTAACACTCTGTATTATTATCCTTGAAATTATCATAAGAGTACTTGATATATATCTCGCTTTGATTGATTTATAATTTATGCGATTTTAGAAACAGTGTTATTTTGCGATTTCAACTTAAAGCTTTTAAAAATTTGCACAGTTTGTAAATTCTTTACTTTTCGGCATTTTTAAAACGGGAGGAAATAATCTCGCCACCTTTTATACTTTTATCAAAGTGCAATATGTTATTCCACAACGTCATATCACGTGTCCAGCGTTTCTAAAAAAAATTGCATAAAGTTCTTAAATTTCTGAGACAGCGTCTCTTCAAGAAAAAGAAAAATGAAATAAAAATAAATATATTTTTTATTTTAACTTCCCAAAATGGTGTAGATTCGTTTATTTTGATTAAATACCGAGTATATGTTGTAAATTAGTATAAAGTATTTTCTTCTTCAATTATTTTAAACCAGATTTCAGAGTGCTTACACTTTTGAGACAGACTATAGAATTTACTATGCGACACACTGTTAAATAAAATTGAAATTCACGGATAAGTTTTTCTTGAATTTCACAGAAAAGGTTTTGCATGACGAAGGGGCATTTCATCAGGAAAATTTCACCATATTCTCTCAAAAAAAAAAAAAATAAATAAAAAAATTGACATTGACAAAATTGACATGTTGCTGCAAGGAATTGGAAATACTAAAAGAAAGAGACCTGGCTCTTTTAATTAGATTTATATAGTGCTGCTTAATATCAACTATATTGATTTTTGTCATATAGATTAAAGATTATTATATTCCTTCAAAACTTTCTAACCTTTTAATTCTACCTTCATGCACAGATAATAAATTCTGCTAAAACATAGAAAAAAATATAACTCTGAAAATTTATCTTATTTCTTGGTTAAATGCATTTGATTGCGTTTCTCGGTCTTTATTTTGTAAACATTTCTCTTATCTTATGTAGTTCCCAGTAGATATTTTTATGTCTTTATCTAAGATACCTTTACCTTTGTTGAAACTTTCAATTCAAAATACACACTTTTGCAAATTCCTTTGTAATTTTATTAGAAAAAATAAAGAAGGAAAATACTAAAAGAAAGAGATCTGGCTCTTTTAATTAGATTTATATAGTGCTGCTTAATATCAACTATATTGATTTTTGTCATATAGATTAAAGATTATTATATTCCTTCAAAACTTTCTAACCTTTTAATTCTACCTTCATGCACAGATAATAAATTCTGCTAAAACATAGAAAAAAATATAACTCTGAAAATTTATCTTATTTCTTGGTTAAATGCATTTGATTGCGTTTCTCGGTCTTTATTTTGTAAACATTTCTCTTATCTTATGTAGTTCTTAGTAGATATTTTTATGTCTTTATCTAAGATACCTTTACCTTTGTTGAAACTTTCAATTCAAAATACACACTTTTGCAAATTCCTTTGTAATTTTATTAGAAAAAATAAAGAAGGAGATTTAGATTATTTATCTATTTTTTTTAACTGTGAATAATTAAGCAATAATTCATCTATTCGGAGTTAGTGGGGATTTTTATCGACAGTCATTTTGCAATTTGTTAAGGTTGTTCTCAACTGCTTTTCTCAACAAGCGCAAATTGTTTTGACACATTTAAGAATTTATTTTTTAATAGAAATATAAAAAATTGAAATTCCTGACTATGGAAGCGATTTCAAATCGAACTAGTTTACCATTTTATATTCATTAAATTACCTATCGAATTCTAAGCTATTTTGGTCACATGCTCATCCGTTTCCCCCCTGCTTTTCGACCGGTTTTTCTGCTTTTGTCATGAAATGTGCTCAAAAACATCAACTTTGAAGGCTTGTTGTGAAAGATCTATTTTTTTTCAAAAAACAGACAATTGAGAGCAATTAGACAGTTTCTGAATAACAAGACCTGCTCATTTCATGTATTTCCGAACAAAAACTAAATTAAAGCATGTGTCACAAAGTTGCCCTTTTTGATTTAAGAAAGCCCTTAAAGAAATTACAAAGCTATTATTTTTACTATTATTTTCATGCTAAATGCGGTATAAAAATATACATTAATTTTATAAAAATATATTACACAAAATGAATAAAATATTCATTACATAAAAAATAATTTTTAAATTACATTTTTTCTGTTTATTTTTCTAGTATTTCTTAACAAAAAAAACTTTTAGTTAGTTAGCCCATTAAAAAATAGGTAGTGTGTCAATTTTGATAAACGTCTCTATAAAATTATTGTTGCAAAAATTATCTCCATTAAAATATTTTTCATAAAAAAAAAAAAAAAAAAAAAAAAAAAAAAAAAAAAAAAAACTGTGATTTTTCTACTTAAAGTAGTTAAAACATTAAAACTGATTTTTTTTAATGTGCTATTTCGGTCTAAAATAGATTAAAATAAACCTATTACGAGTATTCTTACGAATATATTTTAGGGGAAAATTTTGAAAAGCACAAGAGATTTTGCCCCAATAAAAGACATATTTTGTACACAATAATGTCAGGCGCTATGGAATGTTGAGTAATGCGTTATTCTGCTGTCAAGAGCTTTTGTGTTCAAACCTCAGGACGGCTTGAAGTATATTGTTCAAAAGTTAAATGGCATAGCAATTCAAAATGACTCTGAAAATTCGAATTCTTTGAAACTCACTGATGATTAATCAATTCTCAAACTTAAAAAATTAAGTATTTTTTTCATAAAAAATCAAACTTGGTAAAAGAAAGTTATCTCTTCTTCAACTGGAGTTTTCTCTTATTCTATTTCTTCTAACGGAACGGAAAATGTCTGGCAACTTTGCTGCCAGCAGTTTTACCGTGATTTTACGGACTTAATTATAACAGAGAATATGTAATAGTGCGTTATGACTTTTTTCCTGTAATCCAAAAAACAATTCCATTATAATATAGTCTATCAGAGATAATAATTCGAAGGGCATGTAGGAATGCATATATTATCTTTAATTTAACAGAATTTTAGTACATCATATGATCTGTATAAATTCTATAACTTAAATACAGGTTATTATTAAACATGCATCTGAATTACCGCGGATTTCTTCTAGAGTCATTTTAGTTGCCTTATGCATTTTACAGGCAAAATATAATTACTATAATAAGATATGTCTGTAGAATATAAATAAATTATATACGTGTTCTGCAAACCTCTAATATATATTTAAGTCCAAAACTGACTGTTCATCGAAGTGAGTTTTTTCTTGTATAATGTCCTTTATAGTGCTATTATATTTTAGATTTGTATGTGTTGCATTAAAAAATTTGTAGATTTCTCAGCTTTTAAAAATATTCAAGTATTTATTCTAAAAAAAGGTAATTGCATAAAGTAGTTTTAAATTATATTCTTTACTATACATTGAGCGAAAAATCACCAAATAAATTGGTGATAAATAACAATTTAAATAATGCACATGATTAAACTCACTATAAAATACAAAATAGCAATAAATAAATGAAAGTAAACAAATTAATAAATAAAAAATGTTTAATTCAAAACGCGTCATGTTATATATATAAAATGAAAACATATATTATATACATATTATTCAGAGGACTGGACGAAGCCAAGAGCACTTTTTGCTAACATTTAGTGTTAAGCTATTAATCAAATTCGAAATTATTTCTTTATATATTTATTTTTACCTTATTAAAAGTTGTATTCCCATTAGAATATTCTAGAAATTTCAGAAAATATTTCATAAAATATTCTGTTGATGGATTATGTTTAGTTATGTTAAGCATTTTTTTAACCTCCGATCCCGTTGCTTAATGACAAGTGCAGACCCCATGAAAATTTCTGCACGCCGTGGAAGATCAGTCTTATCTGGCTGGTGGCAATGTTCCATGAAAAGCATTGTGAAAAAGCGTCTATCGGTAACACAAAATGTCTTTTAGGTAGCTCTCATTACAAAAAGTAAAAAGCTACCTATTGCAGCCGTCCGGAGAAAAGCACTTCCAGAAAATTTTGGTATATTTTCACCGATCATGATCTCCAGACCCCATAACCACCCTCCATTCAAATGTTGACATATATATGTGTATATATATATATAACCATATATATATATCTGTCATGCTGTAACTAACGTATTTATGAACCTATTTGAATAAAACTTGGTATGTACATAGTACATACAAATGTTTCAACCGAGTTCGTTGGTCAGCATCATCTGCCATTTTGTTTCAAAATGGCGGCCATTTAAAAAATTGTAAAAAATTTAAAATTTAAAATTAAATGTTAAAAAATTGAAAGGTAAAACATATTTTTCTTTTATGTGTTAGAACTTAAAACAACAATTCCAGAACACTTTTTATTTTGTCTATATCTTAAAAAAATGATTGAGTTATATCATTTTGAATTTTCTTATGGCTCACTTTTAAAACGATCTGATTTTTGTTACATGATAATATGCGTATTTATGAATCGATTTGGATGTAACTTAGTGCATAGATAGTACATACCGATGCCTGGACCGAGATCGTTAGCCAATTCCATCCGCCATCTTATTTAAAAATGGTGGCTATTTAATTTTTTTTAAAGATTTAAAATTTAAAATTAGGCGCAAGAAAGTGAGAAATAGAAAAAGAGTTTTGTTTTATGCATTTGACCTTGATACAAAGATTCCAGAACATTTTTTGTTTTGTCTGTATCTTAAAAAATGGCTGAATTATATCACTTTTAATTTCCAGTGTGGTTGTCATTTTGAAACGGTCTGAAATTTGTCACGCAATAATATGCATATTTTTAAACTGATTTAGATATAACTCCGTGTGTAATAGCACATAACAGTGTCTTGACCGAGTTCACCTGCCAACTTCATCCGTACTATTGTTTGAAAATGGCGGCCATTTAAGTTTGTCAAAATCTTTAAAAGGTATGATTATGTACATACAAAAAATTAGAAATTGAAAAAAGGTTCTTTCCAAAGTATTTATCTTAATAATGAATTCCGGAGTATTTTTTGCTTTGTTTTTACCTTGAAAATCGCCTGAGATACATAGCAGTTTGAATTTCTAATGTCGGTGATTTTTTTTAAAAATCAATTTGCCCGCAACAGCTCTCGTATATATTAAGCAATTTCGACATGAGTATGCATGTGTACATGAATTAAGATTTCGACGAAGCTCATTGGTTTATTTTATCGATCATGTTGCTTTAACATGACCTACACTTCACGATATCGTGGAATTTGGCGACTCTCTAAATCGCTTAAAATAAAACCAGGTTGAATAAAAGATGACAATTTTCTAAAGATTCCTATCAATATTCAGTATTGACAAAAACTAATATTCAATCTTATAAAATCATGTTCCACTAATTTGAGCTTCGTATGTTTGAATAATAAAACTTAATTTAAAATAAATAAATAAATAAATAAGGATATGAAAGCTACCTCTTCCTACCGGCACTGCCGGAAGGACTTTCTTTTCACTGTGACTATTTGATAAAGCAACTGTTATTGTGGTTGACTAATGACCATAAAAGAATTTTTTTAATCATATTTGGCTATATTTTATGACCCATAGGAGATTTAAAGAATACTCAACATATATTTATTCATATCTCATATTTTAATATATAATTTAAAAAATTAAATCGTAATAAAAATTTTATCATTAAATGTTAAATACATAAATATATTTTTACGTATTTTTCAACGTTTCGAAATAAGAAAAATGAAGAGATTTTTAAAAATAATAGTTCCATTAACATCAAGTTGTCTTATTCCATTTTAATAATATTTAATGTAATTTTTTGATCGAAATGACAACATAAAAATGGTGACTATAATAAGAAGAAATTTTATATTTTTGCTTAAAGGGTGTAAACACCATTCCGGTATCAAAATTTCGTAAAACTATGAATTTTAACATGTTTATCTTTATATTTATACTTTATTATTTTTTTTAATTACAGAAAACTAGAATATACATGCTATGGTTTTCAAAAATAATGACACAAACAAATTATGCATTTTATATAAAAGTCATCAATACATAAATTAAAGAGCACACAATTTCCTACATTTTATGTATTTAAAGTTTTTTCTCTGATCAATGGTTTAGCCGTGAGAGAGCCGCAAAAATTGGGTGTGAAAAGCAAAAAATTCTGAAAAGCGTGAATTACAGCACCGTACGTCGATGAGACATGAAAAACAACCATTTTACGCAAATTTTCCCCACTTAATAATACTAAAAATATTATTATTGACTATATTTTATTAATCTGATGTTCATTGTTTCTTTCAAAACTAAAAACTAAATAAAAATTAGCATATCTGTGATCAAAATCTTCACTTGCTATTACAAAAGAATAATAGTAATACTTTCTTCATTTGACTTTTAAATAATGTAAATAAAATAACTAAAACAGGCTTTAACTGATCCCATCTGCACTTTCCCCCTTGATTGAAGGGGTGCAAGTGTGAAATAACGTTGGTCAAGCGCCAACCCCCGCATCCCATGTCCACGTTCCGTGGAATACTACCCCCCTCCCTTCCCCACCAGTCACGTGTCGCACCACGGCCAAACTCCATGAGCGCTTCCGTTCCTTATAAGGAGAGGGAGCGGAGGACATTGAGTTCGGCCGTGGTCGCACAGACCACTAGCTTATCAGGAGGACACCTTCCTCTCAGCTTCCATATGCAACTGCTTATTTATAATTTAGTAATTCATTGTTTGTGTCTTCGTGAATATGGTGAACATCTAAAGAGATTTTGCGCGATGTGAAAGTTAGTCGAGGTATTGCTGCGTTAATCAAGGGAAGTACAGAAAGAAAGGATGGAAAGGCAGTTTCCTAAAGGGGGAAAGCCTCAGTAAATGTGCATGTTATGTGTAGAAAATCATACATAAATTAACGGATGATTACTGCTTATGTGAAGAAGATTGAGGAAAAAATGCTAGCACTTCTCAAATTTCAAGATCATGAACTCCTCAGTTTAATTTTCGAACTAATTGTTTTACATGTGTACTGTGCATTTCGGAAGATTTCATTGCAACACAAGCGAAAAATCAACCAAAAGAACTCAATACTGTATACAATGTGCGACACATGGGATTCAAATGTATAATTCTGAAAGAAGCAAGAGCTCGCATTGATGATTATGGACAGGCTATAATTCAGCGCATCGAGCCAGTGAATGATTTGATCGCAGCAGATGCTCAATACCACATCAAATGTTTTAAATATATTTAGGGGAGGCCGAAGGTCCAAGAACCGAAAAAACGTGGTCCATCTGCCGAGGCAATCGACACAACAATGCAAAGTATATACGAATACCTTGAAAATCATGATGACGAGTGTCAATACTCCATGGGCAGATACCACCCGGCGTGATCCAGGCTGACCTTAGTCGATTGAGATTCGCCAAATCCTAAAGCAAGGAAAACGCAAAGTAAAATTAACTGCACATGTCTTCAAGATGCAACACATTCTTGAGCGAAACGGACTTTTATACGGATGGCGTGTAAATAAACACACATTAATATGCCTCTTTCATTGTATACTAGAGGATCATTGGAACCAAAATCATACATTTCCATCACAAAGATCTCAATGAATGGGTCACAATTACTTCTTGCTTGCCCTCTTTGTTGCTAAGGAAAAATCTACTGCTAAAATTTCATTATCATAATAATAGAAAACATATAGGTAATAGATTTTTTTTGTAATATTTTTACTACAAACATAGTTTATTACTGATAGAAGAAAAAAAAGCAAAGATACGCAATGTTTCTCACTAGGCAATATCGAAATTGTAAGTATTATAGCAAAAGAAATATAATATCGATCTTATTTGTTATAGATTTCACGAATTAGATATACTGTTTATCTGAAAATAAACATATCCGATTGTACGAAAATTAATCATTCATTTTTATTAAGCTAGCTTCATATTAGTTTAATGAAAATGAATAACATCAAGTAATGTTATTCTTTTCAAAAAAATCTGTTTAAACATAACAATATATTAAAAATAAATCCGCAAATTAACAGTAAAACCGCTGTCAGCAAAATTGCTGCACATATTCCGTTATGTTAATATATGTTTGCGTTTTGGGAAACATAAAAAAGAAAATCTCCGTTTGATGAGGCACTGACTTTCCATTATAAACTTGAAATAGATTTCGTATTATAAATTTGGCATGAAATGTTTAAAATATTTCATAAATATTAAATATTTGCCTTTATTTTAAATAAACTCCTTATAAGCGTAATTCTAAATATATCAATAAGTTTTTGTATATTGTTTTTTAACTTGTATTTACTAGCATTCTCTTTGTATTTTTGCAATCTTGAATTTGCGACCAAAAAAATAATAATAATAATAATTTTTGCATTATTCTATTTACAGGGAAGAAAGGCGGGGATCGCAAATTACTCCAAACTATATTTAAAAGTATTTTACCTTTTAATTTTCAAAATATAAATTATTGTATTTTTACTAAAAGGGATATTTTGATTGATAGCATAAATATATAAAGCTAACGAATTGAGTAGTGCGTATTTTTATAATATATTTCAGAGAGATTTCGGCGATTTTAAAGTTCAATTTCACGCCTCGTAAATTTGTATTTAATTTTTATCATACTCTGTTATTTACTTGTTGATGCAGCATTCATTTAAAATTTCATCTTTAAACATATAATGAATTATACTGTTTCAAGTATAAACTGGTGAATCATTTTTAATCGAGCTCCTAACAAGTAATATAGATTTATTTATTTATTTTTAAATGCTTTTTTGAAACTTTATAAAAATCTAAATAAAGTATAGATTTGAAAAATATTTAGAAAATTAATCTTTTTTCTTATTAGAAAATATAGAAATTTATATTTTGCGAAGTTTAGGCGCACATGATTTTGCTTTATACTATATATATGCGACATTTTCAAGTTAGGGGGCTAGAAACTTCATCTCCGGGTTTTCCTTTCTCCGCACAGAAGTCATGGCCAGCGAGAAAAAAAAATAAATAAATGTAGAAGATCCAATAAGTCACTCATTGGCTGCTGCAAGTTCATTTTATTAAACTGCAGTTATAATAAGGTACCTTGAGGTAATAACGCCAGACGGGGTAATAACGCCAAGTGCTAATATTTTGCATAATTACGAAATAATCTGGTAAATGACACCCATGTGCTCTGCGCAGAAGGGTTTTGAGTCACATAAATCGCAAAAAATAGCTTCAAGTTAATTTGTTTCATTTTTAGGTGTTATTGTTTTTACAAGCAGCTAAAAATAACGCTTGATCTAAAATTTGCGAGATACGTTTTGTGATGTGAAGACTATTTTTTTTATCCGGAAATACTTTGTTAATTACATAAATTTGTAGTACATATCATGGACTTTCAAAATGTTGTTGAAGATTTTGGATATCTTCTCGAGATAATTTGTAATTTAAAATGTACAGCGCAATGACTATAACGGGGTAATAACGCCAATCCTTTCAATTTTTACCCCGGTTGATTCCCTACAGTGGCCGAGCTACATCTAAATACTGATTCAAATAAACACAGTTAAAACTGTGCAATATTTCTAATAATTCTATTTAACCGGTACTTTTTAAGCAAAAAGAAGCTCACGGTCTGACATTCTTTTGCCTCATCCTCCCCCCCCCACCACCACACCTTTATTTTTCTTACACTTTCACAAAAAATTGAACATTTTCAATAGCTTTGGATGCAATTTGTCAATTTCTAGAGCTGAGAGTTTGTATTTTTAGAATTGGGCAATCTACATGCAATTATTCCAAGTTATTTCATAGTTTTGTTTGCATGGCGTTATTACCCATATAGGTGGGTAATAACGCCAAATAGCATTGGTCAAGAAATCACGCCATTACATTTTGTGTATTCATATCTGTTAAATTATTTTTTTTTATATAGATAGTCAATGCGTTGCTGTATCAAATCATATATTTGTTTGAAAAATACAAACTAAAACTGAGCCGTGAAAATTGGTAGAACCTTAAAGTGGCATTATTACCCCAGGGTACCTTAGATAGAAAAGCTCCTTTTGCAGACGATCTTTTACCGAAATATCCAAAAAAATATTCCATCATTTACTACAACCAACCGTACTTATGGAAGAAAGAACCCAAGAATAATTCTTACAACCTCTCGAGGTTTCTTCTTTTTAAATCTGAAAAGAAAAATCTAGAACATTCTTTACTCTCAAAATATCATTCTTTTATGTAAACATAATTCATGCCCAGAGCCGAGATTAATATTCGACAGACGACAATTTTATTTTTTAAAAAAATATTATTTAACCAATTTATAATCGATTCAGAATTTTCAAATATCTTAGGCATACGATTTTTTTATAGACGATTAATTTTAAGAGAAAAAGAATAGAAATGAATTTATTGATATGCACAATATCAAATGTTGAATGATGGAAAATAAATAAATAGATAAAATAAAATAATGATATTTTTGAAAGGTATGGTTTTGGAATAAATTTAACAAGACTTCTTAAAAAGGGTTAATAAAAACATAGAAAAAATGAGTTTTATTTGGAATATTAAGAAATAAGGTTTAATTAAGAATATTTTTAATTTAGAGATGGCTATCTCTTTAAATTTATGCATACTGGAATAAATGTTTTTTAAGGCGAATTAAGAATTTATATCATTTTCATAAAGATTAACAGATTAGATCTATAAACAAGATTTTAATTTAATAAGTTGAAGTAAGTACGGAATATTATTATAAGGAAATTATTATAGTATAAAGGTTAGTTTTGGCGAAAAAAAATTTGATGTTTATATATGTGATGTAATATATATGTGATATTTTAAAGTTAGGGGGACAGAAACATCATCGCCAGGTTTCGCTTTCTCCGCACAGATGTCATGGCCAGCGAGAAAAAAACAAAATAAAAAAATGCAGAAAATCCAATAATCACTCCTTGGCTGCTGCAAGTTCATTTTACTAAACTCTACCTATAATAGAAAGAAAAGCTCCTTTTGCAGACAATTTTTTACCGAAACATCCAAAAAAACATTCCATCATTTACTACATCCAGCCATACTCATGGAAGAGAGAACCCAAGAATCCTTCTTCTTACCAACTCTCGAGGCTTCCTCCCTTTTTAAATCTAAAAAGAAAATTCTAGAACATTCTTTAGTCTCAAACCATCATTCTTTTATGTAAACATAACTCATACCCAGAGTGGAGATTACTATTTGACAGACAAAAATTTTATTTAAAAAAATATAATTTAACCAATTTATAATCGACTCAGAATTTTAAATATCTTAGGCAGACGATTTTTATAGACGATTAATTTCAGGAGAAAAAGAAAAGAAATGAATTTATTGATATGCACAATATCAAATGTTCAATGAGGAAAAATAAATAAATAGATAAAATAAAATAATGATATTTTTTGAAAGGTATGGTTTTGGAATAAATTTAATAAGACTTTTTTTAAAAAGGGTTGATAAAAACATAGAAAAAATGAGTTTTATTTGGAATATTAAGAAATAAGGTTTAATTAAGAATATTTTTAATTTAGAGATGGCTATCTTTTTAAATTTACGCATACTGGAAATAATGTTTTATAAGGCGAATTAAGAATTTATATCGTTTCCATGAAGATTAACAGATTAGATCTAGAAACAAGATTTTAACTTAATAAGTTGAAGTAAGTACAGAATATTATTATACGAAAATTAAAATAGTATAAAGGTTAGTTTTGGCGGAAATTTTTTTTTTATTTGTAATATATATATATATATATATATCAGATCTATAGATATTACATATCTTTATATTGAACATAGTATTTTATTGAAAATTACATTATTTTTGTAACTCAAATATTTATAAGATCATCTTTCATTTATTAATATAAAAAGAATATAACCACAGTTACTACCTGTATTCAATCTGTTATTACTCGTAGAAAAAATTAAAATTATTAAAATTCAAAATACTATATTTTGTTACTCTGGGATTGCGGAAGAATGGAATTTCTGTTATTTTATTTAATAGAATATGGCGACCGTTTTCACTATTTACAACTTATAGAATACAGGGTTACATATATACTTTTTGGCACAATATTGTTCTGATATGTCTCTGAAACTATGAGTTTAAAAATTAGCAATTGGACAAAGGTAAGATAGCATTTTATATTTTATTTAAGGTAGTTTAAAATAATTTTCACACAGATAAATGCGGGATAATTAACAGGCAGCAGTAATACTCACATATTAAACGGAATATTGCCAAAACTGTTCCCATTTTAAATAAATAAACTATTTTTCGTTTCAATTAGTATTTTCTATGAGCTTTTTTTTAACAGCTTTCTAAACAGCCTATCACGTTTTTCAGAAAATAGGTATCCTAAATGCTTAAAAAAATTCTGTTTAACTTTTTGCTTCACTGATTTCAAAGTTTTATTTCTCGGCTGTGTCAACTCCAGGAAAATTGCTACTTCATTTTTGGATACTTGAGTATATTATCTGTTAGGAAACAACGAAGTAATATTAAATAATGGTTCACCTTGGAAAAACATAATTAAAAATATATATATAACTTTTAAGAATCACCAGAATACCTAGCAAACAGCCTTCGCTTTATGTTCTTGTTTAATGTGGATTTTTATTCCGCCATGTGATATGGTTTTTTAAATGGTCTGAATTTTTTTTTTCAAATTTACGTAAATTTATGTGTAACAGATATCGCTAAAGTAGCTCTATTAGATAAAATACCACATAAATTATTTTTATTTGCAAAAATATAAATGTAATTCTAGTCTGTAGTTACAATTGTACTTTCGGGTCTTTTTCCTCAATTCAGAATGCTCTAAAAATACTCCATTTTGTGCCATCACATTTTACAATGTTGTCTCAAAAATTCCGTAGCTAGTTGTTCAAATCTGACCCTTAAGAAGCCCTAGAAATAGCTGTCTGAAAATAAGGTGTCTCAGGTTAAATTACACCAGTCTATTACCAGTGTCTTGGGCCTCAAATCACAGCGTAATTTCCTGACAGAATTCCACTAATTTTATCTTTATAAAATTAAAAATTTCAAGGTATACCCAGGCATGTGGTGATTTTGCCTACGGCATAGTCCATGTCAATTCAGGCAGCCAAAGAAAAAATCTTATCTTCATAGTCTCGGAAGTTCTTTGATTGAACATATGTTAAAATTCAGGGAAAAATAAAATTCCTGTAATTTTTTGTTTTCCCCAAAAAAATTTCTGAACCGAGATACAGGGCGCCAAAGATGGCATCCCGAGCACCTTTTCCCATTTGCGGTTTTCGAAAAAAAGTTTAAAGTGCTCTATCTCTAAAATGATGCAAGATATTTCGTTGCAGTTTATTTTATTTTAAAGATAATATTTTTCTGCTTAAAAATATATACTCCATTTTGAAATATGTATTTAATTGTTTTTACAGCAGCCTTATAAAAAAAATTCTAATCAAAAATAATTTTTTTCTCAAAAATGCCAATTTCAAAAATTTTGATTTTTTCACTGTTAGTGAATACCATTGAGTACTACCTTCACTGTAAAGGAGAACTTCCACTTTTGAGTTTAACAAGTTTTAGAAACATTTCAAAAATTTCAAAAATTTTATAGGAGCTGTATGTTAACAGTTCCTGTAAAAGTCTCTCAATTTTTGTTTATTTGTATCATATGTAGCCTATTACATATCCTAAACAAGTTAGAAATAACACGTCAAACGTGGTAAATGAGGTGCATTCCTACTATGACTAATTTTATAAATATTTAGATCTTGGTGCAATAAGTGTTACACTCTTGGGAAAACTGGCATGAATACAAAATTTATTATGTTTCTATATAAACAACAGTCATTTATTATTGATTAACTGAGGGTTTTGAAAACTTCCCCCAGAGTACCTTATGTATTTAGAGTCGCATAATACATCATCTCAACACATTAGGATTCTGTAATCAGGCTTTCTGTTTGTTCAATATGTAAAAAAAAATATAGGTTGAAAATGATGTTTCTGATCACAGAAAAGATGATTTAAAAATAAAATCAATAAAAAATATCACAACACCGCCCCCTCAAACTCAAAACAAGATCCATTTTTACATATTAACAAAATAACATATACACTAAAAGAAAATAAATTGAATTTGGTGTAAATGAATATGAAGAGATAAAAACTTCTTAAACACACCATAAAGAATTTTAATCAGCTAGGCCTTTCGAATAAACTGAGTTTTTCTTCGTCAGGTACAAAAAAATCGGGTGAAATGAAAGTGAGTATAAAACCACGACGCTTTGTATGGTGTTCTGAGGAAGTTTTTGCCTTTTTATATGATGTATACACAGTATTAAAAAGTATAATAAAATATATATAAAGGTAAATCAGATCATTAAAATCACTAAAATATATCATTTATGTATCGTATGTGTGTATGTATGTATTAATCACGTACCGTTATATACTGTGGTGTTTTGGTGGGAAGAGAAGAAGGAGATGAGAAACACTTATTCTTTGTTTCATCTCAGAAGTAGGCTAAGTGATCGTATTAATGGATGAAAAACATTGCGCTGGATGAAGGCCAGCAAACGACCCAAAAAAAGGCTACCATTATGGTTTTTCTTAAAATAGTGAAAAAATCTTTAATCTTGATGATAATAATTCAAAGCAAAATTGTAAAAAATATAAAATGATAAGAAGAAAAAGGTTACCTGTAATTTCTTGGCTGATGAAGACGAAATTCAGGTAGATAAATGCACAGGTATTGAGACACAAATGAAGAGAATATTTTGAAGGGGACAAATATTTTTTATTTATAATCATATGAGAATTTCTTCAAGCATTGAATATTCTATATATATATGTATTTGTTTCATACACTTTCTTATATAAATAGAACTATTATTATTTCGTTGCAAAAATTTCCACAAAGGTGATGTATATGAGTCGACATATTCTAGAACAACTCTTCTTCACAATATATTTTTATATGCATTTTCATAACATGAATAAACATTTTTCTTAATCGATACAGAGATAACATTCTTCTCAGACTATCAATTTGATATTACTTCCAAAAATATGCCTGGACAAATCACAAAGAGATGTTTCAATATTTACCCTTGGGGACGCCGTTCCATATTCAAATAATTAAATATATTTATGGCCGAATTAAACATGAGATGAAGAGGGATTGAATTAAGCTTGATAATAGATTGATGATAATTCTTTGAGGATAACTATGACAACACTTAAACCAACTTGAGTAGCCAGAAAAAAAAGGAAAACCAAAAGATTTAGGACGTGGTGGACGGGGAGCCTAACTCCTCGCAGCATTAAAAAAAACAACATCCTTGAAAACAAACTTTGAGTAGCTGGTATGGAGCAACGGTCACGTACAACTGCCTTGGGGCGGGCACACTTGCCCCGGCCTCCGCTAAATTTCTCGGCATCTGAGAAACTTCTCGGCACTTGTCAACTCAACTGCCTCCAACACCACTGGGCTCCGACTGCGCAACTGCTCTCTTGGCCCAGAGCCAGGAGGGAGAAAAGAAGAAGGGTTACTGTAAACCCGGGATACGCCAAGTTGGCAACGTTCGAATGAGGAGAGCGAGGAAAAAATAAGCCAAGTTACGATTCAATGTATAGTGAAATATGGATTTAATAAGGAAAAAAATGACAAACGCTTAAAAAATGAAGGCCAAAGAAGGTGGCCAGGCACTTAGCTGGTTAAATCACGTCACCTGTGGATTTGAATTTGATAGGCCAAGGGGCGTGCCAGATTAACCGGAAATACCACCCATAGAACAATCCAGATTTTTCTAGAAGCTTTTCCAAACCGGAAGGAATGAATTCAAAACAAGATTTTACCGGTTTAGAACATTCGATAGCTAGGTAAGGAAGAAAAACTTACAGGCGACGGCATCAAAAGAAACGAAATCGAAATAATATTTAAATTGAGAACATTAATAAAAAGAGATGATAGGAAATAAAATAGTTAATAAAATTGAATTAAAATAAAAAAATATGGGGGGTTAACGAGCAACCACCACATATCTACCCAGGCCTCCCCAAAAGAAAATATTGGAGAGATGACAAAAATTCAATAATTTTTTCATCGAAACAATATTTTCTAAAACATGTACAAAGATATAAAATAATTACACAAAATAAATGTACCAGAAATAGTTATATGAATACAAATAATTGTTTTACATGATATTAGATAATAAAAATAATTACTATTATGGTAGTAGTCGTTATGTTAATACACCAAAGATAGCAAATATTTAAAATGGAAGGTATACAAAATTTCTTCCAGAGGTACTTATCATGTATAAAAAAAAAACAAAGTTCATATATATATGCAGAAACAACAGTCTTTAACTATGAACAGTTTCTTGTTAAGCTGTGCAAAATGCAATATGATAACTAAATGCTTTAGCATATGTAAAATATTTGATTATACAATAAGAACATGTAGATGTATATTTTCCAGTTGACAATAAAATAAATCAAACTATAACTGTATATAAAAATGGATGGTTTCACATGATATATAGAATGAATTTGTAAGTTGAAAATTTGAAAAGGAAAATACATGCAAATGGTGCAGAGAGATTATTTAGGCTCTCATAAAAGAAAATGTACATATATCAATATATAGCTTTTTAAGCTTTTAAGCAATCTTAAATGAAAAACCTTAGCATTATTCAATAACAACATTTTCAATGAAAAATATAATAAATTCCAAATAAAAGGCATATGTAAATTGGTAGAAAAAATACAATGTTATTTTTCAATAAACATTTTTTAAAAAGAATATAATAATTTTCAAAGAGAGAATGTTTACACTCTCATAAAAGAATATTCTTGAACACTTTCAACATAAATTGACAATAATTGCATAAATACTTTTAATACTATACTTCATTCAAAATAAACATAAAATATAAGATATTTATATTCTGATAAAAGGAACTTATAAAAATCAATTATGTCAAAAATTTATATATAAGATATCTTGAATATTTGCAACTTTCAACCATTTTTTTAAATGACAAGTGATCATTTTTGTATTTGTCATATATCAAGTATTTGCTTTATATAAATATATAATGACTCAACCAACATCTTTGGATCCAAAGTATAGTTATAGAATAACAAAAACCTTTTTTTTTTTTTTTAATAACTTTCAAATACTCAGAAGTATACAAAAAAAATAATACTTATTGTGAGTCATTCATTTTTCTATATTTCAATAATAAGAGTAAAATGCATAAGTTTATCATGCATTGTCATTTTTTTTGTTAAAAGAGGTTAAATTGTTAGAGCATGCATGCATTGTAAAGAGAAATTATTATGTAAGTCACAATAGGGAAAATAATTTCATGAGTACTCATATTTATGTTTACCTTACATCAATTACAATCCACTTTTCTTAGTAGGATAAACATTTGTCAAAAAAAATAACTTTACATAATGACATAATATTTAATAAGAATATAAAAGGACAAATTCTTTCTCAATTTTTTTAGCACCAACTATTGCAATTAAAGACTTTGTAAGGTTAAAAAAAAAGTAGTGTATGGCATATTTGAGATCATATATACTTATTACAATAATTATGGTTTAGAAATGAATGCAGTGAATAATAAAGATATATTAAAACCATACATACATCTGGAGGATGACCATTGAATTGCCTCAAGGAGAAGAAGACTTAAAAGAAAAAAAAATAACAGCTGCCTGCAGCTTGGAGGAAGAAAACAAAAAATTACACAGTCATTCTTCTTACTCGAATATCAGTCTAACTAGTATTGACTGAATATGTAACAAACCAAGAGTCATCCTGTAAAAAGAAAAGCAGATTAGTTCATTTTTTATACATTTTATGAGTGCGAGGGCGAAGACCATAATTTTTATATAGAGTAGACTTGTTTTTAACACCAGTGTGAGTGCTATCAGGAGGAACTTGTGACGGTACAGATTTACTGGAACATGAAGATGTTTGTTGGCACTTAGAAGAAGAAAGAATTCGAGGAGATGTGTTACAAGCAGCATCATGATTTGAAACTTGAGTAGGAGAGTGTTGTCTCACAGGAGTAGAAGATGCATTATCAACAGGAGCTTGATCACGTGATACATTTTTAGAAGAAACAGAAGAATATTGCAATATTTCATTTCTCTTTTGAAGCTTCAAGATTCGATTAGTGTGGATCAACATTGGTGAAGCGTGACTATTATTGGAATCTTGAATTTGAATGAGTACAGGAGAAATTATTTTCTTCACCACGTATGGGCCTTGTACCTTTTTGTTAAACACAGTGGGAAATTTTACGTACAGAATGTCATTAACATTGATGTTGGCAAACTTTAATTTTTCTCTCGATTTTTGGTACACTTTTTGCCTAGAAGATTCGTTATTCTTGTAAGCTTGATAGTATATTTTCTCAATAACATCCATTAATTTATGAATTTCATAGGCAGTATTGAGAATTTTCCAGGACACTTGAGTTTTGTAATTAGAATAAATGTCATTTATCTCTCTTCCAAAATGAAGAAGATTTGGAGTAAACTTTGTAGCTGGATGAGGTGTAGCATTATATATGGATTGGTGAATTTTTAGAGCAGTTGGTACATCACATCCTTGGGAAGCCATTGTATTCACAGACGATTTTATTTGAGAATTAACTCGTTCACTTAATCCATTAGCCTGGGGATGGGCTACAGAACTGTGTTCCAATTTAATGCCAAGCTTTTTATTAAAATAAGAAAACATATCACTAGTGAACTGAGAGCCATGATCAGTGAGAGTTAATTCGGGTTTTCCATGAGTGGAAATGTAATGTAATAAAGCTTTTGTAACAGACTCAGCGCTGATACTATTCAAGGCATATAATTCTAAATGACGAGAAAAGTGATCTATGATGGTCATCACATATTGACGATTTCTTAATGGGCCGAGTAAATCCATAGAGACTTTTTGATTAGGAGCTGTTGGAAGTGGTGCTGGTAAGTATGGAGCAGTATTTTTTTATGACTTTTGTTTACTAAACAAATTTCACAGGAGTTGACATAATTAATGGTATCAGAAACAAGGGTTTTCCAGGTAAATCTTCTCTTTAAATTAACAATAGTTTTATGAATTCCAGTATGAGTAATATGAGCAATTCTTAAGGCTTTTGCTCTAAGTGACAAAGGTAAAACAGCTTTATGTAGCTCAATGTCTTCAGAAGAAAAATGACCATTGTAGCAAAGTAGCTCATTATTTGGATTAATATAGTAGCCATTTAAACTTTTAGATTTTTTGTTATTTTTAAGATCTTCATAAATTTGTTTGATTTTTGGGTCTTTTTGTTGTTCAGAGAAGATGGTGTGATCAAGAATTTCTAATAATGGATCTTGATTATTATCATTATTTGGAGGTGAAGAGTCACTTTGAAGATGACATGTGTGGTGAACTTTGTCAACTAAACCACATGAAAATTGAGGAATTTCATTATGTAAATCTTTTTGATTATCTACAATTGGTAGTGGTTCTTGTGTAGAAATAAGATCTGGATTATTATGGAGACCTTCAGTAGGAATGTGAGGTGTTCTACTCAGAAAATCTGCTAACACATTTTCTTTGCCTGGAACATGTTGGAATGTGTACGAGTATTCTGACAGTTCTAACATCCATCGAGTAGTAATATCAGCTGGTGATGCAGCCTTTTTATAATTATTAAGAGGTTTGGCATCGGATAATAGAATAAAGGGTCGACCAAAAATATAATATTTAAAAGCCGTTATGCCTTTGTAAATGGCATAAAGTTCCAATTTGATGGCAGGGTATTGTCTTTCAGACTGAGACAAAGTTTTTGAATAATAGGAGATGGGTCTAAGTTCACCATCAAATGTCTGCATAAGAACAGCTGATATTGCTGTCTTTGATGCATCTGTATTAACATAGAAGGTTTCATTCCACTTAGGAAGATTGAGCATAGGTTTTTGAAAGAATATGTCTTGTAATTTTTTAAATGCATTTTCTTGTTCAGATTTCCAAGAAAATTTATTTTTAAGTTTGGTGACTTCAATGAGAGGAGTAATCAATTTAGCAAAATTAGGAATAATTGACCTATAAAATGAACACAAACCTATAAAACTTTTCGTTTGCCTCTTGGTTTTAGGCGTTGGAAAAGAAGTGATTTTTAAAATGTTACTTGTAATGGGAAGAATTTTATGATCTGTGAGTTGGAATCCTAAAAAGTTAATGCTTGTTTGCATAAAGGAACATTTTTCAGGAGACAGAGTAATGTTATTAGCAATAAGAGTGTCTAAGAGTTTTGTGAGTTTCATGGACATTTCTTCAAATGAATTAGCGCCAACTACAATATCGTCTTGGTATGCATAACATGAATCAATTTGAGATAATTGAATAACTGAGTCAATTAATTGTTGAAAGGTACTTGCAGCTGTCTTCAAGCCAAACACGAGACGCAAGTAGGTAAAAATTCCCCATGGAGTAGTAAAACTGAGCTTATCTTGCATATCTTTAGGTACAGCGATCTGCCAGTATGCAGAGGGCAAGTCAAGAGTAGTATAATACTTAAATTTTGATAATTGCACCAATAGATTTTGAATTCTAGGAAGAGGATATGAAGATGGAATTATGATCGAATTTAGCAATCTTAAATCTAGAGCCAAACGATACTTTTGAGGTTTTGACATATCAGTTCTCTTCTTTTTAACAAGAAGCATGGGACAGGCCCAAGATGAATTTGATCTCTCAATAATGCCAGCATTTAACATTTGATTAATCTGGTCAAGAGCTTCTTGCTCAAGTGCCTGTGGCACAGGAAAAGGTAGGGTTTTGACTGGATGAGAATTTAGCATTGTGAATTGAGGGTTAACCAGGTCGGTATGACCTAAAGTGTCAAGAGATTTTGAAAAAGCAAGAGCTTTACTACACAATAATTTTGTTAAAGATTCTTTTTCATGAGGAGGTAAGTGTTTTAGATCAAAGTCATTTGGAGACAGTTCTTGGATACGTTTTCTCTTAACCTCTTCAGATGGTAAAATTAAATTACAATATTCGTTTTCAAAGTTTAATCAAAAGAATATTCCTCAATATCTTTCTCATCTAAATTAATACATTCGCCAATAATTGAATTTTTATTTAAATGAATATCCAGCTTTGATATATTCTGACATACAACCAAAAATAAATCATTTTGAATTGAAGATTTGGAATGCAATGATTCATGTAACACAAGACCTTTATTTTTTAAATTGGGTTTGAAAATAAAATATTCAGATGGAGGATTCAAGTACTTAACATGTAAATAAACAAAAGAATTAGGAGGGATTAATTCCCTATTGAGTAATTGTACCATGTTGGAATTCACCAAAATTTTATTACCAATATTTAAATGGGTTTGCTTTTCACCAAAATAACTACCATCATTAGTATTTTCAGATGAAAAATTCTTGCCAGGCATATTATCATTAGTAGATACATAGTTCACAACATTACCATAATCAGTTGGAAAACAATTAGAAAAATAAGTAAAATTACCATCAATATAAGGATTATGAAAATTCATAGCAGTATTAGTAACATTATTTGTAAACAAATCATTATTTTGAAAATTATAATTATAAGGATAGGTTGTGAAATTGTTGAACAATTGTAAATTTGTATCACCATAATTTGCACATATATCATCAGTATAAGTACCACTATTTGGATTATTTGATATAGAATCTTCATAACAAGGCATTTTGTGTACATCTAAAGAATATGGCACATTTGAATTATCATAATTATATTCAGAATTCATGAAGTAGCAAGTAGGAGATTCGTTATAACTGTGAAAAGGAATATGTTTATCCTTAATCAAGATAGACTTAAAGCATGGCGAAATAGTTATGGAATGTTTATTGATAAACTCAAATCCAAGTATGGCTTGAAAATGAACATTTTGTATCTTTGTAAGATAAAAGACATGATGAAAGAAGAATTTATCAATTTTAAACGCAATCTCTTTGCATCCTTTGAAAAAAACTTTAGAATTTATAGTAGATACAGATACATTTCTGGATAAGAATTTGTAATGAAGCCTGGATTTAATGCTATTAAAGCATTCTTGATCCAAGAGTGACAAACTTGATCCAGTATCAATTAACGTTGAGATTCCATTATGTTGAATGTTTATTAGTATGCATGGAAGAACATACGAGTTATTAAAAGAACTGCAAATGACATGTCTTTCTTGTACATCATCATCAATTTCTAAAGTTTGTTTGGATGTCAACGAATTATAAGAACATGAAGATTTGTTAAATTTAGGTGTCACAGGGGAAGTTTGGACAGCTCTGGACGATACTAAAGTGACTGAAGAGCTTTTGTCAAGTTGTTGTTTGTGTTTGTTACTAAAGTGTACTGACCCTGAATGAGAATTACGGGAGAGAAGGCGGTCAGTAGAACCAGTCTGCCTTATTTGTTTAAATGATAAACATTGTTTTTATTTTGAGAAGAGGTATAGTTTTTCCTTCTGTGAGAATTAGACGAAAATTTAGATGAAGAGTTTGGATTGGAAGCACTAATAATATTTTTAAATTTGTAGCATGAGTCCATACGATGATTGAATTTTCCACAAAACGCACATTGCACAACATCTCGTTTGTAATAAAAGGATGCAGAATTTTTTTTGTGAGAAAATTTGTCGAAGGTGGGTGGATGATAAGGACGTTTCCGATAAAAATTATGTTGACGAAAATTATTTTTACGTTTATCTGTAGCCTCTTGTCTATTTGGAGAAGGAGAAAATGTTCTAGGTTTTCTTTTAAAATTACGAGAAGCATGAGAACTGTCATTTGGAGTTTGCGAAGGTGAGAAGGTAGTTTGAGAATTGACATAAATTTTATCCTTCGTATGTTTTATAGGAGTCTTATGGAGCACATTACTAGAAGGAATGGAATTATCATGGACTTTTTCATTATCCAAACAATAGGCTTGATTATAATTCTCGTAACATTTTTTTTGAGGGGAGTCGTAAATATTTTGAAGAAAATTTGCTCGATCAAGAGCTAAATCGAAAGATGAAATATTTTCTTCAAGAATTTTTTGCTTAATTTGTTTAGGCAAAGCCTCAAGAAAATGAGTGAATTTTAATGAATTGAGAGCAGAAGAATCCAATTTAGGGTATGCAAGCCGAAGTTGTTTATCCAGCCGAAACGCAAAATTTTTGACTGATTCATTTGAATCTAAGCTTAAATTCTGCAAGGATTTGAGAGAAACAGTCTTTTTTGAAGGTAAGAAATAGTCTATAAAAGCTTTCCGAATGTCATGGAAATTATAGTTCTTGAACTGAGACTGTGTTTCAAGAAAGAAGAGTAAGGCGTTGCCCTCAAGCTTCGATTTGAAGGGAATAAAAATTTCTTTATCGGAAAAATTATTTAACTCTTGTATATCAGATAATTGATCAAAGAAGAATTCCACAGTCTGAGGGTTGCCGTCGAATGGCTGTATTGCAATATTTAATTTAGACTTGGGAGGCATTATGAGATAATTAAAGTGAGAGCTCAATAAATGACAGGTTAGATTTGGACATAGACTGGTCTTATAATAAATAATATATAAATCGACCCATTATTTAAAAATATTGACAAATTTCATTTACGTTATACATCATTTTATATATATTAAGAAGAAGAATAATTATGTGATGAAGAGAAGAAAAATACCAACATATCTTTGTTAGCATCCGATCAAAATAACATGGCCCAAAAATTTTATGTAAATATATATATCATATGGCTCAAAACAAATATTCTTATATTTATGACAAGAGGAATAATTTATATTAGTATAATCAATTATATTTACCAGCACCTCCGTTAAATAATATATATATTAGTCATAAATTATGTCATGGCAAGAAAAATATATGTCAATAAATTATGTTATATATATATTGTACTGCTCCAAAAAAAATATTATCTCAGCATAAAATCAAAATATATTATGCATTCATTTATTACACCACACTCAATAAAATATAAATATAAAATATTGATCACTGCATGAAGATATAATTTGAAAATAATGAAGATATAATTGAAGATAATGAAGATATTTTTTTTTGTTGTTGAAAATATGTATAGATAACGAAAATACAATGGCAGCAAAGGAAATAGATGGTCAAGCGTTGGTCACTGCACCAAAGGAAATTAAACTGTGGTGTTTTGGTGGGAAGAGAAGAAGGAGATGAGAAACACTTATTCTTTGTTTCATCTCAGAAGTAGGCTAAGTGATCGTATTAATGGATGAAATACATTGCGCTGGATGAAGGCCAGCAAACGACCCAAAAAAAGGCTACCATTATGGTTTTTCTTAAAATAGTGAAAAAATCTTTAATCTTGATGATAATAATTCAAAGCAAAATTGTAAAAAATATAAAATGATAAGAAGAAAAAGGTTACCTGTAATTTCTTGGCTGATGAAGATGAAATTCAGGTAGATAAATGCACAGGTATTGAGACACAAATGAAGAGAATATTTTGAAGGGGACAAATATTTTTTATTTACAATCATATGAGAATTTCTTCAAGCATTGAATATTCTATATATATATGTATTTGTTTCATACACTTTCTTATATAAATAGAACTATTATTATTTCGTTGCAAAAATTTCCACAAAGGTGATGTATATGAGTCGACATATTCTAGAACAACTCTTCTTCACAATATATTTTTATATGCATTTTCATAACATGAATAAACATTTTTCTTAATCGATACAGAGATAACATTCTTCTCAAAGTCATTTGGAGACAGTTCTTGGATACGTTTTCTCTTAACCTCTTCAGATGGTAAAATTAAATTACAATATTCGTTTTCAAAGTCTAAATCAAAAGAATATTCCTCAATATCTTTCTCATCTACATTAATACATTCGCCAATAATTGAATTTTTATTTAAATGAATATCCAGCTTTGATATATTCTGACATACAACCAAAAATAAATCATTTTGAATTGAAGATTTGGAAGGCAATGATTCATGTAACACAAGACCTTTATTTTTTAAATTGGGTTTGAAAATAAAATATTCAGATGGAGGATTCAAGTACTTAACATGTAAATAAACAAAAGAATTAGGAGGGATTAATTCCCTATTGAGTAATTGTACCATGTTGGAATTCACCAAAATTTTATTACCAATATTTAAATGGGTTTGCTTTTCACCAAAATAACTACCATCATTAGTATTTTCAGATGAAAAATTCTTGCCAGGCATATTATCATTAGTAGATACATAGTTCACAACATTACCATAATCAGTTGGAAAACAATTAGAAAAATAAGTAAAATTACCATCAATATAAGGATTATGAAAATTCATAGCAGTATTAGTAACATTATTTGTAAACAAACCATTATTTTGAAAATTATAATTATAAGGATAGGTTGTGAAATTGTTGAACAATTGTAAATTTGTATCACCATAATTTGCACATATATCATCAGTATAAGTACCACTATTTGGATTATTTGATATAGAATCTTCATAACAAGGCATTTTGTGTACATCTAAAGAATATGGCACATTTGAATTATCATAATTATATTCAGAATTCATGAAGTAGCAAGTAGGAGATTCGTTATAACTGTGAAAAGGAATATGTTTATCCTTAATCAAGATAGACTTAAAGCTTGGCGAAATAGTTATGGAATGTTTATTGATAAACTCAAATCCAAGTATGGCTTGAAAATGAACATTTTGTATCTTTGTAAGATAAAAGACATGATGAAAGAAGAATTTATCAATCTTAAACGCAATCTCTATGCATCCTTTGAAAAAAACTTTAGAATTTATAGTAGATACAGATACATTTCTGGATAAGAATTTGTAATGAAGCCTGGATTTAATGCTATTAAAGCATTCTTGATCCAAGAGTGACAAACTTGATCCAGTATCAATTAACGTTGAGATTTCATTATGTTGAATGTTTATGAGTATGCATGGAAGAACATACGAGTTATTAAAAGAACTGCAAATGACATGTCTTTCTTGTACATCATCATCAATTTCTAAAGTTTGTTTGGATGTCAACGAATTATAAGAACATGAAGATTTGTTAAATTTAGGTGTCACAGGGGAAGTTTGGACAGCTGTGGACGATACTAAAGTGACTGAAGAGCTTTTGTCAAGTTGTTGTTTGTGTTTGTTACTAAAGTGTACTGACCCTGAATGAGAATTACGAAAGAGAAGGCGGTCAGTAGAACCAGTCTGCCTTATTTGTTTAAATGATAAACATTGTTTTTATTTTGAGAAGAGGTATAGTTTTTCCTTCTGTGAGAATTAGACGTAAATTTAGATGAAGAGTTTGGATTGGAAGCACTAATAATATTTTTAAATTTGTAGCATGAGTCCATACGATGATTGAATTTTCCACAAAACGCACATTGCACAACATCTCGTTTGTAATAAAAGGATGCAGAATTTTTTTTGTAAGAAAATTTGTCGAAGGTGGGTGGATGATAAGGACGTTTCCGATAAAAATTATGTTGACGAAAATTATTTTTACGTTTATCTGTAGCCTCTTGTCTATTTGGAGAAGGAGAAAATGTTCTAGGTTTTCTTTTAAAATTACGAGAAGCATGAGAACTGTCATTTGGAGTTTGCGAAGGTGAGAAGGTAGTTTGAGAATTGACATAAATTTTATCCTTCGTATGTTTTATAGGAGTCTTATGGAGCACATTACTAGAAGGAATGGAATTATCATGGACTTTTTCATTATCCAAACAATAGGCTTGATTATAATTCTCGTAAGATTTTTTTTGAGGGGAGTCGTAAATATTTTGAAGAAAATTTGCTCGTTCAAGTGCTAAATCGAAAGATGAAATATGTTCTTCAAGAATTTTTTGCTTAATTTGTTTAGGCAAAGCCTCAAGAAAATGAGTGAATTTTAATGAATTGAGAGCAGAAGAATCCAATTTAGGGTATGCAAGCCGAAGTTGTTTATCCAGCCGAAACGCAAAATTTTTGACTGATTCATTTGAATCTAAGCTTAAATTCTGCAAGGATTTGAGAGAAACAGTCTTTTTTGAAGGTAAGAAATAGTCTATAAAAGCTTTCCGAATGTCATGGAAATTATAGTTCTTGAACTGAGACTGTGTTTCAAGAAAGAAGAGTAAGGCGTTGCCCTCAAGCTTCGATTTGAAGAGAATAAAAATTTCTTTATCGGAAAAATTATTTAACTCTTGTATATCAGATAATTGATCAAAGAAGAATTCCACAGTCTGAGGGTTGCCGTCGAATGGCTGTATTGCAATATTTAATTTAGACTTGGGAGGCATTATGAGATAATTAAAGTGAGAGCTCAATAAATGACAGGTTAGATTTGGACATAGACTGGTCTTATAATAAATAATATATAAATCGACCCATTATTTAAAAATATTGACAAATTTCATTTACGTTATACATCATTTTATATATATTAAGAAGAAGAATAATTATGTGATGAAGAGAAGAAAAATACCAACATATCTTTGTTAGCATCCGATCAAAATAACATGGCCCAAAAATTTTATGTAAATATATATATCATATGGCTCAAAACAAATATTCTTATATTTATGACAAGAGGAATAATTTATATTAGTATAATCAATTATATTTACCAGCACCTCCGTTAAATAATATATATATTAGTCATAAATTATGTCATGGCAAGAAAAATATATGTCAATAAATTATGTTATATATATATTGTACTGCTCCAAAAAAAATATTATCTCAGCATAAAATCAAAATATATTATGCATTCATTTATTACACCACACTCAATAAAATATAAATATAAAATATTGATCACTGCATGAAGATAAAATTTGAAAATAATGAAGATATAATTGAAGATAATGAAGATATTATTTTTTTGTTGTTGAAAATATGTATAGATAACGAAAATACAATGGCAGCAAAGGAAATAGATGGTCAAGCGTTGTTCACTGCACCAAAGGAAATTAAACTGTGGTGTTTTGGTGGGAAGAGAAGAAGGAGATTAGAAACACTTATTCTTTGTTTCATCTCAGAAGTAGGCTAAGTGATCGTATTAATGGATGAAATACATTGCGCTGGATGAAGGCCAGCAAACGACCCAAAAAAAGGCTACCATTATGGTTTTTCTTAAAATAGTGAAAAAATCTTTAATCTTGATGATAATAATTCAAAGCAAAATTGTAAAAAATATAAAATGATAAGAAGAAAAAGGTTACCTGTAATTTCTTGGCTGATGAAGATGAAATTCAGGTAGATAAATGCAAAGGTATTGAGACACAAATGAAGAGAATATTTTGAAGGGGACAAATATTTTTTATTTATAATCATATGAGAATTTCTTCAAGCATTGAATATTCTATATATATATGTATTTGTTTCATACACTTTCTTATATAAATAGAACTATTATTATTTCGTTGCAAAAATTTCCACAAAGGTGATGTATATGAGTCGACATATTCTAGAACAACTCTTCTTCACAATATATTTTTATATGCATTTTCATAACATGAATAAACATTTTTCTTAATCGATACAGAGATAACATTCTTCTCAGACTATCAATTTGATATTACTTCCAAAAATATGCCTGGACAAATCACAAAGAGATGTTTCAATATTTACCCTTGGGGACGCCGTTCCATATTCAAATAATTAAATATATTTATGGCCGAATTAAACATGAGATGAAGAGGGATTGAATTAAGCTTGATAATAGATTGATGATAATTCTTTGAGGATAACTATGACAACACTTAAACCAACTTGAGTAGCCAGAAAAAAAAGGAAAACCAAAAGATTTAGGACGTGGTGGACGGGGAGCCTAACTCCTCGCAGCATTAAAAAAAACAACATCCTTGAAAACAAACTTTGAGTAGCTGGTATGGAGCAACGGTCACGTACAACTGCCTTGGGGCGGGCACACTTGCCCCGGCCTCCGCTAAATTTCTCGGCATCTGAGAAACTTCTCGGCACTTGTCAACTCAACTGCCTCCAACACCACTGGGCTCCGACTGCGCAACTGCTCTCTTGGCCCAGAGCCAGGAGGGAGAAAAGAAGAAGGGTTACTGTAAACCCGGGATACGCCAAGTTGGCAACGTTCGAATGAGGAGAGCGAGGAAAAAATAAGCCAAGTTACGATTCAATGTATAGTGAAATATGGATTTAATAAGGAAAAAAATGACAAACGCTTAAAGAATGAAAGCCAAAGAAGGTGGCCAGGCACTTAGCTGGTTAAATCACGTCACCTGTGGATTTGAATTTGATAGGCCAAGGGGCGTGCCAGATTAACCGGAAATACCACCCATAGAACAATCCAGATTTTTCTAGAAGCTTTTCCAAACCGGAAGGAATGAATTCAAAACAAGATTTTACCGGTTTAGAACATTCGATAGCTAGGTAAGGAAGAAAAACTTACAGGCGACGGCATCAAAAGAAACGAAATCGAAATAATATTTAAATTGAGAACATTAATAAAAAGAGATGATAGGAAATAAAATAGTTAATAAAATTGAATTAAAATAAAACTAGTTGGATGTGTCAATCCCAAAACTTTCTTCTATCTCATAAGTACATTTTAATATTAAAAAAAACGTGGTGAGCCCAAAGTTACCCACTATCGAATTTCCTCGAACATTTGACCTAGCCTAATGCGATTCTGGTATCCGAAAAGCCTAAAACGCAAAATTTAATTAATATTCTGAGAAAATGAGCTTAGTAGTGCCTCATGTTGGGTAATTTATACTAAAACATAATAAGCATCTATTTACGTCAAGACCTAACAGAATCTGAAATTTGATGGAATTTCGTCCATTAGTTCTTGAGATATAGTTATAACAAAACGTAGCACAGCAACACCATATCTTGGACAATTTATGCCAAAACGTAAAAAAGCGTCTAATCATGTTATGGTGTAAAAGAATCTGAAGTTTGATGAAATTCTGTGCATTAGTTCTTGAGATATAGCTAGTTTTAAAAAAACGTGTAAAATATAGCACAGCAGCACCATTAGTTGAAGGATTTATAACAAAACGTAATCATCGTGTAATTATGTTATATGTCATTTTGTAACAAAATCGGAAGTTTGATGAAACTCTGTGCGTTGGTTGTTGAGATATAGCTATCGGAAAAATCGTGCAAAATGCAGCATAGCTGCACCACCTTTTGCAAGGTTAATACCAAAATGTAACCAGCGTCTAATTATGTTATATATTCTAGTGTAACAGAATCTAAAATTTGATGAAGTTCTCTGCATTAGTTCTTGAGATATAGCTATCGCAAAAATCGTGCAAAATGTAGCATAGCAGCGCCACCTATAGGGCAGTTCACACCAAAACCTTATCAACGACTATGTATCTCAAGGTATCGCGGAATCTGAAGTTTGGTGAAATTCTGTGCATTAGTTCTTGAGATATAGCTATCATGAAAGTCATGAAAAACGTGGCATAGCAGCGTCACCTGCTGGCCAATTTACACCAAAACTTAATCAGCTTCTATATATATCAAGGGGTCACAGAATCTGAAGTTTGGTGTAATTATGAGTATTAGTTCTTGAGATATAGCAATCCTGAAAATCATGAAAAACGTAGTATAGCAGCGCCACCTGCAGGCCAATTCTCACCAAAAACCAATAGGCACTAATTCATATCAAGGTCTAACTGAATATAAAATTTTATTAAATTTCGAGCATTAGTTCTTGAGATAGAGCGCCCACAATTTTTTTGTCACATACAGACAGACAGACAGACAGACAGACAGACAGACAGACAGACAGACGGACAGACTCACAGACAGACATTTTCTAAAAATAGTCAAAACGTGTTCAGAACCTTCTAAAACGTATAAATCCGTCGAAAACCGGAAATCGAAAATTTTCATGAATCCAATACTTTCTTCTTGTAAAGATAGAAGAAAGTAAAAATATGGGGGGTTAACGAGCAACCACCACATATACCGTACCGTATAACAGTTTTGTATTTTTGGGGTTAAACTGTAGATTTTTTGATAATATGCATCATATGAATGAACTATTTGAATGAGATTTAAGAATACCTGAAACTTTAGATTAAACATTGATAATCATACAAAATTCTAAACCTGACGAATGAACATGGATATTCTCTGTGTTATAAGGTACCCTGGGGTAATAACGCCAGGCGGGGTAATAACGCCAAGTGCTTATATTTTGCATAATTATGAAATAATCAGGTAAATGACACCCATGTGCTCTGCGCAAAAGGGTTTTGAGTCATATAAATCTCAAAAAACAGCTTCAAGTTAATTCGTTTCATTTTTAGGTCTTATTGTTTTTACAAACAACTAAAATTAACGCTTGATCTAAAATTTGCGACATACGTTTTGTGATGTGAAGACTATCTTTTTATCCAGAAATGCTTTGTTAATTACATAAATTTGTAGTGCATTTCATGTACTTTTAAAATGTTGTTGAAGATTTTGGATATCTTCTCGAGATAATTTGTAATTTAAAATGTACTGCGCAATAACTATATCGGGGTAATAACGCCAATCCTTGACATTAATACCCCGGTTGATTTCCTACAGTGGCCGAGCTACATCCTAAATATTGATTCAAATAAACACAGTTAAAATTGTGCAATGTTTCTCATATTTCTATTTAAGCGGTCCTTTTTAAGCAAAAAGAAGCTCACGGTCTGATATTCTTTTGCCTCATCCCCCCTCCTCCCACACCACACCTTTATTTTTCTTACACTTTCACAAAAAATTGAACATTTTCAATAGCTTAGAATGCAATTTGTCAATTTCTAAGTTTGTAGAGTTTGTATTTTTAGAATTGGGCTATCTACATGCAATTATTTCATCTTATTTCATAGTTTTGTTTGCATGGCGTTATTACCCATATAGGTGGGTAAAACGCCAAAAAGCATTGGTCAAGAAAAAACGCCATTACATTTTATGAATACATATCTGGTTAATTATTTTATTTTATATAGATAGTCAATGAGTTGCTGTATCAGATCCTATATTTGTTTGAAAAAAACAATCTAAAACTAAGCCGTGAAAATTGGTAGAACCTTAACGTGGCGTTATTACCCCAGGGTACCTTACAAGATTAAAATAACATAAGTTATTCATATTTACATTTTTAGGGGATTTTTATATTTTTCTTATAACTTGCATTTACAGGTATCACAAATATCAATATGAAATACAATTTACGTATATCACAGAAATCTTCAAGTAATTAAGCATTATTTTTTATTTAATCTTCAAATTTCGTAGCGACATGCATAGCACTAGTTTTTTGTTTTCTTTTAGCTCGTTTAAAAAAAGTTTTTTTTAAATATATATATAATGCATTAATTGGTTTTGAATTAGTTTCCCCAAGATGTTTTCATGTTTTCATTCCTGTAAGATTGTTGTTGTTTAATATAAAAGAAAAACAAGACATTTCGAAACATTATGTGACAAATGTAACATAACTGTTATTCAGATGTATATACATACATATATACATATACTATATATTTTGGTATAAAATGTAAATCGAACCAACTTAATTATTTTTTATCTAAATAACATTTATTTTTTTCTGTATGGTATGTTTAGTTTTATTTTCATTCACACGATTATGTCATTCAATTTATTGTATTTACATGTTATCTCAAACGCTTTATTTACTTTACTTTTCTAAAAAATATATATGCATTGCCGTAAATTATATTGTAAATTTAATTTCTCGGTAAAAGCCGTTTTCTGACTATGAAGTATAAAAAATAAATATTTTGTAGAGTTCAGGGAACATATCGCAATAAATAAAATTGAAAGCAACTTCAGCCTTCATTATTCGTCTTCAAACAATTGCATAGATTAATCGGTTTGACAGTATCGATTCTATAATTGAAGTTCAGAAACATTATTGAAACATCTTGTAACAGTTAGAAATTTTGGATGAAATCAAGTATAACATCTATAACGAAGTCTAGACACTGATTCAGTGTATAGTTAAACGAAAAATCAGATGATGTAACAATATCTAATATTTAATAACAAATGCAATATTGGAATCACCAACTGACGCAACGCATGTAAAAATCTATGCATAAAAAACTGATTCGTTTAATATTACATGAAAATATTTTTAAAGGGTGTACGCGCTAGTGAAACAGGCGTTTTACAAATTGAACTCCATGCCAAACGTTGGATGTCTGCCGAGAATTACCGTAAAATGTAAAACTCATACAAATAATGATTTTACATAATATACCTATAGACATTTACAGATGATAATATTAACCATTATTACAAATATAACTTTTCAAAATTCTAGATAATTTCCAGGCGAGGTCTTTAGAATTATAGTTTCTCTAAGACGACTTAGGGAATTGACAAGATATATTGATGAATTTTTCCAGTTATTGCAGCTTTGCAGTTAATTCAAACAATTATGGTTCCGTCTTTTCCGAACGTCACTTTTATTTTTCAAGTTAGTGTCCATCTATAACAAAGCAGTAAGGAATATGAAAGATTATTAATTTTATGAATAATAAATATGACCTCTAACAAGGAAATATACAAATACCAGATGTTTTAAATCATTATTATCAATAAACAACACTGTTTAAAATAACATGAAATATTACCTCTGATTTTAAAGGTTATCTATTTTCTGACGAATAAGAACGTTAGATAAACACCTATGGAACATTCTCATTGGCCAGAAAAAAGATATTTCCCGATATTTTTATTAGTCAAGAGAGTAAATGGGCGTCCATAATCTTTTCGTGTGAACTGTTTACACTTCTAGAAAATTTAACAAGAAATGTTTAGTTATTATAAAAAAAAAATTAGGTAAACAAAATTCGATTTTTGTTACAAAGAGCGAAGTGAATTTGGAGTGTAAAAATAAATGAAATTCTGTTTGATATCCACAGATCTTAAACCAATCACATTTTATTCCGGGTTAATGTTTAATTAATTTATTTTTAATTAATTAAGTTTGCTGTGATACTCATATTGCTACATTCTTGATTGCGTAGATTTAAAAATGCTTATATCAAATATAAAAATGTTCATTTTAATGGTTACTAATTTTTTTACCAATCAATAACATTATATGCTAGTTTTTTTTTTCTAAATTTTGTTTTTGTCGGATAAATGTTAAAACCTTAAATAAATTTGAGCACTTTTTTTTATTTTAACAGATTACCAAATCTCTTTTATAAAACTTATTTATAAAATTACTTGCCTAATTATTAAAATTTATAAGATTTTCAGCGTGATTTTATAGCAAATGTACTTTTATCAATAATTTGCACATAAATGCACCCTAAAGTAAATAAAAAGAAACCTTGTATAACGTAAAATAATTAACCAAAAACATTAACTATACAAAATAGTTTTTGAGAATTTCTGTTTAATGTACACCGTGTTTGTATTTTATCTATTACTTTTTTCTTTTTTTTTTTTAAATTTTCCTGATAAATAATCCTGAAATGATTGACACTTCATTATGGTTGTTCTTATCCTTAGCTTATCACTTAAAGATATCTAATATTCTATATTAGATACTTTAAAAAAAGAATTTATACTTAACAAAATTTAATATTAAAGAAGTTTGTCATTATATATAAAGTCACTCTATAGTCCATAAGTCACTCTATTTCTTCTTTTTACTTTATGGCGATTTTTTTTCTCTGCACAGAAATGGAGTACTCAAGTTGCCACCACCAGAAAAATTAAATTAAAAACTACAAAAAAATTAATATCTTCATTAATATCTTCATCATATTAATTATTCAAACAAATTGCATTTAAAAGTACATATTTTTTCTACACAACGATGTAAAGATTGAACATGTGCAATATCTAGGAGTTAAACAATTTGCAGTAATGAAAATTGTAAAAGTGAAATTTCACCAGAAATTGTTGTCATTCGAAAAATGACGTATGAGTTACGCACAGATACGTTTAGCTTTCATAATATAGATATGTATGTGACATTTTGAGAAAGAAGCCAGTAAAATCTTTGGAAGTTTGCCCATATTGCATCACTGGATTCGTGGCAAGATAAAAATTAATTAAATTAATAAACGCAATTACTCAAATTCACAGTTCCTGTTAAAAAATAGTTTATTAAAGTCATTCAGATAGAGCGGGGAATCCTCTCTCCGTAGTGACAGTCCCTCATAAAAACATAATTTCCGCAAGTCGTCTAAAACCCAAACACCGAAAGAAAAAAAGAAGAATATCCCAACAACTCTTCTTTCTCACTTAAATCAAATACTAAAAGCTTTTATAGCATTCTATAATCTTTAACCATGATGTTCTTGTGTAAACAGAATTCTTTGCCTACCATCGATATTAACATATCAGTCTCGAATCTTTTTCAGACGATAATTATTATTTTAAAAGGTTATTATTTAACTTATTTAGAATCGAAATCAAAATCCGAATATTCTACAGACGATATTCATTTACAGACTATTAATTTAAAACAAAAAAGAAAAGAAATGGATTTATTGATACGCAATAGATATCCAACGCGACGAAAAAAGAAAAATAAATAAAAGGAAAGATATTTTTGAAAGATATCGTTTTGGAATAAATTTAATAAGACTTTTTTTTAAAAAAAGGTGGATTAAAACAAGGAAAAAATTAGTTTTATTGAAAATTTTAACAGATAAAGTTTAATTAAGAAAATTTTTAATTTAGAGCCATATTTTTAATTTTACGCACATTGAAATAAGTGTTTTTTAAGGCGAATTAAGTATTTATATCGTTTCTATAAAGATTAATAGATTAGATCTAGTAACAGGATTTTAATTTAATAAGTTGAAATAAGTCCGGAATATTGTTAAAAGAAAATTAATGTAGTGTAAGGTTAATTTTGGAAAAAAAAAAAAAAATTTGTAATTTATATAAATGTCCTAATAATAATTTGCTTAAATGGTAGTCTATTTTTGTTGCAAAATATAATTAACCTAATAAATGATTATATTATTAAAATAGTTACATGAATTACATACAATTAAATATAATTTTCATTATCTTGATACAAATATGTTTCATTATATGCTTAATCTTTCTTTATAGCCTGACGACGCAAATAACAACATCATATTAGACATGAAATTACAAAACTCCTGTTCAATATTTACTTCATGCACTAGATATATTCACTTTATTTTATAACGGTAGAAAATCAATTACAGCTTTTTTCCCCCGGAAGTAATATGTAAAGATAAAATGTTCTCTTTGCAGTTAATTGCACTGCTATTATCTGATAGTTGCAATGAAAAATATGTTCTTTTTGGTACCTAAATTTTTAATATGTGTCAGATTTTATAATAATTAATCTACGCTAAAAATAAAACATGACTGAATGTTTTGCAAGAATTTTGTGTGGAAAAACTTTATAAAGTGCTAAGAAGTTGCAATATTTCAAGATAATACCCAGGCATGTAATGATTTTACGAAGAAAACAAATAAATAAATAAATAAAAAATAGTCATTCATTCTTGACTAACTGCGGGTTTAAAAAATTACACCAGACTACCTTATGTATTTAGAGTCGCCTGATACATCCTCTCCACACACTAGGATTTTTGAACCAACTTTTCTGTTTGTTCAATATGTAAAAAAAAAAAAAAAAAAAAAAAAAAAGGTTAAAAAAAAAAAGACGTTTCTGACCACAGAAAAAGTGCCTTAAAAATTGATTAAAAATATCATAATATTGGTCCTTCAAACATATGTAAGATCCATTTTTACATTTTAACAATGTGATATATACAAGAAAAGAAAATAAATTGAAATTGGTGTAAATTAATATGAAGAGATAAAAACTTCTTAAAAACACCATGAAAAATTTGAATATACTAGGCCTTTCGAAAGAGCTGAGTCTTTCTTCGTCAGGCGCAAAAAAGTCGCGTGAAATGAAAGTGAGTATGAAAGCAGCGGCACGATACTTTGTATGGTTTGCTTAGGAAGTTTTTATCTCTTCATATGGTGTATACACAGTTCATATATTTATATAATCTTAAATTTTTTAAAGTGTCATATAAAAAAAATGTGTATAAAAGTAGATCAAATAATTAAAATTATTAAAATATATTATTTAATCATGTTCGTTATTCTCAAATGATAACATTTTTGTATTTCTTGTGGTTAAACTAATGACTGTACTTTTTTTATAATATACATCATGTGAATGAACTTTTTGACTGAGATTTAAAAATATCTAAACCCCAGATTAAATTTTATAATTATACAAAATTCTAAACAGAACGAATGAACGGGAATATTCTCTGTTTCTTCAAGATTAAAATAATATTAATTATTCATATTCACATTTTAGGGGATTTTTGTATTATTCTTATGACTTGCATTTACAGATATCTAAAATAAAAAATATGAACTACAATTTACGTACACTGTAAAAAAAAAGGGTCGATCTACTAAAAAAACTTTAGTGATCTTTGTAATTACTAAAAAAATTTTAGTAATCTTAGTTGGTTACAAGAAAATCTGTAAGAATTACTAGAAAAAAGTTAGCAACGAAGAGAGTTAATTGTTTTATATTTTTAATAACTATTACTAAAACAAACTTTCTGTGGCCTTGATAGCAAAGTGGTTATAGTAACGGACTCCAGACTGAAAGGTCCCGGGTTCGAAACTGGCCACTGTCAAATACGCCCCGAATGTATGTAGTGTAAGTACTCGCTAGTAAAGGGATTATGAAAATCCTGTCGGAGCAGTTAGCAATGTTTGGTGCTGCCATCTATTGTAGTTTTGCCGAAAATCTTCCGCTTCAGAAGTCTGGATGTAGCTCGAAGGAACCTCCTGCCCTTCGGGCGCACGGGACTAACGTAATGGTTATTAAAATAATTTTGGAGCTATTACTAAAATTTGCTTGGTGGCTCATATTAAAAATTTTTAAGTTAGTTATACAAAAAATTCTTTTATTCAGTTTGCAAAAGAAATGCTTGTTTCACTTGCAAAAAAAAAAAGTTTGTAATGGTTACTAAAAAATTCTGTGGAATACAAATTTACTAAAAAAATTTTAGTAACCTCTTTAATTTTTTTTACAGTGTATATCGGAGAAAGCTTCGAAAAATCAAGCACTATTTTTTTTTATTTACTATTTAAAATTTGTAACACTAGTTTTTTTTTTATTTCTTTTGACACATTTAAAATAAGTTTTTATTGGTAATGAAATATTTGTTTTTGTAATAGTTTCCCCAAGATATTTTCATAAACAAACATATTCGTATTCATGTAAGATTTTTGTTTTTTAATACAAAAGAAAAACAAGACTTTTCGAAGCGCTATGTCGCAAACGTAAAATAAAAGTTATTCAGATATATATATATATATATATATATATTTATGAGAAAAATATGACAATGATGAAAAGATGAAAAAATGGGTGCAAAATGGGGGAACATCTTTTCATCATTGTCATATTTTTCTCATGAAAATATATGAACTTTGTGCAAAATAGAGCTGCTATGTTCCAGTATCATGAAGATGGTAACTTTTTTCATCCATGTAAGATATATATATATATATATATATATATATATATATATATATATATATCTTTTAGTATAAAATGTAAATCGAGGGAAATAAATTATATTTTTATCTAAATAATATTTAACTTTTTATGTATGCTTTGTTTAGTTTTATTTTCTTTCGCACTGTTATGTAATTCAATTTATTGTGTTCATATGTTATCTCAAAAGTTTTATTTACTTTACTCTTCTGGAAAAATATATATGCATTGCCGAAAGTTATATTGTAAATATAATTTCTCGGGGAAAGCCGTTTTCTGACTATGAAGTATAAAAGATAAATATTTTGTAGAATTTAGGGAACATATCGTAATAAATAAAATATA
The DNA here is from genome assembly GCA_964019185.1 of Maratus speculifer. Lineage (NCBI taxonomy): Eukaryota > Metazoa > Arthropoda > Arachnida > Araneae > Salticidae > Maratus > Maratus speculifer. The sequence continues at coordinate 164,192,878 of OZ025294.1, read as the reverse complement.
AAGCAATTTCAGCCTAGTTTACGCATCATCAAACAATTGTACAGATTAACAAGTTTGACAGTATTGATTCTATAATTGAAAAAAGTTCAGAAACATTATTAAAACACCTTGTAACAGTTAGAAACTTTGGATGAAATCAAGAATAACATCGATAACGGTGTCTAGACGCTGATTCAATGCATAGTTTAACAAAAAATCAGATAACAATACAATAGATAATGTAAAAGCATTAAATTTAAAATAATGAAATAAAAAAGTTGAAATCATCAACTGAGGCAATTTATGTAAAAATCTATTTATAATAAATAAAATAAACTTTTTCAAAAAAAAAAAAAATATAACCGACTTCAATCAACGCTCTAAAAAGAGTTAAATAATTCTTTAAAATACCCTAATGATGAATTGTTATCTAATAACCACACATCAGATATCATGTACCGACAAAAAAAAATGGTTATAAGTTTAATACATAGAACTTAATATCCAGCAAACATGGTTTTTCGACAGTATATTTTTTACAAGAGATTAATTTACATATTTTTGATTTAATTTATGAATATATGCATATAAAAAGTAATGAATTACTTTTTGAAGTTGGTGCCAAACAATCACAATCAATAATGATTTTTACCTTTTTATTTATGGTATTAGGCATAATATAACCACAATTCTTACTATATTTATAATAGTTTGGCACCAACTTCAAAAAGTAATTCATTACTTTTTATATGTATATATTCATAAGTTAAATCAAAAATATGTAAATTAATCTCTTGTAAAAAATATACTGTCGAAAAACCATGTTTGCTGGATATTAAGTTCTATGTATTAAACTTATAACCATTTTTTTTTGTCGGTACATGATATCTGATGTGTGGTTATTAGATAACAATTCATCATTAGGGTATTTTAAAGAATTATTTAACTCTTTTTAGAGCGTTGATTGAAGTCGGTTATTTTTTTTTTTTTGAAAAAGTTTATTTTATTTCTCACTTTTTAGTTATTTATACCGTAATAATTAGTTTAATCGGTTGGATAGTTGCGGTGTAATCGGTGAACATATATATAAAAAAAGTATATACGCGGTCGAATTGATGATAACCTTCTCTCCTTTTTTAAGTCAGTTAAAGAAATTATAATATGGAAAAAGTACTGTATGTTATACATGGATGTCAGGAATGGGATTCGAACCCAAGATCTCTTTCGAGAACCAGAGCTTAAATCGGGTGCCTTAGACCGCTCGGCTATCCTGACTGCAATCTGAGCGGTGAACAACACCATATTACTTTTCGCAAGTCTATTATTTTAGCACACTTTCACTGATAAAGTACTGAGTTGGTAAAAGATCTCTGATACTCTGTGCTAACGGTTAAAACAAAATATCAATATCCTTAATAGTATAATTAGTATTTAATTTGTAAAATATATGTGTAAAAAGAATAATACGGAAAAGACTTTTGTATATCGTCACCTCAGAATAATAAGGTTCTATCTGTGTTTTTGAAAAAATTGGCATACCGATATAGAAATGTTCGATTTGTATCTATGAAGGCATTTCTGGATTAAAATAATGTCACATTATGAATGTCAAGTCATATGTAAATAATATATAACATCATTTTGATGCAAAAATGCCTTCATAGATGCACATAGAACCGATCTATATCAATAAGTCATTTTTTTCAAAAACACAGATAGAACTTTATTATTCTCAGGTGACGATAGGAGTGGGGTTCGAACCAACGTTCTCTTTCGAGAACAGAGCTTAAATCAAGCGCATTAGACCGCTCGGCTATCCTGATTGCAATCAACTCAGGGAACTTATTCAAGGTCATGTTATTTTTCGCAAGTCTATTAATTTAGCACTCTTTCACTGATAAAGTATTGAAGAGATAAAAGATATCTGATTCTCTGTGCTAACGGTTAAATACAAAATATTCTTAATAACATAATTAGTAGTTAATTTGTAAAATATATGTGTAAAAATTATAATGCGCAAAAAGGTTATTGTATACATGCATGTCAGGAGTGGGGTTCGAACCCCCGCTCTCTTTCGAGAACCAAAGATTAAATCAGGCGCATTAGACCGCTCGGCTATCTTGACTACAATCTATTCGGTGAACTTATTCAACGTCATATTACTTTTTGCAAGTCTATTATTTTAGCACTCTCTCACTGATAAAGTATTGAGTTGGTAAAATATCTCTAATACTCTGTGCTAACGGTTACATACAAAATATTCTTAATAGCACAATTAGTATTTAATTTGCAAAATATATGTGTAAAAATTATAATATGGAATAGGTTGTTGTATACATGTATGTCGGAAGTGGGGTTCGAACCCACGCTCTCTTTCGAGAACCAGAATTTAAATCTGGTGCCTTAGACCGCTCAGCCATCCTGACTGCACTCCATGGTAGGAACTCATTCAACAGTTTTAATTAGCAAAAATCACTAATTTTAATAGTTTTTGCCCGTTTACTAAAAAATTAGTGAACCAATTTCTATGAAATGGAAGTGGTACCAATCCGAGAGTAAGTTCTTCAATTTAACACCAAAACCAAATTAATCAGTTGGATAGTTTCGGTGTAATTGGTGAACATACATTAAAAAAATACATACGCGATGAAATGATAACCTCCTCTCCTTCTTGAAGTCGGTTAAAAATATTCTTACTAGCATAATTAGTATTTAATTTGTAAAATATATCTGTAAAAATTATAATACGGAATAGGTTCGGAAACTTATTCAATGTCATGTTACTTTTTGCAAGTCACTTACTGCAAGTCATGTTACTTTTTGTTACTTTTTGCAATTATTTTAGCACTCTTTCACTGATAAAGTATTGAGTTGATAAAAGATCTCTGATACTCTGTGCTAACGGTTAAATACAAAATATTCTTATTCGCATAATTAGTATTTAATTTGTAAAATTTATAATACGGAAAATTATTGTACACACGTATGTCAGGAGTGAGGTTCGAACCCATTGTCACTTTCGAGAACCAGAGCTTAAATCAGGCGCTTTAAACCACTCGGCCATCCTGACTTCACTCAATTGAAGGAACTAATTCAACAGTTTTAATTACTGAAAAAACACTAATTTTAATAATTTTTGCTTAATTACTAAAAAACTACTGCACCAATTTCTATGAAATGGATGTGGTACCAATCCGAGAGTAAGCTCTTTAATTTAACACCAAAACCAAATTAATCGGCTGCATAGTTTCGAAGTAATCGGTGAACATACATAAAAAAAAATACATACGCGTCGAATTGATAACCTCCTCTCCTTTTTGAAGTCGGTTAAAAATCAGATTAATTCGTTTAATTTCATGTGTAAATATTTTGAAAAAATATTTACACATGACAGCTATTTTACGCGCTAGTAAAATAGGGGAATTATAAATTAACATCACGCCATGCTTGTGAAATATTTCCAGAATTATCATCGTAAAACGTAAAAGTCACTCAAATAATGGTTTTACGTAATATATCTATAGATATTCACTGATGACAACATTCACCATTATTACGCATATAATTTTTCATAATTTTGAATAACTTCCAGTCGAGGCTTTTAAAATTATTGTTTATGTAAGACGGCCTGTGGAATTGACAAGATATATTGATGAATTTTTCCATTTATTCCGGCCTTGCAGTTAATTCAAACAATTATAGTTCCGTCTTTTCTGAACATCACTTTTGATTTTCAAGTTAGTGTCCATCGATAACAAAATACTAAGGAATATGAAACAGTATTAGTTTCATGAATAATAAAAAATGATCTCTAAGAAGGAAATAAACAAATGTTAGATGTTTTAAATCATTATTATCGGCAGACAATACTATTAAAAATATCATGAAATATTACCTCTGTTTTTAAAGTCTTATTTTCTGTCGAATAAGAATTTTAGACAAACGTCTATCGAACATCTTTATTGCCCTGGAAGAACAGAGGAAATTTTTCCCGATATTTTTGTCAGTAAACAGTGTAAATGAGCACCCATCATCTTTTCGTGTGAAGTGTTTACCCTTCTAGAAAATTTAACAAAAAATGTTCAGTTATTAAAAAAAATTAAAATTAGGCAAACATGTATATATGTGTGTGCGTGTGTGTGTGTGTAATAAAATTAAAAAAATGCGCCATTTTGCTCTCTCTGAGTTTTTAATTCTAAAATTGTTCTACATTTTTTTTTTAATCTTAGTTTCGTAATATATTAATCTTTTAACAGCTAAAGTCCTTTTTCTTTTTTTTATTTAACTTATTAATAATCTATTGCTTGTTTCTCAAAAGCGCGGGAAATTATTTCGTAATCTTTCCCTTTTAGAATATTCTCGAGATTTTTAATTTTATTTTTTATTGATCACCTGATCTGTGTTAATGCGCGAAGATGTAAAAAGGCTTGTCTCTTTGCGAGACGTGAAGTAATTCCTACCCGAGGTTCGTGCCTCCTAGGCCAATCAGAGATGATCATTTTTATTACGTAGAGTCAGATTAATCCTGGTTGGATTTAAAAAAAATTGACGCGGAGTGAGGAGGAGCTAGTTTGTCGTGAAAATGTGGCTTTCTCATTTGGGTTTTTAGGAGCACAGAATGCATCTTTCCTTTAAACTGCTCGGAAACCATGCCATTTTATCCGAGAATGTAGAACGTCGTAATGTTGCAGCTTGGTGAGCGAAGGTTGTAGTGATAGATGTGTGGAACGGTGAGAGAAGGCTGTAGTGATAGGTGTGTGGAACGGTGATCTGTGGAGTAACTTAAGTTCGTGCTCTAAATAATAAAGAACTAAAACTGATTTTCTTGCATGTTCATTGGAGAAACTCCTACGAGAACAAATCCATGGTTATCCACTTACCAGAACGAATTCTCAGCTCATCCCGCTATTGATTCTTAGTGAATAGTAGTATTTTACAGCCAACATTGTATTCCATCAGAGCTTATACATTATTATAGAACATCGCCGTCGTATCATGACATATATATATATATATAAATATATTTATTTATTTATTGATATATTTATTCATATGTATATATTTATTTATTTATTTAATATACTACCTCTGACAATAAAATTTGGTGAATGAATTCAGAACGACCGATCTGGGAACATTGGGGAAACAAAACGCTGCACCTGCATAGAGGCAAGTGTTGACCATCTGCCCCCCTTCCCCCCCCCCGTTGTTCAGATGAGCGTCGTTTATGTTCTGTGTAAGACGTGCTTTACTAAGTGCTTGTTCAGTGTGTTGGTTCTTAACTGAGAACAGGAAAATAAACGAATAAAAAACAGTTTAAAGTTTGGTTTTAAATTTTGCAAGACACCTGAATAAATTCATAAGGGATGGTGTAAATTGAATTCCTACCATACTCGCCAGATCTCAATCTTCCAGACTTCATCCTATTTTCACGATTCAAACTCTCTTTGAAAGAGATTTGACCCTGTTGCTCTCATCCAACGAAACGTGACGAAGCTTTTGAACTTCATCCCAAAAGAAGACTTCTTGCGGATTTCCCAGGACATGTATGGCAGATCTCAGCTGTGAATAGTTATAGGAGATGACTATTTTGAATGATGGTACGGTAACTTTCGTTAATATTTCATATTATAGCTATATTAATGCTTCAGGAATATTCACCGAACTTTATTGTCAGAAGTTGTATATACATATTATATATATATATATATATATATATATATATATATATATATATCCTGTTTCCCATCCACACATCTTAATCCAATCATGTTTTTTTCCGGGTTAAAATTTAATTTATTTATTTTTAATTAATTAAGTTTGCTTCAACACGCATATTATTAAATTCTAGATTGCGAAAATGTAAAAATGCATACATCATGTTTTTTTATATAAAAGTATTCATTTTAATGCTTAATAATTTTTTTTAATAATAAACAACATTATATGCTAGTTTTGTTTCAGATTTTGTTTCTGTCTTATAAATTTTAAAACTTTACATAAATTGGAGCATTTTTTTTATTTTAATAGATAAAAAAAAAACAGTTTTATAAAAATTATTTATGAAATTGCTTGTAAAATTAATAAAATGTATAAGATTTTCAGCGTAATTTTATAGCATATGCACTTTTATTAACAATTCGCACATAAAATATAACCGTAAAGACAATAAAAAGTAAACTTATGTGACTTAAAATTGTTAACCAATAACATTAACTATACAAAATAGTTTTTGAAAATTTCTGATTGATATACACCATGTTTGTAAATTATATATTACTTTTTTTCTTTTTTAACTTCCTGATAAATAATCCTGAAATGATTGATGACTTTTCATTATGGTTGTTCTTATCTTTTGCTTATCATTTAAAAATATCTAGTATTGTAAACTAGATATTTTAAAGACGAATTTATATTTAACAGAATTTTATATGAAAGTAGTTAGTCCTTATATACAAAGACACAACTTAAAGTTAGTATTTATTTATTTATTTTTATTTATTACTATTATTATTATTATTATTATTATTGTAAAAGGTTTTTATTGAAAATGGTTAATTTTTCTAAACAAGTGAAAAATTTCATGTCAGACGTAACAAATGAGGCTCGTTCCTGTATAAGTTTTAAAAATATCTAGATCTTGGTGTAATAATTTACACTACTTTGGATACAGTATTGTATCCGAAATCTTTTGTGTGTGCCTGTAAAAATTTTACTTATTTTTTATTAAACAGAAAGTAATTTGTTGTAAATCCTAGTAACGTCATCGATTTCATAAAACGTAATGTAGTTTGATATAATTAAAATGTGCCCCAAGCATTGTCTACCCCTATAACACTGTATAATGGAATACTTTGACGAGTCACGGTAAATTGATAAAAGATGTCCCTTTATCCACAGACTGTACAGAATTTATATTTTAGGATATGCTTCATAGATTCCTATCTTTTTTATTGCGTTCGAAAGTACGTAGCATCATTTAAATGCAGTTTAAGCTATTTTTTCCAATGAGCCGTAATGTCGTAGAATCATTTTGATTGTCTCTGTACTTTGTCCCTGTACTTAAAAAATGTTTTTTAACTGTGATTATCCCTGTACTATGCATCCGATTTTCATTAAATTTGAATTGACACGACCAAATTATACAACAATTATATATTTTAAATTTTAAATTTTAAACTATTCGAATATGAAGTTTTTGAATTGCTATATGCGTTTTGATAGACTGACGTACGGACTGAACGACGAAAGTGGGTAATAAGGAAATTTATATAATTAGGAACGCACTTAAAAAGATTTTACATTTTTATCTCATGTGCACTGCACCATGTGTACTCGTTAAAATCATGTGTCTCAAACGGCATAAAAGCAGTAATTATGCAGAAATTTTGCTTTAATAAGAAACGCTCTACAGAAGAATAACAAAAAAATTCACTGATAAAATAAAATGTTTTGTAATGCTATTTTCTTTTCTTTTCCAGAACAATGGGTAAATTGCGTATTAACATTTTACTTAATCTTCTACGATTTGCCGAATATATATTTATTCGGTGTAACTTTAAACGCTGCTGCAATGTGATGTTTCGTGTTAAAAGCGGAAATGGATTTTGTGAAATACATAATTTGCGGAAACGTTAAATCACGTAACGGATGAGATAATATCGCTACGTAACTCAAACACTAATTAGATGAAATAAAATATGTTTCATGCAAAAACTACATTTTCTATTACTTTACATAAAACAGAAAATATTTCATTACTAATTCAATTTTTGTGAAAGTAAGTCAAGATGAACGTTTTCCTATTTTTACTCCTATTACCGGATTTCAGGACACAAAAATACTTCTATTTTTTATGCTTAAAATAACGTTTAAATCATCTTTCTATCTTAATTATAAGAGGAAATACAGTGAAAACATGGACCAATATGGGACCAGAAATTTTGACCCTTAAATAGAGGTGTCCCTTATTCGGAGTGTCTCATATTTGGAGATTTCACTGTATTAATTTTTTTCGTTTTGATTTGTTTTGAAAATCTAGATTTTAAGGAATGATTTTCCTGAAACAATTTCTGGGAAAATGCTTTTATCTTCATTTTTTCACATTTTTTTAATTTTGTTTAAATCGCTATAACACAAGAACCGTGGAAGATAAATGCTTAAACTTAGAACATGTCTTTTTTTATTATTGTACTTTAAGTTTGGTTCAGAAAGTCGCAAAGATGTTTATTTTCAAAATATGAATTTCAAAATAAAAACTATATCATATTTTTTTAATTTCACTTTAAATAGTTTATTTTTAAAAATCAATATTTTTAGAAAAGCTGAATAAAAATTAAAATTTAGATTATTTTTTTAATTTAAACGTAAAAAAGGAAATTCTACAGATAATTTGAGTTACAACGATTTTAAATGACCCCACATTTTAAATAAATTTTAAAATTTAATTTTTTTAAAAATGTGGTGATTTATCAGGTAATTTTCTTTACAATTCATATGGTGAACCATTACAAAAGGTTTAAAAATTTTAACTTGATAGATAAAAAATATTTTAAAATATGTCTCGGATAGGGTTTAATAATTTTTAATATATTGAGTATTTTATTTAGAATAGTTTTCCTTATTCTTGGTATAGGGAAAATTATTTTAGTATAAACATATTTTCTCGGCGTACAACTAACTAATAGTTACTAACTGTTACTAAGAGTAGACAATGAAATTTTTTGGACTGTTACAATAAGCTAAACAGATTGATGCAAAACATTAAAAGAAAGACAATTAAATTTCCTGCTTTTTTTTGTTTGCTTGTTTGTTTATTAGATTTTGTAATTACCATTCATCACTGCGCGCATAATATCGCGTGTTCATTTTAATTTAAGAACTTTAAATAGATTTTTTTAAATAGCATTTTTCTTAACATAATGAGCTAAAATCTTTTAATTATTTTCATTTATAATACTTTTATTTAATAATAAAATTTTAAAAAAGAAAATTTGTAAACTTTCTGACAGATTTTTGTAAGTAAAAATTTTACTATATAAGATAAGATTTTAGTTCATTTTATGAAAATGTATTATATTAATTCACACACAAAAAAATCAACCTATTATCTTTATTTATTTTTTTATTTATTTTAAGAAATTATGCGTGAAGTGATGTATTCTATGACCGAAAACAAAACACACAGGTAAGTGTAATCGCAGATCACAGAGAGTTTCATTTAATATCTCCTTCAAAACACTTTATTAACGAATTTACAAACGAAAATTGTGAATCGAAACTTAATCATTCCTTGTTTAAATGGCATTATATTTAAGAGCGTGTCTCCTGAAAATTATCCACTACCCTATTTAAATTTTTTATATTTAACTAAGCAATACTTGAATTCTTGGAAGAGTTTGCTAAACGGTTTTTCGGCGCTATTTTAGATCGCAGTAGCGCACCAAGCATACTATTTCGACTATTTCGCACCAAACAGAACCGAATACTGAATTATTTCTCTAAATGCTCCCTCGATATAATAGATTTGTTGATTTTTCTATCAAAATCTTTTAGAATCAAAAGATTTAGTGAAGCTATGCAAGTAAATGGGATTATGAATTTTGCAAAGCTTAGCATAAATTTAAGAGAGACCAAACTGGTCACCAGAGGTGGCTTGTAATTGAAATCAACATTAAATTAATAAATTAAAAAATATATATATTTCACTTCGCGTTCAAAACAGATGATAAATATGGTGTAATGTGATGAAATAAAAAAAAGTGAGTGTTTTTCCCGTGATTTAATTTAATCACTGATTTAGGTTACATACATAAGAATTTTTATACCTATTTAAACTTGCGTGCAACAATAAAAAAAGACAACAAAAAATGAACTGATGATATTAAAAAAAATATTTTTATTAAAATAATACTCCTTTTCAAAATTTATGATTTGTTTTGTGGCAAGAGGTATTCAGCTGTACACAAAATTTGAACTCTCTGGCATGTATAGTTTTTTTGTATACTGTGCGAGACAGACGGAGAGACAGACAAAGGACAGAGACGAATAGCGTTTTGTCAGATGAAAGAAACCCTAATAACAGTAGGTTACTTAATTAAGTTTTCCTAATTAATGTAAATATTCTTCATTAACCTGTATTATTTATTGTAATAAGTAATGCTATGTTTAAGAATGCAAAATATTTAACTGAATTTGCTTTATTATTTAATTTATGAAAAAGGTGTTGGAATTAAAGCAGTTTTCTTTCATTTCTGTCCAGATGGAGAGAAAATGTCCCCTTAATTTAAAATCAGAAAATTTATGTTAATTAGTTAGTTTCTTTATTTATTTAATATTAAAATCAAAAGTATTAAACATACTTTATTGAAAAATGTTACTGTTCTTACAATTATCCTATATTCATAAAGTTTTCCATATGGGAAAAATATTCTGTTTTCACTTTTAATGTAATATATGTAAATGTCCTAATAATAATTTGCATAAATGGTAGTCTATTTTTATTACAAAATATAATTAATCTAATAAATGATTATATTATTAAAATATAATTGCTTGAATTGCATACTTGAATTGCATACAATTAAATATAATTTTCATTATCCTGATACAAATATATTTCATTATTTGCTTAGGCTTTCTTTTTAGCCTGGAGACGCAAATAACGATATCATGTTAGACATGAAATTACAAAACTTCTGTTGAATATTTACTTCATGCACTAGATACATTCGCTTTATTTTATAACGTCAGAAAATCAATTACAGCTTTTTTCCCCGGAAGCAATATGTACAGATAAAATGCTCTCTTTGCAGTTAATTGCCTCGTTATTATCTGATAGTTGTAATGTAAAACATGTTCTTTTTGATACCTAGATTTTTAATATGTGTCAAAGAGATTTTATAATAACTAATCTACGCTAAAAATAAAACATAACTGCTGTTTTGCAAGTATTTTGTGTGAAAAAACTTTATAAAGTGCCAAGAAGTAGAAACGTTTTAAACTTAAATAAAATATTAAAAAATAGTTTATTAATATTTGATATTAGTCTTTTGCTTATGAGATATTTTCTGAAAAACAAATGAAACAGCTTATTATTCAATAAAAAAATGTGATAAAATATAATATGTTCATTATCTTCCAACAAAACTATAGCTTTAAAGTATTTTAAAGGATTCTTTAAAGGTACATACTTTATTGTATTATCAGAGAAGATCAACACATCATTGGTATGATGACAGAAAAAATGAATGCATTTTATGCCAATATATCTTAAAGGAATAAAAGTTCAGATGGAAAAGCAATTTTAAAATACGATGTGTTACTGCAGAGCCTAGAAACATAAAATTTCCCATAGTAATTTTTTATAAGATAAATATGTTTTTTAAGAACATTCCTAAAATATTCTTAAAAAATTTTAAATCCATTTCAATAGTAATGATTTCAAATATATGGTAATATTCCCTGCTCCAACATAGGTAATATTTTTCACTCAAGAGCCAAAACATTATTATGAAATATTTTTGCAGTGAATTCGCCTGGATGACGTGCAGGACACATAATTCGCCGAGAATTATATTAAAATGCTGCTAGGGAGTTTCAAGAATAATTTTTCATCAATTATCCTATATTCATAATGTTTTCTAATGGGAAAAATATTCTGTTTTCGCTTTTGACGTAATATACATAAATTTCCTAATAATAATTTCCATAAATGGTAGTCTATTCTTATTGCAAACTATAATTAACCTAATAAATCATTACATTATTAAAATAATTACATGAATTGCATACAATTAAATATAATTTTCATTATCTTCATACAAATATGTTTCATTATATGCTTAAGCTTTCTTTATAGCCTGAAGACGCAAATAATATTGTCATATCAGACATGAAATTACAAAACTTCTGATCAATATTTACTTCATGCACTAGATACATTCAATTTATTTTGTAACGGCAGAAAATCAATTACAGCTTTTTTCCCCGGAAGCAATATGTACTGATAAATTGTTCTTTTTACAGTTAATTGCATCGCTATTATCTGATAGATGTAATGTAAAATATGTTCTTTTTTATACCTAGATTTTTAATATGTGCCAAAGAGATTTTATAATAACTAATTTACACTAAAAATGAAATATAACTCAATGTTTTGCAAGAATTTTGTGTGGAAAAACTTTATAAAGTACCAAGAAGTAGCAAGCGTTTTAAATGCAGCATTAAAAAATAGTTTATTAATTATTTCACATTAGACTGTTGCTGATGAGATATTTTCTAATGAAAGATGAAATAGATTATTATTCTAAAGAAATATTTGTGAGAAAATGTAATATATTCATTATATTCTATATAAACTATAACTTTACCGCATTTTAAAGGATTCTTTAAAAGCATATACTTTATTGTATCAACAGAGAATATGCGCATGTCATTGGTATGATGACAGGAAAAATGAATGGATTTTATACCAATACATCTTAACCCAAAGGGGTTCATGATCCATAGGGGTGAAAAACCAGTTTAAAACACGATTTTTGTGTTATTGAAATGCCTAGAAACATAAAATTTCGAATGGTAATGTTTTATAAGATAATAAAAGTTTTTTAAGGACATTTCCTAAAAAATTCTTAGTAAATTTTATATCGATTTCAAAAGTAATGGTTGCAAATATATGGTAATATATCCTCTTCCAACATGGGCTATATTTTACACTCAAGAGCCAAAACATTATTATCACCCTTTATTTTGCAGTGAATTCGCCTGGATGACATGCAGGACACATAATTCGCAGGGAATTGTATTTAAATGCTGCTAGGGAGTTTCAAGAATCATTTTTGATTTTAAGTTGGCTTATCAGGATAAAAGAAGCTAATTTAAGCTACTTTGATAGATGGCAGAGTCGTCAGACGACCCCGAACCTGGAATTTCGAAACTGTGAGTCTCCTTTATTTTTCGGATCATATCGTTTTAAGAACAAAAAAAATTCTATGAATGACGTTCACACTATCAGTAGAAATCATCGTGTTGGACGCACAGGCGTATCAAAGAAAAGGGACGTTTGAGACCCCCCCCCCATAGTAAAGCAAAATTGTCACGAGAAACTAACTTAATTTTCATCCCAAGACAATACATGTCTAAGTGTAATTCTGCCGGAGCATATACCTCATCTGACACTGATGAATATGTGACTATTGGGCAAATGTCCCACTCATGTGCTTCTGTAGGCCAAGCATGATCGCCAAATGCTCCTACATAAGGCTCGGGAATATCATGACTGGACTATGAAATTTACAGAGAGAATTGCCTCGTCAATTGAAGCACGATTTATTCTTCAACACGTTGATATCAGTGTTTGAGTAAGTTTTGATTTTCCTGCCAATTGCGAGTTCGTTGTCAAGTAATATGTGACGTCAAGGGGTGCCATTCTAAACAAAAGAAGATGCATAGTGTCTTGTAGATTCGTCTGGATTCATGATAACGAAAGGTCACATACTTCTGCGTTAATCCAAATGTTTTTTCGCATTTCATTCTGGAAAAGGTTCATTATCCGGCTTACATTCCAAAAGTGGCAAGCATTGTAATTAAAATAAAATTTAAAATCCGTTGAGGATAAAAAAGTAATCTAAAGTATCTTTTCATAATTTTTATAACTCATGTTAAGAATTTTGTAACTACAACAGCAAATAACTTTCAGATAAGTTTTACTCAAACGCTGTTTCCATTTAGACGATAGTTATACAATTGTAGAATACCTTTTTATGAGGTAATGCTCACTGATAATCAACCAACAACATACATACATCGCAAGTCATACATAGATAGAGCTTTTGTCCAACGATCTAACGGTAACTTGAAATGCCTTAGTACAAGTTAAAGGTCTCTCTCTAACTAATAACAACTTAGAATATATCTCTTATTTTTAATGCATATACCTTCATAATTATAGTAACAGAAGTTAAATTTCTTCTTTAAATTTGCAATTTGGGATGTAAAGTAATTCTGCTTGAAGAAATCTTAAAGTGCACTCAACCCAGTTTCTATTTTTAGAAATTCAATGATGTCCCCAAATTACTAAGGCTTTTTAGATATGAAAGGTTTGGATACCGAACCATTTATAAAATATTTAAAGGTAGTATTTAAAATCGTTTGAAACTATTTGTGAAATAAAGCAAAAAGAAATCTGATTTTTAACAAAATTGGCATTTTTTCTGATTTTATAAACTTAAATTTAACAAGGCTTTTTTTTCGCTTAAAACTATTGCTGTTAAGAAAAAAGGATTCTTAAAAATTCAATATGTAATTACTGACCTCCAGCAAAAATCAGTCGCAAAATGGAAAAAAAATCACTGGTACTGTTTTAAATTATATGTTAAACGTTAATCTTTATGAAACAACGTAATTTTGTGTAAAAAATATATATATATTTTATATAGCATTTGGATAGAAATTTTTTAAATGCTTCCATAAAAAAATTTACTAACAAAGTCAGTAAGTAACAAAGACAACAATTTAACTTGTTAAATTGTGAAAACAACATAATTGTGAAAACAACATAATTTGTGAAAAGAAAACAATTTATTTTAAATTAACATTTCCAAATAGAAAATTATTAAAAATGTGTTAGTAACAAAGTCAAAAACAAAGATGCATATTTTGGGCTCCAAATAATCCCCTTAGTGAGTCATTCAAATTGCTTGTCTGAATGTAATAAAGACTAAATTAAAGGTGCTTTCATTTCATTATCCGCCAAATAAGGTATGTTTCTTTTTTTCACAGCAGGATAATTCCTGTTTTAGTCTTTAATATATTATGATGCACCGATACTTGACAATAAATGACATCATTATGCAAAACTTCGGGTATAAATATGCAATAAATCTTTTTACATATATTTTTAATCATAAGTAGTGATGTGCTAAACATAACATAATAAACAGAAGAAGAATGTAAAAGAATATAAATATGTCTAAATGTAGATTTTACATCACTAAAAAACATTATTAATTTTTATTCAAATTTACACCAGTTTAAAGTATAAATTTTTACATTCAAATTTTAGAATCAAATGGAAAATCAACAAAATAATACATTATTGTGAAAAAATGTATATTGCATAGTATTACTTTGCCTAAATTTGTCTTGATGTGGCTTTGAAATTACCAATTAAAAACAAGCCATTGTATCATGATAAATTAATGTACTTGATGATAAATAATGTATTTAAAAGTTTTACATATGTATCTACTTGCGCACATAATACACTTACTGATCATGCAATAATTCTGTAAACAGACTGTCGATTTTTTCATTGATCAAAATTTAAACAAGAAGGGGGGGAAATGATGTTTCTGGTAACAATGATAAACAAATTTTAACGAATTTTCTGTTTTTCTATATACATTGGGTGTTTCTTATATATTTCTAGCTGCTGAAAAAGAATATGTTTGTAAAACTTTTCCATAGCCCCAATTTCGCAAAGCCGTGACAACTGAAGCTTATCTTTCGAGGCGAGTGTACTGCTATTTTTTCTGTAAGGCTTTTTACTTAAATTTTGATTATAATTATCCTACTTCCCTCTAAAATACGTAAAAATATCTAGAGAATGCGTTAATGAACCCGATTCTTTTTGCTATGTGTGCAGGAATCTAACTTCGAAAAAGCATCGATTAGCTGTGCTTTCACGCCGCTAATAAAGACTGCATATCACATGTACTTTGGATGTAAAGTAGGTGAACAGGATAAGAAATGGTCACCTCAATTCTGTTGTACACGATGTGCTACAAACCTCCGGGCGTGGATGAAAGGTACAAAAAGAGTATGCCTTTTGCTATACACATGATGTGGCTCGAGCCGAAGGATCATATAACTGACTGCTATTTTTGCATTACAAAAGTTGAAGGATTCTCTGCAAGTAATAAACATAAAATTAAGTATCCGAACTTAGATTTAGCAATGCGAACAATATTACATAATGATGATTTACCAAAACCGAAACCCCCAGAGAATTTTACATATGACGATATAGCAGTAGAAATGAAAATTGATGAAACTGAACTTCTCTCTACATCTGATATAAAATATTCTCCTGGCATAAATGAAGAACCACACCTAATTACTTGAGAAGAAATAAATAATCTTGTTAGAGACTTAAATTTATTAAAGAAAACATCAGAATTACTTATATCAAGATTGCAAGGTTGGAATCTCGAGAAAAAGAATACAAAGTATATATTTTTCGAGATCGACGCAAGAAATTTTCGTTATTTTTTTTCAAGAAAGTGTTATTTATGCTATTGTAATGAGATTAGTGGTTTAATGTTTGCTTTAAATTATCAATATAACTCGAAACAATGGCGATTGTTCATTGATGGTTCTAAAACAGGCTTGATGTCTACGTTTATTCATAATGGAAATGCTCTGCCGTCTGCTTCAATAGCATATTCTTGTATAGAGATACTCTTATGAAAATATGAAGATACTGCTTCATGAAGTTGATTACTGACATTATGGTTGGAATATATGTGAGGATTTTAAAGTAATTGAAATTCTTATTGCTATTCAATAAGATTATACAAAATACTGCTGTTTCCTATGCGAGTGGGATAGCAGAGCAAAACATGAGCATTGTATCAAAAAGAAGTTGCAAGAGCGAAAACAATATATTGCAGGTGAAAAAATATCCAAAACATTCCTCTAATCGATAAAAAGTTACTCTACCGCCTTTACACATAATATTGGAATTGATGAAGAATTTCGTTAAAGCAATAAATAAAGAAGGTCGTGGATTTCAGTATCTGCAAGAACAATTTCCATCGCTAAGCTATTCAAAAATTAAAGAGAGTGCTTTTGTTGGTCCACAAATCAGATACCTTATGAAGAACAAAAATTTTTATGATATATTAAGTTATTTAGAAAAAGCAGCATGGATAGATTTTTAAAATATTGTGACACATTTCTTAGGAAATCATTGAAGTCCTAACTTTGAAACATTAATTAAAAACATGTTAATAAGTAACAAAGATTTAGAATCTTTAATGTCGTTGAGAATTCCCTTTCTAGCATCTCATCTAAATTTTTACTCCGAAAATGTGGGAGCTGTGAGCGACGAGCATGGGGAGCGCTTCCACCAGGATATTTGCAATGGTAGCCCGATATCCAGGTAGGTGGATCCCTAATATGCTCTGAGATTACTATTGGAGCCTTATTAAGCTTGTGCTTATAAGAGAGAACCCACAGATAAGACATTTACCGCTACATAAAGTATGAAATTTCTTATTAATATCATTTCATTCTACAAAAAATTCTTCTACATTTTACATAAACAATGCATATTTTTCGGTGTTTTAAATATTAATTTTAAGCTTTATAAGTGGTTATTTAAAAGTTTGTCATTATACTAAAATACCATATGATAAATTTCATAAAATGTATGTGTTGAATAAATATTACAAAACTCAGATTTTCAAGATTTTGAATTTTTTAAAAATCTGTTGGAGAGTAATTCCATGTGAAATCAACCAATAAAAAAACATTTTTTTATGTTAATGTTTTAGATTGTTCTGGTTTTTTACCAGTTTATTGTACTTACTTATGAGATTAAAATTGTGAAGTTAAATTTTTTTTTCGACAGTTCGTTTTAAAGTTATAAATTTTTGAAATTTTGAAAATTTTACAAAATTTGTATAGTCTGGTAATTTTTAATCGGCTATAACTTCCAAACTATTTGATCTAGAAAATTAAAATTTGCATCATTTTTTTCAATTTTTTATGGTGTTTCATAAGATATATAACATGACCAAATTACTTAATTTTTTAATTTTTTTTGTAAAAAAATTATATAAATTTTTAAAAAATTCAAAATCGGAATTTTTGATTTTTTTGAAAAAATTATATTATGTTTAATCCCCTTTTAGCAACTTTTATGCCAAATTTTATGATGGAACTCCTATGGTGTCATACAGAAAAAAAAAATTTTCTGTATCAATGTTCATGTAAATCTGTAATAAAAAAATACTTAAAGGTATGCTTCACAGTTTAGCCCGAAGTGTTACTTACATGGAAGCAAATAAAAATTGGAAAACTTTAAGAATAGTTTGTTTTTTTAAAAGACAAATAATAAATTTTAGATATTTAATAAATAAATATTTTTTCTTAACAAATTACGTACTCAGTTTGGCACAGTGGAGCTCAATTTCTTTGGGTACTGTGATGTTCTGCCTGTTCCAGTGATTGGATGTAGTTTGCATAAAATAAAGTATTTTGGTATTGTCAAAATGTCTGATTTTCTAGGATAAGTGAATGACAGAGATGGTCCGCTTGGATGAAGGAAAGAAACTTTAACATCGTCTTCGACCTGATCTTTTGTGAAATCACATGCCACACACCACTCATTCTCACAGGCACAAGCAACATACCCCACAATTTCTTTAAAGAAGTACCTTTTACTATTTTTACATTTACTTTTAATAATATGTGACTCTCAAATAAATGTTAATGATGCATTCAAATTATCAAAACCAGATTCCACATCCATGAATTCAGGGTCATCCTTACTACAACCAGGTTTTGGATTGTCATCATTTGGAATGTTAAAAATTAGTATCAATGTCATTTCCACAATTTGAGGGATACTTTTCCTTACCTAATTGTAAGCGGCAATGAGTGCAGATTTTCACGCCTTTTTCAATGCCATATTTTAATGTTATCATCCACAATGTAACATTTCTTAAATTTTTACTGACCTAGTGTTCTTGCTTTTTGAATGGATGACAACAAAATTTATTTCATTTTTTATCCATTTTCAGTTTAAAGCCACTTCCCTTTTAATATTTTATAACACAAATCCGCATTCAACTCAATGAAATAATAGTAAAAAAAAAAAAAAAAAAATCTAAATTGTACAATACAAGTTATAAACAAACAGCAGTTCTCAAGTTATAAACAAACAGACTTCAGATAGTGTGCCACTACAGAAGATCTTAGAGAACACTGGCGATTTCAAAAGCCTTGTAGGAAAGGCATGCAGGTTTCAGCAGAAAACAAACATGTTAGTGTTTGAGCGTGACTCATTGTGATTGTTAAAGCATTCTACTTCAGGAGCATAATTTGTATTGTTGAACACTTCTTTGAGATTTTCTTTAGTTAACTCATTTATTACCAATTTATTCATTTTTTAAACAAAATTTAATTAAAAGTAATATTAAATTAAGAATAATAAAAAAAAACATTCTATTTAAATTCCAAGAAAATAAATTAAAATTTATTTAGTTTGTCAATTACGCAAAGTATTAATTATCTTGATTACTTTTAATTTTTACTGTTATGTGTTTAACAAAATAATAAAATCTAGCGAATTATATACTAAAATTTTATTTGATAATTGAACTTGACTTGCATGAATGATAAATATGAACATTGGAAACAAAAATAGATAACCTTTTATAGTGAATTTGCTTTTTAACAAAATATAATGAGATTTTTTTACAGAAATTGGCCGATCATTGATATAGAAAATAATTTTTTTCTTTATGATACCATAAGAGTTCCATCATGAAATTTGGGACAAAAGTTGCTAAAAGGGTGGTAAATATAATATACTTTTTAAAACAAAATCAAAAATTCCGATTTTGAATTTTTAAAAATTTTATATAAATTTTTTACATAAAAAATATTTTTTTAAAAATAATTTGGTCATGTTATATATCCTATGAAACAGCATAAAAAACTGAAAACAATGACTTAAATTTCAACTCTTTAGGTCAAATAGTTCCCAAGTTACAGGAAATTAAAGAACACCAAAAAATACAAATTTCATTAAATTTTTTAAATTTCAAAAATTAATAACTCAAAAACAAATGGTTAAAAAAATCTGCAAATTTACATTTTTTATCTACTATTTTTGTACAACATCTGAGCCAAAAATTAACAAAATCCAAAGACCTGAAATTTTGTCCATTGGTTGGTTTGATCTGGATTGACCCGGGAGATGGAAACTTTTTATGGTATATTCTATCACAGCACTACCTAAAATATAAAAGTAACAAAATACTTAGTTAGAAACAGAAACCTTATTTATCAATATTATTAAGACCATGAAAATTTGTTATTAAATTGAGTATCGTTACACTCAATTGATACTGCATTTATGTTTTTCGGTCTTTAACTAATGGCTACACATTCTTTTGATAAAATGAAACGAACGCCTGAAAAGTTCTTTTAAAATATCTCTTAAAAAATATCACAAAACATATCAATACAAAAATCTAAAGATGATGAGTAAACTAGAATGTTCGCAAAGTTATATAAAAAAAATCTAAATTGTTCATAATTACACTTTTAATGGGTATCGAAAGAGTACTTCAAGAACAAATAATTTCTTTATTTACTATTGAAACGTTTTAGCGACATGCATAAAAGTAATTTTTGCTTTCACAAACAGCTCTCACATATCAACATTGCATAGTTTTGTTGATTAATACTAAGAAAATAAAACATTATGGAACTCTGTGTCACACACAAACAAAAAAAACTTATTTAAATATATATAACCCATTCCGTGTCAAATATGAATGCCATTCATTGAAACCTTTAATTAATTGTTTTGATAAATGTATTTAGATGCACCTTCAATTAATAGCCAAAAATATTCCATTTTGAATAAATAATATGTATTTTCACTTATACGCGTAGTTTCATTTTCTTTCGCACGATTACTCTACTCCCTCTATGTTATCTACGTATTATCCCAAACGCATTATTTACTTTGCTCTTCTCATAAAATATTTATATATTGCCGTAAGATATATAGTAAGCATATTTTTTCTATGAAATTTACTTTTTTACCGTGAAATATGCAAGGTAAATATTTTATATATTTCAGGAAACATTTTGAAATAAAATAGAAATGTTGAAACGTTGCATTCATTGAAACATTTAATTAATTGTTTTGATAAATGTATTTAGATGCACCTTCAATTAATTGTTTCAGTAAATGGATTAACATGTACCTTCAATTAATTCTTCCGATGAATGTGTTTAATAATAACGATTCTATGAGAAAAAGTTTAAAATGCAGTACTGAAACATCTAGAATCTCACGATTAAATATTCTCTAACATTTATTTCGTTGTCTAGACACTGGTTTACTGTACTGCTCAACAGGATATCTTTTATTTTAATAGCCTTTAATAGTCTATAACACAAAAAATGTATTGGCGCTACGAAATGATGCAATTTTTTTTAAATGTATAAAGCACAAAATATATCTTTCAAAATTCATATTCAGATAATTTCAATGCGTGTATCTATTAATAAAATATGTGTTTTATTAATATAACATTAATTCTTGCATTCGTTTTCTCCCCAGAAAGATTGAAAATTTAAAAGGAAAAATTTTTAATAAAAATTGTTATTAATTTCAGGTGATTGGTGTTTAATTTGTGATCTCTGATAGCGATCCGATTAGATTTGCTTGCATCAGTCCGAATTGATAATATTTAGTCTTAGTCGACATTGTTTTTTCTTTATCTTAATTTTGTTTGAATTTTAGCTTCGATAAATATGCATGTTTTGTATATTTCATATATAATTCTAACATTGATAAACAGAAAATTTTTCAAATGCAGCCTATACTTTTTATTTAAAAACTATTTTTGATTTCATTTTAAAAAGGATTTATAGTTATGCATTATATATTTATTTATAGCTATATTCATCAAAATAATTCTTTAAACCCTTCTTAAAATTATTTTTCATTATAAACTTAATCGTAAAAAAGAAAAAAAGAAATTAAATAAACTTACTTTAATCAAACTTTTTGAAACTTTTATAGTTTTTTTAATAAAAGCTATAAAAATTACCAGATTTGAAATGATCAACTTTTTAGCATAGAAAATTAAAAGAGATATGCACAAATATTTTCTTTAGAAAATGTTATTTACAGAACGAAAACAACATAAATTAATATTTCTATTTTATTTAAAAATTAAAAAATGCTAATAAGTAAAAAATATTTAATATTGCCAATCAATCATTAAAATATATTCTACATTAAATCATTAAATGGCATTTGTTATTCTTATTAAAATCATTAATTACCAACTATTTTTAAATTGAAATTAGCTTCTATGTGTTACAACTTTATATATCTCAAACTAACACAGTTAAATGCATTATAAATCCCCCCCAAAAAAAATATATATATATTAACAGAAAAATGTCTAAAATTCACTTATTTTTAACCTTCCCACTGCTACGACATGATATATCCGAGCACTAGGTAGCAGGTTTCACTGCAATTGAAGTTTTATTTAAATTAATATAATTCTACAAATATAATCCAGTTTTAAAGAATTAAGTTATGATTGATACATTCAAGGCTTACAAACATATGTTATATACAAAAGGATACACCTTGCAGAAAAGTATCTCTTTTATTAACATTTAAATAAATTACAGAGAAAACAACATTGCAATTTTGCCCTATTGCACAGCGCACAGTGGGGCAAAAACCCAAAAAGCTGGCCAAAAGTCGAAAAATGAAGTTACGATTTAGGGAATTTTGATTGTACAGTTGGCTCGAAT
Source organism: Maratus speculifer (assembly GCA_964019185.1). Taxonomy (NCBI): domain Eukaryota; kingdom Metazoa; phylum Arthropoda; class Arachnida; order Araneae; family Salticidae; genus Maratus; species Maratus speculifer. Next base: position 164,170,312 of record OZ025294.1, on the reverse strand, counting down.
AATATTTTGGGAGTCAGAATCTGTATTTAACAAAAGATTTTTGCTTTGCCCTTACAAGCAGCATCATTTCAAAAATGATGCTTGAAGGAGTATCATTTAGAGCGAACAAAAACAGCAAAACAACAGTTCATCTAAACGCGTGCTATATTTTATAATATTATCCGATTTTAATGATTTGAAATGGATTCATACTATGATAGTATGTACTTTATTTGCATGTATTACAAAATTTATATTAATCACGTAAAATTTAATAAATTCATTGTCATTTTTAATTAAAAAAAATTAAAAAAAAATTTATTTTTTTGCTTTTAAACATCAAAAAGTTTAAATGTTCCACAGTGTTCCGCAACGAAATTTAATGGAAATAATAGCTTGGACTATTGTCTAGTGATTCATAAAAAACCAGCAGCCTAAAACTGCCTTTCTGCATTTCACGCATATTTTAGTAACCGCAAGTAAAAATGCCACTTTTTCGGCCGCCTCAAAAATTTTGAAATTGACTACTTTTTACATAATTTAGCTGATAAATATTTTTCAAAATTTTGAATTATTAAATTTTATAATAGTTTATTTCTTATTATATTGTAAATAAGTACTATAAATCATAAGATTACATTAATTTGATAAGTAAGCTTAGTAATGAAAAAATAAAAATAATTCTCTATTACTGATCCGGTAGAATAACATTTTCTTATTTTTATAGGTAGTAATTTTGTTTGTTTTATTATAATTAGAAGAATTATTTTGTCAATGGCTATATTTGCTAGATCAAACTAGCGTATTTCATTAATGCGAGTAAAAATCATTATGAATATCACTTTCGTTTATATTAGTAATTTGGATTTGATTTGCTAGTGAGGATGTGATGGCACATCTATTCTGAGTACATTTAAACAAATATTTACCTATGAAGATGGCAGGAAGTCTAATATATTTTTCTTTTTTTCCGTGCTACTAGAATACATAAATATTGCGAATAATTCATGAATCGTCAATTTGAAAATATCGAGATCTTCATTTTACTGATCTTATCGGGCCAATCAAGATCCATTTTTCTTTTTCAAGAAATACGGAAACAACTGTCAAAGAATGGGATTGCATTAAATACTAGCAGAATCAACTTATTTCGTTTAATACAATCATTGATACAGAAGAAAAAGTCATTAAAAACGAATTAGTGTAATACTCAACGTTGCTACCTATGTCAGACAGTATCAAAACAGCATCTTACCGATCTGACATTTTTTATTAAAAGTGGATTGAGATAATTTAGAATTCAGAATATCTAAGTTAGATGCAAAGATGTTTAGAGAGGCCTTACATCTGGCAGACAACTGGATCGAAAAAATGAAAAGCTCGTACTCTGCATGAAAAGAAGAACACTGAAATTGCAAAATAAAATATGCAAAAAATATTTCGTTTACAATCAAGACTTCTCGTAGAGAAACTTAATCCCAGATTTGGAAGCACAAATGATGGAAATACAATTCAAACGTTCTTTGAAAACGCAACTATTTGTTTCTAAACGAGCATATACGAAGATTTGATTAAACGCTTTTATGCCATAAGTAATTTCTTGTAGCCATGTTATTTATTTGATAAACTTCGAAAAATTTCCCTTACAAATAGCTCGTATATTTGAGCAGCACCCCTGGTTCTATATGCTTACTTCAGTACACAAACTACTTATTAATGACAAAGAAATAACATTATCTTCATTACTGCAAATTTGTCAAATGCCATAAGATACTCAAGAATCATGCAACGAACTGATCAAAAGGCATCGAGAAGATTTATCGCAAAGATGCAGTAGCGAGAAAAAAAGCTATTTTTACGTCTTTTTAATGTCATCAGATACTTTCCTTTCCAGTTTAAGTAAATTATCGTAGAAGAAATCATTGATCCTAAGAGTCACAGGATATTCCAATACCGCCAACAAGTTCTGCTAACTATTTCGACACCTTGACCTCTGAAGAATCTTTTTATTATACTACAGTTGATTCTACAGGTTAATTACTGGAATATATTTTCGTTTTTATTTTAATAATATAAAAATTAAATAGTCTAATGTTGTAATTTCCTTTAACCTACTTAAATTTCATTTAAATATGTCTTGGTTTTTTGAAAATTCCCTTTTAAGTTTAACTCGAAATTTTAAATTCTATTTAAATCTTATTGTTTTACTCTTAATCTGTAATTTTATTTATTTATTTATTTTTAAAATTTAACTTTTGAATCATAATTAGCATAATTAGCAAATATTAGCATCATAATTAGCTAAGTTTACGAAATTGCATATAAATTGAATAACTTTCGAGACATTTTAATTTTTATTCCGCCATATTGTATCCGCCATTTTTTTTTCAATTTTAATTTTGTATTTTTACTTAGCATCTTCAAAAACACCTGTATATGAATTTTCGTACAATTTGATTAACATTTTCATATTTTGGCCAGCTTTTCGGGATTTTGCCCCACTGTGCGGCGGGCAGGAGGTTGGAAAAGCATTCTATAATTCATTTTCAAAAATATTTAGAAATAATCCACATTAGAAAAATTATCTGTCGATACAAAACAAAGCAAAAAATGCATAAATAAATATTTTTTTTTATATTTTGAAATTACAATGATGAGATAAGTAATAAATCTGTGTTTCAATCGTTAAAATATGTTTTATTTTAAATAGTCGAACGACATAAAATGATTTGTTTTTATTATTAAAAGTTATTAATTAGTAACACACACACACATACACACACACACACACACACACACATATATATATATATATATATATATATATATATGTATGTATATATATGTATGTATAAAGTATTATATCTATTAAAATTAACAGTGACGTCACTGTGACGTCCCTGTGACTCACGGTAGTCACGTCACACCTGTGACCAAAACGCAACCACTCAGTGATGTCACATTGTGACTGAGTGGTGACCTTCTAAAAAAAAACCGAAACATATTACTTTTAGAAAAATTATACACTTTTGACGATTTAAAAAAATTGTGACGTCATTGCTATATCATTGTATGTAATGTACATCATGTCACTTTGGTGACAAAGAAAAAAAAAAAAAACACCATATTGTAAAATGGCAGTGAGACAAAAATATCAAAACTTCAAAAATCTTTGAAAATGTCAACATATATAGAGAAATAATTTGAACTGTATTTTAAATAGACCGTGTAAATTCGAAGCTTGAATCACATCGATTTTGTGCGCATCTTACAAATTAAGTTTTATTTAATTTTTAGTAATTTATTTTTCGACATTTCGGAAAATGATTAAATTTTTTCCAGTAATAACAAAAACTACGAAGAATCACTTTCACAACGACAATAATCCATTTTAAATGTCAAATATGCAAAATAGTTTTCTTGTCACAAATCTTGTAAAAATCGTGCTACGAAATGTCAAAAAATGTATAGCTATATATTTCATAACGTTTTTATCATTTCAGAACTGTTTAAATAATTTTAAATATTAATCAATTAATGTGTATCTAACATTACAAATTAAATGTGTAATTTATTTTCCTTTACAGTGAAAATGTGCATGTAAATATAGAAAAACATTTGGATTTTTTTTTAAAAATGGATATATTACACATACAGGAAAAAGTTGGAAACTGGTGTTATAAGATTGAAGACAAATAAACTTCTTCAAACACCATAAAATAAATAAAATAACGCAAGGCCTTTCGATAGAACTTACGGATAGACTTAAGAATAGACTGAAAAAAGTTTTTTAGACCGAAATCGAATCGTAGTAATTTTCATATTTTCGGTTGAAAGCTAAAATATATATAAATTGTTTTGAGTAATTAATGCATGCAGAACTATACATAATTATTAATTAATTATAAAGATGGCCCAAGGTGGCACTGTGCCTTTGACAAAATCTTTATTTTCATATAACATGAAATGTAATTAATTCATCAGCGACTCAAAATGCTTTTCTAATTATACGAATTTTATCTGATTAAAAATATTTCAGGCCTAATACCTCTATTTATCTTTTATAATGATTTTTGTAAATGATAATTTTTTCTACTAGAAATTTCTCATAGGTATTCGAATCACTTTTGCATTTTCACACTACAATTTTTATTATTACATTTAAATTTGCAGGTTTTAATGTGCATGTAGGTAACATAACTATTCATTCGAATTTCAAATTTTTGTTTTAGAAATATGTATTTAAAAAAAATTACTTTACAAGATGCTTTATTCTGCAGAAAATTAATATGAAAGAAATTACTGATTATCAAATAAAAAACTTTTCGTCCTCGATAACCCCCTCCCCCTTTTTTGTATTAAGAAGACGCTATATATTTTTGCATGTGATACAAGCTTTATTTTTAAGCTATTGCATAGCTTTTATCGCGGGCTTTGAGCAAGGCGACCGAATCCAAAAATTCCGTAACGAGAAATATCCTAACACATCCGTAACGAAAAAACCTAACACTCGGCTACCGTCGTTTCACTTCGGCAGACTTCGGCATGGTATCCTTCGGTAGACTTCGGCAGATATTGACGCGGTATTTTTCAGATATTTAGAGGATATCAAGTCTCAAAATTACATATCTTATTTCAGTTACTATAAATCTATAGTTTCAATAATACAAATTCCTGATAGAATGTGTATAGAAAAAAATCGTCTTAAGATAAAACAAGGTAGGATAATGTAGCTTCTGGTGAGAGGAGACCCGCCCAATGGTGAGGATCGAAAAATTTAAATGCTTATAACTCGCGATCTAATTTTCGTAGCGCGGCCAAGTTTTGTTTGGTAATTTATTATGAGACAGTGTTAATTTTTGGTGAAAGGAGACCCCATGGTGATTGTCGAAAATTTTAAAATGCTTATAACTCGCGATCAAATTTTCGAAGCGCGGCCAAATTTTGTTTGATAATTTATTATGAGAGAGTGTTAATTTTTGTTGACAGGAGATCCCCCCCCCCCACAGTGAGGGTCGTAATTTTTGGTGAAAGGAGACCCTTCCCATGGTGAGGGTCGAAAAATTTAAAATGTTTATAACTCGCGATCAATTTTCGTAGCGCGGCCAAATTTTGTTTGGTAATTTATTATGAGACAGTGTTACTTTTGCTGACAGGAGACCCCCACGGTGAGGGTCGAAAAAGTTAAAATGCTTATAACTCGCGGTCTAATTTTCGTATCGCGGCCAAAATTTGTTTGGTGATTTATTATGAGACAGAGTTAATTTTTGGTGAAAGGAGACACACCCACGATGAGGGTGAAAAATTTAAAAAGCTTATAACTCGCGATCTAATTTTCGTAGCGCGGCCAAATTTTGTTTGGTAATTTATTATCAGACAGTGTTACTTTTGGTGACAGGAGATTCCCCCATGGTGAGGGTCGAAAAATTTAAAATGCTTATAACTCGTGATCTAATTTTCGTAGCGCGGCCAAATTTTGTTTGGTAATTTATTATGAGAGAGTGTTACTTTTGGTAACAGGAGATCCCCCATGGTTAGGGTCGAAAAATTTAAAGTGCTTATAACTCGCGATCTAATTTTCGTAGCGCGGACAAATTTTGTTTGTTAATTTATTAGAGACTGTGTTAATATTTAGTGACAGGAGATTCCCCATGGAGAGGGTCGAAAATTTTAAATTGCTTATAACTCGCGATGTAATTTTCGTAATTTATTATGAGGCAGTGTTACTTTTGGTGACAGGAGACCCACCACGGTAAGGGTCGAAAAATTAAAAATACTTATACCTCGCGATCTAATTTTCGTAGCGTGGCCAAATTTTGTTTGGTAATTCATTATGAGATTGTTCATTTTTGGTGACATAAGACCCTCCCAACCCCACGGTGAGGGTCGAAAAATTTAAAATGTTTATAACTCGCGATCAATTTTCGTAGCGCGGCCAAATTTTGTTTGGTAATTTATTATGAGACAGTTATAATTTTTGGTGACAGGAGATCCCACATGGTGAGGGTCGAAAAATTTAAAATGCCTATAACTCGCGATCTAATTTTCGTAGTGCGGCCAAATTTTGTTTGGTAATTTATTATAAGGCAGTGTTAATTTATGGTGACAGGAGACAACCACGGTGAGATTCGGAAAATTTAAAATGCTAATAACTCGCGATCTAATTTTCGTAGCGCGGCCAAATATTGTTTGTAATTTATTAATGTATTGCATAGCTTTTAGCGCAAGCTTTGAGCGCGGCAAAAGAATCTAGAAATTCCTTAACGAGAAAAAAATTCTAACACTCCGGCTAACGTCGCTTCAGTTTGGCAGACTTCGGTACGGTATCCTTCGGTAGACTTCGGCAGACATTGACGCGGTATTTTTCAGATATTTAGAGAATATCAAGTCTCAAACTTATATATCTTATTTCAGTTACTATAAATCTATAGTTTCAATAATAAAAATTCCTGATAGAATGTGTATAGAAAAAAATTGTCTTAAGATAAATCAAGGTAGGATAATGTAGCTTCTGGTAAGAGGAGACCCGCCCAATAGTGAGGATCGAAAAACTTAAATGCTTATAATAATAATAGGTTGTTGCCTGGTGTAATATGGTAAAGTTAAAATTATTTACAACGTTAGAACACCAGAATATTCGAATTCCAAGCATACCGGTTTCGGTAGCATATAGCATACCTTCCTCAGTGCTAAAGATAGTGGAGATTTGCTCATATATATATAGGGAGGATAGGGATTCAAGTGATAAGTTTCTTGACCAATAGGAAAACAGAGGATCCTAGGCAACAGCCAATAGGAAAACAGAGGATCCTAGGCAACAGCCAATAGGAAAACAGGGAACAGTTAATAGGAAAATTGGGTGGAAAATGGAAAAGATATTGCGAGAATTGCATTAAAAGATTAAGAAAAATTAGTTTTAATGTAATATTTCCAACAGTCTGATAATGGTGGAATAGCAAAATCACAATTAACAAGATTAGGAAGATTTTTATGGATATGGAAAGCTTCAAGGAAGTTAAGTTCTTGTATAGAAGTAGGTTTAGTTAGTATCTTAACCGAATTGAAGTCAAAAGCATGACTCGTCTCCCAACAATGTTTTGCGATTGAGGATTTCTTGATTTCTTGTTTTTCAATATATTGCTTATGTTCTTTAATACGAAATTTTAGACTGCGTTTGGTTTGACCAATGTAAGAAAGACCACACTGACAATTGATATTGTAAATGCCCCATGAATTTGATAAATCAACAGGATCTTTAAGGTTGGAAAGGTTGAGTTCATTAGTAGGAGTAAAAATTATTTTGAAATCGAACCGACTAAGAATTTTAGCAATGGAAAAACTTGATTTTGGAAAGAAAGATAAGACAATGCTAATATGGGAACGAGTAGAAGACTGAGATGAGTTTGAGGAGTGAGAGTTTTGCAATTTAGAAAGGGCAGTTTCAATAATAGAAGGGTTGTAACCTCTATCAAATGCAATTGCTTTAATGTATTGAATTTCATTATTGAGAGACTGAGAATCAGAGCAAACATGAAGAGCACGATTTATGAATGTGTAAAAGGCAGCCATTTTTTGACTTGGAGGATGACATGAACGAGCGTGGGGGGGGGGTAGAGAAACAGCGAAGCTTTTTCGATAGACAGATGTAGAGAAGCCAGTTTCACTGCGAGTGACAAGGGTGTCCAGGAAAGGGAGTGAACCATTATTTTCTGTTTCATACGTAAATTGGATATTGTTATCAATAGAGTTCATGATGCTAAGAATGTCCTCAATATTGTGAAGAGAAGTTATCATGAACTCTATTGATAACAATATCCAATTTACGTATGAAACAGAAAATAATGGTTCACTCCCTTTCCTGGACACCCTTGTCACTCGCAGTGAAACTGGCTTCTCTACATCTGTCTATCGAAAAAGCTTCGCTGTTTCTCTATCCCCCCACGCTCGTTCATGTCATCCTCCAAGTCAAAAAATGGCTGCCTTTTACACATTCATAAATCGTGCTCTTCATGTATGCTCCGATTCTCAGTCTCTCAATAATGAAATTCAATACATTAAAGCAATTGCATTTGATAGAGGTTACAACCCTTCTATTATTGATACTGCCCTTTCTAAATTGCAAAACTCTCACTCCTCAAACTCATCTCAGTCTTCTACTCGTTCCCATTTTAGCATTGTCTTACCTTTCTTTCCAAAATCAAGTTTTTCCATTGCTAAAATTCTTAGTCGGTTCGATTTCAAAATAATTTTTACTCCTACTAATAAACTCAACCTTTCCAACCTTAAAGATCCTGTTGATTTATCAAATTCATGGGGCATTTACAATATCAATTGTCAGTGTGGTCTTTCTTACATTGGTCAAACCAAACGCAGTCTAAAATTTCGTATTAAAGAACATAAGCAATAAATTGAAAAACAAGAAATCAAGAAATCCTCAATCGCAAAACATTGCTGGGAGACGAGTCATGCTTTTGACTTCAATTCGGTTAAGATACTAACTAAACCTACTTCTATACAAGAACTTAACTTCCTTGAAGCTTTCCATATCCATAAAAATCTTCCTAATCTTGTTAATTGTGATTTTGCTATTCCAACATTATCAGACTGTTGGAAATATTACATTAAAACTAATTTTTCTTAATCTTTTAATGCAATTCTCGCAATATCTTTTCCACTTTCCACCCAATTTTCCTATTAACTGTTCCCTGTTTTCCTATTGGCTGTTGCCTAGGATCCTCTGTTTTCCTATTGGCTGTTGCCTAGGATCCTCTGTTTTCCTATTGGTCAAGAAACTTATCACTTGAATCCCCATCCTCCCTATATATATATGAGCAAATCTCCACTATCTTTAGCACTGAGGAAGGTATGCTATATGCTACCGAAACCGGTATGCTTGGAATTCGAATATTCTGGTGTTCTAACGTTGTAAATAATTTTAACTTTAAATGCTTATAGCTCGCGATCTAATTTTCGTAGCGCGGCCAAGTTTTGTTTGGAAATTTATTATGAGACAGTGTTAATTTTTGGTGACAGGAGACCCCCACGGTGAGGGTCGAAAAAGTTAAAATGCTTATAACTCGCGGTATAATTTTCGTAGCGCGACCAAATTTTGTTTGGAAATTTATTATGAGACAGTGTTAACTTTTGGTGAAAGGAGACCCCCCACGGTGAGGGTCGAAAAATTTAAAATGCTTATAACTCGGGATCTAATTTTCGTATCGCGGCGAAATTTTGTTTGGTATTTATTATGAGACAGTGTTAATTTTTGGTGAAAGAGACCCCCCCCCCCCATGGTGAGGGTCGAAAATTTTAAAATGCTTATAACTCGCGATCTAATTTTCGTAGCGCGGCCAAATTTTGTTTGATAATTTATTATGAGAGAGTGTTAATTTTTGGTGACAGGAGATCCCCCCCCCACAGTGAGGGTCGTAATTTTTGGTGAAAGGAGACCCTTCCCATGGTGAGGGTCGAAAAATTTAAAATGTTTATAACTCGCGATCAATTTTCGTAGCGCGGCCAAATTTTATTTGATAATTTATTATGAGACAGTGTTACTTTTGGTGACAGGAGACTGCCACGGTGAGGGTCAAAAAAGTTAAAATGCTTATAACTCGTGATCTATTTTTCGTAGCGCAGGCAAATTTTGTTTGTTAATTTATTAGAGACTGTGTTAATATTTAGTGACAGGAGATCCCCCATGTAGAGGGTCGAAAATTTTAAAATGCTTATAACTCGCGATCTAATTTTCGTAATTTATTATGAGACAGTGTTACTTTTGGTGACAGGAGACCCACCACGGTGAGGGTCGAAAAATTTTAAATAATTATACCTCGCGATCTAATTTTCGTAGCGCGGCCAAATTTTGCTTGGTAATTTATTATGAGATTGTACATTTTCGGTGGCAGAAGACCCCCCCCCACGGTGAGGGGCGAAAAATTTAAAATGTTTATAACTCGCGATCAATTTTCGTAGCGCGGCCAAATTTTGTTTGGTAATTTATTATGAGACAGTGTTATTTTTGGTGACAGGAGACCCCCACGGTGAGATTCGGAAAATTTAAAATGCTTATAACTCGCGATCTAATTTTCGTAGCGCGGCCAAATTTTGTTTGTAATTTATTAAGGTATTGCATATCTTTTAGCGCGGGCTTTGAGCGCGGCGAAAGAATCTAGAAATTTTGTAACGAGAAAAAAATCCTAACACTCCGGCTAACGTCGCTTCAGTTTGGCAGACTTCGGTACGGTATCCCTCCGTAGACTTCGGCAGATATTGACGCGGTATTTTTCAGATATTTTGAGAATATCAAGTCTTAAACTTATGTTTTTTTTTTATTTCAGCTACCATAAACGTAGTTTCAATGATAAAAATTCCTGATTGACCTACATGTATTGTAAGATAATAAAAATATTTTAAACGATATTAACTTCTCATTTGTTCAATACCAGAAAAAAAATTGTTATCGGTCATCACGCTCAAAATGTTTAACTTGAATTAATATCAAAGACAAAAAAACTGCATAAATAAAAAATAAATAAATAATTATAATTGCGTAAGTTGATAAAAAATGCTATGCAATAGCATTACCGCGGCAGTCCCCGAGTGCCACACGTATTTTTAAGCTATTGCATAGCTTTTATCGCGGGCTTTGAGCGCGACGACCGAATCCAAAAATTTCGTAACGAGAAAAAAATCCTAACACTCCGGCTAACGTCGCTTCAGTTTGGCAGACTTCGGCACGGTATCCCTTCGCAGACTACGGCAGGCATTGACGCGGTATTTTTCAGATATTTTGAGAATATCAAGTCTTAAACTTATGTTTTTTTATTTCAGCTACCATAAACATATTGTTTCAATAATAAAAATTCCTGATAGAATGTGTATAGAAAAAAATCGTCTTAAGATAAAACAAGGTACGATAATGTATCTTTTGGTGAGTGGAGACCCGTCCAATGGTGAGGATCGAAAAATTTAAATGCTTATAACTCGCGATCTAATTTTCGTAGCGCGGCCAAATTTTAATTGGTAATTTATTATGAGACAGTGTTAATTTTTGGTGACAGGAGACCCCCACGGTGAGGGTCGAAAAAGTTAAAATGCTAACTACTCGCGGTCTAATTTTCATAGCGCGGCCAAATTTTGTTTGGTAATTTAATATAAGACAGTGTTAATTTTTGGTGAAAGGAGACCCCCCCCCCCACGGTGAGGGTCGAAAAATTTAAAATGCTTATAACTCGCGATCTAATTTTCGTATCGCGGCGAAATTTTGTTTGGTATTTATTATGAGGCAGTGTTAATTTTTGGTGATAGGAAACTCCCCCCCCCATGGTGAGGGGGGAAAATTTTAAAATGCTTATAACTCGCGATCTAATTTTCGTAGCGCGTCCAAATTTTATTTGGTAATTTATTATGAGAGAGTGTTAATTTTTCGTGACAGGAGATCCCCCCTCCACATTGAGGGTCGAAAAAGTTAAAATGCTTATAACTCGCGGTCTAATTTTTGTATCGCGGTCAAAATTTGTTTGGTAATTTATTATGAGACAGTGTTAATTTTTGGTGAAAGAAGACCACCCACGGTGAGCGTCAAAAATTTAAAATGCTTATAACTCGCGATCTAATTTTCGTAGCGCGACCAAATTTTGTTTGGTAATTTATTATCAGACAGTGTTACGTTTGGTGACAGGAGATTCCCCCATGGTGAGGGTCGAAAAATTTAAAATGCTTATAACTCGTGATCTAATTTTCGTAGTGCGGCCAAATTTTGTTTGGTATTTTATTATGAGACAGTGTTACTTTTGGTGACAGGAGACCCCCCACGGTGAGGGTCGAAAAATTAAAATGCTTATAACTCGTGATCTAATTTACGTAGCGCGGCCAAATTTTGTTTGGTAATTTATTATGAGACAGTGTTACTTTTGGTAACAGGAAATCCCCCATGGTTTTGGGTCGAAAAATTTAAAGAGCTTATAACTCGCGATCTAACTTTCGTAGCACGGCCAAATTTTTTTTGTTAATTTATTATGAGACTGTGTTAATATTTAGTGACAGGAGATCCCCCATGGAGAGGGTCGAAAATTTTAAAATGCTTATCACTCGCGATCTAATTTTCGTAATTTATTATGAGACAGTGTTACTTTTGGTGGCAGGAGACCCACCATGGTAAGGGTAAAAAAATTTAAAATGCTTATAACTCGCGATCTAATTTTCGTAGTGCGGCCAAATTTTGTTTGGTAATTTATTATGAGACAGTGTTAATTTTTGGTGACAGGAGACCCCCACGGTGAGGTTTGGAAAATTTAAAATGCTTATAACTTGCGATCTAATTTTCGTAGTGCGGCCAAATTTTGTTTGTAATTTATTAATGTATTGCATAGCTTTTAGCGCGGGTTTTGAGCGCGGCGAAAGAATCCAGAAATTCTGTAACGAGACAAAAATCCTAACACTCCGGCTAACGTCGCTTCAGTTTGGCAGACTTCGGCACAGTATCCCTCCGCAGACTTCGGCAGGCATTGACGCGGTATTTTTCAGATATTTTGAGAATATCAAGTCTTAAACTTATGTTTTTTTATTTCAGCTACCATAAACGTATAGTTTCAATCATAAAAATTCCTGATTAACCTACATGTATTGTAAGCTAATAAAAATATTTTAAACGATATTAACTTCTCATTTGTTCAATACAAGAAAAAAAAATGTTATCGGTCATCACGCTGAAAATGTTTAACTTGAATTAATATCAAAGACAAAAAAACTGCATAAATAAAAAATAAATAAATAATTATTATCGCATAAGTTGATAAAAAATGCTCTGCAATAGCTTTACCGCGGGAGTCCCCGAGTGCCATGCGTATTTTTTTTAAGTTTTTCTTATATTATTAGCATTAAATTTTTCATTTTTACAATTTAAGACAACATTTTATCTAATAAACTCTAATTATGTATATTATTATTATTATTATTTACAAAAAAATGGTTTTACATTTTTTTTTAACTTGAATTATTTTGAATGTTAGTTTTTTTTTCTTCTGTAGGATAAATATGGCAAAAATATGGCATTATAGAAAACACAGAAAGAAAAAGGATATACGTGGATGGTTTCAAATAAACGTCTTGAAAGAATTTTAATTGATGGAGATCACTTCGCACGATTTTATAGATTTTTTAAAACAATTTGAGAAAAATACCTAAAAGTTTAAAATTCTGAGCGGTAAAATGTCATTTCTTTAACTTTATTATGAAACAGCAATGAGTCAGTTAATAACATAAAAAGCATGTTCAACATTACTGCATGAAGGAGGGTAAAGGGGTGCGTTTATTTCTGCATTTCACATTTTAACATTTTAAGTTTTTGCTCACTTTTACCAATTTCCATCGCCATAATTTCCATAGCATTTTCCATAAAGAATAACTGTGAATTAGTGAAGAAATGCAATAACACATGGTTAAATTAATAGAATACATTATCATTTTTTATGCCTGTAATATACTTGCGAAGATTTCAAAAATATTTCTCAAGCAAATATCAATGATTTCAAATAAAGCATTTTTTAAATAATTTTATTTTAAAAAACGTTAATAATAGGAAACATTCAAAAGGGCGGCAATAATCTGGTACAGGGGGCCGCGTTGGACAGCGCTAATCTACACAATTTGAAATTAAATTCTTTTTAATTTTAAGTAAGAAAATAGCTTCAAAAATGTATATTAATCAGTTTTATTTTCCTTTTTTTCCAAACAAAATTTCTTCCACTAGTAACTGTGAGTTTTGAATGAAAATTTTCATTAGTATATAATTTTCAACTCATTAATTAGCATAAGTAAAACATATTTCTTATTCCTTTGATATATGACGTCATTATTTATCTAGTTACAATAATTACTAATATTCATGTCTCTAGTATTTTTAACGACTACCATAAAATATCTGATTACTTTCAATTATGACATCATATTTTTAAAAGTAAAATATTTTGTTAAAAATAATTTTTTTTCATTTTTTTAAAATTATGTTGCCATTTTTTCACAAAAAATTAGAATACTCTTTTTTTTTTTACTTATGATGTCATATATATTTTCTATTAAATTCTCTTTATTTTCATTTTTCGTATGGAAATAGCTCAACTGAAAATTTATTGCCGCTGAGAAATTATTATTCCAGATTTTAATTTTCTTGGCAGTGGGAAAGGGAATTAATTATTTTTTTAAATGCCTATTTATTCAGTATTAAAAAGAACGAAATTTTGAATTATTAAAGAAAATATTTGAATAAATGAATTAAAAATTAGCCTATGTTCATTTCCGGGTTTTAACTTATCTATATGCAAAGATTCAAAGACATTAATCCAAAATTAGACAAAATCGTCAAACTTTTAAGACAATTCTTTTTACGAATGCCTGATATGACCAAGGCAGGACATTTTGATGCCTATATAGTTTTTTAAAAAGTGTATCAAAGTATGGACGCCCGGCACAATGCATTAACCTCCTCACTCCTGATGCTGTCTGTTGGAGACACTAAAAAGCACCCTTTAAATTAATTTAAATCCTGTCAGAATTGTTAAAATTACTTTTAATCTATTTTAATAAATACATGCATATCATAAGTATCGATACACAGGCTTCTACCTCTTTGGAGATGTTTCATAATAATTTAAAACAAGTTTTTGTGGTCTCTCGTAATATTTGTCTCAGGATTTAGGAGGTTAAGAGATTATCAAACTACTTTCATAACATTCAAATTCCGAAATTGTTGTGCAGTTTTTAATATATAAGATTTTAGTGGGAATTTGTTGCAAAAAATACTTTAACAATTATTCGCACACAAAATATATCTCTATTATCATTTAAAAGAAAATTCTTAAACAGCCAAATAATCTTAAATATACACAATCAACATTTTTATTTATATAAATAGATTAAAATATATAAAATAAACATTTTCAGAATGTTTCATTGATCTATGTTTACTCTCTAATTTATTTAGTAAAAATTTTTTTCTCAGAAAAATCTTTCTCGAAAGATTGATGACTTTTCGTGATGCGTGTTTCGATCTTTAGTTTATCACTTAAAGATAACTAGTACTTTAATCGAGATTCTTTAAAGTATATTTATTTAACAGAATTTATTATTAAAGAACTCAGTTCTTACGCATAGACGTATAGGATTAAGGTAATATATTTCGTAGCAGTCTGAAAAAATTACGAAACTTGCTATTGAGACAGTCAATAAATGTACACGAGAAAAAACATTACTGGATACAGCAAACTACTTGTGCATCAATCGCAAAAATCTCTCTACAGACTCGAAATAACTATCATATCGCGGACGCTACAAAAGTTAATAAAGGGAGACCATGACCCATTTTAAAATAATTTTTATGTATTGATTTAAAATTTTGATTTTTTTTGTGCTAATTCATCATATTATTTGAAAACAAAATTTCATGATAAATCTTATCATGTTTCTTAAAGAAAACTCAAAATTCAAAATTTATTAAATAATTGGGATAGTTTGAAAACGCTATAACTCATAATATTATTGCTAAAAAATTATTTTTTACATGTAAATAAACAGAAATATCTATATTAAAATTTTGATTCAGAATTAAAAAAATATTAATTAAAATATTTAAAGTAAAAATAAAAAAAAAAAGATGTAACTTTTGTTTAAAAAATTCATATTTTCAAAAGTATTTTTTAAACTGGCTGAATCAAAGAAAAAAGAAAAATGATCAAAATTGAAGCATTCATCTATAGCCGTTCTTGTGTTAAAATGTTACAACAATTTAAATCCGAGAAATTGTAATAAATTCAGGACGAACAAAAACAGACTTTCACAAGAAGTCATTTCATGTCAACCAATGTTTGAAAGCTAAATTTTTAAACAAACAAACAAAAAAAAATCCTACTCCTATCCTTCTAATTATGATAGAAACATGAATTAAACGTCATTTTAAGCATAAAAACAGAAATAAATTATAACAATAAAAGCTTTTTAGAAAATTTGATGATTTTTGTGTACCCTTCTTAAAGCGTTCAAAAATAGAGTAATGACTCGCTACTGCCTCTCTTCTTTTATATGTTTATGTCCGCTATATGTCGATTTTAGAAACCTACTAAAATAGGTTGGTAATAGTATTTGAAATTGTATAGATATCTTTCTCGTTTAGACGTCGTTTTTTGTCAGTCACTTGCTCCTACGTACACGTCAATTATCAATTTAACATATGCAAAAAGAAGTCGGTTAATCTTTTATACACTAATCATTTATTTAACTTATTAACCTATTTACCCCTTTCGCATAAAACAAATTCATTTTTTAAATAGTATTTTTTAAGTTAATTGAACTTATCTAAAACATAATTATCTTAAATATAATTTCACGCTACATCATATACAAAATGTTTCACGAGAATTAAAGATGAGTGGATTAAAAAAAAATATGGCCAATTGATTAATAACCAAAAATTCGAAAAATATTATGCTATTTGAAGAAACTACTTATTGCGTTTGCATTGCTTAATTCATTGTCGCCAAGTGCCATGGATTCAATACGATTCTTATATATTTTCACATTGTTAACAAAATGGTATTTTAATGATAGATAACACATCTAGACATGAATTTAAATTACTGTGTTAATACCAAATCTAAATGTGTGATAGCTTATTTTTATTTTTATTTATTTATTTATTTTTTCAAAGATTGCGAGGATGTGGAATGGTGTTAGGCCTTGCTTCGTTCGTCCAAATCATGCATTTTACATAAAAATAAACTTACATGTGAATATTTTTTATTACAATAAATATGAACATTATAACATGTAAATCAAAATAAATTATCTTTATGCATAAATTAATTTTTTTAGGTAGATAATTAAAAATTCAAAAAATTGAACCAATTTTAGTTCCACATGCCTTTAAATTCTACTATTTAAATTGGTTAATACTTTAAAAGGATAACCTCTTTTTAAAGATTCAGTTTTAAAAGTTGTATATTAAATATTTTTACAAAAGGTTTTGACCTATGTATCAAACGTGTAAAAATTGTAAATGTTAAATAAACACATTACAGTCGAATAATCCTTTCATATAATGAAATATGTTTTGCGGATATATTTTTAATTTTCTATAATTAAGATTTTGTGAAATACATATTTACAGAAATACTAAACCATGTAGGGGGAACTGGGGTACATTGATACATGGGGCACATTGATACACCCCCTCTACCGCTCACAGGGTCATTACAGGAAGTTTCACAACAGCTCCAAAAGGTGATGCTAGTGTATTCAACTACATACAGAAAATCTTGGAATGATTCAGCAGTTTGATGAAATGGGACGGGTGATTTATTGTTTTTGTTGTTCAAAAGTAAATATGAGTTGTACAATTGAAATGCTATTATACAACTGTTCCAGTATTTTCAACCAAAATGAATACTCTCCCTGGTAAGTACTGCTACTCTTTATCAGAGTTCCTCATTATTTATTGTTAGATATATTGTGAAGTGTTGGATTTGAGACTCATTTTATTCAAAATCGCTGTATGGGGCACATTGATACAGTTTATGACGGGGCACATTGATACAGCCTAAATCCTGTAATAGTTCATATTTTCATTATCTTTTATTATTTTTTTTACCATACACTCCTTAATCCAACCTTTTTTTCACGAAAAATTTCTAATATTAGTTTTTATTGAAGTGAAATAGCTCTAATTTCTTTATATTAGAGCATTTTATAGTATTTTTGAAAACAGAAGACGTAGGAACTTACCCAGCATCTAGTGCTAATAGAACTAATAAAAGAAAAGGACAGCATTCTGGCAAATCTCGAATTTATATCGATTCTCCAGAGAAAAAAGTATTTTCGACATGAGAAATGTTAAGTAAGAGAAACAAACTACAGAACAGAAAATAATACTTATATTATAAACAGAATTTTTAATATAATTATCCTTTATTTTCTGTTTATGAACCTATTTATAAACAGAAAAACTGGTAATTTTTTCATCTTTCATAAGAAAGAAGATAATGCTGGGGTTGAAGTGCTAGATATGACAAAGTTACCACAGCCAACAATCAGACAAGAAACAGACAGAACATCAAGTCATAATATATTTAATTTTGATTGCTTTAATATTGCTTAAAAATAAATTGTGGGTGATTTGAATTTTTATAAATAAATATAAAATGGTTTTCTAACTCATTTTTTATGAAAAATATGCATTGGTATTATTTTGTCGTCATTTTGCTTAAACGTATCAATCTGCCCCGGGGATGGGGCACATTGATACAAATGACTTTTTTTGATTTTTTAAAAATTACATGCAAAAATACTACTTAAAACAATGATTGTACATTTTTATAACATACTACACAAGTTTTGCTGTCACCTCATGGAAAAAAAACTTGAATTTTCTACTTTCTTGACACCAAAAAAAAATCTTAGAAAAAAACTGTATCAATGTACCCCAGTTCCCCCTATGGGATAAAATAATAACGCAAGATGCAGCAGATTCTAATCAGTTGAAAAAAATATGTTTTATATAAAATTTTCTCATTCTTCTCATTAAATGGATAATTTTCGTAAAAATTTATGTTTTTACGAAAGTAAGTCAACAAAAATTATTTTCCTATGAAGAGTTGTAAAATTGTCACCATAAACATTGTTACAAAACATTTAAATACATTAAAATAGCAAATAAAGCCTTTGTGCATAAATGTTTAAAGATAGAAAACCAACGATTATAAATGCACAAATAAAGCATGAAAAGGTAGCAAAAAGCTATTTCGAATCTACTATCGAGATTCTTCATCAGTGCAAAACTCAGCGAGCTAAAAAAATGGCAAAACTGAGCAAAGAGACAGAGAGAAGCAGGTTTATGTACCCGCTATGGGAACAATCCCGCCTAAAGATAAGCAACCAATGACAAGAAAGCAGTCAAAACAACAGGGTGGACAAGTAGCGACATCTATCGAAGAGCAAGCAAAACAAAAACTAAAAAGCGAGTAAAAAAAGTATTAAATTAAAGATTTCCAAATACTTGGAAAATAAGGAGTACTACACTGCTCAAAACTATTAAAGGATATTGCAGTTTTAGGTGGATTTTGTATCTGGGAAACTTTTTAGCTGGTTGATACATGGTCGACAAACATAGTAGGTTATATGAGAATAAATTACGCATGTTTGGCAGAAAAAAATGCATTTTATTGCGCATCTGTTTTCAAAAGAAAAAAATACAATTTGTGCATATGCGAAAAAAAGAATAAGAAAAGCTGTTTTCTTCAAAGAAAATCATTTTCAGTAGGGGGTATGGTTTCCACGGGCGGCCAGCAACGTTGAACACTTTTGAGGCATAGACTTAATGAGGCTATTAATGACGAGTTGGGGTATTCTGCCCTACTCTTCCAGAAGAGCTCTTTCCAGTTCTTGGCGAGTTTGTGGGGGTTGTTGGCGGCCAAAAACCCGTCTTCCTAGATCGTCCCAAACGTGCTCGATTGGATTCATGTCTGGAGAACACGCTGGCCATTCCATTCGAACGATTCCTTTCTCGAAAAGGAAATCCTCCACCAGGTTTGCACGATGTGGCCTGCAGTTATCGCCCATTAAAATGAAGTTATCTTCGATTGCTGCAGCGTAAGGGACTACAATAGCTCTCAGGATCTCATCCCTATATCGGCGACCAGTCAGAGCTCCATCTCGAATGATGTAGAGGTCAGTGCGTACGTCAATGGAGATGCCACCATACACCAACACTCCTCCACCTCCAAATCTGACACTTTCGTGCCCGAACGCAGGATTATTCCTACAGCCACGGCCCCACCAGAAAAAAATACGCCTATTATCCGGATACACAAAAAAATGGGACTCGTCAGAAAACAGAATATTGCTCCATTCATTTCTCTTCCAGTTGACATGCTCGGTGCCCACTCCCTGCGGTCGCGACGATGCCTTGATGTTAATCTAACACATACCATCGGTCGGCAAGCATACAGACCTACAGCATGGAGCCGGTTTCAGACAGTCCGAGTTGAAATCGTGGTGCCTGTAGCCGAGCGAAGGTGTTGTTGGAGAAGAGTAGCGTTCATGTTTCGTTGTCTCCGAGCTGTTAACGCTAAATACCGATCTTCATTGGGCGTTGTTGCCCGTCTACGACCTTGCCCTGGTCTTCGGCCTGCACATACACTCTCCAAGAAACGGTTCCAGATCCTGCAAATGACACTTTGTGACACTCCAATGGCTTGCACTACTTCGGCTTGAGTTTGGCCTCCTTCTAACCTACCAACAATTCTCCAAGCTTCTGAATCTGTCAAATGACTTCGCTAAGACATCGTACTCATCGAAACAAAGCAATCACTTAATGCCGATCATCCTTGTCTTCATTCTCTTTTATCCAGTTGAAAGTCAAATTTTATTCGCTACCGCTGAAGCGACGTTTTTGACGTCGAACTCAAAATTTGCATACTCCACAGTTTGAAAACCACAAAAATTTGCATTTGTGATTCTCTTCTTCTATTTTCGGCAAAAAAATTTCGTTTATATCTTTATTTTATATAAAACTTCAAATATCCTTTAATTGTTTTGAGCAGTGTACATAAGCCATTGACTAAGGAGCGAGAATTTTTTATAATGTGGTAAGCTTCCCAAAAGTCAAGATCAAGAATGGAAGGACATTTATGGATGATGCTGGCTGAAGAAAAGTTAAACTTATGTTATGAAAACCAACAATGTTGAGCAATAGAGGAACGTTTAAGCTCTTGATTTTTTGATATACCTTTTATGTTCCATTAAACGAAATCTGAGAGCACGTTTAGTCTGAATAATAAAAGAAAGACCACATTTGCAAGAAATTTGGTAAATACCTCAGTTATCTAAGCGATCAATGGGGTGCTTAAAATTTGAATAAGCAATTTTATTAACAGGAGAAAAAATAACATTGAAATTGAACCTTTTTAAAATTTTAGCAACTTTCTGACTGATTTTGGGGAAAAAATGCAAAACAACCAAAGCATTGGAGTTCGAATTAAAGTTTTTCTTTCAGATTGTGTGGACTTTGTCAATTTTCTATAAATTGAATCTAAAATATTAGGGGAATAACAACGATCAACAGCAATAGCTTTTAGATAATTAAGTTCATTACTTAGTAACTGAGGAGTTGAACAAATTCTGGAAGCCCGGAAAACAAAGTTTTAAAAGCCGCAACTTTCTGGTTAGGAGGATGAGAAGAATATCTGTAAGGTGAAAGACTGACCGCAAAAGGTTTCTGAAAGCATGTAGTCTTCATTGCGAATAACAAGAACATCCAGAAAAATAAGTTCGATTCAGTTTCAAAAGTAAATTGAATGCAAGAATCAATAGAATTCATGACAGAGAGAATATAATTTATATCTGAATTAACTTCAACTAAAGCATAGATATCATCTACGTAACGAACATAGAACGGAAATTTTAAGACTTCAAACAATTTTATTTCAAAATAATGCATGTACAATTCGCATAAAGTCGGACTATAGTCCAGGCATTTGGTAAAAAATAAATGCAAGTTTTGGTGTAGTTTTGATTTTTGGTTCCCTTTATGTTTTTTGGGTCGCTGAACACGAATCTGGCATTATCCAACAAAATGTCTCCCCGGAAACACGTTTTTTTGGCAAAAAACGTGCAAAAAACGTGGCTTTTTTTCGTTTTTTCTAAATAACTTCAAAATTATACATTTTACATAAAATTCATCAATACATAAATTAAAGAACACAAAATTTCCTACATTTTATGTATTTAAAGTTTTTTTCTCTGATCAATGGTTTAGCCGTGAGAGAGCCGCAAAAATAGGCGTGAAAAGCAAAAAATTCTGAAAAACGTGAATTACAGCATCGTACATCGATGAAACTTGAAAAACAACCATTTTACGCAAATTTTCCCCACTTAATAATACTAAATATATTATTATTGACTATATTTTATTAATCTGATGTTCATTGTTTCTTTCATAACTAAAAAATAAATAAAAATGAGCATATCTCTGAGCAAAATCTTCATTTGTTATTGCAAAATAATAATAGTAATAATTTCTTAATTTGACTTTTAAATAATGTAAATAAAATAACTAAAACAGGCTTTAACTGATCCCATCTGCACTTTCCCCCTTTATTGAAGGGACGCAAGTATGAAATAACGTTGGTCAAGCGCCCACCCCCGCATCCCATGTCCACGTTCAGTGGAATACACTCCCCCCCCCCCCTTTTCCACCAGTCTCACGTCTGTTAGAAATATGCGTCGCACAGATCACTAGCTTATCAGGAGGACACATTCCTCTCAGTTTCTATTAATGCAACTGCTTACTTATAATTTAGTAATTCACTCTTTGAGTCTTCGTGAATATAGTGAACATCTAAAATGATTTTGCGAGATATCGCTGAGTTTTATTTGTGACTTTCCTTTAGAAAAGGGGTCAGTGAAAGTTAGTCGAGGTATTGCAGCGTTAATCAAGGCAAGTACAGAAAGAAAGGATGGAAAGGCAGTTTTCCTAAAGTGGAAAATCTCAGTAGATGTGCATGTTAAGTGTAGAAAAGCATACGTAAATGAACGAATGATTACTGCTTATCTGAAAAAGATTGAGGAACAAAGTGCTAGCACTTCTCAAATTTTAAGATCATCAACTCCTCAGTTTAATTTTCGAACTAATTGTTTTATATGTGGACTGTCCATTTCGGAAGAGTTCATCGCAACACAAGCGAAAAATCCACCAAGCGAATGCAATATTGTATACAGTGTGCGACACATGGGATTCAAAAGTACAATTCTGAAAGCAGCAAGAGCTCGCAATGATGATTATGGGCAGGCTATAATTCAGCACATCGAACCAGTGAATGAATTGATCGTAGCAAATGCTCAATATCACATCAAATGTTTAAAATATATATATTTATGGGAGGCCGAAGGCCCAAGAACAGTAGAAACGTGGTCCATTTGCCGAGGCAATTGGCGAAGCAATGCAAAGTATATTACGATTACCTTGAAAATCATGATGACGAGTGTCAATTCTCCATGGAAGAGCTAATGAAACAGGTTACAGGGAATTATCAACTTGATATGAGAACTGTAAGGTTTAACCTCATTTAGAGATATGGAGATGACATACTGATCACAAAGAATCAGAAAAAAAAGTCCATTGTGTGTTTCAAGAATATAGGAGGGAAGATACTGACTAATGCATGGTATCAGCAAACATGTAAATCTCATCGAGATGAGAGGCTGCGAGTGGTTGAAACAGCAGCAAAAATTATTTGCGAAGATATCAGATAGAAGATTTGCTTCGGGAAACTGCAACAACATCGCAGTTGTGCGTCAAGACGAAGAGGAGGGCTAGACTTTGAAACCGATCTCGAAATGGATTGCCCACACAATGAATCAGAGGTCCCAATGGAAGGGGGCATAGTCATGCTGCAAGGTATCAAATATTTACTATTAAAAAAAACTTTTATTTATAATATTAATAGTTATAAAAACACCCACTAATTCCATTCGTTTTTTTTCTATTTTGTAAATGTCGGTGAAAAGCAGGGACCCTCAAATAAAAGAAAGCGGAAACAGTACTTTGTTTTTTTTAAGTAAATGTACTTACTAATGTACATAATTATTTATAATTAAATAATAATTCATAATGAGTCGTCATTTTTATTGTTAGCAACTTCATTGTAAAATATAGTCCATCATAATATCTTCAGTATCATTGAAAGTCAATCTTTGCAAAAAATGGTCAGTTTTCATGTTAAATCAAATGTACAGTGCCATAATTCCTATTTTCCGGCTTTTTTTTATTGTCACACCCACATTTTTAACTTCGAGAACTTTAAGAACTGGAATCCATTCAGCTTTTATATGTTAAAGCCTGCGTTAGTTATTTTATTTACATTATTTAAAAGTCAAATTAAGAAATTATTACTATTATTATTTTGTAATAGCAAATGAAGGTTTTGATCACAAAAATGCTCATTTTTATTTATTTTTTTGTTATAAAAGAAACAATGACCATCAGATTAATAAAATATAGTCAATAATAATATATTTAGTATTATTAAGTGGGGAAAATTTGCGTAAAATGGTTGTTTTTCATGTTTCATCGACGTACGGTGCTGTAATTCACGTTTTTCAGAATTTTTTGCTTTTCACACGCATTTTTGCGGCTCTCTCACGGCTAAACCATTGATCCGAGAAAAAAACTTTAAATACATAAAATGTAGGAAATTTTGTGCTCTTTAATTTATGTATTGATGACTTTTATGTAAAATGCATAATTTTGAAGTTATTTAGTAAAAACGAAAAAAAGCCACGTTTTTTGCCAAAAAAACGTGTTTCCGGGGAGAAGTTTTGTTGGATAATGGCAGATTCGTGTTCAGCGACCCAAAAAACATAAAGGGAGCCAAAAATCAAAACTACACCAAAACTTGCATTTATTTGTCCTTTTTGAGCACGTAATGCCTGGACTACTAAGAGGATTACCTATAGCCAAACCGTCAATCATACGAAAGAAATTCCTTTTATGAATAAGCTCCTCGATTTCGAAAAAGGAAAAATTAAATTCAGAGCCTTTTCTTGAGGCAATATAAAACACCTTCGACAGGAACATTAGTAAATAACGATTTAACATCAAAAGAAACCATCATATGGCCTTGTGGCTTAAAACTGTGAAGTTTCTTAGCAAATTCAAAAAAATTCTTAACAGTGAAAGAATTACTGCTTGAGAGAGGAGAAAATATGGAAACAAGATATTTTGCAAGTTTATAAGAAGCCGTACCGACACTGGAAACAATGGGTCTAAAAGGAATGTCAGGTGGACCTTAGGTAAAGCATAAAACCTGGCACAATGAGCAATTGAAGGAATACGAGACCTCTTTAATTTAGCAGGAATAATATGTGACGACTTAATGGCAGATTTTTGGGAAGCTTACCACATCATAAAAAATTCTCACTCCTTATTTTCCAAGTATTTGAAAATCTTTAATTTAATTCTTTTTTTTCACTCGCTTTTTAGTTTTTGTTTGGCTTGCTCTCCGATAGATGTCGCTACTTGTCCACCCAGTTGTTTTGGCTGCATTTTTTCTCATTGGTTACTTTTCTTTAGGCGGGATTGTTCCCATAGCAGGTATATAAGCCTGCGTCTCTTTGTCTCTTTGCTCAGTTTTGCTATTTTTTAGCTCGCTGAGTTTTGCACTGATGAAGAATCTCGATAGTAGATTCGAAATAGCTATTTATTACCTTCTCATACTTTATTTGTACATTTATAATCGTTGGTTTTCTATCTTTAAACATTTAAATACACACCTGTAATCATATGAAAAAAATACATGAATTATCAAGAATGACAAAAATTTTTGGCCGAAGAAATATGTTTATTAGAAGTAAAAAGTTGCGCGCCATACAAAATATCTTTAAATGTTTGATTAAAATAGTTGCATTATCTGTGGCATGTCGCAAAATAGAAATAATTTACAATTCCATTTCAAACTGTGGTACATATTTCCCTTAATAATCCTATCGTAAAATTAAAATTTTCATATTAGCTCTTTTTCAGTAACTTTTGGCATCTAATTTAGTTTATCAGCCACCTTTTTTTCGTTATCTTAACACTTTCGTTGGCAGATCGTCACAGTAAAGAAATGAAATAGACATTCATGTCGGAATAATATTTTCATGAACATCATATTTAAACAAAGTCATTTATATATATATATATATATATATATAAATAGTAATATATTTTTAATTTTTTTTTATTTGCATAAAAAAATTGTGTCACATTCCTTTACAAAATATATTTCAATTTCGGATATTAAAGAAAATGCTGCTGGTATAAAAATAGAAACTTGTTACATCATCATGTAAACAGCCGCTTCGTTGACATCAATGCAAATCAGAACTGTAGGAATCATTCTATTTCCTTTTCATATTAATTTCCATTTTAATGTTGTTATTAAAATCTGCCGTAACATTTATTTATTCAACAAATATTTTAATAAGACACATTATTAAGATAATTAAGTATGTTTATTTGATTTTATGCATTTAAAAATATTTCATGCTCTTATTTTAAATTTAAAAAAAAACGAAGGCTAACGAACATGCCATTGTCATAAATATAAAAAATATAAATGTTTTTCATACTATTCAATTGGCAATCGCATGAAGAGTTTTTGGAAACGTTTGGAAAATATTGTATAAGAACAATATTTAATAGATATTAAACATTTCATTTATTTTTTGCGTTTTATTACACATGAGTCGATCTGAAAAGTAGCCTATATTTTTAATTTAAAATTTGAATACATGTTTAAAAATAAGAGAGAGTCATCGACTGTACAAAAAGTATTATGCACATTATTATTATTATTATTATTATTAAATGCCAAAACATAAATCAAATCATATTGAAAAATGTATAGAGATATACTATTATTGATACATGTGGAGAGTAACAAAGTAGTTGTTACGGCAAAATGTGATTCAATGGAATTAATAGTTCAAAAGACCAGTATGGGTTAAATAATATTTAGATTTTTTGAAGTAATTACTTATCTTTTTCTAACACGATCATATTTTTAAGCATTTATGAAATGTGATTTGAATGAAATATTTTAAAAGTCTATGAAAATTACAAGTGGAGTTGAATAACTTTGATCAATATAATTTAATTTACCTTTGTTCAAACAATTCAGCGATTTGCTTATTTCTATTACTGGAAATCACTCCTTTAAGCCTTATACAATAATTTACCGATTGCTGCAATAGGTTATAAAAAGAAATATTGTATTCCTTGAATTTTTAAAACTGAGTTAAAGCTAATGAAATGCACTATTTGTAATAACATAAATAAAAAATTGTGCGGTGTAATTGGAAATCATTATTCACCTTCCGTAACTTGGGGTGGCTCCAAAAAACATTTAAGTTCGATTTAGCTTATTTTTACGCAAATGGATATGGCTTCATCTTTAAGCTGCTAAGTATTCACATGTATTATACAAGAAATTTCCTACGCAATTAAAATTTATTTTTATGAAATTATTATCTTTTGTATATATTTACGCGGATTACTCTAAGATAAGGGGTATCAAACTGGGGCCCTTTGTATATCCCCCCCCCCAAAAAAAATATAGAAATCTTTGTATTAACGATATCTCGAATCTTTGCGATTTAAGAACTCGACTATTTCTTTAGAAAAAAGTGGTTTTAGGCAGTCCACAGATTGACACCCCTGTTCTAATGTCTTAGATCTCAGATTGAGCTTCAATACATATGTACCTTTTTCTTGGACGAGAGTACGCTTTAACGATTCTTAATTCTTTCTGATTTTGTATTTGTTTTTCGTATTTGTTGCGTTTTTTTTTAAAGTTCAAGACAGATTTTTTTCTTAATGTGATGAAAATGCAAATAATGCATCCTAATAATTTTGAAGAATTGAAGAAGTAATGACCTCAGGCTGGAATATTATGAAAATTCTTTCAGAAAATATAATGCAGTGAAATACTTAGCTCGGGCAGCGACAGAGTTTCCCTGATATGAAATGATACTTAAGAGATTTTTCCAAGAATAAATACTAAAATATTATATAAAATATGTCATGTTTGGCTATTGATTTCTTTTATGAATGCAGTGAACTTTATCTGAAATCACACATTCTAGTTCAGTAATATATTTAACGCTCGCTACTTTTAAATTCCAAGAAGTAATATGATAAAAGGGAATATTGGTACAATAGTGTTATTCTGTCTGTAAACTTACTTTAATGTCTTTGATTATAGACACACTAGTGTTAAGAAATCGATATTTCAATCCCCAAAACTATACAAGTATGACAAAATAATGAATATCACATTAAAATGAAAGTATCGATTATGAGCATAAAAAATACCATGTACATATAATACTAATTATAGGTTGTGAAATTCTTATTCGTGTATTTGCAATTTCCAACAATGCTAAGTCATGAAATGAGCAGTATAAATACAACTGAAATATTAATGTAAGTTCCAACACGTAAAAGTAATTTTTGAAAAGCTTTATATTTACTTTTAAAAAACATTTTTTCATTTATTTCGCAGATTTATAATTATATATTATTGAAAAATACAACGCCAAGAGAAATTGGCACAGGGGACATAGTGTTAAATGCAATGTCATCAAGTCACTAACAATCAAAACAAAAGTGTTATTATTAAAAACTTCAATCATGATTTATAAAAAAAGGTTTTTATCAAGATGTCGTGCACTAACAATCAATAAAGAAGGTTTATAATTAATAACTTCAAACATGATTTATAAATAAAAGCCTTTTAATTAAGATATAATGCTTTAAATTTTGTAAATTGGTGTCATATTAGTTATTTTTGGTTAATAATTATGTTCAATTTATAGAGGTATTTTAATTCAGTATAACTTTAATGTTTGATGTACACTGGTGTCTAAAAGTTAAGCATAATTGGTAATTAAGTAATTATTTTTAAGTAATGAAAGAAATATGAATCGGAATGTGCTGAAACTCGAGGTATGTAAACAAAATAGTACGCGTCACATATTTTCGCGAAGAGTTTTCCCCGAAATCGAACAGGGGACCGTCAACAAATTGAAAAAGAATGAAGATCTTTTGGATAAACCTGTCAAAACTAATGTAGCAAAAGTTTTCAAACTGCACATTATGACTAATTGGCTTATTGTAATGTACTGTGTTAATTTTTACAAGGATAGCATGTATACTCGTAGAGAAATTAAGGTTTTTATAAAAACAGTCCTAAGTTTTTTTTTTTTATAATTTGCAGAGTTCTTAATATAAAATAATGTTCTTTTTTGAAAAAATGACAAACATCATTGTACACAATACCCTGTCATCAGAATTAAAAAATAATAAAAATTGTATGACAAATGAGCAGGTTTACTAAATAATTTTTTACTGCGCATGCATGAACGCTATGGAAATTTCATTTGCATATTATGTTAGTTAAATGTATAGAGCAACTTTTGTGAAAGTCTCAAAAACATAGCTTAAAAATTCTGAAAATTATCATTGATAGAATGAGATCAAAATCCTTTATTCCCTAAATGAAGCAAAAAGATGAGGGGCTGTATCCATATTCCATTGCTTAGTGCCTACACAATATTGCACGTTCAACTATATTTAGGTAAAACCCCTGATTTTTTTGCTTCCTTTAGGAATAACGGATTTTGAGTCGATTCTATAGGCGACCATTTTCAGAATTTTCAAGCTATGTTTTTGAAACTTTTACAGAAGTTGCTCTATACATTTAGCTAACACAATATGCAAATGACATTTTGATATCGTTGACGCATGCGCAAAGAAAAATTATTTACTAAACATACTCATTTTTCATACAATTTTTATTATTTTTAAATTCTGATGACAGGGTATTGTGTGCAATGATGTTAGTCATATTTTCACAAAAGAACATTATTTTATATTAAGAACTCTGCAAATTATAAGCAAAAAACTTGGAAAAATTTAGGACTGTTTTTATAAAAACCTTAATTTCTCTACGAGTGTACATGCTATCCTTATAAAAAAAAAACACAGTACATTACAATAAGCCAATTAATCATAATGTGCAGTTTGAACACTTTTGCTACTTTAGTTTTGACAGGGTTATCCAAAAGATCTTCGTTCTTTTTCAATTTGTTGACGGTTCCCTACTTGATTTCGGGGAAAACTCTTCGTGAAAATATATGACGCTTACTATTTTGTTTACACACCTGGAGTTTCACCAGATTTCGATTTATATTTCTTTCATTACTTAAAAATAATTACTTAATTACCAATTATGCTTAACTTTTGAACACCAGTGTATATCAATCATTTCTTCAATGCAAAAACATTTTTTTCATATGGGGAATTTTTTTAATTTTTACAAAAATGCATACACAAATATATACTCAGAGTAAACATAGTAAATAGAGGGAGAATTCCTCCAGTGTTTCTTCAGCCAAGATAAGAATCACGTGACTCCAGGCAAGACCGTTTCCGGTCATCGTAGTAATAGCATTGATTTCTGTGGAGGACATTCGACAATTTTTTGTTTGCGACTAAAAAATATCATGGTATCAAGTTGTTGTGCCTATGGATGCACAGACAGACAAAGCAAAACAACCTCTGTTACTTTCCATCGGTATGTATTTATTTTTTATTACTTTTTTTAATATTTAAAGGACTTTAAAAATGTATCATTCCAACTATTATACCGTTTAGTCTTGTTATCATGATAAAAATAGAAAACATTTTACGTTTAATAACTTAAATGTATGTAATAATGCTATTTACTATCATCCAGTGTCATCAATTTAAATATTAAAAGTGTATATTTGGTTAATTTGAATTAATTTGAACCGTAATAAGAACATTTCTTATTACGGTGCTTGGCGATACATTTTTATCGCCAAAAGAAACTTGTTTTCATTGCTTTAAAACGTAAACACTTGCGTTTTTTATTTTTATTTTTATTTTAAATAAATTTTTGCTTTAAATGAATCGCATCTTTACTCTCTTGTTAGTTATTTCGCGTGAGTTTATATATCTTTAAATTTTAAAATTTGAAATTAATGCAGTTGTTTGAAATAAATACAACTTTCTAATATCATTTTATAATTTTTAATTGAAGTTTCTGAGAAAAAATGCACGAATTTGTTTTATATTTTGTCATGTTTTAAGAATTCTTTTTAATTAAAATTAAATTTGTGAAATATTTTAAAAATTATAATATTAAAATTACTAATAAAAAATGATGGTTGGAACGGTATATTGAATTTATTCTTTTTATGTAACAAACATTTAATGAAACAATGGTTATTTATTTATTTATTAATTAAGTCCTTTTTTTTCGACTTGTACTTGTCTTATATTCTTTGTGGCTCTTTCTCACTTATTAAATTCAGTTAAGGGATTTTAAAAAAGTATACTAATTTTAATTTTTTTAAGTAATTTCTTTGCTTACTTGTTTATATATGTATACTTTTGCATGCATTAACACTTAAATTTGCCAACATATTATACATTTTTATTATCATTATATACTTTTAAAAAAGTATCATTTATAAAATACTATTTTAATTCATTTTATGTATAGCTGTCCAAAGCATGAAGACAGAAGAAAAATCTGGGAAATGAAATTACGAAGAGAAAATTTCAAAACTACAAATTCTTCAGTGGTGTGCTCGAAACATTTTACTCCCGATTGCTTTGACAGAGAAAATTTGGTGGTATATAGTTGAAAAAAAAAAAAAAAAAAAAAAAAAAAACTGCTGTACCAACATTATTCGATTTTCCCAAACATCTGATTGAAAGAAAGGTTTTACGCAAGCCCTTAATTAAGAAAACACTTTTACTGGCCTCAAAATAAAAACTGTTCTATCACGTCAATCTTAAATGAGATTCAATTACCTTGAAAATTGAAATTATCTTTAATAATTTTGTTACAATTAAATAACCTTTAAATATTTTTGTTATCATTAAATAAGGCGGTGATTATTATTTAAAAAAAAATAGTAGTACATCCCGTAGGTAACAATGTGGCACTCCTCATTTAAAATTTATTTTATTGAATAGGCACATTTTATTTTAATAGAATAAAAATTTTGTAATTGCAAATATGTTTTTAACATTAAAAAATTCTTATTAGTAGTCCCTGGGAATTCAGATTATGGATTTAGTGTATCGTGAGGTTCTGAAGATTGGCAACTGCTGATATAAATGAATTAAACATGGCTGAATAAATTTTGTTTTTTAATTCTATCGTTTCTAAAAGTGAAATTTTGCATTTTGGACTTTTTCGAACTAATTTGTGTGCATTTATGCAATTTGTTTTATAAAATAATTTCAGTATATGTTAAAATAGTGCATTAAATTATTTGTAAATTTCCATCCTGAAGAAAAGTTGCATATAATATTATCTGTGTAAGTTATGATCATTAATGAATTATTCAATTAAACTTTTTGCGTTGAAAAGCATACAATTAATTATATGCGTTGTAATAGATGTGTTTGTTTAGAAAGAAAAACAATAAACATTTTGTGAATTTAGAAAATTTAAAGTTGATGTTTATTTTTAATTAAAATGCCCTTTATTTAATATCAGCATTTAAAAATAAAATAATTATCAAATTGTTTAATTTTTTGTTTTTAATTTACAATAAAAGTTTGGCTTGTTTGTTAATTTGATGTAATAATAAGCAAATAATTCATCACTTAAACTTTCTTTCTCTCGAAATTTCATCTTTCTTCCTCCCCCTCCTCAGCCTCTGATCTTCCAGCACACAAAGTTAAACTTCTTAACCAATTTCTTTATTTTTTTCCCGCCTATTTGTACTTTGTATTAACAATAAAAAATTAATTATGGCATTAAATTAAATATAAACAAATCCATGTAAAAGATTGAAAACTGAATAAAAATATATACATTTGAATGATAAAAAAAATTAAGCATGAAATAAATAAACATTAGCATAAAAATCCAACGTACATTCGGATTTCTTTTACTACTGATTTGTATTTCTGTCAACTCTCAAGTGTCTGAATGACAGCATAAAAATACTGCACTCCTGCCAAGAGCTACGATAAAGAGACAAATCTAGCATTACTTCTGGCAACCATTCATCGCCAAATGCCTGGAGTCACGTGGGTCATCCTGGCAGCATTTCTTACTGCAGGAAGCAATGGGAATTCTCCCTCTATTTACTATGTTTACTCTGAGAATATATATAAATGTATAACGCATGAATACTTTCCATATTTAAAGTTAAAAGATAAAAGAGTTAAAGTTAAAAGATTTTTATAGTTGGAAGTAAATCTATACAAGTTGGCAATATTATACACATTTGCATAAAGCATAATAATGTGCAGAGTGTTTCGATCTGTATGAGATTAACAATTTAGATTTTAGTTAATTTTCCGTAGGAACATTCAAACTCATTAGAAATAAAATTATTTTTTTTACTCAAAAACTAGCTTTTACATTGTACATTTTGTACATTAAACCTCAGTATACTACACAAAATACACAATATGAGATTTAAAAATGTCTTAATCAATGAAGAGCATTAAAGAACTGATAACAGAGGTAAATAAATAATTAATTTACTCCGCATATCTTTTAAAATCTCGTCAATTTACTTTGTTTGTCCCTACTAAATGAAAAAGAAGTTTTTTGTTTTCTTTCTCATTCAAAGATACTTGCATGTATACAATGAAAAAAATGTTCTAAATCAAGGAAATTAAAATGTAACCATGAATCCAAGTTTCCTATAATTCAGACTTACATTCTTTGTCTTTTAGAACTTCAAATATTTTCGATATTTGAAGAAGAACTTAAAGGAACAATGTTTATTTTGATTCCAGTAATCATTGGAATGTTTAGTTTATATAGGGTATTAGTCAGTTTTCTCACCTAGAAGGTAGTATTTCCCATTACTTGTAAACTTCGAGTACACATATTTATATCCAACAAATATGTTTTATCGGTAAAACAGGTCAAAATAACTTTATTAAGATATCGTTAAAATTTATATTGTTTGGTAACATATGTATGTATGAAATAATTAGACATGCTGAAAGTGTTTAGTTGAGAATTTTTAGCAACTGAAAATATTGTATTCTGGCTTGATAAAACGACTTTATATACTATAAAAACTACTCGGAAATCTTTTTCTTGGTAATCAGTGACTTCAAAATTTAATTTATTTTCAAAAATGCAACTCTGAATAGAATTGGAAATTATACTGGTTTCAGAACTTACTAAAGAAAATTAACGTTTTTTTCTGAATTTTCGGTACCTTGTAATATGACATTTAATTACATTGGTTTCAGTGCTTACTAAATATAAATAACACTTTTCTGAAACATCGGTACCTCGTAATATGCCATTGAATTTTGTTTTTTTGTTTTATTTTAAATACTTATATAATGAAATTTTCTAATTAAAAAAAAGAAACTGCACGCAGTATCGTTTATAATACTGTGTTAATCCATTGTTTCAAATCAGAATAACTATTTTTCGAATGGTATTTAGTTTTAATAGATTTTTTTCAGATCAGTAATTGCATTAAAACTTGCAAAAAAAAAAAAAAAAATAAAAAATACAACCTTTTTTTTATGAATACGCTTAAAGTTAAATTACTTTTCGCGCGAACAGTTTCCGATTGCCCAGCTCGATTGTATGCAATAAATTTAAGTCCAGATATACAAATTACTATTAATACGAACAAGAGTGGTTTACTATTGCGTGTTCGCCTTAAAGACTCGACTATAAAATTAATTTCAACATAAATGCCAGCGCTATTAATTGTTCATGTTTTTCTGTCAGACATGTTTTTAAAAGAGATTGTTGCTCGAGAATATAGAACACATGGAAAATGAATACTTCACCTAAGGAAATTAATAAGAATGCTGGAAAATCTACTAGAAAAAATTCTGAAAATCAGTGAAAAAAAATAGAACTAGTGTTTTAAAAATTGCAAACATATTAGTTTCTACAGATTAAGGAAGCTTTTCACAATCATTGGTCATTTGGAAGTCATTATAGAATGCTGTTTTTCGTGGTTATATTATGTTTTCGTATAATAAGACATAGGTGTCTTTTTTAACAGAGTGAAAAAAGTCTTGCGCATTTTTATATTTCAAATTTTTGAATGACCTAAAAACACAACAAAAATAGTGTCTCTGAAATTTCATTAGAATGAAATATCAAGCAGCAAACTTGAATTTAATATTTACTTTTTTGCTCATCATACTCGTTTTTTCTTATGTAACTACAGAAAATCATTACTTTCTGTTAGCCGAAAGCAATAAATATATAGAAGCAATCTATTCTTCAAAATTAATTGCACTGCTCTTAACAGATAGCTGCTCGAAAGAGACTCTCATTGATTCCTTGAAATTCAATATGTGTCAAAAAGTTTTTATGATTAACGTTTCTTCAAGAAACTGTGAGAGTGCAAGGAGAAAAAAAGCCTGGGAGAAAGTACGGAGTAAACAAACTTAGTCAGTACAAAAAATTGCAAAAAGTTCCAAATTGCTTAAGCGTAGAAGTGACGTATATGAGAATATTGGAACTGTTTAAATCAGGATATTCGTCGAATTTTATCTACTACTCCTAGTATTATTGGAGTCTAAATTAATCCCGGTTATTTTCTATTTTGAAAATTTTAGTATTTCAAATACAAAAAAGAGTAATTTATGCTTTATATATAAAATTAAATAGATACCGCCTGAGAAGGTAGTACTTAGCATACAATTAAAATTATAGTTAAGAATAATCTAAAACTATAAGAATTCTCAAAAAACCATTAAAATCCGGTACTAGGAGCGTTACAAATAAGGTACCCTGGGGTAATAACGCCACGTTAAGGTTCTAGCAATTTTCACGGCTCAGTTTTAGTTTGTATTTTTCAAACAAATATATGATTTGATACAGCAACTCATTGACTATCTATATAAAAAAAATAATATAACAGATATGAATACATAAAATGTAATGGCGTGATTTCTTGACCAATGCTATTTGGCGTTATTACCCACCTATATGGGTAATAACGCCATGCAAACAAAACTATGAAATAAGTTGGAATAATTGCATGTAGATTGCCCAATTCTAAAAATACAAACTCTCAGCTCTAGAAATTGACAAATTGCATCCTAAGCTATTGAAAATGTTCAATTTTTTGTGAAAGTATAAGAAAAATAAAGGTGTGGTGTGTGTGGGGAGGGACGAGGCAAAAGAATATCAGAGAGTGAGCTTCTTTTTGCTTAAAAAGGACTGCTTAAGTACAATTATTAGAAACATTGCACCGTTTTAACTGTGTTTATTTAAGTCAGTATTTAGGATGTAGCTCGGTCACTGTAGGGAATCAACCGGGGTAAAAATTGCAAGGATTGGCGTTATTACCCCGTTATAGTTATTGCGCTGTACATTTTAAATTACAAATTATCTCGAGAAGATATCCAAAATCTTCAACAACATTTTGAAAGGCCATGAAATGTACTACAAATTTATGTAATTAACGAAGTATTTCCGGATTTAAAAAATAGTCTTCACATCACAAAACGTATCTCGCAAATTTTAGATCAAGCGTTAATTTTAGCTACTTGTACAAACAATAAGATCTAAAAATGAAACAAATTAACTTGAAGCTGTTTTTTTGCGATTTATATGACTCAAAACCCTTCTGCGCAGAACACATGGGTGTCATTTACCAGATTATTTCATAATTATGAAAAATATTAGCACTTGGCGTTATTACCCCGTCTGGCGTTATTACCCCAGGGTACCTTATTTGATAAAACTGAAATATTGTTATCAAGCCCATATTATGACAATGTTATGTTCATAGATTTTGAGTTTAATACAATTTTATTATAGAAAAAAATGACAGACAGTATTTTCAAGCAGAAAAATAGTGTACATGCATATAGAAAGGCAATACAAAAGTTTTACAAATGAAATTAAAAAATATTCAAGTTTGAGAATTGCAATATTTTTTTCTTTTAAATAAAATCTTATATATGTATATTAAATAAGCTATTATATGTCTATTTAAAACATGTTAGTTTTCATATAAAATTTCATCAGACGGTTTGAAAATCTGATGACGGAAGATACTACGAATTTGTCTATGTTTCGTATTGCCATTCATATTTTTGCTAAACATCTCTTGTACTCCCACTATGTGATACGAATTAATATCTTTTTTCTGCCTTCTTTTAACATTTCAAAAAAAAAATGAATGACACTCTATCATCTAAATTCTCTGCCGGAAATTTCAGTATTAACTTTTGCTTCTCCTTATACGCCAAGTTTGAAATCTATTTTTCCCACCTTTTTTTACTTTATTGAAACACAAATTAAGTAATCCAAAGTCCACCTAGGAGGAATTACTATATTTTTCAGTGCAAAACAAAGAATACGTTTCAATTTATTTTTCCACTTACTTTCTCCTACGCGCATGTTCATATCGTATAAGTACTATTTTAAGGACTCAGAGTTGCTATTGGTTTATCAATGTTAGTGACGCTAACAGCATTAGAGAAAAAGTACTGTCACTTTAACAACAAAAAAAAAAAAACATATTTTTTGATACCTAAATGTAACCGATAGAATCAAGAATAGAGCCTGTGCCGAATAAAAATTGTAACTGCTAAAATAAAACAATTTCTCATAATAAATAAAAAACTAGTCATTGGTGGCCACCATAATACTTATCAATCATGGATATGCATAATAGAAAATATGAAAATAAAATCAAGTAATACCTAATTGCGTAAAAGAAACATCCTTACAACTACAAAAATGATAATTATATAAACTCACAATTTACAGTGCTAGATCAAGCGTTCCATTTCTATTTAAAGTATACTTTTGAATTGAAATTTGAATGAAAAAATGAGTCATGAAATATCGAATAATGTGGAAAACATGACTACAAATATCTCGACAACTAATTATCCAATCGACTTAATTTTTTGTGCAAAATTTAAGATTTTTTTAAAATTCTTATTCATTTCTTAAAATAACAAAAAAAATGTACCTTTCATCCGAAAAAAATAGTTCTGGATAATCGATGTTACTGATATTAAATGCGCTTCGTTTCATTCTTATATACTACGTACATACCAAACTTCAAGTCTCTGTCTCGATTTGTTCGAGAGATAGAGGGTTTACAGATACACAGACAGACGGGCGGCATTTTTTTTTCTAAAAATATGTTTTTTTCGGAATCTCCTGTGTCTGAATCGTGTAGATCCGTCATTTATTTTTTTTCGATTTTCAAAACGATTGCAAGACTTATCCTATACTTCGTATGTTGGGTAAGTAATAAATGCAAAAATAATCTATGAGTATAAAATAGATATATTTTATTTATAAAGAAAGCGCTCCTTTGTAAAAAATCGGAACTGCGGTGGTACATTTCAATATTAAAGTAGATGTTATTTTTGTGCTACAGCACATTTCTTAGGGGTGGAATAAAACTCGAATCCTACACCGACGATATCCAAATGAGTACGACTAACTCGAAACCTTAAATAAGATTATTTCGGCGATAGAGACCAGCAATATGTATTTGATAACTTTGCACCATTTCTGTGACATTTCTACTTGTACCTGGATTGAGCGGATAGTAATTTCATTGCCATCTATCCTTACATTAGACTTTTAAATAGGCAATAATAGTAATCAATTCCTGTGATTTTGCATTAATATATTGTAAGAATTTATTTAATAGCTGTCAAATTTTGTGAATTATTGAATTTAAAAAACCGTTAGTTTACAATAAAACACCAGTCAAATTATTCGTTAAAATGCATGTCTCCTAGCATACGTATGATTATCTGAACATGAAATTTCATAACTGAAATCAGTAAATTTTTCTCCAAGAAGAAATATTAAAAAGTTCCTTTTATAATATAAATTATTTTTTGGACAAATCTTGCCAACATTTAAATATGGAATCCATCGAGTCTGTTATACCTTGCACTTGAATTTTATTTCTTTCCATAACAAATTCAGTCTTATTTCAAGGAACTTACAAACTTTCTGATCTCAATTTCATTTATTGAGATGTTCACGTTTGATTTCTGACGATCATTAAAAGTAGTAAATATCTTCAGAACAGCTTCCCTGATTTGCCTTTACGTCACACGGACATAGTATCTTTTCAAATGATGATTTGGCTATGCCACATATGGACAAATGATTCCAAAATTTTCTTTTATTTTTTTATTTTATTTTAATTTTTGCGTTATTTAATCCAAGAACGTTTCTGATACAATTAGGGAAAAAAATTAATAAAAACTGGTGATAAAATATTATAAGTTCGATAAAAGACGTAAATAATAGGCATTATATGAATTTGTTTTTTCAAAAATGTTGATCAGTTAAGTGGTTAATGACTCATTATGATAAAATGGTAACTATTCTTAATCAGCATCCGTGATTTTGCATTGTGGCGGCTTTACACTGCAAGTAAAAAT
This sequence comes from Maratus speculifer, assembly GCA_964019185.1. Classification (NCBI taxonomy): domain Eukaryota; kingdom Metazoa; phylum Arthropoda; class Arachnida; order Araneae; family Salticidae; genus Maratus; species Maratus speculifer. The sequence goes on along the minus strand of OZ025294.1, from coordinate 164,131,320 downwards.
TAATCACATTCAAACTAAAATATAATTCGTTGCGAATTTTGACAAATCTTCTATCGAAGCCCTTCTGATAATCGCTTAATCATCTAATCAAATCTCCCAAAATATTTAATATACAATAAATTTTACTATAGTGTCAACAGTAAGCTCCAATTTGCGCATTCACTGAAGAACTATCTGCTTATCTACGTTTACTCGACAGTATCCGAACAAAATCTTAAATAATATACACCCAGAGATATATTTTCTAGAATGATAAAAAATATAATATCATATTGTTATTTAAGTATTTATTGTTATTATTATGCTTGTTTCGTTATTTCAAAAGAAAATTTGGTAATAAAATTAATCAGCTTTTTTTTTTTTTTTCTTTTAAGAATAGCAATATTTATGTTTTGATAATATATAAAATATAATGTACGAGTTACTTTTAATGTGCAATTATACGCACAAATGCAACTTTTTTTCTTTATAAAAATCTCATTTAATAAACTCATTCTCCAAGTTTTTTGTTATTTAAATGTTTCTTGGAAAGCTTGTACTACACTGTAAAAAAATTCTGCAAAGTTACAAACTTTTTCTAGGAAACTGGGATTCGAAGAAATTTTCATGTTACGTTTACATGAAAATTTCATGTAACCGACTCTAAAACTTGAATTTTTGCTGTTACCGTTACAGGAAAAGTTCTAGTAATCCCAGTTTCCTAGAAAAAGTTCAGTAACTTTACAGAATTTTTTTACAGTGTACATTTAAAAGTAGAATGATAATGTTTCAGTACATTTATCAATTAATTATATGTATATATCTGTATATTTAATCCATATTCAGACAGGGCAGGGGAAAAAAGGAATCCACAATTACATTTTTCTACTTTTTCATTTTATATTTAAAAAAAATGTAGATACACATAATATTTAAAATTTTTCATAAATGAAAATATTTAATAGATTTAAAATGAATGATGTTTATATTTTGGAACGTGAATTTCTAAAACAAGATATTTCAAACTGTCTTCGATAAACATTCCAGCAGTATCTTATGCAAGCGCTTGATATTCCTTTGATACGAATACAACATTTTTGAATTATCATTTGAGCTGTAGCAATAAATTAAATTTTGACTGAAAATGCTACTGGAAATGAAAACATTTTGGTTCAGTAAGCATTTATTATATGAGAATAAAGCTCTAATTTTAAGTTATTTCGTGAAACTGCTTATGCTAAAGGAGCAATTTGCGCTTAACATTTGACTTCTGAATAGTTTTGTTTCGAATAAGTTAGAGTAGGATGAAAACGTCCGAAGCATAATTATATAGAGTGAAATAAACTGTGGTGAATTTCATAATCTAAAACACACTTTTTCAATCTTTTTTTTCAATCTTTCGACAGACTTGAATGCTTACGTATATTTGCGTGGTAGACTTTAATATATAATTATTTATCCGATATTAATTGCAGTTATAGTCTGATATTATTATATTCGCAGGCACATACTAAATAATGATGATAAAAAATTAAGATTTTTTTTTCAATTTTCGTATAATTTAAAAGAAAATACATAATCCCAGCTTTTAAAAATATACCTTTTAATTCTAACACATGATTCAAAGAAAATATGAAACTAAAATAGATATTTAATTATGTGTATATATATGTCACGGTCAATTTGTTTAATCGATTATTGTTATTAGTAATCGGTTATTTTTAATAATAACCAAATGGTGTCAAAATAAATAATGGAACATGTCTTTTGATTGAGTATTATTGTCTCTTAACAATCATTTTTGTTATTAGACTCAAACAATTATGTTAGTATGTATTTTTGTAACGTATGCATTCGTTTAATTTCTTAATTAATCGTGTTGACTGTACCTCATTGGTAATCGTTAATAATAACTGGTAAATTTCATTAATATGCAACATTTATAAGTTTTACCAAAATACTTCTTTAATATTAATAATAACTGGTTTTTTATTAATAATTAACGGAAGAAGTCGGGAAGAGAAAATAGAAAAATTGTATTACGTTGGGAATAATGGCTACTTAAAATTGATAAAACAGTGAGTTTCCCGATCCAGAGCCAAGTGGCTCCATGCGGTCCACACAGGGAGGTCACGAGACCCCCGAAAGAGGAGGAACCAAGTGACGTCCGGCCTCACGACAGCGCCCGCTGCCGGCCAGGAAGACAAGCGAGGACACCCAGCCCACGGACATGGACTTAGCGTCGCGGCCTCGGCCGCTCACCATCCGCAGCCACCACTCGACGCCGCCCGCGCCCAACACGCCGATTGGAGCAGCCAAGCAGGCATCGTAGCACAAGCCGCCTGAACAACCATTGATCCAGAGACCCAGCCTTCCGGGAGGACTTATAGGAAAGCGACTCGAATTCTCGTTACGTACAAGGGAAACCCGGAAAACCTTGTATAGTCGCTTCGTCCGAATCGCGCCTTCTAGAGGCCTCGGACTCCTCTAAATCGAGTGTTGCGTTCTAATGAACTGGAAAATCGTCGAGCGTTCAAAGACTTCGGTCGAGACGGTCGAAAGCTCAATTGGCCCGACGACCAACCCGATCCAATGTCCTTGTCAAGAGGTCGCCAACCATGTCGACAATACCTTTCCTGCTGTAATTGTCAAGGACGAGATCGGTCAGCGTTCGAGTGTGGAAGTCAGGCGGGAAACACTTTTCCCTGATGGACCTCCACAGGGGGCACTCATAGACGCAGTGTCTAATCGTACTCTCCCCGGTCCCGCAAAAGCACGCAGGGTTGCCTTTAAAGAAGCGGGCTTGATGGTCGTCAAAGGCACCATGTCCCGTTAGGACCTGGTTGAGAAAGAAATCACCCTGTATTCTCCGAGTGGAGACCTTCGGGAAGATCGCATACGTCAACCGGCCGTCCTCAGATCGGTCCCACCATTGCTGCCAATCCAAAAGAACCTCACCAAGGAGCTTCCTCTTGACTTGACGTCCTGAAAGAGGAACAAGTATGTCGACCGACGGTCGACACGCAGCTTCCTTCGCAAGGGAATCGGCCAGCTCGTTAAAGGCGTACCCGACATGAGCCTTAATCCAGCTTAAAATTGATAAAGATAAAAATATTGAAATGCTTTTTATGTTAAACATTGACAGAAAATTTAGTGCCCAAAATTTATCCACCAACATTAAAAAACTTACAAAAAAGAATTGTTAATTGTAAAATGTTAAATATAAATCATTAAATTCAAGATAAAAAATCAGATTTCTATTACTGTACTTTAGTAGTGAGTTAAGCTGGAAAGCAGCGCCAAAACACTTTCTGTCAACACCCAAATGTATAGCCTCATTGTATTCTTACGATTATGTAAAAACAGTTTTCTGACAGAAGATTCACATCTTTAATAAGTTAAAATATATAAAACAGTTAATTATTAACTACAAAGAATGTATTTATTAAAAATACAACACATTGCTCAATGGTGCACAAAACAAGAATTTTAATATTAACTTGTACAATTAAAATAAAATAAAAATATCAACGTTTCGCGCCGTCTTCTGTGGCCGTCTTCAGGAAAATATGATAATGGAAGGACTAAGTTTGCTTCTTGATCGAGAGATATCTCTCGACCAAGTCGCAATCTCTCTGCCTTGAAACATTTAAAGATGAAATTAAAGTCCATAATTTAACCTACCATTGGTATATTTCATAAATATATACTGGACAATTTCACCATAAAATTTAAATACTAAAATTCTATTTATTAAAAATACAACACTTTGCTCAATGGTGAACAAATCAAGAATTTTAATATTAACTTGTACAATTAAATTATTAACAGTTATTCAGTTAATTATTGTTAGGAATCTATTTCACTTCTATCGTGCCATTAGAATTCAATCTTTTATTAATATGAGATGAGGTATAATTTACAAAATGAGTGCGTGCGAGGAGGGGGATATATTAGTTTTACTGATGCTTTGCTGGTACGTAGCCAATAAAAGATTGGGAGCCACTTCCTTATAGACACGGACGGTTTGAACATACATAATGAATGGTGCGGCGCACTCTGTGTACCATAACTTTTAAAGCCTAAATCAGAAATTTTAATATGTTTGAGTAATGCTATGTCCAGCGGCAGAATAAAAGTAATAAACGTAAAACTCTTAAAGGAAGACTAATTTAATTAGAATTAATCACTTAAATAGCATGATATTTGCGACTAGATTAAATTGAGCTGATCTCCGAACAAGCCTCCCGTATATTTAAAAGTTAATTAAGCATCTTTATTGAAAAACGCGACACGGTCCAGCGGGCGTTACATTAGTAAAAACCTCCTTTCGAAGCGCGCTGAACACAGTGCGCCGTTTAAAGTTTGAAAAATAATTTTGAATTTAGCTACACTAAAAAAGAACAAATCATTGCTACACTGAATTTAGATTTATGAAATTCCAAACGAAGTTTAATTCTACACTGCTTTTATTTTCAGTACCGAATTAAGATCATCATGAACATATCAGAATAAAATAAAATAAAAGAATTACATAGAATAGCAATGTTTGATATTATTTAGGCTTCACATGTCTTTGAACTTTTATGAGATAAGGAATATTCCATACACAATGAAAAATTCAGGTGTGGCTGTCATTCCACTTATTGTACTTAAATTCAGCATTTAAGTAGATCATATTCATTTATAAGTAAATGCAAAATAATTGATTAATAGATTACAAAATAACATATTATTTAGATTGTTTATTCAATTAATAATAGATTAATAGATTGTTTATTTCAGTATCAAATCTCAGAATAAATTTTTAAATAAACTCTAGGATTTGTCTACAAGCTCGAAATTTTAATTTTGGTTATTAGCATAAAGATTATTAAATATTAGATTATATTAAAACTTTATTTCAAGGTATTTTTCATAGCTATATTTAAATATGAACTGAATCTTGCATCGAATTTTACCAAATCCATGGCCTCACGACTTTTTTTTCATTTTTTGTTTCATTTTGAATGAAATGACACATTGTAAAACTGTAAAAAAAATCTGCAAAGGTACTAAACCTTTTCTAGGAAACTAGGATTCCAAGAACTTTTTCTGTTACGGTAACAGCAAAAATTCAAGTTTCAGAATCGATTACATGAATTTTTCCTGTTATCGTTACATGAAAAGTTCTTGGAATCCCAGTGTCCTAGAAAATGTTTAGTACCTTCGCAGATTTTTTTTTACAGTGTACCCATTCACATTTTACTAGTATATAAAGCTATACCCAATCCTCCACTCTACAGTTTTTTACAACGTATTATTACTTTTTTTAGCAATGATTTTTTTAAAAGAATACTGTTAATGTAATTCAAATATTTATTATACGGAACCCACTGGGTGGAAGTAATATTCGCATTTGACCGTTTATTATTATTATTATTATTATTCAAGTAGAAAAAATATACTTATTTGAATATACTAAGGTTAGGAATAAACATACGTAAATGAAGTATATGTAAAAGTTTTGAGGGAGAAGTTATGCTTAGCTTGAAATCTACAACAACATTAACAAATCTAAAGAAGAAAAAATTATATCATTATGTCAACATGAAAAAATTTCACCGATTTCTCAGATATTAATTCTAAATATTGTTATCGGAGAATTTACTAAACCCTGAAATATTTTAGAAATTGAATATTCAATTAAAAACATATTTTCATCATTTTATTATATTTATTATTATTATTATTATTAATTATTTTAAAATTTAAATCTTTAAATAGTAAATTTTTCGTGCTGTATGTTTGCACAATATTTTATTAAAATAAAATGTAAATCAGCATTCCATCAATTTTAGTAGGCCGGATATGATAGTTATAATTTAAATAAATGAAAAAAGTAGTTTATAATTTATCTACGAATGCACGAAAATAACATTACATCAAAAATGTTTGATAATCATGTCATGTTTTAATAATGTTAGTCTCTGCGTAATTCAGTGACGTATTTTCTTCTTTGTCACATATTTTTCCTTCATTATTTTTAAAAGATTTGCGTTAATCAGTAAAAAGGTAATAGTTTATTGTTTTTATCTGGAAATTTAATTACATATTTTCTCTTTCTTTTACATTGTTATTGATTTTTTATGACATTTTTATATTAAATTCAGCTATTTCTATTAATAAAACGATTTTATATAATTATGGACCAATTTTTTAAATATGTGACATTTTTGAGATAGGAGTCATTAATATTATTTGTAGGTTTCCGATGTTATGTCACAGGAGTCGAGGGGAGAAAAAAAATTAAGTAAAATACGTAACGTAGATACTTTATTAAATTCCACAATTATTGCTCCAAAAGATTTACTAAACGCAATCATACGTAATGGGGAAATGCTCTTTTCCTTCCAAAGCTATATTTCGTAAAAAAAAAAAAAAAAAAAAAAAAAAAAAATGTTTAGCTTTTAAATCGTTCGTAACCGAAAACATCGAATAAAAGATCCCCTTCATCTCTGAACCTCTTCACTCAAGTCAATAATAAAAAGCTTCTAGAACTTTCTTTAATCTCTAACCATGATTTTCACATGTAAACAGAATTCATGTCCATCGTCAAGATTAATTCATTCAGACGATAACTTTTAATTCAAGAAATTATTATTTTATGAATTTATAATCGAACATTGACTTGCAGACGATATTTTGAAACAAAAAAAGAAAAGAAATGAATTTATTGATACGCACAATATCAAAAGTTTTAAGGGAGAAAATATATAAATAAATAAAAATAATGATATTTTTTGAACGGCATGGTTTTGGAATAAATATAGTAAGACTTTCTTAAAAAGGGTTGATGAAAACAGGGAAAAATGAATTTTATTTGGAATACTAAGAAATAAAGTTTAATTAAAAATATTCTTAATTTAGAGCCATCTTTTTTTTAATTTACGCATATTGGAAATAATGCTTTTTTAAGACGAATTAAGAATTTATATCGTTTCCATAAAGATTAATAGATTAGATCTAGTAACAGGATTTTAATTTAGTAAGTTGAGCTAAGTACGGAATATTGTTAAATGGAAATTAATATAGTATAAAGGTTAATTTTAGGGAATGTATTTTTTATATTATCCCCCCTCCCCAAAACTTTGTATGAAATTGATAGTTAAATAAAACTACAATTTCAGACAACAGAAATCTAATAACTTAGAAAAATTAAATTTTGGAAAAAACTGTCAAACCTAGGAAGCTAAGTCATGGAAGAAAAAGAAAATTAACGCAATATACAAAATTATAGCGATTAAAAAAATAGTTAATAGCATATTAAATAGAGTTAAAATTAGGTAAGAGCATTTCCCTGAAAGAATTACAATAATATTACAATATCACTTACTATCTGTAAGTGCATAGGAGATAATACATAGAATAACAGTAAATAAGTTATAAATATTAATAAGCAAGAAATAATAGAAATATAATAAAAACAATGAAAACTCTTTTTCATGGGAATTTAAATAATTACAATAACTTAATGAATAGTTTTTTTACTTTTTTTCCAAAAATTAAATTTATTAGGTGCAGTCCTTCTAATAAAAAATATCCTTCAAATGAAAAAGTCGCAATAGTTTATAAAAAAAGTCTTTTCCAAAGTTTATTGAATACAGTCTCTCTAATATTTAACTGAGTCTTTTCATTAGTTTATTAAACGCAGTCCTTTAAATTAAGATCCTCAAATCTAGTTCACTAGTTGACCATATGTTACCATGGGTTTTGCGGGTTTGTAATTCACTTGTAAACTACATAAATTTTCCATTTTTGTTTAATGTTGTGCCCAGTCTTTGTTGGATTCCAACATCTTTTAATAATGATGTGCCCAATTTGCAGTAATAAATAGTATCACTCTTCAACATTAATAATAAATAATATAGAAAAATTCAAATAATAACAATAATAACAATAATAATAAGTAGTATAATAAAACTCAAAATTTATAGCAACAATAGTAATAATACATATCCTAATATTCTCCAGAAGATTGTAATTTATACCATATTTCATTATAGAAATCATAATGATAATAATAATAAAACAAGAGTATAATCAAAAGAAAATATCACAGTTTGTTTATAATTGATAGGGAAAATATTGGTTGAATATAAAAATAATTGCATAGTAATTAAATAATTTTCTTATCTTCTAATAGCATAAGAAAGTATTTTTTGCTAGCCGAAAGTGTATATAAAAAATAATAATAATTCCAAAATCCAAATAAAATTAAATCTAACTATTTAGAAAATGGACTCTCAACCAGTATTTCTTTACAATAATTCCTCTCTGATACTCTTTTACAAAATTGTCAAGTTTGGTTATACGTTTTCATATGTCAAATGTGTAGTAATGTTTTATCTACACATGGTTTATAAACTTTAATAATAAAACAAGTAGGAATAAAAGATTTCATTCTTAATTGAGAAATGGAAATAAAGATAATTTACTTTTGAAAAACTTTTTATTTCTGCAGTTTTTACAATCACATACCAAGACATAGGTTTGTGTAAAATCATCAAATTTTATAACTGTTATTATATAAATATTTGTTGAATAAATAGCATTATACTACTTAAAATAAATGAGTAAATATAGTTAGAATTAAATACACTTAAAATTCATTTATTAACATCAATTTGAAAGTTTCTACAAACAAAGTGTACATCTTATGCCTGCATAAGGAGCCCAATGTAACCCCCAAATCTCCCCAAAACAAGTAATTTTCCTGCTGCACACCAAGAACATACCTGCTAATGTTGAAAGTTATGGTGATAAAATATTTAAAGAACAAGAATTAAAATTTAATCTACTGACTTGACTTTAGTTTGATCTAGTGATTGTGATTGTATTTGATGGTTTATTTGTTTTTTGAGTTGCTTATGAAACAATTTAAATTCTTCAGGGGAAAAATAGGGTCTTAATTTAGAAACATGCACAAAAACTGAATTCTGTCATGTCTCATAATTAAATTTATCTCTTTCATAAGTTACATCAGAAAGTTTATACATAATTTTGTATGGTCCAGAGAAAGTGGGTTCTAATTTTCAAAAGTTAGGGTATTTAAACTCTTCATAAATTACAGAATCTTGTATCTTTAATGGGGAATCGACAAAAATTCGATGATAAAATCTTTTACTTTTAAGGTGAAATTCACGAGTTCGCGCTTTTGCAATTTTTAGGGCTTTGTCTACTGGTGGTTTACATTCTGGTTGTCTCACACAAAATTATTATCCACCCTTTTAAAAATCTGAATCAGAATTATCGTGAAAATTGTAACTATATTTAGCTGTTAACTTTAACCAGAAATTTTATCTAATAAAAATAGAAATTGTAAGTACCATAGATATACCTTAAATTGAGTTCAAATCATTAATTCTTTTAAATAATTCTATTAATTATAGTCCAGGCATTTGGTAAAAAATAAATGCAAGTTTTGGTGTAGTTTTGATTTTTGGTTTCCTTTATGTTTTTTGGGTCGCTGAACACGAATCTGGCATTATCCAACAAAATTTCTCCCCGGAAACACGTTTTTTTGCAAAAAACGTGCAAAAAACGTGGCTTTTATTCGTTTTTTTCTAAATAACTTCAAAATTATGCATTTTACATAAAAGTCATCAATACATAAATTAAAAAGCACAAAATTTCCTACATTTTATGTATTTAAAATTTTTTTCTCTGATCAATGGTTTAGCCGTGAGAGAGCCGCAAAAATGGGTGTGAAAAGCAAAAAATTCTGAAAAATGTGAATTACAGCACCGTACGTCGATGAAACATGAAAAACAACTATTTTACGCAAATTTCCCCCACTTAATAATACTAAATATATTATTATTGACTATATTTTATGAATCTGATGTTTCTTGTTTCTTTCATAACAAAAAAAAAAAAAATAAAATAAAATAAAATAAATAAATAAAAAAATAATAAAAATAAATAAATAAAAATGAGCATTTTTGTGATCAAAATCTTCATTTGCCATTACAAAATAATAATAGTAATAATTTCTTAATTTGACTTTTAAATAATGTAAATAAAATAACTAAAACAGGCTTTAACTGATCCCATCTTCACTTTCCCCCTTGATTGAAGGGGTGCAAGTGTGAAATAACATTGGTCAAGCGCCCACCTCCGCATCCCATGTCCACGTTCAGTGGAATACTAACCCCCCTTTCCCCACCAGTCTCGCCTCTGTTAGAAATATGCGTCGCACAGATCATTAGCTAATCAGGAGGACACATTCCTCTCAGTTTCCGTATGCAACTGCTTACTTATAATTTAGTAATAATCACTGTTTGTATCTTCGTGAATATAGTGAACATCTAAACTGATTTTGCGCGATGTCGCTGTGTTTTATTTGTGACTCTCCTTTAGAGGGCCGTCAGTGAAAGTTAGTCGAGGTATTGCAGCATTATTTAAGGTAAGTACAGAAAGAAAGGATGGAAAGGCAATTTTCCTAAAAGGGAAAACCTCAGTAGATGTGCATGTTAAGTGTAGAAAAGCATACGTAAATGAACGGATGGTTACTGCTTATGTGAAGAAGAATGAGGAAGAAAATGTTAGCACTTCTCAAATTTTAAGATCAACTCCTCAGTTTAATTTTCGAGCTAATTGTTTTATATGTGGACTGTGCATTTCGGAAAAGTTCATTGCAATACAAGCGAAAAATCCACCAAGCGAACGCAATACTGCATACAGTGTGCGATACATGGGATTCAAAAGAGTAATTCTGAAAGCAGCAAGAGCTCGCAATGATGATTATGGGCAGGCTATAAATCAGCGCATCGAACCAGTGAACGATTTGATCGCAGCAGATGCTCAATACCACATCAAATGTTTTAAATATATTTATGGGAGGCGGAAGGTCCAAGAACATAAGAAACGTGGTCCATTTGCCAAGGCAATCGAGAGAGCAATGCAAAGTATATACGATTACCTTGAAAACCATGATGATGAGTGTCAATTATCCATGGAAGAGCTAATGAAACAGGTTACAGGGAGTTATCAACCTGATATGAGAATTATAAGTTTAACCTCATTGAGAGACATGAAGACGACATACTGATCACAAAGAAGAAGTGCCTCCCAGAAAAAAGTCCATTGTGTGTTTCAAGAATATAGGAGGGAAAGATACTGACTAATGCATGGTGTCAGCAAACGTGTAAATCAGATCGAGATGAAAGGCTGCGAGTGGTTGAAGCAGCAGCAAAAATTATTTGCGAATATATCAGATAGAAGATTTGCTTCGGGAAACTGCAACAACATCGCAGTTGTGTGTCAAGACGAAGAAGATGAGCTAGACTTTATAGCCGATCTGGAAATGGATTGTCCATACAATGAATCAGAGGACCCAATGGAAGGGAAAATAGTCATGCTGCAAGGTATCAAATATTTACTATTAAAAAAACTTTTATTTATAATATTGATAGTTATAAAAACACCCACTAATTCCATTCGTCTATTTTCTACTTTGTAGATCTCGGTGAAAAGCAGGGCCCCTCAAATAAAAGAAAACGGAAATAGTACTTTGTATTTTAAGTAAATGTACTTACTAATGTACATAATTATTTATAATTAAATAATAATTCATAATGAGTTGTCGTTTTTATTGTTAGAAACTTCATTGTAAAATATAGTTGATCATAATATTTTCAGAAACATTTAACCTCTTCAGTCCTGATGTCGCCTGGAGGCGACACTAAAAATCACCCTTTAAATTAATTTCTGTTAGAATTGCTAAAATTACATTTAGACTTTTTAAATAGATGTGTACATGTTAGAAGCATCGATATACAACCTAATACATGTTTGGAGATATTTCATAAAAAATTTACACTAGTTTTTGTGATGCCACGTAAAATTTGTCTCAGGACTGAGGAGGTTAAACTCAATCTTTGCAAAACATGGTCAGTTTTCATGTTAAATCTATGTACAGTGCCATATATCCTATTTTCCGGATTTTTTTTATTTTCCCACCCACATTTTGAACTTCGAGAACTTTAAGAACTGGAATCCGTGTCAGCTTTTATATGTTAAAGCCTGTATTATTTATTTTATTTACATTATTTAAAAGTCAAATTAAGAAATTATTACTATTATTATTTTGTAATAACAAATGAAGATTTTGATCACAAAAATGCTCATTTTTTATTTATTTATTTATTTATTTATTTTTTATTTTTTTTTTGTTATGAAAGAAACAAGGAACATCAGATTAATAAAATATAGTCAATAATAATATATTTAGTTTTATTAAGAGGGGGAAATTTGCGTAAAATGGTTGTTTTTCATGTTTCATCGACATACGGTGCTGTAATTCACGTTTTCCAGAATCTTTTGCTTTTCACACCCATTTTTGCGGCTCTCTCACGGCTAAACCATTGATCAGAGAAAAAAACTTTAAATACATAAAATGTAGGAAATTTTGTGCTCTTTAATTTATGTATACATGACTTTTATGTAAAATGCATAATTTTGAAGTTATTTAGAAAAAACGAATAAAAGCCACGTTTTTTGCACGTTTTTTGCAAAAAAACGTGTTTCCGGGGAGAAATTTTGTTGGATAATGCCAGATTCGTGTTCAGAAACCCAAAAAACATAAGGGTAACCAAAAATCAAAACTACACCAAAACTTGCATTTATTTGTCCTTTTTGAGCACTTAATGCCTGGACTATTAATTCTATTTTTAATTCTTTTAAATCGTTCGTACCCGAAAACATCGGATAAAATATTCCATCCATTTCTGGGCCTCTTCACTCAAGTCAATAATAAAAAGCTTCTAGAGCTTTCTTTTATCTGTAGCCATGATTTTCACATGTAAACAGAATTCATGGCCATCGTCGAGATTAATTCATTCAGACGATAATTTTTGATTTAAGAAATTATTATTTAACTAATTTATAATTGAACACTGACTTCGATATCTTGCAGACGATATTTTGAATTTAATAGATTATTTTTGATATTTAATAGATTAGATCTAGTAACAGGTTTTTAATTTATTAAGTTGAACTAAGTATGGAATATTGTTAAAAGGAAATTAGTATAGTATAAAGGTTGATATTGGCGAAAAATTTTTTAATTTGTAATACATATATATATTACAAATTTAAAATTTTTTCGCCAAAACTAACCTTTATACTATCTTAATTTTCTTATAATAATATTCCGTACTTACTTCAAATTATTAAATTAAAATCTTGTTTCTAAATCTAATCTGTTAATCCTTATGCAGACGATATAAATTCTTAATTTGCCTTAAAAAACATTATTCCAGTATGCGTAAATTTAAAAAGATGGCTCTAAATTAAAAATATTCTTAATTAAAACTTTATTTCTTAATATTCCAAATAAAACTGATTTCTTCTATGTTTTTATCAACCCTTTTTAAGAAAGTCTTATTAAATTTATTCCAAAACCATACCTTTCAAAAAATATCATTATTTTATTTTATCTATTTATTTATTTTTCCTACGTCAACCTTTGATGTGTGCATATTAATAAATTCATTTCTTTTCTTTTTCTCTTAAAATTAATCATTTATAAAAATCGTCTGCCTAAGATATTGAAAATTCTGAGTCAATTATAAATTGGTTAAATAATATTTTTTTTTAAATAAATTTATCGTTTGTGGAAAATAATCTCGTAGCTGGACAAGAATTCTGTTTACATAAAAGAATGATGGTTTGAGGTTACAGAATGTTCCAGAACTTTCTTTTTAGTTTAAAAGGTGGAAGTCTCGAGATGAAAAAGAAGATTTCTTGGGTTGCTTCTTCGATGAGGACAGCTCGCTGAAATAATGATGGAATTTTTGCAAAAGGAGCTTTTCCTTCCTCATTATTACGAATTTAATAAATGAATTTACAGCAGCCCATGACTAATTATTGGATCTTCTACATTTATTTATTTATTTTGTTTTTTCCCTCGCTTGCCATGACTGTGTGTTTCTTTTTAACCAGTGGAAATAATGCGTGTTCTCCTTAAATCGTCACACATATATATATATATATATATATATATATACATAAAAGTTTTTCAACAGGGATCATATTACATTTTCTATGTTAAGATACGCAAGATTATTGGAACGCTGAATTTATGAAACACTAAATAAATACATTAATTTACTACTGCTATATTGAAATCACTAAATATCTTCTATAGAGACGAAGAAATAGTATACATGAAATTCGAAATGAAATGAAATTCGAAATAAATACTTATCGTTATTACACAATGATAGTTTCATATATTACTCTTATTGCGAGTAATAAAGAAAGCGAATTAAATATTTTAAAGTACTTTTAAAGCAAAAAATTTATCGTTAATTGAATTTATAAGCACTTTTCTCTTAATAGAAAAATATAAGTAAAAAACGGTAATCAAATAGGATAACATAAAAACATTCATATTTTTAAGGGAACAAACATATACAGTTTTATTTTACGAAAACATTGAGGTATGGCTCAAAAAATTATATTTCACTAACTTGTTAATCACTTTTGAACACAAAGAAAAATTATTTAAATATAAAGCTTGATGATATACAGGGTGTTCAAAAAAAACTTTGCAGATAATATCTAGCGACCGGTCTGTTTAAGCGATCGTGATGAGATTTCAGATATAGTCAACCACAGATATGAGCTCGGTATTCTGTGAACGTCAACAAATTGGCGCTCACGGTTACGGTTATAGCTACAAAAACTAAAAAAAAAAAAATCGAATAGCAACGCTTATATTTTTTTTATCGCAAAATACTCAGCGCACGCGAAAAACATAAAGAACGTTGGATCGGTATGTGTATCGCAATAAACGTACACGTTATGCTCGCATAGAAACAGCTGTGTGTACGCCCCCCCCCCCAAAACACGACCAGGGTGCACGAAAAAATTTTGAATATGACAGAGACAAAATATCAATCATGGAATGCCGTTTGCGCGACAGTCAGAGTAGAAAATGAAAAAAAAAGTGGGGTGGGAATGTTAGTTCTTGAGTCGGGAGCTCGCAGATGCCAACAAAATGACTTCGTTCGTGGTGAATTGGTTAAACTCTGTTATCAAAATGGGATGAATACTGCGAAAACCTGACGTGCTTACAGTCGAAACCATAGCCAAGTACGTGCCCCATGCAGCCTACAAGCTCTTCGTGATTTAGTAATGTAATTCGGAGAACAGACCGTGACCCGAACGACCAATTGTTATGGAAGGGCATCACATAAAGACACATGCAAACTACAAAAGGTGCATTCTCGTGTATTTGACATACTGAAATCAATGGTTCTAAAGTTACTGCGCTCTGTCATCCTCATTCTTCCTTACCGGTACCAGCGCGCCAAAGTATTGGAAATGAGATACTATCAACAACGTATAGACTTTATTAATGGATTTCTTATCCAATATGATGGAGATAACGACTGGCCTCTTGCATATTATGGACGAAGGAGGCACATTTCACCTTAACTGGTAACGTCAACGTCAACACCAAAAATTGTCTTCACTTGGCAGTCATGAATCCAAACGATACGGCACCAGTATCATTACACGTCGTCAAATTTACTGCGTTGAGCGGAATTGCACGCACAGTTATTCTCGGGCTGTACTTCGTTGAGGGAGCGACACAACGGGATTTGTATAAGGCTTCCGCTATGCCTCAGTGCTGCAAAATTATGTCATACCAGCATTTTTGCAGCGAAATGCATTGAATAACTTCGTTTGGATTCAAGATAGTGTACCACTACACAGAGTGAAGTCTGTTCGCAGAGTCCTGGAACAACATAATGGCGACTGTGTCATTTCATGTCATTTTCTATTTCAGTGGCCTCCGCGATCCCCCGACCTCACTCCTGTGGATTTCTGTTTCTGGGGGTATCTACAATCTAGAATTAAATGCGCAATCCGCAAACTTTGCCGGATTTGAAAGCTTCTATCAAAAGTGAGATTACAAATATCCCTCATGCTTTGTAAAGTTCGGCTGTATTGTCTAAAGTCGCCCAGATGCAAAGTGTATTTGCCTGTGCGCAGAGCTATTTCTTGTGCGTGCATAACGCGTTCGTTTCTTGTGATACACGTACGGTTCCAACACTCTTTAGGGTTTTCGCATGTGCTGAGCATTTTAAGATGAAAAAAATGGGTGCTGCCATTGACCATTTCGAGTTTCTGTAACTATAACCGTAACCGTGTGCACGATTTTGTTGCTGTTCTCAGTATCTTGAGCTCAAACCTCTGAATAGTTATATGTGAAATCTCACTTTGATCAGTTGAACTGATTGGCCGCTAGAGCTCCATATATCGGCAAAGTTTTTATTTTATGACCACTCTGTATATTTCATAGTGCAACTCCTCTTCGTTATTTTACATATATATTTAAGAAATATTCTAATTAGTTTTTTTCGAAATTATAATTACGCTATTACTATTTCTTAAAATATAAGTATAAATAAATTAATTAATATATTACTCTGAATGTATTACGTTATGCTCAAAACCCGAGACTTGCTCAATTTGCGAGCTAGACAAGACTATTGGCAGAAAACTGGAATATTTGAAACTAATATATTTATTTAGTAGATTTGTTATCTTGAATTTCACGTTTCTACCTAAAACGGCTGTTGAGATTTGGTCGAATATCCTAAAATATTCGAACCTCCTTTTATTTTTGACAATTTCTAAAATTGTTGAAATACCATGTTGTATAACTTATTCAGAAGATTTATTTTTTGGAATTCCATGTGCCATCATAAAACATAGCCAACTGTTCTAAAATTTTCCACATAATCCCCCTTGACAATCCTTTGGAAAGAATTTCTACGTATCACTGAACGCGTGTTTAATTAGTGTTTCATTAGTGTTTTTTTTTAATTTTAAACTCTTAACTAAAACAGCAACTGAAATATGCCTAACATTCTAAAATCTTTGACCACCTTTAATACCATAAAGGAAAGAAATTTGTAAATTCGTTGAAATGCATGTATAATTATTTTTGGTAATATGTTTTCTTGAATTTCATGCTCATACCAAAGTCAGCAGTTTAGATATGCCTAATCTTCTAAAATTTTCGACTCACTCCCCACCCTTTTAAGAGGTAAGATTTCTAAAATCGCGAAAACATATGTTTAGTTATTTTTTTTATTGGATTTATTTTCTAAAATGGCACATTGCTACCTTTAACAGCTGCTGAGATATGGCAACATGCTCAAAAAACTTTGGATTTCCCTCTTTTTAACCACTTTAGAAGGGAAAATTTAAAAATTCCTTCTTTAGTGCTAACTTATGTTATAGTATGTTTTCCCCATTCTTCGTGCTTCTAGGTTCAGTAATTTCGGCTGGGCGGTAATGAGTCTATGAGCGGGAAATAGCCTTCTTCATAGAAGATTTACAAACATCCTGAAAGTTGAAAAAATTGCAATGATTTCATGCCCATTTACTATATTAATCCTACTCATCACGATGGAGACATTGTACAAAGCACGCGCTTGACATGTGCTTGCCATTTTCTGGTAATTTTAAAAACCCTAAAATTAACAGTTTTAATCTATTTCTTCTTTACTACACATAAGCGATTACTTTGAAGTAAATATATTTGTACGTTTCAAAAATATATATTTTCTAAAACACACCCATATATATTGAAATATTTAATTGCTAAAAAGGAAGTCAAATCATAATAAAATACATTAAGAGATCTTAATAATTTGACATGTTTCGATAGAATTTAGTCAATCATCATCAGAAAAACAAAGTATACAAACAAACACACAGATGGAAAATAACTAAAAAAAAATTGGTCATTTTCCATCTTTGTGTTTCTTTGTATATTTTGTTTTTCTGATGATGATTGAGTAAATTCAATCTAAACATGTCAAATTATTATGATCTTTTAATGCATTTTATTAACATTTGACGTCCCTTTCAGCAAATAAATATTTTAATATATATTTTGGGTGTGTTTTAGAAAAAAAATATATTTTTGAAATGTTTTTAATGGACTCATAAGAGAACTTCTGTTTATAATTTAATATATTTGTATGTTTTAACGTACGTATCTATATTAATCTATTTATTGCCCATAGTTTTTTTAATGTGTATTTAATGGCTTTCCTTTTTATTGATATTCTCGAGATTATCTAGTTTGTAAAAGGTCACCCTTGATAAGTTGGGCCAATCTAAGCTTCTCAAATTGGAACAGATATAGGATCGTAAATTTAAAAAAAAAAATTACTGAAGTTTAAAAATGACAGAGGCAGACAGTCAAACAGTCATAAGAGAGAACATCAGTGATAGCAAAAGTTTATAAAGGTATAGTAAGCGAAAAGAGAAAAAAGAAAAATTTATAAAGAGATTGACCAGTAGAGAAATTTCCATCTACAAACTCCCATCCCCAAACCCAAAACATTCATAACAAATAATATCTGACGTATTAAATTAAGTTACGTCAAAGAAGAAAAGGACCAAAAAATTGTTGAATTCATATCTTCACCATGCAAAGTAAACGTTGAAAAGAAAAAAAAAAACTAAAAGAAAAAAAAAGACAAAAAGGAAGACTTTAAAGCACAAATGTAATTGAAACGTCAAGTTTTAAAAAATAAAATTAATTCAATTGGATAGAAAATTACACCAAAATCTTTGGATATTAAAAAAATGTGAAATGATTCAGTATATAAAAAGAAAAATCAAGATATAATTGATTTTACATAATTTGTAAAAAAATAAAATAGCAGAAATGATTCAATATTTTGATTGCCAATTACGGTTACGCGTTGTATGCACTAACATAAAAAATGAATTAAAGAAATTCCCGTGTCAACTTTATATTATTTCTTATATGATATTCCAATAACTGGCAATTAGTCTCATAAGTTCTATTTTTAATTATTTTAAATTAGTTTTACATTATTGATACATTTTAATTGAAAAGAATTACTCGTACTTTGAAACATAAGTTTTCATTTAGTTTCAGTGTTATTGCTTTGTTTCACATTTCTGCTTTTAATGCTATATTTCTTATAATATTAAAGTTTATTATAATAAATATAAAATGCATAATAAATATGTTATTTATCAATTATATCCCTATAACTCCACATTATTTATTCATTACAACATATATTATTCATTTACAACATTATTTATTCATTACAACATACCTAATATTGTTTGTTCCAATTTACAATACTCGTTGTTTAACATAGTCGACCAAGCTACTTTTGACAGATTTGTCAAATTAAAATAAAACCCTCTGAGTGTCTTGCAAATGGGTAAAATTGTAATGTCGTTTTATGTGCATTTTGTGTTAAATGCTCAGAAAATATGATTATTTCAACATTATACAAAAGAAATCGATTTCAAATAGGAATGTAATTCTTGAGAGTATTAATCATTATAAAATGTACTGAAAATTCATTAAATCTGTACGATTATAGTATTTTAAATATTGCTTACATTGCAGTGATTCCTGGAACTTACTGAACGGAATATTACTTTCCAAACGCTCAGAGGGTTAAAAAAGAAATAATTCTGAAGATACAAATTAAATTAACGGAATGATTAGGTGTAGTGATGATCCAAACATTAGGCGAGTTGCACCTAAAAATATGTGGAAAAGTTCAAGTTCGCCCACTCAACGTTATTTCTAGTCTAACTCTTATTGTTTTGTTTAATTAACTACTCTCTTTTTATATTTATTCTAAATGTTACTTTAATACATTCATATATAACATTTATTACTACTATATTTAATATTATTGGACACTTAAAATTATTAGCTATTTATAATTAAATTATTAAACTATGCAGATCATAAAAAAATAAAATTTTAAACTTATGCATTTGACTCTACAGACGAAATAAAACATTGAACAAGAAAAAAAATCAATAACATTTTAAATTTCATTAATATCGTACATGCATATATATATGTATATATATATATATATACAGAGTGTCCGAAAAGTCTGGAAACGGCCGAATAACTCGAGAAATACATATGAGATTGAAAAACGTAAATATACGTGTTAAATATTTTTAAATAAGCTACTCTGTGATACCAAATTTGACCTTCGAAACCGACCCCCTGGGGGTCAGAGGGGGTCCAACTTTGAAATCTTTAATTATAACCCCCATTTTTTATTGCAGATTCGGATTCTACGGACAAAAATACGTAACTTTTGTATTTGATGTTTATTTCAAATCTTCGTTTATCACGGTGTAATCTAGCATATTAAATCGATACATATTCCCGCTTTTCCAACGGGATTTTCCCTAATCGAAACTGATTGGGCAGAATTTTTGACGTCAAATTCCTCGTCTTTTGTAGGAATAGCGTTTCCTGAAAATCACCCGTGGCGATTATTTCAATAGTGCTACACTGTTAAAAATTTGACCCATTTGCTGCAGCGTCACTCCACAGCTATTATAGAATATCTCTTTTGTGACCAATGAGAATGCTCCATAACACAGTAAAGTAATCGTTTTCTATAAAAGCGGTGGAGTGACGATGCAGCAAAGGGGTCAATTTTTTTACAGTGTATTTTACTGTGTTATGGAACATTCTCATTGGTCATGAAAGAGATATTCTATAAAAGCTGTGGAGTGACGCTACAGCAAATGGATCAAATTTTTAACTGTGTAGCACTACCGAAATAATCGGCACGGGTGATTTTCAGGAAATGCTATTATTGCAAAAGACGAGGAATTTGATGTCATAAATTCTCCCCAATTAGTTTCGATTAGGGAAAATCCCGTTGGAAAAGCCGAAATATGTATCGATTTAATATGCTCAATTACACCGTGATAAACGAAGATTCGAAATAAACATCAAATACAAAAGTTACGTATTTTTGTCCGTAGAATCCGAATCTGCAATAAAAAATGGGTGTTATAATTTAAGATTTCAAAGTTGGACCCCCTCTGACCCCCAGGGGGTCGGTTTCGAAGGTCAAATTTGGTATCACAGAGTAGCTTATATAAAAATATTTAACACGGATATTTACGTTTTTCAATCTCATATGTATTTCTCGAGTTATTCGGCCGTTTCCAGACTTTTCGGACACCCTGTATATATATATATATATATATATATATATATATATATATATATATAAGGAAATAATAGTACGCATTTTTAATAATGCAAATTCAAATATTTCTGACACAATAATTTGTTAGAGATTTCTTTTAAAAAAGAACATCATAAGAATGAAAAGAATTTCCCGTCTTTTACGCAGTATGCAGTTCTTTAGTTTTTAATGGACATTTTGAGAAATAAAATTCTGTACTTTCACTTATGATTATGAGAATTCTTAGACTGTATATGTCATTTGTAAAATGTCAGACTTTGTAACTTTTCCCATTAATTTATTTTATTTTTCTTATTTTGTCATTTTAAATCAAATTATCCTAAGAAAATGTTTCTGGTAGAAAAATTTTAAATATTGACTTATATAAAGAATTTTTAAAGCACCAGATGGTTCAAAATTGTAATAAATAATCAGAGGCTTATTACTTAAAATATTTATATATTCTTATTGCTTTTATATACATAATTGTTTTCATGTTATCATTTTATTAAAAAATATTTACAAGAATAAATATGTATATTACCTCCTTAAATATTACTACAATATAGAAGCCTGTTAAATAGTCCTGTTCATTAATCATGTTAGATAAAAATTTAAATTAATCTGTATGCATTTTTGCTATTCATATTAAAAAAAATGACTTTTTTCGTGTTAAATAATGGTAAACGACAAGAAAATAATGTATATATTTTTTAATTTTTAAGGTAAACACATAGAATTTGGTATACATCTGTTTCCGACTAAACTAGTTTGGTCTAGTCCAAAATAATTTATACTACGCACTTTGGAAAAATTCATTTTCTCAATGTGAATTTGTTTAGCATAACAAATTTAGGATAAATAAGCCTGGACTGTTATCCCTCGTTTGTATAAGTTTAACCTAGGTCAATCTAGACCAATCAAATCCGATCTATTTACTGATATGGGTGATTCTCAAAATAGGGGACAATTTATGTCTTTAGGCATATAAAAAAAATTGAGAGGTTTTCTGTCAGGTTTTTATATTTAGATATGTTTGTCTTAATATTATTCATTATTTGCACTCAAGAATTACTCACTTTTTAGTTAAAAACACCTTAAAATAACAGAATAAATGTTCAAAATGTCATTTGCATGGATGTCCACAGCAGCTGTGCCTTATATATACTAGCTTTTTCAAGAGTTAATATCATGTTTATAAAATAAAACAAATGTTATTCTTTCTTTAAATTAATCAAGGAAAGGATTTATCCAATAAATTTCTTTTTAAAAATAAAATTATAGTACATAAAAAAATAATTAAAGTTTGTCCTCCATATTCGATTTTCAAAACAAGGTCATACTAAAACAGCTGGTTATTAATCAAAATTTCATTTTCACGTATGACAATAGTTTGAAAATATAAAGTTTCTCCATGGCAACAAGTAGTCATTTTAAACCAGCCAGAAAATAGAAGCATGTATTGTATTTTAAGAATAGAAGTTGAATATTAGGGGGTTACATCAATTGTATGTCATTAGAATGGATAATAATTTTCATGTTTATTTTATAGTTAAAATTTTTATTTTATTTATTTGCATAGAACTTTTGTGTTTTAAAAAGCCCCAGAAAGGAATATTGCATTGTGATTATATTATGGCTCATAATCTTATTTAAATTAAAATTTGTCATGGGCCGATATCAGTGTCATTAGCATGGTTTTTCTGTCCATGCTAAAGACTCCTATGTACATAAATGTAACCAGTGCTTATATTGTATCCTTTATAAAGTTTAATTTTACGTGTAAATTTAGGTATTACATTTATTATCCCTAAAATATGCATTAAATCTGTAGGAAAATCACTAAGACAGCTTCTTACATTGTTAGTGTCAGAATGTTGCTCATGTAACAAAGTTTGCTCTTTGGTAATGTTTTTATTCTCCTTATATGTATGTATGTAAAAATGGAAACCATTTGCTAAAAAAGAAGGCTAATAAATATAGAAAAAAAATATTTAAACAGGCAGAAAATAAAAATTTCATAATATATTTATTCCATACAATTCGTTTTGTCATTAGCATGGCTCAAAAAATAGTAATTATTTTTTTAAGTTAATTTTTAAATATTTAGCTCTGCTGACTACATGGAAAGTATACCTAATACTATATTAACAACACCTATTTTTTTCAGAAATTTTTCTAACAGTAATTTTTTTAAGATTTCATTTTTGAAATCGTCCCCTATTTTGAGAATCACCCATATAAACGACTACTTCGGCGGATTATTCAGGAATATTCATGTTTTGGTTTTGGGTAGTAATTCAACTTCAAAATTTTTATTATTTTTTTAATTTTGTGTGTTTTGTGAGAATTAGAAGCGGTGTTTATTGAATGAAAACTGAAATGATTTAATTAAATGTATAATATTATTAAAATCTTATCGGTCAAATCCTACGGTTGATTTAATTGTGTCCGGGAAAAACCTAGGCAGATTAGAACTAGGGACACAGAGAGATAACCAGTCAGGATTTTGTTATTTTTTAGGCTTATAATAATTTCTTATAATTTAGTAGAAGCTGTACTATTATGCGTATATCTATTCATGCAAAAAATAGTTTGTCCTCGCTGACTTATAATCATCGCCCAGCCCAACTACTGAAAATAGAAACATGTAAATTGGGGAAAATATGCTTTTTCATGATTATAAGCGTACACAAAGAAGGAATTTTTGGAAACCCCTAAGATTGGCAAACGAAGGGTCAAAAATTCTTATACATCTTCCTATATCTCAGCAGCCATTTAAGGTAACAGCGTGAAATTCCAGAAAATAAATATACTAAAAAATAACTAAACATGTATTTGATCGATTTCAGAAATTGCCCCATGAGGGGGCTACAAGGAAGGTCGATCAATCTAGAACATTTGGCATACCTCAGCAGTCGTTTTAAGTAGAAACCTAAATCGGTAGAAAATAAATCTATTAGAAAATTAATTAAAGACATATTTCAGCGGTTTTAATATTTCCCCCTCCGAGGGGGTTAAACTGGGTGTCAACAAATTCCAAACTTTTTTTGGACCCGTCGTGTTACATATCATAGGAAAGCTCTCGTACCGCTCTTTCATAATTTGAATTTTTATTTGCACACCCCTATTTTCCACCCCGGAGAAGCAGCTTTCGATCTCTTTTGAAACTGTTTCATCATTACAGATTTTTTGTTGCGAAACTTTCAGATAAATACTATTTATAATATTAAAAAATATTTTAAAAAAGCGTGCCAGGTTTTATACCGAGGAGGCGTGATAGTTGGTAATCTAGCGCTAACTTAACACTGGGAGTCACTCTAAAATAATCTTAAACATATAGTTCATCTATTTTAGAAATTCCCACCTAGGCAAGTGTAATGGAATGTTCGCACTTTTGGGATATTTCAGCATTTTTCAGCTGCAGGTATAGGTAGAAACGGCTATTTAAAGATAACACATCTACTAAAAAGATAATTAAACATAGGTACTTCAGTTATTTCAGATCTATAGTGTCTATTGTGTCGTTAACGTCGACTTTGAACAGGATAATGTAAGATTGTACCAATAAAACAACTATAATGGATATTTGATTAGATGTTATTTATTTTTTATGTTTATGTTTATTTTTATTTTATTTTATTTTATCTTTACTAAATGCATTTCTTTTGATTCAATTTCCCTTTAGAAAAACCGATAAGCGTTGCACCCGAAGAATGCTAGGATTAATATTATTATCTGAATGTAGAAAATATTCCGTCCTATATTATCCTTCCGACAAATTCTTTATACTGTATCTGAAAAAAGAATCGTGAAAATGTATTGATTTTTTCCTTATCATTAAGTACACAAATATAGAGGATGACGTTTGTATCAAAACTTGGTAAATCGTGAAACACCTCCGCCTGCGTCCATTGATTTTCATTGTAAATCAAATTTTTTACTTCCAGAAATACATGATAAAACTAGAATATTTGCAGATTGCAGTTTGTGAGAGAATGTCCCTTTGTTATAAAGGCACTCTGGTGTTTTGAGTGAGATCGTGACGTCAAGGTTCTAACATGTGTGGAGCAAAAGCGACATCTACCCTTTATGCAACTCTAATCTTCCGAAGTGTGTGTGGCGCCCTCGATCTACAGTTAACTGCGGTTATGAGTTTTATGCAAATTTCTAGTTCCATCTTCAGTTTGCAAAGCATAAAAGTTGTAAGTTTTGAATTGGTGTAAGATGTGTGGCTTGAGGAGTCGCAAGAGCATCCAGCAAAGAATAGCAGAGCGGCCGTGTGAAGGTAGAGAGCCTCAGCAATCGAGTTGGGTAAGAGTTAGTTCAGTACTGTGATTGTTTTAGAATAAAGATATTTGTACAGCCACGGGCTGTTTATTTACAGGTTAAAGTAAAAGTAGACCGCGACCTGAAGAGAACAGCCGGGTTAGTGCTTTGAGACGGACTTAGTTGTAAATGTGAGTATGACCTAAAGTTTATTCTCATAGTAGTTTGTTTAAGTGTCAGAAATACTGAATTTTGGCTCCACTCTCCATTTACCAACTACGGTAAATAAACGTTTTGCATTTTAACTTTACTTAGACTATATCCTCATTCGACCGACGCGTCAAAAATTCCGTCCAACATCACGTCACAAGTATTTATTATGATACCGGTTCACTAATACAAAATAGATTAATTGAGAAATCTCGATTTTTTAATTTATGGATAAAGCTGGATTTGAAACTCCCCTTCTAAAATATATTTATTAAATTAAGAACATTTCGTGATAATGTAGAAAACATATAACACAGTTTTAAGAATTATGTATACTATTTTTATTGAAAACAAATTTCATCATAAATCGATTGATATTTTTTGAAGAAATCTAACTTTGTTCGAATTTTATGTGAAAGAAGTATTCACTCGTTTTTGATACAAAAAAAGGTTAAGAAATAATATTGTGTTATACAAAGCAATTAATCGAAATACAGCTTTTTTGCATCATAGTTTAGATTAAATTACAAATTGTTTAGCGTTAAAAAAATGACGCTTTTTATTTCAAATCTGGGAAAAATAACATAGAAATATACAGCAACTACTTATGAGTTATTCACGTTGCCGAAAACAATTCTGATCTTCAGAAGCTTCAAAAACCAGATTTATACAAACATTTATAATAAGCAAAGTTTTTCACTGCTGACAGTGACCTTCGGAAATGTTTCCAAATATATGTTTTACACAGTAAAAAACTAGAAATGTTTCTAACTTTACGAAAACGTACTATAATCATGAATGAAAATATACTATATCTTACTTTCTGTCGTCCATTATACTTAAATTCATTTTTTTAACATTAAGAAACCTCACGAAAGAGTTTATCTTTGAAATTTAAAGAAATAATTACAGATTTTTTTAGCTGCATATAATTTTTGAAAATGTCTTTGAATAACTTTTTAAGAACATAAATCCATTCTGTATATCCTGAGAACTGATTTTCTTGTGGCTATGTGGTCACAAATAGATATTTTCCTGTTTAACGGGAAAAAAAAAAACATATGGATTCACCAGCATTAACAATAAGATTAAAATTAACATTTTACTCTGATACAATTGCATGCTCAATTTTAGTTATTTAGCTAAAAAAATTTAGTTGAGGTTTGATAAAATGAAAATGAATTATTTTAATCTAATTTAATTTAATCATTGAGTTCTAAAACACTTCGTGTTAAAGCTCTTCTCCGATGTGTAGACTTTGGAAAGTGACGTATCAGAGACCAACAATAGTCACCCATCGTATTCGTATTCCAGAAACCATAATAGCATTCTTCCATGACGCGTAAGTACTCTTCCATATACGCTCTTCCTGCTCTTCGTTCATATCTCTTAAATTTTCAGGAAACCTGTCCAGGTTATTATGGAGAAATTGGAGTTTTATGCTCATATTGCACTCCATATTTTTTAATTGCAGCTGAAGGTCTTCTACAAGTTCAATATAATCTTCAGATTTTTTTTTATTTCCGAGAAAATTCTGCATCTTAGAGATGAAGGTTGTTCAAATATTTAGTTCTAACTCAGTCATAGAGTTTCTAAATTGTGTATCTTTCGTAAGTTGTCGGATTTGGGGGCCATCAAAAATACCAGCTTTAATCTTTCCCATAATGTGCTGAGGAAAGTTTTGGCAAATGTAAGAAAAGCAGTTCCCGTCATTATCTAATGATTTTACAAACTGTTTCATGACGCCCAGTTTTATATGTAATGGTGGAAGGATAATTTTGTCACGAGCTACTAATGATTTATGGACTTATTTTCTCTCAAGGGACAGTTTTTCTTACTCAATGCTCTTGTTTAGCTCTACTGTCCCAAAGACATATAAAACAGGAAAACTTCGTGTAACAATTTTGTTGACCGAGAAGAATGTTGACCATTTTTAAATCAACACAAATTTGCAACTTACGGTCATTGTGTTTTATTTTGTTCAAGACTAGCGAAATGTTACAATATTCCTCTTTTAACTTTGTACTGTGGGCAATAATTACCCCAGCGTATTAATTTCCATTATGTAATTTAACAAATTTTAGACTAGGTTCTGAACTGTCAATACATAAACGCTAGTCGTTTGGCTCGTATTGTTTCAAGCCCATTTTTATCAACAAGTTTTTGATATCTGAACAAAAAGTAATACCGTTTTCTTCCGAAAAATAACGTCGTAATTCTGCATCTCTTTCACGATAAAAACGTATTTTAGTATCTGAGGAAAGCAATTTTTTTCCTTTTAGTCTAGATACTAACAATTCTGAAGCTTGTTTAGAAAGATTTAAATATCTTACAAGATCATCTAACTCATTTTGGGAAAAGTATTTTGGCTCATTTGACATACATTCAAAATCAGCATTATTTTTTGTTGAGCTTGGTCCTTCAATGTCTTCTTCTAATGGTTCAGATATAATTTTAGGCTCTGAAAAATCAGCTGAACGCTGCACTAGACGTTCAACACAACTAGTACTTGGGTATTGCCATTTAGCTCGATTGTTAATGTTTAAACCCTTTACGTTCACGCTACAAAAATAACACTCTTCGAGATGATTTCATGATTCTCGCCAATCAGTCGGTGTTCCAAATTTAAAGCATTTCTTTTACCACTTTTCCATAATTCTAAATATTACTCACATAATTTACAAACACAATTGCGAGCCCAAGACTTCTCATTTTTATCTAAGAACATCCAAAATACTCAAAATTGATATTTTTCGCCAATTCTGATATAACTTTTCTAAAATTGCTAAACACATATTCTCCGCATATATGACTGATTCTCCAATAAGTGCGTAATTCCCATCCCTTAGGCTTACATGCTGTTTTTTGTCATTCATGTATATTGTTTAGCATAAAATGTATTTTGTAATGCGTTTCTACAATTTTAAAAAGAATTTTCAAGAAAATAACTGTAAATTTTACTATAATAGTATTTTAAATATTCAATTTGTCAATTCTATCCCTTGTCTCTCACCTCATGTACTGATCTTCCGGAACAATTTTAAGTGTAATGACAAACTATTTTTAACAATTTTACCACCCAATATAAAAATGTATACTCTAAAGTACGTAATTAAGTATGTTTATTGTAAATTAAAAATAGTTTTACATTTATTCTGAGTCAGAGAAATGCTGTCCCCTAGTTTTTATGTTACTACTGTCCTTTTGTATAAAATTGCTAAAGCGACCACCAGGTGGCCAGATAAAATTTGGTGAACAGGTGCATATACTAGAAGGAGCCATCTTAATTACCCAGAAAAACACACGACACAATTCTAAGGAGTTCAAAAATAGTTACAAACTACAAAATGGATAGAAAGGTAAGAATATGTTTATTACTTGTCACTACTGTCCCCTACTTAAACTGTCCTTGTTATTGTTTTATTTATTTATTATTTTGTCATGATATAACGTACTTTTGCTTAGTACAAAATATCATATTGCAGTATTGCTAAGCCTATCTTACTATGTACACAGGAGCAATTTTCTTAATTTTGTCACAACTGTCCTTGTCACTTCTGTCCCCTCTCAAATTATTTATTTGAGGACTGAATCTCTGAAATAGATATTAATACCATAAATGACTTGATCCCAAAGGATAAAGTGATGCCACCTATTCCAATTCTATCAAAATTGCATCAGTTCACTTGGAATAAGATTGAAAATGTTAAACTTCAACTGCGTTATTTAAATTGCTTCACATGTGACACACATGAAAATTGTCAACATTACTGTTCAGAATCATCATTTGTAGACTTATCTCCCTGTTTTAAAGATATGCCCAATGATTATAAAAGTACTGAAGTATCAACTTCTGACTCTGAAAGTGAACATATTTGTGTAGGAACTTGGGTTGCAGTTGTGTGTGATGAAAATTGGTTTCCTGGTGAGTTTTAAATTTTTATTTAGAATGAAATAACTATTTTAAATTTTTGTCAACATATTTTATTTTTTCATATTACTTGTTGCAACATCTGTTTTTAACAGATTAATTGAAGAATTAGACGATGATATCCTTAAAAAAACTTTATCTTAAGGAATGGAAGCCGATTCTGTTGGCAAAATACACTAGATAGCCAGGATGTTCCAAAGAATGAAATTTTGCATGTTATTGACATTTCCCCTCGACCAGTTACTTCAAGATATTTTATTATAGACAAATTCTATGATATAAATTATAAAATGAGCAGTATTTCTCGTACTTAAACACTTTTTTCTAACTGAAATTTTTGTCCAAATAAATTCACTTATTTACTCATTATCTTATTGATGGTTATTTTTTTTCTAAAAGATTATTCAAATTTTAAAATAGTGGAAAAATAATATATGTTAAATAATTTATAATTGTTAAAATGTTCAAAACCGAAAAGTTTTGAAAGTATGTCACTTCTGCCCAGGTAAATGTCACTCCTGCCCCTTATTATTAAAACTTAAAAAAATATTCAGATTTATCATAGATGATATATTAAGCATTATGTTTTTTTACTATAAAAAGATACAATTTAATAAAATACACATAATTTTCAAATAGGATTTATTAAAATCCTGGTTTATAAGGTAAACATCTATCTTGGGGACAGTAGTGACATTGAATACCAAATTAATTTATAAAATAATTTTTAAAAATATATATAGTGCTCAAAGTTTATGCCGGAATGTTGTATATCACTCAGTAAACTATGCTATATCTAATTAATAAAAAATATTAGTTAAAATTCAATTTTTATTTTTCACTAAATCAATGAGTGAAATTACCCACTTATTGGAGAATGACCCATATAACAAAAAGGATCTAGATTTTTTAAACAATGTCTCCTTGAAGTACTAATCACGCAAAAACTTGATAAACTAATCTTAACACAGTAAAATACGCCTGTTTTCGATTAATATATATGCTTAAATAATAAAAATAAAAAAACAAAGTAACTCGAGCTGCTCAAAAAATTTCCCGTTAGATTTAACAAAAACAAGCCATAAGTGAACATTATCAACCACAGAATTCGCAACAACAGACAAAAAGTTTAATTTTGTAAACTAGTGTTATCGATGAAAGTATCAGATACATAAGAATGAATACATGATTTTATGCTCATTTTAAATCACCATATTTTTTATAGGTTATCATAAAAGCAATTATTTGAAATTTGATAGAGGTGCTTTATCTTAAATACATTTTTAACAGCGGAAAAGAAAAAAAGTAACAAATAATGTTATATTATCAGCAATACCATTTTACACTTATTAAGTTTCTTTTCCTTGTGAGTGTATATATTTTTTTTATTCCAATAATGAAGTGTGATAAGTTTATGTTATTATTGCTAAACTAAAAATATTGCATTTTTTATAGTTAGTCAGTTATTTAACTTTTACACGGGGGCTCACACAGCATAAATCCGATTTAGCATTCTCGGACAGATGCTGTCACAGACCCTCTGTAAAGGTTAAAAGTTTTTTTAAGGCAAATTTATGGTTTATACCGTGAAAGTACCTAAAATCATAACACACAAAAAATATATAATAATGTTTATGATGAATTTCTATATTATTAATACAATATTTGTAAAAGTTAGATAAGTTTAAATACCTGAAATTATATTGTTTAAGGCACATTACCTTAAAATATTAATTGCTTGAAATATATACAAATAAATAAAAGGTAAGTGTATGTGGATGATATGAAAGGTAACACCTAAATATTTATTTTAAAAAATCAAGAGTACAAGTTTTATTGTTAAGTTCCCCAAATTGTTGAAATGTTATTTTTGATTCTTACCTACTATGTAGATATGCTGCTTATAGTTGCGGAGCCGTAAGAATTTATTATCTGTCATAAGAAAAATACGAGCTTCGACACAAAGAATTAAAAACAAAAATGACAAAAAGACTCACTGGTGTGTGAATGCTGTTAGATAAACATAATGTTAATGAAGAATAAATTATACTCTTTATTAAGAAACAGTTATAATATCCCTAAATAAATTTTTAATTTATACGCTTTTATGTTTTCAGCTAATTTTTATATTCAAAGGTAAAATTCACGAACAATATTGAAATTTAGTGACAAAAGCACTCGTAAGAAGCAATTTTTCGATTTTTCACGCAGAGTGGTCACATATATTTTTTAAAATTAGATCTTTCTGTTTCAACTCTATTAAATTTGCATTTTTATAACTGTTTTGTTGCATATAGTCTATAATATCACGTAAAAAATATTCATGTCAAACTGAAAAAAAAATTATTTCTTGATATAGATAATTTTTCCTTTAAATAAGGTGAAATTTCGCGCGTTTAAACTAATTTATATAAAAAAAACTGTTTTTTTCGCAGTAAAATAATGCTACTCGTGCAAACTCTGATATGTAAGAAAAATGAACTTTATATTTAATATATACTAATTCGCAAATTCAATTTTCAATTCAAAATATTAAAGTGCTTAAGAAATTTAAAGTTCTGTAATATCATTTTATAAAATCTGAAATTAATATTTTTTGAATGATTCAATGCTATTGATTTTATGCAGCGAGTTCTTAGTAAAATTATCAATAGAATTTCATTATTGAAAGCAATTTTTATTTCTTTTTACCGAGAAATATAAAATATTTGATAATTATTTTCCTTTACGTGTAACATAATGTTATATAAAATTTAACTACAATAGAATATTTCTTAATTAAACCATGGTTAAACATTTATAATACATATAATGTGTTACCAGGGGCTAATATCTCACTTTATGAGACTTTAATGGATCGGATGTAACAAAATTAAATACATTTCAAATATATCTTTTCTAAATGTGCTTGTAATGCCAATTTGCTTTACGACCACAAAATGAAATATACTTATGGAAATAATTACCCTTAACTTTAAGGGCATGTAAATGCTGCGTAAAATGCGATATAACATGATTTATAGAAACCGTAATGGAAATTACTTCTTAGAAATGTTTGGGATTAGGAAATAATGAAATAATGCACTATTTATAGTTCTTAAAAGTGGCAGCGTGTTTTATTAAGCACGCTGTGTGTAGATCTATCCGCGTTTTTATTAACGATTAAATAAATTTCTAGATATCATATATCCTTTATATAATTATATTTGTAATAAAATGTTTACAATATTATTTTTATGTTTATAATTGTTGGTTAAAAACACACACAAGTTAAAATAATCCGCTTTAGAGAGTGAAAATATTTTTGTAGTGTAAAAAGTATAATGCAGTCAATTTTGACTGACAAAATTGACTTCATTATATATTTTAATACTTCTGCTCCCCTAAATTATAAACTAGCTGCTGTTCATTCCTTTGTTAATAGAGTATACTTAATATGTTCTTCAGAGTACTTACAAAATAAACATGATCATATTATTAGGATTGCCAAAGATCAAGGTTTCCCCCTTAGTTATGTCCACCGTATTATTCAGTGTTGGGTATGAACGCGCTCATTGAACGAAAACTCACGAGTTTCGCTCACTATTTGTGAACTTTGAACTGAACTTCGCTCACTATTTTATAAACGAGTTTGAACTGAACAGAAACTCAAAAAATAGACGAGTTTGAACGAAATTTACGTTCAAATTTACGTTCAATTTTTTCATAATTTATTTAAAATTTTTCCAGACCTTAGTACACTTTTCTCTCTTTCAAATGCCATTTAGAGGCCTACGCAAGCCTCAGGACGGGTTAAATCTGGATATAACTTCTCTGGGTAGTATCCTAGTCTTACTTCTTCTGCAGACTCAGGTCGCGCCGAACAGTACCTGGGCTGTATAAAATTTCGCCGAAAATAGATATATACAGTAAACTCTCTATACAAGGTGGACTGTGTAAGGCGGAAATATGTCTAAATCGGAAAGATTTTAAAGAAATCGGAAAGATTTTAAAAGAAAGCATAAACATCGCAGCCTACGGCACTTCTACATAAATGGAGATTATAAACAGACTAAGGTAAGTTTTTTTTTTTGCCAGAACTCTTCCGTAAGGGTAAATATCAATGTCCTGTAGAAATATACTCGGGGTCGGGCCGGATTCGGTGCGAAATTTCAACTTTTTTCCGAGCCGGGCCAAGCTCGGGCCTTGTTCTTAGCTATTATATCGGGCCGGGTCGGGCCTTGATTTTAGCTATTATATCGGGCCGGGTCGAGCCTTGATTATAGCTATTATATCGGGCCGGGTCGGGCCGCTAAATTTTCTCTACGAACCGGGCTGGGCTCGGGCCGAAAATTTTTATTT
This sequence comes from Maratus speculifer, assembly GCA_964019185.1. Lineage (NCBI taxonomy): Eukaryota > Metazoa > Arthropoda > Arachnida > Araneae > Salticidae > Maratus > Maratus speculifer. Next base: position 164,097,510 of record OZ025294.1, on the reverse strand, counting down.
TAATATCGGGCCGGACATTTTTTTCTATGGATCGGACCTGGAAATTTCCGTCCGTGTATACCTCTATCTTACATATCAAATAATCAAATGATTAGTTCACAAAATTTTGTAAATTTGGACAATAATATCCAAACATTAAAAAAAAGTGAACTTTTTAGTGAACTTCGTTCACTTTTACAAATGAGTTTGATTTGAACGAGTTCATTTGAAAATTTTTGAATTTGAACGTGAACTTAAATCACTTTTCTGAAATTGAACGTGAGTTCGAGTTAGTTCGTTTATTTTGTGAACGTACCCAACACTGGTATTATTCATAAGCATAAAGCTACAATGTATCCCCCTAACCCAGCCTGTTTATAGGAAATTTCCTTATATTCCAATTGTTTTTGAACGTTTAAAGAGGTCCCTGCTTAATTTAATATTAATCTAATAGCTTCCCCATCTCCTAACCTTTCTACTAACTTTGACAAAAAAGTTCGGTGAATAGTCCTGTAGCATTAATGTAGATTAAATATTAACAAAAGTTACCATACTATCTTTTAAAATAGTCATCTCCTATAACTATACACCGCTGAGATCTGCTGTACATGTCCTGGGAAATTCGCAAGAAGTCTTCTTTTGGGATGAAGTTCAAAAGCTTCGTCACGTTTCGTTGGATGTCAGCAATATGGTCAAATCTCTTTCAAACAGAGTTTGAGTCGTGAAAATAGGAAGAAGTCTGGACGATTGAGATCTGGCGAGAATGGTAGGTGTTCAATTTGCACCATCCCTCATGAATTTCTTTCGGTGTCTTGCAAAGTTTAAAACCAAACTTTAAACTGATGTTTTGTTCGTTTATTTACGTGTTCTCAGTTAAGAACCAACACACTGAAGAAGCACTTGGTAAAGCACGTCATACACAGAACATAAACGACGCTCAAGTGAACAACGGCGTGGGAAGATGGTCAAAACTTGCCTCTATGCTGGTGCAGTGTTTTGTTTCCCCAGTGTTGCCAGATCAGTCTTTCTGAATTAATTCACCGAACTTTATTGTCAGAGGTAGTATTTTACTTTCTAATAAATAGATCCTATCCCCCCTGATCAATTAGCCAGCGTTTATGAAATTCCAATCCTTTATACAATAACCAGGAATCGTATTACACAGGTATGACTAATAGAAATTTAAAAAAAAAAGATTAAAGGAGCATAAAAGGGCTATTGGACTAGACTCAATAACTTAAATACTGCTCACTCTAAGCTATATACCGACGATAAAATCAATAGCATTGACTTTAATAGAGCTATTATTATTTCCCGTCAATATAACCCCTACATTTCTTTAATTAGTGAGTCTATTGAGATTTTTACGCTTCAACATGAGATATGTAATGATAATATGTATTTTACTATCCCTAGTATTTGGTTTATTTATTGAAATAGCCCACTCCTTCTTTTTTCAGTCTTTATATTTTTCATATTTTGTTGTCATCTTACTGTTTTAACCGCGTGTGGCGATTGCTGAGTTTTTTCCCCATGTTTTCATTTTCCTTTTGGTCCCTCGTGTTTTACCTTCATCCCTCTTCCAGCTGAATAACATGCCTTTGTCAGTTCAAATTTTTATTTTCCCTCGAAAACAGTCGCGTAGTTCAGTTGAAACGGTCGGGATAACTTTATCATTGTTTCTAATGTTTAAGCGGCATACAAAATGGTACGTTGATTTTAAATTGTTATATTTTATTCCATTGTACACTGTTTAGCAAATTTATAAATAAAAATTTTGAGCTTCTCTCAATACTCATATAAAGTTTGTGTTATTTGAACAAAACTCATTTTTTTCTATTAAATATATTAAAAACCATTGTCTGTGAAACAATGCCTATTTATTTTATGGACAAACATGGATATTATCTTCAACTTTAAAGAAAATATTGGAGTAAATCGATATGTGAAAATAGTACTTAAAAACGATAAAGAATGATACCAAAACTATTTTTGGAATATATATCAACACACAACACGTATACTTGAAATATTAAAAAATATTACTGAATGCATTATCTTTCTTTTGCTTTCTCGATAATTATATTTTATATATCTAATGAAACAGGCAATATTTTAAATAGGAACATTTCTATGGTCCCTTTTCTTCATTTTATGCAAACCCAGTCAAAGTAAAATAAAATAAAATAAATAAATGTAAACATACCATTTTTAAAACACCAGGAAATTAAATGAATAAAAAATATTATGTAATCATATTATGTACTCATATTATTCTATTTGAAAAATGTGTTTTTTTAGTTTTCAAGAACTATAAATAACACGCTAATTACCTTCTAGGGGTATAGTATGACATTTGTTGAATAAATTTCTAATTGAACATAATAACACAGGATCATACTTATATTTCGTGTGGTTAATAAGTGAATATGAATTTCATGAAATACGCTGTTTGCGGAAATGTGAAATCACGCAACGTTGAAATAATTGCAGAAAAGGTGTTAAATGTGTTACAGTCATACACTAGGTAGCTGAACCGTTGCTTTGAGTAAATAATTTCTGCAATTTCTGAGTATCATAACAGTTTTATGTTTTAAAAAGGTTTTGCAAATAAAATATTATTTTTAGATGAAACAGTGCATTTTTCACAAAGAAACTCTTTAAGAATATTCATTATAGCCATAATTTTAATAGTAATGTATCTTTAATCAATGTAATAAAAGTTCACTTAAATATTTTATTTATAAATGTATCACCGTAATACTTGAAAAACTATTAAATAGCACATCAAAAATTGTGTACTTTAAAATGATTTTGTTAATTTACCCTAATAAATAGAATGGTAGATGCATACACTTAAATATTTTTAAAGGAATGTATTTAGATATCAACACATAATAAAGACTTATTTTTGTTTTAATAAATGTATTTTCTGTTTTACACATTTTAGATTGGGAGTAATAAAATCATCACTTAATTTCTAATTATTAAAAGTTTTAAGTATAAAACTTAAATTTTAATACGGTATTATCGAGAATTTCCCAAATATAAAAAAAAATCTTTCCGAAAGAAAATAATTTAATAAGGTTTCAAAAATATATTTCAATGATAATCGCTTGAAAACCATAAAAATTTTATGTAATGCAGATTTATAATGCAGCAAACTTCCGATTATCCATCACTCTGTCAACCACCATCTCCTCGATTTTTTTCTTAAATTTCATTTTGAAAGGAACATTAGCCAAACATTAATGAAAGAACATAAGATGCTGAATTACCTACTGATTATTTGGAGTTATTGACCTGGGAGTGAAAGTACCACGTTTAAAGAAACTTCTTGATTAAATCACAGACTTGTTTGATTGTGAAAATAATAATCGCATTTATCACAAATAAATGGTTGACGAAATTATTCAAAATGTTTTTAATCCAGAGGAACATAAAACAGATAAATGTGATGAATCAGGAAGTAACTTCTAGGTTGTCTGGAGTGGCAATCCAGGAATAAGATATGCGGAAGAAATATGGAGCTACTTTGTTTAGGATGGATGAAAAAGACGATGCAATCCAAGTAATTTTATTGCGTAGAATTCGTAATACCGCTGGAGCAAAAGTGTGATAATAAAATGTATAATTGATTTGATATTACTAAATTATTTTATTAAATAAATTTATGAAACGTATATACGAGACTGCTTTTGAAACTGGGGAAGGCCAAATTATTAGTTACATGCCTAAACTTTTCATTGTGAAAAACATGAAGCTAAGATTTGTTGTTATGTTTACTGGTTATTTGTTCAATAACTTTAGCTATACATGGACTAAATATTTAAGTGTGTCTCAATGAAAACATACTTTGGTTTATAAAGTAGACATGTATTGCGTAAAAACACAACACAGGTGTTCGAAAACAAATTCCTCAATATTTCACCTAACCTCCTTTTTACGTATTTTATTTATCTTCATCAATTATGTCTACATTTTTTTTCATCTTTACTTTTAATTACCAATTATGAACCCAAAACATAATTAAGGATTCTATCAAATTTATTTGATTTATTATGTTTCTTATTGAAGCATTTTTCAGAGAATAGAATTCATAATACTCAATTGAAAACATTTAAATCACCGAGTGTTTTCAAAACATCACTGAAGTGCACTAATAGTCACTTACCAGTTGACGACATCTGTCAAATGTTGCCTGTCATTGTTGTTAGCCCAAAAACATTAAACCATGATTGTCAATAAGAAAAATTCTAGTGTAACTAATAATTTGGCCACCCATTGTATAAATATTTATATTTATACATAGAGAGGAAACATATGCAAATAGAGACTGACAGACAACTAAATTGATATAGAGATACACAGACAAGAAGGTAAACAGACAAAAATATAGACATACATATAGATAGATTGACTGACAAATAGATAAAAAATTACTTAACAGACATGTAGAAAAATCCATGCACAGATTTATAGATAGACACTAGCAGCCTTCGCCCCTATGCTGGTCGGTTACTTTAAAATAATCTTGCATCAAACAAAATGCATCTAGTAACAGCTGAAAACTGAATGCATAATCAAGTAGTCATAATCATCGTCTTAATCGTATAATCTCCCATTATCCGGTTCAAAATAAATATTGACGGCATAATATACAAATGTTTAACTATTTTTAGTCGATTCCCTATCTTAAATTTCGTGCTTCTACCTATAACCGCAGCAAAGATGTATCGAAATGCTCTAAAAGTACGACCATCCATTAAACTCACTTAGTGGGGGGGGGGGGGTTCTAATACAGATAAAATACATGGTGATTTTAGTAAATACATGGATATAAAAACAGAGGGAATTAAACAAACCATAAGGGAGGCTATAAGGAAGCCATATTAGTGAAAATGTCATGAGAGTGTGTTCCCTCGTTGTAGAAAGTAGAAAAGGTGCAAGTAAGTGTAAAAAGATAAAGGAGTTAAAAATTAGAATTTTTTGGCAATTAGTACCAAAACAGTCAAAGAAATATAAATAAAAAGCTCCACTTGTGGCAAAAACAGGAACTAAAAGGATGATGAATGGGATCAACATTTTTTATTTATTTTTCTCCGTAATTTAAGTTTTGTTCTAAAGTTTAACTGTTATTCGAAGACATTTTGCTTAAATACGTTAAACGTACCCCATAAGAAGGGCAAGGGAGGTGCATAATATAAATAAGTGGTTAAAGGGCTAAACAACGATATATCACATGAAGGATGTCGGCTAAATTTAGAAAAAAAAGTCTTCCCTTGGCTTTGGGCAAAGTGGTGGAGGGACTTGGAAGGCGTATAACATATATTATTAGACACAGAGCTTTACAATGATATGTCACATGATTAGTGTCTGCAAAAGTTGAAAAAAAATACACCAGGGTTTCAACTATCGTGCCCCTCCGAAAAACATCTTTCTCTCTTTCTTTAAAATTTTCATATATTATGGGCTCCGCAAAAAAATCCGATTTAAAATGATAAAAACAATGCAAAGTTTAAAAAAAGCTCGAAAATTGCCCACGCCCCGGGGTTCAAATTGGGGAGGAGGAATTTGAAAGGTCCATAATTTAAAAGAGTGGTCCGAATGCTTTAAGAATATACATCACATGACGGGTCCAAAAAAAGTTTTAAAATTTTCGAACCCCCACTTTAGCCCCCCCTCAGTGGTGGAATTTTAAAATTGCTGAGACACATGTTCAAGTATTTTTATAATAGATTTGTTTTCTGCAATTTCACTACTTAAAACGGCCGTGCCAAATGCTCAAGACTCTTCGACCCCTTTTAACCCCTTCGCGGCGGCTTAAATGCTCCGATTGCAAATTTTATAGTATAATTGTACTGGTGGGAATAAGGAAGGATACTTAAGCCTTTTGTGGCACGTATACGTGTCGGTGCTCCCCAAGGGGTTAATTCCCTAATGGGGGAGATAATTTGTAAAATTTCTGAAATATATGTTTAATAATTTTTTTACTACAATTATTATCTGGAATTTTACGTTCTTACTTATAACGACTGCTGAGATATAGCAAATTTTCGACCACTAATTTAACCCCTTTAGTAGACGGGGGGGGGGGGAGATTTTTCAAAAATCCCTTCTTAGTGCACGTTTGCATCATAATTTTCCCCAATTTTTATGATTCTAGGTTTAGTATTTTGGGCTATCCCTTGATTATCAGTCAGTCATAACAAACCATTTCATATAAATATAAACATTATAGGTGTATAGGTGTATTTGTTTCTAGGTATATATATTATGTATTTATATATGTACATATAAATAGAAATATATCTAAAATGTATATAAATAAAAGCATTTATATAAACATAGTATACTTTTTAAGATGTGATATTTATAACGTTTATTAAATAAATATATCTTTATAAATTACTTAAATCATGTTTTTCCACCATCTTGAGAAATCTGGTAAATTGCTAAAATGGCTTTTTTGTTGCCAATTTCGAGATTTTCGCCAGTCGCGGCAACAGAATAGAATACGGAACTCTTTCCCAAATATCATATACGCACCGGGATACCTAACTGTCATTATTTTGCCTGACATGGTGACCTGGCTATTGTTTATTTATTGAGAGATTTTCTATTTTCTTTTTTAAAATGACATAAATAGTTTTGTTCTATATAATCATTGTATAAAATGTAGTTTATTGAGTGTTATTTATTTTTCAAATAATAGAAAAAATTTAAAAATATGTGTCTAACTGGTATTCAAAAATAAAGTTTTCGGCAAATTGTTATAAAAAACATCGCGCCAAATCTGGTGCATATACGACATCTGTGCCAAATATTTAATTTAATCAGGCTATTGCTGTTTATTTATTAACGATTAAAAAAATTATACTGACATAAATTGTTTTATTTTACATATATACTGTATAAAATATCGTTTATTTATTATTTCCTCTTTCAAATAACAGAAAATAATTTTAAAATACGTAAATGATAATCAAATGTGTGTAAATGTCAGTAAATAATATTCAAATGAAGTTATCGCCAAATTTTTATAAAAAAAAATCAAGCCAAATCCGGTGCGTATATGACATCTGTGCTAAATATTCTATTTAAACATCAAACAATGCTGTTTCTAATTAACATTCTAATAAACATATATTTTACGATAACTTCAATTCAAATTACGTTGACAATTTTCTTTGACTTCATAAAGAAAACAAAATGCAAGAGATTCATTGGCATGAACGGTAAAAAATATTAAACCACGATAATAATAATTTGCAAAGCACTCCCACATTCAATGGACATGGACAATAATTCTTATGACTTCATAGCATGTAAATTGGAGGCGCAAACATTTGTTTACGGTTTGCTTTCAACATTGTGGCGGGCCACCCTTATGACTTAGGGGTATAAAAAATAGATAACAACCTATTCTCAGACCTATTGAGTATACATATAAAATTTCATCAAAATCTGTTAAGCCGTTTCGGAGAAGTGGTGCAACTAACAGTGTGACACGAGAATTTTATACATTAGATATGTAAAGGAGGATGGAAACAGGCATACAAGCATACGAATAAACTGAACGAAAAGCTAATATATTAACATACAGAAATATACATGATTGGGAAAAAGCTTTGGATGGATTGTTACTGTGTGAAAAATTGTAGAGTTGTGTTTTATTCTATTGAATTTAACTATGTTTTAATATGGTTTTATCTTACTTTTATATATTAATGACAAAAAGTTATACAGCTTCTTTATTGTAGGCACAGAAAAGATCGAACATGCAAGCGAGCGCTCGTTATTCAAAAGTATCAAGACTGTAAAGCTAATCAAATGAAAATACTTAAATCAATAGTCTCAAACTACAAAAACCTAAAGGAATGTCTCGACAAGCCAAGAACCAGAAGAACACGTCATCTCGTTTGTAAAACAAGTACAAAATCTTTCACGAAATAATGAGATACAAGTCATTATGATTAATGCACAAAATGCAGCTAGAACTAAAGTTTTATGAAGATATTGGTTAACGAAATATCGTTAAAAAAGGCTTGTGACTAAAAACTTTCAAGTTTCATGCAGCTAACGCGTTTGACTCAATCAAACAATAATTATTTTAAAAAACACAGTTTTGTTGATGTTTCTCGCTTTTGTCACGATTCTCGTGGTTCTTTGTTTAAATAATCACAATTCTTGATTGGGATTCTCGATTCATTAAAGAAAACGGCAAAATTGGGTCAGAGAATGCTGTCGAATCAAATTGACAATGAAAATATTTTTCAGAAATCCGTAAATTTCTTGTTTCCCATGATATGGAAAAAGATGACAAAAGATTATATGGTTTTTTATGAAACTTCGTGTCAAAATCAGTCAACAAAATTATCAGGACAAGATTTTGTGGAAAGCACTAGAGCCCTTTGCTCAAAAATACTCTTTTGGACAAAACCGCGTGTTTAAGCAAAACATGTGCCAGTCCGTTACGCGAGCTAGTTATTGGAATATCTTACAGCATAGATCACAGACATGACTTCTTCAGATGAATAGATTTATGACTCGCATGATATCCCTAGATTTCTCCATTTGTGGGATATTAAATCATAGGTCTTAAATATTTCCGATCAAAGTTTGGATCGTGTAGAAGCAGAATTAAATAATGAGCGGGGTTATTTTCCCGATGAAATAGTTTATGTTACGATCAATGATGTAATAAAATTGCTAAGGACATGGATCAAAGAAAAGAAAAGGTAATAAAAAAATCAAACGTGAACAGATTTCTGGTGAAGTCTGAAGAAAGTGAGAAATCAACGAAATTATTTTGAGATCTAATTTTCTGTTACATTTTTTCTGATGTTATAATTAACATATTTATTAATAAAATGTTGACATTTAAATTTTTTTCATAAATAACGTATGTTATGCCAATCCACAACTTTTACCGCACCCTGTAGTTAATTATAAAAACGCAGATAAAGAAAGAATCAAGCAAACAAACAGACCAAAACTTAATTATTATTTTATTTCTTTTCTTTCATTATAATATTCGATGCTGTAAATGAAACAGAAGTAGAATTTTGTTTTAACAGCAAAGTTTCTTGTATTTAGAAAAGACATCAATTAGAATGCTTGAAAATGGGTCATACTTAAACAACTTTTGTGAGTTACAATAAGCAAGGTTGATACAATTTCCTACATAGAACTGTTAACATTTTCAAAACTTCAAAAAGATATTAGCAATTAAGTTTCTTAATAATTAATATTTGGTAAATTACTAAATCCCCTTTTTATTATCAATACTTCCACTGCAAATCCCATACTTATTTATCAGATGAATTCCATTGTGAACGTATGGAAAACCTTTTTTTGAATAATATTTTTTTGTAATTGAAAAAAAATTCTTGTAAATATATCATTGGAACATAGCTGTGCAAAAATATCCAATAATGTATTTTATTAGGTAACGTACATTTATTTAAAATTTATATCATATTTAGTCCATAATTTAATCCATATCATTAAAATTCTCTGTTAAACAAATAAGCTCAATATAATATGTCAACTAGGGGGGCTCCGCCCCCCTGCTCGCTACGCTTTCCAAACCCCGCGTAATCGTAACCCCCGTTGTAAGCTACCCCTGCTTGCTGCGCTCGCCAATACCCCATGGAATCGCTTCGCGATGCCTTATTTTCCATACACTGTTAAAAATTTGCTGAATTTTGTTGCAACGCACTCCCCTGCTTGTATAGAAAACGGTTACTTGGCCGTGAAATGGGGCTTTCTCATTGGTTGGAATAGAGATATTATACACAAACGGTGGAGTGCGATGCAACAAAATGCAGCAGATTTTTAAAACTGTACACTCAATTTCGGAATTCATCCCTCTGCTCATTGGTCGAAGCATAGACGGAGCCCTTTCCTGATTGGTCTATTCGACTCATGGAAGGTGTGGTCCACCCGGACGCGTTATTTTCGGAAACCTTACGCATCAGCATCATTCCAGGAGTCATTCCTGGAGATTTCTTTAAGGCTATTTTTTTTTTTACTATAGAAGGATAACACATCATATATATATATATATACAGGGTGTCCAGTAAATAACTGACCCATTTTGAAATTTAATAACTAAAGAACGGTTTGAGATAAAAATGCGCAGTTTGCTGCATTGTTATAAGAAAATCAATAAATGTTTAGATATACACTTTCTTAAAATAGTTCGAAATTCGACCAACAGATGGCTCTGATGGCGGAAACAGGCTATCGAAATTTAGACATTACTCTAGAGCTTTTCGGCTGATTTCGCAAAGTTGAATCTCAGTCGACATGTTCAATCGACGCTCCACTCATCTGCAGAAATAGAGTTTGTTGGATGTAAAGAGATTTAAAACAATATTTAGGCTTGAATAATGTCTAATTACTTAATAAAAAACAAAAAAATATAATCATCGACCTTTCACACATTTGCCATAAGTAAATTGTATTCAAAAAATGTTTTTGTATCCGTTTAACTGATTCTCTATTTACGTGCAATAAATTGAAAATATGGCATAAACACAGCTTTTTTAAATAAAAAAATCTTAATGTTTAATATAAACATTTCTTCCATTAAATAGTATGGAATTGTATTTAAAAAAAATAGAGATGTCAAAAAGCTTAAAGAGCTTTCCATAAGAGCTTTCGAGGATCAAGCAAACTCTTCTTGCCTATACGACATGCAGTGAAATCAGAAGTTAAAACAATAGTACGCACATAGTAGTAGCATGTTCCCTGTCTACAATAAAAGAGGGCAGTGAATTATTATAAATCGGCACATAAAAATATATTAAACCTTACAATAGAGGTTCGTCTATATTTCGTCTATAACAAATCCTCTATTAATATATATATATATATATATATATTAATATAGCAAACCGAATTCATCCCTACGTTATATTTATATTTTAACATTTGACATATCTGAAAATTTTATTACGAAAGCCACTACAGATTTTAAGATGCTTTTTACACACAATCCATCCCTATTCTTCCGTGATTGCAAACGCATCTACTCTGAAATGGAAGGATGCTTAAAAAGAGAAAAGATGTTTAAAGAGAGATTTTAAGATGACTTTTACACACACGTCTCCCTCCCCCCCCCCCAACTGAAAACATAATCTACGCTGAAATAGTAGGATGTTTAAAAAGAAAAAAAAAAGCATTGTACCTGTTTTATGTTCTGCGAGTCATCCCTTTTCAAAAGTTCAGCACAAAAGGCATAATAGATCCTGAATCATCATAGAATCATCATAGGTCTTCTTATTTTAGATCAATTTTATAAGTATAAATATTACCATATTATTGGAACATTAGAGTTTTTATACATCATTTTTAAAAAGTTTTTAGAATATGTATATTTTTTAAATAATGTTCTTTATTTAAAATCAAATGCAATACGAATTTCTAGAATTATTCTGTCCTTTCTTTTGCTCATGAAGAATAATTAAGGAAAGAGGGGGCGACAAAAAATGTATTTCAGGATCTATGATGCTCTTTGTAATGAAATCTTCAAAAGGGGTAGTTCCCGGGACATAAAACATGTACAATGCTTTTTTTTCTTTTTAAACATCCTTCCATTTCGGCATAGATTATGTTTTCGGTTGGGGGGAGGAGACATGTGTGTAAAAGTCATCTTTAAATCTCACGTGGCTTTCGTAATAAAATTTTCAGATGTGTTAAATGTCAAAATATGAATAAAATGTAGGAATGATTTCGGTTTTCGGAAAAATCTCCAATATTTCGTATTAGGCAGGTTTACGTCCTAACATCTGGTTTTGAATATACTTTCTCCTTCAAAATCAATAATTTTTTACGTTTAAAACAGGATTTTTTATAAACGGATTCCTTCATTCTAAGGTTTACTATATTTTTATGTGCCAATTTATAAGTCACTGTCCGCTTTTTTTAGACAGGGAACTTGCCAACACTATTTCCGTACCACTGTTTTAACCACTTAACTGATTTTACTGCACGACGTAGGCAAGAAGAGTTTGCTTGATCCACAAATTAAAGCTATTTAACACCTTCTAATTTTTTAAATACAATTTCATTCTATTTAAAGGAAGAAATGTTTAGATTAAATATTAAGATTTTTTTACTAAAAAAGGCGGTGTTTATCCCATATTTTCAATTTATTGTACGTAAAAAGAGGACCAGTTGACCGGTTGCAAAAACATTCTTCGAATAGAATTTATTATGGCAAATGTGTGAAAAGTCAATGAATATTTTATTTGTTTTTATTAAGCATAATAGACATTATTCAATCATAAATATTGTTTTAAATCTCTTTCCATCCAATAAACTCTATTTCTGCAAGTGAGTGGAGTGTCAAATTAACATGTCGACTGAAATTCGACTCTACGAAAGGGACCGATAAACTCATACGTATGGAAACTAGAGTAATGTCTGAATTTCAACAGCCTGTTGTCACCGTCAGTTCCATCTGTTGGTCGAATTTCGGACTATTTTAAGAAAGTGTATATCTAAAAATTTATTGATTTTCTTAGAACAATGCAGCAAACCGCGCATTTTTATCTCAAACCGTTCTTTAGTTATTTAATTTCAAAATGGATAGTTATTTACTGGACACCCTGTAATTTGTACAACGTACAATTTTTTTTTAATATTTTTCATTGAAATTCAATTATATTTTATATATTTGATACAATCTTTTTTTAATATGTGCAATTAAATATAGTTTTCCATTACTTCTTTTTTAATGAAAGTAAAAGTATCTGATTTTTCGTAGTAGTTATTATTTTTTTATCTTACCCTGGAGGTAAAGTTAAAAACACCAGCTTCAACATTACATGTTGAAGAACAATCAAACTGCTAAGTTGCATTTGTTATGTACTTCATACACTGAGTAGATGTTCTTCGTTTTTGTGAAATTTGGTGTCAAAATCACTGAACAAATCTACCAGGAGAAGATTTTGTGGAAAACACTTAAGCCCTTTGCTCAAAAATACTTTTTTGGACAAAACTAGTTGTTTCGGCAAAGCTCTGTACCAGATCATTGCGCCAGCAAAGCACTTGAATATCTTAGAGCTTAGAACATCGACATAAGTTCGCCAGATGAATATCTTTAAGACTCGCCTAACATCAATGGATTTTTACGTAGATTTCGTATGAAATACCACCTATTGCGATCGCTCCAATGTTGGAATTTCTGAAAATTTTTTGCAGATCTACACCGATGTAGAACCCCAGATCCGAAAACTTCCATTAGTAAAAAAGTTTATATACCGTATTTTCGGGTGTATAAGCCGCGGATCAAACAATTCTTTTTGGACCCAGAAATCTTATTTAGTGATTGAAGATAAATATTTACGGCGATCTAACTAGATATATTTGTTTTTAAAAAAATTCTGGGTCGAAAAAGAATTGTTTGCTCTGCGGCTTATACACCCGAAATTACGGTATATATATATATATTGGTCTATCTATCTAACTATCTATATGCATAAATATTTCACTTTTTTATGGACACGACAACTTTTTTAATTCTGCTCAGATCTCTTCCAAACCGATATATAAAATCAAGGGGTATAAAATGTTAATGAGCAAAATCAGGCCAAGGGGGTAGAAATAGAGAGGATTTTTGTGAAAACCGTAAAACCCCCATCACTTCTTTATTAAAACAGATATAGCAGATTAAAGTTTATATTATTTTAAAAAATAGGCCAAAAGTTTCTGCATAACAGATTTTTGATAAAATTAAGGGGAGCAAAAATAAGGGTTTTCGGGAGTCAAAAATTCATAACTTTTTCAATTCTCAATATTTTAAATTCCAACTAGTTTTTTTCATAAATGCTCTTAATATCATCTAAAACTTTCGTATTGACAAGTTTCTGATAAGAACAACTCTTATTGCAGATAAAAATTAAAAATCAAAACAAAAAGGGGAATGGAAGAAGAAAAAAAATCCATAACTTCGTCAATTCTTAAGATTTCAAATCCGATTAAATTTATAATACATGATCTCAATAATATCTACAACTTTTATCTTGGCAAGTTTTTCTTAGGAACAATTCTTATATCAAAAATAAATTAAACAATAATAGGAGTGTAGAAAAAATTCAAATCAAAACTGCTTATATTCTCACTTATTTTGCTCTCAAGCTCATCCAATTGGCAAGTTCTCTTATTTAGGAATTATATAATATGTTGTAATGGTCATTTTTGTGATGAAGGTAGAATATATTTCAAAAAATGCCGTCAAAATGGCATTGTGAACAGAGTTTCTTGAAGCGATCGAGGTTGAAAAATTGAAGAAGCATTCAAAAGACGAATTGCTTACTTTCATTTTTAAATCCATTTTTGCTCTCAAACGCTTTCAATTCACAGGTTCCGTTATTTAGAAACTGTATAATGTGCCTTATTATACAGTTTTTGATAAAGGAATAATATATTTTTTTAAAAAGCTGTGAAAGTGTGTAAATCCTACAAAATTTCCCAATTGAAGATGTATTCAAATAAAAAATTGCTTTTTTTATGACTTATTTATAAATTCAATTTTGCTCTCAAATACATTCAACTGACAGCTTATCTTATTTAGGAACTATATAATGTGCCTTATTGGTCAATGTTTTCATAAAGTCAGAATATATTTCCAAAAATACTGTCAAACAGGGAATTTATGCCGAAGATCGCTTAAGATGATTCTGATAAAAACACTCTTAGAGAAAAAGGAAAAATTTAAAAGCGGCCAACTAAAGTTATTAAACAGGGTTTATCTCTAATCATATTTTATTTTTTTGCTGCCGAAATGAGCACTTATCTTCAAAATCTATCTCCGCCTATAGGCAAGGCCGACAGGAATGTTTCCATTTGTTTAAGTTTAAAAGCGAAAATCTAGTCTACGTCTGATCGTAGTTTAGATGATGTGAAAGCAAAATTAATTATAGATTGGATCAATCTTCCTGATGAGATAATTCATGTCACAGTCAGTAATGTAATAGAAAACCTAAGTGCATGCATTCTAGGAAAAAGACGGGGACGAAAACAAGAGTGAATCAAAGAAATTACTTTGAGATCTAATCCCTCTTGTATGATTTATGATGTTAAAATTAATACAGTTGTTAATAAATTGTTGACATTTATGTTTTTCTCATAAAAAATGGATTTTATTCCAATCCAAAATTTTACCACAATCTGAGTTAATTAGACACAGACACATGCTAAGCTTAAAAAGAATTTAAACATTAATTTATTTTGTTTCTTTGATTTTAATATTCGGTGTTATAACAGAAACCAAAGTTTATTTTTTATGTTTTATTAACAAAGTTTTGTCTATTAAGAAAAGACAACAGCTAGAAATTTGAAAAAATATTATATATTATAACAACATATGATATAATATATCATATTATAACAACTTTTGTAGATTACAATAGTAAAGTTGATACAATTTCCTACATAGAACTATTTACATTTTTAAAATATTACACCGACATAGTCAACAGATATTGGTATGCCAATAATTCACAAGTTTATTACCAATACAATCATTGCGAAGCCCATATTTATTACTTAGATAAATTCCTTTGAAAACGTATGAAAAACCATTATTGAAGCATACTATTTTCTTATTATAATTTTTTTGTAAATATATTATTGGGGCATACTTTTGTCAAAAACTAACCAATAGAAATTCTGTATTCAGTTTAATACATTTGCTTTATATCTATATTATATTCAGAGGAAAAATTATTCATTGTAAAAAAATTAAGCTCGATATATATCAATAACAAACTATATACATATATATATATAATATATATATATATATATATATTACAAGTTATTAAATTTTAAAATCCATCAGTCATTTTTGGGACACCCGGTATATATATATATATATATATATATATATATATATATATACCGGGTGTCCCAAAAATGACTGATGGATTTTAAAATTCAATAACTTGTAAACGGTGACAGCTATTTAAAAAAATTTTGCAGCAAGGTTATGTATAATGTCAGGAGTTTTTTCAGTAATTTTTTATTTTAGTTCGAATTAAAAACAATAGGTGGCGCTGACGGCGATTGAAGGCCAGGTGATCAGTACGGAGTGAGTCGTCGAACTGGCCTTCCATCGCCGTCAGCGCCACCTATTGTTTGAAATTCGAACTAAAATAAAAAAATTACGGTAAAAAAACTCCTGACATTATATATAACCCTCCTTCAAAATTTTTTTAAATAGCTGTCACCGTTTGCAAGTTATTGAATTTTAAAATCCATCAGTCATTTTTGAGACACCCGGTATATATATGTAATCAATAAGATGTACAACTTAAATTAAATTATACATTACATATTTGATACAATCTTTTATAATATCTGAAATTAAATAAATTTTTCTATTACATCTAACATTAATGAAACTAAAAGCTTCTGTCTTTTCGTACTAGTTATTATTTTTTGCATTATAGCTTGGAGGCACAAATAAAGATATCCGCTTCGACATTACATTTTAATGAACAATCAAACTACCAACTTGCATTTATTATTTTTTTCATATACTGAGTAGATGTGCTTTTTTTATAACGATAGAGAATCATTACTTCTTTTTACCGGAAGCAATACGTATAGCTAAAATGAACCCTCTACAGTTAATTGAAATTTTGGTGCCGGATTGATACATTGTAAAAGATACTTTTGATATTTTGATGTTTAATATCTGTCAAAGTGAATTTATTACAAGCGTTTCACTAGAAAAAAAAAATGGGCGAAGAAATTTTTATGAGATACCTACCAATTTACAAAAAAAAAGATTATTAAAATTTCTTTTAAGAAATGGCACAATGTAGAAAGTTGGAAAATGAGACATACTAAAAGAACTTTAATGGATTTAAACTGCAACATTGATAAAATTTAATACAGAGAACTGTTTATATTTTTATACTATTACATACATAGTGCCAATAAATATTGGAACACCACTATTTTACCACATGATTGGCAAAAAATCGAATGAAAAGCACATATTTGTTAATTAGATTCATTCCATTGCAAATGTATGCAATCCCACTCTTTAACCTTCCTACCCTCAATAGGTCTAATTGACACAGTCCTATAATGCGTTTCATTCGAATCAAACCAGAAAATTTTACATAAAGTAAATTAAATAAATAACACAAATATTTAAGTTAAATAAGTATGTTAAATGGATTTAAATAAAAATTCTGGTGTAAAATATTTTAATCAAGTTTGAGTAAAATTTCAACAGGTTAGGAAGGTTAAACAATATTATTTCATTAGTATAAAATTTTCTTTTAAATATATCATATATTTTATATCTATATATATATTGTTATTAAGTTATTTATATTTATTTTAAATCTGCATTATATTCAGAAAAAAAATCATTTCTGTTAAAAGATTTTCTCTATATAAATATATTTATGTATAGATATAGATATATAATCAATAAGGCGTACAGTGTTTTTTAATAAGTTTCATTGAAATTAAATTATACATAATACATTTCACAGAATCTTTTTTAATATGTGGAATAAAATATAGTTTTCTATTACTTCTTATTTAATGAAACTGAAAGTATCTTTCTTTTCGTAGCTGTTGTTATTTTTTTATTACCCTCGAGGCACAAATAAAAACATCAGCTTCGACATTAAATTTTAATGAACAATCAAACTACTAACTCGCATTTATTATTTATTTCATATACTGAGTAGATGTGCTTTTTTATAACGATAGAAAATCATTACTTCTATTTTTGCCGGAAGCAATACGTAAAGCTAGAACGAACACTCTACAGTTAATTGAAATTTTGTTGTCGGATTCCTATATTGTAAAAGATACTTTTGATATTTTGATGTTTAATATCTGTCAGAGTGATTTTATTATAAAAGTTTCTCTCAAAAAAGTTATATATGTGTTAAATAGTTCTCATGAGGCATCAACCAATCTACAGAAATGAGAATAAAAATTCCTTTATGTATATGTAAATATTAAAATATATAATTCAGTTATTTCATAAAATACCAAGTTATGTCATAAGATAACTAACCAAATCCGCAAAAGTGAGTAAAATTATTAGATTCGATTATTTAACAAGTTATTTTATAGAATAACTATTGCCTAACCGTTAAATTTTAAAATAAACAATTTAACATTTAAACAAATCGTTGTTTTTAAAATTAACTGACGATAAATAGTTAAAGTCATTCGATAAATACATTTTTAATTATTAATAGACGATTTGATAAATAATTTATAAAAACTGAATAAACATTACATTTTTACTTTCTTCTATCTTTATAAAATGAAGTGGATTCGTGAAAATTTTCGAATTCCAGTTTTTGGCAGATTTTGCACGTTTTAGGGGTCAGAGATTCCAAAAAAACTTTTTTTATGAAATGTTTGTCTATTAATCTTTGGTTTTATGAGTCTGTGATTATGTCTGTGTATGACATAAATTTTGTGGGAGCGCTATCTCAGAAAACTAATGTAAAGAATTTAATAAAAATTTATATTGCCGTAGACCATGATGTAAAAAGATTCTGATTAGATTTTGCTCTAAATAGTTCATTAGATGGAGCTGCTATGCTGATTAAATTTTCATGTAAATAGCTCATTAGATGGAGCTGTTATGCTGATTTTTTTATGATTTAAGAAACAGCTATAACTCTATAAGTAATATACGAATTATTATCAAACTTTAGATTCCGTTAGTTCAAGGCATGAGTTAATGCTGTTTACATTTTGGTTTGAATTGCTCAACAAGTGGCGCTACTACACTGCATTTTTTCACGATTTTTTGCAATAGTTTTATTTCAACAACTAATGCAAGGTATTTAATAAAAATTTATATTCAAGTAGTCTCTGATATAAATTGAGGCTGATTGTTATTTGTTGTAAATTGATAAACAGGTGGCGTTGCTATGCTGTATTTTTTTCCCATTTCCGCAATAGCTCTATTTCAAGATTTAATGCACGGATTTTCATCAAACTTCAGATTAAAAAAATCCGCGATATAAACTACTTCTGTTCTGTGTCAATAGTCCAACAGGTGGCGCTGCTATGCTAAATTTTGTATGCAATAGTTCTATCTCTAGAACTAATGCACGAGTTTTTTCATTTTAGATTCAGATATAATTTGATGAATAATATTACTGTTTATATTTTGGGTAGAAATCGTCTAACTTGTGATGCTTTTAAGTCCATTTTTTTCCTATATCCGCAGTAGTCTTATTTCAGGAACTAATGCACGGAATTTTATGCCTTGTTGAAATATCACGATGAGCATAGATTGTCATTTAATTTTGGCATCATGGTAATAACATTTGACATATTAACATGCAAGAGACTGGAGAAAGTTTTGTCATTGATACATCCGACTTGTTATATTAGTTAAACAATAAGTAAAAATAACATATTGTATCATGGCAATATAAGTATTTAAATTTTATAACTTATAATTTTATAATTTTTATTAGAAGAAGGATTCCAAGTGCTATTACATGAAATTATTCTTATTTAGTGATTGATCTGTTATTTATGTAGAACGCTTTTTTTAAGATTACAAGAATATTTGTGAACTATCCCAACTGAAAACGTCTAACATAAATACTTCGCTTGCAAATTTTTGTACATGCCAGTAAAGAATTTTGTTATTTTTTCTAGATGTAGCAATCCCAAAACTTTATTCTATTTCTTACAGGTTAATACTTTTAAAAAAATGCAGCATAGAAGTGCCACGTTTTAGGTGATTTACAACAAAAACCATTCAGCAAAAACTAACGTCTACTTCTAAATGAATTTGATGTTCGGTGAAAACCGTGCATTAGTTTCTGAGAATAGGGATAATACGAAAATCTTTAAAAGTTCTGCATAACGCCACGTGTTGAATGTTGTACAACAAAAACTCATAAATATCTATTTTTATCAGATACTAACTGAATCTGAAGTTGAAAATCCATGCATCAGTTCTTGAGATACAGCTATTATGAAATCGTGAAAAACACAGCATAGCAGCAATTAACACAAAAAAAAAACTAAAAAAACAACTAACTATTTAAATATTTTTTTAAATCCGTGCATTATTTTTTGAGATATTGTGGAATTGTGAACAATGCAGTATAGCATAGTGATGGGCGATAACTAGAAGTTTTTCTCGATTTTCTCGATTGTATGAACAGCTCGATAACTTTCGATTGTGTAAAATTTTTCTCGATGACTCCAGTTTGCAATTGCTTTTATACCATACAGGATTCAATTTTATCAAGAGTCTACTACAGGTGAGTGAGTCGGTGTTAATAAAGACATGACGGATTCACTCGCTAGTGAGCCCCTCCTTTCATTGGTGTATCCAATTTATACGCAATCTTTTAATATGAAATCTCGAACTGGGTCCTCATTGTATATGGCATCATATACCAAACGCGGTGTGCACGCACAGCAAAATCTTGTAAACAAAGAAAAAGAAAGAAAAAAATATTTCGAATTGAACGAACAACAGAACGTAAGCTCGAATCGAACGTTAAATTTTGAAAACTGCCCCCCCCCAAGGTAACGTAGTGGGGGGGGGCGGGAAATATATAACATCGGGTGCATAAGATCAGTAAGTGATCACATGCCAAACAACAACTTCCTTATTTTCTAAATTCCATGTATATTATAAATATTATTTATTGCAAAATCCAAAAAAAAAAAAAAAAAACATTTTGGAACTGCCGACAGAAGTCAAAACTTGAACAATTACGTGTGTATTTTTTTAATCGTCAGGAAATATTTTATTGTGCAGGAAATACAAGGACCAAGTAACCGCGGTAAAATAACGCCTACACGCGAGAGGAGGCCAGAGTCCCAGCAGTGGTGAACAATATTTATATGATGCAGATGTCATACACGCACCACATTGGCACGATGTTTTCCAGATGCCGATTTAGTGAAAACTTCGAAGAATTTTGAGAAATTTAAATTTCAACCTCTTATGGGTCCGTAACATGACCCAGAATGACGGGAGAAATTTTTTTATGCTAAATTGGTAATGTATGAAGCATAAGCTTTCAATAAACATATTACATCAAAAAATGAAAAATGCCCCCCCCTGCCCCCCCCCGGTGTTATGGGGAAAACCGTAAAACTGCAAAAAGAGCGGCGACGAAAAGTTAGCTATGCTATAGTTTTCCTCGCTGCTGTAGCTCCCATACAAACAAAGTTATATAGCCTTTTAAAAATTGAAATGAAGTGAAGAAATGAGCAAAATTATGTTGGTGAATAACCATCAGGGGGAGGGGGGGCGGGTCAATACTCCCGCTTGTGCCATATAGCTTAACCTTTTAAGTTAAAATTGGTAGAGAAAAAAATGAGGAATATTTTAAAGTGTATGTTGGGGGGGGGGGGGGTCAAGCCCCTCACCTTTGGAAGAGGTCCTCAAAGAGGGAACTTTAAAACAATGTGCCTAGGTTACAGTAACAATGTGGCTAGTTCAATGGTTTTTTTCCATCTCAAAAAAATTTCCAATACGCCTAAGGACGTTTTCAATTAAAAAATTCGATCTAAAATGATAAAAACACAAAAAGCTTCGAAAAATGCCACCCCCCCCCCCTCCCGCCGTGGGAACCAAATTCGGAAGGGGGGGTAAGAAAGCATCAAAATATGAAAGAGTAATTCGAGATCTTCAAGATGATATACAATATGACGGGCTTAAAAAGTGAAAATTGTCCCTTTCCCCTGACCCCCGTCAGTCCAACCCTTTCGCCCCCAATTTCCTGCAGCAGACATTTAAATTTTTTTACGATTGATAAATAATTACCGAATGATTCGATGAAAAAAACCACACTTAAATTGATAAGTATTGTAGAAATCGCTACTGTTTTAAACATATGTTCGTCCCCTCTCCAACCCCCTCTTTGAAATTTTTTTTTAAATAAACAATATTTATTGGGGGGTATCACATACGTGACAGCATGGTAAGATTAAATTACAGAAACTTTGAAAATTAGGTCTTCATTTCACAAGTTATTGTCATATTATTCTCATGCTTCTTTCTGTACTTCGTTTTTCGATAAAACTTTCATTTCACAAAGCTTAATCGACAAAACGCCTCGATAAAGCTCGTCTTCTCTATTCTCAGCGAGAACGAAAATCATCCTTATCGAAAAAGGCATTCATCAGCAAACCGCAAGATTCTCGGAGTGCCGCTTTTATCAAGGTTAAATTTCATCTGAAAGTTGCAAGTCCTTCGATAAACCTATTTTAATCGAGGTTAATTTTCATCGCGATGAAATGATTTTCTCGTTATGCCTGACTTTATCACGATGAAATGTGTTGAAATGAGAGGCATATTCGAAAGCTCTTTTAATCATTCTTTCATATTATGAATCTTTCTACTTTTGGAGTTGAATTTTAAGGGGCGGGAGGAGGGGAGGGAAGGGGGGGAGCTATGAGGGGGCGAATTTTTTAAATCTTAGCTATTTCGACAGTAAATGTTACTTTTGGTGTGGATTTTTTTATTGAACTCTCCGGCAAATATTATTTATTAAATATAAAGATTTTAATGTGCGGGCTGCATCATTTTTAGGTGTAGTCTAGGAAAAATAAGTGAACCAACGGGTGACATGTAAATTTCAAACCTTTTTTTTTTTTACCCGTTATGTTATATGTACATCATCGGAATGTTTTGGCACCTAATTTTACGAATCTTTCTCCGCCTGGAGTTGAATTTCAGGAGGAAGGGGGGGGAGGGGGGGGGGAGAAACCGATAAGAGGGTGAATTTTTTGAACCGTGTCTATTTCGGCAATAAATATCATTTTAGATGTGGAGGTTTCTTTTATGGAACTCTTCGGTAAATATAGCTTATTAAATATAAAGATTTTAAAGTGTGGGGGGGGGGTACGTCATTTTTAGTTGTGTTCTGGGAAAAATGAGTGAACCCACAGGTGACATGTAAATTTCAACCTCTTTTTTGGACCCGTCATGTTATATATATATCATCGGAATTTTTTCGAACCTCTATTTCATTTTACGAATATTTCTCCTCCTGGAGTTGAATTTCAGGAGGGGAGGGTAAGCGATAAGAAGGTGATTTTTTTTTTTAAATTTTAGTTATTTCGACAATGAATATCATTTTAGATGTGGTTTTCAGAGGAGCGCTCCGGTAAATATTATTTCATAAATACAAAAGTTTAAAATGGGGACTGCGTGATTTCCTGGTGCATTCTAGGAAGAAAAAGTAACATTACGGCCACGGGTGAGGAGTAAATTTCAAACTTTTTTTGGATCCGTTATGTGATATGTCATAGGAAAGGTTTCGGAATACTCTTTCATATTATGGACCTTTCTTTTCCTGCAGTTTAATTTCAGGACGGGGGGGGGCGACGGGGAGTGAATTTTTTTAACCGTAGCTGTTTCGAGAATAACTATAATTTTAGAAGTGGTTTCTTGATGGAACCTTCTAATAAAAACTACTAATTATAAACATTTTAAAGTAGGGGATGCGTGATTTCCGGGTATATTCTGTTAAGAAAAATTAAACCTGCGGGCGAGGAGTAAAGTCCAATTTTTTTTTGGACCCTTCATGTGATTGATTTTTGGAATGTTTTTCGAATCACTCTTTCTCATTATGAACGTTTCTCCTCCTGGGGTTGAATTTCCGCAGGGGGGAGGGGAGCGATGAGGGTGAATTTTTTAAATCGTAGCTATTTTGAAAATAAATTTCATTTTAAATGTGATTTTTTGATGGAGCCCTTTGGAAAAAATATTTTATTAAATATAAACATTTAAAAGCGAGGCTGCGTGATTTCCGGATGTATTCAGGGTAGAAAAAAATAGTGGAATAGTGAGGAGTAAATATGAAGCTTTTTATGGACCGGTCATATGATAAATCAACGGAAGTTTTCAAACCACTCTTTCATATTATGAATCTTTCTTCGCTTTTCAAACTTTTTTGAAATCATTTTATTTTTGTGAATTCAGATCTGATTTTTTTATAGAGACTTCCAATTTATAACTTATAATGTATGAAAAATTCACAAACTGTGAGGACAGGCTGTATTCCGGGTGTTGCAATAGTTGGAATTCTAAGGATAGTGTTTTTATATCTTTTATTGACTCCTCTTTCGTGATATATCATTAGAAAGCTCTGTAATTACCATTTTATTTTATATACCTCCCGCGCTCATCCCGCCCCACTTTGCCAGCACGGGAAACTCTTTAATAAATTTAACCGACACCCATCATGCCAAGTATTGTTGGAAAGCCTAATGACCATTTACTTATATTATGCATTTTCATTGCTCCTGCACTACTTCCCCCCCCCCCCGAGTGGTCCGTTTAATGAATTTCAATAGAGAGTCTTCTAATAATGGGAGAATCGTAGATCGCATCTCAGTATATGTACAAAAATCAATAAAAGATTTTGATCACTTTTAATATCCTTTTAGTTCATGTTCTTTCACTAGGAGTGCTTTTGATTATTTTTTCTTTTGTCATTTTGCTACTCGCGACTTTACAACTTATTGAAACCAAGGAACGCCGTTACATGACTTTTCTACTATTGCGGCTCCATTATAACATCCTTTTGGTTTGTTGTTGTTTTTAAATTCATTTGTTTCTAGTTTCCATGTATTTATTAAATTATGCTTTTTAAACATGTAATAACAAAGATTTTAATAATCGATTGTAAAAAATCTCGATTGTAGATTCTCGAAATTAATCGATGACTTTATCGAATGTGCTTTTTTACGATTACGATTTTTATCGAGTAGGAAATTTTCGAGAATCGCCCATCACTAGATAGCAGCGCCATCTGTTAAGAAATATACTGCAAAAGCTAAACACCTTCGGTTTATATCATGGTCTGACTGAATTTAAAGTTTTGTGAAAATCCGAGTAATAGTTCTTCAGATAGAGCTCCTTAAAAATCTTTTGTCGCATGCAGATTTACAGAGTGATAGAGACACATTTTCTAACAACTCTCAAATCTTATTCATTAACTTCTAAAACGTGTAAATATATCGAAAACTGTAAGTCGAATTTTTGTTACGAATCCAATACTTTCTTCTTGTAAAGATAAAATAAAGTAAAAACAAATAGTCAAAACATGCACTCCCAATTGCAGTTAGTAATGAAGAAGATGTCTAGTAAAAGCAGCATGCACACTGACTACAAAAGAGGTATAAACATAATAATTCAAAACTGACGAAATCCCGCTATATTTGGTTCAAACGGATTTATCATGCTTTATTTAATACTTTAGAGGTTAGACAATTGTTATTTTATAAAATAGCTAGTTAAATCGTTGAATCTAACAACTTTACATACTTTAACGGGTTTGGTTAGTTATTTCAGGAAAATTCTGGGTATTTTATGAAATAACGGATTATACGCTTTAACGGTAACATATAAATTGATGTAAACAAATACTGTGTTTTTCTTACAAGCAAATATAAATCATTTCATTATCTAAATAAATTCTGTTATGAATTTCAGTCTTCTTGTTAGTAATGTTAAATAATTAACATTGCTTAAAAAAGTAATAACTAATTATGAAATTTGAATGCTTTAGAATCTAAAAAGTTATCATTAGTTATCCTGTCCAATATCCTTTATCTCAAATATTTATTTGCAGCATTCAACTATGAGTGAGATATCTTTTGGTAAGTTTTTTGACCCCCTTTAACATCACACAGTATTTTTTACTAAATAATCATTATACATATAATTTACAATATCAGCATCCTTTCTCTAGGCAACAATAAAACACACTAACTTGAATGTGTAATTATACAAAACATTTTTTAGAGCTTTTTACATAATACACTCTTATTTTACTAAAATATGGTGTTTGATAAAAAGAAATTTCAGTTATTTTCAAATCAATTGCTAATGTATCTGAAAATCTGAATAATTACATGTTTTTCACAGGTCTACTGGTATTTTCATGGTTCGTACGGGTACCGTTATTTTCCAGGTGAAATACCTACAATTTTTAAAGAAAAATAAACCTAGTTCAAACATTTGAAATTTCACTTTACTTAAGGAGAAATTTTCTGTAGGAAAATCTAGTACCAAATAATTTTCTGATCATGAAATTTCAGGACCCGTACGTACTATGATTTTATTTATAACCTTATCTATATTATTGACCTCAAAAGTGTCCGTGTGTGATACTAACATCATTTTAGTGGTGTCAACACAAAGCGATTAACTTTAACCCCTAAAACCACAAAATTTTATTGTTGCCTTTTACTTCTAAACATCGTATTTATTTTATTTTTGCAATAGAAAATAGAATTAAGGATGTCTTTTGAAAACACTATCACAATTATTTTGAAAATCACTCAATAACAAGGGTATTTGTTAACCGATTTGAATGTTACAAAGCATATGTATGGTTTATAGAAATTTTTTAACCAATTTGTCAAGCAACTTCATCCATCATCTTGTTTCAAAATGATGGCAATTGCAATTAATAATAATAATAAAGTTTAATATTGTTTGATAAAATGCTATTTAATTTTATACTGGCGGTGTGGCCTAGCAACAAAATTGTACGAAATTATATCAAAATCTGAAAAATTTTCTGAGCAAAAGGATAAATTGTGACTGAAATGCATTATTTGTTTATTTCTTCATTTTTTACTAAGCTGTGTGAAAAAAATATCCCTTTTCTTTTTGAGTTGTGACTGGAATGTTTTTATGAGAATATGAGTTAAAAAGGTATGGTTTATAAATGAATTGTTTTAATAATTTTCTGTGTTCTAAATGAACTGAGATGTGTTTTGTTTTGTGAAATTAAACTGTTTTTAAACGAGAGATGACTTTAATTTTTGAGTTAAGTGAAAAATAAAAAAATTTTAACATTTGGATAATTCATATGGTCCGTTTTCTGCGGAGAGAAATCAGCGAGTTGTTATTCTACGTCAATGAGTGAAGAATAACTGATGAATTTTTTGTGCTGTTTTGTTATTTCCTCGATGTTATAATAACCTTTTAAAGAGTCAAGAAGGGTAAGTGCGCCCATTTAATTTTTATTCGTTAAAAATGAATATGAAAGAATTAAAAGCTAATAAGAAAATATACAAAAAAATTTGACAAAACTAAAAGAAAAATTATCGAATTCTGAGTTAGAATTAAATGAATTAATTCTTATAAATTAGAAACGGAATAAATTAGAGTAGAACTTTTCTGAGTTATTTGAGTTTATTTATAAAATAAGTAACGAAGATGAAATTGAGGATTTTATTAAGGAAAATGAGGAAATTAATGAAATTAACGAAATATTAGAAATAATGGAATTTGAACTTAGCAAAAAGTTATCAAAAATGAAACTGCAATATGTTAATTTAGGAAACGTCTCAAAAGTTGAGAATAACATAGAATTGCCGAAACTAACTCTTCCTGTATTTACGGGAAATTTGTATGAGTGGCTTTCTTTTAAGGATATATTTAAGACTACTGTACATGAAAATTCAAATTTGTCAGGGGCAATGAAATTGCTATATTTGAAATCTTCAATGAGAGGAGATGCTTTTCGTATAATTCAGTCTATTTCAATCGTGGATTCTAATTTTGAAGTTGCATGGTCGCTTTTGAAAGAACGGTTTCCAAATTCGAGAGAACAAGTTTACGCATTTAAAACGTTTTTTTTAAATATTTCCGTTATTCAGAATGAGTCCCCAACAGCTTTTATTAAATCTAATAGGTATAACAAATGAATGCATTAGGTTGTTAGAGATTTTAGAACAAAAAGTTGAGGGGATTCTAATACTATGTTAGCTTATATTTTGGCTCAAAAAATAGATGTAAATACAAAAATGTGGTGGGAAAGACATCTTAAGCGGGATAATTTACCGAGTTTAACTGAATTACTTGAATTCTTGAGAGACCACGCGCGTACACTAAGTGCGTCCAAACTAGTAAATACAAAAAGAAGCTTTCAAAACGAAAGCCAAACAAAGCAGAGCTTTTTAATAGTAACTTCCATGGTTGCGAATTTAAATGAGAAAAATATCCGCAAATGTGTTGTATGTAACCAGGAAAATCACAGTGTTTTTAAATGTCCCAAATTTAAAATATTGTATGTACGTTAAATAATAGAATTTGTTAAAAAACATAATTTGTGCTTCAATTGTCCAACAGAATTCCATTGTGTCAAGAAATGTAACTCAACATTTTCGTGCTCAAAATGCCAGAAACACCACAATATACTTCTTTGTTTTGATAGGCTTGAGAGAAATTCCAATGTGATGGGAAACACAAAAAATTATAGTGATAAGGAAGTGCCAAATGTATTGTCAACGAATGAAAGTAAACCAGCATTAAATGCTGACTGAATGATTTCATAATAAACCAACAAAAATATTTACAATTAAAAACTGTATTTTGTATTCGTAGATTTAACTCTCAAACAAAATGTTATTTTAACCTAAGTTTATAAAATACTATTTCTGTAAATCTCAGTTCTTCAAATTATTAAAAAAAAAACTTTAGTCATATACGTAATTGGGTAAATATAACAAAGACGAGTTTATCTGATGATGTTTTCAAATGAGATTCATATTCTTGTTATTCCAGAATAAAAAGAAGTAATAGTAATAATTTATAGCTGTTTGGCCTTATCACAGAAATTTCTCCCTATGAAATATAATCTTTATATCTCAATTTTTTCCTGAGCACTTCTCATACTTATAATCAACAGTTAAAAAAGTACATTTTAATTTGATAGTTTTAAAATCACTTTAGCTTCAATTTCAGATCTTGTTTGTTTGCGTTGTTTAAAATGCCACGTTCTTGACTTCAAATTCTAATTTCATTATTTTAAAGCAAAACTTCTCGCAATTTATGATTTTTGAACACATTTGTGAGAAAATATTTAGTTTTAAAGGATGGTTTTCTTTTAAATTTTATTGCATGTTCGCCTTCTTAAGCATTCTGCCTTGTGTCTTTTAATGATACATTAATTTTTAGCTTTTTTGTACAGCACAGTACTCAAGTGGAGTACTCAAGTTCCTACTATTAGAGAAAAATCATTAAAAATACAAAAAAAATCTCATAAATGAATTGGGATATAATTTTCAAACTACAGTAGAGTCCCGATTATTGGAACTCCAATTATCCAAATAGACTAGTATTTCTAACTAACTTCCAAGTAACCAAACACATGGCTTCAAGTGGAGTACTCAAGTTCCTACTATTAGAGAAAAATCATTAAAAATACAAAAAAAAATCTCATAAATGAATTGGGATATAATTTTCAAACTACAGTAGAGTCCCGATTATTGGAACTCCAATTATCCAAATAGACTAGTATTTCTAACTAACTTCCAAGTAACCAAACACATGGCTTCAATTAATCTCTTCCTTTAGGTAAAGCACACGAAATCAAGTCGCCGATTAGTGTACAATTGGGAAAAGTAACAACGAAAAAGACATTTAAATCTCTAAGAAAATGAATTCTCTGATTACAAACGATATCTATCGCATAACATGAATTTCGAATGTTTGGAAATAGGTATGAAATAACTTGAACGGCAGAAAGAACGCTCATCTTTTTTTAAACAGACATTTAGGAATTAACATTTTAGGAATTTAGCAATTAGGAATTTAGGACATTTTTTAACAGACAATACAATAATTAAAAAAAGAAAGAATCAAACCCTTTTTTCTTATTCTCTGCAGTTCAGAAGATGCTTGAATCGAGAAAAATCATTAATAATAATAAATTATATATAAAAGTTTAAAAAAATATTTTAAATCACGCCTTCATTAACAGACTCTGGCAGTCCTAAATCTGAGTACAGTATAATAATTTCAATGTAGTCAGGAATCTCCCTTAACTTGTCTGTCCATTCATCTGAACTTTAGTCTATCCAAACGATGGTCGGTTAATATTTTTTCAGATAATCGGCGCTCTTCTATAATAGCATTTTAAAATGCAATTTTTCCTATAAAATGCCATAAAGATTGAAAATATGCGATGTCTAGAAGTTTAAAAATTTGCAATGGCGAAAATTGTAAAAGCGGAATTGCCATTCACAAAATTACATCGGCGTTACGCACATATACGAGGGGGAATCCAAAAATAAATTTCACCTGTCGACTGTGTTTCAGAATTGTGTGTGAAATTAAAAAAAAAATAGAATGAGGCATTAAAGATAATACATATCTTTATTTGTCAACATAAGTAACAACTATGTTGAGACAATTGTCATACTGTTTGATAAGCTGCAAAAAGCCCTCCATTAAATCATCAGGGATTAGAATACAGACAAGTCGTTAAACGCTTCATGCAAATACAAAGCCTTAAGATTTCCTAGAGGGCATTTTGAAGTTTATAAATGGGTATAACAAATGTCTCAATGTACTTGGTAATTATGTAGAAAAATAAAGATATGTCTTATCTTTAATGCTACATTCCATTTTTTGGCTTTCATACACAACTCTGACCATAGTGAACAGGAGAAACTTATTTTCAGATCCTCCCTCGTATGTAATAATATAAAATATTCTTATTTGCATATTAACATTAGTGAGAAATATTCTTCATGTTATTCATTAAAAAACCTTTAATTGCAGAAATAGCAAGTAATGCTACACATCTATTTTGTTTCATGCTATATAGAAGCAAAATAATAATAATAAAATACTCCAATTGTGGTAACATTAAAACGCATAATGTACGAGGAAATTTAATGTGTTAATAAGGGAAACGGTGTTTACTGCAAAGCCATCCAGGCACTTAAAATCGGGAAGTTAGTTTGTTTACTGAATGGAATGCATTCTCTGGAACGGATCTTTTACGGTGCGAATTTGCAAAAGATAACTAAATCATTTTAAATTTACAACGAATCCACCATTAATTTTAAGTACCTTCGCGTGGAATTATTTAAACTGGAGTCAAATAAATATATACTGGAAAATTCAAACTTTTCTAGTAAGAGTAGTACTAAAATCATTTTTAACTAGGAAGAACATTGATATAAGTTAAAACAGAACTTTCTGAAATGTGATTCTCAATACAGAAAGTGACAAGAGTAATTTTATTTCTATGATATTTAAAAATAAAACTATAGCTTTGATGTTTGAAAAGGCATATATATATATATATATATATATATATATATATATATATATATATATATATATATATATATGGCGGAAAAGGTTGCCATTTTTTTATCACCATCCTCGAAAGAACGCAAATGACTATATAAAGTTAAAAAGAAAAAAAAACTGTTTCTAATTTTATTTAAAAAGAAAAAAAAAGGAAACGAAAAACAGTTTTCATAAGTGACAATATTATAAAACATAAATATGTAATGTGCTATGTAATGGTAATGAACATGAAAAGGAATTTTCGTAATAAAAATTCATTCATGTGAAAAATTACTGTTCATACTATATATGACTATTTATCTTCTGCGCCATGTTATGAAAAAAAAGTTGGGGAAATCTGGTTACGTAAAATTTGAATAAGAATTTAATTTCTACCTAATTTTTACAATATGCGTTTTACTAGAGAAAGAATTTCACTTAAATAGTAAAAATGGCTGCACCTGTGTATTGTAAGTTATTTGACATTTTGACTTTTAAAAAAACAATTAACATTTTGACTTTCTCTTGTCGCCAAATTTTGGGAATTTAAGTGAAAAAAGCTTTAGCACAAAATTAACCGAAGCGATAATCTAAATAATGATGTTTTTTAGTGTAGGAACTTATTTTTGTGGAAATTTTATAGATACAATTGTAAATTATATAAATAATAGTTAATAATATAAAATTGAAAATACATATATAATTTTCAGTATAAATGTCCAGCACACACACACAAATTACAAAATAATTTAATTTCAGGCATTTCAACTTCTTTTTAACACTAAGCCTGCCATTTACCAGTTACGTTCGCCAACATTCGTTCAGATACCTCAGGTTCTCATAAGCATATTATTTTCATCCTTTTTTTTTTCTTTTTTTAATATTGAATTGAAAATACACTGACGATCTGCCTGTAAATGGGTTTTCATTCGTTTTACTTTGACAAGAAATATTTAAAGCAGAATCAGTTGTTTTTAAGATATACAATATATTTTTTCATCTTTGTTTAAAAAATAAAAGATCAAGTGTGAGCATAACTCACGCTTAGAGGCTCCCATAAACTTAATATACTAATTATGAACTATATTATTAAAAATAATCTTTGTTTAAAGATTAATAAGACTTCATAAAATACTATACAACGTAGGATTGTAGGTAGCTGTATATACTAGAAAAGTATGAATGGGTGTAAAAAAGAGTTCAAAGAAGTATGAAGCTTAAATAATATCAAGAATTGCTACACCGTAACTCGGTTGTTTTTAAATTTTATTCTAATGCATTTTAACTTATTTCGGTACTGATAATAAACTTGGTGGTTATTTAAACTTCATTTAGCACTTCATAAATTTAAATTCAACTTAGTAATAATAATTACTTTTACAATGTAGCTAAAAAATCCGTTGAAAATTAATATGTATCTTACTGCTATGCGACATTCGAAAAGTGGTCGCTAGTATACAATACTGACTTAGTTCGTGCATCGTAATTAAAAAAAAAAAATTGCAATTTACTTTAAAGGTAAGGGAAATGCATTGTAAGACATATTCAACTCAAACAACACAAAAAAAATCTGTAAATTTACTAAATTAAATCTAGAAGACTGGGATTAACAGAACTTTTCATGAAACGGTAAATGGAAACATTCATATAGTCGATTCTGTTACATGAATATTTGTTGTAACATAATCTAAATTTTTATGAGGTATAGTCCAGCATTTTTACTTGATTTTTACTAGGTATATTTTTTAAGTCTGGTTTTTAGTTCTTGTATTGTCGATTGAATCATAAAAAATCTTAATAGGGTATTTTAGGGACGAAGTTACGATTGGAATATGAGTTTTCGTCTTGGTTATGCCAGAACTTAATTTCCATAAGTGTTCCCATGTTTAAATTCATTTTTCTCTGTTCGAAATTTTTTATCTTTCCACTTTATTCTAAATTCCATGGATTCGACGATAATTAAGAAAAGTATCTAAAATTAGTAAAAAAGTATCTGTAAAACGTGTTTGTGATAACCAAATATCGGATTTTGGATATGTTGAAATAAATATTAAATAAATAAATAAATATATATATATATATATATGGGTATGATTTAAATTTAAAGATCGTTCAGTTTCCTCAAGAAGAACGTGATCCCGAAATTAATTGACTCTCTAATACATTTTTTACTATCCATAATTTACACGCACACATTATGAAAATTCACGAATACGAATGCAAGAGCTGATTTTCAAAATTATAAAAAAGGGATTTATTATCATTTGTCTTGCATGAACCATCGATATGTAAAGAGTGAAATACAACCCATTTAGGCCTAATTGTATTTTTCTAAGTAAAATGTATTGTGTCTTTGAGATGTCAAATTTATTGTGTTTCAAGAAACTAGTATTTAGAAATATCTGTATGAAGATATAATAAAATTACGTGTAATGTTATTTCAACATCCAGTCATTCAAGTAATTCAATAAATAGTCTTTTTACCTATTATATTACTGAATACCAATTTATCTACAGGGTGTACTAAAAATAACGATACATTTTTATTAAACGCTAATCTATTAATTTCCTTCACAGGAGTTTCAAGCAACGTTCTCCTTCGAAGAAAGGTTAGCTTTCGTTTCCTGAAAACTACGTGATAAAACATAAAAAGTAGTCCGTCATCAGTACTATTGGAAATACGTAAAACAGCCACCAATATGCGAATATGTGGCTACTTGTGATCAAATTCAGACGAAACGGTTGCGTGGGAGGATAAAAACGTCCTGGACGAACTTTGATGTTTGATAATACAACAAAGAATATTCGTGTTGCAGCTAAAATAAGCCCACCTTCACAAGTAACCTGATATAGGTACTTGTTGTTGGCTGTTTTCCGTATATGTGATGATACCGCTGACATAATTTTTTAAAGGTTTACCATACAGTTTATAGGAAAGAATGGCTGTTTTTTCCACAAAAGAGAGTATTTCTTTAAACGCGTGTAAAAGAAATCAATGTAATGATTCAAAAGAAATGAATAGTTATTTTATATATGAACATAAAAACATGCTATTTTACACTTTTTCACCATTCTTCTTCTTTTTTATTCTCTTCTAATGGAATAATCGAAAGTACAGTTTTTAGATTTTTAGAAAAAAGTTCTTTAATAAAGAATAAAGACATCGATATCTAAATATGAAACAAAGAATGAATTTAAAAATTTTTAAAAGAAATGCTTTGTAGAGATTTTACCACTCTTTATGGCTATTATAACTATGCATTATTCAAATTTTAAAATAAAAATATAATACAGATTATTGTTACATTATTTTTGTATCGTTTAAAAATATTTTATTCCATAATTTTTATAAAAACTGTTAAAAATTTATTTTTAAACTATTGTTTAATGTCTTTTAAACTTATTATATGTATATACCTATAGTGATACCTAATAATTTTTAGCGTTAGATATAAAAAGCAATTAACTTAAATATAATAGCCTCTAATGCTAAAATATCATGTACAACATTTAATTTTAACGGAAAAGGAATCGGCTAACTTCACTTTCTCATTTATATCTTGTACTTATTTATATCAAATTCTTCTTTTCTTATATCTGCAGAAGATCAACACTTTCTTTTCTTGCCAGAAGCAATAAATGTAGAAGCTATCATCTCTTTACAATTAATTACATTGCCATTAACTCTAGCTCATCCAAAAAAGTATTTTCACTGAAATTTCGAAATTCAATATGTGTCAAAATGTTTTTTATGATTAGTGTTTCCCATGAAACTCCAGAGAGAAACAAAAAATATATAGCTTCAGTGAAAATAGAAGGAAAATAATACTAATTTTTAGGGAAAGCGCTTTGGAAGTTCTAAAATACATATGAAAAATGATATATCAAGACATTAAGATTCGTGTCCCGCAAATAATATTTTAAAGCTATGTATAAACGTTATTGACAATTTTTATTAACATAAATTTATTGTTATCTGTAAATCTAGAACTTTCCTTAAAAAATGAAGATAATTAAACTTTCAAAAGAATAAAAACTGTAAACCAAAACATAAAAAACTAGACAGATATGGCAATCCCAAAACTTTCTTTTATCTCATATCTATTAATCCTAAAATATTCGCCATGACAGAGAAAAATTAAATTACAACGTATGTTCATCGTGAGGATTCTAAAGGCTTGAAATTCCAGACATTTGTTTTTGAAGTAGGATTATTATGGACATCGGGAAATGGAATGCAAAAGCGCTACCGTTTGAGTGATTTATACATAAACATAAACATCAAAAATACTTATTAATCTATACCTGAATTTCAAGTTTGATGGAAATTTGTGAGTTAGTTCTTGAGGTAAAGCTATTGCAGGAATCGGTGAAAATATATACAGTGTGTATCTAAACTACTGGGAAAAAATTCAAAGGGTGAAAGTACACAAAAAGACAAATAATATTAAACGGGAAACTAAGGGTCCCAAACGTCTTCCGAAGGAGATAGGCGCCATCAAAATTTAGGGTCCAAAATTTGAAATGATTATAAAAGACGGAAAAATTGGTCGATCCGTTTGCGGTTTTCACAAACACTATTCCTTATGTCATTATTGTCTTGAAAATAAATTATAAAGATAAATTTTAAAAAAAAATGCGATAAAGAGCGCTTTAGACCTTGAAGTAGCGAACAACTAGTTCTTTACCGTTATTTTTCGCATCTCATTAACTTTTTTTAGAAGTTTAGACATAAACTTAAATTTTGAGCTTAAAATCTGTGGTTAAGTAGTGCAAACGGAACTGTGATTAATAGAAGTGGGTAGGTTCAAATTTCAAATAATAATAAAAAACAGAAAGATTGGACAATTGATTTGCGGTTTTCACTAAAACTATTCTTTATGTCAGTAATGTCTTGAAAATAAATTATAAACATAAATTTTAAAAAATGGTGATAGAGGGCGCTTTGGAATTTGGAGTAACGTTCAACTATTTTTTACCGTAACTTTTTGCATCTCGTAAAATTTTTTTAGAAGCTTAGACATAAACTCAAATTTTGAGCTGAAAAACTGAATCGTTGAGAGGGGTTTAGTAGCGCAAACTGAACTATGTTCAATAAGGATTGGGAGGTTCAAATTTCAAATGATTATAAAAAAAGAAAAAAATTGGTCGATTCGTTTGCGGTTTTCTCTAAAACCATTTTTTATGTCAGTATTTCCTTGAAAATAAATTTTAAATATAAATTTAAAAAAAATTCCGTTAGAGGGCGCCTTAAACCTTAGAGTAACCAACAAATATTTTTAACCGTTATTTTTTTATCTAAATAAATGTTTTAAAAGCTTAGACTTGAATTTTGAGCTTAAAATATGAATCGTTGTCAGTAATTAAGTAGGGGAAAATTGAACTGTGCTCGTAGGGCGGTAGGGTAACATTTCAACTCCTGAACACAGTTCAGTTTGCACTTCTTAACCCTTCCCAACGATTCAGAATTTGAGCTCAAAATTTAAATCTACGCTTGTGCAAGCATTTAATTAGATACAAAAAATAACAGTTAAAAATTGTTGTTGGTTACTCTAAAGTTTAAAGCGTTCTCCAACAAAATTTTTTGAAATTTATCTTTAAAATTTATTTTCTAGGAAATACTCAGATAAAGAATGATTTTAAAGAAAACTGCAAACTAATCGACTAATTTTTCCGTTTTTTATTATCATTTAAAATTTGAACCTTCCCACCCTCATTGAACACAGTTCAGTTAGTGCTACTTAACCACCCTCAAAGATTCAGATTTTCTGCAGAAAATTTAAGTTTAAGTCTAAGCTTATAAAAAAAATAAAGAGATGCAAAATATTACGATTAAAAATAGTTATACGTTACTCCAAAGTACTCCAATTACTTTTTTTAAACTTATGTTTATAATTTATTTCCAAGACAATACTGACAAAAAGAATATATTTAGTGAAAATCGCAAATCAATTGACCAATTATTCTGTTTTTTATAATTATTTGAAATTTGAACCTACCCACTCCCATTGAACACAGTTCAGTATGCGATACTTAACCACAGACATCGAGCTCAAAATTTAAGTTTATGTCTAAACCTCTAAAAAAGTTTAATGAGATGCAAAAAATAGCGATAAAAAATAGTTGTTCGTTACTCCAAAGTCTAAAGCGCCCTCTATCACCATTCTTAAAATTTATCTTTATAATTTATTTTCAAGACAATACTGACATAAAGAATAGTTTTCGCAAAAACCGCAAACGAATCGACCATTTTTTTCCGTTTTTTATAATCATTTCACATTTTGGCCTCTAAACTTTGATGGCGCTTATCTCTTTCGGAAGACGTTTTGGACCCTTAGTTTCCCATTTAATATTATTTGTCTTGATGTGTACTATCACCTCTTAAAGTTTTTCCCAGTAGTTTAGATACATCCTGTGTACAAACCTGCTGGGCGTTTGACAACAAATTGTAAAAAAAAAAAAAAAAACTAGTTTATTTAACGGTATTCCTGTATCTGAAGTTTCATGAAAATCTATCTATTAAACCTCAGATAGAGCTTTTGCGGAAATCATGCAAAATGCAGCAAATGGAACAGTCGTTCACAGTTCATTTGTGTTGTAAGCAGTAAAAAAAAGTGAAAAATGTGTTTCCGACAGCGAAAGGAGTAAGAGGAACGGACGGTCATCCAAGAACGTCACAAATGTACGGTAAATTAAGCATGACTGTTGCTAGGGTCAAGGCGGGACACAAGCGCTTCAGGGAAAGATGGGTTTCCGTAAACCATAAAGGAAAAAGTCTCAAATAAAAAAGAAGCACTTCATGGTTCGTACGGGTACCGTTATTTCTCATGTGATTTACCAGAATTATTTTATGGAAAAATAAAACTAGTTCAAACATGCGAAATTTCGCTTTATTTAATGGGAGATCTTCTATAAGAAAATACTGGTACCAAAAAATTTCCTAGTCATGAAATTCCAGGATCCGTACGAACCATGCACTTTACCGATAACATCGTCCAGCTGGTTGGTCTACTCGTTACCCAAGGCTGACAAAGTAAAAAAAAATCCGTTGCCACCGATGTCGTATTGAGCGTCCGAACTGTTCGCACTATCATGACGGAAAGATTAAAGTATAGTAAAGTGTGCGCCCAGTGGATGCCCCACAGTCTTCAACCGCAACAGAAAACATGTCAAATGTTCCCCTGTCTTTTGACACGTGAACATTTGCAGCGCTACGCCGGAAAATAGAATGAGTTCCTGGCTCGAGTGGTGTCTGGAGATGAGTCTAGGCGTCATGTCTTTGAACCAGAATCGACACGACAATGTCTCTAGTGAAAACATTAAGAGCCACCACCTCCAAGAAAATCCAAAGCCATTCACACAAGTGCAGGAAATGTTATGTTCACGTTCTTCTTTGATCAAGACGGTCACCTTCTGATAGACCTCCTGCATCACAGGAGAACAAAGAATGCCCAGCGTTACTCGCAAACCTTGACCACCCCTAACCCAGCTATCAAATGAAAACAATCTGGCAAGCTCACCCGTGATATCATTCTGCTCCACGATAATGCAACGCCTCATACTACCAACACGATTCCTGAACTCTTGCAGAAATTCAAGTGGGAGGTTCTCGTCACCTCCCATGCAGTGCAAACCTATCTCCCTGCGATTATGCCAGTTTTGGTCCCCTAAAAGGGCTCAGAGGAGCAAACGATTCATGTCGGACGGTAATGTCTAGCAGTATGTGAAAAACTGTTGCAGCCACAGGAATTTTCCGAGACAGCAAATCTCGGCCTTGTTTTTCAGTGGGAGAAGTGCCTCAACAGCCAGGGCAAATACTTCTGAAATACATTTACTAGTTTCTATTTCTTGGACTCCTGTTCGTTACTGTTCGAACGTTCCTAATCTTGGTATATGAATATTTGCTACTCGAATTGCTCTAATCAATCGATATATATTTGCCCATGTCTAGATACACTTGGTTTAATACTTTGTAGAAATATATAAGAAATTTAAATCTTCCGGCATTTTTACTGAAAATATAGTATGATGTTTTTTTAAATCACAAATAAAGCAATTTTTCTTGTCCGACAAAGAAATATTTCTTACAACATAAAAAAACACATAAATGAAAAATAACTGCTTAAAAAAGCTTTTAAAAGAACATCTTTATGTGTCTCAAGTGTCCTTAATTTAAAACTTGAATCTTTTTTCCGTGGTTACTTGGCAAATTTTGTTCTTTTTAATGCGACATAAGTATCAATGATGTTGAAGAAAAAAAATGAAATTAAGTACACGTTTATTTATCAGTTTTACGGGTTAAAATTATTTTATTAAAGTGTATTTTATATTTTATATAGAAAGTTAGATGTAAATATTTTTACAGAGTCTGAACAACGACACGTTACTTATAATATAATGTAAATTATATTTCATAATTTAAACCCATCATGTACATACACTGGTGTCCAAAATTTAAGCATAATTGGTAATTAAGTAATTATTTTTAAGTAATGAAAGAAATATGAATCGAAATGTGGTGAAACTCCAGGTATGTAAACAAAATAGTACGCGTCACATATTTTCGCGAAGAGTTTTCCCCGAAATCGAACAGGGGACCGTCAACAAATTGAAAAAAAACGAAGATCTTTTGGATAACCCTGTTAAAACTAATGTAGCAAAACTTTCAAACTGCACATTATGATTAATTGGCTTATTGTAATGTACTGTGTTAATTTTTACAAGGATAGCATGTATACTCGTAGAGAAATTAATGTTTTTATAAAAACAGTCCTAATTTTTTCCAAGTTTTTTTGCTTATAATTTGCAGAGTTCTTATTATAAAATAATGTTCTTTTCTGAAAATATGACAAACATCATTGTACACAATACCCTGTCATCAGAATTTAAAAATAATAAAAATTGTATGAAAAATGAGTATGTTTAGTAAATAATTTTTCATTGCGCATGCGTCAACGATATCAAAATGTCATTTGCATATTGTGTTAGCAAAATTTATAAAGCAACTTCTGTAAAAGTTTCAACAACATAGCTTGAAAATTATGAAAATGGGAGCCTATAGAATCAACTCAAAATCCGTTATTCCTAAAGGAAACAAAACAATCAGGGGTTTTACCTAAATATAGTTGTACGTGAAATATTGTGTAGGCACTAAACAATGGAATATGGATACAGCCCGTCATCTTTTTGCTTCATTTAGGGAATAAAGGATTTTGATCTCATTCTATCAACGATAATTTTCAGAATTTTCAAGCTATGTTTTTGAGACTTTCACAAAAGTTGCTCTATACATTTAACTAACATAATATGCAAATGAAATTTTAATAGCTTTCACGCATGCGCAGTAAAAAATTATTTTGTAAACCTGCTCATTTGTCATACAATTTTTTTTTATTTTTTAATTCTGATGACAGGGTATTGTGTACAATGATGTTTGTCATTTTTTCAAAAAAAGATCACTATTTTATATTAAGAACTCTGCAAATTATAAGCAAAAAACTTAGGACTGTTTTTATAAAAACCTTAATTTCTCTACGAGTATACATGCTATCCTTGTAAAAATTAACACAGTACATTACAATAAGCCAATTAATCATAATGTGCAGTTTGAACGCTTTTGTTACATTAGTTTTGACAGGGTTATCCAAAAGAGCTTCGTTCTTTTTCAATTTGTTGACGGTCCCCTGTTCGATTTCGGGGAAAACTCTTCGCGAAAATATGTGACGCGTACTATTTTGTTTACACACCTGGAGTTTCAGCACATTCCGATTCATATTTCTTTCATTACTTAAAAATAATTATTTAATTACCAATTATGCTTAAATTTTGGACACCAGTGTATAATTTATTATTTATTTCGTATTATTTGTAATCGGTTATTATATGTTTTAATTATACAGCACAAATATGAATTTATGAAGAAAATACCAATGTACATATCCGGCTTCCTTGTAAAAGTGAAACTTTTGTGAACATGATAGCGTCCAAAATGTTTGTCGTTAAACAAAAAAAAGAAAAAATAAGCTGGTATTGGTATTATCAAAATCTTGATGGGCATTCAAAATTATAAATGTCCGTCAACTCTAACAATCTGAAATATTGGCTGGAAATTAGTTTTAATTTATTTCCCCATTGTGAATTTAAATCTACATATTTAAAAGATAGAGCTGTTTTTTACTCATTTGCACTAATGTTTCTTCGGAAATAATTTTAATAAATTATTTTTAAAAGAAAACTGTTTATTTATAGATTTGCCTTCAAAAGCTATTTTTTAAAGTATTTGCTTTGTAAAGAAAGGAATAATTATGAGGTTTGCTTGTCGCTATTGAGGCCGTTTCCTCGTAAAATATCAAAATAAACATTCTAAAAAAATAAATAGAAAATGAAACTGCGCTTTAAAAAAACTCACATTTTTTCGCCAAAAGCTACTAAAATTCAATAGTTTTTCATTCCAACGATACTCAGATTCAGACTCAACATATAGTGCTTGAATGAGACAAAATAACATATTTAAATGATAACAGAAATTTTCCTTGAAAAAAATAAATATTTTTCGACAAATGCCTCTAAAACGTATAAATGTATAACATTTTACTCGCCAGTACGCCAATTATAACTGCAAGTCAAGAGTACGAAAGTTCACATCAAAGTCGTAATTGACATATTTGATCTCTAGTTCGAAAAATATATACATTAATAAGGAATTTCATATAGCAAATTTTTCCAAATAGTGAAAGTAAGTATTACGGATGCGTATGAAAATTTCAGATACTCAATTTGTTGATATGTTTATATTTCAAGCGAAATAGAATTCTCTGATTTACTCACAGTGAAATCATTTTTCTAGTACTACGTCGGTATTTTAAAAGATAAAAATCCTAATTTATAACTTTTTCGTAATTATTTATCATGATTAGGCATGGTAATGTCGTTTAATTTTTAGCTACTTTGATCAATCGAATGTTATGTTATTAGTCTTTTGGATAAAAATTATATTTAGGTATTGACTTTAAGATAAAAATGATATTTGTTTTAAGAGATGTTTAATGAGATTTGTTTAAAATAACCAATGTCAGAGATCCATTTTAAAAAATTTATTCCTACGAAATTTGAAGTTTTTTGCCTTGATATTAGTTTAAACATTAGAAACATAATTGTAAATTATGCATTTTAGCCTTATCCAGATTATTATGGTGGCGTCTTCAAAGTTTAAAACTGGAGATTTAGATTGACTTTCAGAAGTATCACTCTTTACATGTGTAACGACCACTTTTTTTCGGACGAATCTTTTATTTTCAGTAACTTCCCAAATCGATACGATTCAATTTGAATTTTAAACTTATAGAATTAAAAAGATATCGAATATGAAGAATAAGATTTCGGATATGTGCCGCAAGATATCCGAATGAATTCCATACCAATGGTACGGTTACGAATGATAATGAAACAAATCAAGAAAAATATAATGTTATGTATGTGTTACTCATACGGATGTACCGGGTGTCCCAAAAATGACTGATAGATTTTAAAATTCAATAACTTGCAAACGGTGACAGCTATTTAAAAATTTTTTGCAGGAGGGTTATGTATAATGTCAAGAGTTTTTTACCGCAATTTTTTATTTTAGTTCTCATCTCAAACAATAGGTGGCGCTGACGGAGATTGAAGGCCAGGTCGACAATTAACTCAACACTGATCACCTGGCCTACAATCGCTGTCAGCGCCACCTATTGTTTGAGATGCAAACTAAAATAAGAATTTCGGTAAAAAAACTCCTGACATTATACATAACCCTCCTGCAAAATTTTTTTAAATAGCTGTCACCGTTTGCAAATTATTGAATTTTAAAATCCATCAGTCATTTTTGGGACACCCGGTATATAGTACTACATATGCATGCATTCAATTGTATGTATTCTTCTGTATAAATTTTTCACGTATGTATGTTTGAATTGGAAATAATCGGGTTCGGATTAGCGTTGCAAAGGTTAGAAAAAACCCGGTTTAAACCCGGGAATAAACCGGGTTTTTAGGAATAAACCTGGAAAAAACCCGGGATTTTTTGGAATAATTCGGTTTTTTGGGAATAAACCTGGGAATAAACCTGGTCTATTGGAAATAAACCCGGGAATAAATCGACTTTTTGCAGCTCTAGTTCGGATAAGACAGACCTAATTTAATGAGCTCTCTTTGATGTGAAAATTTGGTAGTTCGGTAGTTTCTAAAACATTAATAGATATAATATTATTCAAATAAGTATCTGTATAAAATTATTTATAAATATATTATAGAGCACGTTCATTAATCGTTAAATACGGGTAATTTTTAAAAAAAAGTACAAACGAATATATCTTTGTTTTTCATTCTTTAATAAATATCCCGTTCACTCAAATTGCTTCACAGAGTTTTATTTTTGTCATATTTAGGTGTTTCTTTGGAATCTTAAACAAACAAATGTCCATTAACCAGATTAGTGATATAAATTTTGCAAATTATAAATCACAATATACATTTCCATTTGGCAGTTGGAGAAGAAATAACATATTTTCAGTGTTATCAAACGTTACTTGAAAACATACTTCATGATTTGATATGATGATTTGTGAAAAAAAAATAACTGTAGCTTACAGAGATATTTTTTACATTTTTGCGCAATTCATTTTAATTTGCAGTGTATTTTAAGATATATTTTCCGCGGATTAAATTAAATGGTTTTAAAATATCAAATTTCATACTCCATTGTTATCTTTTAAGTAAAACTGATTAATACAACAAGGACACTAAATGACATCATGATATAAAGTACGTAAGATCAATAAAACATAAAAAAATGTCTTTTCTCTATTCTACAGACATTATTTTTAAACGTTAATCTCGTGCTTGTGGTATTTAATTAGAACTGCTATTATTATTATTTTTTTAATGCATCACTTTCAAAGTTATCCCGTGTATAAGAAGTTTAAAGCGTAATTTATATTCTTTTTAAAAGAGATTACAGTTTACGACACAAAATTAATGTTTTTAATGTATTATTCTAGAAAACATTAATTTTAAGTAAAATAGATTTATCTTTCCTTTGTTTTCAAGAGTTGTGTGAAACATCTCTGACATTTTTATCGTTAAAATAAAATTAAATATCGTTTACACACTCTGGGCAAATTTTCATTAATTATAACAACAAATTTGTATTGTGTTTTCGTTACC
This sequence comes from Maratus speculifer, assembly GCA_964019185.1. Taxonomy (NCBI): domain Eukaryota; kingdom Metazoa; phylum Arthropoda; class Arachnida; order Araneae; family Salticidae; genus Maratus; species Maratus speculifer. Next base: position 164,053,229 of record OZ025294.1, on the reverse strand, counting down.
TCCACTTTAAAATGAATAATTTAGGAAAATTCGAACTCACAATATATAATTTAGAAGATATTAAATATTGACTTCGAAAATATGCTTTTTAAGAAGTTAAATTGAAAAATGAGATTAAACTACGGATATTTAAATTAATTCTTAAACTTACAATCTCACAATTTTTGGGTTTCCTTCATATAAACTGTAAATATATATATATATATATATATATATATATATATATATATATAGTTTTTGCCGAAAAAATCGAAATAAAATTAGATGTAATAAAAAACGTTACATCTAATTTTATTGCAATTTGTATGGCAAAAATACTGGTAGCATTGCTGCCAGGAATTTTTGTCGTAAATTTAACAAATCTTTTTTTAATACAGTGTGAAGAAACCATATTTCTCTCTGTCTGACAAAGGGTGCGTACACTAAAAATATATAAGTCAGAGACTTGAAATTTTGTGTACTTACAGATGAATATCTCGTATCACAAAACAAATAGAAAATTTCGAAAAAGTCTATTATTTTATTTAAAATAATTTTCTCAATGTCATCTGTCCATTTTTGTGATTTGAATTCTAAAAACAAAACCTTTATTTCAAAGTTTTTCCTGTGAACATCATAGTTCGAAGCAAAGAATTTCGCTACTAAACAGTTTTTAGTTCAAAAACCGATGTTGCAACTAGAAATTTTCCTATTAATATTGATTTAATAAGAAGAAATTTCGTATTGTTGACCAATTGAAATGTTGATATTATTAATGTTTCGTTCATCTGACATTCATAATACTTTTTATAAATCAGTTTTCTTTCTATTAAATTTTTTTTGCGATTTATTAATGGCTCAGCATTTTAAATTTAATTTGATATTGAGTTAAATTAATTTGCATTGAGTTTTATTTTGAGTTGTTTAAATTTATTTTTGTCATTTTAAATTTAATTTTGTATTTTAGGTTGTACCCTAAACTTTTAACAGTTCTCAGGAATCTTGCATTTTTATTTGCGTGCAATTTACGTTACATTTAATTGAATTTCCATTTCACCTCTTCAGTCCTGGTTTTGCTTAAAGGAAACACTAAAAATAACACTTTAAATTAATGTAATTTTTTCCTAGAATTGTTAAAATTACTATTATATTTTTTAATAAATGTGTGCATATCATAATCATCGACATATAAACTTATACATCTTTGGAAATGTTTATAGACATTTTAAACCGGTTTATGATGTCCCACGAAATATTTGTCTCAGGACTGAGGAAAATTAAACACAAATGGATGATTAAACACCATTCTAATATCGTCAGCATAACAGCTTCTGTATATAATATGATTATTTTAATGTAGTATTTTGATATTTATCTATGTTTAATTTTGATTAAAAAAGTATTATTATTTTAATCGTGTGCATTACGGGAGATACTCTAGAGAACTATTGGTTCATCAACACAACAAAACAATTATAACGATGTAAAAATAATTTATTGTAAACGTACATTTTATTTGTACGCAATTTATTCTTTTTGGTGAAATTTAAATTATAAAATTTTGAAAAATGTATGCAATAAATCAAATGTTTAATAACCAATGCAAAAATAATACTACATTTGAAGTGTAAGTTATTTTTTTACAGCAAAATGAATGTATTTGCAGTTTATTACATATTGCTTTATTAAATTTTGAAATATGTCGCTTGTTAGCATAAAATCTAAACAACTGAGAAAATAATTAAAAAAATAAATTGCTGCAAAATTTTAAAGGTTTATAAATGCATGAAGATTCATCTGTGCAAAAGATGCAGTATTTAAATTTAAAATTCATTATTTCAAAAATTTTTATGAGAATCCTGATGCATTTTCGATGATGTAGATACTTATATAGATTTTTTTTCGGGAAACTTGCCTACATTCATATAATAACTTTTGAAGAAATTAAAAATGCATTTTTAATTTTACATTGCAAATAAAATGCACTCTAGTATCGAAATGAACGTATGCAAATTATTTTATAAGTTTTCGTGAGATATTGAAAATAAATATAAAATCTAAAAAACTTGAAAAATTTAACTTTAAGAATAAATTTTAAAAAATAAAGTGTTTAAAAACAATATAATTGAACTGTAATTAGAAACAGATGCCATCTTTAAAAATATTTCTTTTCAATGTTTTGAACTTTTTTTCTTTGAAAAATTCTGACGCATTATCGATAGTGTGACAGTATTAAGTTAAACATCTGTAAGTTTTGCTGAATAGACATTGCACCACTTTTATAGACAGCAAATTACTTGCTTTATTATGTGACTTTATTATGAATAATTCCCATTAGTCACATCGATTAAATTGAAAAATTTATATAATAAAATGATTATGAAAATGCATATAATATCTTTTCAACAAATAAACATATAGTTTTTTAAACAAAATCACAATTATAAGCAATCATTTGCATCACAGAGAATGTATTTCTAAACATTCATGCAAATTTCTTTGTAATTTTTTTAAGTAATGCGCTTAAGCAGAAAATTTAGAAACTCGGAAAATATCGTTAAACTTTTACATGAAAAAAAAAATTAAAAATTTTTTAATACAATGTGATTGAACTGTAAAAGAGAAATAGATATGACATTCAAAAACATTTCTTTTTAGTACTTTTAACAGAAAAAAAACGATTTTCCTGAACATATTTTTCTGACTCTTTTTTAATGCAGTCAATATGAAAAATTTCGCACTTTTACACGCATGAACTCATATATTTTTATAAATAACAATGGTTATATCTGTAAGCAATCATCAAATAAGCAATGGGAATTTTGAATCAAAATAGATCTATTTTCATACTTTAATACTTTTAAGTTATCAGTGTTTTCGCAAAAAGTTACTGAAGAAGCCTAACATCTAATAAACGGATACAACTGCATTTATAGATAAAGTTTTGTAATGAAAATGCACCTGATCCGTACATTAGGCTTTCCAGCAGTGAGTTTGACTCATTTTCTTAAGTTTCTTTTTGTTTGCTTTTTTTTTGTTTTTGTTTTGTTTATTCTAAGCTTTATGCCTCTCCATTGTTTTAGATTTTAAACAATTTTTCGCAGTTTGCATTTTACTTTTGTGTTTTCATTAAAATTTTCTGGTGCACATTTCGATATATGCAATTCTGTTTGTCTTTATTATTCCTCTACTTCCATCAATAACTATCAGTGTACTAATAAGAGTAGCAATATCTGCAACCTTTCAAGCACTACCAGTAGTTTGTGGAAAAATGATTTGAACGGAACGACTTATTTTAATTCTGCATTTTTGCTTCAAGACAACGATTCAAAAAATCAGTATTGGTCAGATCTTTAAAAAATCACTTATTAGCAAGCAAAGTAGGGATAGATAAAATGTTTCTATTAGCTATTTTTTTCAATATTTTTTTTTCACTTTGTCAGTGTAATTTTCTATCTTCAAACAAACAAACAAACAAAAAAGAAAGAAAAAACGCACGGGATTTTAGCCAACGGTGCTGTATGAGTGCAAACAGACACAGAAGTTTTTTTTTTATTCATTTTGCATTAACTTTTGCAATTCTAACGTCGTAAGTTTCATTATAAGAAAATGTATTACACCTGTATCCTTTCTTTTCTGAATACATTATCTTTGAAGAAAAAATATTAGTTGAATGTCAATACTAGCGTGAGTTGCGTGCGCATTCTCCAAAAGTTTCGGTTTAGATTGGAATGTTCATATGATGTGAAAGGCATGGTATATATTTTGACGAGAAAATTTCCCCCTATACGTATTGACGGAATTTGTTAAAGTTCCCTTTAGATTTATGAAATGTAATAATTTTATGTAAATAGGTGTATATTTCTCCTTGTATATAGGCATATTAAATTTATATATATTCACGATATTTACGGTTGCACCTCCTTTTAAGAAGTTTGACTCGATTCCTTTAAATTTTTATTTTCAACCTTATTTTGTATGCAAGCATTTTCAGGAAGGTGAAACAAGTGTGTATAATTGTCACGTTACGTGACACTTCACTATACGTTCACTATACGTGAATAACCGTTCTCTTTACTTGTAATGACAAACTCTCAGGTGTACTGGAATTCCATTATATTGTACACTGTTATTTAAGATCAATAACCTGTTTCAGAGTTTATATTAGTTTGAGCATAATTGTTTTACATAGCACCAAGATGGAATTACTTCTCTTCTAAAACAATATATTTTTGTGTGTTTTGTTCTAAAAAATAATATGTTGTATACATTTAGCTTTTCTTATTTTAAAGATAAATTAATTTAGGAAAAAGAACATTTCATTAAATAAACGTCAAAAAAATCTTCCTAAAATTTTGATTAAAAATATATATTATATTAAATTAAATCTATACTTTTTTGCTTTAAATAAAAATTGAAATATAAAAACATCCAGACCTCTTGGGATGCATATAATTCTTCTATCCGTGAGAGTTTGTAAAATGTATAGCAATACAAATCTCTTGAGCTTTATGCAGATTACTGGTGCTGCATTTATTGGATGGATAAAATTTCTGGCAAATGTGAATTTATTTCATACATTATGTGGTTATTCTATATCTTTAAAAAATATATGTAATTTATTCTCTCTTTTTAGACGTATGCGTAAGAAGTCGAAATTTAAATCTTCGTTATATTTTTAAATGATAATATATGTTGCATATATATATATATATATATATATATATATATATATATATATATATATATGTGTGTGTGTGTGTGTATATAATTATATATAAACTTTTATTATGTGAATCTAATTTTTCATGCAAGGTTTTGTACACATAAGGTGAGATTGGATTGTAAAGACTTTAATAACAGAAATTTTGTGAAGTACTGATCGTAATATCTGAATACAAAATATATTTTAATTAAATGAGGCAAATATATTACTTTACAAAAATTCTAGTAAAAAAAGTGCTTCAAAGTCCTTGAAGTGTATAACCCCTGCCATATCTCTACTTTACGGGAAATAAAATTCTTATAATCTTTCCTCATCTTGCAGCTTTACAAATTTTAAAATAGTCAACGACTTATATAACAGTTAATAATATTTTGTAAATCTCCAAATGTTTGATAATCATAATGTTGAGTAGGCAAAGAAAAATTTTGTTTAAAACTGCAAAAGATAACCCTTCGTTTTACATCACGGATATAGCATAAATTATCGGGTGCTTCTGAAAGTTTTCTTCTATGTAGTAAAATAAATCTGTAGGGACTTAATATATATGAAAAGTGAATATGAAATTTATTAGGTCACTGTCGTAAAATATTGAATAAATATTCTGTCACACCACTTAAATTTGTGTTATCTAATTTCGATTTTGAACACTGATTATAAGGAAATTTTGCAAATATTATTTTGCAATTTCGTTTCACTTTAACTCTAAAGAAAAAACTCTAATTAATTTTTGTTAAGGTGATTTAAAGTAATAAACATCATTTTATATATTCCAGATTAAAATATAAGTAACTTTTCCGACTGTACGGATGGTTACTTGCCGTAATCACAACAATAGAGGCGTATTCCATTGAGTCCATCTCCATTTTACGTAAGAGCATTGTTTTGTGAATCATTTACCCCATTCGCACAGCTTTATTTACTATCCATTTAATCTATAAATCTAAGAGTTAAACTGAAATACACTTAGTATACTACAGCAAAATCAACAAAATACTAAATTGTAAAAATTCTTTGCTTCGGTCTTACAATACTGATTTCAAAATAAAATTTTATTTTTCATCTAATTCAAGATTTTTTCAAAAAAATAGTCGCAAAAATCCTTACTCCATTAAACGAGCTGAATTACTTCTGCCTGGAAAAAAGATGTTTTGCTGTTACATTATCACGTATGCTTAGTTGGTGAAAAATTGCTTGAGAATTTTTCCTTCATCTACACCATTATCGTCATCAACAGAGGATAAAAATTTTAAAATCATTAGAGGATAAAAATTGCAGTTCGCCTCATGATATACTGACTCTAGCTGAGCAGAACTAGCCCGAATCAGCATTTTGATGTAATTATCACGTGATCGAGTCGCGATGTTATATTTTAACACTTTAAAGGCACTCATAAATACAGACAAATATTTCAGCATATCGCGCGCTACGTTGGTGAGAAACTGGCAGAAGAATGCGCCAATTCCCCGTTTTGACCCTACTTTCACTTCATAGACTATGGTCTAAAATTAAGACAGTTTAAAGATTAAATGTGTGACGAGTTAGAACAAAACAAACATTTTAGCCTTCTTCGTCTTTTCGAACGAGATGAAATAGACCCTAAAGTTTAAGCAACTAAAGGACATAGCAATCATTATAAATATTTTATTCTGCTGCGATCCTTTTTGCGTAACGAAGTGACATAGAATGACGCCTATTTCCCATTTTCTCTGTATTATCACTTCATGGAATGCAGTTAAAATTTTACATTAACAATAATTATTAATGAAATACAAATACTTCAGCTTATTTTAGGATATCTTGTTAGAAGAGAAACAGAGCTGGATGTCAATAGCACTATTGCCTCATCTTATGGAAAAAATCGTGATAAAATTTTCTGCGGAACAATTGGAAATTCTTTTCCTATCAATACATCTCGAAAATTTAGCATTCGTTCCGATAGCGAGGAATCTCATGGGAAACTTTAAATATCAAATCCAGTAACGTTACGGCATCCATTAACGGTTTTGAGCTGAACAAGTAAATTTCACAACTCTATCAATCACGTGGTGTTCAAGATCAGTAAAAAATACATATAAACACTGAGATGTAAACTTGGAAAGAATTTAGGAGCCTTATTGCTTTCGGAAGTGTAGTGCAGTATTTCTTTGAGTTTATATATTTTTAAGTAAAATCTAGCTAAACGCTCTAAAGGACCCTCGTAAGTTGAACACACCATATCTAGTTGTTGGTAGGCGGATACATTTAAATATTTCCACCATTTTCCCATAATAATGTCACCTCCCAAAAGTTAAACCTCTCCGAATCGCTTTCCTTTTATCTTTTATCTATATATAATCGTTTATGCACTAAATTATCTCAAGAATATTTTATTATTATCTTCAGATTGTTTTCCATGCTCTAACAAGAAACATGCATTTTTAAAAAATTGCTCTAGAAATTGGACCTGTCCCATTTACCAGTGTCGCGCTTAAAAAAAGTAATGGTTGGTGCAATAACAATAAGGGTCATTTTCCTTCCAAAATTAATAATCTCTCTTTACTGAAACATCCAAAAAATTCGTATTCTATACATATTCATTTCAAACGGAAAGGAGTTACCAGTCTAATTTAATCGAAAACTTGACTAAAAAATTAAATATGCTAATGCTAAAATAATTTTTACCTTAGTAAATATTTATCTCATATAAATATTTATTTTTATATCATAAATAACAATTGAAATAAAATTGTTGCGGTTGAAAAGAATATAGTAAGAGAACTCGATATAACTAAATTTTCATAATGTGCTAGGTATTTCTCTTTTTTCCGTTAATCATTATGTATGTGCTGGTGTCGCACCGATAAAAACACAAACGAAATTACGTGCATCATACGGTAAATAACGAAACAAAAAGCGGAACGCGGTGTTAAAACTAGTAGCTACTTACCATATTATTTATTAGTTGTATGCAAAGTATCAGCAGCCGGTCAAACTTTTTATATAGGTTAAGGATCGAAATCTAAAACCAATTTTTTGTGTATATTTTCACATTGATAAATCTAAAATAGCTGTTTTGGATTTTATTTTAAAATACTAAAAGGTATTTTGAAATATCTAAATATTTAGGATACATATAGAATGAACTATATTTTTAAATTAATAGTGAATTGGACAATTACACCATAAATTATACTATAAATTTGTACTGAAATAAAAACAGATTACTAAATGGTACACTTATAAAAAGAATATATTTAAAATTCTCTTAAAAATTTATCAACGTTTCAACTTTAAATCGTATTTAACATCTTTCAATTGTATCCTGACGACGTTCACAGAAGAGAATGAAACGTTGATAATTTTTAAGCGTATTTTAAATATATTCTTTTTATAAGTGTATCAGTTAGTAATCTGTATTTATTTTAGTACATATTTTTAGTCATTTTTTCTAGTTTATGTAACGGATAGCCGAATTTCTATTTTATAAGCAACAAGCTGGCTTCGCCCGCATACTCGTCTGCCTAGTCAGATGAATCTTTGATTTTTATAGTAGGTTTTGTTATAGAACGACATATCCCTATGCAATTTACAAAAACTGATATTGAAAATTTTTCTAACTAACAATGTAAGTCTCAATAAAATCTGTCTATTAATAGTTTTTATAAAAATTAATCTTTCATAATCGGATTTACCTGATTATAGAAATTTATTTCAAAATAACTAACTAATTCTATAATTCAGCATTGTAGAGCAATATGCAATATAGTAAAACCACCCCTGAAAATTATCTAACTTATAATGCTAGTTCCTTCAAAATACGTGCAGTAGATTATTTTTAAAAAATGAATAATATTAAATAAATGAGTTTTACTGATTATTGAACTTTCTCCCATAATTCGATAAATAAGTAACATAAAATAATATGAAACATGCTAGATGCTTCCAAAAAATATTCCATGAAAATCTTTTTCGCAGGACTTAGATTATCAACAACCGGAACGAATTACCAATTTGTATTTTATGTTTAAATTAAAAGTAGACAGATGTAATAAATGCTATAATTATTTACATAGATGATGCAATAAACGCCGTAATTGAGTCAGAATGAAGTAAATTTAAAGAGGTTTCAATGCACGAATGTTGTGATTTAAGATTATAATTACAACAACTGTAGTTAGTTTTATGCCAAAGCAATCTCGCATAACTGAATTAGTTAGACTTGTATTCTGATTATAGAATTTTTTTTATCTTAATTTTTAAATTATTTTAATAAAAGTGTTATTTTAAAGGGCACAGATATCATATACGCACAACATTGGCACAATCTTTTTCGAAGACAATTTGGCAAAAACTTGTTTTTCAAACGCTTGTTCACCAGTTACATATATGTTTTTAAAAAAAGGAATAATAATAATAAATAAATAAAAGTTCAATTAATAACTGTAGAACAAAACAATTTACACACTTTTAAAAAAGAAAAAAGGTAAATGAACAATTTATTAATAACTAAACCACAACATCCGGGTTACCATATCAAACAAAATAATGACACTTTGGCGCCAATTAATTATCCTGATGCATCTATGACACTGGCGTCAGAAGAAATTTCGCATTAATACATTACATATATGGCATCACTGCTGCTTCAAGCTATTTACCATTAGCTTGCAAGTAATTTTGTAGGGTGTATTCTTCGCCGCTGCTATAAATGACATTATAAATGCTGCAATTTAAAAGTTCGACTCGTTTACATTATATCACTCCATTGTTCCCAAGTGTAAATGTTGGCGCCAAATGAAATATACAAACTATTTATCATCGTTAGTACCAAAGTAATCAATTTTAAAATCTAGCATATCAAAACTACATAGTTTCGAGTACTATTTTTAGAAAGAATGTATAGAAAGTAAACGAACAAATATTTACAATAAAACATTTTTCAATATCTCCATCTAAACTGCAGGCATGAAATTGTAGCTGTCTCATAGCACTGCAGTAAACATTCATTTTTGTATCAGGGGAAAAAGTAAGTTAAAACTCAATTTAAAAAAAAAACATTTTTGATTCCAGAAATGATAAATTTAACTGTTTTGCATGCTTAGAGTTAAATAATAATTTAAAAGAAAAAGCGTTTTCTATAAATAGCAGGTTACAATGTTTGAAATAAAAATTATTTGCACATTTGATTTGGAATAAATAGCGATTAAAGGTGTATTTCAATCCAAACTGATTAATTTCTAATTTATTTATAAATTAATTTTTGAACTGAAATGCATCAAACTGCGAAATTCTCTTACTTCGAAACTAAGTAATGTGCCGCATTTGTTAACTTTTTTATATAAAGACAGAAAATATTGCCCAAAAGGCTGTCAATGTTGGCGTTTTTAACGGAATTTTCCAAAGCAAGATATCTGTGAACGAAAAAAGGGTCATATAGAGAAAATAATCGCTTATAAATAAAATTCTAATTAATTGAGTGAAAAATGAAATCACACGGCCTCTTATACTTCTCTACAAAATTCACCTCAAAAAGTTTCATGTTTTTAATTTTAGAAATGAGTCCGAAAATGTCTTCAGGATGAAAAAATATTTTTTCGAACACACACTATAAAAAAAAGGGTCGATCTACTAAAAAAATTTTAGTGATTAGAAATTCTTTGAATTCTTTTCATTGAAATTCAATATTGACGAAGCTTCTATTATAGGGTTCGTCGCATTTTAGCTTCTTAATATTTCAGTAAAATTTTTAAACAATAAATCAACAATAAATAATGAATATTTATTAAATCATCTAATCGAGTTCTACTAATTTTAGCTTCGCGTAGTATTTGAGTAAAATAAGCTGTATTAAAAAAAAAAAAAAAAAAAAAAAAAAAAAAAAAAAAAAAAACAGGGAATATGAAAGCTATTTTTTTTCTCCCGGTACATGCCGAAAGGACTTTTTAATTTTATATTCGCGAAAACGCTAATAGCAGTCAAATACCAGCGAGTACTCTTTTTCAACATATGTACAGTTAATTACTTTCTATGAACTATGTATGAAAGAACAATAAGAGATTGGTATTTTTATGTTTTCGTAACTATTAATATTCTTTTAAAAAATCCTTTTCCAGAAGATAAAAATAGGAAGTATTTTTCTTTTCATACTTTTTTCCGTGTTTATTAAAACGGAAAAGTTAAGTTAACTGTAACTAGTCGAGTTAATGGATCTTTGATGCCTTATCACAAATATTTTAGCACTTTAATAAGGATTTATCATCAATGCAAGATGTAATTACAAGATGTTTCTCTATCGCTAAAAATGTCTGTAGATAATGAAACTCCTCCTAGTGCGTGGAAATATAAATTTGTTCTCCTCATTATTAATACTTCATGTGTCCTTTCATTCTAAAATATTAAACATTCCACGCAATATAGCGTTTCAGAGGCTGATCGACAAAAACGACTTGAATTCTTGTTAACTTTGGAGTTCACAAACATGCTACGAATACAATTTATGTTTCTTGGCCTGTTATCATTAGTGGAATTTAAGAATACTGAAAATATTGTGAACAATTTTGATGAAAAAAAAAATCTTCTAAACATCAAATAATGTAAATAACTCTCTTTTAAGTTATATTTCTAAAATTAATACATATTACTATTATAACTAATTATATAAATATATACTAGTTAAATATTTTATTTTTAAGTTATAATACGTTATCAAGCAATAGCTGTTGAGCATTAACTACACATTTTATTTTATTTTATTTTACATTTTCTAAAGACATATTTTCACATAAAAAAATTAACATAATTGCCATGATTTTTTTTATATAAAAATGTATACAAAAAAAAAAAAAAAAAAAAAAAAAAAAAAAAAAAAAAAAAAAAAGATAGTTATTTTATGTATTTGACACTATTTTTTCCTCCTTTTTTAGAAGTAAATATCTCTAATCCAAGATAGAAATCGAAAGTAATTTTTTTATTATATTATTTTTCCGTGTTTATTAAAACGGGAAAGTCAAGTTCACAGTAACTCGTCAGTTTAACTGATCTTTGAAGCCTTATCACAAATATTTTAGCACTTCAATATTTATCATGAATGCAAGATGTAATTACAAGATGTTTCACTATTTCTAGAAGTGTCTGGAGATTATTAAACCCCTCCTATTGCGTGGAAAAATAAAATTGTTCTCTTCATTATTAATACTTCATGTATCCTTTCATTCTAGGATATTAAACATTCCACACAATATAGCGTTTGAGAGGCTGATCATTAAAAACGACTTGAGTTCTTGTTAACTTTCGAGTTCACATACATGCTACGAACACAGTTTATAATTTCTGGTCTGTTATCATTTATAGAATTAAAAAATGCTAAAAATATTGTAGAAAATTTTGATGAAAAAAAAAACGGTACTACTAGGTTATCCCGTCGACCAAAAAATTATCGCCAAACTATAAGATAAAATGCCAATAATGGATGATCGTGAATGTCACCTTCAATGACATTAAATACGATTCACGTATTTAAAATGTCGTTAAGTGATTTTTATTTCGACTTTTTATTTGTATTTTTATTAATATTTTACTAATTTTTTAAATTTTTGTTTGTTATTTAAAATAAAAAAAAATATGCCATTATGTATAATTTGGCGATTTGTATAATTTGGCGAAATTGGTCGACGGGATAACAGAGTAGTACCAAAAAAACTTTTAAACATGAAATAATGTAAATATACCTGTGTATAATTTAAATATATATGTAAAATTACACCTTTTTTATTACATTTTATAAAAACATATTCCCACATAAAAAAAATATATAAAAATTACCATTTTTTATGTAAAAATGTATACTAAAACAAAAATAGATAGCTATTTCATGTATTTGACAATATTTTCCCCCCTTTTCTTAAATTAAATATCTCTAATCCAAGATAGAAATAGTAAGTAATTTTTATTACATTCTTTTTCTGTGTTTATTAAAATTGATATTTCAAATTCACAATAAGTCGTTAGGTTAATGGAATTTGAAGCCTTATCACAAATATTTTAGCACTGTAATACAGATTTATCATGAGTGCAAGGTGTAATTACAAGATGTTTCTATAGCTAGAAATGTCTGGAGATAATTAAACCCCCTTTTATTGCGTGGAAATATAAAATTGTTCTCCTCATTATTAATACTTCATGTCTAAGTTCATTCTAAGATATTAAACATTCCACGCAATATATCTTTTCAGAGGCTGATCATTAAAAGCGACTTGTGTTCTTGTTAACTTTTGATTTCACAAACAAGCTACGAACTCACTTTATGATTTTTGGTCTATTATCATTAATGGAATTTAAGAATACTGAAAATATTGTGGAAACGTTTGGTGAAAAAATCTTTTAAACATCCAATACTGTAAATATACTCTCTTAAAAGTTATATTTTTAAAAGAAATACATATAACTATTGTAACTTATTATGTAAAGACATACTCGTTAATTATTTTATTTTTAAATAATAATACAAGTAATAGCCGTTTAGCATTAATAAAAAAAATAATTACAAACCATTTTTTTCCTAAAAACATATTCCCACATAAAAAAATTACCTTGATTTTTTTCGATAAAAATGTATACCAAAACAAAAATAAATAATTATGCTATGTATTTGACACTATTTTCCTCCTTTTTTAATTAAATTTCCCTAATCCAAGATAGAAATAGAAAGTAATTGTTATTACATTCTTTTACCGTGTTTATTAAAACGGAAAAGTCAAATTCATAGCAACTCGCCGGGTTAATGGATCTTTGAAGCTTTATCACAAATATTTTAGCGCTTTAATAAAGATTTATCATAAATGCAAGATGTAATTATAAGACGTTTCTCTATCGCTAGAAATATCTGGAGATAATTAAACCCCCTCGTATAGCGTAGAAATATAAAATTGTTCTCCTCATTATTAATACTTCATGTCTCCTTTTATTCTAAGATATTAAACATTCCACGCAATATAGCGTTTCAGAGGCTGATCATTAAAAACGACTTTAGTTCGTGTTAACTTTCTATTTCACAAACATGCTACGAATACAATTTATTTTTTTGGTCTTTTATCTTTGATCGAATTTAAGAATACTGAATATATTGTGAACAATTTTGATGAAAAAAATCTTTTAAACATCAAATAATGTAAATATACTCTTTTATAAATTATATTTCTAAAATTAATGCACATTACTATTATAACCTATTATATAAAAACATATTCGTTAAATATTTTATTTTTAAGTACTATATGTTAGCCGTTTATCGTTAATAACGAAAAAAAATTACACCTTTTTTTATTTTTTTTAAATTTTATTTTTTACATTTTCTAAAGACATATACCCATATAAAGAAATTAAGATAAAAAGCCATGATTTTTGTATAGAAAAATGCATACCAAACAAAAATAGTTTGTTATTTTATGTATTTGACACTATTTTTTCCTTCTTTTGTTTAAGTAAATATCTCTAATCCAAGATAGAAATCGAAAGTATTTTTTTTTATTATATTCTTTTTCCATGTTTATTAAAACTGAAAAGTCAAATTCACTGTAACTCGTCAGGTTAATGGATCTCTGAAGCCTTATCACAAATATTTTTGCACTTTAATAAAGATTTACCATGAATGCTAGTTGTAATTACAAGATGTTTCTATAGCTAGAAATGGCTGGAGATAACTGAATTCCCTCCTATTGCGTGGAAATATAAAATTGTTCTCCTCATTATTAATATCTCATGTCTCCTTTCATTCTAAGATATTAAACATTTCACACAATATAGCGTTTGAGAGGCTGATCATTAAAAACGACTTGAGTTCTTGTTAACTTTCGAGTTCACATACATGCTACGAACACAGTTTATAATTTCTGGTCTGTTATCATTTATAGAATTAAAAAATGCTAAAAATATTGTAGAAAATTTTGATGAAAAAAAAACCGGTACTACTAGGTTATCCCGTCGACCAAAAAATTATCGCCAAACTATAAGATAAAATGCCAATAATGGATGATCGTGAATGTCACCTTCAATGACATTAAATACGATTCACGTATTTAAAATGTCGTTAAGTGATTTTTATTTCGACTTTTTATTTGTATTTTTATTAATATTTTACTAATTTTTTAAATTTTTGTTTGTTATTTAAAATAAAAAAAATATGCCATTATGTATAATTTGGCGATTTGTATAATTTGGCGAAATTGGTCGACGGGATAACAGAGTAGTACCAAAAAAACTTTTAAACATGAAATAATGTAAATATACCTGTGTATAATTTAAATATATATGTAAAATTACACCTTTTTTATTACATTTTATAAAAACATATTCCCACATAAAAAAAATATATAAAAATTACCATTTTTTATGTAAAAATGTATACTAAAACAAAAATAGATAGCTATTTCATGTATTTGACAATATTTTCCCCCCTTTTCTTAAATTAAATATCTCTAATCCAAGATAGAAATAGTAAGTAATTTTTATTACATTCTTTTTCTGTGTTTATTAAAATTGATATTTCAAATTCACAATAAGTCGTTAGGTTAATGGAATTTGAAGCCTTATCACAAATATTTTAGCACTGTAATACAGATTTATCATGAGTGCAAGGTGTAATTACAAGATGTTTCTATAGCTAGAAATGTCTGGAGATAATTAAACCCCCTTTTATTGCGTGGAAATATAAAATTGTTCTCCTCATTATTAATACTTCATGTCTAAGTTCATTCTAAGATATTAAACATTCCACGCAATATATCTTTTCAGAGGCTGATCATTAAAAGCGACTTGTGTTCTTGTTAACTTTTGATTTCACAAACAAGCTACGAACTCACTTTATGATTTTTGGTCTATTATCATTAATGGAATTTAAGAATACTGAAAATATTGTGGAAACGTTTGGTGAAAAAATCTTTTAAACATCCAATACTGTAAATATACTCTCTTAAAAGTTATATTTTTAAAAGAAATACATATAACTATTGTAACTTATTATGTAAAGACATACTCGTTAATTATTTTATTTTTAAATAATAATACAAGTAATAGCCGTTTAGCATTAATAAAAAAAATAATTACAAACCATTTTTTTCCTAAAAACATATTCCCACATAAAAAAATTACCTTGATTTTTTTCGATAAAAATGTATACCAAAACAAAAATAAATAATTATGCTATGTATTTGACACTATTTTCCTCCTTTTTTAATTAAATTTCCCTAATCCAAGATAGAAATAGAAAGTAATTGTTATTACATTCTTTTACCGTGTTTATTAAAACGGAAAAGTCAAATTCATAGCAACTCGCCGGGTTAATGGATCTTTGAAGCTTTATCACAAATATTTTAGCGCTTTAATAAAGATTTATCATAAATGCAAGATGTAATTATAAGACGTTTCTCTATCGCTAGAAATATCTGGAGATAATTAAACCAACTCGTATAGCGTGGAAATATAAAATTGTTCTCCTCATTATTAATACTTCATGTCTCCTTTCATTCTAAGATATTAAACATTCCACGCAATATAGCGTTTCAGAGGCTGATCATTAAAAACGACTTGAGTTCGTGTTAACTTTCTATTTCACAAACATGCTACGAATACAATTTATTTTTTTTGGTCTTTTATCTTTGATCGAATTTAAGAATACTGAAAATATTGTAGAAAATTTTGATGAAAAAAAATCTTTTAAACATCAAATAATGCAAATATACTCTTTTATAAATTATATTTCTAAAATTAATGCATATTACTATTATAACCTATTATATAAAAACATACTCGTTAAATATTTTATTTTTAAGTACTAATATGTTAGCCGTTTATCGTTAATAACGAAAAATAATTACACCTTTTTTTATTTTTTTTATTATTTTATTTTTTACATTTTCTAAAGACATATACCCATATAAAAAAATTAAGATAAAAAGCCATGATTTTTGTATATAAAAATGCATACCAAACAAAAATAGTTTGTTATTTTATGTATTTGACACTATTTTTTCCTTCTTTTGTATAAGTAAATATCTCTAATCCAAGATAGAAATCGAAAGTAATTTTTTTATTATATTCTTTTTCCATGTTTATTAAAACTGAAAAGTCAAATTCACTGTAACTCGTCATGTTAATGGATCTTTGAAGCCTTATCACAAATATTTTTGCACTTTAATAAAGATTTACCATGAATGCTAGTTGTAATTACAAGATGTTTCCATAGCTAGAAATGGCTGGAGATAATTGAATTCCCTCCTATTGCGTGGAAATATAAAATTGTTCTCCTCATTATTAATATCTCATGTCTCCTTTCATTCTAAGATATTAAACATTTCACGCAATATAGCGTTTCAGAGGCTGATCATTAAAAAAGACTTTAGAACTTGTTAACTTTCGAGTTCACAAACATGCTACGGATACAATTTATGATTTTTGGTCTGTTATCATTAATCGAATTTAAGAATACTGGAAATATTTTAGAAAATTTTGATGAAAAAAATCTTTTAAACATCAAATAATGTAAACATACTCTCTTGTAGGTTATATTTCTAAAATTAATGCATATTTCTATTATAACTTATTATGTAAAAAAAAATCGTTAAATATTTTATTTTTATATAATAATATCAAGTTATCAAGCAATAACCTTTTAGCATTAATAAAAAAATAATTACACATTTTATTTTATTTTATTTTATTTTACTTTTTCTAAAGATATATGCCCACATAAAGAAATTTAAACAAAAATTACCATGATTTTTTTTTTCAAAAAAAAAATGACTACCAAAACAAAAATAGATAGTTATTTTATGTATTTGACACAATTTTTAATTCTTTTTTTTTAAAGTAAATGTCTCTAATCCAAGATAGAAATAGAAAGTAATTTTTATTACATGGTTTTTCCGTGTTTATTAAAACGGAAAAGTCAAAATCACAGTAACTCGTCAGATTAATGAATCTCTGAAGCCTTATCACAAATATTTTAGCACTTTAATAAAGATTTATCATGAATGCAATATGTAATTACAAGACGTTTCTATAACTAGAAATGTCTGGAGATAATTAAACCTCTCCTATTGCGTGGAGTTATAAAATTGTTCTCCTCATTATTAATAATTCATGTCTCCTTTCATTCCAATACATTAAGCATTTCACGCAATATAGCGTTTGAGAGGCAGATCATTAAAAACGACTTGAGTTCTTTTTAACCTTCGAGTTCACAAATATTTTAGGATCACAGTTTATGATTGCTAATCTGTTATCATTTATGGAATTTAAGAATACTGAAAATATTATACTGAAATTTTGATGAAAAATTTTTTAAGGATAAAAAAATTTTAAAATAATGTCTCTTGAAGTTGATTGTATTTTAAGAAACTCGTTAAATATTGTTTTTTTAATATAGCAGTACATTATGAACGATTATCGGTTTAACCTTACAAATAAAATATGACTGGACTTTATTTTTGTATGTTCTAAAGTCTAATCGCATAATATGAAAGTCCAACAAAACGTGGCGTTTATTTATTTTATTTATTTATTTATTTACAAAGGATTATAGTTAGGGATATAATTATTTTTTCAAAACAGTTCTAAAGTCAAGCATAGTTGGAAACCATAAATTTTCTTTGTGGTTCATTAAATAATATTATTACCCCGTGAAAAACAAGAACGTTTTCTATTTTTATGCCTGAAATTGTATACGCTGTATTTTAATATATGTAAACAAAAACATACTTACTGTAATCCAAACTTTCATTTGCAAAATAAATAATGAGAAAAGTAGTATAAGTAACATACAACAGTAAAACAATTAATATGCAGAAATGTTACCTCTACACCACGAATGGCTGATTGTTACAACAAAATTTCTATAGTTTTCTTCACCTTATTTAAGACAAAATTTAAGAATTATAATAAAATAAATAATACTACTACAATTTAGGGCATGAAAATCAGTTATTTGTGGTGGAGTGCTTGCATCCCTGCTGATACAAATATAAATTTAAATAAAACTGAAGAAATATGGAACAACAAAATACTCTCACAGTGTTTATTAATGAGAAAATCACAATTCGTATGTTAAAGTTTAAATATTAAACTTACACAGGGTGTCCATTCTCAACGGTGGTCAAGAACTAATTTCTAATCTGTTGTAGGTTGAAATATCGTTCCAATCCATATAGTTCTAATTACAAAAATGTCTTAAATGAGGTAAGGAAATGTTTTAAAATCCATTTGGGTCCGTAAAAATATTTATATATATTTTTAGATTTATATATAGTGGCTTGAAATTAAGGCATTTTTTTAATGCTAAAAATTAATAATTTACTTAAACACAGAAAATTAGAACAGACACAAGAACAGACAGAATTAGAATTAGAACAGACATAACTTAAAATTCTTGGTGTTCAGCTTATCCAAAATTTTATATTATCATATAATATAAGCATAAATGGTAATCATCAAAACTCATAACAATAATTTGTCATTGGATTTATGTCAGTAAGTAATATTTAATCAGGATCGGATATTTAAAAGAATTAAATTTTAAGTACAAATTCTGAGCTGGAAGTAATACATACGATCGTTATATATATATATATATAAACTCAAAAACTTATAAAACAAAACATAATTTTTTATTGAAAGAAATTATGAAAAGAAACAATCTCAAAACATTACAAAATAAGACATATGTTTAAAATCAATTATTGTACCTAATATGAAATTTAAAAAAAGTACTAACTCAATCATAATGCTTGAACGATTTTTTTTGGCGCAGATACACATGAAATAAAATCATTGAATACTTTAATCACTTATTATGTTACTCTTTAAAACGCAGCCAAGCTCATTAATGTTCACATGCAAGGAAGTGACATAAGTCTGCATTTTTAAAGTTTCATAACTCGGCGAATTTTATTCTTATATGAACGGGATTTTTTTTTTTTTTGTCTTACTTATCAGTGTAATAGGAGAATTTTACTACGCATAATATATAGGATCGGAGGACTGTATAAAAATTTAAATTTCGTATCTTTTAAAGAAATATTGCCCTTACACTTTTAAAATATTTCTTTAACCTATTTAAATTCCACCGTTGACAGTCAACACCCTGCATTTTAATATTCAGAGCACAGTGCGTATCTGCTGTTTATATTGTATTTTCTCATATCAAAAGTGCCTATTTTACTCCAGAATGTGATGTACAAATTTATTTGATTCTGATACATAAAAAAAAAATACTTTAAATAAATAGTATGAACATTTTCTTTCAACACAAAATAAAAATGAAATGCATATATTTTGCAGTTGAAACCAAATTATCAAGTCTTAGTTTTTGTATCCCTCCCCGCACATCACAAAAATCTTTATCTATAAAATAATACATAGTTATAGGTGAACATCCAAATAAAAGCCACTACTTCCGGAAGATCCTATTATTTAAAAAAATGTAAAAGAAAAATCGACTGTACAATACTTTGATATTTATATTTCTTTTAAGAGAAAAAAGTGCTTCAAATGCATTTTATTTTCATAAAAAGAAAATTTTGAAAGCTTAAAAAATGTTGGGTTTTGAATAGGAACTAAATACCGGCTACATAAGTTTTTTTTTCTTTTTTTCAAATGAATTACATGAATAATGATAATGCAAATTATTAAGCGAAACGTCGTTTTAAAAAACTTTTTATTTTAATAAAATTTCTTATGCACAGTAAAGTAATTTAATTTTTAATAAACAAGTATCATTAACCAATTTATGAAATTCTGAATTACGATCTCTGACAGTTCTATTGCCATGTAGTCTTAGGTTTAACATGAAAAACACAAACAAAGTTTGTGTCTTGAAATTAGAATTATTTTTTCAGAAGAAATCGTAAAAATAACAATCACTCAATGCACCAGTGTAGCTGCTATGGGCAAACATATTACTGTCTTAAAATTGCCCTGAGATACCCTCTCCTATTCGTAATCAAAGAGAAAGCACCCTCGCAGAAGACATCACCTTTGTCTGTTAGGTATCGACCATTTTATTTTTTTTATTATGTCCCTTTTTCTGCCCCTATTTCTGTCCATTTCACCTGTTTTTATTACGTTTTTCAATTATTTTTGTTCTTTGTCTTCATATTTATTGCAATTAATTTAAGAGTGCTTTTAGATTTAATTGCGCAAGCGATTTAAGAATGCCTACAGTGCTTTATTGCAAATATATCCAATAACCAGAGCCACTCCTGAAGATTTGCGACCACGGTTGCTTTACTTTATATTGAGAATGGGAACTGGAGCTATTTGTTGAAAAATGACCCCATAAATTATTTAATTTTACTCCTCTAAAGAGGAATAAAATAAAATAATTTATGGGGTATAGCAGACAAAACCCAAAGAAGTCTAATTACTAGTTCCACTCTAGGTAACCAATATTCGGACCACTGCCATATTTAATTTAAAATTAATTACTCATTTATATAGTAAAATATCAAAGTGCGAGCGGCAGTTTAGAGCTAAATATATCCAGCAAAAAATTTAATCATTAATTCAAGCCAGTATGCGATCAACCTTTTTTTTTCTTAATCAGAAACACAAATTAAAAAAATTATAATATGTCAAATAGTATTACGTTGTTCTGACAGTATTGTATTTGCTTTTTGTCAAGAGTTCAGCGATATACTTTTTGTAGCTTTTTTCTTTCAATTCAAATTACAAACTCTGACTATCGTCACTAGGATACGCTAAACTAAGTTCTAAGAACACCTAGTAAGCGGTATTTGAACCGTCTTCTTTATTATTAGAGTAAAATTGTAGTTAAAATCTTTAACGAAAGAAAAAGACAATAATTATATACACCTCCTTAACGGAATTGTTTTATCTTCAGACAGATCCTTTTTTTACTGTACAAAGTCCTTTTCCCATTACAAAAACATCAATCACACAAAGTTTAATTAAATGCCAACAACTTTTTAAAAAATTAATTTGTCAATACTTAATTAGAAAACGTAATTGAGGAAGATAAATTAAAACTTCGAACAGTTTTCAAAAGACTGATTTCATTTTAGCGATAATTCTTTATAATCCTCTCAGTTAATTAAAAAAATAATTAGGAATTATAGTTTTAAAATAATATAGGGGTATAAATTTTTGTCTATATTAATAAAATTGATTCATAATTTTCATATTTAGAAATTTAAAGTTATTGTAATTTCTCGGACAGTTCAGTTATTAATAACTTATGCTGTATATTTTATTATCAACGTGTTATTAGAGTAAATCAAAGATTACGGACAATCAAAAACAAAGATTAAATTATGCCAAAGATTTTTCAAAAGCATTATTGAAAATAAAGAATTCGTGCAATGTTATTGTATCTCTACTACACTTTTAAAAATCCATGTTGCAGTAATATTGAAATTTTGGAAGTATAACTGGAAAAAATTAATGTGAATGGAGCGTCAATATTTACTCTACAATTCGCAAATAATCAAGTTATAGTTGCAGAAAGTTAATATAATGTACAGATTTTTTTTTCGATTGACGCTATTCAGGGACGACGTCAGCTCGTTCTAATATCTGCATTGACACAAAATTTTATAAATGGACTAATGAAATCAGGGGAAAGAAGATTCCAACAATAAATAAATAATAGTTCCAATCACCGCCGGAAATTTGGCGCTGTACATCGAAAGAAAACATCAGAAACAGACAAAATTAATAATTTGGATAAAATGCCATGTTTTATTCATCTTATTCACTTTTCTGATAAAGAATTCGACCACATTCAATGTGACCATCGCTCCCCTGCACCGCAACTTGCATTCTTTGTGCAACATTTTCGACGGCCGAACATAACATGTCACATGGAATAGCCCTTACTGGTGATTGGAACAATTTTTTTAATTGAAATGTTTTTTCCCTTGGTTTCATTAGTCCCCTTGTAAACTTTAAAGTAGTTTTAGTTATTAAAATTAGCTACAGAGAGCGCTAAATAGCGTCAGTTAAAAAAAAACACCTTGTAGAGAGTTTGGCAATAAAAATTAAAGATGAATGTGAGAGAGGACTTTACATGGATGTTACCAAGACCAAATATTTATGTATAGCAGGAAATGAGACAGACCTAAATCTAAATAAAAAGATAAAAATAGAAAGCTGGGAGCACAATAGATATTTTAAACATTAATAGAGAAGGAAGAGATTCGCAGACATTTAAACAGAAAATTCTTTAGGCGAAAAAGGCTTTAAAATTATTAAATTATATATTTGTTGGCGTAAGGAGGCCTCTAAGAAAGTGAAGTACATTATATGTGCAATTCTTTGTAAAAAGCACATTGACGTATGGAGAAAATGGATAGAGATTTATTGAGACAGAAGAGAAAAAAAAGGAGAGGATCTCTTAAATAGATGATATAGCATATAAAAAATAGAAATGAAATGAAATGACGAAAAGGGAAACATGTTAGATAATATACATATCATATATAGAAACAATTTGGCATGGTTAAGGTCGTATTAAAAGAGTAAGTCATGAAAAACTACCAAAACTTGCATTTAATTATAAATAAATAATAAATGGTTCGTGCATAAAGTCTTCTGTACAATATCTATAAAATCTATCAACTTTATTATGAAAAAAAAAAAAACATTGTTGAAAAAATAATTTTCTTTTTAAAAGCTAAACACGAAGGTTTGGGTATAGCTGGATATAAGGAATGCGCATAGCATTAAATATATAAATTATTAACTTTATTATTTGAGAAAATCGTTGCTGAAAGCTTAATAATCTATTTTTAAAACAAAAATAAGAAGGGTTGTATATAGTTGTATATAGGGCTGTATATATATTGAAAAAGTATGAACTGGTGTACTACGAAAGTAAAAAGAGATAACGAACAAATAAAGAAATACGACAAATGAAACCGCCGCGCCACGGGAAAGCCAAACTTCGTCTTCGACCACTACCTACATCCCGAATATTCCGACTCTAAAGAAATAATAATAATAATAATAATAATAATAATAAGATACCGGACATATTTTTAAGCAAAATTACTCAAATTAAAGACTGAAAATCGGTAAGGACAGGTTTGGGGAAATGAAGTTACTGAAAATCCCTATCTACGACTTACTTAAGCCTTTATATTTCTTCAGATGAACAAAACCCTTTAAAAACATAATTTATTTATCACGTCTTGATATAATTATAAACTAAAAGTTTCAAAATACAGAATATATGCAGTCAATATTTTTATTCTTTTTAGGGATAATTTTAGCATAAGCTAGAGACAAACAATAAAACTAAAAGGTTTCTACTCTTCAGTGCATTTATTCTTACATTGAAAAATATTTATCTTATTCTGAGTTTTATTTTGAAAAAATCTTTCTAAATTCGATTGAAATATTAAACAGATTGCTATACAGTACAGATACAGGGAAATATTTTTCTTTTCTAATAAATTTGGAATAGTAAAAGAGCAGATAAAAATTTAATAAAATCGTAGTTGTAACAAAACAACCTAATTTTATTTGTTGAATAAAGCAGATAACTTTAAATGCATTTTGTTTTCGTCTGAAAATAATAGCATTCTTGACAATCTAAAAAAATTAAAAAATTACTTATTTTCTGTTCTTAGCACCTTAATGTTTTTAGAAAGCACATGACAGTATTATCAATTTAGTGAATTAATAATATAAATTAAAACAATGATGAAATATTGTATTAATTTTAATCCCTTTTGTGGTATTTTTTGATAATTTATTTTTGAATTAAAATTATTACGAATCGTCATGAACATTTATTTTACTATGTTACAATAATCTATGTTACATTATTTGCGTTTTATTTTATATTTTATTAAGATGTCTTGTTTCGTGAATGTTATAAAGTTAAAGAAATTTTGAATGACTTACAAATTTATATTTAATTTTAAAATTTTTACATAATTTTATATTTATAAAATTATGTGATATAAGCAAACACGTTTTCATTTGCTCTTTTGATCTTTAGAATGTATGATATTCATAAATACTTTCAAAAATTAATTTTTACAGTATACCGTTTTGTCGAAATTTTTAGAATGTAGTCATTTATATAACGCAATATTGTAGAAGAAAACATTTTTTTCCCTCTTGAAATCGCCTGATGTTTTTACAGATTAATTAGTTAAATCCCCATAAAAAAGAGTTTTGATTCATAATTTTTTTCTAATATAAATAAGACATTCTAAATTGCTCACTAGGCGTTCTATTCAGTTTTTATTCATTAATTTGTATGTATCTCTTAATTTTTTCTTTCTTACTACAATCTTATGTATGTAATATTATTTTAATCATGTAATTTAATCATTATAACTTAATTATGTAATTTTCATTGCTTCAATTAATTATATGATATTTAATTGTAATTAAATTATCTAATCAATGTAATCATGCAATATAATTTTGTAATTTATTAAGTAATACCTTAATACAAGGATTGCTTATTAATTATAAATTTTTAGCTACAAATTTATTAATTTAACGATAGATTTTTGAAGAAATAATAAGCAGTATGTAATTAGATATAAAATATCTTTAAAATAAGATGTAACAATTATATATATCAAAATATAATTTATACAAAGATTTAATATAATATATTGTATGGAATTGCAATCTGGAATAAGTTTATATAGTTAATAAATGAGTTTACTCGATTACGGTAAATTTTATATACTATAAAATACGACAATATCTCTTATTTTGACCCATTTTAATGTATATTTTTACTATAATAAAATTGAATATCCAAAGTAATATTAATGTATGCGCTTGATAGTTAGAACTCGGAAATAATAAATGTTTTCAAATGAAAATTAACTTAGCTTTTTGTGAAAGCTGCAGTTTAAGATATTGATAAAATACAATTTAGTTATACATCATGCAGTTATAGTTTATTAAATATTAATAATATTAACAGTACTTTTAATCTTTCATAAAATCATACTCAGTTCTTAAATAATTCTTAAAAAATAGTTGTCCTGATGTCATAACCGCTAGAAAGCTATTTGTGATATATGATAATATTTGAGTGACAAACACATTCAATTTTAGAAAAAAAAAAAAAAAAAACTTGAAAATTAATTTGATTTTAGGTTATTTTATATAAAGTTAAACAACTTCTTTCAGACATATGTATTAGAGTTTGGTTTATAAAAATACCGCATTATAAGCTAACAATGCATAAGAATAAACCCCACTTCCATCATCTAATATCCGTAGACGTCAACGTATACAGTGCAATTGAATTCAGTGTTCCAGAAACTTTTGGTAAGTACTGATACACATGTATGAATATATGAACATAAGTGAATTTATTTATATTCAATATACATAGTATAACAAATTTACACTGTAAAACATTTATGTAACGTTACTCCACAAAACTGGTGGCAACCTTGCTGCCTCCAATTTGGTGGAGTATTTTAACCGATATAATCGGTGTAACATTGCAATGTTACACCAGTAATACATGTTTTTATTACACCATTATGTAAGTGAAAAATTACTCAATAAAGTGTAAATCGTAGCTGCCACCAAGTTTATGGAGTAACGTTACCACAAAGGTTTTACAGTGTAGTTAATTTGGAAAACTCTGGAGGCAATTTGAAACCAATCATAAGAAATTATAGATAATATTGCTGATTATAGACAATAATAGTCAAAAGTATTTTTATGCAGCCATATATAATACAACACGTAAAATGCAAGAATATAGATAAAAGAATACTGAAAAGCGCATTTTACAACTGAGGGGAACTTTCATTATTTACTTCTATTAGAACCAGTATCCGTATAAAATAAAATATTATATAATGATATGAAAATATTTATTTTTATATCATTATAAGCATAATTAATTAAATTATATCATTATTTTCATTATTTTGTTCTGTGTTCGTTGTTATCCTTTTCATATATCTATATATTTTTCGGGATCTTTGTTCGGCGTAAGGACAATTTCTGTATCGCCTACTGCATTGCAAAAAAAGCAATATATCACTATAGACATTATATTTGAAACGGCGTTACACCCTTAAAACACACATCAATTTTTTTTTTATCATAGACAGAAAAAATAAATGATTTAATCTGTTTAAGTTGAAAGAACAGTAAAAGTAAGTTGGTTATTTTGAAAGTCGAAGTAAATGAGTCGTAAATGCTGCCTTTTTGAATTTTAAATAGGCTCCATGTCATTGTAAATCTTAAAAAAATGTATAAATTACAAGGTAACCCGCCTGTATTCCTGGGAATGATCTTCTTCAGTCCTGAGAGAAATTTTACGACGGACCAAAAAAAACCAATTTAAAATTACTACACAATATTTCCAAAATTGTATCATTATATACAGGGTGATTCATAAAAGATGGGCAGAACTTTAAGGGGTTATAGTACACTTAAAGACAAATAATATTAAATAGGAGACTAAGGGTCCCAGACGTATTCCCAAGGAGATAGGGGGCATTAAAGTTTAGGGTCCGAAATTTCAAATGATTATAAAAAATGGAAAAATTGGTCGATTCGTTTGCGGTTTTTGCAAAAAATTTTCTTTATGCCAGTACTTTCTTGAAATAAAATTTTAAAGTTCAATTTCAAAAAATGCCGATAGGGGGCGCTTTAGACTTTGGAGTAACAAACAACTATTTTTTAACGTTATTTTTTGTATTTCTTTAAATGATTTCGAAAGCTTAGACTTAAATTTAAATTTTGATCTAAAAATCTCAGTCCTAACGAGTAGTTAAGTTGCGTAAACTGAAATTTGAAATTTGAAACCCTTCTCCCCCCAGAACAAAAATCAGTTATTCCCGATCTTTGTGTAGATTAGGCTGTAACTACTGCCGCGTTTTGCTAAAATTATTCTTTATGTCAGTATTTTCTTGAAAATAAATTTTAAAGAAAATTTTCAAAAAATTCCGATAGAGGGCGCTTTAGACTTTGGAGTAACGAACAACTATTTTATACCGTTATTTTTTGTGTCTCATTAAATGCTTTCTAAAGCTTAGACTTAAATTTTTAGCCCAAAATCTGAATCGTTAGACGTGGTTAAGTTTCTGGGGAGAGGGGTTTGAAATTTCTACTCCTGAGCACAGTTCAGTTTACCATGTCCACACATTGTGTGCTGTGATAGGAGGTAAAAAGACACAAATTAGGATTATGTTACCAAAGCATATTTATTAACATGTAATTGCAATAAATGTTCAAAATTGTGACCACCAGAGGTTATGCACGCAGAACAACGGCGAAGAATGGAACGGCGAACATTCGCGAAAACATCAGGCTTTTCGAGCACTTCCCCTACAGCGGCGGAAAGTCAGGCGACCAGTTCCTCGGGGGATTCAATGGGTGTCTCATACATAAGAGCCTTCAATTGTCCCCAAAAAAAGAAATCGAGGGGTGAAAGATCTGGCGAGCGAGCAGGCCAAGCAACAGGACCACCTCGACCAATCCATCTGTTCGGAAATGTGATGTCCAGGTAGTTGCGGACGTCTCGTACGTAATGGGCTGGCGCTCCATCGTGCTGGAACCACATGACCCGCCGGATGCGTGGAGGAACAACGTTTAACAGGTCTGGCAGCACATGTTGCAGAAATGTGAGGTATGTTTTACCGTTGAGGCGTTCAGGAAGAAAGTACGGTCCCATTAGGTGGTCTCCGAGGATTCCTGCCCAAACATTGATGGAAAAGCGTCTCTGATGAGCATGTGGATACGTAGCATGTGGATTGACATCCGCCCATACATGTGCATTGTGTGTGTTAAATGTACCTTCACGTGTGAAGGTACATTCATCGGTGAAAAGCACAGTTCGTCCAAAATGTGGATTTAGTGCGCTCTGCTGCAGAAACCAGCGGGCGAATTCTATACAATTTGGATAATCCCCTGGAGACAGTTTCTGGACTCGTTGCACATGAAACGTACCCTCCTTCAGTTCGTTCATCCTTCAGTACCCTCCAAGTCATGGACTGTGAGGTATCCACCTGCCTAGCCACTGTTCGTGTACTTGTACTTGGCTGCGCCGCTACTACATCCAGAATGGCTTCTGCAACAACTACTGATTCGTCCTTTTTTGCACGACCTGCATTCGACCGGGAAGCGAGAAATGATCCCGTCTCACACAACTGTCTGTGCAAGCGCTCGAAAGTTTTGCGGTTAGGCAACCGCCTGTTGGGAAATCGCTCTCCGTACATTCGTTGTGCCTCTGCACCATTTCCATCTGCCGCTTCGTAAATTAAATGCATCTCAGCCTTTTCCTTATTCGTGAAGGGCACCATCTTCCGATTCATTACTACAGCGACTTACACTTGACTCACCGTTCAGTGGTTTTTATGCCTGAATCGTGTCGAAATTTTGCATACGTGTTCTTCTTCTTCCCCATTTGACATTTGCATACTTTCTGTCTCCTTTTGTCACCCGGTGACTAGCGTCAGGAATGGAGCTTTAACGTTTGCATGAGCGACGTTTCCAACTGTGCCAGTGCCTTTATGAGTGAATTCCGACTATGCAGTCCTTGACGAAAATTGTATTTTTGCCTCGTATCACAGCACAGAATCGTTGGGCATGGTTAAGTAGTGCAAACTGAACTATGTTCAGAAGTTGAAATTTGAACCCCCTCCCCTCGCTACTGAACCACGCTCAGCGATTCAGATTTTGAGCTGAAAATTTAAGTTTAAGTCTAAGCTTTAGAAAGCATTTAATGAGACACAAAAAATAATGGCATAAAATAGTTGTTCGTTACTCCAAAGTCTAAAGCGCCCTCTATCGGAATTTTTTTAAACTTTTCTTTAAAATTTATTTTCAAGAAAATACTGACATAAAGAATAATTTTAGCAAAACGCGGCAGTAGTTAGAGACTAATCTACGACACAAAGATCGGGAATAACTGATTTTTGTTCTGGGGGGGAGAAGGGTTTCAAATTTCAAATTTCATTTTACGCTACTTAACTACTCGTTAGGACTCAGATTTTTAGATCAAAATTTAAGTTTAAGTCTAAGCTTTCGAAATCATTTAAAGAAATACAAAAAATAACCTTAAAAAATAGTTGTTTGTTACTCCAAAGTCTAAAGCGCCCCCTATCGGCATTTTTTGAAATTGAACTTTGAAATTTTATTTCAAGAAAATACTGGCATAAAGAAAATTTTTTGCAAAAACCGCAAACGAATCGACCAATTTTTCCATTTTTTATAATCATTTGAAATTTCGGACCCTAAACTTTAATGCCCCCTATCTCCTTGGGAATACGTCTGGGACCCTTAGTCTCCTATTTAATATGATTTGTCTTTAAGTGTACTATAACCCCTTAAAGTTCTGCCCATCTTTTATGAATCACCCTGTATATTTATATTCTTATGATAATCACGCATTTATCAAAAAGGTCTAAAAGTCAGTTTAAAAATATTAAAAGCATTTTTATGAATTTAAAGGGTGTTACGTATTGTACCCTCCTGGCTACATCAGGACGAAAGAGGTTATAGTGCGGGCAAACAGCGAGACAAACCATTGGAACTTTCATTCATTGGAACTCTCAACAATGTTGCAGAGAGTTTAATAATGGACATGAGTATAAATGGCAAAAATTAGTACAGAAATTAGTACCAGAAGGCCATTTTGTAATTTTTCAAAATTTAAATTTAAGGGTTTTTTTTTAATTAATTTTTTTTCTTATGTAGTGATTTAGTTTAACAGGTTGGGTACCACTAAACTTTCGTTTAGGCTGCGTAGTAACCGGTGACTGAGAGAGTAAAATATGATATAAAGCTAAATGTATATATATATATTGTTTTAAGTAATTACTAAGAAAGTATAATCCTGTAAAAAAGTAAAAGTGAAGTAAATTTTAAATAAACTAAAAATTTTAAATAATTTTTCTGTAATTACTCAAAACAATATAATTTATTTTTAGTTTATATAATATTTTAAGCTGTCAGCCATCGGTGAAGGCCGCAATCAAAACAAAAACATAAGAGACAACTACCGATGATTGACGTGGTACTTAACATGGTAATAAATATCATATCTGCTAATCAGACAATTAGTATTTTTTTGTGAATTTCATTTATATTTCTACCGGAAATCTTTCTTAAAATAACTATTGAAAAAAGTATAAAAGCTCCGTGATTTAGAAAGTGGTAAATGACAACAATTCAATCATTTGTGATAAATGATGCTTAATAACGGAAAGCTCAAGTTAGTTTAAAATCGGATATTTATTCTCTCATCGGGAATAAACGTATCATTGTCAGACAAAATAATTTTCGGGAAAGAGTATTCAAAAAACCTTATTGGGTGGATTTTCTGCTGCACTATTAAAAATATTCGCTTAAACATCCTTACTGTCAAAACGAAATTTTATGTCACTTGTGGTTTTACTGCTATTCGAACAATCTTTTTAAATATATCTTTATATATATAAAGCCTGTTACTAGTTTAATTAACAAAGCCAAAAAATTCCATCGTTTGCCAAAGTAAATAGTTCGGATGTAGATATAAAGGTTATGTGTTTAAACTGTGTAAGATTATAAAAGAAATTAATCTGTAAGAAGTGACTGTTTAGGAACTAGTCTTAGTCCTAATAAATATACAACTATGGTAAATAAAGTCATGACACATAATACATAGATGATATTAAGTTATTAATACATACATAGATATGAGAAAACACGTAAAATGCACAGATTGAAAAATACATAATTTTATGTTTCAGGATTATATTTTTGAAAAAATGATTTATTACTTGAAAACTGAAAGTAGACATTTTAATTAATGACTTTATACGATCCAAAATATCGGTTATTTTTCACTATTTTATGGAAAATCATTTTTAAGGGAAACTAAAATTTAAATAAATATCACATTTAAAAAAAAAATCAAGAAATAATTATTTTTACTTATTACTGTTTAGAATTTTGAAGCAGAGAAATGCGTTATTGATTGCGCTAATTAAGGTATTTTCTATTTATTGCATGAATTGTAAAACCTTCCTGCCTTTGTTTCTGTATTTTCGTGATTAAAAATTTAAGTAGTTCTATTTTGTAACAAGTTACACAAAGTTAATTAGTATGTAGAAGAGAAAAAATCAATCTTCTTTCGAATCCATTATAAATGAGAAGGGTTCTTTAAATGTAATAAAACAGGTTTACATGTTCATGTAATAAAATTATTTCCCATTTATGTTTTATTTTTTTATAAAACTTTTAAGAAAAAAAATACAGCGTTATGTTTCTTAATTTATGATAATAATTTTCATAAGTTACATGTAAATAAGTATAAAAATTCCATGTTTTATTATTTAAATATTAAATAAATGCTAAATGGAAACTCTCTATAATATTGTTGATCATTTTGTTGCTAAATCTTTAAATTTTCATTTAGTTATTAAACGTTATTAACAAAATTTGTTAAATATTAATGTTATATAAGACTGCGATTTTTTTCACATTCTTAGATATAAACAAATATCCAGTTAAAAGTTCTATGATTTCAAGCAATTTATGAGATATTTGAATCTTTTAAAAAATGAAATTGATAGTTTTATTAAAATATGTAGCTCCCTTATTTGCATAACTTTTACAAATTATTAAATTTCTTAAGAAAACTTTACAAAAGAAAATTTCGTTAATCCTAAATAGTGATCAAGAAAATCAGATTAATACTGAAATTTGATTACTAAAATAAAAAGAATATATTTTCTTATATTTTAAAATCATTCTATATTTGTACATTATTTTAGGACATGCTAAATTCTAAGTATGAGATAAAACTTGAATAATTATATACCTTTAGCCCTCCGGATCCCAAACCGCCCGAGATATTTTGAGATATTTTAATTCGTATATCTAATTTCCCACCAGAAAACTAAAACAGCAATAATTGCTTTAATTAATAACAGAACATTCCGTATTTAAATAAAACAAAATTAGCATTGAATTTTTCTGGTATAAAATCAGATTTTCTGAACTACAAAATTTCTAGAACGTGCTCTATCATAGGAATTAAAGGGTTAAAATATTTTTTAACTTTTTTAATTACTACAGGGCATTTCCATGCGAACTTGTTTGTCTGTTACGTACTACGACTTTTTAAATACCGGTATTTTAAAGCAAGAAAATGCAACTTAGTTTATCGAAGATGTATCGTCAATTGAATAAGGCGAAGGAGACTTTTTGAAAATAACGGTGGCCAACAAGCATTAGTGATTTCAGTTGTGTAACAGACAAACAAGTTTGTATGGAAATGCCCTACACCATCATGAAGAATAAGGCATTGAAATTCCGTAAATGCAACATGGAGTTTATTTAATGAACATAGGTTATTCTAAAGCGAACATATATTAAAGAGATAAAATTACAGAGCTATACTAGCAGTGTAAATGCACCAACTAGTGAGCATCTTCAATTGGTAAATCAGGATTTTGTTGACATTTCTATTGTTTGATCGCATTTATCTCAAGGATCAAGAAATGGTAGGATCTAATCACCCAAATTCAATAGCTCATGAAATATTCAGAGTGGGTAATAGCAAATGGAAAAGAAAGAATAATAAAAAAAAGGATAAAACTGTTTAACACTAGAACCGCGGAAAATTTTAGCCACTTTCTATAAAAATATTTCGAATCAGAAATTTTATTCAAAACAGTTTAACTTATTTATTTAATTTTTTTTTTTTTTTTTTTTTTGCGTAACCTATATTTACCATATTTCATAAAGAATTTTCTGGTTTCAGTCGACGTCTACTCATTGGGTACGGGTCAAAATGACCCGTCACCGTGTTAACGAATTAATGGGCAGTGTTTCTAGTGTTAACGAATTAGTGGGCAATAAATGGAAATTGCATGAACATGTATGGTTTTTTACCAGTTTTGTTTTCAACAATAACTAACTCCTCAACTATTTCTATGGGATAAAATAAAGGTACGTGGTTAGGGCTAAGTGATAAGTTTCAGGAATGAATCAAAGCAGCAATACGAATAAAAGTGTAATGAACCTCATTCTAAGTTTTTAGGAATTTAAAATATTTATTTTCAAAATTTTTGCGTCGAAAAATATTATCATAATTAATTTAATACATATTGTCTGAATCCGTTATTTTTTAGAGGAATCTATGGATGTTTATATTTTCTTTATTCCTCTTCCGCCCTTCTTTATTTTTCTTCTTTCGAAAGATGAAACGGCAAATAGCTCTTAAACTATTAGTTTCTAGAGTGTAGTTTTTGTACAATTATTTATTTATGACAAGAGCTTTCGAGTGCAGAACTTACAGTAAGGTATGTTAAATTTATTTCTAAAATATTAGTGTAGACAAGCATAATTAGTTGCACGTATCATTTCACTATATTCATTGTAAAATAATATGTTTATTAGTTACATATGTATTTAAGTAATTGTTTTTGGGATGGCATTCGTAAAAGCAACGTATTCGTAAAAGCAACGTATTCGTAAAAGCAACGATCATTTGTCAGTTAATAACTTTAAAAAATGGCAACGAATTGGAGTAAACACGATCCCTGATATTTGAATTGCAAAGAGAACATATATTCTTAGCCTGGGTTAAAATAAAAGAAATTGAAATATATATTGTCGAGAGACTCAGAGCAGTATTGCTGACATTGCCAACGCTTGTGTCTTTTTCCGAGCTACTCCAGAACCGACAGAGGACAGACATGTATCATTGAATGATGCATATATATATTTTTGAACAATTATCCACTTTAAGGAATACATGTTAATGCATGTTCAAGATTTATGTAGCACCGGTTACGATAAGCGATCGAATTTACTATTGCTTTCCTCGCTTGCAGACAGATGATACTTGATCTTAAAAATAATTTGATATGATGAGGCCGTGAATAAAATGCAAAATTCTGATCTGCTGAATATAGTATTATAATCCACCAAATACATTTCAAAATTTTGGTCATAATCATGAAAGTTATTTACAGCAGAAATTATTGGAAGCTCATATTTCTATACAAAAATGACCTGAAATACCGATAACTATTTCTAGTTTTTTAGAGAAATACCGCAATATGTTTCTTTTTTTTTCATTATATCACTTCACCAATAATAGAAAAGTTACGAATTGTAGATATGATAGCCTACGAAAAAAAACAAATTTCATGAAGTGTGAATTCAGCGCTATATGCTTTGCGAGTAGTACACATATTACTTTTTGCAAGGGATAAATCAGACATCTAGAACAGTCATTTGTCGATTTTACATAAATTTCATTGCTGCCTCCTTAATTTTGACATGTACGAGACGGGGCTATTAAAAATATACAGTAATGGGCTAACATACCTATTATATTCAAGGTTTCATAAAGACTGACTTTTATAACCTTTGGTACTTCAACGTAATGTATGTTTAGATAACCTTTTGCTACCATATTTAATCAATTTCCCTTAACCTCTTCAGACCTGAGGTACACAAATGTGTATTTCCATTCTTTTCCTCATAAAAACTAAACTGTTTGACTTTTTCGCATTTTTACTTTACTTCTATACAGCTGAATGTTTTTTGCTTTAAAACAAAACCAATAAATGTCAGTACTGATGAATAATACCTCATAAAATAAATATTATTTTCATCTGAATGTGGAAGTGACATTGTGGCCAAGAAAGTAAGAAATATTCATGATTATTTAACTTAAATGCTTTACAATGTAAAATTTTGAGGATTTGTTGATCATTTACTTGTTTAAAGACCTTTATTTTGTTATTGTTTAGATTTATATTACTGATAGTTAAACTTACGTTTTAAGGGGATTAGTACTTTTATATCCGTATTTGTAAACCTAAATTACCAGTCCCCTAAAGTAGGGATTTCATAAAAATGACTCTTTTTGTCATCTATGGTGTCATTTCGATCATGCAAAAGCAATAAATATACATTGGTAGAGTTATTTTATGCTCAGGTCTGAAGAGGATAATGAAGACGACAAGCTGTGTTTAACGACAAGGTATAATGGTTGTATTGTATTTTGTGTCGGCCGATTATCTACGCTATGGGATATAGGCCCTATGGGGTGGGATGCCCTCCGTGGAGGTCTTTCTAAGAGAACCTAACCCGTATTTACGCAAGGTTCGAAGAAAACTACGGAAAACTCCGAACGGTTAGGCCGACGGTCGCGATTGGCTTCGAACCCAGCACCTACCGTCTACCAGCTTGGAGGTCAGAACCTCGCGGCCACTGGTGGGGCCTGACAAGGTATAATGTATTGTTACGTGACATATTACTTATTACTTACTGCTGTTATGAGCGCAGTGCACAAAATGTAATATACAAAAACGAACGCTAGATTCAGTAATGAAAATGTTATTTCTGTGTGAATTTAGCCTTTTTATTATTTATTTTATATTGCTCATACCCGCATATTGTCCTTGCAATATCTTATGTATCTGTTTATCACGTAAACCTTCTGAAGCTGTTTTGTATAATCAACCTATAAAATTTGATCCATTCTAAAAATAGGACAACGCTACGGAGCGCACTTTGTTTTGACAGTTCAATAATAGAATATTTGTATACACATACACACACTTATGTGTGTGTGTGCATCTATCTATTTATCTAATTTTAAATTAACTCATAATTGCGTCGTCATAACTAAGTTATAGCCATATTTCAGCCTATCAGTATTATATCAAAGTTATCGCTATCATTGTTATCTATATATCACTGACAATTACTAGGAACATAAGAAAACCATTCAATGTCATTTCCAGAGAAAAAACATTCCAATTAACGTTTTAAAATATTTATTTTTATTTAAACAAGCAATTGTCATATATGAAATAAATGAAATTGCATATATATATATACACATACAAAACAGAGAAAAATTTGCATATGATTTTATTTTTGGCATTAGATTCATTAAATTTCATATTGAATAAGATTTCATTGAGTATAAGTATAATAAATCTCACTCCCTTGCAGCTTTTCTCCAATTTACGTACCCATGTCTCATTAATTTTAAATTCTACGTTATTAAATCTTATTTGCGTAGGTTAACTTGCGTAGGAAAAAGGATATTTAATATCTTATTTTAGATGCATAAAAAATGCTAACAATGATAAATTAAACTATCTCTTATTGAAGTTTAAGAATGATATTTGTTATTCATGTTCTTAAATAATGTATTTAAAAGACAAAAATTAATTTTTTCGTTTAAAAAAAAGAAATGAAATAATATTTAATTCCTTTTTAAATAAGTTGACTAATTTAGTATATTTTCATTACTATGCCGTTTTTTAATAAATATTACTATGACAATATGCTGTTAAATACGTACACTTTTAACTTATTGAGTAGATAAGGCACTTTGTTTATGAATGATTCAGTTATTATGCTTTAATTTTAGTGATTTTTTATCGTCACTTTTTCAAGAGTTTATCAGTACTACAGTGCGTGGTAAAAACTTAAGCACAACAGAAAGTTTCAAAATATAATTTTATGAAGGGGTGAAAGTTACTTCCCTTTTAACATACACTGTTAAAAATCTGCTGCATTTTGCTGCAACGCACTCCCCTGCTTGTTTAGAAAACGATTACTTGGCCGTGAAATGGAGCATTCTCATTGGTTGGAATAGAGATATTATATACAAGCGGTGGAGTGCGTTGCAGCAAAATGCAGCAGATTTTTAACAGTGTAGCTTACAAATTGTAGTTTTAAAAAGATAGTTAACGGATTCATGCTATATATCTTAAATAATAAAATTTATCAAAACAACAAAAATGAGTGTGTCAAAAGTTTAAGCACAGTAGTTTTTAAGTCTTTAGAAGAACAAGAATAAAAAAATTATTACTTGATTATTGCTCCTTTCTTCTGAATTACTTTAAATATAAGGTCTTATATCGTTAAAATGAGGTTATGTATTGTTTATGGTTCATTTTTATACCAAGCGTTCTCAATGCCATCTTTAAATCTTTAACTGAATATTTTTTATAAAGTTTAATTCAGGACTAATTGCCGACCATTTCAAAACAGACATTGTTTTTTTTTCGACTTAAACCACGATGAAGTTGAGTTTGAGGTATGGATGGAAGCATTATCATGATGAAATAACCATGTTTCTCCCCCTTAAAACTTCGGCAACAGGAAGCAAATGATTGGCAAGTGTCTCTTGGTAGTTCTCTTGGTACAGACATTGTTTTTTTCGACTTATGCTACGATGAAGTTGAGTTAGAGGTATGGATGGAAGCATTATCATGCTGAAATAACCATGTTTCTCCCCCAAAAAACTTCGGCAACAGGAAGCAAATGATTGGCGAGTGTCTCTTGGTAGTTTTCAAAGTTTTCATGATCACTGATGAATGCTAGAGATGTCTGACCATTGAAAGAAATAGCCCCCATACCATTACAGAACTACCATTATGTTAGCAGCTAAATACACTCCTAGGTTCTTTACGGAGATCATGCCAATAGTCCTTAAACCCATCAGGGCCATCGAGGTTCCATTTTTTTTCATCAGTGAATATGACATTCAGCCACTTTTCACCAAATGGCATATGCTCTTTTGCCCATTGTAATATAGCTTCTTTATGGTGTCATTTGAGACACCGTAATTGAGCCATTTTACGGCATTTGATGTATTTGAATTTAAAACTCTTCTATAAACAGTTTTTTTTCGATATTTGTTCTCCAACTGCATATTTTATTTCCGAAAGGAAGTAATTACCAGTTGAAGCCAAATTTCTGATGCTGCTATCTTCGCTCAAACTAGTCACTCGCGGCCTTCCTGAACGAAATTTTCGTTTAAAATCATTATCACGAGCCAAAATTTGATGAATACCTTGTTTTGACCTTTTTAATGCACTTGCAATTTCAGAAACAGAATTACATTTTGTTCTCATACTCCAAATTTTTATCATCTCCTCCTCTGAAAATTCTTTTGACTTGGGCATTTTGTACTAATTCAAAAACAACAGAGGATTGCTTTTTATACACCCAGAAATTGTTTGCGTGCGCAACCGTTTAAGTCAGACTGTAAAATTTGCATAAAAACGATTTTGTGCTTAAACTTTTTACACGGTCATTTTTCTTCTATTCTTAAACTCCATGGTTTGAAATAAAATTTAAAAGTTAAATTAAATGAATATGGTGTAAAAATAGATATTATTAACATATACAATACAGATAATGAAATTAAAGGTAATATTTAAAGTTTTATTTTAAAATTGCTATTGTGCTTAAACTTTCGACACGCACTGTATCAATTAATTTTGAATTAAACAATAAATCATTCCAATGTATTGGTTTAATTAATTTCTTAACATGTTTTCCTTATGCTAGTTATAACAAAATACTAAAACTTGGAACTGATAATTTACACAAAAATAGTTGCTATTTACTTTAAATAAAGAATTATTATTTGTTTGGTTATCAACATTATTACTTAACATTCTAAAATTAATTTAAGAAAAATTAACAGGGTATAAAATATACTTTTTAGATGCGTTCGTAATAATGTAAATATGTACCACCTATAATCGTCGCTTAGTCGGTCCTTCTATGCGCATATAGCAGAGCAAAATCTGCCGAACCGAATCATTTGAAAAAAAAATATCATTGCTGCATAATTTCAGATTTATTTCAAATTTTTGTGAAATTCAAATGCATAGTTTGATAACAGGGGAAATGAAGATGTTTCAGTTTCATTACATCCAGTGGGGAAAAAATAGATTCAGTTCTATTTTAATGGGGTTATTACACTCTTTTGAGCATAATAAAACTGAAATGCACAAACGAAGTATATACTAAAATATACATTTTTTACAATATGTGCTGCAAAAATGTGTGTCATTAATTTACAGTGCTACACAAAAGTATTTCATTGCATAGTAGTATATAAGGGGAAACATTGTTTGAGGCGTGCTATAATAATATTAAACTATTTTACATTTTATGAAATTGATATACGTTGCTAATAATTACTTCAAGTTACTTCCTCTGTAATAGAATGTAGATAGTATTTACACGGATATAAAAAGAAATTTGGATGCTCTACTGTATCCAAATTATTATATACTATTACACCTGAATCTATTACATCTGAATATTTTTAAAACTTCTTTATTGTATGAACGCACCTCATTTTCTTCGCTTGACTTGCAATTTACAACTTGTTATTATTATTTTTTCAATCTCGTAGCAACTCTCTAAAATACCAAATTTGTCATTGATTTAAAATCTCATGCTATTATGCCATACCTACGTAAATAAACATCTAAGAAAGAAGCAAAATATTTACACGTAAATTTCTATTTCTATGGATAATTTTTCACTTAGAGGATTGATTGCGACAATTACGTATCACATTGAATATGTGCTTGAAAAATATATTTAAGATACCGAGTTTAACTTTTTAAAATTCAATAACTGACAATTCGATACCGAATATTTTTTCTTCCAAATTATGAATAAATGATAAAATATTTCATCGTATTTTAAAACTTTTAGATGAATATCTTAAAACAGAAAAATAAAATTATTCAATAAAATCTAATTTTTAAAAATTGCAACTAAAAACTATGCAGCAATTGTCACTCAGTAAATTACAGTAATTTCTGTAGTTGTTTAAATTTATTTAATGAAAAATAGAGTTGGAAACACATATTAAAAAAGTCAAACTAGGTAAAAAAATTGTAATTTAAAGCAAATATCTAAAGATAACAATTTCGTTTGTTCAAAATATGTTATGAATTGAAGACAATGCATTAGGTCCATTGAGAGAGGAAGACAAACGTACGTTAAGTATTGCATTTGTAAATGTGGGAATATTGAGCAATGCGATTTCTACAACACGCATTTATGTATTTAACGAATGTGAAGGTGCTTATAGAACTGTTCTTGTTGCATTTAAAACTATACATACTTAATACATAAAAAAAAGTGAGTTAATCATCGATATCATAATTTCTTCATTAATTATCTTCTTCAAGACAACTCTAATAACTAACATGTATTGTAACTGATGGTATTTGTTTTGCATTGTATAGCTATTAAAAAATTAAAATATTTTTATTTTATTAAAAACTTTTCTAATATGTTAGCATGTCATTAAAAAGGCATTTGGTTATATACTGTACATACTGCTCAAAAATACCCAGGATAGACACGTAAAATACAAAACGTAAAATATTCACAAAGTTAATTTTGTTACTTGCCCAAACGTTATAGGAATATATGAAATAACAGCGAAAGCACTGCCGATAGTTATTAAATACACTTTGTATAAATCACCATTAAACAAAAATAACAAATCAGGACGCGTTGCGAGCTACAACAGTAACAGTTGATGACGAGCTGTTATTTTTGTAGCTCGAAACATGTCCTGGTTTGATTTTTCCGTTTAATGATTATTTATACAAAGTGTATTATTTTATTCTTCGTTATTTGAAGTCCATTTACTCAGTACCGCACTTAACCATTACTCCATTAGTTGTTTGTAGACAGATGGAGCTATGATTTCCAGCTCCACTATTGGGTTTTCTTCTATCTCCTCAATTCATTTAAAATACCTTCCTTGAATTGGTAAGTTTAGCTTTAAGAACAAAAGAAAGTCATGCAGGTTTGCAGCTGGATACTATGATGCTTGCTCGCTGACAGTGTTTGAGTTTTTAGTCAAAGACTGTTGTAGAATGATAAATTTAAACTATGGTGTATTATCGTCTATTACAATCCACATAAAATTTTGACCATTTTTAAAACATTTGGTATACGAAATTTCATTTGATATGTAAAATTAAGCAAAATCTTTTATCATCTATGTTATCTGTTGTAAAAAACCACAGAGAACTCAAATTCGATGAATAAATAAAGCTGTTATCAAAACACTAACTGAAACATGCCCCTTAAAATCCGTTTTATTTCTCGATATGATGATACTCAATTACACAATTTAAACAAAATGTAGTATCTTTTATCGGCGTCTTATTAATGCTGAATTCGAATATTTTTTACATATTATACACACACACGCGCGCATATATATATATATATATATATATATGTAATAATAACGAAGGCGATGCTCAATAATAGTGTATAAGCTTGTAGAACACCACTATTCACTAAGACTCAATAGTGGGATGAGCAAAAGTACATTTAGATAATTTTAATTTAATATTCTCTATTCGGCATAAATCAAAAACTTGGATGAGATGCTGTATATGTTCATCTATTGATTTAGAAAAAATAATTATATCATCAAAATAATAACAAGCAAAGTCTATTTTATATTTTGTAAGAATTCTTCTAATTGTCCTGTTGAAAATTGGGGGGGCCTACCTTTACACTAAAGGGGAGAACATTCCATTCCCAGAGCCCACAATTAGTAGCAAAGGCTAACTTTTCGGAATCGGCTGGGTGAATAGGTATGTGCCAATAGCCTGAGGCTAAATCTAGTGTAGAGAAATATTGGGCACCACTTAATTTGTCTAAAATTTCATCTATTCGGGGCAAAGGTTCAGCGTCATTTTTCATAATAGAATTTAATTTTCGGTAATCAACACACATTCGGGTTTTTTTGCCTTCATCTCGTTTATTTACTAACGTAACTGGAGAAGAATATGGGCTATAACTTTCTTTAATTAACCCAGCAGCTAATAAGGATTGGATTTGTTGAGATATTTCTTTTTCATCAGCAGTGGATGTACGATAAGGCCTCAAAGATATTGGTAGGTCAGATTTAAGATAAATACGCTGAGGTTCAATATTAATTCTCCCTACATCATATTTATTTTTTGCAAAAATATCTAAATAATTCCTTAAAAGTTCCTTTACATTTTTATTTTGAATAGCACTCAGACTCCCCAATAGATTATAATCATCATTATTAGTTCGCGGCAAGGATTGAGGAGTTATGGTATTTCCATAATCGGGTTGCACAGTAGTATCATTTTTTATAATATCAAAATGAAGCAATTCTAAGTTATCACTGGATATGTTGACATACTGGTTTAACGAAATATTGTCTTGTAACACCTGGCTTTTTGCGCAATCAATTTTCAGTTTAAATTTGGCACAATCAGGTAAACCTAAAATAGCATAATCCAAATCAAGTTTACTTACTAAAAAATTAACATATCTCTTTATATTACCAAATTTTATACATAATCGACACGATTTATTAATTGTGAGAGTTCCTTGTGCCTGTCTAATAGTAATAGGGGTAACATTATGTAAATTACCATTTAAATATCGAACAAATTTGAGGGGTAGAATTGAGACAGTTGATCCACTATCAACCACACAATAAACTTTGTTATTGTCCACATATCCAGGGATGATTAATTGTCAAATATTATTAGTAGGGGGTGGTGGAATATGAGCAGGAGTTTGAGTTTGAAAGGAATTTGTGTTAAATATACAACGCCTCTCCCAATGATATGCATTTTCTATGCCTCTGTTTAAACATATACGGCACGGACGACTTGGGTAGTTATTCTGATAATGAGTCGTAGGCATTCTAGGAGTGAAAAACCTAGCATTAAAATTTTGGAATGGATTGTTTGGAGTAGGTCGAGTCCAATGTCTGGGCTGAGGATTGGGATTGTGCATAGGTCTAGTTTGTTGAAAATTTCTATTGCTGTTATTAGAGGTATGATCTGGAATCGCTGCTAATTGTTTAGCAATGCGAAACCATTCACGAGTATTGGAAGGAGGGTTAACCATCAAACAATTTTGATACTCCGGCTGAAGCCCATCAGTTAATCCCTGTATAATTAAATTTTCCCCAAGCTGAAGTTGCCTTCCAATCTCAACTTTCTTTCTAAAATAAGAATCCAAATCACTTAGATCATTCAACTTTAAGGAGGTAAACTCAGAAAATTTTGGAACTCTAACTTGAATGAATTTTTCACTTAAAATCTCGACAATTTCCTCATAAGTAGCACAATCCAAACAATCATTTATATAAGTTTTTAGCGCTTCCCCCTTTAAATATTTTGAAATATTTTGGTGTTTCCACTCATTATCTTTTTTTTCTACAGAACATTCTCGATCAAAGTGTTTAAACCACTTAAAAATGTCCATGCCTGACTCAAAGTCAAAAGGGACAATATCAAGTTTATTTTCTGACATTTTTTCTTCTTTTACTAATCCTGACCTTAATACATGAAAGAAGGATAATTCATATGGAAAATATTTAAATGCTATACTTCAATTATTAAAATTCAATTACTATACTTCAAATACTCTAATAAATAACAATAAAAATAATAAATAATAAATAAATCAATTCTGTTTGAATTCATGTGAAATAAATAAATAATAAATAAATAAGTAATAAATAAATAAAATAATAAATATCGGTTTTCAATACATGGGAAATAACAAATAATTTTAAGAACAAAAATACTTTTCTTTACGTATTGAAAATAATTTTAGCAACAGAGAATTTTTTAAGAACTAATTAATCCATCTTTCGATTTAAAAAAAACACCTTTAAAACTAAATAAAATTTCTATGAGCATAAAATTTCAATTAATTATTCATTAAGAACACATTTATTTTTTAATATCTGTAATAAAAGAGAAAGAAATAATCAAGAATTTAAACAAAGAAATTATTATTAAAATTTCTTAACCAATAAACAAATAAAATAATAAATAATAACTTACAGACACCT
This sequence comes from Maratus speculifer, assembly GCA_964019185.1. Taxonomy (NCBI): domain Eukaryota; kingdom Metazoa; phylum Arthropoda; class Arachnida; order Araneae; family Salticidae; genus Maratus; species Maratus speculifer. The sequence goes on along the minus strand of OZ025294.1, from coordinate 164,008,875 downwards.
CGCTGTGGCCTTGTTCAAATACCTAAATTTATTAAAATAAACAAAAATAAAGCACTTCGTAGATACAACTCACAGGTGCAAATTTCAATTAGTTTATATTTCCAATGGTATCAACCGTGGTTTCGCAATCGTGATGAAGTGTTCATTTATTATGAAATGAAAATTTATCATAATATTTCTGCACTTTTACCTAGAAAATACAGTAATAAATAAATAAAAGCAAATGATGTTGAAATTTGTCGTGCAGGTGTTCTTTATCTGTAATAATCAGTAGATGATTTCGTAGATGTTAATTATGAAAAAAAAAAATAAAAATACTGTGAGACCTATTTCACAAACAAAGAATTTCCCTCCTGTAGGTGCCAACAAGAATCGCAAATAAAATTTCACAACATATTTCCTATGATTTTTTTTTCTTTCGACAGCATTCCTTGCAACACCAGTGGCATTACTTTGTAGATTTTGATGCGTCTCAGAACAAAACCATCACAACAGATGTTTCACCGAGTAATCGTTCATAGAACATGGCAAACACAAACAGTGTTGTGAAGCAATTCTCATACAAAGGTTCATTTTGTAGATGATGAGCTCGTTAATTCTTATTCAAAAATCAAACGCCGGTTCATCTTTATCCTACCGGCTAAAATGTAATAATAACGAAGGCGATGCTCTATAATAGTGTATAAGCTTGTAGAACACCACTATTCACTAAGACTCAATAGTGGGATGAGCAGTCATTCTGGCAAGTGGATAAGCCATGGATTTGTTGTCGTAGGAGTTTCTCCAATAAAAATGCAAGAAATTCAGTTTTTAGTTATTTATTATTTAGAGCAAGAGCTTAAGTTACTCCACAGATCACCTTTCCACACATCTATCACCACGGCCTTCGCTCACTAAGCTGCAACATTCTTGGCGTTCGACATTCTCGGAAAAAATGACATGGCTTCTGAGTTGTTTAAAGGAGAGATGCATTCTCACTTACTGAAAAGCCAAATGAGAAATCCACATCCTCACGACAAACTAGCGCCCTCCTACTCCGCGTCAATCATTTTAGAAAACCAATCAGGATGAACTCTAGCCTCAAACGGACAAAAATGATCAATTCTAATTGGTCGTAGCAGTCGGTCCTTGGCAAGAACTATATTTTTTCCTCGGAAGAGCAAGCCCTTTAGCAACGCGTCATCTGTCACGCGATGTTCAAAATAAAAAATAAAATTAAAATCCCAGGAATATTGCAGAAAGTAAAAAGCTTACGAAATACCTGCCGCCTTTTTGAGAAGCAAGAAATAATTTATTAATAACTAAAGTAAGAAAAGAATTTTAGCTGTTACAAGTTACGAAACTAAGATTGGAATATGTTCCACAAATTTAGAATTGAAGCTAAGAGAGAACAAAAATAAAAATGGCGCAATTTTTTTTTATTTTATTACATATATATATATATATATATATATATATGTATGTATATATATATAATATTTTACTTTTAGTTTATTTTTTATGTTATTATTATATATTGTTTAACAATTAATGGTTATATATACGCTGTTAGTATTTCTCGTTCAAATATGTATAATAAATATCCGTCAATTTTTTATATCCATTTTAAAAGTAAAAAAAATAAAAATAAAGGTAACATATTTAAACTCCCAGCAATGATATTACAAATGATTTTGTTATTATATTAGAAAATGCTGCTTCAAATTAATGTACTTTATAAAATATCATATCCATAACAAGCATCCTCAAAATAAACTAACTAAAGCTTAAGATCATTGAAGGACATTAAATATGTATAGTATTTATTTGATCCAATGTACATTTACCTAGACGAAAATACATTAATAAGGATAATTGGGTATCATAAGACTTCACCACGATAACTTAATCCTGTGTGAAGTTAACTTCCAGCCTTTACAGTAGATTACATTCCCGTTACTCTATGAATTAATTAGTTAAATTTACATGTAAACTTGAATATATTTATTGAAGGAAGTTCTGTCGCAATAAGTACTTTAATAGTAAACTACTGTTTTTCACATAAAGTCTTATAGTAGAAAGTGCAACATGCTTCCAAATAACGTAATGATCCAGATATGAGAGTATATTTTCAGTTATATTATAAAGTTTATTTTGTGACACAGTGTCTAGAATAATTGAAATCTGCTCAAATATAGAGTATGATGCAAAAGAAAACCTTTATATAAATTTTACTAAAGATTTTGTATTCTATGACGCAAAAGACAAATTTATTCACTAAATTACATGCACAAAATAAGTTGAGAGAACGTGGAATATATTTTAAAATGCATTGGAGAACTAAAAGTATTGTGTGTATGTGTAAATGTAATCTAGAAAAAATCAATTTTTATTTTAAAATAAAATTAACGTCACTCGAAATTTCAATACTAGTACTTCTATTAAAACCCATATTTTAAATTTGTGAAAAAAGTGAATGAAAAAAAAAACTGTGAATACATTATATATATTTTTTTCCACAAGAAAAAATATTTTACTTGTAAATTGAGTAATTTTAAAAGTTTTCTTTTATTTTGGTTTCACAGATATGAAATATAAGGATAAATTTTACGACATAAAGTGTTTATTTTCTAAGAAAAAAATGCTAAAAAGCTTAATCTTAAAATAAAACAATTTGCTACAATCGTTCTCTCATTTTCCAACTCTAGTATTTAAAATAGTTTTAGATTCTTTTTTTTCTAAAAGGAATATCTTTTGTCCAGTTTATTTCTCGATAGGAAGAATAAATAATAAACTATATAAATTACCCAACTGCCCTGAGAGCCTACCTAGTGTAGAGTAGAGAGAGTAGAGATTTGCCTACTGAGATAAAAATCTGATTTTAAAATACTTTATTAAAAAAAAAACTTCCACATTCATTTCTCAAGGAGGAAAGAATAACAGAATATGTCTAATGTTTTAAATGAAACCACCTTGGGATATTGTTAAACAGACTTGGCAAATCGTGAATTTAGTTCTTTGTCCAAATCAAAATGGCTAATGGCAGCCAACCAAATCCTTAGATTGTGTAAAAATTCATTAGTTCCATCCAAAAACTTACAAGAAATAGTTGTCTTCATCTTAAAATCATACATGTCTGGGTGTTTATCCTAAAAAATAAGCACAAATCTTACTGTCAGACCAAAGCATGTCTTTCAGGCAATCGAACCATCACGCTATTTTTTCGACGAATTACTACAAGGTGTCAGTCTAGTGATATATCGAAATGCGTTTTTTTCTCACCTAGAAAATATGCTGTTGTTAATGATGGTCAAAGAAAGAGAGCGTTTTCTGGAACATGGATACAGAAGGAACGTAGCAAGACAATTCATCCTGAGGAATACGACTGATAGAAATGTCGTACTACAGAAGTTAAACTTTCAAGCCTCCGATTATATTGAAATTAATAATAAGAATTCATGTGCTGTGCACCCTTATCAATTCTAGTGTGTTGGTATGAATGACGGCCGATTACCTGCACGAGTGTTATACGCCTTAGGTGTTGTGCCCTCCGTGGGGGAGAGTCTCTTTAAGGGAAACTAATCCGTATTTACACAAGGTTACCCAAGGTTTGAAGAAAACCACGAAAAAATTCGAACGATTAGGCCGTCGGACGTGATTGGGTTTGAACCCAGCACCTACCACTTACCAACTTCGAGGGCAGAAACTCTCAGCCGCTGTTGGGGCTCTTTTTTTTGAGGGGGCTAGATTTAACAACAAGAAATCAAGTTAAATTGATTATCAGTTCTCACACTATGACCATTATAAAAATACAATAACTTTCTTCTCACATCGAGATTGTTGAGATGTGTGTTAAATTACTGGCAGATATCTGGATTAAAATATATAGACGCTATCCATTAGTATATACATTATATGGTCAAAGGTAATCGGCTACTTGCGTTTATAGACATTTTGGTAAATATCAAGAAAAATAAATGAGGATTTATCCTGAAATTCTAAATGTTTAATCAGAATAGTACATTTAATTAAAGATTTCTTTCCCAAACCATAAACACCATAGTCAATCACCAACAAACTGAAAAAGTACGAATATAATTTTGGATAACTCTCTTAACACTAATGTAGCGAAAGCGTTCAAACTGTAGATTATGATTAAGTGGCTTATTCTAATAAATTGTGCTTATTTTTATATGGATAGCATGAATACTCGTAGAAAAATTATGTTTTTTTTTAAATTAAAAACAGTCCTATTTTTTAAAACTTTTTAGTTATAATTTGTTGAGTTCTTAATATAAAAGAATGTTTTTTTCCCTAAAATGTGACATACAACATCGTACACAATAATCTATAATCAGAATTTACAAAAAAGTACAAAATTAAGCAGTAATTTACAAAAATAAGCAGGTTTACAAAATAATTTTTCATTGCGCATGCGTGAACGCTATCAAATATATATTTGGATATTGTTTTAGCTAAATGTATAGAGCAACATTTCTGAAAATCTAAAAAAAAGGTTCAAAATTCTAAATAGGATCATCGATAGAATAAGCTAAAAATTCGTTATTCTTAAAATAAAGCAAAATGATAAGGGGCTGTATTTATTTATCCATCGATTAGTATCAATATAGAATGCACAATATGATACGTACTGGTATATTTGGATGCAGGAACTTCGTTTTGGGAACAATGGATTTTCAGCTCATTCTATCGAAGATTGCTTTCAGAATTTTCAAGCTATCTTTTTGAGATTTATACAGATAATTCTATATACTTTTAGTTAATATAATAAGAAAATGAAATTTCAATAGTGATCACATGTGCGCAATCAAATATTATTCAGTAAAACTTCTCATTTTTCATACAATTTTTATTACTTTTTAATTCTGATTACATGATGTTGGTTGCACAATATTGTTTTTCACATTTTCGAAAAAGAACATTATTTTATATTAATATCTTTGTAAATTATAAGCAAAAAACTTGGAAAAATTTGGGACCGTTTTTATAAAAACCTATTTTTATTTGCGAGTGTACAAGCCATTCGCAGAAAATTCAACAGAGTTTATTACAGTTAACCACTTAATCATAATCTCCAGTTTCAACGCTTTTGCTAAATAAAATCGAAATCTTTTTTCATTTGTTGATGGTACCCTATTTTTCGGGAAAAAAATCTTTAAGTAAACATATGACTTGTACTATTACATTTACACACTTAGATTTTTAGATAATTCTTTATTTATTCCTGTAGATGTTTAACAAAATGTGAAAATTCGCAAGTGGCCGGTCACCTCTGGCCATATAGTGTATTAAATCTTGATTAAAATTTAATCTGTAGTTTCGTGAAAGAATCTATATCCGAATAACACGGAAGTCTAGTTCGGTAATACCTAATTTCCTCAAAATATTACACTTTAAATATGTTGTAGATATTTAAAAACGAAAAACTATAAAACCACAGCAAGCCAAAAAATTCTAACCTATGCAAAATTATCGTAAATAGTTGTAAACACAATATAAATATCACACCCAGTATTTGAATGGTTGTTTGGGTAGATCACTATGAAACTAATTATGCAAATACCTCCATGTGGTGAGTACTGGGTCGTTTTGTTCAGGTAGAATGCATAATAAGTTTCACAATGAAGATTTCGTGAAATTGGTAAATTTATGTTTTTCAAACATGTTGCGCAAATGAAAAAAAGTAAATTATTGATCAGAATGTATTTTATTTAGATTATTGAAACCATAAAACAAGTATAAACTATTAAAGCGTATTTACTTTAAAGTTTTAAATAACATTAAGAAATTACGTATTTTTTTTAGAATTTTCCATTGTACGATTCGCAAAAGAAAAATATTAACTGATTTGTTTATGTCGTTTTCTTCGTATTACTATAGCCCTTTACCCTATTAAAATATATAATTACCTAGATCACATTCATTAATTAAAATTGCAATTAGAAAATAATTTTTCAAAAGTTTAACGTATAACTTGTATTTACATATCAAATATCTAATACATAATGAAAATAATATTTTGTCGTTAGAAAAATCAAAAGCATTAATGTTTCCACGATAAACCTTAAATGAATATCTGCAAATTAATTAGACTAGCTCAGTTTGGCGTAGTCCCGCATGTGTTTCTCTAGTTAAATATAGATTGTGTATTTTGAATTAGTGTTAGTAGATACATGAATGATTGATTATCAGGTAAAAATAAATAAATAGAACGAGATTAATACTAATTAAATATCCTTTATGAGCTGTTATAGCAATAATAGTCTAAAAATGGTTGAAAATATTAAAAAAACAATTACAAGGAAATATAATTAAATAAAAATAATGCTCTACACATAAAATGTATTAAATTTTGATAGTAACATATCAAAGATAACAGCGAACATAAAAATTATTTGTATTTATAATTATTAAAATGTATTGTCTAATAAAAAGTATCTATGCTTACATTCAATTAGAAATTTGCTTTATATTAAAAAAAAAATCGTAATCGCTAATTTTGCATTTTCAGATTCTAACACAATGTATTTATTTATCTGACTGTCTGTCTTAAATCAATATTTACATAATCAACGAACAGCCCAAACTACTGGACCTAAAAACATGAAAATAAGGGGAAAATGTAATACTTATAATGTAAACGTGCACTAAGACAGAACTTCATAAAATTCCTCCATTAAGGGGGTTAAATGGTAGGAGGGGGTTGAATATCATTGATAATCTTGCTATATCTCAGAAGTCGTTATACGTAGGGACGTGAATTTCCTGATTTTAAACCTATTAAAAATGATTAAACATGTATTTTAGGAATTTTACAAATTCCCCCTCCGTAAGGGTGTAAAGAAGGAATCGAAAAGTTTTTAACATTTGGCCACATTTCAGTGGCCGTTTTAAGTAGGTACGTAAAACTGCAAAAAATAAATCAATCATAAAAATACTTAAACATGTGTTACAGCGATTTTAAAATTTCCACTACTCAGGGTGGTTAAGTTGGGATCATCCAACTACATTTTTGGACTTCATCATGTGAAATATCTTCTTAAAGCACTTTTATCACTCTTTCAGACTATAAGTCTTTCATTCCTTCCCCCAAATTTGGTCCCCCTGACGAGGGAATTTTCGACTTTTTTGAAATTGCAGGTTTTTAATCCTTTTAAATCGATTTTTTTTTTGCAGAGCTCTCTGATGAATATAATTTAATTATATCTGAAAATTTTAAAGAGAGATAGAAGGGGATGTTTTCCGGGGGGTACGATAGTTGGAACTTTGGAGTGTACTTTTTCACCTTTTGCCAACACCAATCAGGTGACATATAATTGTAAAGCTCTGTGATTAATGTTTTATGTTATACACCTCCCGATCCGTCACCTTTGCTCTCGGGGGTATGTTCTTCTAAATTTAACTGACATCCTTCATCTGATATATCGTTGGTAAGCTCATGTAACCACTTATTTATATCATGTAGTTCCCTTGCCCCTCCCGCGTTGTACGTTTAACGTATTTAAGCAGAATATCTTTTATTAATTTTAAAACTATAGAACTAAACTTAAATAAAGTAGAAAAAATCAATAAAAAATATTGATCCCATTTATCAACCTTTTAGTTTCTGTTTTAGCCACAAGAACAGACAACAATGATAATTAAATTATATTATTATTTTCTTTTTCCTGTTCTCAATGGCGATTACTGGTTGTGATTGATACTTGTAAGTTTATCTTTATCAATATTCAATTATATTTTAATTATTTTTCTAATATATTTTTTCTTTGAAATAAATTTTCCAATGCAATTAATATATTGATAATTCTATTATGGTCTTATTATTTATCTAATATTTTTCTTTGAATCGAGTTCTCATTTGCGATTAATCGGACAATATGAAAATCCTTTTTAGGTCTATCCTGATTTCCATTCAGAAATTAATCTAAATTAATGTGGCTATTTAGCACTGCCCTTGATAACGAGCTAAATACCACATTTCCAATTTTATTCAAAATTTTGACAACTCTCTGTTTGATATAATTTGGCATTAACAAGTTTTTCCAGAAATTGATGTTGATTTGTAGTAAAGTAGTTAACTAATTCAATTAGTTGAAGCGCAATTTTTATCCGTCCGTTAAATTCTATGTTTAGGTTCTAGAAAATAAGGTCATGTGCTGCAAGCGCACAAGTATGAATTGAAATATCAATACAAATTATAAAAGATCAGGTTTTTTGGTATTTTTCGTTACAGAGGCAGCGACATTTATGATCACCTCGTTCCAGTTAATTTGGAGAAGGTCCTATTGAAGCTTGTCCAGCGCTAACGTAGAGCTCACTAATGATAGAGATATAAAAATAAATTCTGTTGTATCAAATTTTATAATATTTTATATTAATAAAAGGTATTATACTTTTTCATAGCACATTCATGCTATTGAAAAATAACAAAATCATCAAAACGTTTTATACTTTTTTTCTATAATTCTTTACAAAAATAACATCTTTTATTTTATTTTGTTAACCTCTCTGGTGTAATCACAATCAACTGTGCCGTTTTAACATATACATGGTTGTTTTGTACACCGTTTTCTGGGTATTAACACTTCTCTACAAAAGTACTTCAATTTAAACCAGTTACTAAGTGCATATTTGAATCATTGATTTAATTTCTACATCTGAGATCTTTTCTTCATAACTTTTTACGTGGTCTCTCTATTTCACTTCATTACTGCTGAAAAACAATTTCCGATTTTTATAGTTTTCTCAGTTTTCTGTAAGGTAAAAGTCATAGCTTCGAGGATTTCATACATCTGAGTACAAGAACAATCAAAGATATTTCCATTTATACAAAAAGTAGAGAATCGTACCCGGGTTAGAGAATATAGGAGAAAAATATTTTTTAAATTGAAAACTAATGTATATATATGAATATAAATATATAGATATGTATTGCATACAATACATTTTTTGGATTGCCCACTAACAATAAAAAAACATTTTTCATATAAAAAAATATGAATTACAATTGAATAAAATTTTAAAGTTTATCAAAAGCGATATTTTTTATGTTTGCTGCACGGAAAGCGTTATTAACATAAGATTTTGATAATTAAGACATCGATTGAAATTTTGATAATCAAAATGCGCTAAGCGCGTAGTTCAATTACATGCCTGTAAAATTAGATAAATTACTTAATTTTTTGCTCTTAAATTTAATTATGCTTAAATTTTGGTATTAAATGTCGTTTTTTTATAGCAAGTTAATATTTTCAGTATATAAAAATGAAAAAAAGAGCATAAATTACCAAAAAATAAATAAAAAAATATTTGATATTATTTGATATTATCTAAAAGAAAAATCTTTCTATTAAAATATCGATGTTCAGTTGCGGACCATTTAGGAACCCTGTATTGTTAGCAGAAAAAAGTATTATTATCTCTTTTGGTTTCTGCGAAGTATATCAGTAAATCAATTAATTCTGTGGCTCTATACAGAGGTCCTTATCATATAACAGAATAAAATGTTTTGATGCTAATATCAAATTAGATTTTTAATTTTTATATTTCTTTAATGAAAAAAAGCTTTAATCGAAGTAACTTTTAATAGACAAATATTTTCATTTAACATATAGATGATTTTTTTAGCTTATAATGTTTATCTCATGGTAAATTCAAAACATGGCATTTTATGTCGTAAAAATGGTGCTAATTATTAGGTACATTGGGAGGAAATCGTTGCACGAAGATTTACCTAAAAACATTGGTGAAAAAAAATTACATAGTATACTTTTTATTTAATCATTATTCTTGTTAAAATGTTAAAATATACTTAATTGCTTGTAACAGCTCAATTTTCTTATATTTGTTGCGAGAATATAAGAAAAAACCTTGACTATTTTTATGCGTGATTCTACGAACAATTAAGGTTTTCGTTTTCTAGACGATGTATATTTAGCATAGTAGTATGTTACAGAATTTAATCAATCTTCATTGAATACATTATAAATGGAAACTTTATTTAAGAACGAAAAATACCCTGTCCGTAGCTGTGATATATTAATTTCTATTTAATTAATGTATTGATAAAAAAAATTGGTCGTTAATTTCAAAATCGACAATATTTTTTTATTTATTGAAGTGTAATTAATGTTATATCTGCATTTGTACTGGCCATTTATCTATAAATATGCATAATACAAAAGTAAATTTGGACATTTTTAATGCTGTTAAAATGTCTATTAATGTATTATATTTTTAAAGCCGGTATATAAACGCTAATACATTTTATCTGTATAATACACAACGGTAGCAATGTTTATATTAATTGTAATTACAATAACTGTTTTACTTTGTAGATTGCAACCGGATACAAATTGTCATACTGTGATATACATATGCTTACATACTTGTTACGACCTGAAATTTCGTCAGTTTAGTCGCGTGTTTAGTCGCGAGATTTGTCGCGGGTTTATAGGCAGGTTTTCATACTTCCAAAGAATTCTAGTAAAAGCCCGATGAAGAATGTATTACAAGGTTTGGCATACAGTTACTGATGTCACCACAAATCTTTATCGTTTATTGGGGAACCAAGGTTTTCCGCTAGATTGTAATATGCATGTGGTATGGGGATATTCTATGTATTGGCGATAGTACTTGGTTCACCAAGAGAATCTCTCGTCTCTTTCGAATATTATGGTTCGAATGATTTATTATGGATATCGTAATTCTTTGTAAATGTACAGAATTTTATATCAATATTCTATGCAAATAGTCTATATTTTTTTCTTAAGGATAAAAAAAGTAACATACAGCGTAACAGAATTTATTGTGATAGTGTTACTTCCCCGGGCCTTACAAGAAATATTGCAAGGTTTTCAGCCTTGTGATACATTCAAATAATATTCATATCAAGATAGGCTAAGGAAGAATTTTAGGAGATTAAAATAGCAAATAAAGTCTTTGTGCAAAAATGTTTAAAGATAGAAAACCAACGATTATAAATGCACAAATAAAGTAAGAAAAAGTAGCTTTTGGATAATGGTAGCTGAAGAAAAGTTAAACTTATGTTGTAAAGACCGACAATGTTGAGCAATGAAAGAGCGTTTAAGCTCTTGATTTTTGACATACCTTTTATGTTCCGTTAAACGAAATCTGAGAGCACGTTTAATCTGACCAATATAAGAAAGGCCACATTGGCCAGAAATTTGGTAAATACCCCAGTTATCTAAGCGATCAATGGGATACCTAAGATTTGAAAAGGCAATTTTATTAACAGGAGAAAAAATAATATTGAAATCGAACCTTTTTAAAATTCTAGCAACTTGCTGACTGATTTTGGGAAAAAAAGGCAAAACAACCAAAGTATTGGAATTCGAATTAAAGTTTTTTCTTTCAGATTGGGTGGATTTTGTCAATTTTCTATGAATTGAATCTATAATATTAGGGGAATAACCACGATCAACAGCAATAGCTTTAAGATAATTAAATTTATCACTGAGTAACTGAGGAATTTTAGGAGATGTTTAGAAAATGTTGTATTACAATAAGATTTAACTTATATTGATACTTTCTAATATTTTTTGCGCTTTATTACAAATGATTTTTTCAGGAAAGTAAATTTCACTTTAAATGTACAGAGTGAAAGATATGCTTAAAATAAAAGAATCGAAAACGGCGCAAAGATAATTAAACAAATACCTATCATTATTGTCAATACTAAATGCCTAAACATGAATGAAGTCATATCGTAAATGCATAAAAATATACTAACATCACTACCTGTAAATACTAATTCAAAGTATTTCTTAAAACTGAATAATACTCCATTAAAAGACACGTACTATTAATAGTATACCAGAACAAAACGGAATATACTACTATTCACAGTAAAATACATCGCAACTTAGTCTATCGAACCGTTTAAAAGTAAAGTATGCAGAAAACTTTTGTAAAAATTGATTCTCCGTAAAATGAAAGTAAATGTGTTATATTTCTCACTGTCGAAAATGAATATTTTTTCCGACCTTTCATCAAACTTTTTAATAGAAAAATAACGTTAATAGATAATCTTCAAGTTAAAATAAAATATGAAATCTGAAATGGTGTACGTTCGGATTCATCTTCATATAACTGCATTTACACAATAAAAAATAAATATTTACCAGACGCTTTCTTTAAACGTGTAATTACTGCGATAGAAACTGGTTTTACCGTTTTTTATCGTTTCCTGAATTGAAAAAAAATAAGTTGGTACTCTATATTTTAAAAATTCACTAGAAGAAATATTAATTTTCTTGATATTTAATAAATGTTCTGTTCACAGAGTAATATATAATAATAATAATAATGTATAAATAAAAATATATCAGAATGACTGAGATTTTGAGATTGACTAAGATTTTATTAATAAATCAATTAATGAGTGGAAAAAACTTATTTTAGTTGTGAAACAACACTTAAAAAAATTTAAAATTCCAAACCCGCATTACACTTAAAACTAAATGTAAGACTGACTGAGATTTTGAATAGAAATAAATTAATAGGGAAAGAAACGTCTTGTTCGAAATGAAAACAGCATTAAAGAAATTGAAAATTCAAAAACTGCATCACACTTCAAAATAATAATGTAAGACTGACTGATATTTTGTATTGGAATCAGTTAATAATTTTTAAAAACCTCATTTTCGGTACGAAAACAACATTAAAAATGTAAAAATTCAAAATCTACATTACATTTTTTTTTAAGTTTTAAAATTAGTAGACCTGCTAGATTGTTCTTAACAGTGACTTATGACTAAAAATATTCATATATAAAAATAATCAAAACCTGTGACTATCAAAATCGGCCCCATCCTTGTAAGCTTTGAAAAAATATCGTACAATCATTACGTTTGAGTTAACATAATCTCCAGATTGGGTAAAATACGTTCATTTTATCATATGTTTTATTTTGTAATAATTTGAGACTTTTTCTGTTCATACCTTGTTTTAACTAAAATTATGTCATATTTATGATTTTTTATTGAACTTTTATCATCATAAGTAGGATTTTTTAAGTTCAAAATTTGTACTCGAACATTAACTCATTTTTAAATATCGACCGATATTGTAGTTTATATACTAACGGAAATTCGATGGCAATTTAATAATATTGTGATGTTTGTTGATTACCAGTTTTAGATGTTTCACGGGATAACTAAAAATATTTTAAAAAATTATATGTAACAAAAAATTTGGACAGATTATAGCCAGTAAGTTTAAGGAAAAGATTTCGATTAAATAAAACAAGAGTGCGATGTTTGTATGGTTTAACTTTTATGCATTTTTTTTATAATTGAATCCAAAATAATCTTATTTTTTAACTTTCATGTCAGTGTTTTTTGTAAATAATGTATTGTCAGAGATAAAATGTAATAAATATGAGATACTATAAAATGAAGGACATAACAATGTTTTTTTTTTTTTTTTTTTTTTTTTTTTTTTTGGACACTAGATATTTATGTACCTTTTAACACTGAATCTAAAAATGATGTTGAACTTTTATTCAGGCTAAAATTTATTTGCAAATCTCAAACATTAAATTTAAAGTATAATAATAGTTTGGTACTATTAAATTTACGATTTGCAAAAAATCGTGATGTAATAGTGTCATTTTTTAACTTTTAAATTTAAGAAAAAACCAATGAAAATTTAATCAAAAAATCATTATATGTTTACAAAAAATGGAGGTGAATTTCAAATTCAGCTAACTAATAACTTGAATAGATCTTTCATAAATATATATATATATATATTTACTTTTATGAGATTGATGCAATTTTTTTAAATAAGAATTTTATAATTTAATTGGTAATTTTACAATACTTATATAGAAACTTTTATTATTTTGTACTTTTGTAAATACATAAGAATTCTAAGCAATAATTTGTATTAAAAGAACAAGTCTAAAATTTTATTAAATATATTTCTCTTAGAAAATAATTCAGCTTCAGCCATTCTAAAATTGCACCCTTGTGCTACTTTTATTGCCCGTATCTGAAATCTCCTTTCCAATTAAAGATTCAAACAGACAGAACGCAATCTTTCAGAATACATAATAAAATGAACTTTGCACGTATTTGCCAATACCCCAATTTCTAAAAAGAAGAAATTGTCTGCATTCAAAACTTTTCACGCAACATTCAACGCACAAAAGCATTAGATTAAGGACGACAGTAATAATTTACGAGTTTAAAATTGAGATGGACATAGACCCGAATATATTAAGTTGAACTTCTGTTTTCACTTTTGGATTTAAAAGGAACTTTCTGAAAGAAGTTTTTAGAAACCGTTTTAATTAAATTTTATTATCAGCCTTGCAGAACAGTTACGAAAAGTAATATGCAATGCTAAAGTATCATGCCATAATTCAGAAATTTAGATTAATAGTAAAAAATAATATACATTTCAAATATCTTTATTATTATTATTATATAATAATATTATTCTTTTTTAGAGAAAACTTTGCACTTTTTTTCAACTATAAGCTTATTACGTATTATTTGAGTATGCTTATATTATATATTCTTCTTTTGCACATTTCATATTTATTTTTTGTTGGATTAACTTATTGCAAATAGATAAGTTAATTCAATTCTTGTCATCTAAAGCATATATGCGTACATTTAAAATACTTCCTTATTTAAAATAACCTCATCGCTGTTCGCTTATGATCGTAAATAAATAATAATAATAGTAAGTAATAAATGTCCTTTCACTTTTAAAACTATAATTAAGTAAGGTGTCCGTTTCATTACCATTCGATAAAATGTTGACAAAATGCGACCTTACATAAATATCTTTATCAATTGACTTATAAGGTTTTAAAACATAAACTAATAATAAAAATACAAAAAGTTTTTTTTTCTTTTTTAAAGATACAAAAAAAGATCAAAACTTTTTTGTTAAGATACATAAGATAATAATAAATTTTAATATTGGCCTTCAAATTTTAATATTCAGGTGTAATAACATTGTTTAGACAGCAGAAATATCGAGAAAAAAACTGTCCCACTCGTGACATAGAGGGACCTTAATGTCTCTAAAAAAGCCTGGAAATGTTGTAATTTAAACTGTCTGCAGTATAAAAATGAAGACATTTTCCGTTAATCCTTTTAGTAAATGTGTGCATTAACCCATTGATTAATGCATTAAATAAAAAGATTGTAAATTTTCCAGAGAAAATTTATTGGAAAAAGAAAATTATAAATGTAAAAAGTATAAATATAAGCTATAACAAAAAATATAGTTGCTCGGTACGGTAAAATAATAAACGCTTAGAAACAACAAAAATACCATAAAACTAACGAAATATTCTATAAAATAAATAATTAACTGTTTATAACGAAATAAATCCTCGTTTTTTTTTCAGAATAGGATAATGAGCATCAGCTAAATAACAAGGTTAAATCCCTTGGGTTTTTATTATGAGAGGCAATTTTTTTGTAAAATGTTGATTATTTTACATTTGTGAGGTGTATTATTCATCTATGAAAATTCTCTCAGTGTGTCAAAGTTGCAGTGTGTCAAAGTAAAAAAAAATGTATTTTAGTGAATTTTTTTGTTTCACTGAAATATAAATTTCGTACAAACATCAATATAAAAGGGTCTAAAATTAAAAAAAAGAATATTTATTAATTAATGTAAAACATATTTCTGTATAAGTTTTTTTTTTTTTTTAATTATTCTGATGATGCAATATTTTTTCATGGGAATGCATTCTAAATAGCAGATGTATGCTTTGGTCAAGTAAAATATTTTTTTATGTAATTTTATTTTTAGTTATGTAATTTTGAAGTTCTTAAAGTTTAACATATTCCATAAAAAATGCATGCCGCATATAAAGAAAAGAAAGTAAGAAACATAAATTTTCAAAAGAAAAAAAATGTTTTACTTTACTCCCATCTCAAAAAAATTATTTATACATAATTATTTACTGTGTTACAAACACTAAAGAGAAAAAGATACACAATTTCACTCCATCTCAGAAAATAATGTGGACCTAAAAACTTTAAAAGAAATAGTTTCTCCTGACTGCCGCCGGCTGATTTTTTCACACACTAAGCTGCAGGTTTCACTGCAACATAAGCAATATTTAAATTAGTATAATCCTACAAATAAAACCCAGTTCTGAAAAATTAAGTAAGGATTGATGCTATCAAAGATTATACACCAATACTAATAACATATTTTGTATTAGGTTGGAAAAAATCTTTTTTTAATATTTTTAATAAATTACAGAGAAAACAACATTACAATATTACCCTTTGGCTGGGCAGTCAGGGGGTTAAATAAATGTACAATGTAAAAAAATATGAGTTTCGTATTAATGCAAATATTTCTTAGTGTATCTGCAGTAGCATAGTAAATTAATTATTTGATTAGAAAAAAATATTATATTTGTTAATTTCAATGATAATTTTTATTTTTTTTGGCATTTTAATTTTTGCAAATAAAATTTTTTAAAAAAAATTAAGCGGTATATTTATTGCATTACTTTGCGTAAAATATCAAATAGTCATTCTTTTAAGGGACAGTATACAATCATAAAATATGCGAATTTGCAGCTCTGTTTTTTAAAGATAGGAAGCTCAAAAACATTTATTTAGATAAATTATAATAAAAAGATAATCGAGAGGTAAATTAAAAAAATAATCGATCATACGTGCTATTTAAATTTTTTGTTGCATAAAATTTTACTGCACACACGATATTTCATGCTATATTAAGGATTTATGCATAAACTAAAGAGAAAGCTTTATGCAATAATTTGAACTGGAAAATTTGTAATAGGTTAATTATAGATAAATAGTAATTTTTAATTAAAATAATCAGAATAACTGCAAATTTTCGCAAGTAATTCAGTTTAATACATACATTTTTTCATAATGATCAAGCTTTATAATTCTAGTTCATTTTTATAATAACATAAATAATTATATAGAACAAAAGTTTTAAAGTTGAACTTTAAACAGTGTTGGAGATAAGGGCGCAAGTATAACAAAATATGTAAAAATAATAATTTTAATACATTAATTCAAAATTTTGTTTCATATTGATTGCAAACCGAATTTATATGGACTTTTCTGAAAACTCAACAATTTAGTATAATATATAGGTAATTTTTAAAACAACTTTCATATTTAGATATAATATTCACATATTATGCAATATAAAAATTCTGATAGTTTACTACAAAATAATAATATCATTAAAAAATGATCCCAACTGTCATTTGAAATAAAATACCTCTCAAATTCACTACTTTTTGTTTTTATGTAAGATGAACTATCACCCCAGGTAATATTTACTCCATCGCATTTTGCATAGATAGTACCGTTACACTCATTCGTCGATGCTATTCTGAAGCACATTTTATATTACCATACATTATAAATGCTAATAAATATTAGGATGTATAATAATATTATAAAAAAGAAACGACTGTTTTAGGGGGAAATATTGTATTATATTAAGCACTTAATAGCTAAATAACTGAGCTTTTTTTTAATCTTATTATTATATAAGGTTTTTAACACAATGAATGCATTTTAGGATATTTTAAATTTTGTTACATTGTAAAAGCGTAGCAACAACAATAACAAATAAATACGTAAATAAATAAATGAAAAACGGCATAAAAACTGCTGCATTGAATTTAAATGGGAAATAAAGGAGTAAAGTCTACATTTCTCTTTATATAACACTAAATAATTATCACACAGTTATAAGTTTGCTAAAGACTTATTAAGAATACCACAACTTTTTAATGGCGTAAAGATAAAAAATAAATAATTTTTGGACCATTTTATTTAAAAAGGATGGTTTGGAAAAAGTCCATTTCTATTAAATAGAAAATAGAAAACTGTAAAAATTGTTGTAATCGCTACTGGGCCACTAGTACAATAAATCTACTTTATGAAAACACTCTAAAAGACTAGCATTACTGACATATATACTTGAACAACTCTTTCTCGAAATTTGTCTGTTTGAGAGTTCGCCTTTAATATCTGAAAATCTTGAAACATCAAAGTCGGAAATGTACATGACGAATCCTTTATTTTAGTTTTAATATTTTGCTTATAACAAAGTGGGAGGTTTTTTGAGCAAAATTAAAAAGACAGGTCAGAGGAAAGAAAAAAGACAAAAATTGCTTTGAATAATAACTGAAGCAAAGCATACAAATTCTGTCGCTAAAATTAGAAAACAGACTTTACGATTTTCGATAAACAACAATATTTTGTGGATCGAAAATTTAAATATTTTAGCTATAAAAATTTCAGCCTTTGTAAAGAGAAATTTTTAATGATGAACTACCTTTCAAGTCGTATTTTAAGATTATACTTCAAATTTTCTTTTCTTTTTTAATTACTTGAGTTGTCTTTACTCTTTATTAAAGTACACAAGATCTTGGACAATAAATATTCTTGAAATAAAAACTTATCTATATCCATTAACCATAATTAGTAAGTATCTTTAAATCGTTTTTAATAATACAATTACAAGAATTTCTGGTATGTCCTTTAGTGAAACAAGAAACTCTACTTTAGGTACACATTTAAAGTTTTCAGGATTAACTTAAATTCCAATTTTAGAATGTCTAAAAAAGCCCTTATTAAAAAAATCATTAACACTGTGAAAAAAATCCATTAAATGTACAATTAAAACTTCTGGCAGCAATGTTGCCTGCAGTTTTTGCCGTAAATTTAACGGATTTTTTTTCAGTGAAAAATATTTAGGACATAAATTCTTTGCGCAATGTATTCCTTTCTAAATACATAATCTTTTATTTTCAAACAAATATTTGCACAACTGTGATTTTTAAAATTTCACGTGACTGCAAATAGAGTTTACACTCTTGTCATCATGACGATGAAAATGATATACGAGGCAAATTATTACCAGTAATATTTATCAGGCGTATTTATCGAAAGCGTATGATATTTTCCAGTTGACGTTATGAGACATGTTGAAATATTTCCCAATGGATAATTTCTCGAGTGTGAGACATCAGTTGACAATTAAATGATAGTGATTGATCTAACTATTTCCAAACTTGTACAGTTTAAAACAGTACACTCATGTTTTGGAGGCATATTTTAGAAAACTATTTATGTTCAATTAAGCATAAATTTATAACAAAAAATTAGAAGTTTTACATTTTACATCTGAAATGCTTAACAATTACATTTTTCAGATGATTGAGTTACACTTTTCATTTGAAATACATACATATATATATAATCAATGAATTTAAAACACTTAAATCAAGAAATATTCTATACTCAAAATTTACATCTGAAATGCTTAACAATTACATTTTTCAGATGATTGAGTTACAATTTTCATTTGAAATACATACATATATATATAATCAATGAATTTAAAACACTTAAATCAAGAAATATTCTATACTCAAAATTTTGATCTTTTTTTTTTTTTTTGTATGCAAGTAAAAAAGTATTGTTTTGAAATAACAAAAATATGTGCATGTATGTAGAGAAGCAAAGGAAATACATATTTGTAAAATAACAACAATACTATTAATACAGCTTTTCCAACTCTTATAAAATGAAATTTTTTCTAATATTATTTGTTTAGTTACGTTTTAAATATTTTATTATGTAATCATTTAATCTTTAGAAAAAAATAAAAACTTTTTCTATTGATTTTTAAATACAATGTTTAAAATTAAAAAGAAATAAAAATAAATACCTCAGTACATGTTTATTTATTTTAATGATTTAGCTTAATATTGTTTTTTTTTTTTTTTTTTTTTTTTTTTTTCAATAAACATAGAGTGAAAACAGAAACATATAACAAAGTGTTTGACATGTTTTTGTCGGAAAGACAATCTTCTCTTATTTACTACGGGCCAAAATCTTGCCCGATTGTTAAGCATTTACAATAAATATACTATTATGATTAATATATATCAAATCTTTTGAATTTATACATTATATTTCCTTTAAAGTGCATTAAATATGTTACAGACAATAATTACAAAGTTATTCTACTTTTAAAGATCGAAAACAAAATTTGGCAAATTTTGACATTCCCTTTATGTTTGAATTTATAATCTGTATTACTTTACTTTTACTTATCTATAATAAAAGAAAAGCTCTTAGACGACATATGTTTTTCATTTAAATAAGTCTGTTTAGAATATGAACGATATTCGGTATTATTCTAAAACCTTTATTTGAAGATAATATAACATCCTTAATTTTTAAATATGTTTCATATATTCATTTAAAATTTAAGTACAATACAATAACACATAAATTACATTATTACCCGAATTATGGTAACACTTGATATTCCTTTCTATGATATCTTATCTAAATAAAAACTTTTATTAAATAGTTTTAAATTATTTTGAAAAAAATTAAAACACTTGTTACTCAATTAGCAGGGATGTCATTATTTATAAGATATCTTATCTAAATAAAAACTTCTATTAAGCATATATAAATTATTTTGAAATACTTTTAAAACATTAGTTACTCAATCAGCAGGAATGTTATTATAATATATCAATATAAAATTGAATTATTTCTTTAGTACTTAAATAATACTTATAAAGTAACGGAAACTTCTAATTTAATAGTATTTAATATTTAGAATTTTTCAAAGTGTAGAATCATTCCACATATTTAAATTGCAAAGAACGTAGAAAAGCCTTTCTATTTTATCAAAAATGTGAAAATGCAAAAATATTAAAAAATAAGTTACTTAAAAGAATTTAATAAATATATATAATAATAAATAATACTAATTCAATACTTCGGAATTAATATTGCTTTGTTTCACAAAATAAAGAATTCCCTTTTTTTCATCTGAACATTACTTTCATCTGAAATTATTCTTTAATGGTATTGCATTCATTATATTTCAATTTTGTTAAAAAATATCTTGAAAATGCTCAAAAACACTTGCATAACAACTGGTATCTCTGATGTTTCGAATTTTGTTTAATTTGTATACGATGAAAATGTTTATTTAAGATAAATGTATAAAGATCATTAAAGACACTTAAGAAAACGCATTATTCATCTTAAAAAAGCGAAGTTTCCAAAACTTTACTACGTTTAATGACTTGGAGTAAAGAAAAATAATGACACTTTCTATTAAGAAATGTTATTTTAATTTACATAAAAAATGCTTCGACTAAACGTAAAGCAAATATGCATTTTATAATAGAAAATACTTTGTGTTAAAAAAAATTAAATAAAGAAAAACAATGCCATAAAACATTACATATGTGAGTGAAAATAAAATACGAATTAGCGTATGGCAATGAAATAGCGCCGGCATATTGGTATTACTAGATTTCCTTCATCTTATTTTTTTTCACTTGAATAACTGTTTCCACTGGTTCGTAGATGCTAATAAAAAAGAAAAGAATATTATAGACATTATTAATTGAGATATACTTTGTCATTTTACACTGTGCTTGGCGAATAGCTTTTTTAAACCGTAAAATTTATAACCTTTTAAGGATAATATATCCCGGAAGAAGCATATAATTACAATGTATTTCGTAGTTGTAAGGCAAATTCAGCAAGTGTTAAGTAACTCCTAGCTCTAGAAAGTACAAAATAATTCTTCTATGTATAAATAGTTCGTGTCTTCTTTCATTCTGCGTTCTTACACATTATAAATTATATAACGCTCTAGATTTTTATAATTAAATGTTTGCATTTTTCAATTGTACATTTCAACACAAAATTCAATAGTTAGTGCAGTTTTTATTGATTATAATAAAAAATTTTTTAAAAAGCAATATATAAATATTTATTAATTTTACTGAGGATAAATGACAGGCTATTTTTGTTTTTAATACATATTTAATATTAATAAGTTCTTGCATAGCAATAAAATATATTATTTAGTACTAGGTTTCAAAAATAAGAAGAAATATAACGCTCTTACAATAGTGTTTCGAATACATGAATTAGATATTATTAACAATAATGTGTATCATACAATTGTTAAAAAGATTTATCTTGTCCAAAATGTATCTATGAAGGGTTGATTAACAATTTTGTAACTTTCATTTCTAGTAAATGTAGATATAGAAATATCAGCCATTTAAGGATGAAAAAGAATATGTATTCTGAAGATTGTATATAGGAATTAAGCTGATTAATACGTAACAATAGTCAGTTATAGGTAACAGTGGATATCTAAATATCTATAAAACTCCATTTATTACATTTTACATCCCTTTTTAACAATTAATTTTTCAAAAATTTACTAAATTCAAAATAAATAAATTAATCAATAAATATATAAATAAATATAATAAAAAATAAATAAACAGATCAAGTGCGGGAATCATCAGCACTTGATTACTATATTAAGGCTCACAAATGCTCATATCTCATACTAAAGGATATTATTGAAGGTCAGTTGTAGGAGATTTCACTAAGGGTATATGGTAGATCATTCAGTGTGCTGCTATTCATCACTGAACGGAGAATGACGTCAATTTCTTCAATTTAGCCAACTTTTTAAAGTGCTTTCGTAATTACATGAATACGTAGCACCTATGCTCGTCGTCCAGTTCATCCGTCTGTCCACATATAATAGAGCAAAAACAACCAAATAAATTTTACTTAACTGATTTTAGTTAAAATACTTATAAAAGAACTACTACTTTCAGCTTTATAGATTGTAAGCCACCATAGTACGAAGTTTAAAGCCAATTATTATCTAAGTCTTTAAAACTTGAAAAAAATCTCAATTTTCCGGTTATCTTTGAAATTAAAACATTATATGCTGGGACATTAAAAAACAGTAAATAATAATTAAAGAAAATAAAATATTCCAATAATCAACAATTACGGTAATAAAATATATCAAGCATATTTATCAAATTTCCTTACAGAAACACTTTTATCAGTTTTTTTTTCAATTATTAGATATAATACTCGGAAATATAATTTTTATATTAATGTTTTTATTTTTATTTATCACATTATTTACTAATTATAACTAAAAAAACTATTAAATAAATAAAATCTAGTTGAAAATAAAATAAATTATCCTAAATATTGTTATCACAGTTAGTTTAATTTAAATACCATTATATATTACACTAAGAAAAAATATGTCTCAAAAATAAAACAGCATATGTAAGAAGATTCATTTCATTATATTTTTCATTTTTAATGAAGTTATCCACAATCAATAATATAACAGTCACATTAATGTAAAATAGTTCGAATTTTCTTCTCGAATAATCATCTATCACAGACATGAGCTGGAACATAATTGGAAACCATCAACTCTCTTTAGAAGTCAATTAACGAAAATTATTACCTGGAAAATGCCTTTTGTGAAAAGAAGCCATCTTCTTTTTGTATGCAGGAAAACGTGTTATTAGGAAATGACATTTAAAGGGCATTTATGATATGTTGACATAACGTAAGCTGTAATTTTTCGCTGTAGAAAAGAAAATTTATGTAGCAGTTTTTTTTTAATTCTGGTATGAAGATTTGATAATTCTATTTAACGATATTTTATTCATTCTGACTAATATTTATGATTTTTTATAAATAATTATGATTATTAAAAAAAAATAAAATGCTATTATTACTAAATAATTATAATTATTACAAAAAAATATAAAAAGACTTAAAAAGATAGATAGACTTAAAAATCATTTGAAACATCAAAAGTAACTGAATATATATATTTTTTACGTTATAAAAGTTACAATTATACGGCAAATAAATTCCTTTATACATAAATGTGGAAATAAAAAAAGATCTTAAGATTACTAATTGGTATATAAAATGCTTAAAGTCAAATATTAAAAAATACTTAAGATATTTAACAGTTCGATCATCTTCTACGATCGTTATCCTGAAAATTTTGCCAATGTATTTATAGTTACCAATATTTGATGATATTCGTGTCAGAGCACGTTTAGTAACAACAGAAATTTTGAAGAAATTAACAAGAATGTTTTTATTATAAATTTTAATATTTCTTTTTAATTTGATAACTTGCAATTAAAATTAAACTCCCTCAGAAAAATTTATTGATACTTAATTTTTAAATATTAAAAATTACTAACCTTATTCACAAAATTAAATTTATAATTTTAAATATTAATGAAGAATGTCTTAAATCTGCATCTCTGAATAGAATCTTAGTATATTAGTAATTTAGCTTTACCATGCGTTTGAATATCTCATTGTGCCTTCACCAAAAGATAACTTTTAATGAAATTGTAGCATAATCTGCGCTTTTCCACACGTGCTTTGTAATCCCATTTTAAACCTCAGTTCAAAGCATTTCAGCACCAATAAAAAGAATATTCTAAAGGAAAAAAGTATTATTTTACATAACTGGTATAACTGAATGTTAATTAGTTTTCTTTTCCAAAAAACTGTGTCAACAGAAAAAAGAAATATATATAGGGTGAGTCATAAATATCGAAACAATAGGCTATCTCCTTAAATTTTGCTTTTAGACCCATACTTCCAA
Source organism: Maratus speculifer (assembly GCA_964019185.1). Classification (NCBI taxonomy): domain Eukaryota; kingdom Metazoa; phylum Arthropoda; class Arachnida; order Araneae; family Salticidae; genus Maratus; species Maratus speculifer. The sequence goes on along the minus strand of OZ025294.1, from coordinate 163,984,356 downwards.
ATGCAAAAATTCATAAAAAAATGTGAAATTTTTGATAAGACAAATTGCGACTCCATGGGGGGTCTAGTTGAAAAGTTACGAAAATAAAATTTTTATACGGCCCCCGTAGGACAAAAATTCGAAATAGGAAAACTTTCCTTATTCAGTCCTAAATAAAACACAAAACGTTTCATATCTTCATATCTCCAAAATTCGCAAAGTTATAGCCGTTTAAAAAATTCATCAGGATTTAAGGGATTAGACACAAATTGAAATGCGCACAATTCAGAAAACAATGTTACTTTAACAGTTCTAGGAAACGCGTAAAGAATCTATTTTTTGAGTTAGAATTTTGATTTTTTTCTTTTTTGTGATGGTTAACCTTATAATTAACTAAGAAAATCACATCTTAAAATTTCTCATACAATTTATAAAAGTTTCATGTAGTTAGTACCGGTTTAAATGGGACAATCAAAAATTGTTATAAATCGTAACATTATTTATCGGATTTCAATTTCTTTCCATTTAATTAAAGATGATAATCTGATTATAGTTTTGTTCCAAGGTTTTTTTTATATTAATTTTAAAACTATTAAACTTTTAAAAAAATCATATTTTCAAAAGCAAACATTTTTTCAAAAGTAAACATTTTTTCAAATTTGCCAAAACAAAACTAATGTAGAAAAATGAAGGATGACGTGTTTCAAGTTCTTTTTCCTTTAAAAATTCTTAATATTTAATAACTTAAAGGCAAGAAATAGAGGGAAAAATTCATTACGCAGAAAAACGAAGTGTATTGTTTAAATGTCCGTCAGTTATTTAAAAAAATGCTTTTCTAAGATGCAGATTAAGCCTTTTTTTTCTTTTTAAATTTAGCTCTGACAACTTCAGGCTTTATACCGTCCTCCAGAGGATGTTCAAAAATCTGTATTCTGGGCCCAGGTAGGGCCAAGACCAAGATGTTATTTTTTTCTGAAAACTCGCCAGGCCGGGCCTAGCGTACTTTTCATAAGGGAGGGGGCTGCTTCCTTCAACTTAGGTGCGCATTGGATAAAATTTTCAAACCCGGTCTCGACAAAATCCGTATTAAAAAAAAAGAAAAAGAAAAGAAAAGAAAAAGGAAAAAAGAAAAAACTTCAAAATTCATTTTTCTTAAATAGATTATTCAAAGGCTAAAAAAATTAAATACAATAAAGCCAGTGAAAAAAAAATCTGCCTATGACGGAATTCTGTCTTAAACGGAAAATATATTGATCCACGCAAAATAAATACAATAGTACCTCAGAAAAAAATAAGCTTCAATTACATCTTCTAGGGAAGGCATCTGTCTATAACGTATTTTTTCTTTCCTATGTGATTCCGTCTTAAAAAGGTTTACTGTATAACATTTTTCAAAGTCTCCAACGCATTGGATATGGATTAACGATATTAAAATATAAGTGAAACATTTACTTATAAATAGAGATTCATTGATAAAATAAATATATTACAGCCTTTGGCGCTTCTTTTATAATTAAAAGTATAAATATAAAAAACGAAAAGCTATAAAATAATTTTTTAGTCAGAACACCTCCATATGAAACAATTTTTTCCCATGCCGAAGTAAAAAACTATGTAGAAATTTGCGACTGAACCTAGCTATGATTTAAACTATTTTCCAGACCGGTTCGAGTTATGATGTTGACATTTTTTTTCAGGCTACGCCGAACTTTTTCCCCTATGGGTCAATTTGGGACCTGATCTAGATATTTTGACCCAGGCAGACGTCTGGTATACAAATTTAACGTAAAAACTATATGCTGCTATTTTATGTCCAAAGAAAAAGTGCTATCTTAAACCGATTTTTATTAAATTGCAATTTGTGAATGTTCCCTAACTAGCGTTGAAATTGAGTGAAGAAAACACCGTTTAGAGGCAGGGAAAAGTGGTGTAAGTCAGGAATTTTTGAGGATTTTGAGATTTAATATCTCTGTGGGGGGTTTTTAGATACGGTGATGAAATTTGTTTTGTTCAATTCAGGAATGGATAAAGAATAATTTCCTAATTGGGAATTTTTCCCTACGGGGGCCATATAAAAACATAATTTTCGTATTTTTTCAAATAGACCCCCCATGGAGTTGCAACTTATCTTATCAGAAATTTCACCTTTTTTTACGAATTTTTGCAATTGGAAGCATGGGTCTATGGGCAATATTTGTGGAGATAGCCTATTGTTTCGATATTTATGACTCACCCTATATATATATACACACATATATATATATATATATATGTGGGATATACTCTCGCATGTGGGCTACACTCTGTGTTACACCTGAATCGGACGGTATTTCCCTCCACCACTCTCCGAACTCTGCTTCGAGATAAAGTAGAAACGGGAAACATCGAAGCTGTGTGGTCAGGATTGAGAGGAAGAAAAATGTAAATAGAATGTTTTCCGACGAGGGCTAACGACGCTATGATTCCGACGATTTAAAAACGAAGATTTAAGACGAAACTTTTAAGAACTCGAAAATATTTACGACGAATTGACGTTAGATAAGAGTGTTATGAATAACTACAAAGAGCGATTTGATGTTTTATTTTTTGTTTATTTGTTTTTTTTGTCCTGTTCGTCTGATAATAAATATATGTGACAGTCAGAGAATAGTTTTTATTTACAGTAAGGACTCGTCCATCCTATAAAGTGGTGCCAGAAGTGCCCACTTAGCATTTTTCTCATTGTTATGAACTATTTGTTTTCTTCAGATTCAAGTCGGATATCATTTTACGGGTGAGTTAATTATTCCATATTTTATATTTACTATGAAGCTAGTCGACATCAAAGAACTGGAACTTGCATTTAAAAATGAGCGTACTAATAAAATTAAATTACTTCATAAATTATTGTTCGACACTGATGGTGATCGATCAAACCGGAAAAGAATTCGTGACTTCACTGGTTTCGATTTCGAAACGACCAGCACTGAATTCAAAAATAAAATTACGAAAGTTCAAGCAGATTTTTCTTTAAACGATTTAATCACAATTTGTAATTTACTCTGTATCTCAAATGAAGGTTCTTTAACTGAACTTGCAACCAGATTAGTGACATATCTTTCAGACTTAAATTCACTGCAAGCTAACATTATTCAGAATGACAGCGATACCGATTCGGAACCTGAAATGACTTCACATGATTCTACATTGATTAAGGACACTGCAAGTAATACCGAATCATCAAATTTTGATAAAAGCAAGCAATTTCCAGTTCAAAGTTTTTTGCCATCTACTATTAATTTTAATGATGTTGAAAGCGTTATACCGCCTTTTGATGGTAGTTCTTTTCAAGACATAAATATTTGGTTAAGTAATTTTGACGATGTCGCTAGCATGCTCAATTTATCAGAATTTCATAAATTTGTTTTTGCTAAACGATCCTTACGAGGAAAAGCCCAGCTGTTAGTACAAACAGAATTTCACATTAACTCGTATGAAAAACTTAAAGAACACTTAACTTCAGAATTTGGCATTACTTATAATTCTGCTGAGTTACATGACATGTTAAATAAACGAAAATTACAAGAAAGTGAATCTCTTGAAGAATATTTTCTCGTAATGAAACAATTATGTTCGCGCGGTAACATCGAAGATTCAGCACTGATGCAGTATATTATTAACGGTATACCCGACCCTGTTTTTAGAAAATCAATATTATATGGCTGCCAATCTATAGTAGAATTTAAACAAAAGCTCAAAATTTATGATAAAATTCGGCATGACTATGAGAACACTAAATTTCGTAAATCTAAACCAGAAATGCCGTTAAAAGAGAAATCTTTTCGTCCAAAACCTGATCTTCTCTGCTGTAATTGTGGTTTAGCCAACCATAAAAGTAGCCAATGTAGGCATAAAGACAAAGGCCCTCGCTGCTTCAATTGTTCGAATTTTGGCCATAAGTCGGCTCAATGTGATCAACCAAGGAAATCTAGAAATAAGCCTGAAACATCCAATATTTCCACCATTACATCAAATACTTTTATGACCAAACAAGTAATTATTTCGTCAGTAAATGTTCTTTCTTTGATCGGTACGGGAAGTGAAAGAAGTCTGTTAAAAGAAAGTATTTATCGCAAACTCCCAACGGTTTCGAACCTCGAACATTCAACAATCAGATTAACTGGATTAGGAAATACTATGATCAAACCCCTGGGTTTTTTCTCTACGGATGTTACAATTGATGATTTTAATTACACCACTAATGTTTATGTAATACCAGATTATTCCATATCTTTTGATTTTATTATTGGTACAGATGTTATACAGCAAAGTATTTTAACAGTTTCTCAAAATAATATTTCGATGCAAAAAATCAAGCAAAATGAAAATATGTCAAATAATTTTCTGATTAATGTTGCTCAAGTATTAGACGATAGTAATCTTGATTTATCTCATATTACCGATAAAACTATACGTTCAAAATTACGGAACTTATTCAAAATTATTCCCCTCGAAAAGTAAAGACTACCGATGTAAAATTATCAATTCATCTGAAAGACGAAATTCCTGTTACTGGTCCTCCCAGACGCCTAGCTCCTATAGGGAAGGAATTTGTCGAAAAACAAATTTCTGAATGGCTTGAAAAGGGAATTATCCGAAAAAGCACCAGTAATTTTTCATCACCCATTGTCCTCGTAAAAAAGAAAGATGGTTCATATAGATTGTGTGTTGACTATAGGAAGCTAAATGCTAAAACACATAAACAACGTTTTCCCCTCCCAGTAATCGATGACATTATTGATCAGTTGCACTCTGCAAAAGTATTTACTACTCTTGATCTTAAAAATGCATTTTTTCATGTCGAAGTAGAAGAAAATAGCCGAAAATACACTTCTTTTGTAACACATTCTGGTCAATTTGAATTTCTATACATGAATTATGGCCTTAGCGATGCTCCCTTAGTTTTTCAGAGATATATCTATAATGTTTTTCGCGATCTCATTAATGAAAATGTACTTATCGTCTACATGGATGATTTCATAATACCGTCTGAAGACGAAGCCGAAGGACTCCAGAAATTACAACGCGTTCTTACAACTGCATCCGAATATGGTTTGGAACTGAATCTAAAAAAATGCCAATTTTTACAGCGAGAAATTGATTTTCTGGGTTACCACATTAAAAATGGTCAACTACATCCATCTCCCTCCAAAACTAAAGCTGTTCTAAATTTTCCGGAACCTAAAAGTGTAAAAGATGCACATTCATTTGTCGGACTAACCTCATATTTTCGTAAATTTATTCAAGATTATTCTTTAATAGCTAAGCCCTTAACAGATCTCCTTAGAAAGGACACTAAATTTCACTTCGGTGACCAACAGCGAAATGCATTTAATCAGTTGAAACACATTCTTGCTTCAGGTCCTGTTTTAAGCATTTATAACCCTAGTAATGAAACAGAAGTTCATTGCGATGCTTCTATTAATGGTTACGGAGCAGTCCTCCTTCAAAAGTCTTCTATTGATAATCAATTTCACCCTGTCTACTTTATGAGCAAAAAAACCACAGATGCTGAGCGTAAATATACGAGTTATGAACTAGAAATTTTGGCTGTCATCGAGGCTCTTAAAAAATTTCGTGTTTATATTTTAGGTATTCCTTTCAAGATAGTCACAGATTGCAACGCATTTGCCCTAACTATGAATAAAAAAGATCTTAGCACCAAGATAGCTCGATGGGCTTTAATGTTAGCTGATTATAACTACACAATTGAACACAGACAAGGTACACGTATGCGCCACATCGACGCTTTAAGTAGAAATCCCGTATGTATGACCATTCAAGACAGTTTTACTTCCAAAATCATACAATCACAGAACACCGACGAACATATACAGGCCATCAAAGAAGTTTTGAAAACAAAGCCATATGACAACTATTTCCTCAAAAATAACGTTCTTTATAAAAATCATAAAGGTTACGATCTGGTAGTTGTGCCGGATGAAATGCAGCTAAACGTCATTAAACACGTTCATGACAAAGGACACTTCGGACGCAAACGTTGTGAATAATTCCTTAATGAGGAATTTTTTATCCCTAATATGGCAAATAAGATTGATAAAGTTATAGCAAACTGTGTAACATGCCTTTTATATAATCGGAAACGTGGAAAACAAGAAGGTGAGTTACATCCCTTACACAAAGAGGAGACTCCCCTTCAAACCTACCACATTGATCATTTAGGCCCTCTCGAATCAACTAACAAAAACTATAAACATATTTTGTCTTTAATAGATTCATTTACCAAATTCGTGTGGCTATATCCCTGTAAAACTACTTCTTCTGCCGAAGTCATATCGAAACTGCAACAACAAAGTTATACTTTTGGCAACCCTTCCAAAATTATTAGCGATAAAGGTCCTGCATTTACAAGTAAAGAATTTGCTGATTATTGCCAAAATGAAAATATAAAACACGAGACAATTACAACAGGCCTTCCCCGTGCTAATAGTCAAGTAGAGCGACTTAATTCCATCATAATTTCAGTAATCTCTAAAATGTCCAAAGACGAACCGACCAAATGGTTTAAATATGTTCCTAAAGTTCAGCAAGTTATTAATTCAACTTACCAACGAAGCATTAAGAGAACACCATTTGAAATACTATTTGGCACAAAAATGAAACAGAAAGAAGATTTACAAATTATTGAACTTCTGAACAGTGCAGTCGAAGAACAATTCATGAAAGATAGAGAAGAACTCCGAAAAGAAGCTAAGAAGAATATTCTGGAAATTCAACAAGAAAATCGCAAGCATTATAATTTAAGACGTAAGAAACCCCGGAAATATAACCTTGGAGACCTCGTAGCAATTAAAAGAACCCAACAAGGACCAGGGCTGAGATTGAAATCTAAATTCCTAGGTCTATATAAAGTAATCAAAGTGAAGTCTAACGACACCTACGACGTAGAGAAAATCTCATCAACTGAAGGACCGATCAGTACTAGTTCGTGTGCTGAATACATGAAGCCTTGGCATGACGATAACTGAAACTTTATATTTTTTTTCCTTACCTTTAATGTGTATGTCTGATCATTTTAAAAGTCAACAATTTTAAAGAACATTTTCATACGATGTTAAACCATTTCAGAGGAAAGACTGACTGACCTTTCTAGTGTGCAAACGAACTCTATTTTTTTTTCTTTAAGAACAGTTACTGTTTTCGTTTTTGTTTTTGTTTCTTTTCAGATTCTATAAGATCACATGTCGCTGCGGCAGCTCCAGATGTCAGGACGGCCGCATGTGGGATATACTCTGTGTTACACCTGAATCGGACGGTATTTCCCTCCACCACTCTCCGAACTCTGCTTCGAGATTAAAGTAGAAACGGGAAACATCGAAGCTGTGTGGTCAGGATTGAGAGGAAGAAAATGTAAATAGAATGTTTTCCGACGAGGGCTAACGACGCTATGATTCCGACGATTTAAAAACGAAGATTTAAGACGAAACTTTTAAGAACTCGAAAATATTTACGACGAATTGACGTTAGATAAGAATGTTATGAATAACTACAAAGAGCGATTTGATGTTTTATTTTTTGTTTTTTTTTGTTTTTTTTGTCCTGTTCGTCTGATAATAAATGCATGTGACTGTCAGAGAATAGTTTTTATTTACAGTAAGGACTCGTCCATCCTATATATATATATGTATGTATGTATGTATTCTACAATTTTTTCGAATTTTCTTCGCGTAAGAAAATCGCTCACACAGATAATCTGAAATAGTTCGAGAACTCAAACATAACTGGAAACCATAAACTCTACTTACAGGTCAGTTGCTGGAAATTATTACCTGGAAAATGAACTTTGTAAAGAGACGTTTTCTCTTTTTTCGTGGAGGATACTGTATAATTAGAAAATAGCATGTAAAAGACTTTTATCAGATGGTGTAACTTGACGTAAAATTTTAAGCAGCACTTGACTTTAGGAAATAAGTTGGTTAAAGCAAATTTTCTTTTTATTATGATGTAATTGCTTTCGAAATTTTAATATGACTTTTGTAGTATCATGTACTTCTTAAAAAAAGATATTGAAACCAACCTGGTTCAGTGAATTTGAACTTAAGTAAAACATCTAAGAAACTTTCCGTTCTAGTAAGGTTTGCATTTTACGAGATACTTCATGTGTTACATCTGCATTGCATTTTTAATGACTGAAATGATATTTTAATTTTTTTAGAAGCATTCAGTTGTCGAAAAGTTCCTATTATGGAGGTTTTGCATCATACTTATTAGGAAAAAACTAAAAATCGAATAGTATTTTGGTCATATAACAAAAAATATACATATTTTACTATTTTAATAACGGCAAACAGACCATTCAAAAAGGAAAAAAAAAGTAAGACTTTCAGATGTTTTATATAAATTAGAAAATTCACTTTATAAGTATATAAATATTGGAAATTCTTTATCGAAACCTTTTCAAGTGAATGATATGTAATAAAGTATTTTTAATAGATCAAGATTATTAAATTTTATCAAGATCAGAAACCGCATATTGTTAAATAAAAAAAATCTTTTAATAAATAAAATATCGCGAGTATTACTCTCGCACAGAGAATTCCATGTAGTAAATAAATTAATTTTTTAAAGATATTACTGCAAAAATAAATCTTTGCCAAAAAAAAGTTATTAAGAACTATGCAACGTAATTATGAATATAGTTCTATATAGTAGAAACCCTTTGTGAAAGTTTAAACGTAGAATCCAAAATTATCGTCGCTCTATATAAGGTCACAGATTTTTGCCTTGTTCCATTTGACATTTTTGCACTTATATACGATTAATTAACCACGGATGAGAGTTGAGAAATGTATCAAGACAGTTACTCAATCTAAACTAATCACGAATTACATAGTAGTTATGTCATTTGTTACAATTAAAATAACCCGTTTTTAACAGTTTGTTGTTTATCTCTTTTATACTACAACTGGGTATTAGATTGCACAAGTATATTGTTAAAAATTCTTATATAGTCTTTAAACACTCACTAGGTATATCCAAACCATATGTGTGTTTTAGAATTAATATCTGGGGCATTTACCAATAATTTTTTTTAGAATCATTATCACTACTGATTTCGTACTTTCTCTATTTATATGATCGATACCTCCAGCGCTTCTTAATTTTTTTTCTGAAAACTCGCAAATCGGAACTTTTGTGTGATGGATTTTTTTTTTATAAAATTATACGTTCTCATGTAATCGTTATACTTCTCCTGCAACGTGCTAATTAATTTTTACTGTTCCTATTTTTTTTCATAATTTTAATTACAGCAGATACTGAAATATAGCGGTGTTAGATTTTTTTCATTACATTTTTGACGATATCTCAAAACGTAATACCAAAAATTAAACGAAATAGATTTCTTTCGATTTGCTGTACGGAAGCGTTCACACAAAACATCACATAATATGGAAAAAAAAAAGTTTTTTTTTTTTTTTTTTTTTTTTTTTTTACAAATAATTTAACAAAACCCCTGTATAGTTGTCCTACATACATTTATGATTTTTTGATTAGCTAGTATGTGGGTTAATAGCGCTTATTACTTTACCAAATTTATACTGTCCCCGTTTCAAAGTTTACAAATGAAATGGCTGCGACAGACAGGTACACAAGTAAACTTGAACTAGTTCGATTTTTACTTTTTAAACACGAATCTCTAACAAAGATAAAAACATTTTTGTCTATAAATTTAATTATATAAGAGAGGCAATAATTTTAATAATTTAAAGCTAAAATTCTTGTTTGACAAATAACATGATTTATTTTCTTTTAGTTATGTTACATTTTTTTTCAAAGAACTTAATCATAATCAAAAACTAAACATAAAAAAAATGATTCAAAGTGTTCAAATTTCTATCGCAAAGAATCATCTATCACAGACTTTAACTGAAAAGCTACGAGAACTGAAACATAATTGGATACATAAACCCTCTTTAGAAGTCAATTAAAGAAAATCATAACCGGGAAAATAACTTTTGTAAAACTGAGCTCTTTTCTTTATGTAGCAAGAAAACGGTATAATTAAAAAATCATGTTTAAAAGACATTAGTGTTATGGTATATTTTAGCATAAAACATTTTGTAGCTTTCGACTTTTCAGGATAATTTTTATTTCATTACGAAGTTACTGTTACTTTTGTTTAATGATGTAATCTAATAGGCCATATTATAGGTTTTTATATTAAAGGTTTTATTAATTGTTGCAAGGGAGCTATATGTTTAGAAAAGAATTCAAAACATTAATGTTTTCCACACAAAATGTTGAAGTTCAATACAAAAATGTAAACAATAGGTTAACATATCACACAGCCTTCTGATAACCACAACATATTTTTTTTTTGGGGGGGGGGCGATAGTTCATAAATAATTTTTACAGATGTTTGATTGATTGCTTTTAAACTTTTATGTTATTTAAACTTTTATGTTGAAATGATGTTGTTTAGAATAAGTTCAAGGTTCTTCAATTCATAAACTCAAATTATAAAAGAATATATGAATGAAATTTGTTTATACCTTTCTTAAATGTTCGAATAATAAAACTTTCTACATTTTTAAATACTACTATACTACTTCAACAATTTTTACATTTACAGAATTATTAAGATTATTTTAAATATTATTGAAAATTTGGATAACATTGACAATTATTGAAATAGAACTTTTGGGTAACGTTATTGATCAGTAATTACATTTTAGTGGACAAATACCTTCCTAAAAGTTATTTGATAATGATACGATGCAGTTTATAGTTTATTACATTTATTTTTACTCTCTTTTTATTAAGCATTTTTTTACCCATCCCTCCTTCTTTTTTTTTTCACAGCGTCATAATCAGACTGGATATTGCGTTGTGATCTGCTGAAATTTCCACACTTTCTGTTTCTTTTATATCATATCAGTTTTTGAAACCAGTTATTTTATTATGTAGCCATGGAAAAATGAGTTCTGATGATTTCATGTCTTCTCATTCCCTTAAAGCCTCATTCAGTCCAGAGTTTTTTAACTAGTCACACTTGTCTCTATGAGTTTTAAAGAAGGTACAATCTTTAAAAGAACATTTGACGAAAGAGCTTTGTAGGTCTATTTGTCAGTACGAATTCAAATTTATAAACAGAGATGCAGAGGCCTCTAGAAAAATACTCTACGCCTTTACAAGGTCTTCGTATAGTGAATTGATCACTGTAAAGTGTTTAAGCTGATTTTTGATCGTAGACACAAGCGTCGAATGTCTGACTTAGTCGTCCGTTTTCCAGACAAAGTCTTGCTATATGAGGAAATCAAACATAATATTCATTAAACATGACAAGCGCTATTATACAAGCTTGGAGTATGTGCGAATCCATCAATCTCATCTCTAAAACTTTGAGATGACGTGGAAACTCAACAAGTGGGTTTATCATTTTCTGATTACCGGAAATAAGCTTCGATGGTTGAACATTTGCTTGTCATTTCTGTCACGCCGCAACAAATCCTTATTCCGGGAACTAATACTGACAGTTGATGGCAATTGGATCATATATGGTAGCGAAAGAAAAAAGAACATTGTTCAGCATTTTTCCCGTTTAATTGACCGTCAAATCGGACATTTATAAAAAATGTATCAAAAATTGTGTGTTTTGTGGATAGCGCTAGTACAGTTTGCTATAAATTCTTAGAAAACCCATCATGGTTGACTTCTATTTTTTACACGTGCAAAAGGTTTCAGCTGCTGTGCTCGAGAAGCAGACAGCGGTTGCCAACATGAGAGGAATTATTCTCCTCCTCATTATTGCTAGCAGCCATACAGCGAACACAACCAATAACGTTATCAAAACACTGCGCTGGTAAATGTTGCCCCATCCACCTTAATCTCTGGACATTGTCGCATCAATTTATAATCTATTTATGGACATAAATTACTAACTGCGTGAACAGAAATTCCGAAACTAAGACGCAGTCACAGACGCTGTTATATAATTTTTTTGAATCTAATTAAAAAGATTTTTACAAAAAAGAGCAATTATAGCATCTCTCTCATTGGGAACACATAATTTTTGGTAATGTTTCAACATTGGCTACATATATCGAATGATAGAACAAGTATTTAAAAATATTCGTCTTTTATATTGAAGAAAACTGCACAAACTTTAATAAATATCTTGATAGTATTCGCAGTATAGATAACTTTGGACGCTATGGCAACTCTACTAATTTGAAATAAAATGAATTTGATGAAGTCGAAGCCATACCTAGGGAAATTATTTATTTATTTATTTTGTAAAAAATACTTTTAGTGATCTTAACGTCTCGAAGGTTCAGTATTGCTGATGAATTCTATTTGTAGACATTCTCTGAAAATACTTTTAGGCACTTTTACCGTAAAAAATATCTTCTCCGTCAAACGTAAAAGAACTTCAGTCACGATTTTTTTTTAGAAAAACTTACCATTCGTATTTTTTAAAACCGATTACACTTTTAAAGATTAAAACTGCTTTTTTTAAACTAGTACTTGCCTAAGTACGTGTATCTAGTAAATTACGAATAGAGAAAGCAATGATGAAAAAAGAAAAGAAAAGAAAAGAAGGAAAACGATATACTTTTTTTTCAAAGGTTTAACATAGATGTTTTTTTTTTGAAATGATTACAGCATTTGAGACATAATACTGCGGTTATTCTGAGTATGTCTTTAATTTGTAACTGCACTTCAAGGCATGGTCAATACAGATTAAATAATAATGACAAAAATATCTCTAAAATTCGTACATTTCCATCTTCATTATAGTCCCATTATGTAAATCAGTGTCTGTGTCTAGACATACTTGAGCACTCAGTAAAAGAAAGGGGGCGGAGTTTTTCATGTTTTTCAATTGATAATTGAGCAAATAACAGAATTGTTTTTTTCATTATGTCAAATGCCTATCTAAACTTTACTTTAAATTAATATAAAAATATCTGCATTTTAGTTCAAAAAATTCAAACTTCATGCTAATTCTGGGAGACCTAAATAGTTTTCAAAAAAAGGGGTAACTATGAGATTATAGTGACATTTTTTTTATGAACTTGAAATTTTGATTTTCATTTTTTTTTTGTGATAAAGCCTAATATGCACTAGTTTCAGTAAAAGGTGACATGGAAATTAAAAAAAGAACATTTTGAGAGAACGGAATTCAGTGTTTATGTACAATAACCCAGAAAGTAATTTATGAGATACAGCCAGTGTTACGGACTTTTTTAATATTTTCTTTGTTTTAAGTTTTAGAAGTAAACTAACACGATTGCTAGAATCCTTAATCAGTGTCCTATAATTTGCAAATTTATATCCACTGAAATTAAATAGAAATAAATGTAAAAATAAATAGATTGTTTTAATTGCTGTTTTATGAGTGGTTGATCAAGCAAAAGAAGTCAATCGAAAATGTAATAATTATTTTTTAAAATACCATCTTTTGGCTGTAATTGACAGTGATTCTTATAAAAGTATTAATTGAAATACACGAGATAGAATTAAAATACTTTAACTTACCTCAATTATCTCGAACTTATCGAAAACGAATTGAGTATAATTTTTAATTAAGAAATTTAATAATAAAATAGCTTCCTTTGCCCCAGACAGCTGACAACAATATCAAATCACATTTTGTTCACTAGGATTTGAATAAAAAATATTACATCTAGTGCTACATGTAAAACTTCTTTCTGCGTAATATTTCATAAATTTAAACAACAATTGGAAAGGTGTTTGAAGATATGTTTGAAGTTATAATCTGTATTACTTTACTTTTACTTATTTTTATTAAAAGAAAAGCTCCTAGACGACATAAAATTTCTTCTTTTATCATTTAAATAAGTCTACTTAAAATATGAACAATATTCGGTATTATTCTCAAAACTTTATTTGAAGATAATGTAATGCCCTTAATTTTCAAGGGTGTTTCATGGATTGGTTTAAAATTTAAGTACGATAGAATAACACATAAATTATATTATTACCCGATTTATGATAACCTTTCATGTTCCTTTCTAAAAAACTTATTTAAATAGAAACTTCTATTAAATAGCTATAAATAATTTTGAAATACTTTTAAAACACTTGTTACTCAAACAGCAGAAATGCTATTATAATATATCAATGTAAATTTGAATTATTTCTTTAGTACTTAAATACTCGTTATAATGTAACTGAAACTTCAGATTTAATAGAATTTATTATTTGATTTTTTTCAAGATATAGAATCATTAAACGTATTTCAATTCCAAAGAACGTAGGAAAGCGTTTAAATTTTATCAAAAATAAGAAAAAGGAAAAATATTTCAAAAATAGGATACTTAAACGAATTTAATAAATATGTAGTAATAAATAATAATAATTCTATACTTCGGAATTATTATCACATTTTTTTTTCACAAAATAATGATTTCCTTTTTTTTTCATCTCAACATTACTATTCATCTGAAAATATTTTTCAATAGTATTCCATTCATTATATTTCAATGTTGTTAAACATAATTTGAAAAATGGTGAAAAGCATTTACATAACAACTTATATTCCTGATGATTAGAATTTTGTTTAATTTGTACTAATTTTTTTTTTTTTTTTTTTTTTTTTTTTTTTTTTTTTTTTTTTTTACGATAAATGTCTAAGACCATTAATGACACTTTAGAAAGCGCAGTGTTCATGTTAAAAAAAGCGAAGCTTCTTAAACTTTACTACGTTTAATGTCTTGGAGAAAAGAAGAATAATGACACTTTCGTTAAAGAAATGTCATTTTAATTTATATAAAAAAATGCTTCCGACTAAACTTAATGCAAATACGCATTTTATAACAGAAAATACATCATGTTAAAAACATGTTAAGTAAATGAATAAAAAAAATGACATAAAACATTTTATATGTGAGTGGAAATAAAGAACAAATTAGCATATATTTATACAGGAATTTTTTTCACTTGGATAACTGTTTCCACTGGGTCATAATTGCTAATAATAAAGGAAAAGAATGTTATAGACATTATTAATTGGGGTATACTTTGTCATTTTATGCAGTGATTGGCGAAAAGCTTTTTGAAACCGTTGAATTCATAAACATTTAAGGGTAATGTATTCCAGAAGAAGCATGTAATTACAATGTTTTTCGTAGTTATAAGGCAAATCCAGCAAATGTTAAATAACTTTTAGCTCTAGAAAATGCAAAATAATCCTTCTATATATAAATAGTTCGTGTTTTCTTTCATTCCAAATTCTAGTACATTCTAAGTTACATAAAGCTTTAAATTTTTATAATTAAATGTTACAATTTTTAATTGTATATTTAAACGCGAAATTTAATATTTAGTGCAGTGTTTATTGATTATAATAAAGCAAAATATTAAAAAGCAGTACCGTAATTTCCTGCGTATAATCCGCGGATCAAACAACTCTTTTTCGTCCCAGAAATTTTATTTTGTAATTGAAGGAAAATATTTACGGTGATCAAAAAAGTTATATTTTATTTAATAAAATTTCTGGGTTGAAAAGTGATTGTTTGATCAGCGGATTATACGTAGAAAATTACGGTACATAAATATTTATTAATTTTATTGGGGATAAACGACAAACTATTTTCGTTTTTAATATATATTTAACATTAATATGTTTTTACTTAAAAATAAAATATATTATTTAGTCCAAGGTTATGAAAATAAGAGGAAATGCTCTTACAATGTTTTTTCGAATACAAGAAATAGATATTATTACCAATAAGTGTGTATCATACGATTGTTAAAAAACTTATCTTATCCAAGATATATCTATGAAGGATTGATTAACAATTTTGTAACTTTTATTTCTAGTGAATATACATATACAAATATCAGCCTTTGAAGGATGAAATAGAATATGTTTTCTGAAAACTTTATATAGGATTTAAGATGATAAATACGTAGCAATATTCATTTATAGGTAATAGGTAATAGGAAATAAAAAAAATATCTATAAAACTCCATTTTTTACACTGGCCATCCTTTTTGTAACTATTAATTTTTCAAAAATTTACTAGATTAAAATAAATAAATAAATAAATAAATAAAATAAAATAAATAAACCGGTCAAGTGCGAGTATTATTCGCACTTGACTACTATATTTAGGCTCACAAACGCTCACATCTCACACTAAAGTATATAATTGAAAGTGAGTTGTAGGGAATTCCATTAAGAGTATAAGGTATATCATCCAATGTGCTGCTATTCATCAGGGAACTTAGAATGACGTTGATTTCTTCATATTACTCTCAAACTTTAAGTGCTTTCGTAATCATATGAATACGTATCATCTATATTCGTCGTTCAGTTCGTCCGTCTATCCACATATAACAGAGCAAAAACTACCAAATCGATTTTTACACAATTGCTCATAGTTAAAATATGTATAAAAAAATGCTATTTTCATCTTTATTGATTATAAGCTAATATATTATGTGGTTTAAGCGAACTATTATAAAAGTATTTAAAACTTAAAGGTCTTTTTATATCTCAAATTTCCGGTTATCTTTTAAATTAAAAGATTTTATGCTGGAATACTAAAAAAACAGTAAATAATAAGTAAATAAAATAAAATACTTCAATAATCAACAATTACTTTATTAAAATTTATCAAGCATATTTATCAAATTTCCTTACAGAAGCATTTTTATACATTTTTTTTTTCAATCATTAGATGTAATATTCGGAAATATAATTTTTCATATTAATTTTTTCTTATTTATCACATTATTTACTAACTATAAATAAAAAAAATCTTAGAGAAATTAAATCTAGTTGCAAATAAAATAAATTATCCTAAATATAATTATCACAGTTAGCTCAATATTAATATCATTATATTATATTAAGAAAAAGTATGTCTCAAAAATAAAATAGCGTATGTAGCAAAATCAATGTCATTACATTTTTCATTTTTAATGAAGTTATCCTCAGACAATAATATAATAGTCAAATTAATGTAAAATAGTTCGAATTTTCTTCTCAAGTAACCATCTATCACAGGCTTCAGCGGGAACATAATTGGAAACCATAAACTCTCTTTAGAGGTCAATTAACGAAAATTATTACCTGGAAAATGACTTTTGTGAAAAGATGCCATCTTTTTGTGTGTGCAGAAAAACGTGTAATTAGGGAATGACATTTAAAGGGCATTTATGATATTTTGACATAAAGTATGCTGTAACTTTTGGCTGTAGAAAAGAAAATTTATATAGCAGTTTTCTAATTTCGGTATGAATATTTGATAATTTTATTGAAGGATATTTTTTTCATTCTAACTAATATTTATGATTTCTTATAAATTATTATAATTATTATAAAAGATTAAAATGCTATTATTTATAAATAATTATAATTATTACGCAAAATTCAAATATTATAATGTTATACATAAAAATGATTTGAAACATCAAATCTAACTGCATACAATTTTTAAGTTATAAAAATGACAATTATAAGGCAAGTAAACTTCTTTATATATAAACTTGGAAATAAAAAATCTTAATATTACTGATTGGTGTATAAAATGCTTAAAACCTTTAACTAGCCAAACAGTAAAATAAACTTAAGATATTCAAAGGTTCAAAAATATTCTACGATTGTTATCCTGAAAACTTTGCATAAGTATTTATAGTTACCAATATTTGATGATATTCGTGAGAGAGCACGTTTAGTAACAACAGAAGTTTTGAAAAAATTAACGAGAATTTTTTTTGTTGCAAATTTTAATGTTTTGTTTAATTTTATAACTTTCAATTAAAATTAAAGACCCTCAGAAAAACTTATTGACATTTAGTTTTTAAATATTAAAAATAAGAAATATCATTCACAATATAAAAATTAAAATATGAAATACAAATCTGCAACTCTAAACAAAATCTTAGTATTTTAGTTTACTATGTGATACAGTATCGCGTAATGTCTTAATCCAAAACATGATTTTTATGAAATTGTAGCATAATGTGTAATTTTCCACACATGCTTTTCAATTCATTTTTTTCTTGCGCTTTTCAATTATATTTTACACATCAGTACAAAACATTTCAGCATAAATAAAAACATTATTTTAAAGGAAAAAATTATTATTTTACATAACTGACAAAACTGAATGCAAATTAGTTTTGTTTTCCAAAAAACTAAGTCACTAGAAAAAAAATGTATATATCCTACAAGTTGTTCGAATTTCATTCGTGTAATATAATCTGTCACACACATAATCTGAAATAGTTCGAGAACTCAAAGATAATTGGAAACCATAAACTCTACTTAGAGGTCAGTTACTGGAAATTATTATCTGGAAAATGAACTTTGAAAAAAAATGCTTTATCTTTTTGCACGCAGGAAACTATATATAAAAAAAATAGTATGTAGAAGACTTTTATCAGATGGTGTAACTTAACATAAAATGTTAAGCAGCTCTTGACATTAGAAAATAAATTGGCTAAAGCAAATTTTCTTTTCATTATGATGTTATTGCTTTTGGAAGTTATAATTATGACTTTTATAGTATCACGTACTTCTTAAAAAAAGATATTGAAAACAACCTAGTTCAGTTAACCTGAACTTAAGTAAAATATATGAAAAACTTTCCGTTCTAGTAAGATTTGTGTTTTACAAATCACTTCATGTGTTACATCTGCATTGCATTTTTTATGAACGAAATAATATTGTAAATATTACAGAAGCATTCAGTTGTAGAAAAGTTCCGTTTTCGAGGTTTTGCATCATACCTATTGGAAAAAAAAATTAAAAAATCGAATAGTATTTTCGGCATATAACAAAAGCTATAAATGTATTTAAATTTTAATATCGGCAAGTAGACCATACAAAGAAAAGACCATTCATAAAAAAATAAGACTTGCATATGCTTTATATAAATTAGGATATTTCCTTTATAAATATATAAATACTGAAAATTCTTTATTGAAACATTTTCATGTGAATGATTTCTAATAATGTATTTTTTAATAGAAAATATTAAATGTTTATCAAGATCACAAACCACAAATTCTTAAATAAAAATAAATAAATCATTTAATAAGTAAAATATCGCGAGTATTACTCTCGCACAGAGATTTCGCTATAGTAAATAAATTAATTTTTAAAGATATTACTGCAAAAAGAAATCGTTGCCAAAAGACAAAATAAGTTATTAAGAACTACACAACGTAGGTATGACTATAGTTGTATGTACTAGAAATGCATAAATGGATGTACCATGAAATTTAGAGAGATAGAAAGTCTAAATAGAACCAAACATTGCTGCTCGTTAAAATTCTTTTTTACATGCTATCCTAATATGTTTATGATAATTTAATTCGTTGTTGATAATTAAAAAATTATATTTAAAATTCATTTGAAATTTTATAAACACAAATTGAGGTCGTAGAAATCTTTTCTTTTTACAGTGTGCATAGACAAAACCCTTTTTGAAATTTTAAACTTAGCATCCGAAATTATCATCGCTTCATAAGGAGGTCGCATACCTCTGCATTGTTTCATTCGATGTTTCTCCACTTATATATGTTTAATTTACCATTAAATAAATGATAAATGTATTAAGAGAATTACACAATCTAAACTAATCGCGAACTCTACAGAAATTATGTTATTTGATACAATTAAAATAATCTTTTTCTTAGAGTTTGTTGTTTATTGCTTTTATAATACTACTGGATGTTAGATTATACAAGTATATTATTAAAAATTGTTATCTAGACTTTAAATACTCATTAGGTATGTCCAAAACATACTTCTCTTTAAGGATTAATGTCTGTGTTATTTACCGATGATTTTTTTTTTCAGAATCATTATCACAACTTGTTTTATACTTGCTCTTTTTATATGATCAATACCTCATGCGCTTTTTAATATTTTTTTCTGAATGCTCGCGAATAGGAACTTTTGT
This sequence comes from Maratus speculifer, assembly GCA_964019185.1. Classification (NCBI taxonomy): domain Eukaryota; kingdom Metazoa; phylum Arthropoda; class Arachnida; order Araneae; family Salticidae; genus Maratus; species Maratus speculifer. Next base: position 163,964,431 of record OZ025294.1, on the reverse strand, counting down.
GCAATGGAAGTTTTTTTTATAAAACTCTACGTTCTCATGTAATCGTTATACTTCTCATGGAAGGTGCTAAATAATTTCTACTGCCCCTAATTTTTTCATAATATTTCTTACAGTAGATTCTGAAATGTAGCGGTGTTAGATTTTTTTGCATTACATTTTTGATGATATTTTTTAACATAATACCAGAATTTAAACGAAATGTATTTTTTTTTTTCAATTCGGCGGTACGGAAGCTTTCACACGATACATCACATGTTATGGGAAGAAAAAATTTTTTTTACAAATAATTTGATAAACCCTCTGTATACTTGTTCTTCATAGATTTATGATTTAATAATAATCTATTGGTTATGGGGCTAATAGCGTTTATTACTTCGCGAAATTTCTACTGCCCACATTTCAAAGTTTACGAATAAAATGGCTGCGACAGACAGGCACACAAGTAAACTTATACTAGTTCGATTTTTACTTTTTAAACACAAAACCCTAATAAAGATTAAAAAATATTGCCCGTAAATTTAATGATATAACAAAGGCAGTAATTTTAATAATTTAAAGATAACATTGTTGTCTGACAAATAACATGACTTCTTTTTTATCAGTTTTGTTATTTTTTTTTCAAAGAACTTAATCATAAACAAAAACTAAACATAAAAAATAATTCAAAGTGTTCAAATTTCTTTTGCAAAGAATCATCTATTAGAGAATTTAACTGAAAAACTACAAGAACTGAAACATAATTGGATATACAATAGGGTGGATCGAAAAATTATTTTCACAGTGTCAAAATCTACCTATGCGGAAAAGATGTTCTCTTGGATGTAGAATAAGGGAAAAATAATTAAAAAAATTATATTTAAATTTTACTACTGCCACAATCAGGCTGAATTTCGAAAAAAAGTGAAAAAAGACCTAATTTTGGCTTAATGAATTTTGATTCAAAATAATAGTTTAAAAAATTATCCAAAACCTACCTATGCGTAAAAGATGCTGAATTGTATGCTGAGTATGAGAAAAATAATCTAAAAAATTAAATTCAAAATTTAAATCTGCCGCAATGTAGCTCAAATTTATGTATTTGAACGTTTTTACGGTAAAAAAATCAATGTTTTTTGTAAAATAAAATATGAATTTTAGAATTTTTAACATTCATTGGACTGAAGGGATATATATTTGATTACAAGATTAAAACTTTAGTTTCTTATTTAACAGCTTCTTTATTATTAAATCAAGAAAAATCGTCAATTTACAATTGGCGATAACGACATTTGGTGTTGAAAATCAGCATGAGATTTTGTAATTCAATTCGATTTTTATAAAACCGTCTCTTATATATGGTGTACACACAACAGAAAATGCTTCCGTGACTATTTTGATTATTAGTTTTGTAGAATGAGCGTTGCATGATTTATAATATTATTGATAGTAGATGTTATTGCCACTGGAATGATTGCTGGATTTACTATGTCTTCTGAAATAATGTCGTTACTAAATCCCTCAGTTAGTGGAGGTTCGACACATTTTCTTACTTAATTAAATTTATGTAATCCATCGCAAAAGGTAAAATCCTGATAAATGGAAAATATAGATATTATTTAATGTAATGATTTGGATTACAGCAGACCGTTTGATTTCACTCGCGCGCTTTTAGAATTCATCTACTGACATAAATGAAAATACAAAAATTTTCTCACATGCAGCGATTTTTTTTATTTCACTAGTGAAACATTTGTGTCCACATAGTGGTCCCATCCACGCGTCGAAAAGGTGACTTAGTGGAACCTCATTGGTGGCTTCCATTGTAGTGGAAGCTTGAAGATCTGTTCCATATTTCGAATAACACATTCTTTAACATCTATGTTAATAGGTATTCCGTCACAACCGATTGCAACCAACTTTATTACATGTATATTATTGTTAGCATATGACAAAAAAATGTACGTCATGTTTTCAAATTGTTTGGCACTCTCCCAGAATTTACACATATGTGGCCGATATATTCGGAACCAAGTTCTTCTTTCAAGCTCAAGTCTGCTTCTATTATGATTTTCCTTCTATTGGCTGTTGGCTTCTAGTTATGTGGTCTTGTCTTTACACTCATTAAAGTTTAAAGAAAATGGCCATGATCATAATCTTTTACAAATGACTAAAGATAATGACTAAAACGATAGAGCGGTCTTTGATTTGGTTTGTGATGTCGAATTTTTTTCTATCAATAGCATTATCGATTCGTAGTTTTGTGAGATAATGCTCACATCTTGAAGTGCACCTGACACAATGATAGCACCTGCTTGGTCGGAAATGTCCAAACCGTCCAATATTCTGGCTGATGCCAATTTTCGTCATTACAGGTTTTCAATTATAGCTGATGACGCAGAATTGTGAGTTTGCTCGCACAACGTCTGTTTAGATTACATCGAATTTTCATAATTATATTCAAATATATTGAACTGAAAAAATTGGCAGTGTTTTCGGAATGGTCCACACGACTTTAATAGCTTTCAATATCTTATTTTGTTTTATAAGAATTAAGAAGAGCGCAATATTTGTCGTGAGACAATTTAGTTTTTCTTAAAATGATGCAGTGGTAAATTATTGAGATCGAATCTCATTTACAGATCACTTCTAACTTATTAGCAACTCTTTCTCACTGGCAGAAAATAAATAGATGTAGACCGATTCCTTGCTTTGGTTATTTTTAATATACCAATATATAATTTTTTTAACATTTTTGCAATAGGGAGCATATTTACTGGCATATCAAAGCCAAACGCAAATAGGGGGTAATTCTCATATATATATATATATATATATATATATATATATATATATATATATATTGAACAATGCTATGGTACAGTAATATTCAAAGTACACTAAGCTACACAACACAAGCAGACAAATGCTTCACTAAAAAAACTGGAACTGCCAGTTTTTCGAAAATTTAAACCACTTGCCGCAATATTAAATTTCGAAATTACATTTTTATTTTTTTCACCTAATCTCCATGCAATATAATATTTCTTAAGCAAAGGTAGATTTTGATTGATATTAAAATGATTATTTTGCGTCAAAAAAATCTAACCAAAATTAGATCTTTTTTCATTTTTTCCAAATTTTATCGAAATTTCAACATTTTTGTGGCAGTATTAAATTTCGAATTTATTATTTATTATTATTTTTTGCTTAACCCCCCATACGACATAACGTCTTTTCCGCATTGTTGGATTTTAAAAATTATTAAAAAAATTACTTTTTGACAAAAATCACCTAACCAAAATTCGGTCCTTTTTCAATTTTTTTCGAAAATTCAACCCTTTTGTGTCAGCATTAAATTTTAAAATTAATTTTTTTTATTATTTTTCCCTTAATCTCCATACAATAGAACATCTTTTCCACATAGGTAAGTTTTGATGAATTGTAATTTTTTTTCGCCATAGACAATCAATCCATCCTAATATACAAGCCCTCTTTAGAAGACAATTAAGGAAAATTATAACCGGGAAAATAACTTTTCTAAAACTGAGCTCTTTAACTTTTGTAGCAAGAAAACTGTATAATTAGAAAATCATGTTTAAAAGACATTAGTGTTATGGTATAATTTAACATAAAATATATTATAGCTTTCGATTTTTGAGGATAATTTTTATTTCATTACGAAGTTACTCTTACTTTTGTTTAAAGATATATTCTAATAGGATATACTATAAGTTTTTTATATTAAAGGATTTTTTAATTGTTGCAAGGGGACTATATGATTACAAAATCACTCAAAGCATCAAACTTCTCACTCAAAGCAGCACAAAATTTTGAAGTTAAATACAAAAATGTAAAAAAAAATGGTTTACATGTCAAATGGCCTCCTGAGGACCACAAGATTTTTTGGGGGATGGGAGGGGTGATAGATCGTAAATATATTTTGCGGATGTTTGATTAATTGCTTTCAGACTTTTACGTTTCATTATATTAAAGTACTATAAAATGAATTCTTATAAAAGTTTTTTTTCCGTATCGATTTGAGGTAATATTGTTCGGGATAAGTTCTAGGTTATTTAATTGATCAACTCTAAATATAAAAAGATATATGAATGTAATTTGTTTATACCTTTCTTAAATGTTCGAATGATAAAAATTTCTATATTCATAAATACTGTTTTTGTACTTAAAAATTTTTACATTTACACAATTATATATATTATTTTAAATAATATTGAATATTTGAATAACATTGACGATTATTGAATAAGAACTTTTAGATAACGTTATTAATCAGTATTTAAGTTTTGCCGTACGAATACCTTACGAAAAATTATTTAATATGTCACTAATTATCTATAAAGATTTAAAAGTATGAAAAAGAGATGTATCTACTTTTTTTCTTAGTGTGTATGTGTGTGTTGTAGGGGAGGGGTTGTTTCTAAATTAAGAAATCGCACTGTACATACACAGGCGTGTATAGAAATTACGAAACTAAGATGCAGTCACAAAGGCTTTTTTTTCGAATATTTTTTTCGAATCTAAATAAAACGAATTTTACAAAAAAAGGTATTTATAGCATATGTCCTATAGGGAACATATAATTCTAGCTAATGTATCAACGTTGACTGCATTTATCGAATGGAAGTATTTAAAATTTTTGTCTCTCGTCTGTTACATGTGATAAACACCACACGAATTTTCTTGGTTATCTTGATGTTATCGCACTACAGATATTTTTACTTTGTACTAGTCTGGGTCAACTTATGCACTGCTATGACAACCTACTAGTTTGACGCGTAATGAATTTGATGAAGTTTCAGACATACCTAGGGAAACGTAAGTTAAGATTATTTAATAGTGAGCGTGCGACTTTTCTTTAGATAGCTGACTTTTTAGATACATCATTTTCCATCAAAAGACATTTTTTCCCTCCTCCTTTTTGAGTAATCTATGGAAACCATGCCGAAAAGATTCGGTTTTTATTATTTTCTTAAAAATTTCCGGATGTATTTTTGTATTATATATATATATATATATATATATATATATATATATATATATATAACCATTAGATAATACTACAAATCAACATCAATAACTGTAAAAACTTGTTAATGCCAAATTATATCATACAGAGGAGATGTCAGAATAGATAAATAAAGTGTTAAATATATATATACATTAATAGAATAATTAATTTTAATAAGACAGTAATATAATACAACATGAATCAGAGTGATGAAAAACAAGTAGCAATCAAATGGAAATTCTTAAAGAAGGGTATCAAATGACTACAAAGTAGAAATCCAAATAATACACAATGATAATGCGCACAGCAGAATTAGACATTGTGTATAAATATTAAACAATTTGCTAATGATAAATATATAGTTATACGATTATATAATAATTTAATAATATATAGGATACCCATAAAAGAATTGGTTTTTCAGAATGAATTTTACAAATCATAGTGAAATAAAAATGAAAATACATTCATAATTACTTGCGGTTTAGCATCAAAGCAATTTGAATGCTTATATAGAACCATTAGATAATACTACAAATCAACATCAATAACTGTAAAAACTTGTTAATGCCAAATTATATCATATAGAGGAGTTGTCAGAATAGATAAATAAAGTGTTAAATATATAGATATATTAATAGAATAATTAATTTTAATAAGACAGTAATATAATACAACACGAATCAGAGTGGTGAAAAACAAGTAGCAAACAAAAGGAAATTCTTAAAGAAGGGTATCAGATGACTACAAAGTAGAAATCCAAATAATACACAATGATAATGCGCATTGTAAAATATACTTGTACTCGATTTAACATCACGAAATTTTAGTATAACTCATGTAACTGTAGTGTGTAGACATTCTCTAAAAATATTGTATCGGAACACAAAGTTTTAGGCAGTTTTACCATAGAAAATATCGTCCACGTCAAGCGTAAAAAGAACTGCAGTCACAAAATTTCCGAAAAAGTAAAAAATTCGTTTTTTTTAAATTGGTTCTATCTTCAAAGAAAAGACGGTCTCTCTTTTATATGTGTAATTTTTGTAGACTAGTACTTCTAAAATTATGAACTGGGAAAGTGATGATATTTGCATTTAAAAAAAAAAAATCTCACATTTTTTTCAAAGGATTAACATCGGTATTTTCCAAACTGATTGCATCATTTGAGACATAACACTGCGGATTTTCCGAGTATGTCTTTCGTTTATAACTCTACTTTATGGTATTTTTAATACTTATTGTAGAATAAATACAAAAAATACCCCTAAAATTGCTGCATTACGATCTTCATTTTAATCCCATTATTTAAATCATGTTCTGTTTCAAAGACGTATTAAAAGAGAGGGAACGGAGTTCTTTCTGGTTTATTATAGATAATTCAGCTAATTATCAGAAATTTTCAAGTTCTAATCCGTTATTGGATCATAAAAAGTCACGGACTATTCTCCCACAAAATTTCATCCTCGGATAACATTATTACTTACGATGCATTTTCCTAGCCATCAAAGAAACACAAATTTGGAAATAGAGCAAAAATTTCTATTATTACTTTAGATTTTAATCAAAATGTTATGTGTTAATTTTGGAAATTTCTAAGATTACGTTACTTGCATTTTAAGTGTAAGAGATTATAAGAGTTATGTATTAATTTTTTGGTTGTCACTTTGTCAAATTATGTCAAATTACATATTTTCTTATCCTAAAAATTTTACGATCGGTGATAGTAGCTTTTGAAACAACACTAGTTAAATACTGCTGATATTTCTTTTCACAAATTTATTATAATTGAAACGCTGCTAATTTTTATACTGAGTCTTTTAAAACCTTTTCAAATACTAAAAAATCCATTACATCGAAAGCGTCGATGAAATTAATGTCATACAAAAGATTTCTTTTTACTTTTAATATCATTAACGTTTAAAAAAATTAAACCGTAAGTAATTAAAAATGTTTTGTATCTCTGATATTAAATCAGAAGTAAAAAGTGGAGATTCATGCATTAAGTATATCTATGCATGAAAAACTGCAAAAATGAACTATAATTAGAACTAGGTATTTATTTTCTTAGTGTTAATAAACTCATCTTTCTCAGACAAATCTTTCCGAGAAAGAAAATTCACGAAAATTAATGGTGCGAATTTTGCGCTACGTAATTCAAATTTTTCGCTTAAATACCTTTGTTGTATTAGTAAAATAAAGTTTTCTGACGTTTCTATCCTAAATTTTCGCTACCTTTGAACTGGACATGCTTCAACTCCTCTAATTAACTGAATCGTGCATTTTCTTCATGGCTAAACAAATATAGTTTGGATATAGAAATAATGGTTACACTCTTAAATTGCTGTATATTTAATATTCGAACATTAAGAAAGGGTGCATGTCCTGAATAGAAGAAATATAAATAATATCGATTTTTACAGTTACAATTTGATATATTATTATAAAGTGACGACTTTTTTTTTCACAATATTTTTCTTAACAAAATAATATTTGTAAATAATCCCATCCTCGTCGCCACTTTATAATATCGTGTGGGTTCGAATTACTTGTACTGTAATTCCACCAGGGAAACAACCTTTATAGTTCCATCATTTATTTACACTATATTACAATAGCCGCTCTCGCAGCATCCGAAAAACAAAACATTCTTACATCTCCGATCTTATTTGGCCAACATGCATTGCCTCACAAAACAGATTACGGTATCGTTGCGCCATCTACATTTAGGAAGTGGTACTATTCGAAGATATCACACCCCTCTCCTCATAGTTCAAACGAACTACAGGCAATCTTGGTCTATTGCTTCTTCGAACTGGAACACTTTTCTTCGGGTCCTCATTATTATTTTTAGTCACAGTGTCCTTTACAGATATATCTGTCATAGCATCATTTTTATTACTCACAACAGTACCTGTTACAATATCATGTGAAGGCTGAGATTTGTTTGGTTCCATAATAATCTCATTATCACGTTGGTCTTTTATTTTTCCATTAATCTCAGAAAAACGGTTTTTATTAACCCTTTCATAATTATCATAAGCATTGTAATTTTTACCACTATAACCCATTTTTTCAACTCTTTCTGACATTTTTTTGTTATTGTGGTCATTTTCTTCAATTCTTTCAGATTTTTCGTAACTTATCTCTCTGTTACGTCTCAACTGATTCACATGACGCTTACACATTATTCCGTCACATCTATTTACTAAAACCCATCTACTTCCTAATAATTTTATAATTTTTCCTTTTACCCATTTCTCCCCCTTTCCAAAATTTTTAACGAAAACTAATTCATGAAGCTTAAATTTGTGCAGGTGTTGCTGTATTTTAGGTTTTGATAGTAATACCAAATGAAGGGCTGTTCGAATTGGCCTTCCAAACATTAATTCAGCAGGAGTTTTACCAGTCACCGAATGAGGAGTTGAATGATTTTCTAACAAAAGTCGTGCAATTGATAATGATATGTCATTTTTATCCAGTTTCCTAAGGCAATTTTTCACAGTTTGCACGTATCTTTCCGCCTGTCCGTTCGACGACGGATGATATGGTGGAATAGGTGTATGCTTAATTCCATTATTTTTAAGAAATTCCTCAAATTCCTCACTTGTGAACGCGGATCCATTATCACTGACTAATTCTAAAGGTAATCCAAATGTCGCAAAAATTCTTCTTAATACTCTAATAGTATTTCTACTATCGGTCCTGGGCACTACTTCCACTTTGTATAACCATTTTGTATAAGAATCAACTACTATTAAAAAAAATTTCCCTTCAAACGGACCTGCATAATCTATGTGAATCCTTTCCCAGGGTAATTCAGACTTCCATTCTAAGGGTTTCATTTTTGTATTATCCCTCGCACACATTTGGCATCTACTACATGAATTTACCATTTGTTCAATTTCCTTATCCATGTTTGGCCACCAAACCACCCCTCTAGCTTTAGCTTTCATGCTAGACATACCCTGATGAACAGAATGCAACAATTTCAATATATATTCTCTACCTTCCTCTGGCACAATTACTCTATGCCCCCATAATAGACAATTTTCTAAACAGGAAATTTCATCCCTTCTACGAAAATAAGGTTGATATTCTTCTGCTTTAACCTTTCGAGGCCACCCATGTAGTACCCACTCTAAAATTTGTTTAGTTACAGGATTTTCAGTTGTCCACTTTGCAATCGTTTTAGAAGTAACGGGCCAATCATTATTATTTGAAACAAACATTATTTCAGCAGGATTACTAACTATTTTTACAGTTTCTGGGAGAGGTAATCTACTTAATGCGTCCGCATTTTTATTATTTTTACCTTCGCGATACTCAATTGTATAATCATATCCTGCTAACATAAGCGACCATCTCAGCATTCTAGGTGATAATGTATCAGGTACCCTTTTTAACAGGATCAAACAATCTAATTAAAGGTTTGTGATCTGTTATAATTTTAAACTGTTTACCAGCTAAATATTGATGAAATTTAGTAACACCAAATATTACAGATAAAGCTTCTTTATCTATCATTGCATAATTTCTTTCAGTTTTATTTAAAGTTCTAGAAGCATAAGCTATGGGTTTCTCTTTACCCTCAATAATATGGCTTAATACAGAACCAATGCCATATTCTGAAGCATCACAGTTCAAAACAATATCTTTGTTAACATCATATAATTCTAAAACAGGTGATGTACATAATAATTCTTTAACTTTTTGAAATGCTTTATCATGCTTTTCTGACCATGTCCACTTAACATTATTATCTAATAATCTATGTAAAGGTTCTAAGACATCTGAAATATTAGGTAGGAAGTTTCTATAATAAGAAATTAAGCCTAAAAATGAACGCAATTGTGACACATTATTTGGAATAGGTGCATTCAAAATAGCATTAACTTTTTCTGGCATAGGTCTAATTCCTTCCTGAGAAATTTTATGTCCTAAATAGCAAACTTCCGAAACCATAAATTTTAATTTTTCCTTATTTAATCTTATACCATGCTCAGAAAAGCATTTCAGAACACTTTCAACTCTTTCAGAATGTTCTAATTCATTCCTAGCACTTATGATTACATCATCTAAAAATACACCAACATACTCATATTTTTTTAATATATTCTCTATTTTTCTCTGGAACATTCCAGGAGCACACTTTATGCCAAAAGCTAATCTTAACACATTAAATAATCCTTTATGAGTATTAATAGTTAAAATTTTACTACTTCCATTATCTACAGGTTGTTGTAAATAAGCATCTTTTAAATCAAAAACAGTAAAGAATTTTCCACCTGACAATTTAGAGAATAATTCTTCCATCCTAGGAAGAGGATAATTATCATTTTCTGTATTTGCATTTACTGTGGCTCTATAATCACCACAAATTCTAACAGTACCATTTGGTTTTGGAACAATTACTATAGGACTAGCCCAATCTGAATGATCAACAGGTTTCAAAATACCCTCTTTTGTTAATCGTTCCAATTCCAAATCAGTAGCTCTTCTCAAAGCAAACGGAACAGGTCGAGACTTAAGAAAAACTGGTTTTGCATCCCTTTTCAAATTTATTGAAACGGGAGGACCTTTTATTGTACCGATCCCGTCAGCAAAAACATTTGGAAAATTTCTAATTAAATCATCTTTCGAAATACTTTTAATCATATTTACATTAGGCCAAAATAATTTTGATGCTTTTAACCAAGTTTTTCCAATTAGACTCGGACCTTCTTCTTTAATAACTAACAATTTTAAATCAGGTATGCAATATTCATCAACAAAAACATCTACTTTTAACTCACCTAATACAGTTAAAAAATCTTTAGTATAAGTTTGTAACTTAACTTTAGATTTAATTAAAGGTAGCTTACCTGAGAACAATTTTCCTGCCACATTTTTACTTACAATCGTATTTACTTACAATCGTTTACTTACATGCGCCGCCCCGGTGTCAATTTCAAATTTAACATTCACCCCATTTATTTTTACATTTTTTTGCCATGTTACACTATTGGAGTTGTTGTCCACACAATTAAAACAATATTCCTCTTGAACAGTTTTAATTTTACTGTTTTTGTTCTGTTTATCATTTTTCATCATAAATTTTCGATTTCTACAACAAATTCTTAGGTGGCCAAATTTGTGGCACAGATGGCACTCAGCATTCTTGAAAGCGCACATTTTAGGATTGTGGTGTTTCGCACATCTGAAACAAGGTTTCTCAGACGCGAATTTTTCTTCTTTGGGCTTAAATGGGTGAGAGAACTTTTCTGGTTTCGGTTTCTCCACTCTAGCGCGCACTTGGTTGACAGCTGTACTTTCGCCTATATGTAGTGATTTCATACCGGCTTCCGCAGATTCAAAAGATTCTGCGATCTCCACCGCAGTCTGGAAATTTAATTCCTTACAATCGAGCAGCTTTTGTTGTATCTTTTCATCTTGTATTCCGAATACAAGCTGGTCACGCAGGCGGTCATTTAAGGTGTTTCCGAAATTACAGAATTCAGACAATCTTCTAAGTTCTCTTACAAACTCAGCTATGCTTTCCCCTGTCTTTCTAAGACGTTTCTGAAATTTAAATCTTTCTACAATTTCACTTGGACAAGGAGAAAAATGTTCTTTAGCTTTTTTTAAAAGATCTTCATATTTTATCTCCTTTAACGTCTTCGGGACAATAATGTCTCTTAAAATCGTAAATGTTGTCGTACCAACAGAACTAAGCAAAATATTCTTTTTCATTTCTTCATTCTTTATATTATTCGCACAGAAATAAAAATCCATTTTCTCAACATAAATAGTCCAAGGAACCTTTGAGTCATATTCTTCTAGCCGACCCAGTGAAATAATTTCTTTTTCAACAGCCATTTCTTTTCCCGGCGTTTACTTTTTTTTTCACAATATTTTTCTTAACAAAATAATATGGGTAAATAATCCCATCCTCGTCGCCACTTTATAATATCGTATGGGTTCGAATTACTTGTACTGTAATTCCACCAGGGAAACAACCTTTATAGTTCCATCATTTATTTACACTATATTACAATAGCCGCTCTCGCAGCATCCGAAAAACAAAACATTCTTACATCTCCGATCTTATTTGGCCAACATGCATTGCCTCACAAAACAGATTACGGTATCGTTGCGCCATCTACATTTAGGAAGTGGTACTATTCGAAGATATCACATATATATAAATATTTTAATACATATACTACAATATTTAACAGTAAACATTCAGTATAATTACATATTAGATAGTAGTAATTAATATTGGCTAAGCCTTCATCTTCTAAATTTCGTTTTCAAGTATTATTTTGCATATTTATTATTTAAAATGAAAACAGATTTCAAAATGAAAAATCTAATTATGTTTTCCATTAATACTTATATTTTTAAAATATCGTGGTGATAAATAACTATTCAACACATTGCCTATGTAATAGTAGGCAAATAATTTAGAGAGAAAGAATTTTGAGGTCTTAAATATTAACTCGTAGGTTTAATCCTTTTAAGATGTATTCCGAAGATTTATGCAGAATATTTTTTCTAATGCAGAATAAAGGTATTCAAACGGGTTTTAAACAGAAGATTCTTCCACTACTTTAATCTGATTATTATTTAATCACTCTGAATAAAAAAAAGAACAAAAAATAAACTTATAACTTAATCATTACAGAATTCTTCATGATAAGTAGTAAAAATTTTAGGTTTGACTGCACTGATAATATTATTTCAGATGTATATTTAGAGCTGTAAACAAGGGTGAAGTAGGATTTTCGGTATTCAAGGCATTTAGATTATCTTAACAAATCATTTATATTTCCTAAAAATAATCAAAAATATTAAATATATTAAGTTTTAATGACTGGAAGAAATGTAAGAAATAATTTACTGTTAGTGTTTTATTTTATAGGAAATTAACAAACATACATATGTCTGTACAATTATCGTTCGAGGTCGTATTTTTACTAAAATACAATCGTAAGTGTAGTGTAGATCTGTACTTTAAAGTATTGTAATCAGGTTCTTTTTAAAATGCATTCGCTAGAGTTGTAGGCTGTGATCAATAAAATAAATGCTTTTTGAAAACTTTGTTTATTTGAAGTAGAGTTATAAAAATTAAATGATTTCTTACTGAAATAGTTAGGGATGGTGCCTGTAACCATTTTTCAAGAGACCTTTGTTTCATGACTGAGTGCATGAAGCGAGAGAGAGGCAATTGAATTTTCTCATTCAGAATTCACAGATTGGCATCTTAGAATTGGCGAAAGGAGCATATGAAAAGTGAATGATATCATAACCATGAAATTTTCTGTTACGCTTTAAACAATTAAGATGATTTTGAATTTAATGCAGGGCAACCAGAAATGGGCAGTCCTAAAAAAAATACGCCAAAAAGAATTCGCGCCAAAATCGTACGTTATATGTCTGTTTTGGGAGAATTTTATCAATAGACAAAATACAGAGCATGTACATGAAAAGTTTTTATGTAATAAAGAAGTTAGGCTCAACATTACGCAGAGAGAAACGATTTTTCGCTAACCGCAAGCAACGGGGTTCTTTATTCTTTCTTTTATTATTTTTACTGAAGGAGAAATTTCATCTAAAGGAAATCTCTTTATCTGAGAACCGTTTTTAATGATACAGCAGTTGTTACATATGTTTTCTTTCTTTACTTTTTAACGGAAAGTTCTTGTGCGATCGAAATAAAACGTTAAGATAAAATAGATATTTAATTAAAGATTAGCTTTAACTGTAATTTAGAAAAATGTAAAATTTAAGAAAACTATATGTGATTCTACATCATATATATCACCCCTTTCACAGGCAAAAAAAATCTATAAAGGTACATGCAGGGAGAGAAATCAATTTTCATATGCTCTTACAAGTAACAATGTGTAAAATGTTCATGAAAACAAACTAAATATTTACTAAATAAAGTAAACAGTAATTGAACTTCTCTCTAAGTAGGCAACCATCCCAAATAAAAGTATATATATATCATGATATAAATATATTGGTACCATAAATTTTGTCATACAAATGACATCATATATTGTTTCTACTTAGAAACAGCTGCAGCTTCATTAATAAAATTTGTGATCACTTTTCAATTTGTCTTATTTAGACAAGGACCTGTATAAAAAATGTGCACATACAAATAAAACAAAATATCAGGTATAAGTCTACAGGTCACTTACCAATTGGCAATAAATTCCAAAATGTTTGTAATAAGAAACATTAAATATGTGTATTGATCAATACAATAATAATAGCAAAATACTGGAGTAATATAATGCAATTAAACACAAAACATAATACACAAATAAACAAAAACATAATGTAAATAGAAGGATTAAAAATGTCCATAATAATAAATAATATGAAATTTTGAAATTTCCACTATTTTTTTTAAAAAGTTTACAAGATAAATTTTACTACAAACTTATATCTGAGATGAGAGTTCAAGAAATGCTAGACAACCAACATGTGGAAATTTTTTTGAAACACTGTCGTTGACCATTTACTTCCATGTGATAACAACGTTCCTAAATGTATAACTTCTAATTTTTTGTCCTTTTTTTTTAATACCCAAACTAATGAATTTTTTTATTAAGTTAAATCTGAAATTTAAAATCAATGTTGCATTATATTGACTTCTAAAACGGTATTTTAGTGTAACATGAGAAAAGAAAACCGCGTAAAGTATTCGGTATCTTCCCAAAAATACTTTTATTCAAAAATAATTACTGTTAAGTGGGAGAGACTGAACTTTCATGCAAAAGTGTAAAAAAGTTTAGAACTGTGGGAAAGATGTGTGGAAATGTAATATGGAAACCTATAAAGTAACTTCAATTTAAGATACAACTGGTATAAAGACCAATAAAAGACATGTATTAACAAGTAAAGCAAACGTATGACAGCCTCTTTGCTTATAAAAAATTACAATTTATCGTCACTTCATATCCTTTGAACCAGAAGTGTGAAAACATTGACAGGTATGCAATTTTAAATACCACCTTGACTGTCGTATACCACTCATCGTTATTTACAAAATGACTAAAGTGTATTTTTTTATGTGGAAGTACTGTGTACAAATTATAAAAGGATGAGTATTGAATAAAAGTGAATAAGTGTGTGAATTTTAGTCTGTATATAAAATTTTGCACCTTGCTAGAATTTTTTAAATAAAGAAGGAGTAAGCTCCGCTACATGTGTAAATATTCATTGGCTGAAAAGGAATTTTAATGATCGTAAATGTAGTGTGAAGTACTAATGTATATCATGCATACCCAAATGAAAATAAAGAAATGTGGAGAAGTGAATGCCAATGATATCTAATTACAAACAGATATTATGCAAAAACTGTATATATCTATCTAAATTACGCTTAAAGAGTAATGAAATTCAAATGGGTAAACGGAAAAACATGGAATAGTGCAAATGGGAAGGTATAAAATACTGGATTAAATCATCCATAATCAAAACAAAAAAATGTAAAGAAATGACTTATGTATTAAAGATAATAATATGTTATAAAAAAAACTTCACAGAGGACCAATAATTAAACAATTGCATATGTAAATGTATATGTATGTGAATAACTTCCTCTGCAAAGCATGCAGCAAAATATATATACCTTTGTAAACTACCATTGTAAAAAAACTTTGTATAAAAACATTGTAATTTAATACACATTGCATGCAAAGAGAAGTTGTATGAAAAGTGAGTCAGTTGCAAATATCCACAAGTATATCAAAAGTAAAAAGAACATTGTAAAAATTTCACCACTGTAATATTGATACACCAGTGAACATTCGCACTAACACTGTGTGCAAAGAAAAGTGCAATTGATAATTAAACAGACCCACTAAGAAATAGAGTAGCTAAATCGAGTTAAGACAAAATAGATGTGAAATTTTTTTTATCTATCACGAAAGATACAAGTAAAGAAAAATAAATTGTGTAAACAAACATTTAAGATTCACCGCAGAAGTCTTACTGATAATTAGGGCTTAACCACCAGAAGAAAACTATCAATAAATCAAAAATGTGAAATTTCGAATCATTCATCTATTCCTGAGCTCACGAAACAGTTGAATGAAAGAGAATCAGAGATATGAACAATGCCCGAAAAATGTAAATCATGAAATGATTGAAAGTAATCTTTAAATAACAATGTATTAAAATGTGTACACCATATGAAAAAATATATATCTACGAAAGAATAGTGTATGAAAAAAAAAATATAATTATTAATGCTTTATGTTTGTTTTATGAATAAACAAAGGCTAACAATGTAAACAATACTGTGTAAAGGAGCGGAGAAATCCAAGTATCACATGAATGTAATTAACAAAATATGTAAATAACTAAATATACATGAAATAGCATACCTGAAGAAGTGTTGAATATTTACGTTATATTTTAGAGTGATTAAAAGCTTGTTTTTGCTTGAAATAAAATTTAAATGTATTACAGCAAGTGGAAAAAGCAGGGTGATTTATGTCGAAAAACTTGTTGTAAGCACGGTTATGTGCGATGCAGTTAATGCATCTTGAAGCATTTTTACAATTATCTGAAGTGTGTGATTCACCACAATTAGCACATGCCAAATCATATGCACAAAATTTTGCCTGGTGGCCAATTTGTTGGCAATGAAAGCAACGTTTTATGTTAATAAATGGCCTGACAGTGTAGTCAACAGAATTAATATTTAATTTTCCATGTTGAGTTAAGAGATCAGCTATCCATGATGTAACACTAATGGTCCAGTTATATTTTAATCCCTGTCTTAATTTATGCTTTCTTTCAAAGTTAATGGAAGGAATGGTACTGCCAATCTTTTCATTTATAGATATCATAATATCTGGTATACCTATATTGTCATCAAGACCTAACAGAATTATTTTTGTGCAGTCAGATAAATCTCTAACTTGATTTTTGTGCTCACATAAATTTAGGATGTAATCCGGTATTGAAATAAGATCAGTATTTTTGTCTTTTGATAATTCAGAGTTATTTGTACCAGAATTTATGTGTATTTCAGATTCAACCTTATCTAGAAATTTGGCCAAATCTTTCCCACTAGAATTACATTCCTTATCTTTAATAACATTAAGAGGTTCATCCAATTTAGATTCATCAATGTCGCATTGAATAGCTATCTCATTATGCATAGACTGTTTGGACGAGTTCAGTGTTCTTACTTTTTCGAACAACATCTCATTTAACCTATGTAACTGGTCATTATTTTTTGTAAAACAGTCCACTCAGATTGAACATTACACACCAAATCACTTAAAATATTAAATTTTAATTCAATTTCTTTTTGATAGGAATTAAATTTTGCCATAAGTTCTGGGTTATTCTCATTTGAAATAGGATCAATTAATTTCTGAACATCCGAAACAACAGATCTAGAATATCTGTTAATAGAATCCTTTAAACTACTCAAACATGAAATCTCAAAAGAATTAGAATCTAAACCAATTGTTTCAGAATCCATATTAGTTTTAAAATATCTTAAAAGACATTACCTGTTTTGCATCAGGTCTACACTTAAAGTTAAACACAACAGATGGATCTTGTGTCAATTTACGTGACCTTTTTTTAGCCATTATAAACAATTTATATCCTAAATTATAAAAATGCGAAAATAAACAAACGAGCACAGTATCAGATTATTAAAAAAATGAACCTATCTACAATGCAATATAATAAAAGCAGCTATATGTGAGAGTATTTTTAAATAGACGCTAAAAATTTAAAATAAATGTCTATCCATAAACTAATCAAAATTGTGTTTTAGATTTATAAAAAGTGAAAAAACATGAAAAAAAATCTCAATATTTATTTAAATATTAGAAAACTGGACTCTCTCTAACGAAATATTTTTGCAAGTGGGGTGCAAATAGGAAAAACAAACACTGGAAATATATGTATAAAAAGTCTTAAAATAAATTAGAAGGGGGGAAATTAGTCACTTTAGTTAAGACGATATTTTGTTTTAATGCACTGTTTATATCCTATATGAAATGCATAAGAAATATCATAATAAATATTAAGGAATTTATCAATTTTTTTTTTTTTTTTTTTTTTTTTTTTTTTTTTTTTTTTTTTTGCAGACTAGAGTGTAAAAATAATTCTACTCGAACCGATATAAACAATGCACACACTTTAAGAATATTAAGATGTTAGATAGGTTTAATTATGCAAATAAGAACATGGCTAGTCTTTGCACAAATAAAACAATCTCCCAATAAAATTACTGTACAAACAATATAAAGCACAACTTACCTTTAAAGTGAAAAAAAATCAGGAAAGAAAAGTAGGATAAACTGTAATAATATATTTTTTGATACATGAATTTATAATTCGATTATGCATGCATCATTATTATTATTTATGTCATGTGCACATGGCATGTGATTCAAACGATAACATTTTATTTATCTGAAAATGAGCCCACTGTCAATAATATATGAAGGTGCATACATCCTTATTGTATAACCAGTATTCACATGCATCTTTCTCTGTATTGTTTCTTTTATCTAAACCTCATATTAAAAAAATAATGGTTGCAACCCGACAACATCATGCCTTATTTTTTATAGGAAAAAGAGATGCACCATTAACTTACCTAGAACTTTTTCATCTACATGGAAATATAATATAAAATTTATGAAAAAGAAAAAGGAATATACGTCAATTTATAACACTTCAAAAATTACTGTATTAAAAAAAATAAACAAAATATATAGTCATTAATTAATAATGGAAATTATAAAAATACTTTCTTTAAAAAGTAATAAACTGTCTTGATATTTCTCAAACGACTTTCAGCAAAAAGTGCATAGCAATAAGTACTTAGATATTTGAAAAATATAATTTTATCATGCTATCGTTTGTATCATAGTTTTTAAATAGCACTTGTAAAGCTGTGAAATGTTTCAAGATAATCTAAAATCATTTATAACTGTTCGTATTTAAAGAAATTCAATTAGAGCACAGAAAAACTAATACATAATAAACTAAAAATGGTTGAAAATTACTCAACATAATTTTTTTTAAATAAAAATATCATATAAATAAAATAGAAATTGAGATTGAACCTATTAAATATAAAAGCATACACTTTCTCATCTGCGCAATTTATGCTGTAAATATTTATCAATGAATGTCTTCTTCACTCATTTTTTTTTAACTTTCAACTACTACAAATAAACTTGTAACAGTATTATCGTAAAAATAAACGTTCAATAGCGCACAAAATTACAGACACAAAATTGATCAATGCTGTAGTTTTAAGGGGTTTTTTTAATAGTATAGCGCATGTAATTATTTTTGTGAAAAACATCAGTGTCAGCATCCAAAAATTTAAAGAATAAATCCAATGTGAAGATCATATTATCGACGAATGACGAAGAATTTAAACGTCAAACACGAAATTCTGTGTCACTTTAGTCGAGAGCATATGGAATCGTCACTGAAGTACACCGCTAAGATGAAATAAAAACATTATGTCAGTAAACGTTTAACGGAGGTGAAATAAGAGTCACAAATCGCCAGTCGTAGATTCTTAGGCCTACATCGACAGGAGAAAATTTAACGAGCGGCCGCGTTAACACCGAGCATCTCGAAAGGTCCCGATCAGAAGAATCAATCGCTCAAATAAAAGATAAATCGGCACTATAATCCAACTCCATGAGGTCCATCAAGAAAAATCCAGCAGACATAATTCACAGGAACATACGCATTTCAAACAACATTCTGTGAACAAGGGGGGCACTTATTTAATAATCCATGCACAGTGTGGTATTTAGCCCCAAAACCTGGCCAAAAATGATTATTTTAAAAAACAGTTTCCCGTCTTGTTTTATTATTTTTTAAAATGTTAATTAGTTGCTGTATCCAAATGCGCAAAGCTCAAAGCACCTGCGCAACACAACGCGACTCACGATTGGTTGAAAGTTCCCGTTTGTCTACAGTGGTCGTGTGATTTTCCGATGCGCTCAGATTTGGACGTTTTAAAATCTCTTATAGTTTCGTGTCTGAACAATTTAGTGGAAACAGTTGTGATGGATTATTTTGAGCCAGGTATGTACTTTATACACACTGTATTTAAATAATGAATATCTCCCGGTTTTTGTTTAAATGGTTGATAACGTAGGTGTAGTTAACAATAGCTAAAATATACTTAATAATAATGTTTAGAAAGGATTTTGTTATATTTTTAAACATATTTAAGTTGGGAAATCTATTGTTTGATATGCAGTACTTAGTATACAAAATAGTTATAAAACAATCAGCCGCCCGAAACCGCCCCCTTTTTTATATATATTTTTTTGTTTGATTCAATAATTTCTGATTTAAATTACTGCTATTTAGTTTTTCATTTATTTTGCTAACAGGGCCTTCTGAATTGAGGTCTATGACTCGAAATGAGTTGTAGTCCATTATGCAAAGTTCAAATGAGTCAAAATTTGAAGCAAAGCTTAAATATATGGAGCAAGAATTATTAAAAAGTTATTCTGAAGGTGATCCAAGGATAGCTGAGATGAGGCAAAAGCTCGTCGTTATAAAGAGCCAGTTTAAACGAAAATGGTTAGCTGCTCATAAAACGAAGTCCAGATTCGAAGAAAACGATGTCGAATGGTTAAATGGCACTATATTGCTGCCTATTTCAGGTATGTGAAACACAAAAGATGCAAACCCCTTACTTTATCATTTCGTGCTTTGATTTTTGCTTAAATTTTGTCTCCTGTGCATTGAAATGAAACTTGTTATTATAGATATATTTATTAAGTAGGTATTTGTTACTATTACAGGGGTCAGTCCCGGTCGTCCTCAGAAAGCTTTTGTAGATTCAAGTGAAAGAAGCAGACCTCCGATCAAAAGACGTTGAAGTATTGACATACGCTACCCAAATGAAATTGCGGGAATGAAGCAAAGTAGATGCTTCTAATGTCGTAAAAGATCTTACAAAAAGTCCCCGAAGAGCAAAAAAATATTTAAAGGCTTTGAAAAAATGTTCCGAAGAACAAGAGAAACCTCACCAATTATCAGCTTTACGCGCTTTGTCCATGTATACAGAAGCAGGACTTAAATCTCAATATGAGATAATACGAGAAACAAATAAAAGCTTTTTTCCGTGTTATTCTATTCTTCAGAGGGTAAAAAAAGAATGCTATCCAGAGATTCACAAAGTGACAGAGACATGTGCCGAAGTAAAAGTGCAAACGTTGATTGATTATACGGCATCACGACTGATTTTACATGTTAAAGAAACTGTAGAATCTTTAAATGCTGACGAAAAACTATCTTTAATTTTAATAAGCAAGTGGGGTTGTGACGGGTCACAGCAGATGCAATATAAAATGAAGTTTGAAAATGAAGTAGATTCTGACACCAATGTTTTTCAAAGTTCTATGGTTCCTCTTCAATTAATTTACGGGCCCAAAAAGAAAATTCTTTGGCAAAATCCAACACCATCATCACCTCGATACTGTGGACCTATAAGGATTCGATTTATCAAGGAGTCAAATGACGTAACAACAGATGAAATAAAATATATCAAATCACAAATCGCAGCACTTACTAGCGCAGAAATGACGATATGAAGATAAAACATAAAATGCTATTCATCATGGTAAATGGAAAAATATGCAATGCCGCAACACACACCAAATCTAAGATGAGGTGCTACATATGTGATGCTACGTCATTTGAGTTTAATGACCTATCGAAAAAGAGGGAATCTAAGAAAGAAAATTTAAGTTTCGGCCTTTCCTTGCTACATGCTCGTATACGATTTTTCGAGAGTATATTACATGTTGTATATAGATTACCTGCAAAAAAATGGAACGTCCGCCTATCTGCTGAGGAGAAACAAGCGGTAGAAGATTAAAAAAAAGAAATTCAGAAAAATTTCAAACAACAACACGGGCTTTTAGTAGACATCCCCAAAGCAAATTTCGGAAATACCAACAATGGAAATACCAGCAGGCGATTTTTTGAGGAATATGAAATGTCGGCAGCAATAACGGGAGTCGATAAAAATTTAATATATCGTCTTAAAGTGATATTAGATGCATTGTGCTGCGAATTCAAAATTAACACAGAAAAGTTTGAAAAATATTGCCAAGAAACGGCTGAACTGTATGTGAGCTTATATAATTTTCATCCTATGTCCCCTACAATGCATAAGATACTTCGTCATGGTGCAGATGTAATAAAAGAAGCTATTCTGCCAGTAGAACAACTAAGTGAAGAGGCTGCAGAAGCTCACAATAAACATATTAGGTCATTCAGGTTGAACTATACGAGAAAGTTTTCTCGCATGGCCTGCAACATGGATGTACTAAATAGGCTTCTTCTGACTTCTGACCCCCTTATAACGGGCATGAGATGCAACAAAAACAAGAAAAAAAATCCTTGTCTTCTGATGTTCTAAATTTGTTATCAGAAAGCGATATCATAAATGTTAATATCCTTGATAGTAATAGTGATGAAAGTGATAAATAAATGTTTTAATTTATTAATAACACTTTGTTTTATCATTTTTATTCCATAATTCAAATAAAAACGAGAATCTGTAGCTGTAAGAGTAATAAAATAATTTTGGCCAGGTTTTGGGGCTAAATACCACACTGTGCCATGGTTCACAAACATAAGTGGGACTTATCTGACGAGGAGACAGTCATTCGAAACTATTTGAAGACAGGCATTAATAATCCAATTTCACACTTATAAGTAGTCCAAATAATAGTCCCGATATAGTTCAGATAATTTCTAATGAACTAGTCCAGAAAATAAATTGGCAGACAAATAAAAGCTGGCTAATAAAAGCAGGCAAATAACAGCAGGCACCATCCCTCGATGTTTCAAAAAGTTGCGAATGCCTGGTGTAGGCACCATAGTTTCTGTAGTGTAGATCTGTACTTTAAAGTATTGTAATCAGGTTCTTTTTAAAATGCATTCGCTAGAGTTGTAGGCTGTGATCAATAAAATAAATGCTTTTTGAAAACTTTGTTTATTTGAAGTAGAGTTATAAAAATTAAATCATTTCTTACTGAAATAGTTAGGGATGGTGCCTGTAACCATTTTTCAAGAGACCTTTGTTTCATGACTGAGTGCATGAAGCGAGAGAGAGGCAATTGAATTTTCTCATTCAGAATTCACACATTGGCATCTTAGAATTGGCGAAAGGAGCATATGAAAAGTGAATGATATCATAACCATGAAATTTTCTGTTACGCTTTAAACAATTAAGATGATTTTGAATTTAATGCAGGGCAACCAGAAATGGGCAGTCCTAAAAAAAAATACGCCAAAAAGAATTCGCGCCAAAATCGTACGTTATATGTCTGTTTTGGGAGAATTTTATCAATAGACAAAATACAGAGCATGTACATGAAAAGTTTTTATGTAATAAAGAAGTTAGGCTCAACATTACGCAGAGAGAAACGATTTTTCGCTAACCGCAAGCAACGGGGTTCTTTATTCTTTCTTTTATTATTTTTACTGAAGGAGAAATTTCATCTAAAGGAAATCTCTTTATCTGAGAACCGTTTTTAATGATACAGCAGTTGTTACATATGTTTTCTTTCTTTACTTTTTAACGGAAAGTTCTTGTGCGATCGAAATAAAACGTTAAGATAAAATAGATATTTAATTAAAGATTAGCTTTAACTGTAATTTAGAAAAATGTAAAATTTAAGAAAACTATATGTGATTCTACATCACAGTAAGTATTAACGAACTATAGAAATGGGATGAACAGGTAAATGGGGATTTATGAAATCATTTTTCATATTATTGTTATTAACTTTCATCTGTTATAGATATGAATGTTATTAGTTTATAGTGAATTTGTATTATTTTCATTATTTTTATATGTTTCACTACTCATTAATATACATTGGATAAATCTTTAAAAAGTCTTTTTTGATTAAAAAAATCGTCCCTAAAGGGGCAACATATATATTTTACTTACCAATCATATGTAATATAGGGTAATCGTTTTGAAAATCGCTTTTATTCACAAATTTACACGTTTCAGAAACTGGAGATTCCGAAAAACAGATCCTACAACAGGTTCTATAAAAATTGCTATCTGTCTGTCTGTAAACGCTCTATCTGCCGAACAAATAGAGATGTAGACTTGAAATTTTGTATGTTCTTATTATTTAAGAATGAGACAAAGCTTATTTAATATCAGTAACTTCAATTACTTGGAAGTATTTTTTCGGACTCTCAAAAAAATCTTTCTGATTAAAGGTACATAAAATTTTTCGATTTTTTTATTTTAAAAAGTAGGCGTAAAAGACAATAAAGTAACACAAATTTTACATAGAGGACTAAGTCGATCGGACTATGAGTTGCCGACATATTTGTAGTCTTTTTTTTACATTCTTCGATTTTTCATGACCTTGAATTTCATTCAAATTTCAATTCAAAGATCTTTTAATTGAAAAAAAAATACTTTTTTACCAAAAATAGAACCGACTTCAAAAACTACTGCAAAGTAAAAAATAATTTTTTATAGAATAATTAATAAGAAATTAAACAAAGAGCATTGTATTTACCATGTGTTTTGTTAGATTTATGTACATTAAATTGATTTTTTGGAGTCGGTGCCAGCCGAGCCAAGTTCAAAATTAAAGCTAAGTTTCTAATATTGAATAATTGCATTTAACTTGTCTCTGCTGGCACTGACTCCAAAAAATCAATTTAATGTACATAAATCTAACAAAACGCATGGTAAATACAATGCTCTTTGTTTAATTTCTTATTAATTATTCTATAAAAAATTATTTTTTCTTTGCAGTAGTTTTTGAAGTAGGTTCTATTTTTGGTAAAAAAGTTTATTTTTCACTTGTTAGTTTTTACAATTAGCTTATGATTGAGAAAACGGTTACAACATTCAATATTAATTTGCGAGAAATTACTAATTTTATTAGCTTTTGTTTAGTTACTAAAAATTACTGAACCAATTTTGATGAAACGGAAGTGTACCAGTTCAAGAGCAACCTCTTTCAATAAATCAAAATCCATATAAATCGGATGGATAGTTTTGGAGTAATCGGTGAACATACATAAAAAAAATACATATGCGTCGAATTGTTAACCTCCTCCTCGTTTTTTTTTAAGTCGATTAATAATTATTAGTATTTAATTTGTAAAATATACATATCAAAAAAATATAATAAAGGAAAAAAATTATTGTACACACGTATGTCAGGAGTGGGGTTCGATCTCACGCTTTCTTTCGAGAGTCAGAGTTTAAATGAGGCGCCTTAGACCGCTCGGCCATCCCGAATGTATTCCGTTCGGCGAACTTATTCAAAATCCAGGTTACTTTTAATTTGTGAGACTTGATTTTATTACTTTTTGTCTTAACCAACTTCAATGAAATGGAAATGATACCAATTCCAGAGTAACCTCTTTCATTTAACACAAATACTAGTTTAATCACTTGGATAGTTTCGGTGTAATCGGGAACATGCATAAGAAAAAATTCATACGCGTCGAATTGATGATAATATAATCTCATTTTTTTAAAGTCGGTTAAAAAAGTTTAATACAGAAAAAATACGGTATATTATACACGTATGTCAGCAGTTGGGTTTGAACCCACGATCTCTTTCGAGAACCAAAGCTTAAATCAAACGCATTAGACTACTCGGCTATCCTGACTGCAATCTATTCGGCGAATTTTTTCAACGTCATGTTACTTTTCGCAAATCTATTATTTTAGGACTTCTCACTGATAAAAAGATCTCCGATACTCTGTGCTAACGGTTAAATACAAAATATTCTTAATAGCATTATTAGTATTTAATTTGTAAAAAATATACATATAAATTATAATTTGGAAAAAGTTATTGTATACATGTAGGTCAGGAGTGGGGTTCTAACCCACGATTCCTTTCGAGAACCAGAGCTTAAAGCTGTCGGTGAGACGCGTAGCGAACTTATTCAGCACTTTTGATTTGCGAGAAATCAGTAATTTTTTTAGTTTTTGCCTAATTACTAAAAAAGTACTGAACCAATTTCGATCAAACGGAAGTGGTACCAATTCGAAAGCATTTTCTTTCGTTTAAAACAAAATAAACAGAAATCGGTTGCATAGTTTCGGAGTAATCGGTGAACATACATAAAAAAAAATACATACGCGTCGAATTGATAACCTCCTTTCCTTTTTGGAAGTCGGCTAATGAGATGTTAATCCAGCGCAGTAAATTGTTAGATAATATGATTATTATTTTTGGAGGTATAAGCATGTTTCTTTTATTCAATTCGATAATGCTTGATAATTTGGCGTTTTATATAATTTGTTGAAATTGGTTCATCAGAAATTCATTAATAGAGCATAACTAGGTATATTAAAAATATCTCAATATACGTTTACGTTTTATTTTGGAATTGAGATGCATTTTGTAAATAGTTTACACATGTTTTATTTTCAAATTTTATATTATGCATATCTATGATAGGTAAGTAATACGGTGACCCCCCCCCCCAACGACTAGTTTTATGTTAACATAAAATATTTCTTGCCAGAATAACTTTGATTTATCTCAATTTTTGCATAATATTCCATAATTAAAACGAGCACATTTTTAAATGAAACATTACAGTACATAGTTTGCTATTTTGTTCTCATTTTAGTAAGAAAAAAGTCATATATCATCAAAAGTCATAAAAGTCATAAGCAGCTTTTCTCTGCAATTTATGAAGTATTTATCCATTTATTTTTTAGAGCTAGTCTTTTTCAAAATCAGAGAATGAATAAAATTAAAAAAAACATTTAAATTTGTCTATTTAGAAAAATGAACTTCATTAGAATGTTACAAAGGATTTGTGTAAACATTGTGTAAAGTTTATGGAAAACAATTTATGTTTTTAATACACAGAATATAGTTTACACATAAATTTGATACAAATAGTGATATTCCAAAACGTAAATATACAACGCTTAAAAATTCGCTGTTTATTAGAAAAAAAGTTTTTCGTAACATAGAAAATTTCAAGTATGTTTTTTAGTCGCATAGTTATCATTTAGCTATAAATAAAATTTTGACTAAAAACACTATTAATAATATTAGAAGTATCGGAAAACCGAAATTTTCAAAATCATTCAAAATCAAGTTCAAATTATTATTCTTAACTTAATCATTCAATTTAGCTTAACTTAATAACAATTAATGCATTTTCACTTTCCTTATTTATTTACTTTCCATTACGCATTATACATACATAATACATTGCTTCTGTTCTATTTATCAAAGAGTTAAAGATACTTAAATTTTTTAAACTAATTTAAATACTAGCAAGGGTGACCGAGCTGAGCTCGGTAAAAATTAACTTTGTATTCAACTATTAATACATAACTTTGTATATATTGTATATATAACTTTGTATTCAACTCTATATAATATTTTCACTGTATCATTCTCTTTGTATTATTACTAAGGTATTTGAACCCTATATGGAGAGGGCTCTCAATATGGACACCCCTAAAAATTTTAAAGGTAATAATTTTGATCGAGAGATGGCTAAACATTTTCGCGAAGAAAAACAGTTGAAAAGATAATTAAGTCTGGAAAGTGTAAAAAAACGCGTTGTTCGCCATTTAGGAGGAAACTTGTTATTTCGAGATGTGCTGATCTTAATTGCTTGTAAGCTTAAATTCTTATTAGATATGGTAAAATTACATTAAATTTTAAAAAGTGGAGTATTTTAGAATGCTAATAAAACATATTTTCGATTGCTATTGCATATTTTGCTTAAAATAATTTTCCTTATTCATTTGGTACAAGATTTAGTAAAACTACGCCTGGTTCCCAATATGGACAGCTTATGTCTTCATCGACTACAACTGCAAGAGAGAAGAAAATTCACCGTTGCCAAGCAATAACTTGAAAAGTCATCAAAGTGGTAAAATTTTTGTCCAACAAGATGATATTTGAACAATCCCCCCAAAACCTTTGTTATAAAACACCCTTACAGAAAAATAAAAAGAAGCCCCCCCCCCAGTAGGATATCTGTTGGCGAAATCGTAGGTACCAATGGTATGACTTCCTCAACAAAGGAGAGCTGGCACTGCTTCTTTTGCAGTATTGATGCTTTTTCAAACATGCGGCCATGCATCACATGTGGCAGATATGTTCATGAGGATTATGTGGGACTTACTGCCGATGGTGAAAAAGTTTCTATTTGTCCATGCTGTGAGCACAGAGTAATAACAGATGTAAATTCGCAGGCAGATGCAATAAAGCTAAGCAAAACCAACAATATCAATTCATAATATTTACTAGTAACTAAGGGGCTTTGCATGGGTTTTCGAAGGGTAAAAACCGAGTATACCCTCCCCTTTTCTAAAATGTATGTCTAAAGATATTTACTGTCCCACCTTCTCCTCGGAATACTTTAAGATACATTTTTTAATTCCCTCTCCTCTAAAATCCCTTGGAAAAGTGGCTCTTCCATACACACTGTGTAGAAAGTCAATAAGGAAACACCTGTCCATAATAGGGACAGGTCGTTCCTTATATAGACACTTGTAAACATTTTTTTGTTTTTATCATTGAAATTAAACTAGAATAATTACAAGGTCGCTAATTTTAATAATGATAGTCAATAGTCCAAGGATAGTGCTCACATATTTTTGGAGTCCTATGACTTGTACACCGGGGTGAAAAAAATACATTTTCCTTAGGGTGTCCATATTGGGTACAGGTACCTAATAAAACATGTTATTTATAATCAATCAATAAGAAATCTATGTATATATGTGCATGTTCATAAATTTTACATTATTTTGAAATTTACAACGAAAGGAAATCGTTCAAAATCACTTTTTTAGCTCGACTCTGATTGGTTTGACCATGCATCTCGATTCCTATGAGGAATGAATAAAAAATTTCTTCACATTCTGAAGGAGAACATTTTTTTACAAATATAGCCGAATTTGGCGACATTCTTTCATTTGGCGCCAAACACGTTTTATGGCTTTTGTAATCTTATAATCGTCAATTTTTCAGCCAAATGTTGTCAATATTTTGTCAACTATTGTCAACTTATTGGCTGTTGCCATGTTGTTGTACTTCGACCCGTTTTACCCAAAATGACCCACTAATCAAATTTGATCATACATGTGATTATCTCAATGGTCCTCAGGTAATCAAAAACAGTAGGATATAAAATTGAATCAAAATCGTTGAAACTATTTCTTAATTAAAATTAGCTTGACAGCATTCGGCAATGAAGCTTAAATGACCCACTAATATAATTTTGTTTAACATGCCACTCAGCCCAATATTCTTCTCGTGACAAAAGTCGTTTCGTTACAAAATTTAGGTAAAATTGATTGAGTTTTTGTTATAGTATATAATTAGAAAGATCCTGTCACATTGTGACCCTAAATGACTCACTAATCGAATTTTTGCGAGCATGTGTCCAAGCCCAATGGTTTTCTCTTGCTCGAAAACAGTATAATACAAAGTATAGTCAAAATGGTGCGAGTCATTTTCTAGATGAAATTGGTATGACCCATCATGACCCACAAAGGAACCTTATAATCGAAATCTCTCGAGCATGTGACCAAGCCCATTAGTTATTGCGTGCAGAAAAAACATTTGGATACAAAATTTAAATGAAATCCATTGAACCGCTTTTCAGACATAATTAGTTTGATCGTGACTCTCCTGACCCAAAATGATCCATCAATCGAATTTTCTCAAACATCTGACCTAACGCAATGATTTTGTTGTGCCCGAAATCATAGAACACAAAATCCAGACCCAAAATGATCCATCAATCAAATTTTCTCAAACATCTGACCTAACACACTAATTTTCTTGTGCCCGAAACCATAGAACACAAAATTTAGTCAAAATTGCGCGATACATTGTTTAGACGAAATTACCATGACCCACAATGATTCAAAACGGACGCACTAAATGACTAAACGAATTCTCTTTAACAGTTGACTTAATCCAATAACCTTCTTCTGATACAAAACGGCAAAATTTGAAACTTGGTCAAAGTCATTCGAACTATTTTTTAGATAAAATTGGTTTGATCCAAAATGATCCAAAAGTGATCCAACATTTCTCCAATATGTGGCCTAGTCTAACAGTTTTTTCGGGATGAAAAATTTTGTATATAAAATTTCGTTAAAATCGACCCATTTGTTATTTAGATATAACTTGACCATGACCCATTATAATTCATCATGACCTACAAATGACCCTTGCAATCGAAATCTTTTGAAAATGTCATTTAGCTCATTATTTTTCTCGTGTCTAAAAATTGTTGCATACAAAATTTTATTAAAATCAGTCCTGCCATTCTTTAAATATAAATAGCTTGATCCAGACCCTTTATGACCCTTTATGACTCATTAATAGAAATTTCTCGAACATGTGACTTGGCCCAATGAATTTCTCGTGCCTAAAATATGTTGTATACAAAATTTCGTTAAAATCGATCCACCTGTTCTTTAGATATAGCTTGACATGACACATTATGACCCATAATGACCTACAAATGACCCTTATAATCGAAATCTCTCAAACATATCACTTATCCCATTAGTTTTCTCGTGTCAAAAAACTGTTACACAAAACAATTCGTTAAAATCGATCTCGTCGTCGTTTAAATATAAATACTTTGACCCAGACCCTTTTTGACCCAATATTACCCATTAAAATCTTTTTCTCGAACATGTAACATAGCCCAATGTGTTTCCCGTGCTCGTAAACCATAGAATACGATTTTTAGTCAAAATTGTGTGAGAAAATCTCTTGATAAAAATAGCATGACCCACAATGTCCCCAAAAATCACCCACTAACTGAATTTTCTCGAACATGTTACCTAACTCAATGGACTTCTTATAATCCAAAACGATAAAATATAAAATTTCGTCAAAATCGTTTTTAGATAAAAATAGCTTGACCCATAATGACCCATAATGACCCAAAAATGACCCACCAACCGAAAATTTTCGAACATGTGACCCAACCCAAAGTTTTCTCGTGCCAAAAAACGATTGGATACGAAATTTCCTTAAAATCGATACAGCCGTTCTCTAGATATAAATAGCTTGATTCTGACCCATTATGACCCAAAATTACCCAATAATCGAATTTTCTGGAACATGTGGCCTATCCCAATGGTCTTCTCGTGCCTGAAAATGGTAAAATCCAAATTTTTGCGAAAATTGTTAGAGCCGTTTTTGAGATAAAATTTACACACACATACACAATTTTTGCTCGCATTATAGTATAAGATTACGTCGTAGTAGTAAAGAACCCATCAGGTATTTATGAAGTAATAACAATAATAAAGTTAAACCTTTCAATACTTCTTCATATATATAACTATACATCATTACAGACGTTTTTAACAAAATCAAAATCTAAAATATTACTTTTTTTTTTTTTTTACCGAAACGTTTTAATTAAAAATCTTTTTTCTACTGAACTCAATAATTACATTTCTAGCCAGTCATTAATGCAATATTTTAAGACTTCATTAGAATTTTATTATTTTAGAAAGTGCAAAGTAAATTCCTTTAAAAATTTAAAATGACTTAGTAAATTTTCTAAAACTCAATACGTTAAATTTACATAAAAAGGTAAAACAAAGCGAAGTATTTTCAATTTTCGAAGCGCTGTTAATCATTTTATGTTTCGCAAATCTGTTTACATGGGAATTAGAATTAGTTTTCCGTTGCTCATTAAATATGCTAATTGCAGACTTTTTTAAAGCAAATCAACATGCACTTTAAGAGTTCTATCATTTCTTTCAGAATCCAGACAATCTGAATAATAATATTCACTTATAAAACAAAGGTTATTAATGCCTTTTTTTAATGATTATGAATTAAATCGCTTCGCAGATTAAACTACTGAATAGTACATTAAATGATAAATTAAATTTTTTATAACACAGGATAATTTTAATTGAAATACAATAACAATATTTCACAATATTATAAATAAAATAAATGCAAGTACAATTTAAAAATATCCTTTTTCTAACATGTTTAAAAGACAAATAATTGTTGTTTGACTGTTAAAAGCATTCTTCATTTCAGATGTTTTTTAAACATGTTTCTTTTTAACATTCTATTTATTAAACAGCCATAGATAATCACTTTTTACTGGATAATGTGTATGTAATTCGATTATCCGCCATTTTTCTTCAAATGATCTCCAAACAGAATAATTAGATATAAAAAGAGTCGTCAGTTCTATAAAGCTGTTATTATATCTTTTGTGTTTTATTAGGACTGTTTTTTCTCTAGCAAATTTTTTTTTGAAAATGTTAATTTTAAAATCTGTTTCTTACTTTGTTTGATATCTTCTTTTTTATAAAAAAATATAATTTTAGCAAGTTTTTGTATTTTTCATATCATGTATTTTGAATTTAAGAAAAATTTGGCTTCTGATAATCTTCAGATCTCTGAACAGCCCTCCCAAATTTTAGATAGGGCGTTAACTTTTACATGTTTCTTCCAGTGATAATGTCTACGAATGAAATAAATTAATTTTAACAATTGTTTGTGATCCAGATGACCAAGAGCCCTTCTGCTCAAAATCAGTAGGTGCCATCTCCCAGATTCCTTCATATATAGTTACACGTACTATTAGCACTTGGCGTTATTACTCCATAACAACTTATTTAGCTTATGTATTTTCGCGACTCCGATTTTCACATAAGCCATGCAGTTTTGGATTATTTTGAAAAGGAAACAGGTAAGGTTAATTTTTCCTAATCGGCTTCCGAATATTTATTGCCCAAAATTAAGTGAGATAATTGGTGATGGTAATTTCTCACACTAAATTTGAGAATTATAGCAGCTTGGCGAATACAAGAGAAATGTAAAAGAAAATTTACACAGATATATTTTTTCTGTGAAATTGTTTAGTAATTGATAAAAGTAGAATTGAAATAGAACGGCGTTCCTTTTCGGACCATTCTGTATTTCTGCGTTAACTGAAATGACGTGCGTTTTAATGGCGTAAAGCATTTTCTCGAAAATCCTGGGAAACAATCTAGGTGTCTAAAAAGTCCGTAGTTTCTAGCAATAAGTGCAATGTGATGCTGCATCAAAAATTGTTCAGTCGATTTTCCTGTAAAACAGAGAGAAAAGAAGGTAAAGATGAAAAATAATGAATGTACAATGAAAAGGCTTATGAAGAGGTAGATTGATATTTTATTATTTTATTGTAAATGTAGCTGTTTAATATAATTGTAGATGTAATTTAACTGACATTTTCATAAAACTTTCATACAAATTACATAGTATTTTTTTTTCTAAAGAATTGAAAAATAACTCTCATAAGTACACTACAGCAAAAGTATATTTCTGTGAAGAAATTTACCCCCATTAAGCCAAATTTCTCTCATTTCGGAAAAATACTCTTTTTCATAAAAAATCAGATTATTTTGATTTTTTGATTTTGATTTTTTGAGCATTTAATAGGTTAATATTTTGCTTAGATAACGCGTATAAAACATATAAATGGTAACAGACGATTGAAATCACTGATACAAGCTATAATTACATTATATAGCTCAGTTTTATGAAAATTTATAAGCATGCATAAATTCTGTCTAATTAATTCGAAAAGCTACGGGAATGTGATCTTAGTTTAGAGAGTATAAGCCAACTCTACAGCTGAATAAGATATTAAACTGGAATCGTTTAATGCCCAATAATCCTTTTGATTACACTTTCAGTCAAACTAAAGATACGTTGTATTAAATGGATACCGATCATATTAAAGTTCTCTAACGATATGTAGCATTAGTAATTAATGTTCAGAGACCGTGCACATGTTATGAAGTTATGTAATTTTATGTTAAAATTATAAATCATTTTTTTACCGTAATAATTATTAATTAAAAGATTTTATTAAAACAATTTTCAACTTCTTTTAATAATTCAAAACACGCATGATTTTATTTTAAACATAATATTGAAACATACTTTGTTATAAATTTTGATGCGTATATAAACGACAAGAACTTCGTGAACTAAAATTTTCTGTATTTAAATACTAACGAAATTCCACATGCATCATATAATATATTTAGAAAAAGACACTTGACAAAATAGATGATTTCAATAGTGCTTATAAAAAATATTTGTCTAGAATATAGATAAATCAATATTACTCTGATATGGTATTGCTTTTTGTTGCTTCTTTTGTAACACAATAAGCTATTAAAAAATATTTACATAATGAGTAAAAATTGATAATAATTTTTTTATTGTTTTATTATACTGATATGGTAAAGATAAAATACAAACAGATTTGTTTTTTATAACTGAATGCAAAAGCACGCAAACTTTGTCTTAAACTTCCAATGAAATGTGTACTAAAAATTATTGTATAGAAAAAATCTAATAAAAACTGCATCTACGTTTCCTTCATTTATCGGAGTTCCACTGCCTTGAAGTTGCAAATGTGTCCCACACCCCGTTAAACGTCGAAAAAAGACGAATTTTATCATTTTAGAAAAGTGGTGCAAATAAAGAAATCTGAATTTTAAAAAAAGTAGCTCGCTCGCAACGCTGTTTTCATATTGGATAGTTTGACATAACACCGACGATGTAAAATCGTACTATTATTATCAAAATGACCACGTTTGTAATTATCGCAAACAATGCGAAATCGAAGCTATAAAATCTACCCGAAAATATAGACATCGTCGTTTTACTTTAAACGTGTGAAAAATAATTTAAATATCTTACAAAAAAATGAAGCTTCAAAACATTTTCAGATAAAAACTTAACACAAATTTTATTCCAGAATAATTCTACTACCTTTTTTTATCATTGCTCGTGATCATCTGCGAAAAATAAAACTATGACCATGGAGTCACTATGAGAGTGTGGACACAAAGTAATTACAAATATTAATCGAATTCGCGACATTCTCCCACCTTGAGTTTTCGACAGATAAACTCAACAATGGGTACAATAAAATATAAAATAAAATATGACTAATACTTACATTACAGTGACAAGATACAATTCTTACAATATTACATTTCTCAAAACAGGTAAATAAACATTTTCTTCTGCAAAATTCAAATAAAATTAAACATATTATTACAAATTCAAATTAACACTATGGGATATACTAAAAATAAGAATAAAGTTTTTTGTTGAAACAGTATTTAGAGTTAATAACGTTTTGGGACAGTCACTATTCTGCCACTTCTCGTTCTTAATACTGGATCACTAGAAAGTTCTTTTGGAATCTCTAAATTGTACAGTTTTTGGACAGGTCGCAAAAGTTCACCATTTTCAGTTTTTAATCGTGCAACTCTTGGGTGGCCATCTTTACCAGAAATAAGTTCTTGCACTCGGGCTCGAGTACGACATCACCAACGGTCAGTTGCTTGACATTGTTTTGCAAAGAACTTTGCTGGCGCAATTGTCCTAAATATTCAATACGAAATCGCTTACGTAAGTGTTCTCGAACATGTTGCCTATACTTAACTCTTTTATTTAATTCTTGCGCGTCAATTGCTTCAAAATTTCTCACATCTGAAGATCTTATGTCCTGTAAAAACATTGATGGTGTTACCGGTGCTAGATCTTTCACATCTTCAGTAACATAAGTTAGAGGTCTAGCATTCACAACTTGTTCACAATCACAGAGCACTGTGAGCAGTTCTTCGTAGGATAATGAAGCTCTACCTAGAACTTTTCTCAGGATCCGTTTCACCATTTGTATCCATCGCTCCCACCAACCGCCCCACCAGGCAGCGGTAGGTGGGTTAAATTTCTAGCGAATCTTTTGTGTTGCTGCAACGGCAGAGATTTGCTCCCAATCTATGGCTGAAAATGCTGTGTCTGCCCCGACGAAATTTCCGCCGTTATCAGAATACACGGTGGTTGGTCTTCCTCTTTGCGCTATAAAACGCATTAAAGACTGGAGGAAAGCATCTGTAGACAATGACGTAACTAATTCTAAGTGTATGGCCCTATACACTGCACATGTGTACAGAACAATCCAAGCCTTTTCCTCATTCTTTAAATATAATGGGCCGGCTAAATCAACTCCAATTATCTGAAACACTGTTGCGTCTTCAACTCTTTCCGTTGGTAATGCAATAGAAATTGATTCTGTCTTTTGTGCACTGAATCATCTGCATCGTACACATTTCTGTACTACTGCTCGAATAGTTTTCCTAGCTTTTACGATCCAGTAGTCTTCTCGTAACGATGTCATCATAAGAGCCACTCCTGCATGCAAAAGCTCTTGGTGTTTCCAGGAGATCAGGCGATGGACTACAGGATGGTCAGAAGGCAAAAGAACAGGGTATTTAAAATTGAAAGCATCTTCTCTATAAATAATTTGCGTTTTCACTTTTATAATACCATCTTCATCTAGGATTGGTCTTAAGCTACGTATTTTCTGATTATTCTTCTCGTTGAATCTGTCTTTCTGAATCAAAATTATCAATTTTCTTTCGGCTTGTTCTAATTCCAAACACGTAAGTTCAGAAACTTCTTTTGAATTAGGATTTCTTAAATTGTTTAAGAATCTTAAAATCCAGGCGATCAATCTTATAATTTTCTTGAAAGATGAAAACCGTCGATAATACCAATCACTAGATTCTGTGTTCTTGTTCATTGCTGAAATGACACTTTTCCGTTTTTCAGAGTTAATAATTTCTTCATCGGGAATTTCAACACTTTGTGGCCAAGTATATTCAGGATGAGCAACCAATCTGGTCCCTCCCACCATCTTAGTTGTAAAAATTGTTCAATCGAACAACCTCTGGAAGGGATATCTGCCGGATTAAATTTTCCTGCAATGTGTCGCCATTGGTTCTTTTGAGTTAAGGATCTGATTTCTTCTACGCGATTCCAAACGAATGTTCCCCATCTTTCGTCTCGCTTTATCCAGCTTAAAACTGTAGTTGAGTCACACCAATAAAATATCTTTAAATTTGGAATTCGTAGATCAGATATAACTCGACTTCCCAACCTGGCTCCAATGCAGCATGCTAAAAGCTCCAAACGGGGTATCGTTATGTTTATAAGGGGAGCTACTCTTGCACGTGACTGTACGAAAGTTACCAGGATTTTATCTTTTCTCTTTACTCTTAGAATAATGCAAGTAGCATACGCATGTTTGCTTCCATCACAAAATATGTGAAGGCCTACATCATTACTTTCATAATTATCAAAATACATCCATTGCTGCAATTTGATGTCAGAAATCATCTTCAATCCTTGCACCCATTTTAAAATTGTTTAGTTGGGAGTAATTCATGCCACTTAATTTTTAACTTCCAGCATTCTTGTAGAAGAAGTTTAGGGAGCAAAGTCACAGGAGAGGTAAATCCAAGAGGATCAAACACTTTCTGAGCGAATGAAAGTACAGCTCGTTTTGTGGGAATAATTTGTTTTTCCTCAATAGAATCGATTTTGCAAGATAGGGTATCGTTTTCCAGATCCCAGTTTAAACCTAATACTGGTGTTACATTAGCTGTTGAATTTTCAGAAATAATTTGAATGGGATAATTTGACAACCATCCCCTGAGATTAAATTTTGCAGAAAATAGTAACGTTTGGGATTCAAATATAAACTTATTTAATTCTTCAACTGTGTTGAAACTGCAAACACAATTATCTACATATAACGATTCATTCAAAATTTCTACAGTAGAAGCAATATTTTCAGTCGCACTTTCTAAATGATGTCTCAAAGTAGCCGCTAATAAAAGGGCGCTACAATTGATTGCAAAAACAACACGTTTATGTCTATAAATTATGCCATTTTCCCATATAAATCTCAGATAGTCTCTATCCTCTACTCTAATACCAATTTGTAGAAATGGTTTCTCTATATCGGATACTGCACCAACAGGATATTTCCGAAACCGATGCAATATAGAAGGAATCATTTCAATCAAATTTAATCCCTTATCTAGGCAATCATTTAGAGAAGGGGAACTTTTAACATGAGCCGAAGCGTCAAAAACTGGTCTAACTTTAGTAGTTTCACTCGATTCTTTAAATACAGGTCTGTGTGGCAAATAATGTACTTTAGTTTCTTTATTATCAACCACCCTTTCAATTATTCCTGCATTTATCCACGAATCAAATACTTCGC
The DNA here is from genome assembly GCA_964019185.1 of Maratus speculifer. Taxonomy (NCBI): domain Eukaryota; kingdom Metazoa; phylum Arthropoda; class Arachnida; order Araneae; family Salticidae; genus Maratus; species Maratus speculifer. Next base: position 163,926,273 of record OZ025294.1, on the reverse strand, counting down.
TATATACCTCAATTTTATTTAAATTAATTAACGTTTCCTCGTTGTAGCAAGCCGCTTTTCGGCCAATTCTCTATTGTTAGGTAAGCAAGCTTTATCTAGCATCCATGGCAATGCTACTTCGTATCTCCCTTCTGAATCTATTCTTATATTACTCTTAAAATGCTGCATAGTTTCTTCATGAATTTCAGATTTGGTTTTGGATTCAACTGGATCCGTTATACCCATAATATCCAGCTTCCAAAAATCAGAGAGATGTTCCAGAGTGATGAAATAATCATAGCAGCCTTATTTGTTTCTGATTTAATACTTGGAATTTTTCCCATTAGAGTCCATCCCAAATGGGTTTTTACCGCAACCGGACCACTTTCTAAAACTTTAATATTTCCGGTGAGTAATTTTCCGGCCACATCAGAACCAATCAATAATTTAATTTCATTTTCGGTTTCACATGAACTATTTTCAACATCAGAAATTTTAATGCCATATTTATTTAATTCTGATGACCAAGGCCCATTTGGCACTTTTCGTATTTTAGAACATCTTTTCGGAACATCTAAAACATGCATATCACATTTATAACTATTGTCTATGCTACTTAAGTGAATTCTATATTTATTATGCTTTGTTTCACTTGTTTCAACATTACCAAATAATGTGTGAATTAATTTAATTTCACCAATACTTTTATAATTCAAATATTTAATTACATCTCGTGATAAATAGGAGCGTTCGGATCCTGTGTCAATAACTCCACGCACGATTTTCTCTTTTCCATTGTGCTTTATACGGACACTCAAAGTTTGGAGTAACACAATAGGATCCGAAGCTTGAGTAGTTAAAACAGTGTCACTACTCCCTGATTCATGTTTATGACTTTCTAACGACACATTACCACCTTCATTAAAAACATTTTGACATAATATAAAAAAAGTCTTTTACCACAATTCGTGCATTTAATTTTAGAGTTACAATTGCGTGAAATGTGGTTTTTCTTCAGGCAAACAAAGCATGCTCCTTTTTTCAAAATTAAGTTACGTTTCTCATCAAAAGAAAGCGAACTAGCTTTAAAACATTTTTCTGATAAGTGACACTTGTCACAAAATATACACAAATCTTCACGTTTTTTAACTAAATTCTTATTAGACTTATTATTTATAAATAAATCTGTGGCAGTTGGCATTGAATTATATTCATTATTACATTTATGATATTTCTTTGGGTTTTCAAAACCAAGATTGGAATGAGCCAAAAGAACCCGCTCTTCCGCAATTACTTCATTTTTAAAAAAAATCAAGGATAGAATTTAATTGGTTCTTACCTTGAGCAGTCTTCTCACGCTGTCTTTCCCAGATTTTTAATATATCATGAGGTAGACAAGATTCTACAAGTGGAAAAAGTATGCTGGCATATTTCTCTTCTGTGACACCTAAGGATTCTAGAGACCTAAGTTTTGTCTCTAGATTATCATATAACGACGATAAATTAAAATTCTTGCTTGATGATCGATTATTATTTAAGACTAATTGAAGAAGGTCTCTAACATATATCTCAATAAGTGTATCTTCTCTACCGAACCTTTCTTTCAGATGTAGAATTACTTTTGGATAATTATCAGCAGAAACCGGATAACTATTAACTATCTGTGCAGCTTTGGATTTCGGCGTTATCGCCTGTAAAAGATAAACAAATTTCAAATGGTCATCTAAAGTGGTGTCTTCATGAATTTTGCTGAATGAATTCCAAAAGGTTAACCATAATCTTGCATCGCCATCAAACGGCTGTAAACTTATTTCTGGTAAGCGAAGTGGTCGGGACAGCGTTCTTTCAACATCTGTATAATTCTGCGATCGGAGATGTTCTTCGATCGGCTTCACCAAAAATGTCTTTACATTTTGCTTTATAGCAATAAATTTTTCTGTATACTCCTCGCATGCTTCAAATTCTTTAGAACAATCTTTTTCTACAACTTTCTCTGTCAACATAAAATTCAAAATTTCTTCATCTACAGCTCGCAATCTTGTGCTTTTATCTTCCAGTTGACACATTAAATTCTCTATTAAATTAGCATCTGGAGTTGCGTCGTTTAAAGCTTCATTTAAAGCATTATAAGTTTTCGTAAATCCAGTTCTAAGAAACGTTCTTTTGATTTTCAAAGCATCCATTTTTTTTCAATGACAACTTCTGTTAACAAATAAAAAACAGTTACTTTTCACACGTCCCTATTAGTTCGGACGCCACATATCGCAAACGATGCGAAATCGAAGCTATAAAATCTATTTGAAAATATAGACATCGTCGTTTTACTTTAAACGTGTGAAAAATAATTTAAATATCTTACAAAAAAAATGAAGCTTCAAAACATTTTCAGATAAAAACTTAACACAAACTTTATTCCAGAATAATTCTACTACCTTTTTTTATCATTGCTCGTGATCATCTGCGAAAAATAAAACTATGACCATGGAGTCACTATGAGAGTGTGGACACAAAGTAATTACAAATATTAATCGAATTCGCGACAGTAATCAGTATACGTCATTTAATACTTAGCATACCTATATAATAGCTGCATTTTCCATACGTATTTTAACTCTCGATTAAATATTTTTTTGTTATTTATTAAAGTTTTAATTGACGAGGGAGACGATTTTCTAGGTTTATTTTTGCTGTATTATAACGTCTATATTTTTTCAGATAAAAGTATTGAAAACGGTTCTCCTTTTAAAAGCTATATTAATCGTTCAGTGAATGAGACATTCAATTCCTCACAATTCTTGAATAAATTATAACTTAATAATAAAAAAGTCTTTTTCAAAGTCGCAGAATTACATCCTCTAACATTTTCATTTTCAAATTTTGTAAGACTATAACAGATTTACACCTGTACTTGAACGTTAGTGTTAAATGAGGAAAATTGTTATTAGTCACAATAACCAGATAATGATCCGGAATCATATGATGTTTTTCAGGTGACATTATGAGAAACATTCAAAGCGATGCAAATAGCTGAGAGAGTGTGTTTCATATATAAGCTTTAACATCAATGTATAAGATTGAAATGAAAGTGACTCAATATTCCTTGCGTTTTAATGTGTATTATATTTACTTTGAAGGTTGTAAAAACATATTAAAAATCTAAAGCTGCATTGATTTGTAGATATTTTTCAATAAATTTAGTTTAAAACTGTAAATTTATGGCATTTAATTTTGAAAACAGAATAAAACTTAAGGATATTCTTTCAGATATGCAAAAAATTTAACTGTTTTCGATTGAATTAAAATATTTCGGTTATACAATACTTCAGTTATATAACTACTTTTGAACTATTTCTGTAATGATTACAGTTATACAAAAGATTGTTAACGCTTAATCAGTTTAATGGTAAACGATAATAAGAAAAAGAAATTTATATATTTGCAGTTTTTCCACGTTTTATGGTTTTACGATGGAAAAATATAAATAGTAAAAATCAACCATTCTACAATTGCCCCTTTTTTCATGTTATGATGGACTAAGGAAAATAAATCTATAGTTATTAGAATTAATATGCTTCGTAATGCTGATTGATGCAGAATAAAACATTATTTTTTTTATAAAATGCACATTAAAAATCTCTTTTGAAAACTTTCCTGAAACAGTTTTTTTATTATCATTTAATAAAGATATGTGACATTAGGATTCATTTTTTGCCTTAAGAATTTATGTCTTAAAGTTTAATTAAGTATTTATTTATTGACAACAGTAATACTTTGAAACAAATGCCCTTTAAAAGGAAATATTATTTGGCTGATTGATGTGAATTTAATGTTTTTTGGACATATTAAGAAAAGTCAATAGAATTCAATTCTTTATAGCTTTACTATTATATTCTTTTTTAAAATGCTGATATTAAAAGTAGTATTCTTTAAACAATAAAAACATATACGAAATAGCTGTAGAATGCTGAGTTGTACTACAATCTGTTTTCTACAGTAGATGGTGAATTGGTATTTATTGTCAATTAATTCATTCAACATATTGTCAGTGGAGTGAAAATAATTTTATTGCATTGCTGCCTGGAGACTATAACGTTAGTAGAGTACTTTATGAAGATTAGTTGTAGTATTTCACATTTACAAAAACTTAAAACAATTCCAATTGCTCTGTGTTTTAATTAAATGATATATTTTTTACAGATGTTCAAAATTTCAATATCCAAATAATGATTAAAAAATCATGCAATGTTTCTGAGAACTAAAAATTTATCAAGAAATTATTCATTTGTTTTAGACTACTATATCTGTGTCAGTATATTTTATGGGTAAACATTATGCCTTATTTTGAAAAACTGGCATTATTAGAGATCACTGCATTGTTTATTTCTCTTATAAGTATTTTTAGACAGTTGTTAATTAAAATTTTGGCGGATTATGTAGCAAGATTAATATGTAACAAACAATTTTGATGGAACAAATAGTCCAGATATTTTAATATTCAAAAGATTAATATTCAAAAATTAATTACTGCAATGCAGTATTTGAATTGTAAAGAATATATGTATTTTTTTGCATTTTAGTATTTGTTAATTTTTTAATCTATTTTGTATCATTTTGTGTTTTTGTACAAAAACTTTTCCAGTTAGCAATTTACAAAAGAAGATTGGTACAAGCTATGATGATGCATTTTTTAAATTGTTATAGTCATTAAAATACGTATTTTACTAGCTGTTAAAGATTTTCATCAAGCCTGAGAGAAAAATGTAAATGTACTATAATAATGAAACCCTCTCTCATAACTAACTTCAGCAAAAAAGAAATTGAGTTGACTGTAGGTTCAGGAACTAGGAATAGAAACGAAATTAAAAAAAGGAAACATAAACACAGGCAGTTTACAGGATTCTAAAGAAGGTTACAGCAGAAAAAGAATAAAGAACAAGTAAAATTTTCTCTATAGCAATAATTCACTATTTTTTTTATATTGTCATAACAATAAACTTAGCTTAATAATTTTATTTAATAAGTATATTTGTAATTAAGTGCATTGTAAATTATACATTTCAACTAGCCTAAATAAAAATGTTGGTTGCAGTTTGAAAAAACTGTTTACATTCTCGTGCACTGCCTACATCATACAGCCATCAAAATAACTCCAGAAGTTAAACAGCAATGAAGTCGAGATCTACCATCAATAACGTTTCTCAAATTCAAAGTTTGTATTAGTAACCTTTTTCATTTAAATATTACACTTTCTAAGTTTTATTTGTGTACGTGTGCTATTTTAAGTATTATTTCTATCGTCATGAGCCAGAATAATATAGACTAATAAACAATTTTAAAAATTAATATGCATTTTATTTGTAGGGTACCTGGAAGCTTGCAGGTGTAAAAAATAACCAGGAAAAAATTTAAAACCATCAACAAAATAAATTGAAAGTCTTAGATATTTCGTAAAATAATAAGGCTTTTAATTGGATTCCGGCAGACGTATAAAATGTATGTCAGAAATGAAAATTTTTTATGTCAAATGCCTACCTAAACTTTATATTTTTGTACTTGGAAAAAACAAATACTTTAAATTCATATATGTATATATAAATCTACATTTTTCCTCAAAAAGTTTAGTACTTTATCTTCCGAATTATGAATTCATGAAAATTTTACATTTTAAAGCATTTTACGTAAGTTGTTTTAACTAAATTAAAAGATTTATATAGTCATTTAATAAATGTTTGAAGGATTTTAGAAAAATTTAAAGATATAGGAGGATTAATTGAATTTACAGGGATTTTGTTCAATATATATAACCCCACTCAAATGATAAATTGTTTTCTTAGTATGTTGTAGAATTATAAAATGTACAAATATGATTTTCTTAGAATATAAATATAAAAATATTTTCTAATTAGAAAATACCCATTCCCTTTCTTCAACTTTAAGAAAGCTGAAAAGGTACAAAGGCATAAGAAATCATGAAATAAAAAAAAATATTTTTGTTTTTTGTAACCAATAATGTTTCTGGAACAAGATAAAATAATGTATCTGTAACTCATTCTAAACAGTATTACAATTAATTGACGTATTAAAAGAATTTTATAAGAAGTAATTTTAATGGTACTTATAAGTACTGTTGGTAGATAAAGGGTTAAAACTTATGCTACTTCCGGAAGACCTAAATATTTTGCAATTTCAAGAAAAAAAAATCGGTAAATATGTGATCATAGTCACAACTTTTTATCAACTTGAAATTTCAATAAAAAAAAAGTTATTCGTGATACAGCCTAAAATGTACTAGTGTTTCCAAAAAGCTACACCGCAGTTCAAAAAAGGACATTTTGAGAAAACTGAATTCAATGTTTATGTAAAATAACACAGCCAGTAATTGATGAAATACAGTCAATGCTACGGGCTTTTTATTATATTCCTTTTTTTATGTTTTAGAAGTAAATAAACACGATTGCTAGAATACTTAATCAGTGTCCTATAATTCAGAAATTTAAATCCGCAGAAATTAAATAAAAATAATTTTACAAATAAATCGATTATTTTAATAGCCGTTTTATGTGTGGTTGATCAGGCAAAAGAAATCAATCGAAAGTATAATAATTATTTTTTAAATATTATCCTCTGGCTGTGATTGACACTGATTCTTATAAAAATATTAGTTTGAATACACGAGACAAACTTAAAGTATTTTAACCTACCCCACTCGTCTCCAACTAATCAAAAATGAAATGAGTACACTTTTTAATAACGATAATTAATAAAATAGCTTCATTTACACCAGACAGCTGAGAACAATATCACATAATATACACTGGCATTCGAACAAAAATATTATGTATAATGTATAAAACTCCTTTCTGCATGAAACAGTAGAATGTTTCAGAAACTTAAACCACAAGTGAAAAGGTACCAACTACCCTAAGTTGTTTTCAGTGACGAAAAATAATATTAGAATATATTTATTGAAATTCATTTACTGAAGATGGATTACACAGATAACGGCAAATGCTTTGCACCATGTCGGCCTTTTTAAAAATGAAATTAAATAGTTAATCGTCATGGGAAAAATTATGTATGCTTACTGCAAGTTTCATTAATTGCATATGCTCGACTATAAGATATTATTATCTTTTTAACCTTTTCAACCATGATTATAACCCAGCTCCAGCAATTGATATTAATTTTATTATTTCCTACTCCAATAAAATTCATAAAAATTGTTTTTCTCTGGAACTGAAATTCCTAAAATATATTTTACTAAAATAAAAAAAAGCATATAATATTATATATTGTAGTAAATAACAATATATATAGATATGTGTGTATGTGTGTGAATGTAGAAGGTGCTATTTTCTTATTAAAAAAGGTTATGAGTGTAAATGCTAATGTATTTAAATTAACTTAGTAAGTATATGCCGGAAGGCGCTGAAATTTTGATTTTGCAAATTTAATGCTTCCAAAAATCGGTTTCTGTTAAGCTTGATATCAGCTATATTACATGACTAATAGGGCGGAGCGCAAAAAACTTTTTTTCGAAATTATATTCTCCCTAGCGTGGAAAAGTTGTGGAGTGGTATCACTAACATACTCACAAAATTTCACAATAATCAATAAATATCTTCCGGTTCCACTTTTGGGTCAAAATATGCTATTTTAGCCGAAAATGTTGTAAATTGTCTCATTTCAGCAATATTTTTAATTTCCTATTTTTTCTCCGCCCTAGAGCGGAAAAGTTGATAGAGTACATAAGGAACATAAGTCTAAAATATTAAAGTAAAAAAAAATATCTTCCAGTTTCACTTTGGAGTTTAAGTATGGGAAATGTATCGAAATTTATTGAATTTTTCATATTTTAGTGAGTTTTTTTAGTTTTAGATTTTCTATTCCCGCTGGCGCGAACCAGATGGATAATCAATAATAATAATAATCAATAAATATGTTCCGGTTTCCCTTTCGGCATCTAAAAATGTCAAAGTAGCCAAAAATTATGTAAATTTTCTCTTCTCAAGGATTTTTTTCCTTATCAATTTTCTCTTCCCGCTGGCGCGGAAAATTTGGAAATTCATATGACAAACATAAGTGTAAAAAATTAAAGTAATTAATAAATATTCTCTGGTTTGATTTTTATTACTTAAAGTGGTAAATACATGACATTAATGTACACAAATATCATAGAACAATCGAATTAAAAGCGATCTGAGGGAAATTCCTCTAATAAGTTCGGCTTTCTGTTCCTTTACTGTAGTGTTACCGTTGGTTTAATGTTCTGCTCGTGATAGGTTCGTAATGAGGATATTCAATTTTAGCTTCTATATTTTATTGAAAAATAATACATCTGAAAGGATTTAGAAAATTTTAATTTGTAACATTTAGTTGAACTAATAGAGTGCATGGAAAATATTACACAGAAATATCACAATTAAAGCGGAGTACATGGGATTTGTGTCGTTTAATATTTTGGGATCCTAAAGAAGTAAGAACTGGCGTTCTACCAACTTATGAAGATATAATGTGCTTTTAATTGGTGAGAAATGAATCGAATTATAATTAAAAATTGGACCCACCTTTAGGGTAATAGTGGATTATGGGCTGAAATGGTTGAAGCAATTTGGCAGACTGCATCAGTTCCAACGTTTTCTACGCAAAGCATAGTCCAAATGATTGCTTCATATAATGATAAATATAAGAGTATAAAGGAGTTTGACGCTAAAGAACAGACGAAATCAAAATTGAAAATTTTCCTTTTAGAAGGGAAGAAAAGGTATGTTTGAAAATTTTTCTTACAAGTGTACATCTCTAGAAGGATGTAAATGCCTAAGTAATATAAAAAATTCCAGAATTGAAAGACAGTCTCTTAACGATCAAGGAACTTCAAGGAAATTGTCGACAGATCCAATTGATACTCTCGGAAGCACTGCCCACAACACTGAAACTGAGTAAATGAACCAGCAAGCTCGAAAAGAAAGTTTCAGAAAACGGTATAAAAGGAAAAAAACAATCACTACTGCGTTATCGAAGATTTAGTTATTTAAATATCTTAGTCTAATTGATGAACTACTGTATCACGATCTTAGTGATAAACCTTTAGTGTCATTGCAATCAAACATAAATACTATAAGTATATCACGAACAACCCGTCGTCTTGCCCTAGCCAGAACTTGAGACACTATGAGAGCGTCCGACCGAGTTACAGTATCAGTAACAGACGCACTTCTTGAAGACTTAAGAGTTGTGACACTACACTCCAATGTGAAGTCCAATGTTATAGACAGGCATAACACAAGAAGAGAAAAATATAAATATTGCATTCAATGTCAAGTATAAGATTAGAGTTTCATAAGAAAATTAGATTTACCAATACCTTGAAAAGATGGTATTTTGATCGTCGAAAAGATCAAACTTTAATTCAAAGAATTATTGATTGAATGTTCCATCAACAAAGAGTTTTTGAAGAATACTTGACACTTAAGAAGAAACTGGCTGCGATTACATAGGGCAAGCGTCACCAATAACTTCTTCTGCTATGTTTCTTATATGATTTTCCATACTTCTGCTCCAGCGAGAAGAGAAAATTGATAAGAAAAAAAAAATCTCTGATATGTGAAAATTTACATACTTTTTGGCTACTGTGACATTTTTAGACCCCGAAAGGGCGCATTTATTTATTATTCGGAATTATACGGAAATTAATTATTATACGGAATGCATTTATTTATTATTCTAAAGTTTTTTATTTATGTTTCTTGCATATTCTTTGACCATTTCCATGCCAGCGGAAATAGAAAATCGAAAAATTAAAAAAATGACTAAAATGTGAAAATTTGTATCATTTTCAACAAATTTCCCATATTTAGAACCCAAAGTAGAACCGTAAAATATTTTTTAATCACTCTAATATTTTAAACTTGTGTTCCTCATGTACTCTTTCAGTTTTTTCGCACTAGGACGAAGAAAAAATTAAAAATTAAAAATATTACTGAAATGTGAAAAATCATTAAATGTTTGGCTAAAATTGCATGTTTCGACCCAATAGTGGAACTGGAAGATATTTACTGACTGTTTTGAAATTTTGTGAGCATATTACTGATAACACTACACAACTTTTCCGCGCTAGGGAGAAAATAATTTCGAAAAATACTTTTTTACGCTTCGCCCTAATGACTAATACTGCAGTTAATATTTTAATAAATAAATTGTGAAATTACTACTAAAAAATGTCAAATGTAGAAAACAGAATATTCTACTAAAATTGATTTTTACAAAATTTATTATGTGAATGTAAAATTTTAGTTCTTTATGCCAAAAGAGTTTTGAGACTTTTGCACACTGTTCTCGAGCAATTAAAAATTAACATCTGTAGTCCAAAACTTTGTATAGTCATATTTGCGATATTACTTCAATGGAAAACTTCCTGTTTAACATCCCAGATTAAATACATATTCTCCTTTCTTCAACACATGTTGTTCGTTTTGAAAGTTTAAAAATTAATGTGAATTTTATATGAAGACGGCCAATTAGTATAGTTATGATATACGTATTGAAAGAATACATAATTTATAATTGAAGGGCTTCATTCATTTTTTTTCTTTAAAATTGGGTGAATATTTGAAAATTAGGATGAATGAAGCGAATCCTATACTAAGCTACTCAATTGACATTTTTCTCGTACATTTTACTAAAAATTATTCAGTATTTTGACTTGTAATTAAACTTAAAAATATATTATGATCTGTACATTTGCACAATATTATTATTATTAAATATAGAATTTTGCATTTTAATTAACTCATTTTACATGTTTTTCCTTTACGGACACATTTTTGCAAATAAGAAATGAAACACGCATATTTTCAAAAGAAAAGGTAAATCATGGAGTTATTAATTATAGATACAATCATGGTTAATTCAATAAATGAAATATATTTCCATTATTCCGCCAAAATACATCAAAAACTGTTTTTTAAATTTAATTAAGGAAAGAAATATTTTTGAGAAATAAAATATAATCTGTAGATTCAGACATATTCTTCTTATCGAGAGGTATTAAAAAATATTTTGCTGAAGATATTTTTTCATTATAATAATTAATTTTTGTAGATGATAATGAAAACTGCGTATTACTTGCAGTAAATAAAAATCACCGAGTCAGTAAAAATGAATGCAGTGGTAACTGATTTTGATTAATTACGTGATCTATTATCGTTACATAAAAATTTCTCATTTTTTGAGAATATATTCAAATAAAGAAAGGAACCTATATATCTGCCTTTTGCAAAGGCGAAATATTTTGAATATTGAAAATAACTGCATGATGTATCCTTCAAAACGTAAAAGAACATAAAATATTCTTATATTAAAAATGTATATTATATGAAAGGCGATATGCATTTTTATAGTATACTTTTTTAAAGATTGGATTGAAATGACACATATTTTGACACATACTCCTTTTAAACATATAATAATTTCATGATTTCTTTTATGATATTTTTCATAAACATTTTTATGAAAATTATAGCACAATTTTAATGAATTAAAATTCGTGAAAATTCAATTATTTATATTCAATTTTAAAAATATTTTTTAATGTTAATAATTCAAATACGCAATGTTTTATTATGTGAAATCTTTTAAGCAGACGATACTTACGCATTTAAAAAAAAATTATATTATGATTGTTTTAAGTGGCAACAAAAAATTGTAAACAAAAAAATCAATTAATATATTGTAAAATTTTGCTTCAAAAAAAAATATTTATACCAGTCTTATACTATAATTGAAAAATTCCGATGAAATTCTTAGCTATTTTGATGAATTTACATTCCTAAAATTAAAATGAGCCAAAATATAGAATAACGTTTTTTGATTAATAAAGATTCAAAAATAATGCAAGAAAATAGTGTTATATTCAAATATTTATAGTATGAAACAATGCTTCGTGAATGCAAACGAAACATGGCTTTTGCTAGTACTTTTTATTATAGGACATTTTTGTTGGACTGTACCTTTTTTTATTTGCTTCCATTCTTTTATTCAATCACTTTATCAATACCATGCGATTTTGTCCGGTTAAATAATTCAATTAAGAGTCTAAGAATCATAATGATAAAAATCTGACAGGAGAAAAACACCCGTAGAGAATGCATTGTTTAGATTGGCAATGGAATACTCGTTTCACCTTGAACACAAAAAAGACGCAACTAATTACGACATAAAATGCTTATACGTTGGGATACTAAACGCATTATTAAGATCCGTTTTGAGCAGTTTATTGCTTCAAGAAAACTAGAAGATTAAATGGAAATAATAGCGTAAAAAATCATTGCCTAGAACAAAAGGAAAATTGTATTTTTTGTGCTTATTTTTTGAATAATAAACTTTGAAAGCTTCATTCTCTACAGATTGGGTTAATGTAAGAAAAAGAGATAATATCAACGAAAGGTAATCTAAATATAACAGTTTTATATCCAATAAAAATCATAGCGTGGGTTTTTTAACGCGTTATTTGACGTAAGTAAAATAAATTTTTCTGTATAAAACATGTAAAGATAAATTTTTCTCTGCTTTGAGAATGGGAGAATGTTAAAATGTTATTACTTGGAAATCCATATTTAAAATGCTAAAGTACGTGACGAAAAGAGGTAGTTAATTTTGTTTTGCAATATGAATGTGCTGTTCGTGAGAAAAAAAAGGGAGTCAATTTTCATCGATAGGCTAAAAATTATTTAACTAAACAAGGTAACCTATATAAATTTATTAAAAGAAATGCAGAATATTACATCTGAGTACCCGATTTCTGTTTTTTAAATACATCGGTAATGTTTCATAATTTCGAAAAAATCGTCGGTGACAGTAAAAAATTTCAGGGAAAGAAACTAGACAGAGACAAGCATCTGTAATGCAATAGTCCAATTAAGGGGACGGTGGACGTTAAAAATTTATTTTATTCATTTTTATCATAGCAATATGAAATTTTGTGCATATATACATTTCACCAACAGCATATAGAATACCTTCAAAAATTTTCCAACCTTATTAAAATTTGTATTTTTTTTTACAAAAATTTAAATTTTTAAACGAAATTTTAAAATGCTCCTCGTGTCTTAATTTTTGAAATATTTTCTTGCTTTTGCATTTTTATCACTTAAAACTATATTGTAAACAAATTTGTGTAAGATTTTTTAAATCTCTTGAATAGTTAATATTTTAGAGATTTTTTTTCTGAATTCCTTATCGATTTTCATCAAAATTTTGCCTTTTAATAAGTAAAAAATAAAATTTGACTATACTAATGAAGACGAATTTTAAAAAGCTTACACAATTTTTTTAAAATAATATCAGGATACTTCCTTATCAATTTTATAAATATTGATCAAAAATTAAGACGCAAGGAGCAATTGAAAAATCTAAAAACGCTGAAAAATTAGTTTTAAGAAAAACAGATTTAAAGTATATAAATACATTTATCTTATTTTATTAACTCCTTAAAACCTTCATAAATGATATTTTAATAAGAAAAATCTGTTTAGGTACAATTATACCCCAGAAATAGACTTTTTTTCTGACGATTTTGCTATAGATGATTTTGCTCAAATAAAGGTCCACTATCCCCTTAACGTAACCTACATGAAAAATTACAGATAAAAAGCTTTTTTTTCTTTCTTTCTAACCGATTACCATGGCCCTACCTGACGAGTTACCTCAGATTAACGGATTAGATACCTAATTCGAGGCGCGGGACAGCCTAATCGCCGAGAAGCTGCAATAAACCTTATTTCTTGACTTCTTATGTCATCATTTCTACAGTACTTGCTTCTCGTTTGAGCAAACACCCTTTTGCCAGTTACTTAACATTACATCCTGTTGTTTGAACTGCAAATAGCTACTTGAAGTTGTTTAAAACCTTGGCTCTTAATTTAAAACCTTGGTCAGATGACGAGACATTCACCTGGCTCGGCACTTCCAGATTTAGAATTCACAGGTAACTTGGAGGGCTTTGCATCCACGACGGATTTTACACGCATAAGGCGCCATTAGCGTACATGACGGAATTTTAGCCGGCAATGGGGTGAACCACTAAGAAAAGTACTCGGGTCGGCTATTTAGATTAAGTGCTTTGTTGATAATCTTTGTGGTTTATTACACATTGAATTAACTGTGTGATTTGTTGCCGCACACCTAGTACTCATCATACCAAAAGAAACGGGGCTAGATGTTTTTGAGCCTAAACGGTGACACTGAACTTAGCTGAAAGTGGGGGCAATTTGGAGGTAATTGAAAAGATCAGAGAATGGGCTTTGAAAGGCTTAGAAATCTCCCACTCGTGGACAGCCAACCTTTCGGTATAGGAACTTAATGCCCACGAGGGGAAACATCCATCCAAACAACCCTAACCCATTTTTTAAAACTTAAAGAAGAAAAAAGAAAGAAAAAAAATATATATACAATTAATTCACAATAGGTTACCCTATTTTTTCAGGGGGAACCTGGTATTATACATTTCATAGATGCTTAATCGCAAATATATATACATGAATACATTTAGACAAATATGGGAATGACTGACAATTTCCAATTTAAATTAGAATTTGAATACATAAATATAGTTAATTAAAGTTAATTGAGGATTTTTTTTTCTCTCTGAAAATAACTTAGAGTTGGAAATCGTGAGTACTGACAAATGATGCGAATAATTCAATATGCTGATTACAGAATTTCATACAAACTAAAAATTGAAGCTACGTACGTTATCAGAGAATGGGCGAAAAGCTACGTCGTACCGCTGAAGAGAAAATTTTGTTCCGAAAAGCAACACAGATGAGAGCGTTGGAGAAGGAGACAGGATCCCGCCGTTCTACCAAAAGCTTTGCTTAACTTATATCAGGTGACTATATTTAATAAAAACTTTTTTTGAATAAAATTACTTATAATTAAATTTTTGGAAAGATAGTTATAAAAAATTGTGTTCGAAAAACCAATTACATTGAAATGATGTGTAAGTTCGTAGATAACATCAAAATTGAAGTTAGATTGACAATGCAATATCTCTTTCCACAAATTAGCACAATAGATTCCTTCTTCAGTGAGCAAAAGATTATTAATGCATTGAGGTAAACATTCATAATGCAATGTCCCTAAAATTAAATTTTGTAGTGCGACCTGTTGTCAGACAAGTAAAAAGTTAATCAAAGTTTAGAATAAATATGCTATAGCATAGTGCGATATAAATGAACATTCTTCTTGATACATTTTAAGGGGTTCCAGGACATAAAAATCTTCAAATTTGCTGATAACATTTTATTGCATTATGAATTTCTCTGTTTCTTTATGCTTAAAATTATGCTTTAAACCATGTTTCAGTCTTAAATAGAAGAGAAAATATTATTATCATTTTTTTTCAAGATCTAGTTTTTAAGGTATGATTGCCATGGAAAATATTTCTAGTGAAATGCGATTTTTTATAATGGGTTTTTTCTTAATTTCTCGGATTTAAATAGTTTTAAATCAAACACTGTAAAGGATAAATGCTTCAAACTTATAAAATGTATTTTTTGATTTTTAAAACCTTTATTATTTTGCAAATTTGAAAAAAAATATTTACTTTTGAAAATATGTTTTTTTAATAATAAAAGCTTCATTATTTTTTTATATTTTTACTTTAAATATTTTTTTTTTATTTTTTAATTAATATTTTTAAAAATGTGGAATCAAATCACTATTTCTGTTTAATTAAATGTAAAAAAATTAAAATTTAACAAATGATATTTTGAATATACAAGTGATACATTGAGTAAATACAGTGAATAATTTAACAAATTTAAATTACCCTGCTTAAAAAAGAAAAACATATGTATTTTTAAAAATGTGACAAGTTTAATCATGCGTGTTTTTACAAATAATATAGCAAACCATTTAAAAAATTCAAAATTTTAACTCAATAAATAAATATTTTAAAATGTGGCTGTGAAACCTTAATTTTTTCATCATTTTCTTTGCCTGATAACAGAAATTTCTTATTTATATACTGTGTAAATCAAGACTCGTTGCTGCAAGCAATTTATGTGATTTTAGAATTAATTCTCTGAATCTTCTGTATTTAAATCTGAAAGATGAGAATTTCAAATTTTCCAGACTTACAGAATTAGATAAAGAACTTAGTATGAAAGACTCTGTTGTGTGATTTTCCATCTTTAATTAGAAAAGAGATTTAAACTTGAAATATTTGAAAGATAATGCCACCTTATTTCCTAGAGTTTTAAGATTACGAATAGTTAAAAATCATGAATATATGAGAACATTAATTCTCAAAGAAATTTGAAACTTTTAAGATATAGCAGAATCTATAAACTTTTATAATCCGAAATATCAGAATTCCTACGTTATTCATAGATAATGCTAAAGGTTTTTCAATGTAAATAATGAATAATGAATTATATTTGTTTATTCTTTTGTTTCTTCTTCACGAAATCTAAGTTTTTATCTGCTGCTAATCACAATTCTGGTCAATATGATGATTTCTTTAACCATAAAGGGATAAAATATTAGTTAAATTATGAAATAGAAGTCCGAATTTCAAATTTGATTTGGAAAATATTACATTAAAAAGATAGTTACATTTTTTTCCCTTATTTTTTATCAGTTTAATTGAAAAGCTAAAATGCTGCATGTTAAGTAATTATATTCAGACAAACTCTATGAAGAATAACTCCACGGACTAAATAAATATCAAATATTAATATTTAGTATTATTTATAAAAAAGAAACATACAGCTAATATAAAATTATGTGTTCCAAGTTATTTTACAATGCTTTAAAGAATATGATACATGCAATGAAAAAGAATATATCAGATTTGGGCAAAAAATAATTACATGCATTTTAAATATAAATTATCATAATAACTTTTTATTCTGAATTTCTTCAAGGATCACAAAAAGCCGGATAAATTTTATATCACTGTTACATTTTAAAGGTGTAATCTTCAAAAACGTAATATTAATAGTCCTTATAAAAAGAAGATATATATTGTATTTACAACTATACTTGAAAAGCACTTTCTAAGTTAATATATATATTATGTGGAACATGTTTTCACTAATATCATTTATTAATCTGGATTTTGTTTGTTTTCAAATAATTCTCTGAATCTTCTATATTTAAATCTTTGAAAGATGATAATTTCAAACTTTCCAGACTTGGTACTTTCAGAAATAGATGAAGAACTTAATATGGAAGACTCTAGTGTATCATTCTCTATCTT
Organism: Maratus speculifer; assembly: GCA_964019185.1. Lineage (NCBI taxonomy): Eukaryota > Metazoa > Arthropoda > Arachnida > Araneae > Salticidae > Maratus > Maratus speculifer. The sequence goes on along the minus strand of OZ025294.1, from coordinate 163,909,031 downwards.
TTATTAGAAAAGATATTTAAACTCGAAATATTTCAAAGATAATGCCGTCTTATTTCCTGGAATTTCAAGATTAGGAATAGTAGAAAATCATGAATACGTGAGAACATTAATTTTCAAAGAAATTTGAAACTTTTAAGGTCTAACAGAACCAATAAACTTTTATAATCTGAAATATAATAATTCTTATGTTATCCACAGCTAACAGTAAGTATTTGTTAATGTAAGTACGGTTGAATTGTTAATTTAAAATAAAAAAGAAGTTTTTCTAATTCATTTTAAAATTAAATAAAATTAAATGTAGAATATTTAAACAAAAAAAAACTTATTTAAACTCATTATATTTCATTTTATTATTAATTATAACCAATTACTTAATATAAAACTTAATATTATGTTTTAGAATAAAAATATTAAAATCTAAACTGTATGTGTTAGATAGAAATATCTAAAGTATAAATAAAAAGCAAAAGTGGTGTAAAAAATTTCACTATATAATAATATTTCCATTTGTTTAATTTTTATCGTCCTTAATTAGAAAAAATCCAATTATTTTTTCCTATTTTTCGTATTTATAAATATAATGACAAACATCAATCACAAACATACTGTAATATATCAATAAAAATTTAAATTCAAACATGATTTTATGTTTTGTCTGTACAGTTTGCATTAAATGTGTATTATTTAAAGGACGCAATTTTCTAGTTTTATTGTATACATATTGAAGGTATACTTAGTAATTTATTAATAATGTATTACTTGTAGAATATTTCTCAATTTTTTGTCGTTGTTGTTGAAACAGTGAAAGAGTTCAAACGTTCATGGATCTCCTTGTTTCAATTCTGCTTTATACCTAGTCGTAATTTGAAGTACCTTACATGTATGTGTTCTTATTGTGATAAAAATTTAATTGCAAAGAAAAATTTGTATTTGAGAGAAAAGTTAATTCAGAAAAATCAATAGTAAAAATAATTATTAAGTTGTTTATTCTCAAAGAGTTACGAAGGCTTGCAAGTTCATTGTTCTATTTAGAAAAAATCATATTTTTAATGCACAATAATTTGAAAAATTATAATTATAAATATTTTCATGAAAAACAATTATCACTGAAATGTTAAATTTTGTAATGCAATCAAAGAATCTGTAAAAATATTGGACAAATAAATTAAACATATAAGTGATATTTAACCTTAAAATAGAATGCACTAAAATGAGATAAAATTTAACCGCATATTGCCAATTTATTTGAGGTATTCTACATATAACCTTAATTCGGAAATAATTCATTTTATGCATCTCTCTCTGTGTAAAATTGTTATTAGTTTGCTAATGAATGAATAACCTTTCTGTAAGTAAATTATTACCATATGTGTTAAAGTATATGTATCACAACTGCAATTAAATTTATAAATACCTTTTTTTTAAGGGTTGACACTGTCCATTATTTTTTTAATTCTATTTAGCCTAATTCTCTAAACAAAAATGTTTTACACATACAGTTTTAAAATGTGAACAAGAAATGTACTACAAAATTTATTTTTCTGATTTAACCGAAAGAATATATTATAAAAACGTCCACCACTAATTCCATTGTAATAGCGAATTATATGTATTAAATATAAAATTTCTTACATGCAACAAAATACAGTATTTTAATAAAAAACGTCTTTGATGAATTCTTTCCAGTTAAAAATATCAGAAATTACAGGCATAAAAATATGACTATTTTAAACTATACGTGCTCCATGTAAATAACATTACACAATATTGCAAACATTAAATTATAAATATTATTTAAATATTTTCAATAATTACTAAAACAATTATCTTTTTTTTCACTATTAAAATTATTGCAAAGTTACTTTTAATAGAAAGCATTACTTCCAATCCAACGAAGCGTTTAAAAAAATAACGAAAATTAGTCATATATATAAAAAAAAATCTTTCATTTTTATGCGACATGGGATTTTGCTTTCCCAATTAGTGCCGGCTTGTTGGCTCATTAAGATAAAATATAAACATTTTATTCTTTTTGTCAAGCATACCGCACATTTTTCGAAATAATGCAGACAGTAAAAGAGTTTATTTTTAAAGAATAAAATAAACATACGTTGTTTAGATTTGTTGAGTTTATCGATTTTAAGAAGAATACTTTATACATATTATCACCCCTTCTCATTCGCATAACATTTCGAATATAGATATATTTTCTGCTACAATTTTAAATGATATTTAATTGTTTAGTACAGGGTGTTACAATAATAACTTTTGTAAATTGAAGAATTTCTAACAGTGTTATGCTGCAAAAAATGGGTTTGTTTGAGTAACCAAATATGCAATCTATACATTCAGTCATAATTACAGGTTAATTACTTCAATCTTATCCTAATTTCTTATGATAACCATAACAATAATGAAGAAAAAAAATATATATATAGAACATATTAGTTGAACAATATCTACAGCATTATTAATATGCTGTATGAAGATTGTCATGAAAGCCTGAACATTGTAGTAGCATATAATAATTTGTTTTCTGCACTCTATTCAAATTACTTTCATGCATAACAGCTACGATGGATATTAAAACATTTCTTCAAGTATAATTCAAAAAATATATCTTGGATTTTTTTTTTTTTCTAATTGTAACGAAATGTACCTATGAGCGTGGTCTACTAATTCATTTGTATGCTACGATGCAAAAAATTAATTCACGGCGCATTATAACTTTTCAGACATAACAGCTACAATGGATATTAAAACATTTCGTCAAGTATAACTCAAAAATTACTTCTCGGCTTTTTTTTTTAATTGTAACAAAATGTACCTGTGAGGGTAGCCTACTAAATGCAATTACTATTAAGAACCCACAAAGTTCCAAACCATTTAAAAATTATATTCATAATCTGAAAAGAAATACTATATGTCTTCACATGCCACGGAAATTTAGTGTGCATCGTTTTAACCGGTTGGATGTTTTCGTAGAAAAACGGATTACAGCACATGGAGTAATGATATTATTCACATACTAATATTAAAGCATAATAAAATATATTTAAACAGGAAAATAAATCTTGATTTTTTTTCGATTTAAAAGAAAAAAGCCAAAATAAATTAATATTTTATGACTTGCAATAATCTCTGTAGCATAATTTTTAATTCCCAATAGCATTTTCATATTTCACGTTTGCAATGCAGAAACAATTCTTTCATGATGAAACAAAATTTTCGATTTATGACATCATTTTCTTTTTCTTTTTCTTTTTTTTTTTCGTTTTAGTATTATAAATGAAATTGGTACTTTTCCAGAGTAGCTTAGTTGGCGTGGTAGAGAAAATGAATTTGTCACGTTCTGTAGTAAACATTTCATGCATATTTTCTGATAAGTTATCCATTGTTTGATATACTTAAGCATTACTTTAATCATTTATGTAGTTCGTTCACATTTATCTATTTTCCTTTACAAACAGAAGTAACGTCTACATAAAAACAAGTGAGTAAGTGTGATCTCAGATCGCACCAAGGGTTTCATTTAATATCGCCTTCAAAACACTATCATTAAATTAACAAATGAAAATTGTCAATAGAAAATTAATCATTCCTTCTATAAGTGTCAGCACAAAACATAAATTTAAGGGAGATCAAACTGGTTACCTGAGACGGCTGATAATTCAAATGAATATGGATTTATTAAATTAAAAAATATTTCACTTAGCGAGAAAAAATAGATGATAAATGTTATGTAATATGATGAAATAAAAACAAATAGGCCCATTTTCAGGTGATTTACTTAATCCATTATTTTATGTTACATACAAAATAGTTTTTACATCTATTTAAAGTTGCGTGCAACAATTTGAAAGGAAACACCAAGACCAAAAAAAAGCAAACTGATGACATTATATATATATATATATATATATATTAATTAAAATAATACTCTTTTTAAAATTTTATGATTTATTGTGCGACAAGAAGTATTCAGCTGTAAGTACACAAAATCTGACCTCCCTGACTTACATGGTTTTTCTGTAGACAGACAGAGAGCGGACAGAGACGAATAAGGTTTCGTCAGATAAAAGAAATTCTAAAAACTATCAGTATTATCCGGCGTTGCGTGTTTCTTCAAATAATATAGGGATAAATGAAAAAAATTTCCTGTTGTTTAATCTTATTTTTCGAGTTTTATTGTAACGTTTCTCAATATACACTAAGCAGGAGATGTAATAGAGTAAGGAAAGAATGACAAATGAAAAAAAATATTTATTTCATTATTACCCTGAAAACATAATAACCAGGAGAGGAAACCCAGCCTTATCGGTTTATAGACCAAATTGCTCCGAGCATTAGAATAATATACTAACGCATTCTTTTTAATAAAATGCCAATATCTTTTGTATTTTTCCTAGATATTTCAGATTGTCTATGAAACACACACACACACACATATATATAATATAACTATGATATAACTATATATCAGTGGTTAATCTATATTAGTAAAATAACAAATCGCTAAGTGTATGTGTGTGTGTGCCTGCGATGCCTAGCAAAAACTACGGCACTACGAAGTTAAATTTTTTGTGAAGATTGTCCAAAGCCTCTCCTTTTTTATAGAAAATGATAATATTTTTTTTATAAAAATATGTATAAAATCATATTATCAAACACTGCTGTAAATAAATTCACAATTAACCCTATAAAAAAAATATATTAAATTTAACAAATCCAAAATGAATACAATATTAAGATGCGAATGATTGCCCCACCGCCGCCTCCATCTAGTACAAAAAATAAACTTGCCGCATGTTATCAGCATTACACGTCCGAGAGCTTAACCTCCTAGAAACGGGATCCGCTGTTTCTTTTTCTGACTAAAATACGGCTATCTCGAGAATCTTTTTCCCCCCTTTTACTAAGTGGCAAGGAGGGAGCATCCTTTGTCCTTCTCCGTGGACAGTTCAATCCACGCCTTCTGACAGCGGTTGCCGTTCAACTGCAGGAGTGTTGGCATTCTTTCGACTGGGGTGAGAAATTTTCCCACAGAATGGGTTGTTTTGGCGGTTTTAAAAAAGAATATATTTTCAGTTGCATATTTGTGGCCTAATCCTTTTTCTCTTTCCCGTGAGAATGTATTTATGAAGAAATAAATGTGTATAGATTTTTACAAATACTCAATTTACAAATCGTTTTCTATAAATACTGTTTTTTTCTCCACTAGAAAAAATATGCATTATGTCTCAAATCATATTAAATACTCATAATCACAGAGTATAAGTTTTTTAGATCCTGATTTGTCTTTTGAATTTCTATTCTCTGTTTTAGAAATATTTAGACTGACGAAGCTGCAAATTTAGCAATTTTATAAATAATGAGCTGACTGTATTTCTAAAGGATAAGAAAATAGACTATTTAAAAAGATCTGATTATTTTTCTAGTTATTCACCGAGAAAACCTCTTACACATATCAGTATTTAGAAACAATTTCTCTCTCTCTTTTTTTTTTCTTTTTTTTTTTTTATCGAAACATATGGATGATTTTTCCATATTAAATATATATTTGATTTTAATTTTTTTTGTTTCTTTTATCAAATATGTATTTTCTCATTTATGAATTAAATGTATGATGAATTACTCTGGTTATATAATATCTATTTATCCATATATTTTTTAGTAATTTCGGTATCTGCCTTCTATTTCACTTCAAACATCAACTGTTTTTATTAATATGATTGTAACAAAACTGGATTCATTAGATTATTTAATGGTATTGTCTGAATAACTTTGGATGTATTTAAAAAGTATATATATATATATATATATATATATATATATATATAGACAGATAGACATATAGATATATAAGTGTGAGTGTGTGTGTGTGTGCATAGGAAGAAGACTCTATTTTCTTTTTGAACAAGTTACAAAATGTTGAGGAAAAATTGCTGTTGTTCTTGCTTTCATTAGGACCGATTTTTTTCAGTAGGGATACAGACCGTAAGGGTTGCTTTCTGTGGTATGTTTCTAAAGGGACCTACCACGTACTTATGCAAGAATATCCATGGTTGAAAAAAAACCACTAAAAACTCCGAACGATGAGGCCGACGGACGCGATTACGGTTGAACTCACTCCCCCCCCCCCCCCCTTGTCTATTTCGAGAGAAAAAAAAAACCTTTCAGACACCGATGGGACGATAGGAGAAACGAATTATGTAATTGATATTTCAGTTATAAAATATTAATTTAGAATTACTAAATTTATTTCTGCAGAAATATTCTTCGGTGCAGATGAAAAAAAATATTTATTACTAGTATTCTGCTTTTTTTCTTTTCTTTTCTTTTCTTTTCTTTTTTATTTTTTCTTTTAATCAATTAGGCAAGTATTTACTGAGAAAAACACTAATAATTATAATTCTGTATGCAGAGTTTCCCCCAGAGGATTTCAGGAAGGCGCTCCACCCCTTCTGCCCTTTAGTTGAAAAAATAGCGCCCCTCTTGCCCCTCATACAAAAACTAGCGTCCCCGTGGTCACTCATTCAAAAAAAAAAAAAAAAAAAAAAAAAAAAAAAAAAAAAAAAAAAAAAAAAAAAAAAGCGCCCTTCTTCCCTACATTTGAAAAAAACGCTGCCTTTCAGCGATAATACGAACGCGCTATAGCACGTAAATTACGCAAAAAATCGGCGACCGAATGCAAAAAATAGCTTATGCGTCTCACGGGGTGCGTAATTACGTCAACAAATTGCGAAAAAACGGCAAATTTCGTTAAAAATCGCGGAATAATAACTAATTTCCGACACGATTCGTAAACAAATGGCTAATTTCATCACAAAGACCCGAAAAAAGCGGCAGATTTCTTAAAAGATCATGAAAAAACGACAAATTTCATCCATAAATCGCGATAAAAAGAAAAATTTTGTCAAACAATTCGCGAAAAACGGAAAATTTTACCACAAGATCACAAAAACGGAAAATTTCGACAAAAAATTGCAATAAAACGGCAGATTTCTTTAAAGATTTGCGAAAAAACCCGGCAAATTCGTCCACAAATCTCAATAAAAGGGAAAATTCTGTCAAAAAAATCGTAAAAAATGGTAAATTTTACCGAAAATTCGAGAAAACTTTGTCAAAAAATCCCGAAAAAAAAGCAGATTTCGTTAAAAGATCGCAAAAATGCAAATTTTGTCAAAGTAGCACAAAAAAGTGAATTTTTCTGTTATAAAAACTAATTTTCCTGCTTCAAAATTGTGTTTTTATTACACCAAAAGGGGATTTTCCTAATTCACAATCATTTTCAGGTGAAGAGAAAATTGCACCCGGGGCATAATTAGAATTTGACCCACCCCCCTCCCCACACAGGTACCTAACTCTTTCTTGTGACAGCCCAAAAATGACGTCTGTAGTATAAATTTGGTGCCTCCTAAATTTCGGCGCAAGGGGCGGACGCCCCCTGCCCCTCTGCACTGTTCTGTTCACAATCCATCACAAATTTGACGTTTTTTCGCTTTTTTTTCATGATCTTTTATCAAAACCTGCTGTTTTTGCGATCTTTTAACGAAATCGGCTGTTTTTTGCAATCTTTTAACAATATTTGCCGTTTTTTCGTGATATTTTAACAAAATTTACTTTTTTCTTTTTTTCAATTTTTTGACGAAATTTTTGGATTTTTTTCTGGATTCTTTGACGAAATTTCTGTATTTCCACGTTTTTTTTAATCGCCAAATGCTAGATTCAACGCTATAAAAGTGCCCTTAAAAATCAAAAAAGTGCCCCTAAAAATAAAAAAGTGCCCTGAAAAATGTAAAAAGTGCTCTTTTTAGAACAGTAGCGCCCTGCCTCTTTTTTAACCTGGGGGAAACTCTGCTGTATGCCATTCTCCAGAGCAACGCGTTTTTTAAAAACTTTGGAATTTTTTGATTATTTAAAAACATTATTCAAAAAATTGTTTATTCAGAATGGTTTTTCAAAATTTTTTTTTATTCTTAGTTTATATTTAAAAAGGGTAATTGCAAGGGTGTCAATTTTCCGTATTTCTGGAAACTTCAACATTAAAAGAATTATTTAAATGATTTTCTTTCTCAATGCCCCCCCCCCCCCCCCAACAACCATTCTTTTCAAGAAATAATATTCCTAAAAAAAACAGAGTTTTACAAAAATCTTTTTCTAAGTTATTTTACATTATTTGTTATTTCATGGAGAAAACGTGGAATATTTAGCTTGGAGCGGTATTTTTTTTTTTTTTTTTTTTTTTTTTTAATTTTTAATTTTTTGAGGATTTTCTCAGAGTGTCTTTTCTATTTTTTAAGAGTGATGGGAAACTCTGTTCCAAAATGTCCCCAAATTTAGACTATTAAATTCCAAATAAAAAAAAAACTATTGTCAATTTAATATTTTAGGTATAATTCTCCCCCCCCCCTTTTTCTACATGAAAGTCTCATACCGGATATTAAATACGTGACAATGGTTCTAAGAATATACGAATTACGAATTCGTATATTCTTAGTATACATCTTCGTATACATTACGAATTCTCATCCGCAGTCATAGGGGGCCAGTTCAAAAGTTTTCCTTAAGGGTGGGGGGGGGAGGTGAACTGCGCGGAATATTTCGTAAATCGCGCACAAACTAAGAAAAACCTTTGTTGTATTATCACCTTTTAATTTTGTCAGAGGCATGTGGTTCTTCTGTGAAATTGTTTCATTAAAAATTATCCCGCCAATTCTTTTCTTCTGAGGAATTTCGTGTACTAAATAGAAAATATCTCAAGCGTCGAGAAAAAATATCGTAAATTTTGACAGAGATTTCAGAAACAGATTGAATTTTCTTCCAATAAAACGCTTAAAAAAAAAAAAAAAAAAAAAAAAAAAAAAAAAAAAAACGCGAATTTTTTGAAATTACTATACGTTTTTTTTTTTTTTTTTTTTTTTTTTTTTTTTTTTTTTTTTTTTACATAAGTGCATTTTTGATCACTTAAATTTTTAATTGGGCTTGGAGGATATAACAATAATTAAAAGTGAAACGATTCAAAAAAATCTTTAAGGGGGGATGGGGCACAAAATTCGGATTGTCTTTCTTTTTTTTATGATTAAATGATATTAAATTCATCTTTCTGTCTTAATTAAAAGAATTTGCCAATTTTACTGTGACAATTAAATGAAAGACAATATCCTCTAATATGAAAGTTTTCACTACCATCTTGCATCAAAAGATTTATAATAAAACACTTCTCAGATAATCTGTCTCGTATTAAATAATAATGATAATAATAATTATTATTATTTAAAAAAAAAAAAAAAAAAAAAAAAAAAAAGATGGGTTCAGAAAGTTTATGGAACTGCAAAATATTAAATATGCTATTGTTGCTTTCATCATTTCCCACAAAGAAAAAAGAAATTCTAAATGTATTAAAAAATACAAAATAACTATAGGAAAGATCAGAAATGAAAAAAAAAAAAAAAAAAAAAAAAAAGATAGGATAGAAAAAAATTACTTTTAAAACTTAGCATTTATACTAACTATGCATATGTAAAACACACAGCTAGCAATTTTATTTTTTTTTATTAAAAAAAAAAAAAAAAAAAAAAATGGTAGGCTGGATAGAGAGCAGGAGAGGCATTCATCAACATTCATTCACACAGCGTGCTTATTTATATTATAAGGATGATGTGTGGTACATGCCGAAACAATCTTTATCAATGCATAATGCAACATTACATTTTACGCATATGACGGTGGATCGTCTCTGCAATCCATTTTTGTGGCAAACTACGCATCTTCTTCTGTTTTTTCCATTTAACGGCCAGTGTCCAGATCCGTCAAAGCGTATGGAAGTTCCTGGGGATTTAGGAGTACTAAGAACTTTTGGAATCTCGTGAATTTTAATCAAACTTCTGATTAAGGATAAGCGGAAATCCCTATGATTTTCTTCACCTTTAAACAACAGAAAAGAATTCAAAACTGTAATGTCCAGTAAGTGAAAAAATAGCTTTTTTGTCCATTTCATCGTGCGCCTTTCAACCGAGTAACTATTAGCCATTCTGTCACTCAAATCGACGTAACCCATGTTCATGTTATAGTCAGCAACAATTTTTGGTTTTCTGATTTCTTTTGAAGCAGTTTGTTCAGCTGGATGATGCATACTAATTAACATGTATACATCCCGCTTATCTTTCCACCGCAATGCCGTCAAACCATGACCAAACTTCACACGTATATCACCTGATTTTAGTTTTTCTTGTTGTAAGTCTTTTGGGAAATTTTTTCTATTGCAGCGCACAATGCCGCATGCATTAATTTTTTTCTCCGTTATAAGATGATGGAAAAGTTCCGGAGATGAAAAATAATTGTCCATATATAATTTATGTCCTTTACCTTTTACAGACTCTGTCATAATGTCAACAACATTATATGATGCAGAAAATTTTTTATCTATCTTATTTTTGTCATTTCCAAGATAGACTCTCATATCGTAAGTATAACCTGTTTTGTCCGAAATCTTGTACATTTTTATGCCCCACTGCTTACGCTTTGTAGGTATGTATTGTCTGAACGCCACGCGTCCCTTAAATTTTACGATCACTTCATCTAGGGCAAGTTCTTCACTGGGATCGTAAGCTTTTTTAAATGCTGCATTTTGCATATCAAATATTTTTCGGATTTTCCACAGTCTGTCATAATCTTGTGAATCCTTTGAAGGCTTGTTATGATTATTTTCAAAGTGAAAAAACTTTAAAATAGAAATAAATCGATCTCTAGGCATAATTTTTCTAAATATCGGAGTTTCTAAGAGATCATCTGTTGACCAATAGTCTTGAAATTTATCCTTATGGATATGGCCCATTAACAGTATTGTACCGAGAAATGATTCAATTTCATGAGCAGTTGTTTTTGTCCATTCAGGAGAATGTTTCCTTTTTCCGGATTCTTCTGGTCTTAATTCTAAAACCTGTTCCGCATACCTGTTAGTTTCAATTGTTATTAAATCTAAAATTTCATTCGTAAATAACCCTTTAAAAGATTCATATGCAGATTGCAAACCAACAATATTTGATTTTACACCAACATTTCCTGTAAATGGTGCAATGAAAGCTTTGTCACTTTCTTTGGGTGATTTCCATTCGAATTCATCTTTCTTTTCATGAATTTCCACCGGATCATCATTTTTGCCTTCATTAACAAAATCATTTGCTATCTCTTCAATATTTTCCATTTCACAATCTGAATCACTGTCAGCAAAATACTCATCATCAAAATTGTTCATTAGTTTTTCTATTTCTTTTTGACTCAGACCTTTAAACCGTGGAGCCATTCTTTACAAAATATAAATATTGCTTTGTAATTAAACAATATATTTAGTGACTTTTCTAGCGAGTAAAGAAAGACTAAAAGAAAATATTACCTAGCGCCGTATTAACAAACGTAGTAAATAAAATCATAGAATAACAGAAAAGAGTTCTGCCTGAGAAATCGCCAATTCAAAAACCAGTTATTGCATTAGCACGCCAAAGCAAGAGATATTTCTATTTTCACTCCGGAAATGAGAAACACCCGCCCCTAAAACTCTGCGATGACAGATGATTGATTATCTTACCTTTCGAACAGGGGAAGCGAGCATTAGGGTACAGCGGTTGTACCCTAGCCGATGTTTGGGGATATTTTTTTTAGGGTACATATGTCGTACCCGCCGAATCCAGGAGGTTAAAGATTTAAAGTGTAGAGAGGCAATGACCAGTTGCCATCTCTTGTTATTCCTTATTAATAGTTAGTTTATTTATTTAAAATAGTTTAAATGGTATTAATTGCTCTAGAGGCTCGAGGTATGGTGTTGCCGCACAGTTATTCTCTGGATTTAATGAATTTTGTAATATCATGGACATTTAGTAGTTTAGCTGCAGGTATGAAGGTCTGCGGGTAACCATTACGGTGTGTATTATACTCTAATAGCATTATTCCTTGTCTTTATTAACTTAATCCTCTTCAATTTATCTATTAATTATCCATTCTGATTTTGTTTCGATCTATAGGCGCTATTTGGGCTGCTGGGGCCTCCCAGCCCTCTTCATTAAAAGATCTTATCGAACAGAGAGGAAATGATTGCAATTTTTTTTAATGTTTAAAATGCCTTGTCTTTGAAGGCCAGTCAAGGGGGGGGAATAGGGTACGTACCCCCCCTAACATATACCTTAAATTTTCGCTCGTTCAATTGTCTAACGCCTTTATTTAAATTTTTTTATTAATTTTGCAGCCCCGGGACTGTAGACCCCCCCCCCCCCTGTTGGTCATTCACTCAAAAAGGCTCATTTCTTCACTTCTTTTCAATCTTTAACAGCTTATATCTCTTGTTCTATGTGAGCTACAGCGAGGAGAAATGTTTTGGCTAGACTGGCTTTGCACAGACTTTTTTCTGGCTTTTGAATTTTTCCGGTAACTGTAAGGGGACCGCCCCTGGGGGGGGCAGGGGCGGGAGTCTTACATTTTTGGTGTAACATGTCTACTGAAAGCTACTGACCCCCACAGCTCAATTATACCTTCATTTGATCTCTCCTACTGTTTTGGGCCACTCCCCGGCCCCTTATCGTGTTAATTTCATCTTCTAAACTAGTCTCGGGACTTTTCTAAATTATCACCCTAATACAGGCATGTTGCACCTCTATCTTTTTGTCTCTAAGAGAGCTTGTCACTAGGTAACTTTCATCCCTCTCCTTCCCCCCCCCCCCCTTCATGGAGCATTTTTTAATATAGGTACCTGGAGATTTTCAGCTTAAGCGCTGCTAGGTAAATCTCAATAACAGGTTAGCTCATAGGAGGTCCCTGCCTGTTCCAAGTATTGCAATTCTCCTAAAGTCTAAATATTTCGTATAATGTTCAATGTATACTGTAATTTAAAATGTAGATCATTATATGATGCGTAGTATGTGGCACACCAATACAACTTACATTTTGCTCTTATTACTGTTTTTTTTTTTTTTTGCTATGGCGGAGAGTGAATCATATTTTAATCGTTTTACTGTATTTATTTTGAAATAACTGAGCAGATAACTATTTATAAAATGGTATATTTATTCAAGATTCATATACGCATTTTTCATACCGGGATATTTTTCTGTATATATATATATATATATATATATATATATATATATAAAATAAATAAAATAAAAAATTACAATTATAATATAATTATTATACAATTAATGTAATATATATATATATATATATATATACATATATATATATGTATATGTATATGTGTATGTATATGTGTACATGTATGTGCGTGTGTGTATATGTGCATGTGTGTGTATGTATTTATGTATGTGTGTATATATGTGTATATGTGTGTGTGTATATGTATGTATATGTGTGTGTGTGTCTATGTGTATGTATATATTTGTATATTTGTGTTAAAAATAGTATATTTACTCAAGTTAATTCATTACATACTGTATATATGTCCAGTAGTATTTGAGAATGTCAAGGGCAGGGATCGACAATTATAAGCACAGAAACAAACTAAATTTTACTCTTTTTTTTATTAGCAGCACTATTTTTCATTTCAACTACGTATTAGTTATTTCATTACATTCTTCGTTTTGACCACTTCCATTAAATATTCCCCTCTTTATTCCAAAAACTATTCAAAATTAGTCTATAATTTTTTTTAATTATTAACTTAATTTTAATTTTTATCTTAGCCATTTACTGTGAACAAGTTCACCGGTTTATGCTATAAACTATCTATACTCCTTTCTTTCAACGAGACATGTAGGGGGCTCTGACGAAGCCTGGTATTTTGCATACTTTACTCTTGAAAAAATTTAAAAACCTTTTTGAACGTAGCTAATGATAAGGGATAGTACAAAATAACCTTCATATAATTCAACAAATATGGATGAGTCTTTGGAATTAGAAAAGAGAATCCAACGTAAAGATACATCCTCTTCCTTCCCTGATCTTACATCCCCAAGAATGGAACAACAGTCAAAGAGTGCACAACCAGTTCAAAAAAGTAAGACAAAGATTTCAGGACTAGTGTCAAGCAGTATAACCTCTCTGCAGTAAAGTAAATATCTTCAGAAATTTGTTCCTGAAGAAGCGGAAAAATTGCCAACATCAGAACTGATAAAGATCCTTTATGATCTGATGAAATCGCGCGTCAAAGGTTCCAGGGACGAAGCAACAAAATATTATCAATTAATCCAGGATCAATTAGGAGTCATGGAGAATAATCTAAGCGAAATACCTCACTTACAGAACAAACTCCAACAACTCCAAAAAGAAAAAGACACTTGGAATGAACAATTCCAACTTCTAAAAGAGGACTTGAACTTCAAAGAAGAGCAACTGACTAAGTCTCAGGCACAAAGCGAAGAAAGAAAACAACAGCTATTAGAATATTTGAAAATGCCAAAAGATCACAGAGAAAGTGAAACACTTAATCTTAAAGAAGAAAATAAAAAGCTACAAACAGAAATCACAGAAAAGACTCAACAACTGCAACAAATAGAAATAGATTTACAGAAACAATAACAAAGAATAAATGAAATGTCAGAAAATTTTCCACTCGGCAAGGAATTATTTCAAGATCTTCAAACCCACTTACAAGTAATCCAAAACAACACAGAAGAAATCATGAGTAACTTGAAAACACAAGATGATCAAAGTAAAGCTGAAAATCAGCAAAACAGAAATTATTCAGAACCTCTATATTCCGACAAAATTAAAACACCAGCCAAGAATCCAACGACAACCTCAAAATCAGCAATTCTGCTGAAAAGATTGCGCAACTCAAACGTGTCACTCTCAACAATTCGCTCAATATTAAATGAAGAAACAAAAAACCACAAAGATTTGCCTACGATTTTCTGTGAAGAAGCGAGAGATCGCAACACACTCATAATCAAATCAGTAAGTGAAGACGACACAGATAAACTGCTGCATATAATAGAAGAAATACAACATCTTAAAACAATGACAGAAGTAGTATATAAGGCAATAAAATCGAAAAAAATTAATCATACTCGGAATCCCAAATTTTATACAACCAGAGGAAGTCACCGAGAAAATCTTGGACGACATAGATTTAGAACTCCCGATAACAATTCACAAAAAGATCCAAAGATAGAAAGCACAGACATACCAACTAGTCTTAGAAGTGGATGACACAATTGCTCTCTACTTAATGAAATCTGGACGTCTTCTAATGGGTTTTAACTCATGTAAAATTTCCGAATATCGCCCGGTAATAAGATGTACTAATTGCCAGTGTTACGGACACTCAGAGGTGAATTGAGGATTCCAAGCATCCTGCACATACTGCACTCGAACACACAACTCATCTGCATGCTCGACAAAAAGTGACCCATCGAAATTTAACTGTGTCAATTGCCTACACTCCGACGACTATTTTCCACATTCAGCCGATTCAAATAAATGCCCAATTTACAAATATAACCTACAAAAAAGAAACACCTTCATGAAAAACTTCACTTCAGGTTCAACTCGTTAAGTAATGCTTCACCAACCTCTTATCAAATTCCAAGCACTCATTCCACACAATTACAACAAATTCAAATTCCATATGTTTCGTCTTCAAATGATCATGAAACAAACAACTTATTTTCTTCGTCTTCTTATTCACAAAATGAACAGCCCCATTAGTTCACTCCCCGGAACTTGTCTTCTTTAATTCTTCACAATCAATAAAAATTACAGATATCAAGATTGTTCAAATTAACCTTAACCATTGCAAAGTAGCCAATCAAGAACTCTTAATGTATATTCAAAAAGAAAAGATAGACATTGCTCTTATTTAGGATTATCACACAACTAAAAATAGCTTCACAGGCCTACCGATTAGTTATTCAATATACCAATCTAGAAACCACACAGCGGCTATTCTAATTACGAATCCAACCTTTTATCACGTTCAAGCACTGCAACTGGAAAATAGCGTTTTTATAAATCTTACAATAAATAAATCCTCTCCCGAAAGTCAGAATAATAATCAGAATAAATATCCAAAAGACTCTTATATTAAAATTGGCTGTTAGTATTAAAGACCATCCGGGAATCTGGAGCTAGATTTACAAGTCTGGTCTGACTTAGTGTCCGACTGCGACAAACTCCTATTAGGTGGTGATTTCAACGCTGGATTGCGTGATTGGGGTTACATAAGAAACACCGACAGAGGAAAGATACTACTGGATTACTTGGCTTTGAACGATCTAACCATAATAAATGATCCAGATAATAGTTACACCTTCAAAACAGATAATGGACAAGGCAACCCTGATTTAACGCTATGTGGCCCTCAGATCAAGGATTTGATTAATTCATGGAAAACCGACACCACTCATGATTCTCTAAGCGATCATGTTTATATAGTTTTTCAGTTACACATCTCGCCAATAACCACACAGGGCTATCTCTATAAAACAAAGCATATCAATTTTACTAAGATTAACACAGTATTTCAAAACTATTCAAATAATCTCCTAGAGGAATTGAACAAGATTAACTCTCCAACGGCCTTAGACAGCTGGACGCAGGATTTCCAGGATGTAATCTGCTTCACGATGGATGCAACTTTACGAAAGAAAAAACTGGAGCGTGAAGTTAGATTCCACTGGTACACCGATAAATTAAAAATACAGCGAAACCGTTTAAATGCAATGCATAAACGCTCTTTAAGAAATCCAGATAATCAAGAATACAAAACGGAATTTAAAAAGGAAAGAGCGTTATACAAGCTTGCCATAAAAGAAGCAAAATCATCGGCATGGAAGAATTTCTGTACAAAAACCAAAGCAGTATATAGGACGGAGTTTAAAATAATTAAACAAAAATACCTTAAGAATACGGATCTAATCTCCACAATACTAGAAACATCTCAAATAACGGACTCTTTTCACAATATAGAGACACAACTGATGAATCATCATTTTAATCAAAACGGTGCTTTATCAGAAGAAAACATTCACTCATTTGTCAATAGCCACACATTTCCTCAAGCTCAAATAGATCAGAATAAGATTTCACTCAGAGAACTTAAATGTTGTGTTCATCAACAAAACAACAAAAAAGGCCCCAGGCTACGACAACATCAACGCTCGAATAGTTAAAATTCTGCTGAAGAACTTTCCGGATTTAATGTGCACCCTGTACAATAAATGCTTTCAACTAGCATATTTTCCTTTACCCTGGAAAAAAGGTCTGGTGATATTTTTCCGTAAGAAGAACAAGAATCCAGCCCAGCTTTCAGCGTATAGACCAATTACTCTCTTACCGATGCTAGGCAAAGTTCTAGAAAGACTAATAAAAGTCCGCACAATGACTTTCATAGAATCCAAAAATTTCTTTCATAAAGCTCAGTTCGGTTTCAGAGAAGGAAGGGGCTCCTTAGATGCTCTAAAAAATATTATCAGAAAAGCAACAGAAACCTTAAATAATCGGAAGTACTGCTCACTGATATCATTCGATATTGAAGCGGCTTTTGACACAATTAACTGGGCATCAATAGCACAAATCATCGATAACCCCCCGCTCCAAAATTATCTGAAATCTCTTTTAAAGAATTACATCCCCAACCGCTATAATGGCCTACTGCATGATTCGGTGATATCATGGTTTATATCAAGCAAAGGATGCCTCCAGGGCTCTTGTCTCGGACCCTTACTATGGCTTTTAGTTGCCGACTTTCTCATAAAACAACTTCATCTTTTAGCAGAGGATTTCACTGTATATGCGGATGACTTTGCTGTCTTGGCCTACGGTAATACACGAGATCAGCTTGAAGATGATGAAATAAGAAAATAAATCAATTTTTCCAACTTTGCACAAGACTTGCCTTATAAATATCGCAGCAAAAAACAACAGCCATACTCTTAGGTAGAAATCTTCTAGAAAAACGTCATCCAATATTCAAACCTAACAGACAAACGATCAGCATCAAGAAAAATCTGATTTATCTTTGACTAATTTTGGATTCCAAATTGACCTTCACAGATCACATAGCTCATCTTAGAACGAAAGTTCAACTATTTTGTTCAGGTTTTGGGAATCTTCAAGTCTTCAACAAAGGAATAAAACCAGCTATTCTAAAATTCTGGTACAATACAGTTATCCTCCGTCAAATATTATACGCTTCAGAGATTTGGTTCGCCCACATCAAAAGTCCCGGACTCCTAAAAGTCAAGTCAATATAAAGAATGGCACTATTGGGAATCATCCGAGTTTACCGAAGTATCTCAACTGATGCCCTCTGTGTTTTAACCGGTTGTACACCTATTCATCTTGTACTTGCAAAAGAACTGTCCTATTCAAAAATCATTAATGGTGAACGTCCTTTCATTCATCAATCAGTCACACTAACGCATATATATCTAATGATAAAAACTAAATCTTTTGAATTCCCTAATTACAACCAACTTACTAATTTAAACATTCTGAAAGATCATATCTCGGTTAATTCCAAGGATTTCGATATAACCATTTACACAGACGGTTCAGTTATGGACTCAGGATCAGCTTCAGCATTCACAGTGGAACACATTAACTCTTTCATATTAGATAAAGCTTTTCGTCTACACCAATTTAATTCTGCTTACCAAACTGAGTTATTTGCTATCTATCAAGCTATAAGTTGGTTCATAACATCACCATATACCCGATTAATTTTATACTCAGACAGTCACTCAGCGGTGGACGTTCTTAAATTAGCATTCCCTAGAAATGAACTGATCCTGAACATATAAGAATTGTTAATATCAAACTCTAATAAATTGGTAACAGTACAATGGACCAAAGCACATATTGGTACAACTGGTAACGAGAGAGCAGACTCCTTGGCCAAGGCAGCAATTTCAAGTGACTTACCAATAACGCAAATAAACTATCCAACAACACTAGTAAAACGTCTCTTACAAGATAAAATGCGAAAAGACTGGCAGTCACTATGGTCCTCTTTCACCAAGGGACGATTCACATATAAAATCATAAATAAAGTGGATCCAGACTTTATATGCGACGAAATAATTTTACCATATTTTCTTAGTGCACATGGTAGTTTCCCAAGTTTCGTATTTAAAATAGGTAAACGAAACACTCCGAACTGCCCATGTGGAAAGGGAATTGGTGATCCAATACATTATCTATATAAAAAATGCTCTTTACTGAACTATTCCTTCCCGTTTGATAGGCGAAAAACTCTTAGCCAAAATCTCCTGCAAACTTTATTTAAACCAGAAAACTTCACTAAATTAAAAGACAATTACAATCAATTGAATAAATTGTTTTCTTGTATTTACAAAGACATTTAACTATGGACTTTCACTTAAGTTGAAATGTAACATATAAATGTCTGTCGACAATTTAACGTACGTAGCTTCATTTTTTAGTTTGTATGAAATACTGTAACCAGCATATTGAATTATTCGCATCATTTGTCAGTACTCACGATTTCCAACTCTAAGTTATTTTTAGAGGGAAAAAATCCTCAATTAACTTCTATTAACTATATTTATGTATTCAAATTCTAATTTAAATAGGAAATTGTCAGTCATTCCCATATTTGTCTAAATGTATTCATGTATATAAATTTGCGATTAAGCATCTATGAAATGTATAATACCAGGTTCGCCCTGAAAAAATAGGGTAACCTATTGTGAATTAATTGTATATATATATATTTTTTCTTTTTCTTTTTCTTTCTTTTTTTAAGTTTAAAAAAATGGGTTAGGGTTGTTTGGATGGATGTTTCCCCTCGTGGGCATTAAGTTCCTATACCGAAAGGTTGGCTGTCCACGATTGGGTGATTTCAAAGCCTTTCAAAGCATTACACGTCCAACCAGTCGCGAGAAGGTGCATTTTTTTTGTATTTACGTTTTAATTCACTCTATTATGTAATTTCTACTATCGAATAAATATATTAATGCAAAATCTAAGAGGCAAACTAACTGTTATGGACATATTAAATCTAATAATTTTGATATCGCAAGTGTAAAATGCACCAGATACAAAATATATTTTTATATATAAAATTATTTTGATTAAATTAAAGAATAAAAAAATAGGTGTTGTAAAAAATTCCCTATATTACAACATTATTTTTAGAGAAGCTGAATTTTAGTGTCACACGAAATAGCATTTAAATTAATGCCTTAATAATAGCATTTGTTGTAATCATAATTTTCTTTAAAATATTTCTTAATATTTATCAACGCTTATTTATTAGTTTTCTTCAGCGGAATAGGATCTTCACTCTTCAGGATACAACTAATTTTCAACGAAACGATTGCATCTGAGTAATTGAATTTTTACATGCAAGATTTGCAAAAGGAAATAATAATTTTAGTGATAAACGACTCAAAAGAATTCCAGTATTTAACTCAAACGAGCTGAAAACTTCTCATTACTGGTTGGACATATAATGCTAATCTCATGCAGTAAGTTTATTTTTTGTGCTAGATGGTAGGTTCAGGCGGAAGTTGCACAATCGCTTGCATTTTAATATTGCAATTATTTAGGATTTCATTAATTTAAATTATTTTCATAAGGTTAATTATGATTTCATTTATAATAGTGTTTGATATTTTGATTATTTTACATATTTTTAAAGACTTTTTAAAACACCTTTTAAAGTTATTGCTTTGTATTTGATGCAATGTTTGTCGCATCATACGAAACCTCTTAATAGTACTTTATAATTGAATAATGGGGGGAATGTACAGAGCCATTCCGCCTGCTGATGAGTAATGGCTTATAGATTAACCCCTTAACGCGCAGTGTTGCCGGGTCGGCAACACCTAAAGTTCCCCCTGTTTAGAGACACAAAAACTCCGTGAATATTTCAAAAACTACTCTAATGGCTACTTTAAATCTTTTTTATGAGTTCTAGATGGCATCACCACAGAGATCAAACTCTACTGTTTTTAAATAATAGGTAAAATGTTTTACTGTAATACGCGCTTCACAGCAATGCTCTTCTCACTGCGCTTATCAATGCTTTACTTATGGGAGGTTACCACTTCGGCAACAGCTGTATAATTAAAATGGTTAGTGCAATCCATACAAAACAATACCTGTGTACTCCTCTAGACCTAAATAGATTGCTAAATAGATATTTTTTTTTCTTTAAATTCCAAATTTAAAGAGTAGTGCGCCGGAAAGGGTTAACTGGTGACCTGCTGCTCTATAAAAAATATTTTCATATAAGTTTTGATTATTATATATATATATATATATGTTACAGGCCAAACCCGATTTTAGGCCAAACTAGATTGGCCTAGGACAAACCGGTCTATCCTAACGCCCATCGGATAAACTAATTTTTCCTAGGCCAAACCGGTCTATCCTAACGCCCTTCGGATAAACTAGTTTTTCCTAGGCCAAACCGGTTTATCCTAACGCCCATCGGATAAACTAGTTTTTCCTAGGCCAAACTGGTCTATCCTAAGACATATAGGACAAACTAGTTTTTCCTAACTCTTATAGGATAGACCAGTTTAGCCTGCTGTTTATTGGTCTGAACTAGTTTATCCTAGGCCGATCTAGTCTATCCTAGGCCAATTTGATTTGGCGTGATTTTATTGAATTCAATGACCGCCTCAGCGCCAACGTTCTAGTTTGTCCTAGACTGATCTAGTTTATCCTAGGCCAATGTAACTTTACGTGTTTTTAGCTCACAGGCGTCATAGCCTGAGAAATAATGGGCTCGCACTTCTGTATGTATATATGCACATATGTACGTACGCATGTATGTACGTATGTACGTAACGCGATAATTCTTGATAGAAATATTCGATTTGCTTCGAATTTTGGATGTAAGTTCATTCTGATTAGGTACTTTTCTGATTAGTGCTGGGAATTCATTGGATAAGAAAAAAAGGGGGGGCAACGGGAGACTAATCCCCCCTCCGGTAATTATCCGTTATACGTGATTGCTTGTAACATCACTGCATAAATTTAACATGTCCATCGTGGAGACATGATGCATTGGACATGGTGTTTGCTTTTTTTTTTTCTGCAGACTCGTGCCGTGCTGAGATCAGACTTGCATTTATTATTATTTATTTATTTATTTATTTATTTATTTTATTTTATTTTATTTTTTTTATATTCGAGCCAGATCGGAGCTGAACATAATTTGGAATCGAACCGCGTTTTACATATTTGAGAAATTAATTATATGTCGACATATAAGCTATTCTTGTCGCGGCATCATGTTTTTCTTTTCCGTGAAGTCCTACCGGAAATTCGATTCAAAACGTAGCTTTAATAGTACTTTCACAAAAAAAAAAAAAAAAAAAAAAAAAAAAAAAAAAAAAAAAAAAACCTTTTATGAAAAAATGATTAACGCCATCCCATTACATATTTTCTGAGTGAGAATGCCTGTTAATCTTATGCATTTGCGAAAAGGAATTAGTTCATAAATGTGTTAGGATGTAGCTCTTTTTGATTTGAGAAAACCCTTAAGGAATGATAGAGATATATATTTAGAAATCTACTTTTTTCTAAAGATTCAAAAGTTATGATGTTTATAAATCTATTTTTTTCTTTTGTCCTAAACTACATTGATTATTTCAATAAATCTCTATTTGAATATTGAAAGGTCTAAGAATCTAAATATTCAATAATACATTGTGTATTTCCATTCTGCAAACACATCGTTATTTAAAAATACATTGTAAATTTATCCAATAAATACGTATGCAGTATTTTTTAAAAGGAATCTTAATTGTATATGAAGTAAAATCTGTTTTTTTTTTTTTTTGCAGCAATTGAGTAGGGCCAGATCGATCCGGATTAAGTCTCTTTTCACTGATAGGCAGGGCTCTACTATAGGTAGGGCTCGGGGTGAACTTTTAATATTTACACCGGTTCAAGGCAAAATAACTTTACTTCGGGAAGGGCAAGGCCCGGACCTAGAAATGATGGCCCGCGCAAACCTCTAACAGTTCTACAAACCTTCGAATAAAATACATTATACAAGGGTGATGGCAAAACCATTTTGCACAAGTGGACAGTAGAAAGTAGACGGGATCAATATTAAACTAGTTGGATGTGTCAATCCCGAAACTTTCTTCTATCTCATAAGTACATTTTAATATTTAAAAAAAAAAAAAAATAAAATAAAATAAAATAAAAAAACGTGGTGACCCCAAAGTTACTCACTATTGAATTTCCTCGAACATTTGACCTAGCCTAATGAGATTCTGGTATCCGAAAAGCCTAAAACGTAAAATTTAATTAATATTCTGAGAAAACGAGCTTAGTAGTGCTTCATGTTGGGTAATTTATACTAAAACCTAATAAGCATCTATTGATGTCAAGACCTAACAGAACCTGAAATTTGATGGAATTTCGTCCTCTAGCTCTTGAGATGTAGTTATAACAAAAAATTTGCAAAACGTAGCACAGCAACACCATATCTTGGACAATTTATGCCAAAACGTAAAAAAGCGTCTAATTATGTTATGGTGTAAAAGAATCTGAAGTTTGAGGAAATTCTGTGCATTAGTTCTTGAGATATAGCTAGTTTAAAAAAAACCGTGTAAAACATAGCACAGCAGCACCACCAGTTGAAGGATTTATAACAAAACGTAATCATCGTGTAATTATGTTATATGTCATTTTGTAACAAAATCTGAAGTTTGATGAAATTCTGTGCGTTGGTTGTTGAGATATAGTTATCGGAAAAATCGCGCAAAATGGAGCATAGCTGCACCACCTGTTGCAAGGTTAATACCAAAATGTAATCAATGTCTAATTATGTTATATATTCTAGTGTAAAAGAAACTAAAATTTGATGAAGTTCTCTGCATTACTTCTTGAGATATAGCTATCGCAAAAATCGTGCAAAATGTAGCATAGCAGCGTCACCTATAAGGCAGTTCACACCAAAACCTTATCAGCGGCTATGCATCACAAGGTATTGCGGAATCTGAAGTTTGATGAAATTCTGTGCATTAGTTCTTGAGATATAGCTATCATGAAAATCATGAAAAATGTGGCATAGCAGCGCCATCTGTTGGCCAATTTTCACCAAAACTTAATCAGCGTCTATGTATATCCAAGGGTTACAGAATCTGAAGTTTGGTGAAATTCTGTGCATTAGTTCTTGAGATATAGCAATCTTAAAAATCATGAAAAACGTAGTATAGCAGCGCCACCTGCAGGCCAATTTTCACCAAAAACCAATAGACACTAATTCATATCAAGGTCTAATTGAATATAAAATTTTGTTAAATTTCGAGCATTAGTTCTTGAGATAGAGCGCCCACAAATTTTTTGTCACATACAGACAGACTCACAGACAGACAGACGGACAGACTCACAGACAGACAGACGGACAGACTCACAGACAGACATTTTCTAAAACTAGTCAAAACGTGTTCAGGACTTTCTAAAACGTATAAATCCGTCGAAAACCGTAAGTTGAAAATTTTCATGAATCCAATACTTTCTTCTTGTAAAGATAGAAGAAAGTAAAAAAATATTGTCCAGTTAAACTGATGGCTTTGCATTCACAGGTTGTTTACACTTATTGTGTATTACAAGCCTTATTTTTTTTAAAAATAACACCCTCGAAAAACACAGTAAGGGAGATTACTTTTTCCCATTTTCCCCAATTATACTTAAACATTGAACATCCACAATAAACATCCACAATTAATCACGGAGGCGCCTTGTCAGAATGATCCTTTATCTAAAATTTTAAATGAAAACTGATAATTCTACGTGAAACAAACATTTTTTCTAAATTAATGGTGGGGGATTAGCCTCCCGTTCCCCCCTTGTATTATTATCCAATGAATTCCCAAAACTAATCAGAAAAGTACCTTATAAGGATATTTCTATCAAGAATTATTCGTTACGTACATACGTACATGCAGGCGTACATACATGCATAAGAACCAGCAAGCCCATTATTTCTCAGACTTTGACGCCTGTGAGCTAAAAACACGTAAAATTACATTGGTCTAGGAAAAACTAGATCAGCCTAGGACAAACTAGAATGTTGGCGCTGTGGCGGTCGTGGAATTCAATAAAATCACGCCAAATTGAATTGGCCTAGGATAGACTAGATCGGCCTAGGACAAACTAGTTCAGACCAATAAACAGCAGGCTAAACTAGTCTATCCTATAAAAGTTAGGCCAAACTAGTTTGGCGTAGGAAAAACTAGTTTGTCCTATGGGCCTTAGGATAGACCAGTTTGGCCTAGGAAAAACTAGTTTATCCGATGGGCGTTAGGATAAACCGGTTTAGCCTAGTAAAAACTAGTTTATCCGATGGGCGTTAGGATAGACCGGTTTGGCCTAGGAAAAACTAGTTTATCCGATGGGCGTTAGGACAGACCGGTTTGTCCTAGGCCATTCTAGTTTGGCCTAAAATCGGGTTTGGCCTGTAACATATATATGTATGTATGTGTATATATATATATATATATATATATATATATGTATATATATATATATATATATGTATGTATGTATGTATGTATGTATATATATATATATATATATATATATATATATATATATATATATATATATATATATTAGGCTCTTTAAAAATAATTTTATCTAATTTTTTGCATGCGTTCAAATAACGGATGAAATACAAAGTATTGTAACTGTTCTTTTCTCTTTTAATAAACGAAAATTTTCAGTATATATTTTTAGATGGAATGCAAAATATTCTAAATATTCTAAATCAGAGGTCATATCCTGATTGTGTGTACATTTGTATTTGCAAATACATTTCCATAATTACCGTTATTTCCGGCGTATAATCCGCGAGACGAACAATTCTTTTTTGACCCAGAAATTATTTTAAATGAAATTTAACATTGTAGATCGCCGTAAATATTTGACTTCAATTAATACATAAAATTTCTGGGTCCAAAAAGAATTATTTGGACCGCGGATTATAAGCCGGAAATTACGGTAACAATTTAAGGGATAATCAACATTTCATCTATTTTTAATTTTCCAGTGTTTTACTAAGTATACAGCTATACTAAAAAAAAGATATAAATAAATCTGAAATGTATAATTTTAAACAAAGGCATAAGCCAAAGATAATTTTTAAATTATGTCACTTAATTTTTCTTTGTTGTAACTAAGTTTTAGTCAGTCATTTGCAAATCGATTGTTCTCAAAACCCTACGTTTACTATGTCACTTACGAAAAATGCATCGCATAAAAGAATGGTATTTCTCTAAAAGAGAATTTTAACACTCGTCCTATTACCATTTATAAATAATTTATTATGCTTATTTACATCTTTAAGTAAAAAGGAGATTTAATTTGAAATACTGGAAAGTTAATGAATACTCACATCTTTAACTCAGTGGGTTGTTAAAAGCTAGTCAAAATGCATGAACTTTAGTAAGCCTTAATTTCAAACTAACTGTCTAAATTGCCTATTAGGAAGAAAATATGTTTCGTTGAAGTCAGTTGAAATTTCAGAATTACTATCTGTCGTAAATCTTATACAGCATGAATTCTTTACTTAAAATATGTTTCATTCAGAAACCAATGTTTTTATGATTAATATTTGGTTGCGTAAATTAATTTAAATATGTGTGAATGACTTACATTTGAATTTTCTGTACGTATTTATTTCTTTATTAAAAGAAAGTTGTGGTTAAATTTCTTTTATACATTTTCCCCCACAACAAACCTTAATTTGTCAGTCTTTTCAGAGGAAACTAACTACTTAACTGATCAATATTTTTGAAAAAAAAAAAAAAACCTTTCAAATGATGCCCATTTCTACCATGTCTTTTACATAATTTTTAATCTTTCATCGCCAGTTTTTCAGAGCAAAAATATTTGCTTAGTTGAATCAGAAAAAAAGGCCGGACTAAATATTAATAAAATTTATAATAAAATTTTACAGGTGAAATTATCAAATTATGATTGGAGTATGAATGTCCATACGTGGTACTGGAAAATCCAAGATTGACAAAAACCCCGTACGCTGTACGGACAAAACAAGTAAGAGGTTAAAGCACTATTGAAATACTGTAATGCGCAAATATTAATATTCATCAACATAAAAGATACTGTATGCATTCGAATATGTCACAGTGAAGAAATTTGTGTAACGCACACTTAGGATCATGTATTCATTTTTCATATATTTTTTCATAAAAATGTCCTTTATTAATATTTACTGCTAGTGCAGCAGTCTTATAATAACAGATACTCTTCCGACATTTCAAAAGATTTTTTTAATGAAGAAAACTTTGTTTTTTAACATAGGAATAAATTGCCTGTTTATTGTTATTTTTTTTGTTTGTTTTTTATTATTTTTTTAATCAAATTCTTCATTTGAATAAGCTGAGGACATGCATTTTCTCAAGTTACCTTTAATAATATTTATCAAAACACAAATTTTTGGCTGTTAGCAAAATTAATTTTAGCTTCGGAGAATAATATTTACATTCAGTTTTTACTATAACAGGTGTACATGTTGACCATGGAAGAAGAAATCATACAGAATGGAACTTGTGCATTACACATGTATATACAGAACATACTTACATAATTCTCGAATTTATAATGGCTGTATAGCTTGTAAATAATATTATTACTATTAATGACAAAATCCATGCTGACAATCGATGCTACTTTGGGCCAATTTGTCATGGTTCCATGAACAAACGTCATTTGACGCACATGAAACGCCACACACACGAAACGTCATTTTCCCAAAAGGGAAAATTTCCCGTCATTTTCCATTGTGGGAAAATGACGTTGGAATAATGCTTATGTCTGAACATGTGTCGCATAAATAATTTATATTGGTCTTTCTATCTTTTAAAAAGAAGGGATGAGATATTTTATGCAAAGTGGTTGTCGCCGCTGTGTTTTTTCAACAAGTTTCAGAGCATTTCTTGGCGTTTTCGCCAACTTTTCCTTGTACCAACATTATTTTTGAAATCCTTTGAAACGCTACCTTTTCTTCTAAATGAACGTTGATGAAAAATGTTGCATGACCTGCATAACTCTATTAAAATAATTCGATCATTAAGTTTTTAATTTCATTTAAAATTTCGCAAATAATATTTGATAGTGTTTAAACAGCATTTACTGCGGTGGATTATATTCAAAAATATTCGGTCGGCAACTTCGGATATTTTATCAAGTGTCAATAGTGAAATAGCTGCTAAAATGCTTTGTACAAGTACATATGATGATAAATTCGAAAGAAGTAATTCCAACATCAATTCCTCGGTTAATGTATGGGATTCACTCTTCTTTGTGTAACTCTAAATAGATCACTGAGTTTACGGACCAGAAAATAATTTTCTTATTTCAGATTGTGAGGATCGCTTGTTCGTTTAATAAAGTTTTTATATCTTCATGAGGTGTATTGTCTAATAGTTTTATAATTAATTCACATACAACGGATGCGGCATCAGGAGATAAGTTAGCCGAAGTATAATTCAATTAAGTTCGACTTTCTTTTAGGGATTTTGTATGCGCTAATTCAAATGAATGTTCACACATAGCTCATCACAAACCAAAATCATTAAAATTATATGGTGGTATTCGAACTGTATTAATTTCGGACATTTTTTCTAAGAGTAATAAAATATTGCTCACTTATAAAAGAGTTCTTATAATTTGCTTCAGTTCTCGGGTCACCATTTTAGTGCGTATTTGGGTATATTTTAAATATTAATGGCATTTAAATAACGCAACAACCTTTAATTAAACGTCTCATAAGACGAACAATTAAAACACGAAAAATAATAAATATGAATATATAATAGCGTTTGTGTTCCATGCGGTTTTTGTTGTAATGTGGTTTAAATAAATTCTCTAATTTCAAAAAGTATGTTTCCTTCATCAATGGACGATGATTTGAAAGAAAGAATGAATAATTCTTAATAAAACCTTCATTTACATCTGCTCACGGCCACAAATTTTTGTTCATCCTAAATTGAAGGATTGCAAGCATGTGTTTCTCCGATTAGATAATGACCTTCCATCTTTATACCAACCTTATTCTGGCCTTCATGAAGTTCTGTCAAGAAATGATACACACATAACCATCATTATAAATGGAAAGGAAAATTTTGTCTCAATTGATAGAGTGAAACTTGCATTTGTGTTCAATTAATTACCAATTAATGCAGATAATCTTGAAATTTAAAATGTGATATAATCAGAAGCACCAGCTACCAAATCTGGTAGAGAAATAAGATCTCCTAAAAGACTGAAACTGAATTAAACTATTCATCATACAATTGATTTTTCGTTTATAAGTATATTGTATTATTTACATAAGTATTGTACTTCACATTGTTTTTTGTTATATCGTTCCTTCGTCAATGCGTAGATACTCATGTAATATTCCTCTAATAAAGAAATATATTTATTCTCGCGCGAGTGTATCTTTCAAATCATTTCTTCATTGATGAATGAAACATCATTTTTGAAAGTAGAGAATTCACACCAGCCGCATCAAAACATCAAATGCATGGCGACAAACGGTATTAATGTATTCATATTTATTCTTCTTCTGGGAATTTGAGTTTTTTAATTGTTCGTCTTGTGAAATGTTTATATAAATGCTGTTGTGTGATTTACATGCATTATTATTTAAAATGCATCTGAATACTCAGTAAAATATTATTAAAACATATTATACATAGGTACCAACCTGACATAGATTATCCGTAATACGTGCTTTAATTTGACCCTGGTTTAATGAGTTTCAAACCAGAAATTTTTCAAGAAATGAAATTAAGTGTGTTCCGCTAATAATCTTGAAATTAAATAAATAAAGATTCATCAAATATATTGTCTAGTTTGAAGTGACGTTAACCTGGATCAAACTAATCCAAGGATTACGGAAGATTAGTTGAAAGTTGGCAGCTATGTATTATATATCACTTTTCAATATCTAAATTGCATTGTAAGCAATTAACATAAAATTATAAAACAAACTGTATGGTTTTAAAGTGGCAATTATTATTATTTTTTTTAACTTTCTTTATAATTTTGTAACAAAATAGATCCTGCCGGAGGTTCTTTAGTCCATTCACTTAGTTTCATATAAATTGAAAGTATTTTAATTGTTCGACTATTGAAATCTCTTTTAATAGGATCAGCTACTGAAATGGCACTGTAGACTCGATAAACAAGTTTTTTTTTTAACATAGCCTAGAAGAAACTGGGGATACTTTGGACCAAATCAGGCATGACACAATGTACTCCCAAAACTTTTTTTCAAGTTAGCGTTATGAAAGCGTAAACATTTCCTATCAAAATAACAAGTCAAATCAAAAACTATGATCATTTATTTATAGCAAAATAAATATTTTTTTTTAAGTGATGGGCCAAAGTAAAACCGCAAGCACCAATGTTAGTCCACTTGACCATACAAACGTCTCTAATCCCTCATAAATATTTGAATTATTTAAATAAATGGATAATTTAAATAAATGGATCGTGAGGTTTCTGATAACATCTAGTTCATTTAAGAAACTCAGTAGTTCGATTTTGAGAGGAAAATATTATTTAATTAAAATTAATTAACTTTACGGAATTTAATTAAAATCCTTAAGAGTAAATTATGAGAAATCATTTTTTATTAAAAACCTCATAAAATTTAAAAACATCAAATATAAACACTACCCTTTTTTATAAACAATCATTTGGAAGACATCATTCTAAAATTCTTATTCATGTTTCTGAGATTAATATGAGAAATTATGTACTCGTGTTAAAGATATAGGTTTATCTACATTTTGAAATCTTCTTGAAATGTTTATCTACTTTTTCGGCAATACGCATCTAAAATATCCTCTTAGTGGCAAAAACAAGGGGCTTCGTAGTATGTTACATTTCTCATATATTTAATTTTAAAAAGTTATTAAATCAAATTTTATACAATATTTGAATTAAACTTTGAATTTTGTCTGAAAATATCTTCTTAATATTTGGATCAGAATATAAGAATATATATGTTTAATGTACAGTATGACGTGCATAAAACTTGTTGGTTTTTTACTGGATCCAAATTGTTTCCATTACAGTACTGTGTATGAACGTTAAAACATCTATAAACACTTGAACGTTACTGCCAATGAGTATGCTTATCTATGGTAAGTGTTTTTACACTGTCACACATTTGTGTAACGTTACTCCAAAAAATTGGTAGCAGCTGCTATCTCCATTTAACAGAGTTATTTTTCTTCACTAATTTATTGGTGTAATTTAAACATATATTACTGGTGTAACATTGCAATGTTACACCGGTTATATCGGTTAAAGTACCCATAAAATGGGAGGCAGCAAGGATATCACCAATTTTTTGGAGTAACGTAACACAAAAGTTTTACAGTGTATATGAACCTAAATTTTTGCATACTATATGGTGCTCTATAAATCATATAGATAACCTACAATTATTCACAAAAGACGGCATCAACATAGCTGCGTATCAGCGTAAATTGGTTAAGAGTGCTTTTTGATCGAGCTATGAAAATTCCATCTAAACTATATTCAGCACATAGACAGGTTTTTGTTGAATATAAATAAATTCCGTATAGCGATTACATCCTAAGCAAAGAAATGCATATGTGGCTGACCACTGTCTTTTATCGCTTATTTTTTAAAGTAAAATTCCAAATGTTATTGTACGATTTCTTTGGTGAATTAAATATACTAATATTTCATTAGCCAGCGGGTATTATCGTAATCTGCCTGTAAAGCACAGTGCTGTTTAAAATTATTCCTCTGCATTTCCGTGTCATTCCGTGGAAATTGCTGAAGGAGAATTTCCGGCACTGTTATACTTTTTGTGTTAAATCTAAGTTTTAAGCCTAAGGACATTTTAGCACATACTACAAAGTGTATATGCAGATAATTGATTATACACAAAGGCACACAAAGTATTTCGTGTATATTTTCGACTATACATTATAGTTGCGGAAATTCGGTAGCACTGCTTTAGGTAACGACGTTCCCTTGTACCATTCTGTAAGTATTAAAAAAAAAGATTCAGAATTTATGCCTGATGCACGATTTTATTTCAAATATATTAATAGCACATAAATTTAAAAATCAAAAGTACGAGATATTGAACTTGTTTATTTCTTCTACTTTTGCAAAAATAATTGAATAAAAAATATTATTCCGAATAATTTGTGCAATATATTAGAAAAGAATGTTTGTTGAAGTATTTACGTATATTAACAATAATAAAGTAACACTAAAATCATATATTTTATATAAATAAAAATTACACAAAAGGAAAGTTATATATATTTTTTTCTTTTATAATTGTGCTCGTCTGTAACTACTGACAGATTTGTTCAAATAATATTCAAAGCGTTAACCATCTAAATAAAAGTTTTGTTTCAAAATATTTTAGTACATCAAGATTTTGCAAAAATTTCTACTAATTTCATGTTATTAATAAATATGAACTTTGCCATATCACACACTTTTAAGATTTGACATTTCTGATAAGTTTATTTAATTGCAATGCGCGCATATATTTTCATGATAAATTTAGATTAAAATATTAGTTGGCCTTCCAAGTAATTTGTCACAGGAATTTTTTAGAACATGGATTTAAAATTAATTTCAAAGAAGTGAAGAAAATTAGATGGTATTACTAATTGAATATTTAGATTACTGATTAAAATAATGGAAATGCTGAAAAGATAAAAGTTATAATTAGAACATAGTTTGTATCAACTGAGATATTTTTAGCGATCCGGAAGATCTCTTATTTTGAGTAACAATTGTGTAAAGTTGATAGATACATACGTTTGAAAGGCTTGCAATTGTTTATATTTCATTTTGTTGTACTATCTTATTACGGTTATTATTTCCATATGTAGGTGAATATTTCCGTATTAACATACATTTTAACATTAAAATACTCTTGAAATGCAATTGTTATGATAACATTTCTTAAATACTGTATAAAAGTTATAATGTATAAATTTGAAAAGAATTTGATAATTAGAAATTCCCCAAAAACATTTAAAAATTCACAAAAATATGTGCAATTTTAAATTATGAGAAAACAGCTTTTTCAACATAAACAAGTTTTTAAATGAAAATTTGTTAACAGAGCAAAATAATCTAGAATTAATTTGTAAGTGCAGAAATATAAGTAAATTATATTTGTATGCATATAATATGTATTTATGTAAATTTTATGCATATATATATATATGAATGTACATATTGTTTACGTATATAAGTAAATATTGTTTTTTATATATAGTTCAGATATCCAAAGGTTACATTGCACACTCCAAAAATGCCAAAAATTTCACTTTTGTCGTAATATGTTTATGAATAATTTTAATAGTTTAGAAAACAATCAAGCCGAATAATTAAATTATATATTTTTCACAAAAAATAACAAATTCAGCGGCTAAACGAATTTAAAAACGAATGAAATCCAACAACAAGTAGAAAAACTTTTCCTTCTGCAAACAAGCATCAGAATTAAAAATGTATTTTTGTATCATATGAATTTCAGCATCTAGTTGCACAGTTTAATAAAAAAATGAAACTTTAATTTTAGATATAAGTCAGAAAAGTATAGTTTAGTCATATCGCGTGATTTTAAAAATCCACAGATCCATCAAGTTAAATGTTATATTAATTGGATACATCTTTCAGAGAAGTTTTTAGTTCATTAAAAATCAATAAATGGAGGTTATATAGCTTTGAACTTACTTAAAGTATTCGAAATGTTCATATGTATGAATTTTAACAAGATAATCTATTAAAAATTAATCAAACATATCTGATTTTTTTTTTTTTATTTAAACTACTTTAACAATTTTTCGTGAAAAACTATCTTAATGTCATAAATTATTATTTTTTTATAGTATACATATATATATATATATATAAATATATATATTTTCACGCAAAAATTATGGATTCAAAAATTTACTGTTAAATAAAAATATAATAATGATAATGAAGTACATTGGTGCAGAAGGAAATTCTTTGTGGGGATATTAACTTTAGATCAAGAATATTGCATACATATATATCGGTACAACAGCTGACAAATACTTTTTCAGATGATGTTATATTTCTGTCTAAACGTTTTCTATGAGATACAATTATGAATGATTTATAATACTAATTTGCAGCTTTAGCCGTCCTATATGATATACATCTAATAATATATGCGAAGATATGTAATTTAAAAAATAACAAATATGAATCTGAAAAGAACGTCTATGAAAAATCGCTTGATAAAAAACACAAAAATTGATAAAAATTTACTTTATTTGTTGAAAAAAACGTTTTTGATAGCATGTTTCGGTAAATTCCACTTAAAACTCGTGAATGTCAATATACATGCATTGAATAACGTAATCGTATAAACAATTATTATTATTATTATTATTTAAAATTACTTTTTACTATTAAACAACGTGCTAATACAAACTATTTATTCAAAAATAGCCTTAATGGTAGATTTTGAAATTACTTTACATTTATCTGTTTACAAAGCTCGTTGGGAAAACATAAATCTATATCTGCTCTCATTTAAAATATGTAATACTATAAAAGGTCAAATATTTTTTATCTTTATTTGAACACCGTGAGCTATCTTCCTCGTTTCACTTAGACAAGAAAAGAAAAACTTTTAATGCAACATATCTTGTTTATTTATTCAGACAGATGATATTTCGGAGCACTTACAATATACTGTGTTTTTCTGAAAAGTGAAGAAAAATAGATTAAAATAGATTTTTGTGTTTACATACATTAAACTTAGTTTACTACTGTAATATTAAAATAATCATAATATTATATAGTGTTAATATCTAAAGTAGCATTTTATGCTTAATTATAAGCTAATGTTTGGTATGTTTATCAACTAATATCAAATTTGTATCAAATGTTATTACCTACATAAAATTAATTCAATTTAATTCATTTTGAAATATAGTTTTATTTTCTTATATCAATTAAAACTAACCGCAGGTAACATTCACATTTAGGTTTTATGTACTGAATAATAATTTTTATGTGGTGTCTAATATGAATTATAATTTGCATGTTCCTGTATTTATTCTCTGTCTGTTTCAAGAACATATTTCCTTTTACATTTTTTTTGCTTAGCTCTTTAAAGAATTTCACAAATAAAATTCTACAATTGTTACTAAAAAGAATTCTAGTTCCATTCTTATCTAACACCTTATTTCTACAAGATAAAATTCCCTAGATGCTGCCTTTTGACCTATAAATTGTTCCTTAAATTTCTTTAGAACGAAGAGAATCTGATAGCAAGATTTCAGAAGACTATTCTAGGAAGGAGGATTAAGTGGGCTTTCTCGTGCCACTTGGATGCAGGAAAAATATACTTTGTAAGATAATACCAGAACTCCATATTTTTTTTATCTGTAGTCAGATTTTTCAGATCAAAACATTTAGTTATTTAAAATTATCATCATATATTTTTAAGTAACGTTTACACAAACGAAAATGCAGATAAAAAGATTTGCATACATTCTTTTTGTTTTGCCATGTAATATTTTAATATAATAATTTAATACAAAAAAAAAATTTAATCTTATTGAAGCAATTCAGCTGTTTTATTTCATTTTTAAGGCTTAAATGGTAAATGTATTATATTTTTCAATAAATTAATTTATTTCACATTTGAGCCTCGTATGCGCCATAATTTTTGCTAGCCATCGCAGACACAAACACTCACTGACAGAGCGATTTCTTATTTTATTAGTATGCCAATGTAGATGCATTAAAAAATATAATCGTCTGAACTTTTTAAGCTATTGCATAGCTTTTATCGCGGGCTTTGAGCGCGGCGACCGAATCCAAAAAATCCGTAACGAGGAAAATCCTAACACATCCGTAACGCAAAAAACCTAACACTCGGCTAACGTCGTTTCACTTCGGCAGACTTCTGCATGGCATCCTTC
The DNA here is from genome assembly GCA_964019185.1 of Maratus speculifer. Lineage (NCBI taxonomy): Eukaryota > Metazoa > Arthropoda > Arachnida > Araneae > Salticidae > Maratus > Maratus speculifer. Next base: position 163,873,077 of record OZ025294.1, on the reverse strand, counting down.
GGTAGACTTCGGCAGACATTGACGTGGTATTTTTCAGATATTTAGAGGATATCAAGTTTCAAACTTATATTTCTTATTTCAGTTACTATAAAATTTATAGTTTCAATAATAAAAATTCCTGATAGAATGTGTATAGAAAAGAATAGTCTTAAGAAAAAACATGGTAGGATAAAGTAGCTTTTGGTGAGTGGAGACCCGCCCAATGGTGAGGATCGAAAAATTTAAAATGCTTATAACTCGCGATCTAATTTTCGTAGCGCGAAAAAATTTTGTTTGGTAATTTATTATGAGACAGTGTTAATTTTTGGTGACAGGAGATCCCCCATGGTGAGGGTCGAAAAATTTTAAGTTTTTAAAACTTGCGATCTAATTTTCTTAGCGCGGCTGAATTTGGTTTGGTAAATTATTATGAGACAGTGTTACTTTTGGTGACAGGTGACCCCCCCTACGTTGAGCGTCGAAAAATTTAAAATGTTTATAACTCGCGATCTAATTTTCGTAGCGCGGCCAAATTTTGTTTAGTGATTTATTATGAAACAGTGTTAATTTTTGGTGACAGGAGACCCCCCCCCACGGTGAGGGTCGAAAAAGTTAAAATGCTTATAACTCGCGATCTAATTTTCGTAGCGTGGCCAAAATTTGTTTGATGATTTATTATGAGACAGTGTTAATTTTTGGTGACAGGGGACCCCCCACGGTGAGGTTTGAAAAAATTAAAATGCTTATAATTTGTGATCTACTTTTCGTATCGTGGCCAAATTTTGTTTGGTAATTTATTTTGAGACAGTGTTAATTTTTAGTGACAGCAGATCCTCCATGGGGAGGTCGAAATTTTTAAAGTGCTAATAACTCGCGATCTAATTTTCGTAGCGCGGCCAAATTTTGTTTGGTAATTTATTATCACATAGTGTTACTTTTGGTGACAGGAGATCCCCCATGGTAAGGGGCGACAAATTTAAAATGCTTATAACTCGCGATCTAATTTTCGTAGTGCGGCGAAATTTTGTTTGGTAATTTACTATGAGACAGTGTTACTTTTGGTGACAGGAGACCCCCCCACGGCGAGGGTCAAAAATTTTACATGCTTATAACTCGCGATCTAATTTTCGTAGTGCGGCCAAATTTTGTTTGATAATTTACTATGAGACAGTGTTACTTTTGGTGACAGGAGATCCCCCACGGTGAGGGTCGAAAAATTTAAAATGCTTATAATTCGGGATCTACTTTTCGTATCGTGGCCAAATTTTGTTGGGTAATTTATTATGAGACAGTTTTACTTTTGGTGACAGGAGATCCCCCATGGTGAAGGTCGAAAAATGTAAAATGCTTGTAACTCGCGATCTAATTTTCGTAGTGCGGCTAAATTTCGTTTGGTAATTCACTATGAGGCAGTGTTACTTTTGGTGACAGGAGACCCCCCCCACGGTGAGGGCCAAAAATTTTAAATGCTCATAACTCGCGATCTAATTTTCGTAGTGCGGCCAAATTTTGTTTGGTAATTTACTATGAGACAGTGTTACTTTTGTTGACAAGAGACCCCCCACGGTGAGGGTCAAAAATTTTAAATGCTTATAACTCGCGATCTAATTTTCGTAGCGTGGCCAAATTTTGTTTGGTAATTTATTATGAGACAGTGTTACTTTTGGTGACAGGAGACCCCCCCCCCACGGTGAGGGTCGAAAATTTTAAAATGCTTATAACTTGCGATCTAATTTTCGTAGTACGGCCAAATTTTGTTTGGGAATTTATTATGAGAGGGTGTTAATTTTTGGTGACTGGAGACCCTCCCACGGTGACGGTCGAAAAATTTAAAATGTTTATAACTGGCGATCAATTTTCGTAGCACGGCCAAATTTTGTTTCGTAATTTATTATGAGACAGTGTTAATTTTTGGTGACAGGAGACCCCCCCACGGTGAGGGTCGAAAAATTTACCGACCAAATTTTGTTTGGTGCGGCCAAATTCCGTTTGGTAATTTACTATGATACAGTGTTACTTTCGGTGACAGGAGACCTCCCAATTTGAGGGTCAAAAATTTAAAATACTTATAACTCACGATCTAATTTTCGTAGCGAGGCCAAATTTTGTTTGGTAATTTATTATGAGACAGTGTTACTTTTGGTTACAGGAGATCCCCCATGTTGAGGGGCGAAAAATTTAAAATACTTATAACTCGCGATCTAATTTTCGTAGTGCGGCCAAATTTTGTTTGGTAATTTATTATGAAACAGTGTTACTTTTGGTGACAGGAGACCCCCCCCCCACGGTGAAGGTCGAAAAATTTAAAATGCTTATAACTCGCGATCTAATTTTCGTAGCGCGGCCAAATTTTGTTTGGTAATTATTATGAGAGAGTGTTAATTTTTGGTGACTGAAGACCCTCCCAAGGTGAGAGTCGAAAAATTTAAAATGTTTATAACTGGCAATCAATTTTCGTAGCACGGCCAAATTTTGTTTCGTAATTTATTATGAGACAGTGTTAATTTTTGGTGACAGGAGATCCCCCATGGTGATTGTCGAAAAATTTAAAATGCCCATAACTCGCGATCTAATTTTCGTAGTGCGGCCAAATTTTGTTTGGTAGTTTTTTATGAGACAGTGTTAATTTTTGGTGACAGGAGACCCCCACGGTGAGGTTCGGAAAATTTAAAATGCTTGTAACTCGCGATCTAATTTTCGTAGCGCAACCAAATTTTGTTTGGTAATTTATTAAGGTATTGCATAGCTTTTATCACGGGCTTTGAGCACGGCGAAAGAATCTTGAAATTCCGTAACGAGAAAAAAAACCTAACACTCTGGCTAACGTCTCTTCAGTTTGGCAGACCTCGGCACGGTATACTTCGGTAATCTTCGGCAGACATTGACGCGGTATTTTTTAGATATTTTGAGAATATCAAGTCTTAAACTTATGTTTTTTTATTTCAGCTACCGTAAACGCATAGTTTCAATGATAAAAATTCCTGATTAACCTACATGTATTGTAAGATGATAAAAATATTTTAAACGATATTAACTTCTCATTTGTTCAATACAAGAAAAAAATTGTTATTGGTCATCACGCTCAAAAAGTTTAACTTGAATTAATATCAAAGATAAAAAAAACTGCACAACAAAAAAATAAATAAATAATTATAATTGCATAAGTTGATAAGAAATGCTATGCAATAGCTTTACCGCGGCAGTCCCCGAGTTCCACACGTATTTTTTTTATTTAAAATTTGTTTTTGTCCCTTTATCACGTGTTTTAAAAATTATTAATTTGAAAATAGTATTAAATGTAGATTTTGAAACGATTTTATATTTATTTGTTTACAAAGGCTGTTGAGAAAACATAAAGCTATAATTGTCCTTATTTAATAAATGTAATACTACTCAAGGTCAAATAATTTTCATCTTTACTTGAACAGCGTTCCTATTATACATTTTTTTTCAATTAAGAGATGCTGCTACTCAAAATTAAAAAAAAGCCGTTAAATAAAATAAAAATAATTGAGCTACCTTTTTCGTTTCATTAGGTTAAAGAAAGTGAGTTAGTGACTTGTAATATAAGATATCTTGATATTTTATTCAGCTAGACGAGATTTTGGAACTTTTACATCATTCTATGTCTTTTCGAAAAGCGGAAAAAAACTCAAAGAAGTTTCAGGTGCCTATATGTATTAAAATTAGTTTTAAAATTTTAAAATAAGGATAACTGTTATATCGAGTTAACATCTAAAGTAGTGTGTTTTGAACTAAATGTTGGTATAATGATCAACATAATCAAATTTAGGTAAAATTTTATTGCATACAAACAATTAAACTTCATTCAGACTGAAATATAATTTTATTTTCTTATATCACTTAAAATTGTTCACGGACAACATTCACATATGTGTGGTGAATAATAACCGCTTTCTATATTATAATTTATAAATTCATTTTTTTATTATCTGACTGTTTCCAGAATGCATTTTATTTTAAGTTTCTATAATTTTTTTCTTGGCTTTTTAAAGAATTTCTTAAATCAAATTCTACGATAGTTACTAAAAAGAAATCAAGTTCCTCTCGTATCTAACACCTTTTTTCTACAAGATAAAATTCTGTAGATGTTACTTTTCTACCTATAAACCGTTACTTATAAATTCTTTAAAACGAGGAGAAACTGATAACAAGATTTTAGAAGGCAATTCTAGAAAAGAGGATTAAGTGGGCTTTCTCGTGCCACTTGGATGGAGGAAAAACATATGTTGTACGATAACACTGGTCAACAGTTGCTTTGGTGCCTAGGTATTTTTAGCTGATTTTATACAATTTTGATGTACTGAATTCAAATATACCTTTAGATTTTGCCTATCAGCTCGAATTTTTAAGAAAAACAACTTTTAGTGAAATATATGTTTCATTATTTTAAGGTAAATCCATGTATTAAAAAATATATGTACATAAATAAAAAAACACAGAATTTTTATTTTTATAATATACACATGTTAATATTTATTATTATACTATACACATATTCAAAAAATATATTTTTTTAATTTTATTATACAAATATCTATTACTCACAAAGATAGTGGAAAACATCACCATTGAAACCGATTCTTACTGACGCTTCGGAAACTTCTTTTCCGTGGCATTCTGGAATATATTTTAGTTATAGTTCTTTTTTAAACTCAAACAGTAATCTGCCGTCATATGCGCATCTCATCTTTTTTTTATAGTGGTCCTCGATAGCCTTAATATTTTGGTGAAATCTTTCATCCTGTTTATCACTTGTGTCTCCTAAATTTTCAAGAAAATGCTCTATGTGCCAGTGTAAATAGTGCACATTAATGCTCATATTACACCCAAGAGATTTAAAACTATTATGCTGTTCATTTACCAGTTCTACATAGTTTTCTGCTTAGTTTGCCCGGAATGCTTTTGATAACTGCCACAAAAGAAGTCTAGGCTTTTTTTCAGCCTTATTCATCGAATTTACGAAGGCAGGATCCTTAATCAGTTGTCTTATTTGTTGTCCGTCAAATATTTCTGCTTTAATTTCTTCATAACTCAATTGGGATGTTTTCCCTTTATATATGCAAAATATGGCCCGTTCTTATGAAGAGCCTTTACAAGCTGCTTCATAAGACAGAGCTTGATATGCAATGGAGGAAGAATGATTTTCTTTCGCCCAACTAAAGGGTTATTAATTATATTCTTTTTCCAATATCCATGTTTTCTCTCTTAGGCCTATTTTCTAATCCAGTAGTGTGTTTTATCCCTGCTATCCAATAGACACAAAAACAAGGGTATTTGCGAGTATTTGCAGTAACTTCTTTGCTGTCCAAGGACAATCATCTGGAAAATATTCAGGAAAACCCATTTTTTCCAACATTCCTCTAAATTCGTGACAAAATATAATATTGTTTTCTTGGTAAAAGAAGTGTAGTAGATTCTTTTTTTCTTGCGCGATAAAAGGTAACTTTGACTCTTTGTTCTAGTAAATGTTTGTCCTTCGATTTTGAAGCCAGTAATTTGGAAGCTTCTTTTAAAAGACTGAGATCTCTTTTGAAGTCATTTAATTCATCCTGGTTGTAACATTGAGGCATTGAAGATAACTCTTCATAATCTCTATCCCCTTCATAGCTATCTGAAAGATGATCAGAGGGACAGTATTCATTCTCATTAAGCTCTGGTAGCTGGTAAAATGTTGGAAACGGTAGTGCCTCTGGGTGAGGAACTGGGGGGTCTTGAAGAGACTAAATCAGGATAAGTTTTTTTATTTCAATTGTTTCGATTAATTCGAATAGTATTCCACTGCTAGGCAGATATAATAGTCACAGAAATGATTTTGGGGTTCTCTCCAAACCATTGGTAGGCCGAATTTGAGACTTCTTCTTTCCCGTTAGCCCACTGTCAGAAGTGTTCTGTACAAGTTTTACAGACCTGATGCGATGCCCAGATTTTATCCTTATCACCAAGTCTAACCCCGAAGTATCCAAGATAAACTCTCTTTACGAAGTCAGTAACATTTTTTCTGTGCTCTTTTAACGTGTATTTTTTCCCATATGTAGCAAAATTCAATTGGATGATTTATACAACTCCTGCTAATTGAACTCATTTAAATTTTATTCGATAAAACAAACACAATATGTTTTACATTAAATTTATACGAATTCTATCCTGAACACAAATATCATGGAAGATCAATAACTTTAGAAAGTAAAAGAAGGCCAGTTTTGTCTCCATGGAGCTTTGAAACTAACCTTCTCTCTTGGAAGTTTTTACATTTGGCTTTATGGATCAGTGGCTTGAAATCATAAGCATGTGCAGATCCTCAGTTTTGCTTTTACATCTGTTTTTTTCAAGGTCTTCTAGCATTTCAATGTCCTTCAAATCACCTTAAGCTTCTCTACAGTGCTATGTGTCGGAAGGTCAGTTTAAGTGTTTAAGGTCACTTTAGTTCTCTTCGCATAACTAAAAAAAATTGAGCTGATAGAGAAAAACTGATTTCAGATTTAGATTCAGCGTCCTAAAAATATCCAAAATCAGCTGTAAAATCTCAGGCACCAATTTTTTTTTTTTTTTTTTTTTTTTTTTTTTTTTTTTTTTTTTGTAGGCCTGTGTAATAACAGAACTCCTATTTTTTCAACAGTAGTTTTATTTGAGAAGATTTACTTATTTAAGATTTTCATCGTATGTTTTAAATAACCTTCTTCACAAACAATGATGCAGAGTAGGTGAGTAAAACAAGGAGTTTTCATAGTTTTTTTGTCTTTTGCAATGTAATATTTTAATCTAGCAATTTAATTTCAAGAAAAAACTATACAATTTTATTCGAACAACTCAACGATTTAAAGAACAATTCAGCGATTTCCTTTCATAAATGATTTTTTTAAGTGTATCAAATGCTAATAAACATAATAATCCTACTATTATTTAATTTAAGTATATTTATTTTGTTTCGTTATTTAAGATTTCTCGTTGCTTAAAAGATACTATAATCCAAGGATATATATTGAATATTTTTTCAATGAAATACAGAAAATTAATATTTGTTTTTAGAAGTGTGTTTTTTTTCTTTTATATTTTATCTTTTCTTAAATAAAATAAATATCAATACTATTTTTGTATTTTTACAATTTAATGAAACTATAATTGCATTGATAAAAATGTATTTACATTTAGAATATTTTTCAATTTTAACTATACTTAGTGCATTATTTTCACAGATAAGGGATTATATCAAGAGCATGTTTAAAGTAGTATACATGCTAATTTAAATGAGAGATCATTCAGAAGGAAAAAGATTATCAAATAAAATAAACGTTCCTTTTTATTTTATAAATGGATTATTTTTCTATTATAAAGTTATCGAATTTTTTACTATTTATTGGTTATAAAATAATCAACAAATATATGAAATTTATTTTTTGTTCCTAATCTGATGCCTAATATGGATATTGAAATTTGCATATTCATTTATTTATTCTCTGTCTCTTTCAAAAATATATTTTCTTGTAAGTTTATATTTTTTTGCTTAGCTTTTTAAAGAATTTTTGAAATCAAATTGCACGATTGTTCCTAAGAAAATATTAATTTCTACTTGTATGTAAAACATGATTTATACAAGATAAAATTCCGTAGTTGTTAAGTTTTGACTTGTATACCGTACCTATAAATTTTTTAGAACAAGGAAAATCTGATAACACGATTTCAGAAAGCTATTCTAGTAAAGAGGATTAAGTGGGTTTTTTCATGCAACTTGATGCAGAAAAAATATATTTTGTATGGTAATAGCAGAACTACTTTTATTTTTTAAACTGCAGTCTGATTTGAAAACATTTTACTTATTAAAAATTTTCATCATATGTTTCAAATAACCATTTTCCAAATCGAAGAAGTGGAGCAGGCTGGTAAAAACGTGAAATGTGCGTACATTCTTTATGCGTACATTCTGCAACGTAATATTTTAATATGGCAATTTAATGAATATATGAAACCTACTTTTATTCAAAAAATTTGGTGATTTTTTTGACTCATGTCTTAAAAGAATTTGGATAAAATTTTGTTATATGCATACAATTAATTAAACGGCATTCAATTTGAAATATATTTTTATGTTATATTGCATCTCTAAAAATTGATCCCGGACAACAATTACATTTGTGTTCCGTCATAATAACCTTTATCTGCTGCCTAATACATATATTCTAATTTGCATATTCATTTATTTATTCTCTAACTGTTTCAAGAATATATTTTCTTTAAAATTATATTTTTTAGCTCTATAAAGAAATTTTCATATAAAATTATACGATTGTAACTAAAAAGAAATCAAGTTACTTTCGTATCTAACTTCGTACTCAATATTTTAAAAGGCTGTTCTAGGAAAGAGGATTAAGTTAGCTTTCTAATGCCATTTGGATGCAGGAAAAATATACTTTGTAAGATAAAGGCAGAACTACTTATTGAAAACATTTACTTATTTAAAATTATCATCATATATTTTTAAATAACGTTTACACAAGCGAAGGTGTGAATAAAAAAATTGAATTTCCATGCATTTTTTTTGTTTTGCTATGTAATATTTTAATATGGCAATAAATTAAAAAAAAAAAGAAAAAGAAAAACATATACATCTAATTTTAATCGAATAACACGGCGATTTCAGTGTTTTTAATACCTCAAGTGTTAAAAGAATTATAATTTTCAATTAATTAATTAAGTCAAATTAAAAAAAATAAAAGAATTTGGGAAAGAATAACCTATTTTTTTTCATAAATGAAATATTTTAATATGCCAATTTCTTTAAAGAAAAAAGTCTAATTTTTTATTTATAAAATTCGGAGATCTTAGCCTTTTTTAATATCTCAAGTGCTAAAGGAATTATAATTTTCAATTATTTAATTTATGTCCCATTAAGAAAAATAGAAGAATTTGGGAATGAATGTTTACTTTATTTGATATTTTTTCAAATGGTATCAAATGTTATGAGCCTAATATTTCCATAACTATTTGATTTAAATACTTTTATTTGTTTCTTTGTTAACAATTTTTGTTGATTAAAATTTACTATAATCCGAGGATTTATATTCATATTTTTGATATTTGTTTTAAGAAGTGGTATTAAGCTTTTTTTTATTAATAACGGTAATAGTTTAGGATTTGTATAATTTAATAGAACATTTCCAATCTGAACTACATTTAATAGCATTATTGTAATAAAAATGGGATTGTGATAAGAGTATATTTAAAGTAATATACATGCTAAATGAGAGAACATGTATAGGGAAAACGGATAACAATTAAACGAAACATTTCGTTATGTTACATTACAAACATGTATATTTAAAGTAATATACATGCTAAATGAGAGAACATGTATAGGGAAAACGGATAACAATTAAACGAAACATTTCTTTTAATTTTATATATAGATTCATTTTCTATTATAAAATTATCGTGTTTTTTATTATTTAATTGTTATAAGAGATCAGATATATATGATTTTTATTTTTATTTTTCATTTCGCCAATGGTATACCCAGATTTAAAATATAGTTATAGTAAAACATTAAAATTTAATGTATAAATAATACTTATTTTATATTTATAAAATTATAAAAAAAATGCAGAAGCGAAAATTCATTTGTAATTCTTTCGAAAAATAAAATATCCATAATACTATGAGTTTATACTACGCCTTATTAATATATTTTCTTTTAGCAATTTTTCGTAATTATGTTCAAATTGATACATGAAAGAAAATATTTTTAGATTTTGGAGATCTGAAATTTGAAACTTAACTTTATTATTTTATTATCAAATTTAAAAATTATTTGCGTCTGTATTTGACTTGCGCTTATATTTGTCTTTATGATTTTTTTCATTTATAAATTTTTATAACTAACTTTGAAATTGCTGAATGTTTTTTCTTAAAGACAGCAAATTGAAAATAACCAGTATTCTACTCATCTTAAGTAATTTCAATATTTTGTTAAGATCTCTCTGGATATTCTTGTGATGTAATAACCAAAAAAAGTATTTATATTGACAGTTTATCAAACTTTAAGAAATAATACAGATTAAAATGACTTTGTCAAAATAAATACCTGTAAGAAATATATGTTTAAAGCAATTCTATTAAGTGTGCGTAACTTTCATAAAAAAGTTCACTCATAGAAACCAAAACGCTTATAAAAATATTTATATATGTTGCAGGCCAAACTAGATTGGCCTAGGCCAAACCGGTCTATCCTAACGCCCATCGGATAAACTAGTTTTTCCTAGGCCAAACCAGTCTATCCTAACGCCGATCGGATAAACTAGTTTTCCTAGGCCAAACCGGTTTATCCTAACGCACATCGGATAAACTAGTTTTTCCTAGGCCAACCTAGTCTATCCTGAGGCCCATAGGAGAAACTAGATTTTCCTAGGCCAAACTAGTTTGGCCTAACTCTCATAGGATAAACTAGTTTAGACTGCTGTTTATTGGTCTGAACTAGTTTATCCTAGGGCAATTCAATTTGGTGTGATTTTATTGAATTCAATGACCGCCTCAACGCCAACATACTTGTTTGTCGTAGGCTGATCTAGTTTATCCTAGGCCAATGTAGTTTTACGTATTTTTAGCTCACGGGCGTCAAAGCCAGAGAAATAATGGGCTCACAGGTTCTGTATGTATGTATGTACGCATGTATGCACACATGTATGTACGTATGTATGTACGTAAGTGCGTAACGCGATAACCCTTGATAGAAATAATGTAATTTGACATGTTTTTAAATCATAAAGCTACCAAAGCCTGAGAACTAATGTGCCCGTAGGTTCTGTATCTATGTATGTACGTTAGTACGTAACGCAATTATTCTTGATAGAAATAATCGATTTGCATCAAATTTTCAATATAGGTTTATTCTTATAAGGAGCTTTTTTTATTACTTTTGGAGGGCACTGGAGAAGAATAAATGGGGGGGGGGGGGCGAGAGGTTGATTCGCCCTTTCCCTAAATTCAAATAAATAGGTTTCCATGCATTATTAGCATATTTTATTCAAATTTTAGATATAGGAGCATTTTCTTGAGAAGCGTCCATGATTAGTTGTGAGTGTTCATTGTTTAAGTATAAAGGGAGGAGGGAATAGCAGTAAAGCCCCATAATTTATGTAAATGCTTTTTTCACGCAAAATTTACTGATTTGCTTCAAATTTTAGAAATAAATTCATTCTGGAAAGCGCTTCCCTAATTAGTTTTGGGGACTAATTGAATAAAACAACGAGAATAACGAGGGAATCCCGCCTAATTTTGGCAAATGTGTTTTTCAAGCAGAATTAACCGATTTGCTGCAAATCTTGGATTTGTTCATTCTATTGAAGCGCTTCACTGACTAATTTTGATGGTACTTCGGTTAAATATATTTGCTTAAAATTTTCGACACGAATTCATTTGATCAGGCGCTTCTTTAATTAATTTGAGTTTTTCTTTTGTTTAAGTATAATGGGGTAGTTGACGTTTTATTCCCTTCGTTAAATTAGATAAATAGTTTTTTATGCAAATTTATCCGATTTGCCGTAAATTTTGAATATAGTTTTTTAAGGCGAATCCCTGAATTGTTTTGAGGGTTTAATAATTAAGTATAAAGGGAGGAATGGGGGATTACCCTCCTTAAATCAGATGAATTGTTTTTTGAGCAAAATTATCTGATTTGCTTCAAATTTTGGATAATTGTTTAACTTTATAAAGCGTATCTGTGATTACTTTTGGGGGTTCAATGGTTAAGTATAATTGGGGGAAATAGGAAAAAGTAATCCAACTTACTTTATTTTTCGAGGGTGTTATTCTTTACAAAAATAACGCTGTAATACACAATTAGTGTAAACAGCCTGTGAATGCATGCCATCACTTTAATTGGACAATATTCTTTTAATATTGATCCCGACTACTGCTCCATAGCTAACCTTGTGCAAAGTGGTTTTGTTATCACCCTTATATAATGTATTTTATTCGAAGGGTTGTAGAATACTGTCAGAGGTTTGCATGGGCCGGAATTTCCAGGCCAGGCCTCTAAATTATGTTGTGTTACCTACATTGCCCTTTTTTTAGAGTTGTGGATTTTTATTCTTTAAGTCTAAAATTTAGACTTAAACAATAAACATCCACAACTAATCATGGAGGCGCCTTGTCACAATGATCCTATATCTAAAATTTAAAAGGAAAACTGATAATTCTGCATGATAAATCCATTTCTCTAAATTAAAGGTGGGGGATTAGCCTCCCGTTCGCCCCCTTTATTCCTATCCAATGAATTCCCAAAATTAATCAGAAAAGTACCTTATCAGAATGAACCTATACCCAAAATTTGAACCAAATCGGATATCTCTATCAAGAGTTATCGCGTTACGTACATACATGCAACATGCATGCGTACATACATACATACAGAACTAGTGAGCCCATTATTTCTCTGGCTTTGACGCCGATGAGCTAAAAACACATAAAACTACATTGGCCTAGGATAAACTAGATCAGCCTAGGACAAACAAGAATGTTGGTGTTGAAACGGTCATTGAATTCAATAAAATCACGCCAAATTGAATTGGCCTAGGATATACTAGTTCAGACCAATAAACAGCAGTTTAAACTAGTTTATCCTATAAGAATTAGGCCAAACTAGTTTGGCCTAGGAAAATCTAGTTTGGCCTATGGGCCTTAGGATAGACTAGTTTGGCCTACGAAAAACTAGTTTATCCGATGTGTGTTAGGATAAACCGATTTGGCCTAGGAAAAACTAGTTTATCCGATGGGCGTTAGGATAGACCAGTTTGGCCTAGGAAAAACTAGTTTATCCGATGGGCGTTAGTATAAACTAGTTTGGCCTAAAATCGGGTTTGGCCTGTAACACATATATATTTATTTATTTTTTAGATTTATTACCTTTTTTTATTTTTCTTTTGTTCTTTTTTCAGATATAAAAATTATCAAAATTGTCACAATCAAACTAGAGAGCAAAATTCGTACATTGTATGGATTTCGAGATGTTTGTCTCATTTATTTCGTCAGGAAAAAAATCTTTGAAGGCATTATTCGAAGTTAAGTTTCTTCTAGAAAATTATTTGAGAGAAATATTTGCATTCGCTCTTCCAAATCTCTTCAAACTTTCAAAATTATGTATATCGTGAAATATTTTTAAAAATATGTCCTTTGAAATGGTGTCAAACTTGTTGAACACAGAAATATTACAACACAGAGACACGGGGGCTTTAATGTAAAGTACAGCAAAAAGTTTTCATGCGTTGATATAAATAGAGGTTTTTTTTTTTCTTTCATTTATTTTTTATTTAAAATCTCAAATATACAATCTTTTTACCAAATTATATTTATTATTTTAGTCAAAAGAACAAAAATGCTTTGGAAAATGTTACACAAAAATTGGAACAGAATGCAATAAAGAAATATTGGTTGAATGTGACATGATGATATGTCTAAGACTAACAGTTTAGAAATTAGCCATTGGCTACCGTTGAGATGTAGACACACTCTATCTTTTATCATATGGAACATAGCTTTATAATTCTACTTCATTTTTGTAATATTATGAATAAATATATAGAGCAAAAGTTTTAAAGCTGCAATTTAAGCAGTTTTGGAGATATATGTGCGCAAGAGTAACAAATTGTGTAAAAAAAATAATTTTAATACATTAATTTAAAATTTTGTTTCGCATTGACTGCAAATCAAATTAATATGGACTTTTTAAAAAACTAAACTATTTAATATTTAATATTGATATTTTTTTAAAAAGGAATCGTCATATTCCGATATCATATTAAAATGTTATACAATATAAAAATCCTGATAGTTTTCTACAAAATAATAATAACATTAAAAAAAATGTATCCTAATCTGTCATTTGAAATAAAATACCTATCATATCTACTTTTTTATTTTTATATAAGATGAATTAGCACTCCAGGATACATTTATGCCATTGCATTTTGTATAGAGAGTGTCATTAAGCTGACTCATTCGCCGATGCTCTTCTGAAGCATATTTTATATTACCATACATAATAAATGCTAATAAAATATCAGGAAGTAGAATAATAGGCACAGATGTCATATACACACCACATTTGCACGTGCTTTTTTTCCTCGCCAATTTGGCGTTGCACATCTGTGCCATGGTGAATATCCGTTTAATAAGTTTATAACAATTTAGGGAAATAACATGAAAAAAAGATTTCAGTGAAATGTGTTGTTTAAGTAAAGCAAAAGAATGCATTCAATATTACGAATTAATGTTTACGATTCATTGTGAAAATATTTACTGTTTTATTACTTATTAAGTTTATTACGTGTGCCTATTTATTTATTGTTTTTTCCTTTTTTATTGAATTCATGTTTATTTTTTGTTATTTTTCATTTTCATTTTATAGATTATTTTCATTATATACTATATCAGTAATTATTTGAATAAAACTATCATCAACTTATTTGTATTTCCTTTTTTTAAATACTAGAATCTCTTTCATTTATTTCATTTTAATTTTTATACTGCAATAAAAAATCACATGCTGTTATAGCATACACTTTTTAACATATATTCAAAAGCAAAATTTTCGCCAAATTGGTGTGGGGGGGGGGGGGGAAAGCACGAACACATATGGTGCGTATATGACATCTCTGCCGCATAATATTTCAAATAATTGCTAAACAGTTTTAAAAACTAAAAAAGACGCTTTTATATCAAGTCGGATTAAGAAGTTTAAAATGTTTTTTTGGTTGCATAGTTATGGATTTCATATGTGTTTTAGTGATAGTCATGTGTCTAGGGTTTAAAATAACTGTTAATTTCTCAAATTGCTTTTGATCCGTTTATCCGACGTATTTGACTTTGATCCTTTTAAATGGCGAATTTTCAAACTGTTGAATTGTTATCGAATCTTATTAAGTGTGCAAAGTTTTAGTATAATCTGATGTCTTAATAGTGGGTGAAAATAACGTTCAAAGATTCCGTTAAATACATACATACAGGTGAAGCTAATAAAAGCAACAAAAAAAAGACTCTATTGTTCTAGTTGGAAAATACTACATCATATTAAGCATTTAATAGCTACAGTAATAAAAATAAAGGTGACAAACCAGTTATATTTGGCGCTCTGAAATATGTTACCATTGCACACGCGCGGGCTTGAAAATGTGTTTGGGGTGTCATTTGATCCCTCATTGGGGGATTCACGCTAATTAGAGTGCAGCGTCATGTATACCGGTTGAAGATTTTCACCCCTTAGTCATTTGCGCATGCTCTGTGACGTTTGTCCTTTCCCTGCAACTCGCCGTCACTGGTGGATCAAAATAGCACTTTCTGCCTACGAAGACATTCACCGCGCATGCGCTATCCCAATTTATATTAGAAATTCGAATAGCTAACTTTTGGCGAGCTTTTTTTGTAAAGCGACCTTCGAATTTCAGGACATTTGAACATTTCAGAGAGATTTTGAAAGTGAGCTCGATGGTCGAACGGTTAGAGTGTTCAGCTTAGAACCAGACGTTGTGGGTTCGAATCCTTCGGGGGCTAAAAGCCATTTTATAATTTCTTTTTATTATTTGAAACATTTTATTAGGGGTGTCATCTTTTCTCTCTAATTAAGTGTGTCCTTCTGGTTCCCGTTTGGGTGTCACAAGTGAGACAAGCCTTTCACCCCTAAAAGTTGCAATGCGTCACCTGTAGTTTTAACAGTGTACATTGCTCAGCTTTTTTTATCTTATTATTATGTAAGTTTTTTAACAAAATCGACGCATTTTTGCATATTTTAAATTTTGTTACAATGTAAAAGCAAAATAGTAATAATAATAATAAAAATAAAATAAATAAATAAATGGTGCATTGCATTTTAATGGTAAATAAAGTAAATTCTACATTTCCCCTTATATATCACTAAATAATTATCACAAATTTATAAGTTTGGTATCAGCTTATTATGAATAACTTTTAAAAGTGTAAAGATTTTTAAAAAAAAATGATTTTTTTTTATATTTTTAAATAAAAATGATGACTTGACAAAAATTCATTTTTATAAAGTATAAAATGAAAGACTGTAAAAAATGTTGCGATCTCTAGTGGGCCTCTATTACAATACGTCTGCATTGTAAAAACACTCAAATAGCCTGACGTTAATAATAAATGTAGACATCAACAGCTCTTTCTCGAAAGATGTCTTTTTGAGTGCTCGCCTTTACGATCTGAAAATCCCCAAAAATCAATGTCGGAAATGTACATGACGAATCCTTTATTTTGGTTTTAATATTTTTATTATTATAAAGTGGGGTTTTTTCTAGTAAAATAAAAAAAATAAACAGGTAAAAGAGAAAAAAATATTAAAATCGTTTAAAATAATAAGTGAAGCAAAGTGTACAAATTCTGTCGCTAAAACTAGAATAATGATTTTACGATTTTTGATAAACAACGAGATTTTTTGGATCAAAAATTTAATTATTTTAGCTAAGAAATTTCAGTCTTTGTAAAGAGAAATTTGTTTAATGAAGAACTGCCTTTCAAGAAGTATTTTAAGTTTGTACGTAAAATTTTGCGTTTTTTTCTCTAATTACTTGAGTTTTGTTTACTTTGCATGAAAGTATAAAAAGGCTTTAAAAAGAAATACTATAAATTTAAACTCATCTATATCCGTAAAACATAATTAGTAAATATATTTAAATCTTTTTTAATAATACAATTATAATTTGGCAAACAAGAAACTCTACTTTAAATACACATTTAAACTTTTTAGGAATTACTTAAATTTTAATTTTAAGTCTATAATGTCTTAAAAAGTATTTATTTAAAATTTATATTAAAAATATTTAGGGTATGAGTTCTTTACACAATCTATTTATACATAAATAAAAAATCTTTCATTTTCAAATAGAAACTGTACAGCTGTAACTAATATATTTCATGTAATTGCGGATAGCGTTTACACTCCTGATATCATAACCATGAAAATAATTTACGTGGCAAATTATTTCTAGTAATATTTATCAGGTGTATTTATAGAAAGCGTTTGACATAATCAAGTTCTCGTTATGAGACACGTTGAAATATTTTCCAATGGATAATTTCTGGTGTATCAGTCATCAGTTGACAATTAAATGATAGTGATAGATCTAACTATTTCTAAACGTCTACAATTTCAAACAACACACTCATGCATTCGAGGCATATTTTAGAAAGCTATTTATGCTCATTTAGGCAAAAATTTATAACAATTAAAATTTTAATAGTTTTACAATTTTATTTGAAATGATTAACAAATAAAGATTTTTCAGGTATTTGAAATATACCTTTTATTTGATATATATATGACATTTTTAAGTTAAGAGGTAAAAGCATCATCATGGGATTCCCCTTTTTTAAGCACAGAGTCATGGCAAGCGAGGGAGAAAAAATAAAATAAATGTAGACGCTTCATTGAACTACACATTGGCTGCTCCAACAAAGTTTATTAGAATGCAGGTATATACAGCGGAAATGCTCCCTTCGAATAAGAATATTCCATCCTAAAAACGCAATTCGTCTTAACAGAATCCTCGGAAAAAAAGGAAAGAATCTCTCAGCTACCTTCTTAAATCTAAAACCAAAAACTTCCAGAAAATTCTATATTCTCTAACCATCATTTTCCCATGTAAACAGAATTCATACCCAGCGTCGAGATTAAACATTTCATTCAGACGATAATTTTTATTTAAAAAATATTATTTAACTAATTTATAATCGAACTCAGAAATGGAATATCCGGCAGACGATATTTTAAAACAAAAAAGAAAATAAATGAATATATTGATACGCAGCAAATATCAAAATTTAGCGGGGAAAATAAATAAATAAAAAGAATGATATTTTTTAAAGGTGTGGTTTTGGAATAAATTTAATAAGACTTTCTTAAAATGGTTGATAAAAACAGAGAAAAAATGAGTTTTATTTGGAATAGTAAGAAATAAAGTTTAATGAAGAATATTTTTAATTTAGAGCCATTTTTTTAAATTTATGCATAGTGAAATAATTTTTTTAAGGCGAATTAAGAATTTATATTGTTTCTATAAAGATTAATAGATTAGATTTAGTAACAGGATTTTAACTTAATATGTTGAACTAAGTACGGAATGTTGTTAGAAGGATATTAATATAGTATAAGGCTAATTTTGGTGAAGAAAAAAATACTAAATTTGTAGTACTATCTCCCCTCCCCAAAAACATTGTATGAAATTGATAGTTAAATAAAACTACAAGTTCAGACAACAGAAATCTAATAACTTTGAATAATTAAATTTTGGAAAAAACTGCCAAACCCAGGAAACTAAGAGATGGAAGTAAAAAATAACGCAATATAATAAATAATAGCGATTAAAAAATAGTTAAGAGCAAATTAAATAGAGTTAAAATTAGGTAAGAGCATTTCCCTGAAAGAAATACAATAATATTACAATATCACTAACCATTTGTAAGTGCATAGGATATAATATATACAATAATATTAAATAAGTTATAAATATTAATAAGCTGGAAAAGAAAAATATAATAAAAACAATAAAAATTATTTTCATTAGGAGTTGACATAATTTCAATAACCGAAAAGCAGTCCACAAAACAAATTTCCCCAAATTAAAGTCCTCCGATCCACTTTATTAAACAGTATCTCTTCAATAGTTCACTAATTTTTTTCACTGATATAGTTCATTAAATAAGTCTTTTAATTTTTAACTAAATCTTTTTACTAGTTTACCAGTGTTCACTGGTTCACTGTAATAGTTGAAATAAGACCTTTGGTCCAGTTTACTAGTGAACTACACAATTCTCCAATTCCTGTTCAATGCTGTGTGCAGTCATTTGTTGGATTCCAAAATCTTTTAATAATATATCAATTTTTTAATAACAAATAGTATCACTCTGAACATCAATAATAAATAGTATTGAAAATTCAAATTCAAATTCAAATAATAATAATAATAATAATAATAATAACAATAATTAATAGCATAATAAAATTCAAAAACTATAGCAACAACAATAATAATTCTCTATATCCTAATATTCCCAAAAAGAGTGCAATTTATACTATACTTCTTTATAGAAATCATAATGATAATAATAATAAAACAAGAGTATAATCAAAAGAAAATATCACAGTTTATTTATTATTGATAGGGAAAATATTGATTGAGGATAAAAATAATCGCATAGCAATTAAATAATTTTATTATCTTCTAATAGTATAAGAAAGTATTTTTGCCAGCCGAAAGTATGCATAAAAAAAATAATAATAATTCCAAAACCCAAATAAAATTAAATCTAACTATTTAGAAAATGGACTCTCAATCAATATTTCCTTACAATAATTTCTCTCTGATACTCTTTTACAACAAGTTTGGTTACAAATTTTCATATATCAAATGTAGAGTAATGTTTTATCTATACGTGGTTTTAAAACATTAATAATAAAGCAAATAGGAATAAAAGGTGTCATTCTTAATTGAGAAATGTAAATAAAGATAATTTAATTTTAAAATACTTTTAATTTCTGCAGTTTTCAACAATCACTGAAAATCATATATCAAGTTACATGTTTCTGTAAAATCATCAAATTTGATAACTGTTATCCTATGAATATCTGTTGGAATAAATAGCATAATACTACTGTAAAATAAATGAGTAAATATAGTTAGCATTAAATACACTTAACTTTAATTTTTCAACATCAATTTGAAAGTTCTACAATCAAAGTGCACGCCCTATGCCTGCATAAGGTGCCATACCTAACCACAAAAACTCCCCAAAACAAGCAATCTTCTTGTAACACTCCAAGAACATACCTGCTAATGATGAAAATTATGATGGTAAAATGTTAAAAAAATAAGAATTTAAATTTAATCTACTGTCTTGACTTTAGTTTGATCTAGTGATTGTGATTTTATTTGAGGTTTTGTTTATTTTTTGGGTGGTTCATGAACCAATTTAAAATCTTCTGGTCAAAAATAGGGTCTTAATTTAGATACATGCACAATATCGGAATTATGTCCTGTCTCTTAATTAAATTTATCTATTTCATAAGTTACATCAGAAAGTTTATTTATAATTTTGTATGGTCCAGAGAAAGTAGGTTCTAATTTTCGAGTGTTAAGGTATTTAAACTTTTCATAAATTATAGTATCTTGCATATTTAATGAGGATTCGACAAAATTTCAATCATAGTTTTTTTTTTTTTTGCTTTTAAAGTGAAATTCACGATTTCGCGCTTTTGCAATTTTGAGGGCTTTGTCTACTGGATATTTTTACATTCTGATTGCCTTACACAAAATCATTATCCTCCTTTTTAAAAATCTCAATCAGAATTACTGTGAAAATTGTAACTATATTTTGCTGTGAACTTTAACCAGAAATTTTATCTAATAAAAATAGAAATTTTAAATATAATACTTATATCTTAAATTGGAATAAACTTTTTAATTCTATTATTTTATAAATCATAAACAGTTATTGCTACATTATTAACATTATCTAATTTCATATTTTTCTCATATTCTGATGTTACAAACTCGTTATATTGATCCCTATTTTGTTGTACTTGGTTCATATTTATAGTATTGAAATGAAGGGATCTCTCATTATGTATGGATATATAGTTATTTATAATTTTCTTTCCCTGCCTTGCAATGCAATCTTTAGATTCTATTGTTAATTTAAATTTAGATCATTATTTTAACCCCAAAATAGCATAATCCAAATTAATATTGCACAATAAAAAGTTAACATATTTTTTTTTAATTTTACCCAGTTTTAGAAAACACTACATTTTTATTTATATGTAAAAATCCTTTTGCCTGACCAATTGTAACTGAGGGTATAGTCTCTCATATAATAGCATTCAGTTTTAAAGCAAATTTAAGGGGCAATATTGCAGTATTTGAACCACTATCTACAACACATGGTTAATTATAATTATTTTTATATCCATATACAATTAATTGTCAAATATTATGAGATTTTTTTGTGAGCTATTTGGAAGAGTATCAGAGGATGGCGACTCATTCCTAAAAATACATTCCCTTTTCCAATGAAAAGCATTACACCCCTATTTGTGCCCCTATTTGTGCATATCCTTACAAGTTCTTGAAGGATATGGATTCTGAATATAATTATTTTGACAAATCCTAGGCCTCTAAATCTGAGATTGCCTTTGTGGAATCCCATTCCTAGATGTATTGTTGGGCCTAACTGGCTGAATCCAGGGCCTAGGTGGTTGATAAGGTTGAAAATTTTGTCTAGCTGATGGTTTATTTATTACTTGGTTTGAAACTAGTGGGGTGGAAACTTCCACAAATTGTTTGACCACCCGGTACCATTCAGTGGTACTACTAGGAGTATTTATAATAATATTGTGTTTGAATTCTGGTTTTAAACCATCAGTTAAACCTTGTACCGGGTGTCAAAAAAAAAATAACTGATGTATTTTAAAATTCAACAACTTGCAAACGTTGACAGCTATTTAAAATATTTTTGCAGGAGGGTTATGCATAATGTCAGGAGTTTTTTTACCGTAATTTTTTATTTTAGTTCGCATATCAAACAATAGGTAGCTCTGACGGCGATTGAAGGCCAGGTGATCAGTGCTGAGTGAAGCGTCGACCTGGCCTTCAATCGCCGGTTTTGGGACACCCGGTAATAGTATACTTTCACTAAGGCGTAATTTCCAACCAATTTCCACATTTTTACGAAAATAAGTTTCTAAATTATCTAATTTCAGATTTGAAAAATCATAAAAACTTGCGATGTCTAATTCAAAGAGTTCTTCTATCAAAATTTTCTTAATTGTTCATAATCCGTACAATTTAGGTAGTCATTAATACAAATTTTTTGCGCATCCCCTTTCAAATATTGCGCAATAAAAGAAAATTTCCATTGTAGACTTTTCTGTTCCTTTTCACATGTTTTATCAAAATAAATCAACCAAGACAAAGTGTTCATTCCTGAGCTCGGGTCAAAGGGCACGAATTTAGGATCATCCATATTTTTCTCTATTCTTTAGAATAAAAGAAGAACTTCTATTTTCTTTATTAAATCCTGATCGTAAGATCATTTGCAATAAATTTCAAAGTTAGTAAACTCTATCAATTACATAATTTTTAAATTACTATATCAGACCCATAACATTCAAGAATAAATGCATAAATTAATTAGTAAATTAATAAATTAACTTCATACAAATTACTCTCATAAATAAAATAAAAAAAATAAATAAATATACATAATAAATATTCTTCATAAATTCATAAAAAGAGTAGAAATAATAATAAAAACATTTAATAAAATAAATCACAATTCAAGAAAAATTCTCTATTATCACCAGGAACCCAGGAACTCCTGATTTCACGGAATTACGGCGACTCCAACATTCTCGGCGTCCAGTATTATCATCATCGGCGAGCAAATTTTTGCACAAGAAGATTTCCAACAATCCGTCTGCGATCCAAAAGCCGATCAACACTCTATTCTACAGCAGATCCCATTATCAAGCCGAAAATTCCATACAGAATGTCATTTTAATTTCGCTCTTGTCACACAAAAGCTCTGTCGGCTTAAATAATGGCTGTGACGTTTTAAAGTTAAGAGCTAAAAGAATTGTCACGGGGTTCCCCTTTTTAAAGCACAGAGTCATGGCAAGCGAGGGTGAAAAAATAAATTAAATAAATGTCGAAGCTTCTTTGAAGTACACATTCGCTGTTCCAAAAAATTTATTAGGATGCAGGCATATATAGAGGAAATGCTCTCTTCGAATAAGAATATTCTATCATAAAAACGCAATTCGTATTAATAGAATCATCGGAGAAAAAGGAAAGAATCTCTCTTATCACCTCTCAGCTTCCTCTTTAAATCTAAAACCAAAAACTTCCAGAAAAGGCTATATTCTCTAACCATTATTTTCCCATTTAAAAGGAATTAATGCCCAGCGTCGAGATTAAACATTTCATTCAGACGATAATTTTTATTTTAAAAAAATATTATTTAACTAATTTATAATAAAATATCCTGCAGGCGATATTTTAAAACAAAAAAGAAAAGAAATTAATTTATTGATACGCAACAAATATCAAACGTTGACGGAGAAAAAGAAAGAAAGAAATAAAAATAATGATATTTTTTAAAGGTATGGTTTTGGAATAAATTTAATAAGACATTCTTAAAAAGGGTTGATATAAACAGGGAAAAATGAGTTTTATTTGGAATATTATGAAATAAAGTTTAATTAAGAATATTTTTAATTTAGAACTATTTTTTTTAAATTTATACATATTAGAATAAATGTTTTTAAAGAGAATTATGAATTTGTATCGTTTCTATAAAGATTAATGGATTAGATCTAGTAACAGTATTTTAATTTAATAAGTTGAACTAAGTACAGAATGTTATTAAAAGGAAATTAATATAGAATAAAGTTAATTTTGGCGAAAGAAAATTAATTTTGTAATATATATAATTAGTGAATTTAATACACTTATGTCAAAACACATTCTATACTCGAACATTCAATCATTTTGTTATATACAAAAAGGAAAAAAAACAAGAACAAAAATTTGTGCGTGCAGAGAAGAACAAAGAAAAATGCATATTTGTAAAAAAAAAAAAAAAAAAAAAACCTTATTAATACAGATTTTTCAATTTTTAAAAAAAAGATCATTTTTATAGTATTTTTTTAAGTTACGTTTTAATTATTTTTAAAAGTTACCATTTTATATTTAGAATAAATCTTTAGAATAAAAATAAAGAATATATTTTCTATTGATTTTTAAATATATTTTTTAGAATAGAAAAAAATAAAAAATAAATACATCAGCACATTTTTATTTATTATAATGTTTTAGTTCAATAATGTATTCTTAAGAAACACAGAAACATGTCAGAAAGTTTCTTACATTTTTTTTTATCGGAACGACAAAGTTCTCTTATATACTAGGGATCCAAATCTTGCCCGATTGTTATGCAATTACAATGAATATAGTATTATGATTAACATAGATGAAATCTTTTGAATAGGTACAGTTTCAATTATATTGCCTTTAAAATGCATTAAATATGCAGCTTAAAAGAATTACCAAGTTATTTTACTTTTAATGATCGGAAACAAAATTGGCAAATTTTGACAATCCGTTTATGTTTGAAGTTATAATCTATATTACATTACTTTTACTTGCGTATAATAAAAGAAAAGCTTCTATACGACATTAAATTCATTTTTTTCATTTAAATAAGTCTATTTAAAATATTAATATCTTGTATTATTCTAAAATCTTTATTTGGAGACAATTTTCTGCCCTCCATTTTAAAATATGTTTCTTATATTGGTTTAAAAGTGAAATGCGTTATAATAACACGTAAATTACATTATTATCCGATTTATGTTAACATTTTATATTTTTTATAAGACAACTTATTTAAATAAAAATAAGTTAAATTATAAAAATTAGTTTAAATAGTTATAAATTATTTTGAAATACTTTTAAAACACTAGTTACTCAATCAGCAGAAATGTTATTATAATATATCAATATAAAATTGAATTATTTCTTTTGTACTTTAATGCTCGTTACAATGTAACGGAAACTTCTAATTTAATAGCATTTAATGCTTAGAATTTTTCAAGTATAGAATCATTAAATGTATTTAAATTCCAAAGAACGTAGAAAAGCTTTTATATTTTATCAAAAATATGACAAAAGAAAAATATTTGAAAAATGGGTTACTTAAACGAATTTAATAAATGTATAATAATAAATAATAATAATTCTATACTTCGGAATTAATATCGAATTTCTTGCACAAAATAATGTCTTCCCTTCTTTTATCTGAACATCACTATTCTTCTGAAATTGTTTCGGAATAGTACTCCATTCATTATATTTCAATATTGTTAAACATTATCTAAAAAAGACTGTAAAACACTTACATAAAAACCGATATTCCTGTTGTTTAGAATTTTGTTTAATTTGCATTCGATGGAAATGTTTTTTACAATAAATGTATAAAGACCATTAATGAAACTTAAGAAAGCACAATATTCATCATAAAAAAGCGAAATTTCTAAAATTTTACTACGTTTAATGACATGGAGTAAAGTAAAATAATGACATTTACTTTAAAGAAATGTTATTTTAATTTATATAAAAAAATGCTTTCCCCTAAACTTAACGCAGATACGCATTTTATAATAGAAAATACTTTGTGTTAAAAACATGAGAAGTAAATGGGAAAAAATGGCATAAAACATTTCATATGTGAGTGGAAATAAAGAACGAATTAGCGTATATTTATAAAGGCATATTGGTGTATTACAGAGGCATGTATTTATACAGGCATTTTTTTTTACTTGGATAACTGTTTCCACTGGGTCGTTTGTGCTATAAAAGAGGAAAATAATATTATAGACATTATTCATTGAGGTATACTTTGTCATTTTACACTGTGCTTGTCGAATAGCTTTTTGAAACCATATAATTTATAACCATTCAAGGGTAATGTATCCCAGAAGAAGAATATAATTAGAATGTTTTTCATAGATATTAGGCAAATTCAGCAAGCGTTAACTAACACCTTGCTCTAGAAATAGCAGAATAATTTTTTTATATATAAATAGCTCGTGTCTTCTTTTATTCTAAGTTCTTGCACATTCTAAGTTATATTGCTTTCTAAATTTTTATAATTAAATGTTTTTATTGCACATTTCAACACGAATTTTAATAGATTGTGCAGTTTTTATTGATTACAATAAAGCAAAAGATTAAAAAGCAATATATAAATATTTATTAATTTTACTGAGGATAAATAACAGGCTATTTTCGTTTTTTTAATATATATTTAACATTAATATATCCTTGCATAACAATAAAATATATTATTTAGTACTAGGTTTTGAAAATAAGAGGAATTATAACGCTCTTACAATGTTTTTTGAATACAGAAAATGGATATTTTTATCATTCAATGTATACCATACAATTGTTAAAAATATTTATCTCGTCCAAGATATATCTATGAAGGATTGATTAACAATTTTGTAATTTTTATTTCCAGTGAATATAGGTATACAAATACAGCCTTTTAAAGATGAAATAGAACATGTATTTTGAAGATTTTATATAGGAATTAAGATGATATATACGTAATAATAGTCATTCATAGATAACAGGGAATATTAAAATGTCTGCAAAACTACATTTTTTGCATTTTTTACTTTTTGTAACTATTGATTTTTAAAGAAATTACTAAATTAAAAAAATCCATACATAAACAAATAAATAAATAAATAAATAAATAAATAAACATATATATAAAATAAATATACCGATCAATTGCGTGAATTATTTGCACTTGACTTCCCCTAATAGCATGCATGGTCACGGTGACGTCACAGTGACGTCATTGTGAGTCACTTTGGTCACATCACATCTCTGACCAAAATGCCACCACTCAGTGACGTCACATTGTGACTGAGATGTGACTTTCTTAAAAATTTTTAGAAATTTATAAATATCCTTCAAAACATGTTATTTACTTTAAAAAACATGTTTCCGGCAGTTTAAATATCGTCGCTTTTGTGACAGTTTCGTCACAATGTTAATGTCAAATTAGTCACAATTGACACATTTTTCACAAATGTGTCGCATTGTGACCACTTTGTGAAAAATCGCAAAAGAGCTCTAAAACGGCCATAACGACTTCACATTTTAGTCACTGTGACTTCACATCGACGTCACGTGACGTCACATCGACAATCGATGGTCACAAAGTCACACTGTGACTTCATAACGACGTTGCAGTGACGTCACCATGCTTTACGGGTCTATATTTAACTTCACAAATGCTCAAATCTC
Organism: Maratus speculifer; assembly: GCA_964019185.1. Classification (NCBI taxonomy): domain Eukaryota; kingdom Metazoa; phylum Arthropoda; class Arachnida; order Araneae; family Salticidae; genus Maratus; species Maratus speculifer. Next base: position 163,846,195 of record OZ025294.1, on the reverse strand, counting down.
ACACTAAAGTATATTATTGAAAGTGAGTTATAGGAAATTCCATTAAAGGTGTCTGGTACATCATCCAATGTGCTGCTTTTCATCACTGAACGGAGAATGACGTTAATTTCTTTATATTAGTCTCCTGTTTTAAATGCTTTCATGATTATAGGAATACATAACATCTATATTCGTCGTTCAGTTCGTCCGTCTGTCCACACATAACAAAGCAAAAACTACCAAGTCGGTTTTACCCAAATGATTTTAGGTGAAATATGTGTAAAAGAAAATACTATTTTCACCTTTATAGATTATAAACCACTATATTACGAGGTTTAAAGCCAACTATTATCTAAGTATTTAAAACTTGAAGATTTTTTTTCTAACTCAAATTTACGGTTATCTTTTAAATTAAAAGAATATATGCTGGAACATTAAAAAAACAGAAAATAATAAGTAAATAAAATAAAATATTTCAATAATCAACTATTACGGTATCAAAATATATCAAGCATAGTTATCAAGGTTTCTTACAGAAACACTTTTATACGTTTTTTTTTTCAATTATTAGATATAATACTCGGAAATATCATTTTTTTATATTAATGTTTTCTTACTTATCTCATTATTTACTAACTATAAATAATTATAAGTATAGTTATAATTACTAACTATAAATAAATTAAATTTAGTTGCAAATAAAATAAGTTTTCCTAAATATAATTATCACAGTTAGCTTAATTTTAATATCATTATATTACATTAAGAAAAAATATGTCTCAGAAATATAATAGCGTATGTAACAAAATCAATTTCATTACATTTTTCATTTTTAATGAAGTTGTCCACATGCACATTAATGTAAAATGGTTCGAATTTTCTTCTCAAGTAATCATCTATCACAGACTTCAGCTGGAACATAATTGGAAACCACAAACTCTTTAGAGGTCAATTAACGAAAATTATTACCTGGAAAATGACTTTTGTGAAAAGAAGCCATCTTCTTTTTGTATGCAGGAAAACGTGTGATTAGGAAATGACATTTAAAGGGCATTTATGATATGTTGACATAAAGTATGCTGTAATTTTCGCTGTAGAAAAGAATATTTATATATCAGTTTTCCAATTTTGGTATGAAGATTTGATAATTCTATTCAACGATATTTTATTCATTCTGACTAATATTTATGATTTTTTATAAATAATTATGGTTATTATAAAAAATTAAAATGCTATTCTTACTAAATAATTATAATTATTATAAAAATATATATTATAATGCTATATATAAAAGTTATTTGAAAAATGAAAACAAATTTAATATAATTTCTTAAGTTACATAAAAATTACAGTTATAAGGCAAATAAATTCCTTTATACATAAACGTGAAAAAAATCTTATACATAAAACGTAAAAAATCTTAAGATTACTGATTGGTGTATAAAATCCTTAAAGCCTTAAAGCCAGCCAAACATTTATTTAAACTTTAGATAGTCAACGGTTCGATCATCTTCTATGATCATTATCCTGAAAACATTGCCTAGGTATTTATAGTTACAAATATTTGATGATATTCGTATCAGGGCACGTTTAATAGCTATAGAAGTTTAGAAGAAATTAACGAGAATGCTTTTTATTGTAAATTTTAATGTTTATTTCAGTTTGATAATTTGTAATTAAAATGAAAGTCCCTCAGAAAAACTCTTTGATATTTTATTTTCCAATATTAAAAATTAATAATAGTATTCACAATATTAAAATTAAAATATTAAATATCACTGAAGAATTTCCTAAATCTGCATCTCTAAATAGAATCTTAGTATTTTAGCTTTACCATGTGATAGAATATCTCTTAATGCTTTCATCCAAAAAATAATTTTCTATGAAACTGTAGCATAATCTGCGCTTTTCCACATATGCTTTTCAATTATATTTTACACCTCAATACAAAACATTTCAACACCATTAAAAACAAAGGCAATTTTAAAGGCAAAAATAATTATTTTACGTATATGTCACAACTGAATGCTAATTAGTTTAGCTTTCCAAAAAACTAAGTCACCAGAAAAAATATATATATATGTATATATATAACCTAAAAGTTGTTCGAATTTCCCTCGTGTAAGATAATCTGTCACACACATAAGCTGAAATAGTTCAAGAACTCAAACATAATTGGAAAACATAAACTCTACTTACAGGTCAGTTGCTGGAAATTATTACCTGGAAAATGAACTTTGTAAAAATACACTTTCTCTTTCTGCGCGCATGAAACTATATATTTTAAAAATAGTATGTAGAAGACTTTTATCAGATGGTGTAACTTAACATAAAATGTTAAGCAGCTCTTGACTTTAGGAAATAAGTTGGCTAAAGCAAATTTTCTGTTCATCATGATGTGTTTGCTGTTCAAAGGTTTAATTATGACTTTTATAGTATCATGTACTTCTTAAAAAAAGATATTGAAAACCAACCTTGTTCAGTTAACCTGAACTTAAGTAAAAGATCTAAGAAACATTCCGCTCTTGTAAGATTTGCGTTTTACAATGTACTTCATGTGTTACATCTGCATTGCATTTTTTATGAAAGAAGTGATATTTTAATTATTATCCTCTTCAGACCTGAGCATAAACTAACTCTATAAATATGTATTTATTGCTTTTGGATAATTGACACCATAGATGACAAAAAGAGTCACATTTATGAAAGCAGTACTTTAGGAACCTGGTAAGTTAGGTTTACAAATATGGATATAAATGTACTAATACCCTTAAAACATCAGTTTAACTATCAGTAATATAATTTTACGCAATGATAAAATTAAGGGCTTTAAACAAGTAAATGATCAGCAAAACTTCAATTTTTTTATCGTATAGCGTTTAAGTTAAATAATGATGAATATTTCTTTTTTTTCTAGCCTACAATGTCTTGAAGGCAATATAGAAACTCAGATGAAAATAATATTTATTTTATGAGGTAATATTAATCAGTGCTGACATTTATTAGTTTTGTTTTCAAGCAAAAAACATTCAGCTGTATAGAAGTAAAGTAAAAATGCAAAAAAATTGAACAGTTTGGTATTTATGAGGAAAATAATGCAGGTACACATTTGTGTACCTCAGGTCTGAAGAGGTTAAAGAAGCATTCAGTTGTAGAAAAGTTCCGCTTTCGGAGGTTTTGCATCATACGTATTGGTAAAAAATAAAAAATCTAATAGTATTTTGATCATATAAAAAGAGATATATATATTTTAATATTTTAATAACGACAAGTAGACCATTCAAAAAGGATAAAAAGTAAGACTTTCAGATGTTTTATATAAATTAGGAAATTCACTTTATAAATATATAAATATTTAATAAAAAAGAATACTGCCCAGTTAAACTGATGGCATTGAGCTCACAGGCTACAAATACTAGTTGTACATTAAAGCCTTATATTTTCAAGGGTTAATTCCGTTCGAAAAAAAAAAAATAAGAAAGGGAAACAGCTCTCCCCTTTCCTCTTTTTTATACTTAATCATTGAACCTCCAATACTATCAAAGACATGCTTTATCATATAAAAAATCTATATACAAAATTCAGAGCAAATGAGATAATTCTTAATAAAAACCCATTTAGCATTTATATAATTTAAAAGGAGTTATCCTCCTCTTTTATACTTAACCATTAAACTTCCAAAACTATTCAGAGATTTGAACGAAATCTGAAAATTCTGCTTGAAAAACCCATTTATATAAATTAAGGGGGGGGATTAGAACCCCTGTTTCCCCTATTTATACTTATACAATGAACACCTAATAACAGTCACGGAATCGCCTCATCAGAATGATCCTAATCTAAATTTTGAACGAAAACTTAATTTTGCATGGAAATCCCATTTATATAAACTAACGGGGGGAGGGGGCATTAGAACCCCTGTTCCCCCTATTTATACTTATTCAATGAACACCTAATAACAGTCACGGAATCGCCTCATCAGAATGATCCTAATCTAAATTTTGAACGAAAACTTAATTCTGCATGAAAATCCCATTTATATCAACTAACGGGGGGGGGGTATTAGAACCCCTGTTCTCCCTATTTATACTTATTCAATGAACACCTAATAACAGTCACGGAATCGCCTCATCAGAATGATCCCAATCTAAATTTTGAACGAAAACTTAATTCTGCATGAAAATCCCATTTATATCAACTAACGGGGGGGCATGAGCCCCCCGTTCCCCCTCTTATACATATCAAATGAACTCCAAAAACTAATCAGGGAAGCGCCTTATCAGGATATACCTATATACAAAATTTCAAGTGGATCGGATATTTTTATCATGAGTTATCGCGTTACGCACATACATACAGAACGGACGGGCACATAAGCTCTCAGGCTATGATAGCCTGTGAGCTAAAAACTTTTATTGAAAACTTTCCAAGTGAATGATATGTAATAAAGCACTTTTATTACATATAATAATAAATGTATTTCAAGATCAGAAACCGCAAATTATTAAATAAAAATAAATAAATATTTTTATAACTATAATATAGTGAATATTACACTCGCATAGAGGATTCCATATAGTAAATAAATTATTTTTTAAGGATATTACTGCAAAAATTAATCGTTGTCAAAGGAAATAAATAAGTTATTAGAACTATGTTACTTAATTATGAATATAGTTCTATACACTAAAAATGCATAAATGGATATACCATGACATTTAGAGAGATAGGAAGTCTAAATAAAACCAAATTTGTTGTTCTGTATTATTTTTTTAAATGTTACCCTATTATGTTTATGATAATCTTAATTCGTTGCTGACAGCAAAAAAGTGCATATTTAAACTTCTTTTGACATTTCATATGCACACATTGATCGTTGTAATAATCTTTTCTTTTTACAGTTTGTATAAACAAAACCCTTTTTGAAAGTTCAAAATTAGCATCCGGAATTATCATCGCTTCGTAGGAAGATCGCAGATCTGTGCGTTGTTTCATTCGACCTTTTCCTACTTATATCTCTATTATAAAGCTCAAACGTATGTGTACGTAACGTATGCGTCATTTTGCGCATGGCAACACTTTCAAATTATAAATGAATTTCGGTATTGCAATTTTTACTACTAAAAGTTTTTAAACGTCTTAATGTTGCACATTTTTAATTTTTACGCCATTGTGTAGGGAAAAAATGTACTTTTAAATGAAGTTTGTTCGAAAGGTGTATCTTAATTTATTTTTGAAATGATAATTTTTTTTGTAACTTTTAAATTTTTTTTCTAATTGTGGCAACAGGAGTACTCCCTTTCTATTTAAAGCAAAGGAAAAAAAAGGGAAAAAAAGGAGTTCTCTGAGTTATCTTTATGTTGCCATTTTCTCAATAAGAGTGGAAAAAAAGAAATTTAAATATCTTCTGTTATAAAACCCGGTGCATTTTGACTTCATTTACAAAATTTGATTTACACGCAAAAGAATATCAACAGTTTAATATCTATTTCAGCTAATAACATTGAGATTTCAAGCTTTGAATCAAAATTATCAAATTAAAATGCCAATTTTTTTGAATTGTGAATACAGATGTGAAATGTACATTTGTAAATTTTGATATGGTGAAAATGGTGCCGGGTTTAGATTTCACGGGGAAAAAAATCTGTGATTAAGTCAAACTTGAATAAATTTTTATTTTTATCATTTTGGAATACTAGCATAAGAACCTTAATTGATAATATTATTATAACATATCTTTATTATTTTTTACTGCTTACAAATACGATTAAAGTTTAATTTTAACAATTTCTACAACTGCGTTTTATATAAATAGTATTTTGTTGATTTTAGAATAAATATCGTTTGTTTAAAAGTTATACGTACCAATATAAAATGCATTTTTTACTATAACTAATTTTATAGGTTTATTATAAGTTAATGAAACAGTTCCTTCTTAAACATTTTCTTTCGTCAAAATTTGACGAAATTTCTGCCTTGTATGTTTAATTAACATTTAAAGAGACGAATAATGTATTGAGAGTCAATCAATCTAAACTGGTTGCGAATCCCATATTAATTATGTCATATGTTACGATTAAAATAATCTGTTTTTAACAGTTTAATGTTTATTTCTTTTACACTACTACTGGGTATTATATTATAGAAGTATATTATTAAAAATTGTTATTTAGGCTTTAAACACGCATTAGATATGTCCAAACGATACGTTTCTTTAAGGATTAATATCTGGGTTATTTACTGATAATTTGTTTCGAGAATCATTATCACTACTGATTTTAAACTTTCTCTATTTATATGATCGATACATCAAGCGCTTCTTATTACTTTTTCTAAATGCTTGTAAATCGGAACTTTTGCGCAATGGAAATTATTTTGATTAAACTCTGCGTTCTTGTGTAATCGTTATACTTCTCCTGCAAGGTACTAATTAATTTCTATTGCCCCTATTTTTTACATAATTTTAATTACAGTAGATTCTGAAATATAGCTGTGTTAGATTTTTTTGCATTACATTTTCGACGATATTTCAAAACATAATATTAAAAATTAAACGAAATGTATTGTTTTTCAGTTCGGTGTAACGGATAAATTTCACACGATGCATCACATGCTATTGAAAGAGAAAAAGTTTTTACAAATAATTTAATAAATCCTCTGTATACTTGTCCTACATATATTTATGATTTGTGAATAATCTATTAGTATGTGAGTTAATAGCGTTTATTTTCCAAATTTTCACTGCCCACGTTTCAAAGTTTGCGAAAGAAAATGGCTGCGACAAATGGACAGACAAGCAAGCAAATAAACTTATAATACTTTGATTTTTACTTTTAAAACCCGAAACTCCAATAAAGATAAAAACAGATTTGCCCATAAACTTAATTATGTAACACAGGCAAAAAGTTTAATAAATTAAAGCTAACATTGTTGTCTAACAAATAACATGACTTCTTTATTATTAGTTTTGTTATAATGTTTTTCAAAGAACTTAATCATAAACAAAAACTAAACACAAAAAACAATTCAATGTGTTCAAATTTCTTTCACAAAGAATCATTTATCACAGACTTTAACTGAAAAACTACAAGAACTGAAACTTAATTGGACACATAAACCCTCTTTAGAAGTCAATTAAGGAAAATTATAACCGGGAAAGTAACTTTTGTAAAACTGAGCACTTTTCCTTTTGTAGCAAGAAAACTGTATAATTAGAAAATCATGTTAAAACGACATTAGTGTTATGGCATAATTTAACATAAAATATTTTGTAGCTTTCGACTTTTCAGGATAATTTTTATTTCATAACGAAGTTATTATTACTTTTGTTTAATAATATATTATAATGGGAGATATTATAGGTTTTTTATATTAAATATTTTATTAATTGTTGTAAGTAAATTATATATTATGACTATAAAAGCATTCAAATCATTAAACTTTAAAACACAAAAATGTTTACGTTAAGTACAAAAATGTAAAAAAAATTAATTTACATGTCATACAGCCTTCTGAGAACCACAATAATTTTTTTTGGGGGGGGGTAGGGGGTGTGGTAGAGAGGGGTGATAGATCTCAAATACATTTTGCAGATGTTTGATTAATTGCTTTTAAACTTTTTCGTTTCATCGTATTTAAGTACTATAAAGGGAGTTCTAATAAAAGCGTTTTAACGCATTTTAAATGATAAAAATTTAAAGTTTTAGATGTTATTGTGTAGAATAAGTCTAGGTTTTTTAATTCATCGATTCTAAATAAAAAAAACATATATGAATGAAATTTATTTATATATTTCTTAAATGTTCGAATGATAAAATTTTCTATATTCATAAATACTGTACTTCAATAATTTTTACATTTGCACAATTATTAAGATTGTTTTAAATAATATTGAATATTCGGATAACATTGACGATTATTGAATAAGAACTTTTGGATAACGTTATTGATCAATAACTAAGTTTTATCTGAAGAATACGTTAATAAAAGTTATTTAATAATGACACTTATTACCTATAATAATTTAAAGGTATGAAAAGGAAACATTTCTACCTTTTTTTGTTAGTGTGTGAATATGTGTGTGTTGGAGGAGAGGGGTTGTTTCTAAATTAAGAAAAGAAATTCTCTGAAAATATTCTATCGAAACACAAATTTTTAGGCAATTTTACCGTAGAAAATATCGTCCACGTCAAGCGCAAAAAGAAATGCAGTCAGAAAATTTCCGAAAACTTTAAAATTCGTTTTTCTTAAATTGATTGTATCTTTAATAAAAAGACGGTCTCTGTTTTACATATGTATTTTTTTAAACTAGTACTTCTAAAATTATGAATTGGGAGAGTGGTGATATTTGGAAAAAAATAAAACAGCAAAAAATGACTCACATTTTTTTTTTCAAAGAGTTAACATCGTATTTTCCGAACTGATTGCATTATTTGAGATCAATGTTGCGTCATTTCCCAGTTTGTCATTCTTTTTTAACTCTCGTTACAGTATTTTCAATACTTATTAAATAATAGTGGCAAAAATATCCCTAAAACTTCTGCATTCCGATCTTCATTTTAGTCCCATTATGTAAATCGGGTTTCTTGTCAAAGATGCATCAAAAGAGATGAAACGCTGTTCTTTCTAGTTTTTAGCTCACAGGCTATCATAGCCTGAGAATTTATGTGCCCGCCCGTTCTATATGTATGTTCTTACGTAACGCGATAACTCATGATAAAAATATCCGATCCACTTGAAATTTTGTGCAAATGTATATCCTGATAAGGCGCTTCCCTGATTATTTTTTGGAGTTCGTTGGATATGTATAAGAGGTGGAACGGGGTGCTCATGCCACTCCCCTTAATTGATATAAATGGGTTTTTCATGCAGAATTAAGTTTTCGTTCAAAATTTAGATATTCCTTGACTGTTATTAGGTGTTCATTGAATAAATATAAACAGGGGAACGGGGGTTCTAATACCCTTATTCTTAATTTATATAAATGGGTTTTTCAAGCTGAATTGTCAGATTTGGTTCAAATCTCTGTATAGTTTTGGAAGTTTAATGGTTAAATAAAGGGAGGGATAACTCTTCTTAAATTATATAAATGCTAAATGGGTTTCTATTAAGAATTATCCGATTTGCTCTAAATTTGGATATAGATTTTTTATATGATAAAGCATGTCCTTGATAGTTTAAATTGTTCAATGATCAAGTATGAAAAAAATGGGGGGGGAGCTGTTTCCCCTTATTAATTTTTTTTCGAACGGAATTAACCCTTGAAAATATAAGGCTGTAATGTACAATCAGTATGCGTAGCCTGTGAGCTCAATGCCATCAGTTTAATTGGGCAATATTATTTTTATTGTTTTCCGTATTATATTAGCCTGTTATTTAATAGATTTTCAATTGCTTATGCTTGAAGCATTGTATTTATTTATTAATTAATAATTCATCTAATTATAAAAAAAAATTAAATTCAAATCCGTTATAGGATCATAAGATGTCACGGACTATTATCACACAAAATTTCATCTTTGGATGACATTATAACTTACGATACATTTTCCTAGTCATCGCAGACACACAATTTTGCAAATAGAGCAAAACTTACTATTATTTGTTTAAATTCTATTCAAAAGGTTATGTTTAGCTTTTGGATATTTCTAACATTGAGCTACTTGCATTTTAAGTATAAGAGGTTTTAAGAACTATGTAATCATTTTTTGGTTATCATTTTGTCAAATTATATTTTTTTCTTCTCCTAAATCTTACATGATCGGTGATAGAAGCTTTTGAAATAACACTAATTAAATATTCCTGTTTATTTCTTATTTGTAAATTTCTTATTTTTTAAACATTGTTAAATTTTATATTGAGTCATCTAAAAGTCTTTCAAATACTATAAAAAACCTTCTCATCGAAAGTGTCCATGAACTTAATGTCATTTAATAGCAAATTATTTCCTTTTACTTTTTAATATCATTAGCATTTAAAAAAACAAACAGTAAATAATTAAAAATATTTTGTATCTCTTATGTAAATTAGAAGCTAAAAGTAGAAATTCCCGCATTAAATATATTTATGCATGAAGAAGGGCATGATAAACTGCAAAAATGAAACCTAATTAGAACTAGATATTTATTTTCTCAGTGTTAATAAACTCATCTTTGTCAGACAAATCTTTTCGAGAAGGAAAATTCACGAAAATTAATGGTGCGAAATTTGCGCTACGTAATTCAAATTTTTCGCTTAAATACCTTTGTTGTATTAGTAAAATAACATTTTCTGACATTTCTACCCTAACTTTGCGCTACCTTTAACTGGACATGCTTCAACTCCTCTAATTAACTGAAGCATAGATTTTCTTCATGTCTCAACAAATATAGTTTGGATATAGAAATAACGGTTACACTCTTAAATTGCTGTATCTTTTATATCAGATCAGAAGGGATGCATATCCTGAGTAGAAGAAATATAAATAATATCGTTATTTACAGTTACAATTTATTATATATAAATATTTAAATACAAGTACTACAATGTTTAACAGTAAACATTTCTGTATAATTACAAATTAGGATAGTATTAATTAAAGTTGGTTAAGTCTTCATCTTCTAAACTTCGTTTTAAAGTAATATTTTACATATTTATTATTTAAAATGAAATCAGGTTTCAAAATGAAAAATCTAATTATGTTTTTCCATAAATACATATGTTGTTAAAATAACGTGGAAATAAAGAGGTATGCAACACATTCTCTATGCAGTAAAAGACAAATAATTTAGAGAGAAGGATATTTTGAAGTTTGAAACTTTAGCTCATACGTTTAATCCTTTTAAGATATATACCAAAGACTTAAGCAGAATATTTCTTTGATAATGCAGATTAAAGTTATTCAAACGGGTTTTAAACTGAAGATTCTTCCACTATTAGAATCTGATCACACTTTAGCACACTCTTTAAACTTTGATTGCTCAAATTTATTTACACTGTTTGAATAAGCCGAAGTTTTACTTATTAGAAAGAGCGAAACACATTAACAGATGCACTTGATGCATTTTCTTCAAAGAAATTTATTGTTAAATACTGAAGAAATTGCATATCAATACAAAAACAACAAAAGTAGCTTGTTTTATTTTTTTATCACTTTCCAAGATAGTTGAAAGCATTTATGGCTCCAGTTTGATTGTTCTTGTGTACAAATCTTGCCTCTAGGAAAAAACTCTGAACGCTCTGTATTTTTTAAATAGTATTGGCTTTTCTATAGCACGATCAATATTGAAAATGAGAGTGTGGCCTTTACATTTAATTTACAAGGACAGATAAAATTGTTCCGCTACATTACGCTCAACTAACAAATATTTAAGAATATTAAAATGATGTTACAACCTTTCAAACATAATGAAATTGATTTGAAACTATGAAATTCACTAAACCAGAATTTTGTAGATTAATGGGGACAGAGAAGTTATATTTCGTTTGGATTCAAAAACGATATCGGAAATTTTCTTCACATTCTACAAGGCGTGTATAATTTCTATAGATATTATACAGAGGTAAACAAAAAAAATCGTAAGTATAATTGGAGTATCACCATAAATTTTATAAGTGTAGTTTTATTCCAATTATGTATTTGCAAAGATATGTATATTTATTAACTAGGAAATTCTTGGAATATATAAATAAATTATATACAAGACCATTCATAAGTCAATACATACGACATTCTATTTTGATATGTTCTGAATTGAGGTATTTAAGTACATTATATTCTCCGAAAATTTTTGCCTGAATATGTGGCATGCACAAAAATCTGTAGGTAATAAATATACTGTTCTGTATGATCTGATATAAATTATAGTTTCTTTAAAATAAATATGAAAATGTATCTTCAAAAGTTTATCTCAGTATTTCAATGATCTATTTATAATATATGGCTGCATAATGCAATAATTTTTAATGCAGGATGAAAAAAAAGCAAACTATATTACGTTCAATTGTAAGAAAGATTATTAAATTATACATATACTACCTGCACTTCAACTACAATATATAGCACCTGTGACGGTGAAAAGTAGAACTAAAGAAGTATGTAGCACGCGCACGGTTTGGATAGTTAGTTTGTAGTTAGTGTTAAGGTAGAATTTGATTACAGTTAAGTTGCGATTAGGTTGCAATTACGCTACGGTTAGTATGAAAACATTGTAATATCAAAGCTTTAATTTACTAAAATACTGTATATTTAAAAAAAAATCTGAGGAAAATCATTTCCGTATAATTTAAGAGAAATAATGTGTCAGATTTTTATCTTATGCCGCAACTCAGATATTAAAGCCTTAAAAGTGTGATCTTTGAAAAAAAAATGTAACGAATTGAAATTAAATCTCAAATGTGAAACTTGACGTGTGATTACAAAATTCTTCGCTAGATTTGTAAAAAAAAACTAAATCACGTTGGACGTTTTCCCAGCTAGAAAAAAAATCTTCTTGTAAACGGAGACATTTTGGAAAAAAAAATCCTGAATTTTATACTGAAATCTTACTAATAACGATTTAATTAAGAAAACTTCTATGTTTTTAAATTTTTATCCCATTTTGTTTTCGAAAAAAATGTTTCAAAGAAGTATTTAAATTGCTGAAATAAAAGATATGAGATTTAAAATTTTGTAAACCCTTTAATTTGCGAAAGTACTGCACACAACGGAAAAAACACGGGCACAAACAGAAAGTAATACAATTAAATTAATAGTCTTTTTGAACTTCCATCATGTTAGGGTTGTTGTAAAAAAAAATTCAATTTTTTGAAAAAATGCCATGCAACCAGTGTTGAATCACTGAAAATAGATTGACCCAGCTATAACGTGGACATTTTTTATTATTATTTAATCACTCTGAATAAAAAAAGAACAAAAATAAACTTATAACTTATTCATTACAAAATTCTTCAAGTTAAGTAGTAAAAATTGTATGGTTTGAATGCACTGATAACATTATTTCAGATGTATATTGAGAGCTATAAACAAGGGGTGAAGTAAGCTTTTCGGTACTCAGGACTTTTCGATTATCTTAACAAATCATTAATATTTGCTAAAATAATCAAATATATTAAATATATTAAGTTTTAATTATTTGTAGAAATGTAAGAAACAATGTATTGTTAATATTTTATTTTATAAGAAATTAACAAACATACATATGTCTGTACAATTATCGTTCGAGGCCGTCTTTTTACTTAAATACAATCGTAAGTATAATTTAACACTGCGTGTAAGTTTGCAAAATTATATCTACGCAAGCAATGTTTAAATTAAGCCCGACGTCACAGCTATTTAAAACGAAGAAATGGGAAAAACAGGTAAATAGGAATTTATGACATTATATCTCATATTATTATTATTTACTCTCGGCTATCACAAATATGAATGTTATTAGTTTATAGTGAATTTGTAACACAGTAGAACCTCGATTAACCGAAACTTGGTTTCTTCTGCACTTTTTTTCATTTTCTACTATCATCCAACATTTTTTCTTAACAAACATACATTTTTATGGGTTTTATTCCCTGATTCCTTTTGTATACAAGCCGTCCTTCCCAATCTACGAGTGCACATAAAATTTTTGGAATTCCCTTTTATAGAATTCCTTCTCGCAAACTCAATTCTCGGTATGAGTATACTCTTCCCCATTTTCAAACGTCCTTGTTCTAAACCAAAAATACACCGCATTTCGTAATGTGGGGAATCATAATGCTGAGTCTTTGAACAATCAAATGTTATTGCACCTTTGATTGTAAGCAAGTGCAAAGAACCTAATCTCCTTTGTCATCTCAAGAACGGAGAAATTTTCATTGAAGCAGAATTTCAAAATGGGGGAGGACTTACTTTGTGTCGCTTATTCTTTGTGGACAAATCTATTCCAGAAAAGAGGAAAAAAGAAAGGAAGGAAAAATCCATATCTATTCTCCTTCTGTTCCTACTAGGACGATCTTTTAGGTATGGTAACATTTGTCAGCTGGCCAGAATTCCTGTTTGTTCTCTTTTAGGTAGATTTCGTATGAAATATTAGGTGGATTTCGTATAAAATACTACCTATTGCGATCGCTCCTATGTTGGAATTTCTGAAAATGCTTTGCAGATCTACACCGATCGCGACCCCTAGACCCCAAAACTACCATTAGTAAAAAAAGTTTATCTATCTATCTATCTATCCATCTATTTATCTATCGGTGTATATCACTTTCTTCTGGACACGATAACTTCCATAATTATGCTCAGATCTTCTCAAACTTTTACATAAAATCAAGGAGAATAAAATCTCGGTTAAGTTCGTTAATGGGCAAAATCGGACCAAGGAGAGGGAAGTTAAGAGGGTTTTTGTGAAAACAGAAAAAACGCGATAACCTCTAAATTAAAATAGATATCGAATCAGTTTAAAAGTTTATATTACTTTTAAAAAATGGACCAAAAGATGACAGATTGTATGACAGATTTTGATAAAGTTAAAAATGGGCTCAAGGAGAGAAAAAAACAGGGTTTTCGGGAGAAAAAAAATCATAACTTCGTCAATTTAATAGGTATCAAATCCAACAAATTTTTTTATAAATTTCCTAAAACTTATCTAAAACTTTTGTAATTACAAGTTTTTGATACGAACAACTTTTACCGATGAAAAAAATTAAAAACGAAAAGAAAAAGGGGAGTGGAAAGAAAAAGAAAAAAATCCATAACTTAGTCAATTCTTAAACAATCAAATATAATTAAATTTATTTTACATCTTCTCAATAATATCTACGACTTTTATATTAACAAGTTTTTCATAGGACCAATTCTTATAGCAAAAATAAATGAAACAAAAATAGGAGTTGGAGAAAAAAACTCAAATCCAAACTGCTTATATTCTGAATAATTAAAAAAACCTTTTGATTTTAAACGCATCCAAATGGTAGATCCTCCTATTTAGGAACTGTATAATGTGATGTATTAGCCAGTTTTTTTTTTTTTTTTTTTTTTTTTTTTTTTTTTTTATAAAGGCAGAATATTTTTCAAAAAAGACTGCCAAAAATGGTCTTTTGAACAGAATTTCCCAAAGTGATGGTGATTAAAAAATTTAGGATTTAACTATATAATTTGCGTATTGGTCGATTTTGTAATAATAAAATCAGAATATATTTCAAAATATGTTGTCAAAATGGGCATTTGAGCCGAATTTCGCTTAAGATGATTTTGATAAAAACCAGTTCTTACATACAAATAAATTAAAAATTTTTCAAAAGCGGCCAAAGAAAATTATTAAACTTTATTTATCTCTGACGATATTTTATTTTTTATTGTTGAAATGAGCACTCTTCGAAATCTACCTCTGCCTATAGGCCAAGCCGACAGCGATTTTTTGTTAAGGCGATTTAACTGAAGTTGCAACCAATATATAAGTTTTTCGGTAGCCTTAATTTTAATTAATTAACTTCTGGATTGGTTAAAATAATCCAAGACGTGAGTTTCGAAATTCTCTTTATCGAGAAAATCAGATTTTAGGAAATTGCTAAAAACCTTTAAGGGGGCTCAGGTGTTTAAAACTTTTCAAAAATCGATTTTTTTTATTATTTAGTTTTATTATTCAATTAATTCTTAGCTCGATGAAAAAAACCGCATAAAAATATTTGCATTTTTAACGGAGTTATAAGCAGTTATGTATCAACACTTTCAAAGCCGCACTCATATAATTTCAACTTTAAGTCGCGTTTTCTCAAAACTTGATTTTTGACGACTAACATCAAGATTTAAAAAAAAAACTATTTGATGGAATGGCTTAATTTTTTTTTTTTTTTTTTTGCTTGCATATAACATCATTATCTATAGAATGAATTAATATAGTTTAGATAGTTTAATATTTTGAGTATTTTTAATGAAAAAAATTGTATTTTTTAGGAGTTTTTTAAATTTTCAAATTTGAGAGTTTTTTTAATAATGTTAATTTTGAGTGATAGTTATATCCTTAATTCATTCTTTAGCGTAAAGTTTCCGGATCATTTTTAAGCAAAAATTAGGTTCTTATGTCAATTCAACGTTAAGATATTTTGGTGTTGGTGATATAACACATAATTTTTTTTTCGAAAATTGTGTTACATAAAATTTGCTATATTTCTTATTATATTACATTGAAGTACTTCATTTTATAATTTTATAAGACTACAAACATACCTTTAAAATGTCAAAAAATTTAAATTAATTACATTGTATACTTCTGTTTTTATATGGACTCGAAGCGAGAGCTCTGTTTACATGTTTTTCCGTATAGATCAACCCCTGAGCCCCCTTAAACGCGTCCATTGGTTTTCATTATAAATTTGGCATTGATAGTGTTCTATCAGTGCAGATTGACTGATAGCGAACTTGAAATTAACATCCTCAATTGTATTTTTTCAGATGTTATGCTTTGTAAGGATATGAAGCTGTTTCTTTCTCATGATTTTATTTTAAAAAGGTGTTTTAATTTGATAAGCTTTTATTTTACTTATAAATTTCTTATATATGTTTACCTAGCTCAAAATTTGTACTCAAATTTTAACGCACTTCTAGATATCTGATTGAGGTCCAATTATCAAACTTATTTATATCGAATGGCAATGGAATATTAATACGATTTTAGGTGAGTGTTATTTGTTTATTTTATAGGTGTGCACTAAATTCTATCAGGTTAAATAATCTAATAGAATTTTAAATACGTATCATTTTGTAATGAATTGTGACTGTTGTTTTTCATAATTTAATTTAACAAAATTTCTGTTATTTTTTTTTTATTATTTTTAGTACAAGTTGTATATTTTGCTTTAATATGTAAACATCACCATAGATTAAAAAATAATATTATGAAAATCATTTTACTGTCATTGTTTAACATTACATTTTACATCTGTCGCTTTGTTTTTATTTCAAATAATTTGTGACTGACCCCTATTATGCACGGAAAAGATGCCTGAACTTTAAATAGTTATTACTCGGTCATTTTTAATCGCAGAGGAATGGGACTTTTTTGTTGAATTTGTTAGAGCAGTGGTAAAAATTTATTGAATATCAGTTATAGGACTTGGGGACCGTATAAAAATTTAATTTTCGTAATTTTTACTAAAATTTTTTTTGACCTAAATCGTTTAAAAAACAATTCTTTGTTTTTTTTAAAGCATTTTTGCAACTGGAACTATATGTCTATCACTAACAGTTTAGAAATTAGCCATTGACCACCGTTGAGAGTGGACACCCTGTATGATGTACATACTTTAATATATTTTTTGTTCATACTGTGGTGCTAAGAATATTTTTTATTCATTTCCAGAGCCCAAAATGATTCCATTATGTAATGATATAAGGGGAACATTGTTTGGGGCGCGTTTTAATTACTTTAAATTATTTTACATTTTAGGAAATTGATATACGTTGTTCGTTGGTGGAGTTTACTACAAGTTACATCCTGTGTAAAAGAAAACAGGTAGTATTTGCAAGTACATACAAAAGATTTTGGCTACTATACTGTATCCGAAATACTGTATAATATTACAGCAAGATATGATTATTTTTTAAAAGTCGTTATAGTACGAATGCACCTCATTTTTATGCTTGATGTGCGATTTCTGAATAAGAAAGAAAACATTTAAATTATATTTTAATTGCTTTACACAGATAAGAAATAAAATACAGGGTGGTCATAAAAAAACTTTGCCGATATACGGAGCTCTAGCGGCCAGTCCGCTCAACTAATCGAGGTGAAATTTCAGTTATAGCTATTCAGAAGTATAAGTTCGAGATTCTGTGAACGAGAACAAAATGGCGCTCACGGTTACGGTTATAGTTACAGAAACTCGAAAATTTCCAATAGCAACACCCATTTTTTTCATCTCAAAATGCTCAGCGCATGCGAAAACCCTAAAGGGCGTTGAAACCGTACGTGTATCGCAAGAAACAGACATGTTATGCACGCACAAAAAACCGTTCTGGGAATCCTCCCCTCTATAGAAAAAACTCGATTGGGGCGCAAAGAGGAAATTTGCTTATGACACAGAGTCAGTACACTAATCTCTGATTACAATACAGATCGGAGAAACTAAAAATTTTATTTTGATTACACATTTTCCACATGGGTGCCATCACAGGCAATTACACGTGATTTTCGCAAAATTGCGCTCAAACTGCTAAGTAACAGCCTGTGGGCGGTATTCCACAAATGTTTGTGATAAAAATACTGGACCTGAAAATGATGAGCCGACATTCAACGGGGATCTCAAACGCAATGAAACGACGGGAACTGGTGAAGACATTATAAAATTGGGAAATCGTTGCAGGAAAATCTCACGGTATTGAATTATCTTATTGTACAGAAGCATGTCTATGACAGTATATAGTTTCAATATTTTCCTGACGCATGTATCATACTTACCCTGGTGCCTGGTCAATATATGATAAATTAGTGAAAAGCAATTTAGCAAGGCTTATTTCTGGTAAAATTGTTATTATATATATATATATAGTAATATATATATATGTACGTATACAAATAAAGCGTCTCTCTTTATGACATACTGGAAGAATCTATGTCTACATTGTTAAGCTCTTTTTGCTTGAATATGGGCTTTGAGATGCAATACATTATGCACTATAATATTACCTAAAATTCAGTATTTGTAAAAATTCTACATATTATATTTTGACAATTAATTTTAAATAGGCAGACCTCATTGATTAAGCTGTGTTATATGCTTAGATTTATTATGCATTTCTGAATGGCTTTTGTTTTTTAAATATAATATATATTTCGTAAATAGTAACAATAAATAAAAATGCGTTAATTACTATTTTTTTTTTATTATTCTACTACCTTTATTTTGGAATCCTGCATATTTTTATGAGATTTTTACCACATCAAATTTCTTTTAATGTATCAGTATTACCAGTGAAGTCCTTACTCAAAATAAGTTAATTTGATCAATATAAAAAGTGCACAGTTCTATTTTAAATTATAATTAATTTACCTTGAAAACAGTTTACTGCACGATAATTTTCCCAGTAATTAAGTATTACACGAGTTGTTAACAAACATTTTATTTTAGATCCCACATATGTGTCAGTGCTTTTATAAGCATAAATAATAAATTCCGCTTGAAAATATATGTAGATTCTTTGTAATTTATTTTTTATTTCAAGTTGTAAATAACCATGTTTTATTATAAGTTTTAACATTTTAATTTTTTTTTTTGGATGAAAACAGATGTATTACCATATATTATAAAATATAAAAGCTTAGTTTTCTTTTTGAGTCTAAAATCGCTTTTAAGTTAATTTTACCACTGGATAAATCCTCATTAATTCTTTAAAAAATGGATACAGTGATGTATTGGCTAGGAGTTGGGAAATGCGGGTTACTCATTAGCAAAATGTTAAATCCCCAGTCAGCCGTAACTTCTAATTTCCTCTAACAAGTTTCTCTCTTTTTCCGTATAATTACAAAGTTACTTTTTCTTTTTTGAGTCATTTGTTTTCATCAAGAATGGTGTTTTCTGTACTGTCCCAAATCTAATCAATCTTGTAAAGTTTGTTTTTCAGAAATAAGATATGCAAATGGCAATATTACTCTTTTATATTTTTCTTTGAATATCTTGATTATTTTTTATTATATTAAAGGGGACATGTTCATTAAAAATATTTCATGAAACGTTTCCCATAAAAAGCTTTTCCGTAAATGTAACTTTATTCAATTTTTATTA
Source organism: Maratus speculifer (assembly GCA_964019185.1). Lineage (NCBI taxonomy): Eukaryota > Metazoa > Arthropoda > Arachnida > Araneae > Salticidae > Maratus > Maratus speculifer. The sequence continues at coordinate 163,826,482 of OZ025294.1, read as the reverse complement.
CGTTTATTGTTGTTATTACAATGTTGATTATTTGGCAAAATAAATAATTAAATAAATACAAAAAATAATAAAAAATGTTCACTCTTATTTCTACTAACGTTTTTCACAAAGGTATCTTGCTCTGGCGAAATTGTAAACTTATCACTTTCACATTCTCACGCGAGAGTGGCATACGTTAAAAAAAAAAAAAAAAAAAAAAAAAAAAAAAAAAAAAAAATAAGAAACTCGTTGAAATTCCCATATAGTTCTTTTCCTACAGTGTAAAATTGCAGTAAAATGTTTTCTTGATGTACCAGGAAAGATTATGAAATTTTATTTAACCCCATACTTACCAATGCATTATCAAATTCTTTGTGATCTTAAAAATCATCTCCTTATAAATCAATCAAATGCCAATGAAAACTTAACGTATATGATTATTAATTACTCAAGCATTTCTGAGGAGGGAGCCAAAATTTGCTGTTTTTGAATCTTGACATGTGACTATTATTTTCCAAAAGCTATCAGATTTTGGAATTGTTTACTCGAATGCGTTATAAAAAAGAAGTATTGGAATATTTTGTTATGACAAGATTAAACTTCCCAAAATATATCCTCTGAATAAAAAATAAAATTACTATGTTTTTAGAATGTAGACACTTGGAAATCTCATCTATGTTTCTTACATGTTTTTGTTTTTTCAAGCAATTTTTTGTAACATATTTAATTGTTAGTAATTGTGTGCAAAGTAATACTTCATTACTAGTGAATCAAAACAACCAACCATGGCCTTTTAAACAAAAAAAAAAAAAAAAAAAAAAAAAGCAGAAATGGAAATTTATGCGTATTTTCAACTAAGTGATCTATAAAAATTACCACATACTATTAACCTTTTAGTATATATACTCTCTATTCTGATAAAAAATACGATGCATGTCGTTTTCTCTTAGGAACGATAGTTGAAGTTTCAAAATTGTAGACTATACCTTGAATGAATATGTTAAGATATATTTTAAAAGCAATTTACGTGTTGAATTATTGAAAAAAAATGACTAAAGTATTTCAGCGAGAAAAAGAAAGTAATTAAAAATGTTATAAGATTTTTTTTTTTTTTTTTGCTGTTATATCTCCGATCAGAATTTTATGGAGCGCTATCATATAGGGTTTACGCATTGCCTTTCTTATATTTTTACACTCAAGTTTTCTTTTTTAACATGGCTTTCACTAAGAGTATTAACTATACAGGGAATAATATATATAATATAATTACGTGGCTAGAGTCGGGAGAATCTCAGACAAAACTTGTAAAGGAGTTTCACGTTGGCGTGTCAACTGTCACCGAGAAGAAAAGAAACTCGGAAAATATCAACGAAAGCTTTTAAAAGTTAATAAAAGAAGGCGTTTTTGTTTCAGAAATAAGTTTTTTTCATTTATAATTTCCATTTAGTATTTCAAAGTTAAAATATGTCGAAATAACAGTTCATTGACAATACTACATGTTAAACTAGAACATTATTGATGAATTCTCGATTCTCCGAAAATTTCGATTAACCGAAGTAGGGTCGTCCCAGTTACTTCGGATAATCGAGATTCTACTGTTTTTTAATTATTTTTATCTGTTTAAGTACCCATTAATATAAGTCGGATAAATCTATTTTTAAAAAGTCTTTTTTTCATCATAAAAAACGGCCTTAAAGAGGTATCATATATAACTTTTATGTTTACATAAATATTTCCTGTGAGAATAACTTTGATGTATCACAGCTTTTGCATAATACACCATAATTGAAACAAGCACTTTTTAAATTAAACATTACAGTACATATTTTGTAATTTTGTTGCCATTGAAGTAAGAAAAAAATCATATAAGAAAAAAAATACTGTATGACTTTAACAATCCGACGTTCAGAAATTCGTTAACTTTAAAAATTCCTTATTAAAATCATTGTCCCAGATTTTTTTATAAGCTTCTAACTTACAGGTGGTAAAAAATAGAAGGATAAACACTTGTATTTTTTTCTCTGAAATTTATGAAGTATTTTTATCTATTTATTTATCAGAACTAGTCTTTTTCAAAATCAGAGAATAAATAAATAATAATAATAAAAAAAACACTTAAATTTTTGTATCGCAGAAAAATAAGCTTAATTAGAATGTTACAAAGGATTTGTGTAAACATTGTGTAAAGTGTATGGAAAAGAATCGTGAACAGTTTATGTTTATAATACAAAGAAGATAATTTCAACATCAGTTTGATTCAAAAAGTGTCATTCCAAAAGGTAAAAATGCAGCGCTTAAATTTTCGCTGTTTATTAGAATTTTTTTTTATTCGCAACATAGAAAATTTAAATTAAAGTATGTTTTTTAGTCGCATAGTTATTATTTGGCGATAAATTAAATTTTGACTAAAAACACTATTAATAAATAATATTAGAAGTATCGGAAAAGCAGAATTTTCAAAATCAGGCATAATCATGTATAAATTATGATGCTTAAATTAATCATTCAGTCATCATTCCTAACTTAATAACTCTTAATGCATTTTCACTTTCCTTATTTATTTACTTTAATACGTAATACATTGCTTCTGTTTTATTTATTAAAAAGTTAACGATACTTAAAATTTTAAAATTAATTTAAGTATAAATTATGTTCTTAACAGATATATATATATTTAAATTACGTCCGTAATAGTAAAGAACCCATCAGGTATTTGTGAATTAATAACAATAATAAAATCAAATATGGTTTTGTTAGTAGAGTATAATAAGCATTTGTATCTTTCAATATTTCTGCACTTTATAACTATAAATCATTACAGACGTTTTTAACAAAATCAAAATCTAAAAGATATTTTTTACTGAGATTTTTAATTAAATTTCCTTTTTTACTAAACTAAATAATTACATTTCTAGCCAGTCGTTAATGCAAAATTTTAAGACTTCATTAAAAATTAATTGTTTTAGAGAGTGCAAAATACGTTCCTTTAAAAGAATTTAAAATGACTTAGTAAATTTTCTAAAACTGTCAATACGTTAAATTTACATAAAAAGGTAAAACAAAGAGAAGTACTCTCAATTTTCGAAGCGCTATTAATCATTTTATGTTTCGAAAATCTGTTTACACGGAAATTAGAATTAGTTTTCCGTATCTCAATAAATATTCTAATTGCAGACTTTTTTAAAAGCAAATCAGCATGCTCTATTGGAGTTCTATCATTTATTTCAGAATCCAGACAATTTGAATAATAATATTCACTTATAAAGCAAAGTTTATTAATGCTTTTTTTAATGATTATGGATTAAAATCCTTTACAATTTAAGCTACTGAATAGTATATTAAATGATAAATTAATATTTTTATAACAAGCGTTAATTTTAATTGAAATACAATAACAATATTTCACAATATTATAAATAAAAAAATGAAAGTACTATTGAAAAATGTTCTTTATTTTTTACCTGTTTCAAAGACAAATAATTGCTGTTTAACTGTTAATAGCACTCTTCATTTCAGATAATATTTAAACATGTTTCTGTATAACATTCTACTTTTTAAATAGTCATAGATAATCTTTTTTTCTCGATAATGTGCATTTAATACGGATATTTGCCATTTTCCCCCAAATGATCTACAAAGAGATTAATTAGATATAAAAAGAGGTATCAGCTGTTATATATCTTTTGTGTTTTATTGAAACAGTTTTTTTAAGCAATTTCTAGCAATTTTAGATATTTTGAAAATGTTACTTTTAAAATCTGTTTCTAAATATCTTCTTTTTTAAAAAAGATGTAATTTTAACAAGTTTTAATATTTTTTCATATGATATAATTTAATTTTTAGGAAAAGATGCCTTCAGATAATTTTCAGATCACAGAACAAACCTCCCAATATTTAGATAGAGCTGTAACTCTTACGTGTTTCTTCCAGTGAGAAGGTCTACGAATGGAACAAATAAACTTTTAACAATTGTTTGTGATGCAGATGACCAAGAGCCCTTCTGCGTAGAATCAGTATTTGCCATCTCCCGGATTCCTTCATATTTACACGTAATATTAGCACTTAGCGTTATTACCCCAGAACACCTTATTTAGCTTTTGTATCTTAGCGATTCCGATTTTCACATGAAACACGTAGTTTTGGATTATTTTTAAAAGAAAACAGTTAAGGTTAATTCTCCCTGATCGGCTTTTGAATGTTTATCGCCAAAAATAAGTGGGAAAAAATAGTGGTGGTAATCTTTAATCAACACACTAAATATAAGAATTGTAGCAGCTTGGCGAATCCAAGAGCAATGTAAAGAATAACTTACACAGGTAGATTTTTTCTGTGAAATTGTTTAGTAATTGATAAAAGTAGAATTGAAAATATAACTGCTTTCTCACTCGGACCCTTCTATATTTTTGTCAAATGACATGCGCTTTAATGGCGTAAAGCAATTTCCCGATAATACTAGGAAACAATCTAGGTGTCTAAAAGATCTGCAGTTTCCAGTAAAAAGTGCAATGTGATGCTGCATAAAAATTGTTTAGTCGTCTTTCCTGTAAAATAGAGAGACAAATAATATAATGATGGAAAATAAAGAATATACAATGAAAATACTTATGAACAATTAGATTGATATTTCATTATTTTATTGCCAACGTAGCTGTTCAATATAATTGTAGATACAATTTAACTGATTTTCTTTATAAAAGTTTTTTTTAAGAATTACATAGTCTTTTTCTTATTTCTAAAGAATTGAAAATAACTCTTATAACTATACTGAGGCAAAAGTTTATTTTTATGAAGGAATTTACCCCCATTAAACCAAATTGCTCCCATTTCAGAAAAGTAATCTTTTACATAAAAATCAGTTTATTTTCGGGTAATTTTCAAGAAATACTTTAATAATATCCTATTCATTGAGAAAAATCTTGATTCACTAAAAATGCTTTAATATATAGATACAGCACTTAATAGGTTAATATTTTGCATATATAACGCATATAAAATATATAAATGATAACATACGATTAAAATCACTTAAACAAGCTATAATTACATTATATAGCTCCATTTTATAAATATTTATAAGCATACTTGCAATTCTGTCTAATTAATTCGAAAAGTTACAAGAATGTGATCTTCGTTTAGAGAATATAAGCCAACTCTACAGCTGAATAATACATTAAACTGAAATCGTATGATGCCCAATAATCCTTTTAATTGCACTTTCCTTCAAACTAAAGATACGTTGTATCAAATGGATACCGATCATATTAAAGTCCTCTAACGATTTATAACATTCGTAATTAATGTTCAGAGCCATACATATACATGTTATACATATACATGTTATAACATTATGTAATTTTATGTTAAAATTATAAATCATTTTTTAACATAATAACTATTACCTATACGTTTTTTATTTGGAAAAATTATTCAAATTCTTTTAATAAATAAAAACACGCATGATTTTATTTCACACAATTTATTAATTTACTTTGTTTTAAATTTTGATGCGTTTATAAACTAGAAAAATTTTCTCTATTTAAATACTAAAGAAATTCTACATACTTTAGGGGGAACTGGGGAACATTGATACAGCTTTTTTCTAAGAATTTTTTTGGTGTCCAAAAAGCAGAAATTTCAAGTTATTTTCCATGTTTTGTCAGCAAAACTTGTGTAGTGTGTTATAAAAATGTTTTATATACTATTTTTGCTTGTAATTTTAAAGAAATCAAAAAAAGTCATTTGTATCAATGTGCCCCATCCCCGGGCCAGACTGATACACCTCATAGGACACTTTGATACTTCTGGGAAAATGGAGACAAAATAACACCAATGCTTACTTTTCATAGAAAATTAGTTAGAAAGCTATTTTATATTTATTTATAGAAATACAAATCGTCCACAATTTACTTCTAAGCAATATTAAAGCAATCAAAATGAAATGTGTAATGACCTGGTGTTCTAGCTGTTCCTTGCCTGATTGTTGGCTGTGGTAGCTTTGTCATATCTGGCGCTTCAACCTCAGCATTATCTTCTTTCTTAGAAAGGTGAAAAAATTACCAGTCTTTTTGTTTATAAATCGGTTTATAAACAGAAAATAAAGCATAATTATATTAAAAATTCTGTTTATAATATAATTACCCTGTGCTGTTCTGCAGCTTGTTTCTCTAACTTAACATTTCTCATGTCAAAAATACTTTTTGCTCTGGAGAATCGATATAAATTTGAGATTTTCCAGGCTGCCGTCATTTTCTTTTGTTAATTCTACTAGCACTAGATGTTGGGTAAGTTCGTACGCCTTCTGTCTGCGAAGATACTATAAAATGTTCTAATATAAAGAAATTAGAGTTATTTCACTTCAATAAAAACTAATATTAGAATTTTTTTATGGGAAATGGTTGGATTAAGGAGTGTATGGTAAAAATAATAATAAAAGGTAATGAACAAATGAACTAGAAAAGGATTTAGGTTGTATCTATGTGCCCCAACATAGACTGTATCAATGTGCCCCATACAACCATTTTGAATAAAATGAGTCTCAAATCCAACACTTCACAACTTATATCACAATAAAGAATGAAGAACTGATAAAGCGTAGCTTTACTTGACAGGGAGAGTATTCTTTTCGATTGAAAACACTGGAACAGTTGTATAATAATATTTTAATTGTACAACTAAAATTTACTTTTGACCTACAAAAAAAATTAATCACCCGTCCCATTTCATCAAACTACTGAATCATTCCAAGACTTTCTGTAAGTAGTTGAGTTTACTAGTATCACATTTTGGAGCTGTTGTGAAAATTCCTGTAATTGCCCTGTGGCGGTACAGGTGGTGTATCAATGTGGATACACCACCATTTTTGGCAAAAGAAAATAATAATATATTTTTTTTTAATTAAAACATAAACAATTATAGCTCTGGGTTACCATATTAGGCAAAATAACGTCATTTTGGCGCCAGTGAGATACTTCGGTGCAGGAGCGTCAAAGAGAAAACTGCACCCGGGGAAAGTTTCGATTTGGTGCCCCCCCCCTCCAACATTTTCATGTAACTGGCTAAAAATGATGTTGGTAATATAAATTTGGTGCCCCCTAAATTTCAGCGCTCGGGACAACGACCCCCTCCTTCTTTCGCACGACTTTGTCTAGTTGCATGCATGGCATCTGTGCCAAAACAAAAATGTGGAAAAAACAATAACTGTTATTAATACGGCTTTTTCCCTACTAAAGTAAATTGAAAAAAACTTAAAAATATTGCAATTAAATTATTTTACAATGTGTGAAAGACATTTACACTAAAATTAAAACATAAAAAGATAGAGAGAGGGAGATCATACGGATTGCGAACATCGCTCCGGCTTATGCCTTTTTAGCTTAAAATCGCATTGTTTGGCGACGACAAATTCAATGTGCCCCATGTATCAATGTGCCCCAGCTCCCCCTATATAATATATTTGTAAAAAGACGTTTGAAAATAGATGATTTCAATAATGCTTAAAAAAATATTTGTCAAGAATTTAGATCAATTAATATTTCTCTGATATGGTATTGCGTTTTGTTGTTTCTTTTGCAACGCAATAAGCTATAAATATATGCTTGCATAATGAATGAAAATTCATAATATATATATGTATATTGTTTTATTATATTGATACATTAAAAAAATGCCTTTTTTTTTTTTTTTTTTTTTTTTTTTTTTTTTTTACAACTGAGTGCAGAAGCACTCAAGCTAATAATCGAACAAACAATTTTCGTCTTCAATTTCCAATGAAATGCGTACTAAAAATTATTATATTGAAGAAATGCAAGAAAAAACTGCGTCTACGTTTCCTTCATTTATAGGAATTCTATTGCCTGCAAGTTAAAAATGTGTTTTAGACTTCCTTAAACTTGAATACAAGATGGATTTTATCATATCAGAAAAGTGGTGCGAATTAAGAAATGTTAATTTAAAAAAAAAGGTAGCTCACTGGTAACGCTGTTTTTATTTTGGATAGTTTTTACATAATACCGACAATATAATAAAATCGTGTTATTATTATCAAAATGACTACATTTGTATTGATTATAAGTCTTTGAATATTTATTATATGTATGTAATAGCTGCACTTTCCATACCTATTTCAACTTTCTATTATTTTTTCTAATAATACAAATATCTTTTCGTAATTTAGTATCGTTTTAATTGACGAGGGAAAAGAGTGTCTAGGTTTCGTTTTGCTGTATTGTAATATCTATATTTTTTTCGGATAACAATATTCGGATCAAAATCTATATTAATCGTTCAGTGTATAAGGGATTCAATTGGTCACAATTTTTGAATAATAGAAAATAGCATATAATAATAGCATAATAATAGAAAAGTCTTTTCCAAAGTTTCAGTATTACATTGTCTAACATTTTCATTTTCTAAATTTTGTAAGGCAGATACAGATTTACACCTGTACTTGAATGTAAGAGTTAAATCAGGATAATTGTTGTTAGTCACAATAAACAGATATAGATTCGAAATTATATGATGTTTTCCAGGTGACATTATGAGAAACATCCAAAGGGAGGCAAACAGCTGTGAGAGAGTGCTTAATGTATTAGCTTTCATATCAATGTATAAACATGAAATGAAAGTGACTCAATATTCCTTGCGTTTTGATGTGTATTCTATCTATTTTGAAGGTTTTAAAAACATCTTAACATCTGAAACTGCATTGATTTTAAGATATACTTCAATTTAATTAAATTTAAACTGTATGTTTACGGTATTTAATTTCGGAAACAGAATAAAACTTAAGGATGTTCTTTAAGATATGTTCAAATTTTAAACTGTTTTTGATTGAATTAAAATATTTCGATTATACAATTTGTTTAATCTTTTTTCGTATTATTTTAGTAGTAGTTACAGTTTTAAACATGAGTGTTAACTCTTAGTCGGTTTAATGGTAAACGACAATAAGAAAAAGAAAATTATACTTTTGCATTTTTTTTTCGCGTTACATGATTTTACGATGGGAAAATAAAAATAGTAAAAAACAAGCATTCTACAACTATCCCCTTTTTTCACGTTATGATGAAGTCAGAAAAATAAATCTGTAATTACATTTATGGTGCTTCGAATTGCTGATACAGAAATATAGTCGCAGAACGAACATTAAATTTTTACAAAATGAACATTAAAACTCTCTTTTGAAAACTTTCAAGAAACGTTATAATTACTATTAAATAAAGATATGTGACTTTAATATTCGTTTTTCGTCTTAAGAATTTTTCTCTAATTATTCTTTTTTCAAAAGAAATTAAAGTTTGATTAAGTATTGATTTATTGACAGCAAACATACTTTGAAACAAAAGCCCTTTCAAAGAAAATATTATTTGGCTGATTGATGTAAACTTAATGTTTTCCATACACATTAAGAAAAGTCAGTATATTTCAATAATTATTTCTTTAGTAATATATTTTTTTTAATTCTTGAAATTAAAAATAGTATTCTTAAAAAAATAAAAACATATATGAAATTGTTATACAATGCCGAGTAGTACTACAAACGGTTTCTTATAGTAGATAATGTGTTTATTATCGATTATTTCATTCAATTATTTTGTCAGGGCACTGAAAATAACTTTATTGCATTACTTCCAAGAGACAATAACGGTTAGTAGAGTACTCTGTGGTAATTAGTTGCAGTATTTCACATTTACAAAAACTTAAAACAAATCCCATTTTTTGTGTTTTATTTAACTGATGTATATAGTACACTCACTTCCAAAAGTTAAGCACGAAGATGTAAAATGCAAAAAAATCAACAAATATTGCTTTGATTGACATAAAATTTGGCAAAAGTAGCAGATATATTTATGCATAAAACAAAATCAATAATTATATACAGAAATGAAAACAACATTAAATTTTAATAAGTTATCAGATAATGACATACTGGAGATTTAAACAGAATTATGTATAAAGTAAAAATAAACAGCATAAAATGAAAAAAAAAGACATTAATAGAGTATGTGATCCCTCCTCATCTGTATACAAAGTTTACACCTTCTGACCATGCTTTCAATAAGGTGGTCAACCACCGCATGATGAAGCCATCGTCATTTTTCTTGTAGAAGAGTTTCCAGCTCAATAAGAAGAGTGGCTGGAGGAGGGAAACGTAAACTTACAGCACGGCGGAGAGCATCCCAAAGATTTTCAATGGGATTAAGGTCGGATGAGTATAGTGGTCACGCCATACGCGCAATCTCTCCACTCCCCAGGTAGTCATCGACGATGCCTACTCTATGGGGACGTGCGTTATACTCCATTAAAACAAAAGAGGGCAAACTGCTGCGGCGTACAATCTCACAATGGGTTCTAAGACGTCATCCAGATACCGGATAGCCGTCACAGAACCCAGTTTAAAGATGTGCAGGTCGGTGCGGTATCCTAATGAAATCCCTGCCCACACCATAATGCTTCCGCCTCAGAATGCTTGATGTTCGGGGATGTTTTGGGGCTGATTGCGTGCTCCTTGTTCACACTATATCCTTATACGCTTATCATCTAGCTGCAGAGCAAATCTTGACTCATCAGTAAACATGACATTGTCCCAGCCAGATACAGTCCAATTGACATTATCCCGGCACCACTTTAATCGTGCCCCTCTTGATTGGACGGATACAGGAACACAAACTCGAGGTACCCGGGCGTACAGTAGCTGCAGATATCGCCTAACCAATGGACGCTGTAACCATAGATGTCACACGTGTGAAGGTCGCTCTGTGATTCCGCTTGGATACAATAGCAATATATCGATCTTCCGCGGGAGCTGTAATCCTTGGGCGACCGACTACGGGCCTTCGGACAGCTGTCTGTGTGGATTGGAATTGTTTTCATAAATTTGAAATTATAGAACGATGAACGCCAAAGAAAAGAACAATATCTATGATGGACTGTCATGTTTCAATGCGCCCCACCAAACACCAGCTCTAAGAATCTTCAATTCGACTTCTGGAAGTCATAGAAACACGTATGGCTCCAAAACAAATTCTATGAAAGTTTTAAACACCTTTTATCAGCACTTACAATCAACTTCTTGTAACCCTTCATAATGCTAGCTTCTTATATTACCCTTTTTGCATATTTCTTGACATGAAAGCGCGATTAGCTGTTACCTAACATATTTGCATACTTAGATCTACCTCTGCAGCGATTTGCATCTTCTTCAATACCGATTGGCTTCAGGAAATCAGCATTTTCCTCTCCGTGCTTAACTTTTGGAAGTGAGTGTATACATACATATATATATATTTATATTTATTTAAATATGGTCAAAATTTCAATATCCAAATAATGATAAAAAACATGCAATGTTTCCGAGAATTTAAAAATGATCGAGAAATTATTCATTTATCTTAGACTACTATTTCTATGTCAGTATATTTTATGGCTAAGTATTACGCCTTATTTAAAAAATGTCATTATTAGAGATAATTGCTTTGTTTAATTCTCTTATAAGTACTTTTAGACAGTTTTTATTTAAAATTTTGATGGATTGTGTAACAAGTTTAATGTGTCGCAAACAATTTTCACGGAACAGATTATCTAGATATTTTAATATATAAAAGATTAATATTCAAAAATTATTTACTGCGATGCAGAATTTAGATTGTAAAGAATATATTTATATATTTGTTAGTAATTGATTATTTTTTTCTATCTATTTTACATCATTTTGTGTTTTTGTACAACAACTTTTCCAGTTTACAAAAGAAGATCGGTATAAGCTATTATGATTAAATTTAAATTGTTATAGTCATTAAAATGTTGTTGGAGATTTTTATCATTCCTGAGAGAAATTGTAAATCTACTACAATAATAAAACCATCTCACATAACTAACTTGAGCAAACAAGACATTGAATTCATTGTTGATTTAGGAAGTAGTAACAGAAATGAAATTAATAAAATTTCATACACACAGGCACTTTATAGAATTATCAAAGATGTTACAACAGCGTCTAAACACATTTGCGGTTTCAGAGGTTGAGATGGCTTCATTAGTTCAAGATTGCTGGACAGGAAATATATTTCAAAGTTTGAAACAAAGCTTCACTTCATATCTGCAACTACAGCAGAGCAAAAATAAAGAAGAAGTAAAATTTTTTCTATAGCAATAATTCACTAATATTTTTTTTATTGAAATAGTAGTAAACTTTATTTAGAACTTTAATGTAATAAGTATATTTGTAATTAACTGCATCATAAATTGTACATTTCAACTGGCCTAATTAAAAGCATTAGTTGCAGTTTGAAAAAACGGTTAAAAATTCTCGTGCGCTGCCTATGTCCATCAAAATATCTCAAGAAGATAAACAGCAGAGAAATAGAGAATTATTTTAAATAAGGCTTTTCAAATTCAATGTAAATTTTTCATTTAATTATTACACTTTCTAAGTTTTGTTTGTGTATGCGTATTATTTTAAATATTGTTTCAAATGTCATGTGCCAAAACAAATTAGACTAATAAACTATTTAAAAATTAATATACATTTTATTTGTATGATATCTGGAAGTTTGCAGATGTAAAAAGAATCGTGGAACACATTTAAAACCATCAACAAAATTTATTAAAAATATTATATGTTTGGTAAAAGAAGAAGATTTTTAATTAGAATCCGGCGGACATTAACACAACAAAATGACATTTTTAAAATGTCAAATGTCTATCTAAACTTTGCATTTTTGTACAAAAAAATAATTTCTTGAAATTCTTATACATATATATAAATCTACATATAAGGTCAAAATGTTTAAACATTTTGCTGGTTCCGGGAGGCCTAATAATTTTTTTTTCAAAAAAAAAAACTTTTTTTTAAAATATGTGATCATAGTTACAACTTTTTATCAACTTGAAATTTCGAATTTAAATAAAAGCTGCATCGAAGTCCAAAAAAGAACATTTTGAGAGAACTCAGTTCTATGTTTTTGACACAATAATCCAGCCAGTAAATGATGAAATACAGTCAGTGTTACGGACTTTTTAATAAGGTTCCTTACTTTTAAGTTTTACAAGTAAACTAACACGATTGCTAGAAACCTTAATCAGTGTCCTAAAATTCACAAATTTAAATGCGCTGAAATTAAATAGAAAGAAATTTACAAATTAATTTAATTTTAATTGTTATTTTATGATTTGTTGATCAGGCAAAAGAATTCAATTTCAAATATATTAATTATTTTTTAATATCATCCTTTGGCTGTGATTGACAATGATTCCTCTGAAAATATTAGTTGAAATACACGAGATAGAATTAGAATAACTTACCCCAGTTGTCTTCAAATAAACAAACACGAAAAGAGTACACTTTCTTATAAAGAAAATTATAAGAATGAAGCAGCACAGTATTTTAAAAACTTAAACAGCTACGGGAAAGGTACCAACTGCTCTAAGTTGTTTTTAGCGAAGAAAAATAATGCTAGACTATAATTATTGAAATTCATTTACTAAAGATTGATTACACAGATAAGGGCGAATGACCACTTTGCATCATATTAGCCTTTATAAAAGTAAAATTAAATAGTTAACCATCATAGAAGAAATGATATTGCATGATGTTTATTGCATGTTTCATTAATAAATATGTTCAACTATATGCAATTACTATCTTTTTTACATTTCAACTATGATTGTAACACAGCTTCACAGCTGAAATTAATTCTATTATTTAATATTCCAATAAAATACATAAAAAATGTTTTTTCTGGAATAGAAATTCATAAAATACGTTTTACCAAAATAAAAAATAGCATATAATTTTATATATAGTAGCAAATAACATTATATATATATAGAAGGCACTTTTGTCTTACTAAAATGATTATTAGTGTAAATGCTAACGTATTAAAATTAACTAAGTAAGTACATGGCGGAAGGCGCTGAAATTTTGAATTTGCAAATTTAAAGTTACGAAAAAACGGTTTTTGTTAAGTTTCTTATCACCTATATTGAATAACGGATACTACTGTTAATGTTTTAGTAAATCAATTATGAAAATACTATAAAAAATATCAAATGTAGAAAATGGAATATTCTACTGAAATTGATTTGTACAAAATTTATTATGTGAATGCAAAATCTTTGTTCCTTAAGCCAAAATATTTTTGAGACTTTTGCGCACTCTTCTGGAGCAATTAAAAATTAACATCAGAAGTCCAAAACTTTATACAGTCATATTTGCGAAACTACTATAATTGAAAACTTTTATTCCGTATCCGAGATTAAATCCATAAGTCCCCTTACCTCAACATTTATAGTTCGTTTTGAAAGTTTGACAAAATAATGCAATATTTATATGAAGACGGCCAATTAGTATATATTTGAAATATGCATTGTAAGAATACATAAATTATAATTGAAGTGTTTTATTCATTTTTTCCTTTAAAATTAGAGGAATATTTGATAATTAGGATGAACTAAGTGAGTCATATACTAAGCTACACAATTGACATTTTTGTTGTACACTTTACGAAAAACTATTCGGTATTTTGACTTGAAATTAAATTATGTGTATTTCTGTACATATATGTTTGTATCTGTACATCTGCACAGTATCATTATTATTATTTTATGGAATTTCCATAAAAAAATATTATTTTAATTAAATCATTTTACATGCTTTTCCATTACGGACACATTTTCGCAAATATGAAATGAAACACGTATATTTTCAAAAGAAAAGATAAATTATGAAGTTTTAAATTATTGATATCACCATTGTTAATAAAATAAATGAAATATATTTTCATTATTGTGCCAAAATATAACAAAAACTGTTTTTTTTAAATTTAATCACGGAAAGAAATATTTTTTCGTTTTACAGAAATGAAACACTATCTGTAAATTCAGACATTCTATTTTTTTTACCGAGTGGTTTTAAAAAAATATTTTGTTAAATACATTTTTTCATTATAAGAATTCATTTTTGTAAACGACAATGAAAACTGCGTATTTCTTACAGTAAATAAACATCATCGACTCAGTCAAAATTTATGAATTGATGGCTGATTTTGATTAATTTGATAAACTATTATCGTTACATAAAAATTTATCGTTTTTTAAAAATATGTTTAAATAAACAGAGAGCATTAAATTTCTTACATAAAAAATGTATGTTACATGAGGAATTATCTGCATTTTGATAGAATACTTTTTTAAAGATTGGATGGAAATGGAGCATATTTTGATTCCCACTCCTTTTAATCGTATAATAATTTCATGATTTCTGTTATGAAATTTTTAATAATCATTTTTATGAAAATTATAGCATATTTTTAATGAATTAAAATATGTGAAAAATTAATTATTAAACATTCAATTTTAAAAGTATTTTTCAATATTAATCATTAAAATATACAATGTATATTCTTATTGTGTGAAATCATTTATGCAGACGATAACTACGCATTTAATAAGAATTATGTTATGATTTTTTAAGTGGCAAAAAAAGCTGTAAATAAATAAAATCAATAATATTTTGTTAAGTTTTGCATCGAAAATATTTTTTTTTATACCAGTTTTATACCATAATTAAAAATATCCGAGGAAACTCTTAGTTATTTTGATGAATTTACAATTATAAAATTAAAATACGCCAAAATATAAAATAAAGTTTTTTGATTAATAAAGATCAAAAATAAATGTAAGGAAATATTGT
The DNA here is from genome assembly GCA_964019185.1 of Maratus speculifer. Taxonomy (NCBI): domain Eukaryota; kingdom Metazoa; phylum Arthropoda; class Arachnida; order Araneae; family Salticidae; genus Maratus; species Maratus speculifer. Next base: position 163,810,812 of record OZ025294.1, on the reverse strand, counting down.
CTTTTTTAAAAATTTATGTTATGAAATAATGTTTCGTGAATGCAAACAGAACGTGGCGTTTGCTAGTATACTCAATTATAGGACATTTTTGTTGAACTGTACCTTTTTCTTATTTGCCTCCGCTCTTTTATTCAATCACTTTAACAGTATCATGAGATTTTGTCCGGTTAATTAATTCCATTAAGCGTATATGAATCATAATGATAAAAATTTGACACGAGAAGAACACCCGTAGAGAATGCATTGTTTAGATTGGCAATGGAATACCCGTTTCACCTTGAACACAAAAAAGACGCAACTAATTACGACATAAAATGTGTATACGCTCGGATACTAAAAGCATTATTAAGATCCGCTTTGAGCAGTTTATTGCTTCCAGAAAAATAGAAGATTAAATGGAAATATTAGCGTAAAAAATCATTGCCTAGAAGTAAAGGAAAAATTGTATTTTCTATGCTTATTTTTTTGGAAAATAAACTTTGAAAGTATCATACTTTACAGATTGAGTTAATCTAAGAAAAAAAGATAATATCATCGAAAGGTAATATAAATACAATAGTTTTATAAAAAATAAAAATTATATTGTGGGTTTTTTAACGCATTATTTGACATAAGAAAATTATATTTTTCTGAAAAAAAACATGTAATGATAAATTTTTCTCTGCTTTGAGAACAGGGGAATGTTAAAATATAATTTCTTGAAAATCCATATTTAAAATGCTAAGATACGTGACAAAAAATAGTTATTTTTGCTTTTTTAATATCAATGTCATATTTGTGACAATAAAAATGAAGTCAGTTTTCATCGATAGGCTAAAAAGCATTTAACCAAACAAGATATCATGTGAATTCCTCAGAAGAAATGCAGAATCTGAGTAGCCAATTTGTTTTTTTAGTACATCGGTAATGTATCAACATTTCGAAAAAAATGTCGATGACAATACAAAATTTCAGAGAAATAAACTAGACGGGGGCAAGCATCTATAATGTAATAGTCTAAGTCACGTAACCTACATGAAAAAATACGCACAAAAAGCTTTGCTTTCTTCCTTTTTAACCGATGATCATGACACTACCTTCTGAATTATCTCCGCTTAACGGGTTTGATACCTAATATTGAGGCGGGTGACCTGATAAATCTAGTTTCTTTGATGCTCATGTCGTCATTTCTGCAGTACTTGCTTCTCGTTTGAGCAAATTTTGTTTTGCTTGTTACTTAACGTTACATCCTGATGTTTGTATTGCAAATGGCTACTCAAGTTGGTCATGTAATTTAGAACCTTGCTCAGATGACGAGACCTTCACCTGACAAGGCACCTCCAGAGATATAATTCACAGATAACTTTGAGATGCTTTGAATACAGAGGCTTGAACATAGAGGGCTTTGCACGCATGGTGGAATTTACATGCACCAGGCGGCACTAGCGTACATGACGGAATTTATCCAGAAAAGTGGCGAACCACTAAGACAAATGTACCTGGTCGGCTATTCAGATTTAGTTCTTTTTTGGTAATCTTTATGGTTTATTACATATTGTGTTAATTGTGTGATTTGTTAACGCACACCTAGTACTCACCATACCAGACGGAATGGGGCTTGCTGTTTTTGAACCTAAACGGTGGTACTGAACTTAGCTGAAAGTTGGGGCAATTTGAGGAGAAAGGAAAAGATCAAATAATGGTTGAAAAGTTAAGTCGTACCGCAGAAAGGAAATTTTTAGGGAGGCAGACAAGAGCTTCGCAGAGGAAGACAAGATCCCGCAGAAATACTAAAAGCTTTGCTTAACTTATGTCAGGTTACTATATTTAATCAAAATTATTTTTCAGAATAAAATTCTCAATAATTAAATTTTTGGAAAGATAGTTCTAAAAAATTGTTTTTCAAAAAAGAATTACATTGAAATAATGTGCAAGTTCGTCGATAACATCAAAATTGAAGTTAGATTGACAGTGCAATATCTCTTCCCAGAAATTAACAAAATAGATTCCTTCTTTAGTGAGCAAAAGATTATTAATTTATGGAGGTGAACATTCACAAAGCAAGTTGCTAACAATGAATTTTGTACTGCTGTCTGTTGTTATTAAAATAATAGTTAAATCAAAGTTTAGAATAAATATGCTATAGTATAGTGCGATATAACTGAACATTCTTCATGATGTATTTTAAAAGGATCCATGACAATTTCTAATTTGCTGATAACTTTTTATCGCATTACTAATTTCCCTGTTTCTTTATGATCAAAAAGACGTTTAAACCAATTTTCTGCCTTAATTAGAAGAAGAAATATTTTTTTTCTTTCAAAATCTGGATTTTAAGGTATATTTGCCGTGGACATGACTTCTTGTGAAATGCGTTTTTTTTTATGGTGGGTTTTTTTCACAATTTCTTGGATTTAAATAGTTATAAATCAAACACTGTTAGGGATAAATGCTTTAAACCTATAAAATATCTTTTTTGATATTTTTTTTTTACCTTAATTTTGATTCAGCAAATTTAAAAAAAAATATTTACTTTTGAAAATATGATTTTTTTAAAAATAAAAGTTACATTTTTTTTTTCAATTTCTTACTTTAAATATTTTTTAGTTATTTTTTAATTAATATTTTTAAAAGTGCGGAATGAAATCAATATTTCTGTTTACTTAAATAAAAAAAGATAAAATTCAACAAATAATACTTTGAGTATACAAGTGATATATCGAGTAAATACAGTGAATATTATAACAATTTTAAATTACCCTGCTTAAAAAAAGTAATATATATATACGTGTATATTTAAAAAATACATCTATCAACTTTAATAATGTGAATTTTTTTACAAATAATATGGTAAACAAGCACAAAAAATTAAGAATTTTAAATCAATAAATAAAAATTATTTTAAAATGTAAAATGTAAATCCTTAATATTTTTTTAATCATTTTCTTTGCCTGCTAACATGAGTTGTCATTTATAGCTGGAATAAATCAAGACCCATATGCACCAAGAGATTCATGTGATTTTAGATGTTTTAGTACCAGAAATTTCGTTACGTACTGGTCGCTATACCTGAAGATAGAGTTTTTTCTCGTTAAATATGACAAATTTGGCTTTAAAAAAATCAGATAAATGTTGCTTGGAAGCCCTTGAAGCACACGAACACTGAAAATTAGAAACAAAGCTTAGATACTGAAATAAAATGTTTTTGTTTATGATATTATTTTTTTTTACTTATTTATTTTTAATTTTAAGGAAGGAAGTAAAAGGTATGTTTTAAGTGTGAGTGATATGAGTTCTTTTTTTATGAATTCGTTTGACACAAAAGCTTTGTGTTTTAAATAAATTAAAATTTATTTAAACTACGTCTATAAGAACATTATTTGACAATTTATCACTTTTTCTGGTTAGCATAAATTTATCCGATCGATACTTGACGTAAATTAAAGGAAATTTAATAAAACCTGTGTAAAAATATTTAATGAATCATTTTTTTTTTTCAAACGGATCGTCAGTTGATTTCGTACATGAATTATAAGTGTCAGTAAGTTAGGTCACTGAAAGTATCACAAGATGTGACTTATGTATTTTGAGTAATATATTAGATTTTTTAAATTTCAGTAATCAAGTCCAATGATGAGGTTAATATAAAAAAATAGAATATCAGAAAGAAAATAATTTTATGTACATAAATTTCAATATCTTAAAAAATTTTCAGAAAAATTTCACTTGCTAAATAACTAAAATACTCCACTAACAGACTTTCAATCAAATTATGGAAGTTTACTTAATAATATTAATGATCTCCGCATTATCGAAATATTGCAACTTAGTCGGTGAGCCAGAAGCCAAAATTATAGTTTTGATTTTATCTCTCGGGACTTGATGATATGTACCTTTTTGGATTTACAATGGTCCAAGGAAGTCATTTTATGATGATACTATGGAATTTTTGGTAGCTTATAGACGCTATATTGAAAACATGAGAGCCATCTATAGCACATTGATACAAATGATTTTTTTGTCATTATTGCATAATTAAGTTTTAATGAAAAGATGGAAAGAACAAATATTATTGATCATACAGCATTAAATAAATTACATATTTATTAAGATTTTATATTTATATGATTATTAACATTTTAAGTTGTTTAAACATTTCAAAAGACATTTGCGATTAAAGAAAGCCGAAATCAAGTTTGGCATTTTAATGCATATCTTTTTCATGTAGATAAGACACCACAGTTCAAGAAAAAGTAATACTGGTGAAACTCTTGTGCTTAGTCTGGCAAGAATTAGCCCCTTCAGGACTACGGGTGCATATATGCGCCTTTAAAACGTGCGTGCATCATTTGTTTTTGATACCACTAAAAAAGTAAAGCTTTCCACACTTGAGATATTCTCTTGTTTGCTAAACTAAAATTAATTGTTTGACAATAAGTGGTGTCAATCGAATAAAATTCATGTGAAAGACATTGATTTCGAATGGATCAATATATAGCAGAAATCTTAATTTTCAGCAGTGCTATCATAATCATCATCGGTTACCATTCGTATGTCTAAATAATTCCAATTGTCTTAAAACAGTTCTATATTCTGCATATTCTTTTAGTTTTTATGTTATTAAAAAGACTCGCACGTGATAGTGTCGCACATGTTCTTAAACAAAAACATGACACCAGTTCAAAACGTCTTCAGGAGCAAGAGGACTGACATTCCACTGGACCTCTTGATACCCATTTTCCTCACTATCTCTTCCAAAACTCCAACCTTATTTATCTGGGGATGGAAGATCAAGATCAGCCTGTAAGAACTTCTTCCAAAGAAGAAAGTGGTAAGTAGATCACATTACTGCATGTATTACTACATGGCGAAAGGTAATGCGACTCCAGAGTCTCCTTTATTTGCAGAAAAAAATACACAATAAATAACACAATTCCTTGATGCCTGAGTATTTGTGCCTTCCATTATAGAGACGACAAACTTACGACTCAAGTTGTTTCATAGTTTCCTGATGTATCAGGTTCAGTGTCAAGCGACTTACCGGTCAAGTCACGGCCAACCTTTAACTTGCATTTCAACTGGCAGTTGAGAAACTCCAGGTTGGCAAATCTAACCGCCAGTTAATATTTTGAATTCATCAATAACTTCGGAGCCGCGATTATTCAACCTTGGGTTATTCGACCAGGGTTTAGAACTAGTTAGCGGATTGGCCATAGGAATCACATGACCTAGTAGTTGGCGCTATGAGTTCTGTCCTGGCTTATTACCATGTTTTATACATAAATATATATATATATATATATATATATATATATATATATATATATATATATATATATATATATATATATATATAATATATATATATTTATTTATATATGTATATATATATATATATATTATCTAGAACGAAATTAAAGTAAGTATTGAAAATGCATAGTTATCATGTTTAATTTTTAAATAAAAATATTTCATAAATAAATTTCGAATGGTGGTTTTCGTTTACAAAACAAAATTAAATATATATGTAATAAATATAATTAAATAAATATATATATATTTCTTTAATAGAAATTTAATAGAAAGTTATCTGATCAATCTAGTAGTATTAAACATAAAAGTAAATAATAAAATAACAAATTTATTTATATATTATAAGCTAAAATAATTATTTCAAAGTTACCAAACATATAATTAACAAACAAATAAATTTATCTATTATTAATAACTGACCACATGTACGCAATTTGATAGAAATTTCGCAATTTAAACAAATATAAAAAGTAGTGCGGTACAACAGAAATAAAAAATTCTTTTTTTTCCTTATTATTATTATTATTATTATCTAAAGAGTGATAGAGAATTTTGATTCATATAATTATTGAGGTATTATATTTCTATATAGATTCTTTAGAGGGCGCCACCAAACAAAATCAGTAAAATTGCAAGCTTTGTTTTCGACACACAAATTTATTAGTCCAGGCATTACGTGCTCAAAAAGGACAAATAAATGCAAGTTTTGGTGTAGTTTTGATTTTTGGCTCCCTTTATGTTTTTTGGGTCGCTGAACATGAATCTGGCATTATCCAACAAAATTTCTCCCCGGAAACACGTTTTTTTGGCAAAAAACATGCCTTTTTTTCGTTTTTTCTAAATAACTTCAAAATTATGCATTTTACATAAAAGTCATCCATACATAAATTAAAGAGCACAAAATTTCCTACATTTTATGTGTTTAAAGTTTTTTTCTCTGATCAATGGTTTAGCCGTGAGGGAGCCGCAAAAATGGGTGTGAAAAGCAAAAAATTCTGAAAAACGTGAATTATAGCAACGTACGTCGACGAAACATGAAAAACAACCATTTTACGCAAATTTTCCCCACTTAATAATACTAAATGTATTATTATGACTATATTTTATTAATCTGATGGTCATTGTTTCTTTCATAACAAAAAAATAAATAAATAAATAAAAATGAGCATTTTTGTGATCAAAATCTTCATTTGCTATTATAAAATAATAATAGTAATAATTTCTTAATTTGACTTTTAAATAATGTAAATAAAATAACTAATACAGGCTTTAACATATAAAAGCTGACACGGATTCCAGTTCTTAAAGTTCTCGAAGTTCAAAATGTGGGTGTGACAATAAAAAAAATCCGGAAAATAGGAATTATGGCACTGTACATTAGATTTAACATGAAAACTGACCATTTTTCGCAAAGATTGACTTTAAATGATACTGAAGATATTATATGATCGACTATATTTTACAATGAAGTTGCTAACAATAAAAACGACGACTCATTATGAATTATTATTTAATTATAAAAAATTATGTACATTAGTAAGTACATTTACTTAAAAAAACAAAGTATTCTTTCCGCTTTCTTTTATTTGAGGGTCCCTGCTTTTCACCGACATTTACAAAATAGAAAATAGACGAATGGAATTAGTGGGTGTTTTTATAACTATTAATATTATAAATAAAAGTTTTTTTAATAGTAAATTTTTGATACCTTGCGGCATGACTATGTCCCCTTCCATTGGGACCTCTGATTCATTGTGTGGGCAAACGATTTTCAGATCGGTTTCAAAGTCTAGCTCATCCTCTTCGTCTTGACGCACAACTGCGATGTTGTTGCAGTTTCCCGAAGCAAATCTTCTATCTGATATCTTCGCAAATAATTTTTGCTGCTGCTTTAACCACTCGCAGCCTCTCATCTCGATCAGATTTACATGTCTGCTGATACCATGCATTAGTCAGTATCTTCCCTCCTATATTCTTGAAACACACAATGGACTTTTTTTTCTGATTCTTTGTGAATCAGTATGTCGTCTCCATATCTCTCAATGAGGTTAAACTTTACAGTTCTCATATCAGGTTGATAACTCTCTGTAACCTGTTTCATTAGCTCTTCCATGGAGAATTGACACTCGTTATCATGATTTTCAAGGTAATCGTAATATACTTTGCATTGCTTTGCCGATTGCCTCGGCAAATGGACCACGTTTCTACTGTTCTAGGACCTTCGGCCTCCCATAAATATATTTAAAACGTTTGATGTGGTATTGAGCATTTGCTGAGATCAAATCATTCACTGGTTCGATGCGCTGAATTATAGCCTGCCCATAATCATCATTGCGAGCTCTTGCTGCTTTCAGAATTGTACTTTTGAATCCCATGTGTCGCACACTGTATACAATATTGCATTCGCTTGGTGGATTTTTCGCTTATGTTGCGATGAACTCTTCCGAAATACACACTCCGCATATAAAACAATTAGCTCGAAAATTAAACTGCGGAGTTGATGATCTTAAAATTTGAGAAGTGCTAGCACTTTGTTCCCCAATCTTCTTCAGATAAGCAGTAATCATTCGTTCATTTACGTATGCTTTTCTACACTTAACATGCACATCTACTGAGATTTTCCCCTTTAGGCAAACTGCCTTTCCATCCTTTCTTTCTGTACTTGCCTTGATTAACGCTGCAATATTTCGACTAACTTTCACTGACCCCTCTTTTAAAGGATAGTCACAGCGAAAGACTCAGCGATATCGCGCAAAATCATTTTAGATGTTCACTATATTCACGAAGACTCAAAAAGTGAATTACTAAATTATAAGTAAGCAGTTGCATATAGAAGATGAGAGGAATGTGTCCTCCTGATAAGCTAGTGATCTGTGTGACGCATCTTTCTAACAGAGGCGAGACTGGTGGAAAAGGGGGGGGGGGTAGTATTCCACTGAACGTGGACATGGGATGGGAGGGGGGTGGGCGCTTGACCAACATTATTTCATACTTGCACCCCTTCAATCAAGGGGGAACGTGCAGATGGGATCAGTTAAAGCCTGTTTTAGTTATTTTATTTACATTTATTAAAAGTCAAATTAAGAAATTATTACTATTATTATTTTGCAATAACAAATGAAAATTTTTATTTATTTTTTAGTTATGAAAGAAACAATGAACATCAGATTATTAAAATATAGTCAATAATAATATATTTAGTATTACTAAGTGGGGAAAAATTGCGTAAAATGGTTGTTTTTCAAGTTTCATCGATGTACGGTGCTGTAATTCACGTTTTTCAGAATTTTTTGCTTTTCACACCTATTTTTGCGGCTCTCTGACGGCTAAACCATTGATAAGAGAAAAAAACTTTAAATACATAAAATGTAGGAAATTTTATGCTCTTTAATTTATGAATTGATGACTTTTAAATAAAATGCATAATTTTGAAGTTATTTAGAAAAAACAAAAAAAAAGCCACGTTTTTGGCACGTTTTTTGCCCAATAAAACGTGTTTCCGGGAAGAAATTTTGTTTGATAATGCCAGATCCGTGTTCAGCGACCCAAAAAACATAAAGGGAACCAAAAATCAAAGCTACACCAAAACTTGCATTTATTTTATACCAAATGCCTGGACTATATGTAATTTTGCGTTCGTAGAGCAAAAATATATAAGAAAAAGTGAGAAATTTAGGTGACACATTCTGCTTTAACAGCAACTTTCATAATTAACGCTTCGCTTTATTAATAAATCATAAAAAACATTGTTTTAGAGAAAGACGCATCAACGCTCTGTTTAAAACGACGGCCATCTTTCTTTCTAGTAGGCATGCGCGGTTCACTAACCTGGGATTTTAGTTAGGTTGAGTTCGTCAACTCCAGGTTGGGAAACGCCTCGAATTTCGGCCGGTTAAGTTAACGGCGAATTGGATTTCGCTTTCAACCGAGAGTTCAGTTCGAAATCCGAGGTTGAGGTTGACGGAGAATTACCGGGTTAAGCGCATCATATATATTGTATCTAAACTATACTTAAAAAGCATGTTCTAAGATATTATACACATTATGTGTAACATAATTCACCATTGTCGTTTGCCAATTTGGATTTTGTTTGTTTTCAATTAATGTTCTGACTCTTCTAGATCTTTGAAAGATGATAATTTCAAAATTTCCAGACTTGGCACTTTCAGAAATAGATGAAGAACTTAGTATGGAAAATATTATTGTATCATTCTCCATCTTTAGTTAGAAAAGAGATTTAAATTTTAAACATTTGAAAGATAATGAGCCTTATTTCCTATAATTTCAAGATTACGAAACGCCTGAAAATCGAGAATATGCGAGAACATTAATTTTCAAAGAAATTTGAAACTTTTAAGATCTAGCAAAACACTATAACCTTTTATAATCTGAAATATAAGAATTACTATGTTATCCATAGCTAATAATAAATATTTTTCAATGAAAATAATGAATTATGAATTATATTTCTTTATTATTCTGTTTGTTCTTGCACTAATTTTAATGTTTTATCTACTGCTATACACAGTTATGGTCAATATGATGATTCCTTTAGCCATAAATAGATAAAATATTGGTTAGGAAATTATTAAATAGATGTCCGAATTTCAAATTTGATTTTAATAATATTACATAAAAATTTTTTTATTACATTTGTTTTCCTTTTTTTTAATCTTTTTTATTCAAAGGCTAAAATGGTTATTACCAACCAATTAATTAATTATATTGAGACAAACTCTATGAAGAATAATTCCCTTACGAAATAAATAAACATGAAATATTAATATTTAGTATTATTTATAAAAAAATAACATAACACAAAAAATAATATAACAGATTCGGACAAAAAATTATTACATGCTTTTCACACATAAATTATTATAATAATTTTTAACTTTATATTCTGAATTTCTTCAAGGATCATAAAAAATGGAGTAGATTTTATATAATTGTTATAGTTCGAAGGTCTATTCTTTAAAAATTAATATTTAATAGTACTTATAAAAAGAAAAGATATATTGTATTTACAATTAAATTTAAAAATCATATTGTAATTTATTATATACATTATGTGGAACATATTTTCACCATTATCAATTATTAATCTGGATTGTATTTGTTTTCAATTAATTTAAGAATCTTCTATATTTAAATCTTTGAAAGAGGAGAATTTCAAATTCTTAGCTAATAATAAATATTTTTTTCATGTAAATAATGAATAATGAATTATACTTGTTTATTTTTTTGTTTGTTCGTGTGAGAAATTTAATCCTTTATCTGCTGCTAAACACACTTATTGTCAATATGATGATTCCTTTAGCTATAAAATGATAAAAATTAGTTAGTAAGTTATTAAATAGAAGCTCTAATTTCAAATTCGGTTTTGAAAACATTACATGAAAAAGATATTTATATTTCATTAACTTTTTTATTATTTTTATTGAAAGGCTAAAATGCTGGATGATAATTAAGTAATTATATTCAGACAAGCCCTATAAAAAATAATGTTATTACGGAATAAGTAAGTATGAAAAATTTATGTTTAGTTATATTAATGCATATGTTTATATATATAAAAAAAAGTAATAGTTAAAAAATTATGAGATCCGAGGTTTTTTTTACAATGTTTGAAAGAAAATGATACATGACGAATAATTGGCCAATGAAAAAGAGTACAGCAAATTTGAACAAAAATTAATTGCAAGCATTTCACATATAACTAATCATAGTTATTTTTAGCTGTACATTCTGAATTTCTTCAACGATCAAAAAATAAAATCGATTAAGTAAATGTTATATTAGTGTTATATTTTAAAGATTTTATAATCTTCATTTCTTCTAAAGATTTTATAATCTTCAAAAATGTAATATTTAATTGCACTTATAAAAAGAAAATATATATAGTATCAAAAACTATACTTAAAAAGCATATTCTAAGTTATTATACACATTATGTGTAACATACTTTCACCATTATCCTTTATAAGTCTGGATTTTGTTTATTTTGAATTAATTCTCTGAATCTTCTATAGTTAAATCTTTGAAAGTAGAGAATTTCAAATTTTCCAGACTAGGCACTTTCAGAAATAGATGAAGAACTTATTATGAGAAGATTCTATTGTATCATTCCCCATCTTTAATTACAAAAGATATTTAAACTTGAAATATTCGAAAGATAATGCCGCTTTATTTCCTGGAGTTTCATGATTACGAACAGTTGAAAATCATGAATATGTGCGAACATTAATTTTCGAAGAAATTTGAAACTTTTGCGATCTAGCAGAACCTATAAACTTTTATAATCTGAAATATAAGAACTCCTATGTGTTTCATAGCTTATAATAAATATTTTTCAACGAAAATAATGAATAATGAATTATATTTCTTTATTATTTTGCTTGTTATTGCACGAAATTTAATCTTTTATCTATTGCTATGCATAGTTATGGTTAATATGAGGATTCCTTCAGCCATAAAGGGATAAAACATTGGTTAGAAAGTTATTAAATAAAGTCCGAATTTCAAATTTGATTTTGAAAATATTACATAAAAAAGATAATTATATTTGTTTTCATTTTTGTATTATTTTTATTGAAAGTGGCTAAAATTGTGGATGCTAATTAAGTGATTTTATTCAGACAAACTCTATGAAGAATAATTCCCTTACTGAATAAGTGAATATAAAATATTAATATTTAGTATTATTTATAAAAATAAAATAACAACTAAAATAAAGCTATGAGTTCTAAGTGATTTTTCAATGTTTGAAATAATATGATACAAGACTATTAATTGACCAATGAAAAAAAGAATATATCAATTTCGGACAAAAAGAATTATATGCATTTAACATATAAATTATCATAATTATATTTAACTTTATATTCTGAATTTCTTCAAGGATCATAAAAACGGGGTAAATTTTATATCAGTGTTATATTTTAAATATATAATGCACAAAAATGCTATAATTAATATTACTTATAAAAAGAAAATATATATTGTATGTACAATTATACTTAAAAAGCATATTCTAATCTAGCATGTTTATTATATGGAACACATTTCCGTCATTATCATATTTTAACACGTTCGCTGCCGCTTACGTAAAAATGTGATAATAGTTAATGCCGCACTGTAGAAGTAGGTTTTTCTCAGAAGCAGATTTACGTTTTATAACAAAGAATCAGTGAAAGATTTTCCCGCGCCAGAGCGTGACATCATCCCACGTGACATCATCAATTTGACATCACCCCACATCACGCGCTGACGCGTGAGTGGCCCCTTACCGTTGACGCCTTATCACGCGCTTTCGCGTGAGCGGCAGCGAATGTGTCAATCTCGATTGTGTTTGTTTCAAATTACTTCTAAGAATCCTCTATATTTAAATCTTTGAAACATGAGAATTTCGAATTTTCCAGACTAGGCTCTTTCAGAAAGATATGAAGAACTTAGTATGAAAGATTCTATTGTATTATTCTCCATCTTTAATTAGAAAAAAAGATTTGAATACAGAATATTTGAAATATAATGCCGCCTTATTTCCTGGAATTTCAAGATTACGAACGGTTGAATATCATGAATATTGAAAACATTAATTTTAAAAGAAATTTAAAACTTTTAAGATGTAGAAGAACCTATCAACTTTTATAATTTCAAATATAAGAATTTCTATATTATTCATAGCTAATAGTAAATATTTTTTAATATAAATAATGAATTATGAATTATATTTGTTTATTTTTTTGCTTGTTCTTGTACGAAATTTAATCTTTTATCTGTTGCTATAGACAGTTATGATCGATATAAAGATTCTTTCAAACATAAAGGAATGAAAAAATTAGAAAATTATTAAATAGAAGTCCGAATTTCAAACTCGATTTTCAAAATATTACATGAAGAAGATAGTTATATTTGTTTTCCATTTTTATCGTTTTTATTGAAAGGGTAAAATGCTGGATGATGATTAAATAATTATATTCAGACAAACTCTATGAAGAATAATTCCCTTACGGAATAAATAAATGTGAAACATTTAATATTAGTATTATTCATAAAAGAATGTAATAGCTAAAAAAAATATTATCAGTTCCGAGGTTATTTATAATCCTTGAAGGAATTTGATACATGACGAATAATTGGGAAAAGAAAAAGAATATATGAGATTCGGGCAAAAAATAATTACATGCATTTCACATATAAATTATTATAATATTTTTAACTTTATATTCTAAAATTTTTCAAGGAACATAAAGACGGAGTAAATTTTATATCAGTGTTATATTTTAAAGGTATTATCTTCAAAAATATCATATTTAATATTACTTTAAAAAATAAAATATATACTGTATGTATAATTATACTTTTAAAGCATATTCTAAGTTATTATGTACATATTGTGGAAAATATTTTCACCATTAACATTTATTAATCTGGGTTTTATTTGCTATCAATTAACTCTCTGAATAATCTATATTTAAATCTTTGTAAGATGAGAATTTAAAATTTTTAAGACTTGGTACTTTCAGAAACAGATGCAAAACTTAGCATGAAAGATTCTAATGTATCATTCTCTATCTTTAATTAGAAAAGAGATTTAAACTTGAAATATTTGAAAGATATAGCCGCCTTATTTCCTGGAATTTCAAGATTACCAAATACCTGAAAATCATGAATATGCGAGAACATTAATTTTCAAAGAAATTTCAAACTTTTAAAATCTAGCAAAAGCTGTAACATTTTATAATCTGAAATATAAGAATTACTATGTTATTTATACCTAATAATAAATATTTATCTACGTAAATAATGAATAATGAATTATATTTCTTTAGTCTTTTGTTTGTTCTTGCACGAAATTTAATCTTTTATCTATTGCAATACACAGTTTTGTTAAATATGATGATTTCTTCAACCATAAAGGAATAAAATATTGGTTAGAAAATTGTTAAGCAGAAGTCCGAATTTCAAATTTGATTTTAAAAATATTATATATAAAAAGATATTTACATTTGTTTTCCTTTTTTATCATTTTTATTGAAAGGCTAAAATGTGGATACTAATTAAGTAATTATATTCAGACAAACTCTATGAAGAATAATTCCCTTACGGAATAATTAAATGTGAAATATTCATGTTTAGTATTATTTATAAAAGAAAGTAATAGCTAAAAATATATTATGAGTTCCCTGATTTTTTTACAATGCTTGAAAGAATACGATACATGAGAATTTATTGGCCAATGAAAAAGTATATGTCAGATTCGTACAAAAAATAATTACATGCATTTCACATATAAATTATCATATTTATATTTTTCAGTTTATATTCTGAGTTTCTACAAGGATCATAAAAAACGGGGTAAATTTCATATCGATGTTATATTTTAAATGTCTAAGCTTTAAAAAATTAATATTTAATAGGACTTATAACAAGGAAAAAATATATAGTATTTATAATTAAACTTAAAAATTATATTCTAATTTATTATATACATTATGTGAAACACATTTTCACCATTATTAATTATTAATCTGGATTGTGTTCGTATTCAATTAATTTTAAGAATCTTCTATGTTTAAATCTTTGAAAGATGATAATTTTGAATTTTCCAGACATGGCACTTTCAAAAATAGATAAAGAACTTAATATGAAAGGTTATATTGTATCATTCTCCATGTTTAATTAGAAAAGAGATTTAAACTTGGAATATTTGAAAGATAATGCAGCCTTATTTCCTAGAATTTCATGATTACGAACAATTGAAAAGCATGAATATTTTAGAACATTAATTTTCATAGAAATTTGAAACTTTTAAGATCTGGCAGAACCTATAAATTTTTATAATCTGAAATGTAAGAATTCCTATTATATCCATATCTAATGATAAATGTTTTTTAAAAATAAATATCATTGAATTGTTAATTTTAAATAAAGAAGAAGTTTTTTAATATATTTAAAAATAAAATTAACATGAAGAATTTTTAAACAATAAAACTGAATATGTTTTTCAGTGTTTTTGGAATAATACATTTAAAGTTTAAAGTGTATGTGTTTGATTGGAATCTCTAGTGTATAAAAAATTAGTAAAAATGGTGTAAAAATTTTCTACATCTGATAATAATTTCTTTTGTTTCATCATTAGCCTCCTTAATTTAAAAAAATGGAATTATTTTTTTTCTATTTTTCGCATTTATAAATACAACATCAATCGCAAAAATTCTGTAATATTAGAATTAAAATTAAAATCGAAGCATGATTTTATGTTTTATCTGCATAGTTTACATTAAATGTGTATTGTTTAATAATATTTCTGTAAGTAAATTATTACAATATCTTTTAAAACATATGTATCACAAATATAATTAAATTTATAAATACCGTTTGATTAGAAGTGTCGCCACTGTTGACTATATTTTAATTCTATTTAGCTTCTATTTCCTAAACAAAAATGTTTTACGCATTTTTTTTTTAATGTGAACAAAAAATATGTTACAAAATTTATTTTTCAAAATTAGCGGTGAGAATATATTTTAAAACAGTCTTCACTAATAACATTGTATTAGCGAATGGTATGTTCTACTTATAACATTTCTTACATGAAACAAAATATAGTATTTTAATAAAATGCTTCTTTGATAAATTCTTTCCAGTTAAAGATATCTGAAATTACTAGCATAAAAATATGACTATTTTAAACTATACGTGCTTCACGTAAATAATATTACACAATATTGCAAACAATAAAATATAATTATTGTTTAAATATTTGAAATAATTAATAAAATAATTATATTTTTTTCAATAATAAAATTATTGCAGAGTTACTTTTAAAAGAAAGTATTACTTTCAATCTAATGAATTAACGAAAAGTAGTCATATATTTAAAAAATATTCCTTCATTTTTATGCGCCATGGGATTTTGCTTTCCCAATTAGTGCCGGCTTGTTGGCTTATTAAGATAAAATATGAACATTTTATTCTTTTTGTCAAGCATTCCGAGAATTTTTCGAAATAATGCAGACAGTAAAAAAGTTATTAAACGAAGTTTTTTTAGATAAGAATAAACATACATTGTTTAGATTTGATGAGTTTATCTATTTGAAGAAGAATACTTTATACATCACATGTTTTCATCTCATTCGCATTA
Organism: Maratus speculifer; assembly: GCA_964019185.1. Taxonomy (NCBI): domain Eukaryota; kingdom Metazoa; phylum Arthropoda; class Arachnida; order Araneae; family Salticidae; genus Maratus; species Maratus speculifer. Next base: position 163,794,371 of record OZ025294.1, on the reverse strand, counting down.
TATTTCGAATATAGATATATTTTCTATTACAATTTTAAATGGCATTTAATTGTTTAATACAGGGTGTTCCAGTAATTATTTCTGTATAACTGAAGAAGTTCTAACAGTATTATGCAGCAAAAACAGAGTTTTTTGAACAACCACAGATGCAATCTATACATTCAATCATAATTACAGAGTAATTACTTCAATATTATCCCTGATTTATTTTTAGAACTGTAACAATGTAGAAAAATATAGAGAGAACATATTAGTTGAACAATATCTACAGGATTATTAATATGCTGTATGAAGATTGTCATGAAAGCTCAAACATTGTAGTATGATATAGTAATTTGCTTTCTGCACTCTATTCAAATTAGCTCCCCTTGGTTGCAAATAATCGTTGCTTTCCTAGCCTAAAATATTCCCATGTATGCTGGAAGTGCCCAACATCTGTATCCACTGACAGTTAACTTAGACGGTAGAAGTTTAAAAAATGAATTTCCATTGCATATGGTTCACAGACTTTTTTTTTTTTTAAACTTTGTGAGATTTCAGTGCATTTCACACTCAACAAATTAATTCTGATATTTACATCATTAAAATATTTCCAGTGTTATTGTCTAAGCAAAGGAAATATTGACAGCGCTTTATTACTTTTCAGGCATAACAGCTACAATGAATGGATATTAAAACATTTCGACAAGTATAATTCAAAAAATATTTATTGAATTTTTTTCTAATTGTAACAAAATGTGCATATGAGGGTGGCTTACTAAATGCATCTCTATGCTACTAAGCAAAAATTAATACTCGGTGCATCATTACTTTTCAGACATAACGGCTACGATGGATATTAAGACATTTCGTCAAGTATAACTCAAAAAATATTTCTGATTTTTTTTAACAAATTCTACCTATGAGGGTGGCCTAGTAAATGCACCTGCTATTAAGAAACTGCAAAGTACCAAACCATTTTAAAGTTATATTAATAAGCTTAAAAAAAGCACTATTTATCTACATATGCCATGAAAATTTAGTCTGCATCGTTCTAACCGGCTGGACATCTTCGTAGAAAACCGGATCACAGCACATGGAGCAATGATAATATACACATACTATTATTAAAGTATAATAAAAATATTTAAACAGGGAAATAAATTTGGATTTTTTTAAATAAAAAAGCCAAAATAAATTAATAAGTTATGATTGAAATAATCTGTGTAACATAATTTTTTAATCACCAATAGCATTTTTTATATTTCGCGTGTGCAATGTATAAACAATTCTCTGGTGATGATACAAAATTTTTGATTTATGACATCATTTCCCCTTTTTTTTTCGGTTTAGTATCATAAATGAAAGTGACACTTTTCCAGTATAGCTTAGTTGGTGTGGTAGAGAAAATGAATTTGTCACGTTCTGAAGTAAACATTTCATGCATATTTTCTGATAAGTTACCATTCTTTGATATACCTAAGCTTTCTTTAAACATTTATGTATGTCATTAAGTTTAATCTATTCATTGATCTACTTTCCTTCACAAACAGAAGTAACGACTATATAAAAACAGGTGAGTAAGTGTGAAGATCGCACAAAGGGTTTCGTTTAATATCTCCTTCAAAACACTATCATTAAATTAACAAACAAAAATTGCCAATAGAAAATTAATCATTCTTTCTATAAATATCATTACAAAGCTTAGCATAAATTTAAGGAAGACCAAACTAGTCACCAGAGGCGGCTGATAATTTAAATGGATACGCATTTAATGAATAAAAAATACCTGATTTCTCGTTGCAAAATAGATAATAAATGTGATGTAATATAATGAAATAAAAACAAATAAGCGCATTTTTCACGTGACTTACTTAATCCATTATTTTATGTTACATGCAAAATAATTTTTATATATATTTATACTTGCATGAAAAAATTAGAAGGACAACACCAACAACAAAAAAAGTAACTAATAATTTTAAACATATATATAAATATTAATTAAAATAATACTCTTTTTCAAAATTTTTTGATTTAGTGTGACAAGAAGTATTCAGCTGTAAGTACACAGAGTTTAAACTCCCTCACATAGTTTTTTCTGTGCGGACTCTATGACACAGACAGACAGACAGAGGGCACAGACGAATAAGGCTTCGTCAGATGAACGAAACCCTAAAAAATGGCAGTATTACCCGGCGTTTCTCGTGTTTCTTCAAAAATTACAGAGATAAATAAAATCATTTTCCTGTTATTTAAACTTATTTTTCCAGTTTTATTATAATGTTTCTAAATATGCACAAAACAGGAGATGTAATAGAGTAAGGAAAGTATGACGAATGAAAAAAAAATATTTTTTCATTTTAACCCTTACACTATAAAAACCAGGAAAGGAAACCCATCCTTATAGTTTTATAGAGCACACTGCCCGGAGCATTAGAATATTGCACTAGCATATTATTTTTAATTTAATAAACCAATATCTTTTGTATTGTTTCTCGATTTTTCAAAAATTCTATGAAAAACACACACAGACACACACATATATATATATATATATATACAATGATAACGCATTCTAATAAAATTTAAAATTTATTAGAAACACGACATCCGGATTAGCTATATATCAGTGGTTAATTTATATTAATAAATATAAAAAATTGCTAAGTCTTTGTGTGTGCGTGTTTGCGATGGCTAGCAAAAACTATGACACGTACGAGGTTAAATTTTTTGTGACGGTTGTCCAAGACTTCTCCTTTTTTATAAAAATAATCTTTTTTATATAAAAATAAGCCAAAAATGAAATTATCAAACACTATTGTAAATAAATTATAATTAACCATAAAAAAAAATAATTTAAATTTATGAAATCCAAAATAATTACAATATTAAAATTTAAGTGATTGTCCCACCTCCACGTGAACGTACCATCTAGCACAAAAAATAAACTTACTACATAAAATAAACTTACTACGAGAAGGTGAGTTTTTTACCATTTAAATTTTAATTCCCTATATCAAGTAATTTCCACTATCAAATAAATATATTGATGCACAAATTAAGCGGCCAACGAACTGTCAAGGACATATTAAATGTAATAATTTCTGATATCGCAAGTGTAAAATGCACTGGTAAAAGTTAAAGAGGCATATAAATGCTAAAGTGCAAAGTTATACTCATAAATAAATTTTAAAATGTTTTTTTTATTTAAAAATATTTTGATTAAATTAAAGAATAAAAAATATATATATTATAATAAAGACCCAATATTAAAATAGTGTTTTCAGACAAGCTGAATTTTAGTGTCACACAAAATAGTATTCAAATTAATGCCTTAATAATGGCATTTGTTGTAATCATAATAATTTTCTTTAAAATATTTCCTAATATTTGTCAACGCTTATTTATTAGTTTTCTTCAGCGGAATATCGCCCTTTAGGATGAGATTAATTGTCAATGAAACAATTGCAACTGAGTAATTGAATTTTTACATGCAAATTTGCAAAAGGAAATAATAATTTTAGGGATAAACGACTCAAACAAATTCCAGTATTTAACTCGAACGAGCTTAAAACTTCTCGTCCCTGGTTGTACATATAATGCTAATCTCATGTAGTTATTTTTTTTTTTTTTTTGTGCCAGATGGTAGGTTCAGGTGCAGGTGGGACAATCGCTTGCATTTTAATATTGTAATTATTTAGGATTTCATAATTTTTTTATAATGTTAATTTTGATATCACTTATAATAGTGTTTGATATTTTGATTATTTACATATTTTAAAGACTATTTTTAAAACACCTTTTAAAATTATTGCTTTGTTTTAAATGCAAGGTTTGTCGCATCATACGAAACCTGTTAATAATACTTTGTATTTGAATAATGATGTGAATGTATAGAGATGTATAGTCCCATGCTCCGCCTCCACCCAAATTATATAGTTAAACATTAAAATAACATAATATAAAGTTAAAATTATTCTTAAAATACATAATTATAACTTGTATATTAATTAAATATTACTACAAATAATAAATTATAAATAAATAAATAAAGCAATTAATAAAACAAAATAAAACAAATAATTTTAGTTAATAAATACATTACTTTAAATAATAAATACATTACTTCACTGTAAAGTTTGCTTTTGCTCTAAACATGGTCGAAAACAATTGCACCCTCTAATGGTGAAGAACCGCATCTGTCTCCATTGGTTTAACATATGGGGCATGGGGCAGTCGTGCAGAAGGTAATACTACAATGCACGCCTGTTATCCTGGGACATTCAGTATCACTGTCAACACTCGCTGATAACAACTTAGCAAATTTCAAGCAAATTTCTTTTAACATTAAAATATTATATTACATATTAAATTATTTTTCTTCTATAAGTTATAAAATTACAATTAGTTCTTGTAATTTATAGTTTTGTAATTTTATCCGCCTACTGATGAGTAACGCCTTATATTTTAAATGGTGACGTTCATGTTGTTTCATTTTAGTATTTAAAATTCTATTAGATATGATCATTAATGAATTAAATTGACTAAAATTGATTACATTAAACTGACACAATACTAAATAAATTAACTAAAAAGGGAAGACAAATGTAAATACAGTAAAGCGCCGATTATTCCAACATTCTGACAACCCTAGTTCGGATAAATGTTAGGATAAATGAGCAAACAATTTAAGGAATGATCCTGATTATACTAAAATCTTTACTTTTTATCCAGGCTTTTTATGATTAATACTAATTATTGGCTCGTTAAATTTTTTTTTACATTTATTGTGTTTATTTATTTTTTTATCATATAAATTTTCCTTATTTTCATCATATTGTAAACTCCAGAGAGTATAATTTAAAGAAAATTTGTTTTTGATTATTGCTTGCTACAAAGAAGACGGTCGTTTCAATGCTGCCATATCTCGAATTATTCTTAAATGCACTAGTTAAATAAGTTAGCTTAAGTGCGTTACTGAACTGCTATGACAGGAGTAATGGAAAATAACTGACAGGTTTGCGTGATCACACCTGCAGAATGGCTACCATAAAAGAGAAAGAATGCATGTCTCACTACTCTTTAATAAAAAGGACAAAAACATTAATTATCGGTAATTTGCATAATGTTTTAATATCCGGCATGCATTTTCTTATAAAATTAGAGTCAAAAATCTTTTTTCACGTTAGAGAGAAAAGTAAAAAAAGAAAGAAAAAAAATCATGGTCGACTAGAAAAAAAGTTCGTTATAACCGATTCTTAAGATTCCGGAGGTTCGCTATAAAAGGGTAAAATGGCATTGAATACAATAGGAAAACGGCGGGACCAAAATTTTCGTTCGTTATATCCTGGAGTTCGTTATAAACCGGGTTCGCTATAACGGGGTTCGACTATATATATATATATATATATATATATATATATATATATATACTAGACTCTTGAAAAATCATTTTATCTAATTTTAGGGTCTTGCATTCAAATAATGGAAGAAATACAAAATATTGTAACTGTTTTTTTCTGTTGCAATAAACGAAAATTTTCAATATATATTTTTAGATGGAATGCAAAATATTCTAAAACAGAAATCATACACATAAATTAGATTTTATATGTGTACATTTGTAATTAGAAATTCATTTTGATAATTAACAATTTAAGGAATAATCAACATTTCACCTAATTTCTAATTTTCCAGTATTGTAATAAGTATATAGCTATGCTAGACAACAACATAAATTAATCAAAAATGTTTAATTTTAAACAAATGCATAGACAAAAGATAAATTTTTAATTATGTTATTTAATTTTTCATTGTTGTAATTTAGCTTTAGTCAGTCATTTGTAGATCGATTGTTCTGAAAACCCTATGTTTACTATGTCATTTACGAAACATGCGTCACATAAATGAATTGTATTTCTCTAAAAGATAATTTTAACACTCGTCCTATTGCCATTTATAAATAACCTATTACACTTATTTACATCTTTATGTAGAAAGGAGATTTAATTTGAAATACTGGTAAGTTAATGAATACTCACATCTTAACTCAGTAGGTTGTTAAGAACTACTCAAAATGCATGAACTTCCGTAAACTTTAATTTTAAATTATCTGTATAATGTCTACAAGGAATAAAAGACGTTTCGTTGAAGTCAGATAAAATTTCAGAATTACTATTTGTTGTAAATATTATGCTACATCAATGTCTAAATATAAATACATTTCACTGAGAAAACAACGTATTTTTGCTAACAAACTATTAAAAAATAAATATAAACTATTAAAAATTTAAATATGTGTGAATGACTTATTTATGAATTCAATATATGTACCCATTTCTTTGTTAAAAAGTGTTATATTTTAATCTTTTTAAAGCATTTCCCCCCTTCAAAAAACTTTAATTTGTCAGTTTTGCAGGGGAACGTAACCACATATCTGATCAATATTTTTGAAAAAAAAAAAATATGTCTTTTTTTTCATGTCTTTCACCAAATTTTTAATCTTTTATCACCGATTTTTCAAAACAAATATATTTGCCTAACTGACTAAAAAAAATACATACTAAATAATATAAAATTTACAATAAAATTCTATTGGTGAGAATATGACATGAATGGAGTATGAATGTCCGTACGTGGTACTGGAAAATTCAAGATTGACAAAAATCTGAACCGTGTAAATCGAATTTCAAAACGATTGCAAGACTCTCTCTATACACTTCGCATCATGGGTAAGTAGAAAAGATTTCTGAATTCATGCCTGATGCACAATGAATTTTATTTCAATTATTTTAATAGCACATGAATTTACAAATCAATATTATAGCAAGTTGAACACGTTTAATATTTCTATTTTTGCCGGAGGTTATTTGATTAAAAAATGTTATTCCGAATACTTTATGCAGTATATTAGAAAAGAATGTTAAAGCATTTACCCAATACGCATATTCATATTAATAAAGATAAAGTAACATTAAAATCATACATTTTATTAAAATAGAAATTACCAAAAAGCACTGTTAAATTCAACTTTAATACTTTTAAATTGAGATCGCCTGTAACTACTGACAGATTTGTTAAAATGATATTCAAAGCGTAAACTACCTAAATAAAAAAAAAAATTCAAAATATTTTAATACATAAAGATTTTGCGAAAATTTGTATTGATTTCATGTTATTAATAAGGATGAACTCTGTCATATCACGCAGTTTAAGAATTGCCATTTCTGATAAGTTCATTTTATTGCAAAGCACGCTGAAAAATTTATATATAATATAATATATATATATGTAAAAACGATAATGAATTTAGATGAAAATGATAGTTGGCCTTCCAAATAATTAATCACAGATTTTTTTTATTATTATTTACTTATTTGAGAACGTAGATTTAAAATTAACTTCAAAGAAATAATGAAAATTAAATGATATGATTAATTAAATATTTACATTACTAATTCAAATAATGAAATTGATAAAAATATAAAAGTTATAATTAGAACATCGTACATATGAACTCAGATATTTTTAGCGATCAGGAAAACCTCTTCTTTTGAGTAACAAATGCGTTCATTGATACATGTGTTTGAAAGCATTTCACTGTGTATGTTTCATTTTATTGTACTATTCTTATATTCTTATTACAGTTATTCAAAAACTAGATAGATCCCGTCAAAACTTGGAGGCACCAAAGAAAGTAAAAGGCATTTTCCAGCTATTAAAGGATTTTTTAACGACTAATCTTCAGCAAAAATTTCAATAAATAAAAGAAAAATCTGCATTTTACATCCAGGCAAATGACCCGCAATTGGCAGAGTTACATTCAAATATGCTGTCACAGAATTAGAATCTCTCTCATTTGACACTTTTCCATTTACAAATACAACACCAATATATTGTACATGACATGAATAAATCATAAATTACTGTCATTACTCATTACTAATTTCATACAAAATAGACATACTTCACTTACTTTGCAGCAAAATAAGATTTAATTTATAGTTTGCCATTTAGCAACAACTATAACAATTATCCTATCAGTGGTTAACTTGTTGTTACATTACTCACCCCATTCAACAAACAAACATTTGTATTTTCAACTAACTTTTCTATTATCTTTTCATAAATCAAAAATACATTTAAATTTCACATATTAAAGTGACTAATGATAATATTTATTCTGGCTAGGTGTCACTCGTTTGAATTTTCCAAAAAAATTAGGCAATCATTTCTAAATTTAAAAAAATCCGTCATAAATCTGAAAATTCAGCAATAATCGTAAGTTTTGACAAATGGTCTAAAAAAAAATAAATAAAATCAATTGTGTCAATTCTGTGGAGAAAAATCACCAATTTTGCCATATATCTTGGGGGAAAATGTGATTGTAAAAGGGTCGTGAAAAAACACACAAATTTTGCCAAAGGATCGCAAAAAAGGCACATTTCAACAAAAGATCACAAAAAACATCAAAAAATTTCATTAAAAGATTGTTAGAAAACAACTTATTTTGAGAAAAGGTTGCAGGAAAATGCAAAGCTTGTCCAGATATCACGAAAAAACGCAGATTATGTCAAAAATTAGGCAAAAAATTTTTCATTGAAACATTTCGATAAAACAGCAAATTACATCGAAAGATCGTGAGAAAATGACAAATTTCATCAAAATACCTCGAGAAAATGACAAATTTTGTCCAAATATCATAAAAAACATGAATTTTGTCAAAATATCAAGAATAAACACAAAATTTGTCTAGGTACGATAAAAAACCCCCCAAATTTTGGCAAATAATCGCAAAAAACAGCAAATTTCGTCAAAATACTCCCCCCCCCAAAAAAAAAACACCCGGAAATTTTGTAAATAGATGTGAAAAAACAGCAAATTTCTTCGACAGATTGCAAAAAACAACAAATTTCTTCAAAAGATCTCTAAAAAATTTGTCAAAAAACTGCAAAGTTGTCCAGGTATCCGAAATAAAACAAATTTCGTCAAATTATTGTAAAAAATCACAATTTTGCCAAAATGTCTAGGAAAATGGCAATTTTTATGAAAGAATTTCGAAAAAAGGCAAATTTTGACAAAAAAATCCCTAAAATGGCAAATTTGTAAACATATTTTGAAAAAAAAATTCAAAATATTGTGAGAAAACAACAAATTTTGACAAATGATTGTGAGTAAACAAATTTCGTCAAAGGATTGAAAAAAAGCGCATTTCATCAAATAATCACAAAAAGGGTAAATTTCTCAAAAATAGGAAAAATTTCGCAAAAAGATCACAAAAAAAGGATAAATTCAATAAAACGGCAAATTACATCGAAAGATCGCATCAAAACGACAAATTTCATCGAAAGAACTAGAGAAAAACGATAAACTTCACCGAAAGACCTCAAGATGAAGAATTTTGCCCAGGTATCATAAAAGACGTGAATTTCGTCAAAAGATCTCAAAAATATATAAAATTTGTCTAGGTAATCGCAAAAAAAACTTACATTTCGCAAAAAAATAGCGAAAAAATAACAAATTTCTCAAAAAGATAACAAAAATACAACAATTTTGCAAAAAAAAAAAAAAAAAAAAAAAAAAAAAAAATCACGGAAAAATAAATTCAATAATGAATAAATTCAATAAAACGGCAAATTACATCGAAAGATCGCGAGAAAAAATGACAAATTTCACCAAAAATCCCCGAGAAAAAAATGTCCTGGTATCATAAAAGACGTGAACTTCATCAAAAGATCGCGAAAATACATAAAATTTGTCTAGGTACTTCAACAAACGCAAATATTGGTAAACAGATTGTGAGAAAACAGCAATTTTTTTCAAAAGAAGAAAAAAAGAGGCACATTTCATCAAAAGATCGCAAAAAAGTAAATTTTGCAAAAAAAAAAAGCGAAAAAAATGACAAATTTCTGAAAATAACGAAAAAACGACAAATTTCCCAAAAAAATCACGAAAAAAGAATAAATTCGATAAAACGGCAAATTACATCAAAAGATTGCGAGGAAAAAAAAAACAACAAATTTCAAAAAACGACATTGATTAATTGCAGGGGGAAAAGATGCAACATTTCTTTGTTCATCAAAAAAAAATCATAAAGTTTCTCGATTCATCAAAAGATCGCAAAAAAGTAAATTTTGCAAAAAAAAAAAAAAAAAAAAAAAAAAAAAAAAAAAAAAAAAAAAAAGCGAAAAAAATGACAAATTTTTGAAAATAACGAAAAAACGACAAATTTCCCAAAAAAATCACGAAAAAAGAATAAATTCGATAATACGGCAAATTACATCAAAAGATTGCGAGGAAAAAAAAACAACAAATTTCAAAAAACGACATTGATTAATTGTAGGGGAAAAGATGCAACATTTCTTTGTTCATCAAAAAAAATATCACAAAGTTTCTCGATTCATCACATGAAAAATAAAAAGTTTGTCAATCAGTTGAAGGAAAAATACAAAAATCGACAGTTGATCGTGTGGGAGAAAAATTATAAAACTCTATAACCAATCATGGGAAAAAAGTCATTCAGTTATGTAAAAAAGCCCACAAAAATTACCAATCAGTAGAAGTCCCCACAAAAATTTTCTGATTGTTTGAGAGATTTTAGAATGTTTTTTGCATGTCCAAAAAAAAAAAAAAATAATAATAATATTTTGTAGCTGAAATTTAAAATAGTAAGTTATTTATAAGGCATCCATTTTGAACTCTTATTATTTTGTTTATTTGTTGCAAGACAAACTACGTTTATTTAGTTTAATAATACGATAATGTAACAAATGTTCCTGTAAAAGCTATAGGCAAAATAGAAATGAATTTTTCGTATGAGAGAAATGAAGATCACAATAAGGAATTACTTAAAAAAAAGATTTAAAACAAAATAAGAAGTGTTATGCAATAGAAAAAACGGTTAAATTATGTCCTTCAATAAAAACGGGCAAAAACAAAATAGATAATGTTATGAAATATAAAATTAAGCGTCGATCGAAAAAAATACTATCCGAGAAAAGTTTTCGCGAACATCGTAAGATTACCCGACTAAATAAACCTACGGTCATCTTTAGAAAATAAAATAAGTAAAATAATGTATCAATGACTTTACTTAATGAATAAAATAACTTACTTTTTCTAAACTACACTACAAATAACAAACGCGAGCATACCATGCAATACCAATAAATGCATTATTTATTTCATATACTTATAGAGGCAGTAAGTACAATCTTCTCTCATTGGTTCTCAGATTACTGCGCAAGCGCGTTTGCCGTGATCTGGTCGGATTGCGTTTTGCGAATTAAGTGATAGCTGAATACCGAAAATGATGAGTACCACCGGAAAGCATGCTGGCGCATGCGTAGAGAACAGTTTTAGCTACGCTGAAAAAAAAAAAAACCTTATCATTTTAATATATATATATATTTTATTTTTGAAAAATAGGTAAATATTTCCATATTAACATAAATTTTAATAATAAATGCTCTTGACATGCAATTGTTATGATAAAATTTCTTAAATACTGTATGGGGGATATAATGAATAAATTAAAAAAAAATCTGATAATTAGAAATGCCCAAAGAACGTTTAAAAATTCAGAAATATGTGAAATTTTAAATTATGAGAAAATAGTTTTTTTTAACAGAAGCAAGTATTTAAATGGAAATTTGTTAAGAGAGTAAAATTATCTAGAATTAATTTGAAAGTGCGGACATGTAAGTAAATTATATTTTTTATGTATATGACATGTATTTATCTATATTTTATACAAATACATATGTATGTATATATTTTATATATATAGCATGTATTTATGTATATTATATATATATATATATATATATATATATATATATATATATATATATATACAGGGTGGCCATAAAAAACTTTGCCGATATATGGAGCTCTAGTGGCCAGCCCACATAACCGATCGAGGTGAAATTTCAGATATAGCTATTCAGAGATATGAGCTCGAGATTCTGTGAACGACAACAAAATGGCGCTCACGGTTACGGTTACAGTTCAAGAAACTCGAAAATTTCCAATGGGAACACCCATTTTTTTTCTTCGCAAAATGCTCATCGCATACGAAAACCCTAAAGAGCGTTGGAACCGTACGTGTATCGCAAGAAACGGACATGTTATGCACGCACAAAAAACCATTCTGAGATTCCTCCCCCTCATAGAAAAAACTCGATTGGGGCGCAAGGGAGAAATTTGCATATGACGCAGATACTGACTCTGCGTCATATGCAGATTTCCTTCTTGGGCCCCAATCGAGTTTTTTCTATTGGGGGGAGGATTCCCAGAACGGTTTTTTATGCGTGTATAACATGTCCGTTTCTTGCGATACACGTACGGTTCCAACGTTCTTTGGGGTTTTCGCATGCGCTGAGCATTTTGCAATGAAAAAAAATGGGTGTTGCCATTGGAAATTTTGGAGTTTCTGTAATTGTAACCGTAACCGTGAGCGCCATTTTGTTGTCGTTTACAGAATCTCGAGCTCATACCTCTGAATAGCTATATCTGAAATTTTATTTCGATCGGTTGAGCGGACTGGCCGCTAGAGCTCCGTATATCGGCAAAGTTTTTTTTATGACCACCTTGTATATATATATATATATATATATTAAGTATATAAATAAATATTAATTTCATATATGTAGTTCAGGTTGCCAAAGGTTAGATTGCACACTTCAAAAATTTCACTTATATCGTAATATATTTATGAATAATTTTAATAATATAGAAAACGCTCAAGACGAATACATAAATCATATATTTTTCACAAAAAAAATCAGTGGCTAAACGAATTAAAAAACGAGTAAAATATAGTAAAATTCCGACAACAAATGGAATATCTTTTCCTTCTGCAAGCAAGCATCAGAATTAGAAATGTATTTTTGTATTACATGAATCAAATGTAATATGTCACACAAAGAAGAATAAAAGAACTTGGGGAAGAATGGCCTACTTTTATCTATTCAGTTTGTTTCAAAAATGATTTTTTTAAGTGTATTAAATGCTAATAAACATAATAATCCTACTATTAATCAATTTAATTATTTTTATTTTATTTCGTTATTTAACAATTCTCTTTGCCTAAAATCAACTATAATACGAAGAATTATATTGATTTTTTCTTTTCAATGAAATCCATAAAAGTGATATTTGGTTTTAGAAATGGTTATTTTTTCTTTTATATTTTATCTTTTCATTAATTAAATAAATATTAATGCTATTTTTGTATTTTCAAAATTTAAAGAAACAATAATTGCATTCATAAAAATGTATTTACATTTAGAATATTTTTAAACTTTAACTATACTTAGTGTATTATTATAACAGGAAAGATATTATATTAAGAGCATATTTAAAATAATATACATGCTAATTTCAACGAAAGAACATTCAGAGGGAAAAAGATTCACTTATAAAATAACCGTTTCTTTTTATTTTATAAATGGAATATTTTTGTATTAGGTAAAGAGATTTTTACTATTTAATTTTTATAAAAAATCAGCAAATATATGAGGGTTTTTTTTTGTTATCTTTTGACTAATATATATATATATTCTAATTTCAATATTGATTTATTTATACTCTATCTCTTTCAAAAATATATTTTCTTTTAAGTTTATATATATATATATATATATTTTGCTTAGCTCTTTAAAGAATTTTTGATATCAAATTGTACGATTGTTACTAAAAAAATAATTTCCTCTTGTATGTAACACTTGATTTCTACAAGATAAAATCCGTAGTTGCTACTTTTTGACTTGCATACCGTTCCTATTAATTCTTTAGAATAAGGAGGATCTGATGACAAGATATCAGAAAGCTAATCTAAGAAAGAGGATTCAGTGTACGTTTTCATGTCACTTGGGTGCAGGAAAAGTATATTTTGTAAGATAACAGCAGAACTCTTTTTTTTAAACTGTAGTCTGATTTCAGAACATTTTACTTATTAAAATTTTTCATCATATGTTTTAAATAACCATTTTCACAAAAGAAGAGGTTGAAGAGGTTACAAAAACGGGAAATTTGCCTACATTCTTTATTTTTCGCAATGTTATATTATAATATGGCACATATCTATAAATATACTATAATGTCTTTAAAATAAAATCTATTTTTATTCAAACAATTTGTTGATTTTTTTATGCATCAAGTCTTAAAGGAATTTGGAAAAACATGGTTATATACATACAATTAATCAAACGGCATTTAATTTGAAAAATAGTTTTATATTATTGTATCTGTTAAAATTGATCACGGACAACATTTATATTTGTGTACGGAATAATGACCTTTATCTGCAGCTTATTCTGTATATTCTAATTTGCATATTCATTTACGTATTCTTTGACTGTTTCAAGAAGATATTTTTTTTAAATTTGTATTTTTTGTATAGCTCTTTAAATAATTTTTCAAATTAAATTTTACAATTGTTACTAAAAAGAAATCAAGTTCCTCTCGTATCTAACACCTTATGTACAAGATGAAATTCTGTAGATGCAACCTTTTAACCTATAAACCGTTCTTATAATTTCTTCAAAACGAGGAGAAACTGATAACAAGATTTCAGAAGGCCATTCTATGAAAGAGGATTAAGTGGGCTTTCCCGTGCCACTTGGGTGGAGGAAAAACATACGCTGTAAGATAATAACAGAACTTCATTTTTTACAACAGTAGTTTGATTTGAGAACATTTACTTATTTAAGATTTTCATCGTATGTTGCAAATAACTTTTTTTAAAAACGATGGGGCAGAGTAGGTGGGTAAAAGAGAGAGTTTCTATACATTCTTTGTCTTTTGAGATGTAATATTTTAATATAGCAATTTAATTTTAAGAAAAAATATACAATTTTATTCGAACAATTCAGCAATTTAAAGAAATTCAGCGATTTCTTTAATAAATTTTTTTTAAGTGCATCAAATGCTAATAAACATAATAATCCTACCATTATTTAATTTAATTTTTTTTTTATTTTATTTCGTTATGCAACACTTCTCGTCGCTTAAAAGCTACTATAATCCAAGGCATTATATTCAATATTTTTTTTTCAATAAAATACATAAAAATGATATTTTTTAGAAGAGGTTAATTTTTCTTTATTATTTTATATTTTCATTAATAAAATAAATATTAATACTATTTTTTGCAATTTAACGAAACAATAATTGCATTCATAAAAATGCATTCACATTTGGAATATTTTTTCAACTTTAACTATATTTAGTGCATTATTATCACTGAAAGTGGATCATACTAATAGTGTGTTTACAGTAGTATATTCATGCTAATTTAAAGGAGAGAACATTCAGAGGGAAAAGGATTTATAAATAAAATAAAGTTTTTTTTAAATTTTTATAAATGGATTATTTTTCTATTATAAAGTTATAGAGTTTTTACAATTTAATTGTTATAAAAAAATCAGCAAATATATGAGGTTTATTTTTTGTTCATTATTTGGTGCCTAATATATATATTCTAATTTCCATATTCATTTATTTATTCTCTGTCTCTTTCAAAAATACTCTTTATTTAAAGTTTTTTTTTTAAAGAATTTTTGAAATTAAATTGCACGACTGTTACTAAGAAAATTTAAGTTCTGTTTGTATGTAACAACTGATTTCTACAAGATAAAATTTTGTAGTGGCTACGTTTTGACTTATATACTGTTTCGCTGAATTCTTTAGAACGAGGACAATCTAATAGAAGATTTCAGAAAGTTATTCTAGGAAAGAAGATTAAGTAGGCTTTTTAATGCCATTTGAAGGCATGAAAAATATATTTTCTAAGATGATAGCAGAACTTTTTTTAAAACTTTAGTCTGAATTGAGAACATTTTACTTATTAAAAATTTTTTTCTTATGTTTTAAATAACCATTTTCCCAAAGGAAGAGGTCGAGGAGGCTGGTAAAAACAAGAAATTTGCGTACATTTTATTTTGCAATGTAACATTTTAATGTGGCAATTTAATTAAAAATAATATCTACTTTCATTCAAAGAATTTGGTAATTTTTTTATGTCTCGAGTCTGAAAGGAATTTGGATAAAATTTTGTTACATACATGCAAATAATTGAACGGCCATTTAATTTGAAATATAGTTTTATGTTATTGCATCTGTCAAAACTGTTCATGGACAATATTTAGATTTGTGTGCTGAATAATGACCTTTATCTACTGCCTAATGTATGTTCTAATTTGCATATTCATTTGCATATTATCTGACTGTATCCTGAACATATTTTTTTAAAAATTATATCTTTTTTACTTAGCTTTTTAAAGAATCTTTCAAATCTACGATTGTTACAAAAAAGAAATCGAGTTCCTCTCGTATCTAACGCGTTATTTCTATAAGATAAAATTTCACAGATTCAACCTTTTGACCTATAAACCGATTCTTATAAATTCTTTGGAGCGAGGAGAAACTGATAACAAGATTTCAGAAAGCTATTCTAGGAAAAAAGGTTTAAGTGGGCTTTCTCGTGCCACTTGGATGTAGGAAATATACTTTGTAAGATAATAGCAGAATTCCTTATCTTTTCAACTGTAGTCTGATTTGGGGGCATTACTTATCTAAAATTTCAATCGTATGTTTTAAATAACCTTTTTTACAAACGATGGGGTGGAAGAAGTGGAAAAAAACAAGGAATTTGCAAAAATTCTTTATGTTTTACAATGTAATATTATAATAAGGCAATTTAATTTTTTTAACTAATTTTAATCGAACAATTCGGCATTTTAGTTTTTTTAATGTCGCAAGTGTTAAAAGAATTATAATTTTAAATTAATTAATTTATGTCACATTAAAAAGTTAAAAGAGTTCGGGAAAGAATGATTTATCTACTTTGTTTCATAAATGAAATATTTTAATATGCCAATTTAATTTATAGCAAAAATACCTTTAGAAAAGTTTTTACAAACCTACCTTTACAAAAATCCTGTGATGTTAGTTTTTTTAACATCTCAAGTGTTAAAAAAATTATAATTTTCAATTAATTAAATTACGTCCCATTAAGAAAAATAAAAGAATTTGGAAATAATTGTTTTCTTTCTTTCGCAAATATATATTTTTCAAAAGGTATCAAATGTTGTGTGAATAGTATTCCTATCATTATTTGATTTACATTGATGTCCAAAAGTTAAGCATAATTGGTAATTAAGTAAGTAATGAAAGAAATATAATACGAAATGTGGTGAAACTCCAGGTGTGTAAACAAAATAGTACGCGTCATATATTTTCGCGAAGAGTTTACCCCGAAATCGAACAGGGGGCCGTCAACAGATTGGAAAAGAACGAAGATTTTTTGGATAACCCTATCAAAACTAATGTAGCAAAAGTGTTCAAACTGCACATTATGATTAAGTGGCTTATTGTATTGTATTAAGTTTATTTTTATAAGGATAGCATGTGTACTCGTAGAGAAATTATTAAGGTTTTTATAAAGCAGTCCTAATTTTTTCCAAGTTTTTTGCTTATAATTTGCAGAGTTCTTAATATAAAATAATGTTCATTTCTGAAAATATGACAAACATCATTGTACACAATACCCTGTCATCAGAATTTAAAAATAATAAAAATTGTATGAAAAATGAGTAGGTTTAGTAAATAATTTTTCGATATCAAAATTTCATTTGCATATTGTGTTAGCTAAATGTGTAGAGCAACTTTTGTGAAAGTTTCAAAAACATAGATAAAAATTCTGAAAATTATCGTTGATAGAATGAGATCAAAATCCGCTATTCCCTAATGAAGCAAAAAGATGAGGGGTTGTATCCATATTCCATTGTTTCGTGCCTAAACAATATTGCACGTACAACTGTATTTGGATAAAACCCCTGATATTTTGTTTCCTTTTAGGAATAACGGATTTTGAGTTCATTCTATAAACGATAATTTTCAGAATTTTCAAGCTATGTTTTTGAAACTTTTACAGAAGTTGCTCTATACATTTAGCTAACACAATATGCAAATGAAATCTTGATATCGTTGACGCATGCGCAATGAAAAATTATTTACTAAACCTACACATTTTTCATACAATTTTTATTATTTTTAAATTCTGATGACAGGGTATTGTGTACAATGATGTTTGTCATATTTTCAGAAAATAACATTATTTTATATTAAGAACTCTGCAAATTATAAGCAAAAAACTTAGGACTGTTTTTATAAAAGCCTTAATTTCTCTACGAGTATAAATGCTATCCTTATAAAAAAAAAAAAAAAAAAAAAAAAAAAAAAAAAAAAAAAAAAAAAGTACATTACAATAAGCCACTTAATCATAATATGCAGTTTGAACGCTTTTGCTACATTAGTTTTAACAGGGTTATCCAAAAGATATTTGTTCTTTTTCAATTTGTTGACGGTCTTCTGTTCGATTTCGAGGAAAACTCTTCGCGAAAATATATGACGCGTACTATTTTGTTTACACACCTGGAGTTTCACAACATTTCGAATTATATTTCTTTCATTACTTACTTAATTACCATTTATGCTTAACTTTTGGATACCAGTGTAAATACTTTTATTTTGTTTCGTATCAATTTTCGTTGCTTAAAAGTTACTATAACCCAAAAATTTATGTTTACATTTTTTTATATTTGTTTTTAGAAGTGGTATTAAACTTTTTATTAATAAAGGGGATATCAATACTATTTTAGTATTTTTATTATTTAATATATCGTTTTTAATCTGAACTACATTTATAGCATTATTCTAACAAAATGAGTTTTATGCTAAAAACACATATAAACTAATATACATGCTAATTTAAATGAGAGAGCATTAATAGGGAAAAGGGATAAGAAATAAATGAAACTTTTTTTTAAATTTTATACATGGATTCATTTTCTATTATAAAGTTATCGTGTTTTCTGTTATTTAATTGTTATAAAAAATCTGAAATGCATGACTTTTATTGATTTTTTTCTTGTCGCCGATAGTATACTAACATTTTAAATATAGTAAAGTATTAAAATTTAATGTATAAATAATACTGATTTTATATTTATTAAATTATAAAAATAGACAGAAGCAACTTTCTCTCAGCAATTTTCCGTAATTATATGCAAATTGATATATGGAAAAAATATTTTCTGATTTTAGAGATCTGAAACTTTTTTATTTCATTAGAAATTTTTAAAAACTATTTGCGTCTGCATTCTACTTTATCTTTAACGAATTTTTTGTCATTTATAATTTTTTATAACTAACTTTGAAAATGCTGAAAATTTGTTTAAATACAGTAAATTGAAAATAACCAGTATTTTATTCATCTTAAGAAATTTCAATATTTTGTTAAACTCTATCTGAACATTCATGTGATGCAATAACAAAAAAAGGTAATGATCTAGGTATTTCATTAAACTGTAAGAAACAATAGATATTAAAATTACTTTGTCCTAATAAATACCTGTAAGAAGTTTGTATTTAAAGCAATTTTATTAACTGCGCATACCTTTCATATGAAAATTCACTCACAAAAACCAAAACCCTTATAAAAATATTTATTTTTTTCTTGTTTTTTAGATTTCTTTCTTTTAGATAACTTTCTTTTCTTTTTTCTTTCTTTCTTTTTTTCAGATACGAAATTTATCAAAATTGTCACAATCAAACTAGACAGCGAAATTCGTACATTGTATGGAGTTAGAGATGTTCGCTTGTATTATTTCATCAGGAGAAATTTTCTAAAGACATTGTAGGAAGATAAGTTTCCTCAAAAAAGAATCATTTGAGTGCAATATTTACATTCACTTTTCCAAAGCTCTACAAAATTTCAAATTTTCCATATAGTGAAATATTTTTTAAAAAATGCCCTTTGAATATTTCATAATCAGTCGTCAATTTTCATCAGTCGTCAAATTTGTTGAACACAGAAATATCATAACACACAACGGGGATCTAACATGGATTTTAAAGTCAAGTATAGCAAAACGTTTTCCTGCGCATACATAAATTTTGTTTTTTTATTTCTTTTATTTCTTCTTTATTTAAAAATCTTAAATATGCCATATTTTAATCAAATTATATTTATCATCTTATTTAAAAGAACAAAAATGCTTTTGAAAATGTTGGGCAAAAACTGGAAGCGAAATCAATAAAGAAATTTTGATTGAATCTGAAATGGTGATATATATTTCACAAATTTACAAATACTGTGGTTTTTTTATGAGAATCAATTTGTCCAATTCAATCAAATTTCCCTTTTTAATTAAATGAAAGAAACGGAGAAACTTCGTTGCAGAAAACTTAGTATACAGCGGGTACCACGCCGGATCACGCACGATCAAAGCTGGCTTCTCATAAAAAATACATTTTAGGGTTGACATTTTTAATCGGAAAGCGAAGTCAAAGACACTATTTGAAACTGGTTTCATTCTTAGCCAAACATTTTCTACGAAGTAGATTTTCATCGCGTAGTTTAATAGTGGGACAAGTGCTTGTGTAGTTTTGGTCAGTAATTTTGAAAGTTAAAATATTTGCTTGCTTTGAAGATACTGTTGCTTTTTCATTTGTTCCATCCTAATATATATTCGGGATGGAAATATCCTCAACAATGCAGCATAGCAAACTTAACGGAAATTAATAGGTAACCGATATCATATGAAACGAAAAGGCACAATTCGAGAAGAGAGGAGAAAGCATATAATGACTGTACATCGAGCGATTCATGAAAGGTAGATTTAAAAAAGAAAAACAGCGAAATGTTCTGTCCATATTATTTTTTAATCTCACCATGATGGTTGAAGATCTGTTAGCTTGATCAGCAGTTGTGGAAATTAATAATAATTTCTCGTTTTGTGAATACTGTTCCGAATTCATTTGACCCATTCTAATATATATGTGGAATGGAAGTATTCTCAACAATGCAACATAACAAACTTAATGGAAATTAAAATGTAAACTATATTATAAGAAAAAAAGGTGCAACTCGAAGAGTGAAAAGAAAGGATAAGATAGTTATGGAGCGATCCCTTCATGAAAGGTAGAAAAAAAACAGCGAAATGTTTTTTTTCTATTTTTGAAAATTGCACCATGATGGTTAAAGATCCATTAACTTCCAAATAAGCAATTTGAACAAGAATCCTAATTGAATTCTGGTATTTATGTTTAAAAATGAATGATATTTCAGATATGGTTGAATTTTCATGATCTACTTAACATAATATTAGTTCAAGTAGATAATAAATATTCTATTAAAAGGAAAAGTTAATTGATGAACTAATTTCTAGTTATAAGCGAAGTGCATCTTTATGTATTCAGAAGATAAAGTACCACATAGTGTGTCGTGCGGTAATAACGCCTCGTTAAGTTGCTATCAATTTTCTTGACATAGTTTATCATTGTTTTTCAAAGATAGATAGCATTTGATATTTATTGACTATGTATAAAAGAAAGAATATTTTAGAAAATATGGGTTACTCAAATTGTAATGACGTAATTTCTAGACCTAAGCTAATCAGCGTTATAACTGACATATCTGGGTAGTAACACCAAGCAAACAAAACTATAAAATATTATGGAATGATGGTATGTAAATCAACAAATTCTAAAAACTTTACAGTCGTAGAAATTTACAAATTGCTTTTAATTACCATTAATTGTATCATCAGAAGACAGTGATAATCATTTGATATTTTAATTTTCTGACATGAAAAAATTAGCAATAATTAAGACCCCAGTATACCTATTGCTTAAAGTATTGTCAACAAGCTACTTCGTGAACACCCCCAAAACACCCCACAAGATATTGAAAGTACATGAAACATGCCACAAATATATGTCATAAGCAAAGTATTTCCCGATAAATATATTGTCTTTACACTCAGAACTTACTTCGCAAAATGTATGCCTTGCGTAGTCTTATACGTTCTTATTTCAGCGATAAGGCTTACGTAATGAACAAATTAACTCATAATGCCTGTTACGAATGATATCTCTTGTGCACAGAACATTAAATTACATCCCCCGGATTCATTCATAACTGCTTTGTACACTTAGCATTAATACACCAGAACACCTTAGGTTTGTTATCGTTACACATACTCCACAAAATAAAGTTGATCAAAATTAGTAATGTATGATTGAGTTTTAAATAATGAGGAAATAAAAAGCAATTACATACTGAAATATATAATAACGCCTATCATGTACAATTTTCGTTAAAGCTTGTTTGAATATATATTTTTGTATATGTTCAGATGTTTCAAAGTCACACATTTCCTTTGCAATTTTAATTTAAAAAGAAGGAAAATGTAATCTTTCTACACTGTTAAAAATAAATCTGTGAATTCCAGGTGAAACTATCGGCAGCAATGTAGCCGAACTTTTACCGTTCCGTTAGTAGATTTTCCGTTGTGGGAAATACAAGAAGGGAAAACTCCGGTGTAAGAATCAGTAACTTTCCGTAAAAAAGTTTGATTTATAATAGTAATAATTTAATTTAATTTTTAAAAATGATTTACCGATTAATCTTTTAAGAATTCGAAATCACCGAGGGATTTTAAGCTGCTATGTTATTTTACTTAATTGTTATTTTGGATAATTTAGTTCACGCCGTCCTCAGGACCGAATTCGGGACCTTCAGATTGCGGAACAAATTCTTACGAACTGAGCCAAACTTGCTGATGCTAAACGGTACAAAGTATGTCTTCTATGAGATAGTGGGAAAATCTGTTATGCTTTTTAAAGATTTCCTTTCAAATATATTCCTTAGAATGTTTGTAAACGGATTATTTTAGAATGATGCATAATATTTATTATTTTTTAAAATCATTTTTAATTTTTTAAATAGTTTAAATAAAAAAAAATCACTGTTTGAAACCACTGATTTTTTTTAATAAAATTTTTTTTATAAACAATTTTTTTAAATATATATATATATATATATATATATATATATATATATATATATATATGTAATAAATATAAGCTAAACTCGACTAAAATAACTATGTTGCATAAATTCTACGTATTCTTAGCAGCACGGGCAGAGTAGTCGCTCCGACAGTTGGCAAGCAATAGAAGACTTTCATTGGGGTATTTCTCCATTATAAAAACAGACAACATCAGTCTTCAAGTTCTTTATTGATGAGCTTAAAAATAGATAAACTCTTCCCCGCAATCACCTTAGTCCACATCGACACTACAAATTTCATTATCTCGTCCACATCATCAAATATTCTAATTCAGCGGAGCAATGAAAAACGCGGCTTGGTAGTTTAAAGAAAAGATGCATTCTGTTCTCCCAAAAAGCCAAGTGAAAAAATCATTTTCACGACAAAACTAGCGCCCTCCTACTCCGCGTCAATCATTTTAAAAATCCAATCAGGATGGACTCGAGTTTCAAACGGACAAAATGATCAATTCTAATTGGTCGTAATAGGCGGTCCTTGGCAAGAACTATATTTTTTCCTAGGAAGACAAAGCTCTTTAGCAACGCGTAGTAACACCTGTCACGCGATGTTAAAATAAAAAATTAAATTAAAATCGCAGGAATATGCCAGAAAGTAAAAAGCTTACGAAATACTTCCCGCCTTTTTGAGAAGCAAGCAATAATTTATTAATAACTAAAGTAAGAAAAAGAATTTTAGCTGTTACAAGTTACGAAACTAAGATTGAAATATGTTCCACAAATGTAGAATTGAAGCTAAGAGAGAACAAAAAATGGCGCAATTTTTTTTTTTTTATTACAAATCCCCCCTCCCAGAAAGACGGGTGAAAAAGTAGGTCTGAGACCTGCAATTTCACAGAAAGGGAGATGATGCAGACTTAGCTCACGAAGTTGTTGATATAAGTAATAATAATTAGATACTAAATTAAAAAAAATTTAATTAATTTCTCTTTTTTATATAAATATAGAATTCAAATTTAAGAACACTAAGGTGATGTGGGGAATAACTTCAAATTTAAATACAATAAAATAGGCATCAATACAAATACAAGATTTAATCTTGTTTAAAGTACACATCATAAAGTAATTTGAAAATATAAGCAATTACCCATAGTAATAACATAAAAATGAAACATAAAAATGAAAAACAATAACGTTGAATTCTTTTTTAACAATGTCAAATCTAGAAATGAAGGAATTTAATAGAACTTTCTTGAAATCAATGTTGAAAGTTTGTTTCAAAAATCCATTTAAGAGTCATATTTGGAGTATTCATGATCTCTTTTCAAGGAAGTCTAATTATATCTTATTAATTGTCCAAGAGTAATATTTGGAGTGGTATAGTCCATTGCCTCTTTTCAAGGAGGTCTAATTATATCATTATTAATTGTCCACATTCAATATAGTATGACATTTTATAATATAGTAATAATAAACTTTAACAATGTAAATAATAAACAATATAAGTAAGAAACATAATAAGGAAAAATATCAATAATAATAAATATCATAAGTATAAGTAAATCTCATAATGGGTATAAGTAAATCTCTTAATAAGTAATAATAAATATCACAAAAGACATTCTTTAAATACTTAATCTCGTTTATCTCATCTCATATTTTTGAGATGAAATATAGAGAGAAGTGAAATAAAATAAAAAATACAATCAATTATGAAATCATTTACTTAATCTGGTAATTCGAGTACAGGATTAAGTAGGAATATGTACAAAAAAAAATCAAAATATAATATGATAAATTAAAATAAAATAAAGATAAATAAAAATTTTATTCATGTTTGAGAATGCACGTGACCTTTAAACTACTAAGATTCTTAAAAAGAAATATTAATAAATGATAAAAATAAAAAACATGATCGATTCATGTCAAATAATTACGCAATAAATATTCTCTCGGCGTGATAAAACATTGCAAGATGCAAGTAGGAAAGAGAAAAAGAAACAAAATTATATTATAATTGACATGTACTTGGACTGGAATGCAGAAGCAAAGAAAGAGAGAAAGAAAAAAAATTAAAATAAAGTGATAAAAATTTTGTTACTTGGCAAATAATTAATTTATTAATTGATAGCTTAAATTTAATATTACAAACAGGTTCAGTTGAAAAAAAAATTTTGTATATTTTTAAATATTTATTTGTTATTAAACTATTCTAAGTAGGGTAATTCAGTACAGAATAAGAAATTTCCACTTTGTTCGTCTACGCCGGCATAAACAAACAAATATAAAAATTTCCAGACAAGTGACACTCTCGCTGCAGTCAAGAGATATCATTGCCATTCTGTAAGAATTACAAGATATTATCTGAATTAAAATATGGAAAGAAATTTACTGTTTAAGAGAAAAAAAAATATAAAATGATAAACTAGAGATATAGTCTAAGCTACAGTTTTTACTTGAGTTTGTTGTTGTTGATTAGAGGGTTGTTGCTCATGACTTAATTTAAATTTATCAGGGGAATAATAAGGCCTTAATTTAGATACATGTACTATCTCTGAATTTTTGAACTGATTTTGCCTATCAACTTCAAAATTTACTTCGGATAATTTGTTAAGAATTTTACAAGGGCCACTAATTACTTGTGATAACTTTCTAGTATTAGGGTACTGAAATTCTTCATAGATAACTAGATCTCTTATTTTAAATTTTGGTTCGATATAATCTTTATCATAATATCTTTTATTTTTTAAATGAAATTCATCAGTTCTTGCTTTAGCAATTTTAAGTGCTTCATGAACAGGGGGATAATAATTTTGTTGTAAGGGGGAGTCATAGGGTAATTGGCCAAAAAGCAAGTAAGCAGGTGGAAATTTAGTAATAGAATGGGGTGTATTATTATATTCATTAATTACCTCAGTTAAAAGCTTAGTCCAGGGAATTTTAGAGGTAGTGGAATTTACTTTACATTTTAATCTAGTTACTATTGTCTGATTTACTCTTTCACATTTCCCATTCGTTTGTGGATGATGGGCAGTGGTCAAACGTTGTTTAATATTATGATTTCGCAGGAATTTTTTGAATCTTGAAGAAGTAAAAGCAGCATTCCTGTCACTAAGTATTTTTTGAGGGGACTGTACACTTGAAATCTTACTAAAACAGAATAATTGTTGAGGGATTTTGATATTGAAGATTTGTTTCAGACAATTTGTATAAGTTTCTGTAGTGACACTTTTGGAAGGAAATGCCCAAACATATCTTGTGGCATGGTCTATTATAATATGGAGATATTTTTTTGTAGAATTATAATAATTGAACCCTCCTACAGTATCAACAGACAGACAGTCAAAAGGTTGATCTGTAGTGGGCATAGCTTGTAATAAGCCAAATTTTTTCTGTCTAGGTTTTTTATTTTTCTGGCAAATATCACAGTATTTAACAAAGTTAGTAATGTCTTGGGTCA
Organism: Maratus speculifer; assembly: GCA_964019185.1. Classification (NCBI taxonomy): domain Eukaryota; kingdom Metazoa; phylum Arthropoda; class Arachnida; order Araneae; family Salticidae; genus Maratus; species Maratus speculifer. The sequence goes on along the minus strand of OZ025294.1, from coordinate 163,768,071 downwards.
TATCTGGCCAATAGTAGTTAGGAGAAATTAAATTTTGCATTTTTTGAACACCAGGGTGATCAAACTGTTCATGAGCAACATTAAGCAATTTTTTTCTTAGGGACATGGGAACTACCACTTTACGAAAACCTTTTCTTTTAACTATAATCAGTCCATTGTCATTAATATAATTTGATCCACACACATTTTCTTTTTCTTGCATCTCAATAATCTCTTTAACGTCAAGAAGAGAAGTAAGGGGTTTACAAAAATGAGAAATAGGGTTTCGGGACAACATGTCGGCTTCGACATTTGTAGATCCCTTTAAGTACTCTATTTTGTAATCGAACATAATTAACTTCAATAACCACCTAAATAATCGACCTCTTAAATGTTTGACATTTTTTAACCAAACAAGAGATGCATGATCAATATGGATGGTAAATTGTACACCGTGAAAGTAATGATAAAATTTATCTAAAGTATCAATGATAGCAAGACACTCTAGTTCGGTAATGAAATAATTTTTCTCATAACTTCTCAATCCTCTAGAAAAATAAGCAATTGGATGTAAAAAGTTATTATGGTCGGGTTGTTTAAGAACTGCACCTACCGCTATCTGAGAAGCGTCAACAAACATGTGTAGGGGTAATTTTGGGTCATAAATCTTTAAAATTGGTTTAGCAATGAGGGCATCTTTTAATTTTTGAAAAGAGTTTTGACATTCAGTATTCCATTCCCAAATAGTATCTTTCTTAAGTAATTTATTTAGGGGGTGTCTAATTTCAGCATATTTGTCAATAAATTTATGATACACATTTATAGAACCAAGAAATCTTTGTAATTCTTTAGTGTTAGTAGGAGGTTTTTGTCGTAAAGAAATGTCACGACATCGCTTAGAATAAAATAAAAGAAAAGAAAAGAAAAGAAAAGAAAAAAACAAAGAGAGAGAAAGAATAATAATAAAAATAAATAAATAAATAAATAAATAAATAAATAAATAATCTAGAAAGAGATAGAAAATGAAATAATATTAATGTATATAAAAGTATTAAAATAAATTTTTATTTTAGCTTTCGTAAACAAGAAATGATAACAATAATATGTGTTGTTTGTTTGGAAGTTTTATTATACTATAAGCTCCCTTTTAGTCAAAGCCTGGGAATAGCAAAATCACATGAGCGAAGGGATTTTCTCACCATTAGTTATAAAAGGAACAAATGTTTACGAGAAGCAATAAAACCTAGAGTCGCCATTCGTGACATTAACGTACACAAGCAACAAAGAAAGATTTACAATCAAATTTATTACTCCCGCGTGTGGTCTACTTGGGGTTGCTGGTTTGGAATCGTAGCTCCGGCAATAAATAATGGAGGAACAATGTCTAAAAATCCAACCCCGTTTCTTTTACCTGACCAATGGACAGTGAAATATATTCAAAGCCAATTGGAGTCCGAATATAATACCCAATGGGGTAAAAAGGGGCGTACAGGATCCGGAAGAAAAACCCCACACGAGTCAGTCCAGTTTTCGAATTGAAAGTGTCAAGTAAAAAAAAAAGATTTTTTTCTCTTCTCTCTGCTGTGAGTTTCCCGCTAAGATGAGAGGGAAAAAGAGGAAATTAGGAAATAGGGCAACTTCGAAATAATCTGTGTCATCGGGAGATGTGATCTTAGGCCTCCCGGATGAAGCGATGAGAAGCGAAGCTATGCTCTGCACACAGAGAACTAATCATCGACTGATTTCTAATACAAAAAGGAATACCTGAGTATTGCCGAGCGGACTATTTATTCATCGGATGATTTCTAAATACTCAAAGGAGTAACTGAGCATTGCTGATCGGATACAAAAAGGAATACCTGAGTATTGCCGAGCGGACTATTTATTCATCGGATGATTTCTAAATACTCAAAGGAGTAACTGAGCATTGCTGAGCGGAATTTTCATTTCCGCAAAACAAAAAAAAAAAACTTTGCCTGAACTTCCTAGCGAAATTTGAAAAATGCTAACTATTAGTGTTAAAGGGACCATACGACAAACTGATGATTGGAAAGTGCGTGAAATTAGAAAAGTTGCTAACTATTTGTGTTAATTAAAAACAAAATGCCTTGGAACTTGGCATTCGGATTTAATTGTGTTGGCGTACTGACGAACTGTATGGACAGCTATAAGCCAACGTCGACCAATACCAGGAACATACTTTTAAGGTGAGGAAATTTCATTGTTCATTTGTCCGGCCAATTTATTTTATTGATATAATGTTGTGTTAAAATTTTGGTTTTTAAAATTTGATTATTTAAAATTTGATTATTTTAAAATTTTAAAATTATTATTATCTTTGGGGCTCAAAATTATCAGAATTTAATGCTCAAACTTAATTAATAGTAAAATGAATAAATAAATAAATTAATAATACCAGTAAAATAATACGAATAATGAGAACGAAGGACTCGATTTTATAAAATATGAAAATTTGGGGCTTTGCCTATAAGTTGTGTCGTGAACTTAAGTTTTATGAGCTGTGAGGATAGCAGAATAATAGGAAATAAATAAATAAACTAACAACAACAAAAAAACAATGAAATAAAATATTTTGTATATTTCACTATAACCATATTTCAGTAGTTATTGCCTTGCATATTATATTTTTATAGCGTTTGCATGATGCCAATTTATGTTTTAATAAAATTTTGTATATATGTACCTATTCTTGTCTTTATTCCAGTTTTCTCCCTTTATGTATTTTAAGGTAATTTCTAGAGGCAGATTAGGGAATGTTAACATTTAAATTTGTAGATTAATATCTCAAGTTTTTTTATTGACTCATCAATCCCAATTTTCACAAATTCATACGTTAAATAAGGCGATCCTAATGTTATTGCAAAATGTTAATTTTAAGTATGATATTAAGGAATTAATTTCAGTAATTAATAATATCCGATCTTCGTTCACAACGCCGAAGGGATATTATTTTCATTTGTCTTCGTACTAACCACGTCACGATTGCGTACCTAGTAGGAGGTGTTTATTTTCATCACCACACTACTGAAAGTTTAGTGGTGCTCATACCAGGTGTATGAATTTGTATTTGGGATTCAAAATTAAAAATTTTCTGCATTTAAATATAAATAAAGATAGCCAGTATTATGATTTTATTCTTAATTACCTATCTTCTCTTAGCTTTTTCTCCTTCTACTAACAAACATTATTTATCCATATTGTGTTTATAAATATTGTGTGTATATCTAAAAATTTACGAAATTGAAAAATAATAGTTGAGAAGATGAAACAAAAATATACAGAAGAGTTGGTTTAGCTCACGACACATTAGCTTGTAAGATTGTAAAGAATTTCGTTACTATATATATCCGTATTTCGGAAAATTTACTTTGTCATTATATTTATGTGTATTTATAAAAATATTTAGGGCTATTTCATAATTTCTATTAAATATTATTCTCGAATGAGTATAAATTATAATAATTCATTACAAAACTCATATCTTGAGAGTATATGATATCATAATTTGAGGTGTGAAAGAGTTCAAAAAAATAAAAAACAAAGGAAAAAGTATCAAACATCAGTCTGTGTGAGATTTTCCAAATAGATAAATAAATATGACAGGTAGAAATAAGGCAAGGCAGTCTTCTCCCGAAAGGGACACATTTAAAATTGGAATAGACACTCTATTGAACTCTTTACAAAATTTTGAGGACAAACCAGACCAGAATATATCATATTTTTTCGAAGAGTTCGAAGAATTAGCCGCAGCGGCACAATTTCCCGATGATTTAAAATTGGTGTTGGCAAAGTCAAAATTTAAAGGCCAAGCGAGAGAGATTCTAAAAAACACAGCTGAATTGCATAAAGCACAAAACTATAACACATTCAAAGAAAATGCGATAACACAATTTAAAAAAGAAAGATCGTTTGCTGACGCTCAGGCGCAATTCATAAACGCAAAACAAACACCCAACCAAACTATTGAAGAATTTACTAAACAATTCAACATTGAGGCACAAAAATACCTTGTCTCGTCAGGACACGAACAAAAGAATGGAGCTAAAGAATTATTAGAAACGATTAAATTAACTAAATATCTTGAAGCACTAAGACCGGACATCTCCTTTGAATTAAAAAAATACCCACCCACAAAGTTTGATGAAGCAGTAAAAAAAGCTAAAAATATCGAAAGTGCTTTGAACAGTAAATGTGCAGGAGAAGTAAACAATTTAACTGAAAATAGCGAAAATAAATTATTCGAGGCACTTCTTAGCATGTCGCAAGAACAAAAATCGGAAATACACCAATTAAAAGAACAAATAAAAGATTTAAAAATTCAAAAAAATGAAAGCGAACATAACAACGCTGAAGTAAATCAGATAACACATAATTTTTGTCATATCTGTAATAAATCCAACCATCAGACACAAAATTGTTATTTCAATCAAAAAAGTGCGAATTTTTTTCAACCAAGGGGAGCGCAAAACAATATTCGGCCACGATTTCAAAAAAATTATTATCAAAATAATAATTATAGAGGCTTTCAACGATTTCCACAAAATTATGCACAACATTTTCTAGCGCCACAAACATTGGATTTTGCAAGACCTTATTACAATCAAACTAGATTTAATGATATGCAAATTCAAATGCCAAATTGTCAAAATTTGACCCAATCACAAATAGGACCTAATCAAATGTATCCTGGAAATTACAATATGCAAAATATGATTCCAATGCAAAACTTTGATCCAACACAAGGAAACAATACACAAATTGCATATACAGGGCAGCATCAGGGTTTCGCAGATATGCAAAATAGCCAAAATCCTTTGCCGCAAAATAATGAGGGAAATAGGGAACATCAGCCCACAATTACTTTTCCTAACGAAAACAGAGACAGGCGAGGCAGACACAATAATAATAATAGGAACAGAGGGCAAAGTCATTTAAACCGGTAAGCGGGCCTACAAAATTGAGAGAAATACAAGCCCGTAGGTCCCGTAACATTGAGAAAAAACAGGGTTATAATATAAAAAATAAATCAAACAAGGAATTAAAAATATTGAAACGAAAGCAAACGAAAAAGACAATGATAAAAAAAAATGAGAAAGAAAAAAAAGATATAACACAAAAATTGATCGCAATTTGTAACTCGGAAAAAACAATGAATTACCAATATGGGACTTAAAATAAAGAAAGATTTAATTATACCCAGCCTTATTGACAGTGGGGCGAGTATAAGTTTAATATCTCCAGGGGTCTTTGAAAAAATAAAAGAGACGGATATAAAGATTAAATATTTAGCCAACGCTATAAAAATTACAACTTTATCAAACAAATCCATTCCTTTTAAACACTGTGTAAAATTTAAGTTTAGATTTAACAACACTTTCTTAAATGGCACATTTTATGTAACTAAAGATGAATTTGACCGTAATTACAAAATTATTTTAGGATATGATTTCTTAAAAAGTAATAAAATAATTATGGATTTTGAAAATAATACTTTTAAACTCAATAATTCAATTATACAATTAAACCCCAATGAAAATCAAATTACGGAGGTGAATAAAATTAAGCCCGTACAACAAAATGATGACTTTCAAACAATACCAAAACAAATCAAATCCTATCAACACAATAACATTCCGAAAATTAATACACGAGTATTTGTAAAGAAAAGCATTAATTTGAGACCTAGAGAATCGAAATTAGTAAATTTAATTTTTGATGGGAAATTAAGAAACAAGCAACAATTTTTTTCCAACCAAAATATAACAACAGTAAATTAATAATTCAAAATTCAGTTCACGAAAATAAGGAAACAGAAAATAATTCATTCACAATATTAGTACAAAATAAATCGAAAACGTATTTGAGACTTCATAAGGATCAGGAAATGGGAAAAATTACCACTGATTTCTTCATAAAAGAACAAAGTAAATCAAAAACTGATAATATTTATGAAGTGAACAACTTAAATATCACACAAATTAGAGAATTACGAAAAAAAGAACTTTCAGAGAAGGATTTTAAAATAGATCACTTAACACCGAAGGTACAAAAAGAAGTATTGAAAATTTTAATGAGACATGCTACTGCTCTCAGCAAATCATACAAAACTCTAGGAGAAACGGACGTAATAAAACCGAATTTTAAATTAATGCATGACTTTCCTATACAAACGAAACCATTCAAATTAGCGCATGATGTAAAAAAATTCGCGGAGAAAGAAATTCAAGATTTATTGGATGCAGGTATCATAGAGCCTACGAACTCAAGTTATGCTTTCCCAGTAATTTTCGTAAAAAAAAAATTCTACGTCAAAAACCAATGATCAAAACTTAATAAAACTTAGAATGGCTATAGATTTTAGAGCTCTTAACGATATATTAGAAAGCGATCCGTATCCAGTCCCTAACACAAAAAATATTTTACAAAGCATCGCTGAAAAAAAATATTTACAGTTCTAGATTTACATTCTGCATTTTTTCAAATCAAATTAAAAGAGCAGGACAAGCATAAACTAGCATTTATCACGGAGAATAACCATTTTCAAATAACACGAATGCCATTCGGAACTAAAATCTCGACAAATATATTTGCTCGTCTAATCGATATAGTTTTAGGTGATTTAAAAAAGAAATACAACATTCAATACTTTATTGATGACATTTTACTTGCCGCTGATAATATACAACAAATGCACACATTACTAGAAGAAGTACTAACACAATTAGAAAAATTTAATCTCACAATTGAACCAGCTAAAATAAAACTATACATGCAAGAAATAGACTTTCTGGGATACAAAATTACTGAAAAAGGATATGCACCCTCAGAAAAAAATATAAAAAAAATAACAAGCTTTGCAGTCCCTACATCTCAGAAAACAGTGCGAGCATTCATTGGATTATGCACGTATTTTAAATCAACTATAAACAATTATGCAGAAATTATAGCGCCACTGACAGATCTCACTAAAGCGAATACAAAATTCAAATGGAATGACAAAGCACAGGAATCATTTTAAAAAATACAAAAAATTATCATGGAACAACCTACCATACATCCCCCAGATTTTAATAAAGATTTCTATATAATTACAGACGGATCAAAAATTGCAACATCAGGTATACTCGCGCAAAAACAAGGAGATAAAATGATACCAATTGAATTTACGGGAAGAAAATTAAAAGAATCGGAAAAGAGATATCCAAGCATGCAGATAGAGCTTTTGGCAATATACGAAACTATAACTTATTTTAGAAACATTTTATTAGGAAGAAAATTTTTTCTCCTAACAGATTCAAAAGCATTAACATACCACTTACACTTGGAAAAACAGCCGGAAATTGTAGCACGATGGTTACTTAATCTACAGGATTATGATTTTGAAGTATCTCACATTGAAGGTATTCATAACCCAGCAGATTTCTGTAGCAGAGAAACAAATGCCTTAACTATAGCGGACGATTTAAACAAACACCTTTTTGCGGTAAATAAAAATTTGAATGCAGACAATATAAAAAAAGAACAATTAAAAGACCCTAAATTAAACGAAATTATTCAAGCTTTACAACAACAGAAAAAAGCAAAAAAATATGAAAAATACAATTTAAATAAAGAAGGAATATTAATTCTAAGAAAATCACAAAATTCAAATAATGATGATTTATATATTGCGCCACAGAATTTAAAAGAAGATATTATAAAAAGCGCACATGTCCACACTTCGCTTTTCTAAAAACCTATGGCATAATAAAAGAAAGATTTTTTTGGTATAGAATGTATCAAGAGATAAAACAATTCTGTGCAAAATGTATAACATGCAATACATTTAAACAGCATAAAACGATAAAAATTCCAATGAAAACAATGGATAAAAATTACATACCTGGTCATAAATTAACTATTGACGTAGTAGGAAGTTTGGTTACATCTCTAAATAGGAATAAATTTGTTGTAACTATTGTTGATACAGCATCACGCTTCCTACAAGCATTTCCACTTAGATCGACGGATACTAAGGTAATAAACAACGCATTAAATGGTTATTTCAGTACTTTTGGATTAGCGAAATATATCTCTACAGACAACGGAGCTTATTTTAAATCGAAGGATTTCAAAGATTATATGAAAAATTTAAATATTGAACTAATACCTTCGTCGGTGTACCACCCGGAGTCGCAATCTGTACTTGAACGAATACACCGGGATTTAAAAGCTTCCATAGCCTCTATGTGTAATAAAACTTACGAATGGGATATAAAACTTCCATATTTCGTACATATGCATAATTCAACTGTACATAGAATAACAAAATTTTCTCCAAGCATCTTATTTTTCGGTAGAGAGATAAAAACGCCATTCACGAATTTTGAAGCGCATAATATGGATTCTTACAGTACATATGTACAGAATAAGCTCAAACATATGCACGATATAAGATATGAAGTTATGAAGAATCAAGAAAAGGCGGATTTGGAACTGAATAAGAATTCGAAGTTAAAACACAAAGAATTAAAATTGGGCGACGAGGTCTACATGAAAATGCTGAGAAAACCTAAGGCGTTACATCAGAAATTTTCAGGCCCATATTATATTGAGAGAATTTTCAGAAATGATAACTACCTCATAAAGAACAAATATAGGCCAGACCTGAGACCTATTAGAATTCATATTTCTAAATTATTTGCGCCCAATATGGCAAACAGAACAGAAAACAAATAATCATTCCTTAGAAAATATAAGTGTAAAAAAAAAAAATAATAATAATAATAAAACAAAATAAAAAAATAAATAAATAAAATTCCGAAAAAAAAAAAAAAAATTTGACTTCAAGAATTTGTTAAAATTGTTTTAAGCGTCTACTGAAACCGTCAAAATCTTTTAAATATACAGTATTTAACATATCAGCCAAACTTAAAAATTTTTACAATTAAACACAGAAAATTCTAAAAATGTTCGAATCTTGCAAATTACATACAAAATTAAAGTTATATATAAAAAAAAAAAAAAAAAAAACGGAGCTATATTATGGTCTCATACGAAATATATTTCGTACTTCCCGGGATGTGAGAACTTATTGCTGGTCGATAACTCGCATGGTATGGAAAATATTTTTTAGGAGACTATACATAGACAAAATATATATAACAGAGACAAATAAATATTAAAAATAGGCATTACATGAATAGTCGTAATATATTACCTAATATAAAAATAAACTAGATTCAAACAAAATATATATACATATATATAAAAATTATATTTACGAATTTTTCATAACACGGTATGTTATACAAAAAGGAAAATGAAGATAGAAAAGGTTTCAGAACAATAATACAATAGGATCGTGAAATAATGGATGATAACAATAAAAACGGGAATGAATTGTAGATCCCTTTAAGTACTCTATTTTGTAATCGAACATACTTAACTTCAATAACCACCTAAATAATCGACCTCTTAAATGTTTGACATTTTTTAACCAAACAAGAGATGCATGATCAGTATGGATGGTAAATTGTACACCGTGAAAGTAATGATAAAATTTATCTAAAGTATCAATGATAGCAAGACACTCTAGTTCGGTAATGAAATAATTTTTCTCATAACTTCTCAATCCTCTAGAAAAATAAGCAATTGGATGTAAAAAGTTATTATGGTCGGGTTGTTTAAGAACTGCACCTACCGCTATCTGAGAAGCGTCAACAAACATGTGTAGGGGTAATTTTGGGTCATAAATCTTTAAAATTGGTTTAGCAATGAGGGCATCTTTTAATTTTTGAAAAGAGTTTTGACATTCAGTATTCCATTCCCAAATAGTATCTTTCTTAAGTAATTTATTTAGGGGGTGTCTAATTTCAGCATATTTGTCAATAAATTTATGATACACATTTATAGAACCAATAAATCTTTGTAATTCTTTAGTGTTAGTAGGAGGTTTTTGTCGTAAAGAAATGTCACGACATCGCTTAGAATAAAATAAAAGAAAAGAAAAGAAAAGAAAAGAAAAAAACAAAGAGAGAGAAAGAATAATAATAAAAATAAATAAATAAATAAATAAATAAATAAATAAATAATCTAGAAAGAGATAGAAAATGAAATAATATTAATGTATATAAAAGTATTAAAATAAATTTTTATTTTAGCTTTCGTAAACAAGAAATGATAACAATAATATGTGTTGTTTGTTTGGAAGTTTTATTATACTATAAGCTCCCTTTTAGTCAAAGCCTGGGAATAGCAAAATCACATGAGCGAAGGGATTTTCTCACCATTAGTTATAAAAGGAACAAATGTTTACGAGAAGCAATAAAACCTAGAGTCGCCATTCGTGACATTAACGTACACAAGCAATAAAGAAAGATTTACAATCAAATTTATTACTCCCGCGTGTGGTCTACTTGGGGTTGCTGGTTTGGAATCGTAACTCCGGCAATAAATAATGGAGGAACAATGTCTAAAAATCCAACCCCGTTTCTTTTACCTGACCAATGGACAGTGAAATATATTCAAAGCCAATTGGAGTCCGAATATAATACCCAATGGGGTAAAAAGGGGCGTACAGGATCCGGAAGAAAAACCCCACACGAGTCAGTCCAGTTTTCGAATTGAAAGTGTCAAGTAAAAAAAAAAGATTTTTTTCTCTTCTCTCTGCTGTGAGTTTCCCGCTAAGATGAGAGGGAAAAAGAGGAAATTAGGAAATAGGGCAACTTCGAAATAATCTGTGTCATCGGGAGATGTGATCTTAGGCCTCCCGGATGAAGCGATGAGAAGCGAAGCTATGCTCTGCACACAGAGAACTAATCATCGACTGATTTCTAATACAAAAAGGAATACCTGAGTATTGCCGAGCGGACTATTTATTCATCGGATGATTTCTAAATACTCAAAGGAGTAACTGAGCATTGCTGATCGGATACAAAAAGGAATACCTGAGTATTGCCGAGCGGACTATTTATTCATCGGATGATTTCTAAATACTCAAAGGAGTAACTGAGCATTGCTGAGCGGAATTTTCATTTCCGCAAAACAAAAAAAAAAAACTTTGCCTGAACTTCCTAGCGAAATTTGAAAAATGCTAACTATTAGTGTTAAAGGGACCATACGACAAACTGATGATTGGAAAGTGCGTGAAATTAGAAAAGTTGCTAACTATTTGTGTTAATTAAAAACAAAATGCCTTGGAACTTGGCATTCGGATTTAATTGTGTTGGCGTACTGACGAACTGTATGGACAGCTATAAGCCAACGTCGACCAATACCAGGAACATACTTGTAAGGTGAGGAAATTTCATTGTTCATGTGTCCGGCCAATTTATTTTATTGATATAATGTTGTGTTAAAATTTTGGTTTTTAAAATTTGATTATTTAAAATTTGATTATTTTAAAATTTTAAAATTATTATTATCTTTGGGGCTCAAAATTATCAGAATTTAATGCTCAAACTTAATTAACAGTAAAATGAATAAATAAATAAATTAATAATACCAGTAAAATAATACGAATAATGAGAACGAAGGACTCGATTTTATAAAATATGAAAATTTGGGGCTTTGCCTATAAGTTGTGTCGTGAACTTAAGTTTTATGAGCTGTGAGGATAGCAGAATAATAGGAAATAAATAAATAAACAAACAACAACAAAAAAACAATGAAATAAAATATTTTGTATATTTCACTATAACCATATTTCAGTAGTTATTGCCTTGCATATTATATTTTTATAGCGTTTGCATGATGCCAATTTATGTGTTTTAATAAAATTTTGTATATATGTACCTATTCTTGTCTTTATTCCAGTTTTCTCCCTTTATGTATTTTAAGGTAATTTCTAGAGGCAGATTAGGGAATGTTAACATTTAAATTTGTAGATTAATATCTCAAGTTTTTTTATTGACTCATCAATCCCAATTTTCATAAATTCATATGTTAAATAAGGCGATCCTAATGTTATTGCAAAATGTTAATTTTAAGTATGATATTAAGGAATTAATTTCAGTAATTAATAATATCCGATCTTCGTTCACAACGCCGAAGGGATATTATTTTCATTTGTCTTCGTACTAACCACGTCACGATTGCGTACCTAGTAGGAGGTGTTTATTTTCATCACCACAGTTTTAATTTTTTAATTGTTTCTATATTAGTATTAGCTGGAGTTAAAGTTCCATTTTGGATTTCATACCCTAGAAAATTGATTTGTTTTTGAGCAAAAGTACATTTAGATAATTTTAATTTAATATTTTCTATTCGGCATAAATCAAAAATTTTGATGAGATGCTGTATATGTTCATCTATTGATTTAGAAAAAATAATTATATCATCAAAATAATAACAAGCAAAGTCTATTTTATATTTTGTAAGAATTCTTCTAATTGTCCTGTTGAAAATTGGGGGGCCTACCTTTACACCAAAGGGGAGAACATTCCATTCCCAGAGCCCACAATTAGTAGTAAAGGCTAACTTTTCGGAATCGGCTGGGTGAATAGGTATGTGCCAATAGCCTGAGGCTAAATCTAGTGTAGAGAAATATTGGGCCCCACTTAATTTGTCTAAAATTTCATCTATTCGGGGCAAAGGTTCAGCGTCATTTTTCATAATAGAATTTAATTTTCGGTAATCAACACACATTCGGGTTTTTTTGCCTTCATCTCGTTTATTTACTAACGTAACTGGAGAAGAATATGGGCTATAACTTTCTTTTTTTAACCCAGCAGCTAATAAGGATTGGATTTGCTGAGATATTTCTTTTTCATCAGCATTGGATGTACGATAAGGCCTCAAAGATATTGGTAGGTCAGATTTAAGATAAATACGCTGAGGTTCAATATTAATTCTCCCTACATCATATTTATTTTTTGCAAAAATATCTAAATAATCCCTTAAAAGTTCCCTTACATTTTTATTTTGAATAGCATTCAGATTCCCCAATAGATTATAATCATCATTATTAGTTCGCGGCAAGGATTGAGGAGTTATGGTATTTCCATAATCGGGTTGCATAGTAGTATCATTTTTTATAATATCAAAATGAAGCAATTCTAAGTTATCACTGGATATGTTGACATATGGATTTAACGAAATATTGTCTTGTAACACCTGGCTTTTCGCACAATCAATTTTCAATTTAAATTTGGCACAATCAGGTAAACCTAAAATAGCATAGTCCAAATCAAGCTTACTTACTAAAAAATTAACATATCTCTTTATATTACCAAATTTAATACATAATCGACAAGATTTATTAATTGTAAGAGTTCCTTGTGCCTGTCTAATAATAATAGGGGTAACATTATGTAAATTACCATTTAAATATCGAACAAATTTGAGGGGTAAAATTGAGACAGTTGATCCACTATCAACCACACAATACACTTTGTTATTGCCCACATATCCAGGGATGATTAATTGTCAAATATTATTAGTAGGGGGTGGTTGAATATGAGCAGGAGTTTGAGATTGAAATGAATTTGTGTTAAATATACAACTCCTCTCCCAATGATATGCATTTTCTATGCCTCTGTTTAAACATATTCAGCACGGACGACTAGGGTAGTTGTTTTGATAATGATTTGCAGGCATTCTAGGAGTGAAAAACCTAGGATTAAAATTTTTGGATGGATTGTTTGGAGTAGGTCGAGTCCAATGTCTGGGCTGAGGATTGGGATTGTGCATAGGTCTAGTTTGTTGAAAATTTCTATTGCTGTTATTAGAGGTATGATTTTGAATCGCTGCTAATTGTTTAGCAATGCGAAACCATTCACGAGTATTGGAAGGAGGGTTAACCATCAAACAATTTTGATACTCCGGCTGAAGTCCATCTGTTAATCCCTGTATAATTAAATTTTCCTCAAGCTGAAGTTGCCTTCCAATCTCAACTTTCTTTCTAAAATAAGAATCCAAATCACTTAGATCATTTAACTTTAAGGAAGTAAACTCAGAAAATTTTGGAACTCTAACCTGAATGTATTTTTCAGTTAAAATCTCGACAATTTAATCATAAGTAGCACAATCCAAACAATCATTTATATAAGTTTTTAGCGCTTCCCCTTTTAAATATTTTGAAATATTTTGGTGTTTCCACTCATTATCTTTTTTTTCTACAGAACATTCTCGATCAAAATGTTTAAACCATTAAAAAATATCCATGCCCGACCCAAATTCAAAAGGGACAATATCAAGTTTATTTTCTGACATTTTTTCTTCTTTTACTAATCCTGACCTTAATAACATGAAAGAAGGATAATTCACATGGAAAATATTTAAATGCTATACTTCAATTATTAAAACTCAATTACTATACTTCAAATACTTCAATAAATAACAATAAAAATAATAAATAATAAATAAATCAATTCTGTTTGAATTCATGTGAAATAAATAAATAATAAATAAATAAGTAATAAAATAATAAATATCGGTTTTCCATACATGGGAAATAACAAATAATTTTAAGAACAAAAATACTTTTCTTTACGTATGGAAAATAAATTTAGCAACAGAGTATTTTTTAACAACAGATTAATCCATCTTTCGATAAAAAAAAAAAAAAAAAAAAAAAAAAAAAAAAAAAAAACCTTTAAAACTAAATAAAATTTCTATGAGCAGAAAATTTTAATTAATTATAAATTAAGAACAAATTTATTTTTTAATATCAGTAATAAAAGAGGAAAAAAAAATCAAGAATTTAAACAAAGAAATTATTATTAAAATTTCTTAATCAATAAACAAATAAAATAATAAATAATAACTTACAGACATGCTCGATGTGGCCTTGTTAAAATACCTAATTTTTATTAAAATAAACAAAAATAAAGCACTTCGTAGATACGACTCACAGGTGCAAATTTCAATTAGTCTATATTACCGATGGAATCAATCGTAGTTTTGCAATCATGCTGCAGGTGTTCATTTATTATGAAATGAAAGTTTATCAAAATATTTCAGTACTGTTATCTAGAAAATACATAAATAAATAAATAAAAGAAAATGATGTTGAATTTTGTCGTGCGGTTGTTCTTTATCCTGATAATCATCAGCACACGTTTTTCGTCGCTATCAAGAAAAAAAAAATACTGCAGGCATATCTCACACTTAAAAATTTGCAGATGCTAGACATAGTCACACAAAACTTCATAAGACGATCCGTTTTCCCAGCTGAAGGGTTTATCATTTATGCACATGAAGAATCGGCGTATTCGGCGAAAATGGCGCGTGCAGTTCTCTTGATGTAGTTGGAACGGGAAGTGTAAGACAAACACATTTCTTCCTAGAACATGGCGAGCACACACTCATCGCTGTAGGTTTCTCTGACAGGAACAGTCTGTAGTTGGCAAACCATACTAGTTTAATATTTTCCCAGAGATGCACGCCGGCTCATAAATCCTGCCGGCTAAAAATGTAATAAATATAAGCTGAACTCGACTAAAATAACTATGTTGCATAAATTCTATGTATTCTTAGCAGCACGGGCAGAGTAGTCGCTCCGACAGTTGGCAAGCAATAGAAGACTTTCATTGGGGTATTTCCCCATTATAAAAACAGACAACATCAGTCTTCAAGTTCTTTATTGATGAGCTTAAAAATAGATAAACTCTTCCCCGAAATCACCTTAGTCCACATCGACACTACAAATTTCATTATCTCGTCCACATCATCAAATATTCTAATTCAGCGGAGCAATGAAAAACGCGGCTTGGTAGTTTAAAGAAAAGATGCATTCTGTTCTCCTGAAAAGCCAAATGAAAAAATCATTTTCACGACAAAACTAGCGCCCTCCTACTCCGCGTCAATCATTTTAAAAATCCAATCAGGATGGACTCGAGCCTCAAACGGACAAAATGATCAAATCTAGTTGGTCGTAATAGGCGGTCCTTGGCAAGAACTATATTTTTTCCTCGGAAGACAAAGCCCTTTAGCAACGCGTAGTAACACCTGTCACGCGATGTTAAAATAAAAAATAAAATTAAAATCGCAGGAATATGCCAGAAAGTAAAAAGCTTACGAAATACTTCCCGCCTTTTTGAGAAGCAAGCAATAATTTATTAATAACTAAAGTAAGAAAAAGAATTTTAGCTGTTACAAGTTACGAAACTAAGATTGAAATATGTTCCACAAATTTAGAATTGAAGCTAAGAGAGAACAAAAAAATGGCGCAATTTTTTTTTTATTTTATTACATATATATATATATATATATAGACCTTTTTTTTGAAATTGTCGTACACTATTTATTTCTTTATTTATTTATTTTTCGGCTAATAAAGTAAAAGATTTTTAATAAGAAAAAAAGAGAAAAATAAACAGAAAAATGTAATTTAAAAGGAATTTTTATGTCTTATTATTCCATGGCGCCAATGGGACTCGAACCCACAAGCTGCGCTCGCAGGGGATGTGTGGTGTGGTGCCTTGACCACTCGGCCATGGAGCTCCCCACACAACGGAGTGTCTCCGTTTTTTTGTTTTTATTTCCATCCGTTTCGTTTTTTTCAGGAAATATGATGGATTTGTAACGGAAAATACCCTTTAGTTGTTAAAAGGGAGCTTTTCTGTGAAATTCAGGACAAAAATGTTCGTGAATTTCAGAATTTTTTTAACAGTGCAGTCAGTCTGCAATTTAATCTGAAAGTCGTCAGTTTAATAAAATATGCTTAATTCGAAAAGGTAGTATTTAATTTTCAAATAAAAACTTCTTTTGTTTTCATGTTTCATTAAATTAAAAAAAAAACTTTATTGTAAAAAATAAGTTATTCTAAAATTAATGAACTTCTATTTTCAGCTAGTCATTGATATGTCTGCTTTTCATAGATATGTGAAAATACAAATAAATTATTATTAATATAAATAATGAAACTGGTTTTAATAAGAAACTTCCACTTTACTGAAATCAGTTTTTTAATAAAATGAGTATTTCAACATATATTAAATTTGCAGATTGCATTGTGAGTAAAATATGCATACAGACTTATGTTTTCCACGAGAATAAATTATTTAAATATTAAACAAACTAATGAAAGTCCATATGTCATTTTTATTACATCTTTATTTATGTCTTATAATTGTTCATTGTTTATTTTATTAAATTGTTGAATAAAAAATGGCATAATTAAGCAAAATACAGCACTTTTATTTGAAAACCTTTAATGAAATTGGGTGAACCATACAACATTAAAAAAATATATTTTTTTATTTTATATCAAACCAGTAAACATTTATTTCTTTTATGTATTCGAATTTTTTAAAAGAAATTGTTAACACGCTTCAAATTAAATCGCTAATGCTTCGTTTTAAATTTGCATTTTTTTTCTTTTTTTCGGGAAAAAATAAATTTAATGAGTTCACACAAATTTTATTTTTATTCAACCTTTTTTTTATTTGGAAAAAAGTAATATTAGTAATGATAAAATTATATTAACGGAGTGTATAAATATAGCGATTTCAATAAATCTTAAACTCTGTTCATAAATTATATAAAAAAATAAATACAAAAACGATAATATATACCTTCTTTATATAGATTACATCTATGACATTTGATTATTATTAGAATTTTCATTCAAAACAAATTACTATGTGGAATGTTATATAACATTTATGAAATCAGTCAAAAGTTTACGTTAACCATATGCGTATAAAAATGGGGAATTTTGATTTTATATTAGATTTAAAAATAGTATTAAGCCTATTTAAATATATTAATATAAATATAAATACAGTAATATAATATAATATAATAATAAATATTTTAATATACAAAGTGTATATTAACTTTAATGTTCAGAAGAACAAGAGCATTTGAAAAATAAAAATTTTTAACTGAGAGTGTTTTCATAAAAAAAGTATAGAATAAAACAAAAATATTTCTCAGATTCATTCTACGAACATTATAATTGTCAGACGTAGAATCAACATTTCGACCAAATTTTATAGTTGTAATATTTTCACATTTGTAAATATTTCGTCGTACTACATATATATGTAAAAAAAAAAAAAAAAAAAAAAAAAAATCTGAAAATGAATAGTTTTTTAAAGGTGATAATCAATCATATCGAATGATTTTTCAGAAAAATAATGTAAAATTAGTTTAATTAGTTTATATAATACTTTCTAAATATCTATCAAACTTATCAAATGCAGGGTAGACTGGGGAAGATGGCACATAGGGGAGGCTTGACTCACCCTTCAGTTTTCATATCTGAAAAAGTTTCAGTTTTACCGTATTATCAACAAAAGTTTCGTAAATTCTCAAAACAACTCGCTATATTCCATGTAGATAATTGAAATGTGTGTGGAAAAACTAATTATGAAGAGTATTGTGCTTAAAAATACATTTTTTTCAGAAAACATTTGTAAGATTTTATCCGATAAAATACATCATAGGAATTTAAATAAGCTTTAAGCAATCCAGAGATACTTAACTTTTATCCCGAGCATAAGATATCTATTGTAAATTAGGCAAGTCATAACATTGTGTTGTGATTTGAAAAGTAGATTGTGATGAGGGTTGACCCAATCTTTGTGAGGGAGGGTTGGCCAGATGGTTTAAACCACTTTAATTAAGTGTTTTTGGAAATATTTTTACTATACATAGTACATAATAAATGTGGAAATTCCTGTATTTCTAAAATAATGAAAATTTATTTTGTAAAGTTACAAAGCTAAATTTTTGTAATGTTATTTTGTCAAGTTCCATGAGAACTTGTCGTGTACGTCACGTTATTAATAACTGTTAAGTTGTTGTCCACCATTATTTTTGAAAAAATACATTTTATATTAAATAATGAAATATCGCTAATAAAATAAGTCACATTTTTCCGTTTTAAAATACTGGTATCGAAAATCGTAGTATGTGACTTGCCCATGGAAATACCCTACAATAAATAGGATGGCTGAAAAGAAAATGTTGAAAATTGAATAAGGGGAGCTACAAAATATTGCTATAAAAGAAAAAAAAGGAAAGTTGTGGGGACCTTTTTTTTTTTACTTAAATAGCACCCATATTACGTGAATAGAGAGAATGAAAAATGCTGCATTTAATAAATGTAGCAGCAGAAAAAAATATGTTTTCTCGATTTTGAAAAAGAAAATATCAATGATTTAAACAGTATGGTAAGTAGGCAAATGTCACTAAGATGAGCAATATGGGATGAAGCTTTACTATGTGGCATCTTATTTCCATGTCAGTAGCGCCAAAAGTGGGTGTTAAACGATATTATTGTCATGTTCTTAGAATTCCGTCCAAGTAGATCTGTTTGCACATCACATTAACTAAACAGAACAACAGTTTTCAGAATAATTTCAACTGAAAGAACATTCTTTGTTTATTCGATAATATAAGAATTCAAAATATGTGAATTTAAGAAATAATATATTTAAAACAAAATAGAAAAACGTAGAGTATATCGTTGCTGTGCCCTGATATATATATATATATAGATATAACAGGGTGTTTCTAAACTCATGGTACAAACTTTCAGGATATGTATAGCACACAATAACAATCATTTACTGTATAGGAAAGTATGGGACCAAGTGACGCATTAAGGTAAAAACACCAGGGGATGGCAATTAGACCCCTTTATTAATTTCCAAAATTTCTCACTTATATCAGAAAAATTTTTATGCTATCCTTTTCTTGACATTTCATAATTACTTAATAATGAAATTCTTCTTTGAAAGTTTTTGGTATGAAATCAAAATTTTTGAATTAAAAAAAAAGCACAAAACTGGCAAACTTATCAAAAAAAAATACATGAATAAGAAAGATAAATTGTTTATTTACAATGTAGTTTACAAGTAAATAATAATGCATGCAATAATATAACAATACGTGTTCAAAATTTCTCCCACCATCTGTGATGAATTCTTCGCAGCGTCGGTGGAACGATTGACGTATACTTCTAAAGATGTGAGGCATTTCTCACACTTCTTCATCAGCTTCGGATATGCGAGATACCAGATTTTAATCTGAGTCTTTGAGGGCTTGTCCATTTGTGATAATGGCACTCTGATGTTTTGAGTGAGATCGTGATGTCAATGTTCTAACATGTATGGCGCAAAAACGACATCTATCTTTTATGCAAGTCTAATTTTTCGAAGTATGTGTGGCGCTCTCGATCTACAGTTAATTGCGGTTTTTTGAGTTTTTTTTTCAAATTTCTAGCTCCGTCTTCAGTTTGTAAAGTATAAAAGCTGTGAGTTGGAGTGTGTGTGATGTGGTGAGTTGGGAGAGCCTCCAGCGACGAATAGTAAAGCTGACGTGTGAAGGAAGAGAGCCTCAGCACCGGAATTCGGTAGAAGTTAGTTCAGAATAATTTCGCACGGTGGTTTTTTAAAACAAAGATATTTGTGCAGCCACGGGCAGTTTATTTACAGGTTAGTAAAAGTAGTCCGCTACCTGAAGAGGAGAGCCGAATTAGTGATTTGAACCGGAATTAGTAGTAATGTGAGTACAAGCTAAAGTTTATTCTCATAGTAGTTTGTTTATTTGTCAAAAATACCGAACTTTTCCCCACTCCCCGTTCCCCAACTACAGTAAAAAAAAGTTTTGCGTTTTAATTCTACTCAGAATATGTCTTCATTTGGCCAACAAGTCACAAGTCAACTGGAGTCTCATAAACAAGACTGTTCAGATGTCCCCATAAAAAGAAATCAAGCCTCGATAAATCGGGAGATCGCGATGATCAATAAACTGGTCCACAACGCCAAATACATCGTGTCCCAGATGTAGTATTCAAGTAACTGCGCACATCAGTGGTGAAATATGTAGGCGCTCCATCATGTTGAAACCACATCCGGTTAAAAATGGCGATCGGAACATCTTGCAGCAGTTCTGGTAAAACCTGTTTAAAAAAAATAAGTTAACAGCGGCCATCCAGCCTCTTTGGTAGTAGGTATAGGCCAATCAAATAATTATTAACAATACCCACTTACAAATTCACAGAAAATCGCTGTTGATAAGCATGTGGCCGCGTTGCATGTGGATTATTGGTTGTCCAAAGATGGAAATTTTACGCATTAAATACAACCTTGCGTGTAAGTACTGGCTCATCATTAAAAAGAATATGAACAATAAAGTCTGGCTGCAATACAAATTGCGGCAAAACCCACTGGCAAAAGTTCAGTCACAGAAGATTGTCTTCCGAATTCAAAGTTCTTACTCGTTGATAACGGAAAGGGTGAAATCGATTTTCATTTAACACTCTCCAAACGGTCGGATGACTCACACCTGAATTCTTTGCAACAGCTCTTATACTTGATTCGAGCCTAATTCAAAATAATTACTTCCAGGCTTGCATTGCGTACAGCACTTTCTCTCCTAGTTTCCTATCTGGTGATGTGGAAAGAACCTGTTTCAGAAAGCTGACGGTGTAAGCGCTGAAATATTCTATGATCAAGCATTCTTTTGCGAGGAAACTGCTCCTGATACATTCGAAGGACAGCTCTAGTGTTGCCATTTGCACGACCATACATGAAATTAATGTCGGCTTTTCGGCATATGTAAAGTCTTCCATGACGAACGATAGCACAATTAAAAATGGCGATTTCTTCTATTTGAATGCATGGTATTGAAAAGAGACCAGTCACTTACTGCCCTCTACCGCCAGTGGAATCAACCAAAAACTTCATTTCTATTTCAAAAAATTTCTATTTCTATTTCTATTTTCAATTAAAAAAAATTCTATTTCATACCAAAAATTTTCAAAGAAGAATTTTATTATTAAGTAATTATAAAATGTCAGGAAAAGGATAGCATAATAATTTTCTGGTATGAAGGAGAAATTTCTGCCCCCCTGGTATTTTTACCCTAATGCGCAATTTGGTCCCGTACATTCCTATACAAAAAATGATTGTTACTCTGTGCTCTACCTATCCTCAAACTTTGTACCATGAGTTTAGAAACACCTTGCATATAAATATATATCAGGGCACAGCAACGATATACGCTACGTTTTTCTCTTTTATATTAAATGCATTATTTCATAAATTCACATATTTTAAATTCTTATATTAACGAATACACAAAGAATGTACTTTCAATTGAAATTATTTTGAAAACTGTAGTTCTGTTTAGTTAATGTGATGTATAAATAAATCTACTTGGACGGAATTCAAAGCACATGACAATAATATCGTTTAACACCACTTTTGGTGCTACTTATAGGGAAGTAAGATGCCACATAGTAAAGCTTCATCCCATATTACTCATCTTAGTGAAATTTGCCTACGCACCCTACTAAGCTGTTAAAATCATTGTTATTTTCTTTTTCAAAATCGAGAAAACAGATTTTTTTCTGCTGCTACATTTATTCAATGTAGTATTTTTTATTCTCTCTATTCACCTAATATGGATGCTATTTATGTTAAATAAAAACTCTCCATAACTTTCCATTTTTTTTTCTTTAGCAATATTTTGCAGCTCCCGTTATTCAACTTAGAACATTTTCTTTTCAACCATCCAATTTTATTGTAGGGTATTTCCATGGGCAAGTCACATACTATGATTTTCGATACCAGTATTATTCGGGACCAGTACCTTGGTCCCATACATTCCTATACAATAAATGATTGTGTGCTATACCTACCCTTAAAATGTGTACCATGAAATTAGAAAAACTCTGTATATGTATATATATATATATATTACAGAAAAAATATAAATAATACAGAAAAGAAAATATGAACAGTTTCAAAATTGTACAAAAATAAATTTACCGATTTTTGTTTATATGCCAAAGTGTGATATTCTGTAACTTACGTAACTTATTTATTTACACTTCCATATTCAAACCAATAACCAAATATCGTAATTGAAATTATGTGTTGTGAATCATGAAAAGGTATTTCCAACATACTCCACAATATATTTTTAAATATTCAAAAGATAGAAGTGCCCGCAAACACGGTTTATTAATAAGTATATAAAAATTAAATTATTCATAAAATAAGGTTCTAATTGTCATTCAGTGTTATTCGCATCATCCAATCTGCGACACGTGGCTGTTTTTTTTTAAATTCTATTTTGCATCACTTTTTGAAAAAAAAAAAAAGCAGACGCTTTGACAAATTTTTAGAGATAAATATACTTTAGAATTCAATCTTAAATTATAGTGGTGAGGAGAGAATATAAAATGATTCAAATGTGGCTGCAGCATCATGAGCAGAAAGTGTGTAAATATCTTTATATTGTGACAAAAATCTGTAAAACTGTTTTATTAAGACAGTTTTAATGTCAGACTAAAATTCGCGTAAGTTATATGATATGTGTTAAAGATCACATTATACATTCATATTCAGCCATTAATTGTCTGTGTTTCCTTTAGTAAAGAAGTCAATGATTCACCTCTGACTCTGAGGCGGAGCTAGAATCTTGTTGCGCACGGCAATTTGATAAAAAATATTGCACAAATCATCTCTTTTATGTCATTCAATAAAGTAAGAAAAGGGATATGTTTTTGATGTTTTAATTTTTGTTAGCTCTCAGAAATATTTTCTTCAATTCTCGGGATTAATCCTGGCACCACTGATTAGTGATTATATTCGAGAATTAAAGAATTTTCCATTAGTTTCTTACGTTATGTAACAAAAAATTTCCATAGTCTAAAAAAAAGACGTTCTCAAAATATACGTCTCAGGTTTTCCCTGGATCCATCTAACCTTTGAACAAGGGACCACGTGTATCGAATAATCTATTAGCCAGAAAATACTTGGAAGAGATGGAGTTTACAATGAAGATTGGGCTTATCTTCAAATGGGATTGCTTTAACTCTTATCATTATTATTATTATTTTTATTTTTTATATTATTTTATTTTATTTTCTCTGAAATCTCTGAAAACATAAATACAGAGGTGTGAAAATTATTAGAATAATTGTGAAATTTACAATAAAATCTTGATATATTATAGAAATAGCACATTATTTAAAAAATAATGATACATATAATATTTAGTGCGCATTCTGTTAGTGTGCATTACTTTTGTTAAATATTTTATACGTTTTGGCTAACAT
Organism: Maratus speculifer; assembly: GCA_964019185.1. Taxonomy (NCBI): domain Eukaryota; kingdom Metazoa; phylum Arthropoda; class Arachnida; order Araneae; family Salticidae; genus Maratus; species Maratus speculifer. The sequence goes on along the minus strand of OZ025294.1, from coordinate 163,744,067 downwards.
TGTATTGGTTTTTGTCAATTAGTTTGTATTTCGATGTCAGGTGCCAAATTCTAACGAGTCTTTCTATTAGATCTTTCTTGTTTGTAATGATGCATTCCTTTAATTATTTTCTTTACAATGGCCCAAGATTCATTATGAGATTCATATCTAGACTGTCTCCAGGCCATCGAAGGAATTTTTTTTCATCCAAAAATTTAGTTACATATGAAACTTTATGGGGTGGTGCTTCATCATGAATGAATATACAGTCTTCATTTGGGAAATGGTCTTCTAATTATAGAATTACTCTTTGTTTAAGCACTTTTTTACACCTATACTGGTCCATTATGCCTTTTGCAATGTATAAACATCTAGTAACTTGAGAAGATATCACGTTAAAAAAAATCTTTAGTAGGATGTTTAACCGTTTGTGCTAAGCAATTTATGGAAAATTCTTCATTGGTATTTCTTCTGACATATTGACAGTTTTCTCCTGATATCGTAAAGATTGATTCATGAGGAAAACTTTTCTAAAGGGCATAAAATTATGAAAGGTATGCATTTTGTATAGAAATATTCTTATAAAGAATATTTCAATCAAATTTATAAACAATTCTGTATCTTTATTCAGTATGAAAAAAACATGATTTCAAGAAAAAAAAAGAACAACTTAAGTTCAACTGATTGATTAAGGGAAAATTAATATTTCTCTTTTTGCTCCAGCGAATTCCAAATTGTCTTTGCACTATTTTTGCCCAGACAATTTCCTTCTTTGCTATAGTAGATATGATTTTAGTCTTTTTTAGAGAATGGTGAGCACTGAGTCCAGCTGAGATAAGTTTTCTACGAATAGAAGAATCGCATACATTTACTCCAAGCGCTTGCAAAGAGACTTTTAGTTCATAATTAGTTGCTCTTCTGTTAGTTTTAGCATTCTGAATTAATTTCCTTTCTGTTCTTGCAGTAAAATTACTTTTCTTTCCACATTTTCCTACTCTAGAATTTTTATATTCACATTTGAAAGCCAAAGATCTTCACATATACTTGCGAAATTTTTGCTATTTTAGCGATTTTGTGCTGTGTATAATTATTTTCTTGGATGAGACCCTTTACCTCAGCAAGTTTTCGAGGTGAAATATCAATTGCTATACCGATGATCACACTATAATCCTCTGACAATCGGAAATAAGCCAGTAATTAGTTTAAACTAAGCAACACAGCAAAAAGATTTGTTTTAAGAATAAAATAACACTGATTCCAACTCAAGAAAGGAAAGATAATACAAGCAAAGCATGCTTAAAATTTTATTTTAAATTCGTTTATTAATCAAACAAATTCGTTATACAGTGCAAACAATTTGATTACTTTGGATCAAATATTTTTCTTTTTAAGAAATGGCAACATTTAACAAAATTATATCCCAAAAACTGTTCGAAAAGAGTAAAAAATTGACTAGATCAACAAATCAAACTGCCTTTTATGAAACATGCAAGTATATATAATATTTATCAAGAAAAACTGAAAAAATTACAAGTATTCTAATAATTTTCACACCTCTGTACTGCAGGGAAATAACGTCATATAAAATATTCGTTGGGAATTTTAACATTTATAGAAAAATAGAGGATAAAATTTACTAGACAATAGCCATATTTTTACTAAAATATAATTGAACCATTAGATGCAAACTATAAGTACGATATTTTAAAATAAATTCGAAAAGAAATAATTTACTTTTTTAATAAAATCTATAATTTTAAAATTTGTTCGTTTAGAAACTATTTAACATTTAATATTTTATTTAATTTAATATTTAATTTAACCTTTACAGAGCGGCTGTGACAGCATCTGTCCAAGAATGCATTCTACGAACGATTGATGCTTTCCGAGCCCCCTTGTAAACTTTAATTTAATATTTTAACTAATTTAAGAATTAAATAACACATAAATTTAAATTAATGAGAAAATTCCTATTTTGTTAATTTTGAAAGAATTTTCTTCATCTGTTTGTTTTAAAATAAATTGGAAATATTTTTAATTAGACATTTTGTCTATTTAAAATAGTAGTTGGTATTTTAAAATTTATAAAGTTATGTGGTATAAAATGTATTACATATAAAAAAATATTTTTAATAGTGTATAATTTCAATTTGGGTGTAAAATATACGTTAAATATTTTTATTGGAATTCATCACGAAATGAAAGTATTTAGGTAGATTTCGTTTAAAATACAATAAACTACATCCTCCTTTATATTGAAAAGATTTTGGAGATCTACACCAATCATGACTATTAAAACCCAAAACCACCATCAGTAATAATAATAATAATAATAATAATAATAATAATAATAATAATAATAATAATAATTGTAATAATAATTAGAAAACGAATATATTTCTCTAGCTATTAATCCATCTATACTACATTTATTTAGATACGACGACTTCCTTAATTCCACTCAAACCTCTTTCCAATGCGCACTAAAAAATAAGAAGCATGAAATCTTAGTCAAGTTCGTTAATGGAAAAAAATCGAAACAAGGAGGTTTAATTATGGAAAATGAAAACGTAAAAAACCCATAACTTATTAATTAAACTACATATTGCATCAGTTTGAAGTTTTTATTACTCCTAAAAAAAGAGATCGAAAATTTATGTATGATGGATTTTTGATAAAATTATAAGGGGATGAAAAGATGAAAAAGTTTAATTTTTGGGAAGAAAAAATTAATAACTACAGCATTTTTCAACATATCAAATTTATCTAAAACTATTATAAATCTTGTCAATATTATCTACAAATTTTATATTTACAAGTTTTGGATAGAACCAATTCTTGTACTGTAAAAAATCAAACAAAAATAGGAGTTGAAAAAAAAAATGTATTAAATGTGTATTTGTATCCACTCATTTTTAAATACTTTTGCTTGCAAATGCGTTCAACTGGCAGGCTCATATTTAAAAACTATACAAAATGCCATATTAATTTATTTTTCGATAAAGGCAGAAAATGTTTTAAAATATTCGGTCAAATTGGACATTTTGAACCGATTATCTCGAAGCGATCTAAAAATATTGTTAAGAAAATTTTAATTAATGTAACGAATAAGAAAAAATCCCTGTCGACTTGGCCTGTAGGCGGAGGTAGATTTCGAGGAGTGCTCATTTCAACAACAAAAAATAAAATTTCATTACAGATAAACCTAATTTAACAACTTTATTTCATTTTTCTCTAAGAACTTGTTTTATAAGAAACATCTTAAGCTAAATTCGGCTTAAATGCTCATTTTGACAGCATTATTTAAAATATATTCTGACCTTATTAAAAAATCTACTAATACGGTATATTATATATAGTTCGTAAATAACAAAAAACTGTCAATTGAATGCGTTTGAAAGCAAAAATGGATTTAAAAATGAGTGAGAAGAAACGCAATTTGTTATTTCACTACAACCTATATTCTTAATCATGATCACATCAGGAAATTTTGTGCAAAGTGCCCACTTTGACAGCATTTTTAAAAATATGTTCAGCCCTTATCAAAAAATTTTTCAATACTACACATTACACAGCTCCTAAATAAGAGAACCTGTCAATTGTATGTGTTTGAGAGCAAAACTGAATTTAAAAATGAGTCAGAAAAAAACGCAATTTGTTATTTGAATACTTCCTCAAATTTTCAATCACTACTATTTTGGGAAATTCTTTTCAAAATACCCTTTTTGGTAGCCTTTTTTGAAATATATTCTGTCTTTATCAGAAAATTGACCAATGTGTCACATTCTATAGTTCCTAAATGAGAGGATCTGCCATTTGGGTGCGTTGAAAATCAAAATTGAATTAAAAAGTGAGTCAGAATATAAGCAGTTTGGATTTGAGGTTTTTTCTCCAACTCCTATTTTTGTTTAATTTATTTTAGCTATACAAATTGATACCATGAAAAACTTGTCAATACAAAAGTTGTAGATATTATTGAGAAGATTTAAAATAAATCTAAACAGATTTGATAGTTTAGGAATTGAGAAAGTTATGGATTTTTGTCTTTTTTTACCCCCCCCCCCTTTTGTTTTCGTTTTTAATTTTTTTTTATCGGTAAGAACTAGTCCTATCAAAAACTTGCAAGCACAAAAGTTTTAGATAATGTTGAGAGCATTTACACAAAATTTAGTTGGATTTAATATCTTGAGAATCGACGAAGTTATGATTTTTTTTCTCCCCAAAACCCAGTTTTTTTCGCCCATTTCTAAATTTATAAAAAATCTATCATACATAAAATTTTGGCCCATTTTTAAGAAGTAATATAAACTTTAAAACGATTCTATATCTATTTTAATTAAGAAGTTATGGCGTTTTTTCGGTTTTCACAAAAACCCTTCTTATTTCCACTCCCTTAGACCGATTTTGCCTATTAACGAACTCAGACGAGATTTTATACCCCTTGGTTTTATGTATCAGATTGGAAGAGATTGGAGCAGAACTATAGAAGTTATCGTGTCCATAAGAAGGTGATATATATATATAGATAGAAAGATAGACAGATATAGATATAAACTTTTTTACTAATGGTAGTATTGGGGTCTAGAGGTTACGATCGGAGTAGATTTGCAAAAAAATTTCAGAAATTCCAGCATTGGAGCTACCTCAATATGTAGTATTTCATACGAAATCTACCTAAAACGAGTCAGAAAAAAAGCAATTTGTTATTTGAATACTTCCTCAAATTTTCAATCATGATCACTTCGGGAAATTCTGTTCAAAATACCCTTTTTGGCAACCTTTTTGGAAGTATATTCTGTCCTTATAAAAAAAAATGGCCAATGCGTCACATTATATAGTTCCTAAATAATATGATCTATAAATTGGATAAATTTTAGAGCAAAAATGTATTTAAAAACGAGTCAGAAAAAAAAAACGCAATTTCTTATTTCAGTACTTCCTTAAATTTACAGTCACGATGACTTCGGGAAATTCTGTTCAAAATACCCTTTTTGGCAAACTTTTTTGAAATATATTCTGTCTTTATGAAAAACTGACCAATGCGTCACATTATATAGTTCTTATATAAGAGGGTCTATAAATTGGATGCATTTGAGAGCAAAAATGGATTTTTTTACGAGTCAGAAAAAAATGCAATTTCTTATTTGACTACATCCTTAAATTTTCAGTCACGATGACTTTGGGAAATTCTGTTCAAAATACCCTTTTTGGCAAACTTTTTTGAAATATTTTCTGTCTTTATCAAAAAACTGGCCAATACGTCTCATTATATAGTTCTTAAATAAGAGGGTCTATAAATTGGATGCATTTGAGAGCAAAAATGGATTTTTTTTCGAGTCAGAAAAAAATGCAATTTCTTATTTGAATACTTACTTAAATTTTCAGGCAACATGACTTCGGGAAATTCTGTTCAAAATATCTTTTTGGCAACCTTTTTCGAAATATATTCTGTCTTTATCAAAAAGCTGACCGATGCGTCATTTAATACAGTTTCTAAATAAGAGGATCTACTGTTTAAATACGTTTAAAATCAAAAATGAATTTAAAAATGAGTCAGAATATAAGCAGTTTGGATTTGAGGTTTTTTTCTGCATCTCCTGTTTTTGTGTAATTTATTTTTGCTATACGAATTGTTCCAATGAAAAACATGTCAATATAAAAGTTGTAGATATTATTAAGAAAATGTAAAATAAATTTAATAAGATTTGATAGCTTTCTTTCTTTCTAACCGATGACCAGGCCCCTACCTGCCGAGTTACCTCATCTTAACGGGTTAGATACCTGGTATCCGGGCGGGAGACCGCCTATTTGCCGCGTAGCGGAAAGAAACATGATTCCTTCGCTTCACGCGTCATGACATCTTCTCAGTACTTGCTTCTCAGTCTAGCATTTTGACGGTTGCTTAACGTTATATCCTGTTTGTATTGCAAACTGCTACTCAAATTGGTCTCGTAATTTAGAACCTTGATCAGATGACGGGACCTTCACCTGACAAGGCACCTCCAGAGGGATAATTCACAGGTAACTTGGAGGTCTTTGCACCCACGACGGATTTTACATGCACCAGGCGCCATTAGCGTACATGACGGAATTTTAGCCGGCATATAGCCTGAGTCCTGTAACCAAATTCTATGAGTAAAATGTTCTGCCAACTTGGACACCGTTGCCCAACCTATTTAGGAGTCTGGAGTCTAAGAGTTGATGCGTACTTGTCAAATGAAAATGGTAATTTAGAGGGGAGGGGGGGGGGGGAGAAAAAACAAAAGAGGGGTATTTGATATTTTCCATACCATGGAAGTTGGCAGATTTTATGTATCAGTTTGGAAGAGATTGGAGCAAAGCTATAGAAGTTATCGTGTCCATAAGAAAGTGATACATATATATATATATATATATAAAGGGGGTGAAAAAAGAAAAAAATCCATAATTCTGTCAAATTTTAAGCTATCAAATTTTATATATAAATTTTTACTGATGGATTGACAAAATTTGATAGCTTAAAAATTGACGGAGTTATGGATTCTTTTTTCTTTTTGCACCCCCCACCTTTTTCTTTTTGTTTTTAATTTTTTTCATCGGTAAAAGTTGGTCATATCAAAAACTTGTAACTACAAAAGTTTTAGATCATGTTAAGAACATTTATAAAAAAATTACTTGGACCAAATATCTTGAGAATTGACGAAGTTATGATTTTTTTTCTCCCCTTGAGCCCATTTCTAAATTTATCGACTATCTGTCATGCATAAACTTTTGGCCCATTTCTAAGAAGTAATATAAACTTTAAACCGATTCGATATCTATTTTAATTAAGAAGTCATGGCATTTTTTTGATTTTCACCCCCCCCCCCTATTTCCGTCCCATTGGACCGATTTTGCCCATTAACGAACTTAGCCGATTTTATACCTCTTGATTTTATGTATCAGTTATGTAACAGTATCATATATATGTATATATATATATATAAACTTTTTTACTGATTAGTTGCTTATTACTTATACTGATTAGTCGCTTTATTATTACTGTAGTTTTGGGGTCTAGCGGTCATGATCGGTGTAGATCTGCAAAAAATTTTCAGAAATTCCAACATTGATGCGATCGCAATAGGTAGTATTTCATACAAAATCTACCTAAAATAGCTTATAAATATCCTGAAAAATCACGTCCGCAAGTTTCATAACTTTCCTTTTAAAAATCAATCAGACACAGAGTTATAAATTGCTGAATTTCTGAATACAGAAAAATACTATAGTAAATATTGCCTTAACATGTTTCTGATAAAAACAGATAAAATTAAAAGTTTCGTTAAAAAAGGACTGAAATAAAATTGTTAAACTGGATATATCTCTAATCATAATTAAGTTTTTTCGGTGAAGTTAGCATCAAAATCTTCTTGCGCTTATTTAGACTCATATGGCAGGGGTTTTTATTATAAATAAAATTGATTTTTTTCACTTTAAAGAATGACTACATGCTTCTTAAATGTGTTCATGAATTAACTTTCATGCGATTCTTTTTTAATACTTCAAAAATTAATTGCGAACAAGTTGAGATAAAGGAGAAAATGCTTTTTTTTTAATTCGAAGCATTATTTTTGTTTGTTTGCTTTAAAATAAATTATAAATTCCATTTATTGAATTTTCGGCCTTTAATTTTAAGAATACATTTGAATTATGTCATGAATACAGCCAATACGCATGTGTGAAAGGAAGAAACAGAATAGTATTTCTTATTTTTCAGTATTTTGGGTAAAAGCGTATTTTCTAGGAATACGAAAATTATTAAGCTATTGCATAGCTTTTATCGCGGGCTTTGAGCGCGGTGACCGAATCCAAAAATTCCGTAACGCGAAAAATCCTAACACATCCGTAACGAAAAAACCTAATACTCGGCTAACGTCGTTTCCGTTCGGAAAACTTCGGGACGGTATCCTTCGGTAGACTTCGGCAGACATTGACGTGGTATTTTTCAGATATTAGGATATCAAGACTCAAACTTATGTTTCTTATGATCTAATTTTCATAGCGCGGCCAAATTTTGTTTGGTAATTTATTATGAGAGTGTTTATTTTGGTGGTCTTATTTATTTTGGTGACAGGAGACCCCCCCACCGTGAGGGTCGAAAAATTTAAAATGCTTAAAACTCGCGATCTAATTTTCGTCGCGCGGCCAAATTTTGTTTGGTAATTTATTATGAGACATTGTTAATTTCTGGTGACAGGAGACACTCCACGGTGAGGGCCGAAAAATTTAAAATGCTTATAACTCGCGATCTAATTTTCGTAGCGCGGCCAAATTTTGTTTGGTAATTTATTATGAGGCAGTATTAATTTTTGGGGACATTAGAACTCCCCACGGTGAGGGTCGAAAAATTTAAAATGCTTATAACTCACGATCTAATTTTTGTAGCGCGGCCAAATTTTGTTTCGTAATTTTTTATGAGTCAGTGTTAATTTTTGGTGACAAGAGAAACCCCACCGTGAGGGTCGAAAAATTTAAAATGCTTATAACTCGCGATCTAATTTTCGTAGCGCGACCAAATTTTGTTTGGTAATTTATTATGAGACAGTGTTAACTTTTGGTGACAGGAGACCCCCCACGGTGAGGGTCGAAAATTTTAAAATGCTTATAACTTGCTATCTAATTTTCGTAGCGCGGCCAAGTTTTGTTTGGTAATTTATTATGAGGCAGTGTTAATTTTGGGGGACATTAGAACCCCCACGGTGAGGGTCGAAAAATTTAAAATGCTTATAACTCACGATCTAATTTTCGTAGCGCGGCCAAATTTTGTTTTGTAATTTAATATGAGACTGTTAATTTATGGGACATTAGAACCCCCACGGTGAGGGTCGAAAAATTTAAAATGCTTATAACTCGCGATCTAATTTTCGTAGCGCGGCCAAATTTTTAGTAATTTATAATGAGACAGAGCTTATTTTTGGGGACATTAGACCCCCCACGGTGAGGGTCGAAAAATTTAAAATACTTATAACTCGCGATCTAATTTTCGTAGTGCGGCCAAATTTTGTTACGTAATTTTTTATGAGTCAGTGTTAATTTTTGGTGACAGAAGACCCTGATCGTGAGAGTCGAAATATTTAAAATGCTTATATCTCGCGATCTAATTTTCGTAGCGCGGCCAAATTTTGTTTGGTAATTTAATATGAGACTGTTAATTTTTGGTGACAGGAGACCCCCCACGGTGAGGGTCGAAAAATTTAAAAGGCTTATAACTCGCGATCTAATTTTTGCAGCGCGGCCAAATTTTGTTTGGTAATTTATTATGAGACAGTGTTAATTTTTGGGGACATTAGACCCCCCACGGTGAGGGTCGAAAAATTTAAAATGCTTATAACTCGCGATCTAATTTTCGTAGCGCGGCCAAATTTTGTTTGGTAATTTATTATGAGACAGTGTTAATTTTTGTGGACATTAGACCCCCCCACGGTGAGGGTCGAAAAATTTAAAATGCTTATAACTCACGATCTAATTTTCGTAGCGCGGGCAAATTTTGTTTGGTAATTTAATATGAGACTGTTAATTTTTGGTGACAGGAGACCCCCCATGGTGAGGGTCGAAAAATTTAAAATGCTTATAACTCGCGATCTAATTTTCGTAGCGCGGCCAAATTTTGTTTGGTAATTTTTTATGAGACAGTGTTAATTTTTGGTGACAGGAGAACCCCACCGTGAGGGTCGAAAAATTTCAAATGCTTATAACTCGCGATCTAATTTTCGTAGCGCGACCAAATTTTGTTTGGTAATTTATTAAGCTATTGCATAGCTATTATCGCTGGCTTTGAGCGCGGCGACCGAATCTAGGAATTCCGTAACGAGAAAAAATCCTAACACTCCGGTTAACGACGTTTGAGTTTGATAGACTTCGGCGCAGTATCCTTCGATAGACTTCAGCAGACATTGACGCGGTATTTTTGCATAAGTTGATAAAAAATACTATGCAATAGCTTTACCGCGGCAGTCCCCGAGTGCCACACATATTTTTGTTTTTTTTTTAATCACAAATAGTGTGTAAAATATAATTATAATATGTGTATAAAGACGAATTTCTCTGACAGTGTACATGTATTAAAAGCTTAAAAAAGCATAGAAGCTTTTTAAAAAAAAAAATATCGAAGTAAATGAGAGTTGTTTAAATTTTATTTAATGCAACTGTATATAAAAATATTTAGAATACCTATTTTTGTTAACCATTCTTCCACAATGTTATTATATTTTTAATGTTTCAACTGAATTTTAAAATATTTAAACATTTACTTTTCATTATTTTTTTAATACTTTTAATAAACATGTACAGTGAAATTAATGTTCTTCAAGTGCAATACTAGGCATTTTATAAAATATTTTAAATGGTACATTAATATTTTGGATTAAGATGTTATTTACATTTAAATAAAGTTCAATTTTCCTTTGCTTTCTGTATTAATAGATGAAATCTGCTTTTTAATTAAAGATCGAATGTAAGAATTCTGTTGTATAGGGTCGACATACGGCGAATCAATTACAAAAGCCAAAGAAAAAAACATCTTCGAATACTGCAAGATTCTCTACATTTATATCTATAAATATTAAAATAAGTTAAAAAGATACACAAATAGTAATAATTTATTATTAATAAAACAGTCATTTCCTTTTGTTTACTTATTACGTTTTTCGCAATAGTAAGTAAAATCTTTTGTTTAATTTTGTGCAAAATTGAAGTAAAAAAATTACGAAGCCGACTTATGAGCAAAATGATAAGGAGTTTTGATAAACTGCTGTTTTTATTTTTATACATATATATATTTATCTAATATAATTTTTGTATTGTGTCTTTAGATGTCTTTTTTTAAACCACCAGAACGACCCTCTTCCAAGAAAAAAAAGAAGTTTGAAAATGTGCGTATTTCTTTTTAATCTACTCGTTGACATTCAATAAACACAAAAATCTTTGGTGAAAGCCAGATAATAAAAACTTACAATTTCTAAAAAATCCTGACCATTCAGCAGTTTTTAAAAAGCAACACAAAATTTGCTGACTATATTAACGATATCTGTCAGAATTATCGCGATATTTGACGGGTTTTTTTTTATGAAAAACTCAATACAGTTGACTATGAAATCTTGACAAAAAATAGTTTTTGTTACATGCGCATGTGCATATAAAAGATATTTCATATAATTGATCATATTTCATTAAATATTTAATAATTTTACATTCCAAATACACTGAATTATTTCTACTACATTTTGTGAAATTCTCTGAAATGGCAATAAATTTAATGAAAAACCCCGCATGGTATAAACAAAAAGTATTCAACGATTTTTTGAACTTGCCAAAAAAATCGATATATCTCCTTGAATAACCATCCTCTTTTTACACAAATGATCGCATACATTTTACAATATTAATATGCTCGTAAGATATATCCATATATCTTTTCGTGCATTTCAATTCACAGGGTAATCCGAAACAAAATTATTTTCTTTGGATTCTTAAATTACTCCTAATTTACTTTCAGATTAAATTACCTTTGATAAATATGAAATGGAACATATTATTCTAATTTCTGGAGTTCCAGAAAAACCTGATATATATATATCTTTAAATATTTTACAATATGTCTAATATTGAAAATATTCGGTCACTAACAGTCATATAATGTGGACTCACTTTACTTCTTGTAACACGTTTTTTCATATTGTCCTAAACAAGATAAGGATTGCACATGTCTTTGTGCAATAGGGGGATCTACTATTTATCTTTGTAAAAGTAAATCCATTATCTAAATAAAATTCTTTATTAAATTAAAACCTCCAAAGCAATTTTTTAAATCATTTATTCTTCAAAAAACAAGTTTTATTCTTTGATAAAATATTTACTACTTACTATTATTTTCTTTAGTTTATGAGACAATTTTTCATTTGTCAGTTTGTGTCTGTATACAAATGATTGAATATGAATGTAACTAATAAGAATTTCAATAAGTGATTACAATAAAATTAACTCTTTAATTATAAAATTGATTTGATGATTGAATTGATGAAAATATTTATCTAAAATTATTCAGCATTTCGGAAAAAAAATTCAATAAAAACAAAACAAAAAAAATAATGTTCATATTCCTTAAAACACATTTTTACGTTCATGTAAATATAATCAATGAAACGTATTTAAAAAATATACTGTTAGAACATCTAAAATTGTAATGTTAAAGGTTTTTGATACTTTATGCCATTATTAATATTGCAGCTTAAGGTGAAATGCCATGTTTACAAAATACACACCACGTAGATTTTTATTAGCAGTCATTGTGGGGAATTACCACTTAATTGTAAGTAAAAGGAATTCCTACTAAAACTTTAATTCTGTTTGCATTATTTAAAAAATACTGCTATTTTATTGCTATTTCATTTGCTCATTTAACCTTCCTGGTAAATGTCCGAAATATTGTAGCTGACTCTTTTATTTATCCATATAAGTCTTAGTTTAATCACCAAAGAAAAAAAATCTGATGTTTTTAGAGAATACTGGATCCTTACTGCAAATCATAAATAGCTACTGGTTTCCTCTTCTTCAGGTTAGGGAATTACCAGCGTCTTGAACAATACTTTAAGGTGAGAAAGCGAAAATTTTGGGGGGGAAGATTCCGGATGTTTTCCGTTTCGTTAAAATGCCTGTTATTTTAATTACTATAAGATGACTGGTTATTTCTTTCTTGTTGATTTTTTTTCTTGGCTAGTAACTAACTTGCCAAAGATTTTCATCAGTTAATACCAAGCACAAATTCAATCGTGATTTTAAATTCATAAATTTTTCAAGTGTTTAATATTACATAAAGAAATATTAAAACCTAAGCAATATTTTAAAGGTTTCTAAATGTATTCTTGCATATAAATAAGCTTTATTGGCCTGATAAATATTTTTAATAATTATTTATTTTTATAATTGTAAAAAATTCGATGTTAAAGGCAGTTTAAAAAGTTTTAATAAATGTAAATATATGTAGCATATAAGATAGTTTCAGATAACAAGGAAATTCCACCCCTAGCCTTGCTAATAAGCTAGGCCCACCAAAATCCATCCAGACACGGCAGACTTTAAAAGCAAGCTAGTATTAACTGCCTTGATAAGATTGCAGAAGCTTAAATTGTAATTAAACTGTTAGTGTCATCTCTTGTAATTAGGTTTCCACCCATTTCCCTTAATAATTGCCTAAAATTCCTAAATAATATATTTTTAAATTCATATATCACACTATTAGGCATCAAATATTAAATATTACTAATGTTTTTGAGAGTAATTTCATTACAGAGCATTCGTTATATATACTTTTGTTAAAAGAATATTATATTTCTTATATCTACTATAATACCTGCAGTAATAATAGCCTAATATATATATCATGATATATCATTAAATTTAATTATAATGCGAGGTATTTATTTCATAATTATAGTTCAACTAAAAAATATAATTTTATAATGCAGTTTCCTGTAATTGTTGCATTTCATGTACAATGATTGATGTATAATGTATAATTTAATTTCTGCAATAAATCCTTTATATTACTCAAATACAGTAAATTTGCATGAGAGAAAAGCAGTTGTGAAAGTAAATGCATTATAATCTACATTTTTATTATTCTATATTTTATAAAAGAGAAACATAAATTTTAAAAATTATTACACAATAATTAATAAAGCTTGCATATTCAAACCTTAAACTTTATATGTTCCGTTTTATAAATTTCATAAAACTATGAACATATCATTGCAATTTCCGTGGAATAGTTTTACCTGACAAATTATCACTAGTTACTCTAATTATGTGTATCTATCAGAAGCATATGATATTTTCCAGATGACATTATAAGGAACGTTCAAATATATTCAAATGGCTGATATCTAGAGTGTTAATCACCGGTAGACTCATCAAATGAAAGTGAATGCGTTCAATACTGCTTTGCTATTAAATTCGTAATATCTGTATTCTGAGGTTAAGAGAAACATCTTAAATTACAGAAAATGGATTAAATTCAAATTACTATCCAAGTGAACTTTTTGACACTTTTACTTACCCATCATACGTAGTATAGGGTAAGTCTTGCAATGTTTTGAAAATCGAAAATTTTTTTTGACGGATTTACACGTTTTAGGTAGTGGAGATTACGAAAAACATATTTTTAGGAAAAAAAATTTGCCGTCCGTCTGTCTGTCTGTCTGTCTGTCTGTCTGCAAACGCTCTATCTCCCGAACAAATTGAGATAGAGGCTTCAAATTTTGTATGTAGTTAGTATGTAAGAATGGGACAAACCCTATTTAATATCAGCAACCTCGATTATCCGGAACTATTTTTTTCGGACTCTCAAAAAATTCGTTCTGATGAAAGGTATATAAAAATTTTCGAATTTTTTTGTTCTAAGGAATGGACGTAAAAGGCAATAAAATAACACACAATTTGCATATAGAACAAAGTCGATCGCATTATTAGTGGCCGAGATATTTGTAATCTTGTTTTCCACATTCTTCGATTTTTCATGACCCTGTATTTCATTCAAATTTCAATTCAGAAGTATATTTTAATTGGAAATGAGACGCTTAATCCGACGCAGTTAATTGTTAGTTAATAGAGTTATTACGGTGCCCTCCAACGACTAGTTTCTATTTTTGACAGAAATATAAAAGTATGTTGATTTACAAATTCCCAACATTCAAACTATGTATCATTGCCTTGAATTGCACAAAATCAGTTTACTCTTTAATACTTTAATTAAAGAAAAATATACATTTCAATATTTATGTAATTAAACTCATAATTACGACATTTATTTCATTAAATTATTACATAATATTTAATAAAGATTGCATATTCAAACTATAAATTTCATGTTTTCCGTTTTATAAATTTCATAAAACTATGAATATATCATTGCATTTTCCGTGGAATAGTTTTATCTTCAAATTATTACTAGTTACTCTAATTATGTGTATCTATCAGAAGCATGTGATATTTTCCAGATGATGCTATGAGAAACGTTCGAGCAGTTTCAAATGACTGATTTCTAGGGTGTTAATCATCAGTAGCCCCATTAAATGAAAATGTCTGCGTTCAATTTTGATTTGCTATTAAACGCGTAATATCTGTGTTTTGAGGTTGAGAGAAGCATCTTAAATTACTGCAAATGGATTAAATTCAAGTTACGATCCAAGTAATGTTCATGTATTTTGTACTTTTTACTTTATTCTGTCTTTACAATAAGATAATATTGGATTCATGAAAATTTTCGAAATCCGGTTTTCGACGGTTTATACATTTTAGGGGCTAGAGAACCCGAAAAACATGAATTTGCAAAACGTCATCAATGCATCTGCCAGTCTGCCTGTATGTGACATAAATATTGTGGGTGCTCTATCGCAAGAACTTATGCATGGAATTTTACAAAACTAATGCATAGAATTTTTTGATTATAAAAAAATACTATTTTTCTTAAATCATCTATATTTTTATTACTGAGAATAATTTCATAACAGACCATTTGTTATACATTATTTTTGATTGTTAAAAAGATACTATATTTCTTATTTCTTCTATAAAACCTGCAATAATATTAATGCCTAGTATATAAAACATGATATATCAATTAACATTTATTATAATACGGGTAATTTATTTCAATTAAGAAATGTGATTAAGAAATTAAGAAATATAATTTGTATAATGCAGTTTCCTGTAATTGTTGTATTTAATGTCCAATTTTTGATTTAATTTCTGCAATAAATCTTTTAATTACTCACATGAGACAGAGCCAGTTTTATATTATTAGAAACGAAACACATAAAAATATACACTTTTATTATTTTACATTTAATCTTTACCTGGGACTTCGGACAGCATCTAAAAGAGAAATGTACATTTTAATCGTTATGTATTTAAACATATAATTACGACATTCATTGAATTAAATTATTACATAATAATTAAAAAAGCTTGCATATTCAAACCATAAAATTTACATGTTCTGTTTTATAAATTCCATAAAACTATGAATATACCATTGCATTTTCCGTGGAATAGTTTTCCCTGACAAATTATTACTAGTTATTCTAATTATGTGTATATATCATATGATATTTTCCAGATGACATTATGAAGACCGTTCATGCAGTTTCGAATGGCTGGTTTCTAGAGGTTTAATCATCAGTAGCCCTGTTAAATGAAAGTGACTGCGTTCACTATTGCTTTGCTATTAAACGCGTAATCTCTGTATTTTTAGATTAAGAGAAGCATCTTAAATTACTGCCAATGGATTAAATTCAAGTCACCATCCAAGTAAAAATTATGCATTTTGTGCATTTTTTATTTTTTAAAGAAATATAAAAATACGTAAATTTTCAAATACTCGACTTTCATATTTGTTATTTGTTTAAAATGTACCGAAGAATTTTACTCTTTAATATTTAAACGTAAGAGATATTTACATTTTAATCGTTATTTAAGAAAACACATAATTACGAATTTTACTGCTTTCAATTATTACATAGCATTTAAGAAAACTCGCATATCAGGACCACAAACTTTACATGTTCCGTTTTATAAATTCCATAAAACTCTGAGTATATCATTGCAATTTACGTGGAGTAGTTTTAACTGACAAATTATTACTAGTTAGTCTAATTATGTGTATCTATCAAAAGCATGTGATATTTTCCAGGTGACGCTATGAGAAAACGTTCGAGCTGTTTCGAATGACTGATTTCTAGAATGTTAATCGTCAGTAGTCGCATTAAATGAAAATGACTGCTTTCAATATTGCTCTGCCATTAAACGCGTAATACCTGTGTTTTGAGGTTAAGAAAAGTATCTTAAATTACTGTAAATGGATTAAATTCAAGTTCCCATCCAAGTAAAATGTATGCATTTTGTACTTTTTACTTTCTTTTAGAAAGAATTCTAGAATTCTTTCTTCTTCTTAAAAGAAAAAAAGTATTGGATTCGTGAAAATTTGCGATATTCGGTTATCGACAGGTTTCAACTTTATAAGGGTGAGAAAAGCCAAAAAGCATGTTTTTGTAAAATATCTGTCTGTGAATCTGTCACTATATCTGTCTGTATGAGAGAAAAAATTTTGGGCAATCTATCTCAAGAACTAATGCATAGTATTTTACAAAAATTAGATTATATTAGACCTTGCTACAAACTAGATCTGGTTAGTTTTCCGTCTGTATCTCTCAACAGGGGGCACTGGTATGCTGCATCGTTCAAAATTAGCTTAATAGCCATATCTCAAGAACTATATGATGGATTTTCATAAAACTTTAGATTTTATTAGTACTTGACATTACATGGTGCAAATATTAGATAAAGCTACCATGATACATTATTCATGATTATAGCAATAGTTCTATCTCAAGAACTAAAGAACGAGATTTTTTATAACTTCATATCCCGTTCGTGCCTTTCATAGATAAGTGTTCCTTAGTTTTTGGTGTAAATCATCGTACAGATAGAGAATAAGAAATTAATATAATAAACAATTTTTAAAAACACTTCCACGTATTTGTCGTAACGGTTAAATTGAATTAACGTAAACA
The DNA here is from genome assembly GCA_964019185.1 of Maratus speculifer. Classification (NCBI taxonomy): domain Eukaryota; kingdom Metazoa; phylum Arthropoda; class Arachnida; order Araneae; family Salticidae; genus Maratus; species Maratus speculifer. The sequence continues at coordinate 163,726,500 of OZ025294.1, read as the reverse complement.
TTAAAAAGCATATCAGAAACACTTCCCACCGGATCCGATGCAATATTAAACAGTGCAACTATATAAAAGCATTTAATAAACAATATATCTATATAACAATATTTATTTAAAAATATAATTATGTACAAGTATTTATTAAACAGTACAACTACATTACAGTGCTATTAATCAACATAACTATGTAATATAATTTATTAAACAGTATAACATTATCTGAAGGCACAGATTAGTAAAGCAGATATATATTCAATAACATATTAAGTATGTTTTGTACTAAATCTGAACCACGCATCTATGAAAAGAACCAAAATTTAGTGTGCTGAAGACCATCAGAGTAGCACCTTCTCCGCTACACAGTGTCAAGCATCATTTTAAACAGTTTTTAAATTTGAAACAGTAGAATCATCAATTGACAACCATGTGATTATTTCATAAGAATAAAGAATACCTGCAGATATTCTATGTATGTCAATGAGATATGTTATTTTTATAGTGCAAATAACTAATCAACTGAGCAAGATCTTTGAGAATACCCTTTCATTCAATCACAGATTAAAATAGCAAAAAGAAAAAAAACTATGATATTATTGATTTAAAGATGTTTTTTTTTGTTTTGTTTTGTTTGTTTGAAGTTCACAATTGATTAATTGCGAAACTAAAATTTTTACATTTATTGTAAATTAAAATGTGCATAACATATGAAAGATGTTTTTTCCAAAATATTCGGTAGCATTACTACTTTATTATTTTTTACGACTACCATATCGACATACATGTCCCGTAAGAAAAATTGCAAAATTGCAAATTTATCTCCAAATGATTGCGATTTTTTTGGAATGTACATAACATAGTACGTATAATTTATGCGGGAATTCGCAGCCTGCAGCGTTTTTCAAGCAAACATTATATACATATGAAACGATAAAAACTAACCCCTTTTTAAAATTATAATTTAAAAATAGAGATAAAAAATTTAAAGTCCCAGATAATATTTTATCTTCTTTAAATTCAGAAGCTTAAATCTACTCTGTCCCTGTTAATTTTCTTTCCCAGCTTACCATTTATTACATTCTTACATCATTTTTGGACGGTTCTTAAGATTGACATTGCTGATATAAGTTATTTTTGAGGCATTTGCGGTTAAGAATTCATAAGTTACCAAACCCGAAAATTGAACGGGTGTTAATCTCATATCATTTTAAAGTTAGTCAAAAAATTAAAATAACGTTCCTTATAAATGCACAACTGTGCTCTCTGTCAGAAAATATGACAAGTCCTAGGATATTAACAAGAATACCCGCGAACAATTAGGGACTTTGCTAACTTGAGAGGCGATGTAATTCCAAAAACCGACGTAAGTGGCTCGCGGGATTTCCGTTCGGACCTGTAGATTCAATGCATGATTTTGCGGTGAAATAAGTGAGTTAGATAAAATCAAGAAATTCCCGAGTGAAATTCTTATCTACCAGTTATGGCGACAAAAGTCATCTTTACATACACTGGTGTGCAAAATTTAAGGACGATTCCCAAAATGACAATTTTCGAAGGATTTTCAAGCGATAATTTTCATTCGAATATTCAAAAGGAAGTAACATAATTCGGATAACTAATATCCTGGCATAGCTGCTAGTCCATATAACATCTGATTCAGGTCACACATGGTCATAAGAGTCACAGTCAATACGGCGAAACAAAAAATAGGAAATTCCATACGTCTCTTCTATGAGTCTCGAATGACTTGTATATGTGACTCCACTGACAGATCATTGTGACTGCTATTTTCTGGCGAGTCACTAGGTGACTTTACAATATCTTTTCATTGAGACTCTCGTGTGACCTCTCATCTGGAGACTCAATTTCAAAGTCATTGTGAACGGTGCATTTTGATAAATTAGCAAATATTGTTCCATTAAAGTCACATAGTGACTTTTCACCACTTTTCACAGTGGTTACTTCACAGTAGGGTCTCTGTCACCATTTCACAAAGTCTTCTGACATAAAGACACCATGTGACTTTAATGTGATATTATTTATTTAACTATCAAAAAGCAACTTTTACAATGATTTTGAAATTGAGTCTCCAAATGACAGTCACATGAGAGATTTAATAAAACGACATTGTAAAGTCACCTTGTGACTCCATACAAACCAGCAGTCGCAGTGACCTGTCAGTGGAGTCACATATAGTAGTCATTTGAGACTCATAGAAAATACATATGGAATTTCCAATTTTTTTGTTTCGCCGTAGTGACTGTGACTCTTGTGATCATGGGTGACCTGAATGAGATGTTATATGGACTAGCTATTATGCATTCGAATTATGTTACTTTGGCTATTCGCGTGAAAATTATCGGTTACAAATTGTTTGAAAATTGGCATTTTGGGACTCGTCCATAAATTTTGCACACCAGTGTATATAAAACATTTTTGTATTAGTGAAAAGTCGAGAAACATCAAATTTCGAATGGTGGTTACATATAAGATATAAATGATTTCTAAGAACATTTCTTTAAAAAAAACTTTAAACCGATAAAAATATCCAAAAAAGTCCTAAAACGTTTTAAATGTTTTTTACTGTGAAATCTCAGTAATAACCGTACCGATTTACAAATAATGGTGTCAAAATGATGGTGATAAGACTTGCTCGAACAAAGGCTATATTTTATGTCGGTTTCATTACTTAAAAAGGGATTGCAAAAGCAAAACAGTTCTAAAAATGTAATTTTTGTGTTATTGAAGAGCACAGAAACATTGAACATTAGTTACTTATTAGATACAAATCTCTAAGAGTGTCTCTTAAATAATTCCAAATTTGAAACTGAAAAAGAGTTCTAAAAAATTTCTAATCGGAGATTTCTGAGTAATCTCAGGCAGCATCAAAGAAATTAAAAAAGTAATGCTTGGAAATTGATAGTGATAACTTTTACTCTAACATAGGTTCTATTTCCTGCCGGTGACACTACCATTAGCGAATTGCAGGAGAAAAAACGTTATAAACTGCGATTTTGTGTTATTGAAGAACTTAGAAACCAAAAATATGGCATTGTAGTTACTTATTCATCGGAAATTATCGCTATGGTTTTTTTAACCATTCACTATTTAAAAACGTGACCGTGGGAGACAAATGTTCTAAATACCGAATTCTACGCAATCTCAGGAAGTACGAAACAATTTTCAATGGTAATATTTGAAAATTCGTGGTGAGAGCCGTTGCTCTAATATAGATTCTATTTTATGTCGGTTCATAACCACCTGAAGGTCGCAAGAACAAAAATACTCTCAATTGCAATTTTTGTGTTTTTGAAGGGCTTAGAAATATTAAATTTTGTATGCTAGTTAGTCTCTGAAAAAAAAAGTAAACAAACAGAATGAAAAAAAAGAAAAAATATATCAAAAAGCACGGAAAGCGTTCTAAAAATTAATCTTAAAATGTATAGAACAGATTTCAAAAATAATAGTGCAAAAATAATGCAGACAAAGGTTTCTCCAATATCACCTTTATTTTATGTCGGTTGTAAATCCGAAAAAAACGATGCACGAACAAAAGGTATTATATCGATTTTTTGCATTTTTTGTGTTATTGAAAGGCCTAGGAACATGAAATTTATTTTGATAATTATTTACTAAATATACCTGCTCTGTAAGATCATTGCTTCAACATATCGAAATTTTGAAAAGGGTGAAAATGCACAAAAAGCGTTCTAAAAAAGTTCTAAATAAAGATTTCTACACGATCTTCTGAAGTATCTAGCCAATTTCAAGAACAGTATTTGCAAACTGAAAGTGACTGCTAGATTGCTTGAACTCAGGCTATACTTTTAGTTGTTTTCACTACAACATGGAATTGCAGTGGCAAAAAAAAATATTCTAAATTGCATTCTTTGTGCTACTGAGAGTGTCTAACAATCTGAAATTTGACATCTAAAAATGCAAATGATTTCTAAGAATCTCCGAAAGAAAATTCTAAATTTAAAGGATAAAGCAAACGAAAGGCGTTCTAAAACAGATCAAAATTATGATTGTTTATTTTTTTCAATCTTATGACAGACCAAATCTGTTTAAAAGTTAATGGCTCAAATTGGTGGTGATAGAACCTGCTCAATATAAGCTATAATTTATGTATTTGTCACTATCACCAAAGTATTGCAGAAGCAAAAAGAATGTTATAAATTGCAATTTCTAAGATACTAAAGAATTCAGAAATTCCAAACGTAGCATGGTAGTTACTTATAAAATAGAATTTTCTTCTAAGAACAATCAAATCCAAATTCGAAATTTAAACATGTGAAGTGAAAAGGAGGTTCAAGAAAGCGCTCTGAAATATCCTAAATTATCATTTTTATGTAATTTCAGGAAATATTAAACCGATTCCAAAAATAATGATTGCAAATCAATACTGATCGTCTCTGATCCTACAAGGTCTATATTTTGTGCCAATGTCACTACCAACTTGAGTTGGTACAAACCACAAAGGTTTTTAAAAAAATCTTTAAAAATTTTAAAATTACTTTTTGTGTAAGATATTAGGAAATACTAAATTGATTTCAAAATTAAGTTTGGCAAATATATACTATTAAAAAAAATCAAAACTTCAAATGAATACTAACATGAGCGTATGAAATATGCATAAAAGCTTCAAAATATTTTCCTAATTATCTTTTATTTAGAATTAGGTTTTATTCTTATTAATTTATGTCTCATATTTACTTACTGCAGTATAGTAAATACGTTTCGCTAAACTAGCGTTTAATTAGGAATTTTTTAATTATTTCCAAAAGTATAATTACTTCTATTAAAAATTCGACGTACATATATCACTTCTTAAATTTCAACTATTACGGAATAAAGCCGAAGGGATTGATAGTATATACACACATAAATATATCTATAAGGATAGATATATTGATTGATCATTATAACGATTATTTCGTTATACGTTGATTATTTTCTTAAATTATTCCTTTGCACCCCCCTTCCCTTTTCAATTCAAAATTAGTTTTAAATTGTCCTTCATTTCTTTTCCATTTTCCTCGCTTATTATTTCTGTAACCGAAAATCTGCTGCTGCCCAAGATTATCTGTGAGAAATACACCCACATTTTTAATCAACCGTTCAAAACAATTTCCAGATGTCGGCTAATTCTGATCGAATCAATTCTTCATTACCTTATAAGGAGATCCTCTCTGTATCGCGGTTAAAATTTATGCTTACGCTTTTTTTCCTTTCTTGACAAAATCCTAAAAAGAATTTAACATCTGCCCATTAAAATCTGGTGCCCCTTCTGTGTGCTTTTTTGCTTAGACATAACAACACGTGTAACATTTATCTATTGGCAACCATATCCCTTCCCCATCCCAGCTGGGCAGCCAAATTGAATTCTGATCATGCCGGCTGCATTTTAACTGTAGTTTGGCGTATACTATCCATTGTGCATGGGCGAACTTGTGTATGTTGGCGATTTTCTTTCACGCCAAAAGTGGCGGTTTGTTTCTATGTACGAACAGACTTGACTCGCTGCTTTTAACTGAATAAGTTGTAAATCTCTGTTCGGAGATTTTCTCCGATTATTATAAGTGTACCCCCCTATTACTACATGTTTAAATAAAAAATGACTTAACAATCATGGTGGGGTTTTTTTGCGATCTTCACATCTGACCTGGACTACTATACTTTATTTCGTTTCTTCTAAGTGTTCTAACAAAATATCTGCTACTACAAAACGTCCCTACAAGAATCTCTGGTGCCGTCTGACCTTTTCGTTTTTCCCCACATTAAAAAAAAATGGGGGAGGTACAATCAACTGCCACTTTCCTGCGGATGTGATGCATCTTCGTTTCTTCTATTTTCTTCTTTTCATGCCCTGGTAGAGAATTTAACTGCTATTTGTGTCGCCTGCTACGGTCAGCCGAAATGGACCTATTACTACATGTTTAAATAAAAAATGACTTAACAATCATTGTGGGTTTTTTTTCGCTATCTTCACATCTGGACCTGGACTACTGTACTTTATTTCGTTTCTTCTAAGTGTTCTAACAAAATATCTGCTACTACAAAACGTCCCTACAAGAATCTCTGGTGCCGTCTGACCTTTTCGTTTTTCCCACATTAAAAAAAAAAAAAAAAAAAAAAAAAAAAAAAAAAAAATGGGGGGAGGTACAATTAACTGCCACTTTCCTGCGGATGTGATGCATCTTCGTTTCTTCTATTTTCTTCTCTGCATGCCCCGGTAGAGAATTTAACTGCTATTTGTGTCGCCTGCTACGGTCAGCCGAAATGGAATTCACGCCCCTGTCTTCACCTGCTCTGTCCGTCGAAAATGCATACTCCGTCGAAAATGCATACACCCGTACTGAAAACCATCTGCTGCGAAATCCTCCCCTGGGTGCCCTCCGGTTCGCGCTCTCAAGGTGCAGCATTAATCAACGAGTGCTGCAGTGAATATCTCCTACGATCGTCACCCCCAGCTGATGTGTGCGGATGTTTCGCAGTGATCTTTGTTTGCGTACGAGTTATACGAAGTGTGCCTCTTCAAAAAAAGCAACCTTTTAAAAAAAATCGTCATATGTGTGTGTTGCCACTATCATCGACACCCCCTTCATAGTGTGTGCGTTCTGTGTGTTGAGTGAACGTATTCTACAGAAATTTCATAAAGTCTTTCGTGTGTATTAGTGTGTAATAAGTATTCCTGTGTAGTTATGCATCGTAAAGTGAACGTGCTAAAAAATACTAATTCTGTATAGTGATTTATCCGTTGTTGTCCGTAAAAGAAAGTGAAAAATTGCACATGCAATATATAAGTCTTCAGTTCTTTCTTCCAGTGATGTGCAAATTAGAGGCAGGTGGCAAAGATAAATAAATTTTGTGGGGTACAGGTGTGAAATAAAAGCAACAACCCAAATTATCATTGTTAAATTCATCATAAATAATTCATCGTATGCATCATCATTTAATAGTGTGCAACAACTTAAATCACCATCGAAGTAATACACATGTTGAATGTGGGAGCAGATCTTGTCCCATTTCCCTAGTTTTTTGTGTAATTAAATTAGTAATTATTTAGTTATTTTTTAAAACTAAATCAGTAAGTCAACCTATGTACTTTGTTTATTTCATGTTCTGCTTTCACATTCAGGACACAACGGTCAACATTTATGTTCTGTTCCAGAGCATTAATATAATCCTGTTATTGTGGTTTTGCAAAGATTTTTGATTTGCGAAAGCTCGGTAACTGTTGTCTTTTCTAGTTATTATTTTTAGTGACATTATATGCAGTTTTTTATCAGTTATTTGCATTTATGTGCTATTATTTCATGTTTAACGTCCCACCCCCCTTCTGTTTTTTTTCAATTTTGTATTTAGATTCTCTAGTATGATTAAATGAGTTTTTAGCCAGTTTTGAACTTTTAATCATAAAGTTAAAATAAGATTATTCTTTTTCATCTAAAAAAAAAAAAAAAAATTAAAAATAAATAAAAATATTTTAAGTTACGAAAAGAGAACTTTTCCTTGCGTAAAGAAGTTAAAAGAAGATTTCATTTTATTGCTTGCTTACTAACAGTTTTTGGTGTTTTCTATATAGTTTTCTTTGCTTAATTATCTAAGGATAAAATAAGTTTTTTTAAAGTGAAGGAATATATAGATATATGTTTTCAAAGTGTAATTATTTTGCTATTTTATTTATTTTATTTTCTAAATGATTTACTTTTGTATGTGCTTCCTTTGCTTTACTGTCATAGGAGCTTAAAATAAGATATCTTTAAGGTGAAGTATTATATTTTTAAGGTCTATTTATTTTGCTATTTTATATATTTTACTTGCTAGGATATTTACTCGTTTTCAATGTGCTTTAGGGTATAAGTCCGGTCTGTGTAACAATTTTTCAATAACTTGTGGGCTTAAACAAAAAAAAAAAAAAAAAAAAAAAAAAAAAAAAAAAAAAAAAAAAAAAAAACTGTAATTACGGCGGAAAAACAAATTCCGATAAATATCATTCAATTTGATGGAGATCCAGATTTGCTTAATTTTTTTTTTGATCAAATTAGAGTCTCTGCGGAAATTAATAAGTATAACCCACAGACAACAATCGCAATCTTAAAGGGAAAGTTAGTTGGGCCTGCACAAAAATTTCTAGCCCAAAACCCTGATCTACAAAAGATAACAGACCTCGATTTGCTGGAAAAGGAATTTGCGTCATTCTTCGCCCCCCCCCCCCTAGTAAATGTGTTGCTTCTGTTGAATTGTCCAGTTTAGCACTTATGCCTTCTGAGACCATAAAAAATTTAGCCCATAGACTAAATGTTCTTGCGAATACAGTTTATGCAGATATCAACGACGAATATGCACGCAACACTATCAAAATCATGAAATTTCTAGAGGCCCTTCCTTCAAATATTAGAATAAAATTACAGGAAGAAGGCATTAATAATTATAAAACAGCAGTTGAAAGAGCGCAAACCCTTCATGAAATTTTAAGGAATGAAAAAATTTTCCATTCCTTACCTTCGGTACACAGACCAGAAAATCTCATTGAATCGCAATTAAAAGAAATTTCTGAGAAAATAAATGCATTGTCTTTTGCCCCTCCAGATACTAAAACAGAATCTGAGCAAAGAAATGTGCAGACTAGACCAAAACATTCTGCAGGTGTTTCACATTTCAAAAAAAATTATAAGAATCGGAACTAGACGTTATTCCCCACACAAGTTTTCATATAAAAAACCAGTTATTTGTCAGTTATGTGGACGAAACAATCACGACGCTCTCTCTTGTTTTAAATGGAAAAGGGCAAACACTCAAAGAAAAAATAATTACACAAATTCCACTCCACAATTTCAGGAAAACTGAAACAGAGATACAATTTTTATGCTGATGATGTTGTGTCTCAGTCTAATACTTCTACATCAGCAACTTTTGTTTTTGACGCTGTTTTACCTAAAATTTCAAGTTCGAGACTAGTTAATTCAGCAGGTTCCCAAACTTTTGACTCCATTAAGATAGCAAATAACACCAGTACACAATCAGAAAGTGATAATGTTCAGATAATTTGTAGTGTAAGCACTATGTCACCATCTCTTCCTCTTGCTAAAGCCACCATAGCAAACCCTGATATTACTTTATTGGCTGATTCTGGTAGTAGTATATCTTTACTTTCACAAAAATTATTTAATCAACTTAAACCTGTGTTCAAATATAAAAGACTCTCCACTGACGTCAATATTAAAACTGTCAATTTTGACGTCTCATTTTCCGCGTGCATCAGAACATCCATCAAGTTAAAACAAACAGCTTTTTCACATCACTTTTATATTGTTGACATACCTGAGTCTTCCAGTTTTGATGACATTCTAGGTTTCGATTTCATAACTAGATATAATGTTGTCATCGATACTTTTAACAAGTGTCTCCATGTCAATAATAATGTCTCTGTTCCTTTAAAAACCAGTAAGGAATCTTCTGGAGATAAACAATCAAAATTATGCAATTCTTTGAGTGATGTTGTAATGAATCAAGGTGTGTTCTTAACTCGTAAAATAATATTAGAACCTCAACAACAAATATGGTGCTCTGTTTACATTTCCAATAACATCAACAATGACAGAAATTATCTTTTTGAATATTTGGCACAAACAAAAGAATTAATAGGAAATGATGCCATTATTCAAATGAATAAATCATCCAATAAAAAAAGGAAAACTTCACAAATACACTATTTCTTCTCGATAACACTTAAAAACATTTCTGAAAAGGCCATTCATCTTCCTAAACATACAAAAATAGGTCAATTGTCTGAGATTGAGGAAATTCTTGATTATCCTTCTGAAAATTCTTGCATGCAAAATAACTCGGAACAGCACTTTCTAAATTTTATTCAAGCCTCTAATGAAATATTACAAAAAAGAAAGCAGGAGTTATCAGCTAATGATTTTAAACTTTCTCACTTAAAATCTGACGAAGCAAAGAACCTAACTAAATTGTTACTTAATTATTATCCTGCCTTTTCCAAATCATTAGACACACTTGGTCATACTGATAAAATTGTACCTGATTTGAAATTCATTAATGATTACCCCATAAAGACTCTCCTTGTCCCTCTTCCCCAAGCATTGCAAAAGGATGTTTTAAACCAAATCAAACAGTTGCTTGATGCCAAAATCATTGAACGTCATTGCTCCGAATGGGCCTGCCCCATGCTTCTTTTTAAAAAGAAACCAGACGGTACAGGTATACAGAAATATAGACTTGCATTATATCTCAGAATGGTTAACACTATAATTCAAGGTTCGTCCTATCCACTTCCAAAAATTTAAACCATTATTTCAAATCTTTCACAATATCGTTTTTTATCTTCTCTCGACTTTCATCAGGCATATCATCAGATTGATTTGCCTGCAAAATTTCAAAATCAGCTCACATTCACTACAATGTTTGGTTCTTTTCGGTATAAGAGATTATTATTCGGATTAAAATCGAGCGCTTCGATTTTCCAATCTTTAATGGATTCGTTACTTGATGAATTACAGTTAGAAGGTGTTTATACCTACCAAGATGATCTCATTGTTGGTGCCAATTCATATACAGAAATGTGTGATAAATTGGACAAAATTCTTGCAATCTTAGTCAAATACAATTTAACACTGTCTCCCAACAAGTGTACTTTTCATCTTGGATTATCTTGGATTTCACATAGAAAATCAAACTGTTTCACCCGTTCAGTCAAACATTGCAAAGATAACTTCTTTTCCAATACCCACAACTAAACGTCAATTAAAAACACTCATAGGCGTCATCACATTTTATAAGTTTCTTGTCCCATCCTTTTCTGAGCTGGTACAACCTCTCATAAACTTAACTACTCCAAAAGCTAAATTTAAGTGGACAAGTAAACACCAAAAAATTATGGACACCATACAGAAGATATTCTTTAATCCACCGATGGTTAGATTAACTGATTGGAAAAAAAATTTCTATCTAAATACTGATGCGTCAAATGTTGCGATTTCTGGCGTCTTACTACAAGAACATGATAAACAACTATTACCTGTTGCATACTTTTCAAAATCTTTAAAAGCATCAGAAAAAATATCCTGCACTTAAATTAGAACTCATGGCGATTCATAAATCAGTTACTGCTTTCAAATATTATTTATACAACAGAGAATTTGTAATCCTTTCAGATAGTAAACCCCTGGAAAAATACAACAAAACTACAAATCCGTCTGATATTATCTCTCGCTGGCTCATGGATCTCTCAGAATGCACATACAAATTTCAACATATTCCAGGTAAAAAGAATGTACTCGCTGACTATTTATCTCGCTGTAACTTTGAAGATAATCAACAGACTTTAGCTACAAATCCTGACCTTATTCATGATCCTCAACCCTTACCTATTGTAGAATGTGATACTCCACATTCCAGCTCGAGTGATTCTAACATGCATGTTAACTACCTTATTTCTGGTACACAAACAAATCCTGACCCTTTATTAGAAATTTCAAATGAAACATTTGCTACCGAACAACAAAATGACCCTACCTTGTCTGTTGTTTATAAAGAAATCTTAAAGAAAGGATCTTCTCAAAAATTTCCTAAATATTTCATTCACCAGGATTCAAAAGTTTTAATGTTAAGAAAAGAAAATATTCTTAATAACACTTTTTCATATCACATTCTTGTCCCAAATTCACTTAAAAGTAAAGTCTTAACAATTTCACATTTATCTCATTTTGGCTTTAATAAAACTTATGAATTCTTGTCAGGCAGATATTTTTGGAAGTGTATGTATGTAGATACTTTAAACTTTGTTGCATCTTGTGTCAAATGTCTTCAATGTAAACATCATCAAACTCCACCCGCACCTTTGCAGCCCACATACACTCCCAGCTACCCTGGTCATACTATCAGTACAGATCTCCTTGGACCGTTTGCTAATGGCAAATATGTTTTAACTATCACTGATCATTTTTCGAGACATATTGAACTCTTTCCACTTAATGACATATCTGCAAGTAAGGTTCTTAAATACTTATTCTCTTACATAACCACCTTTGGTTATGAGAGACCTTCGGTTGTCTTATCAGACTTAGGACCCCAGTACACTTCTCAGGTATATAAAATTTTTAATGATACAATGGGCCTTAAGGTATTACACAGTTCTGCCTCGAGACCACAATCAAATGCGATTGCAGAGCAAATAAATAAATCAATCAAATATTCAGTCAATATTCTTTTACAAGAAGGTCACTCATTCAAAAATGCAGTCTTTATACACAAATCTCTTTATAACGGCTCCAAACATGCAACTACATTGTACTCTCCTAACCTTCTTCATTTTGGACGCGAGTTTTCTCTAATTTTTGATACTTTTGATCAGTCGTGCAACCAACCCTTTCTTGATAAACATATTGAAGTACACAAATTACTTGATGATTTGAGTAAGATACATCACAAGGCTTATAACAACATTAAATCTGCTCAGGATAAAAGATATAAATATTACGGTCAGAAAGCTAAACTGAGATTCATTTGTTTAAAAGACATTGTATACCTAAAGTGACAAGTTTAAAACAAAATATACTGGTCCATATATTGTTATTTGTAAACATTCTCCTGTTTCATTCTCAATTAAAAGGTTGTATGCTGCTGATAACACAACATTTCGGGTACATATTGATAGACTTCTACTAGCTCCTCCTCGTTATGGACATTTATTTGAGGCATCAAGTCATATAAACAATACTAACTTTAATACGTTTTATCAACCACAGACATACAATTTAAGAAAAAGAAGCTAATGTAAATCACTATTTATTATTCTTTTAAGTCATGTTTTATGATACTACATATCCAACCAAAAGAGCTCATGGTTGTGTGCATATTGTTTTCGACTGATCTTTAACAATATCATGGCTGGTCCATCACTGTTGCTCTGAAGATCTCGTGGAAACGATATTAGGTATCATTGTTATCCTTTAACACTTATATATGTCTTCATACTCACTTAAAATTTTATTTACTTTTTTTTTTTTTTTGCAGTACACTCAAAATTTCTTTGACAATCCTCATTAATTCAGTAAATTTTCCAGTAGCTAACCCCCCACTTAACAATTCCTCTACTGTAGGTCAAACATATTATAGTTAGATAAACATATACTGTAGTTTAGAAAAGTAAACAAATGATTCATGTAGTTAAATAAAACACATTTTTCGTATATGACTTGTCCATCACCCCACTCGATTGTGACACATTTTCTCGTCTCTCTTCATTCTAGGATTGTCTGCCAGTATTTGTTGTTGTATGATATACATTTTTTTTTCCTTTTTGAATTCTTTCCGTTGAAGTCTTGTTCCCGTTCAAAATTAATGCCCTAAGGGTTCAAGCCTCATTGTGTTGAGAGACAGATATTTTTAATTCGAGTTTCAGTTCAAATTGTTTTGAATTGTGATTCCAATTCACAACAATCCAATTTTTTCATGTAATTCGACGTGGGCTCCTTCAGAAGACCACTAGTGCCTTCGGTTGAGCGTCACAACTACCTCCTCATCTAAGGCTAGGCCCTAAGCTGATGCCATAACACTTGTGTTCTACACAAGATTAAGGGTGACACACATTTTTATGGGCGTGCACGAAGCACCTCTTTTTTTTGTCATCCTATGCTTCTGCATGAAACATTTTTTTACAGAAAAACATTTTTATATTTTAATATACATCATATTACTCTTTTTAATTGTTTTGAAAAATATAACGTAATTATGTTATTTTGTGTATTGCTATTCTACATTCATTTAGTGTTAGTTTCATGTTTTGTGTATATGTTTCAAAAATTTTTCACTTGTGTCATGATAACAATCAAAGCTGCAGTAATGTTTTTGTACTGTCTGAGTCGACTCAACTTCTAGATATGAAAATACAGTACTAGCTTGGATCCATAAATATAAATATAAAAAAATATAGAAACTTTAGAACTTCTGACTGTTTTTGAATACAAAAGACTCCATTATCAGGACAGCAACTTTCTACATATACATAAAAAAAACTTTTGCATTTATGTATGTTTTTATGTTTTATAATATTTTATTCTAGCCTATGCACATTGGACAGCAAAAGTTTTTTTGTGGTGCACCGGGTGATATATACATAACGATTATTTCGTTATATATTGGTTATTTTCTTAAATTATTCCTTTGCACCCCCCTTCCCTTTTCAATTCAAAATTAGTTTTAAATTGTCCTTCATTTCTTTTCCATTTTCCTCGCTTATTATTTCTCTAACCGAAAATCTGCAGCTGCCCAAGATTATCTGTGAGAAATACACCCACATTTTTAATCAACCGTTCAAAACAATTTCCAGATGTCGGCTAATTCTGATCGAATCAATTCTTCATTACCTTATAAGGAGATCCTCTCTGTATCGCGGTTAAAATTTATGCTTACGCTTTTTTTTCCTTTCTTGACAAAATCCTAAAAAGAATTTAACATCTGCCCATTAAAATCTGGTGCCCCTTCTGTGTGCTTTTTTGCTTAGACATAACAACACGTGTAACATTTATCTATTTTCAACCATATCCTTTCCCCATCCCAGCTGGGCAGCCAAATTGAATTCTGATCATACCGGCTGCATTTTAACTGTAGTTTGGCGTATACTATCCATTGTGCATGGGCGAACTTGTGTATGTTGGCGATTTTCTTTCACGCCAAAAGTGGCGGTTTGTTTCTATGTACGAACAGACTTGACTCGCTGCTCTTGACTGAATAAGTTGTAAATCTCTGTTCGGAGATTTTCTCCGATTATTATAAGTGTACCCCCCTATTACTACATGTTTAAATAAAAAGTGACTTAACATCATTGTGGGGTTTTTTTTCGCTATCTTCACATCTGGACCTGGACTACTATACTTTATTTCGTTTCTTCTAAGTGTTCTAACAAAATATCTGCTACTACAAAACGTTCGTACAATCATTGATATTGATATAGATATACAAATAGTTAAATAGATACGTATATGTAAACATAACTGGCTCTGAGAGAAAACTCAGTGGAATAACATTAAAATTATTGGAAGGTAAAGTATAATTTTTTTGATAATTTGCACATACGAAAGAAAGATATCAAGCATATTTGAAATAGATACATCCTTATATACAGTGGCTCACAAAAGTGTTCGTACACTTAAGAATTTCAATGAAATAGGGCTCTATTTATTAATTAAAATTAATATTTTAGAATGGGTATTTAAGAGTAAGATCTATGACTCATTATTAACAAAACTACATAAAATATTTTAAAAACATAGCAAAACTTTATTTTGAAAAAATCCCTAATAAAAAAACAACAAAAAGTTTATCTCACAAAAGTCTTCGTACACTTTAAAAAAATCGCTGTATATTTGTAAATATTGCAATATTTCGCTAAAATTGTACTTAATAGGATATTGTTTAGCACCCACAAAAGTTTTTCAAACACCTGGGAATAGATTTAATTAGTGTTTTTGTAATCTCTGCATGAAAGTTGATGCCTTCATCGAATATTGCTGTTTTTACTTCGCTTTTTGTTTCAATTCTGTGTTTTCGTGTTCTAACTTCTAGTTATCTCCAAATATGTTTTACTGGGTTTAAATTCAGCAATTGAGGTGATGTTTTCAGAACTTGTGAACAATTATAAAGATGCCAGAGGCGAACGTTGAGAGCCATGTGCCTTGAATCATTATTCTGATAAAAAACAAAGTTGTATCTGTTACCCATGTATTGGCCTGATAATTTTAAATTGCCTTTTAAAATATTGGAACAAAGATCGTGATTTATTATGCTATCAATATATACCAAATTACCTAATCCTGATGCTGATATGCACCCTCACACAAAGACAACTTCACTGCCATGCTTAACTGTTCAAACTAAGTTCTTTGAATTAAATTCTTAATTTTTTTTGTCCATACTATTATGCACTCATTAGACCAAGAATGGTATACTAGATTTCATCTGCAAATAAAACATTATTTTAATACGATTCGGTTTTATTTATCATTGATTTTGCTAAAGAAAGCCTAAGCTTTCTGTTTTTTTGCCCTAACAAAAATTTTTCTACGGGCAGAATACCTATATAATGCAGCTGGTTTTACCAGTCGTCGAACAGTTTCAGGTGTAACTGAAGTAGAAACTGTTTCATTAAATTCTGTAGCAACTTTTATAGCACTTAAAAGCGGATTTTTTAAGACTTTTCTAATTGTAAGTATTTGATCCCATTGCGTTAACTTAGATTGACGACCTTTTCATACCTAGTTTTCAATCAATTTTTTTTCTACAAAGCCTTTTATCACATACTTCACCATAGAATGGAATAAATTAACTAAGTTTGCAATATTTCGAATTGATTTACTACTATTATGAAGAGAAATAACTAATTTCAAACGCTATTAGTCGTGACGTTACGAGTACAAACCATTTTTAATTAATAAATAGAATATTACGGACCAATTCTGCAAAATATAAAGCCAAGCGATTTTTTAAATGTCAATGCAATGCAAAAATAAAAATAAAGCGACAAATAATATTTTTAATTATGAAATTATCCGAAAATGTTTCTGTGTACGAAGACTTTTGTGGCGTCTTCTTTCCGTGGCATCTTCCGTTTTCATTTTTAGATTTAAAAAAAAAAATCTTTTAATGTTAAACAAAAAGGTTGTGTGTTATTTAGAATAACTTGGAGATAATATAAAAAATTTCTCGACTTCAAATACGAATTTAATTTCAGGGAAATTTCTTTTTAGTACAAATTTTTAAAGTGTACGAACACTTTTGTGAGCCACTGTATATTATAAATGTGAAAGTGTGTCCGAAAAATTGGAATGAACTTGGCTTCAAAACGGATGGATTAATGTCTTTGAATCCTTCCATATGGATAGATTATAGGAGTGGAATGAACATAGGCTAATTTTTATTTATTTTATTCAAATATTTTCCTTAATAATTCAAAATTTAATTATTTTTCATACAAAATCAATAGGCCATTTTTCAGATAAAATTTAACCATTTTCCTTTCCTGTTGCCAAGAAAATAAAAAATTGGAATAATAATTTTTCAGTGGCAGTGAATTTTTAATAAAAAACTTCCACGCGAAAAACTATAATAACATAATTTAAAAGAAAATAAATATGACGTCATGTTTGAAATAAAAATAAAAGGTGTATTTTTTATAATATATTTAACAAGGATATTTGTTTAGTTAATGGGAATTTTTGTGTAAAATATTGCGACATAAATTAAAATTAAAAAGAATGAAAAAGAATTATATTTTTAATAAAATGGTTCACTTACGAAAATGTGACGTCATAGTTGAAATAAAACAGGTACTTTATAGCATTCGTTAAAAATATAAGGGGTATGAATATCAGTAGCTAATGGAGCGAGATAAATAATGACGTCATATTTAAAATGAATCAGAAATATTTTTTACTTATATTAATTAATAAGTTATTAGTTACATACAAATGAATATTTTTATTCAAAACTCATAATTATCAATGGAAGAAATTTTTTGTGGGGAAAAGGCGGAAAATAAAACTACTGATTAATATATTTTTGGCTCGATTCTTTTAAAACTTTCGAACAAAGTTGAAAAGTTATTATGCTTTCGGTTTGTCTGTCTGTCTGGTCGCTTTCTAACTTTCGTAAATATACTCCGATTTCCATGAAATTTTTGGACTTTTTAACGTTTACCTAGCAAGAATACCGATTGAATAAAAGTTTCTACCATGATTAGTTTATTTACAGGGATTGTCAAAAAATTTCCTTGCATTACGGCATTATGAGGTAAATCGTTTTAATTAAATTTAACGATGTTACACCCTGTGAAACATATTCAAATCTATATGCTTTTACAAAGTGCACTAAAATATGCATTTTGTAAAGTATGTAGTGAAAAGGACGCTTATTATTCATTTACAGGGTTACACAGAAGAATTTCATTGCATAAAAATAAAGGGAGGAACAGTTTCCGACATATTTTAATTATGGTAAACGATTTCATGTATAATCAAATTGATATACGTTGCTGAGGCTTAATGTGAGTTATTTCATGCATAATACGAAGTGCGTAGCATTTACAGGGACACACAAAAGATAATAATATTATATATATATAATACTATATATTCTATTCGAAGTACTGTATATGATGGATGATGACTGTAGCATGGATGAAATGCATTTTGAATTATGATATGTGCTTTTGAGTTTCGCTAAATGTATGCATATTAAATGGAGAGTATAAATGGTAATAGAATAAATAGTTAAATTTGGATATACACAGTTACACAAAAGATCTCGGAAAGGTTACTAAATATGAGCGTAATTTACTTAAAGGTGGTTTTAAAATAAAATATACATTTTAATTTTGAACTGCATTTAGTAAACTAAGAAATGTTTGTAGTATATATATAAAATGATATACAGGGTCCCGCAAAGAACTGGATACAAAGTTGTCTTCGGATGATAATTTCTGAAAATGTAATTTAGGTAGTAATAAGAAATATTTTTGTTTGAACTAAATTTTAGAAAGATACTTTCGTGTATTAAAGGCACTTGGAAAACTACAGAGCTGAACAAAAGAATGCAAGAATGTTTCTATCTATCGTATTAATCGCTGAAAGGAAAATTTTAACCAGCAAACAAATTAGCAAATAGGGATTATCAGAAGTTTTTTACCATAAATTCGCGATAAAAAGTTAATTACACATGCTTTTCATCATCGAAATTTTTTGCTTGATTGATCAATTATTTCTTCTTTAAATGTTATGTGAACGAAGTCACGGGTAACTGCTAGTTAAAAATAAAGAAAAGTTGCATAGCTGAATATATGTTAAAAAACAAATAACCATATGACATAAATATATAACATTCTAATAAAGTCTGAATTTTGTTCGTTTGTTCGTTTTTTATATATAACAGTGATAATAAAAGCTAATCTATTTTTCAAATGAACATTTTTCCTGAACAGTTTTTCCAGTAATTACAAGATTATCCAGTAATTACAATAATTTAAAAAATTACACTGGTAAATAAAAAACAAAAAATGTGATAAAATGGACATTTAGATCTGAGTTTTATTGATTTATATTTATTTTGTACTTTTCCTTTTTGTAAACTTAAAACTTAATATTTTTTTGTTAAATGCAAGAATTATCACTTGCTAATTACGCGCAGAAACAACATGGTAAAATAATCCCGGGGATCAAACACGGAAAGCTTGGAATAGCGCCCCAAGTGCTCTACTATTTAGCTACGACGAGGTTTCCCAGCTTGGCATTTTTCACCATGCTAGATAAATATGACAAACTGGAAAGATTTGCCAAACTGAATAGACACATAAATGGGTTCGATCCCCGGCTTAAAAAATTTTCACCATGTTGGCTCTACGCTTAGTTAGTAAGTGAAATATTAAATGTCATATATGTCATATAATGTTCAATGATTTTAAGCGTAATTTCACAGCTGAAAATCTAATCTATTTTGTATGCACACTTATTATCTAAATAAAAACTTATTAGAAAATGCCGTTGAAAAATCATAAACTGTTACATTAAATAATGTTTAAAAGTGAAAACATCTTTGCAGAACAAAAAACTAATTTTGATAACGGAATATTTTAATTATATACTGAACATTTCTTAGTTTTCTTCATTTTTTTTATACATCTGAGCTTAACACTCTTTTCCTTCAGTCAGCGGAAAATTGTTCTTTTCTTAAGAATTCCTAACGCAATTAGGTATTGATTTATTGGCAAACGAATTAATTTAAAACAAACGCTAACTGATATCTAACCTTATTTAGCTGATTGATGTGAATTTAATGCTTTTCTGAGATATTAAGGAAAGAAAATATAATAATCGTTCTTAGTCAACTTCCAATTTCCAGAAATTGCTTGAACGAAAGTGGTATATTAAAAATATTGATTACGCTGAATATTTTAAAGATATTTCCAATTTTAAATTATAATCATTATATTGATCTTTGTAAATTTACATTTACTTTGAAAAGAAAATTAATATAAAACAAATATATCAATAAGTATATAATTTTCAATAGTAAAGTTCATTATTTTTGCCCTTCCATTTTACTTCATTTTTATTTTATCTTGATAACAACTTTTGTTATTATGTTTATATTTTTCTATAATTCATTTTATTGATTATTTATTTTTTAATTGATAGTTCAAGAAACAAGGGTCCTATTTATACCAAGAAAAGTTATGAGAGATATTATATAAAATTGCATTGTTTAAATATAACAAAAGAAAAATCATATGGTCATCGATTTGATCAACATGGAATCTAACACATTTCAAACGTACGATACAAGAGACCCAAATATAATTATATGTACAGAACCTCAGACAATTTCCGTTACTTATTGAGTCTGTTCATGAAATTTCCAAGGTTTGAAATTACAAATAACGGCCTGGCTAGTTATGAAATCTATATATATTCATTTTCAATGAAGGTCCACTCATTATAATATTTGTAATGATGAGGACTGTTTTTCATATTCTAAACTATGTCCACCATTAAAATATCATACACTGTGAAAAACGGACGCTTTTACGGAATAATTTCATTAAATTGGTAATCGGGACGCCAGTACAATTTACTGTTTTTTACGGACAATTTTCAGTAAATTTTAGAAATTTATCCATTTTTTCCCTGAAATTTATGGGACCTTTTCCGTTAAAAAAAATAATTTTACTGGCGTCTCGATTACCAGTACAATCTCTGAAAAATCGCCCATATTTTTACAGTGTAAATGTAGAAGAATTTTTAAAATAACATTAATAATATTTTCATACTCCTGTAATTAGTTGAAAAATCCGTAAAAATCCATTTATAAAATCTCATTTCATTTCCATTCAAATAAACGGATTTTCGACGTATTTTTTTATGAACGACAGCAGGTTTTTTGCAACTCCGACAGCTGGGCGCCACCGAGTAGTGTCATAATAAACCGATCTGTAAATATTTTCCAATATTAAATTTAGAAAATTAAATTTTATAAATTCAGATGAAGAATTGTTCGCTGATTTCAAATATGTAAGTTTCTTCACAGTCGCTCAATTACAACCTTAGATATTAATTAATAATTCATTACTTAAAAGACTTGTGCTATTTAGAAGCAGGTTTTTCTAAACCACAAACTATTTTTACTCTAAGATTCTTTTGTACGCTGTCAAATTAAAGAAAAAATACACCATTTTGAGGATTTCAGGTTCATTTAAGAATATTATTATAAGCCCGGGCAGCGCCGGGCGACTCCGCTAGTTTATTATAAATTTAATGATGTCGGTTGTAGAAAATACAATGCTTTCTTTCGTTTATATCATGTCTGTGAAGTAAGAGATTATTTTTTATTAAATATTTTCAAAAGCATTTTTTCCATAGTTAATTTATACAAATTGATAAAGAACCCAGCACCCGCTAAGTACAAATGGTCTAGTAAGGATATATATTAAGTTACAAGAAATATTGTTTTCGATAATAAATTATTTCAAGCTTCGATCATCAATACTTTGTTGAAAACAAGCACAATAGCTTTTATTTAAAAGTTTAGAACATTTAATTTATTTCTAAAACAAAATCTCAACTGAATATGTGCGCAAAAATAAATCAATAGATAATTTATTTCAAATATATGCCACATTCAAAGTTTATACTTATTTCACCACACTTACTTACTTTCATCCAGAGAAAATATGTTAATATTACATGTTATGACATGAAGAAATGGGATATAAAGAGACTGGGCAGGTCTATTTAAACAGTGAAATAATGGAAAAATTATTCTGACCCGATGTTCTTTTTATAAAGTTTTAATGATCAACACTATGTTAGTGTATTAGTATACTTAAAATCAAATCATAGATCTTAAAAATATCATAACATATTTTTAAGTTCAGTTTGTCGATAAATTGTGCAATCACAAAAGTAACATGTATAACACATTTGTTGCTCCTTTATTAAAATATTTGTAATTACTTTAATAAGCTGATAAATCAATATACCGAAACAATAAGGCAAATCACAATGATAAAATCTTGAAAATTCAAGGGAAGTAGGTCCTAGAATGGTTTTTTTACATCAATATGTCGTTCTTAATTAAATTTAAGTAAATCAAAGGAATATATATCTTACTATTAAAGGTATCTTATAAGCTAGTGAAAACATTAAACTTTCAGGTGGTATATCCCCTTACATTCTAATTATCGAAAAAATATTAACTCAAATAGAAAAATTTTACACCACTAATTCTTCATATTTTGAATGCTTTTTTTAACGATACTTTTCCTCATATTTCCTTCATGTGCAGAAATAAAGTTAATAAGTTTATACAGAGGTGTGAAAATTATTAGAATAATTGTGAAATTTACAATAAAATCTTGTTATATTAAAGAAATAATACATTATTTTAAAAATATTGATACATTTAATATTTAGTGTGAATTCCTTTGTTTTTTATTAAAGATTCGATACGTTTTGGCATTCTTTGTATGAGTTTTTGGGAATTAATTTGTATTTCGTTGTTATGGTACGAAATTCGGATGAGTCTTTCTATCAGATCATTCTTGTTTGTGATGCTGCATTTCTTGAATTTTTTCTTCATAATGGCACAAAGATTGTCTATAAGTTTCATATCTGGATTGTTTTTAGACTATAGACGTGTTTTTGTGTTATTTCCATCCGAAAATTTGGTGACAGATGAAGTTTTATGGCACGGAGCTCCATCGTGCATGAATATGAAGGTTCCATTTGGAAACCAGTCTTTTAATTGTAGAATTAGTCTTTATTCAAGCACTATTTTATGCTGATACTGGTCCACCATCTACAAGGTGTAAAAGTCCAGTATCTTGAAAAGACAATATTCTCTAAACCATTATTTTAGTAGAATGTTTAATTGTTTTTGCTATGTAATTTGGGAAAAAGTCTTCACTGGCATTTCTCCTGATATATTTACTGCTTTCTTCTGAATCGTAAACATTGAATCATAGGAAAAACATACCTAAAAGATAAAAAAAATTCCTTAAAGTATGTAACTGTAAAGAAATATTCTGATAAAAAAGTTTTTAATCAAATTTATAAACAGTTCTGTATCATTAAAAATTATGCAAAAAATATAATTTCAAAAAAAGAAATGAACAACTTAAATTCAAATGATTAATTAAAGGTAAAATTAATATTTCTCACTTTGTCCAGTCCTTTTTGAATTGTTCTTGCAAAACTTTTGTCGAAGCAAGTCTATTTTTTGCCATCGCAGATGTGATTTTAGGATTTTTTTGAGGAAGACGAGCACTGAGTAGAGATGAGATAAACTTTCTACGTATAGAAGAATCACACACATTTACATCAATGCTTGCAAAGGGATTTTTAGCTCTTGACAAGTTGCTCTTCTGTTGGTTTTCGCATTTTCAATTAATTTCCTTTTTGTTTTTGCCATACATTTACTTTTCTTTCCGTATTTACCTACTCTAGAATTAGCATATTCACATTTGTAATCCAAAGATCGTTTTATTCTACACACAAATGCTTGCAAAAAGTTTGCTTTATTAGCGATTTCGTGATGTGTCTAGTTATTTTCTTTGATGGATCACTTTGCTACAGCTGTTTTTCTGGGATAAATATCAATTGATTTACTCATAATCATGCAATAATCCGTTGGAAAACGAAAGAAAGCTACTAATCAGTGTAAATTAGTCAAAACAGCAAAAAGATTCCTTTTAAGAATAAAATAATTCTGATGCCAACTCAAGAAAAGAAGGAAAATACTAACACAGACAGCAAATCATCTAAAACTTTATTTTAAATTTATTTTTTAATCAAAAACATTCTTTAAGCAATGCAAATAATTTGTCTGATTTGGATAAAATATTTTTCATCTTAAAAAGTAACAACATTTAACAAAATGTTAACCCCAAAATTATTCTAGAAGAGTGAAAAATTGATTAGATCAACAAAGCAAATTACTTTTCATGAAACATTGCCAGTATATACAATATTAATTAAGAAAATTGGAAAAAATCAAAATTATTCTAATAACTTTCACACCTCTGTATGTTTTGCAATATCCTAAAATGAAGGTTTAGAATACGTCTTTAAAGTACTAATTTTTACCAAAACGTTATTCAAGAATATTGTTTTATAAATAAAAATAAGAAAAAAGTGTGTTATTCCAGTAAGTTAAAAGTTAAACTACAGATACATGTGGTAATTAGAATCAAAATGCATCAAAACTATGAAACTGATATGGAGGTATATTTTGATGCAAAATGAATTTTTTATCGTACATATAATGTAAACAAAATAGTACGTAAGTTCAATTTTATTTTAACATTTGAACATACGGCTTTGTTTGCTATGGTACCAAACGAACTATTTAAAGAAAAGCAAGAATTCATCACAGGCATCCCTGAATGAAAAAGAAAATTATTATTTCGAAATTTAGCTTAAATGTGAGACACAAACGATTATGTTATTTAACATGGATTTTTATAAATTAAGCCAAAATATAATACTGTAATAAAATATATTAATTTTTTTAGAATGTTGTGCAATACTTTGAAATTTTAATAATTTTACATAATGCAATATTTTTTTAATAAAACACTTTATGTGCATTTATATTTTAAATAAAAGCTTGTATTGATTTCCTATATTTAATTATAGCTATTAAATTCTGCAATATGTTCGAATAAAATTCTGTTTAACTATTATTCCACTATGCTTAATGAGTAAACATTGTTCCTATATTCTACAAGGGAGTAAGTTTGTTAACGTTAATTGCTTAGAATATTTTCTTTGTGCGAAATTTGAAAACATTTACGTATTAAAAATTTTAATTGGTTTTGTCTGCTAAAGTAATTAGTTGTTAACCTATGTAATAAGTTAAATTTGTAGCATGCTATTTTCGCATAATTACGGAGCAAGTATATATTCAACAAAATATTAAAGTAATAATAATCCAAATGACAGAGCAATTCTACACAAAGTGTTCTGTGCTAAAGAGTCTATTTACAGCATTTTATTTTATTGTTTACTATATTATATTTTAATCACGTATTAGCAAATCTTCATATATTTTCTTTGCAATTAGTTTAAGAGTTTGAAGATTCTAAACGCACACTAATATCAATGGCTTTATAAAGATTGAATTATAAGTTAAAAAATATAGTTCTGACATCTTTGTAAATGGATTTCAATTCATTTCCCTTTGATTGGAGATTTTTAAGGCCAGATCAGGAGCTGATACGATGGCATCAGATGGAAATCACATACAATGGCTTTTTTCGTCTTTGGTTAAATATAAATTAGATCAAAATTTGAAAAAAAAAAATGTAAAATTATTAAAGTAAACAGAGTTTTTGAACTTCGGTATATTTTAACAATATTATAAAAAAGTTCTTTTAATTAAGACATTTGAAATACATCTTTCTAAATCTGACGTAATTTTCATCAAAGGGCTATTTCTCTTTTCAATATTTATGTGAAAATATATTTGGTGTTTGAAGGAAAATGTTATTTGCGATTTCCTAACACTCACTTAAAGAAAATAAGAGAAACTACAAGAAGAACATGAAGAAACGAAATCATAAGTCGAACTCAAAGAGAAGAAATTACAAACGGATTTAGGATAAAGTAAATAGGAAGCGGCATCGAAGAAAAAAAAATTGTCGTGTACATAATTTCTACACTCCTTATACAGCAATACATTGTGTGCAAAAACAAGCAAGTTTGATCCAAAAAACGGGATTTAATATAATTTCAATTAATATAAAAATAAATTAAAAAATATATATTTATTATTTTAAATTTTATATGCAAGAAAAAATACATATTTTAAAAAACCTTTATATCTAACAATTAAACTTGCTTTTAATGGTAATAAACTATATTTTTTGTACAAAATACAAAAATAAAATGCTTCTTTTACAAAATAATAAAAAAAATTTTGCGAAATAAATTATTTTAATTCTAATTATGGAAGAATACAAAAACATGTCCGCTATAATGATGGTAGTTGAATAAACAAACACGCAAAAATAAATGCACATGTTAAGAGAGATTTGAAAATGGCAATAGGAGTACATTGTTAAAATTATTTAAATGTTTTATTTTTATAATAGCAAACATTCGATCGAAAATCTTCATGTATTATATACTCTCTCACTTTATGCATATCCACAAATATAATAATCCGCATTTTTCTACATTTGTTTTTCATAGAAAAGAAATTATTATATTAAGTATACAGTGAGAAAAATATTTGTATCATCTAATTCTTCTGCAGCTTTATTCAATAACTCAGACGATTTAATGTAACCACAAAAAAATATCAAATTTAATCAAATGTTTCATATCATAAACTTAAAATTCTCCAGAACAGGACAAACCACAGACATTGCATTATTTAGAATTCAAAACCTAAAATGACTCCCTTAACAAAAATAAAATAAACACTTTAGTTTTATGAACTTTTTATCTGTGTTTATTTTGAACTGTTTATAAATTACAGCATTCATCTTTCAAAAAACGAAAGTATCGTAGAAGATTTTTTTTCAGTTGCCGGATTTCTATCAATTTATATGTTTTAGGAGTAATGCGTTAAAGAAAAAAGCATGTTTATATGAAACATCTATCTGTCCGCTCGTGTGTCGATGTGTCCTCATTGTATCATCAAAAATGTACGAAGTATAGAGAAATTATAGAAAATTTTTGTGTATGTGTTTATTTCTGGCTTATATTGAATTTAGAAATATTTTGCCAGAAGGTAGTGCTGTTATAGTGATCTTTGTGCCATTTTCATTATTGTACCATCGTAAAAGTTTTGAAACTATTTATAGAATTGAACTAATTTTTGTTATGATTTTGGCTGTCACCAGTAGCTCCGCCCTGAACTTGGAAATATTCTGCCTCAAATGTATACTGTAATGGAAATTTTTGAAACATTTTCATAATTGTACCTACCAAAGTCTATGAAATTGTTTAAAAAATGTAACAAAATTTCAGGTATGTATTTTTGGCTGTGGCAAGCAATACCACATGGATTTGGTTAAAATAGGATAGGTGGGCTGTGAGAATGATGTTTCTCAATTTCTATTCTAATTTGTCTAGTCTATATTTTGATCTAGTCTAATTCTTCATATTCTAACTGTCGCAGAATAAAATAAACAACCTCCTACTAACTCTTCAACAAAAAATCATAGAAGAAAGTTACTAGTAACAAACAATTGAAAATTAAGTTATTTTAAGTGGTTATCTAAAATTTGCTTAGAGATCCATCTACTAACTAAAACTAGCACAAACTTTTTTTTGTTTTTTATAATAGAAACAGCCGATTTTGACAAGATATTTTAAATCTTCGATTCAATTATGGCTAAAAACAAAACTTCATATCATTTGGGTAATAATTTTTTAATTAAAATAATTCAAAATTTAGAGTTTTTAATATTAACATCTATTTCATTATTTTTATTTATATCTCCTGATATTATGATTTTAATGTGAAAAATTATTTATTTGCTTATTATATTTAAACACGATAGCTTGTTCCTTCTTTTATTTTTTTGTCCAAGAATTAAAAAAAAAATCTTTTGTAAATACCATGAGTATAATGTATCCGATTTAAAAAGTAAAAACAAATTATGATAATATTGCAAAGGAAGCATGTTTTTTGTCTGATAAGACGTAGTTAAAATTGTTCTACACGTAACTAGAAAGTTCTCAAGTTCTGCTGATAATACATATATTGTTTCAAGCTTCTAAAATTCTAGCTATGTACATAAAATCAGAAAGGATTGACAAGTTTCTAACTACCTTTCTATAGATCTTGAATTATCTCACATTTACAAGCAAATCTGTGTTTATTTTTAGAGATATATCGATATAGATACAGTTTGAGAGACAGAAAACCATAGAGCATTTTGGGACATGTTCCACTTTTGAACACCGTATGCTGTAGCAGAGGTGCCAACTTATATGGGCCCATGGGACTCGAGTTCACTCAATAACTTATTTTTATGCCCACCCAATTTCAATTTTTTTATACATAATTTATTTTATTATTTATTCAATCGTTGAAATGAAATTTGATTTTAATAATGTTCTCGTTAGTAATTTTGAAAAGAAAATAAAAAGGATATCAGTTACATGAGCACCTTCAGTGGAAAAACAGTTAAATTTCTTTCGAAAACAAATTTCTAGAATGTTTTGTTTCTATTTTGATGTCTTGAATTTATAAAGCACTTAGGTGGCTAAAATGTATGTTTTTCTTGAAATTTAGTTTTTTGCACTTTTATTTAGCAGTTTTTATATTATTTATAATAAATATTAATAAGAAAGAGTTTGTGACAGTATAATTTAATAAACTTCTTTATAAAATTATAATAATTTAAAAACTTGCGCAGAAAAAAAGAAATATCTATAAAAAATCATGAATAATCATCTTTAGTCATTTGCTCCCCCACCCCTCTCTCACTCTACACACACATACACATTAAAAGGAGAAAAATGTCTTATTTTGATTTTAAAAAATTGAGTCCACCCAATATTTTTTTTAAGTTGGCGCTATTGTGCTGCATGGAAATGTTACAGTATAACTTAAAAGATGAAAGTAACACACGTCCGAACCGTCTGTTCATGTGTGTAAAATGAAATTCAAACAAGGGGTACATAAGAATGAGTATCAGTTTTCCGTTTTGAAAAGTTGTATTAACGTTAATCTAAGGATTTATAAGCTTTTCTTTGGTAAATAATGTAAAATATAATAGAAGGCGCGGAAAATACGCAAAATACAGACAACATTTGTTATAGTTGAAATTATCTATCATTACCGGCACTTAATGACTTAATTCAGTTTCTTTTGCATAAATTAATAAGCCAAGATGATAAATATTCTACCTAATCAATCTTTTACGCAGTACGTTACTATGTGAGTGGTTTTAAGAAATTGGTATACTTCTTTGTTTCTGCAAGAGAAACTGTATATATATTTTTTTGTTATATTACTTGAAATGTAGCGTGAGTTTTTGTTTCGTACGATGCACACACGGAAAACCGCGGATTTTCTCTATATTCATTTATTTGGGATCTTTTCTTGCATAAACACATTGATTCTGGAATATATATATATATATATATATATATATATTACAAATTTAAAAATTTTTCGCCAAAACTAACCTTTATACTATCTTAATTTTCTTATAATAATATTCCGTACTTACTTCAAATTATTAAATTAAAATCTTGTTTCTAAATCTAATCTGTTAATTCTTATGCAGACGATATGAATTCTTAATTTGCCTTAAAAAACATTATTCCTGTATGCGTAAATTTAAAAAGATGGCTCTAAATTAAAAATATTCTTAACATTATTTCTTAATATTCCAAATAAAACTGATTTCTTCTATGTTTTTATCAACCCTTTTTAAGAAAGTCTTATTAAATTTATTCCAAAACCATACCTTTCAAAAAATATCACTATTTTATTTTATCTATTTATTTATTTTTCCTACCTCAACCTTTAATGTGTGCATATTAATAAATTCATTTCTTTTCTTTTTCTCTTAAAATTAATCATTTATAAAAATCGTCTGCCTAAGATATTTAAAATTCTGAGTCAATTATAAATTGGTTAAATAATATTTTTTTTAAATAAATTTATCGTTTGTGGAAAATAATCTCGTAGCTGGACAAGAATTCTGTTTACATAAAAGAATGATGGTTTGAGGTTACAGAATGTTCCAGAACTTTCTTTTTAGTTTAAAAAGGTGGAAGTCTCGAGATGGAAAAGAAAATTTCTTGGGTTGCTTCTTCGATGAGGACAGCTCGCTGAAATAATGATGGAATTTTTGCAAAAGGAGCTTTTCCTTCCTCATTATTACGAATTTAATAAATGAATTTACAACAGCCCATGACTAATTATTGGATCTTCTACATTTATTTATTTATTTTGTTTTTTCCCTCGCTTGCCATGACTGTGTGTTTCTTTTTAACCAGTGGAAATAATTCGAGTTCTCCTTAAATCGTCACAACTAATCGACAAGTCGGACAGGATCTGTTATCTGTGCTGCCTTTTTAATGAATGATATTTAAAGAAAATTGCGATGGAACGAAGAAAAGCATGCTATCGCCGAAGTTCGATTGAAGGACAGCCTATATGGTATTTTCAGCTTGCTAATGAATAGTACTTGCTTCGAGTCTGATGTGGATTTTCTGACGCTTGATGTTGATCTGTGCGCATAAATTTTGATTCAGTATTCATGATCATATTGAAAATTTTTGAAAATTAATGACTTCAAAGTGGTGAGTATGCGAAAGGTATTTGATGAAGAATTTAATGAAGAATGGATTTTATTGAAGATTTTTCGTGAACTGTAAGTTATTTTATTAAATGTTTTGATTATTATTTCTATTCTATTTATGATTGATGGAAAGTATTTATTTATTATTTATTTATTTATTTATTATTTTATTGATGAGAGTAATTTGAAGTTAATTTATTAATTTACTAATTTATTTATTATTTTATTATTTATTGTATGTTATGGATCTGATATAGTAATTTTGAAAAAATATGTAATTGATAGAAATTATTAACTTTGAAATTTATTGCGAATGATTTTACGATCAGGATTTAATAAAGAAAATAGAAGTGCTTCATTTATTCTAATGAGTAAGAATCAAAAAATTATGGAAGATCCTAAGTTCGTACCGTTTGACCCGAGTTCTGGAATGAACATTTTGTCGTGGTTAACTTATTTTGATACAACATGTGAAAAGGAGAAGAAAAATCTAGAATGGAAATTTAATTCTATTGCCCAATATCTGAGAGGGGAAGCGCAAAAAATTTATATCAATGACTGTTTAAATTGTACGGATTATGAACAAATTAAGAAAATTTTGATAGAAAGATTCATTCAATTAGACATCCCGAGTTTTTCTGATTTTTCAAATCTGAAATTAGATAATTTAGACAATTTAGAAACTTATTTTCGTAAGAAAGTGGAAATTGGTAGGAAATTACATCTTAGTGAAAATATACTATTACAAGGTTTAACTGATGGTTTAAAACCAGAATTCAAAAACAATATTATTATAAATCCTCCTAGTAGTACCACAGAATGGTACCGGGTTGTCAAACAATTCGTGGAAGTTTCCACCCCACTAGTTTCAAACCAAGTAATAAATCAACCATCAGCTAGACAAAATGTTCAACCTTTTCAACCAACTAGGCCCTGGATTCAGTCAGTTAGGCCCAATAATACACCTAGGAATTGGATTCCCCAAAGGCAATCTCAGTTTCAAAGACCTAGAGTTTGTCAAAATAATTATATTCAAAATTCATACCCTTCAAGACCTTGTAGGATATGCACAAATAGGGGTGTCAGTAATGCTTTTCTTTGGGAAAGAGAATGTATTTTTAGGAGTGAGTTGCCATCCTCTGATACTCTTCCAAGTAGCTCACAAAATAATTCTCATAATATTTGACTATTAATTGTGTATGGATGTACAAATAATTATAAATTACCATTCGTTGTAGATAGTTCTCTGTTTGTCAGGTTTATTTATTTGATTATTTATCTGTGAATCTTACTTACTTACCTATTTATGAGTATTATTATTATCATTATTATGTGTTGGAGATTGAAATATTTTTATTGTTAAGGATTTAATTGAGGAGTATGATGTTCTTAAGATATTTACTGTTACTTATTAAGACTATTATGATATTTCTATGCACGATTAAGGGCAAGTTTGTAATAATAAGGTATAACTATGATGTTTACAATTTCTATTTTATTAGATAAAATTTCTGGTTAATGTTAACAGCTAAATATAGTCACAATTTCACGATAATTTTGATTCAATTTTTTTTAAATGGTGGGTAATGGTTTTGTGTGAGGCAATTAAAATGTATACAACATCAGTAGACAAAGCCCTCAAAATTGCGAAAGCGCGAACTCAGGAATTTCACCTTAAAAGTAAAAGGCTCTTTGATCGAAATTTTGTCGAATGCCCATTAAAAATACAAAACTCTGTAATTTATGAAGAATTTAAATACCCTAACACTCGAAAATTAGAACCTACTTTCTCTGGACCATACAAAATTATAAATAAACTTTCTGATGTAACTTATGAAATAGATAAATTTAATTATGAGACAGGACAGAATTCCGTTATTGTGCATGTTTCTAAATTAAGACCCTATTTTTCACCAGAAGATTTTAAACTGTTTCATGAGCAACCCAAAAAACAAACAAAACCTCAGATACAATCACAATCACTAGATCAAACTAAAGTCAAGACAGTAGATTAAGTTTTAATTCTTATTCTTTAAATAGTTTATCACCATAATTTTCAACATTAGCAGGTATGTTCTTGGAGGCCTACAAGAATATTACTTGTTTTTGGGAGTTTTTGGGGTTAAATTGGGCTCCTTATGCAGGCATAAGGTGAACACTTTGATTGTAAAAGCTTTCAAATTGATGTTGATAAATTAATTTTAAGGGTGTTTAAGTCTAACTATATTTACTCATGTATTTAACATTAGTATTATTCTATTTATTCAGCAGATATTTATGTTATAACAGTTATAAAATCTAATGATTCTACTCAAACCTATAACATAATATGTGATTTTCAGTGATTGTGAAAACTACAGATATTAAGAGTTTTTCAGAAAAGCACACTATTTTTATTTCTATTTCTCAATTAAGAATGACACCTTTTATTCCTATTGTATTTTATTATTAAAGTTTATAAACCATGTGTAGATAAAACATTATTCTACATTTGGCATTTGAAAACTTATAACCAAATTTGACAATTTTGTAAAAGAGTTTCAGAGAGGAATTATTGTAAGGAAATACTGGTTGAGAGTCCATTTTCTAAATAGTTAGATTTAATTTTATTTGGATTTTGGAATTATTATGATTTTTTTTTATTTATACTTTCGGCTAGCAAAAAATACTTTCTTATGCTATTAGAAGATAAGAAAATTATTTAGTTGCTATGTAATTATTTTTATCCTCAACCAATATTTTCCCTATCAATAATAAACAAATAGTGATATATTCTTTTGATTATACTCTTGTTTTATTATTTATTATCATTATGATTTCTAAAAGGAAGTTTTGTATTAATTATGCTCTTATTGAGAAGTATTAGAATATGGAAAATAATTATAATTATTGCTATAATTTAGAGTCTTATTATACTACTTATTATTGTTGTTATTGTTATTATTTAAATTTTTCTATATTATTTATTATTGATATTGAGAGTGATGCTATTTATTATTGAAAAATTGATATATTTTTGAAAGATGTTGGATCAAACATAACATTAAAACCAAAGATTAAACTAGGTTTGAAGATCTTTAATTAAAGAGACTGTATTCAGTGAACATTGGAAAAGACTCTTTTATATATACTATTGAAAGACTTGTTTCATTTAAAGGACTTATTTAAAATAAACTATGCATTAAGTCATTGTAATTATTTAAACTTCCATGAGAACGAACTTTTATTGTTTTTATTATATTTTTATCTCTTGCTTATTAATATTCATAACTTATTTACTGTTATTATATGTATTATCTCCTATGCACTTACAAATGGTAAGTGATGTTGTAACATTATTGTATTTCTTTCAGGGAAATGCTCCTACCTAAATTTAATTCAGAATTATTTTCTCTTAACTATTTTATTTTAATCGCTAATATTTTTTATATTGCGTTAATTTTCTTTTCTTCCATCTCTTGGCTTCCTGAGTTTGACAGTTTTATTCCAAAATTTAACTTTTCTAAATTATTATATTTCTGTTGTCTGAACTTGTAGTTTTATTTAACTATCAATTTCATACAAAGACTTGGAAAGGGGGGATAATATTACAAATTTAAAATTTTTTCGCCAAAACTAACCTTTATACTATCTTAATTTTCTTATAATAATATTCCGTACTTACTTCAAATTATTAAATTAAAATCTTGTTTCTAAATCTAATCTGTTAATCCTTATGCAGACGATATAAATTCTTAATTTGCCTTAAAAAACATTATTCCAGTACGCGTAAATTTAAAAAGATGGCTCTAAAGTAAAAATATTCTTAATTAAAACTTTATTTCTTAATATTCCAAATAAAACTGATTTCTTCTATGTTTTTATCAACCCTTTTTAAGAAAGTCTTATTAAATTTATTCCAAAACCATACCTTTCAAAAAATATCATTATTTTGTTTTATCTATTTATTTATTTTTCCTACGTCAACCTTTGATGTGTGCACATAAATAAATTCATTTCTTTTCTTTTTCTCTTAAAATTAATCATTTATAAAAATCATCTGCCTAAGATATTTAAAATTCTGAGTCAATTATAAATTGGTTAAATAATATTTTTTTTAAATAAATTTATCGTTTGTGGAAAATAATCTCGTAGCTGGACAAGAATTCTGTTTACATAAAAGAATGATGGTGTTAGGTTACAGAATGTTCCAGAACTTTCTTTTTAGTTTAAAAAGGTGGAAGTCTCGAGATGAAAAAGAAGATTTCTTGGGTTGCTTCTCCGATGAGGAATACTCGCTGAAATAATGATGGAATTTTTGCAAAAGGAGCTTTTCCTTCCTCATTATTACGAATTTAATAAATGAATTTACAGCAGCCCATGACTAATTATTGGATCTTCTACATTTATGTATTTATTTTGTTTTTTCCCTCGCTTGCCATGACTGTGTGTTTCTTTTTAACCAGTGGAAATAATTCGAGTTCTCCTTAAATCGTCATATATATATATATATATATATATATAGATATATATATATATATATATATATATATATATAAACGAAAGTACAATAGACATTTCCTCTGCTGTTAGATGTTCAACAGAGATACTCGTCCGGAGATTGTGTCATTTGGCGTCGGTTTTACGAGTTGGAGATCGATGATACTTTCTTTTTCATGACTTGTAACATTTCAAAGATAGGAATTATTATAAATTACATTGGTGTTGGTCCCAAGACTAATTAAAAAAACTTCCAAGGCTGCAATACGATTACTTAAAGGAATAGTGCTATAAATAACGAAAAATGATTTTAACGTATATAAAACGCTTATCATATAATGCTATGAAAAATGATTTGACAACAAGTAAAAATGTATTAAAAGAAAACTTGACAATTGTAATTACAAACATAAATTATTAAATAAATGAACAAATATTTTTTTGTCATTTTATTTTGATTGTCACATTGTAAAAGGAAATATGCAAATTTATTTTTTTTCTTTTTAGTATGTACTGACTGAGAGTAAAATTTTAGACACGTGAGATTTTCAGTGTTCTCGATATTTTTATGGGCGAATTTTTATGAGCCTGCGATGTACTTAAATACTTATAATACAATACAGAGAAAAAAATGTTAAATTTTATATGCACCCAAAACGTACTTAAAACTTATAAAGAAATATCGAGTAAAATGCATTTGCTTAAAAAATTCTATGCAGAAATAAATTGTCTTAATTTTTTTTTTCAAATTCTTTTCTTTGGACACCTTTAACAGATGCTGAAATAATTATCTCTTTTATTGAAATAAAAAAATATGACAAAATTACTTGAAATATAATGATAAATTACATAGCTAATAAGAATGGTTAAACAAAGTAATCAAAAGTAACTGGGCGTGACAAATATATTTCATTTTCGAAAGCTACAGTAATTTTATATTACTAATTAAATGTGATTTGTTGGTTCATCAATTTGAAATATAAAAGTTCAAATCTTTTTTAAAGAATAAATCATTTCATTTACAGCAATCTTGTTTTTTCTTTTTGATTGCTCACATTATTGACTATTGTATCAGTAAAAAAGTTATTATAACTTTTATTTATCTCTTTTATTAAAAGATTTACTTTTAATAAAAGAGAAACATTTACAGTTTACTTCTTATTTAAAAAAATTCTTTACTACGATAAAAAGCTTATTATATTGTAGAATGATTTGTTAGGAAACTTTTGTTTACAACATATCTATTAATTGAATTACATTCTTATTTAAACTGTGTAACAGTACATGTATAACAGTATATATATTTTACAATGTAAAGTACAATGAAAGTTTTAATGTAAGTACAATGTAAGTTTTTTTTATTTCTTGTGTGAAAAATATGCAGGGTGATTCTAAATTTTTTTACAATAAAAGTGGCGTGACAGTACACATCAAGACAAACAATATTAAATAGGAAACTAAGGGTCCCAAAAGTTTTCTAAAGAAGATAGCCGCCATTTAAGTTTAGGGTGCAAAATTTCAAGTAAACATAAAAAACGGAAAAATTGGTTGCAATTGATTTGCAGTTTTCACTAAAACTATTCTCTATGTCGGTATTTTCTTGTAAAAAAATATGAAGATAAATTTTTAAAATGCCGATTGTGGGCGCTTTAGACTTTGGAGTACGAACAGCTATTTTCGCCGTTATCTTTTGTATCTTATAAAATGTTTTCGTAAGCTTAGATTTAAACTTAAATTTTTAGCTCAAAATCTGAATAGTTGGGAGTGGTTAAGTAGCGTGTTCAGAGGGTTGAAATTTCCAATGATCCTGAAAAACAGAAAAATTGGTTCATTGATTTTCAGTTTACATTAAAATTATTCTTTATGTCAGTATTTTCTTGACAACAAATTATTAAGATAAATTTTACAAAATGCCGATAGAGGGCGAATTAGATTTTGGAGTATCGTACAACTATTTTTAACCGTTATTTTTTAATCGCATTAAGGGGGCTCAGGGGTTGAAAACTTTTCAAACAATCGATTTTTTTAATGATCTAATTTGATTATTCATATAATTCTTAACTCAATGCAAAAAACCGCATAAAAATATTTGCATTTTTAATGAAGTTATGAGCATTTATGTATCAACACTTTCATAGCCGCATCCATATAATTTCAACTTAAAGTCGCGCTTTCTCAAAACTTGAT
Organism: Maratus speculifer; assembly: GCA_964019185.1. Lineage (NCBI taxonomy): Eukaryota > Metazoa > Arthropoda > Arachnida > Araneae > Salticidae > Maratus > Maratus speculifer. The sequence continues at coordinate 163,689,494 of OZ025294.1, read as the reverse complement.
TTTTGATGACTAACGCCAAAATTAAGAAAAAACTATTTGATGGAATGGCTTAATTTTTTTTGCATGCATATAACATCATTATCTAGATTATGAATTAATATAGTTTAGATAGTTTAATATTTTGAGTATTTTTAATGGAAAAAAAGTTGTATTTTTTAGGGTTTTTTTTAATTTTCAACTTTGAGAGATTTTTTTAATACTGTTTTTATTAAGTGATAGTTACATCTTTAATTCATAATCTAGATTATGATGTTATGTGCATGCAAAAAAAATTAAGCCATTCTATTATATAGTTTTTTTTTAATCTTGTTGTTAGTCGACAAAATCAAGTTTTGAGAAAACACGACTTAAAAATTAAATTATATGGATGCGGCTATGTAAGAATTGATACATAAATGCTTAAATCTCCATTAAAAATGCTAATATTTTATGCGGTTTTTTGGATTGAGTTAAAAATTAATTGAATAATCAAACGATATCATAAAAAAGGCGATTTTTTTTTAAAGTTTTCATCCCCTGAGCCCCCTTAAATGCTTTCAAATGCTTAGACTTAAAATTTGACCTCAAATTCTGAATCGTGGGGAGTGTTTAAGTAGCGCAAAATTGAACTGAGCTCAATTCGAGCTCAGTTTGAGCACAGAATTTGAGCTCAACATTTAAGTTTAAATCTCAGCTTCCGAAAACATTTAATAAGCTTTTGCAAGCATCTACTTAGATACAAAAAATAACGGTTAAAATTAGTTGTTGGTTACTCTGAAGTATAAAACGCCCTCTAACGGACTTTTTAAAAATTTATCTTTAAAATTTATTTTCAAGAATATACTGACATAAAGAATAGTTTTATTTCAAACCGCAAACGAATCGACCAATTTTTCCGTTTTCTATAATTATTTGAAATTTGTACCCCTCCCCCCCCCCTTTCTTGAACAGAGTTCAGTTTGCGCTACTTAACCACTCTCTACTATATAGAATTTTATCTCGAAATTTAAGTTTAAGTGGTGAGCTTCCAATAATATTTAATGAGATGCAAAAAAAGTCGTTTGTTACTCCAAAAACTAAAGCGCCCTCTATCAGAATTTTTCGGAATTTATCTTTGTAATTTATTTTCAAGACAATACTGACATAAATAATACTTTTAGTGAAAACTGAAAATCAATTGACCATTTTTCTGTGTTTTATAATCATTTGAAATTGAGACCCTCTGAACACAGTTCAATTTGTGCAACTTATCCACTCCCAACTCTTCAGATTTTGAGATCAAAATTTAAGTTTAAGTCTAAGCTTCCGAAAACACATAATGAAATGCAAGAAATAACCTCAAAAATAGTTGCTCATTACTCAAAATTCTAAAGCGCCCTCTATCGGTATTTTTTGAAATTTATCTTTATAATTTATTTTCAAGACAGTACCGACATAAAGAATATTTTTAGTAATAACTGCAAATCAATCGGCCAATTGTTCCGTTTTTTATGTTTATTTGAAATTTTGGACGCTAAACTTTAATAGGAACTATCTCTTTCGGAAAACGTTTGGGACCCTTGGTGTCCTATTTAAAATTGTTTATCTTGTTGTGTACTATCACCCTTCTTTTTGTAAAAACAATTTAGAATCACCTTGTATGCTATAACAAGTATAGTGCGATTTTTAATTGCATTTAAAGGACCATTTAAAAAAAATGATTTAAAAGTTTCTTTATGTCCTTAAAGATTATAAATGCAGACATCCCTATTCTTATTGATGACATTTTAAAATCAAAGTTCAGAGATTTTTATAAAATAAAATTAAAATTCTAGTTGTAAATTTTTTAATATAAAAAAGACATCACACACGCACATAAATAAGTAAAAATATTGTAAAGTTTATGGGATTCTGACATTTAATATTTTTCGAATATTAAATATACAAATATAATCATATAATTTTAGTATTATTTTAACAAAGCATGGTACGGAAATAATTCTATTTACATTCTGTACAGTCTAATATGTATTCTATATGAACATCACACACACACATAACTAAGTAAAAAAAATGTAACGTTTATGTGATTCTGACATTTTTTTTCGAATATTAAATATACAAATATAATCATATAATTTTAGTATTATTTTAACAAAGCATGGTACGGAAATAAATCTATTTACATTCTGTACAGGTTTATGTATTCTAAATTATAAAACATGGAAAAGTTACTTAATTCATATCAAACTTATAAAAGTAAAGAAAGATATATAACATAGCCCGATATATATTTTATTTTATAAGAACATTGTTAAAATTTGCTGCATTTTATTTTTATTTAAACAACACTTTCCAATTTGTTATTTATGAAAAATTCTGCTCATACAGAAAATTGCTTCTTTCAGAAAGCCTTATAGTCCTCGTTTAATTACCATTTGTAACTAACCCATTTTATCCATCTACATCTTTAATTAGAAAGGAGATTTAACTTGAAATACGCGGAAATTAATGAATACTCACATCCTGAATTCAGTAGATTGTTAAGAGGTAGTCAAAATGCATGAACTTCAGAGAACATTAATTTGAAACTAAGTTTCTAATGTCGAGTAAGAAAACAGGAAGTTTTATGAAAGTCAAATATAATAGTTTCCAAACTGTAGTTTGTCATAAATATTGTATGGTATGTGAACATAAATCTAAAACTTTACTTTATTCAGAAACTAATTTATATAATATTCTCTAATATCAGATATTGTTTTTATTTAGTAAACATACATTTTATTTATTTCCACTTTTTTTGTTAATATTTTATAAAAGGCCAATCAAACATAACCACATTCACCAGCTTATAGATTCTTATGACGTAATACCATAAACCAACAATGAATAATATATTATACACTAATACGATATCTCAAAAATGATCTCATTGACAGTCCAAGTCCTATCATATCTAATCAAGAGAATTGAAGTTATAAGCAGAGAAGATATAAATTTCCATTATGTACATATATATGTATATATATATTGTGATTCATAATCATCGAAGGAATAGGACTTAAATATTACCCCCAGGCTTACACTTCCAATTGCAAAGTTTCATAACGAAAGCTCCAAAATATGATGACATAAGTTGCAACTAAGTGTGTGTGTGTGGGAGGGGGTCTATACGAAAAAAGTGGAAATTAACTTTTTTATACGGCCCTTGTAAACTGAAATTTGCATTTATATTTTTTTCCCTTATCCATTCCTGAATTAAACACAGAAAAATTCATCCTGATACCTACAAATCTCGCAGATATATTAAAATTCAACAATTGCCTCAATTCATTTAACTATGCCTCTGAGTTATTGACATATTTTAAATGCAAGATATGAATCATCCAGAAATTGTTTGTTGCTAAAACTCTATTTAAAATTGCGGCTCTTCTTTGAACACAAAGTAGCAGCGTATAGATTTCGCATTAAATTTGCTTTCAAAATGTGCTGAAAATGTCTGATTTACAAATCTGCACTGGACGAAATATCTAGATGTAGGCCGAGACTTAGGGAAAAAAATTGCCCTGCCTGAAAAAAAGTCAACATATGAGTCCGATTTCCGCTGTCTAAGTTTCTACAAAATATAGTTTTTAATGTAGATAGGCTAAAAATTGTTTCGTATGAGGAGTTTGAAAAAACACCTATCTTAGCTTGTGTCTCTTATATTTGTAATCTTCATTTTTAAACAAGACACCTCCACTTTGATATCTCAAATTGTATGTAAAGGTATCACTTATCATTAATATCATTAGTCCATATTCCCTGTATAGATGTTTTGAAAAATGTGCTGCAGTAAAATCTTCCATGGCGGAATCACATAAAAAGAAGGCGGAATCACATAAAAAGAAAAAGAAATGCGTCACATAGATTTTCTTTATCAAGCAGGTTTAAATTTATTCGATATTATTTTCAGGTATTATTAAACAAATTTTGAATGTATCTACATATTTTACTATTTAAGTCAGGTTTCCGTCATAGACAGTTTTTTTCACGGGTTTTACTGTATTTTAATTTTATTGCATAGAAACCTATTATTCTTTAAAGAAATCTAATGTTTAAAGTTTAATTGTAAAATAAATGTGTTTGAAATATGTATGCAATTTTTGCAAAACTTTTGGGCTGAGTCAAATTTTATGGATTTTTTTCGGGTTATGTTTCTCAGAGACAATGTTTTTAATACGGATTGGTCGAGACAGGGAATAAGAAATTCACCCCCTGAATAAAACATAAATAATCACGCATGTAGTAAACATATTCATTTTTGCATATTTCCCGTATCTCTTAAAATAACATTATTTCTTGAATTATATGCATTTCAAATTGCGTCTAATCTCTTAAAATATGATGAATGATTTAAAAGGCCATATGATGATGAAATCTTGAACCAATATTTAAATTTTCTATTGAATCATATTTGCAATAGTTGGAGTAAGGTTGAAATAGGAAACTTTAAATGTTGCTACGAAATTTCACCATTTTATGGTGACAGCTACTAAGCACCAAAATTTGGTTCAAACTAGAGTGAAATTTTTAACAGTGTAAACATAATTTTTTCATATAAACTATAATAATAATAAGATAAGTAAAGTTTAGTTTTAACCTTTTAAAACTTAATCTCCTAACACTTTATAGGCTGATATGATGACAGATATTTAAACTTACAACGTCTGAAAATGTTTGACTCACAGAATATTTTCTATTTATGTAAAAAGCATTTTATCCAAAAGATGGAAGTTTAGTATCATTTAGGTAGGCTGTATTTTGAGTGTTCAATTATATAATAATATGCATTTAATTTAAATTTATTTGAATGAAATATGTATATAAAATCATAAATGTAACTTTAAATAAATAAATAAGGTACCCTGGGGTAATAACACCGCGTTAAGGTTCTACCAATTTTCACGGCTTAGTTTTAGATTGTATTTTTTAAACAAATATTGGATATGATACAGCAACTCATTGACTATCTATATAAAATAAAATAATTTAACAGATATGTATTCATAAAATGTAATGGCGTTTTTTCTTGACCATTGCTATTTGGCGTTATTACCCACCTATATGGGTAATAACGCCATGCAAACAAAACTATGAAATAAGATGGAATAATTGCATGTAGATAGCCCAATTCTGAAAATACAAACTCTACAAACTTAGAAATTAACAAATTGCATTCTAAGCTATCGAAAATGTTCAATTTTTTGTGAAAGTGTAAGAAAAATAAAGGTGTGGTGTGGGAGGGGGGCATGAGGCAAAAGAATATCAGACCGTGAGCTTCTTTTTGCTTAAAAAGGACCGCTTAAATAGAAATATGAGAAACATTGCACAGTTTTAACTGTGTTTATTTGAATCAGTATTTAGGATGTAGCTCGGCCACTCTAGGGAATCAACCGGGGTATTAATGTAAAGGATTGGCGTTATTACCCCGGTATAGTTATTGCGCAGTGCCTTTTAAATTACAAATTATCTCCAGAAGATATCCAAAATCTTCAACAACATTTTAAAAGTACATGAAATGCACTAAAAATTTATGTAATTAACAAAGTATTTCCGGATAAAAAAGATAGTCTTCGCATCACAACACGTATCTCGCAAATTTTAGATCAAGCGTTAATTTTAGTTGTTTCTAAAAACAATAAGACCTAAAAATGAAACAAATTAACTTGAAGCTGTTTTTTGCGATTTATATGACTCAAATCCCTTCTGCGCAGAGCACATGGGTGTCATTTACCTGATTATTTCATAATTATGCAAAATATAAGTACTTGGCGTTATTACCCCGCCTGGCGTTATTACCCTAGGGTACTTTATTTATATTTTATAAAAATCCATACGTCGTACTTGGAAAGGTCAACTTAGGATTCCAAACACAGGCAATTATAATAGTAATAGTATTACTTTACATTTCTTAAAACAAATTTAATGTGAAATTTTGTAATTTCTGAATATATGTACTGTAATATTACAATTTTTGTATGTAAAAATTAAAGATTTCGAAAATGGACGATTAGTTTATATGTTTGTTACCTGTTTTTAATACTGCACATTTGTCTTTTCAACCGAGATTTTAAGTCTCATTATATTTTGAAGTCAAAGATGGATTATTTTTATATTTTATTTAAATTTTATGCATAAAAATTTATAGAAATAAAATTATAGGGTTTTTTAAAGACATATTTGACACAGATTATAATTTTTCATTAATATTTATTTTTAAATGCAATATAAAATACTAAATTTCAGAAAATACTCTTATTTATAAGATAACAAAATTTCAATAAAAAGTATAACAAATAAAATCTCCGTTGATTAATAAAAGTGAGCAAAAAATAATAAAGATATGCAATTACATAATTATTTTCTAGAGTTTAATTTTATAATCCACATTTATAAAATCATGCGCAGAAAATTTTACTAATCATTTTCGAAACAATAATAAAGAAATCTTAACTTTCAGATGATTTTATATTCTTAATATAGTTTTGAAAATGAATCCTATTTACGAAATACATAGTAAAACTTGAGTGCATATTTTTTTAGCTCGCAAAATATCACACGTATTTTCTTTAACATTTAATTATCTCATAGTGCCATTAAAGTTTTATTCTAACTGATTCAGCTAAAAAAGATTACCTTGATGATTTTTACAACATTAACGATATTTCATATCCAAAATGTCTTTTACAAAATGAAAAAAAAAATCATTTTTAAGAAATATTTCTTTAAAAATATCTTTATATTCAAATTATACAAATGAGGGTATATTAAAATGTTTCATTAAAATATTTTGAAAATATTTGGAATGAATGTAGTCCTTAATTTCAAATATTTAATATTTAAAGTGAAAGTGTAAATCAAGAATTTAAATATGTTTAATTAACCAAAATCGATAAGTACTTGAATAAATAAATAAATAAATAAATAAATAAATAAATAAATAAATAACTTTTAATATGTGAAAGATGATATTTATAATAAACAAACAACTAAATTTCAATGTTTTGAAATTTACAGATTTGACTGATAAGAAGAACAAAATAATATTCAGCTTAAAACTTTTGAGGCAAAGCTCTATTCATTTGCATATGAAAGAATTTTCAAAAAATGCAAGAATAACCTTAATTTCTGTATGAGTATACATGCTATCCGCATAAAAATGAGCACAATTTATTAAGTAGGTCACTTAATCATAATCTATAGCATCAACGGTTTTGCTACGTTAGTTTTGACAGGGTTATCCAAAAAATAATCCAAAAAAATCCAAAAAATAATAATGTTGATGGTCTCTTATGGCGTTTCGGTAAAAATTCTTCGCTTGACCTATACTATTATTTTTACATTCTTAGAGTTTCTGGATAATTCCACATGTATTTTTATAGATATTTAACAAAATGTCTAAAATCCCAATTGGCCGGTTAACTTTTTTGCATATAGTGAATATGTGGTGTTTTCAGAATTTTTAAAGCCGAGTTTTGTACGATTTTATTACTAATTCTGAAATTTGCGTTTCGTTCATGTAGATAATAAATACATAAAAAATTACTTTTTTATTTAGTGTCAGTTAATGTACTTACCTTGCCATTAATCTTATTATAATGTACTTAATGGTCGAAATTTTAACTTTCTGATTTCCGCAAACTGATATATCCGTTCACTAGATTGCAGATCTCACAACCATAGATGTATTTTTAATGCAAATATATCTACAGGTATAATCCAGTTAAAAAAATTAAGTTATGATCAATTCTATCTGCACTTATGTGCTTAAATGTAATAAAATTACTTTATATCATTATGTATTTTGTTTTTATTATTTAGGGTCTTTTACTCGATGGTCAGTGGGTTAAAACAAAACGTAATGATTTCAGTATTTTTATAGCTACATTTTACACTATTTTTTATAATTTCGGAAATTATCACTTTTCCTAAGAAAAAAGTTCATAAAGGATCACATTTGGGTTTGAAGTCAGTAAATGATTTACTTGCTCGTGAAGTTCTGAAATTCTTTTTCCTAACAATATCTTTCTTTAACTACAAGTTAGATATATATTATTAAATTATTATGTAGGGGAACTTGGGGCAAAATAAAATAGGGGGGCAAAGTGAAATGGTTAAATATTTAATCTGTATACAGTACTACCTATCTGCAGATACTTGTATTATGTTATTTCACATCTAGTTGCTTGCTGTCAGACAGCAATGATCTCATGAGATCAGTATATATGACGTTAGAGACAATTTTTCAAATTTGATGATCACATTGTAATATTATTAGGTAAGAAAATAACATTTTATGAAGTTTACACTGATAAAATTCTCATAATCATTATTGTAAGTTTAAATTAGATTCTTCTGCTGTCTAGTGAAGTATTTGTTTATTTAATATTTGGCCTATTTTTAGTTTGAAATTTTTCTAAAAATTTTTTACTACATGCGGGGCAAAGTGAAAAAGAATTTTAGTGATGGGGCAAACTGAAATATTTTATTTCACTTTGCTCCTAAAACATAAATAAAATTTTTAAAATGTAGAATAACTTTGTTTACATATTTAGGTGTATAATGGTAAGAACATACATGAAAAAAACAGAGCAGCAATCCTGGTCTGAAGCATCAATGGGTGCTACTGTTAGGCAGTAACAGGTACTGATCAGATGAGTCTTAATTCAGCAGGTAAACAATTTGGAATACCAGTTGTTACACTGTACAGGAGAGTTAAAAGAGTAAAAGAAGATGGAGATGTTTCAGAAGCTTCTAAAAAAGACTTGGGAAGATATAGGAGAACCATTTGCAATAAAAGATGCTCAATCATCTGACATAAATGAGCCTGGATCAAGCAAAATAAATGCATCTCCTACAATGAAAAAAAAAACATGTTTCTCCGAGAGATATATTGCCTATTCCTGTTGCCAAACATAGTGTCAAGCGTTCAAATAAAAAACATGGTAAAACTATGGTTTTAACCTCAAGTCCTGCACTGAAGAATTTACAAGAACAAAAGAAACTGACGACTGCTTAAACTTGTAAGCCAAAGATAGCTAAGAGCTTATTTGCAGCATCTTAAGGTTCTAACAGAAAGAAAAAATGACACATTAAAAAATATGAATATTCAGATTCATCCACATCATCAGTATATTTGATATTTGTGATGATAACAGTGAGACAGAAGATGAATTTCAGGCCCAGGAAGATGATTTCACTGAAGACAAGGGTGAAGTTCAGCTTTTCACCGAAAAAGTGGGATTCAGTGAAATAAATAATGGGAATTTTCTCTTGATTGAGTTGAACTCAAATAAAGGTCTGGAAACTAAGAAGCAGTTTATTAGTAAAATGATTTCGTTTCCCTCACAAGATGGACCACATTTTCTTACAGTTAAGTTTATTCGTCCATACGGACAAAAAAGGATTTTTTTTGTGTTGCCTATAACTGATGATACAAGTGTTGTATATACTATACTGGGAAAATTGTGTAAAGTGAAAGAATGAGACATGGACAAATTAATTTCTTATGCAGATTAGCATAATTGTCAAACAACTTCAAAAAATCATGTATAGAAGGAATCTTTTTTATATTTTACTTTTCCCCATTAACAATATCACTTTGTTATATCCTTAATACACCACAGAAATTCAAGAATAAAAATTTGAAAATAATTAATTTTATAAGTCAAGGGTATTATAAATTATGAAGTGTAAAATTTCAAATAAATTTTCTGTTTATTCATTTTGAAAATTGCAAGTATTTTTAAGTATTTCACTTTACCCCAAGTTCCCCTATATTATTAAAAGCTAGGTTTTGTGTTTCGTTAGATATGGTGTTTAAATATGTATATTTATCACTGGGGTCTCTAAATAACCCCACATGGTATTTGATGTTTCAAATTTACATCATTTCGTTTGAAAGTTAATATATTGTCATTTAGTTTACGGAATAATAAAATTTATCATTTTCCTAGTAATCTTTAAGATCTTTCAGAATTTTTAGAATAAAGTTACCAAATATTTTGCAAACTTTTTTCCGATATTGAAATACTGAATTTTCGCTACTCCTTTATAAATATGTTTATAAAAATCTGGTATACTTTTCGAGAAGGAAATTTAATAAAAAAATATATTGACTCAGTATCTAACATTTTGAAAAAAAAATTACATTTTATTGATAGGTGAATTTACTAAATCTTCTTAAGATTCATTGCATGGTGTCAAGAATAAATTCTGTGCATTTTATAATTTTATGTTTAAAGTATTTTGCATATTTTTCCTGCATAACTCAGATCACGTTTAGGAGTTTATTCTGCACATGAAGTTAATTGTGTTATCTAGTGAAACCGTTTAAAAACGGAAAACGAAGAAAAAGTATTCACATTTGCGACAGTTTAATAATACTTGCAAAAAATATTAACTTCGAAATACATATACATACATGATGCATAACAAAATAAATTCACTTTTTTTTTTTTTTTTTTTTTTTTTTTTTTTTTTTTACCTGTTTAAGATAAAAATTTCAAAAGTATTCAGAATAAGACAGGTTAAAATTATGTCAGTTAAATAATTCTGTAATTGTTTTTATCTGACAGGCTATCAAAGCCTGAGAGCTTATGTGCCCGCCCTTTCTCATGTATGTACGTAGGTTCGTTCGTGCGTAACACGATAACTCATGATAAAAATATCCGATCTTCTTGAAATTTTGTATATAGGTATATTATGATAAGGCGCTTCCCTGATTTGTTTTAGGATTTATTCGACATGTATAACAGGAGGAACGGGAAGCTCATGCCTTGGTTGACATAAATGGGTTTATCATGTAAAATTATCAGTTATCGTTCAAAATTCAGATATAGGATTATTTTGATGAGGTGCCTTCGTGATTGGTATTAGGTATTCATTGGATAAGTATAAACAAGGGGAACGGGGGGCTATTGCCCCTCCCCTTAATTAATATAAATAGGTTTTTGATGCAGAATTATCCGTTTTCGTTCAAAAATTATATATATGATCATTCTGATGAGGCGCTTCCATGATTAGTATTAGGTGCTCATTGGATAAGTATAAAGAGGGGGAACGGGGCTAATGCCCCTTCCCTTGCTTTATATAAATGTGTTTTTCATGCAAAATTTATCAGATTTCATTCAAATTTTAGACATAGGATCATTCTGATGAGGGCACCGAAATGATTTGTTTTGCGAGTTCATTGCATAAGACTAAGAGGGGGGGAAATGGAAAGTAACAACTCCCTCCGTAAATTAACGTTAATGGGGTTTACCTGCAGATTTCCTTCAAATTTTACATATAGGTTCATTCTGATAAGGCGCTTTCCTGAGTGGTTCTGAGAATTCATTGAATAAGTATAAATGGGGGATAGGTGGGATTACTCTCTTAATTTATTTAAAGTTTTTTCTTGCAGAATAATGCGATTGGCTTTAATTTTTGGCTGCAGGTTAATAATGATAAGATGCTTCCCTAATTAGTTGTGGGTTTTTTTGTTAAGTTTTGTTTTAGAAATACTTGCGATTAAACCTCCCCCACCCTTGAATTTGAGAAATGGGTTTTTATGCAGAATTGTCCGATTTACTTTTAATTTTGGTTATAGGTTCTTTTCTGATAAGGCGAACCTCTGAATAGTTTTGGAAGTTTAATGGTTAAGTATAAAAGGAAGGGATAACTCTTCTTAAATTATATAACTGATTTTTATTAAGAATTTTCCGATTTGCTCTGAATTTTGGATATAGATTTTTTATATGATAAAGCATGTCCCTGATTAGTTAAGCAGGTTCAATTATTAAGTATAAAAAGAAGAAATGGAGTGTGCTCTTTCGCCACCTTAATTTGTTTTCCTAACGGAATTAACCCTTGAAAATATAAGGTTGTAATGTACAGTTAATATGCGTAGCCTGTGAGCTTAATGCCATCAGTTTAACTGGGCAATATTCATTTAATTATTTATTATTACTATTATTAAGTTGGACACGTTACAAAATTTTCTCTAGGCCCTCTATATGCTATGTTATGATTTTTTTTTCTTCCAGCGCTGACTACTAAAATAGCAAAAAAATCAATATCCATCTATTAAAAATTGACATGTTAATGATGCTTTCAATTTAATGAAATTTTAGAGGATTTTTCGTCATGAAAAAATAATTTATCCGTTTTTAATTGCATTTGCTTTTACTATTTGTATAATAATATAATATGTACTAAAAATTGAAATTACATATATCGAATTTAAACTATCATATATTGCTCATCTACACGTTTAGGTACCTTACATAACCGGTTAATTAAAAACGACATAGAGAAAATATTCTTTTCAGATTATTTTTAAGTCTGTACATTATTTTCTCAGACTTAAAAAATCAACAGTCTTTTTTATCAACAATAAAAAAAAAAAAAAACTCCATGAGGTGAACTCTTCTCCTGTTGACCAGTGTTGGCAGTTTTCTCAGCAGCTGATGTCCATTGAATGCGTAACGAGTAGATGTGGGCCGTAGTGGTTTATCTGCTTTTTAAAAATTCAAAATGAACTATATAAACGCTTCTCCACCAACCACACAGGATAAGATTTTTTTTATTTTTTATAATTTTTTAATCCAATTTGGTGATCAATAAGACGAAACCATAAGTCGATCAACGGTATTTTCTCTTTCAAATATTATACATATCCCATTTTTCGTCACATATCAATAGTTGGTCTATGATCGACGCTTTGTTATGACGTGACAGGAATAACAAGCATATATTTCACCGTCAGAACTTGTTTACTTCTGGCAGAATATGCGGATTCCACTTGTTGAGTTTCTACGTCATTTCAATGTATAATACACATGACACTGTTTGGTTTCATTAGATATCCCAAGCGCAATGGTTTGTTTCATGAGAATGCTGTTAGACCTCTTTCTCTAGATGAACTTTGTATGGGGGAGGGGTGTAGAGCTGGACACTGAGCTTGACTTCGAGACTAACGTCTCTGCTTGACAATTAACTGAACTCATTTTGATCGATACTTGTACCAAACACCCTTTAGTTACGGAACATATTATTATACCGGACTCTGTAGATTTACGTTCTAATTTGAACTCGTAGAGCAAAAAAGGCCCCCAAAACGCTTTTCACAAAACAGGTTGTTTCAAAGATTGCACTTCCCAGAAAACTGATTGTGAAACATATCTGATATTCAAAATAACTCCTGATTAAATATATTTTTAAGAAAATATGCTGGCATGACGGCTTCAATATCCGTTTAACCAAAGTTACACGACAAAAGTAAGTGCTCTCAAAAAGGGTACAATATATCTTGGTTACTTGATAGAAGATCAAATTTTAACTATTGGAAATCAAACATAATCACATTTCCATGTAAATTTTAATAAATATAATTTTGTAAATTACGAAGTAAAAATGTTTTCATCATACACATCATTAAATAATTACTGATGAATTCTATAATTTATTAATTTATCAAGGGATTTCAAGTGCTGTAATTTAGATTATTATATTTTAAAGATAAAAAAAAGATTTTTTTTTCAACATTTCTTCATTTAATATATACAAGCAAGTAATATAAATTCTCTAAAAAAACTTAATAGGAAATATGAGGAATAACTGAAACTGTAAAGAATTATCATTTTTAACATACACCTTCTTTCTCATAAATAAAAACTGAAATCCATTTTTTCAATAATTTGATTGAATATTTAATGATTTACACAAACACGCACAAGTGAATGTTATTATAATTTATTTATACTATTGTCGGAATTTAAAATTATATAGAATACTAAATAAATTATTCTGATGCTTATGATAGCTGAAAATTTTATTTTACATAGAAATAATAATATAAATAACACAAGCGTAGGATTTTGTTTATTAGTATGATTGCAAATAAATAATTAATGTAATTTAAACAAATTTGTCGGTAATTATATATTTAAGAAAAATATACTTTTAGAATTAATAATTTAAAACAGATACTGAAATTATTTTTCGGAAAAATAGTACTCTTGCTATATTTTTTCTTTTTTCTTACCTTTTCAGGAGGATTTAAATACAGTGAAACCTCCGAATAAGGGATACCTATGAGACCAGAAATTTTGTCTCTTAAATAGAGGTGTCTCTTATTCAGAGTTTTTATTACAGTGAAATTTCCAAATAAGGGACATGTATGGGACCGGAACTTCTATCCCTTAAATAGAAGTGTCCCTTATTCGGAGTGTCCCTTATTTGGAGGTTTCACTGTATAAAATACAGAAGAATCGATAGGTTTAGAATACTTTCCTTCTGCATTCTTAATGATATATGAACGAAATTACTCCTGAACTTCAAACTATACCTATTAAATTTTTTGAATAGTCTCATGTATTTAACCCGACAACACCAATTTATACAACATAAAACAATTTATTTTCTATTATTGATAACTCTGAATTATTTCGTTTTTTAAATTTATTTCATTTTTATTTATTTATTTATTTATTTTGGCCACACAACACAAAATAATGTGTTTTATGTGAAAGGTGATTTTTGGAACGACTGTACGTATTTAAGTTCTGATTATGTTTCATTAAACAAAGAATGATTCTCATTTGTAGAATTCTGCTATCAATATAAGTGATCATGCATTTTGCATAATTTACAGCATGTTTATTGTATAAAATACTTGATTGTTCTTTTGTAATATAAAGCATATCGTAAAGAATTTACCAGAAATCAGCAAAACTTCTCATTTGTTTTGTACTTAAATTTCATTTGTATTCTCATTGCTTTTTACGCAAGCTTCACAATATTTAACATGTTGGATTTCTTTATGACAAAATCATTTTTTCCAGAAATATCAAAGATTATAAAATAAAGAATCGACAAAACATAAGAAGTGATAGTGCACTCTCCATCAAACATTTACCTTCTATTTAAGACCTTCTTACATCATTTCTAATTGCTAAAACATTGAGTAAGTTAAAAGATAAAAGCTTTCAAAAAGTATAATAGTTTTATATAACTGTGGACATGTTTCAACTCTTCCCGAGTCATTTTCAAAATAAATAAATAGGGATATTCGGAAATGGCTCAGTGTATGATGCAATGAGATAAAATGTCATCATTCAGCTTTACATGCAACTCACGTTGTTTTTTTATACGTACTTTACTTGGATGTTTATTTCTATCTACTCAATATAAGACAAACAAAAATCATTCTTTCTTGTTGAAATTCCATATATAATGATACAGCATTCTTCAACATACCAAAACTTTAGATCGGCTTACTCAATGTTTTTTTTTCTTTATCCAGCACTTAGATTATTCTTCAGTATATTTTATATAAATATAATACAGTGGTGCACAGAATTATAAGAACAGTTGAAAATTGCACAGAAAAAATTATTTCTGAACTAATTGAAGTGTAATTTACAAATAAAATGCTCTTCTATGCTATAAATCATTGTAAAATGCAAATCATTGGGACATGTAAAATATGAATGCTTTGTCAAAATTAAAAAAATATGTCTTTGTAAAAATTGGACAAAATTATAAGGACAATGAGTGTTATTGCCTGAAACACACTTATAATTAATAATCACCCACTTTTTCTCAATTCCTTTTATCATTCTTGACGTCGCGAAGTTCTCTTGTTTCTTAAAAATGTTCTTGAGCATTTTTTCAGGCTTTTTCGGTGGAGGGCACGAGCGCTTGCTTGTTTTCATATTGTATACCATTTTTGTATACTTCGTGGGCCAGAGTTCACCACAGATTTTCAAGTGGATTCAGATGAGGACTTTTGGACGTCCAATCAAGTAGTCTCACGAAGTTAGCATCGAATCACGATTTTGAAGTTCGGGAAACATGTACTGGGGCATTTTCATGCTGGAAAAATAGTCTCCACTAGTTATTAAAAGTACTTCCAGTAAAATATTATCACCCAATACATCAACATAACTCTCAGAATTCATTATATCCTGCACAAAAACGTTTAGAGTAGATTCACCAGTTTCGAATCCTCCTCTGAGCCCCGTCCAAATGCACGCTTTGAGAAAAGTCTTTTTCTCTAAGGAGATCATACCAGAAGTAGATAAAACAATCCAGTCCATGAAAATTAAACTTTTTCTCTTCAAAAAATACATCATCATCCCATCAAAGAATATCATCCCAATTTTTGCCTACGATAATGCTTTTTTGGAAAACCCTATTCTGAGTCTCTTATGAACTTTTTTAAGAGGCGGTCGCGACATATGCTTACCAGAAATAACGAAAACAATCTGGTTCATCCAAATTAAACTTTTTCTCATCGAAAGTACAACATTATCCCACTTTTTTGCCATAGTAATGCATTTTTTGGAAAACTCCATCTTCCATTTCTTATGAACTTTGGAAATTGGCGGTCGTAACATATTTTTACCATAGCGAATCTTTTAAACTTTTAGAAAAACACGTCGAATAGTTTAAGCACTGCATTTTAAGCTCAATTTACGTTTTATTTCTGTTAAAAGTCGTTTATTGTGGAGAAAACTCACTTATTATCATTCTTTTCTATGGTACAAAAACAGAAGGTGGCTTACCTGTATGTCTTTGCCGTCCCAATTTACCGAGATTTTAAAGATAATTGTAAATAACTGTTCCATACCTATTAAGCTTTGTCGAGGTTTGGCGTACAGAAATTGCTAAACTTTTAAATACATCCCCTTCCCTTTCTGAAAATCTGAAAGCTTTGTATCTAGCGGAAGGACAGAAAAAAAAAAATGAATGACAAAATCCCAAACGCTTAGTAGGCATTTTTATCGTCAGTGAATACTGTATACAGAGAATAAAACACGCAAATTTTACTTTTTATATCACGCAAATACAGTTGTTATTACAATTTTGTCCATAGAAGACAGCTGTATAAATTCACAATACATTTTATGAATATGAATTTTGCACAGATATCCATAAAAATATAAAAATATTCTTCATTATTCATGGTTTTCCAGCCATTAAATTTGTATAAGTTTCCGTCTAAATGTAGCCAAGATTTGGATACTTTTATTTTTTTTTAATTTTGACCACCACTGTATAATTACAAGTATTATAAAATACTATTATTAATACTTCCTTTTGCTTAGAAATATAATACTAAAACTTTTTTATAGAAATTAATTAAAAATAATAAATAACACTATATACACAGATTAAAGTAATTTCTTGCAAACTATTTTTAACAAAAAAGATTCTTACACGTAAAAAAATTATATATAACGATACAGTACCATTCAACTTAACAAAAGTTTCCTCTGCTTAAACAATGGTCTTTCATTGAGCACTTAGATTATTTCTTAGTATAATTTACGTAAATAGTAATATAAATACAGATAATATAAAATACAGTTATCAATGCTTTCTTGCTTTGCTTTAAGGATATAATAATAATTATTTTTATTGAAATTAATCTATATTTATAAATAATAAACTATGCATGTTTAAAAAAAAATCTTACAAAAAGATTTCTGAAAAAATAACAACCGTGGAAGACATACACACTGTCAAAGATATCTGCAAGTTTACTGAAATTTTTCTCGGAAACTATTTCTAGAACAGATTTCTAGAACATTTTATGAAACGGGAACAACAAAAATTCATGTAACAGATGCACATACCACACTGAAAATCAAGAAATCTCTAACGTTAAAAGATTTTCTTTACTAAACAGTAGTGCTTGGAAATTTTATGTAATTAAAACAGAAGATACAAGAAAAATTTAGCGGGATTATTTTAATTAGTAGATAACTAATTCTATACCTACAAAGCTACCTAATTTTATACCTTTACAAAAATTAGTTGTACATTTATATTATTTTGTACAGTGTATTATTTTTTTCTATTATGCAAATTTCAGTGCAGACTTTTTAAATGATATGTTAATTATTTTTATTAGTAATTAATGTCAATGATTATTTAGAAGAACCATTCTTTATTGAAAACAGAATAATATACTCTCTATTTATATTGAATATTTTAAATAAATCGCTGGAAAATCTTTCCAGTCAAAAAACTAAATTTAAATCTAATGAATAATAATACAAAAAGCCAAACTCATGAGCTGCATTCATTCCAGATAGGTATTACTTTTTTTATTTTCCCGATGCTCTTTCCAAGGTAATTTTTCTCATATTAAATTTCCCTTTTCATTTCTTCAATATTCGATTCCAAAGGCGCTTTAATATTTATAGAACATCACAGCAGGTGCTGTGTGATATAACACGTTTTAACTTTGTTTTTTTCTTTTTTCACTTTTAGGTTGTTGGTTACCATGACACCTAAGATATTAAGAAAAACGCAGGTGGAAGCCGAGATGATTTTTTTCCTTTGAAGAAAATATTTTCTCACATTTTTCTATTCCCCTTTTGCGGCGGAGAATCATTAAGCATCTCCTAGCAAGGATTTAATCTGACCTTCTTTTTGTAAACTTGTTTTATGAGAAAATGAATTTTTTAGCATACTTTATTTTTGGGATATATATAAAAATAGGTTACAGAATTAACGCAAATATATTGAGTTTGTCTTCCATTTAAAGACTTCCATATAACATTTTATGTAACAGAAAAAAATCCGAATAACACATGCAAATTTGAACTGTAAATCAAAAAAACTCTAACGTTACTATGATTTTTTTTAGGAAACTGAGATGACTAGAACTTATTACTGTAACGCGGGTTACAAATAAATTTTTAGTAATATTACTATGATTTTTGTAGAATGTTTTCTAAATCTACAGATTTCTATGCAATTGTTATATGCTTTACAAATTCTACCTTTAAAAGGTTTTTTTTTCTTTTTTGTTTGGTACAGTGTAGTGATAACATTTTAGCAAGCATATAAATTTCCGTAACATTGCATCTGCAGAATTACAGTATTTTTTTTCTTTTATATGTAGACTTGTTAAATGACAAATTAAGTGTTTTTATTAGTAATTAATAACAATTGTTATTTAAAAGAAACATTCTTTATTGAAAACGTCGTAGCATTCTTTCTTTTTACTACAATGATTATTCAAAAAAACCTCTCTTTATTGAAAACGGATTAATATGCTTTCTTTTTATATTGAATAATCTTAATAAATCGCTTGAAAAACTTTCTAATCAAAATCTAAATTTAAATCAAATGAATAATAATGCAAAAAGCAAAATTCATGAGTTTCATGCATTCTAGATAAGAGTTATTATTTTTTCTTTCACGATGCTCTTTACAAGGTAATTTTTCTCATATTAAATTTCCCTTTTCATTTCTTCAATATTTCCATAGTTGCTTTAATATTTATAAAACATTACAGCAGTTACTGATTGAGATTACACGTTTTAACATTTTTTTTCTTTTTTCATTTTTAAGTTGTTGGTTACCATGACACCAAAGATAGTTATAAGAATGCAGATGAAAGCCGAGAATTTTTTTTTTTTTTTTTTTTTTTTACTTTAATGGAAATATTTTCTCCCTTTTTTCTATTCCCCTTTTGTAGTGGAGAATCATTAAGCATTTCCTAGCGTGAATTTTATGTGGCCTTCTTTACATAACCTTGTTTTATGAGAAAGTAAATTCTTTAGCATACTTTTGTTTTGGGCTATATATAAAAGTAGATTACTCAATTAATGCGTATGTATTCAGTTTTTTATGTATTAAAAGACTTCTATCTTCAGATTTTGGAAATAAAATAAAAATGAAAAAAATAGTAATATACGAGATACAATTTTGTTTATTAGAAAAACTGCGATTCCTAGAAAATTTTACTTAGCGGTAACAACAGAAAGGCATTTAAAAGTACACATTTTCACTGTAAATCAAAGAATCTCTAACTTTACTATTTTTTCTTTAGGTAATTGTGATGCTTGGAACATTTTATGTAACTACAGCCTGATTTACATATAAAAGTTGGGTAAAATTGCTACTATTTTAGTAGATTCCTTTGTAAACTACAAATTTCTAAAAAAAAAAAAAATACAAAAATTAAATTTGTAGGTTTTTTTTTCTCTCTCTTTCTGTACTGTCTATTGGAAAAGTTTTAGCAAGCATACACATTTTCACAATTTTTCATCTGCAAAATTACTGATACTTTATTTTTCAGTGCAGACTCGTTAAATGACATGTTAAATGTTTTGTATTAGTAATTAATAAAGATGATTATTTAGAAAAACCACTCTTTATTAAAAATGGAATAATATGTTTTATACTTATTTAATAATCTAAAAAAATCGCCGTCTATGAAATTTTCTAATAAAACTAAATTTAAATCTAATGAATAATAATACAAAAAGCCAAATTCACAAGCTACACCGTTCTAGATAAGTAGGCTTATTTTTACTTTGCCGATGCTCTTTCCAAGATAATTTTTCTCATATTAAATTTCCTTTTTAATTTCTTCAATATTCGATTCCAAAGGCGCTTTAATATTTATAGAGCATCACAGCAGAGACTTTTTGAGATTACACGTTTTAACTTTTTTTTCTTTTTTCTTTTTTCATTTTTATGTTGTTGGTTACCATGACACCAAAGATATTAAGAAGAACGCAGGTGGAAGTCGAGATAATTTTTTCCTTTGCAGAAAATATTTTCTCACTTTTTTTTCTATTCCCCTTTTGTGGCGGAGAATCATTAAGCATTTCCTAGCGTGAATTTTATGTGGCCTTATTTTATATAAGTTTGTTTTATAAGAAAATGAATCCTTCGACATCTTTTTATTGTGGGATATAAAAAGGGGTTACTGAATTAATGCATTAGTAATGAATTTGTCTTCCATTTAAGAATCTAACTAGCTAAAATTTTAAGTAATGTGAACAATCAAAATCCTGTAACACGCACATATTTGCATTCTTATTCAAAAAAGACCTAACGTTACTAAATTTTTTTTTTTTTTAGGAATCACAGATAATTAGAACTTAATGCAACCCGGGTTACAGGTAAAATTTTAGTAAGATTACTATGATTTTGATATAACCTTTTCTAAAACTACAGATTTCTATAGTTTTTCAAAAACTTGTTTTGTAAGTTAATTTGTTTTGGACAGTGATAAAATTTTACCAATCGTATAAATTTCTGTAGCATTACATTTGCAGAATTACAGTTTTTTTTCTTTTTGCAGTACGAACTTGTTAAATGACACGTTAATTATTTTTAATAGTAATTAATATTTCTACATAATAGTGATTATGTAGAAACACCTGTCTTTATTGAAAATAGAGTTATAGGTTTTCTATTTATATTACCGTGACTATATATAAAAAACATTCTTTATTAAAAACGGAACTTATACGTTTTCATTTAAATTGAATAATCAAAATAAATCAGCAGAGAAATTTTTTAATCAAACAATTATTTAAATCTAATGAATAATAATACAAGAAGCCAAATTCATGAGCTTCATGCTTTCTAGATAGGCATTAATAATTTTTTTTTCCCGATGCTTTCCATAATTTTTCTTATATTAAATTTCCCTTTTCATTTCCTCAATATTCAATTCCAAATTCCCTTTAATATTTATAGAACATCACAGCAGGTGCTATTTGAGATTACATGTTTTAGCTTTTTTTTTTTCATTTTTAGGTTGTTAGTTACCATGACACCGACGATATTAAGAAGAACGCAGGTGGAAGCCGAGATAATTTTTTCCTTTGAAGAAAATATTTTCTTACTTTTTTTCTTATCTCCTTTTGTGGCGGAGAATCATTAAACATTTCCTAGCGTGAATTTTATGTGACCTTCTTTATGTAACCTTGTTTTATGGGAAAATGAATTCTTTGGCACACTTTCATTTTGGGATATACATAAAAATAGGTTACTGAGTTAAAGTATAAGTATTGAGTTTGTCTTCAATTTAAAGACTTCTATCTTACAGATTTTGGAAATAAAATAAAAGAACAAACTAATGGTAGTTTGCGTGAATTTTTTTTCTTTGTATGTGAAGCATTTAAAAAATTAGTGTATAAATATTCAATACATAGTTCAGTTAAACACTTTGCAGCATTCTGGTATTTATTAATATGAGTAAAAAGAGGGATACGTAAAAAATACGTATAAAAATTCTTATTAGTGCAATTTATTTGTAATCAAATATTAATCTTGGTTTTATCGTAATTTATCTATAGCGCAGGATATGTTGATATAGTAATTATTAAACTTATAGCAAAAAGAATCGAATTTGTGAACCGTGACATATGTAGATTTTTTATGTTTTATTTATAATTCTAATGCATTAAAAGTTTACTTCATTTTATTATTATTATTATTTTAATTTTGCAACATTTTTTCACTGATAATCATATTATGTACAGAGTTTCATTTTTTTTATCCTCATGATAACCCTATGATCATACTTTCAAAATTAATATGTTCACTGTATTTAAATTCATTCACGTATTTAAAAAATGAATTAATATTCCGAAACAAATGGCTTTCTTTCTTTCTTTATTATTTATTTATTTATTAAATCATAATACATATCATTTCTTTTTTAATAAAAATAGCTATTATAATAACTAGCAAAAGCCATGCTTTGTTTGGATTCGCAAAGCATTATTTTATAAAACAGATATTTGAAAGTAAAAATATTTTTTTAATATTATTTTTGCATCTTTATTAAACAAAAACGTTATTTTATGTTTTGGCGCATTTTAATTTTTTATTTATGATCTAAGACTGGCATAATAAAATATTTTCGAAGCAAACTTTTACAAAATGTTATTAAATTTTCAACTAAAAGCTCTTTTAACGATGTTTTTAAGATTTACAGTAACCACTGGTGTTTTTTAAAGTTGTTTGAAATATGTATGTTTCCAATCTTTGTAATTAACATCAAATAATCTTTGATAGCTATTTTAGAATAATATATTTGAAGAGAGCTTGAAAAAAGTTACTTCGTCAAAATCCTATTTTCTGTAAAAACATTTGAAATCTGCTCTCGTTGATACTATGAATTTTTAACTGTAAAACTTTTTTTTCTGTTTTCTTCGTTTTTATACATGTTAGCGTATCAGAATTTTTGATATTGTAGAATTTTTTGTAATGAAAATTTCCTATTGAATGCTTAATTTTGAAGGATTTTCATTCTCGACAACGTTACGTACGTTTTTAAGCCAACTGGTGTCTATATATCCTGAATATCTGTAACTGTTTCATCGAATGTTAAACCTTGGGATTTATGAATTGTATCAGCAAAACCTAACTGCAGAAGAAATTCTTTACTTGAGCAATTTATGCTTCCATTTTTCTAGAATTTAATTATTGGGGGAATTGGTACGCACCAATTCTTATAAGTTAAATTATTGTAGTATTCAAATTTATCCATGATTATTCGTGATATCTGGTCTGGTGGCTTGTGATTTTCTTTATTATGTGCAACAAAGTCTAAAGTCCCGTTCACTAAATCTTTTTCGGTCCACAAATTAGAACGTAACATTACTTTAGATCCAAGTGATAAAGTAAGAAATGGTTAAAGTCAATTTGTCGTTTCTGAATCTGCCAACTTTGCTTTAATACATTTATAAAGAGCTTGAATCGAGGCAACAACTTCACGCTTCAATTCTTTTAATTTTTCATTTATATAACAAATTTAACAATTAATTTTATTTGTTTACAATTCTTTTGTTGCCACTTTACAAAAAAAAAAAAAAAAAAAAAAAATCCACAATACAATTTTCTTTTAATGTTTAAGTGTCATCTGTGCAAACGACTTTGCTGAATAATGAAAACATATTTTATTTATTAAATTAATCATGATTCTATCTATTATTACTTACCCCATGATTTATATTTTTTTCTGAATGTATACGCGTTTCATTTTTTATTTATTTGTTAAAATGCGTCCGTATTGGAAATGCATGTAAAATAAATTAATTAAAATAATAATTTTTTTTAACGTTTTACTGTTAAAAAGTTATATTCTGCAAATCTACAGATCATAATTTATTTTTGTGTTTAATTTGAAGTTAAAATATTGAATAGTTTTTCTGTAAAGTGTACGACAAAGTGTAATTTGAGTGGCCTAGTAGAGGATTCGCTTCGCTCATCCTAATAATAACATTGACATATAAAAAGAAAAAGAAAATTAAATATCTTAAATAAAATAACAAAGCTTGTTTTAAATTTTAAATTTTAGGCGTTTTGTTTTCTCTTCTCATTGTATGCATTCATAAGTAATTTTCAAAAATCTGCATTTTAATTTAAATTTATTTACAATGGCATTATTAACATATCAAAAGGACGTTTAATTACCTAATACTAATATCATAAAGTGTTTGGAGGTCATCTTTGGAACTTCTAAACCGGTTTGACGGTCTCTGCTCCAGCATAGAATACATTTAAGTGGGTAACCATTAAAATAAAAATAGAGGGTATATGCAGCAGCGCCAACTTTTGAAAAATATTGGATGGGCTCAAATCTTTTAAATAAAATAAAACTTGTTTTTTTCCTATTAGAGAAAGAGGGGAACATAAAAATCATTAAAACGATTGAAATTGCAAACAATTAAATGTCCAGAAAAACATTCATTTTAGTTGCCTAAGTGATTTATCAAATTGACATTAAAACAGATAGTAAAATATGAGAGAAATTAGTTTTTTCCCCTAGAAATCTAACTATACATCCGCTTTAGGGGCATTCGGAGTTCCTGAAAATTTAATGGATTCCCTTACTATTTTTTAAACAAAGTAATTTTGAAAATGTCAATAAAACCAAATTCTATTTTCGCTATAAAATAAAGAAATAAATCAATAGCAAAATAAATCAATTGGAAATCTATTGTGCAAAGAAATGAAATTATTGGTTGCGCTTTCGCCCCATGGGCCAATATAAGTTGGCAGCACTGGATATAAGTTATATAGGCAACGGGTGTCATTTTAGAATAAGAAGAAGATATATACATACTAGCAAAAGCCGTGCTTTGTTTGGATTCGCGAAGCATTATTTCATAAGATAAATATTTGAAAATAACATTATTATTTTATATTATTTTTGCATCTTTATTAAGCAAAAACTTTATCTTATGTTTTGGCGTATTTAAATTTTAGAAATGTAAATTCAGCCAAATAATTAAGAATTTCCTCGGAATTTTTTATCTGTTATATAAGACTGGTATAAATAAAAATATTTTCGAAGCAAAATTTTACAAAATATTTTTTTAATTTTTAATCAAAAGTTTTAAAGATGTTTTTACATTTCCCAATAGCCTCTGGAGTTATCTGAAATGATTTGAAATAGGTGTGTTTTCAATCTTTGTAATTCACATCAAATAATCTTTGATAGCAATCTTAGAATAATACATTCAAACAAAATATTTGGAAACACATTAAAATCTACTCTCGTTGATACTAAGAACTATTAAATGTAATTTTTTTTTATTCTAATTTCTTATTTTTTTCTGCATACCAGCATATGAAATTTTTTTATATTGTAGAATCTCTCGTAAGGAAATTTTCTATTAAATGATAAACCTTGAAGGAATTTCACTCTCGACAACGCTACGTGCGTTAAGCAAACTGGTGTCTCTTAATCCCCAATATCTACTACTGCTTTACCTGATGTCAAACCTTGAGATTTATGAATTATAACTGCAAAAACTGATTGCAAAGAAAATTGTTTTATTGAGAAATTTATGCTTCCATTTTTGCTGAATTTAATTATTGGGGGAATTGGTACGCACCAATTCTTATAAGTTAAATTACTGCAGTATTCAAATTTATCCATGATTATTCGCGGTATCTGGTCTGATGGCTTGTGATTTTCTTTAATACGCGCAACAAAGTCTAAAGTGCCGTTCACTAAACCTTTTTCGGTCCACAAATAAGAACGAAACATTACTTTAAATCCAAATGATAAAGTAAGAAATGATTAAAAGTCCATTTATAGTTTCTGAATCGGCCAACTTTGCTGTAGTACATTTATAAAGAGCTTGAATCGAGGCAACAACTTTAAGCAGTTCTTTTAATTTTTCATTTATATGGCAAATTAAAAAATTAATTTTATTTGCTTACAATTCTTTTGTTGCCACTTTACTAAAAAAAAAAAAAAAATCCATAATACAATTCTTTTAAAATGTTTAAGTGTCATCTGTGCAAACGATTTTGCGGAGGGATGAAAACATATTTCATTTATTAAGTTAATCATGATTCTATCTATAATTATTTACTCCATGATTTATATATTTTTTTCTGAAAATATACGCGTTTCATTTTTTATTTATTTGCTAAAATGCGTCCGCATTGGAAATGCATGTAAAATAAATTAATTAAAATAATATTTTTTTGAAAAGTATTTCTGTAAAAAAATAATATTCTGCAAATCTACAGATCATAATTTATATTTGTGTTTAATTTCAAGTGAAAATACTGTATAGTTTTTTTGTAAAGTGTACGACAAACTGTCATTTGAGTGGACTAGTAGAGGATTCGCTTCGCTCATCCTAATTAATGAGGCTAAATTATGTACACGTGACAATTGTTGTAAATAATAATCAAGCATAAATCAAACGTAGACAATTCAACTAAAATTCCGAAAAATTCCACTGCCGCTACCTGATATATCCGTTCACTAGGCTGCAGGTTTCGCTGCAATTGAAGCTTTATTTAAATTAGTATAATTCTTCAGATATAATCCAGTTTTATAAAATCAAGTTAAGATACTTTCAAGGCTTATAAGCATACATTTAACAAAAAATATATCATGCTAGAAAGTCCCTAAATTACTAACATTTATAATAAATTACAGTCAAAACAACATTACAATTTTGCTCTTTTGCTCGGCGGTCAGGGTATTAATACATTTTTCTTTATGTAAGATTTTTTTTCTGTTAAAACCTGTCATTTAAAATTATTCATATTTACATACCTGGTGTCCCCAAAATGACTGATGGATTTTAAAATTCAATAACTTGCGAACGGTGACAGCTATTTAAGAAAATTTTGCAGGAGGTTTATATATAATGTCAGGAGTTTTTTTTACCGTAATTTTTTATTTTAGTTCGAATTTCAAATAATACATGGCGCTGACGGAGATTCAAAGCCAGGTCGACGCTTCACTCAGCACTGATTAATTGGCTTTCAATCACCTTCAGCGCCATCTATTGTTCGAAATTCGAAATAAAATAAAAAAATACGGTAAAAAAACTCCTGACATTATACATAACCCTCCTGCAAAATTTTTTAAATAGCTGTCACCTTTTGCAAGTTATTGAACTTTAAAATCCATCAGTCATTTTGGGACACCCGGTATATGTTCATGAATTTATGCTTCCTACTTTTAGATAATCAGCTGAAGCTTTTTGAGTTTAAAAATATTTTCGAAATTTATAATAAAAATTTTTACAACTTCATACACCAGCTTTATAGAGACAGAAAAGTATACAAAATTATTCTATAATGAAATAAAGAAAATTTCTGTCTACTTGATTTTATTTTTTTATTCAATATATCAAATTACAAGGCAGTACCTTATATTACAATCATCATGAAACATAGACAAATGAAATGTAAAATCTGTCTCAATAATCAGTTCGAAAATGATGACATTAATTTGACGTTAGATTGCACCATACTTTCCATGCATTTTTAATGACATGGAATATACTGAGATTCATTATTATATAATTTCTTAAATGTGAAATGCAAGTAACGGAATAACATATTAGAATATTTTATAGATCTGTTAATACTAATGTTTATTTTGAAGATTATTCATTTTTATAACATATTTGTGATGTTTATTATTATAATTTTAATTTAAAGGTTTGTCATATAAGATGCTTATTTATTTATCGTGTATAGTAATGAAAAAGAAATATGAGAATGAATTCTTAATTACTTGAATACTAAGTTGAATTTAAAAGATATTTTCCCTGTAACATGTAGCAAAAACTGAATCCAAACAATTAAAGAAATTTAAAGAGTACAATAAAAATAATATTACCCAATTAAGCCGATGACATTGAACTTACACTACTTGAAAAACACAAAACTCAAATCGAATTCCGAATGGAATGATACTTTTGACGTTGCGTTTAAATTACTAAGTAAAACTATTTACTAAAAAGGTACAATGCGATTTTATTAAATCTTTCCCTTTACAAGATTAGCTGTCCTTTAAAACTGAAAAATCAAAAGACGTTAAAAATCATTTATAAATAACAGGAAAGGTTCCTGAGACCTTTCGATCGATATCCCGTTTCTAGGTTAAATTAACGAAAAAATATAAAAATCAATTACCAGAATGCAAGAGTTAATATACATACTGAAGATTATTACACTTTGAGAATTAGAGAATCCTTTTAAGTAATAATAATCCTTAATAATAATATACCCTTATAATATATATCCTTATAAAGATACCTGGCATTTCTCTGATCGTCGCTGCAACAATGGCGATTCGCGCCTACAGGTCCATTTCAGAATTTACGGGAGTGTCGTACAAAATGTTCTAAATGGCACCCCAGAAAAAATAATCAAGAAGAGATAAATCAGTTGATCTGGGAGATCAATCGACGGGATCACCTCACCAAATACAATTAGCTCCAATTGCTCGGTCCAAGTACTCATCTTGAATAATGCAATTTCACCCCATCATGTCTGAACCATGTGCGGAGACATAATTAAGCAGTTCAGCAAGTACTTCTTGAAGAAAACAAGATACTTTTGAACAGCCAGTCGAGGTATTAAGAAGTATGGCTCCCTAAACTATCCCCCACTATACCCTCCAACACTTTAACAGTGAAGTGTTATTGCGCGGCTCATGGTCGGGTTCCATGTGGGTTCTCTAAAGCCCACATTCGGGTATTGTGCATATTGAACATCCCTTTACGGGAAAAGGTTGCTTCATCACTGAACATAAGTGAACTGGAAAATTGCGTGTCGGCTACATTTTGCTGCCGAAACCACTGTGAAAATGCGACACGTCGTGGATGATCATCCGGCTGCAATAATTAAACTCTCTGAAGATAAAAGGGATGTAAGGCTTCACCCTGCAATACGCGATGAACAGGATCGACACTGGTATTGGGATTTTGGTCCACTGTATGCAACAGGCCCTCTTCGAATATGTATGTTCGCGTTATTTGAGGCCTCAAAGTTTGTTACATCGTGGCTGTAAAGGATACACGCTCCGCAAGGTTCTGATGTACGCGAGCGAACATTTAATGATTTGGTTGGCATCTAGTTGGATATCTTTCCTGATAAAACCGAACAGCAGCGAATCCATTTCTGTCGGCTAGGCCATTGATGAAGTGGATGTCCGTCAACTCGACGTTTGTGAAACGATTCATGTTAATCGTACGCAGTCGGCGTCTAAATGAGGAAGTCACAGATGCTGATCTTGAAAACTCGTGAATAGAGCCAGCTATCGATTTCTGCCTAAGCAATCCTATAGAGTATGGTTCCTAACGATGTTCTCTACCACTTCTCGAAGTTTGCACACGATGTTCTGGGACATCCTTTATGGTTAAACATTTTAAAATTATCCAATTCTCTAGCACAAGAACCCTTTAGTTTTGCAGAAACCCTTATCAAATAATATACTTCTCCTTTTCATGCAGGTATATAAACAGCACAACGAGTGCGACTTGTCAGCAAAACTAACCCTTTAAAAATGATCGCGGTAGCGATTGAAAGATCTCAAGAGTATTTCCTTTTTTACAAACGATTTTTTATCATCTTTTTGTTTTTTAAAGACCTGTTAATATTGTAACGGGAAAATTCTAATAAAATCGCATTGAACCTTTTTAGTAAATAGTTTTATTTAGTAATATTCACTCTACTTCTATAATACAGTCATATTTTTTCAACGAATAAGGTCATTCAAAAAACAAATTGAGAGGATAACCTACATTATATCCTATAGTATCTCCCCCCCCTATATCCTATCTTTATATTTAACAAATTAATCTTCAAAACTAATCAGGGAAGCTTTTTATTAGAATGAACCTAGGTCCAAAATTCCAAGCAAATTGGATAATTTTGCATAAAAAACTATTTATCTAATTTAAGGGAGTATTTCCACTTTAGCCCCTTTATACTAAGCAATAAACTCCGAAAACCGCTCCAAAGTTCGTTTTATTAGAAAGAACCTATATCCAAATTTGAAGAAAATCGAATGCGCCTTATCAGAATGAACCTATAATCAAAAGTTAAAGCAAATCGGTTAATTCTACATGAAAAACCCATTTACCTAAATTAAGTGGATAGTCTGCCCTGCTGACCAACAGAACGAAATAAAAAAGGGAAGCGTCTTTCAGAATTCACCTATATCCAAAATTTTAAACAAATTAGTAAATTCTGAATGAAAATCCTATTCACCTACATTAAGCAGAAATAATAACTACCACCCAACGGATAAACATCCTAAACTATTCATGGAAGCACCTTATAAGGATTATCCTAAATGTAAAATTTTAATGAAATCTGATAATTTTGCATGAACAGCCATTTATAAAAATTATGGGGGCAAGGTCCTTTCCCACCACCATTAAATTTATCCAGTGACCTCCCAAACCTAACAAGGGTAGCACCTTTTCATTTAAATCTATATCTAAAATTTTAAACCTATCGGAGATTTTTATCATGATTTATTGCGTTACGCACGAACACATATACGGGTGATTCTCAAAATAGGGGACAATTTATGTCTTTCGGCATACAAAAAAAATTGTGAGGTTTTCTGTCATGTTTTTATATTTAGATATGTTTGTTTTAATATTATTCATTATTTGCACTCAAGAATTACTCACTTTTTAGTTAAAAACACCTTAAAATAACAGAATAAATGTTCAAAATGTCATTAGCATGGATGTCCACAGCAGCTGTGCCTTGTATATACTAGCTTTTTCAAGAGTTAATATCATGTTTATAAAATAAAACAAATGTTATTCTTTATTTAAATTAATCAAGGAGAGGATTTATCCAATAAATTTTTTTTAAAAAATAAAATTATAGTATATAAAAAAGAAATAAAGTTTGTCCTCCATATTCTATTTTCAAAACAAGGTCATACTATAACAGCTGGTTATTAATCAAAATTTCATTTTCACATATGACAATAGTTTGAAAATATAAAGTTTCTCCGTGGCAACAATTAGCCATTTTATCCCAGCCTGAAAATATAAGCATGTATTATATTTTAAGAATAGAAGTTGAATATTAGGGGCGTACATCAATTGTATGTCATTAGAATGGATAATAATTTTCATGTTTATTTTATAATTAAAATTTTTATTTTACTTATTTGCGTAGGACTTTTGTGTTCTAAAAAGCCCCAGAAAGGACTATTGCATTGTGATTATATTATGGCTCATAATCTTACTTAAATTAAAATTTGTCATTAGCATGGACAAATATCAGTGTCATTAGCATGATTTTTCTGTCCATGCTAAAGACTCCTATGTGCATAAATGTAACCATTGCTTATATTGTATCTTTTATAAAGTTTCATTTTACATATAAATTTAGGTATTACATTTATTATCCCTAAAATATGCATTAAATCTGTCAGAAAATCACTAAGGCAGCTTCTTACATTGTTAGTGTCAGAATGTTGCTCATGTAAATAAAGTTTTCTCTTTAGTAATGTTTTTATTCTCCTTATATGTATATATGTAAAAATGGAAACCATTTGCTGAAAAGGAAGGCTAATAAATATAGAAAAAACATTTAAACAGGAACAAAATAAAAATTTCTTAATATATTTATTCCATGCAATTTGTTTTGTCATTAGCATGGCTCAAAAATACTAATTATTTTTTTTTAAGTTAATTTTTAAATATTTAGCTCTGCTGACTACATGTAAAGTATACCTAATACTATATTAACAACACCTATTTTTTTCAGAAATTTTGCTAACAGTAATTTTTTTAAGATTTCACTTTTGAAATTGTCCCCTATTTTGAGAATCACCCATATCTACATGCGTTCATACATCCATACAGTGCTGTATGGATGTATGAATGCATGTAATACGCATATTGCACAGTGCTGTGCAATATATAAGGACAAGAGGAGTTTTCGAATGTAACGGCGGGCAGAAGTTTTCCATATAGACAAAAATAATATCATAAAATCATCAAAATGTGAAAATATGAGACAAGTGATAAAAGCAATCTACAAAAAAATCTTTATTGAAAAGGTTACATAGAGCACAAATGCAGAGAAGACAGAAACATCAATTTTACAGGCACATGGAAGAAAAAAAATGCAATCTTTAATAGGGAATATGGTCACCACTCTCGGCGAGGCAGGATTTACAACATCTGTCTATGCTGAGGATGAGGTTGCATATGAGCTGTTGATGAATCATATCCGATTTCTACTATAACGCCAATTTAAGCTCCGAAATCGTGAGTAAGGCCTGATCCCGTAGTGTCAAACGTCTCCCGGGAACATCTTACACCTGTTCTATGGCATTCAGGTCCGGAAATAAACTTACACTGAATTTTTATGAAATATGTAAGAAATTAAACTGCACCATTATATTGCTGTATTTTGACTCTGAAATTTATACTATTTTTAAAAACGGAAATTATTATTTTGTATTTTCTTAAATATAATTTTAGCTTTCAGTTTTAAGAAGACTATTACATTGCTTTAAAATAGTACTTTTTAAACTACTTCATATCTGAAGTAAATGAAACCAACAACATTTAGAAATCATATTTTCTTTCAATTAAAATTCATAATCTGATTGTATTTAAAATGAAAAATCTTACAGTCACTAACAAAAACTTTTAAATTGATAGGAGTTTAAATATTTAAAATTTTTTAAATAATAGGCAAATTCAGCTAGTAATAGAAACAATATTAATATACATAATGTGATATGCTTCTTTAAATATTATCTTTTAAAAATACGATACAGTGGAGGGGAAAAAACGAATGACAATAATAGACAGTTTTGTAAAGAGTGCCACTTAATTTTATATGATATAAGCTACGGCTACATTAACGTCATTTTCTAGTTGTGTAATTTTTCAACGCAAAATAGAAAATGCCCTTTCCACAAAAGTCTTTTCATTTTCCAGGTAATTATTTCCCTTTACCGACTCTCAAAGGAGGTTTGCGGTTTCCAATTATTTCTGAGTACTCTTGTACTTTCAGTAGCGTTTTTGTGATGTATGACTCTTTATAATGACAATTCTGACATTTTAAGGAATTTTATTAGTATCTTTGTATAAGAAAATAATCTCTAATGAAGCTAATGAGAAGATATATTTCTTGCTGTATTTCATGTTGAAAAAAAGGGAAATTATTTTAAAATAATGTATTATGCAAATAAAGGAAATTTTTGAGGCAGAAATAATTATAAAGAGTATAAATATTAGATAAAATCTAATAATACTGATTAGGAAAAGCATTTGATTTTTTGCCAATCAAATGTCGCATTAAGGGGCTCCTGGACACATTTTTAAATAATTTTTATTTATTGAGTTAAAATTTTGACTTTTTTGTGCTCATCAACCATGGCATTTGTAAACTAAATGACGGGATAAAACTTCTCATATATATATTTTTAAACATTTAAAATTTATTAAAAAAAGAGGATTAATTTAAAATCGTTATAACTCGAGATATTAATTATAGAATTTCTTTTTTTTTACATTTAAATAAGCATAAATATAAACATTTAAATTTTGATTCAGTATTTAAAAAAATAGTAATGTTAAAAAAATAAATATATTTAAAGTAAGAATTTCAAAAAAAATTATTTAAAAAATCATATTTTCAAAAGTAAATACTTTTTCTTTTTAAATTTGTTGAATCAAAATTAAAGTAAAATAATAATAATTTTGGTTTTAGTTCGTTCTTATTTATCATGTTAAGGGATTTTAGGTATATTAAAAGCTTTCTTTAAACTCGATACAACACTTTCTTTTTACACTCTGACGTTACAGGAATATTGTATATCGTATTTATTGCATGCTGATTATTTCAGAGTTTTTATTTACACTTAAAGTGATATAAATAGATTAGTAGCTGTTTACAGCTATGAGCAATCGAGATTTCAAGTTTTGAATTAAAATGATTTTGAAATGATCAAATTAAAACACCATTTTTTAAAAATGTGAACACGGATAACGGAGTTACATATGCAAGTTTTCAGATGGTAAAAATAATGTTGTGTTTAGATTTTACGGGGAAAAAATTCTATGATTCAGTCAAAGTGTAATACATTTTCAGTTTTTTTCATTTTGGAATACCATTCATAAGAGCTTTAATTGATAACTTTATAATAATAAAAGGTCTTTGTTATATTTTATTATTTACATATCAATTAAAGTTTAATTTTAATCATTTCTATAACTGAATTTTCTAGAAATAGCTTTTTATTTCTTTAAGTTTAAATATAACTTGTCTAAGAATTAAACTTAATAATATAAGGTGCCTTTTTTATTGTATCTAATTCTGTATACCCTTTAGTATATCTTTCTGCAGTTCCTTCTTAAACATTTTCATTCGTCAAGGAATTCAACGGGTTCTATCTTATTTTAATAAATAAGTTTTAGCCTCTACAAATATTTGATGCGGGAAAAAGGCGTGAGAGTATATGGCTCACTCTTTCTCAATATCCATATACGACACATAATAAAAAATAATTTATGCTCAAATTAATATATATTTTTTAAAGTTTATTTATGTAATGTTCCTAATAATTGTTTTCACTTCATTTTATTATAAGAGGTTTTCTTTCAATATAAATCTTAATAGAATTTTTAAAGGTCGTGAATTGATTGCACGCTATTTTCTTCTTATGTAAAACTTAGTTTTATTAAATTCTATGTTCTATTTCAAAAACTAAAGTTTTAAATATACGTTTTCATAAATTTTGCGCAATTCGTTCCAGAGACATGTATGAATCCGTTAATGTTTAGGATATACAATTGATTCTGGTTAATTCGAAATCGAATAAATCGAATCTTTGCTTAGCTCGAACTAAACATGAAGTCCCAAAATTTTCAAGCTCAGAATAACCGAAAATACTTTGATTTATTGAAACTCATTTCCTCTTGATTTTGTTTAATTTGAATTACCGAGAATTATTATTTTTCTTTTTTCCTTACTTTTACACGAATTTCAGATCGTTATAATAACATTCTTTCTGTCATATTTGTCAGAATTGTTGTGAAACTAGTACACGTATAATCTCATTCATTTCATACCCGCTTTCTTAATGCCCCGTCTGTCTGTCAATGATGCCTACAATCCTTTTTCTACTGTGCTTGTTCTTAATACATTGATTAGTTTATGTATTAACTTAGTTTATCTCTTGATTTAAAATTAAGTCGTATTCTAATGATAACGGCCGAAATATATTTAAAAAATACTGCAACAATTTTATGCAATTTGTGTCTATGCACTTCATGTAATTTTCTTATATCCTTTATAATAGTACCCCTTTAAATATATTTTGTTCTCATATTTTCTGTAATTCAAACTCTGGATAATTCGAACTTTTCTTGGTATCCCGACCAGTTCTAATTAACGAAAGCCGACTGTATCTTTTATTTAAGCATAGCTCGAACACTATTTTTTTCTTTAATATCATCATTTTGAAAAAAGCCCGAACAATAGCACATATATATTGTTAATTAATATGTTTCAAAATGATAATTATTATGTAATAACACAGTGGTGCTATTTTTTCCTTACCACATTTTTTTTGTATAGAGACTTATGTTATAAAATCATACTCTGAAGGTACTTTCATTTCCCCATACTGTATGGATCTACACTGTAAAAAAATCGTCAAATTTACGGTCATAATAGTAAAATGAGAAGTAATAAAAAATTTAAATCTAATGTTACTGCAATTTTTACGGCAAAAATTTCTGGTAACATTGCTGTCAGCAGTTTTTGCTGTAAATTTAACAGTTTTTTTTTTAGGTTGTCATATTTATATTAAAATTACAAACCTCTTTTAGAATTTTGCATGTACGTTCAGTTAAGCATAACAATAATTTTTTGTAGATTTTTCGATCATTTTGTTAGCCTTGTAAGAAAATCAGTGCTGCTCAATTATTTTAACACGTTTAGTCGTAATATAAATGAGTTTTGAAATACAAATTCTGATTGGTTCTCGGAACCATTTAATAAAATGTCACAAATATTTCTAAGTACATTGCGGAAAACTTGTATATGAAGGTAAATAAGGCATGTAAACAAAATTGGATAAAAATATAGGGATTGCACTAAATATTTTGAATTACTAATTATGTATATGAGCTTTCAAAAAATTGCACAATAATTTCAATATTGCTTAGGAAATAAATCTTATAGTTAGATTTTTATTCCAATCTTTTTGAATATGGATTATGAATACAGTCGTTTTTGATAGCAAAATATACCATCCTAAATAGTAAGGGCGGTATGGCAGAATTTTAACGGGGTGTTTCGAAATGAATATTGGGGTTTTAATGCTTGGTAGTATTTATTACATAAAATGTAAAATTATAATTAATGCATAAAATGAAAAAGCAATTGAAACACTTTTACCTACAAGCTTACAAGTGTTCAAAGGGATCCCTTTTCGTCACACGCCCCACAGAAGTCAAAAGCACAGTTCTTTCCAAACGTTGGTTAGTGTTTGTGGGGTTATTGTTGAAACAGCTCCAATGGTTAGCTTGTGGTGGAAACAATTACATACGATCCCATACGAACTCCAACAGGTAGAAATTACATGGCGTCAGATCGGGTGAGCGTCTGAACAGAATTTCTTTATTAATCAACGTTTTTGAAGAACTGAACTATTGAATTGGATATGTGCCGTGTGACGAAATATGCTCACTTTGAACACTTGTAATCTTACAAGTAAATCTGTTTGAGTTGCTTTTTCATTTTATGAATTAATCATAGTTTTAAGCTTTATGTAACAAATACTATGATGCGTTATAACGCTTATATTCATTTAGAAACACTCCATACATAATTTCATTTTTCGAGCTACAAAATACAATTAATTACGCAAGTGAAAATTAGTTTAATAAAACGCATATTATATTGCATGCAAAATGTAATTTAAAATTCATACAAAATGTCCTACGAACCATGCAAGTCTTACATTATAATTGATATCTTGTTGCCGAAACGTCAGTGAAGGCTTACTTTGGAGACACGAAATTTTTTTGTGTCTGTCTGTCTGTCCGTCTGTCTGTCTGCCTGTCTGTCAGTCTGTCTGTTCCGCGATAACTTCCGTAAAAAGCATCCGATTGGCTTGAAATTAAGTGGGTATGTTAGAGAGACACTGGGATTAAGCTGTATAGTTTTTTGTAAGATTTAGTTCATTCGTTCGAAAAATATAGAATATTTTATTTTGCGCAATAATGCTTTTCTATGGCAAATCCATTGATTTCCATTTTTTTTTTCTTGAGAGAAAATGTCACTTTATGATAAATGGATGCTGAAATTTACCGGTTAAATTTTTCGTATTGTTTTGAAATTTTGTCTATTCATTTATCAGATTTTTAAAATTATTACTCTAAATTTTGGAGATTTTTTATGAATGTATTCCAATAATATAAACTAATTTGTTTTAGAGACTTACTTATTTCAAATGTATTTATTTCATTTTTTTTTATTTTCTCTTAATGGTTGCTAAACAACCATTCATCCTAATCCTTATTTTTATAATGTTATAAATTTGAATGCGTGTAATTATTGAACGGGAAAATTTAAATAAAGTCAACGTTAAGACTGATGAATTAATGTCTTTGTATATTTGTGTATAACTATAACATAGCCCAGAAAAGAACATAGGATATGTTTTATTGATTTTATTCACATATTTTCCTTAATAATTCAAAATTTCCTTCTTTTTCATGTAGAATCAATAGCGATCTTTTAGATAAAATTTAACCAATTTCCTTTATCGTTGCCAAAAAAAAATCAAAATCTGGAATAATTTGTCAACGGCAATAAGTTTCAATTGAGCAAGTTCCATTTGAAAAATTAAACTAAGAAAAAATAAATATGACGTCAGAATAAAAATAAAAATAAATATAGTACTTTGTTAAATATTAAACACGGAAATTTGTTTTGTTAATAAGAATTTTTCTGACAAAAAGGGGGGGGGAATAATTAGAAGTAAAAGAAATAAAAAATAATTATATTTTTAACAAATATTTCACCTGATAAAATTTGACGTCATAATTGAAATAAAACAGGTATTTTATAGTAGTCGTTAAAAGTATAAGAAACATGGAATAATGACGTCATTGCCGAAACTTCAGTGAAGGCTTATTTTGGCGACACAAAATTTATTGTTTTCCGCCTGTCAGTCTGTTCTGTCTGTCTGTCTGGCCGCGATATCTGCCACAAAATGTAATCAAAACTTCTTTTTTACGGAAACAAAATTGTAAAACCCTAGATTACTGAGTTTACACTTTCAAAAGTTCCTGATACATCAGATTTAGGTGTGGACAGGTATGTAGAAGTATGAGGATAAAGAAAAATGCTTATTAAAACTGTTACTTATCCTTATAAATCAAAATGTATAAAGAAATACAAGATATACGATAACTATTAGCAAATTGATAGAAAATTACAAATTTAAGTTTAATGAGACTACGGGGGGTCCGAGCCCCCCTGAAGAAATCTACTATGTTATAATAAACAAACAAAAATAATAAATCATGAAAATTTCAGAATATCCTAACATAACTAAATCTTTAATTTAACGCTTTTGTTGGCTCAAAACTTCTTATTCTTATTTCATTCTTATAAATAATTACGTAATTTGAAAATTTTAAATTACAGTTTCCAGGAAGTTGAATATTACCCAAAGTGTGTTTTAAAAAAGAAATGATGTGCAAAGCTGACGTTGAGGCTCTTGATCTGCAGATTTACTAGTATTCATATACAGTGGAGTCTCTCTATAACGAAATTCCATACATCGATTTTCTCTATATAACGAATTTTTAGTAGGATCGTGCCCCTTTTCCCATGGTTACATTAAAAACAGTCTCTGTATATCGAAATATATAGCTCCATATAACGAATATTTTCATAAAATGTTCTTTATTCAGATATAAAAGAGCTTCGAAATCACATGAAATCAATTTTCTATCACTTATTCCTAATTTATCGTTCAATGCTGAGCTTTTTTTTATATTACTTCTCTGTTTGAATCTCCTTGTTCTTTAAGTCCAACGAATTCACCCCCCCCCCCTCTTCCCATACACCTTTCAACATCTTTCTCTGTCAAAACAGTGTCAAATGGATAGTTATTATACATTTAAGAATGGGATCAAAAGGGGATAATTGAAGGAGAATTAATTTACAATTGCTTTAAAAAGGCCGAATTTTGTATACTAGAGGATAATGTGGATTCTGAGGACGTAGAAGATGTGACTTGTGCAGAATTAAAAAGAGAAATAGAAATAAGGAATGCAGAGATATCAATAATATCTCTCAGATTTTTTGGAAGTGCATTACAATCTCACTATTGCACAGTACTGATACAGTACTTACTGATAGTGATATTTTGAGCAGAGTTATGAACAATTTCAAATTCTTAATTAAACACATCAAAAATAACAATTGTTCAAAATTTAAGCATTAAATAAGAATTTTAACGTTATTTTCTATACAACGAATTTCTCTATATAACAAATTTTTTACTCGATCAATGGATTTCGTTATATAGAATCTCGACTGTATATCGCTAAATTAATGTACAGATAAAATACGATCGCTACATAACAGTGGTTGGTAAAAAAGGGAAAACTTACAAAAAGAATCAGTAATATTAATAGATATAAATAATAATAGATATAAATATTTATAAATAAAAGTATGGTCTATTCATGAAATCGTTAAATATGTGAATCGAGCTTATAACTATAAATAGTTTTTTAGCTATGTTTGAAACACTATTCTCAATGCAAACTGCTTTTCAAATATTAAATCCTTTGCATCCCCTACCCCACTTATCGCCGAGAAAACGCGCAAAATTGTAATATTTATATATATATATATATATATATGTATTTTTTAATACTAGAAAACAGGATTTTTCCAGCCTAACATAGAAATATAAAAATAATATCGCCCAGTTAAACTGGTGGCATTGAACTCACAGTCTATTGTCACTACATGTACATTATAGCGTATTTTTTCAAGGACTACTGCCTCTCGAAAAACAAATAAGGGGGGGGGGGGAGCTCACCCATTTCCATTCTTTATACTTAATGATTGAACTCCTCAAACTAATCAGAGATAAGTCTTTTAATGGACCTATATTCAACATTCAAAGCAAATCGGATAATAGTGTTTAAAACAAATGCTTTACACTCCATTTATTTAATTTAAGAGGGGCTATCCCTGTTCCGACTTTTAATACTTAACCTTTACAACCCCCAAAACTATTCAGTGATTAACCTTATCAAAAACAAATTTTATCGAAAAGTTATATCAAAATTATATCGAACAATATGCATCCCAAATTAAAGCAAATCGGATAATTCAGCATAAAAACTTATATTTTTTTTAATTTAAGGGAGGGATAATCACCAGTTTTCTCCCTTATACGTAAAAGCAGAATCCCAAAACTAATCAGAGATGCGTCTTATCAGCATGAAATATCCAAAATTAACGCATATTGGTTAATTCTGCATGACAAAATACGTTTACTTAAGTTAAAACGGGTAGCACCCTGATCCCTCCTTTATACTTAATCAATGAATACCCCAAAACAGATCAGGGAAACGCTTTATGAGAATGAACATACATCTGAAGCTTTTAGGTAAATTCTGTGTAAAATACCCATTTACCTACATTAAAAGAAGAGGTTACCATCATCCCTCTTCTCTGTTGTACTTAATTAATGAACGCCCAAAACTAATCATGGAGGTGCCTTATCAGAATGATCCTACATCTAAAAATTAAACGAAACCTGATAATCCAGCATGAAAAATCCATTTATCTAAATTATGAGGGGGGATAAGCCCCTGTTTCTCCCGTTACACTGGCCCAATGAACTCCCAAAACTTACCAGGGAGGCGCTTTAATATAATAAACCTATATTCAAAATTTGATGCAAATCGGATATTTTTATCAGGAGTCATCGCGTTACATACATACATACAGAAATGGTGGGCCCATAAGTTGTCAGGCTTTGATAGCTCGTGCCTTAAAAATAATATGAAAACTAATATAATTCTTGAGATTATTAATCTTTACTTAATGTTTTAAATTTTGATTATGTCAGTACAATAATAATATTTTAAATATTACATAATCCAATTATAATTCTATTTTGCAATTCATTTTTTACAAAGTTACAATGAAAAGTAAGATACATCTATTCTCATTCATTACCGTCTGTCTGCGAGATAAGATTCTTTAGATGCTAACTCTTAACCTGAATAACTTATAAATTCTTTAGGAACTTGGAGAAACTGCTAACAAGATTTCAGAAAGCTATTCTTGGAAAAAGGATTAAGTGGGCTTTCTTGTAACATTTAGATGCAGAAAAATTTACTTTGCAAAATAATAGCTATCCTATCTAGACCTATTTCAATTCTACTTTCTTCTTCAAAAATTCTATGTTTAGATTTATTCTTTTAAATAAATCTCTTATTGATAACGCAATAATAATGCAAGAAAAGATTCAGGAAAATTATGTACATTTTTAAAACGAACTGTTTCAATGTAATGGCATTATTTTTAGGAAAGAAAGTTTATTTTAATATGTAATATGTAAGTATTTTTTGTTATTTTTATAATGTAAGACTAAAAAGAGATATTGTTTTCATTCAAATAAATCTTTATTTTGTAAATAAATGTAAGATATTCCAGAGGTTTTATCCACCATTGTACATTATTTATATATGCAAATTATTTTAAACAATAATAGCAAATTATACTAATGCAAGATACTGACCATCTTAATGTTGTATTTACGTAAAGGTATCAAGAAATTGCAATTACATGGGAACATTTTTATATTCAATTCGCAGAACTGTTTTTTAAAGCATTTCTTGCTATAATTGATTTGTAAATGTTCTTAAAATGTATTTAAAAACATTTTTAATTTGAAAAGGTGATGCGAAGTAGCATTAAAATCTATTCGCCTGATATTGAAACTTTACGATATCCTAATGTCAAAATATAGTAATAAGTGTAATATTGTGCACTAATCATGGCAGATACTGTGCATAAATGCACAATCAAGGAAATATGGATACAACCCCTCATCGTTTTCCCCCAATTTGGAAATAACGGATTTTGATCTTATTCTACCAGCGGTAATTATTAGAATTTTCAAGCTATGTTTTTGAGACTTTCAAAAAAGTTGCTCTATACATTTAACTAACATAATATGCAAATAAAATTTTAATAGCATTAATGCATGCGCAGTAAAAAACTATTAAATAGATCTGCTCATTTGTGATACAACTTTTATTAATTTTTAATTCTGATTAGATGATGTTATGTACAATGTTTATTGTCATATTTTCTGAAAAGAACATTATGTTTTATGAAGAACTCTGGTATTTATAAGCAAAAAAACATGAAAATTTTTTGGGATCGTTTTTATAAAAATTTCTATATAACTTTACATGCTACATTCATAAAAATAAACACAGTTTATTACAAAAAGGCCACTTAATCCTAAGCTACACTTTACACACTTTTGCTTCATTAGTTTTGACAGGTTTATCCGAAAGATCTTCGTTCTTGTTCAGCATGTTGACGTCCCCTGTTAAATTTCGGGGAAAACTCTTCGTTGAAATATATGACGTGTATTGTTATCTTTAAGCATCTGGAGTTTCAGAATAATTCCTTATGTATATTTCTAGATATTTAACATAACGTAAAAAATCGCAAGTGTCAAGATTTTTTTTTGTTGAGACTGTAGACTCTGCGAAAATGTTGGAGGACTAACTTCGGAGGAGGGAGGAGTCTTTCGCCATCCTGGCGAAATATCACTAAATTTGGCGACCAAAATTATTCGACAAAAGTGATGTCAACTTAGGCTATTTACGGGATTTCGCCAAACTCATGTGTCTACTAAAAAATTTAAACTAATACTGGTATTATTTTAGATTTGTTAGTTGAAGTCAATTGATCAAGTTTCTGAAAGAATCTGAAAAAGTTGTGAAATCATATAAAAAACTGGAGGAACCAGAGAGAAAAGTAGAGCTCAATCTAAAAAAAATGGCAAATATTTTCAATCTAAAAAAATGCGCATAAAAGAAATTGAATCAGATTATATGTAAAGCTCAAGATATTACCCAAACGTTTGAAAATTGAAAATATAGACTGAGCTATACGGGTGCCGTATACTCAGAATCATACTATTATTCATTCGAAATATTATTAGGCAAAGCAATTAATATCAGTAAAATGATGTTTTCTCAAATCAGCTAAGTTCTACAACACTAAACGCCTATAAACCATGAAGTAATAATTAGAGTATAACATTAATATAGTCAGGTTGTTATAGAATTTATATAGAGAAATATTTGGAATTTATATAGAGAAATATTTCTGAACACAAATATTTAGTATATGGTTGAGTCGTATAGTTTAAGGTTTTCGGTTTACTTATCAATGATCTCTTACTTATTAAAAAGTTCCTGGATTGGAGTTTTGTCGATACCTTGTATTGAACGGACTGTTCAAATTCTTTTTCTTTATTATATCAGCCTGTAACTTATTATTATGAACTCAAATTTTTTTACTGGTTATGGATGATTTGTTTATGGAATACGTTTAAGATATCTTTTTTTCCCTGACTAATTTTAAGGTACCAGTAACGCTCAGTCCCCATTTTCAGTTAAAAATTTGTTGTAATTTCATGAGCTTTACAGATAATTTGATTCTATTTCGTTTGTACGTAATTTTTTAGACTTAAAATATTTGCTAACTTTTTAGATCAAGCTCCATTTTTCTCTCTTGTTCCATCAGTTTTTAACATGATTTGATAGAGCAATGTATTGTATGCTTTTCCTGGAGATGAATGTAAAAATCTTATGTTTCATGAAGTTTGAGTTAACCAAGTTTGCTGAAACAAAGTAATAGAAACAGGGAGATAAACATGCACAAACCGAGTTCTGAGAACACAATGAAAGTTTCAAAAAATCTTTTACAATGGATGTACCTTTTACAATAGATTGTTGAAAATAACGCGATAACATAAAAGTGTCAAAATCTATCCGACATTTACGAATGTAATTTTTTTTCTTTATCCCATCGACTTC
This sequence comes from Maratus speculifer, assembly GCA_964019185.1. Lineage (NCBI taxonomy): Eukaryota > Metazoa > Arthropoda > Arachnida > Araneae > Salticidae > Maratus > Maratus speculifer. The sequence continues at coordinate 163,645,311 of OZ025294.1, read as the reverse complement.
CAAAGCGTAATAAATGAGGAAGAAAAACCCACCAATCATACTTTAATATCTAAGATTGAGTATCTTGAAAAAATATGAAAATTAAGAAATAATTGCATATATATATATTTTCAATGGGAAGCAGGACGTTTCGGTCCCGCCATTTCGGTCCCGCCGTTTCGGTCCCGCCGTTTCGGTCCCGAGACATTTCGGTCCCGAGACGTTTCGGTCCCAAGACATTTCGGTCCCGAGACGTTTCGGTCCCAAGACATTTCGGTCCCTGGCCATTTCGGTCCCGAGACGTTTCGGTCCCTTCTCCAGCAAGCTGAAATTTTGCGCACGGGAAATATCTGACATAATCTTATAAGGAACATTTTAGAGTGTTGAATTCAGGGGCAGGTCATTCCCCCCCGGAGTTATCAATTACCCCCCCCCCCCCGGAAAATTTGAAATTTTGTGTTTTCAGTGGTAAAAAGTGTAATCCCCCCCCCGGAGCCACAGAAGTCTCTCCCGGAGAAAAGTGTCTGAATTCAACACTGGTTTTTTAACTGAAAGTCGCATAAAATTTTAGTGTAATGCGATTAATTAGAAGTAACAAGTACCCCAAAACTTGATCAATTATTTAGACATCGATGGAGATTTCTGAAAAAAATTCACAGATGAATGGCATTTTTTAAAATTGCCAGAATGTTTTGAATTCTTTAACGAGGAAACGGGGAAGTTAACTTGGAAACTGATAACTAAATTTATAAAATAACCCAATTAACTTCTGATATTAACACACCCCATAATAGTTGTAAAATTTTAACTTCTGAGATGCATGTTTCCTCTCCAGGGAGACAAAGGCTTTTAAATTGCCAGGAGAAAAGAAAGAGTTATTGTTATATGGAATTTATATTCTGACACTTAGCATATTATAGGATTTCATCGCTGAAGCCAATTTTCAGAATTATAAGTGTTTCATTATTTTGCACCCCCGCCACTTCCCGCATAGGAGCAAAAATGTTGAAATAAATAAAAAACATCTGTATCTGGTGGTATTTTACCCGCTGTGCCAAAATTATCATTGAATCTTCTTTTTGTTTATGGCATTTTTTATATATTGTTTTTGGTTACTAGCATTTATTTTCCTTTTAAACTTTTCCGTTTTTAAATTAAGAAGTTTTAAATTAAGAGTTTCCAGATTGCAACACATGGAGGTAGTTAGCATTGCAATTATTTTATTGCATAAACATATGACACGAGCAGAAATAATTATTAAAATAATTTGTAACCTAAAGAATTTTTTTTTTTTTTTTTTTTTTTACATTTTAGAAAAATGAATCACATCTTGAATTATTAGCAATTATTTTTTCATAACAACAGTTCTTTTTTTATTGTTATTATTACAATCTAGAATGACGCTTCCCTGTTTTTATTAATGTTTTCAAAACAACGGCAACAGCAAAAAAATTATATTGCCATACTTTTATGCATATATCACATTTATACAACACATCTGTTAAATTTTCTAAAACCAGCTTAAGGAAATTAATTACAAAATTATTAATGTAATGCGTATTGAAATTTGTCATTTCATTTAAAGCTGATATTATTATATAAAATAATTATTTTTAACATTAAAATATAAAAACCCTCATAAAAAATATGAAAAAAAAAGTTTTCTGTCAAAGTAAGTTAAATTAAAAAAGGTAACTTAAAATATTATATCTAGGTGGTAAATATCTTATCTAACAATCTAATTTAGTTATGTTATAAGTTTTGAATATTTCAATGTCATTCATAAGCTGTAATAATAAGGATAAAAAATATTCCATTCTACTTTTTATACTGGTTTAATTGATACTAAAAGCGTTTGAAATGAAGATAACAGCAAGAGGAATAAAAAACACGGAGAAATGCTGTTCTTTTCAAAACATTCATATTTCTTCTAAAAAATGCCAGCGATTATGTGGGAGGTCCGTCCGCATTTGAACTCCAGAGTATAAAGGGCATTGTAAAGAATAATGATTTCATCTGACAAGTGTATAAAGATCAAGATACATAGAATAAAGCTAACTACCTAGCTCTTCTAGTTATCTTGTATAAAGATGACTATTTGTTCAGATGGGTGTTGACAATTGATTGACATGCAGAATTTTTGCTTAAAAGAGGTTAATCGTAGTACTTAGCTGATACTTATATGCATACATTTCCAATTTTATAGGAACACCAACATAAAAAAAAGTGTTTAAAAATTCTCGGCACACGGTTTTAATTTGTTATTTACCTAATGTTATACATTATTTTATTAAATGATTAACATCATCTTAGAAAATTTGAAAGCATTAATAATTATGTTGTTAAATTAAAAAATTCTCAAAAATTAAATTATTTTTATCAAACATATTTATTAATAAGGATTCAAAATTATTTTAACTATTAATTGTTTAAGTGACTTATTTATCAATTACTTGTTTAAAATCTAGTACAAGAACTATATAGAAGTTATAGCAAAAATGAAAAAAACATATTTTGTAAATTTCGGCTACTATAATGTTATTAACTTCATTAGGATGTATAAAAATGATAAGGATTCTCAAAATAAATATGTTATTTATTTATTTATTGGTTAGTTTATCATATTTTTCTTACTCTTTAAATATAATAATTAATATATGATTGGTTTTTGCGAACTGTAAACTATAACTTTTTTACTGTAAACTTTAACTGTAAACTATAACTTTTTTAAAAATTTAAATTTGCATCTGGATAATAATGTTACCTAAATCTGTTAAGAAATATTTTTACGCATTGTTACAGTGTTGCATTATTATGTTTAATTAATTATTACGTTACGTTACTAATTGATTTTTCAAAATAATAATAATAATAATAATAATAATTTCCTTTTTTGAAATAAATAACAATTTTTGAATAATAACTTATGGTGATGAATAATTGCTATAAATTAAATCTCAAAACAGTTAGTGATTTTAAAATGAAAATCAAATTAATATTTTATTAAATTTATGTATTTTTAATTTAATGAAACTTTATATAATTAAACTGATAAAATTATTAATATGCATTTCAAATTTTACTTTACATAAACTCAATAAATAATCTGTTTTATATTCAATTTATCATTATGTTTTATAGTAGTTATAAACTGAAGCTTATCGTTTACTTGTTTATTTATTTTATATTTAAAGTTACTGAAATTTAAAACTATTTATTCAATTAAAAATAAAATTAAAATTAAAATTGTCAATTTTTTTCTGTGAAACTGGGAGCGAAAAGGTAATGGAAATAAATAAATAAACGATAAATTAAAAAAGCTTAGTTTTGTCAATTAAAAATCGAAACTAAAATTATTTAAAATAATAGTTACATTATTATATAAAATTAAAAAATAATCATTTTATTACAAAGAAATAGGCTTTTTCAATAACTTTCAATAACTTTCAATAAAATTAACTCACAAAAATTGTCTTCATAAAACAAGAAAACTGTTAAAAAAAAAAAAAAAAAAAAAAAAAAAAAAAAAAAAAAAAAAATGCAACCAATAATTATTACATAAAAAAAGATCGTTGGAGCATTTTTATTTTTTTAACAAAATTTTTTTATAGCACGCCTAGTTACGAAATCTCTAATTTAAAGATTCTAAGAAAGTGTGCGAAAACAATCAATAAAAATAAAAGTTAATCAATAAAAATAATAGTTTATAGTATAGATAAAATACCTAATACAAAAAATACATGATAAAACTTAAAATATTTATTCTGTTAAATAATAATAATAAAGACAGTGTAAAATTATATAACATTGTTTAATCAAATTTACAACTCGCTGTGATTTTATTATCACGAGTTACAATAGATTAAATTTATTGGACTATTATATCCAGCTTTGTATAAAATTTGAGGGAAGGGAGACAGGAGAATAAAAATATTTAAAAAGGCCCGAACAACGTTGAGTTTACAGCGTTTAGTGGGCCTTCATCAATCAGAAACCAAGTTATAAAGTGGCCGGTAAAGAAATAGCAATGGACCGAAATGGCAAGAGACCAAAATGATTAAGGACCGAAATGTCTCGGGACCGAAATGTCTCGGGACCGAAATGTCTCGGGACCGAAATGTCCAGGGACCGGAATGTCTCGGGACCGAAATGTCCAGGGACCGAAATGTCTTGGGACCGAAATGTCCACGGACCGAAATGTCTCGGGACCGAAATGTCTCGGGACCGAAATGTCTCGGGACCGAAACGGCGGGACCGAAATGGCGGGACCGAAATGGCGGGACCGAAATGTCGTGTACCCTTTTCAATGTATTTTCGTGGATTCTTTTGACCTTTCATCTATGGATTATTTTTCTTCTGAGAAGGAGGCTACTAAAAAAGGTATATTTCTAAAGTCAAGTCATCACGAATTATGAAATTAATAACAAAGTGATAAGTTAATAATTAGGCAATGGTAAGCCATTAATGGTACTGCATGTTAATGGTACTTCATGTTAAAAAAATGCCTTTCATCATTGAAGGCATGAGGTGACTTGAAATAAACAAGCTTATCAAATCAAGCGTATAAACAACACGTTTTTTTTCGCTTATAAATTCTACTGAAATACTTTTAGAAGATGTAAACACTTTCTGTATCAAGCGAACGAATTATAGTGTAACAAAATTTAAAGTCTAGAATAAAATAAAAAAATATTTCATAATACATTTAAAAAAAATATTTCTTATTTCAAATCGTATAAAATACAATGTGAAAAAATACCAAAATTCATTGTTATCTACTAATACCATATTTTAACAAGCTATCATTCGACAAGTGTAATTTTTTTGTTTGGATACCTTACCTTTTACATTCTTTTTAAGTGTACAATACTGCTAAACCCATTTTTAAAAACTGTTCTCCAAAATAAATGAGCTTAGTTTCTTTTGGATCCAGAAAAAATGTACTTTCTCTGATAATATCAGGATTTTTTATTTACTCACTGGAATCTGATTTCAAAATAGCTACTTGAGAAATTTCATAGTTGAATATATTTGTGCAATTTTTTTTCATCTACTGAGTGTATGTGTGTGTACGTGTAATGAAACGGAAGCTAGGTACAAAAAATGTTTTCTTAAACTTTTTGCGTATTTGGCATCCAGAAAATATTTATTTTACTTTACTGATTGAAATCAGACATCTAATAATCCAAAAAATAAATCAACCATATTTTAAGAGCAAAAAATACAAACATCATGTTTTCTTTTTAATGAAAGCTTATAATTATAGAAATATAAATGTGTTTAGAGATGTTTAACTGAACATTATTTGTCAGTATTATCACTTATGTATATCAAGAAAAGGAAGTAGTTACAATACATTTTTACTGGAATATTTTCCATCTACTATTCAATAACTAATATGCAGTTTAATTCTTTGCTCATATAGCGACATGGCTCCTGACAAAAGAAAAGAAAGTAAGAAAGAAAACCGTGATTTTCAAGAGTTAATCTTAATTCTTCCTGATACTAAAATGACACATGGGGAGTTCCTGCAGAAGTAATTTCATTCAAATCCTTAAAATTGAACTCCTGAGCAATTCCTAGTGAGCAGACTCCTAGGATGACATTCCTGGGGTAAGACCATGGGGGACAAGGTGCGGGCTCCATCGTATGAGTGATTTTGACACTTTAGTTGTTTGCTTTATATATGTTTTTATACAAAGTTCGTCCAAATGAAAGTGACATTGCTGCAATAATGCCGTCATTTAACCCTTTGTTACACAGGTGTAGAAAGTTACGTTGTTACACAGGTGGCGCACATTGTGCGCCAGCCAATTTTCAAGCTATAAAAGCATCGTTTTTTATATTATTCAATAAATAAACTATTCAGTGGACTAGCATATATCATAAAAGATGTAATAAAGGAATATATTTCTCAATTTTAGTTTTATATTTTGTAAAATAATACTTGAAATTCAACTAAATGAAATCATTAGAATAAGAATAGAGTTCATAAAAAGGAATATTTACTTTACAAATTCTTTATTAAGAAAGATCATGATCTTCATTAATTTCCTGGTTAATACATTTTATAGAAGTATATTTAATATTATACATATGATTTTTACAAGTGAAATTTTTACAACGTGAACAAATTAAAGTAGTGTTGTTGTTCTTCGCATGACCACAAGGGTGGCATCAGACTTTTTTCTTCGGTGGTTCTTCAGCTTTCGTTGTCTCTTTGCAGCGATATGTCTCTTGATTATCTCTCTACGTTTGATGGGCAAATTCATAATAGAACTTCGGCTTTCTAAATGTGGCTTGATAAGTGCTAAAGATAAATTCTTCAAGAAATATCTTCTTTTCAGTGAAGCTGTATTTGGCGCTGAAGCCAAAATTATCTGGCTGTTTATCCCAGCTATGTTCAACAATGCATAAAAAATTGACATTGGCCATCTATATGTGATCTTTGAGACAGTATAATTTCCTCCCAACTGATCAACTCCTTTAACGCCACATTTTATTTGATTATAATCCTGTATGCCACATGGTTTTCCTGTTTCTTTGTCAATACTTGCATCGTCGTGCATTGTGCTTAAGAGAATAATAGCTTTATTTCGTTTCGGTACATATGAAGAAATGCTTATATCGTTTTGAAATCCAAACAAAGAAGAACCAACTTGTCTTGATTTTGAAGGAAGAAATTTACGAGGAATTTCCTTTTTGTTCGATCGCATTATTCCTAACAAAGTGATATTATCATTTAGCAATGACTTTGCTAAAGGATAACTGGTATACCAGTTATCGGTTGTTAAATTTCTTCCTGATCCTTTTAAATGGGCAATTAGTCTGTTAATGATGTCAAAAGGTTTATTTGAAACAAAATATGGCCCATCAGGCTGCTTTCCGCAATATACTTCCAGACTGTTTGTATAAAAAGTCTTTGCATCAACTAGTGCTAATATTTTATCCCATATTTCGCTGGTTTCTTGGGGATATAGTAAATGAAGGAACATCTACCACGAAATGGATCAAGCTTTTCGTCAATAGTGATGTGTTCCCCTGGTGAATAAGATTCTTTACACCGTTGTACAAAAGAATCCAAAAAATCTGTTATTGGGGCTAATTTGTCTTTTTCTCGTCTTATCTTTCTCGTACTTTTATCATCAAATCGAATAGCATTGAGAAGAAACTGGAATCTATTTTGAGACATAACACCACGTAATAGCTCCATACCTGTGCCATCATTTGCCCACAATTCACGTAGATTTATCTTACTAGCTTTTTTCAAATCTATCAGGTATAAAATTCCAATCACAGCCATAATTTCTTCTCTGGTATCTTTTCCGACGAATTTATAATATTCTTTGTCATTTCCATTCTTACGTCTACTCTCAATACTTAAGTTTGTATTAGAAACTATTAGATCAATCATCCCTATATCAATATTTTTGAAAAAGGCTGAAATTTCATCTATAATATTATCATTTTGTTTTGCAAATGGCAATATCTTCTTTAGAATATTTTTCTGTCGTACTTTCGAATATTTACTAATGGCAGGAGATTTTTTCCATTTGTAGATTTCACTTATTTTTTTCCTTTTCCTTTTATACTTTCATATATTGTTTTAGTAAAATAGTTTTCGTCTTTCTCTGAATCTGATTCTGTAATTTCTGTATCAGAAGATACCTCTATTTCAGATTCAGAATCATGATCACTCTCGTTTACCTGCTCTTCACTGTCACAATCGAAATCTTCGTCTTAAATCTTCATCTGATAACTCTTGAAGAAGTTTCGCATAATCATCAGGATGAACTATATTTCTTTTTCTAGCACTTCTGAAATATATACAGAAATGTCAACTTATTTCGGGCTTATACTTATATATAATTTATATATATATATATATATATAATTTTTAATATTAGCAAATTAATTACTTAAAAAATACTGTAAATATTAAAACGACTTATAATCATGCAAAAATAAAATAGCAAACCGAAAAGAGCGAAATGAAAAATACTTACATTGTGACACAGCTGTAGCACTCAGTGCGCTAAAAGAGACTAACTGAAAATAATCTTGAAAATTAACGCGAAAACTGTGACCTTCAACTTTTAACCAACGCACTTTCTGAAAGGAACAAACTGAAAGAGGTTAGGTTGAGAGCAGGTGTTAATCACGTGATTTTCTAGGAATTCATGAAGCATTTTTCAAGGACTGGCGCACTCAGTGCGCCACCTGTGTAAGTGGGGGTTAAAAAGTTACACGACTGTGCAGGGTGCTGGGAGTGCAAACGATATCGTCAAATCCCACCCTAAGCGTGTCTGATAACGTGGGAATTTGTAAAAAGGATTTATTCGGAACATGGATGCATTCGAACGGTGTTAATGTGAGGTCGTTCAATTTTCAACGGCGATAAATCTATCATCACTGTAAAATCTATCGTAGAATGCAAAATGTGTATGTCATGCAGATTGGTATTCCGATGACGTAGAGTTTTTCTCAGCGAAAGAAAACCAAATACGGTTGCTCACAATGTTAAAAATGTTGTCCTAGTTTGAACTAAATTTTGTTGTTCAGTAGCTTCCTTCATCAGATGGTGAAATCTCGTACCGATATTTGAAATTTTATATTTCATGCTCGTTCCAACTATTGAAACTCTGCTTCAACCATAGCTCCAAATGTTGGTACGAAGTTTCACGATCCAAAATTTGCTTCAAACTAGGACAAGATTTTTACCAGAGCAGGTCGTGGCCTGATGTCAGTACTGCTTCTTCTCCAACTACCATCCCTATATTATTGAAAATACCGATCTGTGCTATTTATATGCGAGTTACTACAGTGATTCCATATTCATTTGGGTGACTCATATAAACAAGTTTATTGTTTTTGATAGGGTTCGATCTTTTAAATAGTTAAGTTTAAATTGTTAATTATTGGATTTATTTCATGTTCAAAGAAATTAAGATTCATGTTTATCTTTTAATTATTCGTCATTATTTAGATATTTTTAAAATTTATAAAATGTAATTAAATATTGATAATTTAAAGACGAAATTTATATTTAATATAAGAATTTATTTGTTAAGATTAACTATATTATTTAATTAATATACAAGACAAATAAAAACCAGACAAATTTAATTATTATACGAAGCAACATTAGATAATAAATTTTAATTATTCATTACGGTATGTACCTGATCTTTAAAAAAAATTAATATAATTATATATTTTATTTTTAATAATTTCGAATCATTTTATAATGATGGACAAAGTTCTTTCACCATACGAAAAAACAAATACATAAATTTTCTTACCAAAATCCTATAATAAATTACCGGTTTGAAACAACTATTTGAAGTGATAGAATAGACCTGGAAGTTTCTCAAAATTGCACGGATATCACTTCCGCTAATGATCTGGCTGAGAGGTTCTGCTATTGAAACTATTGGAAGGTAGGTGTCGGGTTCGAACCCATAGGCCTAGATGTTCGGAGTTTTAAGTGGTTTTCTTTTAACCTTGAATTTCCCTGTGTAAATACTGGTTAGGTTTCCTTAAGAAGAACCACCCCCCAGAGGGCACATCCCCCCTTATGACCTATATCATACGTGCTGATAATTGGCTGTCACAAATGAAAAAAAACAAAATCCTATTTTTTAGAGTTGTGGATGAACAGTTGAAAACTTTAACATTATTTGCTGTCTTGAATCTAGAAACATTAAATTTGACATGGTAGTTACCATAAATATGTAAATACTTTCTAAAGACCCTTTTTAAAGGGTTTCTAAGAACCCTACAAATTTTTTTAGAACGTTTTAAAATACGATTTTCTTTGCACTATTAGAGCTAGAAATAGAAAATTCAGCGTAGTGTTTATTTCTAAGTCAAATATGCTTGTTCAAAATAATATATAGAATTTCGAAATTTTAAATGGCGAAATGAGAGAAAAATGTTCTAAGAATTTCTTTCAGGTCTATCGTATATTAATCAAATCTCTAAAATGTTAATTATGATAATCAATTTTTAAGTGTAGATAGTGCTTATTTATGAGGTGACACCCTACTTTCCCCCTTAAAAGAAGGTGCAACAGTTTCTGATCTTCAAAATGCTAATGACTTGAAATTCATTCGATGGTTACATTTAAGATATATATTCTCCGTAATAACGATCGTTTGTAAATTTGGGATTTTAAAAGACGAATGGATTTGAAAACACTCTGCAATAATGACTACTCGGAAATTATCGGAAGTTTGAATGTTATACGAAGCATGAATACAGCTTTTCATGTTAAAGTTCATCCTTAGATTAGAAAATGTTAAATATATATTAATTTCAAATCGTTCGAATGCGAGAAGAAAATGTTGCAGTTTTATATTCAATGTCATTTCTCTGAAATTATTAGTATAGGGATTTTAAATTTGACAAGCGAGTAAAAAACTCATCTATACAGGATTAACAGGACTTTTGAATAAAAAAAAGTAACGATATTAAAATGAATTACATGTCTCAGTAATGCTAATTATACATTATGTTACCAATAAAAGAAAACCCAAGTACAAGTTACTACTTCAATCCATTAAACTGAAAGTCAAAATGAGATGAGATTATAAACTAGGTATGGAAGAACTGCATCATTAGCTTTTAGCTTTTTGCTATATAAATATGACAGTTAAATATTATAGTTTGTTTAATGCAGTTAAAAAATTGCGTGCACATAATGTAGTAGAATAAAGCTGTAAACCCATTACAGTAGACAAGCTTTCTTAAATTATGGGCCCCACCAGTGGCTGAAATGTTCTGCTTTTGAAGCTGGTAGACGGGAGAATCTGGATTCTAAATTAATCGCGCCCGTCAACCTAACTGTTCGGATTTTCCGTGTTTTTCTTCAAACCTTAGATTTCCTTACATAAATACGGGTTAGGTTAACTTAGAAAGACCTTCACAGAGTGCACCCACTCTAGGATCTATATCCCTGTCGACTGTCATACATAATACCCCCTCCCTGCTTAAATTATGTTCTGATTAACAACATTTAAATTATCCATAGCAGTATAATTTCCTTGCTATAAATGGCACATTAATATCATTTAACATATCCTAGCAACTTCATGTACAAAGCAGCGGATTTTCCTAGTGCTTTATATTTCCTCGTCGAAATTAGTTTAAACGAATAACACAATTGTATTAATAAGATTTGTTATAGTGGATAGCAGTTAGCTATTGTTACTTAAATGCATGTTCCTAAATAATGCAGAAAAGGCATTGGATTTAATTCATTACATCGTTTGGGAAAGTTGGAAAAGAGCAATATATTCGAATACGTGATATAACGAGGGTTAACTTCAATAGGTTGATAAATTAATTTAATTGTTATGCAACTTACATTATCTTTTTAATCTTTATAATATCTTAAATTTGTTGCGGCTCAGTTAAAAAAACATAATAGCATATAAAATAAAATATATGCAAAAAAATATATAAAAACATTTTTATAAACACTAAGATAATTTTTAATAGATAAGGTACACAAAAAATAGGCAGAAAATAGCAAGCTAACAAACACTATTCTTTTGTTAGAAGATTTATTTAAAAATATGAATATATATGAAATTGATAAGAATTCATGTTTATTTTTTTTATAACATATGAAATCTTAAAACGAGATTTTTTGTATGATTTAAGTAATATTTTACAATATACAATAAGTGTAAATTTACTTTTATTTCTTGCACTTTTTGTTCTCTAGAAAAAATAAAATATATAAATCTGTTTTATTGATCTTGAGAATTTGTCAATATTATAACAAACTCTCAGTAGAAATTCTTGTGCTAATGTAATGAAAGCATCGTTATTTATCCAAGATAGAGATTTCGCTTTTGGAATCAATAAACGATACTTGGGTAGTTTTCCTGAAATAAATAAATTTTGGAGACACGTGTTTAATGCATTTTACCCGTATGTACTGTTGTTAAATATGTATGCCTTCTAATTGTAATTGCTACAAAATTTTATAGGAGAAAGTAATAGTACTATTAAATAGTTATTTGGATGTATTTCTGTATCATTTCCATAATCATGTAATTGCAGTTTGTCTGTCGTAAATTTAAGCATATTTCAAACTTCAAATTAATTTTTTGATATTTCTCATCTATCACTTAGCTTAGCGCTTCAAATCTTTATTGCTATTAGTAAAACAAAGTAGAATCTTCGAATTTTGACGAAAAAATATTTTAAAAAGGAAATGTTTCATTGACTTATACACTATCTACCAAAAAGTATTTGTACACTTTCAGTTTTTGACATTTTGTCAAATATTTAAAAATATACTGGTCGGATTCTTCTGGAACTTCAGAAATATAAAGATTATGTTTCACTTTATATTTATTTACATTCATTTCTTAAGCGGGTAATTAGGGGGCCGGCAAAAAAACAAAGAATAATAGAAATATTTGGGATCGCCCTGTACATGAAAATGCACGAAACGACTTATCGCTTTAGAATACAAATATATGAATTCAGTAGAATATGTACACTAATTTTTGTGAGAATAGCATGTATATTTATGGCGATAGAGCGATTTTTTTGAAAAATTCAAAAAATTCTGGTATGTTTTTTGTTTATATCATGCTGGGTTTTTGACCAAATTTAACGCAAATTTCAGAAAAATTGGCAAGATGCAATAGAAAAAATGTAGCGCAATTGGAATATAAATATATTAAATATTTTATGAAATATGAGTAGTTGTATAAAATAATTTTTATCTGCGCATGCGCGAACTAGAAAAACATTTTTTTTACATCATTTAATAGTCAATTCTATGGAGTGACTTATAAAAACAATCCAATCAAATATCGTGAAAATTCAAAAAGATATCATTATTTTAGTGAGATGTTTTTACTCTGCTCTCTAAAAACGGCTGAATCTTAAGGGATTCTCCACAAATTGACATTTTTTAATAACTGACTTAAAAAAAAAAAAACTAGTATTGAAATAATACAATATCTAATAGAATATTGCTGCTAATAAGTACTTGACAATTGTGATAGAAAAGAAAAAGAGCTTTATTCACATTCAGGGCCAAAACTAAGAGAGTGTTGGGGGAAAAGGGCATGTGCCCCGGGCGCTAGGATGAAAGTGTCCCAAATGTACATTTTGTTTGGCGATTTTTTCCATGTCTATGTTTAGCATGATATTGTCAAAATCGTCCCATTCAAAGCATTTCTCCTATACCAAAGCATAGAAGAATCTAATGATGATGGCATAAAGATCCCGCATAAAGCAGATTTTTTTTTTCGTTTTGATTCGGTTTCACGATTTTAAGATATCAGTTTTTTTAAACAAAGCAGACTACTTTAATCAATATTGCATATTTTAAGTTTTAAAATAAGTCGGCTATTAATAAATTAGAAATTTTTTTTTTTTGCAAATACTTTTGCAGATGCTTTGCAAAGAAGAAAAGGGAGGGGGGGGGAGTTCACCAAAATTCATTGAAATATAAATATATTAAATATTTTCTAAAATTGTCTATATCATGCAATATTTTCAACCAAATATAAAGCCACATTCAGAAAAATTCGCAAAATGTAGTAGAAAGAATAAGGTGCTATTGAAATATAAATATATTAAAATTTTTCTAAAATATGAGTATTTGTATGAAATATTTTTTAATCAGCGTATGCGTGAACGATAAAATTTATCATTTTACATAATTTAATATTCAACTCTATGGAGCTACCCATAAAAAAATCCTATCGAATTTCGTGGAAATTCAGAAAGTTATTGTTGATAGGAGTGGACTGATTTTCAATTGGTCTCTGAAAGCAGTTGAATGACGTCAGATTTTACGCAAATTGCCAAATCTCCATTTACGTTTTTTACTGGTGATTTACTTCTTTTCTTAGATAATTACCAGAACGAACCTATTTCAGGATAAAAATAATTATAAAAAATCGAAGTATTTGTGTCAAATCTACCCATTGATACATAATTGATAATGGCTCTTATGCAAATTCCGATATCTGCGATCCTGAAATACGTCAAGTTCTCCACTGTAAAATGTGGTGTCGAAAACAACACTGACATTAATCGCATGCATGATGCCAAGAAGAACAGAGCTGTCTGATTTTGAGAAAGGTGTGACCATCGGGTACCACCGAAATGGCCGATCTTTAATCGACATATATAGCGAGCTTAATTACCCCAAAACGACTGTGGCTTATGTGATTAGAAAATGGAAGCTGAATCGTGATTGTCAGAATGTGGACAGAGTAGGCAGACCGACGAAACTGGGAGATAGAGACCGACGGGTTCTGTCTAGAGAAATTCGGAAGAACCGCAACCAACCAATGTTACACATACGTCAAGAATTTCAACAAGCTTCAGGATGTGTTGTTTCCATGAATACCATCCGTAAGGAAGCTCATCTGCTTAATTTTTATGGCCGTGCTGCCGCCCATAAGCCTTTAATCACCAAGTCCAACCGCGCAGCTCGGTTAAGTTGGTGCAAAACACGCCAGCAATGGACTGTACAGCAATGGAAACAGGTTCTCTGGAGTGATGAATCAAGGTTCACCCTCTACCGTTCTGATGGTAGGATCTGGGTCTGGCGTCTGCCTGGAGAACGCCTCCTACCAGAATGTATTGTGCCCACAGTTAAATTTGGCGGAGGGGGAATTATGTTCTGGGGTTGTTTTTCCTGGTTCGGACAAGGACCCTTGGTCCCAATTCATGGTAAGCTCAATGCCGATGCCTACTGTAATATACTGGACAACAGTGTACTTCCTACGTTGTGGCAATACTATGGATTCGACCCATGTTATTTCCAGGATGACAACGCAAGCTGCCATGTAGCGAGGTCCAGCATGGATTGGTATGCTGATAATGGAGTGCATCGACTCGAGTGGCCTGCCCAGAGCCCAGACCTGAACCCAATAGAGAACCTCTGGGACGAGTTGGATCGTCGAATTAAGGCGGGTGACACACGCCCAAAATCAGTAAAAGAGCTTACCTGCCTTGTGCAAACAGAGTGGAATAAAATACCATTAAATGTAATACAAGGACTAGTTGAGAGCATACCCAGGAAAGTCGCAGCTGTAATTGCCTCTCGAGGAGGATCTACAAATTATTAAATGTGAACAGGGCCAAAACCAGTCTTTTTTTCCCGAGGCAAACGTGGATTTTGAAGGTGCCCCTTTCCCCCTCCTTCGCAAAGCATATTTACAAAGAAAATTTCTCCAATTTATTAATAGCCGACTTATTTTAAAACTTAAAATATGTAATATAAAATAACGTATTCTGCTTTATTAAAATACTCCAATTTGATACTTTAAACCGAATCAAAAAAATTCTACTTTCAACAGGATCTTTAAGGCCCTTGTCCCTGCCCGCGAAGACACTGCTGAGCTAATGCTATTCCTGTGGGGAGGCATTTTTCTAATAACTCTTTCGCATTTTGAAATTTTCAATTTTTTTTTTTTTTTTTTTTTTTTTTTTTTTTTTTCATTGGATAGCGAAAGACCCTCTCAAAATCGCTCCTTGCCTACTTTTTCGATTTGAGTCATAGATATTTTTTATAAAGTTAGTTTCACTTTCAGAACCGCTTTTGGAAGTGATAGAAACATTATAAAAATATCTACGCCAAAATTGAAAAAGTAATCGCGGAGCGATCTTGAAAAGGACTTCCGCTATCCAATGCAAAACATATTATTTAAAAATGTCCAAATGCAAAAGAGTTAGAAAAATGCATCCCCATAGGAATAGCATTAGCTCGTGAGCATCTTCGCGGGTAGGGGCAGGGACCTTAAGCCATCATCATTAGATTTTTTTATGCTTTAGCATAGCCCAGATATAATAATTTTAACAATATTATGCTAAACATAGCCATGAAAAAAATCACCAAACGAAAGATACATTTGGAACACTTTCATCCTAGCGCCCGGAGCACATGCCCTTCTCCCCCCCCCCTTCTTAGTTTTGGCCCTGAATGCAAATAAAGCTCTTTTTCTTTTCTATCACAATTGTCAAGTACTTATTAGCAGCAATATTCTATTAGATATTGTATTAATTCAATACTAGTTTTTTTTTTTAAAGTCAGTTATTAAAAAATGTCAATTTGTGGAGAATCCCTTAAGATTCAGCCGTTTTTAGAGAGCAGAGTAAAAACATCTCACTAAAATAATGATATCTTTTTGAATTTTCACGATATTTGATTGGATTTTTTTTTATAAGTCACTCCATAAGAATTGACTATTAAATGATGTAAAAAAAATGTTTTTCTAGTTCGCGCATGCGCAGATAAAAATTATTTTATACAACTACTCATATTTCATAAAATATTTAATATATTTATATTCCAATTGCGCTACATTTTTTCTATTGAATTTTGCCAATTTTTCTGAAATTTGCGTTAAATTTGGTCAAAAACCCAGAATGATATAAACAAAAAACATACCAGAATTTTTTGAATTTTTCAAAAAAATCGCTCTATCGCCATAAATATACATGCTATTCTCACAAAAATTAGTGTACATAATCTACTGTATTCATATATTTGTATTCTAAAGCGATAAGTCGTTTCGTGCATTTTCATGTACAGGGCGATCCCAAATATTTCTATTATTCTTTGTTTTTTTGCCGGCCCCCTAATTACCCGCTTAAGAAATGAATGTAAATAAATATAAAGTGAAACATAAACTTTATATTTCTGAAGTTCCAGAAGAATCCGAACAGTATATTTTTAAATATTTGACAAAATGTCAAAAACTGAAATTGTACAAATACTTTTTGGTAGATAGTGTAATAAACCTACGCAATTTGTTACAATAAAAAATGGTTTTACTGTAAGTGTAACTCTTAAATAAATGATATTTAACATAAATTTAACTGAATACTATTTCTATAAATCTCATTTGCAGAAATTCTTAACAGTAAACTTTAATCATGCATATAATCAGTAAATGATATATGTTATTATGATAATGTTACAATTAAAGTTCTTTTGCTAGTATTCCAAATTGTAAAGTGTTTTTGCGAATTTTTTTTAGCTCAATCATAGAATAATTTTTCGAGTTAAATCTCAACCCGACATCATTTTCACCATATGAAAATTTACCTATGCTTTTTTTATATCTGCATTCACCTTTCTTTAAAAATTTGGTATTTTAATTTGATCATTTTGATTCAAAACTAAAATTCGATGCTATTAAACTAGTTATAATCTTTTAAGTGTAAATGAAATTTTGTAAATGAAACCAAAATTCAACGGTTTTTGTAACAGATGATGTTTTTGACATTTAAATTTCGAACTTGTTATTTTTTAATGATAAAGTGCCAACATAAAAATACAGTAATATTTTCCCCCTTTTTTCTTCCTTTCTTTGTTTTTGTAGAAATGGAGTACCCCTCCTGCCACAATAAGAGAAACATCTACAAAATTTAATATTTCAAAAATAAATTAAGAAACAGATTTCTTATAAATTGCATTTAAAATTACGTTTTTTCCTATACGACGATTTAAAAATTGAAAATGTGTGATGTTTATAAGTTTAAAACTTTGCAGAATAAAAATTGCAAAACCGAAATTGTATTTAAAATTTCAAAGTGTTGTTATTCGCAAAATGACGTATGCGACGTCACAGATATGTGTGACTTTTCGCCCAATCCACAAAAAAACGGACATGAGGATGAAAATTTAAATTTCTTTAAATATGATTGAAATCTTGCATATTAATTGTTAAGGGTGTACTATTTCATATTTTATCAAAAAAGATTTACATTTTTGTCATTAACATACTTATTTTAATTAATAAAGTGACACTATGACTTTGTAAAATAGACTGCGGCAAATATCTTTACATTTCATGGTCTCGTACAGCTGAACAAACATCCTGAAAATCTCCAAACTAGGATATATATGATCTGACAGTTATTATTGAGAGTTTTTAACTGCAGAGAAGTGTTCACTAATCTTCATTACAAAAGGTAAGCATATTTAATTACTCTTAATTATTGTGTCACACCCGCAACAAAAAGTTACATTTATATCTCTACAGAAAAAAATATTTGACTTAAAGTTATGAAACTTTATATTCAAAAATAGTTTATTAAGACACTTTGAATTACAGACACAAAAAAAATTAATTAATATTTTAATTATAATTATTGAGCGTTGCGGGCGTGACATGTCCCTGTTGCGGGTGTGACATTTAATTAAAGTCACACCCGCAACGTCTTTTAAAATTGATTACAAATGTATATTTGAACAAATTATATGTAAATTTATATAGGAATAATATGCTGGAAAACATTACTTGGCAGCTTTAATTATATCGTTTGATTTAATAGAGTGAATTCCAGTTAATAAATAAAAATTTGCATCATCTGAGCATGTGACTCTGTGTGTAGTTGATTTATTCAGTTTGGATTGATAAAATTGTTGCTTTACTGCAAGAAAATAATTTTATTACTGACATATGATTATAAATTAATTTAAAAGGTAAGATTTTTATAGAAATGTAAAAAAAGAAAATTAAGAAACAATATTTTAGTAATTTTCTTTAAATTTGTTAATTTTGTTTTGTTTTATATATATATATGTTATTTGATAGTATTTATCTAATATATATATATTTAGTTTTTTTTAAATAAGTAAAGTATCATTAGGGGAAGATTTTTTCAAATTAATTCAAATTAAATAAAAAGTAGAAGTAAGAATAATAGAAAATGTTAAAATGTTTATTAAGTTAGCATAAAATGTATACAGTCAGTTTGAAATTAACCAAAATTTAACATAATTAACCTTATGTAAGATTGGAAATTTCAAGGGATAAATATTAACAATTTGTTAAGCATATATTTTCGGACTGGAAGTGAAGTTTACACATTAATTTCTTCTCTTTTGCAGTAAATGAAGAGTATAGAAAGATCACGATATCATAGAAAAAAGATTAAAGGAAACCCTTTTAAATATGAAGCATAGCTACAAAAGGAGAAGGAAAGAGACAAAGCAAGGAGAGAAAAGAAGAGAATATTTAAAAAAATCATGGTAAAGGATGGCAATCCTTTTACATTTCATCTCATGGTAAAGGAGTTGTCGAAGGGGTTGGTGCAGTTGCCAAGAAATTGGTAACGCTAGCAACACTCTGCAACTATAAATTTAGCTTCAGATTTTGCTATGTGTATAGAAAAAGTCCTAAAAAATATAAAAGAACTCTGCTGAATGTGAAATTTCAGAAGATATTGTGAAAATGCTTCATGCATTCTGGCACCAAGCACAATCGGAGCGCAACATTCAATCGATACATCATGTTTATTTCTATTGACGTAGGAACAATTAATGTCGCAATAACTTCAGAAAGGGATCACAAGAGAATTTGTTTGTTATAACATTTTGCCAAAAAATATAATATCCAACGATAAGAGTGAAGTTGGAGATTTTGTAGAAGTTGTTTTATTCTCCACATTAAAAAAAAAAAAAAATTAAAAAAGAGATGATGTAGAATAAGAGTATCTGAAAAAAAAATCAAGAAAATGTGTATATTTGGCTCAGGCAGTCAAATGTATCCATACTTTGACAAGGATATAATATCCAACAATGAATGTGCAGTGGAGATTTTGTAAAAGTTGTTTTATTCTCGACATTAAAAAAGTAAAATTTTGATGGGCAAATAAGACGAATGGATGGTGACGATATAGAATTAGAATGTTTGAAAAAAATTTAAGAAAGTGTGTATATTTGGCCCAGTCAGTCAGATGTATCCTAGGGAAAAAAGAGCATTTTTTTAAAAAAAGATACTACCACCAGAAATTATAAATTCAAGATTGGAAATGAAATTTGTTTGATGTTTTCTTCTGTAGATATTATAATTGTAACATTGATTAATTCTTCAATTAAAAAAAATCTGCCTTGAAAATATTTGTGTATGTCATTATTTTATTGGCCGTACAAGTCACACCCGCAACAGGGCGTCACACCCGCAACGAAAATTTTGAATATTTTCTACAAAAGCAAGAATTGAGTAAGTAATTTAATTTTTTCATAGAATAATTACTTAAGTATTGCTGTTTAATATTTAAAAAAATCAATTCACTCAGTTGTCATAATTCACAGAGTTTTGCGTTTTTGCACTGAAAGGTGAAAATGCATGTCCTTTTTGTGTCACACCCGCAACAGGTAGAAATTATTTTTTTTTTATAAATAAATGATACATCGAACAATTTTCAGTTTTGGATAAATGTATATGTAAGTGGTCTACATTGAAATTCATACAAATTGAAACCAATGCTCAAAAATATTTTTGCTGGTGACTAATGTAAGTTGTGTAAATGTCACACCCGCAACTTTGGATTGGGCGTTTTATAATATAGATTAACAGCCTTAGTGACTGCTTAATTCATAGTATTCATAACTAAATTTGTGGAACATAAAAGTGGCAAGAAATATATATAAATATTACATAGACGTATCAACCTTTTTGAAAAGAATAGCCCAGGTTTTTTAATCTTAACATCCTCGGTACAAATAAAATGTTACAGCTGTTAAAAAGAATTTCAAGGGAATGGCAAAACTTTTGTTTTATACATATTTTCAACTTTGAAAGCATAGTTGTTTAGTGTTTCTCCTTCTCTTGAGAAATGTTCAAAAGTAAGTATTATTTAGAAGGGGGTTTAATTAATTCTAATAATAACTAAGAAAGAAAAATGATGTGAGAATAGATTATGAAAAAATTTCCAACAATACATGATTACTAATAGAAAGCTTCACCGTTTAATAACGCAAAAATATACGTAAGTAAACATTTTAAAACGTTTAACACATTTGAAAAAAAGATTACAACAGTTACTGTACAATGACGGAAATTTACTCCAATTCTTTTTTTAACTTTTGTGTATGATTTGGATATTAGTTATGTTTTACATATTACGCAAAAATTTTGTTTAGTTGGATAACGTGTAATACGATTGAGAACACACCATCAGCACTTTCAACAAATTAAAGTGCTCGAATTTTTTTATTTCAATTTAACATTTTAAGTACAAACATGAATTTCAGCTATAAAATTTGGAGTATGCACCATGTATAAAGCTGAAACATGCTTCAGGCAAAAACACTGTTAAATCTATTGAAATCAATCTTCCAGGAATTACTAAAAATTGCTGACATTGTATCAAGCATTTTGCTTAACAATGTATATAATTTAACTTATAGATTGTAATTATCTCTTAGTTCACAAAATGCAGTTGAGTTTAAAAAATGTATATCTCAAGCAAAAAACAGACAAACAAACAAACAAAAAAATGCTTTTAAGCAATTTACGCATATTCTCTATAGTACTTATAGCTTATTAAATGTAATCACACGTATAGTGTGCAAAAACTTAATTAAGCTTAAAATGCACCCCATAGTTGAAAACACACATTCAACAATAATCATTTCAAGAAAACACTTGCAGGCAACACTGCATCCGAATTAAAAAAAAAAAAAAAAAAAAAAAAAAAAAAAAAAAAAAAAAAAAACTATTTTTTTAATGTTACTAACAAAGCTGAAAATAATATTAAAAGCGTGCATTTTGAATAATAAGTTTTAACAAAGATAAAAATATCTTTAAATAAAGACATGGATATTCCTATATGGAATAAGATATAATATAAGAGGAATACCTGTAAAATGATAATGGAGAAACTCGATCGGATGGTTTTAAACAAGAACTCGTGTAAATTTACAAAACGTTTCGCTGTTTTTCTGTGTATTTACAGAGAGATTTAACAGTAAACGGAAAATATTTTATAATAAATAATACTAATTTTTACCAATTTTTCATTGTTAAAAAAGTGTAACATATGTGAAATACGTTGCCACCAATTTTCTCTGTAGATTATCATACATCCGTATTCTTTTTGTGTGACCATGTAAATAATTGTTAAATGCTCATATTCTACAGAAAGCCCGCAATCCAGTGCACCACAGAAATTCACATAAATTTTATTAAGTTTGTAACCGGATATCACCCCTAAAATGTACCGCAAATAATTTTCATTAAAAAAACATAATATAACGTAATACTTTTGAGTTCCCCTGTACAAGTACTGTAAACATTAAATGTAACTTATTATATATTAGCCACCTTCTAGAAAACCTCAATAAGGTATATAAATTACATCATGTTTAAAATTATGTAACACTATTTACCACAAATGCTTTTTCCCTCATAAATTTTTAATGTAATAGAAATCTTTAAAGTGCCTCTATAAATGAATAATGAATGCTACGCACGTAATTTTCAATACCGAAAATTTTCAATACCGTAATTTTCAATACCTAAAAAATATATTAGAATTGCATGTCAATCTAAATATAATTAGGCGAGTAAGAGCACAGACAGTCGGCAGGGAGGAAAACCGAAATTTTTAATATGTTTCATACATGTTTTAATGAGTTAAAATATATATTTGAAACTTCTTAGTGTTTTTCAAATGAAAGGTGAATAATTGTGGCCAGAAGGAAAAAACTTGTGGCTCTTGAATTTCTTAAAGATTAAATTAAAGTTTGCAGCGTATTAAAAACTTTCAAGTTGAAAATTTGCCGGATAATGGATCTTTTTTACAATTGACAGATTTTTTGACTCACTTTTAGACAAGAAATCATGATATTTGCAGGCTAGATACCTAGAAAGATTTGTAATCGACTATTTCTTTTTACTTTTTAAGATAAATTGGCTGGAAGCTACTAATTGGTTGAAACCAACCTACTTTGTGTAATGGTGGAGCTTTTTCATTCCCTTTCTTGTTGTGTTTCGTCCGAAAAATCGATCAAAAGCCGAACTTTGACAGTACTTTCTGAAAATCTATCTCTTTTACTGGAAAAACAGGCAAGTAAGTAAGGATCTTATAAAAAGATGTACACATTTTATATATTTTAGGGGAAAAAAGAATAAGAAATGAAAATAGATGTTTTGGATTGGAGAATATCCTTAAACCAAGTGACATTATAATCAGGTGCCATTTACAAAGGTTTACCGTAAAATTTATACATGATTTTTATCAATAGTACACCATTCATAACGTTTGAAAACGTTAAAAAACTAATTAAATTTTTAAATGTAAATGCTATGAAGGTTTTTTAGCTAAAAAAACAACAAACGTATTAAAATATTTTAATATCTTTCTCTCGCCTTGTAATTAACTGCTGAGGATACTTAGTCACCCACGGCATCCAGGAGTGTATTTAACAAGTTGAATGCATAGTCTATTTGTTCTGTCTTTCGTTTTGGGCCGCGAAATAAGATTCCCACTGCACAATCTAATTTAAAAGATGTGTTAAAGTCACTAAAATGCGACGTTATTGTAATTTATGCTACGAATAAAATGCGGTGCAATTTTATAGAGGAGTGCTCAGAAAATTACACAGGCATATTGCATAATTTTGTGATACCTGCGAAATAGTGCCGCATTGATATTGACTGGGATTTTATAAAATTCATTTTCTACATAATATTTAGAATGTTTATCGTACAATCTAGAAATTTTTTAAAATTTAATCAGAATGTAACTTTTTAAATTTCATCTCGTATTTTATTCAGTCAGTTCCGGTCACCGACGACGCGCCTAAATGGAAAAATCAGCGTCAGTCACCGGGACTGACGTGGCACACACCGTGTTGCGTAGATTTCCCAAAGAGAGGGGTATATACGACGATTTTCCCAGTTAATTAAAAAATAATAATTCTTTAAATGTAAGTTTCTATATCTTTATATATGGATATGATATTCCATTCTAGTAATTTCAAATAATTTTCATGATACTTTTATATTAGATTGGATACAATGCATAAAATATGGAACAAAAAAGGGCGAAATACGAAAATGCTAATACTAATTTTCTATTTTACTCTCTTTTATTCTATACTTACGGCAATATATAAATGACGTTTGTCAATAGATTTAAGGATAATTATTGGGTTATTTTTTTTTAATTCACGCAAACTTACTGTTTTCATTAACGATTATATTACAGATATTCTTTTTCATTTAAAAATAGTTTAACAATACATTTTTCTTCCAGATATAAATTTATAAATTTAATTAATATATTATTTTATTAATACAGTAAAACCCCGAGCATTCGGATTAATTGTGACCCAGATCTAGTCCGGATTATCGAAAATCCGGATTCTCCGGAGAATAAAAAAAAAATAAAATAAAACAACCCTACAGAAAATCACTTTTATATTCAATATACTGAATATTAACAGACAATAAAAATGTTTGTTTTGTAATTATAAATTATTATGCTATGCCAGTTTTATATAACTTTTGCGGGCCGCACGGTCACACATCCGCTTAAGCGTAGTTAGTTTGATGAATGGTCTCCACCTGATGTTCAAAATAAACCATTAATTGTTGTAAATGATTTGTTGCTTCATTATGACTAATAACTTTTGGTTGATCATCATTGATAATAGTGTTTTCGTCTGAATCATCTTCATTTTCAACTTCTTTAGTCATACATAAAGTGATTATTTCATCATCTGTAAGTGAGGCATAAACTTCCTTAATATTTGCTTCATTCAATTGCTAATGTCGGTGAACATGGTTATCAACATTTCAGCAACCATCAGTTTTTTTATGATGCTCACAAAATCTTGAGGTGTAATTTCCCTTTCATTCTCGCCTGTCTTTAAGCTTGCTTGTTATGCAAGAAATCTTAATTTGTAGACCATAAATTCTTCTACGACTTTCGGAAAGTATTCTCAGTCTTGCTTGCAGACTTTAAGTGATGCATTGTTGTTTCTTTGAAAAGTAAGATCAAAGAGTTCAAATGAAAAAGATTAAGGTATTCTTCCGAAAATATTTCAGAAAAGACTTTTTTATTCAGTACACGAAAATGAAATGAATTAATGTTATCGAAATTTTGCCGAACGCTTCTCAAACATTGAAAAAAAAAACTGACCAGATTGATCCGGATTAACGAAGTCCGAATTAGCGAGGTTCTATTGTATGTCATTCAATGAAAAAAACTGCGAAAACACACCTGGGAAATTATTATTTTATGAAATTATGGATTCATATGATAATCATGGTTTTCATTGATGTAAAAAAAGTAATTCTTTAGATGGGTTGTTTAATGATATTCGAAACATTATAATTTTTTTTTTTCATTTTCAACTAAAATAATCATTTTATATAATAACATTATAACAATATAAAAATATTTCAATTGGTAAATACATTGATATATGCGTTGCTCGCTTAGTTTGTCAAATAAACATCATTATTCGATCTTAACGTTAACAACCAATCATAAAATTAACTGACAATGAAGGTCTCCATACTGGGCATACTTAGAATTTTATGAAAAAAATACTAATTAAAGTACTTATGTATGTAATAAAGGATCAGTCAAAATTAGCGGCGGAATCACATTAGAAAACATGTAAAAAAATAAATTATCTTCGATTATTTGGCGTGAAAAGACGAAAGAGTCACTCGATTTGGCGAGTAGTCCTTTTCCTCTCCAAAAGCAAACGATTATAATGCAACTCAAAACTGGTGGATATTTAGAATGCGTGTAAATGGTATTTAATGAATTTAAACATAAACAATGAGAGACTTTAATATATTATATACATATATATACATATATATACATATTGTATTACATATATATATATATATATATATATATATATATATATATATATATATATTACTTGTTGAAGTAGTTATTTAATAATCACTGGAAAAAATGTTTTCATAGATAAAAAAAATCATATTGAGAAAAATTATCATCATACATTTAAGGTATTCAAAAATAAAAGCCGATGTTTCCATAGCAACAAAATCTAATTGACAATTCTCAATTGGACATTGAGCTTTAAACAAATTTAATTAATTTTAATTATGAATTTTGTTTTAAATCTCAAATTTTGATATTTAAATTTGAATATAAATACATGTAAATATTTGATAAAACAAAATTATACTTAAAACGAACTAAAACTTACAATACTAAAGTTATTTAAATTAAATTTATCAAAAAAAGTTCAACATGAAACTTTTTTTTCCTTGAAGTGTATTTCACATAAAGTATTTTTTTAAATTACCTTCCATCGCCAACTTTCAAAAAACCGCCAAATAATGAAAATTTCATTATTTTTTTATGGTTACTGAATGGAGGTTCCGCCGAAATATTTTTATAAACGTATATAGCCACACGAGAAGAACATTCTGTAATTTTTTCAGATTTTTCGGTGTATGCCCGTATGGAGACCTTCCTTGTGAGATTTATTGCAAAAAAATGCAATTAAGTAGTCTTAACATGTATAAATAGTAATTAGCTCATTCATTAAATAATGCATAAGATTAACTGCTATTTTTCAATTAGTTAGAAAATATGCTACTTCGCTGAATAATTAATTTTCTTACGTGTTTTAATGATATTTTTAACGATTAACTTTTTTTCGTTTCTGAAAGGAAAAAATATTTTCGATTAACGGCAGCATAAAAATCGCTGACATTATTATTGCATGTATCTAAAGAGAGTCCAGAAAAGTCGTATACAAATCCATGTTATAAAAGTTATGTGAATTACTTTCACATAGCATAAATTATGTGATTGTCAACAACGGTTTGATCGCTCCATTTTTTATCTACCATGCGATCATTTTCGCATTTTAATGTTAGTAAGGCGTAGGTGATAAGTAGTCAAATATTATACTATTGCCATAATTTATTCACCTATATTATAATAGTTAAAGTAAGGAGCTTGTCATAAACAACTAGGAGCTGATTTCATCATCCTGCATATGAATGATTTCCATTTTGATTAAAAAACCAATAAAAAACATATTAAAATGTACCATATTTGAAAAAGGTTCTTGCTACATTTATCTTAGCGGGTGCAAATTTCGCCAAAAGCATTTTTTAACTCACCAGCTACCATTTTTTTTTCGCGTGTGGTACATTAAAAATGAGCTTTGAAGATGAATTCAAATATCATGGTTTATGGTACTGTTTTTCTTTTCTTTTCGTTTAAATAAAAGAAAGATCTGAAAATTAAATGTTTCTGTTTTAAATGAAGTTAGTGAAAGGATTATATTTTAAATGAAGTAAAAAAAAAAAAAAAAATGTGATGGGAACAATGTTTGGCAATTTATCACTTGAGCACAGTTAACATATAAATAAAGAACTATTAATTTCTTTATAAGAATCCTCTGATTTGAAGAAAAATTTAGAAAATAGATTGAATTATGAATAGAAGTAACATAGTGCATTGCTTAGCATACATTAAAGAAAAATCAAACTGGTCGCGAAGCGCGTTCTAATTGTAATGTAAGATAGAAGAAACATTGAAACATGCATTTTTTTACATAGGAAACCTTGAATCGGAATTCGCTTACTTAACTTCAAAAGCAAGGTGTCTCTTTCCTTTCCGAAACCCCCATTTCTTTTTACTGCATTACTTAAAACTCGACATCAATTTTTCTATCTTTAAAATGTTGTCTTTAGTTTAAAAAGGTATTAATATTAACCCTTAAAAATATTTTCTGAAACTCATTATTCTGTCTTTTAAAATGCCTTTGATGACAGCTTTTTCGTTGTAATTTATCCTGACAACATATTTAATTCTGCGTACGCGCTAGAAAATCTACAATTTCAATAGAATTAGATAAGTTTCTGAGTTAACCCGTTACCGCCTCCCCCCCTCCAACGATCTATTTATAGATAACCTAACACAGAACAAAACTTTAAAATTTTAATACCATTATTTAAGTTCTTAATTTTTCTCATTATCTAATCTTAAAATTTTGAGTGATTAAATGACTTGATACTTGAATGATCGAAAAAAAAAAAGAAGAAGAAAGAGTAAAAAAAAATATTGGTGTTAACGTTTTAAAAGGAGATCTGTATGTTTTATATCATAATTAAACGCTTAATATATCTAAACGTATAAAATTAAAACGAAAATTGATGCAATGCGTATCCCTTATTTTGATTAGGTGATTTAATAAATAAATAAATATAATCATTTAAATTCGAAAATGGGCGGTGCTGAAAGCTATGGTGCTTTCAATATCAGAAGATGTCCGTTTAAGTTCAAAAATTCATTAAACATTGATTTTAGGATATATTATTTATTTAAGGTTACTATTATAGGCCGGCTCGCGCTTTGCAGGTCTTCCGTTTGGAAATATAAAGTAAAATTATATCATCACTTATTTCACACACGGTGCGCGCAACTGAAGTAAGTTTCGCTCCCAACTCTGCTTCTTTTGATAGATTTTCACACAAACGTATAAAATCTTTATAAAAAACGCCAGAAAACAGAACTTTTATTATTTTAGAAAATTGTCAGAACATCTGAAAAGCTTTTAAATGTCTATATTATAAAGGCCAAACGTATCTGTGAGTAACGCGTACATCATTTTGCGAATGGCAACACTTTCTCTTGCAATTTCGTTTTTGTAATTTTTGGTAACTCAAATTTTACGCTTCTAAACATTGCACATTTTATTTTTTTACACCGTTGTATAGAAATACTTTTAAATGCAATTCGTTTCTAAGCTTATCTCAATTTATTTTTGATGAATCATTTTTTAATACCAATTTTGTAAATGTGGCAACAGAAACACTCCATTTTTTCTTAAAAAAAAAAAAAAAAAAAAAAAAAAAAAAAAAAAACTAGTTGTTGGAGGCCACCGTAATACTTACCCATCATTTATATTCATATGAAAATAAAATATGTGAAAACTATTTATACAATGTATTTCAATTCCAAAACTAAATTTAAATGTTGTAAATACACATAGTAATACTCTATTAATGAATTGCTGATGCACCAATTTCAACAAATTATATAAAACGCCAAACTACTCAAGAAGTACCAAACTACGTAAAAGAAACATCCTTATAACTCCAAAAATAATAATCATATTAACTAACAGTTTGCTGCGACGGATTAAACGTCTCATTTTCAATTAAAATATACCTCTGAATTGAAATTTGAATGAAATACAGGATCATGAAAAATCGAAGAATGTGGAAAACAGGATTACAAATATTTCGACAACTAATAATCCGATCGACTTTGTTCTTTATGCAAAATTTGTGTTTTTTTATTGTTTTTTACACGCATTCCTTAAAATAAAAAATTCGAAAAATTTTATGTACCTTTCATCAGAACGATTTTTTCGAGAATCCGGAAAAAATAGTTCCGGATAATCGAGGTTGCTGATATTCAATAGGCTTCATCCCATTGTTACATACGAAGAACATACAAAATTTCAAGTCTCTATCTCAATTTGTTCATGAGATAGAGCGCTTACAGACAGACGGCATTTTTTCTAAATATATGTTTTTTGTAATATCCAGTGCCTAAAAGGTGTAAATCCGTCAATTTTTTTTTTTTTTTTTTTGATTTTCAAAATGATTGCAAGATTTATCCTATACTACGTATGATGGGTAAGTAATAGAAATCAAAATGCATATATTATTTTTTTAATATCTTCTGTTAAAATATTCCGGTGAATTTCCGTTTTATTTCGTTTAATAATTTGGGTAATTAAGTTATAAATTTTTTTGTTAATTTTAGCTTAAAATAATATTTGTTTGAGAGTTAGACTAACCAATATAAGATTTATTATAAATCAATTAAACAGTTCTTTCTTAAAAATTTTCTTTCGTCGAATGTCGACGGGTTCCACCTCGTTATTATAATTATTTTATCTAAGCCTTTTAATATAACTATTTGAATGGAAATGTTTCTTGTAATATTGTAGATAAAATTTGCACACAAGTATTTAATGGTGGAATTCTTACAAAAGTATTTTTAATCGAAATTTATTTATATTACACGCAATTAAGAATTCAAAAACATTTTTAAACATTTTTTATTTAATATTTATAATTGTTTAATAAATAAATTCGATTCGCATACTGTGTTGTGATTTTGCTATTATTGCGCATCTTTCATTCTTATTTTATCAAACTGCCAGAAAGATAAAATTATTTAAGGGATACCCGTAAGCAAAAACCCAAAATTTTTATTATTGATTTAATGAATTTTGGTGTACTACTTAAGAACTTTTTTGTAAGGAATATTTAGCAAAAAAATTCACTTTTTATTAAAAAGTATATTTTTTATGGGGATTTTTATGATATTTTTTTGCCGAAAAATACACTTTTTAAAATTACTACTCCTCATTCAATTTTCAATATTTTGGTATTACTAAATTTTTTTAAATAGTGTTATAGTATATAGAAAAGAACTAAGGAGAGATATTTTTAATTTTCTATTTTAATCGGCTAAAAAAAATAATAAAAATACGCATGGTAAATTTCCTTAAATTTGTTATAATTTTCATGTTTACCAATTTATGTAATAGTTAAAAAAATATCTCTCCTTACTTTTGTTGCAAATTTTTTTAAGATTCTAAAAACATAAACACTTTGTTTCTAAATCAATTTACCACTGAGCCTTAGTACTTTGAACTTAGGCAAAATATGAAAAAAATTATTTTCAGGAAAACACGCTTTAAATGGCCGCTAGTCCTTTAAACTCTATAGTCAGTACAATTAAAAAAGCTCATTTTCTACCTGTTCCAAGTGTCCCCGAGTTCTGAAATTTTGCATGAATATTCGGAAATATGTATTTTATCGTTTCCTGAGATAAAAAATTTTTTGAACTTTTGATGATTTTTGGCCGAAAATGGGGTACGGGTCTCCCTCAACTGACAACCAAATGTACTTGGTGTACCAAATGTACTTATTATTTTTTGTGTGTGTGCATTTGTGTATGTGTATACTCGTAAAATTAGGTAACTCACAAATGCGCATTTATCATGGAACATTTTCCTTGAAATAATATTTTGACATACTACTGATGTTTTTCTTGAATGCTTTATAAATATCCTCAGCATCCTTACTGTGTCATTATTTTTTAAAACAGAAAATTTAAGAAATCTTCAAATGTCCCCTTTATTTAATTTAACTCATTCTCAAAAAGTTAATATAATAAATATATCTTATTCAATGTAATAAATTAACTTCCTCAGTCCCGAAACAAAATTTATCTGGCACTACAAAAAAAAGTTTAAAATTATTATAAAATAGCTCTTTAAGATGCACCTGTTTATATATCGAAACTTTTAGTATGAACGCATTTATTTTAAAAGTATAAATTTAATTTTTACAACCTTAGAAGCATTTAAATTAATTTAAAGGATGTTTTAGTGTCGCCTCCAGGTGACATCAGGACTGGGGGGGGGATAAAATAATTTTATATATTCGTATACATATATACATATACATATATCTATCTATCAATATATATATATATATGTATATACACTATATTGCCATTTATTATTGGACACTTGCGATTTTAGACATGTTACTAAATATCTAGAAAAATACACGAGGATTCATCTCGAAACTCTTAGTGTATAAATATAATTGTATACGCCATACATCGCCGTGAAGATTTTTTACCGAAACTCCATAGGGGACCGTCAACAAATTAAAAAAGAATGAATATCTTTTGAATAACCCTGTCAAAACTAATGTAGCAAAAGTGCTCAAACTCTAGATTATGATTGAATGCCTTACTGTAATACACTGTGTTCATTGTTATGCAAATAGCATGCATACTCGCAGAGTAATTAATGTTTTTATAAAAATGGTCCCAAATTTTTCCAAGTTTTTTCCTTATAATTTTCAGAGTTCGTAATATAAAATAATATTTTTTTCAGAAAATAGGACAAACAACATTGCAGACAGTACCCTGTAATCAGAATTAAAAAATAATGAAAATTGTATGAAAAATGAGTAGGTTTACTAAATAATTTTTTACTGCGCATGCGTCAAAGATATCAAAATTTCATTTGCATATTATGTTAGCTAAATGTATAGAGCAACTTTTGTAAAAGTCTCAAAATCATAATTTAAAAATTCTGAAAGTAGTCGTCTATAGAAAAAGGACAAAATCCGTTATTTCCAAAATGAAGCAAAAAAATGAGGGATTTTATCCAAATGTAGTAGTACATCCCGTATTGTGTATTCTATATTGACACTAATCAATGAATATATGGATACAACCCCTCTTGTTTTTGCTTCCTTTTGAGAATAACGGATTTTCAACTAATTCAATTGACGATTATTTTCAGAATTTTCAAGTTATGATTTTGTGACTTTCACAAAAGTTGCTCTATACATTTAACTAACATAATATGCAAATGAAATTTTGATATCGTTGACGCTTGCGCAGTAAAAAATTATTTAGTAAACCTACTCAGTTTGTACAAAATTTTCATTATTTTTTAATTCTGATTACAAGGTACTGTGTGCAATGTTGTTTGTCATATTTTCTGAAAAAAATATTATTTTATATTAAGAACTCTGAAAATTATAAGGAAAAAACTTGGAAAAAATTGGGACCATTTTTATAAAAACCTTAATTACTCTTCGAGTATGCATGCTATTTGCATAAAAATGAACAAGGCGTATTACAATAAGGCATTCAGGCATAATCTAGAGTTTGAGCGCTTTTGCTACATTAGTTTTGACAGGGTTATTCAAAAGATATTCATTCTTTTTTAATTTGTTGACGGTCCCCTATGGAGTTTCGGTAAAAAATATTCACGGCGATGTATGGCGTATACTATTATATTTATACACTAAGAGTTTCGAGATGATTCCTCATGCATTTTTCTAGATATTTAGTAAAATGTCTAAAATCGCAAGTGTCCAATAATCAATGGTAATATAGTGTATATATATATATATATATATATATATATATATGTGTGTGTATAAATTGAAATGAAGAATTTAAATAGAAAAATCGATTTGTGTCTCATATTTATGACCACTTTTTAGAGAATTTTGCTATCATTAACTTTCGATGTCAATAAAATTTAAGGTAGAATAACACATTTTATATCCATCAAACTTTAATCCATTAATTTAAATGATACATTAGTTTCGAAATATTATGTTATTTAATACATTATATGTACAAAAGTATCTGAAATGTATATTGGTGAACTTAAATAATGAAATTGCAGATATAATCTTACAATATTAAAATGCATCATTCTGTTGAAGTTTAATACTAATGTGTTTTCAAAATATATTTTTAAAAATATTTTCCAGTAGATTGTCAGGATGTTTTCCAATTTAGTTAAAAAGGTTTTTTTTTTTTCTTAAAATTCTTCACAACCGTCACATATTTTATTTTTTGCCGACTAAATTTGTTCCCTCCTTACTTAAAAGATAATTTGTTTTCCAGAGAGTGCTATTACGTTATCTGTGACAGAAGAAACGAAAAAAGGAAGTTTCTTTCGAAAACGATAACATCTTTTATTTTATTTATAATTCTTAAATTCTTTCGATCATTAGTGAAGGCATATACTAAAAACAGCTTTTTTGCATTTCTATTTTAAATTAAGTAAAGTTGCGTTATTTGCACTATAAAAAAGGTATTTTTCAGTATTCTAAATATTTGGAATCTAATGAATGTACACACCTTTTAAATATATTTTCGGCAATCTATTCTTTTTAAGTTAGGAATTTCAGTAAAAAGATATTTGATGATCATTTAACATTCCTTTTTTTATATATTTTTTTAATACTTCGGAGTTATCACTTTAAAAAAATGTTTTGAAAACAATATACTTTTGATCACAGCTTTCTGTCATACATCTTTATAACAACTTTCATACCAATTTAAATTGTCTAAAATACGTCTTTCAAGATATTTTTTGTTCGCATTGAATAATGTTATTCACGTTCATTTTATAGTAGTTATATTAATTTAACACGGAAATGTTTAATGTATGCTTGGAATGTCTAGGGACAAGGCCCGCTAATTACGCATACATGTTTACATGACAATATATTTCAACTTTAAAATAATCTTAAAGCGTGAAAAAAAATAATATTTGCATATTATGATACAAACCTTTTCGATGTTTCTATTCTAAAATATATTTGTATTTACATTCGTAGATTAGTATTAAGCTCGAATGCCCAAGAGTCCAACTTTAGGTACAGGATCTTGAAGCCAACCCCTTTTGCTTATCTATGGCTCGAATTTGTGCAAATTTGTCCTAAAATTTGTCTGTTGTCGTTGGTAAGATTCCCTCCTTTCTTTGTTTTTTTCGCTGATAAGTTGGAATAGAGAAAAAAAAAAAGTGTAAACAAGTACCGTATGAGAAAAACGCTCGCGCGTCAATCCGCGAATTCTGTGGCTATCTAGAATTCTTACAAAAATAATAAATATTTCAAAATATTTTTAATCTTAAATACATTTTCTGTAAGCAAAAAATAACAATGGTACAAAAAGAGACAGTTTTAAAAATAAAGATAAATAATTTAAGAATGTAATTTTTGAATTTCAAATGAAATACTTATGTTGAAAGTTCTTTAAATATTTATGTTTTTTTTATCACAAAAGCGAACAGTTACTTTGCTCTTTGAAAAAAATTTAAAAAATATGCCAGCATTTTTATAAAATGAATTCGCTAAAATAGAAAATAAAGTACGTGATTTAAAACTAAATTGTTGGAGTTTCCCATTTTTAAGTGCCTAGCTTTTTGTAAAAGTTTTACATTTTATTGCACTCTGTGCAGGATTTGTGAAAAAAATGTAGTATACGATCATATTCCTTATACAACAATGTGTGTAAGTCTTCTTGAAAAATGTTAATAAGTTTTAAAAAATTAATTATGAATACGATATAAGGTACCCTGGGGTAATAACGCCACGTTAAGGTTCTACCAATTTTCACGGCTTAGTTTTAGATTGTATTTTTCAAACAAATATAGGATCTGATACAGCAACTCATTGACTATCTATATAAAATAAAATAATTTAACAGATATGTATTCATAAAATGTAATGGCGTTTTTTCTTGACCAATGCTATTTGGCGTTATTACCCACCTATATGGGTAATAACGCCATGCAAACAAAACTATGAAATAATATGGAATAATTGCATGTAGATAGCCCAATTCTAAAAATACAAACTCTACAAACCTAGAAATTGACAAATTGCATTCTAATCTATTGAAGATGTTCAATTTTTTGTGAAAGTGTAAGAAAAATAAAGGTGTGGTGTGGGAGGGGGGATGAGGCAAAAGAATATCAGACCGTGAGCTTCTTTTTGCTTAAAAAGGACCACTTAAATAGAAATATGAGAAACATTGGACAGTTTTAACTGTGTTTATTTGAATCAGTATTTAGGATGTAGCTCGGCCACTGTAGGGAATCAACCGGGGTACTAAAGTCAAGGATTGGCGTTATTACCCCGGTATAGTTATTGCGCAGTACATTTTAAATTACAAATTATCTCTAGAACATATCCAAAATCTTCAACAACATTTTAAAAGTACATGAAATGCACTACAAATTTATGTAATTAACAAAGTATTTCCGGATTAAAAAAATAGTCTTCACATCACAAAACGTATCTCGCAAATTTTAGATCAAGCGTTAATTTTAGTTGCTTGTAAAAACAATAAGACCTAAAAATGAAACAAATTAACTTGAAGATGTTTTTTGCGATTTATATGACTCAAAACCCTTCTGAGCAGAGCACATGGGTGTCATTTACCTGATTATTTCATAATTATGCAAAATATAAGCACTTGGCGTTATTACCCCGCTTGGCGTTATTACCCCAGGGTACCTTATATTAGTTAAAATATATTTAAGAGCATTTTTTGATAAAAATTTGTAGTGTGGCAAGAGTTGTCTAACTACATTTATCTGAATGCCAAAGAAATAAAGTTGAAGCCTTAGAAAACCACAACACTTGAATTATTTGAATTTTCAATCTTATATCACCAGATTTAAAAGAATTAAATGATTATTTTAAAAATATTATTCTGATTACCAAATGTTTTTATGGCAGTAATATTTGAAAATTATTTTAAATATCTGTCTGTGTTTTTTTTTTTACTTAATTATTATCTGTAATTCTCTAGACTATATTTTAATTAAGGTTTGGAGAATATAAAGATGTAATTATGTTTCGAAAATGCATATTTCATTAATTCACATATTATAATAATTTTTAATGGGTTACAGAATTCATATATTTTAATAACTATCAATAGTATAATAAATATAAATATACATATATACATTTAGACAAGGACCACTTTATTTATTTATTTGTTTTGCAAATTGCAATACTAAATATTATATTAACTCTTTAACCAGATATTCCAGATTTTTCAGTTTCTAAAAACCGTGTTAAAAAGGATGTAAACAAAAATATTTTAAAGATAATTATATTTTGTGCCATATAGCTATAAAGATGTTATATTAAATAAATTATTGAATCAAACTTTGAATTATGTATTTATACACACACACACACATAAATATATATATATATATATATAATTTCTGCACTCCCAGAAATGACTAGTGGTTGTGTAAGGTTTTCCTGGTACCGGCCAACATTCTGCGATTGAGTGACGTCGTGTTTGAACAGCAACAGTGGCCGTGAGGTAAGGTTATGTGTAAGTTCCGAGACTAGAAAGGTGCGAAGAAACTCAACCTTGCGGACTCAAAGCCTAGCCAGGGAGTGTCTACAACATTCAGCAAAACAGCGCCTTTTTTCCAGAAATTACCTATGAAAATTGTCTTTTCTTTCAAAAGAGTTGGTTTTCGAAGGCACTTGTAAAGCAACTTGGCTTCGATGATCCTTAGAATTTGTTTCCGGGCCCGGTTCTTTCCATAGATCTCCTATTCTAGAGCAGCCATTGGAGTGATCCTGGATAAGAAACCAAGTTAGTTTTTGGGATGGCTCTTCTAGTATTCTAACACCGAAAAAAATAGTTTCTCAAAATCGAGTAAAAAGTACTCTATTGCAAGTACTTCACACACTCAAATTATTTCTGATCCACATGTACTCAAAACTGAGAATCACATATATTCAATTTTGATCCCATGATTCTGTTTAAATATGAATCATTATGTACTACAATCTGAACTTGCAATTTAAAGTAAAGCCGTAAAATCATTTAATTTGCACTGAAAATTATTAACAATAAAAGTTTAATTAATTGTTTGTTATGAAAATAGCAAACAATATTAGCAAAATACCCAAATCGAATAGTTTTATGGCACTATTGTCAGGCATATTTAAATTATTTCAAAATACACTGCATAATTTAATATTTACATTAATAAGCAACTTTTATGCCACCATGGATGAAATAAACCATTGCAGGGTACAAAATTACCATTAGTTTGGATTTTATTACATGTGATGTTTCAAAAGTGAGAAAGCAATATGATTATTTTTTATCCAAACATACTCAATTCAGTAATGAGTACATCGATGTACTCATTTTTGAGTATTTCTTTTTAGGTGCGTTATGCAAATGCATAGCACCTATGGTTGTCGTTCATTCCGTACGTCCCCATATAACAACGAAAAAACTACCCAATCGAATCGTTTGAAATTTCAAATATATAATTATTACATAAATTTTTCGAGTCATTACAAATTTTATGAAAATCAATTGCATAGATCAATTACAGGAACAATCAAAAGTATTCCATTACCTTACGGTCAATTGAGAAAAAGTTTTAAATGCATTTTAATCGGTTGAAATTTAAAATACGTAATTATTATATAATTTTGTCGATTCATTTCAAATTTTATCAAAGTAGGATTCATAGTGCAATTACAGAGACAATCAAAAGTATTCCGTTACATTGCGGTCAATGGAGAAAAATGTTTCAAATGTATTTTAATGATGCTACACTCATTCTAACATAATAAAATTGATGTACATCTATAAAGTACATATTATAATATACATTTTGCATAATCTGTAGTGCAAAGAACATTTTTTATTTTTATTACAAGGCCACACAAAACTATTCCATCACATAACGGTATATTGAGAACATTGCTTGGTGCGCATTTTAATTGTAATTAACTATTTACAACTTTATGAGATTGATAAATGAGTGATATTTTTAAAACTTCGTTATCACACGATCGCACCTCATTTGCTACGCTTCATGTGCAATTTCCAATTTGTTTTTTTTCAGTGAAAGTTTTCGTCGTAATGGTAAACAAGACTGTTTTCTTGGGTGCCGTGGGAAACTGCTCGAGGAACAACCACTTGCCTGTCCGGAGTGTTCATATCGGAACGGTGTTTTCCGGCTCACCAACTCGGCTGTCGTTTGTTAGAAAGGATTACGTGAACTTAGGTCCAAGAGGTTGTATCTCCATTTTAAAAGCTGAATAAAGCGTTTTTTGTAATAATTAAAATTATCTGTGAACATTTAACGAGTATTCATTCAATTACATAAAATAGTGGCATATCTATAAAGTAAACGAAACTAAGATGAGTCAAAATGCATCTTCAAAAGACAAAAGACCTCGGCGTATTTATATATGATAAACAATTTAAATATAATTATCAACAATCTCGTCAACTATATACTTAGAGTAAAAAAAAAATTAAAAATACTCGCGCATTTCCATTGATTTCTTTATTCTCAAACCATAGCTTTAGTCTAAAATGTTTTCCATTTTTTGCCAGAATGAACATTTTGGAATCAAATTACAGCGTTATCCTTTCTCAGCTATCAATTTTCAAAAGTCATAGTATGCACCTATCCATATCTTTCGAAAATAACCGAATCGTAAAGAATTTAACGAAGCGGAGATTATCTTTCTAGATTAAAGTGTAAAATGACTTGTAATTTAAGTAATTTTCTAAGATATTACAGATACGATCTTAATTTGCTTGCCAATTTTAAAAGTTGGTGATATATAATTTAAGCTCTCTCTTAATTAAATAGAAAATTGAGGGGCAAAAATATAATTTATATCAGGCATCATTATTAATACCTCATATAAAGCAAATAACCACGATAAATTTTTAACACACCGATTTAAAAAATAGGATTAGGATTTTTTTTAAATAATTGATGAGGAAAAAAAAAAAAAAAAAAAAATCCTAATCCTATTTTTTAAATCGGTGTGTTAAAAAAATAACGTGGTTATTTGCTTCATATGAGGTATTAATAATGATGCCTGATATAAATTATATTTTTGCCCCTCAATTTTCTTTTTAATTAAGAGAGAGCTTAAAATATATATCACCAACTTTTAAAATTGGCAAGCAAATTAAGATCGTATCTGTAATATCTTAGAAAATTACTTAAATTACAAGTCATTTTACACTTTAATCTAGAAAGAGGGGCTTTTAGGGCTGTTGGGCCTCCCAGCCCTCAATATTTAAAAAATTTACTCGAACAGCGTGGTATTGAGTAATTTTTTTTAAAGTTCTAAATGTCTAGACTTTAATGGCCTGTCCTGGGGGGGAGGGTTCTGGCACCCCCCCCCAACATATACCTTAAAATTTCGCTCGTTCATTTGTCTATCACCCTTATTCATTTATTTTTATTAATTTTGCACTTCCGGGGCTGTAGACCCCCCCTGTTGGTCACTCACTCAAAAAGGCCCATTTCTTCACTTCACTTCAATCTTTAAACGCTTATAGTTTTGGTTCTATGGGAGCTACAGCGAGGAGAAATATTTTGGCTAGACTGGCCCCGCACAGACTTTTTTCTGGCTTGTGAATTTCCCCGGTATCTACTAGGGGACCGCCCCTGGGGGGGCAGGGGGGGTGACTTATAATTTTTGGTGTAACATGTCTACGGAAAGCTGGTGATCCCCACATTTCAAATCAAACATCTTTTGATCTCTCCTACTATTTGGGGCTACGTCCCGGCCCCCTTCAGGGTTAAATCTCAACTTTACTAAATTTTTCACCTTACCATGGGCATGTTGCACCCCTTTCTTTTCGTCTCTAAGAACGCATTGTCACTAGCTATTTCTCTTCCCTCCCCTCCCCTCCCCCCCCTCCTTGGAGCATTAACGTTTAAGAAGCCAGGAGAATTTTCAACTCTTGCGCAGCAAGGATAACCTCATAGCAAGTAAGCCCTTAGGAGGTCTCCTTCCTGCTTCAAGTGTTCCACTTCTCCTAAAGAGGTATAATTGTTAATGTATATCGAAATGTATAATGTTGTTTATTTAATAATGCGTCGATTTTGGCACACTATTACATCTTACAATTTGCTTATATTAAGGATTATTGCAATGGCGGTAGTGAACTCTAACTTATATTTATTGTATTCGTATCGAACTAACTATGCATATAACTGTATATTTAATAATACATTTACTCAATTCTATTCTAAGATCATTTATCATAGTGGTTTATGTTTCTGTATATATATAAGTATGAAGTATGTATATGTGTATGTATGTGTGTATGTGTATGTATGTATGTGTATATATATATATATATGTATATATATATATATATATATAGTTATTTTAGTGTATCTATGTATGTACATATCAGTGTTTTAAGTAGGTTTTTTTTTTTAGTCAATTTACTTAAGTACAAATGTTTCAAACTGGAATATATGTCCAGTGGTTTATGAATAAGTTTAGAGCAGGGATTGACAACCACAAGCACATAAACAACCAAAATTTACTCTTCTTTTCTCAGCAGCAAAATTTTTCATACCTACTTTGTATTAGTTTCTTCTTAATTTTTTCTGTTTAGACCACTACCATTAATAATCCCCCTCTCTATTCCAAAATACTATTCAAAATATAACTATCCTTTTTTTTATCTATTTATTTTTTTTATTTATTTATTAATTTAACTTTTAACTGTTTATCTTAGCTATTTACGGTGGACAAGTTCACCGGTTTTTACTATAAACTCTCTATATACCTTTCCTTCAACGAGACATGAGAAGGGCTCTGACGATGCCTGGTATTTATCATATTGATCTATTATAAGAAAAACTTTAGTTTAAACAAAATAAAAAAATTTCTATTATTTAAAAGAATAACTTTCTTTAAATCGTTAAAACATAGCTCTGATCAAAAGAAATGGCAGAACTGCAGAGCGTCAGCTTATCGTTTTCGCCAGAACAATCAGCAGCAAAATCTCTTAACTCTAGGGACTACGTGAGTTCACAACTGTCCCAGATGTCTCAATCGCAATCCTCAACATCGGATGGAGAAGAAGCGGATTACGCCGCTGATACAAACCGGAATGAAAAGGGACGTATGAGGTACAAAAACATCAGAAAATCAGGAAACAAACAAAAATCCACACCAGTAAAAATAGAAGTATCAAAATTTGATGAAGAAAAAGCAAGAAAAACAGATATCCTTGACCTGTTGGAAACATGCGTGAAGTTGACGAAAAGAAGGAGATCTGGGGATGCAGAAGAAGCTAAAATGTATTGGAACTGCGCGGTAAAAAAGATAGTACACATGAAAGAGTATAACTCCAAATTATTACAAGACTTAGAAAATGAAAAGAAAAAGGGAATAACATCAGATGCAGAGAAGGAAGAAGGGGCGAAAAACCAATCATTAAATAAAGAACAAGAAAAAGAAATCCAAGAATTAAAGAAAATAATAGAAGAGAAAGAAGAAGAGCTAAAAAAACTCCGGGAAAACACAAGACCAACAGAAAATGAGGAAAGTTATACCATGACAATAGAAAGGAAAATTTTAAAAGAAATAAAGGAGTCAGTCCAAATGATCAAAATTCAAACGGCAGAAATAAGGGCGAAAATAAGCAACGCACCGAAAGAAGTGGGGGAACGAGTAGAAAACACAATCAACAAAACCCTACAAGCCAATCTTAGCCATGCCACAACATACACAAAATCAGTAACCCATCCAGCCACTCAGGAAAGGATGTCCGGCCAGGCAGAAACCTTCAATACTTCAGCCCCAAACACAGCCAAATCACCCACGAAAAAGCGCTCAAAATCTCCAGCACTTGACAGGATGTACAAACGCACCCTCCTCGTGAGGGGAGTCAACGTTTTAAAAGGAAATGAAATTCAGTCTATTCTTACGAGAGACAGAACCTGCACTGCAAATTCAGTAGACAGGGTCGTTATTAAGCCAAGACACCTTGAAATCATCTGCAATACACCCGATGATGCAGAAAGCCTCAAGCGGGAATTCAGAAGAACCAGGTCCTTAACAGAGATCTGGTCTTTCTGCCCAAAACGATCCCTTCGCGCAAGATGATCTTACTTAGTGTACCACCACAGTTCGACGCGACTCACATCAAGTATTCAATACAAAATGGCTTCAAGGCCTATGATGATGAAGTAAGAATTCTTGCAGCTCAGCAGACCAGAAAAAATCCGGACACTAAGGACTGGATTATAGTGATGCCAAGAGTTCTAGGTAAATCTATTATGCATGAGAATGGTATCACTATAGGTCTAAAATTTTGCAGACTGAGACCACACACGTCAGTACAGCGCTGCCAAAAATGCTAAGACTTCGGACATCCAACGAAGTTCTGCAAAAACAGCCGATTCTGCCCAACATGTGGGAAAAAGCACGAGTCCAGGGCGTGCACAGATCCACCGAGCTGTGTCAATTGCTATTATAGCAACAAGGACGATGGTACCTCTTATCACACAGACCACAAGGCCTCGGATCCTAAATGTCCAGTCTTTCAGGCTACCTATAAACAAGAGCGAATTAGACTGGACTCAATCTTCACCCCCAAACAAATGAAATTCCCTGAGAGTGATGCCCCCCACCATGAGGAGAGCGCTGGCGTAACTCCTCCGTGGGTCTGGCCACCTCCGCATCACTGGGGCATGCCATGGGACGATTCAACTCAGCCTCTTTTCAGCCATTGGCCATTGCCATCCCAGGACGTGGCGTTCAAAAATCACCAAGTTGCAGAACGCGGAGGTTGGTCAAAAAACTTTCCCAACTCTAAGTAACTTTAATTAATTTTAATTACCTGAATTCTTATTTTTTGTTATCTTTAGTATTCTTTCAGTTAGTCCCCCCACCCAATTTCTCATTAGCCCTTAATGATTCCTAAAAAGGATTGCCCACCTTTCGGTCACATCAAAATTCTCCAAGTTAACTTAAATCATTGCAAAGCAGCAAATTCAACCCTGAGAGATTATCTTATCAGTGAAAACATTGACATTGCTCTTCTGCAAGACGCATATTGCAACAGAGAGGGCACACTCACGGACTTTCCTATTTCCTGGGCGGTCTTTCCGTCCACGTCAAAGAGTGCCCATCTTGTCATTCAGAACACTAGCCTTATTTATTCACATCTTTACACAGGCACACATTGCGCTTTTGTCACAGTTACTGCTAAGGAGGGAAAACTCATAATCGGCTCGACTTATGCAGCACCAAAATCAGATTTCGAGGAAACCCTCGAAGAATGGCAACACCTCATTACACAGAGGCATTTCTTCATTTGCGGTGGTGATTTCAATGCTACATCTCCACTCTGGGGATATGACTACGAAAATGACCGTGGAGAATGCCTCATCGAACATATTGTTGCTCAAAATCTTGTCATTGCCAATATCGAAAACACTATACCTACATTTCAAAAATATAACAGCAAAGGAGAGAAAATAGCTGAGGGTTTTCCAGACCACACTCTGGTAAATCCCCCAACACTACCGAAAATTCGGCAATGGCAAGTTGAAGATGTCCACAATGATTCAGATCATAATTATATAAGATTTTCTTTCGAAATAACACCCTTATACACTTCACAAAGAAGATTCAATACTGCAAGAGGTAACTTCCGTAAATTCTCGCACCTTATTAAAACACACAAACCACTCCTGAATCAACACCTAAAGGACGTTACAAATACTACTCAATTAAACGAATTTACCATTAATTTATTAGAAACCATGAAAACAGCAGCCAAAGCGTCCTTTAGATTAAAGAACACTCGGAGGCAGCAGTCATTCTCGTTTTGGACCTCCGATCTTAAGACTAAGCGTAATCATCTCACGGCACTGAGGAGGAAACTAAAAAGACTCAGACTAACAGAAGATGTTAACACGGATTACTATCGCAATCTCAGCGCCAATTATCGTCTTCTCTCCGCTAAATATAAGCGCAGTGTACTGGATGCGAGAAATGCTGCCTGGCAAAAGTTCTGCACAAATTAAACAGACCCTTTCGGAACAGCTCAAAAATTTTTCACAGGAAAGTTTTTCACTCCTGATGAAATTAAGCTCGAACTGCCACCCAGCCGATCATCTAGGCAGGAAAACATGGAGCACCTCACCAAACATCTTTTTGGCCCCTCCTCATATCCACCAGGAGATAATTCTGACATTACTTTTGATGCACCCCCCGACAAACCCTTTTCAAAAGCTGAGGTAGCAACCGCGCTACGTACGTTTAATGACAAAAAAGCTCCAGGTCCGGACTGTATAGACTTTAAAATTCTGAAATTAACTTTCCATGTAATTCCCAAAATTTTTACGCGTTGGGCTAATCTCTGTCTCATTCACCATTACTTCCCGCTCACTCTGAGACAAGGGGAAGTAGTATATTTCCTGAAGCAAGGGAAAGACTCCTCAGAACCTTCTTCTTACCGCCCAATCTGCCTTCTACCATCCTTAGGCAAATTATTCGAAAAATTACTCGTATTTCGGCTTAACCACTTTCTTGAATCTAATAACTTACTTCATCACAGACAATACGGATTCAGAGAAGGCAGATCATGTGAAAAGGCTTTGTTTGCAATTCTTACCTCCTGTGCTCATAGCATAGCTGAAGGAAATTACACAACTCTTGTCTCCTTAGATATTAAAGGTGCTTTCGACAATGTAGAGTGGCGGGACATCTTATTACAATTACGTGAAATCGGCTGCCCGAGAAACATAGCTGGAACCATTGCAACATATCTTAAATTTCGTAGCATTCTTATCAACTGGGATTCAGGAACTTTAGTTCACCCATTAGAAAAGGGTTGCCCCCAAGGTTCGTGCTTGGGCCCAATCCTTTGGCTGCTTATT
The DNA here is from genome assembly GCA_964019185.1 of Maratus speculifer. Classification (NCBI taxonomy): domain Eukaryota; kingdom Metazoa; phylum Arthropoda; class Arachnida; order Araneae; family Salticidae; genus Maratus; species Maratus speculifer. The sequence continues at coordinate 163,600,457 of OZ025294.1, read as the reverse complement.
GCCAATGTCTTGCTAAAAGAATTGGAGAATTTAGGCTTCAATCTTTACTCCTTCGCAGATGACTTCAACTTTGTTTTCTCGGGCCGTCGTCGTCTGGATCTCGAACTGCAAGCGGCAAGAGCTTTCCCTGCTTTTTGCCAGTTGTTGGCTCGCCTTCATCTCCAGCTTTCACCCGGAAAATCCCAAGCTTTAACCTTCATTAAACCAAGAGAACTCAAACGCAAGCCCGTGATGCGAGTCAATGGGGTTAGTGTCCACCACGTTCATACTCTTAAATTATTAGGTTTAATTATTGATAAACATCAGAGCTGGATTCCACATATCAAAGCACTAAAAATTAAACTTTTAAATTACTACCATAATTCCTGTAAATTAACATCAAAAACATGGGGCATCAAGCCCAATATGTTAAAAACATGGTACCACATAATCATTGAACGCATCATCTTTTACTGTGTGGGCGTTTGGGGAGGTTCGCTAACCAAAGTGGCTAAGCAAAAACTTGCCTCTATCCAGCGCATATTCCTTCTGCAAATGGTTAGAGGTTATAGAACTATCTCAACGGATGCACTCACAGTACTTACTGGTATTCCACCCATACACTTAACACTTGCTTACGAATTTCAGAAAAACAGAATACTACACTTAGAACACGAACCAACACAGTCAGCACTTTTCCCTAACTTGCTCTTACAAAGAAAAGTCCACAGCTGGACTATGCATCCGGCGGATGAGACATCCTATCTTCAAGTTAATGTTAATAAGCATTCTTACAGCCCCTCGAAAAATCCAGCCATTTTCACCGATGGTTCACACACGGAGACGGGAGTAGCATCATCCTTCTGTGTTATTAAAGACAGTGTTGTTATTCATCAGTGGGCTTGCAGGATTGGAGATAACAATTCGGTGTTCCAAGCGGAACTCTTCGCAATCCTGCGGGCTTTGGAATGGATTGTTCTCTATCCTCATACTACTTTTTTTCACCTTTATAGTGACAGCCTTTCAAGCCTACAAGAAATATTCGCCCATAGAACTAAACACCCTTTAGTGCTTAAGATAAAAGTTATCTTAAAAACTCTCGTCCATAGGGTCTCTCTCGGTCATGTTACCGCTCACATCGGCATAGCTGGCAATGAGCTAGCTGACGCACTGGCCAAGGAGGCCACCTCACGTCCAAACATAGATATCCCCCTTCCTGTTCCCCCGTCTCATGTTCACCACTTCCTCAAAAGAAACATTCTTTCAGACTGGCAACTCTACTGGGATGCCTCAAGCAAAGGCAGGCACACCTATTCCCTTATCCCAAAAGTCTCATACAATCTCTTAGCTTTCTCCCCTCCCACATCAGCATTCCTCTCCGACCATGGTCCATTCAGGACATACCTAAATTATTTTAAACGCTCAGATACGGACCTCTGCGAGTGTGGGGCCATAGGGTCCCCAGACCACTACTATTTCTTCTGCACACTCACAGAGGCCTGGCACCTTAAGAACCCTTATTCCCGCCCAGATACCTGGCTCACAAATATCTTAACCCGCCCAAAACTACTCCGTCAATTGGCACAAATTTATCACTTCCTTATGGACCTGGCCAATCTTACCACTTAACCGTTCTCTCCTAAGACTGCCCGCTGTCGCGTTAGAGCCTTTGTTGAGCTTTTGGCAGTCGTAGCGCCACTTGTCGCGATGGAGCAGGTCTCCGGCGCGCATATCACTGTGTTGATGTTGTATACAGCCTGTATATTATGTATTATTATTATTATGTATTTTATGCTTTTTTTTTTTTTTTTTTTGAAGTTATTGTAATGAATCCCCACATGCCGGGGAACATTCCGGGTGGGACAAATAGGGTCTACTCCGGATCCTAGCGATCTGGTGATCTTGTCCCACTTAGGCATAAATAAATAAATAAATAAATAAATAAATAATTGATGAGATAACTAAAATTTATCTAACAAAAAATTAATATATCTATGAATAACATCTGAAATGTTTATTTGTTAAATAAATTTTAAAATAAAAAAATGAAACACTTTTTGTAAGACTTTTAATTGAAATTTATATTATTTATTTTTGAGTTTGTGTTACTTTTATCATTGTCTAAAAAACCGTAACCATCAGTCAAACTTTACTAGCAGTCTTCACTCGCTATGCTGGTGGGTTTTTCTAAAGGAATCTTGAATCAAACGAAATACTTCTAGTATAGATTAAAAGAAAAGAAAAAGAAAACCTTAATATCTAATGAAACATCCATAATTATTGTCTTATTCTTAATTGCATAATCTTACATTATCCTATTCAAAGTCGATGTTGGCGAAATAATAGATAAAAAAAGGACTGAAGTACGTACGCTTAACTATATTGTTAGTAGGTGTGATATTTTGAATTTTTTCAATTCTACCTAAACGTTGTGCTAAGATATGGCGAAATATTTTAAACGTGTGTCCATTCCATTAAACCCGCTTATGTGGGAATTTCAAAAATAGATAAAACACATGGTTTATTTTAGTAGCTAGAGTAACCTCAAATTCACGTCTCTATCTAAAACTGTTACTGAGGCATAGCGGAGCAGCCTAAATTTTCGTACCTTATTTTAATCCTTTTTAACGGTGGAAATTTCTAAAATTCGTGAAATAAATGTTTAATATTTTTAATAGGTTTGTAATCACTTATTTTACTCTTCTACTTTAAAACTGCTGCTAGTATATAGCTAGTAATGGGCGATTATAGAAAATTTCAAATTCGAAAAAAAATCATCTTTATAAAAAACACAATCGATACAGCCATTTCCGAGAAACTACAATCAAGATGTCCTACAATTCATCATTAAAATAATTGTTTTTAGAATGCTTATAAAGGATTTCATAAATACATGCCAACAAAAAGCGGATGACATTAAAAAATAATACTCCGAAGTAAAGTTAAAGGGAGCTACAATAGTCGAAAAGTCATGAGACAATATCCCATGGTTGCAAAAAGTTGAAAAGATGTGAGTAAGTGTAAAAAGATAAGTAAGTTTAAATATCAAAAATTACATTTTTCAATAATTTGCAGCAAAATTTCAAAAAAAGAAAGAAAGGCACACCTAGTGGAAAAAGAGGAACTAAATGGATGGTAAATGGGATCAAAATCTTTTATGTCATTGATATTTGCAATGATCACGATTTTTGTATGTAATTAAGATCCGATAATTTTCCCATTATTAGAAAAACTCCTGATGGAATACAATAACTGGACCGAGAGATGGAATTACTTATCCATCGAAAAATACTTGCATACACGTATAACTTAATTCTTAAATATATTAACTATCTAACAAAATTCAACTATTGACAATTTCTGCTTTCCATTCATCAAAATAATTTTTATATTATTTTACATAAAAAGTACACAAAAACTGAAATCTATTTGTCCGAATTAGTCAAGGCATTTAATAAATTTCGGAATTTTTGAATAATAAAAAATGTATGGTATACTGTAATGGAGAAACGGACCAGGAAGAAACGGGTTAATTGCCTATTTTTATCACGCGGATTTTAGCTTCTATCAAACATAAACAGATTATTCTTTTATTGGGATTTTATATAAACGAAGTTTTTCTCATTTATGAACATATACAATTTGCTTTATTAATTATTGTATTTCTTTCAGATAAAATTCACTTCATAAAATTGATTAAAAATTAAAGACGTTAAAAGATTTCTGGCATGAATGAAAGACAAATTTATCGCACAGAAGAAACTGTCTTTTGTTACGTGAATATATATTTAGAGGTTATTCAATTAGAGCTATTTTAATCTTAATGACTTAATGTATTAAACAAACATAGCAGTTTTTTAACATATATTTTAAATAAATAGAATAACACAATAAGTAATGTAAATGTAAATATTAAAAATAAACTGATCCACATTGTAAAAAAAATAGGCAAATCTACAATATTAGTTTTTGCAAAAGCTATAGAAAAAGTTGCTAAACTGTAACTGCACTAAAACTATATATGTACACTGTTATATATATATATATATATATATATACACTGGTGTCCAAAATTTAAGCATAATTGGTAATTAAGTAATTATTTTTAAGTAATGAAAGAAATATGAATCGGAATGTGCTGAAACTCCAGGTGTGTAAACAAAATAGTACGCGTCACATATTTTCGCGAAGATTTTTCCCCGAAATCGAACAGGGGACCGTCAACAAATTGAAAAAAAACGAAGATCTTTTGGATAACCCTGTCAAAACTAATGTACCAAAAGCGTTCAAACTGCACATTATGATTAATTGGCTTATTGTAATGTACTGTGTTAATTTTTACAAGGATAGCATGTATACTCGTAGAGAAATTAAGGTTTTTATAAAAACAGTCCTAAGTTTTTTGCTTATAATTTGCAAAGTTCTTAATATAAAAGAGTGTTCTTTTTTGAAAAAATGACAAACATCATTGTACACAATACCCTGTCATCAGAATTAAAAAATAATAAAAATTGTATGACAAATGAGCAGGTTTACTAAATAATTTTTTACTGCGCATGCGTGAACGCTATTAAAATTTCATTTGCATATTATGTTAGTTAAATATATAGAGCAACTTTTGTGAAAGTCTCAAAAACATAGCTTAAAAATTCTGAAAATTATCGTTGATGGAATGAGATCAAAATCCTTTATTCCCTAAATGAAGCAAAAAGATGAGGGGTTGTATCCATATTCCATTGTTTAGTGCCTACACAATATTGCACGTACAACTATATTTAGGTAAAACCCCTGATTTTTTTGCTTCCTTTAGGAATAACGGATTTTGAGTTGATTCTATAGGCTCCCATTTTCAGAATTTTCAAGCTATGTTTTTGAATCTTTTACAGAAGTTGCTCTATACATTTAGCTAACACAATATGCAAATGACATTTTGATATCGTTGACGCATGCGCAATGAAAAATTATTTACTAAACATACTCATTTTTCATACAATTTTTATTATTTTTAAATTCTAATGACAGGGTATTGTGTACAATGATGTTTGTCATATTTTCAGAAAAGAACATTATTTTATAATAAGAACTCTGCAAATTATAAGCAAAAAACTTGGAAAAATTTAGGACTGTTTTTATAAAAACCTTAATTTCTCTACGAGTATACATGCTATCCTTGTAAAAATTAACACAGTACATTACAATAAGCCAATTAATCATAATGTGCAGTTTGAACGCTTTTGCTACATTAGTTTTGACAGGGTTATCCAAAAGATCTTCGTTCTTTTCCAATTTGTTGACGGTCCCCTGTTCGAATTCGGGGAAAACTCTTCGCGAAAATATGTGACGCGTACTATTTTGTTTACACACCTGGAGTTTCAGCACATTCCGATTCATATTTCTTTCATTACTTAAAAATAATTACTTAATTTCCAATTATGCTTAAATTTTGGACACCAGTGTATATGTATATATATATATATATATATATATATATATATATATATATATATATATATATATATATATATATATATATATATATAATAAATATATATATAATAAATTGACAAAATAAATATCATTAATAGAAAAAACATAAATGAAGTAACAAATCAATTTTTTGAAAAGTTTCAGATATCTATATGGGCGCTAAAGTTTGATCGTTAACTCGGGATCATAACATGTTTTTTTCTTTGTTGCAGTTACATAAAAAGTTTTAGGCATATCAGTTTTTATAAAAATTCTTAGTAACATTTCAGTTGATGTACATATAAAGTAAACGTAAAATTTTTACATGATTATTATCATTATTATTGGCTGCAGTTTCATAACAAGTTCTAGGCATTCAAGTTTTCGTGAAATTTTTTATCAACCTCATATATTTTTTACTGTGCAGTCACTGAATATTTTGGAATGTAAATAAAATATTGTAAGATATCACAGACAAACTTATTATCAAGCACTTCTTGTGATGTCATTGTATTTCGACCCGCAAAAATATTGCTACAATGTCTTGAAAATTTTTAGCATTTGCTACATAAGTTTTTTGTTAAAGAAAGCTGCAAAAATTCACTTTATTCTTATGAGCAAATATTTCACGTGCGACTATAGATAGGTTTTGCTTTATTTATACGTAAAACGGAGAATAATTACATGGATAAAATATGTATTTTAAATATGTTGAAGTCTTTGTGTTTTTTAAAGTTTATAGTTTCGTTATATTATTATTAAAGTTTTAAGATAATGAATAAATTATAAAAAATAAACTACAATGAATGTAAAAATTGGCTTGTTAAATTATTCGAAAAACAGCTGTAATTCATAGGTTTCACAATTTAAAACAAAATTTATTTCATAATAAAAAATTCTTAAAAATATTTTTCAATAAACAAGACTATTTATAACAACTGAGATATAATTATAAAATTTTGAAGTACATTATTGAAAATATTTTTTTATTTTTTTTTTTATTTTAGATAAAATGCCCACTATAGTTTAACGGTTTATTTATTTTCGATCTTCAGAATTTGGAATGCATAGTAAAACAACTCAATCTAATTCTTCTGTTTTATTACGTTTGTGCAGGTCGAATAAGATTAAATTATTCAACAAGTTGGTGCTTCATTTGAACATTAACTTTATAATACTGCTCTAAACGACACAATAAAGCGTCAGAAAGCACGTTTCTAGAAATTCCCTTGTGTAGTTCGAATAAAAATTCACAGCTTTCTCAAGTTTACCTTTTTTCAATTCCCCTAATGCAATATAAAAAGCAATATTTCACTAGTTATAAACAAGCTTTCTACAGATATTGTTGAAAAAATAATATATGACCTAAATATGGAAAAGTAAAATTACATGAGCATATAATATGTAAGTTAATTTTGATGATGCAAAATTTATATGTCCCTGGAAGACTTGGTATCAATTAATCATCTGAGAATCAATAGAAATTATTACTAAAGAAAATACTGTTTGTAATAACTTTTTATCTTAAAACATACCTAGAATTTTGATGAGTATGTTTATTAAACCATAAAACAAGCAATATACCACTTTCCTCAATACCTATATTTTATTTTTCGAATGTTTTCCGGATCTAAAATTGTGTATCGACATCGATCTAAAATTGAGTATCTTTCACGTGTATCGACACCAACTACGTGACATTTGAAAAGTAAGACGTTGATAGCAATATTTTTGTATTCTCTGATGAAGACTGCATTTACAGTTGAAAGTACGAAAAATTAACAGAATTTAATATCTTTTTAAATATTTTTCCTTACCTGTTAAATAATTTGCAAGTAGTGAAATTTTCAGTTAAAATTACATGAAAGAAGAAAATTCATGCAGTCTACATTTACCTTTACATAAACTTTTTCAACGTTACGAGAAAATAATTCAAAAATAAAATTTTCCACAAAGCATAAAGATCATCGAAACTAAAAATAACTGTTACGTACGAATGTATTTCCTTTATTTAAAAGATATTAAACTAGCAAAATGCAATTCCTATTATTTATGCTATAAAATACAATAAATAGTGTAATGCAATAAATATACAAAAATTATGTCTCATTACAAAAGCTTAGTTTCAAAACATGCAAAATTTCTTAAAGAATTTTTTTTGCACTTCTCTTGCAATGTAAACGTATCTAATTATTCTAATATGGTGTAGTATCTTAAAAAGTACATTGCAAATGATTGCTGCTAAAGCCATAGTGTAATTAAAAAAAGTATATTTTCATATTTATAATTTATTTAATTAAATTATAAATGCTATGTAATCTATTATTATCAGAAAAATATTACATTGGATTCTCTTGTGTTTAAAATTTCCGAATGTTTAAAATCATAAAGATTTATTTAAACTGCATTGTGAAGAATGTTTCTTAATTGGGTATGATATAACATATTTCTTTTCTGTGTCCATATATATATTAGGGTGGATCGAAAAATCGGAATTTGAATAATCGAATCGGCGCGGGGTGCAAAAGTTGCCTTTCATGAATACTAGTTCACATATTTTTTAAATTGAAATCCAATCTTATCTTCCGGTGTCCCAAGCGCCTCAAAAATAGTTATAAATTGAAATTTTTTATAAATTTTTATAATTTTTTTTAATTTTTTAAAAAATATTTTTGCGTGGGTTGCGAAAGTTGCCTTATATTATATATTAGTTCACACATTTTTCTTTTATTTAAATTCATTCATATCTTCCAATGCCTCAAGAGCCACGAAAATTGTAAAAATATTGAAATTTTTATAAAAACTTGTGATTTTTGTTGTTTTAATTTCTTTAAAATTAGTTTATTAGCGGGATACAAAAGATGCCTTTTTAGTACAATAGCATGCATCCAAATAATTTTCGACTTTGATAAATTTCTTTTAGTGCCCCCAAACTCTTAAATATTTGCCGAAAATCGATTTTCATCCAAATTTTGAGCTAAAAAATACAAGTAAAATTAACCGTTAAAGTATGATTAATCTAACGTAAAATGTAGATCGAGAGGATGAGAAATCGTTTATCGTATGCTATCAAATGTATAAAATTGACTTTTTATACATTATTATTTAGTATATCAGCCTGAAAATTTGCTATTACCAATGCTCACAGATAACAGAGAGCATGTCATATCTTTAGCAATAAGAAAGCTAATTTATGCTAGAAATAAAAATAGAAAATCACCAGAAGTCAGAATTTTTCAAGTACCCCAAATAAATTTCAAAGCGAAGGATTATTTTGAACTTATTGACTGGCAACGAGTTGGACGTTTTGAACCACTCTTTTGATCAATGTGCCCTGCGAAGACGTTGAGGATATGATAAAAGTAGTAAAAACAAATGAATGGTCAAAATATCCATGCCGTACCCAAGCGGTTGAAAGATGTGTTCGATTAGAGTCTGAGACATCAAAAATTGTATCTGGGCAAGAAAAGAGACACGGTTTCATATTAAATAGAATAAAATCAAGAAGCCATATAAAGCAGTTTGATACCAAAAAAGATTATAAACTTTAAAATTACAGTGTCAGAAAAATTCGTCAATATACACCAAGTTATCGTTATTTTTTCACAAATAACTTCCGTTTTCACAGAAAACGTATTTGATCTATGAATTCATTCCGAACGTCGAAAAATGAGGAAGAGATTCCGTTTATATCTAGCATGCACGCGTATTGGGTCTGTTAGTAAGAAATTCAAATTTATTTTTAAAATTAAAAACAAAAATATTCTATAGATTAAAATGTCTAATTTAGTTTAAAAAGACAAAAATGTTTTCGAATTTAAAAATAAATAACAATTACTTCCTTTATTCCTTCAAAAATTCTCACAGTTTGTTATTGAAAGTTGGATAAGTTGAATAAAGTTGAATTTCCTAAGTTATTTATATAATAAATATTCGCATTTAAAATATACTTTAAGTGAACACATTTAAAATATATTTTAATTAAAAAATAAAATGAAGAAAAAAATGATATATTATTCAAAAAAAAAAAAAAAATCTTATCGAATAAAAATAGAACATCCATATTTTCCTAGCAATTTACGTAACTATATTTAAAATTCACATTTTTATACTATATTAACATAAACGTATAAATACCCCAGCCACAGGTTAATTAAAGATGGAATCTTCCCGAAATTAACTTCAAATTTAAAATCTTTTTTTAAAAAATAGACCAAACCACACTCATATTAAATGAATGTTTCTACTTCAAAGCACTTTTTCCTGTACAAAGGTGGTGCTGAGGCAGAGCGTTTGCCTTCCAATGCTGGATACTTGAGTTCGATCCTCACGCCGGTCGCGTTTATCTTCTTTTACGAACTTTTTCTAAATGACAGATATTTTACATCTTTTTACGGACAAAAAAATAAACGGATATTCGTGAATCTACATACAATTACTGGCAGCAGTGCTGCCAGTATATTTTCTGTGAAAAGACGGAAGATTTTTTGAGAGTGTATGTAAATCTCCAAGATGAAAGCTGTAAAACTTTTTCGCTACGTAAGTTCAATTTTTATAATTTTTATGATTTAATGCTTTGATTTTTAAATTTATATGTAACTTCTTATTGTAAAATTAATGTTATTTAAAATTTTATACGTTATCAATTTTATTGTTTTTCAAATCTTGTAGATATTTTTCATAAATTATAATTCTTAATATAATTTTGTAAATATTTCAGTTTTTAATTATACTTGGTGTATTAAAGTTGTGAATGGATTTTTATTAAAAATATATATGGGAACTGCGGATTTATGCGGATATATACTACTAACAACCCGGTGCCAAAAGAATTCCAAAAAGTAAAGTAAAATAAAATAAAATGAAATAAAATTAAATAAAATACAATAAAACTTTTTTTTCAAGGAAATTTCTATTTTAAACTATTTTTGAGGTGCTTGGGGGACCGGAAGATATGAAGGAATTTTATTTAAAAAATATGTAAGCTAAGAAAGATAAAAAATAGCTTTTGCATCCCCTCGCTAAAAGTAATTTAGAAAAAATAAATAAACAAAAAAAATAGAAAAATCATTAAACAAATTCAATTTTTAATTGTTTTGGGGCGCTTGGGGCACCGGAAGATATGAATGGATTTTAATTAAAAAAAACCTGTAAACTAGTATGCATAAAATGCAACTTTTGCACTCGGCCGCGCCGATAGTGATTTGTAAAAAAAAAATTTTTTCCTATACTTTTCGATCCACCCTAAAATATATATTTGTGTCAGACAATCTATTTTCTAAGGAGAATCCCTACTGGCAGACTTTATAACAAGTAGCAAGTTCGAGATAATCGAAGTTAATTTGTACAAGTCAGATAACGGAGAGACAGACATCTATATAAAACGCAAACGGAATTTTTAAATGCTTTTCTGCAATGTTCTAAATTATTAAAATAATTATTGAAAAGGGGTTCTGTTACATAATGTGTTCTATATTTATTTAAATTTAAAGTGTGTAAATATTTTTAAAATTTTTAAATATCTATATTTTTTTTATTTTACAAACCATTGTGATATAAAATATACTGTTTTATACTAATAAATAATTACATCGCTCTGTCTAAATAAATCGTGTATTTTGTATGCCTATTTTCAACAAACTAACCTTCTTAATCATTCTGTTGCACCGTATCTGAGTCCACAGAAAAGCATAAAATTTTAAATAGAAATAAAATATTTAAACAAGACAAAAGTTACAAAATCAAACTAGTTAGAATCAATTTATAATTGAAATTGTGATTTAAGTCAAAATTAAAATATTGGTTTCTTTTACTTTGCATAACAATAACCGTGTAAAGCCCAGACTAAAATTGGAAAAATAATCATAACTTAAAAATCATGTTCATAAATGAAAACTTTATTCTGTTTAATATTAAAATAGTGGAAAGGATTAGAATTCAAACTATGACGAATATCCTTACATTTACTCCATTTTATCTTTGTTCTAACTTTAAGATTTGGATAATAAAAGATAATTAATGTCTGGGCTATTTTAAATTCTGTAAAGAACCATAAAATACAAGACAAAAATGATTTTCATATTCATCAACCAAGTTAATGAAACCCTATCAAAACTTTAATAAATTATACTTCATTATATTGTAAACAAATATTATAATGAATGATTAAAAAGTATCATTCCCTTCACAAAAATAGTTTTCTACAGTTATATGAAAAATCTTTGTGAGTCATAAAACTTGTAAAAAATATCGAGCATTCGAAACGAATTTATATTTTCATTTTTATTTCTATCACAGGATTTATAAAACTATTGTAACTATTATGAATTCCTCTACAAGAAGCGTTTTAAAAATGAGATGCCTGTCACGATTTTTCAAAATGGACTATGATCTGCTGAATTCAGAATATTTAAAGCAGTTTTTAAAATTTTATAATAAAGATTCCCATAAATATAAATATTTATTAAACATAAATATTATTATTATTATTTATTAAATATAAATATTTATTAATATTTCTTTACAAAACAATAGATTTAAAACTGGGAAAAGACTCAACGGAAATACTTATTCTTGTAACATCTGTTCTTGAAATATGATTTTTTACGAATTATTGGAAAAAGTCGGATATATTTATTATTAAAAAAAAAGAGGCAATTAATACTATTATTATAAATGGTAACTTTATGTAGTCACAAATTATTGTTATGTAACACTAAATGGCATCACGTATATATAAGGATTTGAGAGAATAAAAACATTAAGCTAATGTGATTAGACTGTTATAAAAAACCCCATTGCCGTAAGAATTGAAGCCAATTAGTAACGAATAGTCAAGTAATAACGAATTTTTGAGAGCGTGTTCGTTTCCGACAAATATGAAAGTGTAATTGCACATTACGTAATGCCTCTAGAGTGCCTTGAACTTTGATCACTCTGGTGTATAAAAAAAGTTAGCTGAATCGTTTTAATTGCACTCTATTGTAAAAGGGAACTTTTGCATCAAGGATGTTGCTACACTGATATCGAAACAAATACGATCAGCTGCCAGAGTTCGAAAAGAAAACAATCATCGCGAAGATAGGAGATTGATGGTGTGTTGCCTGCCGCTTAGGCCAGTCTTGCTCCAATGTGATGATATGTTTCGACCAGTGTATAAGAAAAATTTCGTATATACTAGAGATCTGAACCGACCAAATTTTCTAGGCCAGTGCCCGGTCCGAAAAAAAGTAAAAAATTTGGCTCCACCCGGCCTGTTCCAGTATAACAACTAAGAGCTTGGCCCAATACTGATAGAGTTCGGAAATTTTTTTTAAAATTTCGAACCGAATGAGTTTCTAAAAAATATTAATTTTTACGTGGATTTTGTAGAAATTTTGTCTCGCACGAGGAGTTCTGACAACAATATTTAACTTATTTATATTCATTGTCTTAATCTTCTTTTATAGAAGCCTTGTATCTAAACTTTTATCTTGTATGTAAGCGTTTCAGTTATCGTTAACCCCTTGGGGACGAGCGACCACAGTACGTGCCACTTAAGGTGCTCAGAATCAATAATTATTGTGACCTGTTATTTTTTATTGTAAAGTTTACCTTATTAAATCAGAGCATTTTCACGATTTAATTACAAAATATTTTCTGTTTTAAATAACCGGTGCTAAAAAATAAAAAATTAAGCAACATGCTCTCGCCGTGAAAGGGTTAATAACCCATGCATTGAAGTGCTAAAAATCTGAAAATGCTAAACAGTAAAACTTTTTAAGATGGAATAGCATATTAAAGAAAAAGATGCGTTACTGACGTCCCCTTCTTGGCAATTGTACATTTATTATATATTTTTCCTGACCTAATAATATATTAGTTTTGCATGGATCAACACGTTCAGCTTAAAACAGAATTTCGCCATACTCAAGTTATTTTTAACACGTTTTATATTTTTCAAATTTTAATTTAGGAATATTTTAATTAGCGTAGGAACTTACTATTGTTTTAAAAGAATAAATTTTAGTGTTTTATTGTAGAATAATGGTGATTTTAAAATGTATGCATTTTTTGGGAAATATTTGGAACAATGCCTAATTTTATTAACCTTTGAACCAGACTTTGCAGGAATGATGATTTTCACATGGGCTGTCTCAAAAGAAGTATTGAAACTTTTGTGCCGTGAAGACTAAAAACAACACCAGGCATAGCTCTGTACAGAAGAAATATGCCCGGCTCGTCACGATCCTTTAGAAAACTAATCTCCAAATCAGCCCATAAAGAGTAGTGACAATAGCCAGCCAAAATATTGGAAAAAGTATGGCCCGGGCCTGGCCCAGCCAGTGTTCCATGAATGAAAGTAAGCCCAAGCCCGAGCCTTGGATATCTCTGGCATACACGTCGTCCAAAAGCTCGGGGCGTCCACGACAGACCAATGGCAGAAGAAACCGTCACATCATAAGTCAGACATGTTTTGTAATTCCGTAAAGCATTATCCGCTATCCAAACAAAAACAGGACCTTCACTATAGTACCCTGTATCTGTTAACGGCAGATGATGATGCCTTGCAAAACGATATTTGGCACCGCGTTCACATTACTCTTGTACCAATGACACTTGTCTATCATCGCATCGGCTCTGTTTGGAAAGGTATCGAAGTTGAAGAGGTTAGGCCAAAATCTAATTGAAGAAGGTTGAATTCAGCGACGAAGTAAAATTTCTTTTGATTATTGATGACAACCGAGTACGTTGAAGCCCCTAGCTGAACGCTTTAATCTTGATTTTGCTTCAAGCAACACATCGTTCCAATGCATGATGTGGGATAATAGGAATCGAAGGCACAATGAAAACCCAACGGTACTCAAGGGAATATCCTGAAGCGACATATGTGGCCAGTCATTATAAGGCATCCTTTTAAAAGCGTATGCTCAGCTTTTGCTATATGCTCATCTACATGCAGCAAGGCTGTCATAAAAATGACTTCAGCATATTATTACTTTACCCAAGTCAGCCCGATCTCCAGAACTGTCGTCAGGCCAGCATGTCTAAAATCATTTGGTTACACGCTTCACAGGAGATAGACAACATACAAGTTTGGCTGGTCTTGAGTTACGATTGCAAGAACCTTGGACAAGATGATGCAGGACATTTGCGAAATTTGTGTACAACCTACATTCAGACCAGAAATGGTAGTTCAGACCAGGCAGTAAATTGCTATTCATTTCTATTTGTTTTTATAATGTGATTATTCTTTTGCCTTAATGTTGTAATCACTTACTGATATCAAGTTTCACTCAGACACATTTTTTTTCATTGGGATTTATTTTTCTTCGAAAAATATATTTTGGCAATATGCATATGCTTCATACATATCTCAGGTTGGTTGAAAAATCCCAAAGAAAAAAAGTAAATTTATGTGTTATTTATAAGAAAAATAATTAAAGAAATCACGAAAACAGAAACAAAGTCATCATGTCATTTATGAAAATTGGGACTAAAGATTTATTTTTGGTTATCACAGTTTTCTGTTAGGCGAGATTGGTAAAGGATCGCTTCAGATAGCAGATAGCATACACGTATAGAATATTATGCAATATGTAAATCAAACGGTCATTGTTATGTTAATGATTAAAAATATGTTAACATAACTAGGCACATTTTTAAAAATCTTTAAACTTAATAAAAAAATGATGAAAGATTGTAGCAACCATCTTATATTATTACTAGATAATACTATTAAAAAAATATTAAATAGCATACAAACTCAATTCTTCTATTTGTAATACACAATTTCGACAATTTATCTGTGTTTCTGTGTAGTAAAATTCGCGAGTCAAAAAACATAGATTTTAACTTTTTACTTCCTTCTGTCTTTACAAGAAAAATGTATTGGATTCATGAAACTTTTCGAAACCCAGTTTTCGACGGATTTACACGTTTTATGGGTCAGGGAACCCAAAAAACATATTTTTATAAAATGTCTGTCTATGAGCTTGTGAGCTTGCGAGTTTGTCAGTCTGTCAGTTTATTAGTTTGTCAGTGTGTCAGTCTGTGAGCTTGTCTGTCTATATGTGTCAAATTTTTTGCCGCTCTATCCTAAAAACTAATGCACGGAATTTCACAAAACTATAGATTGTGTTAGACCTTGGTATAAACTATTTCTGATTAATTATTGGTGTATATCTCTGAATAAATGGCGGTGCTATTCCACGTTATTCATATTATCTTCAATAGGTATGTCTGAAGACAAGGATATTTTTTAAACTTTAGATTGAGTTAGTACCTGATATAACATATTGCTGATTACGTTTGAGTGCAAATCGCTCAATAGGTGGGGCTACCATGCTGCATTATTCGTGATTATTGCAATAGCTCTATCTGAAGAACTAATGCTCAGAATTTCACAAAGTTTTAGATTCTGTGAGACCTTAATACAAACAAAACATGATTAGTTTTTGGTATATCACTCATTAAGTGACGCTGCTATGCTACATCATTTACAATTTACGCAATAGTTCACAAAAATTAGTGCATGGATTTTCATAAAACTTCATATTTATTAATACTTAATACAACATGGTGCTGCTTAAGTTTTGGCAAATCGCTTAACAGGTGGCACTGCCACCAGCACTATTGCAATAGTTCTATCTTAAGAACTTATGCATTAAATTTTCTAAAACTTCAGATTCATTTAATCCCTGATATAGATTAGTGTTATTTAAATTTTGGCGTAAATCGCCCTACTGATGGCACTGCTATGCTGCATTTTTTAGGATTTCGCAATAAATGAATCTCTAGAACTAATGCGGGGATTTTCATCAAGCTTCAAATTCAGTTACTACTAAAAATATTTCCTGATTAGTTTTTGATCTAAATCACCCAACATGTGGCGTTGTTTTGCAGATTTTTTTAAGATTTCTCTGTAGTTCCACCTCAAAAACGAATGCATGTTCTTTCATCAAACTTCAGATTCAGTTATTAGTTGACATATGTTGTTGCTGACTATATTTTATTGATGCTGCTATGCTGCATATTTCTGGGAGTATTAACATGCATGAGACAGAAGAAAGTTTTAGGATTGCCACGTCTGACTGGTTAATGTATATATTTTAAATTATTCCGAATATTTAGAGTTCTAATGTTTAATGTACCGATCAAATTTAAATATATTTCTTTCCAAAGTTTAGTCCACTGTAAATTTTTCTTTTTAAAGAGATTCCAAAACTAGATCATTCCTTAATGAAATTACATATTTCTTATTATGAAAATTATTAATGCATGCATATTAATTATTTTTAATTGTCGACAGCAACTTTAAAATTGATTTGAAATAAGTTATTGGGAAAGAATTTTTCTTCTTACTAATTCTATGACTCTGGTAGTATTTCAGCAGATCTTAAGATTTTTTTGTGTTATAGATAAGTCACTACACATTTTCAATTAATATTGTACAAAGATATTAAGCAAAATATTGTTTTTTTTAGGGAGAACGAATCTGATCCTATCCTGTTTGTTTTTTTTTGGGAGGGGGGGAGGGAGGAAGGTTATTTTGGCGATAAGTGCTTTAATGTAGTTGTTACGGTCTTCATCATTTGCGATTTCTTTTACCTTACTTAAACTTTATCAGTGGATAGGTGTAAGAAATTGGTTTGTATATATGTAGAATGAATCACAAGTTCGGGGAAAATTTACGAAAAACATTTTCCTGAATTGTTCACAGCACCGAAGCATATCCACCTTCAAAATAGTAACTTTGGTCGACTATAATTTTCTGTCAACGCTCGTATATCTTCTAGAAACATCGCTGGATGTCATTTTTCCCAATCTGCCACAAGGCCTCTTGAGATGTTGTTTTCACCGCATCTGATGACTAAAAACGATGTGAATGTAAATGTTTTTTTAATTGATGGGAATATATAAATGTCACAGAGATATATGTACAGTTGATACGTGAGGATTTGGAAGCACATTAGTGCGGAGTTTTGATGAGGAATTGTTTAAAGAGATGGAATCGACGTGCTAGTGTTTACTACAGCTGAAAGTGCCAATTTATGGCAGCAGCGAAGTTTGTTCAACGTGTTTATTGTTTTCGATGAATTTCTGGTCCTCTTCAAAAGGTCGACGCCATTCATAAACCTTGTGTTTCACTGTGATAGATTCATTATACGCCCTTCTCAGCATTTTTAGTCTACATTAGTGTTTTACGTTATCGTTGACAAAGGTTAATGCTGCAACACTGTTCAGGAATAGGCATCTTACTTACGTCGTGGAAAAAAGATAACTAACTTCGGAAGATAACAGGTTGCGCGTTGGTCACATGGCATGGACTAAAATAACATTATCAAGTAGGGGAGTGTTGGTAGAATACATTTCAGGCTATTTTACTTTATGCATTTGCTATCGTTGTCAAGCATTCCCTGAATTTTTGAATAAAAAACTAAGCATTTCTATATTTATTTATTTTTTAATGTATAGTTTTCCACTTTTTTTCTTAAAGATTTTTTTTGTACACTTAATATTATGCATATATATATATATATATATATATTGTAGGTTTATGCACACCTCTGTCTGCTTCTAGCAAGAATTCTCAGAGAGATGCTGCTCGATCCCCTGTATGAAGGTAACCAAGAGCCTCCAGACATTTCTTCTACAACTGCGCACTCCGCACCAGTGCTATTTGGTTCTCTCCCCGTATTATTTTTTTAAATCAAGTGATAGTAAATATAAATCATGATTCTAAAAGGAAATTTAAAGAGGTGCGAAATTTAATGAATTGTCATTGAACTGTGTCATTGTCATTTTCATGAACAGTCACTGTCATTTTAATCATTTTTTTTAAATATTTTAAAAAATGCAAAATAATGAAAGTATCTTTTAAGAAAACTCCAAAATTTTAAATTTTGATTTAAATTATTGATACACATGAAATATTATTTTGTATGTCGTAACATGTGTTTATCTTTTAACCTGTTCATTTGTTCAATGTAAAATATTCATTATTTATTCAATTTACTTAAAATTTAATTCATTTTTTAATATATTCATTTTTTTTTCACATTTTATAATATGATTGCAAGATTTCTGCAGTTTTTCAAAGAAAAAAAGATGATGTTTAGTCTGTAGACATTTATATATAAATAAAGTTTTATATTTTTAGCAAATAAATAACACTTAGCGCAAACACTCATTTCTTTGTAGATTATAATAACGAGGAATCTTTTGTATTCATTTTGTTTCACTATTTTTCCACCAGATACATTTAGTTATGAATTATTTAGCAAACTTAAAAAAAAGAAAGAAAAGGAAACATTAATATGTTTTTTAAAATGATTTCATACAAAGTACTTTAATAGATATTGAATATAACAATTTTAATCTTAAAGATAATGAAAGTGCATAAAAGTCTACGAATAGATATTTTTTGATTAGTTAATGGCTTCCCTAAATTACACAATGCCTTTAAACTCGTCAAATTTCTTAATCTGCCTTTAAATATTGCAATTATTTTGTGCGAGGGTTATTTCAAATTGATTTCTTAGGAAAAGAAGATTAATGCTGTCTATTTCTACCAATTACTATAAATAAGGAAAATGGTGAATTTTTAATTTTTTTTATAAGTTGATAATACATAGCAAAAGCACTCTCATTTCATAATTGATTATTAAAACAATGAATTTTTCACATTCATTTTTTTTTCAATATTTTCTCTCTTGATACATTTAGTTACTAATAAGTTAGAACGGTTGAAGAACAATCATGTATACTTTTTAAAATTACTTTATACGGCGTATTTATTAAATTCTGAATTTAACTATTTTATTCTCAAAGATAATGAAAGCGCATAAAATTCTACGAATAGACAGTTTTTGATTAGTTAATGGATTCTCAGAATTACGCACTGGCTTTAATCTCGTTAAATTTCTTAATCTGTCTTTAGATATTTCATTCTTTTAAAGCGAAGATTATTTCAATTGATTTCTTAGAAAAAGAAAATGAATGCTGTCTATTTCTGTCGATAATCTATACTTATATAAAATAGTTTGTTCTGACTGACTGATAATCAAAGCACAGCGCAAACTGCTGAACCTAGAAGCATGAAACTTGGGGAAAATATACTTCTTATAATGTAAGCGTGCATTAAGATGAGATTTTGGAAAATTCCCCCTAAAGGGGATAAAGGAAGGGGTCAGATATTTTGTAATATCTTGCTGTATCTCAGCAGTCGTTATAGGTAGGAACGTGAAATTCCAAATTCCAATAAATGTACTTAAAAATAATTAAACACGTATTTCAACAGTTTTACGAATTCCCCCAATAAAAGGGTTTAAAAAGGGATCGAAAAATTTAGAACATTTGGCCCATCTCAGTAGCCTTTTTAAGTAGGAACATGAAACTGTAGACAATTATTTAAATTTTGAAAATAATTAAACATGTGTTTAAGAGATTTTAAAATTTCCACTCCTGAGGAGGGTTAAAGTGGTGATCGAAAGATATTTTTGAACCCGTCACGTGATATATCATCTTAAAGCACTTAAACTACTCTTTCAGATTATAGACATTTCATTTCTTGTCTCCAATTTGGACCCTCAAGGCGGGGGCAATTTATGAACTTTCTTGAAATAGCAGTGTTTTTATCGTTTTAAGTCGAATATTTTTGTAGAGCCCTCTAATAAATATTATTTATAATATATGAAAAGTTTAAAGAGAGAGAAAGAGGAGTATGTTTTCCGGAGAGAGGGAGGGTCATGATGAATGGAACCCTGGCGTGTATTTTTTCATTTTTAACGACTTGTATCATGTGACATATCATTGAAAAGCTCTGTGACTAATATTTTTTGTTATACACCTCTCGAAACCCATCCACCCCTTTCCCCCCAAAGGGGACATTTTTCTAAATTTAGCCGACATCCTTCACGTGTTATATTATCGTTGTTTATCCCTGTGACCACTTTCTCTTATTAGGCACTTCCGTTGCCCCTCCGTGAGGTACGTTTAACACATTTAAGTTAAATGTCTTCTAATAATATAATTAAACTATGGAGCTAAACTTAAATAACATTAAAAAAATCATTCCTTTCATCATCATTTTAGTTCATGTTTTTGCCACAAGGGGAGCATTTAATTCTTAATTCTTTGGTTATTCCTGTAGTAATTGCTATTTTTTTAATACTTAAGAACTAACTACGATTACTTAAGATACTTACTAATATTTTGTTACACTTACTGGCGCCTTTTCTACTTTTTACAACTAGGAAAGGCTGTCACATCACTTTCCCACTAATGTGGCTCACTTATAACCTACCTTTTGATTGTTGTTTTTCTAATTCCCTCTGTTTTTAGTTTCGATGTATTTACTAAAATCAACATGTATTTTAAATTTTTATTAGAAATTCCCACCGAAGAGGGTTTAATGTGGTGGGCGTACTTTTAGGCATTTTGATACATCTCTGCAGCAGTTGTAGGTAAAAGTGCGAAATTCAAAGTAGCAGCTAAAATCAACTAAAAAATAGTTAAAACTAGTGATTTTTAATGTAATTTGACTATTATGTCATCTATATGCATTTTCAATTCTATAATGTAAGATTATACGAATAAGACAACGATTATTTCTTTTTGATTAGATATTAAGTTTTTAACCGTTACTAGTTGAATTTTGTTTGATACAAGATTCTTTTAAAGAAACCGATCAGTATAGCGGGTGAAGACTGCTAGTTATATATAAAGAAAATGGAGCATTTTAATTTTTTTATAATTTAAAAATACTTAGCAAAATAACTCTCATTTCTTAATAGATTATCATAAAGATGAACCTTTGATATTCATTTTTTCAATATTTTTCATCTTGATATATTTATTTACGAATTAATAAGTTCCGTTTTAAAATAATCATTGCTTTGCTTTTTAAAATGATTTCATACGACGTATTTAAAAAAAAAATGATCACAACTATTTTATTTTTAAAGATAACGAAAGTGCATTAAACTCTGCGAATAGATAGTTTTTGAATTGTTTTATCTCTTGATACATTTAGATAAAAATCAATTAGTTCATTTTAAAAATAATCATTGTTTTGCTTTTCAAAATGACTTCATACGATCAATTTTAATGAATTCTGAACTTAACAATTTTATTCTTTAAGATGATAAAACTCCATAAAACTCCTGAAATAGACTATTTTTGATTAATTAACGGATTCTAGGAATTACGTGTTGTCTTTAAACTCCTTAAATTTCTTAATACATCTTCAGATATTGAATTCCTTTAGTGAGAAAGTTATTTTAAATTTATTTCCTAGGAAAAGAAAATGATTGCTGTCTATTTCTGTCTGTAATTTTTTATAAAGAAAATATAATTTTTTTTTTTTTTTTTTTTTTTTTTTTTTTTTTTTTTACAAGTTGATAATATTTAGAAAAACGCTTTCATTTTTTAATCGATTACACAAACCTAAAAACAAAAGAAAAAAAAACATGAAAATTGCATTAATTTTGATAACTAATGTTTATGTTTTTTATTGCTGATTATAAAAAAGGAAATCCATTTTTTCAAATCACGTAATTTTTTTCACAGCATGATTGCATAATTTTAAAGAAAGAGGTGAAATCTTGAAATTTTGACACTTCATTTATTTAAAAATACGTATAGATTTCATTTATAACTTAAAGTTAAAGGGGGAGTTAAAGGAATACTTATTTATATGTAGAAGGTTACAAGTTCTTAGAGTAACATTTTTTTTCTTTCCATGAAAATTTTTTGTCACTTTTGTTTTGTGAACTTTGCAAGGATTGTCTCTTTGTAGCATCCAGAAGTTGTCGGCTATCTTATGGTACTTGTTTTTCTTGCTGTATAATAGTCATATTTTAATTTAGTATCATTGCATTAATGTATTTTTCTTCCTTAATTTATTGCCAAACCAATGGCTGTGAGGCTCTCTCGAAACCGGTACATGGCAGGTGCTGCGTTCCAGCCTAATCGCGGCTGTCGGCCTAATCGTTCGGAGTTTTTCTTCGAAAGTGTTTTTTTTTTAATTACCAGTTACGTTCCCCCAGAAAGACCCCACGGAGGAGACACACTCTCTTAGGGCCTATATCCCTCCTACTGATAATTAATCTTCACAAATACAACCATTCAACTTTATTTTGGCTGTAGCCTACATAAGAGTAACAGCTCAAAATTTCCAATTAGAAAAACACCATCTGAATCAGGATCCGAGATTTTTTTCACGAATTTCGATGTTTACAGCTAGTATGATTTATTTATCAATTTAACACCAACTGGTAAATGCGTTAAAAATTAATTTAATCTAATTTTGTGCAAAAAATTAATCCGATCTCTTTAAACATATCTAATATTTTGATGTTTCTTTCAATATAACATGTTATTTTTTTCTTCGGAATGATTTTTTTACATAACATAAAGTTAACGAGTATTTTTAAATGGCAAGTGACACGGTGTTAGTTATTTCATATTTTTGTTCGCTTGGCATAAGAAAATGTTTCGTTAGAAATGTTCTCTTCTGCATAACTCTATTGACACAAGAAGCGACATGTCTTTGCTTCTATATTCAGAGGACTTTTGCGAATCCATTTCATACATACATCATGTCAAATAAAATATTCATGTTGTCTGAAATTTTGACATCGCAAAATTTGTACAAGAGAAACAAACACGAGGCGTTAGTTCATTTGTTTAATAATGGATATCATGTATGTCAGAAGTATGTCATTGAAAACATAAAATATTTTTTTAAAAATAGGATAACAAATCACAAATAGCATATCTGAATCCTCATCATTATGAGATTTTAAGCCGTAATTTTTCTTAATAATCATAGTATTATTTTTGTTAGAGAAATTTATCTTGCTCATTATCGCGGACAATTTTCATGTGTATTTTGATTTTAAACTTGAAAATGTAGATGTCATATTATTTGGTCATGAACTTTTTTGCAATACACAAATTACAATCATGAGAAATTTAATACCTTCTAAAATAAACATTTCAAAAATAAGAACAAATTTCCGAAAAATAAACAAAATCCAGGACTTACAAATGGTCCGCGAACTGAAAACTAATATTTTTTAACAGACGATTTCATAGTAGGTTTCAACAGCATTTGTGATAAAACTAAACTCCGAAGACGATTTCTGCACAATTTCAAAGAAGAGTATAAAACGAAAATATTTCTAAGGAAATATTGATTTTCAATTAGCGGACATTATGGGAGCCTTGAAAATTAAAGTTATGGAAAACAGGGTTTTATATTTCCAGTTGATATTAAGCTACTTATTTACACTTTCATTAAGTTCGTTTCAATTTGTAAATCAAAATCCTATGTATATTTTTATACAAATCGTTTTTTCCTATCCTAAATCCGTCATAACGTGTTTCAAGTAGATAAAGATTTTACAAAATATACAAAATGGTCTTAGCAGTCTTCCAGGTATATTTTACTGAAATGTCAAATCACCAAAGTTGATAACAGATGTAAATTTTTCAAGTTGGTGAAAAACGTCTGGGCCGGGACTCGAACCACGGATGTATTGGCTGAAGATGCCAATGCTCTTCCAACTGAGCCATCCAGAACGGAAAGACTGTTTGGAAGACTATTTCATCCAAAGAAACTCAACGATCATACAATCTGGTTGGATACTATGGATCGAAGGTTATCGAAGGTTAAATATGGAGACTGCAGTAAACGCTGCATACAAAATTATATTATAATAATTTTATAACCCGATTATTAAATTCGCAAATTAATTATAACAAATGTAAATTTTCCAAGTGGGAAAAAAGAGTCCGGGCAAGGACCTGAACCAGTCATGTATTAGCTGAAACCGCCAGTGCTCATCTAACTGAGCCATCCCGGACGAATACTGGAAGACTATTTCAGCCAAATAACCTCAATGATCATATCGAAGATTAAATATGAAAACTGCATAAAACGCTGCATACGAAATTATATTCGAATGTTTAACGAATGTTTAAGGTTAATTAAAGCGATGACACTAGGAGAAAAATCTCGAAATTAATGGTAAAATAATGTTAACACTTATGTAGTTTCATTCGTAAAAGATACTACATGTGAGATATTTTAGAATAAATTGAAATATAGAATTATTCAATAAACAACAGTATATACTATGCAACATTTAAAACAAAGACAACAACGAAAACTGTTATATGAAATATTTAAATATGTAAATAATAATACAGCTTTAAAAGAGATTTCTATATAATTCTTCAAATTATAGTATAATTTTGATATCTTAATGATGATTTTTTTTAACTCGAAATAAAAAACTTTATCTTTTAATTTAAATATTTGTTTTATTATGAATTACTTTCATTATTACACTCGAACATTACAGTTTCAGCACTGGCACAATCTAGTCATATAAGCCAATATCAAATCTTTCTTCAATCTCGTGCATGTTAATACATCAAAAATCGTATTTTGTTTAATTAGGCATTTTAGAAGCAGACCAAAAATCATGTCATACCATGAAAAAAAAAAAAAAATTGGACTTTGGGTCGGAAAATGCTGGTCGACGTAGATGAATGAAAATGCTAGTTCCCAAATATCGAGCCAAAAGTATATGATGTGAGCTACTCAAGACGCAACGACTACATGGAATCGGGCGGTGAGAAAGCTGCCGCTGCCTGTGGGGATGGTGTAAAAACAGTGCAAAAAGTTCGTGAAAGCGATGCGGTGTGGTTAAAAAAAGTTCATACCATTATTAAAAACACGAAATAATATTTTAAGTTTTATATAATTGAAATAATAATGTTCAAAAGAAAAATTAAAAAGAAAAAAATCTTAAAAATTGTCAGAGTTCTGTCGAACTTCTAATGTTTAAAACATTATTCCAGCGACAGCTTCAGGTCATTTTTATTAAACTTTTTTATTGAGATCTTTGTGCATGATACTATATAAGTGAGAAATTTCGTGAAAGAAATTATAAGTTCTTTAGTTAAATTACAAAATGGGAGGTATTCCAATTTTTAACATAGTGGTGCCGACCGCAATCAAATATTTATGAATTTTGATACAAAGCTTCGTGTAATTACATACATTTTCCTTATGATACTTATCCGACACACAGAGTTATAAACGATTCTCAAAATCTTATTTTTGATCTCTTGTCCCTAAAACCAGTAAATTCATTGAAATCGGTACCATCTTTTACGGACAATAAAGTTAGCACGAACAGATTGTTAATGAGTACATTCTAATTGTTCTTTTATTTTAAATTCCCACCTTCCTCATATAAGGTCATCATCATATCATTGGAAAAACATCACGATACATTAAAAGTACTATGCAAAAATGTTTAATATAAAACACAAGTTTTGCAAAGAATAATTTCCACCCCCTATCGAACTACTCCTTCCAGCTTCTTGCAAGGCACACAGCCACGAATGCGGTAAAATTATGGAAAAAAATTTGCTTAGAAAAATGCAAATTTTGAAAAGAATAACATGACATCTGTTATAATAAGAATTTTACTTATTTTAAATATCTGCAGTCAGTGTTCTAAAGTTATGTTATATGTATTTAAATATTCAGAGTCTGATTTATTTTAATTATTTTATTGTCTGCCGGTTTTTAAATAAAGCAATATACTCTGAATAGGCTTTTCAATAATTGATATGAAATTGGGAACATTTAGAAACAAAGACATGTCTCATTAAATAAATCGTCTTATTCAAAATATTTTGATTAAAATCAGGAAGGCTAGCAACTGTTGTCTACGATGGTCTTTCATTTAAAATTGCTTTAAAATTTCATTTAAAATGCTTTCTTTTTGCATATTTGTATTTTCCGTTTTAGCTCCATTCATTAAAATAAGTATTTTTGTTCAGCTATTTTATTTTTAATGCTGTATAATGTCTCAGTGGGAGAAGAAAATAAATCTAGATCCGCTTTTATCTAATACACATTTCTACGAAAAAAATCATTTCTGTGACTATCTCTTTACCGAAATACAGTTCTTTATAATATGTTTAGAAACTGGGATAGATGCTGAAATGGTTCCAAAAAGCTGTTCTTGTAAATAAGATTAAGCAGTCTTACTCGTGCCATTTGGATGTACAAAAAATATACTTATGTAAGATAATACCTTATCTCTTATTTATTCTCTGGTGTCTGATTTCGGAACAAATACATACTATAAAAATCCTTGAATATATTTATTATTTAAAAGTTGTATGTTTATTAAAAATGAGGTATAAAAAATAATAAATAAAATAATAAAAAATATAAATTTTGATTTTAATTATGTTAGTTATATTTGATAATTTATTATGAGAAATAAAATAATCCAGATTGAATGAACAAAATAATTCTAATTATCAGAAAATGAATTAAAATATAACCGGCATCGTCATGATTGAAACTATGCAAAATTTCTGA
Organism: Maratus speculifer; assembly: GCA_964019185.1. Lineage (NCBI taxonomy): Eukaryota > Metazoa > Arthropoda > Arachnida > Araneae > Salticidae > Maratus > Maratus speculifer. The sequence continues at coordinate 163,573,615 of OZ025294.1, read as the reverse complement.
AAATTCCGGATTTTTGAAAAACAAAGTAAAAAATAGCAACTTATTGTTGAATAAAATATATACACCCAGAAAAAGGAATTGATTAAAACTACAAAAAATGTTTTCTTGAGTACATTCTGGTTGTTTTAAGCGTATTTTTTTAGTGAAACTGAAAAATCTGTTTTGACGGTCAGACAATATATATATATATATATATATAGTCATATGCATATAAATTGTTAACACTCTTATAAAATTTTAATAAAATTTCTTCAATTTATTTTTCAAACTGAGACAAATTAATGATGTTATTATTACGTTATTATACATTTCGGATAAAAATTGTAGATTTTAAATAATAAATTAACAATATTTTGTTGAAATGAAAAATCTTCTTTAAGCACCATAAAATAAGTTAACTGCGCAAGGCCTTTCGAAAGAACTTAGTCTTTCTTCGTCAGGCACAAAAAAGACGTGCGTCCACAATGAATGTAGCGGCACGACTGAAGAGGAATGCGGGAGGGAGAGGGAGCAAGCAGAAGGAACAGCCAATAGGAAAGAAGAAGGCAACAGCCAATCACGGAAGGGCATAAACAAAACTAGATAGACAATGAAGGAGAGGAAAGGAAGAAGGAGGGAAGGGAAATGGTAAAAAAGCGGGGTAAATTAAAAAATTAACTAAAAGGAGAGATTAAAATGAAATAAAAAGTACGCAAAAATATATAAAATAGTAATAATAATAAAAAAATAAATAAATAAATAAATAAAATAAAATAAAATAAAAATACATAAAAATAAAAAATAGTTTACAATTATAAACACACATGAATATACCTGAAAAATAGTATACATAATATATATAAAAAAATAATAATAATTAAATAATAAACTTAATTATGAAGCAGTGCTGAAAAGATTCTTCCAGGCAACGGAGAGGGTTTTGGAATCAGATTTATCATTAACAATAATATCACGATTAATATAAATAGCTAAATTTTCAAGAAAGTCTAACTCAGAGGAACTATTGGCATTAAAAATAATTTTAGCAGTTTGAAAATTGAAACTATGGCCGGAATCCCAAGAGTGTTTAGCAACAGAAGATTTAGAAATTTCTTGATTAATGACATAACGAGAGTGTTCTTTTAGGCGTTTTTCGAGATTTCTTTTAGTTTGACCAATATACGATAAATCACAGCCATTACAAGGAATATTATAAATACCCCATTTTTGGAGGTCAGGGACAGGACATTACATGGAAGGAAATTTTAATTTATTGACTGGTTTAAAGATAACATTAAAATTGAAACGTCTTAAAACTTTAGCAATTTAAAACATAAAGGAGGATAAAAAGGGAGGACAACCAAATTATCAGGTTTACTTTTATCAATATTAGAAAGAGTGGAATTGTTAGGGGGGTCTAATGAATTTGCTCACAGCAGTATTAATGATAGAAGGATTGAATCCACGTTTTACAGCAACAGATTTTAAGTAATTGAGTTCATTCTTAAGAGATGCAAAATCGGAACAAATTTTGAGAGCACGATAAACATAAGTATAAAAAACACCGATCTTTTGATTGACAGGATGATTTGAGAGAGCATGGGGTGGATTAGAGACAGAAAAAGGTTTTCTATAAACACAAGTTTTGAAAGAAGAATCACATTTGGTAACTAAAACATCAAGGAAAGGGAGTTTATTACACTTCTCTAACTCAAAAGTAAACTGAATATGAAGATCAATAGAATTGACAGTTTGAAGAATTGTAGAAATATCAAATGGATTATCCAATAGGACAAAAGTATCATCAACATAACGAATCCGACATTTAAAATTGATCAGATTTAATAATTTATCTTCAAAGTAATGCATATAAATATCACAAAGAATGGGAGATAAAGGATTACCCATACTTAAGCCTTCTAGCTGTTTGAAAAATTTATTATCGAATTGAAAAGTAGTAAGAGTTAAGCAAATTTTAGTTAAATTAACATAATCTTTGACCTCAATGTCCTGTCCCTGACCTCCAAAAATGGGGTATTTATAATATTCCTTGTAATGGCTGTGATTTATCGTATATTGGTCAAACTAAAAGAAATCTCGAAAAACGCCTAAAAGAACACTCTCGGTATGTCATTAATCAAGAAATTTCTAAATCTTCTGTTGCTAAACACTCTTGGGATTCCGGCGATAGTTTCAATTTTCAAACTGCTAAAATTATTTTTAATGCCAATAGTTCCTCTGAGTTAGACTTTCTTGAAAATTTAGCTATTTATATTAATCGTGATATTATTGTTAATGATAAATCTGATTCTAAAACCCTCTCCGTTGCCTGGAAGAATCTTTTCAGCACTGCTTCATAATTAAGTTTATTATTTAATTATTATTATTTTTTTATATATATTATGTATACTATTTTTCAGGTATATTCATGTGTGTTTATAATTGTAAACTATTTTTTATTTTTATGTATTTTTATTTTATTTTTTTTTATTTTATTTATTTATTTATTTTATTATTATTACTATTTTATATATTTTTGCGTACTTTTTATTTGATTTTAATCTCTCCTTTTAGTTAATTTTTTAATTTACCCCGCTTTTTTACCATTTCCCTTCCCCCCTTCTTCCTTTCCTCTCCTTCATTGTCTATCTAGTTTTGTTTATGCTCTTCCGTGATTGGCTGTTGCCTTCTTCTTTCCTATTGGCTGTTCCCTCTGCTTGCTCCCTCTCCCTCCCGCATTCCCCTTCAGTCGTGCCGCTACATTCATTGTGGACGCACGTCTTTTTTGCGCCTGACGAAGAAAGACTAAGTTATTTCGAAAGGCCTTGCGCAGTTAACTTATTTTATGGTGCTTAAAGAAGTTTTTTTCATTTCAATTGTGTATAACACCAGTTTCAATTTTAAACATTAATATTTTGTTGTTTATTCAAACAAAATTTTTTCAATGACCCATGTATGGGTCAATGAAAATTTTGTTTGTAGAGAAGCTAAGCATAGAGCCAACAGAGGGAAAGTTATCCAACGCGGAACCTTAGAATAGCATTCCAAGTGCTTCAGCATTTAAGATACGAGAATGGTGCTCAGCTCGGGCTGAAAATGGAGCTGAAATTGGAGCCTTACAAACATGTATGAGTGAGAGATGGCAAGCTCGGCATCAGCTTAATCCCAATAGGGGTGCCCGACGTTTGCAGTCTGAAAACAGTAATTTTTAATGATATTTTTTCTCCAAATGGCAGCGGTACGTTTTTATTGCAATATCAGTCTGACAATATGACTTAAAAAAGAGCTCTTGATTATTATCAAATAAATTTGTTCGACAATTGTGGCGTGAATTAATTATTTGAACACTTTGGAACAGAAATGTCTTGCCCCTGAAAAGATTAAATGGGAAAGCTCTTGGAGCACTATTTCAAGGTTTCCAAGTTTGATAACCGTCTTGGACAATTTGCACTCTGTTGGATCTACGCTTAGCGAGCAATGTGATTAATCTCTTAAAAAATGGTCTTATTATAATTGACATACTTCAACATATATACTTATTATTTGTCTATTACATAACAAATATCTATTAAAAATTCCAATTGTAATTAATCTGAAACGAATAATTCAACTTTGTATATATTAAGTGCATATAAAGTCATAAAATGTAACTTTCTCCTTCTTCTTATTAAAACCTCACTTGCAGAACGATCGAAGAATTAATGTTGACTCTGAAATAAGTTAATTATCGTTTACACACATTATTTAAATGATTGTGAATATTTCTCCAGTATCCATCGAATATTTGTATATATTTTTAGATATAATAGAAATTATCCATTTTGGCGGGTTTTTTTTTTACTCACTTTTAATATTTAGGTTAATCATGATTGATAAGAAGATACATATCATATTTCGTAAACAATTCTTTAATTTAAAAATAGAGACAAAAACGTAAGGAGCTTCTCAACTAATTAGCGTTTCAAATTCAAAACTTTTCAAATTACCATAAAATGTCAAAAAGTAAAACATTTAATAGTTTCGAAAATGTCAAAAACATTTTAAAATGTTTAAAAATAACTTATTTGTTTTTCTTTTTAAAAATTTTATTGGATAGACGTTAGAGTTTTTTAGATTTACAAAATTGTGATTTTATAGAAAAGAACTTTTTACAAATAATGAATGATTTAAAGCTTCTAAAAATACTTTTAATATTATTCGCTAAGTAGGAAATAAAGTGACACAGCTTGCAAAAATGCGTTTTTTAATCACTAAAACATGAAAACTGTGATGATGAAACAATTTAGTTTAAAAGCACGTAATATCCAGTTAGTATGAAATGGTACATTCTGAGCTAACCATGTGGTCAAAAGGCTTATAAAATTCAATAAAATTCCGATGCATATTAAACAAGTATTAAAATAATGCTCTGACGAGCACCAAAATATATTATTATGTTTTTAAGTATAAAAAAGTGTTTTACAAGTGTTTTTAATTGAGCATGAGAAAGGAGAAGATGTTCCTTCTTCGCTGCAGCTCACTGTCAATTCCAAATTAAAAAAAAAAAATAAAATAAAAAATAAAGAAAATAAAGAAAAAAGAAAAAAAAGAAAAAAATCATATTTGCGCTTTTTTCATATAAAGGAAATTAGTCACATTTACGATAAAAATGTTTAGTGTGAAGACGTAGCCAGAAAACATGAAGCTTAATTAAGCATGAATGTAAGACGAAATAGTACCAGAAACATTAGTTCCTGAAGCGTATCTTACTCATGCAGGACAGAAGTGTAGAACTGCACAGGAAACTGATTAGTAGTGCAGTGGTAGTGCGGAGTCAACAGTACAGTTAACATGTAAAGCAGGATTGAAAATTTTACTCAAAAGTAAGATGAAAAGTTTTACGCTTATTTCTTTTGTATGGAAAAAAGCACAAACATGATTTTTTGTCTTAAAATTAGGTCTAACTTGCCAAGCAGGTTCTTAACTATAAAATGTGAATCTTGCTAAAAAAGGCCTTCGGAATGAACATTTCGATACTACTCTAAATTGAATGAGACATGAGTGAATTCAATTTATATTAATCTTTTTATTTTTCTCCATTCTAATAATAGTTTTTAATCTTCTTTGGTTCAAAATTGTTTTCTAATATTTAAAAAGTCATACATTTACTTGTATAAAAAAAGTCTTTGTTTATATTAATTACGAATTCCTATTCGCTTCTTATCATTATTACTCATTTTTATTAATTCTTTTAAAGTCAAAATCGGAACAAATTAAGATTAAAACATTTATTCCGATCCACCGCGTAGACAGGGGGGAATCGAAACACAATTCAAAATATTTTAAAAATATGTTGAAACTTATAAAAATGTTTTTTTGGGGGGGCTTAAAATTGCAACTATAAAACAGAGCCGAACTTTCTATTAAAAAAATAATGTTGCTTGCTATATTTTTTCTAATTGCTAAACAAAATGTAAGGAAGATTTTAAAATCAAAAAAATTGTTTTTTTTAACTGTACACATGTTTCAACTTATCACTGAGTCATTTTCAAAACAAGTAAAAAATGATATTTCAAAGTTGCATGATCTATGCCACATTGATATAAAACGCAATCATTCAGTTATTTATAAGACGATATTTATAAGGCGTTATTTATAATGATTTTGTATCGTTACATACAGAAATTTTAAGCGTTATATTCTCTATTGTCCTCTTATAATAGATAGGAGATATTATTTGGGGCGAAAAATTGTTTTATTCTCGTGGAAGTTTGTGTAGATATTTTCTTCTTAATGTAATTTTGCTAGGATGAATGATGGCGTTTCAGTTCACTTTATCATAGGCCATTTAACTTTGGAATAACATTTTGAAAATCACTCGGTGGTGAGTTGAAGCATGTCAAAAGTTAAAGAAAACATTTTTCTGTTTTTAAAATCTTCTTACACCTTTTTAGTAACAAAGAGTGTATTAAGAACAAGGTGCTATTTTGTAATATATCTGTCGTTAATTGCTTTTTTTTACTTTAAACAGAAAAAATATTAAAATTGAAACCGTTTTCGTTATATAAGATATCTAATAAATAGGCTAATGCTTCTACAGAAGAACTGTACATGAATGGAATTCCTGCGACTAAAAGTTGTATGCCGAAAAGCCTCCTGCATAGATAACTGCCTCTAAATTGATTGTATCGCTGTTAATCAAACCGTGATGATTATTTATGCCTCTATGGTGTTTTAAGTAAAAAAATTTTCCGAAAATATGATATCTGCATATGTTTACTGATGTTTCAGCATGTCCCTTATGTATTTTTGATTTAATTATGTAATAATATGTGTAATTTATAATGTGTATTATTAATATGTGTATATGTAATTTAATATGTGACTTAATATGTGTAATTTTAATGACAATGGAATTTTATTAATACATCTATTCATTCTTTCAATAATATGTTTAATTTTATTCAGAAAGTTGTTTACGGTATCAGAGTTTTACAAATTAAAAGAAATACTCAATTAATTATGACTTATGGCCATCCTTGAGGTAAACACAAACAAATCATTCGCCTTATGCTGTATAGTAAAAATATGAAGCACTTAAATTCGGTCCGCTACTGGGAAAATCAAAAGATTAGAACTGCAACTACAGCAGTAGCAATTTCACTTTTAATCAAATGAGATTGAAAAGCTCGGACTTGCGCCGTCTGTGTGTGGCTAATTCCATGGGTTCTGTAGTGTAAGTCACGTAACTTATTACTTGCTATGCTTGTTAGCCACCGTTATTTTCGAAAAGTCTGCTTGGCTTTACTCAATTAATGAGAATGTGCCAATAAAATTAATCACATTTTTTTGTTCTATAATACTGGTAGCCAAAAATCGTAGCCTGTGACTTACACTACAAGTACTCATGGAAATAGCCGTGTGCGTATTTGAATACAAGCCATGACATATATATTTAATGACGTATTTTATTTTATACTAACTTGTTTTTGGTTAAAAATATGAAGCTGTAATAATATAAAGCTTTTTTTTGTCATAAGATGTGATTGTCTAAAGCATATTGTATCCATTCAAGACTATTAAATTAGACTCTCTCTGCATCTTTACAAATGAATCTACTAAAATAAATTAAATATTACTAGGATTTTACATGTAATCATGGTTGTAGTTGCATAAAAGTTATAGGAATCCCAGTTTCCTAAAATATTCTTAGTAACATTACAGGTTTTTTTATTTATATTACACATGTGTATTGTTACATGATTTTTTGTTGCCGGTTCATAAAATGTTCAACGAATTCCAGTTTTCTATAAAAATTTACTAACTTACCAGGTTTTTTTAGATGTGTGTTTTTAATCTTTTACTACGCAAAGAAAATGTATTCGTTCATGTAATTTTAAAATTATTACTTTATATTTGAAGTTAAGTTTTTAAATTTCATTTCAGATGAGATTGAAAGGTCAATAGCACGTTTTCAAAGTTTATCTAAAAACTTGCAAAGCAAAATGAGTTAGCTATAAATTTAGACTAATCGTACATTAAAAAGAATGTTATGGTACAAAGATAAATGAGAATATGTGCAAAAATATACAGTAAATTCCATTTGAAATTTTAACTATAAAAATGAATAGATATTAAAGCATATGACTTTATTCCGTTATGAACCATAAATAATGATAATAAAAATATGAATATCGTAAAATGCGTTTACTGAAATACGTTACTTTTATTATATGTTCCAGCGTTATATACTTTATTTGAAAATTTAATACTCAATAAAATAAGATTTTCTTTTGTAAAATAGTTTCCATGCGATTATCAAAGTTAAAAAAAAATCGAGATTGAAAAAAAAATCAAGGTCATGCAAGAATTGAAAGGATATTAAATGAACTTCCAAATCATTATAATAGCTGAATAAATTAACTGTTTATCTTTAAATATTCAAATAATTGTACATAAAATAACTCAAAATGAACGCAATTTACCTTCAATAAATTAACAGAACTGCGATAGAACGTTATATATATACAATAAAAGAATAAAGACACATAAAATTCAATTATCGAAGTCTTACTTTTTCACTGATTAATGGCGCAATAAAGAAATTTAATTAAAAGAATTTCTTAAAAAGAGTAAATAAAAATGAACTGCTTTTATCGATTTACTCTCTTAATAAAGAAATCTAATTAGAACTTGAAATCGGTATTCATATTCAAATGAAAGTCTTTAATATAATATGTTAGAATTTATTGATATCCAAAATGGCAACAGTGGGAATGAGTAAAGTATATTGTTTAAATAATGCTTTATTTAATACATTTCTTGAAATTAATCTTTTAAAAAGTTACTATCAATTAGAAAAAAAAAATTCATTCTTTTTCCAATGTAATTTAAATATAAAGCTTTAACAACAAGTTATTTTACATTAATTTTTATTTTCTTCAGCACATGTATATATATATATATATATGTACGTGTGTGTGTATATATACTTATATATAATATATATATACATATGCGAATACACCTTTTCTTGAAAGATATATATAAGCGAGGATGCAATTATAAGCACACATATACATATATATATATAGGCTACATATTCACCATGCTACCTATAGTTTTTATGAACTGATTAGGATATAATTTGGTGTGTACATGTCTCGACGAAGTTAATATGCTATCTTTTTCCTTATCATGTTTCAAGATGGCGGCCATTAATTTACTTAAAAAAATTCTTTCAAAATTAAACACAAAAAATCAAAATTTAAAAAAGACTTTTTTTTATCTGTTTGACTTTGATACGAAAATTCTCGAGCATTTTTTGTTTCGTTTATATGTTAAAATATAGCGGAGTTATAGAATTTCTATTGCGGTTTATATTTTGAAACTATCTGATTTATGTCACGTCTTAATCTGCGTATTTATGAATCGATTTAGATGTAACTTGGTGTGTTATATAGTACATACAGATGTCTCAACCCCGTTCGCCATCTCATTTCAAAATGGAGGCGAATTAAATAAAATAAAATTAAATTAAAAGTAAGGTTAAAAAATATTGGAAATTGAAAAAAAAATTGTGTTTGACCTTGACAGAAAGATATATATTTTTCATCAGTACTTTAAAAAATGGCTGAATAACAGCATTTTGATTTTTTGTGTGGCTGACATTTTGAAACTATGTGATTTTTGTCACACGATAATATGCATATTTATGAACCGATTTTGATGTAACATAGTGTGTACATAGTTAAAACGTGACCGAGTTCCTTGGCCATCTTAATACGCTTTCCTTAAAATCAAAATAGCAGTCCCTTAAAATTTTCGAACAAATTTAAATTTATAATTATGTGAAAAAAATAGAAATTGAAAATTGTTTTTTAAGTGATTGACCTTAAGGGGACAAGGGACCTTTAAAATCCTTTTTTTATATTTTTAAAATTGCACTTTAAATATTATTCAAAGGGTATATTATGTGCACTATAGCATATATTTATCACAAATAATGTAAAAAGAATTTCTTTTAAAAAAAAATGGGGAAATTTTTGTAATATTTTTGATTTAACGGGAATTTTTCAAAATGTTCCATGCGCATTCCATATCAATAAAAGTCTCCAATAATATTTATACAAATTTGATTTATACATATAAATAAAACTGTGCATTGATATATATATGTCTGAATATAAAGGTAAGAAAAAAAATATTTTCTCAATTTTTCTGAAATTTTGATTAATTTTGAACCTATTTTTACAATTAACTACCTATAACTTTTACAATTATTTTTATTTTCAAAAAACCATGCACAGATTTATGACATATAGTGTGAGAAATAACTATAAAAATTTTCAAAGCATTCAGAGAAAAAATAATGCGCATGGAGCATTTTGAAAATTTTTCGTTAAATCTAAAATATTACAAAAATTTCCCTATTTTTTTTTCAAAAAATTTTTTTTTTACATTTTTTGTGATAAATATATGATATAATGCAATAATGTACCCTTAAATAATATTTAAAGTGCAATTTTAAAAATATAAAAAAAATATTTCAAAGGTCCCTTGTCCCCTTAACGTAAGAACTCCGGAACATTTTTTGTTTTGTCTTTTGTTTTGTCTATCTTGAAATATGGCTGACATATAACAGTTTTGAATTTTAATGCGGGTGACTTTTTGAAAAAGATTTTTGCCTACGACAGCACTCGTATTATCAACTGATTTCGATGTCAATGAGCATTTGCTCAGGAGTTATCAAGATCTTGACCAAATTCATTGGTTAGTTTAACACATTATATATATTTTTAAATGGCAGACACTTAAAAATATCAACAGATATGGCGACCAAAATTAGAAAATCGACCTTTTAAAAAAATCAGCTTGTATACAGCTGACTAATTTTGCGAAATTCTCATTGATATTAAGTATCGACAAAAACTAGCATTGAATCTTTTATAATCGGTTCCCACTAATTTCAGCTTCGTGTATTTGTATAATAAAGCTTTATTTAAAGAATAATGATATTTAGGAATATGAAAGCTACATCTTCCTCCCGGCTTAAGACAGGAGGACTTTTTGGAAATACACCTGACGCCATTATCCGTAAAAATAAAAATTTAAATGTTTTTTATGTTTATATTTTCGTTATTTTGCTGTTTCAACAATGATCATTTTATTTTTATATTCAGAAAGGCCCTTAAACATCTTTCTTATAATATTTATTATATACGTGATAAATCTGCGCATAAAATTAGTCTTTTTAATATGTGTTTAAAGTGTGTTTAAAGATTTGTCAGATTTCATTGTTTTTCATTATACATTATAAACAATCATGTTAAACCTATGTTTAAATCCATGAGCAGTTTTGTGAAATACTTAATTGAAAACCCTAAAAAATTTATTGGACAAAATTATCAATATTTAATCTTCTTAATCCCGATGTCACCTGAAGGAGACACTAAAGACCCTTTAAATTAATCTAAATTCTTCCAGAAAATCTAAAATTACGTCTAGAATTTTTTAATGAATGCGTGCAGATCATAAACATCGATATAGAGAAATATATTTCTTTGAAATTGTTTCATAATAGTTTTAAAGTAGTTTTTGTGGTCGTTCATAATATTTGTCTCTGGGCTGAGAAGGTTAAAAGACGTAGTAATAAATTTTAAGAGCTGCGATTTCTTTTAAATTTTAATAATTTAAATTAAATAGACAGTTTTTTTCAAACTTTACTGTTAGTTAAAGATTGAAATGTAGTGAGTTCATCATTTCAACTGTATTTTTTAAGGTAAACAAATTTGTTAAAAAAGTTAACTATTTCCTTTAATGAAAAATTAGAAGAACTGTAATATACCTTTTTTTATATTAACCAACAACATATTTTTAATTTTGGAAAACGCTCAATTATATTTTTTTAAAATAAAATATTTATGCGAAATAAAACATTGCCATTAACATACTATCTCAAGAATAATATATTAAATGCAGTAATTCACCTTTTCGAAATTATTAAGTACAATAAAAAATGAATAAATTACTTTCTCAGTGTATCACGCATGAAGTAACTTTGGAAGTAATGCGGTAAAAAGAAGCTAACAATTTTATCTAACTATTAACGAGAGATTTATGTTTAATTTTTCACAGTTGAACCATGAAGATAAAGACTTTAGGAAGACTAATTTATTATATTATATTTTATGAAATAATTCAATTAAAGATGCTTGCTATATATCTGCATTTCATATTGTAATTTTTTATCGTTAATTAAGTATGCAGTTTAAGATGAAAATTATGAAAGCGAAAGTTTCTTTCATTTATTTTACACATACTAATAAAAGATTTTTGTATATTTTCAATAAAATGTGTAAATAAAAACGGAAATGTTAATACAGACTACTTTAATAATATGTGTATAGATAATATATTTAAACAGAACATTGTAAAATTTAAATTTTGAAATAAGGTTTTGCATTGGAGCAAATTCACGGTTACATCGTATTAGTTGCTTTAATCATTGTATTTCAGGTAATGTAAATAAGACGGAGGTATTAACATTTTCTACCCTCAATAGTGTTATAAAAATTATAGTAGACGAAGTTGAAGTGATTCATTTCTTCAAATAAATTTATATTCGTAAAAATAGATATATTTTTTTTGTATTTATTGTTTAATCTCATAGAATATGCTATAATAGCAGATGAAACATAACATTATTATTAGCGATTTTAATGCGATGTTAACTGAATGATGTTGAAAAAAGTGTCGAATAATTTCACATTTATAGGTTGAAGCCATATTTATTCATATTTCTAGAGGTACAGTTTGCGACATTTATTTCAATCAAGAGCGGGATAGAAGGCAAAAATCTATAAGCAGAAGAAAAGTTGAAATGGAATATCATAGCCAAAAATTTGGAATCTTTGAACGTTAATTTTCTCACTCACAAAAGTATATTTAGTACAACGCATTCCACCTTAATAGTGCGGTTTTTTACACTTTAATTTTTTATAATTATTTATTTATAATCACACAATACATAGTGTTATAGAAATAATCCAACGTTTCTGTGTTAGAACACTGATAAACTCTAAAATTAAATTCGAAATAGAATCAATAGAATTCTCTTTGATCAATGAAAATTAGGCTTTCCAGTACAAATGTTAAATGCACAAGTGAATGTATCTATAGTTTAGCCGATATGTGTTGAAATAAGAAGAAATAAAGCGATTTTTTTTAAACTTTAGAATGAATTAGTGTTACACCACTAATGCTGTCTTCCCATTTCTTTCTCCTCTTTCCTACCATTTTTTTTCTAAAAATTAAATTTCCATCACAGTAAAATTTTTAAAAAAGGCATATTTTACATGAAACTACGTAATTTTCTGAAATAATTTCAAAAGCATAAATAATTAATATGTTTAAAACGTTAAGTGCCGTTGTGACTGACACTGAAAGAAAAAAATATATATAATGTTTTAAGTAATTATTAAGAAAGTATAATCCTCTAATAAATAAAAGTTAAGTACATTTTAAATAAAATTTCAGTTATTATTTAATATATATATATATATATATATATATATACACTATATTGCCATTGATTATGGGACACTTGCGATTTTAGACATTTTACTAAATATCTAGAAAAATACATGAGGAATCATCTCGAAACTCTTAGTGTATAAATATAATAGTATAAGTCATACATCTCCGTGAAGATTTTTTCCCGAAACTCCAAAGGGGGCCGTCAACAAATTAAAAAAGAATGAATATCTTTTGAATAACCCTGTCAAAACTAATGTAGCAAAAGAGCTCAAACTCTAGTTTGTAATTGAATACCTTATTGTAATAAGCCTTGTTCATTTTTATGCAAATAACATGCGTACTCGCAGAGTAATTAAGGTTTGTATAAAAATGATCCCAAATTTTTCCAAGTTTTTTCCTTATAATTTTCAGAGTTCTTAATATAAAATATTATTTTTTTTCAGAAAATATGACAAACAACATTGCACACAGTACTAAAAAATAAGTACAGAGTAAGCACACAGTAGTAAAAAATAATGAAAATTGTATAAAAAATGAGTTGGTTTACTAAATAATTTTTTACTGCGTATGCGTCAACGATTTTAAAATTTCATTTGCATATTATGTTAGCTAAATGTATAGAGCAACTTTTGTGAAAGTCACAAAATCATAACTTGAAAATTCTGACAATAATCGTCAATTGAATAAGTCGAAAATCCGTTATTCTCAAAATGAAGCAAAAACAAGAGGGATTGTATCCATATATTCATTGATTAGTGTCAATATAGAATACACAATATGGGATGTACTACTGCATTTGGATAAAATCCCTCATTTTTTTGCTTCATTTTGGAAACAACGGATTTTGTCCTTTTTCTATAGACGATTACTTTCAGAATTTTCAAGCTATGATTTTGAGACTTCTACAAAAGTTGCTTTATACATTTAGCTAACATAATATACAAATGAAATTTTGATATCTTTGACGCATGCGCAGTAAAAAATTATATAGTAAACCTACTCATTTTTCATACAATTTTTATTATTTTTTAATTCCGATTACAGGGTACTGTGTGCAATGTTGTTTGTCATATTTTCTGAAAAAAATATTATTTTATATTAAGAACTCTGAAAATTATAATGGAAAAACTTGGAAAAATTTGAGACCATTTTTATAAAAACCTTAATTACTCTGCGAGTGTGCATGCTATTTGCGTAAAAATGAACACAGTGTATAACAATAAGGCATTCAATAATAATCTAGAGTTTGAGCGCTTTTGCTACATTAGTTTTGACAGGGTTATTCAAAAGATATTCATTTTTTTTAATTTGTTGACGGTCCCCTATGGCGTTTCGGTAAAAAATCTTCACGGAGATGTATGACGTATACTATTATATTTATACACTAAGAGTTTCGAGATGATTCCTCATGTATTTTTCTAGATATTTAGTAAAATGTCTAAAATCGCAAGTGTCCCATAATCAATGGCAATATAGTGTATATATTATATATATATATATATATATAGATTTATACCATATTTCAGAAGGTCAGTCATCGGTAACATTCTGAATTATGTTTTTAAGTTTCTGCATAAAAATATTTTATAAACATACATTATTATGTTATATTTTTACAGATACGTTGTTACGAAAATTCTAATGTCAGATACCTGTGACTGAGGGGAGTTAAATGTGTTAATTTAATTTATTCATGAAAACCCCTTTAATATATTAATAATCATGACCCAAAAGACAATGATTTTTCATCGAAAACATGTAAACAATTTACTTTAAGACTAGATATCTTGATGAGAAGAAAAACTCTGGCATATTCATGCATCGTATTGGATTATTTACAGAATATAATAAATAGGGAAGTTTTTTATCAGATATCAAAGCTTATTTCCAGTTCCTAATAGTAATTTAGAAAACATTATCGTTAAGATAGGTTTTTAACTGATGTGTACATTATTAATAACGATTTTGGATATATCAGTGAATTCGCAGAATACTAGTAACATTGGGTTCAATATTTAAAAGGAAACAAATTATTTCGCTATGAACATAAATTATTATAAACACCAATATAGATTTATTATTAATGAATAACAACATATATTTACCAATTATTCAGCCTTAAACAAAAATTGCCGTATGTAGTTTTTTAAAACATCATTTACTTTCTAATACTCACAAAATGCTTTAACAAAAAAATCAACGAATTTATATCGAATAAGGAAATATTCAAAACAAATTACCACATAGTATTTTTTTAATACGTTGCTTCAAACTCAGCTATCACTCTTTTTATAACATTTGAAAATAATCGATCACTGTTAGAAATAAAGGTAACGAACCGGTTGCATTTGACGCCCAGGGGTGAAAAGGTTAAATCACTTGGCACCAGCGGGCTTGAAAATGTGTTTCGGGTGCAATTGGGTGTTTCACGCTAATTAGGGTGCCGCGCAATGCATATCGTTCGAAGATTTTCACCCCTTAGTCATTTGTGCATGCTGTGTAACGTGTATCCTTGCACTTCAACTCGCTGTCACTGGTGGAACAACACAGCAATTTTTTCCTATGATGACTATCACCGCTATACACTATCCTAATTTTGTTTAGAACTTCGGATGGCTAACTTTTGGCGAGCTTTTTTATATAAAGCAACCTTTGAATTTCAGGACATATGAACATTTCAGGGACACTTTGAAGGTGAGCTTGATGGCCGTGTAGATAGGGCGCTGAGCTTGTAATCAGACGTTCTGCGTTCGAATCCACCGAGGGCCGAAAGTCGGTTAGTATATTTTTTATTTTTTTATCATTGGACACTCTGGATTAAGGGTGCCATCTTTTCACCCTAATTAAAGGTGATAATTTGGCTCCTTTAGGGGTATTACCAGTGAGACAAGCTTTCCACCCTTAAAAGGTGCAATGTGCCACCATTAGTTTTAACAGTGATCTGTTGTCTCTTGACAGAGGCGTAAATGATTACTCTTATTTTCAGTCTAAAAATGATTTGCCAGTTCAATAATTTTGAAAGTTATTATGAAAGCAATTTTATTTCAAGTAAATCAAAATAATTTAAAAAAAGTATTTGTAACAATATTTTCATTTTCATTGTTTTGAGTGTTAGTAAAGTTAAGGAAGAAGGATATCATTTAAGCTTTTTGAAAACATTTAGTAGCTTTTTTAATTTTCTATGTATTTTAAAAACTTATTTATTTTTATTCGCAGTGTTTTAAAACTATCATGTTTAAAATAATTTGATGATAATAAGATTTATCTGTTTATTGGGTTCGTTCATAATTATAAAAATACGTATAATTTTTTGTCATCATCCACATCATATTTATTGCACTCACAGTTCGACTATTGTGTATAACAGCTCAAAAACTACTCAACTACATGGTTTTAAATTTATTATATATAATTGTTGCAGTATTTTGTCGAGTCATTTTAAGTACCAGGATAATTGAATCCAATTTTACAAAGAATTTAGTAAATATTTAAATATTCTACTAAATCCCATCACACGTAATTATAAAAATGCTATCCCATGACAGGTGATGATTCTAGATTGCCTTTGGGATTTTAAAATAGATTTTTAATTTGTGAAATTTTAATTAAATTTTAGTTTTACGAAAAAAAATCTTTATTTAAGAGATAGTGCGAAAAGAAACTGTGTAAAATTTTAGCATCATTTGCACATATATGGCTATATATAAAGGAAAATGTATAATTTATTTTGAAATACCGTATTTGTACCGGAAATTCCCAATAAACGATTTCTTACTCTTATATAAGTAAGAAACGTCTATCATTAGATATAGCAAAAATATTATTCAGAATTTCTAGTGTGAATTTGGAATTTCTTAATAATACTGAATATTTTTTATTATATGCATGCATGTAGAAATGAGTTAAATATTAATCCGATCAGTAGAATTGTTTAATATCGGTTTCAATAACAGCACTCTACGTTTTTGTTTCTAAGTTTCCGCTGTTAAAAAGTGAAACGGAACCGTTATAAATTCACTCCTGTGTCTGTTTTTCTATGCCATCTATTTTAATCATAGACCATGGAACGTGGTAAGTTCAAATTGGAGGAAGTAATTAAAGACTAATGACCCACATATTTACAGATTTTTAAACATTTACACATATACTTCGGGAAAATGCAGAGGGGTCTATTACGTTACTTGAAAAAAATATATATATTTGCCCAATCTCCTGAAACTAAAATTATGAAAAAAATGAGGTAATTGAAGTAAATTTAAACTTTGCGAGTAAACGTTAGCGATTACACTAAATATTCTTTTTCAGAAAAAGCCCATTTCCCCGTTACATATAAATTTCGATATGCGGGCATTCAGCAAAAATGTGTCAGAGCACTGGAGCTACCTATCATGGGCGACGTATGAAAGCTTGGTTAATGATGCTTTTCGAAAAAAATATCAGTAACATTAAGAACTATTAAGATTTAAAGACACGGACAATTTGGATATCCTATTGACAAGAGCGGCATACTCGCTGCTCCCATGGTTTTTGAAGTGTACACTGTTAAAACTAATGCTGACACATTGCACCTTTTAGGAGTGAAAGGCTTGTCTCACTGGTGACACCCCTAAAGGAGCCAGAATGACACCTTTAATTAGGGTGAAAAGATGGCACCCTTAATCCAGAGTGTTCAATAATAAAAAATTAAAAAATATACAAACCGACTTTTGGCCGTCGAAGGATTCGAACTCACAACGTCTGATTACAAGATCAGGGTTCTAACCGCTCGGCCATCGAGCTCACCTTCATTCGCTCATAGCCATAGATTTTACTTGCCGTCACAGAATACAGAAAGACACACGTCACAGCGCATGCGCATGGTTCCAGTCACCCGATGAGGTGCCACATTGCTGCCAATACGAAGTGTATGGCACCTTATTTAGCTGCAATCGCCCAGAAAGAGACCTGTCGGCACTGCAACCACATATCCAAGCCCCTATGGCACTCCAGGGTTCCAAATGCCCAGGGTTCCAATGGACCCTAGGGCCTTTTCACCTCCTGAGCCCAAATGGCACCGGTTTGTTACCTTCACTTTTAACAGTGTATATAACAACTCGTTACTTAAAAATAATAAAGTTCTAACAGTTTTTTTGGCATACGAAAGTTTAATTTCTATTCATGACTGCATTTCCGCAATAAAATGTTGGTATACCTAATGTTCTTCCATTTTCATTAGAGACATAATTTAATTCTGTCATAAAATGTCTAAAAAATACAAAATCCTATGCCAAAAATTCATTTTTAAAAACTTTTAGGACCTTATTATGCACAGATAGCGAATTTGTAGTAATGACATAATCAAGTGACTCAATGTCCAGGAGATGTATAAAATCAATAAAGGTGAAATTGTTTAAAACAGACAAATTTAATTAAAATTAATCACATAATTATTATGGCATTCGTGACTAGTTTGCTCAATATGATTTCTTAATAGCCCTCTCATGTCTTTAAATGTTAATTAAAGATGCAGAATAGAATAAGACGGTATTGCAAATTTTGCGATTGCTTTCCGAAGCGTGCGTAGCCCAATACATAGTTTAAAACTTGAAAAAGAGTTTTGCTTCTGCTACACTGTAAAAAGAAAAGATTGATGCTGTGCTTAATTTAATTTATGAAATTCCACATGAAAAATAAATATACACTACTTACAATTTTATTGCTAGTGCATAATTACAATGTATCCTGCACAAATAAAGCCACTATGATTTTGTTCCGTAATCGGAGACGAAACAAAACCATGAGAGCGCAACAAATATATTAATAAAGACTATATAGAAATGCATATATACAAAGAAATAACTCAAGGAAAAACTAGCTCCACTTGATCAAGAAAAAAAAAGTGAATGTATAAAAAAAGAGTCGGGGGGGGGGGGGGAATTGTCGCGCCGAAATAAAGCCTCTACTGTTAATAACAATAATATCTGCCATATTTACATATGATTTGGAATATACGATATGACACACCATTTACCAATCTCTGGAAGACATTAGCATCAATATTATCCCAGGCCACAATGATGGCGGCCATTAGTTCTGCCACAGACTTGAACTGTATAACATTGACATTTAAAGTATTACCGAGGATATTACAAGCATTTTGTTGGGAACTGATATGAAGGTACAGCAGGGTAGGACATTCCATAGCATGGTTTCAGTTATCTAAAAAGAAATCCTAGGAGGATTTTTCAAAAGTTATGGGGGAGTTTTCCCGCTGAAAAGTCCAACTTAGCACGCAAGTTCTCTTTTCAGCTAGCTATAAATGGGTTTCTAGCAATTCTTTATGTTTGGTATCCAACATGCTGTCTGAGCGAAGAGCCAGATTAAGTTTACCACCATAATCGAAACCATTAATAGGCCTCCATCGTGCTATCTTTTGGAGATAATTTCCTCTCCTTTCCTCACAGCATACCAATAGTAAGCAAAGACTCTGAGCCATCCAAAATATTTTTTTTTATCAGCGAATATGACAAGATGCCACTGGTCCTTCCAGGTTTGATGATATTTGGCCCCATCGACTCTGCTTTGCTTGAGGATTGCTTTTAACATGGGCAGGCTCAATATGGGTACACAAAGTATTAGTAATGGTGTTTGGAGGCTTCGAGTACGGGTGGAAATTTAACCTGGCTCTTTCTCATACGACAAGTAGACCTTTTCAAAATATTTCTGGGAGTGGTTTTAGATAAATGGAGACAATCATGGGATGGCCTGTCCTGCACTGTAAAAAAAAATTGGGTAATTACAAAAAATTTTCTAGTAGAATTGTATTCCAAGAACTTTTTATGTAACGGCAACAATAAAAATTCATGCAACAGATACAGATTTGCACTTTGAATGAAACAAATTTTAAGGTTACTAAGAATTTTTTTGGGAAATCGTATTCCAAGAACTTTTTAAGTGACGATAACGAGCATTATAGATAAAATTTTAGTAAAGTTACCAAAATTTTAGTAAATTCTTTTGTAAAGTTACAGATGGTTTTAGTTTTGCTTACAAGTTTTGTAGATTGACATCATTTTCTTGTACAGTGAAGACATAAAATTTTAGTAAGCATAAGAGATTTCGGTTAATTTAGATTACTAAGGTTACAGATTTTTTTACAGTGTGTGCTTTCATCTCAATCATCAAGAAAATGCGCGAAATAACCTCAGTAGAACTTTAGATGCTAGTCAGTTCAAGTCTGTGGCAGAACTAAAGGCCGCCATCTTTGAGGCTTGGGTAATACTGATGATAATATCTTCAATGGAATGGTAAATGGTATGCCACATCGTACATTCTAAGTTCTATGTAATCATGAGGAATATAATTGCAATTAACAGTAATGGCTTTATTTCGGCGGGACTTTTTTCCAGACTTTTTTTATACATTTATTTTTTTCCAGTTCAAGTGAAGCAGACAGTGAGTTATTCCTTATAAGTATGTATTTCTATGTAGTCTTTCTTATTATATTTCTTTTGTTCAGGTGGTTTTGTTTCGTATTTTGTTTCGTTCGTCCAATTACGGCACAAAATCATGGTTTCCATATTTATAGGGAAACACAGTAGATTAAATAAAAAAAGAAAAAAATCAGTTTAAGATAAGATATAAAAAGCTATACAGAGTAGTACTATTTAATATTATTTATGGTAGTTTTACGGTATACATTTTTCTAGTTTATACTCCTTTACACAATCTCATGTTCTATAGTTTTATACAAAGTCTACGCTTTCTATATTATTCTTTCATCAACGATATTTTTAATGATACAGTTAATAATTCATATATTTATATGAAGAACCTTCTGAGCGCGAGAAAATTCTATTAGCACTTGGCAGTTTGCTCGTCAGTAATCAATATATCACGTTGAAAAGAAAATCCCGATTATAAGTTAGACATTTATACTTATAACACATTTTTAAATAGAATAATTGGAATTTTTTTAAATCTCAATTTTGAATCGTAGACATTGAAATTTTGAAAATCTAGTAGTATAGTTTATGTATTCATCGACATTTTTTTCGTTGAAAATAAATATTACAAAATAAATTTTCCTCCTTTCTCATAAATTAAATGAATATATATATAATTTTCAACGCCGAATTATTATATTTTTATTGAACATTTTTTTTAAATTTTGATAAATATTTCTTTATATTTTATTTTATTCGTTAATATAATTGTTTCTATACCACGTTGTAATTTATATATACATATATATATATATATATATATATATATATGTATTATATAATATATATATATATATATATATAGTATATAATATATATTTATATATGTATATATTTATGTATATATCCATAAAAACCTGTCTAATGAGAAATAAACCCTTGGTTATGGTTTAATATAGAAGTTGCTAATGAAAAATTCTTAAATATTTTTGAAAAAAAAGAGATTAAGTGATAATCGTATTTTTTTGCATTATTAAAAATAATTCTGAGATAACAAGTAAGTTGAAAAATATAAACTATATTGTGGTTTGGATCTGAGGGTGATATCGGTGAAAATTTTCTTTCGGATGGATGCAGTAGGTTACTTTTTTTTACTTTTTCTAATAAAGAGTACCTAAAACTGTGTAATGTCGCAGCATCATTTGCACATACATAGCTACATATGAAGATAATACATTTTATTCTGAATTCCCGCATTCCTACCGAAAATACTAGAAGTACAATGGTTACTTTTATGCAAATAATAAATATCTAATATAAGTAAAAAGCAACATATGTTATTCAGAATCAATATTTAATGGTATATTCATGTAGTGCAATGCCTACTAGCAGTATAAAATTGATAAAAGTATCATCTTTAAAAGCAGGCTAATTTCATAATAATTAATAGCATACATATTATGGGATTTGCATTGAGTGGAACTCTCAAAATGTCTCTCGTGTGTTTGCAAGATAATTAAAAATCTATCTGGAAAAACTAGGAGCAGAGTTGGATAGTATTGCAATTTTGCGGCCTACTTTGGCAGCGCACTTAGCATAATGCCAAATTTAAACGTTGAGCATAGTAAATATATGCTCAACATAGTTTAAATATGCATTAATTTTATTACCAGTACCGAAATAAGTTCATAAAAAAGATTAGGATAAGAATTAAAAAAAGATTGCAACAGAATAGCGATATTTGATATTGTTTAGATTTCATATTTCTTTGAAATTTAGGGTATATCCATTCATACTTTCCTAATACATACAGCTAAATCGGAACCATCGTTGTGTAGATTTATACAAAGTCGTATTATTCTTTTAGTAAATACTTTTTCAATAATACGGATAATAATATATTTATTGAAGAGAAATCTTTAAGCGCGAATAATGCTCTCATTTGACCGTTTATTCTGCATTAATCGATATATACCGTTAAAAAGTTTTATTATAAGAAATAATTTTATTTCTCAAATGCAGCTTTCGATAAAATAAATAGAATTTAGAATAAAAACTTTATTTTCAATCTTTAAGACTGGATTAAATATTTTTTCTAACTTTGTAGATTAATTGATGCATTCATCGAAAATTTTTCATTAGAAAATAAATTCTTCTAATTAAATTTTTCTCCTTTTTCATAAATCACACTGATATATTTTTTTAAGTCATTCAATTAACTATTTTTATATTAGACATTATTCAAATTTTTGAATACCATTTCTTTTGATTTAATTTTATTCGTTATTATAATTGTTTTAGTACTACGATGTAATTTATAAAATTAATCATAATGACATTATTTGTCATTAGAGGTTACCAGAAATGATTGTGTGTTACAGTATTTAAGCATTTTTAAGCATGAATTCCAAATGGTTGTTCAATGACATTTTTAAAAACTGTTTTTTAACACAGAAAAACACGTCCTAGAAATCGTTTTGACTTTTACAAAATAAAATATTCCGACTTGAACCAGAAATTTCTGTCTAAAATTTAGTTAAATTTATATACCATGAATATACGTTAAGAAAATACGTCAAGTAGTTTTAAATGAAACTTTTAAGGTGAAATATTTTTATAACACTTCAGTAAAATTTCAGATCCTTCTAGTGTTAATGCTATCTAAATATCTAAAAATTCAATTGTATTTACTATTAGTAGATGAAAGAAGAATATTTTTGAATGGCCATGCAATATCTCATGCTGCAAAACTTTATTACAAAGAAACTGTGGGAAACACTAAATTAATACAATGTTCAGAACGAATATCCAAGTAAATACAGGACAATATTTATAATCCAAGTAATTTCTGTTAACCTGAAAATTTTATTAAACTGACATTTATTGTAACGTGTTTACACTGTACTTCAATATCTGACCCTTATTGTGCTGGCTTCCAGATATGACACTAGAAAACCAGTTCCTCTAGTATTAGTATGATGCCCTACACATAATTACTTGATGCATAATGGCTATTGGAGCGACAAGTCCGTAAAATTTAATCTGATTTTCAATATTTTTGAAACTTGTTTTTGGAGAAACTTTTATAAAATTCGTATTTATTTTAAGTGATGTTCACCAAGTTCAGTAGTTATTTGAATAGTTATGTTTATGCTGTTTTATCGGTTTACATCTACGCTAACTTGCTAATGAGTGAAGAAGTTGTTTTTTGATGACTGAGGGTCAGTGAAAATGAAATATCAATTGGACTACTGTTTCAAGAGGAGTCTAGTGAATATGATCTATAATTCCGTTACATCTACATCTACAATACAACATTAGGACTTTGAAGCAGGTAAGGAAGATGCATTGAGTCTGTTTTGCAATTAAAAAAAAGTTGGAGGATGAAAGGGGGTAAATGTGGGCGTGTGTGCGTGTATACAGGGTGAGTCATAAATATCAAAACAATAAGCTATCTCCTTAAATATTGCCCCTAGACCCATACGTCTAATTGCAAAAATTCATTAAAAAATGTAAAATTTTTGATAAGATAATTGCAAGTCCATGGGGGGTTCTATTTAAAAAATTACGAAAATTAACTTTTTATATGGCCCCCGTAGGATAAAAATTCCAATGAGGAAAACTTTCCTTATCCAGCCCTGAATAATACACAAAAAGTTGCATCTTCATATCTTCAAAACTCGCAGAGTTATAGCCGTTTGAATAATTCATCAGGTTTTAAAGGATTAGACACAAATTGAAATGCGCGCAATTCAAAAGACAATGTTACTTTAACAGTTCTAAGAAACGTGTAAAAAATCTATCTTTTAAGTTAGAATTTTGATTTTTTTTTCTTTTTTGTGATGGTTAGCCACATAATTTGCTAAGAAAATCACATCCTAAAATTTATCATAAAATTTATAAAAATTTCATATGATTCGTACTAGTTTAAATGGGATAATTAAAAATCGCTATAACTCCAAGCATTATTTATCGGATTTCAATTTCTTTCCATTTGGTTAAAGATAAAAATCTGATTTCAGTTTTGTTTTGGGGGTTTTGTTTTTAAATATTAATTTTAGAACTATTAAAAATATTTATTGAAAAAATAATATAACTTCTAAAAAAATCTTATTTTCAAAAGTAGATAATTTTTCAATTTTGTCCGAAACAAACCTAATGTAAAATAATTAAAAATGACATGTTTCAAGTCTGTACTTTTTTTCTTTAACAATTCAAAACTTTTAATGAGGTCTGCACTGGATGAAATTTTCAATCCCATCCTTGAACAATCCTTATTAAAATCACTGTCTCTGACTGACCTAATACGTGCATGAAATAAGTAAAATTTGGTTCAATCAAAATTTTTACGAAAACCACAAAGATTTTAAAATTGCATTTATTTTACAAACGAAAAAAAACTTTAAAATTAATTTTTTTAAGAATAAGGTATTTGTACCCAATATGGACAGTGCTCTCAATATAGACACCCCTAATATCTTCAGAGGTAACAATTTTGATAGAGATATAGTATTACATGTCCGTGAAGAAAAGCAGTTGAAAGGATAATTAAGCCTGAAAAGTGAAAAAAAAAGCGGTTTTTTCGCTATTTAGAAGGAAACTTGTTGTTTCGTGCTGTGCTGATCTTAATTACAGGATTGCATATATTGCTTAAAAATGTTTTATTTATTTTTTACAAGATTTAATAAAACTACTCCCGATTTCCAATATGGGCACCTTATGCCCACATTACAAGTACAGCAGGTGAATCTTCATATTCACAAAAATAGAAAGCTAAGCAAAACCAAATACATTATTTCATAATATTTTATAGTAACTGAGGTGCTTTGCGTTGGTCTTCGAAGAGCCACAACCGAAAATGACCCCCCGTTCTAAAGTGCATGTTCTGTAGATATTTAGCGTGACCTATCCTCCCCGCAATACTTTAAGATATATTTATTTACCCCCCTCCTCTAAAATTCCATAGAAGTGTGGCTCTTCCATACACCCTGTGTAGTAGGTCAATAAGGAGTCACTTATCCATAATAAAGACTGGTGGTTCCTTATATGGACATTCTGTAAATATTTTTTATTTTTATCATTTAAACTAAACCGGAATAGTTACAAGGTCTCTAATTTTAATAATGATAGTCAACAGTCCAGGGATCATGGTCATATATTTTTGGAGTCCTATCACATGTATATGAAAAAAATAAATTTTCCTTAGCGTGTCCATATTAGGCACAGGTACTTTAGTATACTTAAATGCTAAAACATTAAACACAATAAAACCAGAAAAAAATTGCCTATGACGGAATTCTGTCTTAAACAAAAAATGTGTTGTTCCATGCAAAATTAATACAATAATACCTGAGAAAAAAAAAAAAAAAAAAAAACTCTATTTCATTTGTCTATTACGTATTTTTTCTTTCCTATGTGATTTCGTCTTAAAAAGTTTTACTGTATGACATTTTTCAAAGTTTCCAACGCACGAGATATGGATTAGTGATATTAAAATATAAGTGAAACATAAGAGACTCATTGATAAAATAAATATATCACAGCCTTTGGCGCTTCTTTAATAATAAAAAGTATAAATATAAAAAACGAAAAGCTATAATAAATATTTTTGTCAGAACTGCTCCCAACGAAACAATTTTTAACTCACTGAAGTAAAAAACTATGTAGAAATTCACGGCTGAGTCGGGCTATGATTTAAACGGTTGGTTTGATGTTGGTCCGGATTATGATTTTAACATTTTTCCATGCCGGGCAGAATTTTTTTTCCCTATGGGTTGGTTTGGGACCGGACCTAGATATTTCGATCCATGCAGACCTCCAGGGCTAACGATCAACATTTTTTGAAAACAAGTTTTGATTTAAATCAATACGCTGCTTTATTGTGTCCAAATAAGAGCCACGGTCTTGAATTGACATTTAATACGGATAATTTTTGGACGATCCCTCATTTCCTTTGCAAAAAAGTCAAAAAAATTTCCTTTATAGGCATGTTAAAGTGGTGTAAGTCATGAATTTTGGAGAATTTTGGATTTTAATATCTCTGTCAAATTTTCAGATACGAAGATTAAATTTTTGTTGTTCAATTTAGGAGTGGATAAAGAATAATTTCCCAACTGGGAATTTTGCTTTAGGGGGCCGTATAAAAATTTAATTTTCGTATTTTTTCAAATAGACCCCCCCCCCCCCCCAATGGAGTTGCAACTTATCTTATCAGAAATTTCACCTTTTTTATGAATTTTTGCAATTGAAAGTATGGGTCTAGAGGCAATATTTAAGGAGATAGCCTAAAGTTTTGATATTTATGACTCACCTGTATGTTTGTGTGTGTCCGATGTGTAGCCATGTGGACTTTTGAGGGACAAATAGAATATACTACATTTGTAACTTTTGTAAGTATTAGAAGCTTCGAAAAAATTTCTTTATTTTTAGATAATTTACTAAAGTATACTCATTAAATAATCTTTGTTGCTCTAGAAATTCATGCCTTGAAATTTTAATATTTTTAATAATCTTATGTGACATTAACCGATTAGTTCGTGATACCTGAAAAGTGCAATTCCTTTTTTAAAATCTTGATATTGAAGGTTATTTTTTTATTATTATTATTTTTTGAATCACTTTATGCATTGATGATACATTTAAGCACCAATAAAAAGAAATTAGAGATAATAAAGGGGATAATTATTGAGATAGAGTCACTTCTTGATAAATAATTCTGTAGATAATGAGATAAAATGAGTTTATTCCAAATTTCTACGCTATTTTCTTTCAATATCTAATTCTTTTTTAGGCATGATTTAACAAATGCAGTTATTGTTTGATATATCAGAAATTCTTCGAAAATTCAAGCATTATAGAATCGCCTGGGTATAAGAAATATTTTAATATCTGGCCCTTACAGTGCTACAGAAAAAGTAAAACTGCCGAACAGCATCCATGTACATTCATCATACTCTACAATCAGTAGAATATACTACTGCTAGAATCAGTAGAATGCTACAACAATCAGTTTGGATAACTATTAATAAACTGACGTGGTAAAATCCAAAAATTTCAATAAGTATAGCAGTTTTTTTAGGTTAAATATTATAAATTCATATTCATTATAATTCCAAAATATTACTGATGTTAACTCTTTTAAGTGCTAATTTGAATAGCTATATTTATTGCTTTATTAGTTAGTGTAAATCTATAATTGAAAACTATGATAACGATATGCATAGTTCAATTGCATGTGTGATAAATTTGTATTTTATTTCTAATATTTTGTTTATATATTAACAAAATTGCAATTTTGCTGTGGACTGAACTTTTTATTTTATTTTATGTGCAAATAGAATAATCATTCGTATCAGGACTACACGCGATAGATTAAAAAGTAGATTATGCTTCAAAATTATTAGAAATAATATTGTTAAAACCATGTAAAAAGTTGATAGTTTGAAATACAATAAATAATTTGAAATGCAAAAAACTCAAACAAAATAAAAATATTCTATACGAAATTTTCCATATGATAATTTTTACAAATATAAGAACATACCATAATACGATACAGACCATAATACGGAATTTTCTATACTTATTTTGCTGTTTTAAAGAAGTAAAATTCTTTTTAGTTACTCATTTCACTCATTTAGCTAAATTTACTCATTTCATTTCGATAATAGCACAAAATTTATGTAAATCCAGTTAAGTCAAGATTTCGTACTTTGAAAAAATCATGTATATATTTTAGATTAACAGTATGAAAAAAGAGCGGTTTAAATTGGACAACTGCTTCAAAAAGTATTGTATATTAAAGTTTTTATTTTGAAAAAGCTCTAATTACTAGATTTTGGTAAAATATGTTCTGGGCGACTCCGGCATCTTATGCTTAAAAAAGAATATATATATATATATATATATATATATATATACGAAAATTAATCGTGAACGAAAAATAATTTTAGGTCCAATTGATAACTTCCTCTTTTTGAATATAATTAAAATTAAAATATGAAATAAAAAGATTCAGTTTATTTAAGTGAATTACGTGAAAATCAGAAGCTTATTTCAGGATGATTCTCAAACTATTAAATTTTTAAAAATATTTTTAAAAGTCAAGAGTATTTTTTTTAATAACTGTGCACATTTATTCGTAAAAAGCTAATATTTAATAATTACGTGGATTATCCAGAAGCTAGTACAAAATTATACATAACTAATAAAAAAGAAATGTATGTTTTCTGAATGAATCCAACAAATTAAAAGAAAAAATATATCAATTATACAATTCAATTAAATTGTCTGCATATAAAGGTAAATAAATTATAATTTTGTCGTCTTTTAATTTTTTAACACAAATGAAAATATTTATATGCAGATTAAAATTGATCTAAAAAATGTTGTAGTTCAAACAATCTTTATACTTTACTTTTATACTTTGATTTCTATCACACATTTTTTTAAATTGTGTATTATGAATTCCGTTTACGAGACCCGATTTTGAAAATGAAATGTCTGTCACGATTTTTTGGTATGTGCCATGATCTGCTGAATGCACAATACCGAAAGCTGCTTTTCCGAAGTTGGAATATAAATACCCGTCAATATATATTTTATAAGCTTCTTTTCCAAAGAATAGGTTTAAAACAAATAAAACCATGACCGTTCGAAATTTTCTTGTAACATCTGCTCAAATAGCATTTTTAAACTCTAGTTTGATTTGTACTGTATAAAATGTCTCAGAAATAAATTTAATGTTAAATAAATGTTAAATTGAGAAAACTTGCTTTTTTTGTAATTTTTCTTTATAGGTATATTAATTTATTTAAATAATATATTATACTGTATAACAATAGTCATAAACATAAAGTGTTTTACTCATTCAAATACATAGTTTTAGCATTTTGTCTTAGGTATACCATAATGTTGCTGAATATTAATAAAAATTCAAAGCATTTTAATTACAAATTCTGGAAACTAATCTAAGTAAATATGTTGAACTAATCAATGTATAGATGTTATTTTGAAATGTGTGCCATGTTTAAACTATTCTGACAATGCAGGAAACCATGCGGTGAATCATATTGTTTTTATCATTTTTAAGTCAACTTTTTTCAAAATAAAGGTGCAAAATTGAATTTCACAAATGAAATATTGAAATTGCTAATAGCGTTTCTGCTAAATCATGATTTCTGTTCTTATATCCTTTTTTTTATTTGCATATGAAGTTTGCATATGTAGTTTGCATATGAAGTTTTCTTTTTTTTATTCTGCTACGCTTTAAATTAAAAATGTTTTATTATAATTCTTGGTGTAAGTATGATATCTGCGTAGTTTCGTTAAAACCATGTGCACTCTTAATTGCTTTTTGCAGTGTATATCCTAATTATTTGAAAAAGAATCATGCATTTTATGTGAAAAAGGCCAACGCGTTGCAGTACATAACCGAAATTAAAACATTCCAGCAATAAATAAATAAATAAATAAATAAAATAAATAAATAAATATAAATAATTAAAAAGTCGTATTTGGTAAAAGCTAAAAACAACCCTATTAAATGATATATAATATAATATAATTCAACCCTATTAAATGAAATATACAACTTAAAATAAAATAAGAAAAAAACGAAAATAAAAGCAGTAACAATAACTAAAAAGACTGTGATGTCGTTAACAGTGCATTAAATAAAATAAAATAAAAAACACAGCTGTATTTTACTAGAACGCTGAGAAACAAAATTAAAATGTTCAAGAACATATTTGAAGACCAAATACTTAACGTTTCCGTACTAGAGTTTACAGAATCATAATAATAAATGAATAAGGCACGAAACTGAAAGTAAAAAAAAAAAAAAAAAAAAAAAAAAAAATCAGGTACTGAAACGAAATTAATCTCTTGTAGAAAAATACAACTAAGTAATTCAGTCATAATACAAAATATACGAACAATAGGTATTTTCCAACAACAAATCCAGTCCATGTCTAATGCAACTAAACACTGTCATCATCATTAAAAAAAGTTGTACTATGTTTAAATAAGCAAGAAAGTTCGTGTGTTATTCATCAGGCATAAAAATCGATTCAAAAATCTCTTAAGTACCTACTTTATTACATGATATATTCACCACTGGCTTTAATTATATGTTGCCGTAAATACAGAAATTTAAAAATGTATATTTTGTAATTTTTTTTAAGTGAAAAAATGGGTAATAATTATTGTTACTGCTTCACGCTGCTTGTGTTGTTGCAATGTTGCTATTTCCACAGTTAATTATCTATGGACAAAAATAGATAACGAAAAATTGTCCCATTTGGAGGCGTCCAGGAATAAGGTAAATGAGGCAAAACTAACAAGCCTAGTGTTTTGGTCTCGTGCATGGTCACATTCGCTGTATGCCTACAAGCATTATCGTGGATGAGGAGAATTTCTCTTCTGTTGACCAGCGTGAACTGTTTTTGTTGCTCAATGTCTGAAACTTTTTCTAAATAAACACGTAGATGTCGACCGTGATGTTTTTCTCGCTTTTTCAGAAATTGTAGTGAATAAAACCGGTCTTGGCCAACCAAACACACCGAATTAACACTTTTCTAATGAATGCCTTATTTGACGGCACACGAAACGTAACCTACGTTTTATTCCTTTCTGTCCTATTTAAACTAAATTTCGTTACTTGTCAATATTTGGTCCACAGGATTGCTGCGGCGTCGGGCCATTGAGTAGCAGATTTTCAACAGTTGGATCTTGTTACCTTGGACTGAACATGCCATTTGTAGAGGTAGGGACTGGAATTTGGTCTATTGGAAAGAAGTCTATTGAATATCAGAAACGGCGATAATCCCGGAATTTTATTATGGGGATTCTATAAATTGTCGTTTTGGTGAAAGATATATAAAAATTTTCAAAATTTTTTATTTGAATGAGAGAATATAAAAGGGACTAAAAAGACATGTTGCATGCAGAATTAAATAAATCAAAAAACTAATTGTCGAGATATTTGTTAATTTTTTTACAAAGTGTTTTTATAACCCTGTATTCCATTCAGATTTGAATTCAAATATACATTTATTCGATATGAGACACTTAATCCGACGCAGTAAACTGATTGTTAATATGATTATCATTTTCGAATGAGGATTTTTTTTAATGCAATATGGGGCTATCTAATTAAGAGGTCGACCAAAATGCTACCGACAAATTATAAGATTAAATGCCAATAATTTTCGTAAATGTCACATTCATTTGACATTAAACACGTTAAACTATTTGTCACGTCATCGAAAGCTTTTTTTTTATTTAATGTTTTATCTGTATTTTATTAATATTTTACTAATTTCTTTATTTATTTGTTATTTAAAATACAAAATTATGCGAATTTGCATAACTTTGTGAGTAGTTTGATGATTTATAATAATTTTTTCCATATTGATCAATGGGTATACTGCAAGTAGTGTCTTAAATTCCGTGATAGATTATTACTATGTATTAAAAATATCTAAACATACTTTTAAATTTTATTTTGGAATTTCATTACATTTTATAAGTAGGTTGCCCATGCTTTATCTTCATATTTTGTACTAAGCATATCCATGATGAGAAAATATTACGGGGCCACCATCAACTAATTTTTAAATGAATATGAATGGTTTATCAAATGTAACTGTTCATCTTTAGTTGCAGCTCAGGATTTTGGCGACGTATTCTTGCTCTCATATAGTAAAGGTCGTCAAAAATAAAGAATGGGTAGATTTTAAAATTGAAAATTAATGTCAATCCGATTTTTGTTGCATTATTTTCAGATAAATCACTATTAGCGATATTTTACACATTGTATCATTACATTTCTCACGATTTGTAGATATTCATCCTTTAAGAAATTGAAATCTACAAAATGGAATTGTATTTTTAAAAGGAAATACTTGTGACAGATCTTTGTGTCTTGAAAAAAAAAAAAAAAAAACGTTCTAGTATAGATGTAGAATTTAAAAAAATAATAATTTACAATAGTTCATAAGTTTAATTCACGAATTCTTTGTCTTCTGTTTTGCAAATATATTACATGTTTTAAAAATAAAGCATTGAAGTTGTAATTTTAAAACATTGCAGTGAAAGTATGTAAACATTCTGTGCAATCAACAAATATTTGAAAATTACTGAAAGTATTTTTTTAAATGTATATTTATGCCTATCATTTATTGGCAATATCCATGTATTAATATTTAAAGGAGGCTTGTGGTAAAGTTATCACCGGCCCGGATGATTTACCAAAAGGAAAGATCGCACACAAAAAGAACCTCCGAATGTGTAACTTAGAAGATGAATCACAACATTTATTAACGAGAGAGTTAAGACAATGCAAGTGCCCCCGCATAGGGGGGGGGGTTAATTCACAGAGTTCGAGTGAGCTACATGCTGGCAGTTCGGTGATTATCAGTGAAGTGAGTACATAGTCATATCATTTATCCCCAATAAGGTGTAAGAAGTTTTTCACACAAAGATTTTGGCGACAGAAATTGTTAGACCACGCTTTCAGACTAAGATAAGTTTTTTGCGGTTAGCAACCCAGTAAGTTTCCCACTCTAGGGAACATATTTTAGGGTTGTAGAAATACTTTAAGCCTGGGAAGAAGACAGTGATAAGCAAGCCGTTACATACATTGCACTTTTTCTGGCCAAAATTATGTTATCCAGGTGGGCATTTGATTAGATAAAAGAAGGAATCAGCAGGACCGAAAAGAGTGAAAACTATTTCTAAAACACGATATTTGTGTACGACATGAGATTAAAAACAGGGCAAGTAAGGCAGATGTTAATAGAATGTAACGGATAAAAGATTATGATGAACCAAGCCCACAGTATTTTCTTTATTTTGTTAATAAATGCTGTAACTGAGAAACGACAGATGTTTTTCGAAGACGTAACAGTGATTCGTTAGAAAGGAAATTCTGTCATTGTTTTCTACCGAAAGCCCCAAAAGTTAATAAGTTTTAACTTCTAAAAGTGTGAGTAGGAAAGCTAAAAATTAACTGTTAAATATAGAATTAATTTAAACTAATGGGTTTATTAGTGAAAAGGGAATTTAAAACAAATCTAAGAATTTATTAAGGGGGAAAATTACTGCTTTTATAAAAGGGAAAATATATGTAGCGATAATCTTCGCTACAAGGCTAATATATGTATTTCCATAAACTCCGTTTGTTGTACTATAAAACAACTTAACATAGAGGTAATTATTTTATAAAGATATTTCATTTAAAGTTTCTAAATTGAGTGCGAAAATGTATTCTAAGTCATATTTTTTTAATGTAATCTACAAGATTAATTTACATTTCACATTAAAATTGAACAGATTTATTTTATTTGTGTAAAATGGATTGCATTTAAATAAGTTATAAAGTATCATTTCCTTAAATGAAGCAAGGGAATGATAAATATTTGTCTCATTCATTAACTTAATTGAATTTCATTATCAACTCTATATCATGGGAATGGTTTCTATCTATTTTAAATAGTCACAATTAAATGAATGCTAAGAGTTGAAAAATGTAATTTTTTTCAAAAAGTATTTTACATATTATGCTATTGTTGAAAACAATTATTAATGTGTTAAAATAATTTATTTTAGTTTCAGAAGAATAATAACTGAAACAATTTCATAAAAACGCCTTTTT
This sequence comes from Maratus speculifer, assembly GCA_964019185.1. Classification (NCBI taxonomy): domain Eukaryota; kingdom Metazoa; phylum Arthropoda; class Arachnida; order Araneae; family Salticidae; genus Maratus; species Maratus speculifer. Next base: position 163,539,538 of record OZ025294.1, on the reverse strand, counting down.
TATGTTTGTAAAATGAGTAGAATTAAAGATTTAAGGAATATGACTTTATTATTATTTGATACTTGTCTTTTCATTTAAGTATATGCATAATGTACACAGAAGAGCCACTGCATTATGACTACCTGTTTAATACAATCTTTCGCCCATAAATCTGGCAACCCCCAATGTAGTATCGACTCTAAAAATGTTTCGTAGGTTATCTGCGGTATCTGATCTCAATCCCTCACCAGTTGGTTCTGCAATTCTCGCACATTTCTAAGTGCTATCATGATTGCACACAGTAGGATTTCCAGATTGAAACACAAGTATTCAATTGGATTCATGTCAGATAGAATTTGCAGCAAGGACATGAGTTGAAATTCCCTATGATTCTCCTCGAATAAATGCCTAATGAATCGATCCATATGACAAGGTGCATTATCCTGTTGGTAAATGCAAGAATCAGCAGAAAACATCGTTGTTATGAAAAGTTGCACATGGTCTGTAATAATGTCCAGGTATTGCACATGGATCAGGGATTGTTCCAGTGAAATCATGGATCTAATATGCCCTATAAAAATTTCATTCGCATGATAATAGAGCCGTCACAGTCTTAATTCCGACCAACTGTGCATTCTGAATCGAGTTTTTCCGTTAGAATTCGGCGTATTTGCATGCTCCTGACAATGTGACAAACCAGAAAATAGGACTCTTCGGACCATGCAGCTTCTTCTAACCTTCTATGATCCAAAATTGGTTCTTTACAGGCATCTTAATTGGTTGAAATAAATTTCTACATATACTTTGTGAGGTAGTTATTTCTGATAAGATGATGTTTGCTAGCTTGTCTAATTGTATTTTCAAACAGGTCCTGGCACAGTTCTGGAATGTTGGTTGGCATAGATTTGATGAAACATTTAATTGCAGAATGCATCATAATAGCTTATTTCAGAAGCCTTACTACTAACTACATGTTATGTGCATATTAAAGGTAATATAAATTAAATTTCCTCAGAAAACAGTCTTATGATAGGTTAGTTTCTGCCCAGAGGTCTAAATTTGGATATGGTACCTGCTTGAAACATTAAATTTTCATGCAATGAGAAAAGAGCGTGTATGAAGTCTCAGAGATTGATCTTCAAACTGTGATAGTCATAAATAGTATGTGTTCTGCTACCACGAGTAAAGTTCGGCTTATGGTAATGTTCAGGATTGTATGATAGCAGAAAAAGGATCCTATCACCGAATTTTTCATTTTATTGCACATGATAAATTATATCTTACTTATTGAAAATATATAATTTAATTCAACATTTTGTTTTTGCCCTCTGACTGTCTTGCAAAAGGGAAAATTTGTAATGCTGTTTTCACTGCATTTTGTTTAAAATCTACTGAGTTCTAAAGTATGCTTCAATAATGATATTAAAAAAAAATTGGGAATGACCAAGTGATGATCGGTCAAAATTAGATTTATGGTTAATTGAGTATTTTGTTCTCACTGCATAATTCTTTCTATATTATTCCTGTAAAAATTTATATTATTACAGTGTTATTTACAGAAGGAATCAATAATGTACTAAATAATAATATAGAAAAGTAACTTTGCACAAACATGTTTCTGATATTTACATTTTTTACAAATTCACAATGAGAAGAAATCAGTCCGAATTACAATTTTAGTTCGCCCCCCGATATCTTCAACAGGTACATTGTATCCTATTAAAAAAATCCTTCATATTTTGAAAGCCCATTTTTTTTACTCTAAATAACTAAATTTTGCAATTTAGCGTCATTATTCCATTCGCCGCCAAGTAGGTATTTTGTCATTAGTAAAGGTCAATGATTCTGCCAAATGTCGTCAGTATTTCGCGATATATTGGCATCTTATTGACTGTTGCCAACTTTGAGGATTCAATTACTGTCACGATATCAAAATTTGGATAAGCTTTTCAACGTTCATTTCCTTGCATTGATACGTAATGACCTCTAAATAATTCACTAATCGAATTTTCTCAAACAAGTAAATATCTTTTTTTTTTTTTTTTTTTTTTTTTTTTTTTTTTTTGCAATACAAAACAGTTGGATACAAGATTCAGTAAAAATATTTAGGGCCATTGTAAGAGAACTGTAAATAACCCTTAAAAAAATAATTAATCGAATTTTCCCGAACATATGATTTAGATTAATGGTCGCCCGGTAATGCAAAATGATAAGATGAATAATTTAGGCAAAATAGTCTGAGTGGAATTTTTAAATAAATAAAGTTTGACTCTGGCAAATCTAGATTAAAAATTAGAAAGTAATCTTAATAAAAATAAATAATACAAAATTTTACCGAAATGTAACTTAGTCCTATGCATTCCATTTACCCTAAAAAGGTAAGATAGCAAATTCAGTAAAAGTCGTTAAAGCCATTTTTAGAAAAAAAATTTGTGAATTCGTAGCGGTTCTAAAACAAACCATAAATTGAATTTTCTCGAACATATTACCCACTGGGTAATACCTAGTCTAATTGACTTCAAACAATTCGAAATGGCAAGTTACAAAATTTATTTAAATTTATCGGAGAATTTTTTAGATAATAGTAGTTCAACACTTAGTGACCTCAGATGATGTATTAAATGGGTTTTGAAATTATACGATGTTGTCCATTGATGTGATAATATTCCAAAAATTGGAAAATTTAGTCGAAATCGTTTGAGCATTTTTAGATAAAAATTGATTGACCTTGACCCGTAGTAATCCAAAATGAACTAATAATCAAAACTACTCGAACATGTGACTTAACGCAATGGTCTCTCGAGAATCCAAAATAGTAGCACAAAAAAATATTTCGAAATCATTTAAACTGGCTTAAATAAAATTAGTTTGATCCACAGTGATAAATAATGAACAATCAATCTATTCTATTATTTTAACACAATCTAACTGATTGGTAAAGTTATCATACGAACTGAATATTTCCGCTGAGCGAAATATTTGCCCACTTTCGCTCAGCTGGAAATATTCAGTTCTTATGATAACTTTACCACTCAGTTAGATTGTGTTAAAATAATAATATATCTACGTATCCATCGTTCTATGGAATTCCATTACCTGTGGCTTATTCTGCCGAGCTGTCTAAATGACAGACCAGATGTTATGTCCAATAAGGTTATCTGAGCGAAAAAATCCCTGCCGGTTATCCATCGGTTAGCTTAACAGGCAAAGCATTGGCCTTGTAAGCCAAGTATCCGGGTTCAATTCCCGGCTGGGCAATTTTTCGCTCAGCTGGAAATATTCAGTTCGAATCAATCTATTATTATCGCACATTTGACATTGATTTGATATTCTTAAAATATAAAACCGTATAAAAAAAATCGTTACAGCATTTAAAAATAATAATAACGATAACTTGGGACGCAGTGAAGCAAAAATGACCCGCTAATCAAAATTTCTCGAATATGTGACTTATTTGAATCATCTTCTCGTGCCTGGAAACGACGTAACACGAAATCATTTAAAAAATCGTTTGAATCATTTTTTTAAACGCAATTATTTTGACCTTAACCTATATACATCCAAAATGACGACTAGTCAAATATTCTTGAATATTCGACCGAAGCCAATGATCCTCCCATGCTTGGAAACAGTACAATATAAAATATCATCAAAATTTTAACATTTTGAACATTTAGTATGACCCCGACACATAGTGACCCAAAATGACACACTAATCAAATTTTCACAAGCATGGCAATTCCAATCTAATGCTTTTCTGTTGATCAAAAACGGTATAATACAAAATTTTGCCAAATGTTTTAAGCTTTTTTAAATACAATTAGCTTTATTAACCCATTTATCTTCTAGTAATAGTATAAAAATGCAAAATTTAATCATAGAAATAATCAATAATTAATAGTTAGAGACGTTTTTAAGGTAAAATTTACATACACACAGATGCACACACACACACAAGATTTTCTTGAATTATTACATAAGATTACTGCATCCTTGAATTATATTACAAACTCTTAATCTAAGACTGATTTTAAACACCCCGTTTATATTTATCTTAAATTTATATTTGAATAATTCTCTCCGTTAAACAATACCCACTATCTATGGAAACTGGTGTAGAACCGTCAATCTAAACTTACAGTTATATTAAAATTACTTTATTTACACGGTAAAACAACAAACGTATTACAGAACAATATTAAATATTAAAATCCTGAATAAATTGAACCGCCTTCCCTATTTATTTAATTTTCAAAGTGATATGCATTTCATTTCTCACAGTGGAGTAAAAATTTTAATATTTCATTTTGAACGAAATAACATATTTCCTCTAAGGATTTCTTGGATCTGAAGTTCAAAATGTATTGGGAAAATAATTCATAAGCTTAAACTGCATAGAATTACAATAATGTGTTTTTAATACAAAAATATTTTGTAAGATAAGGATAGATACGTTTACATTTGTATTAAAATGAAAACGATATTCTGTTACAAAGAATCAAAATAAATGTAAATTAGAAGGAGATAATTTTTTATGAATGTATAACATGAAGTCTACCTATATGAATAAATTATCATTATTTTATTATTTTTAATGTAACACATTTTCCTTAAAAGTTTTAAGTAAAGTAATATTTTAAAAATGAAATATTGTTTTTGATTATTTATTTGAATTAAAAAGAAATTTTCTGAAATATTCATGAGTTTTAGTACGAATTTCGTTATTCATAAGGTCATGCAATATTTTTAAATGTTACGTTATTTTAATATTTTATATGCTTAATTGTGTTAATGAGGCCAGTGTACTTTTATAAATCTATCAAATAACATAGTGTTTGGGCACCACTATTTTCGAAAGGAAATAGTTATCTTATTTAATAGTAATTTTTTCTGCTATTAAATAAGACGAAGACAATTACACAGTTTTAATCAAAATCCATCGAATTCTTCGTCACTCACTAATACATTTAAAAATTCAGCTTACATTTTCATACTGAAATTCTTGTATGGATAATTTGATTTTTTATGAAATCTTCTGTTCTCATTATCCTAAAGTAACATTAACTTTTGGAACTATATTATTTACTATAAAGTGGCAAATGCTTCCCCAGCAGACCACCTTCCATATACTATTCTTACTATAAGTCAATAATTCTTAAAGTATATAAAAAAGCCCAAAATTGATTGATGAACAATATATAAATGATATATGATTAGCTGAAGTAGATAAGAGTAAACTGGCTAAAATGTTTTCTCTTAGTGCTAGATTAAAAAATATATATATCAGAAATACTTAGGATTCTTCTTTAAGAAATTCTGATATATATATATTTTAATTAATATTGTTTAATTGAAAATATTGTTTTGTTTGGTACGTTTTATTAATGTGTTTTATTTTGCATTAACGTGCTGTTTATACTAGCGAGTATATTCATAATGATTTGATAGATAATCAAAAAAATTAATAGAATGAATACATATTTTTTTAGAAGTTTCCCAATTCTGAATCCCTGCTAACTGACTTTCAGAGCAGAAACTAAGTGTTGCTTTAATATTCAGTTCATTTGTATTAATTAATTTTTGAAAATTTTTGTTTCCGTATATATGTGTATATATATGGATATTTATATAAATATATTTATTTTTCATTACAACCAGTAATGGACCAGTCAAATAAGTACATTACATTGTGAATTACATATTTAGAACAAGTCAGTCACTGATGAAATTATTTAAAATCATAGCCAAAAATTTTTGTTTTCATTTCTTGCAATAATCAACTCGGCGAGAGAACTACACATCATGATAATATTCATTAGATAGTAATATATGGATAATTTTAAATTTAATTATAAATGCCAGAAAACACTCAAGTCCGGCATAAGTTAAATTACTCGAGAAAATTACAACACTTTAATTATTTTTAACATAAAAAAAAAAAGATTTGACGATATTTGGAGGTGGCCACTATTATTATTTTGTACATCAAGAAACTTAATAAAGAGAATCGTGTTTAATTTTCAAAATTTATTGGTTACAAGACTATTAAATATATATCTATATACCACTGAACTTCTCAAACAGTTTTTTTTTAATGTATGCAGTGGCGATATAACTGTATATGATTAAGCATTAAAATTTATTTACTTAAAAATGAGATAGGTAATCATATGTACTCTTTGACTATATCACTTTCAAATTTTATTAATGAATACGTGATATTATTTTTATTATTTTTTCATTAACTATTTTCACAATGAAATTACATTTTTTAGACACGTGATAATAATTTATGTTTTCCTGAAACAAGATGTGATAAGCTTTGTTGTGCATCTTTAAAAAAAAGTCTTAAAATTTTTTTTTCTATAATATATAAAGAAAACAATAAATGTGGGCGTATGTGCTTCAAATATTCATATCCTCTACGTTTGATATAAATCATTAAAAAAAGTTCTTTTAGTATTCCACATGAAATGCTATTAATTTGCAACTTTTTCTGTAAGTTTAAACGATCGATTAGTTTGTTCTTTTTTTTTCAGTTTTTTGAAAAAAGTAAAAAATTCCGTCACTCTCTTTTATATCTTGTTTTTCCAAGTTCCGCGAGGATTAAAAATTTCAATGACATAGCAAAAATTTATTTTCATTTCATTTTTCATACGCTACTGGTTTGAAGGACAGTTTGACAGAATGTAGTTAAGTATCAAACGTAAAATATAAAGCATCAGCGAAAACGTTTAATGTAAACTTTCTTCGATGTTTGAAATAAACTGAATTTAGTATTTATATTAAACACGATGTATTGAATTTTTATTTAAATAATTACAGATATTTTTTGTATTTGAAATTTTTGAAAATATTTATGTTCATATATATATATATATACATATATATATATATATATATATATATATATATACCGGATGTCCCAAAAATGACTGATGGATTTTAAAATTCAATAACTTGCAAACGGTGATAGCTATTTAAAAAATTTTTGAAGGAGGGTTATGTATAAAGTCAGGAATTTTGTTACCGTAATTTTTTATTTTAGTTCGCATATTAAACAATAGGTGGCGCTGACGGAGATTGAAGGCCAGGTGATCAATGCTGAGTGAAGCGTCGATCTGGCCTTCAATCGCCATCAGCGCCACCTATTGTTTGATATGCGAACTAAAATAAAAATTATGGTAAAAAAACTGGCATTGTACATAACCCTGCTGCAAAAATTTTGAATTTTAAAATCCATCAGTCATTTTTGGGACACCCGGTATATATATATATATATATATATATATATATATATATATATATATGTTGCGGCCAAAACCCGAAATCGGCCAATTCTAGAACTGGCCGGCCGATTCCCGAACTGGCCAGTAACGTTTAAAAATGACTGGCCAATTCGCGAACTGGCCAGATGCGATTAGCCAATTCGCGAACTGGCCAGATGTGATTGGCCAATTCCCGAAATAGATAGAGGCACTCGGTTTAATCATTTCTAACACAGTTGAAAGTGTCTATGAATTCAAATAGTGTAGTCGTCTACCTGGCTATTCTCTAACTCGAGTAAAGGCTCGCGATGACTTGTATTTGTTATCTTATTTCGTTTATCAATTTATTTTGGCACTGATAGGGAATTGTGTACTGTTTTTTGTTAATTTACTGGGATATACAAAAATATTTCGTTTCAATATAATCAATAAGAATCGTTTTTACGGTACATTTTAATGTTGTTACATTACAATAAAATTGGTACCTATGTATCATTAATAAAGACGACAAACAGTTATTTGTTACAGTGCATGAAATATAGCAATTCTAGATTTTTTCAGAAACACTGAAAATTTTATTACTAAGAAAATGATGAAAGAATTTTTTAGTGCCTTTTAATGATGTTACACTATTTCAAATTTAATGAAAATCACATGCTTCTCTAGTGTAGAAGAACTTTTTTTATAGAGTATATTGATTAAGTAGCCATTTTAGTTCGTTTATTGGGACGCCAAAATGAATTCCGATAAAGATTATGATATTGCCAAAAAATCCTTTTTAGGGGATTTTTATAATGTTACATTATTTGAAACATAATGCAATTTACAACCCTAGCTTATGTAGGAAGCAATATATATTTTGTAGAGTATTGGTTAATTAGTAATCATAGTTCGTTAATAGAAACATCAAAAATGACTCCAATGAAGAATTATGATACATTTCATACATAATGAAGTTTATATGCCCTTCTCATGTGGGAAGCAATGCTTTTTTGTAGAGTATTGATTATGTAGTCAATATAGCTCATTTGTAGGGACGCAAAAAGTATTCCGATAAAGAATTATGATAAATGCAAGGAATCTTTCATAAAGTATTTTAATGATGTTACACTATTTCAACATAATGCATATGTGGGATGTAAATTTTTTGTAGCATATTGAATAAGTAGCCATTCTAATGTACGTTTATAAGAACGCCAAAAAGAATTCCGATGAAGAATAATGATGTATGCCAAAATACCTTTTATAGGGTATTTTAATGATGTTGCACTATTTCAAACATAATGCAATTTACAAGCCTGTCTCATGTGAGTAGCAATATTTTTTTTAGAATATTGATTAAGTAGCCATTATAAGGAAATATAATACATGCGAACAAATCTTTTATAAGGCATTTTAATGATGTTACACGATTTCGAACATAATGCACATGTGATACTTTTTTTGTAAAGTATTGATTAAATAGCCGTTACAGTTCGTTTACAGGAACGCCAAAAAGAATTCCGGTATAGAATTATGATGTATGCCAAAAAATCTGTTATAGGTTATTTTAATGATATTACACTATTTCAAACATAATGCAATTCATCAGCCTCACTGATGTGAGAAACAATGTCTTTTGTTGCGTATTGATTAAGTAGCATTTGTAGATCATTTATAGGGGCGCCAAAACAATTCCAATAAAGAATTATGGCATATTTCAAACATAGTAAAATTTATATTCCTCACTCATGAGGGAAGCAGTAGGTTTCTTTGTAGAATATTGATTAAGAAATCATTATAAATCGTTAATATGGACTCCAAAAAAGTATTCCGATAAGGAATTATGATATATGCGAGAAATACTTTTACAGAGTATTTTTTTTTATATTTCACAACTTCAAACATAATAAACCCTTTATACATTTCTAATATGCTCTACAACATGTTTTCTATAGATTATTGAGTAGGTGGAATTTACCATTTATATTCCGATTGTTTTTCATGTGCATTTCCAGCTGCGATAAACTTTTAATATTTATTTGTAAAGCAATTTGTAGATCATAGAAAGCTTTAATGAAATATAAAATAAATAGATTACTAGTTGCGGAAACCTATTGCTGAAATGAAATTTTACTTTTTTTTATGCTTATGTGGATATCTCTTTACATAAAAAGAACCGGAGTAAATTCTCTTAACAACATTGCGATAGAGTTGCATGATATTTTGTAATCTACACAGTGATTCATTTCCTTTCTTGTTTTAAGTTTAAAATTGCATATTTGTCGATGAGTTACGTTTATTACTTTAAAAAAATCCCCCTTCATGTTTATTTTAATTTGTAAAGAATCTTCTGCAGAATGTAGTTAATCAGGTTCAAAAGAATTGGAAATAATGCGAAATACCATAAATTTACTGAGACCACTTTTATACAAATAAAAAATAATATTTCTATTAGAAAAAATGGCAATTTAGACCACTAAGGTGGCATATCAGAATAGCCTGGAAATATCCTTTTCTGTCACGTGTGCATATCAGTGCCATCAAACGGAACCGTCGCAAATTACGTTCTTCTTTGAATAAGAAACAATTTCTAAAAGAGTTTCATGACGGCGCCGCATCTACTGGGTAGCCTTAAATCCCCAATTCGGGTGTTGGCCAAGGCTTCTCGGCCAGTTCGCGAATTGGCCGGCCAAAACCCGAAATACGCTATTCATTTCATGTATTTCGGGTATTGGCCGGGAAGCTTGGCCAGTTCGGGTATTGGCCGGCCAGTTCTAGAATTGGCCAGGCTCCGGGTTTTGGCCGCAACATATATATGTTGAGGCCAAAACCCGAAATTGCCCAATTCTAGAACTGGCCGGCCAATTCCCGAATTGGCCAGGAATGTTAAAAAATGACTGGCCAATTCTAGAATTGGCCGGCTAATTCGCGAACTGGCCAGATACAATTGGCCAATTCGCGAAATAGATATAGCACTCGGCTTAATCCTTTATAACATGATTGAAAGTGTCTATGAATTCAAATAGTCTAGCCGTCAGCCTGTCCGTGCTCTAACTCGAGTAAAGGTTTCGGTTAACTTGTAATTCTCTTCTTATTTGGTTTAACAATTAATTTTGATATTGAAAGGGAATTGTGTATTATTTTTGGCTAATTTAGTTGGGTACTCAAAAATATTTCGTTTCAATATAATCAATGAGAATATTTTTTACTGTGCATTTTAATGTTACATTACCTTAATTACAAAAAAATTGGTACTTATGCATCATAGTTTGGGTGTTGGCCAAGGTTTCTCGGCCAGTTCGCGAATTGGCCGGCCAAAACCCGAAATACGCTATTCATTTCATATATTTCGGGTTTTGGCCAGGAAGCTTGGCCGATTCGGATACTGGCCGGTCATTTCTAGAATTGGCCAGGCTCCGGGTATTGGCCGCAATATACATATATATACATATATACTCCTGGACAAAATTTTAAACTCACAAAATTTTTAATTTGTTTAAATGGTAATATAAATAAACTTAGCGTTCAATTAATAAAAGATGAACATGTATAATAATACATTTAAATTTAATGTAACACATGAATAAAATTGAGCAAAGAATTTAAATAAGAAAATACATTACTTAAAATTAATAACATTATGTGAGACCTTGGACAAAATTATAAACTCAAAGTTATGAATTTCCATATTCTGGCATATTTGATATAAATAAATTCAATTTGTGATAAAAACTAATAAATGGAGTCATTTTGGATCAATACATTTCAATACATCAATATATATTTTAATTTTTCTCATAAAATAACATTATATGAGATCTGGACAAAATTATAAACTCAAAGTTATGAATTTCTATACTCTGAAATTTTTGATATGAATAAATGTATTTTGTGATATTAAACTTATAAATGGAGTTATTAGGGATGAACGTATTTCAATACATCAATGCATTTTTCTAATTAAAAAAGAAGATGAGTAATATAAATATACTACATATGTAAACTGAAAACATAAAATTATAGAATTTAAGAACTGGCTGTCCTTTTGAGTCCTGGTCCAATGTATTAATGCATACATTCAAAAATGTGTTGAACCACCATTATTCTGAATGACTACGAATATATGACTTGGCAATGATTGAACAAGCTTTTCCAACTGCTCCATAGACATTTGGTTCTAGTTTGAAAAAATTGCCATCTTTAAATCATTTGTGTTTTGATATTGAAATCCATCGCAATAGACAATTCGAATCATGACACCCCAATAGTTTTCAATGGGGTTTAGATCAGGGCTGCTGGCTCGTCAGTTCAAGACTTTTACATGCCAGCTCTGCAGCCACTCTTTTATACTTTTTGCAGAATTTATTGCTACATTATCTTGCTGAAATACCCAGTTAACTCCAGCAAACAATTGTCTATAAGGCAAAAGATTATCTTCCAAGCATTAACTGGTAGTCCTCTGCTTTTTGTTTTCCATTCAGAAAAGTCAGAAAATTTTTACCATTCTGAGAAAAACCAGCCTACACCTTCCACCAAAGTTTGTACCAAAGATATGCCATTCTTCATGTTTGATATTATACCAGTAGTATCATATGCCATCTGGGCCATCTAAATTAAACTTCCTTTGATCTGACAAGATGACTTTGCTCCACCCTGTTGTCCGTGACATGTGCTGTTGTGAAAAATGAAGTCTGGCTTTCATGCGATGGGGTTGAAGTTTTGGCTTGGCTTTCTTTTTTCTTTTATTTCATATTGGGCACTTGTTAATGAATTTGTCTGACAGTTCGAAGGCTTACATTTAAAGTTTTAAAGTATTTACAATTCGACTAGGAAAAAGCTCCAGTAATAGATGCAGCTTGTAAGATAGATCTTCGATTTCTTTCTGTTAACTTTGGACGTCGACCACTCCATTTTTTAAATACACTGATGGATTTTTTTAAAATGTTTTTTTACTGCTCCGTGTGAACACTTAATTCGCAAAGAATTTGGCATTGCGTTTTTCCTGAAGCTCTAAATGCCAAAATTTTACCAACTTGTACCCCTGTGAAAATCTTTCCTCGAGGTATTAGAAAAATTGTTGATTTTCACTGTTTTAAGAATAACATGTAGTGACACACAATAAACAAGATGCATTAAAAGAGAACAAAATTATTCTAACAGAAATTCAAAAGCAGATGATAAATGATTTTTAATAAAATCATTCAGAGAATTGAAAATATGAAAAAAAACATTGTTTACATTAATACCAATGTGAAAAATAATTTCACTGAATTAGTTTCTTATTTCAAAACGCATTTATTATTTATATAAAAATACCAGAGTATAGAAATTCATAAATTTGAGTTTCTAATTTTGTTCTGGTCTCACATAATGTTATTTTATGAGAAAAATTAAAACAGGTTTGATATATTGAAATGTATTGATCCATAATGACTCCATTTATTAGCTTATTATCATAAAATGCATTCATTTATATCAAATGGGCCAGAATGTAGAAATTCATAACTTTGACTTTATAATTTTGTCCAGGTTGCACATAATGTTACTTTTTTTAAGTTATGTATTTTTTTTATTTAAATTACCTACTCCATTTTATTTATGAGTTATATTAAATTTAGAAGTTTTATTATATATATTCATTATTATTTCATTAATGTAAAGCTAAACTTATTTATATTATACTGTAAACAAATTAAAAAAATTCTGAGTTTATAATTTTGTCCAAGAGTGTATATATCGAAACACCAAATTAATTTAAATAAAACTTATATGTCTGCAAATTTATAAACATGTTTATTGTCATGTTTTATAGTTGATATTTATTGTTAATTTGGATTAGAAAAAAATATTTATTAAATATTTATATATTTATTTAATACAATTTTATACTCATCGTTTCACAGAATACATTTTTAAAATTTTGTTTCTCTAAATATTTGTTTATCAAAATTGAATGAAGCACCTCACAAAATGTTTAGAATGGACAGAATATTAAAATAGTACATTTTGCACATACTCTTCTCAGCTGCGTCGAACTAACAAGATTTTTACGCAAGATGATAAAAGAAAGTTTAGTCAAATAAACCTTTCAAGAACCAGCTAATATTGGAGAACTGATTAAGCGGGCCCCCTGGCGAATGTTATCCGCGACCAGTTTTCAGATTCTTGAGATTCCACCTCTGTGATATTCTTCGTGTTAAAATGCAAGACTGACTCGGGTTCCAGATCAAAGATATCATGTCCTTCTTTGAGTGAGAAGTAGGAAGCATTAGGCGCAGACGAACGACGAGATAATAGTTAGTACTTCCGATTCCATGTGGATAAACTTATTTTTGTCACTCAGTACGCCGCCGCACGTCCCATAGCCCGGTACCCTCGGCTTAATCCATCAGGATGTGGAGTACTATTTTCACATATCGTGTTGTACATTTTTCATTATTTATACTGATATTTTACAAAGTTTTTTGAGTTGATTTTGTTGGTTCGGATGACAGGGGTACTACCCTGTTACAGGGGATCTTCATTCCTAGCTAATAGCAGATTCTTTGCTAATTTTCATGGTTTATTGTCCTCTAACATGCTGCCACACACATTTTGCTGTCGATGATGTAAAAGCCTTTATAAGGATACGGTCGTTTTGATTATCTTCAGTCAGATTTTGTCGTAACTTCCGGACTCTGTAAAACAGATCGTCTGATGTACAGTAATAGACGAATACACTTAATGAACAATCGACATAATACATTTATATTTTGTAAAAGCTCTTTATTCAAATTAGGAATGCAGTTAATGAAATATTAATCAAAAACACATTAGCAAATTCTGTCAAAGATTAATGCACAAAATTTTATATCGTGTACACATGTGTACAAATTGTTTTTATTAATATTTGCAACTGACAAATTTAAACAAAATTTAAAATTAACTTAATCTATATAAAATTTACTATGAAATGCTAGAAATTAATCAACTGATTTAAAAAATTTATATTATAGTAACCGTGCTTTTTTTTGAAGTTGTAACTTCAATTTAAAAATATTTAATGTGTATTAATAGAAACAGCATCATAATTTTGCAACGACTTGTAGTATCGCTGATTTTTGTATATAAAATGTTTCAGACGATTAGTTGAATGGGGTTCTATAGCACAAAGTCCCTTTAGGGACAAAAGCTCAAGACAGAAAATCCAAAGAATCAGCTATTTAACTGGAACAAAAACAAGTTGTGTTAGTACTGAATGTAGCTAAGGTACAAGATTAAATTCGATTCACTGGTTATCAAGATATTGGAAAAAATCCCCGTAATCCAGGTAATATAACAATAGCTAGAGTTTGTAAGAAACACTACTTATTGCATGCGTTGCCATGGTATAACTTTTGAAAAATATCTTCATAACTTTTCACTATATAATATCAGGAAACGCCCCCCCCCCAACTACGAAGTTTATATATATACACTATGTGGCTAAATGTGACCAGCAACCTGCGATGGTAGACATTTTGTTAAATATCTAGATAAGTGTAAGGTTAAATATTTTGAATACCACCTTAATATGGCTCTTATAAAACCAGCTCCAGGAATACAAAAAAATAAACATTTTTTGATAGCAGTTGCCAACAATAAAAAAAAACAATAAAATCTTACCACAATAACTATTTTCCTGTTGCAAGATTGTGTGCTCATGATGAGCTTGTGAGAACAAATTTCCATCTTGAGCAGCAGAGCAGCCTTACCAATATATGAGAGTAAAAAATGCTAAGCTGTGCATTGCTGTTGTAGCTTAATTGGTAGAACACTTGAAGCGCAATTCCAAGGTTTCCGGATTCGATTCCCGTGTCGGACATTTTACACCTTGTTGTTTCTACACATAGTAAGTTATAATTCACATATTAAATATTGAGAAAAAACGTATTTAAATATGTTCGAAATCTTTACTTTAATAACCACAGAATGTTCCATCACAGAAAGGTAATATAAAAAAAAAGTTCATGTAAAAAAGTTATATCACTAGAAAACCAACATTTAAACCAACATAGTGCATCAATTTTTCGTCTATTCCAACAGAAGTTCTTCCTTTAACTGACCATTGCTTGGAAGCTAAAATCGCGAGATCACCGACACCTCTACAGTCCGTTGCATTCTGTAAGCATCAAAAAATATTTTTTTAGCTGTGGACAGGGTTATAGTAAAGTCTGCGTTTAGGCGGTTTTGTGCATTAAAAGGTTAAGCACGCATTAAATGTAACACTGCGAAAGTTATTGGGTGAACCCGCCAGTTGTTTATACCCTTCCAATAGTTGATCAAATTTTTGAAAAAGTGCGCCATTTTCAGCGAAAATGAGTAGAACTAGATATAATATGTGCACATACATATTTAATACAAGTACACATGTTGTCACATTGTTTTCAGTTGACAGCTGTAAGAGAAGCAATTTCATAAAATTATTTTATTAGAAAGTAAAAATATTTATTTTTCATTAGTTGGAGGAAATTATGGTAATTTTAAACAATCGGTTTCTATCTTGATTATTTCAGTTAATATTTCATAAAAATTATAGTTAATTACAGTTCAATGATGATATTTTAAATATATCTTTCGTCTCATTAACCACTGGCGAAACGACAATTGAATAATGTATTTTTATACATTTCTTGCTATTTAATTTCAGCAAGTTTATTTTTTTTTCCATTATAAAACATTCACCCAAATGTCTGCAAAGAATGTACACACAGACCATCATATTACAGCAACCAATGTAATCAAAGTAGAAATGAAACATCCTAACACAACAAATACACCCAGAATAGCTTTGTGTAAAGTAAACTGCAAAATCGTTGATCTCATTAGTTGCTAAAACATGATGGTGTTTTGTAACATTGTATACTGTCATAGGGTTTTTTGTGTTGTATATATTTGAGGATATGTTAAATTCATTTTATATACGGATGATGTGAGTCCCAGAACTCATATGTACATGTGTTCTTTTTCTGAGTGTTTAATTGAGGCATTGAGATGGAAAAGGTAGTGAGGAGAAAGATCGATTTTAAGATTTAATGTAAAATAATTAAAATAAACATATTGTTTTTTAAAAATATTCAACAGCTGAGATATCCATAAATGTATCTCATATGGTTATTGTTTATTGATAAAACTTTGTAATTTAGCAGTGTTAAAACTTTTTTGATTCCTTTGAAAAAATGGATTTTGGTGACTTACAACTTTTTCCATATCAATGCTTCAATATATTGTATATTCAAACAATGTTCCTTTTAGCGATTTAGTTTTCCCAGAAGTTATTATTTATTAACATTACTTTACTACTTTAGTGAAATCCATTTTATTGAATAAAAAAGGAGCACAATCGACAAGAAAAGGGAACAAAATCATTTTTATTCCACATTCATTATTAAAGAAAACTTTTCTA
Source organism: Maratus speculifer (assembly GCA_964019185.1). Taxonomy (NCBI): domain Eukaryota; kingdom Metazoa; phylum Arthropoda; class Arachnida; order Araneae; family Salticidae; genus Maratus; species Maratus speculifer. The sequence continues at coordinate 163,522,885 of OZ025294.1, read as the reverse complement.
AAAATATTTCGCAAACCCACATAGTAATTTCATACAAACTCGATAAATATTATGTTGGTTTAAAAAAATTAAGGAAATAATAAAGATATTCAAAGTAGAACAATACAGTTAGTCTGGTGAATAAGGAAAAAAGTATTATCTTTGAAAGGAAAATTAAAACTGTATAGGATATGTTTGGAAATCTCATTATTTTTTAATAAGCGAAAGCAGAATTACATTAGGGTTATTCTGTGCAAGAATATTCTGTGCAAATGCACAATTTATTAATTTAATCAAAAAGCTCAGGAAAGTTATTTTAAAATTTATTAACGTTTCCATATTTTCAATATATTTATAATAAGTATTTTCGATACAATGAGTGAAAAGCAAAGAAGCTTTTAATGTAATAATTAGAACTTAATTTTTAACTGTGGATGAAAAAATATTTTTATATTATTTAACTGACACTCAATAAAATAGATTTTTTCATAAACAACTAATCTAATATTTTTCCTATTTATATAGTTAATTAATTTACATAAATACAGTCACCGTAAAATCTGGTGAATAACGCATATTTTTATTACACTGTTAAAAATCTTGTTTTATTTTAAACCAAATTTTAGTGCTTAATAGCTGTCAATGTAAGATGGTGATATATTGAACCAATATTTGAAGCTACTGTTGAAGCACAGTTCCAATAGTTAGACTGCGGTTTAAATGAGAAGCTCGAAATGTTGGTACGAGATTTCACCATCTTATTGTGACAGCTACTTTGCACCAAAATTTGGTTCAAACTGGAGCAAAATTTTTAATAGTGTACACAGAATGAGATCGAAATTTACGGTGCGCTTTACAGGCCAAATGTACTGCAAATTCGCAAAATAATTTTATCACACTAACTGAACACAAATATTAGTACTTCTAACCAAAACTGTTTTCGATTGTGTCGTGAAAGGGTTGTGAATGTGTTGTGCCAAATGAAAAGATTGTGTAAAACATGTTGTTAAAAAATTACAAAAAGAAAAAATATGCTTTCAAAACATATTTCTGAACATTTATCCTTTTTTAAATTGTGTAATTTTAAAGGCACCACGTAGAAATTGTTTTGAAAGTGTTTTACATATGTTGTTTTATAGTATTCTAAATTGTGTGGTGTTGTTAATTTAATGGGAATGCAGCACAGCACTATTGTTTTTTTTCAATGCAGCAGGCGATGCAGACATTATCCTTACACCAAACGTAGATCACAAAAAGCATGTAAAAGCATGAAAAATACATGTAAAAGTAAATTTCAAAAACAGGAACAAAGTAAAGGAAACTAACAGAAATACATAAAGTCAAGATGTAAAGAAACGAGAGTCTCAAGCCTTCCAGTAACGGGAGTAAATACTGTCCTTCGTGAACACTGAATAGTCGGAGAGATGTTCAGCTGTCATCGTCGCAACACTGCGGCAGAGGGAACAAGCAAGACTATCTGGAGACGGAAAAGATGAACATATAAACAGTTATGCTTTGTCCTGAGACGAAAGACAGCTACACCATTTCATCTTGGACAATCAGAAAGGTTAAGGATGGTATTTCTCCACGATTTTTCATCTGTCCGTTCTTTCAATAGTGACGTTTGTGTTATCCTAAGTATTTGATTAACCATTGAAGAGGCGGATTTACAGTTACATGATGCCTGATTAACAGAATAACTTTTCTTGGACAACTCATCATCCATTTTATTATCAGGAATACAACAGTGTGATAACATCCAATGTAAGACAATCGTTTGAAACCTTTCGCGCATCTGTCTGATTAAATATTTACATTGCATCACATACCTAGAGCAAAGGGCGTGACTGTAGAGTACAACCACCAGAATCGTCGCTTGTGAATCTGAGAAGAAAAGAAAAGAAAAAACAGCACTATTTTAAGAAATTGTATTTATGAACACTAATTGAAACACTATTATTTCAACATATCCAACACCTTTTTTTAGAAAGCATTTCTAGATAACAACACTTTTGCAACTCATTATGAATACATTTCTGGATAGCAAATCTTTTGAAATATAATAAGAACGCAATCACAATTCAAAACACTTTTTGTATTTGAAGTTTTCTAAGTCACAACACAATAATAACTTGTAAATTTTGGAAGAAAAGTGTTTTAAAATATTATTATTTCAATTTGCAGTGTATAAGAGCGATATACTTAAAAATAAGAAAAAATGAACACAAAAAATTAAGTTTAATAATTATAAAACCTTTAAAAGTAACAACTTTGATAATTTTATTTATAAAAGTTGATTCAATTAGTACTTTTTAGGTAAGTGAAAAATTTGATATTTTATCATATATATTAAACCAACAATTGTTTTTCCGATTATGAAGAATGTCTAAAACTACTAGGCCGATTTCCACGAAACTTACCTCTTTTGTTAAATCAAGCACGAGAAAAAGATCTAGCTAGGTCTAGAATTCAATAAAATTTGTGTTTACAGGGTAAATCATACACTGTGCTGAAATGTCCGCTTGCTATAGATCAAAACTTTTTCACTCGATTTCAATCAAGTATGTTTTTTTACGATCTCGAGCAATAGGAACTCGTCAAACTAGGTTTCGAATTCGAGAAAATTAATTTTCTCTGATTATATAAAGTAAATTGTACGTAAAAAATATATAGACAATATATATATATTAGGGCGGAGCGTAAAAAACTTTTTTTCGAAATTCTTTTCTCCCTAGCGTGGAAAAGTTGTGTAGTGGTATCACTAACATACCCACAAAATTTCACAACAATCAATAAATATATTCCGGTTCCACTTTTGGGTCGAAATGTGCAATTTTAGCCGAAAATGTTGTAAATTTTCACACTTCCGCAATATTTTTAATTTCCGATTTTTTCTTCGCCCTGGAGCGAAAATGTTGATAGAGTACATAAGGAACACGAGTCCAAAATATTAAAGTAATTATAAAATATCTTCCGGTTCTACTTTGGGTTCTAAATATGGGAAATTTGTCGAAAATGATACAAATTTTCGCATTTTTTTATTTTTCGATTTTCTATTCCTGCTGGCATGGAAATATTCGAAAAATTCGCAAGAAACACAAGTTAAAAACTTTAGAATAATAAATAAACATCTTCCAGCTTCCTTTTCGGGGTCTAAAAATGTCAAAGTAGCCAAAAAATATGTAAATTTTCACATCTCAGGAATTTTTCTTTCTTATCAATTTTCTCTTCTCGCTGGAGCGGAAAGTATGGAAAATCATATGAGAAACATAGCAGAAGAGGTTATTGGTGACACTTGTCCTATATAATCGCAGGCAGGTATAAGTGTCAAGTATTCTTCAAGCACTTTTTGTTGATGGAGTGTTTCCTCAATATTCTTCTAAATTAAAATTTAATCTTTTCGACGGTCAAATGACAATCTTTTCAAGGAATTACTGGATATTGAAACTCTAATCTTGGTCTAGGCATTTCATGTGATACTTATTTCTTTCTCTTCTTGTGTTATGCCTGTCTATAATATTGGACATGTCGTCACGTGTCACAACTCGTAAGTCTTCAAGAAGTGCGCCTGTTATGGATATTGACACTCGGTCGGACACATCCATTGTGTCTCAAGTTCTGGCTAGGGCAGGACGACGGATTGTTCGTGATATACTTATAGTATTTATGTTCGATTGCAATGACACTAAAGGTTTATCACTAAGATCGTGACACAGTTTTTCATCAACAAGACTGAAAGATTTAAATAACTCTAAGTCTTCGATAAAGCAGTAGTGATTGTTTTTTTCTTTTATACCATTTTCTGAAACTTTCTTATTCTTTTTTGGGCCTGCTCGTTCATTTACGAAGTTTTCGTGTTGAGGGCCATGTTTCCGAATGTCTCAATTGGGTCTATTGACAATTTCCTTGAAGTTCGTTGATCCTTAAGAAACTGGCTTCCAATTCCGAAATTTTTATATCACGTGGGCATTTGCATCCTTCTAAAGATGTACTCTTGTAAGAAAGAATTTTAAACAGACATTTTTTACCCTTTCAATAAGAAAATTTTAAATTTTGACTTCGTCTGTTCTTTAGCGTGAAACTTCTTTATATTCTTGTATTTATCATTATATGAACCAATCCTTTGGACTATTCTTTGCCTAGAAATCGTTGGACCTGAGGAGCCTGCCAAATTGCTTCAACCATTTTAGCCCACAATCCACTATCACCCCAAAGGTGGATCCGATTCTTAATTATATTTCGATTCATTTCTCACCAACAAAAAAGTACATTATATCTTCATAAGTTGGTAGAACGCCAATTATTAATTCTGTAGGATCCCCAAAAATGGGATGAGACAAATCCCGTGTATACTACACCTTACCTGTGATATTTCTGCGCAATATTTTCCATGTACACTATTAGTTCAACACAATATTAAAAACTAATTTTGTAAACACTTTCAGATGTATTACTTTTCGATAAAATATAGAAGCTAAAATTCAATATCATCATTATGAACTTATCACGAGCAGAGCATTAAACCAACGGTAATACTACAGTAAACGAACAGAAAGCTGAACTTATTAGAGAAATTTCCCTCAGATCGCTTTTAATTCGATTGTTCTATGATTTTTGTGTACATTAATGCATGAATTTGCCAGCTTAAGTAATAAAAGTCAAATCAGATGAAATTTATTAATTATTTTAAATTGTTACACTTACATTTGTCATAAGATTTTTCAAATTTTCCACGCCAGCGAGAAGTGAAAATGGATAAGACAAATACCCTTGAGAAGAGAAAATTTACATACTTTTTGGCAATTTTGACAGTTTTTAACGCCGAAAGGGAAGACGGAAGATATTTATTTATTACTCTAAAGTTTTTTACTTATGTTTCTTGCATTGTCTTCGAACATTTTCATGCCAGCGGGACAAGAAAATCAAAAAAACAAAAAATGACTAAAAAGTGAAAATTTGTATCATTTTCGACAAATTTCCCATATTTTGAACCCAAAGTGGAACCAGAAGATATTTTTTAATTACTCTAATATTATGGATTTGTGTTCTTTATGTACTTTTTCAGATTTTTCGCACTAGGGCGAAGAAAAAATTGAAAATTAAAAATATTACTGAAATGTGAAAAATTACAACATTTTGGCTAAAATTGCATATTTCGACCCAAAAGTGGAACCGGAAGATGTTTATTGATTGTTTTGAAATTTTGTGAGTATATTACTGATATCAGTAGAAAACCTTTCCGCGCTAGGGAAAAAAGAATTTCAAAAAAAGTTTTTTACGCTCCGCCCTAATATATATATTTCAAATAATGAATTTGCCTAAATTTTTGTAAGTATATAAAGTAAATGGGGGGTATATTTGGGAGGTTGCACTATGGTGGTTATTACTGCAGAAGTGTAAACTTCTCGAATTTTATTTTACAAATTAAATTTATAATTCAAGTTTAATTTGTTGAAAAGGACCAGCATGCACTAAATTATATTCCATATTGAATATTTTTATACTATAACATAAAGTAACATCCCCAGTAATTGGCACATTAAGGATTTGTCTTTAAACTTACTTCTATTTTCATTACCAAGAAATAAAATATTTACTTGCAAATATTTTTAAATCAAAAAATGCATATCTGTGCATCTATTTTGCTCACTAAAAGCAAAAAAATTTGAAAACGTACTTTTATAAAAATATATTTATAAAAAGTTGTTGTAATCACCAGTAATTGGCACTCAGACTTTTACACAATTACACCCTTTCCAACTAAACAAAACTGTTGTCAATTAAAATTTAAAACTTACTATAAATCAGATAATAATAAATTGAAATGCAGACCTTTCATAAGCCAGAGAAGAAGCATTTGCAGCAAAAATGGCTAATTTGACACAAGCCATAACTGTTTATCTTTCCTAGGAACAATTCTCATTTAGAAGCATAAATCAAAGTTATAATCTGTAAAGTAAATGAGCATATATGGTATATGGTCTTGCATTTTTAAAAGACTGGATATAAATCTTATTTTAGGAGTTTTTTGTAGGATGTGCCAATCACTGGTGCCTGCCAATTACTGGGCATGTTACCCTATTTAAATGTATATCTATATTAAGTTACATAACACTATAAAATGTCCGTATTATCGATAATAATTAATTATAAAGAATTTCTTTTCAAAACGCATGAAAGTAATACTTTAGAAGTAATAAATGTTTGAAATACATTTATATTTCATCTATAGTAATGATAAAAAATACATGAAGAGAAAATCACTTAAATGAACAGACAATCGTTCATTTTAGAATGCTCATTACATAATAGAAAATGCCTTTTTGAGATTGGGTAAATGCAATTTATGTGAATTCATTTATTTTTATAAATTTTAATTCTTATAGCGCATTTTTTAGCAGCACATAAATGCACTATTGAAATATTATATAATTAAAATTATATAATTACAAAATAAATGTAAGCAGAAATCTTTATTATTTATTCCCTCAGATAATATTATGATAAATAAAATAATTTTAATGAAAATGCTTAAAGAAATAGAAAATGCAAATATTTTAATTACCAAAATTTAACAATATACTTATTTTATTAAAAATACTAAAGCATAAATAACAGTTATCAATGTATTAGAAAATAAAAACAATGAACAATGTATATAGCAAAAATGTTACAGTGAATATTTTATTCTAAAAAGGGTATATTGAAATTATGTTACAAACACGTTTTAATAAATGGAATAGAAGATATATATTTGTCAGTAAATGGAAACATGTCAGCATAACGGAAAATGAAAATGTACGATATCTCAGAGAATTGTTGTGTGATAAGATTTGTTGTCGCGTGTCTCATATAAATGTCACGTATATTCTTCTACATTAATTAAGCAACGCAAGGGCGAAATGAAACGTAGTGATTTATGATAGAAACAAGATTAAAAAGATGGCATCATGAAAGGAATGAATAAGATTTAAAGGAACTTTTTGAACTCTTTTAATATTTTGAATAGCGACCAGGATTAATGTCAATAATAAGTACATTGTACTTTATAGAAATTAAATTCTTTCAAACCGTTGTTTGTTGATCATTAATAATATATATATTTTTAAATGCAAATGCAGAGATTAAATACAAATATATGCATATAAGAATATAATAAACGATATTGTTACTAGATACATATAAACTCTACTAAAATTCAAAAACAAAGTTTTGCATTGTTTCGAAATAGGGCTTAAGATCACATAAGTGTAAAATATTGTTTATTAAAGAGGATAATGTGAGTATTCTTTTTAAAAGATTATTATTTATATTTTAACTACATATTTGCCTTATTTCTTACTAGGATGATATTTGTATTCGCACTGTTTACAGTGAGAATGTTACTGAAAAGCTTAGAATCACATTAGAAGCTTTCAATTTAATATAATGTCAAACAAATGATAAGCCAAATGTCAGAATATACATTGCACTAATTTGTGCTGATTCAAAAAAATTCTTATATTGACATAATCTATTTAATTTCTTGATGATGATACACTTTAAAAAATAAATAACAATGAAAATAAACATTTTTTAACATTCATACTATCTGTAATTAAGTATAATATTTCTTAAGTTTTAAGCATATAATTAAGTAACATAAATGTGCTTTAAACTTTTTTTTTTATTTAAAGAAAATTAAGTTATATGTTTTGAATTCACGAAAATGTGTATTATCGAATAGTTATCATTCAGTCTGCTACGTTATTATTGCTTAAAAAAATAACTTAAAATAAAAATCGTATACTTCATAAAATGTTAGATACAGGTTGCATTTGAATATTATTTAATTCTAGAGAAATTCCATTTATTTCATCAAACGTAAAAAAAAAAAATATTTTAGTTTTAAAATTCAAGAAAAGGTTCTTTATCCTTTAGAGCGTCTTGTAAATGGGTAAAAAAGTAATGGTGTTTTCTTCTCGTTTTTTTAAATGCTCAGTCAAACATCATCAAGAATTATTTAAAAAAATTAAAAACAATGTTTTTGCCTAAAATAAAATAATTAAATCTATGCATTTGACTATAACCCCTTTTATATCAAAATATTTTGCTCGATATTTATTGCCATAAAACAAATCCCTATAATTCACAAGAGTAGCATATTTAATAATAAATCTTTATGAGTTAATGTAGCACAATGCAGTAAATAATCTCAACACAAATTATTAATATATTATGTACATTTTAAGTGCGATAAATGCTTGATTATAATTTTAGCTTACTTACCCGTTTAGATAAATGTTAATTAATGTTACAGAAAAGCTTAAATAAATAATTACAGCTGTTCTGTTGTTATGATAACACAGTATTTTTGAAATAAATATTACCGTTGTGCTTTCTGTAAATTATACAATTTCTGTTATCTTACAATATGGATGCTTTGTTAAAAATAGTGTTTAGCATATTAATTTTCATATAATACAATTAAACAGATACGGAGTAAAAATGAATTAATTTTATTTTTTCAAAAAGCTTATCGAAAATTTAGTTATCGCAATCTCAATATATAAGACATGAAATATCTAAAAAAAAGTATCGTCATTTTCAGGAAAATGACCTTGAAAAATTCTGTGGCCCAACATTTGTTTTCTTTTTCGCTTTCTAGGAATTTTATTTTATTTTTTTTTTTATTTTTTTTTTTTGACAAAATGGAACATACAGAAATGAAATGAAACACTTTTATATACTAATATATCTCTTTACTGAAAGGGATTGTATTAGGATACTTTGCTGCATGGGAGGCACGTCATTTGGCTAAATCTCTAAATTATGTAGTATTCATAAAGACATGGATAATCAGGAAATAAAAATGATAACTCCTACTAAATCTATTGCAGAGTTTCGTTAAATAATATGCCTTATATCACCCTATCAATTGTAATTTATATTAATGATTCTATATTTTCTTAGGGGGTCGTCCAAATACCCATATCGCAACACAATATATACATATATATACAGTAAGTCACAAAAATTTGCATACACTTCATAAATTTTCAACAGTATAACGCAGTACTAATATTTTGGAAAATAAACTTCATTTAATAAACATTTGAGCCATTAACTTTTGTCCATTGAAGGAAAAAAAAACACTCATTTAAATTTAGTAAAACTGTGTAAAAAATGATCTTATATAGTGACAAAATTTCTAAATACAAATAATATACACGAAATTTATGCTTAACTAAAGATTCAAAATTATTTCTTTTCTGTTTTGTAAGACCTCATTTGGAAGCTATAACAGTTTATATTCTTTTTTAAATTTACAGGATTTTTTATCATATGGGAAGTAATGTCCGACTTTGCCTGTTGTATTGCGATTGTAAAGGTAACTGTAGTTGTGTGTGGTGAAATTCGACGATAAAGGTCATCCCAGATGTGCTCAGAGGGATTTAAGTCTGGTGTATTTAGTGGCAAAAAGGAATATCTATATATTATGTTTGAGAAATTTGGCGACTGGTAGCCGCGGTTCTATAAAATACACAAACAACTTCGAGTAACTTGGGTACATTATGACGGGTTCATTCCTTTATGTGCTTAGCAGTATGTTCCGGGTCATTATTTAGTAGTAAGATCAAGCTATTTCATAATTTTATATTATGAACAGATGTGTGTAGATTGCTGTAGGGCATTTTTTAAAATCACAACCGATCCAATCTACCGTCAAACACTAAATTACCTACCTCACACATTATTATAAAGCCACAAAATTTACACGCCCTGTTTTCCACTGTGTTTAATAGTTCTTCTGTCAAATAGTAATGGTCAAATTTTCTTGGCAGATGAAGATCAGCTTAACTAAACTCCACGTTTCTGGTAAAACTCAAAAGTGAAATTAAGATTGAAATCAATACCAAGAGAAAAAATGGAAAAAAGAGAAAAAAATAAAAACCCAGAAAAAGTAAAAAAAAAAAAATAATAATAATAATAATAATGATTGAGTGTCATCTGTTGAGACGGTTTGGAACTATGTCAAAATATAAAGTCTATAATATACGCAGTTACACATCATATAATCTCTAAAAAATCAACAAAAAATTGTATGTTACGTTGAATATTTGTTGAATCTAATATGATGATGGTCGCAACTGTGATGGAAACTGATGGGATTTAAATTGGTTATTGAAATATATATCACGACTTAATACAAATGAAACAATTTGTTTATTGTTATGTCTCCTAATTAAGGGCACAATGTCCATTATATCTTCCTATAAGAGAGGTACAAAGGCATTTTTGATGAAGTAATTACGCAAGTAATTTTCAGAAAGTTTCATTTTACTAATAATTTTACATTTGCGCTTTCAAATAAGTAAACTTTCTGTGTTTAAACGTAGAATACTTTTTTCAATGTAGTGACAAATAAAACAGTAAAATCTTCTATTACAAAACTTATACATTCATGGACCATCAAGTTTGCGAATATTCCCTCCTTTTATAACTGAAAACTAACAAATGGATGAAAATCTGCGATATTCATAAAACTGAAAATATTATAACTCGGAGAGTTTTAGACACAAAAAGAAAAAAGTATATTGTTACTTTTGTAGTTGTCACAGCAAAAAGAAAAATTTTCCTACAAATAACTTAAACGATCAATGTCCCGTATAAATAATAAAAAAATATAACTTTATGAAAATTCGGATCAGGCAATTATTTTGAAAAATTCTGCATCCGTAACTTTTTCTGAGTCTTTTTGTAATTTACATTGCTTGCGTATCTCCAACAACTAAAAACAAACAAGTAAAGCTCGTATAAAACTTTTTTTTTCCTTACAGCCTCAAAATATAATATATTCATTGACTCCCACTTAGTAATAAAGTACGTAATAAAGTATCTCATTTATGTAATAAAGTATCTTTGCGTGCAATGGACTTTAACCCTTAAATGCATATTTTATCATTTTCGATACCATAAATGTTTCCATTTATTGGGGGTTTTATTCACATATTCCGTATTCTCACCAGAAATTTAAAAGAGCAATTTTCACTTTACTTAATGACAGAACATTCGTTATTAAATAAAGAAAAATTTACTATTTAGATTTTTCTGGTATGTATTCTGATACTTAGAATTGCGCATTTTTTGGAACGCGTTCTATCCTATGCATTTAAGGGTTAAAGAATGTAAATCAGCCGGATGTCGGTTTTTCTTTAATTACAATTTCGTAAAAAATTTCATTGATTTTTTTCATTTGTAATTAAATCATACCAATTCGTAAAAAAAAAAAAAAAAAAAAAAAAAAAAAAAAAAAAAATGCCTGTTAAAACAATCTAACGTAAATTCGCACAGTCTTAACCTTTTTAAAATATAAAATAAAATACCGTAATTTCTTGCGTATAATCCGCGGATCAAACAATCATTTTTCGACCCAGAAATTTTGTTGAATAAAATATAACTTTTTAGATCGCCATAAATATTTGCTTTCAATTACAAAATGAAATTTCTGGGTCGAAAAAGAATTGTTTGATCCGCGGATTATACGCAGGAAATTACGGTAAAGTTTATTAACATAAAGACATTATTTAGAAAACAGCTTGCTCACAAATACATAAGTAAATACTTTTTAGCACATGAACTGGAAAAACTGAAGTGCAAACATTTATTAGTTTATTATATTTTCACTTAAAAAGTTTTTTCAGCTAATATTTTATTAATTTCATTTGATGCCCCTGCATTTTAACTTTTATGATAGCAGAAAAACAAAATGTCCCAAACATTAACAAAATAAAACACGATTTTAAAAAAACATTCTTTAATGTATACAGAATAATTTTGAGTATCAGATTTACCATAAATTAAATTATTTGGGTGAAATAATTTAGTAGTGAGAATACTTGTAAATTTACAGAAAGATCCGAATTTACTTTACATTTTTATGTGCAAAAAAGCTTATTTAGTTTACAATAAATTCAATATTTAATTTTATCAAATTACCACAATGAATAAATAAAATCCAGTCAAAGAAAATGTATTTAGAATACAGGGTGCTTTTTTTAAAAGATGCTATTTCGAGCTTTCTGTAGCTAATTTTAATAGCCGGAACTGCTTTAAAATTTATAAGGTGACTACAGAAATCAATGGAAAAAAGTTTTAAAAAAGAATTCAATCACCTATAAGGGCTATTGTGACAAGTTATGATCGGATATCGAAAATGTTGTGTAAAAAATGCAAGGTGCGGTGCAAATGTTCATTTATGTTTTTCTATAAATGAATCTAATTAATTTTACAGTTAGTCCTTTTTTACACACTTTGATGACAAAGGTTTCCCTTACAACGCTCTTTAGAGTTTTGTATTTGCTGATATGCAGTTTAAATTATCTACCTGGTTTAATTTTTTTAAAGTTATTTACACTTTTTTAAACCGGACCTGATATTCTATATTTAAAAAAAGCAAAATTCTAGAGAACATAAACCTGCTTCGTCCAGTGGCCTCATAAAAATGGGGCAACTGTAATAAAATTTATGTAATGCAATTGCAATGTAAACAGTGAATTGTTTGGGTTATTTAAAGGGAGAGCATTGCATTAAACTTTTATCTGTATTTATAATACAAATATATTCACAAAGTTTTATATAATATACTGGAGCAATAAAGTATAATTTAATTAAAGAAAATGGAAAACGCTTATTTTTGTTCTTTTTCGCCGAGTAAAGAATGTATAGTCCGTTCTCCCATAATAAATTATGAATGATGTTTAAAATTCACAATCTTCAAAATATTTTAACAAAAAACAATTTTATGCGCATGAATGGAAATTCTATAAAAATGTTATATTGTAAATAATAAATATTACGTGTTATTAGCATATAATGAAATAGTCTGAATCTGTAGAAATTTTTCGAATGAAAATATCAACATCTGTGCTTGACACTCTTAAGAAACACACATAAGAAAACTTCTTTCATGCAAGGTCAGCGGAAATGTAATTCTATTAATAAAGAGCTTGTGCAATCTAAAAATAACTATAAAAATTTCTTTGGAACTTACTATATTTATAGTTAACGATTGCAAGATAAGGTTAAATATAGAAAATGGAAAATATTTGGAATCATAAGAACTATAAGAAGCAAGCATTTATTAAAGTTTTATCGGTAATAATAGTATATCTCCTATGTTTCAGAATATATTAGAAGAATTAACATTATGAAATGGTTGATGAAGAAAATATACTGATAATTTCGCTTTATTCAAATATAAATTTAAGACACAATATGTGATGTTCGTAAGAAAATTATATGTGCAAAAAGCTCACAATTTAAAATTGATAAATTTGCCCAACAGTAATACTAAATGACTAAACATTTTCGAAGTATAGCTAAGACTTGCTAAACAGATTTTACTTTACAACATCATGTTTTAATTTGGAAAATATTCGCATTATGAAGATTCATATAGTTCATGCCATTGAAAACATTGTAAGGAAAAAATACTAAAAGGAAAAAAAACATGTGTAGATTACAGCCAATTACATGGCTTTTTTATTATTTAGAAGGTATTTTAAATTGCGAAAATCAAATGTTCAATTTTAAATCGTTTATTTAAATTATTTTGAGTAGGAAATACATATAAAATTTTAATGTATGTGATAAAAATGGCATAATCATTTAAAACGCCCCTTGTGGTGTTGTTAACGTTTAGAACTGAAACTGATTACAGAATATTACTGCAAAATATAAAAGATAAAAAAAATATTTCAATTTAATCGTTCATATCTACAGTTACGAAAATCTGTACGCTGACTAAAATTTGATGCAAAAAAGAGAAATATACAAAACTTGTAAGACAGTCTACAAAAATCAGTAACTTTACAATGGAATCCACTAAAATTTCAGTAATTTTACTAAAAGTTCTAAGAATCATATTTTCCTATAAAACATTCTTAGTAACCTTAAAATTTTTTTCTTCACATCCCAAATATGTATCTCTTACATGACTTATTGTTGCATTAATATCTTGGAATAAAAGGTTTCTGGAAAACAATTAGTAAATGTCCAATTTTTTAAGAGTTATATCACGTTGTTATTGTACGTTGTTAATCTGCGTTGTTATTGTTGCAAATACAAGTTGAAAGAAAACCACAAAGACTTCACGCTTTAAAATTAGTTAAAAAGCTCTAAAAATTCACAGGATTGAGCTACAAATTTGAATTGTCTCCTTTGCACTATATTTTTTCTCTATTTGATAATGGGAAATTCGTAGTTATGCGCATTTAATATGGATAAGGTAGCATTTTTATAAAGAATATGTATTCTTTGAAAGAAGTGTTAAAAAATTAAAACCAGGTAACATTGACATGTTTTGGTTTCAATCTGATAAGAACCATAATCATAATAAAAATAAAATATGTAACGCGTTTCATGGTTAATTCAAATGAGACGCATCAACAAGATGCAAGGAAATAACAAAAAAAACGTACTATTGTTTAAAAAAATACACTTTGATCTAAAATATTTTCCAACTTGGTTTATCCTCATCATGGTCTACTTTATTATTTTTATTATTTTTATATTTATTATTATTATTATTTATTATTATTATTATTATTATTATTATTATTAGTATAATTATTATTATATTATTTTACAATAGAGCATGATTTTTAATTACATCTCATTATCACGTGTCATTTGTATTGGTCGTGAGACAATTTCTATTTTTTTTTTAAATTCTAATTATGTTTCTTTTGTGATTTGAACAAAAACATGTCAATGTTATTTGTTTTTAATATTTTATAACACCTATCAAGTATTAAATTGTTTATTAAAATTCTTATATAAAAGGTGAAGTTAAAATCAAGTGATTAAAATCTTGTGATTTAAAAATCTAATCGATTTAATAAACTTTTTATGATAAGGGAGCAATTAATGTAAAAAAAGTTGGTGTTGCCACTATCATCATACGTTAGTAAAAGTAGCTATCGTTTTTGACAGTTATCCACAAGCGAACCAGAATGTTATGAGGAGGAATGAAAAACCCGCAGTGAGCGAAACATGACTTAAAAAGGAAACTCTTATTTGTTCAGCGTTACCTTAATATGTCAAATTTTATCATACATATTGGATAGATAATCTCATTTTATGTGTATTTTATGAAGCATATCTTAGCCAGTACTTGAAATTATTTATCTACAACTTTCTTCATGGGAAATTCCCGTCAAAACAAAGTCTTGAATGGCATAAATTCACAACATAATTTGCATCTACCAAAAACGCATGGTTCTTTTGGGTACACTTATTATTGTACCCAGAAACTTAAATTAAAAATGTGTATGCATTATTGACTGCACATTTATATGGAGACAGACTTAACCCAATTAATAGAATAATCCAACAGGTGGGAAAAATTCGCAGCGGCCATGACTCGAACATGAGTCCACAGCGTACCATGCTGTTTTTTTAGTACCAATCGACATTGGCTTATAATGTAGTTGCCAGGATATGTTATTCTTGAAGAAACAGAGTATAAGTTGTGGGTGTTAGAATCTTAGTCTTAGTCTTAGTTAATTGTTAACTCATGATGTATTATTGCACTGTAAAAAAAAAAAATCTGTTGGGTTACTAAGAATTCTCTTGTGAACTGGGATGCTTAGAACTTTTTATGTAACCGCAACCAAAAAAATATCCCGTAAAATTACAAAAGTTTCTTTAATAACTGTTACTAAACATTACTCAGTAAAGTTACTAACGATTTGTTAGGGAGACTTCCAAAGAAACTTCTGTAAATTTTCTACATATTGTTTAGTAAATTTACTAACGATCATTCAGGGTATTTAGTAAAGAATGTCTAGTAAATTTACTAATAATTATGTTGTAAAGGTAGTAAAGCTTTTTCAGGGAGTTTTCCAAAAAAAATTGTAAACTTACTACGAATTGTTTAGTAGATTTAGTAATAATTTTTAAGGCAGTTTCTCAAATTAGTTTTTGTAAATGTACTAAATATTTTTTAGTATATTTACTAGTGACATTTTAAAGAGTTTACTAAATACTTTTTGGTAAATTTACTAAGGATTATGTAGTAAATGTGCTAAATATTTTTAAGGGTATTTTCTAAAAAATATTTTGTAGGTTTTCTAATGATTTTTAGTACACTTACAAAGGATTTTTTTGTACACTTGCAAAAAATTTTTTGTAGATTTGTGAAGGAATTTATAGTACTTTTACTATTTTTCCTTTGTAATGCACACTGTTTTATGTACTTTATCAAATATCCTTAGTAAAACTTGATTTTTTGATAAAATAGATAAAATACTTAGTATGCATTCCAAAAAAAATAATAAATGTATTATAAAATCCTTTACAAATTCACAAAAAAAAACCTAAGCAAACATACTAAAAATCCCTTGTAAGTGCACCAAAAATCATTAAAAATATAAATTTATTAAGGTATAGTAAAAAGAAATTACAAAAAAAATATTATATATTGTATCTAAAACATTTTTGTATTATCGCCAGAAAGTTTTTTACAACAGTACAAGAGTTAATGCAGTAAATTTGGTAATAAGTTTTTGGCATTGAATCTAAAATATTTACACTTACCAAAAAGTATTTGTGACTGCACAAAATTTTTGTAGCATTATTACTAATAGTTTTTCAGCAGTATTCCAAAAAGACTAAGTAATTGTTTTTTGTACGTTAATACTTATATTAATTGAAGTTGTTATAGTATTCTTTTTTCAAAATAAATTTGAATTTTTACAGTTTTAAATAGCCGCAGTGGAGTTTTCCTCGTGTATAAAAATATTTCTTTACAAAATAAGCAATATGATCCGACATGTGTGGCATGAAAAAACTCACTGAAGTTTCACTGTATAAATTTAAATAGATACAAAGTCATTTTTGTATTAAATGAGAATTTTAAAAACATTAAAAGAGCAGATAATCTGAAGGAGATCTTACGATGTTCAGTTAAACTGAAAAAAGTCAATAAAAACAATAATGAAAAAAATATCATCAGAAAGTAAATAAAATATACATTAAAAATATATATTTATATAATTGAGACAAATTAAAATTACAATTTTTAAAGGCAATATTCTATTTTTATAAGTAAGCTCTGTGCATCATCTAATCCAATTCATGATTTCAAAACCTGTATATTATGAGAAACTCAACGGATTTTTTTATGAAAATATGCTTGTAAATTAGAAATGGAAATATAGTCTTGTGATTTTTTTAAAATAGAGTTTTGTTCAATTCCAAGGTCATAAGAATTTCATTAACAAATATCTTATGGTACTACCTATATTTGAAACAATGTAGTACAACAACTGGTTAAATAGCTGAAAAAAATGTCGTTACATGAATGACGTATTTATGCAAATATCTTTTTTAATCTATTATTCTATTTTTTGCAGAATATTCCGTATAGTTATCACTAATCACTAGGGACTTTCATCCTTTTATTTATTTATTTATTTATTTTATCGTCTCTTTCCTCGACTTTCTCCTCACAAATTTCTTGCACTGTCTACACTTGATACACTACACATTTTCTAATAATTTATTTCCTTGAGAGTTATATTTCAAATTGAAAGAGTGAAAAGGAGAATTTAATTATTCATAGCGCCACAATTTTAAAACTCTAAACTGGCTTAAAGATCCGCAAGAATGGATCTAAATGCATGAATTTAGTAGGATTCAACTGTGGTTAATTGAGCTCTGTAATCAGAATATCTAACTAGAAAAATTGCATATAACAGAGATGATGTTCACACATTAACATATGCACGCAAAAATCCATACTAGGCATATCAACTGTCATTTTGGGCTGGTTTCACATTTTTTAGTGCTTATATAGATGGCTAAAAAGACTTTCTAAAAGCAGAAAATGTATGTAAATAAGAATTGAAACAAATAGAAATGTATAATGCCTTGGAAAATATTATAAATTGTCATTATTATTATAAATGCAATATGCATACCTGTACAACCAATAAACGCAATGTGATTAAATGACATAATACAATGAAATATGAATAAAGTTTATTTCTAAATAACGGTCATTACTAAATTTATTACATTCTATACAAGAAAAATGATTTACATTTACAATTTAATATGACTCATACTTTACAAATATTATTTAACTTGAGTTTATACATAAACAGTTGCATAAACAGTTCTAGAAAACATATTTTATTTTATTTACATATATTTTATTTTGTTTTTCTTTCTTTTATTCTTTCTTATTTTTTACAGTACAGTACTGCCTTACAACAAAAATTACTGGAAGTATGTTTTCAAATGAAGTATGCATTTACAAAATGGACAAAATAACTGTATTCAGAATGTATTCAGAAATAGGAAGTACAGTCACGATGAGTTTTATTCATGTTGATCATTTTTATTCATGTTTATTATGTCACTAAATTTTTAAGTTTTCTATAATTTTTAACATATTTTGATATAAAATGTAATATTTTCATAAAAAAACATGTAAAAAGCATATTCCATATACAAGCCTATATTCTCTTATAAAAGAATTCCTTACATATTAGGTTGCTTTCAGTATTCTGAAGTTTTTATTTTTCAAAAAGTAAAATTTGAGTTTTTTCACGTGTAATTTATTCGTAATGAAATCTGTAGAAATCAAAATTTCCATTTTAGAAAAATCATTCTGCAAAGTACGCTTTCTTTTCAAAATTCCCCAATGTTCTTAAAAAAAACATATTAAGCGTTCAGATAAATAAATAAAATAATATTACGAAAGGGCTTAAAATAAAAAATGATTTATTCAAAGAAGAAACTTTTAATTAGAAAATAAAATATCCGGAGTGTTGGAATAGGATTATATGGAGTAGTTATTCATATCCGATAAAAATGAAACATAATTAGAATATTTTTTAAAGTCTTTCAGGAATGGAAACATGAATCCAATGCTAATTAATTCGGTATCCGTATTTTTAAATATTTTTAACACATTTCAGCGCAAACAAAAGCTGATTAAAGGTATTAAAGTACACATATCACCAATACTATATTCATATTAAATTTTAAATTAGAAATTGTGAAATCTACATTAAGTTTATCTTCTACAAATTGATTTAATGTAAGAGTAGGGGAATGTGTGCGTATTTTTCATTAAACCTTTTATTTCTACCTCAAAATTTTAAGTTGTCAAATACGAATGCTACTACTACGAATGAAATACGAATAAACTACTTATTTGAACAGAATAAATTTTGCTTACAATTTTTTTATAAATAATTACCCGTGTTAAAAAGGCTATTTAAAAATAATTGCATTTGAACACCTTATTACCCGCTTAGCAGTAAAATCGAGCGCTATATATTCTTTAGGGCATTCTATTTTTATTTGTCAAATATATGCTTGAAATGTTACCAAAAGTAATGTATTAAATACTCTTATTTTACACTAATTACGAGCAAATTAATTAGTACAATTCATTTTGCACTTTTGGTTTAAAATTAATGTTGCAATTACACGCATCATTTTACAATACATAATACTAGGTGGGAGATAAGAATGATGAAAAATGCAGAGTACTATACTTAAATTCTCGTCAATTCGTCAGCATCTAATATGTAGCTATGTTCATTTTCTACGATAACTGCAATTTTTAAATCCATCAATCTGAACGCTTCAAACTAATTACTGAGACTTTTTGTACTATGTTTAAAAATATTTAAAAGCTGTTACAAAGTCAAATGTTCCGTGAGATTCTGAGATTAATGAATTTCATTCCATCTTCAAAATAATCCTAATCGTTATACGAATTGAAGCCATATCTAATATCAATCACATTGCTCATATGCAAGAGAAGTTACACTGCTAGACTAGTCGTTGGTGGCCATCGTAATACTTACCCATCATGGATATGCATAATATAATACATGAAAATAAAACGCGTACAAACTATTTAGAAATTGCTTTGGAATTTCAAAATAAAATTCAAACGTATATTTAAATATTTTAATACACAAAGTAATGTTCTGTTACATGCCAATCTACTCAAGTAATACCTAATTGCGTAAAAGAAATATCCTTACAACTCCAAATTAATAATCATATAAACTAACGGTTTACTGCGTCATTTAAGCGTCATTAAGCGTCTAATTTTCAATTAAAATATATTTTTGAATTGCAATTTGGATGAAATACAGGGTCATGTGAGTTGAATGAAATACAATGTACAATGTTTAAAACAGGATAACATATATCTCGGCAACTAATAATTCGATCAATTTCATTCTTTATGCAAAATTTTTGTCATTTTATTAGGTAGATTTCGTATGAAATACTACCTATTGCATTCGCACCAGTTTATATATACATATATATATATATATATATATATATATCACTTTTTTATGAACACAATAACTTCTATAATTCTTCACCAATCTCCACCAAACTGGTACATAAAATCAAATGGGATAAAATCTCGGCTAAGTTCGTTAATGGGCAAAATCTAACCAAGGGGGTCGAAATAGGGGCGCTTTTGCGAAAACAGAAAAAACCCATAACTTCTTAATGAAAATAGATATTGAATCAGTTTAAAGTTTATATTGCTTCTAAATAATGGGTCAAACGTTTATGCATGACACATTTTTAATAAAGTTAAAAATGGGCTCAAGAGGCGAAAAAAATAAGGTTTTGGGGAGAAAAATCATAACTTTGTCAATTCTCAAGATATGAAATCCATCTAAATTTTTTATAAATATTCTCAAAATTATCTAAAACTTTTGTATTTGCAAGTTTTTGATAGGACTAACTCTTACCGGTAAAAAAAAATTAAAAGCGAAAATAAAAAGGGGTTTGGAAAAAGAAAAAAATCCATAACTTTGTCAATTCTTAAACTATCAAATTCAATTAAATTTATTTTACATCTTCTAAATAATATCTACAACTTTTGTATTGACAAGTTTTTCATAGGATCAATTCGTATAGTAAAAATAAATTAAACACAAATTGGAGTTGGAGAAAAACCTCTAATCCAAACTGCTTACATTCTGAATCGTTTTTTAAATTCATTTTTTATTTTAAACGCATCCAAATGGCAGATCCTCTTATTTAGGAAATATATAATGTGAAACATTGGCCAGAGTTTTGATAAAGACAGAATATATTTCAAAAAAGTCTGCCAAAAAGAGTATTTTGAACAGAATTTCCCATAGTGACCGTGATAGGAAATTTGAGGAAGTATTCAAATAACAAATGCATTTTTCTCACTCATTTTGAAATCCATTTTTAATCTCAAACGCATCCAGTTTACAAGTCCTCTTATTTAGGAACTGTATAATATGACGCATTGGTCAATTTTTTGATAAAGACAGAATATATTTCAAAAAAGGCTGTCAAAAAGGGTATTTTGAACAGAATTTCGAGAAGTTATCGTGGTTGAAAATATGAGGATGCATTGAAATAACAAATTGTGTTTTTTCAGTTTTGCTCTCAATCGCACCCAATTGACAGGTTCGTTTATGTAGGAGCTGTGTAATGTCCCGCATTGTTCAGTTTTTTATAAAGGCTGAATATATTTTTAAAAATGCTGTCAAAGAGGGCACTCACGTAAAATCTCCCGAAGCTATCATGATTAAGAATTCAGGTTGTATTCAAAGTGGTTATTTAATAACTCATTTTTAAATTCAATTTTGCTCTCAAACGCATTCAGTTCACAGTCTTTTGTTATTTAGGAACTATATAATGTGCCGTATTAGTCGATTTTTTTAAATAAAGTCAGAATTATTTCAAAATATGTCGTCAAAATGGGCATTTGATCTGATTTTAGCTTAAGGTGATTCTGATAAAACCAGTTCTTACAGAAAAATGAAATAAAATTTTTTTCAAAAGAGGACAAATAAAGTTGTTAAACTGGGTTTATCTGTAATCAAATTAATTTTTTGTTGTTGAACTGAGCACTCTTCGAAATCTACCTCCGCCTATAGGCCATGCCGACAGGGATTTTTGCATTTTACGTCTGCTCATTAAAACAAAATCAAAATTTTTTATGTATTTTTCATCAGAACGAATTATTTGAGAGTCCGAAAAAATTGTTCCGGAAAATCGAGGTTAATGATATTACATAGTCTTCATTCCATTCTTACATACTATGTACATACAAAATTTCAAGTCTCTATCTCAATTTTTTCGGCAGATAGAGAGTTTACCGACAGACAGTGAGACACAGAGACGGATGACGACAATTTATTTTTCTAAAAGTATGCTTTTCGGAATTTCCAGTATTTGAAACGTGTAAAGCCGTCAATTTTTTTTTTCGAGTTTTCAAAACGACTGCATGACTTAACCTATACTATTTATGATGTGTAAGTAAAAATGATTGAAGGATTTGCTGCAAAAAATAGGCTCTTTTGGGAAAGTATAAAGGAATTTTTTTTTAAGTATTGTCAAAAGTATTGTTTTAGTCGTGCATTACTCCATACACATATAAACGTTCCCCGCCAAAAATATTCAAAAATTTCTCTGCTGAATGCCTATTTTTTAACAAGAATAATGACACCTAAAAATGTTAAAACGGGGCTACTTCTATTTGCAGCAATATCTTTAATTTTGTCAATAATAGCACTGATGTAGGTGCCTCTCGCTATTTGAAAAATGTTATAGTGGCGGTCGAAATTATATGGACAAGACAAAAATTGCAAGATCTTGTTAAAATTTGGACCGAAACTAATGAAATTTTAATGGCTGGAAACCAAAAAAAAATTAAGAATATTTGTTATTTATTATATATATTATATATTAAGTTTTTATGGTATATTTCGAAAATTGATATTCATAAAATGTATTATGGATCGCCAAAAGTAGTTCCTAAAAAAAATTTAAATGACTGAAAATTCCCCATAATCGTTCTTAACATACTAAAATGCGATTGCTATGCAATCTGAAGAAGTACGGAACCAATGTAAAAATAAAATCCCTGTCGGCTTGGCCTATAGGCGGAGGTAGATTTCGAAGAGTGCTCATTTCAACAACAAAAAATAAATTTGATTACATATAAACCCAATTTAACAACTTTATTTGTCCTCTTTTGAAAATTTTTTAATTTCCTTTTTCTGTAAGGACTGGTTTTATCAGAATCATCTTAAGCTAAATTCGGATCAAATGCCCATTTTGACAACATATTTTGAAATAATTCTGACTTTATTTTTTTAAAAAATCGACTTATACGGTACATTATATAGTTCCTAAATAACAAAAGACTGTCAATTGAATGTGTTTGAGAGCAAAATTGAATTTAAAAATGATTTATAAAATAACCAATTTTGAATAAAACCTCAATTCTTAATCATGATAGCTTCGGGAATTTTTGCGCGAGTGCCCTCTTTGACAGCATTTTAAAAAATATATTCAGCCTTTATCAAAACACTGAACAATGCGGGATATTACACAGCTTCTTTATAAGAGAACCTGTCAATTGGATCCGTTTGAGAGCAAAACTGAATTTAAAAATGAGTCAGAAAAAACGCAATTTGTTATTTGAATGCTTCCACAAATTTCCTATCACAGTCACTTCGGGAAATTCTGTTCAAAATACCCTTTTTGGCAGCCTTTTTTGAAATATATTCTGTCTTTATCAAAATATTGACCAATGCGTCATATTATATAGTTCCTAAATAAGAGGACTTGTAAACTGGATGTGTTTGGGAGTAAAAATGGATTTAAAAATGAGTCAGGATAAACGCAATTTGTTATCTGAATACTTCTTAGAATTTCCTATCACTGTCACTTCGGGAAATTCTTTTCAAAGTACTCTTTTTGGCAGCGTTTTTAGAAATGTATTCTGTCCTTATCAATAATCTGGCCAATGTTTCACATTATATAGTTCCTAAATAAGAAGAAATGCCATTTGGATGTGTTTAAAATAAAAAATGAATTTATAAAACGATTCAGAATGTAAGCAGTTTGAACTAGAGGTTTTTTCTCCAACTCCAATTTTCTTTTAATTTATTTTTGCTATAAGAATTAATCCTGTGAAAAACTTGTCAATATAAAAGTTGTATATATTATTAAGAAGATGTAAAATAAATTTAATTGAATTTGATAGTTTAAGAATTGACAAAGTTATGGATTTTTTTCTTTTTCGAAAGCCCTTTTTATTTTTGGTTTTTAATTTTTTTTTACCGGTAAGAGTTAGTCCTATCAAAAACTTGCAAATATAAAAGTTTCAGATACTTTTGCGAGTATTTATAAAAAAATTAGATGAATTTGATAGCTTGAGAATTGACAAAGTTATGACTTTTTTTCTCCCAAAAACCCTATTTTTTCGCCCCTTGAGCCCATTTTTAACTTTATCAAAAATCTGTCATGCATAAATTTTTGGCCCATTATTTAGAAGTAATATAAGCTTTAAACAGATTCAATGTCTATTTTCCTTAAGAAGTTATGGGCTTTTATCTGTTTTCACAAAAACGCCCTTTATTTCGACCCCCTTGGTCCGATTTTGCCCATTAACGAACTTAGCCGAGATTTTATCCCCTTTGATTTTATGTAAAAGTTTGGTGGAGATTGGTGAAGAATTATAGAAGTTATCGTGTCCATAAAAAAGTGAGATATATAGATAGATATATAGATAGATAGATATATAAACTGGTGCGAATGCAATAGGTAGTATTTCATACGAAATCTACCTAATAACGGTGTTAAAGTGATAGTGACAGTCTTTGCTGTATCATAAACTATAGTTTATGTCAGCACTACCATTCAAAATAAATTACAGGAGCAAAAAACGTTTTAAAAATGTAATGTATTTGTTACTGAAACATAAAGATTTGTGTTATACTTACGCGTAAGAACAAATCATATGTGAGAACATTTTTTAAAAGATCGAAAATAAAAATCATGAAAATTTGCAAAAAGACTTCTAAAACACTCTAAGGAACGGTTTCTTCACTATCTCAGGAAGTATCACACGTATTTAAAAAGTATAGGTTAGAAATTGATGGTGACAGTATATTTATTCTCTTCTTTAGTTGAATATTTTTTTTTTTTTTGGCGTTGCTGCCATCTGTGGGTTAAAAGAGTCAAACACGTTCTAATTTGCTATTTTTTTAAAACTTCCGGGGCTAACAGCTTCCAATTATCCATTGAAATTACATATAAAATATAAATTAGCTCTAATAGAATATTTTCTAATAAATTCAAAATATAAAAAGGTGAAAGTGAGCGAAAAAAATTCTAAAAACATTCTGAGTGACAATTTCTTTGCAATCTCAGGAAATAAACTGATTTCAAAGATTTCAAAGTACAGTATCAAAATGATGGTGACAGTTTTTGTTCCAAAGTAGTGTATATTTTATGTTGTTGTCACTACCACCTGAGTATTGGAGGAATCATAAATGTTTTAAATTTCCTTTTTCTATCATACTGAGAGGTCAAACATTTTTATGTATGGCTCAATTATCACTTAAAATATATAAAGTGCTTTCTAAGAACCAACAAAAGAAAATTACAAATTTAAAAGGATGAGTAAGCAATAATCGTTTTAAAAACTTTATAAATTATGATTTTTGTGCTGAATTGTAAAACACCAAATCCACTTAGGAAATAATGGTTGAAAATTGGTTCTATAGAATTCACCTCAAGCATAAGTTATATTTTATGCTCCTGGCACTATCACCAGAAGTTTCAGTAGAAAAGCACTTTCTAAATTGCGATTTCTGGGAAACAGAAGTAGCTAAGAACTTCAAATAAGGCATGGCAAATAGGTATGAATTGAAAAGGACCTGAAAGAGCATTCAAAACAGAAATACAAATTAAACAGCGTTGAAGGAAGGGGACGAAAAGCATAAATTACAATTTCAATGCAATCTCAGGAAATAATAAACCGGTTACAGAAGAAATAGTTTTCAGGCAATGTTTCAGCCTCTGTTTCAACCACAGGCTATATTTTGTGTCATTTCGGTTTGGCAAAACAACAAACGTTCTAAGAAAGCCTTTAAAATCTTTTTAAGTTGCGTTTTCAACGAAATAATAAGAAATATCTAACAGATTTCAAAATTAATATTGGCAAATTAATATTGATAGTCCTTGTTTGAACATTGAGATCTTATGTTGTTGCCAGTACTACCGGACATGTAGTAGATCATTCGAGAAGAAACTTGGGGTTAGACATTATGGTTAGTTTTAAGATGTAAATGCATATCACGAACGCTTTAAAAAATTTCATAATGCAAAATGATCGTTGAAATATGCTGTAAAATGGCCATGAAAAATTCTAAATATTTTCTAATTTATCATTCATTTATAATTAGTCTTAGGTCTACTTATAATGTCAAACTCATTTCTGTCTATTGTTGAAATAAATAAATTTATTCAAAATGTGGGTTAGTAAGTATCTTTTTTATTATTCATAAATGTATGTACCTTATATATATATACAAGAAAACTGAATTTAATCTTATTAAACTGATATCGATTAATTAAATAAATTAAAGAGAATAATTAAAGAGATATCGATTTATTTATCACAGTTAAGCAAACTAAATTATCAACAAGTTCAGCACATACTAGAAAAAATTGTAGTTTATTATTTAAACATATTTTTTGTTTAAAAAAAATCTTAAAAAAATGAGTAAGGGATTTTTAAAAGGATTTTCATGTTTTTGTAAGAATATTATATAAACATTTTTTAAACTTAAAAAACAACAATTTTTTTTATCCCCTGTTCTCAATATTTTAAAAAGAAATCCTGCTTCAAAGAAAGACCCATACTATGAACGTTTTCTTCGGTCAATATTTAAATGTGTGCTGTAAAAATTTCCATATTTCCATAAGAATTTAAATAATCCCAAAAGAAAAATACTTTAAGTTCTTTTTATCTGTCATAGAAGCTTTATAAACGCAGATGCATGAAAGTTTGAATATTCGGTGAAATCTATTTTATTTTGTAAAAAAGCATTCCTAACTTTAAAAAATGCATATTCCTTAATCGTAGACTGTTGTTATTGTCATTTTTGTTTTAGTCTAATAAAATTATGTTATTGTATGCCATATCGTTTATCTTTTTGAATAATGAGTAATTTATGCTGCATATTTAAACAGTAAGATAAATGATATCTCCTATAAGTCTATTTTTTAAATATTGTGGGATTTCAATTGCGAATTTTTCTCTGTTTATTATTTGGAACATCATTTATCTTCATGCAAGATATCCTGGGGTAAAATGACACGTAAGATTATGTAATTTTTTTACGGCCTAGTTTTAGAGTTTCTTTTTAAAGAAATATATGATTTGATACAGAAACTTATTAACTATTTACACAAGAAAGAATGACCTTAAAAATCATGTGACGTGATTACTTGTCCAATGCTATTTGCCGTTATTATCCATCTATGTAGGTAATAATGCCATCCAAAAAAAAAAAAAAAAACTAAAAAAAGACAAAATAATGGCATGTTAATTGTTTATTTCTTAAGAAACTTGCTTTACAGCCTTACAATTTTTCTTACTTACTATACGATTTTAGGGTGCAGTAATGTTCATTTGATATGTTATTAAAAATATAGCAACACTTAAGGCATATATCTTTCCCTTTATTACTTTTCGTTCTGAAAAGTGACACTAATGCTCTAACATGCATAATTGAAAAATAATTCTATTTCCGATCTAGATCCAAAACTAAAAAGAATCTAGCGATATAATAACGACAGTGGATGGAGTTATTACCCCAGTATACTTCTTGTATTGTATATTTTAAACTAAAAACTGCCTCGCAACACATACCAAACCTCCCAGAACATTTTGAAAGTACATGGAATGCGCTACAAATTTATATTATAAACGACGTATTTTTTAAATATGCAGTCTTTTTATATTGGGAGTTGTTTCTTACGTGTTTATTACAGCGATAAGATCTACAAATGAACCAAATTAACTTAGCGGTTGTCTGTGATTCACACGACTCAGCTCCTATCTGCACAGAACGCATAGATATTTTTTCTTAGATTACTTCCTAATTATGTCAAATTACCCAACCAGGCGTTATTACCCCGAAACACCATTACATTTCATCAATGTGTTTTAGAAAATATTTGAAAAAAAAAAATGACTAAAACTTTCAAAAGTTATGGAAAAAGGAAATAAAACGTAAAAAAGTAATTACAATACTAACAGGAAAATCTAAATTTATACGAAAAACTCTATAATTTATTCTCTCTTCTTTTATACAAATGCAAACACAACTAACTATTAGTAAACTAAATATAACATATTAAACTAATGTAAATACACATAAGTTTTCGAACGAAGAGTCGAACAAATTTAAATTCTTCTCAAGTATTAGTTCTCACACAGATTAATTCAAATTGCAGTTTTATGGTTGCTTAAAATTTTATAATATATATATATATATATATATATATATATATATATATATATATATATTTAATCCATTAATGTGAGCTATAAAATAATATATTTTTTCATATATGTGTTTTGTGTATTTATTTGTATTTTTGTTACTTATACAGCTAAGGTAACTTTATCAAAAAAGGCCATGCTCTTTTTAAAAAAAAACACCGTTTTGTACCTTTTAGAGATCGATAGCGAAAGGACACAATGGCTGCAATTACCTGGTATCTCATATGTTCTTGACAAGCAAGTAGTCGCATCAATAACCGATTTGACCTTTTTAGTCTTTTTTCGACCACTGAAGCTTTCAGCATTTCCATGTTAAAATTTTCCGTTGTGGTCCAAGTCTACATTGTCTGCTTTTCTGTTTGAGCAGTGAAATAAGATTCCCATTAAGCATTTTTATGTTAAAAAAGCTGTAAAACCTCTAAAGTACGACGGTATTGTAAAGTATTCTACGAAGAAAATACGGAACAATTTATTAGAGGAATGTTCAAGAAATATAAATAAGCAATTTTTCACATTTTCGGATACTTGCAAAAGACAATCACTTTTACGTTTACTATGTTTTAATAAAATCTATTAATTTTTTTTGGAGAGGGGGACGAGAAACGTTTAGCACATTCGTGATACAACCGTGAAATTACTTAATGTTCTTGTAGAACGTATTTTTTAAATTTTATATCGTATTTTTTGCTGTGAGTTACCGTTGACTGCCGAGGCTTAAACGGAAAGTTCAGTTTCAATCACTGGTGACTGATATTATACTCAATGCACGTTTAATAGGCAATAAAAATATAATATTTGTTGATGCGGTTCACAAAATAACTGAATTGTTGCCCAGACTGTATATTTTAAAATGCTTTACTCTTAATGCAGTTTAAGTTTGATAAAAATATATAAAAATAATTAAAATTTGGCTTATTTAATTGGGGCGTTTTCTCCATTTAAAAAGAAAAAAGCATTTTTTTCTTTTAAATGGTGAAAAAAAAATAAAAGTTTCGAAAAAGGCTTCCGTCAGGAAAAGGTTTAACAAGGTGTGGTCAACATTTTCTTAAATTTTACTTTTTTATTCAGTAACTTAATTTAAATTAAGTGGATACTTTAGTGAAGCGTTATTTTTGTTACTTAAATACAAAAACTGATAGTACACATCAGACAATTATCTTTATTTTTCTCTTGAAAATGACTCTAAAATACTTTGTGAAGTGATTTTTATTAAAACTAAGTGCAGCACACCTTTGGATTAAAGACGATTAAATCGATTCTGTGCTTAAATAAGAAAAAAGAAGTCATGCATTAAGAATATGTTATTCAAAACTTTCCTAATCATTCAGAATATTGTAACAAAACCACACCGTTAAAATATTATACCTCAATCAGCAATATGGTAGCACGTAGCACATTTGAAAATCAAATTTCAACTGATCTCATCTACAATTGGAAGATTATCAGAATTGTTTGAACAGCACTGTATATAAGATATATATTTTTATCTATTAACTACATGCATGCCAAATTTCGGTTAGCTAAGAAACAGATATTTACTTTCGATATGTACGTTAGTTGTAAATTTACCTTTTGCAATTTCCGCTACTAACGAGATTGGTTAGTGAATTCTTTTATGCAGCCCTTTATATGAGATATAGAATAAATATACAAAGAGTAAAAAGCAAACAAGTTGGAAGTTCTACATCAAACGTGGAGAATGAGGTGCGTTCGTACTATATCTAGTTTTATAAATATTCAGAATTTATTCAGAACAATATTTCTTGCGTTCTTTTACAAAAGTGTCTGTATACAAAATTTATTACGGCTATATATATTTATTACAAATTCAGTAATATGAAAAAATATGAAATACATGTTAAATGGGACATAATCATCATGATCCATCACCTGTTATGTGATATCATTGAATCAGTTAGGCATCATAAATATTATTAGAATCAAGAAAACTTTTATGAATTTCGTTTCAAGTTTTGATTCGACTTTCGTAAAATTTAAACTGTTCAAAGAAATTTCTGCACCGAGTAAATGTTTTAAATTTTAGACCATTCTGTTGCGTAGTTTTTGTGCGAACAATTGAATAGACACACGGACCAGTTGACGACTATAGGTGCTATGTTTTTATGTAATTACGAAATTTCTTCATGGCACATGATGTAATGGAATACCTTTGAGTGTCTCTCTAAAGTACTAGAAACATTACTGTGTTTGTTTCAATAACAAATATGGCATAATAAATCTGAATAGTATACCTCAATTATAAAGGGATTCACCTCTCTATTAGCCTAAGTTAAAGTTCGGAAAAAATGGTTGACTAACCAAATTGTAATTATAAATAATTTTAACTATGTTGTAAAATAATAAAAACGCATAATACCTTGAAATTTGATATTCTGTAAATTATATTAACAGACGTTATCATATCTAAATACTTTTGAACGTCTCTATATTTTACCGACTTATTTTAAATATTCGCCACTTTTTAATTAAACTTTATTTAAGGCTGAAGCCCACTTCAAACTACTGAAGTCGCACTATCAGGGATTACAATCCTTTGCATCAATGTATCAAATTCTTTGCATGTCTTCTATATAATTTTATCACTATTCTATGTATTATTATTATTCTATATTATATGTCTGTTCATCGTAGTATAATGAATGTTTTTCAGCGTCAAAATGCGCAACTCGTTTACAAACTAACTTTTAGCTATTCTCTTTCTCCCTCAGCAACGAATATGAAATCTTTTCGGTTGTTCCGTATATAA
This sequence comes from Maratus speculifer, assembly GCA_964019185.1. Taxonomy (NCBI): domain Eukaryota; kingdom Metazoa; phylum Arthropoda; class Arachnida; order Araneae; family Salticidae; genus Maratus; species Maratus speculifer. Next base: position 163,491,755 of record OZ025294.1, on the reverse strand, counting down.
TTTAAATCACTTATACACACAACGCAATGTAAAAGAAAAAAAAAACTTAAAAACTTGTATTACGACTAAAAAATTCCAGCAATCATATCTAATATACCGTGCTTCTAAGACACTATAGAATCCGAAATTTTTTGTGTGTCCCTGTAAACATTTTGCATTTTCAATTACAGAAGAATTAACTTGCAGTAAACCTAAGCAACGTATATCAATTTTATTATGTGTCAGATAGTTGAATATAAAAGGGTTTTCATGTATTTTTATAAGAATGCTTATAAATTGCAAGACGTTTATTAATCACAGTTTGATGCTATAATACCTTCATTATCACTTCTTCTATGTATGATTCAAAATAACATTCCATTTAAAATATTTTTGTCTGCAGCCTTTAAATATGATTTCTAGACACGGAAAAAGCCGATACAAACGTTAAAGGGTTAAAATATGCCGCAACTAATGTCCCCTTTCCTCTTTTATATAACGGTATTCTTTTGTCTGGCTCTTTAGTGGGATAAGAAATATTGTTTCTGTGGCATATTCTACAATACGCACACTTTATTGTCCTTCTTAAATGCATATTTATTTCCGTATGTTCAAACTGGTGTACTAACAGCAAAAATCACTTGAAGCTGTTTTTTTTCCCATCGGCCATAATGTAACGGAATTATTTGGATTGTCCTTGTATTTGAATAATACATCCGGTATTCATAAAATTTGGAATGACTTGACAAAATTCTGCATCAAATATACATTTAAAAATTGAAGCGATTCAGTTGCGTAGTTATGTGAGGTCAGATAAATAGGCAAACCAGACGCCAATTATAAGTACTATTATTTATATAATTATGATAGCATCTAAAAAACAGTTATAATTAAAAGCACATGCCGAAATTGAAAACGCATTTCCAGCAAATGACAGTAAAGTATCGATTTTTTGTGAATTCCTGTAAATGAAAAAGAATTGCTATGAACACTCTATTCTATTTTACCATCTTGTAATGAAATTCAATGGTTTGTATCAATTTCATTATATTTGAAAGAGTTTAATATCCTATTAATACTCTTAATGATTTTTTCGCGTGGACCATAATGTAATGGAATTCTTTTATTTACCCTTGTAAATGAATTATTATTTCCACATACTTTATATACACTAAACATCTTAGGTGACCCTACACTGTAAAAAATTTTACTCCAGTTTGAACCAAATTTTGGAACTCAGTAGCTGTTACCATAAGATAATGAAATTTCGTACCAACATTTGGAGCTTTCTATTTTAACCTCTTTCCAACAATTTTAACTATGCTTCAACAAGAGATTCAAATATTAGTTCAAGATTTCACCATCTTACAGTGGCAGCTATTGAGCACCAAAATTCGGTTCAAAATAAAACAAAATTTTCAACAATGTAAAAACGGTTTACAAATTGCATGAAAATCCAAGTGCATTTAAAAGAATTATTGTCCGGAGAAGACGGACAAACTGAATGCATGAACAATTTTCAACTTTGTATAAAAGTGATAAAATTTAATGATCGCGTGTTAAATGCGGAGAAGAAAACACAAATTTCCAATGTATTCAATATACACTATTAGTGCATTGTGAATGTCGATATTTGCGGGTGTAAATCTGACATAAGGATATTTAGCCTTGGACATGCACCAAGAGACTTTGTAAATGTTGACATTATCCTGTGACAGTTTCTCTTATACAAATATTCTCTTATACAAATTTCTCTCACATATTCTCTTATACAAAATCTCTTCTTAAATAGAGTTAAATTTTGGAGTTTTAAATTAGATTTATTTTTCTTTAAAAAATACTGATAATTCACGTGGAACGAAACATGTTCCTATTATTTTTTTTATAGTTTAAATATGAAGACGTCTCCCTAAGATAACCCTTTAGCATAAATTAGAGCAAGAAAGAAAAAATCATGCGTTCAGAATAGATTATGAAGCGCTTTCCAACATATTCAGAATAATGTAATAATACTGCATCGTAAAAAAATAATAAAATATTGCATCTCATGTCACCCCATGGAGATGAATAACGCATTTGAAAACTGAATTTCAGCTGTTTCCATCAACAATCGGAAAATTATCCGAATTTTCTATTAGCCCTGTATATGATATAGAAATTTGAATCTATTAACAAAGAATTTCAAAATTCAATTTAGGAATTAGCTCATTTAAGCGATGGTAAAAATTTCCCTTCAACAATTTTCTCTAATAAGGAAAATGTTATGCTAATTCTTTTGTGCAGCCCTGTATATTAGGAATATAATTTATAAATAAACAGTACTATGCAAAAAACGAATTAAATTTAAAAAAGCATATTGAATTTTAAAACGTACTATCGAGCAATTATTATGCAAAAAATGATCTGTAAACGATTTCTTTTGAGATTCCCTATAATTTAATAAAAAATGTTATGAATGCTCTGTATTTTCGTGATAGTATTGAAATTCAAAGATTTATAACAGTTTGAATACATTTGAAACAGCATAATGTCATTAATATATTCTCCAAATGATTTTTCTCTTTATAAAATAATGTAATCGAATTATTTTCAGAGTCCCTATAAATGAAACAGTTATCGTACTCAATTCATAAGCGATGCCAAACATGCTTTGGTAACCCAAAAGAGCCTTATCAATTCCTTGAAAATCCAAGTATATTTACAGGTGTTAGAGCATGGCCAGACGGCCACAAACATAAGTTGTAATAGCACTTTTCAACTTTGTTGGAAAGTGCTAAGAAAATAGATTTTCCAATTTTCCACATTAACTGTAAGAATTTGTTAGAAAACTTAAAAATATTAAAAATTTGTAAGAAACTTATGGATATATGAGTGTGCTCTGTTTTTTTCCCTCTCCCTGTATTTAAATAATGTTGTACAGATGATACCCTTTAAATCTCTTACCCTTTAAATTCTCTTATTTATGTTTTTCAAATTATATATAATTTATGTTATATACATAGCTAATTAAGTTGATGCCATTTTTTGAGTTGATGTTTATTTTCTATAAATTTATTTCTAAACTACGCAGTTTAGCATGTTTAAATCTTAAAATAGTGTATTTTGATAAACAGTCAGTTTGCAATACAAGTTGTTTTGGGAAATGCATAAACTTGTAATGCATAGAGAATACAACAAGGTCACAATATTTAAATAATTTATAGCTTAATGAATTCTAATTTAATCATTTTGAAGATATTTATAATGCTCTGTTACCCTGCGTCATAAAATTAATGCTCCATGAAAACAGTAACGTCTTTCCTTAACAGGCCATAAATATTTATTTTCAAAATTAAACTTTAGCATTTAAGTGCCACAGACATGTTTCATAATATATGTACTAGATAGCAAAAATAAACCTTTTAAATATTAATTAACACTATATCTGTAAACTTTCGAATTAAAAACACAAAAATATTCATTTTAATAAATACTTCAATTAATTTTGACTTTGACAACATATAAAACCATGAATAAATCTGAATATTATTATAACAATATACATATATGTATATGCATATATATGCTATTAGATGAAAAAAGTAATTATTTATTGCAGTGTATTTTTTTTCTTTCTTAATAATTAAGCGTAAAACTATGTTTAATTTCAAAGAATTACGTATCTTTAAGAATTATTATTTTATTTTGACATTATTTTAAAGCTAATGGCGAACAAAATAATTGGAAAACCAAAATTATAATATAAGACAGATAATAAATGGAGCATTTTATGCAAAATTATAACACACGTCAATTTTTGAAAAGAAAACGAAAACATTTACATTTTGTAAACAATGCTTAAAACCAACAGCAGTTTATGTGACCTAGAAGGGATTATTCCAACACATGGAGGTTTTAGAAGTTAATTAAATCCACAACATGGTTGAGAAGTTCTAAATTCGTTTTTTATCTTTTCACTTATTGTAAGTGTGCCAGTTATGGTAAAAACTACAATATTTTCCGATCTATTTCTTTTTTGTTCTTTATTTTCACCTTCATGCTACTACAAAGTGAAAAAAAAAAATGCAAAACATTATTCTAATAACATATTTAATATAAATAAATTTTCCAATTGGGTGACCAAAAAAGAGAAGATTTTAATTTGTTGTTACTTAATACAAACAAGGTATCTTGAGACAGATAAATCAGTCTTAAATCTAAATAACTATCATTTTGTAAAATTCACTAAAATATTCGCTACTTATCCACAATTTATCCACTTCTATAACGCGGTACTGAGCCAAGATTGGCCTCAAACATAATCGAAGCTTGGATTGATATGGTGTCAAATGTGGAAGTTTTTTTATTTGTTACAGCAATGAAGTGTATGAGCACCCAAAACATAATATACTTGATATTCCAAGACATAATTTCTACAATGGTAAAATTCCCTAATTGGCAAGATTGAGTTATGCTAATTTTCTCCTGATATGTTCCACCAAAAGCAATATTTAAATCAAGATAAAAGTTGCTAATAATGAAGAAAGTACATTTTTTTAAAAATAGATGTTTCCTCGTACAAATAAGGACATATTCACGATCCTTCTTGGAAGAAATTTTTTTTCAAAATTTTGAAAGCAAAAATATGATAAGTAATATCGCACAAGACTCCATGTATAATGAAAAACTTTGAAAGCATAAAATAAAATAAAAACGGACATTTGTAAATGTAAAATAATTTCTACAATTATTATTAAACTTCTGATTTAAAAACATAGCTACTCTTTCCAAATTTTAGGTAACTTAATGGAGACTGAATCCATGCAAATATTCTCACTACATAAAAATATTTCCATTGATTCCAGTTGAATGGATAAAATCTTCGACGGGTAAAATTTTTTGATTGTTTCAAAATGAATCTATAAAGGTTTTTTGCCACATTATCTGGTCCAAGCTGTATTTCTATTTGTGCCGCTATTTGTGAGAGAAACATACGTAGGTCTAAATAAAGGTATTTTTCTCACTATTACCATTTTATACCTTAGTTTGATTCATTTTATGTGATTATTATTAATATTTTTACAATAATATTTAACATTAAAGCAAATGGTGAATAAAATTAAATTGATTCATGATGAAATATTTGATATACATAATCAGAAAAGTAATAATTGTGTTAATAAGTGGAAATTTTTCCAGAGAGAAAATTTTCCTTGAATACAATATTTCACATGAAAATGCAATTTCTAATGTTTAATTCTTTAATAGGCGCAAATGCCAACTTAGTGAAAAAGCCTCCATGCCGGGAAACGAACCCAGGCTATTCTTATAGCGCACTGACGTTCTACCGAATAAACACCACAGAACGACACCCAACCTGAATCTTCTCAATATTATATGTTGGAAATTCAGCAGAAGGTGAAATATATTCCGTGAGCTACCAACCTGGGTCAAACACGAAACTCAAATAAATTCAAAATCGAATGAATATATTAATGTATGGAAATTTTTCCAGAGGGGGGATTCACCTTCGATATAACATTTCCAGTGAAAATAAAATTTCTAATTTTTAATTGCTTAATCGATGCAAATTCCAACTTGGTTAAAATATTCCATGCCAAGAGGCAAACCCTAGCCATCAGTATAGCGCACTGACGTTTTACCTACTAAACCACATGGAAAGAAACCCATCCTCCCTCTTTTTACTATTACATGTTTCAAAGCTACAAACGCAGCACAATTGGATATATTCTGTGAGCCACCGACCTAGGGCAAATACGAAACTCAAATAAATTCAGCATCAAATGAATATATTAATAGGTGGAATTTTTTCCAGAGAAAATATTTGTCTTGAATATAATATTTCAAATGAAAATCGAATTTCTAATTGCTTAAAGAGACGGTAGACGTCTTTTTTTTTTTTTTTTTTTTTTTTTTTTTTTTTTTTTGTCATAGTAATATGAAATTTGTGCACATATACATTTCACCAAAAACATATAGAACACTTTCAAATCATTTCCAATTTTATTAAAATTTGTAATTTTTAAAAAAATATTTTCAATTTTTAAACGAAGTTTAAAATGCTCCTTGTGTATTGGTTTTTAAGATATTTTCTTGCTTTTGTATTGTTATCACTTAAAATTCTATTATAAACAAATCTGTGTAAATTTTTTTAATCTCTTGAATCTTAATATTTTACAGATTTCCATATTTTTTTTCCATATTTTACAAATTCCATATCTATTTTCATGAAAAATTTGCCTGCTAATAAGTGAAATTTACCGCTTATCTTAGGTTTGCAATGCCTTTTTGAAGTTACATAGACTCATTAATACTTAATTTAATAAAAGCAAAACTCGCTCAGTTCTAAAAGGTTTTTTTTTTTTTTTTAATTTTGAAAGATTTTTCGAATTGTCCATTAATCTTTGATAATTATTCGAATATAAAAATTAAAATTAGTTTCGTTCATAAATCACAAATACAGAAAAGTACAAAAAATACAGAAAATCAGAATATAAAAATTAAAATGTTGCTTATAATAAAAAAAATAATCCACTTTGCCCATTGGAAGTGGGCGTAAGCAATACAAAATAAAAATTTCAGACCTCTAGTTAAAAAAAAAAAAAAAAAAAAAAAAAAAAAAAAAAAAAAAAAAAAAAACACAATCTCATTGGTCGGTAAAGTTTGCTTTTGTCTTACATATTTGAGTATAATGTTATAATTAAAACTCGAGTTATCAGTTACCATAATTTTTAGCCCGCAAGAACTCGCACCCATTTTCGAACATTTCAGACCTCTAGTTAAAAAAAAAAAAAAAAAAAAAAAAAAAAAAAACACAATCTCATTGGTCGGTAAAGTTTGCTTTTGTCTTACATATTTGAGTATAATGTTATAATTAAAACTCGAGTTATCAGTTACCATAATTTTTAGCCCGCAAGAACTCGCACCCATTTTCGAACACGAGAACTTGCGCCGGGTATGTCATACCCTAGTTTATTTCTGTTATTGAAATATCGATTAACACAGTTTATAACCCAATTTTACGTACTTAAATATTTCAAAATAATACATTAAAGAATTTTAATGAATTTCAAATTACAAACTTACATGTTTAAAGACAATTTTGACAAATTACATATAATGGTGTTCAACACAGAAACTTTTTTCACATTTTTGTCACATAAATCCTGATTTTCTGTCCTTATTACATGGACAAAATGCACATAATTTATAATTCGCCTTGAGTTTTTTAGAAGGTGGTTCACTATTCAGGATTTCCAGTTCCATAGAAGTGCTTGGACAAGTTGTTTTTCTTTCAGGTTTATGGTTTCTGTGTTGTTCTGAAGGAACGAGACTCAGTGTTTTCAGAAAGAAACGTCTGTTACTTAACTGTGAGGGTGGATTTTTCGTGGACATCAAAAGAATCCTGGCATTAACAGCAGCCACATTCAACAGTGAAAATAAAATAGCCATTGGCCAACGTTTTGATATTCTTGCCGTAGTGTATGCAGCAACCATTTTATCGACAACGTCTACAGCACCTTTCATGAGATTATAAAACGTGATGATATCTGTTTTTTTTTTCAGTTTCATGGTAGTTTCATCTATCTTATCATCAGTATGCATTGTAGACAACATAACTACATTTTTGTTCTTTTTTGCTGAATATGAAACAATTGTTGTTTCTTTTTGGAATCAAAAGACCGAAGCGTACAATTCTTTTTTCATTAAAAATTCAGGCGGTATTTCTCTTTTATTTTGTCTAAGTGTTCCAACAATAGTAATTTTCTTTTTTAAAGTTGTTGAGCAAGCTCATATCCCCTATACCAATTGTCAATTGTTAAGTTTCGTGCAGAATTGAACAGCGGTGCCATCAACCGCATCACAATGGCTTTCGAACTACAGTCTATTTTGAAGGGTCCTTCGGGTTGCTGACCAGCATAAATCTCCGTGTTCCAGGTATAAAATACTCTGGAAACTAAAAGTGCAAATATCTCTATGCCATATTTAGCAGACTTTTCAGGCATATACTGCCTAAATCTGCACCGTCCCCGAAAAGGTTCCATTTTTTTTTTAATTGTGACGAATTCTTCGACAGTATATGCATTTTTACAATTTGCAACAGATGTTTCAAAAACATCTCTAAATTGGTGCCAATTTATCTATTTCTCTCCTACTTTGTCAATGATTAATATTGTCAAAGCGAAGGCGTCTCATCAGAAACAGGAAACGAATGCAACTCATGGTTTTAGGAAATATGTCAATCCTGGTTCCATCCGTGGCATAGAAATCCTTCAAATTAGTGTGGGACGATTTATGAGTTCCACATAGATACAAAAGTCCCAGAAATGCTTTTATTTCGATTTCATCTGTCTTCTTTGCATCTCTCTCTCGAGTAAAACGCTCTTGAATTGATTCGATATAAATGTTTGTGCATTGCGCCATCATATCTATCATGTTGATATCGAACAGAATATTCCACGCATTTAGGGGTGAAGTGACCTCTCTAGAATCAGCTGTATCACCTGGAAGCTTTCTAATTATATTTCTTGAAGGCTTCCTAACATTTTGTCGGTAATTATTCTTTTGCCATTTTTTAATTTTATCTTTAGCGATATAGAAATCGGTTGTTGATTTTGAATTTTCATCTTCTGTTTCTGTTTCGATTTCAGTAGAAGAATCATGATGGCTATAATATTCTTCATCTCCAGAGGCAAAACTCTCGTCAGAAATATGCTCATCATCACTAGAAACAGTCTCTATAAGATGTCGAAAATATTCATTTTTTTCATCGTAATTCATATAGCGCGTCATTATTCACTAAACGGAGAGGAGAAAAAAGAACGATCTGACTGACGCGAGAACTAGCATGGGTATGAAATATCCGCAACACCTGTTTCTCTAAATCTATTTTTAGAACAGAATTAGTTTTCCCCCTCATGAAAGAATGTGACTTTGGATACAGCTACACAGAGTTCCGGTCTAATCCTATAAGAAGAAAGTAAAAAAAAAAAAAAAACTAGTTGGATGTGCCCATCCCAAAACTTTCTTCTATCTCATACGTACATTTTAATATTTAAAAAAAATAGTTACTCATTTTAATGCTTTAATAATTTTAATTCAATACCATACCAACTTTGATTTTCATCTTAAATTTCTGCTTCAATCAATTAATCGGAGTAAAAATGAATTTCCGTCTCTGCACGAGCCGATGGACAATAGAATAATAGGCAGATTAATTTTTCAAATTCAAGGAGGAATTACTTGCCTTACCAAAAAATAATCATATACAAAAAATTTAGTTCAGTTATAAAACTAACTTCATACACTTTTATGTGGTGCAATATTGAAAATGGCATAAAATTTGCTATTGCAGCGCCCCCTTCCGGCGGATTTTTTTCAGATTCAGGGCGATCCAACTTGCCATAGCCATACACTTACACAAAAAATTTCGTTCAATTCGATGCATAACTTCATGTACTTTTGGTCGGTACAATATTGAAAACGACACAAAAATCGCGATTGCAGCGCCCTCTTCCGACGGACTTTTTTCAAATTCAGGGAGGACCAACTAGCCATAGTCATACACATACACAAAAAATTTGGTTTAATTCGATGCATAACTTCATATACTTTTTGTCGGTACAATATTGAAAATGGCACAAAAATCGCGATTACAGTGCCCCCTTCCGGCTGATTATTATCAAATTCAGGGAGGACCAACTAGCCATAGCCATACACTTACAGAAAAACACACAGCCAAAAACATTCACAAAAATTTGGTTCAATTCTATGGATAACTTCATGCACTTTTTGATGGTAGAATGGCGACATACACACAGACACACTGACAAACGAACACACGGAGAGACGGACGTTTCGTAAAAACATGTTTTTTGTAATGTCTGACCCCTAAAACGTGTAAATCCGTCGAAAACCGGAAGTCGAAAAAAAATTTCGATTACAATACTTTCTTCTATTGAAAATAGAAAAAAGTAAAAAAAAAAAAAAAAAGTTGAATGAAAATAGATCGGGCATCTCATACCATCTGCAAGTTCTCGCGGGTTAATTTATAATAAAGGACGACTTTTATTTAAAAAAAAAATCAGAAAGACCCCCTACTCTCACATCCTATTGTAACTTATACGTATAAAATTTGTGAAAATTGTGACAATTTGTTTAAGATAATAATTGGGCTCTAATAATAATTGAGCTTTAATAATAATTTTTAGGCTCCTTATATCCCCTGTATCTTAAAATTCAAACTGCTTGAAATTAAAAATATTTTGCATGTCTGCCTTTTAAACATAACCTGTTTCTGCATAAAATATTAGTATTCTGCTGTATTTCTAGAGATACGAAAATACACCGTAAATGAAAAAAAGAAATGTATAATTTTACAAACATAAATTTATGGAAAAAAAATTTAAGTTCGCAAAATTTATTTTCGTAAGGTAATTAAGCTACAGAGATCTGTTGATTTACAGAAGTATCTACTAAAAGGACAGTAATTACTAAAATATTATCTACTAAAATTTTATCTCTAACCTTGATTTAGGTTACATAAAATGTGCAAGGCATCCCGGTTTCCTAAAAAAAAATTATAGATGTTTTTCAGAATTTTTGACGAAGGGTCGAAAAGTGTATATATTGCATGAATTTTTGTCTTTTTGATATATAAAGAGGTTTAGGAATCCTAGTTACCTAGAAAAAATTTAGTAACTTTACAGATGTTTTCACAGTGTGCGGACACTTCTGCAAAAATTGAATAGAACCCATCTCTCCTCAGAAAGATTCGCCGTTTTGATATTGTCGATATGTTTGTGGTTATAAAGCTCTTATCTTCGCGATACTAAAATTTTGCGGCTTTTAATTACGAAAATTCTGCAACTTTCCCTATAAAAATATGTTTTTTATTATTTATTTATTTATTTATTTATTTATTTATTTATTTATTGTAAAGTGTAAAAAAATCCCGTTTGCTAAAATAGGGACCGGAATGGCTGGTAATCCAAATTTTTTCTGGACCTAAATGCTAAGACAAACAAGGCGGTATCAATATATCCTATTCACTTTACATGAATATTTTCTGATTTTATATGATATAAATGGAAAAGAGTATGTTGAGGTAATGATAAATATTATTTAGTGTAATAATTTCAAGATAAATTTAGGCATACCAAATGAAACCCACAAAATGCATATAATTTTAATTTAAAAATATAGAGTGTGTAATAAAACAAGAAATTTTCTTTTATATATTTTTTTACCAAATATATTAATAGCCCCCTCCCCGTCCCGAAAAAAAATATATTAAAACTGATTTTGTATCACTTTTAAAGCATAATGGTAGTTATTTGAAAGTAATAAATTGTTGTTACGATACTTAGAAATTCGATAAATATGATAAAATAAAGATAATGTTGATGAAATTCATTAACATTCAAGAAAGATATCAAATTTTATGTGTTCAATATGGGATGAAATAATTCCGATTGCACTTAATGTCAGTACTTTCAAATAAATATAAATTGTTAAGTATATATTTAGAATGCCAATCAATAATTTGCTTATGTTAGAAGTTGACAACTGCTGAAAATATTTTGTAAAGTATGTCTATGTTTTATGTCATAAAAACATATTCTTTTGCAAGTAATTTTTGAGAGTTTTTCATTGTTATTTATTTATATGGAACGGAAAAATTATAAAATTACAATTTTATGAACGTTTTCGGTTAAAAAAATTAAATAAAGCATAACAGTATATTTCAAAGTGGATTAAAAAAATCCTGGACAAGATTCGAACCACAAATGTATTGGTTGAAGCCCAATGTTTGATGGGTTAACTAATCCAAGAGGATTTGTTAACCCATCTAACCTTTAACGATTTAAGCCGTTAAAAACTGTTATGATTTATTTATTAATTAATCAATTGCGTTAAAAATAAATCTAATATTTTAATTTAAATAAAGGTTGATCGGTGTATTACATTATTATAATTACATTAATATAATTTTTTAATAAATATATATATATATATATGTATATGTATATATTATATTTATTAATTATTTAAAAAAACAAATCAAGCTTATTTTTTTCAATCACGATATTTATTTTCATTAAAATTATACTTAATGAAAATTCAAGTTGTACATTATTAATAACAAATAAGTTCATGCGTACTAAGGAACAACGATTAAATTCTGATCGCATTTAAAGAATAATGGCTGTTATGTATTCTATGCATTATTCATATAGTTACACAATACATGTCAGGCCTATTTCTTCGTAAAACAAAGTTCAACAGAACTATAAGAAACGAGTGCGTTAACTTAAGGACATTCGTAATAACAATAAAAAACTTTTTTATAAATAAATACTTTGCTTAATCATTGAGATTGTGCTTGGCTATAATAGAAATGTAAAAGCATCAACGATAAAAAACCCAGTAATTTAAAATTTTATGCATATCGGCAATATATAGGTTATCGTATTCGATGCGTATTGACGGAAAGCAGTGCTATATGCACCGAACATGTAAAGTTATAATTAAAAAATTATTAGTGGTCTTACGGTCATGTTTTATATTTCTCTAAACCTTTCCTTGTTGTTAATATGTACTTTATCAATTAAACTGTTTGATTTCAGGTATCTAACATGTGCTGACACTGTTTAAATGGCAAAGAACTGTTTTTTAATATTTCTTAGCCTGATGTTATATGGGTCATTTTCAAAAAACTTGTACATTTGGGAAATTTTTCATAAATATTTTTTTTAAAATACAACTTATAAAAATATTAGATGATACTAAAACATTTCTTGTATATAAAACTGAAAACAACAGTTCACTTTTTGATTTGGAACGTCAAATAAAAAATAAAGTATGAACTTGCAACAGTAAAATGTTCCCCTCTGTTACCAACAGTCAAAAATTTTTATTTAAAAAAATATCACATTTTCTTTAATTACATGATTGCTACTTTCAGAAAATCCTAACTGTTGTTTTGTTATGATTATTTTTATTTTTGTAAAATACAAAAGATTTCATCTCTGTAACCTTTTTGGAAAAATCATAAGTTTCAATTAAATGTGCATTCACATTCTTTCAGTTAAATTATAAAAAAAAATATTACATAAATAAAATATTAGTTAAAATTACACAATTAATTATTCAAAATGATGATTGATAAATTTTTTAGTGAAATAAACCAGCTTAAATTGACAGTAACAGAGTGGGAAAAAAGTAACCGAAGGGAACGCTGATTGATAGTGGAGTGATATTTAATGTGGCATGCTTTTTTATAACTTTATGTCATGTATTGTATACGATCTTAATGTTTCAAACATATCCAGCAAGAATTTTAGATTTTTTTTCAAAAAATACTATTGGAAAATAGTGGTATTTGGCGGGGCATTCTGTTTTGTAAATTTATATCATGCGCTATGACAAACGCACTGCTTAGATAAAAAAAAAATCTCATCATATATTAGTCGAGGTAGTGGTGCTTTAAAGCAAGAATTTAAGATTTTTGCAAAAAATACTATTCAAAAATAGTGGGCTTAGACCAGGCAATTTTTTTATTTAACATTTTTATTATGTATTATAAGCTATCATGAATTTTCAATGTTTTAAACAGATCAAGGCAGAATTTAAGATATTTGCAAAAAAATACTATTCGAAAATACTGGTATTTCATGTAGCATTGTTTTAAAAAATTTTTATCATATGTTATAATCTGTGTTTCAATTTCAAACAGCTCACCTTAGATTTTCAAATTCTAACAAATTCGCGTGCCAATTGGATGACGCTGTAACCCAAGAAATAACGATTTTTACAGAAATTACTATTTGAAAATAGTAGTATTTGACGCGGTGTATCTTTTTTATAAATTATTTTCTATTTAAATAATGATATTTTCTTCTTTAATACATTTTTATCATGTGTTATAAGATATCCTAAAATTTGAAACAGACCAAGCAAGAATTAAAGGCTTTTACAAAAATTAATATTCGAAAATAGTGGTATTTCATGCTGCATCATTTTTTCATAAATAAGTAGTATTGATTCATAAATATAACTGACTACAATTAAAAAAGCATTTTGTTTGAGAAAATTAAAGTCTAATGTTTATGGTAACTAGCTCACCACAAAAACTACTATTTTATATATAAAAAGAAAAATGTGTATTTTTAATTCTGTTCTAAGAACATGAAATGAGAATGTGCAGCCTTCAAGAACAATGTTCAAATAAACTTGTTTTTTTAGTAGTTTCTTACTCTGTTACATTATGTTCCACTCTGTTATCATAAGCATAATAACAGAGGGGTATGGTAACAGAGGGGAATGGTAACAGAAGGTAAAAATACTACAAATAATTTTAGCAGCACAAAGTGAATTAAAAACAAGAAAAACTGAGCCTATTTGTTGAAGAAGCACCATTTGATCTTATGGTTAAGATTTTATAAAAATATAAAAAAAATAAATTTCATATAAATAAGCTGATAACAGAGGGGAAACTGAATAAAACATCCGTATCTTGTAAATGCTTTACTTCAACACCACGGTGACAATAACTTTATAATTTAAAAAATGGTGGCCTCATCTAAATATAGACTGTTCGAAGAACTGCAGAACCTTGTGTTGAACACTTAGTAGTAATAATTTATTACAATAAATATGGTAACAGAGTGGAAGTAACAGAGGGGAAAAAATCTGGGGACACCAATAAATTGTTCCATTTTTATAAAAAAACAAGTTTTAAAAAATATATTATATGGTCTATGTTACAGATAAGACATACAACAATTGTCACAACTAAAAAAATTAACACTTTAGACAATTGATTTATAATTTTATAGCAGTTGAAAAAGTAAAAAGGGAAGAGGGGACATAGTATTTTAGGTATAGCTGACACATTGAAACCATAACTACACTTATATTATTTTTAATTTCTGATAATATTTAGCCCACATTTACTCTAAACAGTCAGACAAGTAATGTAAATGCTTAAATTTTATTTTTTAAACTTTATTTTAGTTATTAAAAATTCTTAAAGTTGGGGGACATAGAATGTACAAGTTTTTTGAAAATGACCCATATAAAACTGAATACTTCGGTGGACGTGCTTGCAATTTTTATAGAAAATTCCAACGTATGCTGGATTATTAAATCAGTAGAAATTTAAATCAATTTGCCAAACTTTTAAATCTTAAAGAAATATTTGCAAAACAATATCTATATATAATCATATGAGACAAGATAATAAACACAAAAATGCAGGTAAGCGCTGCTTTTTTTCGTAATAGATTGAGAAAAAATGAAAGTAGATATAATAAAAAGAAAGATTTAAAACTTATCATTTATAGCATAAACGACTACAAACAATGCATTTAATATATATATATATATATATATATATATATATTTAAATATATATGTATATCAGTTCTCTGGTTCACCATTTAATTAAAAGAAACATAAAATCTAATATTTACTCATTTCTGTTAACTTTTACAAAAAGTACTTCTCGATATTTACAGATAGATTTTAAAATAGCCGATCTGTGTGCTCTACAGCTCATATTCAAAATATTAGAATAATTGAGAAAAAGTAATAAGAAAAAATTATTTGTCATTTATTTATTTTATATAGTAAGTAAATGCAATTAAATTTCTTATAAATTAAATCTGGAATGTTTAGATAAGATTTTAACATTTATAAAATATAAAATACAGCACAATAAATTAGGTATACAGCTTCCTTAAACACACCAGAATATTAGAATAAAATTTAGATTGGTTCAAAATATTAGAATATTTTATTTTACGCAACAATATTACCTTATGAATATGAAGTAAATGGTAGTTAATATTTTGTAGCATCCCCTTTAGCTTTCATAACAGCGTTCAATCGATCTTGCATACTATATACAAGGTGTTTACAAACATTTCTATCAATATTAGCCCAAATAGACTTTATACGTGCCACTAACTCAGTTTTACTTGACGGAGGATTTTCTTGAAATTTTTTCTTCATTATACACCATAAGTTTTCGATGGGATTAAGATCTGGTGAATTTGGTGGCCAAGGAAGTACCTTAATGTTGCGTTGGCGGAACCAATTCTTAGTTGACACCGAGGTATGCGGGGACGTTAAATCTTGTTGAAAGATGAAATCATCTTCAAATAAATCTTCTGATGATGGAATCATGTAATATTCTAAAATTTCTTGATATATCAGAGAGTTAACCTTTTCGTAGACGATGCATAACTTTCTAGGTCCTTCTGCACTCATACAACCCCAAACCATGACACTAGCAGCAACTTTTACGGAACGTTTAAGGCATTCTTTATCAAATGCTTCTTGCTTCATTCTCCAAACTCGAATACCTTGATTATCATATGAAACACAAAACATACTTTCATCACTAAATAATATATTTTTCCAATCTTCATTGCTCCATAAACGTCTTGATTTACACCAGTTCAATCTTATACGCTTTTGTCTTGCAGTCATGAGAGGTTTTGTTTTCGGTACACGAGATTCAAATTTAAATTTATGGAGACGTCTTAATGTTGTCGATGTAGAAACTTCAACTCCTTCTTCTTTCCATTTTCGGTGCAAGAATCGCACACTTTTAAAACGGGTTTTCTTAACTATACGCTTCAGTTTCCTGTCATCTCTAGCAGATGTTTTTGGTTTTCGGCCACCATTTCGGCGATTATTTTGAAATTTTCCAATTTTTGAATATTGTGTTAGTATTTTACTAACGCTCGATTGCGAACAATGTAAATAATTCGCTATAAAACATTGATTTTTACCGTGCAGATACAAATCAACCATACGAAGTTTAGTAGATTCAGGAATATCACTCACACGGCCCATTTTAAGACGAAAAAGAAACAAACTGCAAAAAAGAATACTGATTTTAAATAAAATAGTCTGAATTTAATCAATGATGCCACCAGTTAAGAATTGGTAATAATTAAAGGAGAATTAATGTGAAATATTCTAATATTTTGAACCACTTGAATAAATATTCTAATATTTTGACTTTTCAAAATAATTTTTTTTGCAATTAATCTTTTCAAAAATGATATTAAATTTAAGATAACAAGTAAGTTTAATCTACAATAAGTTCTTAATAAAAATATCGTTTGCATATTTTCATTAAAATACATTAAATTACCAAACGATGTTTTCAATTTCTAAAAAAAAGGTAATTATTCTAATATTTTGAATATGAGCTGTAAATATTTGTTTAAAACTGCCAGAATTTTAGAAGATTTCGTTATTATGCACTGTGGCTGTGAATTCTTTCTTGAATTAAGCTGTAAAAAGTTTTACGTGCGTGCTTACTTACAAATCCTTTTTACTGTACCAAAAACGAAGATTTTTATGAATATTCTAAAGAAAAAAATTCTATAATTTACATATATATTACATTTACATTGTTGTGTTTTTCTGGTTCAATAGTATTTAGGAATAGTGTAGTTTTGCATTTAATAACATTGGTGTTTGTTTGAGAGATCGTTTACTTTGTTAAACGTGTTTTTTATACATGATTCGAAACGCATTATAAGTTATCAAAATAAGTGTACTATAATGAACTAGAAGATAGCCCGTCGAAGTGACGTGTTTCCATTTTTAAAAGGATGATAAAACATTACAACAACTTTAGTCAATCATAGCCACTTTAGGCTAAAACAATTTTGAAAAATATAAAGATTGAACATGGGGGAAAAATCTAAAAAAAAAAAATCAATAGAAATCTGCATTTAAAACTATAACAAAACTATCTGGTGGATGAGGAGGGATTGTAATAAACAAATGGTAAATGCATAAATTTTAAAAGAATAAAGTAAGGTAAAATATCAATTATAAAAGTTATATACAAAAGTTATATACATTGTGAAATTACAGCCAAAAAATATTTTAAAATACTGAGAGAAAATAATAAAAATATCCAAAATTTATAATTTTTTTCCCTTTTTGGCCATTTCCAGACGAATATGAGAGGGTAGCCAAATTATTAATTGAATGGGTAAAATAATGGCATAGAATATGCCGCTAATGAATTTCACTCGCAAAATTACAGTAATTATTTCACAAAAAACATGCAAATTAACATGCATTAATAATGCAAAACATGTACTAATAATGCTATTTTAAAACATTTGTGAATTAACTATTTTATACCATTAGCTAATACTTAAAAGAAAATACTTTATAAGATCGAAAACAAATATCAACAATAAAGAGTAAACAATCGTGATTCGTTATGTGACAATAAAATCATTAACGGCTGTAAAAAAAATAATAATAAATAAATAAATAAATAAAGCAACACGAATGTAAAAATTCTAACAATATTGTATTTAAAACGCACCTTCGCTTTTCTTAAATAAAAAGTTTTAATTAAACGCTGTTAAAAATTTGACTGTTTTGCTGCATCGTCATTACACAGCTTTTATAGAAAATGATTACTTTACCGTATTACACTGTTAAAAATTTGACCCATTTGTTGCAGCGTCACTCCACAGCTTTTATAGAACATCTCTTTTATGACCAATGAGAATGCTTCATATCACAGTAAAAGTAACCACTTTGTATAAAAGCAGTGGAGTGATGCTGCAGCAAATGGGTCAAATTTTTAACAGTTGCTGCAGCACCACTTCAACGCTTTTATAGAAAACGGTTACTTTGTGTGTGTTACTTACAATGTAGTCTATAAAAGTTGGGGATTGATGATGCAGCAAAAGGGTCAAATTTTTAACAGTATACTGCTAAAAATTTGATATGTAATAATGTAATAATGTGTAAAGTAATAATAATGTATAAAATATGTAGTAACTTATACTTGGGTATATATGAAAGTTTATATGAAAGTATATATGAATGTTTAAAAATTTGACCCATTTACTGCAGCGTCACTCCACAGCTTTTATAGAATGTCTCTTTTATGACAAATGAGAATGCTCCATAACACAGCAAAGTAATCGTTTTCTATAAAAGCGGCGGAGTGATGCTACAGCAAATGAGTCAAATTTTTAACAGTGTGAATATTGTGTTTGAAATAGGGAAAAGATTTAAAAGCACAGTAAAATGTAGTGACATCATACTGCATTTACGGCTCAAACTGTAAATCTGACAAATGAGAGCGCTCCATTATGACTCTGGAACGTTTGCATTGAACAAAAAATTGATAGCCTTTAAAATCGGAGATAACTTTTCACAATGGAATTTGTCATTGGTCACAATATGTTTTTTCTCGTGGATGGGTTGAGCCCGGAATCGTTATACACGGAGGGATTTTATATATATAATATTTCACATATTTTGGTAATTTATAGTAGCAATATAATATGACAATCTAAAATAATATGCCATAGATATTGTTTAAGGAAAGTCAAACACAGATTCTAGAGTTAAATATATTACTGTTGAATTATGACATAACTACAATATTTTGTCTTGAAATTTTTGAATTGATTACTATGGTTTCAAATTAACCACCAACAATATAAGACGAAATACAGATAAAATATGTAGTAACTTAGACTTGGGTATATATGAAGGTGGTCATCAGCCAATAACAGTGGTATACTGTAGATGAGCTTGTAAATCATCCTTTGAATTATCAAGCAGTAACGCACGCGAAGCCATTTATGCTGTAAATACTATTTTATATAATATATCTTCCACTTCCTTATCATTTTGAATTACAGTTTACTTTAACGGATTTCAGATGGAGCAAGGTTTTTGAGAGAACGTTACTTAATTAGTTAAATTTAATAATTTCTAACTTTAAAACCATTGAAAAGAAAGATAAAGATTTTTTTAAATAAAAACGACTAAAGTTGTAAATTTAAAATGTACATACATAACTCATTGTTTACCCATCTGCTTGTAACGCAGAATTTTTCTTTCATGTTTTAATTATCACGATATTTACCCCTTTTATGTATATGTTATTAATTTAATTCAATTTAATGATGGCTATTTAAATATTAGAAAGTTATTTACAATGTTCTACTAAATACGCTTATTAAAATTAATCATCCATGAAAAATGTGACGACCGTTTCTAAGAATTGCATGAATATTAATCTGTTACAAAATTAAACTTTAACATGCAGGTGACACATAATTATAGTAGAATATATATGACATTCTGAGATTTACCTTGTCAGTATTAATTTAATTTATTGAAATAAATAGTTTGAAATGTATCATTATTGTAAAATATTTCATAGCTATAGCACATATAAGCGATGTTTTCTTACGATTGTTGAAAATATTTATATCTCTCATATATTTTTAACCATTACGTTGTGATATTGTATCGCCCTTGAAACTCATTTGAACAATTATATGAGGACCCCAGAAGCCAAGGGGTATAAGTGACAAAATTGAAAAAATTGAGTTAAGTGCACAGGCTATCTGAAAATATGCTTTTTTCATTTCAGGTAAAGAAATAAAGGTCATTTTCTTATTATAGAGGTTAGATAAGTTATAGAGGCAAATCACTTTTTTCGAAAAACAAACAATTTTGATTAATGATACATTTAAAGAAAATTGTACTTTATATTTTAACAGTTATTGGAATAAGAGTTCAAAGACCAGAATCCAACAAGCAGAAATTTCCTATTTCAATTCACTCAATTGTTATTGATGTTCCAATTTAACATCAATATCTTTAATCTCAATTTACTCCGAATTGAAATTTTGTCATTTGTACCCCTTGGCTTCTGGGGTCCTCATATATACTACCTAATTTTATCAAAATTGTTAATTGACTCTGAGTGAGTTAATATGGTATTACTATATCCTATAATCATCGAGTTTTCGTTTTAAGAAGATATTATTAAAATGTACTTATCCATTACTTACATTTATTTTCCTTCTGTATGAGTTAAAGGTCTAACCACACTTAATTACTTAAGGCAAAATGCTTTTTCTACTTTTTATTTTACTTTAAAAATCTTTTATGGATTATAAACAAATAAATTGAGTTTTTATTGATTATTCTTGTAGTCCCTTTCCTTCTGAAATTTGTTCGAAGAGAAATCCTTTTATAGCAAAATAGTGAACAATTAAATGTTAATATGCATTAAGTAATTCTACCGCTTTTGCTATTGTAACAAATAAGAATAAATATTATAGACTATTTCAAGAAAGATCGATAAATTTGACGAACATGTTGGATTTCCTCTACACTCAGAAATATAAATTTGTAACTACGTACATTGTTAAGAAAAAGGTAATCTTTGAAAATGGCAATATGCTTAAAAAGAATGGCCGCAAACGCCGAATTTTTATTCGTACATTTAGGAAAAAATATTTATTGAAAATTTGAAATTTATGGCAAAAACATGTATTCTTGTCATTCTATTTCGGATGCAAATTCGGTTGATTTTATACCAATAAAGTCATGGTGCCCACAGTTATAAATCTCTACTTTACAGTTATCTATAAATGAAACCATTGTTAATAAAATTATTTAATAAAATATATCGTAAAGAGACTGGACTTTGTATAGGAAAAACAATCATGCCATGAGATTTTTATTGAATTACACATTTAGCATACATTTACGAGAGTTTAGAAAATGTATTTATTAAATTTACTTGATCTAGAAAACAGTATTTTATGACATGAATTTTAAAGCATACACTGTGTTAAATTGTGAAACGTATCTAATTTTCGAGGTGGCCGAGAGGTACAGACCTCTCAACTGGCAGACGGCAGGTGCTGGGTTCGAACCCAATCGCGGCTGTCGGCCTAACCGTTCGAAGTTTTCGTGGTTTTCTTCGAACCTTGCGTAAATACGGGTTAGGTTCAATTAGAAAGACCCCCACGAAGGGCACTCCCCCTCTGGTCCTATATCCCTAGCGCAGATAATCGGACGACAAAAATAAACCAAACTAAACCAAACAAATTTTCGAGATTTTATCAGAAACTAACAAATGTCTTATGAAAAACTATTCTACACTGTTAAAAAATTTACTGTAATTTGAACGAAATTTTGGTGTTCAGTAGCTGCCAACACAAGATGGCAAAATTATGTACCAGCATCCAGAGCTTCCTATTTTAACCTCATTCGAACTTGTTGAACTATGCTTCAAAAGGAACTCCAAATATGGTTCAAGATTTCACCATCTTACATTGGCAGTTATTGAGCCCCAAAATTTGGTTCAAACTAGGACAAGATTTTTAACAGTGTATATGTATACTATATGTGTGTTTTTTTTAAAAAAAATACTCTCTGGCTACAAAATTTTGAACTTTTCTTTGACTTAAACATGTAACTATGCTTTTTATGTCCTCCATAAAATATGACAATATACTGAACAATAATCCCGTCTGAAAATACATTAAAATTAGACCGTTTAATTATAGACACTTTATATCATTAATCAACATGTAAATATTTTTACTTTCGTTCATTGGAGAAAATATACAATCTCTCATATGTCGGCCTTAAGTATAAAATTTAAATATTTTAATATTATCTTAAATTTGAAAAATAGTCACACTATTTTCAATAGTGATTAAAAAATATAATAACATAATACAAGCTGCCTGAGGATACTTATGATTAATAATATTCATAAATCATACATTGAGATGCGAATCACTTTAAATATATTAAATTCAGCTAAGATTTTTTTACTACTTAAATATACATTTTATTTAAACAAATAACTTTAGTTAAATTATTTTTTATTGAAATACCTTTTTGAATAACTTTTTTACTTGCCTATTTAGTATACATACTCACTAACAAAAATATAAATGTAAATACATTGTTCCTTTAAAGCAGTAAAAAAAAAGCGAAATGCAGATTAAAATTGTTTATTTAAGCACTTTTCATTAAGTAAGGTACCCTGGGGTAATAACGCCAGGCGGGGTAATAACGCCAAGTGCTTATATTTTGCATAATTATGAAATAATCAGGTAAATGACACCCATGTGCTCTGCGCAGAAGGGTTTTGAATCATATAAATCGCAAAAAACAGCTTCAAGTTAATTTGTTTCATTTTTAGGTCTTATTGTTTTTACAAACAACTAAAATGAACGCTTGATCTAAAATTTGCGAGATACGTTTTGTATATGTGAAGACTATGTTTTTATCCGGAAATACTTTGTTAATTACATAAATTTGTAGTGCATTTCATGTACTTTTAAAATGTTGTTGAAGATTTTGGATATCTTCTCGAGATAATGTGTAATTTAAAATGTACTGCGCAATAACTATACCGGGGTAATATCGCCAATCCTTGACATTAATACCCCGGTTGATTTCCTACAGTGGCCGAGCTACATCCTAAATACTGATTCAAACAAACACAGTTAAAATTGTGCAATGTTTCTCATATTTCTATTTAAACGGTCCTTTTTAAGCAAAAAGAATCTCACTGTCTGATATTCATTTGCCTCATCCCCCCCTCCCACACCACACCTTTATATTTCTTACACTTTCACAAAAATTGAACATTTTCAATATCTTAGAATGCAATTTGTCAATTTCTAAGTTTGTAGAGTTTGTATTTTTAGAATTGGACTACCTACATGCAATTATTCCATCTTATTTCATAGTTTTGTTTGCATGGCGTTATTACCCATATAGGTGGGTAATAACGCCAAATAGCATGGGTCAAGAAAAAACGCCATTACATTTTATGAATACATATCTGTTAAATTATTTTATTTTATATAGATAGTCAATGAGTTTCTGTATCAGATCCTATATTTGTTTGAAAAATACAATCTAAAATTAAGCCGTGAAAATTGGTAGAACCTTAACGTGGCGTTATTACCCCAGGGTACCTTATATATATTTTTTTCTGTCCAAAGGTATTCAAAATTAAATATTTTTTTTTCGGAATACCTTTTAACAATATGAAAACAAACAATGCTTAAAAGACTTTGTTATGTGAATTTTCAATTAAAAATTGAAGCCTAAAATTAGTATATACTTTTTAATCATTCTAAAAAGTAGGATAATTAATCTCGCTTTTAAACTAACATATTTCTTTAATTTCTACACGTAATTACCACCAGGGCATTTAAAAAAATACTCTGTTCATCACGTTAAATTGCTTTCATCCAAATAAACTTACATTTTCTTAAGTAAAAATAATGTACTACAATGTTTATATTTTTCTTATAGAAAGCTTGAGATGAAATTATTTTTTAAACTAAAATGTTATTTTTATTAATGTCATACTGCAAACTTTTGTGTAAAATGTGTTTTTCTGTAATATTAATTTAAAATAAGGTTAAATGAAATAATTTTTTTTTGCTATTAAAACAAATATTTCTTTTTTAAAAGAATATACTGCATTATTATGCATGTAACTATTTAAATCTATTTGTTTGATGAGTCAAATCACTATATTAATACCAGTGTCTTGATGGAATTTACACCTTATTATTAATGTAAACATAATATACACATAATTGCTTAAAATGCGTTGAAAAATAGATATTATTTAATTATTATATGCCAAAGACCTTTCGGATACACTCGCATCCATTTTCAAAGGACGAAAAAGATAATTCATTAGAATATAAAACATAAAAACAAAACTGAAAGAAAGACAAAAACAATTAGCGTGCGCAAACAATGTTGAGGAGTACATTAAAACACGGGGGATATTATTATAGCAGATTGTGGGAATATTATAAATAATGACGTCTTTATAAACAGTATCCCTTCTAAGCAAAAAATTTCAATGGATTCACGGTTAAATCAGGAGTAATGTAATGGGACGATATGTGACGTCATCACTAAATGACCGAGTTTAGGTCAATCCAGGTGAATCCAACAGGAATTCCCACAAAATAATAATAATAATAATAATAATAATAATAACTTTTTTTTACCAGTGGAAGATCTATCGTCTTAAAAATCAATAACAACTACTTAAAATTAGTGGTGAGGATTCGGAAATCCTAAATAAAAATTATTCCGGATGAGGAATACTAATGTGTTACCTCATCTAGCTTATTTTTTATTGGGGGATTCCAAATGTACACCAATAAGCTTAAACAGTTTTTATCGTTTTATAAAACGAAAGCAGTGACGTTAATCTCGTCAGCCAGATTTTTGTTCAAAATTTCACACATCAGTCTGATTTTCTTGACATAGTTGGTCTCCGATGTTGCTCTCTGCCAGGAAAAGATTTAAAAACATTATTTTCTACATTATCCCCCCCTCCTCTTTTAAGCCCATAATTTCTTAATGAAAATAGATATTGAATCAGTTTAAAGTTTATATTACTTCTAAATAATGGGCCAAAAATTTATGCATAAAATTTTTTTGATAAAGTTAAAAATGGACTCAAGGGGCGAAAAAATAGGGTTTTGGGAGAAAAAAAATCATAACTTTGTCAACTCTCAAGATATGAAATCCATCTAATTTTTTTATAAATATTCTCAAAATTACCTAAAACTTTTGTATTTGCAAGTTTTTGATAGGACTAACTCTTACCGGTAAAAAAAATTAAAAACGAAAATAAAAAGGGCTTTCGAAAAAGAAAAAAATCCATAACTTTGTCAATTCTTAAACTATCAAATCCAATTAAATTTATTTTACATCTTCTCAATAATATCTACAACTTTTATATTGACAAGTTTTTCATAGGATCAATTCTTATAGCAAAAAAAAATTAAAAGAAAATTAGAGTTGGAGAAAAAACCTCTAGTTCATACTGCTTACATTCTGAACCGTTTTATAAATTCATTTTTTTTAAATTTTAAACACATCCAAATGGTAGAGCCTCTTATTTAGGAACTATATAATGTGAAACATTGGCCAGATTATTGATAGTTACAGAATACATTTCAAAAAACGCTGCCAAAAAGGGTATTTTGAACAGAATTTCCCGAAGTGACAGTGATAGGAAATTCCAAGAAGTATTCAGATAACAAATTGCGTTTTTCCTGACTCATTTTTAAATCCATTTTTACTCTCAAACGCATCCACTCCTCTTATTTAGGAACTGCATAATATAACGCATTGGTAAATTTTTTGATAAAGACAGAATATATTTCAAAAAAGGCTGCCAAAAAGGGTATTTTGAACAAAATTTCCCGAAGTGAGTGTGATAGGAAATTTGATGAAGTATTCAAATAACAAATTGCGTTTTTTCTGACACATTTTTAAATTCAGTTTTGCTCTCAAACGCATCCAATTGACAGATTCTCTTATATAGGAGCTGTGTAATACCCGCATTGTTCAGTTTTTTGATAAAGGCTGAATATATATTTTTATTAACTGCTGCCAAAGAGGGCCTCGCGCAAAAATTCCCGAAGCTATCATGATTAAGAATTGAAGTTGTATTCAAAATTGGTTATTTTATAATTCATTTTTAAATTCAATTTTGCTCTCAAACACAATTAATTGACAGTCTTTTGTTATTTAGGAACTATATAATGTACCGTATTAGTCGATTTTTTTTAATAAAGCCAGAATTATTTCAAAACATGTTGCCAAAATGGACATTTAACCCGAATTTAGCTTAAGATGATTCTGATAAAACCAGTCCTTACAAAAAAGGAAACTAAATTTTTTTGAAAAGAGGACATATAAAGTTGTTAAACTCTGTTTATCTGTAATCAAACTTATTTTTTGTTGTTGAAACGAGCACTCTTCGAAATCTACCTCCGCCTATAGGCCAAGCCGACAGGGATTTTTTAAGATAATATTAGATTTAACCATTTATTAACCGACGGTACTTGTAAGTACCATTAAAATTACTTATTATAAAATTATTTTAATGCGTAGATTAGTTGTAATACTGTGAAGAATGAATAACATATATATTACTTTACTTTGTTACGAAAGCATTATTGGTTACACAAAACAAAAATATTTTTAATATGATTATTTCTTTTGCCTATTTCTGTTAATTGAACTAATTTTGTTATTTTTTATCTATTTAAATGTAAATACCATTTAAATTGGAACATCAAAAACTTACACAAAAGACATTATCTGTAAATCAGCTTCAGTCATGAATTATATTACTATTTAATAAAATGTATTGATTACGAAATTCGATTGTAAATACGTTTTTCTTTTCAACCGGTACTTTTTTCTCGAAATTAGAGACTGTTTTAAATCATTCTTTTCTTTATTAGAAGTATTGACTTTTATAAGAGAAAAAGCTGTTAATAGTAAATCCAAATAATAGCACATGAATCTTAAAACAAATGTACGCATATTAAAAAAAGCAAAAAATAAATGGTGATTCATTTATACTTAAAATAAAAAAAGAGAAATAGTTGAGGGTTTTATATTTTAAGTAAGATTTTAAACATAATTTATTTTAACACATTATATTCCTCTTAATATTTCATGATGTATGCATGTACTAACGTATTCAGACAAATATATGAAATTATTCACAATTTACTTAAGGTTATGCATAACTTTAACAAAAAATAATACACAAAGAATTTTCTGCGAGGTTATTTTATGTATTATTTTTATCTCTTTAAAACTAAAAAAAATCTTACTTTAAATTATTCTTTTGCAATTTGTATTGTTTCTGTCCATGAAA
This sequence comes from Maratus speculifer, assembly GCA_964019185.1. Taxonomy (NCBI): domain Eukaryota; kingdom Metazoa; phylum Arthropoda; class Arachnida; order Araneae; family Salticidae; genus Maratus; species Maratus speculifer. The sequence goes on along the minus strand of OZ025294.1, from coordinate 163,464,223 downwards.
TTGATATATATGCGTGTGTGTGTGTATGCATGAAGAAGTGTATTTCAAAACTCGTCTTCTCAAAAATTTTAAAACTAGTGTTCTATCTATCAATTTGTTCCATTTGTAAAACTATAAAAACAGTCTGCAAAAAAATTGATTTATCGTTTATGGCTAACGTTGTAAAATTATTGGTTACACAAAACAAAAATATTTTTAAAAGGATTATTTATTTTATCTTTGTACTTTTTCAGCTTTCTTGGCGCTGAGGTAGGGGGTATGAAGATGTTTAAATTCGGAAATATTTCTATATTTATATTCTAAGAACATGATATTTTATAATTTTACAAAACACTAAGAAAACAATTTAAAATAAAAGATTTGAGCGGGGTTATAAATATTGCACAAAATCCCTGTAAATTTAAATTTAATTAATCCTTCTAAATCCTACAATTCTTCTCAAATCTTTCAAAAAATTAATAAATGATTCTGTAAATCTTTTAATTTAGTTCAAACAATTTATCGTAAATGCTTTAGAATGTAAAATTTTCATGAATTCATAATTCGGTATGTAAAGGGTTAGTGAATTTTCAATACATTTTAGTATGATTAGTTCTCTCAAGGATTATATTCATACTTGCAACTAAGTTTTTTTTTTTATATTCTTGATAGAATCACATTTTCTGAGCATTTGAAAGAAAATACAATGCAAATATCATTACAATTTTACCCATTTGCAAGGCGCTCAAAGAATGAAATATAACTGCAAGAAAAATCTGAAATTAAAAAAATGAGTTACTCTACTGTTGTATAAGCTTTTAAAAAGAAAGCAATTACGTATATCAATGAAAAGTTTGATTAATGGATTTATTTAACAATTAGTCCAGTGATTTAACGGAGGGTATAATGTTACTTGTAAATACTTGTTAAATTAATGTCTGTCGTGAGCCAATGCCATCAAATATCCCCCAATAAAAATTTCCATGAATTGGTAAGAAGAAGTGATGGGCTATATTTTTTGCATATGCGTTTTAAAAAAGGGTTTTGCTGCAAAATTCTTCAATGAAGATGTTCACTATCTTCTAAATAAATTTACTTTTAAAATTGAAAACGAGGTGGAAATTTATCCAATCCACTAAACCACATCACATGTTTTCGTTCTTAGCGGTTTTATAATTTTATACACTTTTTTACTCCTGAATGCAGAGTTAAGTGCTAAAATTTCATGCCGCAGAAAACTCAAGTAAATTTCTTTTTTCCTCAATAGCGAAATTAACTTTGTTGGAGATGTTTCAGTTTTCTTATAAATGAGCGATAAGTTGTCCACAAATGTGTTGGAGAGGGATTTTTTTTTAAGTGACATTACTAGCTCGTAAAAAAGAGGTTAAATCATGATCCTCGAAATATTCAAAGTAAAACACTAAAGTAATTACAAAACATAATTAAAGCTTAATTATTTTTTTAAATGACATGTGTAATAATATTGCAATTAGAGTGCACTGATAGTTTTGTCTGTTCGGGCTAATCGCTATTAATTATTGAGTTAGATAACCTAAAAAAATTGTTTTGATCTTAAAGCTCTGAGAAAAGTATTTAGTTTAGAGCACATATTGCTCAAAATATTAAGTTTAAAAAATTACGGACAATGTTTTTCATAGAGCGAGTTGTTTTTGTATAGAATCATTTTAAACAAAATATATTTTTCGAAATATAAATCTATATACAGCAGTTAAAGGGGAGTACAGAGTTATAAACTTAGTGTATTTATTCTACACATAAACTGAAGTGATTAAAGCAATTTTCCCTAATCTAATGCGATTTCGATCTTTATTTCTTCACCTACTACTGAAGTATAAAACCTACATATAGAAATTAATTTGAATAGCTTTGAAAGAAACAAATTGCAATGTCAAGAACAATATGTATAAAATAAATTTCCATAGGCAAAACGATTTTTCTCACATGCAAGAGAACGCATTCAATAACAATAATGAAAAAAATATATGTATAACAATAAATAACAATTAAATAATAACAAATAGTAATAATAAATAACGAATAAGTAATATTAAATAATAATAAAATAGCAATACGGATAAATGAAACTTTGTAAATGTATCACAAAATATGAAGGGCAAATTTCTTGTAGATATAGATTTATTCTACATATAAAAAAAGATACGTACAAGCAATAAACATGAAATTTGATTTTATCTATTTAAATGTAAATGACATTTAATTTAGAACATCAGAAATTTACATAAAATACACTATATGTAAATCAGCTGCAATCATGAATTGTATTACTGGTGTGTATTTTGTCGTCCGATTATCTGCGCTAGGGATATAGGACCAGAGGGGGAGTGCCCTTCGTGGGGGTCTTTCTAAGGGAACCTAAGCCGTATTTACGCAAGGTTCGAAGAAAACCACGAAAACTCCGAACGGTTAGGCCGACAGCCGCGATTGGGTTCGAACCCAGCACCTGCCGTCTGCCAGTTGAGAGGTCTGTACCTCTCGGCCACTCGTGGGGCGAATTGTATTACTGTAATTGTATTACTGTCGAATCTATATATTTTTATTAAACAGAGTTGTATTACTGTTTAATAAAAATGTATAGATTACGAAATTCGATTGTGAATATGTTTTCTGGTCAACCAGTACTTTTTTCTTGAAATTAGAAGCTGTTTTAAATTATTCTTTTAGTTTTTAGAAGTATTGACATTTTAAAGAGAAATAGCTGTTCAGAGTAAATCCAAATAATAGCACATGGGGCCTAAAACAAATGTATGCATACTAAAAAATAAAAAATAAAAATAAATGGTGATGCATTTATACTAAAAAAGAAAAAAGAAATATTTGAATGAGTTCTTTTTTTACTAAGAAATTAAACCTCAAATAATTTTAACAAAGTGTATTCCGCTTAATATATTATGATGTATGCATTTACTAACGTATGCAGACAAATATATGAAATTATATGCCATTTATTTAAGGTTATGCATACCTTTAACAGAAAAGAATACACAAAGAATTTTCTGCAATCTTATGTTATTTATTACATTTATCTCTTTAAAAATGAAAAAATATATATATTGCTTTAAATTACTCTTTGGAAACTTTTTTCAGACTTTTTTATTTGAAATGTTTGTGTCTATAAAAGTGATAAATTTTTCTATCAATTTATACCATTTGTAAAATTATAAAAATAGTTCAAAAAAATAGATTTATCATTTATGTCTAACGTTGTAAAATCTTGGTTTAAAATTAGATATTTTCGCGGTATGCAAATGTTTGATATATATATATATATACCGGGTGTCCCGAAAATGACTGATGGATTTTAAAATTCAATAACTTCGGAACGGTGACAGCTATTTAAAAAAAAAAATTGCAGGAGAGTTATGCATAATTTCAGGAGTTTTTTACCGTAATTTTTTATTTTCGTTCGAATTTCAAACAATAGGGGGCACTGAAGGCGATTGAAGAACAAGTTGACGTTTCACTCAGCACTGATCACCTGGCCTTCAATTGCCGTCAGCGCTATCTATTGTTTGATATTCGAACTAAAATTAAAAATTTCGGTAAAACAACTTCTAACATTATACATAACCCTCCTGCAATTTTTTTTAAATAGCTGTCAATAGCGTTCAATAGCGTTTACAAGTTATTGAATTTTAAAATCCATCAGCCATTTTTGTGACACCCGGTATACATATACATATATATATATATATATATATGTATATATGTGTGTGTGTATAAAGAAATAGAAAAGCTGTTGAATTCAGGTGGAAGTTTTCAACTGGTTATAGCTTGGTTTCATAATCGGCATAAAGTTTTACAAATGTTTCAAACTGTTTAATGTAAGGGATAATGTAATATGTAGCGTTTCTTACACATCTACATGAAATTTATTATTTTCACTTGCCGAAAAATTAGGAAACGGCAGATTTAAAGTAAAAAAATAATATTCTGTAAATAATCAAAATCTTTTTAATATTATACTTATATTTTAGTACCCGATTCATTTTTTAAATTATATTTATTAGAATAAGAAAATAGTTCAATCTCCATATAAAATATTTTTTTCAAAAATATCTCATGAGCGGTGATATGATAGGAAATTAGAATATTAACTATTTAAATCTCATCTATAATTCATGCGTGTTATAATAGATTTTCAATTTAGAAAACAATAATTTTAATAAAAATACCTAACTCTGCATCGTTTCTCTAAAAAATATTCTAAAAATTATAATGAATGTAAATCATTGTTTCCTCAAAATATTAGCATTATTTTGTCTAGGGATTTGTTTCTTTATTACTTTTTTCTCAACGAGTAACAACATGAGCTATATAAAAAACAAAGATTTATATTACACAGGCTTTTTTATAAAATAAAATTATTTTTTCAAAGTTTATTTCTGTAATATTCAACATTTAGATTTTTTTTATTTTTTTCTGTTTTATTTTGCCATTTTTTGCTAAAAAGCATCTGCTAAGCTAAAACACATTTTAGCGAAAGTAACTTTAATTTTAAAAACATATTTTTCGTGTATTCCAATAAAAAAGAATATTATTCAAAAAGTTTATTTAATTAATGTCACACGTTTGTAGAATAAAAAATTAAATATGCATGAAGAATGACATTTAAACTTATAATGCCATAATTCGTACAAATAACGTAATTAATAATGCACACAGGATAACTGCACTGTGTACATTGCAAAAAATCAAATGTTGTAAAATAAACGTCGTTTTTCTTTTTCAAAACTTAGGTATATGTGTTTAGTTTTCAGTCCAGAGCTGCAAATGGACTTAAATTTTAAAAACTGTAAACTTGCTCAATTAAATTGGAGAAAAGCCGATTCACATAAAAGTTTTGAACCAATAAGAAAAAAGGAAAATACGAGAACCAGTATACGGGTATTAAGGATATTTTATTCCTTTATTCTATATAATTGTATAGCTCTTCCTCTTCCTCTTCAAAATAAAGCTACATCACGGAACTCTTGTGTTAAAACTCTCTCTTAAATTTATTTTATATCGCTCACTTTCTTTATAAATGTATGCTCTTTTCTCTATATATTTCTCATGGCCGCAACAGACTACATTAGATTAAATGAGGAATGCTATTGTAAAACATACATTAGTGCACTTATTTCTGCCAGCAGACTGGGTCTCTCTCATGTCTTCGTCTTATATTCGATGTTTGTTTTCCTACAGCTGCTACATATTTATCCAACGGATAAATTCTCATCATAGATTTTGTCTGCAATCTATTTGTCTTGTTTTCATATGCATACAATCGGCGGAGTTGTCCCTATATCCCATAGTGTGTCAACCCCATGTAAAATTCCATCTTGTGGTTTTCTGTAATCTAAATTTTTCACTTACCTTCTTATCATTAAAATTAATAGCCTTATCACTCCTCCCATCGGCAATCAATGAATTGAAATTTACACCTGTCTCATCTCAATTTTTGCAAGATATCTACAGGTTTGATATTTTTTGCTAATTGTTTCTCTCCAATACCACGGCTCTCTCAGAACTGTTATGTGAGAAATTCTCTCTTTATTTTGAAAGTGTAACTACCAAATATAGTGATACCTCTAAGGAGCATCTGTATTTTATAACCAAAAAGCTCAATTTGTGCGGAACTGATTCATAAATTATTTTTTTAGTTACTGGATTATGTCATTCAGAACTGAAAAACTATCTACATGATCTTCCACAAAATTTGAAATTGCCCATTATGATGCTTAAAAATCACCGTAATATATAAATATCCTTTTTAAAGAGCATCAGTTTTCCTATTGTTCCACGAACGTCTTTTTTTGGAAACACTTCTCTCTTGTATAATTGAGCAAGTTTCCGTTATTCTTTGCACTGAGAACAGAGATCTAAAGGTTACCGAAACGAATCTGCTCAAGGTTTAATTATTCTGGCGTTTTCAACGTTGTTTTAAAAAGTAACTTATACTACGATGAGTTAATTAGTTGTAACATTACCTTGTGTGAAAAAAAAAATCCTTTTTCAATTGGAAAAGTCGTTTTAATAAAATGCGCACTTTTTTGATTATTGCATTACTATTATTATATCTATAAGGCGAGAAATAAAGTAAGTAATATTAAAGTTAGTATTAATCAGTTAAAACTTTTTACAACTGATTAAAGCAGTTTACGTGCTTTTCGCAATATACATAACAACAACATTTTCAGTATATCTAAATTTTTGGTATTTCATTTACTTTTCAAGTTCTTTGCACCTTAATATACAGTGGTAGAAAATAGCGCCTCGCTGTAATCAGTAGTTTTTTTCATATTAAATTTCAGTTTTATACTAATAGTAATCGGTTGCGGCACGTTTTTATTCGTGTTTATATTTTTTTAGGAATTTGTTGTCCGCATGCCTCAAAACTGATTCTGTATTTTCTATATGTTTACTTTGTACATTCGCAGGAAGATGTACTATTACTATTTTTTCTGTCATTGTTGCAATTCATTATTGCAATCTTGGACTACTAAAAGTATATTTATTTGCATAGGTTTTTTTTTTGTCTGGAGTAGTCTAAACTTCTTTTTTACATTGATATAAATATTATATTATAAAAACAATTCTGTTTAAAATGCATCTAGAATTATCAAAATATTTGAATATTTATATAAATAGAATAAAAAATTCAAATAATTTATGAAATAAATTGTATGAAGTTTTTAAAATGATTATTAATAAATAGATGCCATGGTGTATTCCATAAAACAATATTTGAATGCCTAAGAGGGACTGCTCAGACAAGAAAGCCTTGTCTGTAGAGCATAGTATCCCTCCCGGTCGCCTTTATTAAGGTCTGAAAAAAAGGGTAACACTATTTTTTAGTTACAATAAAATACAGATATAATTTACATGGTAAAACTCATCCGCTGGAGCACAGACTGCCCCCTCGCGACAGAGAGCGGCAGAGAAAAAAATGAAATTATGGTGCACTATCCGCTGGGGCCCGTATCCCTTCTTGACAAAAAACTGTGAGGTGGGATGGAGAACTCTCGATCTGCTGCTATACTACAGAAAGACAGATCGCTATGTGGTTAGAATGGAAATTAACATTAAGTAGTTATAAATGTTTCTTAATTTGGCAAGCAACGCTGGTCGAGATAACATCCCTTGTAGCCAGGATTTAGGGATGAGATGCCAAGCTTTAGTCAGAGTACAGTGATAGTAGGTATGATCTGGGGATCCCACTTCGCCACATTCACAGAGTTGTGAAGAGGCGCAATGGAATTTCTTTAAATATTGTTTAAAGGGTCCATGACCAGTGAGGAAGGCTGTGGTGGGTGGAGAAAGGAAATAAAGCTCTCTAGATACTCAATTCGGTCTAAGCAAGTTCTCTTGCGTAGTTTATTTTGTGTATACATACAATAACAGGTTAAATACAAGATCAAGTTACGCACTTGGCGTTATTCAAAATTGTATGATGTTTAATCTTTGTTCAAAATACAAATAAGATCATTCAGTTCTAAAATTTATTTACTATATTCAAAAAATATTATAGACTATACTGTTTTCGAAATCGCTTGTCAATAACAGATTTTTCAAACTGAATACTAGACTAAACACATACATATCCCATACAATTATGCAACAGAAAACTTTATGTTAGAACAATGATCAAAATTCCCTTGTAAAGCTTCAAATATAGCGTCCAGTGAGAGTTTCAATATTTTTTTACAAGAAACCTTTGCACTATTCGCATTGTATTCATTTAACCTGTAGGTAAACTTGCATGTCTGTATGTACTTTATATGTGTGTATATGTACTCAAATTAATGTATAATGATCATTAAATTTTTTATTGAAATTATTCCTTTTTGCAAAAGCTGTATTTTTAAAGGACTAACAAATAACCTTTATTTCTTGCTTTCTAAACAGTTTCTTTTAAGGGTATTTTTTCTAGGACTATTTTTTTAGGTAGCTACCTATTGCAGCCGTCGTCCGGAGGAAAGCACCTCCAGAAAATTTCGATATATTTTTACCGATCATGACCCCCAGACCCCAAAATCACCTTCACTTTAAATGTTGACATATATTATATATATATTATATGGTTATATATAACTAACATTGCTATATTTGTCATGCTATAACTAACGTATTTATGAACCGATTTGAATGAAACTTGGTATGTACATAGTACATACAAATATCTCGACCGAATTCGTTGGAAACATTATCCGACATCTTGTTTCAAAATGGCGGCCATTTAAAAAATTTAAAAAATTTAAATTTAAAATTAAATGTGAAAAATTAATAGTTGAAAAATATTTTTACTTTATGTGTTAGATTTTAAAAATTACGATTCCAGAACACTTTTTATTTTGTCTATATCTTAAAAAAGGAATGAGTTATAGCACTTTGAATTTTCCTTATGGCTGATATTTTGAAACGTGATAACACTTGTACTTATAAATTGTTTTGGATATAACTTGGTATGTATATAGTACATAATGAAGCCTGGACCGAGTTCGTTAGCCAGATCTATCCGCCATCTTTTTTCAAAATGTCGGCCATTTTTTTTTTTTTTTAAATTAGTTACAAAAAAGTGCGAAATTTAAAAAGTTTTTTTTGTGTATTTGAACTTGATACAAAGATTCCAGAGCATTTTTTGTTTCGTCTGTATCTTAAAAAATGGCTGATCAAAATTAATTTCTAGTGTTGCTCACATTTTGAAATGATCTGGTTTTTAACCTGACGTTTAACGTGATGTATAACTTTTAACGTGATTACACGCGTATTTATAAACCGATTTGGATGAAACATGGTGCGTAGATAGTACGTACTGATGAGTTCGTTGACCAGTTGCAACCGTCATCTTGTTTGAAAATGGCGGAATATTAATTTTCTTTTAATTTAAATTTTAAAATTAGGTGCAAAAAGTTAGAAACTGAATTCGACTTCGATTTAAGTGTGTATGTGCACATGAATTAAGATTTCGACGATCCTCGTTGGTTTGTTTTATCCATACATTTCATGATAACGTGGAATTTGGCGACCCTATAAATCGCTTAAAATAAAACCAGATTGAATAAAAGATGACTAATTTCTAAAAATTCCTATTAATATTCAGTATTGACAAAAACTAGTATTAAATCTTATATTTGGGTTCCAGTAATTTGAGCTTCGTATATTTGAATAATATAACTTAATTTAAAATAAATAAATAAATATATGAAAGCTACATCTTCCTCCCGGCACTGCCGGAAGGACTTTTAATATTTTTGTTAGCTCCTTTTTACGTATGAACATGAATAAATACATGCATACATGAACAGATTTGTATGGGTAATAAAGCCAAGTTATGGTTCTACCATTTTTCAGAGCTTAGTCTTAATTATACTCTAAAAACAAATATCAGATTTTATACAGTAACATATTGACTATGTATTCAAGGCAGAATATGGTTTACTATATATGTATTACTAAAAAATAGTGGCATGATTTCTAGACAAATGCTATTGTGCGTTATTATCCACCTGTGTGGGGAATAACGCCATGTAAGCCAAAATATGAAATAAGATGGAATAAATAACATGTAAATTGGCCAATTCTAAGGATAGAATATCTACAGTCTTTTAAAATTCTAAAATTTACCATTAACTGTGAAATAAAAATTAAATAATAATTATTTGATTTTTTTTTTTTTTTTTGATTTAGACATGGAAAAATTAGCAGCACTTACGCTGTACAATTTTCTGCGTATCTTTTTTTATTTATTTTTTATCACAGTAAGGGTCTCTTGTGCATAGAATAAAACAATAAATTTTCTCCGGACGTAGTTCCAGCAATGAAAAGAATATACCGGGATAATATCGCTAATGGGTGGCACTATTAACACTGCATACATATTGTATAGTATTTTCAAACCACAAATTACTTTGTCAACACATGTAAAATCTTATTTAACATTTTGAAAGTGGATGAAATACACTACAAAATATTGTAATAAACAAAGTTTTCCTAAGAAATATATAATCTTCATGTAACAAAATCTACCTCTCAAATTTGACATTGTGCGTTGACTCTGACGCCCTTTACCAGACGATAAGGTGTACAAATGAAAATAAACTGTTACAGGTTGTTTGTGATTCAGATGACTGAGGATTATTTCTGACCAGAATGAGTAGGTTCTATTTCCAGAATTTCTTGATGATTGCACGTAACATTAGCAGTTAGCGTTGTTACCTAACTGACCAGGACACCTTCTCATGTGATTGCAAAAGTTATTTATGATGTTATTCAAAGCTACAGCTTTGATATGCAAAATTGACTGTGTAATTTTTGCAAATATTTTTATGCATTTCATTTTTCACGCCATTCGAAATATTTAAAAAGTGCACTATATGGCCATTAATGACCGGGCACTTTCAATTTTAGATATTTTGTTGAATATTTTAAAATGTATTTCTATCGGATTTTTCTAGAGCTTCAAGTTTATAACGATTATGTTTTCCTCATATTTATTATAGTTCATTTCATAAGGAGCAGAATTAGGAGGCCTACAAAAAATTAAAAGAAAATAGTGATATTTAGGGTCATCCTGTATACTAAAATATCTGAAATTATTTATCACTGAAGAATAGAAATATGTGGCTAGAGTACAGCAAACATGTTCCGTGATTTTTGTAAGAATAGCACGTAAGTTTATGTATATATAGCAATTTAAAAAAAAATCAAATAATTCTGCCTTGTTTTTAATTTATATCACTCTGGGTTTTCAATCAAATTTAACGTCAGGTAAAGAAAAAAATGGTAAAACATTGTAGAAACAATATGTTGTAATTTGAATAAAAATATATTAAATATTTTACGAAATATGTGTACTTGTATGAAATAATTCTATTGAGTAATTAATTATCGAATTAATATCCTGTGTATGGAGCAATCGATAAAAAAATCCAGTTAAATATTGGAAAAATTCAGAGAAATATTATTTATAAAATGCGCTGTTTTTTATTTGCTCTCCGAAAGCAGCTAATAATAAGAGATTTTCCACAAATTACCTTTTTACTGAGTTTTAGGAACAGTTTAGTATTTATAAACATGTACTGGAAAGCTGCACCATAAAATTTAACTACTTAGAATGTATTTATTAAAAATAGAAAATATTGCTCAGTGGTGCACAAAAAAAGCACTTTAATATGAACTTGTACAATTAAAACAAAATAAAATATCAACGTTTCGCGCCGTCTTTAGAAAATATTATACTGAAATGACTAAAAGTTTGCTTCCTGATCGAGAGGTAATATTTCTAATAAAATAAAATTGAAATGAATCAAAAGTTTAAATATGTTGCCACTTACACGTGAGTATAAATTAAAATATTGCAAAGAGATATAAATTTAAGATTTTATGATGTTATGCCTAATTTTGGTATATTATAGGATAAATTATTATTACAATGTTTATTTTCTCGTGCAATGATTTCGACAGATTCTCTTATTTTACTTTCAACTGGGTTATTACACGGAACTATGATTTTATCCAATTCAAAGTTAATACATTAACCTTTGTTCGCCAAGTAGAAGTGAGAAAGAGATGTATTCAGATTATACTGTCTACAACAGTATTGTTTTATAAACCATTTAGCAATGTTTTGTATTTCTAATAAATACATTCTTAGTTGTTTAGTATTTAATTAATATCAGTGGCAAGACTTGGTATATACTTCCATTTTCATATTTCTTCTTATCATGGAATACGTTTGTTCGTATACAGCATGAATTAAGTATCGATAAAAATTACAATTAAAATTAACATTATAAATTTTTAATTAAAATTTGCAATTTGTGAAAAATGCCTTTTTGCAGAGTTGCTTTAAGGGAGAACCAAAATTAGCCCACACCTGTTGCCAATATCTTTTCTAATTATTTGATTGGAGATTATTTAAAAGTTGCTCCATAAAGTTGACTATTCAATTATGAAAAAAAATCTTCGTTATTGTTCGCACATGCTCATGTAAGAGTTATTTTGTACATCTGTTTATATTTCATATTTTTTAAATATATTTTCATTTGAACTGCACCATAATATTTCTAATACAATTTTCTAATACTGGTATTAAATTTGTTTGTAAAATCTGCATGTTATAAATTAAAACACGCATTTTTTAAAAGATTTTCATGAAAAATGCTATATTACTATGAATAAACATATTGTTCTTACACAAACTGGCAAACATGTTGTATAGTATTCACAAACTTGTAGGAGAATTAGTTGTCAAGAGATTTTTGCGGTCATTTTAATTTGAAGGGTGATCCCAAATATTACTATTTTTCTTTAATTTTTTTTTCAAACCCCCAATCAATTTCCCTATCGAATCTACGTTCAGAAATATTAGGTCAGATATTGTCTTTATAAACTCTTAATTTTCGAAGAATCCCACAATAAATAAATAAATAAATAAATAAACAAACATTCGACAACTTGTCTATAATTGAAAGTATCCGGTCAATATTGGCCATATTGTCTATATACATCATTAATTATTTCTTTACTTGTTTTAAAAAATATCATATTTTCTACGTATTGCCGAATTCTTTTATTTTTTAGATTAATCACTTTGACTGATAAATCTATCTACTTAAGTTGGACATTTTTTGTCTTCCAATTTGCGTGTTCACTAAACCATTTCATGAAAAAAGATGTGTTACAAAGTAAGGAAACGAAATTTATATTATTTGACAAAGTATATGAAACATTTTTCTTCAGTTTCACTGTTTCTTTTTCAAAACTAAAAGAAAATTAATAATAACACATTGCTCAGTGGTGCACAAAACAGGAATTTTAATATACATTAGTACATATTAAAATAAAATAAAATTTTCAACGTTTCGCGCCGTCTTCTGCGGGAGTCTTCAGGAAAATATGAAATGGAAGGACTACGTTTGCATCTTGTTCGAGAGATATTTCTACTAAATTAAAAATTAAATGAATTAAAATTTAAAAATGTTGCCAATTACACGTGAGTAAAAATTAAAATATTGCAAGGAAATAAAAATTTTAAGGTTTTATGATGTTATGCCATATTTTTGGTATATTGTAGGATAAATTATCATTACATGGTTTATTTTCACGTGAGCAATATGTTATTATTAGTTAAAGTTTATGGTGCAACTGTCCTATATATATTTATAAAAGACAATTGTTTCTTAGAAAAGCATATTACTATTTTTTATTGAAGTTTAAAACTTTTTTCACTACAATGAATCATATCTCACTGCAATTTTCGTTTCTATCAATCTCATTTATCGATTTAACATGTTTCATTTTATATTTTGTTCCAAATTTAGAATAAGTATGTAATGTTTTTCAATATTTTGTAAATGAATACTTTAACTTGTCGTTTTTTTCTTTTTTTTCTTTTTTTTTAGATTTTAGTAATTTGAATTTAGTTAATAAGTCCTAGATTTTTGATGTAGACACTGTAACGAAATTATGTAACGTTATACCATACAATTTGTGGCCGCTGCTGCCTGCAAGTTTATGGAGTAATTTTTTCACTTATATAATGGTGTAATATAAACATATATACAAAAACTTCAATATCAACTCCCAACTTTAACAAGGTATTTCAAATTTGTGGTTTAAACTATGCCTAGACATTAAATTTCAAGTCATTTGAATAACAAGTTTTTGAATTATAAACCTTCAAAATTTAATCCTTCTAATATTAAATTACTTATTGATATATTTTTTAACATCTTCTAAAATTATGCTTCTAATGTGCTAATCTTTTACGTAGCAATAATACTGAAATATCGAAACATAAATACGTTGAATTTACAATTATTATATTTTTAAAATATGAATTATGAATTATGAAATTCATTTTCAAAATAACTATGAATTGCAACTTACATTTTTTTTTAAATATTTAGATTTATTAGGTCCTGCTTTATAAAAATCGAAAATTTTGAATTTGTCTTCCAAGTAGCTTCTAACTTAGGCTTAAAAAACGGCAATATAATTGTTTAAGGATTTAGTTTTTTTCCAAGTCTATACACGCAGACGATGTGACATCCAATGAATTCATGATTCTGGCGCATAATTGATAAGGTTCGATAAATAAAAGAAGGTATTTTGAAAAAGACATTTTCTAATGGTTACGATAAGTCCTATTATTTTTTGACTTACAAAAATACCTGAAATAAATTATGCAAAATGAGCTATTTCTATACTTGCTTGGAAAAGTATTCTGTAATGTATTACATTTCTTGCATTCTTTTCTTGTAATGATATATTTTTAACTCGTAATTCTTTTTCTACCAATTTTCAGCTGAAACATTTTCTAGAAAAAAAAATAGTACGCAAAGTAAAACAAGGATTTTTCTGACAAAGTGTGTGAATAATTTTTCGTTATAAGTACTGTACCTACTGCAGATTAAGATGACAAAGAGAATTTATAATAGTAGATTAATCTTTTATGTTACAGCTTAACATTCCACTGAGGTACTTCTTCAAAAACTATTTTTAATATCCTGACAGTATTACAAACATCTTGGTCAACAGAATTATGTATAAGGGTAATGTTTTATTATTTGAAATAGAGAATGAGTTGGTTGTTTGTTTCTTTGTTTTTTAATTTACAAATGTATTATTATTATCCTTACACTTTCTCCCATTTTAGCTAATGGCTACCGTTGATTTAACTGGTTTAATCATACGAAAAAAAACCTGTTGGAATTTTCACAGCCTTTCATAATTCTGTAAAATTTAATATCAAAATATGTTTTAAGTATGGTTTTTGATGTCAAATATCTGATATTTTCGAAAAAAGTTTTGAATATTTTCTTCGGTCAATATTGGACTATTCGCAGACATACTGAGCTGTCGAAATTTACATATTTTTATAAGATTTACAATACCAAAAAAGAAATTGTTTGGGTTTATATTTAAACTTAAAAAAAAAAATCCAATGAAACGTTATATTGTATTTTAAATCGATTTTCTTTTGTGAACAAAATATTTAAAAATGTTTTTTAATATTTCTCGACTTAATATTTTGTTACATTTGTTATTTTGTTAAGTTAATGAAAACTATAAATTACAGAAAACGTATATTACACATTATTTAACAGCACACGATTTAAGTTGTGTTCTTTTATAGAAAAATAATGATGGTATATAAAGATTATTTTGTGTAACCATTATTTTCTTTATATTAATTACTTTATTTACAAAATTCCATGTATACTTATATAATTTATGTAAAAGTTTATGAACATTCTGGCCAAAAACGCATTATTTTTTTTTCTTTTGAAACAAAACATCACACTGAAATGTATTGGATCAAGAAACAAAATATATAAGACTAGTAATATTATTTACTTTTAAACGCTGTAGCCAGATTGAAATCACATTGTAAACCAGTGCCTGAATTGACGCAGCGTGTTACCAAAAGGACCTTGTCTCATAAAATAATCTTGGCAATATTATTGTTTTACTTTCAAACTGCATTACGTTAATATTTAATTTATGTAAACAATTGTTTACATAAACTTAATTATTTTTTACATTATTATTTATTAAAGTATTTTGCCAATCATACATTTGTAGAGCACGGATCCATGAATTTTTATATTAATTTTATTTATTAATTTATTTTTATAGGATATGTGTTCTATTTTAATTAAATTTTTCAGTATGTAGTGTACAGGTATTTATTAAATTATATCCACCTTGATGTATGCAAAATGCTGAATTCTACATTTAAGCATTAGCAATTTTACGTTTGAATAGAAATTAATGATATTCTCCTGACAGTACTAAACTTTATTTAAAAATAAATTATAGATGTGCGTCTTTGTATATATTTGAATAATCTTAAGTTATTAAATACCTGGGTGAATTGAATGTTTTAAAAAACGCAGAACATATATCTTAAATAAATAATAATAATAATAAACTTTTACTTTTATGTATTTTTTAATTCTACAAATATCATTCAGTGTCACCGAAATTTCTTTTCAAATTTCAATAATCCATTCGTAAAATTACGTATGCATAACGAACAGATACGTTTTGCCTTTGTAATATAGATTATTTTCATGTACCCTACGCAGAATCGTCAAGTACCCCCGGGAGTACGCGTACCACAGATGATATGCATACACAACATTTGGGAACATCATCAGTTTACTTTATTGGAGAATACGTGATTTAATCCCAAGAAATATAAGTAGAATTATTAAGTATTAGTGAGACGTGATCAAAATCGGTTACGTGTTATCATTGCAAAAAATAATACATTAGAAGGGAAATGTTATTTCTAAAAGTTATAGGATTATCAATGAATGATTTTCAGCTTTAAAAAATATAGCAAACATCATGATGTGTATTATGTTCATATTTATAAGAGTTAAAACGGCAAGTTAGAAAAAAAACTTTAAATTTTGTTAAATACTGTTTATTTTGCTTAATACAGAAGTAAAAATTTTTATTCCTTTTTTTTTATTCCTAATATTTGTTTGCTTTCTGTAAAGACGTAATTTAGTAAAGCGCAATGAAAAGTTAATTTTTTGCTTCCTTTGCATAATTTTATGTGCGAAATATTTAAATATACATTTTCATCATGTGCAAATGATATATATTTATTTTATACAAGCCATTAATCCATTTTTTCAAAAAGAGCGAATGCCAAACATACTTCCAGGAATAAGTTGAAAACTGGTGTTATACAGTTGAAGACAAAAAACAAATTCCTTTAAAGCACCATAAAATAAATTAAATTGCGCAAGGCCTTTCGAAAGGCCTTTTTACTTACTTTTTCATACTTACTTTTAATTTTTCCCTTTGTTTTTTGTTGGTGTAACCATTTTCCTTTTTTACTTCCCTTCCTTCATTGTATCCATTGTTCGTTTATGCTCTTCCATGATTGGCTGTTGCTTTCTACTTTCCCATTGGTTGTTTCTTCAGTTTGCTCCCTTTTCTGCCTTTTCACTTCAGTCGTGCCGCTAGATTCATAGTGGATGCACGTCTTTTTGCGCCTGATGAAGAAAGACTAAGTCCTTTCTAAAGGCCTTACGCAATTTATTTTTTTATGGTGTTTTAAAAGAAATGTTTTTGCCTCCAAACATACTTACTAATCGTAAATATAACAAACTTCAATTTATTCTTAAAACGAAAGCTTTATTGTTCAAAAAAATATGCTTACATTTTAAACGGTGATAACAATTAAAATCCCATATCAGAATAGTATTTTTATTCGTATTCTCACGGATGAAAACAAACAGCGATACTGTTATTGGCACATGCAACATCTTGTCAATTAAAATGAAACAGATTTGCGAAATATTTAATATCATGTATCTTACTTTAAAAAAAAGATAGAAATGAAAACTAAATACTGAAAATATACATATTATAGTTTATACATAAATCAAAAGAAATGAGATTTTATGCATAAATTGGCTTTTGAGGATTAATTAACTTTTTACATATTTTTTAAATATACGGTACACGCATATTTAACACGTACGGTACATATATTCGGTATACGTTCGCATACTTTTAAAAATAAGACGTAAATAGTGTTTGATAAAAAGTGCTTGATAAATCACCTTAAATTTTATTTTGGTGTCAGAAACAATATATATTGAGAATAAGAAGAAATAATTTCCATTTTGGCTTAAAAGAAATAAAATAAAATACACTTTATTCAAAAACTTTCAGTAATTTAAAAATTTTAACAAAATATTTTTCATTTTTTTAAAAATTTTTCTTCAAATCTAAAATAATATTTATTTTTGAAGTTACAAATTAGTTACACGATTTTGGAAAATTTTAACTGTAACCGAAGATATAGTTTTAAAAAATTGTAGCAAAACATTAAATATATACTATATATATATGCAGTGACGGAATCAGGAAAGTAACCGGTGTAAATGAGATTACAAAAGCACTAGGAAGGAAACATTGGAAAAATCTCGGTGGCACCTACATCTAATATAAAAAAAAATATATTAATTAAACAACTTCCATCGCCATATTTATGTAGATCCATAATCATTCAGCAACATACATTTCAGCAATATTTTTTAGGCCGATAATTAAGAAATCAAAAATTTAAATCATATTATGTTCTATGTGCCCTTAAGGGGTCTAAATGGAAATTCCCAGTTATCTGTATAAGAAAAGGTGAACTTAGCTAAATATATGTTCATAACATTTTTCTGAAGTATTTAAAGCGTTAATAAACTAATAAGAATGTAGCATTTCTCTTTCATTGTAACTATTCTACCAGTCAAATTCAATTTGCACGCGATTGTATTGGATGTGACAAATTTGTTGATCAATTTGACCAACATCTGATCAATTCCTGACATACGAATGATGAAAAGGGATTTGAATTTTCATTTTTCAACCAATGTATTATCATTATTATTGTTTTACTATTGTATTATATACTAATTTGACTTATGCCAATCTAATTTGGTCTAAAATCGGATTTGGCCGGAAAAAAAATCGAGAAAATCGATTTTTTTAAATTAACTATTAATAGTGCGTAAAGTTGTCTTTTGTAATTCGAAAAATAACGCATTTTTTTTTAAATTGTTAATATCTTTAGGTTGCACATCGCACCTAAAGTTCGGAAAATTTGACCAAAAAGAACATTTTTAAAAATTAATAATGGAAATTAAAAAAAATTCGAACCTACCTTTAATAGTACAGAAAAGTTTCCTTTTATAACTAAAAAGATAATGCAAATTTTGTTTTGAAATCGGTTAATATCTTATGGTCACTCATCGCACTTGAAGTTCGGTCAAAAATGACATTTTTTGGAATTAATGCTTAAAATTAAAGAAATTTTGAACATGTTTGCAGTAGTACGTCGAAATCATCTTTTACAATTAAAAAATAACTTTTTTTAACCCTTTCTGGCGCACTACTCTTTAAAGTTGGAATTTAAAGAAAAAAAAAATTAGGCAATTTATTTAAGCCTAGAGGAGTATACAGGTATTGTTTTGTAAAGATTGCACTAACCATTTTAATTATACAGCTGTTGACGAAGTTGTAACCTCCCATAACTAAAGCATTGATAAGCGCAGTGAGAAGAGCATTCCTGTGAAGCGCGTATTACAGTAAAAAAAGTTACCTATTATTTAAAAACAGTAGAGTTTTATCTCTGTGGTGTTTCCATCTAGAACTCATAAGAAAGATTTAAAGTAGCCATTAGAGTAGTTTTTGGAATGTTCACGGACTTTTTGTGTCTCTAAACAGGAGGAACTTTAGGTGTTGCCGACCCGGCAACACTGCGGATTAAGGGGTTAAACTGTTAATACTTTAAGTCGCGCATCGTATCTGAAATTTGAGAAATATGATCGAAATCGACATAGGCTGATTACAAAAACAACTGAAAAACCGATATTTTCTTATTCCTTTGCTCAGTGCGCAGATGGGCTGTTAAAGCAGGTGGTTTACAGACTTGAGATGTGATTACCACAAACAGTGATGTTTTATTTGTAAGTATGTTTCCATTGAATGATAAAGCATTTCGATTTTTTTCCTTGCTTATTTATTTATTTTTTAATTTTTCGAACGTATTTAGCGATTTTGATATACGTTAGTTTTTTACTCTTCGTTCAAATATAATATGTATATCAATAAACCTAATTTAATTACAAGGCAAGATTTGGATTGCCCTTATTTGGATGACTGCAAGATTTGGAAGATTATTTGATTGCAAGATTTGGATTGGCCACATGTTGCCTTGCAAGACAACATGAAGTTGTTTTGCGCAGCTGTTTTGAGGTAGGAAAAAATTCCATGTTGCTCCGCAATCGAAAAAGTCAGTTTGTTTTTCTCATGTCACATAAATTGTAGCTAAAAAAACAAATACATTTATGGAAAGCCTTCAATACCAATAGTGTCTGAGGCCAGAATCATGCAATTGATAAAAGCCAATCACGAAAAGTACTATAAAATTAGGAAATTATTTAAGTGATATAACAATAAATTGAGTTTTAAAGCGAAGTTACAGGAATTCGAAACTGAACCAATTAAGATTTTCGATGTGGCGTCATGCAAATGCACCATGAATCTAAAATGCACTTGCGTATGACTCGATAGCGGTAAATGTCTTATACTAATAAACTGCAACTGTGATAAGGAGAGAAATATTCCAAAATTTGAACAGAATTTATCTACGATCAAAGAAGCACTAGGATAGGTAACATTGCAAACATTCATTTCAAAGAAACGACTAAGATTAGTAAATGAATGGAAGGAAACAGAAAGCCAATAAACGTGTTACGAACCAAAGTTACATCAACTAAGAAGTTAGTTTTTCCTATGGCAATGTTAAAGTTCAGAATACTGATGTCGAAATTGATTCACCTCTTTCTGACGAAAAAAGTCAAAAGCACAAATCCACAAAGAATTTTGCAACGGGATCATTTACCAGCAACATCTGTAGCAAGGGACAGATTTGGTGTATCTGAAAGGGTCCACTGTTTTTGTGTATGGCGTTCTTCAAGACATGGGAATGATCAATGAACCACTTACACAACTTGTTATTGATAAAAATAAAATAAGTTGAGAGAAACTTAAAACAAGGAATCTTTTGCAAAAGGACAATAACCTTGTTGTTCGAAGTAATATATTTCTTCGGCAGAAAGGACACTACATTTCATCAAGAGAAAATTGATGTAAAGCAATATCGAAGATCAAAAAGGGAAGATCACATTTCTTTAATTCAGAAGCTGGATGCCAAAATTTGATAATAAATCTCACTACGAGGCTTTACCTGTGGTAAAAAAATAAAGGTAAAAAAGAAAAATAACTATTCTCTAAAATTACTAAAATGCAAATAGCCACACATTGTGTGAGTAAAACTTGTTTAAAATTGATTTAATTTTTTTGTTGCAAAATGACTCATTAAATAATGTTCTAAATCTGTTCAATATAAATGTTTAATTTTAAATAAATAAAATAATTGAAAAATATATTTTTCTAAACTTTCTCATAATATATAAACAATGTATTATAAAAAAAAAAAAACTATTAACCAGTTTTAGAATTGATTTTATTTACGTTTCTACGCACATAATGGAATATTTTATGTTATTAGAAGTACATGAGAAAAGAAAACGAATTTTCAAGTGTCGATTTAGTTTAGTACTAGTCAAGTAGCAAGGCTGTCAGTTTTGATAAAATTTCCCTTACTTGAATGGCGATGCATTACACAAAGATTCAAACCGAGTTCAAAAAGAAAAAAGTGTATTATCTTTTAAGTTATAAAAGGAAACTTCTCCGCACTATTAGAAGAGGGTTAAAATATTTTTTAATTGTCAATATTAATTCCAAAAAAATTAACTTTTGTTCAAATTTTTCGAAAGTCAAGTGCGATGCGCGACTGAAAGATATTAACCAATTTCAAATTCTTTTTTGCGTTATAATTGAATTACAAAAAGGCAACTTTTCCACTCTATTAATAGTTGATTTAAAAAAAAAATAGATTTTTTCGAGCCGCCCTAGTACACCTGCATTGATATATCCCAAATTTCTAGTATGTTTTTGCTTAGATTTCTGAGGTGTACTATACAATAGAACTTCGTTATTTTTTACAGGGAAATGTAATAACCACTAATGATCCAATATATTCTAAAACTTTAACACATAAAATGGGTTGTAAGATTGGGTTCTTATACCAGTATATTATTCTTTTATGCAGGCTTTTGACGAAAATTGGAAATACCTACAAAAGAATTATGCATCACTATTTTCTTCTATGCATCCTTTTACTTTTTTGTTCACTGTCGTGTTCTTTTTTGTCTTAAATTAATCTCTTTCCTCGTAAATCTATCTTTTTGAAGTAGGAATTCTTTGTCTTCCAATTTGCGTGTTCTCTGAACCGTTCAAAAGAATAGATGAAAAATAAAGAAAAAAATATATTTTTTTTTTCATTAACAAAGTGTATGATTAATTTTTCTTTAGTATAACGTTTCTTCCTACGCATTAAAATGTGACAAAATATTTTTAGAATTGTAGGGTTTTTTTTCTCACAGAAGTTTTAATGCTGTAAATGTGATCATTCTTTAAAGTGTATTACTAATTTAATTGCAGCTTTTGTTTCTGTTTTAGGAAAAAAGAAGAAAACTTTATATAGATTGAAGACATGATGAATCGTGCAATTTCTCTTAGAAGCAATTGCGTAGTTTTCATAAAACTAACATAACAATATTATTCGTAAAATCGTAGCAAAACATCTATCATTTTTTTCTCACATTTCTGCGCTGTTTTTTACACATGCATTAATTTATTGTTGTTTACCTTAAATTAAAATATTATTTCTTATTCTAATTAAATATAATCGCGTTACATTTTAATTTGTTTTAATATTTCAGAATCTTACATGAAGAGCAATGTATAAATATACATATATTTATGCAGGTACATATTTATGTGTTTATTTCTATGCATACTACAGTTCGCCTTCTTCAATTAAATCTTGTAACATGTTAAAGTAAAACGGTTTTACGGTACTTAATACTAAACTTAACTTAAAGTTTAAAAGTCATACTGTCAGCTTTTCAGTTATAATAGAAAAAAATCAATGATTATCTCATGATAATATAACTTTAGAAACTCATCACTGTATCTGTTAATTTACTCTCGTAAAAGCTTTTATTATGCAATGGATTTAATAGCAGTTGATTATTTACTATTGGCTATCTATCACTATGTTCTTATCTTAAACACATTGCTCTCTAATTGTTTAATAGTTATAGAACCTTCCGCTTCCTGTGCCAACCCTCTTATCTATTTTTCAACTTTCAGTACTTTTTTTTAGTTATTTTTTGCTAAGTATTTAATTTTCCAACCACATAATTAAATAGAGGCTTTTAACAATTTTTAGTTTTTACCAAAATATTGCAGTCTAGAACTAATGAGTTTCTAAAAGGAGAAAATAGAAAAAGATAAAAAAATATTCAAAGTAAACTATCTGTTTTTTAACAAAAAATATTCCCGAGTTTTGATATTTTATTTATTAATTTTTAGAAAGTATCTTTTAAAAGGTTGTAAAGAGAAGTAATGAGTGAATGCAAGTTAAATGCGGTCTTGTTACCGAGAAAGAAAGAAAAAAACAACTCATTCATCATCTTGATGTTTTTGAATATTTCCTCATTTTTTCTGCACTATAATCAAGTAAATGAAATATTGTTATTTTGTATGATTATTTTTAAGCAAGTGAATAATACCAAAAGAAACATAAGAAATGCATATTTTCGTTTAAATTAAACCGAAATTTCAAATATTGAAGGAAGACATGAATTTTAAGTTAAAGCACGAAGCAATGATGGCGAAAACCTATTTGTTAAGAGAGACCCGTACTCCACTTTTGGCCAAAAATCATCAAAAGTTCAATTTTGTTTCTCAGAAAACGATAAAATACATATTTGCGAATATCTATGCAAAATTTCAGAACTCGGGGACGCTTGGAACAGGTAGAAATTGAGCTTTTTTAATTGTACTCACTATAGAGTTTAAAGGACTAGCGGCCATTTAAAACGTGTTTTCCTCAAAATGACTTTTTTCATATTTTGCCTAAGTTCAAAGTACTAAGGCTCAGTGGTAAAATGCTTTAGAAACAAATTCTTTATGTTTTTAAAATCTTAAAAAAATTTGCAAGAAAAGTAAGGAGAGATATTTTTGTTAACTATTTCTGAAAACTTTACATATATTGGTAAACGTGAAAATTATAACGAATTTAAGGAAATTTACCATGCATATTTTTTTTTTTTTTTTTTTTTTTTTTAGCCGATTAAAACAGAAAATTAAAAATATCTCTCCTTAGTTCTTTTCTATATACTATAACACTATTTAAGAAATTTTAGTAATACCAAAATATTGAAAAATGAATGAGGAGTAGTAATTTTAAAAAGTATATTTTTCGACCAAAAAAGATCATAAAAATCCCCATAAAAAATATACTTTTTAATAAAAAGTGAATTTTTTTTGCTAATTTTTCCTTACAAAAAGATTCTTAAGTAGTACACCAAAATTCATTACTTTAAAATCAATAATAAAAATTTTGGGTTTTTTCTTACTAACTTTTTTTTTACTAAATTTTGCACATTTGGCATTTTTAAACAAAAACAAAAATATTAAAGACATAAATGAAATCCCTGACAAATGAAATCCATATTATATCCATATAAATGCATTTATAAATGTTTTTATTCTATGATATGTTCTTGGCTCCAAAAATTAGAGTGCCAATTTTTTTTAAGTCTTTTCGAACAGTACCGGGAGGAATAGGCAGTCTTTTATGCTCTTTAGTTTTCTTAAAATTTTTAAGTTATATTATTCAACCATACAAAGCTCAAATTAATGGAACACGGTAATAGAGGATTCAGTGCTTGATTTTGTCGATACTGAATTTAAATGGGAATTCCTAAAAATTATTCAACTAATCTGGTTTTATTTAAAGCGATTTATATTTCATCGCCAAATTCGGTAATATAATAAAGTGTCACTTTAAAACAACATTATGCGAGAAATTAACCAAATTAATGTTCTTGAGGTTGATTGAGATCATAGTAAGTCTTTTGCAAGTGCTCACTCACATCGAAATTAGTTGATACATTCGATCTGTCGCAGGCAAATATATTTTTTTTAATGTCACTCACTTTAGAAATTTAAACTGTTATATATAAACCATTTTTTAAGATAAAGACAAAAAAAAATGCTCCGTAACTCATGTATTAAAATCAAACACTTCAGAAAAAACCTTTTTTATATTTCTATTTGTACATTTTTATAAATTTAAACGTTTTTTGACAATTTTAAGTAGCCGCCATTTTAAAACAAGATGACGGATGAGGTTCACCAACGAACTCTGTCAAGACATTGCTTTATTCTGTGAGCACAACGAGTCATATCCAAATCGGCTCATAAATGCGCATTTTATCACAAAGATCAGATCATTTTAAAAAGTCAGTCACACTAGAAATTCAAAGTGCTAAAACTCAGCCATTGTTTAAGATATTTGCAAAACAAAAAATGCGCCGAATTCATTGTATCAAGCTAAAAGACATTAAATAAAACTTCTAATTTTTGTGTATCTAATTTTATTTATTTATTTTTTTATTTTAAATGGGTTTCATTTAGGAACAAGATGGCATATGAAAATTGGTTAACGAACTCCGCTCAGGCATCGATATATACTATGTATACACCAAGTTACATCCCAATCCATTTTTTAATACGAGTGTTATCACGTGACAAAAGCCAGACCTTTTTCAAAATGTCAACCACATTAAAAAATCAAAGTGCTATAACTCAGCCATTTTTAAGTTAACGACAAAAGGAATAACGCTATAAAATATCTGTATTTAGGTCAAACAAGTAGAAGAAAAATATTTTTCAATTTATAATATTTTGTACTTATTTTTAAATTAAATTTTATTAAAAAATAAATGGCCGCTATTTTGAAAAAAGATGGCGGATAAAAGTGGCCAGTTGGTATAAAAGTTGGTATATATTATGTACGCATTAACTTACATCCAGATCTATTCATTAATACATGTGTTATTACGTGACAAAAACCAGAAGGTTTCAAAATGCCAACCAAACTAGAATTTCAAAATGCTATAACTCAGCCATTGTTTTAAGATATAGACAAAACAGAATATGCTCCAGAATTTTGGTATCAATTCTAAACACACAGAAGAAAAATATTTTGCAATTTCTAATTTTTTGCTCCTTATTTTAATTTAATTTATAAAAAAAATAAACAAATGGGTCTCATTTTGAAACAAGATGACTGATGATGCTGGCCAACGAACTCAGTCGAGACATTAGTATGCACTATGTGCGCACCAAGTTTCATTCAATAAAATATTAAATAATAGTGGTACGGTTCCTAAATGCGATAGTTACAGTATGACAAAGCTCATATATATATACGTATATATATATGCGTGTGTGTGTACTCACAGAATTATGTATATCACAAAATCGAATTTCTAATGGAACTTTTTCCTTTAATTTCGGAAATAATATTTTGACGTTCTACTGATGTTTGTTAAGAATGTTTATAAATATCCTTAGTATCCTTACTATGTTATTATTTTTTAAAGCAGAAAATGTAAGAAATCTCCAAATGCTTTATATAATATCATAATCATGATGGAGATAGTTATCAAATGCATGCCACAAGAGAAAACTCATTCTCGAAAACTTAATATAATAAATATAACATATTTAATGTAATAAATTAAATATATATGTGTGTGTGTGTATGTGTGTGTATTTGTATGTGTTTTCAGAAATCAAGCATTTAAAAAAAATAAATCGATTTGTGTCTCATACTTATTAGCATTTTTTTGAGAATTTTGCTATCATTAATTTTCCATGTTAGTAAAAGTTAAGATAGAATAACACATTTTATATCCATCAAACTTTAATCCATTAATATAAGATTAAATGATACGTTAGATTCGAAATATTATGTTGTTTAATACATTATATATACAAAAGTATCTGAAATGTATATTAGTGAACTTAAATAATGAAATTACAGATATACTTTTACAATATTAAAATGCATCATTCTGTTGAAGTTTAATGCTAATGTATTTTCAAAATAAATATTTTTAAAGTATTTTAAAGGAGATTGTCAGGATGTTTTCCAGTTTAGTTAAAATGGTGTTTTTTTTTTCCTTAAAATTCTTCACAAGCGTCGCATATTTTATTTTTTGCCAGCTAAATTTGTTCCTTCCTTGCTTAAAAGATAATTTGTTTTCCAGCGAGTGCTATTACGTTATCTGTGACATAAAAAAAGGAAAAAAGGAAGTTTCCTTCGAAAGCGATAACATATTCTATTTTTTTTATAATTCTCACTTCTTTCGATCATTAGTGAAGGCATATACTAAAAACATCTTTTTTGCACTTGTGTTTTAAATTAAGAAAAGTTTCATTATTTGCACTATAAAAAAGTATTTTTCAATATTCTAAATATTTGGACTCTAATGAATGTATATACATTTTAAATATGTTTTTGGCAATCTATTCTTTTTAAGTTAGTAATTTCAGTAAAAAGATATTTGATGATCATTCAACATTTCTTTTTTTACGCTGGTGTATTCTTCAAAGTTATCTTTATTTATTTTTTTAAGTTAAATGTCTTACAAGCAATATTCTTTTTATCGCAGTTTTACGTCATAATAGCTTATAACATTTATTTCATAATAATTAAAACTGTCTAATACACGTCTTTCAAGATATTTTTTTGTGTTTGCATTATTCCCTTTCACTTTATAGCAGCTGAATTAATTTAACACAGAATTATTTTATGTATGCTTGGAATGTCTAGAGACAAATTCCAACAAGATATGCTAATTAGAAATTTATATACAACAATTTATTTAAGCTTCAAATGATCTTAAAACGTGCAAAATTTATAATATTTACATATAATAATAATCTATTATAATATAAACCTGCTCAGCGTTTATATTCTAAAATATATTTGTATTTATTACCATAAGTTAATGATATACTCGAATCAACAAATGTCGTAGAATAACCATAGGGCCGTCCATAAATGATGTCACGCATGAAGGGGGGGGGGGGGGTTCATGAAATTTTGACAGTTTGTGGCAAAGTGGTGGGAGGGGGTAAGAAGAAATCTGACATCGCACATTTTAGTTAAGATAAAAGCATTAAAATTCTCCAGATTAATTTATGACGGATTAAGTTGATTCAAAATTAAAATATTTTGTGTACATAAAGATAAGATTTAAAGCTAGATGTGTTAAATTCCGTTTCAAAGTCCAAAATACTGATGTTTTCAATCGCTCGTTCTATTAATATTTTATTACTATTCTACATTAATTTTATTTTGTTGTAAACCTTATTTCATACTAAATAAGTACACGAATTCTTTTTACAGTCGAGCTTTCAAATGGCAATAAAACAGATGCTTAAAGCTTAAAAATAAAATTTTAAATATGATCTAGAACTTAGTGCTTTATTTCTGATCTACAAGCAAATGTTTACATAGTGTGGTGTGACGTCTGACAAGAAGGTTGGGGGGGAAGGGGATAAAGTGAAGTATGACAAAAGGGGGCGATGAGTCAGAAATATGGGAAAAAATGCATGACATCATTTATGGATGGCTCCATAGGATCTTAAGCCCAACCCTTCTCGCTTTTCGATGTGTATAATTTGTGTAATTTTGTTCGTAAATTTGTCCTGTGTTGTCGTTTCGATGCCTCACCGTCTTCCTTGTTTTCAATGGAAAGTCAAATAAGAGAAAAAAAGAGAACAAAAGCCGCGAAAGGAACGCGCACCGAAGTCAGTGAATTATGTGGCGGTCTATAGAATTTTTCACAACTAATAAATAGTTCGAAATGTCTTAATTTCCAAATGTATTTTTCTGTAAGCAAAATATAACAATGATACAAAAATGACAGTTTTCAAATTAATGAAAAATAATATAAGAGTAAATTTCGTGCATTTCAGTTAAAATATCTATATTGAAAGTTCTAAGTATTTCTTATTTCTAAACAACGCAGAAACAAAAAGTCATTTTGCTATTTTCAAAATATTAATTATCTTAAAATAAATAAATAAAAAAATCTCTGAAAAATAACATAAAGTGAATTCGCTAAAGTAGAAAATAAAAATTAGGGCTAAACCTAAATTGTTTGATTTATCCTTATTTAAGGCTATCTTTATCGAAACGTTTTACAATTTATTGCAATCTTCGCAGGAACTGTGAAAAATATCGTTGCGTCTAATTTTTATTTTTAAAAAGTTAATAAGTTCAACCCCTTCGGAGTAGGAACATTTTACAAAATTTTTAATGTTTTGTCACCGGTTTTTAAAAACAGAAAATAGTGCCTTTTCAAATCGAGAAAATGCTCCGATTAAATAGGGCAAATTTTATAGTAGAATTTTGCTGGTGGGGATAAACACGGATATTTAAGCCTTTTTGTGGTACATATACTTGTCGTTTCACCCCAAGAGATTAAAGAAATTAACTACGAATTCCATAGATATGCGTTCAAACATCAATAATAAATTTTCTAATAAAATCTGTGGTGTGGCACGATATGTATAACTACATTTATCTGAATGCTTAAAAAATAAAATTGAAGTCTGAAAGGTCGACATTTGAATTATTTCAATTGCCATTCCTATATCACCGGTTAAAAAAGAATCAAGCGATCTTTCATTTTTAAATTTATCCGGATTATAAAATTTTTTTACGTAAGCAATGTTTACCAATATGTTACACATTTTTATCTATAAATTTTTACGCACTTAGGTATTGTTATTTATCTAGTATTCATTAGATAATATTTTAGTTAAGGCCTAGGGAGTATAAAGATGTCATTATGTTTTCGAAAATGCATATTTCATTACTTTTCATATTTTATTAGTTTTTATTAATACATAATTGATGTGCATTTTACAAATGTGATATCGCACAAAACTATAATGTATTAATTTAGTCAAGTGTCGCTTTTTTTTCTTATAATGTGACAATGAAAGTGTATGTTTCAATACAAAGGTTCGTATGATTCCGGGAATTTTGCCAGCAGGAAATTCTTCAGTGCCAGTATCTTCTTATAGGAAATTCCTATTTAATGAAGATGAATTTCGAAAAAAAGCAAACTAATACAAATTTGGGGTTACCAGTACACATAATAGCAAAATAAAAAGAATAAAAAAGTTAAAATAAAAATTTTAAAATTTTAAAAATTTCATCTACATTAGAAATTCAAGCTGCTATATCTCAGTCGTTTTTTAAAGTAATGCCAAAGCAAAAAATGCTCTAAATTTCATTATAATATCAAACACTTGAGATAGAAGCTTTTTTCTATTTCTAAATTTTTGTTTGTGCATCATTATACATTTAAAAGACATTTGACAAACTCAAATGGCGGCAATTTTGAAACAAGATGGCGGATGAAGTTGGCAGATGAACTCGGTCAAGACATTGGTACGTTATATGTGCACACGGAGTTATATCCAAACTAGTTTATAAATATGCGTATTATCGCTTTACAAATTTCAGACTGTTTGAAAATTTTCAACCACACTGGAAATTGAAAGCGCTATAATTCAGCCATTTTTCAAGATATAGATGAAACAAAAAATGCTCTGGATTTTTTGTATCAAGGTCAAAAATACAAAAGAATTTTTTTTTTCAATTTCTTACTATTTGGCACCTTATTTAAAAATTTATTTAAAAAAATTAATTTTCCGCCATTTTAAAACAAGAAGGCGGATGGAACTGGTCGACGAACTTGGTCCAGACATCGGTAAGTACTATGTGCCCATAAAGTTATATCCAAATCGCTTTATAAATACGTGTATTATCGCGTGACTTTAATCAGATCATTTCAAAATTTGAGCAACACTAGAAATTAAGAGTGCTATAACTCAGCCATATTTAAAGATACAGACGAAACAAAAAATGTTCTGGAATCTTTGTATCAAGGTCAAATGCATAAAAGAATTTTTTTTCAAATTCTTACATTTTTGTTCCTAATTTTAAATTTTAAATTATTTAAAAAAATTTAAATGGCCTCAATTATGAAGCAAGATGGCGGATGGAACTGGATAACGAATTCGCATTAGGCCTCATTATGTAATATGTACACACAAAGTTACATCCAAATCGATACATAAATATGCGCGTTATGACGTGACGAAAATCACATAGTTTCAAAATGTCAGCCACACTAGAAATTCAAAGTGCTATAACTCAGTCATTTTTAAAGAAATACAGGAAATAAAAAATGTTCTGGAGTCAATGATTTAAGTTCTAACTTATAAAAGAAAAATAGTTTTAAACTTTTAATTTTTTTTGCATTTAGTTTTAAATTTTAATTTTTTTTAAATATAAATGGGCGCCATTTTGAAACAAGATAGCGGATGATTCTGGCCAACAAACTCGGTCGAGACATTTGTATGTACTATGTACATACCAAATTTCATTCAAATCGGTTCATAAATACGGTAGTTACAGCATGACAAAAGTCAGATTTATATATATATATATATGTGTGTGTGTGTGTGTGTGTATGTGTGTGTGTCAGCATTTGAACGGAGGGTGGTTTTTTGTGTCTGGGGGGCATGATCGGTGAAAATATACCAAAATTTTCCGGAAGTATTTTCCTCCAGACTGCTGCAATTTTTACTTTTTTGTAATGAAAGCTACCTAAAAGACATGTAATATGATCTTGTTTAAACGTAGAAGCCTAATCAATCATCTTAGATAATAATAACGTGTATCAATATTTAATGGATCAATAACTATAAGCCAAAAGTCGTGCATTTTGGGTGGAAGATAATCTGTTGATTCGCGAAACGATGTAACAAAATATTTTACCACGAATTCAGTAGATAATAACAAATTTCACACAATTGAGTCATATTTGATGAGTGTTAATGTGTTTATGCGTAAAACGATCATTTTAATACATTTTAGATTTTCCGCGAGTAACGTTGATCGAGCTCCCAGAGGTCCGGTTGGAAAATAAATCAACTTCTTGATGTATTGGTGTCCGATTTCACGGTACAAAATCCAGCAATTCCTTTCTTTAGTCTAATCTTGGTAGTCTGTTCCTTTTTAGCTATTTTTACACTTATTTAAAGTGATAAATTTTAAATTGAATCAAGATCAGGATTATTTGCAAGTCGGTCCGTAGCTCTTATGCCACTTCTTTTCAGATAGACTTGCATCCTAAATGGGAAAATGGATTGGAAATTATTTTACTAATTTATTTACGCTTTGAAGATTAAAATATACAAATTATACAATACAATCCTTTATGAATAAATTAAATTCTAATTATCATTATTTCCCGTACAGATGAGTCGTAAATCATGGTAAAAATGCACTTTCCTGCACTTTAAAATTACATTAAATAACTGGCTTTAATTACTACTTTAAGATTCCAGTGCACTCAGTTCGAAATTCATGCTGGTATTTGTTTGCTAGACAAGCACCAAGTTCTATAACCCAACAAGTAAAATAGCATGAACTAGCATTACACATTGCTGGCTCCAGCAGAATTTCCAGCAGTTCATGGTGTGTATTGGCTCACTTTGCTGGAAATAAGCATGAGATGCTTGCATATAGCTTGTCATGCTTTTGTTGTGCAAGCTAGCGATATAGCATGTGATGCTAGCTAGCATATAACATCATAGAATTTGCAGCAATTCATGGTGTGTATTGGCCCAGTTTGCTGGAAATCTAGCAGACATAGCAATACCTAGCAATAACTAGCATATTTTTGTTGCTTTTACAAGCATAAATTTTGACCTGGGCAAATTGCTGTTAAGTAATAATTTTAGTCATCCCATCTGAAATTATTACTTAACATGAGTTATTGCGAACAAAAGTACATTTTTAACAAGACGTAATACTACATCATGCAGAAAAACTGATCCATTATGATAATTTATTCAAAAAGAATTTTCTTGTATCATATGCAAGTTCCATGACATATATAATAAAATAATTTCCCTCTCTTTCCCACTTTAGATGCACGCTTATCTGAATAAGTCCGCTATTAAAGCTATTATATATATGGATTCACCTGATAATATTCCTGATCTTAATAGCGTTCAAACTTTTTGATTTGTAATAAGTGCTATAATTGCTAAAAAGAAACAGTCTACCAAGATTAAATCAAAGGAAAACATTACTAGGTTTTTGAATCATGAAATCTGACACAATATTACATCCACAAGTTGATTGCAATTGTGGTTAAATACTTCGTTACATCGTTAGACAAGATATTGCATTTTTTTCTTTTAGAAGTTATTTAGTGTAATTATGTATTTCAAGAAACTAATTTGCATGACAAATTAATTATAAAAGATCCTTTTAAACATCTATACATGAAACACAAACACAAAACATGTTGTTTGCACAATTTTCCGTTTTCTCACAAGTGATTCAGATATTTTGTCCGCCGAAGCATAACATTTTTTATAACGGCATTAAAATTAATAAATACTTAAAATATCTTTTAAATAGAACACATACGCATGCCTCCAGATGCGATTATTTTTCTTCCCATTTCGCACCACTGTAATAAAACATTTTTTTTTAATTTTACAACATCCCCAAAATATTTTTATTCCCCTGTAGCAGCCCTGTACATATTTTTTATTAGTAATTTCTTAAAAATAAAAACCTCAAAAGATAATCAATTCTGCTTTCATCTTAAAAAATAAAAAAGAATATTAGATAAAATTTCGTGGTAAAACAATAAAAATAAAAAAATAAATGTGACATTAAATGGAAATTATTTTAAATATATTGTAATATATAAATATATAAATATAATGTAATAAAATATAAATCAAAACACCCATCACTACATTATTATGGAAATGTTATTCAATGTTTATTTCTCGTAAAATAAATAAACATAGGCTAATTAAGACATGTATACATACATTTGTGTGCATGTGCATGCATCTAATATGTTTTATTTAATATAAAATAAGAAATATGAGCAACAAATGAGTCAGTATTATGATTTTATAGGAAAATTACACAATATTTCGTAAAAATGGAGTAATTTTTCTGTCATGTAAGTAAACTTTTGTCAAATTTAGGTTATTTTCATCATATATAAGTAATTAAAACATAAATCAGATACCCAAAATAGTAAAATATAAAAATATTCTTTGCATCAAGTTAAACTTATTTTTATTGTATTGCTCTAATATGTTTTTACATACTTAAAATTTCACTTTAAATAAATAGACAATTATTTATTATTTAGACATTAAAAGTTTCAGACTATAATACTTTCAAAAAGTGACAAAGGAATAACAAATATAATATTAGTTTTATTAAACAATGTTAAACATAATATGCTCTGAACAAATATTTTATAAACGAAATTTTATATACTTGAAAATTCCTGGCACAATGTAATTATTCTTGGAATCCAGCTAATTTAATACCGCATTGCTGCTACCCTTCCAATTTATTTAAAATTATATGATGTAATATAATGCATATGATTTTTGCTTTTACTTATTAATTAATTTTTTTATTAGATAAAATTTCTAGTTTCCGTCGATTTGAAGAATAGCCAAAATTGTGAACGTTTTATGCGTTTAATTTTATTTTATTCATAAAATGTTTTATTACACTTTTCCATCTATTTTCCTATTATTTTGGACTCTTCGTAAACATTGTACATTCTGCGACTTCCTCATTTATCTTAAAAAATTATCATACAGCGTAAAAGTGTATGTCTAAACTTACCAACATTTTTATAAGAAATTTAGATTCGCAGAATTGCTTACGTATCAACAATATTAAATATCCATGTAACAGATACACATTTGTATTATAAATAAAAAAAAATCTTGATGCTATTTGGTTAACTCGTCGACCAAAAATCTATCGCCAGACTACAAGATTAAACGCCGAAAATGGATGATCGTGAATGGCACATGCAATGTCATTACGATACACATATTTAAAACGCCATTAAGCGATTTTTATTTCGACTTTTATTTGTATTTTTATTAATATTCTACTTTTTTTCGTTTTTAAAATAAAAACTGTTTCAATATGCATAGTTTGGCTTTTAGTTTGGTGATTTCTATAATTTGACGAAATTGGTTGACGGGATAACAAAGTAGTACAAAAATCTGTAAGTGTATATAATTTTTTTAAAGAAACTGGGATGCCTAAAACGTTTTATGTAATTGGAGCCCGGGATATAGATAAAATATAAAAACGATTTTTATAATTTTAATAGATTCTTTTGTAATGCAACAAATTTCTGTAACTTAACAGAACTAGTTTAACAGATTTACAAAACTAGTTTAACAGATTTATAAAAATATTTGTGCAGTGCACAGGTAAAATTTTAGCAAGCAGAATTACCATTTTTTTTTTTAAACGTAGTACTTGAGGTATTCTCCCGCCACTAAAAAATTACTTATCTATTTATATTACTTTATTTTCAAATTTCTAAATTATTATTTTGCCAAAAATCAACACTGGTTGGGGCAAAAAAATTATTACTTTACTAGACCTTGTAAGGAATTTTATATTTTCTACACTGACGTAACAAAAGTAATGGGATAACAATATGCAAATATATAGATTGCAGAAAACGCATACCTTTCGGCACTCGATCGGACCATAGCCGTTAGTGTCGGTTATGCGTCGGTATGTACATGTACACAGTAGTTTCGGTGAAGTTTCGGCGGCTTGTTGGCAACTGAAACTTAAGAATCATATTTTTCAGCTGCCGATTATTATAATCGGTCCTTTTATGGTTATATATCGGCAAACGACCTATAGTGGCACATGATGCAGGACCGATATTTGATTTTTGATAGTGGACCGATTAGATTTCCCAATACCTTTCCGAAATCGTTTTTTTTTTTTTAACCGGCATTTATAATTATTTTTATTTTTTCTAAATTTTATTTGACTTTTGACAATAGAACTAATTTTCATATATTTCATGTAAAATTCTCATAGTAAAAAATAGAAAAATTGTCAAAAAGAGCCTATATTTATTTATTTATTTATTTTAATTCATTAAAAAAACTTATAGCTATTTGATTCAGCAAAAAACATTTACTTTTAATCGCTCATTAAAAGTATTATTCCTTAAAAACTTTATCATAAATAATAGTAATAATAATATAATTCTTTATAAGCTAATTTAACTTATTTTCTGATTATACTGAAGCTCAGAATTTCAAAATTCTATTTATTAACTGAGTAATTAATTAAATTCCAAAGCTCACTCTCATAAAAAATCGCCTTTTTTCGCTTTCTTTCCCTTTCATTTTCTTATGGTTGATTTGTTGCATAAAATTTTCGCAGAAATAATTAAAAAAGCTGGGACAGAACTTTAAAATTCATAGACTGGCAAACTGTCAGTTTAAATGAGGATTATTTTTTTAATCATAGCTGCTGCACACCATGGAGAAAAAGATAGGTGGACGCGAAGTAAACCGAAAAAAAGGTTTGCAATATTAAACCATTTATCGCTGAAATTTTAATGTCTCAAACAAAAGTACGAGGAAGGAATTTTGTATTAATAAAACGAATTGAAAGAAATAAATTACAGCTGAAGCATATTTTACGAAGAAATAGTAATTTTTTTAAATGTTTTTTTTTTCTATTATATTATTTAGGTTAAAGTTAAATTGCCCTTATGTTATGGTTAGAATAAGGATATGTTACAATAAAGTGAAGGCTAGGTTACATTTCCGTTATATTTAATTTACGGTAGGGTACTGTTAAGTCGCTGTTAGGTTACAGACAGGTTCTGATTACGGTACAAAAGTTTAAGGTTAGGAATTTATACACAGAGTGAACATTACGCAAGATTTGATTAAAAATAACACTTACTTTTGTTAAATAGCTCTGAAATCATAATACTATATACCAATCTTTTAGCTACCGTCGTGTATCGATTCCATTCATGGTATAGTCGGATTTAAGAGTGATATAATTAGTTTGAAATTCAAAATATTTCGCTTGGGATTTGTATGTGGAAAGAATAATTAATTACGTGACTTAACAGTGATTTTTACGGGTAAATATCAACTTTTTAACACGAAAATCATGCAATCGTTGGATACATATTCCCTCCCGCGTTTCTTATTGCTCATTTTAAGTATTTTTAGAGCTTAATATAAGTTGTTGTTTTTAAAACCGATTTTTCACACAGTCAGTGGCTACGTATTTCAGACAATGCATTTTTGCAAGTAACGAGTTAATGATAAAATCATAGAAATTTCAAGTTCGTTTAATATTGTTAATACGGACCCGAGAAACGCCGGGCGGATCAACTAGTACTAATAAAAGAACAAAACGCTCTGTCTGTCTGTGTGTCTGCGATGGCTAGCAAAATCTACAGCACGTACGAAGCTCAAAATTTTTTTCAGAATAGCCCAATGTCTCTCCTGATGCACCTGAAGCTCAGAATTTCAAAATTCTATTTATTAACTGAGTAATTAATTAAATTCCAAAGCTAAAAAATCGCCTTTTTTCGTTTTTTTCCCTTTCATTTTCTTATGGTTGACTGGTTGCATAAAATTTTCGCAGAAATAATTAAAAAAGCTGGGACAGACCTTTAAAATTCATAGACTGGCAAACTGTCAGTTTAAATGAGGATATTTTTTTTTTATCACAGCTGTTGTACACCATGGAGAAAAAGATAGGCGGAGGCGAAGTAAACCGAAAAAAGGTTTGCAATATTAAACCATTTATCGCTGAAATTTTAATGTCTCAAACAAAAGCACGAGGAAGGAATTTTGTAATGGCTATTTCCATGAGTACTTGTAGTGTAAGTCACAGGCTACGATTTTTGGCTACCAGTATTATAAAAAAAAATGTGATTAATTTTATTGGCACATTCTCATTAATTGAATAAGGCCAAGCAGACTTTTCGAAAATAACGGTGGCTAACAAGCATAACAATTAATAAGTTATGTGACTTACACTACAGAACCCATGGAATTAGCCTATTAATAAAACGAATTGAAAGAAATGAATTACAGCTGAAGCATATTTTACGAAGAAATAGTAATTTTTTTAAATCTTTTTTTTATTATTATTATATTATTTAGATTAAAGTCAGGTTAAAGTTAAATTGCATTTATGTTATGGTTAGAATAAGGATATGTTACAATAAAGTGAAGGCTATGTTACATTTCTATTATAATTAATTTACGGTAGGGTACTGTTAAGTCGCTGTTAGGTTACAGAGAGGTTCTGGTTACGGTACAAAAGTTTAAGGTTAGGAATTTATACACGGAGTGAACATTACGCAAGATTTGATTAAAAATAACACTTACTTTTGTTAAATAGCTCTGAAACTATAATACTATATACCAATCTTTTAGCTACCATTGTGTATCGATTTCATTCATGGTATAGTCGGATTTAAGTGTGATATGATTAGTTTGAAATTCAAAATATTTCACTTGGGATTTGTATGTGAAAATAATAATAAGTTAGGTGACTTAACAGTGATTTTTACGGGTAAATATCAACTTTTTAACACAAAAATCGTGCAATCGTTGGATACATATTCCCTCCCGCGTTTTTCATTGCTCATTTTGAGTAATTTAAGAGCTTAATATTAGTTGTTGTTTTTAAAACCGATTTTTCACACAGTCAGTGGCTACGTATTTTAGACAATGCATTTCTGCATGTAACGAATTAATGATAAAATCATACAAATTTCAAGTTCGTTTAATATTGTTAATACGGACCCGGGCAACGCCGGGCAGGTCAGCTAGTTTTCTTATTAAAATTTGTTTTTTTATGTTATAAATATATATTTCATAATCTAATACATTTAATTGCATTATAACTCAAAAAAAGCTGCATTAACAGATTTTTTTTTAAATTCACAGACTTTATTAAATACTAAAATAATTTTAAATTTACAGAAAAATTGAGAAATATCCCCTATGTAAAATTTATCTACCGGAAGAAAAAAAAATATAGCGATGTGAATCAATATTTTTGTTTATTGTAAAATTTCAAAATATTGATAGATAACAAATGACATAAAATGAATTCTTATTCTAATCAAAAATTATTAAGTATCAACTTAAAATTAGTTAAAAGTTTTTCCATCATAAAAATACATAATTTTTAAAATCAATACAATGCATGCAATTACATTATAAATTCTAATAGAAAGATTTTATTAACAAATACGAAAATAATTCACTTTATTTAGTACATAATGATTCTTAAATTGATAAGAAACACAATTTCGTTTCCTTTAACTAATTCGCTAAGATATTTATTTCATTCATTCAAATATTAAATAAATTTTTAAATACACCAGCATAAGACAATTACAATAATAATAATAATAGTAAATAATAATAATAATAATAATACGCTAATTAATAATACACACATAAAAAATAAAATAAAGACACATCAAAATTCCATTTTTTCCATAAACTAATTCTTATCAACGACAAACACTTCCCTTATGGAAATGCTTTCCACTTATTATCCAATAAAATTCTAACCACAGCGAGGCCCACTGGTCAGGTGGTTAAAGCACTCACTTCCTGTTCTTATGTGTTCAGATCGACTCCAACGCCTTTCTATGCTGAAGCACTTTTTTTGGAATTTTAACAAATATAGTTCCAATATGAATCATGAATGGAGCCACTAAACTCTGTTTTTTTTATTTATGCTGTCGTCGGGTTACCGGACCGGCTGTGGGCCTACTTGTCGTGCGACACTCGCCCGACGTTTTGAAAAAGGAATGGAACCGATACGGCGGACGGCATCGTGCCGAAACCGTTGGTAACGGCAAAGCGGCTGTGGACCAATTCTTTACCGATAGCTCTGTGTTTGCTGGGTAGTGTCGCTTACAAATTGCATAAATTGTCAATTTCTTGGGAGGACTTTCATTTCTGTTCAAATGCTTTGTGTGAGAAGATTGATTATGTGATTAACGCCAACAACGGGAATTAACGGATTTCGACTGCGGTATTCTAATTGGAGCTTGAAGCATGGGACATTCCACTTCAGAAATCCTTACGGAAATCAACATTCCGGGACCCATGGTGTCATGAGTGTGCCGACAATACCTAAAATCAGGCATAACCTCCCATGGTGGACAATGCAGTGGTTGATTACTTTCACTTAATGACCGCGACCAGCAACGTCTGCGTAGACGTGTCAGTGCGAACAGAAAAATGAAATTGCGTGAAAAAACTGCGGGAATGAATGTGGGACGTTCGACAAATGAGTCTGTTAAAAAATTTCAGCGAAATTTCGCTTTAATGGGATGTAACAGAAGAAGACCTACTCGGGTACCATTACTAATAGCACGACATCGCCAACAGTGGCGCTTCTGGGCTCGTAACCATATCCGTTGGACCGTGGACGACTGTAAGAAAGTGGCTTCTTTACATAAGTCACGATTTTAATTGGTAAGTTCTGATGGAAGGGTACGGTTGTGCCGCAGACCGCATGAAGCCATGAACCTAAGTTGTCAATAGGGCATTGTGCAAGCTGGTGGTGGTTCCATAATGCTGTGAACTGTGTTTACATTAGACCGAGTCCTCTCGTGAAACTGAACTGATCGTTGATTGGAAATAATTAAAGTTACTTAGAGACCACTTGCAACCATTCATCGACTTCATGTACGCAAACAACGATAGAATTTTCCAGGCTGGCAATGCGTCATGTAACCGGACAATAACTTTTCGCGATTGGTTGGAAGAACCTTCTGGACAATTCCAGTGGATGATTTGGTTACCGCGATCACCTGGCATAAATCCCATCAAACATTTATGGGACATAATAGAGAGATCAATTCGTGCATAAAATCCTCCACCGGCAACATTTTAGGAATTGTAGACGTGTATAGAGGCTGC
Source organism: Maratus speculifer (assembly GCA_964019185.1). Lineage (NCBI taxonomy): Eukaryota > Metazoa > Arthropoda > Arachnida > Araneae > Salticidae > Maratus > Maratus speculifer. The sequence goes on along the minus strand of OZ025294.1, from coordinate 163,423,804 downwards.
ATGGCTCAATATGTCACTAGAGGACTGCCAACGATTCGTGAAATCCATGCCACGCCGTGTTACTGCATTTCGCCTGGTAAATGGACGACCAACACGCTATTAGCAAGGTATCCAATGACTTTTGTCACAGTAGAGTATAGTCCCATTACGATGTACGTTTACAGTTTTTACTTCTTCTACATCTTTTTCCATATTTATGACTTTTAAAGGATACATTAAGCGTTTGTAATCTTGAAAATTCTTCGCAAAACAAAAATTAAAACAAAAATGGAATATTGCTAAAAAATGATTATTATTCCATAGTAAAGTAATATTATAAGGCGTTAATAAAACTTCAAAAAACTACAATAATTTTACACAACCTTACATCTACACCTTAAAATTTCCACCTTAAAGTTTTATTAGAAAAAATATGAAAAGTCTCTTTTTTCCACCACTTGCATTGAGCAAATATATATATTGTTTGAATATCCGCTACTGTTACAGTCAAACTTTCAATTACATTTTTTTAAAGCACTGATTTTTGTATTTTATGAATTTCGTTAAGTAATCAAGTAATTAGCCATCGAAAAATACTTATATACGCATATAACTCAAATCCTTTATATATTAATTATTTAACAAAGTTCTTCTTTTGACACTTTCTATTTCCCATTCTTTAAAATAATTTTTTCGGAATTAGTCAAAGCATTTAATAAATTTCGGAATACCTTAATAATAAAAAATGTACGGTATATTGCAATGGAACATTCTCAAGAAAGAAGCAGGTTAATTGTGTTATTATATCATGCGGATATGGGCTTCTATTAGACATGTATATATAATTGTTTTATTGGGATTTTATCTTAACAAATTTTTTCTAATTTATGGATCTATAAATTTAGACAATTTACTTTATTAATTATAAATAAATTTTTTTTCAGATAAAACTCGCTTCATAAAATTGATTTAAAAAAGACTTTAAAAGGTATCAAGCATGAATGAAAGACATATTAATCGCAAAGAAGCTGCCTTTGATTACATGAATATATATTTATAGGTTATTTAATTAGAGGTATTTCAATCGAAATTAATTAATGTACAAAACAAATATTGTATAAATTTATAACATATATTATACATAAATATAATAACACACTAAGTAATGTAAATATTAAAAATAAACTGATCCAAATTGCAAAAAAAAAAAAAAAAAAAAAAAAAAAAAAAAAAAAAAAAGAAAAGAAAAGAAAGAAAAATGCAAATCTGCAATATTAGTTTTTGTAAAAGCTACATAAATCTGATGTGAAACTGTATATATATATATATATATATATATATATATACTATATTGCCATTGATTATGGGACACTTGCGATTTTAGACATTTTACTAAATATCTAGAAAAATACATGAGGAATCATCTCGAAACTCTTAGTGTATAAATATAATAGTATACGTCATACATCTCCGTGAAGATTTTTTACCGAAACTCCATAGGGACCGTAAACAAATTAAAAAAGAATGAATATCTTTTGAATAACCCTGTCAAAACTAATGTAGCAAAAGCGCTCAAACTCTAGATTATGATTGAATGCCTTATTGTAATACACTGTGTTCATTTTTATGCAAGTAGCATGCATACTCGCAGAGTAATTAAGGGTTTTATAAAAATGGCCCAAAATTTTTCTGAGTTTTTCCCTTATAATTTTCATAGTTCTTAATATAAAATAATATTTTTTTCAGAAAATATGACAAAGAGCATTGCACAAGAGCATTGCACAAGAGCGTTGCGCTTGTTTCAGTTATCCTGGAACGATATAAAAAACAATATTTTGCTAGTTACAGAGACTTTTTCTATCCATGCTGTTCAAAGAAATAATGTATGACTTACACAAATATGGAAAAGTAAAATTTTATCATCAAATAATATATGAGTTTATTTTGAAGATGCAAAATTTATATATCCCCGAAAGACTGTTCTTGAATTAATCACCTGAAAATTAATAGAAATTATTACTGAAGAAAATACTGTTTGTAATAACGTTTTAACCTACAGCATACCCAGAATTTAGATCAGTGTGATTATGGAATCATAAAACAAGCAATAAACCACGTTTACTCAATATCCATATTTTATCTTTCAAATGTATTCCTGATCTAAAAGTTGATTTTAACTTTCACACCTTTCGACACAAACTACGTGATATTTAAAAAATAAGATGTTAATAACAATATTTTTTGTATTCTCTGATAAAGAATGCATATGGAGTTGAAAGTACTAAGAATTAAACAAATTTAGCACCTGTTTAGATATTTTTCGTTATCTTTTAAGTAATTTGCAGTAATGAAATTATAACTTAAAATTACATGAAAGGAGAAATTTCATGCAGCCCACATAAATCTTAAACTTTTTCATCGTTACGAGAACATAATTTTAAAATATAATTATATTCCACAAAGGGTAAAGATGATCAAAATTGAAAAATCTATTACGTACAAATGGATTTCTTTTATTTAAAAGATATTATACTAGCAAAAAACATTACTTATTATTTATACTATAAAATACAATAAATAGTATAATGCAATAAATATACAAATATAGTGTATCATGACAAAAGCTTAGTTTTCAAACATACAACATTTTTTAAAGAAAGCTTTTTTCAAATCCCTTGCAATGTAAAGCAATCTCATTATTCTAAAATTTTCTAGTATTTTTAAAAGTACAATTCAAATGATTGCTGCTAAAGCTATAATGTGGTGAAAAAAAAAATTAGTGACGTATTTATAATTTATTTAATTAAATTATGTATGCTATGCAATCTATATACTGCAAAAAAAGTTCCATTATTCCATAGTGTTTAAAATTTCCCTATGTTTAAAAGCATAAAGAATTATTTAAACTTCAGTGTGAAGAATGTTTCTTAATTGGCTATAATGTAACAGATTTCTTTTCTGTGCCCATATATGTAATATGTATGTTTGACAATCTATTTTCAAAGGAGAAATTCACTGGTAGACATTATAACATATAGCAAGTTCAATATAATCGAAGTTTAACTATACGAGTAAGAAAATGGAAAAACAGATATCTATATAAAATGAAAACGAAATTTTTAATGCTTTTCTGCAATGTTCTAAACCGTTAAAATAACTGTTGTAAAAGGATTTTTTTACATAATGTGTTTTATATTTATTTAAAGTTTAAGTGAAAGCGTGAGTGAATTTAAAAGAATTTTTGTGATTTTTAATCATTATTTTTATTTTAAAAACCACTGTAATAAAAAATATACTGTTTTATACTTATAAATTAACTACATTGCTCTGTCCCAATAAACAGTGAATTTTGTATGCCTTTTTTCAACAAACTAACCTTCTTAATTATTCTGTTGCACCGTATATGTGTTCACATAAAAGCACAAAGTTTTAATTAGAAATACAATATTTAAACAAGACAAAAGTTACAAAATCAAATGAACTAGAATCAATTTGCACCTTATTCAGAACTGAAACTGTAATTAAAGTCAAAATTAATATTTTGGTGTCACTTACTTCGTATACCGATAATCGTGTAACGCCCTGACTAAAATTGAAAAAAAAAATCATACATTAAAACTCCTGTTCTTAAAATTCAAAACTGAGTTAGTGTTTTTAACAGTACATTAAACAAGGAATATCAAAACAAAAAACTTCATTGTGTATAATAGTAAAAAATGGAAAGGATTAACATGTGAATTATGACGAACCGTTGCTACACTTATCTCACTTCATCTCTGTTCTAACTTTAAGATTTGGATCATGAAATTTAATTAATGCCTCGACTGTTTGGAATTCTATTAAGAATCATAAAAAATCTAGACAAAACATAATTTTCATATTTATCACCCATATTAATCAAACCCTAACAAAGATTTAATCAATTACACTTAACATGTAAAGAAATATTATAATGAACGGTTAAAAATATAATTTTCTCTGTTTTCTACATTTATATAAAAAATCTTTATGAGGAATGAAACTTTTAAAAAAATACCGAGCATTAAAACAAATTTTTCGATAAAAAATTATATTTTCATTTTTATCACAGGATTTATAAAGCTATTGTAACTATTATGAATTCTTCTACAAGACGCGATTTAAAAATGAGATGCCTGTCACGATTTTTCAATATGGGCTATGATCTGAATTCAGAATATCTAAAGCAGCCTTTAAAAATTACAATAGAAATTCCCGTAAATATAAATATTTATTAAGATTCTTTACAAAACAATAGATTTAAAACTAAGAAAAGTCTCAATGGAAATACTTATTCTTGTAACATCTGTTCTTGAAATAGGATTTATTTACAAAACATTGAAAAAAAGTAAGATTTATTTAAGATTTTAGAAAAAGAAAAAGTTAATTCTGTTATTATAAATGGCATCATTATGTAGTCACAAGTTATTGTTATATAACAATAAATGGCATCACGTATATATAAGGAATTGAGAGAATAAAAGTTTAAGCAAATGTGATATTAATATGTTTAGATTAAGAAGTTAGATTAAGTTACACTTTTAAGAAAACGCCGAAATTTTAATTTTGATTTAAAAAATTTGTGCACCTTTTTTAAAATCTTTTAACATGTTCATTTGTTCGAGGTAAAATATCCATTTTTTATTCAATCAACTTATTATTTAATCCATTCTTTAATGCATGCTTTTTTACGTTTTACAATATGATTGGTAGATTTCTGCAGTTTTGAAAAAAAAAATTGATATCTACTATGTCGAAATTTATATATAAATAAAGTTTTATATTTTTAATAAGTAAATAACACTTAGCAAAAACACTCTCATTTCTTTGCAGATTATCATAACAATGATTATATTAACTTTTTTCACTATTTTTCCTCCCGATACATTTAGTTATGAATTAATTAGTTAAGTCTAAAAATAATCATTGTTATACGTTTTAAAATGATTTCATACGACGTATTTTAATAAATATTGAATTAACAATTTTATTCTTAAAGATATTGAAAGTGCATAAAAGTGTACGAATAGATAGTTTTTGATTAGTTAATGGATTCGCTGAATTACACAATGGCTTTAAGCTTGTTAAAATTCTTAATCATTCTATACTTTAGTGCGGGACTTATTTCAAATTGATTTCTTAGGAAAATAGTGTGAATGTTGTCTATTTGTACTGATAGTTGTAAATAAAGAAAATGGAGCTTTTAAAAAAAAATTCAGTTGATATTACTTAGAAAGAACACTCTCATATCAAAATAGATTATTATAAATATGAATCTTTCATATTCAATTTTTTTCAATATTTTTTTCTTGATACATTTAGTTACGAATACGTTACTTCAGTTTAAGAATAATCATTTTTATAATTTTTAAAATAACTTCATATGGAGCATTTTAATAAATTCTGGATTTAACAATTTTTTCCTCAAAGATAATAAAAGTGCATAAAATTCTACGAAGAGACAGTTTTTGATTAGCTAATAGATTCTCTGAATTACTCACTGGCTTTAATCTCGTTAATTCTTTTAATCTGTCTTTAGATATTGCATTCCTTTAAAGCAAAGTTTATTTCAAATAGATTTCTTAGGAAAAGAATATAAAGGCTGTCTATTTCTGTCAATAACCTATACTTATATAAAAAAGTTTTTCCTGACTGACTCATAATCAACGCACAGCCCAATCTACTGAATCTAAAAACATGAAAATTGGGAAAAATATACTTCTTATGGCGTAAGCGTGCACTGAGACGGGATTTTGAAAAAAAAAAAAAAAAAAAAAAAAAAAAAAAAAAAAAAACTCTAAGGGGGTTAAAGAGAGGGGTCGAATATTTTTCTAACACCTTGCTATATCTCATCAGTTGTTATAGGTAGGAACGTGAAATTCCAGATTATAAATGTAATTAAAAAAATTAAACACGTATTTCAACAATTTTACAAATTCCCCCAATAAAGGGGCTTAAATGAGAATCGAAAAGAATTTTTTCCTATCTCAGCGGCCTTTTTAAATAGGAACGTGAAATTGCAAAAAATAAATGTAATTTAATAATAAAAATAAACATATTATATATAATATATTAATATAATACATAAATATATTATATTGTATTATATAATTTATACTATAAAATATTATAAATATATTATATATATATAAGTCATATATTGATCACTTGGCGTTAAAACAGCATTTCTGTGTAACCAAGGGAGTTTTTGTACTGGATTAATAAAATCGTTGTATGTATAAATGGATAAATGCCACACTATGTATAATTGATGCTTGAAATATTTTTTATGTTTTAAAATAAATATTTGAAAGAAACTCAAACATGACATTTTTAAAAGATAACAAATTCGAATTGTAAGCCAATTTCACTCAAAAATCAGAATCGCACTGCATTCCACCGAGATACTTTTGAGTTATGTTAAAAAAATTACCATCAGTGATTTGAAGGTACTAGTTGATCGAAACAGCAATAGCTCCCTCGTAAAACTATCAACGCGCACGTGCTATTCCGATTTCGATTAGAAGCTCGGTTGGCTAACTTTTGGCGAGCTTTTTAGATAAAGCAACCTTTGAATTTTAGGACATTTGAACATTTCAGGAAAGATTTTAAGGTAAATTCGATGGCCGAACGGTTAGAGCATTGCGCTTGCAATCAGGCGTTGTGGGTTCGAATTTCACGCTGGCCGAAAGTCGGTTCTTGCTTGTTTTTTATTATTACTGGTTGCTTTTTATTAATAAATAACACATTTTTATTAAAGATAAATTTTAATTTAATTCTAAATTCCTTTTAATATTCTAAATATCGTTCCAAAGTGATATATATATATATATACACACTATATTGCCTTGGTTATGGGACACTTGCGATTTTAGACATTTTACTAAATATCTAAAAAAATACATGAGGAATCATCTCGAAACTCTTAGTGTATAAATACAATATTATACGTCATACATCTCCGTGAAGAGTTTTTACCGAAACTCCATAGGGGACCGTCAACAAATTAAAAAAGAATGAATATCTTTTGAATAACCCTGTCAAAATTAATGTCGCAAAAGCGCTCAAACTCTAGATTATGATTGAATGCCTTATTGTAATATACTGTGTTCATTTTTATGCAAATAGCATGCATACTCGCAGAGTAATTAAGGTTTTTATAAAAATGGTCCCAAATTTTTCCAAGTTTTTTCCTTATAATTTTCAGAGTTCTTAATATAAAATAATTTTTTTTTCAGAAAGTATGACAAACAACATTGCACACAGTACCCTGTAATCAGAATTAAAAAATAATGAAAATTGTATACAAAATGAGTTAGTTTACTAAATAATTTTTTTACTGCGCATGCGTCAACGATATCAAAATTTCATTTGCATATTATGTTAGCTAAATGTATAGAGCAACTTTTGTGAAAGTCACAAAATCATAACTAGAAAATTCTGAAAATAATCGTCAATTGAATAAGTTGAAAATCCGTTATTCTCAAAATGAAGCAAAAACAAGAGGGGTTGTATCCATATATTCATTGATTAGTGTCAATATAGAATACACAATACGGGATGTTACGACTACTTTTGGATAGAATCCCTCATTTTTTTGCTTCATTTTGGAAACAACGGATTTTGTCCTTTTTCTATAGACGATTACTTTCAGAATTTTCAAGCTATAATTTTGAGACTTTTACAAAAGTTGCTCTATACATTTAGCTAACATAATATGCAAATGAAATTTTGATATCTTTGACGCATGCGCAGTAAAAAATTCTTTAGTAAACCTACTCATTTTCCATACAATTTTTATTATTTTTTAATTCTGATTAAAGGGTACTGTGTGCAATGTTATTTGTCATTTTTCTGAAAAAAATTATATTTTATATTAAGAACTCTGAAAATTATAAGGGAAAAACTTAGAAAAATTTGGGGCCATTTTTACAAAAACCTTAATTACTCTGCGAGTATGCATGCTATTTGCATAAAAATGAACACAGTGTATTACAATAAGGCATTCAATCATAATCTAGAGTTTGAGCGCTTTTGCTACTTTAGTTTTGACAGGGTTATTCAAAAAATATTCATTCTTTTTTAATTTGTTGTCGGTCCCCTATGGATTTTCGGTAAAAAATCTTCACGGAGATGTATGACGTATACTATTATATTTATACACTAAGAGTTTCGAGATGATTCCTCATGTATTTTTCTAGATATTTAGTAAAATGTCTAAAATCACAAGTGTCCCATAATCAATGGCAATATAGTGCATATGTATATATATATATATATATACAGGGTGCTCATAACAAAACTTTGCCGATATATGGAGCTCTAGCGGCCAGTCCGCTCTACCGAAGGAGGATTAAATTTCAGATATAGCTATTCAGAGGTATGAGCTCGAGATTCTGTGAACGACAACAAAATGGCGCTCACGGTTACGGTTATAGTTACAGAAAATTGAAAATTTACAATGGCAACACCCATTTTTTTTCATCGCAAAATGCTCACCGCATGCGAAAACCCTAAAGAGCGTTGGAACCGTACGTGTATCGCACGAAACAAGCATGTTATGCACGCACAAAGAACCGTTCTGGTAATCCTCCACCCCCCCATAGAAAAACTCGATTGGGGCGCAAGGAGGAAATTTACATATGACACTGTGTCGGTACACTAATCTTTGATTACAATACAGATCGTAGAAAATAAAACTTTTATTTTGATTACACATTTTCCACATGGATGCCATCACCATGCAATACGTAATTGCCTGTGATGGCACCCATGTGGAAAATGTGTAATCAAAATAAAAGTTTTAGTTTCTCCTATCTGTATTGTAATCAGAGATTAGTGTACTGTCTCTGTGTCATATGCAAATTTCCTTCTTGCGCCCCAATCGATTTTTTTCTATGGGAAGGAGGATTCCCAGAACGGTTTTTTGTTTGTGCATAACATGTCGTTTTCTTGCGATACACGTACGGTTCCAACGCTCTTTAGGGTTTTCGCATGCGCTGAGCATTTTGCGATGAAAAAAAATGGGTGTTGCCATAGGAAATTTTCGAGTTTCTGTAACTATAACCGTAACCGTGAGCGCCATTTTGTTGTTGTTTTTTTATGACCACCCTGTATATTAAGCAAATGAAAAAAAAGGTATTCTGCGAAAATATCCATATACGTGTAAAAATATTTTCTTAATGTTTCTCTTTTTCTTTCCTTTTTTTATGAAAATTTTAGAAGTGAGTAAAAAATTATGGATAAATTGAAAAACCCGGAGCTAAAAATTTTGGATAAATAGAAAAGTTCAAAGCTAAAAATGTTGTAGAAATCGAAAAATCCGGAGCTAAAAATGTTATATATATGGAAAAATCCTAAGCTAAAAAGTTTGAATAAATCGAAAAATCCGGAGCTAAAAAATTTATATAAATGGAAAAATCCGGAGCTAAAAATATTATATAAATCGACACTCGATTCGACTGTGTACTTGGCAATTCTTTTTAAGGCTGTGCGGCCAATCCTGATTACCAGTTTAGCACTAAATGAGCATGCGCACTAAATCTCCATAGGGAACTATTGCTGTTTCGATCCGCCTGTTTTGAAGGTTCGTACGATTCCTCGAATTTCATACCCAGGAAATTCTTTAGTACCAGAATTTTCTTATAGAACATCTCTGATCAAAATGTATAAAAATTCGCGCTTTTGAAGAATGTTTATTTTTCTATAAAGCAATGCTGTTATTTCACCTTGGAAATAGTGGTACACGTAAAAACCTCGCATTTTTGTTGTGCAAGAAACTAACCCTTGTTCTACCGAAGTACTTATAAGTACTATTGTGGAAAATTTAATAAAAAACATATTTAATCAATCTATTAATATGAGTTCTTTTTTCTTACCACACAATATACTTTACGCGACCTAATTTAGATAGAATAGAAAAACAGTCGAAGTTAAATATTTTAAAAAAGGGGTAATTTTCTTAATCATTTTCATAGCTATATATCTTTTTTTCAGAGAAAAAAAATTATATGAAATATTTTCGACTGTAAAAGTCTTTCCATTTACAGGGAGGATCATAATACATTTAAATACATTGCTTTTATAGAAATTAAAGCATTTCCATAAAAGTATTTTTGGTTAATTAATTTGTTTATTTTTGTAAATATTTTACAAAAAAATATACATAAATACCGATATATGTAATCAGTTTTAATGCAAAATCTCTTCTAAATTTCACATTATTATTGTTAAAAATTCCCGTATATCTTCAGATATAAAAGAAGACAATTATTGATGTGAAGCCATTTCTTGATAAATAATTCGGTAGATAAAGGGTTAAACTAGTGTGATATTAGGACTACTCAACATTTACGTCTGTATAATTCTTAAATTGGTGAATGACATATTAATATACAGCATCCATGCATTAATCTTTGAACAGAAATATCATATTAAAATTACTTATCAATGTAGGGCATTTTATTTTTTGATAAAATTTCAATACGCAGACAATCGTTCCAACGAATGAAATATAAAGCTTTATTTTGTAACATTCAGAGTTTAAGTATGATCATTATTTGTATTTTCTCACATGTACTGTAATTTGGTAATATATAAAAGAAAATAGAAAAACGCTCATGTATGTCCACTTATACCATTCAATAATTGAAATGGAATTTAAAATTATATTTTAAAAATAAACTCAATATAAAAAAAATAAAACTTTACATTTAATATTTTTTTCACATTCTTACAGTACGTTTTTTCTTGCTAGCTAATAGCCATGTTTGATCCTCCCTCAGTCCTAAATTAGTTGCTACATTTAGATAGAAATTTTTGCCTAAATTAGTTCCTACATTTCAAATAGGTAGAGTCATAAATAACTCCGAATGCAGTTTAATAAATGGACACCAGTAAAATTCTAATGCAATAAATATTATATAATATACTAGGTGTTAGAAGTAATGGCAATCTGAATGTGTAAAAAAATGGAAATAATAAATCATGTGACTCAATCTGTTATAAAAGTGACGATAATTATAATTATGAATAATAGTTTATAAAGTACGCTAAAAAAGGAAAAGAATAATATAACATTGTAACGCTGTATTGCTACTTTTGATGCAACATTTGAAAAATGAGTAACTAAGCAGAATTGCTGTAAATGCCAGAAGGAACTGAACTACTAACGCATTGCAAAAGCAAAAGACTTATTACCAAAATAATGTTTATGGCATAGGTGGCAAGATCAATATCGGACTCGAATAAAAAGAAAATGATTGATGTAAAAACAGTAATATGATATTTTATTTATTCGAAATATGAAAAAAAGAAAAAAAGAAAGAAAAAGAAAAGAAAAAGAAAGAAAGACAGAAAGAAAATAGCTAAGAAATGGCTGAGGCAAAGCTTATAGAAATTATTAACAAAAAAGAAACTCGAAATATGATTATAGAAAAGGTGTTGCCAGCTTTACATGAAAAATTTCCTAATAGTTAAAAATCGAGTCTTTTAGGCATAGAATAATAGGACAATGCCTAGCCTCATGTGGCAGTGGATGATCCCAGTATCAGAGGAAAATTTTTAAAAGATGGATGGAATTCGTATTTATCGAACGTTCTAAGGAACATTGTCAATACAAAACAAAATGGGGCGTGGTTTAAGAGTGTACGAGCTATTGATATGATACCGATCACTAAAATGATACTGATTTACGAAGAGATGGAGAAAATTCTTGGTAAATAAATGTTGTCGATTGAATCATAGCACCCTAAAATCTTTCAAAAAATGTTCAAGCAAAATTATAAAATCATCAGTATCAATAATTATTACAGTAATATTCAAATGTAAACAACTAATTTGGGACGGAGGGAGTATAATATTATTACATTATTGTTTTTCCGTAATTTATTTTGGCTGAAATTTACATAAGAATAACAGCTTAAAACTGCCAAGTATATGAATATCGTCTGGGGCAGGATCCGAGGAATTTTTTCAGCCACTTGGAAATTCACAGCCAGTGTGATGTGTTTACCAACTGAATCATTGTTTTAAAATTTAATCTAATCTACTTAGAAATAACTGATATTTGGATGCTCCTTCCAAAATGACATGTATATATTTTCTTTTAAGTTAAGATTTTAAAAATGAATTTCACTTATGTATAGGATGAAAGAAAATACAATTCAAAATTATATTTTTAAACTAAAATGATTATGTAAAAAACTTAAAAAATTACATTTAATATTCTTACAGTACTTTTTTCTTGCTGTCTAATAGTCATGTTTGATATAATATCATTAAATTAATATATTTTCTTCCTTAATATATTGCCACACCAGTGACTGAGAGATTCTACTCTCAAAACCGGTACACGGCAGGTCCTGAGTTTGAACCCAATCACAGTTGTCGGCCTAATTGTTCGGAGTTTTCCTTCGAACCTTTTTTTTTGTGACTACGAGTTAGGTTTCTCAGAAAGACTCCCACAGAAGACACTTCCCCTCTTCCGGCCTATATCCCTCGTATTGATAATTGGTCGTCACAAATACAACCACTCAACTTTAATTTATTTTGGCTGTAACCTACATAAGTATAACAACTCAAAATTTACAATTGGATGAGCACCGTCTGATTCAGGATCCGAGAATTTTTTTCACCAACTTCGATGTTTACAGCTAGTATGATTTATACATCAATTTAATATCATTTGGTAAATGCGTTAAATAATAAAATAAGCTAATTTACTTTTGTGTTAAAAATTAATCCGATATATTTAAACATATATAATATTTTTATGTTCCTTCCATTGCAACATGTTATTTTTTTTTAGAATGAAATTTTTCTTTACATAAAAGAAGGTAAACGAGACATATAAATAACAAGTGACACGTTATTAGTCATTTCATATTTTTGTTCACTTGAAATAAGAAAATGTTTTGTGAGAAATATTCTTTCTGCATAACTCTATTGACACAAGATGCGACATTTCTTTGCTTTTATATTCAAAAGACTTTTGTAAATCCATTTCATACATACACCATGTCAAATAACACATTCATGTTGTCTGAAATTTTGACATTACAAAATTTCTTCAAGAGAAAAAAACACGAGGCATTAGTTCATTTGTTTTGTAATGGATTCTAGTACGTCATTGAAAACAGTGAATATTTTTGGAAAAGAGGATAACAAAAAACAAATAACATTTCTGAATCCTCATCATTATGAGACTTCAAGCCGTAATTTTTCTTCATAATCATAGTATTATTTTTGTTAAAGAGATTTATCTTGCTCATTATCACAGACTTTTTTCGTGTATATTTTGATTTTAAACTTGAAAATGCAGATGCCATATAGTTTGTTCATGAGCTTTTTGCAATACACGAATCAGAATCATGAGAAATTTAATACCTTCTAAAATAAACTTTTTAAAAATAGGGTAACATCCCCAGTGATTGACACATTAAGAATTTTTCTTTAAACTTACTTCAGTTTTCATTAACAACAAATAAAATATTTACTTGCAAATATTTTTAAATCAAAGAATGCATATCTGTGCATCTATTTTGCCCACTAAAAGCAAAAGTTTTCAAAAAAGTATTTTTTTAAAAATACATTTAAAAAAGTAGCTGTAATCACCAATAATTGGCACCTAGAGCACCAATGTATGACACCTTGTGGTCCAGTAATTGGCACATGCTTAAATAAAAAAAAAAACTTTGTATTTTGCATTGGGTATAATCGCTTTAAATTAATTTACTGTAGATGAAGATGCCATATTTCAGGTTTTTGAGAGAAAGAAATCAGCATATTAGTCTGAAATGTGAACACTTTAAAACAATACAATATATTTATATTAATACTCAGTAATTGTCATGGTGCCTCCAGTGATTGACATACAAAGCTTTAATGGATTCCAATTACTGATAATATTTCATATTTTCAAATAAAAACAACTGATAAATGAATTTAGTCTAAAACTTTAAAAGTACTGCCAAAATAAATGGTTTAATCTCAAATCTTGCGATTTCCTAGTAATTGAAATAAGTGCCAATTACTTGTAACTAACAAAATTGATACACCATTAATTGGCATTTACCATTAATTCAGAAATCCAAATATTTGTGTCAAAAATACATTTATACAATTAAAGTAACCCTTTTCATCTAAACAAAACTGTTGTTGATTAAAATTTAAAATATATTATAAATCAGATAATAATGAATTGAAAAGCATGCCTTTCTTAAGCCAGAAAAGAAGCATTTGCAACAAAAATGGCTAAATTGAGCAAACCATAATTGTTTTTCTTTCCTAGGCATTATTGTCATCTAGTAGCATTATTAAAGTTATAATCTTTAAAGTAAATGAGTATATAACTGGTATATGGTCTTACATTTTTAAAAGACTGGATACAAATCTTATTTTAGGACATGTTTTTAGGATGTGCCAATCATTGGTGCATGCCAATTACCCTAGGAAGAAATATATGTTTGAAAAATAAACAAAATTCAGGGCTCCCAAATTGTCCGCGAACTGAGCACAAATATTTTTGACAGAAAATTTCGTAGTAGATTTCGACAGCATTTTTGCTAAAATTAACCTCTGAAGGCGATTCCTGCGCTATTTGCAAGAATAATAGAAAACGAAAATCTTCCTAAGGAAATATTGATGTTCAGTTAGCGAACCATTTTGGAGCCTTGAAAATTAAAATTAGATAAAAAACAAAACTTTCAGCCGATATTAAGTTACTTATTTAACATTTTCATTAAGTTCGTTTCAATTTGTAAATTAAAACCCTATGTATATTTAGGTATAAATCGTTTTTTACTCTCCTAAATCCGTTATAACGTGTTTGAAATAGATAAAGATTTTACAAAATATTCAGGATGGTCTTGGTTTTCTTCCAGACAAATTTTACAGAAATGTCAAACCATCAAAGTTCAAACCAACAGATGTAAATTTTCCAAGTAGGTGAAAAAAGTCCAGGGCAGGAGTGGAACCTGGGATGTATTTGCTGACGCCGCCAATGCTCTTCTAACTGAGCCATCCTGGATGAATACTGGAATACTATCTCAGCGAAATAACCTCAACGATCATACAACCTAGTCTGATACTATGGATAAGCTCAACAAAATAAATCGGAGGTTAAATATGGAGACTGCAGAAAACTCTCTATACGAAATTATATTCGAATGTTTAACGAATGTTTAAGCTTAATTAAAGCGAAGACACTAGAAGAAAATCTCGAAATTAATGATAAAGTAGTGATAACAATTATATAAATTCATTCATAAAAGATACTTTATGTGAGATATTTCAGAATAAATAAAAATATATAACTATTAAATAAACAACACTCAATACTGTGTAGCATTTAAAATAAAGACAACAACGAAAATTGTTATATGAAATATTTACAATTGTAAATAACAATACAGCTTTAAAAAAGATTTCTATATAATTCTTTGAATTATAGTGGAATTTTGGATTCTTTAAGTTGACATTTTTAATCTCTAAATAAAAAAAAAAAAAAAAAAAAAAACTTTATATTTTAATTTAAATATTTGATTTATTATAAATTACTTTTGTTATTATACTAAAACATTACAGTTTTAGCACTGGCAGAATCTAGTCATATAAGCCGATTTCAAAATTTTCTTCAATCTCATATATGTTTATACTTCAGAAACCGTAATTAGTTTAATAAGCATTTTTAGAAGTAGACCAAACATCATGTAATTCCAAGAAAAAAAATTAATAAAATTACATTTTGGGGCGGAAAATGCTGGTTGACGTAGAT
The DNA here is from genome assembly GCA_964019185.1 of Maratus speculifer. NCBI lineage: Eukaryota > Metazoa > Arthropoda > Arachnida > Araneae > Salticidae > Maratus > Maratus speculifer. Next base: position 163,408,032 of record OZ025294.1, on the reverse strand, counting down.
AAATCAAAAGATTAGTTCCGAAATATCAATTCAAACTATATGATGTTGACTACTCAAAGCGCTACGTCTACAAGGAATCGGGCGGTGAGAAAGCTGTCGCTGCTTGCGGGGATGATGTAAAACAGTGCAAAAAGTGGGTGAAAATGATGCGGGGTGGATAAAAAAAGTTAATGTCATTATTAAAAATACGAAATAATATTTCAGGTTTTATATATTGCAAATAATGATATCCAAAATAAAAGTTGAATAGGAAAAAAACCCTTAAAAATTTTCAGAGTTCTCTCGAACTGCCGATCTTTGAAACATTATTGCAGCGACAGATTCAGATTGATTTTATCAAACTTTTTATTGAGATCTCTGCGCATGATACTAAATAAGTGACAAATTTCGTGAAAGCAATTTTAAAATCTATCAATTAAATAAAAAAAAAATGGGATATTCCTATTTTTAACTTAGTCATGACGGCCAATATTTTATTAGCTGCCGATTTTTTAAATAAAACAATATACATTGAATAGGTTTTTCAATAAATAATATGAAATTGGGAACATTTAGAAAGAAATACATGTTTCATTAAATAAATTGTCTTACTCAAAATATTTTAATTAAAATCAGGAAGGTTGGCAACTGTTGTCTTTGATGATCTTTCATTTAAATTTGCTCTTTTAAATATTTTTGCATATTTCTATTTTCCGTTTTAGATCCATTCATTAAAATAAGTTTTTCCAGCTATTTTTTTAATGTCGTCTTAGTGGAAAAAAAATCTAGATCTGCTTTTATCTAATGCGCATTTCTACGAAGAAAAAATAATTTCTCTTTACCAAAATACAGTTCTGTATAATATCTTTAGAAACTGGGATAGTTGCTAAAATGGTTCCAAAAAGCTGTTCTTATAAATAAGATTAAGTAGGCTTTCTCGTGCCATTTGGATGCGCAAAAAATGTACTTGTTTAAGATAATACCTTATCTCATATTTATTCTCTGGTGTCTGATTTCGAAACAAGTACTTATTATAAAAATCCTTGAATATATTTATTATTTAAAAGTTATATGTTTATTAAAAATGTGGGAGAAAAAATAATAAAAATAAAAAAATTTGATTTTAATTATGTTAGTTAAATTTGAAAATTTATTATAAGAAATAAAAAAAACCAAGATGGAATGGACAAAATTATTTTATTTATCGGAAAATGACTTCAAAAATCCGGCGTCATCATGACTGAAACTATGCCGCATTTCTGAAAATTCCGGATTTTTGAAAAAAAAAAAAAAGTACCAACTCATTGTTGAATAAAATATATACACCCAAAAAAAGGAATTGATTAAAACTACATAAAATATTTAGTTGAGTACATTTTAGTTGTTTTAAGCGAATTTTTTAGATAAAGTGAAAAATCGGGTTTGTTGATCAGACACACACACACACGCACGCACAAAATTTTACAAACGTCTTGTGTTTTCAATGTGTAATTCCAACAAAATTTTGTTACTTTTGCAAAATTTAACTTGGTGTGCAGTAGCCATAACTCTCTCACGTAATTTTGTTTAATCGTTTTACATAGATATGAACAATTAACATAATTTTTCGATAATAAAATCTTTTCAAATTGAGACGGATTAATGACGTTTTTATGTATTTCGGGTGAAAATTGTAGATGAAAAATTGAAAAAAACTCAGCAATATTTTTTTTTTTTTGTTGTTGTTTATTTAAAAAAAATTTCCATTGACCCCAATATGGGTCACTTAAAATTTTGTTTGAATAAGTAAAAAGCTAAGCATAAAACAAACAGAGTGAAATATATCCAATGCGGAACCTTTAGAATAGCGCTCCAAGTGCTTCACCATTTAAGATACGAGAATGGTGCTCAGCTCGGGCTGAAATCGGAGCCTTGCAAGCATGTATATGGGAGAGAGGGCAAGCTCAGCATCAGCTTAACTCCTTGAGGTGTGCCGTTTGCATTCTGAAAACGTTTAATTTTAATACCAAATATTCCAAATGACACCGGTACGTTTTCATTGCAATATCAGTCTGACAATATGATTTTAAAAGAGCTCTTGCTAATTATATAAAAAAAATGTTTGACAATTGCGACGTGAATTAATTATTTGAACACTTTTGGAACAGAAATTTCTTGCCCCTGAAAAGGTTAAATGAGGTCTTGGAGCGCTATTTCAAGGTTTCCGGGTTTGATAACCAACTTGGACAATTTTCACTCTGTTGGTTCTACGCTTACCTAACAAAGTGATTAACCTCTTATAAAATGGTCTATATGTTATACTTTTGCATACGTCAACATATGTACTTATTATTTCATTATATATCATACATCTATAAAAATTCGAATTGAAATTGATTTGAATCAAAAAATTTAACATTTTATATATTAAGCGCGTATAAATTTATGAAATGCAACTTTCTTCTTCTTCTTCTTCTTCTTCTGATTCTTGTTCTTATTATTATTACTATTATTATTATTATTATTAAACCTTACTTGCAGAGCGATCTATTAATTAATTTCGACTCTGAAATAAGTTAATTATCGCTAAACAGCGTATTTAAATGATTGTGAATATTTCCCAAGTATCCATCGAATATTTTTTACTCACTTTTAATAATTAGGTTCATCATAATTAATAAGGAAGACACATAACATATTCCGTAAACAATTCTTTTAATTTAAAAATGGAGACAAAAACATAAAGAGCTTCTCAACTAATTAACGTTTCAAATTCAAAACTTTTCAAACTACCATAAAGTGTCAAAAAGTAAAACATTTAATAGTTTTTAAAATGTCAAAAACATTTTAAAATGCTTAAAAATGACTTTTTTTTTTCCTTTTGAAAATTTTGTTGGATAGACGTTTTAGTTTTTTTTTTATTTACAAAATTATGATCTTATAGAAAAAAAGTATTACAAATAATTAACGAAGTCATATAAATAATCAATGAACAAAGAATGAATATGAAACTTTTAAAAATATTTTAATGTTATTAGCTAATCAGGAAATAAAGTGACACAGCTCGCAAAAATATATTTTTTAATTACTAAAATATGAAAACTATGATGATAAAAAAAATTTAATTTTAGAAGCTCAAAACAATCAGTTAGTATAAAGTTGTACATTCTGAGCTAACCATGTGGCCAAAAGGCTATAAAAATCAATAAAAGTCGGCTGAATTTTAAATTAGGTGAAAGGATTCGTTTAAAAATAATATAAAAAAAATAAATATTAGCTGATCATCCCTGTACTCTAGATCCAATGTAATCCGGTTTTCTTAGGACAACTAAATCAATCATAATTAACATAGTTGCAATTAATTTAAGTAGAAATTCAAGAGCGCATTTAAATGAATTGCGACAACATTTTAATAAGGTTATATATTTACATCATCATTTTAATTTTCCTCCTATAGAAACCCACCCATTCCTCTCTGATCTACACAAAATTAAAAAAAAAATGTAGAATTTTATTTTAAAGTTTCATATTTTTAAAAAAATAACATAAAATAACATAAAATAAATAAATAAATATTAAACAGTAATAAAAAATTATAAAAATGAGATAAAATAAATCTGCTTTAGTTATTTTATTTTGTCCGAGTTATTTTATATTATAATTTGATATGCTGAGGCACAAATTATCAAACCTCTAACTACTCCCCTTAAATTAAATTTATTAAAGATATTTATTTATTTATTTTTAAAAAAGCCTATACCCTCATTTTTTGTTGTTCCAGCACGCAGTTTTAAAATTGTAACTTTCATTAAAAGGAAATTAAATCTACAACATATATTACAATGATGTTCTAATAAACGAAAGATCAATCGTCAAACGCACGGCCCTTTTTTCATTATGTAGGGGGAACTGGGGTACATTGATACAACTTTTTTCTAAAAATTTTTTTGGTGTCTAGAAAGCAGAAATTTCAAGTTATTTTTCGATGTGATGTCAGCAAAACCTGTGTAGTTTATTATAAAAATATTCAATTGTTGTTTTATATATTATTTTTGCATGTAATGTTAAAAAAATCAAAAAAAGTAATTTGTATCAATGTGCCCCATCCCCGGGGCAAATTGATACACTTTGATACGTCTCGGAAAAATGGAGACAAAATAGCACTGATGGATATTTTTCATAGAAAAATAGTTAGCAAACCATTTTATACTATTTATAAAAATTCAAATCACCCACACTTTATTTGTAAGCAATATTAAAGCAATCAAAACGAAATGTATAATGACCTCATGTTCTAGCTGTTCCTTGTCTGATTGTTGGCTATGGTAACTTTGTCGTATGTGGTACTTAAACCCCAGCATTATCTTCTTTCTTAAAAAAGATGAAAAACTACCAAGTTTTCTGTTTATAAATCGGTTTATAAACAAAAAATAAAGGATAATTATATTAAAATTTCTGTTTTTAATTATCCTGTGCTGTTCTGCAGCTTATTTCTCTTACGTAACACTTTTCATGTAGAAAATACTTTTTCTCTGGAGAACTGATATAAATTTGAGATTTTCCAGGCTGCCGTCCATTTCTTTAATTTGTTCTACTAGCACTATATGTTGAGTAAATTCGTACGTCTTCTCTTTGCAAAAATACTATAAAATGTTCTAATATAAAGAAATTAAAGCTATTTCACTTCAATAAAAACTAATATTAGAAATTTTTAGCGAAAAATGGTTGGATTTAGGAGTGCATTGTAAAAAAAATAATAACAGGTAACGAAAAAATGAACTAGAAAAGGATTTAGGTTGTATCAATGTGCCCGACAAAGACTGTATCAATGTGCCCCATACATTCATTTTGAATAAAATGAGTCTCAAATCCAATACTTCATAATTTATCTAACTAAAAAGAATGAGAAACTAATAAAGAGTAGTTTTACTTGCCAGAGAGAGTATTCTTTTCGGTTGAAAATACTGGAACAGTTTTATTATACCATTTCAATTCTACAACTCAAATTTACTTTTGACCTACAAAAACAAATTATCACCCGTCCCATTTCAACAAACTACTGAATCATTCCAAAACTTTCTGTATATAGTTGAGTGCACTAGTATCACCTTTTGGAGCTGTTGTGAAACTTCCTGTAATGGCCCTGTGTGCTGTACAGGGGGTGTATCAATGTGCCCCATGTATCAATGTCCCCCAGTTCCCCCTAAACATAAATATTTTTTTTCCATCCTTAATATAAAAATTTCAAAGTAAAAACTCTGGAAATTTTCTGAAATACGTAATATTTTTTTTTCTTGGGGAGGGAGGGGTGGTATCTGCTGTTTAAATCTCCTTTGAAACGCTTACTACCTGGCGATAACATTGGTCTGCGGTGATTGGTGAGATAACTGATATAGCGCTTTCTCTGTTAAGGGGTTCCGAAATGCAAAAATCTTAAATGTTCCTAAAAATATTTTATTGCATTAATTTTTTTATGCTTAAAATGACATTTAAATCATGTTTTGATCTTAGTCATAACATGATATATTATTATTACTATTATTATTATTATTATTTTAAATCTAGATTTGAAGCAATTTTTTGTCATGAAATGACTTTTTGTGAAAATGCGTTTTCCTCCATGATCGTTTTTTTTGCACTGTTCCCCGTATTTAAATTCTTATAACTCGAAAACTATTTCAGATAAATGCTTGAAGCTTCGAATATATGTATATTTTTTTATTATTTCACTTTAATTTTCATTCAGCAAATTAAAAAATATTTTTTTTGAAAATAGGGTTTTTTAAATAAAAATTAAATGATTTTTTTTAATTTATAAAAATTAAATGATTAATTTATCGTTTAAAGATTTTTACTTTTTAAAAATTAATGTTTTTAAAAATGCTGAATCAAAATTAAAATATAGATATTTCTGTTCATTTGAGTTAAAAAAAATAAATTCTAAAGTACTATATATAGTTTTAACGATTTTAATTTATGCCAATTTTAATAAATTTTAAAACTTTAAAATATGTGAATTTTTAACTTGTTTTTTTGTTTACAAGTGATATGTGGTTAATTATCACAAAAAATTCAATTTTTTAATTCAATAAATAAAAAATACTCTAAAATGTGTCCTGGACCCCCTTAAGTGCAACTTGCCAGGCACGTTCCTAAATATAAAACGTGAATCTTGTTGAAAAAACCTCCAGAATGATCATTTGGACACTACGCTAAATTAAATGAGACATGAGTGAATTCAATTTCTATAAACATTTTATTTTTCTCAATTCGAAAACACTTTCTTACAATAGATTTTGATGTTTCTTCCGTTCAAAGTTGTTTTCTAATATTTAAAAATTCATACTTTTAAATGTATATATAAAAGCTTTGTTTATAATAATACTGTGTTCCTATTCGTTCCTTATCATTATTACTCGTTTTTACTAATCCTATTGAAGTCTAAATCGGAACAAAAAAAATTGTTCCGATTCACCGCGTAGACAGGGGTGTATCTAAACACCATTCAATATATATAAAAAGTATGTAGAAAGTAATAAAATGTTTTATTTATTTTATTTTATTTTATTTTATTTTATTTTGTTAAGTTTAAAATTGCAAGAACAAAACAGAATTGAAGTTTCTAGTCAAAAATAAAATAAAATAAAATAAAATAAAATACTGTTAGTTGAAACATTCTTTCTAATTTCTAAGAAAATGTAAGGAAGATTTTTAAAAAACAAAAAATGTTTTATTTAACTGTAGCCATTATTCAACATATCACTGAGACATATTCAAAACAAATAAAAAATGATTTTCCAAAATTGCATGGTCTGTGATGCATTAAATTAGAACGCAATCATTCAGTTTTTTATGCAACGTACGTTTTTACCTATTGTAATACCACAGTTTTGGTATGTTGAATGATTTTGTATCGTTAAATATGGAATTTTTACGAGTTAGAATCTCTCTTGTTTCTCTTATAGTGGATAGGTTATATTGTTTTGAGCGAAAAATTATTTTATTCTCGTTGAAGTTTGTATAGATATTTTCTTCTTAATGTAATTTTCCCAAGAATAATGATGGCGTAATTCACTTCATCATATGTCATGTAACCTCAGAATACCATATTGAAAATGACTCAGTGATGAGTTCAAACATGTCAACAGTTAAATAAAACACTTTTCTGATTTTAAAACCTCTTTATACCTTTTTAGTATTTAGGAAGAGTGTATTAAATACAAGGAATGATTTTGTAAGGAATGATTTGACGTTAATTGCTTTTTTTTACATTAAACATAAAAAAAAATGTTACAACTGAACCCGTTTTTGGTATATAAGGTATTTGATAAGGAGACCAATGCTTCTACAGGAGAACTGTATGTGAAGGAAAATCCTGCTACTAATAGCTGTGTAGCGAAAGGCGTTCTGCATAGACTACCGCTTCTAAATTGACTTTATTGCAGTTGATGAAGCCGCGATGATTAATTATACCTCGTATGGCGTTTTCAGGAAAAGATCTTTGCGGAAATATATGGCGTCAGCAATTATGTTTACTCATGTTTCGGGATAATCCCTTATGTATTTTTTTAAATAATTAATAAAACGTTAAATAACGCATATGACCGATTATCGTTGGCCATATACTGTATGTCTAACTGTTTAACATTAGAGAAGTCATTTAAATATTCAAAATAAATACGTTTTTTCGACAATCTATTCAAAATATAATTTTAATGACTATAGTATTTTATTAATACATCTATTGATTCTTTTGATAAGATATTTAATTTTATTCTAAAAGTTGTTTACTGTATGAAGTTTTACAAATTACAAAAGATAATCAATTAATTAAAAACGGAAATTTACTAGATTTTAAAAAACACGGCACGATAAAAAAATATATATATATATAAGAAACTGTTGAATGATTCTTATTCAAAGGGTCATTTTCGAGGTGAATGTAAACAAATCTTTCGCATTATGTTGTATGGTAAATATCTGAAGCACTTATTATATTCGGTCGGTTGCGGGAAAAATAAAAAGATTATAACTGCAACTACACCAATGGCAATGTTACTATTAATCAGTTGAGATTGAAAAGTTCGGACTTGCACCGTCTGTATGTGCGTATGCGGATGCAACGCCATGATCTATATATTCAATAACATATTTTATTTAATACAAACATGTTATTGGTTAAAAATAGAAAGCTGGATAAAACCACTTTTTTTTTAAAGATGCGACAGTTTAAAGTACAACCCTTGACATAAAGTTTCCGATCATTACATCAACACTCCCATCTTTTCTATAAAAAGATTATTTATTCTCACTGCATAGAAATGAAACGAATATTAGCGGTAATATATTTGTATTACATGTAATGAACTGCAATATGCAATAAAGATAAGTCATTATTCATCAATTTATAAACAGAAAATCTGTGATTAAAATTTAAGCACTAAAGAAAAAATTACTGATCAAGCTTTGATTTGGAAAAAAAAAAATAACCGATCACTGTAATCAATATTTCGTAAATACACTCTTATTTCGGATGACAGCCAAAATTCTTAGTGGAATGGACTAAATATGATTTTTGCACTCATTGGGAGCAAATTCACACCAGCATTCGATTTTTCTCGGTAAAACTCCCCCATGCACATGAATCGCAAAATATATACGTCGAAATGCAGAAATCATAAACTTGATAACAACAATCGAAAATTTTGCCAAGGGTTGTATATTGTATTCGTTCTCCGGCCTATTAATATAGCCTCTCTCTGTAGCTTTACAAATGAATCGGCTAAAATAAAATAAATCCTATAAAATTTTTACATGTAATCAGGGTTATAGTTACATTATAACTTCTAGGAATCTCAGTTTCCCCAAAAATTCTTAGTAATATTACAGGTTTTTTATTTATATTATAAATGTGTATCTCTTACATGAATTTTTGTTGTTGCCGGTTTATAAAATGTTCTACGAATTTCAGTTGCCTATAAAAACTAACTTACCAGATTTTTTTTCAGTGTATTTTATATATTTTGCCACGAAAAGACAAATTTTTAATTCAAGTAATCTTAAAATTATCACTTTAATTTTGGTGTTAAGATTTCAAATTTCATTTCAGGTGAGATTGAAAGGAGAATAGCAACTTTGTCAAAGTTTTACTAAAAACTTGCAAAGTATATTGAGCTATAAATTTAAACTAATCATACATTATAAACGATGTTATAGTACAAAGATAAGCGAGAATACGCGCACAATGATACAGTAAATTATGTTTGAAATTTTAGCTATAAAAATGAATAGATAATAACGTATATGACTTTAGCCCGTTAGGAACTATAAATAATGATAATGAAAATATAAATGTCGTAAAATGCTTTTACTGAAATACGTTACAGTGACCACCAGCGTTATTTGCTTATTTTGAAAATTAAAAATTCAATAAAATAGGATTCGTTTTAGTAAAATATTTTTTATGTGATTATGTGAGTGTGAAGTAAAAAAAAAAATAATCGAGATAAAAAAAATCAATATCATGTAAGAATTTAAATGATATTTAATGAACTTCCAAATCATTATAATAGCTGAATAAATTAATTATTTATCTTTAAATATTCAAAATATTGCATATAAATAACTGAAAATGAACACAATTTACCTTCAGTAAATCAACAGAATTGTAATAGAATGCATATATATATATATATATATATATATATATATATATATATAATAAAAGAATGAATACACATAAAATTCAATTATCAAAGTCTTACATTTTTAACTGATTATTGGCGCAATAAAGAAATTTAATTAAAAGAATGTCTTAAAAAGAGTAAATAAAATGAGTTGCTTTTATCGATTTACTCTGTTAATAAAGGAATCTAATTAGAAATTGAAATCGGTATTCATATTCAAATGAAAGTCTTTAATATAATATGTTAGAATTTATTAAGATACGAAATGGCAACAGTGGGAATAAGTAAAGTATATTTTTTAAATAATGTTTTATTTAATGCATTTCTTGAAATTAATCTTTTAAAAAGTTACAACCAATTAGAAAAAAATAATTTTTTTCTTTTTTTCAATATAATTTAAATATAAAGTTTCCATATCAAGTTATTTTATGTTTATTTTTATTTTCTTCAGTATATATATATATATACATATATATATATATATACATGTGTGTGTATTTTTATGTATATACGAGTATTATATATATATATACAGGGTGAGTCATAAATATCGAAACAATAGGCTATCTCCTTAAATATTGCCTTTAGCCCCATACTTCCAATTGCAAAAATTGATAAAAAAGGTGAAATTTCTGATAAGATAAGTTTCAATTACATGGGGTGGATTATTAAAAAAAAAAAAAAATACGGAAATTAAGTTTTTATACGACCCCCGTGGAGCAAAAATCCCAATTAGGGAATTAATCCTTATCCATTCCTAAATTGAACAAAAAAAATTCATCTCCGTATGTAAAAATTTTACAGACATATTAAAATCCAAAATTCTCCAAAATTCATGACTTACGCCACTTTACAGTGCTTGTAAATGAAGAGTTATTGACTCATTTTCAAAGCAACTGAGATATCATCCACAAATTATCGGTTATTAAATGTCGATTGAAGACAGTGCCTCTTATTTGAATATAATAAAGCAGCATATTGATTTAAATCAAAACTTGTTTTCAAAATATGTTGTTCTCAAATTATGTTGATCGCCAGCACTGAAGGTCTGCATGGATCGAAATACCTAGGTCCGGTTCCAAACCGGATCATAGGGAAAAAAGTTCTGTCCAGCATGGAAAAATGTTAAGATCATAACCCAGACCAGCCTAGAAAAATGTTTAAATCATAGCCCAGCTCAGCCGTGAATTTCTATATAGTTTTTTACTTTGGTGTGGACACGTATGGAGGAGTTTTGGCCAAAAATACTTATTATAGATTTTCGTTTTTTTATATTTATACTTTTTATTATTAAAGACCCAGCTAAAAATGAACTGCAGTTTTTTTGTAGAAGTGAAGTGTTTTTGAGGTTTTTCTAAAATTTCTCTAGTCTTTCTGTAGTGCAATCTCAACTATAAAATCACTTCAGTTATTTTGTAGTTAATTAAAGGTGATTTTGCAGTAATTTATTTTCAACATTCTCTACACTATTAACTTTGAAAACACTGTAGTTTTTATAAAGTCATTTTTTAATCTAAAATTAAAAAATATATGACTTTATAACCGTAGAATCACTGCAGTGAATTTGAAGTTATTATCCAAACATTAATTTAGAAGTACATTTCCGATGCATCTCTCGTATAACTGTAGTCATTGTCCGATAAATTCACAGAATTTAATCGAGAAAAATAATTTCAAATATGCTTCAAAATCGAACTAGGGATTTCTCATCCCATCGAACCACTTCCGTAGTAAAAAATTTATTAGTTCCTACTTTGTTTTGTTACTTGGAAATTACAAGTTTTAATACATTAAAATCCATTTTTTTTTTTTTTTTTTTTTTTTTTTTTTTTTTTTTAATTCAGACATGGGCGTCCCTAATCTATGCTTCCTTCCCCCTAACTTAAAATTCTTAGTTCCTTTATTATTTTAAGCTAAGAGAAAAAAAAAATAATTTCACTAAATTACATTTCGAAATCCAGTGAGGGGTAGTGACTGTGCCCCCTGCATACAACGGAAATTTCTTAGTTCTTTTATTTTAAGTTACTCTAAAGGAATAAATTTTGCGAGGTTTATCAAAATCAGAGAAAAAATATATTAAGTTTCAAAAGTTATGAGGAACAATGGGCCTTTCACTCACCAGCCCCTTAATGCGAAATTTCTTCTTACTTTTTATTGTAAATTTCTTGAAAATTATACATTTTACTATGCTTTTGAAAATATCTTCAGAAAAGAAAAAATTTCTTAATGTATATAAATGTTTTTTTTTTTTTTTTTTTTTTTTTTTTTTTTTTTTAGGAAGGGGCAAATACTTTCCTCTACCTTCCCCCCCCCCTAACAGAAAATTAGTTCTTATATTTTAAGCTAAAGAAAAAGATTGAATTTTAGTATTTTTTCAAAAATCGGAGAAAAAAATTAGTTAAATTTCAAAATCGAGTGAGGGAAAATGGCTCATCATTCCCCCACTCCTCACGGAAAATTTTTCTTTTCTTTATTTAAATCACACTAAAGAATAAATTTTATTATGCTTTTGTAAATTGGAGGAAAAATTGCTAATTACATTTCAAAATCCAGGGATGGGCAATGAGTCTACAACCCTCTCCTTAATTGAAAATTTCTTTTTTTTCTTTCTAAGTTACTAGAAAAATTTACATTAGGTTTTTGAAAAAAAAAGAGGAAATTTTATTTAATTAAATTTTAAAATCCAACGAGCTCCTCTGCTTCCTGCCTCCATACATCTCCATCTTCATAACTGAAAATTACTTGCAATTAATTTACTATTACTTCATTTTGAAATCGACATACAAATATTTGAATCATCAAATAATTTTTTTAATCGCTCTTTATAATTCTTTAATTAAATTATTATTCGATCTAAACTTAATGAATCGTAGAAAGAAAAAAAAAATACTTCATCAGTTAATTGAAGTGTATTTTCTAATTATGTATTCATTTTAAAAGCACATGAAAGTTTCTTATTTCATGCAAATATTAAATTATTAAAAGAGTTTAAAATTATTTTACAAGTCATAAATATATTGAAAAATCTAGTCATTTTTTATATTAAAAAAAAATCAGCAATTTCCCTTTGTAAAAAATTATTTACCAAAGAAAAAAAAAGAAGATAATTAAATTAATGTTTCTATTTTATTTTTAGGTAAAAATGTAGATAAGTTAACAATCAAATATATCTACAGAATCATTAAAAACATATGCTACATTAAAAAATAAAAATGATATAAAATGAGTCCTTATTCTAATTCAAAGTTATTAATTATGAACTTCTTATTTTATAAAATTAATTTTTCCTTTTTTACAAATATATATTTCTTAAATTAACACATTTAATTACATTATTTTCTATTTTATTTAATTCCTAAAAAAATTATATTATCAGAAAAACCTCTAAAATTCGTTTATTATTTTTTTTTTAATTTGCAAGATAGATTCAGAAATATTCCCCATTTAAAAAACTCACTACAAAAAAAAAAAAAAAAAAAAAAAAAAAAAAAAAAAAAATCTATATATAATTTTTATTTAATTTTTAAATTAATTTTTTTTATAAATAACAAATTATTATTCTAACACAATATTATATTCTTATTTTATAAAAATAATTTATCCTTTTTTACAAATATATATTTCTTAAATTAACACATTTAATTACATTATAATTCCTAAAAAAATTATATTGTCAGAAAAACCTCTAAAATTCGTTTATTTTTTTTAATTTGCAAGAAAGATTCAGAAATATTCCCTATTTAAAAAACTCACTACAATATATATATATATATACACACACACACATATATATATATATATATGTGTATATATAATTAATTTTTAAATTAAAAAATGTTTATAAATAACAAATTATTATTATAACACAATATGTGTATATATATATGTGTGTATATATATATATAATGTGTATATATATATATATACACACACATATATATATATATATATATATATATATATATATATATATATATATATATATATATATATATATATATATGTATATATAATTAATTTTTAAATTAAAAAATGTTTATAAATAACAAATTATTATTATAACACAATAATAAAAAATATGTTTTACCGTATCATTAAACGACATAAAATGAATTTTTATTCTAAGTAAAAATATTAATTACCGACCCATAATTTATTAAAGTAAGTACTTCCATGTGAAAAATATATATTTTATAAAATTAACACAACGCATGTAATTACATTATAATTCATAATAAAAAAATTATTATTTTCGCAATTAGCCTAAAAGTAAAATTATTTTATTAAATATTTACTGATTTTTAAATTCAGAAGAAAAACCAATTCATTTGCTTTAGCTAATTCGCTAAAGTATTTATTTAATTCATTTAATATTAAATTGTTTTTAAAATACACACCCATATAAACGAATTACAATAAATAAATAAATAATAAAATAAAAGCACTTTAAAACATCCAATTTATCTGCCTGCCATTCAGCTTTTGCAACAAATAACCTTTAATTGAAATGCCTCCCGTTTATACCTCGCACAACACTAACCACACAAGTCTCAACGGGCAAGTGGTCAAAGCGTGTCTCTCCTGTACCTAGGATCGTCAGTTCGAGTACAACTGTTTCCGCAGTCAAAATCTGCCTTTGAAATGTTAAAAAGGAAGCTTACCAGTATGGTCAATAGATGGCGCCAGCAGAGCCAATTTCTTTTGGGTGGGAGGGGCATTTAACTTCAAAACCACTGCAGAGAATGTGTAGTTATGAACTACACATTTACTGTAGTGATTTTGTAGTTGTTGACTTCGAAAAAACTGCAGTGATTTGTGCCAAAATCACCACAGTTTGGCAACTGCATTTTCTTTGCAGTTTCACTAGAGTTCATTTTTAGCTGGGGAAGCACCAAAGGCTGTTATATGTTTATTTTATCAATGAATCTCTGTTTATATGTAAATGTTTCACTAATATTTTAACATCGCTAATCCATATCCCGTGCGTTGGAGCCTTTGAAAAACGTTATAAGCAAAACCTTTTAAGACGGAATCACATAGTAATAAAAAAATACATTATTGACAAATGCCCTTCCTAGAAGGGTTAAATGGAGTTTGCTTTTTTCTCAGATATTAATGTATTTATTTTGCATAGATCAACACATTTTCGGATTAAGAGAGAATTCCGCCATAGGCAGATTGTTTTTCTCTGGTTTTATTGTGTTTAATTTTTTTACCATTTGAATATACAATTTTTTTTTAAATAAAAGCGATTTTAAAATCTATGTGGTTTTCGTAAAAATATTGATTGAACCGAATTTTACTTATTTCAGGCACGTATTAGATCAGTTTTAGGTCAGTTAAAGACTGATTTTAATATGAATTATTTGAGACCGGGATTGAAATTTCGTCCAGTTCAGACCTAGGAAAAAGAAAGCAATCCCCTCTGGTATGTAAAACACGTTAGGCCGGATAGGCGAGACTTCAGAAAGAAATAAGGTCTCGTTCCTGACCCGAACTGGGCCCAGAATACAGATTTTTTAACAGCCATGACGATAAACAGTTGAAGTAATGAGAGGTAAATTTCTAAAAAAGACTTAATGTGTTACTTAGAAAAGCATTCTTTAAAATAACTGACGAGTATTAAAACAGAACGTTTCGTTTTTATGCGTAATGAATTTTTCCCCTGAAGATTTCTTGTCTTTAAATTATTAAAAAGTTAAGAATTGTTAAAGAAAAAAGGACAAACTTGAAACACGTCATTTTTAATTATTTTTCATTAGTTTTGTTTCGGGAAAAATTGAAAAAAATATTTACTTTTGAAAATATTATTTTTTTTAATTATGTTATTTTTTCAATAAATATTTTAAATGGTTTTAAAGTTAATATTGAAAATCAAAAACATTGAAACAAAACTAAAATCAGATACTAAAATCAGATTTTCACCTTTAATTAAATGGAAAGAAACTGAAATCCGATAAATAATGTTTCGAGTAATAACGATTTTAATTATCCCATTTAAACCAGTACTAACCATATGACTTTTTTATAAATTTTAGGATAAATTTTAGGATGTGATTTTCTTAGCAAATTATATGGCTAACCACAAAAAAAGAAAAAAAAAATCAAAATTCTAACTCAAAAGATATATTTTTTACACGTTTCCTAGAACTGTTAAAGTAACATTGTCTTTTGCATTGAGCGCATTTCAATTTGTGTCTAATCACTTAAAACCTGATGAATTATTCAAACGGCTATAACTCTGCGAGTTTTGAAGATATGAAGATGCAGCTTTTTGTGTCTTATTCAGGACTGGAAAAGGAAAGTTTTCCTAATTGGAATTTTTATCCCACGGGGGCCATATAAACAGTTAATTTTCGTATTTTTTTAAATAGACCCCCCCATGGGGTTTCAACTTATCTTATCAGAAATTTCACCCTTTTTTATGAATTTTTGCAATTGAAAGTATAGGTCTGGGGGCAATATTTAAGGAGATAGCTTATTGTTTCGATATTTATGACTCGTCTTGCGTATATAGGCCTCATCTTTCCCATGCTATAACTATAGTTTTTATGAACCGATTTGGGTGTAATTTGGCTTGTACATAAAAAATAGAAATGTCTCGTTGGAGTTCATATGACAGCTTTTTCCTCATCATTTTTCAAAATGACGGCAATTATTTTTTTAATTTACATTTAAAACTAGATTAAAAGATATTATATATAAAAGTTATTATTAGATATTTTAAAGGTGTTTGATATAAAGATCCTGGAGCATTTCTTGTTCCATCTGTATGTTAAAAAATGGCGGATTTATAGAATTTTGAATTTTTAGTGTGGATTACATTTTGAAATGATCTGATTTATGTCACCTGTACATGTGTATTTATGAATTGATTTAGATGTAATTTGTTGTGGATATATACATACCGATGTCTCAACCGAGTTCGCCATCTTCCTCCAAAATGACGACCATTTAAATAACAAAATTAAAAAGAAAGTTAAAAAATATTAGAAATTGAAAAAGAAAAATTCTTATGTGCTTGACCTTGACACAAAAATTTCGGTGTATTATTTGTTTTGTCAATACTTTTTAAAATGACTGAATTATAACACTTTGATTTTCTGTTGACACTTTGGTTTTCTGTGTGGCTGATATTTTGAAACTATTTGATTTTTGTCACTCGATATTATGCATATTTATGAACCAATTTTTATGTAAGTTAGTGTATACATAGTAAAAGCGTGACCGAGTTCCTTGGACAACGTAACCCACTATCATTTAAATAAAAAAAACAATCACTTAAAAATTTCGAACAAGTTTAAATTTATAATTATGTGAAAGAAAATAGAAATCGAAAAAGTTTTTTTTTTTCATGTGATTGAACATAATGCAAGAACTTCGGAACATTTTTTTTGTTTTGTCTTTATCTTAAAAAATGGCTGAGATATAGCAGTTTGAATTTCTAATGTGGGTGACATTTTAAAGAACCTATTTGCCTGCGACAGGACTCGTAATATCAACGGATTTCCATGTCAATGAGCATGTGCACAGGAGGTATTAAGATTTTCACCAAGTTCATTCGTTAGTTTAATTCATCATCTTTTTTTTAAATGGCAGACACTTCAATATATCGAAAAATATGGCGTCCAAACAAATACCTTTAAATAAAACCAACTTGTATAAAGCTATCTAATTTCGCGAAACTCCCATTCACAATGACAAAAACTAGCATTGAATCTTCTACAATCGGTTTCCACTAACTTCAGCTTCGTATATTTGTATAATAAAACTTCATTAAAATAATAATAATACTAACGAATAGAAAGTTACCTCTTTCTTCCAGCTTAAGCCAGAAGGACTTTTTGGTAATACATCTGACGCAATTATTCGTAAAAATTAAAAATTGTAATGGTTTTTTATGTTTGCATTTATGCTGTTTCAAAAATGCTATGTTTATTTTTGTATTTAAGCTAGGCCTGTAAACATTTCTCCTTATTCTTATTGTTATATATGTGATAAATCTGCGCATAGATTAGGATTTAAAGATGTATTTCAAGTATGTTTAAAGATATGTCAGATTTCATTGTTTTCAACTATATATATATATATCAGTAAACAGTCGTGTTAAACCTACAGTTGGCAAAAAAAGTATTTGTACACTTCATTTTTTTAAATTATAATGAAATTAAACAAAAGATTTAAGCAAAAAATACTGTACTACATTAATTTAATGCATTATAATATTATAGAAGCAAAAACAAAATTAAACGAATCGATTTTTTACATTATAATAAACAAATATACAAAAATACAGTGCAAAAAAAGTATTTGTACACTATATTAATGTAATATAATTAATGAAAATTTAGTAAAATGATACAAATTAATATTTTGTGCGAATTCATTTAGCGTTTATGACTACTTCTAGATGGTGTGACATAGATTCCACCAACTTTTTTGTAGTGGTCTGGTTAATGTTATTCCATGACACAATAAGAGCTTCTTTAAAACTGTTTTTTACTAATACATATTTTTTTTTCGGATTTTTGCATCCAATAGCATCTGCAAATTTTCTACTGGATTCAAGTCTAGAGATTTTAGAGGAATTACCAGTCGTCTTCGAGTATTGTCGTAAGCATGTGCTGGTGATCACAGCAGTATGCTTTGGTCATTATCCTGCAGAAAGTGAAAAGCTTCCTCTATGAATAATTTCTTGGCACAGTTTAATAAATTATGGCGCGACACATCACTGTATGTTAAACCTGTCCTTCCATTGTCAAAAAATTTTAAATGTCCTGCTCCATTAGAAGCTATACACCCCAAAAGTATAATATTCCCCCCAACATGCTTGATAGTTTGAGGTATACGTTTTGGATCTAGAACAGTTTTATTTTTACGCCAATTTTTTCGAATGCTTGATGGTAAGTAAATTCCGAATTTTTCCTCATCAGAAAAAATTACTGTTTTCCAAAAATCCAATGATTTACTTCTGTGTGCGAAAGCGAATACTATGCGTTTTCGCCTATTTGTTTCGTTGATGAATGGATTTTCCCTTGAGGTTCTTCCTTTTAAATCTGCATTGAGAAGAATATTTTTTATTGTTTGAGGTATTACTCTGATGCGAGAAGATGTCGCAAGGTCTCCAGCAAATTTTTGAACCGAACGCACAGGAATTTTTAAAGCTTTTTTAACAACACTCTCTTTTTCCCTCATTGTTAGTTTGCTAAGAAGTCCTGGTTTTCATTGAATTTCGATTCTTTTAATTTATTCATAGTTTCTCACTATACATCCAATAGTTGTAAATGGTAATTTAATAGCTTTTAGAAATTCTTGTTGCGAATATAAATTTTTATTATGATCAATCATAGGATTTCATATATCTAGAGGTGCCTCTCTAGTATTAGGTTCTATAGTCAATTATTTCAAGAGCAAATTAGATTAAATGTCAGACAAATATAATATGAACTCAAAAATTATTAACAGCTTCTGTAAAAGTAGTCCTTTTGAACGATAAACACTATAAAACACAGTACATATCAGGATGGAGAAATGTACAAATACTTTTTTTGCAAGAAATTTTTAAACTTTTCGTATTAGAAAATTATTTTGCATCTTTATCGAAATTTCCTGCTGTGTAATTTAAAACACACGGTAAACAGACTGTATTAAAACTATTTTTGACAAAATATCTGTTTTTATTGGGTTAAAAATAAAAAAAAATTAGGGTGTACAAATACTTTTTTTGCCAACTGTATGTAAAAAATCCATGAGCAGTTTTGTGTAATGCTTGATTTAAAAGCCTAAAAAATTTATTGGACAAAAATATCAATATTTAATCTCCTCAGTCCTGATGTCACCTGAAAAAGACACTAAAGAACACCTTTTAAATAAATTTAAATTCTTCCAGAAAATTTAAAATTACGTCTAGAATTTTTTAATGAATGCGCGTATATTATAAACATGAATATATAGAAATCTACATCTTTGAAGCTGTTTCATAATAATTTTAAACTTGTTTTTGTGGTCGATATTACTATTTGTCTCTGGACTCAGTAGGTTGAAAACGTAGTAAAAATTGTAAAAGCAGAAATTTTAAAAGCAGAACATTTTAAAAATTTAAATAAAATATACAGTTTTTTTCAAAAGTTACTGTTAATTAAAAATCGAAATGCAGTGAGTTCATCAGTTGAAGTGTTTTTTTAAAGTAAACAAATTTGTTGAAATAGTTAACTATTTCCTTCGATGAAAAATTACAAGAACTCTAATATACATTTTTTAAATTAATGAACAACATATTTTAAATGTTGGAAAACGCACAAATATATTCTCTTTTAAATAAAATATTTATTCGAAATAAAACATTACCATTAACATACTATATCAAGAATAATGTATTAAATGCAGTAATTCACTTTTTAGAAATTATTAAGTATAATAAAAAATGAATAATTTACTTTCTTAGTCTCTCACGCATGAATCAACTTTGGAAGTAATGCAGTATAAAGAAGCTAACAATTTTATCTAACTATTAACGAGAGATTTACGTATAATTTTTCACAGTTGAAACACGAAGATAAAGACTTTAGGAAGACTAATTTATTATGTTATACTTTATGATGTAATTCACATAAATATGCTTGCTATATATCTACATTTCATATTGTAATTTTTTATCGCTAATTAAGTGTGCATATTCAGAGGAAAATTATGAAAGCGAAAGTTTCTCACATTTATTTTACTAGCAGAGGAGACCGAGCTTAGCTCGGTGAAAATTAACTTTGTGTTCAACTCGATATAGTATTTTCACTGCATCATTAACTCTGTATTATTACTGTAAAACATGTTTATAATAGTATTATTTAGAAAAACAATCAATAATAAAACTAAGTTTTTATGCGCATGTTTATAAATTTTACTTTATTTTAAAATTTACAACGAAAGGACACCGATCTAAATCACTTTTTTAGCTCGACTCTGATTGGTTTAACCATGCATCTCGAATCCTCTTAAGAATGTATAAAAAAATTCTTTACATTCTGAAAGAGAATATTTTTTGCTAGATATAGCCAAATTTGGAGGCATTCTTTCATTTGGCTCCAAATACGTGTTTTGGTTTTCGTAATTTTTATAGTCGATTTTTTAGCCATATGTCGCCGATATTTTGTCAAATATCACCAAGTTATTGACTTTTGCCATATTCTCGTGATTCGACCCGTATTAACCAAAATGAGCCACCAATCAAATTTGATCAAGCATGTGACATAGCTCAATCGTCTTCAGGTAATCAAAAACAGTAGAATATAAAATTGAATCAAAATCGTTTAAGCCATTTTTTAGGTAAAATTAGCTTGTCAGCATTCAGCAATGAAGCGAAATGACCCACTAATATAATTTTGTTTAACATGCGACTCAGCCCAATAGTCTTCTCGTGACAAAAAACGTTTTGTTTCAAAATTTAGGTAAAATTGATTGAGTCGTTGTTATATATAATTAGAATGACTCTACCTCATTAAGACCCAAAATGACCCACTAATCGAATTTTCGCGAGCATGTGTCCATCCAATTTTTTTTTATCTTGCTCAAAAACGATATAATACAAAGTATAGTCAAAATAGTGAGTACTATTTTCTATATAAAATTAGCATGACCCATCATGACCAACAAATGACCCTTATAATCGAAATCTCTCGAACGTGTGGCCTAGCTCTGTAGTTTTAGCATGCCGAAAAACATTAGTTACAAAATTTAGATAAAATCGATTGAGCCGTTTTTTAGATATAGTTAGTTTGACCCTGACCCCTTATGATCCAAAATGACCCATTGATTTTCTCAAAAATCTGTCATAACCCAATGATTTTCTTGTGCCCAAAAACGATAAAATACAAAATTTATTCAAAATTGCGCGAAACGTTGTCTAGATAAAATTAGAAGGACCCAAAAGTGGCCCACTAATCGAAATTTCTCGAACATGTGACCTACCCCAATAATTTTTTCATGCCAAAAATATGTTGTATACAAAATTTCTTTAAAATCGACCCACCCATTATTTAGATATAGCTTGACCTTGACCCATTAAGACCCACAAATGACCCTTATAATCGAAAGCTCTCGAATATGTGACTTAGTCCATTAGTTTTCTCGTTTCTAAAAATTGTTACATACAGAATTTCGTTAAAATTGATCCTGCCATTCTTTAATTATATATAGCTTGACCCAGACCCTTTATGATCCAAAATGACCCATTAATCGAAATTTTTCGAACATGTAACCTAGTCCAATGATTTTATCGTGCCAAAAAATGTTGCATACAAAATTTCATTAAAATCGATCCTCCTGTTCTTTAGATATAGCTTGACCATGACCCATTATGACCCATCATGACCCACAAATGACCCTCATAGTCGAAATTTCTCAAACATGTGATTTAGCCCATTAGTTTTCTCATGTCAAAAAACTGTTACATACAAAATTTCGTTATAATCCATCACGCCGTTCTTTAAATATAAATAGCCCTACCCAGACTCTTAATGACCCAAAATGACCCATTAATCGAAATTTGTCGAACATGTAACCTAGTCCAATGATTTTATCGTGCCAAGAATAAAGTGTTGCATACAAAATTTCATTAAAATCGATCCACCTGTTATTTAGATGGACCATGACCCATTATGACCCATCATGACTCACAAATGACCCTCATAGTCGAAATCTCTCAAACATGTGATTTAGCCCATTAGTTTTCTCATGTAAAAAAACTGTTACATACAAAATTTCGTTATAATCCATCACGCCGTTCTTTAAATATAAATAGCTTGACCCAGACTCTTAATGACCCAATATGACTCATTAAAATTTTTTCTCGAACATGTAACCTAGCCCAATGTTTTTCTCGTGCCCGAAAACCATAGAATGCAATTTTTAGTGAAAATTGCGTGAGAAAATCTTTAGATAAACACAGCATGACCCACAATGACCCACTAACCGAATTTTCTCGAACGTGTTATCTAACCCAATTTTATTCTTGTAATCCAAAACGATAAAATATAAAATTTGGTCGAAATTGTTAGAGCCGTTTTTTAAATAAAAATGGCTTGACCCACAGTGACCCAAAAATGACCCACTAGTCAAAATTTTTCGAACATGTGACCCAGCTCAATTGTTTTCTCGTGCCAAAAAACGATTGGATACAAAATTTTCTTAAAATCGATTCAGCCGTTCTCAAGATATAAGTAGCTTGATCCTGACTCATTATGACCCAAAATGACCCAATAATCGAATTTTCTCGAACATGTGACCTAGCCCAATGGTCTTCTCGTGCCCGAAAATGGTAAAATCCAAATTTTTGCGAAAATCGTTAGAGCCGTTTTTGAGATAAAATTTACCCACACACACACACACAATTTTTGCTAGCATTATAGTATAAGATACGTACTAATAAAAGATTTTTGTAGATTCTTAATAAAATAAATAAATAAAAACGGAAAAGTTAATACAGACAACTCTAAAAATATATGTATAGATAATATATTTAAATTTTATATTGTGAAATTTTGATTTTGAAATAAGATTCTGCATTGGGGCAAATCCATGGCTACATTGTGTTAGTTGATTCCAGCATTGTATTCCAACTAATGTACATTCTTAAAATGAAAGAGTGGATTCGGTCCTCAGAAAAGAGCTGTAATTTACTGAATCGTGAATGAGTTGTTTTTTAAATGCTTTACTCATCTTGATTTAGATTGCATTTTTATATAACTCATCCTGATTTAAATTGCTTAAAAAGCAATTGATTCACTTGAGTTGTTTCAACTGTTTATGAGAAGCTGTCTTTCAACACGTGAGATGAGCGAATTTTGGCTCAACTTGAGTTATTTTTTGGCTCACATTTTAAGAGAGTAAATGTGACGTAGATAGTGACATTTTATACCCTCAATAGCGTTATAAAAATGATAGTAGACGACGTTACAGGTATTTATTTCTTGAAATAAACTTATATTCGTCAAAATAGGTAATTTTGGTATTTATTGTGTGTTCTCGTAGAATATACTATAACAGCAGATAAAATCTAACGTTGTTATTAAATATTTTTAACAAACGTTAAATGAATGTTGTTGAAAAAGGTATCGAATAATTTTACATTTAAAAATTTAAGCCATATTTCTTCTTACTTCTAGAGGCACAATTTGTAGCATCTATTTCAATCAAGAACGGCACACGACATATAAATTTGAAGTCCGGGGCAGATGGCAAAAATCTATATGTTTTATTATATAGAAAATTTATACACTATATGTACTGTAAGTAGTAAAAAAGTAGTGTATATACTACGTTTTCTGTATAACAGAACTTATAGATTTTTGCCATCTATCCCGGACCTCAGATTTAGATGTCGTGTGCCGTTCTTGACTGAAATAGATGCCACAAACTGTGCCTCAAGAAGTAAGAAGAAAGATGGTTTCAACTTAAAAACATGAAATTATTCGATACCCTTTTCAGCAAAATTCAGTTAACATCTCATAAAAATCTCTAATAATAACGTTATGTTACATCTGCTATTACAGTATATATACTGGGTAAAATTAGTATGCATACTGGGTAAACATACTTGATAAAATATATTTGGTATTTATACAGTAATATTTTCTTATGAAATTCTTCTTAAAGTAAGAAGTAGAAATGTTACAAAAATCATTACTAAAAAATAATAATAATGAGGGGTGAGGGTTTAAATGAGGAATTATCTTGGACTGACACTATATAAAATACTATATATATTATGCTAGAAGCTGCACAATGATTTAAATAAAGTACTGCAATTGATTTGTTAAATCTTTGGAAATAATGATTTATAGAGAACAGGAAAGGGGCAAGTTTTTAAACAAAATCTCACTCAGCATATTCATCTCAATTTTGGAAACAATTCTTATACAATATTTTTTAGTGTTTTCTGGGAGTAAAAGTTAAAGTTGAAGTATTTGAAAAATGTAATTTGGGGCAAATATAAAAATTCTGAAATATGTTACCATTCCTCCCTCAAGTCCGTTTGGAGAAAGACTTCTATTTATACAAAAAATAAATAAATAAATAAATAAATAAATAAATAAAAATAAAAATATCACGTTTTAACGAATATTAAATGCTTCCATTTTTAGAATACAATATATATATATGTGATTTGGCTTTATTTTCTACTATAAATTCTAAAACATTTGCAAATGAATCAATAGAAAAAATTAATTAAAAAAACACCGTTTTTATAAATTAACGTACCTAAACAATTCATTTTTGAAATCGCCTTTGCAATTTTTTACAAGAAATATTATATAAGTTACATAACGATGTAAAAATATTAAATTATGCAATTAGATATAGTTAGATTGTTTAAATACACTGCAAAAAATAATTGTTAGTTTTACGGTATAATATTGGCACCCTTGCTGCCAGTGTTATACTGTAAAATCTACAGTAATAAACTCTAAAACAAGCCGTAATATACCGTTAAGCAGTAATATGCGGTATATTACTGCTACTATATTTATAAGACTGTATACTAATGCTTATTTACGGTTTATTACTGTTCATTTTACGGTATAATACTGGCAGCTGGGACGCCAGTATTATACTGCAAAACTAACAATCATTTTTTACAGTGTAGGTAGAAGAAAAGTTGAAATGGAATATCATGTCGAATAGTTTAGAACCGTCGAGCGCGGATTTTATAACTCACAAAAGTATATTTAGTACAAATCATGTGTGTTAGGGGTATGTTAGGGCATGTGTTAAGTGGAAACCTCGAAAGTGCAGGTTTTTACATTTAAAAATTTTTAAATTATTTATTTATAATCACACAGTACATGGAAATATAGAAATAATCCAACATTTTTGTGTAAGAACACTGTTAAATTCAAAAATGAAATTCGAAATAGAATTCAAGTTATTCCTTTTGATCAATGCAAATAAGGCTTTTCCAGTACAAATGTTTTTTTTTTCCCAATTATAAAATTGTTGCACAGATAAATGTATCTATAAGTACGCCAATATGTGTAGAAATAAAAATAAATAAAGTTATTTTTTTCTTTAAAAAGAATTTGTATTACACCACTAATCCTGCATTCCCTTTTCTGTCTCCTCTTTCCAACAGTTTTTTTTCTAAAAAAAAAAAAAAAAAATTGCATCCCTGTAGAATTTTAAAAAAGACATATTTTACACGAAACTATGTAATTTTTTGAAGTAATTTCAAAAGCATAAATAATGAATATGTTTAAAAAGTTAAGTGAAATTATGAATAACACTAAAAGAAAAAAAAATATATAATGTTTTAAGTAATTATTAAGAAACTATAGTCCTCTAATAAATAAAAGTTAAGTACATTTTAAATAAAATTTCAGTTATTACTTAAAACATATATATGTATATATATGTGTGTGTATTTACCACGTTTCAGATTGACAGTCATCGGAGACACTCTGAATTATGTTTTGCATACAAATATTTTATAAACATGTTATGTTTTTGCAGTTTAACCGAAAATTCTAATGACAGTTACCTGTGACTAACGGGGTGCTCAGCATGTTAATATAATTTATTCAACAAACCTGTTTAATACATTAAGTATCATGACCCAAAAGACAATCATTTTAAGTTGAAAGCAGGTAAACAATCTATTTTAAGAATAGATATCTTGATAAGTAGAAAAACCTTGTCATATCCATGCGTCATATTGAATTACAGGATAATCAGATATCAAAGCTTATTTCCAGTTCCTAATAGTAATTCCGAAAGTATTATCTTTAAGATGTGTTTTTAATTGATGTGCACATTATTAATAACGATTTTGGATACATCAATGAACTTGCGGAATACTAGTAATATTGGGTTCAATAATTAAATGAAAAAAAATATTTCGCTATGAACATAAATTATTCAAGAATACAGTCTGTTACAAAATTATCAGACTACATTATATTTTGCTATTTAGGCAATTAAAAAAATGTTTCAATCAAAATAAAGACTATTCTACATTAATACATCATGTTTTTAGTAAAATACAGCAACTTACGCAAATGAAATTAATTCGAAAAAAAACAAACACCAATATAACAAAAAAGTGTAAAAAAGAACTGTTACAAAATTATAGGACCATGTGTGAAAAAAGCAATTTTCTGAAATTTTTAGTAAGATATTGCTTCACCATTTCTCTGAAAAACTTAAAACACATGATTTGGCAAAGAGTTAATTTTTTAAGGAACGATTTGAGAATATTGTCCCATTTCTCCATAATGACGATTTCTAATTCATATGTTGAGTGATATTGTTGGTTATTTTCATACACCTGGCGAGACAAATAACCCCACAATTTTTCCATGGGGCTTAGGTCAGGACTTCGACATGGCCAAGGTAAAACATCAATCTTTTTTCTTTTAGGTCACACTTTTATTGATTTCGATGAATGACTAGGAGCATTATCTTGTTAAAACATCCATTTTGCACATCCTAAATGTGATCTGAACGGTATTAGGCTTCCAAACAACATCCGTTTGTAACGGTCCAAGATTATTTTCCCCTCTTTGGATATCCAACTTCCTGCATATGAAATTTCAGAGCCGCCTCCCATCTGCCTACTGAAAAACTCCCGAGATTTTTGCCTTAAATCATGTCAGTATAATAATTATCGCCGTCAGGCTGATCAAGATTGAATTTTTTCTCATCTGAAAACAATATATTTCTCCATGCAGAGTTCCAGGACATGACATTCTTTGACCACTTAAGGCGAGTCTTTTTGTGAGATTTTAGTAGCAGTGGTTTGCTGCTTAATTTAAGACAAATAACACTAGCATTATATTTCAAGCCTTGACACACAATTGCATGTAATCCCTTTTAGTTATCAGTTGAGCTATTTTACGAGTTGACTAATATTTTTTCGTTGCCAATTCGCTAATTCGCCTATTATCACAATCTGATAATATCTTTTTACAAATATATCGTTTATGCGTTCCACGCAATTCTGTTTAAATTAAAACATTATGAATAGCAGATTTTGAACGATTAAGAGTATTATTTATTTCACGTTCAGACTTTCCTTTTTCTTTGTAGAACCTCACCCGTAAGACATGGTGACGTCACGGTGACGTCGTTGTGAAGTCACATTGTGACTTTGTGACCGTCGATGTGACGTCACGTGACGTCGATGTGAAGTCACTGTGACTAAAATGTGAAGTCGTTATGGCCGTTTTAGAGCTCGTTTGTGACGTCACATTGTGACCACTTTGTGACGTCACGATGTGACCAAAATGTGAAAAATGTGTCATTTGTGACAAAATTGTCATTAAAACTGTGACTATTCTGTGACGATAGTGACAAGGTTGTAAAGACAGTTTGCGATTATTTTTTGATTTATGACAAATTTGTCACTAACTTTGTGACGGTGGCAGCATTGTCAATGTTGTGAAGTTACACTGGGACACAATTATACAGTTATGAACAATGTTATACAGAGTAAAATCCCTTACATCTATAATTTTATTATACTTTGGCGATACATTGCAATTAAAACTTGGGAGCTGCTATAAAAAAAATGTACCAAAACAAAGTCACTGAATCAAAATGTAATGCCATGCAGACTTTAATCTTTGATATATTTTTTTTCTGTTGCAATAAATAAGAATATTTAAGACAATTGAATTTTCGATCTATCACAATTATTTGAAATTTAGCAATTTGTTTTTCTAATAAGCATTAAAATGATCATAAAAACACTTCCTTTAAGGTCAATAGTCACAGAAAAAGACCTGGATGATAATGTAAAGTCTGTGGAAGCGTTCTTTTAAAATATCTTGCTCAAATTTTAATATTTGTGCATGATTTTTTGTATAGGATTGCTGAGGACGATCTACAACCGGCCTATTTTTTACTTTTTAAATTTTGCTTATATATTTTTTATATTATGTTAGTTTAAATATCAGAACCGGTTTAAACCGGTTTTGAAAATTAAAATATTTTTTTTTTTTAATCTGAAACCAAAATTGAAAAAGTAAAAGCTAGACTGGTTGTGGATCGCCTTCAGGTATCCTATGAAAAAAATCATGTAAAAATATTAAAATTTGAGCGAGATATTTGAAAAGAAAGCTCCCAGAGACTTTACATTATCATCTGGGTCTTTTTCTGTGACTAGTGTTGCAACTTAAAGGAAGAGTTTTTTCTTTTTAATTTTAATGCTTATTAGAAAAACAAATTGCTAAATTTGAAATAATTGTAATAGATCGAATATTCAATTGTCCTAAATATTCTCATTTATTGCAACAGAAAAAAATATGTAACGAAGATTAAAGTCTGCATAGCATTACATTTTGATTCAATAACTTTCTTTTGGTACATTCTTTTTATAGCAGCTCCTAAGTTTTAATTGAGATGTATCGCCAAAGTATAATAAAATTATAGATGTAAGTGATTTTACACTGCATAACAATATTCATAACTGTACAATTGTGTCCCAGTTGGACTTCACAATATTGACAATGCTGCCACCGTTACAAAGTTAGTGACAAATTTGTCACAAATCAAAAAATATTAGTCAACTGTCTTCACATATTGTCTTCTATGAATGTTAAAATATTATTAAAATATGCGAAAAGGAATTATAAAAAAAATTAAAGCTAAATATTTATTAGTATATTAATAAACAAAAAAAAAAACATTAAGGGGATATCCATAACTGGAAGGCTGTCCATCATAGACACATCTACCTAATAAAAATTCCGACGATAAACATAAAATAGAACAACAAATATGTTAATTATAATTATTAATATTTTATTTATAATATTAGAGAGTATTTATAATACCCACTTTAATCACGATGTATACTAATACTACATATAATAGATATTTTGAAATTTACCTCTGTAAAATGATTCATTAAAGGATATAATAAAAGTGTCTGGAATGAAAAAATAATAATAAAATACAGTTATTACTTTTTAGCTTCATACCGTTCAAGTATTTGCGTTATTTGTTTTAAATACAATCATGTTTAAATTCTTATTGATTGCCTTAACTTCCAAATTCTCTCTGAAAACATTCCAATAAGAATATTTACAATTGAAACGTTTTCACCCACAATGACTTTCTATTCAAAAATTTTATAACATTTCACAGGTTAAAAAATAAATTAAACAATCATTAACGTTATTGTTTTTTTTTTATATATATATATTTTCATATGATTTTATGTATATGGAAACATTTTAACCGATTATTTTAAAAAAAGGAAACAACTCAGATCAAAATGCAATTAAAATCACTACCTTTGACAACCTAATCCAAATTATTAATAATCAAGTTTTTTATGTCAACAAAATAAATAATGGATGTATTAGACTTTATTAAGTTAATAAAGAATTAATGTTTTATAGCATGTTTTTGAAAGGTAATTAAAATCCTTCTCAGAATAATAATAATAATAAATGCAACCATGAAAAATAATATTTTTCAAACCTTTTTTCCATCGAAATCATTCGTTCTAGTTTCCATCGAATTCATTCGTTCTTTTTGCCGCACAAACTAAATCCGATAATAATTAAAGTGGCAAAGACCAAATCATTTTAACAGTCAAAGCCCCTTAATTTTCTCGGACTTATGTTTTGCCGCTTCGAACAGTTGTAGTGGACATTCTTGTTTAAATTGTAAATCCGTGTCAATACGCATCTGCTCACAAGTCAAATCTGCCATGAACTCCAGTCAACTAACTTCTCGCGTCTTCTATCATCAATTTAAAATATTTTTGTTTACGTTATTTTATTATTTCGCTTGCAGACTATAGAATCTAGCGAGAGTCCTAACTATCGTGCAAGGCACTCTCGTTACCAGGGTTTGTCAACATCAGCGATATTTTATTTTCCCAGAGTGCCTTGCGCTAGTCAGCTGTTGTTGTGATAGTAAACAGAAGTGTAGGTTGTTTATTTCGGTAAAATAGCTTAAAAGGTGTTAAAAAATAATAAAGTATCAAAATTACATGTTAAAAAAAGTGTTTAACAAAATAAACAAACGAAAAATAAAAATGAATAAATAAAATATTTCTTGCATGTGATATTTCTGTTACGTCATTTCTCATATGGTTTTATTTTTCTTAACCGGAGCTGTTTAATCTCTGGTTACGAGAGTAGCCTGCACGGACTCCCGCTAGAGTCTTGTCTTGCAGACGATTTTCACTTTTCATGCGCATGACCGTTTTGTTTTTTTCTTTTCTTATGCAATATTTTGGAGTTTAAATACACAATAATTTTATGGGAGTGATTCTGATCAATTTTTTTTTTATTTGAAAATTTTTTAATGTATTTTCATTTTTTATTTTTATTAGTTTCAAAACAATTCAAGTTAAAATGAATTGTAAAGTTATTTTTTTCTTTTTTTGTAAATAATGTTTAATAGTAATCACAATTAAAGCTTATTAGATAAAATTTTGTTTAAGTTTTTAAAGATTTAAAATAATAGATTTAACGCTAATAATAAAAAAAAACTTGTTTTAAAATAAAGTTTGTATCACATGTAAACATACATAGTATCTTCTTAATACAAAAAAGGGGGGTTACAGAGGATAAAAGCTTTTTATTTGTATCTTTCGATTCGATTTCGGTCTAAAAATCTTTTTTCAGTCTATCCTAATTAATAATTATGTGTAATACATCCATTTTTTGATACAAATATTTTTCTATATTTACGTACACATTTTCACTGTCAAGGATAACAAATTACTCATTTGATTTGAAATGTTAGATACACATACATACATTAATGTTTAAAATTATTTCAATGTTTTGAAATGATAAAAACGTTATGTAATATATAACTGCATTTTTTAATGACATTTCATAGTGACGTCACAAAAACTTTTTCAATTGACAGAAAAATATTTTTTCCATTAAATAACATCTTTTGAAGAATTTTTGTATATATTTTTTAATTTTCTAAGAAGGTCACATTTCAGTCACAATCTGATGTCACTCAGGGGTGGCATTTTGGTCACAGATGTGACGTCACATTTCAGTCACAATGTGACGTCACTGAGGGGTGGCATTTTGGTCACAGGTGTGACGTCACATTTCAGTCACAATGTGACGTCACTGAGGGGTGGCATTTTGGTCACTGTTTTGACGTGACCACAGTGACTCACAGTAACGTCACTGTGACGTCACTGTGACCATGCATGCTATGTGGGCAGTCTTCTCACTTCGATTTCAGACAACTCACTCCGACGAGAAATTTTACTAATAGATTCAAAGAATCAGACACAATTCTGATTTTTTGCATTTAATTCTACTTTTTAAACTTTACAGTGTGTTTAGTTTGCAGTTAAACTGCGGGTTAAAAAGAAAATCGTCTGCTTTATTAATAATATGAGAGTGGTCTTATATTTATGAAACAGCAGATTTGTGTAAAATTGTTTGGCATAAAGCAAAAAAAAAAAAAAAAAAAAAAAAAAAAAAAAAAAAAAAAATTCAAACTTTTTTATCTTGGGCTAAATAAACATTCTAGAGTTATTTCTTTTCATACAACTACTTTTAAATTCAAATTAATAATTTCTTTGCTGAAAAAAGGTGAAATTCTGAGTTGTCTTATAATTTTGTAACAGACTGTATATATTTATTATCAATAAACAAAAGCATCTATTTACCAATTATTCAGTTTTTATCAAAAATCGCCTTATGTAGTTTTTAAAATTATCATTTACTTTCTAAAATTCAAAAAATGTTTTATTAAAAGTATCATTGAATTTATATCGTAAAAGGAAACATCCAAAACAAATTAACTTTTTTTTTTAATATGTTGTTTTTTTATATGTTTTAACTCTTCAAACTCGGCTATCACTCTTTTTATAACATTGGAAAATAATTGATCTGATGTCTCTTGACAGAGGCGTAAATGATTACTCTTGTTTTCAGTATAAAAATGATTTGCCAGTACAATAATTTTGAAAATTATTATGAAAGCAATTTTATTTCAAGTAAATCAAAATAATTAAAAAAAGTGTGCCAATATTTTTATTTTCATTGTTTTATGTGTTAGTAAAATTGAAGAAGAAACATATCGTTTAATCTTTTTGAAAACATATATTATCTTTTTTTCTATGTACTTTAAAACTTATTTATTTTTGTTTGCAATGTTTTAAAACTGTCATGTTTAAATGATTTTGATAAGAATAAGATTTAGTTGTTTATTGGGTTTGTTCATTATTATAAAAATACGTAGTATTTTTAGTCAATGTCTTCATCAGAGTTGCTGCACCGACAGTCCGTCTATTATGCATATAACAGCTCAAAAATTACTCAACCATATGGTTTCAATTTTCTTATTCATGATTGTTGCAAAATTTTGTCGAGTCATTGTAAGTATCAGGATAATCGAATGCTATCCTTAAAGTTTTTACACAGGCAAAAATAGGTTTTTTTTTTTTGTACAATTAAAGGTGCTATTACAAGTGATCTGTCGCAGGCGTCAAATTCCAGGCGTCTTCATGTTATCCTATGGGACCAGGCGAGTCGCTTGGTTAGCGCGCGATTCTCTTGTGTCGAAGCGTCTTTGACGCCTGGAATGAAGCAAGTCGCCAGTAAGAACCAATCAAATGCTTGGAAATCCAAATAATGGTAAAGACTCTTCTCGAACAGCCAATGAAATGCTAAGAAAACGAGAAAACGCAAGCGATTTTTGTCGCTTGCAACTTTTACGTGTAATAGCACTTTAAGTATATTTTGATAGTAAAATCCTCACGGTCAAATTTTTTATTACATTTTCAGCTTAATGATACATATTATAAGGGAAAAAGTTTCCTTTATTTTAAATTTTATTAAAAATATTTATTTTGCTGTCTTTATAATTTTTACACGTACTGTATATATATATATATAGATATAGATATAGATATATATATATATATCTCAACTGCTTGTTTTGATATGAGGGTCATGTCGGTGAAGTGCTTTCCTTCGGACAGATGCAATAGATTGCTTTTCCATTTTTGTAATAAAAACTACCTAAAACTGAGTAACGTCATAACATTATTCGCACATACATAGCTACATATGAAGAAAATACATTTTATTCTGAATTTCTGCCTTCCTACTGAAAATACTAGAAGTAGAATGGTTATTTTTATACCAATAATAAATATCTAATATTAAATTTTAAAAAGCAAAATCTATTATTCAAAATTAATTTATATAGGTATATTCGTCTATTGCAATCCCACAAGCAGTATAAAAATGATAAAAGTATCACCTTTAAAAACAGGCTAATTTAACAATAATTAATAGCATAAATATTATGGGATTCGCGAGAAATTTACATTGAGTAGAACTCTCAATACGTCACTCGTGTGTTTAAAAGTCGTCAACTTCGCGGCCTGCTTTCGCAACGCGCTGAGCTTAATGCCAATTATAAACGTTGAGTATAGGTTTATTTTTGTTAAGTAATAAAAAGAAAATTTATTAATGCGTTGGATTTATTTTTGTAAAATAGCAAAATAAATTTTATTTTGCCATACACATACATTAGGATAAGTGTAAAAAAATAGTGTTACAGAATAGCAATATTTGATAGTGTTTCGACTTCATATTTCTTAGAAATTTATAATATATCTATTAATACTTTTCTAGTACATATAGCTAAATAGAAACCTTCGTTGTGTAGTTTTATACAAAGTCGTATTAATCTTTTAGCAACGATTTTTTCAATAATACGGATAATAATAAATATATTTATTGTAGAGAAATCTTTGAGAGCGAATAATGCTCTCACTTGACTGTTTATTCTGCATTAATCGATATATCATTTTTTTAAAAACTTTAATATAAAAAAGACTTTTATTTCTAAAATGCAATTTTCAGTAAAATAAATGGGATTTAGAATAAAAAGATTATATTCAATCGTTGAGACTGAATTAAATATTTTTTAAAGTTGCAGTTTAATTAATGCATTCATGAATAATTTTTCATTAGACAATAGATTCTACTAAAAAAAAAATTCTCCTTTTTCATAAATGAAATCGATACATATTTTTTAAATCATTGAATTAACTTTTTTTTTTCATTAGACTTTATTTCAAAATTTTAAAGAATATTTCATTTGATTTAATTTTAGTCGTTATTATAATTGTTTTTTTACTATGGTGTAATTTATAAAATATGTCATAATAACTATTTTTATTTGTCAATAGAGGGTATAACAGAAATGATTGTGTGTTTCAATATTTAAGCATTATTAAGCGTGAAATCCAAATGGCTGTTAAATAACGCTTTCAAAAATTGATTATTTTAACACTAGAAAACATGCCCTAGAAATTATTTTGACTTATGAAATAAAATATTTCGATTTGAACCAGAAACTTCTGTATAAAATTTAATTAAATATGTATGTTAGCGGAAGCAAATTGGCCATTCAGAAGGCTGAATTTTTCCTAATTTTCACTGTTTTAAGAAAGTAAACTTTCTTTTTAGTTAGTCGTATTTCGCTAACAGCTACAAAATGTGGGTAAAACCTGTCAAATCAAGATTTATTTCTTTAAAAAAATCATTTAGACATGTTAGAGTTATAGCTCGAAAAAAGAACGAATTTAATTGGACAACTGCTTCAAAAAGAATTTGAATATTAATTATTTTTATTTTGAAAAAAGCTCTAATTATCAAATTTTGATGAAATTGGATCTGCACTACCCATCTTATGCTTACAAAAATTTATCAAAACTTATCAGAAAGTTATCACAGTTATCAAAGTTAGTTTATAATTAGCAAAATCATGCGTAAACAAAAATAATTTTATGTCCAATTTATAACTTGCTCCTCTTAAAAATGGTTAAAAATAAAATATGAAATCAAAAGATTCCGTTTATTTGAGTGGATTACGTGAATTTCAAAAGCTTATTTCACGAGTGTTCTCAAACTTATGGAGATGTAATGAAATGAATATATGAAATATGTAAAAATATTTATACAAGTCAAAAATATTTTTTAGTAACTGTGCACATTTATTCATAGAATCCTAATATTTAATAATTACATGGATTATACCGAAGCTAGTGCAAACATACATGTGATACATAACTAATAAAAAAAGGAAACGTGTGTTTCCTGGATTAAGTGAAATTAAATGAAAAAATATAACAATTAATAAACTCAGCTTGTATTCATATAAAGGTAAATAAATTATAATTTTACCGTCTTTTGATTTTTTAACACGAACGAAAAATATCTAATTGTGTATTAAAATTGATTTAAAAAATGCTGTATGTCAAACGGGCTTTATACTTTACTTGTATACTTTCATTTCTATCACACATTTTTTAAAACTGTGTATTATGAATTCCGCTTACGAGACGCGATTTTGAAAATGAAATGTCTGTCACGATTTTTTGGTTTGTGCCATGATCTGCTGAATGCACAATACCTAAAGCTGCTTTTCTGAAGTTGGAATATAAATACCTGTCAATATATATTTTATAAGCTTCTTTTAAAAAGAATAGGTTTAAAACAAATAAAACCATGACCGTTCGAAATTTTCTTGTAACATCTGCTCAAATAGCATTTTTTAAACTCTAGTTTGATATGTAATGTATAAAATTTCTGAAAAAATATATTTCAGGTTAAAAAAATTTTAAATTGTAAAAAGTTGTTTATTTTTCAATAATTATCATATATAGGTATTTCAATTTATTTAAATATTATGTTATACTGTGTAGCAATAGTTATAAACATAAAGTGCTTTACTTATTCGAATACCTATTTTTAGTATTTTGTCTTAGCTGTATCATAATATTGTGGAATATTAATAAATATTCAAAGAATTAAACTTAAAATTTCTGGAAATATGAGTTGATCTAATCAAAGTATAAATAATGTTATTTTTAAATGTGTAACAAATTTAACCCTTTAAACGTCCCAACGGGTTTTCCGTCACCTAATGTTTGAGTTCGTCCGCTGATTTAACATGAAACCGATATTAATGTTATTATTTTTACTATTATTATTATTACGTAGTGTATAAGATAAATAAATATGTAAGGTACGGACATACAAACACCCATAAAAATAAATTTCATGTACATTAATTTATGAATCATTAAGCATAAATATGCCAGTCACTTAAAGGGTTAAACAATTCATTCAACATAGATTAACACAGCAATTTATGGGGTGAATAAGGTTGTTTGATTACTTTTAAGTCAGTTTTTCTCAAAATAAAGGGGCGAATTGAATTTCACAAATGAGAAATAGTTACCAATGTTCTGAAATAGTTACGAACGTTTAAGCTAAATCATGATTTCTGCACTTATGTCTTTTTCTATTTTTTTACACCATGAACTTCATTTTGCATATGAAGTTTTCTTCTTTTTCCTTCTGCTACGCTTTAAATGAAAAATATTTCATTATAATTATCTGTGTAAGCATTATATTTCTTTAATTTCGTAAAAACCATATGCGGCCTTGATTGTTTTTAGCAGTGTATATCCTAATTACTTACAAAAAGAATCCTGCATTTTATGTGCAAAATGCTAACACGTTGCAGTAGGTAACAAAAATTAAAATAGAAAAATAAATAAATATAAATAATTGAAAAATGTATTTGGTAAAAACTAAAACTCCTGTTCAACAGTATTAAACGAAATATACAATTTAAAGTAACATTAAAAAAAATACGAAAATAAAAGTACTAACAACTGTGGTGTCGATGGTAGTGGGTTAAATTAATAAAAAACACAAATGTATACTAGAGCGCTGGGTAACAAAATTAAAATGTTCAAGAACGCATTCGAAGAACAAATACTTAACATTCCCTTTGTAGAGTTTACAGCATTATAATAATAAATGAATACAGCACGAAACTGAAAGTAAAGAAATCGTGTGCTGAAGCGAAATCACTTGTAGACAAATACAGCCAATTAGTTCAGTCACAATACAAAATATACAGATATGAAGCTTTTTCCAACGACAAATACGGTCCACGTCTGATGCAACTAAACACTGTCATCATCATAAAATCCTGTTTTATACTATATTTAGATAAGCAAGGAAGTTCGTGCTGCATTCACTAGGCATAAAAATCGGTTTAAAAATCTCTGAAGTACCTACTTTATTACACGATATAATCACCATTGGCTTCAATTATTTGTTGCCAAAAATGTACTATTTGTAAAAATAGTTTTTTATTAGTTGAAAAAATGGGTAACAGTCATTGTGACTGCGTCACGGCTGTTTTTGTTGCTGCAGTATTGCTATTTCAACTGTTAATTATCGATGGACAAAAATAGATTTAAAAAAATGTCCTATGGGGTGACGCCTGGAAGTAAGGTAGATGAGGGAAAACTAACAAGCCCAGTGTTTTGGTCACGTGCATGGTCGCATTCGCTGTATGACGACAAGCATTATCGTGGAGGAGGAGAATTTATTTCCTGTTTACCAGCGTTAGCTGTTTTTGGAGCTCAATGTCTGAAAAGTTTCCTAAATATAACAAGTAAATATCGACCGTAGTGGTTTTCCCGCTCTCTAAGAATTTGTAGTGAATTTGTGTGATTTCATTTTTAAAAGGAGATACTTGACAGATCCGCATGACAAAATAAATAAATAAATAAATGTTTTTATACAGATGTAGAATTTAAAAAATAATAATAATTTATAACAGTTTATAAGTTTAATCACGAAATCTTTTTCTTCTGTTTTACAAATATATTACATGTTTTAAAAAGAAAGTACTGAAGTTGTAATTATTAAATATTTCTGTGTATAGAATATATCCATTCAGTGCAATCAACAAAAATTTGAAAATTACTGAAAGTATTTTTTTATGTATATTTATGCCTATCATTTACTGAACTACCTATTTATTAACATTTAATTGTACAACATTGTATTTCCATAGAATCAGTTTGTTTTACTTCTAAACAACTTACAATAAATATAATTAATTTATACAGATATTTCATTTAAAGTTTTTAAATTGAGTGCAAAAATGTTTTCTAAGTCATATATTTAAAAATGTAATCTACGAGATTAATTTACAGTAAATATTAGAATTGAACAAGGTGATTTTATTTGTGTAAAATGGTTTGCATTTAAATAAGTTATAATATATCATATCCTTAAATGAAGCAAGAAAATAATAAATATTTGTCTCATTCATTAAATTAACTGAATTTTCATTATCAACTCATTATCATGGGAATGGTTTCGTTTTTAAACAGTCACAATTAAATTATAGCTAACAGCTGCAAAATGTAATTTTTCAAAAAAATATTTTACATATTATGTTATTGTTGAAATTAATTACTAACGTATTAAAATAATTTGTTTTAAAACATATTTTTCAGAATAACAATAACTAAAACAATTTCATAAAAAGGCCTTTTTTAATGTTAGTAAAATTAGTAGAATTAGAGTTTTCACGAATGGGATTTTATTATTATTCATTATTTGTCTTTTCATTTATGTACATGCCCAATGTACACAGAAGAGCCAATGCATTATGACTACCTGTTTAATACAATTTTCCACCCATAAATCTAGCAACCCCCGACGTGGTATCAACTCGACAAAGGTTTCATAGGTTATCTGAGGTATCTGGTCTCAACCCCTCACCAGCTCGTCCGGCAATTCTCGTACATTTCGAGCTGAGATATCATGACTGCACACACTTGGGTTTCGAGATGGAACCACAAATATTCTGTTGGATTCATGTCAGGTGGAATTGGCAGCAAGGACATAACTTGAAATTACCTAGGAGCTCCTTGAACAAATGCCTAATAAATCAATCCGTATGACAAGGTGCATTATCCTGTTGGTAAATGTAAGAACCAGCAGAAAACATTGTTGTTATGAAAGGGCTTACATGGTGTATAATAATGTTCAGGTATCGCACATGCATCAGTGATTGTCCAAGTGAAATTATGGATCCTAATTTTCTCCATAAAAATACAACCTACATGATAATAGAGCCGTCACAGGCAGTGTTGGGTATGAGCGCGCTCACTGAACGAAAACTCACGAGTTTCGCTCACTATTTGTGAACTTTGAACTGAACTTCGCTCACTATTTTATAAACGAGTTTGAACTGAACGGAAACTCAAAAAATAGACGAGTTTGAACGAAATTTACGTTCAAATTCACGTTCACTTTTTTCATAATTTATTTAAAAATTTTCCAGACCTTGGTACATTTTTTCCCTCTTTCAAATGCCATTTAGAGGCCTACACGAGTCTCAGGACGGGTTAAGTCTCGATATCACTTCACTGGGTAGTATCCTAGTCTTACTTCTTCTGCAGACCGAGTCGCGCCGAACCGGACCTGGGCTGTATACAATTTCGCCGAAAATAGATATATACAGTAAACTCTCTGTAGAAGGTGGACTGTGTAAGGCGGAAATATGTCTAAATCAGAAAGATTTTAAAAGAAGCATAAACATCGCAGCCTACGGCACTTCTGCATAAATGGAGATTATAAACAGACTAAAGTAAGTTTTTTGGCCAGAACTCTTGCGTAAGGGTAAATATCAATGTCCTGTAGAAATGTACTCGGGGTCGGGCCGGGTTCCGTGCGAAATTTCAACTTTTTTTTCCAGGCCGGGCCAAGCTCGGACCTCGTTTTTAGCTATTATATCGGGCCGGGTCGGGCCTTGTTTT
The DNA here is from genome assembly GCA_964019185.1 of Maratus speculifer. Taxonomy (NCBI): domain Eukaryota; kingdom Metazoa; phylum Arthropoda; class Arachnida; order Araneae; family Salticidae; genus Maratus; species Maratus speculifer. The sequence goes on along the minus strand of OZ025294.1, from coordinate 163,367,748 downwards.
TAGCTATTATATCGGGTCGGGTCGAGCCTTGATTTTAGCTATTATATCGGGCGGGGTCGGGCCGCTAAATTTTTTCTACGAGCCGGGCTGGGCTCGGGCCGAAATTTTTATTTTAATATCGGGCCAGACATTTTTTTTTTTCTATGGATCGGGCCTGGAAATTTCCGTCCGTTCATACCTCTATCTTACATATCGAATGGTCAAATGATTAGTTCACAAAATTTTGTAAATTTGGACAATAATGTCCAAACATAAAAAAAAAGTGAACTTTTTATTGAACTTCGTTCACTTTTACAAATGAGTTTGATTTGAACGAGTTCGTTTGAAAATTTTTGAATTTGAACGTGAACTTAAATCACTTTTCAGAAATTGAACGTGAGTTTGAGTTAGTTCGTTTATTTTGTGAACGTGCCCAACACTGGTCACAGGCATATTTTCGACCAACTGTGTATTTTTAAGCCAGTTTTTCCGTTGGAATTCGGCGCATTCGCATGCGCCTGTCAATGAGATATACCAGAAAACAGGACTCTTCAGACCATGGAGCTTCCTTCTAACCTTCTATGATCCAAAATTGGTTCATTTCAGGCATCTTAATTGGTTGAAATAATTTTCAACATATACTTTTTTAAGCAATTATTTCCGATAAGATGATGTTTGTTAGCTTGTCTAATCGTATTTTCAAACAGGTCATGACACAGTTCTGGAATGTTGGTTGTCATAGATTTGATGCAACATTTAATAGCAGAATGCATCTTAATAGCTTATTTCAGAAAATTTACCTATAATTACAACTTATGTGCAAATTAAAGATAATATCTAAGACAATGATCCGCTCGTGCTCTAGAACGGTACAATATCAATTATTATCAAAATCCTTTGTGCCGTTTTCTAAATATAATTAGTTTGACCCTGACCCAAAGTGACCCAAATTGACTTACTAATAAAATTTTCACAGGCATGGGATCTAATCCAATGCTTTATATGCTTTATTATAATGCTTTTACCAATTTATTATATTTACCAAAATATTTTGAGCGTTTTTGAATAAAATTAGCTTTACTTAGCCCATTTATTTTCTAGTGCCCCATAATGCAAAATTTAGTCATAAAAGTAATCAATAACTTCTAGTTACAGACGTTTCTAAGATAAAATTTACGTACACAGAGAGACACACAGACGCACACACAGACACAAGATTTTCTCATATTATTATGTAAGATTAATGCATCCTTGAATAAAACTACAACCTCTTAATGTAAGACTGTCTCTAAAAATCCCGCTTATCTTTATTTTAAATTCATATTTTAATAATTCTCTCAGTTAAACAATATCCACTATCTATGAAAAATTTTGTAGATCCTTCAATCTAAACTTACAGTTATATTAAAATTACTTTATTCACACGTTAAAATAGCAAACGTATTACAGAACATTATTAAGTATTAAAATCCTGAATAAATTGAACCGCCTTCCCTATTTATTTAATTTTCAAAATGATATGCATTTCATTTCTCACACTGGAATAAAAAATTTAATATTTCATTTTAATCGAAATAACATATTTCCTCTAAGGATTTCTTGGATCCGAAGTTCAAAATATATCGGGAAAATAATTCATAAGCTTAAACTGCATAGAATTACAATAAGGTGTTTTCAATACAAAAATATTTTGTAAGATAAGGATAGATACGTTTACATTTGTATTAAAATGAAAACGATATTCTGTTACAAAGAATCAAAATAAATGTAAATTAGAAAGATATAATTTTTTAAAGAATGTTTAAAATGAAATCTACCCATATGCATGATTATTTTATTTTTAATGTGACACATTTTCTTTAAAAGTTTTAAGTAAAGTAACAATATAAAACTGAAATATTGTTTTCGATTATTTATTTGAATTAAAAAAATTTTTTTTGAAATATTCATGAATTTTTAGGGACTCTATACGAATTTCATTGTTTATAAGGTCATGTAATATTTTTAAATGTTACATTATCTTAATATTTTGTAATGCTTAATTGTGTTAATAATGAGGTCAGTATACTTTTATGCATCGATCAAATAACAAGGCGTTCGGGCACCACTATTTTTGAAAGGAAATGGTTATCTTAATTAATAGTTATTTTTTATACTATTAAATAAGACGAAGACAGTTACACAGAAAAATATTAAACCAGAATCCATCGAATTCTGCGTAACTTACAAATGCATTAAAAAAACAGCTTACATTTTCATACTGAAATTCTTGTCTAAAAAATTTTATTTTTAAAGAAATTTTATGTTCTCATTATCCTAAAATAACATTAAACTTTGGAACTATATTATTTATTATAAAGTGATAACTTAAATGCACCTACAGTTGAACGTCTTTCAATAAGTCAATAATTCTTAAAGTATATAAAAAAGCCGACAGTTGATTGCTGAACAATATATGATTGATATATGATTCACTGAAATAGATAAGAGTAAACTGGGTAAAATATTTTCTTCTACTGCTAGAATTAAAAATTATATTTAAGAAATTCTTATATATATATATTGATTAAGTAATATTAAGTTTAATTGAAAATATTGTTTTGGTACGTTTTATTCATGCGTTTTATTTTGCATTAACGTGTTGTTTATACCAGCGAGTATATTCAAAATGATTTGATAGATAATAAAAAAAATAACAATAGAATGAATACATAATTTTTTCAGAAGTTCTGCAATTCTGGATCCCTGGGAACTAATTTTCAAAGCAGAAGTTAAGTTTTGCCTTAATATTTAATTTCTTTTTATTAATTAATTTTTGCGATTTTAGTTTTTGTATGTATATATATATACATACATAAATACATACATACATATATACATACATATATATATACCTATATATATATGTATATGTATATGTATATACACATATATTTATTTTTCATTACAAGCAATTATGGATTAGTCAATTAAGTACATTACATTCAGAATTTCATATTGGGAACATATCGGTTAGTGACGAAATTATTTAAAATCATAGCCGAAAATTCTTGTTTTCATTTCTTAGAATATTCAATTCGGAATAATACATACCATGTTAATATTCTTTAGATAGTTATACATGGATAATTTTGAATTTAATTATAAATGCGTGAAAACACTCAAGTTCGGCAAAAGTTAATTTAGTCGAGAAATTAGACAAGCCATAGGAGTAATGACAAAGGTAATATTGATTTTATGTTTCGCTGTCGTGAATCCGAAGTGAAATATACTACGGTCAGATGTGACAATTCAAAAATTTTCTTCCATCTTATGCATTTTAATACTTTTAGAAAAACGAAGCATAGCAGCGCCATCGGTTGGTTGTTTAAACAAAATTCTACAGTAAGCAACAACTTATGTCAACTTGTAACTGAATCTGAAATTTGTTAAAATCAATACATTAGTTTTTGAGATAGAGCTTTTGCAAAATCTTTTATAAAATTCTGCATAACAGCGCCCCATAACGGTTACTGTAAACCCAAAACAAATCAAAATCATTTTTTTATCAGGCACTAATTGAATCGGAAGACTGATGAAAATCCATGCATTAGTTCTTGAGATACATTTATTGTAAAATCGTGAAAGATGTAGAACAACAATGCATTTTAATGGGCGATTTAAACCAAAAAAAAAATATATATCTCAATCTGAAAATTCCGTTTTAGAAAATTCCGTGCATTAGATCTTCAGGTAGATCTATTGCGATAATCAAGGATAATGCATCATGGAAGCGCCACTTTTCGAGAGATTTGCATAGAATAAAATCAGCACTAAGCGATATTAAGTACTAACTAAATATAAAGTTTTATGAATATCCATGCACTAGTTCTTAAGGTATAAATATTGTGTAAATTGTAAATAATGCAACCTATTAGCACCACCTTTTCAGCAATATACACCAAAAACTAATCAGATCTAGTTTCTATCAGGTTTCGCATAATCTAAAGTTTTGTAAAATTGTGTGCCATAGCTCTTTAGATAGACCTATTGCGATAATCACAAATAATGTACTATAGCAGCGTCACCTGTTGAACTATTCATACTAAAACGTAATTAGACTATGTTATAAAGTCCTTCCGGCAATGCCGGGAGGAAGAGGTAGCTTTCATATACTTATACATTTATTTATTTATTTTAAAGTAAGTTACATTGTTCAAAAATACTAAGCTCAAATTAGTGGAAAAAATCTAAGAAAATTAGTGATTTTATAAGATTGAACACTAGTTTTTGTCAAGACTGAATATTAATAGGAATTTTTAGAAATTAGTCATATTTTATTCAACCTGGTTTTATTTTAAGTGATTTAGAGAGTCACCAAATTCCACGATATCATAAAGTGTATGCCATTTTAAAGCAACATGATGCATCGTTAGATCAGACCGTTTCAAAATGTCAGCCATAAGCAAAATTCAAAGTGCTATAACTCAATCATTTTTTTAAGATATAGACAAAACAAAAAGTGTTCTGGAATCATTGTTTTAAGTTTTAATACGTAAAAGAAAAATATTTTTCAACTTTTAATTTTTGCGCATTTAATTTTAAATTTTAATTTTTTTAAATTTAAAATGGCCACCATTTTGAAACAAAATGGCGGATGATGCTGGCCAACGAACTCGGTCGATACATTTGTATGTACTATGTACATACCAAGTTTCATTGAAATCGGTTCATAAATGCACGTGTTATTACGTGACAAATATCAGATCGTTTCAAAATGTCAGCCATAAAAAAATTCAAAGTGCTATAATTCAATCATTTTTTGAGATATAGACAAAATAAAAAGTGTTCTGGAATCTTTTTTTTAAGTTCTAACACGTAAAAGAAAAATATTTTTCAACTTTTGATTTTTTTGCATTTAATTTTAAATTTTAAATTTAAAAAAAAAATTAAAATGGCCACCATTTTGAAACAAATTGGCGGATGATGCTGGCCAACGAACTCGGTCGAGACATTTGTATGTACTATGTACATACCAAGTTTCATTGAAATCGGTTCATAAATGCGCGTGTTATTACGTGACAAAAATCAGATCGTTTCAAAATGTCAGCCATAAGAAAAATTGAAAATGCTATAACTCAATCATTTTGTAAGATATAGACAAAATAAAAAGTGTTCTGGAATCGTTGTTTTAAGTTCTAACACGTAAGAGAAAATTTTTTTCAAATTTTGAATTTTTCGCATTTAATTTTAAATTTTAAATTTTTTTAAAAATTTAAAATGGCGACCATTTTGAAACAAAATGGCGGATGATGCTGGCCAAGGAACTCGGACGAGACATTTGTATGTACTATGTACATACCACGTTTCATTGAAATCGGTTCATAAATGCGCGTATTATTACGTGACAAAAATCAGATCGTTTCAAAATGTCAGCCATAAGAAAAATTGAAAGTGCTATAACTCAATCATTTTTTGAGATATAGACAAAATAAAAAGTGTTCTGGAATCTTTGTTTTAGGTCCTAACACGTAAAAGAAAAATATTTTTCAACTTTTAATTTTTTCGCAATTAATTTTAAATTTTAAATTTTTTAAAAAATTTAAAATGGCCGCCATTTTGAAACAAAATGGCGGATGATGCTGGCCAACGAACTCGGTCGAGACATTTGTATGTACTATGTACATACCAAGTTTCATTCAAGTCGGTTGATAAATACGTTAGTTATCGCATGACAAAAATCAGATATATATATATATATATGGTTATATATATATATATATATATATATATATATGTCAACATTTGAACGGAGGGTGGTTTTGGGGTCTGGGGGTCATGATCGGTGAAAATATACCAAAATTTTCCGGAAGTGCTTTCCTCCGGACGGCTGCAATAGGTAGCTTTTTACTTTTTGTAATGAAAGCTACCTAATAAAGTACTAGCCAAAAGTAAAGTTTTATGAAAATCTGTATACATGGTATTGAGGTATGGCTATTGTATAAATCGTGAATAATGCAGTATGGCAGAGCCACTTATTGAGCTATATGCACCAAAAACTAATGAGATCTAATTTCTATCAAGGTTTAGCAGAATCTAAATTTTTGTGAAATTCCGTGCATTATTTCTTGAGATAGAGTACCCACAAAATTTTGTCGCATATATACAGACACATTCATATACTTACAGAGAGACATTTTGTAAAAACATGTTTTTCGGGTTCTCTGACCCTAAAACGTATAAATTCGTCGAAAACCTGATTTCGAAAATTTCCACGTATCCAATATCTTTTTTCTTTTAAAGAAAGAAGAAAGTAATAAATGACAAGTATATAGAAGCATACCACAGGAACAATACCTATTATCTCACAATCTATGCAAATGCAGTAGATTTCTTTTGCAGGCACAAAAAAAAAAAAAGAAAAGAAATTGGAATATTTTTGAACGCTAGGAAAATACAAATTATTTCTATCATTTACTATGGAATATAGCATACAGTTTAAAAGAAATTTAAAATATTTAAGCAATAGATTATAGAAAGCGATATTTAATAAAATAAAGTGCGATAATTTAAATACATACGGCGTGTACTCACAAATTAAAAATGTACACTTAAAAGAAATTCTACAAAGTTACTAAAAATTTTCTAAAAACTGAGAATCTTATAACTTTTTATGTAACGGAAATAATAAAATTTCATGTAACAACTGAACATTTGCACTACAAATCAAAAAATCTCCAATATTACTAAGAATCTTTTTGGAAATTACCATGATTAAAACTTTTTGGTGTAACCGCAACTCCGATAACAAATAAAATTTCTGTAATTTTCGTAGATTCGTTCATAAAGCTAAAAATTTATGTAGCTTTAGAAAAACGAGATTTGTAGATTTACAACTTTTCTTATGAAATGTACAATTGAAAATTTCGTAAGTATACAGATTTCTGTAACTTTACATCAGTGGAATTAAAGTTGTTTAGAATGTAGATATTTTACCACTAAAAAGAGCTAAATATCATTCTTTACAAAGACTCTTAGAGAAATAAAAATTAAAATAACTCATTAATACAGAGGACAATAGAAAGGCCATTTACAACAAACAAATCAATAATATTTATGATAAATAAAAGAAAATGTAAGTATGGATTAATCTGGAAAATATTTTCAGTTTGATCAATTTCTATTACTTAAAATATTTAATATTTTCAATTTTGGAATATATTTTTAATTGCCTTTTGTTCCCATATGCACGACTAGGTGTATAACACTCACCGGTACAGAGAACAATCTACGGACCATAACAAACAGGTCTGTAACATTCATAATCGATAAAAGAAAAAATAAGTCTAAAAGAATCCGGAACAATGCTTTTAGTTAAATTAACTTATGTTAGCTAAAATATTTAATATTTTGAACTCTTAATTTTGGAAAATGTTTTAATTGCCTTTCGTTTCCATATGCAGCGATCAGTTTTGTTAAAAGAATAAATGTTGATACCGTAAATTCCGACATATAATGCATACTGGTGTTCAACATTCATCTACGGATTTAAACCGTGTTTTTTTTTTTTTTTTTTTTTTTTTTTTTTTTTTTTTTTTGGTAAATTTGTAGTTACGACTCCAAGATTGTCTGAACAAAGAATTCTGAAATAGAACTATCACATGCGATGCTCTTATCTTTTGAAGCCATACATTCCAAGAATTTCCCTCAACTGTCAAAAAATAGTATTCTGAGAATGACTAGTGTTAAAAGGATCAATATATTGAAACAAAAGTACTTTTTATTTATAATGCGAAGAAAATATATTTTCCACTTGCCTACTAAACTCTAATTATATCAATTAACATATACAAAATTATTACAGCTGCTTTTTAAAAAAAATAAAAGGTTGCTTATTGTTAAAGCTTTATTTATTATTATTATTAATTTTTTATTATTATTACATTTTTAATAATCTTTTCCTGATTTTTAAATTATAATTTTTATATTCAGCATATAAGTGTACCAGTAAATTTCACTTGTATTTTTAGCATTAAATTCCGTGTTATATGCGGGCTATAATTTCTGTTAGTTGGAAAAGGCTTTCTGGTTTAAAACTGTTGAATAAAAAAATAATAAATGATAAGTTAATCATACCTATTTCAAAAAAATATTTTTAACATAAAAAAAAAGATTTGTCCGATATTTGCAGGTGGCCACTATAATTATATTGCTCATCAAGAAACGTAATGGTGTTTCGTGTTCGTAATCGTGTTTAATTTTCAAAAATGTTTCTTTCCAAGACTATTAACCTCCTGACTGACGCCGGCTGATTTTTTCACACACTAAGCTGCAGGTTTCACTGCAACATAAGCAATATTTAAATTAGTATAATTCCACAAATAAAACCCAGTTCTGAAAAATTAAGTTAGGATTGATGCTATCAAAGATTATACACCGATACTAATAACGTATTTTGCATCAGGTTGGATAAAACATCTTTTTTTTATATTTTTAATAAATTACAGAGAAAACAACATTACAATATTACCCTTTGGCTGGGCAGTCAGGGGGTTAAATACGAGAATTTGACGCTCGAAAATCACTATTATTACCACTGACTCACTGACTCACTCATTAAAATGTTTGACTACTTCCAGGTGACTTAGAAAGTTAAAATTTGGTGAAGAGATAGGTTATTGGATTTATATATAGACAAAAATCAGAAATCACCACATTAAACATTAATGGTTGGTTAAAAAATAAATTATTGGATTACAATGGGAGTTTATGAGAACTATGCGAAATACCAGAAATAGTGCGAAGTTGGCGTCACCTTTGGCGAGTATCGGGGCTGATCTTTGAAACTACCGAACCGATTTGAAAAGTAATAATACCAAAAAGTAATAATACCAAAAAGATGGTAATCGCCCTGGTTCAAACGTAGGCAATATCTTATGTTATTGCCTTTAACCTAAAAGGGGGTGCAGGAGCAAAAATGTTCTAAAAATGTGATTTTTGTGTTACTGAAGGGCCTAGAAACATAAAGTTTAGCGTGCTAATTACTTATAAGATATAAATGATCACTAAGAGCATTTGCTAAAAAATACAATGCTTAAAAGGGGTGAAAATCCATGAAAAGCGTTCTAAAAACATTCTAAAAAGCAATTTTTAAACAATCTCAGCAAATAAAGAACCTATTTTAAAAGTAATGATATTAAAATGATCGGGACAGTCCTTGCTCCAACATAGGTTACATCTTATGTCGATGCCACTAATCCAAAAGGAGCAAAAAACGTTCTAAAATGCGACTATGTTAATACGAAATGTTTTGCTGACAAACCTAGAAATATAAAATTTGGCATGTTAATTATTTATAGGTTATAAATGATCTCTAAGGGAATTTGTTAAAAAATACGGAATTTAAAAAAGATTAAAATGCACGAAAAGCGTTCTAAAAATGTTCTAAATTGGGATCTTTAAACAATCTCAGCAAATAACGAACCGATCTTAAAATTAATGATATTAAAAGTATGGTGACACTGACAGTCCTTGCTCGAACACAGGCTATAGCTTTTGTCAATTCAGCTAACCCAAAGGGGGTTCAGGAGCAAAAAACGTTCTAAAAATGTGATGTCTGTGTTACTGAAGGCACTAGAAACATAAAATTTGGCATGTTAATTACTTATAAGATAAAAATGATCACTAAGAACATATGCTACATCAGGTCATTTATATGTACAAATATTTGTTAACATATACAAAATTTTTTAAAAATGCGTGAAAAGCGTTCTAAAAAATTTCTAAGTGACGATTTTTAAACAGTCGTGGGAAGTTAATGAACCGATTTAAAAAATAATTATGTCAAAATGATCGTGACAGTCCTTGCTCCAACAAAATTACTGAATGAATTATGGAATTACAATGGGAGTCTATGGGAATTTGGCGAAATACCAGAAACAGTGCCAAATAAGCATCACTTTTAGCAGGTAATTTATGTCGCCAATTTGGTGATATACACACAAGTTGATGACAAACTTTTTTGGTCAATAGGATAATCAAGTAGTACCGAATTACATAAAAGAAATATCCTTATTAGTGGGATTTAAAGGAACATAAGCATCCCTAATATTCATATTTTAAGTATGAATGGAATTTTTTCAGAAGCATTCCTGTAATAGGGCTGAATGAGCAATGCACTATAACGTTACATATGTGCAAGAAAACATAGAATATGACAGCGAAAAAACATTGCGTAAATGCAGGGAAAAGTTGTAAGTTTAATATTAAATAAAGGTAATTTAATATTAAGCCTATTTATTAAAAAAAAAACATAAACCTTCTTTGACAAAAAATAATGATATCTCATCAAAAACATAAATGCGAAAGAAAGTCAAGTTCATTTACGGTTTCGCCAATAAAAGAAGTGAGATCTAACTGGAAACCAAGTTCTTTCGAAGCTCGTTAAATCAGAGCTCCTGTCATGTGTAATGTCCTTCGATTGCTTAAAATGGTTTGGTACGTTACTTGATATGTACTATGGATATGGAATGGTCGCTATATTGTACAATGGAGCGACTCAGCCACCAACTTTTATCTTTGAGTTTCAGTACAATTTAGTCTAGTATGTCATTGGCAAAGATCAAGTTAATCAAGTATTCGAATAAGTATATAGAATTTAAGATATTGATAATATAAGTAAGCGATTAACTTTAAGTTATGATCAATTCATCAGAGAAATTTGAAAGGAGAAAACTTGCCAAGTCGCTCCATTGAATAGCAAGTAAAGTAACAAATCATTTTAAGCAACTTGGTTTCCAGTTAGATCTCACTTCTTTTATTAGCAAAATTGTAAATGAACTTGGCATTCTTTCACATTTATATTTTGATGGGATTTAATCTTCTATGTTATTCAAAATAATATAAACATTGCATTATAACAATATACTATGTTTTAGTATTGTCTCACATTTAATAACAATATATTTCGACATACAAGATTGATATAATATTTAATAACTAGACACCTCTGGAGACCAATTTGGTCTCCATTAAATATATGCTAAGCAGCGTATTATGTTATTTCCAGTCTTAAATTTATATAGTTAGTTAATCCTTCCCTAAATTCATAGATTCTAGAGAAATCAAGAATTCTTTGTTATCTGGATAACATTTCATACATTTTTTGTTGTTATATATTTTTTCGCTTATGACAACTATCATTTAATTTTCGTAGTTGTAAAAATGAGAGAGCTTTTTAAACAGCTGACAGCTTCGTTAACAGCTGACAGCTGAGAGCTCAGTTTAACCCCTTGGGGACGAGCGACCACAATAGATGCCGGCACCGATTGTACTCAGATCCCGCGAGACTACCATTGATGACGGCGCTGTTTGTACTCACATCCCGCGAGACTACCATTGATGCCGATCAAACGGAACGTTTTGTTTTTCACAGTTTAGCATATAAAAAATTTATCCTAATTCTATTTGAATGTATATTAAGGAAGAAGAGTTCTCCTTCAAACTAGGAAAGCTAATGAAAACATTTTTTTTTTTAATCCACGCGAATTTAATTTTTTATGGAAATACTACAATGGGAAAAAGATTATTTTTTCATCACGTCTTTGTGTTTCATAAATCTTTTTACGCGTCTAGTAAAACTTTATTTTTCTTTATTAAAAATAATGCTACTGAACTTCAGAAGGAAAAATTTGCGGTTAACGTAAGTAAGTGTATTACTAAGGATATTTAAGGTTACGAATGATAACATGAACATTTGATTCATTGCTTTTTTTCCCGCTCTTTTATATCGTTCAGATCGTAGTGGCAAAAACCGACGTCATTAATATTTCGTGTTTTTCTTTGTTACAGAAGGAAAGATTTATCTTTTTTATCTTTTTATTTTATTTCAGGAGTGCTTCGCAGTTAAAAAATAAAAAATAATAAGAAAGAAAGAAAAGTGTTACTAACTGATTGTGGAAGCTGATACGCTGATAACATTCTTTCTCAGTGCAGCTAAATTAAGAATATTTTTCTGCGTTCTTCTTTTGATAAATTTTTTACTTTTCACACTTGTTTCGTTTAAATAATTTCGTTTAATTCGTTTTAAATTAATAATATATATTTAAGCGATATCGTTTATTAACTAATTAAAATGTCTAAAAGACGCCGGTATTTGACTGCTGATGAGATAGAGGATATTATGAATAAAACTTTTTCAAATCATTATTAAATTTTATTCATAATTATCCAATAATTTTTATTTGATATACCTTATTATACGATGTACCATATGGAAATATATTTTCTATTTCTGAAATAATTTTAACATAAATATATTTTGGAAAGGTACATTTTTAATTTTTACTCTGATTTCACATCATTACTGATTATAATTCAAGACTTTGTTTGTTTTTAATTATGTGTTATATATATCTTTTTATTTCAAAAATATTATAAAATTAAACTGTTTTTTTTAATTCAATCTTACACACACACACATATATATATATATAAGTGTTACAAAGCAACAGTAGCAGGTTGTTTGTAAGTTTTATTTAATATTTTTCATTTCTAAATAAATCGTTTTTTGTAAAACATTTATTTTACTTACTGAAAGTGTTAAAAATTATTAAATATCAAGATGGTTAGGCTTGTTTTTCTATTATAGCAAAATGTTTCATAGGTTGATATTTAACAGCCTGGTAAGTATTTTTCTGTCATGTTATATCATTTTAAAAGCTAAAAACAGGATATTAACTATTCATTATTTACATTTAAATATTTTTTTCCATTTAAAATATCACACAATATACATCATTTTTTGAATGAATATATTAAATAACATCAAATTCCATGTATGTGAATTTCAAAAAGTTTCACGCGAAAGTTATTTTTTTATTAATTTTTAAAGAATTTTTGACAAGCTTTAGGCTTAACTGCGCGAAATCCTCCGGCCCAGAAGGTGAAATCGAATTTCCCCACTCCGTCCTCAGATGCGCACTTCAAAATGCGCGCGCCGTCGCGAACGGGTTAACCTTACAAAATTCGTAGGCTTAAACTGAGATTTGTTCATAAGTTATCGAAATTAAATATACTTTACCTAATTTTTTAATGTAATGAAATTTATTTAAATTTGAAAATCCCGCATTTATAATTGTTTTTCATTATTTAATAATTGAGAAACGAATATGCTTATTTTTGCATTTATTAATTTTTTGTCCGATTTCATAAATATGACATAAATGTAAAATAAATATGACATAAAAGAAACATAGCTAACGGATGCAAAGTAAAATCTTCGTGAAAGCAAACCGTAAACAGATGTTAGCACTTTCAATTTACATGCTATGACGTCATAAGAATATTGTCCATGCCCATTCATTATTTGAGTGCTTTGCGAATTATTCTATTCGTGTTAAAAAAATTTTTTGGTACACATAGTTATACCGTTGACCATAAAATTATGGCCAAAGTCTAAGATTAGATGCCAATAATATATTATCGTGAATGTCGCATTCAGTGACATTAATTATGATTCACTTGTTTAAAATGTCATTAAGTTATTTTTATTTCGACTTTTTATTAATATTTTTTAATATTCTACTAATTATTTGTTTTATCGTTATTTAAAATATAAAAATTATGTCAATATGTTATATTTGGCTTTTAATCTGGCGATTTGTATAATTTGGCAAAATTGATCGACGGGATAACAGAGTAGGACCATTTTTTTCTTTCATGTGAATGATTCTTTTGTATTTGTTTTCTTTATAAAATCGGATACTTAGTTGTCGACCTAATTTTAATTGAAGAGGAAGAGTTCCATATCTTGTTGTGGCTGGTGCGATTGGCGAAAAAATCGAAATTGACGACAAAAAGACATTTTAGCAACTTAGCGATTTCTGAAGATGGTGGAAAACCATGATTTTTAAATAATTTATAAGGATATATTTATTTAATAAACGTTTTATATGCCATATGTTAGAAACTTATACGATGTTTATATAAATATTTTTATGTAAATACATTTTAGATATGAAAAACACAAAAGGTTAAAGTCCATTCCAGTAGTAAAAAAGCATCCTCAAAGGTAACCACAATGATTCATTTAATGTAAAAAAAAAAAAAAAAAAAAAAAAAAAAAAAAGATTATAGAACTTTTCCCAATTGAAGTTATCGTAGAATAAATGTTCATTTGAACGTAGATTAGAAACAAAAACGTTTGATGTTAAAATGAAATATTTGGCACAGATGTCACATGCATATCGGGTTTGGCACGATGTTTATTCGTTAAAATTTGGCAATAACTTTATATATCAGTTTTACATATGTTTTTAAATTATCTTATATATTAAAGCAAAAGCCTTTTTTCATTCAGCACACTCAAACTGCTCTCTGCGCATTCCTGCTTGCGCAGATCCGACAACAGAACCAATGAGAGAAGAGATAGTTACTGTCTCTAATTGTTAGCGTGGTATGCCCGCGTTCGTTGTTTGTTGTAGCAGAGCCAATGGATCTATTGTGTGCTTTTAAAATGTGCAATTAAATATATGTATGGATTTTTATATCGCAACGTAATTAGTATATTTTTAACATAGGATTTCAACAATATAACCTGGTAAGTGAGAACTTTTTTTTTTGGATGGCAATGTAACATTGGGTCGATCGAGTTTATTTATTTTGATTTTGCCCGTTTTTATTGAAGGACATAATTTAACCGTTTCTTCTATTGCATAACACTTTTTATTTTGTTTTCAATCTTTTTTTTAAGTAATTCGTTATTGTGATCTTCATTTCTGTCATATGAAAAATACATTTCTATTTTGCCATGGGTACACTGAAGTAAAATATCCCCCTTACGATGTTCGCGAAAACTTTTCTCGGATAGTATTTTTTCGATTGATGCTTAATTTTATATTTCATAATATTATTTAATTTGATTTTGCCCGTTTTTATTGAAGGATATAATTTAACCTTTTTTTCTATTGCGTAACACTTCTTATTTTGTTTCAATCTTTTTCTTTTTTCTAAAGCAATTCCTTATTGTGATCTTCATTTCTGTCATATGAAAATTTCATTTCTATTTTGCCTATAGCATTTACATTTGTTGCATTATCATTTTGAAAATTGATAAAAAATAACAAAAGACAAAACATTGCAAATTCTAAATCCGTATTACTCAACTAAATAAACGTAGGTCTTGCAAAAAATAAACAAAATAATAAGAGATCAAAGTAGATGCCTTATAAATAACTTATTTTTTTTAAATCTGCAGCTACAATATATATATATATATATATATATATATATATATATATATATATATATATATATATATATATATATATATATATATATATTTAATTTGGACATGCAAAAAACATTCTGAAATGTCTCAATCAATTACAAGATTTTTGTGGGGACTTCTACTGATTAATAATTTTTGTGGGGTTTTTACATAACTGAATGACTTTTTTTCCATGATTGATTAATGAATTTTATAAGTTTTACCCCACATGACCAACTGTCGAACTGATTGACAAATTTTCTATTTTTCATGTGATGGATCGAGAAATTTTGTGATTTTTTTTTCTGATGAAAAAAGAAATGTTGCATCTTTTCTCCAAGCAATTAATGGAAGCTTTTTTTTAATTTGTTGTTTTTTTCTCGCAATCTTTTGATGTAATTTGCCGTTTTATTGAATTTATCCTTCTTTCGTGATTTTTTTTTTTTGAGAAAATGTCGTTTTTTTACCTTTTTGAGAAATTTGTCTTTTTTTTGCTATTTTTTGTGAAATTTACATTTTTTTGCGATTACCTTGGCAAAATTTATGTGCTTTTGAGATCTTTGGATGAAATTTATGTCTTTTATGATACCTGGACAGTTTCGAAAAATTTTATCGTTTTTCTCGAGTTCTTTCGATGAAATTGTCGTTTTGTCATGATCTTTCGATGTAATTTCCCGTTTCATTGAAGATCTATTTGCAAAATTTGTTGTTTTTTTCTGCGAAATTACCTTTTTTTGTGATTATTTGATGAAATTTGATTTTTTTTCAATCCTTTGACGAAATTTGCTGTTTACTCACAATCATTTGTCAAAATTTATTGTTTTCTCACAATATTTTGAATTTTTTTCACAATATGTTTAATTTGCCATTTTTTAGAGTTTTTTTTTTGTCAAAATTTGCTTTTTTCGAAATTTTTTTAAACGTTTTGGCAAAATTTTGATTTTTTGCAATATTTTCACGAAATTTGTTTTATTTGAGATACCTGGAAAAAAATTTTTCTGCAGTTTTTTGACAAATTTTTTAGAGATCTTTTGAAGAAATTTGTTGTTTTTTGCAATCTGTTGACGAAATTTGCTGGTTTTTTTTTTCACATCTATTTACAAAATTTCCAGGTGTTCCTTTTTTTGGGGGGGGAGGTATTTTGACGAAATTTGTAATTTTTTGTGAATATTTGCCAAAATTCATGTTTTTTAATACTTGGATAAAATTATTTGTTTTCTCAGGGATTTTCGGTGAAATTTGTTATTTTCTCTCGATCTTTCGATGTAATTTGCTGTTTTATCGAAATTATCTTTTTTTGTGAAATTTTTCATTTTTTTGTTATTTTCAGAAATTTGTCTTTTTTTCACTTTTTTTTTTTTTTACACAATTTACCTTTTTGTGATCTTTTAATGAAATGTACCTCTTTTTTTCATCTTTTAACAAAATGTGTTGTTTTATCACAATCTGTTTACCAATATTTGCATTTTTTGAAGTACCTAGACAAATTTAAAGTATTTTCACGATCTTTTGACGAAATTCACGTCTTTTATTATACCAGGAAATAATTATTTGCTCTCTCAGGGATTTTCGGTGAAATTTGTGGTTTTTTCTTGCCATCTTTCAGTATAATTTACCGTTTTATCAAATTATTCCTTTTTTCGTGATTTTTTTGTGAAATTTGTTGGGTTTTTTTGTTTTTTCCAGAAATTTGTCATTTTTTTTCTCTTTTTTTTTTTCAAAATTTACCTTTTTTGTGATCTTTTGATGAAATGTGCCTCTTTTTTTCATCTTTTGACAAAATATGTTGTTTTCTCACAATCTGTTTACCAGTCTTTGCATTTTTTGAAGTACCTAGACAAATTTAAAGTATTTTCACGATCTTTTGACGAAATTCATATCTTTTATGATACCAGGAAATAATTATTTGTTTTCTCAGGGATTTTCGGTGAAATTTGTCGTATTTTCTTGCCATCTTTCAATGTAATTTGCTGTTTTATCGAATTTATCCTTTTTTTTGGAAATTTGTTGTTGTTTTTTCGTTTTTTTTTTTTTTTTTTTTTCAGAAATTTGTCAACATTATGTAAATGCTATAGTCAAAATAGAAATGAATTTTTCATATGACAGAAATGAAGATCACAATAAGAAATTACACAATAAGAAGTGTTATGCAATAGAAAAAACGGTTAAATTATGTTCTTCAAAAACAAGGGCAAAATCAAAATAAACTCGATCGACCCGATGTTACATTGCCTATCAATAAAAAAGTTAGTTCTCACTTACCTGGTTATTTGTTGAAAAGACTAATTTACTCTGATCCTATGTTAAAAATATACTTATTACGTTGCGATAAAAAATTCCATACATATATTTAATTGCCTACAGAATGAGGGAATAAACATATGTCACTCAGCACACAGTTCAATGGGTACACTGAACTGCAGTATTCCCATCGTAAGATTACCCAGAAAAAACATTCTGAAATGTCTGGATCAATCACAAGATTTTTGTGAGCTTTTTTACATAACTAAATGACTTTTTATCCATGATTCATTAATGAATTTTATAATTTTTACCCCACATGACCAACTGTCGATTTTTGTATTTTTTCTTTAACTGATTGACAAATTTTCTATTTTTCATGTGATAAATCGAGAAATTTTGTGATTTTTTTTTTTTTCTGATGAACAAAGAAATGTTGCATCTTTTCCCCCTGCAATTAATGAAAATTGTTTTTTGAAATTCGTTGTTTTTTTTTCTCACAATCTTTTGATGTAATTTGCCGTTTTATCGAATTTATCATTTTTTCATGATTTTTTTTGAGAAATTGTCGTTTTCTGTTATCTTTTTGAGAAAATAATTTTTTTTTTTTTTTTTTGCTATTTTTTGCGAAATTGACCTTTTTTTTGCGATTACCTAGGCAAAATTTATGTGCTTTTGAGATCTTTGGACGAAATTCGTGTCTTTTATGATACTTGGACAGTTTCGGAGAAGTTTATCATTTTTCTCGAGTTCTTTCGATGAAATTGTCGTTTTGTCACGATCTTTCGATGTAATTTGCCGTTTTATTGAAGATCTTTTTGCAAAATGTTTTGGGTTTTTTTGCGAAATTTACTTTTTTTGTGATTATTTGATGAAATTTGCTTTTTTTCAATCCTTTGACGAAATTTGTTGTTTACTCACAATCATTTGTCAAAACTTTTTGTTTTCTTACAATATTTTGATTTTTTTTTCAGAATATGTTTACAAATTTGACATTTTTTAGGGATTTTTTTTGTCAAGTTTGGCTTTATTTTTCGAAATTTTTTCATGAAAATTGCCAATTTTTTTAGACGTTTTGGCAAAATTTTGATTTTTTGCAATACTTTCACGAAATTTGTTTTATTTGGGATTTTTTTTTTGCATTTTTTTGACAAATTTTTTAGAGATCTTTTCATAAAATTTGTTGTTTTTTGCAATCTGTTGACGAAATTTGCTGTTTTTTTCTTTCACATCCATTTACAAAATTTCCGGACGATGCTTTTTTTTTTGGGGGGGGGGGGTATTTTGACGAAAATAGCTATTTTTGTGATTATTTGCCAAAATTTGCATTTTTTATGGTACCTAGACAAATTTTTGTACATAGTAAATGATTTCTAGCATTTTTTTTTTAAACTTTAACAGTAGAAAAATAATCTTCAAACATTTTCAAGAGTTTGTGACGTGTGTCGCAGCGTTGCACCGATTCTGCGCCTGGGATCATGTCATGTTGGTGTTACGTTGGTAAATGGAAAAGCATATTGAAATTTTTAAGAAATATTAATTTTTTTATGGTGGCAATTTTTTTTTCTTTGGTTCTTTCATATTGTTGCCGTCAAGTTTTGACGGGTTTCACCTAGCCAGAATAAATATCATTAATTTTTTTAATATGTGAAATAGACATGTATTTTTGATTTATGAAAATGTAATAGAAAAGTTATTTGAAAGTGCAAATATTTATTTGTTGAATGGGGTGGGTAATGTAAAAACAAATTAACCACTGAGAGGATTATAGTTACAGTTGTTGCTAAATGGCAAACTATAAATTCAGTCTTATTTTGCTGCGAAGTAAGTGAAGTATGTATATTTTGTATGAAATCAGAAATGACGGTAATTTATGATTTATTCATGTCATGTACAATTTATTGGTGTTGTATTTGTAAATGGAAAATTATCAAATGAGAGAGATAATTCTATAGCAGCATGTTTGAATGTAACTCTGCCAATTGCGGGTCATTTGCCTGGATGTAAAATGCAGGTATTTCTTTTATTTATTGAAATTTTTGCTGAAGATTAGTCGTTAAAAAATCCTTTGATAGCTGGAAAATACCTTTTATTTCTGTGGTGCCGTCAAGTTTTGACGGGTTCCATCTAGTTTTCTATTATTTGAAAAAGGAAATAATAAATAAACGATATTTCATATAATAACTGTGTAGAATAAAACAATATATGTCATTATAAAAATAAAATAAAAAAATTCCTTAATAAATAAACAGCAATAGCCAGGTTAAATGAAATATTTGGCACAGATGTTGTACATACATCGGGTTTGGCCAACATTGATGCTATTACACTATTGGCGTCGGTTTTTCTTAGGCACGATATTTTTATAACAATTTGGTGAAAACTTCATTTTCGAATACCAGTTGCACACATATTTAAAAATTACTTTCTATTATTTGAAAACGAAATGACAATAAATTAACGATATTTTATACAATGACTATATAGAATAAAACAATTTTTTTTCATTGTGAAAAAGAAAAAAGAAAATTTCTCAGTCATTAAACAACAATAGCCAGGTCACCGTGTGCATATTTCAGAGGTGTATATTGCTGGGACGATTACTGTTTCTAAACCAATAGGAGAGCGTCATTATCACGGTCAAGTACACGCCCACACAGTTTGATTGACAGGAACTCGTGGACAATTGACGGTGCTAACTATAACGATAATCTGTTGCGGATGAAAGTGCTCTGACTGGCTGAATTGTTAGAGCATCGAGCTTGAAACCGGAAGATATGGGTTCGAGTCCATCGCGGGCCGAGAGTCTGTTGGTGATTTTTTTTTTTTTAATTATTGGAGGCTGTCTTTTATTAATAAATAAGACATTTAAAAAAAAATATTTCAAACCATTTTAATATTCTAAATATCGTTCCAAAATGATTTATATATATATTAAATAAATGGGAAAAAAAGTATTCTGCGAAAATATCCGTATAAGCAAAATTCTTACTTTAATTTTTATTTATTTATTGTTTTATTTATTTCAGGATCAGAGGAACTATAATTTCTAATTGAAGTAAATAAAATTCAGTCATTTTGAAAAAAAAAAAAATTTCGTACCTTTAATTTTTAATTACCGAGTACAAATTCAAACAATCCGAGTACAAATAAATAATAAACACACACGATCAATTGTCCACGAGTTCCTGTCAATCAAACTGTGTGGGCGTGTACTTGACCGTGATAATGACGGTCTCCTATTGGTTTAGAAACAGTAATCGTCCCAGCAATATACACATCTGAAATATGCTCACCGTGTCAAGCAAAAAAAAAAAGCCAATGATCATATATTTTGGTTTATGATATTATTATTACTATTAATTATTTATTTATGTTTTATTCCACTACAGTTGCCTTTATTTTAAAGCTTTGAACAATTCGGGTTTCAAAAAAATGAAATAGTTGCCAAAATATGTGAATTGCTATTAAAACAAACATGCTTTATAACCTGGTTTGGTTTTTGTTTTGTTTATATGTATTTGTATGCATATAAACATATACAACATATATATTTGTTTATATCTAAATTACTTTTGTTTCTTTATAAACATTGATTAATGATCTCTTTAAATTAAATCCACCAAAAAAAAAAAAAAAAAAACTTTTCAAAAGTAAAAAAAAGCCAAGCTTAAAAAAAAGATTAAAGTTGTGGCTAAAAAATGATGTGATATCAAATTTCCAAGCTTATATTATGCTTCTTATTTAACATTTTCCATTTAATAAAATTACCAATTGTAAGTCGAGTGCCTTCGTATATGTTGATAGAAATCCTTTTTTCCTATACAAATACATCATAACGTGCTTCTGAAAATTCAAATGTTTTAAAAATATGCATGATGGGCTTGGCGGCTATATTTTCATATTTCACACAAATTTCTATCTACCCGAATCCATAGTCAAAATCCGAAACTCTCTTTGTCTGTGAAGCAAACAAACGTACATAAAAGCCATATGCTAAAACCGGATTTCATTTATTCCTAGAAAAATGAAGCCAAAGTCATTTTCTGAATTGTTTGCCTGCCTCCCAGTGAAATACCTGTCTTATAAACATCTATAAGGTACTTGTACCCTATATGGACAGTGCTCTCAATATGGACACCCCTAATATTTTTAAAAGCAATACTTTTGATCGAGAGTTGTCTCAACATGTTGACGAAGAAAAGCAGTTGAAAAGATAATTAGGCTGGAAAGTGCAAAAAAGTGCGCTGTTCTCCATTTACAAGGAAACTTGTTGTTTCGAGGTGCGCTGATCTTAATTACTTGTGAGCTTAAATTCTTATTAGTTTTGGTAAAATTACATTAAATATTGAAAAGTGGAATAGTTTAGAAAGCTAATAACACATATTTTCGATTGCTAGTGCATATTTTGCTTTAAAATTGTTTGTTTATTTATTTGTTACAAGATTTAGTAAAACTACGCCCGATTCCGAATATGGACACCTTATATCCCCATCGACTTCACCTATAAGAAGGAAGAAGAAACAATGTTTCCAGGTAATAAATTTAAAATTCATCAAAGTGGTAAAATCTTTGTTCAACAAGATGCCATCTGAATAATCCTCCAAGGAAAAAAATCCTCCAAAAATCCCTTGCAGAAAAATCAAAATAAGCCACCCCTCAGTAGGGTATCTGTTGGCGAAATCACAAGTACAAACGGTATGACTTCCTCAACAAAGGAGAGCTGGTACTGCTTCTCATGCAGTATTGATGCTGTTGCAGATATGCGGCTACGCATCACATGCGGCAGATATGTCATGTGGACTGTGTGGGACTTATCGCTCACGATGAAGAAGTTTTTATTTGTCCTTCCTGTGAGGACTGGGTAATAACAGATGTAAGTTCTGCAGGCAGATGCAATAAAGCTAAACAAAACCAACAATATTATTTCATAATATTTAGTAGTAACTAAGGTTCTTTGCATGGGTATTTGAAGGGCCACAACCGAGATTGCCTCTTCCTTCTAAAGTGCATGTTCTGAAGATATTCCAGTGCCCCTCCTCACCCGAAATAATTTTAAGATATATTTTTTTATTCCCTGTCCTCTAAAATTCCTTGTAAGAGTGGCTTTTCCATATACCCTGTATAGTAGGTCAATAAGGAGCCACCTGTCCCTAATATGAACATACATATCCATAATAGGGACAGGTAGTTCCTTATATGGACACTTGCAAACATTTTTTGTTTTTATCATTTTAATGAAAACAGAATAATTACAAGGTCGCTAATTTTAAAAATTATAGTCAACAGTCCAGGGATAGTGGTCACATATTTTTGGAGTTCTACGACGAGTACATAGTGGTGAAAAAAATACATTTTCTTTAGGATGTCCATATTGGGCACAGGTACCTTATAACACGTTACACTCAATTCTTTTTCAAAAGTTTTGTTTACACTAGAAATGAAATTTTAAATGCTGATAACTCTTAACCCTCTCGGAATGAGCATATTTTACAGAATTTTTAATCTATTATCACCGATTTTTCAAATTAGAAGTTTTGGCCTAGTTGAGTTGAGAAAATGTTCGAACTAAATGAGACAAAACTTACAATAAAAACTTACCAATAAAAATAACCAAAGATTCTGTGTATCTTATGAGGCACACATACCGGCCTCAATTCCCCAAGGAGTTGAGGAATACAATTTAAAAGATACCTCTTCTCCCCATTTTTTTTTCATTTTGAATTTTTCTAAAGATGTAATTTTTATGCTGTTTTATTAGAAAAAATAATCTGGAGGAAAAATGGATGACAGTTAGATTCAAAAACGCAATGGTCATCTCGTCTCCAATTTGTGCTATTTATAGCACTCCATTTTTATCGTCAATTATAATACGCAGTTAAGCAGTTGTTATTTTGTTTGGCTTTTTTTTTGTTTTTCGGGCTTATATTTTTTGTAGCTTGGCTTCACAGATCGACTGCCCCTGTTTGATTAGATGTAGACAAGCATGTCAAATTTCAAGTTCATGCTTTAGCAATTTTATTTAAATAGTATGTTAAAATTTTTTCAGAACGTTCTCAGCTCGTTTCGCATTTTTTTTTCCTTTTTTTAAATTGTATTATTTTATTTTATTGAGACGGTTCCTTAGGATGTATTTATATTTTAAATGTGACCACCATATCTAACTATACGTTTTTATTCCCAATCTATCACAATAATAGCAAATTAAAACTTTTTGCTCTTTTTTTTTTTTTTTTTTTTGGACTCTTCTGTGTCAACATTTACGTTTTAAAATTAACAACCCTTTAAAAATTCAACTTCATAGTACTAAAACTTCCAAACAACTCGCAACTTTGGTAGTTTTTGTAACGTTTTCAATCGTTTCTTGCAGTTAAATTTTGATTCTTTTAGAAACAGTTCTTAGTGAAAATTTAAATTTTAAAACTACAAGTATGCAAAATTTCAGGATTCTTTCCCTAAAGATATCACACTAATTGCAATTTTAGATCTTTTTTACTCTTGCATATGCTCCAAAATAGTACTACGAGCATGAAAAAAAGACTTTGATCTGAGTCCGTCAAAATCATTTTGTCATCTTTAATTTTCAAATTGATTCGAACATTCCAGAGAATCCCTATATAAAATACACATTTTATGGTAAAACCGTATTTCATCATACATTGACGTCAAAGTTGTTATCTGTGTTGATTCTCTTCTCACGCACTCAGATAATATCATATACCATGGTCCTCTTTTTATATAAAAATCACACTCAACTCAATTTTTTTCCAAAAATTTTATTTACATTTGGAATGAAATTTTAAATGTCAATAAGTTTTAAATGTCTCTTCTCTCTAAAATTAATTTTATTTTAAAGATCTTTCTAAAAATTAAATTTTACACTGTTTATTTGAAAAAATAATCTCGAGGCATATTATACTTGAAGTAACCCTACATATTAACCTAAACTGATTTGCGCTGTTGTAATGTGGATAATGCACGATCGTTAGCGAGTTTATCGCGTTTGGCTTAGCTTGTAATTTAAATAACGTTTTATTTTCTTTTTAAGGATAGAAATTTCATTTATTTTAAACTGCATTTTACAAAAGCACGTAGCTTGAATAATTACCTCTCCGAAAATGCATTCTATACTTCTTTCTGTCCCTTATTTAAGTCTGTACCTTAATTGAAAAAAAAATGTTTTACGAAGAAAAAAATGATTATTTTCAGTATCTCCATGGGTTTTAAAAAATCCTGTATCTCAGTTTATAATGATATATTTTATAAAGGTGAGTTTGATCTTAAATTGAAGCTTTTCTGCATTAGATTCTTCTAGTTTTCTTTTTATTTCTGTGTGATACTTGATTTCTTAAATATCTGAAATTTTAAAATGCCATGTTTGTTCGATTTAACATGGTGAAGTTGTCTCGAGTATATTAAGCAGTTAAGCGGTCGTTATGTTTTTGGCGCTTGTTCGTTTGGCGGCGCATATTATTTTTTTTTCTAGCTTGGCTTAGCAGAATGACCGTCCTGCTTGATAATTTTTATGCATATGGAAAAAACTACTTATGCATTATGAAATAAGATATAAATTTCTGGAAAATACGATGCTAATTTTTTTTTCTCGTCAAGAACCTAACATAAAAGTACCGAAATAGCCGTTTAGCATATAAAGAGTGAGGTGGGTAAGCCAGGAAGTGTTGATGACAGTTACATGACTTAGGCTTTTATTATATACATGATAATTATGTGTGTCTTTGAACTTCACAAACTGATCATTTTTTTAATATATGCAGAGGCGATACAACTGTATATGATTAATCATTTATTAAAAAATTATTTATTTATAAATGAGATAAGTAATCATATGATAAATCATCTTTAAGTATTACCACGATACAATTTTATGAATTAATGGGTGAGAGAATTTTTCATTAAATATTATCAGAATGAAAATACATTATTAGACACATGTTCATGATTTTTGTTTTCCTGAAACAAGATGTGGTAAGTTTTCTTGTGCATCATAAAAAAAAAAGAAAGTCTAAAAAAATCTATAATAATTAAAGATAATTACAAAAGTGGGAGTGTGTGCTTTACATATTTATATCTTCTGCGTTTGATATAAATAATAGAAAAGGGCCTTTTAGTATTCCATATGAAATACGATTAATATGTAACTTTTTTCTATAAGTTTAAAAGATCGAATAGTTTGATCAGTTTTTTTTCAGTTAAGAAAATAAAATAAAAAATTCCGACACTCTCTTTTATAGCTTGTTTTTCCATGTACCGCGTAAAATAAAAATTTCAATGACATTGCAAAAAAATATTTTCATTTCATTTTCTATACGCTCTGGGTTTGAAGGACAGTTTGACAGAATGCAGTTAAGTAGAGAACGTAAAATTATAAAGCATCAGCAAAAACGTTTAATATAAACTTTTTTCGATGTTTGAAATAAACTGAATTTAGTATTTATATTAAATACTCTGTATTCTATTTTTTATTCAAAAAGTTAGATATTTTTTATATTTGAAATTTTTGTAATTTTTTTATGGGTTTTTTTTAGTCTCCGATGCTACTTCTCTCAGACGAGCTAATAAAAAAGAATATTACCCAGTTAAACTGATGGCATTGAGCTCACAGGCTACGCATAATAATTGTACATTACAGCCTTGTATTTTCCTTAATTCCGTTCGAAAAAAAAATTAAAAAGGGGTAACAGCTCTCCCCTTTCTCCTTTTTTATACTTAATCATTGAACCTCCTAAACTATCAAGTACATGCTTTATCGTATTAAAAAACCTATATCCAAAATTCAGAGCAAATCGGATAATTCTTAATAAAAACTCATTTAGCATTTATATAATTTAAGAGGACTTATTCTCCTCTTTTATACTTAACCATTAAACTTCCAAAATTATTCAGAGATTTGAACGAAATCTGACAATTCTGATTGAAAAATCCATTTATACAAGTTAAGGGGAGGGGCATTAGAACCCCCGTTCCCCCTGTTTATACTTATTCAATGAACACCTAATAACAGCCACGGACTCGCCTCATCAGAATGATCCTATATCTAAATTTTGAACGAAAACTGTTAATTCTGCATGAAAATCCCGTTTATATCAATTAAGGGAGGGGCATGAGCCCCCTGGTCCCCCTGTTTATACTTATTCTATGAACACCTAATAACAGCCACGGTATCGCCTCATCAGGATGATTCTATATCTAAATTTTGAACGAAAACTGTTAATTCTGCATGAAAATCCCGTTTATATCAATTAAGGGGAGGGGCATGAGCCCCCCCGTTCCCCCTGTTTATACTTATTCAATGAACACCTAATGACAGTCACGGAATCGCCTCATCAGAATGATCCTATATCTAAATTTTGAACGAAAACTGTTAATTCTGCATGAAAATCCCGTTTATATCAATAAAGGGGAGAGGCATGAGCCCCCCGTTCCCCCTGTTTATACTTATTCAATGAACACCTAATAACAGTCACGGAATCGCCTCATCAGAATGATCCTATATCTAAATTTTGAACGAAAACAGTTAATTCTGCATCAAAATCCCGTTTATATCAATTAAGGGGGGGGGCATGAGTCCCCCGTTCCTCCTCTTTTACATATCGAATGAACTCCAAAAACTAATCAGGGAAGCACCTTATCAGGATATACCTATATATAAAATTTCAAGTGGATCCGATATTTTTATCATGAGTTATCGCGTTACGCACGAACGAACATACGAACGTACATACAGAACGGACGGGCACATAAGCTCTCAGGCTATGATAGCCTGTAAGCTAAAAAGTGTCGTGTCAAAAATTGTGGCCCACTTTTACTTACCTATCATACGTAGCATAGGGTATATCTTGAAGTCGTTTAGAAAATCGAAAATATTTTTTGACGGATTTACACGTTTTACATAATGGAGACTCCGAAAAACATATTAAAAAAAACTGCCGTCCGTCTGTCTGTCTGCAAACGCTCTATCTCACGAACAAATGGAGATAGAGACTTAAAATTTTGTATGTACTTAGTAAGTAAGGATAGGACGAAGGCTATTTAATAACAGTAACCTCAATTATACATAACTATTTTTTTCGGACTCTCGAAAAAAATTTGACAGATTTACAAGTTTTAGATACTGAAGATTCCGAAAAGCATATTTTTAGAAGAAAAATTGCCGTCCGTCTGGCTGTCTGTAAACGCTCTATCTCAGGAACAAATAGAGACTTAAACTTTTGTGTGTACTTAGTAGGTAAGAATAGGACGAAGCCTATTTAATATCAGTATACTCGATTATCCGGAACTAACTTTTTCGGACTCTCGAAGAATTCGTTCTGATGAAATGTATATAAAAATTTTCATTTGTTTAAGGAAGTAAGGCAGTAAAATAACACATATTTTGCATCAAGAACGAAGTCGGTCGGTTTAATAGTTGCCGAGATATTTGTAATCCTGTTTTCCACATTCTTCGATTTTTCATGACCCTGTATTTTCTTCAAATTTTAATTCAAAGATATGTTTTAATTGGAAATGAGACACTCACTCTGACGCAGTAAACTGTTAGTTAATATTATTATTGTTCTTGGAGTTACAGGGATGTTTCTTTTATGCAATCCGGTACTACTTGTGTAGTTTGGTATTTTATATAATTTGTCGAAATGGGTTCACCAGCAATTCATTAATGGAGCATTACTATGTATATTAAGAATATTTAAATATACGTTTAAATTTTGTTTTGGAATTGCAATGCATTTTATAAATAGTTTTCACATATTTTATTTTCACATATTATATAATGCATATCCATGATGGGTAAGTATTATGGTGGCCCCCAACGACTAGTTTTGTAATGTGGCCGTTAAATCGAGACATTCGTACGATTTTATTGTTAAAATGCATTTCCTTTTCCTCAATGTCTATAAAAAAGAGTTTAAACTAAAGAAAAAATCCGTTTTTGATGAATCTAGTCAATAAGAAGTAACACGTCAAATTGTATCTCTTTATTATTCCGCAATTTCAATGTCTCAGAGAGAAATTGCTAATCAATTGGATATTTCACGCCATTCTGTTTGCTATTATATTGATAAACACAAGAAAAATGAAGTTAGTTCATTGCATTCTAAACGGGGTCGCCCTTCTAAAAGACCTCTATCGAAATTACTTTATTTCTCTCTTTTCTTTTATTATTATTATTATTATTAAAACACCAAATTAGTTTAACTAAATCTTATAAGGATGCAAATTTATAGACTTACTTATTGTCATGTATTATAGTTGATATTTATTGTTAATTTGAATTAAAAGATATGTATAATATATATATTTATTCAGTACAATTTTTATTCATCGTTTCACGGAATAGTTGAAGTTTATATGTCATTTATAATATTTCGTATTTAAATATTTGTTTATCAACACTGAATGAATCACCTCACAAAATGTTTATGAACAGAATGTCAATACGGCGCACTTGTACGCTCACCTCTTAGCTACGTTGAACAAATTTGATTTTTACGCAGGAGGTTAACTGAAAGTTCAGCCTAATAAACTTTAGAAGAACCAAGTAATATTGGAAAACTAATTAAACGCGATGTTTAACGAATGTTATCCGCGCCCGGTTTTGAAAACCTCGAGAGCTAGAGTTATGACATTCCCTGTCTGTGATATTCATCATGTAAAAATGCAAAACTCACTGAAGTTCCAGAGCAAAGATATCAATCCTTGTTTTAGTGAGACGTAGAAAGCATTAAAGACACACGAGTGATAATAATGACAGATAATAAATAGTTTGTACCACCGCTTCCGTGCGGATTAACAATTTTTTAATTCACTCGGTAAGCCACCGCACGAGACGTAGACTGATACCCTCGGCTAAATCATCTTGGATGTGGAGTACTATTTTCAAATAGCGTGTTGTACCTCTTTTATTACTTATACTAATATTTTACAGGTTTTTTGCGTGGATTTTGCTGTTTCGGATGGCAGTGGTATTACCCTGTTACAGGGGATCTTTATTCCTAGCTAATAGCGGATTTTTCGCCAGTTTGCAGGGAGTATTATCCTCTAACATGCTGCAACACACATCTTTCTGTCAGTGATGTAAAAGCCTTTAGAAGAGTACGGTCATTTTGAATACATTCCGTCATATTCTGTCACATTTTTTTAAAAATTTGTAACTTCAATTTGAAAATATTTAATGTGTATTATTAAAAACAATATCATAGTTTTGTAACGAATTGTAGTATCGCTGATTTTTGTAGGTAAAATTTTTCAGACGATTGGTTGAATGGAATTCTATGAAACAAACGCTCAAGACAGAAAACTAATTAATTACCTATCAACTGAAACAAAAACGACTGGTGTTAGCAATGAAAGTAGCATGCTAAGGTACAAAACAAAATTTGGTTCACTGGTTATCAAGACATTGGAATACATTTTAATAATGCATTGGAAGAGATCCCGGTAATCCAGGTAATATCAAAATAGCTAGATTTTGTAAGAAATACTATCTATTGCAGTCGTTGCCATGGTACAACTTTTGAAAAATTTCTTCATATTTTTTTCATTATATAACCCTAGGAAACGCCCCCACCCCAACTGTGAAGTTTATATATATACACATATGACCAAAGGTGACCGTCCACTTGTGATTCTAGACACTTTTTTAAATATCTAGAAAATATATGAGGAATTAGCCCGAAACTATAAGTGTATAGACATAATAGTACAGGTCACACATTTTAGTGAAGTTTTTTTGCCAAAAACTCAATAGGGGACCATCAAGAAATTGAAAAGAAGCGAAAATCTTTTGGATGACCCTGTCAAAACTAATGTATCAAAAACCTTCAAACTATAGATTATGATTTAGTGGCTTATTGTAATAAACAGTGTTTATTTTTATGCGGGTAGCATTACACTCGTAGAAAAATAGAGATTTTTATAAAAACAGTCCCAATTTTTTCCAAGTTTTTTTTCTTCAAACATATAGAGTTCTAAATATAAAAAAAAATATTTTCCTAAAATATGACAAACAACATTATACACAATACCTTGTAATCAGAATTGAAATATTATAAAAATTGTATGAAAAATGAGCAGATTTACTAAATAGTATTCCATTGGACATGCGTAAAAGCTATTTAAATTTTATTTGCATATTATATTAGCTTAATGCATAGAGAAACTTTAATAAAAGTCTCGGAAACATAGTTTGAAAATTTTGAAATTGATCATCTGAGAATAAGCTCCAAATCCGTTATTCCCAAAATGAAGCAAAAAGATGAGAGGGTGTATCCATTTATCTATTGATCAGTTTCAATACAAAGTACACAATATGGCACATAGTATTATATTTTGATACTACACGTACTTTTTTGGCTTTATTTTGGGAACCACGGAATTTTAGCTTAATCTGCCGACGATCACTTTCAGAATTTTCAAGCTGTGTTTTGAGATTTTCAGAAACATTTTTCTATGCATTTAGCTAACATTATATGCAAATGAAATTTTGACATCGTTTACGCGTGCGCGAAAAAAGTTATTTAGTATACCTGCTACTTTCTCATACATTTTTAATTTATATATATTTTTAATTCTGATTACAGGGCGATGTGTACATTATTGTTTGTCATATTTTCTGAAAAACAAAAAGAAAACAGTTTATGTTGTTCTACATTTAAAATTTAATGCACTGTAATTCCCTTTCTAGGCAAAGAAAGTGTTTACATCTTCTAAAATTATTTCAGGAGACATTTAAATCGTAAAAAATGTAAAAAAATGAATAGTTTAAACATTTGATTTTATAACCTTGTTTATTTTAAACCAGCACCGTGACTTTAATGACGAAAAAGTATTTTTTTAATAACAAGTAATATAGCTTACCATTGCGCAGTTATTCTCTTCTCACTAGTGTCTATAAATCGTGACGATTTTGCTTTAGAAATATACATTTTCAGTAGCCTCCCTTTTAAAAGAGATATACAATGATGGCCAAAATTGTGGACACTTTTAGGTAGCTTCCATCACAAAATGTAAAAAAAAAAAAAAAAAAAAAAAAAAAAAAAAAAAAAAAAAAGCCGCTTGGGCAAAGCCCATCGGCAAATTTTGCTGTATTTTTGTCGATTATGACCCCTAAATACCATAATCATCCACCGTTGAAATGTTGAATTACATAAATAAACTATATATATAGATATATCCATATATATATAGATATATCTATCTGAATTTTGTCATGCCGTAACTCTTGAATTTATAAACCAATTTGTATGAATTTTTTTATGTGAATAATTGGAATACTAATGTCTCGACGGAGTTTGTTGGGCAGCTCCATCCACTACCTTGTTTCAAAATGGTGGCCATTTGATTATTTTGAAATTCTTATGTTTTTTCACTTTGTATACTTAGAGAAAATTTCCGTTTCACAAAATGCAAACTCTTGTATATCATTTTATATAGAATGTTTCAAACATCAAAAGACATTTTAAACAGTCACACAATGTAAGTTAACAACATAGAACATTTTAAAGAAAAAGTTAGAAAACATAAGAATTTACATAAGTGTCCACAAATTCAAATGGGCTCCATTTTGAAACAAAGTGGCGGTTGAATCTGACCGACGAACTCGGTCGAGATATTAGTACTTCAACTATGCACATGAAGAACTTCATCCAAATCGGTTCATAAATTCGAGTGTTACAGCACGAAAGAATTCGATATCTATCTCTATAAGAATTCACTATCTACCATATCTATCTTCGATATCTATCTAAATTTTTCATATCTATCTATCGATCTATCTATCTATCTATCTATCTATCTATATATATATATATATATATAGTATATGTATGTAAGTCATCATTTCAACGGAGGGTGGTTTTGAGGTCTAGGGATCATGATCGACGAAAATATAGCAAAATTTCCCGAAGTGTTTTCCTACAGACGGCTGCAAAATGTAGTTTTTTACATTTTTGAAGGAAAGCTACCTAAAAGTTTACACAATTTTGGCCGCCACTGTATCTTTGGAGATGTATTAATTTCGTATTATATACTGATGATGTGACTCACAGAACTCATATGAACGTGTGTTCTTTTTCAGAGTGTTTAATTGAGGCATTGTGACGGAAAAGTTAGTGAGGGAAAAAATCAATTTTGAGATTTAAAGTAAAATAATTAAAATAATACTTATGTTGATTTTAAGTTTGTTATGCTGATAATAAGTATGCAGATATAAATAAAAATGTAAAGCTGAGATATCCACACATGGATCTCATATGGTTATTGTTTATCATAAAACTTTGTAATTTAATAGTCTACTACCGTCTCTTGATTCCTCTGAAAAATTAGGTTTTCGTGACTTACTACTTTTTTCATACCAATACGTAAGTTTATTGTGTATTTAAACATTGTTTCTTTTAGTGATTTAGTTTTCTCGCAAGTTATTACTTATTAACATTTTTGTACTACGTTAATGAAATCCATTTTACTGAATAAAAAAAGGAGCACAAACGATAAGAAAATAAAGGGAACAAAAAAAATTATTCCACATTCATTATTAAAGAAAACTTTTTTTTAAAAATATTTCGTTCTATAATAAACCCAAATAGTAATTTCATACAAACTCGATAAATATTATGTCGGTTTAAGAAAAAAAATAGGAAATAATAAAGATATTTAAACTATAACAATACAGTTAGTGAGGTGAATAAGCAAAATAGTATCATCTTTGAAAAGAAAATTAAAACTGCATAGGATATGTTTGGAAATCTCATTATTTTTAATAATCGAAAAAAGAATTTCATTAGGGTTATTCTGTTCAAGAAAGAAGGAAAATGCAGAATCTATTATGATTGTTATCAAAAAGCTCTGAAAAGTTATTTTAAAATTTATTAACGTTTCCATATTTTCATTATATTTTTAAATATTTTTGATACAATGAGTGAAAACCAAAGAAGCTTTTAATGTAATGAATAGAACTTGAGTTTAAGAAGGGATGATTATATAATTCTATATTCTTTAACTAACACTCAACAAAATATAATTTTTCATAAATAACTAATCCAATCTTTTTTTTTTCTTTTAAGTAAAACAGTTAATGATTTTTACATATATCCAGTCACAGTAAAATCTGGCGTACAGCACATATTTTTATTATCTTGTCTTATTTTTTACCAAGTTTTAATACTCAATAGCTGCCACCGTAAAATGGTGAAATCTTGAAACAATATTTGGAGCTCCTCTTGAAGCATAGTTCCAATAGTTGGAATGAGGTTAAATTAGAAAGTTCCAAATGTTGATACGAGATTTCATCATCTTATGTTGGCAACTATTTCGCACCAGAATTTGGTTCAATCTAGAACAAAATTTTTAGCAGTGTACATAGAATAAGAGCAAAATTTGCGATGCGCATTACAGGGTAAATGCACCGAAAATTCCCAAAACAGGTTTAGAAAACTAACTGAACGCAAATGGTAATACTTCTAATCAAAAACTGTTTTCGATTGTGTCGTGAAAGTGTTACAAATGTGTTGTGTCGAATAAAAAGATTGTGCCAAAAATGTTGTTAAAAAATTGGAAAAATAGAAAATATGCTTTCAAAACTTATTTCTAAACATTCATTTTTAAAATTAAATAATTTTAAAGATGCCATGTAGAAAGTGTTTTACATATGTTGTTTTATAGTATTCGAAATATTGTGGTGTTGTTAATTTGGTAAAAAAGTAATTTGAAGCACATTACTATTTTTTTTTCGAATGCAGCAGCAGACAGACATTATCCTTATGCCGAATAGAGATCTCGAATAAAAACAGAAATACATGTAAAAGATAACATCAAACGCAAGAACACAATACAGGAAACTAATATTCGAAACACAAAAAGTCAATATGTAAAGATATGTAATGAGTCTTAAGCCTCCCAGTAACGGTAGTAAATACAGTTCTTCGTGAATACTGAACAATCGGAGATATTGTCATAAGTCATAGCCGCATCATTGTGGTAGAGGAGGCAGGAAAGACTATTTTTAGTTGAAAAAGATGAGCAAAAAACTATCATGCTTTGTCGGGCGATTAAAGATAGCTATAGATTTGTCTCTTGGACAATCGGGGAAGTTAAGGACGGTATTTCTCCACTATACTTCTAATCAAAAACTGTTTTCGATTGTGTCGTGAAAGTGTTACAAATGTGTTGTGTCGAATAAAAAGATTGTGCCAAAAATGTTGTTAAAAAATTGGAAAAATAGAAAATATGCTTTCAAAACTTATTTCTAAACATTCATTTTTAAAATTAAATAATTTTAAAGATGCCATGTAGAAAGTGTTTTACATATGTTGTTTTATAGTATTCGAAATATTGTGGTGTTGTTAATTTGGTAAAAAAGTAATTTGAAGCACATTACTATTTTTTTTTTCGAATGCAGCAGCAGACAGACATTATCCTTATGCCGAATAGAGATCTCGAATAAAAACAGAAATACATGTAAAAGATAACATCAAACGCAAGAACACAATATAGGAAACTAATATTCGAAACACAAAAAGTCAATATGTAAAGATATGTAATGAGTCTTAAGCCTCCCAGTAACGGTAGTAAATACAGTTCTTCGTGAATACTGAACAATCGGAGATATTGTCATAAGTCATAGCCGCATCATTGTGGTAGAGGAGGCAGGCAAGACTATTTTTAGTTGAAAAAGATGAGCAAAAAACTATCATGCTTTGTCGGGCGATTAAAGATAGCTATAGATTTGTCTCTTGGACAATCGGGGAAGTTAAGGACGGTATTTCTCCACTATACTTCTAATCAAAAACTGTTTTCGATTGTGTCGTGAAAGTGTTACAAATGTGTTGTGTCGAATAAAAAGATTGTGCCAAAAATGTTGTTAAAAAATTGGAAAAATAGAAAATATGCTTTCAAAACTTATTTCTAAACATTCATTTTTAAAATTAAATAATTTTAAAGATGCCATGTAGAAAGTGTTTTACATATGTTGTTTTATAGTATTCGAAATATTGTGGTGTTGTTAATTTGGTAAAAAAGTAATTTGAAGCACATTACTATTTTTTTTCGAATGCAGCAGCAGAAATAGACATTATCCTTATGCCGAATAGAGATCTCGAATAAAAACAGAAATACATGTAAAAGATAACATCAAACGCAAGAACACAATATAGGAAACTAATATTCGAAACACAAAAAGTCAATATGTAAAGATATGTAATGAGTCTTAAGCCTCCCAGTAACGGTAGTAAATACAGTTCTTCGTGAATACTGAACAATTGGAGATATTGTCATAAGTCATAGCCGCATCATTGTGGTAGAGGAGGCAGGCAAGACTAATTTTAGTTGAAAAAGATGAGCAAAAAACTATCATGCTTTGTCGGGCGATTAAAGATAGCTATAGATTTGTCTCTTGGACAATCGGGGAAGTTAAGGACGGTATTTCTCCACTATTTCTTTTTTGTCTTTTCTTGTAGTAGTGGCGTATTAATTGTCTTAAATATTTGATTAACCATTGAATATGCGGATTTATAGTTAATTAAGCTACATGATGCCTGATTAACAGGACAGCCTTTTTCGGCCAAGTCATCCACCGGGATTACCACAGTGTAACCACACCCATTGTAAGACAACCGTCTTATATCTTTCGTGCATCTCTCTTATTAAATATCTATACTGCATCACAGGCTTAAAATAGCTTGAGGGTATTTGAAAACAGCCAGAATCGTTGTAAGGCATTTATCAACAATATTTACAACACTACTATTTCAACTAATCTAACAACACCTTTTTTTAGAACACATTTCTAGACAGCAGCAGTTTTGCAACATAATATGAACGCATTTCTAGATAGAAACACTTTTGAAACGTAATAAGAACACAATGACAATTAAAAAAACATTTTGCATATAAAGTTTTCTAATTCACAAAAAAGCTGTAAATTTGGCGACAAAAGTGTTTTAAAATATGACTATTTAAATGTGTCATGTATAACAGTGATAGATTTAAAAATAAGAAAAAAAAATGAACATAAAAAAATAGATTTAATAATTAAAAAACTTTTAAAAGTAACAACTTTAAAAATTTTAGTTATAGAAGATGATTAAATTAGTATTTTTAGGTAAGTGAAAAATTTTATATAGAAATTTGATACATTTTATCATATATATCAAACCAACAATTTTTTCCCGATTATGAAAAGATATCGTAAACTATTGGGCAGATTTCCACGATACTTGCTTCTTATGTTAAATAAAGCTCGAGAAAAAGATCTGGCTAGATCTGGAATTCCAGAAAATTTGTGTTTACAAAGTATATCAAACACTAAGTTGAAAGGGCTGCTTACTATAAATCAAAACTTTTTCACGCAATTTCAAACGAATATGTTTTTTTTTTTTTTTTTTTTTTTTACTAATTCGAGCTATAGGAACTAGTCAAGATAGGTTTCGAATTAGAGAAAGTTCATTTTCGCTGATTATATAAAGTATACTGTCCGTAAAAATCTATAGTCAATATATTTTTTTTTGTTTTACAAATTGCGAAATTACCTTAATTTTCATAAATATATGAAATACAGATAAACGGGGGAATATATTTGGGAGGGGGTTTCACTATGGTGGTTATTACTGCAGAAGTGTATACTTCTCGTATTTTATTTTACAAATTAAGTTTATAATTCAAGGTTAATTTGGTGGAAAGAACCAGCAGACACAAATTATATTTCATATTGAATATTTTTATACTATAAGATACTTAAATACATAGCTATATTAAGTTACATAACATTGTAAACTGTCCGTATTATCGATAATAATTTATTATAAAGAATTTCTTAAAAAAAAAAAAATTAAACTTCTAAACATATTTTAGAAGTAATAAATCTTTGAAAAATATTTATATTGCATCTATCATATTGATAAAAATATGAATGCAAAGAAAATCACTTAAATGAACAGGCACTCATTTATTTTAGAATGCTCATTATATAATAGAAAATACATTTTTGAAATTTGGTAAATGTTTTTTGCTTGAATTCATTTAATTTAATAAATTTTATTGCTTATAGCACATTTTTTCGCCAGTTTATAAACACACTTTTGAAGTATTACATAATTAAAATAAAAAAAAAAAATACAAAATATATGTAGGCAGAAATCTTTATTATTCCTCGGATAATATACTGATAAATAAAATAATTTTAATGAATATACCTAAAAAATAGAAAATGCAAATATTTAAATTGCCAAAATTCAACAATATACTTATTTTCTTAAAAATACTAAAATCACAAAAACTTATATAATAGTTATCAATGCATTATAAAATAAAAATAATGGACAATGTACAAGGCAAAAATTTTACAGTGTTTTTTTTTATTCTAAAAAGGGTATATTGAAATTATGTTACAAACACGTTTTAATAAATGTAATAGAAGATATATATTTGTCAGTAAATGGAAGCATGTCAGCATTATAGAAAATGAAAATGTACGATATCTCAGAGAATTGTTGTATGATAAGATTTGTTGACGTCTGTTTCATACAAACGTCACGTATATTCTTCTATATTAATTAAGCAGGGCAAGGGGCGAAATAAAACGCAGTGATTTATGATAGAAACAAGATTAAAAGGAATGTATCATGAAAGGAATGAATAAGATTTAAAGGAATTTTTTAAACGCTTATAATATTTTGGTAGCAACCAGGAATAATGCCAATAGTAAATACGTTGTACTTTATAGGAATTAAATTCATTCAAACTGTTGTTTGTTGATTATTTAATAATATATATACATATTTAAGAATATAATAAACGATATTATTACTAGATAAATATAAACTATGTTAAAATACAAAAATAAACTTTTGTATCTTTTTGAAATAGGGCTTGAGATTACATAAATGTAAAATATTTTTGTTAAAGAGAATAATGTGTGTATTCGTTTTAAAAAATATATTATTTCTATTTTAACTACAACTACTAACTTCAACTACTGACATACTAACTTATTTGTCTTATTTCGTATTAAGATGATATATTTACTTGCATCGTTTCCAGTGAGAATGCTACTGAAAAGCTTAGAATCATTTTAGAAGCTTTCAAATTAATATAATGTCAAACAAATGGTACGCAAATGTCAGACTACATATTGCACTTATTTGTGCTTATTAAAAAAGCATTTTTTATATTTATATAATTTTTATAATTTCTCAATGATGATTCCTTCGTGATACTCTTAAAAATAAATCAAAACGGAAATAAACATGATTTTACATTCGCACTATTTGTATAAATATAGAAAACCAAAGATTATAACTGCTCAAATAATGTATGAAAAGGTAGCAAACAGCTGTTTCGATTCTGCTATCGATATTCTTCATCCGTGCAAAACTCAGTGATTTAGATAAAGTAACACTGAGATAAACTAGCTCGCTGAGTTTTGCACTGATGAAGAATCTCGATAATGGATTCGAAACAGCTGTTTGCTAACTTTTCATACATTATTTGTGCACTCGTTTAATTATCGTTGGTTTTCTATCTTTAAACATTTTCGCACAAAGGATTTATTTCCTATTCTAACACACTATTTTTATTTCAGATTTAGCTTTTTTAGCTTTTAAGCATGTATTTAAGTAACATAAATGTGTTTAAAATTGCT
This sequence comes from Maratus speculifer, assembly GCA_964019185.1. NCBI lineage: Eukaryota > Metazoa > Arthropoda > Arachnida > Araneae > Salticidae > Maratus > Maratus speculifer. Next base: position 163,328,629 of record OZ025294.1, on the reverse strand, counting down.
TTTCTATTTAAAGTAATGTAAGTGTTCTTCTAAATTGAAGAAAACGTTTATAGGTATTGAATAAAGTTATCATTCAGTCTGTTACATTAGTATTACTTAAAAAAAAAAAAAAAAAAACTGAAAATAAAAATATTATATTTTATCAAATGTTAGATAAAGGTTGCATTTAAACATTTTATTTAATTCTAGAGAAATGCTATTTATTTCATCAAACATAAAAAAATTAGTTTTAAAATTCAAGAAAATATTCTTTGTTCCCTTTGTAAAAAAGTAATGTTGTTTTATCGTCATTTTGTTTTAAATGCTCAATTAAACAACATCAAGAACTACTTTTTAAAAGATTAAAAACATATCAATTTTGCCTAAAATGAAATAAGTAAATCTATGCTTTTTACTATAATCCGTTTAACATTAAAATAATTTGTTCGATATTTATTGCCATAACACAAACCCCTATAATTCACAAGAGTAACGTATTTAATAATAAATATTTATGAGTTAATTTGTTCGATATTTATTGCCATAACACAAACCTCTATAATTCACAAGAATAACGTAGTTAATAATAAATCTTTATGAATCACAATCTTAATACAAATTAATGATAAGACATTATTAATATATTATGTACATTTTAAATGCGATAAATGCTTGATTATAATTTTAACTTAATTACCAGTTTAGATAAGTGTTAATTAAAGTTACAGAAAAGCTTGAATAAATAATTACAGCTGTTGTGCTGTTATGATAACTCAGTATTTTTGAAATAAATATTACCATTGAGCTTTCTGAACAGTATATCATTTCTGTTATCTTCCAACACGGTTGCTTTGTTAAAAATAGAGTTTAGCATATTAATTTTCATAAAATACAATTAAATAGATACGGAGTAAAAAATGAATTATTATTATTTTTTTAAATGCTTATCGAAAAGTTAATAGTTTTAATCTCAATAAAAAAAAATTACATTTCTAGTATATATATATATATATATATATAACAAAACCAAAAGAAATTCCATATCCCCAAAATACATGGAAGTCTTCATCAGGGAGGCCCCTCCATGTAGGGGTAAATAAAGAGAAGTTTCTGAAAGGATGTAGGCTCATAAGCTAAATTACATCCTTAGCCCCCAACTTCTCAGATTTCAGAAATCAAACTCAAACCTTCAAAAATATTATAAATATATACAAATTTTTTAAAAATACCAAAGGACAAGACCAAAAATTACACAAATAAAAAAGGAAAATTACCTACAAAACTAAATATAAAAAATAAAATTGTAAAATACAAACCCCCAGAAACACAAAACCCTCTTCAGCTAGTGGGGCCATTCACTAGCGCTTCAATCTCGCCCTAAATTGAAATCAAGCATCCATAAGTAAAGAAACACTGAGACTCAGAAACTTTCAGTTAACATATAAGATGGATAACAGTTAACCATTAAAATCTTTTTTAAACCACTCATAGCCAATTCTAGATCTGTTTTGTTATTGCAAATCCTACGGATTCTATTAACTTGTGAATACATAATATTTTTTAAAACTTTATTGCTAATACATGAAAACCAGTAAGTGAGGCTATTAACTTCAAAATTAAAATCTTTCCTTTTATCATAAAGTCCAATCAACCATTTTTCCTTGTTTTTCTTAATTTTAAGATCTAAGAAAGTAATTTGTTCACCATCATCGGTTCGGTTCAAGACAAGCTCATTAGGGTAAATGTTAAGGCTTATTTCCTCAAAATTATTGCAGTTAAATACTATAAGATCGTCTACATATCTAAAGAAGGAAATATTATTGAAATTTTTTTCGTAAAAATATAAAAATAGATTTGAGAACGCACTTGAAAAACTAGTTCCCATTGGGACCCCCTTATTTTGTTTAAAATAATTAATTCCATTAAATAAAACGTTTTCAAAAAGGCAAAACTTAATTAAATCAAGCCAAAACTTCTTATCTACTTTTAAAACATATTCAAATTCAACATAAATATTTTCAAATACCCCCACAATCAAATTGTGAGGAATGCTGCCAAACAGATTCTCAAAGTCAAAAGTGTTTACAGAAGTAATTTTCCATGAGTTACCATTCAAAAAATCTAAAACTTTAAGGTTATTGCCAATATATATATATATATATATATATATATATATATATATATATATATATATATATATTGTTATTTTTAGAAAAATGACATTGAAAAATTCTTTGGTTAAACTTGATATTTTTAACTTTTTTCGCATTCTAAGAATTTTAATTTATTCCTCCCAACAAAATGGAACATAATGAAATGAAAATAAACATTTTTATATACTTATGTATCGCTTTAATCAAAGGAATTATATTAGGATACTTTTCTGCATTGGGGCACGTCATTCTGCTAAATCTCTAAATGATGTAGTACTGATAAAAACATGGATAGTCTGGAAATAAAAATGCTAACTCCTACTACATCTATCGAAGAGTTTTGTAAAATAATGTGCCTTATATCACCCTAATAATTGTAATTTACATTAATGATTTCTATAATCATATTTTCTAAGGAGGTCGTCTAAATACTAACATCGCAACACAATATGCACATATATAGAAAGTAAGTCACACAAATCTACATACTCCTCGTACAATTTCAACAATATAACACAATACTAATATTTTGAAAAAATAAACTTTATTTTAATAAATATTTGAGGTAATAAGTTTTGTCCATTGAAGGAAAAAAAATTAGTGAAATTGTGTAAAAATTGATTTTATATAGTCACAAAATGTCTAAATACAAACAATATGTACGACATTTATGCTTAATTAAAGATTCAAAATTCTTTCGTTTTTTATTTTGTAAGACCTCAATTGTAATCTATAACTGTTTACATTCTTTTTAAAATTTACAGTATTTTTCATCATATGGGAAGTAATGTCCGACTTCGCACGTTGTATCGCGATTGTCAAGATAAATGTAGTTGTGTGTGTTGAAATTCGACGATCAAGGTCATACCAAATGTGTTCAGAGAGATTAAAATGGGGTGCCTGTGTTGGCAAAAAGGAATGTCTAGTTATTTTGCTTCCGAAATGTAGCGTCTGGTATCTGTGGCGCTATAAAATACCCCAAAAACTTACAGTAACTTGGGTACTTTACGACGGAAACATTCCTTTACGATCTTAGCAGCATGTTTCGGGTCATTATTCTGTTGTAACATCCAGCTATTTAATAATTTTATATTTTGAACAGATTTGAGTAGATTGTTCTATGGCATTTTTAAAAATCACAATCGATCCAATTTACCGTCAATAAAAAATAAAATACCTACCTCAGTAGAGGTCTGCACGAGCCGGGCCGCGGCCCGAAGCCCGAGTCCGGCCCGGCCCGCGGGCCGGGTTCGGGCCGATTTCCAATAATGGCATTCGGGCCGGACCGGGCTTGGACCTTACTTCTGAAGACTCGGGCCGGGCCGGGCCGGGCCTAGTCACTAGTCTTTCGGGCCGGGCCGGGCCGGGCCGGGCTCGGGCCTTAATTTTTTTGCTGGACGGGCCGGGTCTAACTTTTTTTTCCGTATGAAGCGAGACTGATTCCATTCTTCCTAGTTTTCATGGACCAAAATAATCAGTTCCTATTGAATCTTCCTATAAGAAAATCCTTTTCCCGACTTTTTATAAATCAGTAATATTTGGCTTTGTCCAAAAATGTATGCAAATAAGGCATATACTTTTAAGCCGTCATTATTGTACAATCAAACATTATAATTTATTCCTTTTAAAGAATCGTAGATTACCAGGCGTTTTAAAATAGAATTAAACACACACACACACACACACACACAAAAAAAAAAAAACATGATTATGACGGAATTTTCTTTTAAACTGAAAACTGAAAGTTTCTTTTAAAATGTTCATCCATGCAAAATGAATACAACAATACGGGAGAAAAAAGTATATTAAACATTTACATCTGTTAAGAAGGAATATATATATATATTTTTTTTTTTCGTTCCAAAGCGATTTCGTCTTTGGAAGTTTTACCATATACCGCTTTCTCGACTTTTTGTCTCCATTACAGGGAATATGGATTAATAATACTAGTGATAACAAACATTTACATACAACAAAGATTCATTTAAAAGCGTAAATATCGCAGCCTACGGCACTTCTGCATAAATGGAGATTATAAAAATGAAAAAAAAATACTAATATAATTTTTTTTTTGGTCAGAACTCTTCCATAAGATTAAAGATCAATGTTCTGTTGAAATTCACTTGAGCCGGGCCGGGTTCGGGCCGAATTTTAAACTTTTTCCAGATCGGGCCGAGCTCGGGCCGAATTTTAAACTTTTTTCCAGATCGGGCCGAGCTCGGGCCGAAAGTTTAACTTTCATAACGGGCTCGGGCCTGGAAATTTCGGCCCGGGCAGACCTCTACCTCAGACATGATTATTAAGCCGCAAAATTTACATGCCTCCACCGAGTTTAACAGTTGGCATAAAATTTTCTGATTTCATTTCTGGGGTTTTTTGGAAAAATTTTCCATGCCTCTCGCAGCCAAAAATATTAAACTTACTGCCATAAGTAAATGTCACTGTTTTTCAAAAGTGAAAGTCCTCATCAATATGTTTAGATGCAAAATCTATTTTTTTTTTTTTTTTTTTTTTTTTTTTTCTGTTGTTTTTAAGATGAAATAAGAGGTTTCATTCTGGGAAATCTAACATTGAGCTGTTGATTAGAGATTTTTGCTAATAAAACCTACCGATTGTAGAATTCTGGCACAGCGATCTACCGATTGAAGAATTCTACGAGCAGTTTCTTGATGCACTTTCTTGTTGCTTGCCATCGCAATGCGCTTGGTTAATTTCGAAGAACTGCATTTTCTATGTTGCACACGTTTTTAAGTTTTCTTTTTACATGTATTACTCTAATTTTTACATAACGGTCGTAAAGTTTATTTAGATGACCACATCGAGATTTCTTGAGTAAATTTTGACAAATACAATAAATTCTAAATATAATTTGTGCATGCTCAGGCTGTTTACCATAATTGTTGATGAAAAGAAAAAATATATATTGTTACTTTTGTAGTTGTCACAGCAAAAAGAAAATCTCCTTCATGTAACTTAAACGATCAAAGTCCCGTATAAAAAAAATAAAGAGACATAAAATTTTGAAAATTGAGATCAAACAAATTTTGTCAGCATAATCCCATATCCTTACCTTTTTTTTTTTTTTAGTCTTTACTCAACTTACATTGTTTATGTATCTCCAGCAACTAAAGACAAACAAGTAATGCTCGTATAAAACCTTTTTTCTTACAGCCGCAAAAAATAATATATTCATCGATTCTCATTTAGTAATAAAGTATGTAATAAAGTATCTCTGCGTGTAATGTACTTGAACGAACGTAAATCAGCCGGTTTGCTAATTTTCTTTAATTACAATTTTATAAATTTTTTTATTGATTTCTATTATTTGTAACTAAATCATACAGATTAATAAAGAAAATATACCGGTTAACTTCCAGCTGACCAAAAAGTTATCAAAAACAATCTAACCTGAATTCGTACAATTTAATTTTTTTATTAAATTAGGCGATAATTTTTATGGCGATAATTTTTTTTATCGCCAACTTAGCGATATATCTCTAAATTTGGCGACCAAAATTAGTCGTCAAAAGTGACGCCAACTTGGCGATATCTCTAATATTTCGCCAATCTCCCATAGACATTCACTGAAAAATAATAGGCAAGTTTTCTTGATAACAGAGACAATGTAAGAAAAACTAATATTAGTAAAGGAATGGAGCTTAATAAGATTATTTACATTATTTTACAATACAAGCATTAACTATTTACAAAATTCGTAACACTACCCCCTCCTCAAAGACTGCACGTTCCGGGCAGTGCAATCCTTGAGTTAGAGAAAAACACTTAAAATAAATAAACAAATAAATAACTAACTAAATAATAAAAATAATAAGATTTACATAAATAAGAACTAATTACTATATACATATTCACAAAAAATGACTTTCATGACCATGGTCTGAAATTCCAGTTTTGAATTTCTAATCACTTTGGCCAAAATAAGAGGCTAACCGGTTATAATGTATGACCTTGGGCTTGGTGTGTGGCTATTTTCGTATGCGTACGACGACGTCATTCAGCCTGTTGATGACTGTGCATGTGCAAGGACCGTCCCAGTTTCTTTGTAGTTTTGGCGACAGTCCCTTACGACGTATGGGATTCCACAACCAAACTTTGTCACCTTCGTTGAACTCATGTCCAGTTGCCTTTATATCGTACCGTGTCTTCATCTTTACTGATGCCAGTCGTATTCGGTTCCTCGCTAGAGAATGAACCTCCTCAATCCATGCCTGGAGCTCATTCACGTATTCCTCAGACTATGAAGGAGCATCAGGAGGACGGCCAAACAAAAGATCCGCAGGCAGACGAAGGTCACGACCAAAGAACATTTGAGAAGGGATCCAGTGGCCTCATGAGTGGCACTCCTGTAGGCAAGCAGGAAAAGAGGCAATTTCTTGTCCCAGTTCTGTTGATCTCTAGACACCAGAAGAGAGAGGCTATTTAGGATGGTATGACTGAACTTTCCACCATGCCGTCCGATTGAGGATGTAGAGGTGTAGTTCGAGTTTTTTCCATGCCGAGTAGTCCACACATTTCCTTAAACACAGCGGAATCAAAGTTTCTTCCGGAATGGATTTGAAGAGGAACTCCATATATGGAAACCCAGTGTTGAACCAGTATGTCTGCTACGGTTACAGCCTCTTCATTAGGAATGGCGTAGGTTTCAGGCCAAATAGTGAAGCAGTCCATGATAACGAGGATGTACTTAATGCCAATAGAAGTTCTAGGAAGAGGACCCAGAATGTCTAGAGCAATTCGTTCGAAAGGAGCTCCTACATTATAACGCTGTAATCTTCGACGGGTGTGCCTGTTTGGACCTTTACGTGCTACACATGTGTCACAAGTTCGACACCACTTACCTACATCACTGCGAACATTATTCCAGTAAAAACGATCTCGAACCTTTTGCAGGGTCTTCATTACACCAAAATGACCTCCTGTGGGACTACCATGTAGTTCTTGAAGGACCATAGAAATTATCGACTTAGGGAGTAGTAGTTGCCATCTACATGTCTTACCATCGTCAGACTCCCATTTTCGGTACAAGATACCGTTCTTCAAATGTAAGGAATCCCAGAGAGCCCAATAACGTTTAGTCGTAGGATGTTAATGGACCATGTCTTGCCAGCTGAGCTTCCTATTGGACTCCTCTTTCAGCTCTAGAATTGACTTAATTTCAGGATCAGCAAGTTGATCTTTACGCAGGCTCTCATAACTCCGCTGATCTTGCGATGATGTAGACCCATTTGTAACTTGTCTTACTATAGGACCTTTGACATCAATTTCTTCTCAACCCGGTCGCAGTATCTACAATTCTCTGACCAGGGTCTTCTTGAGAGAGCATCTGTATTTCCATGTGATGAGCATTTTCGATGGCGTATCTCCATATCGTACTGTTAAAGCTTTTGTATCCACCTGGCTATCTGGCCTTCAGGGTTCTTAAAATTCAATAGCCGAATTAGAGAAGCATGATCAGTTCGGATCAGGAACTTTCGACCGTAAAGATAGTGATGAAAATGGTCTATGGCTTTCACTACAGCAAGAAGCTCTTTTCTTGTTACGCAGTAGGTTCGCTCTGCCTTTGATAAGCACTTGCTGAAATAGGCGATAACGCGCTCCTTGCCGTCGATTTCCTGGGACAGTACACCGTCAATGCTTTCGTTACTTGCATCCGTATCAAGTATAAACTGTTTATTGATTTCAAGATATGACAGAATTGGAGTGGATGTTAATGCCTCCTTAAGCTTTTCGAAAGCAGCATCACATTCCAGTGTCCACATATATTTTTGATAGGCTTCTGTTAATTTATGAAGTGGTCTTGCAACCATCGAGAAGTCTTTGACAAATTTTCTGTAATAGGTGCATAATCCTAGAAAGCTCCGAAGCTGGTGAACATCTGCTGGACGATTCCAATTTTTCACAGCCGATATCTTCTCCGAATCCGTCCTGACTCCTTCCGCCGAAATGATGTGTCCAAGGTAGGCGACTTCATTACGAAACAAACTGCACTTCGAAGGGCTTAACTTCAAATTAGATGCCTTTAACTTTTGTAGCACCCGCCTGAGGTTGTTCAGATGTTCATCAAAAGATTTTCCTACGATTATGATATCATCTAAATAAACAAGACATGCCTCATATGACAGCCCTCGGAGAACCGTTTCCGTAAGGCGTTCAAAAGTTGCAGGTGCATTACATAGACCAAAAGGCATTACCTTGAATTGTCATAATCCTTGTCCCGTTGTGAAAGCAGTCTTATAGCGGTCGTCGGGATGGTTCTCTACCTGCCAGTAACCACTCTTCAGTTCTAAAGTTTTGAACCAAGTGTTGCCCGCAAGTATGTCGAGAGTGTCATCAATCCTTGGCAGAGGGTAACTATCTTTTTTGGTGACGTCATTCAGTCGGCGGTAGTCTACACAAAATCTTGTAGAACCATCCTTCTTTCTTACTAATACAATGGGAGACGCCCATCGACTTGTCGATGGTTCCAGAAAACCACGGAATAACATTCAATGTATCAGCATATCTAAAGGGGGATTACCATAGAGAGGGAAAAGATACCATCGCCAACAATCGCCAAGTTTGTCCCCAAGTAGGCGATATATCGCCAAATTTGGTGATCAAAATTAGTCGTCAAAAGTGACGCCAACTTGGCGATATCTCTAATATTTCGCCAATCTGCCATAGACATTCACTGAAAAATAATAGACAAGTTTGCTTGATAACAGAGACAATCTAACAAAAACTAATATTAGTAAAGGAATGGAACTTAATAAGATTATTTACATTATTATCAGTACAAACACTAACTATTTGCAAAATTACTAACAATATATATATATATATGTAATAAAATAAAATAAAATTGAGCCATTTTGTTCTCTCTGAGCTTTTAATATTAAAATTGTGGAACATATTTTTAATCTTAGTTTCGTAATGTATTAATATTTTAACAGCTAAAGTCTTTTTTCTTTTTTTTATTTAACTTATTAATAATATATTGCTTGTTTCTCAAAAAGTGCGTGAAATCTTTTCGTAATGTTTTTCCTTTTTAGAATATTATCGAGATTTTTAATTTTATTTTTTATTGATCACCTGACCTGTGTTAATGCGCGGAGATATTAACATGTTAGTCTATTTGCGAGACATGATATAGTTCCTACGGTAATGCCCCGCCTCGTTTACCAATCAGAGGTGATGATCTATGACGTGTCGCCTCGAAGTTAATCCTAATTGGATTTTTAAATGATAGACGCGGGGTGAGTAAGGGCTACTTTTTCGTGTAGGTGTTGGACTCTCATTCTGGGTTTTTTGGTGCTCAGAATGAGACTAACGTTCAAACTATTAAGATGTCCGTTTCATTTTATCCGATAAGTTATAAAATCTGATGATGTAGATGAGATAACGAAATTTATTCGACGAACGTGTTCGATTTATCCAAATGTGACTGCGGGAAAGACTTTGACATATTTTACGACTTCTAATAATATGAATTTAAAGACTATTTGATTTAATTTTCTTATGGTGAAATACCCCAATTGAATCCATCCACTGCTTGTCAAACTGCCGGAGCGACTGCTCATCGCGTTCCACTGTTGATTCTTAGTAGTAGTAGAATGATCTGCATCATTCATTGTGTGCCACTGGAGATTGTGCATTGTTATGGAACATCGCCGTCGTCGTATGATGACATTGAAGCCGGCAGGATTGAGGAGTAATGGTATTTCCATAATCGGATTGCACAGTGGTATCATTTTTTATAATATCAAAACGAAGTAATTCTAATTTATTACTGGATAAGCTGACAGGTTGGTTTAAAGCAATAGAAATTTTACTTAAGTTTAATTGTGTTCTAAAAAAATAGTCAATATCATGATACGAAGACGGCGATGTTCCATAACAATGTACAAGCTCCAGTGGCACACCATGTATGATGCAGAACATTCTACAACTACTAAGATTCAACAGTGAAACGAGCTGAGCAGTCGCTCTGGCAGTTTGACAAGCACTGGATGGATTTAATTGGGGTATTTCCCCATAAGAAAATTAAATCAAATAGTCTTTAAAATCATTTTATTAGAAGTCGTAAAATAAGTTAAAGTCTTTCCCGCAGTCACCTTTGCGTAAACCGAACACGTTCGATCGAACAAACTTCGTTATCTCATCTACATCATCAGATTTTCGAAATTTTCGGAGCAAATGAAACGGACATCTTCATAGTTTGAACGTTAGTCTCATTTTGAGCTCGAAAATACCCAGAATGAGAGTCCAACACCTACACGAAAAACTAGCCTCTCCTCAATTTGCGTCAATCATTTTAAAATCCAATTAGGATTAACTTCGAGGCGACACGCCATAGATCATCACCTCTGATTGATAAACGAGGTGGGGCATTCCCGTAGGAACTATATCATATCTCGCAAATAGACTAACATGTTAACATCTCCGCGCATTAACACAGATCAGGTGATCAATAAAAAATAAAATTAAAAATCTCGATAATATTTTAAAAAGGAAAAACATTACGAAATCGTTTCCCGCACTTTTTGAGAAACAAGCAATAAATTATTAATAAGTCAAATAAAAAAAAGGACTTTAGATGTTAAAATATTAATACATTACAATACTAAGATTAAAAATATGTTCCACAATTTTAAAATTAAAAGCTCAGAGAGAACAAAATGGCGCAATTTTTTTTATTTCATTAAATATATATATATATTTATATATATATATATATATATATATATATATATGTGTGTGTGTGTGTGTGTGACGATTTAGAGTTAGGGAGGCAGAAACATCATCGCCAGGTTTGCCTTTCTCCGCACAGAAGTCATGGCCAGCGAGAAAAAACAAAAATAATAAATGTAGAGGTTCAAAATAATCACTCCTTGGCTGCTGCAAGTTCATTTTATTAAACTGTAGCTATAATATAGGGAAAGGCTCCTGTTGCAGACGATATTTTACCGAAACATCCAAAAAATATTCCATTATTTACTACATCAAGCCGTACTCATGCAAGAGCGCACCCAAGAATCCTTCTTCTCTCTTTCTTACCACCTCTCGAGCTTCCTCTTTTAAATCTAAAAAGAAAATTCTAGAACATTCTCTAACCTCAAACCATCATTCTTTTATGTAAACAGAATTTTTGTCCAGCTTTGAGATTAAACACTTCTTTCAGACGATAATTTTATTTAAAAAAATATTATTTAACCAATTTATAATCAACTCAGGATTTTAAATATCTTAGGCAGACGATTTTTATAGACTATTAATTTTAAGAGAAAAAGAAAAGAAATGAATTTTTTGATATGCACACTATCAAAGGTTGACGGAGGAAAAACAAATAAATAGATAAAATAAAATAATGATATTTTTTGAAAGGTATGGTTTTGGAATAAATTTAAAAAGACTTTCTTAAAAAGGATTGATAAAAACATAGAAGAAATGAGTTTTATTTGAAATATTACGAAATAAAGTTTAATTAAGAATATTTTTAATTTAGAGCCATCTTTTAATATTTACGCATACTGGAATAAATGCTTTTTAAGGCGAATTAGGAATTTACATAGTCCCCATGAAGATTAACAGATTAGATCTAATTAGAATAAAAACAAAATTTTAATTTAATAATTTGAAGTAAGTACGGTATATTATTATAAGAAAATTAAGATAGTATAAAAGTTAGCTTTGGCGAAAAAAAATTAAAATTTGTAATATATATATTTAATAAAATCAAAAAAAAATTGCGCCATTTTGTTCTCGCTTAGCTTTAATTCTAAAATTGCTGAACATATTTAAATCTTAGTTTCGTAATGTATTAACTTTTAACAGCTAAAATTCTTTCTCTTATTTTACTTATTAATAACCTATTGCTTGTTTCTCAAAAAGCCGGGAAGTTATTTCGTAACCTTTTTACTTTTAAGAATATTCTCGGGATTTTAATTTTATTTTTTATTTAACCTCATGTGATCTGTGTTAGTGCGCGGATGTGAAAAGGCTTGTCTATTTGCGAGACAGCATCTAGCTCCTACCCTAAGACCACGCCTCGTGGGCCAATCAGAGGTGATCATTTTTTATTGCGTAGACTCGGGTTAATCCTAGTTGGATTTTTAAAATGATTGACGCGGTGTGAGGAGGGGCTAGTTTGTCGTGCAAATGTGGGTTTCTCATTTGGTTTTTACAGAACGCAGAATGCGATTGACTTTTCAAATATTAGGATGCTGTTTTTTTTTCCTCGAAAAATTCCAATATCTTAGAATGCAGCTTAATCACGAAGTTTTGGAATATTCGATGACAGTGCCAAGGTGACTGCCGGGAAGAACTTAGGTATTTTACGAGTTGATAAATAAAAGAATTTAAAGACTGATGAATTTTATTTTTCTAATGGGGAAAATACCCCAATGCAACTCTTCCATTCCTGGCCAACTGCCGGAGCGACTGCTCTGCTCGTCCTGCTGCTGATTCTTGCTGATTGTATATATATATATATATATATATATATATATATCAAAATGTAATTTTGAAAATTATTGTAATAAAAAGTAGACCTAACTGAACACATTTACAGAGATTCGGACATTAATTAAATTAAAGTTTAGCTTTTAGAAGCTGGACTGTCAGAATCTCCTGAGTCAGATTGTAAAATGATGTCCCAGTTGTCCCATGAAACCTTATTCTAAATCTTCAAAACTTCATTTTGGCTGCGATATATTAAACAATATATTTATTCCATTGCAATCTCAATGTAAACAGTGAAGTATGTGGGTTATTTAACGGGAAGCGAAGAATTAAAATCACTTCTTATTTTTTATCTGTATTTATATTACAGATATATTTACAAAGTGTTATACAAAATACTAGAGCAGTAAAGTATAATTTAATCAAAAAAAAAAAAAAAAGGAAAATGTTTTTTTTTTTTTTTTTTTTTTTTTTTTTTTTTTTTTTTTTTTTGTCATTTTTCACTGTGTTAATAAAGTATAGTCCGTTCTGGCATCATAAATTATGAATTAAATAAAATAATATTAAATAATAAATTTAAATAAATACAAAATAATTTTACAAAAAATAATTGTATACGCAATAATGGAAACTCTATAAAAATGCTATATTACAAATAATAATTTTTTCGTGTTGATAACATGTAATGAAATATTTTGAATCTGAAATCTTTCAAATGAAAATATCAACATCTGGGTTTGACACTCTTAAGAAACACACATAAGAAAACTTCTTTCATGCAAGGTCAGCGGAAATGTAATTCTATTAATAAAGAACTTGTGGAATCTAATAATAAGCATAAAAATTTCTTTTAAACTTGCTATATTTATAGTATACGGTTACTAGATAAGGTTAAATATAGAAGAGCGAAATATTTTGAAGCATGAGAACTATTTATAAAACAAGCATTTATTAAAGTTTTATCAGTAATAATAGTACATCCACTATATTTCAGAATATATTAAGAGAATTAATATTATGAATTAGTTGATGAAAAAATATAGTGATAGTATCGATTTATTCAATTATAAATTTAAATTACAATATGTGATAGACGTAAAAATATATCTGTAAAAAAACACTCAATTGAAAAGTGATTACTTTGTACAACATTAATACTAAATAGAACTTTTTGAAGTATAACTAAGACTCGCTAAATATATTTAACTTTACTACATCATGTTTTAATTAGAAAAATATTCGTATTTGGAAAATTCATTTAGTGCAATGCCATCAAAACAATGTAAGAAAAAAAATACTGAAATTGAAAAAAATATATAAATTTAATCAATGGATTTAAGCTGATTATATACTTTTTTATTATTTATAAGATATTTTAAATTACGAAAATCGAATGTACAATTGCAAATCATTCATTTACATTATCTTAGTAAGATATATGTATAAAGCTTTAATTTATGTGATAAAAATGTTATTATCATTTAAAACGCCTCTTGTGATGTTGTTAACGTTTAGAACTGAAATTTATTACGGAACATTGTTGCAAAAATGAAAAATGAAAAAAGACATTTTCAATTTAATCGTAGCAGTTAATTGCAAATTAACGCAAGTCATACACTGTAAAAAATCCCTGCAACTATAAAGTCCAAAGTTACCAAAATCTGTATGTTTATTAAAATTTGATAAGTACACTGTACATAAAAGGCAAATAAGCAAAACTTGTAAGAAAAGCTAAAGAATGGGATCCACTAAAATTTCAGTAATTTTACTAAAATTTTTCAGTCACCCTTATTGCCCTTACGGTAAAAGTTCTAAGAATGATATTTTCCTATAAAAAAATTCTCAGTAACCTTACAATTGTTTTCTTCACAGCACAAATATGTATCTCTTAGATAATTTATTGTTGTTGTTGTTACATTAATATCTTGGAATACCATTTTTTTAAAACATTTATTAACTTTCCAATTTTTTAGAGTTATATCACGTTGTTATTGTACATTGTTATTCTTGGCTGTTACTGTTGCAAATACAATTTCGAAGATAATCACAAAGAAAAGGTATTGCTTTTAAAGAAAAATTATTTATGCAAAATTATTTAAAAAGCTCTAAAAAGTCACAGGTTTGAGATAGAGTTATGAAATACCTCATTTACTGTATATTTGTTTTTCTATTTGAAATTTTTAGTCATGCGCAGTTAATAAGGCTAATGGAATATTTTGATAAAGAATATATATTTTTTAAGAAATTTGCTTATAAAAAATCGCATTTTTTGGTTCCAATATGATAAGAGCCATAATCCTAATAAAATTAAAAATACAAAGCGATCCATGGTTAATACAAATGACACGCGGCAATAAAAAAAATACCGCTCTATTGTTTAAAAGAACAGAGTTTAATCTAAAATTATTTTCGATCTTAATTTATCCTCATTATGGTCTATTTTATTTATTTATTTATTTATATTTATTATTATTACTATAATTGTTGTTATTATTATTTACAATAAAGCATGGTTTTTAATTACATCACATTGTCACGTGTCATTTGTATTGACCGTGAAACGATTTCTATTTTTATTTTTATTTTTATTATGGTTCTTTTTATTATTATTATGATTTGAACCGAAACATGTCAATGTTATTTGTTTTAATTTTTTTAAATACAACACCTATCAAACAACCTAAACTGTATATTAAAATGTTTATATAAAAGGTGAAGTTTCTTAAAATCTTCCCTCTAAGTGTTTGGAACGTAATACTCCGTTCACTAAGCTCCAGGTTTCAATGAAATATAAGCATTTTTTAAGATGATATAATTCTATAGATTTAATGAATTTTCAATGCATTTAGAATGACTATTAGTCTTAAGGATTACTTCCATATCTGTAATTAAGTTTTTTCGTATAATGTTGAAAGAATCATACTTTCTAAACTTTTAAAATAAAATACAGATAAAACAACATTACAATTTTACCCATCTGCAAGACGTTCAGAGGGTTAAAAATCTAATGGATTTAATAAACTTCTTATGATAAAGGAGCAATTAATGTAAAAAAATGGTCGTTTCCACTATCATCATCCGTTAGTGAAAATAGCCATTGTTTTTGAGAAGTAGCCACAAGTGAACTAGAATGTTGAGAGGAGGAATGAAAAACTCGCAGTGAACGAAATATGACTTAAAAAGGAAACTCTTATTTGTTCAGCGTTACTTTAATGTGTCAAATTTTATCGTACACATTGAATAGGTTATCACATTTTCTGTATATACGACATATTTTAGCCGTAACAAGAAATTATTTATCTGCAACTTTCTTCATGGGAAATTCCCCTAAAAAAAAAAGGAATGAATGGCGTAAAATTCGCACCCTAATTTGCATCTACCAAACAAAAATGGTTTTTTTGAACATATTTATTAATGTACCCGGCAATTAAAAAATGATTATATAATATAAACTGTACATATATATTAAGACAGACTTGAACGCAATAATAGAATAACCCAACAGGTGTGAAAAATTTGCCGGATCCATGACCCGAACCTGACTCCGAGGTGGACCGTGCTGTAATTTTACTACCAGTCGACATTGGCTGTTATTGTATTTGCCAGGATAGCTTAGTCTTGAAGTAACAGAGTATAAGCTGTGGGCCCAGGTTCGTGTCTTAGTTCTGGTTAATTGTTGTAGTCCTGGTTAATATCAAAGCTTAAAGGTCGTGAGTAAAAATTTTAAAGTTATAATGTTTTAATGATACATATAATTATATCCCATCTTGTATGCCATTTTCTTTGAAGGAATTTCGTTTCTACTTCAGGATGCTCCAGTTTAAATCCGCTGATATATTTCTGAAAATTAATAGAGTGTTGGAGCATTAACTGTGTACTGAAAAACATAAATATGAAGACTTCCGGATTCAAATATTATCTTCTTTTAATTAACAAAAAATATATAAAACAAATAAAGATATCGTTGCACAGGACAGCTGTGTGTTTAACATAAAAAAGAAGGGTTTTAGAAGTTTATACTTTAGAGATTTTTTAAAAAAGAAAGTTATTTCGGAGCTCACAATTTTGCTTCCGAATATCAGCTCTAGGAACAGTCAAAAAAGCGGGTAAAAATTGTTCTATAAGAAGTAGACAGGTCCGCAGTATCTGTAACGTCAGATCGAATGTTTTTTGGAGAAATTATTTCCTTTCCTTCAAAATGTCTTTGTAGTGTCGCCATCTCGTGAATACTTTGAAAAAAATTGTTCATGAAGAAAGGGTTTTACACCAATACCCCCAATTTTGTTTTCAAAATGCTAGCCTCAGTTGCAGCTGAGTTTTCAAATTTTCAAACTGAGGTTTCGCAACTGAAGGCTTAGTCATTATATACGCTACCATTTGCTTTGAAGAACAACAGTGTAGACACAAAGTTCCATTTTCGATCAATTTTTTACATTATAATATGTAACACTCACGTGTTTACTTCTGGCTAGGTGCTTTTCATTTTTCGATATTTTTATACGTGGAAGATTATCTTCGTAAACTACAATCGGTAATTTTTGTGAAAGGTCTAAATCTTTTAATAATGCGAGTAACTATTCCATTTCTTGACAGGTGTTGTTTGAGACAGATATATATTCTGCCTCTGTAGAGGAGAGTGCCACATATGTCTGTTTTCTGCTTGGCCAAGTGGTTAAATTGTTGCCTAGTTTAAAGATGTTGCCCGTAGTTGACTTCCTGTCAACTTTATCTGATGCCCAATCAGAATCACACTTTGCTGTTAATAGCTGGTTTAGAATTTACTAAGTTAAATTTCCTAACAATTTCGTTAATTTTATTTTTCTGATTTAACATTAGACCTCCATCGTCTGTTTGTTTGTTATTTATCCCCAAATAGTGCAATGCCTTACCTAACGGTTTTATTTCACATTCTCTTGATGACTCTTTGTATATATCTTCCGTATCCCGTTTCTTTCCTGTTACTAAAATGGCGTCAACATATACTATAACATATGACATATTTCCGTTTCTATTTAGTTTGAACAAGCACAAATCTGAGGTACACTGATTAAATCCCATGTTTTTGAGTGTTTGAGTATTTTTTTAGGTGCCAGGTTCTAGCTGCCTGTTTTAGCCCGTAAATAGCTTTATTTAATTTGCGCAACTTTTCCTTTTGATCTTCTACTATATATCCTTCGGGTTGTGCCATGAATACCTCCTCGTCTAAGTTTCCGTGCAAAATTGCTATTTTTACATCTAAATGAATTATATCTAAATTTTTATATACAGCAGCATTTAGGAAACTTCTTATTGTGATGTATGCCACGACACTGGCAAAAGTTTCATCATAATGATATCCGAATTTTTGCGATTAACCCTTCACAACGAGTCTCGACTTGTAGCGTTTATTTCTCCGCGTTCATTGCGTTTTCTTTTAAAAGTCCATATACAACCTATAATATGTTTTCCCACAGGTGGATTGACTAATTCCCAAGTTTTATTTTCCATAAGTGAATGTATTTCCTCTGTTGCTGCTAGACAATTATTTTTAATTTTTCGGTCTTTCATATTTTCTATATCTTCCCAAGTTTTGGGTTTCTCAACTTGACACATGTTTGTGCTAATTCCATACCTATCGGGAGGTACTCCCCTGTTTTCTCTACCCGATCTTCTAGGCTGTATTTGAGTCTGAAGTGGAATTGCGTCAGCGTCATGTTCATCACCACCTAATTCAACTTGAACAACTTCGGTAGGAGTCGAAAAGTTATTTTGGTCTTGTTTGATGTCATTTTTCACGTTTTCTAGAAATTTTACAGATTTTGATATCATTACTTTATTACCCCCGATATATGTTCTATATACTTTGATCCTGTGGTCTCTTCTCAAGAAAGTGCCTTCAATGGCTTTCTCTTCGAATTTAGCCCTTTTAGATTTTTACACAGGCGTATGCCTTGCAGCCAAAAGTTTTTATGTGTGACAAATTTTGTTTACGATTTTTCCAAAGTTCAAATGTGGTTATATTGTTGGCTGCTTTATTTGGCAGCCTATTTGTTAATTAAGTTGCAGTGAGAATTGCTTCACTAAAATTGTCTTAGCAGATTTGCGTCTGAAAGCATTGAGCGTTCCATTTCTACAATGTTCTACAATGGTTCAGATTTTGCTCTCGGCAACACCATTTTGAAGTGAGCAAAATGGTACACTTAATTGGCGTTCGTTACCATTAAGGGTTAAATAATCTTCAAAGTTTTCCCCCAAAATTTCCCCTGTATTATTCTCTCTACTAGATCTAAAGGCTAAAGATCTAAAGGCTTTTTTTGTTTACCAAATTTACTTTTTACTCGTGAAGAGAAATTTTTAAATTTTTCTATCACTTCTGATTTGTGTAAAAGTAAAAATAAATCATAGTAAACCTGCAATAATCATCAATGAAGGTAATAAAGTACCTTTTACCTGTGAATGCCTCCGTTTTCACGGGCCCGCAAATGTCGCTAGGGATAAGCGAAAGTACTTCCTTAGATCTATTTGATGCTACCTTAGTAAAAGGTAATAGTGACATTTTCCCTTCAGTACATTTAGTACATATATTACCATGTTTGCAGTTACTTAAGGTTATACCGTCCGCTAATTTATAGTTCACGAGATATATGAACGATTCAAAAGCTTTGTGTCCTAGGTGTTTATGCTTAATTGTAATACAATCACAAAACATTTGTGTTTTGACCGCATATCCGTACTCATTTTTAGGACAAATTTCATACAGATTATTATTTAATTCAGCTGTTAATACTATGTTATTGTCTTTAACAAAGTTACAAGAATCTTTTTCAAAAATGACTTTAAAGTCGTTTTCTGTTGCTCTCTTTACCGATAATTAATTACTTTGTAATTCGGGATAGTAAAGAACATCTTTAAGTATAATTTAATGCGGTGAATCCGTACAAAGTTTAATATTACCTATAGCATGTGAATCTAGTTTATTTCCATCCGCTATTATTATGCTACCGAAATTTCCGGATTTGAAGTTTATGCAATTTTTTTTGCAAATACTACAGATCTTGTGCAGGCGGAATTAATAACGAATTTTTTTACATTAAGATCTTGTGCGCTGTTAGCAGACATTATATCGCACGCAGGATAATTTTGTTCGGAGAATTTATAAATGTTTTCTTCCGAGTTTAATAAGGTAGAAAAATTATTTGAACCTCTTTATGCGTCGACATTACCCTTAAAACAGAAGTTGGAAGCATCCCTTATATTACCTTGATTAACTTTATAATTTCCCGAATTATTTCTGAAAGAGTTTGAATTATTATAAAACTTATTTCGATTCGGATTATTTCTCTGGTTATTATTTTGCGTTTTATTCTTTAAATGATAACATTCTTCGCGTAAATTGTTATTTCGTTTACAAAACGTACAAAATTTCTTATTTCTAGCATTTTTATTTACAACTTTATATGCTGAGTCGCGTGAACTCGAAATAGCTTCACGATTCTCAGATCTATTTACTACTTTGTAAGCTGAATCTCGCGAATTTGAACTCATGTCTCTGTTTTCGCATCTAAGTTTATATTCATCAATTAATTCATTTTTTACGAAATTAAGGTCAGTTCCGTTTCGCTGGCTTCTAACGCGATGACCACAGGGTCAAAAGATCTAGGGAGCGAACAAAGCAATAGGGCACATATATGCGAGTAAGGAATCTCCTCGTCTATTGCGAATAATCTATCTTTAATTGATTAAATGTTGTTAACATCGGAGATCATACCTCTCCTTTTAGTTAATTTTTGAGAATACAATTTTCTCAAAAGAAAAAGCTTAGATGAGAGGCTTGATATTAAGTGCACATTTTTTAGTGCATCTCTTATGCCTTTCGCATTGACTAAATGCTTAACGTGGATGATTTGAGAGTCTTCGATACATAAATTAATGATTGATTTTGCTTTAATATTATTTTTGGTTCAATCTGCAGCCACAAGATTTGGTGGGAGATTTAGAATCACTGAATGCATATCTTCTCTTTGTAATAAATTTTGAATTTTAAATGACTAGTTACTATAATTATGGTCGTTTAATTTTTCTATCAGGGCTATATCTTTAGCAGCCATATCATTTATTTAAATCACAATTGAAATTATTTATTTTCAAAATATATCTACAAGTTATTGCCTTCCAATTATATTATAGGTAAATACCTTCATTGATCAACATTCTCAGACCTCATAATCTGAAGGTCGTGAGTAATAATTTAAAGTTATAACGTTCTAAGGATTTATATAAAGTAGATCCTACTTCGTATGCTATCTTCTTTGAAGGGATTTCGGTTCTTTTTCAGGAAGCTCCAGTATAATCCTCTGATATATTTCTAAATAATTAATAGAATGTTGGAGCATTAACTGTGTGCAGAAAAACATAAATATGAAGACTTCCGGATTCAAGTATTATCTTCTTTTAATTAATACAAAAATAAATAAAACAGACGAAGATAATGTTGCACAGGAAAAAGCTGTGTATTTAACATAAAAAAGAAGGGTTTTAGAAGTTTATACTTTAGAGTTTATTAAAAAAAGAAATTTATTTCTAGCTCACAATTTTGCTTCCGAATATCAGCTCCAGGGACAGTCAAAAAAGCGCGAAGAAAATTGTTTTATAAGAGGAAAACAGGTCCACAGTGTCTGTGACGTCAGATCGAATATTTTTTGGAGAAATAATTTCCTTTTCTTCAAAACATCTTTGTAGTGTCGCCATCTCGTGAGCACTTTGTAAACATTTTAAAGAATTTAAAAGAAATTCCTTAAAAATATACAAAAATAAGTTTAGACTAAACGAATTTATAAATATTTAACGAATCGGCGTAAAGAAGTGCGATTTTAATTAGACATTTCAACATGGCATTTTTTCTTTTCAGCAAAAGAAAATATTCATAATATTTCGTTTACATTTCATACTCTCATGTAAATTTAGAAATTGACATATCATTTTAAACAATAAAGCCAATAAAATGGTCGTACTTTTTTTAGAAAAAAAAATAGTTGTAATTAAATTTTAATATTTTTTTACATATCCATACATGGTTGAAAAGTGTTTATAAATTTGATTTGTCTGGCCGTACTTTAATTTTCATAAATGGTTGGCTTTCCGCATAATTAATATACAATACAGACAATAACAATAAGATTTTTTCTACACTGAAAAATAAATGTGTTGGACTTAGGGACACTCAAAAAATTGTGTTGTATTATGATAATTGCAGAAAATTGATTGTCGCTATAAACTTCTATAGAGTCTAGTGAGAGAATGAAGATATATATATACCTTCACTCTCTCAAACATAATGAAATTAATATGTTATCTTGTGGTGCATTAAAGCATGCTCTGCATAGAATAAGAAATGTAAAATGTTAATCATTCTTTCACAGAGTCTCACAAAGTTATTCATTTGCACAAAAGTCTCTCCAGAAAACTGTTTGCTGCGCATTAATAAATTTACACTTTTTTTAAATAAAAATAGATTTATATATACACTATTAAGGCACACTTTAACAGATTTATTCTGCACTGTAAATGAAAAAAAATTATAAAGTTAAAATAATGTGTGTAGATAGCTATGGTTCATTTAAATACACTCAGATGATCTCGATTACACACTGAAAAAAATTTAAAATTGCTAAGCTTTCGCAAGGAAACTCGAATTTCTAGATCTTTTCAAGTAACGGCAACGGGAAGAATTCATTTAACCGCGTCTTTTACATGAATATTAAATGTTACACTGTATTTTAAAAAAATCTGTAAAGTTATTAAATTTTATCTCGGAAACTGGGATTTCTAGAAATTTTTATATACGATAATAGAAAATTTTCATGTAATTAATTTTGTTACATAAATTTTTCTGTTAACATTACATAAAAAGTTCTAGAAATCTCAGTTTCATAGAAAAATTTTGAAACTTGGCAGATTTTTTTTACAGCGTACCGTTACATACAAAGTTGTAGGAATCACGGTTTCCTAGAAAAAAGAAATTAGTAATTTTACAGATATTATATTTTATTTTTATCTAATTATTTTTTATTTCTTTATTTTCTTTATTTATTTACTTATTTATTTTTACCCGTAAGTATACTGTTAAATATACTGTCTTATAAAAAGCATGGAAGTGCGTTTTCAGGTGTAGCATGCATTTATAAAAAAGACAAAATAACTGTATTCAAAAATAGAAAATACATTCATAATGCTTTTTATTCATGTTGATTATGTAACTGAATTTTGTAAGTTTTCTAAAGCTTTTTAAAATATTTTGATATAAATGATTATATTTTCATAAAAAAAAGCATGTAAAAAGCATATTTCATAGACAACCCCATATTTTATTATAAAAGATCTTATTACATATTAAGTTGTTTTCAGTATTCTAAAATTTGAGTTTTTCAAAAAGTATTTTAAAACAAATAACAAAAAATAAAGAATATATAGTTTTTTTTTACTTGTAAGTTATTCGTAATAAAATCTGTAGAAATCAAAAATTCCATTTTAGAAAAATCATTCTGGAAGGTACGCTTTCTTTTCACAATACCCCAGTGCTCTCAAAAACCATATTAAGCGTTCAAATAAATAAATAAAATAATATTACGAAAGGGCTTAAAAAAAATGGTTTATTCAAAGAAGAAACTTTTAATTAGAAAATAAAATTTCTAGAGTGTTAACCTGGAATAGGATTATATGGAGTAGTTATTTATATCTGATAAAAATAAATAATAATTAGAATTTTTTTTTTAAGTCTTTCCAGAAATGGAAACATGAATTCAATGCTAATTAATTCAGTATCGGTATTTTTAAATATTTTTGACACATTTCCGCGCAAACAAAAGCGGATTAAATGTGTTAAATTATACAAATCGCCAATGCTATATTTATACTAAATATTAAATTAGAAATTGTGAAATCTACATTAAATTTATCTTCTACAATTTAATTTAATATAAGAGTAGCGGAATGAGGGAGCATTTTTCAATAAACCTTTTGTGTCGACCTCTAAATTTTAAATTATCAAATACGAATGTTACTAATACGAATGAAAATACGAATAAACTACTTATTTGAACACAATAAATTTTGCTTACAAGCATTTTTATAAAGAAATACCAGTATTTATAGTATTATTAAAACAATTAATTGCATTTGAACACCTAATTACTCCCTTAGCATTAAAATCGAGTGCTATACATTCTTAATGCTAAAACAATGCATTCTATTTTGTTTCGTCAAATAGATGTTTGAAGTGTTTCCAAAAGTAATATATTAAAAGCGCTTATTTTACACTAATTACACGTAAATAAATTACTAACAATTCATTTTACACTTCTAGTTTAAAAATAATGTAGCAATTACACGCATTATTTTACAATACACAATATTAGGTAGGAGATAAGAATGATGAAAAATGCAGAGTACTGTATATTAATTCTCCTCGATTTGTCAGTATCTAATATGTCACTAAGTTAAGCTTATACGATAACTGTAATTTCGAAGTCATCAATCTGAGCGCATTAAAGTAATTGCTAAAATTTTTTGCACTTTATTTTTATAAATATTTAAAAGTTGTTACAAAGTCAAATGTTCCGCGAACTTCTGAGATTTACGAATTTCATTCCATCTTGAAAATAATCTTACTCGTAATACGAATTAGAGCAGTATCTACTATCAGTCACATCATCTCTTCTGCAAGAAAAGTTACACTGCTAAAATAGTCGTTGGGGACAACAGCAATACTTACCCATCATGGATATGCATAATATAATACATGAAAGTAAAACATGTGCAAATTATTTATAAAATGCATTGGAATTCTAAAACAAAATTTAAACGGATCTTGAAATACTTTCAATGTACATAGTAATGCTCTGTTAAGAAATTACTGATGAATCAATTCCGACAAATTATACAAAACGCCAAAGTACTCAAGTAGTACCGAAATGCGTAAAAGAAATATGCTTATAATTCCAAAAATAAAAATCTTATTAACTAACAGTTTACTGCGTTGGATTAAGCACCTCTTTTTCAATTAAAGTGAATCTTTGAATTGAAATTTGAATGAAATACAGTGTACAATATGGAAAACAGGATAACAAATATCTCGAACACTAACAATCCGAGCAACTTCGTTCTTTATGGAAAAATTGTGATATTTTATTGCCTTTTACGTTTTTTCCTTAAAATAAAAAAATCGAACATTTTTATGTGCTTTTCATCAGAATGAATTTTTCGAATCTCCCAAAAAAGTAGTTCCGAATATTCGAGGTTACTGCAATTAAATAGGCTTCGTCTCATTCTTACATGCAAAATTTCAAATGTTTATCTCAATTTTTTCGGCAAATAGAGTGTTTACCGACAGACAGGCATACACACAGATGGACAACGACATTAATTTTTCTTCTAAAAATATGTTTTCCGCAATCTCCAGCATCTAAAACGTGCAAATCAGTCAATTTTTTTTTTTGAGTTTTCAAAACGATTGGAAAACTTACCTATACTACGTATAATGGGTAAGCAAAAATAATTTAAAGATTTGCTGCAAAAAAGCGGCATTTTGGGGACACTATAAAGAAAAAAACCTTTTATTTTTTAAATTTTAAAGTTTTGTCAAAGTATTTTTTTCTACTCATACATTCCTCCAAGCACTTATAAATGCTCCCCGGGAACAATATTTAAAAATTCCCTTTCAGAATGTCTATTTTTTAAACAAGAATAATAACACCAAAAAAATGTTAAAGTAAAGCTACTTCTTTTTGCAGCATATCTTTTAATTTTGTCAATGATAGGACTTACGTAGGTGCCTTTTGCTACTGAAAAAAATGTTACAGTGGTGGTCGAAATTATAAGGACCAGAAAAAAATTGCCAAACCTTGAATACTGTTTGGACCGAAACTTATGCAATTTTAATGACTAGAAACGCTTAAAAAATTAAGAATATTCATTATATATTATATTTACTATATATTAAGTTTTTATGGTATAGGTAGAAAATTGATATTCCTAAAATGCATTAAGGATTTCTATAGGTATTTCCTAAAAAAAAATTAAGGAATAAAAATTCCCCACAGGTATCCTAAAAACGCACTAATTTGCGATTGCTGTGCAATCTGAAGAAGTACCGAACTAATTAAAAAAATAGCTGAGTCAAAGTGATAGTGACAGTCTTTACTAAAACATTAGCTATAGTGTATGTCAGTACTACCACTCAAAAGAAATTACAGGAGCAAAAAACATTTTTTAAATGGAACATATTCGTTACGGAAACATAAAGATTTGTGTTATAGTTACGCATAAGAACAAATTTATATCTAGGAACATTTCTAAAAAAATCGAAATTAGAAATCATGAAAATCCGCAAACAAGCTTCTGAAAACATTTTAAAGAATGATTTCTACACTATCTCATGAAGTATAACACGGATTTCAAAAGTATATTTTCGAAATCGTTGATGACAGTCTATTTATTCTCAGTCTTGTTTTTATGTTGGCGTCGCTGCCATGTGTGGGTTGAAGGAACCAAATACGTTCTAATTTGCTATTTTTGTGATACTGTGGGGGCAATAACTTGAAATTAGCCATTGAAGTTTTTTATAAGATATATATGAGTTCTAATAAAATGTTTTCTAATAAATAAAAAAAATAAAAAGTTGAAAGGGAGGGAAAAATTTTCTAAAAGCATTCTGAATTACGATTTCTTTGCAATCTCAGGAAATAGCAAACTGATTTCAAAAATATAGTATCAAAATAGTGGTGCTATTCTTTACTCCACAGTTGGTTATAATTTATGTTGTTGTTACTACCACCTGGTTGTTGGAGGAATCATAGATGTTCTAAATTTCCTTTTTTTTTTTTTTTTTTTTTTTTTTTTTGTCATACTGTTTGTCATACGATCAAACATTTATATACAGGGAACAGTAATCACTTAGAAGATACAAAATGCTTTCGAAGAACCAACGAAAGAAAATTACAAATTTATAAGGATGAGTAAGCAATAATAGTTTGCAAAACATTCTAAATTATGATTTTGGTGTTGAATTGTTGAACACCAAACCCACTTGAAAAATAAAAGCTGAAAATTGATTCTGTAGAACTTACTCAAGCATAAGCTATATTTTATGTTCCTACCACGGCCATCAGAGGTTTCAGTAGAAAAGAACTTTCTAAATTGCGATTTCTGTGAAACAGAAATGGTAGAAATTTGAAATAAGGCATGGCAGTCAGGTATGAATTATAAAAGACCTGTTAGAATAAAATACAAATTAAATAGCGTTGAAGCGAAGGTGAGGGACGTAAAGCGCAAATTACAATTTCCATGCAATGTTAGGAAATAATAAACCGGTTACACGAGAAGTAGTTTTGAGGCAATGTTTCAGCCTGTGATCCTGCACATTCTATATTTTATGCATCATCATTCGTGAAAGATTAATAAACGTTATAAAAAAGCCTTTAAAATCTTTTTTAATTGCATTTTCTACGAAATAATCAGAAATATCAAACAGATTTCAAAATTAATATTAGCAAATTAATAGGGATAGTCCTTGATTGAATATAGACATCTTATTCTGTTTCAATTCTACAAGACATTCGAGAAGAAGCTTGGGATTGGACGTTATGGTTAGTTTTAAGATGTAAATGCCTATAACGAACACATTTCTAAAATATTGAAAGCACCAAATGATTGTTCAAATGAGCTGTAGAATGGGCACAAAAGATTCTAAATATTTTCATCATTTATTAAAATTATGTATTTATGTCATATAATTTATTTAAAATTTGTTTTAGGACTTCTTATAATATCAATCTTATTTCTGCCAAGTATTGAAATAATGAGTTTATTCAAACAGTGGGTTAAGTAGTATTTTTTTAATTATTCATAAATGTATCACCTTATACACATACAAAAAACTGAACTTAATCTTATTAAACTCATAGAGATATCTACATTTTTATCGCAATTAAACGAACTAGATTATCAACAAGTTCAGTGCATACTAGGAAAATTCATGATTTATTATTAAAATTTATTTTTGTATAAAAAAAGGTCTTCAAAAATGAGTATGGGGGCTTTTAAAAGGATTTTCATGTTTCTGTAAGAATATTATATAAACATTTTTTAAAGGTAAAAAACAAGAATTTTTTTTATCTCCTGTTCTCAATATTTTAAAAAGAAATCCTGTTTCAAAGAAAGATCCATACTTTGGGTGTTTTCTTGGGTCAATATTTAAATGTGTGCTGTAAAAATTTGCATATATTCATAAGAATTTAAATAATCCCAAAAGAAAAATACTTTAAATTCTTTTTATCTGTTATGGAAGCTTTATAAAAGCAGATGCATGAAAGTTTGAATATTCGGTGAAATTTATTTTATTTTGTAAAAAAGCATTCCTAACTTAAAAAAGCCATATTCTTTAAGTGCAGTACACAGTTGTTATTGTCATTTTTGTTTTAGGCTAATAAAATTATCTTATTGTTTGCCATATCGTTTATCTTCTTGAGTAATGAGTAACATTTTTAAACAGTAAAATAAATGAAATATCCTATAAATTCATTTAAAAAATATTGTGGGATTCCATTTGCGAATTTTTCTCTATGTATTATTTGGATGATCATTTATCTTCATGTAAGATGTCCTGGGGTAAAATGCCACGGTAAGATTTTATCATTTTTTACGGCTTAGTTTTAGAATTTCTTTTTAAACAAATATATGATCTGACAGGTAAACTTATTGACTATGTACTCAAGAAAGAATTTCCATAAAATCATGTGACGTTATTTCTTGTCCAATATTATTTGGCGTTATTACCCACATATGTGGGTAATAATGCCATGCAAACAGAACTAAAAAAAGACGGAATAATGGCATGCTAAATGTTTCCTTCTAAAGATACTTATTCTGCATCCTTAGAATTATATATTAGAATCTCTTACTTACTAATATTTACGATATCAGGGTGCAGTAGATATTTACGTGCATAGCTGAAATATTGCTATCTAAACCGAGTTTGTTGGCTAGCTTCAACTGCCATTTTGCTTCAGAATGGAGGCCATTAGAATTTGTGGACGCTTACGGAAATTTTTATGTTTTCTAACATTTTCTTTAAAGTGACCTATGTTGTTAACTTACATTGTGTGACAGTTTAAAATGTCTTTTGATGTTTTTAACATTCTGTTCAAATTGATACATAAGAGTTTGCATTTTGTGAAACGGAATCTTTTTTATAAGTATAAAAAGTTAAAAAACATAAAATTTTCAAAAGAGTCAAATGGCCGCCATTTTGAAACAAGATGGTGGATGAAGCTGACCAACAAACTCGGTCAAGGCATTAGTACTCCTATTACGCAGATAAAAAATTCATCTATATTGGTTCATAAATTCGAGAGATACAGTATGACAAAATTTAGATATATATATCTATATATACAGTGGCGGTCAAAAGTTTCCGGCCAGTGAATTTCTTTGATTATTAATATTATTACAGCTTTGAGGAGTAGGTGCTGCAGCAAAATGCCGACATGACCTCAAATTACCACATATTACATAGCTAAGAAAACAACAACAGCAGAAGACAAAAAATACATCACCAGTCCAAAGCACCAAACACGCAAAGAGAAACCACACCTCGAAAACAACGTCCCCCAAGGAATAAAAAATTATCCAAGAGTCCAGGAAAAATACAGCACAACACAACCAACAACAAACAAATCAAAACTATCAACACCCACCATCAACAAAAGCACCAGACAGAAATCAAGTGAAAAGTGATTAAAAGCTCCCTCTCCCAAGGAAAAGGCCGAAAAACAGGCAAAAAACTCGACGATTAAAGCCAACACAATTCCAAAGATCACTCCAATTATCAAGATAATCATTACAAACATTAACAGATCTCACTGCTTCCCGTAAAAGCACCCTCTCATCATCAAAAGCACGACACTTGAACACATAATGAAATTCAGTTCCATCCTCCACAGAACATAAAAAAGAGGTTCGGGAATTCCTTAACTTGAATGTATGCAAACGCTTATGAGTCATGGCAGCAAGTGTTTGTAAACGAGCGATAAAGATATCTTCATTGTGATTATGAGTCCACTTGAAAATATTCGGAACAAGATACGGAGACTCAATAGCATATTTGCAATTATCCCACCAACGCTGGAAGCTAGTGTGAAGCTGGTCCTTTAAGTGCTTCTTTAAATCTTCAGTCGCCACACCACTATAATCGCGGACCGCATATGGGCCATTTCTTGACAGACTTTCCGCTCGTTCATTAGGAGATATGCCAACGTGACCAGGTATGCAAATCAAAGTATTATTTTCCACATGAACACAAACCCAACGTCTGAAAAAGGTGAAAAATGACTGTTGGAGATTTATAATGTAAATGGTGTAAAGCTACATGAGCAGACTTACTATCCAATAAAATGATATAATTTTTACTACTTATCAGAAAGCACTGGATAGTTAGACTGAGAGCCAGAACTTCACCCGTGAAAGTTGATTTCAGATGATGAACGAGATAAGCAATAGAGATATTATTACTTGTATTAACAGCAGCGATAGAATTTTTATAGTCGGTTTTCGACGCATCCGTTGCAGCGATACAAACGTTGCTACGATGTTGATGCTCAGACATATAAAAGTTAAAACACTGGCTGATGATGATGGGAGGGAGATTCTTAGACTCAAAAGGCAGCTCATCAACAAAGATCTCACAGTACTCCTTAATATTCCCGGAGGGCCAGTAGGACTTGATGAACATATGTGGGGTTACCTCTCCAAAATCAGTAGACTAGAAAGAATCATCAACAAGAATGTTTGCACACGGATGTTCAAGATTCAAAGCAAGAGAACAATGGATATAAAAAGAGGAAATTAAATACCTTCGTCTAAAACAGAGAGGCTCTTGCTTCGTTTCACGATAAAGCTTGAAAATAGGAGTGCACTTGGGAAGGCCAGTCGCAAAAAGGAGGGCAGCATTATAAACAACGTCCAAACATTTTGAGGGGACATCTAGCTAGTTTCTTTGATTTATTTACTAAAAGGTTTCAGCGAAGGAGCACAAATGCTTTAAAAAATGGGAATATGTGAATGATTTCTGGCTACGTTATAATTTTGATTAGATTCTGATGACGCTTCATGCAAAGAGGTTGACATCGAAGTTCGCGTGTGCAAAAATTTCCGGCCACTTAACATTCCTTAGATTTCTTCTATCGGTAAAATATTTTTGTGATGTGCTTGTGAATGAATCAACGTAAATAACATTGTTTAAAGTCAAAATGAAAAAGTTCAACAATTATTGTTCGTAAATGGGTGTTTAGTTTGATACTAACGGCCAATCTTCTCGTGTTATTGTGGCAAAGTTATTGATCGGTTTAATCGACAGTGAACAAAATTTAAAAATTAAATAAAGATGGCCATGGCCTTAAATACTTTATGAAGTCCTGAAGATCCCGGAAAATGACTATTCTTGTGGAGAGAATTATCAGGAGAAAAACTAATCATGACCCGTATAAAATTCCGTTACAATATCCCGAGATTTACGGAATGAAAATATTCCTAAAATAAATCGGTTTACCGTATCAAGATGATGACGTGATGCAGAACTTTATGGAAGAGTTTGTTTTTTAAAAGTTTTTCATAAGTAAAAAAAAAAATTACAAGTCTGGCGTTTAAAAAAAAAACACAAAATTTAATTAAGTGCAAACTGGACAAAATTACTATTTTTCCATCAGTCGAATTTAAAACTTTTTTGGGAGTTACAGCAGACACTACTTCCGATGACCTAACAACAAAATATATTATTCGACTTATGTTATTCCTACAATGAAGCATGGCCGAAGACACGTTATGCCGTGGGTAGTATTTCCTTCAAAAAGTGTCAGTCTATTATTCGAGATCAACGGCAAGATGAATGATGCAATGTATAAGGATATCTTGCAAGAAAATTTTCTGCCTTATTAGAGGAAAATTGTGGTCACAACTATTTTTTTTAACGTGATAACTAATTAAAGATTGGATGCAAGCCTTTACATGCTATTGCTTTTTCGCCAAAATAATCGCTTATGAAATGGCCAGCTCAAACGACTCAGCTGACATGAATCCAATAGAAAATTAACTATAATATTCCAACTGCAATTCTTATTATTTGAGGTATGGTGATGAAATACGAATAGTAAAAGTTGTTTATCACTGTAATATTCTATTACAATACCATTTTTCCCAAACTTTCGAAGGTGACCGGGAACTTTTGAAAACATACGTTTTACTTTGTACTTAAATTTCTCAATTAAATTTATTGATATTTATATGTTATTCCATAAATATGTTCTTAAATATTACGTCAATAATATGTATAAATATCACTTTAAAATTCCGCTTCATATGTGCATAATTTCAGTGTGGCAGCTATTGAGCACTAAAATTTGGTTCAAAATAGGACAATATTTTTTACAATGTAAGTACGGGTTACAAATTGCATGAAAATCCAAATGCATTTAGGCGAATTAATGTCAGGACAGAAAGACGGACATACCGAATGCATAAAGAATTTTCGATTTTGTTAAATAGTGATAAAGATTAATGATCGCGGGTTTAAAACGGAAAAGTAAATAAGAATTTTCAACATATTCAACATTCCATGTTAGTGCGTTGTGAATATCAATATTTGTCTGTGTAAGTTTGAAATAAACATATTTAACATGCACCAAGAGACTTTGTAAATGTTGACATTCACCTGTGAAAGTCAACAGACTCTAATTTTGACCATTCACAGTAGCATTTACATTATATGGGCAAAGGAGGCCGGCCACATGCAATTTTAGACATTTTGTTAAATATCTATAAAAATACATAAAGAATTATCTTGAAACTCCAGAGCTGTAAACATAATAGTACCACACAGGTCATTTATTACAGTAGAATTTTTTTTCCCAAAATCCCATAGAGAACTGTCAATAAATTGAAAAACAAGGAATATCTTTTGGATAACCTTGTGAAATATAGTGTAGAAAATGCA
The DNA here is from genome assembly GCA_964019185.1 of Maratus speculifer. NCBI lineage: Eukaryota > Metazoa > Arthropoda > Arachnida > Araneae > Salticidae > Maratus > Maratus speculifer. Next base: position 163,296,016 of record OZ025294.1, on the reverse strand, counting down.
TTCAAACTGTAGATTATGACTATGTATCTTATTGCAATAAATTATTTTAACATGTATGCTCGTTGAGAAATTAAGATTTTTATAAGAACAAGCCAAATTTTAACCCAAATTTTGCCAATTTTTTTCTTTTATAATTTGCAGTATCTATATTAATAAAATAACAAATCGCTCTGTCTGTCTGCGGGTGTGTGTGTGTGTGTCTGCGATGGCTAGCAAAATCTATGGGAAGCACGAGGCTCAAAATTTTTATGAAAGTAGCCCAATATCTCTCCTGATGCACCTGAAGCTCGGAATTTCAAAATTATATTTATTAACTGAGTAATTAATTAAATTCCAAAGCCCACTCTTATAAAAATTCGCCTTTTTTCGTTTTTTCTCTCTTTCATTTTCTTATGGTTGGTTGGTTGCATAAAAATTTCGCAAAAATAATTAAAAAAGGTGGCAGAGACTTTTAAAATTCTGGCAAACTGTCAGTTTAAATGAGGATTTTTTTATCACAGCTGCTGTACACCATGGAGGAAAAAAGTGTAGGCGAAGTAAACCGAAAAAAAGGTTTGCAATATGAAACCATTTATCGTTGAAATTTTAATGTCTCAGACCATGGAGGATTGAGATAGGTGGAGGTGAAGTAAGGCTCAAAAAAGGTTTGCAATATGAATCCATTTATCGCTCAAATTTTAATGTTCCAAACAAAAGGACGTGGAAGGAATTTTGTATTATAATACGAATTGAAAGAAATGAATTACAACTGAAGCATATTTTAAGAAGAAATAGCAAATTTTTAAAATGGTCTTTGTTCTATTATTATTTATTAAAATAAATGTTCGCTTTTAAAGTAAAAGAAGTTGGAAAATTAGCAATTATTAAATATCAAATTAAAATTAAATTAGATATTGAAAACATTTGTTATGAGCTAAAAATTGTATTACTAAAAGATTCCTTCTTTAATTCAATTTTAAATACTTTATAACGTAGATAAAAAATGTTTACGACTTAATAATTGCATGTAAATAAATATTTAAAATATAATGACGAAAACATTCTATTAAAATCATGTATGAAAACTTAAGTAATAAATATTAATCTAAATTATAGATTTCTGACTGCAGACGATTTTAAGATATTAACAAAAGAGTGTTATATTTTCAAGCAAAACGTTAAAATAATTTTCTATATTGATATTTAAAACACATATGATAAAATAATTAATATTTTTTTACCAGTCAAGCGATAGATTAGTTCCTTTAAAAAAAATACGGGTTTAAACTTGTCTATACTAATAAAATAACAAATCGCTCTGTCTGCGTGTGTGTGTGTGTGTGTGTGTGTGTGTGTGTGTGTGTGTGTGTGTGTCTGCGATGGCTAGCAAAATCTATGGGACGTACGAAGCTCAAAATTTTTATGAGAGTAGCCCAATATCTCTCCTGATGCACCTGAGCTTCAGAATTTCGAAATTCTATTTATTAACTGAGTAATTAATTAAATTCCAAAGATCACTCTCATAAAAAATCGCCTTTTTTCTTCTTTTTTCTCTTCATTCAGTTATGGTTGGTTGGTTGCATAAAATTTTCGCATAAATAATTAAAAAAGCTGGGAATAGACCTTTAAAATTCATAGACTGGCAAACTGTCAGTTTAAATGATGATTTTTTATCACAGCGGTTGTAAACCATGGAGGAAAAAGATAGGTGGTGGTGAAGTGAACCGAAAAAAGGGTTGCAATATTAAATCATTTATCGCTCAAATTTTAATGTCCCAAACAAAAGCATGTGAAAGTGATTTTGTATTAATAAGACGAATTGAAAGAAATGAATTACAGCCGAAGCGTATTTTATGAAGAAATAGTTATTTTTTAAAATGGTCTTTTTTCTATTATATTATTTATTTTTAAAAAAATGTTTGCTTTTAAAATAATTGAAATTGATAAATTCGAAATAATTAAATGTCAAAATAAAATAAAATAAAATATTGAAAACATTTGATTTGAACTAAAAATTGTATTACTAAAAGGTTTCTTTTTTTTCAGAACTTTTTAATACTTTATAACGTAGATGAAAATATGGTTTTAATATAACAACATATTAATAACTCTATATCAATATATAAAATATATTTATGAAAACATTCTTTTAAAATCATGCGCGAAAACTTAAATAACAAATATTAGTCTAAAATCTAGATTTCAGAGTGCAGACGATTTTAAGACATTAACGAAAGAATGCTAACTTTTCAAGCAAAATCTTAAATGATGCTTCTATATTGATATTTCAAAGTGACGGCTAGGTTACATTTATGTTATATTTAAGTTACGGTAGGGTAATGTTAAGTCGCAGTTAGGTTACAGACAGATTATGGTTATGGTACAAAAGTTTACGGTTAGGAATTTGTCCACAGAGTCAACATTACGCATGCTTTGATTAAAAATATACACTTTTGTTAAATGGCTCTGAAATTATAATACTATATACCAATCTTTTATCATCGCGTATCGATTCATTCAAGGTATAGTCGGATTTAAGAATGATATAATTAGTTTGAAATTCAAAATATTTCACTTGGGATTTCTATGTGAAAAAAATAATTAGTTACGTGATTTAACAGTGATTTTTACGGGTAAATATCAACACTTTAACACGAAACTAACGCAATCGTTGGATACATGTTCCCTCCCGTGTTTCTCATTGCTCATTTTAAGTATTTTTAGAGCTTAATATTAGTTGTTGTTTTTAAAACCGATTTTTCACAAAGTCAGCTGCAACGTATTTCAGACAATGCATTTCTGCATGCTTCCAGTTATTGATAAAATCATACAAATTTCAAGTTCGTTTAATATTGTTAATACGGACCCGGGCAACGCCGGGCGGGTCAGCTAGTATACTAATAAAATAACAAAACACTCTGTCTGCGTGTGTGTGTGTCTGCGATGGCTAGCAAAATCTACAGCACGTATGAAGCTCAAAATTTTTTTGAGAGTAGCCCAATACCTCTCATGATGCACCTGAGGCTCAGAATTTTAATTTTTTGATTAGTTTCATATATATTAATTATGAAGCGGAACTCACTCTCATCAAAAAGTCATTTTTTAAATGTTCTGGGAAAGAAAACGTTTGCACATGCGCAGAAACTCAATTATGCATCGAATCGGAGGAAGAAGTTTCCCCCCCGTTTATTTCTGTTTTTGAATCATTTTGTTTAAATCCAAATCAACCAAACTGCTCGACGTAGTTAAACTTAAGAGACATATTTCGAAAGATCATATTATTAGGTCTCAAATGCAATAATCATTTCGAAAAAATGTTGCAGTTAACCCTTTGAAAACAAATATTAAAAAATGGTCGTTTCTTCCAAAACTATTTTTCTCCCTTTTGTCAATGCCCCTCCAGGGCTTAATTTTTAAGATATAAACAAACCAAAAAAAAAAGATCTTAAAGTTGAAACTTTCTTCTGACTAATGGTGTAATTGGTTTTAAAATATTTGGATTTTAACCCTTTCAAATACAGTGGCAAAGAAGGTCATTTTGCGGCTCGCAGAGAGGGTATTTTTTCCATGCTAAAATTATCTTAACGTGTATATTTCAACTCAATCTTTTAAAACCTTCTCAATAGACCAAATTTATACTCCCTTCAAAAAATTCGACACGTTCGGACGGATAGAAATATTTTTTACAAAATAAAATGGGCGAAAATTTTGATGAAATCAATAAAAAACAGATCGTTTTCATTGCGCTTTTGACTTAGCAAAACGCAATCCTATAGGTACCGGTAAACAAAAAACATATTCTTTAAGCTTAAAAACATTTTTATAATCTATGATGCAAACGGTTTTTAAAATATAAGATTTATCCCTTTCAAATACAGCGGCAAAAGGAGGCACTTTGCGACTCACAAATAGAATATTTTTTCTACGCTAAAAGTATCTAAGCGTACATATTTCAGCCCAAATTTTTAAAAGCATCTAAATAGATCAAATTTACACCTTCTTAAAAATTTTTAAAACGTTCGGACGAGTAGCAACAATTTTTACAAAATAAAAAGTGCGAAAAATTTGAGGAAATCAATAAAAACCAGATCGTTTCATTGCGGTTTCGCCTTTGCAGGGCGCAATTCTATATACGTCCTGAAAAAACGAAAATATTTTCTTAAAGCTAAAACAATCTCATAATCAAACACGAATTACATCCCGGCTAAAAGTAACTAGATGCCCATATTTTAGCACAATCTTTTTAGAGTCTTTCAATAAACCAGATTTACATTATTTTCAAAGATTTTGGAACTTTTGCATGGATAGAATTCTTTTTTTACAATACAAAATATGTGAAAATTTTTACGAATTCAGTAAAAACCTGAATGTTCCGTCGCGGTTTCATTCGCTCTCCGTTCGCATAGTTTCCAAAAAATCGAATTACATAGAAAACAAAAAACCAAACAGCATGTGCTTTCAATTCAATATCTTTTCGCGATTTTTCCGTTTTAAAAATATAAATTTTGACTAAATGGACTTAAAGATATAAAATCATAGAAATTTGAGTTTAATTTAAGGGTCATTTAGAAAGCAAATAACACATTTGAAAACTGAATAACAATACGGGCCCGGGCAACGCCGGGCAGGACAACTAGTTTTAAATAAAATGTGACTTTCTTTTGATAAGCATTTATCTTACTTTTACAATAGAAAATATTTACTATAAAATTTCCAGTCTGAAAATGACTTGACAGAGCCGCGACGTATATGCGCGAAATTACGGTAAGTATACACTACATGGCCAAAGATGACCGTCCGCTTATGATTTTAGACTTTTTATTAAATATCTAGAAAAGTACATGAGGAATTATCCTGAAACTCTAAGTGTGTAAATATAGTGCCAGTCATACATTTCGTGACGATTTTTTCCCGAAACACCATCGAGGACCGCCAACAAATTAAAAAATAATGAATATCTTTTGGACAACCATGTCAAAAGCAACTTAGCAAACGCTCTCAAACTACAGATTATGATTAAGTGGCTTATTGTAATAAACTGTGTCGATTTTTATGTCGATCGCATGTATACTCGTAGAGAAATTAATGTTTTTATAAAAACAATTCCAAAATTTTCCAGGTTTTTTGCCTATAATTTGCAGAGTTCTTAATATAGGATAATGTTTTTTTTCTGAAAATATGACAAACAAAATTGCACACAAAACCCTGTAATGAGAATTAAAAATTATTAAAAATTGTAGGAAAAACGAGTAGGTTTACTAAATAATTTTTCACTGCGCATGCGTCAACGATATCAAAATTTCATTTGCATATTGCGTTAGCTAAATGTATAAAGCAACTTTTGTGAAAGTCTCCATATCATAGCTTGAAAATTCTGAAAATAATCGTCAATAGAATAAGTTGAAAATCTGTTATTTCCAAAATGAAGCAAAAATGATGAGGGGCTGTATCTATGTATCCATTGATTAGTGTCAGTATAGAATACACAATATGTGTAATCTTAGCTTAGCCATTCTAGCCACAAGCTCAGCCATTCCCCCACCTATCAACAACCAATAAGTAAACTATCTAATCTTCACCTTCATAAAAGCCAAATAGACAGCAGTTACAACTTAAAAAACTTAACGTTAACAGGTTTCTCAGGTAAGCAGTACAGTAAACAATCGTATTGTTACTAACCCATATACCTTCCAAGATTCCCTCCCCTAGGACTTGGCTCCCGAAATTTTCAAGTTCACCTAATCGACGCAGGGACTCAAGGGACCCTGTGCGGTCTGAAGAGATTCGGGAGCACCAATCAAGTCCACTGCACCAGAACTGTACAGGTTGACCTCATAGACGCAGAGACTGAAGGGACTCTGCCCGGTCCGACACCATTTTGGACCCCCCCCCCCTAGTTATTAATAAAAAGCAATGTTCATTTCAGAAAATCTGACAAACAGCATTTACACAATACCCTTTAGTCAGAATTAAAAAATAATAAATATACTATGAAAAATGAGCAGGTTTTATAAAAAAAATATTCACTGCGCATAAGTCAATTCTATCAAATTCTTATTTTCATACTGTGTTAACTAATTTTTAAAGTAACTTTTGTAAAATCTCAAAACCATTGCTTGAAATTTTTGAAAATTATTATCGATAGAATAAGTTCAAAATACGTTGTTCCTACAATGAAGCAATAAATGAGGTATTATTTCCATATACCCATTAATTAGTTTCAATATAGAATACATTATATTGCACGCATTACTATATTTGGATAAAGCACTACCATATTTGATCTTCACAAAAATGTATGATCTGTACTATTACACCTACACACTTAGAGATTAAGAATAATTCCTTAAGTATATTTCTAGGTATTTAACAAAACGTCTAAAACCGTATATGGTTAATCAAATTTGGCCCTACAGTGTACATACGTATATTGTAATTTTTTAATTGTAAAATATAAACATCATCTAGAGAGACAATAAAACCAGTGAAACATATTCGATGAATAACGATAACTAGCTCTAATATCTCTTTATACCTTAAAAATTGGTCATAGTTTGTGAAAATTTACTTTGGGTCATCTTTTAGGTGTAAAGAAGTGCTTATATTCTATGCATTATTTATAAAGTTCATTCAAAGGCTGTTATTTCTTGAGGACACCAGTGAAACATATTCGATGAATAACGATAACTAGCTCTAATATCTCTTTATACCTTAAAAATTGGTGATAGTTTGTGAAAATCTACTTTGGGTCATATTTTAGGTGTAAAGAAATGCTTATATTATCTGCATTATTTATAAAGTTCATTCAAAGGCTGTTATTTCTTGAGGCAATATAAAGTAAGTTTTTTTTTCTGAACTATTTGAATATTGATAATATCCATATATACGAGAACTTTTACATACTTCAGTATTCATATTTTCATATATTGTTTCAAAAGTGTTCTTTAATAGTTTATTGAAAATATATAAATAACAAACTATAATAATATGTCAGGGTTCGTACAGGATAATAATGTCAGGGTTCATAGATATCCTAGAATTCCCACACAAAAAAATTCTCCAGTACCAATATTTTCATATGCAAAATCTATCCTTAAATAAAACGAAATTTTGTGGTTTTAAGTTAGAATTACTAGTCTTTAAAAAAATACTGATATTTCACGTGGAAACAAAACCTGTACCAGTTCCTATTTTTTTTTTTTTTTAATAATTTAGATATAAAGACGTCTCCCTAAGATAACCCTTTAGCAAAAATAAAGAAAGAGAAAAATCATGTGTCAAGGATAGATTATGAAGCACATTTCACCCCATGCACAATAATATAACAAAACTGCATCGCTAAAACAACTAAAATATTACATCTCATTTCACCATATGGAGATGAATAAGGCACTTGAAAACCGAATTTCAGCTGCTTGCATCTAAAATCTTTGGCCAGACGGCCAGACAAACCCAAGTCATAAGCACTTTTAATTTTGTTGGGAAGTGCTAAAAAATTGAGTTTCCGATAGAATTACTACTTCATTTTATGTGAGAATTTGTGACTTAAAGATATGGTAAGCTGTATATAAGTGTTCTCTGTTTTTTCCCTCTCCCTATATTTAAATAATATCGTACAGACGGTATCCTTTAAATCTTTTTGTTATGCTATTTATGTCTTGAAATTGTAAATAATTTATGTCATATGCGTCAGAAATTAATTTTCTATAAATGTATTTCTAAACTGTACAGTTTAGCATATTTAAATTTAAAAACAGTGTATTTTGATAAACAGTCCATTTGCAATACAAGTTGTTTTAGGAAACGTATAAACTTGTAATGCATAGAGAATACACCAAGGTCACAATATTTAAATAATTTATAGCTTAATGAATTCTAATTTAATAATTTTGAAGATATTTATAATGCTCTGTTACCCTGCGTCATAAAATTAATGCTCCATGAAAATAGTAACGTCTTTTCTTAACAGGTCATAAATATTTATTTTCAACATTTATGTGCCATAGACATGTTTCATAATGTATGTACTAGATTGCAAAATTAAACCATTTAAATATTAATCAACACTGTATCTGAAAAGCTGCTTTCTAATTAAAAACACAGAAATATTCATTTTACATAAATACTTTAAGTAATTAAATCTTGAAAAATTCAAGAACCATAAATAAATCTTAATATTATTATAACGATATATATATATATATGTATATATATGTATATTATTAGACGAAAAAAATTAAATTTTTTTTTGCAGTATATTTTCATTTCTTTCTTAATAATTAAGCGTAAAACTATATTTAATTTCAAAGAATTACGTATCTTTAAAAATTATTACTTTATTTTAACATTATTTTAAAGCTAATGGCGAAGAAAATAAGAGGAAAACCAAAATTATAATATAAGACAGATAATAAATGGAGCATTTTATGCAAAATTACAACACGCGTCGATTTTTGAAAAGAAAACGAAAACAGTTATATTTTGTAAACCATGTTTAAAAGCAACAGCAATTTATGTGACTTGTAGAAAGGATTATTCCAAACACTTGGAGGCGTTATAAGTGAATTAAATCCACAATATGGTTGAGAAGTTCGAAATTTGTGTTTTATGTATTCACTTATTGTAAGTGTGCCAGTTATGGTAAAAACTACCATATTTTTCGATCTATTTCTTATTTTGTGTATTATTTCCTCCTTCATGCTACTACAAATTGGAAAAAATCTGTAAAACATTATTATAATACTATGTTTAATAAAAAAAAAAAAATCAATGCGGTGGCAAAAAAATAGAAGATTTTAGTTCATTGTTACTTAAAGCAAATATGACCCCTTGCGATAGATACAACAGTGTTAAATATAAATAACTATCATTTTGTAAAACTCACTAAAATATTCAGTTACACTTCTATAATGGGGTTCTGAGCAATGATTGGCGTCAAACATAATCGATGCTTGGATTGATAGGGTGTTAAATGTTTAATTTTTTTATGTTACAACAGTGAAGTTAATAAACACCCAAAACATGATATACTTGATATTATATGATATAATTTCTACAATGAAAAAATACCCCAATTGGTATGATTGAATTATGCCAATTTCTTCCCAACATTTTCCACCCAAAGCAATATTTATATCAAGATAAATGTTGTTAATAATGAAGAAAATACCTTTATTTTTAAAGAATCTATGTATGTTTCATCGCAAAAATAGGGACATTTTCAATATTTTTGCAAAATTTTGAAAGCAAGAAGTTGATAAATAATATCCTACAAGACTCCATGTAAGGTACCCTGGGGTAATAACGCCATGTTTTTTTATGTTACAACAGTGAAGTTAATAAACACCCAAAACATGATATACTTGATATTATATGATATAATTTCTACAATGAAAAAATACCCCAATTGGTATGATTGAATTATGCCAATTTCTTCCCAACATTTTCCACCCAAAGCAATATTTATATCAAGATAAATGTTGTTAATAATGAAGAAAATACCTTTATTTTTAAAGAATCTATGTATGTTTCATCGCAAAAATAGGGACATTTTCAATATTTTTGCAAAATTTTGAAAGCAAGAAGTTGATAAATAATATCCTACAAGACTCCATGTAAGGTACCCTGGGGTAATAACGCCAGGCGGGGTAATAACGCCAAGTGCTTATATTTTGAATAATTATGAAATAATCAAGTAAATGACACCCATGTGCTCTGCGCAGAAGGGTTTTAAGTCATATAAATCGCAAAAAACCGCTTCAAGTTAATTTGTTTCGTTTTTAGGTCTTATTGTTTTTACAAACAACTAAAATTAACGCTTGATCTAAAATTTGCGAGATACGTTTTGTGATGTGAAGACTATGTTTTTATTCGGAAATACTTTGTTAATTACATAAAATTGTAGTAAATTTCATGGACTTTCAAAATGTTGTTGAAGATTTTGGATATCTCCTCGAGATAATTTGTAATTTAAAATGTACTGCGCAATAACCATACCGGGGTAATAACGCCAATCCTTGACATTAATACTCCGGTTGATTCCCTACAGTGGCCGAGCTACATCCTAAATACTGATACAAATAAACACAGTTAAAACTGCGCAATGTTTCTCATATTTCTATTTAAACGGTCCTTTTTAAGCAAAAAGAAGCTCACGGTCTGATATTCTTTTGCCTCATCCCCCCTCCCACACCACACCTTTATTTTTCTAACACTTTCACAAAAAATTGAACATTTTCAATAGCTTAGAATGCAATTTTTCAATTTCTAAGTTTGTAGAGTTTGTACTTTTAGAATTGGGCTATCTACATGCAATTATTCCATCTTATTTCATAGTTTTGTTTGCATGGCGTTATTACCCATATAGGTGGGTAATAACGCCAAATAGCAAGGGTCAAGAAAAAACGCCATTACATTTTATGAATACATATCTGTTAAATTATTTTATTTTGTATAGATAGTCAATGAGTTGCTGTATCAGATCCTATGTGTGTTTAAAAAATACAATCTAAAACTAAGCCGTGAAAATTGGTAGAACCTTAACGTGGCGTTATTACCCCAGGGTACCTTATAATGAAAAACTTTGAAAACATAAATAAAAATAAAAATAGATATTTTTAAGCGTGAAATACTTTCTACAATAATTATTAAACTTCAGTTTTTAAAACATAGCTTCTCTTTCCAAGTTTTAGGTAACTTGAGGGAGACTGAATCTAAACAAATACTCACATTACATAAAAATATTTCCATTGATTCCAGTTTAATGGATAAAATCTATAATGAATCATAAAAGTTCTTTGCCACATTATCTTATTCAAACTGTAGCTCTATTTGTGTCATTGTTTTTGAGAGAAACATATGTAGATCTAAATAAAGGTATTTTTATCACTATTAGCACTTTATACCTTAGTTTGATTAATTTTATGTGGTTATCATTCATATTTTTGTAATAATATTTAAACTTTAAAAGCAAATGGTGAATAAAATTAACCCTAGAATGCTACCCATTCGTCTCCTGGACGAAGCCTATAAAAAACGCGACCTGCCTTCCCTAAAACAGGAAATGGGACGCGCCCTACAGTTCCTTCATTTGACCTTGGTACCTTCACACAAGGCTATTCCTTCTTCCGGAAATATTTCTGCGTGTGATGTTTTTAGAAAAATGTTCGTCTCGCAGACGAATGGTTAGCGCTAACGTTTGCTTTTCAGAATCTGACTTAGTTTTTTTCTTCCATTTACTGCTTTGTCATGTCGAAACGTTTTGCTAGAGAAAATTTTTGGGGTAGACCTGAGGCTATCCGGGAAGCATATTTCAGATGTGTATATTGCTGGGACGATTACTGTTTCTAAACCAATAGGAGAGCGTCATTATCACGGTCAAGTACACGCCCACACAGTTTGATTGACAGGAACTCGTGGACAATTGACGGTGCTAATTATAATGATAATCTGTTGCGGATGAAAGTGAGCTGACTGGCTGAATGGTTAGAGCGTCGAGCTTGAAACCGGAGGATATGGGTTCGAGTCCATCGCGGGCCGAGAGTCCGTTGGTGATTTTTTTTTAAATTATTGGAGGCTGTCTTTTATTAATAAATAAGACATTTAAAAAAAATATTTCAAACCCTTTTAATATTCTAAATATCGTTCCAAAATGATTTATATATATATTAAACAAATGGGAAAAAAAGTATTCTGCGAAAATATCCGTATAAGCAAAATTCTTGCTTTAATTTTTATTTATTTATTTATTTATTTATTTCAGGATCAGAGGAAGTATAATTTCTAATTGAAGTAAATAAAATTCAGTCATTTTGAAAAAAAAGAAAATTCTTTCGTACCTTTAATTTTTAATTACCGAGTACAAATTCAAACAATCCGAGTACAAATAAATAATAAACACACACGATCAATTGTCCACGAGTTCCTGTCAATCAAACTGTGTGGGCGTGTACTTGACCATGATAATGACGGTCTCCTATTGGTTTAGAAACAGTAATCGTCCCAGCAATATACACATCTGAAATATGCATCCGAGAACTATTAAAAGAATTAAGTGATGAAGGAAATTCTATTTCGGAGGAAGAATCAGAAAATGAAGATTTTATAGAAGTTCAAAATGAGGAAATTACAGACAGCGATAGAGACGAAAATCATGAAATTTCTTTTGGCAATAAAGATGAAGGAAAAGCGATACATGAAAAGTCCAGGAAGATGAATGTATGACAAATTATAAAGCTAAAATTGAAAATCGCGTTTTATCAAAAAAAAGTGAATGGGTTGAAAATATTCCGAAATTTTTCGAGTCATGTGTTAAATCTATTATTTATCCTGGTAAAATTCAGCTCAATGGTAAAGATAAATCAAAGTGGTCATCTGTTTCTAAATCAAGTAAAACAAGGACAGCAGCTCGAATTATTATTCATTTCATTCAAGGTCCAAAGGACTCAGCAAAAGGGCTTTACACACCTATTGAAACAATTAGTCAATTTTTTACCCCTCAAATGCTGGAAATAATTGTTTTTCATACTAATTCTGAAATTAGAAGAAAAAAAGATCGTTATGCTAAGAAAAAAATACAGTATCGAAAACTTGTGATGAAGAAATTAAAGCCTTACTAGGATTACTTGCTCTATCAGCAGCTATGAAAAATAATCATTTAGCAACACATGAGTTATTTGATACAACATTATGTGGTCAGCGGTATAGAGCAGGAATGAGTGAGTCGAGATTTCGTTTTTTGGTGAACTGCCTACGATTTGATGCAAAAGAAACAAGAGCTGAAAGAAAAGAAAAAGATAAATTTGCACCTATCAGAGAGATTTGGGATGAATTTATTAAGCGTTGTATGGATTCTTATAAACCAGGATCTTATGTTACTATTGATGAACAATTAGTAGCTTTTCGAGGAAGGTGTCCATTTAGTATATACCCCTTAGTATATACCGAATAAGCCTGCAAAATATGGCATTAAAATAGTAATGATGTGCGATGTTGGAACGAACTATATGATCAATGCAATACCTTATTTGGGTTCGAATACACAAATTAAAGGTATTCCTCTAGCATCTTATTTCGTCGAGGGGCTAACAAGAAATATTCAAGGGACAAATAGAAATATTACAATGGACAATTGGTTTACATCGATACCCTTAGCTGAAAAACTACTAACGAGTTCAATGAAATTAACGGTTGTGGGGACTGTTCGGAAAAATAAAAAAGAAATTCCTCCTGAACTCTTACAGTTGCGTTCTCAAAGGATTGGAACTTCAATGTATTGCTTTGACCAAGCCAAAACTCTTCTGTCGTATAAAACTAAACCAAATAAATGTGTTATTCTACTGTCTACTCTTCATGAAAACCCAAACGTTAATAAAGAAAGTAAAAAACCGGAAATAATATAATTTTATAATTCTACAAAAGGAGCCGTCGACACTTTGGATCAGATGTGTAATAACATGTGATGTAGCAGAAAAACATGCAGATGGCCTCTTTGCGTGTTTTATGGTATGATAAATATCAGTTTAGTGAATGCACATGTTATATATGTCCATAATATGGCACAAAATAAAGAAAAAGCATTATCCAGAAAAAAGTTTGCGATAAAGCTAAGTGAGGAACTTCTTGCTCCATGGATGAAGAATCGTTTCAATACATCAACTTTGCCCCGACCAACAAGGACAATTATAAATGAACTTTTGAAATCGGATATGAACATTCAACAACCAGAACAATCTCAATGTAAAAAAAGGAAAATTTGTGCCTTTTGCCCATATAATTTGCGTAGAATGACGCGCAACTTTTGTCTAACATGTTCTAGAGCAATGTGTGGTGAACATGACGCTAACATGTGTAAAGACTGTTTTGAAAATAAATAAACCGTGTTTTCTTGCTTACTTGACGATCGAAAGTGATGAAGTCATCTGCAGGTAGTATAGTTTTATTTTATTTATATAACAAAAGTGATTTTTAGCACGCCCACCCACAGTTCGTCTGGGAGACGAATAGTTACCATTCCCGTAAGTTTTTCAAAGGGTAGCATTCTAGGGTTAAATTGATTCATCATGAAATCTTTAATATATATATAATCAGAAAAGTAATAATTGTGTTAATACGAGGAAATTGTATTAGAGGAGACAATTCGCCTTGAATACAATAATTTAAATGAAAATGCAATTTCTAATGCTTAATTCCTTAATCAACGCAAATGAAAACTTTGTGAAAAAGATTCCATGCCGGGAGTTGATCCCGGGAAATTAATATAGAGCACTGACATTCTACAGACTAAACACGACAGACCATAGAACGACACCCATCAAGTTCTCAATGTTGCCAAGGCTACATAGTCAAGCCTTGGACCGGGACCTTTGACCCACGGACCGGGGGCAAACAGGAAACTCAAATAAATCCAGTATCGAATTAATATATTAATATGTGAAAAATTTTCCAGAGAGGAATTTCGCCTTGAATACAATATTTCCAGTGACAATAAAATTTCTATTTTTTAATTGCTTAATAAGTGCAAATGCCAACTTAGTTAAAAATGTTTCATGCCGGTAATCGATCCCTGACCATCAGTATAGCGAACTGATGTTCTACTTACTAAACCACATGGAAAGACACCCAGCCTGGCACTTCTCACTATTACATGTTTCAGGGCTATAAACGCAGCGAAAGATGGAATATATTTCGCGATCCACAGCCCTGGGGCAAACACGAAACTCAAATAAATCCAGCATTGGATGAATGTATCAATATGTGAAAATTTTACCAGAGAGGAAATTCGCCTTGAATAAAATATTTCAAATGAAAATAAAATTTCTAATTGCGTAAGAGGACGGTGGACGTTATTTTTTCTATTTTCCTTATAGCAATATTTAATTTCGTGCATATATACATTTCACCAAAAGCATATAGAACATCTTCAAAAAATTTTCCTATCTTATTAAAAGTTTTAGTTAAAAAAATTCAAATTCTTAAATGAAATTTTAAAATGCTCCTCGTGTTTTAATTTTTGAGATATTTTCTTACATTTGTAATTTTATCACTTAAAATTTTATTATAAAATTTTGTGTAAGATTTTTTTAATCTCTTGAATAGTTATTATTTTATAGATTTTTTTATAAATTCCATACCGATTTTCATCAATATTTTGCCTGTTAATAAGTAAAAAATCAAATTGAAGAATCTTAATGAAGACGAATTTTAAAAGGCTTACACAATTTCTTTCTAAACAATATCAGGATACTTCCTTATCAATTTCATAAATATTGATCAAAAATTGCGTCTCAAGAAGCATTTCAAAAATCTAAAAACTCCTAAAAATTAATTTTGGAAAAAACAGACATATGTATATAAATACACTTAACTTTATTATTTTCTTCTTAAAAACTTCATAAATGATATTTTTTATAAGAAAAAACTGTTTTGGTACTATCATACAACAGACATAGACCCTTTTTGCGACGTTTTTGCTTTAATATAGTTCCCCTGTCCTCTAATAGGGGCAAATGGTAACTTAGTGAAAAATATTTCATGCCGAGAATCTGACCCGGGCCATCAGAGTAGCGCACTGACGCTCTACCAACTAAATCACATGGAACGACACCCAGGCTTGAACTTCTGACTATTACATCTCTGCAAGACTGCAGACGCAGTACCAAATGGAATATATTCTGCGAGCCGGCGGCGAATTTTCTCTCAAAAAAAATTTCCATGTATTGATGTATTCATTCGATGCCGGATTTATTTGAATTTCGTGTTTGCCTCAGATCGGTGGCTCACTTAATAAGGTACCCTGGGGTAATAACGCCACGTTAAGGTTCTACCAATTTTCACGGCTTAGTTTTAGATTGTATTTTTCAAACAAATATAGGATCTGATACAGCAACTCATTGACTATCTATATAAAATAAAATAATTTAACAGATATGTATTCAAAAAAGGTAATGGCGTTTCTTCTTGAACAATGCTATTTGGCGTTATTACCCACCTATATGGGTGGGTAATAACGCCATGCAGACAAAACTATGAAATAAGATGGAATAATTGCATGTAGATTGCCCAATTCTAAAAATATAAACTCTACAAACTTAGAAATTGACAAATTGCATTCTAAACTATTGAAAATTTTCATTTTTTTTTGTGAAAGTGTAAGAAAATTAAAGGTGCGGTGTGGGGGGTGGATGAGGCAAAAGAATATCAGACCGTGAGCTTCTTTTTGCTTAAAAAGGACCGCTAAAATAGAATTATTAGAAACATTGCACAGTTTTAACTGTGTTTATTTGAATCAGTATTTAGGATGTAGTTAGGTCACTGTAGGGAATCAAACGGGGTATTAATGCCAAGGATTGGCGTTATTACCCCGGGATACTTATTGCGCAGTAAATCCTAAACTACAAACAATCTCGAGAATATATCCAAAATCTTCTGCAACAATTTGAAAGTACATGAAATACACTACAAATTTATGTAATAAACAAAGTATTTCTGGATAAAAAATATAGGCTTCAGATCAAAAACCTTATCTCGCAAATTTTAGATCAAGCGTTAATTTTAGTTGCTTGTAAAAACAATAAGACCTAAAAATGAAACAAATTAACTTGAAGCTGTTTTTTGCGATTTATATGACTCAAAACCCTTCTGCACAGAGCACAATGGTGTCATTTACCTGATTATTTCATAATTATGCAAAATACAAGCATTTGGCGTTATTACCCCGCCTGGCGTTATTACCCCAGGGTACCTTATATTCCATCTTGTAATGCGATTTCAGTCTTGGCAACATGTAAGAGTGAAAAGTGCCAGACTGGGTGTCTTTCCATGTGGTTTATGCAGTAGAACGTCAGTGCGCTATTCTGATGGTCCGGTTTACTGACTCATTTGAAATAAATGCGTTGAAAAATGCAATAAACATTTTTTTATCAAATGAAAAACCTCGTGCAACGTAAAATCTGTCTCTCATTCTTCAAATCATTTGTCCAATTGAAACTACTTCTATTTTAAGAGTGGGCTCAGTAAGATGGCACAAATAAGTTCTCTAAAATACATTCTATACAACAATAAAATATAACGTTTTTGTGTGGGCCCTTTAGCAGCTCTGCCATTTCGATTCCTAGCTATCACTCCCTTGCCATTTTGGTATTTCTATCAAATAATTTGGTGAAATCTAATTGCTTCCAAACATTCAATCATGATTAAACATGACTGTTTTCTATGAAAATTCTCTATATTTTATTATAAGCTTAATATAAATGTTCAAAAAAATTTAACTTTTAATCCTCACGATAATGAACTCGCACACTGTTAAAAATCTGCAACAAACTGTCCAGCAACTTGACAGATTTTTTTAAGTAAACGTTTATTTAGCCATATTTTAATTTTATTCTCATCATCATATTGTCAATATTATGATCAGCTGCGATTAATATTGTATCTAGTAACCATTATATTTTAAAATGCTCGAATTGCTCGCAAGTTTACAGCGGAATTTTAACAGTGCAGAGCTCTGAATTAATTTTTAATTGAACAACATGACTTAATATTGTAAGGAAAATTGTCTGTTTGTTTTAACGGAAGATGATGACTTTTATTGTAGCACAAACGCAAAGCTTTTGTTATCTTAAACACTCATGTTTTGAATCCCAAACGTAATGTTTAAATGTGAGAGAATTTTCTGTATTTTTAATTGAAGCTTAATAAATTTTATTATAAGGATCGAATAACCTTAAATATAAATTCCCGCCTAATTGTCCCGGACCACGTATATTTTTTTAAGATAAAGGTAATCACTATAAAGTATGATGCAATGCGGATTTTTTCTATAAACTTTCCTCATATTTTAGTGTATCATAAATGTAATACACTGAAAATTTAAAAGACATATAACTCGAACTGTAAATGTCCTAGAATATTCATATGTATTTTTTGTAGATACCGTAATGTATTAAGGGGGATGTTCTGCTCTACGATAAATGCTACGTGGATAAAAAATTATAAGCAAAATCCCAGAGAAGAAGGGAAGACAACCGCATGTGTACTTGGGGTTATAATGCCTTTTTGAAGTTACATAGACTCATTAATACTTAGAATTTAATAAAAGTAAAATTCGCTCAGTTTTAATTTTTTTCACGAAAGTTTGAAAGATTTTTCGAATTGTCCATTAATCGTTGATAATTATTCCGATATAAAAATTGAAATTAGTTTCGTTCATAAATCACAGATTAAAAATATAAACAGAGATTATTTTTAAAATTTTTATTTCCTGCTTAATTTTGTAAAATACAGAAAATCCGAATATTAAATTAATATGTTGATAGCTTAAAAAATTTTTCACTTTTTCCATTTGAAGTGGGTGAAAGCACTATAGAAATGAAAATTTCAAACCTTTAGTTAAAAAACACCACAATCACATCGGTCGTTAAAGATTGCTTTTACCATACATATTTGATTATTCTGTTATAATTAAAGCTCTATTTATCAGTAACCAGGGTTTTTAATTTATAATAAACTAATAACGGTTTTTTTTAAATCACAAAGACCATCTACGCTGACATCCTAATATAACTTATTATACTACGTTTACCGTATAAAATTTGTGAAAATTGGGCCAATCTGTTTAAGATAATATATTTTTTTAATTTTTATGGCCCTTATATTGGCTGTATGTTAAATTTCAAGCTGCTTGAAATTAAAAAAGAAAAAAAAACCATTTCGCATGTCTCTGCTTTTAACATAACCCATTTCCTGCATAAAATATTAGTATTTTGTTGTAATTCTACAGATACGGAAATACACCGTGGAGGAAAAAAAAAGAAATCTGTAATTCCACATATGTAAATTTATGGAAATTTGCATACTTGTTTAAATTTTATCTGCGCACTGTACTAAAAAATATGTAAATCCGCAAAACTTGTTTTAGTCAGGTAATTAAGCTACAGTAATCTGTCGATTTACAAAAGTATCAACTGAAATTACAGTAATTACTAAAATTTTGTCTATTAAAATTTAATCTCTAACCCTAGTTTTGGTTACATAAAATATACAAGGCATCCCGGTTTCCTAAGAAAATCCTAGAAGTTTTATAGAATTTTTGATAGACAGTGAAAAAGTGTATATTTTACATGAGTTTTTGTTTTTGTTGATAGATATACAGGTCTAGGAATCCCAATTTTCTAAAATAATTTTAGTAACTTTACAGATGTTATCAAAGTCTGTGCACGCTTCTGTAAAAATTCAGTGGAAGCCCTCCCTCCTCAGAACGATTTGCGCTTACGACAGAAAATTTGTATGAGCTGTGAAATGTTGGTTCCGAGTTATAAATGATTGTTGTTATCATACTGTTATCTTCGCTATACTAAAATTTTGCAACTTTTAATTACGAATAATCTGCAATGTTACCTATAAAATTACATATATTTGTTTCAACTGTAAAAAATATCGCTTGCTAAAATAGGGACCGAAATGTCTAGTCATCCAATTTTTTTCTGAACCGAAATGTTAAGACAAACAAGGTGGTATCGAAATATCCTACTCACTTTAGATGAGTCTTTTCTGATTTAATATGATATAATTGGAAAACATTGCATTGAGATAATGATAAATATTTAGTATAATATCTTTAAGATAAATTTAGATATACCAAAATACATATAATTTTACTTAAAAAATATAAAGAAAATAATAAAACAAGAATAAACTTTTTTTTCATATTTTTTTTAACCAAATATGCTAATCACCTCCCCCTGAAAAAAAAATATTTTAGAACTGATTTTATATCACTCTTCAAAGCTTAATCGAAGTTATTTGAAAGTAATAAATTGTTGTTACGATACTTATAAATCTGATAAATGGAATAGAAATAAAGATAATGTTGATGAAATTGAATAACATTTAAGAAAGATATCAGATTTTATCTGTTCAATATGGAAAGAAACAATTCCGATTATACTTCATGTGAGTACATTCAAATAAATATAAATTGTTAAACATATATTTAAAATGCCAATCAATAATTTGATTGTGTTAGAATGCGACAACTGCTGAAAATATTTTGTAAAGTAGGTCTATGTTTTAATATAAAAACATATTATTTTCAAACAAAGTAATTTTTGAGAGTTTTTACGTTGTTATGTATTCATACTGGACGGAAAAAATATTAAATTAGAATTTTTCGTACATTTTCGGTTAAAAAAATTTAAATAAAGCATAACAGTAAATTTCATAGTGGGTTAAAAAAAAATCCTGGGCAGGATACGAACCACAGATGTATTGGCTGAAGTAGGCAATTCTCTTCTATCTGAACCATACCAACAAACACAGGGGGATTTATTAACCTAACTAACCTTTACTGATTTAATCGTTAAAAACTGTTATGATTTATTTATCAATAAATCAATTGTGTTAAAAATTAATTTAATATTTTAATTTAAATAAAGGTTCATCGGTGTATTATATTATTATAATTACATTAATATAGATTTTTGAAAAAAAAATATGTTTTTTATATATTTTTTAATGATTAAAAAACAAATCAAGCTTATTTTTTATATCACAGTATTTATCTTCATTAAAATTAAATTTAATGAAAGTGCAATTAGAAAAACACTTAAATTCTGATTTTGAGCACAAACGACTAAAGTTTTAAATTTAAAATGTACATACATAGGTCATTGTTTAATCATCTTCTTGCAATGCCGTATTTTTCTTTCATGTTTTAAATATCCCGATATTTACCCGTTTTATGTACATGTTATTAATTTAATTCAATTTAATCATGGCTATTTAAATATTAGAAAGTTGTTTACAATGTTCTACTAAATACGCTTCATAAAATTAATGTTCCATGAAAAATGCGACGACCTTTTCTAAGAATTGCATGAATATTAATCTGCTTCAAAATTAAACTTTAACATGCAGGTGACACATAATTACAGTAGAATATATATGACAATCTGAGATTAACCTTGTCAGTATTAAGTTATTTATTTAAATAAATAGCTTGAAATGTATCATTCTTACAAAATACGTCATAACTGTAACACATATAAGCGATGTTGTTCTATCATTGTTAAAAACATTCATGTCTCTCAAATATTTTTAACTATTACGTTGTGATATGGTATTTCTTTATTTATCCCTTGAAAGTAAAGTATACGGTCATATATACTACTTAATTTTATCGAAATTGTTTGAAAAAAATCAGAATTCAAGAATAAATTTCTGTTTACATGATTTACTTGAAAAAAATTACCGTTTTTTATTAAAAACAAAATTTGGAAAATAATGATAAATTTTCAACATCATGTCAATAGAATATTTTGAATCTGAGTGTGTTAATATTGTATTGCCATATCCTATAATCATTGCGTTTTCATTTCAAGAAGATATTATTTACATTAAAATGTATTTATCAATTACTTTCATTTATTTTCCTTCTATATGAGTTAAAGGTCTAACCACACTTAATTACTTAAGGAAGAATAAGTTTCCTATTTTTTATTTTGCTTTAAATATATTTTATGGATTATAAACATATGAAATGAGTTTTTATTGATTATCCTTGTAGTTCCGTTCCTTCTGAAATTGGTTCGAAAATAAAACTTTTTATAGCAAAATAGCGAACAATTAAATGTTAATATGCATTAAGTGATTCTACCTCAAATTCTATTGTAGCAAATTAGAATAAATGTTATAGACTTTCTCAAGAAAGATCGATAAATTTGACGAACACGTCGAGTTTCCTCTACATTCAGAAAGATAAATTTGTAACTATGTACATTGTTAAGAAAAAGGTAATCCTTGAAAATAAAGATTATGTATTTTTGCGCATACTTTTGTGCAATATTTTTTAAGGAATATTATCCTAATAAAGTATTTGAAAATGAAATGAAAAATTAAAATTTCTCAAAATAATGATCATCAGCAATAAATTAATAAATAAGGGAAATTTTCAAATTTATGTGTATATGTAGTATGGTTCAAAAGTTCGAGGGAAACTAGTAAAACAAAAAATGTCCCTGAGTAATCAACAGCACCAAACCACATCCACCTTCATAGTAGCACCTTGGGCGACGATACACTTTTGCTAATGTTCGTCAATCTTCTGGAAGCTTCACTAGAAGCCATTTTTCGCAACACCCCATACAGTCTCATGCGATGTTGTTTTCACCGCATCTGATGACTAAAAATGGCGTCCTTGTAAATGTTTTTTTCATTGATGGGAACTGGTAAAAGTCACACATGGTTACGTCCAGTTGATAGGGGGGATGTGGAAATACATTAATGCGAGTTTTGAGGAGTTATTGTTTTAAAAGTTGGTACCAATGTACTGATGCGTTCTCAAGCAGAAAGTACCATCGTCTGGACACAGAGAAAGTTGTGCAAGTCTTCGATGGAGTCTCGGTCCTCTTTAAACGTCGATGCCATTCATAAACCTCATGTCTCACAATGATAGCTTCACCGTACACCTTTTTTTAGCATTGTTAAAATCTCTTTTGCAGTTTCATCTAATCATTGGCAGAGTTGAATGCTGCAACGCTGTTCAATAAAATCCCTCTTTATTACGTTGCCTAGCAAAGATAACTAACTTCGGAATTTAACAACTGCGCGTGTTGTTCAGTCACATGACTCGGTCAAAACCACATGAGCAAGTATGGTAGGGTTGTGAGAATACATTTCAGACGATTTTACTTTAGACACTGGTTTTCATTTTCAAAAATGGTCACAGTCCCCGAATTTTTAAATCGGACT
This sequence comes from Maratus speculifer, assembly GCA_964019185.1. NCBI lineage: Eukaryota > Metazoa > Arthropoda > Arachnida > Araneae > Salticidae > Maratus > Maratus speculifer. The sequence goes on along the minus strand of OZ025294.1, from coordinate 163,273,291 downwards.
ATGTATATAAGGAAAATTGTTTTATAGACAAGGTGAAATATATGGCAAATAATCTAATCTAATCATTCTATTTCGGATGTAAATTTGGCTGATTTTAAGAAAATAAATTCATGGTGCCCATAATTATAAATCCCTACTTTACAGTTATGCATAACTGAAACCATTCTTAATAAAATTGTGAAATTTGTTAAAATATATCTTAAGGGGACTGTTTTTTGTTTAAGAAAAAAAAAATCATGCCATCTGAGAGCATGCTTTACTGAATTACACACATAGCATACATTTCGATAGTTCAAAAATTTTATTCATCAACATTACTTGAATTAGAAAACAACATTTTTTGAATTTCGAAGCACAAACTGCGTTCAACTGTGGAACATAATATCTTAAGTTTCCAGATCAGAAAATTACAACAGTCCTGAATAAAAGTTTAGTTTTAATATCTATTAAATTTATATGCTAACTGTGTAGTTTTTTAAAAAACGCTCTCTTTCTACAAATTTTTGAACTTTTCTTTGATTTAAACAAGTAACTATGCTTTTTTATATTCGCCATTAAATTTAACAGCATACTGAACAATATTTCTGTCTGAAGACGCATTAAAAAAAGAACATTTAATTATAGACACCGTGTAATTTTAATCAAAATGTAATTATTTTTATTTTCGTTCATTGGAGAAAATATATAATTTATTTATACTTCTCACGTGTCGGGTTAAAATAGAAACGGTAAATATTTTAATGCTATCTTACATTTTAAAACTAGTCACATTATTCTCAACATTTAATAAAAAATAATATCTTACAAGCTGCATGAGTATTCTTATGAAATGTAAATCACTTAAAATGCATTAAATTGTGCCAAGAACTATTTTTACTACTTAGATGTACATTTTACCTATACATATAACTTTAGTTAAACTATTTTTTATGCAACCTTCTTACTTATCTATTTACTATACATACTTACTATCAAAAATACAGGTGTAAATACATTGTTCATTTAAAGCAGTAAAAAAGCGAAATGCAGATTAAAATTGTTTACTTAAGTACTTTTCATTAAGTATATATTTTTTTTCCGTCCAAAGTTATTCAAAATTAAAAACATTTTTTTCGGAATACCTTTTAACAAATGAAAACAAACAATGCTTAAAAGACTTTGTTATATGAATTTTCAATTAAAATTTGAAAGCTAAAATTAGTATATGTTTTTAATCATTTTAAAAAGCAGGATAATTAATCTCACTTTTAAACTAATATTTTTTTTTATTTCTACGTGCAATTATCACCAGGGCATTTAACATGTTCATTAACGTTAAATTGGTTTTATCCAAATAAACTTACATTTTCTTAAGTAAAAATAATCTACTGCAATGTTTATTTTTTCTTACTAAAAGCTTGAGATGAAATGATTGTTTTTTAACTAAAAACGTTATTTTTATTAATGTCATGCTGCAAACTTTGGTGTAAAAAAATTGTTTTTCTGTGATATTAATTTAAAATAAATTTAAACAAAATAATATACTTATGCTTATTAAAACAAATATTCCATTTTTGTAGTGCTTCTGCAGTATTATTCAGGTAACTATTTAAATCTATTTGTTTGATGATTCAAATCACTGTATTAATACCAATGTCTTGATGGAATTTACACCTTCTTATTAATGTAAATCTTAAAATATACGCACAATTACTTAAAAGACGTTGACAAATAGATAGAATTTATTTATTATATACCTTAGTTCTTTCGGATGCACTTGCATCCATTTTCAAATGAGGAAAATGATAAATAATTAGAATAGAAAATGTAAAAACAAAAACAGTTACGAAGAGTCCATCGAAACGCGAAGGATATTATGGGAATATTATAAGAAATGACGTCATTACAAACAGTATCATTCATAAGCAAAAAATCCAATGGATTCATGGATAATTGAAGAGTAATGGTTTGACGTTCTATTTACTTTATTTGCATAAAAGCGCTGCTATCGAAATACTCAAGGCCAGAGGACACGATATGTGACGTCATCACTAATTGATTGAGTTTTCACCAATGTTATAATTCACAATAAAAAAAAAAATTAAGTAGCATTTTTAAAACTATTTTTAGATCTATCGTTTAAAAAACAATAATAACTATTTCAACTTAGTGGTGAAAATTCAGAATCCCTAAATAAAAATTCTCCCGTATGCGGTATACCAATGTGTTACCTCCTCTGGCTGATTTTTTTATTAGAGGATTCCAGATTCACACCAATAAGCCTTAATAGTTTTTATCGTTTTATGAGACGATATCAGTGATGGTTATCTCGTCGACGGTCGTCTATTTTCCTTGGATTATTTTTTCTTAACCCCCTAATTGACCTCCTTATCGAATATACGTTCATAAGTATGAGGTCATACATTTTCTTTATAATATCGTAATTTCAGAAGAATCCTGCAAAAAAATAAAATAAATATTCGACAAAATATCGAAAATTGAAAGTGTCCGGACAATAACGCCCATATTGTCTATATTCATCATTAGTTATTTTTCTACTTGTTTTGAAAAATATCATTTTTTCTTCATATTGCCGAATTCTTTTATTTTTTAGATTAATCACTTTGACTGATAAATCTATCTTCTTGAGTTGGATATTCTTTTTTTTCCAATTTGCGTGTTCACAGAACCGTTTCAAGAAAAAGATATGCTACAAAGTAAGGTAACAAAATATATAGTGTTTGACAAACTATATGAAACATTTTTCATCAGTTTCACTGTTTCTTTCTCAAAGTGAAAAAAGACAAATATTTCTTAGAGAAGTATATTACTAATTTTTATTGTAGTTTAAACTCTTTTCACTGCATTGAATCATATTGCACTGCAGTTTTAGTTTCTTTCAAACTCATTTATCCATTTAATATGTTTTATTTTATATTTTACTCCAAATTAAGAATAGGTATGTAATACTTTTCAAAATTTTATAAATTGATATTTCCACTTGATTGTTTTTTTTTAGATTTCAATAATCTGAATTCACTTAATAGATAATGCAGCGCTCCAAAAAATTGTCCCTTCCACGTACCCTGTTCTTAAACTGTTCACTCCGGAGTAACCTTATTTCTCATAAACATGCCCACACCTCCACCCAATACGTTTCACTGAACTACATAAAGCAAACATGCTCTTCTTTCACTTTTAATCATCTTATCACAAATATATATAAAAAAAAACAATAGAAATTACATTGTCATTTTTAACACTTTTGTACTTTGTTGATCATTTCCGTCATTCCGATACAAGTTAGAACCCGTCGAATTTTGTAGAAAGAAAATATTTAAGAAAGCATTCCTGCTTTGCTATCAATTCTTAAACAACATCTACATAAAAGTATATATATGACATTATTATCGATGAGTAATACACATACGCAGAAAAAAAATAACGTTAATAATAGTAATTTTGTCATTTTAGCAATAAATTGTGTACCTGACATCGAATCCAAATTGAGAATCTGACTCATATGCATCCATTTCTTGGTTTATAATATCTCCATGTTTTATCGGAAATCATCCATTTATATTTCTTAAATGTTCAAAAAAAATTTTTTTTACCCACGTAATAATAAATTGTCATTTTTTCAGCAATTTGATACGAATTAATTAGAAACAGGAAAAAAATCGCACAACTATTCTTTAAAATACATTTTTGTAAAGAGAAAGTGTTTTATCGAGTGTAAATCAAGTTGTGATAAACTAAAAATCACGCATGCATAACGCACTGTTACATTTGGACTTTATAATAAAGATTATTTTCATGTACCACATGCAGTATCGTCATGTACCCCCCCCCCCCCCCCCCCAGGGGTATGCGTACCACTAATGCTATGCATACACAACAGTTTGAAAACAGCTACTCTAATGCATTTGACTGAAATCTTTAGTTTACTTTATTGGAGAATATGTGATTTAATCCCAAGAAATATAAGTAGAATTATTAAGTATTAGTGAAACGTGATCAAAATCGGTTACGTGTTATCATTGCAATAAATAATACATTAGAAGGTAAACGTTATTTCTAAAAGTTATAGGATTATCAATGAATGATTTTCAGCTTTTCAAAATATAGCAAACATCACGATCTTTATTATGATGATATTGTTAAAAGTTAAAACGATAAGTTAGAAAAAAGAAAACTTTAAATTTTGTTAAATACTGTTTATTTTGCTTAATACAAAAGAAAAAAATATTCCTTTATTTTTCTATTCCTTTTATTTATTTTCCTTAATGACGCAATTCAACAAAGTGCAGTGAAAAGTTAATTTTAAGGTTTCCTTTGCATAATTTTATGTGCGAAATATATATTACAAATTAAAAAATTTTTCGCCAAAACTAACCTTTATACTATCTTAATTTTCTTATAATAATATTCCGTACTTACTTCAAATTATTAAATTAAAATCTTGTTTCTAAATCTAATCTGTTAATCCTTATGCAGACGATAAAATTCTTAATTTGCCTTAAAAAACATTATTCCAGTATGCGTAAATTTAAAAAGATGGCTCTAAATTAAAAATATTCTTAATTAAAACTTTATTTCTTAAAATTCCAAATAAAACTGATTTCTTCTACGTTTTTATCAACCCTTTTTAAGAAAGTCTTATTAAATTTATTCCAAAACCATACCTTTCAAAAAATATCATTATTTTATTTTATCTATTTATTTATTTTTCCTACGTCAACCTTTGATGTGTTTCATTTCTTTTCTTTTTCTCTTAAAATTAATCATTTATAAAAATCGTCTGCCTAAAATATTTAAAATTCTGAGTCAATTATAAATTGGTTAAATAATATATTTTTTAAATAAATTTATCGTTTGTGGAAAATAATCTCGTAGCTGGACAAGAATTCTGTTTACATAAAAGAATGATGGTTTGAGGTTACAGAATGTTCCAGAACTTTCTTTTTAGTTTAAAAAAGGTGGAAGTCTCGAGATGAAAAAGAAGATTTCTTGGGTTGCTTCTTCGATGAGGACAGCTCGCTGAAATAATGATGGAATTTTTGCAAAAGGAGCTTTTCCTTCCTCATTATTACGAATTTAATAAATGAATTTACAGCAGCCCATGACTAATTATTGGATCTTCTTCATTTATTTATTTATTTTGTTTTTTCCTCGCTTGCCATGACTGTGTGTTTCTTTTTAACCAGTGGAAATAATTCGAGTTCTCCTTAAATCGTCACATATATAAATATCCATTTTCATCATGTGCAATATATATATGTATATATATATATATATATATATATATATATATATATATATATATATATATAATATATTAATACAAGCCATGAATCCATTCTTCAAACAGAGCGAATGATAAACATACCTACTAATCGTAAATATAACAAAATTCAATTTATAGTTAAAATGAAAGATCAGTTGTTAAAAACAATTATACTTACATTTTAAACTGAGATAACTATTAAAATCCTACATCACAATGGTGTTTTTATTTGTATATGAAAAGAAACAGCGATACTGTTATTGGCACATGCAATATCTTGTCAAGTAAAATGAAACAGGTTTTACGAAATATTTGAAATCATGTATTTTACTTACAAATAGAGATAGAAATGAAAATAAAATAATGAAAATATGCGTATTTAGCCTATGCATAAATCAAAAGACATTTTTAAGAATTAATTAACTTTTTACATATATTTTGAACATTATGTCAGTTTCGGTACACTTTTCTTAAAAAGTATTTCATATATCACCTTAAATTTTATTTTGGTATCAGAAAAAATTCTTATTTAAAATAAGAAAAAATAATTTCTATTTGGGCTTAAAAGAAATAAAATAAAAACGACTATATTAAAAAACTTTCAATAATCTAAAAATTTTAACAAAATATTTCAAAATTTTTAAAGAATTTTTCTTTCAAATCAAAAATAATAAATATTTTTAAATAACGAATTAGTTACACAATTTTAGAAAGTTTCGGCTGTGAACCGAAAATATAGTTTTGGAGAAATGAACCAAAGCATTATATATATATATATATGCAGTGACATAATCGGGAAATTGGCCGGTTTAAATTAGATTACAATAGCACTAGGAATAAAACATTTGAAAAAGCTCGGGGACACCTCCATCTAATATGTAGAATATATTAATTAAAAAATTTCCATCGCCATATTTTTGTAGGTCCATAATCATTCAGCACCATACTTTTTCAGCAATAATTTTTAGGCCGATAATTAAGAACTCAAAAATTTAAATCCTTTTATGTTCTATGTGCCCTTAAAGGGTTTAAATGGAAATTATCAGTTGTCTTTATAAGAAAAGGTGAAGTTAACTAAATATATGTTCGTAACATTTTTCTGAAGTATTTAAAGCGTGGAATAAACTAATAACAATGTAGCATTTTTCTTAACCCTTTCATTGTAACTATTTTACCAGTCAAATTCAATTTACACGCGATTGTATTGGATATGACAAATTTGTTGATCAATTTGACCAATTTCTGATCAATTCCTGACATACAAATGATGGAAAGGGATTTGAATTTTCATTTTACAAACAATGCATTATCATTATTATTGTTTCACTATAATGCAAAAAAAATCGTCTGATGTATGATATTTATTTTAATTAAAACAAGACATTACGTTTTAAAAGCACCTGTTACGTTTTAAAACGTAACAGGAAATATACGGAACAGGAATAGAAAAGTTCTGAATGCATTATTTTAAACTTTTAAAGACAACGTAAATATGAATCGCCATTACTGAAAAGTAAAGGCGAAAATTATGCGAATTTCTAAAACAAAAAATACCTTGTGTAAAAATCTTGCAAAAATTCACTTATAAATTTATTTATTTTTTAAAAAGCAGATTTTTAACTAAAGTTAAATGATGTTATTAAACATGTTCTTCAAATACACAATATGCTGTTACAATTGTCAGAATAAAGTTCTTGAATATTTTTTAGTTGATTTAGGCAATATTTTCCAAAAGTAATAATTAAAAAAATTAATTTAATGATGGTACCGTCTAAATTCTTATTTATAGATAAAAATTAACAATTATAGTTACAAATTAATGATTTTGATTTATTAATTAAAGGATCTAAAATCTTGCAAGGAATATTATCGTAATGTAAAATAATTGCCTCACTCCTTATTTAGACATCACAGAGTTAGTTTTTAGAAATTGTATAAGTTAGCGTCTTGAAAAATTATGCACACACAACTAAACATCTCAGACCTCAAAAAATATATTAATGAAATAGATTAATTGAATAACATAGATCATTTTTTGGCTTACATTTTAAAATAGAACCGTAATCATGTTTGCTTCTCGGTTCAATGCTTTGTGTCGGAAATTAATTTTTTTTTTAATATATTTTATTGTCTCATCAATACAGTTATGCAGATTTTTTTTCTTGCTACATTTTAAGGTCCAAATTTGTCCTAAAATATTTTATACATAATTTTTAAATTCAACTTTTTTTGAGAAATTACGAAATTTTAAATTGGCTGATAGAATTAATTTAAGAACTTTCGTATTTTTTGGCATTAATTATTCAGCTGAAGTTAAATGATGCAATTGGAAATATTTTTCAGATATACAAACATATGTTGCAGCCATTATTTAAATTTAAAATCAGTCCTTGAAAATTTTTAATTTGCTTTAAACATTATCTGCCAAATGTAATAATTTTTAAATTAAATTTACCGGTACTACCATCTATATTTTTATTGAAAAATATAAAGTATTTAATAATTACAAATTAACAATTTTCATTTATTAAAAAAAGAATAAAGCGATTTTAAAGAAATATTCCATGAAACCCTCTGTGAATTCTTCCATGATAATTACCTCCAGATTTTTAACCATTTTAATGCATATTCTATAAAAATACTTGATTTTGATGACGTTTTGAATTTTTTTCCTTTGGAAGATTTTAAAAATTTGCAATCAAGATTTGACGGGGGAAAATTCATTATTTAAATTTTTTTCAATATATAAATAATATATTTTTAAAAAATGAGCAAATAATTCCACTTCCCATCACAAATTTTGTTCGAATTGGGCAACAAAAACTACCATTAGCGAAGTTTGATTTATAAAAAACAGTTCAAGTGCGAATATTATTCGAGCTCAGATGGTTCCGTACACTATATATTAGAATTAGATATATTTAATACATTATTAAAAATATGCTGCTAAAAGATAAATCAGACTTTGTAAAAAACTATACCATATAGGATTAACTAATAAGCTTATAAAATTAAATATAAAAAATCAGTGTTTTTTTAATATTTAATAATCTCTCACAAAAATGTCACATTTCTTTGAAATGAAAGGAAATAAATGCACCATTAAGAATATCAGAAGTATATTTGATATTCTTTCAGAAATCTGGAATTTTCAAGTTTGAGTCTCCACTATGTCGGATTTTCGAGGTTATACTGAGCATTATTAAACATTTTTCTGAATTCTTCTTTTCCTACATTTTATGATAACCTCTCCCATTCTTTAGTTTTCTACAATTTGTCATATGGAACATATTTTTTAACTACTGATGGCTGTGAAATGTGGAAGATAGTAGTACAGTATTACACGTCCCATCGAATAAAATATATTGTACAGGAATGACGGCAATAATACTTTGCAGAACGTTGGTACTGGAGTATAATTGGAATCGATAAAAGCAAATCATATTGATTTGGCCTAGAAAAGACTAGTTCGGCTCAATGAATAGCAAGCTAAACTTGTTTACTCTATGAGCGTAAGGCCAAACTTGTTTGGACTAGGAAAAAAAATATTTATCCTGTGGGTTTTAGGATATTTTTTTGGCCTAAAAAAACTAGATTATTCAGTTTGCATTAAGATATACTAATATGATTTAGGCCAATCTAGTTTGGTCTAAAACCGGATTAGGACGGTAAAAATATAAATAAACTAGCAGCCTTCGCCCGCTACGCTGGTCAGGTTTTTTTTTCTTTTTTTTTTAAGAAACTTTGAATTAAACGAAATTTTTATATCATAGTAATTTTTAGTTTTATATCGTACTTTAGACTGTCTGTCATCGGTGAAAAATCAGTCATCTAAACGGAAAGTTCAGTGTTAGTCACCAATGAATGACGTAGCGCTCAACATCTTAACAATTTTAATCACATAAAAATTCATTCAGCAGAACTTTTAAAATAAAGCCAAACTTTTGGAATTGGGTTCATCTGATAAAAAACATTTCCTAAGTATTCAATTAAACAACGTAGAATGCTATATTTCATTTGTTACAAAATTTCTGAAAAATTATCCAACTAACAATGTAAAATCCATTAAAATCTATCTTGTAGAACTTAAGACATTAACCAATTTTCAAGATTTTAGGTTCGGCAGATTTTTTTGTGCTGTGATTAACACGAAATCAAGACTTTCTTTTATATATATAGATAAGGATTGAAAATTTCAGGTTTTTGCGCCGAAGACACCGACAAATCAGGAAAATGTAAAGTATCTCGCGAACTACTGAACTTAAAAGAATTTGCTTGGTACCATTCGATTCAGAATGAAAAAATACATTAAAATATGTTATCTGTTGAAAAATAACTACAAAAGCCGATTTTTAAGGAATTTTTAAAAGTTCGTTCCTTTTTTTAACCCCGCTAGGGGTGGAATTTTCGAAAATCCCTTCTTAGCGGCACTCGATGTTATCAAAAGTATTTTTAACCCAATTTTCAAGATTTTAGGTTCGGCAGATTTTTTTGTGCTGTGATTAATACGAAATCCAGACTTTCTTATATATATATAGATTTTAGGTAACCATATTATATTTCATAATTTTTTTTTCATTACAAAAGAAATAAGAAGGATTCTTATATATCTTAAATTAGAAGCATTGACAGTCAGCAATTGAAAATAATGTCCATAATAAACAATAAAAAATATCTAAAAAACATTGTTCAGTAAAATATTTAATTTGCCCTATAAAACATGCAGCTTTATTAATATACATATTTATAACTGTAACAATTAAAAAAATATGAAGCATTTTTTTTTCATTTTATAATGATGCATTTCATGTATCATATATGTTTGTGTTTCTTTAGTTTTTCATAATCGTAAAATGTCTTTATTAAAACAGTTTCAAAAATGAATTTAGTTGCAGTTTTTGATTCGAAATATTTATATTTAAAAATAAAGACAGCACGAATGATAGTTAAACATTTAAATTTCCCTGTACGATCATTTATACCAAAATCACTAGAAGACCGAATTCTTGTTGATTTATTTAGAAAATAGATACGCAAACAGAAAATAAAACCAATTTTGGCAAAATTCAATAACACATCAGACAGAAATTAGATTTTCACTGCCTAAGGCATAATGAAAATAACTTCAATTACATTTAATGTCGTTACTTTGAGATAAATGTGACTTCTTATGCAACGATTGATGAAACAATCCTGTAAATTCATTGTAGTATAAATAGATATCTGTTTAAATTGATTTTAAGGCTTTTGTTAATGGTTATGATACAAAAATGCGCTTTATTAGACTAAAGATGCCCAAGAGTCAAATAAAATTTAGCATTTTTAATATTAACTTACAGAAATTCATTAGAATGTGTTTGTTTTCAAAATAGTGATTTGCATATTTATTAAAAATTTGTAAGTATTACATAGTGCTTTTTAAAACTATGTAACTTACAGATTTAACACAATTATATTGTTTTCTATTTCTATTCAATATACATTTTCTTATAGTTTTAACTGCATTATATCAAGTAATTTTTTTTTTTTTTTTGAGAAACGTATTACATATATATTCATCATTCAAATGAAAAAGATATGTGTTACTTTAAGATAGATATATAAATTTTAGTTACGTCATTCTACAAAAAGCAAACGTATAAATTATGCATAATTCATTAAGTTCTTTCAAATACTGTCACGCTCATTTCTTTGAAATTATAATGTAAATCTTTGCCGAAATATCAGCAAAAAATTTGTGATTTCGAAAATATTCATTTTTTAAAAATTCATTCTTATATTTTAATATTTTTATTAATTTTTTAATATTTTATATTGATACTACTGTGGATTCTGATAAACAAACTCTCTGATTTGATATACATTGAAATTTATTATACATAGTTAAAATACTCATTTAACATGATAGAAAATATGTACAAGGCTTATTAAACAAAATAAATTTTAATCATCAGTTTTACGATTTAATTGGCCAATTGTATAAGCGATTCCTAAAATTTTCGCCATCGATTTCTGCTTGAAAAATCACAGTTTCTCATTTTCCTTGATAAACTGTTACTTATTATTATCAAGAATTCAAAAAAGAATAACGACCAATGTATTTAAAAAAAATTCAACATTTTTTTGCGAAACTACTCTCTAATGTACCCACTATATTTTTTACAATAAACTTATTTTAAAATTCAAACAGGCACATTCCGATCCGTTCATGCGTTTTGGGTACCTTCTGCACGTTGCTAAGATAAAATGTGGTAGTTCATAAATAGTTTCAACTTTCCTTTCAAATATTTATCATGATCCTTTTAAACTTATTGAAATGTTACTTTATACCTTAGCTCTTCCTTGTTCCTCTGAAGTACTAAATGTTCTACAAATAATTCATTCAACACAAAAGTTCAGAACCTGTAGAATGCAATGGAAAAACGGTGAAAATATCGATTCTGACAACTCAGGAACATTTTTGTCGAAAAGTTCTAAAATCTTATTTACTAACAGTTACAATAACCATAAAATAAAAATAAATAAATAATAATAGGTTATAATAAGCAATAAATTTAAAAATGTTAAAATATTTAATATGAATGAATTTGAACTACATGGCGATGACGTAGATCTTCTTCAGGTTATTGTAAAATTCTGTTTCTGCAGGAAAATAATCAGACAAATTAAATGATATTTTAATAACTTTGTCAGACGTCTTTGATTTGAGTTATATGGTGAATTGCCTTTTTGATTCTCTTTATATATAGTGTTCATATTTTTATTATTTTGTCCAAAAAACTATCTTGCGGAAACTTTTTGTAAAACACTTCCCGTTCACATGTATGTATATACAACCTCTGTTAATAAAGTTTCATGAATAGTCCTGTAACATTAATGTAGAGGGAATATTAACGAAAGTTACCATACCATCCTTCGAAATAGTCATCTCCCATAAATATGTACCGCTGAGATCTACTATACATGTCCTGGGAAATTCGCAAGAAGTCTTCTTTTGGAATGGAGTCAAAAATCTTTGTCATGTTTCGTTGGATGTCAGCAGTAGGGTCAAATATCTTTCAAAGAAAGTTTAAGTGGTGAAAATAGGGAGAAGTCTGAAGGATTGAGATCTGGCGAGTATGGTGGATGTTCAATTTGCACCACCCTTCATGAATTTCTTTCGGTGTCTTGCAAGGATTAAAACAAAAATTAAAACTGATGTTTTGCTCGTTCTTTTTCCTGTTTTTATTGAAGAACCAACACACTGAACAAGCACTTAGTAAAGCACGTCTTACATAGAACATAAATGACGCTCAGCTGAACAACGGTGGAAGAAGATGGCAACACTTGCCTCTATGCAAATACAGTGTTTTTTTTCTTAGTGTTGCCAGATCGGTCGTTCTGAATTCATTCATCGTACTTTTTTGCCAGAGATAGTATATGCATATGTATGTATATATATATATATATATATTTATAAATATATGTTTCTCTCTCTCTCTCTCTCTCTCTCTCTCTCTCTCTCTCTCTCTCTCTCTCTCTCTCTCTCTCTATATATATATATATATATATATATATATATATATATAATCTAGAAGAATGTCCTGTATTTTTCTACAGATCATTCTTTCAAGATGTGTAGACATTTGAAATCTTTCTATTTCATGTTTTCTTTTTGGTTAGTTTAAAATTATTCCACACTGATATCCGGAATACAGGAAAACATACTTTGTAAAATATCTTTATATTAAATTTAATTATGGTAAAATTTAAATATATAATGCTGTAAAAGTAAACATAGCAAATGAAAAAGGAATTTTAAAAAGAATAATCCAACAAAAAAAAAAAAAAAAAAAAAAAAAAAAAAAAGGAAAGCGATATGAAAAATATCTATATTGATGTATTTATTTTTGCATGATTTTCGATTATTTAAAAGAAAAATTTTATCATACCCGGAATTTTCTTGAGTGAAAAACCGAAATAGATAAACAAATAAATAACAAAAAAATAAATAAAAAATAATTTTTGATGGTTAATGAATTTTCTTAATAGACACACCATTGTATGAAAACACCATTGTATGAAACAGCGATTTACAGAGAATCGGAATCCGTCTCAGATCATTAAGTTCGTGAAAGGACAATACAATTTCATCACAGTATTAATATATATTATTCTATCAATCAAATTTTTGTAAAACTGCGATTAGAGTGAACATATTTATCAAGTATTGCCAACAGAAATCTTTGCAAAGAGGGGAAATGAATCCAACAAAGGAAAAATTATAAAGAGCACATCATTAATTTGTTTTCAGCCAAATTGGAGAGCAGTTTAGAAATGCTATATCGACTGGGGAATCGAAAAGATCACGATGTTTCAATAATGTAAACTACGACAAAATTGCCTATGACTTGGATATTCCGAATAAAATTTGAGTAATGACTGCCATAATGCAGAGGCGTCTGACAGAATTTAATAGAAGAATGATAAAAGAGAATCGAAAATTCTTGTTATTTTTTGATAATGCACTGTCATGTTGACGTAAAACCACTTTTTTCGGTTATAACCAATGATTCAAGAAGTAAAAAAATGATAACACCCCACCTTCAATTATATATAAGAAAGTTGCAGTTGATTAGTGTACTTAGATGTTTGCACTAAAGTCATCAAACTGGCAAAAAAATAAATGTTTATGTGCTGCCAAATGGATTTGAAACTCTTGCACATAAAAGTCATCGAAAAAAGTTGCTCGTTGTTTTAGGTAAGCCGGATTTATAATTATTTTTTCAGGAATTAACCAAAAATCAATTGAATAGCTAGAAAAAATGAATTACATAATCTAAAAAATGACATGAATTGTGTAGATATCGATGGTAAAATTAAGAGTAACCATCAGTTGTATTTTGACCTATACTCCCCATACTGTATTTTTACAAACAGTATTACTCATTTGCTATTCAACCAATTTGTTTAAAATTTTTTTGGTAATTTATATAACTTATTTCTTTAACTTGGCAAAATTTTATACAAGAAAAGTGCGACCTTCTATTTTAAATTAAATTTTAAAGTTTCTGACATTAGTTCCATCAAAAATATCCAGGTGGCAATAGAGGTACTATCGCTCATTCGTAAAGACCATCAAAGCGGCTATTTTTTTAGTTTTTATACATTTTTCCTGTCAATTGTTATCATTATTTCTCTTATAAATTTATTAAAGGATACTTCCTGGACGATATTATATGAAATATCCCTCAATAAGACATTTTGTTTCCTTGAAATTTGATTTTATTCGTAAAATTCCACGGCAAAAATGAAAGATTCCTGCTATTTCTAATAAACCCAAACACTTCCTGTTTCTTGACAGAGGGGAAAATCCGCAGGCACTCTCTGTGGGAAGAGCCCAGTTGACCTTTGACGTTGACCTTTTGGTGGGAGAAAGGGTCACTATTTGTCTGTTTGTGGAGTGCTTTGCTGTAGGAAATTTTCTTGTACTAAGTTTTTCCGAAGAAACTATTAATCGTATGAAAGAAATTAAATATACAGGGTGTCCAGCAAATAAGACCCCGATTTCAAAATTAAATTTCTCAGAAATAAAGATTGATAGAATTATGAGGTAAACGGTTTGTTTATTAGGTAAACTGTAAAAATCTTATACAGAAGTTTCCAAGGGCTATGTATTTAAAATATTGTATTCTGATTGCAAAGAATATTTGACTTGACATTTTTCTTGTTTTAGATTGCTTGCAGAGAACGAATTTTTTTGGCGGACTGTGTCATATTTTAAAGATTTTGCGAACATAATTTTTGGAAATCCGAAAAACTCGTTCTTTAAAAGCAATCTAAAACAAGAAAAATGTCAAGTCAAATATTTTTTGCAATCAGAATTAGGTCTTCACGGGCCGAAATTTCCAGGCCCGGCCCGAACTAAAGAAATATTGGCCCAGCCCGGCCCAAACGAAAAAAATATTGGCCCGAAAGTTAAAATTTCGGCCCGGTCCGGAAAAAAGTTTAAAATTTGGCCCGACTCGAATGAATTTCTACAGAACATTGATCTTTACTCTTACGAAAGAGTTCTGATCAAATAAACTTATATTAGTCTCTGTTTTTTTTTCCATGTTTGTAATCTCCATTTATGCAGAAATGCCGTAGGCTGAGATATTTACGTTTTTAATGAACCTTTGTTTGTTGTATAGAAATGTTTCATTTATTATTAATAATATTAATCATATTCCATGTAAAGGAGACAAAAAAAATCTAAAAAATGGTATACGGTAAAAATAAAATTTCCTAATACGGAATCTCTTTAGAAGAAAAATAAATAAATAAATAAATACGTTCCCTTCTTAACAGATGTAAATATTTAGTATATATTTTTTTCTCGCGTACTGTTGTATTCATTTTGCATGGATGAACAGTTTAAAAGAAACTTGCAGTTTTCAGTTTAAAAGAAAATTCTGTCATAATCATGTCTTTTTTTTTTAATCTGTTTAATTCTATTTTAAAACGCCTAGTAATCTACGATACTTTAAAAGGAATAAATTCTAATGTTCAGTTGTAGAATAATGACGGCTTAAAAGTATATGCCTTTTTTGCAAAAATTTTTGGACAAAGCCAAATTTTACTTATTTTATGAAGTGTCGAGAAAAGGATTTTCATATAAGAAGATTCAATAGGAACTGATTATTTTGGTCCGTAAAACTAGGAAGAATGAAATCAGTCTCGGCTTCGTACGGGAAAAAAAGTTAGGCCCGGCCCGATACTCCAGCAAAAAAAATTAAGGCCTGAGCTCGGCCCGGCCCGGCCCGAGTCTTCAGAAGTAAGGCCCGAGCCCGGCCCGAATGAAATTATTGAAAATCGGCCCGAGCCCGGCCCGTGCAGACTTCTAATCAGAATACAATATTTTAAATATATAAATCCTTGGAAACTTCGGTATAAGATATTTACAACTTACCTAATAAACAAACCGTTTACCCATGGGCGTAATCTGACAAGGGCGAAAGGGGGCATATTTCCCTCTAGTTTTCCTGGAGCAGGGGCAAGAGTTACCTCTTGCCCCTCCAGTTTTTTCTATTAATCTGTGGTTAAGGGCCAATTTTATATTTCGATTTTCTCTTCTTTTTTATTTAACACTTTATGTGCTATATTTAGACTGCAAACAAGAATAAATACTGGATTATTTCAAATATCCAGCAATGAAATTTTTTCGTTCATATCAATAATTTCCGATGTGTATCTCATCAAAAATGATGAACCTATTAGCCCCTTTTCATTTTAGAATTGTTTGGATGCATGTGGGGTGGATCTCTTGACTACATTTCGAGGTTTTCATTACTGTGATAATCTACTGCATGATTATATGAATACACCTGGCTAATATAGCCCTATATTTCAAGGTATCAGTTATACACACTAGTAATTGACAGTGACCATAGAACAACATTGAGTGTCATTACGAATAGTCATTAGAGGCAGAAATATGAAGAACATAATTTGTTTTATAACGGTTTATAAAACAAATTCCATTTAATAAGTTTTTATGTATTGAGATGAAGAATTAGAATTATGTAACCATAGAGTGGTTTCTCTAAAGGGAAATAGGAAAATCTGCTATCATATTGAGTTTTCAATGTTCGTTTGGGTTTGTATCATTTTAAATTCCATAAACGTAAAAACTTATCTTATACTAATTAAAAAATGTTTCGCTCTGTGTTTGGGGGATGGCTACAAAAATTTATCCCATGTGTAAGTCTGAAAAATTAAAGGAAGATTGTTCAAGACCTCTCCTAATGTACCTAAACTCAGAATATTAAAAATTTATGATAAATAATTGAGTTATTAATTAAAAATCAGAAAGAACTCCCATCAAAAACTCAAATTTTTTTCTTCCCAGAGTTCGCGAATGCACAGAAACCGATTTCATGTTTCGTACGCTTTGGAGAAAATAGGAAGTTGGAAAAAAAAAAGTATTCATTTTCTAGGAATAAAAGGTGTTAGAAAATTTTCAAAAATGTAATAGTCCTCTAGGTTTAAAATAGTAACCTTCGTCAATCGAATGCGAAAAAAATCACGAATTTCCATGTGATTTACTTCAAATTTTCCAAAACTTTAAAACATTCAGGACGAAAATTTAAAAATAAAATTTGTCAACAGAGGAAAAATTCGAACCTAAAAAAGTTTCACTGTAAAATATCGCGAATTTCGAATAATGGACGCTAAAAAGTATAATTTTTTTTAATTGTTCACACAAAAAATTGATAATTTCGAGAATGGATAGCTGAAAAAACGCGAATTTCGTCAAAAAATTGCAGTAAATGCATATCTTATTAAAAGGTCGCAGAAAAAAAACTCTTATTTCGTCAAAGAAAAGAAAAAGTAACGAAATTTGCGTGAAAAGATCAGAGAAAAACCGCAATTTTCATCAAAGAATTGTGGAAAATCGAGAAATTCAAAAGAACCCCAAAAGTTTCAAAAGCGGTTCCGAAAATGAAAATGTCCTCATTAAAAATACCCGTAAATGAAATCGATAAAATAAGAAATGGCCTTTGTACGGATCGGTCTCAGTTATTCAATGCAAAAAAAAAAAAAAAAAAAAAAAAAAAAGTTTAAAAATATTGAAATGCAACTGAGTTATTTTTTTTATAAATTTTTTCCTTAGGATTAGCATTGGCAAATGAGTCTTTTTGTTTGACTGAAGTAACCTCTGAATGATCATTTTTTTTCTAAATACGGGGAAACCATTTTGCATTCTTCTCTGGTGGAACTTTTCTTTGATAAGCTCCAGGAATGCAGTGAAAAGTTATGGGGTATACACCGTATATCTGCTGGATTTTTAAAAGGAATACCGTATCTCCCTGCTTCTCATGAAAACTGTAGCATTTATTCTAGGATATACCCTCTGCTTTGAGTGTATACCCTCTGCTTAGAGCATATACCCTCTGCTTAGAGCGTATACCCTCTGCTTAGAGCGTATACCCTCTGATTATTTTACGACTACACCATTGATAAGCTGGAATAACATTTTACAGTGCACCGATTTGCCTGAAATATAAATTAAAATATACTAATTTTTGGGTAGATTACTGCTAAAAATTTACCTTATTTTAAAAGAACATCTCCAATAAAATCAAATGCTCATGGAATTATTATTTATCATTATTATTATTTTTCTTTTTACTCGGCTCATTTTGCTTAGAAAAAACACATTGACTAGGCATGCGCAATTTTCCAGCAAAGATGTGAGAAAACGTGCGCTCAAGGCATTTTTTGATTAAATTTTATAAAATTCTCAAAAAAAAAAAAAAAATCCCATTTAACAACGCGAAAATTTCTGACTCATTATTTAACATAAAATCATTGTACTGGATTATAATCACGGCTGCAGAGTTGGAGTCCAACCCATTTTTGAAAAAAAGAGTCGGAGGACGCTATTTAACATCAAAATTGTAAAATTTTCCTTCTTTCCTAGTCCACGGATCCAAAATAGTGAAGTTTCAGTATTGTTTTCCTCTTTAGATTTCGATAGTTGGATTTCTTGGGTTTGTGGGATTTGAAATTAAAAAATTAGTCTCACAGAATTTCTGGTTTCTCGGTTTGTGATTTTTAAAACACCAACTTTGGCTAACTTTTTATGCAAAATCTTTTGTTTTTATTAAAAAATGAATTTTTTTTAAGCGTTTGGCAATTTGAATTTGAGAAACATTCATATTCTTTATGCCTTTTCTCCCTCCCTCCCTCTCTCTTCTGTGCGCGCGCTATACAGCTTTGTTTCCATATTACTAAAAATGTTTCGAGTTCGTTTCTTTTTTAGCTCAGTACATATTTTATTCTCTTTTGAATAATATGTATTCGGAATTCATCTAGCAATTTTTGATTTTTTAATTAATTTTTTTTTTAATATTTCGAGTTCCAGGGCGACTTTTTGACATTCGTAAAAAATAAACGGTCAAATGTAAGTATTACTCGCATTTAGAGGGTTCCGTATAATAAATATAATAAGATGGCCATAAAGTCTATAATTTTCGACCCCCTTCCTTTAATTCTCTTTGGGACCAGGGATTTTTAAAAATCCTTTCTTAGTACACGCTTACGTCATAAGTCCCCTCCCTCTCTCTAACTTTCATGCTTCTAGCTTCATTAATTTGAGCTTTTTTTTTTCTTTTTTTTGCCGAAATCGAAAATAAAAGTGTCAACTTAAAAAAAAATAATAATAAATAAATAAATAATACATATATGTAAAAATATGTATAGTTATTAATTGACTAGCTGCACCCGTCGAAATTCGACGGAAAAGAGTATACATTGGATGTGATATACACTCCTGGTCAAAATTATAAACTCAGAATTTTTTTAATTTGTTTACATCATAATATAAATAAGCTTAGCTTTATATTAATAAAATAATGATGAATATTTATAATAAGACATCTAAATTTAATATAACTCATAAATAAAATGGAGTAAGTAATTTAAATAAGAAAATACATAACTTTTAAAAAATAACATTATGTGAGTCCTGGACAAAAATATAAACTCAAAGTTGCGAATTTCAATATTCTGGCACATTTCATATAAATAACTGCATTTTATGATAAAAAACAAATAAATGGAGTCATTATGGATGAATACATTTCAATATATCAATACATGTTTTAATTTTTCCCATAAAATAACATTATGTGAGATCTGGACAAAATTATAAACTCAAGGCATGAATTTCTATACTCTGGTATTTAATATCTAAATAATAAACGTGTTCTGTGATAAGAAACTAATTTAATGAAAGTATTTTTCACATTTGTATTAAGGCAAACGACATTTATTCATATTTTCAATTCTCTCCATGATTTTATTAAAGATCTGTAATGGTGTGAGCTGGTTCTTTTCAGAATGGTAAAACTGCTTTGGCTTTTCTTAATGGAAAACAAACAGCAGAAGACTGCGAGTTAATGCTGGCAGATAATCTTTTGCCTGGACCATTGATCGCTGGAGTAAACTGGGTATTTCAGCAAGATAATGTAGAAATACACACAGCAAAAAATACAAAAGAGTGGCTGCAGCGCTGGCATGTAAATGTCTTGAATTGGCCAGCCCGCAACCCTGACCAAAACTTCATTGAAAATTATTGGGATGCAATGGATCGAAGAGTATTACGCGATGGACGTCAATATCAAAACACAAATGATTTAAAAGTGGCTATATTTTCAGCCCGGAACCAGTATTCTATGGAGTAGTTGGAAAATTGCATATTCGAAGTGATTCAGAAAAATGGCGATTAAACACATTTTTGAATGTATGCGTTAATACTTTGCACCAGGATTCAAAAGTACGTTCACTTCTTAAACTCTATAATTTTATGTTTTCAGTTTACACATGTACTATACTCAGACTGTACTATATTACTCATCTTTTTTGAAAGAAAATCTTAAAAATGCATTGATGTATTGAAATATATTCATCTCTAATAACTCTATTTATAGGTTTATTATCACAAAATGCATTTATTTATAATAGAAATTCACAGCTTTGAGTTTATAATTTTGTCCAATTTGACATAATGTTATTTTATGAGAAAAATTAAAATATGTATTGATGTATTGACATGTATTGATCCATAATGACTGCATTTATTAGTTTCTTATCATAAAGTGCATTTATTTATATCAAATATGCCAGAATAGAGAAATTCATAACTTTGAGTTTATAATTTTGTCCAGGTTTCGCATAATGTTATTTTTTTAAGTAATGTATTTTTTTATTTAAATTATTCGCTTCATTTTATTTATCAGTTATATTAAATTTAGATGTCTTATTAAAAATATTCATCTTTATTTTATTAATTTAAAGTTAAGTTTATTTATATTATGATCTAAACAAATTACAAATTTTCTGAGTTTATACTTTTGTCCAGGAGTGTATATCAGTCTTATAACATACAATAATATACAGAGCGAAATAAACAATTGCCACTTCTTAAAATAGGGATAACATAATCTTTCATGATGAAGATACACAAACTTCAGAAAATAATAAAAAATAAGGAAAACAGCTCATAAACTATTATGTTGGACTTAACTTCAGCTACAAATCTTTTTATAATGTGGATTCTAAACATTAAACGTTACTTAAATGTCAAATTGTTTAGGAAGTTAATATAATACCTCAGAAGACACATTCAAAAGTATCTTCATAGTTTATTTTTTCTCCGTTTAAATATCTTTTGGTAACTCTACAATAATTATACTATCAATAAAATATTTTAATTATTATAGAAACAGGGAATTAAACTGCATAACCAATCTACTAAACATTTATCACAGCCATTTCAATAGCTTTGACATTTATGGCACTTGCAATAAATTTAATTTATTTATTGGTTTGTAGCCTCCATGAACTTGTCAAAATTAATTTTATTGTCATGACAACGGAAAGAAAAACGATATCTTTGTTATAAAAAAGAACAAAATTTTTATGTTTGTTGTTGATAAGCAGAAAACATTTTATTTATTTTTATTTTAAATAATAACTTAATACAACAAAATGATTTTAATTAATTTTTGATATTATGTAAAATAGAAATATCCTAATACCGTTATATCACAGGATATCTTTTTCTAATATGACATCATTTACACCTTTTGAAACACTCATCCTTTCCAGAAATAAAAGCGTGATTTATGCAGTTATTTAAAAATTCCTTAGTTTCATAAAATATTTATTGTAATTAAATGGAAATGGCGCAATTTATAGAAATATTTTCATTCGTGCACATCGCGGACCTTTAAATAAATAGAAGTTCAGTTTATTTAGATGCAGGAATAAAAGTCAGTGAATATGCCATCATCACTGAAACAGCTATAACAATGTATATTATATTCATGGAACAAACTTATCTGTTTTCTCAATGACGACATTTTCTCCATCGACAAAATTTCGCTTTAGACATTATATTTTATAAAAGTTTATTTTCTGTTATTTTATTTACATAATACTTAATAATATCACACAGTAAATAATTTGTGTATTGTACAGCGATTAGTGAATAATTATGTGCAATCATTTTATTAGGATTAAATTTTACGAAAACCATTATTTTTTTTCTTTGAAATGCAATTACACATTCACCGATGAGATCAAGATCCTGATTGGTGAAAAGGAATAAAACAAAATAAATTTTTATTATAGTGAGAAAAGCTTAACCTGTTGCCACTGTTTTGAAGAAATGTCACGAAAAAGCTTTTAAAATTAAAAATAAAATATAAAAATGGAAATAAATTAAAAATTAGCCAGAATGGGCACATCTACACATAAACAGCTTTCATTTAAAAAAATAATTATCAAAATCGGGTCAGTAGGAAGCTCAGGGCTGATGACTAAAAAACCAGCCAGGTGTTTTAAATATATAGATTATACGTGTAATTATATGTGTCGCCCAAGTTGGCTCTTTGTCCCTCTAACCAAAACTTTTTATTTTCATATAAAACAGAGTGTAATTAAGTCGTTACAAAAAATGTGCATTTTTTTCCACCGCAAACTGATGAAATCCGCGATTTTTTCTCACGATATACTGATGAAACTCAAAATTGTTCAGCAGCCACTCAAAGAAATTTTCAAGTTTTCCGCGCCCCATCAACAAAATCTGCTGTTTTTACGTGCCCCATCAAAAAATTACCGATTTTTTTCATTCCGAGTTGACAAAATTCACGAGTTTTTCGTACCTCATCGCCCGAATTTACTATTTTTATGAAACTGACCAAAATATTCGCGACAGTTTCGTTCCCGATCGACAAAATTGGCAATTTTTACGTGTCATATCAACGAAATTCGTGATTTTTCCCCTAATCGACGAAATTCGCGAATTTTCCATTTCCGATCGGCTAAATTTGCGCAGTTTTCGAAAGCGATAGACTATATTCGGGATTTTTCCGTGCCCACACGACGAAATTCGTAATTTTTCCGTTCCCGATTGACTAAATTCGCGCTTTTTACGAAGCCGGTCGACAATATTCGCGATATTTCTTTTTCCAACGACAAAATTAATGATTTTCTGTGCCTGATCGGTGAAATTGACCATTTTTTTCTTGCCCTATCAACGAAATTCGCAGGGTTTTTTTTTTTTTCATCCCAAATTGACAAAGTTTGTGATTTCTTTCGTGCTCGATCGACAAAATTCGCGTTTTTTCGGAGACCTATAGACAAAATTCGAGAGTTTTCGAAGGACGATAGACAAAACTCGCGATTTTTCCATGTCCGATAGACGATAATTTCAATTTTTCCATGCCAGGTCAACGAAATTCACATTTTTTTTTGCGCGATAAACAGGTGGGACCGATTGATAAAAAAAAATTTGGGGGGGGGCATAGATGATTATGGGGGCCTTCCTTGCACCGATACTTACAGGGGAGGTTGACCTTAAAAAAGATGAAAAAATATAGTCACTAAAATAACCGCTATCGACTTTAAAATATCCATTAAAATTTAGCTAGTATATCGGACCGGGTCTGGCCAACATTTTTTTTCGTTCGGACCAGCCCAGACCGATTTTTTTTATATTCATCGGACCGGGCTTGAGCCTGGAAATTTCGGTCCGTAGAGTCTTCTAGTATGAGTATTTTGAAAAATTTTAATAGTTTTAAATATGTTTTGTAATACTTTTTTTTTAAAAATCCTTAGAAAGAAAAAATACAGGTGAAATGATACAATTTTTGAACAAAAGTGAAGTTACCGAATATTCCGAATTTGGAGTATGAGTATTCCGAAAATATTTAATAATTTTAAATTTTGACAATTTCCGTCTATCAGTTTTTACATTGTTTTATGTTTCGTAATAATTTTTTTATTAAAATTTTAAAAATTCTTAGATGGGGAAAATACTGCGCGAAATGATGCAATTTTTGAAAGGAAGCGAAATTACCGAATGTAATCAGTCTTTAGAATGCGGAATATGAGTATTCCGAAAATATTTAATAGTTTTAAATGAGTTTTGACATTGTTTTATGTTTTGTATTTTTTTTTTTTTTTTATAATAAAAAAAACTCTCAGAACGAAAAAATATAGACGAAATGATGCAATTTTTGAACGAAATAATTATCGAATCTAATGAGTATTCCGAATGTGGGGTATGAGTATTTTGAAAATATTTAATAGTTTTAAATACCTTTTTGGAATAATTTTTTAATATATTAAAAATAATTCTTAGAAAAATAAAATGCAGGTGAAATGATGGAATTTTTGAGCGAAAGTGAAATTACCGAATGGTATGAATATTCCGAAAATATTTACGTTTTAAACATTGACAATTTTCGTCAATCAATTTTTACATTGTTTTATGTTTCGTAATAATGTTTTTAATAATTTTTTAAACATTCTTAGAAGAGAAAAATACAGTGCGAAATAATGCAATTTTTGAACGAAAGTGAAATTACCGAATGTGTGAGTTTTTAGAATGTGGGGTATGAGTATTTCTAAAACATTTAGTTGTTTTAAATATGTTTTGACAGTGCTTTATGTTTTGGAATAGTTTTTTAATATATTTTCAAAAATTCATACAAAGAAAAAATACAGGCAAAATGATGCAATTTTTGAACGAAATAAATTATCGAATGTAATATTCCGAATGTGGATATGAGTACTTTCAAAATATTTAATAGTTTTAAATGTGTTTTGCGATAATTTTTAATATATATAAAGAACTTCTTAAAAGGAAAAATACAGGTGAAATGATGGAATTTTTGAACGAAAGTAAAATTACCGAATGTTATGAGTATTTCTAAAATATTTAATAATAAATATTGTCGATTTTTGTCCATCAGTTTTCACATTGTTTTATGTGTCATATCAGTTTTTTAAATATATTTTTAACGTTTTTAGAACGGAAAAATACAGCACGAAATGATGCAATTTTTGAACAAAAAGGAAATTACCGAATGCAATGCGTTTTCCGAACATGGGGTATGAGTATTCCGAAAATATTTAATAGTTTTAAATATATTTTGACATTTTTTTATGCTTTGTAATAAATTTGATAAAAAAAAAAAATCTTAGAAAGGAAAAATGCAGAGCGAAATGATGCACTGTTTGAATAAAATGAAATTACTGAATGTAATGAGCCTTCCGAATGTGAAAAATAAGTATTCTAAAGCTATTTAATATTGTTAAATATGTTTTAGCATTGTCTTATGTTTTGTAATATTTTTTAAAATTCTTACAAGCGAAAAAACTGCACGAAATAATGCAATTTTTGAACGAAAGTGAAATTACCCAATGTAATAAGTATTGTGAAAATGGGGTATGAGTATTATGAAAATATTTAAAATATATTTTGACATTGTTATAGCTTTTGTAATATTTTTTTTATTTCTTAGAAGGAAAAAAAAAAAAAAAAAAAAAAAAAAAAAACGAGAAATGATGCAATTTTTGAACGAAAGTGAATTTACTGAAAGAAATGAGTATACCGAATATGGGGGAGGGCGTCTCACCCCCCCCCCTGTAGCTACGCCCCTGGCCCGAATAGCCAAACAACTAACAACCTTTTTTTTCTTTTTATTCTACCCTTATCCTTTCGCGCAACAAAAGAGCCAAGATCCTTGCAAGATTAAATTACACCCATTCCTTCTCTACCTCTAACATCTGAATTCTCCACTTATTCACCGGAGTTTCGATTTGAACAGGAAGTGACGTATTTAGACTGCCGAACGGGGTTTGCCAGCAGTAATTCTCTATTGCCTTTTCCGAGTGAAATTCAGTGCCATCTATTGTTAAAAGGGGATTTTTCAAACCTGTGACGCTCCCCTTTAAGGAAGCAAATTATGTGTCAGAAGAAAAAGCAGCTTGTTTTACCGAAGTCAAAACTACTGTGGATTTTTTGAAAGAGCTATATCGTGATTCCGAAAACATTGAAGACATCGGGGAAATTTAAACATTTCAGTACGCCTTGAGAAGCGTTGAATACCTCGAGATTTTTCTGTTAAAGAAATGTAAAAAAGATACCGATAATAAAAAACTTAAATTGTGTTATTGAAAAATTCAAGATAAACCGAATAAGCAACAGTAAAAGATTTATTTTCTAATACTTTCAAATACTCGAATGTAAAACATTAAGTATATTATTATATTAGTAAACGTAAATGATTTTCATTAAATTTCACAAGTGAAGCACTTTCGTATTGGTAATATTTATTTTTCTATTCAAATAATATTTTTTCAAGATTACTAATTTTAAAAAGAATTTTAATTGGATTACAAATTTTATTTTAAATAACAGTATTAAGGATTATAAACGTAAGACAGTATACGATTTTCTTTCTTTTTTTCTTTTATTTTTGTGTGGTGTGTGTGTGTGTGTGTGTGGGGGGGGGGGTAGAGGAATGTTTTGCTTAAGGTGTTTACCCTGAAAATGTTTTCTCTATTTTCTCTGAAACTGTTAATTCCGTCTTAGATAGACTTGACTTGTTTAAATATACAAATATGCTTGAATTATATTTTTATCACTTTGTTGATTAAAACGGAATATTAAATGTATCTATACATAAGATCTGGTTTGTGTCAAAATTAAAACACTGTGCTGCAATATTAGTTTTTACGATTACTATTTCCAGATGCAATAATGCAAAGCATATATTCATATTTTTATGTAAATTTTATGAATAAGAAAAATCAATAAATACATATAAAATTTCACAATACACTTACTATACAGAATTTTCCATTGAGCTTGTATCGGAATTATATGTTTTGCATAAGACACTGTACTTAAAATATTTTGAGTTCAAATGTGTTTCTATATAAGTTTTTCTTTCATATGTTTTACTTATCAATAGCAATTTTGTTGAATCTGGTAAAAAAACATACATTCATTATTTGAGTCAATAAAATAAGATTAAAAATTATAAATACAGTTGTTTATATAAACCATTTTCATATATTAGAATTCTGTTCTTCTCAAAAAGCTGTAAAAAAATTGAGATAAAAATATAATTTTAAGTATCTTAAAATGTATTAATATTAGTAACGTCTAGAAACCTTTGTTTGTAGATTATTTAAAAATTGGATGTGGAAATTAATATATTTCTTTTTAAAATCTGTGAACAATTTATATTTGGACTTTCTGTGAAATTAAAAATGGAAAATTTTTTTATATTTATGTGTAAATACTTAACAAACATTTTTCAAATACCAATTTTTAAGTTTTAAACTATTTCCATTCAAACAAAATTTCATCTTCTTTTGTAATTAAAAATGTCTGTAATATTTCTCTTAGTTAAAAAGTTAAAATTAAATGAAATGCTTTCAAAAGTTAAAAATCAATTCATAATTTAATATATTTTAGGCGCATGAAATAAAACATCCTTTTTCTTATTGAGTAATTAGTTTCTTTTCACAATTATTGTTTTAAGTAAAACCAATGCGACAAAAATGCAATATTTATTTCGTTGTACATAAAACACGTAATTTAACTCGAGTTTATAAAATTGACTTTTCTAATATTTGGGAAATTACTTATTTGCAGAACTTATTATATTGGTTACATTTATAAGTTACTGTACATAGAAATGTGTGATGTTTTAATAAATTGCAAAAGGATCATAGTGTTTTAAATATCAACATTTTTTAGATTACTCATAATTCTTAAAAGTACATTTTTGTTTTTGTCTAACATAATAATCACCTAGATTTATTATATATTCACGCATAATAAATAAGTAATTTTTTCTCAGAATAAACGTGTACCATTGAGCAAGTTTATGTGTTTTAACGTATGCATCTTATTTATTAGTTACTGAGTTATATATAGCTTTATGAAAAGTGATCAAAAATTACACTACTGATTTTTTTTAAAAGTTTTAAAAGAAAAGTAAACAATTTACTGAATCCAACATTAATCTCTAATTCTTTGTATGTTTTCCTATATGACTGCTAAATGCCCAAGGAATCCATTTACTATTAAGAGTTGACATGTGAAAAATTCCAGATTTGGAAATGAAAGATTTTGAAAAGAATTTCAGTATCCGAGCCATCTTTCCCATTACTGAATTTCAAAACCAGATTTTACAGTGCAGTAATACTATGTTTTACCTCTGTAATCTTCATGTTACTAACATTAAGATAAAAAAAACTGGGTAATAAAACTGTTCAACATCGAATTGTGATTCATTCTAAAAGGTTCGCATTTCACCAACGTGCATTCAAAAAATTACAAGAAAAATTATTTGTTGATAAAATACAACAAAAAGTATTTAGAGAAAGCAAAATAAGATTTACAAGTTTTGGCATTTATATAGTGATCGTTGTTCAAAGTTAATAATAATACAACTAAATTTTTACACACTTCTTACTCTTTCATAATTGAAAAGTGTTCTTCAACATGTTGAAATCTTCTAAGTATTACATGGTTATTTATTTTGTACGTATAACAATCCATACATATTAGAATATTTTTAATCCTAATCTGAGTCTACTTAAATTTCTAAGACTTGAGAACAAATAAAAGTTGTGGAATATATAAGTTTGCCTTTCTTTGTAATTTAGCATTTAATTCGAGAAGTATTTCAACTATACAAAGAAAAAACAAGTTTGAAGCACGGAGAAATTTTCAGATTTTTTTTTTCTAGGTATCTCAACATAATAATCATATTTCTTTTTGTGAGAAGCTTAAAAATGAAAGAAGCGTACTACTTGCTTATCTTGTCGACGAAATAACTGCCATCAAACTGTAAGATTAAATGCTAATAACGATGTTCGTAAACGTCATTTGACATTAAACATGTTATATGTGTTTTTTACGTCATCAATTCCTATTAAATTGGAATTTTATTTCTATTTTTGTTACTATTTTACTAATTTATTTATGTTTTTCGTTATTAAAAATTACTGCGATTTATTTTTGTCTTTATTACTATTATTATTATTATTATTTTGCTTCAAGCTTATATGTGTTGCTTCCATATGTTTTAAAGTTATATCCGCTTACGTTGTTTGGTTAAAGAAAGAACATTAAATTCATAACAGTTTTTAGTTATAATTGTTACGTAATGTGTCTTTTAATAAATTCTATTATTGCATTTAAAGTGTTTACATTTTATTCATAAATACTATATCATAAAAATATCTGTTTGTTTGTACCTTAATTTAATAGTTCTGCAATTAAACACCTAAAATATTAGTACCAGTTTTACTGAAATGATCAAATAAAATCAAATTTAATATTTGGTATATCACTCACCTCTAATCTTTAGTGATTTTTTTTTTATTTTAATTCATTATTTTTCCTATATTAAAACGTTTGAATGGCAAGATTCTTTCACTTTTATGATTTGGGGAAATTAGTCGACGGGATAATCAAGTAGTGTATAAAGAAGTGTTTCATTATCTTTCAATGATGCAAAGAAATAAGTTTCAATGTTCTATTAGATTAATTTTTTTAAAAATACGATTATTCAATCGGTAAATTAATTATAACAGATGTAAATTTTCCATTTTTTATTTTTCGGTGAAAAAAGTCCGGCCCAGTATTCGAACCAGGGATGTATTGGCTGATGTCGCCAATGTTCTTCCAACAGAGCCATCTCGGATACGAACACTGGAAGACTATTTCACCGAATTAACCTCAAAGATCATTTTATCTGGTCTGATACTCTGGATCAACTCAACAGAACAACCTTCGATTCATTCTGTTGAGTTGATCCTGAGTATCAGACTGAGCATTGGCGGCTTCCGACAATACATCCCTGGTTCGAATCCTAGCCCAGACTTTTTTCACCCAAAAATGAAAAATGGAAAATTTACATCTGTTTCAATGTTGTAGTTTATAGAATTAAAACGCGTAATACATAACATAACCTTTTAGTATATTAACCAGGTACCATACAATTAAAGAAAATAAATAAATTTGTATAAGATGTATGACAAAGCACAGGGTGTTTCAAAAATTAATCGTCCTACTTTAAAAAAATAATTATAACTAATTAGCCTTTAAGGTTTTTTTTTCTGTAACATTTAACAGAATTTGGGAAGTCAACAATTTGTGAACAATGACATTTCTGAGTGATATATTTACAGTATGGGACCTGTCGTTACAATTAAAAAGCATTGCCTTTAAGGGTTGCTGGACTACTCCGAGTGCGATGTGTCCTAAAGCAATTTTATCAATGTCTGTATTTTTATGTCTAGTTATATTATTCGATGCATCTTACTGCAGGAATGGGAGCAGCGGTTGCAAATTTGCTCGCAAAGTTTCAAGGGAATTTGAATACTGTATAGACATATACCGTGCATCCAAAGATACAAATTGAGGAAATATTTTGGTTTATAATACATGTATATCATTCATCATGCAACATGCAACATAAAATTAATCTTAAGTGTGTATATTCGAAATTTTTGGAATATACGCATTTCTAATTGAGTGATTCTTTTAGAAACACCCTATGTAACTCCCGTGTAGGTGATATCTGCCTATAGAAGCCCTTTAAATGCTCTCGTATAATCCGTATGCTCGTAAGAACTCCAGGAACTAAAGGGCTTTTATTTTGATTACAAAGTATGTTTGCTTTTGTGATTTAATAGAATAATTTTATAAAAAAAATTTACAATGACAAAAATAATGCTTTAAAATAATAATAATAATGCATAATTATGCGTAAAGCATGACTTTTGTTATTTTTTTTTTCATTTTGTTTTCTTACATTTGTAAGACATGCGGATGGACTCCGAAAGCAGAATTTTAGAAATCTCGTTCACATATTTATACACTGTAAAAAAAAAAAAAAAAGTCGTTAAATTTACGGCAAAAACAGCCTACTGCAATGTTACCAGCAGTTTTTGCCGTAAAAAAATGCAGTAAAATTTGACGTAATTTTTATTAATTATTTTTTTGCAATTTTTATGGCAAAAACTTCTGGCAACTTTGTTACCAGCAGTTTTTATCGTAAATTTAACGAATATTTTTTATAGTGTATTTATGCATATATATGTATGTTGTGAAATTGTGTGAATTTTATTATATACATAAATATATATATACATTGTTGTTTGAAAAAGATTAATATACAGGGTGTTTATAAAGTCCCGGACCCATTTTCATGTTTAATAACCTATAAAATAATAAAGATAGATTAAAATTAATAACATAAATGGTTAGATTGACTCAAAAAGTTTCATGACCCTTGTCAATGAATTTCCTCGTGAGCCCCCTTCGTTGCAAGGAGAATATCAAGTGGATAGTAAATTTCACGCCAGGTAACGGCAAATATACCGGCAATCACAGAGGCTATTGCGGTTGTAAATCTAGCTTTTAAGTCATCAATGTTCGACACTCTCCTTCTGTAAACATTGTTCTTTACAAATCCCTAAAGGAAAAAGTCCAGCGGTGTTATGAAGACATAACATATTGATGACTTAAAAGCCAGAATTACAACCACAATAGTTTCTGTGGATGCCGTAAATGACTTCTCCGTGCGACGAAGGCGGGAAACACGTGGAAGGTCATTGACAAAGTTCATGTAAATTTTTGAGTCTATCTAATCATTTATGTTAATAATTTTAATCTATCTTTATTATTTTATGAGTTTTTAAACATCAAAATGGGTCTGGGATTTTATAAACATCCGGTATAAGGGTAACTTAAATGGGAAAATTGATAAATTAATATGATTTGGATGATCCTACTGCCTATTACGTAAAATATATCTTTCGAAATTTTATGGTAAATTCATTTTTCTTTCCACGCAGAACTATTTCTACTAAATTTTTCGGTTCTTTAAAATCATTATTTTCAATATAATAAGTATTTCCCCTCGTAGCGGTAACAGCTGTTGAATGTACATCAAAATAATAGCCATTTTAAACCAAAAAATATAGTAATAATCGTGAAACTTTATTACTGTTCAATTTTATACATAGGAAAGTATAAAATTAAAATAATTACAATAGATTTATCAAACATGAAAAATAATATGAATTCTATATTTTTGGAGACAATGCTTTTTGAAGACATGTTTTATGCTTTAATATTTTATTATAAATAAATATTGTAGCACACATAAGCAATATAATTTAAAATTATATTTTAACTTTAGTTATAAGTATTTTGTTTTGCAAAAACACTTAATCGCATTAAAATCTTTAAATTATATACTCGTATGTTATCCAAGGTGTTGCGAATTTTATAACATATACTACTTTAAACCTAATCGAGTCATACATTATATTTGCAGCTGTTTAAAGATCGTTTTGTAGAATACAATATGATATAATTTGTAAAGCACAATGGCTTTAAAATATGAATTTGTCAAAAAATACGTTTCGGTGTTTTATAATAGTAATTAATACACTGAACTTGTGTTTCTAACTTTTCAATTTTTCTTTGCCACGTAAATAGATTTATCATGAATTGTATTATTTAAAACAATTTAGGCTTGAAGAACAATTAAATTTACTTCAAATTTTAATAACAGTAAAAACATATTTACTTAATGCTCACTTCTTAATTCAATTAATGAAAAGTTTGTAGAAAGATGCCATTTTTATTGGAATAATTAAGATTTTGTGTAATTGTCCTTTTTGGGAAAGTAAAATTATAGCACGCTTCTAAACATCTGAAAAATAAAACAGGAAATGCGGGCGATTGTTTTTCTGACACATATCAAGGTCCTTTAACATGTATCCCACGAGTTATTTCTTTTCCTTCTGTACCATCTCTAATCGGCGGCCAGACTCAAAATGGAAAGTATGACCTTACCAGATAAGGTTTATCTGCTGTGGTCCGCGTTTCACCTTGCCTGTATAGTCTCTATAAAAGTGCGTTGGAAAGTTGAATTAGATATTATGTTGACGAATTAATTGATAATTTTGTATTGGTTTTTCTCGTCTTCTAGAACACGCAGTGTCTTTTAAATAAATGTTTTTGGAAAAAAGTGTGCATGAGAAACCGATAAATAAGTGGTATGATGATTATAAAAACAAAAGAACTTTTTAATAGATGATGTATATCCCTTCCACTCCAGTTTGTTAGGTTATTATTACTTGTTATTATTGGATTATATGGTTTATTATCGTACTTTTTCAAAAAATAAATCTACGTCTAAGTTGTTGAATTACAGATATCTGATTGTTTTTATTTTGTTTTTCTAATTGCTTATTTAAATATTTTACGGACCATTGAACAAAATCGGGTAATTTATAAACACTACAAAAAAAAAAAAAAAAAAAAAAAAAAAAAAAAAAAAGATTATCTCTAAAATTTATTTAGAGTTTAAATAAACGATGTTAAATTACCTTAACCTCGTCTCGTTTATAGATATAGTAAATGACATTTTGCATATATCTTTTCCGTGAAACATCTCTGACATTATATGGACATGTTTGTTTTAACATAATTTTTTTACATTTTCAGAATTCAAATGTTATTCAGCAACTATTTTTTGCTTTAAGAAATTTTTTTATATCTTTTAAAAAAGGGAAACGATTTTCCTAAAGATTTCTAAGTTATTAAATAACAAAACACTATTAATACGCTATTAAAAAATAAATATTAATTTATTTTTATAACTGACGAAGTGGCAAAAGAGACCTACAGCTTAGATTCAAAAGGATTTTGGATTTCTTTATTAGTCGTTCTGTCGTTTCAGTAATTATTAAAGTAAAAAAAAGCAATTGATTATCTTGTAAAAAGTAGGGAATGTTGGAGCAAAATAGGATCCCTAAAAGTTTGTTGTTCTTAAATAGAATTAAATCGGAAAATAAACTCCACACATCGTTTTAATATTAAATTAATCTTTTGCTATATTACAACATATTATATACGATACAAAAATGTAACTGATTTTAAGAAAAAAAGCTTTTTTCAGGCATATGTAAAAAACCGGTTTTACCCTACTGGTTGGGTAAAATTGGGTATACATTTAAAACTCTTGGATAACTTATTTTCTTTAAACATATTCTCGTTTAATATAGTAAAAAAAGTATTTGTTATAATTAACAAAGTTAAATTGCACATGCGTCAAAAAAAATCTGCAGCAAATTTTCTTATGGGGTGTATGTCTATTTATATTACCCTAAAAGTCTTAAATATAGTTTAACTGCGAAATCACAAAAAAAAATATTATTATCATATTCTTATTTATAGTATAAATGGATACTTTTCTTTTTACATTATTTTTTTTAACTTTTCAGAATGTCTCAACTGTTTTTTTCCCAGTTAATTCTTATTTTTTTTCTTTTTAAAAATCTTTCTTGTGATTTTTTTAGGCTGTTTAGATACTTTCTCCATAGTACCTGTTTTTAACTAAAATTTATAAGAATTTTTAAAATAAATTTTCTCCTTTTTTTAGATACATTTTCTTAATCGTAAATACTTCCTAAGGAATGGGTAATAACAATTTAGGCGAATTTGGGAATGTAGATAGCTTACTACACAATCTGAAATCTCAACGGAAGAAGCTGGATGTGTGGTGTCAATAGGATGAGATATCTAATCCTGTGATGTTTCCAAATTATTTATTATTGCAGTTATACCAACCAATGGTCCTGTAGCTTTAGGTCTGTTATTTTGACTTTCATAGGTTTCCATCTCATTTCTGAAGGCACAAAATTGTGGCAGAAAAAATTTTTGTGTAATAAAAATACATGTTTTTTTTAAACTGTCTGATTTTAGTATAAACTAGTGCTCTAAAAATGCAGCTTTGATTTTTTTCCAATTTGCCTAGAAGTGGCAATTAACCACTACGCCTTGCTCTTTTTAATACTATAAACTATCATAAATGACACATCAAAAGATTAACAGCAATTAACAGCCTTAAATGCAATTTGAAATTACTTACTGAATTATTCTTATAAATCTTATCATAATAAATATGAATTATTCTTATAAATCTGCATTAAAAATCATACCATGTGTCTAGAAAACAAACGGATACAACTGGGTTTGATCCACTTTTAAGTACTCTGTTTTACACAACATGACGCTGATTTTAAAGCATGGTGTTATTACCCGTAAAGCATGGTGACGTCACTGCAACGTCGTTGTGAAGTCCCATTGTGACTTTGTGACCATCGATTGTTGATTGACGTCACGTGACGTCGATGTGAATTCACAGTGACTAAAATGTGAAGTCATTATGGGCGTTTTAGAGCTCTTATGTGACGTTTCACAAAGTGGTCACAATGTGACAAATTTGTGAAAAATGTGTCAGTTGTGACTAATTTGACATTAACATTGTGACGAAACTGTGACAAAAGCGACGATATATAATTTGCCAGAAACATTTTTTTTTTAAAGTAAACAACATGTTTTGAAGGATATTTATAAATTTCTAAAGATTTTGAAGAAAGTCACATCTCAGTCACAATGTGACGTCACTGAGTGGTGGCATTTTGGTCACAGATGTGATGTGACGAAAGTGACTAACAGTGACTTCACTGTGACGTCACTGTGACCATGCATGCTATTACGGTAATCTCAATCATAATGTAAAACCTCAGTAAAACTTTAAAAATATTAGAGAAAAAGCTTATTAATTAGATATTGCAGTAAGCAATATTTAAAGGTCTGGCAAACAGTTAATTCATGCATTAAAAAAAGTATTATGAAGAGAAATTTAAAAATAACCCTTCCCCCAAAACATAGCAGCAAACAGTATTGTTTCATTCAACTTCAGATAACATATTGACTTTCAACAGAGCAATACCTGATGTAAGCTAAAAGATAAAAGTTCAAATCAAAGAGGGAACTATGCTACCCGTTTTTTCTCTTTTACCCGGTTCGGTACAACTGTCCATTATTATATAAGGAAAGTTTTAGAAATTATCTATGTTGCTTTTCTTTAAATTTAATTCATTCATTTGATAAAATATACAACACTTATTTTCTTGTGATAATGTATTTCTATAAAAATCAAAAATGTTTTAAAATTTCATTAATTACTGAAACGAAAATGATGATTTAAAAAATTTATTTCAAAAATTAAATTATGAATGCTAAAATTTTGATTTAAAAATCGTATATTAGTCTGAAGGATTTGAAAATTCGTCAACGCATTTATCAGAATTTCGAAACTAACTATATAACTTTATAAAAGCATAAAATTTTGTTTCTTTTCAAAATATAAAATGAATTTATTTTTTAACATGTTTTCTTATAACTTACACTCGTATTTGTGTGTGATATTCAAATCTTAAGATTCATTCTTCATTCATTATCTTTTGACACAGATCTCTAAAATTTTAAGCCTTTCGGGTCCGAATTTTTTTCCAGTTTTAAGACGAAATTATATTTTTACTTTAATAATGCTAATCGTAGATATCCAAATAGACTTACTGATGTTTAAATAATATCTGATCATCTAAAATTAAACTAATGGTCTTATTTCGTGTAATATTCAATTGTTATTTATTTGATAATAGGCTAAGGTAGAGTTTTTGAAGACGTTTGGACAATATTGAACTACAACATGGTTTAAAAGATATTACTACTTTCTAATGGTTTTGTGTTTGATCAGCCATTATCTATTCAGAAAAAAACTATATTTTAAATTTCAACAGTGAAATATGGGTATAAAATAAAAGAATTGCCAACTATGGAAAGAGAGTGGAGTAAACTTTTATTATTATTATTATTATTATTATTATTATTATTATTATTATTATTATTATTATTATTTATATTATTATTATTAAGAGTAAAAATATAAATAAAGTCATAAAAAGAAAGCAATAGACATATACCATCATTTCTATGTGTAGAACGTAACAAAATAATTGTGAAGACAAAATAATACTCAATGAAAAGACGTGTACTATTGGTAGTACATCAGACCTGAAAGAGTTAAGGGAGCTCAGAGGTTGAAAACTTTTCAAAAAATCGATTTTTTTATAATCCAGTTTGATT
This sequence comes from Maratus speculifer, assembly GCA_964019185.1. Taxonomy (NCBI): domain Eukaryota; kingdom Metazoa; phylum Arthropoda; class Arachnida; order Araneae; family Salticidae; genus Maratus; species Maratus speculifer. The sequence continues at coordinate 163,236,167 of OZ025294.1, read as the reverse complement.
ATTCATTTAATTCTTAACTAAATGAAAAAAAACGCATAAAAGTATTTGCATTTTTAACGGAGTTATAAGCATTTATGTATCAATACTTACATAGCCGCATCCATATAAGTTCAACTTTAAGTCGTTTTTTCTCAAAACTTGATTTTTGACGACTAACACTAAGATTTAAAAAACTATTTGATGGAATGGCTTATTTTTTTTTTTGCATGCATATTTTATCATTATCTAGATTGTGAATTAAGGATATGACTATCACTTAATAAAAACATTATTTAAAAAAACTCTCAAAGTTGAAAATGTAAAAAACCCTAAAAAATACATCTTTTTTTCCATTAAAAATACTCAAATATTAAACTATCTAAAATATATTAATTCATAATCTAGATAATAATGTTATATGCATGCATGCATGCATGCAAAAAAAAGCCATTCCATCAAATAGTTTTTTTTTTTTAAACTTGTTGTTAGTCATCAAAAATCAAGTTTTGAGAAAACGTGACTTAAATTTGAAATTTTTTGATGCGGCTATGAAAGTGTTGATACATAAATGCTTATAACTCCGTTAAAAATGCAAATATTTTTATGTGGTTTTTTGTTTTTAGTTAAGAATTAAATGAATAATCAAATTAGATCATAAAAAAATCGATTTTTTGAAAAGTTTTCAATCCCTGAGCCCTCTTGAGTTATGTGCATTTCGAAATTGATTTTTTTATGGGATGTATAAAGGGAAGGGAACGGAAGAATTCTTATTGAGAAAACTTTATCAGCTTTTCAAGTGAGAGAACAAAAAATGCGCATTTAAGGACATTGCATTCCAGTGCTTTAAATGAAGAAAGGAGATTCACAAAAATTTCTTCATAATTTACACACTAATTAATTTCTGAAAAAAATTACATACATTTTCAAAATCAATCAGTACTATTTTCTCAAAAGCATTCATTTATCTTTTAAAATAGTATCTTGAAATAGTTGTTTTATTTGAGATCCAACAGAAGTACGTAATTTTATTCTAGTTTTGCTCTCAGATGGGAATATGTGTATCAAACATTTAAATTCTTCACCGGCTGTATTCAAAGCGTTAAAAAATTATTTAATAAGCTCAAGTTTTATTTAAAGGGTTAGTAAATAAAATTTCACATTTTCAATTAAAGTATGGTGTGGAAAATTGTTCGTGCTAAATACACAGTAGTAGTGTACAATGGCTTCCTTTTGTCTTTAAATTTCACATATGTAACAAAATACGATTTGGCTCAAAATATATAATATGAACTTTAAAATGTTCTGGTTTACTTAAAAGGCAATTAAAATAAACAAATATTGATGATAGTATTTAATTTTATTTAAAAACATCTTAGTACTTTTTAAAAGGTACTAAGATGTTTTTAAATAAAATTAACTATTAATTATATTTGATATATCTATATTTGATCATTTTAATCCCCTGCTAAAGTTTACATTATACATTTTAAATTTAAAAGCAAAGCGAAAATTACATTTCGTCATACATTTTATATTTATTTAAGACTTGGCTGTTTTGACAAAAACAGGACATTTTTAGTTAGAAAAAATGATACACAAACTAGTTTTTCTCAATTCATTGAATTAAATGCGTAGTAGTGAAAATCATAGCTGGTAACATCTTATATCACTTTTTGGACCATAAAAATTACATGGTACGTTTTACCTTTTCCAATCACCGTAATCCGCCAATCATATGATGCAAAATTTTGTACTAATTTTTTTGCCATAAAAAAGCAGAGAGTTCACAGCCATGATGTAAATTACCTAATAATCTTAAACAAAGCCCTCTACATATTTCTTTCATTAGAGATGCTACTCAGATTCTTTTTGTAGGTAGAATACTTAGGGCCATTTGAGATTGTTCGTGTGAGAATTCAAATTATTGGAAGAGAGCAATAATAATAATAATAATAATAATAATAATAATAATAATAATAATAATAATAATAATAATAATAATAATAATAATAATAATAATAATAATAATAATAATAATAATAAAATCAGAAGGGGACAGAAACCTTTTTTAGAAGGTAGGGTATAAAAACAAAGCATATTTAAATGGAAAAACAATATTAATCGGTTTTGACACAAATATTCTAGAGAGCGAACACTATTTTAAATTTTAAGATGATCACGAAGGAAAAAATGGTACGTGATGGAACATTTTTATTGTCAAATTTGGATTAAATGTTTTTAAATCTGCCACAAAATATTATTTTTCTCAGAAAGGATTCAGATGCCGACCAGTGTTATTTTACAATGGTTAAAAAATTAATATTTCAAAACTTAAAACTGTTAAAGTATTTGATAAAGTAATATGTATCTGCATGTGCACATGCGTTGATATGTCCTAAATTTCTAATATGTTTTTGCTTAGATTTAAGAAGTATACTATATAATAGAACTTGGTTAATTTTTGCAGGGAAATGTAATAACTATTAATGAAGCAATATATTCTAAAACTTTAATACATAAAATTTGTTGCAAGAATCTGTTATACCAGTATATTATTCTTTTTTGCATGTTTTTGACGGCAACTGGAACTACCTACAAAACAATTATTCATTAGTTTCTTCTATGCATCCTTTTACTTTTTTTTTCACTGTCGTGTTCTTTTTTTGTCTTAAATTAATCTCTTTCCTTATAAATATATCTTCTCGAAGTAGAAATTCTTTGTCTTCCAATTTGCGTGTTCTCTGAACCGTTCAAAAGAATAGATGAAAAATAAAGAAAAAGATTTTTTTTTTTTTTGAAAAAGTGTATGATACATTTTTTTCAGTATAACGTTTCTTGCTACGTATTAAGGTGACAAGGTATTTTTAGAATAGTAGCTTTTTTTCTCACAGAAGTTTTAATGCTTTTAATGTGATCATTCTTTAAAATATGTTACTAATTTAATTGCAGTTTTTGTTTCTTTCTGAGAAAAAAGGAAGAAAATTTTATATAGATTGAAAAGATGATAAATCGTACAATTTCTCTTTAGAAGCAAATGTGTATAGCAATATTGTCGTAAAATCATAGCAAAAATCTTTTTTTCTGACATTGCTACGCTGTTTTTAACATTTGCATTAATTTATTGTTGTTTTCCTTAAATTAAAATGTCATTTCTTATTCTAATTATACATAATCGCGTTATATTTTAACATGATTTAAAATTTCAGAATATTATATGGAGAGCAATATAAACATATATATGTATATATATGCATATATATATATATCCATGTGTGTATCTATATGCATACTACGGGTCGTCTTATCCATTTAAATCTTTTTTTAATTAATGCTACAATTTGTATTGTGTAAAGGTTTTTAAGTGAAGGAGCACACAGTATATATTATATTCAAAATATTAAATTTAAAATTTCAGAAGCAAAATATCCGTTTAGGTACCACAATACACACTCGTCAAAACTCATAAGTCCAACAAATGAAACGAAAAACAAATCAACAACAGTATCCTTACGCAAAAGGAAAAAACAGAGTACGTGTTTTATTTATCTCTTTAAGCAAAAAGGACTGAAATACTCAGCTTCCATCATAGAATAACTAAAATATTTGCAACTACGAAGTATGCAATCAATTTAAACCTAAATATTCTCTCGCACTTGAAAACCGAAAGGATATCAAAATTTTATAGTAAAGGCAATTTATATAACTTAGTAACTGGCTTTTTTAATTCACCATTTTCAGTTCTCACCCTAAACATTATATCAGCTCCAAGATATGTTTCGATCACTGCAAGTAATTTTTATTTCAGAAGGGGGATGTTTCCATTTTTTATCTGTTAATTGTAATATGAGACACATATTTAAGCTATTTTATTACTCTCTGTTGTAGGGTCTACAGTTACTGATTGTTCATCTTGTCAAGAAGTGTTGTAGCATTCACTACACTAAAATGTACCCTGATCATTCCTGAGGGTGGTACTTCTCGAATATCAGCTTTTGATACTGAAGTAAGAGGAGCCTCAATAAAAATATGACCAGACTCTAAGGTCTGTAAATCATTAGACTCGGAACAAAACAGGTGACAATTTGCTGCACTTATTGTCCTCTGGTCATCCTTGAGGCAAGTAATTTTGGAATATCAACTTCTGGTACTGAAGCAAGACCGACGACAATAAAATATGACCAGGAATTAAGTTTTTTAATCATTAGGTGCGGAACAATACAGGTGACAGTTTGTTGCATTAATTGCCTTTTGATCATTCCTGAGGAAGATATATCTTGAATATCAGTTTCTTTTAGTGAAGAAAGGGGAGCGGCAATAAAAAGATGACCAGGAGTTAAGGATTGTAAATCATTAGGCTCGGAAAGAAACAGTAAAACACAATTTGCTGCTCTAAATTACACTTTGATCGTTCCTAAGAGAGGTACCTCCGGAATATCAACTTCTAGTACTAAAGCAATAGGAGCGGCAATAAAAAAGATAACCAGGGATTAAATTTTAAATTATTAGGCTCGAAACAATGCAGGTGACAATTTGCTGCTTTAATTGCCATTTGATCATATCTGAGAGAGGTACCTCTGGAATATAAACTTCTGATACTGAAGCAAGAGCAGCGGCAATAAAAAGATGACGAGGGATTAAGTTTAAAAATAACTGCGCTCGGTAAAAAACAGGTGAAAATTTGCTGAACTAATTGCCTTTGATCATTCCTGATGGAGGAACTTCTGGAACATCAACTTCTGGTACTGCAGCAAGATGTGTTACAATAAAAAGATGACGAAGCGTTAAGGTCTGTAAATTATTAGGCTCGGAACAAACAGGAGACAATTCGCTGCACTAATTGTCCTGTGATAATTTTTGAGGCCGGTAACTCTGGAGTATCAACTTCAGGTATTGAACTAAAAGGAACGCCAAAAAAATATGATTAAGAGATATTATCTATATATCATTAACGTCGGATTAAAATAAAAGTTATTTTATTTTAAAAATCAACATTTAATGTGACTAGTCAACAAAAGCACTATCAGATGGAACATATTTTCAAATAAAAAGTTTTATATCTTTGTTTGTGTAACTCCTTTTTCCAAAATTGTCACAAAAATTGTTTAACACACTTTGCGTTTTTTTTGCATTTAAATAATTTAAGTATTTGATTTTTCAAGATACTGGACATATTATTGTCCAATCGCGTCTGTGCACGCTTTTAATTTTTGTCTTTGTGAAAAATTCGCATTGCATCCAGTTTACTTTATGAAAGGGTAAATCTTTTCGATCGTACCGAAAATTTAATAAACTTATAATTTTATAAAATAGATAAAATTGTTGATACTGCTTAATTTTTTTAAACAAAAGCAAAATCAAACTGGCGAAAAGAAGAGGATCAACAATTGATCAAAACTTTTAATTTACCTATTTGATTTGTTATTTATAATGCTAAAATTATATTTCTTGGGTACAAACCATGCTTGAATGCATTGAAATCATTATAATTTTTGCGAATTCATTTGTTACCTTAGTTTGCCATTACGTGGAAATAACCCAACTTACCCAGTTGTTGTTTTATACATTATGAAATATGAGTTTCAACACAATTTTTTCAGAGTCCATGTGTTCTTTCATTCCTGTTTAGAAAAAAAATCTATATTTTAAAGATCTAACAAGGAAAAATGTCAAGAGGAACATTAACAAAAATAAAATAAAAATAACTCCCAAACGTCTGACAATTTGAGATTCGTGCATTTTGGCTTATTACGGTAACGGAAATATCTGAAAATTAATATTATGGAAAGTGGTGCTAAAAATTGTATTTGTTACGTTTTCAGCTTCAAAATTGTTCGGGACTTATTTTTAAATATTTTTATGGGGTCGGAAGATTGAATAAAGTGTTTATTTCGTAATTTTTTAAAACATTATTTTTCTAAAATAAATGAATTTTGATACGATGATAAATAACAAGTGAAACTTTTTGTGAAATCGGAACTATATGTTTAAAACTAAAAGTTAATGAATTATTTAACAATCGACTTTAAGAAGGTACACATGGTATACATTAGTTAAATGTATTATTATATCTAAACCATTTGTGGAAAATACTTTTTCTGGAGAAAGAAAATTTTCATATAATAATAATATTTGAAAAGTTTTTGGAAACGTTAAATTCATCTCATAAGCTAACGAACCAAATTTAATCTATCTATGGATAATAATAGGCAACGATTTGTTACTACGCAAATGTATTATTACCCCTAAAAAAATCTTTACGTACACATCATTTGGTATTATAAAAAGGAGCATCTGAAACATACTTGCAATTCGAACTATATCGAAAATGAAATCAGTTAAGGTATTCGCAATTGAAATATTAGAAGGAATAAAGTTGACGTATTAGTCAAATTTACTGTTATCTCTTTAAAAAAAAAGTTAAGTGTATGCAAGTATATTTTGTCATAATTCAAAATGAAGAAAGATATTTAAAGATGTTTGTCATATTCATTTTTAATAGTTTTCATATCAATTTTACATATGAAAAACAATAACTATCGCAAAGACTGGAAAATACTCGATCCTTTGCTCATTACTGAAGTTTTTTACTGAGGGCATCTCCTACACCTCTTCGGGCTTATATCCCACGTTTTGGCAATCGGCCATACAAAAATAAACCAAATCAAACCAAATCTCAAAAGCTAACGAATATAACATTATCTTTCTGTGGATCATAGCAGGTAACGACTTGTATACATTAAACAAATGTATTATTATTTCTATAAGAAAAACGTTTTGGCGTAAATATAATTTGATATTATAATAAATATCATTTGATATGATTAGGGCTCTTATTAGAATAGGACCGAAACATATTACTTACATTTGTTTTCAATATTTTGTTACCCTCTCTCAAATAATGCAAATTGTTCATTCAATTGTTTACATAAAACGCAAAGTTCTTAAAATCTTGTGATTTAAAAATCTGATAGATTTAATAAACTTTTTTGTCATTAATTATTGCTTTTTTACAGATCTTAGACAGTAAGCGAAAAATTAGGACTTACGAAAAAAACATCATAGGGGCGAAATTATTGCTATTATACTGCAGAGAATGTGGAAAGCGCAAGAACTGATGTCAATAATAGCATAAGTAAAAAAAAATAGCTGCTACAAGATTCCCAATACCACATAATACACTTGTCAATAATTGCCTTCGAAAACAATCTGAGCCAATCTGAGGCTCTTCATACAATACTTACCCATGCAGAAGAGTAGTCGATTTCTCAAACATAGAGAACCGTGGGTGACTGGTATTTTACCTTAACAAAACACGATGTTAAGATGGTAATTACAAAATACCTTAATTGTAAGAGTGTTAATATCCTCATATTGACTAACAATATTCCAGGTGATGACGTGATCAGTTGCAGCCAAAGGAAAAAAACATTGTAAAATCTTATTTTTTGCAATAAATCATAAACTTTAATCGTTACAATTTTTTTTAAATCTTACATCATTATCTAAAGTACCTTTTTCATAAATCGTCTATTTTGAGCATTTATAGATATATGCAGTTAGGTGACAAAGTAGTCCCAAACACGGAGTACCTTTTACACTACTTTCTTTATCAATAGTTTTGGTAAACATTTGAATCTGCTTTGATGTTGAATGAAATCATTAAGTCGATACTCTTGTATTTCTTTGAGATTTAAATTCAAAAAATAAAAAACGTTATGTACAAAAATATGTCTGAAACATGTCAAAGTAGCCCGGTTTTACAGTACTTAAAATTAGCAGAAAGTTTAAAAGCCGTACTTTCAGCTTTTCACTTATAACATAAAAATTAATGATTATCGGAAAATAATATAACTTTAGAGAATCACAAATGTATCTGTTAATTTACTCTCGTAAAAACTTTTATTATGTAATGGATTTAATAGCAGTTGATTATTTACTATTGGTTATCTATCACTATGTTCTTATCTTAAACACATTATTCTCTAATTGTTTAATAGTTGCAGAACTTTCCGCTTCCTGTTCCAAACCTCTTATCTATTTTTCAAATTTCAGCAATTTTTTAGTTATTTTTTGTGAAGTATTTAATTTTCCAACCACATAATTAAATAGAGGTTTTTAACAATTTTTATGTTTTACCAAAATATTGCGGTCTAGAACTAATGAGTTTCTAAAAGGAGAAAAAAGAAAAAGATAAAAAAAATATTCAAAGTAAACTATCTCTTTTTTAACAAACAATATGCACGAATTTTGATATTTCATTTATTAATTTTTAGAAAGTATCTTTTAAAAGCTTGTAAGAGAAGTAATGAGTAAATGCAAGTTAAATGCGATCTTGTTACCGAGGAAGTAAGAACAAAACATCTCATTCATCATCTTGATGTTTTTTAATATTTCCTCTTTTTTTTTCTCTGTACTATAATGAAGTAAATGCAATATTGTTTTCTTTTTTTTTGTATGATTATTTTAAAGCAAGTGAATAATACTAAAAGAATCATACCAATTATACACTTTCGTTAACATTAAATCGAAATTCTTGATGCAGTAAAAAGAAAAGAAAATTGAAGTTAAAATATCAAGCAACGATAGCGAAGACATAATTGTTAAAATTAAATGAAACGCTGGTCGCACCATCCTAGTGTATTACTAAAAAGTTTGTAATAAATAATATATTTTAAATGTGATATTAAGTATTATTATAATTAATGGAAATCTTATTAACAAACATAGAAAGTATAAATAGTAAAAATATTTTAAATATTTTTTTCAGAGGGATAGTAGAGATATTGCAAAATAAAACAGTGACTTTTATAAGTGGAATTCAACGAAACATTTAAAAATATTTTAGATTTAAACGTTTAAATTCGAGTATTACTCGTGCTCATAGGGTTCCATACAGTAATGTATGAGTGATGTACTATGTTACATTGTACTATGTATGCATTTGTATATACTATATTATAATATAATAAAATTTTTGTTAAAAGAATAATAAGGATTTGTAAAAAATATATAATGTAGGGTTGGGTACAGCAGTATATACTACAGAAGTATAAATGTCTTAATAATAAAATTTCAAAAGAAGAAGAAACTTTTTTTTACGTGAAAACACATGTAGAAAATAAGTTATGTTAGAAAGAATATCTATAAAACGTTTACTTTAATATCTTTTGGATTTGAGTGTATCGAACATTGCAGTCGTGTATTTTTTTTACAAAATTAAAAAGCGTATAAAATTTTATGTAAAAAATATATAAAATATTAAATAATAGTGATTCTAGCAGGTAAAACAAATATTGATGATGATAATTTTTTCTATTTTTTTCGTACGTATGAAGTTCTTTCTGATAAATTATTTCGATTTAAATATTGGAAAGAAATTAGTATGTTATTGCTGAAAATAAATATTTTTGAAAACATTTAACTCACCCAAAAATGTGAAATGAATCAAAACATTTTTAAGTATAACTACCACATCAAATATCTACAAAAAATTGGCTCATATTTTTTTAAGTTAAAAAATATTCGTTTACTAAGTTTTGCCGTTTTCTCATCTAAATTGAAAAAGAATTAAGGGTAAAAATGAAAGCACTGACAAACAAAAACCATATTCATAAATTATTTTTTTTTGTTTGTTTTTGTTGTTCTATGACAGAACACTGGTTAAAAAAATAGAGCGCCAGATTTTTTGAAAAAAAGATTCAAAAAAATATTAAATTAACTTTTTTCGGGTCCGATTTTTTGTCATTTTTAAAAAGAAATTACTTCTACGTTAATTACATTAACACTAGCTATCCAAATAGATTAATTTGTGTTTAACAAATGCTTCTTTGTCTTAAAATAACGAATGTTAATGTTTTGCGTAATATTCATATGATAATAGTCCCAGGAAGAATTAGCGGATATACTTAGAAAACATTGTGTTACAAGAATATTTTACTTATATTTCAACTTTTCAATACTTTTTGCAATTTATTACGCATGATTCTTCCAGGAAATTAGCTTTTATAATAAATTAAAAGAGTTTGATATGTGTTTAACTTAAAAGAATCGCAAACGGCGCAATGAGATTTAAGAAAATAATAATTCTTATAATATTAGTAAATGCCTAAGCATAAATGAAATCATATAGTAAATGCATACTTAGACATACACTAACATAGTAGCGAAAGTATATCTGAAAACAAAAATAATACTCCTTTAAAAAGCATGTACTATTAATAACACGCCAGACCCAAAATCGGTTAAGATAACAATTATTCCAAATAAACAAAAATGAGTTCAATTCACATAAAAATAAGAGATATATCATTTAATTTATGACAAACGGTTATTCATTTAAAAGTAACGATTCAAAGACTATGAGATTTTTCAAATTATTATTTATCTGTATGCATAGTTGCCAATATTATGTATTATACAGAATTTACCTAAGAAAAATGTTAAATGAAAAGTTTATTTAATAAATTAAATAAAATATTTACTACGCAAATTAAAAAAAACATTTAAAAAAATAAATTTTTTGGAAGGTCCAAACATAACTTCAAAAGCAGAAGAAAGTACAGAATATTGGGAGATGAGTATTGTTGTAAACAAAAACATGCAACGTAATTAATGTTCAAAATTAAATTCAATGTTCAAATTTAAGTGAATAGCAATTGGTAAAGAATACATATAAATTACAAAGCTTTTCTTAGAACATAAAATACGTATATATTAAAGAAGAAAATTAGTTATTTTAATTGAAATAATTAATACTGGGCTAACAATTAAAACTGAAATAAAAAAAATAGATGTGGGTATTGTTACTATGAAGAAAAAAAAAATAGAAAATAATTTGTTTCCTAACTTTTGCTTTCCCATTCTATTCTTTGAAATAAAATCTCCGTAGGGAATAAAAATAATTAAAAACACATGTTTTGTTTGCTGATTTTCGTGCTTAATTCAGCTTTTAAATATAATTAAATATGCATCAATCTGTCGCGGAAATAACTGATTTTCTAATAAAAATTCTCTTTCTGATGAACATATATTTGAATATATATATATATATATCCAAAGAAAACTCTTCATTAACGCTCAGATATTCATCTTCATATTTTGTCAGTTAACTTTCTAAGATTTCGTAACGCTTTACGAAATTTTATTATTCATTAATTATATTGTTTGTATGTTTTTATTTTCTTCTGATCTTTCCAAAAGTAATGTATTGGATTCTTGAAAAAAATTATTTTTCTATTTTTGAGGGCTATGTACAATTTAAAAGATGCTTAACATAATTTCATTGTTTTGAAAATACCTTCACCTTAGAATCGTCTGCATGTGACAAAAATTTGTGGGTTTACTATCTAAAGATGCAATTTTTGGAATTCAATAAAACTTTAGATACAGTTTGAACTTGATACACATTAGTGCTTTCTACATTTTGACTTGAATTTCACAAATGTGGCACTTTGATTTACATTCTGTAATAGATGTTTTTCTGCAACTAATGAACAGATTTTTGTCAATCTTGAGATTTAGTTTGATGTTGGCATAAACCGTTGTTGATTTGGTGTTGATATAAATTGACCGCAATATGGCGCCACTATTTTGCCTTTTTCAAGATTTACACAATTATAGCTATGAATATATCTCAAGAACTAATGTTTGTAAATTTAATATTTCATATTCTGTTACGTTTTCACTTCAATAAATGATGGTGTATACTGCTAAACAAATGTAGCTATTATACTCTCTGGATTGAGAATTTTGTTTGGGGACATATTAGAGAATGGTTGCTGAAATTCTATAATTTTTGTAAAAGATGCAATGCTTGTATCTAATTTTTATATACACATTTCAAAGGAGCTATATCTTTAGAATGCTTATGGCTGACATTGATTGTCGTTAGAATTTGCTACCGTGATAACACATTTTGGAATATTCACATATATGATATATAAAAAAAACTTTCGGATGCATATCTGTCTATTTTGTAATCTAAAATAAGTTTTACAACTTTTGTCCAGAATTATTAAACCTACATTGCACAATAGCACACAGATAATTCAACTGAAATAAATTTTAATAATTAAATTTTGTGCCATAGCAACAAATAGTTAGAAACAACTATTTATATAATTACAGGATTACATTAATTCTTTTATGTAATTACAGGATTGCCCTGTTAAATAAAGTGAAATAGCTATCTTTAAAATTTCTTGGATTGGATCTCAAATATAAAAATAGAGAACATGCTTCCAAAAGAAAAACTTCTGCAGCAAAGGATTAATTTCCCTGTGTTTGGTAAAATTTTTTGTATAGTAAATAAATGCGTAAAATTGTAATTTTTCTACAAAAATACTACAAACATCATGTATGTCAGTGCCGTATTTATCTATAATATGTGTGTCAGTGCTTTTTTATATTAAAAAAGAAAGCATAATAGACATGGAGGTATAAACACCGATCAATACGTTAAAGAATAGACGGCAGAAATTCCAAGAATAGATAAAACTCGAATAAAATATTAATTGTATAGAGTCTGCCAAGCGATATCTTTGTGGGAATAACTTTCCCGATTTTAGTGCTGAATTGGAAGGCCTATCGCTGTGTTTTCCTGGATTCAAAAGTATAAAAGCATGGGGATTATGAAAAAGGAAAACTTAAGCAAACCTACCAATCCACCATGAAAATAAATTTTGCAGTATCCTAGAGTTATATCATTGATTTTAAAATACACTAACTTGCAACTGGTGATAGCTGATTTTGAAAATATTTTTTTAAAGGTTTGTGTAAGAATTCAGTAGATTTTTTTCATTGCGATTACCTCTCTCTAATTACAAATAGGAATGACGGATGTTGCTGTATACTATAAGCTCTAAATCAGGGGAAAATGTTTTTACCCTCTACTTCTGCACCATTGATTCGACAAAAGTAAATTAAACAAATGGAATGAGTCTCAGACGCATATGCTATCGTTTTCTTACTAACCCACTGCATATATATATATAAACTCCAAACTGCCAATGGCATACAGGAACATTCCTATTGGTAATTAGAGAGAGTGAATCGCAATAAAATATTTTACACAAACCTTTAAAAAATATTCTAAAAATTAGCTGCCTCCATTTGAAATTTAATGAATTTTAAAATCAGCAAAATTCTCGTTTATCTCTCTGCGCATTTAGTTTGTTTTAAATTATTTATTAACTTACTCAGGACTCTTCCGATAACGTTTTGTTTTCTTTTTCTTTTTTACTGTTTATTAAATATTTATGAACATTTATTTAATAAAAAATGTCATGTTAGAATTGGTCTTTTTTGGACACAATTCAATGTTTTTCTTGATAATTCTTTACAACGATCAAACAAAAGATATAATTGTTGAAATACTAATATTATTTCAAATGAAAAATAAAAAAAGATATATTTTACATATTATTACACAACATATGTTTTTCTTCGAACCTTGGTTTTTGTGAGTAAATAGGGATTAGGTATCCTCCGAAAGACTCCACAGAGGGCACACACCCATAGGGATTGATAATTGGCCATCATAACCCCAAATAATGAACCTGCTTATAAAGAGAGATCTTTTTTAATTGAAGTGGGGATGTGCAAAATCATTATTTTAAGTGTTGTAAAAATAAAATAAAATAAAAATAAGAATACTTGAAACGATAAAAAGCTGTTAAAATGATAACTGCCATGAAACTACAGATTGCAGCTCAGACATGACTGATTTGTTTTGCTTTTCAAATGCATTGTAAATATTATTAGATTCTTTTTAATAAAAAAAAAATCTCTTTGCAAATAATTTTTTTTTAATAGAAAAATTAATGTCTGCCTTAAAGTAAAAATCTGCATTACATAGTATTTTTTTTTTAAATTTTCCAATAAATAAAAGAATTGTTATGCATTATCTACGTATATGTGTGTCTGTCACTTTCTCTCTGCTTCTGCGTGTATGCGTATGTGTATGCGTTGACTATCTTTATTTTTTTCTTGTTCTTTACATCGGTACTTTTTAAAAAACCGTACATCTATCCGATACTTTTTATTTCGCTTTTAAATGTCTTTCTTTATTTATTTTGCCTTTTATAGATTAAAAACAAATATACGCGTTATTCAATGCTTTTTAAAAAATATTAAATATATATTAATATAGAAAATTTACATAATTGAATGCGTTTATTTATCTTAAATAATAATATTTAAATAGTTCAATGTAAGAAGACTGTCATAAGATTTTATTTGAACTAAATATGAAAAAAATAGTATTTCAAGTACATGATATGATGTCTGTATAATAATATTTAAGAATTTTCTTTTAATTTTGAAAGAGGTAAAGTTAATCTGTTTGGTGGTATAGTTCACGAAGAGAAACACGTCAAAGTATTAGTAATTTGATAAAGAACACTTTTCACAAGCATTTTAATTAAAAGAGCTGAATATTTAAAGCATTCTCTGGGGATTAATTTTAGAAGGAAATTGGTAATATTTTCTGCACCATCAAATACTTTTCACATCATTGCGTAGCACTTCAACGCAGAATTTTTATTGGAGGTAAACTGAAAGCATGTTTGGTAACGAAGTAAATTAATACAGTTTTATGAGATTAAAAGAAATAACTTGCCGCAAAGGAAGCATGTATATATATAAATCTGATTTATGTTTAAACATGCAAGTAAAACAAGTTCTATTAATTATCCTAAATTTGCTAAACAATAAAATTTAAGTGTCAATATTTATATAAATGAATTTTATACTTCACATTAACATGAAATGTTTAAATTAAGCATAATTTTTTTAGAATATTTTATTTATTTAGATAAAAATTACGAATATCTCAATGTAACCCTATAAAAATTGCAGATGCTCCACAAAAGCGTATTTAAAAGAGTAAATTAATATAAATATGATTTTTTAATTTATAATATTTTTATCTTATTTATCAAAAATATACAAACAATACATTTTTAATCATTCTTTCTAACATCTTTACGTGTCTTAATGTCTAAACATCGAAATCATCTATATTTCATCCTTTATTTTCCACTAAAATTATACAACTGGAACAGTGAAGTCTGTCTTTAATACTTTTTATTTGATAGGATATCAGGTTTTATCTAAAAAACATGTAAAAAAAAATTAAAAATCTAAACCACACAAATTATATTACTTATATAACAACTAAAGAGTTTTAAAGGAAATCTTTGTTGTCAAAGTTCCAAAAAAGCACAAATGTGTCAATATTAAATATATTCACACAAATAAATAAATAATGATTAATTAAGTACATATATACTTTAGCTCATGTAAGAAATGTAAAACGTACAAGAGTATGAAAAAAATAACAAGATAAATCTACGAGCATATGTATGTCCAATTGTATTTAAGTACCTTATTCCTTTTTTTATTTATTTACTTCAATGAACGTTCCATAAGTCCAATAAATCTGAAGAATGTAATTATTTTTTATATCAAATAGAATTATTTTCAATAATTTCAATAATTTTATAATAATGTCACTTTGTTTTGTGTACACATTCGTTCGTAAAAGGTCACAATACAGGCGAGGTGGTTTGATAGTATGGGGTGGAATCATTATAGGTGAACGTACGGTCTTGCGTATCATTTGGAATGTTACTTTAACGGCCCCAGAAGTATGCAGGCGTGATATTGAGATCTCATGTCATAACTTACGTTGCAGCCATTTGTGGTTTCTTTGTTTTCCAGCATGATAATGCCAGAGCGCATACGGCTCGACTTCGGGAGAACATATTTTCAACTGAAACAATACCCTGTATTAAATAGCCAGTGTGTTCTGCTGACCTGAATCCGATCGCGCATATTTGGGACATGCTTGGACGATGCATTTCTGCCACAGCCAATGAGACCAAGGCCTCTTTTTATTGTCCGAGACTTGGATACTGCACTTCTTGAACAGTGAAACAGTATTCCCTGAAGTCTTATCGATAACATCATCGCTTCCGTGGAAAATACATTTGTAGCAGTCTTAGCTGTTAGAGGAGACAACAAGTCATATTAAAAATCTTGCATCATTTCTAAATAATACAGTTGTTTATCATTTACATGTAACCACATCGTTGTTCTAAATAATCTTTTCATGTTTTCTCCATCTTTTCAAAGAATTAAAGGTAATTAAATTTTTTTGCGTTTTTTTTTCTATATTTAGCATTGATACGCGTGTACTATCCATTTTATGCCAATACATGGCTCGATCGCACGGTTTTCTTAACTTTTTTGCTTGCTCTCCTAATTATGTTTGACCGGTGTAGAAAAGCTTTTTGGTAAAAGCAATATTTTTGTGACTTTGGTTCAAAATGTAGCAGATACAAAACTTATTCTTTAATTTCTATATGTAATTTTATATTTTATTGGTAAAGAAAACATATCGAAATAAATACAACTTTTTAGGAAGTGCTTTAAATTTGATTCATTACTTTAATAATGTTTAAGTGATTTGCGTTCCCGTTTTGTAGCTATTTTATTGTCTTTTTAAAGATAACTTCTTATATCTTTTCTCCTTATCAACAAATTATGAAAATTTTTCATTATTGGATAAATACAAAAAATATTTTTCTACAACTTCTATATAAATAGAATAAGCAAATTACTTTTGAAAATACATTTTAAACTTTTTTATTTGAAATAGAAATCGACAAATAAATCTTTCCATTCTGAACAAGAAAATGTATTATCATGAAATTTTCTTACTTAAAATTTCCTTTTATTAAAAGTCTTTTATAATGAATAAATGATAAATCAATATACATTATTTTTTTACGGAGAAAAGCTTGTTTTTTTTTCTGGAGAACCCTTTTGGTAATTACGTATTGATTTATTGACAACCGAATTAATTTAAAAGAAAAGTTAGCAAAATTTTAGCTCATATGGCTATTGATGCAAAATTAATACTTTACTGCAAAAATAAAAATACTGCAATGGCAATTCATCACTTTCACTGACTTATTAATTTATCACTAAAAAACTTTTGTTTGAAAATGAAGATAGTGTCATATTAAAAATTTTGGACTATATTTTAAGTTTTAGGTTTATAAATAAATTTAAAAGTGCTATTTTTTTATCGGTTAATAAAGTGGGTATTAATTTTTAGCTAAATGTAGATTTTGTTTTATGTATGCCGAAAACGTAAGTAATTTTCTTCTATTTTTCTTCTATTTTTCTTCTATTTTTCTCTTAATGATTGTAAACTTATCTTAATTAAATAATTGATAAAAAGCTTTGCTATGTTACGATAGTACAATCGATACCAGAAATCGATACTAGAATATACTCAAGAGTTGGAAGAAGTAACGTATAAGCTAGCTGGTATCCCTGCTAAACCGAGAGGCAATATTGTTTGTACTTGTCACTATTTCGTAACATTTCTCTGAGCCATTATCAAAAGAATCTTCTGAGTCCGAAAAATGAACTTTATACTACTTATTATCGGATAGAAATATTTGATATATACTAGACGAAAAAAATCTTATAAATTTTATGTGAAAAATCACATCATTGGTATTACCGCTTCACATTACTTTCGGTTCAATTGCATGTTTTGTCTGCATGTAGAAGACAAAAATGCACACAATGTTTCCGTTTGTTTTGTTTTCATTTGAAACATTAACAAATATTTGTTTTCATTAAAATAAGATCGCACATTGGCTTCGTTCTAGAATTGATATGACAAAAACTAAAAAGTGTCTGTAATGATTTATCAACACTTTCATGCACTCTGAGTTGTACATTTCCAAAAATTTAAAGCACTCCTTTAACAACATCGTTTAAACTTAGAAAAAAATGAACAGGATGGAAGTCCCATGCGTACGGTTAAATCCTAATAAGCCCCCTTTTTGAATAAAAAAAAAAAAAAAAAACAGAAACCATTAAACATCTCATAAAAATATCCGAAACATATCAGAAGGGGGAAAAATTAAACAATCATAAATACCTTAAAAGTATCATAAAAGAATAATGGTCTCAGTGACTAAATGAATGAATTTTCGCCAACAACGTAGATGATTCACGATTTGAAGTACAATATAAAATAGATTTTAACACCCCCCCCCAAAAAAAAAAAACAAAAAACATGAAAACTGGTGATTTCATAGTTGAGATGACTTTATTCAATTACTTCTTCAAATTAACGAGTATTGTCAAACTATTACACATAAAATATATTTAAAAATGAATGTTAATACACATGCCAAAAATATGTGTATAAATTTAAAAAGACGGAACAGACATTAGTTATATTTAAAACAGTTTAAAATCCAGGAAATATACTCCTGCACCATATGTTATGATAATAAATAGGATAGGCGTGATTTATAGCCATAAACCTTTATTGCTGCAATAAATTAAAAATACTTAAAAAAAAATTTTATTCAACCCTTTCGTGTCTGGTGTTCTATTAATAGTACATGTTTTATAATGAAGTGAAATTTTGTTAAAAAAATACTTTTGCTAGAATTTACATGTAGTAACTTTAGTAAATGTCTATGCATTCACTATAAAACTTCATTTAGATTTAGGCATTTAGTAATAATAATAATATAATAATAATTATTATTATTAACTAAATTCTCTTTGTGTCTTTTGCGACTCTTTTATTTTAAATATATATTTGACGCATTAAATTTAAAATAAATTTACTTTCCTGAAAGAAGAACGGATAAAAAAGCACAAAAAATGTTAGAAAGTTGTAACAGCTGATAAATATTATTGCATATACAATATGTTTTAAACATCCTCAAAAATTCTTCCTTAGCTTATTGTCATATGAATATGAATCGGATAGTAAGCAAAACAACATTAGTTATTCTTCAGGCAATAAAATATTCCTTAAACCTTAATTAATTTATATGGATAGCTAGTGTTTATGTTAATAATGTAAAAGTAATTTATTCTAAAAATTGAAAAATAAAAATTCGGATCGGAAAGTGTTTAACAAATTTTCAGCCCATTTATTTCAGTTATTGTATTTAAGGACACATGAAACATCTCGCCAAATAGTAAACTCGACAAGTAAATTTTTGTAAAATATTTACCATCATGTTTTTTTCTTAAATATAGAGACATAAATTATTATTTTTTTACAGTAAATTTGTATGTTATAACCCATATATAAATAAAAAAAATTTAATGCATAAATTAGTATTCAAAAAGCAACTAACTTTTAAATATATTTTTAAGAATATATGTTTTCAGTACACTTTTCTAAAACACTTTTCTACACCATAAAAGGTGTTCCGGTTCAGAAAACTTGCTTTTGAGAATAATAAGAAGCACTTTTCATTTTTGTTCAAAAAAGGTAAAAAAATAGTATCTTGCTAAAAACATTGATAATACTGAAATTTTTTAGAACATTCAACCCATAATCTTTTATCCCTATTAAATAATATTAGTATATTAAATATACACTATGTGGCAACACTACTGATATCATACAAGAACTATTGATTGAACTCTTTAATTATTGTCTTTAATTATTATTACTTTCTAATTCATTTGTATTTTAATTTTCTATTATGTTTTTTCTATATAGTTTGCATATTAATTATCTGTTTATCTTTTGTTTTGATAATTTTACTCTTTTTTTTTCTTTTTTTCAGTCTCGTTTTTTTGTTGCAAAACTGTATTCAAATTTTATGTTTTTGATTCCAGAAAAGAATTCTGAAATCTCATTCTAAAATATTATTGTATTAAAATCTCACAGAAACTAATTTAATCATAATTATTTTAAGTCACTAATTTTATTCAGACAATATACATCAGTAGTAAATACAATAATCTAAAATAATTATAGAAAGGCACCCTACTTTTAATAAAATAAACGACTGATACCGGAAGAAAATCAAAATAATTCGGAACGTCGTCGAATGATGCAAGATGTGTGTGTTCTACGGCTACTTTCTAGATTTTTTCTGATTAAATTTAAATAAGAATCATTATTAAAACACTTACACCTGTACACCTGTTTTTTGGGCCGATAGTTAAAAATTTAAAGAATCTTGAATATTTTATATTTCATCAGTCCTTAATAACTACAAAGAATATTTTCTCACTTCATGCTGCACTTAAGTACCAAGCTCTCAAAACTGGGGCAACTTTGCACTGCCAATTGATATAAAAAACGTGCATTAAAATGCTTAAAATATGTATGAAATTGTTTTCATTATACATGCATAAGCGATTGACTTTCATATTGACCTTTCTCGAAAAAAAATGCGACTGAGGAATAACATTAGGCGAAGCATCAGCAGCTAAAATTAGAGGTTAATTAGGTTTAAAATTTGTAAAAAAAACTTTGAAATGCAATTTCATATTTTCTACTCTTAAATGCATGCAAAACACGATATAAATTTCACATTACTTCTGAGAAATTCATTTAATAGATATTCAGTTGTAGATAATTTCTTTGCAATCTTAGAATAATGCATAACTAAACAGGATCCGCGTGAATCCCGTTATTTTCCAGATGAAATTATAATTTGTTTATTAAAAAGTGTATTTCAAACACCCAAAATTTCACCTTTTTTAAGGAAAGACTTTCTACAAGAAAAGATTATTGCCGAAAAACTTCCTTCTGGTTTTAAAATTCTAGGACTTGTACAAATCCTGCTGAAAGATACAAAAAAAAATATGTAAGAAATAATAATATGTAAGAATAAATAATATGTAAAAAATTAATTTATGTGACATTTACTGGTCTTGAAGCATTTAAATTAGCATAGATTTTAACATATGTTTTTTTAATAGCTTCTTTATCAAACTTTATAGCTACATTATGTAATTTTATAAGTTATAAAAAAATATTTTTCTTGTATTGATATTATATTTACCAAAAACATACCAATACTCGTTTCAGGCGTATTAAATGTAAATAGCCTGTGTTGCCTGCTAACCTAATGCCAGATATTAAAATTATGACACATTCAATTCGAAATAAACATTTTAAAAGTTGTCTTTGACATACAACATAAAACCAATAAGATCCATGGATAACTTTAAAAATTCAAATAATCTTTACAGTATATTAATTGCCATGATTTTTTGTCTTCTTCTCCACAACTAACTGAAGCTATGACTAATTAATTTTTTTTCCGTAAAATATGATCTTAAAGCTAATGTAGCTAACAAGACTTCTACCATTAACGAAAATATTTATCAACTTTAAAAAAAAATGTTATTTTAAAGTTACCACACAAAGAAGTTTTCGAATAACCTTAACTACTGGATTTCTAGGGATTGACTACTTGCTATTAAAAATAGAAGTAACAATTCTCAATTCTGTGTAATATTTGTAAACCTTCATTTATTGCTGCACTTACCGGGCAAGTCTTCACCAACCTTCAACCTGCTGTTTAACTCGTAGTTGAGAAACTTTTGGTTAGCAAATCTAACCATCGGTTAATACTTGAAATTCATCGTTAGCTTCAGAACCGAGATCAGTCAACCTCGGGTTAGTGAACTTCAGGTTGAAATAAACATACCTGATTGGCCAAACGAATCACATGATGTACGTATCGCGTTCATGAGTTCTGTACTCACGTATCACCAGTTTTTAATTACGGAGCAAAAACAAGATTTGAAATGCATACTTGTACTTAATCTTTAGATAGATAAATTTCGAATTACCGTTGAGATTTTGTGGTTTTATTCGTCAACAAAATTAGATTCAAAGATTAGAAACACCAATAGAGTTATAAGATGAAGATTTTTACAATTTACAGTAAAATTCTTTCATAAATGTTACTTGATTAAAAAAAATTATATTTTTTCTTTTATCATTAAATTTAAAAATCGATTTTCTGACCAGGCTAGCAATAGTAATTTGAATGTAAGAAAAAAACGAGCTAGTTTATTTATTTATCTTTCAACGAATATTAAAATATTGAAAATACATCTATTTTCTCAAATATTCATTCTAATGTTTTTCTAACGTAAATGTAATGTTTAATTAATTTAACTAAAGTAATTGATGCGTAAATTTTTAAATGTGAAAATTTTCAAGAGAAATCTTCTGAAAAATGCTTCTAAACAAAAGTAATTATTTAAAACAGATAAGATAATTTATTATTATAGCGCATTATACTTCAGCGGCTTATTATTTTGCGATCACAAAATTGTTGCTTTTACGATTGCATGCTTTAAACAAATCAAATATAAAAAAGCTGAAACTGAAATGTAGGAAAAAAAACTGCTTTTCTTTTTTGTTATTAAAAAAAAAATCTAAATTATGTAACCAAAATGTTTCATATCAGAACTTTGTTTCTATTCGCATTCAATAGATGGCGCGACCTGATATCAAAATTGCTAGGCAGTTTGGCAGCAGCAATTGCCGGTCTTCCTACGAAGCCCGGAGACTCATCACAAATTAATATAATTTTCTTTTATAGAGGTAAAATATTGAAAAAACCCTCAAAAGTTTAAAGCAACACATTCTTTCCTAACAACATCTTTTATAATTAACATTTCATTTACTTAATAAATTACAAACAGCTCTCTTGGAAAAAAATCCACCAATGTTCAATTCAAAACAGCCGCCTTCTTTGCTTCGACTACACATGCGCGGTCGAATAACCCCTCTTCCATATTAAGGTTGAGTAACTGAACTTTTGTTTTGGTTTCTTCTCTGAATTCGGCAGATTGAGTTAACGGTAAATCAGGATTCACATTCAACTGAGAGTTAAGCGCTGAACTCGCGTTTCAGGTTGATACTCAGGTTCAGGTTTCAGGACTTACCGGGTTAGTGTGTTAGTTACAGTCCTGCCTGTGAGATATAACGCGTCGTGCACAAGCTATTAACCCTTTGAGAGGCAAAGCACTCCTACTCTTAAAATGCTGAAATCATTGATTGACACCCGAATTTAAAATCAAAGTTATTTCAAAATAGATAAAATCTTTTCTTCACATACTTGATAAAATTAAAATTTTCATTTGGAAATTCTGGGGTCGATGCGACGTTTCTCAATTGAAATTAAGTGGTATATATATATATATTATACCACAGCCCTTCAAAGGATTAAGTATAAAATTCTTCCCTTAATGCTTTTATATCCACAAATGAAATAGCAAATGATGAGAAAATCGATTAATAATTCAGTTTATTTTATAGAAAAATTTGCATTTGCTTTTATTTACATAAACAGATTCAAGTTATTGGGGGAAATTTGGAAATCTGAAACAAATATCTACAATAAAATCATGAAAAATTATCTTCTTTTATGATACACAACACAGTATCAAATGCATTTTTGTTTTAATTTCATAGGAAACAGGCATTTTCGCATACACAACATGGTTCACCATTTTACCAGTTGTAGTTTTTAAGTGAACACCTGCAGAAAAACTTCTTCAAAAATCTTCAACGAACACTGCTGAAATTTCGGATCTGGTAGCTATCACCATTTCAGTTCATGCTTTACCTTCAATTGTTACAGATATTTCTTCGTAATCAAAAATAACCGATAAAATCTGAACTGAATTTAAATATTTATTTATACTTCATAATTTTATATTTAACTTTTACAAATAATACATAAATACCGTCTTTTATTTAAATAAGTTGATAATTCCACTGATATATCTGTGGATATATAAATGCATTAATATGCATAATATGTTTTAATACACCATGGCATTTCAATTGACTTTTGTTTATCTTCGAATAAATTGTATAATTTTAGATACTGTGCTTTTGAGAACTAAAATTTATTTCATTGTGAATTTTCAGTTCAAAAAACTTGATAACCATTCTCATCTTTTTGTTCCATTTATGAAATATAGGATTAATCACCATATAAAGCCACATATTTATAGAATAAAAATCATAACGGATTAATTTATTCTGAATTTTTTCATTTTTTAAACCTTTTAGAAAGTGTTCTAGGAAATTTTCTTCTATATATCAACAAAAATGGTCCAAAAAATGTTTTTGTATAATAATAATAGAAAAATGTCGCTTCAATTCTGAATTAAATGTTTTTTAATTCTTATAATACATACTTATTTAAATTCTATACCTTTAATCAATGTTTTCTTTATTTTATATTTTATCCTAAAAAGGCATTAATCTCTCAAAGCAATTCGTTTCCTAAAATCCCATTACTGATATATATTTTTTACCCGTTGTATAATATCTTTGTATTTCTGTTATTCTAAAAAATCATTCGATTATCTAAAAATCCCTTTTAAGTGACACTAAAAACCGGATTGCATCATATAACCTTCAGACAGTCTGCGAGAACTCTTTTGCTTTTTTCACGGGGTATAATTTTCGTATTGGTTGAAATCAGTATTTTTAAATTTGTAATTGGCAACTTTGATCTTAACCATAAAATCCTGTATTCTTTCGCAGAGTCTGATAAAACGTTGTTACATTGGCTTTGGAGCGAGATTTTCAATTTTTTTGTGGGCTAATAAACTACTGTCAGTAGGTAAGAAGAATTTTCCTGGCGAAGTTTCTGTTTAATAACATCTCTTATTTATCATTGTTGCATTTTGCATCTTGAATGGAATTTAATCCGTTAAATGGGAAACATTTCAAAAGATATTCATTTATTTATTTATTTTTGTTTTACGACCCGGAGCCACACGACTGCTAATTTACGAGTGTTCTTGGCGGAATTTTCTTACTAAGAGGTATGAATTAGAGGAGATTTTTAAACTCTATTGACAGATTCTATATAGCTACGTTCAAATGTTTGACATGCACACACACACACGCATATATATTATGTATATATGCTTAATATAGCAGAAAAATGTTAAATAGATTCATTATAAAATTGAATTTTTTTTACAGAGTTTAAGCTTTTCGCAAACTTTATTTGGGTCTGAGGTTAAGTCCTAATTAGATTATCTATAATTTCTCATATTTCTAGCATTTCGAAATTTTCTGAAATGATAAATCACATAAAAAATCTTATAATTTTTATCGAAACGAGTATTTATAGCCGGGACATTTTCTATGCCTTTTCATCATGGAATATACACTGGTGGACAAAATTAAGAGATGGAAGGCATTTTTTCAAATATCTCGAGAAATACTAGATAAAAGTAAATGAAAATTGGTATGGATATAACTTATAGTATGACAATAATATATGCAAAGCAAAAATTAAGCTGTCATTCATTGACAAAAGTTATTGGCAACAGTCCCATGCGGACTGAAATTCATGATGAAAGATGACAATGAAAGTGAGGCTTGTATGGTGTGTGGTCGCCTCTAGTATAGTGTGTGGTCACCTCTGACAGATAGACAGCATGCACAACGAGTATGCATGCTGTTAATAAGAGAGTTAAGGATTGCTTTTGGAAAGTCTCACCCACTCTTCCACCAGTGCAGTTTTTAACTCCGGAATAGCTCTGGGTGGGGGTTGGCGTCTCGCAATAGCCCTTCTAAGAGCATCCCAAGCATGTTCAATGGGGTTGAGGTCAGGAGATTTGGCTGGCCAATCCATTGGATAAATATCCTCGCTTTCCAGATACTCCTCAACCAGGCAAGTCCTATGTGGTCGGGCATTGTCGTCCATAAAAACGAATTCAGGGCCAACAGAACCCCTGAAAGACGCACGTAGGATTGTAGGATCTCCTGCCTGTATCTCTGGGCATACACGGAACCAGTGTCAAACACATGGAGCGGTGTGCGGGTATCTTGCATGATCACTGCCCAAACCATCAGTCCTCTACCAGCATAATGTCCCTTTCCATGATGCTACTGGGATAGTATCGGGTCCCAGGTTTCCTCCATATGAATATTCGGCAAGAATCAGGTTGAAGACTAAATCTGGACTCATTTGTAAACAGAACATTAGCCTATTGGAGCTGTGTCCAGTGTTGGTGCTGTCCGCACCATTGTGGACGCTCTCTTTTGTTGAAGGGAGTGAGTGGGATGCAAATGGCGGGCTTCCTGGCATATAACCCTCTTTCACCGAGCCTCCTGTCAACAGTCTTCCTTGAAATTAATGTTCCTGTGGCAGCAGCAAGGTCCCTAGACAGTTGTGTCGCTGTACATGTCCGCTGAGGAGTATCTGGAAAGCGAGGATATACACCGCATGAATTGGCTAGCCAAATCTCCTGACCTCAACCCCATTGAACATACATGGGGTGCTCTTGGAAGGGCTGTTGCGAGACGCCAACCCCCACCCAGAACCATTCCGGAGTTAAAAACTGCTCTGGTGAAAGAGTGGGAGAGTCTTCCACAAGCAATCCTTAACTTTCTTATTAACAGCATGCATACTCGTTGTGCATGCTGTCTATCTGCCAGAGGTGACCACACACCATACTAGAGGCGACCACACACCATACACGCCTCACTTTCATTGCCATCTTTCATCATGAATTTCAGTCCACATTGGACTGTTGCCAATAACTTTTGTCAATAAATGGCACTTTAATTTTTGCTTTGCATATATTATTGTCATACTATAAGTTATGTCCATACCAATTTTCTTTTATTTTTATCCACTATTTCTCGAGATATTTGGGAAAATGCCTTCCATCTCTTAATTTTGTCCACCAGTGTAGATGTTTGTTCCAGAATTTTCTTGTTAAGTGAATTGTAAAATCTGCACAACAAGATAAGACATAAAAACTTAACAATAAACTCCTAAATTTAAAGAAAACTCATTCATCATTTTATTGTAAAATTTGTCTCTCTTAATATGCAAAACAAATTAAATATAAACGGAAGTAGAAAACAAAATCAAAACAAGAATAATTAAAATCACAGAATTAAAAATTAAAGCATTTTACGTTTAAAGGGTTGATGATAATTTATTAAAATAACAGCATTTGTAACATGTGTCAAAAATGAAATTAATAACATATTTTAACATTTATTTGCAAGTCATAGTCATTGAAAACACAAACGTTAATAAGGCATTATCAGACTATTTACAACAATCATAAAATTGGTTGTCTCTCATGAGTGGCATTTGAGTATTTGTGGTACTGCCATCCGCATAATTTTAATCTAAACAAAAGTACTACAATTTTTGTTTTTGTTTCAAAATGTCTAACCGATTGTTATTTTCTTTTGACGAAAATGTTATAAAAGAATCCCCTAAATAAATAAATAAATAAAAAATCCCTAATAAAAGAGTGCCGAGCAAAACGCACCTTAATCTACCAGGCATTAAATTGCTATTTCCACTTAAAAGAATGTTATAAGTTGAGTTGCTAAATATAAGTCAGGGTTTCAAATTTTCTGGAGACCACTAATTTTTTACAATTAATTTCGCCATTTTTAATCACAAATAATTCTCTCATTCGGTAAGACAAATAAAATTACTTTAAAATACTGATGTCCATAGTACTTGCAGCCTCGATTTAAGTGGGGCCCGCAACGCTAGTTACATGTTATAAATCAAAAAGCTATTATGCTTCATTCCCTACAAGAAATACAGTGGAACTGTCTAAAGTGACCATCTTTGTCACTGGCTGAAATTGTTACTATATAGATGTGATCAATTTACGGAGTGTCTTTCAAAATGGCACTTTAAAACATTTGTGAACTCATAAAATAAAACCAAATATAAATAAGGAAGGATGCAATATATTGAGTTATGAATTGGTTAATTAACAACTATAAAAACTGAATTACTAATTTAAAATGTACTACATAAAAATAATTTACTTAAAACTCCCGTTACAGTTGAAATTTTGTATTCATTAAATAACATTTAAACTCAAGGTAAATTGTAATTTGTATGCATTTTTATTTTTATTTTTATTGCAATTGTATAATTATAACATTTCTATAATTAGCAGTAATAAATTTTTCCTTAAAAAATTCATTACAATAAAAGACAAAGTGCTCACTTTATACATTAAGCAAATAGTCACTATAAGAGACTAATTTCTGTACTTTTTTAATGGATCAAAATAAAATTTCAGAAATGGCCACTTTAGTCATTTTAGTTTGAAAATATTCGGCATAGAGAAAAAAGAATGGTCACATTTTACAGGTTCAAATAACATTGACAATGACATGCAAATTGGTCATTTTACACGGGTTGACATATTAGACAGATGGTCACATTACCAGACACTTATCATATTATTTTATATGAGCGCAAGTAAAATTTTCCCAAGCCTGTCACTTTAGCCAGGTGCTCACTTTACCAAGGTGGTCACTTTAACAGGTTCCACTGTATATCCAGTGTAATTCAGGTCCTACTAAATATGTAACAACACACTAGTTGTACATATTTCATAAACATATGTTTGCGTAAATTCGCATTAGTTTCCTTTAAAAAGACCCCTACGTGGGCACCCCTCCCTTAATACTTATTTCCCTCGAGCAGATAATTGTCCGTCACAGATAAATCAACCAACCAAACCAAAATAGGACCATAATCTTAAAATTCCTTAAAGTTATCTCCAAAACAATGATTAAAGAAATAAAATCACGAGGGAAAGAATATCCTTTCTGTTAAAGATTACTTCACGAATCACTATTTTACATATTTATATAGTTTTAAAACCCCCCATTAACCTATTAAATATAAATATATTTTAAATGCTAAATTTCACCAAGTTCGTTATGAATAAATTGAAATAATTTTTCGAAAGTTAATGTAATAAGATTTTAATATCAAAGCTTATTTCTCCGCTAGAATACGTAGATGGTGATAAATTGAATGCAATAGTAGGATTTGAAATAACATATAAAGAAAGTACCTTGCGTAAATCTAGAGTAAATGGATCCCATGGGAACACTATCTACTTTAAAATTTAATTAAAGTGAGTTTGGAAAAGACATTTTATCAAATTAATCGTTTTACCTCCCAGAGTTCCTACTTATTTCGCAAAATTTAAATTTAAACTAATCTGCTAACAGCAATACATATGCCATTAAGAAAAATATTTTAATTATCCGATTTTGTACGGTTAAATATTATGTATTTTATAAAATAATTTTGCCTATTCAACGTACACTATTGGTATATAAATGTTTTTGTGAAATCTCTGCAAGTAAAAAGTAACAGATTTTTTATTTATTATTTTGTTAATTTTAAAGTCAGAAGAAAAGGCTAAATCTTGCACTTTTGTTATTATGTTTTTCAAAATTTGAAAACCATATCAGAATGAAAGAAAATAAGCAATCGCATATAATGAACTTTTTTTTGCAAATATAAATTCAAAGCATGAAGATTGCTTTTCGAAAAAAGTGTAAGAATTGTTTTATGTAAAGGGCGTTTAATAAAAGATTTTTACAAAATTTTTAGATGTGATAGTGTCATAAAAACAAACAATTTCTATGTAAAAAAATCCATGGTCCGAAATAAAATACAAAGGTGCTGTTACATTTGGGAATTTGGTCCATGAAAAAAGTTAAATCTCCAGTAATGTTACGATTTATTGACAGACGTACTAATATCGTAAGAACGACATTAATAGCCTGAAAACGCAATATAGAGAAAGAGAACAACGCGCATACAAAATTGCAGCTCGATAAATACATAAAAGCCGTTGATCTGAGTGTGGAACTGACAATACCGGAACATTGCGGTACACTGTAAAAAAATTCTGTATACCTACAAAAAAAATTCTTATTGTAAAGCTACAGAAATCTGCAAGTTTACTAAAATTTTATCTGTAACTGGGATTAAATTTACCACCCGCATAGTACAAATACATGAAATATCTTAGTTTCATTTGTCAGCCAATCAGGAAGGGGTTTAGTGGTGACGTA
Organism: Maratus speculifer; assembly: GCA_964019185.1. Lineage (NCBI taxonomy): Eukaryota > Metazoa > Arthropoda > Arachnida > Araneae > Salticidae > Maratus > Maratus speculifer. The sequence goes on along the minus strand of OZ025294.1, from coordinate 163,206,472 downwards.
ATGACTATTCATGGAGCCACAGATGCGTGAAAGGCATCCATTTTAAATTCGAAAACTGATAGACATTTCTAGTTACTGAGTAAGTATTTTTTTATTATTTATGCGTTAAAATTTTATTAGATTTCAATTCTTCTTCATTTATCACGAGTAAAAATCAAAAACTAAAAAAAGGACTATTTGATTTTTAGTTATTGGCAAGCTAAGTTCCAATTATATTTTGTTTACTACATATTTATCTTTCTGTGAAATATCTATTCTTTGCGTCTGTGTTTAATACATGTGAAATTTCTAATGTTTCGCGTAATAAATCAAATTCACCTGCTCTTTTTCTGAAATTTCGCTTCCCTTTCTTGCCCCCTTCTTCACAATACCAAAATTTAAAGTGTTTAAAACGTTATTTTTTTTTAAATTTATTACTCAATTTGTTTCTCCATAGTGAATAAATTTCATTAATCATTCTTACATCACATTCATTTCATTAAAACTTTATATGAATTTCGCACTTAAAATTTAGCTTCCAAATTTTCTTCAAAAACTCTTTGAAACTACTTAATTTAAAATAGCATAAAAAGTACAATCTGTGCTCTATGTGTTACTTTATTGTCGTAATAAATTATCAATTAAGTCTTTCCTGATCTTCCCCCAACCCTTCTTCAACTAAAAGAGCGCATAGAATTACACACAGGAAGTCTAAAACTCTTTATACTCCAGTAGTAGGAGAGGGAAAAGCAGAAATCGGAATTAGAGGAAAGCTGTAAATTATTTAAATCCATTTAGTTTAGGTCTATAATGAATGTATTAAGTTTTCCATGTTCTTACTAGGTTGCGTTAAAAAATATGCACAAATTTATAATTGAAAAACATTAATTATAAAATTTAAATTTAAAATAATTCAAATAAAAATTTAAATTTAAAATTGAAAGAACCATAAAAATATCTATTAAAAAAACCAATGAAAAACATTGTCAATGCAAATGTTGTAGAACTTAAAATTATAATTAAAATAATAACCGATATTTAACATTTTTGTTGAATTTTCACAATTTTACTTCAAAGTGTTGGATAAATCACTAAACAAGAACTTGAAACGCGAACAGACAAGGTTTTCAGTTTAACGTGCTTGTTATTATGTACTTGTAACTTTTTTTTACTGATTGATGAATTATTTAGAGTGGATATTTTTGAGAATCATGGCTTAATCTCTTCATTACGGATTATATCCCAGTGGTAGAATGTACAAGAAAGGCCATAAGTCTGATTTAACTACAGAGAATCTGGAAATTGTTTTAATCCATAGATTAGAAATAAATGTACCAAGTTTCCTCTTTTTGCAGGTGAGCTTTAGTCGCTATAAACAAATTAACTTCAAAAGTGAATATTTTAATAATTTTTAGAATATTTCAAAAATGACTCGCAAATGATGGGAAATATTGTTTATTTCCGATATTGTATTTAAAATATGTGTAGCACTTAATATGATGCAAATAGGGTGAATAACAATGCGCATCTATTAAAGATAAGGATATTGAAAATAAAGAGCAAGGATAGGGGGTAGGGGGTAGACCGAACAAATGTGTGTGCATAAGACTTTTCTCTAGAGGAATTGAAGGTCAAATAATAGCACGATTATAAATTTTGATATTTTGCGTAAAGGAAAAAGATGGTACTAATAAAATGATTTTCGATGAGTATACAAGAATCTTCAGTTTCAAACCTTAGAAACATTGAAAAAAAAATATTATAGTCTTTACGTAAAAAATCTTTCATTTTAAACTATGGTTTAAGATTGGCGGTGTTCGCTGCAAAATGAAATGCAAAACAGCTATCATTTATGCATCACTTTCTTGATAACTACTAAATTATAATTCTCAAAAAATAGACAAAATAAATTCCTAACATAATTACAAAAACATCGTTATGTCCTCAAGAATTAAAAAAATTTACACACGCATGTAACAAATGGAGACAAGATGGATGGATAACTTGGTGTCTCCTTGTTCCAAGCTTTGGATTATCGGTTAAGGCAACATTTTAAACAGAATTGCGACAAAATTATGAATATGCGTATTCATTTTATTGAAAATTTTAAACTCTAAGACACTTGAATTGTCATTGCTTTTTATAGTATTACTTGTTTTGAGATATTAAGATAATTTAAAAAAAGTATATTTTCTAATGTTCATTTTGAACGTGGGGGTTGAGGCTGTATGTTAATTCTAGACCTAAAGTGGAGGGATTAAAACAATTTCCAGTTTCCCCTAATTAATTTTGAGTTAAACTCCCTGACCACTGCGGTTAAACTTTGAAAGAGAATTGTGGCATTAATGTTCAGCAAAAATATTAAATGTAAGTGTTCATTTTACTCAGAATTTTAAGCTTTACAACATCTGTATTGACAATGTTATTTAAAGTTAATTCTTTTTGTATATTTTTATGGTATTAAAAAAACAATTTTACTGTACATCTGTGTATTTTTTCTAACTTTCACATAATACGAGAAGGAAAATTAAATATATTCATTGCAGATCTAAGCTGAAGAGATTAAACCAATTCTCTACTTTCCCCTAATAACGGGCTCTACCATCTAATCACTGGGCTATTAGTATTTTACCTATTTCTAATTCATAACTAATGTAAATAAGTCATCTAATACTCTAACATCTAAAAAAAAGTTCTGATTTGTTACTTTATTGTAACAATAAATAATAGATCATTGAGCTTTATCCCTCCTATCGCAGAAAATGACTTTATGTCTTCCCCCCTCTCCTTAAAAGTATAGAAAATTTAATCTTTTACACTGATTAATTTTCCTTTTTCGCACAATTTGTAAGTCTTCAATGAGTTATATTATCAGCCGTTTGGAAATTACCCCCCAGCAAAAGATTTTCTGTAACAAAACGTTCCTGAAGTTTTTCACTGCTACCCCAAACTTATCCACGGTGTCATTCCTGCGTCTGAATTGGCATGACAAATTAGTATTGAGGACCCGAATGTTGAATGACATCATGCTTAATGCAAATACTGTCACATTTAAGAAAGGCATTAAAACCATGATTCTATTAAAGTAAGGACCAATTGAAGCATGTGCAACAACTAAATAGTATTAATTTATATAAGGTTAGGGTTAAAACTTTCTTTATATATATATATATATATATATATATATATATATATATATATATACAGGGTGTTCAGTAAATGATTGAACCATTTTGAACATAAAGAACTAAAAAACGGTTTGAGATAAAAATGTGCGGTTTGCTGCATTGTCATCAGAAAATCACTAAATTCTTAGATATGCATTTTCTTAAAATAGTTCGAATTTCGGCCAATAGATGGCGCTGGCGGCAGCATCAGGCTGTCGAAATTCACACATTACTCCAATTTTCATACGCATGAGCTTTTCGGCTGATTTCGAAGAGTCGAATCTCTGTCGTCATTTTCAATCGACTCCTTACTCACCTACAGAAATAGATTTTGTTGGATGGAAAGAGATTTAAAATAATATTTGTGACTGAATAATGCCTTTCATACTTAATAAAAAACAACAAAACATACTTTTTAATAAGCATTGACTTTTCACACACTTACCATAAATAAATTGTATTCAATTTTTTTAACCGGTTAACTGATTCTGTTTTTACGTACAATAAATGACAAATAAGGCATAAACACGGTTTTTTTATTAAGAAAAACCTTAATGTTTAATCTAACCATTTCTTCCATTAAATAGTATAAAATTTTATTTTAAAAAATTATTGATGTCTTTAAAAGATGGATCAAGCAAACTCTTCTTACTTGTACGTCGAGTAGTGAAATCAGAAGTTTAAACAGTGGTACGCAAATAATGGTGGCAAGTTTCCTGTGTAAAATAAAAGCAGGGCAGTGACTTATAAATCGGCACATAAAAATATATTAAACCTTAGAATAAAGGTTCGTCTACATTTCACCTATAACAAATCCTCTCTTAAACATAAAAAATTATTGATCACAAAGATGAAAGTAACATACGAAACTACCTGCTAAGACGTAAACGTGTCTAGACAGAAATATTTTTAATTTTTCTGCAAACCGTATTTAACTTTACGTTATATCCGTAGTTTGACATTTAGCACATAATTTTAAGACGCTTTTTACATACAACCTTTCCCTCTTCTTCCACTGACTACAAATGCATCTACTTGAAATGGAAGGATACTTAGAAAGAAAATAAATGCGATCTACCTTTTTTATATCCTGCGAGTCACCCCTTTTCGAAATTTCGTAACAAAAAGCATAACAGATCCCGAATCATCATATAATCATTATAGTTCTACTTATTTTAGTTCAATTTTATACATATAAACTTTTTGAAATTACTGAAACATTATTGTTTTTCATATATAAGTTTAAAAAAAAAATAGAGACATTTTTCAAACAATGTTCCTTATTTCAAATCACATGCAAGAAGAATTTTCAGAATTCCCCTTTCCCTCTTTTCCTTAGAAAGAATAGTTAAGAAAAGGGTGCGGGAGGACGAAAAATATATTTCAGGATTTCAGATCGATACTCTTTGTAGTTAAATTTTGAAAGGGGTAACTCGCAATATATAAAAGAGGTACGATTTTTTTTCTTTTTAAAAAACCTTTCATTTGAGCGTAGATGTGTTTTCACTTGGGGGCGGAGAAGGAAGAAAGAGGTGTGTATATAAGTCATCTTAAAATCTCTGCTGGCTTTTGTAATAAAATTTCCCGATGTGTTAAACGTCAAAATATGAATAAAATGTAGGGATGATTTCAGTTTTCGGAAAAATGAACAATCTTTCGTTTAGGCAGATTTCCGTCGTAGCAGCGTGTTATATATGTTACTTCCTCCGTCGAAATCAATCTTTCCTTACGTTTAATACAGGATTTGTTGTAAACGGATTCCTTCATTCTCAAGTATATTATATTTTTAAGTGCCGATTTATAAGTCACTGCCCCGCTTTTTTTTTAAGACGGAACTTGCCAACACTATTTCTGAACCACTGTTTTAACCACTTAACTGGTTTCACCTGCTCGACATAAGCAAGAAGAGTTTGCTTGATCCATCACTGAAAGCTTTTTCACGCCACTAATTTTTTTATACAATTTCATACTATTTAATGGAAGGAATGTTTCGATTACATATTATGATTTTTTTTAACTTAAAATAGCGGTGCTTAGCCTATGTTTTCAAATTATTGTACGTAAACAGAGATTTAGTTGACCGGTTACAAAAAATTTTTTTGAATACAATTTATTTATGGTGTATAAAAAGGATGTTTTATTGGATTTTATTAAATATAATAGACATTATTTAATCATAAGTATTATTATAAATCTCTTTCAATCCAACAAACTTTATTTCTCCCAGTGAGTGGAGAGTGCATTCAATATGTCGACTGAGATTCGACTCTGCGAAATAAGCCAAAAAACTCATGCGTATGAAAATAGTGTAATGTCTGAATTTCGACAGCCTGCTGCCACCAGAAGCGCCATCTGTTGGCCGAAATTAGAACTATTTTCAGAAAACGTATATTTAAAAATTTACTGATTTTCTGATAACAATGCAGCAAACTTCATATTTTTTTCTCAAACCGTTTTTTTTTTTTTTTTTTTTTTTTTTTTTTTTGTTATTTACATTTAAAATGGGACATCCTAGACACCGTTTATATATATATATATATATATATATATATATATATATATATATATATATATATATATATATATGTATATTAGTAGTCAGTTTTCAAGACAATCAAATATGCGTTCGAGAGTATATCGGATGAAAAAATTTTACTCTATTATTTACATTAATTTACATTATTTATTAAAAATAAAATAAAATTATGCTTATTTGATTAACAAAATCGTTCTCTTATTTTTTAACAATTTCAGACTTTTTTTATATGAGGACAAAAACATATAACTTGGTTTTCATGACATTAATGCAGTCTTTTTTCGAATATAATTCTTATAAAAAATATCAGCACGCATCCTATTTTTTTTTTTTTTTTTTTTTTTTTTTTTTGTAAACAAACACAATTTCTCGATTTACTTTCTAATGGTTTTTATTTGAACATATGGCGATATTATATAACCGTTCCCTTTTTTTTTTTTTTTTTTTTTTTTTTTTTTTAGAAATGCGAAAAATATCATTTATGTCTCTGGATCTATCTGACATAAATTCTGATTTATATTGAGGATTTGGCATAATTCCAGTAAAGATACGTGATTTCATTATAAAAATCTATTGCATTTTCAAAAGAAAGTTATTTGAAATAGAAAACATTTCGCAGTAAAAAACTGTGAGCAATGAATATTCATATTCATTATCTTTAAATTAAGATACATCCATGAGCAAAATTAATATCAAACAAATGCATTATCTTCTGTCATAATGGAGACATATTCAAAATAAAAAACCGAAGAGTCATCCATCATAATTTTCTTCGGCTATAAAAATCACAATTTCATTATGAATCCAATGGGCTAATGTAAAGGTCTAATGAAAGATTAATCCATCATTCCCATGTCTACGCTTTAAGAATAATTTAACTTTGTAGGATTAAAAGAAAGGCTTATTATTATTTAAAAATTTAATATGCTTCATTTACTCAATATAAATAATTTGCATGTAGTTTAATAATATATTTTTGTGTGTAATGAGCTATACATATGTATGTATGCATAATCCTTTTTATTTACATTTATAAATAGATGCATATGTATCTAATTCGGAAGTTAATTAGTGTAGTAAACATTTTATTTGTAAAGAAATAAAATAAGGATAGATTTAAATGGAAACATTAATAATCTGGTGCAAAAAATTAACATAATCTAAAATAATCAAAGGTGCCATATAACAAAAAATCCAGAATTAAGTATATATATATATATATATATATATATATATATATATATATATATATATCACAAATTTTCATTTTTTTCGCCAAAATTAACCTTTATACTATATTAATTTCCTTTTAACAATATTCTGTACTTAGTTCAATTTATTAAATTAAAATGCTAATACTAGATCTAATATATTAATCTTTACGGAAGCGATATAAATTCTTAATTCGCCTTAAAAAAACATTTATTCCAAAATGCGTAAATTAAAAAGATGGCTCTAAATTAAAAATATTCTTAACTAAATTTTATTTCTTAATATTCCAAATAAAACTCTTTTTTTATGTTTTTATCAACCCTTTTTAAGAAAGTCTTATTAAACTTATTTCAAATCTATACCTTTAAAAAATTTCATTATTTTTCCCTTCTTCAACGTTTGGTGCTTGTGCATATCAATAAATTCATTTCTTTTCTTTTTCTCTTAAAATTAATCGTCTGTAAAAATATCTTCTGCAGGGTATTCGAAATTCTGAATTCGATTATAAATAAGTTAAACAATAATATTTTAAAAATAAAATTTATCGTCCTTATGAAATAAATATCTCGACGCTGGACATGAATTATGTTTAAATGGAAAAATGATGGTTCGAGAGTAGAGAATTTTCTAGAAGTTTGTTTTTAGATTTAAGAATGAAGCCTGGAGGTAATGAGAGAGATTCTTTGTTTTTTCTTCGACGAGTACGTTAAGGACGGCTTGCTGAAATAATGATGAATATTCTTTTCGATGTTTCGCTTCAAGACGGTTTGCAAACGCAGTACTTCCCTCTCTATATGACAGCAGTTTAACAAACTAACTTGCAGCAGTCAATGTGTAATTTAATGAATCTTCTACATTTATTTATTTATGTTGTTTTTCCCTCGCTTGCCACAGCTGTGTGTTTTTTAAAAAAAGGGAACCAGTGAAGATAATTCGATAAATTCGATAATTTATCCTTAAAACGTCTCATCCAATATAAAAGTCGCACAGGATGGATTAAGTGACGGGAGCTAATAATATGCTAGTGCAGATTTTCGGATTTTGAAAGGAATCTACTACGGAACGAAGTGATGATCAACCTGTGGATCGCCGAAAAATTTTCCCGCCGTTGTTGAAAGTGTTAGTAAGCAAAAATTGCCATTATCTCTTGATTCCTCGAGTGACTATAACAGAGGAGAATATAATGTTAAATAACTTTCTGTACGTGTGGTTTGAAAGATTTCTTCGAAATTTCTTGTGAATTCCTGAGGCCTGATATTCCACTTTTTTGCTGTTTATGTGTAATTGATGACTCAAGATAATCGTGGTCATAAGGACAAATTTTTGAAAATTAATGATTTCAAAGTGGTGAGTATGCGAAAGGTGTTCAATGAGGAATTTAATGAAGATTGCATTTTAATGAAGATTTCTATTGAACTGTAAGTTATTTTATTAAATGTTTTGATTATTATTTCTATTCTTTTTATGATTAATGAAAAGTATTTATTAAGTATAGTATAGTTTTAAGTTAGTATTTATTAGTGATATTTTTGCAAAACATAAATATGATGTAGGTAAGATAAATATTGAACCACAACGCGTTTTACTAAAATATGACATACCTATATCTTTGAGGCCAAACCGAAAATCTCCCATAGAAGAAAAAGAAATAAAAAATCAAATTTAATCTTTGTTAGCAGCTGGACATATAAAGGAAAGTAATAGCCCTTATTCTGCCCCTGTTACATTAGCTATGAAAAGAGAAGAAGGTAAAAAGAACCGATTATGTATAGATTATAGAAAGTTAAACGCAATAATTAAAAACGATGCCGAACCCTTTCCCCGTATCGATGGAATTTTAGATAAATTGAGTAGTGCTCAGTATTCTTCCACTTTGGATGTAGCCTCTGGCTACTGGCACATACCAATACATCCATCCGATACCGAAAAATCAGCTTTTGCAACAAATTTTGGAATTTTTGAATGGCTGGTGCTCCCTTTTGGCATAAAAACTTGACCTCCCCATATTCAATAGAACCATTAGAAAGTTTCTTAAAAAATATAAAATCGACTTTGCATGCCACTATTTTGATGATATTATAATTTTATCTTCCGCTTTAGAAGAACATTTAAACCATTGAGCTAAAATTTTTTAAATCTGTAAACTAGAAAACACTTAAATTTTTTAAACTTAAACTTTTTAACACTTAAACTTAAACTTTTAAAATGTAAATTAGGCCAAAATAAAATCAATTTCTTGGGTTATGAAATCACTAATGGAATTATAACACCAGCAAATGCCAATAGTTAAACCATTAAAAAATTAAAACCTCCGTCCAATGTTAAAGAGTTACAACGATTTCTAGGTTCCATTAATGTTTACCATAAATTCATAAATAAATAGGCTGAAATTAGATATCCTCTAAATAGATTACTTAAAAAAGACACAATATGGAAGTGGAACTCAGAGTGCCAGGACTCTTTCGAAAAATTAAAAAATTCTTTAATTGCAAAACCCATCTTCAAAATTTTTTATCCTAAATTACCCTTACATATGTTTGTAGATGCCTCTCAGATAGCAGTAGGTGTAGTTCTAAAACAACCTGATAAAGATTATTTCTTACATCCTATTGCTTATCATTCTAGAATTTTGAAGAGTTATGAACAAAATTATTTCATAACGGAATTAGAATGTTTAGCTATTATAGATACTCTTGACAAGTTCTATCATTACTTTCATGGTGTCAAGTTTACAATTCATACGGACCACGCATCTCTAGTATGGTTAAAGAGTGTTAAAAACTTAAGAGGTAGGTTTTTTAGATGGTCACTAAAACTTAGTATATTTGATTATGAGATAAAATATGAAAAGGTTTCAACAAATGTCGAAGGAGACATGTTGTCACGAAATCCTGTTTGTCATTTTAATCAACATATTAGTTTATTGCTTGATAGGAAAGAAATTATAAAGATGCAAGACAAAGACAATGTTTGTGACAAAAAATATAAAAAAGAGAATGGAATTATTATAGTTCAGAAAAAGGGATTAAAAAAAATTGTTGTACCAATGTCATTAAAAAAAAATTACTCCTTATTGCTCATGATAATTTTGGACATTTGGGAATTCGAAAAATGCTTAATTTAATATCTCCCAACTATTATTGGCCTAATGTGACAATGGACATTACAAAATTTGTTATACATTGTGACAACTGTCAAAAAAATAAAAAAGCAAAACAGAAAAGATTTGGCTTATTACAAGCTATGCCAGCTACAGATCAATGTCTTTTTGAATGTCTTTCTATTGATACTGTTGGTGAATTTAACTAATACAACTCAACAAAAAAATTCTTTCACATAATAATAGACCATGCAACTAGGTTTGTATGGGCTTTTCCCTCCAAAAATGTTACCATTGAAACATACACTAACTGTTTAAAACAAATTTTCAATATCAAAGCACTTCAAAAAATATTTAGTGACAGACATAAATCTTTATCGGTATCCAAGATTTAAGAAATTCCTTAGAAATCATCATGTTCAACAGCGTTTTACATCCTCACATCTTCCTCAGACCAAAGGAAAGGTAGAGCGTGTTAATCAGACTATAGCTACCAGGCTTAAATGTAAAGTTAATTCCATTTCTAAAATACCTTGGACTAGATTATTAAGCCAAGTCATCGGAGAATCAACAATACGCCCCATGGCCTTATGAATCTCCTTTAAAACAGAATTATTATCCTCTAGTAGACAAAGCTCTCAAAATTTCGAAAGCGCGAACTCGTGAATTTCACCTTAAAAGTAAAAGACTCTATGATCGAATTTTGTCGAATCCCCATTAAACATACAATACTCTGTAATTTATGAAGAATTTAAATACCCTAACAATCGGAAATTAGAACCTACTTTCTCTGGACCATACAAAATTATAAATAAACTTTCTGGTGTAAATTATGAAATAGATAAATTTAATTATGAGACAGGACAGAATTCAGTTATTGTGCATGTTTCTAAATTAAGAGCCTATTTTTCACTCGAAGATTTTAAATTGTTTCATGAGGAACCCAAAAAACAAACAAAACCTCAGATACAATCACAATCACTAGATCAAACTAAAGTCAAGAGAGTAGATTAAATTTTAATTCTTATTCTTTAAATATTTTATCACAATAATTTTCAACATTAGGAGGTATGTTCTTGGTGAACAACAAGAATATTACTTGTTTTGGAGAGTTTTTGGGATTAAATTGGGCTCCTTATGCAGGCATAAGGTGTACACTTTGATTGTAAAAACTTTCAAATTGCTGTTGATAAATTAATTTTAAGTGTATTGAATTCTAACTATATTTATTCATTTATTGACATTAGTGTTATTCTATTTATTCAGCAGATATTTATGTGATTACAGTTATAAAATTTCATGATTTTACTCAAACCTATAACTTAATATGTGATTTTTAGTGATTGTGAAAACTGCAGATATTAAAATTTTTCAAAAAGCAAATTATCTTTATTTTCATTTCTCAATTAAGAATGATACCTTTTATTCCTATTTGTTTTATTATTAAAGTTTATAAACCATGTGTAGATAAAACATTACCCTACATTTGAAAAATATTAGATTATTATTGAGAAATATTAGGATATGGAGAATTATTATTATTGTTGCTATAAATTTTGAGTCTTATTATACTACTTATTGTTATTATTGTTATTATTAGTGTTTAATTTTTTTCTATATTATTTATTATTGATGTTGGAAGTGATACTATTTATTATAAAAAAAATTTGATATATTATTAAAAGGTGTTGGATACAAATAAGATTAAAACCAACACCAGCTAAATTTACAAAAAATATATATATATACATATATATATATATATATATATATATATATATATATACAGTTTACTAGTGAAATATAGCACTGAAATGATTTAGTGTACTATTGAAACGGACTAATAAACCACTAAAAAAATTCAGTTAAGAAGTAAAAAGACTGTATTCAATAAACTTTGGAAAACACTTTTTTATAAACTATTGCAAGACTTTATTCGTTTGAAGGATTTTATTTATTAGAAGAATTGCATCTAAGAAATTTAATTTTTGAAAAAAAAATAAAACAAACTATTCATTAAGTTATTGAAACTTCCATAAAAAAGAGTATTTATTGTTTTTACTGTATTTTTATTATATCTTGCTTATTAATGTTTATAACTTATTTACTGTTATTGTATGCATTATCTCCTATGCACTTACAAATGATAAGTGATCTTGTAACATTATTGTATTTTTTCAGAATAATGCTCCTACCTAATAATAATTATATTTAATTTGCTCTTAACTGTTTTTTTATCGCTATTACTTTTTATATTGTCTTAATTTTCTTTTTCTTCCATCTCTTAGCTTCCTGGGTTTGAAAGTTTATTCCAAAATTTAACTTTTCTAAATTATTAGATTTATGTTTGTGTGAGTTGGTAGTTTTATTGAACTATCAATTTCATACAAAGCTTTGTACAGGGGGGATAATATTAAAAATTTTTTTCGCCAAAATTAATCTTTATACTATATTAATTTCATTTTAAGAATATTCAGTACTTAGTTCAACTTATTAAATTAAAATACTGTTACTAGATCTAATATATTAATCTTAACGGGAACGATATAAAGTCTTAATTCGCCTTAATAACATTTATTTCAATATGCGTAAATTAAAAAGATGGCTCTAAATTAAAAATATTCTTAATTAAACTTTATTTCTTAACATTCCAAATAAAACTCATTTTTTCTATGTTTTTATCAACCCTTTTTAAGGAAGTCTTATTAAATTTATTCCAAATAAAAATAAAGATTACTGGGAATTTTAACAAAGCATTTAATGAAATTAATTTATTTAAACATATGAAGTAAAATTCCAGAATTATTTAATATTTTATTCGCATATTAAAACACAATTTCTCTGCCAAGTTGTATAACTTCGTAGAAAAGACCTAAAAACTCTATTTTAGTTCATGTCTCGCTCATGACAATGTGTTTTCTTGCTTCCAGTCCTCCATGTTTTTATACGTTTAAGTGTAGGAAATTGAGTAGAAAACAATTGTAAATTTACGATACAACCTCAAAAACGAGGATTTTCGATGTTTTTCACCAAGTTTTAATTTGGCACACAGACTGTGATTTATATTGCAAATAAAGTTGTAATTCATTCTGAAATTTCAGACATGAACTCGATAAAGTGATTATCTGTGCTGTCGCCTCCCGGTCTATTTGATTATCTATGCGCCGGAGATGCGAATCCTCCACCGCAGTCGAGAAATTTCAAACACTATATTTCATTCTGATCATTGTCTCTGTTTTGTACAGTCATTAGCACGATGAAGAAAAAAAATTCGACTACTGCTGTGTATTTTTTATTGTATAGGTGCTCCTTCTCTTTCTTGAAGAATTTTACCCACTTTACACACTGCAGAGCTAATATACCACATATTTATTTTCAAGATTCATCGATGTGTTATTATGTCCATAAACATTCTACATATATATCAAATGCATATATATTATATGCTATAGATATTTTATCTAAAAATATTTTATCATGTAATTTTAGATACATTTTTAAATGGCTATTAAGGAATACAATTGTAAAGCGGTACATTTTATTATAAAAGCTTTGAGCAAAATTTAATGGTTTGTTTTTCTTTTCATTTAGAGAAAAGAATTGCATTTCTTGAAAATTTAATGTACTGTATCTAACAAGGAAAAGAATTAAGATATCAAATGCAGCTGTTATTCAATAAATCAAGGGCCATACTGAAACGTGACCCGTACTGAAACACAATGGAGACTCCTTTCTTTCGAAACTAAAGAAACAATTTATATTCAAATGTACATTTTATCTTTTATAGCTTTTTAAGTACTGTCTATATAATATTTTTTCAGTATTATTCTATGATTTAATGTTTGCATTTCATTTCACTTATTTTTTCTTGTAATGATTTTATTTTCTTAAACAAAGAAATGTATCCTTAGATCTTTTGTTTGCAAGTTACATTTTCGTGTTTTCTTTCATAACGTGTTTATAGTAATTCAAACACCAATATCGTAATGTTTATTAGAGCTCAGACGCTTATTATGTGCTAGATTTGAAAGTTTACCATGTAATAACTTTGGCCCCAATCATTGGATCGCGACGAAATTGAAAAGGCGAAATGTCCGATCTAAATTTCAAAGTTTACCAAATTTCATCCGGATTCAGCGATTAGTTATGAAGATCCTGAAACCCTTTTTTATCAGTTTTTCGTGCATGAAACAAGATGAAACCACAACAACTCAATTACAAACCGATCCAGGAAACACTTAGCGATTTGTGATGGCATCTTTTAAAACTTTATATTTTGGTATGTGACCAGCACCGCGAGAAGAGAAAATTTTGCCCGAGGTGAAAGGTGTAATTTGACACAATCCTCCCCCCTCGATATCACCAATTATCTTTATGTCAGGTGCACAAATTTGAAAAATGTAAAAACACAGATAAATTCTATTGATTACGTGTTTGACGTATATTAATGAAAAGTTAAGCTTTGAAAAGTTAAATTTTACCAGCTAAATACTATAAAAGCGCATTGCACTTATATTGTGGCAAAGGGGGTATGGAAAAAACGTGTGGAAAAATATATTTAAAATCACAGTATAAACCTTTCGGATTACAAGAAAGAAGCAACACGCTATTTTGAAAATGGGTAGCTCTTTTCACAAAAAATTCGCAATTTGTGCATATATAATGTTTTTTTTTTCTGTGTTTGAAACTTCAACATAGTTTCTAATGCATAATACAAATTTAAAAAATGAGGGAATATGAAAAATTGGAGTGGGGAGGAATGCAGTTTTACTAAATGGAATCTAAAAAAGTAATGAGTAGGAAATAAGTTTTCACGAAGCGATCGAAAATGTAATTGTGAAACATATACATCTGAGGTTGGCTAAAAAGTAAATCTGCTCCGAGACGCCGAATTGGAATCACGAGGTAGATTATGCGATGGGTTGGTGAGAATAGCGAGCAAGGTATGTTTATGACAGAAGTACGTTTATGTATGTTTCGAACACAAGTTTGCGAATGTTCAGAGGTTGGCCTAGAATGCTGCACCTGCTCTCATAATTCATGCATTAAGGAAGTTTTTTAAACCCAAAAGAGTGATTTATGACGCAAAATTTAAATCATTTTCTTTTGAAAACACATAAAATTGTCAAAATGTTCAAAAACTATCTAATTGAAATATGTTTTTCCTGTTTTTGTTAACGGAAAAGATGTGTCAGAAAAATGAAAGATGATGTCGACTTTGGCATTTTCAAATGAATTTTTGAACAAAAGGGATAAAAGAACTGAAAGAAGAAAAATAGGTTTATCACGTAATCGGAAAATCACGGCATAAAACTGTTATCAATCCTGTCAATCCTTAAAACCCTGTTATAACAGGATAATAAAGATTATCGAAAAACAGAAAAAAACATTTAGATTACAAATCATTTCAATAGTCAGCACTGCCAATTTTGTGCCTTTACGTTTAAAAATGAATTAGTAAGTGCGTCAAAAAATTTCGAGCATGTTGATCAGCGAATTGAGTGCTGTCTTAAGTCGTATGACACATAGATATGTAGCAAAATAATTCAAAATATCCCACTATGTATAAAGCATTTGCTAAGAAGTAATCTGAAGACCAAGACTGGAAGAAGTACATGTTAAGGTGCCAATCTGTTCGTTAACAATTTTCCCCGAAGCCCTTGACTTTGATTAAACAATGTTTTTTCTAGTTTTAGATTGAAGTAATTGTTTCGGCCAGATGATTGAGGTAATTGGTTGGTTAGTTAGGGTGGTTGATTGCTTTTTTTCAGTTGTTCAATCTAGCTCCTGAAAAACATCTGAAAAGTTGTGAAATCATATGAAAAACTGGTGAGATCAGAGAGAAAAGTAGAGCTCGATCTAAAAAAATGTTACAGTAAAATTTTACAAAAATTTCAGCCTTCACAAGTACTGAGAAAAGTTATAGAATCAGATTATCCGTAAAGTACATGAAATTACATAAATTATGATGCCTAATATTTTGAAACATACTATTATCCACTCAAAATCATTAGATGGCAAAGTAATAAATAGAATGTATACGATGAATAGAATGTATATGAATAGAATCAAACTAAGCACCATAACGCAAAACGAATATAAACCATGAAGTAATTATTAAAGTATAACATTAATATTGTCTGTTTGTTGATGAATTGATGTGGATAAATATACTTAAAGACAAATATTTAGTAAATGGTTAAAACGTGTATGTTTAGGATTTTTTTTCTACTACTTATAAAAAACCAGTGGAGTGAAATTCGTTCCACATTATGTACGGGCGCACCTCTTAGGTTCTCGTACTTTACCACATCAGCCTCTAATTTATATCTATGAACCCAAATTTTTAAACTGGTTATGGATGATTTGAATATTGAATGTGTTAAAAATGTCTCTTTTTAACTTTCTTCTATCTTTACAAGAAGAAATTATTGGATTCGTAAATTTTTTTAATTCAAGTTTTTGACGGTTTTACATGTTTTGTGAGTCAAAGATTCCAAAACACGTGTTTTTACAAAATGACTGTCTGTACGTGAAATACATTTTATGAGAGGTCTATCTCAAGAACTAATGCTCAGAATTTCACAAAACTTTAGATTCAATTAGACCTGGATATAAGCTGGATCTTGTTTTCGGTGTATATCGCCCAACAGTTGTCGTTATTATGCGGCTTTTTTTCATGATTTTCCAAAATTACTATATCTTAAGAACTAATAAAAGGATTTTTATAAAACTTCAGATTCCGTTAGTTGTTGATATAAAATGGTTTGTGATTATGTTTTGCTGTTAATCGAACTACAGGTTGTGCTCTTATACGGCATTATTCATGATTATCACAATAGTTCTATCTCATTAATTAATGAGATTTTTTATCAAACTTCGAATTTAGTTAGTACTTGATATAAATCACTATTCTTTAGTTTTTAGAGTAAATCGCTTAACAGGTGTCGTTTATATTCAGTTTATCTTACGAAATCTGTGATGATTCTATCGCAAATACTAATACAGGTATGTCCATCAAATTTTAGATTCAGTTAGAACTTGAAATACCTTGTTGCAGAGATTTTCATGTAAATTATTTGACAAGTGACGCTGCTATTTTTTATTTTTCTGGAAGTATTCACGTATATGAGATACAAGAAAATTTGGGGATTGCCACGTTCGACTGGCTTCGACTGATTTTAAAGCATCAATAAAGCTTCGTACATATTTTTAGCTACCAACAAAAACTGGGTAATTTCATATGCTTTCCAGCTAATCTGCTTTAATCACTTTTCTAGGCACGTATTTAGACATAAACAATTGCCCTTAACTGATTTCACTGAAATTATTTAGTGTAACATTTTTTAGATAGAGCTCTAGATTTCACTCTGGTTCCAAAACTTATGGGCTGTATTACGATTCAAATAGTATATGATAGTGAAATCATTTTATAGATTATTTTTTTAAGTTTTCGAACTGAATTAATTATCAAACATTTTTTCCCTTTAAATACAAGCTCGACCATATTACTTAAAAAAAAAAAAAAAAAAAAAAAAATTTCTATAACATATAATAATAAAATGTAATTATATATATATTTTTTAATTAAACATATTTTCATTATTATATGCTAAATACACACTATATTTCAAGCATTTTTCTCAATTTGTTTGGAGTTAGAGCGTTTACAGACACTGAGAGAGGGACGGTGTTTTAAATCAATAAATGTATTTTTTCTGAATCTCCAGTGTCTGAAATATGTAAAACCATGAAAGTCTTTTTTTTTCGATTTTTAAAACGATTATAAGAATTACCCTACACTCGTCTGATGGGTGCGTAAAAGCAGTGCATTACATATAAAAAATATTTTTTTAAAGCTCAGTCAATTGTGATATCAGATTTACAAATAAATCAAAACAAATAAAATTAATAAAAACCGAACAAAATAATTAATGTCCATAAAGTATAATAAAGAAAAATAAATAAATAATAATTATAATGATAAATTGACATACAAAAAACTTTACCAATCAATTCCACACAGAAATAATGAACAGTAGACATACATGTAATTTAAGAAATATACTTAGTTGGTTCTTAAGAAATATAAGCACTAATTTTTACTTTCCATTAAGGAAATTTTGAGTGAAATTTAATGGTTTATATGTCTTTTCATTTTATGAAAAGAATTGTATTATTTGAAAATTTTAATGTACTGTACCTAACTGGCAAAAAAATTAAGATATCAAATGCAGCTGTTATTCAATAAATCAAAGCATTAACGTGACCGCACTGAAGCTTAAGGGAAACCTCCTTCTTTAGAAAAGGACGAAACAATTTATATTGAAATATACATTTTATATTTCATAGCATTCAAAATACTTTCTTCAAGGAATATTTTTCTGGTAGTGTTCGGTGATTTAATGTTTGTATTTTGTCACTGTTAATTTTACTTATCAGAGCATTTTTCTCTTCGCACAAAGGAATGTATGCTGAATTTATTAATTTTTTTATTTTAAAATGCATTGTTATGTTTCACTTCGTACTTGCCAATAACAACATATTTTACAATTAACCCAGCATATGGTACTTATTATTCCATATAACTTTTTAGTGTAAATTTTTGAATTGTATAAATAATAAATATTTTACAATATATTAATTTCAAGTTCGTTAATATTACTTTTCTTAATAAGGAGTTAAGAAAACATGCGTGTTCAATACACTGATCAATGTATGTAAATATTGATGCAGATATATCATTAAAGATACTGTAGAAAAACTGAAAATAACAGTCTTTTTTACTTAGTAAGTAATTCTATTTGTTTTTAATCAATATTTGTTTTTAAAATGTATACTCATTATTTATATAATATATTATTCACATTTTGAGACATTATTTGCATGTTATGTTTTATAAAAGTCTATTTGAGCAGTAATTCTCAAACATTTGCTGTTACTAATTAAATAAATAAGATAAAAGTTTATTTTAGCATGTAATTATAAAAGATAACTTTCAAATGATTTTTGAGTGTAATTTTCTGTCAAAAATGTTTAATTAAATCAGAATTTTATACAAAAAATAATTATTTTTTAAATTTTTTAATTAAAAAAAAAGATTATACTAATTAAGCTAGATAAAGATGACATAAAATGAAGCCTTTGCTTCGGAAAATGAAAGTAATGTTTATTCATATATATATATATATATATATATATATACCGGGTGTCCCAAAAATGACTGATGGGTTTTAAAATTCAATAACTTGCAAACGTTAACAGCTATTTAATTTTTTTTTGCTGGAGGGTTATGTAACCCCTCGCTTGGGACGCCCGGTATATAACATGAATAAAATATAACATTCTAAATTACTTACTTTTATGTTTTGAAAACACGAAGTAAAACAGTTGAAAAGAGATTTAAAAAAATACTGGCGGATTTTTAGTTTCGGTCGTATTGTATAAACCTTTTGTAATTCACTAACATTTTGATAATAAATAGTTAGGAATTAAATATTTCCAACTGAGCGAAAAGTTATACAGGCCGGGATTCGAACCTAGATACTTGGCTCACAAGGCAAACGTTTTACTGATTAGGCTAACTGAGCACAACAACCGGTGAGCATTTTTCGCTCAGATAAGCTTGTAGTCCTTGTAAGCCAAATATCTGGGTTCTATTCCCGGCATGGCCAATTTTTCACTCAGTTGGAAATATTTATTTCGTATGATAACTGTACCAATCACTTTGATTGTGTTAAAAATACAATAAGTAGATAAATATACTGTCGTGGGAAAAATGCAAAACCTAATACTAACTCTGCAAAAAATTATCATAGAAGTAATTTATTCAAGCCAAACGATTGGAAATAAAATCTACTTTAAATGCTGTTTATAAAATTTACTTAGGGAGCCTTCTACGTATTATATAATGGTAATCTAAGAAAACAACAAAAAATGCTATCTAACTAATAGCGTTATTTTAGTACTTTTCATTAACTTATTTTAATCGTAAAGACTTGGTTTGATCTCTTAGATAATTAGAAAAATTTGCATTACAATAGGATTAAAGATACATAATGATTTTTCAGTATTTTTGATTTTAGTTGTTATATTATCTGATTCAGAAAGCCATTTTCAAACTTTTATCTGTAAAGAAAATATCACAGCAACGAAGTCTTGCACAATTTTACATTGATGTCCATATTTATAAATATGCCAATTTTATTCTACTAATTAGTCATAAAATCTCACTACTATAAATAAAATATGATTTATCGCTTAAAATATTTTAACCCAAATGATTTATTTATCACTTCCTAAGGTACCCTGGGGTAATAACGCCAGGCGGGGTAATAACGCCAAGTGCTTATATTTTGCATAATTATGAAATAATCAGGTAAATGACCCCATGTGCTCTGAGCAGAAGGGTTTTGAGTCATATAAATCGCAAAAAACAGCTTCAAGTTAATTTGGTTCATTTTTAGGTCTTATTGTTTTTACAAACAACTAAAATTAACGCTTGATCTAAAATTTGCGAGATACGTTTTGTGATGTGAAGACTATCTTTTTATCCGGAAATGCTTTGTTAATTACATAAATTTGTAGTGCATTTCATGCACTTTTAAAATGTTGTTGAAGATTTTGGATATCTTCTCGAGATAATTTGTAATTTAAAATGTACTGCGCAATAACTATACCGGGGTAATAACGCCAATCCTTGACATTAATACCCCGGTTGATTCCCTACAGTGGCCGAGCTACATCCTAAATACTGATTCAAATAAACACAGTTAAAACTGTGCAATGTTTCTCATATTTCTATTTAAACGGTCCTTTTTAAGCAAAAAGAAGCTCACGGTCTTGCCTCATCCCCCCTCCCACACCACACCTTTATTTTTCTTACACTTTCACAAAAAATTGAACATTTTCAATAGGTTAGAATGCAATTTGTCAATTTCTAAGTTTGTAGAGTTTGTATTTTTAGAATTGGGCTGTCTACATGCAATTATTCCATCTTATTTCATAGTTTTGTTTGCATGGCGTTATTACCCATATAGGTGGGTAATAACGCCAAATAGCATGGGTCAAGAAAAAACGCCATTACGTTTTATGAATACATATCTGTTAAATTATTTTATTTTATATAGATAGTCAATGAGTTGCTGTATCAAATCCTATATTTGTTTGAAAAATACAATCTAAAACTAAGCCGTGAAAACTGGTAGAACCTTAACGTGGCGTTATTACCCCAGGGTACCTTAATATTTGGCTGATTAGTTTTAAAAACAGATGAATAAAATTACACCTTTGCTGTTAATATATCCCCTTGCCTCTCATTGTTTAGCAACATCATCAATTATTATTGCTAATAACGCTTTATTGAACAACGTTAAATGGTTTTCCTAATTTGGCTACTTTAATCACAAGAACTCATTAGAGCTTGCGACTCTGTAATCATTCAAAATTAAATATTACCTAAAAATCAAATTAATAAATGCTTAAAAGACCCACTTATGTCGCAAAGATTAGAAACTGTTTAGAAAACTGAAATAATAATTATCCTATAAATTAATGTAAATTATTTATATAATTTTAAAGTAAATGTTAACGTTTTATTTCTAATTATTTTCCTATTCTGCAACGCAAAGGATATAATCTTAAATTAGAAGTAACTGTACAGATTTTCTAAATATTTAGAGCCTTTCTCAAAAAATTTAAACAATATTAATTAGGAGTACTTTAATATTAGATGAAAAAGAGTTTAAAACTGGGAACATACACTCTTACTCATTTATATACCTCAATTTTGATTGAAAAAAGAATAAATATAATGATGTGCTTTTACTATTTTGCCATTTTGCTTAATCATATGTTAAAATTTCTCTCAGTTATAAAATGTAATCCAACAAAAATATTTTTAAAAGGTAATATTTTCTATAACAAACCTATGTATTCAATCATCTTTAGTTTAGTTTTTATTGTCTGAGTTTTATTTTATTAGCGCCTTCTAGCGATTCACTTATTATTATCAGAATAATTATAATCTTTTTAAAAAATGAACAATATTGATTAGAAGTATTTTAATGTTACACAAAAAATAGTTTGAAATTGGTAACATGTTTTCTTACTCACTAATATTTCTCAAATTTGACTGAAAAGAGAATATAATGATGTATTTTTAGTATTTTGCAATTTTGGTTAATTGTATGTTTAAATTTTCCTTAGTTATAAAATACCATCCAACAGAAGTATATTTAAGAGTGAATATTTTTTATTAGAAACCTGAATATTCACTCATATTGAATTTTGTTTTCATTGTTTGAGTATTCTTTTCCAGTGCTCTCTGCCGATTAATTCATTAGCAATTAATCACGTGCCATCAATTTTCTCGGATTTCGGGCTGTATCCAATTGCACCATGGGTTGTGGGTGTGGGTGTACTCAACATTACAAGCGATGAACGAATAGCCATTGAAACTGTCTTTAAAATAAAACAAAGTTTTTTATTTATTTATTTTTTAATAATAATATAATCCTTGCTGAGGAGTGCGTGAAAATTCCCTGGGATATAAAAATTCATAAAATATTTAAATCTGCTCTGAAAATAACAAAATGCAAATTCGCAAAATGTTTACGCAACATAAGTAAGACAAGTTGAAGCATATGTAATTCGTAAAAGATATATTCTTAATGATTCTTAATGCTGTAAAGCTGAAAACAATCCATTGAAACGATACTTAAGGAGAATGTCGACAATTTTAAACTTCCTTTAAAGAGATAAAAAAAAATATGAAATATATGCAACGATGTTGAAGCACTTCCAAGGTTAATGATTAAATCGGGAGACGATTGCACAGACCAACCCCACATTGAGTTAACGAATGGAATTTTACAATCAGTTAAATCTCCATTAGCATACTAAAATTCAGCTGTTCTGTCATGTCTTTTCTTGGAGAAAAACATCTGAAACCCCCACATTATTGGTAGTCTGATAGATTTATTATTGTATTGTCCTTCACCTAAAGGCGTGATAACATGTAAGACTGACAGCAGGAAATCACAATGGTAAGCCAATTTTATTCAACTACTAACGCCGGGCTTTCGTGTGTTTTTAATACTGGTCTAATGGACACAAGTCTTGATCAATTATATGAGTAGAAAACTGCAGTGAGAAATGATAAAATAAACAAAAAATAATCGAAAGTTCCCTTGAAATCCACCGAGCGTCATAATATATGAAAGGGAACGGACTACCTTCAAACAAAGTCGGTGGAAAAGAGGAAAAACTGAAACATTGCGAACAGATAAATAATTGAGACTTTTTAATAATATTAGGGGACAGTTTAATCTTTTCAAAAGTTTTGTTTGTTTTTCAAATATGCTTTAAAAAGGCAACTCACTGCATTTCAATGTAAAAATAATGAACATTTTGTAATGAAAAGAAACTGCATGTTTATATAAAAGTAAAAAAAAAAAATGATTTTTTAAATATTTTTCAATCATTATTCTTTTGGCATGTTTTTAACGAATTTCCAAATGTGTATTACACAAGATTGCATAGGTACATCTAATATTACATTTAATATATTTTTTATGGATAACTTGTCTCAAATGATGAAATCTAACACATGATCATATATTTTTAATTAAATATAACAGAAATCTTAAGTCGAATTTCACAAGCAGATATTTTTCCATAATATAATAATGAATACCGACAAAAAAAAATCTCTATCTCAAATGCAAAAGAAGCCTTAGCATTTTGAAAACGCGAAAATGGAGATAATATGAATGAGAAGAAAAGTTTTCGTTCGTGTGTGGAATTGCTTTGGTTGTATTATCAAAGTCGACAATATCTCTCGATAAATCTAGTGTATGTGTAAAAATGAGGTTTCAAAATATTTACAATTAAACGGTCTTTAATTTGATATGTAAAAAAGTCGAAATTTTTACCGATTTTGCAACTGTTCCTTAACCCTTTCGCTACTGGTGTCCATGATCAAGGACATACTTTATAGAATTTTTTTATCAATTCTAATTTAATTTAAAGTAATTTTACAATTTTTGTCTGCATTTTTTATCATTTTCCTACTAAAAGCACAAATATTTAGAAATCAAACCAGTACATGGCAGCACCTACGAATATTTGTATCAAGATGGATAGAAACACGAGCTCTTGTCCCGCTAAGCCTTTTAAGAATCATAGTATTTTGATATAATTTTATATAAGCAGTAGCTAAATATATTTATTATTTTATTACGGAAAGTAGAAACTTTGATTTAAGCTTATTTTGAAAGTTCTAAGTATTTACAATTTTGTTATAGAATTATAAATAAAGTAATATAAAATAAGTGTAATTGATTACGCTCAGAATTACAAAAATACGTGTGGCACTCGGGGACTGCCACGGTAAAGCTATTGCATAGCATTTTTTATCAACTTACAAAATCATCAATATCAAAAATACAGCGTCAATGTCTGCCGAAGTCTACCGAAGGATACCGTGCCGATGTCTGCCGAACTGAAACGAGTGTTAGGATTTTTTCTCGTTAAAGAATTTCTAGATTCGGTCGCCGCGCTCAAAGCCCGCGATAAAAGCTATGCAATAGCTTAATAAATTACCAAACAAAATTTGGTCGCGCTACGAAAATTAGATCGCGAGTTATAAGCATTTTAAATTTTTCGAACCTCACGGTATGGGGGTCTCCTGTCACCAAAAATTAACACTGTCTCAATAAATTACCAAACAAAATTTGGCCGCGCTACGAAATGTAGATCGCGAGTTATAAGCATTTTAAATTTTTCTACCCTCACCGTGGGGGGTCTCCTATCACCAAAAATTAAAGCTGTCTCATAATAAATTAACAAACAAAATTTGGCGGCGCTACGAAAATTAGATCGCGAGTTGTAAGCATTTTAAATTTTTCGACCCTCACCGAGGGGGTCTCATGTCACCAAAAATTAACATTGTCTCATAATAAATTATCAAAAATTTGGCCGGGCTACGAAAATTAGATCGTAAGTTATAGGCATTTTTAATTTTTTTACCCTCACCGTGGGGGGGGAGGGGCGCTCCCGTCACCAAAAAGTAACACTCCCTCATTATAAGTTACCAAACAAAATTTCGTCGCGCTACGAAAATTAGATCGCGAGTTATAAGCATTTTAAATTTTTCGGCCCTCACCGTGAGGGTCTCATGTCACCAAAAATTAACAATGTCTCATAATAAATTACGAAACAATATTTGGCCGCGCTACGAAATTTAGATCGCTAGTTATAAGCATTTTAAATTTTTCGACCCTCTCGGTGGGGGGGGGGGGGTCTCCTGTCACCAAAAATTAACACTGTCTCATAATAAATTACCAAAGAAAATTTGGCCGCGCTACGAAAAGTAGATCGCGAGTTATAAGCATTTTAAATTTTTCGACCCTCACGGTGGGGGGTCTCCTGTCACCAAAAATTAACACTGCCTCATAATAAATTACCAAACAAAATTTGGCCGCGCTACGAAAATTAGATCGCGAGTTATAAGCATTTTAGAATTTCCGACCCTCACCGTGGGGGGGGGGGGAGGGTTCCTGTCAACAAAAATTAACAGTATCATAATAAATTACCAAACACAATTTGGCCCCGCTACGAAAATTAGATCGCGAGTTATAAGCATTTTAAATTTTTCGACCCTCACCATGGGGGTCTCCTGTCACCAAAAATTAACACTGTCTCATAATAAATTACCAAACAAAATTTGGCCGCGCTACGAAAAGTAGAGCGCTAGTTATAAGCATTTTAAAATTTTCGACTCTCACGGTTGGGGGGAGGGTCTCCTGTCACCAAAAATTAACACTGTCTCATAATAAATTACCAAACAAAATTTGGCCGCGCTACGAAAATTAGATCGCGAGTTATAAGCATTTTAAATTTTTCGAACCTCACGGTATGGGGGTCTCCTGTCACCAAAAATTAACACTGTCTCAATAAATTACCAAACAAAATTTGGCCGCGCTACGAAAAGTAGATCGCGAGTTATAAGCATTTTAAATTTTTCTACCCTCACCGTGGGGGGTCTCCTATCACCAAAAATTAAAGCTGTCTCATAATAAATTAACAAACAAAATTTGGCGGCTCTACGAAAATTAGATCGCGAGTTGTAAGCATTTTTAATTTTTCCACCCTCACCGTGGGGGTCTCATGTAACAAAAAATTAACAATGTCTCATAATAAATTATCAAAAATTTGGCCGGGCTACGAAAATTAGATCGTAAGTTATAAGCATTTTAAATTTTTCGATCCTCTCGGTGTGGGGGGGGGGGGGTCTCCTGTCACCAAAAATTAACACTGTCTCATAATAAATTACCAAAGAATATTTGGCCGCGCTACGAAAAGTAGATCGCGAGTTATAAGCATTTTAAATTTTTCGAACCTCACGGTATGGGGGTCTCCTGTCACCAAAAATTAACACTGTCTCAATAAATTACCAAACAAAATTTGGCCGCGCTACGAAATTTAGATCGCTAGTTATAAGCATTTTAAATTTTTCGACCCTCTCGGTGTGTGTGTGTGTGTGGGGGGGTCTCCTGTCACCAAAAATTAACACTGTCTCATAATAAATTACCAAAGAAAATTTGGCCGCGCTACGAAAAGTAGATCGCGAGTTATAAGCATTTTAAATATTTCGACCCTCACGGTGGGGGGTCTCCAGTCACTAAAAATTAACACTGCCTCATAATAAATTACCAAACAAAATTTGGCCGCGCTACGAAAATTAGATCGCGAGTTATAAGCATTTTAATTTTTTCGACTCTCACCGTGGGGGTCTCATGTCACCAAAAATTAACAATGTCTCATACTAAATTACCAAAAAAAATTTGGCCGCGCAACGAAAATTATATCGCGAGTTATAAGCATTCTAGATTTTTCGACCCTCACCGTGGGGGGGTCTCTTGTCACCAAAAATTAACACTGCCTCATAATAAATTACCAAACAAAATTTGGCCGCGCTACGAAAATTAGATCGCGAGTTATAAGCATTTTAGAATTTTAGATCCTCATCGTGGGGGGGGGGGTCTCTTGTCATCAAAAATTAACATTGCCTCATAATAAATTGCCAAACAAAATTTGGCCGCGCTACGAAACTTAGATTGCGAGTTATAAGCATTTTTAAATTTTTCTACCCTCAGCGTGGGGGGTCTCTTGTCACCAGAAATTAACACTGTCTCATAACAAATTACCAAAGAAAATTTGGCCGCGCTACGAAAATTAGATCGCGAGTTATAAGCATTTTAAATTTTTCGATCCTCACCGTATGGGGTCTTCTGTCACCATAATTTAACACTGTCTCATAATAAATTACCAAACAAAATTTGGCCGCGCTATGAAAATTAGATCATAAGAATCATAAGTTAAGACTTGATATCCTAATATCTGAAAAATACCGCGTCAATGTCTGCCGAAGTCTACCGAAGGATACTGTGCCGAAGTTTGCCGAACTAAAACGTTGTTAGCCGAGTGTTAGGTTTTTTCGTTACCGATGTGTTAGGATTTTCCGCGTTACGGAATTTTTGGATTCGGTCGCCGCGCTCAAAGCCCGTGATAAAAGCTATGCAATAGCTTAAAAAAATTTTGCAACTAAAATGAAATTATTCCTGTCTATTTATTATTTCTGATTCATAATTACCTGATGCCTAAATAAATTCTTTTTTAAAGCATCCATATAGCTTTAATGCAAGTTTATATTTAGCTAATAGATTAATTTGAAAATTTCAACAGTATAATTACTTTAAAAATATTTTATTCGCCAATAAAAATGAAATTTTAGGTTCATTTTGCATGGACTAACATGAAATTTATGTTCGGAAATGTTAAGATATCCTGCGTGTTATGAACAAAACAATCATTTGGAGAAAAAATACTTTCAATTTTCGGAAACACCGATTCAGCTTTTTAGTATGTTTATTTCTGAAAGCTCTGATTACTTTTCTTATAAGAATTTCAAGGATATAATTGTATTAAAATGTTCAGAAAAAGCTAGAGTTTAACTTCTGAAAAAAATTTAAGTTTTGCAGACTTTGGTCCCGTTACAAATTCAATAAAAAAAAGTTTTCTCCAAGATTGTACTGGTGTACAATAAAGTGGTGAAATATCATCCTTGAATTTGACAAACCTGAAAAATAATGGACACGTTCTCCTACTGATATATAAATGAAATGTAATTTTATTCGAAAAATAGTTTAATTAGTTGAGTAGATTATTGAAATTTTTGAACTTTGGCATTTATTTAAATGTGTTTTCCCCTTAGTTTTAAAACAAAATTTCCCAAAAACAATTTCAAATAAAACCATCCATTTATTTATTCCTTAAATTTTCTTGTCATACTTAGAAGATACGAAAATCAAAAATTTAAGTACGTAATTGACAAATGAATCTCTGTCTTTATTTGTTAAGCAATGCCACCAATTAACGCTAATTACACTTTCTTGGAAAACACTTAATTTAATTAGGTATTATACTAAGAACTGTCAACTGTAAGGGATGACGTAATCATTCATTAATATAAAATGGATGAAAAATATTCTTCAAACATTCAAAATGTCACATTTACTTTTTAATCTTTGCGTAATTCATTTCTGAATAATTCTTAGAAGTCATAATAAATAATTACTTGATAAAAGATGCATAATGTTATATATGTGATATACAGTGGTGGTCATAATTATAAGGACAAGGCAAAAAGTGCCATATCTTGGTTACATTTGGCGGCAGATTTATGCAAATTTAATCGCTGGAAACCAATGAAAAATGAAGGTTATTTTTGTATGTTTTTATGAAAATATGTGGTAAATTCATATTCATAAAATGTATCATATATTTATACAGATATTGGTTTTGGACAAAATTATAAGAAAAACTGTATTTGTGTGTTCTAAAAAGTAAAATTAGCATGTTTTTTGCTCTGCACACGAAACATCCAGACGATATAAATGCATAGTAAGCGCTTGGGATCATATTATTCTGTTTTTAAATCATGACTCAAGGTGCAAAGCTTTTGGAGTTTCAGAAAGGAAAAATGGATGCATTTCAAAATTGAGGACTTACTGTATGCTAAATTGCTACAAAGTTTAATAGATCAAGAACAGTTATTTACAATTATCTTTAAAATTCCGGTAACTATGTACTGCAAAGACATAGAAGCAGGCTATCTTCTGTTTCTGTATGGGGGAAAGATATTATAAGGCGAGATTGCTCCAAAAAACGGGAAAAAAACCTGTAGCAAACATGTGTCAAGACCGCGTCTTATAAAAATTCATGAGAAACTGAGGATGGAGTTTGCCAAAAAACTGCAATACTATGAGGAAAAAGTGTGATTCTGTATTTTTCGATGATAAAAAGATTAATTTGGGTAGACTAGATTGTTTTTGCAACTTCTAGTTTGATCTCCGTACAGAAAAAACGATTTTCTCAAAGCATGTATTTGGAAGTGAGTCAGTAACGGTCTAGGGAGGTTTCACAACTGGTAGAACTACTCCAATAGTTTTTGTGCAGGGTAGGAAGAATTCTGAGAGTTACAATGATGTATTGGGCGATAATCTTTTACCAAAAGCACCGTTAATAGCGATTGGAGGCTATTTTTTTCAAGCAGGCCAATGCCTCGACTCATCTTTCGCAAACTTTAAACTCGTGGTATAATGCTAATTTTGTGAAACAACTTGATTAACCGGCCAGAAGTCCTGATCTGAATCCAATGGAAGAATCTGTTGGGTATTCCGGCACAAAAAGTATGCAAAAATTGTATATAATCTAAAAACGAGGAAGAACTCATGGCTTCCATCGAAAAAGATCACTCGCAATTTTCCAAGAACGTTCTTAAGGAATTGTCAAACTCCATGACGTCAAGACGAGATAAAAGTGATTGAGAAGAAGCGGGAGATTATTGATTATCAGTGTGTTTCAGGCAAAAATATTTATTGTCTTATAATTTTGTCCAATTTTTACAATGACATATTTTGTTACTTGGGACAAAACACTCATATTTTGCATTTTCCAATGTTTTGCATTCTACGATGATTTCTAGCATAGAAAAGACATTAATGTATAAATTTCAATTTATTTAGCTCAGAAATAAATTTTTGCTGCGCAATTTTCAATTGTTTTTATAATTCTGACTACCACTGTAATAATTTTCGTCATTTCAAATATTAAATAACATTTTTCATCTGCTTAATGTAAAAACAATTAAAACGTATTATTTATATATTTTTCTTAACCTATTTATGATTTTTCTCATTTAATGGCATTTGACAGATTTGATTCTTTTCTTCAAGTTTTACACTTTCATTTAATTTATTTACCATTTTTTAAGCTAAATGAAAATAGAAATACACAAAAAAAGCATTTTTTACCGTATATTTAATAGGTTTTTTTATTGCATCCATTGGTATAAAAATAATTATAATTTCATTTTCAACAGTTAATAGTATTGACGTACCTCTAGATATCTTTTAAATATCACCAGTTTTTGTTGGAACACTATAATTAATTGCATTAGAAAGTGGTGATTTTTATAAGTAGATAACGAGACTTTCAATGATTACAAAAGAACAATAGAATATTTTTCGAATAGAAAGATCATGTTTTAGATTAATTCAATTTAAAATTTTATAAAGAATTTATAATAAAAAAGTGCAAAAAAGTACAAAAAATTTCAAAATGTATTCATTATTACTTTGCATCAAAGAGTGCCCTATTGATTATGCCAATAGACAATTAATTGTGGTGCTATATACAAACACTTGTATGCAAATAAAAAATACAATGATCCATCAATCTTTAAAGTTATAAACATCAAAATCTTTTAAATATGAGTATCCTTATACGATTGTTAACATCTATCATAATAGATACAAAAAATATTAAAGTGGAAACTATGGATGGAAATGGAAAAAATTATGAATACGTGTCGCTTTGATTTCTAAAAAAAGTTCCGTTGATATTTATATAGGATGAAACCTTCCAAACAGACAACTTATAGATTCCTTCTTGTTATAAATAACAATTAAAATATTTCATAAATGACTAGTAGAAAATAAATACATTTTATAATTAATTTTCTTTCTGAACGAATAGTAAAAATAAATTAAAAAAGTACTTTTAACAAATTTTCCAAAATTATACAATGTAGTATTAACAAAGAAAAAAAAATTGCAGATATAGTCAAATTTCCAGAAACGGATACACATTTTGCAAAGCCAATAAATGACACAAAATAAACCAGTTATCACAATGCATGCATCTTTTTAGGTGCGTTCGTAGATATGTAAATACGTAGCACCTATTGTTGTCGCTTTGTCCGTCCGTCTATCCGTCTGTCTGTTCGCATATAACAACGCAAAAAGTACCCAACCGAATCGTTTAAAATTTAAAATACATAATTATTACACAGTTTTGTCGAGTCATTTCAAATTTTATGAAAATCGGATGAATAGATCAATTACAGGGACAATGAAAATGGTTACGTTACATTATGGTCAATGGGGAAAAAGTTTCAAATGCAATTTAATGGTGTTACACTCATTCGAACATAATACAATTGACATTAATCTATGAAATATATACTAAAATATACATTCTTTACAATCTGTGATGCAAAGAATATTTATTATTAAATTACAGGGCCACACAGAAGTATTCCACTACATAATGCTATACCGAAAACATTGTTTGGGACGTGTTTTAATTATATTAAACTACTTCACATTTTATGAATAAGATATGCGTTTCTGAGGTATAATAAAAATTAATTCCTGTATATTTACAGGAACACAAAGATTTCGACCACTATACTGCATCCGAAGTACACTCTACTATATCAGCAAGATCTGAATATTTTTAAAACTTCGTTATCGTACGAACTCACCTCTTTTGCTACGCTTCACGTGCAATTACCAACTTGTTTTATATAAAAATTAAAGTTCTGTGTAATAAGTGGAAGTAGGGAAGGAGCGTATTTAGAGTATTATCATTATTTTTGTTTAAAAAAATTAAAAACATTAGGTTTTAGGGATAAAAAATAATAAGGTATAATATTTATGAGACATGGAAAGGAAAGGAGGCGACCGATATCTAAAAAGTTATTTTAAATGAGTTTGTTTAAAAAAAAAATATTAGATATAAATTTTTAGATTTGTGAAGATCCATTTTTCTGATGTTATATTTTGCGAAAGACAATTGATGAAGATAAACAATAATGTAATATAATAATAAATGTATTGTTACATTATCACTCCTCTTTACTTGAAAGTTCTACTTCTTTTTAATAAAACTAGGAGGGCCCCGCCCCCCTGCTCGCTATGCTGGCCAACACCCCGCGTAATCGCTTCGCGATTCCAAAGGTTTGGCTACCCCTGCTTGCTGCGCTCGCCAATACCCCATGGTATGAATAAGCAGTTGCAGACCTTTCAAATGATGTGTCACACGACTGGTGTTGTAAAGAAATTAAAAATGTGCCCCCCTGGGGGGCAGAGTGGGAGGCGACTTAAAAGACATCCATAATATGAATAAGCAGCTACAGACCACTCAAGTGATATGTCACACGACTGGTGTTGTAAAGAAATTAAAAATGTGCCCATTGGGGGGCAGAGTGGGGGTGACACACAAGACATCCATAAAATGAATAAACAGTTGCAGACCTTTCAAATGATGTGTCACACGACTGGTGTTGTAAAGAAATTAAAAATGTGACCCCCCCCCTGGGGAGAGCAGAGTGTGGGGGTGACACACAAGACATGCATAATATGAATAAGCAGTTGCAGACCTTTCAAATGATGTATCAAACGTCTGGTGTTGTAAAGAAATTAAAAATTTGGCGAAATATTACAGTTATCGCCAAGTTGGCGTCATTTTTGACAACTAATTTTGGTCGCCAAATTTGGCGATATATCGCCAAGTTGGCGACAAACTTGGCGATTGTTGGCGATAGTAACCTTTCTTCTCTTTATGGTAACCCATACGGCGATGCATAGACGGAGCCCTTTCCTGATTGGTCTATTCGACTCATGGAAGGAGTGGACAACCCGGATTCGTTAGTTCCGGAAATCTTCCACATCAGCATCATTCCAGGAGTCATTCCTTTTAAGGCTAGTTTTTTTTTACTATAGAAGGATTTCCAATAATGTTCTTTAGACAGATTTAAATTGAAACGGAAACTTGATCAAATTTTAATTTACATATAAATACTTAAAAACTGTTAATTAGAGCGCTGTACAATAATTCACAAAAATTAGAATATTATCCATCAGTTTGAGGGGCATTTACATTAAATGCGTTGTAAATTACCCATTTTCAATTTCATAAGATAATAAACACAGAGAATATATCTATATAGATAGAATGTTGATAGAAATTGAAACAAAATAATAATTGATATTAAAAAAAATAATAAGAATAAAATGAAATAGAAAGTCATAAGCAGTCAAATACACATATTTACTATACATATATTATCGTGGTTAACAGTGAGATGCGTCTTAAATGTCACTGTTATTTGCGAACTAATACAGTCTAAATACATAACAGTACAAATTGTAATAATCTATGATGCCATATCATAATGTCTTATCGCCGTTTTTCGGTGCGTTCGTAATTATGAAAAAGCTTAGCACCTATAGTTGTCGTTCAGTCAGTCCGTCCGTCCGTCTGTCTGTCCGATCGCATATCACAACGCAAAAACTACCCAACCGAATCTTTTGAAATTTAAAATATACAATTATTACATAATTTTGTCGAGTTATTTTTCGAGTTTACATAATTACATCGAGGTTACATAATTTTTTCGAGTTGTTTTTTGTCGAGTACTGTAGGTCAATTACATTGACAGTATTCCGTTACAGTATGGTCAATGGGAAAACAGTTTCATAAGTATTTTAATTGTGTTACTCTCTTTCGAATATAATAAAATTGATATGCATCTATGATGTACTAATTATAAAATACATTTTGTACATTCTGTGTTGCAAAAAATGTTTTTTATTCATTTACAGGGCCACAGAACAGTATTACAATATATAATGATATAAAAGGAACATTGCCTTGGGCGCGATTTAATTCCATTAACGTTTTTCTGGGAGTTTACTACAAATTGATTCTTGTATAAATGATAGCAGACAGTATTTACATGGGCACAAAATATTTCGGATATTATACTGTATCTGAAATACTGTATAATGTTACACCAAGTTCTGAATATTTTTAAAACTTCGTTATAGTACGAACGCACCTCACTTGCTATGCTTAACGTGCAAAATCCAACTTGTTGCTAAAAATATTATTTTTTTTATCGCAACATAACTTTACACAATTAATGCTCACTTAAAACCTTTTCAAGGATCTATGTACAGTATTAACATGTATTAATAAAATTTTCTTTTTTAATATCTTCACAAAAATAATCTTCACAAAATATTTTTTAAACTTCGTTATAGTACAAACGCACCTCATTTACTATGCTTAACTTGTAATTTCCGACTAAGAAAAAAAAGTATTTTAATTATTTTTCAATTGAATTATACAAATAAGAAATGGAATTTTTATTTTTTGAGAAACTTCTTTTCCTAATTGCTGTTTTCATTTTATTTTAAATATATTTAAAAAAACATTAAATGCAATGTTTTTAATGTTTAATATGATTTCTTCATAATAAAAGGCAATTTTTATTAGCTATGTTTTTTATTTTTTTTTAATTTTAGAAATGTGTTTAATCAAAATAACATGTTTTATTATTTTCAAACAACAAAGATATACATTTTTAAAGATGAAAAATAATTAAAAAGCTGTTTAATTAAAGACTATTTGAAAGTTTAAAATGCGTTTCATTCCTGTCGAAGAAAACTCTTTCTATGAATATAAATTAGAATATTCTTTGAACTTTTTCACCTGCATTTGCATATTAATTAAACGTTTCTTAAATGTATATTCAATTTTATAAATAAAGTATATTTGTAAAATGTATAAGCATTAATTATAATCATTTTTCAACGCATGTGTTCCAAAAAGAAATCTTCAAAATTATTTTCACCTTAAATAAAGATTGACTGGAGTTTTAAAAAATGAAGTCAAATAAATATTTGCTGATTAATTTTATATTTCTTGCTCATCAGATTTTGCATTTATTTATTTGAATAAAATCACTTGAGAATTATATTTTTAATGAATAAAAACTATGTGTGATAACACATACAACATCATTTTTCGTGAAAATTTGAAATATGAATGATAATATGAGATAGTCAATGTGTCCATACCAATTCCGAAATTATAAGTGAAGCATGACAAATGCATGCATTCCTACACTATTAAAAATTTTGCTCTTTATTTAACCAAATGTTGGTGCTCAGTAGCTGCCACCAAAATATGGTGAAAACTCATTTTAGAACACTGTAGAAACATTTGGAACTTCCTTTTTTGACCTAGCTCCTACTATTAGAATTATGCTTCGACAGGAGTTCCAAGTATTGGGTCAAGATTTTACCATCTTACAGTGGCAGCTATTCAGCACCAAAATTTGGTTCAAACTAAGATAAGAGTTTTAACAGTGTACTATAATTAGTTATATAAAAAATCAGTTCTTGGTGCTTTAGCTGTGAAACATCTAATGCACCAGGTACTACCTCTGACAATAAAGTTCGGTGAATGAATTAAGAACAATCGATCTGGCAACACTGGGGAAACAAAACGCTGCACCTGCATAGAGGCAAGTGCAGACCCTCTTCCCTCACCGTTGTTCAATTGAGCATCGTTTATGTTCTGTGTAAGACACGCTTTACTAAGTGCTTGTTCAGTGTGTTGGCTCTTAACTGAGAACAGGAAAATGAACAAATAAAAAATCAGTTTAAAGTTTGGTTTTAAGCTTTGCAAAACCCAGAAAGAAATTCATGAGGGATAGTGCAAATTGAATACCCACCATACTCACCAGATCTCAATCCTCCACACTTCTTCCTACTTTCATGACTCAAACTCTCTTTTAAAGAGATTTGACCAGTATGCTGACATCAAACGAAATGTGACGAAGCTTTCGAACTTCATCCCAAATGAAGACTTCTTCCGAATTCCCCAAGACATGTATAGTAGATCTCAGCGGTGCATAGTTATAGGAGACGACTATTTTGAAGGATGGTATGATAAACTTCGTTAATATTTCATCTAATTTAATGCTGCAGGACTATTCACCGAACTTTATTTTCAGAGGTAGTATTATCCTACAATCTACCTATAATCCTGTAATCCTATAATCCACCTTGTATACGAAAGTTTGTGAATACGAAATTTATTCAGATTTTATAATACAAATATAATACAGGTAAGTACGAATTTTCAGTGAATTGCCCTTTATTTTGGTTCGGAACATAAACATCTTCAAATTTTCTATAAAAAAAGTAAAATAAAGGATTGCATTAAAGTTACTTTCTATTTTTTCTCCTTGACAATCTAAGTGTTTAGAACGTAATATTCCGTTCACTAAGCTCTAAATTTCCATGTAGTTCAAGCACTTTTTAAGATAATATAATTCTATAGATTTAAGGAATTTTCAATACATAGAAAAATGATTAATACTCTCGAGATATACATTCATATTTGTAATTATTATCATTATTAGTTTTATAATGTTGAAAGAATCGTACTCTCTCAGCATTAAAAATAGAATCCAGAAAAAGAACATTACAATTTCATGCATTTGCAAGAAACTCATAAGGTTAAATAGACGTTTAAGTCATGCATCTATTTTAAAAGCAACAGAAAATATTATTTTTTCGTTTTGATTTATTTTCAAAATCTAGCTTTCAAGAAATAATTTTCATGGTAAGGACTTCTTGTGATTTTTTCACGATACGTTT
The DNA here is from genome assembly GCA_964019185.1 of Maratus speculifer. Taxonomy (NCBI): domain Eukaryota; kingdom Metazoa; phylum Arthropoda; class Arachnida; order Araneae; family Salticidae; genus Maratus; species Maratus speculifer. The sequence continues at coordinate 163,169,614 of OZ025294.1, read as the reverse complement.
ATCACCATTTCTCATATTTAAACTATTATAACTGAAGAAATTATAATACCTTAAGAAAAGTTAAAGATAAATTACTTGGAGCATGACATTTTTAGATATTTTTCTTTAGTTTTGATCCAGCAAACAATATATATTTATATGTATATCTAACATATAAAATTCTCGTGTCACAGTGTTAGTTGCCATACTTCTCAGAAACGGCTTAACCGATTTTGATGAAATTTTATATGTATACTCAGCAAGTTTGAGAATAGATTGTTATCTATTTTTTATAACCCTAAGTGATGTGGAGAAGTGGGGTGGCCCACCCCAATCGTTAAAGCAAACCGTAAACAAATGAAAGCGCCTCCAATTTACGTGCAAACATGTACATGCTATGACGACGTCATAAGAATTATTGTCCTTGACAAGTCATTGTTGAAGTGCTTTGCGAATTATTATTTTCGTGGTTTAAAGTTTTTTACCGTTTATGCGACTGAATCTCTTGCATTTGTTTTCTTTATGAAGTCGGATAGTAGTTGTCAACTTAATTTCAATTGAAGTTATCGTAGAATATGTGTTTATTAGTATGTTAATTAAAAACAACAACGTTTGGCGTTTAAATAAAATATTTTGCAGAGATGTCATATACTACAAACCGGGTATGGTGCTATGTTTTTTATAACAATTAACTTATTTTCTAATGTCAGTTACACATGCATTTTTATGATATTTTCTGTTATTTGAAAGAGGAAATAATAAATAAACGATATTTTATACAATAAGTAAGTAGAAAAAAAATTATGTCGCTATAAAAAATAAAATTAAAAAAGTCCTTAATAAATAAACAGCAATAGCCTATCAATTTATTTTTATTGCTTTAAGTGATATATTAAAAATAACACAAATACCTTATAGCTTTACAAGTTTCATTGGTCTTACTGCAACTTTATCAAAAGCAAATAAAGAAATTTTTCGTAGCCTTTCACATTTAAAACGAGAAAATATCCTCTTATCAAATGCTTCACACATATTCAATCCAGCATCGATGAAATGTTACATATAATATAAAAATCACTTTAACATATCAATTTATTTTTATTGTTTTAAATGATCTATTAAAAATACCACAAATACAAATACACAAATACAAATTATATGTAACATTTCATCGATGCTGGATTGAATATGTGTGAAACTTTTGATGAGATATTTTCGCGTTTTAAACATGAAAGGCTACCAAAAATTTTTTTATTTGTTTTTGAAAAAGTTCCCGTAAGAGCAATAAAACTTTTAAAACTATAAAGTATTTGTGTTATTTTTAATAGATCATTTAAAGCAATAAATATAAATTTATATTTTAAAGTGATTTTTATATTATATGTAAGCAATAGCCTAATTAAATAAAATATTTGGCCCAGATGTCGCATACGCATCGAGTTTGGCGCGATCTTTTTTATAACAATTTGCCGAAAACTTCATTTTCGAATACCATTTACACACATACTTTTAAATTATTTTCTATATTTCGAAAAAGAAACAACAATAAATAAACGATATTTTATACAATGATTATATATAACAAAACTACATATGTTATTTAAAAAAATAGAAAATTTCTTAGAAAATAAACAACATTAGCCAGGTATATTTCTACGTATATGTAATTATGGTATTGATTGTACTTGGTTATGGTACTTGGTTAAGTCGTCGACCAAAAAACCATCGCCAAACTATATGATAAAATGCCAGAAATGGATGATCGTGAATGTCGCGTTCATTGACATTAAATACAATACACGTGTTTAAAACGCCATTAAGTGATTTTTATTTCGACTTTTTATTTGTATTTTTATTAATATTCTACTAAATTTTTTTTGTTATTTAAAATGAAAATTGTGTCAGTATATATACTTGCTAGGAGTTTGGAGATTTCTATAATTTGGCTAAATTGGTAGACGGGATAACCAAGTAGTAACGTAATAATATATAGCGATATGCATACATATATAAATACATGATATATATACCTATAAATAAATACATCTACAGACCTATAATATACGCTTATATAATTTTTTATAGCTTCATATATTTCATATATTTATTATATATGTCAAATTTAAATAAAAGCTGTAAAATTTTCTGAGAAAAATATGATAAATACAAAAAAATACAAAAAAAGTTACATATAATATAAAGAATCACTTTAAAATATCAATTTATTTTTGAATGCTTTAAGTGATCAATTAAAAATAACACAAAAACCTTATAGTTTTACATGTTTCAATGCTCTTACGGCAACTTTTTCAAAAACAAATAAATGATAAAAAAGAAATTTTTCGAAATATACAAAAAAACATAAATCACGTAAACATGAGCATAGAAAAGTAAAACTGGAAATGAGAATGAATAAAAATAATTGTGAACGTGAAATATTACAAATTATTGTCTTAAAAACCTTTGAAGTATTTCCTGTTTCATTTCAATGTTTGCTATGAATTTGCCTCCATGGAATTACCTAACATTTGGAAGGAAATGCTTCAAAGATTTTTAAGACAATAATTTGTAATATTTCACGTTCACAATAATTTTTATTCATTTTCATTTCCAGTTTTACTTTTCTATGCTCATGTTCACGTGATTTATGTTTTTCTGTTTATTTCGAGAAATTTCTTTTTTATCGTTTATTTGTTTTTGAAAAAGCTGCGTAAGAGCAATGAAACATGTAAAACTATAAGGTTTTTCTGTTATATTTAATTGATCACTTAAAGCATTTAGAAATAAATTAACAAACAAACGGCTAAAGTCCGTTCCAATAGCAAAAAGGAAACCCTAAAGGCAACATCATGCATTCATTTAATACAAAAAAAAAAAAAAAAAAAAAAAAACGCAGGATATCAATTTTTTTTCCGATATGTGTACTTATACTTATGTTATTACATTACGGTTAATTATTTATTTAAGTTTTATTACACTACAGGAGGCGTGGCATTTTTAAAAAAACTTTGTGCATTTTGAGCTTTAAAAAGTGAAATAATTGCAAAAATATGTAAATAGCTATGAAAACAAACCTGGGGAGCTTTTTTTGTTTATATGCATATGTATGCATTAAAACATATGCAATATATTCAATATTTGTTTATACATAAATTACTTTTGTTTCTACATGAAAATAGATTAATGGGCTTTTTAAATTAAATAAATTTTATACATATGAAAAAAATGCTTATGTACCTATACTTATATATAACAGTTTGTCCTGACTGTCTGATAATCAACACACAGTCCAACCTTCTTATGATCTAAAAATGCACTAAGACGGGATTTTCGAAAATGCCTGCCCCTTAGGGGAGGATCGAAAAAATTTTGAACATCTTGCAATATCTCAGCAGTAGTTATAAGGAGGAACATAAAATTCCAGATTATAAATGTGCTAAAATATATTTACAGACGTATTTCAGCAATTTTGCAAATTCTTCTCAAAAGGGAGTTGAAAGGGATTCGAGAAGTTTAGATCATTTGGCATACCTCAACGACCGTTTTAAATAGGAACGTGAACTTGCAGAAAATAAATCTATTATAAAACTAATTAAACATGTGTTTCAGTGATTTTAAAATTTCCACCCCTGAGGAGGGGCTAAAGTGGTGGTCGAAAAATTTCAAACTTTTTTTGGACCCGTCATGTGTTACATTATCTTAAAGCACTCGAACTACTTTTTCAGATTAGGGAACATTTATTCCTCCTCTCCAATTTGGAACCCCAGGCAGGAGATTACATTTAGAAGTTGCAGTGTTCTATCATTTTAAATCGGATTTTTTTGCGGAGCCCTCTGATAAATATTATTTGTAATATATGAAATTTTTAAAGGGACAGAGAGAGAGGAGGGAAAATGTTTTCCGGGTGGAAGGGCACAATTGTTGGAATCCTGGGGTGTATTTTTTCAACTTTTGCTGACACTAATCATGTGACATATCCCTGTAAAGCTCTGTGGCTAATACTTTATGTTACACGCCTTCAGAGTACTTTGCTCAAGCGGTGAATTTTTTTTATTTAGCCGACACCTTTTATGTTATATATCGTTGTTTGACCTGTGACCATTAATTTATATTATGCACTTCCCGTGACCCTCCTGGGAGGTACATTTAAGAAAAATGCCACATAATAAATTAAAACTATCGAAATGAACTTAAATAAAGTAGAAACTGACTTTAAAAAATATTGATCCTAGTCATCATCCTATTAGTTCCTGTTTTTTTTTTCCACAAGGAGAGCTTTTAATTCTTATTTCTTTAGCTATTTTTGAATTAATTGCCAAAAAATTTAAATTTTTTATATTTAAACTCTTTTACCTTATTACACTTACACGCGCTTTATCTACTTTTTGCAACCATGGAACGCCGTCACATGACTTTTCCACTAATGTGGCTTCCTCAAAATCTCCTTTTGATCTGTTGTTTTTAATTCCCTCAATTTTTAGTTTCATGTATTTACCAAAATAAACATGTATTTTATCTATTTCAGAAATTCCCACCTTAAAGGGCTGAATAGGTTACTCGTACTTTTAGAACATTTCGATACATCTCTACAGCTGTTATAGATAGAAGCGCGAAATTAAAAATAGCAATTCTACTAAAAGTAGTTAAATATAGTGATTTTAGAGTTAATTTTTTTCTATTATGTCGTCAATATGTAGTTTGATCCGTATAATATGAGATTATAGAAATAAAAAATACGTTATGGCTATTTGATAAGTTTTTAACTGTTAATGGATTCGTTTTATTTGATACAAGATTCTTTTAAAGAAACCGACCAGTGTAGCAGTCGAAGGCTGCTAGTATATATACATATGTATATATATATATATCCATTTACTTTTGAAAATACATTTTTTAATTTTATTACTATGTGATATTGTTAAAATTTTTACGCTAAAAATTTTCAATTTTTCTTTAAATAGATATTTTGAAAAAAAAATGCTGAATCAACATGGGAGCTTATATATTTCTTTTTATTTAAATGAAAAACGAAGTCTGTAGGTAATGTTGTCTCCTTTGGTACCCTGTATTGAGTTCATAAAAAATTACAGTCTAAAGCCAGTGCTGAAACCACTAAATAACATGTCAGTGGGCGGCATTTCCACAAACGTTCGTAAGAAAGTACTGGACCTAAGAGTGACCTGCGTTTCAAGGGGAATCTTAAGCAAAATAAAACAACAAGGACTGGTGAAGACTTTAAAAAATTGGGAAATCGCTGAAAGAAAATCCCACGATACTAAAACCTTTTATGGTATAGCAGCATGTCTAGGAAAGTATATAGTTCAGATAATTTTCAGACGCATATATCGATCTTGCCCTGGTGCTTGGTCAATATATGATAAATTATTAAAATGCAATGTAGTAAGGCTTATTTCTGATAATTTTTTATATTTTTTAATGTAAAGTAAAAAAAGCGTCTGTCTGTATGATACACAGGAAATATCTATGTCTTCATTGTTAAACTCATTTTACTTGAATATGGCCTTTGAAAGGATATGCGTTACCTATATTACCGTTATTATAATATTCCCTAAAATTCAGAATTTCTAAAATATCTACATATTATATTTTGACAATTAATTTTAAGTATGCAGACCTAATTGATTAGATTGTGTTATATGCATAGATTATTATGCATTTCTGAATGGCTTTTGTTCTTTTAAATGTAATAAGAGTTTTGTAAATAGTAATAATAGTGAATAAAATGCGTTAATTATTATTTTATTTTTGACGCTACGTCCATTATTTTTTAATCCTGCATATTTTTATAGGCTTTTTCCCCAATTAAAGTTCTTTTAGAGTATCAGTTTTTCCAGCGAATTTCTTACTGAATATAAGTTAATTTGATGAACAAAAAAGTGCTCAGTTCTATTTTAAATTATAATTATTTTATCTTCTAAACAGTTTACATGCCTAATAATTTTCGCAGTAATTAAGTATTACGTGAGTTATTAACAAACATTTTATTGTAGACTCCACATAGGTGTCAGTGTAAATAATAAATTACGCTTGGAAATTTATGTAGATTCTTTATAATTTATTTTTCATTTGTAGTTGTAAATAACCATGTTTTATTATAAGTTTAACATTCTAAATTCTATTGATGAAACACAGATGTATTGCCATGTATCATAAAATATAAAAGTTTAGTTTTCTTTTTGAGTCTAAAAATCACTTTTAAGTTAATTTTACCACTGGATAAACCTCATTAATTCTTTAAAAAATGGATACAGATGAATGATGTATTGGCTGGGAGTTGGGAAATGCGGGTTACTCATTAGCAAAAAGTTAAATCCCCAGTCAGCCGTAACTTCTAATTTCCTGTAACAAGTTTCTCTCTTTTTCCGTATAATTACAAAGTTACTTTTTCTTTTTTGAGTCATTTGTTTTCATTAAGAATGGTGTTTTCTGTACTGTCCCAAATCTAATCAATCAGGTAAAGTTTGTTTTTCAGGAATAAGATATGCAAATGGCAATATTACTCTTTTATATTTCTCTTTTAATACCTTTATTATTTTTCATTATATTAAAGGTGGCATGTTCATTAAAAATATTTCATGAAACGTTTCCCATAGAAAGCTTTTCCGTAAATGTAACTTTATTAAATTTTTATTCCCTTTTTAGTAACAATATTGATTATTTAGCAAAATAAAATAAAATAAAATAAACGTTTATTTATATTTTTGTTAAAGTGAGTGTACTTTTTCTTTGAAAACTAAGTTTATGTCTATGTCTATATCTCTGTTTACTTTCCCCAGCTAAAACCAGTCTACTATTTTTGACACAAAATTGAAATTAGTGGTCTATTTCACATCGGTAATTTGCTCTGGCAAATTAGTAAACTTATCACTTTTGCATTCTCACGCCACAATAGCATTGATAAAACAAAATCTAATAAAGAAATTCGTTGAAATACCCATTTAAATAAAATTATAGTAAAATGCTTTCTTGATGTATAAGGAAAGATTATGAAATTTTATTAACTGCATAGTTACCAATGACGTGTCAAATTCTTTGTGATCCTTAAAATCATTATCCTATAAAACAATCAAATACCAACGAAGGCTTAAAGCATATGATTAAATTCATTGCAAAATTCATTTTTGTCATGCGTAATAAAGGAAAATAAAATTTGAATTATTTAATCAGAGCTTTTTTGAAATTGTGTACTTGAAGGCAACTTCTTTTTAAAAAGTGGGGCTGACCAAATAAATTTGAGTAAGAGACGCTGGAGTCCAAAGGGTCAATTATTCAAGCATTTCTGAGGAGTGAGCCAACATTTGCTATTTTTTAAATTCTGACACGTTACTATTATTTTCGAAAGGATATCAAATTTTGAAATCATTTAGTTTAATGCGTTATAAAAAATATTTGAGGATATTTTGTTATGACAAGGTTGAACTTCCGAAAGTATATCCTCTGAATGAGAAATAAAATTACTATGTTTTTAGAATGTAGACACTTGGAAACTTAAACTATGTTTCTTACGTGTTTTTGTTTTTTGTAGTGATTTTTATAATGTATTTACTTGTTAAGATTTGTGTGCAAAGCATTAATTTATTACTAGTGAATCAAAACACCCATCCATGGCATTGTAAACAAAAAATGTGCAGAAATGGCTATTGATTCAAATTTTAAACCAAGTGATCTATTATAATTTCAATGTACTACCTAGCCTTTCACTAGATTTTTTTTATTCTGTTAAGGAAGACGTTATACATATTTCTTTTAAGCACGATTTTTGTAGTTTCATAATTGAAAACTTTATCTTGAAGGAATAAGTTAAGATATATTTTAAGAGTAATTTACATGTTCAATTATTGAAAAGATTTTGAATAAAGTATTGAAGCGACAAAAATTTTAAAAAAAGTTTAAAAAACTTGTATTTATCTTAGGATTTTTTATGAAAATCTTTATTTACCTTGGAAAGAAGCATTCTGAAGTAAAATTTCATAATTCTATAACAATGCTATTGTAAAGCAGCAAATCGTCAAAGTTTTGTTAAACATTATAGGTATTTCTCGGTTGGAATTATGTTTTGCTTTGAATAAATGAAATCGCATTATTATTTGTTATTTTTTTATTATTTTTAGGTTTTATATTTTCCGTTTTTAAACTTAGCCTTAACTATATTTCGAATATGTTTTAAATATATATTTTCTTTGATTTTTAATAGTTTAATAAAAAACTACATTTAAACTTTATTTATTCATTTATGTTTGGTATTCATTTGGTCCTTTATATGTCTCAGACATTTATGTATAGACTGATTGTAAAGTTGGCCTGCAACTAAGTAATCCATTTATAAGACTTACGTTGCTCTATAGATCCTTTCTCATTAAATAAAGCAAATATTGCTATTATAAGTTTCTGAATTAAATTTTGGTTGTCTGAATTAGAAAAATACACTAAAATAAAATAAAATAAAATAAAATAAAAACAGATTTAAAAAAACTTGTAGTAGCATATACTGTATCAAGTCATTAGTGAATTAAAAGCTTTTTGTAACACAAAAATCTCTTACACATTTTTAAGCCGTCCTTTTAAAATCTCTATCACAATTTCAAAAATAGCATGATATTGAGTTCTCATAAATTTTTAAATACTTTTTGAAATTACGTAAAACTTCTAAATAAATTTAAGACATATTACGTTTTTATAAAATATAAAAATGAACATTTTTAATGTAATATAATGAAAGATACAGTTCAATTAATACTACAAAACTTTTCCATAATGTATGTCACAACCGCAACGATAATTCAGCTTAGAATAATATATGAACATAAAATTTATGTTAAAATAAAATTTGAACTTTAATTTATAAAATGAATTAATGAAATAAAAATTCTTTTTTCGGAAACTATTTAAAAAATTGACTTTCACAAAGAAAACAAAAATAATAAATGTGGATTAATTAATAATTCAAAAATAACGAAAAGATTTACTTATCTTTATAATAATAATTCATTCCAAATTATTTGAACTAGCGCTCATTTTAATGTAATTTTTATGTTTACATACCTATTTTAAGTTAAGATATCCACAGAGTATGCCATATTATGTAGAAAAAGAAACATTATTAATTATATATATACACACACACACATTTATATATATAACTTAAGATTTAATTATAATGAAGAAATTTATGTAATTTCAATAATTATTTAGAAAATATATGAACTTAAAATTACATCACTTTTGAGCTTTAATGGAGATCCCTTAACAGATTTCGGACGTTAAGGACAATTTTAAATTTCAATATTAAAATTATCACACACAAAAAGCAATTAATAAACATACACCTTTTAAACAAATAACTAATGTTTATCAATATAATTTTACGCTTGTTTTAAAAATAATTTATTTATTACTGAAAACGACATCAAAATTGTTAGAGACGAGAACTAATTTTTTAACCAAAAAGAAGACGTAAAACGAAAATTCTTCTAATAAACACTTCTTGCAATTAAATATCAGTCTTTATTGACAAACTATTTTATCCATACTTTTATTTTTTGTTACTTATATACAAATTTCAAGGAGTTTGGATAGTAACAATTTATTTTAAATCTTAAATTACCTCATGTAGAAAAGAAATTATCCCGGTACTTGAACATTCAAAATTCCTTTTTTCTGAAATACAGAAAACGATATAACAATTACTTGTAATTAAGGTATTCGTATTTTAATTATATAAATATTGCTGAACATCAGTACGAAACTTGTTTGCAGTGATTTTTGTTTTAAATTAAGATTCTTATAAACTTGCATTAAAGGTGTAAAATCATGCATATTTGAATTTTTTTCGAGCTTTTTAGAACATGTCCGGTCAATACACAGCAGGTGAACTTGCAAAAAATATTTTGTTAATGAAGAACTCTTTATCATTTGTTACTAAGCCAGTGCAGTCAATTCTGTGACAGAGTTGTCTGTGGTCGACTCTAGTTATTGCTAGTTATATGCAGCTATGAATTCAAAATGTAAAAATCTACCTACTGCAGTCATCCGCAGGAAAGCACTTCTGTAGAATTTTGGCATATTTTTATCGATCATAACCTCCAAACTCCAAAACAACCCTCCGTCCAATTGTTGACTTATATATATATATATATATATATATATATGTGTGTGTGTGTGTGTGTGTGTGTGTGTGTGTGTGTGTGTGTAGCTGTTATTTGAATATTTAAAATTTAAAAAAAAATACACAAAAGTTTAGAAATCCAAATTTATTTTATGATTAAGTATTACCTGTTAAGTGCCTTGACACACATATTTCTGGGTATCTTTTGTTTCATCTCTAACTTAATAAATGATTAAGGTATAATAGTTTGAACTTCTAGAGTGGTTGATATTTTTAAACAAACAAGAATGAAATAAAAAACAGGCATTAATTCATGACTATTAGTGAACGCTAGCTTAAAAGTTCTCGCCAAGCTTGGTTAACAAAAATTCTTGCTAAGCTTGGCGACAAAAGCTATTGCTAACCTTGGCGACATTTGGCAAAATACCGCCAAATTTAGAAACAAGCGTTAAATAACCATAAATTATGCCAATTTGGCTACAGCTACTGATTTTGTGTATTCTCATTCAAATTCAGTATTTACGAAGCTTCATTTATAGAGTTTGTCACATTTTCATTATTTAAAATTTGAGTAAAATTTATGAAATATTAAAATTAATAAATAAGCAAATTTAAATGAATCAAATAATCGAGTTCCACTAATTTCAGCTTCATGAGTCTGAGTTAAAGAAAAAAATTGAACATGAAAGCTGTTTTTTTTTTCATTTCGCATATTCCGACAGGTCTTTTAAAAATGCTTATACCATATATTTAACAAGGCATGGATTTTTAAAAATAATAACTTCTCTTTTAGATACACCACATAAATACTGAGATAGTAATCAATAAAACAGCTATAACTAATTGAAAGCATAAAAAACAAACAGCTAATGCACATTAAAGTCAGTAAAACTGATGTTTATCGTGACGTTTATCTTGAATGATCACATGAGCTTATGTTGATGACTAATCGCTGGATTAACTGTGACCATTGTGGAATGTGTGAAACCTTTAAAAACATAATTAGTGTGAAAAATTTACTTAATCCTACTTTATACAATAGGATTATGAAGCAACTTTTCAAGTATGGAGGATTATACATTTTTTCTTTTCTTTTATATATATATATATAAATAAATAGATATACATAAAGAAAAATTCGTTCGCCAAAGTATTTTATAAAACGTTAACTCACAAGCAAAAAGGAAAAAAAAAAGATTTTTTTTTTTAATTCAGAGATTTATTTATTTATTTTACGAGGAATAAATAAAAAGCAATATTAAGTATATAAAAAGCTTCTCAAAACTCTGCAATAATTTAAATTTGAGAATATTTCCGAGTAATTTATTTTTAAAAGTTTAAAAATATCAGATATTTTATTTTTAATAAAAACAGTTGGGTATATTAAAAACGTAAATCTAATATCCTTATGAAATATTTTAATATTTTATATTGTATGAAAAAAACTTTTTTTAAATGTCTTTTAGTAAATAAAAATGACTGTAAAATTGGAAAATAAAACGTCTGTTACAATTCGAAGAATTGAAATAGTAAAACATTCATTTATAATAATAATAATAATGATTTTTATCACACTTTTTAAGTTTCAAAGCATTTACATGTTCTATTTTTTTCCGAGTTGGTATTTATTAAAATAACGAAATTTTTATTCACGATACTGTTTGTTAAAAAAACGAGAAATGATGTATCACAAACAGATTATGAATTAAAAAAAAACTATTATGCTATTACTAGTATAAATTCTGGTCCAATAATAGAACAGTAGGTAAATGTCGAGGTTTTAGCATAACATTTGAAATAAGTGATAAAAAATATTCATATATTGACAATACGAAAAAATAAATTGAAATGTGAAGCTCAGAGCTTATTTATTTATGGGCTTCTGGAGTTTCTACAAAAAAAAAAAAAAAAAAAAAAATGTAATCTGGCCTAAATAAGTTGTTTATAAAAGAGGAGAGATTACAGGTCCGTTCAACATGTAATAAAAGGTACACATTTAATGTAAATTCAGCGCAAATATCTTTTACAGACTTCTACTATAAGTCTTTCTGCTCGACACAAATGTTCTCTCATACTGCTCATAAAATCCAATGCATAATTACCACAGGTCTCTTCAAATACTACACTCTTACATTGCATGACATTCGGTAATGCCGTGAGTACAATCTATTCTATCTATATTATAAAGGCCAAACATATCTGCGCGTAACGCATGCATCATTTTGCGAATGGCAGCACCTTCACATACAATTCGGTTTTGCAATTTTTTGGTAATAATTTTATACTTCTAAAAAACATATCGCACATTTTCAATTTTTACACCATCGTATAGAGAAAAATATGTACTTTTAAATGCAATTTGTTTGAAAGCTGTATCTCAATTTGTTTTCGAGACATTAAATTTTATAGTTTTTAGTACGAATTTTGTAATTGTGGCAACGGAAATACACCATTTTCTCTTAAAGCTGATAAAAATTGAAATGTTCGCATGTAAATTTTGAGAAGATGAAAATTATTACAGGTTTAGATTTCACGTGATATTCTAAGATCGTGGTGTCAATTTGATTTTTTTTTTCATAACCATTTATATAAAACGTAAGAGCCTCAATTGATAACTCAATCTTAATAACTGATTTTTATTATATTTTACTTCATTATTATATTTTTGCATATGCGGTTAAAGTTTAACTTTAATAATTTGGACAACTGAGTTTTACGAAAATAGTATTTTTTTTTTTTTTTTTTTTTTTTTTTTTTTTTTTTTTTTTAACAGATTTAAATAATATTTGTTTAAGAGCTAAACCGACCATTGTAAGATGCATTTTTTACTGTAGCTAATTTTGTAGATTTATTATAAATCAATGAAACATTTTCTTCTTAAACATTTACTTTCGTCGAATTTCGACGGGTTCCACCTTGTATATATAAAATCATAATGAAAACGAATTTGTAAAACGATTTTATGAAACGACTGTCTTAAAAGACTCATTGTGTATCATACAATTTTTTCCTTTTAAAATATTGAACGTTTACAGTAAAATTAATACCAATTATCCATAAAAATCCGCGGATTTTAAAAAAGGTAGTAGAATTTAAAATTTTAATTAGTTTTCAAGATTTTTTTTTTTAATTTTGATAACATTGTCTAATGATGGTTACAAAATAACTTCATTTTTGTAGCAAAAAAAGGGGGAGCTATAAGGATTATTTAATTTCTGTTTCCCCCTATTTTTAAATAGAAATTAAAATTATCTTTTATTTCAAACATGAGGAATCCTCATGATTGAAATAAAATAGATATTAAACATAATTCCCTCCTTTTTTAAAATAAAGAGGACAATATTTTGATTAGATTATATATATGTTTTTCATAAAGAAATAAAATATTATTTGCACGCATTGGATCTTCAGAAATAATGTTCTTTTCGAAAAGCAAAAATCGTTGGTCTTTTTCATCGTTGTCATGAATTTCATTGACTTAAAATAATCATTCCTCAGCATTTATCTTTTAGCATTTTTTTCCTATTTATATTTACAAATACATAATGATATTTAAAGATAAATGCAATTTTCTAAGTATTTATTTCAATTTATGTAATGAAAGTGTTTTAAGTAAATTCTTTCAGATGACGTCATCTATATAAACTTGAAAAGGTGAAGGAAGTTAATAGGGAGTATTACTTACTGATATCATTTCGTCAAGTTTTGAACATTTTAATGAATCGAATTTATGCAGACTAATTTTCTTATGTGAATTGTATGAAATAATATAATGTTTGTTTAAAATTAAGAAAGATTTCCTTTTTTTCTTTTTTCAATTTTAAAGAAAAAATAACATTAATAACACAAAGGTGAAAATGCCAGGATCTATGTAGTTTTTTCCCTATTAGCAGGAAGATATTAATAAATCATTTTTGCGTTTGAAATAAACAGCGAAAAGTCTGCAAAAATGCAGGCTTCTCATTAGTCAGTCTGATTTCGATAACTGCGAAATTTCTATCTGGATCCCGAGCATTATTAGGAAAAAAATAATAATTGGAGCTATTACAGAAATTCAATTCGAATATAAAGCAAATTAATACTGCAATATTTTTTAAATATTTGCGATTTAGAAATTTTAAGAGTTGTTAAATTTCTTTTGGAATTATTCAGGTTATTCTAAACGAATATATGAAATAATAATCGGCAAATTTTACCTAGTTTAGGGTATCTAAATCTTTATATTATGATAGAATAAATTAGTTTGAATTTATGTGTTGTTTATTGAGTGTGACAATCTAAGTCAGGTTTTAATTCAGCGATTTATTAGATGTAATTTTATATTATTGTTTAAAATATATTTTATAATAATTTATTTTTTAAATAGATTTTAAGAATAGATTTTAAGAATTTTTTAAATATAAAAATATGTTAATAACATTAATTAAAAATATATTTGAAGGCTTTATTTTGTGTTGTTTTGCCGAAAATTAATATTTAAAACCACTATTAGATATCCATTTGACTGATATTTTCAGATATCGTCATGGTTGAGCAAACTTTTGTAGTAAATATTCCATTTAAAATCCCACATCTCTTGTTATATCCTATTTTACTTCTTTAGCGAATGCATTTTTGTAAAAGTTGATAGATTGATCTTATGGCACACCATCCATTATCCAAACAAAAGATCCACAGCTGTAAAGATCCGCATACTTAAAAGTACATTTATTTTAAAAGAGCTGTAAAACAGTTTTGCATCATACTTAAATAAGACTATGATGAAATTGTCTATGTCAGTTCATGTAATGATTATATTCCTGTCGCGAATATAAATTTAAATTTAACATAAACGTGTGGTTTTATGCTTTTGTTTAAAGTTCTTGACAAATGATGTTTTTGATAATTCTTAAGATTATGAGGGATAGATTTTCTGCTCAACTGTAGGTTAAATTTTATCACTAATAATGTTGTTATTCGGCTTATTAAGGTATGCACAAATCTTCGGAACTTTATTTTTTAATTTTTGAAAATTTTTTATGCAATTTTTAAGATGACATTTCAACTAAAGCTTTGAAGTGTATATAAATATTTCAGCAGTTTACCAAAATTATTTTTAAAAGTAAAAACTGTCAAAATTATGTACAAATCTGATATTTCCGCAAAACATGCTAACTCAAAAAAACAAATTTTCATTTTGCATTTTGTAGATTGCATAATAAAAGTAACAACTTGATGTAGAACCTAGGTTATTTGTATATAATAGTACATAAAGATGCTGTCAGAAGCTATGGCAGTTGAAATACTGATGTAACACAAAAGTTAAAATTAGTTGTTACTATGTCAGTAATACTGCTGCAAATATAAAATGACTTGTGAGTGTAAAATAGCTTGTGATCGAAATGATCTCAAAAGCTATTCTCAAATTTTAATTGGGTGAGAAGGCCACCGAGCTCGATTGAATGGCCGGTATAAAGGATTGGATTGTACAGTGCTCACTTTGAGTCAATGTATTAAATGATATTTCTCTGATGCATGATATGTTCATTATATCTCCCTTTGTTATTTTATTTAAAAAACTGAATGTCTTTTAATTTTCTGATTGATTTGGAGCCGCAACATTATCATAAATAAATCTTAATTATTATAATTATTAGTATTATAATCCTACTATTACTACTAATAATTAAATGATAATAAATATTATTAATATTTTTATTATTATTAACTAAAAAGTGTTTTTGAAAATTTGAGAGAATCCATACATACTAAAAAAAACATTGCTTACCTAATAAGCAGCGGTGTGAATGTATTAATGAATGTTTGTAAATACTATATGTAAAATGCTTCAAATATTTTAATTCGACATTTATTTCCAAAATAATGCACTGTTATTTCACAATGTTTTCTATTTTAACCATTTTTTCAAGAGTAAAAATACGTCTCTCACAATTTATTTGCTTGTGTCTTTATCAATTTACATGAAAATAATTAAGTTAATTTAAAAATAAGTATATAATTGACTACCTTTACTTCTAAAGTACCATTCAGAAGAATTTCAGCAAATTTATTTTGCAAATAATCAGGGATTAGCTAAATGGCTGAATATGATCATGGTTAGCCTAAAGTAGTTGCTTTGAATCCTGGCCATGTTTTTCTTCCAGATCATTGTCACATAATTGCATATTATATTCACATAATTACACACACACACACATATATATATATATATATATATTATATGTTTTACTCACTTCTATTATATCTTGAAAGCGTAAAAGAATTTTTACGCACATTGACTGAAAAATCTTCCTTCTGTGCATGGGTATCATATTCGAAAACATATAGTGCTAATTATTTTTTGTAGAGCTTTAGTCTGATTATTTTATAAACATAAGTAATGTAAGATAATTACTGCTGTAATTTGATAGGATGAACATGATCACTCTTGTAATCCAAGAGCCGACAGCACAAAATCCTAGGGTATCATGCACAAGAAAAAACTCACTATTTTAAGAAAAAATAGATATAGGGGAATCTAATGATCAACGTCTACCGGAAGTGAAGTGGTGCATAAGACAAAACTTAATACCGCCATTGGTTAACTCGTAGGTTTATCATTGTATTTTCTTGTTCCCAATCCTCCGTGTTTCCATACTTTTGATTGAATGACAAACACAATAATAAATTTAAGTGTCAGCACTTGTGGTATTAATTTGTAGCTTATGCACCACTTTACTTCCGACAGACATGAATTTTGATTTCACTATTTCTATTCTTCCTTAAAATAATTTTTCTCGTGAGTTTGATATCTTAGTCTTTTGTGCTGTCGGTTCTTCGACTATTGTCTACTGGTCTAAATTAGCGAGAAATGATAAAACCCCACTAATAGACATCGACCCGTGTCGCTATCAGTTTTGGTTATTCACGGATAAGTGATTTCACACTAAATAGAGAATGGTTGAAAACGTCTTTAAGTACTTAAAACTCGCCCTTATCACAAACCTATTAGTTCAAACATATTTTCGCATATTCAGTATCATTATATTTTATTCCGATAGGAATACTCTGATAGTATTAATTGTGTAGCTAATACCTTTTTTTGTGTTCAGCACTTTTATAATAATTATTGCATCCAATTGTAAAATAGTTATAATAAGGTTAGAAGTCCACACGAAGTTACTGCGTTACATATTTTAATATTATGTTTCTACTTAATGGAAAGATCTAAACATTTAAAAAATATATTATTAAATATTGGTTGAGTTAGAATTGAACTTAAGGATTCTGAAATAATAATAATCTTTAAGAATCTAAAATATGTAGGATTGTGACATATTTCTTGTCAAAATACAAATTATAAAATTACCTTCAAATTATAAATATTTAAAATAGACTGAAACAAATCGTTATTTTTAAAATTAATTTCAATAAAGTGTTAAATAAGTATACAATTTTTTTAAACTTTACGCTATATTATAAACTTCTAAGACAAATATAATAGTTTGTTTATATTTACATTTTTAAAATGCCAATTTAATGGATTGTGCGCAAACAGATATGAATTAAGGTGTCAAATGCAGCTGCTCTGCAATAAATAACATTTACATGCTCACGCATTGAAAGTTAAAGATTATTTTCCGCTTTTAAAACATAGGGATAGATTTTGACGAGAAACGTATTTTATTTCTTCATTTGCAGCAAAATTATTTTTGAAATAATTAATTTTCAAGTGAAGAACATTTTAATTCATATTTTTGCCGTCTTTGCACTTTATAATGAGAGATTTATTTTTCTCGATATGGAACTTATGTTTCTTGGCATATGACTAATTTTAAAGCATCCATTTCCATATACATTGCATTTTGCTTATAATAAACTTTTTATAATAAATTTTCTTTCCTAAAATTTAATAACGTTTCAGTATATTTATTGTACAACTTTTTGTAATAATAGAATTGTGTGATTTTATTGATTCAAATATAGTTACCATCTCTCCTCAAAAATACATATTACCCTTAAATTTGTATTGTAAAATTAACAGATATATTTGTAAACCGTACTCTGTAGTTAAAAATGCATTCATAGATTTTTAGCTAATAGAGAAAAACTTTAAAAAGCCATCTTTATCATGAAATAGTAAATTTTAACACTTTATACAAAGTTGAAAAGTACTTATGACTTCAGTTTTTCTGTTCAAGACAGAACAGGTTTCCTAACAGGTTTGAATTATTTTCTCTATTTGAATGCACCATCATACATATATTCATTTTATTTTTTTATTTAAAATTGTTTATTTTATTCATTTAGCTACTATTGTTTATTTTCGAAGAAGTATTAAAAGTAATTTGTACAGAAAAATCCGGAAATATTTGGCGAAAACAAGATGTATTAAGCTGCTTGTAATGCAGGCATATTTTCATTTATGACGTATATGCACAACATTTGTTTCATGACATATACTGAAACATTTTTTTTTCTTTTTTGACGTGCTACTTTTACATTGTGTGATTCCCAACGTGAAGTCAAATGAATATTTTCCATGGATAAATAGTTTCAAATATATAGTTCTAACTAATGGCATGATTTTTACCTCAAATTTGATTTGCGTAAAATAACTTTATTATTTAATAAAAAAAAACTCCTTCAGATTGATGTGTAAATATATAGATCAATCATGTTATTGAAATATTAACTTGTTTAAATATTTATAGCATTACAGCAAATGCTAAAGAGAAAAGAACAGATGATGTCATTTTCTTCTTAAAATTGAAAAGAAAATCAAAGAATGATTTTTTTTTCTTTACAGTTATTTGGGCGATTATTATTTCATATATTCTTTTCAGATATCAGAATAGTTCTAAAGAAATTAAATAACTTAAAAAATTTCTAAATGCAAAGCATTAAAAATGTAATATTATTGAAAGGTTAATTCGTTTTAAATTTTAATGACATTTCTCTTATAGCTGATTTTTTTATTGCTAATGATGTCATCATGTTTTGCAATATTAATGTAATTTTCTCTTTAAAAAATGAATAGAAAACCAAGCAGGAAATTTTTTCCTTCTTAAAGGGCTATTACACGTAAAAATTGAAAGCGACAAAAATCGCCTGCGTTTTTTCGTGTTCTTAGCATTTCATTGGCTGTTCGAGAAGAATCTTTACCATCATTTGGATTTCCAAGCAGTTGATTGGCTCTTACTAGCAACTCGCTTCGTTCCAGGCGTCAAAGACGCTCCGACACAAGAGAGTCGCGTACTTCTCCAGCAACTCCCTCTCTCCATAGGATTACATGGAGACGACTGCAATTTGACGCCTGGAGCAGTACACGTGTAATAGCACTCTTAAAGTGCTATTACACGTAAAAATTTCAAGCGACAAAAATCGCCTGTGTTTTTTCGTGTTCTTAGCATTTCATTGGCTGTTCGAGAAGAGTCTTTTAGCCTCCGATGCTATTTTTTCCATACAAACTAAAAAGTGTCGTGTCAAAATTTGTGGCCCACTTTTACATACATAACATACGCAGTATAGGGTAAGTCTTGCAATCTTGCAATGCAATAGTCTTGAAAATCGAAAAAAAATTTTGACGGATTTACACGTTTTAGATACTGAAAATTCCGAAAAACATATTTTTAGAAAAAAAAAAACTGCCGTCCGTCTGTTTGCCTATCGGACTGTAAACTCTCTATCTCACGAACAAATGGAGATAGAGACTTAAAATTTTCTATGTAGGGGGAACTGGGGTACATTGATACATGGGGCACATTGATACACCCCCTCTACCGCTCACAGGGTCATTACAGGAAGTTTCACAACAGCTCCAAAAGATGATGCTAGTGTATTAAACTACATACAGAAAATCTTGGAATGATTCAGTAGTTTGATGAAATGGGACGGGTGATTTATTGTTTTTGTTGTTCAAAAGTAAATATGAGTTGTACAATTGAAATGCTATTATATAACTGTTCCAGTATTTTCAACCAAAATGAATACTCTCCCTGGTAAGTACAGCTACTCTTTATCAGTTCTTTATTATTTATTGTTAGATATATTGTGAAGTGTTGGATTTGAGACTCATTTTATTCAAAATCGCTGTATGGGGCACATTGATACAGTCTATGACGGGGCACATTGATACAGCCTAAATCCTTTAATAGTTCATATTTTCATTATCTTTTATTATTTTTTTTACCATACACTCCTTAATCCAACCTTTTTTTTCACGAAAAATTTCTAATATTAGTTTTTATTGAAGTGAAATAGCTCTAATTTCTTTATATTAGAACATTTTATAGTATTTTTGAAAACAGAAGACGTAGGAACTTACCCAGCATCTAGTGCTAGTAGAACTTATAAAAGAAAAGGACGCCATTCTGGCAAATCTCAAATTTATATCGATTCTCCAGAGAAAAAAGTATTTTCGACATGCGAAATGTTAAGTAAGAGAAACAAACTGCAGAACAGAAAATTATACTTATATTATAAACATAATTTTTAATATAATTATCCTTTATTTTCGGTTTAGGAATCTATTTATAAACAGAAAAACTGGTAATTTTTCCATCTTTCATAAGAAAGAAGATAATGCTGGGGTTGAAGTGCTAGATATGACAAAGTTACCACAGCCAACAATCAGACAAGAAACAGCCAGAACATCAGGTCATAATAATTTAATTTTGATTGCTTTAATATTGCTTAAAAATAAATTGTGGGTGATTTGAATTTTTATAAATAAATATAAAATGGTTTTCTAATTCATTTTCTATGAAAAATATGCATTGGTATTATTTTGTCGTCATTTTTCTCAAACGTATCAATCTGCCCCGGGGATGGGGCACATTGATACAAATGACTTTTTTTGATTTTTTTAAAATTACATGCAAAAATACTATATAAAACAATGAATGTACATTTTTATAACATACTACACAAGTTTTGCTGTCACCTCATGGAAAAAAAACTTGAATTTTCTACTTTCTTGACACCAAAAAAAATCTTAGAAAAAAACTGTATCAATGTACCCCAGTTCCCCCTACTTAGTAACTAAGAATAGGACGAAGCCTGTTAATATCAATAACCTCGATTATCTGGAACTATCTTTTTCGGACTCTCAAAAAATTCGTTCTGATGAAATGTTTATAAAAATTTTCGATTTTTTTATTTTAACAAAAGGACGTAAAAGGCAATAAAATAACACAAATTTTGCATCAAGAACGAAGTCGGTCGGATTACTAGTTGCCGAGATATTTTTAATCCTGTTTTCCACATTCTTCGATGTTTCATAACCCTGTATTGTCTACAAATTTCAATTCAAAGATATGTTTTAATTGGAAATGAGACGCTTAATCTGACGCAATAAACTGTAAGTTAATATGATTATTGTTTTTGGAGTTATAAGGATGTTACTTTTACGCAATCCGGTGCTACTTATGTAGTTTGGTATTTTACATAATTTGTCGAAATGGGGCAATTCATTAATGGAGCATTACTATGTATATTAAGAATATTTAAATATACGTTTAAATTTTGTCTTGGAATTGCAATGCATTTTATAAATAGTTTTCACATTTTATTTTCACATATTATAGAATGCATATCCATGATGGGTAAGTATTATGGTGGCTCCCAACGACTAGTTTCGTAATCTGGCCGTTAAAACGTGACATTCATACAATTTTATTGTTAAAATGCATTTCCTTTTTCTCAGAGTCTATAAAAAAGCGTTTAAACTAAAGAAAAAAATCGTTTTTGATGAATCTAGTCAATGAAGAAGTAGCAAGTCAAATTGCATCTCTTTATTATTCCGTAATTCCGATGTCTCAGAGTGAAATTGCTAATCAGTTGGGTATTTCAAGTCTTTCTGTTTGCTATTATATTGATAAATACAAGAAAAATGAAGTTAGTTCATTGCATTCTAAATGGGGTCGTCCTTCTAAAAGACCTGCATCGATATATATTTTTTTTTAATCGGAGGCGAAACTGAAATCTGCAATGGCAGAATCGACATTCAACTTGTCTTTAGCTTTTGCATAAAAGTAGAAGTCGATTGAAAGATGTTTCAAAATATTTAGAGTATAGGAGTTAAAAGCTTAGGAAATTGTACATTTTCTCTTTTAACCATCTCGCGCTATTGTCAACTGAAAAAAAAAAAAAAACCTTAAGAAAGTTACGGTGGAATTATTATTTTTATGCATGGAGTAAAGATAAAGAAAAGTGATTAAGTGTGGTTACTGGGGTGACGCCAAAAATGTAACTCTAAAATCCATAATCATCAATACGTGCTTCCGCAAAAAAAGAACACTTTTAATAATACTTTTTTTAATACAAGTAGATAATTTTCATTTAAGAAAAAAAACACATACGATGTCAGAGAATTTAGCCTCTGATTTGTTTTGGCCGACTGACGGTATTTAAATTTCAGTGATAACGTGCATCATATTGTAAACCGCTTTAACAAGCTACTTCTAGACTATTTGTCTCTTTAATTCATGATTTTTAAGTCAATGGAATTTATTTCAACGATTAAATTGACGGACGATTTTTTTATGGTGTAAGTTGATACCTGGAGATCGAATAAGTAAAAATAAGAATTTGTTTTGTTAGATATTTTTGAAAAACCTAATTTAATAATAATACTGTCTCATTGTTGATTGAAATAAAAGTTATTTTCAACTTGAATTTGACGATGACGGAAGAAAAAAATCTAATAATCTCTTTTGTTTTCCATTTCTACATTTTTCCCCATAAATGGAGTACATAGATTGAAATTATACAAGTTTAATGCTAATTAGAAAAAAATAATATCACGAAAACTAATTCAAATTTTAAAAATCTAGTGTTAGTATTGTGATCTGTAGATCAATACAGATTTTTTATGTTAATTTTACCGCATAAAATTCAATATTTTATCAGAAATCACCGTAAAAGAAAATCAGTCATTTAATCAGTCGTATCACAAAATAGTTTAAAAAATTCGTTTCATTATGATTTTATATACATAGGGTAGTTATATATGTATTGACATACAGCTCAAATACAGGGCGGTTCAAAAGAATTGGAATAAATATTTGGTTATGGAAGGTAACAGCTGAATATAAATTTTCAAATGTTTTATCCGTTTCCGAAAATGACTACTTATTCAACTTATTTCTTAAATAATGAAGTTTTGTTCAATATTTCAGGAGGTGTTCACAATTTATACTTAACGTACAATTTTCTTGATAGTTTTACGTTTTTAATAGTGTTTATGAAATATAGTAACCCTACAAGTGGCTAGAGGCTCTTCACTCAAAGATAGTTGATGGGAATAGCAGAATTTGGACACAATCCCGTCGGCCTTGATTTTCCTAATTTCCCATTGTTTCCTTCAAATCTTGGATATTCTTACGTAAATATTGGCCAGTTTTCCTTAACGGCCTCCCCCTATTTAGGCTCGATATATGTTGTGTTGATAATCGACCGTTATAAACATTACATTCCAAATATTGTATTACAATCCGAATTTAGGGTCATATTTCATACTTTTTACAAAATAATTTGTTGGGTTTTATGCATACATATAATTCATTTTAAATAATATCGATTATCACACTAATTTTACAAATAAAACGGGAATTATTTATCTCAAGCATGCTCTTTCTTTCAGTCAACATTTATCACTTCGTCACTAAAAAATAACTTTTCATCTAACCATAAGCCACCGATAAAATGACTCAGTTGTATCATTGTATAGTTAGATGTTGATAATCTACAGCATTTTTTTTACTTCTAGACATTTCACAAGATTAAATTTTAAGGAATCGTATAAGGAAAAAAATAAATACGTGTGTTTGAAAATTGTATCTTAATTCATTATTATTATTATAATTGTAGTTTTTACTGCTATTTCTGCAATGTTAGCATCTGAAGATCTCCATTTATGTTGCAAGTGAAGGTAAAATAATAGTTTACCGTACCTTTTTCTTCCATTTTCTCCATAAAACTAATAATAAATTGTGATAAAATACTGGCTATGCATAGAATAGCATCTGTTATAAAATGTATTTTAAATAATATTTTTGTAATTTATTTTCTCCAGCTTCCTTAACTCCTATTAAAAATCTAAAATAATGCAATTGTATTAATCCATATGTAATAACATTTTTCGATTCTTAAAAAGGTAAAGGTTCGATTCTTAAAAAAATTATTTCTGGTGAAACATGGTACTATTATGAATTATATTTGATTTTTAGAATGCATATTAATGTTACAGACATTTGAATCATTAAAAACCTGATTTTATGTTGAGTTTCTTGAATGAAAATATCGCATTTTTGCTTGTTTGTGTATTGTTCTGAGATAGTGATGTAATATGCATACTTTTCAACGGATGCAATTTCAGAGTAGATAGTATATGTGAAATTTTTCAACGGATTCAAGTGCCGTCACTTTACATACACTAAAAGTTTGTATTTTAAATTTTAAAACTGAAATATATTTTGAAATATTTATTTTTTTCTTCTGAAAATTCAGAATTCTTCTCTTCTTTTTGAAATATTGATTGTACATGTGAAGAACAAGCTTTCATATGTAGCTGAGAAATTACAATAAATTACTTTCAAATTTAATCTCAATTTTAAAAGAGTAAAAATTACCTTATGCTCTCTTTGAGAATAATTCTTCTTCTAATTAATATTCATAAAGTCTAATTTCTTGCGAGATATTTAAGCAGTTTGGCTTAGACCAATCTAGTTTGGGTAGTAATAGTGTTTGGCCTGTAACATATATGTGGTTATAGGCTCAGTTCTTGCTACTTACAAGATATTGCAAGTTAATGCTTCACAACAATTAATTTATTCTGTAATATTAAATATATTCTTAAAAAAATAAAATGCAACCATAGGCAATATTGCCGAGATATAATGAAAAAATATATTTTAATGCTTGATAAAGGTTGAAACCTTCAAAAGTATGTTTTATTTATTTAAAGCACATACAAATGATGAGGCGATTTAGAAATACATGACAAGATGGCATTTTTTTAATTTTTCAAAAGCATTTGCATATTTTATCACGCCTTTTTTAATAATGTATTTTAGTAAATATTTTTTGAATGTTTTCTTATTTCATACTAGCCGCCCTGGCGACCAGTTTGGTCTCCAGGCTTATGATTTGGTCATTGGCTTTTTCTGTAAAGGCCTTTAATGATGTCTATCCTTACATTAAACCAAAATATCCTTCATTTAATGCCAATCATTTAATTTAATTTTAAATATTATGTGAAAGGGCTTATTTACATTTCACTTAGTCAAAAAAACTTTTTCAAAGTTGAGTTGTATAGTATTTCACCTAACAGAATGAAACTGAAGTTTGGTTGGATTACATGCTCGAATTATTTTTGCATGGCAAGATTGAAGGTTGGAGAACTTGATACAAGAATTATTACCTCCATAAATTATTTTTTTCAAATCTCTGGAGAATGAATCATTTTGTTTACTTTGGGGGAAACAGATTTTGGGAAATTAATTTAAATTTCCCTCATGTAATATCAAAATTGCATGTACTTCAATGTATTTCATCCCTCAAATATTAGTTTTTTCAAGCGATCTTTATAAAAGTACAACTTTTATATAGGTTTATCCGGAAAAATAATTTTGATTACAACTGGTCGTTTGGCCTATGAAAAGTGAAGTGGTCATCGCGGCAAATTGTTGATGAAAGCCAAATATGCTTATAATAACAATAATCTGTACAATAATCTGGCGACTTATCACCAGCGCTTACTAATATGAAATTGGCTGCATAGCATACAAAGAGTGAAGTGGGTAAGCCCGGAAGTGTTGATGACAGTCACATGACTTAGGCTTTTATTATATACATGATGATAGTAAACAAATATGAATTAAGCTTATTAAAAGGGATTGTTTATAGCAAGGCCCCCTTATCATAATATCAAGGCCTCGCATTCAGGAGAAAATCTATTGTTGAAATTGTCCCTATAATTGCCAACTTATTATATGACTTTGACTCGTAAGTAACGCCACCTGGTGCATACTACTGCTAATAATCCCATAGGAAATAATGGAAAACATTTCAGTTTCTCACATTAGACGGCGCTACCAACGGGAAAATCATGTAGTTCAGCACCCCCTGTACTGCGGTCAAAGGAAACTTGGCGAATGACAAGCCTTGATACTATGATAAGTTAGCCTTGGTTTATAGATTGAATTTACGAGACATTTAAACTGCTAACTACTTTTGTTCTCATGCGCAGGATATTTTTTTTAAAGGTTTCACTTTTTACTAAATATAAATGATTTTTTATTTTAATTCTTTGTCTATACCATATTTTTTTCTGAATTGAAAAATTCAATCTTTGGTAATTTAAAACAGGAAAGCAAAGATCTCTCTCTGAAAAATATTTTTATTCATCTGTACTATTTTCAAACAACGTATGATTACAAAAATATTACTGTTCTTGGTGCAAAATATTAAAAATCGACTATTCTCAATGAGCCAGTAACAATTTTAGACTGTAGAACTGACCCTCTTGGTATATCGATTCTACCTCCTGACTGCGCTACTATCGTGACGTTGCCTTTAAATGTGACGTCTTTTGCAAAGTAGACATTTCCACAAACTGTAAGGTGATGAAGCTGTAGGCATTTCGGCATCTTCTCAAATCTCTTGTCAAGCTCCCTGTAATCACCAAAATGTTCATCGGAAAGACTGATAATGGGTACGTCGTTAAATGGCCGATCCGGATTAATGACTAAACGGCCATTGTTGTTGACATAAACGTCGCTCTTTACCAAGAACAAATCAGATGTGGTTTTCACCGGCAAAAATCTACTGCGAGGTACCATAATTGCGAGTGCAACTTCAAAACAACCAATCGCAGCTCCAACAGCTGTTTCCAATTGAATGATATCCACCTTTTTATTATCGACCATAATATTTTTCCTATTTGGAATGACATCCAGTGATAATGATCTATCTACTACTAGCCTTTTTATAGCTTCAAGACGCATCCATAAATTGTTGGTGTTAAACATAGAAAATTTTCGAGCAAACTTGAATTCTTCAACATGTTCTTTCGGAACTTGCGCAATTTCCAGGACTTTCAGTTTTCCCAAATATTTTATCAGCGTTCCTCCTTTAATATCAGCAGCTGTTTTAGTAGTGACTTCCATAAGGAATTCTGGAAGCACACCATCTCTTTTTGTGGTCATGAGCTCCAATAATTGAAAATCTACTGTTGCACCTAAATTGTCTATATTGGATACAAAACAATATTCTTTTCCGGCTGAAATAAATTCATCAAGTAGCCCAGATTTCACGAAAGATTCATAAAAATTACCGTGACCTGGCGGGTACCAAACTGCATCATTCTCATCATCGTACGATGAACACAGAAGGTTATACTTATCTTCGCTTATTCTAGGATATCTACTCTGTTGAAAAGTGTGTATTTTAATGTTTGTATCTTTATACTTTTTCAACATTATTTCTGTTTCATATTCTGTATTAAAAGAGTTCATCAATACCAAAGGTACATTTGTATTATACCCTGCGTTAAGATTTTCGATTTGTTGCACTGTGAGATCCAGGAAGTTAAGGTCACTTCGCACTGGTATAAGACTTTTAGGTCCACTGCATCTCATACGTGTGCCAAGACCCCCATTTAATTTAATAACAACCAACTTTTGTAGAAATACCCTAATTTTTGTAGTTTCTACGGGCATTAGAAGATTGTAGTCAAGTAATAATGGATATGACTCAATTTGGTCCCATAAGATAGGCTGCTCAAACGATGATAGAAAATCTGCATAGAGTTTTAAAAATCCTGCATTTTCTTCTTCATAATGATTTCTTTCGCGTTTAGGGCAATTTTTTAGAAGTATATCAAGATTCTCTTCCATGCGTTTAATTAAATCATGGCGAATTAGACTCTTGATGCACTTGGTCGATACTTGGTCTGTCGGAGGCTTTTCTTGATACTAAAATAACAAAAAAAAAATTCATTAATGTATATAAAATGAAAGAAAATATTGCTTTGAATACATTTAAAAGAACTTCGATGTGGCTATCTCAAAGCTTTCTTCTATATCATATATCTTAATGTTTCAAAAAGTAGTTATACATGTTAATACCCCAATATTAGTTTAATACAAGAGGAACTTTTACTTTCATCTTAAATTTCAACTTCAGTCAATTATACGACGTAACTAGTAGTTGAGAACCACCGTAATACTTACACGTCATGTATATGCGTAACATAGAATATAAAAATAAAACATATGAAACTATTTACAAAATGCATCGAATTCTAAAATAAATTTTAAACATATATTTAAATATTCTTTATGCATTAATACACAGTTAATGAACTGCAGATAAACCAATTTTGACAAATTATACAGGGTGATTCAGCTCGTCGGTGACAAACTTTAAGGATCGATAGAGCACGCCTAGACGAACATTTTTGAATGGGGAATGTAGGGTCCCTGACGCGATGGTAAGGCGCTAGGCGCTTTCGAAAATTTGGGTGCCGAAATTCGAAACGTCATAAAAACTAGGGAAATGGTTAGATTTTCTTGCTTGTTGCGTCGAAATGATTCTGTTTGTTTAGACTTTCTTCAGTACCAATTTGATAAGCGTATCTCTTAAAACATGGATAGGGGGCGCTGCAGACTTTGGAGAGCTAGACAACAACTTTAAGCCCGTTATTTTGATAATTTAACACATGCTCGCCAAAGTTTATACTCTAACTTAAAGTTTGAACCCAAAAGTAGAGCCCTGCAAAAATCGTAAGAGCCGGAATAAAATGTCAAAGTACAGGGTGGTCGAAACTCGAAGGCTCCTAAGAGATAAACAAACAGATTTCTTGACTTATGGCATGCATTTTCATGATTCTGTTTGCTGGGGCTCTCTGAAACTCAGTTGAACGGTACAAAAAGAAACATCGATAGAAGGCGCTTTGGGCAAAAAACATAATTCGTTGACATTTCGGACGCTAACTGGAAACGGGGCGCTACGATCAGTTAGAAACAAAACAAGAGAGTAATTTACTTATCATAAGAAGCTATTAAAACTGCAGTTTGTTTGTTTTTTTTAACAAACATAGCTGGTTTCAATCATGCACAATGCGCGCAATAAAATTTACATAAGGTGCTTTTTGCTGATTTATGCAAAAGATATCGTACCATATCGATATGCAAAAGATACGTAATGCGTAGACGACAACGCGAGATGACGTAGTTGTATGCGCAGACACGTCTTTTGAACGTGCGGTACCTACTTAAGCTTCGGGTTACTTGTCTGCAGATCGGTAGTAGGATGGAACGGTACACAAACTCTGAATTGGCTGACATGCATTTGGCGTATGGCGCTGCTGGTTGTAATGGACGAGCCGCTCAGCGGTTGTACGCCGAGCGTTACCCCAACAGGCAAATCCCCTGCCATGCCTTCTTCGCTCGAGTACACCAGAGGTTGTCCACAACGGGATCTTTCGACGGAGGCAGGCCTGAACGGGAGCGATCAGTGAGCACCCCCGACAACGAGGAGGCTGTGCTTAACCTGGTTGAGGACAACCCAGGTCTTAGCACGAGAGATATCGCCAGACATGTTGGCATTTCGCAAGCAACTGCGTGGCGCATCTTACGTTCCCGGAATCTGCACCCCTACCACATCCAGCGGGTGCAGTTGCTCAGAGAGCAGGATTTTGGCCCTCGAGTGGAATTCTCAAGATGGTACTTGGCGATGAGATCCAGGGATCCCCGTTTTGTAAACAGCATTTTGTTTACGGACGAGTCCACCTTCAGCCGGGAGGGAATGTGGAACGCCCACAACAGTCATGTGTGGTGTGATGAAAATCCACATGAAACCAGAAGCCGAGCAGCCCAGGAGCGTTTCTCAGTAAATGTGTGGGCCGGCATTCTGGGGGATTGCCTCATTGGCCCTTATTTGTTACCTGAACGGCTGACAGGTGGAAATTACCTGATTTTAATGGATCAAGTGCTGCCGCAGCTTCTGGAGGAGGCGCACGTACCCGAAGGTTCGCGTCGCCAGATGTGGTTCCAGCACGATGGAGCTCCGGCCCATTACACGAACGACG
Organism: Maratus speculifer; assembly: GCA_964019185.1. Lineage (NCBI taxonomy): Eukaryota > Metazoa > Arthropoda > Arachnida > Araneae > Salticidae > Maratus > Maratus speculifer. The sequence continues at coordinate 163,139,435 of OZ025294.1, read as the reverse complement.
TGCGTCTCCATCTAAACGCAAGGTATGACCAGCGGTGGATCGGGCGTGGGGGTCCAGTTCACTGGCCTGCCCGATCACCAGACCTCACCTGCTTGGATTTCTTCCTTTGGGGTTACCTGAAGGCCGAGGTATACCATACACCTGTCAGCAGTGCTGAAGAACTTGTGGCGCGCATTGTGGCAGCTGCAGGGCAGATCAGAGATACTCCTGGCATTGTTGGAAACACACACTCCTCAATGCGACGGAGGTGCGAAGCCTGCATCATGGCCCAAGGTCGAAATTTCGAGCATCTTCTGTAGTGTTATTTTTTGTAAATAAATTTCCAGTATCATTGATGTTTTTGGTCTAAATTTATTCAGAAGTGTTGAGTAGAGGTAGAAAATGTGTTTTCATTATTACTAACTGATCGTAGCGCCCCGTTTCCAGTTAGCGTCCGAAATGTCAACGAATTATGTTTTTTGCCCAAAGCGCCCCCTATCGATGTTTCTTTTTGTACCGTTCAACTGAGTTTCAGATAGCTCCAGCAAACAGAAGTATGAAAATGCATGCCATAAGTCAAGAAATCTGTTTGTTTATCTCTTAGGAGCCTTCGAGTTTCGACCACCCTGTACTTTGACATTTTATTCCGGCTCTTACGCTTTTTGCAGGGCTCTACTTTTGGGTTCAAACTTTAAGTTAGAGTATAAACTTTGGCGAGCATGTGTTAAATTATCAAAATAACGGGCTTAAAGTGTTTGTCTAGCTCTCCAAAGTCTGCAGCGCCCCCTATCCATGTTTTAAGAGATACGCTTATCAAATTGGTACTGAAGAAAGTCTAAACAAACAGAATCATTTCGACGCAACAAGCAAGAAAATCTAACCATTTCCCCAGTTTTTATGACGTTTCGAATTTCGGCACCCAAATTTTCGAAAGCGCCTAGCGCCTTACCATCGCGTCAGGGACCCTACATTCCCTATTCAAAAATGTTCGTCTAGGTGTGCTCTATCGATCCTTAAAGTTTGTCACCGACGAGCTGAATCACCCTGTATAGAACACCAAACTACTAAATAGTACTAATTGCGTAAAAGAAACAATCTTATAAACTCAAAAGTTAATTATTAAATTAACTAGCAGTTCACTGCGTCGTATTAAACGTTTCATATCCAATTAAAATATACCTTTGAATTGAAATTTAATTGAAATTTAGAGTCACAAAAAAATCCCTGTCGGCTGGGCCTATAGGCGGAGGTATATTTCGAAAAGTGCTCATTTCAACAAAAAAAAAAAAAAAAAAAAAATATGATTAGAGATAAACCCAGTTTAATAACTTCATTTGGCCGCTTATGAAAAATTTTTAATTTCATTTTTCTGCAAAAACTGGTTTTATCAGAATCATCTTAAGAAAAATTCAGCTCAAATGCCCATTTTGACAACATACTTTGAAATAAATTCTGAATTTATTAAAAAATTGACCAAAACAGTACATCATATAGTTCTTAAATAACAAAACACTGTCAGCTGAATGCATTTGAGAAAAAAATCGAATTAAAAATTGAGTCATAAAATGACCGATTTGTTGTTTGAATACATGCTTAATTCTTCAATCATGATAGCTTCGGAAAATTTTGTGCGAAATACTCACTTTGACAGCATTTTTAAAAATATATTCTATCTTTATCAAAAAACTGGCCAATGCGTCACAGTATATAGTTCCTAAATAAGAGGATCTGTAAATTAGATGCGTTTAAGAACGATAATGGACTTTAAAACGAGTCATAAAAAACGCAATTTGCTATGTGAATACTTCATTAAATTTTCAAATCACGATTACTTCGGGAAATTCTGTTCAAAATACCCTTTTTGGTAGCCTTTTTCGAAATATATTCTGTCTTTATCAAAAAACCGATCAATGCATCACATTATATAGCATAAATAAGAGGATCTGTAAATTGGGTGCGTTTGAGAGAAAAAATGGATTTAAAAACAAGTCAGAAAAAAACGCAATTTCTTATTTGAACACTTCCTTAAATTTACAGTCATGATGACTTCGGGAAATTCTGTTCAAAATACCCTTTTTGGTAGCCTTTTTTGAAATATATTCCGTTATTATAAAAAAACTGACCAATGCATCACATTATATAGTTCTTAAATAAGAGGATCTGTAAATTGGATGCGTTTGAGAACAAAAATGGATTTAAAAACGAGTCAGAAAAAAACGCAATTTCTTATTTGAATACTTCCTTCAATTTTCAGTCCCGATGACTTTGGGAAATTCTGTTCAAAATATCCTTTTTGGTAGCCTTTTTTGAAATATATTCTATCTTTATCAGAAAATTGACCAATGCGTCACTTTATACAATTTCTAAATAACAGGATCTACCATTTAGATGCGTTTAAAATCAAAAATGAATTTAAAAATAGAGTCAGAATATAAGCAGTTTGCATTTGAGGTTTTTTCTCCAACTCCTTTTTTTTTTTTTTTTTTTTTTTTTTTTTCTTGCTATACGAATTGGTTCCATGAAAAACTTGTCAGTATAAAAGTTGTAGATATTTTTGAGAAGATGTAAAATAAATTTAATCAGATTTGATAGCTTAAAAATTGACGGATGGATTTTTTTCATTTTTCACCCCCCTTTTTCTTTTCGTTTTTATTTTTTTTTCATAGGTAAAAGTTGGTCCTATCAAAAACTTGTAAAAGCAAAAGTTTTAGATAATTTTAAGAACCTGTACAAAAAATTTAGTTAGACTTGATATCTTAAAAATTGACGAAGTTATGAATTCTTTTTCTCTCAAAACCCCTGTTTTTTTTTCGCCCCTTGAGCCCACTTCTAAATTTATAAAAAATCTGTCATGCATAAACTTTTGTCCTATTTTTAAGAAGTAACATAAACTTTAAACCGATTCGATATCTACTTTAATTAAGAAGTTATGGCGTTTTTTCGGTTTTCACAAAAACGCCCCCTATTCCGACCCCCTTGGTCCGATTTTGCCCATTAACGAACTTAGCCGAGATTTTATCCTCTTTGATTTTATGTACCAGTTTGGTGGAGATTGGTGAAGAATTATAGAAGTTATCATGTCCATAAAAAAGTGAGATATATATATATATAAACTGGTGCGATTGAAATAGGTAGTATTTTATACGAAATCTACCTAAAAATCGAAGAGTGGGGAGAATAGGATTACAAATATCACAGCAACTAATTATTCGATTGACTTCGTTTATTATGCAGTTTTTTTTTATATCCACCCCTTAAAATTAAAAAAAAATCAGAATTTTTTATATACCTGTTATTTGAACGAATATTTCGATAGTCCGAAAAAAAAGCTCTCGATAATCAAGGTAACTGATATTTAATAGGTTTCTGTTTATTATTACATACTTAATACACACCAAATTTAAAGCCTCTATATCTATTTGCTTGAGAGATAGAGAGTTTACACACACACAGACAGAAGGTCAGTAATTTTTTTCTCTCTAAAAATATGTTTTGCGGAATGTCCAGTGTCTGAAAGGGGAAAATCCGTCGAAATTTTTTTTGATTTTAAAAACGATTGCAAGATTTACCCTATACTACGTATGATTGGTAAGTAAAAATGAGTTAATGTAGATCATGATATTTATTAAAATCCACAAAATCTCTTCTTTTATTATCATCAGATGCTTGAAAAAAGCCAGGTTATCCCGTTTCTGCACAAGCCCGTGGACTATAGAAATCAGAAGAATCGAGAAAATGACACAAGAAACGCAAACACAAACACTTTTCCCACGGAATATTTACAAATTCAATGATGATCTGCTGGCTATAGCCAAAACCATGCACAAAAAATTGGTTCAGTTCTGTACTTAACTTAGTTCTGTACATAACACGATGGAAAAACCATGAAAATAGCATGGAAATCACTTTTATAGCACCCCTTCAGGCAACTTCTTTTTTTCAGATTTAGGATGGTTCTTTTGTCATCATAAATAAATGCTTGGCTGCACCCAAAAATACCAACACCATTTTCATAGTAGCGAAAATCATGGTTTACTAATAGTGTGTTTTTGAACAGATTCAGTTCAGATTCTGTTAGGTAGGGAGGCCTACCATATGGCTTGAGCTGAACAAGCCCACCTATTATTTATTTAAAAAAAAGAGAGAGAGAGAGAGAGAGAGAGACAGAGAAAGTACAATTGTTTCACAAATGGTTGCCCAATTTGTTATGGGCGAATCTAAAGTTATTACAGTATTAAAATGCATAAATTTTAAAATTTTAAATAGAAGAGTTAATTAATACAATTAAGAGTTTCTAAATTTCTATAAAAATTTTTAGATGCAGTTTTTATGTAGAAAGTTCAACTATCAAAAGATTGATAGAGTAAATGTTTTCAGAAAAGTTCAAATAGAGATGTGATTTGATAAGCTCGCTAATGCGTAAGTTGAAATAAAAAACTTTATTTTTCCGCCATTCTGAACATTTTGGCATAAATGTCATATACGCACCACATTTGCGCGTGCTTTTTTCTCCCGCCAATTTGACGAAAATTTTGTTTTTGAATATGAGTTACAAATTACATGCAATAACAGGGCGCGATTTTTTATTGAAATATAAAAATAAAATAACGTGAAAAAATGAAAGAGATTTTAGTATTCTAAGAAACGAAATAATAAAAGTAAATAAATGATAGTTTGATATACATAATTGTTGGCATAGTATGTAATAAAAAAATGTAAAAAATAAAAATAAAAATAACAATAAATAAACATGAATTTAATAAAAAAGAAACTATATATAAACACTTATAAATAATAAACTTAATAAGTTACAAAACAATAAATATAATTTTCAAAATAAATCGTAGATAGTAATACTTTTAGCCATGTTGAATGCATGCAGTTTTATTATTTAATCAGCACATTTTACTGAAATCTTTAACTTTTCCCATTTTATTTTCCTAACAATTGCTATAAAGTTTTATTTTTAACAAACATATTCTTAGTTGTTATAAACTTATTAATCGAAGCTTCTCTATGGCACAGATATGCAATGCCAAGTTGGCGGGAGAAAAAAGCACGCGCAAATGTGGTGCGTATATGACATCTGTGCCAAAATTTTTGATGCAATAAATCAGCTTTTTGGAGCCTTTTATGTATTTTTTTAATTACAGAACATATACAGTTTATTGAAAATTTTCTTAAAAATAGATTCGGCACAGATATACGCACCACATTTGCTCGTAGTTTTTTTCCCCGCCAATTTGGCGAAAATTTTGCGTTTGAATGTATGTTACAAATCGCACGCAATAACAGCATAAGTGATTTTTTACAGCAATATAAAAATAAAATAACGTGAAAAAATGAAAGAGATTAAGTACTTTAAGAAAGGAAATACTAAACTAGCCAAAGTCAAACACTTACACAAAAAAATTGGTTCAATTCGGTACATAACTGGTTCAATAAATTTATACACTTTTAATCGGTTTATTATTGAAAATGGCACAAAATCGTTATTGCAGCGCCCACTTCCGGCGGAATATTTTAAAACTGAAGGAGGACCTGCTTCCCACAGCCAAAAATATTCGCAAAAAATTTGTTAAGAAAATTAATCTCAAAATTTCATTCACTTTTTGATGGTGGTATGGCGACATACGGACCAACATACAGACACACAAACGGACAAATAGACATTTTGTAAAAACATGTTTTTTGGAATCTCTGACTGCTAAAACACCTGTAAATCCGTCGAAAACCGGAAGTCGAATTTTTTTTTCGATTCCAATACTTTCTTCTATTGAAAAAAGGAGAAAATAAAATGAACATGTTATTTTTGCTAGACCTAATCAACATTCAAAAACGGAGTTTTTTCGCCAAAAAAAGATATCAATCCTGTTATGTCTATAAGACATACGTTTCTTCTGATTATAGTATAACTAAGCATGATACAATTACTCACATTACGATTTAGCACAGATCTCATATATTACTCAAATGACGATTGAGCACAGATGTCATATATGCACCACACTGGCACAATTTTTTTTCTGACGCCAATTTAGTGAAAACTTTGTTTTCAAACACCAGTTACATGTATATTTTTTAAATTATTTTCTATTTTTTAAAAAGAAAATAGTAACTAGGTTACACAAATTACGTTTTTCGTACACTTTACAAAAAAAAAAAAAAAAAAAAAAAAAAAAAAAAAAAAAAAAAAAAAAAGTTGAATGTAGATTCTGCCATTGCAGAATTCAATTTCGCCTCCGATTAGGAAAAAAAAAATCGATGGAGATTTTTTAGAAGGGCGACCCCGTTTAGATTGCAATGAACTAACTTCATTTTTCTTGTGTTTATCAATATAACAGCAAACAGAACGGGGTGAAATACACAATTGAATAACAATTTCTCTCTGTGACTTTGGAATTGCGGAATAATAAAGAGATACAATTTGACGTTCTACTACTCTATTGACTAGACTTACCAAAAAACGGATTTATTCTTTAGTATAAACGCTTTTTATAGACTTTGAGTAAAAGGAAATGCAATTTAACAATAAAACGAGTGGAATCCCGTCGAATTCGACGAATGAAATGTTTAAAAGACCCGATCGATTTGGTTTTAAAAAAAGCCAAAGTAATTACATTATTGAATCAATATATAATAAATATTTTTACAAAGTAAATGTCAAGTTTGCCAGTTACAATTTTGCATGCAAATATTCGCACATCTTCAGTTAAAATTGCAATCTGAGTGCCGGCGAAATCCAGAAATTTTATTTTATATGCACTCACAGAAAAATAGTTTTATTTAAAGAAAAAAAATCCATTTTTACTGTGATATTATTTTCACTAACTGAAATCATCTGAAAGTAAAATCTCAGTCTAAGTGTCCATAATTAAAAGAAATATTGAAATGTAATATCGGGTACTACTAGGTTATCCCGTCGACCAAAAAATTATCGCCAAACTATAAGATTAAATGCCAATAATGGATGATCGTGAATGTCACATTCAATGACATTTAATCCGATTCATGTGCTTAAAATGTCATTAAGTGATTTTTATTTCGACTTTTTCTTAATATTTTTATTAATATTCCATTAATTATTTGTTTTTTCGTTATTTAAAATAAATATTATGTCAATATGTATAATTTGGCTATTAATTTGGCGATTTGTATAATTTGGCGAAATTGGTCGACGGGATAACAGAGTAGTACCTAATATCGTTATGAGTAAAAATGCGATGTTTTAAATAGTGACGTCATTTTCTCTTCAAATGCTTTTTAAGAGTTACTGCTACTAGTAATATGAAAAAGGCATCCGTAATAATATTGTAATTCCCATTTATCTTGCTGCTGAATGACACCATTTTCCTTATTTGAAATTTCTCTTATTTTGATTTAGACATTAATTTTTATCATAAATTATTTTCTGTTATTTTATTTCCATTCTGTTATTTTATTTACATTAATATTATTTCTCAGTAAATACATACTCAGTTAAACATTAGGTATGTTGTGGAACAGTTTCAATGATACGTTTAGGTATAAAGTTAATATCAACACAAAAAGTGATTTCACAAAAAGAGATGTACTTTCACAAATTGCCCGCATTTATGAACCTCTCGGTCTCTTAGGGCCAGTGATTGCTAAAGCAAAAATATTCATGCAGGAGCTATGGCTTCTTAAAATAGAGTGGAATGAGAAGCTGCCCTCTCATGTTGCCAAACAATGGGAAACCTTCCTCGAAAACCTTAAAGAACTGGAATCCATTGAAGTGCCAAGATGCTTCCTAGCTGTGAACCAATCAGTGGTGCTAAATGGTTTCGCAGATGCGTCTTCCAAGGCTTATGGCGCAGTGATATACATGCAAACATCTAGTTCTAGTGAAACCACCAGTCACTTATTATGTAGTAAATCCCGCGTGTGTCCAACCAAAGTAATAACAGTGCCACGTCTCGAACTGTCAGCATGTCTTCTTCTGGCTAAACTCACTAACAAGGTCTTAAATTCATTAGACAAACCAAGGCCCCCTTACACAAAGACAAACAAATAGCTTCAGTCAATTTGTTTTCTGATTCAACTATTGCTTTAGCTTGGATAGACACTGCTCCTCATCTCCTGAAAACGTTTGTGGGAAACCGCGTTGTGCAAATTAAGGAACAAACTAAGAACTTTCCATGGTTTCATATTCCGTCAGAACAGAATCCAGCTGACTTGATATCAAGAGGTGCAAGTGTGGAAAACCTGTCTTCTAACCAGTTCTGGTGGCATGGCCCGCCTCTTTCAATTCTTGAAGAAACAATAGCAAAAACTGACTCTAATATAAGTGACATTAAAGATGAACATTATTCTAGTGAGCTTAAAGCTCCCAGAAACTTGACATTCGCTGTTCATACTGACTCTAATTTCTGTGATAATTTAATTAATCTTAGCAATAATTTCCAAAAATTAATTAGAATTTTAGCTTATATTTTCAGATTCATACATAAATCTAAAAAAGCAACATCTGCAACCGGCCCTCTGTTGCTGGAGGAATTAAGAAAGGCAGAGGTTTATTTAATAAAAAATGAACAGGTAAAGTATTTCAAAAATGAAATTTCGGCCCTCCAAGCGGGATCTTCGGTTCATCGCGCAAGTAAGTTAAAATTCTTAAATCCCTTTTTAGATGGAGATAGCTTATTGAGGGTGGAAGGAAGACTAACAAAATCAAATTTGAATTTTGACCATAAACACCCCATTATACTTCCGGCGAGCTGTCGCTTGACGAAAATAATTTTTCAATATTATCATAAACGAGATTTTCATGTAGGACCCCAAGCTCTTTTGAACACAGTGCGTCAAAAATATTGGCCGCTTGATGGCAGAAATATTGCGCGTAAAATTGTACATGAGTGTTTACAATGCTTTAAAATTAAACCTATAACGGCTAGTCAAATGATGGGGGAACTCCCTCCTGAAAGAATAGTGCCCAGTTCCCCATTTTCAAATGTGGGATTAGATTTAAGTGGGCCTTTTGAAATAAAATATAAAGGTCAAAGAAAGGGTACTTTTCAGAAAATCTATGTTGCCATATTTGTATGTATGGTCACTAAAGCTGTGCACTTGGATTTTGTCTCAGATTTGACATCCGAGGCTATAATAGCGACTCTAAAAAGATACTTCGCTCGTCGTGGGAAAAGCTCTGTAATCTTTAGCGACAATGCTACAAATTTCGTTGGGGCTTCAGCAGAACTAAAACGTTTACGCAGACTTGTTACGAGTGATGAAGTTTCGAACTTTTTAGCTTCTGAAGGTATTAACTGGAAGTCCTCCCCTCCTAGGGTGCCAAATTTTGGTGGCCTTTGGGAGGCAGGAGTCAAATCTTTCAAATACCACTTAAAAAGAGCTGTGGGCTCAGCTCATCTCACGATCGAGGAATTCCTGACAGTTATCACACAGATAGAGGCTATTTTGAATTCGCGACCACTTTGTCCTTTATCAACAGATCCTGACGATCTTCAGGTGTTGACTCCTGGTCACTTCCTCATAGGAAAGCCAACCCAATTTAAGTGAGGTCAAAGATAATTTGCTACATAAATGGCAAAGGACTCAAAAATTAACGCAGTTAATATGGAAACGTTGGCAGAATAATTATCTGAGCCAGTTACAAGAAAGAAACAAGTGGCTATTTAAAAGGCTTAATATTCTGCCAGGAATGCTAGTTTTGCTTAAGGACTCACAATTACCCATTTGCACTTGGTCACTAGGCCGCATTAATAAGGTTTTCCCAGGCGCGGACGGGATAGTCAGGGTAGTTGAAGTTCGTACCGCTAAGGGTAATTTTAAACGACCTATTTCAAAAATAAGTATATTACCCATTGAGGACAACATCATAGATCCAAAACTTTAAATGTGCTTTATTATGTATTAATTTTTCATGTATCATTTGTGTTTATTTATTTTATTTATTTATTTTTGCTTATAATCTATATCATGTTGTGTTATTACTTGTATTGCATATGTATCTTGAAATATAAAAATATTTCAACGCCGGGCGGGATGTTCCGCTTCTGTATTGTGATCTTGTAACATCGCCTTGGCGACAAACACAGCCCACGCCAATTATACGCCAATCGGCAATTTAGTGTAACCCTATGCTCACGTGTTGTGTGACGCAGTGGATTGAGAGAAACGGTCTCTTAGCAACAAGCTCTAATGCTGCAACAAGCGGTGACTCTTAGAAAATAAACATTCCATTAAATTTACAGTCTACTTGCTTTTTCTTTTTTATTTAGTTTTTCTTTTAATTTAGTACACCTCCATACAAAATATTTAAAAGACCCGATCGATTTGGCTTAAAAAAAAGCAAAAGTAATTACATTATTGAATCAATAGGTATATAATAAATATATTTCCAAACTTAATGCCAAGTTTTCCAGTTACAATTTTGCATGCAAATATTTGCACATCTTCAGTTAAAATTGTAATCTGAGTGCCGGCGATATCCAGAAATTTTATTTTATATGCACTACAAAAAAACAGATTTATTTAAAAAAAAAAAAAAAAAAAAAAAAAAAAAAAAAAAAACTAATTTTATTTTTATTATGCCATTATTTTCACTAACTGAAGTAATCTGAAATTAAAATCTCAATCTCAGTGCCCATAATGAGAAGAAATATTGAAATGTAATATCGCTATGAGTAAAAATGCGATGTTTTAAATAGTGACGTCATTTTCTCTTCAAATGTTTTTTTAAAAATTACTGTTATTAGTAATATGAAAAAGGCGTCCGTAATAATATTGTAAATTCATTTTATCTGGTTGCTGAATGTCATCATTTTCCTCATTTGAAATATTTCTTACTTTGCTTTAGACATTAATTTTTATCATAAATTATTTTCTGTTATTTTATTTACATTATTAATATTATTGCTCAGTAAATATATTTTTTTACCTCAATTAGTGCATAATTATATGCAATCATTTTATTGTGGTTAAATTTTACGAAATCAATTAACTTTTTTCTTTTAAATGCGAGGACATGTTCACTGATGAAATAAAGTTTCTGACTTGTGGAAAGTAATAATGGAAAATAAATTTTTATTATCGAGAGAAGAGCTAAACTATGTTGCCACCGTTTTGTAGAAATATTGTAAAAAAGCATTTAAAATTAAAAATAAAATATAAAAATGGAAATAAATTAAAAAATATCTAAAATGGGCACAAATACAAATAAATAGCTTTCATTTAAAAAAATAAGGTACCCTGGGGTAATAACGCCAGGCGAGGTAATAACGCCAAGTGCTTATATATTAAATAATTATGAAATAATCGGGTAAATGACACCCATGTGCTCTGCGCAGAAAGGTTTTGAGTCATATAAATCGCAAAAAACAGCTTCAAGTTAATTTGTTTCATTTTTAGGTCTTATTGTTTTTACAAGCAACTAAAATTAACGCTTGATCTAAAATTTGCGAGATAAGGTTTTGGATCTGAAGACTATATTTTTTATCATTGTGCGCGCGGCAGCGCGCTACAATAATATGATTGAGCGATGGTGCACACGGATTTTTCAATTTTTCTTTTTGCAATAACTAACTAAATACTTATCCAATTTTGATGATTTTTTTTTTAAATGTTCGTCTGACCAAGACGCACAACATAGCACAATTTTTTTTTTTTTTATGGCATACTGTAGGTGTACTGTAGAGTATTCTGAAAATATGACAAAAATTTTGTGTCCCAGCACTTTTCTCGAAAACTACTAAAGATAAAAACTTAATTTTTTTTTAAACAAAAGACAAACTTTTTATCCCGAGGTAGTCATCGAGAAAACGTTATTTCGCTGGGCGGTTTTTCTGAAATTGTGTATTTTCCAAACTTGGTCATAAATGGGTATATCTAACGTTCTATTGCAGATAGAATGTTGCGGTAAAGTTTATTTTAAAGATTTTGCGATGCTAATTAATCCTGCAAAAATTCATAGCTTTACGTTAAACAGTTTTTTTACAAGATGAAATAAAATAATGGCAGTCATCAATCTAAGGTACTTGTGATCATCGGAGAGAAAAACCAGTTACACCATTCGATTAAGCATAAAAAAATACAGAATGCTTTTTTTTCTCTTATTTTTAACTTAATTTTTTAACGAATTATGAATTTTTTTGAAATTTTTGACATGCTGATTTTTGTCATTTTTTAACACTAGAACGCCCGGATGGAGTCGATTCCACTCCAATCATGTAACTAAATTTCAATTCGAACCAGAAAAATTTTCTTGAAATAATTTAAATCTAATCCACGCAAATCTACGTTAAATAAGTCAATTAAATAATTTTGAATAAAAATTCTGGTGAGAAATATTATTTTCAAACTTGAGTAGAATTTCCGGGCGTTCTAGTGTTAATGAATCATTTACTGAATAATTATGCACGGTGTCTAGCCCTGGTGGCTGTTAAATTTGATTTTTAATTTTAAATTAGGGAATTTTTTGCACCATACCAAATTTATATTTTATCCATTTTTTTCCATTTATTTATATTTTGTTTTTAGCACAATGGCATCAATGGCAAAAATGCCTGGCATACCTGTCAAATATTGGGGCCTTGTACTTTAACAAAGTGTATTTACTATAAGTATATACCGTATTTATTCTAATAGAATGCGCCCTCTAATAGAGCGCGTCTTCTAATAAAGTGCGCACCTTGGTGCTGATTGAAAAAATAAATATACGGAAACGATATAGTAGATAAGTAGAAAACGATTACTTAAATGCATTATCGAGGATTCTCATCGATCAAAATAGAGATATTCTATCAAAGCGATGGAGTGGCGATGCAGCAAAAGTTTCAAATTTTGAACAATGTACCACTCCTGTAAACTATAGCACCAAGGATATGCACACTGTTAAAAATCTGCTGCATTTTGCTGCAACGCACTCCCCTGCTTGTATAGAAAACGGTTACTTGGCCGTGAAATGGCGCTTTTTCATTGGTTGGAATAGAGATATTATATACAAGTGGTGGAGGGCGTTGCAGCAAAATGCAGCAGATTTTTAACAGTGCACTGTTAAAAATTTGACCCATTTGTTGCAGAGTCACTCCACAGCTTTTATAGAATGTCTCTTTATGGCCAATGAGAATGCTCCATAACACAGTAAAGCAATAGTTTCCTATAAAAGCGGTGGAGTACGTTTTTAATAAGTCCGTAATAAATACGGATTAAGAAAAAAAAGAAGCATGGTTTTTGTATCAAACTTTACTCTGGCATAAAAAAAGTTCCTGTTTTTGGCAAAAATAATGGATATTTGAATGAAAAATCTATTCTTTGAAAGGATTTATTATTTTATTCACTTTAGTAAAAAACTGATTTTTTTTTTTTTTTTTTTTTTTGAAAACCACCGTAGAATTTTGGTATAGAAAAACCTGTTTAAAATTTTTTTTAAATTTGTAATACCAGAGTATTAGAGTATGTAGCATTTTTTAATTTCAATGCAAATAAGATTTTGTTTTCCATATATAAAATACAAAACAAGTTGTGCAGTATCCCTATGGAGTATGGAAAAATAGAAGGACTAGTGAAAAATGCTCCAAGGAGCAGTGCAAAAGCAGAATATGATTTTAATTGAGCATTAAAAAGTAATGGACAAGTGCTTCTGTTAATTACTGAGCATGAGGAAGGATAAGGGATCCCTTCTTGGCTACAACTCACTTCAATGCCAACTTTGAAAAAATCATATTTGCGCTTTTTCCGTGAAAACAAATCAGTCGCAGTTACTATAAAAATGTATAGTGTAAAGACGTAACCAGTAAAGATGCAGCTTAATTAGACAAAAATGTAAAGGAAGGCGACATAATGCCAGATACCTAGTTCCTGCAGGTATAACATTCATGCACTGCCACCAAGCATACCCTAAGTGTATAATTGCACAGAAAATTGATTTGTAGTATAGTGCAGAGTGAACAGTGCAGTTAACATCAGAGATGTAGTACAGGCTATACGCCGTACACCTTCTGGACTTTTTAATAGAACACCATATACCCTCTGTTTTTCAAGAAAGCTTATAGTATACACATTCTAGAATATCCCTCTGCTTAGAGCATATATCTTATGTTATTTTTATGACTACACCCCTGGTTAACATCTAAAGCACGGTGGAAAATTCTACTAAAGAACCGCAAATTTCTTTTGTATGGAAAAAGCGCAAATATGATTTTTTCAAAGTTGGCATTGAAGTGAGTTGTAGCCAAGAAGGGATCCCTTATCCTTCCTCATGCTCAGTAATTAACAGAAGCACTTGTCCATTACTTTTTAATGCTCAATTAAAATCATATTCTGCTTTTGCACTGCTCCTTGGAGCATTTTTCACTAGTCCAGAAATGCTTTGTTTATTACATAAATTTGTAGTGTATTTCATGTACTTTCAAATTGTTGCAGAAGATTTTGGATATCTTCTCGAGATAATTTGTAGTGTAGGATTTACTGCGCAATAAGTATCCCGGGGTAATAACGCCAGGGATTGGCGGTATTACCTCGGTTGATTCCCAACAGTGGCCGAACTATATCCGAAGGGGGTTTATATATTAATGTGGGACAGCACTATCATCATTGTTGAAATGGTTAGATTAAGGGGGGGGGTGCCCAATACTTAAAAATAATCTCTCTATTTTATTTTTTATTATATTAGTTTTTTTTTTTTTTTTTTATTAATGTAAAAAATAATTTTTAACTCTTGTAAATAAAATTACATCAAAATGTTTTCGAGATTCAAATTCGAACATCTTCAAAATCAGGTTTCTATTAAATTTCCACTGGATTGTTCAATAGAGTTCGAAATTTTAACTGTCCGCTTTCTCAGTGTTCGGTTTTTCAAAACTTTATAAATTTAACCTTTAACTGATGTGACAGAAATTGTAACGTATGAATGTGATGCGGTTTGTGAGACCACAAAATTGAAAGATGAATAAAAGGCGGAAATAACTCATAGGATTGTGTTTTTGTACTAAACTTTTTATACAAGAGTATTATACTTAATATTCACCTATTTAGTGTCTGGTGATAGTACTAAAATTCCAAATGAAACAAAGTTTCGTTAGTGTTTGCAGTTAAACTGAAAATTAGAAGTTAAACTAAAAAATGAAAAGAAAAATAGTGGTCTACGAGCAAAGAAAAATAGTGGTCTACTAACATTAGTTAAAGGTTAAAATACGATCCATGATTAAAAATCATAGAATACTGTTCCTGCACTAAACTTTTTGTACAGAATTAATTCTAATTAAATTTAATCTATTCAAATATATCTAACAATATTACGAGAACTCCAAACGAAAGAGAATTTCAGTTGTAACTATAGTTAAACTGGAAAATACAAGTTAAACGCTATTTTTTTTGGGGGGGGGAGGGGGTACATTGTTCTGTCAGATTGCTAACAGCAGTTAAAGGTTAATTTTGTTACTAGTATAGAGATAATGATATATAACCATATGAATTATGTATAAAATTGAATAAGAGATCTCTTTGGGATAATATTTTTTAATCAAAAATTTTATTCAATTTATTAAAAATTTATCAAAGCATGCTCTTTAAAACGTCGACAATTTAACTGTAGGTTTGGAGAATCCGCATTAGTGTGGAGTTATGGGTTAAAAACTATTTACTAGATCACTATAATAGTATTAACCCTTAACTGCTGTGACAAAAATTGTCGCATAACTTACTGTGAGCGGTCTGTCAGACCGCCTAATCAAACGATGAATAAAATGTTAAATTAACTTTTAGAATATTATTTTTGTATTGAACTTTATATACAGGACTATAATAAATAAAATTCAGCTATTCAAAAGTTTCTAGAGATAATAATAGGACTCCAAATGAAACAAAATTTTCCCGGTATTTATAGTTAACTGTGAGCGGTCTGTCAGACCTCCTAATCTAACGATGAATAAAATGTTAAATTAACTTTTAGAATATTATTTTTGTATTGAACCTTATATACAGGACTATTATAAATAAAATTCAGCTATTCAAAAGTTTCTAGAGATAATAATAGGACTCCAAATGAAACAAAATTTTCCCGGTATTTATAGTTAAACTAAAAATTGCAAGTTAAACTCTGAAACTTCAAAAACTCATCGGTATGTGAGACGCTAACAGCAGTTAAGGTTTACCAAAATATTTATTACATATAACTCTAGTTATTATAAAACTTCACATGATTAAAATATTACATTATGAATGGCTAAAACCATGCAGTGTTTCTTATAATCATATTTAAGAGGGACTTTTTAAGCAAAGAGAGAGACACAGGGTGTCAATTCTGTTGAAGCTCCCCCTCCTTCCTTTTTCTTTCACTTTCACAAAAAAATCAATATTTTCTATCGCATAGAATGCAATCATGGGAATATAAATACTGATTCAAATAATCCGTGCAATGTTTCTAATAATTCTATTTAAATGGTCATTTTTAAGCAAAACGTAGCTTAGAATCTGAATTCTTTTGCCTCCTCCCCCCGCCACCACCATAGCTTTCTTTTTCTTTCAGAGTCACAAAACAATTGTACATTTTCAATAGCTTAGATTGCAATTTGTCAATTTCTAGAGCTGTAGAGTTTGTATTTTTAGAATTGGGCAATCTACGTGCCATTATTCCATCTTATTTTATAGTTTTGTTTGCATGGCGTTATTACCCATATAGGTGGGTATTAACGCCAAATAGCATTGGTCAAGAAAAAACGCCATTACATTTTATGAATACATATCTGTTAAATTATTTTATTTTATATATATAGTCAATGGGTTGCTGTATCAGATCCTATATTTGTTTGAAAAATATAATCTAAAACTAAGCCGTAAAAATTGGCAGAACCTTAACGTGGCGTTATTACCCCAGGGTACCTTAATTATCAAAATCGGTTCAGTATAACATTCAGGGCTGATGACACGACATTTTTAGCTTGTCTGAAAGAAATAGCATCGGAGGAAAAAAAAAAAAAATGATAGAGGTTTCTTAGAAGGGCGACCCCATTTTGATTGTCATGAACTAACTTCATTTTTCTTGTGTTTATCAATATAATGGCAAACAGAACGTCGTGAAATACCCAATTGAATAGCAATTTCTCTCTGAGACATTGGAATTGCGAAATAATAAAAAGATACAATTTGACGTGCTACTTCTTCATTGACTAGATTCATCAAAAACGGATTTTTTCTTTAGTTTACACGCTTTTTTATAGACTAAGTAAAAGGAAATGCAATTTAACAATAAAACGAGTGGAGTCCCGTCAAAATCGACGAATGAAATGTTTAAAAGACCCGATCGATTTGGTTTAAAAAAAAAAGCAAAAGTAATTACATTATTGAATCAATATATAATAAATATATTTACAAAGTGAATGTCAAGTTTGCCAGTTACAATTTTGCATGCAAATATTCGCACATCTTCAGTTAAAATTGCAATCTGAGTGCCGGCGAAATCCAGAAATTTTATTTTATATGCACTCACAGAAAAATAGTTTTATTTAAAAAAAAAAAATCCATTTTTACTGTGATATTATTTTCACTAACTGAAATCATCTGAAAGTAAAATCTCAGTCTCAGTGTCCATAATTAAAAGAAATATTGAAATGTAATATCGGGTACTACTAGGTTATCCCGTCGACCAAAAAATTATCGCCAAACTATAAGATTAAATGCCAATAATGGCTGATCGTGAATGTCACATTCAATGACATTTAATCCGATTCATGTGCTTAAAATGTCATTAAGTGATTTTTATTTCGACTTTTTCTTAATATTTTTATTAATATTCCATTAATTATTTGTTTTTTCGTTATTTAAAATAAAAATTATGTCAATATGTATAATTTGGCTATTAATTTGGCGATTTGTATAATTTGGCAAAATTGGTCGACGGGATAACAGAGTAGTACCTAATATCGTTATGAGTAAAAATGCGATGTTTTAAATAGTGACGTCATTTTCTCTTCAAATGCTTTTTAAGAGTTACTAGTAATATGAAAAAGGCATCCGTAATAATATTGTAATTCCCATTTATCTGGTTGCTGAATGACACCGTTTTCCTCATTTGAAATTTCTCTCATTTTGATTTAGACATTAATTTTTATCATAAATTATTTTCTGTTATTTTGTTTACATTATTAATATTATTTCTCAGTAAATATATTTTTTTTACATCAATTAGAGCATAATTATACGCAATCATTTTTGAAAATAAATTTTTATTATCGAGAGAAAAGCTAAACTGTGTTGCCAGTATTTTGAAGAAATGTCATGAAAAATCTTTAAAAATTAAAATATAAAAATGGAAATAAATTAAAAAAAAAACTAAAATGGGCACAACTACAAATAAATAGTTTTCATAAAAAAAAATAATTATCAAAATCGGTTGAATAGAAAATTCAGGACTGATGACACGACATTTTTAGCTTGTCTGAAAGAAATAGCATCGGAGGCTAATAAATGATAGCTTGTTTTAATTATTGATATCCTTCTATCCTTCTATAGTAAAAAAAAACTAGCCTTAAAAGGAATGACTCCTGGAATGATGCTGATGTGGAAGATTTCCGGAACTAACGAATCCGGGTTGTCCACTCCTTCCATGAGTCGAATAGACCAATCAGGAAAGGTCTCCGTCTATGCATCGCCGTATGGGTTACCATAAAGAGAGGAAAGGTTACCATCGCCAACAATCGCCAAGTTTGTCGCCAACTTGGCGATATATCGCCAAATTTGGCGACCAAAATTAGTTGTCAAAAGTGACGCCAACTTGGCGATAACTGTAATATTTCGCCACATTTTTATTTTCTTTACAACACCAGTCGTTTGATACATCATTTGAGAGGTTTGCAACTGCTTATTCATATAATGGATGTCTTGTGTGTTATCCCCCATTCTGCTCCCCAGAGGGGGCACATTTTTAATTTCTTTACAACACCAGTCGTGTTACACAAGATTTGAAAGGTATGCAACTGCTTATTCATATTATGGATGTCTTGTGTGTCACCCCCACACTCTGCTCTCCCCAGGGTTGGTCAAATTTTTATTTTCTTTACAAAACCAGTCGTGTGACACATCATTTGAAAGGTCTGCAACCCGGGGGGCACATTTTTCATTTCTTTACAATACCAATTGTGTGACACATCATTTGAGAGGTCTGCAACTGCTTATTCATATTATGGATGTCTTGTGTGTCACCCCCACACTCTGCCCTCCCCAGAAGGGGAGTCACATTTTTATTTTCTTTACAAAACCAGTCGTGTGACACATCATTTGAAAGGTCTGAAACTGCTTATTCATATTATGGATGTGTTGTGTGTCACCCCCCACTCTGCCCCCCGGAGGGGCACATTTTTAATTTCTTTACAATACCAATTGTGTGACACATCATTTGAGAGGTCTGCAGCTGCTTATTCATATTATGGATGTCTTGTGTGTCACCCCCACACTCTGCCCTCCCCAGAAGGGGAGTCACATTTTTAATTTCTTTACAACACCAGTCGTGTGACACATCATTTGAAAGGTCTGCAACTGCTTATTCATACCATGGGGTATTGGCGAGCGCAGCAAGCAGGGGTAGCCAATAATTTGGAATCGCGAAGCGATTACGCGGGGCGTTGGTGAGCATAACGAGCAGGGGGGCGGGGCCCCCTAGTAGTAAAAAAAACTAGCCTTAAAAGGAATGACTCCTGGAATGATGCTGATGTGGAAGATTTCCGGAACTAACGAATCCGGGTTGTCCACTCCTTCCATGAAACGAATAGACCAATCAGGAAAGGGCTCCGTCTATGCATCGCCATATGGGTTACCATAAAGAGAGGAAAGGTTACCATCGCCAACAATCGCCAAGTTTGTCGCCAACTTGGCGATATATCGCCAAATTTGGCGACCAAAATTTTTTGTTAAAAGTGACGCCAACTTGCGATAACTGTAATATTTCGCCAAATTTTTAATTTCTTTACAACATCAGTCGTTTGATACATCATTTGAAAGGTTTGCAACTGCTTATTCATTTAAAGGATGTCTTATGTGTTATCCCCCATTCTGCTCCCCGGGAGGGGACACATTTTTAATTTCTTTACAACACCAGTCGTGTTACACAAGATTTGAAAGATCTGCAACTGCCTATTCATATTATGGATGTCTTGTGTGTCACCCCCACACTCTGCTCTCCCCAGGGGGGGGGGTCACATTTTTAATTTCTTTACAACACCAATTGTGTGACACATCATTTGAGAGGTCTGCAACTGTTTATTCATTTTATGGATGTCTTGTGTGTCACCCCCACTCTGCCCCCCAGGGGGGCACATTTTTAATTTCTTTACAACACCAGTCGTGTGACACATCATTTGAAAGGTCTGCAGCTGCGTATTCATTTTATGGATGTCTTTTGTGTCGCCTCCCCCTCTGCCCCCCAGGGGGGCACATTTTTAATTTCTTTACAACACCAGTCGTGTGACACATCATTTGAAAGGTCTGCAACTGCTTATTCATACCATGGGATATTGGCGAGCGCAGCAAGCAGGGGTAGCCAATAATTTGGAATCGCGAAGCGATTACGCGGGGGGTTGGCGAGCATAGCGAGCAGGGGGGGGGCCCCTAGTAATATATAAAAAAAATAATTTAAAGAATTAAAATGAAAAATAACAATAAATAAACATGAATTCAATAAAAAAGGATATAATAAATAAACAGTTATAAATATTAAACTTAATAAGTAATGAAACAGTAAGTATAATTATCACAATGAATCGTAAATATTAATACTTAAGCCAGATTGAATGCAAGCTTTTGCTTTACTTAAACAACACATTTCACTGAAATCTTTAATTTTTCTATTTTAATTCCTTAACAATTGTTATAAATTTGTTAAACGGATCTTCTCCATCATGGCACAAATGCACAATGCCAAATTGGCGGGAAAAAACCACATGCAAATGTAGTGCTTATATGACATCTGTGCCATAGATTAATTATAGATTAATGCCATTATATATAATTACGGTACTGTGCTTCTTTTTATTAAATGAAGTGCATTCCATTGTAGAAATTGCCTACATATCAAAAAACAGTGAATAAGTTTGAGAATAGACAGAGTACATATGAGTATGAGAGTACAGATGTCATAAACGCGGAAGGTACATAACTGGCACCAAAATGGAGTTACTTTGCATGATACGGTAACCCAGCTTTTGTTTATTTATTAATAAATTTTTTATTTATTTTTATTTTTAATGTAATTTCCGTTTTTCAATAACGCATAATAGAGAAAATTAAAAAAAATGAATCGTTAATTGATAGTAAAAAACGACTTTTACGCGAAAAAAGCGTCAGAAAAACATAATGCGTGTATACAATATCTGAGCCGGAAATAAACAGTTTATGGTTAATTCGCCAAGGCGACTTTTTTTCCGCAATACATTGCATTCATATATGTATATACGTAAATATTTATACATATATGTATGTGTGTATGTATATATATATATATATGAATAAATATGCAGATAGATAATATCTGTATATATAAAACAAGCTTATGTATGTATACATGCTATGTAGAGAAATGTTACATATCCTTTTTTTGCGTTAAATAAACCGATGTGGTTACGATTTTAAGATTTTAAAGTTGTTTTTTTAATTACTAGAATAGACTTTATCGATATGGTTCTTGCATTCATCATATTTTTCGTAAAAGTTTGCGATTTTTTTTTTTTTTTTTTTTTTTTTTTTTTTTTTGACAAGCATAATAAAAATAGAAAAATGTGTAGATATAACTGCATAGTATTTATATATAGGTGCATATATTGCGTATTTATATATATAGGTCTTTATATATAATTACGGTACTATTTAGTTACCCTTCGACCAAAAAACTATCGCCAAACTATAAGATTAAATAACAATTGTGAATGTCAAATTCAATGACATTAAACACGATAAACATTCTTAAAACGTTATCAAATTATTTTTAATTCCCCATTTATTTGTATTTTTATTTATTTTTTGCTAATTTATTTATTCTTTCGTTATTTAAAATAAAAATTATGTCAGCATATATAACTTGGCTATTAGTTTGGCGATTTTTATAATTTGGCGAAAATGATTAACAGGATAACCAGGTAGTACCATAATTACTTATATAGAGATATATATGCAATATAAATACATAAAATAAGAATATTTATATAAACAGCGTATTTACATATTTAACATGCGTTATATGTAATATTTATTAAATAAATATATGTGCATGAATATTTAAAGACCATGATTTTTCGCCACATCTGTTCATATATTACGCTATCGTACGTGGCAGGGAGATCACGATTATTTTATTTTTTATCGCATTGCCGCCCCCCCCCCCAAAAAAACCGCATCTTACTGGTTATTGTGTAAAAGTCCTTTGGCAGGATTTACGCTGTTGTAAATAGGGTTCCTTTACCTTTTGTACTTTCGGTGCAATTATGGAGTTTCAAAGCTGCATTTTTTTTTCTGTTCTTTTTATATTTAAAAAAATAAATAAAAGTCATGAATTTTAAACTTTTCAGTTTCAAATTAAAGTTATGTATTTTAAAAGAAATGAATGAAAGGGTTATACTTAATTATCGTCTTAATGCTTATACTAAATATAATTAATGAAATACGAGAAATATCACGGACATTATATTTGACGATTTATCACCTGCGTAAGACTAGCTTAAAAATACACAGTTCTTGATTTCTCGGCACAGATGTCACGTACGCACTACAATGGTGCGTTTTTTTCTCACAGCAATTTCGCGAAAAGTTTTTTTTTTTTTTTTTTTTTTTTTCAAATACTAGTTACATACACACATTATTTTAATTATTTTCTATTATGTAAAAAAAAAGAAAGGAAAATTAATAAAAAAACATAGTTAATATTTATAGAATAAGTAATTTATATCACATTAAAAAAGAAAATAAAAAAAAGAAACAATTAATTAATAAATGAACAATAACAGCCGGGTACGGTACAAGGAATCAATGTAGTTCATTTCGTTGAAATCGCGCCAATGCAACGTGTATCAATCTGTGTGCCTATTTCTCCAGCAGAAAAACTCTAATTTCACAAAAACTTAGCAAATAAAATAAATTATTAATAAAAAACTACATTATTTCATTCTTATTATACATTTAAAGAAGACCAAACTGGTCACCAAGGACAGCTAGCCTTGAGTAATTCAGTACAATAGTAATTTTTATTTTTACTTATTTATTTATTTATTTATTAATACAACTTTGGATTTCTACGCCAATTGCACAAAACAGAACAGGATATGGAATTCTTCCGCCTATACATACGTATATATATATATATATATATATATATATATATATATATATATATATATATATATATACATATATATATAATTGTATAAACAAGATGTCCAGAAAATAAGACCCTCATTTCAAAATTAAATTTCTCAAAATCAAAGATCGTTAGATTTATGCAGTAAAGTGTTTGTTTATTCAGTGGGCTATATTTGATATTTTTTTCTTGTTTTAGATTGTTTGCAGAGAACGTTTTTTTCGGATTTTTTGCCATAATTTAACGAATTTTGGTATTAATTTTTACAAATTTCGAAATTCCAGAAAACTAATTACAAAAATCGTTAAGATACGGCACATTATGCCAAAAAACCCATTCTTTATAAGCAATCTAAAGGAATAAAAATGTAAATTCTAGTATCCTTTGAAATAAAAACACTATCTTTTCAAAATGTTCACCGATCAAAACTTCTGTATAACATTTTTACAGCTTACCTCATTGACAAACTGCATAATTCTATCGATCTTTGTTTTTGAGAAATTTTTGATATGAGGGTTTTATTTGCTGGATAGCCTGTATTAAATTATGCCAATTTGGTGATTTTTGAAAAGTACGGCTTGGCAAAAGGGGTTGTTCTAAGATCGCACACAATTTATTAGTAAATAAACAGCAGTAGTAAGATTAACATATGAGGTAAAATAGCGACATTTTGTCAGCGGTTGGGTACACCGGTGCGCATATGACAACTGTTATCCAAAAACTACAAAAGATATAAGTACTAGTTAATTATTAGATTAAAAAATAAACTATTTGTCTGAAAAATACATACAAAAATCACACACATATTGTAAAATCTTAGAAAGTAGATCTTTATTTTTTAAAGAAATACATAATAGAAAATTACCTGATATGGCATCATTTTTTAACGTAAAGGGTTCTTTTCACGATACAAAATTTTCTTTATTATGAAAATCTAAAATTAATTTATTGCTTTAGACTTTATTATTATTATATACATTAATTTTTGATCAATTGATTTTGATTTTATGATGAGATCGTATTTCTGAATTTTGTGTTGAAATTCTAATGTAATTGAAAATAAGATTACGTGAAATGAAATGCTTGAAATTGTTGCCAACAATTAAAGTATAATCAAGCAAGATGAATGTGAAACAAGTTATGAATCATTCTTTCTAAAAAATATATTAAAAAGTTGTCACCGCAGTCACTTCAAATGAATTTTACTGACCGGGTCTTTCTTCACAAATATTAAGAAAACTACTGTATACAAAAAAAATGTTTAAAAACAGCAGAATGTATAAGTATTTTATAAGCATGCTGAAGCAAATTTTTTTAAATCAAAGAATATTTTCAAAAGAGAGTTAACTTTGAAGTTTGCAAAAAATATCGATATGAATTGATTTATTTTATTGTTATTATTAATTATTTGGAAAAAGTAGTTGCTGTTCTCGTTAGGAAATCGGGAAATCTAAAGTATATCTGAATCTTTTTATTGGTTGAATTCCAAAACTTATTTAATTTTATTCGCTTCCTGATTGGTCCAAGTTTCATGTGGAAAAATGGAATACTTCTGTTTTTTATTTTATTCGTTTTTTGATTGGTCTAAGTTTAAAGTCCAAAAATGGAATACTGCTGTTGCCACAATGACAAAAACAGTAATAAAAACTTAATAAATATTAATAATTTGAAAACAAATTGTAATAGAGATTTCAAACAAATTTCATTAAAAACGCATTTTTTTTCTTTGCGCAACGGTCTAAAATTTTAAAATGTGCGATGTTAAGAAGTTCAAAAATTTATAATTCGGAAAATTGTAAAACTGAAATTTCATTAATATACAGTACCATCTTTGTTCCCGTTTTTTTTTTTTTTCAGAATGGAAAATGTCATCAACTATATCCTACCTACCGACATGCAAATGCGATTCTTGTTACATTATCGATTTTGCGAGACTGTCATATGGCATCAGAAAGAAATAAGCTGGATTAAACATATCGAAATGGCCTAGTCATTCAATATTAGAAATAGTGTGGTAGTAGGCTCACCATGCAAATGTGATATATAGAGTTTTTGGCTCTTGTCTTTAAATGTCCTTGAGATGACTGGGGGTGTAGGCGACAGCACTACTTTTTTTCAAATACGTTTTTCTCAAAAACTACAAAAGTTAAACATTATGAAAACAAGACCAAATATTAATGAATTTATTAGTGCACATTACATAATTTCTCACGTTTTTACAAGGATTTTACCGTGCAAAAGATATATTTAAAAAATAGTATGGTAATTTTTCATTTGCCTGAAAGAAAAACGAAAACGTATGTATATCAACGAAAGCGAATTGTCCTTGAACAACAACAACGCATGACCAGCTTCTTAATGCTCTGGTCTGATATCTTAGCTATTGAAATTTGACAGGAACATCATTATATTCATATTTTTAAAAAACATTCTTCAGAAAAATAACACATTTCATTAAACAAGTCAAGAATCATAAAAATATTTCCTTTTTAAATCAAGATTAAATAATTCGCTGCATCAGTTAAAATAGAAGCTAATTAAAACCTAACCGTTTAAATAATTTTTCATAACAAATACTACCGATTGTTAACAATTAAAACTGAATTACAACAGCACGTATAAAGTTGAACTCATTTATCATCCACGAATAATAGGGACAAGCTTTAATATTCGACACTAACGTTAATTTGTGGGACAATGCATCTTTTATCTTCAGCAACGTCTTTTAATTTTCCATTATCTGAGGTTTAAGGTTAGAGATTTCACAAAAGTTTTGTTAGAAATTCCTGTTTCTACCTAAGTTTATTAAACTCTCAAAGTGAAATTTTATCAAGAATATTTGAGAAAATCAGATAAGCTGTAATGTTATAGAATATGTTTCTTATGTAAACCTTAATTATCAAGATAAGATAAATTAAAAATTAAAAACTTTGATTATGGTATTAAATATGATAGAAGCCCAATTAATTCCATTTGTGTTGCATGAAATTTGTTTGGATGAGAATAACATTCATTTTTCTGCATTTGAAGAAATATTTTAAATATTATTCTTATAAGTATTATTATTTAAGTAAAATAATTATATTACGATACAAGCAGATAAAGAGAAGATAAAGCAATATTCGTAAAATAAGAAAAAAATAAATAAAACGTAGTTAAACTGAAAATTAAGAAAGTTACTTTTTGAAACTTATCTGATTTTCATACGACTAGCCACACTTGGCGACCAGTTTTGTCTCCCATGAATGTATACTAAACATGAAATCACATTGTTTTTAAACATAATTTATTTTAATTACTATTTTTTTTACTAAATTAAAAGATTCTACTAGAGAAATAGACACAGATCTCATATACACACCATACTGGCGCGATTGCAACAAAATGGCAATTATATGTGCCTCACGTAGTAACCCGGCTGTTGCTATTGATTTATTATTAAACTGTTTGTTTACTTTTGCATACTTTATAAAAATGATATATATTGTTTTATTCTATAATTATTAACTAAACTTTTTATTTATTTATTATTATTTCCTTTCTAAAATAAAAGAAATTAATAGTTAAAAAATATGTATGTAATTGGTATTTGAAAACGAAGTTTTGCGAAATTGGCGTCAGAAACAGAACGTGGTGGTGCATATAATATGGTGGTGTAATATGGTGCACATATGGCATCCAGTGTTGTTCTCGTAAAATAATTAGAGAGTATACAGTATAGGCAGGAGGTATATGCTAACATCTTACACATTCACAAATAGGGAATACGCTAATGTTTTATTTGAGAAACAGTGGGTATACGGAGCTTCATTAAAAAATCTAGAAGCTGTACGGCGCATACCCCCGTATAACCTGATATACGTACCTGACGACATCTGCGCTGATAAATCAAGAATTCATTATTTTTATACTAGCCTGGCGCAATTAATAAATCGCTAAATATTGTACCCATGGCATATTTTCATATTTCATTAATTATTTAAATAATAGTAATATAATTCTTTCACTCATTTCATTTATGATGCATAACTTTAATTTGAAACTACAAAGTTTAAAATTCATTACTTTTATTATTTTTTTTAAATAAAAAGAATAGAAAAATATAAAAATGATGATATTTTGAAGCTCTATAATTGCAGCGAAAGAACAAAACATAAATACAATTTACCACAGCCTAACTCTTATCAAAGGACTTTTGCACAGTAACTATTAAAATGCGTTTCATTTGGACGTTGCCATTAAACAGTAAACAAATAATCGTGATTTTGGGGGCAAATACGTTAGCGTAACTTATACAGAGATTTTACTAGAGTTTCTTTATGCAGGTAATGACTTTCAACGATAGATAACGGCTAATTCCTAAACCATTAGACATAAATACATACACTTTGTGGCCAAAGGAGACCGGCCACTTGCAATTTGAGATATTTTGTTCAATATCTAAAAAAATACATTAATTATCCTGAAACTCCATAGGGGACCATCAACAAATTCAAAAAGAAGGAATATCTTTTGGATAACCTCGAAAAAACTGATGCAGTAAAATCTTTCAAACTTAAGGTTATGATTAAGCGGGTTATTGTAATAAAATGTTTTCATTTTTTATGTGGGTAGCATGAATACTCGTAGAAAAATTCAGGTTTTTGTATAAACAGTCGCAATTTTTTTCACGTTTATTGCTCATAATTTTCAGAGTTCTTAATATAAAATAAAGTTTTTGTTCGAAAATATAACAAACAACATTTTACACAATACCGTGTAATCAAAATTAAAAAAATAATAATAATGAAATTTGTATAAAAAAGAGCGGATTTACTAAATGATCTACCCTTGCGCATGTATGAATATTTCATTTGCATGTTGTATTAGCTAAATGTATAGAGCATCTTTTGTGAAAGTCTCAAAAACATAGCTTGAAAATTCTAAAACTGATCATTCATAGAATAAGCTCAAAATACGTTGTTCCCAAATGAACGCAAAAAATAAGGGTTGCTATCCAAATATAGTGTATTTTATATTGACACTTATCAGTGAGAAATGGATACACCCCTCATCTTTTTGCTTCATTTTCGGAATAACAGATATTGAGCTTATTCCATAGACGATCTCTTTCAAAATTTTTAAGCTATGTTTTTAAAACTTTCTCAAACGTTGCTCTATCCACTTAGCTAGCACAATATCCAAGTGAAATTCTGTTACGGTTCACGCGTGCACAATGAAAAATTATTTACTAAACCTGCTTATTTTGCATACAACTTTTATAGTTTTTTTTTTTATTTTTGATTACACAAATATTTTGTAATATGTTGTTTGTCATATTTTCGGAAAAGAACATTATTTTATATTAAGAATTTTGAAAATTACAAGCAAAAAACCTTGTGAGATTATTTTTATAAAAAACCTTAATTTCTCTTCTTGTATACACTTGCATAAAAATATATCTTAAAAAATGATATATATGCATAATTAACATATTCCTGCATAAAAATGAATATGGTTTATTACAACAAGCCACTTAATCACATTCTACAGTTTAAATGATTTTGATACATTAGTTTTCACATGGTTAATCAAAAAGATATTCATAATTTTTCAATTTTTTGACTGTGCCTCTGGAGTTAAAGGAAAAAAAATCACGTGGAAAAAGCGTGGATTAAAGGAAAAAATATATATATGATGCGTACTATCTAAACACGCGGCAGTGTGTCAGTCAAGTTCACAAAGTAAAAGGTGACACACCGGCCGTGGGTTATATTACCCGAACCATTTCTTGCCACTTTCGACCCCCCAATAATTTAAATTCTATTTGACCTACACACTTGCAATTTTTCGTATCATGAAAGATCATCTTCTAACTTCCAAATCCTAAATATATATTTTTTAAATCTTTTTATCGTTCACGAGAAATTGGCATCTGAAAACCACTATTTTTACTACTGACTCACTGATTCACTCATCAAAATATTTAACTACTTCCAAAATGACTTAGCAAGCTGAAATTTAGTGTGGAGGTAGGTTATTGGATCTATAATTAGGAAAAAATCAGAAATCACCATTAATTAAACATTAATGGTTGGTTAGACAGTGACGCAGCCAGAATTTGGTTTTAGGGGAGGTTTTGAGTTTCTAATAAAGATGTTTGCCGATTATTTGAATCGCCGGTTAATAGAATCAATACTAATTAGAATATTCACTGCATAATACTTAAGCTGAAAGAGCATTTGTGTGGCAGGAAATCATCATTCTTTTAGCATAATGCGTCTCAGAAAAATGATTTAGTTCAAATAATCAATTTTTACTTAACTAATCCATGTAATATGCACTTTCAATTTTAAGTAAATTTTTTGCTATTTAATCTAATTACTTTATTATATGGAATCTTATTCAATAAAGTGGCGGAATCCGAAATACGTCAAAACGTTTAAACATTAAATTTTGTTTTGACTCATATAAGCTGCAATTATAGCGATCTTTCTTAGTTCTAGGAGGGGTTTTAACCCCCAAAACCTTCCTCTTTGCTGAGCCACTAGGACAGTAGATAAATTATTGGATTATAATGGGAGTTAATGAGAATTTCACAAAATACCAGAAATAGTGCCATGTTGGCGTCACTTTTGGTGAGTAACGGGGCTAATCTCTGAAACTACCGAACCGATTTCAAAAGTAATCGTACCAAAATAATGGTATTCACCCCGGTACAAACGTAGACCATATCTTATGTTTGTGCCACTAACGAAAATAGGGTTCAGAAGCAAAAAACATTCTAAAAATGTGATTTTTGTTTTACTAAAGGTCCTAGAAGCACAAAATTCGGCAAGTTAATTATTTATAAGATATAAATTATCACTAATGACCTTTGCTAGAAAATACCAAATTTAAAAGGGGTAAAAATCTGCGAAGAGCGTTCTAAAAACGTTCCAAATAGTGTTTTTAAAATAATCTCAGCAAGTAACGAACTGATCTTAAAAGTAATGATATAAAAATGATGATGGAAGTCCTTGCTCAAACATGTGCTATATCGTATGTCGATGCCACTAACCCAGGCGGTAAAAGAGCAAAAAACATTCTAAAAATGCGATGGCTGTATGCTAAGGGACGGAAAACATAAAATTTGGCATATTAGAGTTTATGGGAATTTCGCGGTATATGAGAAATCGTACTAAATTGGCGTCACTTTTGGCGAGTATCGGGGCTAAGCTCTGAAACTACCGAACCGATTTCTAAATTAATGGTACCAAAATGATGGTATTTACCCCCGTTCAAATATAGGCTATATTTTATGTGTATACCATTAACCAAAAGAATGTGAAGAAGCAAAAAACATTCTATAAATGCAACTTTTGTATTACTGAAGGACATAGAAATATAAAATTTGGCATGTTAATTATTTATAAGATATAAATGATCCCTAAGGGCATTTACTAAAAAATATGGAAGTCAAATGGGTAACGATGCGTGAAAAGCGTTCTAAAAATGTTCTAAATTAGGATTTTTAAGCAATCTGAGCAAACAACAAACCGATCTTAAAAGTAATCATATCGAAATGATAGAGACAGTCCTAGTCCAACATACGCTATATCTTATGTTGAGGCAACTAACACAAAGGGGGTAAAGGAGCAAAAAAATTCTAAAAAGGCGATGTCTGTATGTTAAGGGCCTAGAAACATAAAATTTGGCTTGTTCATTACTTAAAAGATATAAATGATCAATAAGAACATTAGTTGACAAATACAGAAGTTAAAAGAGGTAAAAATGCACGAAAAGCGCACTAAAAATTTCTAAATAGCGATGTTTAAGCAACCTTGGGAAGTTATTCAACTGATTTAAAAAAAGATGTCAAAATGATGGTGACAGTCCTTGCTCTAACAAAAGTATTGGGTAAATAACCAGATTACAATGGGGTGTATGGGAATTTGGCAAAATACCAGAAATAGTGCCAAGTTAGCATCACTTTTTGCGCGTAATTTTTGTCGTCAATTTGGCGATATATCGCCAAGATAACGACAAACTTTTCTGATCGACAGGATAATCAAGTAGTACCCAATTACGCAAAAGAAACATCCTTATTAGTGGAATTTAAAGGAGCATAAGCAGTCCTAATGTTAAAATTTTTAAATTTGACTGAAAAAACAGTGACTAAACGCTGGAAAAAGCTGTAAGATTAATTATTATTAAATAAAGTTAATTTAATATTAAGCCAATTTATTTCAAAAGGAAACATATACCTATTTATTTGACAAAAAATAATGATATCCTATCAAAAACATGAATGTGAAAGAATTCCAAGTTCGTTAAAGGTTTCGCTAATAAAGGAAGTGAGATCTAACTGCAAACAAAGTTCTTTCGAAGCTCCTTAACTCATAACTCCAGTCATGCATAACATTAATAAATTGCTTAAAATGATTTATTATGTTACTTGTTATTCAATAGAGCGATTTGGCAAGTTTTCAGCTACCAACTCTAATCTTTAAGTCGGATATAATTTAATCTAAGCTAATCTAATTGGCAAAGATCTATTCAATCGAGTGTTCGAATAAGTATATCGAAGTTAAGGTATTGATATGTTAAGAAAGTGATTTAAGTTAAGAAAGTAAATTTTAAGTTCTGATCTACTAAATAGAGAAATTTCAATAAGAGAAAACTAGCTAAGTCGCTCTATTGAATAACAAGTAACATGACAAATTATTTTAAGCAATTGATTAATATTATGCATGACTGGAGCTATGATTTAAGGAGCTTCGAAAGAACTTGGTTTGCAGTTAGATATCACTTCTTTTATTAGCGAAACCTTTAACGAACTTGGCATTCTTTCACATTCATGTTTTGATAGGATTATGTTTACACAATTAAAGAGTTTTAGGATAATTCCTGATGTATGGTTCTAGATATTTAACAAAATGTCTAAAATCGCAAGTGACCGGTCACCTTTCGCCATACAGTATATTTCAGTTCAGAATTGAATTTTAAAACGCTTTCACATATTTGATCGAGATAAAATGTTAAACTAGCGTAAATAGGTGGGTAATCTAACATTATTTATGATTTTCAGTGCGTTTAGTTTATAGTTACTTTTCACGATAACACAAACAAAATCTGCTAGGTTAATGGAAAATTTTATATTAGATAACATAAGACGAAGATATTTGTGTTTTTTTAACTTTTATGCATTTTTTATCGCTGAAAACGAAAATTACCTTAAATTTTAACCATCATGTCAGGATTTTTCTTAAATCATTAACTGTCAATTAAAAATAACAATCACTAGGTTACCATAAAAGACAGGTAATGGTTGCATTTTTTAAATTTTAATATTTGCTTTTTATATATTTTTAGCGCTGAATCTGAAAATGACCTTTATTTTATGTACTTGCTGTAATATCACTTTAAATCTATATAAATTATAAGAGCTTCATGTTCATGCTCAACATGATATATTTTATTCAAATTCAAAAAGTAAATAATCATACGGGCCAATGATATTGCATTTTTTCTATCTATATATATATTTAAGAAATCAAAAAGTAATTTGAAAATTACAAGAGGATAATTATCCCTGTCTTAAAAAAAATTCCTGAAAAATATTTCTTTCAGCTTGTTCAATTGAAACACACTCCAGATCTACATAACATTTTGTTCTTTTATTTCTGTTCTTCTGAGATGAGGTGAAACAGAAACAAATATTATCATAATTGTATTGGAAATTACCATAGCTGTTACATTATATATTTTCATGTGCTGACTTTGATGGGCTGTCAAAAATACGGAACAGTCTGCAATGCATTACAAGTACCGAAATTAATTTATGATGGGCAGGGTAGTACTACATTTTTGTTTAAAGCAGACAATAAAACTTGTGTGCGAAATTGGATCTTCGAAAAAAAATGGGAAATATCAGTAAAAAATAAATAAAAATGAAATTTAACGTTGTTAAAAAAGCAAACAGATGAAATTTTTAATAAAGAAAATTGAAAGGTGTTTTTAAAAAATTCAAAATTGTTTAAAAAAGAGTGAAAACTAAAGAAGAGAATAAGATAGCAATTTGTAAATACAAATCGAATCAAAATGTAATCAAAATGTATGGAAATAAAGAAAATTGTGTACGTTATAAAATATATTTATTTTATTGGGATATGGTGGGATTTTCCCAACATAATCAGAACACTGAATAGCAAAATAGCTGATTGAAATGACAAACGGCAATTTTAGTCTTCCTTATAAGAACGCCAGACTGGGAGTACACCAGTGCCTAAAGGAAGCATTCTAACGGCAGAATTTAACTCTTTTAGTCCTGATGTCCATATTGAGCATTATTAATAAAACATGATTTTTATTGAGCATTGTTAATAGGAAATGTCTTTTCTTGAGCTTTGCTAATAGGGCATGTCCTTTATTGAGCGTTATTTTGTCTTAAAAATAATTTTGATAATTCTAGCACCTAATAGTGATAGCATATATCGATACACTTTTCATTATGACTTCATTTAGGTTTCAACATTTGATAATTATAAAAGTTTTATTAATTATTAGTACATCGTTGCGTTTCTTTTATTTCAAGCATATGTTTCACTTTTTAAATTTAAATTGGGGACTCCTTTTATTAATTATTAATTAATAAAATAATATGTAATAAATACTACTAATTTTGTTAGGTTTGTTCTATGTAGTGTTAATAAGACATTTTTCAAACGTCTTACAAAGTTCTTTCTTAGGATATTGTTATAAGAAAAACACAATAAATAACTACATTCGTTATATTTCTGTAATTCGACAGCTACTTTTAAATTAGTTAGCGTAAAAGTATTTTTCTTCCAAAACTGGAAAACAGTTCAAGGCCTAAAAGTTAATCCAGATCAAAGGTGGTTCCGTGATGGTTTTATCGTATGGTTTAGGTCTACAGATAGAGTGTAATAAGAATACGAACTGGACGTTTCTTTTTATATTTTTGGTAATCGGGTGTAATCTTTCACTTTATAATTTCATGATGGTTGAGATACAGATACAGCATTTTCAAAGTGACAGTTCTCGTTCGAACAATATTGAATGCATCAGTGAATGTCTTCACTAAATACTAAGAAAATGGTTAGAGACTCTGTTAATCTATTAAATTAATTTTGGAAAATTAGTGGGATGATTTGGAACATGAAATACATTGCCAACTAAAGCATTGCCTAAATTTAGCATCCGTAATCTAGCAAAAGAACGTAGGTATGAGAGAAGCAACAGGCGGGACATAATATTTGAATAATTAAAACAATTATGGCAACATTGAATGAACATACAGTTTGGCCCATGATATAGCCTTGATAATTAATATCTAATGCTTGTTAATAGCTATTGCTTACTATCTTGTATCACGGGTAAAATCGAAAGTAACCAGGAAGAATCGCCGAAGTTTGTACAAACACATATATTTATGCAAGTTTACCTAGGCGGGGGAGGTCTACCATATGGTTTGAGCGCAACAAGCCCCACCTAACATATATTTAAGCACAGTCTGAGAAACGTATACGTACCCTGTCATAACATGACGCAAAATCTTCATATTCATGCGATAGTGGCATCAAAATCATCTGCCATACATGCAGGATATATTTTTGGCTGTTTTTCTCGCCGAGAATTAACAGTTACCAACAACAGAAAATATTTTTCGTCAAGAAAGAAATATGTCTAGAAGAAAAGAATCTTTAGAATACGCAAAACAATAACACTTCATGTAAAAAGAATATCTTATTCCTTTAAATAATTAATGAAATAATCATATATATTAAAACAGTAGGCTACTTCTTTAAGATCAACTGAAATTGGTCTT
The DNA here is from genome assembly GCA_964019185.1 of Maratus speculifer. Taxonomy (NCBI): domain Eukaryota; kingdom Metazoa; phylum Arthropoda; class Arachnida; order Araneae; family Salticidae; genus Maratus; species Maratus speculifer. The sequence goes on along the minus strand of OZ025294.1, from coordinate 163,104,336 downwards.
TGCGCATGCATGAAGTTGAAATTATTAGCCCTTCCAGTTAGAAGGAAGTCGAAGCAAGTGTGGTTAGCTCAGTGGTTTAAGGCAGGGATTTATATCACTGAGTTTTTGTAGAGGACTAGGGTTCGATTCCAACGCTCGGCAAAATGTTTTTTTGAATAATGATACATATTATGTTACATATGTTGATACATATACTACAAGAGGAAGTTATATGATTTTTATTCTTTTGTTATTATTATTATTTTGATGCTTTATAATGAAATAAAATTTAACACTCAAAAATGATTTTTTAAGTATAACAATTTTATTTTTAAAATATTTCAAGTAAAAAGCAAGCGCTGTTAAAATTCTTAAAATTGTGCTTAAATTCTTTCAGATGATTACTTGTGTAGGTTAGACTGACAGAAAAATGAAACGCTTTGAATCTGTTGGATTCACATAGATAACATTCAAATAAATCAAGTTTTCAAAACTTTATTTACAGGTTCTAATTAATCTTTTAACATGTTCATCGTCAAATCTTCACGGGTACCATCTAGTATTGATTATAGTTTAAATGTAAAGCGAACTTTTTCTAAAAACTGTACATTTAATATTGAAACCACGTTGATACTAGAAGATACTAACTCAAAATTCATTTTCTTTTCACTCATATTGGCCTATCATGTATGTATAGATTCTGAAATAAACTTTTCTTAACAGAATTTAAAAAAATAATCTAATGTCTTAAATTGAAAATCAAATATAAAACATAATTAAAGAAAATTTCTGTTTCATATAATTACAAATTAAATATATACTTTAATGAAAAATATGTATTTCAAAATATTTTCGACCGGAAACTATTGATCAAAAGTTTCATAACAATGTTTTATTCTACGTTATAATGTGAACTCAAATATCGTGACCGTCGCCGTATGAAGAATATGTAATTATGTACTTTATAGGGATATGAGGTTTATTTTGACGGTACTTTTTGTGTTGTAAGTGACTCTATGGATTGATTAACTGTGTAATCTTTACTAACGGTATCTATCACGTGTAACCGCACCTGAGTTTAGTTCCAAAGTTCTAAAGTTCCAAAAGTTTGTACGCGTTTTATTTATGTCTTGTGTAGTTTAATAAATGTTCGTGGAATGTATAAAAGCTGCCTTATATTTAGTTAAACCTCCGATATACACGTAATAACAACACATGGCGGCAGCGGTAAAACGTTTTAACATATTGTGAACATTTTTTTCGTTTGAAAGAAAAAATCATAATTGAAAGTTAAGTTTTATCGTATGATATAGTGTTATGGCAGGCATTCAGTTACAGCCACCGGAACATTTTACATTTTGTACACCAGCAAACTGGCCCAAATGGAAAATCCGCTTTGAACGCTATCGGATTGCATCTGGATTAAGTGCGAAATCTGGAGAAGAACAGGTAAATTCTCTTATTTATATTATGGGAGAACAAGCCGAAGATATATTTGCTTCGTTTGGCTTGCAGGGAAATGATTTAACTAACTTTACTGTTGTTCTTAATAAATTTAATGATCATTTTGTAGTTAAGAAAAATACTATTTTTGAAAGAGCACAATTCAATAAAAGAGTACAACTCGATGGTGAATCTGTAAACACTTTTATTACGGCATTATATAAATTAGCTGAAAATTGTGAATATGGGGCTTTGCATGATGAACTGATTAGAGACAGAATTGTTGTTGGGATAAAAGACAAAAATTTAAGTGAAAAATTACAGTTAGATTCGGAACTTACTTTGACGAAAGTTATTGATAAAATGCGTCTAAGCGAATCCGTTAAACAACAACAAGAGAAATTGGTAGCTAACGAAGTAACTTCAGTAAATGCTGTTTTCTCAAATAAGTCATCAAGTTTACAAAACCCGCGAAAATTTAAAAACGAAAGTAAACAACCTATCAGAAATAAAACGAACGCGAATAGTTTCAAGACTAATCAGGCATCAGAACAGTGTAAATGGTGTGGTAAACAAAAACATGAAAAACGGAAGTGTCCTGCTAGAGACGCCAAATGCTTAAATTGTTCCAAAATTGGACATTATGCTAAAGTTTGTCTATCTAAAAAGCAAGGAAAACACTCTGAAATTTCGTTTTGGGGTATAGTTAAGCAAAAAGGGGAAGAAAACCCGAACTGGACTGTCGCTGTGAAAATATGCAACCAGAATTTTAAATTCAAAATTGATAGCGGTGCCGACCATTCAGCAATACCTGTTACGGTATACCGAAAATTTTTGTCAAAGCTGAAGTTAGACACAGCTGATAAAATTTTGTGTGGACCCGATAAGAAACCATTAAAAGTGTTAGGAAAATTCAAAACGGATATTAAAATTTTACAGAAATGTTGCCAAGAAGAAATTTATGTAATCGACGGTCTGCAAACTTGCCTTCTGGGTAAGCCAGCATTACTTTCCTTTGGATTGGGGCCAAACTTAAGTAATCTTCATCAAATTTCAGTTAATAAATTTACTGCAGAATTTCCTGAACTTTTTGAAGGCTTAGGACTAATGAAAGGGTGTTATTCAATTAAATTGAAACCTGGAGCTATTCCGTATGCTGTTAGTTCACCACGACGTGTACCAATACCTCTTTTAAGAAAAACGGAAAATGAAATTAAAAAGATGGTCGAACAAAAAGTTATAATTCCAGTCAGCGAGCCTACAGATTGGTGTTCACCAGTTGTTATAGTGCCCAAATCGAATGGAACAGTAAGAATTTGTGTCGATCTGACAGAACTTAATAAAAATGTTTTGCGAGAATTTCACCCACTTCCGAAAGTAGAATATACATTGAATTTGTTATCAGGTGCTAAGTTTTTTTCAAAGTTGGATGCCAACTCAGGATTTTGGCAGATTCCACTAGATGAAGAGTCCTCCTATCTCACAACGTTTATAACCCCATTTGGAAGATTTAGATTTTTAAGATTACCTTTCGGCATATCGTCAGCTCCGGAGCATTTTCAAAGACGAATGTCTCAAGTCCTTGAAAATTTATGTGGAACAGTGTGTCACATGGACGATATCCTAGTATGGGGATCTACCGAAGAAGAACATGATCAGCGGTTAAGAGAAGTTTTAAAACGTCTTCAGAATTCTAATCTAACTTTAAATGAGAAAAAATGTGTTTTTTCTGCAAGAAGCATAAAATTTTTAGGACACATTGTTGACAGTGAAGGAATACACCCAGATAATGAGAAAATTGCTGCCATCCAAGACTGCAAACCGCCAACAAATAAGAAAGAATTAAAGCAATTATTAGGCCTTGCTAACTATTTAGCGCGTTTTATTCCAAATTATGCCGAACTACTTCATCCATTGACATCAATGCTTAGCAATAAAAGAGACTTTGTATGGGATCATGATCAACAAAAAGCATTTTTGAGCTGGAAGAAAATTTTGTCTTCAGATCCAGTTTTAAAAATATTCGATCCAAATAAAAAATCCATTGTTACGTCAGATGCATCATCATATGGCTTGGGAGCAACACTTCGTCAGAAACAAGAAGATGGCAGTACTTCTGTAATTGCTTATGCTTCAAGAACACTCACTCCAACGGAAGGTCGTTACGCCCAAATTGAAAAGGAAGCGCTAGCCATTGTATGGGCATGCGAAAAGTTTCGAGATTATTTAACAGGAGCAAGCTTCAGAATTGAGACAGATCACAAGCCTTTGGTTCCAATTTTTTCTCGTAAGTACTTAGATGACCTCTCTCCTAGGCTGCAAAGAATGAAACTCAGGATGATGAGATATTCTTATGATATTGTGCATATTCCAGGAAAGGAATTATATGCAGCAGATGCTCTGTCTAGAAGTCCTCAAATGCAAGCAATAAAAAGGGATGAATTGGAGGAAGAAATAGATGCCTACATTCAGATGATTACAGATACTCTCCCAGCATCTCGAAATAGGTTAAAAGAACTCCAAGCAGCACAAAATGCCGATCCAACATGTCAAAATCTTTCTTCATATGCAATGATGGGATGGCCTTCTAAAAAGGATCTGGATCCTCAGTGTTTACCTTTCTGGCAGCATCGATTCGAAATATCAATTCAAGAAGGATTGCTGATGAGAGGATATAGAATTATTATTCCCAAATCACACCAAGCTGAAGTACTGAATCAAATTCATGAAGGGCATCTTGGTATTACAAAATGCCGAGCTCGAGCCAGATGTTCAGTGTTTTGGCCACAAATTAATAAACAAATAGAAGATAAAGTGAAAAATTGTATAGAATGCATCAAAGAAACAAGTAATAAACATGAACCACTAATTCCAACTCAGTTTCCAGAACGTCCTTGGGAAATATTAGGTCTTGATCTGTTCAAATACAAAAATTCCTGGTATCTTCTTGTTACGGATTATTATTCACGGTATCCTGAAATCGCCAAGCTAAATAACTTGACATCTGCAGAAGTAATAAACCATTGCAAATCCATCTTTTCACGTCATGGAATTCCAGATGTTCTGAGATCTGATAATGGTCCTCAGTTCGATCCTGTGAAAACGCGAGAATTTATGGAATTTTCAAAAAGCTATGGGTTCTTGCATATCACTAACAGTCCGAAATTTTCTCAAAGCAATGGATTTATAGAATCGTCTGTTAAAATCGTAAAATTAAGAATCAAAAAGTCTAAAGACCCTTACCTGGCACTGATGGCTTACAGAGCAACTCCTCTTGAAAACGGATTCAGTCCTGCTGAACTCTTGATGGGCAGAAGAATAAAAACGACTCTCCCCATGTCTAAAGCTCAACTTCAACCTCAAGCTATCAACAAAACTATCTTAGAAGGGAAAGAAGAAATGCGGATAGAGAAGCAGAAAAGGAATTATGATAAACATCATGCAACCAGAGATCTTCCAAATCTTGAGAAGGGTCAAGCAGTGTGGATTACAGACAAGCAAGTAACTGGCAAAGTATTAGAAAAATCACCATATCCTAGATCATATCTTGTGAAATCGGGCAAGCAAATTTATAGAAGAAACAGGAAGAATCTCGTACCATCTCCAGATTTTCAACCCGAATTGGAGCCAGATGATGATTTTGAATCGCCTGGTACTGAGGTGACGACTCCAATGAAAACCACAACAGCTGAGTTGCCCAAATCTCCAACAAAGCCTGTACCTATACATAAGGAGTATATAACAAGAAGTGGCAGAACTGTTCGCCCTCCCAAAAGACTGAATCTTTGAACTTTCAAAGAAAGGGAGATGTGTTGTAAGTGACTCTATGGATTGATTAACTGTGTAATCTTTACTAACGGTATCTATCACGTGTAACCGCACCTGAGTTTAGTTCCAAAGTTCTAAAGTTCCAAAAGTTTGTACGCGTTTTATTTATGTCTTGTGTAGTTTAATAAATGTTCGTGGAATGTATAAAAGCTGCCTTATATTTAGTTAAACCTCCGATATACACGTAATAACAACACACTTTTAATCCATAAAATTAAACTTGAACTTAATTTTAATACAATAGAGTAATTTATTCTGGTATACTAAGAATTTTCTCCGATACTTTAAAGCATCACGCAAGCAAGTAGTTTATTATAAGTTCAATAAAAACGGGATAGAACAAAACGCATATTCACGCACCAAAAATACTTTCTCTTTGTATAAAATATTTATTCAAATTTAATATTTCTATTAGATTGTAATAGACATTCACCACGTTTTTTTGTATTTATTTAAAAAAGCATATTTTGAACATAAAGTATATTTATTTAAATAGTAAGCCTCACTAATTACCAGAATAATTATATATGCTTTTAATATTAGTTTATATTCTGCCAAATAATCTTCTTAGATTCTGAACAACACCATATTCGTTAAACATATACGCGCATGTAGTAAATGATGTCGCAAATCCAGGAATCATGACTAAACGGCAGAAATTTAAAGGGAATACAGTATCTGACCCTTTTATATGTCCTTGTAAATGAACGATAAATGCTATGCACATCATGGTATACAAGAAATATCTTTAAGTTCCACTAAATAAAGCAAGATTCATTATATTTCAAATAATGTAGCAGATTTAAAGTACTCTGTAAACAGTTTTTATTCCTGTAGACACATATATTACTGAAATTTTTTGTGGAGTTATTACTTTCTTCTATTTTTACAAGAATATATTGTAGCGTATATTGGGTTCTTTTGATCTTATGGTTAAACAACTCCAAACTCTTGCTCTTAGAAAAGTAGAAAATAATTTATTTACAGACTTCAGAACAACAGAGTCTTCGAAACTCACAAATATTACTAGATATTCAAAAATAACTGCTCAAATCTATCGTACAATTACAGCTTTAGACCCCAAAGACTCTTTATACAACGTCTATTATAACATTCAAAACAACATAGATGAAACTCAAGCAAACTTGCTTACGCCTTGTTCACTCAATGACTGACTGGTAAATAATAACAACAACAGCTCGTATCGCTCTCCTTATATATAGTCTCGTAGCATGTGCTAGAAATTTCTAGAAAAACCTGGAAAACCACGGAACAACAAACAATGTATCAGTAGACCTAAGGGTGGTTACCATAAATAGGGAAGGGTTACCATCGCCAACAATCGCCAAGTTTGTCGCCAACTTGGCGAGATATCGCCAAATTAGGCGACCAAAATTAGTCGCCAAAAGTGACGCCAACTTGGCGATATCTCAAATATTTCGCAAAGCTGCCATAGACATTCACTGAAAATAATAGACAAGTTTGCTTGATAACAGAGACAATGTAACAAAAACTAATATTAGTAAAGAAATGGAGCTTAATAAGATTATTTACATTATTTTACAATACAAACACTAACTATTTACAAAATTCGTAACACTACCCCCTCCTCAAAAACTGCACGTCCCGGGCAGTGCAATCCTTGAGTTAGAGGAAAACACTTAAAATAAATAAACAAATAAATAAATAAATAAATAATAACAATAACAATAAAATTTACATAAATAAGAACTAATTACTATTTACATATTTACAAAAAGTGACTTTCATGACCATGGTCTGAAATTCCAGTTTTGAATTTTTAATCACTTTGGCCAAAATAAGGGGCTAGCCGATTATAATATACGACCCTGGGTTTGGTGTGTGGCGATTTTCGTATGCGTACGACGACGTCATTCAGCCTGTTGACGACTGTGTAAGGACCGTCCCAGTTTCTTTGTAGTTTTGGCGACAGTCCCTTACGACGTATCGGATTCCAGAACCAAACTTTGTCACCTTCGTTGAACTCATGTCCAGTTGCCTTTGTGTCGTACCGTGTCTTCATCTTTTCTGATGCCAGTCCAATTCGGTTCCTCGCTAGACAATGAATCTCCTCAATCCGTGCCTGAAGTTCATCGACATATTCCTCAGACGATGAAGGAGCATCAGGAGGACGGCCAAACAAAAGATCAGCAGGCAGACGAAGATCACGACCAAAGAGCATTTGAGAAGGGGAGTAACCAGTGGCCTCATGAGTGGCACTCCTGTAGGCAAGCAGGAAAAGAGGCAATTTCTTGTCCCAGTCCTGTTGGTCTCTAGACACCAATAGAGAGAGGCTATTTAGGATGGTACGATTGAACCGTTCCACCATGCCGTCCGATTGAGGGTGTAGAGGTGTTGTTCGAGTTTTGTCCATGCCGAGTAGTCCGCACATTTCCTTAAACACAGCCGAATCAAAGTTTCTTCCTTGATCAGAATGGATTTGAAGAGGAACTCCGTATCTGGAAACCCAGTGTTGAACCAGTATGTCTGCTACGGTTACCGCCTCTTGATTAGGAATGGCATATGCTTCAGGCCACTTAGTGAAGTAGTCCATGACAACGAGGATGTACTTATTGCCATCAGATGTTCTAGGAAGTGGACCCAGGATGTCTAGTGCAATTCGTTCGAAAGGAGCTCCTACATTATAACGTTGCAATCGTCCACGGGTGCGCTTCTTTGGACCTTTAAGTGCTACACAGGTGTCACAAGTTCGACACCACTTCTCCACATCACTGCGAACATTATTCCAGTAGAAACGCTCTCGAACCTTTTGCAGGGTCTTCATTACACCAAAATGACCTCCTGTGGGACTACCATGCAGTTCTTGAAGGACCATAGAAATTCTCGACTTAGGGAGTAGTAGTTGCCATCTACATGTCTTTCCATCGTCAGACTCCCATTTTCGGTACAAGATGCCGTTCTTCAAATGTAAGGAATCCCAGAGAGCCCAATAACGTTTAGTTGTAGGATGGTAATGGGCCATGTCTTGCCAGCTGGGCTTCCTGTTGGACTCCTCTTTCAGCTCTAGAATTGGCTTAATTTTAGGATCAGCAAGTTGATCTTTACGCAGGCTCTCGTCACTCCACGGATCTTGCGATGATGTAGACCCAGTTGTAACTTGTCTTACTATAGGACCTTTGACATTAAATTTCTTCTCAACCCGGTCGCAGTATCTACAATTCTCTGAGCAGGGTCTTCTTGAGAGAGCATCTGCATTTCCATGTAATGAGCCTTTTCGATGGCGTATCTCCATATCGTACTCTTGAAGCTTTTATATCCACCTGGCTATTTGGCCTTCAGGGTTCTTAAAATTCAATAGCCAAGTTAGAGAAGCATGATCAGTTCGGATCAGGAACTTTCGACCGTAAAGATAGTGATGAAAGTGGTCTATGGCTTTCACGACAGCAAGAAGCTCTTTTCTTGTTACGCAGTAGTTTCGCTCGGCCTTTGACAAGCACTTGCTGAAATAGGCGATAACACGCTCCTGGCCGTCGATTTCCTGGGACAGTACAGCGCCAATACTTTCGTTGCTTGCATCCGTATCAAGTATAAACTGTTTATCGATTTGAGGATACGACAGAATTGGAGTGGATGTCAAGGCCTCCTTAAGCTTTTCGAAAGCAGCGTCACATTCCTGTGTTCACATAAATTTTTGATTGGCTTCTGTTAATTTATGAAGTGGTCTTGCAATCATCGAGAAGCCTTTGACGAATTTTCTGTAATAGGTGCATAATCCTAGAAAACTTCGAAGCTGGTGAACATCTGCTGGACGATTCCAATTTTTCACGGCCGATATCTTCTCCGGATCAGTCCTAACTCCTTCCGCCGAAATGATGTGTCCAAGGTAGGCGACTTCATTACGAAACAAACTGCACTTCGAAGGGCTTAACTTCAAATTAGCTTCCTTTAATTTTTGTAGCACCCGCCTGAGATTGTTCAGATGTTCATCAAAAGATTTTCCTATGATTATGATGTCATCTAAATAAACAAGACATGCTTCATACGACAGCCCCCGGAGAACCGTTTCCAAAAGCCGTTCGAAAGTTGCAGGTGCGTTACATAGACCAAAAGGCATTACCTTGAATTGCCATAATCCTTGTCCCGTTGTGAAGGCAGTCTTCTCGCGGTCGTCGGGATGGATCTCTACCTGCCAGTAACCACTCTTCAGATTCAGAGTCGAGAACCAAGTGTTGCCCGCAAGTGTGTCGAGAGTGTCGTCGATCCTTGGTAGAGGGTAATTATCCTTTTTAGTGACGTCATTCAGTCGGCGGTAGTCTACACAAAATCTTGTTGAACCATCCTTCCTTCTTACTAATACAATGGGAGACGCCCATGGACTTGTCGATGGTTCGATGACGTCATTTTCTTCCATATCTTTAATTAAATTCTGCACCTCTTCTTGCTTGGCAAAAGGTAATCGTCTAGGGTGCTGTTTAATAGGAGAGTGATCTCCCGTGTCAATTCGGTGTTGTGCCATTTTAGTTCGTCCAAAGTCTTCAGATGTTTGGGAAAATAAACTTTGGAATTCTCTAATTAAACTTTCAGCAGCATCTCTCTGGTTTGGATCTAAGTCCGTATTTTGTAACAAATCCTTGACTAAATTATCTGAAGATTTCTGAGAGTGATTGGAATTTTGACTTATGCACGTCACAGGACTACATGATGCTATCACCTCTCCTTTCTTGATAGTCCTCGTCTTATCACTGATTTTAGCGATTCTGACTGGAATGGTCTTTTTCGAGAGGTCTACTACAGAAGAAGCCACCAATACTCCTGCTTGTGTACTATTGTCTACTGGATAATCTATATGGCCAAATCGGTAATTAGTTTCATTTTTAATTTCAGCTGGAACTAAAAATTATGTTCTTGGATCTAGATTGATGTCTTCTTTGGCTATTACTGTTTGTTTACATTCAATTTCATTATTTAATCCAAAAAGACTTATTTCTTCAAATTTTGAGAGCATTTTGTTATTTTTGAAATCAAGCTTGAAGCCAAACTTCTTCAGAAAATCTAGCCCGATTAAGCAAGGATCTGTTATGTCAGCCACATATGCCGTATGGTAATATTTCGTTCCTCCAAAGTGTATGGTTAAATTGGCCTTTCCATATATGCCAATCTTGTCGCCCGTCACAGTTTGCAGGGTAATGCATGGTGGAGTCCAGATGAGTTTAGATTTCAATTTTCGAGCCAAATCTTCTCTTATTATTGTCACATTGGCTCCTGTATCGACAATCATACGGCACTGAATTCCGTTAATAAAGCCTATCACATATAATTCATTATCACCGCCACTCATTTTTGATATCTGGAGGATCTTCAGGTGGGGCTTTTCATTCTCTGGCAACCTCCGCCCCGCGAGATGGCCAAAATTTAGTTTCCCTGCTGACTGTTTGAATTTATCTCACGTTCGTGGATTTTGGGGCAATTTCTTCGGAGATGTCCTGTATCACCGCATCCCCAGCACGTGAGATTCTGTCTTCTTTAACTTGTTCTTCCGTATTTTAAAGCTTCAATTTCTTGATTTATTTTCCTAATTTCTTTCAAGACGTCGTTCTCAGTGTCTGAGCTTTTGTTTACCGTTGCCCCTCGGACTGAATGACGATCTCTTCGGCTGGCTTGTGTAGCTGCTTCCAACTTTAAGGCATATAGTAGTGCAGCCTTTAAATCCTGTACATCTGCCATTCGTACCGCTCTCTGCACTTCTGGATCTTTTATTCCGTCTACAAAATATTGCAGTGACAGCATTTCCCGTACATTTGTTGCACAGTCAATGAATGCTAAATTTGCAAGCCGTTCAATTTCCGAGGCAAACTCTTGAAGGGTTTCACTCGATTTTTGATGGCGGCTCTTCATTTGTATTCTCGTATAATCCTTGAAGAATTTTTCGCCGAATCTCATTTCAAGTGCACAACTTAAAGTCTCAAAATTGAGTTGCGTCATATCGGGCAATGTTTGCAGCACGTCGGCGGCTTCTCCTCTTAAAGATGCTGCCAGTTGACAAGCTTTCACCTCGTCACTCCATTTGTTCGCTTCGGCTACAATGGTGAATTGGGTCTTGTAAACTTGCCAGGAACTCTTTCCGTCATATGTCGACAGCTTGATGTGCACGGGAGAAGCAGGCGGATTCCTAAATTCTTCATAATTACCACTGGACGCTGAAAGCTTCTTCTCGAGATCTTGTACTCTTTTATTTAGCTTTTCATCTATTTCAACTATTTTTCCTTCCATTTTCTCTTCAACATTTCTAACATCATTCTGAATTTTCTCTTCTACTTCCTCTATTTTCCTTTCCATTTTCTCTTCTACATTACTAACTTCTTTCTGAATTTTCTCTTCTACTTCCTCTATTCGTCTCTCTACCGACGAGAACTTTTCTTCTAAAGTTTTCTTCATTTCTTCTTGGCCTATATTAATCTTTTCGGTCACTTCTTCTTGGCATTTGTCAATTTTGTTTGTCAACTGTTCCATTCTTTCTTCGTTTATATTCATTTTATCCGCCAACTCTTCTTGGCCTTTATTCATTTTATCCGCCAACTCTTCTTGGCCTTTATTCATTTTATCCGCCAACTCTTCTTGGCCTTTATTCATTTTATCCGCCAACTGTTCTTGGCCTTTATTCATTTTATCCGCCTACTCTTCTTGGCCTTTATCAATTTTATTGGTTAGCTCTGTTCTTAATCCGTTAATAGCTTCTAACAGTTCTTTTAGTTGTCCGTCCATATTTCTTGTTTTCGCCATAAGATCCCGACTCCTGACACAAAAAATTGTAGCGTATATTGGGTTCTTTTGATCTTATGGTTAGACAACTTCAAACTCTTGCGCTTAGAAAAGTAGAAAATAATTTATTTACAGACTTCAGAACAACAGAGTCTTCGAAACTCACAAATATTACTGGATATTCAAAAATAACTGCTCAAATCTATCGTACAATTACAGCTTTAGACCCCAAAGACTCTTTATACAACGTCTATTATAACATTCAAAACAACATAGATGAAACTCAAGCAAACTTGCTTACGCCTTGTTCACTCAATGACTGACTGGTAAATAATAACAACAACAGCTCGTATCGCTCTCCTTATATATAGTCTCGTAGCATGTGCTAGAAATTTCTAGAAAAACCTGGAAAACCACGGAACAACAAACAATGTATCAGTAGACCTAAGGGGGGTTACCATAAATAGGGAAGGGTTACCATCGCCAACAATCGCCAAGTTTGTCGCCAACTTGGCGATATATCGCCAAATTTGGCGACCAAATTTAGTCGCCAAAAGTGACGCCAACTTGGCGATATCTCAAATATTTCGCAAAGCTGCCATAGACATTCACTGAAAATAATAGACAAGTTTGCTTGATAACAGAGACAATGTAACAAAAACTAATATTAGTAAAGAAATGGAGCTTAATAAGATTATTTACATTATTTTACAGTACAAACACTAACTATTTACAAAATTCGTAACAATATATATTTTTTAATTTTGATGGATATACACGTTTTAGTGGTCAGAGAATTGTAAAAGATGTTTTTACTAAATGTGTGTCTTTGAATATGTCTGTGAACTTGTCTCGTCGTCTGTCTGAGTGTCTTTATGTTGTGACTGTCTTTATGTGACCAATGTTTTGTGGGTGCTTTATCTCAAGAACTAAAGAATTTCACTCAATAGAACATTACATTTTGTTATTTCCTGATATAAAATGGTGCCGATTACTTTTTGGCCAAAATTGCACAGCAGGTGATGCATCTTTCAGCATGTGGTCTTTTTCACTATTTCCGCAATAGATATAACCCAAGAACCAATAGACGGATTTTTTTAAAACTTCAGATTCAGTTAATCCTTGGTATTATATAGTGCTGATTACTTTTTAGTAAAAATCACTTAACACTTTCCGACACATTGTGCCCAGTCTGGGATACCTAATTTTAATCCTAAACTTGCAAATGGAACCAGTAATATTTTAATAAAAAATTTCCTTTTACAATGAAATCTTAAATTAAGGAATTCTTAATTTCTAAAAAAGTCGTTTGTAAATTCCGCTGACAGTTGATAATTTCTCATTTTACTAACGTAATTTGTTCATGCCAGAAATGGTAAAAACAGATAGCTTTGCTGCTATGCGGCATTATTCATGACTGTTGCAATAGCTTTTTCTCAAGAACTAATCCTTGAATTTTCGATAAACTTCAGATTCAATTAGAAATTGACGTAAGTTGTCACTGATTAGATTTTGGGGTAAATAACCTAACTTTTAGCAATCTTATGCTTTATAATTCTGATAATATTGACATGTATGAGATCAAAGAAATTTTTTTAATTGCCACGTCAGACTAGTTGATAAGTTAGGATTGCACTCTATTCTCTATAAAATGAATTCTTTAGTGTGTTTCATTCATGAATATCATTTGCTATCTGTTTTAACAATCTGTCAAACATCATTAAAATTAAGTTCACATAAAATTTTCCCTTTCATTTTAGTGTGACGGAATATTTTTGACCATCTCTGTAGATGAATAATAAATCCGACACACTTCATTTTCACTGGAAACCTTGATATATTAAATGCAAAACATGCAGAAAAAATCATTATCATCGGAATACATTTATGATAAGTAGAGCTCGGTGAGATGGCCAGACAAACCATAAATCATAAACACTTTTAATCCATGTTAGAAAATGATAAAAACTGAAATTCGTCTTATAAACATCAAACTTTGTTACATTCTTAAAAATGGAGAATTTTCCATGGAGAAATTTGTAAATTAACAAATTGAAATTTGCGTGAAAAAACAAAAAATGTATATCAATTTTGTTGAAATATTTTTTTACATTTTTGAAGGATATTTCTTTTTTCATTATTTTTTTTTTACCTGTAGACTAGCGCAAATTTAATAAAAAATACTGAAGAATTTATATTTGAAGATTCAACCTTTATGAACATGTATAAACAGATTGTTTTTTAAAGTGGTCAAAAACACAAAAATCTTCAAGTTTTCTGAAAAAAATATTGCAAAGTTTTCTTGTTTGTTTAGTTATTATTGGATTAAATGACGTTTAAAACGTGTTTCTATGTTATTTAGAACAGGAACTATTAATTTTTATGTTTTGGTTTTCTTTTAAAATCCAGCTTTCAAGCAATGCTTCTTAATGAAACGACATCTTGTGAAAATGCGTTTCTCTTCATGATGGGGCCCCGACAAGTGCCCGAGAGTATTGTGCCTCGAAATTGATAGACAATAAATGTTGGGTTCGAGCCAATTTGTTTCGGTCGGTCTAATCGTTGGGCGTTTTCTCCATGGTTTTCTTCGAACCTTGGATTTCCTTGCACAAATACGGGTTAGGTTCCTTGAGAAAGATTCCCGAAACTCAGGGCTTATTTCCCTTGTGTTGATAATTGGCCGTCGTAAAACACAACAACAATAACCTTCATTATAAGGTTTTTCAGCATTCTTCCTACTGTTACAAGTCAAGAATGGTTAAAGATAAATGGTTCAAACTTATAACACGTCTTTTTCATTAGTTTTATTATAATCTTGATTCAGAAAATTGGAAAAAGTATTTATTTTTTAAAATACAATTTTTTTAAATACAGTTACATTAATTTTTTAATTTAAAAATTTTTAATCGCTATATAAATTAATATTTTTAAAATGCTGAATCAAAATTAAAGCTGTTTTTTTTTAGATTTCTGTTTATTTAGGTTAAAAAAAATTCTACATATAATATTTTGAATTTTAACGATTTTAAATTAGGCCACTTTTTATATATTTTTTTTATTTTTTTATTATGAAAATTTTTATGATATTATTTTGTTTACAAGTAATTTGCTAAAATATTCTAAAAAATCAAAATTTTACTTCATTTAATAATATTTTTAATTATGTCTCGGACTTCTTTCAAGTACTTAGATCACAAACGAGTGGAAATAACTAAACACTGCCGTGCCATGCTTTTGTTATTCTTCTTCAAATTTTTTTCTAAACAAAAAACTGTGTAAAATAAATTTTCTTCGAATCAAAACCCTTTAAATCCCAGTTCATAGATCTAACCAAAATGACCGATCTCGCTGCAGCTTCATTGTGGAAAAGTACGAATCTAAATAACAACAATTTGTGACATCACTAATATAACTCTTTCGCTTTGCGTCCTATTTTCGTAAATAGCTAAAAAAGTCCTACCGGCAGTGCCGGGAGGAAGCGCTAGCCTTCAGATACTTATTTATTTTAAAATAAGTTATATTATTCAAACATACGAAGCTCAAATTGGTGGAACTTGATTCTATAAGATTGAATACTAGTTTTTTTCAATACTGAATATTAATAGGAATTTTTAGAAATTAGTCATTTTTTATTCAATCTGGTTTTATTCTAAGCGATTTAGAGAGTCGCCAAATTCCACGATATCATGAAGTGTATGTCATTTTAAAGCAATATTGATATGGAATTTAGATGGATAATACAAACCAATGAGCTTGGTCGAAATCTTAATTCATGCGCACATGCACACTTATGTTGAAATCGATCAATATATACGAGTGCTGTCGCGGGCAAATTGATTTTTTTAGATGTCACCCACATTAGAAATTCAAACTGCTATATATCTCGAGCGTTTTTTAAGTTATAGACAGAGCAAAAAATACTCCGGACTTCATTATTAAGATAAATACTTTAGAAAGAACCTTTTCCAATTTCTAATTGTTTGTATGTGCATTATTATACAATTGTTTGTATGTAACATTATACATTTAAAAGATTTTTTAGAAACCTAAATAGCCGCCATTTCGAAACAAGATGGCGGATGAAGTTGGCAGGTGAACTCGGTCAAAACATTGTTATGTACTATGTACACATGGAGTTATATCCAAATCAGTTTATAATTATGCGTATTATCCACCGACAAATTTCAGACTGTTTCAAAATGTCAATCACACTGAAAATTGAAAGTACTATAACTCAGCCATTTTTCAAGATATAGATGAAACGAAATATACTCTGGAATCTTTGTATCAAGGTCAAACAAACAAAAGAAAAATCTTTTTTAATTTATTACTTTTTTGCACCTAATTTTAAAATTAAATTTAAAATAATATTCCGAGATTGTGAAACAAAATGGTGGATGGAACTGGCCAACGAACTCGGTCCAGACATCGGTATGTACTATGTACGCAACAAGTTTCATCTAAGTCGGTTTATAAATACGCGTGTTATCATGTGACGAAAATCAGGTCATTTCAAAAGGTGAGCAACAGTAGAAATTAAAAGTACTATAACTCAGCCATTTTTTAAGATACAGACAAAATAAAAAAAAGCTCTGGAATCTTTGTATCAAGGTAAAATGCATAAAAGAAAAATCTTTTAATTTCTCACTTTCTTAAACCTAATTTTAAATTTAAAATTTTTAAAAACATTTTAAATGGCCGCTATTTTGAAACAAGATGGCGGATAGAAATGGCTAACGAACTCGGTACTCGGTCCAGGCTTTATTATGTACTATGTACACACCAAGTTACATCCAAATCGATTCATAAATACGCATGTTATCACGTGGCAAAAATCAGATCGTTTTAAATGTCAGCCATAAGAAAAATTCAAAATGCTATACATCATTCATTTTTAAGCTATAGAAAAAACAAAAAATGTTCTGGAATCATTGTTTTAAGTTCTAACACATAAAAAAAATGTTTTTTAACTTTTAATTGTTTCGCATTTAATTTTAAATTATTTTTTTTTTTAAATTTTTTAAATGGCCGCCATTTGAAACAAAATTGCAGATGATGCTGGCCAACGAACTCGGTCAGACATTTCTCTGTACTATGTACATACCAAGTTTCATTCAAATCGGTTCATAAATACGTCAGTTACAGCATGACAAAGATCAGATATATATATATATATTGGGTGTCCCAAAAATGACTGATGGATTTTAAAATTCAATAATTTGCAAACTGTGAGAGCTATTTAAAAATTTTTGCATGAGGGTTATGTATAATGTCAGGATTTTTTTTACCGTAATTTTTTATGTTAGTTCGAATTTCAAACAATAGGTGGCGCTGACGGCGATTGAAGGCAATGTGATCAGTGCTGAGTGACCAGTACTGATCACATGGCCTTCAATGGCCTTGGGTGATGCACGTCAAAAACAAATGAGGATCAATTTCTATTAGATACTAACTGAATATAAAGTTTAATGAAAATCCATGCATTAGAGCTTCAGCCGCAGCTATTGCAAAACCGTGAAAAATGCAGCATAGCAGCGCTACCTGTAGGGCGATTTACGCCAAACAATAAACTATACTAATCTAGATTACAAACAAATTAAGTAAAGTTTGATGAAAATTTGAGCATTTGTTTTTGAGATAGCGCTGTTGCAATATCATGAACAATGCAGCATAGCAGCGCCACCTATTGAGTGATTTTCATTAAAATATTTGCAGCACCTAATTACATAAAGAACTTACTGAATCTAAAGTTTTATAAAAATCCGTGCATTAATTCCTAAGATATAGCTACTGTGGATATTGTTAATAATGCAGCATAACAACGAAACCTGTTGAGTGATGTACACGAAAAATTAATCAGCTGCAGTTTCTATCAAGATCTACCAGAATCTAAAGTTTTGTGAAATCCCATACATTATTTCTTGAGTTAGAACGCTCCAAAATTTTTGTCGTATACCGACTCATGAAGTGAGAGATTCACTGACAGACATTTTTGAAAAACTATCAAATCGTGTTCAAGAGCTTCTAAAACGTATAAATTCTTCGAATGCCGGAAGTCGGAATTTTTCACAAATTTAATACTTCAATCTTGCAAAGATAGAAGAAAGTAAAATTAAAGATAAAGATTTTATTAGTTCGGAAATAATCTGGGATCTACCAGAGCATTTAATTAAAAACAATTTTCACCTTCTGTATTCTCTGGGTAGTAAATTGGGAATCTTTAACTTGGGTAGTCTGATACATAATCCCAAAATAACAATAATAATTTCTCTCGTGGATTTAAAATGATATTTTATTGGTTTAATTTCACTTCAAACTGTATAAGAAAAAAACCCGGAGTCGTATTGTTTTTAGCGACTATGACTCCGACTTTTTTACTGAAAAATGGACAAGACTACCACTCCGACTCCGCAGGCCTGCTTACAAGTTCGCGTACATTAAATTAAAAGATTTTTTTATCGCAAAATACACAATTTATATTTAAAAAAATCGTGTTTTGTTTATAAATTTTGACAAAAGCATTGTTAAAAAAATTAGTGAAATTTATTGAATATATTTCGTTACGGAAGATTTGCTATAAACGCACTTCTTTACTAAAATTTGAATAATTTTCACCTAAATTTGAAAAGTAAATTAAAGTTCCATTTACATTTTATATGAAATAATAGATTTATTTCTTTTTTTAACTAAAGATACATGTGTTTGATAAAAAACTCCTATTTTTCAGAAAAAGTGCCTCGAAGGTAGGAACATACTTTAAAAGTTTGTATGGAATTTCTATATATTATTTGCACAATATAATACCAATTTTTAAAAGTTTAAATGCTTTAAAGCATGTATTTTTGAAGAATCATGTTAATTTATTATGCAACAAAACAGTCATGTATTATTTAGTTTTGTTTTCGTGCTTAATGTAATTAAAAACATAAAAAAAGTAAACAAGTATAATTTAAATAGAGGAAATTAATGAAAGCCACTTTTAATATTAATAGCATTTCTTATTATGCATTATTTCTTTTAAACGAATGTTGAAAATTTATTTTTAAAGAACTGGATAGATTTCATTGCTATTGAATCCAAGCTGCATTAAGAAAAATGAATGTTTTCCAATATCCATTTTAGTAACGTTACTTAAGTTAACCGATTTAATAAGAAATAACATAAGGCAGTTATATTTGCTTAACATTCCACGATAAAGGCACGTCAAACCCATTTATCTTAGAGCTATTTAATCTCAGAAAACTATTTTAGTATCGTTTATTGATTACAGAAGAGAAATCTCTATTGTTGGATAAATAACATTTATTTCATTAGACTAGTACAAGAATTTCAACTGAGAGTTTCGTATAATATCGAGAAACACTCAAAATAAATGGAACAGCGACTCAATGGAAACTTATAATTATTTCTTCTAAATAGAGTGGGCCATTAACTTCAAAGGAATTTGTTTTGAGTTTATAAAGTAAATATACATTGCAATTTAAGAACTATTGAAAACTGGCAGAATAATAAATTTTAGTAATTGTATTTTTTTTAAGTATTATATATAAGAGTCATTAAACAATACGAAAACAGAATGGGTCAAATCACGTTAGTGGCGGGTCGTGAAGGGATTTTTCAGAGCATTACACATGTGTTTACAATTATTTGTTACTACTATACTTTATATACTTTATTAGAAGTTTTGACTTATTTAATGGCAATCTTTCCGTCATTAAATGTGGTAAAGATTTCTTATAAAAAATACTGGAAACAATAGGATTGTTTATAAGAAGACAAAATTTATAATGATCTTTTTTAGAAATATTTGCATGAATCAATTCATTTAACACCACTTTATAATTATTACAAGAAATGAGACTTCTCTTTTATATTATAACTAATTAGCATTTTTATCGTATGATGTCTAAAAGATTCAAGCAATTTTTATCGATGCATATCAGTTACTACTTCTAATTTAAAAAAGAAATGCAATTATAATTTTAAACTTCAAAAAGCTCTTAGTAGTTAGCTTGTCCTAAGTCAGGAAAACAAAGCGTGCCATATCTTTTTTAATTTACGAATGATAATACGTAAGAAAACCTTATTTACAGACTAAACAACTACTTTATACATTGTATTTAAATTTCGAACGCAGTGCCCCACCCCCTTTCAAAGAAAAAGAAATAAAAAACTATCATCAAATGCCATTATATGTCGTTATGCGACACTTTAGGATATATCGGATATTATTTGCTTTTTCTGATAAAATGTTCGACATTTAAAAAAAAAATGTTATATATCCGCTCACGTTAATTTGAACTAGTCCTGACCACAAGAAATGCTCGTTTTATCCAGAGTTCGAAATATGGAAATTATGAGAGGAAAACGTATTTAAAGTGGTACTATTACAAAAGAATTAATGTTATAGTTTTTTTTATTTATTTCGTCTGTTATCATTAGAATATGACATAATATTAACTTAAAAGATAAAAATGCATAATTAAGGAATTATGAAGAAGCACAATGAAGGTGTCATTGATGGACAGACGGGTTACTAAGAAAGTGGATATCAAATGCGTGGGATTCCATGTTACTATATGTTACAATAATTCAGAACAATTCTGACAAAAATGAAAAAAAAAAGTTATTTCAAGGATCTGAAGTCTGTAAAAAAGTAAGAAAAAATGAAAAATCAGAATTATCGTTAGTTCGAATTAAACGAGGTCAAAAGAAAATGAATACGAATTAATAAAAATTTTTAATGATGTTCTGCCATTCAAAATTTTGGGACTACATGTTTGGTTCAAATTTTTTGAAGATTCGATTTATCCGATTTCGAATTAACGAGAGCCAACTATATATGAATTTTTTTAAAGGCCCTTGGTAGTTAACTCATCCCAAATCACAGGAACATAACGTAATATATATAAAGACATTAAAAGAGTAACTTCCGGATGCAAATGCATAAGAAAAATTTACTTAAATTCAAAAACATTACCGTATACTTTAAATTTCTTATCAGGCGGACGGAGCTTTAAAAAAAAGCAGTCATCAGATACCTCTATGTTTTGTTATATCGCATTTTTTACTATATTCAATATTATTTGTTCCTTCCAAAAAAAGCCATTTACAGAATTTTTTTTGGGAAACGTTATATATGAATGTTTAAAAATAATTATATATAGTGTATAAATCAGATATAAAACACATAAAATTAAATAATTCGAAAACCATAGCTCTTTGCAGGACGGTGTTTTCAGATATATATACACATGGGCTTTTTTGATACAGAAAAAAGTAACAGTAAAGATTGTGGTATGTTATGTGGTATGGTAAAAGTATTAAGAGTTAATTACTCCTTTGTGTAATATATTTAAAACGATTTTTCAATATTTTATTTATTTATTTACTTGCAAGAAAGCCAAATTTTTTTTCAACATTCATTTTTTCAAATTTTTAAATTATTTGTGTGATAAAAAATTCAAATAAAGTTATTTACTATATATTATTTATTGCTTATTTTTTTAAATCGTTATTATATTTTAATATATTGAAAATTTTGAATGTGAATCTTTTAAAGAAAATAGATTAAAAAAATAAATTATAAAAGATTTTTTTAAACATCCGAAAGATACATAGACTTTTTAAAAAATATACTCAATAGCTTGCTATAAATAATTTAAGACTACCTGTAAAATTATAATAAAAAATCACTGCATCATTTTCTTTTCAGCTGTCTCAAGTTTAAAAATAAATAAATAATAATAATAAGATTAATTAATCAAAAATTAAACACCTAGAAGAAACTATCTATGCATATCTGAAACACTTAAAAAATTAATCGAATAATAAGATTTCGATTTTTTTAAATATCATAAAAATACGTCAGTTTTAATGAAAAGAAAGAAAGAAAAATATTATAATGAGTAGTTTAAAATAAATAATACAGATGGCTCCATCAATGTAATTGATTTGCCTTGAAAACTTATCAGCAAATTACATTTACCCAATATTGTAAATTCGTTGGATAAATTTTTCATACCGAGCCACATTCAGCCATTATCGGGGTTTTATTGAAGATAATATTACTGTAAGGCAAGTTTATAAACAAATATTTACTTTCGAAACACAGGAATATCTAAATATCACTTACGGAACTTCTAGTGTTTTGAAAGCAATACTGAAATATTCCATAAAATTTACGGAAAACGTACTAGATTTATGCGGATTTGTAATTTTAAAATGTCAATTATGGAAATTGTACGGTATTCTTAGAAAAATGAAACTATTTTAGAAAACTTCATCTTTGTTTTGAGTGCATCTAGTCTACAAAGTACTCTAGACATACATTACTCTACATGTGATCTACACCTATCATTCAAATATTTTCCCAAAAACTGATTTAAAGTAGTTTTTGTATTTTCAGATTGTTTTACATCCTGCATTTCCGTACGTTGGTGAAAGATACTGAGTTTGCAGGAGTTGGATAGTCCTACATAGTTTTCCTTCTATTTTTTTCATATTAAAATAAAACTAGTTTCAAAATTCAGCTTAAAGCATTTGTGGAATGGTCTGAAAAGTTGTTCATGGACCGGTAGATGGCAGCACAGGCGTCAATTTCGGGAGTTCACAGATAATCTAGGTTTAACTGAACCTCGAATTTCATATTAAAATGCAATCTATCTGTCAACTCATATCTGGGTGAAAAACGTCTAAAAACCTCATTTTAATGGTTTATCATTGTGTTTTCTACCCCCCAAAATTATGAAAACATGGAGGATTGAGAGAAGGAAAACACAAGGGTAAACCTATGAGTCAACTGTTCAAATAAAGTTTTAAGGTGTTTTCCTCCAAGATATGTTTTGACAGACTGATTTCATTTTAATATGCGAATCGAGATTTAACTAATCGCATGTTTTCATCCGTGAACTCGATGGGGTGATTATCTGTGTGGGCACCTCTCTGTGTATCAGCTTTAGAAAAATATATTTTGATTTATCATTAGTTGATAACTGAAATAATCAAAATTCAGAATTAAATGTCATGCGCATCTTTAGTTTATTGTTAATTTAAAAAAAGGAGTTTTCTTTATTAAATTACGCATAGAAAATATTTTGCCATATAGCATATGAGACTAGGACATCGCGCTAATAAATTCTTTCAAAGAACATAATATACTAAACTGATCTATACTTCACTCCGAAGTGACTAAGTTAATGGCGCAATCCAATCTTTCATGAATATTCAAATTAAACGCTAATTCTTGTGTCAGTCCCCATAAACTGATGGGAGAATTTCCCTTATTAATTCAAGATTATGCGCTAACTTATGCTAACAATTTTGAGAATAACGTTCATATATCGTTTATCTTTCTATGGTAATGTTTGCAAAAGATTTAGATTGGAAGCTTCATCTTTTCCTAATCGATATATAAATAAAGTGGTATAAAATATTTCTTTTAAAAACGTTAAATGGAAATAATGTTAGAACTCAGTTTAAACGGATTTTCATGATATAAAAAATATATTTCAAATATTTTATAGTTAAATAAACAGAGTAGAATACATAAGTATTTTTTGAAATATTGTATGTGTAAAGTAGGAATTTAAAAATGGCGCCTTATTAAAGAATCTATATTAATTTTGTAATCATATTTAGATTATACAGAGTGGATATATAACAAAAAAATGATACTTTTATAAGTCTTTCAATTGATGTATTGTGTACGTACGTTAACAAAGAAAACAAAAACTTTAAAATATTTAAATTAACGTGTGTGAAAATTATTTAATGAGGTAAATTACGTCATAAAAGTCTGAATAATGATCTTTTATAAGTCTTTCAATTGATGTATTGTGTACGTACGTTAACAAAGAAAACAAAAACTTTAAAATATTTAAATTAACGTGTGTGAAAATTATTTAATGAGGTAAATTACGTCATAAAAGCCTGAATAATGATATTTCCAAATGATTTTTAAATGAACATTTTATTTTCACAGGATTATTTAAATATAAGGTAATTTTAAACTATTTAAATTTGTAAGTGCACACTGACTGATAAGACAAGGTGCTTTGGGTAAAGTCTGCCATATTTAAAACATTCTATTCAAAATGCCATATTTAAAATTATGTTCTTATAGCGTAAAAAAAGAAAAAAAATCTTTCTAGATGTTATAATATAAGACGAGATGTAAGAACATCTTGTTAGATTTCGTAAGAAATATTACCTATTATATCCCCACTTTATGTTAGAATTGCCGGAAAAAAATTGAATATCTCGTCGATCATGACCCTATAACCCAAAATCACACCGGTTTATAACTTTATATTTATGTAAGGTACCTGTGCCCAATAAGGCCCATGTCGTATATTTAGTTTACTTTCTTTTAAATACAATAAATGACAGTATTCATCCGACCCTCATGATGACAGAAAGTTGAAAAAAAAAGGGGGGCAAAGTCGTATCAGGTGGACGATGCTACTTCCAGAGGAAGTGAAAATTTCGTCCCCCTCAAAAAAAAAAAATCGTGTTAATATTTCTTAAAGGTGATGAATGTTTTGGATTATTAATATTTGTTAGCATTTAATGCAAAGTAAAAATACATATAATAATTCCTTTAATATATTTTAAGATACTATCTGTAGTTTTATCATTACTTATTATTATGTCTGTTTTTTCGAAGCAAATGAAAACAATGTCGGGGGTTCTCATTATAGCTAAGTTGAGCAATTTCAAATTCCATTTCCAATTTCAAAGTTTATAGTGACTTCAAGAGTACATAAATTTGTTTACGAATATAAGTTTTGGTTGCCTTCAGTTTATATAATATATATATATATATTGTTTTGTTTTACTTTTAATATTGTTGTAATTTTCCTGGCTTTTAAAAAATGCAATTATTTTGTATAATCTAAACATATTATATAACATAAAATAATTTGCAGGATATTTTTGCAGTTTTATAAAATTGCAAAATTGCCCATATTGAAAACCGGGTTGTTTCCAATATGGTCCGTATAACACTTTTTTGCATTTAAACTTATATAATTTTAATAGCATGATTACAAATATAAAATCTTTTCTTTTATATACGACATTAATCCCTCTACGCAACAGCATAAATAATTTACTCCAAGAAAAATAATATTAAAATGGTGAAAAAGAAAGAAATCAAACATTAGGTGGGCCTTAATGAGGACAGGTAACTTAAATAAATTCACATATATCTTTTTTATGGAATCAATAATTTCCATAATTTTTGTACAAAGCTCTTTCAAACCAGTAATAAAAATCTAGAGGCAACAAACCTCGGTTATGTTCATTAATGGGTAAAATAGGACCAGGGTGCAAAAATAAGTAGGTTTCATGGGAAAACAGAATTTCTTAACTGTAATACATATCAAAACCCTTAGAGTTTCTGATCCTTGTAGAAAAAGAAAAGAATATTTTTATGCGTAAGAGATTTTTGGAATCATTAAAAGTGAGCTAAAGCATGGCAAAAAATAGTGTTTCAACAATTAAAAAAATATATAAATTCGCCAATTTACAAAATATGAAATCCAATTTAATTTATTACTAGGACTTATCTCAAAGGGGTTAGTCTGAGCAATATTACTGATAATAACTTGAAAAAAGTAAAAGAAACAAATACGATGCTATTTTTAATCGACCATATTCTGCCACAAGTTCAAATGAAGAAAATGACAAAATTGAACTATACAATTACAAAATATTGTATATAAATTCGTATACACGGTTAAAAAAGAGGGAAGCAAACTATGCAAAACAGCCATGCGTGGTTATAAAATTGAACGTATGCAATATATTAAAATTAATGCACATAATAAAACACTAAAATATCTTGTATCGGAATTTGAACTCTTTGAAATTACGCCAAAAAGATGAACAGACATTCTACACCAATTTTAGTACGTAAAAATGACAAAAAACATGATGGTTAAAAAGAAAGAGAAAAATTTTTATATGGTGTGTGAACCGCTTAAATAGTTTATACAGAATAGTTAATATATATAACAGTATCATATCTACATCTGATTTCTATTGATGCGATGAGGTTCTCGATAAGAATTTAAACTCTCTTTAAAAGTGGTACGTAAGAATCGCGAAAACGCCAACAAAGGAATGCGATGCGTCGTTTGAATGTGCTCCAGATATGATCAATTGGATTTAAATAGGTAATGCATGCTGGTCACTACATACGCTGTTTTGTTTTCTTTTCAAACCCATTCTTAAGGAGTTGAGCAATATTTCGCGTTAGCATGCGTTAAATAAAAGGAATTGGCAATATTTGTAGTATAAGATACGACATGAGATTTGAATATCTCGTCTGCATAATCTTTGAGCTGTCAAAGTGTCATCACAAGAGATTTAAAAATTTGAAAAAAATTTTGCAGCAAAATATGCAGGCTCAATTCGTCAAAGTGAACTCTATTATGAAGTTTTACCTGAATAAAATATTATCTAAAAGAATTTGGAATGTCAAATGAGAAAATGATTCTATAATAAAAATCTTTTGATTGGAAAAAAAATAATGCCCCACCCCCCACATAACATTATGCTTCGGAATTCTTTTATGGTACCCTCTAAATGAATATTAAGTATTCTTCTGTGGCATATTCTACAAAATTTATATTCTAGTGCCCTTCATAAATGCATATCGATTTTTTTATGCTTCTACGGGTGTTATAATTAAAAAGCACTTGGAATTAGTTCAACCCATAGGCCATAATGTAACAGAATACTTTTAAATGACTCAACAAAATTCGGCGCCACATATGTATTTAAAATTTCAAACGACCGGATGGGTAGTTTTTGTGCTATTGTATGTGGACATACTGACGGATAAGTAGACAGATGGACGAATCAGTCGACGACTGTAGATGCTACGTATTTATATAATTACGAACGTACCTAAAAATTTTTAAATTTAAAAGTACATGCCAAAATTGAAAACTTATCTCAACAATTGTTACTAAAAGACAGCGTTGTAGCTGATTTCTTTTGTGTGTCCCGATAAATGGATTAAAAGTGCTATGAATATCCTGTTCTAACGTAATCTTTGTAAAATTCCGTTATTTATATCAGATTCAATCCATCTCAATAGGGTAATGTCATTAAAATACTCTGTAAACATTTCTTCCCATAGACCATAATGTAATCAAATTCTTTAGGGTGCTCCTCTAAAGGAATTTTAATCTAACATGCATCATATACAATACAAAACATGCTTAGGGGACGTTAATAAGGTTTACCAATTGCATTAAAATAAGCGTATATTTACGGGCATTAGAGCGAGGACAGACGGACAGACAAACCAAATGCATAAAAAATTTTCAACTTTGTTGGAAAATATTAAAAATTCAAACCCAAAGCTGAATATTGAAATCACATCGATTCCTTTAATGCCAAATAAATAATTTAAAATTCTCGCCAAAATGCCTGAAAAGAATATAGAACTTTTCCGCACATGGGCGTGCGGAGAAAAACTGCGCCAAGAAACTGTTTCAATTTGGCACCCTCCCACATAACGTTTTCTTGTAACAGGCCAAAAATGACATTGGTAGTACAAATTTGGCTCCCCATAAATTCTCCCGACCAGGTCGATTGCCCCCTTCGCTCTCCCCCCCCCCTTTTGCACGGCTCTGCTTTCGCATGATTGACGCCAAAATACCGTTATTTTGCATGGCCTGGTAACCCGGCTATTATTATTGTTTATTTATTAATAAATTGTTCAATTTTTTTCATCAAATTATATAAATAATTTTTCTTTCTTTATTAATTAATTGTGTTTGTAATTATTATTATTTTATTTTTAAAATAATACAAAATAATTGAAAAATATATTTGTAACTCATATTTAAAAATGATTTTCACCAAATTTGCCCCGAACCCGATCCGTATATAATATACCTACTCTAATTCCATGGTACTTTTCCGGTATTACCTTTACCTTGGCGTTTTTATAAACCTTCGTCCTGTGGAAACTTCAGAAAGGGATATTTGTTGCAAACAGATATGAACAGTTACATAAATAAACCTGATGAACGTTTATGCTTATTTTTACGTATAAATTTAGCACGGATGTCATACATGCCCTACGTGGCCCGATTTCTTCTTCCGTAAATTGATAGAAACTTTGTTTCGGTGAAAGTATTTGAATATTCCTCTAATACGATTTTTTGTCACATTTATGCTCTTTATTCTATTTATTACTATGTTTATTATTTATAACTGTATATTTATTGCTTCCACCATTGTTTATTTTTTAAATAAAGTGATTGAACAAAATAAACGGGTTACCACGTGAGACATGAAATCGCCATTTTGTTGCCATCGCATCAACTTGGTGCATGTGTGACATCTGCGTCATGTATATGTTTTCATAAAATGTAGCCATAATAAAATATGTGCAATAGAGCAATTATCTTCGGGGAACACAAGTTGCTTAATGAGAAATAATATTAAGTAATCTACGTAAACAAAATAACAGAATATAATCTATAAATAAAAGTAATATCTAAAGCACTCATGTCTTTTACTCGTATTTTATTTAAACACGAAACATTTTTTTCCTAATTTGCAAGCGTGAAATATATAAGATGCCAAGCAAAAGATGCGATCACAAAATGTTATTAAAAAAATTATCGCAAAACCCCGAATACTAAGTCATTAAGTATTATGGCTTTTTTCTTTTAAATAAATAATATAATAATAATAATAAAACAGATTTCTTTTCCAATTTGTTTCTTAAATTTAAATATGTTTTATTGTATTTAAATAAAAATTGCTTGCGTATTTTCTTTGCTCCATGTGCTCAAATTCTGGAATGTAACAAAAACATTCAGTCAGTGAAAAGTTGCCGCACATCAAATATCTGAGACGTATGCAAATAAATCGTACTTTTTTATCAGTTTTTTTAATATAATTTTTAAAATATTTAGGACAAATTTTTGAGAGCTGGCGACTAAATTCAGTAGGTTACACTCATAGCTACTTTCTAGTACAATCTAATTCAAAACCCGTCATGTATTTTTTCAGATTTGCTTGCCGAAATAATTATGCTTAACTTTTAATATCATTACGTACTATGTGTATTAGCCTTCGCTTCGCTCAAACAATTACTATTTACTCCATACACTCTGATTCGGTTCTCTACAAAAATATCCAGCCGGTGAAAAATGACGCACACCAAATTTGTGTGACGTATGCAAATAAATTGTGCTTTTTTATCAGTTTTTTTAATATAACTTTTAAATTATTTGGAAGTAATTTTACGTAGGTAAACCACCAGATTACCTCCATAGGTATCTAATGGTACAAACAGAATCAAAATCCAACAAGTACTTTTTGAGATTTGCTTGACGAAGGAATTTTTTTTTACTTTTAATATGTTTACGTACTCTGAATATAAGACTTCGCTTCGCTCAGACAATAAATCTCTTTAAGCTTAATTATAGCTCTAAGTTTTTGATAAGACAAAACCTTACAGAGAAAAAAAAACGTCAAATGCGAGTACTACTCGTGCTCAGAATAGTCGCGTCAGAATGTTTTGTAAAATTATATGAATTATTATCTGTATTACTGAAAGAAAGCTAAAAATATAATAACACTTTGTAAAAATAATAATAAATAAATAAATAAATAAATAAAAATAAAATAAAATAAAAACCTATTGAACAATAGTTGGATATTGCTGTATATACAAGAAAATCATGAAAGTCTATGTTACATAGTTACAAAGAGATACGAAGCCTAAATAATATCATATATTGATATTTTATATAAATCTTCTTTCATATTATTTAATTTTTTCTGACTTTTTTAAAATTTTATTATGAACTTAATTTGGTACTGGCAATAAAATTTGCATATTCATGCTTCATTTGGTATTTCATAAAACAAAATTCAACGCCGTAATGATCTTTTTCTTTTATAATGTAGCAAAAAGAAAAGTTTTGTATAAAGTTTAAAATTGGCATTGTGCTAAGTGCGCTTCAAAAATATATCACTAATTTGCAACAAATTGCAAGGTTTAAATTAATGTCTACTATCTCTATTTTTTCATAATTTTAATATCAAAAGTTTCTGGAATTGATGGGAGAGGGGAACATATTTTTGCTCTTCATTTTCGTTTTTCATTTTCGTTCTTCATTTTCGTTTCATCAAGTTTTTTTTTGTAACCATTAGCCACCTATATTTTTCCTAAATATGTTTGTATATGTTTAATAATATGTAAATGTGCAAGTCAATAGCCTTTATTACTTCCCCGAATTTGAACTTTCTAATTTGTATAGTTTACGACTAAAATAGCTGTGACAGACAGACACAGGAGTGATCTTATAATGGTTCCATTTAAATTCTTTAAGTGTGGAAACCTTAAAAGATAAAAGACGAAAAACTGCATTTGCGGCAATAACCTTGAAAGCAAACAAAAGCTTCAGACTGCTTGTTTATTTGTCATCAGGCTTAGTGGTGTTACGTGGAGTAAAATTTATGAGATTAAAAGGTATGTTAAATTTCAAAAAAAAAAAAAAAAAAAAAAAAAAAAAAAAAAAAAAAAAAACAGTAATTTTTATATATTATGCACCAAATCTATGTATACGAAATTATTTTGTTAACAATTATTTTGGTCATATTATATATTCTGGAGTTTTCATTTCCTCTTTATACAAACAATACAAAGAAAATGTATTAAAATAGAAATAAAAATTTAAGATTTATAAAAGCGAATTTTTTTGTCCATTAAAAGAAGTTTTTATTTTTAACTGCACAGAGTGTGGAGAATTCAGTTGTCTTCTTATCTTCCATACAAAAAAATAAAATAGAAAAATAAAATAAAATGCAGAAATGTAGATAAATTGTTTAGAAATTTTCGATTTGGCAAAATTTCTGTATTATGAAAAAAATATTTCCTTGTTTTCTTAAAAAATATTTCTTTGATTTCTTGACAAGTAAAGAAAGAAACATCCTTCCTGTATTTAGTTGTACAATCCATGTAATTAAATACAGTTGAATGTAAAATAAATGGCTATAATAACTGCCATATTCGTATACTGAATTAAAAATGCCAGAAAGATTTTTATTGCATTGGCAATGTTTAAATGTATGAAATTTAAATCTTAATAGATTTGTTTCATATGAATAAGTCACTTTATTAAAGTTCAATATATGTTT
This sequence comes from Maratus speculifer, assembly GCA_964019185.1. Lineage (NCBI taxonomy): Eukaryota > Metazoa > Arthropoda > Arachnida > Araneae > Salticidae > Maratus > Maratus speculifer. The sequence goes on along the minus strand of OZ025294.1, from coordinate 163,073,166 downwards.
TTATAATAAAAAAATGCGAGAATTGCCTAATCAACGGTACAAATATTAACTCTTTGAAGGGTGGTGGGATTTAATATATCACACTTAATTTTGATTGTGAAATGGCAAATAACACAAGAATTTTTGAAAAAAAATTTTGATTTTATAAAATGCGTAAAAAAACTTTTCTGAAATGAATTTGTGTTGAATTCTGATATTATTCAATAATTTAAGAATTTTAAGAATATTAGCACCTTGTTCCTCAAAGGAAAAAACCTTCTCGAAATTCGAAGAGCCTAGCGAAACTATACAGGGTGTATCTAAACTACTGGGCAAAACTTTAAGGGGTGATAGTACACATCAAGACAAATAATATTAAAAGGGAAACTAAGGGTCCCAAACGTCTTCCGAAGGAGATAGGCTCCATTAAAGTTTAGGGTAAAAAATTTCAACTGATTTTAAAAAACGGAAAAATTGGTCGATTCATTTGCGGTTTTCACAAAAACTATTCTTTATGTCAGTATTGTCTTGAAAATAAATTATAAAGATAAATTTCAAAAAATGCTAATAGAGAGAGATTTAAAATTTGGAGTAACGAACAAATATTTTTTACTACTATTTTTTGCATCTCATTAATTTTTTTTAGATATTTAGACATAAACTTAAATTTTGAGCTCAAAAACTGTGGTTAAGTAGCTCAAACTGAACTATGTTCAATGGGAGCGGGTAGGTTCAAATTTCAAATGATTATAAAAAACAGAATAATTGGTCAATTGATTTGCGGTTTTCACTAAAACTATTCTTTATGTCAGAATTGTCTTGAAAACAAATTATAAACATAAATTTCAAAAAATGTCGACAGAGGGCGCTTTAGACTTTGGAGTAACGTACAATTTTTTTTACCTTTATTTTTTGCATCTCATTAAATTATTTGAAGCTTAGACATAAACTTAAATTTTATGCCGAAAATCTGAATCGTTGAGAGTGGTTAAGAAACGCTAACTGAACTATGTTTAATGCAGGTGGGAAGGTTCAAATTTCAAATGATTACACTAAAGGGTAAAATTGCTCCATTCGTTTGCGGTTTTCTCTAAAACCATTCTTTATGTCAGTATGTCCTTAAAAATAAATTTTAAAGATAAATTTCAAAAAATTCCGTTAGAGGGCGTCTTAAACTTTAGAGTAACCAACAACAATTTTTAACTGCTATTTTTTGTATCTAATTAAATGCTTGCAAAAGCTTAGACTGAAATTTTGAGCTCAAATTCAGAATCGTTGGGAGGGGTTAAGAAGAGCAAATTGAACTGCGTTCAGAAGTTGAAATGTTACCCTGCCCACCCTACTAACACAGTTCAATTTTTCGCTACTTAACTACTCAAAACGATTCAGATTTTGAGCTTAAAATTTAAGTCTAAGCTTTTAAAACATTTATTTAGATAAAAAAAAAAATAATGGTTAAAAATAGTTGTTGGTTACTCTAAAGTTTAAGGCGCCCTCTAACGGAATATTTTGAATTAATCTTTAAATTTTATTTTTAAGAAAATACTGACATAAATAATGTTTTTAGAGAAAACCGCAAACAAATCAACCATTTTTTTTTAAATTATTATTTGAAATTTAAACCTCAACAACCCCATTGAACACAGTTCAGTTTGCTCTACTTAACCACTCTCAACGATTCAGATTTTGAGCTAAAAACTTAAGTTTTTATCTAAGCTTCTAAATATATTTAATGTGATGCAAAAAATTACGGTAAAAAATAGTTGTACATTACTCCAAAGTCTATAGCGACCTCTATCGACATTCTTTGAAAGTTATCTGTATAATTTATTTTCAAGAAAATGCCGATATAAAGAATAATTTTAGTGAAAACCGCAAATTAATCGACCAATTTTTCCGTTTTTTTTAATCATTTGAAATTTGAACCCTCTGAACACAGCTCAGTTTGTGTTACTTAACCACTCCCACTTACAAATTTTGAGCTCAAAATTTAAGTTTGAGTGTAAACTTACGAAAACATTTAATGAGATGCAAAACATACCGGCAAAAAATAGTTGTTCGTTAACACATAATATCTCTAATAATAACACATAATGAATAATTTTAGTGAAAACCGCAAATCAATTGACCAATTTTTCTGTTTTTTTTTTTATAATTATTTGAAATTTGAACCTAGCCACTCCCAATGAACACAGTTCAGTTTTCGCTACTTAACCACAGATTTTTATCTCAAAATTTAAGTTTATGTCTAAACTTCTAAAAAAATTTAATGAAAAGCAAAAAATAACGGTAAAAAATGGTTGTTCGTTACTCCAAAATGTAATGCGCCCTCTATCGGTATTTTACTGAAATTTATCTTTATAATTTATTTTAAAGACAATACTGACAGAAAGAACAGTTTTCGTAAAAACCGCAAACGAATCAACCAATTTTTCCGTTTTTTTATAATCATTTCAATTTTTGGACCCTACAGTTTGACGGCGCCTATCTCCTTCGGAAGACGTTTGGGATCCTTAGTTTCCCATTTAATAATATTTGTCTTGATGTGTACTATCACCCCTTAAAGTTTTGCCTAGTAGTTTAGACACACCCTGTATATATATGTTTGTTACTCGCCTGAAATTTGGGAAACAGTATTTTTGTATTATACTTTCTTGATATACTATACATAGCTCACAAATGGGTCTTTATAATTCAAGTGCTCACACTGAAGTCTCTAATCACAGTGAAATCGTTTTCTTAAAAATCTTTTCGAATACATTTACTTACAAGAATTAAATCTAGTGAGCGAAATTTTAAACATACATTTGCCAAATCGTAAGCCAGTATGTCATATGCTAACCCTGACAGCCTCTAAATTCCGAAAACACTATGTGTAAACTTAATTATTTATTTTCTTTAGTGCGAATATAAATATCGAAATTCGTGCCAGTTCTGAAACAAATGATGATAAACACGACATTACAACCTATTTTTTGTTCAAGTTAGAAAAGAACAATAAAAAAAGAACTTTTTAACCACAAAAAAAAAAAACATTTGCAACAATTTTGCGATTTTTTTTTATACAAATTGCCCTGTCACGCAAGCATATGTTTCAAATAACTATAAAAACATATTGCAGAAACATAGGTTTTCAAAATCAATAGATTTCCAAGAACAAATCGTAGTCATTTTCAAAATGCTAAATATTTAAAATTTCTAACAGTTGTTTAAATAAACTATGTATTCAATATTTATATTTGAAATAAAAAAAAGATTTTGTCCACAAGCAATATTTAGGACATAAAGATTTTCGATAACAATTTCGCTTTTATCTCTAATTTTCATAATTCTGAATAATAAAAAAAATTACTCTATTGATTGGGGGGTGAAATGTACTTTCAAACGAAATATTATTAAAAACTGTAACGAATTTTATTAATATTTTATGTTTTAAAAAATAGTTACCTATTATGACTTTTTTAATATACGAAAGATTAATCTGTTTGTAATTACAAATATAGAATGAGTCTAGTATTTGTTTTAGACCTACATTAATTAAAAAAATTAAATATGTTTAAAGGATATGAAAGAAAATCCATAAAATTGCTTGTAAATTGAATGGTCCTATACATTGAAATAAATGCTAATTAAAATGGCTGCTGTAATTAATAAATAAAAAATATTAATGGATATGAAAGAAAATCCATAAAATAACTTATGTATTGATTGATCTTATACAGTTAAATAATTGTATATAAAAATGGCTGCTATAATTAGTTATAATATTTAAAATTTTATTGGCTAGAAGCAGTACTCAGCCAAAAATACAAAAATTAAATTTTTATACGGCTACAGCAAAATTCCGAATTAGGATATTATTTCAAATCCATTCCTAAATTGAACAACAACAACAAAAATCGTCTCCATATCTGAAAACCTGACAGAGATATTAAAATCAAAAATTCTCCAAAATACGTGATTTACACCACTTTACCATGACTATAAACGAAGAATTCTTGACTCATTTTCAAAGCAAATGAGGGATCGTCCACAAATTCTTCGTATTAAATGTCGATTTAAGACCGTGCCTCTTATTTGGACAAAATAAAGCAGCGTATTGATTTATGTCAAAACCTTTTTTCATTTATGCTGATCGTTAGCAGTGGAGGTCTGAATGGATCGAAATACCTAGGTCCGGTCCCAAACCGACCCATAGGGAAAAAAATTCTGTCTGGTATGGAAAAATATTAAAGCATAATCCGGACCAGCCTGGTAAAAGTTTAAATGATAGCCCGGCTCAGCCATGAATTTCTACATTGTTTCTTTATTTCGGCGTAGTAAAAAATTGTTTCTCGGGGAGGAGTTCTGACCAAAAATACTTATTATAGCTTTTCGTTTTTTATATTTACACTTTTTATTACTAAAGAAGCGCTAAAGACAGTGATATATTTATTTTATCAATGAATCTGTGTTGATTTCTAAATGTTTCACTTTTATTTTAATATCGTTAATCCATATCCCGTGCGTTGGAGACTTTGAAAAATGTTAACGAGTAAAACATTTTGAGACGCAATCACATAGGAAAGAAAAATATAATAGACAAATGCAATTCCTAGGAGGGTTGAATGGAGTTTATTTTTTCTCAGGTATTATTGTATTCATTTTGCATGGATCAACACATTTTTTGTTTAAGACAGAATTCCGTCATAGGCAGATTTTTTTCTCTGGTTTAATGTGTTTAATTTTTAATCATTTAAGTATACTATTCTTAAACAAAATAAATTTTAAAGTTTTTTTCTTTTTGTAAAATAAAAGCGATTTAAAAATCTATGTGGTTTTCGTAAAAATTATGATTGAACCAAATTTTACTTATTTCATGCATGTATTAGGTGAGTCAGAGTTATAATAATTTTAATACCGAATTTTCGAGACCGGGATTGAAAATTTCGTTCAGTGCAGACCTTATTAAAAGATAAGAATTGTTAAAGAAAAGAAGTACAAACTTGAAACATGCCATTTTTTATTATTTTACATTAGTTTTGTTTCGGGCAAAATTGAAAAATTATTCACTTTTGAAAATATGATTTTATTATAATATAATTATAAGTTATATTATTTTTTTTATTAACATTTTTAATAGTTCTAAAATTAATATTGAAAAACAAAAACACCGAAACAAAACTCAAATCAGATTTTCATCTTTAATTAAGTGGAAAGAAATTGAAATCCGATAAATATTGTTTGGAGTTATAACGATTTTTAATCATCCCATTTAAACCAGTTCCAGTCATATGAAATTTTTTAAAGAAAAAAAATCAAAATTCTAACTCAAAAGATAGATTTCTGACACATTTCCTAGAACTGTTAGAGTAACATTGTTTTTTGAATTGCGCGCATTTCAATTTGTGTCTAATCCCTTAAAACCTGATGAATTATTCTAACGGCAATAACTCTGCGAGTTTTGAAGACATGAAGATGCAACTTTTTGTGTCTTATTTAAAACTAGATAAGGAAAGTTTTCTTAATTGGAATGTTTTTCCTGCGGGGGCCATATAAAAAGTTAATTTTCGTACTTTTTCAAACAGACCCCCCATGGAGTTGCAACTTATCTTATCAAAATTTTACCTTTTTTATGAATTTTTGCAATTGGAAGTATCGCTCTGGGGGCAATATTTAAGGAGATAGCCTATTGTTTCGATATTTATGACTCACCCTGTATATATATATATATATATATATATATATATATATATGTGTGTGTGTGTGTGTGTGTGTGTGTGTGTAATAGTAAAAAATTTTCGTTTTAATCCTAAATTAATTTTTTTCATATTCTTTTAACATTGAACTTTTTGCTTTCTTTTCATAATATGTTAAATTATAATTTTTTATTCCATACCTTTAATCAACACTTTTTTAATTTATTTTATTCTAAAAGATATTTATATTTCAAAACAATTATTTCCTTTAATAAATCCCATTATATAAACTCATTCTGTATCAATTGCGTAACATCTATTTATTTCTTCTCTCGAATTCTTGAATTTCACAGAATTCTTCTTCAGTTGATTGTTTAAATGCAGATCCCAGTTAACTTATAAGAGCCGTGAAAGAGAAGAATATTTTTGTTTCTGTCAATGGATTAAATTTCATTGGTTAAAAGTAAATTCTCAGAATTTGTTAGGTAAATTAGGAGTTCGTTGTGAAATCCCTTTATTCCCGCGTTAAGAACTTACAGAAAGGATTAAGTTGGCTCCGGAGTCAGTTTTAGTTAAGTTTTTGTGTATGTCTTCATATTTTAAGTGTCTTTTCATAAAATCTGACATTTAAAGTGTGAATTTCTAAGGCAATAACATCATTCTGTTTGTATGACGGTACCTTATCATGGTAGAAAGATTAAACCAGCATTATTGGTACTGTTTTACTGTGATATGAAACACGAATAAAGGTGCTTAAACATGTACGGGCGCTTATGCTTAATTTAAGTGGGAAATATTCCAAATTAGTTTTATTTGTTGCTTTACCACCTTGTACCATATGATGCTAAATCTATGATTAGGCATTATTGAAAGTGGTATGGTTTGAAGTAGAATTATGCATATATATATATATATATATATATATATATGGATGATTCTCAAAATAGGGGACAATTTCAAAAGTGAAATCTTAAAAAAAAAATACTGTTAGCAAAATTTCTGAAAAAAAAAATAGGTGTTGTTAATATAGTATTAGGTATACTTTACATGTAGTCAGCAGAGCTAAATATTTAAAAATTAACTTAAAAAAAATAATTAGTATTTTTTGAGCCATGCTAATGACAAAACAAATTGCATGGAATAAATATATTAAGAAATTTTTATTTTCTTCCTGTTTAAATATTTTTTTCTATGTTTATTAGCCTTCCTTTTTAGCAAATGGTTTCCATTTTTACATATATACATATAAGGAGAATAAAAACATTACCAAAGAGCAAACTTTGTTTACATGAGCAACATTCTGACACTAACAATGTAAGAAGCTGTCTTAGTGATTTTCTGACAGATTTAATGCATATTTTAGGGATAATAAATGTAATAACTAAATTTTTATGCAAAATTAAACTTTATAAAAGATACAATATAAGCAATGGTTACATTTTTGCACATAGGAGTCTTTAGCATGGACAGAAAAACCATGCTAATGACACTGATATTTGTCCATGCTAATGACAAATTTTAATTTAAATAAAATTATGAGCCATAATATAATCACAATGCAATAGTCCTTTCTGGGGCTTTTTAAAACACAAAAGTCCTATGCAAATAAGTAAAATAAAAATTTTAATTATAAAATAAACATGAAAATTATTATCCATTCTAATGACATACAATTGATGTAAGCCCCTAATATTCAACTTCGATTCTTAAAATACAATACATGCTTCTATTTTCAGGCTGGGATAAAATGGCTACTTGTTGCCATGGAGAAACTTTACATTTTCAAACCCTTGTCATATGTGAAAATGAAATTTTTATTAATAACCAGCTGTTATAATATGACCTTGTTTTGAAAATAGAATATGGAGGACAAACTTAAATTCTTTTTTTATATACTATAATTTTATTTTAAAAAAGAAATTTATTGGATAAATCCTCTCCTTGATTAATTTAAAGAAAGAATAACATTTGTTTTATTTTATAAACATGATATTAACTCTTCAAAAAGCTAGTATAAACAAGGCACAGCTCCTGTGGACATCCATGCTAATGACATTTTGAACATTTATTCTGTTATTTTAAGGTGTTTTTAACTAAAAAGTGAGTAATTCTTGAGTGCAAATAATGAAAAATATTAAGACAGACATATCTAAATATAAAAACATGACAGAAAACCTCTCAATTTTTTTTGTATGCCGAAAGACATAAATTGTCCCCGATTTTGAGAATCACCCATATATATATATATATATATATATATATATATATATATATATATATACAGGGTGATTCCAAATTTTTTTTACAATAAAAGAGGTGTGATAGTACACATCAAGACAAACAATATTAAACAGGAGACCAAGGAACCAAAACGTTTTCCTGAGGAGATAGCCGCCATTAAAGTTTAGGGACCAAAATTTCAAATAAACATAAAAAGCGGAAAAATCGGTCGATTGATTTGCGGTTTTCACTAAAATTATTCTTTATGTCGGCATTTTCTTGAAATTAAATTATAAAGATAAATTTCAAAAAATGCCGATAGAGGGCGCTTTAGACTTTGGAGTAACGAACAACTATTTTTTGCCGGTATGTTTTGCATCTCATTAAATGTTTTCGTAAGTTTACACTCAAACTTAAATTTTGAGCTCAAAATCTGTAGTTGGGGGTGGTTAAGTAACACAAACTGAGCTGTGTTCAGAGGGTTCAAATTTCAAATGATAAAAAAAAAAAACGGAAAAATTGGTCGATTAATTTGCAGTTTTCACTAAAATTATTCTTTATGTCGGCATTTTCTTGAAATTAAATTATAAAGATAAATTTCAAAAAATGCCAATAGAAGGCGCTTTAGACTTTGGAGTAACGAAGAACTATTTTTTGCCGGTATGTTTTGCATCTCATTAAATGTTTTCGTAAGTTTACACTCAAACTTAAATTTTGATCTCAAAATCTGTAGTTGGGAGTGGTTAAGTAACACAAACTGAGCTGTGTTCAGAGGGTTCAAATTTCAAATGATTAAAAAAAAAACGGAAAAATTGGTCGATTAATTTGCAGTTTTCACTAAAACTATTCTTTATTTAGGTATTTTCGTGAAAATAAATTATAAAGATAAATTTCAAAAAATGCCGATAGAGGGCGCTTTAGACTTTGGAGTAACGAACAACTATTTTTTGCCGTTATTGTTTGCATCTCTTTAAATGATTTAGGAAGGTTAGACTTAAACTTAAATTTTGAGCTGAAAATCTGAATAGCAGAGAGTGGTTAAGTAGCACAAACTAAACTGTGTTCAAGGGGGAGGGGGAGGTTCAAATTTAAAGTAATTATAGAAAATGGAAAAATTGGTCGATTCGTTTTCGGTTTAAAATAAAACTTTTCTTTAAGTCAGTATCTTCTTGAAAATAATTTTTAAAGATAAATCTCAAAAAATTCCATCAGAGGGCGCCTTAAACTTCAGAGTAACCAACAATTCATTTTAACCTTTATTTTTTGGTTCTAATTAAATGCTTGCAAAAGCATTTTAAATGTTCTCGGAAGCTTAGATTTAAACTTAAATTTTGAGCTCAAATCCTGAATCGTTATGAGGAGTTAAGAAGCGCAAACTGAAGTGTGTTCAGGAGTTAAAATTTAACCCTCTTTCCTCCTCGAGCACAATTCAATTTTTCGCTACTTAAACACTCCCAACGATTCAGAATTTCAGCCCAAAATTTAAGTCTTTGCATTTGAAAGCATTTAATGAGATTTAAAAAAATAACAGTTAAAAATAGTTGTACGCTACTCCAAAGTCTAAGGCGCCCTCTATCGGCATTTTGTGAAATTTATCTTTAAAAATTATTTTCAAGAAAACACTGATTGATCAAGAAAACTGCTGATTTAAAAATTAGTTTTAGCAAAAACCGCAAACGAATCGACCAATTTTTCCGTTTTTTTTTCAATTATATGAAATTTGAACCCTCTGAACACTGCTAAGTTTGTCTACTTAACCACTCCCAGATATTCAGATTTTGAGTTTAAAATTTAAGTTCAAGTCTAAGCTTATGAAAGCATTTAATAAGATGCAAAAAATAACTCCAAAAAAGAGTGTTTCGTTACTCCAAAGTCTAAAGCGCCCTCTATCGGCATTTTTTGAAATTTATCTTTATAATTTATTTTCACGAAAATACCTAAATAAAGAATAGTTTTAGTGAAAACCGCAAATCAATCGACCAATTTTTCCGTTTTTTATAATCATTTGAAATTTGAACCCTCTGAACACAGCTCAGTTTGTGTTACTTAACTACTCCCTTGAGTTCAAAATTTAAGTTTGAGTCTAAGCTTACGAAAACATTTAATGAGATGCAAAAAATACCGGCAAAAAATAGTTGTTCGTTACTCCAAAGTCAAAGGCGCCCTCTATCGGCATTTTTTAAAATTTATCTTTATAATTTAATTTCAAGAAAATGCCGACATAAAGAATAATTTTAATGAATACCGCAAATCAATCGACCGATTTTTCCGTTTTTTATGTTTATTTGAAATTTTGGTCCCTAAACTTTAATGGCGACTATTTCCTCAGGAAAACGTTTTGGAACCTTGGTCTCCTATTTAATATTGTTTGTCTTGATGTGTGCTATCACCCCTCTTTTATTGTAAAAAAATTCGGAATCACCCTGTATATATACTATATATATATATATATATATATATATATACATATATACATATCTTAACTGAGTGTAAAAAGTTACCATCTTCAGGCAACTGGCGCATAGCAGCTCTATTTTGCGCAAAGTTCATATATTCTTTTATGAGAAAAGTATGAAAATGATGAAAAGATGACCAAATGGGTGCAACAACAATGAACTGTAAAAGAACAACATCAAAAAAAAAAAAAAAAAAAAAACAAAAAAAACTCCCTGCTCAAAACAGGCATCAAAAAGTTATTAAAAAATGTATCCTCACACGTTTCGCAAGGCATCACAAAACCGCATACTCCAATTATATAAAAAAATTTTTAAAAGAAAATAATTGAATATAATAAACCCAAAATTTAATAAACCAAGATTATAAAATGAATTAACTTTAAAAACTGAACTTAATGAATAGCCATTAACAAAACCATAACATAAATCAACTCGTAACATAAAATAATAATTTTTAATCTAATAATTTTTATCCTCATAAATTTATATTTTATTATGTAAATGAATTAAAAAAAGGTTTCTTGAAGTGGCAATAGCAGGGCCAAACGCTATAATGGAGGTTTCTTCTCGGGTGTTGAATTGATGAGGATCTGTGAATGAAAATCCACTTATGGAGAGTTCACAGGGCGATGGTTATCAACATTTGGGAATTAACAGACCAGGTTTGAATATGGAGAGAGCTGAACAACGGAAGGACAATTCAAAGAACTTAAATTTTTTATGCTGGCCTGCTACCATCCTAGGCCTAACAGTTTTCCCGCTCATGCAAGTATGGAGGTGTAATGTGATATTTTTTTAACAGGTATCTTTTTTCTTTTTTCTTCACAGGTAAAGGTGGGGACATCACATTGCTGCATGTCTATTTAGTCTAGTTTATTTTTTTATTATTGTTATTTTATGTTACGAGTTGATTTATGTTATGGTTTTAATGTTGGCTATTCATTAAGTTCAGTTTTTAATGTTAATTCATTTTATAATATAGGTTTAGTAAATTTTGGGTTTATTATATTCAATTATTTTCTTTTATTTTTTTATATAATTAGAGTATGCGGTTTTGTGATGCTTTGCGAAACCTATGAGGATACATTTTTTAATAACTTTTGATGCCTGTTACTCCTCCCACGTTCTGAAGAGCAGAGAGTTTTTTTTTTTATGTTGTTCTTTTACAGTTCATTGTTGTTGCACCCATTTTGTCATCTTTTCATCATTTTCATACTTTTCTCATAAAAGAATATATATATATATATTCTAAGTTATTATTAAGAAAGTATAATTCTTTAATAACTAAAAGTTAAGTAAGTTTTAAATAATATTCAGTGAATACTTAAAATAATATAGTTATTTCAGTTTTATACCATATTTTAGATTGACAGTCACTGGTGAGTGACACGGTCTAAGCGGAATTTTCAGTCTAAATTGCCGGTGACTGACGTGGCACTCAATGTGTTAAATCATGTCAGCCATCATTTCTTCAATTAAAGTCCACAAAGATATGTTTGTTTTAAAATATTTTACAAGTCACTTATCCTGTATTAGGAAATTGTAAAAATTATAATAAAAATTACACTCACACAAAATTTTAAAAATTATCTTTTCGCCATCTATTCTGCCACTTTGATCTGTTTGCCATTCTTATGTAGAAAAATAGTAATTTAAATTATGTTAAAATTTTCTATCGAATTTTTTATCGAATGTAATTAACAGAGTTTACAAGAAACGCTTCTTAATATTTTAAAGAAGAGTTACAGTGGAAAACTATTTATAGCCGTTCTTCCCTTTGACTTGCTATTTCTCTTACTAAATATTAGTGGTTTATGCACAGTTGGCCATTAAAATTGCAACACTATGAAAGAATGAAAATACAAAAAGGATAATTATTGTGTGTAAACAGTAGGACCTGAAACAAAATTATAAATTTTCTAAGGAAATTTGGAGGTTTACAGAAATGCGAAATTTGTAGAAAAAACTGTCTTTCCCATCCTGACAGATAGAAAGGCCCTTACAGAACTAAGCATGTAGTCGAACTGGATTGAATGACAGAAACCGGCAATTCATTTCATGCTGCGGCAGTCTATACCACATTTCATCAAATAAATTAACTAGAAAGTAGGGGTGGGTCAATCTCTCAGAGATCCGTGTCCAGGTGTTTTCAAAGGGCTATAGATCTGGGTACTTTGCATGCCAAGGCAGTAATAAAATGCACTGTAAATTGAGGAAAGTCAGAATGCGACGTGAGCACGTGGTTTTTCATTATCTTGTTGGAAAATGGTTTTGGTAGGCCTCGAAGACGGCGAAAAACCACTGGCAGGGTCCATCCATTTCAAGTGGTCTAGAAAATATTTTTTTGGTTAATCGACTATTTTTAAAAAATCTGAAATTTTTTGTGCATCAACCCTTATATGGTGGAAATTCAAAACGACCGTTATTTTAATTTTACTATTGTTTGTTTGTGCATGTCGGCCACTTTTTTTTCATCTTGTGCAGCGGTTTTTTCAGATATTAGGATACATAATTGTAAATATCTCGTCTTTTATTTTCCCAACTGAAATGGAATTTGCGGCATTTTGTTTAGAATAAAATAAGGCTAAATGTACGGCGGTAGAATAATTTTAAAAAATAAATTTTTACAAATGAAATTTTAGCACAAAATTTTAGATTTTTTCCAAAATCTATCCGTTTGCAAGAGGAACTTTTTCATTGAAGGAAAACTGTCAGCCTTACACAATTTTTTTTACAAATAGGTCAAAAGTGCGTGTACTCATACACTAAATCCCAGATCTGGGAGTTGATTTCTTTTTGCGAAAAGATTTTCGAAATTAGACAAAAATTTCAAAAATCGCATTTTTTAGGCTTTGATATCCCTAGTGGGGCACGAGATAAAAATCTGAAATTCTGGCCTTTGATAATATTTTACAGTAGTGTTATGCACAAAAAATTTCAAGAAGGAGATTTGTCTACAAGCTGAGATATGGCATGGACAATATGTAAAAACAATATTAAACCAAAGCTAAATATTGTAACCTACTATGTGTTTGTTCATACCTACAAAATGTTAAACTAATAGTTGATGATGCAAAGGTACAAAGATCATCTTCAGATTCTGTTTAAATCGTGATTTAAATAATTCAGATTGTATGCTAATACAATGCATTATTTGTCCAGATGAACAAAACCTATTAGAAATGTTATTCGTTCATTTCAATGACCCCGAAAATATTTTGGTTATTTGACCGTTTTTAAAATATCTAAATTTTTATTGTACAACAACCCTAATATGAGAGAAGTTCAAAATGACTATTATTTTAATTATAATATTTTTCGTTTGAGCATGGTGGCCATCTTTGTTTCATTGTGTGCAGCTATTTCCTCACATTGAAGTTTGTTATCTCTTGTGTGGTGCGAGATAAAAATCTGGAATCTTGCCTTTTGAAAGTAGTTTATGGTAGTGTGATGCACAAAATATTTCAAGAAGGAGATTTGACAGTAAGCTGAAATACGGTGATTAAAAATGTTAAAAAATGCTATTACGAGTACATTAGGAGAAATGAGATTAGTCTCTTTTACTACAATATTTACACAGAAAATATCGTTTTTTGAAAACCGTTTAGTAATAAATGTTTAATTTACAAAGATACTATATATGCTCAACAAAAAGCTCAACACTATTTACAAGAGATGTTATGAGTTCGACCAGTTACTGTTGTCAGTCCATCAGGTAGTTCTTCCTCAAAATTTTAATTGAAGTCACTCAAGTCTTGTCATCCCTTGTTAACTTGAATGAAATTATCTAGGTTTAATATTTGAAACCATGTCAACTCGATCAGTTGCAACCCATTGTCTGTAATTTACTTTTTCTTAAATGTGTTCCGAGTAAAATTGTTGCAATAGCATTTCTAGTAGGTTTGTTTATCTGAACAAATAGTGGATTGGCTTAGCATACAGTCTGAATTATTTAAATCACGATTTAAACAGAATTTGAAGATGATATTTGTAACTTTGCATCATAAACCATTAGTTTAACATTTTGTAGGTATGAATAAACACATAGTAGGTTACAATAGTTTAGCTTTGTTTTAATATTGTTTTTACATATTGACCATGCCATATCTCAGCTTGTTGTCAAATCTCTTTTTTGAAATTTTTTGTGCATAACACTACTATAAAATATTATCCAAGGCCAGAATTTTAGATTTTTATCTCGTGCCCCACCAGAGATATCAAAGCCTAAAAAATGCGATTTTTGAAACTCTCAGATCTGGGACTTGTTGTATGAGTACACGCACTTTTGACCGATTTGTAGAAAAAATTGTGTAAGGTTGACAGTTTTCCTTGCATGAAAAAGTTCCTCTTGCAAACGGATAGATTTTGGAAAAAATCTAAAATTTTGTGCTAAAATTTGACTTCTAAAGATTCATTTTTCAAAATTATTCTACCACAGTACGTTTAGCCTATTTTATTCTAAATAAAATGCTGCAACCCCATTTCAATTGGGAAAATAAATGAAATATTTACAATTTTATGTATCCTTGTATCGGAGAAAATCGCTGCACGCGATGAAACAAAGATGGCCGCCATGCACAAACAAAAATACGGACATATACAATAATATATGTTATAGTAAAATTAAAATAACGGTCATTTTGAACTTCCATAATGTTAGAGTTGTTGTACAAAAAATTTCAGATTTTTAAAAAATGGTCGAGCGACCAGTGCTGGACCACTTGAAATGGATTGACCCAGCAATAATTGGTGAGAAATATAGAGATCTGATTTCAAATTACCATCCATCGGAACTAGAAGTGAGTGTGTGCTATTTTCAATGGCTGTCCAATCCATCACACTAGGCAATGGGCCCCTATGCCCATGTTGAATAAAAGCAGGCGTCAATCGTTTACCTTGGAGCTTCGAGGCACATTTAGGACCATTATACTACTAAACTAGACAGAAACGATATTCGTCTAAAAAGACAATGTTGAGCAACTTCTGTATCCAGCTTTGTTGTTTTGCGGACTAGAGTTGCCGTCTCTCTTTTGTTACATTTTCAAGAGATGTCGCAAGGGTCGCCATTCTTACAGTCCATGCTGCTGCAAATGTCATCACACCGCACCAACGGACACTGGGCCTGTTGCAAAAAATTCCAATTCCTGGGTAAATGTCCGTGATCTGGTTGTACATGTTTGAGAACCGACCTCACAATACCTCTGCTCTTTGGACGTTAGTCATGAGATGACGATGAGATCCTGCGTGATTCTAAAGTGCATCTCCTCCTGTTCAGTATGACCCCCAGAAACAATTTGATTCCATATTCGCACGACAGTGGTTTGATTTCAAGCAGTTTTGCGGTTGATATCACGGAAGGATAATTCACACTCTCGATAGGCACCGGCACCGCCTCTGTTGAATTTCGGCACTTGATGGTCTTATTATTCGAATCATAACACAATATTCTGAGCAAACGTGGAAATTACAAAGCATTTACCGAATGAGAAATCTACTGCACAACATTTCTTTTATGTAGTGCTTCAGATATCGTTTCTCCCACCTGTTTCGTCTAAATGCGCTGAAATACTAGTTATTTGTATATTTCAACCTCTTCTTCCTTGTCAAAAGATCATTCCTTTCTGATGTTACAATTTTAAAGAAAAACAGTGTATATATAATTGTTTTTATATCAAATAAAAAGAAGTGTTTCTCATGTAGCATTTCTTCAAATAATAATCTGCTTGTTATTTTTCGCCTTTTACTTAACAGTTATTCATATTTAATTTTTGAACCCCACCCCCTCTCACCTACCTATAAGATTTTTTTTTTTAATTTACAATAAACATAAATTTGTAAGACTATATATATACGCGAACAGCAAATGCTTTTACCTATGTACATTTCCCAATGTAAAATACTCATAAATTTAATACAAAAAAATATCACCAAAAACAAATACATTTGCTATTGATGAAAACTTTAATTATTCTGAAATAAAACGTACTATGTGCTAAAATCCAGATAATGTACCTTATTTGAAATAGACTGCAATTAGCATATACATCATTCGTGATCAGAGGTTTATTTTATGCTTGCCTTTAAAACCTCAAAAATAAATTTGCTAAATCCTGTTGCAATATATTCGGAACTGTAAAATAATTTTATAGATATTTTGAATCATCACGCGAAATTGTACTTAAATAAAACAGAAATTTAGAGAAAATAGAGTATTTTTATATGTTATAGGTTTATTTGTTTAAAAAAATGGAAATTTCGTAGATTAAAATTTTTGCTTCTGCTTTATAAACCATTTATATATGTTTATCCTTAAATGTAAATAAGTATATATTTATAGAATAATTTATTTATAACACGCTATAAAAATATTTAACAAAGAAATAGCAAAATAATTTGTAAATATGAATGTTATATTTTCCTACGTTAAAAAGATAAGCATTTTTAAAATCCTCGGGATATTTCTTTAAATTTTTATAACAAAGATCAATGCAATTTGCGCTTTTTGTAGTTAATGTTAATTACAAGAACTGAAAATCATGGCATATATAGTACCCAAAATTATATATGTATTTATATATGTATTATTGTGGACACTATATTAATTTAATTTGAACCTTTAGCATATAATACAACTTTTTGGTTTTAGTCTGTGCCTAATATCTACAGATATTAACGCGACAGAAAAAATATGCAATATACATAATTATACATCACAGCTTTGCCTTTAATATAAATTCCTGAATCTATTTTGGTCTCACATTTTCGTCACATGAGGAAGGAAATATTTTGCTAGTAAATATTTTTTTTATAGAATTCCTTTTTGAAGTATTTTAATGCGTAATTTTATTCATGGATGTCTGAATCGAATTTCCAATTCGTGACTACCACAGTGCACGCACGTAATAATTAGCATAAATTTCATTCACGTCATACCGCTTTCTAAAATGTTATGTTCAATACTTTGAAATGAAGTAGCTTTATTTCTATAAAATAAATTCGGTAACATAAATGATTTCATCTCTTTACTTTCTAGAAATAGATGTGTATGAATGATACTGTGCGTTTAGTTGGATAAACGAAAATCATTGAATTATTTAATGTTATTGAATTATTTAATTTTTTATTTAAATTGTATATTTGTTTAAAATATTTCTTAGCGCCATAATTATGTGGAGCTTAAACTAATAAAAAATGTATCAATTTTAAGAAGACTAAACCTGTCGTACAGTAGAGCGCTGATTATCCGAACAAATGGAAACCGAAGATATATCGAATAGCCAAAAGTTCTTATGAATTAACAGAGAATTTAAGAGATGTTAATGACTGCATTAAAAACGTCACACTTTATCCCTGCATGAGTAAGCTTGGCGTCTTTGGAAATCGATTTAAAAATGTCTTTTTATTTATTTATTTAATTTTTACTTTTTTAATCATTTACAGTATTCTGTTTGTTTTGATCGTCTTCTGAACTTCACATATTGTAATTTAAATTAAAAAAAAAGCTTTCAATTGTTGTTTATTTCAAAGAAGAAATTTTTATGAAAGCTTCAATATCGTGAAATATTTTTAAATATGTTAATTAAATAGTATCAACGTTCTTCTATCATTCAAGCCATTTCATATGTTTCCAAGTATTCAAAGGCTTTAATATGTGATAGAAATGGATCCGTCTCATAGCATTAATTTTCATGTGTCTTCAATTTCTTTTTATAGATACAGCTCCCATCGATACACTAAAGAGTGATTCGTTTTCGTTATCTAAATTCTAAAAAAAAAAAAAAAAAAAAAAAAAAAAAAAAAAAAAAAAAAGAGAGAGAAACAGGGTGTTTGGATAATTGGAACTGTAGTTTTTCATTTATTCTTTAAAGATAAATAAGTTGTTCGGATAATTTAAATTACATATAATTTAATACAAAAATATATTGACTAATATTAATATGCTCTATCTCCAATAAAATTATTAGAGGCAGTTCCAACAAACGCGGTCTTAACATCAGAACAATATGATAGATGTTTCAGTCTATTATCTATTTATATGAAAATTCTTAAATATAATTAAATTCATTTAGTAATGGTTATAAATTTATTTAATGGTAAATAATTCAATGTTTTACATTACAAGTTTCTTCGTATGTGTATAGATTCATATATAATTCGCTGTTTGGGAAAAAATCAGTGAAGGTTATTTGAATTGATACTTGAATTTACTAATAAATAAAAAAGAAAAAGCAAGAATGTTGTCCCCTGTTTTGCTGATAAGAAGCAGTTCTATCTGTCTCTTGTCTTCCCCTGTTTGTTCAGGTCAAGAACACATCATTACTATTGAATGCGCCATGTAACAAAAAAATATTACAGAATAGTTTTAAATGACTATTTCTTTTCAATGTTACTTTGACATAAAGTTATTACATGTATAGAGTGATATATTTCTGGTTTCTCTTTTTTCGAATCAATAAAGTATGTGTAAAACAAATGTAAGCATTCTTGTACATTATTCTAAATAAAAGAAATAAGTTCTGAAAAACAAAGAAATGTTAGATATTAATAACTATATGAATACGGAGGGGGAAAGGACGGAAGAGTTTCGATTACTCATGATGTATGATTTCGTAAGGAGAGGGTCCAAAATTGCCAAAATGATGATAACGTTACATAACTCCTTGTTAACAGTTCTGCAAACCTCAAATTTTGTGAAATGATAAAAAAAAAACTGAATGAACAATTGTTGATAATATTGTTCAAGTAATTTATACATTTGCATCTAAGTGCGTTTGTCAGTTGACATAATTCAAAATCGATAATCACTTTGACTTAGTATCTTAAAAAATGAAACTTTATAATCCTTACATTTCTGAAAACTTTTACAAAACTACCCAACTACTTAAAGTCATCCTTTAATAATCACCGGCTTTGTTATTAATTTTCTTCATACATTATAAAAGTAGTGAAACATGATTGTTTCGATTTGCATTTAATATCGGAACTCAATTTCACTTTCATTTATTGAGGAGAAATCTGTGTATTTCGATAAGTAATATTTGTTTCGTTAAAAGCAAAGTGTTTATCAAAGTATATTGTACATTGATTTGAAAAGGCTTTATGTTGAATTGAGATTTTCATCTTACAACATATAAGGGGGCAATAAATAACTTTTGGAAATATTCTTTGTTAACTTTTAAAGGAAGATTTGCAAGAATTAGCTGTTATCAAACAATATATTAATTTTACAGATTTTCATACATAGCATCATATATATTAAAACAGTAGGCGACCTCTTTAAGATGAACTCAAATTTGTCTTTGAGCATGCGCGAAGTTGAACTTATTAGCCCTTCCAGTTAGAGTAAAAGTCTGGTTAGCTCAGTGGTTCAAGACACGGCTTTATAGCGCTGAGCTTTTGTACAGGACTAAGGTTTGATCCCACCGCTCGACAAATTTTTTTTTTTTTTTTTTTTTTTTTTTTTTTTTTTCAATAATGATGTATTTTACTATGAGGAGAAGTTATATGATTTTTAATCTTTGGTTATAATTAAATAAAATTTGACACTCAACTATGATTTTTTTTAGTAACAATTTTATTTTTAAAATATTTCAAGTAATTAAAACACAGTAATTGTTAGATATAAACAGCCAATTTCCAATTTAGGGCTTTAGAGATAAATTTGTAAGAATAAAATTATTGAAAACTTTACAAATTGCATTCTTAAAAATAAATAAATAAACAATAATAAATACAACACACACAAATAAAAATTGTAAAAATGTCGTAAAATTTAATTTAACATCTAGCAATATTTAAAAATATGTATTCTGTTTTTCTAAAAAATGGAAATATTTAAATATTATTTTGTCGGCAGGTATTTGATGCAATTTTGCACTTTCCTGTCATGTGCGTGGAAGTTTAGAAAACCCAGTCCGTTGTAAACTGCAATATACGTGAATTATGTTAATAAATAAATTTTATACATCATTCAGACCATATATTAAATGATTTTTAACTAAATTTCCGAGTGCCGTTAACGTTATGAAGTAATATCTGAACCTTTAAAATTGTGAAGTATGCTAAAATATTTTAGAAATAGTTTAAGAATTTTAACTTAAAATATTTAAGCTAAAGTATTTTTCATTTAATTATATTTTAAATATATTAAAATAATCTACAATGTTTGTTATATTCCGTATGAGCATTACAAGGAAGATATATGTTTGTGTGCATATAAGGAAAAGTATTAATTATTTTCCGGGGAAAAAATTAAAACTAAGAAGAGAAAACAGGGGGAAAGAAAAATAGTCATTTAAGACTTAAAGGTGAACTACTTTCTGATACTCCTGGTTTAATAATTAAGTAATGTATAAAACGTTATGAAAAATTCAAATAATTCAAATATATTATGAATAGTTACTTCATAGCATGAAATTTTAAGTTTCGGGATTTAAAATGAGACTGATAAAAATAAAATTAATAAAAACTTTCCAATATGATTTTAAAAATTAGAAAATACTAAACGTTTTTTTTTTTTTTTTTTTTTTTTTTTTTAAACACTGAGAAAATTCACCAAAATAAATATCAGTTCAATTAATTTTAGTTATCCTTCTACTAAAAAGCAAGCGCTGTTAAAATTCTTAAAATTCTGCTTAAATTCTTTCAGATGATTACTTCAGTAGGTTAGACTGACAAAACCATGAAGCACTTTGAATCTGTTGGAAACACATTGATAACATTCAAATAAATCAAGTTTTCAAAATTTTATTTACAGGTTCTAAAATCTTTTAACATGTTTATCGTCAAATCTTGACGGGTATCATCTAGTATACCATTTATTGTCTTATGTTATATATTGTTGCTTTTAAACGTCTTATTATGAGAAATAATATTGTGTTATAATGTATACTAATGTTTACTAATAGTTAATGTTACAATTATTTTATAATGTATTAAAAAATCTAAAAATACCTAAATGACAAGCCATAAAATCAGACTGTTGCTGCCACTGAATAAATTTACTCATAAATAAATAATTAGGTTTTCTTTTTCTTATTTTTTTCGCTTTTTCTTCTGATTTAATAATTTTTTCTAATGATATTTGTAAATAAGTTATACGTTCAAGCAAATTACCAAGAAATTCAACATATAACGTGAAATATCGTATTAGGATTTTATAGTTAATCTATAAAATCGTAAATAGAACATATAGTAAACCTTCAAATTTTATAGTAATTCCGCTAATCTATCAGTTTAAAAAATTTAATTTGGTTTATCATTAGTTGAAAATTGGAATGTTCAGAACGTCAAGGAATTTAAACCATGGAATGTATTGTGCAACTTTATTTTATTAATAATTTAAAAATGTGAATTTTTCTATTAAATTACACATAAATGTTTTTTGGTAACATAACATATGAGATTTAGACAGCGCTCTAATAAATTCTTTCAAAGAACATAATGTATTAAACTCATCTCTACTCCGTTCCAAAGTGACTAATTTGATAGCGCTAACCTATCCTTTATGAATATTCAAAATAAATGCTAACTCTTGTGTCAGTCCCCGTAAACTGATGTGAGAGTTTCCCTTATTAATTCAAGATTATGCGCTTAGTTATGCTAATAATTTTGAGAATCAAGTTCATATATCATTTATCTTTCTACGACCATGTTTGTAAAAGATTTAGATTAGAAGCTTCGGATACTTCATCTTTTCCTAATCGATATATAAATAAAATTGTATAAAATATTTTTAAACGTTAAATGAAAATGTTATTAGAGCTAAGCAAACTAATTTTCTCCATATATAAGATATATTTTGAAACTTTTCAGAGTAAATAAATAGGATAGAGCAGAAGTACATTTTTATGTGGAGAAAATGATTTAATCCTTTCGGGTCTGGTGTACTATTAATAGTACATGTCTTTTAGTGGAAAATTATTTTGGTCTAAGAAATACTTTTGCTACTATTTACATTTAGTAATGTTAGTATATGTGTATGCATTTATCAAATGACTCCATTTATGCTTCAGCATTTAGTAATAATAATAAATATTATTATTTTTGGAATTCTCTTTGTGCTGTTTGCGATTCTTTTATTTTAAACATGTATTTCACTCATTAAATTTTAAATAAAAGTTACTTTCCTGAAAGAATCGTGTGTAATACAGCGTAAAAAGCATTAGAAAGTTGTAAAATAAGTTAAATCTTATTGTAATACAATATGTTCTAAACATCTCCAAAAATTCTTCCTTAGCCTACTGTCATATGAATATTAATTCAATAGTACGCAAAACAAAAACATACGTTATCTTTCAAGCAATGAAATATTCTTTAAACACCAATTAATCTAAATGGATAGTTAGTATTAAAGTTATTAACTTAAAAGTAATTTTTACTATAAACTGAAAAAAAATCGGACTCGAAAGGGTTAAAATAGGAACACTATTAATGAATCTAAATAAATGTTTTAATCAAACTTAGATTATGCAGAGTGCATATATCTATAAAATAATAATATTTCCTAATGTCTTTCAATTGAATTACTGTATACGCATGTTAAGAAAGAGATAGAAATATTTAAATCGAATTACTACGTGCGAAAAGCATTTAATGAGGTAAATAACGTAATAAATGTCTAAATATTGATATCGCCTAATAGTCTAAAATTAGACATTTTATTTTCATGGAATTATTTAAATATAAATTAACTTTAAAGTATCTGACTACGTTGAAAATGTAATTTTCGACCAAAATTGTAATTTTTTTTATTTTAATAAAGATCAACCGTTTATCTTTCCAAAACTGTATTTGTTTTTATAGTACGATAAATAGATCCGGAGTTATAGCGGTTTTTAAACTACTCAACAGCTGTCACTCAAATCGGATTTCTGTTTTAAGGGCCTTGTGTTTGGAAAAATTTCGTGGTTTTGATACTTTTTTTTTTTTTATAAGTATAAGAAATGTAAATAATATGCTCCACGGACAATATTTATCTTTTTGGTTCGAGGGTAATTTGTTTATTATTGAAGTACATTACTGTAAATTCTTGTAAAACTTAAATTGACACTTTAATGGCATTTTTTGGAAAATGTAATTTTAGGTGAAAATTCCATACGCAAAACACGATTTCTCAAAACGTAATTAGAATACCACCATGAAATTCGAAATATATGTTATTTACACTATTGTAAAGGCAATGAACTAAAGATTTAAATTTAGAATAAATATTTTTTGTTTTATGGATGTTTTGTGGAATGGTATTGATCAATTTTATGAAAATTGACATGTAAACAGGTGCGATACGCTATAAGTTTTGAAATAGTAAAAGCATCTCTTACATTTTAGTTCATTGCCTTTGCCAATGTCATAAATATGAAGTGTAAAAAGGAAATTAAGATACATACAGTAGAATTTTCTTTAGAGCGTTTTGGGCCAAATTTCATTAAATTTTGCGATAAATTCCTCTATTTATCAAAATTTTATCAATGAATAAAATATATATATATTTTTTTTTACTTTTTTCCCATTTTCTAGTCATAACTTTAGTAAAAACAAGTTTTAAAAAAAATTAAATAGCTTTTATGGAAAAAATTGCTCCGTACGTATTCAGGCACCTTAAAATATTTAAATTAGCAAGTGCGCAAGACTTTTTTGGACGAATTTTGTTGTATTTAAAACATAATATTCAAAATATCATATTTATTTTATGTTCTTACAATGTATAATTTTTTCTATGTTTCTTTTTAGAAGTTAAAGACAAAATGCAATATCATTTTAGATAGATTTCGCAAGAAATGTTGTTTATTTTATTCCGACCTATACGTACAATTGCAAGAAAAGTTTCACAGCTCCCACCGATCACAAAGTCTTAGATCCCCAAAATCGCACATACTTAAAGACTTTATATAGAAGGTATCTAGGCCCAATATGGCCCACCGCTTATATTAGATTTACTTTCTTTTAAATTAAATAAATTACAGTATACATTCGGACATCATGATAATAGAAATTGGAAGAAAATCAAAAAAGGCAAAGTCGTATCAGGTAGGCGACGCTACACTGTAAAAAAAATTTGTAAAATTACAGCCAAAATCAAGCAAGTCTTGCTGTGAAAAAATACAGCACACGCGTAGTAAAATATTTCCAAGCAAACCGTGTAGTATTTTGCACTTTTAACCTGATACTTACGCATCACATGACATCAATGGGCCAATGAGATAAAAAGAGAATTACAGCATACTTGAAATTTACAACACAAGTTGATGGCGATTTTTTTACCCGCACATTGTGTTGTAATCTGGCCTATTGATTTTTTACAGTGTACTGCAAGAGAAATGGAAAATTTCGGCCAAAAAATATTGCGTAATTATTTTTTAAAGGAGAGAGATATTTCGTATTATTAAAATTTGTTAGCATTTAATACAAAGTAAAGAAAAATATAATAACTACTTTAAATATATTACCAATTTTTTATCATTACTTATTATTATAACAGTTTTTTCGGGGCAAAAGAAAAATAACGGAGGTTCTCATTATAGCCAAGGTAAGCCATTTCAAATTTCATATCCAATTTCAATGTTTGTAGTCACTTCCAGCGTACATACATTTTTTATGAACATAATTTTGGTTCCCTTCTGTTCTTCAGTAAAACAGTTCTCATTAAGAATAAATATATCTTTTTTAAAATTTTTGTGATATTCCTAGTTTTCAAACAATTGCAACTGTTATATATAATATATATATATATAGATATAGATATAGATATAGATATAGATATATAACTATTTTAACATCTACAAAGTAGGCAATATTGAAACTGAGGTGTTCCTAGTACGCTCCATATTACCCTTTTTACTTTTAATCTTATATAATTTTTAATAGTATAATTACAAGAATGAAATATTCCTTTTTATTTACTACATGAATTCCTCAAATAATCAGCATAGATAGTTTCTGGGAAAAAGTATTATTAACATCATAAAAAAAAACAATCAAACTTTAGGCGGACCATAATGGGGATATGTACCTTAAATAAATATGCACATAACTTTTTATGTAAACAATAACTTCCATAATTCTGCAGAAACCTCTTCCAAATTGATAATTAAAATCAAAAGGCAGAAAACCTCAGTCATGTTCGTTAATGCACAAAATCGGACCAAAGGTGCAAACATAACGAACTTTCATGTGGAAACAGAACGCGTTAACGATAATGTATATTAAATCAGTTTAAAGTTTCCAATCCTTGTAAGAGAAAGGCCGAAATTTCATGCATAAGAAATTGCGAATCATTAAAAATTGACTTAATATTTCCAAAAAACAGGGTTATAAGAAGTAAAAAATTCATTTTCGTAAATATACAAGGTAACAAATCCAGATCAATTTGTTATAATATCTCACTATTCTTATCCATAATTATAATCTATTCATAGAACAACCTCTTACAGAAAAAAAACTCAATTGCGAGTATTACTTGATCTCAGGGGCTTCCGTACAATAACTGTATGAAACATCAACTGTATAATGCCATTGAAAAAAATCTTTACTAAAAGAATAATAAGACTTGTAAAAAGAGGGTACGTAGTATTTGGTATAGCTTTATACAATAGAAAAGTATGAATGCCTATATCATAATATACCAAAAAAAGATATGAAAACTAAATAATATCATATATCGATATTATGCGTATTGTATCTGATATTCTGTCTTTCTTCTAACTTTAAAAAAAATATTTTTTTAAATTTGAATTTGGATTTATTTTCATGAACTTTATCTGGTACTGACAAAAACAAGTAAGAAAAATTATGCGCTAAGCATAGATTATGAAGCACTTTCCAAAGCTTTATGAAATCTGTAATAAAACTTCGTTATTTCGGTAAATAAGGATATAAAGCCAAATATAACCAAATATGTATTCCAGTACTATTGAACAGCACTGTATTTGATCTGTCAGCTAACAAACATACTATATAATGGGAAAATTTAATTTAGCAAAAAATGCCTAGTAGCTTGAAATTTCTATTTCAGCAATTTATACTAATAGATGGAAACATACTTGAATACTTTATTCAGCCTTGTAGTTTGCCTGGTACCATTATTACACACCAGTGTTAAGGTAAAATTTATTTAAAACTAAAACACTCTTAAAACAACTCAAATCACTTTCTCATAAATTATCATTCATAGGCTCCATCTACCCAATTCTTTGCATTGCACTGTGTATCATTTTATGTATATTCTGCAAACTTTTCTTAATAAATTTAATGCACAGTTCAGTGTAAAAATGCATAATTTATTTAAGAATCACCTATTAGTAATTTATGCTCATATTCAGTAACGTTGGCAAGCTCTTTTGAGTAACCCTGTATATTAACTATAGCATTTATACACACCATACAATATGCATAAATTTAGTGAAACTTATACGCGTATATCATAATTAAAATGCATTTCATCCATCCATCAGCTATCATCGGATACATGTACAGTACTTCGGAAAGAATGTACTACTTGAAATCTTTTGTGTGTTCCTGTAAATACTATGTACTTTATATTAGGGAAGGCAGTATCCTATAACTAATACTAAGCCTCATTGACATACATCAATTTTATAATGCATGAAACTGTTTAATACGCATATTAAAAATATGTCACACATAATTCCCCCTTTTACCATTATCTAATGGAATTCTTTTGTGTGGCCTTGTAAATTAATAATAGTTATATTTTCACCTTATGTTTTATAGAATTCATATTTTAATGCACCTCGTAAAAGCATATAAATTTTAATATGTTTGTGAGGGTATAACATCTTTAAAATTCATCTGAAACGATTTTTTCACATAGACCGTAATGTAATGGGAAACTTTTGATTCTCCCTGTAGATAAACTAAACATGGAGAACTTAAATTAAATTAACTTTAATTAAATTAATTAAATGAAATATATTTTCAATAGGGTTCGTGCTAGGGTAAACGTCAATAATATCCTAAAATTTCATGACAATCCGATTATATGTAAGTGAGTTAGAGCGCGGAAAGACGGCCAGACAAACCAAATGCATAAATACTTTTCAACTTTGTTGGAATTTTTTTAAAAAACGCATATTTATACTTCATTTGGCATTTCATAAAACTAAATCCAGTGCACTAATAATCTTCCGTTCTTACAGTGTAGCTAAACGAAACCCTTGTTTAAAGTTTAAGCTTGCCTTTGTTCTAAACTTCTGTGCTTCAAAAATATGTCGTAAGTTTTAAATTCACCGGTGGCTGATGAGGCCTAAACAGATGTTCAGTGTTAGTCATCATGATATTCAATGTATAAAATTCTGGTGTCATTCATTAATTTAAACATTTTGGGAAAAGAAGCATCTTGCCCCTCAAAATGTTGAAAGACTTTCTCGAATCTCATGGAGCCTAATCAAATTAGATATGTATCTTTTCCATTTGAAATTGAGCAACATATACTTTACATTAAGTTTTCTTGATTTAATAAATTTAGCATTCAAATAGGTCTATATAATTCAAATCTTCGCACTAAGTTCTTTATTCAATGAGGAATTTCAATGAGGACGTTTGCTTTAAAATCTTTTGGAATATATTTGCTTACAAGATTTAAATATATTGAGCGTGATTTTACACATATGTTTGCCAAATTTCAAGACACTATGCCACATGCTAAATCTGAGAGCTTAAAATTTTCGATAAATAATATATGTAAAATTAATTATTTATTTTCTTTTGTGCGAACATAAATATCGAAAATCGTGCAATTTCTGAAACAAATGATGGTAAACATGGCAATGCAACCTACTTTTTGTTGAAGTTAGTAAAGAACACTAAAAAAAAGAACTTTAACCACATATGAAAATATTTGCAACAATTTCGGGATTTGTTTTAAATAAGTTGCACTGTCACGCAAGCCTATGTTTTAAATAAGTAAAAAATATATTGCAGAAAAGCAGATTTTCAAAATCAATAGACTACCGAGAGCAAATAATAGTCATTTTCAGAATGCAAAATACTTAAAATATCTAACAGATGTCTAAATAAACTCTTTGTTCAATATTTATTCTTTAAAGGAAAAAATGTGTCCGCGAGCAAATTTTAGATGAATTTCGATAACGATTTCAATTTTATTACTAATTTTCTTCATTCTGAATATCGCACAATACACCGTTGAAAAGGGGAAAATGTATTTTCAAGTAAAATATTTTAAAATACTGCGTCAAAGTTTAATAATATATTATGTTTTTAGAAATAATTACTTGTGAGGACTTTTTTTAATATACGAAAAACTAATCCGTTTGTAATTACAAAAAAAAAGTTTCTAGCATTTGTTCTAGACTAACATTAATTAATAAAATTAAATATGTTTAATGGGTATGAAAGAAAATCCATAAAATTGCTTGTACTTGGAGTGGCCTTAAACATTGAAATAAGTGCTAATGAAAATGACTGCTGTAAATAGAAATATTATTATCAACTTTATTGAATAATCGCTATAACCGGTCACGCATTGCTGTCTTTCAGTCTGACTAAATGGGAAAAAATATGCACGTTTTTACCATGTTTGATTTCACCATGCTTGTACGTATATAATATTTTTCGTTTTTACATTGTCTGTGCAGATATAAAATTTGTCTAGTTTGTTGATTCTAGAAAACGAAACATATACTTATTCGTGAGAGAACCAATCTGTCTCCAGTAATAACTAGGGCTGTGGAGTCAGTTGAAAAATGTCCAACCTCGACTGCGAATATGACTCCGAAAATTTTAACGACCTCGACTCCAACTCCGACTCCTGGAAGGCTAATATAATAGTGATGCCTTTTTATTAAAACTATGAGCGAATGCAAGAAAATAAAGAAAAAAAATCACTATCTCGGGCTTATCCTCTTCGCTACTGAGGTCCACATATGTGGACCTCGGATCTTTGCTGTTTATAATAAAACTATGAAAATTAGCTACATTTTTTTTCATATTTACATTTCTGATAGTTTAAGCTTCAAAAAGAATCCAGCAGATGGTAGTACCAGACACATTTTCATGGTCATACACTTGTTTGAAATTGTGATTTTTAAAAATGCCGCCAATTCAGCGATTGCGCAGAAGTAAGTACTTTTTATCTATATTGTAGTTTTAATTAAGGTGTTATAATTTTTTCTATAGTTAAAAACATGATAAATGTTCACCAGACATCTTTATTTTGTTCATTTGATGATATTTTTTATTAAAAAAGTAGCATTTTGTAGAGGTCCACGTGTGTTGACCTCAGTACTCAAAGCGTATAAAGAGGCTTAAAATCAAGAATTACTCTTATGTTTAAATATAATAATAAAGCATCGAGGTATTTAATTAACTCATAATATGTGTCGTTTCAACATTAAATATGCTTTATTAGCTAGATTAAGTGAATTTAGCTTATTTTTTTCCTTAAAAAATACTTAAATATTATTCAATGCAGTTATAGAATTTTATTAAAAATATATGGATCAGCTGGAGGTTATAGCTAGATATACAACGCGTTTTTTTACTAAAAATAAATAAATGTAATAATTATATAAATAAACTTGTAAATAATTCTTTTCGCTATACATTTTTTTAAATATTTTAAATAATAAAATAATATTTTAATTAAAAATAATAATATTATTTAAAAAGTACGACAACGATTGTTAACTCATAATATGTATCGTTTTAACATTAAATATGCTTTTTAAGCTAGATTAAGTGAATTTAGCATTTTTTCCTTAAAAAATACTTAAATGTTATTCATGGCAATTATAGAATTTTCTTAAAAATATATGGATCAACTAAAGATTATATTAGATATACAACACGTTTTTTTACTAAAAATAAATAAATGGAATAATTATATAAATAAATTTGTAAATTATTCTTTTATATATATATATATATATATTTAAATATTTTAAATAATAAAATAATATTTTAATTAAAAATAATATTATTTAAAATATACACAATGATTGTTATTGTATTTAGACCAAATTTTGATTTTTTTAAAATACCATTTCTATCAGTAAGTAGTTTCTATATCATTAGGTATTTATATTTTATATAAATCAGTAAATTAAATTATTTCCCAAGATAAGCTGTTACTTTAATATTTTTTCTCGTTGGTAAATATATATCAATTTAGTATAATTTATTCATAGCCTTTGTTTTTAATTGGATTATTTTTTCCTGAATAATGTTTAAATGTATAAAATTATTTTTTGGGTCCATTAACTCAACAGGAAATAGAAGACCTTTTACAAAAAAGTGATTTGTCGGAATTGTCTGATGAAGAAAGTAATGATGGTTGGCCTGCAATTACTTCCACAAATATTTCAGAAGATGAAGATAGCTCTTCAGACTCCTCGGTGGACTTAAATGATATAAATGCAGCATCAACCAGCAAAGCACCACAAAGAAAACATTTGTGGAAAAATAAGAGGTGACATTTTAAAATAATTCCTAAACTATAAAATGAGATTTACAGATTATATATTAGATTATAATCATACAGACAATGTATGAGATTTTAAATAGAATTGTAATTTTCTTTTTTTCAATTTAGTCAAAATTTATTTTATTTCAGGATGACTCAGAGAGTTCATCTCATAGAAGATGAAAAGTTATTCGATGTTGATGAAACTCCAACTCCTCTTGATTCTTTTTTCGAGCATTTAAGCATTGAATTTTTTGAAGAACTAGCTGAGTAAACAAATTTGTATTCCATACAAAATCGAGAGCACAGGTCAGTGAATATCACAACTTGGGAGATGCTGAAACTCACAGGCCTGCAGGTTCTTATGGGTACATTAAAAATCCCCCAAGCAAAGATACATTGGTCAAGAGATATGTCGATTCCATTATTTGTTGACACAATGGCTACATCTCTGATAAAATATGAAGGAAACAAGAATATCACACCTCGAACGATATCAAGTTCCAGTGAAGAAGAAGAATTGCCAAAGAAACAAAGAAAAGATGTCAACCAGCCTAATAAGGAAATCCGTCTTGACAATGTAGGACACTTACCAAGATTTGTTGACAACAAATATGCATCTAAATGTCGTTTAAAAGGATGCAAATCCAAAACCAGAGTAATGTGCATAAAATGTAAAGTTTATTTATGTAGTTTGAAAAAAAATTGTTTTGAAATTTTTCACATTAAATAAAAAATAAAGAAAAAATTTTAAGTTTTCTGGTAATTTTTTTAAAAAAAATAATTCATAAAAAATATTTCAAAAATTTTAAATTTAAGATTTATTAAAGCAATACTTTTAAAACAATAGAAAGTAGTATTTACCTGTTGAAAAACATTTGTTTCTGCAATTTTAAAAATAATTAAATGCTTGCAATGATTGTCCAAAAAATTTAAAATTTTATGCAATTGAGTTCCGAGGTCCACATATGTGGACCTCAATCTGCTGCTACTCTGGTACATAAAATTTTATTTTATTTTCATTTCTATCATATTAGAAGCCAAATTAGTTAAATAAACCTATTCCAGCATTTTTCCAAAACTTTATTTACTTTCAGGACTGAAGAGGTTAATTCTGTTCTAAAGTTTTTGAAAGAAAAAAACGGGAAAAATAATAATTTCTGTTTCATTATTTTTTTCAATTTCGGCTTCCGCAATCCCAAATTCCAAATATCGAAAACTAAAGAAAAAAAAACGGAAATTTTACTATTTCGTTCCTTGCACATTGAAAAAAAAGTTGAAATTGCTACAATTCTCTTGTATTTCCTGTTTCCGAAACCTGAAAAATTCGATTGAAAGGAAGAAAATAAAAATGAAAATTTTACTATTTTAGAAATAATACGAGATCAGGAGATTCGACAGAAAAGGTGCAAACTTTGATTTTATCGCATTAAACTTACATTTTTGGCTTTGTTTTGAGTTTTGCAGACCTGAAAAATCCAAGAATCAATATTTATAGTTATTTTTGATGACGCCGATTCAGAAGAAAAGAATTACAATTTCACACTATTTTGACTCCAACATTTCATGCAAATAATTGGGAGAGGATTTATTATTTCAGCGTTACATCAGGTTTTACGGACCCGAAGAATCTGGAGGGAACAAAGTTTTTTTTACAATGCTATTTCGAATTTCTTATCATTACAAAATAGCAGAAATGTACAATTTTCTCATTATTTATTCCGATTCGAGATCAGCATAGCCCAAAATTCCAGGCTCTGACCCTTAAAAGTTCAGTCCTACACATTTACATTTTTGAATTCACGTCCCAGTCTATGTAAAAATCACTAAAAACAGACCCGGACGAAATGAAAATTAATGAAATCCCGTTCAACTCAATTTCTACAAAAAGAAAAAAAAAAGTTTAATTTTGATTGTATAGATTTACGATTATTTTAAAGAATACTGCATACATATCTATAATACATTTTTAAGGTATGTTTTATATTGTGATAAAAGTTCAGAAGTCATAAAGAATACCAACATTAATTATAATTTCGACTGGAAGAACCAGAGCTGTGGAAAGCGAGAAGTGAAAAGGGCGGTCGCCCAAGCCGGAAATAGAAACAGCCGCTAAATTTAAAGAACAATCTTCGTATGTTTCTTCTTTCTTGTAAATACGTATATAAATGTATGTATGTACGTATATACGTATAGGGATTTTTTGTGAAATAAAAAACATGCATTCTCAAAATAACATGTTGTTTCTTTACTCGAATGCAAAAGGGGTTATACAATATTGTTAGATCCATTTTTTCATGTGTTTTCCAGATTCCCCTTAGCCAAGATATAAATGCAATGTCCTTTTATATTATTTAATTGTTAAAATTAAAACTTTAAAAAATTTCAAAATAAACAATAAACACTTTTTAATTTTGTAATACTTGTCACGAAGAGAAATGGTGATTGGGGGGGGGGGAACTAAAAAAATTAATGCCGTTTAGAATTTAAAAAGGGGTTCAAGTATCATAAATTTTGAAGGCATATATAAAAAGGAGATTTATTAAAACATATTTTGCTGTACAATATTATGTTTTTTTCAGAGATTCCGTTGACTGAAATACATGATATTTATTACTACTTTTACAGAATAAATTGTATTCGATATTTCCTGTGGATAAGTTCAATTATTGTTCGGCCTGAGTATATTATGTAAATTTGTTCTCGCAACGCAAGTTTGTAGAAACGAGTTCTCGCTCAGACACAATCCAACTATCCGATGCCAAGTGGACAAATTATGTTTGTGTATTGTTGTTGTCAAACTCCTCTAGCTCCGGTTCCAAAACCCCCGAAAAATCTGAGTGAAGGTACTTATGTACAAAATGTAAAATATCTATTAGAGTTTTCAATTAAAAACTGCTTTCATCTGTTATGTACAACATAAAGTAAATACAGCTTCTTTAACTTAATTAACCGTATAGTCCAAAAAATAAGAGCAACAATTCATTTTATAGGTTTAAGATTTTTTTCACTTAAGATATCTGCTTGCATTGTCTAAATTCACTGAAAAGCTAATCCTTATATATTAAAATCTTTTATTCCTTTCATGTGATTTTGTCGATCTTCAGATCAGTCCTTCTTTGTGCTGCAATTTTATGGCTAGTAGTTTGTGCACATTAATTGTTATTATATCAAATTAAGGCACGTATTACTTACTCTTTATAAATAATGATTTGCTTTTTAATTTTCTTCTTTTACCTAACAGATATTTATATTTAATTTTATTCCCACCCCTCTTACTAATACCGATTAAAAAAATGAAATTTCCAATAAATCGAAATTTGTACGACTATATACATACGCAGATATTAAACCGTTTTACCTATATACATTTTCTAATGCAACAAACTCATAAATTGAATCCAGGAAAAATACCACCAAAAACAAATACATCAAAATATTAGAAATACACTTGCTGTTGATCGAAACTTAAAAAATTCTGATTTAAGACACGCTATGTACTAAAATTCAAATAACGTACTTTATTGGAATAATGCTGCAATTATATCTCCGCAATTTTCTCGCAATTAAAATCTCTGATCACTCGTGATCAGAGATTTGTTCATGCTGGTTTCAAATCCATATGAATAAAAAAAAAAACATGCTGAATCAAAGAATAATAAGACATTGTAATTTATTCAGAACTGTAAAGTAATTTTATAGATATTTTAAATCATCACGCAAAAATGTACTTCAATAAAACGGAAATGTAGAAAAAAAAAGGATATTTTTATATGTTATAGGTTTATTTGTTTTAAAAATGTAAATTTTGTAAATAAGAATTTTATTTTTGCTTTATATACTGTCTACATGTGGTTATCGTTAAATATAAATATACATTTTTGATTAATTTATTTATGCAATGCAGTTAAAATAATTTAAATAAATGATATCAATGATCTTTTTAAATATGAATGTTGTATTTTCCTACATTAACTAGGTAAACATTTACAAAATATCTGGGATATTTATATAAATTATTATAGCATTGATTTATGCACTTTGCTCTTTTAGTCGGTAATGTTAATTACAGAAACTAGAAATATTGGCATATACAGTACACTTAATAATAAACATAGTTATACATATATTATTGTGGACATTGTGTGACTTTAATTTGAATCTTTAACGTATAATGCAACTTTTTGGTTTTAGTTTGTGTATAATATCTTTTGTTTAAACGCTGCAGAAAAAAGGAATAATAAACAATAATATTCATTTATCAATAAACAACGGTAATATTCATCTCAACTTTACATTTAATATAAATTCCTCAATCTATTTTGGTCTCACATTTTCGTGATATGTGGAAGGAAATATTTTGCTTGTAAATATTTTTTAAAATTAGAATTCTTTTTTGAAGTATTTTAATAGGCAATTTTATTCATGGATGTCTGATTCTTATTCATAATTCGTGACCAGCACAGTACACGCACGTATTAATTAGCATAAATTTCATTCCCGACGTAGCATTTTCTAAAATGTTTTGTTCAATACTTTGAAATAAAATAGCTTTATCACAAAAAATAAAGCCAGTAATAATAGCTTTATTTCTATAAAATAAAATCGGTAATATAAATGGTTTCATCATTTTAGTTTCTAGAAATAGATGTGTATGAATACTGAGTGTTTAATTGGATAAATGAAAATTATTTAATATCTAATTGATTTATTTAAATTGTAGATTTGTTTAAACTATATTCGAGCATCATAATTATGTGGCGCTTAAAATACCAAAAAATGTATCATATCATCATCTTACAATTATAAGAAGATTACAACTAACATAAAATAGAGCGCCGATTATCCAAACAAGTGGAAACAGAAGATAGCTCGAATAAGCTAAATTTCGTATAAATTGACGGTTAATTTAAAACATGTTCCTGACTATACTAAAACCGTCACATTTTATCCCGACATAGGAAAGATTGCCAGTATGAGTATGTTCAACGTGATTGGAAGTTGTTTAAACAATGTCTTTTTGATTTTTTTGTTTTCTTTTTTCATTATTTAAAGTTTTTTTGTTTCTGTTTTACCATCTTTTGAACTCCAGATAATACAATCTTACTAAAAAAGTTTTCTATTGCTTGTTATTTCAAAGAAGACATTCTTTTGAATTTTCTAATGTCTCGAATTATTCTCAACTATGTTAATTAAATAGAATGAGCGTTCTTCTACCATACAAGACATTTCATATGCTTCCAAGTATTGAAGTGCTTTAAAATGCGACAGAACTGGATCCTTTTCAGAATGTTCATTTTCATTTTATTAAATTTCTTTTTCATTGTTATTTCTCCCATATTTTTCATTTTCAGAGCATTCGTTTCCATTTTCTTCAATTTTTCTTTTCGTTTTTATTGCTTTCAACGATACACTAATCGGTATTAGATTTCACATGCTCAATTCTAACAGGTAAAATAGGAAGAAGTATGTTTGGATAGTTCAAATTTCGGTTATTTATTCATTTTTTTGTATAAAGATGAATAAGTTGTTCGGATAATTTAAAGTATACATATAATTTAATATGCAATGATACAAAATTAATCAAAAAATATAAATATATTATATTTCCAATAAAAAATAAGAGCAGCTGAAACAAACTTCATCATTTTAGGGGAGAGTTGCAATCGGGCACATGATAACCGGAGCCCTAAACCCTAGGGTGATACGGTTGATTTGTCTTTTGATATGTGTATCATTTTGGACACAAATACATTTTTAAAAAAAAGTCTTAACATCAAAACATTATGTTAGCGTTTTCATTATGTTATCTATTTATATGAAAATTAAAATTATTATTAAAATAATTATATTATTATAAATTTATTTCATACTAAATACATCAATGTTTGACGTCGAAATCTTTTTTGTATATGTATGCAATCCTAGATATTTTGCTCTTCGGGAAACCATTTGCGAAGTTTATTTGAAAGATACTTGTTTTTACCAGTAAATAAAAGAAAAAAGCAAGAATGTTGTCCCCCTGTTTTGCTGATAAGAAGTTCTGTCTCCTTTCCTTCCCCTATTGTGCGAGAAAGAAACATTATTACTATTAAACACGTCACGTAACAAAATAAAATAAAATACTTTTAAATGATATTATACACAAAATTATTTTATGTGTAAAGTGATATTTTACTGGTTTATCTTCTTTTGAATCAATAATTTATGCGAAGAACAAATGTAACTATTTTTGCACATTATTCTAAACAAAAGAAATAAATTTCAAAAGTCAAAGAATTTTAAGATATTAATAATGATATCAATAGGGTAGGAGGAAGCAGTTGGAGGGGGAGGGGGTCGGTGAATGATAACTTACGATTCCAAAAAGGGGAGCTCCAAAAATATCAAAATGTTGATAACGTTACATATATGTAGCCCGTTATTAGTAAACTGTTCTGAAAAGTTCAAGATATGTGAAGGGATTAAAATAATTGAATCAACAATTGTTGAAAATTTTCTTGAAGTAGTTTATACATTTCCATGTGAGTAAGTTTGTCAGTTAAAATCAATAATCACTCTGAGTTGGTATCTCATTTAATGAATCTTTATAATCCTCTCTTTCTGAAAACTTTTACAAAACTACCCAACTACTTAAAATCATCTTTAGTTACCATCACCAGCTTTGTTATTAATTTTCTTCATACATTATAAAAGATGTAATTCATGATTGTTTCGAGATGCATTTAATATCGTAACCAAAATTCCCTTTCACTTATTGAGGTGGAATCTGTGTATTTTCTTTAATAATATTTGTTTCGTTAAAAGCAAAGAGCTTATCAAAGCATATAGTACATTGTTTTGAAAAGGCTTTATGTTGAATTGAGTCTTTTATTTAACATAATAATAGAAGTCAATAATGTTTGGAAATAATCATTGTTAACGTGTAAAGAAAGGTGTGCAAGAATTAGCTGTCACGAAGCAATATATTAATTTTACAGCTTTTCTTACATAGCATGTATCATTTATTGTCTTATGTTATATATTGTTATTTTTATATGTTTTACAATATTTCATTGTAATGAACTGTATTGTATTATAATCGTAGTTTTTATTGTTATGTACATCAACGGTTCCCAAACTTTCTTCGTACGCGACCCACATTTCAGTGAAAAAAAATTTTCGTGACCAACCTTTCAATAATAATTTTAAAAAATCGCGACCCACCCAAGGAAAAGTTGTATATCAGTATGGCAATTTTTGTATGATCTCTATACGCTCGGCTATTCTATCCTACGAAAAACGCAAATTTTTGTACGGAAGATACATTATCAACAAAAAGAAGAATCGTAATCTCAATGTGTGTAAGTGAATAATAATTAAAAAAATGCACAAACTACAAAGGTAGTTAAAAATACATTTAATTACTATGGAAACATAACTTTATAGTCAATTAGATACTTCCTTAGATTATCACTCTAAGATATCTTCAATGTGAAAAATTTATTTCATCATAATTATTGATTAAAACTCCAGAAGCAATGTAGTTGGATTAATAACATTTGTTGCATTACATGACCAAAAATATTTCTACCCGTATTCTGTTTCTTACTGTCAAATGATCAAAATCAATGAAACAGTAAGTAAACAGCGACTATCATTATTTCAAATAAATCGAGATATGTATTAATTTCAATAAAATTTCCTTTAAATTAACGTAAAACACATAAAAGTGGACCGTATACGATATAATTAGAGATGGCACTTAATGCGTTATCTTTAATTGATTTTTGAAAAGGATTATTTTTAACGTAGTCGTTAAATTTAAGTTCCGATAAATATAAGAAGCAATGTACCTTAGTACCAAAAAGAATTTCGATAAATTCTTCAATAACATGCATGTCCGCAGTTCGTAAAAGCATTTATAAGTAATTTTAATCTTCATATTAATTTCAGTATGAGTAGTAAAATAAATATTAGTAGTAATTTTAATTAAAAACTCGGATCAGCGTAACTATTCTGTATTTCGTTTCTCAACTATTAAAGTTATTGCTTTATATATTATAATTTTTTTTAATTTGAGTTGCGCTAAATGTGAGAAGCGATCTACTTTCTAAAATATAGAAATAAATTTCAGTAAAATCTTAGAATTTACTTAATGTTGATAAAGATTTATTTCTTATAAAAGCAATCATTTTCCTAAAAAGCAAAATTAATGAGTATGGAAATAAATATCATTTCAGTGTTTCATCGGAATTTATCAGAATGTAAATTACATCAGAGTTTCTTATATCCAGTGTGATGAGAGTTAGTACTCAGTCTATCGCATTTAAATGATTAAGGGGTTTGTTCACCTATTTATTATAGAATTTAACTGTAATTCATTTCGTGCATACTGTTCAGAATGACTCTCAGCAACACTATGATTCCATATTTTTATAAAAGTGGTAGAATATTGACCAGTTCGACGGCTTATATTATTGAACAATCATTCACACACGATACTACCTCTGTTTCGACACTTGCTGGTAAGTATTTCTTATTATTATTCGAGGCACAACACGATATTCTGAGCAAACGCCGATCTTACAAAGCGTTTTACGAATGAAAAATCAACAGCATAACATTTCTTTTAGGTAGTGCTTCAGATGTCTTTTCTCTCGTCTGCTTCGACTAAATGCTCTGGAATATTAATCGGTCATTACAATCCCTTTACAATTGCATGTAATTATATAACTTTCAATTGCATATTCCAACCTCTTCTTTTTTCATGTAACTTTGATGGTCTTCATATCATTCTTTCCTGGTGTTACAATTTTATTGGCCAGCAGTGTATATATACTTGTTTTTTATATCAAATTAAAAGAAGTATTAATCACGTAGCAATTTTTGAAATAACAATCTGCTTATTATTTTCCATCTTATACCTCACAGTTGTTTATATTTAATTTCCCCCCTCCCCTCTTTCCTACTTATATTATTTTTTCAAATTTCCAATATACCTAAATTTGAACGACTGTATACTGCATGCAAAGATAGCAAATATTTTTGTATATATACATTTTGTAATGTAACATACTCATCAATTAAATTCAGAAAACTATAACCAAAAACAAATGCACGAAAATATTCAAAACACATTTGCGATTGATCGAAACTTTAATAATTCTGATTTAAGACATGTGACTATGTGCTAAAATTCAAATAACGTATCTTATTTGCAATAGACTGCAATTAGCATATGCATCATTCGTGATCAGAAAGTTTGTTACACGTTTACTTTAAATCCTGAAAAAAGAAAATTTGCTAAATCCTATTGTATTTTATTCGGAACTGTAAAATTAATCAATAGGTATTTTAAATCATCACTCAAATATAGTCTTAAATAAAATAGAAATTCAGAAAAAAATGTATATGGTACAGATTTATTTGTTAAAAATATATAAATTTCGTAAACATAAATTTTGTTTCTGTTTTATATACCGTTTATATATGTTTGTCATTTAATGTAAATAATTATATATTTATCTGTGCATAATTATATATTTATCTATTTATATATTAATTATCTATATCTATCTATTATCTATATATTAATATCTATTTATATATTAATTATATATAATTATATATTTATCTGCAGTTAAATATTATAAATAAAAGATAAAAATTTATTTTTTTAATATGAATGGTGTATTTTTCTACATTGACGAGGT
This sequence comes from Maratus speculifer, assembly GCA_964019185.1. Lineage (NCBI taxonomy): Eukaryota > Metazoa > Arthropoda > Arachnida > Araneae > Salticidae > Maratus > Maratus speculifer. Next base: position 163,032,698 of record OZ025294.1, on the reverse strand, counting down.
AAGCGTTTACAAAATCTTCGGGCTCTTTATATAAATACTCTAACAATGATCTATGCATTTTGCTCTTTCAGTGATTAATAATAATTACATGAACTAAAAATCAGTGTATATATAGTATACATAATAATATCTGTCATTATTTATATATATATACTATTTTAGACACTATGTGATTCTAATTACAAATTTCAACATGTAATACAACTCTTTAATTTTAGTTTATTCATAATAGCTACATTTTCTCAGTCTAAAAAATGCAATATACAGAATTATTCATCACAGAATTGCTTTTTATATAAATTCCACAAGCTATTTTGGTCTCACATTTACGTGATATAAGGAAGGAAATATTTTGCTAGTAAATATTTTTAAAAAATAGAATTCCTTTTTGAAGTATTTTAATCGGTAATTTTATTCATGAACGTCTGAATTGTATTCTTAATTCGGGAACACCACAGTGCACGCACGTCATAATTACCATAAATTTCATTCATGTCATACCGCTTTCTAAAATAATATGTTCAATACTTTGAATTGAAATATCCTTATTGCTATAAAATAAAATTGGTAACATAAAGGATTTCATCTCTTTAGTTTCTAGAAATTAATGCGTACGAATAATAATGTGTTTAATTGTACAAATGAAAATTATTGATGTTTCATTGGTTTATATAAATTGTAGATTTGTTTAAAATATTTCCAACCACCATAATCATGTGGCGTTTAAAATAATTAAAAAATAATCAGTTATAAGAAGACTACAATTAACATACAGTTTAGCGCCAATTAGTGCGAGATAAGTTCGTATAAATTGACAGACAATTTAAGAAATGTTGTTAAGTATACTAAAACCGTCACGCTTTATCACGGCATAGGATTGCTGGCATTATTAAGTACTGGCATATTCGAAAATTATTTTAAAAAGTGTTTTTTTTCTTGTTTATTTTCCCATCTGATAAAGTTATTTATTTTTTAACATATTCTGAAATCCAGAGATTATAATTTCAGTTAAAAAGCTATTAGTCTAAGAGCCAGTGAAAAGCTATCTATATGTATTTGAGCAGGCCCCGAGTTTTTGTGCATTGAGGCCCCTATACCTAAAATACACGAGATGGGGAGTCACTAAGCCCAAAGTGGTGGACGCAATCAGTGCGCATGTAATATAGGTATCAATTTTTTGGCAAATTTTAAATCCATTTGACCACGTCTGCCGTTTTGAAAATTTAAAATATAGTACTAGTATTATCGGAAAACAACAATGGCAGACCATTATCACGCGATTAACATTGTAGCAGACAGTTTTAAAAGTCCCAAAAAAGATAAAATTTTGAAAGTAATTGACCAGATCTGCCATTAATATATTTTGTTTATCAGGGTCTTAAAAATTTACATTGATCACGGCGGACATCTGAGTACACACTTCGGCAGACAACCAAATCTTATCTATATCCCCGTCAGATATATGCATAGACTGTCTATAGTTATCTTTCTTTTTTCCCATATGGATTACTACTGTACTCATTCTGGCCTATAGTATTCTCTTTTATAGTTACTAGCATTCAAATAAATGAGGTTTTATTCCTGAGAGGGCATGTTATGTCTCCGCACTGATGGTTTTTGACAGATGTTTTCAGTATATTTGTGAACCTTTATACAGATGCCTCGTATTTCGTGTATTTAATAAAATGCATACTGTTTGTTATCGTATCGTAAAACTTTCAGCGCTATTGCGCATGATTCATGTCTGGTTTACTTTATCGAAATAGAGGTGAACAATTTGTTTAGCTACATTTTTTCCCCAAGAATCCACTTTTGGGGAATTATATCGATTTACGTAAATCCGTTTTCGTAGTTAAAATATTTATATAAAAAAAAACTAAATTTTTTTAAAATATAATTTTTTTCTCGGTCTTTTCTTTTGGCATCTTTAACTTTAAAACCAATTTTTTGGAATATTTGATGCAAAGTTTTTTTTAATTCAAAACAGGAAGCAATTTATTCAAAGGCGGGGTTGCTTTCTGTATGACAAAAAATCGAGTACAGTTTGCCTAATAACGCTGCAATTAAAATCATCTATGGATGTTTTTTCATTGACATTCTTTTTAACTCTTTTTTAGCGATGAACAAAAAACAGTATAACGCAGATTTCTTGTTTCTCCGTGATTTTTTAATAGTACTACTAGAATCACAGGGAAAGTCGACTGGCTAGTTTAACCCTTTCCGGCATGGGCAACATCTGTTAATAAAATAAGAAATTATCGACTGCCACCTGAATTCAGAAACGAATTTTTTAGGTATTTCGGAGATTGTAAAAACAAAATTTTACTAAAATATTATTGGGGCCATTTGCATGTTTGGAATTAAAATTAAGTAACCCAGATCGGGCACAGTGTGCCGGAAAGGGTTAATAGATTTAGTTATCGGAACAATGCATTTTTTTCTGTCTCTTGATTACAGAATTGAATGACATATAAAATTGTCTTACTGCTACTCCTGAAAGATTTATTTCTACTTGAATTAGCCGTTTGAACACTAAATATATAAATTTTAATTTGAATTAAAACTTGATATTTCCATAATTTTCGGTGTATAATCCGCGGATCAAACAATTGTTTTTGTACCCAGAAATCTTGATTAATGAGTTAAGATAAATATTTACGGCGATATATTATGTTGTATTTCATTTATAAAATAAAAAAATAAATAAATAAAAAAAAATAAAATAAAATTCTGTGTCGAAAAATGATTGTTTGATCCGCGGATTATACACTGGAAATTACGGTAATAGAATATTAAACATTGATCGGAAGTAGAAACTAACAGAAGAAAGAGCCAATTTTAATGACAGCGCAGACAGGAAATGCCAATCCTTGCCTTGCACCCCTTTTTTGAATAAAATCGTCCCAGAATGATATTCAAGATTCAAATGAATGAGAAGAAATAAATATTTTGTAATGCATGCACAATTCATTTTTTTAATTAATTTTTTTTTGTCTTAAATGAAGAAAAATAATAAAATAAAGTCAATATTTGAATGATTAAACTAGTTTACAGTACATCTGTTGCCGAAAAATTTTTAGCTGTTGCTTACTACATATGATATGCTATTTTCAAAAATATAATTAGTATCTTTTAATCAGCTGTAGTTTCTGAGTTTCACCTATGTAGGTATTAAACAGAAAATAAAAATGTATTTACTAAGAAAAACTTACTACATGTAACTTACATGTATTTACTAAGAACTACTTACTTAATTACTCATTGAGTTCTAAAAAAAATTAAAGCGCTTCTCCTATGTGTAGACTTTGGAAAAAGACGTATCAGAGAGCAACAATAGTCAGACATTATATTCGTACCCCAGAAATCCGCTCTTCTATGACGCGTAAGTCCTGATGCATACGCTCTCCCTGTTCTTCGATCATATTTCCTAAATTTTCCGGAAACCTATCCAGGTGATTATGGAGGAAGTAGAGTTTTATGCCCATATTGCACCCTATATTTTTAATTGTAGCAGAAGGTCTTCTACAAATTCAATATAATTTTCAGATTTTCTGCATCTCTTTCACGATAAAGCACTTATTAGTATCTGAGTAAAGCAAATTTTTTTGTTTTAGTCTTGATGCTAACAATTCTGAAGCTTGTTTAGAAAGATTTAAATCTCTTACAAGATCATCTAACTCATTTTGGGAAAAGCATTTTAGCTCATTCGACATACCTTCAAAATCAGCATCATTTTGTGATGAGCTTGTTCCTTCAATGCCTTGTTCTATTGGTTCAGATATATTTTTAGGCTCTGAAGAGTCAAGTGAACGCTGCACCGGACGTTGAACACAACTAGTACTTGGGTATTGAGTGTTTAAACCGTTTACGTTCACGCTACAAAAATAACAGTCTTCGAGATGATTTCATGGTTCTCGCCCAATAGTCGGTGTTCCGAATTTAAAGGTAGTTCTTTTACCACTTTTTCATAATCTTAAATATTCCACACACTATTTACAAACACAATTGGGAATCCAAGACTTCTCTTTTTATCCAAGAGCATTCCAAAATACTCAAAATAGGATGTAAAGTACGTCTGTTATCGATTGATATATATGCTTAAATGATAAAAATGAAAAACAAGGTAACTCGAGCTGCTCAAAAAATTTTCTGGTTAGATTTGACAAAAACAAGTCAAAAGTGAACATTATCAACTACAGAATCCGCGGCAACAGACAAAAAGTTTCATTTTGTAAACTAGTGTTATTAGTTATCTGCAATATAGCTTAATATTTGAGACTGTTTCGAAATAGATTTACTTTTTAACCGACTTCCAAAAGGAGAGGAGGTTATCAATTCGACGCGTGTGAATTTTTTTTATGTATGTTCACCGATTACTCCGAAACCATGCAACCGATTAACTTGGTTTTGGTGTTAAATGAAAGACGATGCTCTCGAATTGGTACCACTTCAGTTTCATCGAAATTGGTTCAGTACTTTTTTAGTAATTAAACAAAAACTAATAAAATTAATGATTTTTCGCTAATTAAAAGTGTTGAATACGTTCGCTCAATGGCGTATTGACAGCATGGCCGAGCGGTCTAAGGCGCCAGCAGGGCCTGATTATCAACGGGGCACTATCCTACCAGTAAAAAGAAATAGAATTTTTCCCCTTATTTATGACAGTAATTTCGAATGAAAAAGGCGTTTAAACAAGCTGAAACTTTCCATAAAATTTTACTGGTAGGAGAGTGCCCCGTTAGTAATCAGGCTCTGGGCGCCAGATTGAAGCTCTGTTTTCCGAAAGAGATCGTGGGTTCGAACCCCACTCCTGACATTATTTTCATCTATGTAAAATTTACAATTTTTTTTACGTATTACAATTTTTATTTTTAACAAGCTTCAGAAAAGGAAGAGGAAGTTATCAATTCGACGCGTATGTATTTTATATATATATATATATGTGTTCACCAATTACTCCGAAACTATCCAACCGATTAATTTGGTTTTTGTATTAAATAAAAGAGGCTACTCTCGAATTGGTACCACTTCCATTTCATTGAAACTGGTTCAATACTTTTTTATTAATTAGGCAAAATTTAATAAAATTGATGATTTTTCGCAAATTAAAAATAACATGGACTTTGAATAAACTCGCCGATTGGAGCGCAGTCAGGATGACCCAGCGATTTAAGGAACCAGAATTAAGCTCTGATGCTGGAAAGAGAGCGTGCATTCGAACCCTATTTCTGACAAAATTTAAATCCATGTATAATTTACAATATTTTTTTTACGTATTATAATTTTTATTAACTGACTTCAAAAAATCGTTAACTTTTAACTAAAAAGAGAAAAATAAACTTTTCTACCAAAAAATGAACCTACTTCAAAAACTACTGCAAAGTGAAAAATATTTTTTTTACATAATAGTAATAAGAAATTAAATTAAGAGCGTAGTATTTACCATGCGTATTATTATATTTATGTACATTAATTTGATTTTTTGGAGTCGGTGCCAGCCAAGCCAATTTCAAAATTAAAATTAAATATCCAATTCAATTCCTAAACGAATAAAGGCTTGGCTGGCACCGACTCCAAAAAATCCAATTAATGTACATAAATATAATAATATGCATGGTAAATACTACGCTCTTAATTTAATTTCTTATTACTATTATGTAAAAAAAAATGTTTTTCACTTTGCAGTAGTTTTTAAAGTCGGTTCAATTTTTGGTAGAAAAGTTTATTTATCATCAAGCTTATAAATTTTAGTACATAATTTACAAAATTAAACATTTTTTTTTATAAATACAATGGTAAAGTAAATCATATTGATGTAAAACAGGGAACTTTATGCATATACATCTGACGGGATAATAGATAAGATTTGGTTGTCTGCTGAAGTGTGTACTCAATGAAGTCGTCTGCTGTGATCAATATAAGTGTTTAAGACCCTAATAAACAAAATATATTAATGGCAGATCTGGTCAATTACTTTCAAAGTTTTATCTTTTTCAGCACTTTCAAAAGTGTCTGCCACAATGTTAACCACGAGATAATGGTCTGCCATTGTTGTTTTCCGATAATACTAATAATATATTTTTAACTTTCAAAGCGGCAGACGTGCTCAAATAGATTTAAAATTTGCTAAAGTTGATACCTATGTTACCTGCGCACTAGCCGCGTCCACATCTCTTGGCTTAGTGACTCCCCATCTCATGTATAGTAGATATAGGGGCCTCAATGTACAAAAACTCAAGTCTGGTCAAATACATATAGGTAGCTTTTCACTGGCTCTTAGATTATATCGATTATTTGTCGCTTTAAAGAAGACTTCTTTTAAATGCACATTTATCTTGAATTCTTCTGACATTTAAGTCAATTCATATGTTTCTAAATATTCAAAGACTTTATTATGTGGCATATTTGAATCTTTTTCAGAGCACTCATTATTTTTTTTTATTTAATTATTTTTTACGTTATTACTGCTCCCATCGATACACTAATGGGTGATTCGATTTCGCAATCTAAATCAAAGCGGGAAAATGAGAAAAACAGGGTGTTTGGTAGTTGGAATTTGGGATAATTCGGTTATTTATTTATTTCATCAAAAAGAAAAAAATAAGTTGTTTGGATAATTTAAAGTATACATATAGTTTAATACAAAATAATACAAATTTCAGAAACATAAATATAATTCGTTAGTAAAACAAATTCAATCGTTAGTAAAACAATTAGGGCACTTCATACAAATACTATTTTAAAAAACGCACTTAAAAAAAAATCTTTTTTTTTTTTTTTTAAATCACGGAAAATGTATTATTAGCAATGCTGCCGGTTAATTTCTTTCAATTGAAGGATATACGTTTATTTTTTTCAAGCTTTCAAAAGGTTAAATATCCGTCCATTCAAGAAGGTTTGGAAAAAGCAAAGCGGCAGACGCTGAGATCAAACTTGACACCCCATCGTTGGATGACAAACACGCTAGCACTGGGATATGGTTGTAGAAGAGCAAAATGCTTTCAATAAAATGCGTTTATTTCCGATGGGTGCGGCTTGATCAAATTAAAAAAAAAAGTTTTCAATTTTGAAGTTGATTTGTGGAAATTTCCGTCTTTAGATTTTTCTAGATTGTGGCTGGGGTTTTTATACGTTAGTACTAATGTAGCATAAAAATGTGGATTTTTAATATATATATATACGTAGATTACTAGAGGTAAAATATGGTTGTTCAATATTTATTCCATAAGATTTTTTTTAGAAATATCGATTTTTTTGCATTTAATTTTTTTAGTAAAATGTCTTTTAAATGTGTTTTCTTAAAGTATATTTTAAATGCAAATATTTATTTATAAATAACTTTGTAAATTCAAATTTATTCAACTTATCCAAATTTAAATAATAAATTGTGAGTATTTTTGAGTGAATGAAGAAAGTAATTGTTATTTATTTTGAAATTTGAGAACATTTTTATCTTTTTAAACTAAATTAGACATCTTAATCTATAGAATTTTTTGTTTTTCATTTAAAAAATGAATTCGAATTTATTATTAATACACCTAATACGCATGCGTGTTAGGTATAAACGGAATCTTTTTTGACTTTCGAAATGAATTCACGGATCAAATAAGTTTTCTAGGAGTAAGAAAATTATTTGTGAAAAAATAAGTATAATTTAGTGTATTATTCTAACAGTGTACGGGGATTCAGGCACATGATATCGCATGAAACATGTAGGGGGAGCATTGATTTGTCTCGTGATATTTATATCATTTTGGATCCAAACAAATTTTTGCCTTTCTCTTTTTATTTGTAATTTTTTTGTTAACATCAAAACAGTATGTTAGATTTTTCAGTGTGTTATTTATTTATATGAAAATTCAAAATTATTATTCAAATCATTAAATGAATATAAAATTACTTAATACTAAATGCCTCAACGTTTCATCCCACAACATTTTTCGCATGTTTATGTATATATTTATAAGTTGCTGTTCAGGAAATCATATATGCAAAGTTATTTGAAATGATTTTTGTGTTTACTAGTAACTAAAAGAGAAAAATCAAGAGTGCTGTCCTTCTGTTTTGCTGATACTAACTAGGGAACTGCAAGAAGTGTAAATCATCGATTTTGACGTAAGTGGTATCGTTGGAAAGATCTCATTGAGTGTAGTAAAAAACGCACTGGAACTACCCATCGCAAATGAGCCGTTTTCGAGAAATCTGACACTTTATGTCACGTAGCTAGTACACACTTAATGGGGGACCGCAAAAAATTTTATTCTCGATTTTAACGAAAGTGGTATCGTTGAAAAGATATCTTCGTGAGGATTAAAAAACTCAATGGAATCACCCGTCGGAAATGAGTCGTTTTCGAGATATCCGACAATTTGTGTCACATTGCTAATGCGTACTGCTGGAAAACTGCATTGACATAAATTGTTGGATATTTCGAAAACGGCTGATTTCAGATGGTTACTTCTATTGAGTTTTTTACTTCTCACAATGATATCTTTGCAACAACACCATTTTCATCAAAATCGATAAAACATTTTTTTGCGGTCCCCGATTAAGTGTGCACTAGAACAGTATGCACTAGCTACGGCACATAAATTATCGGATATCTCGAAAACGGCTCATTTCGACGGGTAGTTCTATTGAGGTTTTTCTCCCTGATCATGATATCTTTTTAACGATACCACTTTCGTTAAAACCGAGACTAAAATTCTTTTGCGGTCCCCCCATTAAGTATGCACTAATTACGTGATATAAATTGAGGATATCCCGAAAACGGCTCATTTGCGACGGGTAGTTCCTTTGCGTTTTTTACTGCTTTCGATGAGATCTTTCCAACAATACCACTTTCGTCAAAATCGGTGACTTATTTTTCTTGCAGTTTTCTAGTAAAATCTATCTGCCTCCTCTCCATTTTTCTTATGAGGGACAAGAAAGCATTATTGCTATTAAATTTATTATCTAAGAAAAGGCTATTATAAAATTCATTTAAATAGTAACTATTTCTTTTCAGTATTATTTGACATAAAGTTCCTTTAAATATAAAATGATGTTATACTGGCTTAGCTTTACTTGAATCAATAAAATTTGTGAAATCAAATGTAACCATTTTTGTTCATTACTCTAAACAAAAGAAATAACTTTTAAAAATCAAAGAAATTTTAAACATTAATAACGATACAATTACGGAGGGGGGGGATTTTGAAGATTCATAACGTAAAACATTATAAAAAAAGAATCCAATATTAATGAAAAGTCGATAATATACATATATGTTACATATGTATAGCCTCTAAACTGTTCTGGAAACTTCACATTTTGTGAATATAATAAGTATGATAAAAATAATTTAATCAACAATTGTTGAAAATATTGTTGAAGTAATTTATACTTTTGCTTGTGAGTGCGTTTGACAGTTCATAGAATTTAAAATCTATAACCACTTGGTATCTCATTAAATCAGTCTGTATAATCCTAGCATTTCTGGAAACTTTTATAAAACTACCCGACTACTTAAAGTCTTCCTTTAGTTACCACGGCTTTGTTGTTAATTTTCTTCATACATGATAAAAGTAGTGAAACATGATTGTTTCGAGATGCATTTAATATCGGAACTCAGATTCACTTTCACTTATTGAGGAGAAATCTGTGTATATCGATAAATAATATTTGTTTCGTTTAAAGCTAAGTGCTTATCATAGCATATTGTAAATTGTTTTGAAAAGCCTTTTGAATTGAGTCTTTCATCTTACATAATAACAGGGGTTGTAGGGGCAATAATTAATTTTTAGAAATAATCTTTGCTAACGTAAAGGAAGGTGTACAAGAATTAGCTGTTACCAATCAATATATTATTTTCACAGCTTTTCTTACATTGCATAGATTATTTAATGTCTTATACATTGTTATTTTTAAACGTGTTTTTGAGTGGATTAATATAGTTTTTTAATGTACACTCGTGTTTTAGAATAGTTAATGATAGAACTATTTTATTTTTATTAAAAAAAAAAAAAAATTCTTAAAATATGTAGGTGACATGCGTTATATTCTCTATGTTTCTGCAAATGAATAAGTTTACTCGATAAATAAATATAAGTTTTCTTTAATTTATTTTTTTCAGTATTTAAAAATAAGTGATACACTCAAATGAATTTTCAAGAAATTTATTAATGCATAACGGGAAACCTCGTATTAATATTTTATAGTAAGGTTTTGTTGGCTATTAACACCACGTTAAGAATCTAGTAATTTTCATGGCTTTATTTTAAACTTTTTTTCCAAACTTAATTAGAATTTCATTCAGTAATATGTTGATTATCTATACAAGGGATTATAAATTAAGTAGATATATATTTATAAAATGTTGCAGCTTGATTTCTCGACCAATGTATTGACATTATTATCAACCTATGTGGATAATAACGCCATGTACACAAATCTATAAAATAACATGGAATAATGGTTAGTAAATTGTCCATTTCTTTACATACAAACTATACAGGCCTAGAAATTGAATAAAATACTCTTACTTCCCATTTACAGCAATATCGGGATGCAGTCATATTCAGCTGATACTTTATTCTTCAGACGTAAAAAAAGTTGTTGCATGTAAGATATACAAGTTTCTGTTTTAATCTTCTTGATTTTCAATAATGATAATAATGTTCTTTTCCGTATAAAAAAAATAAAAAATAAAATAAAAAATAAAAAAAAGCCCATTCGGATGCAATCCTGCCAGTGAAAAGAGGTAACCGGGGTAATAACTTAAGTGAATGGAGTTATTACTTTCGGTGTACTTGTTGCGCAGGATATTTAAAATTACAAAGGACCTTGCAAAAACATCTAAAATCTCCCAAAATTTTTTTTAAAATGCATGAAATATATTATAACTTTATCTAATAAAAATGTGTTTTCTAATTAATATGCAATTTTCATATCCCAAAACTTACCAAGCAAATTTTAGAGCAGCCGTTCACTCGCATGTGCTTCTTCGAGTGATAAATGCTGCAAATTTGACAATCAACTTTTAGCGATTTTTTCTGTTTCAGATAACTTTGAACACATCTCTGTTCACAGCCAATAGTGCCATGTACGATATTCCTTCATTACTGCATGAATTATTATTACTTTGTTTTATTACCTACCCTGACATTATATTACCCGAGGACAACTTATATAATTATAATTTTTAGTTAAGACTCCTCAATATTCAAAATGTAGTTGCCGTTATCTCAGCTTTCCATAAGAAAATAATATTTTTTAAAGGAAAAAATTCTGTCTAAAAAGATTTGGAAATAACTGCCGCATTCATATAACTTTTTAAACAAAATAATAGTCTCAACACTGAAATATGATAAAACTTTTTTATTGCTACATAAAAAGTATTTGGAAAACGATTTATATTTCTGAAAATTTATTAAAAGAAATATAAAATGAACTCAGTGTTAAGTAAACATATAAAAACTATACATCTATACAACATTATTTGAACCACAAATTTCATAAAAATATCTCATAATCCGTGTCTGTCTTAATATACAGATGCTATATCAATTATGGACTCTTGAAGTATGTATTGTTGCTTTTTTCTTAGCTTTAGTAACTGCGAAAACTGCAAGTGTCCGCAATTACTATCTCAACTTATCCCTATTTATACATGATCTGGTTGTAAAATTCAACTTTTTTAAACAAATTCTGAACAAAACAATTAATTCTCAGATATTTTTAAAAGTGACAAAAGCTCTTGCAATTAACATCAAATACAAGAGAAAAAGTTTGTCAATATATATTTTATTCTCAAAAAGATGTTTAAATTAGCATTTATTACTTATTACAGCTAAAAATATACTTCATATTAAATTTGGATGAAATTCTTCTCTAAATTCAATATTTAAAAAAGCTTTTTAGCATGACCTATTTAAGAGATATTTGTGTAATCATGACATTTTATTGGACATAAAACGCAATATGTATATGGAATTTTTATCACAATACGATATATTGAGCTTTAAAAATCTTCCATAGTCACAATCTCTTGAATACTCACAAGGAAGGTCTCCTTACTGGGCATACTCAGAATATGTTAAAAAATGATTCTTGTACTACTTCCGTATGTAATAAAGGATAAGTTAAATTTAACGGCGGAATTTCAGTAGAAAGTCTGTCAAAAAAAAAATATTTTCGAATATTTGGCACGAAAATATAAAAGCGACCAGAGATTTGGTGAGCAGGATTTTTTTCGCCGAAATCAAATATTCTAATGCATCTGAAAATTTCTTGCTAAATGTCCATTAGAATAGTTCAGTATTCCCACCAGTTATTTTTTATTGTAATATTTACCTTAATTGATCAGATATTTTCATGATTGAATTACAATTTTTTTCTTTTTACAAAAACTGGTGATAAAAATTTAAAAAATAAGCAAACGACTCTCGTCGCGAAGAGGTTAAAGAGAATTCGACATAAAAGCGTATTTTTTTTTTAATTCTGTTTCATCGCCAATAGGCGATAAATTGCAAAAAAAAACGAAAGTTCGAAACGAATTGAGGTTCCGCCAAAAATTCCTTTATCAACGTATATATCCTCCTGAGAAAAACATTCTGTAATTTTTTCAGATTTTTCTCAATATGCCCGTATTCACCTTCCTTGTCAGCATTTGTGATTGGAAAAATTGCCGGTTCTCATGAATAATCCTAAAGAAATAATCTAAATCATTTTGCAGTGTTTTAAACTGACATATCTTTTGGCTATCATCGTTTGTAATAGTGAACTTTGCTATAATTCACTGCAAGTTAAACGAAGAAAATTACAATAAGGCAACAGTAAATTTAAGTAAATGGTCCCATACTCCTTTAAAATAAACTTTAATGGTTTCATTACACAAGAAAATTCTATCAATTCTCTATGAGACTACCTGCTTAAATCGAAGGGACAGCAATTTTGAAAAATTAGTATGTATTTATTTAAAAATTTTTAACAGCTTTTATTCTTTGAATGTTTGTTGCTGCACTGTAAAAAATATCTGTAATTCTACACACGTAAAATTTCCAAATTCTGTATGCTTAATAAAATTCTATCTGTACTCTGAACAAAAAAATTGCGAATATGCAAAACTAGTTTTTGAATAGCTATAGAAATCTATAGATTTACGAATGAATCTGCTAAGATTACATGATCCTATTAAAACTCGGGTACTAGTTACATAAAAAGTTCAAGGCATCCCAGTTTCCTTAAACATTCTTCGTAACTTTACAGATTTTATTATTTTCAGTGCAAATGTGTATCTGTCACATGAATGAAATTTAGTCACTTAACACATTTTTAATCATTTGGAAAATAGTTGTTGTTTCCGGTTGAGAATAGACTTCATGAGGCCCGCATATTTTTGCACCATTTTTGACGTGTATGATCCCCTAATAACTGCATTTCTCGCAGAAGTCAAGTTAGAGAAAAAAAATCAAAAATTGAAATCAGCCAAATTTAAAAGGAAAATTAATAATTAAATGAAAGTCACGGTTCTAACTACATCAAAACTATTAAATTGATATTTAAGACTTAAGTTTATCTTAATCCTCCTTTAAATAATTCATTTATTTAATTTTATTATTTTTAAATTTACCTATTTAACTTATATTTTCACAAGTAAATCTTGATATTTATTTTATGTAGTATATCTACAATTTTCCCCCAATGGCTCTTAAGAACATAAGATACTTGAATTCAATAGAATGGGTGTTAAATTGCTTTACATTAGGAAACCCCTTAAAATCTGTTCCACTTTCCAGTTCTATTATTCAGGATAGTGTACCGAATTGCCACAAATGCGTGGAGTTTGTTATTATTATTCTACTAGCTGACCATTTGCATTGAGTAAATTTTAATCTGAATCCGATAAATTTAAATCAGGTAAACCTTCGTTATCTGAATCTGAATCTAACTTAACAAACTAATTAGAATTTTCTTTTCCAAATGATTGTTGCAGTTTTTATGATAATATTATTTTATTTTATTTTATTTTATTATTATTGTTTTTTATTTAAGTGTAGTGCGCTCATAGTTAATGGCAAAAAATTTGGACTCAATTTGTGAAAAATTACACTAGTTTACACGGTTTTTATACCCTAGCTGAAAATTGTTAATTTATTGTTTATTTAGATAGAGTTATCCAGAAAAAATAATTTAAAAAATCTCTCACGTCTGGTTTCAGAAATATTTATTTACTTCACTGGATTACATAATTTTGGTATTAATATTAAAAAAAATGAAAAATGGCTAATTTTTGACATCTTTTTATAGCTATTTGGATCCGTTTCTCTTATACTGGACCAACAGTAATCCCCTAGCATGTTTTCATCCCAAAATCCTTGTGTCGTTCTTTATAAATCTTTAAATCTTGGTAAAAACGTTCCTGTTGTTCGTCACTCATACTTCCTAAGTTTTCAGGGAAAAAACTCAGATGCGAATGCAGGAAATGAATTTTTAATGACATGTTTACTCCCATCTGTTGAAAATTTTTGAATAAATCGGCAACAATTTCTTTGTAATTTTCACTTTTTTATTTCCCAAAAATTCTTCAACAACCATTTTGAACGACTTCCAAGCAGATTTTTCATTAACAGATAAAAGGCTTTCAAATTGAGAATCTTTCATAATTTTACGGATTTGTGGGCCAACAAATACTTCTTCTTTCAGTTTTGCCTCGGAGTTTTGAAACAATGAACAGGATATCAGTACAATAATAATATTCACCTTCTATTTTGAAAAATTCTGAGTAAACTTTGCTTCTATTCCTAGACAACGTAACTTTTGTGTTTAGCGTTAATAAGTTCCATTGTTGTAGGCTAGAACCAAAAAGCTCAGCTTTAGATTTTTATAATTGTAAATATCGTATAAGATCCTTTAATTCGGCTTGGTTAATTAAATGTGGAGCCTTTTCTTGAAGGGAAAACTCGTCAGAATGACTAGAAATCGATTTGAATTCAACATCACTTTCATTGTCATCTCCTAGTATATTTATACTCGAATTATCGGGACAAACTGGACATGGTTGATTTTTCGAGTGTAAAATAAGTTTAGTAACAGACGGAACTTCGGAATACATAATACTCGCCTTATTTTTTCTATTATATCCCACTGTCTTCGTAACACAAAAGTAACCATCATTTTCATGATTACTGGGTCCTCTCCATAGCATTGGTAAACCAAATGGAAGGTGTACGTTCTCTTCTGATGACGATGGGAGTAAAACAATTCTACAGTTTTCGAAAAACACTTGAGACACCCACTTTTTATCTTGGTTTGCAACAGGAATTGCTAAATAATGAAGTTATGCACTTTTTAACGAATCTACAATGGGTCTTATTTTTTTGAAGCTATAAAATGTCACAAACATAGCAGAAACGATCAGAACTTTGTTTATACTTTCTACTCGACATTTTCATTCAATCCGAAATAAAATATTTGTTGTTTGAAACGAATTAAACTGTCGTCACCACGTTGGGTAGTTAAAAAAACAAAACAATTGACTTCAGAAAAAAATGTGACGTGATAGAATATTTCTGCCGACACTTTTAGGTTTAAGGAAAGTAGACTAATACATTTATATACATTTATTTCGGGGTATATAAAAAAGTTGAAATTTATAAACTAGTGTCATTTATGTCATGATTGTATAGCTAATAAAAATGGTTCTTTTAATTCAGTTACGTACCTGGGTGTCGCATGGTATTTCCAATGTTGCACTGTGTGGAAATCTGTAAATTTATCTGTCCAAAAATATTATTTTTTGTTTTAATATAAATTAAGTAAATTAGTTGTCGAAAATATTTTTTAGTAATAAATATATATTTTTTAAAATAAAATATTATGTATTATCTATTCAATAAAAAATAAATATAAAAAAATTGATTCATACTTATCATGCCCGTTAACATTTTAAAAAATGGAAACATGAGAAACGTTAATGCTTGTTTTTTCAAAATTACATTGAAAATCTAAAGTATGACTTTTCAATTTGCTCTTCTAAAACAAATTATTCAAATTACAATGTTCAAACATGTCTATTTTTGAATACCTTTATTAGTCAAGTAAACATTTCGCAGTAGATGGCTATAAAATTTGCTAAAAAGATATTGTATCTACAAAATTTCGAAAAGAAATATTTGCCTTTAAAAATGTTGATGATTTAAAAACCGATCGTATTAGAGCCTGACAAATAACATGTAAGCTATCAAGTTGAACACTACCATGAAAAAAGTTAATAATATTTCTAGTCTAAATTCCTAAGTATTATTTGTCATGCAGGATTCTTTATCACTCATTTTCTCGCCTTGTGTATATTTTTGTTAATTATACAATATTAAAGGAAGTATTGTCTTTTTTTAAAATGTTCGAATATTTTAATGATAGTTTTTGACAGGTTATCATCACCAAGTAATAATAATATTTGCAAGTTCTTTTCTGTAAATATAGAAAACTTTCTATTTGGTGTACTTTGGTAGTAAGTTTTTTTATTTCCGGACAGCAGTTACCTAGATTTTTTTTTTTTTTTTAGGATTATTGGAAACACAACCATTTAGAAATGATAAACAAATCACATTAACAATTAATTTTAACATTGATTTATTTTTACAATAACATTTGTGAATTCTCAAAGAAAGAAATAATATATAAATTAGATAAAAATTTCGTAAAGTATTGTAACACTAATGGGAAATTATACACAAAAATATATTACAATTAGCATTGCTTAAAGATAACTTATTAGTGAATCGTTAAACTTCCACCTGGCTATAAGGCTTTTCTTTAATACAATTTATTTATGTATATCCTATTGTATGTATCACAACTGAAGGCTTTTTGACTACACTTTATCGAAGAAAATGTTACAACGATATTTTTTCATGTATATTTACTATAGTTGAACATTAAATCAAAAATATATTCGGAAATATTACGGAATTAAATTAAACTTATTTAATCTTACATGTGAAAAACATCAAAACTATCTCTCTAATATATCTTCAATGTCGAAAATTTATTTTATCATAGTTATTTATTACAACTCCAAAAGCAATGTAGTTGGATTATTAACATTTGTTTCATTACATGAACTCAAGTATTTCTATTCCGTGTTCTGTCTATTACTGGCAAGCTATAAAGATCAGTGGAACAGTAATTGAATAGTAACTATAATTATTTCAAGTTAACGGAAAGTTGTATTAATTTCAATAAAATTTCTTTTAAATTAACGTAAAACACATACAAGTAGACCGTATCTGATATAATTAGAGATAGTGCTTAGTTTTCTATCTTTAATTGGTTTTAGGTAACGATTAATTTAAACGCAGTCGTTAAATTCCATTTTCGACAAATGTGAATAGCGATATACATTAATACCAAGAGGAATTTCGATAAAATATTCGATAAGATCATTCAGTGTCCGCAATTCTTAAAAACATTTATTAATCATTTCAATTTCCATACTATAGGTATGAATAGTAAAATAAATATTATTAGTAATTTTAATTAAAAATTTCTGATGACCCTAGCTATTCTGTATTTCACTTCTGAGCTATTAAAGTGATGACTTGATTTATGATGACTTGATGCAATTTCAGATGCGTTAAATTTGAGAAGCAATGTACTTTCTGAAATATACAAATGAATTTTTGTAAAGTCTTAGAAGTTCACTCAATTGATAACAAATTCATTGCTTATAAATGCAGTCATATTCCTAAAAAGCCACATTAATGAGTATATATAGGAATAATCATTTTAATATTTCATCGGAATTTATCAGAATGTAAATTTTTAGTATAACAGTTTCTTATATCCGTTGCAATGAAAGTTACTACTCAGTCTATCGCATTTAGGTGATTAAAAGGGTAGTTAACTTATTTATTGATGAATTTAATGGAAATTCAATTTAATGCAAAAGATTAAATTTCTTAAAAATATAAAACTATGTTTAGATAAAACCAGAAACACCAATTCAGTAAAGATGATAACTGAAAACAAACAAAGATAATTTCGATGCTAATAAAAATTCACATTTGTGTGGTTATTGATATAGTATTGCAAATATTAATAAAAATTTTATCGAAGTTAATTTCGTTAACAAACGTGTTTGCCTAATCAAATAATTATATTACTAATCCGTGCCTCTATTTCAAACGATTAAAGAAATGTTTAATCAAATTATTATGAAAAATTTTAAACTGTTAAATATTGGATATAAATTTTCTTTAACTGCACTTGTAATTTTGAATATCGATTGGCAACATTTCATTATACGTAAAGTATATATATATGTATAAATTTACTTTAATTTATTTATTTTTATACTAATTTATATATATATATATATATATATATATATATATATACATATATATAAATTTCCCTATGCAGATTATTTGAAAAGTAATACGTTGTTATATTTTATATATTGAATAAAAGGGAAATATTGAAACATTTCAGAGTTCCAAACATTAAAGATATGAAAAATTGATTTAAACTGTAATGAAATTACACAGACATCTGTCAATATGTTTATTATTAGAAACTTTAATTGTATACTTATCAAGAATTAAAATGTTGACGTAAATGTTTCATGTATGTGATAAAATAAAAGCCGGTACTTAGTTTCCGTATTTAAATGATTATAGATAATATACATTTATATGCTAATTCCTAGCTTGAATAATATAAATACATCGCGTTATTCTTTCCAAAAGTACAGAAATAAGTGTCCTTATAATTTACGAAACGTACTTATTGTTATTAATGAAAGATGCCAAAAGTATTGCTTTGAGATCGTTTAATTGTTGAAAATCTATTTTACTATATGTATGGATTAGAGCTGCAAAATAGATGTGATTAGATAAACAACATTTGGTTCACTACAAAATTACAAGCATTTCTATCCCAAGTTCCATTTAATATTGGCAAATGATCAAATTCTTTGGAACAAGAAGTGAATAGGAACGATCATTAATTCAAATAAATGGAGAGAAATATTAGCTTTAAGGAATGACTTTTAAATAAACATGAATTAATAAAATTGCGTTACATAATATATGAATAAAGATAGCGCTCAGTACTTTGCTTTTAAATGATGTAGCACAGATTGAATTTGAATTGCGTAAAATATCGAAGAAAAAAAAAAAAAAAAAAAAAAATATATATATATATATATATATATATATATATATATATATATATATATATACATATATATATATATACATATATATATATATGGGTCATTCCACAAGAATCGGGTAACTTCGTGAAATTGCAAAAAATTTATTTACCATTTAATGTATTCAAAACTTGAAAAATGCCCAATTGTAGAGAAAGTTGATTCCGTTTTGGAGCATGTATAATATTTTGAAAATTGAAAAATGTTTATATTAAAATTTAGTTTTTTGACCCCAAAAAGTCAGTCCCCTGGCATGTACCACTGGAAAAAGTGAAGACTTAAGTACTAATTATTTTTAAACCAATGGATTTAGACAGAAAAAATGAAGGTTGTTACATTCTGAGATAGTTAATTAATAACTATTTGTGTATGTTATGTGATTTTTTAAAAAAAAGTATTACTTTTCTTTAATTTTAAGTTGTGTACCCCTACTTTGTGCGTCAGTCCCCTGGCTCATGTTAGATTCCAAAAAATTCTGATATTATCCATTGTTGGTGACTTAATTCTCTTTTTCATATTTATTTATCATATAAAGATGGCAGTGAAAACTGATATTTATCCATCAGCCATTTTTATTCAATATTTATTGCCATTCTTGTGTCGACAAACAGATTGCAAACACTCAATTTATCAGTCCCCTGGTAAGTAATAATTTAATAATTTATAAATAATTATTATTGATGTGTGCTGCTTTTAGCGTCTTTTGATTGCTATATTTAATATTAAAACAGAATAATATGGTATTTGGTTCCAATAAGTAGATTTTTTGTGTTTTATAGTGAAAACGTCAGTCCCCTGGCATCAGTCCCTTGGCAGTTTTTCAGATGAAAAACACCCAGGGGACTGACATAAAAGCAAAAAAAACAGTTAAACACATTAGTGAATGCTAGATCACATCATTTCTATAATAATTTTACATTAATTTAGAAATTCTCTTATCAATTAATAATTAGTTACTGATCTATACTATTAAAATCTGTGCGCGTAACTATGTATCCTCAAAAATTCGGAAACCACAGTGCGCAGGGCTATGAAATTAGGCACACGGGTTGCTGATAGGGGATCTAAGGTACCCTGGGGTAATAACGCCAGGCGGGGTAATAACGCCAAGTGCTTATATTTTGCATAATTATGAAATAATCAGGTAAATGACACCCATGTGCTCTGCGCAGAAGGGTTTTGAGTCATATAAATCGCAAAAAACAGCTTCAAGTTAATTTGTTTCATTTTTAGGTCTTATTGATTTTACAAACAACTAAAATTAACGCTTGATCTAAAATTTGCGAGATAAGTTTTGTGATGTGAAGACTATCTTTTTATCCGGAAATACTTTGTTAATTACATAAATTTGTAGTGCATTTCATGTACTTTTAAAATGTTGTTGAAGATTTTGGATATCTTCTCGAGATAATTTGTAATTTAAAATGTACTGCGCAATAACTATACAGGGGTAATAACGCCATTCCTTGGCATTAATACCCCGGTTGATTCCCTACAGTGGCCGAGCTACATCCTAAATACTGATTCAAATAAACACAGTTAAAACTGTGCAATGTTTCTCATATTTCTATTTAAGCGGTCCTTTTTAAGCAAAAAGAAGCTTACGGTCTGATACTCTTTTGCCTCATTCCCCCCCCCCTCCCACACCACACCTTTATTTTTCTTACACTTTCACAAAAAATGAACATTTTCAATAGCTTAGAATGCAATTTGTCAATTTCTAAGTTTGTAGAGTTTGTATTTTTAGAATTGGGCTATCTACATGCAATTATTTCATCTTATTTCATAGTTTTGTTTGCATGGCGTTATTACCCATATAGGTGGGTAATAACGCCAAATAGCATTGGTCAAGAAAAAACGCCATTACATTTTATGAATACATATCTGTTAAATTATTTTATTTTATATAGATAGTCAATGAGTTGCTGTATCAGATCCTATATTTGTTTGAAAAATACAATCTAAAACTAAGCCGTGAAAATTGGTAGAACCTTAACGTGGCGTTATTACCCCAGGGTACCTTATGAACGATTGGGGTAAAAAACTTGAATATTTTAGATAGATTTATATATATATATATATTTTTCATAATGACTGTTGTTTTCGGACAAGAATAGGTATATCTGTTGCTTATCAGACGTACTTTTGTTACCACAATGACAAAAAAGTATTAAAAACTACAAAGAAAATTAATAACTAAAAAACAAATTGAGATACAGCTTTCAAACAAACTGGATTTAAAAATCATTTTTTTTTCTATACGACTGTGTAAAATTTTAAAATGTGCGATGTTTAGAAGTTCAGAATTTTCAGTACCAAAAATTGTAAAACTGAAATTTCATTAAAATTTTGTTTGTTGTTGGTCCATGTGCATCATCCTAACAGTCTTTTTATGAAATCGTTTGAGTTGCTTCTACGATCCTATAATTTGTGAACATTACAAATTGGGAACGATTGAATTTGAACAAAATAAAAATCTTTCAGGGTGTTGTTCAACACTTACAGCTTTCAAAGAAAAAAAAATCACGTGAAAAGCCTAGTAAAAAATTTACAAGGGAACAACAGATCAAGTACAGTGTTGGAGACCTTATTCTAGTCAAATTTTTAATAAGAAATAAAGAATACCGGAGTGCCGCAATTTGTACGCATGTTAAAGAAAGCGGAGAGAATTTGGCTATGATATTGTATTAGAAAAATTACCTATACCTATTTCAAGTACCAAACGTAATAATAAAGTCACTTATACATATAATAAAACTATTGATGTTTGAGAAAAAAAATTACTGTTACTGTTTGCTTTGGTTTTAAAAGTTATAACTTGTTTGAAAAAGTTTTATTTAAAGCTTTAAAAAAATTAAATTAGTGTTATTAAAATAAGTAATAAAACATGTATTCGTTGATGATTAATATAAGAAATATGTATTGAGATTATGTATTAAACACGTTTTTATTACTCTTTTGCATAATTACTAATAATTATTCAAAAAAAGTTTGAATTATTCATTAAAAAGTTCATTCTAGAATAAAACTATCGGTTTCTGTCAGTCGCTTGGAAGTCACGTCAGTCCTCTGGAATCTACTTTTGAAAAAAGCTCGATTTTTTCAAAAATATTTAGATATTTGAGTGTTGCTGTACGAATATAATAAAATTAACTTATTGTTCACTGATACAGCAAAAAACATTTAAAATCTGAGATAAACATAGTACATTTCAATTTCACCACTAAAGTTACCCGATTCTTGTGGAATGACCCATATATATATGTATGTATATATATATATATATATATATATATATATATATATATATATATATATATATATATATATATATATATATATATATATATATATATATATATATATATATATATATACATATATATATATATACATATATATATATATACATATATATATATATATATATATATATGTATATATATATATATATATATATATATATATATATATATATATATATATATATATATATATATATATATATATATATATATACATATATATATATATACATATGTAATGTGGTCATAAAAAAAACCATTAGTGATGTAACCGCTCAACCAATCAAAAGGAAATTTTAGATTTAATTATTTGAAGGTGTATGCTCGAGATCGTGATGATTTAAAATTGCTGAGCTTTCACTGTTAGGGTTACAGTCGAAAATTTCGAACGGCAATACACTTTTATTTCAGCGGAAATTCATCAGTGCATTGAAAAAATATTAATGGCGTTGAAACATTACACTTGTAACCAAGAGTTTATTATACATTTCGCATCTTATGAAAAATCACACATTATAAGTGATAGGGGATTAGAATCACTACACCAGCATATTTTTTAATTCCATTATTATGCTAAATAACAGGCGTATTTACTATTTTCTTTCTTTTTTAATAATTTCTATCGTTATTCCTATTAAGTTCAGCTTAAAATAATTATTAGCTTATTCAATTTACTTAAATATAAATTTTAAATTTTTTCTAAATTATATCATCATTTTTGGCCATTTTAACAATTTAATGTAAAATATAAAGTGTTTAATAACTTTTTTTTAAAATTTATTCCGTGATATTTTTGCCCACAAGGTATTTTTTTACTCACTTTGCTTACAATTTAAAACTGACAAAACACTCTACATAATTACTCTCATTGGATGCGACTTAGGCTTCACACTTGCCTTTATTATTGCTCATTGGCCAAAGCGCGAGCGACGTCTTGATTTGTGTTAATGCAAGTTTTCCCAAAACTTGATGCAATCCAGTAAGGGTCCATATTTGTTCGATTTTCTGCGTGCTAACATCCATTCTCTCATGTAGTTTTCTTGTGAGGATAACATTTTTACTGGAGTTGTGGAAAATATTTTCGATGACACGTTGCTGATAAAAATATGAAGGCAAAAGATGATTCATTATTTTTTCATAGAGAAACTCCTTATTAAATTGATTCTACTGCCTGTATACGTCCGCTTCACGATCTGTGCCAACGTTGACAAGGCATTGGTTGTTTATCAAATGATGATTTGATGCACGGCAGAAATAATCCACTAAATGTGTTGGAATTACAATGTCTTCGATTGTATGCTTCACAATAAACACGCCAGAATTATTAAAATATTACATATACACATACACACACCTGCACGCACGCAAGCACACGCATACATGTATATACGCATTTGAGGTATTAATACCATGGTAAATAATAATATCAAGTGCAAAACAAGTTATGCTTATTTATGAATTAATTAAGGAGATGACAACTACGGGCTCTGCGCAGAATTAGCACTAAGTCATCTTAATCAGAAACAACCGTTAAAAGTTAATTTGTTTTATTTGCAAACCATTCTCTGGAAGAATCAGATAAAAATTATTGTCCAATTTAAAATTTGGGAAGTAACTAATACTAGATATTTATTAAAAGCTTTGTTTAGTACACAAATTTGTGCTGTATCTCATATATTTTCAAAATACTGTAAAAGATTTTGAATGTGTTTGAGAAGTAGTTTGTAAATTTAAATAATATACCGGGTGTGTGACTTTTATAAGTATAGCGGGGTAATAACGCCATTTACTAGATTATTATTCTGGATAAATCTTTTCAATGCTAAAACTAGATCCGAAGAAGTTTTATGTTTTATTTTACTCATGAGAAAGCATTATTGTGATTGTTGAAAAGAAAAAAAAATAAAAAGAATTTAGTTTTTTCCAAGTTCTGCTATCTTTTTCTGATGTCAGATGATTAAAATATCTTATATTTTTTACTGCATCCTGATATTACAGTTAATGATAAGTAAAATAATTATGTGAATTTCTAGGACTGTAGAGTATATATCTTCAGAAATAGGGACATTACATGCCGTTATTTTATCGTATTTTATAGTTTTGTTTGCATGGCGTTATTGCCCACATATGAAAAAAATAACGCCAAATGACATTCGTCAAGAAACTACGCCATGTAATTCTACAAATGCATGTCTTCTAAAATATTCTTTCATGCATACATATTTCATAAGTTGCAGCATCAAATTCTATTATTTAAAAAAATATATTTGCATATTATAAATATGTATTTTTTTCATTGTATAACTAAGCCCTAAACATTGGTAGAATATTTTTATCAATGACACCTTTTATGTATATTTTAGTAGGTAGATGAAAAGGAACTTCACTAATGTCAGAGAAAATTCCGTCAGTCTACACTATTAAAAAAATTCTGAAATTCACGAATATTTTTTCCTGAATTTCACAGACATTCCCTTTTTACAATAAAAGGGCTTTTTCCGTTAAAAATCATAAAACTCAACCATATTTCCTGAAGAAAACGAAATGGATGGAAATAGAAATAAAAAACGGAGACACTCCGTTGTGTGGGGGACTCCGTGGCCAAAGCACCATACTGCTAATCGCCTGCGAGCGCAGATTGTATTTCGAATCACACTGGGGCGATGAAAAATCCCTTTTAAATTACATATTTTTATGTTTATTTTACTATTATTTCTTTTTTTAAAAAATCTTTTAACTAATTAGCAAAAAAAATAAATAAATGTAAAGTGTACGACAATTTCAAAAAATGCCTATAACAATATTTTTGAAAAAAAAATGAATATATATTTATTTTTTATTCATTCATAAAGGAAAAAAAGCGATATTTTTAAAATATTAAACTAGATAAAATATTAAAATCGAAGTATTATGCATCAGTCTAAAATAAAATAAAATAAACCATTTACAAATATTCTAACGAATACATTTGGAAGTAAATAAAAAGCACAACAGATTTTCCCTGTAACTCATGAAAGACATACTTTATACAAGCCGATGTCAACGGCTTTGGCTCAGTCAGTAAGGATTTGTTCCGCTATCGAAAGGTCACGAGTTCGGTCGTCAGGACGGCTCAAGGTAAATTGTACAAAATAAATAAATAAATAAATAAATAAACAAAAAAAGTCTAAGTAAAATAATATAGTAGCTTATAATTACTCGGAAGTTTCGAATTCATTGACGTTTAATCGATTCATTAATTTTTAAAATTATATTAAATTACTATCATTAAAAATCAAACCTTGTAATATAAAGTTACTGCTCCTTCAAAAGGAGCTTTCCTTTCTTTTATTTCCCAAAACGGAAAATCTACTAACGGAACAATAAAAGTTCGGCTACTTTGCTGCCAGTAGTTTCAACGTGACTTCACAGATTTATTTTTAACAGTGTACGATTAAACGTAGTTAAAAGTAATTACAAACTAATAAAATAAAAATAATATTACCCAGTTAAACTGATGGCATCGAGCTCACAGGCTACGCATACTAATTGTACATTACAGCCTTATATTTTCAAGGGTTAATTCCGTTCGAAAAACAAATTAAGAAGGGGAAACAGCTCTCCCCTTTCCCCTTTTTTATACTTAATCATTGAACCTCCTAAACTGTCAAGGGCATGCTTTATCATAAAAAAAATCTATATCCAAAATTCAGAGCAAATCGGATAATTTTTAATAAAAACACATTTAGCATTTGTATAATTTAAGAGGAGTTATCCCTCTCTTTTATACTTAACCATTAAACTTCCAAAACTATTCAGAGATTTGAACGAAATCTGACAATTCTGCTTGAAAAACCCATTTATATAAATTAAGGGGAGAGGCATTAGAACCCCCGTTCCCCCTGTTTATACTTATTCAATGAACACCTAATAACAGTCACGGAATCGCCTCAACAGAATGATCCTATATCTAAATTTTGAACGAAAACTTAATTCTGCATGAAAAAACCCATTTATTTCTATTCAGGGGAGGGGCATGAGCTCCCCATTCTCCCTCTTATAGATATCGAATAAACTCCAAAAACTAACCATGGAAGCGCCTTGTCAAGATATACCTATATACAAAATTTCAAGTGGATCGGATATTTTTATCATGAGTTATCGCGTTACGTACGAACGTACATAAAGAACGGGCGGGCACATAAGCTCTCAGTCTATGATATCCTGTGAGCTAATAAACGAATGTGTATTAAAATAATTATTTTTCTAAAGTATAATTAAAAATGCATAATAATTTAAAACGTTGATATTAGAGATTTCTCGATATGATGACTCTGTGCATCACTTTTAAATAATTTAAAAGATCGTTTAATTAATTATTATATATTAAAATTGAGTACTGTTAAATATAGTAATCGACGTATTTTAAAACGAATTCCAGAAAAGTGATAGTAATTATTTATTATGTGTTGACGACTAAACGCATGTAAAATATATTTTTTACTGATAAAGTTTAACGAATATGTAGTAAAATAAATATTCTACAACTTTTATTCTACAACTTTTATATTGACAAGTTTTTCATAGGACCAGTTCGTATGGCAAAAAGAAATTAAACAAAAATAGGAGTTGGAGAAAAAAACCTCAAATCCAAACTGCTTATATTCTGACTCATTTTTAAATTCATTTTTGATTTTAAACGCATCCAAATTGTAGATCCTCTTATTTAGAAACTGTATAAAGTGACGCATTGGTCAATTTTCTGATAAAGATAGAGTCTATTTCAAAAAAGGCTACCAAAAAGGATATTTTGAACAGAATTTCCCAAAGGCATCGGGACTGAAAATTTAAGGAAGTATTCAAATAAGAAATTGCGTTTTTGACTCGTTTTTAAATCCATTTTTGTTCTCAAACGCATCCAATTTACAGATCCTCTTATTTAAGAACTATATAATGTGATGCATTGGTTAGTTTTTTGATGAGGACGGAATATATTTCAAAAAAGGCTACCAAAAAGGGTATTTTGAACAGAATTTTCCGAAATCATCGTGACTGAAAATTTAAGGAAGTGTTCAAATAAGAAATTGCGTTTTTTTCTGACTCGTTTTTAAATCCATTTTTGCTCTCAAACGCATCCAATTTACAGATCCTCTTATTTAGGAACTATATAATGTGATGCATTGATCGATTTTTTGATAAAGACAGAATATATTTTGAAAAAGGCTACCAAAAAGGGTATTTTGAACAGAATTTCCCGAAGGCTTCGCGATTTGAAAATTTAAGGAAGTTTTCACATAGCAAATTGCGTTTTTTATGACTCGTTTTAAAATCCATTTTCGCTCACAAACGCATCCAATTTACAGATCCTCTTATTTAGGAACTGAGAATTACTTAGAATACTGTGACTCATTGGTCCAGTTTTTTTATAAAGATAGAATATATTTTTAAAAATGCTGTCAAAGTGTGTATTTCGCACAAAATTTTCCGAAGCAATCATGATTAAAGAATTAAGGATGTATTCAAACAACAAATCGTTTATTTTATGACTCATTTTTAAATTCAATTTTTTTCTCAAATGCATTCAACTGACAGTTTTTTGTTATTTAGGAACTGTATAATGTACTGTTTTCGTAGATTTTTTAATAAATTCCGAATTTGTTTCAAAATATGTTGTCAAAATGGGCATTTGAGCTGAATTTTTCGTAAGATGATTCTGATAAAACCAGTTTTTGGAGAGAAATGAAATTAAAAATTTTTCATAAACCGCCAAATGAAGTTATTAAACTGGGTTTATCTCTAATCATATATATATATACGTTTATATATTTGTTGAAATGAGCACTCTTCGAAATCTACCTCCGCCTATAGGCCCAGCCGACAGGGATTTTTTAAATATTTGACGTGGTATAATTATGTATGAAAACAAATATTTTCGTCAGATTTAAACTATTTTCTCGCTGATTAAGCTTTCAGATGTTTAACTCTAACGTCCTTCAAGAACCTCAAACATAATAACATTTTTTTTTACAGATATTTCTTGTTTCAATTAATATGTTAGAAATAATTTCTACAGTTAAAATTATTCTGTGTAGTATTTTGAAAGAAAGAAAAATGCTGAGGAAAAAGAACAACATTCTAAATACAAAAGTATTGATGCTGCTGAAATATTCCTATGAACGATACTTCTTTTATTGCTCTTAATATTATTGCTTTTATTATTATTATTAACTTGTTTGGAACTACGATATTTGCAAATTAATTTATTATTTTCTTTCAAAACATTTTTTTTTTAATTCTAAGTAAATTTTAAAATTTCAAAGCGGTTGCACGATGTTTTATAACTGAAACTTAAATATGTATTTCTTGATAAAATATAATTTTTTTCTGAATATGTAATTCTTATAATTACGCTCAACTTTCTTATGCACATGCTTAAAATTTACTAATAATAAGAAGAGCATTAAATTCTCATGAATTCAAAACTGCGAATTCTGTTATTATTTTAAAAGAATGCATCCAAAAGTGGATAAAGAAGCTGTATTTCTTAAGATGCACTTAAAACACTTCACAAATTCCCAACTCGCAACACAAAATTGTATGACACACCTGATTAATTTTTATTAAAGTTCATTGAATTTTTCATTGAATTAATTTTTATAAACGATTAATTTTTATTATTTTTTTTTTATTAATTTACTTAAAGAAATAAAATTAACAGGCCTACTGAAGCGATTTTTAATTGAATAGCATTTTCCATTTTCTGATAAATAAATTTCCTATATAGAGTTATAAACCATTCTTGTTACGTAATGACAAATTTTTCTTGTTTCTCGCACTGCTGCGTTGTAAATTTGGTTTAAAACGCTAACTTTTAGAGTATTTTCTGTAAATTCCTCTGCTTTTACAATAAAATGGAACAGTTATTCGATTACATAGTTTTTGAGTAAGAACACCTTCTAATTTATTGTGTTTTCAAGGAAAAATGAATTCAGAAATAAGTAAGAAAATATCATCGTTGAGTTTGAGACCTTAAGCCTGTTTTCAAATCCAAATTGATTACTTTCCAGAACTCATATTTTGTTGTGCTTGCATGAGTGTGATATTTGCTGTTATTTAGAAACTATGATATCGAACGGTTTTTCCAATTTTCATTAAAGGCAATTTTTTTACAAAATGCTGTTAAAAGCATTTAGCATTTGAAATGAATTTCCACAATGCGTTCTAATCTGAACTTACGAAAACGTATCTTATTGCAGAACTTGACCCTTTTTTCGAAATGAAAAACATTTATCCCTAAGAGGATAAGAGGCAATTTCAATCAACTAAAATGACCCGCTCACTAATGCTAATCCTATGGAAGAAAGTTTTAAAAATATCTCGTTTGCACTTCAGTATTTTTAAACAGTTTTTGCCATAGCTTTTTGCTTTCGTTAGGTGAAATCGATCTGTACAAAGGGCATTTTTCACTTTTTCGATTTTGTTTATAGATATATTTTTAATTAGGATGCTTCCATTTTCGGAACCGGTTTCAAAAATAAAAGCAACCTCTTGAAAAAAATCTGCAAACAAAATCGAAAAAGCAAAAAAGAGCAGATGTAAAGATAAATCTCAGCTATCCAATGCAAGAAAAAATCATTTTAAAATATTAAAATGTAAATGATATATCGTTAAAATTTTCTTTCGTAGTATTAAAATTAGCGAACAAATCTTACCATATGACTAAATTAGCCCTTTAACTATCAAATACATTGTTAAATTCAGACAATTTTTTCTAGAGAGGAGGTCACCATAAAGTTTCGGGGACTAAGTTGCATGGGGACATCTTATTGCTCCGTAGGAATGTCCCCCCCAGACTACCCCCTGAATTCAACTTTGATCATATACTATTATTTTTTATATTAAAACCATTCTTTCTATATATATATACAAAAACATAACGATGCATAAGGTATATGCAAAGTTTCTGAATAGATTTCTAAAATGTTCCACTATTTTTTTTTTAAACACATCGTTTGATTAAACATTGTATTAATTAAAAAATTGTTTTAAAACTTATAATCAAACATTTAGCAACGTTATCTCAAACATTCCAGTATGAAATTCTTGCACAGAGATCATACATCCTTAATGTATGCCCGATAAGGAATTAAATATATTTTGTAAGGAAAAATAAAAAATCATGCTACGTTTCTATAAAAAAGCATTATTTTTAAAAGTTACAAAAATAAAATTTTTTGCGAGATTTAAGTAATATATCTTTAGTAAAACTTTCTCACTGTATTAATAAATAAAGCAATAAAACTTCCATGTTTGTACAAATAAAACTTATCGAGGCATTAACTTGATTTTTATGAATTTTAAGCATTTTTTTGTTATTATAAATTGAAAAATGTTTAAACGTAAAGCAATGCTAGATGAATGTAGACCAAGTGTTTATAAGTGTTATGAATATTGTAGCCAAGAGTTACAATGGCTCGATTTGCACCCAGAAGAATTGTTAGGAAAAAATCTCATTAAGGCAACCCTCAATAGAATGATGGATTACTTATCTCACCCCCCTCAAGCGCACAAGATACAAATGGGAAAGAAGCTGCAAGCGCACAAGATGATATCCTCCTACTTGTGGGCGCACTTGATGTACACCCCTAAAGCTGACACTCACAATACAGTTTTTAAAGCTGGCATCTTTAAGTAAAACAAATATTTAAAGTAGTATCAATTTTCTAAATCCAAGATATCTTTAATTTAAGAAGAAATAAAAACTCATTCTAAATTATTTTAGAAAATTGGTAATGTTTTAAATGTTTGTTAGATGTCAGCTTTCGGACACTTTACCTTATTGCTGCTCTAAAAGAATAAATTCAGAAGTTGTTATATTTTTTCGTGTATGTTGCATTAGCATTTTTTTTTACCTTTGAAAATTTTTTTAAAGATGTATGCGATATACATAAGTGTTTCGAGTTTGACTGATCTCTGTGTATATAACCATTGGTCACTGCATAGGAGAATTGATTGTGTATTTTTTATTTAAACTTACAAAATCAGCAAGGTTGTGAATTCTGTGCAATTTCAGCACCAATATAATTAGATTCTAATAGAGAAAAATTTATTTGAAATGTTCCTCTCACCAAATGGGGCATTAAAAATTGGGGTGTGCAAGTGCATGCCACGTAAATAACGAAAAAAGTGGCAAGTCCTTAAAATTTTTTAGACTCCTAGGATTTTTCTGTACTCCTAGGATTTTTTCTTCCCAACTCTGTATGAACTCTGAATTTTACTAATGGGGATAAACAAGGATTCTTAAGCTTTTTTGCGGCACTTATACGTATCGCTCGTCCCCAAGGGGTTAAGGTGCAATTTCCAACTTGTTTTTACAATTGTTTCTAGTAGAGTTCTCCACAAGAGACGATTTGGGCAAGATTTTTATACCATTCTTCGATCTCAAGCTCCAAGTGAAAAAATTATTTATTCTCAAACTAAAAAAAAATAATAAACAAGTCGGAAATTGCATGTCAAACGTAGCAAATGAGGTGTTTTCGTTCTATAGCGAAGTTTTGTAAATATTCAGGCCTTGGTGCAATAGCTGTTGCAGTGTAATGCAAAAATACACGAATGCAATATTCCTTACGATTACCTATAATTTTAGTATGAATTATATAAATTTAATAAATATTCAGTATAAAATTCAGTCATATGCAAATAACAGGACTTTACTATCTTAAATAAGACGATATCACCATGGCAACCCAAAATCATGACCTATCATGGGATGTCACTGAATTAATAAGATTAATAACATAGGATAGCATTTAATGGAATACAGAAAACTTTTATTATTGTATTTTTCATTTCGTTTTATCTTTACAAGAAGAAAGGATTGGATTCATGAAAAAAATTCAACTTCCGGTTTTCGATGGATTTATACGGGATTAATAAATAGATGGATTATTAAGGGATATGCATTATTAATGGATTTATTATGGATTATTAATGGATTATTAAGGGCCTGAACATAAACTTTATTTTGTTTAGAAAATGAGTGTGTCTGTCACTTTGTCATTCTGCCACTCTGTCACTCTGTGTGTCTATATGCGACAAAACTTTTGTGGGCGCTTTATCTCAAGAACTTATGCACGGAATTTCACAAAACTTTAGATTCAGTTAGATCTTGAGATAAACTGGAGCTGATTAGTTTTTTGCATATATCGCTCAACAGATGGTGCTGTTAAGAGCCATTATTTTGAATTCGTCTTTAAAAGTTTTTAAACACAAATTTTTACTTTGTACTCGGCTCCGAAGGAAATCAAACTCGACGGAAGCGTCTATCGCTACGCCAAATATAATTATCGCCAAGTTACGTGAAAACGTGTCGGCCAATCCCTACCAGAATTCAAACCTCCCGAAGAGTTATTTATGCGGGATTAATAAATAGATGGATTATTAAGGGATATGGATTATTAATGGATTTATTATGGATTATTAATGGATTATTAAGGGCCTGAACATAAACTTTATTTTGTTTAGAAAATGAGTGTGTCTGTCACTTTGTCATTCTGCCACTCTGTCACTCTGTGTGTCTGTATGGGACAAAACTTTTGTGGGCGCTTTATCTCAAGAACTTATGCACGGAATTTCACAAAACGTTAGATTCAGTTAGATCTTGAGATAAACTGGAACTGATTAGTTTTTTGCATATATCGCTCAACAGATGGTGCTTTTAAGAGCCATTATTTGGAATTCGTCTTTAAAAGTTTTTAAACACAAATTTTTACTTTGTACTCGGCTCCGAAGGAAATCAAACTCGACGGAAGCGTCTATCTCTACGCCAAATATAATCATCGCCAAGTTACGTGAAAACGTGTCGGCCAATCCCTACCAGAATTCAAACCTCCCGAAGAGTTCCTTTGCGGATACTGTGAATATGCTCTACAAACACAGTGGCTATTATACATCTATCAGTGCAATACTTGGCGATAGTTGCGAGAGTTCTTCCAAATCCAGAAATAACTGCATTTAAGCAGTAAAAAAAAGCCTTTACAAACATGGGAGAACTTTCTAAATTTCAAGGCATAGAGAAAATAATTTAGAAACCTCAATGTTTTTTTCAATTTTTTTAAGGTTTAAAAATTGTAGAAAAAAATATCACGATTTCCAATTAAAAAAAAAAAAATGTATAACCCGCACCGTGTATAAGCCGCAGCGGATTTTTGGGAGGTTTTTTTTCTTGTATAAGCCGCGGACTATACACCCGGAAATTCGGTAATTTTATATTAATATAATATTAATTTAAAACCTTGATTTGTTTGCTGTATCTATGTATCTATTATAATGAGCTTTACTTTGTTATGCGTCATATTTAGGCTATTGAAGGTAAATTGATTGATGCTAATAAAATTTGAGTTTTGTTAAATGTCAGAATCGATGGATTAAAAAAAACATGAAAATATATCTTGGTAAAACTTGGCCAGTTGATGATTAAGCACATATAATAGTAACTTAAGTCCTTATAAATGAAAACATCGAGTGGTAAATAAATGTTATTACAAAGATTAAGTGGGATTTAATCATACATAAATGTTGACAAATGAATTTTGTTATCTGTGATCCGATGAGAAATTTATACCAGTGTGTTATTAAAGATATTATTCAATTACATAAAACAGCATAATTAAATGTGAAATTTATTGAAAACATGATTCACTTGTTTTCTACATGTACCAAATCATATAAGATAAAATCTTAGATAATAATTTTTGATCAGTAAAATAAGACGGTGTAACGTAAGTTAAAAGTAGAGTTTGCAATTTAAAATGAAAAGATAAATTTTATATAGATTACTATTTCAAAAATATTAAAATTATCTAGTCTTTGCAATATATATATAAATAATTTCAGTTTCAATACACTTTCCAGTATTTTAGTAAAATAAGTGTACTTTTATATGAATACTTTCCGAATTTACAAAACAAAGATTCAAGACAATGATATTGTGATTCACTTAGTTGTGTGACTTTTTTAACTTACCTTTATTTATATTTATCACGTTTAAGATATAACACAAATAAAAGCATTCTTTTATTATAACGTATCGATGTAAATATTGCAACAATATTTTTTTTATTAGAATTAACAGAAGTTTTATAATTAATAAAAAATCTCAATGAAAATATTTTGAAATTAAACTTATTTAATCTTACATTTGAAGTACGTCCAAACCACGTCTTCAAGATCTTTCCAATGCTAAAAATCTAATTCATCATAGATATTGATTACACCCTACGAAATCACTGTAGTTGAATAAATAACATTTATGTTTCATTACAGGAGCACAAATATTTCTGTTCATTACTGCCAAATGATCAAGATCAGCAGGAAAGTGAATAGTAAAGATCATTATTTCAAATAAAATGAGAGTTGTATTAATTTCAAAGAAAGTTCTATTAAATTAACTTAAATCTGGTAAATGTACACCGTATCCAATATAATTAGAGATAACACTTATTTCTATCTTCAAACTGTATTTAGAGCACGATTAATTTTAACGTAGTCATTAAGTTTCAATTCTACTAAGTGTGAGAAGGAATGTATTGTGATGTCAAAAAGATATTTTCATAAAATCTTTTATAACATCATTCAGTATTCGTAAAGCCTAAAAACATTCAAAAGTAATTTAAACCCTCATGGTCATTTAGGTATTAATCGTAAAATAAATACGTTATTAGAAATTTTAATTGAAATTTTCCAAAATGTGTTACTATTCTGTATTTTGCTTTTAAACTATTAAAGTGGTTGCCTACTTTAATATTATTTATTTGATTTGAAATCTGTTAAATTTAAGAAGTGTAAATAATGTACTCTTTAAAATATCCAAATTATTTTCGGTAAAAATATAGAAATTTATTCAATGTCGTTACTGAATTTAATGCTTATAAAGTAATGTAAATATTTAAAGGCATAAGTAATAAATAGTAACATTAATAATATTACAATATTTCATCGGAATTTACATTTTTAGCATTTCAGTTTCGCTTATCTATATTATCTATTCTATATCAGTTTTCGCTATGCGTTTTCTATTTAGGCATAGAGTTCGTATATAGTATGCCTAGTTTAAATGATGAAGGATTTTTCTTTATAATTTTATTGCTAATTTAATTGCTGTTAAATTAAATTGAAAGGTATATTATTCTTTAAAGATATACAAGTAAGTTTAGGTAAATTCAGACATATCCATTCAGTATGGATTAATAACAGAAAAAGAAATAAACGTAATACAAAACTAATACAAATCCTGGCTATAACAATACTGAAGTTTAATATGTTATTACATATTTATCTTTTGTAATAAGAATATACTAAAACTGTTCAGATAGTCAAACATAAAAAACACTTGTACGTGATTTAAGCAATAGTAAAATACTCTCATATTTTGAAAATACATGTGCATATAATTATAATTTAATTGAATACTTTAGCTGGAATTTAAATTTTTGACATTAGTATGCTTGCTATATCTGATTAAATGAGAGCTGGTGCTTAATTTCCGCTTTTAAATGATTGAAGATAATATTTAAATAATTTTTGTATTCTAGTTTAAATATTGTTAAATGCATTGCGCAATCTTTCCCAAAAGTATATAAATGAGCTTCCTTATAATTTAAGAAATTTACAGATTGCTACTGATGATATGCACCAAAAGCATTTCTACGATATCGTCTAATCGTTGAAAATTTCTTTTACTATATTTATTGATAAGAGCTTCGAATTAGCTGTGATTAAATAATGTTTGATTTATTTCAAGAACACACACAAGTACGTCTATCCTATATTCCATTTAATATTGGCAAATGATCAAAATATTTGGTACAGTAAATAAGTAGGAACTATTATCTGTTCAAACAAATGGTGACAAGCATTAACTTTAAGAAATTACTTTTAAGTAAATATTAATAACATAAAATTACGCTATACCTAATACGATTAGAAATAGTGCTCAATATTTTGCTTTTAAATGATTTCAGATATGCTCCGTTTTATAGCACTTATTGATTTTGAGTTAATATTGAGGAAATATTTTTTTTTTTTTATGAAAAAGAATTTGCTGAAAATAGGAAAAAAATGAATGAGTGGCAATTGATGATTAAACACAGATGAAAATAATTTTAATATTAATAAAACAAAAGTGTGGCCATTAAAATAATTATTTTTCCAAACTTTAATAAATTTTATTAGAAAATAAAAATTTATATCATTGTTTGCTATATTTGATAGTATCAGTTTTCAGCTATATGTTTCGTTTGTAAATATATATATATATATATTTTTTTTTGATTAATATATATTAATCTATATTAATATATATGTATATTAATTATATAATATTTGTTTAATTTCAGTACTGTTATATGAGGAAATCAATGTGTTTAGAAGAAAAAAAAGTAAGAGATTTCAGTAATATGAGAGATAATTATTTGATGAGGGATGATGATTGAACTTACGTTGCAGTAATTTCACTATGATGTTATTGGTATTCATATAATTATTTTTACCTATTTTAATTGACATTTTATGTTAATTTTAACTACTGATATAACAGTTATCTTTAGCGGAAATGATGAGTATCTGCTATATCAGATCATGTATCTACTCTGTATTGAGATTCACACTTTTAAAGATATCCTTGAATGTATTATTATTATATAAATTTGAATTTATTTAAATTAAAGAATTATGTATTTTGAAAATAAGTTAAAATGGTTTTCAGTAAATCTGTGCATAAATATTAGATGTCAGTTATTTATTAAATTTATGTAATACAGTGCACTGATAAAAATCTGCTGCATTTTGCTGTAACGCACTCCACCGCTTGTATATAATATATCTATTCCAACCAATGAGAAAGCTCCATTTCACGGCCAAGTAACCGTTTTCTATAGAAGCAGGGAAGTGCGTTGCAGCAAAATGCAGCAGATTTTTATCAGTGTGGAGCCTCGTTAACATGAACATCAAGGAAAAATAAAATTTCGTTCATGTTATTTGTAATTCATGCTATCAGTATCATATCTTTGTATTTGTCTTTAGAGAAGACTGTGAAAACAATTCATGTTAAAAGTAATTCAAGTTAAGAGTGTTCATGTTAACGAGGTTTGACTGTAAAGATTTTATTACTCATAAAAATGCACGTATACTCGTTAAATAAGTAATATTACAAAGGTTAATTGAAATCTTATCAGACATAAAAGTGTTGACAGGTAAAATTTGCTATATCACTTATGGAGAGAATTATTACTTAAGGTTTCGCTGTTAAACGAGTAAATATTTTGTATAGTTTTATTTCATTCATTAAATGGTCTTGATATAATCCGTTTGCATGTATATGAATTTAATTATAACGAAACCAAAGAAGTAATTGCGAATCAGTATTAAAAACAATTGACTTAGCGTCCACTGAATTTAGAATTGGTAAATTAAAATATAAATATATATATTTATTATTGTGAAAAAAAGAGAATAAATAAAGAGAATAAAAAGAAAGAAAAACATGTGACTCCTGAGATACATTATTCGTTTATGGTTTAAACGGAATTTAAGAATAAACAGATAAATACAATAACGAAGCACAAATTTAAGAAAAATTGTAGTTAAAATGTGCAATCTCAGGAGCAATCATAACGATCGAAAATTGCACGTGAAACGTAGTAAATGAAGTGCGTTTGTACTATAATGAAGTTTTAAAAATCTATTCAGATTTTAGTGTGATATCATATACTACTTCTAATACAGTATTGTATCCGAAATCTTTTGTTTGTCCCTGTAAATACTATCTACCTTCGATTATACTGGAAGTAATTTGTAGTAAATCTCAATAACGTATATCAAATTCATAAAATGTAAAGCAGTTTAATATAATTAAAACGCGCCTCAAACAATGTTCGTCCTTATACTATTAAGTAAAGTAATACTTTCGTGAGTCTGTAAATTAATAAAAAATATTCTTTGAACCACAGATTGTACAGAATGTATATTTTAGTGTATATATCAAGAAAGCACAAGAATTTCATTCTGTTCTAATTTGTTTAAAAACATTCAAATGAACTTGAAGCTATTTTTCTTATTTACTATGATGTAACGGAATACTTTTGATTGCTCATGTAATTAAACTATGCATCCTTTTTCATAAAATTTGAAATAACTCCACGAAATTAGGCAACAATTGTATACTTTAAATGCGAAGTGGTTAGATTGGGTAGTTTTTGCATTCTTTAAAACGAACAGACAGATACGGATTTAGACGTAACACAGACCAAGGTAAATACATTGTAAAATCCATCAAATGTGTGATGGAGAAAAAATACTTAAAGAAAACATGCTTAAATGAGATTTTTGTTCTATTAAATAAAAATATTTCGAAAACTTCATATACAACATATGTCGGATTTTTGAAAGAATCTAGCAATTAAAAGAGGATTAATATAATTTTTGAAAACTAATAAAAAATGTATGAAATCAAATAAGATAACCTGAAGTAATAACGTCAAGTGATGATATTACGCGTAATTATGGAGGAATAGGAAATACGGGATATGCGGGTTCTGCGCAGAATCGTTCAGAGTTATCTGAATAGTAAACAACTGCTGGATGCTAATTTGATTCATTTGTAGATTTTATCACTGGAAGAAGCATGTAAGAATCATCGCACGATCTTAAATTTTCAAAGGCAAGTTCTGTGATCTGAAGAATTTATATTTATTAGAAAATACTTTATTACATAAATCCATAGTATATGCTTCATATATTTTCAAAATGTTTTGGATGTGTTTGCCAGGTAGTTTGTAGTTTAAAATATACTGCTCCATATGTATATCGGGGTAATAACGCCATCCATTGGCATTATTTCTCTGATGATTCATTTTAGTGCTGGAACTACATCCGAAGAGGGATTTTTTTTTTCATGCACAACAGAACATTATTAGCATTGCTGAATATCAAAAAACATATAGAAAAAAACATATGCCATGGATGTTTTTTTCATGTCAGAAAAATAAAATATGAAATGATAATTACTGCATCCTCATATCGCAAT
The DNA here is from genome assembly GCA_964019185.1 of Maratus speculifer. Taxonomy (NCBI): domain Eukaryota; kingdom Metazoa; phylum Arthropoda; class Arachnida; order Araneae; family Salticidae; genus Maratus; species Maratus speculifer. Next base: position 162,993,133 of record OZ025294.1, on the reverse strand, counting down.
TAACGGTAAGTTAGAAAAAATTGTCAATTTCTCAGGATGAAGTGCTTGCATCTTACGAATTGAAGAATTTAAATCTTATTTTATATTTTACTATTGAAAATCTTATTTTATAGTTTTGTTTGCATGGCGTTATTATCCATATTGGTGGAAAATAACTTCAAAAAGCACTGATCAAGAAATAGCACCATTACACTTTTTTATGAATAAACACGTGCTGAAATATTTTTTCGTGTATACATAGTGAAAAAGTTTCTGTATCAAATCCTAATTTTTTATAAATTTTGAAATTCCAATTTTCGACGGATTTGCAAGTTTTAAGGGTCACAGGTATCGAATAACATCTTTTTGCAAAATGTCTATTCGTGTGTCTGTGAGTATGTGAATATTTCTGTAATGGACACAAATTTTCATGTCAATCTATCTTAAAACTAGTCAACGGAATTTAATGAAATTTTGCAGACATTTAGTACATGATATAAGCTAGTGCCTTATAATCTTTGCTATAGATCATCTGGCATGTGGCGTTTTTCACAATTTCCCCAAATGCTATTTCTCAAGACCTATTGCAGGAATCTTCATAAGACTTCAGACTCTATTAGTCCTTGATCTACTTTTGGGCTTATTTCTGTTTCGTATAAATTGCCCAACAAATTGCGATGATATGCTGCATTATTCATGATTGTTTCTTTAACTTTATCTTAAGAACTAATGTCCAAGTTTTCGAACAAATTCAGATTCAGATAGACCCCGAATGAACTTTTCCAGATTAGTTATAGATGTAAATCACACAACAGCTAGCAGCGTTACGCATAAATTTCAGAAAACTAATTTTATAGATTTTCGTCAAACTTCAAATTCCGTTAGATGTTGACATTTGTTATTGCTGGTTAGATTTTAATGTAAATAACCCAACCGGTGACGATGTTATGCTGTATTATTTTCAGGAAGAATTAAAATAGAAGGTAAAAGAAAAATTTCTAGTTCAAACTAGTTCAAATATCTACCAGGTAAATTTTAATTATTATTTAATATAAAAAACATAAGTAGTAATCTGTTTTTAAATAGAATAATCTCAAAATATCTGTATTCTCTAAACTCCCACTCTCATCTAATTTAGAAATGAATATGAGAATGAAATATTGTGTAACACATTGTCTAAGAATTTTTTTTTCGCTATTGTAAATTGCAATTACATGGTTATCCCATCCGATACAAAATAATTTGCTTATGAAGTAGAATTAGTCCAATAATATAACTTGTTAATACTCGAATTTCGATAGTAAAGTTAATTAAGAAATCTAACACGTTCTATGCTTCAAATGTTGCCTAATAACAGTCATTCAATCTTTTATGAATATTCAAGAATTTAGCTAACATTTGTTGCAATCCATATAAACTGAGATAAGAGTGCTTAGCTTATTATACAATCATTATTTGAAAATTACACTGTAAGCTTATAACTGACTTATGGCTACATACATTTAATATTTGGATACAATTTATGAGTGTTTCTTAATTAAATTTTCTCAAAATAATATATTTTACATACAAATGTGCATAACAGTGAATTAATAATACACTAGTCAGATGTGCCAATCCCAATATTTTCTTCTATTTCATACATTTCAATATTTCAAAAAGTAGTTAGAGATATTAATATTGAAATAGAATTAGTTCAATAATATACCAACATTTTTTTAAATTTCTCTTTCATTCAATTTAACGGAGTAAAAACGAGTTAATCTCAATCGGGATATTTATTAAAATCAATAATTTTTCGTTATTTTGATATATAAAGACTGTTTTCGAGACGTGTCGAACTCGAATTCTTGCCGTGGTCAATAAAACTGTGGAATACACAAAATCTTTTGTTCGATTCTATGTATAACGTGATACATTTTATATGGTGCAATAATGAAAATGGCTCGGATTATCGATATGGCTCATCGATATGGCTCATCGATAGAATAGATCTGCCATTTGCGGAAAATTGAGAAATTCAGGAATGACCATCTAGCCATAGACTAAAATATACGCAAAAAATTTGGTTCAATTCTATGATTAAATTCATATAATTATCGATGGTACAATAATGAAAATGGCTCAAAATTTTCCATTACTGTTTCGTCATCGGACAGAATATTTCAAATTTGAGAAAGGGCCTGCTTGTCACAGCCAAATATATACACATAATTTTTGAATTAATTCTATGGATATGTGTATACACATTTCGATGGTATATTTTCGACACACCGTCATATGGACAGACATTTTTCATAAACATTAACATATCTGATTTCTAAAACGTGTATATTCGTCAAAAACCGAAAATTGAAAAAAAATTTCGGTTACAATACTTTCTTCTACTGTATATAAAAGAAAATAAAAAGTATGACATTGATTGTGCAAACACTATTCAGATCATAGTTTGATTTTTTTTTAATCTACACAAATTATTTTATTGCAATTATATAAATTTTAAGAAATTTATTTATTAAAAAATACAATTATAGATAAAGGAAAACGATACATAAATTTTAGTTTTACTTTTTATTTGCAGAGTAAATATACATTGATATTATTCCCATTCATTATAAGAACTTTTTTTTCTTAGATGTGCTAAATGTTTTAATATCGTTAAGAACATATATTTATTTTTTATATCATTGATCTTTGATTAAAAATTGTATAAATGTATTTTGAAAACTGAGTAGTATGACTTTAAATAGCAAATTATAATATCGATTTCATTTTTCTTTAATAGGAGCTTTTAAAGCAATGTCGTAATTTCTTCATATGCTAATTAATAAATAATATAATAGTAAAATAAAAATATAATTGTGTTATAAGCGCTTTATATATATGTATAAAAACAATTAAACTTATGCACATTCGTATTAATGTAACCGATTTTTACCAGAATTCTTGTTTTCTCAATTCTTTTCTAAAATCACTTTAAAATGTTGTAAATGAACTGAAAAATACAAAAAAAGCTAGTCGGATGTGGAATTCCCAAAATTTTCTTCTTTCTTCTAGACATTAATACACTGTAAAAAAATTCTGTAAAGGCACTAAAATTTTTCTTGGAAACTGGGGATTCCTAGAACTTTTCCTGTAACGGTAACAGCAAAAATTCAAGTTTTAGAATCGGTTACATGGGTTTTTCTGTTACCGTTACATGAAACGTTCTTGGAATCCCAGTTTCCAAGAAAAGGTTTAGTACCTTTACAGAATTTTTTTTTATAGTGTACAATCAGAAAAAAAGAAATGTAGCAGCGTCATCGGTTAGGTAAATTACACCAAATTCTGCAACAACTTATTTTAAATTCTAAATAATCTGAAATTTGATGAAAATCCGTTGAGATCCGTTGAAATAGAATCACCTCAGAATTCGCAAAAACATGGATAGAAGTGTCACCTGTTGAGCGTTTTATTCTAAAAACTAAAAAATGCTAATCAGGTAGTAACTGAATTTAAAGTTTGATGTCAATTCCAGCGTTAGCTATCGCGATAATCATGAATAATGTCAAAGAGCAGCACTACTTGTTGAACGATTTACTCCAAAAACAAAAGAATTCTAATTTATTTCAGCAACTGACTGAATTTGAAATTTCATGAATATTCGTGCATTAGTTTCTGAGATAGAACTATCGAAATAATCATGAATAATGCCACATAGCAGCGCAATCTATCGGCTATTTACACCAAAATGTAATCCAAATTAAATTATATCAATTACTAACGGTGATAAACTATATCAATTTCTACATGTTTAAAATAGTGTAATATCGCTAAAGTATGCTGCAAATTATTTTCCTCCAAAGCCACATACTTACAGAATATGTTTGAGTGATACTGTAAATGAATAAAAAATGCTATACATTTCATTTTCAATACCGAATATACCATTGTAACAATTGCATAGATCAATTTCATGACAATAGTATTGCAGCGTATATAGGGTTCTTTCTTTCTTATGGTTAGACAACTTCAAACTCTTTGCTCTTAGAAAAGTAGAAAATAATTTATTTACAGAACTTCAGAATAACAGAGTCCTCGAAACTCACAAATATTTCTAGATATTCAAAAATAATTGTTCAAATCTATCGTATAAGTGCAGATATAGGTTCCAGAGACTCTTTATACAACGTCTCTACACTAAATCACATTCAAAATAACGTAAATAAGACTCAAACGAACTTGCTTAACAAACGCGTTGTTCACTCAATGACTGACTGGTAAATAATAACAACAGCTCGCATCGCTTCTCTTCTTATATAGGCTCGCAGCATGTGCGGGAAATTTCTAGAACAATCTCGAAAAATCCACGGAACAACAAACAATGTATCAGTATATCTAAGGGGGGTTACCATTAAGAGGGAAAGGTTACCATCACCAATAATCGCCAAGTTTGTCGCCAACTTGGCGATATATCGCCAAATTTGGCGACCAAAATTAGTCGCAAAAAGCGACGCCAACTTGGCGATATCGCTAATATTTCGCAAAGCTGCCATAGACATTCACTGAAAATAATAGACAAGTTTGCTTGATAACAGAGACAATGTAACAAAAACTAATATTAGTAAAGAAATGGAGCTTAATAAGATTATTTACATTATTTTACAGTACAAACACTAACTATTTACAAAATTCGTAACACTACCCCCTCCTCAAAGACTAAACGTCCCGGGCAGTGCAATCCTTGAGTTAGAGGAAAACACTTAAAATAAATAAACAAATAAATAAATAAATAAATAATAACAATAATAATAAAATTTACATAAATAAGAACTAATTACTATTTACATATTTACAAAAAGTGAATTTCATGACCATGGTCTGAAATTCCAGTTTTGAATTTCTAATCACTTTGGCCAAAATAAGGGGCCAGCCGGTTATAATGTACGACCTTGGGCTTGGTGTGTGGCGATTTTCGTATGCGAACGACGACGTCATTCAGCCTGTTGACGATTGTGTAAGGACCTTTCCAGGTTCTTTGTAGTTTTGGCGACAGTCCCTTACGACGTATGGGATTCCACAACCAAACTTTGTTACCTTCGTTGAACTCATGTCCAGTTGCTTTTGTGTCGTACCGTGTCTTCATCTTTTCCGATGCCAGTCCGATTCGGTTCCTCGCTAGACGATGAATCTCCTCAATCCGTGCCTGGAGTCCATCCACGTATTCTTCAGGCGACAAAGGAGCGTCAGGAGGACGGCCAAACAAAAGATCCACAGGCAGACGAAGATCACGACCAAAGAGCATTTGAGAAAGGGAGTAGCCAGTGGCCTCATGAGTGGCACTCCTGTAGGCAAGCAGGAAAAGAGGCAATTTCTTGTCCCAGTCCTGTTGGTCTCTAGACACCAGGAGAGAGAGGCTATTTAGGATGGTACGATTGAACCATGAACTCCACCATGCCGTCCGATTGAGGGTGTAGAGGTGTTGTTCGGGTTTTGTCCATGCCGAGTAGTTCACACATTTCCTTGAACACAGCCGAATCAAAATTTCTTCCTTGATCGGAATGGATTTGAAGAGGAACTCCGTATCTAGAAACCCAGTGTTGAATCAGTATGTCTGCTACGGTTACCGCCTCTTGATTAGGAATGGCTTAGGCTTCAGGCCACTTAGTGAAGTAGTCCATGACAACGAGGATGTACTTATTGCCATCAGATGTTCTAGGAAGTGGACCCAGGATGTCTAAAGCAATTCGTTCGAAAGGAGCTCCTACATTATAACGTTGCAATCGTCCACGGGTGCGCCTCTTTGGACCTTTACGTGCTACACAGGTGTCACAAGTTCGACACCACTTCTCCACGTCACTGCGAACATTATTCCAGTAGAAACGCTCTCGAACCTTTTGCAGGGTCTTCATTACACCAACATGACCTCCTGTGGGACTACCATGCAGTTCTTGAAGGACCATAGAAATTATCGACTTAGGGAGTAGTAGTTGCCATCTACATGTCTTTCCATCGTCAGACTCCCATTTTCGGTACAAGATGCCGTTCTTCAAATGTAAGGAATCCCAGAGAGCCCAATAACGTTTAGTCGTAGGATGGTAATGGGCCATGTCTTGCCAGCTGGGCTTCCTGTTGGACTCCTCTTTCAGCTCTAGAATTGGCTTAATATTAGGATCAGCAAGTTGATCTTTACGCAGGCTCTCGTCACTCCACGGATCTTGCGATGATGTAGACCCAGTTGTAACTTGTCTTACTATAGGACCTTTGACATTAAATTTCTTCTCAACCCGGTCGCAGTATCTACAATTCTTTGAGCAGGATCTTCTTGAGAGAGCATCTGCATTTCCATGTGATGAGCCTTTTCGATGGCGTATCTCCATATCGTACTCTTGAAGCTTTTGTATCCACCTGGCTATCTGGCCTTCAGGGTTCTTAAAATTCAATAGCCAAGTTAGAGAAGCATGATCAGTTCGGATCATGGGATTTCCTGGGACAGTACAGCGCCAATGTTTTCGTTGCTTGCATCCGTACCAAATATAAACTGTTTATCGATTTGAGGATACGACAGAATTGGAGTGGATGTCAAGGCCTCCTTAAGCTTTTCGAAAGCAGCGTCACATTCCTGTGTCCACATAAATTTTTGATTGGCTTCTGTTAATTTATGAAGTAGTCTTGCAATCATCGAGAAACCTTTGACGAATTTTCTGTAATAGGTGCATAATCCTAGAAAACTTCGAAGCTGGTGAACATCTGCTGGACGACTCTAATTTTTCACGGTCGATATCTTCTCCGGATCAGTCCTAACTCCTTCCGCCGAAATGATGTGTCCAAGGTAGGCGACTTCATTGCGAAACAAATTGCACTTCGAAGGGCTTAACTTCCAATTAGCTCCCTTTAACTTTTGTATCACCCGCCTGAGGTTGTTCAGATGTTCATCAAAAGATTTTCCTATGATTATGATATCGTCTAAATAAACAAGACATGCCTCATATGACAGTCCCCGAAGAACCGTTTCCATAAGGCGTTCAAAAGTTGCAGGTGCGTTACATAGACCAAAAGGCATTACCTTGAACTGCCATAATCCTTGTCCCGTTGTAAAGGCAGTCTTCTCGCGGTCGTCGGGATGGATCTCTACCTGCCAGTAACCACTCTTCAGGTCTAAAGTCGAGAACCAAGTGTTGCCCGCAAGTGTGTCAAGAGTGTCGTCAATCCTTGGCAGAGGGTAACTATCCTTTTTGGTGACGTCATTCAGCCGGCGGTAGTCTACACAAAATCTTGTAGAACCATCCTTCTTTCTTACTAATACAATAGGAGACGCCCATGGACTTGTTGATGGTTCGATGACGTCATTTTCTTCCATATCTTTAATTAAATTATGCACCTCTTCTTGCTTGGCAAAAGGTAATCGTCTAGGGTGCTGTTTAATAGGAGAGTGATCTCCCGTGTCAATTCGGTGTTGTGCCATTTTAGTTCGTCCAAAGTCTTCAGAAGTTTGGGAAAATAAACTTTGGAATTCTCTAATTAAATTTTCCGCAGCTTCCATCTGTTTTGGATTTAAGTCTGTATTTTGTAACAAATCCTTGACTAAATTATCTGAAGATTTCTCAGAGTGACTGGAATTTTGACTAATGCACGTCACAGGAGCACATGACGCTATCACCTCTCCTTTCTTGATAGTCCTCGTCTTATCACTGATGTTAGCAATTCTGACTGGAATGGTCTTTTTCGAGAGGTCTACCACAGAAAAAGCCACCAATGCCACCTGCTTGTGTACTATTGTCTTCTGGATAATCTATATGGCCAAATCGATAATTAGTTTCATTTTTAATTACAGCTGGAACTAAAAATTCTGTTCTTGGATCTAGATTGATGTCTTCTTTGGCTATTACTGCTTGTTTACATTCAATTTCGTTATTTAATCCAAAAAGACTTATTTCTTCAAATTTTGAGAGCATTTTGTTATTTTTGAAATCAAGCTTGAAGCCAAACTTCTTCAGAAAATCTAGCCTGATTAAGCAAGGATCTGTTATGTCAGCCACATATGCCGTATGGCGATATTTCGTTCCTCCAAAGTTGATGGTTAAATTTACCTTACCATATATGCCTATCTTGTTGCCCGTCACAGTTTGCAGGGTAACGCATGGTGGAGTCCAGATGAGCTTACATTTCAATTTCCGAGCCAAATCTTCTCTTATTATTGTAACATTGGCTCCTGTATCGACAATCATACGGCACTGAATTCCGTTAATAAAGCCTATCACATATAATTAATTATCACCGCCACTCATTTTTGATAGCTGTAGGATCTTCAGGTGGGGCTTTTCATTCTCTGGCAACCTCCGCCCCGCGAGATGGCCAAAATTTAGTTTCCCTGCTGACTGTTTGAATTTATCTCACGTTCGTGGATTTTGGGGCAATTTCTTCGGAGATGTCCTGTATCACCGCATCCCCAGCACGTGAGATTCTGTCTTCTTGCGTTTGTTCTTCCATATTTTAAAGCTTCGATCTCTTGATTTAAATTCCTAATTTCTTTCAAGAAGTCGATCTCAGTGTCTGAGCTTTTGTTCACCGTTGCCCCTCGGACTGAATGACGATATCTTCGGCTAGCTTTTGTAGCTGCTTCCAACTTTAAGGCATATAGTAGTGCAGCCTTTAAATCCTGTACATCTGCCATTCGTACCGCTCTCTGCACTTCTGGATCTTTTATTCCGTCTACAAAATGTTGCAGTGAGAGCATTTCCCGTACATTTGTTGGACAGTCAATGAATGCTAAATTTGCAAGCCGTTCAATTTCCGAGGCAAACGCTTGAAGGTTTTCACTCGATTTTTGACGGCGGCTCTTCATTTGTATTCTTGTATAATCCTTGAAGAATTTTTCGCCGAATCTCATTTCAAGTGCACAACTTAGAGTCTCAAAATTGAGTTGCGTCATATCGGGCAATGTTTGCAGCACGTCGGCGGCTTCTCCTCTTAAAGATGCTGCCAGTTGACAAGCTTTCACCTCGTCACTCCATTTGTTCGCTTCAGCTACAATGGTGAATTGGGTCTTGTAATCTTGCCAGGAACTCTTTCCATCGTATGTCGACAGCTTAATGTGCACGGGAGAAGCAGGCGGATTCCTAAATTCTTCATAATTACCACTAGACGCTGAAAGTTTCTTCTCAAGATCTTGTACTTTTTTATTTAGCTTTTCATCTACTTCACCTAGTATTTTCTCTTCAACGTTACTGATTTTCTCTTCAACGTTACTGTTTTTTTCTTCAACGTTACTGACTTTCTCTTCAACGTTACAAACTTCATTCTGAATTTTCTCTTCTACTTCCGCCATTTTCCTTTCCATTTTCTGTTCAACATTACTAACTTCATTCTGAATTTTCTCTTCCACTTCCTCTATTTTCTCTTCTACCGAGCCTATTCTTCTCTCTACCGACGAGAACTTTTCTTCTAAAGTTTTCTTCATTTCTTCTTGGCCTTTATTAATCTTTTCAGTCACATCTTCTTGGCATTTGTTCATCTTTTCCGCCAACTCTTCTTGGCCTTTATTTATTTTTTCTGCCAACTCTTCTTGGCCTTTATCAATTTTATTTGTCAACTGTTCCATTCTTTCTTCGTTTTTATTCATTTTATCCGCCAACTCTTCTTGGCCTTTATTCATTTTTTCCGCCAACTCTTCTTGGCCTTTCGTCAATTCTGCCTTTATTCCATTAATAGCTTCTAACAGTTCTTTCAGTTGACCATCCATTGTTCTTGTTTTCGCCATAAGATCCCGACTCCTGACACCAAATGTTGCAGCGTATATAGGGTTCTTTCGATCTTATGGTTAGATGAAAATCCGTGGAGATCCGTTGAAATAGAATCACCTCAGAATTCGCAAAAACATGCATAGAAGTGTCACCTGTTGAGCGTTTTATTCTAAAAACTAAAAAATGCTAATCAGGTAGTAACTGAATTTAAAGTTTGATGTCAATTCCAGCGTTAGCTATCGCGATAATCATGAATAATGTCACAGAGCAGCACTACTTGTTGAACGATTTACTCCAAAAACAAAAGAATTCTAATTTATTTCAGCAACTGACTGAATTTGAAATTTCATGAATATTCGTGCATTAGTTTCTGAGATAGAACTATCGAAATAATCATGATTAATGCCACATAGCAGCGCAATCTATCGGCTATTAACACCAAAATGTAATCCAAATTAAATTATATCAATTACTAACGGTGATAAACTATATCAATTTCTACATGTTTAAAATAGTGTAATATCGCTAAAGTATGCTGCAAATTATTTTCCTCCAAAGCCACATACTTACAGAATATGTTTGAATGATACTGTAAATGAATCAAAAATGCTATACATTTCATTTTCAATACCGAATATACCATTGTAACAATTGCATAGATCAATTTCATGACAATAGTGTTGCAGCGTATATAGGGTTCTTTCTTTCTTATGGTTAGAGAACTTCAAACTCTTTGCTCTTAGAAAAGTAGAAAATAATTTATTTACAGAACTTCAGAATAACAGAGTCCTCGAAACTCACAAATATTTCTAGATATTCAAATATAATTGTTCAAATCTATCGTATAAGTGCAGATATAGGTTCCAGAGACTCTTTATACAACGTCTCTACACTAAATCACATTCAAAATAACGTAAATAAGACTCAAACAAACTTGCTTAACAAATGCGTTGTTCACTCAATGACTGACTGGTAAATAATAACAACAGCTCGCATCGCTTCTCTTCTTATATAGGCTCGCAGCATGTGCGGGAAATTTCTAGAACCATCTCGAAAAATCCACGGAACAACAAACAATGTATAAGTATATCTAAGGGGGGTTACCATTAAGAGGGAAAGGTTACCATCGCCAACAATCGCCAGGTTTGTCGCCAACTTGGCGATATATCGCCAAATTTGGCGACCAAAATTAGTCGCCAAAAGTGACGCCAACTTGGCGATATCGCTAATATTTCGCAAAGCTGCCATAGACATTCACTGAAAATAATAGACAAGTTTGCTTGATAACAGAGACAATGTAACAAAAACTAATATTAGTAAAGAAATGGAGCTTAATAAGATTATTTACATTATTTTACGGTACAAACACTAACTATTTACAAAATTCGTAACAATAGGAATGTATTTGCTCACGTTAATTAGAGTATAAGACGGATGTACTGACACAAATACAGATATATAGATTAACAAAAAAATTAACCTATTTTACAAACACTTTTCAACTTTGCAGAGAAAACTTTAAAAGGAAAAAAAAATATGGGGTGCAGAAAAACAATGCTTTGCTTATCTGCGCATTTCAGCAATGTATAGAATTTTTTTGTTCATGATAACATTAAAAAGTCCTTCCGGCAATGCCGGGAGGAAGAGGTACCTTTCATATACTTATATATTTTTTTTATTTATTTTAAAGTAAGTTACATTGTTCAAAAATACTAAACTCAAATTAGTGGAAATAATCTTATAAAATTAGTGATTTTATAAGATTGAATACTAGTTTTTGATAAGACTGAATATTAATAGGAATTTTTAGAAATTAGTCATCTTTTATTCAACCTGGTTTTATTTTAAGCGATTTAGAGAGTCGCTAAATTCCACGATATCATAAAGTGTATGCCATTTTAAAGCAACATAATGGATCGTTCAGATCAAACCGTTTCAAAATGCCAGCCATAAGCAAAATTCAAAGTGCTATAACTCAATCATTTTTTAAGATATAGACAAATTATAAAGTGTTCTGGAATCGTTGTTTTAAGTTTTAACACGTAAAAGAAAAATATTTTTCAACTTTTCATTTTTTCGCATTTAATTTTAAATTTTAAATTTTTTAAAAAATTTAAAATGGCTACCATTTTGAAACAAAATGGTGGATGATGCTGGCCAACGAACTCGGTCGAGACATTTGTATGTACTATGTACATACCAAGTTTCATTGCAATCGGTTCATAAATACGCGTGTTATCACGTGACAAAAGTCAGATGGTTTCAAAATGTCAGCCATAAGAAAAATTCAAAGTGCTATAACTCAATCATTTTGTAAGATATAGACAAAATAAAAAGTGTTCTGGAATCGTTGTTTTAAGTTCTAACACGTAAAAGAAAAATATTTTTCAAATTTTGGTTTTTTCGCATTTAATTTTAAATTTTAAAATTTTAAAAAAATTTAAAATCTTCACCATTTTGAAACAAAATGGCGGATGATGCTGGCCAACGAACTCGGTCGAGACATATGTATTTACTATGTACATACCAAGTTTCATTCAAATCGGTTCATAAATACGCGTGTTATTACGTGACAAAAATCAGATAGTTTCAAAATGTCAGCCATAAGAAAAATTCAAAGTGCTATAACTCAATCATTTTTTAAGATATAGACAAAATAAAAAATGTTCTGGAATCTTTGTTTTAAGTTCTAACACGTAAAAGAAAAATATTTTTCAACTTTTAACTTTTTCGCATTTAATTTTAAATTTTAAATTTTTTTAAAAATTTAAAATGACCGCCATTTTGAAACAAAATGGCGGGTGATGCTGTCCAACGAACTCGGTCGAGACATTTGTATGTACTATGTACATACCAAGTTTCATTCAAATCGGTTCATAAATACGTTAGTTATCGCATGACAAAAATCAGATATATATATATATATATATATGGTTATATATATATATATATATATATATGTCAACATTTGAACGGAGGGTGGTTTTGGGGTCTGGAGGTCATGATCGGTGAAAATATACCAAAATTTTCCGGAAGTGCTTTCCTCCGGACGGCTGCAATAGGTAGCTTTTTACTTTTTGTAATGAAAGCTACCTAAAAGAGTACATTTTAACTTTGATGCTTATGAATATTGTAATATATAACGCTTTAAACTAACAACAAACATATTTAAATTCACACTTCTTTATATTTTTATTGTTAAACATTACTACAAATATATATATATATATATGTATATATATAAATATATGTTGTGTTTTTGAAAATTGGTCACAAATTTAATATTATATTTTTGCAAACATTTATAAAAAAAATTATTTACCATTTAAAAAGAATGCAAATAGTAACAAAAATATAACATCTATGTAAACATATGATAACCCATTAAAAACAAATTTTAAGTATATTTTTATTAGCAACTGCGGTTTAGAGTCAAAAGCACTAACAAAAAACATTTTAAGTCATATAATAAGGCAGAATATATTACGATTTGTTAGAAAAAATAATCTGTTAAAGCTCAGCTTTTTTATCCTCACATCTTTAGCCTGTTGCTCTTAGCAACTAATTCAATCCGTTACGTGGCACATAGATGAAATTGATTATTATCCATACAAACAAGGAAAATAGTTATACGAAATTCTTTGAGATTCATACTACAGATTTTCAGATAAATAGATATAATTTCAGGTTGTGAAGTTAATTTGAAATAAATTTGTTACATTAAACATATCACTGACAAATGTGAAAGATTATGAAACAACTGAAGTACACCCAGTAAAATAAATAAATAAATTAAAAATAAAATTTCCATTTTTACATTTGTTAAGTAAATGTTTTTTGAAAAAATATATGTACAGTCAAACCTCGCTATAATGTACCCGGGATATAGTAAACACTCGGATGTGGTGAAAATTTTTAGTGGTCCGTTCTGAGCTTCTATTACATTAATGTTATATTAAACTAATGTTATTTAATATGCTTCTAGTGAACAGCTGAACATTTAGTTGTTCGTTTATAGTAGACTCAATTTTATTTCACCATATTATTTCAATTCCCCAACATTGAACTTACTCTAGTTCTGGCTGCAAATGATGGCATTATTCTGCATTAGGGAAAATTTCACTCTTTCATGCTTATCGCATTAAACTAGGGATAATAAATTGTTAAATAGCACATGCCTCTTGTCCACTCCCCCCCCCCGTTCCTGGAAAGGACGTATCTTCTTCGCTCTTTTCCATTGTTCTAGGAATAAGCATCTGGTGTTTACTTGTTATCCTCCCCCCGCACTTATCTCTATAATCAGAACAGACCATGGCTGTCCTTCGTTTTACAGGTGACTCTCGTCATTATTCTTATTTCTTGAGATTGATTTGAAATAAGAAAACCATTTTTTAAGGGTAGCTAAAAATTTTGTGAAAATACGGAATTCTATATAAAGGAAAGCACTTCCGATTGAGGATAAGATTAAAATTATTAACTGCTGAAGATGGAACCAATCTCTATCCACAATACCAGGAATTATCCTTATCAAAATCTCTAATTTCAAACATTTGCTGGCGGCTCTTGCTGCTTAAGAAAAAATGCATTCTTTAAAGAAACTACTTCGGGTTGGAAGGAGAAACGAGAAAGGAGCTTTTTTAATTCCATTTAGCGGGCTTCTCCATTCAGCGGGATAGAAATCTTCCTGCGATCGAAACATCAAATGAAACTCAATGAGGTTGATGGAAGATTCGGAGAAAACTATTTTGTATGCTTTAACGTATGGGGGGGGGGTAGTTTAACAAAATAAAACAATATCTCATGTGGAAAGACTGTTGGTGAAGATGCAAGTGTTTATACATTAAATGTGGAAAAGTTGAAAGATGAAATGTCTTCTTGATTCAATTCAGGATAGTAAAGAGAAATATCTCTTTAGCTCTGATGATGCTGGACTATTTTTTGCAAAATGATTCCTGGTCAGACGTAAAAATTTGTAAGAGAACTAACGGCATATTCTCCAAAGTCAGAAAGTGTGGTATAAATCCTAAAAGCCAGAGCTTTTTTAATGTTGAAAAACTACCCGTCAATAACAAAGCCAATCAAAAATCCTGGATGACTTCTAATTTTTTTGACGAACTTCCAAAATGGGATAATAATTTGTGGAAACCAAACCACAAAAATTTTCTCTTGTCGACGATTACACAGTTCATACCTACTTAGAAAATCCGAAGTGCATTAAGCTTGTTTTCAGCCTCCAAACAGGATTACTATGCTATCACTCATTGTGGGCCAGGGGCTATTTGCAGCTTGAACTTCCATGATAGATAAAAGTTGGACATGCGTTTTACAGAGAACTGCACAAAGACAAGTATAGAATATAACATCTCTCCTTTGGATGCAATCGTTTTATTGGAAAAACCATAAAGACAGGTAGCAACCCTAATAATCCGCAATTGTTTTGGACGCTCAGGTTTTTGAAGGATGTTTTGTGGCAATAAAAAGATAACAATGGGGGAGTCGAAGACAACTTAGAAAACTTAGCACTGTGGCGGAAAAAGCATGATATGAACTTTTTCGAAGAAACGTTGATGAGCACTTCGAACCTTGCAATAATGTACATATTCATGGTACCCTACAGATGAGGGCATTCTATCTGAAGTTGAATACTAGAACGACGCTGAAGAAGACTTAGAAGATTATGATGAAGAAATAATTGAAATTTCGGCATTTTCTATCTTGGAAATGAAACGGCAGTGAATATCATGATTTTTCTATTTCTTCAGAAAGTGTAGACAAGAAAATATTGGATTCTTTTTCTTTACTAATCGTTGATAAAAAAAAAAGATGACGTACTTTATTTAAAATTGAATTGTATTCAATCCAAATCGATAATTTTTTCCACAGAATGTAAAAATAAATTCAAATTTTACTAAGGAGCTATATTTGTTTTTCATATTTTATTTATTATTTATTTAATAAATCGTTAATTTGCAAGAAAATTATCCATAATTACAACCAATATTTTTCACAATACTGTATTACACGCTGTATTTTTAAGACTATAAAAGATTATAAATAATTCTGATTAAAATAATTAATTATAATTATAATTAATTATAAAATGATTTGGATATAGTAAACCATTTTTTATGATGGACATATCGCTTATTTTATATGGCTGATTTTAAATATGAGACAGATATTAAATATGGAAGAATAAAATAAAAATGTCTTCATAAATACGATTATTCAATTCCATTTTAATACTCCAGAAGTTAAACAACTTTCATGCTAAGCCATGTAAATTGAAACAAGAGAGCTCAGCTTTCTATTTTGACGTTATAGGGAAGTTATGCTATAATCGTATAAATGGCTAAAATATATTTTAAGGTCATAATTTATAGATGATTGATCAAATGAATTTTTTATAAATGATACTTTTCTCAGACGAAGGAGTAGAACAATAAATTATTAATTATTAAAAGGTATCGCAGTCTGTGTAATGCTGACTATTGAAATTGAAATTTAATCTTCATTTTTTTATAATTATTATTCGTGTATTTCATAATTATATAAATCTTAAAAAACCTATTTGTTATCGAAAAAGTATATATATATATATATATATGAAAACGAAAACCCTTTATAGTTTTTAATTTTACTCCACATTAAATAATTATACAAAATTTATGATATTCTTTAGAAATTAATTATTTGAAAATATTAAATAAGGCAAATTTCAGTGCTATTAAAAAAAGAATTAAATACAGGATATATATATATTTTAATTTTATACATTAAAATTTATTTTAATAATAAAATCATATTAGTGTTAATTGCATAATTTTATGACAAAGACTAATTTTAGTGGATGTTGAAAAATATGATTTTTTATGTGCATTCATTGAAATCATTGTATGGCCGATTTGTCTGGTCGCTAATGAAATAAATGCGCATTCAGTGTTTTCGATATAAATCTGATTTTCACTACATATTTTAAACTGCATTTTATAGATAATTAGCGTATTTTTTCCCTTAGATTTATAATGAGCATATTACTGGTATGCATTGCATAATATATATATATATCTCTATCATTATAGATGTTTATTGAAGTATTGTATACTAGGTCTCTCTCTCTCTCACTCTCTCTCTTTATATGTATATATATGTATATATATATATATATATATATATATATATATATATATATATATATATACTACGGTGAAACAAAAAAATATTAAATTTCATACGTTTCTTTTATGAGTCTCAAATGACTACTATATGTGACTACACTGTCAGGTAACTGCGACTGCTGCTTTATGACGAGTCACCAGGTGACTCTGCAGTGTCGTTTTATTGAGATTTTTGTGTGACTGTCATTTGGAGGCTCAATTTCAAAGTCATTGTAAATGTTGCATTATGATAAATAACCAAACAATGTCCCATTAAAGTCACATGGTGATTTTTCATCTTTTTTCACATTGGTTACTTCACAGTAGGATCTCTATTACCATTTGAGAAAGTCTTGTGACAGAAAGTCACCATGTGACTTTAATGTGTCATTATTTCGTTATTTATAATAATGCAACATTCACAATGACTTTGAAATTGAGTCTCCGAATGACAGTCACATGAGAGTCTCAATAAAACGACACTGTAAAGTTACCTGGCGACTCGTCATAAAGCAGCAGTCGGGGTTACCTGACAGTGTACTCACATATAGTAGTCATTTGAGACTCATAAAAGAGACGCATGGAATTTCCTATTTTTTGTTTCGCCGTGGCGACTGTGACTCTTGTGACTATGTGTGACCTGGATGAGATGTTATATAGACTAGCTGTTATGCAGGGATAGTAATTATTCGAATTATATTACTTCCTGTTGAATATTCGCGTGAAAATTATTGCATGAAAATCCCTTCGTCATTAAATTTTGCTGCACACTTGTGTTAATTTAAGGTAATTTAAGATAATTTTTGTATATATATATATATATATATATATATATATATATATATATAATTAAAAACAATTGGCTTTGAAATGCAAGTTTTTCGCTATAGAGAAAACAAAATTTATACTTGAAGCTAATTCTTTTAAGTACGTTTTATTGTAAATTCACTATCTAGCTATATTCGTCAATGAGGACTAGTATAAAACTATTTATTTCATTTTATGTAAAATATTTATTTGTATAAAAATATGTGATGAATATATATATATATATAGGTGGAATTGAACTGGACCGAGAAAATTATCTGGAATAGACAACTCTTCATTTTAGACAAATTTTACTCTGTACCTATGGATTCATAGTTAGTTTAAAAATATTTCGAGTTATTCAGAATTACGTCTTATAGTTTTCTATAAATTGAACACTGAAAGACATTGCATTAAGCACTATATTTCTCCGGCTGAATAGAAGAAAAAGTTCCAAACATTACCGTTATGATCACCCGTAATTATATCTCTTTTCACTAGACAATCACGGATGATATTTTGTATGGTATCTGATATAGGTTAACACATTTCTATATTTTTGCAAATTGTGATGTTCACTGATGCTACTGAAAGTAATATACATACATTCAAACAAAAAGCATAGATTTTATTGTTTTAAAAGCAATTTATAGTAGCAGAAGACACAAACCATCTATTGTGACATTTCTCCCGATGATGTGTTTGCTGTCAGATAATAATTCCAGATATAAGTTTGTCATAAATTTTCGTCTTTGGAATAAAAAGTGACAAAGTTACTAAATAAGTTTGAAATCATCTTTCCATCCTAACGTTCTCGATAAAATGAGTCCCAAGTTTTTCTAAACCTGCTCCTCTCCCAATAGGTCAGACTGCTTCATAACGCCCTGTTTTGCAATCAGGGCATGAAAACATATTCTTGAAAATTTTATCTGGCATTATATAGAGTCAAGAAACTATACATTTCTCTATATAAAATGGGTTTACGTATATCTCTATAAATGAAAGAGTTAAGCGATGCTAAATGAACAGACACTCTCGTGTATGTAAGAAATTAAAAGATTAAGGAGCCACTTGAGCCCTATTTACTAGTTATAAGTTTTTTCATGAAAAAAATCTGGGTGTGAAATATACTTGAATACTAATATTTTTCTGCCAAAGGTTCTTGGAATGTTAGCAATTACAAAGTTAAGACTTATTTTCTTTGACTCTCTTGAACAATTAATCATTTCTACCTTATACCTCTATTTAAAAGCCCAAATTGTGTTGTGCAATTATATTTAATCAAGACACAATTTTTGCAATTTATAATAAGGATTTATGTATATCTCTATTAATGGGAAAATATATTATCTCTATTAAGAAGGACTTAAGGCACAGATACTCTCCGTATAAGTAAGAAAGTGAGGGCTTAATGAGCCACTTGAGTCCTAATTACCAGTTATAAATCTTTGCAGGATAAAACTGGATATGATATGTACTTAAATATTAGAATTTTATTCTCAAAGGTGCTTATACAGTAAACAATTAAAATGTGAGGATGCCTTTGATTTCATTAGAATAATACCTTCGTTTTGAGTCTCCTGAAGAATTAATGAATTGTACTTTACGCCCTTATTGACAAAGAGGACATAATGTTGTTCGATACGTTCTATAATATTATACCTTGAACAATAAAGGATGATTAGTGAGATCAGGATGATTAGCGATAGTAGCTCGGCAAACATACTTTACTTCAGCATCTCTAAATATGATATCGTAGAATATAACAAATAAACTAATGCCAAAAATAAATCATTCATAGCAGGAAAATAAATTCATCGATTTTAATTCATTATCAGAGCCCAGATAAAGTACATGGAATGCTGTCTGCTATACAGGGTGTATCTAAACTACTGGGCAAAACTTTAAGGAATGATAGTACACATAAAGACAAACAATATTAAATGAGAAACTAGGGTTTCAAATGTCTTCCGAAGGAGACAGGTGGCAGTTTAGGGTCCAAAATTTGAAATGATTATAAAAAACGGAAAAATTGGTCGATTCGTTTGCGGTTTTCACGAAAACTATTCTTTATGTCAGTATTGTCTTGAAAATAAATTACAAAGGTAAATTTAAAAAAAATACTGATAGAGGGCACTTTAGACTTTGGAGTAACGAAAAACTATTTTTTACCGTTATTTTTTGCATCTCATTAAATTTTTTAGAAGTTTAGAGATAAGCTTAAATTTTGAGATCAAAATCTGTGGTTAGGTAGCGCAAACTGAACTGTGTTCAATAGGAGTGGGTAAGTTTAAATTTCAAATGATTATAAAAAACAGATAAATCAATAATTGATCACTGATTTGCAGTTTTCACTAAAACTATTTTTTATGTCAGTATTGTCTTGAAAATAAATTATAAAGATTTAAAAAAAACAGATAGAGGGCACTTTAGACTTTTGAGTAACGTACAACAATATTTTACCGTTATTTTTTCTATATCATTAAATTTTTTTAGAAGCTTAGACATAAACTTAAATTTTGGGCTCAAAATCTGAATCGTTGAGACTGGTTAAGTAGCGCAAACTGACTGCGTTCAAGGGAGGGTAGGAGGGGATTCTAATTTCAAATGATTATGAAAAACGGAAAAGTTAGTCGATTCGTTTGCGGTTTTTTTCTAAAACCATTCTTTATGTCAGTATTTCCTTGAAAATAAATTTTAAAGATAAACTTCAAAAAATTCCGTTAGAGGGCACATTAAACTTTAGAATAACCAACAAAAATTTTTAACTGTTATTTTTTGCATCTAATTAAATGCTTGCAAAAGCTTAGACTTAAATTTTGAGCTCAAATTCTGAATCGTTGGTAGGGGTTAAGAAGCGCAAACTGAAATGTGTTCAGGAGTTGAAATGTTATCCTGCCCACCCTACAAACATAGTTCAGTTTTTCGCTACTTAATTACTCAAAACGATTCAGATTTTGAGCTTTAAATTTAAGTCTAAGCTTTTAAAACATTTATTTAGATAGAAAAAATAACGTTTAAAAATAGTTCTTGGTTACTATAAAGTTTAAAGCGCCCTCTAACGGAATTTTTAAAAATTTATCTTTAAAATTTATTTTGAAGGAAATACTGACATAAAGAATGGTTTTAGAGAACACTGCAAACGAATCGACCAATTTTTTAGTTTTTTATAATCATTTGAAATTTCAACCTCCCCACCCCCATTGAACACAGTTCAGTTTGCGCTACTTAACCACTCTCAACGATTCAGATTTTCAACTCAAAGTTTAAGTTTATGTCTAATCTTCCAAAAAGAATTTATGAGATGCAAAAAATTATGGTAAAAAATTGTTGTACGTTACTCCAAAGTCTTAAGCGCCCTCTATCGGCATTTTTTGAAACTTATCTGTATAATTTATTTTCAAGACAATAGTGACATAAAGAATAATTTTAGTGAAAACTACAAATCAATTGACCAATATTTCTGTTTTTTATAATCATTTGAAATTTGAATCTACCTACTCCTATTGAACGCAGTTCAGTTTGTGCTACTTAACCACTGATTTTGAGCTCAAAATTTAAGTTTATGTCTGAACGTCTAAAAAAATTCAATGAGATGCGAAAAATAACGGTTATAAATAGTTCTTCGTTACTCCAAAGTCTAAAGCGCCCTCTATCGGCATTTTTTGAAATTTATCTTTATAAGTTATTTTCAAGACAATACTAACATAAAGAATAGTTTTCGTGAAAACCGCAAACGAATCGACCAAATTTTCCGTTTTTAGCTCACAGGCTATCATAGCCTGAGAGCTTATGTGCCCGTTCTTTCTGTAAGTATGTTCGTACGTTCGTATGTTCGTGCGTAACGCGATAACTCATGATAAAAATATCGGATCCACTTGAAATTTTGTATATAGGTATATCCTGATCAGGCGCTTCCCTGATTAGTTTTCGGAGTTCATTCGATATGTATAAGAGGGGGAACGGGGGGCTCATGCCCCTCCCCTTAATTGATATAAACGGGCTTTTCATGCAGAATTAACAATTTTCGTTCATAATTTAGATATAAGATCATTCTGATGAGGCGATTCCGTGACTGTTATTAAGTGTTCATTGAATCAGTATAAACAGGGGGAACGGGGGGCTCATGCCCCTCCCTTTCTTTAATTTAAACGGGATTTTCATACAGAATTAACAGTTTTTTTTCAAAATTTAGATATAGGATCATTCTGATGAAGCGATACAGTGGCTGTTATTAGGTATTCATTGAATAAGTATAAACAGGGGGAACGGGGGCTCATGCCCCTCCCCTTAATTGATATAAACGGGCTTTTCACGCAGAATTAACAGTTTTCGTTCAAAATTTAGATATAAGATAATTCTGATGAGACGATTCCGTGACTGTTATTAGGTGTTCATTGATTAAGTATAAACAGGGGAAACGGGGGGCTCATGCCCCTCCCCTTAATTGATATAAACGGGATTTTCATACAGAATTAACAGTTTTCGTTCAAAATTTAGATATAGGATCATTCTGATGAGGGGATTCCGTGACTGTTATTAGGTGTTCATTGATTAAGTATAAACAGGGGAAACGGGGGGCTCATGCCCCTCCCCTTAATTGATATAAACGGGATTTTCATACAGAATTAACAGTTTTCGTTCAAAATTTAGATATAGGATCATTCTGATGAGGGGATTCCGTGATTGTTATTAGGTGTTCATTGAATAAGTATAAACAGGGGAACGGGGGTTCTATTGCCCCTCCCCTTAACTTGAATAAATGGATTTTTCAAGCAGAATTGTCAGATTTCGTTCAAATCTCTGAATAGTTTTGGAAATTTAATGGTTAAGTAAAAAAGAGGGGAATAACTCCTCTTAAATTATATAAATGCTAAATGGGTTTTTCTTAAGAATTATCCGATTTACTCTGAATTTTGGATATAGATTTTTTATATAATAAAGCATATCCTTGATAGTTTGAGAGGTTCAATTATTAAGCGTAAAAAAAAAAAATAGAAAAGAGAGAGCTGTTTCCACTTCTTAATTTTTTTCCGAACGACATTAACGAAAATACAAGACTGTAATGTACATTAGTATGCGTAGCCTGTGAGCTCAATGCCATCAGTTTAACTGGGCAATATTCTTTTTATTTATAATCATTTCAAATTTTGGACCCTAAACTTTGATGGCGACTATCTCCTTAGGAAGACGTTTGGGACCCTTAGTTTCCCATTTAATATTATTTGTCTTGATGTGTGCTATCAACACTTAAAGTTTTGCCCAACAGTTTAGATACACCCTGTATAATTGAATTTACTAAAGTATTTGAAAAACGTTTTAAAATAAAAGAAATAACAGGAAACGATACCAAATTATATAGGTCTTTATTCAGCTCAAATATTTTTATCTCTGGTTCAATATATATACATACATACATACATATATATAAATATATATATATATATATATGTATCTATATATGTGTGTGTGCGTAATTTTAAATTTTAAATTACATATTACGAGAAAAGTGGTATAATGAAATAAATGAAATGTAGATAAATTACACTTCTAAAAATAATAATTGACACTTTATAATGTTAATCTGTAAATCTATTTTCTAAAATGTTTCTAAAATTTTTTAAACTCTAAAAACAAGTAAAAACGCATTCTAATGTTGTCCATGAAATTGATTATTTCAAAATAAAAAACGTCTTTCAGAAGTTTTTTTCATTGTAAATTATTATAACGCAATTATCACAAATTAAGAAATTTAATACGGTTTAAATATAACAATTAATTAGAATGTTTCTGAGTTTTAAAATTAAGAGCCGTTTTTTACGTCACTTTGGGCGTATCCCCTATTAGTCTGGATTTATACAGATATTAACCTTACTCAATCATTATATATTTGAAAGATTTATTTCCCTACGATCATTTATTTTTCTGATTCTTTACGTTTCAGTGTAATTTCGTTTTTGCAGAGTACTTTTAATCTTTAAAAAAACTTTATGAATTATAAATGAATATTCCTCAACAATAAAAAAAAACAATTTGGGAAAACACATAATGATTTAAGGAAAATACTTAACCATATATCGCTTTATTGATGTTAGAATAGCAGATATTTTAATAAATTTTAGTCAACTAGCTTTAAAATTCAGAATTCGATTATTCTGCGAGCAATATATGAGAAAATCTAGAAAAAATGACTACAATTAATATTTAGTCCAGAGGAAATGTTCCAAAAAAAATGGGCATACATTGGAAAAGGTAAGGTACATGATTTTTCTTCGACTTGTTTATAATGATGCCAATTTGGAAAGAACAAGTTTTCCAACGAAATTTCTTAAGGCTAAATTTTCTGTAGACAAAAAATAAGAAAACTTTGGGTATTTCTTAAAATTTTTAATAAACTCGAGACCCGTTGACGTAGCCTATTATCTGTTATTCTAAATTAATGAGGACGATATTTTCAACCACTCTCATACATGCGACTTTTTTATATACTCAATATCAAGCGCAGCATGCCATTTCAAAAAAAAATATATATATATATATTTTTTTTCAATTTTCATAAAGACCGCAAAAACTGAATTTTTGGACCGATTTTTAAAAATTTTCACACTGCATTATTTGTGAACATGTCACATTACCATGCCGTGTAAATGTCTTAGCAACACTAAGTTATGCGTTCAATGTATGAAACTAACGTTTTTTACACCTGTGACAAATATGGATTTTGGTAGCCTCCCCCCCTCTCAACTATTATGAGGGCTGTTTTCACCATTCGCTTACATTTCATGGTAACGGACTTGACAAGTAATGGATTTGACGTTTCAAATAAAACAAAAAAAACTATTAAAATAAACTAGCTTGTATATTTTCTAACTTAGATAATACTTTACATACCTTCTGAAACTATTTAGTAAGCCTACCTAGCAGCTTACATTTCATCGCTTACATTTCATGGTAACGGACTTGACATTTCAAATTAAAAGTATTAGAAATTAACTAGCTTGTATAATTTCTAACTTAGCTAAGAATACACATATCTTCTGAAACTATTTAGTAAACAATAGTTAATTACAAAAGTGCAAAAATCATTATTTTAATATTAAAATTTACAATAACAGACTTGACAGTGAAAAAAAATACCAACTTTGATAACAGCTTATTTTTGCCCCTATTAGATTGCTTCATAATTGAAGAGTAAAAAATTGCAAGAGAAGTAGTGGCGTGAATAGTTTAACTCTATCGCCAAACATTTGATGCTAGTCTTAGACAGCATTCGAAACCTATTTTTACTAAAATAATCACAAGGTAACGGACTTGACAAAAAGTGAGGGACTGGAGGGTTCTCTGGTAATTTTTTTAAGAAAATGTATTTTTTAATATTTTTTTTATTAATACAGAACACTAACAGTTAATATTTAAAATAATTAAACCGTTTTATTTTAAAAAGTTAGCTCAAATTTCAAAAAAAAACACAGTTAAAACATAAAACTTGGAATGGGACAGGCATTTTTGCTTAGAAAAATTTGAAAGATTTATATCTCAAAATTTTTTATTGATTTTTTTAATTTTTCATGTTAGATATGTTCAATATAATCCTCTTTAGCTAATGCATAGCTCAAATCAAACTTTAAATATTAATTTATGTTCGAATTTTCGTCTGTTTACTCTGGGACAGCATTTGTAAACGAAATTTGAAAATGGCCCTTAAAGGAAAATTTACTACGAGAGTTTTAATAAATCTTTAACAGCCAGATTTTGAAAATTTTATGTGTGTAATCATTAAAGACGTGATGCTGAACTATGTAATCTGCTTTAACAAACATTGAATTTTTAAAACCGAACCGAAAGAAACCAATATAAAATCTGCTTTACACAAATTTCCAACTTAACTGATATAATTTTCATAAACTTTCTCTTCAAAATACATAATTTTTTCTTTAAAGACCGGTTTGTATAAGTGCAAATTTCATTTTTGAATACTCTTTGGTAATTCTTGTGTTGAAGTTTATAACATATATTTATATTATTCAGATAAAGGAATTGTAAGACTAAATTAGTCTCAAAAAGATAATCGTATGTTAATATTAAACCTAAGAGAACTTTCTTAACAAATATCTGGCCAATGTTTGCTATCTTTGTAAATAAAGTTTTTCTGCCTTTAAAACAGTAAAACAATAAAACATGTATTATAAATATTTAGTAAATAAAATATACCATTGTATTGTGAATAAAATCAGAAATTACAAACCTATCTCATACCTATATATATATATATATGTATATCTATTACATACCTAATTGAACAAATTTTCATACCTATCCTCATTTTAGCAAAAAAAGTACGTTTGAATAATACAAATTATTAAAATAATAAAATTTTTA
This sequence comes from Maratus speculifer, assembly GCA_964019185.1. Lineage (NCBI taxonomy): Eukaryota > Metazoa > Arthropoda > Arachnida > Araneae > Salticidae > Maratus > Maratus speculifer. The sequence goes on along the minus strand of OZ025294.1, from coordinate 162,967,089 downwards.
AAAAGATAAAATTATTAAAAATAAGCAACAATACTTTCTTAAATGAAACTATTGTGACAATATTTTACACATATAAAAATTTCTGCAAAAACAGAAAAAAGCGATATTAAAAATACATCTTGCAAAATTATTTTGTTATTGTATTATAAATATAAAAAAAAGGAAAATTAAACAATTATTTTTTAAAGTTAGTATAATTTAAAAAAGGAAAATCATCTCCTCGGTGTTAGTGGAGATTTTTATCAATTTTTCCTCGTTGAACCATAAAAGACATATTTTGAACAAAATAACAAAATCTCCTATAGCTCAGTCTGGCGGTCTCCTATAGCTGTCTCCTATAGCTGATCTTTCACTGTCAAGGGGGGGGGTCCCATTTTCAAACCCCAGTATGGGTATAAACAAGTTGTGTAAAAAAATAAACGATACACCAATTTCAAATTACTTGAAAAATCAAATTCTGTCAGGTTCGTTGAAAATTTTGTGATTTACTGACTTTAAAAACTAAACTAAATTATTAACATTGAAAGTACATTAACCGAGCGTTTATTTTTAAGGCTCTTAATTTACAGAATCTATTGTAAATTTCTTGAATAATATCTCTGTTATTTAACAGAATCTCTGTTTTACTAATTTGTGTAATTTTATATAAGGCCTAAGATAATGGATTACCTGTGCATTCTCTGTAATTTCACAGAAGAAATTTTTAACACTGTACTAAATATTGAAGTATTCTTTGAAATAAATGCTTTGAAATTAACATTGTATACGCCTAAAGTTATTGTCTAAATATGAAAATTATCTTATTTTATCTACACACAGCCCAACTTTTAAAATTATGTAAATTTATTGAATATAAAATGTATGTTGAGAAGAAATTAAAACGTGGGTGTTCAAATTATTATTTCCACGCCCACGTCTAAATTTCTTTGGTAAGTCCTACCAATATTTAGAAATATATATGCATGATAAAACTTGTTGTGAACATTTCAACCATTGGAGAAACAGTACATTTTTCACAGTTTTATATTATTATTATTATTATTATTATTATTATTTGTATTTTTAATAGTATGTATTATAATCTTGATAACTATTTTTAAATCGCAGTTTTTGGATTAAAAAAGATGAAAATAATCTTAAAACTTATACAGCATTTAACAATAGTTAATCACACTTTCTTTCTGAAATTTATTACACATGAAGTAAAACATCATTGAATTATTCTTACTCAATATGTTTTCAAAATATTCAAGTCATGGAATTAAAAATAACTAAAAAGTATCTTAATCACTTTTAGAATTAATAATAGCATGTTTATTCAAATTAAAACTAAAAAAGCTTTTTTTATTATTCTTATTTATAACTTCAGTATTTTTTAAAGATAATTTTTAGAAAATTATTCTGATACCTCCACGAAGAACCTTTTGTCAAAATTTCATAATTAAAAATGAATGCTTTAAATATAGCCCCAAAATAAATATTAAATATTTTTTACAAGAAAAATAGTTTATAAAAAAAAAAAATTGAAATTGTGTTTTTTGATATGAACGTATCTATTATCACTACAATAACACATGGAGGAGGCAATTCTACACAAATGCTCCGTAACAAGTAAATTAATAGGCAACTGAAAAGCATTCAATTGCTACTAGAAAGGGAGGAAGCAGCACAGAGAATTACCTTATCTAGGTCATTGCTGAAATTCCAGAAACAGTCAAAACTTTATTCACGTAATCAAACGCAATCGATCTGCCAAGATATGTCTTAAAGTAAATCACTTTAAAACATCATTTTAGTAAATGACTTACAATTACTTTTTGGCTTACTAATTAGGCATACCACTGTGTCTGCCTGTACCCAAATATATGAAAACATAGAGGACTGGGTGCAGCAAAAATAAAATGGTAAACCTACAATCGATCGCTCAATTCGGGTTTTCAGGTGCTTTTCATCAAGATATGTCATAGCAGACCGATTGCGTTTTAATATGCGAATTGAGCTTTAACTATTTCTTAATGTCAGACGTGAACTCTGTGACATAAAAGTCTCTGCTGTCCTCTCTCGTTCAATGTATATTCCACATTTATTCCTCTTTGAACATGTAGATTTACTATGTTTATATTAAGAATTTTTCATAATATACATAAAAAAGTATGTATAATTTACATTTTTTATTATTTGTTTATTTCAGATCTAGCTACTATTATTTGGCAGAATGGTTAACACATGATCTTTATAAGTCATAACTTGCAATAAGAGAAGAAAGGATAGTACCACATTCTATTAAGCGGTATTAGAAAGCCTTGAACCTACCATGTTAAACAAACACTCCTTGTCCCAAAAACTACTAAAAGTATTCACTTTTTTTACATATATAATGTAAAATAATTTCTAGTAAATTAAATTCGAATTTATATACAGGTATCATTTAGTAATTTTCAGAACTATTCGGGAATTAATAAGATTTTTAAATAAAAAAAATGAAAGCGTTTTTGGATAGAAAAACATTTTTACAAACTTTTGAATACATATAATTAGGAAAAGTTTACTTTAGAATTTATACAAACAAATAAAATTACAAAAAAAAACTTAATACGTAAAAAACAAAATAAATGCACCATTCGAAATTCGAAAATAAAATTCTTAAAATATTAAAACAAATCGCAATTTCGACTTCCAATTGTTTTTAATAAAAGTAGTTTTCGAAAAAGATAAAGCCATTGAACCATTTGTTCCATTTTCATTTTGAAACAAAACACGAGTCGCATACATTTAAAATAAGAACCAGTTATAGTTTATTTACAGTAATAAATTAAACTATTTCTCTGGTTTAAAATTACAGGCTATTTTTTTTTCTTTGGGCGTATCCTCTATTAGTCTGAATTTATACAGATAATAATTTACTCATTCATAACCATTTTGAAAGAATTACTTTCACACGACCATTTATTTTTACAGTTCCGTTATGTTTTAGAGTAATTTCATTTTGCGGAGTATTTTTAGTCTCGCATAAAAGCAGCTTATGAATTGAAATGAACGTTCTAAAAAAAACCTTAACCCCAACACAAATAACCGCTGAATTTCAAATAAAAACATCATGATTTCAGCGCAAATATGAAATATTTCCTCGTGTTATAGGCGTAAGAATATCTGATTTTATGTAAATATTTCGGCCACGTAGTTTTTGAAACGGACATTTCAGTTCTCCCAGGAGTAACATATGGGGGAAGCTGGAAACGGAAGCCCTCAGTACAGGGGGCGCTGTGACGACTCACTCTGTTGCAACAGGCCGAACTAAGGAGGCAGTTCGTCATCTGCGCCGGCCGAGATCAGACGTTATTTCTAAATGTGCGACTAAGGTGAAATAGGATAAATGGTATGCTGGAGATTTTAATGACAATGTCATCTGCTGGAAAATAAAAGCGCCACGAAAGACATTTTCGTGATGGTCACAATGGGACTTTTACTGTACCAATAAGGATATTTGTGCAGTGATTGGATTATTATTCATAATGAAAATCTTATTATGCTCAGTGACTGTTTCCTCGTTTTGGCTCTTTGCATCAGGTGGGTTTTTATTTTTTGTTTTGTTTTTATAATTTTAGTGCTCTATATTCTTAAAAAAATCTATAAAAAAAATTGACAGCGGGATACCATTATGCTAACTAAAATAATATTAAATTTACTGAAAAAATGTATAAAATTTATTTACTGTTCCATTACATATAAACAGATGTTCAAATCTTAAAAATATTGATATTAAAAACATATGTAAAGAAAGATGTTACTTTAAGCGCGGAACATTTCAATTACAAGCTTAATTATTTTCAAAGAAATAGTTTTTTCAGTTATATATTTAAGTTATATTAACGCAAGGTGATCATAAAATTTCGATTTATTTATTTATTTAGGCTTTTCTATTACAATCACTCTTTGCAGAATCTTAAATGTAAAGTTTTGCCTACAATTTTAATTATTTCTCCAATAATGTTCTTATGGAATTCTGAATGCGAAATTAAAGTATTCGAATTATCCAATGAACATTTTTTTTGATAAATTATATATAATATTTTTCCATTGTATGCAATAGTATACAATATCAATTTATTAATGTCTGAAGTTCAAACGAATAAAGAAATAAAGTAATAAAAGATTAACATCGAGAAAGTAAATAACGTTTTTATAGAAAGAAATTGTAAATATTGACATTTTAAATACATAATTGTTATTAAATATATAAAAAATGTGAAATAAGTGGGAAATTTGAAAAATATACTTAAAGATAAAAAAATACATTTAGATAATTATATTTATTGTATGCCGCGATAGTGTTTTTTAACTGGAATCTGCATATTCAAAATTTTAAATAAAAGACAAAATTATTTTTTTTTACTTTAATTCGGAATGTGTACTGTTTATTAAAAGATAAATACAAACATTTATCACGTTGAGTAATTTAGAATATATAACACTTTGACTAGTGTATATTTGGATACAGTGGCTTCCTTAAGAAGATTAATGAATAACTTAATGAGTAAAAAAAATCTAATATACTTTTCAAAAAAATTTACGGAGAAAAAAAAATATGTAAACAATAGTTATTGTTTCAATTTTTTTTTAATAATTGTTCAAAATTGTTGTGAAAATAAAAAAAATGGAGCTTAATAATTTTCTGGCATGGTATCACTGTGTTTATAAAATTGACGATTAGAAATACCGCTTCATTAAATGTATAATTGTTATCGTACTGTAGCAGTTAGTAAACATTGATGCAAAGAAAACTAATTAACTATTATTTGGTAATAATAAATGTAATGTTTTAAAATCGAAAATGCATTTTTTGCATATCCTTAAACATGAAGAATAAACATTTAACATAGTAAGTAGAAATACACCTGAACAGACATAATTATTCGTAAAAATACAGTTAGAACAAATATTTTCAATAATAAGGAAATAATTCATATTAATTTTAATTAAAAAAAAAACAGTAAATAAAAAAATGCAATTGTTTTCTTTAAATAATTTAAATCTGTAAACAGTACAATTTTCTTTTTAAATTGTACTCTTTAAAATTGTATTGTACCGAAATAAATTTTAATAAACGATCCCTTTCTCTGCTTTATATGCAATATTTTTTTTTTATCCCGACTATTGTGTAAAAGATTAAAAAGAAAAAAAAAAAACCCATCGAGCTACTAAACCGTAACCTTCAAACTTTATTATAGGTAAAATGAATGATCACAAGTCTTTCATTCGGCCAGTTTTTTTTTTTTTTTTTTTTTTTTTTTTTTTTTTTTTATCGCTTTTATCAAGGAAAAATCTTTATCTTCGTATTTTTCTTTTAGAGCATATACATGGAACAATATTTTTTTTTTGTTTGAAATATTGTGTAACCGTAGCAGGATTTTTTTTCAGAAGTACTAGAATTCAAAAAAGAAAATATATGTATATAAAATATATGTGAAGCTGTATGATAAAAAGTTAAATAAACAAAAAGAATTCCAAAACTATTTATCTATGTGTAGATATATATTATATAAACAAATATAAATCTATTGAATGCTTGCTACTTATGTATGTTATATAAGTTTTTGCAAATATGAAAATATGAAATATTGAACGCTACTAAATTAAAATACGGTAAAATATTTCTAGTTGACAGAATGCAAAATTATCCGAATTGTAGAAAAATGTTGTATTACGGAGTAAACTATGATATTTATGACTCCATATGCTGTGGATTTCGAGTTTGGTCATAATTATATATCCGCTAATCTGGATGTCCGAAATTATTATTTAGCAATTAGTAACAGAAATTAAAGCATATAAAGACGTTAAGAAAGAAATGAAATAACAGCCAATTGGTGATTTTATATCCGTTTATTATTTATTTATAATCATTTATGTATAATAAATTTGATGATTGTATTTTTAACACTGTGTATAAAAATATACATCCACACACTCACACACACACACACATATATATATATACATATATATATATATATATATATATATATAGTCATATATATTACGTATTTCAATTTTAATAGTTATATAGGAAAATATGCTAAATTTCCTTAGTATCTGAAACTGTGAATGACAGTAATACTGCAAAACGCATATAAAAAATTTAACATATAATCTGAACCAGAAAATATTTTTTAAAATTATTTACTTTTTTGTTATTATTTATTTTTTATTTTTTTATTCCAGCAAAAAATATCATTTTTACAAATTTATGTATAAGATAAAATAGTTCTGACAGAATTATGACAGCATCTAATTTTTATATTTGATCTAATATTTGCCTTTGTTGATGCCTTTCGTTAACAATGGAGAATCCATTCTGTTATTTAATTAAAGATTTATGTTGAAAGATGGATGTTTGGGGCGTTTAATGTTAAATTTAATTACAATTGTTAAAAACAGTTTGCAGTGCAAGTAGTTTTTTAAGCATTACTCTAAAACTGTCCCTACTGCATACTGTAATTTTGGATTTCCATTACTTGTGTTTTTAAGAAATTGATTTTAGTTAAAAGCTTTAAAAACTGCATTTAATGTTGCGAAACCTAAATTTAAAAGAAACAAAACAGGATTTGTAACTTTTAAATATTTTAATAAAAATCAATTTTTAGAATCATGAATCATAAAATATGCAAATCCAAAATTATAGATCATTCAGCCATTCTGAAAAGCATTGTTTCAATTGTACTTAAAATTCACCTGCTTTGTAATCTGCTTCGTAATTATTATAAATGAATACACGAAGAGCTCAAAATTTAAATCGTCACGCTTCTTAACCTCCATTTACCTCTATGACATTTCCGTCTAGTATCCTATGCTAAATGTTACCATAAAGTCAAATATGATTTTAACGTAGGTAGCCGCATTAAACATTTCACACTTTAGTACAATGTAAGTTTATTATTATACTTCTATTCTAAAAAAAAAAGAAAAGAAAAAGAAAGAAAAAAATATTTTTATAGCCGTTTTCATTGGATTTCTTATGATATAATGTATTTCTTTGCTAATATTAAGGAAATAATAAAAATACGAAAATTGGTAGTAAGACAAATGTTGACAAAAAACACACTGGTGCATGCGGTTTTCAAATTCAAGAATAATTTTAAGACATATTTAATGCTAAATTTAACGAAAATTTGTTCCATCAAAAAATTTTATTAGAGCAAAAACTGCATATAGGAATTTTAACACTTTTCACATGGTGGGCAAACTGCAATTCCTTTTTATTTGACTATATTTTTGTGTTTTTATTTCCATTTTAAATTCAAATTTTGTGCGTTTCGAGAGAGAATATTTACACATATTAGAAAATAATATTATTTTAAATTGTTGCCAAATGATAAAAATAACTTTTTCTAAAAGTTAAAAATCACTTATAAGGGACTATTCAAATTATAATTGAATGATTTCAAGTTAAAAGCGAATATTGAAAAGCACATTGAAAATTACGTTATAAAAACTATACTTCTATGTGAATATTAAAAGAGAAAGAAAATTTTAAATTAAAGAATTCATTAATATGCGTTAAAACGTAAATGGAAAAAATATAGTAGCTAAAGCAGTAGAATATCTAAATATAGTATAGTACTCAAAATAGTAAAATATCACTATTGGAAAAAGTTTGAAATTAAAAATAAATTTACTTGAGACATTTCTCATTTCTAAATCATCGTTTAAGCTAATGTTGCTAATTCTAAAGCAGCAGAAATAGAAATATTTCTTTTATAGCAACAAAAATGTTTTCACGTAAATATTAAAAAGTGACAGAAAAATTTAATAAAAATTTCATCAAATTTAAAACAATGCATTTAAAATATTTTGTTGAAAAAAATTTATTATAGTGCTATGAAAAAATACCAAGAATCAAGGACACTGCGTATTTCAAATATTTAACTGGTCCTTTTAAAACAAATATGTAAATAGCCAGTAGATATTTAACAACATCTGATACCACGTTAAAATTTCCAAGTCAAAGAGAAATGAATGGAAACTCGTTTACAGGACGATTGCAATATTTTGAAGAATATATATATAATTCAATCTTTCACAGTCTTTTAAAAGTTGATAAAAATTAGGTTGTTTCTGAAATTTGCGGTGTCTGAATGAGAATTTCACGTGCATTGCGCGTAAGGGCCAGAATTTCCTTCTTAAGATAAATAAATTGAAAAAAAGCAGAAATAAAAAAGAATATTGCCCAGTTAAACTGATGGCATTGAGCTCACAGGCTACGCATACTAATTGTACACTACAGCCTTGTATTTTCGTTAATTCCGTTCGAAAAAAAAATTAAAAAGGGGTAACAGCTCTCCCCTTTCTCCTTTTTTATACTTAATCATTGAACCTACTAAACTATCAAGTACATGCTTTATCATATTCAAAAACCTATATCCAAAATTCAGAGCAAATCGGATAATTCTTAATAAAAACCCATTTGGCATTTATATAATTTAAGAGGAGTTATTCTCCTCTTTTATACTTAACCATTAAACTTCCAAAACTATTCAGAGATTTGAACGAAATCTGACAATTCTGATTGAAAAATCCATTTATACAAGTTAAGGGAAGGGGCATTAGAACCCCCGTTCCCCCTGTTTATACTTATTCTATGAACACCTAATAACAGCCACGGTATTGCCTCATCAGAATGATCCTATATCTATTTTTTGAACGAAAACTGTTAATTCTGCATGAAAATCCCGTTTATATCAATTAAGGGGAGGGGCATGAGCCCCCCGCTCCCCCTGTTTATACTTACTCAATGAACACCTAATAACAGTCACGGAATCGCCTCATCAGAATTCCTATATCTAAATTTTCAACGAAAACTGTTAATTCTGCATGAAAATCCCGTTTATATCAATTAAGGGGGGGGCATGAGCCCCCCGTTCTCCCTGTTTATACTTACTCAATGAACACCTAATGACAGTCACGGAATCGCCTCATCAGAATGATCCTATATCTAAATTTTGAACGAAAACTGTTAATTCTGCATGAAAATCCCGTTTATATCAATTAAGGGGAGGGGCATGAGCCCCCCGTTCCCCCTGTTTATACTTATTCAATGAACACCTAATAACAGTCACGGAATCGCCTCATCAGAATGACCTATATCTAAATTTTGAACGAAAACTGTTAATTCTCATGAAAATCCCGTTTATATCAATTAAGGGGGGGGGGCATGAGCCCCCCGTTCCCCCTCTTATACATATCGAATGAACTCCAAAAACTAATCAGAGAAGCGCCTTATCAGGATATACCTATATACAAAATTTCAAGTGGATCCGATATTTTTATCATGAGTTATCGCGTTACGCACGAACATACGAACGTACATGCTGAACGGACGGGCACATAAGCTCTCAGGCTATGATAGCCTGTGAGCTAAAAATTACGTTCAAATGGTCTTTTTTCATTTTTTCAGAGAAAACTGAATGTATATGTTGTGTTCACTTTTTCTTTACATGCCGACTGCATATCTTTTATTGTATTAAAAAAGTAAATTGACTAATGCTTATCGAAACTCATTAAAAAATTAATATAATTAGATATTTTAAAAAAGTATAATAGATTTTTATAATTTTCAAACTGACGATTTTTTTTGTAAAAAAATAATCTTTTTATAAATAGTATTGACACAGGTAAACTGGTGTAATTTTGCAATGTTTGACTACTGTTTTAATTAAAAACATTATAATTTACATTATTGCTTTAATTAAATTCATTTCGTCATACAATTATTGTTTTTAATTTTATTTCTATAATATTTAACTAAAATAATTTTTGTATTATGTTTTGCAAAGCTGCGTAATTATTATATACAAAACAATCGTAATAGAAATTTAAATATTCTACTCAAATGAATCTTATTTATTATAGGAAATTATTATCTAAAATTTTCTTGATGGCCAGTGAAAACAAATAATTAAATCTATAAAAACTCTTATGTAAGAAAGTTCTAAAATTAGGTAACCCGTGAAAGCACCTTTAAAAATTTAGTTTATCTTAAAAGATAAAAATAATAATACTAATTATATGTGAAATATTTGAATTGTATAAAATTGATTGAACTTTTTAGTAAAGAATTATTGTCGCTTCATATAGCAATATTCAATGATAATTATCCATGTGTATCATACCATTCTTTTTAAAAGATTTAATATTTATAATAAGTTTCATATAATTTACAAACGAATCGTGAATAACCTGAAATATTTCTTGCGATAAAGCTGAGTTATTACTTTTAATGTTTTAGTTGCTGGGCTGTTAAGTTTATAAACTCACATGTTTTTTAGATTATTTTTTTTAGTAAATTGACTTTATATAAACCTTCAATTTAAAAAAACAAATGCTTCTTCAAGAATCGCAGAAAAAATACGTTTGAGATAGAAAGTTAATTATACATTTAAGTGTAATTTTTTTAATTAAATTTAGAAATTATAAACTTTTGTTGCTTTACTTTTATAATATTTAGGGTATATCTTTTATTTAGTATTTATAATATAATTGTAACATTTAAAAAAAATTACTTCGATGATTCGTTGTCTGGTTGTGTTTATGAAGCCTCATTATCTGCGCTTGGGACATGAGCCCTAGCATGTGTACCCTACGTGGCTATTTTTCTGAGAGAACCAAACTTTAGTCAAGGATATGTCAGTTTCGAAGAAAAACACGAAAAACTCCGAGCGGTTAGACCGACGGATGCGACTGACTTCGAACCCAAAGCTCCCGTATATCACTTTTGAGGACAGAACCTTTTCTCTACAGGTGGGTCTTTATTTTACTTCGAAATAAAAACTATCAATAAGCATTCTTGTTCAAGACAAAATTTTATAGAGTAATTCTCTTTTCATTTTTATTTTTTTTTAAATTTTATTCTACTATAGGAAATAAAAATATGGATTTCAGAACTACTTAGTATTAGTATCGGTTTTTATTTTTCTATTTTTCTATTTTTTTATTTTTCTATTTTTTTTTTTTTTTTTTTTTTTCATTTTGAATTTTGTGTAAAATCTCGCATATAACTATCGGATCACAGATACTACAATAAAATGTTTTGGCATTTGTAGAGATTTATTGCTTTCCTCTGGATCGTATTTTTCGTTGTCACTCAAAGATATATCACGCGTCCTTCTTCATAGAATGGCTAGGAAGAAAAAAAACGCATATTTCTTTTCAGAAAACGATCTCAAGTCGGAAATAAAACTTTCCTTTATCCGGAAATTTAAATTTAACTGTATCATATCTATCATAACAAAGGAAAATAGTACTATTCATAAATATTTTTACCAGTACTCAGATGTAATGCAAATAAAATTTAATAATTTATGGAATTATAAGTATTTTAAAGCTTATAAACTCTAATTTTTCACGCGGCAGAAAAAAAGACAGGTATTAAAATTTTTCTTAGACAACATAATATATCACCATATGAAATTATACTATATTTTACAACTTTTACTATTTGCTAATAATTAAGCAAAGCGCTTTAGGTGCGTTTTAGTTATATAAATACATAGCACTACAATTGTCGTTAAGTCCATGTATCTGTCTATCAAAAGAGAAAAGATTATGGTGCTAAAATGATTAAGGACATAAACTTTTATGATTTATTATATGATATATTTTAAGCACTGTAGGCAGGTACATAAGTTTTTGCCTTTTTTCTTTTTCGTTACTGTTTTTTAATTTTATACTTCGGTAAATATTTCAAAATTCTAATTTAGGTAAACAATTGAAACTTTCCAAATTTGTATAACTAACTTGTTTCTTTAAAGATAACTAACATTATGCATCTGAGTGAAAAAAAACTTAAAATAATGAAAAATATGTTTTTAACATTTTTAGAATTTTCAAATTTTTTTAAGTAAAATATTTTTAATTTTATTTCTTTTAAGCCAAACAAATATAATTTTTAATTTCATAAAATTTTATTCAATTATATGAAATAAAAATATGAATTTCAAAATTACTTCGTTTTGCATCGTTTTTTGTTTTTTGCATATCTTTTTTTCTCGAATTTTGGTCGAAACTTCGCTTATAACTATCGGTTCAAAGAGACTGAAATAAAATGTTTCGGCATATTTAAAGATTTATTGCTTTCCTCGTATTTTTCGTTGTCACTCAAAGATTTATCACGCGTCCTTTTTGATAGAATGACTCGGAGGAAAAAAGTATATTTTTTTCAGCAAACGACACATGAAGTCGGAAATAAATCTATCCTTTTTCCGGAACCTTAAATTTAGCTGTTTGATATTTTTTATAACAACAGAAAATAAAACTATTCATAAATGTTTTTATCAGTACTCATATGTAGTGCAAAAGTAATTTAATAGTTTAAAGAATTATGAATTTTTAAAGCTTATAAACGCTCATTTATCACGCGGCAGGAAAAAAAGACAGTTGTTAACATTTTTTCTTATATAATGTAATATATCAGTGAACAAACGTACACTATGTCATATAACTTTTACTAGTTACTAATAATTACGTGAAGCGTTTTATTTGCGTTTTATTCACTTAAATACGTAGCACCTAAAGTCGTCGTTGAGCCTGTGTGTCTGTTTGTCTAGAGCTAAAAAATTATGGTTATAAAATTATTAACGACATGAACGTTTATGATTTAATATATTATATATTTTAAGCACTTTAGGTATGTACATAAGTTTTTGCCTTTTTTTTTTCTTTTTTTTAGGTAGTATTTTCCAAAATTGTAATTTTATGTAAACAGTTTAAAATTACAAAAATTTGTAACAAATTTGTTTCTTTAAAAATGTGTAACATTATGTATCTGAGTGAAAAAAAAAATATATAAAATAATAAAAAACATTTAAAAAAAATCAATGTTTTTTTGTAAAATATTTTTATTTCATTCAAGCCAAATATGTATAATTTTTTTTATTTCATAAAGCTTTATTAAACTATAGGAAGTAAAAATATGTATTTCAAAATTGCTTCGTTTTAGTATCGATTTTTGTTTGTAGAATATTTTTTTTCTCGAATTTTGTGTAAAACTTCGTTCATAACTATTGGTTCTAAGAGACTGAAATAAAATGTTTCGGCACATCAAGTCGGAAATAAATCTTTCCTTTATCCCGAAATATAAATTTATCTGTATCATACCTATTATAACAAAGGAAAATAATACTATTCATAAATATTTTTACCGGTATAGGAATAATAAAACATATTACTCACAAACATTAACTCATATGTAGTGCAAATAAAAATTAATAGTTTATAGAATTACAAGTCTTATAAAGACCCATTTATCAAGCATCAGAATGAAATAAAAGGCTTTATTAAACATTTTATAAGATAACATATCAGCGTATGAAAATGTACTTTTTCATACAACTTTAATTAGTTAGTAATAAGGCTTTTTTAGGTACGTTAGAAATTATATAAATACGTATCACTTATAGTCGTCCTTCAGTCCGCCAGTCTGTCTGCATGTAACAACGCACAACTACCTAACCGAATCGTTTGAAATTTAAAGTATATAATTATTGCATAATTTTGTCAGTTCGTTTCAAATTTTATGAAAATAGGATGCATAGTTTAATCGCAGAGACAATCAAAATTATTCCATTACATTACAGCGAATGAAAAAAATAGCTTAAAGTGCATTTTAATGCCATTACACTTTATCGAATATAATAAAATTTATATGCATCTATGAAGTATACATATTCTGTAAAATCTGTAGGGCAAAGTATATTTTATTGATTAATAGGGCCAGATAAAAGAATTTTATTACATTAATAAAGGGAGAAACCTTGTTTTGCGCGCGTTTTAATTATATTAAACTATTTCACATTTTATAAAATTGATATACGTTACTGAGGTTCGCATATAACTATTGATTCAAAGAGACTGAAATAAAATGCTTCTGCATATGTAGATATTTATTGCTTTCCTCTGGTTCGTATTTTTTGTTGTCACTCAAAGATATATAACGCGTCCTTCTTGATAGAATGACGTGGAGGAAAAAAGTATATTTCTTTTCAGCAAACGAAACATTAAGTCGGAAATAAATCTCTCCTTTATCCGGAAATTTAAATTTGGCCGAATCATATCTCTTATAAAAACGGAAAATAATACTATTCAAAATTTACCAGTTCATAAATTTTAAAAAAGAAATAATTCATATGTAGTGCAAATAAAATTTAATAGATTATAGAATTATAAGTATTTTAATGCTTATAAACGGCAATTTATCACGAAACAGAAGAAAAGACAGGTGTTAACATTTTCCTTAGATAATATAGTATATAAGCTTCCGAAAATATACTACATCATACAATTTTTACTAGTTACTAGCAATTACGTAACCCCTTTTAGGTGCTTTAGTAATTATATAAATAAATACAATATACAGTCGTCGCTGAGTTCGTGTGTCCGTCTTTCTAGAGCTAAAAGATTGTGATTCTAAAATGATTAAGGAAACAAACGTTTATAATTTTGAAATAAAATATTTTAATCACTGTAGGTATGTACATAAGTTTTTGCTTTTTTTAAGAACTATGTATGTATTTTTCTATGCTTTGCATTTTTCCAAATCTCTAATTAAGGTAATCGGCTCAAGTTTTCCAAATTTCTATAACTTATTTCTTTAAAAATATATAAATTTAGGCAACTTAGTGAAAAAAAAATAAAATAATGAAAAATATATTTTCAAAGTTTTTAGAATTTAGAATTAATATTTTTAAGTAAAATATTTTTAATTTTATTTCTTTAAACCCAACCGAATATAATTTTTAATTTTATAAAATTTTATTCGATTATAGGAAATAAAAATATGAATTTCAGAACTACTTCGTTTAAGTATCGGATTTTGTTTTCGTATTTTTTTCTTCGAATTTTGTGTAAAACTTCGCGTATAACTATCGGATCACAGAGACTGGAATAAAATGTTTCGGCATTTGTAGAGATTTATTGCTTTCTTCTGGCTCGTATTTTTTGTTGTCACTCAAAGATATATCACGCGTCATTCTTGATAGAATGACTCGGAAGGAAAAAGTATATTTCTTTTCAGCAAATGACATCAAGTCGGAAATAAATCTTTCCTTTATCCGTAAATTTAAATTTAGCTGTTTGATATTTATTATAACAACGGAAAATAAAACTATTCATAAATGTTTTTATCAGTATAAGAATTTTTTTTTTAATTTTTATGTTTTTAATTACGATTTTTGTTTTTCGTATTTAGATTTAGCTGAATCACATTTATTAAAACAAAGGAAAACGATAGTATTCATTAATGTTTTTTATCAGTGTAGAATATTTTTTAAGTTTACGGCTTTAATTACGGTTTTGTTTTTAATATTTTTTTTTTCAAGATTTGTGTAAAATTCCGAAAAAAAAAACTATCGGTTCAAAGAGACAGAAATAAAATCTTTGGCATTTGTAGAGATTTATTGCTTTCCTCTGAATCGTATTTTTCTTTGTCACTCAACGATATATTATTTGTCCTTCTTGATAGAACAACTTGGAGAGAAAAAGTATATATTTTTTTCATCAAATGACACTTCAAGTCGGAAAAAATATTTCCTTTATCAGGAAACTTAAATTTAGCTGTATCATACATATCATAACAACCAAAAATAATACTATTCATAAATGTTTTTACCGGTACAGGAATTGAAAAAAAATAGTGCAAATAAAAATATAATTGTTTATAGAACTACGAGTCTTTTAAGGTTTATAAACGCTCTTTTATCACCATTGGAAAAGAATGGTACTGCAACAGAAAATGACAGTGATCAACAACATTTTAATTATTATTTTATCACCTTACATTTAGCAATAAGTAATGTGGTGCAGCAACGTGACATTCATACAATCAGCTGTTAAAGATCGTTAATAATACGTTTTTTCTACATTCTTGAATTTTCTTTTTGAAATTTCGGTTGAGTTGGAACCTTTATAGCTCCGCACACGTTTACCAACTTCATTCCAAAGATTTTCTTTTGAAATCATGTCGGGCGCTCGGGTTGGCTATTACAAAGCAAATTTTGTGTGTCCGAAAGCAGTTGCTTTTCGAGTCTTGCATGCATTCTATAAGTCGTTATCATGTTAAAACAAATAGTTGCGACCACAAATTTTCCTCTAATAAACAATAAGTAAGTAGTGCTTACACAGAACGTTGCAATATATATTTATAAAATACTTTATTTTGAAATGAATTTACATAGTACTGAAGTCTGAAGCTTAATAATGTTTTATTTAAGAATTAAGAACAAAGGACTCTAACAGTGATAAGTTGATTTTAGGAATTTGAAACTAAAGTTAAAACAATGTATAAATACTTCTTCGTTTGAAGAAAATATTGATAAAAAAAAGATAATTTTCACAAAACAGTATACTTTATGCTCTTAATTTTTATTGAAATTTTTTTTATATTTTTTGCCAAACTTATATACGCAGTTCAGACGGCTATTGGAATTTTGCGGACGAGAAACTACTTCATCGCTAGTATTTTCAAACAGAAAATGTCCCCCTTTAAAATAAATTTCTTTATCTCTAAAAAAGATGCTAGTAGATCTTCTTGAACAATTCCAGATATGTACAAGCATTGTACATGGATCTTAATAAATAAATTATCTGAGTTTTAACGCTTGGTAGTATTTGTTACATAAAACATAAAATTATTATTAATACATAAAACGGAAACAACCACTCAAACAGCTACCTACGAGTTTACAAGTATTCAATGGGAGAACTTTTCGCCTTACGGCACACATCAATTGACAGCGCAGTTTATCCTAAGCATTGATTAATTTAGAAGTTTGATTTTTTACCTGTGGAGTTTCATAAAGAATTGTCTTTATGTGACTTGGCGGTATCAAATGAAATTTCTTAAGTGAGATTGCCAGTTTCTAAATTTTATGATACAAATAAAGAGGCTTGTATAAGACAAAATGACATTGTTACAGAATTATCGGAACAAAAAAATTAGTTCTATTCGATAGTACAACTTCTTTAAATCTCCTCAAAATTATTGAAAAACTGTCGAAATTTAATTAAAATAAATAAAAGACAGAATGATATATTTATATACTTACGTACATGTTTGTTCATAAATTTATCTTATTGCTTTTTTCACTAAAATACCCATGTAAGTTTTATAATTTGTACTTACACTGATGTCCATAAGTACTTATTTAATTTTTATGATTTTTGTATAAATAAATTTAATGTTTTCCCTTCTGGTGCTTTTAGACATCTGGACAGCAAAGGTTTACCTTACATCACTCACTCTTTACTCATATATAATTTACATGATCTGCCTAATTTAAAAATTTAAAGGTAATTTGCGCTTTTTCAAGCAGGATTTCATATCCCATATTAAAAAATACAAACACAAAAGGAACAAACCTATCTGTTCTATTTGGACTCATGAAAAAAAAGGAACATATATATATGTATATATGCTTTACTTTATTTACTTTACTTTAAAGTGTAATTTTGAAATTTTATCGCTGATAAAAGGAACCTGGCTGAACACATTTACAATGTTTTAGACTTTAATATAATTGATTAATAGGTTTTAGAGGCTGAAGTGGCAGAATTTATAAGCATACTCTAAAATCATGCCTAATTGCTCCATAAAACGTTACAACACAAATAAATCTTATACTTTTTTTATATCTAGAAAAAAATCGTGGTTAACAAAGAAAATGTAAATGATATTAAAAATCACATTTATCTACCAGATGTAACCTCAAAATATAGAAAATACTGGTTTTGAATATTTCTAAACAACATTGAAATTCTGAATTATTTTTCTATAGAATAACAGTAAGAGGTTTTTTTTTAATTATTAGACTTATTTTTACAATTTTTTTATCTTAATTCCATTCAAATTTATGGTTGTCACATGTTTAAAAAATGTTGTTTATTAGTTGAACATTAACAATTTTGCACTAGTACCATTTGTTTGGTATATTATTATTTTTTTATTTATTATGGAAACAGAGTGAGTGTTTGAAAAAAAGTACTGAAAATTTAGGATATTATTATTGAAAAATAAATATGAAGTTGGTGCATCTTAACACAAGTAGTAACGCACATGTCATTACCATTAAAACAGTGGTTTTAATAATGATAGTATAATATATGAAAATTAATTGCATGTCATAAAATACATTATGTATTATTTAAAAAAATTAACTAGAGAGTTCTTTTCAAAGGCTGACAGCATATAATGCTACATTCTGTCATTGAAATATATTTCGTATTATTTAAGGTTGAAACTAGTATATTATAGATATCATTGATTCCTCTCCCTATGGCATGGAATCAATTCTTTTTTTAATCAGAAAATAAATACATTTATCTGTTCTTTCGTCTGTCAGTTATAGGTTTGTTGTGAAAATATTCTACATTACATATGAGCACCCCAGGAACCAAGGGACATAAGTGATAATATTTAGGTTTGCATCAAATTCAGTTAAATGTTTGAACATGAATAGCAATTGACTGAATTAAAATATGAACTTTTGCATATTACACAATGGTCTTTAAAATCTTTTTTGAAAAATTATTAATGTTTAGCACGATATTTTATAAAATTTAGTTGACGATTAGAAAGTTAAGTAGTTTAAAGTTCTTAAGTAATTGAATTCTAGAACAATGCATATAGATAATCATATTTCGTTCCATCCATACAAATAGCCTTACTTCAAGCTAGCCTCTGCACTTATCTCAGTTTAATAAATTTTTTCACCTATACCCCTTGGCTTCTCGAGTCAAAATATACTTATTTTTATTGAAAATATTATATTGTTAACCCTCTGATCGTTAGCTTTGATACCATTATAACACACGGAATATAAAATTAAACACATATATTATAAAAATTTTGCCAAATGAATGAATGAGAAATTCCTTAAGAAAGCTATTCAAAAGGAAGAAGGTAGATAGATAGATTAATTTTCTGATATCAAATTTAGGTATTCTATGTACATAAGTTTAATGTTGGAGGGTGAGGGAACTTGAAATATAACTGCTACGTGGCGGTTCTTTTGGTGTATCTTAGAAGAATTGAGGTTAGCTACAAAATATATGTTTTTTTAACTGTTTTAAAAAATATATAAAAATACAATATTTTACAATCGCAAAACTTAATGAAAAATGTTATTAAACAAAATCGCTGTGAGAAGACAGTGTGATCATAAACAGGCAATATATTTTATTTTATGACTTTGTTTTGAAATATGTCAGTAGTCGCTCAGTCTTTATGGAAACCCTGGGAAAAAATATAATCTCCAGAATCTTCAGAATGTCCAGAAATATCTAGATATGCTTTGAAGTAATTCTAGTTCAACATGGCATAATTATGTGAACGTGATTTTTCTACATTGATTTTTTTAGTAAAGAAACAAACTGCGTGTAGAGTGTGATTTAAGGTTAAAATTAACAACTTTTAACTCTTTTATATGACTTCATCGGTAAACACAAGTGCCAGAAATTTTCCTGATAACAAAGTTCTATTTTGATAAAAATATTAATGTCATTTCAGTTATGTTTGTTGTTTTAATTATTACTTAACTTAAATACATCCAGAATATCAATATTTGCTTTTGTTAATAATGCATTCTTCGTACGAGAATCCACCTTTATCATAGCATAGGGTATCCGATAGCTTAAAAAAGATTACACAAAATTTCTAAATAGAGTTACATCCTCATATTAGGAGGCTCGCCAAGAATATTTTTCTTTTTAAATTAGGTGAAGTACCACTATAGGAGGAGAACCACTGTACTAGATATAATCAAAATTTGGCCAAATAAGACACATATATACACACACACATTTATATATATATATATATATATATATATATATATATATATATATATATATATATATATACACATTTATATATATATATATATATTATATTGTTTGTATCTGAATAAAAATGTTTAAAACATTAATTAATAATAATCATTCATTTAGAAACTTTGAATAGAAGTTCAGTACGGCATTGATAAAAAAAAAAAGGTTAAAATCATTTTAAATGTGCCTGAATTTTTTTAAGCATTACATATCTAAAAAGCAAATTTAAAACGTAATTATAATAAGATCACTGCTGTACTTTTCTGTTATAGCCATTTTATTCTTAAACCATGGAACGTGAAAAGTTTGAAATCGAGAAGCGGGTGGAGGGGAATAGACTACTGACACACATATTTACAAATTGATAAACTTTTATAAATGCATGCAGAAAAAATGCAGAGAGGAATATTTTAACATTTTAATTTAAAACATACAAATTTAATTTGAAATAATTACATAATTACTAAGGAATCTGCGACAAATTTATATTGAGTTGATCTCTCAGATATTCTTCCTGTGTCTTTAAAGTTAATCTTAGATCTATCTGGAAAAATTACCAAGGCGTATTATGGTGGCATTGTCACTTTTCGACCTTTTTTCGAATTTAACACAAAGTTAAGTTTAAAATTTTAACAAGCTTTTTTTAATTGCACTGGAAAAAAAGAATATTTACGTTGAATTTAGTTTATGAAATGCCAAATGAAATTTAAATATGTACTATTTTTATTGTCAGCATCAAATTCAGTTCATCAAAAGAAAAAAAAGGAAGAAATAAAAAATAGGATAAGATGAATAAAAGAAATATACAAAATATTTAATATTATTTAGGTTTCATAGCTTTTTGATCTTTTATGATCTATCCATTCATACATTTGTTTTACATATTGCTATACTCAACATTGCAATGCTTAGTTATTTACAATGCGTTCTTAACAACGATTTTTTTGAAAAATGCAGTTAACAATTAATATATTTTTTGGAAATGACCCTCAGATTGCGTGTAAAACTGGCACTTGATAGTTTTCTTTTTCACATTACGAGAAAAAAAATTATGCAAGTGCCTATTTATAAAATATATATTAAAAATTACTGCCATGTATATCGAATATTTCAAATATTACTCATATATTTCAAAAACATACTTTTAAAAAAGAAACAAAAAAAATGTGACTTGTCCGCGCAAATGATCAATATGAAATAAATTTTTTAATGCACGATATATAAAAATCATGCATAAGATTTTTCGTTAGATCTATTCTACACTTTAATGTAGATCTGTCAATTTACATCTGTCAAAAATAAATATGATTTGTTCAAGCAAATGATCAATATGGAATACGCTTTTGAAATCACCATACTTAAAAAATCATGCATGAGATTTTTTTCTACTTCTATTCTAATCTTGAATGTAAATCGCGCGAATCCTTGAATGTATACTTTCATTTTTAGCTGATATCTTTTGAAAATTTTGACGGGAAGGAAATGCTTTCCTTGTGACACGTTTATTCAAAATAAATGGAAAAGAACTTACACCAGTATATGAATTTTTAACGCATCCCTGTAGAATAAAATTCATAAAGGTGTTAGGTCAAAAGTTATTTTTAATATTAGCTTCGTAAAATAGAACATTTAAGTACAAATACAGATCAGATAAGAAATTTACCAAACTATATGCTATTTATCCGAATAAATGGATTTTGAAATTACAACGTCAGCTGAAGCAGTTATCGCTTCTTGAGTATTTTTAAAAATAATCTTTTTTTAGGTAAAATAATCCAAAGTTTTTTTTAAAAAAACTTTTTTACTGGAAAGTGAATTGTGTAAAATAGAAATAATTTTCTAAACTTTTAACCCATCTGCAACACGTTATATTTGCTATTACAGAATTTATAAAAGTATATATGACGATTTATTTAATGGAAAATCTACTACGGATATAAACATGGAAACTGAAGTAGTAGGCATTCTGCATCTGATATAGCTTCAAATTCATTTCGGTTGTAATCCACATTAAAAATATCTATTTCAAGAATTCTAAAAATATTCTTTGGCATATTTTTCCTCGTTGACCATATTAAGGCATTTTTTTCTTTTAGTAATATTTTTAAGAAGAAAATCATTTTTCGTATGGATCTGGTGATAACAATGTATAAGTAAGATGTTCAACATAGTTGTAGAAAGATTCTTTCCTTGGTCAAAGATAAAGAATTTTTTTCAATTTTAACCTGAATAATAAATTATAAAATAGAATATGCAGTCAATGCAGAAATAAGAAATTGTCAACTAAAATAAAAATGTTAACTTAATAGGAAGGAAAAATAGTACATATTTCTTAATTTTTCTTAAACAGTAAAGTGTGTATAAAAATTTATTTGTAAATGTATCTAACACTAAACTGTTTTGCAGTCCTTTATGACTACGACTTCGCCGTTTTTTATGGTTTTATTCATCTGACTATCCCTATCTACTGTCTGTCCATCAAAAAGCTCGTAAACAATAATTGCACCAGTCAGAGACATCAATTTTTGTGTACTTACAGCTGAGTACCTCATACACACGGCAAACCAGAAAATTTTGAAAATGGTCTATTATTTTAAATAAATTAAATTTTTCGTGTCATCCGTTCATTTTTGCGATTTAAAATTTAAAAGGGAACTTTAATTTTAACATTTTCGTGTAGATATGATTGCTTGGAGGTCAAACATCACTCAAGCAAACAGAATAGAACTCAGTTCGATCCCCGTACTGGAAATTGAAATTTTCATATTAAAATTGATTTAATTCAAAGAAATTCCGTATTTTTTGTGAATTTAATCTTATCACTTTTTATCTCTGATATTCATAGTATTTTTTGGAATTAAATTTTCTTTGAATTTTAAAACCTATTGTGATTTGTTTATTATTCAACATTTAAAAATACACTTATACATTTTTTTTTGTTTTTAGAAACTTTAAAATTTATTTACACTTTCGCTTATTTATTTATTTTTTTTTTATATTTTCAAAAAAATGGAATTCTAGATTTTATTTAAATAAATCGATTTGAACATTTTTAATTTGATTAAAATTAATAGCTTATTTGTATGATTATTTTAAAATTAAATTTATTGATGCTAGAATTTTATAATAATTAACACTTTCTATTTAATAATTAAAGGATAAGAAACATGAAATGATACCCTTTGAGCAATCTACTATCACACTCATGCACTTGTTTACTGCATAATATCAGAAGATAAGGATCAACTAACGTAAATATCATAACAAAAATAATTACTAAGTATACCACCTTTGTTATTAATTTAACTACTCATATTGAACGCTTTCAGTGAGTGATAGGTTCTTTTAGCATTTCTTATTTTATCTTTTTCCCCGTTCATTTTATATGCTACTTTACTTTGATTTGAGGCAATACTAAGGGAAGTAATATTTTTTGTTCTAATCATAATATACATATATATATGTATATGTATATATTGTTTAACATCCATTTGACTATGAAACGGCAGGTTTCGCACGAGAAAGAATATGATAAATATCTTCACAAATGTGTCATATTTTTCCACATTAAAGATGAATCATAAACATGTTAAATATAATTAAATATTCATATATATTCATAATGGAAGAAAGTTTAAGGAAAACAGGCTACAAAAACGATGTATACTGCATAATATACACAAGTAGATAATCGATATAAAATATGCTATTACACGCACGATATTAAATAACATGCATAGAAATATCACAACTCTTCCTAGCATGTAAGTCTCTTGTTTCCGACTATTTAGAGAAGTCTCTTCGTGATGCAAGCTTTTTGTTGGCGTCATGGTAACGCTAAAGAACAAAAAAAAGCAACTACTTTTCAATGTACTATTTCTAAATACATCCAAACACAAAAAAGAAATCAACATCTATATTGCATGTCAACAAAAGAGTCTTCAATTTAAATATCAAAATAGTGTATCTCAGATGAAATTTCGGCATAAAAATATTCGAAGAATAAATAGAATTCAACTGAAAAAAATATTTTTTGCCTGCAATTTACTTAATTGGAGCCGTGATATGTTTTTAAAATTAAAAGACATTTTTTTATCATTTATAAAGTTCCAAACTTTATATATAATTACGCAAAAATAATTGCGCATCGAATAACTAATTTATCTCAAGGTACTTTTTTCTGACACATTTTCTGTCGGATTTATGCATAAATCATACTAATTATATGTAAAATATATGTACAGCATTTCTAAGTTTGTTTAATATTAGTTTGAATACGTACCGGCAGATTTCGTGATAGAAAGAATATAAAAAACGTTTATACAAAAGTATCATTTTTTTTTCAATAATAAAAATAAACCATAAACATGTTAAATTTAATTAAATGTTCTAATATACTCTTAATATGACAAAGTTTGAGGAAAACTGTATAATGTAAAATATATTCAGATAGATAATCAATATAAAATTTGGTCTTACACGCACGATATTAAAAAAAAACATGCATCGAATTATTACAACTCCTAATTGCAGATAAATTTCTTTTTTTTCCGACTATTTAGAAAAGTCTCTTCGTAAAACCAGCCTTCTTATTGGCGTCATGTTAACTCTAAAGAATAAAAAATCAAATACGTCAGTGTACTATTTCTAAATATATCTATACACAAAAAATACCAACATCTATATTATATGTCAACAAATTTGTTTTAAGTTTTAATAATATAATAGTATATTTCAGATGACATTTTCTGTTCCAGAAGATTTACTTTGAAATGTACTGAATTCGTCTGTACAAATGTATCATATTTTTTCAAATAAAAAATAAATCATAAACATACTAAATGTAATTAAATATTCTAATGTATTCTTAATATGTCAAAGTTAAATGAAAACAGGCAAGAAAAATTGATGACTCATGAATAATATATTCAGGTAGATAATCAATATAAATTTTGCTCTTACACGCACAATATTAAATAATATGCATCAAGATATTACTACTCTTCATTGAAGGTAAGTATCATGTTTTCGAATAGTTAGAAAAGTCTCTTCGTGATGCAAGATTGGTTTTTTTTATTTACTTTTTGGTGTCATGGTAAGGTTAAAGAACAAAAACCAATTACTAGAGTGTACTATTTCTAAATACATCCATACACAAATATGGCCTGCATCTACATTGTGTCTCAACAAACTTATCTTAAATTTTAATGTTAAAATAGTCTTTTTTTCATCACATGTCTTGTTGCAGCAGATTCATTTTTAAACGTACTCAATTTTCAACAATATCAGAAACAGTTATTAAATTCATAAAACTCCAGACTTGGCAAAACATTTTTTCTTAAAGTTTTTTTTTTGATAAATTTTCAGACGGAAAAACACATAAATTACACTAACTATACATAAAAATATGTAATTTATTTCTACACTTGTTCAACATGCGTTTGAGTATGAACCAAAAGGCTTCGTTACAGAAAGAATATGGCAAAGGTCTATAGAAATGTATCATATTTTCCACAATAAAAATAAATAATAAACATGTTAAATATAATTAAATATTCTAATATATTCCTAATATGACAAAGTTTGAGGAAAACAGGCGACAAAAAATGATGTAGAATGAGTAATATATTCAGGTAGATAATCAATATAAAATATGGTCTTACACGCACGATATTAAATAACATGCATAAAAATATCTCAACTCTTCATTACAGGTAAGTCTCTGGTTCCCGACTATTTGGAGAATTTTATTCGTGGTGCAAGGCTTTTGTTGACGTCATGGTAACATTTAAGAAGTAAAAAAAGCTATTACTTCATTTTACTATTTCTAAATACATACAAACATACACAAAAAAGACCAATATCCATATTGTATGTCAATAAAATAGCCTTAAATCTTAATATAAAAATAGTGTATTTCACATGACATATCGGCATAAAAAATAATAACAGAATAAATAGAATTTAACTGAAAAAAATATTTTTTGTCTAGAATTTACTTAATTGAAGCCGTGATATGTTTTTTAAAAATTAATAGACATTTTTACTATCAATTATAATGTTCCAAATTTGGCAAAAATAAATTCAAATCCAAAAAATAATTTCTCTTAAAGTATTTTTTCTAATAAATTTTTAGACGGAATTTAGCGTACATTGTACTAATTCTACATAAAAAAATTTACAGCATTTTTAAGTTTATTTAACATAAATTTGAATACGATCCAGGATATTTCATAATAGAAAGAATATGATAAACGACTATACAAATGTATAATATTTTCCAAATTATAAATGTAACATAAACATGTTAAGTATAATTAAATATTCTAATATATTCCCAATATGACAAAGTTTGAGGAAAACAGGCTACAAAATATTGTGTATAATGAGTAATATATCCAGGTAGATAATCAATATAAAATTTGGTCTTACACGCACAATATTAAATAACATGCATCAAAATATCACTACACTTCATTGCATGTAAGTCTCTTGTTTCCGACTACTTGGAGAAGTCTCTTCGTGATGCAAGCTTTCTGTTGGCGTCATGGTAACGTTTAAGAACTAAAAAGTAATTACTTCAGTGTGTTATTTCTAAATATATCCATACACAAAAAAATTACCGACATCTACATTGTATGTAAGCAAATTTCTTTTAAGTGTAACCATCAAAATAGGTTATTTTAGATGACATTTATTATTGCAGCAGATTCATTTTGGTATGCACTCAGTTTTCTATAATATCGGAAACAGTTATTAAGCTAAAAAATAAAAGAAAATATTTTATTTTTTTACAGAACATGAAAAAAGATTTTAAATAATATTATATCTTTTAAATAGTTTATTATGGGGATGTGAATGTGTACTTCATTTATCACCAATTTGAATATGAAGCAATAGGTTTCCTGACAGAGAATATATGCTAAACATCTATACACATATATATTATTTTTCCACATTAAATATAATCTATAAACATGTTAAATATGATTAAATTTTCTAATATGTTCCTAATATGACAAAGTTTGAGAAAAACAGACTACAAAAAATTATTTATAATGAGAAACATGTTTACATAGATTTGGCGTCATGGTAACACTAAAGAACAAAAAAAGCAATTACTTTAGTGTACTCTTTCTAAATACATCCAAATACAAAAAAAGACCAGCATCTGTATTGCATATCAATGAAAAAATGTCTTTAATTTTAATATCGAAATAATGCATAATATCGAAATATTTCAGAAGACATTTCGCCATAAAAAATACTCGAAGAATAAATATAAATTAACTGTTTTTTTTGTGTGTGTAGAAATTAATTAATTGGAACCGTAATATGTTTTTGAAATTAATAGACATTTTTTTTTACCATTTATGAAGTTCCAGACTTGGCAAAATAATTGTACATCAAAAAATAATCTATCTCAAAGTACTTTTTCTCATAAATTTTCAGGCAGATTTATGTATAAATTGTACTAATTATACATAAAAAATATATACAGTATTTCAAAATTTGTTTAACATTCATTTTAATATGAATCGGCAGGTTTTGTAACAGAATAAATACGATAAACGATTATACAAAAGCATCATTTTTTCAACATTAAAAATAAACCATAAACATGTTAAATGTAATTAAATATTATAATTTATTCCTTATAGGACAAAGTTTGCGAGAAACAGGCTACAAAAAATGATGCATAATGTATAATATATTCAGGTAGATAATCAATATAAAATTTGCTCTTACACGCACGATATTTAAATAACCTGTATCAAATATCACTACTGTTCATTGCAGGTAAGTTTCTGGTTTCTGACTATTTAGGGAAGTCTCTTCATGATGCAAGGTTTTGTTATCGTCATGGTAACGCTTAAGAACAAAAAAGCAATTATATATGTATGCTGTTTCTAAATACATCCGTACACAAATACGACCAATATCTACATTGTGAGTCAACAAATTTGTTTTAAATTTTAATATCAAAATGGTGTACTTCACACGCCATTTGTTATTGCAACAGATTCTTTTTGATAAGTACTCTATTTTCAGCAATATCAAAAACAGCTATTAAGCTTAAAATATGTATATATAATTTATTTTTTAACAGGAAATAAACAAACATATTATATAATATTATAATATTATATTAGTAATATTGCATAGTTGATTACGTGTTTGTAAATTTTTAATTCGAAAATATATTTTTTAATGGTGTCGCTTTAATAAATACATTTATATCTTTACAATTTTTTATACTGGAATTCTTCATTGTAAATAGGTCACAAATAGATAACATATTGCACACTGTGTATATATATACGTGTGTGTGTATGTGTATAACTTTAAAAGTCTCTAAAGTGCACAGTACAATTAAATATGCTACAAAGAAAAAGCGGCTCAATTTTGCAGAGGAATGGCCAGAAAGCTAACAATCCACATTTTGTGATACCTGCAAAAGAACGCATTTTTAATGTTTAATGCATTTGAAAAATTGAGTTCACTTTGGAAAATTAATTATGTGAAATCCCGGGTATAGACATGTAACGCGGATTCGTTTAATAAAAAAGACATTACACTTCAAAATACATTATTCAAACTTTACGTGCATCTCGACCTTTTTTGGAACATTAATTATTGCCATATAACTATTTAAATGTGTATTTGAAATTTCATGTTCAAAAGTTAATCAGACGTGGAGTTGTAATAATCTGAAGAAAGATCTCCTTTTAATCTAATTTCTCAGCTTCAAAGGTCCCTTAAATTTAAGAAAAACGAATGACTTATTGGGGGAGGAAGAAAGATTTTTTAATTCTCTCATTTTTTCTGTACTAATCTACCCATTATTTTCTACTACTCTTTTGTTAACGTATTGTCATATGAAATAATTTTTCATATTTCATATTATATATATTATCTCAATAAATTTCAATGTTTTAAAATTTCTTAGCAAGTTGCAGCAATTGTTGCTTTTATGTCCTCACTATGCGTCCTTGTATACATGCTGCTTTTTATTGATGTCTAAATTTAATGAAGAAAGTGTCATGATCATAGCTACATTATATTTCTTAGAGCAAGTCTTTTTTGATAGTGTAAACCGGAAATTATTCATTTCAGTCCTTTCTACATAATGGAAGAACACGTGAAATGTATATATATTTTTCTGTTTTAACAGGTTCCAATGTATTTAAGATCGATGATTAATCTCATTCTAGCATTTGATATTGGCAAAGCTTTAGTCAAATAAAATTTATATGATTTACAACTTAACTATATCTATAATGTTGTCTTCGAGGTATTTGCATTTATTGATTCAAATTATTGAAATCTTGAAATTCTTCCCAGCATAAAATTGAATGTCTGTTAGACAAAATATTCCACGAAAGTTTTTTATTGTTATTAAAAACCGCTAAATTAGCCTTTTACTAACTTTTGTACATAAATCAAAAACGAAAATCCCTTAAAAACCCATTAACAAAAAGCTTTAAATAATTAAACTTTTCCATTTATAACTTGAAATTTAGATATATTTGAGTACTTAGGCTATTGGGAAAATAAAAATAAAACTTAATATTATTTCCAGAAAAGCAAACTTTCTTTAAAATCTTAAGTAGTGTGCAAATTATCTAAAATATGAAGAAAAAGAAACTTCGAAGTTTTTTTGCCAGCCTGCATTAATAAGATAATTACTATATTTTAAATGGAATAAAAGAAAAATTTTAATCATAGTATTATTAACCCAATTTCAAATGAGAATAACACAAGAAAAATTAATTACATATCCGTTTAAAGTAGAATTTATTTTAGTTCTTAAAAAATCTGCTATAACCAGGAAATAAACCAGGCAAACATACAGGGTGTCCAGCAAATAACACCCTGATTTTAAAATTAAATTTCTCAAAAACAAAGATCGACAGAACTATGCGGTAAACGGTTTGTTTTTAAGGTAAGCTGTAAAAATCTTATAGAGAAGTTTCGAACGGTGAATATTTGAAAAGATTGTGTTCTGATTACAAAGAATGCTTTGATTTGACATTTTTCTTGCTTTAGATTGCTTGTACAGATAGAGTTCTTTGGCTTACAGTGCTATAGTTAAACGATTTTTCAAACTAAATTTCTTGAATTTCGAAATTTTAAAAATTTCATTCCAAAAATCTTTAAACTATGGCAGTTCAAGTCCAAAAACTCATTCTCCTAATCTAAAGCAAGAAAAATGTCAAATCAAAGCATTCTTTGCAATCAGAACACAATCTTTTCGAAAGATTCACCATTCTAAACTTCTATATAAGATTTGTACAGCTTACATAATAAACAAACCGTTTACCGTATAGTTCTCTCGATCTTTGTTTTTGAAAAATTTTATTTTAAAATCAGGGTGTTATTTGCTGGACACTCTACATCTGAAAATAACAAACTATAATTTGTCCCTCCCATTCACTCTTCAAAATTTTTCTTTTCATTAAAATATAGCATTGTTCATCACCTTGTGATTAATTTTCTGATAAAAAAGCATTTTTTTACATTTATTCCTCGAACTGCTTTATAATATTTTTGAATCTCAATTTTCCCAATCTCTGCTAATATATATATTTTTTTAAATGTGCGTTACATACAGTCAATATCCGAGAAAATTTTAAACAATGCATTTCAAAAACAGCTGTAAAATTTCAATCTCATTCATACAGATATCTCATTATTATTTTTTTTAAACGGATAATTTAATATTTCTGAACATTATAAAACAATATTGAAGAGCATTTAACTGTATATATAATAATAATAGCCAAAGCATTGTGAGGGAAATTGTTATATTGGAAAGAAATTATACATTAATTGAAGTGACTTGGCAGTTCTTTAGCTTTTATAATACCTTTAAATACTGAACTTCAATTTGGATACAGCTCCGAAAATAATCCTATTTTAAAATACTTGATTCCATATAAACTAATCGTAGAAATTTAATTAAAATTTATATTTAGACTAATTGAATGTTGTAGAATTTATTTATTGTGCCAAAATTGATTCTTATTATTAATAACAAACAAAGTATCCGTTTTTATTACAACAAATGGTCCCCTAAGCAAATTTATAGGTATATAAAAGGATTAAAAATGGATTTTACTCCCATACGCCTGGTACCAGTAATTTTGTTCTACAGTAATTTATTGCATAGTACAATGTATTTACTTTTTTTCCACGTCTGGATTTAAGAAAATGATTTCTTTTAATATTAAATATTGCATTTCAAAATAAAGCAGAAAAAAATATTTATATAAAAATACAATTAATTATCTGGGTTTAAAATTACACATACAAGATCAAATGTTTACATATAAATACGCAAATGTACTTGAAATTTTAAAACTATACCAGGTTATATATTTAAAAAAAAAATCAATTTTTTATGCAAATTTTAACTTAATTAAGTAGAATTATTTTTTTCTGTACGTTGTTTCTTTTATTTCAATATATATATATATATATTGGAATAAAATATGTTTAAAAGAAAAAAATACGTTAAAAGTTATTTAAAATAAAAAGGCAAAAAGGGAAAAAAAGGAAACCTTTAACTGTTATTTTTTACGTTTTCAAATAGAAAGCTGATAATCACAGAAAAAAGGCTTTTCTTTGAATTTAAAGTCCTTTTCTTTTTCTATGTGTGGTAATTAAATAACATATTTTCTCTGTTTAGCGTTTTTCAGAAAAAAAAGTATTTTTTGTTTGAATAAAGAATTTTTGCATTTCTTCGAAAATTGTTAAATACTAGCAAAAATGAAAAAGGCTGTTCAAATGAAAAAAACTAAATCTATATACAAAAAAAGCTTTCAAAATTATTTAAATTTATGTAGATCCGTTAAACACATACTTAGTCAATAATTTATTTGCAACATTTTAAAATTTATAAAAATAGAATATATTTATCATTTATTTAAAAAGGAAGATTTACTTAGTTCATAACATTATATAAAAAAGTGCAATTATCGTTAATTATTAAAAACTAAGCTTATTTGTTTAATGTTTTTCTCACTTAAATTAAATAAATATAAGTAATTCAACAAAAAGTAAATTTTGTTATTATTTATGGATGTAACGTTTAAAGGACTTTTAGGAACATTTTACTATAATTTTTATAAACTGATTTTTGTTTTGTTTAATGAAAAAAAACTATCTTTTGATAAAGTGACCAGTACTTAAGCCTACTAGTCACTGAACTTTTAAAGTCTTCTCCATAATGTTAAGTGTATGGAGTTGATGTGTTCGCACATTTAAAATATCTCCTCAGAAAAATAACATGTTTAACTTTTTTCTTTGTAAATTTTTTTAAACGATGTAACATTTTTCCTTAGTTTTGAATTATTTCTAAAAACTGTGCTTAATTTTATATGACATTAAGTTTTAAGACAAAACACTTGTCACTGGAAAAAACCCAGAAGATACTGTTAAGCTATGGGGGCATTCTTTTCAAATATCTCGCTCAACTTTTAATGTTTTTACATGATTTATATTATATAATAGTTTTAATTTAAGAACCGGTTCTGAAAGTTATTGATTTGAAAGTTAAAGTAATTAAAGAAAATCTGAAACCAAAAATCAAAAAGTAAAAACCAGCCCGGTTGTAGATCGTCCTCAGCTAGTTTATGCAAAAAAGTCATGAAAAATATTAAAATTTAAGCGAGATATTTGAAAAGAAAGACCCATAGACTTAACATTATCAGCCGGGTCTTTTTCAGTAACTAGAGCGGAGCCTTAAAATTTTACTCTCAGTTCGTCAGTTTTTAACACATTTAATTTTAAATTAAGCATAGATTTTAAAAAGTTTTAGAATTGAAGAAAAAAATGTGACATAATTTTTGACTAGAGCACTAAGTAAATAGGTTAAAAATATTAATTGCCCAGAGAAGATATATTAAATATAAAAACAAATCAAACACCCATAGACTTACCATTACGGAGGGGAGTTCAAAAACTCAGGACAAGAAGTTTGGGCTGATCACCCAGCCTTTTAATTGCCTTCTTTAATGTCAAGTCTATGAACGTTTAATTAATTCGTTTATTTAAAATATTTCTTGGGAAAATTAGCTTTTTATCTCCTTTTTTCTGAATATTCTTCTTAAATGATTTTTGTATTTGGTTAAGTCACAAAACATTTCTAAAATGTATGCTTAATATAATATTTTATGCGTTAAAAGCAGATGAATTGTGTAAAGTTTAAACACTTCATATAAATTTAAGCATATGCGTTAGATAAGTTTTGAAATCTAAGAAAAACAGAGATATCTTTTAAGAAGAGTATGCAAAAAATAGAAGTTTAAAATGTTAATTTCCTGTGGAAATATTTTAAATATACTAACTAGGGTGTCTCAAACACCATAGACTTTACATTAATAAATGGAATTCGAAAGCAGAATGACTACTCCTGTTGACGAAAACTTTTTTACTAAAAGCCAAAATCCCATGATTTTCTTGATGCGTATAAAATTTGTTATTAGTATAATGAGCGGATGTAAAAGTGCATAGATGAAACATCTGTTTTTTTCTTTTTTTGCGAAGAAATATTATATGATTTGCAAGGTCCCATGTTTCTTCACAGATAATTGCAATCATTAATCTATGCAACATTTTGTTCTCCTGATATTTTTTTTTCTGAATTGGGCTAAAAGAAGTATATCACATAGAAATAGACGAGGAATAATTCATATTGCTGGCATAAAAAAAAAACATATAAAACAGTATGAAAATCGTGATCAATAATAAGGAATACATTGTAGAAAATACTATTGATTTAACATAATTTATATTGTTTTTGTTGAATAACATCATTTTATTTAAGCTATAGAATTTTAATGTATCCAGAAAATGCAATACAAATGATGTTAAAAAATACATCAAATATTATCTTACATAAAACACGAAAGCTTTCAAATTAATGTAAATTTTTGTAGATACATCATCATTAATATAGTCAGCAATTCACCGGCAACATTGTCGAATGTCCAAAAAGGAAAATGCATTTATCACTCAATTAAAATGAAGTTTTACATTGCAATAAACAAGACAATCATTATTTTGCAATACATGTTTATTTAAAGTCTGAGTTTGAAAAGCTAAGAATGACATAAATACATTTTAAAAATTAAAATACATTACTTAATATATATATATATATTTAAAAATATATGTATTATTAAAAATTAAAATTCATATACAAAAAATAAAAATACTAAAGAACATTAAAAAATAAAAAAAGTAACGTGTCGCCAAACTAGTCGCAAGGGATCATCAGTACATATATCCATGGCATAACATACACAGAAAAAAAACTTATTTAAGGAAAAATTCAAGATACTGTAACAGTTACAATTAATTATTTTTTAGAAATACATAGTCTGTCGTTTATTTTATTCAATCTTTTAACAATTATTTTTAATTATAAATTTTTATTAATCTTGTCAACGTTTATGATTTTAATACTTTCTTCCTTTGACGGATAGTGTTCAACTCATACGTTATTTCTCTTTTGAATAAAAAAAAATTGTTCTGATCAGAACTTCTGTATAGAGAAATAATATTTTGCTACGACATCATTTTAGAATTATACATTAATACCATGGAAATATGTACTGGAAATTATTTACGTTTAAAGAATTAGCAATGAGTTTCCAAATGGTAGATTTTGTTTTAAAATGGTTCCATTTTTTTCAACTAGCCATCACCATTTTATTATATCACGGAATGAATGTGTATAAAGAAAAGTTCACTGTTCTTGAATAGCTATATTGAGTTACAAAAGGTACTAGAATAGTAATTTTAATCCAAAATTTCCCAGTCGTTCAACACTATTGTAGCTGCAACTGTTTACGAATATTTTATATAGTGCGTCTGATAAGAATATGTACAGACAAATTTTCAAAAAACTTTTACATCGGAATACCACTGTGTTGCCCCATCTAGATAATTTTTTGTATTGGGGGATTCCAAATATCCGTCAGTAAGTATAAATATTCATTTTTCCTTTATAACATGATAGATATTCCTATAAAAGAAATTGGTACTCAAAAATTTGCAACATTGTCGGAAGTAGGTTCGTAAGTCTTAGTGATGATGTCATACTCATTGCCTATGTTCTTGATCTTGAGTATTTCGATGGTATCGGGCTGTCTGTAACAATCCATTTATTCTGCATAAGGCAAACTGTGAATGAATGAGATGAGTGAATCACCGCTTTGCTAGTTTTGAATTTCCAGTTTACTCCATCAGAGAGGTTTTCAATTGAATGTAGATTTCTTTTGAGGACAACAGATGTCTGACAGATTTTGCGATACTTTGCGAAAAATTCTTACCTGTATGCGATGGTGAACGGCAAACCTCAAAATATAAAGCGGCAAAAATCCTCTTAATTTCACGAAATGAATCCTTTTGGACTAATGTTCGTAAAATCTACCTATCTTGTAGCTGGGCTCTTTTTCAGGGTCAACCTGAAGGCATTTTTGCCATTGCATTGTGTCTTTTCGACAAAATTTCATAAATTTCAGGTCTTTCTAATCTTAATTTTTTGAACAATAACCGAATTTTCAATATTTTGGGGGCATTAAACACCAAATTTTAGTTATATCAGCTCCAGTAAAATTAATAAACGGATAAAACAGATACAGATGAAAATGTTTGAATTTTAATTTCACGAGGAAATATAGGGTTATTCCACACGAAATGAGCAAATCAGGTGTGGCTCACTTGTCACATATTTTATTCAAAATCATCATATAAGTAGATCATAATCATTTACGAGGAAACACAAATTACTAGAGTTCAGACTACTTTATTTTAGTATAAAAATTTACATTAAAATTGATACGAAATCTAGGTCTTGTGTACATACTTGAAATTTCAAGTTTGATTATTAGCCTTAGGAATGGAAAGACTGTAATAAAAATTATTTACACTTAAGAATGAACTATAAGTAACAGATTAGTGTATTTTAGTAATTGTATTTTTATTTCATAATTTAAAAATAAATAAATAATTAAAAAAATCATGGAAAAATGAAATATTTCAGTTATATGTTTTAAAATGGAGGACACTTTTTCCAAATTCAAATTGTTTTGCCATTATAGCTAATTGAATACATTAAATACATCTATATTTTAATTCTTGCCTTTTTCATTCCTTTATGAGAAAAAAAAATTAAATAGTGAAAACTGTTGATTAAAAATTCAACATTTTTATCATTTGTTTGGAGACAAATAAAAGCTTTCAAAAGCTTTAAACACTTTGATATTATGGATAAAAGTGTATATTTTAAATATACGAAGTTTTATTCCTGCTTTCAGTTTATTTTTGCCTCAAGAATGTTTTAAATTTGTATAGAAGAAAAACGATTCTGTGTAACTGTATTTTAATCTTAAAATCAAGCAGAAAACACAGATGCAGCACATATTTTTTTCTAGCAAGAAACTTGGAAAAAAGCGCGTGTTTTCAAAGAAAGATTGTCGTTAGAATGTCTCGAATATTAGTTTTTGAACCCACTTTTGTTATGTTAGAAATCAAAAAAGCAGTATTGAAACTTTTTTAGTGTGCCATGGACTTATTGATCCTTATATATGTGCAACATTGTTGATGTAGCAGCTTTCCTTTAATTTTTTTTTAGGTTACTTAAGAGGAATAATTATGATTTTAATATTTTTTTTAAGTTTCTAAGTCTTTTTGAGGATGAAGGAAATAAATAACAACTTTGAAACTCTGAGAATTCGACCTTTATATATAATACTACATCTTGCATGAATTTCACAGATGTTTTTTAAATTCTTTCATTTTTTATAACGTTTAGAATTTTTTAAAAATTTACAAAATTTCAATATTTACAACAAATTTATGATTAATCATGATATTAATAGATTATTATTACTCAATAAATATGAAGATTGATATCCAGAGATTTCAATATTATAAAAAAACTTCATTTTTGTTAAAAAGTTTTCAAAATACAGAACTTTAAACTTGCAACTTTCGACGATTATTCGCAAGCCTTTATCTACCCCAATTTTTTTAAATGTCCAAAACAGATAAGATAATTTATTTTTCGTCAAAATATTGTGCAGATATACATTTCAATATGAAATGAACACGCATCTCAAATTTTATTAAAATCGGCTTCTATGCAGCCACGGCTTTTTTTTACATTTTTGCTCATTTTACATGGAATGACCCTATAATGTTAACTTGGCGATAAATTTCAGTTTCCGTGACAAAAGCTATTTTAAACATATGATTTTCAATCTTTAGAAAATAACACTACCATTGGTATTAAAGATCCAATGAATCTAATTATGAAGGCCGAAACCGAAACCAAATTTCGACGATCTTCCTATATTCGTACGATAAAGAAAAAATCAGTTTTTTAAAAGTAATTTGTACATAAATAAATATACACAGTTATTAATTAACTAAGCGTATTCTGTGAAAAATCATAATTATTATTGAATTATATAGTCATATATTAATTAACCATATGTGTCTTCCAAGTAGACTGTTAGACCAAAAACTTTTCATTTTCATATAAAATAAAACACAATTAATTCATCAAAGACACGGAAAATTTTTCTATCCGTACTAAATTCATTTTATAAAAAAAAAAAAAATGTTTTAGCTATAAGTACACACACCGCGATTTACCTTTTACAATGATTTTTGTAAATGATCCTTTGTTGCACTGGAACTCTCTTAAGGGTTTTTTGAAACACTAATGTGCTTCCAAACAAAAAAAAATTCCTATTACTGTTATATATGAAACTTTCAATGAGCACCGGAAAAAGTTTACTAATAAATGTATTGCTTTCATTATAATTTGGACCCACGTCTTAAATCAGCCATTACTGATAATTATAAATGATGAAGTTCAAAGCAATAAATTGTCTCATGTCCATCGATACAGCTTAAATCGATAAGTAATGTTACAAATTTCCGTAGAAAGAAACGAGATTTTTGGAGTGCAGAAAGTTTCGATCCGGACGAATAGCAATTGCTCCGATTTTTTTTTTTTTTTTTTTTTTTGGCGAAACTCGATTTTGAGCCAAAAAGGAAAATTTGAGACGAAAAATTGAATTTTTACCCGTTTTTTTTTTTTTTTTTTTTTTTTTTTTTTTTTTTTTTTCATGAATTATGCCATTGTTCGTACGGGTACCGTTATTTTCCAGGTGAAATACCAGCATTTCTTTATAGAAATATAAATATCGTTCAAAAGACTGAAATTTAGTTGTATTTAATCAGGAATTTTCTATAAGAAAATACTGGTACCAAGGAATTTCCTGCTCCTAAAATTCAAGAACCGTACGTACCATGCATGCGTATACATTAAAACAGTACTATAAAAAGATAAATTCAAAACGTAAAAAAATAATTAAATTTACATCTAATAAAAAAGAATATTTTCGTCATTTGCTCCAATTTCGATAGGTATTTTAGGACAAACTTGTGAAATAAATCGAATAGCTTAGTATAAAATGAAAATATATTCCTTAAACACACAATTTTCTCACAGAAACGTCGAAGAATCGGAAAGCATATTATTAATGGTAAAATCAATATTTTCAATTACTGCTGTGTCATTAAAGTTTCATTAATGTAATCAGATTTTCTTCTGCTTGTAAAATATGTTTCGTGATCTTTTACACCAGAAATTCTGTAACAGTTGTTCGTATTATATGTAACATGTTAATACACTAACACTGTAAATATTTTACTTCTCACTTGGTTAACGCTTATAAATCATATTGTTATAATATGCTATTAAACAAACTTCCAAAACGTTCTTAATTAACACTATAAAGAAATGGTATTCTAACATAATCAGATTACATTAAATTATTGATTTGTATGATAGGTAAATACAGTTATAATTAAAAATGATGAAAAGTATTATTTTGAAACAATTATATATTTTTTAAAAACTATCACATATTACTAGAGTTTCTTTTGCCTGATTCAACTGGGACCTGCCACATTTCTAATTGGGGCAAAATAACCTTATTAGATTTGGAAGTTCGGTGAAGATTGGGACCATACAAAAAATATAACAAATGCGAATAAATAAATAAATAAATAAATACCGTCATGGAAATTTTTATTGTTACAATAACAATCATAAAAATAAATTATAGTGTTAAAAATTTATACTATCATGAAATTTATATTAGAAATACTACATTAAAAAACAAATAAAAATTTAAAATCGAAAACAACTCAGTAGATGATGAGAGGATCTTTTTTTCTCTTCTGTGTAAACTATGAAATAAGTTTGCATCTTACGTCTCTAAATTCTTCAAAATTTTCGTTATCATAATAACAGAGTTTAGCAGTAAATGGGCTACTTTAGCAAACGTATTATAAGGAAATTTATCTTTTTTTTTTTCCATTTAACTGTCGAAAATTGTGTCATATATTTGAAAAATTAGTACACACTTACTGAATCTATATTTTTTGAAGAAAGAAAAGTCTCACGATTTCCTTTGATTTTTCTCCATTTTGGGATATAATGTATAACATTCAATGACACATATATCAAATAAATAACAACTTATAAAACAAAAAAAATCTCATTTTCGGAAAATTGATTTCTTTATTTTTTCTTTCTTTCATTCTTTATTTATTTATTTATTTTAAACAATATACGAATTCAAAATAAAGTGTGCGAATGGGTAGAAAATTCATGACATCAGGCTTAAATCTTAATTTAGATTTATTTTATGTGTGGCTTAAAATCACCAGAAAAATTAAAATACCTGGAGAATGACGGAAAATATCCGTCCAATAATAAAATAACAAAAATGTAAAGGACTAGTCAGCGGGTAAAACAGATATGCGTGATAAAGTTACGAATAATAATTTTACCATAAAACATGCTGTTAATTTGGCGTTGTATTTCAGTTTGCGTGACAAATGTATTTTAAACATACGATTTTATCACTTTTTAAAACTTAAAAAAACACATCTACTATTATAATTATTCATCGTTGGTTTTTGGATTTTTTACGTAAGTTAAAATAGTCGTTTTAGAAGATTAATTTAAAATGAAAAAAAAAAAAAGAATAAGTAAATTTACATCTAAAAACAGAGAACATTTCGGCCATTAGTTCATATTTTCACGCATATTTAAATGTAATGTAGTGAAATAAATTGACTAACGTGCTGTTAAAGAGAAGATATTTATCTTAAATGGAATTTTTTTTTAACAGGCCTTAGAATTAGAACTCAGAACATTATGGTTTCATTTATGTAATCAGATTTTTGTTTTCAAATAAATTATGTTTCGCGCTCTCTTTATATCACAAACTGTGTGACATGTATTCATACGACTGAGTATCCCTAAAATGACTGATGGATTTCAAAATTCATTAACTTGCAAACGATGATAAGAATTAAAGAAAATTTTTCCAAAAGTGTTATGCATCATGATAAGAATTTTTTTATATAATTCTTGACAGTAATTCGAATTTCAACCAGTAGATGGCGCTAAGAGCTATAGGTGCTCCACACCCGATTTTCCATACTTCGGGATTCTTTCAATGAATTGTATTAGTCTCCCTTTTTCGCATGGAAGAAAAAGCCGAAAAATCGAACATGGATTTTAAGGCTATTGCTTGCAGCGCCATCTATCGCAGTTATCTATAACTTAACCCTTTCGGGCGAATTTTTTTTTAGTTCCAAAGATTTTATTTATTTATTTATTTAAACATGAAAAACTATTGATCTGAAGCGCAAACATTGAGTTTTAATAAATGTTATAATTATTTAAAGAATTACATTATGTACTATTAATAGTATAGTTGTTCTTTCGAGGAATAAATTGTCATGCATGGATGTTCTATTATTAGTATAATAGGCTCAAAAAGGTAAATGTAGTACAATTTCAAATAAAAAATTTTGAAAAACAATTAAGAAATTTAAAAGATATATTTTAAAATATGCAATTATCATTATTTTATTCCCAATAATTGGCACTCAATTGACACTTCTAAACAGAAAAAAGTGTAAAAATTGCAAATAATAATAATAATAATAATAATAATAATAATTAGTAAAGTAAAATAAAGTAAGATTTTCATCTGTTAGTATATTCTAGTGACTTCTCTTATTTGGTATGAAAAGTTTTGAAGCATTTTTTTTTAGTCTGACATGGAAGCATATTTGGAGACGTTACATTTCTCACAAAATGGTGTTTTTTTAAAGTTAAATCCTCCTAATTTACATCTTGTTGCACATCGCATCTCTCTGTCACACAGCCTGTATTATCACATCTTACATCCTCAAGTGAGCGAAGTGATGATGTCAACCCCCTTGGATTGGTCAAGGTGGGTGAATTACTACATTTAATAGAGTATAAATTTCCCTTTGCACTTAAGTGATCAACCTTTCACCATTTTTACCAATAGCCAGTTTTTATATTTACATCAAAGTTAGAGGCATTTTAAAAATTATCAATAAATAGAGGCTATATAATTTCAACGCTACATTCTTGAAAGTCAGATTTCTCTAGAATTTATTATAAACAGGAAAAATATAAGAGCATTTTTCTAATTTAAAAATTATTTAAAAAATCTTCTCTCGTTATTATCTGCACTCATATACTTATGTCTCGTGCATAATTTGATTAATGATCCGCGCATCCATTCTGAAAAATCTTATTAAATGAAATTCGATTACGAATGATAGAAATAATGTTTAATTTATATAAACTTCTAATCTGGGCATGTGATGATACCTATTAAATGTGATTTTAACCATGCTTATTTATATAAAGAAAATAAATACCTCGATCCCACAAAAATATCAGGAATAGTTAAATAATTAGATTATATAACAATAGTTGAAATGAAAAAAGCTTTAGTTATAATCAATCAGTGTAACTCCGCACCAAATATGGAAAACTTGGATCTATTCTGCCACAGAGGAATCTTGACGAATTATTTCCAATGAGCTGCCAATTTCTTTCTAGCCCCAAAGTTATCCTGATTAACAGTACATAATTTATTAAATTAAATTTATAAAGTACATAAAATAAATATTTTAAACCATTTAAAACAGATGTATGTATATTAAATTAATTTACAACACAATTATTGAATTGCTAAATAAACCATAACAAATGTAAATGTTTCAGTGGGTGAAAAACGTCCGGCCAGGATTCGAACCAGGAACGTACTGGCTGAATCCGCCAGTGCTATTCTAACTGAGCCATAACGGACAAATACGTGAGAACTAATTCACCAAAAAAAAACTTCACAGATTTAACAGTCTGGGATCTTTAAAATTTTTGGGTGAATCTGTTCTCGCGTATTCGTACGGATATCTCAGTTGAAAGAGCTTTGGTGGCTTCAGCCAATACATCAGTGATTCGAATACTGGTCCTGACTTTTTTCATTCACTTGGAAATCTACATCTGTTAGATGTCTGCATAAATCATTTGATATGAGAAAAACTTTCTGTTAAGTTATTACAAAGGAAATATTTTAAATAATGAAGAAATATCATAAGAGACTGCAGATTTTATATATAAGTCTATCAAAAGTTTAGCAGTTTTTGATTTTATACTTATACATACATATACATATATATATATATATATATATATATATATATATATATATATATATATATATATATATATATATATATATATATATATTCGTTTATCAGAAAAGTATGAAAATGATGAAAAGATGACAAAATGGGTGCCACAACAATGAGGTATAAAAGAACAACATAAAAAAAATAAATAAACTCCCAGCTCTTCAGAAGGTGGGAGGAATAACAGGCATCAAAAAGTTATTAAAAAATGTATCCTCACAGGTTTCGCAAGGCATCACAAAACCGCATACTCCAATTATATAAAAAATACAAAAGAAAATAACATTGAACACTGAATTTAATAAACCAAGATTATAACATGAAATAACATTGAAAACTGAACTTAATGAATAACCAACCACATTATTAAATTCAGTATTCAATGTATTCTTTTATATTCTTTATATAATTGGAGTATGCGGTTTTGTGATACCTTGCGAAACTGAGGATACATTTTTCAACAACTTTTTGATGCCTGTAACTTCTCCCACCTTCTGAAGAACAGGGATTTCATTTTTTATGTTGTTCGTTTTTAATTCATGTTGTTGCACCCATTTTGTCATCTTTTCATCATTTTCATACATTTCTCATAAAAGAATATATGAAATTTGTGCAAAATAGAGCTGCTATGCGCCAGTTACATGAA
This sequence comes from Maratus speculifer, assembly GCA_964019185.1. Taxonomy (NCBI): domain Eukaryota; kingdom Metazoa; phylum Arthropoda; class Arachnida; order Araneae; family Salticidae; genus Maratus; species Maratus speculifer. The sequence continues at coordinate 162,923,948 of OZ025294.1, read as the reverse complement.
GATGGTAACTTTTTACACTCATTTAAGATATATATATATATATATATATATTATAAATTTCTTTTAATTACTCATTCAGAAATAAATTGTTAATTTCTCAACTTCAGTTCTTTATAGGCTAATGTATATTTTTTAGATAAACAATACTTCAAAATAGTTTTAAACTTTTCGTGTTTTTAATTTTTATACTCTAATATTTAGTAGTTTCACCTAAGGGAAAAAGTTGTGTGGCGATAAAAGTTTTATCTGTCATATCTTGTTATCAACTGCGTGAGATGTAATGCCTCGGGGACAGGGAGAAATTTATCTTCAAGAGATATTTATTCTTTATGAATCCGATAACAGAAAACGTAAAATTACATCAAAAATTTTATAGTATTTCTTTTATTCATAAAAACTATTGGGAAGTTTATATGTATTTATCCATAAAGATCACAAGTAAACTCAAATATGTTTCATTATCTTTAAATTATTAGTTTCTAAACGATTTGTACATAATTAAAAATATGTATAATCGACAATTAGAATACAACAGCATTAATTTATAGAAAAAAAATGGTGGATGATTTTTTTTATTTCTTTATTTTTAACTTTGGGATAGATAGTTTTATTTTGTACTAATGCATAGTTTTAAATTTATTGCGTCAATTATAATGTGCAGATAAAATAATTTCATAGTATAATCAAAACATGCAGTTTTTTGGACCATGAAACGAATTAAGAATGCTTTATTGACGTATAACGAACTATTCGACAAGCTTCTTTTGCTTTGAGGAGTAATATGTATCAATCATGTTGCAATACTTCATTTTTGGATTGCAGTCATGATTACTATTATCGCAGTACTTTCTCTATTTGTCATATATTGCCGCAATATGATATAAAATACATACAATTTGTTTTCAATTTTGTAGCCGTTAATAGAATTTTCATAATAATTTTTTAATTTTTAAAGAAAACAGAAAAAGAAATCAAATTAAAGAATCGAATACAGCATCGATAAACATAATTTTAAATTGGACAATTACACCATAAATTATGCTTAAAATTATGCATTAAAGCCAAATACATCATGCTAAATACTACGTACAACAAAACAACTATTTCCCAAACACATCTAAAATATTATTAAAATAAGTTTAGTTCATAATCAGCCAATCATAAATAATCAATTTAATCAATCGATTTTAATAATATTTTTAAAGTTTTGTGAAATCATTGATTTTATGTGTGTACAATTTTTTAGCATGTTGTATTTGATTTGGATCGATAAATGCATTTTGCTTGTACGAAACGACGAAATAAAAACATAACCGAAATATGAAAGTTCAATTCATTTCATATACATTCATATTCATTCATATACATTCATTTTCTATTGCCAGCATATTATTCGATATATAAAATGTGTGGGAAAGCGACGTCTGTTAGTTGTTTCTCTAGCTCTCAAAATTCAGAATGTGTCTGTTTGAATCTGAGTTTTACATCTATTATATGTGATGTTTTGATTATTAGAACTATGTTGCTTTCTGGTGATTATGAACAGCAAGTGTAAGAACTTGAACGGTTGGATCAGTTCTGTCTTGACCTTTACCTTTGAAGCCGAAGAAGTATTTCGAATGCTCTTTGGCAAAAATCTATCTTTTTTTTCGTTGAGAATTTAATTTAATTTAATTAAAATAAATGTTCGACTACCCACAGTTCCAGGCAAAGCGACGCTAGAGCCGTATTCCGTCACATAGTCCCCCAATTGACTGGGAGAATTATTTTTTTTTACCCTGTTTAAAATTTCGTTTGATAAAAACACGTTTTCTAGCAAGACAATTTGCAACACTAAACGTTGCTGTAAAATTTGCATTTGTACGCACTCTGTTATGAATATAACACGATTACATTTATTTGAGAAGCCGTTTTCTACATTTATTTTCTACTGTAAAACAGAACTCTTTGATTTGGAGGATAAAAGTCTTTAATGGGTGAAGTTTTATTTTTATAACAACATCTCTCTGCTTTATTATGACAGAAACTTACATCGTCGAGACGAACATTAAACTAAAGTGTTAATGGAATTATTAACTATGCTGTGCAACACGAATAAATGTGTTTAAAAATGATTTCGTCTATGTTTGATCTGAGTGTGGGAATATTCCAAAGAATTCATTCTTTGCCTTGCTACCGTATGCCGCATGACTGCTGAAATTGCAACTGAGTGTTCTCGGTAAATGGCGTATGAAGCATTATCCATTACAAACTGTTAGGTTTAGAGCAGCCTTTTACAAGTACATGTAGTATTGCAGCAAATCTGGAAAGAAAAAATAAGGAATCATCTTTATCTTTTAAAACTTTATTAGAAACACGTAACCTAAAACAATTCTCATCATCCATTATAAAGCTTACGTGTTCACGTACGTTTACGAATCAGTGTTAGGAGAAATTAAAATGAAAAGTTATAGACATCAACAAACTACCAGCCTAAATGTTAACAGATGGAAAAATCGAACAAAATTTGTCTCCAGTCGTCTAGTAACCAATTGCTCAAAACCTCACATTTACACAAATCAAGAAGTCGCGCTCATTGTGACAATGAGGAATAATAAAGAAATGCGTGAAGATCCAGTGAGAGTAATTTTGCAAATAATTCTGTCAATTAGAGCGTAATAATATTAGAAGTAATAAACACAAGAAGCAAAAAATTCTCGGAATAAAAGAACAAGAAAAAACTCCTATAAAAAACGTTTGAATTCACACTTAATAATAGAAAATTTTCAATAATGAAGATTGAATTTCGGAATAAACAAAAAGTTTCGTATTTAAGTAAATTTACTAAGATAATAATTACTTAAGAAGAACTTGTAGGATTAATGATAGATATTTTAAAAGAATAGAAAATTAGTGAATATGCCGGCAATTTAGCACACCAAAAAAGAAATAAAAGGCAAAATCACAAAGAAAAATTTAATAATATAATATAAACACATATAAAATTTTGAACTGTGGGTTGTTTTGCAATCTAGGGGTCATGATCGGCGTTGATCTGTAGTTTTTTTTTTTTTTTTTTTTTTTTTTTTTTTTTTTTAGAGAAACTCCAAAATGGGTTAGAATGTAATATGTATATTTATTGCAAAATACACCTAATAAATTGAATCAACTCATCTATTATTTCGTACAATCTTTTATATTACTTGTTATGTATACTCAAAAAATGGATTAATTTTAGAAAATTAACTTATTACTAATAGCATTTGATCAATTAGCATACATTTGCTTAGCATGCAAGGTTTAAAAATATTATAAACACATGATTACCCATTTTTCTAGAAATCGTCCGCGCAAGATGAATAGTAATTTATTATACTAATTTGACTTTTAATTTACAAATGTTCTTTTACGAGAAATGCTGCTATTAAAGATTTTTTAAAGAAAATTTGTTTGATTGTACAAATTGCATAAGGTGTTTAAAAAGTATTATAACTGAACTAAATCTTAATACACACGAATAAAAACAAATGAATGTAAGTTTATTTCACAATTTCTTATTTTTTACTATGCATTTTTTTATGATGTATCTGATTATTTTATAGTTATATAGAAAAATCACATACAAAAATATTATAATCCCATAATTTGTTTGGAAAAATAATAGACAAAATACTCTGCATCTGTTAATATTAGATAATATAGTATGTGCGCAATACTTTGCAATTAAATTTTTAAATTCAAATCTGAATTTTGAATTTGTCTTAAGATTAACATTTCGTAAAAGAAACTAACCAAAAAGAAAAAAAAGCGCGAAAAAATGAAATGAACACGGGTTTTATTTTATACAAAAACTAAACTTATCCTCACATATAGTAGGTCAAAAATAGAAACACGTTACGTGCTGGATTAGTAACATTGGAATGTTTCCAAATATGCTAAAAAAGCATTAATTATCTGTAGACACATACACGAGTATATTTTTTCATAGAAATTACCTGGTATATAGTTGGAATACATGTGAATATCAATCATTAAGTTAACAAAAAGAACACCCCATCGGTTTTTCTTGTTAGAATTTACAGATAAAGTAATATTATATACAGATTACATTTTTTTTTTTTTTAAACAAAAAAAGTTTGCAAAAATATAAGTACATTTTTTTTCTTCCTGAGAAAGTCTGGTTAAGGTATTTTTTCATTTCGAATAAAAACTTTTTTTATACGGCCCAGGAATGTATAATTTGACATGTGTGTGTATTGTGTCTACTGTACTTTTATTTTCTTGCTATTTAAAATTTTGTTAATAAAATAATATAAAAAAAGGAAAATATGACCTGCAATCTAAAATTTTTGTAACTATTATTTAGCATATAAAAATTAAAAACTAAATATGTTTTTAATGCAAACATATTTATTTGGATTTTATACTATATCTAGATATTGAGTCGAAATCTTAAGGTATTAAAACTTTTACGAAATACACTGCTCAAAACAATTAAAGGATATTGCAGTTTTAGGTGGATTTTATATCTGGGAAACTTTTTAGCTGATTGATACATGGTCGACAGACATAGTAGTTTATATGAGAATAAATTACACATGTTTGGCAGAAAAAAATGCATGTTATTGCGCATTTGTGTACAAAAGGAAAAAAACACAATTTGTGCATATGAGAAAAAAAGAAAAAGAAAATGTGTTTTCTTTAAAGAAAATCATTTTCAGTAGGGGATATGGTTTCCACGGGCGGCCAGCAACGTTGAATACCTTTGAGTCATAGACTCAATGGGGCTATTAATGACGAGTTGGGGTATTCTGCCCCACTCTTCCAGAAGAGCTCTTTCCAGTTCTTGGAGAGTTTGTGGGGGTTGTTGGCGGCCAGAAACTCGTCTTCCTAGAAAGTCCCAAACGTGCTCGATTGGATTCATGTCTGGAGAACACGCTGGAAATTCCGTTCGAACAATTCCTTTCTCGAAAAAGAAAACCTCCACCAGGTTTGCACGATGTGGCCTGCAGTTATCGTCCATTAAAATGAAGTTATCTCCGATTGCTGCAGAGTAAGGGACTACAATAGGTCTGAGGATCTCATCCCTGTGATGTAGAATCACATATAGTTTTCTTAAATTTTACATTTTTCTAAATTACAGTTAAAACTAATCTTTAATTAAATAGCTATTTTATCTTAACGTTTATTTTGATCCCACAATAACTTTCGTTAAAAAGTAAAGAAAGAAAACATATGTAACATCTGCTGGATCATTAAAACGATTCTCAGATAAAGAGATTTCCTTTAGATGAATTTTCGGCTTCGCTAAAATAATAAAAAAAAGAATAAAGATCGAATGTGTTTGCGGTCAGTAAAATTTCATTTTCTCTCTGCGTAATGTTGAGCCTAACTTCTTTATTACATAAAAACTTTTCATGTACATGCTCTGTGTTTTGTCTATTGATAACATTCTCCCAAAACAGAAGTATAACGTGCGATGTTGGCGCGAATTCTTTTTGGCGTATTTTTTTAGGACTGCCCATTTCTGGGTGCCCTGCATTAAATTCAAAATCATCTTAATTGTTTAAAGCGTAACAGAAAATTTCATGGTTATGATATCATTCACTTTTCATATGCTCCTTTTCGCCAATTCTGGATGCCAATGTGTGAATTCTGAATGAGAAAATTCAATTGCCTCGCTCTCGCTTCACGGACTCAGACATGTAAAGAAGGTCTCTTAAAAAATGCTTACAGGCACCATCCCTAACTATTTCAGTAAGAAATGATTTAATTTTTATAACTCTACTTCAAATTAACAAAGTTCTCAAAAAGCATTTATTTTATTGATCACAGCCTACAACTCTAGCGAATGCATTTTAAAAAGAACCTGGTCGCAATACTTTAAAATACAGATCTACAGTACAATCCCTATATCGGCGACCAGTCAGAGCTCCATCTCGAATGATGTAGAGATCAGTGCGCCCGTCAATGGAGATGCCACCATACACCAACATTCCTCCACCGCCAAATCTGACACTTTCGTGCACGAAAGCAGGATTATTCCTACTGCCACGGTCCCTCCACATGAAAATACGCCTATTATCCGGATGCACAGAAAAACGGGACTCGTCAGAAAACAGAATATTGCTCCATTCATTTCTCCTCCAGTTGACATGCTCGGTTGCCCACTCCCTGCGGTAGCGACGATGCCTTGATGTTAATCTAACACATACCATCGGTCGGCGAGCATACAGACCTACAGCATGGAGCCGGTTTCGGACAGTCTGAGTTGAAATCGTGGTGCCTGTAGCCGAGCGAAGGTGTTGTTGGAGAAGAGTAGCGTTCATGTTTCGGTGTCTCCGAGCTGTTAACGCTAAATACCGATCTTCATTGGGCGTTGTTGCCTGTCTACGACCTTGCCCTGGTCTTTGACCTGCTCATCCACTCTCCAAAAACGGTTCCAGATCCTGGAAATGACACTTTGTGACACTCCAATGGCTTGCGCTACTTCGGCTTGAGTTTGGTCCCCTTCTAACCTACCAACAATTCTCCAAGCTTCTGATTCTGTCAAATGACTTCGCTGAGACATCGTACTCATCGAAACAAAGCAATCACTGAATGCCGATCATCCTTGTCTTCATTCTCTTTTATGCAGTTGAAAGTCAAATTTCATTCGATGCCGCTGAAGCGACGTTTTTGACGTCGAACTCAAAATTTGCATACTCCACAGTTTGAAAACCAGAAAAATTTGCATTTGTGATTCTCTTCTTCTATTTTCGGCAAAAAAATTTTCGTTTATATCTTTATTTTATATAAAACTTCAAATATCCTTCAATTGTTTTGAGCAGTGTAGTATACTGCTAGTTGCACTAGCACTAATAGCAGTTGTATTACGCACAAAAGAGTCTTATATTTCACTTTAGTCGAAGTAAGGTTAACTTGGGAAACTGGACCCATGCGGTAACTGGAGCCTAGGCTGTTTTGTAAGAAACCTTTGATGCTTTTTAAGTTTTAGCATTTGTGAAAAATATAACTTAATCCCTGTTTCGTAAATAGTCAAATCATCCATAACTGTGTATTTACTGTGAAAAGTTGTCGAAAATGTCGGTTACTTAAAAAGCTCAACTACAACATGAGTTTCGTTTAATTTCATCGGTGTAGCTATCGGTGATTTCATCGGTGTGTTATTAAAATACTAGAAGTACTATTATTTAGCAATAATTGTTTTTTTTTTTTGTACATATAGTTACATTAAACATATAATTGGAATAAAATTATTAGGTATCTATACATATTTATTTCATGTTCCAAATGTAAGGTCCGTGTCCCAGTTACCTAATCAATTTTTCACGAATGGGGTGACTGGAACATCCATCAGGACTAACTGGACCATACTGGGGTAACCAATAGTTATAAATAACTTTTTGAGCTTCTCCAACTGCTGCAAATTAATTTCTCAATTGTTTATTATTATTATTATTATTATTTTATTTTATATTATTTTTTCACTCACAATAAAAATTTTATACGATATCATATTAAATATATATATATATATATATATTTTTTAGAAATCATGTTGTGGGTATTAAACCAAATTACACAAGTGAGAAAGCCAAGTTTGAAATTTTAAGATACTAATGAAGTGGTGTACACAAGACAAAGTCATATTATTAGAAAAATATCGAAGCCATTAAAAGATAATTCCATTTGATATAAAAACGTGGTTATATTCTCTTCAGGTTTATTGTACATATCAAACTTCAAATGGACAAAATAAAAAAGAGAATAAAGTACTTACGTAGACGTTTCTTCATACATTTATCGTGCTTTTTCATCTAAAATATCCACATAATTTTATTACATATTACGAAAACTAAAGTACACATGTACTCATTTAATTTCTGTACTTCTGGTATAAATAAATTTTATAATTTCACATTTAGTGCTTCTTTAGATATTTTGACAGCAAATTTTTCCTTTAGAATGCTCTTTATTTTATGCATAATTTACATAATCTACTGGTTTATTTTTTTAAATTATTCATTTTTTTTCAAGCAAGACCTCATATACTATATTAAAAGTACAAACGTGTGTGGATCACAGATCTTCCAGTTGTCCCATTCTGGACCCACGAAGAAAGAAAAGTTATACACACATATTATTTTTTAGACATTAAAATTTATTTTTTTAAATTTCTGTCTGGTAGAGTAAACCTAACTGAACACATTAACAGAGGTCCAAACTTTAATTCAAATAAACATTAGTTTTTGGATGCTGAATTGTCAAAATTTCCATAGCCGAGTAGTAAAATCATGGTCCAGTTGCTCAACATAACACTATATACTTTTTATTCACTATTAACAGTTACATGGGTCCTCTTTAAGTAGCTTTGTTTTTTATTAAGGTGTTCTGGTGTAATAACGCCAGGCGGGGTAATAATGCCAAGTGCTATTATTTCGAATAATGATGAAATAATCCGGAAAATGACACCCATGAGCTCTCCTCAGAAGAACTCTGAGTCATATAAAACACAAACAACAGCTTAAAGTTAATTTGTTTTATTTTTAGACCTTATCGCTTTCAGAAGCAACTGAAATTAACGCTTGATCTAAAATTTGCGAGGTAAGTTCTATGATGTGAAGCCTATATATTTATCAGGAAATACTTTGTTTATTACATAAATTTGTAGCGCATTTCATGTACTTTTAAAATGTTGTAGAAAATTTTGGATATCTTCACGAGATCATTTTTAGCTTAAAATGTACTGTGCAATAAGTATGACGAGGTATTTACGCCATTCTTTGGCGTTATTGCACCGGTTGATTCTTTACAGTGGCGGAACTACATCCGAAGTGAGTTTATTTTTCGCATTCTGTATGTGACAGTATCATTGTTGTTGTTCAAATGTTTAGATTAAGGGGTGGGGGGAGGCGGTGCCCAAAACTTTTCTTAAAATAAATAAATAAATAAAAATAAAAATTCTAATGTAAAAAGAATTTTAAACTTTTATAAATAAAGCGATATCAAAATATTTTTGATATTCTAATCCCAATATTTTCAAAATCAGGTTTGTATTAAATTGCCACTTGATTGTTCAATTGAGTTCTAAATTTTAATTGTCCTTTTTCCGCAAATATTGTTCTGTTTTTCAAAATTTTACAAATTCAGCCTGTAACTGATGTGACAGAAATTGTAACGTAACTAGTTTGAAGTGGTCTGTGAGACCGCAAGATCGAATGTTGGATATAAAAGGGATAAACTTATACGATTGAGTTTTTGTAATAAATTTTCAGTACAAGACTATTATAATTAACTTTTACTTATTTAAAAGTCTCTGGTGATAGTATTAAAGTTCCAAATAAAAGACAATTTCAGTAGTGTTTGCAGTTAAACTAAAAATTACAAGTTAAACTATAAAAATTGTCGTCTGTAAGACCGGTAACATTAGTTAAACGTTAAAAGGCTATCAATGATTAAAAGTCTAAAAGTACTGTTTCTGCGCTAAACTTTTTATACAAGAGTAATTCTAATTAAATTTAATCTGTTCAAATATTTCTTACAACAGTAGGAAGACTCCAAACGAAAGAGAATTTCAGCTATAGCTATAGTTAAACTGGAAAGTACAAGCTAAACTCTGAAATTTGAAGAAAAAAAACAGCACTTATTGATATAGCTAAACAGCATTTTTTGATATAGCTAACAGCAGTTAAAGGTTAATTTTGTTGCTGTTATAGTAATAATGAAATATAATCATATAAATCATGTATAAAATTTAATAAGAAATCCCAGTGGATTATTGTTTTTTTTGCAAAAATCTTATTTAATTAATTAGAAATATAAATTTATTAAAGTATGCTATATATAACGTCGGTATTTTAACTTTAGGTTTGCGCGAATTCGCATTAGTCTGGAGTTTACGGATTAAAAAATGTTTTCAAGACTTCTATAACAGTGTTAACAAAAATACTTACTGCACAAAATTTTGGTTAAAAAAAAAAAATCGCACGATAAAAATATTACATTAAAAAGGGTTAAAATCATGCAATGTTTCTTATATTTAAGCGGGACTTTTTAAGCAAACAGAAGCTCAATGTGTTATACTCTGTTGAAGCTCCCCCACTTCACTTTTTCTTTCACTTTCACAAAAATCTGAACATTTTAGATAACTTAGAATACATGCATCGAAACACAAACACTGATATAGATAAACACAGATAAAAAAATGTAATGTTCTAATAATTTAATTTAAGGGGTACTTTTTAAGCAGAAAGAAGTTCAAGGTCTGATATTGTCCCCCCCCCCCCTTTCTTTTTCTTACACTTTCACAAAAAATAAAATAAACATTTTCTATCCCTTAGCATACAATTTGTCAATCTCTAGGGCATTAGAGTTTGTATTTTTATAATTTGTCAATCTACATAAGATTATTTTGATTTATTTTATAGTTATATATGCATGGCGTTATTATCCACATAGGTGGGTAATAACACCGAATAGCATTGGTCAAAAAATCACACCATTACATTTTATGAATACATATCTGTTAAATAAATTTTTATATATAGACAGTCAATGAGTTGCTGCATCTAATCCCATATTTGTTTGAAAAATACAATCTAAAACTAAGCCGTGAAAATTGGTAGAACCTTAACATGGCTATATTACCCCAGGATACCTTATTTTGATAGCCCATTTATAAGAGAAAACATTAGAAATAGGAATACAATTAAGTAAAGACATTAAATGAGCTCAAAGCTTGAAAACAAATCGATATTTTTTATATTCAATTTTGATTATTCAATTAATTCAACACAGTGCATTAAGATATTCTACGGATAGTGATATGACATCTACTTTTTTCAAAAATTGTATAATACAAATGTGCTATATATTTTTTTTTATATTTATTACATTGAAGTATTACAATTTATAATTTTATAAGAATGCAAACATACCTTAAGAATACGAGGAAGTTTAAATTAATTACATTGAATACGTCTGTTTTTATATGATCTCGAAGCAAAAGTTCTGTTTACACCTTTTTCAGTTTTTCTCAAATCTTGAACCCCTTAAACAATAATTAGATTTTCGTGCATTTAATCTTTTTTTAACCCGTGGAACGCGCGCATACCGAACTATGATATTTGCTTTGTGACCAATAAAAATAAATAATAATCGTTATTTATTTAGTCGGGGACAATTTTACTTTGATAAAAATATTGCTAAAGACTACTTTTATTATTATTTTTTATTAATGGTGTCAACTGTGGAAAAAAAATTCTATGTGTATCATGTCCGGAACAAGTCTTAACGTGTTGCAAATGCATTGCTCTACTGTCATCATATTTTTTTTTATTATTTAATATTACTTACATTTGAAAAATATATTTACTCAATCTTTTCCATCGATCCTTCTCCTTCATTTTCTAATATAATTCAGTAATGCAAATATGCATAAAGTTTGCAAAATATAAACAAATTTTCTTTTTATCTAAATGCACCGTTAAATAAAAATAATAAAGTTAAATTATTTTCTATGATCTGTTTTTGCTTAAAAAAAATATTTTTAAGATTTAAATATACTGTTCTCGAAATCATTTATTACATTCCTTTTTTGTATAATTCATTATTTAATTCAATGAAAATGATGTTTAAAATAAAATTATTCAAATCCTTTTACGAATTTAAAAAAAAAAAATATTTAGAATAATTGAACTTCCTACATTTTTCTCTTGCCCGATGGCATATGCCTACAATGAATGTAAAAGATACTTTTTATGCACATTTTGGTTCTGATTTTGTATGAAATATTAATTAAATATTTTATCGCAGAAATTTCTGATAGAAAATCAAAAATTGTTTTATTTTGTAAATTATTTTTTTTTAAATGAAGATCAAAGAGTTTGAAATTGCTAAACAATGGATATTGTTAAAGAGAATGTTGTAGAGAGAGTTGTTGTAGAGAACATTATCTACAAATTCAAATGACAGTGAATTTATGCTGGTTATTACATAGAAAACTGTCACAAAAATTGCTCAAAATAAACAGACAGTTTAGTTTTAATCAGAACATTTAAAAGTAAAAACAATATTATAATGATTTTTGATAAATATAGACTATCAGTTTGTAATTCATAAAAATAGTGTCACTATTTTCGACTATAATCTTAATCTTAAGAAAAAATGAATTTGAGTATAGGGATTAGATTTTTTAAATTTATGAAGAAGAAAAGCTATTGAAATACCTCAAACAGTGCTAAAAAAATAATAGTATCATCTTGCAGATCTCTAAATTTTATTTTGGCCCCACCAGTGGCCGAGAGGTACGGACCTCTCAACTGGTAGACGGCAAATGCTGGGTTCAAACCCAATCGCGGCTGTCGGCCTAACCGTTCGGAGTTTTCGTGGTTTTCTTCGAACCTTGCGTAAATACGGGTTAGGTTCCCTTAGAAAGACCCCCACGAAGGGCACCCCCCCTGATCCTATATCCCTAGAGTAGATAATCGGACGACAAAAAATACAATACAACAACAACTAAATTTTATTTTGATTTTTTTTCATCATAACGATTTGATTCAAATATTTTCAACATATCTACACGGAAATTGTTTCAAAACAAAACATTTTTGAAACCTTGTATTCTATTCTTTAAAATCGTAAACAGTATAACATTTTTTAAGATCTCTATAAAATGTATATATCAATAAAATTTTCAATTTCTATTTCCTTCAAGATTTGCAGAAAGAAGATTTGTTGCACTTTTTTTTTCCTGAAAGCTTTTAACGAAATTACAAATGTATCTATATAGAATATTCCCTTACTATATGTTTCATAAACAACAGACATGTAAAGAAAATTCTTTATAGAATTCTAAACGTGCATTTGCTTTTTAAAATAGTGTAATATTTTTTAAATAATTAGAAATATATTTAACAAAAATTCATTTTTAAAGGTAATTTGCATTTACATTATATTTTCAATAAAACTAAATAATAATGTAAGTATGAAGAATCATTTAATTATTATTTTACCTGAATAAGATAGTAAATAAATGTGATAGTATTTATATGGTGCTAAACACAATCGCAGCGATAATCCAAATGGAATTTAAAATCATTGAAATTTCTAAAATATTGAGAAAAGATAAGATAACCCTTTAGATAATAACCCCTAAAGAAAACCCTTTCGGGTGTGGTCATGGCCAACTTCATTAGAGGCCTTGGAAGCTCTTGGCTGTTAGGACGGAATTTATGACATCGTATCATGTTTAACTAATCGGCAAAGACAACTCTTGTTTGTAACGCCCCTTACAAGGACAACTTCCTCACGAGATTGGATAGACGGAGATTACGTCATTAATTCCGTCCTTAGACCCGCCTAAAAAGCAAACGCTTCCGAGGCCTCTAATAAAGTTGGCCGTGGTGTGGTGTACTATTAATAGTACATGTCTTTTAAAGGAGTATTAATTTGTTTAAGAAATAATTTTGCTACAATTTGCATGTAGCAATGTTAGTATAGGATTATGCATTTATCTTATGGTTTCATTTATGTTTAGGCATTTAGTAATAATAATAATTATTATTATTTACTAAATTATCTTTGAGCCGTTTTCGATTTTTTTATTTTAAACATATAACTCACTCTTTAAATTTAAAATAAAAGTTACTTTCCTGAAAGAATGATATGTAATGAAGCGCAAAAAGTACTAGAAAGTTGTAATATAAGTTAAATCTTATTATAATGTAATATTTTCCAAACCTCTCCTATAATTCTTCCTTAACCTATTGTCATATGAATATGAATTAAATAGCACGCAGAACAATAACATTCGTTGCAAACAATAAAATATTCGTTAAACTCTAAATAATCTACTTGGATATCTAGTGTTAATGTTATTAACGCAAAAGTATTTTTTTTAAATGTAAAAAAAAATTCAGACTCGAAAGTTTAAATTAATCACAAACTGAAAATACAACACAAATATATATTGTAATATCCATTTATTAATACTATTAATAGTGCTATTATTTACGTTTCTTATACGCATGTAAAAGTAGAGTAATATCTTATAAAGAAAGTCTGATATTGTTATTGTGGAAGGTAGTACTTTTAAATTCATTTATTTGGATCTAAAAATAATAGATCTACTTTCGATGATTGATACAAAAAGTGCTTTATTTATTATTTGATTGATTTTTAACAAATTTTACTTTCTGATAAGGTTTTGCAAAAGCATCACAGTTCTTGTATGTTTATCCTTGTGTTTGAACACTCTGAATTAAATGCAAGTAAATAATGAAACGATACATCTACTGAAAAAGTTGATGCTGCAAGAGAAAGAATTTTGCTTTATAATATTTTGAAATAATTGAGCAAAGTTATTAGATCTACTTTTAAAATGCTATCTGGAAAAAAACTTTGCTCCGAAAAAATCTTAAATTGTAAGTTTACTGTACAAAATTTTTGAAAATATTTTCATCATTTTTTTTAACAGACCAACATAGAACCATACAGTATATAGAAGAACAGTTTGATATCTCCATGATTTAAAAAAAAGGTTAGATCGCTCTTTCATTATTATGTTTTCAATACATTATTATCCACGGAAACATCCGTCCAATTTGCAGACGATATTTTAAATAGATTGTGATCTTTTGAATTCAAAAGCAAGCAATTGGCATGTTTGTTTTGATTACGGCGTAAAAAAAAATTGTGTTTTGATAAAACACTATTTTGTGCTCGTAAAAACAATTACCGTAACTGAATGAAAGTTTTAAAAATATTTTGGGGACTCTGCTCTAACACATGGTATGATTCGTAAGTCCAATTGTTCTCATGCCCAAATTTAATCACGACTGAAGAATTTATCAACAAAATCCATGATATTATGTTTAAAGATCGCTGTGTGAAAATACGTATAAAGCTGAAAAGAAAAGTATTTTAAGTGAACGTGTACTTAATATCTTGTATGAACATTTGGCAGTTTTCGAAAAGTTGGGTACTGGAATTGCTAACAACGGATCAAAAGCAAACTCGTGTAACCATTTCAAAGCAACGTTTGGACAAGTTCGAGCACAATTCAAGAGAATTTTTTAGGGCGTTATGTTTAACAGGATACATTACTACACATCAAAAATGAAGGAACAGAGTAAACAGTGGACTTTTTCTAATGAACGTACTCAGAAAAAGGCAAAAACAGTTTCATAGACCGGAAAGAATATCTTCCTCAGTCCCGATGCCACCTGGAGACGACACACACAAAAAATCAACATTTTAAATTAATTGAAATGCTTATAGAATTGTTAAGATTACAGCTAGATATTTTTAATACATGTATGCATTTCAGAAGCATCGATAAATGAACTGATGCATCTGAATAATTTTTATAGTGATTTTAAACTAGTTTTTGTAGTGGCACTTAATATTTGTCTTAGGAATGAGGATGTTAAGACCACAGTTTTCTGGAATTCAAAGGGTGTCATATTCAATGACTATCTGGAAAAAGGAAAAGTGATATCTGGACAATATTATACTGATTTATAAAACCATTTTAATGCAAAACTTGAAGAAAATAAGAGATACTACCGTAAATCAATTTCTTACAGCGCTTGTGCATGAGCTCTATCGTTCATTCGAAGTGCTTCAAGATCACTTCCTTCAGAGGTACACTTAAGTGGTGCAAGTCACGAATTTGGGATTTTAATTTATAAGTGAGTTAAACATATTTTATCAAGATGGGATTTTTTGCGTTTAGTTAAAAAAGGATAATGAAAGTTTTTTTCATTCGAAATTTTAAAATCTAGGCCATATAGTTTTTTTCAGTTATTGAGTTTTCTCAAAAAGCCCGTCTTCCATCGCGTTGTAACACATATAGTCAAAAATTGTATATTTTTTATAAAACTTAGTAATTGGTGCTATATGTCTAGGGATTTGTTTTAGGATATAGGCTATTATACTGATCTTTGTGAATCACACTATATGTACTCATAAAGAACTTTAAACCAAAATTTATCTTTAAATTTAAAACAAAAATGTTAAACAAAATTCTGAATGAAGATGGCATGTAAAGATTTTATATATAATGTAAATATGTGTGCCTGAGTTAAATTTAAATATTACTTATTTTCCTTATAAAGTGCGTGATAGTCAAATTAACTGACCCTGCAATATTTTTCATTATCGATAATTTGAAAGCACGAGTTACGAAAATTCACAATTACGAGCACAAGGTCTGGAGATCTTTGAAATTAAAACAGAGTCAGTCGATTAATTTTCAACATTCATAAAGAAATGACACATGATATGTCAATAAACATACGTTTAGATCTACTAGAATTATTTGAAATAATGAGGTGTATTATATGAAATGTATTATGAGAAATTACATCTGAATACATTTGAAGAAGCTACAAACGAAACAGTGTAAAATTATTTTTATAAAATTGTATTCAAGTTAATGTAATGTTATTTCAATATTTAGCTATTCAAATAATCCAATATTTGCAATTTTTACACATAATCTTCCTAGAAATTTATAGATCTTATTTTTATCTACCGATTAGAACCGATTGATTCTAACCATTGAATTCAACCGATTGATTTACACATGTATATGTGTAAATGAAATACCAAGATTTTGGGAAAATTTGTTGGCAAGGTTTATTCGTAATTTTAATAAAAAATTCCAACTATTTAAATATTTCAAATTCATTATTTAAAAATAAAAACTCACAGGATTTTGTTCGACCTTTATAAAAGCATAAAGGGGTATTTTAATTTACACTCTACCTTAGAAAATGGCTCAAATACAGATGGTTCAAATTTTACGGTGACTCGTACTTCTATAATGAGATTTCATATGTAAGTTTAAGAAAACGTAGTTTCTCGCAAATTTACATTAATCATTATAGCAATTTTGTCTACACTCATACATTAAAAAAACATAATTTTATCAAAAATTGTAAAATCTCTTAAAGATTGGCAATAATAGAAGAATTATCGAAAACTTAGCAATCCAGAATCTATTACCTTAAATAAAACCAGCTAAACATTACAATGTCTTATTCAGCAAATGACTATTCGGATCATGCATTGATAAAAACTGTATCTCCTGTAATGGGATTCAAACATTTTTGCTTTGGTGTGGAAGTAAAATTTGTTAAATCCAAATAACAGCGAATATGAAATCTTTTATTTACGTTCAGTACAAGATAAGGCATTTATAATGTTTCTGCATTAAATGTACATCAATAACTTTTCTCTCGAAGTATCCAATTTTTCCATGGTCATCGGCAGGATATCATGCATAGGCTAAGAAATTTCACAAATTTTTAAGTTTATGCAAAGTTTTTTTTTTTTTTTTTTTTTTTTTTTTTTTTTTTTTTTCACAAAGCTACGCAATATATAAGTAACATAATTATAAATTACTATTCAAACCTTTCAGGTATTAATTTCAGGTATTCAGAATTTTTAAATAAAAAACTCCAGATTTTGTAACACTGGCACCATTCAAGTAACGAAACAAATTGGAGTAAAATCAAGAATAAAATGATTAAATTTAATCCTTTAATTTCTGACTCCGTCGTTAAATGAAAGTTGCTTGTATTTATCTGACGCTTTGTAAAGGGAAGGTTGGAGGGACGCGTTGGAAGGAGCAACAGAATATCGGACCCTGAACTTATTTATGCTTTAAAAGGCCCGCTCAAATAGATTTCTGAGAAACATTGCACATTTTTAACAGCTTTTAAATGTACTAATTTTATCGTGTGACATTTTGTAATAACTTGAGTTATATGTAATAAATATCCTAGTTGATACTATTATAAATGTCGTAAATGCTTTTTAACACGCAAACTCTATATTAAGGCGGATTAGTATAAACTAAAATCTTATTTATTTAAAACATGCTTTAATAAATTTGTATTTTTAGTACATTAAGATTTATTTTTCTAGAAATCAATATCCTTGTTAGATTTCTTTTTAATTTTTATGTATGATTCATGTGGTTATATTTCATTATCTTTATATTGCCACCAATTAACGTTTAATTGCTGTTATCAATCTCACTGATCGCTGCTTTTTTTCCAATTTACAGAATTTAATTTGAATTTAACCTTCAGAATGTAACTTTCTAGTTTAATAATAGATACTACTAGAATTTTCTCTCCTTTTAGGTTCTAATACTATTGTTAGAAATAGTTGAATAAATGAAATTGCATTCGAACTAAAACTGAATTAAACTGTATTCTTTAATTTAGTCTCACATTATTAGAATACTCGTTTGAAAACTTAGCAAGATCGTTAGTTAGCTTAGAAAGCGCAAAGTTAAACTTTAGAACACAAATGAACAATCACTTGGGAAATTAACTGAAACCTGATTTTTAAAATGTTGGAAATAAAATACTAAAAACGGTATGATATGACTTCATTCACAAGAATTTGTAATTTTTTTATATTAGTAATACACTACATGGCCATTGATGACCTTCCAGTTGCGATTTTAGACATTTTGTTAATTATCCAGAAAAATACATGAGTAATTATCCCGAAACTTATAGTGTATAAATATAATAGTACAAGTCATACATTTCTGTGAAGAATCTATCCCGAAACTCCATAGGGAACCGTCAACAAATTAAAAAAAGAATGAATATCTTTTGGATAACACTGACAAAAGTAATGTAGCAAAAGCGTTCAAACTGAAGATTATGTTTAAGGGGCTTATTATAATAAACTGCGTACATTTTATGGGAATAACATGTATACTCGTAGTGAAATTAAGTTTTTTATAAAAATGGTGCTAAACTTTGCCAAGTTCTTTGCTTATAATCTGCACAGTTCTTAATATAAAATAAAAAAAAAATTCTCAAAATATGACAAACGACATTGCACCTTATACACTGAAATTAGAATTAAAAAATAATAAAATTTGTATGATAAATGAGTAGGTTTACTAAATAACTTTTCACTGCGCATGCGTCAATGATATCAAAATTTCATTTGCATATTGTGTTAGGTAAATGTATAGAGAAACTTTTGTGAAAATCTCAAAATCATGGCTTGAAAATTCTGAAAGTAATCGTTTATAGAATAAACACAAAATCCATTGATCCCAAAATGAAGCAAAAAAAAAAAAAAAAATGAGGGATTTTATCCAAATGTAGTAGTACGTCACATATTGTGTATCCTTTATTGACATTAATCAATGAATACATGGATACAACCCCTCTTATTTTTGCTTCATTTTGGGAATAACGGATTTTCAAATTATTTTATTGACGATTATTTTCAAAATTTTGAAAATGATTATGCGACTTTCACAAATGTTGCTCTATATATTTAGGTAACATAATATGTAAATGAAATTTTGATATCATGACGCATGTGCAGTGAAAAATTATTTAGTAAACCTATTCATTTTTCATACAATTTTTATTATTTTCTGATTGTGATTACAGATTATTATGTTCAATGTTGTTTGTCACATTTTCAGGAAAGAATATTATTTTACATTAAGAACTCTGCAAATTATAAGCAAAACTCTTGGAAGAATTTGCGACTGCTTTTGTAAAAACCTTAATTTTTCTACGAGTATACATGATATTCCCATAAAAATGAACACAGTTTATAACAATAAGCCACTTAATCATAATCTACAGATTGAGCGCTTTTGCTACATTACTTTTGACAGTGTAATTCAAAAGATATTCATTCTTTTTTAATTTATTGACGGTCCCCTATTCAGTTTCGGGAAAAAATCTCCATGGAAATATATGACCTGTACTATTATGTTTATACACTTAGAGTTTCAGAATAATTTCTCAAGTTTTTTTTTCTAGATATTTGACAAAATGTCTAAAATCGTAAGTGGACGCTCATGAATGGCCATGTAGTGTATATATATATATATATGTATATCAGTTTGGGTATCGGATCCTGTTCATCAACATTTTTCAACAGTGACAATAATGGTCTCCCGTGCATAAAAATAAATAAATAAATATATCTTAATTTGATTTAGATTTGCCACAAACACGAATCAACCGGGCAATTATGCCAAGAAATGGCTTTATTACCCCGGTATATTTATTGCGCAGTATATATCAAATTACCAAATTCCTCGCGAATACGTCCAAAATCTGCCACGACATTTTGGAAGTACATGAAAAAACTTACAAATTTATGTAATAAACAAAGTATTTTCTGATAAAGTCTACATCACAGAACGTGCCTTGCAAAATTGAGATTATGCATCAATTTTAGGCACTTTTGAAAACGATAAGTCTTACAAATGGAACAAATTAACTTTTAGTGATTGTTTGTTTTTCAGATGACTCAGAGTCCTTCTGCGGAGAACCCATAGGTGCTATTTTAAGAATTCTTTTATAATTACGCTTAATATTAGCACTTGGTATTATTACCCAAACTGGTCTTAATACCCCAGAACACCTTACTCCTCAATAATTCTCTAAATTAGTTAAATTTATTTTAGTGTAAATGATATTTTTCAATTTCGAAGTTACTTTTATCATTTGTTATATCAGGGATAGTTTTGTTTAATATCGTGAAAAAAAAAAAAAAAAAAAAAAAAAAAAAAAAGAAAAGAAAACAAATATGCCCAAAATTTAATACATTTTCTAGGATCATGTTGCTACATAATTAAGATATTTTAGATGGCATTTTACAAGGAATATAAATTTCTAGCCCGTCCAAATTCAAAAAAGGTTAAGCAACCCTACAAATGGAACATATTAACGTTTAGTGATTGTTTGAGTTTCAGATTACTCAGAGTCCTTCTGCATAGAACGTATAGGTTCCATTTTTAGGATTCTTTTATAATTACGCTTAATATAAGCACTTGGTTTTATTACCCAAACTGGCCTTAATACTCCAGGACACCTTACTCCTGAATAATTCTGTAAATTAGTTAAATTTATTTTAGTGAAACTGATATTTTTCAATTTCGAAGTCGTTTTTTCAGTTGGTTTATCAGGGATAGTTTCGTTCGTGAAAAAAAAATGTGCCCTAAAATTTATACATTTTTTATTATCATGTTGCTTTATAATTAAGATTTTTTACGGTATTTTACTAGGATATAAATTTCTAGCCCCCAAATTCAAATAAAAATTGATGTAGTAATTAAATAAAGAAGTTGATTTTTTTCCATAAAACATCCTTTCGCTAAAAAATTATATTTGTTTAGTAATAAAATCAAAATATCTATTGTATGCTCTGTTGTATATCTGCTGTATTATTCAGTTATAAAAAGCAACTAAAGTTCCTTACACTTATGAAGATCTTAAATCTATGTTTTTTTTTTTAACATTAGTGCAAAAGAAACGTGATTTTTTCTAGTAGAAAACAGCAAATGTTCATGATGATAAAAAAGTTTATAAAGAAAAGAAACAAACACTTTAATAAATTTTCTTTACCGTTACCAATTACGATTTCTTTTGAAAATTTGAATATTTTGATGTAAAACATTTCAATTTATATTCAAGAGTAAATAAGACGTTACCGTAAAACAAAATATATGAAATTCAAATAGCCAAATTTTATTAATATTCTCTTATTCTTCGTTTCCATGAAAAACACGTATTCCTTTCCTCTTGTGAAAAGAAGTTGCATTTGTTTTATTATTTGAAAAATAAAATCGATCAGTTTAATAATAAACAAGGAACAAAGTCTCCCCACGTGATCTCTTTAAATATTTATTTATTCGCAGTTCCTAGGTGGTTTTCAATTTTGTTTCAGATTTAACATTTTCCTTCTGACATATTGCGTGAGTCTACCGCATAAATAAATGTAATGGTAACAGAAAAGTCGATATTGTTTCTTTAAATATATTTATGTACAGCTCTTGAAAAAAAGATTTTTTTTTCCTGAGTGCCCGGAGAGCATATGTAATATCTGAGTTAATATAAACGAGAACTTCTTTTTTAACTGGCATATTTCCAAGAAACTTAATTATTTAATGAAAATTTTTCTTTAAAAATTTGTTTTTTATTATTATTTATAAAACGTCTTTTAAATTAAAACAAATTGAATTCCTTTTGTTTGAGTTGCAGAGTCAGTAAACAAAAAATAATTAAATAAATAAATAAACGGAAGATATTTTTATAAATATACAATGAAGAAAATATTTTTATAAAATAAATGTTTGGAACAGAAGCTTGTTAGTTTAAATTAATCAAGTCATGCAAGAATATATTTTAACATGTAAAAATGTCTATAGATATAAATAAATCATCATCTATTTTTTTGTGTGATTTAACTACTGCATCTACATAGTACTTTCGGTTTTAGGAGGATATATTCTTTTTTGGATACACCGTAATTATTACATACTCTACTCCTCTATAAGATATCAATCTCAGAGAGAGATGTTATATACTACGAATATTGTCGATATTGTTTCTTTAAATATATTTATGTACAGCTCTTAAAAAAGCATTTTTTTCCTGAGTGCACTAAGAGCATATATAATCTTTGAGCTAATATAAACGATAACTTATTTTTTTAACTGTCATTTTCCCAAGAAACTTAATTATTTAATGAAATTTTTTTAAAAAAAATTCCTTTTTATTATTATTTATAAAATGTATTTAAATTAAAACAAATTGAATTTTTTTGTTTCAGTTGCAAAGTCAGTAAAAAAACAAAAATAATAAATTTAAAAATCGTAGAACACAGTTACTGAAAGTAAATGAAGAAAATTCTAATTTTAAACGATGTATATAAAATATGCCTATGTTGACGCCTGCTTATTAAAAAGAACCCTAATTGTTTTTAAATAACAATTACCAATTATGACTGCACAAATAAATTCTACACCCTTCATTAGCCTAACAATAAGTTTTCATGCATTTCGTAGGAAAGGTTTTTGAGAAGTCAATACTTTTAAAACGAGCACATTTTAGAAGCTGTATCCAAATTGAACTTAGGTACTCCATTTTTGACTGAGAGAGCTAGCTCCCATATTGATCAATTCGTTGTAGGTGCCAATGAAGCACTAAAGACTACTAGATTGTTGTATAACACAAGAAGATAGTGGTGCAGAATTTAGTACACTTCTATGGTAGATGGCCCCTTACAACATGTTTTTACCGTTTTTAAGCATAAAATACAAAAAAAAAAAAATCTTCGAACAAAAAAATTCCAATTTTGTATTTTCAGAGAGCAGTAATTAATAAATCTACATCAATCAAAAATTATTCGTACAAATCATATTTTTTTAATATTAATTTCATAATACCTATCATAAAATTATAAAAAATGCAAATTCAACGTATTTATGTTTGTGCTATTTAGTATTATTGCTACATAAAAAATAGCACATCGCGGGTATAATTTCAGGAGATATCAATAAAAATATGAAAATGTATTTTAATATTAAAAGCACTAAATTTTGAAAGTTCATAATTTTAAACTTACCATTCAAATGACTTGAAATTTGATGGCTAAACACAATTTGCACAGAAAATTTGAAGTATTATGCTAAAACTTGGTAATGTATTTGAAAAAAAAAAGTTTAAAGTTTGTTTTAATATGTCGTTTTAGTGTCTCCCATAAGGAAATATTATATGCATAATTTAAAAGTAGATTATAATTTCAATACTGCAGTATCAGTAGCTTTCTCCTACAATAAATTGCTGCGGAAGTAGCACGGGTTGTAAACTTTTTTCCTACGACTTTACAGTTCATAAGTTCATATTTTTATTCAAATTCAAAGTTTTTAATTTCGACTTGTTTTGCGAGTCTAACGTATAAATAAATTTAATGCTAGCAGGAAAGAACATTTTTTAAAAACTATTTTTATGTACAGTTCTTTAAAAAATTCAAAGTACTTGAAAAGCGTGTATATATATACATACATTTCAATGCTCTTAAAAATTGCTTTTTGGTTTAAAAAAAAAAAAAAAAAAAAAAAAACTGGCACGTTTTCAGAATAACCTCTTAAAATATGTATATATTAAAAAATAATAACAAAACCAAAATAAATTTAGCGTTTTTAATTTTAAGTTGAAAGTATATCTCTGCCGAAAAAATGTTAAATTAAATAAGGAAAATATTAGTTTAAATTGAAATTTTACTGAATAAGAAGTTTTATATATGAAAAAAAAAAAAAAGAAAAAAGAATTTCAACAGTATTACATGCACATTAGTTAGAATATTATTGATATTTTGAACTTTATCTTCAGTTTAGTTTTGAAATAAAATTTTTATGATGAAGAAAGTTTAAGGGATACATAACAATTAAAATATTAATGAATTTTCTATACTATATTTAAAAATTTTTTTAAACACAGATTTTGCAGAAAATAAAATAATTTCTCCCTTACAATGAAAATACATGATTGGCTAACAGACATAATGGCAATGATACATGGTCTTTTAAAAATAGATTAGAGTAGAATAAGAAGGGTCGACTATATTGAAGGTTTAATCCACCACATAGTTTTCACATTTAAAAGAATTTTAGAGTTTTTTATTAAGCGGCCTTCAAATATACCCTTGAATGCCCAATCAATAATCTTTATTTCCTGCGGATAACTGAAACAGGTTTCGAAAAATCACTTGTGTTTTGATCGTGAAAAGTGTTTTTTTTTTTTTTTTTTTTTTTTTTTTTTTTTTTTTTTTAAGAAATACTTTGTAACATTTTCTCAAAGTCACAGGAATTTATATAAATAGGTGTTACGTAATACAGATATCTTGAGATTTCCTTTGAGTCATAAAGATTATACAATAAATTACGCTAAACATAACCATGTGATAAATTAAAAAAATGCCTATGTTGTGAGGATAGACCCAATCAATGTGAAGGAAGGTTGACTAAAAGATGAATGCTTCCTTTATCGTTTTTTTTTTCTTTTTTTTTCATATTTCTTTTACACACTGCATTTAAGGAGGTGTTAATGGTTATATTCCTAAAATATTGCCTAATTATTCTGTAAAGCTACATTAAAATTGTGTGATAGAAAGGAAATGACTAAAAACTGATTAAAGATAAGTATTAAAAATATCTATAGGAGCAATAAAAGGTTTAATGACATATGAATGCGAAAATTTACAGGCATTTCTTTTAAACTAGTACCCATATTATGTAATTTGGAAGAAATTTCCCAAGATGGACACAATGAGTTGAATCCAAACTACGTGGTGTCTAGTATTGCAAAGTCAACTGTCGCAAAAATGGGTTTAAAACGGGAATTTCTCTTTTTTGTCTTCATTTTCGTCCCGTAGTTTTTTTTTTTTTTTTTTTTTTTTTTTGTACACCAAACGTTCCTATTTTTCAACAATAATTAAACCATGTAGCAAAAATATATACTGCACTTTTTATCTGAATTTATTTCTTTTAAGAAATTTTACAATAAAAAATTAGGTGGGATTCCCATATATGGCGTGTCTTGACTCATTATTTTCTTATGATTAAAATCAGTATTTCTTCTAATTTCATATATATTAACTTATGACACAATTATAATTTGATTATTGATTTTATAACGAATAAAATGATGCATGAAACTTCTAGGTTCTATACTTTAAAAAAAGTTCAATTTGTAAAAAATGAGTCATAATATTCTCTAAATAACCTTTCTATCTAAGTAAGATTTTTATTATTTATCGTAGAGAAAATATACGTAATACCGGATATATTTTTCTAAATGTAGAATATTTTTTATATGTATGAAAGTTTTTTAAATATATTTTATTTTATGACTAGTTATAAAAGCTTTTACTTTAAAGGCATTATTAATGAGGAAATTATATGCCATTAAAATATTTCATGAAACAAGTAATGTAATTTTTAATTAGTTGTCAGTTACGATATTAAACATGCTGGTTAATTCTATCTTACAGATTACATTTTGGAAATACATAAGTAAATAATGTTACATAAATCATGTTATAAAACCTAACACCAAAAAGGTAACTGCGTAGAACAAATAATGATATTCATTTCATAGACTCCTCATGGCTAACACATTACTTTAAGAAAAGTAAATAAGTTTCGTCTTATCGTAAAGCGAAATTAAGCGAAAAGAATGTATTAAAGAGACGTATTTTATGTACCCTTTTATTGAATTCATTTGCAGTCAATTTAGAAAAAAATAATTTACACATCAGTAAAAGTTAAAAAAAAAATCCAGATTGAAGCACTCATTTGTTTAACATTATTATTATTATTATTATTATTATTATTATTATTATTATTATTATTATTATTATTATTATTATTATTATTATTATTATTATTATTATTATTATTATTATTTTACACAAGCGACTTTTAAAGTAAAATAATAACAATATAAAAATGAAAAAATGTATATCCATTAAAAAACGTATAAATACCTGTTTAATGAACGGTTCTGCTTCGTTCGTGCACACCATTGACCGCTTCATCAAGATTGAAACAAAAAAAAGGTTTTTGCAAAAATTAAAAAAATAAAATAAATAAATAAATGAAAACTTGGAAAAAAAGATAATGATGTAATAATGAAAGAAGTCATTTTAATAAAAATCACCCTGAGTCAACAGAAATTATTTTATTTATTTATTTATTTTTATAAAACGTGTTGTGTTAAGTTTTATGTAATTCAAAGGAGAATGATCATTGTATACACTCCCTCTGCGCAAAAGATCTAGTGTTGCGCTTTGTTTAATTTATATCCGAAATGTCCATCATTAGATAGAACTAAGATTACTATTTATAAACAATGATGGATATTTTGAAAAAAGACTTGCCTGTTTTATAGCATCTATTATAAATCGATCTAAAATACTAATAGAATGCTGATGTATCTACAATTAATGGGAATGACTACTTTAATATACGATATTATAGTAGCAATCTATTAAAAAATAAACATGCATTTAAATGGAAATACATTACTAATATAATTTTTTTTTAATTTCACACATTTTCTCCTTTTTCGTGTACCAACTGCCTGGAGCTGAAGAAAATATCTTCTATAATATCTCACAAGAATTAAAGAAATCTTTATTACAACGCATTATTGAATTTAGTTGAATTTAGTTTTTATTGAATTTAGTTGTAGTTAATTTAATGAAGTATTAATTGCTGCACACATCTAACAAGATTCAAGAAAATCAATCCTCGCTTTTATATAAACATTTACAAGATTTCTTTTAACAGTAATGTTTAAGCTAAAATAACAGCATTACAAAAATAAAATATGGTCATTTAAGAACATAGATAAGAAAAAAAATGTTCCAATTTTTTGTGTAAATTATACCTAAAATATAAAATTTAAAAGTGATAAGAGATTATAGAATTTAACCCTCTAAGCGTTTGGCCCGTAATATTCCGTACACTAAGCTCCGGTTTCACTGCAATATAAGCAATGTTTAAGATATTATAATTCTATAAATTTAATGAATTTTCAAATTATTGAAGAATGATTAAGACTTTTAAGGATTACATTTATATTCCTAAATAAGATTTTTTATGTAATATTGAAAGAATCATATTTTATTAGCATTTAAAGCAAAATGCAGAGAAAACAACATTACAATTTTACCCATTTGCAAGACGCTTGGAGGGTTTTAAAGATTATGGTGTTAGAAGTTTATAAACTGATTTATATTATTTAATAAGGTTATAAATAGTATATTGTATTTTTCTCAAAATCTGCTTTTTAAAAAATTGATGCATTTATCTACAATTAATTTTTAAGGTAAATATTTGAAACATTATAAGATTGGGTAAATAACTTGATTCTTTAAAAATAGCTATTATTTTAAATCAGTATGATATTTTGTTTTTTAAATAATGAAACATAGTTTCTTAGAATTCTGTGAATTGTCATAGTTTTTTAGTAAAGTATTTTCAGTGCTACTTATTTTAAGCAAACATGAAAATTGCATCTTATTATTCTCAAATAATATGTTTCTTGGCAGTATAACACATTTTAAGTTGATATGTACTTAGAAAAGTGAACTGAACAGACAGTGTTAAAAACGGACTTCATGGAGATGTTTAAAAAGTTAATTAATTCTTGAAAACTAACTTATGCATGAAATTCATTTCTTTTAATTTATATATGGCGTAATATATTTACTTTTACTGTAAAAATTGTAATACAATGTTTTTTCATCTCTATCTTCATTTTAACGTAAAATACATGATGTTAACATTTATCTAAAACCACTTCGTTTTACTTGTCGAAATGTTCCACGTGGCTTTAACTGGTTATAAATTATATTAGATAAACAGATCTGCATGTATTGTGCGCACACAATGAACCACTTTATCAATATCAGCAATGCTTGAACTATGTACATAAACATCCAAATCACAGTCTATATTCTAGTGTCTGTTGGAATGCCGACATACTCAATATCTATTTCGCCTGATGAACGATTCGTTCAGTTGCAACGAGAAAAAATATTGTAAAGTTTTAATTCAAAGCAAAAATTTAATACACAAACAGTAACATAATGGCCGACCGTTAAGTGTGTAATTAGGCTAAATTTGAGATCATTGGTTGCATCTATACAAATGACGTTAACGATTAGCTCCATAATTATAATCCATCTAATGTGAGGTCCTGTTCAGATGCATTGTTATGTGCATGTGGATTAGGGTGGATCGATTGTCTATGGCGAAAAAAAATTACCATTAACCAAAATCTACCTATGCCGAAAAGATGTTCCATTGTATGGAGATTAAGGGAAAAATAATAAAAAAAATTAATTTTAAAATTTAATGCTGCCACAAAAGGGTTGAATTTTCGAAAAATTTTTAAAAAAGACCGAATTTTGGTTAGGTTATTTTTCTCAAAAACTAATTATTTTAATAATTTTTTTAATCCAACAATGTGGAAAAGATGATGTATCGTATGGAGGTTAAGTAAAAAACAATAATAAATAATAAATTCAAATTTTAATACTGGCACAAAAAAGTTTAAAATACGATAAAATATTGAAAAAATGGAAAAAGATCTAATTTTGGTTAGATTTATTTTTGACGCAAAATAATCATTTTAATATCAATCAAAACCTACCTTTGCGTAAAAAATATTATATTGCATGGATATGAAGTATAAATAAATAAATAAATAAACTAATTTCGAAATTTAATAATGCTGCAAGTGATTTAAAGTTTCGAAAACCTGGCAATTCCAGTTTCATCAGTTAGGATTTGTCTACCTGTGTATTGTGTAGCTTAGTGTACCTTGAATATTACTGTACCGTGGCGTTGTTAAAAAAAAAAAAAAAAAAAAAAAAAAATAAAGTAAAAAGAGAGAGAGAGACGGAGAGATATGAATTACACACTATTTGGGTCTGGCTTTGATATGCCAGTAAATATGCTCCCTATTACAAAAAGTTATAAAATTTAAATATTGTTATTTAAAAAATAACCGAAGAAGGGAATCAGTCAACATCTATTTATTTCCTGCCAGTGAGAAGGAGTTGCTAATAAGTTACAAGTGACCTGTAAATGAGATTCATTCTAAATAATTTACCACAGCAGCATTTTAAGAAAAATTAAACTGTTTAACGACAAATATTGCGCTCTTCTTAATTCTTGTAAAACAAAATAAGATATTGAAAGCTACTACAGTCTTTTGAACCATTTCCGAATATACTGCATATTTTTTTTTCAGTTCAATAGATTTGAATGTGAATATGAATATTAAGTGTAAACTAAACCGACGTATTGAGAGCAAACTCACTTTTCTGCATCATCAGCTATCATTGAAAAGCCAAAATGCTGCCGAGCGAGGTGTCACATCACCTGTAGTGACAAAGATTGGTATCAGCCAAATCTATTGGACAGTTTGGGCATTTCCGACAAAGCAGGTGCTGCCATCGTGTCTGGTGCACTTCAAGATGTGGGCATTATCTCACAAAACTATGAATCGAATGCTATTGACAGAAAAAAAATCGGCTAATGACAAAACAAACCAAAGACCACTCCATCGTTTTAGTCATTCTCTTTAGTCATTTGTAAAAGATTATGATCATGGCCATTTTCTTTAAAATTTGATGGGTGTAAAGACAGACTACATCACTAGAAAACAATAGAAGAAAAATCAGAAGCAGACTTGAGCTTGAAAAAAGAGCTTGGTTCCGAATACATCGGCCACATATATGTAAATTCTGGGAGAGTACCAAACAATTTGAAAACATGACGTAAATTTTTTTGTCATGTGTAAACAATAATATACATGTAACAAAGTTGGTTGCGATCGGTTGTGACGGAATATCTGTTAACATAGATGTTAAAGGATGTGTTATTCGAAATAGGGAACTGATCTTCAAGCGTCCACTACAATGGTTTTTGTGCTAGTTACACACCAATGAGGTTCCACTATGTCATCCTTTTGCAGCGTGGATGGAACCGTACAAATATTTCACATCACACAAAATGTTTCACTGGTAAAATAGAAGATTATTCGCAGCATGTTAGAAGCTTTTTGTATTTTCATTTATGTCAGTATATGAATTCTAAAAGCGCTTGAGTGAAATCAAACGGTCTGTTGTAATCCTAACCATTACATTAAAAAAATATCTATATTTTCCATTTACCAACTTTTTGACCTTTTGCGATGGATTACATAGATTTAATTAAATATTAAAATGTGTCAAACCTCCACTAACTGACGGATTTAGTAACGACATGATTTCAGAAGCAATAGGTAAATCCAGCAATCATTCTAGTGGAAATAACATCTACTATAAATAATATCTATTCATGCAACGCTCATTCTACAAAACTAATAATCAAATGAGTCACGGAAGTATTTCTGCTGTGTGTGGACCATACATAAAAGACGGTTTTATAAAAATCGAATTGAATTACAAAATCTCATGTCGATTTTCAATACCGAATGTCATTATCGCCTTTTTCTTGATTTAATACTAATGAAGCTGTTAAATAAGAAATTAAAGTTTTTAATCTTGTAATCAATTAAATATCCCGTCATTGCAATAAATGTTAAAAATTCTAAAATTCATATTTTATTTTACAAAAAAAAAAAGATTGATTTTTTACTGTAAAAACGTTCAAATGCATAAATTTGAGCCACAATGCGGCAGATTTAAATTTTGAAATTAATATTTTTAATTATTTTTCTCATACTCAGCATATAATATAACATATTTTATGCATAGGTAGGTTTGGGATAATTTTTTAAACTATTATTTTGAATAAAAAATCATCTAGCCAAAATTAAGTCTTTTTTTTTTTCAAAATTCAACCTCATTGTGGCAGTCGTAAAATTTAAAATTATTTTTTTTAATTATTTTTCCCTTAATCTCCATCCAAGAGAACATCTTTTCCGGATAGGTAGGTTTTGACACTGTGCAAAAAAAATTTTCGATCCACCCTAATGTGGATGTTAGATTTTCTTAAGTAACCAACAAAAATTATTCGTAAGAATATCTGGATGATATAATACTTTAAAAATTATAATAAATATTCGATTTTGAACTTTCTAATGACTATATATGTTATTTTATTATTGTTATTATTTATTATGTTATTTTAATAATGATTTTGGGTTGCTTTGCTTTATCATTAAAAATATAAACTAGTTTAAGTTAGAAAAATTGTTATTTAACACAAATTTCAAAGTCTCTAAAAGCAGAATAACTTCGGGATTAAAAACTGATTTCTTTTCGAAAGCAAAAAAGTGTGTTACATTTTTAAATTGGAATATATTTTTAGAATTATAGAACATTTGTATACAAAATTATCTTTTTTTTATAGATTTTCCATTCCACTTTTAACAAATATCACATTCAAGGGCTTTTTTAAAAATCAAGTACAGTTTTCTCTGAAAATGATATTTTTGAAATGTATACAGTGTAAAACAATAGGATATTTTACAAATAACGGGAGATGTAGTGGCGGCAAAGTCGTTATATATTCTCTGTTTTTACATGAAACATCCTATTTAATATGCTTCAGTTTTCAGAAAATAAATTTT
Source organism: Maratus speculifer (assembly GCA_964019185.1). Lineage (NCBI taxonomy): Eukaryota > Metazoa > Arthropoda > Arachnida > Araneae > Salticidae > Maratus > Maratus speculifer. The sequence goes on along the minus strand of OZ025294.1, from coordinate 162,892,023 downwards.
AAATTTTATAAATGAATGTGAGTATTGGCATAAAAAAATAATAAAAATAGGTATAATATTTAGGTTTATTCAGGGTTCTCGTTTCTGCTCGCCTTTGCACCGAATCACGACAAAGTACTTCATTTGACGATTAAAAGAATAATGACACTCGTGAAATTGCGTGTGCTCAGCTTCTATGCTTTATTTATTTATTTTGTGTGTGTGTGCATGTGTATATGTGCCAATACAGTCGATATTCCTATCCTCGTTTCTGAATGATTGATATCATTTTATATATTGGATCGCACCATGCCATTTACATCACTTTAGTTATAAAGATATCGACGCACATCAATTCGGTTTAGCCGTAGTGAAAGACCCTGAAAGTATTATGCGATAGCTATTTTTCAATTGTACGTTAATCGTAATCTATGTACAGTCTTTGTTCCGCTAAGAACAGAAACAAAATTACACGTCTTAAATGCAAAATAAAGATGTTTCTTCTCGACTGCGGTATTGAAATTAGCCATTTTCCATACTTTTTTATTAATTGCATATACAATATCATTGGCCGGTGATTTTTTCCTTATCTGTTAAGAGTCGAAATCCCTTGCAATTTTTAGTGCATATTTTCACAGCAGCAAAGATAGTGTTATTTATTTCTTATTTAAACTGTTAGAAATTATCTGAAACACCGATACATATTGCGGAGATATTTGGAATGTGCTTTTTTTAATAGTGTTTCTAGCAGTTAGTCTAATTTTTTATCTTTAAGCAATTACTAATGTAGGTTACATTTTTATAAATATAATACGATAAGGATTTAAATAAACAAAATTTTTTCAGTGTTTTACGCCGAAACTATTCTGCTAATATTTCTTTTCATTTAGCTAAAGTTTTTTATTTCTTTTTAGCAAAATTGCTAAAGTTGTTCAAAAGCCATAGAGAACCATGCGTATATTGTGCCTCTTTTATATGGAAAAAGCATTTATATTACATTTATTGTATCCGTTTTTCACAGCCCTGCCTTCTTCGAGATAATAACCCCGGTACTTGAATTTTTAAAAATGAATTTTCTATTTCTTATATCACAGATCAATAACCAAGAAGATTACAACAGCCTAAAAAATACGAATTATAAAAAAATAACTTTATGCTTTCGGTTCTCTCTCTACCATAAAGGAGATTTGAAAAACATTTCCGTTTTTCCCTCTTGAAGGAATATTTTCGTTGGTCTTGAAAAACATTTTTTGTTCATTTAACGAGTAAGGATAAAAATGAAATTTTCTGTATGTTCGGAGAAAATGCTTTATTTATGTTTAAAACTAAAATTATATACAGATATTTCATGTAATATATTACAAATTTATAATATATTAATACATTAAATTTTATCAACTGTTATTTCACATAAAATAACCATTAAATGTACAGATTATATATACATAATGCATTGTCTAAAGAATTTCTTTTACGCTTCAGTATAATTGCATCAATATAAAGAGAAATTAAAAATGTAATTAATTATCGTAATTTTTACATAATGTGTAATATATATAGAAATATCAATATGGTGGCATTTTTCTAAGTATTAAAAGCAATGTAAATGCGAAACATATAGCTAGGATACTGAGGGATGATACATTGCATGCTACTTGCTTTTTTGTCTGCCTCTATAGAGATTATAATACTGGTACCCGCAGTTAAAGTGTAAATACTGACAAACTGGTAACAGTCTAAAAGACGAAGTTTGAAAATTTAAGTTCTTGTTTCCAATTTTCTCCCTAATGAAAAATAAGTTTCTGTTTGTCTCTCTTGGCTGAACCTTTTCTTTTATCTCATTTGGAGGAACGTTTCCATTTTTCACTCTTTGTCATTTTAATTTATTTTTTAAGCATTTTAAAACATTTTATTATTATTTTTAACGTAACGAGTAACGGCAATAAGGAATTTTTCCGTTCATTCCATAAAAGCGTTTTTTTTCTATTCAAAACAAAATTTTCTGTTAAAAGACGAATATTTCATATAAAATCACCATATGTACAGATTTTTTTATAATGTTTTTGTTGGACAAATTTTTTAAAGAGGAATCTGGACTCTTAAAATTGTACAACAAATGTATAAGTGTGATTGAATATCGCATAAAGGGTTTCATTTAATATTTATTTCAAAACAACCTATATTTAATTAATAAACCTAAATTATTAATTTATAATTTTAGAATTCTTACATAAACGGTAGCACCAATAAATTTAATTCTAATGTAATTATAAAATGAAGTTATTTATTTTTATCAAATTAAAAATGTTCATATCAAATTATTAATTTTTTTTGAAAATTCGAAATTTAGAAAAAAAATATATAAAAATATATATATAAATATTAAATAAATTTTTAAATTTCTAAAAACAAAAGTTGTTAAAATAAAATTTAAAAGGCTGAATACATAATAAATTGCAAAACATTTTTAAAATAGAAAAAAAAATAATTGTGATTCTCAGTGATTAAAGAAAATATATATTTTTTAAATCGGCAAAAATATGAAATTTCTTCAAATTAAATTTTTAGCACCGGGGTTCGAACTAAGAAAATCATATGGTTTACCTCTAAGACATGATAACTATATGAAAAGCTTTCAAATTAAGGTTCTCTTTTTAAAAAATAATTTGCAAAAATCAATGGATGACATTGAAAAAATAATATATTGCAAGTAATAGACTATTTCAAAAAATTTAATTTTTCATGTTGCATGACACTTTCAACTGTAAGTACACAAATTTTAAAGTCTTTTATTTATACAGTTTATGTATACGGATTGTTTGAGTGACAGACAGATAAATGATAGAGATTTCAACAGTAGAATTACTTTTAAAACGTATCTTTTGAGCAATAAACTGGTCGTTGGGGGCCACCGTAATACTTCCCTGTCATAGATATGCATACTATAAAGTATGAAAATAAAACATACATAAATTACACTAGTTTACACGATTTTTATACCCCAGCTGAAAGTTGTTCATTTATTGTTCATTTAAATAGAGTGATCCAGAAAAAATAATAAAAAGATTTTGTCACGTCTGGTTTAAGAAATATTTATTTACTTAACTGGATTACATAATATTGGTATTAATATTTTTAAAAAATCAAAAAAGGCTAATTTTTGTTTTTTATAGTTATTTGGATCACTTTCTCTTATAATGGACAAGCAGTAATCCCCTAACATGTTTTCATCCCAAAATCCCTGATGTCATTCTTCAAAAACCTTTAAATTTTGGTGAAAACGCTCCCCTTGTTCGTCACTCATACTTCCTAAGTTTTCAGGGAAAAAACTCAGATGCGAATACAGAAAATGAATCTTTAATGACATGTTTACTCCCATCTGTTGAAAATGTCTTAGTAAATCGGCAACAATAAATGCCCATTAACCCGGACCACGGGACAACCCCGGCTATAGACAACGTAACTTTTGAGTTTGGTGTTATTAAGTTCCATTGCTGTAGGCCTGAACCAAGAAACTGATTTAAATTTTGATAATTGTAAATCTCTCATAAGATCATTTAATTCGGCTTGGTTTATTAAATGTGGAGTCTTTTCTTTAAGAGAGAACTCGTCAGAATCACTAAAAAACGATTTGAATTTAACATCACTTTCCTTGTCATCTCTTAGTATATTTACACTCGAATTACTGGTACAAACTGGACGTGGTAGATCTTTTGAGCGTAAAAAGAACGTAATAACAGATGGAACTTCGGAATATGTAATACTCGCTTATTTTTTGTATTATATCCACCGTCTTTGTAACACAAATGTAACAATCATTTTCATGATTACTTAGGTTCTCTCCATAGCATTGGTGAACTAAAAGGAAGGTGTACGTTTTCTCCTGATGACCACTGGAGTAACTGATTAAACAACTTTCGCAAAACACATGAGGCACCCACTTTTTATCTTGGTTTGCAAAATGAAATCCAAAATAATGAAGATATGCTCTTTTTAACAAACTACAATGGGTTTTCTTTTTTTTAAAATATAAACTGTCCACAAACATATGAAAAACGATCAGAACTCGGTTTACACTTTCTACTCGACATTTTAATTCAATCCGAAACAAAATATTTGTTGTTTGAAACGAACAAATGAACATTAAACTGTTGTCATCACGCTTGGTAGTTAAAAAAACAATTGACTGCAGAAAGAAAATTGTGACGTGATAGAATATTTTTTCCGACGCTTTTAGGTTTAAGGAAGGTATATTAATACATTTATATACATTTCTTTTGCGGTATATAAAAGAAGTTGATTTTTGTAAACTATTGTTATTTATAAAATGAAAAAAAGGTATAGTTCCGTAATATCGAGGTAACTAATATTAAATAGGCATATTTCCATTATTACAAACAAGTACATGCCAAATTTCAAGTCTGTATCTCAATTTGTGCGGGAGATAGAGCTTTTACCGACACACAGACAGACCGACGGCAATTTTTTCTTTCTAAAAATATGTTTTTCTGAATCTCCAGTATCTGAAACGTGTAAATCCGTCATTTTTTTCGATTTTCTAAAACAATTGCAAGACTTGTCCTATACTATTTATAGTGGGTAAGTAAAATATAAACGGTGTATATGTATATGTATTCAAAGTATATAGACAAAAATAAAACGCATGTTTAAAAAATTGCATGAAAAAATATATATTTGCGATATCCTGTGTATTATGTCTCAAAATGTCATAAGGAGAAAATTGACATTAAATTTTAGGAAATGTTGTTGAGTGCTGTTAGCAATTGAGTGGATACTATTTTAAAAGCCATAGCTTCTGTTCTTATGCAAATTTCAAGGAAACTATTATACCAATATGTTCATAAAAGATAAGACTTCAATGTCTAAAAAATTTAAATTAAATCAAAATATTTAAATTTTAAGAATATTGAAATCCCTTAATCATTATATTAGTATAAATGCATCAATACAAAACGACTTTCATAATAAATTTTCATAATTATTTAATATACATTGTAGATATACTTATTTATTTTTTATAGGAATATTAATATAATTGTAGTTTTTTAAGTGTAAAATGCAGTGCAAATGCTTTTTATTCTCCTAGGATACTCAGCGATGACATTTTATACACAACTTTTTGTTTTTCATCTCAAAATATTATATTTTAGGACTTTATTTTTTTTCCTTAAAAAATATTTTAAGTGCAAATACCTGTTATTAAAAATCTATAATAAAAACAGTATTTTAAGTGATATTACATATTATAGACGTTCTTTGTCTAAATAACCGTAGCATTATAGCGCTTAAAACTAAACATGTAAGAAATATAATTTAGAATTTAGAGCTAACTAAAATGGAAACATATTTAAACTGGGTACATGCTTAAATTACATCTAACGTACTAGGAATCTATTGATAATCTGATATAGAAAATATATCTTCTTGTCGATCCATTAGCATGAAGAAAAAATAGTTCAGACATAAGTGCTGCTTAAATAGTGAAAATGCCCTTGTGCAGATATTGATTAATATTTTGGGTGAGTCATATTTTATCGTAGTAAGTGAAGTGAAGTCATTAATCAATATTTGTTCCGTAATACACATTTTATATTATAATATGTATTGATTGAGTGTTTAGGCGATTTTTCAGTATTAAATGTATAACTGGATTAAATTGATTGACGAGAATTGCCAAATTGTAATTTTCTTGAATGTATTGATTTTTCAGTTTATGATCAATTTTATTAACTATCCCCTAAATTATTGGATTTGTTATTGCGAACTTTTAAAAGATTAAATAAACAACATTGATACTTTGATATTTATAAAATAAAATTTACATTGTATATATGAATGATTTAATAAAGATATTCTTTATATTGTATATAAAAAAAGATAATCATTATAAATTTTATGCACGTATTTTTATCATCGCAAGGTCATTTTTATTACTTTCAACAGTTTAATTTTAATTCAGAAATTTTAAATTTTTCTTAAGTAGTGTTAAGTGGATTAATTACGTCTACTTTGTGCATTTTTTTTCTTTTTCGAAAATTGATATTTATAGTGCGTAGGAAGTGTTTTTTTTTTTTTTAAGTTAAAGGGGTGATTATAATTATCCTATCAAAATCTCACAACAACAAATGTTTGGGGTACTTTAGACCACTACTGGGGAAATTATGACCAGTATATTTTCTCTTTATACTTTCCTATGCACATTTGTTTGCAGTACTTGTTACCATTAAAACTCCAAATTCAAAAATCCATTTATGAAAAATTATGGTAGACTTAGTTTTAAATTTCTGTTCGGATATCAAAAATGCATCAAACTAGTGAAAAAGTACATCTAAAATAAAAATTACATTAAGAGATCAATAACTAAGCCTGAAACAAAAATTTACCATACAGAGATTTTTGCAATATGCAAGTGGTCTTAATTAACCCCAGGTCATATTCACCCCCTCGTCATAGTTACCCCACCTGATCCTATATGCCTATATATAATAGTTATAATTTCACTGTTTATAAATCTTCTAAAATAATTCTTGTGCTACTGTTTTCAGATTTTAAAAAAATAGTTATATAAGAATGGAAATTATGTTCTGATTTATTTTCACCATTCCTAATACAAAGTATGTGCATGCAATAGCACAGCTAAATAACGCAGCCAGTGTATGCGGTACTTTCTCCTCACATTACTTCTTTAGGCGGTGTTATTTTGAATCTTATATGACTACTATTCCATAGTTATACTATGACATCATCGTGAACTCTTTTTTAGACATTTGCATGCCTACAAAAATGGATAATTTTGACGTCACATTGATTTATGTATTACTTATCTTCTACATTATGTAGCGACAATAAGATTTCCTTTTTATAACGGTGCAATCACCGTTTTATTCATCCGCAGTTATGATATGTACATTATGTATAGTGCGAATTACATCCATGTTTCCTTTTTTAATTTATGCATTTTCGTTGCAGAAGGCTCACTAAATTTTTATTCTGCGATTAAAAAAATATAAATTTTAATTTAGGGCACATATAGGAGAACGAAATTTAAGAAACACCATGTTGTAGTATAAATTGCAAGACGTTTTCCTATAGTTTTTTTTAAAATAAACAATAGACTGTTCTAGTGTTATAATTTAAAAAATGACATACAGATTTTTCTAATACATTTTTTATAGTAATCATTTTTCCAATGCTTAGTAATTGATTTATTGCAGAGAACGAGGTAATTTAACACACACACACACATATATATATATATATATATATATATATATATATATATATATATATATAACACAAAGACTACGAGAAATAGGCATTGTAGTTCAGTATTAGAAAGTTACGATCCAAATTTGAGGGGTTTAGTACTGTAATACTGAGCATGATTTACTGAAATGCTAAAATATTTTTTTGAAATCATCAATTTTCTAAAACTTTTATAAATATGGTAAACAAATATTGTTACAATATACAATATGTTTTTACATTATTGAATTCCAAATTACTTAATAATTGAATTATCACATTGTTAGAACTAAAATATCAAAAAATGTCCAAACTCGGGATTGAATTCGGAATCCTTGGAATAGCGTGGCATTTCTCACTCCATACATTGGCGAGATTGCAACTGCAACACAAAATTGAAAAACACACATAAAACTGTGCACATAAAACTTTGAGCACATAAACCTCTGGCGTAATATGCGACACAAAGGGACACAGCATCGGTGTAATTTCATGGGTAATTTCAATGCTGAAAATTAGTTAAATAATTATTAAAACAATCCTTTTTTTTTTCTTTTTTTTAAACATTGTATTGTTTTCGTCATAAATTTGAAATTTATGAACTTTACGGTATTATTATTTTTTTAACATTCAAAACCATTTAAAATATTTGTCAGAGTGCATTGCGTGGTAACACATGTATAAAAAAAGACGCACATACATGTGCGTAAATACATACACAATTCATTTATCATTTAATTGACTTTCAATAAGCATTTTCAGGCAACGAACACGGTGAAAAATTTATCCGTAAACAATTTATAAATATGCAAAATTTTGTTTTAAAAAAATATCAAAGCTGCACTAAAACAATAATAAATAAACGAAAAGAAAACTTAGCAATAAAACTAAAGTACTTGTAAAAGAAAATTGCTGAATAATCTGGAGAAAACACTATGAAGATAACAAATGTGAAAATTCATGCAAATATAATTTAAAAAGAGCATTAAGTAAGAATTTTTACATTATAAATAATAAAATGACAACTAAAACAATTAAAGGAAGGAAAGAAAATATCCCAATTTTATTTTTATACCTATATAAACTTTATTTAGTTAGTACGTAACTTACTATATTTATAATAAATGTTTTCAAGCATCAATTTCACTGAAAATAGATCTTTAAACACGTTTAAGTTATTTGCAAAGTTGCAGTTTAAAATATATTAAAGCTACTTTCAGAACAATAGCAATACAAACAAGTAATTTTGATGTGTGGAAGAGAAAATAAAGCAGCACTAACAAAAATGCTATATGGGCCATTTTCACCATTATCTTACATTTCATGGCAACGGACTTGACAATTAACGGATTTGAAATTTCAAATAAAAATAAAAAACTATTAAAATGAACTAGCTTGTATGTTTTCTAACTTAGATAATAATTTACATAGCTTCTAAAACTATTTAGTAAACTTATTTAGCAGCTTACATTTCATCGCTTACATTTCATGATAACGCACTTGACATTTCAAATAAAACTATTAAAAATGAACTAGCTTGTATAATTTCTAACTTACATAATAATACATATAGCTTCTGAAACTATTTAGTAAACAATATTTAATTACAAAAGTGCAAAAATCATTATTTTAATATTAAAATTTACGGTAACAGACTTGACAAAAAAAAAAAAAAAAAAAAAAAAAAAAAAAAAAAATACCAACCTTGATAAAAGTTTATTCTTGCTACTATTACATTGCTTCACATTTGAAGAGTAAAAAATGGCAAGTAGTAGTAACTTGGAAAGGAAAATTGCTGAATAATCTGGAGAAAACACTATGAAGATAATAAATGTGAAAATTCATGCGAATATAATTAAAAAAGAGCATTAAGTAAGAATTTTTACATTATAAATAATAAAATGACAACTAAAACAATTAAAGGAAGGAAAGAAAAATCCCAATTTTATTTTTATACCTATATAAACTTTATTTAGTTAGTACGTAACTTACTATATTTATAATAAATGTTTTCAAGCATCAATTTCACTGAAAATAGATCTTTAAACACGTTTAAGTTATTTGCAAAGTTGCAGTTTGAAATATATTAAAGCTACTTTCAGAACAATAGCAATACAAACAAGTAATTTTGATGTGTGGAAGAGAAAATAAAGCAGCACTAACAAAAATGCTATGTGGGCCATTTTCACCATTAGCTTACATTTTATGGCAACGGACTTGACAATTAACGGATTTGAAATTTCAAATAAAATCTAGTCGTTGGAGGCCACCGTATTACCCATCATTTATATGCATATGAAAATAAAATATGTGAAAACTATTTATACAATGTATTTCAATTCCAAAACTAAATTTAAATGTTGTTAATACACATTGTAATACTCTATTAATGAATTGCTGATGCACCAATTTCAACAAATTATATAAAACGCCAAACTACTCAAGAAGTACCAAAGTACGTAAAAGAAACATCCTTATACCTCCAAAAATAATAATCATATTAACTAACAGTTTGCTGCGTCGGATTAAGCGTCTCATTTTCAATTAAAATATACCTCTGAATTGAAATTTGAATGCAATACAGGATCATAAAAAATCGAAGAATGTGGAAAACAGGATAACCTATTCTTACATACTAAGTACATACAAAGTTTCAAGTCTCTATCTCAATTTGTTCGCGAGATAGAGCGTTTACAGAAAGACGGAAGGCAATTTTTTTTTTTCTAAAAATATGTTTTTCGAAATCTCCAGTGTCTAAAACGTGTAAATCCATCAAAAAATATAAATATACTCTATTAATGATAATATAATAATACTCTATTAATGAATTGCTGATGCACCAATTTCAACAAATTATATAAAATGCCAAAGTACTCAAGAATTACCAAACTACGTAAAAGAAACATCCTTATACCTCCAAAAATAATAATCATATTAACTAACAGTTTGCTGCGTCGGATTAAGCGTCTCATTTTCAATTAAAATATACCTCTGAATTGAAATTTGAATGCAATACAGGATCATGAAAAATCGAAGAATGTGGAAAACAGGATTAAAAATATCTCGACAACTAATAATCCGATCGACTTTGTTCTTTATGCAAAATTTATGTTTTTTTATTGCCTTTTACATACATTCCTTAAAATAAAAAAATTCGAAAATTTTTATGTACCTTTCATCAGAACGAATTTTTCGAGAATCCGGAAAAAATAGTTCCGGATAATCGAGGTTACTGATATTCAACAGGCTTCGTCCTATTCTTACATACTAAGTACATACAAAATTTCAAGTCTCTATCTCAATTTGTTCACGAGATAGAGCGTTTACAGACAGACAGACAGACGGACGGCAAATTTTTTTTTCTAAAAATATGTTTTTCGAAATCTCCAGTGTCTAAAACGTGTAAATCTGTCAAATTTTTTTTTTCGATTTTCAAACCGTTTGCAAGATTTACCCTATACTACGTATGATGTGTAAGTAATAAAAAACTATTAAAATGAACTAGCTTGTATGTTTTCTAACTTAAATAAACTTTACATAGCTTCTAAAACTATTTAGTAAACTTACTTAGGAGCTTATATTTCATCGCTTACATTTCATGATAACGGACTTGACATTTCAAATAAAACTATTAAAAATGAACTAGCTTGCATAATTTCTAACTTACATAATAATACATATAGCTTCTGAAACTATTTAGTAAACAATGTTTAATTACAAAAGTGCAAAAATCATTATTTTAATATTAAAATTTACGGTAACAGACATGACAAAAAAAAAAAAAAAAAAATACCAACATTGATAAAAGCTATATGCTTGATAAAAGCTTATTCTTGCCACTATTACATTGCTTCACATTTGAAGGGTAAACAATGGAGAGTAGTACTTTAACTATATAGTTTAACTACATCACCAAATATTTGTACTAACTTTAGGCAGCATTCGAAACCTATTTTGACTAAAACAATCACAAGGGAACCGACTTGCGAAAAAGTGAGTGACAAAAGAAATTTCTTAAAGAAAAAATCTTTTGTAATAAAGTTTTTCATTAATATAGAACACTAAAAGTTCCTATTTAAAATAATTAAACCTTTTTATTTAAAAAAGTTAGCTCAAATTTACAAAAAACACAGTGAAAAACATAAAACTTGGAATGGGACAGGCATTTTTGCTCAGAATAAAAATTTCAAAGATTTATATTTCAAAAAATTTTATTGATTTTTTTTTTTAATTTTTCATGTTAGAAATATTCAATATAATCTTCTTTGGCTAATGCTTAGCTCAAATCAAACATTAAATATTAATTTATGTTTGAATTTTCTTTTTTTTACTTTGGGACAGCATATGTAAGCGAAATTTGAAAACGGCCCATATATTCTGCACATTAAAGATCAAAAACAAAAAAGGAACACTTATAAATTTATACAAAGGTGTGCTACAAAGAAGCATAACTGATCATTTTTATAAGACATTAGATGTATAAAGATTTTTAAAAAAATCATTTTTTACACATACTTTTATGCACTTGATTTAGTTATTATTTGATTTATCTGATGGGCCTTTTCAAACATCAAACTCAGCCAAAAACTTCTCCGTAAACAATTCATTTATTCGCAAAATTTCAATTTAAAAAATGTCAAAGCAGCAGAAAAACAACAACAAAAAACAAAAATTTATTAGAGCGATAAAATCAGGGTTAAGCAAAGTTCTAGTCAGAAAAATTGCTAAATAATCAATAACTAAATTCTCTAGAACCTCATTTGGCTCTGTTTTCCTAAGGCAACATCTTTTCGCAAACGCATTGAATTTTCTAGCTGTGAGGGCAAAATTGAAGATGTATTCCATACACAGCTTAATATTCTTTAAAACAGTTTGAAAGAAATAAATGTTTTATGCGTTAGAAAGTGTTTTTATAAGTTTCCATTATTTATAAGAATGTTATGTATGAAATTTGGTAATATAATTCTTCTTTCATGCTATACATTTTAAACACTTTTAATGTATTTTTCCGATTGTTTTATTATTTGCAAGTAGTTAAAGTGCTAATTAAACTGATTATGCTTGTTAACTATTTTAATAAGGTACCCTGGGGTAATAACGCCAGGCGGGGTAATAACGCCAAGTGCTTATATTTTGCATAATTATGAAATAATCCGGTAAATGACACCCATGTGCTCTGCGCAAAAGAGTTTTGAGTCATATAAATCGCAAAAAACAGCTTCAAGTTAATTTGTTTCATTTTTAGGTCTTATTGTTTTTACAAACAACTAAAATTAACGCTTGATCTAAAATTTGCGAGATACGTTTTGTGATGTGAAGACTATCTTTTTATCCGAAAATGCTTTGTTAACTACATAAATTTGTAGTGCATTTCATGTACTTTTAAAATGTTGTTGAAGATTTTGGATATCTTCTCGAGATAATTTGTAATTTAAAATGTACTGCGCAATAACTATATCGGGGTAATAACGCCAATCCTTGACATTAATACCCCGGTTGATTCCCTACAGTGGCCGAGCTACATCCTAAATACTGATTCAAATAAACACAGTTAAAACTGTGCAATGTTTCTCATATTTCTATTTAAGCGGTCCTTTTTAAGCAAAAAGAAGCACACTGTTTGATATTCTTTTGCCCCATCCCCCCCCTCCCACACCACACCTTTATTTTTCTTACACTTTCACAAAAAATTGAACATTTTCAATATCTTAGAATGCAATTTGTTAATTTCTAAGTTTGTAGAGTTTGTATTTTTAGAACTGGGCTATCTAAATGCAATTATTTCATCTTATTTCATAGTTTTGTTTGCATGGCGTTATTACCCATATAGGTGGGTAATAACGCCAAATAGCATTGGTCAAGAAAAAACGCCATTACATTTTATGAATACATATCTGTTAAATTATTTTATTTTATATAGATAGTCAATGAGTTGCTGTATCAGATCCTATATTTGTTTGAAAAATACAATCTAAAACTAAGCCGTGAAAATTGGTAGAACCTTAACGTGGCGTTATTACCCCAGGGTACCTTATAATTAAACAATGCGGTTTATGAAATTCTAAATTGTTTATTAATTACCATAAATTTAATCCAAAATAATTATTAGAATTAAAAAAAAACAGTTATAGTATTTCAAAAAGCAATATAGCAAAATTTTATGTACCTTATTAACTAAGAACTCGTTCGATCAATCCCACTTTTTTAGGGAAAATTGTTAAAAAATCTAATTAAAAAAATCCATTTAGATAAATGTTAAAATTTGTCATATTGATAATCAACTTTGTGTTGAATGTGTTTAAATGGCATTAGATTGTTCAATATCAGAAATATTAGCATAAGAAAGAGAGTCTCCCATGCAAACTTCTATATTTTGTTTAAAATATTATTGACAAATCATTTTTTTTTCTGTGTGAAAATTTTTTAAAATTTTCGTTAAATTTCATTAAAATTGTTAACCGTTACTTTAAGTTGACCGTTTTCTTCATTAACACTATTAATTTCACCCTAAATATACCTACCACCTAAATATAGACCCTAGCGTGAGTCCTAACTACTGTGCAGTCACTTTCGTTTCCAGCGTGTTTTGCGTTATCCAGCTGTTGTTGTGATAGTAAACATAAATGTAGATTGTTTATTTCAGTGGAATTTCTTTCCTTCTTAGCTAGCTGGACAGATAAGGATAATTGAAATTTAGTTCTTAAAAGAACTTTTTTGTCATAAAAAAATAAAATATCAAAATAATAGATCAATTTAATTTAAATGCTTTAAGTGATAAATTAAAAATAACATAAAAAGATTATAGTTTGACATGTTTCATTGCTCTTACGGCAACATTTTCAAAAACAAATAAATAATAAAAAGAAATTTCTCGAAATAAACAGAAAAACATAAATCACGTGAACATGAGCATATAAAAATAAAACTGGAAATAAAAATGAATAAAAAAAATTGTGAGCGTGACATATTACAAATTATTGTCTTAAAAACCTTTGAAGCATTTCTTTCCATATTTTAGGTAGTTCCATGGAGGCAAATTCATTGCAAATATTGTCTTTACGTATGAAGATTTCTATTGATTCTCTTATGATTGACGGAAAATATGATCTAGAAGGGTATATTATTCTGCTATTTATAAAATCTATTTGTAATGATTCTTTGCTATATAATCTTGAGAGAGCTGTAGTTTTCCTATTGTATTTGATGTCTGCTATGTGTTCTTTAATTCTAGTTTTGAGTTTTCTACTTGTTTCAGCAATGTAATATTCTTTTGTTCCATCTTGTTTTGTGGCGTATCTTGTTTTTCTGTGTCTGACGATCATGCTGGCTCATTTCTCAGATGGCTTTCTTTTTCTTACCTGGAGCGTTTACTCTCTGGTTGCGAGAGTAGCCTGCACGATAGTTACTACTGCCCCTAGGGTTTAGTAAAATTTCAGTCTCCAGTCTTGAAATACGATGATATCTATATTTATAAAATAAGAGATGTCTGTCTGCTTGCCTGCCTGACCGCGGATAACGCCGAAATTATAACACCCAGATCTCTGAAATTTTTATCATGCATGGATATTGGAATATAGAAGTGCACTTTGAAGCCGGATTTTTAAATTTTAATTTGGATTTTTTTTTATTAAAATTTACTGGGTCACTTGGATACTTGCATCTTTCCACTAATCCAAGGTAATGAAGCGACCAGCCAATGTGAACAGGTGGTAAATATAGGATTTAACGACTGCATTTTACGGCTGAATGCTAGCAATTGCACATGTATTTGTTCATTTTTCCTGTTTTGAAGATTTTCTTTATCCTGATTGATTTACAATCGATCTTCAAAATACATCCATGGCACCATAAAAAAAGTAGTAAATTAGATAATTAATCCTTTTATGTTTTTTTAGGATTTGTTCAGATGTGCAGCGCACGTCGCACGCGTGCTCAGAAGATTTTGCATTGAGTAGGTATAACTTTGAAGAAAGGATTTAAAAAAATTCAATTATTGCATTATTATTGTTGTTCAAAACGGCTAAAGTCAACGACTAGATTACTTTATCTTTCCAAAACATGGTTTATATAACAGAAAAATGCACTCAGATAAAATTTAAAATTTTCTCAAATATAAAATATTCTTCAGATAATATATTTTTTTCTATTTTAGTATGAATAGAGATTTTAAATATTCGAAATTTGTTTTTGTTTTTTTTTAAATAGGAAATTTTAAGATTTTTGCGTCTAGGACCTCTATAATAAATTTAGGAAATTTAATTTTCATACAGTCCTAATGTCATATAAGTTATATTCAGGAAAGTATTATTCGTGCTTCAGCAAATAAAACAGTAAATAATTTATGTTTGTACAAAGAAATTTCCTTTGTTGTGATACTTTAAATTTCACGCATTGTGAAGCATTTTCTATCAATAATAAATATTTTTCACGTTTTTGTGCCATAAAATACCGAAAAATATAAAATTCAAAAGTACAGTTTAAGTGCAGTTGAAGTGCCAAGTTGTAACCGTAGAAGAATAGCGATTGCTGCTTTATTTCTGAGAATACATAGTGCTGTTTCTCAATGTATCTTCATCCCAACATGACCCCAAAATATTAATTAAAAATTAATTGATTATAAATTTAAATGTAAACCTCTAAAAAAATAACGAATTTCATCTCATTGAATTTTCAAATTGTAAAGAATAATATGTTATATATGTATGGAATTAAAAATATACCTCAAAAACAAGAACATTAGAACTATAAGAATTATGATCTTAAATGTTATATGTTGTTTTGACTCATGAACTATTTAAAATTAACACTTTTAATGTGTTACGGAATAATTTAAGAATTAAATGCAAGCGATGCTTAAAAGGATACATAAAGGCATAACTAAACTTCTAAATATCTTTTTGATTGTTTTAAATAGAGTGGTTTTATCAGTGACAAATTAAGGTAATACTTGACGTAGTACAACATCAGTTGGTAAAATAACGTTGTAAACACTACAATTTATAGTATGTGCTAGATTCGGCATGACTGCTAAAGGATTATTGGTGATTAAACGATGAATGCTACGAAAAAAAATTCTGTTATTTGTTACATTTTTCTGTATTATTTTTTTTATTTTGCTTTATGTGTTTTTATAATACAACATTCTTATAATTTTATTTTCATTTGCGCTTTTATCAATTTCTTTCGAGTTCCACACGGTTTAAAACAAATTTTATCAACATCGAAAAATTGTTGAAAAAGAAAAGCAAGAAATAATAATTTCTTTTTTCTATTAAAAATTGGACAATTTCTTTTATTTTTTTTTAATATAATGATATAATTTACTGTTATAGGATCTGCTATTTAACTGTTTTCAAATAACTTGTACACAAACAACTAGTTTATGCAAAATGATAGTAAAATTTAAACAGAAGAAACAAAATTAAATTTTCATTTTCTTTTATAATTATTTTATTACATACTTTAAGTTAAATTATTTTAAAGTTAAACTAAAAAGATATACTTCGAAATAATTATAATTATTTATAGCATCTATAATTATATTGATAGAAGAATACAAAAAATATTTAAATAGTTAAAATGTAACAAAAAATGTACACCGATGCATCGTATACTTTTAATTATTTTAATTTTATTAAATATCATTTTCCTTTTCAACATAAAATCAAAATATTTCTTTTAATTGACATGCATTACATTTCTGCCAAAGTGCAATATATTTTTGTTATTTTGATTTTATATTTTTATTCTTTTTTTTATTATTTTTTATTTTGATCTGCATTTTTTTTTTTTTTTTAGTTTGCTACGGGCATTCAATTACTAATTGTGGTAAGTCTTCTCTTTCGTTACTATAGCTACTGTAGCGAACATAGTTTCATTCGAGATAGAATTCAACAAAATTTGATTGGTTATATTTTAAATGTATACGAAGTCACCTAAACTTAAGTCAAAGTTTTAAAAATTTAAATTGGAAATTATATATTTTACAAAGTAAAATTTGAAATTATGATAGAAAGAAATTACAGGAGAGAAATAAATAAGAATTGTTTTGTACCAGACGAAATAAGTTTTAAAATGAACATAGAAAAATCTGAAAGGACAGGATATAAGAGGTGTTATCGTTTATGCAAATACGTACGAAAATATATTCTTTTTTTTTACCTTAGTTTTATGTTTTTCTCAAGTTTACATAAACAGGTTGTTTAATGCATTTTTCTCAAATTATTTACTAAATGAATTTAATGACAATCGTTTTATTAATCCTAAAAAGCTGAAATAAATTTCCTTAAAGGAAAAGTATTTTATTATTCAATTCGTGAAAATTTTCACTATGCAAACAAAAAAAAAAGTGTGAAAAATGTCGAAGTTGGAAATCGATAACAGATCTCTGGAATTGCGCTCCAGTGTTCTAAAATAAAGTTACGAATACGATAGTTTGCTTGGCATCTCTCACTGTAAAATATCAGCTAAACTTACAACGAAAACGTGAGATGTAATTGTCTTCATGGATACAAAGCTATGCGTAAAACATGAGAGGAAAACAATTGAGACTTGACCTTATGAAAAAGTATTGTATAATGAACCACTTCAATATTCAATACATATATATATATACTTTAAAATAATGCCTATTTTTTTCATATCTTTTACAGAATTTTTAATCTTTTACCACCGGTTTTTCAAAGCAGAGATTACTGGCTAATTGAATCAGAAAAACGTTCGGATTAAATAATGCAAAATTTACAGTAAACATTTACAAACATTTACAACATTTAATTTTTTTTATATGTCGCATCACACGTAGGAAGTTTAAACTGATGCAAAATATAGATCATATCTCGCAGTACTTTAGGCAAAAAAAATAATAAGGTGGTAGATCAAATATTTTTTATCGATTTTTAACTAAAATGTTTAGTTACAAAGAAGGAAAATTTTACAGAACTCGTACTTTTGTTGAAAAAATTCTGAAAAAATTATACAGTATTTGCATAATAATATTAGAGATCCCTTTTGTGTCGTCGAAATCCTACAAGCAGTTTTGGTACAATGTGCATTTTTTCAAAACGGGCATTGAGGGTCATAATCCCCCTCCCATGGACTTAAGATATAAGCGTGAAAGTGAGCAGAAATACATTTCTTCTTGAGAGCTATCGATTCATGTAGGACTCGATGTGAATGGCACAAAGGCATGTTTCTCTAAGAAACGCAGAATTTGAATTATGAGAGATAAATTAATGTATTAGATTATTTAACTTTTACAAAATTTATTTTTAGCTGGTCCGAGAGTGAGCTACGAATCCTTCGTATTGGATACGAACCCGTTACAGACTTCACTATAGGAAATACAGCTTTAATGAGTATCTTTTATAATTCAGCTAAGAAATTTTTGCAAATTTAATTTACTATTAATATTGCTAAGTTTCTCTCACTTGTTGAATGGAACAACTGTTTGCCGATAAAAATCCCCGTTGACAAAGAATTTTCCCTTTTTGTATTCTCATTTTCTTTGAAATTCTCATTTTCAAGAAAACTATTTTTAAACACATTTTCATCTTGAATTTTCTTATAAAAGTGTAAATTCTAAATTATCAGCTACAACATAAATAAAAATACATTTAAATAAAAGTATGGAAACGATTACAGGAAATTTGATGTAAGGGAAGGAAATGTCATTAAAATTATAACCGACAAACCCAATTGAATGTATTTAACTGAAAACTAATATAAATTTACGGAGACTCTCGTTTTTTCTTCAGTCTATCTTTACATGAAAAAACTATTGAATTTGTAAAAATTTTTGAATTCCGAGTTTCGACAGACTGATACGTTTTAGAGGTCAGAGAATCGAAAAACGAAAAACATGTTTTTGCAAAATGCCTGTATGTGATTTATGTGAATCTGTCATTCTGTGAATCTATGAGTGGCAAAACTTTTGTGGACACTCTAACTCAAGAATTTATGCACAAATTTTTACAAAAAATTAGATGCTGTTAAGTCGAGATATCAACTAAGGCTGATTAGATTTTGGTGTACAATAGCCCAAAAGGTGGCGTTGTTATACTGCCTTTTTTACGATTTCCGCAATAGCTATATCTCAAGATCTAACGGATGTTCTTTTATAAAACTCCAGCTTCAATTATGCCTTTATATTATTGTACTATGGTGCATTTATACCTTATGATATAAATCGTCCGACAGGTGGCGCTATTATGGAGTATTATTTATGAGTATCGCAATAGTTCTATCTCTGAAATTAGTGCAGAAATTTTCATCTAATTTCAGATTCAATTACTCTCTTATATAAATTAGTATTCTTCAGTTTTTAGAATAAATATCTCAACTGGTGGCACTTAATGCACGGATTTTCAAACTTCAGATTCAGTTGGGACTTGACAAAGGTTGTTGCTGATTAGATTAACTTTTGGACGCTTTGTCTTAAGAAGTAATGCACGGAATGTCACAAATTTTTGATCCAGTTGAACTTTTAAATAAACTGAAGCTAATTAGTTTTTGGTGCTTGTCGCTCAACAGGTGGCACTGGCTATACACAATAGCGCCATCTTAAAAACTAATAAAAGGATTTCCGTAAAGCTTCATGTTCAGTAACCCTTGATGTATGTAGGTGGTGATTATTTTTTTAGCGTAAATCGATCAATATGTGCTGCTCTTATGATGCATTATACATAATTATTGCCATAGCTCTATCTCAAGAACTAATGCACAAATTTTCTTCAAATTTCGGATTCAGGTTGTCCCTGATATATAATAGCGCATGTGTCACAGACAAGCATGATTTTGAGAGTTTCATTGACTATTAAAGACATAGAGTATATTTTGTGGAAATTGCAAAGGAAAACGATAATACCAGAGGTTACCCTTTAGACATAAAATATTTGTCGAAATATATATCCAAAAATCAACGACGGAATGGCGAAAATTGATGATTAAAGTTGTTAAACTTAAATTCATTTAAACGAAAAAAATAATAGAAAGAATTAACAAAATACATATGCTTTTAGACATAAGACCCGTAAGACCATAAGACCGTAAGAGTCAAATTTAGGTAATGGGCTAAAAGCTCATGCATAATGCATATAGGTATCAGAAATAAATGTATTAGGCACAAAAAAGCTTAACTATTAGACTTAAACTTGGGTGAAAGAAATTTACAGTTTTACTATTGTAAATTTTTATCTAAAATCTAAATTTTCAGATTTTAAACTATTTTTTTCTTACACTTTCACATATTTCTCTACCTTTATTAAATTTTAGCATTGTGAATTTGAAAACTTCTTTATCAAACTTTTGTTTAATACTTTAGTGATATATATCTTGAACATACTTATTAATAACTATCTATTTACTGAGAGAAATAAACCACTTGTTTTAACAGGAAATAATATAAAAAAAGATAATTATGCATAAAATAAATTTAAACTAATTATTTTCTAATTATATAATGATAATTATTAACCATTATCAACAAAGTATTTTCTTTGAACAGAAAGTATCTAAATACGAACTTTTTTCTTTGTAATTGGATACTTAGTGCATTTGTAACAATTTGCAAATGCTTTGGCAAACAATACATTAATTCAAAAAGATAAATAGAAAATAAAATAATGCATACAAAAATAATTATAATTGTTCAAATCCTAAAAGAATATTAATTTGAATAAAAAATATGTAAGCAGCAAATTAAATTTTGTATTTTTACATTAAAAGATAATAATAACCAATGAATTTTTCTTATATAAAAGCTAAGTCTAAGTTGTTTTTACAAAATAAAAGAAATAAAATTACCCATTTGGATGAGTAACAATTAACCATTTAAGGATTAATTGTTCTTGTTACACTCTTCGCCTTCTTACACTTGACATAATTGAAATAAAACTTCATTTTCTTCGTATTTATGATTTATTAAATGAAAAATGGTTATTATTTATTAAGTGGAGTTTATTAAGGGATATTACTTTTTTGTGTTTGAGAGATGTGATAATGTTGCAATAAACGCAAATCTTTTTCAAATCGATCACGTTTTTATTATAGAAAATTTTTTAAAGCTTTTGGTATGTATAACATTACAGATAATTAGTTACAATATCGATATCTTAAACTGCTGAATTTTATGGGCATCTAGTATAATCGCAATCCTATTTTTTTTAATAAGGATTTTGAATACTTTCTATACTATTTATTTCATATTTCTAATTTTTTATATACTTATATTTATATAATTTTACATATGAAATAACAAATTTTTCCCATTAAAAATAAAACCCATACGTACAAATGTGATTGTGAGTTTGTTTAAAAAATATCCACCATGAAATATATAGAATCACAAACAGCTACGAAATCTTAAGGTCAGTTTTTGATAATTAATATGAAACATACAATCGCAAAAACCTATTTAATAAAATAGAAGATGTTACACTCAAATCCAAATTGGATTGATGATAAAAATTTTCAGAAAACAAGAAATAATAGAATTTAATCCTAACGTATACCCATAAATCACTTTTAACTGTATATATTTAAACAAAATTGTTAACGTTAAACCATTTTTGTACATCTTATAAACAATAGATCCAAACTGATTTTCCAAAATTTCAATGTCAGGGTTTATTGATGGTCTACTTCTAGACCAGGCGACCAAATATTAGTAATCTTAAAATATCATTTTGTCATTATTCCAACTCGAACGAATTAATCAAAGAAAAGATGCTATAATTAGAAGAGATACGGTGAAATTCTTGTCTAACAAAAACATAAAGACAAGAATAGAATAGCAAAACCAGATCAAAGATGTGCATTATAAAAAAAATAATGTACGGAGGTGTACTAAATTAAAAAGAAAAACTAAAAAGAAAAAGCAAGTAGACTGTAAATTTAATGGAATGTTTATTTTTTCTAAGAGTCGCTGCTTGATGCAGTATTAGAGCTTGTTGCTAAGAGACTGTTTCTCTCAATCCACTGCGTCACACAACACGTGAGCAGGGTTACAGTAAATTGCCGATTGGCGTATAATTGGCGTGGGCTGTGTTTGTCGCCAAGGCGATGTTACAAGAACACAATACAGAAGCGGAACATCCCGCCCGGCGTTGAAATATTTTTATATTTCAAGATACATATGCAATACAAGTAATAATACAATATGATACAGATTATAAGCAAAAATAAATAAATAAAATAAATAAACACAAATAATACATGAAAAATTAATACATAATAAAGCACATTTAAAGTTTAGGATCTATGATGTTGTCCTCAATGGGTAATATACTTATTTTTGAAATAGGTCGTTTAAAATTACCCTTAGCGGTACGAACTTCAACTACCCTGACTATCCCGTCCGCGCCTGGGAAAACCTTATTAATGCGGCCTAGTGACCAAGTGCAAATGGGTAATTGTGAGTCCTTAAGCAAAACTAGCATTCCTGGCAGAATATTAGGCTTTTTAAATAGCCACTTGTTTCTTTCTTGTAACTGGCTCAGATAATTATTCTGCCAACGTTTCCATATTAACTGCGTTAATTTTTGAGTCCTTTGCCATTTATTTAGCAAATTATCTTTGACCTCACTTAAATTGGGTTCTGGAATTAAATTAAGAGGCTTTCCTATGAGAAAGTGACCAGGAGTCAACACCTGAAGATCGTCAGGATCTGTTGATAAAGGACAAAGCGGTCGCGAATTTAAAATAGCCTCTATTTGTGTGATAACTGTCAGGAATTCCTCGATCGTGAGATGAGCTGAACCCACAGCTCTTTTTAAGTGGTATTTGAAAGATTTGACTCCTGCCTCCCAAAGGCCACCAAAATTTGGCGCCCTAGGAGGGGAGAACTTCCAGTTAATACCTTCAGAAGCTAAAAAGTTCGAAACTTCATCACTCGTAACAAGTCTACGTAAATGTTTTAGTTCTGCTGAAGCCCCAACGAAATTTGTAGCATTGTCGCTAAAGATTACAGAGCTTTTCCCACGACGAGCGAAGAATCTTTTTAGAGTCGCTATTATAGCCTCGGATGTCAAATCTGAGACAAAATCCAAGTGCACAGCTTTAGTGACCATACATACAAATATGGCAACATAGATTTTCTGAAAAGTACCCTTTCTTTGACCTTTATATTTTATTTCAAAAGGCCCACTTAAATCTAATCCCACATTTGAAAATGGGGAACTGGGCACTATTCTTTCAGGAGGGAGATCCCCCATCATTTGACTAGCCGTTATAGGTTTAATTTTAAAGCATTGTAAACACTCATGTGCAATTTTACGCGCAATATTTCTGCCACCAAGCGGCCAATATTTTTGACGCACTGTGTTCAAAAGAGCTTGGGGTCCTACATGAAAATCTCGTTTATGATAATATTGAAAAATTAGTTTCGTCAAGCGACAGCTCGCCGGAAGTATAATGGGGTGTTTATGATCAAAATTCAAATTTGATTTTGCTAGTCTTCCTCCCACCCTCAATAAGCTATCTCCATCTAAAAAGGGATTTAAGAATTTTAACTTACTTGCGCGATGAACCGAAGATCCCGCTTGGAGGGCCGAAATTTCATTTTTGAAATACTTTACCTGTTCATTTTTTATTAAATAAACCTCTGCCTTTCTTAATTCCTCCAGCAACAGAGGGCCGGTTGCAGATGTTGCTTTTTTACATTTATGTATGAATCTGAAAATATAAGCTAAAATTCTAACTAATTTTTGGAAATTATTGCTAAGATTAATTAAATTATCACAGAAATTAGAGTCATTATGAATAGCGAATGTCAAGTTGCTGGGAGCTTTAAGCTCACTAGAATAATGTTCATCTTTAATGTCACTTATATTAGAGTCAGTTTTTGCTATTGTTTCTTCAAGAATTGAAAGAGGCGGGCCATGCCACCACAACTGGTTAGAAGACAGGTTTTCCACACTTGCACCTCTTGATATCAAGTCAGCTGGATTGTGTTCTGACGGAATATGAAACCATGGAAAGTTCTTAGTTTGTTCCTTAATTTGCACAACGCGGTTTCCCACAAACGTTTTCAGGAGATGAGGAGCAGTGTCTATCCAAGCTAAAGCAATAGTTGAATCAGAAAACAAATTGACTGAAGCTACTTGTTTGTCTAATGAATTTAAGACCTTGTTAGTGAGTTTAGCCAGAAGAAGACATGCTGACAGTTCGAGACGTGGCACTGTTATTACTTTGGTTGGACACACGCGGGATTTACTACATAATAAGTGACTGATGGTTTCTCTAGAATTAGATGTTTGCATGTATATCACTGCGCCATAAGCCTTGGAAGACGCATCTGCGAAACCATTTAGCACTGATTGGTTCACAGCTAGGAAGCATCTTGGCACTTCAATGGATTCCAGTTCTTTAAGACTTTCGAGGAAGGTTTCCCATTGTTTGGCAACATGAGAGGGCAGCTTCTCATTCCACTCTATTTTAAGAAGCCATAGCTCCTGCATGAATATTTTTGCTTTAGCAATCACTGGCCCTAAGAGACCGAGAGGATCATAAATGCGGGCAATTTGCGAAAGTACATCTCTTTTTGTGAAATCACTCTTTGTGTTGATATTAACTTTATACCTAAACGTATCATTGAAACTGTTCCACAACATCCCTAATGTTTTAACAGTTATTTCTTCAGAATTTCTGTCCAGGGGAAACATGTGATTATCAGTAGATTGGACCTCATTGGTACACCATTTGTGTAAAACCATCCCTCCCTTTAGGAGTAGTTCAGTTAATTGCGATTTCATTAATCTGAATTCTTCTAAATTGGATGAGCCCGATAGGCAATCATCCATATAAAAGTCCTTCAAAACAATTTTCGATGCTAACGGGAATTCCTTTTTCTCATCTAGAGCTAATTGTTGTAATACTTTGGTGGCTAAGTAGGGAGCACAAGATGTTCCATACGAAACTGTTGTTAGCTGAAATACCTTAACCGGGGATGACATACTGTCTTTCCACAAAATTTTTAAATATTTGTACTGGGATGGATTTATTTCTATCATCCTAAACATTTGTTTAATATCCGCAGTAAAAGCATAAATATGCTTTCTAAATCTAATTAATATCGAAAAAAGATCATCTTGCAGAACTCCACCCTTACATAATAAATCGTTCAAAGATTTTCCGTTGGTTGACTTGGCACTAGCGTCAAAAACGACGCGTAGTTTTGTGGTTTTACTAGAGGGTCGTAAAACGCCGTGATGTGGTAAGTAATAGCCATCATTAAAGTTCGTGTTTTCTTTTATTTCATGCATGTGATTTAAATCTCTATATTCTTTAATAAATTCTGTGTATAAATTTTTCATAACAGGATCTCGATCTAAACGTTGCCACAGAGAGTTTAATCTTTTCAAAGCAAGATTTTTGGAATTTCCCAAATCGGGTTCTAAAACCTGTGGTTTAAACGGCATCGTGACCACAAACCTACCATCCGGTTTTCTGAAGTGCGTTTTATCGAAGTGATCATTACAATAGTCTAATTCTTCACTGTTACAGGGTTTTAAATTTTGCACTTCTTCAATTTCCCAAGAAGACTTCAAAGTGTCATTAAGTAAATCAAGATTTTTTGTTAAGAAACAATAATTAGTATTATTATTATTTACTGTTTTGTCATAAATACAACCAGATACAATGTAACCGAAAATACTTGATTGCAAATATAAATTATTGCCTAACTTTATTTTTTCTTCATTTAAAAGAGAAAAATACAGTTCAGCACCGATAATTATCTCCACACTGCTTGGAATGTTAAATTTTTTATCCGCTAAACAAATATTTGCTGGAATTTTTAAATCTGATATGTTTATCTTTTTCGAGGGCGTGAAGTCACAAATGTTTGGAACGATTAATAACTCAATATCATAACTGGCACTATTCATTTTATTTGACAACTTTGATTTGATTCTAGATTTAATGTAAATAGGCAATTTATTTATTCCACTTACAGGAATACTTATTTTCTCCTTTTTCAAGCCTAATATTTGTGCTGCTTTAAATGTACAAAAACAATTCTGAGATGCGGAATCTAATATTGCCCTGAAAGGAATTTTGATGCCATTTACATCTGTCAAATAAATTATTGCAGTGCTAATTAAAACAGATTTATTATTATCATTTTCATACGAAAAAAAATGAATGAGCAGTAGTTTCGTTTTGTGATAAATCTTCCGAAACAAAATTGCTATTTATTGTTTCATGTATTGGGAAATTGTTTATAGGATTGTTTACTGGTGTTGTATAATTATGTAATGATGAATGATGGCTTGCGCTCTTGCAAACATGACAAGTGCTTTTTGAATTACAATAATTAATGAGGTGGGCTGAACTTAAACAATTGAAGCAAAGTTTATTTTTCTTAACAAGGTTAATTCGCTCACTTAACTTCATATTTTTATATTTAACACAATGATATAAGGGGTGGTTTTCGGTTTTACAAATTACGCAACATTTACTTTGAGGTTTGTTTGTTTTTATGAATAAGGATTTTGCAGTATATTTAGAGGATACATTAGAACTTATACTATTTAAGATTTGACATCTTCGCTCAAGAAATTCTAAAAATTCATCAAAATTAGGCACTTCATTATCCTTTAATGTTAGTTCATATTGTTTACGAGTTTCGTTATCTAGTTTATTTAGAATAATATTCAGCAAAATTGCGTTCGAGAAATTATCTCTATCATACTTTAAGATCTTTAAAGCCCTTAAATTTTTCTTCACGTTATCCAATAAAATGCGGAGATCCTTAGCGGATTCCTGTTTAATTACACAAATATTTAAAATATTCTTTATATGACAATCTACCATAACTCTTTTATTCTCGTATCTTTGTTCTAACGCATTGAAAAGTGAAACATAATTTTCATCTGGTGTAAGCAAACTCCTCGCTTCACCAGTCAAAGCAGAACGCAAATAAAATAATTTTTCATTATCTTTTAAATTTGAATTATCATTAATAAGCTCGTTAAATGTACTTTTAAATACGGACCATTCTTAAATTCTGCCACTAAAAACCGGCAATATGACCCTAGGTAGCTTAATGCTAGACGTTTTAGCTTGGTCCTGTTCAATAGATTTTTTATTAGAATCAGTATTTTCATAATAAGCATTAATAGAGGATTTTAAGCTTACCTCTAGTTTTAGAATATCCTCGTCCAGTTGACTCAGTATTTTTTCAGTTTCTTCCAACTTTTCTTCCTCTATTATTCTATAATATTCCAGTTTAAGAGCTTCAAACTTTTCTTCAGTTTTCGACAGTAAATCCAGGTGGGCTTTCCATTCGGATAAATTAAATGTTTTTCCATCCGTTGCGTTAAATATCCTGGTGACTTGGGCCTTGATATTCCCTCGCCTTCTGTTCAATGCTTTTATCTCAGTTTCCGACATTATTCAACTTGTTGACGAAATTCGATAAATTCAATATTTAATTCAATGGAAAAGACACTGATTCGTTCATACCTCCGGGTCGCTAGGACCAAATGTACGGAGGTGTACTAAATTAAAAAGAAAAACTAAAAAGAAAAAGCAAGTAGACTGTAAATTTAATGGAATGTTTATTTTTTCTAAGAGTCGCTGCTTGATGCAGTATTAGAGCTTGTTGCTAAGAGACTGTTTCTCTCAATCCACTGCGTCACACAACACGTGAGCAGGGTTACAGTAAATTGCCGATTGGCGTATAATTGGCGTGGGCTGTGTTTGTCGCCAAGGCGATGTTACAAGAACACAATACAGAAGCGGAACAAATAATGTAAACAAAAAATCATTGTCAATCCTCATAATCAACTTTTTCCTATTTCGCCATTTAATCCGATTTGTATATGAAGAGCTCTTTGTCTTATATTTGATATATAATAAAAACTATGGATGCATTCCTATAAAGGATATGAAATCACACTTCATTTTTAAATTATTCGAATAAATATATTCCATACAAATATATTTCAGAGAAGATTTCGCATTTTTTAGAACCATTTAGAATTCTCAATTCATTTCACAGGAACCTCTTAAGCATGTTTATAGCAATTTTAAACATAGTTATCCCAGTTCACAGTCTAAAAATGTCGTTGAAATAATTCCGTTGAAACTGTGTAATGCAGTCTACGTAGGTAAAATCTGCCGGAAATCTTTAAATAAGACAAAATTACACACACACACACACAAATTTAAATTCTAAGATAGTTGACCACGCCATGCTGACAGATCATTTTCCGAATTTTGATAATTATTTTTTAATCAGATCCAACTGCAGCAATTACTCTATTTGTATGTTTTGTGCAATCTTGGTACTCTAAAACTACGGATTAGTCAATTAAATAGGCTGTATTGGTACAACCAGAATATTCAGTTTTATTTTAACTCTAATTTATTTTATTTTAATTAAACATTATAATAAAATGAATAAAAAAGTTAAAATGCAATGCTATGCGATTATGGGAAGAAAATTGGGACGACTGGGAAAGAGAATTGATTCCTCTGGCTATTTGGATCCGTAACTGACATAGCTTGTTGAAATAATTATAAGTACAAATTCCTAAACTTGTACATTGCACAGAGCTGATATAAGCGATTCTATTAAAAACAATGCCATTTTTAAAACAACATAAATTTTCATGTAATTCAAGATGATGAGGCAGTTTAATAATGATGGGAGCTAAATTTAGATCAAAGCGTAGTTTTTTCCTAAAATTAAAAATATTATCAAAACATGCGAAAATTGTTAGTTCAGTTTTCTTCTCAAAAGAAAGTAATTGGTAAATGCCGCATTGCTTTTCAATTGAGGTATTATTTAAACACCTTATGCAAAATTTAAATTACTTTAAATTATAGGCTTGTTTTTGTGATATTTAGGTTTATATTTATACTTGTGTTCGCCAACCATAAAAGTAGCAATTTGTAAATGTCTTAAATATTTTATCATGCTAAATTTTTCAAACATTTTAAACTTTTAAAATGTATTGTTAAAATGCATAATTCTAAAGCAATAAATGGTTTGAATAAGATTTATATAGACATTTCGAGGTAAAATGTGTTTCTCTTTAATGTTAAAATCGTTGTTAGCTTTCGTTTTTTCAAAACTAAAACAAAATCACTTCACCTTTTTCATTCACGTATAAAAACATTTCATATTTATTTACTTAGAACAGGTGTCATAAATAAAAATTAAATTAAAAAGTTGACATGTTTCGGTTCATTCATAAGAACCGTATTCATAACACATAAAATCAGTAGAAAACTAAATGACACTGGATATAAATATAATTTAAAAACCCAAAACACAAAACATTGCGCCCCCTATGATCGTGAATAGCCATTGCCACCGCGGCGTATAAATATAATAAATTTTGATCATATATTAAATTTAATATGTATAAAATTAATATTAATAAAAGTAGAAAAACTAAATTACTCTGGATATAAAGGTAATTTAAAAACCCAAAACACAAAATATTGCGCCCTCTATGATCGTGAATAGCCAATTCCACCGCGGCTCCCCCTATTAGGCTCACACTTTAAATATTTATTAAGTAATTCTAACCACAAACTCGGAATGCCATAAGAATAAGAATCATTACAAACCCTATCCCTCCTAGAATATATCTCTATGGATTCACGGATGATTAATTTTCGGAATAAAATTGAAAGAAACACTAATCTACTATCATTAAAACAAATTTTAACCCCACTCTTTAAAAACAATCTTGATAACGCAGTCTTATCCCTACCAAATTTTATGTCACATTCATGCTCTTTCTTTCTAACCCAAACTTTCTACCTGTCATACCGATATAAAAATTAATATCCCCCCCTTCATTCTCATATGGAATTTCATACACCCCTGCTAGATCATCCTGTGGAACCGGATCAAAAGCTCTGTATAGAAGATGTTTTAACTTAGGAGGTGGCTTAGCAACTAATTCTATTTTAAACTTTTTTAATTTAGCTTTAAGCCTCTCAAAATTACCCTTTATATAAGTAAACGATAGTCTTTTAACCCCAATATCAATAAATATAAAAACTTTGTTAAATCACCATAAAAAGAAAAAAATAAACAGGACGCGTTTCGAGCTGCAAAATTACCGCTCGTCATCAGCTGATCCAAACACGTGTCACAACGGACAGAGTGGAAATAGTCCATGGAATAGTGGACGAGCGGTAATTTTGCAGCTCGGAACGCGTCCTGTAGTTTTTTCTTTTTATGGTGATTTAACAAAGTTTTTATATTTATTGATATATATTTATTGCCAGTATTTTCGGTGTTTCTCAATATTTTAACCCCAATCTCTTCCCCCTTCTCACATGCATTATCAACCAAATTACAATTAACCTGAGAATTATTTTTATCCCTATAATTTTTAACCAATTTATTAATTTTATCCTTTTTGTAACCATTCAACTTAGCAATGTTAAAAATAAAATTCAACTCCTCATACAAAAATTCATCAGAACAAATAATAAACGCACGATGAACCGGAATGTAGAAAACTTATACCCAAAGGGTGAATACGCAGAAAATGGAACAATATGCTGACTAGCTATATCCTTCCTGTAAACTTTCCTTTTTAACATAGAATCCTCTCTAATAAGCCACACGTCTAAAATGAAATAGCACGATCATTTTCCAATTCAAACGTAAATTGAATATTCCTATCCAGTTTATTAACTTCATCTACAAAAACAATGAAAGACTCAACTCCCCCCTCCCAAATTAAAAACACATTGTAAACATACCTCTTCCAAAATTTAGGAACTTTCTCGAACTTTGTGAAAAGCTCAGCTAAAAAACCCGAAATAGGAGAACCCATAGGGGCACCCATGTTTTGCTTATAAATTTTACCATCAAAAACAAAATAATTACTTTGTACAATCAACTGTAATCCATCTTTTAAAGTACATTTTATACTGTCATTATATATTTCCGCCTTGCCAATCTTCTTTTTAATTTCATAACAAACCTCAAAAATGTCAATCGACGGAAAAAGTGATTTAACATCAAAACTAGCTTAATTAAGCATTACTTTAGAGGGTGAGTCTAATAGGGGGAGCCGCGGTGGCATTGGCTATTCACGATCATAGAGGGCGCAATATTTTGTGTTTTGGGTTTTTAAATTACCTTTATATCCAGAGTCATTTAGTTTTTCTACTTTTATTAATATTAATTTTATACATATTAAATTTAATATATGATCAAAATTTATTATATTTATATTCCGCGGTGCAATGGCTATTCACGATCATAGGGGGCGCAATGTTTTGTGTTTCGGGTTTTTAAATTATATTTATATCCAGTGTCATTTAGTTGTCTACTGATTGTATGTGTTATGAATACGGTTCTTATGAATGAACCTAAACATGCCAACTTTTTAATTTAATTTTTATTAGTGACACCTGTTCTAAGTAAATAAATATGAAATGTTTTTATACGTGTGTTTCTCTTTTTCTACCGACTTACATGCATTGAATAGAGCAAAATATGTTTGGAAAAAAAATTTAATCTTTATTTCCTATACTTAAAAATATAATAAAAATAGTTAAAAGTTTTAGATACTTTTAATTAAATTAATGTAAATAAAAGTTACTTTAAAAGGCTCTGAAAATGCATGATTTTTAAACATTAAATGCAAAATTTTCAATACTTTAAATTATAGGCATGCATTTGTTATTTTTAAGTTTTTATTTACATTTGTGTTTGCAACCATAATAATTAACAATTTGTAAATGTCTGAATATTTATCATGCTGTGTTTTTCAAACCCTTTAAATTTCTACAATGCACAATTAAATAAACTAAAAATTTTAATCAAATTAATTTAATTAAAATATACTGCGCAATGATTTTAAATATTTATGTTTCAATGCAAAACTTACAATACTTTGACTTATACACATGGATTTGTGTTTTTAAAGTTTTTACTTATATTTATGTTTACCAACCGTAATAAGTACCAATTTTCAAATGCCTTAAATATTTTTTATCATGCTATGTTTTTCAAACTCTTTAAATTTCTACAATGTACTATTAAACAGAGAATACTGTAGCAATAAATGCTTTGAATAAGGTTTATTCAGACATTTCAAGATAAAATGTTTTTTTTCCTCTTACTTCTTTACATACATTGAATAGAATAAAACTTGCTCGTGAAAAATTGAATTTTTCTTTTTATTTCCTGAACAACCATTTACATTTCTAAAGAAGAATTTACACTTCTATAGGAAAATCTCTTTCAAAGCAACGTGGTACATGCCAGCCCGCATTGATCTTTTATACGGGCTCTATTTTCAGATAATATTATTTTTCATTTGAAACTCACTGAAATTGAAGAGTTTTTACGGTTACGATCCTCTCAAATTTATATTCTTATGCGCTGGAAAGTAGTAAGAAATCCCTATAAAAAAGCATTTATATGCATCTTTTTATCATTCGAAGAACGCATTTTTCATCCTATTTCCACGAATCTGATATTCTGAGTAACCATTTACTTAATGGTTCTTTCGATTTTCAGATTCAATTTCCTCATTGGAAGAGATGACGTGAATTCCTGAAGAAAACGGAATAAAGAAACCTATTTTATATTCGAAAAAAGTATTTCTCCCTATTAGAGTTTTATTTTATAGTTACGAATTAGACGTCTCTAAATGTGTGAAGATATGCCATAAAAATAAGCAGCATTTGTATATTAATATAAATGTACCGGGTGAGTCAAAATTGTTTTTTAAAAATAAGAAGTGTGATAGTACCAACATAGATAAGCCACACACTGTAAATAAAATGTGAAAAGTTATTGAAATTTTTCTAAGAAACTGGGATTGCTATAAAATTTTGTGTAATAGCAACAATAAAAATTCATGTAACAGACACACGTTTGCACTGTAAATAAAAAAAATGTGAGGTTTCTAAGAATTTAATAGTAAAATAGATGCATAGAACTTTTTATCTAATTTGTAATTCGGATTACAGATAAATTTTAGCAAGGTTATTTTAAATTTAGTAAATTCTTTTGAAAAGTTACAGATGTCTGTAGCTATAACTAGTTTTGCAGATTTACTGAAGTTTTTGTAAAGTGCAAAGATAAAATTTTAGGCAGTTTTTTTTACTTTACATCTGTACAATTACAGATTATTATTATTATTATTATTACTGTGTAATTTTCATACGAGGATGGAAAACATTTTCACATTCACGTGCCAAAATCATAGATATATATATTACGTAATCAGGAGGTGCAAAAAAAAATATTTTTAATAGATGAAATAATAAAAAAAAATCAAAATTATTATTATTTTTGCATCTAAACAATGTGGTTTATATTTGATGCTATACTTTAGGATATTATATTTAAAACAATTTATTTCTGTTGCTTAATTTTAGATGTTAAAATAAGTTTTATCAGCTTCGTACTTAGTTATTATATTAATAGATATTTTAAAAATCCCCATAAGATTCAAATCAAAGCAGGACGCATTTTGAGCTTAAAACATTACAGTTCTTCATCGTTGAAAGGAGATACTTGTCCGTAAAGGCATGAAGTCGAAAATATTTTGATCTCGTGCCGTTACGGACACATCAAAAATAATTTGCAGCGTGCCACTTATGGCTTATTAACAAAATACTTTTTAAGTAACAAATGCAGGCTGTTTCACTATAACTTAAATCAGCTTGTCGGTAACAATTTTTCAAAAAATAAACATACTGCAATAAAAATTAAACGATATGCACCTTGTCTTGCATGAAATGCGATAGCACCTTAAATAATTCCATAAAAACAAAATGATCATACAATTCATAAGAACATGTTAAGTGATAATTGCAGTCCAAAATGCGGAGTATGAAATGCATACACATATCGCGGATAATAGGAATGGCTACTACATTTTTTGTTCCTGTTGTCTTATTTAAAAGAAAGGCGAGTAGAGGATGTGTATTAAAAATTTCACTGTAACATATGTTGCCTCAAGATTTGAAAATGTATAAAAAGTTATAGTACGAACTTACCTTATTTGCCGCGTTTAATGTACAATTTCTGACGCGTTAATGTTTAAAAAAATTCAATAATAAGAATTCATTGAAAATATTTCATTGAAAAATCTGAAATCTTTTTTTCAGATTCTCAATGGTGGTAAAGATTTTACATAGCGTAATGTTATGACCTGCAATGCAATGTCGGGAGTCCGATTACATGCTAGACAACGCCCTCTTAGCCTTTCATTCCTTTAGTGCGGATAAAATGAAGTACCAAGCTTTTTTGGGGAATTAAACACCGAGGGTCTTGTGTTAGGCTTATCTCCGTGATATATTAGGCCAGCCATTTAAGCCAGATTCAAGTATACTATACAGGATAAAACACTGTTGGTATTGATCGTTCATGGACCGTCTAACCACAGGTTTACTACCTTCTTACCATTGTGAAGTGACATATTTGTCCATTAACCTGTTGTTTTCACAACATTAGATGCATTATTTAACTTAAAATATTTTTACAGATATAATCCAGTTAAAAAAATTAATTTATGACTAAAATATATTTAAGTTTATAAGGGCTTATGTGTTTATATGTAATAAAAAGTTGCATGTTATTAATTTGTAAAAAAGTAAAAAAGTATATTTTTATTAGCATTTAAAAAAAAAAAAAAACTCAGAGAAAGCAACGTTACTATCTTGCCCTTTTGCTCGACTGTCAGCGGGTTAAGCTCTAAATGATTGCCGTCGGAATAAAGTATAGTATATGAAAGTTTTCATACATGTAGGATTTATACATTCTTCCTTTAATCTTCTAGAGTGCGTATCTGTTTTGTTCATTATTCTATATAAAAAAAATCACTTCGTATGTGCATGTTAATTTATTGCCTGAAATAATGAAGTTATTAATGACTAATAAGCCCTTGCTGTTATAAGAATTTGGTTTGCATACTTTCTTCCGTTTTTGACTAGTGAAATTTCGCAATTATCTTCGCATGTAAGGTATAAGTAAATATCATTGTCTCAGGACTTCTCGTTCGTGTATAAATTTTACTATGTGTTAAAATTCTCTAGAAATTATTGTTTCGTTGTCTAATACAAACTGATGTTTGCGATACTGTAATATATATATATATATGATTTAACAAATTAAAATGACCATTTGGAAAATGATATTTTCAAAGATTAGAATTTTGACTTATAAATAAAGTTCAACATTTAAAATAATGATAGTAATAAACATCTTTTTTATGATGATCAAAACGAGGCGTACGTAATAACAGAGTCATATATTGAGTACGCCATGGATTAAACATTACTATTACTGGACCAAATATAAACAAATTTTAAAAGAAATTTCATTTTTACAATTTTGGTTACTGCGGATTTTTAAACTTCTAAGCATCGCACATTTTTTTTATTTTTACATGTACTTTTAAATGCAATTTTTTAAAGCTGTATCTCAATTTATTTTTGAGTTATTAATTTTTTTTAGATTTATTTCATTTTTTGTCATTGTGGAAACAGCAGTATTTGATTTCTGTATATTAAATATGGAGCAATTAGAAATTAAATAAAATCCGGACATCACAAGATTTCAAATATACTTCAAATATCTCTATTCTGGACCGACAGAAACAGCCATTTTCTAAATTGTTAATAAAAAAATTTCATTAAAATAGCATATGTTAGGCTTATTTGGAGGAAAATTTACAATGAAAAATGAAAATATGTTTTTTCTGTAGCACATATTGTACAATAATTGAAGAGTTGATGCATTATATCCTCCTAGTCTCCTGGATCCATATATGTGCATTTCGATTATTACCCTTTTATTAATGAT
This sequence comes from Maratus speculifer, assembly GCA_964019185.1. NCBI lineage: Eukaryota > Metazoa > Arthropoda > Arachnida > Araneae > Salticidae > Maratus > Maratus speculifer. The sequence goes on along the minus strand of OZ025294.1, from coordinate 162,855,977 downwards.
ACTCAAGCATTTATGCAAGTTTGAACTTAGAATTACGTACGGCAATATCTAACCAAGATTCGAAATAATCCAAATAGACTAAAAGTTTTGCTCTGAAGAAAGTTAGAGAATAAACAATTCAGTAATAATCAATAAAATTGCATTAATATTTAGTTACGAATTCAATTTTCTAAAGTTATTAAACGACATTAAAAATACTGATAAATATGAGCAATAAAATTTACAGTTTTCTTTTTAAAAAAATAGTATTAATTTATCATAAAAGATCATTTTCATTCTAAACGTTAAAAAAAGTGAGTTTTGAGTTATTTACAAATTCAAAGGAGTTTATTTCCTGCGATGAAAAGGAAAATACTCTTTTATACAAATAGGATTATAAAAAGAAGATGAATAAAGAACATATTTTTATAGCATCTCTAATGATTATCCAGTTGTGAAGAAGAGGACGAAAAAAAGGGTAAACACTTATGGTCGATGGTCACATTCATTAATTTTGCTTTATTGTCCTTAATGGCATTTTTTCTTTGAGAGTTAATGGATTATTACTTGAGAATATTCTTCGCTTATCAAAAAGAATAAAAACATATTAAAAAGCGTAAGAAATATTCATTCAGATAAAAGTACTAAGAACTTGAAATTAAATAATATTTTATTTATATAAGCGTTTTTCATTCTTGAAATGAATATGTATTTTAGAAGTAAGCGTAATTTTTAGTGAGAAAAAAATTCTATTTCTCTAAACAGTCGTAAAATTTAGTGTTTTTTTTAAAGACAATTTATGGTTCATATTATGCACTTTTTAGTTTAATTATACCCATAATTTTGTACTCCTGTGAGAAAAAAAAACTCACGTACATTAAAATTTCCCATAAAAAATTCTTTGAACATCACTAACGATAGCTAAGCAAGATTCAAAATAATCCAAATACACTAAAAGTCTTTCTCCGAATTCGAATTGGAGAATAAATAATATAGCAGCATTTAAAAATACTGCATTAGTATTAAGTTTCTTATAGGTTATATACACAATAAAGATTTCAATTTTTTTATGTATTTAAACATCATTAAAAAATACTGATAAATATGAGCAATAAAATTTGCAGTTTTATTTCAGAAAAATAGCATTGATTTATCATAAAAGATCATTTTCATCCTAAATGTTAAAAAAGTTAGTTTTCTGTTATTTACAAATTCAAAGGGGTTTATTTCATGACATGAAAAGGAAACCGTTCTTTTATAGTTAAGTTATAAAAAGAGGATGAATAAAGAGTATATTTTTACAGCATCTTTAATGATTATCCATTTGTGAAGACGAGGACGAAAAAAGGGTAAACACTTATGGTCGATTGCCACGTCCATTAATTTTGCTTTATTGTCATTAATGGCATTTTTTTTCATTCAGAGTTAATGGATTTTTACTTGAGTATATTCTTCGCTTATCAAAAAAGAATAACATATTAATAAAATGTAGGAAATATTCATCCAAATAAAAGTACTAAAAATTTGAAACTAAATAATATTTTATTTATATCAGCATTTTTCTTTCTTGAAATGAATATGTATTTTAGAAGTAAGCGTAATTTCTAATGATAAATAAATGCTATTTCTTTAAATAGTCATAAAATCTAGTGTTATTTGTAGGACAAATTATGTTTCTTAGTATGTAACTTTAAGTTTAATTATACGCATAATTTTGTACTCCTAAGCGATACAAACTCACGTATATTAAAATTAAAAAAAAAATCTTTGAAATCAGTGTCGATAACTAACCAAGTTTCGAAATAAACCAATTAGACTAAAAGTATTACTCTAAAGTCTAATTCTAGGACAAATAATATAACAGTAATCAAAATACTGAATGATAATATTGAGTTTCGAAGAGGTTATATATACAATAAATAATTCAATTTTTAATGTACTTAAACTTCATTAAAAGATAATGATAATGTTGTAACTAAATTAATCAAATTTACAGTTTTATTTCAGAAAAAATAACATTAATTTATCATAAAAGATCATTTTCTTTCTAAACTTTAAAAAGTGAGTTTTCTGTTATTTACAAATTCAAAGGGGTTTATTTCCTGAAACGAAAAGGAAGCTGTCCTTTTATAGTTAAGTTATAAAAAGAGGATGAATAAAGAACATATTTTTATAGCATCTGTAATGATTATCCATTTGTGAAGAAGAGGACGAAAAAAAGGTAAACACTTATGGTGTATTTTCACATTCATTAATTTTGCTTTATTGTCAAAAATCGCATTTTTTCGTTAAGAGTTAATGGATTGTTACTTGAGTGTATTTTTCGCTTTCAAAAAATAATACATATTAAAAAAGGTAGGAAATATTCAATCAGGTAAAAGTACTAAAAACATAAAATTAAATAATATTTTATTTATATCAGCATTTTTCGTCCTTGAAATGAATATATATTTCAGAAGTAAGCGTATTTTTTGATGAGAAATAAATGCTTTTTTTTTTTTTTTAAATAGCCATAAAATTTTGTGTTATTTGTAAGACAATTTATGTTTCTAATTATCCATATTTTAGTTGAATCATACGCATAATTTTGTATTCATAAGAGAAAAAATCCGCACATCTATTAAAATTTTCAATAAAAAAAATCTTCGAATATCAGTGGCGATAACTAACCAAGATTCGAAACAATCTAAATAGACTAAAAGTTTTGTTCTGAAGCCAAATTGGAGGATAAATAATATATCAGCAATCAATAATATTGTATTAGTATTCAGTTTCGAAGATTTAATATAATCAGTAAATAATATAATTTTTTAAAGTACTGAAACATCATTAAAAATTACTGATTGATATTGGCAATAAAATATACAGTTTTATTTCTGGAAAAGTCACTTAATTTATCATAAAAGATCATTTTTATTCTAACTATTAAAAAAATGGGTTCCTTGTTATTTACAAAATCAAATGAATTTATTTCCTGTAATGAAAAAGAAACTGCTCTTTTGTAGTTAATTCATAAAAAGGAAATAAATAAGGAACATATTTTATAGCACCTTTAATGATTATTCATTTTTGAAGAAGAGGACGAAATAAAGGGTAAACACTTACGGTCGATGGTCACATTCAGTTATTTTGCTTTACTGTCATTAATGTCATTTTTTCGTTGAGAGTTAATGAATTATTACTCGATAATTTTCTTCGCATATCAAATAAATAAATAAATAAAAATAAAAACATATTAAAATGTTGGAAATATTCATTCAGATAAAAGTATTGATAACTTGAATTTAAATAATATTCCATTTATCTGAACATTTTTCGTTCTTGAAATCAATTTATATTATGGAAGAAAACGGTAGATTTAATGAAAAATAAATACTATAACGATAAAGATGTTTTAAAGTATCTTTAAATTGTCATAAAATTTAGAGATATTTACAAGTCAATATTTAGCTTTCTTATTATTCCCATTTTAATTTAATTATGTGCATAATCAGTAATAATTTTGCATTACTAAAAAAAGTATCTGTTCGTATATATATTAAAATCTTCTATAAAAAATTTCGATTATTAGTGGCAACAAAATTGTCTTTTTTTTTTTTTTTTTTTTTTTTTTTTTTTTTTTTTTTTTAATATAGATCCATCTGCATATCTTAAAAATATATTGTCCTCTAGTGTAAAAGTTCGCTTTTTTGAATTGTGGATAACTCGGAAGTGTTTATTGTATATTTTTGTTGTTTTCAATATTAATCGTCTTGGTTAAATACAATGCTTTTAAATGGAGAAGAATTTGTTATTTTTTAAAGTATAGAAGATTAACAGGTTTAAAATATTTCACAGATTTGAAAAGCTATTCAAAAAATACATTGGTAACAACGATCGATTTAAATCTTTTGCAATTTCGGAAACAGTTTTATTTTGTAATTTTAATTTAAAAACTTTCAAATTTTCACATTTTTTTAATTCTTTACCATTTCACATTTTTAAATCAAGAGGAAATAATTTCTCCATCTTTTATACTTGTCTAAACTGCAATATGATTTTATACAACGTCATTACACTATACACATCCCGTATTTTAAAAAAAATGCTTAAAGTGCTTAAACTTTTGAGACAGCGTTTTTTCAAGAAAAAAGAAAAATTAAACAAATATATATATATATATATATATACACTGGTGTCCAAAATTTAAGCATAATTGGTAATTAAGTAATTATTTTTAAGTAATGAAAGAAATATGAATCGGAATGTGCTGAAACTCCAGGTGTGTAAACAAAATAGTACGCGTCACATATTTTCGCGAAGAGTTTTCCCCGAAATCGAACAGGGGACCGTCAACAAATTGAAAAAGAACGAAGATCTTTTGGATAACCCTGTCAAAACTAATGTAGCAAAAGCGTTCAAACTGCACATTATGATTAATTGGCTTATTGTAATGTACTGTGTTAATTTTTACAAGGATAGCATGCATACTCGTAGAGAAATTAAGGTTTTTATAAAAACAGTCCTAAGTTTTTTGCTTATAATTTGCAGAGTTCTTAATATAAAATAGTGTTCTTTTTTGAAAAAAATGACAAACATCATTGTACACAATATCCTGTCATCAGAATTAAAAAATAATAAAAATTGTATGACAAATCAGCAGGTTTACTAAATAATTTTTTACTGCGCATGCGTGAACGCTATTAAAATTTCATTTGCATATTATATTAGTTAAATGTATAGAGCAACATTTGTGAAAGTTTCAAAAACATAGCTTAAAAATTCTGAAAATTATCGTTGATAGAATGAGATCAAAATCCTTTATTCCCTAAATGAAGCAAAAAGATGAGGGGCTGTATCCATATTCCATTGTTTAGTGCCTACACAATATTGCACGTACAACTATATTTAGGTAAAACCCCTGATTTTTTTGCTTCCTTTAGGAATAATGGATTTTGAGTTGATTCTATAGGCTCCCATTTTCAGAATTTTCAAGCTATGTTTTTGAAACTTTTACAGAAGTTGCTCTATACACTTAGCTAACATAATATGCAAATGACATTTTGATATCGTTGACGCATGCGCAATGAAAAATTATTTACTAAACATACTCATTTTTCATACAATTTTTATTATTTTTAAATTTTGATGACAGGGTATTGTGTACAATGATGTTTGTCATATTTTCAGAAAAGAACATTATTTTATAATAAGAACTCTGCAAATTATAAGCAAAAAACTTGGAAAAATTTAGGACTGTTTTTATAAAAACCTTAATTTCTCTACGAGTATACATGCTATCCTTGTAAAAATTAACACAGTACATTACAATAAGCCAATTAATCATAATGTGCAGTTTGAACGCTTTTGCTACATTAGTTTTGACAGGGTTATCCAAAAGATCTTCGTTCTTTTTCAATTTGTTGACGGTCCCCTGTTCGATTTCGGGAAAAACTCTTCGCGAAAATATGTGACGCGTACTATTTTGTTTACACACCTGGAGTTTCAGCACATTCCGATTCATATTTCTTTCATTACTTAAAAATAATTACTTAATTACCAATTATGCTTAAATTTTGGACACCAGTGTATATACATATATATATATATATATATATATTATTTTAACTACCCAAAATGGCTTATTTTATTTTAATTTTATTAATTGTCGAGTATTTATTGTAAATAAGCATAAAGTATTTTCGTCAGTTATTTAAAACCAGATTAGAAGATCGCTTAAACTTGAGACAGACTATAAGAGGTTATATATACACTAAAGAATTGAATTTTGTAATGTACATGAACAACATTTAAAAACCCTGATAGATATTAGCAATAAATAGTATAGTTTTATTCCGAAAAAAATTAACATAAATTTATCATAAAAATTTATTTTCATCCCAAATATTAAATGTATATATATATATATATATATATATATATATATATCTGCTATTTACAAATTCAAAGGGATTCATTTCCTAAAATGAAAAGGAAACCGTTCTTTTATAGTTAAGTTATAAAAAGAGGATGAATAAAGTGTATATTTCTAGAGCATCTTTAATGTTTATCCATTTGCGAAGAAGAAGACGAAAAAAAGGGTAAACACTTATGGTCGATGGCCACATTCATTAATTTTGTATTACTGTCATTAGTGACATTTTTTCGTTGAGAGTCAATGGATTATTACTCGAGAATTTTTTCTCTTGTTAATAAATGAGTAAATAAATAAAACAAAATCAAATGTATAATTTAAAACAAATAAAAAAAGTAGGATGTATTTATTCACATAAAAGTACTAAGAACTTGAAATTAAATAATATTCTATTTATTTGATCATTTTTCGTTCTTGAAATGAATCTTTATTTTAGAAGAAAGCGTAAATTTTAATGAGAAAAAAATGCTATAACAATAAAAACGTTTTTTAATTTCATTAATTAGTCAGAAAATTTCAAGTTTTTTATAAGAAAATTTATGTTTCTTAATATGCATATTTTATTTTAATTATACGTATAATTTTGTATTCCTAAAGAGAAAAAAACGTTTTCCCACGAATATTAAAGTTTTCCGTAAAAGATCTTCGAATATCAATAGCGATATCTAACCAAGATTCGAAATAATTCAAACTGATTAAAATTCTTCTCTAAATCAAAGTTTAGATTAAATAATTCAGTAATAATCAATAATACTAAATTAAGATTTAGCTACGAAGAAGTTATATATACACAAAAGAGTTGAACTTGGTAATTTATTTAAACAACATTAAAAAAGACAGATAAATATTAGCAATAAAATATATAGTTTTATTTCATAAAAGTTTAACGTTAATTTATATTAAAATGATCCTTTTCACTCTAAATAGTAAAAAAGACAAATCCTTGTTATTTATAAATTAAAAGGGATTTATTTCCTGAAATGGGAAGAAAAATGCTCTTTTACAGTTAAGATATATAAAGAAGATAAATAAGGAACATATTTTTATACCATTTCTGATGATTATTTATTTGTGAAGAAGATGACGAAAAAAAATATTTAAACACTTATGGTCGAAAATCACATTCATTAATTTTGTTTTACTGCCATTAATGGCATTTTTCGTTGGGGGTTTATGGATTATTACTCGAGAATTTTCTTATCTTAACAAATAATAATAATAATAATAATAATAATAAACATTAAAATATTAAAATATTGAGAAAATATTCTTTCAGATAAAAATATTAAGTACTGGAAATAAAATAATATTTTATTCATCTCAACTTTTTTCGTTCTTGAAATGAATCTGTATTTTTGAAGTAAGCGTAAATTTTAATAAGAACTAAATGCTGTAAATATAAAAATATTTAAAGTGACATTTATGCAATTTCAAACTTAGGATAATGTGCTGCGTTTAACCTCGATTCAAAATATTCTAAATAGACTAGAAATCTTGTTCTGAAATGAAATTGGAGGATAAATAATTCAGTAGTAATCAATAATACTGAATTAATACACAGTCACGACGAAGTTATATATACACTAAAGGACTGAATTTAGTAATGTACTTAAAAGTTTAGGGGGCAAAGAAATTCTAATCTTTAAATTCGGAAAATATTGTTTGACACCAAAATTTAAAAACAGATTTATTTTAAAATACATAAAATCTTTTCTTTACTTACTTGAGGAAATGAAAAATTTCATTTGAAATTTCTGGTGTCAATGTAGTTTTTTGCAATTAAAATTAAGTGGTATATATTTTATCCCACCGCCCTTCAAAGGGTTAAGCAACATTTAAAATAGCTGATAAGTATTATCAGTCAGGGTGGCGAGTGGTTAGATAAAAACACAGTTAATATAGATGACAAATACCGGTATTTTGTTAAAGATAAATTCAGTTTACATAATCTCTTCATATTATTTGAAGTATTTTCTGTAAGAAAATACTGGTAGTTTTCTCTTTTCTTGGCTGTGTTTTTCCCGATTTTCTCTGACCACTCGCCACCCTGGTAATAAATTATACAGTTTTATTTTAGAAAAAATTAACTTTAATTTACAACAAAATGGTCATTTTTATTCTAATTAGTAGACAGATATTTGTAATTTACAAATTTAAATGGACTTATTTCCTGTAATGAAAACGAAACTGTTCTTTTACAGTTAAGTAATAAAATTAAGATAAATAAAGAACATATTTTATAGCATCTCTAATGATTATTCATTTGTAAAGAAGCGGATGAAAAAAGTCTAAACACGTATGGTTGACACACATTCATTAAATTATGGTCACATTCATTTAATTTCAATTATTGTCATTAATGGTATTTTTTCGTTGAGAGTTAATGGATTATTAGTAGAGAACGTTTTCCACATATGAAAAATTAAAAATAATAATTATGAAATTAAAAATGGAAGAAAATGTTAATTTAGATAAATGTACCGAGAACTTAAATAATGTTCTATTTCTGTCATTCTTGAAAACAAACTGTATTTGAAAATAAAGCATAAATCTTAATGAGATATCAATTCTATAATAATAAAGATATTTTAAAAATAGTATTTATGCGATTTCGACCTTAGAATAATGTGCTGCGATATCTAACCAAGATTTAATGTTAATAGACTAAAAATCTTACATTGAAGTAATAAGTAATTGGGGAATAAGTAATTCAGTAATGATCAATAATCCTTCATTAATATTCTGTCATGAAGAGGTTATATAAACACTAAATAATTGAATTTTGTGATTTACCTGAACAAGATTAAAAAAAGCTGATAAATATTATCAATAACATATAGTGTTTCATTAAAAAAGTTATTATTAATTTATCATAAAAAATCATTTTCATTCTAAACGCTTAAAAAGTGAGTTTTCTCTTATTTAGAAATTCAGAGTGATTTATTTCCAAAATGAAAAGGAAACTGTTCTTTTATAGTAAGTTATAAAAAGAGGATAAATAAAGAGCATATTTTCATAGCATCTTTAATGATTATTCATTTGTGAAGAAGAGCATGAAAAAAATGTAAACACTTATGGTCGATGGTCATATTCATTAATTTTGCTTTGGCATTTTTTCGTTAAGAATTAATGGATTATTACTCGAGAATCTTCTTCGTTTATCAAAATGACTAAAAACATATTTAAATGAAAACATATTTAAAGATATGAATTATTCATTCAGAAAAAAGTACTAAGAACTTGGAATTAAATAATTTTCTATCTATCTCAACATGTTTTGTTCTTAAAGTGAATATATAGTTTAGATTTAAGCGTAAATTTTAATGCGAAATAAATACTATAACAATAAAAATATTTTAAAATTCCTTTAAAAAGTCATAAAATTTAGAGGTATCTGTAAAACACTATTTAGGATTCTTACTATACACATTTAAATTTAATTATACGCATAATCTGCAAAAATTTTGCTTTTCTAAAAGTAAAATAATGTTTTTCTCACGTATAATAAAATGTTTCCTAAAAAATCTTCGAATAATATTGAAAAAAAGTAGTTTTTTTATTATTATAGATCCTTCTGTAAATCTTGAAAATATATACTTATAAAGTTCGCTTTTTTGATTCGAGGATAATTCGAAACGTGTTAGTGTATATTTTTGTTCTTTGCCCTGTCAATCGCCTTGGTTAAAAACAGTGTTCTTAAATCGACAAGCACTCGTTATTTCTTGCAGTGTAAATCATAAACCGGTGTAAAATTTTTTATTGATTTGAATAGCCATTTCAAAAAGACATTAGAAGTAATGAGATTTAAGATTTTCACCTCAAACGCAGATTTATATATTTTCCAAGTTTTCATGATTAGTATATTTTTGAATATTAAAAATTTTAATTGAAAGTTATTTTAACAATTTTGTGTGCTTCATCCTAATAAGAGATTAGATTATTATTAGTATTTTTCTATTAAAATTACCTTTATTAATATCTTCATGTGGCAATTGTAAAGATAAATGGTTTTTGGAAGCTGTATCGTCTATTTGCAAAATGAATGATATGACGACGAATAATGGAAAATTACACCATTCTCTTCTAAGAAACTTTGAAGCAGTCGCTAGTCTTATTTTTAAATATCAATACTATTAAAGCCGTTTATTCCTTTATTACAAACCTTAAGTTCTTATAAATATGAAAAATATATAAGGTGGTCTGGTGTAATAACGCCAGGCGGGGTAATAACGCCAAGTGCTAATATTTTGCATAATTATGAAATGATCTGGTAAATGTCACCCATGTGCTCGCGCAGAGGGGTTTTGAGTCGCATAAATCGCAAAAAACAGCTTCAAGTTAATTTGTTTCATTTTTAGGTCTTAATGTTTTTACAAGCACCTAAAATTAACGCTTGATCTAAAATTTGCGAGATACGTTTTGTGATGTGAAGACTATTTTTTTATCCGGAAATACTTTGTTAATTGCATAAATTTGTAGTACATTTCATGGACTTTCAAAATGTTGTCGAGGATTTTGGATATCTTCTCGAGATAATTTGTAATTTAAAATGTACAGCGCAATAACTATAACGGAGTAATAACGCCAATCCTTAGCATTAATACCCCGGTTGATTCCCTACAGTGGCCGAGCTACATCATAAATACTGATTCAAATAAACACAGTTAAAACTGCGCAATGTTTCTAATACTTCTATTTAAGCGGTCCTTTTTAAGCAAAAAGAAGCTCATGGTCTGATATTCTTTTGCCTCACCCCCCCCCCCACACACACACAAACACACCACACCTTTATTTTTCTTACACTTTCAAAAAAAATGAACATTTTCAATAGCTTAGAATGCAATTTGTCAATTTCTAAGTTTCTAGAGTTTGTATTTTTAGAATTGGGCAATCTACATGCAATTATTCCATCTTATTTCATAGTTTTGTTTGCATGGCGTTATTACCCATATAGGTGGGTAATAACGCCAAATAGCATTGTTCAAGAAATCACGCCGTTACATTTTATGAATACATATCTGTTAAATAATTTTTTTATATAGATAGTCAATGAGTTGCTGCATCAAATCATATATTTGTTCGAAAAATACAAACTAAAACTGAGCCGTGAAAATCGGTAGAATCTTAACGTGGCGTTATTACCTTAGGGTACCTTATATATGTCGGTTTTCGCCTTGTTTTAAACATAAAATGTATAATATAAACTTTAAAATGTTCAATTTTACTTAAAAGGCGATTAAAATAACCAACTACAGATGCTAATAGTTAATTTTACTTAGAAACATCTGAGTACTTTCAAGCCTTTAATCAGGCTATTCCTCAGCAAATATTTTCTTTTATAAATACAAATATATGATTCCGTTTTGAAAATGAACGAGACTCGTGGCTTTAACGTTTAATTGGTAGTACTTTAGGTGAACGGTAAAAAGAAATATTTAATTGTTGTACCGTAAAAAATAATACGTCCTTTTCTCAAATTGTCTGGATTTTATTTTTAGGATGTTAAACCATAAACTCGGTACATTATACATAAGGGCATCATTACACACTTTATTATTTTTGGATAGGATTTCTATGGATTCTCTTATATTGGATAGACAATAATAGGATGTTGGGAGTCTGATTTTCGTATGATTAAAATCTATTTCGATATGTTGATTGAAATATAAACATGAGAGAGTAGTAGATTGGCGATAAAATTTTATATCTGATTTATGTTCTTTTATTCTTTTTGAGACTGTTTAAAAAAATAATAACTGATTGCAATAAATTAATAGAATACATCGGGAAAACAAATCGAAAACTCAAAAAAAGAGTAAATGAACATAAAGCAGATATAAAATTTAGTCGCATTCTACTGCTCTCTCATGTTTATATCTCAATCAAAATATCGCAATAGATTTTGATCATACGAAAATCATATTCCCAATATTAATTCAATCTTCAATCCACGAGTCTCGGTCATTATCAAAACGGAATCATACTACCTCTGACAATATAAAGTTTGTTGAATTGTCCTGTAACATTAATGTGGATAAGATATTAACGAAAGTTACCATACCATCCTTCGAAATAGTCATCTCTCATAACTATGCACCACTGAGATATGTTATACATGTCCTGGGAAATTCGCAAGAAGTCTTCCTTTGTGGGGGAATTCAAAAGCTTCGTCACGTTTCTTTAGATGTAAGTAATATGGTCAAATCTCTTTCAAAGAGAGTTTTAGTGGTGAAAATGGGAAGAAGTCTGGAGGTCTGAGATCTGGCGAGTACGGTGGATGTTCAGTTTGCACCACCCCTCATGGATTTCTTTCGGTGTCTTGGAAATCGTAAAACCAAACTTTAAATTGATCTTTTGTTCGTTCATTATCCTGTTCTCTGTTAAGAACCGACACACTGAACAAGCACTTAATAAAGCACGCCTTACACAGACCATAAACGACGCTCAACTAAACAACGGTGGGGGAAGATGGTCAACAGTTGCCTCAATGCAGGTTGTTTTCCTAATGTTGCCAGATCGGTCGTTCTGAATTAATTCACCGAACTTTATTGTCAAAGGTAGTATATTTGTATTTATAAAAGATAATATTCTCTGAAGAAGAGCCTGATTAAAAGATTGAAAGTACAAAGATGTTAAAGTAAATAAAATTAACTATTAACATCTATAGTTAATTATTTTAATCGCCTTTTAAGTAAACTTGAACATTTAAAGTTCATATCCTACATTTTATGTTAAGTTCTTATGTTTATCTTTTTCTTTTACTTTTAAATTATCCTGTTTAAATTATAAAATTTTTTGAAATAATATCATGTAAAATAATACCTATTCATTGATAAAATATACTTCATATTTAAAACTAGCAAACGATTATAAGTTATTAATCAAATGAATAAAGAAATTCTACAAACTATTGTAAGGGTAATTAAATATCCATTTTTCTGAAGCACTGAATTATGTATTTAATATGTGTGTATGAACTAAATGTTTTTATCTTAATCTGTTTCTCCATGCCTCAAATATTATATGCATAAAATTTCAAGCCTTTACACAGAATAGTTCGATATATAGGTAACATATATGTATACAGAATTGCGTACATTTTTGACATACTTACACGTAACTAATTTTTCTGAGAGAAAAATTTATCTCTCTTTGAAATCTTGTTCCATCTCGATTTATTTTCAGACGAGATTTTCTTCTTTGTTCGATTATGATGCGTAACATTTATTATTCTTGACAGAAACATGACATTTTTATGCCGAAATCATAAAAAAGTGGAAAGAAATAAGAAGAAAAAAATACGATTTTCGAACATTTCTAACGGTATATTGCTTTATATTTCCACATAGATTTTATAAAATCTTTGCTTACATTTTTGCTTATTAGGTTTTGAAAAAAAAATTAAGTAACAGAAAGATTTTACATATTTCCATTCTCATGAAGATGCTCAAAAAGTAGTTTTTGAATATTTTGAAAACATATGAAATATGAGGTATACTTTAGAATATAGACATGACATATATATAAATTTCAAAACTACCTTGAGATACTACTGACATTAAAAAAAGATGACTGTAATATTTATTATGTAGTAGTATATAAAATTATAAAAATATATTTGTGTATAGATTAAATTTTGTTTTCAGATACTGAATTTTTAGAGCAGTAATAAATGGATTATTTTTTATTGCTTACCATGTAAATAGCAATGTATAAAATTGAAACTGGTGTTATACATAATTGAAATGAAAAAAACTTCTTTAAACACCATAAAATAAGTTAACTGCGCAAGGCCTTTCGAAAGAACTTAGTCTTTCTTCGTCAGGCGCAAAAAAGACGTGAGTAGTGAATATAGCGGCACGACTGGCCGTCGTGCCGCTACATTCATTGTGGACGCACGTCTTTTTTGCGCCTGACGAAGAAAGACTAAGTTCTTTCGAAAGGCCTTGCGCAGTTAACTTATTTTATGGTGTTTAAAGAAGTTTTTTTCATTTCAATCATGTAAATAGCATTCATAAGCTTGAAATTTTCTGTTTGAATTCAGTTCCATCGCATTTAGCAGCCGGACAAGAAAACAAAACAAAAACAAAACAAAAAATATATAAATATATTTGCGATAACCATGTACTATTAAAAAAACTTTTTCTATAAGTCTTATGATTACTTTTCTTTTTGTATTTCACATTGTTTGCATGGTTTCATTTTTAATCGTGTCTCATATAATCTTAAAAAATAACTCTTGAGATAATAGTATATCTTTATAAATTCTAAAGATTTTATAATGGTCTTACAAAAGAATTAGTAAACATTACTAAGAATAACCAATGATTGCGTAAAATTGCTATGCATCTATGAAGCATATACATCCTGAATTAACTGGGGTGCAAAGACATTTATTATACAAGACTACACAAATGTATTCCATTACATAATGGTATAGGAGAAAGCATGGTTTGGTGCGCGTTTTAATAATATTAAACTGTTTCACATTTTATGCAATTGGTATAAGTTGCTGAGGTTAACTTAAAGTTACTTCCTGTATAATAGATATCAGGTAGTATTTACAGAAATATACAAAAGATTTCGGATACTTTATTTTATCCGAAGTACTGTAGAATATTACACAAAAATCTAAATATTTTAAAAACTTTCTTATAGTACGAGACCTCATTTGCTAAGCTTAACGTGCAATTTCCAACTTTTTATTACTTTGCGTTCGTGATTATTGTACATTTTCCTAGATTAATGAGCATCGGTCATTTTTTTACCGTGCATATGCAGAAATGAGTGTGTTAATACATATACAAACTAGTACCATAATTAGTCATTAAATATAATGTTATGTGTAGCTAAGCATTTTGAAGTATGCATTTTTATATTAGCATGTTGCTTCATATTTTAATATTTGAATATTAACTGACGATTTTTTCTTTTAGGGGTCTTAACAGGACATTTGCAATTGAAACCTCCCGACGATCTTCATGCCTATTTTACAGGAGACAACTTTTTTATTACTTGTATAGCAGATGAATCAAGCGGCGCAACGCGGTTAACTTGGCAAGCTCCTACTGGTCGAGATATCACACATACAAAGGGCCGGTAAGTCTTTATAAATAAAAGCAACAACACTTTTTAAATATTATTTAAAAAATTATCAACAACAATAAGATAATCTTATTAAACAATATTATAAGATTTAACGCTTTTAATATACAGTATGACTTCAAAATCTTGCATTTATAAATCAGCCAAACTCAAAATTCCGGCATTCGTAAATCCGCCATCAAAGTTATTTTCCCTCTTTCTGGCAGAACATTCGGCAAAAATGAAACACAATTATTTACAAAATAAAAACTTTGGATTTGAAAAAAGAGGCGAAAAATAAATAATTGAATAAAAAGAATATTCTTTTTCGTTAGATGCCATACTCGATTAATTCCTTGAGCAAGAAAAAGACCAAAAAAATTTTGACCTGGGATTATACGACCGCAGTAAAATAGACAATAATGCTACTAGCAGCTCAAGGGTAAAAAAGAGTAACTGACGGAAAATATATTATTGAAAAAATGGATAAATTTACAAAAGAATTAAGTTCAAGTCTAAGTTCTACCAAGTAGAGATACGTACAAATTGAGGTGAACTCAACAAGCTCCAGCTCACATTTATATGGAAAAAATACAATTACTTCACAAGAGGTTACCCAATTTGTCCAGGTAACGTTCTAAAGTTAGTACAAGATTAAAGTATATAATTTTTTAGAGTTTAAGCAGATATTCCTTATTTGTTTTTTCCAAGAAAAGCCCCTTCCTCGAAAAATAACCAATGAATTGAAATTAATTTATAGTTAAAAGAGTAAATATTAAAAAATATATTAAATTTATTTAATAAATATGATAGAAGATAAAAATAAAAGTAAAGAATTAAATGAATTAATTGAATTATTATTAAAACTTTAGAGAAGTATTATTACATTTATAATATAGATATTTTTACTTGTTTTAAATACAAGAAAACTTTTCGATAAAACCAAAAAAAAGGTAAATAGTATTAAAAATTCAAGAGGATGAAATGACTTTATCGTTTATTAGATTATTTAAAATTGTTATTTGTAACATAGAAAGTTTTAATTAAAGTAAGATTTATTTTATATATTAATTCGTCTCTTTTTTAAGTATCCTAATCAATCATCTCTTTGTAATGATTTTAATTATGAATGAAAGCGCCATTAGGAATTTCAAAAATATTAGTGGAAATATTTTTCTTTTTTATAAGTATTATCACTCATTTTTTAAATCATCTTACAAAATAATTGGTATGTTATAAAGCATGATTGTATTATGCATATATATAATTATATAGTAATAATAATAATTGTTACATTGTTTTAGGGTTGTTGTCGAAGGCTAGGAAATCTTAAATAAAGGTCTGTCGATTCTGATTAGTAATGACGAAATAGATACAAATGTACCTGACACAGATTATTAATTTCCGGAGGCGCTGCATACACAGAATAAATCCAGAACAACACCTAGCAATTCTGTTATATATATACATATATATGTGTGTGCGTGAAAACCATTATTATGCTATTCTATTTATATCAAAAGTAACCGGGTGTTGCAAAATTAAGATAACAATAATGTAATAAGAAAATCTAAATATCAATTTAATTAAAACGCTATATAAAAACTAAAGTTAAGAATTAAAGAATAATTGGATGTAGTTGGACGTAAAAGTAAATACGACTACAAAATGGGAAAATTAAATATCAAAGTCAAAAAATCAAACTTTATTTATGATCCAGATTTGAAAAAAAAGTTAAATAACTTAAAAAGTAGGAAATATAAAATGTTATTTACAACTTCAGTTGTATACTGCTCAAATGTAGATTTAAATCAAAAATATGTATATAGACACCTATTTTAAATTAAACTGTATCTTCTCCGAAAAAACGAAAAACCGCATTACATGTATGTCTCAAATACATAGTCGCACATATTTCACAAATATTTCGAACGCACAAAGATCTAATTTTATAGCACGTAAAAATTATACATTGTTAGCTTTTGATGAACTTAATGCATGAAGCGTTTAAACATGTTGGACCATTTTAGAATCTTCAATTATTTTACTTTCATGTGTACGGAATTTATTACCTTGAAATTCTAAAACAAATTGAAACAACACATACTATTTTTATATTGAATTTAGAGAATATTTTTGGAGATAGTAACAAAACAAACTATTTTACTAACATATAACAGAGAGAAACAGACAATCATTATCACCGATATTTTAAAAAATATGTGATTTAAAGCACTTGTAAATCTTATTATATGTTATTATATAAAATGAATAATTTTTTGATGCATGCATTAAATAAAATAAATATTGTAACTTGCATTTCTTTAAATAATGTAGGGAAAAATGAACCTCAATTTGGATAAATTCAAATTACCTGGTTGCAGATTAACAGAATTTTCAGCTGAATCTAGAGTTACAAATAAATAGCAAGACTATTTTTTTTCGTTTTTTTTTTTAAATTTTCGTTGAAGTTAGTACTACGAGATTTCGGTTTGTGATCTTTTGAGCTATTCTTGTGTCGCTGTTAATAATGTATTCGTTTGGATGTAGAGGGGGAAACATGAAAAGCTTTAACCGATCGTTCAGAATAATCGCTTGACTAAAGGTAAGATTTTTTTTCAAAATATTTCGAGAATCTATAAAGTGTATGCGTTGGTAAGGGATATTATGAACATTGCCGCAGTTTGCAAAAACCATTTTCGAAAACCCGAATAACTGGAGAACATTGCTGCAGTCTACGTTATATTTTGTGTCTGTTTGTCTGTTTGAAAAAGTAATAAAGTAGAAAATAGAGTAGATGTTAATAAAGTAATATGAGTTGATAAGTCAAACTTTAATGAATCGACTACGATGAGTATTTTTATACTTTTCTTCAGTATTTATCCATTCGCTTTTATTTGATTGTATTTGTTTGATTGCTTTGATCACATTATTTTTTTGCCAAAAAAGAGACTTTTAGGTTTTATAATTTTTCCTAAAGAATAGGAAACTTTTCTATATGCACCAAATAAATTCCAACTTTTGGTGAAGATTATTATTAGAAAGAGTCACGTGTCTTTAAAGAAAAATAAATAAGTAATCAAAATTGTTCAATTTTCTCATGTTTTAAAAATTAACCCCGATAACCATGTTTATACATTATGCTTACGGAATACGGAGGAACATATAATTGTATAATTTTTTAACATGCTAGCCATACAATGTTGATCATATTGTGCATCATCTTGTAACTCCTATACGTATTGACAAAACTTCCAATACTTACTGGGATATTTACTGCAAAATCTACTACCGTTCAATATGTATTGCAATATTTACTTTCAATATGCTACATTACTTATTATAATATTATTTGCTGTACTATTGCAAAACATACCTCCAATACTTTATTCAATAATTGCTACCTCATTAATTTTGCCTTTATTACTTACTTGACAATGCATCACTGTGAATCAAGTTACTTTTGCTGGGTTGCGGATTTTACTGAACAGAAAACTGACTCCACTGATAACTGAATCTCAAATTTTGTCTGTCATCATTATGGTTTTGGAAAGCGAAATAGATTTCCAGTAATAACAGTTTCTCATATTATACATCAAAATATCTGGTGATGTAATTGCAGTTGTCTGCTTCTATATTATCACAAGGTATTTTTTCTTGTCCTATTGATATTATGTCTTACATAATGTTATTTTTATCAGAAATGAAGTCAACTTACATAACCGTTGTATTTTTCGGAAACAAAAGTAATTACAGAAAAAAACTGCTTTCTATGAATAATTGATATTGGATAATTTGGAACAGTATTTATCTAAAAACATCTAGAGTACGATTGAGTGCTAAAAAATCTTAATTAATGGACCCTGGTCATTATCAAAAGTACTTTGCCTTGAAACTAAATATTGTCTATAACATACTAAAAAAGGCATTTGTAACAGCTTTTTTGATGCTTTACAAATGTATATAATTTTTACCTCCATTAATATATTATCAAATATTATGAAGGCGTAAAAATGTGCTTCAGTATTAAACAGGAATGAGGGCCTATTATATGCAATAAAAAAGTAAGTTCTGTATAGAAGAACTTATTCAAAAATAGTATTCGATAGCATGATTTTAGTGTCGCACTAAAAATAATAATGTGTGTTAAAGTTTTTTTTTTATATATCGAGACATATGTTATTCTTTGCAAGATATAAAAATAATAGAAAAATACTGTTTTCTAAAACTTACCCAGCATTCTGAAACTTTTTAGATTGACACAGAAAATGTGAAAAAAGCAAGAAATTTTACATGTTAGAAATAAATAATGTTCTTTTTTATCATACATATTTACAAAAATAATCAATATAAAACATTATCAAAAATCCTTTTACCTTTTCCTTCTATTTTATTGTAAATATTATGTTTCAATATTCTCGCATGTCTTTTATTAACCATATCTCAAATAAAGAAATAAAACAATGTTTTGTCTTATTATAATAAATAAGTCAGTAAAGGACAATGCGACAAAATATAAACATATTAGTGAAATATCTCTTCCATGTTGTTAGCATAATGAAAGCAATTTTCTTAAGTTTATTTTTTCTTTGAAAAATTATGCAGATTACTTTAACGAGATTATTAAAGTCAATACTGTTTTGTGTCATTCATTATATTTTAATCTTACTGAGCTTGGACAGCCTTCTACAATTTTTATTTTAAAAGAAGCGTGATAGCATTAGTTTTGCTTAACTAACTATTCGAGCTAAACATTATAGTAAAGATTTACGAGCATATTATGACAAAATATTAGTGCAATTTTAAAAAGGATAAAATCCAGATTTATAATGGGAAGTTAGTTTAGGTGATTAGTTTGATATGTAAGGAAAGGCAGGATTACTTAATACACAGAAGAATCTATATGAATAAAATATCATTAATGTAAATAAATTCGATTAAATTTTCTAAATATAAGAAAAATATTAAATTAGCTATATTTTCCGTTTATTTTAAAGCATCCTTTAAACAATACACCAAAATTTTAGCACTGCGTATAGTGAAATGTTTAATAAAAAATGTCATCCAAGTCGTTAACCCATTAAATGCCGCCATATACATTAACTTATTTTAATGTAACCATTTCTTTTTTCTCAATGAAAACATTCTTTTTAAATTACTTCTGAAGGGAAAAAAACATTTTTTATATGTATGAAAAACAACAAATATTTTGAAATTTAGAAATGTGTTCCTTCGATATAGAAAATATATTTAAGTATTTTGTGCAGCCAAATTTTTCTTTCTTCCCATTCTTAACACTAGCCAGAGTTTCGTTTTCTGAAATTTATTTATATCATTTTTTCCGTACTTCATTTATTTTTTTCTATATCCCAATTTGAAAAATATTTTGATCTTTTATCTATATTATTATATTTGTGTAATATTTTATCTTGTTATGTTAATAACTGAATCATACATTGCCCCTTGATTTGAAATTTACGAAGAATTCTATAGTATCAATTATATCACGGGGTAAATCGCAATATAAATTGCTTTCTTGAAATTTTATACTCTATTATGGTTAGATCAGATAGAAAATAAACGATTTCGAGATCATATGAATAATCATCTTAATCTTATTGTTCAAAATAATCCAAAGCTTAAACCACACTTAAAAAGTACACAGGCATCGTAACCTTAAAATTAAAATATATTATGTAAAAAAATTACAAATATACTAGAAATGTATAGGGTTAAGAAAAACAAGATGCTTGACAAAATGAGAAACATGTTTAAGAGTATGAAGAGAATTTTTCAATTATCCATTTATTATATTTATTAAATCAAGATTTATGTTGTTTGTTATTATACAATGGACAGTTAAAATCATATTTTAATTAAAAAATATAATTTTATCTACTGGTTGCCCCAACAATCACTGATGGATTTTAAAATTCAATAACTTGCAAACGGTGACAGCTATTTAAAAAAAATTTGCAGCAAAGTTATGTACAATTTCAGGAGTTTTTTTACCGTAATTTTTATTTTAGTTCGTATATCAAACAATAGGTGGCGCTGACGGCGATTGAAGGCCAGGTCGACGCTTCACTCAGCACTGATAACCTGGCCTTCAATCGGCGTCAGCGCCACATATTGTTTGATATGCGAACTAAAAAAAATTTCGGTAAAAAAAAACTCCTGACATTGTACATAACCCTGCTGCAAATTTTTTAAAAATAGTTTGCAAGTTATTGAATTTTAAATTCCATCAGTCATTTTTGGGACACCCGATATAAAGTTCTTTTTTTAAAAAGTCTTCCGAAAGATTCCATAATGCTATGTATCCTCTTTTAAATAGCTTTAAAAAATAGAAAATTGTAATGATTTTCTAAAATGTTATCTCAGATAAACGAATGCTACTAACTTAATATAATAAAGTTATTATTAATATAATAATGTTGTTAGTACTTAAATTAATAATAATAATTTTTTAAATTTTTTTAAAATAGCCATTTAAGAAAAAACTCATTAAGAAATGTTTTGAAAATATAATAAATCGGACCTAGTAGGTTGAATATAGAGCTTCTTAATTTTGACACTCAGAGAATGTTTTGTATAAAATTTATATCTGCATATGTCAGATGAATAACAAGATTTTTTTTCAAAAAGAAATTTCCTATTATTAACTGACTGAATGAGTGAACAATTAAATAATATACATTGGGTGGATAATATTTCAGAATTACTACTACAAAATGGTAAACAATAAATAAAATAATAATAAAATAAAATATACAGCAATGATAACAAAATCTAAAATCAAATGAAAGTTAAAACCGCTTTTAGAACAACTTGTAATATAAGATGAAACTCCCAGTTTTTTACAACTAATCAGTAACTGGCACTTCAAGGAAAATTTCATTCAGATAAGTATTTTCTTGTTAAATTCTGCAAAGTAATTTCATCCAGTTGTAATTTTGTCAATTATTTTTATTCTGTGATTAATTTATTCTTCACTCCCAGACCAATAATATATTTATTGGTATATAATTGGTCTGCAAAAAACTATGAGCACAAACAATACCACCAAGAGGGATTCAACTTAAATCTCAAATTAAGGTAGTGCTTTTTCTATACGTATTTGTAACTCAAGCATCCTAAACTTTTTCATAAAGTTATTCTTGATGAATGTAGTTAAAGTATATCTACAAAGTATTAAGGCCATGATTTCGAGTTTATAGTTATTTATTTTAGTAGGGAGGATATCAATTATTGATTCCAGCAAAATTTATATTTTAAAAGTCTCTGTAAGAGGTGATTTTTTAGTTATATAGTATTAAAAATAATCTGGAATCAATTATTTAAACTATTTAAAAACATATTAGTAAATGAAAACTATCTTTAAAACAATTCAGATTTATAATTTTATGCCAAGTTTTTATAAATCTGAAATATTTTGTCAGTTATTGTTTCAAAAATGTCATATATTGGATATCTGCATTAATAAGAATTTAAACTATGAGAAAAGTGCACATGCGTTGTAGTACGATATTAAAGATAAACTAGTTTTTGTGGGGGGGGGCGTAATATTTACCCATCATGGATATGCATAATATAAAATATAAAAATAAAACATGTGTAAATTATTTATAAAATACGTAGTCATTCCAAAATGAAATTTAAACGTATATTCAAATGCTCTCAACATATAGTAATGCTCTATTAATTAATTGCTCATCAGGGTTGTGAAAATTTTTAATTAGAGATTAAAGATTGAAAACGAAGGATTATTTTTTAATCATTACTTAAGATTTACCAACTAAGTTTAATTTCAATAGTATTTTTATGTAGTATTTCAGTTGTTTTTATATAATCAATGTTTTGATTACGATTAAATAAATTCAGTTTCACTCATAGACTAATAACCAGTGCTTATTTTCAAGCAATCAATGCTTTGATTACGATTAATTCAACTCAATTTAACTCCTATACTAATGGCAATCGATTGTTTTTATGTAGTCCCTTGGTTTTATTAAGATTTAATCAATTCTCAAACAGAATAGTTAATTACCTAATGATTAATTATTAATAACGTTATTATTGCCCCAGCTTTGTACCACTTTCCAACCCTCTTAATTTTCGATTTTTTTAGAAATTTCTCTTACACAGCATTTAGAAATATTAAGGAACTACTATCATGAAAATATCAAGTTATTATCTCCATTAATTTCATAAAAATTGCAGATTTACAACTTTTTCACTTCTGAAAATATTGAAGGTAGTAGCAACGACATAAAGTAAACATAATTGAGCAGGAACTATCAAATAATTGATAATAATTACATAAAATAATTTCATAAAATAATTACAAAAAAAATATTATTTTTATAAAATGGGGTTATGATTGCCCCTAATCTCTCCCTAAATGATGGAAGTATATTTACCTCGGTTTATATAAATGATTTTGTGTGAATATATATAATATCCAATAAGAAAAATTGGAAAGTTACTCTTAATAAGTATTTCGTAGCAATAAAAATGAATTTCAGAAAATAAACAAGGCGCTTATATTTAATTTTCGTCAATTTAATTAATGATTAAATTAATTAATCCTGAATGAATTAAATAAGATTAATTAATCATAAGAAAAGAGCAATTACTTTTTCGATTTCAATCATGATAAATTGAATTTTTTTTTCAATTTTCAAAACGATTGCAAGATTTGATTGTATGATGAGTAAGTAATAACTTTTAATTATTATTCTGTAATAACAAATGTTACAGGATTCGCGCGGTTTCTGTAATTTCAAGACCAGCAGATACTTCAGTACCTGTATTTCTTATAGAAAACCTCTTAAATACGGTGACATTTCACGCAATTGAACTAGATTTTTTTTATAATAAAGAAATACTGGTATTTGACCTAGAAAAAACTGGAAAACTAACAATAACCGTCCGAACCTTGAATTAAATTATTTTTAAAGCATAAATTCTTTAAAATATAACATAGTTTTTTTCCCTTACCTTTTAAAGTAAAATGTCACACACTGGTTCAATTTGGGTCAAGAATTCTTTTTTCATAAAATTGGTTTCTCGGTACCATATGTGTCAGTTCACCATATTAAAAAAAATTATAAAGTCAATATAAATTAATTATCAACTCAAGCATAAATATCTCTAATATAATGTTTAATTTTGAGAATTTTACCAACAACATTATATATATATCTAATATTCTTTCAAACAGAAAACTAAGAATAATAGGTTTAAAAATTCTTAATATTGAATTTAATAAGACAAAATTATTAAGGGGTCACGTACTGGAGAGGTATCTATAGGTTTTTTAATGAGGTAATCAAATGTACAATTTTGTTATAAATAAAAATTCTTATAGCACAATTACCAGCTGAGTGAGTATATTAATAGAGGCTAGCTTGTTTCTATTGCAAATTGTGTATTTTATTTTTGCTATCAAGTATTAATTAAAAAGACATCCTTTTATAGTTATACTTTTAACTGTTTTCCAGTGTCCACGTAGAAGCTGCTCCAGATACGCCATTAGGATTAGAATTAGTAGTTGAAGAAGTTCGTTACAAAGACCAGGGAACTTATACTTGTTCAGCCATAGTAGATGGAATGGAAACAAGAACACAATTCACATTGAAAGTTTATCGTAAGTACGTGTTCTACCTCCAGTGTTGCAAATTTTAAAATACAGAAATATTCAGTGATTTGAAATATTCATTCTGTATTAGTTTCGGTACTACGTACTGATAATTTTAATAGTTTTTCAAATTTATTTGCATTTTTAACACGAAAGAAAAGTACAAAATATTTTTCATAGATTTTATTGGTTTTAAAGTTTTTGTTTTATATATTTTTTGCTTGTTTCATTGTTTACATTGAAAAAAAATGAACTTGATATATCAAATATTTTTAATATTTCATTTCATTCATTCTATTTACTATGATATTTTATACCAAAAATCATTTTTTTAAATTAGAAATGATAATATATTACATATTTATAATCTTATTTATATAATTAGAAAATATAAATATGTATATGAGTGTGTGCGTGAGGATTATTAGCATAAACACTATCTTAAATTTTTAATATATCTTTTTAAAGATTTAATCTAATTTAATGATCTAATAATATCACATAATATATGATGATATCATCTGATATTATCATCTAATCTAATGATATCTAAATTTTTATCTATCTTTAATCTATCTTTAAATCCAATGACTTTAATAGACAATTTATAAGATCTGAAATACATGCGAATATAATTATGAAATTATTATACAGCTGACTAATCAGGGTTGCCAAAGTGGGCCCTTCCCAGAAAAACCCACCCGGATTTTTCTGAGCGGGTCTACCAACAAAAACACACCCGGGATTTTGTTAAAAGTGGGGTTTTGCTAAAAATCTTTTCTGAATCTGCAAATCTTCCTAATAGTATTATACAAACTTTCCTTATAAGCCAATTTCTTTTACAAAATCACATAAAAAAAACAAAAAAAAAAAACCAGTCGTATTTGTGGTAATTAGGTGATAGTTTATTTCAGCGCTTATTTATATGCCTTTTTTCAATTTATTTATTTATTTTATAAAAATATATTTCAATTAAGTTATACAATGTAATACCAAATAATTATAATTGATCTTTTTTAATCTTTTTTATAGTTTACCAATCAGAATCACATTCACTTTAATTTTTATGGTAATATTTATAATTTTTTAATAATTTTTCACACTGCTCTGAGTGTAGTTTTTTCTGTAATTTTGACTATATGAATCCAAATCTAGAGAAAATCCTCTTGATGGAAGCAGAGCTAGATGGAACAGAATGCAAAGATTGAAAAAACTACAAAAAACAGAATATAACTTGTTTTTCATTTTCTGTATTTTTCCTTAAAGACTTTCCCACCATTTTGAAGCTAATAATTGTGACGTAATACTTTCTGAGAAAAATGATTTAGGAAAATAGTCTATGTCTTTAATTTCAAATGACAATTTCGCAGGTAACCACTCTGAATGGTACTGCATTATCCATTCCGAGTTTCTCATCTAAACTTTGCATCCATTATATTAGTTAAAACATGCTCGGTCACGATGATCTGTTTGCAGCATTTCAGCATAATTTCCTTATATCATTTCAATTTTTCTGATTCCATCAAATTTCTCCAAATCTAAACAGAACATGACAGTACAGCTCATATCTTTTTGTAGCTCATCATGAGCTGAAAATATAATTGTTAGCTGCTTTTTTCTGCGAATTCTGCGGTGGTATCCCCCCCCCCACCCGCCCAAACAACAACAACAAAAATCCTTGACCTTCATACACAATGAGAAATTTTTACAAACATATTTTTACAAAATCCTTTTTTTTAATGTTAAATTTAAAAGCGATAAACGAACTCACTAATGTAGATTTATTTTTCCTCTTTTCTTTACTTTTTTTTATTATAAGCTTTTAAAAGTTTTATGATAATATATGCGAATCACGTAAACAACAAATCACATGTAATGAAAGCCGTTTTCTAATTAAAAAACAAGAAAAGTTTCAGAAAGTCACGTTTATTTTACATTGAAATTTGAAGACATATAAATGAAAGATTACATAAATATGTGTTTATTGTATAATTTTTAATACGATACTCATAAATAACAAAAGAATACATTAAATGTAAAAATATAGAATTTAACTAATTTTCCATTAAAAGCACTTTAAAAATGCAAACAACATGCATAAAACTATGTAGCTTTTATAGGAAACGTGAATGCTTTAGTAATAAATGAAAAACTGTACATGTTAAACAGTTGTGTTCATTGCTTTATAAAAGTCTTTTATTCCCTGTATGAATAAATATTTTCTCATTATTATCATTTCTGGCCGTTCTTTTTGTGATCGTAAAGCATTTAGTTCTTTTAAAAAGCACGCATATATTTGCGGCAATCATATGTATGCATGGACTTATTGATTTATTTTACTTTATTTGCTTTACAAATTGAGGTCCGCAATAAAAGCCTTCTCGGAAGTATAAACAAATTTTATGATTAAAAAGTAGATTAAACATATAGATACTGTCAATATATATAAAAAATCTAGCGTGCGAACCGCAAAACATCGTTTTGTTAAATGACGTTATTTTGTGGTTTCCTGTTATCGTAAATAAAGAAATTTGCTTTACTAATATTTTTAATGAAAGATATTTTTTAAATATATTAAAAGTTATTTTTTTAACGAAATTAAATCAGATAATAAATTATTTAATTATGTTTTAAGATATTTTTCCACTCTCAACAGCCTAAATATTTTAATACACTTTCAAACGCATTTTTTACAGTAGTACATGAAACCTACTGAAGTAATTTTTGATGAGGTTCATAAGGTGCCGTGTGATTTTATTTTTCGCTCAGTTCTTTAGAATTTAATTTATAAACAATTATTTTCCCAGTATCAACATTTTTTTCGTACCAAGATCCCCGCTTCGGATAATTCGGTTCAAAACTCCAAATTTGATTGCATATTTTGTAATATTTTTAAAATGGTTTCGCGTTTAAAAATGATTTTAAACGCGATTTGATAATCAAATCTTACTTCTTTTAGAAACGATAAATAAGACTGAGTTAAAAAAAAATGAGACGAATCTGTCGACAAATTAAAGATTTAATTTTTTGAAATATTGAACGTGAAAATATTTCTTAAACCAAGTAGTTTTTCTTTTTTTTTTTTTTTTTGTACATTTTTGACAAAATCAGATATATTTTTTAAAAACTGCGGAAAAAAAAGAAAAGAAAAACAACGAAAACGATCATGCATTCGATAAATACAGGTTTTATTAACAGTAAATATTAGTATTCTGAGACAAAAAGAAAATTTCAGAATTGAAATACTAAGCGGATTTTGCTGTTATTTATTTATCGTTATCGTCAGTGAGATGGAAGATACCGCTTAAAACACAAAGTTATAAATAAGTTTTTCGTATTTTCCATTGTGATCACTAATTCAGGTGCTTTATGATAGCTAATTCAAAAGGAAAAAAATAAGAAAGCTCAGCTTACGTTTCTGTGAAGAATGCACATTAATCAGAGATGAACATCACAGTCGGCGTAATGAAGGAAGACCATTATTTTACAATGTGCTATGTGGTTATTGATTAATATCTCGGCTAATTATCATAAAAGTAAAAATCGGTGCGCGATACTTGAAATGTCTTCATTTACTCACATCCAAAGTTTCAGGCATCTTTGTGTGGTTTATTTCCGAAGACATTGCGTACGGACTGACAGACACTCAGACAAATTATCTACGGTGTTAAAATTGATATTGAGCAAGATTTCTCATTATTCTTGCGCTATTCTACATTTAATAAAAATAATTAAATAAATATAAACATGGATTTATGAAAGAATAAATTGTATGTTGTCTTCTTCAATTTATTATACATGCGTACTGACATTCTATTTTAAAAAGAAAAAAGCAAGATTTGTTTTAATATAGGGCACTGGTTTACATTTTAACCATGTTGTTTATCCACAGTTAATGAACAGATATTTATCAATTTAAATGTTTAGTAGCCGCCCTTGGCAACCAGTTTGGTCTTCCGTGAATATATACTAAGTCCTAAATCATATTGCTTTTATTCATATATTTTTTTTTAATTCCGAAATTAGAAGACTCTGCTAGAGAAATAGGAAGGAACAGCGAAGGAACAGCGAAGGAACAAAACATAAACAATTCCAATTAATCACAGCCTAAATCTTACCAAAGGACTTTGGCATGGTAACCTATAAGATGCGTTTCATTTGGACGTTTCCATTAAACAATTAACAAATAATCGTAATTTTTGTGCAACATACGTAGATGTAACTATATATATATATATATATATATATATTATATATATATATATATATATATATATATTATATATTATATTATATATATTATATATATATATATATATATATATTATATAAGGAAAAAAATGTAACATATTATTAAACAACTTCCTGATGTGAGAGAATTATCAAAATTATGTACAAAGGTGTGTTTCAGAAGACAATGCAGCATTTCATAAACTTTTAGAAATTAATTTTAAATCAATTTTAAAGCATTTTCTTTTTATTCCTTATCAAATGATAAATCACCAAATATCCTTTATGGTTGCATTCGTAGACAAGGTACCCACAGTAATGGATTTTTTTATGCTCGCTGAATAAGGCAGGGGAAAAAAGTTTGTATGTAAAGCTACAGCACCTAAATATATTAATCATTAAAAAGTAGATAGAAGAAAATAGTGTAGTATATATGTATTTTTTAAGTATGCTTTAAATATTTTATGTGCCCATATTAATTTATGATGGTTTGGTTTATTGGTTTATTTTGTCTCAGCCAATTATCTACTCTAGGGATATAGGCCCTGGGGGAAGTGCCCTTCGTGGGGGTCTTTCTAAAGGAACCTTACACCTTTTTACGCAAAGTTCGAAGAAAACCATGAAAACTCCGAACGGTTAGGCCTACGGCCGCGATTGCGTTCGAACCCAGCACCTGCCGTCTGCCTATTGAGAGGTCAACACCTCTCAGCGACAGGTAGGGCACTAATTTATGATGATAGATTATGAATTTTTTTTAAAATCTGAGAAAGAAAATTCATATAAGATTGATTTTTTTTCCTTCCACCATACAAAACAAAAAAAACTGTGTAAAAATTAGAATTTTTGAAAAAAAATTCTATAATTAACATTTTTGGCAGGTATATATATATAAAAAATACTTTTCCATAAAAAGATTTGCCGGTCACGTGATATTAACATATTTCAGTGACTTTTTTTTAAATCACTAAATTTATGTCATGATTTGCAAAATAAGTATTCAATTCTTACAAAAGTTTGCATTTAAAAAAAAATTGGTTTTATATTTACAAGATTTTAAATCTAATATTATATTTAAAAAAATCAAACCCAAATATTACTTATTAATTTAAAATAAGCTATGAAAATACGAAAGGTTACTTAATTTATCAGAAATACAAGTATAATGCTTATAAACATAATTTAATTAAATAATATAGAAACACTGTTATGATAATTAAAATTTTTATAGCGTTAAATGCTTATAGCGTCATAAAAATAATGATCTTCATTGAAACGATATTAAAAAATAATTTATCTAATACTTTTTTTTTACGACGAATAAAAAACATGTTTATTTATTTTGAAAATCAATTACTGCGTTTAAATGTGTAGCAAATGATGTATAAAGATCATAATAGTAATACATTATTTGATGTTTTTTAAACCTGCTTAGTGTTTATACTCCTTAAAATATTACAATAACATAATGTAAAAAAAAAATTATAATGTACATTTTATTGCATACAAATCCAAATTGCAAAAGCTATTTGAATTTTGTAATTTTGTATGCAGAATGATACAGACATCTTTAATAGATCTGCAGTCTGGTAAATTTTGTAATGAAATGTTTTTCGGAAATGAATGTCAAATTTTGTGATGTAAGCAACTAAATTCAAAATAAATGAGTTCAATTAAATATAAAGCAATTTTGTATTTGAGTTAGAATCCTTCAGTGTTGTTGACACGAGGCGTTTATCCCAAGACGTCATTTAGTACACCGTGTTGCTTTATCTTTCCTAATGCCATGACCTGATATATCTGTTCATTTAGCTGCAGGTTTCACTGCAATTGAAGTGTTATTTAAATCAATATGATTCCACAAACATAATCCAGTTTAAAAAAATTAAGTTATGATTGACAGTTACAAGGTTTAAGTATATATATACATAACAAATTAATTATACCATGTTAAAAATCCTTCTTTTATTAACATTTAAAAATAATTACAGGGAAAACAACATTACAATTTTGCCCTTTTGCTCGGCGGTCAGGGGGTTATACGTATAATGTAATTTATTTGAGGTATTGTTTGTTGCAAATCACCTAACTACCACAATTAGTCTATTCACGTGGAGTTTTTTGTTATTTTTACAGTAAGTGTGTGTCCATAATTTAACTTTTTCAACGACTATGCATATATTAAGGACCAACGTGCTTTTATGGGATCTTTTTATATTAAAGTTATATATAAAGCTTTACTCCACGAAATTCTTATTTTAAAGCTACACCCCAATATTGATATTTTGTTACACCTGCATGAAAGTATAAAAATTTGATTTATCCGTAAATTATATTCCTTGTATGTTATTTAAGAAATAGGAAAATCTCATACATTTTCAGTTCTTCTTAGATGCATAGAATATAAACTTATATAACAATATATAATAATTGGATTTTTCATTCCCATGCAAAGTGTGCAATCAATCAGATGCAAGCAATAACTGTCACCTATTAGGGTAATTTCACTTGAGTTAATGTCACAGTTTTGGTCTCAATATATAGATGGCAGCACGGTCTGAATTTAACAACTCATTGGACATAAATCGCCAAGATTCCACCGTGGCATAATGGATCAAAGCTACGTAAAGGATGGGGCAAAGTTACTTTGTTTTGTCGCAAAGTTATCCTCTTTGACAGTATTAAAAATGTGTACGAAAATTTTAAACAAAAATATTTATTAGTGATAAAAATAAATTTTGTATTGGTCCCCTGTTTTGTATTACATTGACTTTTATTTATTTAATAGAAACAATTATTTTTATTATTTTTATTAAGTAAAAAATACAAAACTACATAAATGCTATCATTATGCAAATATTTTTATTTTTGTCGTTGTTAATCTATGTAAGACTTAATATAACGTAAAGGGGGAAAATGTAATATTTTTATATTCTAAAACTATTATGTGTTACCCAATGATTTTGTTCATGGTATGGTAAAATAAACAAAATTACTTGATATCCATATTTATGAGATTGTTAAAATCTTATCTAAAGCTATTTTTTCTTCCAGCGTAAAATAGTATCTTGTAGGGCTTTAAAAAGATTCCTTTTCAACTTTTCAAAAAAAAAAAAAAAATATATCCAATAATATTTAAACGCACTAACTCCTGGAATAAAGTTTAATATTTTGAATATGAAATTTTAATTTAATTTAAAGAATTGAATATGCATCATAAAATATCCTACATCGCAGATTAACAATGTTAATATAACAAAATTCTTTGTTGTTTAAAAAATTGCAAGGAAAAATAGTAAAGGTTATTCTAATCTAATTTTATAAAATTATTATATTTATATTGCATTTTATTAAAATTTCTTTGTTTGTATTATCTTAGTTTGACTTATCGTTTTGAGAAGGTATGTTTATTTTCCACACATTTTGAATTACCTGTAATTCAAGTTTTACAGCATAAACGGTCATCTAAACTTGATAATAATAATTTAGAATTTAAAAGAATAATTAAGAATAACTTGGAATAAACTATCACTAAGTAATTTAGCTTAC
The DNA here is from genome assembly GCA_964019185.1 of Maratus speculifer. Taxonomy (NCBI): domain Eukaryota; kingdom Metazoa; phylum Arthropoda; class Arachnida; order Araneae; family Salticidae; genus Maratus; species Maratus speculifer. The sequence continues at coordinate 162,823,581 of OZ025294.1, read as the reverse complement.
ACAAAAAAATCATGTACATAAAAGTTTATTTTATGAAGCGATTTAAGATGCAAAAAGAAAATTTCCAAATTTAAGGATATACTTTATCGCCAGCTTACAGTACCATATAGGTCTGCATAAAGAATACTCCAGTTAAGAAACGAAACATTATTAATGTTTTGTACAACGATGAAAACAATCTGAGAAGATTTTACTTTTACGAATACGCATCTCGTTGTAATACCAAAACCTATTTTTAATGTCATAACTAGACTTTTATGCCTTATGAGAGGCCTAAATTTCTCCTTTCGTCGCAGATTATCGATTATTATCTCTTATATTTTCTATAGGATACAAGTTATCTGAGCTGTAATTGAAACAAAAAACAAGTCAAATCATTTGGTTTCTCAAATTTCACTACACCGAAAAATAATTCGTTTAAATCATTGATTCAAATAGAAATTAAGTCTCGGTAGGCTTGATTTAAAATAAAAGATATGGCCTATTATTATTTAGTACTATCTATTATATTTTTCATGCTGGACTAAATAATTTCAGCAGTAATTGAACAAAGCATTTCTTAATATCAGGATTGTCAGTTTTAACAATACCAGAAAATAATTCGTTCAAATGTTCAATTCATAAACAAAAGAGGCATAGGTAGGTTTTCTTTACAATTAAGATAATTATCTGTTATTATCTATTATATTTTCCGTACGAGACTAATTATCTTGAACAGTAACTGATATGAGTTCTTAATATTGGGTTTCTCAATATTTACTAAAACAGAAAAAAAATGTTTAAATGTCCAATTCAAATAGAAATGAGGCATCAAATGGCTAGATCTCAGATTAATTAATGGGTTATATTTCATGACGTAATTAAGTTTCTTATAAACATCATAGATAACTTACTATTTGGCTTCAGTTTTTTTCTTAATTTCACGTTGCGAATCAGAATAATGGATAGTTATCGTTTTGAAACATTTAGTAAGCCCGGACGTCACGTTTTTGCATCATGACAAGAAAGTTTGGGGTATAATATATTTTTTTCAAAATTTTGCGCATATAGTATCTATGAACAATGTATATATTTTTCTGGTTCGTTTATCTCCCTCAGCCGTGAAGTCGTCTAGATATAACAATAAAAAACACACTTTAAGTTAATTTAAATGCTTCTAGAGCTATTAAACTACATCTACACCTTTTTAATAACTGTGTGCATATTAGATCCATCAATATATAGATTGATGCATCTATGGAGATGTTTTGTACTAATTTTAAACTTAAGGCTTTTGTGATCTCACGTAATATTTGTCTCAGGATTGAGAATGTTATTATAGAATTATTTGCTGTTCTATATTATTTGGCTACACGCAATATTTAAATGTATCAACTTAAATTATATTTTCAACTCAATTTATGTATACCTTGGCCTAAAATAATAGGTGTTCTCACTTTTAAAACCCCCACCATAGGCTGAGTAGTTTTGCTCTTGAAGCTAGTAGACGAGAGGTGCTGGGTTCAAGATGAAACCCGCTCGTCGGCCTAATAATTTGGAGTTTTACGTGGTTTCCTTTGAACCTTGGATTTCCTTGCGAAAATATGGGTTAGGTTCCGCTAGAAAGAACCTAAATAAAAGTTTACAAAAAAATAAAGTACTAAAAAATAAAAGTTTTGTTTTTAAATTATTATATTAAAGGTAAAACAACAAGAAAAAAACTGTATTTAGTAGTTTCTTTCTTAACATCAGTAATCCCTTGTGGTATAGTGCATGCATACCTTGTTCATCTTTTCATTATTTATGGCATCCCAAGTCTTAAATAACATATTTTTTCAAAGTTGTTTTTCATATTATGAAATCGTTTCCTATTTTACCTTTCAATATTACTGAAAAATGCTAGATTAGATCAACATCTGGGGACTGTTGCTAGACTCTAACCAGTCTAGCAACACAATGTTACTGTATATAAATCCACGCATCGTAGTGGTCGATTTATGACAGAAAGCATTGTTTTGCTGAAACTTGATACGACGTAAAATGGTGTTACCAAAAATGTGCGTTAATGAAAGCATTGGCAGTTTCCTTGTATATTTGACTTTTAATGCGGTTTTCACAAACGAACATTATCAACGCCATCAGCAACTATGCTTCCCGATATAATAATGCCGCCGGCTCCGTAATTTACAGTATGCCCCACGCAATTTGGATGATTTTGTTTGTTGATACTTTGCCAAACTAAGGTCTAACATGCCAGGTGCTCCAAACACCTGGAAAAAAATCGAACTGATTCTTTTGCTATTTTCTAAAAGTCAGTGCTTTCTCCTGGTTTTGTACACTTTTTTCCAATTTCTTCGGACAAAATTGCATGCATCTCAGAAAAGAGCCACTTTTGATGTTTCTCGCACCTAGCATTGAGACTTGGCGCATTTTAAAGCCCTATATTAGGAAATTGGAGAATCTGTTAATGTCAAGTCATATTGCATGATTTTGCAGCAGCATAATTATTTGAAAATGGCATTTTCCAGGCAAACTTTCGGACTATCACAAATATATTTTTTAAGTAACTACATAAAATGTTGAAATAAATAAATAAAAACTCTCTCAAAAACGTGGGAATTCGGTTTTGAATAATTACGACATTTTATTCACATTTTTTGGCGAAGGAAAAAGTTGGCGCGATTTCAAAAGTTAAGTTTTTGCAATAACCCCAGCCGAATATCATACCCCCAAAAGGCACACGAAAAATTCGTTGTGCCAAATTTGGCGACTTACTCACTTTTGGCGTAAGATAAACAAGTCAAAATCAGATAATAAAAAAAATAAAGTATAAGAAACTACATAAAATTGATTTTATCAGAGAATTTTTATCGGTTTTCTAACTTTTTTTTAACTGTTTAAAACTACAAAATACACCAGGTCTCGATGACAGGAGCGAGCATTAGTAAAAGTGGTTCTCTTGTCAAAAGAATTTATTTTATTTAATTTTTTATTTATTTATTTTGGTTCGATCTCTAATTTATTTTAGTATAAATTTTTTGTCCGGGCGTTTTGTTGTCGCCCATTTTCGACCCGTTATTGTCTATTTTTTCAAGAAATCAAATTTCCGTGAACCTTTTAATAGCAGATTGCACTGCACTATGAGAACATTTCACCATTTTGTTGTCTCTATTTCAAATTTGCTTTGTTTACACAAATCCATAATTTTCACTCTTTTTTTCAACAAACAGCTCAATTTTTTAGGCATTTTACAAATAAATGATTAAACATTGTGCCACTACATTGCAGACGGGTGTTACTTTGCGATGTGAATATCAAATAAACTCTGGCATATCATTCGAAGTATTTTTTTTCAAAAGAATACATTTTCATTATTTCAGTGGCCCGAAATCACCAATAGTGCAAAATGAATTGTATATGTTCTGACTGACGTTTCATAAAAGCATTTATGCCTTTGTATAAAACATTTCTTATATTTACTAATATAATTTAAGATTAAGGTGTTTTATAGGGGGTGCCTAATGATTTTGGTCATTGCTATAAATAAAATATATATTGTGAATTGATTGTTATACACCCTTTGTAGTCATACAAATCAAATATCTCAAAAGTGTCTTCATTTAGAGTCTTCGATTATTTATATTCCTAATTCAATTATATTCCTATTTCAATACCTAATATGCTATTTTTAACAAAGAATTAAATTTTCCGAAAAATAAGTGCGAGCGGGCATCGAACTCACGTAGATAAATCTCAAAACCCGTATGCTACTGACAATGCTACAGAACCGCTTACTCGCAACCGAAATCTATTCGTTTATAAACTGTAGCGCTGTTTCGATTCGATCTCGATTTACCAGCAGACGAACCAAAGTTCATTGTATGCATGCGCCACCTTTCTAACTCTCACTTGCTCCAACGACTCTTACCCGTGCTCCATGTGTTCTTAATTATATACGAGTAACTAAGCAGGACGATGTTTCGGTTTCTAGTTCAACAGCTGCAATCAGTATTCAGTTGCTTATCTTCAACAGATACTTTATTGTTTTAAACATTTCATAATTCATTCCCTAAACTGGAGTTCTTTAAAAAAGAAAGAATTAAAAGGATTTTGTCTCAATTAACAACAAAAAAATCTATAATTATATAAAAAATTAAAAGAAAAACGTGCAACGTTTTATACAGGAGTCAGAAAATGCTATTTAATGCTACTAATTATCCCTAAAAGGAATTGAAAACATTTGTTTCTATAATTAAAACGGACATTTCATTAATCTTTTTATAGCCTTCATTAAATTAATGGTCATCATTATATGTATTCTAAAAAGCTTTCTAAATCTTCTCGTATAAAACGTTACATGTTGTCTTCTGAAACATTATTCTGTCTTCTGCACTTTTGCAAATTAAGAATATTCATAAAAAATGCATAAGTACTTAAATTATAACTGTTCTTAAAGCCGTCCATTAAATATATGCAAGGAATGTTAAGTAGAAAAAAGTAGATAATGAGGTTAAATTTCTTACTAAGTACTTTTGTCTTCATAAAAATGTATAAAGTATCATCTGTGCTGCTTGTTATTATAAGATGGTTTTTACAAAGAAATGAAAATAACAAATTTAAGAGTTAGTAGTTTTTTAAAGAAAGTTAATGTTAGTAATGGTATCTAACTACTTAAAAATAAAAACGTTATATTTATAATGTGTAACGTCGAAGTAATAAAAAGCATTTTTCCTATTAGTTTTTTTTATAAAAAATGCAATTTGTTCCATAAATAATAGTTAAGTTACGAAAAACGTCGATTTTGATTTTGTTAAATTTCTTTATAATTTTTAAAAGATAATAAAATTAGATGCAAAATATTTTTTATGTAATATAGTACTTAGATAGGTGTAAAAGTAAAAATTCTTTTTAAATGTTAGATTTAAAAGATTATTAGGTTTGTTTAGATTTTAGAAAAAGTCTGTGTTAGATTTTGTACTATTTTGTTTATTGTTTAATTCTTTTGAGGCTTTTTCTCTTGCGGTTCTGATTTTATTAGTTACTAAAATAATGGAATATAAGGTAAAAAGCGAACGAAATATTATTTTATACATTGTTTTATATTACAGTTACATTTGTGGATGGATGAAGCTACGGTTAAATTGCTGCAAACTCCATTTATGAGAGCAAGAAATGGAGACTTCCATACATCTAGTCTGTGGCTAGCTTCACTTACAGAGGACTTTGTCCATTGTAAAATTTGTGTAAATTTAAATGAAAAAAATTAAGAATTCTTTAAAAACAGTATTCTTTTTAACGTAACTTCTGGATAATTTTTATGTACTCTATTTGATATTATAAAGTTGAAGAGTAATTTCAGTTTAAAATTCCCAATTCCCCGCAAAGAAAAATGAGAATATAAAAGCCGTTTGTGATAATTGAATAATTAAGTATTACTTTATTACGCATTAGTCAATTACCATATGTCAATTAATATTATTTTTGGTTGCTAATTAAAAATAATAGGAAAACTCTCTCAACTGCGGAGTTCGTTAACAGTCTTTTAAATAGAAAGATTATTCTTGTAGAATAATAGCTTAAATCGATAATAAAATGAGTAAATGTGGTTTATGTCATTGCTCTGTCTCAACGGTGATGACCTCCTGTATAAAACATAAATTTATTTTTCATCAACATGTGTGTGTTGAAGGAAGAGTGTTCTACAACAGTTTTATTTAACAATAAAAAAGTCACTAATATAGTAAAGACAAGTATCGCATAAGTTTAAGCGTTTATGTGTTCAATATTTTTCCTAATTGTATATACCTAGTATCTATTTAAATTAAATCAAAGATAATGTCAAAATTTATAAGAGAACTGCGTTACAGAAACTTGTGATAAAAAATATAAATTATATTGAAAATATTAGAATACATTACAATTTTTTTAATATCATTTCAATATAATTTTCAATTCATTTATAACAATAATTAAATATTATTCATTAAAACAGAAATATATATACATTACTTTGTTAAATAAAAATAAGAAAGATTTCCTATGAAATACCAATTTAAAAATAAATTATATTTTTTTTTTTGGGGGGGGGGCTATGAACATAATATCTGGAATAAACGATGTGCAAGAAGAAATCATTTGAGAATTGATACATTTCAATCCTGTAATTAACAAATTTGGTATGAAATAGAAATATCTAGCAAAATAAAACTTAGAGACTATAAATACCAGCAGTTTATTGCCACATTACCATATTCTAGCCACATTGTTTTCAAACTAAACACTATAAATATAACAATTGCGAACAACAATTTGAACAATAGCAATTTTTCCAAATTAATAACATAAAAGTTCATAATCTAGAAAATATTTAACTTTTTTATGTACTAAATTTAATAAAATAAATAAATGATAAAACTAGGAGAATGCATATTTAATATTGCCAAAAAGAATCTGAATAAACAACAGAATTTTTCATATGTCTTAAGACAAGACAAGTAACACGAATTCATTTAAAATATTAAAAGGATTTAATATAGTATGTAAAATGCACGTTTCTTTTACTTGTTTTCATTATTATGAAACTGTCTAGTAAATTGATATTTTATTGTCTTACTATTTGCATTTCATACATTTTTAAACTACTACGAATAAATGCCAATCGAATAAAAGCGGCAACAGTATACTTTAATAACCGCCAACGAAAATATGGATAATTTCTTGTTAGCAAAAAATACTACATTTGTGTAGAACAATACAAAAAATTAAAAACATTTTTACAATAATCATGAATAAATATAATCGTACATATTATTGAATAAAAGAAAATTTTACTATACTTGAGTATTGGTTATGAAATTTTGATTTTCGGAAAAGTAAATTATAATACAGCGGAATAATATAAAAATAATAATATACAGTATAATATAAGGAAAACAGTTCGAATGAGTCAGTTTTCCGATTACGATCTAAGAAAAATAAGACCTTTTCTGTATTAGAATATATTAGCTGTATAATGTCTTTATCGTTTTTGCAGATGTATATCATTAAGGGGACAGTAGATGTTAATTTTGTTTTTTAATTTTCATTATAGCAATATAAAATTTTGTGCATTTATACATTTCATCAAAAGCATATGGAATACCAAAAAAATGTCCAATCTTATTAAAAATTTTAAATTTTCTAACGAAATTTTAAAATGTTCCTTGTGTTTTAGTTTTTGAGATATGTTCTTGCTTTTGCATTTTTATCACTTAAGACTCTATTATAAACAGATTTGTGTAAGATTTTTAAAATCTCTTGAATAGTTAATATTTTAGAGATTTTTTTTTCTAAATTCCATATCTATTTTCATTAAACTTTTGCCTTTTGATAAGTAAAAAATCAAGTTTTACTACCTTAATGAAAACGAATTTTAAAAAGCACACAATTTCTTTCTAAACAATATCAAAATACTTTTTTAACAATTTCATAAATATTGATAAAAAATTATGTCGCAAGGAGCATTTCAAAAATCTAAAAAAGCTGAAAAATTTGTTTTAGGAAAAACATATATAAAGTATATAAGTACACTTACCTTTATTATTTACTTCTCAAAACCTCCATAAGTGATATTTTAATAAGAAAAAACTGTTTTGGCACTATTGTATCAAAGAAATAGACCTTTTTGCGACGATTTTGCTCAAGTGAAGATCCACTGTCCCCTTAAATTGCATATTGGTATTTGAGCATCATTAAAAATATCTTATATACTTTGTTAGGGCACTATCTCAGACAAATATCCTTCTTTTAGAGCCGATTTTATTACATACATGTGCTAAAAATGTCAATTTGATTCTCAAAGAAGTCATGCGTTTTGTTTCATCTTTTAGAATAATACTCTTATAACTCATAAAAATCTGCACATATATTTCTAGAAGTCCGTATTGGTGTTAATAATGTCCATTGTCATACAGCTATTATTATCAGACATTTCAATATGAAACTTGCGATTATAAAAAGACCAGATAACTTTGGGACAATTTTTCTTCCAGCAGATTTTAATACAAATTGTTATCTTATATAAAGACCATATTTATAAAAAACTACTATCATAATTAAGACGAATATTCTACTTTTTTTAATTGGAAGTTTGCACTGCTGTTAATTAGATCATTTTGTAATCACTAATTTTAAATTTGAGTACTTGATAAAATACTATTACAAATTGAAAAAATTCACTGAATAAATGTGCATACTAAATTATCAAGTCAAATTTATAGTGACACACATGGAATACGGCTAAACTAAGGAAAAATGCTAACTAGATCAATAAATAACCATAAAAATTAGCTACGCCAGCACATTTTGTTTATTTCAAGCAACTGCAATTAATGTTTTAACTTTTTAACAAAAATCCTTATACACGTTATATTGTAGTGTTAAAATAATAATTTAGCAGAAACTCTCTTAAAAATTCAGATAAAGATACATATTTATTGATTCAAACCAACAGCTATATAATGAAATATATTTACTCTATAAATAGACAGCAAAAGATAATTAAGTCCTATACGTTCATTCCGTTAGGGCTTGTTCTGTCAATCTCACTTAATCCATCCATGCAAAGAAATTGCATTATGATATAAAAAACATATTTATGTTATTACATCGAACCATACAAGTATGAAACTTTATAAAAATTTAAACCTGCTTTATATTAGATTGATAAAGAAATGTCTATTATAAAAAGCATTTCCTTTTTAATTTTGGTAGAATGCATTATAACAATGAACAAGAAAAAAGAAGATTTAAATCAAACTAAGATATATTACAATAAGTTTGAAAAGTGAATTAAGTAAATTTGCTATCTCGAACGTAAAACCCAATTTCTAAAGACACTGAAGCATGAAATATTTTAGAATGAAATAAACTTTCAAGGATATTGGATTTTATTAAGTTTTCCTGAATATTCTCGAACGAGACTTTTGAAATAAGGCTAGAATTTTATATCGTGTTGGAGAATATATTTCTTGTTTACTACTTTAAAAATGTAAAGCAATTAATCCGAAAAAAAGTTTTTCTTTAGAATTTGCCTAAAACTAATTAAATAAAATCTAAGTATGTTCTACTTTTCTTTAAATTCTTATTTAAACAATGTAGTAATTCGGAGTTTGTTAAAGTATAATTAAATTTTTCCTTTAAAAGTTTTATTTTTCTTCAATTTTTAATAATACACTTCGCGTTTTGCCATTCATAATGTATGCACGTCATTAGTTAAATTTGATTTTAATAGTTTCACGGATTTATTTCTTCTTAACATTAAAAAATGTTTTCAAGGGTGTTCTTAAACCAAAAAGGACCACTTTGTGACGCATGCATAATTTTATTTTTGTTCGGAAATGCATGAAAATAGCAGGTGTTGTTATTCAGAAACAGTCTAATTTACTCATTCTTTTAAACACAGTAGATTTTTCATAACAAGCTTTCAAACTTGACGTTTTTGAGCGCATTTCCCAAAGAAAGTACAAAAACCCGTCGAAAAGCTGTAGAAAAACGGATGATCAAATGCTTGAAACAGCTTAGAACTGGGTAGGTAATTTAACTATCATAAAATGGAAAATTAAGTTCGATTTGAAATCGCTTCCATAGTCAGGCATTCCAATTTTATGACTTTCCGTTAAAAAAGGAATTTGTAAATGTGTCAAATCGTTTTACGCTTGTTGAGTGGAGGAGTTGAGAACACCTTTAATAAAAACTCGCATTAAATACGCATTTAATGTGACATAAAGTATATTTAAATTTCTATCTATAACATATTTCACGAAAACATGTGTAGACAACCATTATCAATGTTCTAAATCCCTTTAATAGCTCATTACAGAAAAAAAATGGTAAAACGGTATTATGATTGCGACAAGCATCCTGCAGACGTGACTTATAGGATGCGTGTAATCCTTCATTAACAATATCAGTAATGTCGAATACTTACTTTTGATTACTTTACTCACACCATTTCAAAACTTAAGTTGTTAAGCATGTCTACTTAAAAGTAATTGTCCTGTTGAATATATGTGACTATATCAAAAAGGAATAAATTAACATTTTCGGAAAACTGTAAGCTTTATTTATATTTATAATTTTGAAACCTGTATTGAATACATCTTAAATGCAGAAGCAATATAAGATATGTGTTAAAGAACCTCAATTACATGGGATTTTAGAAATTATTTAGCATATTTTTAAAAAAATTTCAGCGCCTTAACCGCAGAATTAGTAATTCAATTTTTTATTTAGCACAAAATTGATATTAAAGATTAATTTGTGGAAGTGTGTAAGGTAAATATTTAAGTAAGGTTATCAAACTCAAATCTTTATACAAATAACTTTAATAGCTATAATTTTCTAATCTTAAAACCTGCACAAAAATTTTAGCAGTTTTCTTAAAGAATGAAACCTAATTAATTTTCATTTCTAGGTGTTTAAATATATATATGTATTCAAATGGCGGTACTTTATATTTCCAACGTACTTTTCTCGCTGCATGCACTTTTCACAAACAAAGTTATAAAAAAAATGTTTCAATATTAAATAAAAATCTAACTCAATTGCTAATTTTGCATTTAAATAATTTTTCATGTATATAAATTTTATTTGACAATATACACATATGAAATATCTGTGAAAATATGAATTGAATTTAATAAAATGGGATCAACCTATTACTTATCTTAATACGATAGGAAATACTTTCATTTTTTTTACGATAAGATGGAAAAAAACTTGAAAATAAATATGTACTGAAACGTAGCGTTAACGACGATTAATAACGTCACTGCGCCTATAAGAGACGCAATTTCCCACACTTTTATTGCATTTAGCGTAGATTTGAAATTTTATTAAATGAATTTACATTTTGATGTAGCACATCCAAATGTTATTTTGGAGCTCGCACCAGGTGCCTGATCACATCAATGAGTAATATACAATAATGTACTATAAATTACAAAAAATAATAATCTGCTTACAAATAAAAGTGCATTGATTCATTAAGAAGAGTCCAAAAAACAATGGAACCACATCATAACAGAAAACTACTTTTCTTTGAAAGATGATTTTGATGCAACAATCTAGTGAGAGGTCCGAATCACTCCATCAGCAAATTGATTAATAAAAAATATTTGCGCAAAGAAAGGATAAGTAAGCAAAAATAATTCTACCACTAACAAAAGGTGTATCAAGCAGGAGGAAGGTGAAAGGATGATTGATTGCAGATAGACATTTTACCCGGACGGATATTTTTCTATGATTGGGTGACTTTATGCCCCACGCGATTTTTCTTGAGTTAACTCCTGTGACAGAAAATGTCGTATAGCTACTTTGAACGGTCTCCGAGTTGAAATAAAAGAATGAAAGAGTATAAAAATATTCTTCATGAAAGATAAATAAAAAAATCCTTATTATCTCCTTGGATACTACTTCTGTACTAAATTTTATGTACAGGTCATATTATAATTGACTTCAGTGTATGAAATGACGTTATGAAATAAAAATTAGAATTTAAGAGAATTTAAGTGAAAGTGTTTTGTTAAATTATTTTTTATGTGAAAATTTTGTTAAAGTGTTTGAAAGTGTTATGTTATAATTTAGTTATTTAATTAATTAATTCACAGTAGCATATGTTTGACTGCTTAAGTAATACTAAGCTTTCATAGAAAAGAATATTAACATTTAATAATTAAATACAGTAAATTTTTTGGCATCTAAATTATTACATATAAAATGACTAAATATTAAAAAATACTGTCTCATACCTTCAACACAAAGTATAAATTTAGTATTTTATTTTTAACATATAATATTATATCTCATGACGCTTTCATTCAAAAAATAAAAATATTTTTGAAAAAATGCTTCGTAACAGATCTTATCAATTTTGCATCTCTTCTCTAGTGTTTCTAGAATTAATACTAAGGCAAAAAATAAAAATTTCACAGATATTTATTGCTAAACTGAAAATTTCCAGTTAATCCATTACAATTTTAAAAGAAAGTCATATGTGAGACTACTAACAGCAGTTAAAGGTAAAAAAGTTATCTCCAAAAACGTCATTTAAATTCACGGAATTCGCCAATGAGTATTAACCCGCATACTCCACAAGTTCGCAATTTGGGATCGTGTGACGTGAACTGCTATTATAGTGCCAAAAATACCATACAAACTTACCTAGTTTATCCATTGAAATTCTCCCCGAATTTAGGGAAATTAGTTTGTCGCCAATAAGTATCTAAAGATAGCAAAGGCAACAAAATGTGTGGAATATTTTGTAACTCTAATTTTTTAATTTATCGGTAATGAAACGTGTGTCACATGCATTTGATGAGCCAATAGAGTTAATTGATCTTCATAGACGGAAAAAAGGAAAATCGTGAGCCACCTAAGCGATATTTTTCTCATTTATGGTAGATGGGGCACTTTATAATGAACAATGTGTAATTTATTGCGACTTTTTTAAGAAAACGTTTTAAATCCAGATAAATGTTTCGAGTTTTAATTCTGAAATTCAGATATTTCGTTATATAACATTTATTTACGATTCTTGTATTAATATATTAAAAATAAAAACATTGTCGCATTTAGAAGACGTCTCATTTAGGTATAATTGCATTATATCACAAACCACTCTTGTCGCGGAGTGGGCAAAGCTTCAGGATGCAACCGAAAAATAAAGTAAATCACATTCTCACGTATCAGGGAAAGTTATTTTATTAATTAAATTAGCATGCATAAGTTTATAGATGTCATTGTCCGTTTATTACCAAATCAGTAAATGTACTTTGGCGTTACATAACGGGCAACCTATCATGTACGGAGTTTACTTTACTGATCTACAATTGAATGAGGATAAATTTTTTCTTAGGTTAAATTGTTCTTTATAGTCTTTTAGAGATAAATGTAATTGCGTAAGAAGTCGATTCCGTATCTTTGTGTTTTTTTGGAACTAACTAGTGAATTTTAAAATTCTTTTGTAGTTTCCATTACATTTTGGGGAACACCTGATGTACAGACAGGAAAAGAAGGAAGTGATCACATGGTGCTTTGTAGTGTTCGGTCAGATCCGCCACCAATTGTGTCTTGGTACGTCAATGGAACATTAATATTGGATGGTAAGTAATATCAGATTACGTATAATAATTCAGAGAATACATTTATAGTTGATACATTTATATTAAAAAATGGTGAATCGGAAAGCAAGCGGTAATATACATTTAAGTGATGTATTTAATATCTTGCTAATCAGACGTATCTAATTGAAAAAAGTGCAAAATACTTTTGATGTATTTAAAAAAAAATTATATTATTTTAGTGGTCAATGTTATCGCACAGCAAATAAGCAGTCACTGCATTTTAGAATATTATGAAATGATATACTTTTATTGAGATATAAGGAAAAAATTGCCATACATTAAGTCATGTGAACGTACTATGTTTCGTTTGTAAAAAAAGAAAAAAAATGTTTTCCCAAAATTTCGGAATGTTGTTAACAAAGTTTATATACAACGTTAACTAACTACCTGATGGCGTTACCCAGGTCAAAATTCATGCTGGTATTTTTTTCATCTAGACAAGCACCAAGAGCTATAACCGAACACGTAAAATAGCATAAACTAGCATTACATATTTGCTGGTTCCAGCAGACTTTACAGCAATTCATGGTGTATATTGGCCCACTTTGCTGGAAACAAGCATGAAATGCTTGCATATAGCTTGTCATGCTATTGTTGTGCAAGCTAGCGATATAGCATGTGATGCTAGCTAGCATATAATAGCATGAAAATCTAGCAGACATAGCATTACCTAGCAATAACTGGTATTAGATTAATTTTTAAACACGATTATTCAATCGGTAAATTTATTATAACAGATGTAATTTTTCCATTTTTGAATTTTTGGGTGAAAAAATTCCGGGCCAGGATTCGAACCAGGGATGTATTGGCTGAAGCCGCCAATGCTCTACCAACTGAGCTATCCCGGACACGAACACTGGAGGACTATTTCATCCAATTAACCTCAACGATCACTTTATCTGGTCTGATACTCTGGATCAGCTCTACAGAATAAATCGAAGGTCAATATATGGAACTGCAGAAAATCTGAGAAATCGTGTTTAAAAACTAATCTAATGTAATTTCGTATGCAATGATTTTCTGCAGTTCCATATATTGACCTTCGATTTATTCTGTGGAGCTGATCCAGAGTATCAGACCAGATAAACTGATCGTTGAGGTTAATTGGATGAAATAGTCCTCCAGTGTTCGTGTCCGGGATAGCTCAGTTGGTAGAGCATTGACGGCTTCAGCCAGTACATCCCTGGTTCGAATCCTGGCCCGGACTTTTTTACACAAAAATTCAAAAATGGAAAAATTGCATCTGTTATAATAAATTTACCTATTAAATAATCGTGTTTAAAAACTAATCTAATGTAATTTCGCATGCAGCGATTTTCTGCAGTTCCATATATTGACCTTCGATTTATTATGTGGAGCTGATCCAGAGTATCAGACCAGATAAAGTAATCGTTGAGATTAATTGTCTGAAATAGTCCTCCAGTGTTCGTGTCCGGGATAGCTCAGTTGGTAGAGCATTGGCGGCTTAAGCCAATACATCCCTGGTTCGAATCCTGGCCCGGACTTTTTTCACCCAAAAATTCAAAAATGGAAAAATTACATCTGTTATAATAACTAGCATATTTTTGTTGCTGGTACAAGCATGAATTTTAACCTGGGTATAGATGTTCCCATTGACACTAATTATTAAATTACAGTGATTTTCCATGAAAAAGAACAATAAACGTCCTAGAAACAATTTTTCACGTAGCCATAACGAATATTCATGCTTTAATACCATGTAGCCTTTTCTTTAGTACTTCTTTATTTGGATATGTATATATTTATTTTTTGATATTATAACAGAGAAAATGCATGTTGAATCACCCTAAACGGACGATAACAAGTTATGTTGGCATAAACCGAAAAGGATTCAATATTATTAAAAAGTTTTTAACATTATATATTTCCTGCCACTTCAGTCTACTATGATTTAAAATATGCTTTTGAAGCATGATGCTTTTAATCTTTTAGATTAAACTTATCTCACTGCAATGAATTAACAAACTAGCACTTAAAACTCTAGAACATTTTCAGCATTTGTTTAATATTCAGTAGCAAAATTAAGAGTTTACTAAAAATAAGCAAATAGAAAAGCAATCTCAAGTTTTACAGATGGGTAATTGAACTATTCTTTTAAACACTGAAGTAATTAGAATTATAAAGATTGTTATAAATAATGCTGCTATTAATTATCTGTAGTTAATAACAATCATCACTTTGGTAGTACAAATGCAAGTTTGTTTTAATTCGTAAAATAAAAAGAAAATTAGAAATGTAATTGTTAAAAACTCTCTCAAAGTTAACTCTATATGTATGTTAAATAAAATACTCTACTCTTCAGATGAAAAAGAATTCCTTTTACGTTTTAATGTGCATTTTCATGAAAAACAGATTAAAGTTTTCTAAATAACCATAGTGCGGCAAGACATAGTTTGAAAGAAGAATGAAAAAGAAAACAATGATGTCACAAATTAACAATCAATTTATAATGCTATATTAATATCCTGACTAAAAATAAAGAATATATGTCACTATTTAATAATGAAATATATTATGCTTATGTGGATATTCCTTATAGTTCCAAGATGCCCATTTTTAAGGGCAAACATGAATGAATTTTTAATGAATTTTTGTTACACGCTTAATTACTTTTCTAACTTTCCTGAATTCATTAATGTAAGTAGTTTTTTTTAATCTATTACAAATAATTACAAAAATTTAAAGGAAGACACGACCGGGACACAAAGTCCATTCACATTAATTTTACTCGCACCCCTACAGTTTTTATATAGAATTTTTAATATACACATGTTGACAAAAGACGAGAAAATGATTTCATTTTTTAAAAAAGTATTGCTAACCAAATAAACTTCGCATAACACATGCTAGTCCGGTAGTCACGTAAGATGTGACATAGAGTTGATAACATTTAAACATTACGCCATTATAGCAAGCTGGATTTTATCTAAGTATTTATATATATACTTTAACTCATTTCCTTGACAAACTTTTGTCAAAATTTCATATAAGAATAAGTGTTTAATTTTTTGGCTCTCCTAAAAAATTTACTTTTGTGGTAAAAATACTATTATCTTCTAAATTACTATACACACTATATATACAATTCACACTATATATAGCATATTATTTGTGGCAGACAGTTTAAAAAAACGAAATTAGCTTTAGAAAAAAAATTGAAAAATGGATTTTTTTTGTATAATTGTCATTGTTTTAAAATAAAAATTCATAGTCGCAAAAAAAAAGTTACAAAAATTGAGAAGAATCCTGTGAATATTTATTCCGAATTTTATCAAAATTCGTATTAAACTCGCACATGTCCATGTCCAGTAGGATTGCACTCGAGTCAAACGGTTCGAGAGTAGACTTGCAGAACAGGTAAATGGCATGGTGGATCTCTACATATTACATTTTCAAAGATGCATTTGTTAAATATATTTTAATTAAAGTATTTTTTTAAACATATTTTTTCTCATTGAATTTGCAATTTCATGATTTCTATAAAACTTTTTTTTTTTTGGGGGGGGGGGGGGTGGACACTGTGTGTGCCAACATGCTGTTTTTCTTCAAATTTTTATTTACAACTGCATGTACAGTGAGTTGTTCTATGACTGCTGCGCATGTGTAACGAATTCGAATCTCAACACAGGCATTTCTACACGTGTACAGTTGTTCCAATTCATTTTTAAACGAAAATACAATTTTGTTTAGCTTTTATATAATAACTATAATCACCACGCTCCAAACCAAACCATTTCTCTCGATGACTATACGTTTCATAAATATAGTTTTTTATAAACTTTTCAGGTACTTTCAGCACTGTTTCCTGCTCTGCAAATTTGTGTGATGCACTATACATAATAAGTATTTGATTTTACAGTACTATACTAGCAGCAGAGGTTCTAATGTAATGCAGTAAAATGAACGATTATATTGTAAAATAACGGTAATAAACCACACAATAAATAATAATTTACCGCAAATAGTAATATACGGTATATGCCTGCATTTTCACTTATAAAACAGCATACTTTTGTTCATTTATTGTTTATTACTATTAATTTTACAATATAATACTATCACCACAGCTATCAGCATTAAATTCTAAAATCAGCAATTAGACGCAGCGTGGTTTATGATCGCCCTGTATATTGTAGATACCATTACATTTGTTTCCATAGAATATAAATAATTGCGAACAATGCTGAACTTCCCACATATTTATTTCATGAAAATCTTTCTTTCCTTCTTAAATCGATAAATAAATGGAAAGTAGTTATTCTCTATTTTTACTGACAGTTCTCTTTTTTTATTAGTTTTATTCATTCTCTACTTTTAGCATAGTCAGTGCATTCACTTTGTTACCCTCATAGGTACCTTTCCGTACCTATCAACCTTTATCCTTTTGGTACCTATCTTTTGGTCAAAATCGAAATCCAACAAATATTTTTTTGAGTTTTGCTTGATGAAAGGTTTTTTGCGAAAATTGTATGTCATTTGTAACTGTTTAGGCCCTTAAAGTAATATTCCGTTGGGTATTAGTCTTCGCTTCGCTCAGACAATTATTACGACTTAAAAGCACTATGGATTGTTCTATCATAACTAAATTTATGCATACTATTTTTAAAGATTTTGAAAAAAATATTGTGACATGCAAAGTTTAAAAACATCGGAAATTCTTTAAAACACTCATCATTTTTACATTATTTTTTACAGCGTGGCTTATTATCACCCTGTATACAGTAGATAACACAACATTCGTTTTCATAAAATAAAAATAATTGTGAGAAGTAATGAATCTTCCACATACTTATATCTATAATATCTTGCTAAATCTGTTAAATTGATAAATAAGTGGGAGGTAGTTAATTTTGTGTCTAATAAGATAAATCAGTGAGAAGTCGGATACCTTGCAAAATACAACAATCAATATTTTCCTGATAATTATTATGATTATCAGGATGATTTTCTATTATGATTATCAGGTCGATTTTCCGAACCCCCAAAAAGATTGTCCACAAAAAGGAAAAGAAATATTTTATAAGATTATAGTCACAAAGTCTCTTGAGATTTCGTCGAATCTAGGTTACTGTGTTATCTCCATATCTATGAATAATTTTATGTTTTTATATCTAGCAACACATGTAACTGACTTTTTTATATTTATTGAAATTGCACGCATTTTTTATGGTGCGTGTTCAGACATCATAAAGTGAAAAAGTTTTCATAACTTGAAAAGAAAGAAGATTTACAGTATTATATTGACTGCAGGCATTTCAATATAATGTTGTAAAATCAAAAATTACACCGGTAAATAATAATAATAAACCTTATAAAAATAATAATTTACCGTAAATAATAACAGATGGTATATGTCTGAATTTTCGTTAAAAAAAACAGTATACTAATGATTATTTATGGTTTCTTACTATTAATTGCGCAGCATTATTATAGGCTGCAGGCATTTCAATATAAAGTAGTAAAATCAAAAAATACACTGTAGAATAATAGTAATAAACCGTATAAAAATAATAATTTACCGTAAATAATAACGAATGGTATATGTCTTCATTTTCGTTTATAAAACCGTATACTACTCTTTATTTACGGTTTCTTACTATTAATTGTACAGTATGTTATTGGCACCCCAGTATCAAAATCATACTGTAAAATCAAAATTATTTTTACAGCGTTATTTATGATCACTCTGTACATCGTACATACCGCAACAGTTGTTTCCATAAAATAAAAATAATGTGAAATAATGTGACCAATGGTGAATCACACACGTACTTATTTATGGGAAATTTTACTTAATCTGTTAAATCGATAAATAAATGGAAAGTAGTTAATGTTATTTATGGTAAATAACATCGATATTTCAGCTATAGGATCTCTTGTAAATTACAGCAATCGACGTTTCCATAATCAAAGTTCTTTTATTATAATTATAAGGTCTATTGTCCGTACCCCAAAAAAGATTGTCAGCAAAAAGGAAAAGAAATATTTTATAAGATTATTTTCAAAGTCTCTTGATATTTCGTTGAATCTAGGTTACTGTGCTATCTCCATATCTATGAATAAATTTATGTTTTTTTTTTATCTAGCAACACATGTAACTGACTTTTTTATATTTATTGAAATTGCACGCATTTTTCATACTGCGTGTTCAGATATCATAATGTGAAAAAGTTTTCATAGCCTGGAAAATTATTACTTTGTGTGGACATAATTTGATGTAACTTATGATAACTAAATTTATGTATCATAATATATTTATAAAAGTTTATAAAAAAGACTGTTGTGTTAAATAAGGTTAAAAATCTTTAAAACTGGAAATTTTATATTTAGCACACCGATTAAAGTAAAATGAATAATAATTTCACAGTATAATACTGGCATTCAATCTGCTAATATTAAGCTGTAAAATAAACAATAATTTTCATAGAGTGGTCCTTGATAACCTATACTTTATAGATACTATAACATTGTTTTCATTAAATAAAAATATTTGTGACCAATGATAATGGAACTTCGATATACTTATTAAAAGAATCTTACGAGATCTATCAATAAATGAGTCGAAAGTAGTTAATTTTATCTGTGATAAATAATGTCGATAATTCAGTAATAGGGACCCCCTGCAAAAAACAACGTTTACATGATATTATATATGTATATATATAATTATTAGGATAATTTCCCGTCCCGCAAAAAAATTAAGCAACTCTAATCAACAAAAAAAGGTAAATATTTTTTTATAAGATTATACATAAACTATCCTGAGATTTCGGCGAATCTAGGTTACTGTGCTATCTCCCTATCTATGAATAAATTTATGTTTTTATATCTAGCAACACATGTAACTGACTTTTTTAGATTTATTGAAATGGCACGCGTTTTTCATGGTGCGTGTTCAGACATCATAATATGAAAAAGTTTTCATAGCCGCAAAAGATAGAAAATTTTTGGAAAATTATTACTTTGCGTGACATAATTTGATGTAACTTATGATAACTAAATTTAAGCATCGTAATATATTTATAAAAAGTTCTTTAGACTTTAACTTAAATTTTAAGCCCAAAACATGGCGATCGGTTAACTAGCAAAAATTTAACTGTGAACCGAAGGGGAGATTTCAAACGTTCATAAACATTGGGCAAACTAATCGATTTTGTTGCGGTTTGCGTGTAGGTCATTCTCTTGGTAATTATTTTATTCAAAATGACGTATAGCTTTCATGTCCTCATTTTTTCATAGAGGGCGCTTCCGAGACATGTCCGACATTTCAATGGTATTACTCCTGGGTGTTTCACTACCAGACCACCATACTTCCAGGAAGTGTAAGGGATGCTAAGATGACCGGAATCACACAGGAATGTAACGTTGAAAATTGCTTTTTTGCATATTACTTTTAAAAAACAGCAGAGAAAAAAACAACAGAAACAAACAGAGAAACAGCAACACGTTAAAGTGACAGAACAAAGTTTATTTAAAGTTTTACTGCAAAAAGTGTTCGAAATTACGACCAGGAAAAGTCTGACAAGCTTGACAGAGACAGTAGATGGCGCTGCGATTTTTTTGCGGTAGATAGAGCTGAACGGTAATGCGTGCGAAAGTTTCTCTCTCGTTGCGCAGCTCTATGTGATTCCAGCATGATCGGGCTCTTCTACATTTTACCAATGATGTTCACCGATACCTCAACGTAACATATGGACAGCGGTGGATAGGTCGTGGTGGCCCGGTTTATTAGCCTGCCAGATCACCGGACCTATCAAGTATGAGCTTCTTTTGCTGGGGTCACATGAAAAGTTGGGTGTATGAGAATCCTTTACCATCAATAAAAGACTTAGCAGCTCGTATTTCTGTAGCTTCCGGAAATCTATCAAAGATTCCTGCAATCTTTCAAATCGTGAGGAGTTACATGCGATGCCACTGTTAAGCATGTCGAATTACTTCTGGTCGTAATTTCGAGCATCTTTTCTAATAAAACCTTAAAACAAACTGTTTTATGTCATATTAACGTGTTTCTGTTGTCTCTGCTTGTTTCTGTTGTTTTTTCTCTGCTTCCTTTAACCATGAATCGCAAAAAAGACATTTTCAACGTTACATTTCTATGTAATTCCGAGTCGCTTTTCCATCCCTAACACTTCCTGGAAGTATGATAGTCTGGTAGTAAAACACCCAAGAGTAATGCCATTGAAATATCGGAGATATGTCGGAAGCGCCCTCTATGAAAAAATGAGGACACCACAGCTGTGCGCCATTTTGAATAAAATAATTACCAAGGGAATGACCTACACGCAAACCGCAACAAAATCGATTAGTTTGTCCAATGTTCATGAGCGTTTAAAATCTTCCCCTCGGTTCACAGTTAAATTTTCGCTCGTTAACCGATCCCCATGTTTCCGGTTTGGCCTAAAATTTAAGTTAAAGTCTAAACTTTAGAATAATTTCAACCCCATGCATAAAAGAACGGCAAAAAGTATTTGTTCGTTACTCTAAAGTCTAAAGCGCCCTCTACCGACAATTTTCGAACTTAACCTTTAAAATTAAAAAAATAAAAAATCGTGATATAAAGAATGATTTTAGAGAAAACCGCAAACAAATCGACTCTTTTTTCTCATTTTTATCAGCGTTTGAATTTTTGGACCTTAAACCTTAATCCTACAGAAGACGTTTGCGCCCCATGGTTTCCTATTTAATAATTTTTGTCTTTATGTGTACTATCACCCCTAGAAGTTTGTCGGTCTGGTAGCGAAACACCCTGTATATACATAATTATTAGGATAATTTCCCTTCCCAAAAAATATTTAAGCAACTCTATTCTACAAAAAAGGAAAAGAACTATTTTATAAGATTATACAGAAAGCCTCTTGAGATTTCGTGGAATCTAGGTTACTGTGCTATCTCCATATCTATGAATAAATTTATGTTTTTATATCTAGCAACACATGTAATTGACTTTTTTATATTTATTGAAATTGCACGCATCTTTCATGGTGCTTGTTCAGACATTGTAATGTGAAAAAGTCTTCATAGTCGGGTAAGAAAGAACATTTAAAGTATTTTATTGGCTGCAGACGTGGCAGTATGATGTTGTAAAATCAAAAATTATACCGTAAAATAATAATAATAAATCGTATAAAAAATAATAATTAATAATAGTATATGGCATATGTATGCATTTTCGTTTACAAAACAGTATACTACTGTTGATTTATGGTTTCTTACTATTAATTGTACAGAAAAATATTGGCACCCCAGCTGCCAAAATTACACTGCAAAATCAAAATTATTTTACATCGTTATTTACGATCACTCTGTAGATCGTATATACCACAGCAGTTTTTTCATAAAATAAAAATAATTGTGACCACTGGTGAATCACCAACATAATACTTATTTCAGCGAAATTTTATTTAGTCTGTTAAATCGATAAATAAATGGAAAGTAAATTCATTTAATTTTATTTGCGGTAAATAACATCATTAATTCAGCAATAGGATATCTTGCAAAATACAACAAATGACGTTTTCATAATTAGAATTCATTTACTATAATTATAAGGTCGATTTTCCATACCCCAAAAAAAGATTGCCAACAAAAAGGAAAAGAAATATTATATAACATTATAACACAAAGTCTCTTGAGATTTCGTCGAATCTATGTTACTGTGCTATCTCCATATCTATGAATAAATTTTGTTTTTATATCTAGCAATATATGTAATTGGCTTTTTTATATTTATTGAAACAGACATCGTAAGACATCGTAATGTGAAAAAGTTTTCATAGTCGGAAAAGGTAGAAAATTTACAGTATTACATTGGTTGCAAGCGTGTAAATATAATGTTGTAAAATCAAAAATTACACCGTAAAATAATGCTAATAAACCGTATAAAATTAATAATTTACCGTAAATAATCACATATAGTATATGTCTGCATTTTCTTTTATTAAACAGTATACTACTGTTTACTTGTTGTTTCTAACTATTAATTGTACAGTATAATATTGACACCTCCGCTGTCAAAATTATATTGTAAAGTCAAACTTATTTTTACAGCGTGATTTACGATGAACCTGTACACAGTAGATTCCACAACTGTTGTTCGCATAAAATAAAAATAATTGTGACCAAAGGTGAAGACCCACGTATTTATTTCAGAGAAATTTTACTTAATCTGTTAAATCGATAAATAAATGGGAAGTAGTTAACTTTATTTCCGGTAAATAACATCAATAATTCAGAAATAGGATCCCTTGCAAAATACAACAATCGACGTTTTCATGATCAAAGTTCCTTTATTATAATTATAAGGTCGATTTTCCGTATCTCAAAAAAGATTGTCAGCAAAAAGTAAAAGATATATTTTATAAGATTATACACAAAATCTCTTCAGGTTTCGTCGAATCTAGGTTACTGTACTATCTCCAAATCTATGAATAAATTTATGTTTTTATAGCTAGCAACACATGTAACGGACTTTTTTACATTTAATGAAATTGTACGCATTTTTCATGGTGCGTGTTCAGACATCGTAATACGGAAAAGTTTTCATAGCCGGAGAAGAAAGAAAATTTACAGTATTATATATTGGACGTATTAAATGTTGTAAAATCAAAAATTACACCGTAAAATATTAATAATAAACTGCATAAAAAATAAAAAATTACCGTAAATAATAACATATGATATAAGTCTGACTTTTTGTTTTAAAATAGTGTACTACTGTTTATTTATGATTTCTTACTATTAATTGTACAGTATGATATTGGCACCCCAGCTGTAAAAAATCAAAATTATATTTACAGCATGATTTACGACCACCCTGTACACTGTATATACCACAACAGCTAATTTCATAAAATAAAAATTATTGTTACAATTGGTGAATCAATCACATACTTATTTCAGGTAAATTTTACTTAATCTGTTAAATCGATAAATAAATGGGAAGTACTTAATTTTATTTGTGGTAAATAACATCAGTAATTTAGTAATATGATATCTTGCATAATAGAACAATCGGCGTTTTCATAATCAAAGTTCATCTTTTATAATTATAAGGTCGATTTTCCGTACCCCCAAAAAAGATTGTCAACAGAAAGGAAAAGAAATATTTTATAAGATTATACACAAAGTCTCTTAAGATTTTGTCGAATCTAGGTTACTACGTTATCTCCATATCTATGAATAAATTTATGTTTTTATATCTAGCAACACATGTAACGGACTTTTTTATATTTATTGAAATTGCATGCATTTTTTATGGTGCGTGTTCAGACATCATAAAGTGAAAAAGTTTTCATAGCCGCAAAAGATAGAAAATTTTTGGAAAATTATTACTTTGCGTGACATAATTTGATGTAACTTATGATAACTAAATTTATGTATCATAATATATTTATAAAAGTTTATAAAAAAGACTATTGTGTTAATAAAGATTAAAAAACTATAAAAAACTGGAAAATTTATTTTGAGTACATTGAAATTAAATCAAACTACAGATTTCTGCACTACATTAAACATTTATTCACGAGGTTACGTAATGATTCGTATCGCTTATGTGACGCATCTCACAACTTTTATGTTTAAAAAAAAAAAACTGATGAAGGGACTATTATTTTTATATGCTGTCAACATTTGCGGAAAAGAAAATATCATTGGTATTTGCATATATATAATTCGATCTAAATGTGTAACAAAATACAGACTATATAAATAACAAAATAGTATATAGTATTTATAAAAATTAAATAATTATAGAAAATACAATTGATCCTTTCATGTATATTTTTCTAACTAAATAAATTAAACGCGATAGTCCATTGAAAAATATATTTACGTATCATATTTATATAGATTATATACATATATATATATATATATATATATAGTGTGGTGTAAAAAGTTTAAAACATCAAAAATTCTATAAAAATGCTATCTTCACTATGTCGAAAGTAAAATTCACAAAAGTTTCCGGTGAATTACAATGCACCTTTTTAGGTGCGTTCGTAATTATGTAAAAACGTAGCACCTATATTTGTCGTTCAGTCCGTCGTCTGTCCGCATATAACAAAGCAAAAAATACCCAACCGAATCGTTTGAAGTTTGAAATACATAATTATTACATAATTTTGTCGAAATTTTCATAATTTTGCCGTTTTATGAAAATCGGATGCATAGATCAATTACAGGAACACTCAAAAGGATTCCGTTACATTATGATCAATTGGGGAAAAAGTTTCAAATGCATTTTGATCGTTTGAAATTTAAAACATATAATTATTACACAATTTTTTCGAGCCATTTCAAATTTTATGAAAATCAGATGCATAGATCAATTACAGGGACAATCAAAATTATTCCGTTACATTATGGTTAATGGGAAAAAAGTTTCAAATGCATTTTAATGGTGTTACATTCATTCGAACTTATTAAAATTGACATGAACCTATGAAGTATATATATATATACTAAAATATACTTTCTGTACAATCTGTGTTGCAAAGAATATTTATTATTAGATTGGGCCACACAAAAGTATTCCACTACATAATGTTATAGGGGGAAACATTGTTTAATTCGTGTTTTAATTATATTAAACTATTTCACATTTTATGAATATGATATACGTTGCTGAGGTATAATAAAATTTACTTCCTGTATGATTACAGGAACACAAAGATTTCGACCACTCTTCTGTATCTGAAGTACTGTCTATTATTATCAGCAAGATCTGAATATTTTTAAAACTTTGTTATCGTACGAACGTAACTCATTTGCTACGCTGCACGTGCAATTCCAACTTGTTAATTTGTGTTAAGATTATAAAATAATTATGTTTAATATAAATTACGTGTTTTTGCACTATCATCAACATATTCAGCGAGAAATTTACTTAGTGATTCCTATCAATGGGAAATCCTCATAGTTTTTGCATTGTAAAAAACCTGATTGTAGAATACTCAATACACCACTCTTTTACGCTTCTAGATTCGAGGAGAACAAATTATCATTGATTATTATCTGTATTTTATTCACCCTAAATAAATTGAACGCTATAGATTATAATATTAATCTAATACCTTTCTTTTTCTTTTTCTTTTTTATTTTACTAGTGTTATAGAACATCCTTATCAGCGATTATGACTGTTCTAAAATCTGTTATAAAATCAGAATATTCATATTATATTGTAAGATTGCCAGATGTAATATAAATATGCTGGATGTTTTAAGCTGGATATAAGCAGAGTCATACAAATAGGAGAAAATATGGTCTTCAGCAAAAATGCCTAATTGAGGATAAAAAAATTATTTAGCCTCCAATATTCCTCACAAGAGCAGTGATTATATGAACATAGATTTTATAAAAGCATAATGAAGTGACCCTAAATGTAAGTGAAGTTGTTGAATATGAGAGTAAAATTAATAAAAGATTATAATTGATAAATTATTCTATATCAATTGAAATGCTTAGTTTTTCTTCATAAATTGATCGAGGGTTTTTTTGTATGTTATCACAAATTATTACATTTAAGTCTTCCATTATGAAATATTTTATTAGAATATTTTGATCCCTAAGTGAAAATTAACAGCTTCGTGAAGTGCCCTCTATGTAGGAAATTTTTGGAATGTGATTAAATTTAAGAAAAAAGTATAATTTATTTTGTATTTTACATTTATTAAAAATTCTAATGTAAACTTTATTTGCAATTCCCATTAGCGTAACCTAACACGATAATTCACAACACAAAATTACCTGAATATATGTTAATGAATTCAAAATTGGATGATGATCAATCGTTTATACAATCAATTGTGCAAATCTATAATTAAATTAATTTTCAACCTCCTGTTTTAACTCCATTCTACTTTGAAAAATAAGATGAAATTACGATTTGAATAGTTAAATTCTCTCTCCCTCTCTCTCTCTCTCTCTATATATATATATATATATGTGTGTGTGTGTGTATATTTGTATATATATTAAAATTTTGATAAGTTACCGTGATTGTTTCAGAATAATATTTGCTGGCAGTAATATTGTCAGCAGATTTTGCCGTAAAAATCGCAGTAATAAAAACATTCACATCTAATTTTACTGCAATTTTTACGGCAAAAACTGCTGGAAAAATTGTTGCCAGAATTTTTTGCCGTAAACTTAACAGTCTTTTTTTTTTACAGCGTATATATCTTTAACATTTAACACGCTATAAAACTTTAGTGTTTTCGATGTAGGAAGAAGCAGATATTTTTTTAAGTAGCTTTATTTACGAAATTTAACTTCTTGTGATATTAATATTTTATATAAATATATTATACTAATATTTATATTATGATATTATATGGATATTTTATATATGTTAAGTTTTGATGACATTAAAATAATAACCGCTCTTGTTTGTTTAAATCTTTTGGGCATTTTGCAAGAATTTTTCAAATATTTCTACAAATAAAGTTAAATAAAATTGTTAGAGTTATTTGTAATTTATGTTTGGAATCTGGCATCATACTTGTTTGCTAATGTATGTAACTATAGAAACGCAAATTGTCTGTGCTTCCTAGTTGGTTTGTTTTGCCAGAAGGGCACGCAATGTTTCGCAATATGTTAAAATAAACTATGTACAGTCCATTAAAGCATGTGAGTTTATTAAATACGTTAATACGCAACGCCGCTACAAAAAGTATGGATAGCAATTACCAAAAAATTAAATGTTTAATAGTTACCAATTAGTATTATAAATAATCTTGTGTTTCTTTCGTTTCAGAATGTAATGTATCTCCTACATCAAATTCATATTCGTTTTAATAGTTCTTTGAAAGTTTTAAATTGAAACTGGCGCATCATACGTTTTGTACCTGATTAAGGAATGCCTAAAACTCATTCGCTATGGGTGAAAATAAAGAGCTCATTAAACCAATCAGATTTTCCGGGATACAGAATAAATATCACCAGTAACACTTTGAAGTAAAACGATGTTTTACGTTACATTAACATAATAGTTTACGTTAACAAAAAATGGATTATTTTTAATCAATTTTAAGAATAAGAAGAGAACATTATATCGACCTGTGCGTACTATTCTTTAAGTATGCGCACCGATAACTCCAAAATTACGCTACCAATTCAAGGGTTTTTCTTTCTTTAACGAGATTAATCTAGAATTGGTTCTATATCAATTTCATGAGAATTAATTTAATATCTTTTGTAGAAATTCAATAAAGATCCATGAAATAATAAACATTTTTCATCATTCTACTGTACGCTAATGCTTGCGATCGCTGGTTTATTTTGATGCAAAGTGGCCGCGATCAGCTGTTGCATTGATTCATTGGTTCATTCGGTGCTCAACCGAATATTGCATACTCTTAAAAAATAATGTCAATTAAATCGAAAAAAAAATTCTAAAAATAACTATAATTACTAATAACTAATTGTTTATGTTCAGCAAACCTTGTGTATTGATAGATTTGGTATGTACGCAAATTATATTCCCTTCCTGTGGCAAAAAATTGACAAATGTGAACACAAATATAAGTTGCCGTAAGCATATAAAAATTTCGATAAGTAGCAATTATCCCGAATTTCTGATTCAAATCCAGTTTTGAACTTAAATAAGAAAATCCATCTCGCAATATTGTGTTTTCGATATCACGTTTTAGAGAAAAATGAATACCATCTTATCATTAGTTGTGAATTTTTAAATCCAAAAAACAATATTATAAAAGTAATAACTTTAAATCTTTTTTAATAATCATCTGAACTCCATATGATATATAGAAATATGTTGTATTCATAAATTGATTTTCGAAGTGTATTCTCACTCTTACTTAATCTATACATACATATACATGCGTAATTATTTAAAGATTACATTTTACTCATTTGAAAAATGAAGATGAATCTATAAAGTCATTTGACATTGAATTATTATGTAAAAATAAATTAGTTCCCGTTGTATTACACACACACGCTCACACAGATATAGATGATGTGTTCACAAAGTTTCAAAACTGATTTTTTTCTGAGTAGGTGTGCGCGTGTTTACCTGTCCCCCGGACGCGGGGAGTGTCAGTTAAAGAAGTGCATGCCTATTAGTTGTTTCTAAGACGTAGGACTGAGTAGATCACTAGTAGAATGAATGCATGTTGATGAGCACCGTCGAAAACTGTTTATTTTTTTTTGATATTTTTTTGGAAATTGATTACTGGTAATGAGATATGTTTCTATTTGTACGATCCTGAAACGAAACGGTAAAGAACAACACAACACTTCATCACCAAAACCCAAGAAGGCTCGCTTGGATAAGTCACACATAAATAGCACGCCATTTTTTTATGCTAAAGGACTAATGCAAAGGACTAATTCTATACAGCGTTTTCCTGCTGAACACATTATTACAGGTCTGATTTACGCAGGAATGCTCCACTATTTGAAGCATAAAGCCATATTCACACCCAGACTTAATATACGATTGGTCACCGCTGCCGAGATTTTGGCTAATTTTAGCATGGCAATAATACCGTAAGTCCCGTTTAACTCCGATCTCACACTCAAGACCTTTTTTTCTTAACCCGAATCAAGACAAACTGTAATGTAAGCAAATCGACATGATTACAGGGATCTAGGCAGCTTCAAAGTGGTCCCTCAACAGCCTTGCGCCCGAAGACTTCCTGTGAACAATAGTAAAAATGGTGGCAGCGGTGTGTAGATGCCGAATGGTCATACTTTGAAGAATCTATGTTCGCTGTACAGAAATGTTAAATAAATTTTCATTTTCAGACTCGTCTTGATACTTTGTGAAGACACCATGTTCAGTCAATTTTCATAAACATGAAGGCGCTTAAAGCGTATTACTTTTTGCACGAACATATTTCGATTGTCCCTTCCAGTTTTATGCAACATATACATATATTTGCAGCATATAACAACAGGAAGAAAAAAAGCTTCCTTGAGTGATCATGTTAAAGACTTTCGCTTGTATCTATTCTTCAGTATAAATTTCAGCGTACAAATACTGTTTTGTCATCTACTTTAACAAAGTTTTTTTTTAATGACAAAACTTTTATTTTTACAAAATCATGTGTTCCACAGCTTTTATCTCACCAAATATTTAGTTCTGATTTAACACAATATAAAGATGCAATATATGCTGAAATTAAAATTTGTTATTTGAAAGTTTACTTTCATAAATCATGTATCAACGTAAAACTTTTTTTGAGCATATAAAGCTTTTAGAAGGATGAAAAATCTATTTATGTGCGCAATAACTCTTTCTTATGCTCCACTTAAATGTGTTTTTTGAACATTCTATTTCATATAATTTTTTTATAAAGAAAATATAAGTGTAATTCACCTTAGCAACAACATCTTGCATTTAAGAAAACAAAAATTATTATCATGAATTTTAAACGTTTGAACTAAAATGCATGCAAAAAATTATTTTTTATGTCATGTTTGTGAATTCAAAAATTGTAATTCTTTGTAATTTTGTTTTATTTTTAAAATTAATGCACAGTTTTATGACTAATGTGGCCAATGACATTCATTAATTTTTTTTTAGTTTAGTTAAAAACGAATGTGCAAGCTAAATGTTTATACGTGTAGTATATTTACTGTATAAATTTGGACATTTTAATACTTTAATTACTATTTCTTATCTTTTTTTATGCATAAAAATAAATTCGTTGTACGACATTACATAGTTAACAAAGTTGTTAAATTAAACAAAAAATGAATAAATAAAATAAAATAAATAAAGACTCGTGAGTTTATATGTAATAGAAAGTAATATTTTATCGTTTTATAACCTTTATAAACTTACGATAAAATTTATTTAAAGAAGAAACGGACACTGATATTTCATTCTATTAAAAAAAGAATTTTATTTCTTTTTATCGTTTTATAATCTTTATAATTTATGATAAAATTTATTTATGGGACCAACGGACATTGATATTTTATTATCTATCTAAAAAGTACATTCTTTTTTAAGTTTTCTTTGTATATTTTACTTAATATTATGATCCTAAATCGCTTTGGTTATATATATATATATATATATATATATATATATATATATATATTATTTTAATAATTTTGTAAAATATATTATTTCCTCAACATTTATTATTTGATGCAAATTCCGTTGACATTACAATATTAACTTTTAACTTAATCCTATGCTACTATTAATTTAAATTATTATCTTGTTATTGTCTTTCTTTAGGTCCACGACGAACAATAACAGAAGATGGATTGTACATCCGAAATCTGAAACCTTCAGATGCCGGAAACTACACATGTCGAGCTTTTGTAGTCACCCCATACAACTCTCAGATTAAGGACAAGCACATTACGGTCCACGTCCATTGTACGGTTCGTTTGGACATTGATGTTTTTATGTCTGATTGCATGCTAATATCAGCTTGTATTATTTTTTTTTACTATTATTCCTTTTACTTATCAAATATGTGATGGCATTTATGCATCATTCTTCTCATAATAGTGGATAAAGAGTTGTTGGTATATAAGTCATGTAAAGAGTTCTCGGAATGATTTATGTTTTATTTTGAGAGTATCTATTGATTTATTGTACATTGTAAAAATGATAAATCATTCTTAATCAATAAGAATGAGAAACGAAAATGGACAATAATCTCTTCCAAGTCACTGAAGTTTCCGGAAAGCGTTCTCATACCTTTAAAAACCCGAGAAACTATATATTTTCGAAATTTAAAGAAGAATTCATAAAAATAAAGTTTTAAAAGGTGCCTTTTATTTTTGGAAGCATTTCTAAATATTTATTTTCAATGTAGCAATCAGTTTTCTGATATCGGAATATCGCTTTTCCGGAAGCTATCATTTCTTTGGTATTCAGAAATGATGTTTAACACACAAATATACAATATTAAAAGCATTAATTATAACATGAAGGTTAACATTATCTTTTTACATTTGCATGCAAACATTCTGTTATGCAGCTGAAAATGTGTCGTTGGGCTTACTTGGGTAGCATTAGAAAGCGAAAAAACAATTTTCCGGCTTCAGAAAACTGATTAACACATTGCAAAAACTAATACTATTATATGTTTCCGAAAAGTACGGGCTTCTAGTAGATTAATTTTGTGTCAGTGGTCAATAGCAACGTTTAAGTAAGAATGATGCGCGCATCCGGGTAGTGTAAGTGAATCTTAAGTATTTCTTATTTCTGCTACAATATGGAACGCTAGAAATAGCTGAGTATGTGGACTATGAAGACGGACATATATATTCAGAGTGGTATACAGGAGAGCCTAAATAACTTAAAAATACATTATGCGACAACATGGTCCTTTATCCGACACTCCCCCCTCCTCCCAACCTTTTATCATTGACAACTGTATTGAATATTATCGCGCGCGAAGCATATTGTATACGCAAGAGAGAGGTGTGAGTTCGAAAAATATGAGGACCGCATTCTTGATATAAATTCAAAAAGTATGTCGTTAAAAAAAACACTAAATCACTTCACAACATGTACCAAATATATTAGGGGAGATCTATTACAACGATTTAATCATTACAATGGACTGATGTAAACCAGAATAATATTTTGGTATTTTTGAGCTTATATCGATTAGGGAAAATGGGATTCTCACATTTTCCGCATTCACTCCTGTCTCGCGAGTTTAGAATATGCGTAACTTGCTAGTCTGTTCAAAAAGCCGCTTGAGGGAGATGGGACAGGAAGAAAAGCCCCATTTGCTGACAGCAGTATGCAATTTTAAGTTCAGGTTAATTCTCTCAGGTGTGCAAATCTAAACATAATTTCCGGCCATCATAGTTTGCATACTTATCTAGCACCTACATTATATATTTTTAGAGTATACTTAACAAGCAGTGGCAATATGTCGCAATACCTCAAAGAAGATTTTTTTATATGCAAATATTTTACAACTATGCGTTTGTACTGTATGCTAAAGAAACAGCACTGGATTTTCCGCATATATTTCTCAGGTCTCGATATCATTCTGTAAGATTTCTTTCTGGATAAGTACAACGTGTGCCTGATTGAAAATATGTATATAACTAGGTGGGCTCAGCAACATATGAAGAATTTGTTGCAACAGAGATGTTCGTGACGCTGCTTCAAAAATAAATGTATCATTTACAACAGTGTTGAAAGTACCGATAAGGAATAAATATGATAGCTTTATTATTTATAATATGTAAGGACAAGAGCGAATAAAATATCAACATCGTATTGATTTTGTATTTGAGTTATTAATCAGTAGGAGACAAAACATTTTTTCCAAAAAACAAGTATTTTTGAACTGACGAGTATTGCTTTAAATAAGATACATACATAAATCATCAATATGAGAATTTATGTTACGACGCAAATCCATCCGTGGTAAGTAATATTCAGCACTAAAAGAAGTTTTTTGTGAATGTATATTGTAGTTTTTGTAGAAGCTGCCTCCTTGGAGTCTTGAAATGTAAGGCACAATAGCGGGAATTAGATATGTTAATTAAATTCTGCATATCACCGTACCAGATTTTATAGCCTGGCTGACTGTCAAAATGCTTACTTTATAATGTTGTTCACGAACGTCTTTTAATTCCTCACTTCCTAAACATAAAGCATAATTGCAACAACGCTTTATGATGGTTGTCCTGATATAATTGAACAAAAATTTTTTTGAATTCACAAAAGTTTTTAGACGAATACAGCTCTGTATTGGCATGGAAAGAAAATACTTTGAATAATCTTTGTAATCTTTGTGCAATGTTATTATTTTTTTCAAGGATACTTTTGTACCAACAAGTTCCACAATTATTATACATTTATTCATTTATTGACTTATTTCTTAATTAGGACAAAACCGCCTTATCCGGATCATCCGAACTCATTTCCAGTCACTGTAAAATGCTCAGATAATATAAATTGATTTTGATATATAATCGAGTTTTTGGAGAAGAAGTTGATATTTTGTACATGCCTTTATTAGTGAATGAGGCACATTTTGCACGTTAGGATTTTTTT
The DNA here is from genome assembly GCA_964019185.1 of Maratus speculifer. NCBI lineage: Eukaryota > Metazoa > Arthropoda > Arachnida > Araneae > Salticidae > Maratus > Maratus speculifer. Next base: position 162,789,401 of record OZ025294.1, on the reverse strand, counting down.
TTTTTTTGTACAAATTTAACTTTGTAATTCTTCAAATTTATTCATCTGAAAATTATAATTAATTCCATAAAATTCTGTAATTGTTTTTACGTAACATAGTTATCTATAAAATATGGCTATGACCTATATTTAAGGAATGAAAGTCGAGATAATTGTTTCTGGAATATCCTGTATTTCTAACACATTCATATATAATTAACAAGTTCTTCTAATTTCATTTCGTCTTCTTGCCTGTCTTCCCATGCCCTAAATTGTAAAAATATTGTCAGATTACCATGTATTTCAGGTTTACTATGACATGTTAATATGACATAGAAAAAGGAATGTATAGCATTTACATTTCGTTTACAGTGAAATATAAAACACATCCTTTTTACCAAGATCCACAGGGAAAAGTTTGGTTTAAATTGTAGTTTAACACTAGAATTACCGCGTTTCTTGTATACCTAGAACTACCCGTCTGGGTCACCTCTGACCCATGGCTTTCAAAGAAGCTATTCTTACTTTATATGGAAGATAAAGACACCCAATAAGTATTCACGAGGAATACAATTATTTTTTTATTAATAATGAATACAATTTAGCTTCTAAGCTATTGCATAATATGAAATTTTGAGAACTGATACCACAAAGGAATTTTTTTATTTCTAATTTTAGAATAAATGATTTTAGGTTTTGATACCTTTTTTAAATAATATATATACATATGATTTATAGATTTAATATGTGTAATAATGTTCCTACAGATTAATTAGATATTAAAATATAATAAATTAAATTATATATACATGTCTGTGATTTTTTTTTTTTTTTTTTTTTTTTTTTTTTTTTTGCTTTTTATACAGTTTACCATACACTCAGTTCACACAAAATGTCGTAGTCTTTTTTTCTGTACATAGTGCACACACAAGTTATTAATAGATTTCACAAACAACATTAGTCTTATTGTTTTAGCATTTGCTTTATTTGGCAACAGTTTTCGTTTTTTTGAAATTTCAGTGCTGGTCCTTGGACGGATATCTTCACGTTCTATTTCAATGTAACTATCTATAGTTTTAGCAAGAAAACTCTTCTGTTTATATTAGAATCAGATGTATCTTTAAAAACTGCCCAAGCATTTCTGGTTATTAAATCTTGAATCAAAAGATTTTGCTTTAGTCAGAAAATATTGAACACTACAACCTTTCATATAGTTAGATGTTCCAAATTGTTTTGAAGAGTGATTTATTTAAAAATGATTTCTTTTTTTTTCTATAAAATACTTATGATTTATTTGTATTTCATGACTTTCTCTACAGCAACTACTTGGCTATTTTCATTCAGCTTACTACTATTTGCACTGGATTCGAATGATGAAATTCTATAGTCATTTTTAAGAAAAATTGTTTCGACATCTACGCAAAGATTGACAGGATTATCACATGATGACAATCTTGACTTTGTCACTAAATTTTGTCACTAAAAACATTTAAAGATTATTAGCTTTAGAAATTTAAAATTTTATCATTCGAAGAACACATGTCGTGACGCCAGACGCCATCACTATAAATGTGCCAAATTGAAACGTCACAAAGAATCTTTTTTTATTCCCTGTGTTGTTTATGAGAGGAAAAATATTCTTTTTAGCTAATTTCTAAGGTATGACATAAACAACAACATTCTACAACATTCTAGAAATAGCTTGGAATATGATAAAAACGCTCATATTGGATTTTCAAATCCTAACAGATATGTGATCATGCCCCCCCCCCCCTCCCACACACACACACACCTGTACACATGCACATTCTTTTCTCTCTTTCCAGAAAAGAAAATGGTGGAACATATCCTTACACTATTCTTATGTTATTGAAAAATGTAGAGTTAAAATTTCTGTTAAAATAAATGAAAAACATGCAATTATATTATGGGGGTTGTACGGGTCAGCGATGACCCAGCTTGGTAATTCTAGGTATACAGATGTGTATACAAAAAAGTTTTCATTCGATTTCAACTAAATTCGTGCTAAGGCATTGTACTAAATATTTAGGAAAAGTCAATCAGTTTCAAAATCCTACATTGAAAAGCAACTATGATACGAGCGAAAAACCACGTCTTGGGTCACAGATGACCCGCCTCGGTAATTCTAGTGTTAATGATTTTACACAATTCCAAAGATATTGAAACTGATATACATTAAAAAATTCGATTACAGTATATTCTATAAGCGATTATTTCAGATAGTAGGTCTTCGCTTATGGTAAATTTCTTAAAATAAAAGTTTTTTTTTTTTTTTTTTTTTTTTAACATACGTACAAATTTTAAAGACCTTACACAGCGATGGGAAAATATTTTAATGCATATCCCATTATTGACATAAACTGACGAAAGAGAATTAAATTCGAAAAAAAATCAACAGTGGGATTGCGTCCGAAAATATTTACTATTATATATTCGACATTAATCACTTTGCTGAATAACTGCAAAACCGGCAGGTGAAAAATATCCAATAGGACCCGGATCATTGGAATAACACTCTACTCTTTCTCAGAAAATACCCTATCGCTCTATCACTAATGAATCAATCACTCAACGAGTGAGAGACATTAAGTTGAGATATTTATCCCCTAACTCAAATGGTAGAGCATTGGAGCGTGAAAGAGTACTGGATCAGGAACCCTTAAGGGGACGGTGGACGGTTTTTTTCCATTATAGCAACGTAAAATTTTGTGCATATATACATTTCGCCAAAAGCATTTAGAACACCTTCAAAACAATTTCCTATCTTATTAAAATTTTTAGATTTAATTTTTTTTTTTTTTTTTAAAAGTTTAAATTTTTAAACGAAATTTTAAAATGCTTCTCGTGTTTTAATTTTCGAGATATTTCCTTGCATTGCTTTTTATCACTTAAAACTCTATTATAAACAAATTTGTGTAAGAATTTTTAAATCTTTTGAATAGTTAATATTTTGCAGATTTTTTTTCTAAATTTTATATCGATTTTCATAAAAAGTTTGCCTTTGAACAGGTAAAAATCCAAATTTGACTATCTTAATAAAGACAAATTTTAAAAAGCTTACACAATTTCTTTTAAAACATATCAGGATACTTCCTTATAAATTTCATAAATATTGATCAAAAATTACGCCGCAAAGAATATTTAAAAAATCTAAAAACGTTGAAAAATTAGTTTGTGAAAAAAACAGATATAAAGTATATAGAGTAACATCCCCAGTAATTGGCAATTAAGAATTTGTCTTTAAACTTGCTTCAATTTTCATTACAAAGAAATACGATATTTACTTGGAAATAATTTTAAATCAAAAAATGCATATCTGTGCATCTATTTTGCTTACTAAAAGCAAAAAAAAAATGAAAAAGTATTTTTATAAAAATATATTTATAAAAAGTTGCTATAATCACCAGTAATTGGCACCTAGAGCACGAATATATGACACCTTGTGATCCAGTAACTGGCACAAGTTTATATTTTAAAAAAACTTTACATTTTGCATTGGGTTTAATCGCTTTAAATGAATTTACTGTAGGTGAAGATGCCATATTCCAGGTCTTCGAGAGTAAGAAATCAGCATATTAGTCTGAAATGTAAACACTTTAAAACAATACAATATACTTACATTAATACCCAATAATTGTCATGCTGTCTCCAGTAATTGTCATATGAAGCTTTGATGGATTCAAATTACTGATACTATTTCATATTTTCAAATAAAAACAATTGATAAACAAAATTAGTCTTTAATTTTAAAAGTACTTCCAAAATAAGTGGTTTAATCTCAAATTCCTTACGAATTCCTTGTAATTGGTATAGGTGCCAATTACTTGGAACTAGCAAAATAGAAGCAACATTAATTGGCATCTATCATTAATTCAGAAATACAAATATTTGTGTCGAAAATACTTTTACACAATTAAAGTAACCCTTTTTAACTAAACAAAACTGTTGTCAATTAAAATTGAAAATATATTATAAATCAGATAATAATGAATTGAAAAGCATGCCTTCCTTAAGCCAAAGAATAAGCATTTGCAACAAAAACGGCTAATTCATACACGCCATAATTGTTATTCTTTCATAGGCACTATTGTCATCTATTAGCATAAATCAAAGTTATAATCTTTAACGTAAATGAGCATATAACTGGTATATGGTCTTGCATTTTTAAAAGACTGGATATAAATCTTATTTTAAAACATGTTTGTAGGATGTGCCAATCACTGGTGCATGCCAATTACTGGGCATGTTACCCTAAATACACTTACCTTAATTATTTACTTCTTAAAATCGTCATAAATGATATTTTAATAAGAAAAATCTGTCTTGGTTCTATTAAACTACAGAAACAGACCTTTTTCTGCTACAATTTTGCTTAAATAAAGGTCGATTGAACCCTTAATTTGGTTTGGATATTTTTTAGTGTGTTGGTTTTATTCTTATTCACCAATGGGTAATTCGTATATTTAATACAAGAATGACGGTGATTGGCCCCTACCAAAGAAAAATATTTCGGTTCAAATCAGAAATTTCGTTATAAAGTAAGTTTAAAAGAAACAATCGAAAAAAAGGTAGTTAATTCAGTAACTTAAACAGTTTTAAATAAAAATTCTGGTATTCAATATTTTTCTAAATATTAAGTAAAATTTCCCCTCTTTATAGTGTTAATACTATCTAGCATTACAAAGATATAGGTATGATGCAGGACAACGTAAATTTATTAAAACACCTTTCCGATTACATATGAGAATAGTTGAAATTATGCTTTAGGATGTGATTGTAATTCAAAGCATGGATATATACAAAACCTGGCATATATACAAAGGTTGAGATCAGATACCAGACATCTCAACTGCATTAAAACACATTTCCGACAACAGATGGAAAATAAAGATATTCCGATTAAAATGTGTTTGTGATATTTCATGTTTTTAATATTATCTAGAATATACACAAAGCTATAGATACGATTAAAAAACAGCACAAGTGCATTAAAACACTTTTCCGAATTGCTGAAATTATGTTTTAAAATGCACTATGTGTTTTTGTATTTGAGTGCTTATTTATCATATTTTACCTTGTTGTACGATAAAATTATACAATTCTGAATGCGATGGAGATGTTTATATAATCTGTGCTTGAAGCATGATTTTTCATTCTTGTTGTTTTTTCAGCTTGTATTTCAGTTTTATAATAGATGTGCTTTATAAAAATAAAGAGTATTTTAAAAAACAATTTAATTTTCTTTTTTAAAATATTCTTAAATGACGCAAAGGCATTTTTCAGAATCAATTTTGCATAATTTACTTTTCGCAAAGAAATAATGTCAGAAAAAGAGTTAAGTCTGAATTGTACTTACTTGTTATTGGAGAAAAGAGATTACAAAGAATACGCTTAATTTTATTTAATATTGCATCGATAAACTGTGTGTTTTCTTAACCCTTTACTGCACTATGTGTCATGTCAAATGATTTCGTTAAAAAAAAAATTATTTGTCAGAAACCAGATAAAATCGATCAAACTTTTATCTTAAGATTTACTTTCATTATTTTTACTGAATATTTAAAAAAAGTTCCAGTGTTAAGCAGAAAAAATTTAATAATTTAAGCTCATATAGTTTCAAAATATAGAAATAGAATATTTTAAAAATCTAATTATATAGATATGACATAAACTATAAAAATATAAATTGATACTGAATATAAACTGAACTTTATTAAGTAAAATTTTGAATTTTTATTTTTTTTTTTTTAACTATTTTTTCAATTATAAGACCGATGTATAGATTTCAAATATTTTTTTTTCATAAAAAGGAGATACAACATGTGCAGTGAAGGTTAAGTATTTTTAATGTGTCTTTCTTAATCAGATTTTAATGCATTATTTTACAGATAGACCAGTTTGGCATAATCCAGACGTAGATACATTCTACGGTGTGATTGGCTCAAAAACTAATCTCACATGCGAAGCACGTGCCGAACCGAGACCAACATTTGAATGGTTTCGTGGCCGGACATTAATAGGAAACAGCCCTATTCACAGAATTTTAAATGAGAAGTGGAAAAGTATTTTACAGGTAATTTTTCATTTTTATTTATTTATTTATTTATTTATTTGAACTTTCAAATTCCAATACCTGTTTTACAAAATGTTAATAATTAGCATGGAGTTATTCGTAAGCTGGTTGTAACAAATCTATTGAGCCAAAAATAACCCTAAATTGGTTATACAATATGAATAGAGAAAAAAATTACCCTCCTATATTGAAAAATATAAATGTGTGTACATAAAGCTATCAAAAATGGCCGACAAAACTGGGGTCAGCGAATTGAGAAACTAAAAAAATCTAATAATCATACTTCTGTACCATAAAACATAAAAAAAAATTAAGGTTGCAGAGATTTTTTTAAGAAGATGTAATACCTTGAACTTTAAAGTAACAACAAATCTAGTTATATATAGAATTTTAGTGCGATTATTGTAATTTTATTGAAACCTTATGTAAAATACAGATTTTTGTAAGTTTACAAAAACTAGTGTTGTAGATTTGAATCTTTTTTGTACAGTGAACAGATAAATTTTTAATGAGCATAAATATTTTTGTAATTTTACATTTCTAAAATTACAGATTTTTATTTACTTATTTACTTTTACGGTGTAAGAAGTTATTCTGTATTTTTCCCATTTACTGAAAAATACTCAACTCTGAAATTACCAGCTATTTCCTGTAGTAGAATGCGTGTAGCATCGCAAATTATACTTTTTGCTCGATCTAAATATTAAATTTGATTACACAGAGTGATACTTTTAATCTCAAATAATGAAAACTTCCACAGGAAAAATATCACGTAAGCAAAAATGTGGGCAAAATGTGGAATTTGCTTCTTTCGAGATCCAAAAAATACAAAAAGATGGGACTTAATAAGAGAGGATGTGCTGCTTTATGCATATATATATCCTTTTAAATTTATCAAGCTGATACTGATTGACCGGGAAGCGGTACAAGGACAATAACCTCATTGGGTACGTGGACAAAAATCTATGGTAAATTAAACTTCGTCTTGCATATTAAAACGCAATGAGTCTGCCAAATAATTTATTGGTGGAAAACACCAAAAAATCCGATTGTTTCGTCGACTCAAAGGCTTACCATTGTGCTTTCCTGCACCCAAAAAAGCATGACATCATGGATGTCTGCAAGACGAAAAAACGTATTCGTCATCCACTATGAATCATCCACTAAAATCGGGTTTATATGTTTTCTTTTAATATATAACTTGACAGACCAATTGCGTTTCAACATATTAATCGAGATTTAAATAATCCTAGATTTTCATTCGTGAACTCCATGAGGTGATTGTCTGCGATTTTGCCTCCCTGTCTATTTCCATTGAATTCAATTTTGAAGCTCGAAAACTGTTTTATAAGATAGTTTAATTTCAAATTAAAAAAGGAAGGATTTGAATGTTTAATATAAACAGTGTAGATAGCATCTATCGCACTCTTTAATCCCCTTTTTACAAATTGTTTTATACTAAAGTAGCCACTCAAAATTGAAGATACAAATAAACAGATACAAATAAAAAAGAAATATTTTTTTTCAAATATTTTCGCTTTGAGAAAACAATAAGGCTTAAAAAGAAGATAAAATAAATTATCTATAACTAATTCTAAACTGTATGGCTAGTAAACTATGAATTTTATAATGAGTTACTTTAAGGATATTTTAACAGGACGGGCGATCTAAACCGTAGCAACAGAATGGGCATGTAGTGTCAACACACACTAAACATATTAAATGGCATAAATCCAAATATATATATATATATTTATCCCATTAATGAAATACAAAATAATTGCTTGGTCTCAAGAAAAATAACTGAAATGTTAAATTATTGTTAATAAAAAAATTAATTTAAAAAAAAATCATTCACGTTTATTTACCTCATTGGAAACTCTTCTTTTTTCCCATGTAGCAATTAAAGATTATTCTTTACAATTTTTATTAAAATAAAATATTTATTACTGTAGATAAGATTAATAACATTTATAAAGTTTCATAATAATAAAGTTGTACATTAGAAACTTTAGATATTTTGCTGCTGATTGTCCTCGTCATAAGTTTTTACAACCTTCACACACTTGAAAGGATTATTTTTATCACTTTGTTGTTTTATATTTTCTAATAAAAAAGCTAATTTGAATAGTAACATCACCATCTGGAAAATCGCATTCTTAATTTTGATTATTATTACTATCAATGAAAATGTCTTCATTTTTTGAAACTCATAACTGTTATTCCATATTCTCTTCATCCTACAAAACCACCTCTGACATTTCCTAAAGTCTAATATTTGTTCAAGCTTCAAAAAAGGAAAAGATCGAACGAAACGACATGATAAATTCATGATTTCGAAATGAAAAAACTGTAACACAGGAGAACGTACGGCTTGTCTGCAAAAACGAAATCGGTCTATGTTTTTGGAAAAAGCCTGAATTTGTTGTTTTTATACATTGTACACGGAAGGTAGCCTTAGGAGCAGTTAATGACGGACTCGATCATTTCAATTTACGAGAGTTGCTATTTATATTTCTGTCCTAGTAATGGAAAAACACATATTTATGAACGATATTTAGATTTATTGTTTTTCAAAGCATCCTCCATTTAGATCAATACACTTCTGCATGCATTTCAAACAATTTTCGAAGTACTGTTTCCATTCCGATGGCGGTAACTCCAAAACACGCGTTTTGAACGCATCAACCACTATTTCGAGTGTCAAAACTCGTTGGCCACGTAATTTATTTTTCATATGTGGGAATAGAAAACACATTTGGTGCAAAATCAGGGCTGTATGGCGGTTGACTCATCAATTTGACGTTTTGTCCTTTCAAAAATACCTTTGTTTGAGCCGCTATAATTGTTTGCCTATTCACCTGCTATTTTCTAATCAGTACATCTAAATAACTGTGCACTTTTACTTCTAAACAGCGAACAATTTCTGCACTTCCGATGTTACCGTTATTCACAGACTTTTACGATACAGACATTTTTTAATAAAACTACGCATTTTTTAAAACATAGAATATGCATTTATTTCTTATTTTATGCAAAAAAATGCACATATTTTGCAAACATAGAATATGCACTAATATTTACAAAAAATTCACAGTTTTTGAAAAAAAATTAATAATAATTTATTTGTATGCATAAGAAATACAAAAAATTTGCAAAAAATTAATATACATTTGTAACATTGAAAATATTCATTTTTTATAATCAAATTATATGCAATCCATCAGTATTTGTAAAAAAGTGCACACTTTTATAGCTGGTTATTAATTTTCATTCAGAAATAAAGAAAAAAAGAACTCCCTAAAAAAGAAAGCCTCTATTCTAAAAATCCAACAAGTATTTTTAAAAAATGCTTACAAATATTAAGGGTATTATTCTTTATTATTTTTAAAAAAAAATTAGGAATTTTAATTTGCAAAAAAAAATTCTCTGTTTTTATTTCTTTCTTTAGAAATATTTTATTAAAAAATGTGTACATCTTCGAAAAAAGAAAACGAATACCTAAATAAAAAAAGCTTTATTTTGCTTCATAAAAGCATTTTTCTTCATTTTATGAGATGGAGGCATATTTATTTAAAATTATTAGGAATTATCAATTCATCTTAAAAAAAATCTCTATAACTTTTTACATAAAAAATCTTTCTGTTCAATATCTACTAAACATTTACGTGAATTAAATAATTCCAATTGAACCGCTCTAGCGAATAAAGCATATCAATCTACACATTCCTAGAGTGCTATAAATCACTGTTATTTTGTTGTAAACCTCTGTTAATGACATTAATTGTATTTTCTATAGAGAAAAATTCCTTATGTAACGATCACATAAAAATACATCATACCAAAAACATGCTACGTAACAGATATATATATGTTCACCAATAATAAAATAATGAATCATTCGCTCGTTTTATTACTGTAATTTATTGCTATTTCTCCGATCTAATATATACAACACATTTCATTTAGGTCAAAATAAAAGACATTTCAAGCTTTGGAACATATCTTTGTCTTGTAAGTAATGCTATAGGAGAAATACAGAGAGAAATTTTTTTATTAGAAGGAGGTAAGTATTCTTAACAAATATATATTTTTAATAATGTATATATAGATGTAAAAATAGCAAATGAGTAAGTTTGTGTTTATTTCATGTGTTTAAAAATTTTATAAAGTATATACAGGGTGAGTCATAAATATCGAAACAATAGGATATCTCTTTAAATATTGCCTCTAGACCCATACTTCCAATTGCAAAAACTCATAAAAAAAGTTGAAATTTGTGATAATATAAGTTGCAACTCCATGGGGGGGTCTAATTGAAAAAATACGAAAATTAAATTTTTATACGGCCCCCGTAGAGCAAAATTCCCAATTAGGAAATTAATCCTTATCCATTCCTAAATTGAACAAAAAAAATTTCATCTCCCTATCTGAAAACCTGACAGAAATATCAAAATTTAAAATTCTCAAAAATTCATGACTTACACCACTTTACCATGCCTGTAAACGAAGCGTTGTTCATCAATTTTCAAAGCAAATAAGGGATCGTCCATAAATTGTAACGTTGTTATATGTCGGTTTAAGACCGTGCCTTTTATTTGGCCATAATAAAGCAGCGTATTGATTTAAAATTGAATCTTGTTTCTAAAACATGTTGATTGTTAGCACTGGAGGTCTGAATAAATCGTAATATTTAGGTCCGGTCCTAGACCGACCCATAGGGAAAGAACTTCAGCCCCGCATGAAATAATGTTAAACTCATAATCCGGACTAGCCAGGAAAAAATAGCGTAAATCATAGTCGGCTCAGCCGTGAATTTCTACATAGTTTTTTACTTCAGTATAGTTAAAAATTGTTTTGCGTGGACCGTGCGTTTCTGACCAAAAATACTTAATATAGAATTTCGTTTTTTATATTTATACTTTTTATTATTAAAGAGGCGCCAAATCCTGTGATATATTTATTTTATCAATGAATCTATGTTTATATGTAAATGTTTCACTTATATTTTATCATCGCTAATCCATATCCCGTGCAATGAAGAATTTGAAAAATGTTATACAGTAAAACCTTTTAAGACGGAATCACATAGGAAAGAAAAAATACGTAATAGACAAATCCATTTCCTATGAAGGTTAAATGGAGTTTATTTTATTCTCAGGTATTATTGTATTTATTTTGCATGGATCAACACATTTTCTCTTTAAGACAGAATTCCGTCGTAGGCAGGTTTTTTTTTTGTTTGGTTTTATTTTGTTTAATTTTTTAGCTTTAAATATACTATTCTTAAAAAAAAAATTAAAAAAATAAAAAATAAAGGTTTTTTTTATTGTTTTGTAAAATAAAAGCGGTTTTAAAATTTATGTGGTTTTCGTAAAAATATTGATTAAACCAAAATTTACTTATTTTATGTACGTATTAGGTCTGTGATTTAATTACGGATTGTTCGAGACCGTGATTAAAAATTTCGTCCAGTGCAAGTCTGGGAAAAAGGAAGCAGTCGCCTACATTACAAAAATACATTAGACCAGGATAGGCGAGTCTTCAGAAAAAAGTAACGTCTCGGTCCTGATCTGACCTGAGTCCAGAATACAAATTTTTTAACAGCCTCTACCGGACGATAAACAGCTTGAAGTTGAGAGAACTAATTTTTTAAAAAGGACTTAATTTGAATCTTAGAAAAGCATTCTTTTAAATAACTAATGGGCAGTAAAACAGTACATTTCGTTTTTCTGTATAATGATTTTTTCCCGACTACTTCTTGTCTTTAAATTATTAAAAGTTAAGAATTGTTGAAGAAAAAAAGTACAAACTATAACCATGTCATTTTTAATTATTTTACCTTACTTTTGTTTTAAAAAATGAAAAATTATTTAGTTTTGAAAATATGATTTTTTAAAAGTTTTTTTTTTTTAAATAAATATTTTTAATAGCTCTAAAATAAATATTAAAAAACAAAAACCTCGAAACAAAACTAAAATCAGATTTTTATTTTAAGTTAAACAGAAAGAAATTGAAATCCGATAAATAATGTTTGGAGTTATAACGATTTTTAACTATAGCATTGAAACCAGTACTAACAATATGAATTTTTATTAATTTTATGATAAATTTTGGCATGTGATTTTCTTAGCAAATTATATGGCTAACCATCACAGAAAAGGAAAAAAAAAATCAAAATTCTAACTCAAAAGATAGATTTTTTACGCATTTCCTACAACTGTTAAAGTAACATAGTCTTTTGAATTGCGCGCATTTCAATTTGTGTCTAATCCCTTAAAACCTGATGAATTATTCAAACGGTTATAACTCCGCGAATTTTTAAGATATGACGATGCAATTTTTTGTGTATTATTCAGGACTGGATAAGGAAAGTTTCCCTAATTGGAATTTTTATCCTACGGGGGCCGTATAAAAAGTCAATTTTCGTACTTTTTCAAATAGACCCCCCATGGAGTTGCAACTTATCTTATCAAAAATTTCACCTTTTTTTATGAATATTTGCAATTGGAAGTATGGGTGTAGGGGCAATATTTAAGGAGATAGCCTATTGTTTCGATATTTATGACTCACCCTGTATATATATATGTACATATGTGTGTGTGTGAGTGTTAATGGGAGAGAATAACTATGCACGAAAGCGATAAATGTGGAAGGTAATTAATAATGAATAGGAAAATACCGAATTCTCGAAATTTTCAACTTCCGGTTTTCCACTGATTTCTATGTTTTATACGTCAGAATTTATGAGAAAAATGTTTTTTTTTTTAATAAAATGTGTATCTTTAAGCCTGTGACTCAGAATGTGGCACAAATTTTGTGAAAATTCTATCACATTAATTAACAGAACTTAATAAATATAAGTATTCAGTTAGTCGGTTATACAAATTGGTGCTGATTTCTTTTTAATGCAAATCTTGGAATAGTTCGAGCTGCTATGCTTCATTCTTCATGACTTATTCAGTAATAATATTTCAAGAACTCGTGTAAAATTTTCAGATTCAGTTAGACCTTTACATAAAACGTTGCTGATTGAGTTTTAGTGTAAATTACCCAACAGGTGGCGCAGTTATGCTACACTTTGCAGGATTTTTATGATTTTAGCTTTAGTCAAATTTTAAGAATTGATGCACGAGATTTTCTATCTTAAGAATCCTCATGATAGCTATTTATTTTTGGCACTGTGATAGCGATTTTTCAAATTATTGGCATGAAAACTTTAGGATCAGTACGTATGATAGTTTATTTGTGTGATGGCATTACAAAAGATTCTTTTACTTTATGGATTAAAAGTTTAATTTATTGATTATTAGATTATAAGATTCTTTTGATTTATTGATCATTACCTATTTAATTAATTAAAAATATGTATTAAAAAACATATTTTGCTGAATTTGTTAAAATTCTACTATTTATGTAGCCAAAAAGTATTGGTCAGTTTCCTACATTAGATTTATTTATGATTATGATATCAAGAGAGATATTTCATGATATCTTCTGGAACTTCAGTGTGTACTTGATTTCAAAATGAAGTCAATGTAATGATTGACATTAAATAACAAAACTATATTAATTAAATAACAAATTTTATTTCTTATGTGGCTCTAGTAAAATATTGAAAATATTCTGTATTTGTAGTACATAAGAAGCTTTTTTCAGTGCTATATACTAGGTTCGAAACTAAGTTTCTGGGTTTCACACATGCAGGGCGCTAACGACACATCTAGATGAGATACATGACTGAAGTAATTTTTTTAATAGCTTGGACATATGTTTAAAATAAACTGTCGCAGTATCAATATATATCGCAACGCAAAAATATTTTTCAAACAACGAAGATGTCGATTTTTGCGCCAAATAAATAGCGTTTTCTGAAGGTTTTATTTTTCTAATTTAATCTGAGAAATGACTGCAGCCGAAGGACGTCATTTGTAAAGGAGACCTATGGCGAACATGCACCATCAAAAACTAACAGTGAAGATTTGTTTAAATGTTTTAGAAGTGGCAATTTCACCGAAACACCAAACCAATTGAGGATGTCGATCTGCAATTGTTATTCGAGGAAGGAGATAACAAAATAACAAGATTAAATTGTAAAAGCATTAAACATGACTCGCCAAAATATTTCCAAACGCTTACATGTCTTAAGGAACATTCAAAAGGAATGAAAATAGGTATCGCATGAGTTGACTGAAAGACGAATGAAAAATGGAAGAACCATTACCGAAATTTTGCTTTTTCGGCACGGAAAAAACTTTCCTGCATCGAATTGTTATTGGCGATGTGAAGTAGATATGTTTCGAGAATCCCAAATGCAAAAAAATCGTGTCTTTCACCTAGTGAAGCGTCACATAACACGGCATGGCCAAATCGCTTCGGAAAGAAGACAATGCCTTGTGTTTGGAGGCACAAGAAAGGAATCATCTACTATGAACTGCTGAAACTGGCCGAAATTGATAATAGGAATCACTACCAACAAGAACTGATTAAATTGAACCATGCATTACTCGAACAACGGCCAGATTCGGTCACGAGATACAAACGAGGGCTATTGCAGACGGCAATTTTCAGTGCTGTCTAGTTCCATCGTTTAATACATCTCCAAAACGCTGAAATAGGATCTATTAATGCACCCGCTATATTTGTCAGACCTGGTTCCTTCCGATTATTACTTGTTCTAATTGATGGCGTATGGGTTAGCTGAGATACACTTGGTTAATTTCGAAGGAGTGCCAAATTTATTAGTTAATTGGTTTCGGTCGAAAGACGCGTCATTTTATCGTCGTGGTATTCATGTATTATCAGACAGATGGCAGAAATGTGTAACTAGCGAGAGTCGATACTTTCAACAATCCATTTTTTGTATTTCTCTTGAAATTTTTCATTTTTCATTGATAAAAAAACCCAGAAACTTAGTTGAGCACCTAGTATTTGTTTATTCGTCTATGACTAGCGTACATATTCATAAAAGATAGAGATGTGTTATTTTAAAAATAAGAAAATTCCACATAATTTTTGTTTTAGCATACAATGATTTCAACCACAATGATGACAACTTTTAGTTAAACGTTTAAAATTTTTATAACTTTATTAATATCCCCAGGAAATTAGCATTAACGCATCTCTGCATTTGGTTACAGGAAAATCAGTCTGTTACAGAGATATGAATCCAAAGGTTTTTTATTACCTGAAAAATGGGCATTTTACCCTAATATCAGTTTTGAATTTTGATTTTAAACCTTTGATAATCTGTAATAATTCTATGTAGTATCTTACGCTCATAGATATTCAAGTAAAATGAGTGGAATCTGAAAAAATATATATTAGGGTGTTAAATGTGTTCATTTATAAATTCCTAAATCGTTGCATCAAAACAGATGATTCTAACTGCAAAAATGTTTAAATGAGGCAAATAAATATTTTTAAACGATTTTACTGAACAAAAATATTTCTTAAAAAAATGCGAAACTTAAATTTCTATGCTATCACTGGGTCCAATGAGTTACGTTTAGTAAAACTATCCAGTTACACTAATAAGTAATACAAAGATGTCCCATTGTTCTATAATTAATGCTAGCCTTAAAATGGCTGTGTAAAGTTGAAGTGTCGTTTTCGTTGCAAAATAGGGGTGATTCACAAATTTTCTAGAAATATAAATATTTGCCAGATATAAAGAAAATATATAAAATGGAACGAAATTAACATTACAACACTTTTAAATTTTAAATGTTTTTTAATTATGCAATATTGAAGAAAAATACACAATATCTATTAAAATTAGAAGTTAAAAAAATACAGTTTTTAACAAATAAAATGATGAATAACGACAGAAATTATGCACAAAATGATATATTTTTAAAATGCTATTAGATTATCTAATTTATAATTTAAGTTATAAAAAGTAAAGTTACTTTAAACCTTTCTGGAATGACTTCCTTCGGCTACAATGCAGAAAAGTACACACGAAACTAACCACTCTGATTGTATAACACTTTGAGCTGTAATGCATGAATTTCTTTCCACTTAATATGAACCCTCTGAGCTCTGGGGGGTAAATTTCTGCAAAATTCATAAGGTCAAATTGGCAGCGGTATTTAGTAAAGTAAATAGTTTGGGTCACGATATCCACGGAAATGTTCATTAAACCTTTTTCAAATAAATTTGTTCGAATATTTTGCTGCTTTTCTGATATTTTGAAATTAAAATTAAGTGGTTTAAAATTCTACCATTGGAGCTCAAACTTATAAACATTTTGTGTACCAACTCTGGAACCACATATGTGTGTTCAGATGTAGAAAATTAGTAGAATTTATGCAGCTCAACATTTCGTGATTATTGTTGTATGAATTATTGTTTCAATGTTAATTATTAATGTTTTATTATTTATTTTGTTTTATATTTTTATATGCTACTATTTATTATTTATATTATATATACATACATATATATATATATATATGTATATATAATTTTATATATTTTTATTTTTATTATTATATTTATATTTTATTTTTATTGTTAGTGTTATTTTAATGATATAAGATTGGGATTTTTTTTGGCTTACTTGTAAATGTAATCGAAAATTTTTATTAAATATCCCTTAAAAACCTGGAGGATTGTATGAAATGTTAGATTTGTTAATGCATTACGAAATATTATTATTGATCAAATCGACCTCTTTTAAACTGTACTTATTCAACACTACAGCAAAGTCAATAAATTTCGATTTCAGATATAACTAAATACTGTTTATCCTGCTTAGTTTCCATTTCTGTATCAAAATCTTACACATAGCAGAAACAAGAAAAAAATATCTCGAGTACTTTTATAAAAAACCAGCAAAATCGATTTATGAAATTAGAATTGCTTCCCTTAAGTTACATAAAAATCAATGAAATCGCTTATATATATTTTAGGAAGTGTGATGCAATAACGCAAGTTCGCATTTAGAAATCGATGACAACTTTATTAATTTGTAAAATATACAATTCAAGAACTGCTTATATTTGAATTTAAACGTATAGAAAGGAAATAAGACAGCCGTTTAAACTCAAAATTCCTTTTTTATATAATCTGTTTTTTATTTTATTTATCTTTATTTTATTTTTCATTTTTATTTATTTTTTACAAATATATAGATAAAAATATTTTACGTAAAAACATCCCAAACATAAATTTCACATGATCATTTTCTTATATCGAGTTACTATCAGAGAAATACACTGATCGTATGCAATTTCGAAATAAGAAATATTCTCTGAAATCACATTTTTAAAAGAAAGTATCCTATATTGCGCTATATAAATAAATATCTAATGGTAGATAAAGCAATATTATGAGTTTTAAGTTTACTATTACCCAGAAATAAATATTTATCTTACAGCAAATTCTGAAAATCTACATTCAAAAACCACTCCTAGTAAAATTGGACAATGACAGATAAATCCAAAGCAATTGTGTTTTATATACATAATAATACAATACAAATGGTGAATTCAGAAAATTCAACAGAAAGAATATTTTATAAAATGCCTAAACTATTACTTTAAAAAATTGCTTGGAATTCATTTCTAATCAAAATGCATTTTTCTCCGTACTTAAAAAAAAATGGTTCGAAATGAAAGTTCATAGAAAATATCATTCAGCACTGCTTTTTGACTTTGAATAGACACAAAGTATATTTCTAAACATCGGCATTGCATTGTTTGAAAATTGCATTTATTTGTATATGCGTTGATGTCATTTGTACTTTATCTAAATGCAAATAAAATATTGAATACATTTTTCATATTTTAAAATTATGTCTAAATTAAGTGTGATTAAAAAAAATCTTTCTAGTTTCAAGTAAGTAAAATGCAATTATTACAGTTATAAACACACCGATACCATTTTTTTATGATGGCAAATTTTTTCGAATATTTGAAATGTAGTTTATGCATTTAAAGAAATGGTTTACTTTTTCAAAATATGTGTTCATTTTTTAACACTAGAACGATCAGATTGAGTCGATTCGACTCCGATTATGTGATTAAATTTCGATTAGAGTCAAAAAAATTTTCTTGAAATAAGTTAAATTTAAACCACGCAGATTAACGTTAAATAAATCAAATAAATAATTTTGAATAAAAATTCTGGTGTGAAATATTATTATCAAACTTGAGTAAAATTTCCGGGCGTTCTAGTGTTAAATTGTGATCTCACTTCATTATAATATTCAAATAAAAGTGTGTTTTGAGAAAAAAAATCTTTTAAACTGCATATTTAATAGAAAGTTTAAGTTTTTAGAATTCTTTCTTCTTTTTTTTAATTTGATATTTTTGCCCATTTTTTAATGATTTTAAAATGTTTATTACACAAGATTGCACATGATTTTTCGATACATCGATTATTGTACTGAATATAATTCTTAAGTGTGTGTATTAAAAAAGTAAAATCGAACCAATATAAGATTATCCTTTGCCTATCTCTCACTCTTTTACTATATATCTCTTTTACTCGTAAACTATGAACGTTGAAAATTGAAATTAGAGGAAGTAATAAAGATTATTGACTGACAATCGCCACTTGCGATTTTAGACGTTTGTTAAAAATACCTTGAAAAATACACGATACATTATTCTAAAAATCCAGGTGTGTAAACAGAATAGTAAAAATCATATTTCCGTGAAGATTTTTCTTGAAATTCTAGAGGGGGATCGACAACAAACTGAAAAAGAAAAAAGATCTTTTGCACAACTCTGTAAAAACTAATGTAGCAAAAGTATCCAAACAACAGATAAAGATTAACTGGCTTAGTGTAATAAATTGTGTTCATTTTTATGAGTTTAGCATGTATAATAGTAGAGAGATTAAGGTTTTTATAAATACAGTTACGATGTTTTTCAAGTTTTTTGCCCTAGTGATACATAGTAACTTTGATAAAAAATCTTTTTTTTATTTATTAAGTTTTCTTAATTAATTAATTTTTTTCATAAATCTTTTCAGCATTGTGAGTCTGTGTTTTACTAGAAAATGTTATTGATTTAATTTTCTAGAGAAATAAAATATCGCTTTATTCAAAAAACGATTGAAAGAAATATTCTCTAGTTAAAAATATTTTATAATAGCTTTATGTTACATAATGCATTAAATAATAATAAAGTCTTGTTGAACATGCTCCGAATGATGGAGAGATTGAGGTGTCGCAGATAAAAATTCTTATCAAAAAACAAGTGGACAACATTCTTTCTCTTCTTTATTTATTAGTAAACACAAACATTATTTCAAGTATACTGCACGTATGGTTTCTCGAACCACATTTGCAAATGTATTCACACATGAATATGAATAAAAATGTCAAACATTGGGTATCCCATATTATAAATTAGATAATTTTATAACACTTTTAGGGATTTTTATAATAACTTTGCATTTTTATAAAAATTTCTAATAGACTAAAAAATGAAAATATACTTTTTTGAACCAAAGACCGTATTATAAAAAAAGGGACAATTTTGATTTAATCAAAAATGGCATCACTTTCAGAAGGCATCCCCCCTCCTTCTCCTTGAGATATCTTACGGTATAATGTGCAAGCCTCCCCACCCTACACACACACTAAAATGACAACATTATAAATGCACAACTTCTTAGGGATGTAAAACACACCTTAAAAATTGTATTTATGTTGCGATCACTCCAGATAATTTTCAACGCGCTACAATAAATAAAACGCGAAAAATTGATGAATGTATAAATAAATACATTTTGTACTATCCTGTAAATAATGCAAAAATTACAATTCAAGCTTGTAATTTTTTTCATTATACAATCATATAAAATATTTTAACCTTTAGAACTTACAACGTCTTTTTTTATCGAAGTATTCTGTTTTAGAAATCCGTAGCAAATATATACATTGCGATAAAAGTAGCACAAGCATAAATTCTAGCTGACAGGCATCTACTGTGTTTTTCTAAAGACAAATAAAAAGGTTTTGTGCATTTTTAAAATACGAAATATACTGTCAAAGTAAGAATCGAATTCTTGGAAACAGTTTATCATGAGCTTTAAACATAAATGTGTAATAGTAGATAATGTAATGTCCCTATGTTTAAAGTTTGATTTTTCCACGAGCTATAAATTTGTTATAATATATTCTTGGAAATGTGCACTCGGAAACTGCATAAAAATAGTGAAATTTACTGAAAAAAATGGAAGCAATATTTTTTATGTGCATAGAAATATCATAATAATAGTAAATTTAGGAATATGGAACTAAACATACATTAAATGATTCTAGCATTAAAAAATATTCAAAATTTTCTATCCTTTCATAAAGCTTTTATTCCATACATAAAATAACATGCAATAGAAATAAATTTATAACATAGACATTTTCGCATTCTTTACTGATTTGAAAAAAAAAGTTGAAATATTTTAAATCAAAAGGTAAATAACGCTAATTATAAAATAAATACATTGAAGAAAATACCGATATATGCATTTATGCTTAAATGGGGAATTTATATTAAACTATTATGGCTTCAGTTTCAAAATATCTGAAATGTACATGTCAGTTGAATCAAACTATCTAAATAAAAAACTAAGTAAAAATAAAATAAAATAAATAATATTTCAATTATAATTGCATGTGTACTAGGTTTTAAATGAAGTACATTTATCATATCATTCATCAATCAACTTTAATTTAACTTTTCGTTAAATCTTGTTATATTTAATTTTATAGACGCTAATTTCAGTATTAGTTCTTAACCCGGTGGGACGGGTGCTGTGAAATGTAACACTAAGATGGTCATGGAGCGTCAGCACACCGCAGATATATTAAATGGCATGAATTAAAAAAAATAGAATTTAATATGTTAATAAAGTTCATAATAATTACTCTTCATCCTGAAAAATGAAAATTTAAATGTAAAATGTTCGTTATTTTTAAAAATGCATACAAAATAAATTAAAAATTCTCATCTTTATTTTCCTTAATGTAAAATCTTAATTTTTCCCATGTATCACTTAATGGTTTTTGTTTACATTTTTATGATAAAGTTATATATTATTGTGGATAAGAATACTGAGATTTCTGAATTTCCATAATAATTAGGGCGTTCATGGATCATAAACATTAGATTTTTTGAGTGTCTGCACACGTAGAGACGTTCTATAAGACTGAAAAATAGTCTGAATAAGCTGTTTTCATACTCTACGCACGAAAAGTAACCTTGGAAGCAGTTACTGACAGACCTGTTTTTTTCGATTTATAAATGATTTGCTGTGGTTTTGTATATGACGGCCAGTTATCTACGCATTGGATGGTTTGCCCTCCGTAGAGGTCTTTCTAAAGGTACCTAACCCTTATTTACTCAAGAAAATCCAGGGACCAAAGAAAACGGTTCTCCGAACTGTAAGGTCGACGACCGCGATTGGGCTCAAACCCAATATCTGACGTCTATCAATTTCAAGGTCAGAACATCTCGGCCACTGGTGTGGCTTCGGTTTATAAGGCTGATGAATATTTTCATGCATGGAGTGTCCAAACATCCCGAACGCGTTTTGCCAGTTTACCAATATTAAAAGAGTGATAGTTTACATGTTTTAATAGTTTTTCTAAAATTATTCAAAGTGTTTTTCTTCTGTTCAAAATTTATTCATTTTTTTATACAAAATGTTTTTTACATAAAAAAATTATTAATTTGCTTTTGCAAATTTCAGCAGTGTTCGTCTTTAGCGGTTTTTTTAAACCTTTGATATCGAAACTATGCTTATTTGAATGTAAATGTTTGCAAGTTTCGAGAAAAAATGCATAAGAAGAGATTGGTAAGAATTTTAACGTAATTTATTTGTTGTTATGAGATCTACAGAAAACTTCGTTTTTGTTTTCCGCCTAAATTCACAGTTTCGCCTAGAATTCGCATTTGGCGTAAACGATGCTGAAAATTCGGCCGGAACAAAACTAGATGAATGTCAGAAATCCGTTTCTACCTTCGAAAATTTTCAACCGTGGTTATGGTTTTACTTTCATCAGCTCAAATGAGACTGTCTTTATGCTTTACTATGAACTCCACTGTTTACAATTGTCAGTCATGACTGACTCCAGTATTGAACGCAAATTATTAAGAAACAAATTCATATATAACTAAATTTGGAAGACGTGCGCATTAAAAGCTGCAGTAATAGAAGGTGTTATGTTTGAAACCACATAATTATGTCAAATACTCTATGAGAAAGTTCAACTGTTACAGATGATCATTTACAAAAATCATTATAAAAGATAAATCTAGGTATGTATACCGAAAATGTTTTTTTGATTATGTGAAATTCGAATAATAAGAAATTCATTTTCTATAGTTTGATGCATTAATTTCTTTTTATTTGTTTATTTAATTTTAAACTAAAACTTTCTTCTCAGTGGCACAAAGAAACAACTTGGGTCATGCATATAATTAATAAATAAATATTGTTTATTTATAATTAATTCTTACATGGATGGCTGCACGAAAAAAGGTAATTAAAAATTCATTTTAAAAGTAACTTATTTATTTTAATCACATTAAAAATGTTAAAATCAATTATTTAAATAAAATCCAAAATTCCATGTTTTAAAAAAAATCGCAATAAAAAATAAAATATAGATATTGTAGATATAAATAAAATTTTAATTTCTAAAGGACCCCCCCCCCTCAAAAAATATCGAAATTAAAATGCTGAATCATTAATAATTCACGATAGTTTTTAAAATAGAAACGAAAAATGAATTTCAAAAAATATTGTGAATGTCAGTGGTGAAAAAAGACTTTAAATGCACACTTAAATTTGCCAAAATTACGAAATTTATTTTTAATTAAATCAATCTTTGTATGGAAATTTCAAGGGGGTCGAACTCGGAGCTCGAACTCAGAACTTTCTGTTTGTAAGCGAAACGCTTTACTACCAATCTACGATGCCAACATAAACACTGTTAAAAAGTAAGGTTCCCTTTTAAAAATCAAATCTCAAAAATAAAAGAAAGACTTTGATAAAATTGATTTTATTAAAATAATAGATTTCATCAACATTTTACGAATTGTCGTGTGACACGAGGTATGCAGCAGTAAGTATACAAAACTTGACTTCTCTGACTTGTACATTTTTTTGTGTACGGTCGAACAAACAGATAAAAGAGACGAGTAAGATTTTATCAGATGAACAAAATGAAATTATGAAAAGCATTGTCAAAAAAACAATGGATTAAGCTAACATAATGGATTATTATGTTAGCGTAGGAAATAGAAAAGAATATATTAGAAAAGTAGAAAATAGAAAAGAAATAAATTATCTGAATAGGGTGATTTAATTTATCCAAACTATAAGCAAGGTCTATAACGAATACAACAGATAATATTAAAACGCAATTATGCATGATTTATCTCACGGAAAATCTATGGAAAAAAATAAAAAGCACATTTATGCCAAAGATTATAAATAATTTTACCTGTAAATGTTACATCTATGACTAAAATTAATTTATATATTTTATATAAAACTTAAATAGAAAAGAATGCACGTAGAATTTTGCATTAAATACATGGGGTGAATATATTGTCTAGTGTTTTGTTAATACAATGACCTTTATGGTTCATATCGCAATAATATTAAAAGCGTTGACATTCTTAATACTAATTATGTGCAGTTAATAATAAAACACGAAACTATAGTTTATTAAGAATCAATACAATTAAATTTAATTATCTTCTTCCATGAACTAAATAGTCATTTAACAGAGGTATAGTATATAGTATTCTTTAGTAATTAATTGCACGAGGAACAACATAAATGATTAAAAAGTAATACAGATCATTTATTACGTCTTTTTCTACGCATATACAAAACGAACAACAATAAATGAGGTAACATTTGATAGCTTGAACAAGCTTTGATAATATGAACTGACAATACATTAATACGTGATGCTTCATTAAAATTTGGACTTAATAAAAAATTATGCAAGTTAATGAAAAAATTATGAAAGTTAATGTCAGCAAATAATGTCAAATCTTGCAGCGCTAAAGATTTGGACGGTGGTTCTAGATTTTTTTCAGTGGGAATACACAATTATTTTTAAATATGTACCCTCATTTACTTTTAGGAATATTTTTAAAATAACCAGTTGGAATGATTTTTATTAATGTTAAGCGATCTCGGCTGAATTAATATTAAATGTATAATGAACACATCAACTATTCTTTTTATTATTCAAAATCTTTTTAAGGTATATTTTTATTTACGTTTCATTCGTAAAAAAAATTTAGACTATGAGATAATGTAATATTGATTTGATTAAATACTCAATAAAATTGTATTTTATTATTTATGCATAATAAATTACTTTCTAAGGAAAAGCAATATGATATTAAAACATATTTGAAATTTTAAGAATCGAAAAAGATTTTGCAAACTTTAAAAATATTTTTATTATTAAAAAATAAATTATTTAAATATCTTCATAATTTTATTTCATTAACGGATTAAAGAAAATGTGAAATGAAATTTTAATTTAAATGACTATTGTCATTTTTCTTCAATCTTTTTTATTTAAGTATTTTGATACAATTAATGTGCATTTTATGTTTAATGTATAAAAAATTTGTATAAAATCAAGAAAAGTGGTGGAAATTTCTAATATACTGATACAAAATCTTAATTTTTTATTTAATATATCGATAATTCATTATATCGATTTGAAAGAACAAGTACAAAGTCATAGTATCCATTGTACATCGAAAACATTTAAAACGTAGGTGCATGTATCCTCATCGCACGCCACTTAATTTAGAGGGTGATCATTCTGGACATTTTTGAACATCATAAGTGCTATGATATTTTAAGAGAGATTTTTAATCACAGTGCCTTTAAATATATATACCTCTCTATAAAAGCGATGGTTTTAGGTTTTAGACAACCCTGAAGGAGTAAAAAGGCAAAGAAAAACACTGTTAGAGCACTGCAAACATCTGCAATCAGCACGACATTTCAAACATGATAATAGCGTCTAGGGATATTAATCATCTATTCCATAGGTAGGATAACCTCTTTCAAGAAAAAGCATATCACCAAATTTTACCGTATGTCGGAATAATGATAAGGCCATAGAATTTAACATGGACAGTTTCCAGGCCAAATCTTCTACCCAATAAAAAATGATTATACGTAGTCGATATCCAGTAGAATCAAAATAATGTCGATGGAGTATCCCGCAAATTACCTTAATCATACTTTTTGTTCGTTTGTTTGTTTTTTCATAAGCATGTTGTCTGACACCAACTTCAACACATTCTCTGTCCTAAAAAACTGCCCTTAAACATGCAGTTGTTCTGTTACAACTGGTTGTTAAAGAATTTTTAAAAGTATAAGATAATATGTTACGACTTGTAAAAAGTAATAATGGATAATAATAATAAAAAAATAATGCATATTCCTCTTTTAAACAATATATTTATTTAGTTTATTTTTGCAATGTTACTGATATCTAGATGCTCATTGCACTTTTTCTTAAAAAAGAAATTATCATTTAGAAAAAAACATATTTTCATTTTTCAAATTTAGAAAAAAAAATCATTTCAACACATCATAACGAATATCGATAAATGTCTTAAATAATTTGCAAGATAAATTGTTTTCGTTCACATTTTATAGCTTTTTTACTTATCAATCATACGTAGTATAAAGTATTGTAATCTTTTTAAACATTGAAAAAAATGACGGGTTTACACGTTTCACACTTTGAATTTTTTCGAAAAAAACTTACAAATAAAATTATCATCCGTCTGTCTGTGTTTTTTTTTTCTGTAAAAGCTCCCGAACAAATTGAAATAGAGACTTGAAAATAGGTATATACTTAGCATGTAATAGAAACCTGCTGAATTTCAATAACCTTGAACTATTTATTTGGACTCTTGAAGTATTGTTTCTCATAAAAGATACATAATTTTTTTTTAAATTGTTTAATTGTTTGATTTGTTTATTTTAAGAAGTGAATATAATTAGAACATAATTTTTGAATACTGAATTCGATAGGATAATTTGTTGCCAAAACAAAGTAAACTCCCCCAATCCGCACAGCTCTGTACAAGAGATTGTGCGGATTTTAGAATTTTGCGTATTTCTGGTCATTGCTTTGTTTACATTTTTAAGTAATAATTGGAATGTATTCACAATGCAATTTAATAATCAGTAATATATGAATAAATATTCATTATAAATATGCAATACATTTTTCCAAAAATAATCATTGAAACTTGCCTCAAAATGTTACATTACTAATTCATATCGAAATCATAAAATAAGGTAGTTTTTTTTCAGGGTTAACCTTGACAACCAAAAAAGCTCTAACACATATTTTCTAAGAAGACTATGATTACCATAGATATCAGCAATATCTTGAACTTTTTCAGAAATAAATTTATTTATTGAATTCACATTTCATTAAGAAATGTGAATTCAATAATATATAAAAAAATCACAAATTAAAAAACATATAGAATTGAAATAAAAGTATAAACGTTAAAATTTGTCCCTATATCTGAACTGAATGTTTCATTGTTTACAACGTTGTAAATTATATGCGGATTTAAGGAAGTCTACTGTATTTGTGATCATATTTTCCACTCTCTTTGATTTTTTACAAACACTATTTCATTCAAATTAATATTCAAAGATATATTTTAAATATAAAAGATATGCTTCATCCGACGCAGTAAACTGTTAATTAATATCATTATTATTATTTTATTTAGTTTTGATGATTTATTTTTACGCAATATAGTAATAGAACATTTAAAGCGAGAATAATGAAAAAGACACAGACTACCGCGATGCATCCTGCGTCTCCATCGCTAGAGTGACGTGGTGCTGTTTTTGTACATCTACACTTGTGCATTTTAGTATCACGGGACTCCAGCTGCCCCCCCCCCAAAAAAAAAAAAAACCGTGAGATGTTTTATGGTAGCCTCTCATTTTCGTTTGTCTCTATTTTAAGTTTATGACATTATCAAGATACGATTATGAACACTCCATCTGCCAAATTAATTGAGATAGAAATTGAGCAGCGAACGAGATTTTAAAAAGAATTTGATTATCTACCGATAAAGTGCAGTAGATGATATTTTTAAAAAAAGTTGTTTCTTTGTTTTATATTTTTATCTATATTGCTATATTTTAATTAGTTCGTCTTTCACTTTTTTATTCATTGCGTGGAATCTTCTATGTAATGCTTTTTTAATTATTTTTAGTTGTATTCACGCGAGCTTTGCGATTTACATTACTTTTATATATTAAGTTAAATATCTATCAGTCACATACATATAAATATTTATCAATATTTATAACATCACATCTGCCATAACAAATAAACAAGAGTAAAAACGGTGCTATTTATTGTAAACGAAATTTTAGAAAAAATATATGTATTCCTTCTTTTAATTTAATACTTTATATTATGCAAATCAATGATGGGTAAGCATCCAAGGACTAGTTTTACTAGTTTTTATTTTTTCCTTATAATAAATGCTAATACTATATTTTGTAAAAAAAATTCTTAGAATAATTTAAAAAAATCTATTCTGAAATTTTAATTTTTTTTTCAGTTCTCCCAAATGTGCCATCCTTCACTCTATCTAGCGAAGAGGCAGGGATATTAGTTGTTAAAATATTCCAGTCTCCATATGACTCTCTCCCAATCGTAGGATATAAGATTCGATGGAAGCAAGTTACAGATTCTTGGAAATATGCCAGAGAATATCTAACTAGCAAAGGTAAGTAAAAGCAATTTTTAGACTTTTTCGGAATAAATTGGTTAAAGTAACATTAAGGATTTTATCCTGCAATATATGATATAAGCTTACGGAAATATTCTGAAAATATAAGACTATGTTTGAAATTCGAATGAATAAGAATATTTTAAAGAGAAAGTTACCAAAAGTTTTGTCAGATACGAATGTTTCATATTTCATTAATTTGAAAGCTTTTGGAATAAAAAGAATATTCCTGGAATTTCGTTATAAGAAATATTATTTATTTTGTGAGCAACAAATATATTTGAATAAAATAATGAGGTTTTATTTTTCATCAGACAATATAGAATAAAAACACAAATTGTATTTTAGAAAAGAAATTATGAGTGGACAGGTAAATGCTTGATTTATTAGTTGTAGTGGAAGATTTTTCGTAATAATTTGATGTTATTTGAAAGTTCATTATTAAAAAGTTTTCTTATTTTAAAGCTGTTGAGGTAGCAAAATGCGTCATATCTTCCAAATTTCAGGTTTCGACCATCTTTCACCATAGGTATGTCTTATAAAACCACCAACATTATACATGGTGTTTAGGTCCATTGGCTGACCAATCACGTTTGAGAGACTTATTTATCTTCAAACCATTTTTTGTGCGTTTTTCTGAGGAAATTTAGTAATTGGCTTGTTGCAAATTTTGTAAATGTTGATAATATTTCTTATCAATTTCAACAAACGACATTCTAGCATGCGGATAAAGGTATGGCTATTTAGTTTATTCATATACAGAAGCATTTATAAACATACTTACCGAGAAAAAGTAACCCAAACCATTAAGAAATCACCTCTTAACTGATGCGTCGAAAATACGTCTTTACATTTTGAAGGCTATGAAAATATGGATGAATACAATCTGGAATATCGAAATTAAACTTCTTTTCAGCACAGAAGATAATTGTGCACTAATCATTTGATATTTCAGATGTTTTTCAGCAAACAGAAAGCGGACTTTTTTAATGTCAGTTGTTAAACACAAACATCGACGTGGTTTCATATTTTTAAGAACTCCTGACATTTTAATTTTTATTCGTACGATTGATGTTCATGCTGGCGTCATTATCTGGCTTAAAAATTTCTTTGCTGTCATTATTTTACGTGGAACCGTGCAAATAATTAAACTTTAAGATTATTTTGAAATAATTTTTGGCCTCCCTGTAGATTTTGTAGTAATTTAAATAGCTAGATGCTGTAAAAAATTAAAAATGGCAGTGTTTGAGAATTTGATTTCGTCAGCAATTCTATTAAATTACATTCCGATGTTATAATAATCTAAAATTTACTCTCTTTCGAAGTTACAAAGCAATTTGATTCACCCTGTAATTCAAATATTTTGCAAACTAAATGAATGTATTCAGAATGAAAAAAAATGAATGAATAAATATGTTAAATGCGTTTTTAAATCATATGAGAAAATATCCGCCAATCACGTTCTGCAGATTTAGAAATAAGAATTGCTTTCTTATCATTTTCCTCTTCGTAATTTTAGTAAAATACATATTTGAAAAAAGATTAAAAAGTTATATGCAAGTTTTATGAAATATTACTTTAATATTAATTGGAATGCCGTGTATTTAATTTTTACACAAAAGTTTACGCATTTGCATAGCAAACGCAATTTTTTTTTTATTGTTTTTATCATAATGAACTCCGCCATACTTTTACAATGCCAAAACAAAAACAAAACAAAAAACTCCATTTTTAAAAAAAATTTTGGACTTTTTTACCACAAAGTTATTTTTTAATCTAATATTCTATATCATAAAAATAAATATAATAGTTAGTTTAATATGGAAAGAAACAGACATGAGAAAATGCGCAGAAAACATTTCGCTGAAACTTCTTTTTTTAAAACTTTTTTTTTCAATAAAAGGAACTAAGCATTTATTATTACAGCACTAGTAAAATGGAAAAATCTAAATATTTTATGAAACAAGAAATATTTCTTATATATTCGAACATTATTGCTATAGAATATATCTAACTTCTAAAGAAATGGTTTGTTTACAAAATTCGGAAGAAATATTGACTATTACATTCCCACTTATTAAAACTAAAATAAAAATAAAAATAAATACAGATTTATGCCAATTATGTCTACTAAACTCAAAACCACACCTAGTTCAAAATATGCTACACCTATTTATCTACTCATAACTTTTTAAAAAGGATAACTTCCCTAATTCTACACAAATCTCTTCTAAAGTAATACATAAAATGTCATTTAAGTTCTTTAATGCGCAAAATTAGACCAAAGAGAGTGAAAAAAGGTGAGAGATTTAGTAACAAAGAAGAAAACCCCCTAAAGTCTTAATAAGAATGCATATCAAATCAGTTTAAAATTATTATAACTGGTGAGAAAATGACCAAAAAAATTATGCATAATATAATTTTAATATCATGAAAAAAATCTCAAGGGACGAAGTAAATTGGATTTTAAGAAGAGAAACAATATGTAACTTCGTCAATTCACAATTCAAATTATCATAACTTTGTGGAAAACAAATCAATCCAAAAAATGTGCATAATATATTTTTGATATCATTAAATATAGTCTCACATAGGCGAAATGAATTGGGTTCTATGAAGCAAAATATATATATATATATAACTTCGTCATTTCACAAGACATCATAAACTTACTTCGTCTTATTGTCAACTTTTATACTGATAAATTTTTGATAGGACATATTCTTGATGCAAAAAATTTGTGAATCTATAATAATAAAGAGAGAAGGATGTTTGTCTGTCAGCGCTGTTCTGAAGAGACTGCTGCACGTAGAGTTACAAAATTTGGAGGGAAGGTACTTTTTTACGCATGTTAAAATTTTTAAAGTACTGGCGATGCTCTGGAGAGACCGCTGCACGAAATTATGTATGAAATTTTGCATCTTGAAGGCCGATTTTCAGTTTTTTCAATTTAATTCATTTGCGAATTTTAGTGGGTTTCGAGGCGATTTTTCCACATTAGCGAAAAGGAAAGCGGTTTCATTCTTTCGACCTAAATTAGTGAATTTTGTTCTCTTTTCAATATAATTTATTTGGATTTCATGCAACGATGTTTGGATTTTTAGTGAATTATTTAATGTAAATTTTGCCACTATTATTCGACATTAGTAAAAGGAATTTTGCTTAAAACTTTCAGGCTGATGTATTAAATTTTAGCTGTTAAGATTTATGAATTTCAGCTAATTTTAATGCGATTTTTCGAGATTTTTTCGTTTGATATCGGATTTTTGTCATTCATGAGATATTTCCAATTACAACGTTTTACCCTATTACAGTAAATTTTGACCCCTGTGATTTTTTAATATTAGTGATTTCTAATGCACTTTTCAATGCAATTTTTAGAAATTTTTCGAGTTTTTTGGTGATTTTTACTTACCCATCATACGTAGTATAGGGTAAGTCTTGCAATCGTTTTGAAAATCGAAAATTTTTTTTTGACGGATTTACATGTTTTAGATAGTGGGGATTCCGAAAAACATATTTTTAGAAAAAAAAAATTGCCGTCCGTCTGTCTGTCTGTCTGCCTGTCTGCCTGTCTGTCTGTCTGTCTGTAAACGCTCTATCTCCCGAACAAATTGAGATAGAGACTTGAAATTTTGTATGTAGTTAGTATGTAAGAATGGGACGAACCCTATTTAATATCAGCAACCTCGATTATCCGGAACTATTTTTTTCGGACTCTCGAAAAATTCGTCCTAATGAAAGGTATATAAAAATTTTCGAATTTTTTTGTTCTAAGGAATGGATGTAAAAGACAATAAAATAACACACATTTTGCATATAGAACGAAGTCGATCGGATTATTAGTTGCCGAGATATTTGTAATCTTGTTTTCCACAGTCTTCGATTTTTCATGACCCTGTATTTCATTCAAATTTCAATTCAGAAGTATATTTTAATTGAAAATGAAACGCTTCATCCGATGCAGTTACTTGTATACAATAATTCATCACTTTGTCAATTCACAAGGTATCAAAACCATTTAATATACCATAACCATGTTTTTTTTAATATTTTCTATAACTTTTATATTGCGAAGATTTTGAAAGTATCAACACTTATAGAAAAAGGAAAATAAAAGAAAAAACATTTCGTATCACAATTATTATAATAAAAGCCTTTCTTTTAAAAAATAAAATTAAAAACTCGTGAAAAGTATCCATAAAAAATTGTCAAACTTGATTTATCGCAAGTCCTGATTTAGTTTTTGTTGATGAAATGAATACTTCGCAATCTACTTATGTCTATAGTTTGAGCCCTCAGAGCCGTTTAAATAAATTACAGTTGAAACTAAAGGTATGCGTTAAAATGTTAGTGATAAATTTTTTATCATATTATTTTTCTTTTTCTATCTGTATTTGCTTCTACGTACTGTATTATATACTTTTTCTTTATTTTAACTTGCTGAACATTCATATTTTATTATTTACACAGGAAAAGATTCAACATTCTGATACATTTTCTTTTTCAAATTGATAATCTCTATACCAAAAGTTTTAGAAAAAATAAACATGATTTTTTTTTCAAAATCAAAATTGTCATACCACAATTAGAATTTTAAAAAGACTGTTAAAAAATTGCCCTTGATCTCAAAATTAAACATGTATATGAAGGCTTTTGTACTTAATGGTAAGTTAATAGTGTCCATATGCTTTATAAAATCAATTGAAAACGGGTCAGAACATTTTTAATGTGAAAAGTTACTGTTTTAAGTTAAATGATTTTAAAAATAGTAGAACTACTTGAAAAAAAAAAACACGAAAGAATATATAAAATACACTTTCTCTTCAAAATTTTCCTTTTTAAACAAAAAGATTTTTTTTTGTCTTGAAATGTAATATGTAAATAGTTGTTACCAATTTCAACAAAAAAGTTTTTTATTATTATTAGCATTTTATTTTATATACGATTGATGTAAAATTTGATGATAAATTTAAATGTTACAAAAATTTTATCCCCTAATAAATTTGCAAAAATCAACACTTTCATATTACAACAAGTCATTATTCGCGCATACTATTTATAATGCCCAATTAAAAATTAATGTAAAATAAATTATTATTTTTTTATCTAATAATCGATGGACATTAACATATTGATCCTTAATTTTATCGTAAAAAAGTAACGGGTGATTTTTATTGAATATATAAAACAAGTTAGATAACCGTCAACAAGTTGTCATTTAGATAATGTGAACAAACATGCTTATGTAGGTATTCTTTTTTTGTAAGGAAAATAACACTTTAGATTATCGCTTGGTAATCACTTTTTAAACTGATAAGCCTCTCCAAAAAAGAAAACTTAAATAAAAAAATCGTTTTAGTTGCAAAATGTAAATATATTGGAAGATAACTGGCTTTAAGAAATTTAGAATTTAATTAATTTTAATGCATTTCACATTTATATATTATCTATGTATAACATATTAAAATAATGATATAGTTTTTTGCTTATTTGTTATTTCTAAAATTAGCTGATTAGACATATCAATGTAACACATAAGAAAATGACAAACAAGACAAATATTCCATATTGTTCTAAATTGCATTTTAATTTTACCTACTTTAATCTAATGCTTCCCATTTTCTTTCTTATAGTTTTTGGGAATATAAATTCTTCCAAATTTGGAAAAAAGTGGATTTAGGAAAAAGGCGAATTGGGAAAAAGTAGATTTCGAGCGTTTTCATAAATAATATTCCTTTTATTGCTCATAATTTTCAAAAAAGGATAGATTTTTGTCTGTTAATCAATTTCCCTTAATAAAATGACAGTTTTATTGATTCTAATAATTCTCAAGTGAAGATTTTTTTATTACCTACTTTAATCTAATTTTACCCTTTTTTTCTTATACACTATATGGCCATTGATTATTGAACACTTGCGATTTTAGACATTTTACTAAATATCTAGAAAAATACACAAGGAATCATCTCGCAACTCTTAGTGTATAAATATAATAGCATACGTCATACATCTACGTGAAGATTTTTTACCGAAAATTCATAGGGGACCGTTAACAAATAAAAAAAAAATGAATATCTTTTAAATAACCCTATCAAAACAAATGTAGCAAAATCGATCTAACTCTAGATTATGATTGAATGCCTTATTGTAATAAACTGTGTTCATTTTTATGCATATATCATGCATACTCGCAGAGTAATTAAGGTTTTTATAAAAATGGTCCCAATTTTTTCCAAGTTTTTCCCTTATAATTTTCAGAGTTCTTAATATAAAATAATATTGTTTTCAGAAAATATGACAAACAACATTGCACATAGTACCCTGTAATCAGAATTAAAAAATAATAAAAATTGTATGAAAAGTGAGTAGGTTTACTAAATATTTTTTGACTGCGCATGCGTCAAAGATATCAAAATTTCATTTGAATATTATATTAGCAAAATGTACAGAGCAACTTTTGTAAAAGTCTCAAAATCATAGCTTGAAAATTCTGAAAGTAATCGTCTATAGAAAAAGGACAAAATCCGTTGTTTCCAAAATGAAACAAAAAAATGAGGGATTTTATCCAAATGTAGTAGTACATCCCGTATTGTGTATTCTAAATTGACACTAATCAATGAATGTATGGATACAACCCCTCTTGTTTTTGCTTCATTTTGAGAATAATGGATTTTCAACTTATTCAATTGACGAGTATTTTCAGAATTTTCAAGTTATGATTTTGTGACTTTCACAAAAGTTGCTCTATACATTTAGCTAACATAATATGCAAATGAAATTTTGATATCGTTGACGCATGCGCAGTAAAAAAATATTTAGTAAAACAACTCATTTTGTATAATATTTCATTATTTTTTAATTCTGATTACAGGGTACTGTGTGCAATGTTGTTTGTCATATTTTCTGAAAAAATATTATTTTATATTAAGAACTCTAAAATTGTAAGGAAAAAACTTGGAAAAATTTAGGACCATTTTTATAAAAACCTTAATTACTCTGAGAGTATGCATGCTATTTGCATAAAAATAAACAAGGCATATTAGAATAAGGCATTCAATCATAATCTAGAGTTTGAGCGCTTTTGCTACATTAGTTTCGACAGGGTTATTCAAAAGACATTAATTCTTTTTTAATTTGTTTACGGTCCTTTGTTGAGTTTCGGGAAAAAATCTTCACGGAGATGTATGACTTATACTATTATATTTATACACTAAGATTTTCTAGATGATTCCTCATGTATTTTTCTAGATATTTAACAAAATGACAAAAATCGCAAGTATCCAATAATCAATGGCCATATAGTGTAGTTTTTGGGAATATAAACTCTTCCAGATTTGTTGAATAGTAGAATTGGGTAAAAGTAGATTTCGAACATTTAAATGAATAATTCTTCTTTTAATGCCCATAATTTTAAGAAAAAATAATTTTTTGCATCTATTTAATCAATTTTCCTTAAACAAATATGTGTTTTATTGATTCTAATAGTACTCAAGAAAACATTTTTTTAGTCCGTAACAGAACATATTTGTATAAGGCAAGCAAAATAAAGTTTTTTTAATGTTACTCTCATGTTTTAAATTTAAATTTGAAATTTTTATGCTGTTAGTATATCATGTTTGTTGAAAATAAAGTGTTTATTGAGAGTGATAGCCTTAAAAAATAATATTGCGTGTTTTAAAGCTATTTAATTCATTGTAAAAAGTACTAATGAAAATTTACGGTAATAGTAGTCATCGAACGAAATTTTTATTTTAAAATGTTCTTTTAAATGTCAGAAATGCTTTATTTTTTTTTACATTTGTGGAGATAACGGAATGTTTGTTGAAATCGTTAGTAACATAGAAACGTTTAACTCTAACTTTAGTAAACATAAATAAGCATAAAAGCTTGGTTAGGAAATAAGTTTTATGAACACACTTTGGAGAAAAAAATTAAAACACTGTAGGTAAACAAAAATAAATAATAATAAAAGGTCTTTTGTTTAGTTAAAATCTCAAATTTTTCTAGCATTAAAATACATTTTTCAATAATTTTCAAAACAGTTAAATTTAGAATTTTTGTATATTTAATAAATTTTTGTAGACCTATGCAATTACTTTTTTCCAAATAGTCGAAAATGTGTGAACTTTTGTAAAGTTATTCTACCTGTTCAATTTTGCTTTATTATTATATCTGAGAGTCATTTATTTTACTATATTTCAGGTAATGAATTCGTCATTCAAGATCTAAACTTTGACACTGAGTACGAAGTTCGTGTAAGTGCACAAAACGCTATTGGATTTAGCAATTTCACTGAGTCTTTGGTTCAAAGGACTAAAGGACTTGTAGCAGAAACTGTAGTCGACGGTAGCAGTATATTGTCTTCCACGTTTAATCATTCGTCGAATTCGTACTCATTCTTCCATAACTCGGACTTGCTGTTGGTAATCTACATTTTATTTGCAACTAATGAGATCTTCCAAACACTTCGTCATTTGGTATCCTGATCATGTTATTTCAAACCTCTCATGAGGGGTATTTATTTGTGATTTTGACTGAAAATTAACATTTACGCGAGAGTTTTTAATTACAGCTCTCCAAAAAGCAAAGTTTTAAACTGAAGACTTAACCGCACAAATTCAGAATTTCAAATACTGGGAGCCATTCAACAATTCTTTTTTCATGAATTTCAAATGTTCAAAAATGCATTCTGTAAATCTGTTAAAGGCAATGCTTGCGGAAAGTGTCATGCTTTTATAAGGAAAAATACAACAAAGATAAACTGTACTATTTAATATAAAAGAGTTATGGATACGGATTTTGTAATGCAATTGCCAACTACTATATTCCATTTGGAATATGTATACAAAAGTATTCAATGAAAAAAAAAAGGAATTTAAATAAATTGTATATTGAACAGAAGAATATGATTGGTACTGCTGTTTATAAAACTGAGTGAAATCTTGCACTGAGTGTGATTTTATGTATGTCTAAATGGTGCTCAAGCTTTGTCTATCCAAAAAATGTATAAATATTTGTTGTTACAAACGCGGTATATATTTTATTTTATATGCCATATATGTAAAAATATTATGATTGATTTGTATTGATCGCTGTATTAAAAACATTCCAAAAGTTAAGACGTATCTAAACATTTTTAAATAAATGTATGTTATATATGTACATACGTGCTTTTTTATGTTTGATCAAGTATATATACATGAAATGAGGTACTTTCTTTAAGAAAATTCCGTAGAATGTTTAAATGTAAGTTAGGATCTGCAAAAAAATTCACATATAAAAAAAAATAGTTCAATGAAACATCTGATTAAAGCTGATCATTATTGATATCAGTATATCTGATATTCATTAATTGAAACTAAATTTTAACTTATATCAACAGTTTGTAGTTAAAATCCTTTTATATATATAAGTTATTTTCTTGAGCTGAAATTTTTAATCTTAGACCATTACTAACATATAGCAAACAGGCTCAAACATGTATTTCCTAATAACGTGGGGTATTTATTATTTAATCAAATACAAACCGTTCTAAAATAATAAATTTTAATAGATTTTACCAATAAATCTTAAATTTCTATGTTTGCATATCAAGAGAGCGGATCAACTTTGGAAAATAACGAACATGTTTAAAGAAATTCATTTATCGATTTTAACAACAAAAATTTAGAAAAAAATGTTCAATTAAAAAAAGGAATTAAAACAAAGTTAAATGTCATATTTCCGGAAGTGCATATCAAGATAAATACAATTTTAGCAAAGCAACTACGAATAAAGTAGTATTTTCTTTTATCCAAGAATATATATATAGATACTAGTAAAATAAAATCAGATGAAGTATTATTATTATCTTAAGAAAAGTTTACATTTTCAAGTTTTTTTGTTAAATAGTTAAAAATAAAACAAAATGAAGATAACAAAAAAATTATTATCAGGAGAAATATCAATAAAAATCAATCAAAGAATATCAGTAAAAGTATCATTTAAAAACATGCCATTACAAAAAGTAATGTCTATGTATGAAATGTCTTGACTGAACAAACTCAATTTTTTAAAAATATTTTTTTTTCTTTTGATAGAAAATTAAAGAAAGATTTGCGTTTTAAGAAGTAGATTTTTGTTTCTGTGTTAATGAAAATATGGCAAATATTTTGAATTATTTTGGCCTGTCTAATAGATTAAGTGAAGCATTTAAATGTAGATTTTAGTTTCAACGTGCATGATGTAATAATAAATTGACAAAAATAGATATATCCGGTTGTATAAAGAATTCAGTAAATACACAGTCAAAACAACAATGATCAAAATATAAAAAAAAATTCATATATAAATACTTGCAAATCTTTTATTTCAAATTTTGAGTTTGTTATATTTAATGTACTTTTCAAGACTTACAACAAATATTCCAAATTATTATCATGCTGTTCAGCGGAAAATAATGTATTAATAAAGATTATTGAATGTTACTTAAATGTAATATTTTTAATGGAGGTTATATAATATATTTTTAATAAGATATTCTATGTTTTATAATTTTGGAATCATGTTTAATATATTTTCTTAGTATACGTGTACGGTTCATTAAAATGTTTACGCTGTTAACTCATGGATCAGTTTCAATAATAATGATTAATTATTTTGATTTATTAAAAGAGAAAAAAGTATCAACAGAAATTTAATGATGGGTATCTAACACCTATTTATATTATATTTTATAAGTTTCATATTCGCTGTGATATGAATTGTATATTTTTAAATCAGAAAGGTATTTTATAAAATAATCTAAATAAGCATCAATTTCAATCAGTTATTACTGTATAATAGGTTTTATTGTCATACGGTACAATGCGAATACTTAAAATGGCTGCAACATGGATAATTGAAAAAACTTTATAGATTGAAATCGAAATATTTACTCACGAAATGAAATTATATCTGAATCAATTGCTATAAGATAATATAAAATTTTCAAATAACAAACAACTATAAATTTGTATCAAAATAGATTACTTGGGCCAGTGTAACATCTGATTTTATATGCTGAAAAAAATATAGTCGAGCGGAAAATTGGGTCCTAAAAATCATATTGCATATCACTATCTTTTGATTAAGGAAAAAAAAATCTTTTTTCTTCATAATTTTAAGAAAAACAGTACAATTGAATAGATTTAAATTACACTTCTTAATTTTAAGCAATCATTCATTGTTTTTATCATTTATTTATTTATTTATTTATTTGCAGTTTAAAACTGAGTATTTTGTCATTTTTTGTATTACTTATTTTCACTTATCTTTCTCCCTGATGCATTTTTGTTATTTTTCTCAATTCTTTTAGTTTTTCTCACTAAAATTTATATTTTCAGTCACAAAAAATAAAATAAAATGATAAAAATGAATAAATTTTATGCATAAACTATATAATATGGCTATATAAAAAACTACATAAAAATCGCTTCTTTAAATTAAAACTAAAAAGGCATTTTTCATTTCGCCAAAACATTATCTTCTTTACTTTTTGAAAAACATATTTTGCTTATCTTTTTGCATAGAGCTAGTTATCGTATGTTCATGCTTACCAACAAGAAAATTTTTTTCTGTGTGTGTGAAATATTTGCATTTGGCACATCCTAATGTTTTTGTTGTTGTTGTTTTTTTCTTTTTTTTTTTAGTTTATATGCAATTACAGAGTATATAAACAGAAAATTTGTTTTGTGTGCGATAATTTGCATTAAAATCAGTGACATAAAGACTTTTATATAAGAACTTTTTTAATTATTTTAAAAAAATAGAAAACTAATAAGAAAATTGTTTTATTTTCGGACCGATAAATGCTATCTTTATTTTTTCTTCAAATTCAGTTGATAAGAGGTAATAATACTTTAATTACCCTATGGCTGCGTATTAATTCTTCTTGAATAATGTGTATTTGACAAGTATATTCGTTATTACATATTCCAGTTCCTCATGTGTTTGAAACAACTAATATATTAATCATTTGCATTTTCACATTTTGAGTATGGAATTTAAAAAAAATGCTTTAAAAGTTGCTTCTGTTTAACGAAGTTCATATTTAAAAAAATTTCCACTAAAGAAAATTTTCTGCTAAACTTAGGTTTTGAACAATATTATAATGGAAAATAATTTCCATATCGTTGTATAAAACGTAGATTTTTCAATTTTCGTGCGTGCCCACCCCCCCAAAAAAAACGAAATTTTAGTTTTATGAAATTGTTACAGATGAATTTTTCGGATATTTACAGTAGTGAGGAAATTTTTATGAAAAGTGTAATTTGTATAAGAAATCTGTACAATGTAACATTACAGACTTTTTTAAAGTTAAAAAATTGAAATACTAAGAAAAGAAACGTTAATCTTTATTTTTTTTACCTCTGTCTATTATGTGTTTTTCCAGATATTATTTGAAATAGTATCTTTTTCATACATTTACATTACATAATACAACAGATACTGAGCAAAAAACCCATGAAAATATATGAAAATAACTTTGTCGAATATTTCCATTTTAGGTATATTTTTCATTTTATACACGCTCATCTAATTATATAAAAAAAAAAAAAATCATGACTTTGAGTTGCCCTCAATTTGGCGAATTTTCTTTATAACGATGTGACTTCTTTAAATGGATGTTTCACATATGATATAAGTTTTATAGTCAGTGTCTTTCCCGTGGAAATCACGGGATAAATAGTGACAGGGTTAAGGATGATAAAAATGTTTTACTTTATTCTAAGACTAATTAAGCATGATAGTAAGTACTGAAACTGTATCTACGTACATATTAATGATTGCCTATAAAAATGAATAATCACTATGCATTTTTTGTAAATAAATTTTTAATGAAATGTGTTTTTCTACCATTGTTTCCAAAGCTGTATAACAAATACTCAGCTTTATTTTCAGAAATCCTGTCATTAATTTTCTTTGGTATAATTACATCTTTTGACCATGCGCAGTAACTGAACGTGTTAGATACACACATTAATAAACATATTTATGCTTTTAAGTATGTGCATTGAAATGTTTTTAATTAAACAAATTCTGTATATTAAAAAAATTCTGCCAGAAAATATAACGTGAT
The DNA here is from genome assembly GCA_964019185.1 of Maratus speculifer. Classification (NCBI taxonomy): domain Eukaryota; kingdom Metazoa; phylum Arthropoda; class Arachnida; order Araneae; family Salticidae; genus Maratus; species Maratus speculifer. The sequence goes on along the minus strand of OZ025294.1, from coordinate 162,748,438 downwards.
TGTTACTGATGCAAGTGTGCTTATTTATTTTGTAGGCTCACGTTCAAAAGTATAAAAACAGATATTATCTGTGTTATTTTGTTTCATTAAAAGACAAATACTGAGCTTTATTTTCCAAGATCCCGTCATTAATTTTCTTTGTTGTAGTTACAAATTGCATTGCATCTAAATTCATACATTCATTAACATGTTTATTCTTTTAAGTATGTACATTAAATTGTTTAAATTAAAAGAAAATCTGTACATTTATTTTCTTTTTTTTTCTGCCAGAAAAAACACGTGCTTTTTTTCTTGTGCAAGTGTGCTTATTTTATTCTCTAAGTGCATTTTTAAACGCATAAAAAAGCTCATTTCTGTTCGGTTTTGTTTCATTACGAATCAAATACTCAGCTTTATTTTCCAAAACCCGGCTCAATTTTCTTTGCTGTAACTGCAGTTTTCTTGACCAAGTGAATTGTCGAAACGTGCTATATGCATACATTCATAAATATATTTATAATTTTGAGTAGGTATATTAAATTGAAACAATAAATTTATATTTTTTTCTGCTAAATAAATTACGTGCATTTTTACTTGTGCAAGTGTGATTATTGTACTCGATAAGCCGACGTTCAAATACACAAAAACAGCTATTTTCTCTGTTGTTTTGTTTCATTAAGAGTCAACTACACAGCTTTATTTTCCGAAATCCGTCATTAATATTCCTTGCTGTTATTACATTTTTTACCATGTGCATTCTCAGAACATACTAAATTTATACACACATAAACGTATTTACCTTTTAAGTATGTATATTAAATTATTTTAAATTAAAACAAAATCTGTATATTTATTTATTTATTCTGCCAGAAAATATCACGTGCATTTTTATCTGTGCAAGTGTGCTTATTCTATTCCGTAAGCGCATGTTCAAACGCATAAAAAGAGCTATTCTCTGTGTTGTTTTATTTCATTAAAAGTGACATGTGAAGTGTAATTATAAAACTTGTGGCCATAATATTTTGCACAACCAAATGGCTTTGTTGTGAATCAAACTCATTTATTAATGCTGAATAATATCTTAAAGAAATTTTCAGCAAAACCTGTATTAAATCGTGTTATTCTTATGAATGTGCTGAGAGCTCATTTAATATTATCTTCGACGTAACTGTATTGCAGTCAATGTTTTTCTCACGAATAAAGAAAGTATTTATGGAGCATAGTGTATTATTTATTTTATATTACAGGGAGAGAAAATTTTAGACACTTAAGAATTAACCCTTTGTAATTCAATTTTGATTTGAAAAATATTTGTTCAAGTGTTTGACATAGATTTGTACACATGATATATACATATATATGTGTGTTTGTGTGTATGATATTATTTCCAGCTTCAATAAACAGAAAATTTACATATATCTCATAAAAATTATCAATTTTCTGATATAAAAGTAAAAAAAAATATGCAAAATTTCATTTACAAAATTATTTTTGGATTTCTGTTCACTATTTTTTTACTAGTATTTTGCAATTCATTTCAGTAATAACTATTCAAGACTACTCAAATGTTAATAATTTAAATTTTGTCATGGAAAATTACTCGTTACATGCGTTTCTTCAGAATTCTATGAACACTTTATGTTATCAATTAAGAGACAACAGGAATTTAAAAAAATGTCTCAATTGTTTAAAGTAACATTGCCCTTGGTATTATGTCCGTGTACATATGCAGCGTGTTAAAATAAAGTGTTAACTGTTTTGGAAGAAAGAAACAACTTCAAAAATTCTACGCAATCTTCATAGAGGAAATAATTCCAAAATAACAAACTTTTAAATTTATTTTTCAGTAACTACACTAGGTTAATATATGGGTGATTTTTTTCAGATTGGCCATATGCCTATTTTCAGTTGTACAAAAGTATTAATCGCATAATACTGCAATTAATTTTTTTAAGAGAAGCAATTGTAAAAGTTCTAATTTTCAATGTTCTAATTTGCTTATAAAAAATTGCAAAAGCAAATTTTCAAAAAGTAAGTCTAGTTCTATCCTGAGCAATAAGATGCCAAAGTTGGAAATAGGGTTGTTTTTTCAGAAACTGCAAGGAAATGCTGCCATAGAATAGTGAATTTTATACGACTCCCGGCGCATCATCTATATTATTTTTTTCTCTGAAAATTATTATGTTGTCTTCTTATACATATATGTATGTCCTATATCAGTTATGGCTAGTTCCATGAATAGTTTTATTGCAAGTCACAAGACAAGATTTTAGGCTACCAGCATTTTACAACGGGAAAATGTGACTTCCTTCATCGAAAATATCTCATTAGTATGTCACACTAGTCGCTGAAAAAGACCCGGACGATAATGATAAGTCTATGGGGGCATTATTCTTAAATACTTCACTCAAATTTTAATATTTTTACACGACTTGTTTCTTGTAAAGGATACTAAGGACGATCCACAACCGGGCTAGTTTTTACTTTTACGATTTCGGCTGTGGTTCTTTTTAAATATATATTAAGATAGTTTCAATTTCACAAGAGGTTAAAACCGGTTCTGAAAGTTCAAATATTAAAAATAATCTGAAACCAAAATCGAAAAAGTAAAAACTAGCTCGGTTATAGATACTCCTCAGCTATCTTATGAAGAAAAAAAATCATGTAAAAATATGAACATTTGAGTGAGATAATTAAAACACCCCCCATAGACTTAACATTATCATTCAAGTCTTTTTCAGTGACTAGTGTGGCGTCTTTTTTGAAGAAGGCAAAGCAAACTTTTCAAAAATAACGGTGGTCAACAAGCATAGCAATTATAAGTTATGTGACTTGCACAATAAAAACTCATGGAATAAGTCTTATATAAAAATTGAAGGTTGTTTCTAGGCTAGTTGAGATGAGTCATTGAATATATGTTGTTAACGTAGTAACAACAGCGTAGTAACGTAGTAACGTGTACCTTGTATGGACATTTTCATAAAAACCCCATTATACATTTGACAGTCTATTGTTAGAAATACCAATATTTACGAACAGGAAAATTCATTTTATTTAATAGACGAAATTATGGAATTAAGTGAAGCAAATATTTATTTTTCATCAACTTGATTTACCCAATTACCGGAAACCTAGAAGTTAGCACATTGTTAAATGCAAAGCCGAAAAAATATATATAACAACTCTAGCGTAAAAATAAAGCCCATCACCCAATATTCTAAGGTAGTCATTGATTTCTCGTACTCATAATTATGCTTAGGTAGATACAGAGACCACAAGCATCTAAATCAGAAGTTACCAAATTTAATAATTTCATTCTATACAACATTGTGGTACAGCGGTTATCAATAAACATCGAAAAATATTACTATATCTAAGAGAATATTCAAAATTATTTAAAGGAATAAGTGAATTGTGATCTTTAATGGAAATCTTAAAATATCACAATTAGTAAATAAAAAATATTTTCATATCTCTTACCGTGTGGATTATCTCTATAAATATGCCCATTATTTTTATTTTCTTTAAAGATTTCTCCTATGAAAATTCCTTGATATACATTCTTTCTTCATGGTGTGGAGAGAAATACCCACACATTGAATTTATTGAACAGCGTGGAAAAACTTATGTAAAGGGAATAAAGTTTCTCAAAGATTTTCTTTCTTTTTAAAGGGAAGAGAAAGGTGCTTTAGTTCTGAAAAGTTCAGCGGATAAATATACATATTGATCATTTTTTTCCTAATAATGGTTTGAAACCGCACAGCTTTTCTGTTAGAGCTGCAAGTGTCATGTTACGCAATTATCTTCTAAAAACTTCTGTTGCAATTTCTAAAATTATTTTTACCAATATTTCTTTTAAATGAGTAGGAACATTGACCTGTAAGAAGGTCTATGGCCAAATTCAACTAGGTGATGAGGTCTACACAATGCCCTACGAACTCAAACCAAGTTTGTTAAAAAGCCGTCAAATTTGTCCCTAAAATTAGCTACATAATGTCCTTATATCGTAATGGTTATAAATTATATCCACACAATGAAACTAGCATGAAGTTGCATCGCGAACAGTTGAAGGAATACGTATTGTATTTTGAAACAGAAAAAAAGTTCTTGGATATTTTTGGGGAAATTCATTTTTTTTGGAGGGGAAGTGGTTAGAGGGCTCACAGTAACATATTTATGTGTTCATATATGAGGACCGCAGAAGCCAAAGAATACAAAGGACAAAATTTAGGTTTGAAGTATATTGGAACATCAATAAATACTGTCTGCTTTAAAATATGAAATTGTTGCCTTCTTCACAGCGGTTTTAAACTTTTATTTCAATAACTGTTAAATAAAAGATGAGTAGAATAGTTTTCTAAATTTAAGTAGAGATTAATCACTTAACCATCTGCTCCTAGATAAGTCGGTCCCCCACCAGTGGCGAGAGATTCTGACCTCTCAACTGGTAGACGGCAGGTGCTGGGTTCGAACCCAATCGCGGCTCTTGGCCTAATCGTTCGGAGTTTTCGTGGTTTTCTTCGAACCTTGCGTAAATACGGGTTACGCTCCCTTAGAAAGGCCCCCACGAAGGGAACTCCCTCTCTGGTCATATATCCCTAGTGTAGATAATCGGACGACAAAAATAAAACCAAACCAAAACCTAGATAAGTCGAGAGTAAAAACACTATTTCCTTAAGTAATTTAAAGAGATTTCCCGGATGGTCACTAGAACGGAGCACATAATAAGAAAATAACTTATATTTCTTTCCCTCCAAACAAATATCCTTATTTCCTGATGGCCTGTGCTTTAATGTGATTAAATTTGTGCTCATTTTTTTCAATTTTGTGATTTATAGCCCCTGGCTCTTATGGGCTTTGTATGTTATACATAATACAACTAATACAACTAATACAACTTTTTAACAGTAAGCATAAGAATTTTGTCAAAAGAAGTGATTTCTTTGCTCTAAAAAAAAATAAAGACAACATGGTAAGTATTTTTATTAAGTTGAAAATCAAGTAATCCTTGAAAATATTTAGCCCCAGTGGTTCCTGAAATTAGTTTTTCACCAAGTCACCTTAATGCGTCTTGTTAACCAGCAGCTCAATATACCTCGGTAATGTTAAGTCTACGGGCGTTTAATGCATTTTTATATTCAAAATATCTGAGTGAATTAGTATTTTAAACTTATTTTTTCAGTGTTGTCTTCTTTAAAAAAATGTCGATTTTTTCTTAGTTGTAAAAGTATTTCTAAAATTTATGCTCATTTTAATATTTTATATTTTTAAAATTGACGAGAATGTAGTAAAATACATAATATCATATAAAATTTTGCATATATTACAGAAATATTTTGAAAACTAAGAAGAAAAGATACATCCTTTAAGAACAAAACAGTGAAAAAGAAGTTAGAATATTAATTTTTGAAGGATATATTTTGAATATAAAAATGCATTAATCGCCCCACAGCCTTAATTTTACCGAGGGAATTCGGCCGCTGAGTGGCCAGCCGTCTTAAGGTTTCAACTTAAATCTAGGTATGTAGAGAATTTTCTATAATCAATCATATGCAAATGATGACTTTTGCACAAAGCATCGTATAAATCGAGAGCAGTAATATTCAATATGACTAAAAAGATAAACAACAACAACAAAATATATAAAATAAAATAATTAAACTCTTCTTGTATTTTGAATTTTTTAACGAATCATCTTTTAATGACTTTAAAAAAAAAATTAAACACAAACAGGAAATGAAATAAAATAACTGAGCTCTTCTTGTATTATGAATTTAAAAAATAATCTGTTAATGATTTTTTAAATTTTTACACCAAAACAAATAAAATAAATAAAGTAAAATAATTAAACTCTTCTTGTGTTATAAATAAAAAAAATCATCTTTTATAAATTTTAAAAATTTACCTCTAAAATTAAATGAAATTTGCCACATTATTTACCGCTAGTGACCAAGCACTGGAGTATTTTTCATGTTACTCTGAAACTGTACTTCGCACAAGATTAAATAAAGAGCTCTTCTTTTAACGTGCTTTTTTTCAGTCACAGACCGTTTTTTTAGTATTTTTGCTGCAGATAATACTGACTATACATTTTATTACAATTATTCAAAGACTCGCAGGTTTCCCATGATTTGTAAACATCAAATCTTGATAAATATTTTTTGCCGTAAATACAGTCATATTCCATTATCTTTGGTGTACAAATTTAAAAAATATAACATCGAATTGTTATATTTTTCAGTACATCACAATACAAATAATAATAGATTTTGGTACTGTGTACACACTAATTCGTTCACACAATTCCTTTGTGTATCCCCGGAACAAAGCCGTGTTATTTTTCTTAAATAACTGTTGTATTGAAAATAATAAATTTAAATTGTGTGAATCCCATCTAAGTCCATTACACCTTAGTAAATATAATTATTTGTTCTACACTATGATACGATAGAAATAAACATGGTTTTATGCAAAATATATATTTTCTTAAACAATTAAAACTACACGCTGATATTTCCCTGATATGGCTGATAAATATGAAATACAGATGCATTTCATTTTAACTGTAAATATGAAGAAAATCTTTAATGAATATGCGTATTATTTCTCTCATATCTTAAGCCTTAGAAAATATAAAATGATATGCACTGGCCAAAATGACAAATTTATTATAAACTGTCACTGCAACGTGTTCCACATGTGGCACATACCTAAAAACAATGTAATTCTCAATGTGTGCTTATGCATTTTGGGGATACATGTGCTATGCATACCGGGTGTCCCAAAAATGACTGATGGACTTTAAAGTTCAATAACTTGCAAACGGTGACAGCTATTTAAAAAACTTGTACAGGAAAGTTATCTATAATGCAGGAGTTTTTTTACCATATTTTTTAGTTCGAATTTCAAACAATAGGTGGCGCTGATGGCGGTTGAAGGCCAGTTCGACGCCTCACTCATCTCGCGCCCCCTAATGTTTGAAATTCGAACTAAAATAAATTAATACGGTAAAAAAACGCCTGACATTAAACATAACCCTCCTGCAAAAAATTTTTAAATAGCTGTCACCGTTTGGAAATTATTGAATTTTAAAATCCATCAGTCATTTTTGGGACACCCGGTACGATCGCTGTAATTGATCAAGAATTTTCCAAAATATGGAATAACACTTATTTTGTCCATGTCAAACGGCTGCATTTAACAAAAAATTGTTAAATTTATTCTATTAATAAATTTGTCATTAAATTTCGCATTAATAAAAATTGTTCATCAGAAAGAAAAACATTTCTGATTAAGTTATTAAGGCAAATTTAACTTTCATTAATTTTAAGGAATACTTAAAAATATTAATATAAAGAATATTACTGATCATTAAGCAGGTAAAATTAATCAATTTAAGCCCATTTAATTGCAAAATATAGCAATACAGTATTTTAAAACAATATTTGTGCATGCAGAGTACATGCTATTAAAATATCAAATTTCAGCTGAAATTTTCAAATTTACTATTTCTCAATGGCTAGACAGATAAATACATTTAAAATATTTTTTTCTTAAAAATATTAAAAAATCATGCAGTGAAGGCGTAATCTACGAAAGTATATTGCAACCATATTTAGTTTGCAACCATATTTAGTTGTTAGGCGGCTGACAAATTTCTAAATTTCAAAATTGTATGTCTAACTTATTTAGCTGAAAATGCGAACAAGAATTCTTTAGAATACAAATTAACTTTCATCTGATCAAATACTGAAATACTCTATGTATAATTTCATATTATTTAAATAATTTGTAAAATTAAAATATATGTATCCAAATCGTATTCAAAATTGCGATAATTTAGGATCGGCCGAAACAGGTTTTAAGAAAAAAACGAAACGATGTTTCGGTAACTTTCCTACTTTTCGCCAATAACAAAAATGAAACTGCTCAAAAAATTAAGTAATTAATTCATACATAAATATGCATAAGTATTAATTTTTATAAGTGTCTATTAACCATAGGTAATTTCTAATTAAATAATCGTCTAGTTTGTACTTGAGACCGACATTTTTTATTTTCATATAAAATCAAATGTAATTAAATCATGAATGACAGTTAAAGTTTTTCTAATTATACCAACTTTTTTTAACAAAAACATTTTCAAGTATACATACCTAGAATTATAATTTATAGTGATTTTTGTAAATCATCATTTTTGTACTAGACGTTATTCAAAGAATATTCGAGACATATTTGCGATTTCTAATAGTCTAAACTCTAACTAATAATCTCAATAGTTAATAGTCTTCCTTTAATCTGCAGCTATTAATAAATATATTTAAAGGATTGTCAAAGTTTAGTTTTATATGCGCTACTTACTTTATAATTTGCGCCCATGTCTTAAGTCAGCCCTGACTGATAATTAAAAAAATGATGTTAACAGCAGTAAATTATAAGTTCCTCATTTTAGCTCATACAGCAAAAATGAAGGACTAATGTTGAAAATTCCGAAAGAAGAGAAGAATTTTTTCTAATACAAATATTTCGGCAGAATGTTCGACAACATTTTCGCCAAAAACGAATTTTAGGAGAAATTAGGTTTTTTAACCGAAAACAAAAACGAAACCGAAATTTTGGTCGATATCTACCGATAATCAGCAGTATGTAAATATAAATTGGACGTCGTATCATTTTTGAATATTTATCAACTTCATAATTCATTTTAAATTAAAAATTATCTCTTTGTTTAATAAAAAGGAATTTTCTGGATCTTAAAAAACATATTCTAAGCAAATTTTTATTTTTAGAAAGAAATTCGTATTTATTTATTTTCTTAAATATAATGTATCATTTTATCTTTTGTTTGTACTTTTACTTTCAAAAACACTTAAGTTTATATTTTCCATGATTTTCATTACACGTCAAAAATCAAACGCAAAGTAAAAAATCTCTAAGGAATAATTCACATTCATAAATCAAATCCTAGCATGTGTTTTTCTTGATTCACGATTCTAAACACGTTCTCAAATCATAAAAAATAAGAATGTTTTTTTGAAATATGGTTTCCATTTAAAATCATATTTACTTTGCCTCCTAAAAATAAAACATAAACTTTTTTAATGTACTTCTTGATTCAAAATATTAAGATGAAATTATTTGAGATATTTTACTATTAATTTAGTTTCATATTTTGTATTGGAAAATACAGAATACTTTAGCATAATGATAATATTTTCCTTAGTACATAAAAGAAAATAATTCGTAGCGAAACTTTACATTTTCTACTGAATTGCTTCGTGCATTTTTATTACTGACAATTCCAAACACGTCCAGTATGTCATAAAAAATATGTAGTGTTTATGAAATATGATTTCCGTTTAAAATCACATTCATCTTCTTTTATAGAAAATAAAATATTGACTTTTGCAGCTTCTCGTAGATCGGTTAAAAGAGAATTATTTTTGTCATAAAATCGAATATAAGATTAATCATGTTTTATTTTGAAAAACATTTTGAACATAAAATGATATTCTTGGGTTGCTTTATATATTAATGATTGATTTGTTATTGTCTTGATAAGAGAATGAAAATATAATTCATATCTCCGTGTCATTCTTATATATAGTAAAAGCTGTAATGAAGTAAAAAAAATTACTTATTTTATTTTATTTTTTCATTTTCTCTCGATTATTTTAACCCGGCAGTACCCTGTTTAGACACCATATGCCTGAAATTATTTATCAGTTGTTCTTCCTAATAAATCAGAGTGGTCACCCCCAATATTACCTGCTTCCAAGGTTCCTTCCGTTGCATAGAGAAAAAAAACAGCAGTTTCAGACTCTATTTTTAATCTTATAGAAGGATTTTGGTTATGCAGACACTCAAAAAATCTAAATTACCGTTTATCCATTGATTAGTGCCAATATAAAATACAAAATGTGGAACATGGTATATTTGGATACAATTCTTATTTTTTTGCATCATTTTGGAACAACGGATTTTGAGCTTATTCTAACGACGATCACTTTCAAAAAATTTGAGCTATGTTTTTTCAGACTTTCACAAAAGTTACTCTCTACATTTAGCTAACATAATATGCAAATGGAATTCTGATCACGTTCATGCATGTGCAATAAAAAATTATTTAGTAAACCTGTACATTTTCATAATTTTTTTATTATTTTTTAATTTTAACTGCAGGATATCGTATAGAATTTTTTTCAAAAAATAACTTTATTTTATATTAAGTAATCTGCCATTTTTAAGATAAAAACTTTGAAAAATTCGTGACCGTTTTATAAGAACTTTAATTTTTCTACAGCTATACATGCTAACCACATAAAAATGAAAACACTTTGTTGCAATAAGCCATTTAATCATAATCTAAAGTTTGAAAGCTTTTGTTACATTAGTTTTGACAGGGTTGTTCAAAAGATATTCGTTCTGTTTCAATTTGTCGACAGTCCCTAAGGAGATTCGGGGAAAGATTCTTCACGGAAATTTATGAACTGTACTATTATATCTACACACAGAGAGTTTTTGAGGAATTCCTCGTATAATTCTCTAGATATTCAACAAAATATCTAAAATCGGAAGTGGCGATATATTGATAAACCTACAAATAAGTGTTTGAACACTTTCAATTTTTAATATTTTGTCAAATATTTAAAAATATATCTGTAGGAATCTTCTGAAACTTCACAGTTATAAAGAATGTGTATGACTTTATATTTATCAGCATTCATTTGATAAGCAGGGTAATTAGGGGGCCGACAAAAAAAATCAAAGAATATTAGAAATATTTGGGATTACCTTGTACATGAAAATGCACGAAACGGTTTATCGCTGCAGAATAAAAATATGTAGATACTGTACAACATGTACACTGATTTTTGTAAGAAAAGCATGTATATTCATGGAAAAAGACTTTTTTTGAAAAAAAAATTCTGTTAAGTTTTTTGTTTACATCATTCAGGGTATTTGACTAATTCGCGAATTTTACAAAAATTGGCAAAACTTAGTGCAATTGGAATATAGATATATCATATATTTTATGAAATATAAGTAGTTGTATGAAATAATTTTATATGCGCATGCGCGATTATAAAAATGATTTTTTTACACCATTTAATGGTCAATTCTATGGAGTAACGCATAAAAAAATCCATTCAAATATCGTGAAAATTCAAAAAGTTATCACTATTATAGTAAGCTGTTTTTACTTTCCTCTCTAAAAACAACTGATATTACATTTACAAAGTATGGCAGTAAGATGATATTATATTTACAAAGATAATTTATCTAATTTATTAATAGACGACTTATTTTAAAAATCAAACTATATAATACAGAACAATGTAATTTGCTTTGTTAAAAATTGATACTTTAAAATCATGAAACCGAATCGAAGAAAAAAAAAATCTGCTTTATACAGGATTTTTATGCCGTCATCATGAGATACTTCTATGCTTTGGCATACCCCAGATAGCTTCAGATAAGAAACAATTTAATTAACAATATCATGCTAAACACAGACATGAAAACAATCGCCAAACAAAATCTAAATGTGGTACCTTTCTCCCTGGTGTCCGGCACACACAACCTTCTTCCCCCCTTCGCTTTTTTTTTGGCCCTGAATGGGAATAAAAGCTCTTTTTTTTCTATCACAGGTGTCAAGATACTTATTAGTAGCAATATTGTATTTTATATTGTATTCATTAAATACTAATTTTTTCTTTGAATTTAGTTAATAAAAAATGTCAATTTGTGAAGGATCTCATATTATTCAACTGTTTTTAGAGATCAAAGTAAAAACAGATTACTATAATAATGATAACATTTTGAATTTTCACGATATTTGATTGGATTTTTTTATGAGCTACTTCATAGAACTGACTATTAAAATATGTAAAAAAAATCGTTTATATCGTTTGCGCATGCAGAGGTAAAAATTATTTCATGCTACTCTTATTTCATAAAATATGTAATATATCTATATTTAAATTGCGCTATATTTTTTCTACTACATTTTGTCAATTTTTCTGAAATGCGCGTTAAATTTGATCCAAAGCCCTACATGATATAAACAAAAAACATATTAGAATATTTTGATTTTTTTTAAATCGCCCTTTCTTCATGAATATACATACTATTCTAACAAAATTCTGTGTACATGTTGTACAGTATCCCCATGTTTTTATTCTGTAGCAATAAATTGTTTCGTGCCTTTTCATGTACAGGGTGATCCTAAATATTTCTATTATTCTTTGATTTTTTTTGGTCGGCCCCCTAATTGCCCTGCTTATCAATTGGATGTTGATAAACACAAAGTCAAACATAGTGTTTACAATCCTCAAGTTCTAGAAGAATCCCGCAGATATATTTTTAAATATTTCATAAAATACCAAAAATTGAAAGTGTCCAAATATTTATTGGTAGATAGTGTATATATAAGGGAAAAAAAACATTTTTTTATTACATAAAATGATGAAGATTAACGCTCTACAAAATGATGCATATATTAAAATGTTATTGGATTACACTACCCTGCAAAAATTGGGTTACGACATTATTTTAGCATTTGATAACGGAATATTATGTATTGTATATCCCTGAATATGAAATTGACTTTTTTTTACCACCACGTAACGATTTATGGCAAGCCATGAATCTTAAAGTTAAAAAAAAGAAATATATATGCGTATCAAAATTTAATATTAAAAAGTAGATATGTTTTCAATTTTTTATAAATATTTTATTATATTTTTTACAATTGAAAGCGAAAATGAACTTTATTATTATGAATTATAAAGTGTAAAAGTTCAAAACTCAAATTGAATTCATCCTTCATCCCCAACCCATCGGATCGCTCAGCTGTTTACCTTTAAAAATTTTAGTATAATAAAAAAAATTATTGAATTAAATAAAATTTAGTTTAATAAAAATTTTTTACGTCTTTTCTAGTAGTATTAAATTTTTAGTATATTTAAACTTTGACATTTAATTCCAACAAAAAAAAATAATGGCATGAAATGAAGGTAATTTTCAGATTCAGTGCTAAAACAATACACAATGAAATTTCAATAATTAAAACACACAGCCATTACCTCTATTTTATAGTATCCGATTTTTGTTATTTTTTAACGTGACAGTTTCATGTACGAAAAGACCTGTCATGATGGCTTAAATTTAACGTAATTTTCAGTTTTAGCAATTAAAATAAATAAATAAATAAAACATAAAAGTGAAAAACACAAATATCGTCGTGCTGTGTTACCTAATCTAAAACTTTTTCTTAATCCTTTTTGCGGCAATCAAACCGAAATTGTTTGCGTTATCCTATAAAATAAGTATAATTTGTAAACACCAAAAATTATAACGCTGTTAGATAGTCATGGGATTTATGTCAGTATATAAAATTTAATCTCCATCGGATGTTTGAAAATGAGTTAAAGTTGAGTACGAATTTTAAACTGAAAAAACATACATACAGTCGTTGAAGTTAAATGTAATCATTTAAAAATAACATAATTTTTCATAAAAGTAATCATAAAAAGAAAAAGTCTGAAATGCCTACAAAGTAAAACATTCGTTAAAATACAATTATTTTGCATAATCTGAAATTTAATAAAAGTTAATTCAATCGTAGTACTAGTACTATCTTTTCAAAGCATACATACATCTGAAATAAGTTCTTAAAATACTTTACGCATTAGTATATGATATCTAAAGTTGTGGTCGAACTCATTTGTTTTCAATTCAAGAAAGGGACATAAGTTAGACGTTTTAAAGATCGAAAACTTGGCTAATTTTAGTGTTACGTGAAGGAGCCATTTTTTGTCATACTTGTAAGTGTAATAGGAAAAGGGTTACTAAATATAACTGTATCAAAATTCAAAGTTCGTATTTTTTTAAGAAATGTTTTTATTGACCCAAATAGCTTAATATATTTCTTTACCATACTTAAAACTTTTTTTATCTTTTTTTCATTTTTGTAATTGTAACTACATGCCTATGACCAATGGTTTAAGAATTAGTCATTGGCTACCGTTGAAAATAGACACCCTCTATTTTGATTCCATTGAAATGTAGATTTTTCTTTTGGGCTATACTGGTTTTAGCTAAAAGTTTCTCTATTCGATATCTCTAAAAGAATTTATATCTCAATGAACTATGTCCTTTTTTCATAGTTTTCCCCCTGTCTTCTTGTTTTTTCGTGATTTTATGATAAGTTGCTTTTATTACCTTGATTGCAAGTGTACTGTAACAGACATTAAAATCTTACATTTCGTTAAATTTGATCGGTACTTATTTTAAATTTCCACACAGAACTGCTCCTCTACTCGTTCATATAATTGGTTTAGAATATGCATCATATGGGTAATTCAAAACTTAGTTTATAAAACAATTTTTAAAAGAGAAAAGATTTTTATCAAGCACTTTTATCAAGCTCCAACTCTCTTTTTTTTCATATTTATTCTTAATTTGCCTCTAACGTGATATTACTTATTTTCAAGAAAATATCTGCATCATTCCCAGAAATCTGCTATAATTTGTTTAGCGAATTACAATATTCCTTCTTAATTTTATACTCATTTCGATTTATTGATTCAAATTTCACATCCTTCAATAAATGTTTATTATGGGTAATCTTTGTACAAAAGTCATAATTTTACACAGATTGATTAGAGATGCTTGTTTTGAATGCAAAATTGACAAATATATGCTAAACAGACACTTTTGTGGTAGTATATCGTAGAATCTTGGACTCACAATTATGATAAAATATTATAGAAAGATATAAAATACTTCAGAAAGAGTAGAATTAATATAAATATCCATTTTCAAAAATTATATATTTTTAGTATACAGTAAATCCTTATTTTTTATTTTTAGGAAAACACGGTTATTTGTTATCACTAAAAATGCTGACATTTAAACTGATCATTTAGAAGTTAAACAATGGATTTACTGATTTATCTAATGATGTGTAATTTATCAGTAATAAGTTTATATATATTATGATATTATTTTTTTAATTTTCTACGTAATAATTGGCACAGATATATACTTAAGAGTTTGATTATACAAATTTATTTTCTGCCTGCAATTATTTATAAGTAACATAATTTCCATAGTTTCAGTTTTAATACTAACAATTATGTACAATAAAAGAACCTTAAGCTGATTAATAAAAAAATATAAATGGTGAAAGGAATTTTTTTATCTACAATCCTATTTTTTATGATATATATGTTTAACATGATAAGGCTTTTCTCGAAAATGTACACCATTCGATGCAGAAATAAGGCTTAAACTTCTCGACACATTATTTGTGATACAAAAGTGTTCTTTGAAAAATACTCATCAGACATAATCCAAGAAAGGCGGAAAGTAAGTGATATAAAAGTTGTTAAATAGAATGATCATTATTTAGATCGAATCGCAGTTTATTCATGAATCTGAAAAAGATTTTGGATAATTTTATTCAGATATAAAATTAGATACGTTCTTAAGTATATAAGGAATTTTAAAAATAGATAATGGTATTTGTTTTACATTATTTAATGCGATATTATAGAAAATTTAGTACATTTCGCACAATAAAAATAGCTGTATTGTAATTTTATTATAAATAAATATATGTATATAAAATGTATATAATATATGCATATTATAAATAAATATATATATATATAAATACATATACATACATATGAAAATATATTGTAATTTCAAAACTACTTGTTCATATTTTTTATATTATAGACTGGAAATAGGCAATAGAAATAATAACGTCATCAAGTTCAAGGCGGAAATTCAAAAATTATCTCAAACTTGGTTTGCATATTACAATGTAGACTGTCTGCCATGTCATAACCTGTCGGAAATTACATACCATACTGGTTTTAGTGGTTGATTCGAAGGTTTACTATTGTTTTCTTCTACTTCCAATCCTCCATACTTTCATATCTATAAATTCAAGAAAATACAATGAACAATTTTGACTGGCCAAAAATCGACGCTGAAAAAAATTCCTTTTTTTATTATTTTTTAAATCTCTCTTAACATGTGTTACATCGAGATGTATGTATGAATATGATATTATTGGGGGCTCATTCGTGAACCTTTCACTACCAAAAGAAAGTTATACAGCTGTATTACTGTTGTCAAATGGAAAGCATATCGGATGCAAATATGCAAACTTGTAGATCTAGAAAACTCAACTCTTCATAAAAAGACTAAAAAACATGTTTAGATTTCTTAAATCTGTAAATTCTTTTATTTTTGTTTGTAAAAAACAATATTTTTCTCAAGAAAACCATTTTTTTCTTATTGATTAATATCATAAAGAAATCATGACATAACTACTACTACTTTGTATCAAAATGCAGCTGTTTTGTACACACACGTCTTTAATACATTGTGTAAGTTTTTATGTACCACGTAAGTCGTGATTTAAAATATTGTGCACAAAATGAAACAGCAAATCAAGAATACAAGAGTAATCAAAATCGCGTAGAATATGGGGTCGTAAGCACCTTTTGGGGCCACTAAAAGGATTTGCAAATTATATGTAATAAAAGAGAAGAAACAAAATATTATTCTTTATCTATACTCTATTTCAACACATTTTGGCCAATACTACCAAAGTAGATTGTCAAACTTTTTGCCAGACACTTGCAGACATGCATTACATCGCCGCAGCATAAAAGCGCCTTCTCAAAAATATTATCTTATCTGGAACACATCTTGATGCAGCAACAGTTTTTCCTATTAGTTACTCCTGCATAGAAACGAGGGTTTAAAAAAAAAGTTTTTTTTAAAAACCATATAAGAAAAAGTCCACTGAAGACAAATCAGCTGATAGCAGTGGTGATGTATTCTGTCAACCTTGACCTATCCATCGGCTGGTCTATATTTCTTGTTGTGTAACTATCCATGTTACTCCTAATGCATCCATGGCTCAAATGAAGATGACTCCCTTTGATCAGCTCGTGTTTTTATGAAAATGCCTTCTAGCGGCCTCAGATTACGTTTGCGACTCCAAGTTCCTATAAGATTTTTTATTCATTTTATATAGCTGTTTTGCTTTTTCATTTTGACCACGCTATTTTTAATCATCATCTACATATTAGAATGAAAAAAAGTAACTAAAAATCATATTCAACGCAGTCCCGACAGTACTCCAAATTATAGATTTGAAAATTACTTCGTGAATTAAACAAACAGAAAAATAATTTTTATTTCAAAAACATAATGCAAGTAATTTAAACAAAATTTTTAAGAAGAAAAAAATATGATAGCCTTGATTTTAAAAATCATTAGGTTTTCAAGGAAAAGTCCTATCAGATGATAGAACGAAAGTGAAAAATATATAAAGGAAGAATTGACTTACACAAGAACCAAAATAGGTTCGTAAATATTTTTTAGCTTCATGAAACTTTGATTTCTATCTGCTGACGGTTAAGGGAAGCATTTACTATTGACCTAAAATGACCAATACAAGCACATTAGGTTTTTTTTTTTCATTTAAGATAGAAGACTGTCAACATGAATGTACCGTCGGGGAATAACGGTGGCGCAACGCTCGCGTCGAGGGATAATTGATGTAAGTAGGCTGTTCATTATTCAATGTATATAAGTATACATTTTCATGTTTTAGTGTATTATTTTGGGTGTATTAATTCAAGATCATATTCATGTTTATAGAAAAGATTTCACATACATTAATGTCTATGGGCAGCAACTGTTTAAAATAGCTATAAATGCGATACCTATTTTTTAGTGGTTTATTTATTTTTTAAATTTAAATAATGGTACATAATTCTATTGCATAGAAAAATGTAATATTATATATTACCATGAGTGTTTGGAAAAATATCTTATAATGTATTATAATTAAAGCATTTAAAAATAATTGATTTTATGAATAAATTAATGACTTGTATGAATCTAAAAACATCAGAATACTTTTAGATTCATGCAAGGCATTCATTTTATACACAAAAGCTTAAACAGTTTAGATGCAATTTCGAAAACTATAATGTCATTAATAAATGTAATTTGTCAAAGTAATTATCACGAACTAAATGTATTTACTAATATTTATTCATTTAAAATTTTACCAGCAGAGAAAATGTAGATACGTATTTATCACATGATAAATCTTTTGTTTAAACATATCTTCTTGTGACTTATTTTGAAATGCCTTAAGTGCCAGTGGTAAAGAAAATAAACGAAATAAATACAGAAGTGCTATTAAAATCTCTCGACTCATTGTTTGTCATTCAAGTAAGTCTCTTAAAAAATATGCTTCCAACACAGCTCAAGAGAGGCGGTAAATAAATGACTCGAAGGCTGTTAAAAAGAGTGATCATTATTCACATTGCGTTTGCCTTTTATGTACTTTATCCTGAATAGGGTTTTGTATCATTGAATAAAAAAAATTGTTAGTAAAAAGATCTTCTATATGTCCTGAAGTGCATTAAGGGAAAAAAAGTATACAAACTGAGATTTTCTTTATGCAATCCCGCACATTGGTGAAAAGAATGTGATACCATTAAAAGAACATAAACATTAAATATCATTATAATTAAACAGTCCCAAAAATGTTTTATTTCTCAATATCCAAAATTTGAATTTTTTATTTTTTTCATATTTTAAATGAATAAGAAATTGTATTGATACAAGTATTGAGTGAATGCATTCGCTTTAAATTAAAACATATTGATTATCATAGATGAAAAATATTTAAAAAATAAATTTTAAGTAGTAAATACTTATACATTATAACAGCAAATGAAAGTAAATTTTAATACTCATATCGAATCAAATCTTCTGAAAATGGAACGACATGTGTTCTACGACGGTGTACTACTGTGATCCCCCTACCCCCACAAAACATTTTATAACTCAAGCTTCAATAAAAATAATTTATTAAAACTTGGAATAGGCCTAATACCATATTGTATGTACGGGTAAACTCACTTGTAACGGTTATTTTTGTTATTTCATATTAGATTCACAACACAAAAATAAAATTAATTGTGATTATTTAAGGGTAATCATAGGTAAATTTTTGGTTTGTACCCCACAAAAAAATCTGAAGAAAATCTATAGCATTTTGGCCCAAAATCTGTGGGAAATCCGAAGGTATATGGCCCATTATGCAGATATTTTTAAGAATATCTTAAAACATTCTGCAGATATTTTAAAGATAAAGCTAAGTCTGCGCACTTTCTTCAAATTTCTATAGAACTTCTGTAGAAAGTGACTATTTCTTCAGATAATCTTAAGATTATTTTTAATGGGGGTATTTGAAAGTCAGTCTTTTTTTTTCTTTTTTACAAATATAGAGTTTTTAAACGTGACATTAGGAACACAGGGCTTGATCTGTGTTTCTTATATTATAATTTTATATGTTCTCCTACTTTGATATAAACAGTTACAGATGAATTTTCATCTTGATATCAAATTTTGAAGCGCATAGCTACAATGTGTTATCTAATGAGCGTGTCACGGAATGAAAAAAATCTTTTCGAGATACAAATTTAAAAGGCCCTCAAATGATGAAAAATGAGTTAAGAGGAGGAGAGTAGGCCCTTAGGAATGTACAGGCCAACGGCATTTTCGTAAATACAGGGAAGAATGCCCCCTAATTGTCTGAGGTCAAAATACGTCCGTAAGGTTTTGACATAAAGAGTTTCACCCTCGATAAAGCATTCAAATGGGATAGAATATGTGTAGCTTATTTTAGAAGCTGAGTTAGAAAATTTCTCTGCGTGGTGTTTTGAAGGGGAGTTGAGATGAGGGGAGAAGAAAGATTCTTAATTTGAAAGAGTGGTCGGATAGATTTTTAATAATATATCTCATGATTTTTTCTGAGGATGCTTTAAAATTGTCCTTCTTTATGAATATACTCTGGCAGTTCAGGATTTTTAAAAAGGAAGAACTTTTCCATGGAATTTATACACATCCACTTTTTAAAAACTTTACATTTAATAATTAATGTTTGTGTGAGGATTCCTTCAGAAAACAACATATAAAAGATACTTATGAAGAAAACACAGCGATTTCAAGTTAATTTTAAACTTTTAATAAGAGTATTGGATAAGTTTTGGAATTTCTAAAACAAAATAAATTTTTAGCCACGCATCGCAATTTTCGCGTTTCTCCGTTCGGTAGTAACTAAATACAACACTCTTTAAAATACCCTTGTACATTTACCGTTCTTAGTAATTTTTCATTCTCCAAAATCCTCACATTACCTGTAAGTTCTCCGAAGAGAGTTCCTGGTTTTTGATAAAAATCTATGTTCTGGTTGAAATATGAATACCTTTCCATTCCTTTAATGGGGATTTTTAAATACAAACTAAGCTAATTTTAAGTTAAACAAGTTGGAAATTGCACGTGAAACGTAGCAAATTAGGTACGTTCGTAAGATAACGAAGTTTTAAAAATATTACTTTCATATATCAATCTCGTAAAATTGTAAATAGTGAATTACAATTAAAACGCTCATCAAACAATGTTCTCCCTATACCATTATGTAATGGAATACTTTTGTGTGGCGTTTGTAAATAAATAAAAAATGTTCTTTGCACCACAAATTATGTAAGATGTATATTATAATATGTACTTTATACTTGCATATAAATTTTATTAAGTTCGCATGAGTGTAACACGATTAAAATGCATTTGAAACATTTTTTTCCCATTGACCGTAATGTAACGGAATACTTTTGATTGTCCCTGTAATTGATCTATGCTTCCGATTTTCATAAAATTTGAAATAACTCCACAAAATTATGTAATAATTATGTATTTTAAATTTCAAAAGTATAGAATAGATTTGAAACTTTTTCCCCATTGACCATAATGTAAATGAATACTTTTGATTACCCCTGTAATTGATCTATGCACACGATTATCCAAAAATTTGAAATAACTCGACAGAATTATGTAATAATTGCGTATTTTAAATTTCAAACGATTAAAATGCATTTGAAACTTTTTTCCCCATTGACCGTAGTGTAATGGAATACTTTTGATTGCCCCTGTAATTGATCTATGCATCCGATTTTCATAAAATTTGAAATGACTCGACAAAATTGTGTAATAAATATGTATTTTAAATTTCAAACGATTCGGTTGGGAAGTTTTTGCGTTGTTATATGCGGACAGACAGACGAACAGACGGACGGCCTGAACGACCACTATAGGTGCTACGTATTATATAATTACGAACGCACCTAAAAAGATCTGGGTCTAACATGCATTATATGGCACATTGTGCTAGCCTCACAAAAATGTTCAACATTAGACACACCGTTGATTTTGCTATGCACCGTAGACACAATCTCTCTTTCTCACACACAGACATACAAATATTTTTTTAGTACAGATTTGAAAGCGCAAAATTATTGCGATGAAAATAGCTGTGTTATTCAAAAATGTCGATTGCACTTTTAAATGATAATTTCTCAACACCGGGATTAAGTAGTATGCAGATTATTACAAAATAATTTTAATGGTGTATTTTTATTGATATTTTCAACATGGCTATTTTATTTTCAAATTAAGGTGCCGGGAATTTTTTCTTGGGGTATTTTGGGGAGGAGCTTGTCATCATGCAAAATGAAAACATCTATGTAAGGTGAAATTCCAAATGAATATTTGTAATTATTATTGTTTTTTTAATGTATACATAAAGATAAATTTTCATATGTAATATTGTATACCTTATATACTCGTGTATAAATCAACCAAAAATTCTTGAGGCCATATCAATATTTCACACAACATATCAATATTTAGAAAACATTCATCATTTTATTTAAATGCGGAATTTCCTAATATTAAATAAGGCTGACATTAAATAGTTACAAGAAAATATTGACATGTAACAACATTATTCTCGAATTTAGGGGTGAACTCATACTTGATTATATATGTACTAATAATAACACATTGCTCAGTGGTGCACAAAACAGGAATTTTATAATATACATTTGTACAATTAAAATAAAATAAAACTTTCAACGTTTCGCGCCGTCTTCTGCGGGCGTCTTCAGGAAAATATGATAATGGAAGGACTACGTTTGCATCTTGATCGAGAGATAATTTTAAGAAATTAATTTTAAGAAAAAAAAATATCTCTCGATCAAGATGCAAACGTAGTCCTTCCATTATCATATTTTCATGAAGACGCCCGCAGAAGACGGCGCGAAACGTTGAAAATTTTATTTTATTTTAATTGCACAAATGTATATTAAAATTTCTGTTTTGTGCACCACTAGGCAATGTATTATTATTAGTTAAATTTTATGATGCAACTGTCCTATATATATTTATGTTTATATACGGTTTCTAAAAATGTTTGCCAGAGCTAATATATGTGAATATACACTTTAAGGTGAACATAAAAAATACTGTAATACTACAGATGTAAAATTGCCGAAATCTACAAGCTTGCTAAGATTTATTCTGTACATTGCACAAACAAAAAAAAATATGTAAATCTACAAAACTAATTTTCGTATAGCTGCAGAAATCTATAACTTTATAAATGAGTCTACTAAAATTACTGTTATCTTACCAAATTTTTATCTGAAACCTAGGTTAATCCCAGTTTCAAAAAATTCTTAGTAATCTTAGAGATTTTTTTTTTATTTTTTTTTAGTGTAAACCTGTATCTGTTACATGAATCCTTGCTGTGGCCGTTGCATAAAAAGTTCTAGAAATCCCAGTTTCCTGGAAAACTTTTTGTAACTTTACAGTTTTTTTTCTTTTTTTACAGTGTACCCATCATAATTCCTTCATAATTTAATTATAGTTTCAATAGCGCTCCATATACATATTAATTTTGTAGATGGAGACTACATCTTTTGGCTGTTGTATTGTATTTAAGATGTCTTTTAGCTGTTTTCCGTAGGAAATAAAATACGAACTTCTGTCACAAATGCTTTCCAGAATGTTAGCATTCTATTTGGATATTTCAGTTCTTTTTACAGTAGGAAAAAAAAAAAAAACATAAGTCTGAAATATTATAAAAAAAAAGATTGAGTTTTTCTTTGTTTACGAAATATTATAAAAAACTACCGCATCATAATATTGATTTATTTGAAAGTATACAGCTTTAGCGGTGAATTCAAAAAGCAAAGAAAGCGGGATATCCATTATCTTTAGAGAGATTTTCTGATTCATTGAAGCACTTTGAAAATTGCTGTAGTTTAATGGTCTATAAATAATAACAGACATCACACAAAAGATTTCTGAAATCGTATTTATTGTTTGGAATATTAGGTTTGATCTATAAGAAAATATTTATAATTTTAAATAATAGCTTTAAATGTGATCCATTTATGAGTAAAATACTTAATGTATCTGAAACAAAATAAATTATTTTTTTATTGACAATATACTAATTAAAAATTATATATTTTTTCATTAAAAAAATCTTACACTTTAGATTCAATTAAAGAAATATTAGAATACAAAGACACATACACATGAAAATATTTTCAATATATATATATATTGGCATATAACATACACGCTTGACAGAATACTCATCACGTTTATTAGGTGCACTGCACTGTATATTCCGATTACAGAGAGATTAAAAATTACGGGAAAATATATGATTACAGAACAAATATTTTCATATATTTTAATGAACGTTCATTTGTTAATCCTATACGTTTTAGCCGAATTACGCGAAAAATAATAATTACTACAAATAAACCTAATGACTAATGTTAGAAATTGATAAATTTATATTTATTTTATTCACAGCTTTTGAAAATTTTCCACTGTGATATTTTATTTATTAAACGCGACTCGTTGCTATAACAGCGAAGCTGTTTTTTTTTTTTTTTTTTTTTTTTCCTTACGAGATGAGGTAAATATTTAGTGTAAAATGTTGGCATCATTTTTTATTTTCGCAGAAAAGGGAAAAAGGAGAATTTTTTGGAGAGAATTTTTATGTTTCTTGCTTGTCGAGTGTGCCTTAAGTATTTTTGAAGAATTCTGTTATTTTCTAAAAAGGCATGAGAAGAATTTTCGAGATATGCACAGATATATATATATATATGTAAAATCATCTTTTCCGGTTTTAAGTACGGTGATCCGAAATTTCCAAGGTAAAATGAATTTATATTTTGTATATATGTAAATACTTTCAATTCAATATTTGTTTACACGTCTCAGTCATACTATTATTCTATGTATAAAATAAATTTATTATAAAGAAAATCATATAATTTAAAGAGTACTTTGAACCCAATTATTATGTTTTGTTTGCATACGAAACAAATAATACACACACACACATATATATGCATATATATTTCATGAAAGTTTATTAGTAAAATATGACTTACGAGTTAGATATTCAGTATAACTGAAATTCAGACTTAGTGCAAAACATTTGAATGAACTTTTATTATTTTAATAAGTTTCTAATGTCAGATCGGTAAACTTAGTTCATTTAAATGTTCAATAGATTGCATATTTTGAATGTTCATAAGAATTCAACAGTTTTATTTTGAAAATCCTATTACCATTTTAAAAAATATTAGTTTGGCACATTTTTATAAAAAATCCAAATATGTATCACAAAAGAATGCACATGAGTTTTTAGCTACGTCTAATCTTAGTTTCATATGATTTTTTTACTGATTTATACAGAGCAAATCTGCTAAATACAATATATTGTCATATAATTGTTTTTAAAATACATATCATTTAATTACATGGCTAGTTACATGTGCAAGTGCATACTTATGACACATATAAATAAGAACAAGTATAAAAAGTAGAATCGCTAACTTAAACTTAAAAAAAGAAAGAAAGAAAGAAAAAAATACACGAAAGTTGAGAAAATATAATTATAGAGCAAAAGTGTTTAAAGTTACATATGTACGGTAATTGCTCCGAGTGTATTTATAAAATTTACAATATCTCAAGTTATTATTAACGTATGAGTAATAAAATGGTGTCAAATTATTTATAATTCTACAGGATTTCTCAATATTCTGTAAAAAAGATAATCTTTTTTTTTTTTTTATCAATTTTAAGGTAAACTGTTCCCATAATCTTGATGACACCATGCTGTTTTCACTTGGTAATTTTCCTAATTAGCACAAAACTTGAAAATTATCCAGAGGTTTGACCAACAACAGGGCGTTTTCCAGATTAGCTTTAAAATATTCAGGCACCAAAGTTTATTTATCTAATTTTTTTAAAACTTCAGTTAAATATCCATACAACCAAACTGAAAAAAAAAGAAAGATTGAACTGCGAAAAAAATTAAATTCCTTTTTTGTACATAAAATTCGATGATACATAGGAAATCAAAAATAGGTCTTTTTTGGCTTCTTTTAGGATTTTATTCTTTTTTTTTTTTTTTTTTTTTTATTATTATTATTACAAAACCATTAAAAAGACCTGCGCTTTCATTTTTGTACATTTCGTGCTTTTCTACTACAAACCATTTTTATGTAACAAATAGCTCACTAAAAAGCACTATAAGAAGCAAATTACTATTTTGTTTCATTTTGATATCTGTTAAACTCCATTCATACTTATTTCCCTATTTCTACGTTATTTAAATAGTAAAAAAATTACAAATATGTGTGTCCTATAGAATATATCAGATCTTAAGAATTTCAGTTACAATAAACTATTTGCAATAAGTTTTAAAATTTTCATACTGGTTTAATGTCTATTGTCAAATAAGCCTAGCTCTTTGGAAAAAAAAGCTGGCTAAATGTAATTGCGTATTGTACAGATGGCTTTGTTTAGTACGAGCATCTCTTTTAAAACCCTTTATTATTAAATTAATAAATCAAAATTGTCAATTTTTAATTATTAAATCCATATGCAAACTGCAGCAAAATTGCATTTAATTTAAAAGTAATTCGAAAAAAAAAATCAAATCAAGAATAGTCATGAAAACTACATAAATAATAAAAAAAAATACGAGTATTTAAAAATTCCTTAATTAAAAAAAATCCATCAGGTATAATTTTTTATAGCATACAAATTTTTTAAATATATTTAAAATCGTCAAATAATTTAGAAAAAATCTATATTAATTATCTGATTTTGCAAACTCTCACTAGGCGGTACAAAAAAGATATTAAAAAATAAAACCACCAGACTAAATACAATATTTCCCTTTTATTCAATCATAAAATACACAATATGAACTTTAAAATACTTAAAAGGTGACAAAATTTATAAAATAGATATTGCAAATAAATTGCACACTACACTTAATTCTTCTTAATGCATCCAGTTAGGACGAAATAGTAAGAACTATTAAATAATATGTATATTTTAAACATTCCTTTTATCATTTTTGTCAGAAATTGATAAATTTATATTTATTTTATTCACAGCTTTTGAAAATTTTCCACTGTGATATTTTATTTATTAAATGCGACTCGTTGCTATAACAGCGAAGCTGTTTCTTTTTTTTTTTTTATTTATTTTTTTTTTTTTCCTTACGAGATGAGGTAAATATTTAGTGTAAAATGTTGGCATCATTTTTTATTTTCGCAGAAAAGGGAAAAAAGAGAATTTTTTGGAGAGAATTTTTATGTTTCTTGCTTGTCGAGTGTGCCTTAAGTATTTTTGAAGAATTCTGTTGTTTTCTAAAAAGGCATGAGAAGAATTTTAGAGATATGCACAGATATATATATATATATATATATATATGTAAAATCATCTTTTCCGGTTTTAAGTACGGTGATCCGAAATTTCCAAGGTAAAATGAATTTATATTTTGTATATATGTAAATACTTTCAATTCAATATTTGTTTACACGTCTCAGTCATACTATTATTCTATGTATAAAATAAATTTATTATAAAGAAAATCATATAATTTAAAGAGTACTTTGAACCCAATTATTAAGTTTTGTTTGCATACGAAACAAATAATACACACACACACATATATATGCATATATATTTCATGAAAGTTTATTAGTAAAATATGACTTACGAGTTAGATATTCAGTATAACTGAAATTCAGACTTAGTGCAAAACATTTGAATGAACTTTTATTATTTTAATAAGTTTCTAATGTCAGATCGGTAAACTTAGTTCATTTAAATGTTCAATAGATTGCATATTTTGAATGTTCATAAGAATTCAACCGTTTTATTTTGAAAATCCTATTACCATTTAAAAAAATATTAGTTTGGCACATTTTTATAAAAAATCCAAATATGTATCACAAAAGAATGCACATGAGTTTTTAGCTACGTCTAATCTTAGTTTCATATGATTTTTTTACTGATTTATACAGAGCAAATCTGCTAAATACAATATATCGACATATAATTGTTTTTAAATTACATATCATTCAATTACATGGCTAGTTACATGTGCAAGTGCATACTTATGACACATATAAATAAGAACAAGTGTAAAAAGTAGAATCGCTAACTTAAACAAAAAAAAAGAAAGAAAGAAAAAAATACACGAAAGTTGAGAAAATATAATTATAGAGCAAAAGTGTTTAAAGTTACATATGTACGGTAATTGCTCCGAGTGTATTTATAAAATTTACAATATCTCAAGTTATTATTAACGTATGAGTAATAAAATGGTGTCAAATTATTTATAATTCTACAGGATTTCTCAATATTCTGTAAAAAAGATAATCTTTTTTTTTGATCAATTTTAAGGTAAACTGTTCCCATAATCTTGATGACACCATGTTGTTTTCACTTGGTAATTTTCCTAATTAGCACAAAACTTGAAAATTATCCAGAGGTTTGACCAACAACAGGGCGTTTTCCAGATTAGCTTTAAAATATTCAGGCACCAAAGTTTATTTATCTAATTTATTTAAAACTTCAGTTAAATATCCATACAACCAAACTGAAAAAAAAGAAAGATTGAACTGCGAAAAAAATTAAATTCCTTTTTTGTACATAAAATTCGATGATACATAGGAAATCAAAAAGAGGTCTTTTTTGGCTTCTTTTAGGATTTTATTCTTTTTTTTTTTTTTTTTTTTTTTTTTTTTTTTTTTTTTGTATTACAAAACCATTAAAAATACCTGCGCTTTCATTTTTGTACATTTCGTGCTTTTCTACTACAAACCATTTTTATATAACAAATAGCTCACTAAAAAGCACTATAAGAAGCAAATTACTATTTTGTTTCATTTTGATATCTGTTAAACTCCATTCATACTTATTTCCCTATTTCTACGTTATTTAAATAGTAAAAAAATTACAAATATGTGTGTCCTATAGAATATATCAGGTCTTAAGAGTTTCAGTTACAATAAACTATTTGCAATAAGTTTTAAAATTTTCATACTGGTTTAATGTCTATTGTCAAATAAGCCTAGCTCTTTGAAAAAAAAAAGCTGGCTAAATGTAATTGCGTATTGTACAGATGGCTTCGTTTAGTACGAGCATCTCTTTTAAAACCCTTTATTATTAAATTAATAAATCAAAATTGTCAATTTTTAATTATTAAATCCATATGTAAACTGCAGCAAAATTGCATTTAATTTAAAAGTAATTCGAAAAAAATATCAAATCAAGAATAGTCATGAAAACTACATAAATAATAAAAAAAAATACGAGTATTTAAAAATTCCTTAATTAAAAAAAATCCATCAGGTATAATTTTTTATAGCATATAAATTTTTTAAATATATTTAAAATCGTCAAATAATTTAGAAAAAATCTATATTAATTATTTGATTTTGCAAACTCCCACTAGGCGGTACAAAAAAGATATTAAAAAATAAAACCATCAGACTAAATACAATATTTCCCTTTTATTCAATCATAAAATACACAATATGAACTTTAAAATACTTAAAAGGTGACAAAATTTATAAAATAGATATTGCAAATAAATTGCACACTACACTTAATTCTTCTTAATGCATCCAGTTAGGACGAAATAGTAAGAACTTTTAAATAATATGTATATTTTAAACATTCCTTTTATCATTTTTGTCACGTTTTATGTATGTGAGTGAGCATTTTAGATTTCATGTTGCGTTGTTCAGAAGGATTATATATATTAATATTCAAAATAAAAATAAAGGGAAAATAATTTCAATTTTAGATATTTTTTATGAATATGAGTTAAATAATGTTGCCGGTAGAAGTCTGTCATAAAAAAAATGAAGTAGCTAACAGCAGCAAATAAAATTATTGAAATTACAGACTTTTTCTGTTATAATAAAGATATTTTAAAAATCCCCGCCACAAAAATAAAATTAAATGAACATTCTAAATAAGGGGTATTTTCTTTTAATTACATCCAAATGAAAAAAAGTAATAATAAAAATCGAAATTTTAATGTTCCGTCTTATAAAATCATACCCAAAATCGTTTGCGTGGAAGACAATGGCTTTACCACTGTAGACAAACTGCGATATACGTCCGCATTAAGATTATATTTTAAAATGGAAAATGAACAAATTCTTTTAACTAAAATAGTATAACGCTATTATATACTATACTAAAATATTATAGCACAAATTTTATCATTTTGGTATGGCAAGAGACGGACAGACAACAAATCGGGAAAATACGGGTTTCGTGCGATAAACGAAATCCGAAAAACAAAAGACAATATATTTCCGTCTTATAAAATCATACCCAAAATCTTTTGCGTGGAAGACAATGGCTTTACCACTGTAGACAAACTGCGATATACGTCCGCATTAAGGTTATATTTTAAAATCAAAAATGAACAAATTCTTTTAACTAAAATAGTATAACGCTATTATATACTGTACTAAAATATTATAGCACAAATTTTATCATTTTGGTATGGCAAGAGACGGACAGACAACAAATCGTAAAAATACGGATTTCGTGCGATAAACGAAATCCGAAAAAAAGACAATATATTTAAATTAGCCTGTGAAAAATATCAAATGCAAGTCGCTGAATTTACTACAAATATAAAATCTTTAAACGTGGAATCAATATATCTGAAAATAGTGTTACATAACTCAACATAATTTGATCTCGCCTGACCAGAAAATGAACGATAGTTAAGCATGATTAAAATTCTCTGATATTTTGGGAGCACTTCGCAGCTGTTTCAGTGCTTCATGAGGTATGAGAAATACGTAATATGGCGATAAAATGTAGAAGTGTAGATAATTCTTCCATCTGAATAATTCGAAAGGTTTAACGGATTACTTCACATGGAACGAATGCATTATAATGTGACTAAAATAAATTCAGTCTATTATGCATTTAATAATTGAAGCATTAGTTTAAAATGCTTATTTTATATGACAGAAAAAATAATTTATGTAATGGGAAAATGTTTTATTATTTTGGTATGAGAGGAGACGGACACACAGCAAAGCGATAATGTGCATATTCCGTGTGATGGAGTAAATTCTGAAGAAAAAAGGCAATGTATCTAAATTAGTCCGTGAAAAATATCAAATGTAAGTCGTTAAATCTACCAACAAACATGAAGTATTTAAAAATGGAATTAATGTGTCTGAAAAGGGTGATACATAAATCCGTGGTTCTCGCATGACCGGAAAATAAACGACAGTTAAGCGTGATTAAAATTATCTGATATTTTGGGAACACTTGGCAGCTACTTCAGTGCTCGATGAGGTATGAGAAATATGCAATAAGGCAATAAAACGTAGCAAATTCTTCTATCTGAATAATTTCGAAGTTTAACTGAGTGATTCACGTGGAAGAAATGTATTATAATGTAACTTAAATAAATTCAGTCTATTATGCAATTAATAATTGAAGCAATATTTTAAAATGTTTATTTCGTATCAAAGATAACGCAAATAAATGTGATGTAAAAATGCATTTAAAGATTGTTAACACCATGAAAAAAGTTGTAAAATGTAACTCAAAAGCATTCGGTTTTAATTTTTAGAAAATGGCACACGAAAACACTCACAAGCCTACTGTTTAACCAATGCAAACTGTCTTTTTATATTTATCAATTTCATTTCAGTATTTTAAAGCCATTTCTCTATATGACAACTCATCTTAAAATCTGATGCTAGACATTTCATTTAAAATTTCTTTGTACTTTCAGTTAAGTCTAAAAAAAAAAAATTTCAAATAAAATGCATATTTTAAAATTACAACATTCATTTAGTTATTTTTTCCGTTTTATTTATAATATTGAGCATATCAAATTTTATATTATGTAATTTGAGATATTGATATTACTAAAATTCGAAAAAAAAATGAAAAATAAAACTTTTAATTCCTTATCAATCTTATGAATACGAGCTAAAAATGCCGTAGCGAAATATTATTAAAAAACAATAACTAGTATATAACAGCAGGAAATAAACTTATTTATTCTAGATTGAAATTGCAGACTTTCTCTGTCCTAAAAAGATACGTTAGAAATTACTGTCACGCAATAAAATAAAATAAATCTTTGAAATTGTCATAAAGGAAAAAATTTCAGTCAAAAAAGGGGGAGACAAACGCTCTTCTGTGACGGACAATCTGCGATATAAGTTAACATAAAATATTTAAATTCGAAAAAAAGCAAATTCATATAATTAATATAACACTTTTTGAAAATTTTAACATGTTGCTATGACAAGAGACGGATATACAATAAAGCTAGAATTACGGGTTTTCTCTGATGATTTAAATCCTAAATAAAGACAAAATATTTAAATTAGCCTGCGAATATATATGAAATGTAACTTACTGTATCTACTACAAATATAAAATCTTTAAATGTGGAATCACTATATCTCAAACTAGTTTTACATAACTCAACATAATTTGATCTCGCATGACCAGGAAATCAACGATGGTTAAGCCTGATTAAAAATCTCTGTTATTTTAGGAGCACTTGACAGTTTCAGTGTTTGATGAGATATGAGAAATATGTAATAGAGTGATAAAATGTAGAAGCATAGATAATTCTTCTATCTGAATAATTTGAAGGTTTAACGAATTGATTCGCGTGGAAGAAATACATGCATTATAATGTGACTGAAATAAGTTCAGTTTTAAAATATTTATTTCATTTTAAAAAGGTGAATTAATGTAATATTATATTTTCTGTTAATTTTGTTCACACATTAAAAGAACATAAAAAAACCCCTAAGAAATGTTAAATTTAAATAAATAAAATATAAACAAAGGCAAAGAAAAAGGCGTTAGAGTATAATAATTAACCAATGCAAAAGGTCGTGAAATGAAGGTAATCCTAAAAAAAGCAATGTATTTAAATTAGTCTAAGAAATACATAAAATGTAAGTCGCTGAATCTACTACAAACATAAAATCTTTAAATATACAATCAATATATCTTAAAATAGTGTTACATAACTCAACATAATTTGATCTCGCATGACCAGAAAATCAACGATAATTAAGCGTTATTTAAATTCTTTGATATTTTGAGAGCACTTGGCAGCTGCTTCAGTGCTCGATGAGATATGAGAAATATGTAACACGGCGATAAAATGTAGAACTCTTGATAATTCTTGTATTTGAATAATTTGAAGGTTTAGCGGATTGCATCACGTTCAAGAAATGCGTTATAATGTGACTGAAATAAATTTAGTTTATTATGCATTTAAAAATTGAAGTATTAGTTTCAATTATTTATTTCATTAAAAAAATTAATTAATGTAATGTGAAAATGCATTTAAATTTTGTTCACACATTGAAAGAGCATTTTAAAAATACCTAAGAATTGTTAAGTTTAAATAAATAAATAATAAAAAAAATGCACAGAAAAACGCACACGAGTATACTGTTTTACCATTGCAAAGGATCGTGAGATGAACGAAATCCTAAGACTACAAGTAAGAATCTGAATAATTTGAAAGGTTTAACGGTTTTCACGTGGAAGAAATGCATTAAAATGTGACCGAGATAAATTCAGTCTATGTTTAGTCAAAAAATATGTATTGCTAAAAACATGCTTTTTCCAGTTACATCAAACTAATATCAATTTTTATATTAAATATTTTTAATATGTATTTATATTAATATCTTTAAACAGGCAGAATTAAAACTAATATATTCGTTTATCTGTATGAAAATCAAAATGAAATTCTACGTATGATATTTCGAATGTAACGATTTTAAATTACTCCACTTTTTTAAATACATTAATTTTTTATTTAATTTTTTTTAAAAATGAGAAGATTTATCGTGAGATTTTGTTTACTAATGATATACTTAATCATTTCAATAAATTTCAGAATTTTAAATCAATAAACAAGTATTATTTTAAAGTTTGTCTTTGATTTTATAATGCATTATAACATTTACGAAATGAAACATTTACAAAAATTACAGAAAGCTATTCTTTTTTCGAATTCTGCTTTAAATTTTGAAAAAAAAAATAGTCTCTGAAATTTTAAACTTTTAAAAACTTCCTAAATTTTCAAATAGCATGTGTTTGAATTTCTAATTATATTTTGATAGAGTAAGAGACATCTATAATATTTTACAGTGTATAACATTTGATCTCATATGTAAATCAGCTATTTAGAATATATCACTGATGATGGAAACTTCATGAAAAGTTGGACACGTAATTATATTCATAAAAGACGAATAACATTACTGTTAAAGAAGGTGTGAATAGACCTATTTATGAATTAAACAGTAAATATTTATTTAAATGATTATAATTATTTAATATGAAGTTAAGTGAAATTGCTTAGATATATTAGCCTCAATAGCCGATCTTTAGGAGAGACGTTGCAGGCTGAAAAATATTTATATTTATTTATTTTAGTACAGTGTGTCTTAATTGGAAGAATTCACTTGAACACAGCTTTTCTTTTCTGGGAGAAACTTTATTATTCAGATATTATATGAAAAGTAAATTTACAATATTAAACAGACTATTTTTATACGAATTGACCACTTCTAACTCAGCGAATAATTGGCCAGGCCGGGAATCGAGCCCAGATCATTGGCTTACTTCTATAATGTTTTACTGTTTAAGCTAACTGGGTGATAGCCGGCTGGGACTTTTCGCTCAGATAACCTTATTGGTCATAAAATCTAGTCTGCTATTTAGACTGCTCGGCAGAATAAACCGCATGTAATAGAACTCCATATAACGATGGGTGTATAGATATAATTTTTTTAGCGCAATCCAACTAATTGGTAAATTTATCATACGAATTGAATACTTCCAACTGAGCGAAAAATAGCCCAGTCGGAAAATGGAACCCAGATCATTGGCTTACAAGACCAATGCTTTATTGACCTTATTTATTTATTTAAAGCATTGGCCTTGTAAGCCAAGGATCTGGGTTCGATGTTCTATTCCCGGTCTGGGCATTTTGTCACGATTTAGGACAAGAACAGTATGCTTTCTAAACTAGAAAAGAAAATTCCAAAGAAGATTAAAGGCAACTAAAAGTCTCAAAGCAGACTCAAATAAGGGTTAAATTCATGCTTCTCATACGTGTATCTATAAGACATGTTTATATGTACAGAAATGTAAATACCAAGTCTGTAAGAACAACATGATTATTTATATAAAAAAACGACGGCTCTATACAATTTCGTCATTGCTTCGTTGGTTGTGTTTTCTAAAACATACGACATATAAATTCGAAGATGCAATTAGGAAGCACTATTAGGTACTTTTTCTGTAGTGATAATCAGTTTAAATATATTTGTACACCATTTTATTAGCTGCAGTAAGCTATTTTTACCCATTATTTCAAGCGAAATCAGCCAAAAGATTCATTCTATACCTTTAAGTTGACAATATTTAACTTGCAAGAACTATATTATCTTTATAAACAGACTTAGTAGAAAGTTCTTAAATATGATTTGCCTTGAGAATATATTTTATTCCCTACAGAAATAGTACTGAAATTACTCTATGCTGTGTTTGTCATTTATAAAAGTTTCGGGAAAAATATCCATGCGACACAGTCTAACAAAAGCGAGAAAAAACACGAGCTGAAAGTGGTTAAAGGGAGTGATTATTATTCACATTGCGTTTCTTTTTTTGAGCTTGATGTTGAATTGGATCTTACATCATTGTGTCCAGCAAAAGTATTAGCAAAAAGATTTTTTTCATGTCATCAACTAAACAAAGAGCGAAAAAATGGCAATTACTTTATGTAACTTCGCATGGTGTTGAAAAGGATCCTTTATATCAAAAAAGATTTTGTAAATAATAAATTATTCTAAAAATTGACCTTTAATAGGTTTTTTTTCATGCCATTTTTTTTTCATTTTTGAGATATCTGCAAAATGAATTTTCAATAAGAATTGAGTTGACATTTATAATCACAATTTATATCACATATATTTATATCACAATTTATAAATGAAATTACTTTAAAAGTATTAGTTACATTATTTTGTGAAACTTCCTGTAATGACACTGTGAAAAGTAAAGGGGGTGTATCAGTGTGCCCCAGTTCCTCCAATAGTGTTGCTTATAAAAAAGATGAATAACAGCTCAAGAATGTTATTTGATTGTAAAATGTAAGTTTGCTTAATAACTAATCTTTTAGTATATTTCCTGTAAATTGAATCAATTTGCTCAAATTAAAAAAAATGGAATGATTTTTTTTTTTCAAATGGAGAAAATGGTCAAACTTCCAAAATATGGTTCATCGTTAGAACAATACGTTCCAGGAAGGCAGAAAGGACATAGAGGGCTAAGATTGCTCTGCACGACAATTTGGATCACATTCCAAACAAAATAGGAAGTATTTGAGGATCTTATTGAACTTTGATCGACAAATGTGCGTTATGAACAGCGTGGAATACTGAAAAGGCTCCAAAACAGATTGAAACACTTCAAAAAGGAGATCAACAACATTTTGTCGACTTCATATTGACGACTTGCCATTGCACAACATTCTTATGGAATGTTTAGCGAAATGCGGTTTTAAAACGCTGTCACGCACAGAACAATTCCCGGCATGGCACAACTAGACTTCTTATTGTTCCTGAGGATCAAGACAGACATCAAGGGTCAAAATTTCTGGACTGTGGAAGCCGTGAGAGATGTGATCATGAGGTAATTGAAAAATATAATGAAGAAAAATGAATTTGAAAATCGTTTCTGTTCCCGCTGAACGTCCCCGTTTAGTGCCTTTTAAAAATTCTGACGTTCCCTAGTGGAAATAATATCGAATAAAGTTAAAAGTCTTGGTTTTTTATTTGACATTCATATGATTTAAAAAAATCATTCCGACAAAATTTAAGGAAACAGAAAAATAAATATCAAGAAAACTCTGTACGATAATAATCATTTTGAAAATTGCGGTTTTTTTATATCATTGAAGTATCAATAGCGTTCAGGATAATTTTATTCAATAGAAAATATGTTAGTAAAAGATTCTTCAGTGAACATTAAAATTTCATCAAGACAAAATATATAATGTTTATAATATTCACTTTAGTTAATGAATTTTCTATGCAAAAAAATGTGAATTGTTTTTCAATTTATTTCTAGAAATGCTGAATAGAGATTGTTTTTTAATTATTAAGCCACGCAATGAAAGTATTTCTATCAGTATAATTTGTTTAATTTATGAAATTTAATAATTATTTATATTAAGAGATATGTTTATTTTAGTAGAAAGTTTGTATCATTAATTAATACCGCTGTAATCAACTTGGTCAAAATGTGTCGCTTAGTTAAAAAAAAATCTGTTATTAATGTAGTGTCTTGCAAAAATAGTGACAACAGTAATACTATCACCCTACTTGTAAATTCCCCGCTTTCAATAAATAACAATAAAATACATATTTTTAATTTCTTTAATGAATGAATGATAATAGTTTGGAAAAAACTAGAACCTAGTTAAAAAAAAATTGTAGTTCCAGATTTTTTCCAAAATTTTTTTAAAAGACTAAATTTTGCAGGTATAACTGTCAGTATCCATAATTTAAATAATAATGATTTTACTACAGAACTTGAATCTAAATTAAAAAAATAGAAATATTTGATACTTTTTGTAGTCACATATCTGTATCCTAAAATAAGTTG
This sequence comes from Maratus speculifer, assembly GCA_964019185.1. Taxonomy (NCBI): domain Eukaryota; kingdom Metazoa; phylum Arthropoda; class Arachnida; order Araneae; family Salticidae; genus Maratus; species Maratus speculifer. The sequence goes on along the minus strand of OZ025294.1, from coordinate 162,711,466 downwards.
AGAGTTTTAATTTCGCTATCACTTCCGCAATTTGACAGTGTGGTAAAAATATTTAAGGTAAATAAATACACATAAATAATATAATGAATATTTCTTAGATTCGTTTTACAATTTTATGGTATTTAACAGTATTATGGTAAATTTATATGAAGAAATTATATTTTTGCATTTTTTATGCCTTATTGCATGATATTCTCTGTCAATACTTTATAAATGTTGATTTTCTCATAGTCTATTTAATACTGAAATTATCTTTTTATTCCCGTTATCAAAAAACATGAGGAGAAATTCTAGTTTATCATTCATATCTGATCTACACTTTAATTAATCTATATGAATTAATTAAATAATATACTAAAGTTTATTTCTCATCATAGGGATATAACAGATTAAAATATTTTATAATAGACAATAGTTGTACGGCACTGTTATTGTAGACAACAGATAAAAATACATATTAAATTATTATTATTATTTGCTATTGAATAAAATGTAAGTACACTATTTAAAAGATTAAAACGCTTTACTGTGAAATTGTAATCCACTTTTAAAATGAGAATTAGTAGGAAATGCTAAAATTAAAATTCGTGGAGAAAACGTATTTCTGTCAAAGTCAAAATCGTACTAAAATCTTTCGCCTCTATTGTTATCCATTTAAAAGAATTTCTTGAAAAATGTAATCCAAACCAAGTCCAAGAAAGGCAGAAAATAAATGACTCGGAAGCTATTCAAGAGAATAATAATTACTCACATTGAGTATGCGTTTTTTATTTTTCATTTTTTTCTCTCTTCGGATTGAATAAGGCTCTGAAACATTGTATTTACGAAAAATATGTCAGTTAAAACTTCTTCGATGCTCAAGAAAAATATCAATGGATATTGGTTAATCTAACCTCACACTTTTGTGGATTATACTGTCATAGTAAGGCAATAGCATTAGAAATTTTATTGATTTTTTATGCTTCTTATTATTTTATTGTTATTCATTTAACCCTCTGACCGCCGAGCTAAAGGGCAAAAATGTAATGTTGTTTTCGCCTTAATTTATTTTAAATGTTAATAAAAGAGGGATTTTCTATCATTGTATAATTTTTCTTGTAGCGTTTATTCTTATAAGCCTTGAGAGTAGCAAAAGAACAAAAATGTAATATTGCTTTCACCTTAATTTATTTTAAATGATAATAAAAGAGGGATTTTCTAACTTGGTATAATTTTTTTGTAACGTATATGCTTTCAAGCCTTGAAAGTATCAATAATAACTTAATTATATTTGAAGAATTACATTAATTTAAATAAAGCTTCAATTGCAGCCTATTGAACGGATATATCGGTTGCGGCAGTAGGACGGTCAAGAACATTTCTTGAAAAATAAATTCCGAACGAAACCCAATATGGGAAGAATATAAATTACTCGGAGACTGTTAAAGATAATAATCATTACTCACATTGAGTATTCGTTTTTATTTCTGTTTCTTTACGTTAAAAAAGATTCTGTATCATTGTATTCGCTGAATATATGTCAGTTAAAACTCCTTCGGTGCCTCAAGAAAAATATTAACCTTATCTAACCTTAAACTTTTGTAAATTGAGCTGCGCTATTAAGGAAATAAAGTTAGTAATTTTATTTTATATTATACTTATTATTCTACTGTTATACGTTCAATAGAATGTCTTGAAAAATATACTTTCGAACAAAGTCCGAGAAAGGTGAAACTAAAGGACTTGGAGACTGTTAAAGAAAATAATCATTACTCACATTGAGTAGGGGGAACTAGGGCACATTGATACACCCCTCTGCTGCTCACAGGGTCATTACAGGAAGTACCACAACAGCTCCAAAAGGTGATGCTAGTGTACACAATTACATAGAGGAACATCTTGGCATGATTCAGCAGTTTGATGAAATAAAATGGATAATTTTTTTTTTTTTTTTTTTTTTTTTTTTGTAGTTCAAAAGAAAATTTGAGTTGTACAATTGATATGATATTATACAAATGTTCCATTATTTTCAACCGAAAAGAATACTTTTCCTGGCAAGTAAAGCTATTCTTTATCAGTTGCTCATTCTTTATTGTTAGGTGAATTAGGAAGTATTGAATTTGAACTTTATTCAGAATGGCTGTATGGGGCAGATTGATACAGTCTATATCGGGGCATGTTAATACAGCCTAAATCCTTTTCTATTTCATTGTTTCAGTAACTTTTATTATTTTTTTACCGTATACTTCTTAATCCAACCATTTTTCGCCAAAAGTTTCTAATATTAGTTTTTATTGAAGTAAAATAACTCTAATTCTTAATATTGGAACATTTTATAGTATTTTTGCGAACGGAAGACATATCAATTTATCTAACATCTAGTGCTAATCGAACTAACAAAAGAAAAGGACGGCAGCCTAGCAAATCTCGAATTTATATCGATTTTCAAGATATAATAGTATTTTCGAGATGAGAATTGTTAAGTAAGAGAAACAAGCTGCAGAACAGCAAAGGATAATTGTACTATAAACAGAATTTTTATTATAAGTATAGTTAATTTTTTGTTTATAAACCGATGTATAAACAGAAAACCTGGTAATTGTTTCATCATTCCTAAGAAAGAAAATAATGCTGGGGTTGAAGCACGAGATATGACAAAGTTACCACAGCCAACAATCAGACAAGGAACAGCCAGAACATCAAGTCATTATTCATTTAATTTTTATAGCTTTAACACTACTTACAAATAAATTGTGGGTGATTTGAATATTTATAAATAAATATAGAATGGTTTGCTAACTATTTTTCTATGAAAAATATGCATTGGTGTTATTTTGTCTCCATTTTTTCCTATCATGTCTATTTAAATATCAAAGTGCCCCACGAGTTGTATCAATCTGCCCCGAGGATGGGGCCCATTGATACAAATGACTTTTTTTTTATTTTTTTAAAATTACTTGTAAAAATAATGTATAAAACAACAATTGTATCTTTTTATAACGCACTAAATAAGTTTTGCTGACACCACATGGAAAAATAACTTGACATTTCTGCATTCTGGGCACTAAAAAAATTCTTAGAAAAAAACTGTATCAATGTGCCCCAGCTCCCTCTCTGCACTTTTTTTTTTTTTTTACTCTTCAGGTTGAATAAGTCCCTACATCACTGTATTCACTCAAAACATCTCAGTTAAAACTTCTGTGGCGCCTGAAGAAAAATATCGATGGATATTGGTTATTATAACCTCAAATTTATGAGAATTTAGCTGCGCTATTAAGGCATTAAAATTTGTAACTTTATTATTATTTCATACTTATTATTTTATAGTTATCTATTCAAGGGAATTTTTAAAAAAATATGCATTTCGAACCAAGTCCAAGAAAGACAGAAAATAAATTACTCTGAGAATGTTAAAGAGAGTAATCATTGCTTACATTGAGTATGAGATTTTTAATTGCGTTCCTAATTACGTAAATACGTAGCACCTACAGTTGTCGTTCAGTCCGTCCGTCTACATATAACAACGCAAAATCTACCCAACCGAATCGTTGGAAAATTAAAATAGATAAGTATTATATAATTTTGCCGAGTCATTTCAAATTTTATGAAAATCGGATGCATAGATTAATTACAAGGACAATCAAAATTATTCCGTTACATGACGGTCAATGAAGAAAAAAGTTTCAAATGCATTTTAATCGTTTGAAACTTTAAATAAAGTGTTCTGTGTAATAACGCTAGGCGGGGTAATAACACCAAGTGTTAACATTTTGAATAATTATGAAATAATCCGGTAAATGACATCCATGTGCTCTGCACAGAAGTGTTTTGAGTCGCAAAAAAACCACTTAAAGTTAATTTGTTCTATTTGTAGGTCTTATTGTTTTTACAAGCAACTCAAATTAACTCGATCTAAAATTTGCGAGATAAGTTTTGCAATGTGAAGACTATATAATTTATCCGGAAATTCTTTGTTTATTACATATATTTGTACTGTGTTTCATGTACTTCCAAAATGTTGTAGAAGATTTTCGGTATCTTTTCAAGATAATTTGCAGTTTAAAATGTACTGCGCAAAAAGTATACCGGGGTAATAATGCCAATCCTTGGTGTTATTACCCCGGTTGATTTCCAACAGTGGCCGAACTACATCCGAAGGGGGTTTATTTATTAATATGGGACAACATTATTATCATTGTTTAAATGGTAAGATAAAGGGGGGATCCAATACCCAAAACTAATCTCTCTTTAAAAAATACTAATGTAAAAAATAATTTTAAACTCTTATAAATAAAGCTATACCAAAATGTTTTCGATATTCTCATTCGAACATCTTCAAAATCAGGTTTCTATTAAATTTCCACTGGATTGTTCAATTGAGTTTTTAATTTTATCTGCTTTCTCAGCGCTCGGTTTTTCAAAATTTTACAAATTTAATATTTAACCACTGTGACAGAAATTGTAACGTAACTAATGTGAAGCAGTTTGTCATTTGTGAGACCGCAAGATTTAAAGATGATTAAAAGGCGGGAATAACCTATAGGATTGTGTTTTTGTACTAAACTTTTTATACTTAGTATTCACCTGTTTGAAAATCTCTGGTTATCGTACTAAAGTTCCAAATGAAATAAAATTTCGGTAGTGTTTTTAATTAAACTGAAAATTAAAAGTTAAACTATAAAAATTAAAAGACGATCGGTGGTCTGTGAATCAAAAAGCTTCATCCGCCCCTGTCTAACTGCTTGTCCGCCCAGATCTAAACAACATAAAATATATATTTAAAAAAAAATCCAAAGGGAATTCACGGGGAGTGCTTGGGTTAAGTGAACTCTCAGGTTAATTTTAAACAATAGCGATGTTACTAACCCATTTACCTCCCAGGATTCCCTCCCCTAGGACTTGGCTCTTGAAAATTTCAAGTTGATATAATCGACGCAGGGACACAAGGGACCCTGCGCGATCCGAAGACATTCGAGAGCACCAATCAAGTGCACTGCACCAGAACCGTACAGGTTGACCTCATAGATGCAGAGACTCAAGGGACTCTGGCCGGTCAGACACCGTTCTGGAACCCCCCCCCCCCCTAGTGGGCTAACGCCTCTCAGGCTTTCAAGTTGACCTCATTGACGCAGGGACCCACGGGAGTCTGTGCGGTCCGAAGAGCAATGGGAAGCAACCTACTAGCCCACTTACCCCGAACCGCACACGTTGACCTCATCGACGCAAAGACTCAAGGGACTCTGTGCGGTCCGGAACGTGTTCGGGGTTTTTCTTTTTCTTTTTTTCCCCTTGTTTTTTTTTTCTAGTAACAGTACGCCTCTTTATTAGGTGCATTTGGACTCGGTCCGCGCGAATTACCGGACACGCTCCAATGGGGCAGCCCATGGAGCACCATGGAGTATTTTTCCTTCTTTTTCCTTGGGTACGGGGAAAGGCGGGATCTCGTCACCACCAGCAGCGAATCGACTGCCTTGCATTTCGCCCAAAAATTCTCCCTTCTCTGGCACTACTTAGCATTTCGGCCTTTTTTAATTTTGGTTATTTATTTTTCTAAATCTCCCACAAAATCGTCCCCCTTGTTGTCTGCTAAGGACATGCCACCGTTTCGGCTGAAAAATTTTAGCCCCAGCCCCATTTCACCTGGCACGGCGAGTGGGAGTGATGTGCGGCGCCAAACTCAGTACATTCACAAAGACAATAAACTACTCAATCCAGCAACTGTTAGCCACAATCAGCCGACCTCGGCACTTGTCTGCGTAGATCGCCCTCACTTTGCCGGCTAAAATTCCATCATGTACGCTAATGGCGCCTGGTGCATGTAAAATCCGCCGTGGGTGCAATATCCTCCAAAAGCTACCTGTGAATTATACCTCTGGAGGTACCTTGCCAGGTGAGGGTCTCGTCATCTGATCAAGGCTCTAAATTACGAGATCATCTTCCGAAGCCATTTGCAGTTCAAATAACAGGATGTACCATTAACCCCTTAACGCGCAATGTTGCCGGGTTGGCAACACCTGAATTTCCCCCTGTTTAGAGACACAAAAACTCCGTGAATATTTCAAAAACTACTCTAATGGCTACTTTAAATCTTTCTTATGAGTTCTAGATGGCAGCAGCACAGAGATCAAACTCTACTGTTTTTAATTAATAGGTATAATGTTTTACTGTAATACGCGCTTCACAGCAACGCTCTTCTCACTGCGCTTATCAGTGCTTTAATTTTGGGAGGTTACCACTTCGGCAACAGCTGTATGATTAAAATAGTTAGTGCAATCTTTACAAAACAATATCTGTGTGCTCCTCTACGCCTAAATAGATTGCCTATTTTTTTTCTTTAAATTCCAACTTTAAAGAGTAGTGCGCCGGAAAGGGTTAATTAACAGGCGAAACAAAGTATGCTCAACGACAAGCAAGTACTGCAAAAATGATGGCATGCAAAGCAAAGTTTATTGCCGCTACGTGACAATTTGGCGGTCGTCCGCCCCGATACCAGGTATCTAACCCGTTAAGCTGAGATAATTCGGCAGGTAGGGGCCTGGCCATCGGTTAGAAAGAAAGAAAGACCGGTAACATTAGTTAAAAGTTAAAAGGCGATCAATGATTAAAAATAATAGAATACTATTTCTGCACGAAACTTTTTGTACAGAATTCATTCTAATTAAATTGAATCTATTCAAATATTTCCAACAATAGTACAAGAACTCCAAACTAAAGAGGATTTCAGTTGTAAAGTTAAATTCTAAAATTTGAGGGGGAGGAAGCAGCGTTCAGTGAGATTGCTAACAGCAGTTAAAGGTTATTTTTGCTGCTAATGTAGAGATAATAATACATAGCCACATGAATTATGTATAAAATTTAATAAGAGATCTCATTGGGATAATATGTTTTATCAAAAATCTTAATTAGTTAAATAAAAAATTATTAAAGTATGTTTTATATAACGCCGGCAATTTAACTTTAGTATTGGAGAATCCGCATTTGTGTGGAGTTATGGGTTAAAAACTATTTACAAGACTACTATAATAGTACTAACAAAAATATTTATTAAATATAGCTCTGGTTATTATAAAATTTCACATGATTAAAATATTACATTAGAAATGGTTAAAACCATGCAATGTTTCTTATAATTTTATTTAAGCGGAACTTTTTAAGCAAAGAGAGGCACAGCGTGTTATATTCTGTTGAAGTTCCTCCTCACTCCTTTTTCTTTTACTTTCACAAAAATTGAATATTTTCTGTTGCATAGAATGCATACATGAGAATATAAATACTGATTCTAATAAACACAGTTAAAACCGTGCAATGTGTCTAATAATTTTAGTTAAACGATGCTTTTTAAGCAAAAAGTAGCTTAGAATCTGATATTTTTGCCTCCCCCCAAACCTTTTTTTATTCTTACACTTTCACAAAAAATGAACATTTTCAATAGCTTAGAATACAATTTGTCAATTTCTAGAGCTGTAGAGTTTGTATTTTTAGAATTGGGCAATCTACTTCTACATGCCATTATTCCATCTTATTTTATAGTTTTGTTTACATGGCGTTATTACCCATAAAGGTGGATAATAACGCCAAATAGCATTGGTCAAGAAATCACGCCATTACATTTTATGAATACGTATCTGTTAAATTATTTTTTTATATATAGATAGTCAATTATTTGCTGTATCAAATTCCATATTTGTTTGAAAGATACAATCTAAAACTAACCAGAGAAAATTGGTGAACCTTAACGTGGCGTCATTACCCCAGGATACCTTACATATTGTTACATAATTTTGTCGAGTCATTTCAAATCTTATGAAAATCGGATGCATCGATCAATTACAGGGGCAATCAAAAGTATTCCATTACACTACGGTCTATGGAGAAAAATGTTTCAATTGTATTTTAATGGTGTTACACTTATTCGAACATAATAAAATTGATTTGCATCTATAAAGTATATATTATGTTATACGTTTTCCATAATATGTGGTGCAAATAACATTTGTTATTAATTTACAAGGCCACTAAAAAGTATTCCATTACTATTCCATTACATAATGTTATGGGGAGAACATTGTTCGATGAGCATTTTAATTGTAAGTAACTATTTACCTATTTATAAGTGATATTTTTAAAACTTCGTTATAGTGCGAATGCACCTTATTTGCTACGCTTCATGTGTAATTTTCAACTTGTTTCCTTTTATCTATCTCATCAGGTTGAATAAGACTCAGCATCATTGTATTCACTAAATATTTGTCAGTTGAAAGTCCTTCGGCGCATCAAGAAAATTATGAATGGATATTGGTTAATCTTATCTCACAGTTTTGTGAATTTAACTGCGCCCTTAATGCAATAAAATTAGTAATTTTATTGTTATTTTATGTTTGTTATTCTACTGATATCCATTTAAGAGACATTCATGAAATATGCATTCCGAACCAAGTGCAAGCAAAGCTGAAAATAAATGACTGTTAAAGTGAGTAAAAGACTGTTAAAGAAACTGTAAAGTGAATAATCATTACTCACATTGAGTATGCGTTTTCTTTCTATCTTCATGTAAAATAAGACTCTGTATCATTGTATTCACGAAAAAAAAATGTCAGTTTAAACTCTATCGTCGCCTCAAAAAACAAATTAATGGTTATGGATAATTCTAACCTCACATTTTTTGTGAATTGAACTGTGTTATTAGGATAATCAAATGTTATTATATACTGATTCATCGATTGTTATCCATTCAACAGAATTTCTAGAAAAATATACTTTCGAACAAAGTCTATGAAAGCCATGAAATAAATAACTCCGAGACTGTTAAAGAGAATAACTATTACTCAAATTGAGTATGCGTTTTTCTTTTTTTTTTTTTAAGTTGAATACACTTTAAGTTCATTGTATTCATGAAAAATATGGTAGTTAAATTCCCTTCATGTAAAAGTAAATACATATTGCAAAATTTAACCTAATACTTTTGTTATCTTAACTGTGCTATTAATACAGCATGATTAGTAATTTTATTGCTATTTTAACGATAAAAAAATATGAATTATGTTAACGGAAATACTACGTTTCGAATCTGTGAGTATTTCTGAATGAATATGTCACACGCCGACCGTGATATCATAATGAGTTTTGTCACATTCCAACTAAATATTTTTTTATTATAAAATTGCTTTATTAAATGACTGGCATTCCGTGATTTAATAACAAAACATTTCTCTCCAAAATTGTGTTACATAAATTGAATAAAATATATGCTAATACAAATCATATCAAACCCTAAAAGATTGCAAGTAATTAATCAATCGATGGATCTGTTCATCAATATATGACGCACGAAGAAAAAGCGGGTTGATTACTTTATAATGATAGAATAGATTATTTTAAAATAAAGCATCGCAGTTGACAATAGGTTTTAACTTTTTTGGACATCAATTAAATAATTTTCATGTTGTATTTCAACACTAAAAGCCACCGAAATGGACGTTGGCACTTGAAAAAATTGATATCTAAAACAGAATAACAAAACAAAATGAAATGTATTATCTTCAGACACGGATATGGCGAGCTAATTTGAAACCTTAGACCAATGGTGATTTAAGAACTCTAAAAAAAGAAGAATTATATATTTTTGATTCAATTTCGTCCTTCAATGTATATATATGTATAATACCAACGTAAGGTACACTCAAGAGAATTGTATAACATTTCTAAAGTTTAGAATAAATACATTCCATCGAAAAAGAGGAAAATGAAGTGCCGAAAGGCTAAACATTTTTCCTGCTGATATATTAACTAATATTTACTACAAATAAACTGACCATTCCAAAGTTACTTGCTTCTGAAAGCGTAGTTGTGGTACCTATCTATAATAAGAAGAAAAAAGAAGATGTATTCTCAGTATATTTTATCTCCAATAGTTAAAATAACTGCTGAAAGAAGGGACCATTTTGACAAAATAAATAATAATAATAGTAATAGATGATTAATTTTTAACACAATTACTCAATTGTTAAATAATTCTTAAATCTGGTAAATTAACAAGTGGGAGGAAAAAGTCCGGGCAAAGATTCGAATTAGGTATATCATTGTCCATTGTATCCGATATCGGTATAACTGCTTTTGAATTGTAGTTGTGATATCTACCTATTAGTAGCTAGTAGCTCTAAATATATTTTAATATCCAATAATTAAAATAATTGCCGAAAGAAGGGATATTTTTAACAAAACATATAATAATAATAATAATAATAATAATAATAATAATAATAATAATAATAATAATAATAATAATAATAATAATAATAATAATAGAAGGTTATTTTTAACACAATTACTCAATCTATAATAATAAAGAGAGAAGTTTGTGAGAGTGTCAGCGCTGTTCTGAAGAGACCGCTGCATGTAGAGTTACAAAATTGTGAAAGGAGGGACCTCTGTGTATGAAATTTTGCATCTCGAAGCCCGATTATCGATTTTTTATTAGATTTTTTAATTTAATTTTTAAATCGATTTTTAGCGTTGTTTTTTATGTTTCGAAGCGATTTCTCCACATTAGTAAAAGGAATACGGTTTTATTCTTTTAACCCGAAAAGTAACCTGAAAGTAAATGTAGTTCTCTTTTCAATGAAGTTTATTTGGAAATCGTGCAACGATTTTTGAATTTTTACGAATTTTTTATGCTATTTTTAGTATTTTTCACATTTTGCGGCTATTTTTTGACATTGATAAAAGGAAAATTGCTTCAAACTGTTACCTGATTTACTATATTTTCTTTGCAACGATTTTTGATTTTGATCGATTTTTAATGCATCTTCATTGCGATTTTCAAAGTAGTTTTTAACGATTTTTCGAACATTTTTGCTTTTAGATGCGATTTTTTTTCCTTTTTTTTAATGTTATAGTTTTTTTTTTTTTTTTCATCAAGATCTTATCTATTTTTAAATTGCACGTAAAAAAGGCGAAAAACATAAAATTAATGAATCAGCAATAAAAAAATCATTTAAAATATTCATAGTAATATATAATAATAAACACAGCTGTTTGTAAGTATGTTAGCGCTGTTTTGAAGAGACCGCTGAATGTAGAGTTAGAAAATTTGGAGGGAAGGTACCTTTGTATATGAAGTTTTGCATCTCGAAACCCGATTTTCGATTTTTTGATGAGATTTGTTTAATTAAATTTTTAGTCGAATTTTAGCGTTATTTTTATATTTCCAGGCGATTTTTCCACATTAGTGAAAGGAATACGGTTCCATTCTTTAAACCCGACAGAGTAAATTTAGTTCTCTTTTCAATAAATCTTATTTGGAATTCGTGCAGCAATTTTTGAATATTTTGCGAATTTTTAAATGCGATTTTCAGTATTTTTTGCATTTTGTGGCTATTTTTGACGTTGATGAAAGGAAAATTCTTTCAAATTTTAACCCAATTTACTAAATTTTCTTTGTTACGATTTTTGAATTTCATTGATTTTTAATGCAATTTTCAGCGCGATATTTGAAGTAATTTTTAACGATTTTTTGAGTTTATGTGCGTTTTGAATCGATTTTTTTCATTTTTCTTAATATTATAGGTTTTTAAGCATCACGGGTTTCACGGACTCGAGCAAAGGCGGGCGTGTCAACTAGTTGTTAAACAATTCATAACTGCTGTAAATTGCCAAGTTGGAGGAAAAAGTCCGTGCCAGGATTCGAAAAAAGTTATATCATTGTCAATTGCATCTGTTGATTTTTTTCTCACTTGGACTCACCTGGAAATTTACAATATTTATAATGTTTATAGTAATCTTAATAAGTATCTGCATATAATGTTTTATAGCAATTTCTAAACTTTAGATAATTTTTGCGTTTCATATTTTCTTAAAAAATATAGACATACATAGTTGTATAATTTTAGACTAAAAAAATAAGCTTTTTAAGAAAAAAATATCAACCGACTTCAAAAAAGCGCTAAAAAGAATTAAATAATTCTTTAAAGTTCTCTAAGGCCAAAACGTTATCCAATAAGCACACATCGGATATTAGATACCGGCATAAAAAACGGTTAAATTTAATATGTATAATTTAATGTCCACCAAACATAGATTTTAGAGATAATATTATTTTACAAGAGATGAATTGACATATTTATGATTTATTTTATGAATATATACATATAAAAAGTAATGAATTACATTTTTAAGTTGGTGCCAAACAATCACAATCGATAATGATTATCCCCATTTTAATTATGGCACTAGGTATAATTTAGCTACAATTCTTAATATACATCAAATAGAGTTTGGCACCAACTTCAAAAAGTAATTCATTACTTTTTATATGTATATATTCATAAAATAAATCATAAATATGTCAATTCATCTCTTGTAAAATAATATTATCTCTAAAATCTATGTTTGGTGGACATTAAATTATACATATTAAATTTAACCGTTTTTTATGCCGGTATCTAATATCCGATGTGTGCTTATTGGATAACGTTTTGGCCTTAGAGAACTTTAAAGAATTATTTAATTCTTTTTAGCGCTTTTTTGAAGTCGGTTGATATTTTTTTCTTAAAAAGCTTATTTTATTTCCTACTTTTTAGTTATGCATACCGTAATATATAATTATGTGTACTGGCACACGATAGCTCTTTGCAATGCAATATTAATGTACGCACTTTGCTAAGTTCTGATGTATTCAGTTTACTTGTCACTGTTTGATTGTCAACTTTTCTGAAACCACTTACAATATCGGTTAGTATCGTTGTGAATCTTAAGATTTTTTTTGTATGGTAACTTCTTCAGACAAGATCTGCCACTTCGAAAAGCTACCGCATTTATGAAATCTTAGTCTGCATCGAATCCTACGGTCATCGAAAGTGGCTTTCAAAAGGTGACAATCCATCAAGTAAAGTGTCCTTATACATAAGAGCGCGACATAGTGCTTCCATATATGAGCAAAATGACTTCATATATTAATGTATAATAAAATGCTTTTCTAGTGTAGTCAGTCAAAAGTACTCCCCCTTCACTCAGAAAAAGGAAAAAGAAAGATTTTAGCAAAAATCGCACTATGCTTCAATCGATAAAGAGCAACACTCTAATACCTATACAGGTAGTAATGGCATCAGAAATGAGCAGTGGCAATTCGACGAGGAATCTGAAACTCATAACCGATACCTGGCTGCCTCTATGAGAGAGTGACAGCATTTCATTCCCAAATATTTCTTTTACAGACGCTTTTGTCCCAACTACACTGTTAAAAATTTGAAACTTTTGCTGTACACTGTTAAAAATCTGCTGCATTTTGCTGCAACGCACTCCCCTGCTTGTATAGAAAACGGTTACTTGGCCGTGAAATGGCGCTTTCTCATTGGTTGGAATAGAGATATTATATACAAGTGGTGGAGGGCATTGCAGCAAAATGCAGCAGATTTTTAACAGTGTACACTGTTAAAAATCTGCTGCATTTTTTTGCTACGCACTCCAGCGCTTGTATAGAAAACGGTTACTTGACTGTATTAAGGAGCATTCTCAAAGGTCGCAGTAGAGACTTTATATACAAGCGGCGGAGTGCGTTGCAACAAAATGCAGCAGATTTTTAACAGTGTATCATCACTTCACCACTTATATAGAAAAAGATTAGTTAAATGCATTATGAAGGATTCTCATTGATAAAAGTAAAGATATTCTATAAAAGCGATGGAGTGATGATGCAGCAAAAGTTGCAAATTTTTAACAGTCCATTGCATTGCCAGGCATTTTTTCATTATGGAATTTGATGATGATGATTTCCTGGAAGAATTAGATTGTACTCGTATGAGAAGTTAACAAGGTTGACGAAAATTGCCCGCTCAACAAGATGCTTGGTGACTCGTTTTTGTCCAGAATCGTTTCAACCAATTATATACTGTGCTACATGTGTCATATTCATATCGAGGGAACCTACACTGTAAAAAATTTGATACTTTTGCTATATCATCACTCTATTGCTTTTATAGAAAACGATTACTTCACCCAATTACGAAGTATTCTCATGGGTCAAAAGAGAGATATTCTACAAAAGCAGGGCAGTGACGATGCAGCAAAAGGGTCACATTTTTTACAGTGACACTGTAATCGGAAATGAGCGGTGGCGTATTCGATGAGTAATCTGAAACTCATTACGTACATCTGGCTGCCTCTATAAGAGAGTGACAGCATTTGATTCGGAAATATTTCTTTTTACAAACGCTTTGGTCCCAATTACACTATAAAAACTTTGAGCCTTTTGCTGCATCATCAGTCCACCGCTTTTATAGAAAACGATTACTTCACTGTGTTACGGAGCATTCTTATTGGTCATAAAGACATATTCAATAAAAGTTGTTGTGTGACGCTGCAGCAAATGGGTCAAATTTTTAACAATGTATCATGGAGCATTCTCATGCGTCAAAGGAGAGATATTCTATAAAAGCGGGGGAGTGACGATACAACAAAAGGATCAAAATTTTTACAGTGTACACTGTAAAAAATTTGGCCCTTTTGCTGCATCGTCAATCCACCGCCTTTATAGAAAACGATTACTTCGGCCTATCGTGCAGAATATTCATGGGTCAAGAGAGAGATATTCTTTAAAAACGGGGGAGTGATTATGCAGCAAAAGGGTCAATTTTTTTACAGTGTACACTGTTAATAAATGTGAACCTTGTTCAGTTAGGATTTCACATTTTGAAAAGATCGTGTGTCTATGTAAGTGTAACTTAAAAACATGAAATATGAACGTTTCTAATTGGTCGATTGCTTCTAAAAGATATTGAATTTTAATGTTTTAATTTTTTAAAAAGTTCTAATCAACAGATTTTTATGAAATTTGAATGGGACCACATGAGTCCCATACGCTTTCAAACAAAAAAAGAATTATCAAAATCGGTTTATATTTACGGAAGTTATGCGTGAACAACAAATACATACAGGTCGAAATCATAACCTCCTCCTTGAAGTCGGTTAAAAAATAAAAAGGAAGATATTATCAAAATCACACCATGATTCAACATGCGTCTATATGAAAGTAGTAATATTTGAAGTTAAGAATGTTCTTTGATAAACGCGGTTTTCCAAAGTACAGAAAATTTAAGAATTTTTATTCCAGAACTTGGCGGTAGTCGCCTGAACGAATTTGTTTTATGGGTGAAAGAAGTTAACTCGCTTAACTTTAATGGTAAGCTTATCAAAATTTTTCGTCATTTATATTTGTCCAAATGTAAATCTAGCACATAGCAATGTACTTTAATCACTTTGTGAATCCGGCATAACAAGCACCCTGATTTACAGACACTCTTGCTTTAGCGTGTAAGGCTCTTTAGAGATGAATTTTCAGCTTTTCGATATCGAATTCTCATGTCTGGATCGATGTGGATCTTTCACTTTGGTGGATACGAGAATTGTTCCAGCTAAGATTTCGTACTTTGAAAAAAAAACTAGCATCTCTGCAACAGTGGTTAGGATCGAGAATGATTGTTCGCTGTTAAGCAAAACAAGATTGACCAATCATAAGCCTTTATTTTTAAGAACTTTTCATTGTTCGAAGGAGAGAGTCTGGATTACATGGAGTGAAAATTTGCTATCGACACTGTAAAAAATTTGACCCTTTTGCTGCATAGTTACTCCATCTCTTTTATAGAATTTCTTTGTTTTGACCAATGAGAATGCTCCATAATAGAGCGAAGTAATCGTTTCCTATAAAAGCAATGGAGTGACGATGCAGCAAAAGGGTTCAATTTTTTACAATGCAAGCAGTGCTAAAAATTTGTATCCTTTAAATGTGCAACGATACTACTGAATTCCAAAGTGTCGATCACAGCGACATCTGCGGCATTTTCGTGATACATTATCTAGACTCGCAATAATTCTTGCATTTTTAGAAAATGTCCTGCAGATGTCGTTTCTATCTTTAAATTTCATTAGCATTGTTGCACATTTAACGAACAGAACATTTTAGCGCTTATTTTAAGTATTAAAGAGGGCGTGTTCACCACAACTTACCGGTTACTTACCGACCACTTACCGATTGTAGACAAATACGAAATGAAAATCAAAGCAAAGTGTGACGTCAGCTACAATTCAACAGAATAGTTTTCATTGCTGCCACAGTTTGCTTTTGTACTGCCCTACAATCGATCGGTAACATTGGTTACTTTTGTAAGTTGCTCTGAACACGCCCTGAGATAGCCGATTTCCACACTATATCCCCTAGATGCTATATTTCCGGTTTCTTGCATAAGAGAACTTGTCCGGAATCCAGGTAGAATTCGCGCTGTTAGCGAAACCAGATTAACGAATCAGAAGCCTGAATTTTAGCAAATTTTTCAATGTTTTAAATAAATTTTCTTGTTAATAAATCTCGTTTCACAAACAGCACAAAATTTATGTGAATCCTGGCCCTCGTCCAGTTAGGATTTTGCACTTTGAACACTGTTAAAAATTTTAAACTTTTACTTTATCGTCTATCCATCGCTTTTATAGAAAATGATTACTTCATTGTATTATGGTGAATTCTCATTGGTCAAAATGGAGATATTCCATAAAAGCGGTGGAGTGATGATGCCGCAAAAACTTCAAACTTTTAACAGTGAAAATATTGTGTGTCTATGTAAGTGTAATATGAAAGCATGCAAAAGGAACACTTCTAATTGGTCGATTGCTTCAAAATGAGTTTGAAATTTAAAGTTTTTATTTTTAAAAAAGTTCTAATTATCGGATTTTTATGAAATTCGAATGGGACCACATGGGCCTCATACGCTTTCAAACAAAAAAAGAATTATCAAAATCGGTTCATATTTGCAAAAGTTATGGGTGAACAACAAATACATACAGGTCGAAATCATAACCTCCTCTTTGAAGTCGGTTAATAATACTAACTCACGATTTTAGAACATGTGCAACAAAACATCAACTTTTATAGAACTGATTAAAAATTTTCTCAATTTTTTCAGTATTTAGCTTATAAAAATACAGAGCTTTCTACGGCTTCTTATCTAAAAGGCTTTCTACGGATCTTTAAACTATAGATCATTTTTGCGTGTCCATTTTTCTTTAAAATGCTATATACATCCTATACATATTTCTATTATTTTAGAGTAAATCTGATTAACTCACGATTTTAGAATCTATGAATTTTAATAAACGCAACACAACTTCAACTTTTATTGAACAGTTTTAACATTTTATAATATTTTTCTGTATTTAGCTTATGAAAACCATGTTGAAATTTGCATGTCTTGAATAAAAAAAATCTCTTTATATGTTTTAAAGGATCAATCTGTATAAAGATTAAAGAACTAGAGAGGAATTTAAAAGTGTTATTTCCGTGATCATCATGCCTCATCTAAGATTGAGTAAGATATGGATGAAACGCTTACGAAAGTGCAGTTGTTTTACGTATGTAAATGAATTTTTGTCACGATCTAACCCTTTGGCCAGATAAGGTTGTAATCTTAAAATCGGTAAAATTGACAAAGTTTTTTCCCCTGGTAGAAATAAAAATAGAATATACGTAGCATTTATATGTTAAAATAAACAAATATTTCAAACATATTTAACGAGGGGTTCTACAATACTGCATTGCCCTTCCTGTTGTGATATTTTTTTTTTCAATTAAGCTATAAAAAATCTCACTTATCACGCTGTTTGTCAATCTGAAACTTATACTCTAACATAACATAAACTTAAACTCTATCTCTAAACTGTAGATCACTTTGCGTTTCACTTTTTATTCAAAATTTTTATACGCACACTATTCACAATTCTATGTTCAAAGTTTTCTGCTTATTTCTTAACTATAGATCATTTTTTGTGTTCTCCTTTTACTTCAAAACTTTTTTACACATGCAATACATAATTGTATCATTTTAGACTAAATCACATTAGCTCACGATTTCACAATACATAATTTAAAATATATAGAAATACAACATCAGCTTTTGTAGAACCGATTTAGAGTTTTAAATTATTTCACTATTTATCTTATAAAACAAACATTTTGAAATTTCGATATCTTGAATAAAAAAATCTCTTTATATGTTTTCAAAGTATACATATAAGGTTTAAAGAACTAAACCTGAATTCAAGCGTGTTGTTTCCGAGATCATCATACCTTATCTAAGACTTAGTAAGGTAAGTACGAAATGCTTACGAAAGTACAGATGTTTTACAACTTTAAATGTCTTTTTGTCACGATCTAACCCTTTGGCCAGATAATGTTGTAATGCTGAAAATGGTAAAATTCACAAAGCTTGTTTCTCTCGTAAAAATAGAATGTATTTAGCATTCTCGGAACTAGTGTAACAGTTTTATATTCAAAATTATTTTTACATACAAAATAGCCTACGATATATTTAAAATCAATAGGCTTTCGACAACACTTTGACTCTAAACATTTTAAAAAATGAGGTTCTTATTTTTAGTATAATATATTTATTAACAGGCTTGTTTAATCAATTGAATTATAAATATTTATTTTTTATAACTTCTAAAAAGGCTTTTGATCCATTTTTTAAAATATTTAAAATATTGCTAATAGTATAAACTTATAAAAAAATCTGTATAGTTTTTTTAATAAAATAATGCAATTAAAATTTGCAAGCAAATTTTACAAAACAATGTATTTGGCATCAAAAAATTGCAATCAAATTAAAGATTTCATAAAAAAAACGCAAGAAAAATTTAAAAAAAACCTTTTTTTTTTTTTTTTTTTTTTTTTTTTTTTTTTTTTTTTTAATATTTATTTTTAGTTGCGATTCTCTGATCGTCTATTTATGGCTTAAGAAAAAAACTTTCAAAGAGATTATAAAATTGAACACCTACGTAAAATGCACGCAAAAACATTGTGTTACGTCAAAAATAAATATTTTAAATTTGAAACATCGCTATCAAACTAACACTTTGAAAATTAAAATTTTACAATAAATTAATGTTTGGTAAATTTTAAACTTATATTAACGCATTTAACAATAATATTAAAAGGAAACCAGAAAAATCAGATAATGTAGAAAACTTAAAATACAGATTAACTAATTCGTATTTAAAAAAAAATGTGAAAAAATTGTTCTTTTTTTAATTTTTTAAAAATCGTCCTAAAAAATAAAGCTATGAGATTATGGTGCAAAATAATCACGGTTTTAGAATGTTTTCAAGTAGTATAAACGTGGTGGTGTTTATAATTTTTTCGCCTTATTCTCTAAATAATTTTTTATGCTTGTGTACATTTTATCAAATTCTGTTTTAGATAAATAGTTAAAATTTTACAAAATTGGTTAATTAACTTACTTTATAGATCTGGGTAAAAAAAAAAAAAAAAAAAAAATATATATACTTTTACAGTTTTTTATGATGTAAAGACATTTTTTTTTTACTTTAATTCTCTTAATCTAAATTCAAAATTGCTTTTTATATCCCCAAATAATATGTTTTCTGATACCACTACAAATTTTAATCAATTTTTCAAAAAATGCACCGAACAGACATAGTGTTCGAAATATATGTAAAAAGTTTAGCAATTCTTAATAAAATTATTTATGCATGAAATTGATATCTTTTAAATTATATATGAGACATAATGTGTATATTTACTGCAAAAAAATATTTGCTGCCTCTATTTTTAAAGAAAATACATGATGTTAAATATCTTGCAAAAACTGTTTCATCTTACTTATCGGAATGTTTTATGTGGCCATTAGAGGTACTTCAATGGTTATTTTTTTCTCAAAATGACATGAGCAAAATGAATATGTAAAACTTTATTATTTTATTATTTAGCTAATAACTGTGGTTTTAATTTTTTTGTGATTATTAATGACTTAAATATGCTTTCTAAAAGATTTAAGAATAAAAATTATTTTATCTTTTAAAAAATTCTAAAAGTTTCACGTTTTTTTTCCGAATTTGTGCATGTCTAGTTTGTACAAAAATGTTGTTTCATTTTTCTATAGAAAAGCATATGAAGCGTACTTACTATTCAAAATATGCAACAAAGAAAATAATTCAAGGACGTTACTCAGTAAAATGTATCTCGTTTCTTATTATTTTTTTCTCTGTAACGAAGTATATTCATTCATTTGGAGAGGCAAGATAAAAACTAGGGATATTTTTATCTCAAGTGTGCGTTTCGTAATATCATACTTGTTCTTGATTTTTTTTTTATGTATTTTAAAAAAATAATTCTAAAATAGACGAATTTACAATCAAATTACAGGAGATCTTAAGAATGTATTATGAAAAATTGTACATGTTTCGTTATTTATTCAGCTTTATAAAATTTCGAATATCAATTTTGGTATATTCCATTTGTTGGTAATATTTATTGGAACAAGATTATTGAAGATCGATATAAATGTAATAATAAACAAAAAGATACATACAATAAAGCTATCAAATTAATTTTTGTAAGCTTGTGACGGAGTGTCCTTTGTGATAAAGTCACTCTAGCATTTTAGTGAGATCTTGACGTCAATGTTTTAACATGTGTAGCGTGGAAGCGACATCCATCCTCTATTCAACTTTAACTTTCCAGAGCGTGTGTTCCCCTCGGTTCTACAGTTAGTTCGCGGTTAGGACTAATATGCAAATTCATAGCGCCGTCTTCAGTTTGCAACATATAAAAGCTTTGATTTGGAATGTGTGTGGGGAGAAGGTGGCGAAAGCCAGCCGATGTGGTGAAGCGGTAGTAGCCCACAGAGATAGATAGATAGATAGATAGTAGTGAAGAACTTAGCCTCTAGTAAATTAGATGGTGTTTTAGAGTGAGCTAGCCAGCAGCGTACGCCGAGTTAGTTTATCAGGAGCGGAGCTACCCAAGGAGAGTGCCGGTGGAAAGAAATTGATTTAATACGCGAAGTATTTTAAATAATAAAGAGTGTTTGCAGCCACGGGCTGACTTATAAATATTTAATCTAGCGTTGAGCCGAAGTCAGAACGAGAAGCTGGTTTGAAGTGCTCCGACTAAGTCTAGAACGAGGTTGTGAGTATAGTTTCGACTTAATCTCTTGGTATTGTGATTAGTTATTGAAATTCTTGAACTGAAGCTCCACTTTCCCCAAGTCCTATCGGTTTAAATAAACTGTTGATTTTATCCTATATTTAGAATTATGTCTTCATTTCATCAACATAACCACTCTCCCGTTACAAGCTGAAATCTAAAATAAATAAATACATGCCTTAAACGAAATAAAATCAAAATTATCTGTTTCTTGCTTAAATATTGTTCTACCAATAAATTGAGATACTGAGTAATGCATATTTAAGACAAATATCTTCAATGAGAAAAAGTAGGTTGATTGGTTAGTTGGATGTGCTTTAAGGGAGCTACTGTACCTTGAAGTTGGTCAAAACATCGATTATCTTTCTTTTAATATTAAATGAAAATTTATTTAATTGTGACTATTTTTACACCTCATTTTTGTCAATGTGACAATTAAATCGCCAGATAATGTAAATTTTGTTAATAGATCTACAGCAATTACCTATTCAAGTAAATACTTAAAACTGATTTTTAACCTTGTTCATACTTTTATAAAGTTACTTGTTCGATTAACATTCAGGCTTTTTTGCTTATTTAAATAAAGGTTTGATTTTTTTTTACTTGTTCTCGACAGATATTAAATTATATTGTCCGTCAATTTAACAAGTTTATACTTATATATATTTTTTTAATATTTAAATTGAGTATTTGTTGATTTTTTTATATATATGAGAAAAGAATCATTTAAATGTAAAAATCCCATACGCATAAAAATCTACACACAGTTTTCTGCAATATAATCTCATGAATGTTGAAATAAATCGAAGCGAAAGTATTCATATTCATAAAAGTAATAACGATTTTAAAAAGTTTTTGTTCATTAAATTTTAGAAAAACAGGCTCTTTTACATTAAAATATATATATATATATATATATATAGTTTTTAATATTAAGTATTGCGGCACTACAAATATTGCAATATTATTCAAAATTGAAGAGAAGTTTCTAAGGTACAGAGTCCCTTCAAAGGAATAAGATTCCTTCAGGTCAAAATACGAATCCAATAGATAATAACAAGGCAATGTCTTTTTTGAGCGTTTTTACCTCTAAATATCAGCATGTTTTGCATATTTTTTATTTAAAAACATAAATTCATCAAAATCAGGAGTTAAATTTTTCATAAATTCCTGCGGTTTTGTCTTTGATTATTCCCACATTCCCGGGTAAAGACAATGCAAAAATGAATTAAAATTGCTCATACATATTTGGTACTTATATAAAGTTATGTATCACATAACGAAGTGCAGATAAGTTAATAAAATAAAAAAGAAGCGTTTACAGTTACACTACTTTAATATAATATGTCGTATTTATGTACGTATTATGTACTATCTATAAATCAATTTAAATAACCTAAAATAAATAATTTATGACGCAATATATTTTATTTCCTTTTTTCAATAATAAATAAAAACTATTGCAATAATAAAGAAATAATAATAACCTTTTCGTTAAATGTCTCATATTGCTTTCTGATTTATGTTTCCAACCTGTAATATGCTTGGAAATGTATCCATCCCTTGAAGCAAACTAGTATTTGTACAACGTTGCGCTAATATTTCATTTATTGGAAATATTGCAAATAAAACGTCAATATTGAGCCAATATTGGGATGTTTACATTTTGCCCTTATTTAACCAATATTTGCAACCAATATTATGCCAATATTGGGGTTTCATTGGAAATATTGCCAATAAAACGCCAATATTGTACAAATGGTGGCGTTACATTGGAAATATTTCCAATGAAATCCCAATATTGGCATAATATCGGCTCAAAATATTGGATAACAAAGGGCAAAATGTAAACACTCCAATATTGGAGCAATATTTCATGCCAATATTGCGCTAATGTGCCAATATTGCTCCAGGATGTAGCCAACATTAGCCCAATATATTTTGGCTACTGGGGATGCATGCGTATATTTTCACTTATTCTAAAAAAAGACTCCCGCTATTGTTATTACAAATTTAATTTGCGGACAATCAGATAGGTACACTACACCTTCAGTATTTAATAAAAGAACATGTTAAAAACAAAAAACAACTTTATAAATGTAAACCATCTCTTTTTTATCATTTATTTATTAAAAAAATAAAATTAGACAATTAAAATTAGCAGTTAGCCTTTGAGATGTTAATTATAAAATCTTTAACAAAGCGGAAAACATTTCACTGCGGATCTCTCGCATTTTTTTTATGATATAAAATGCATTTCTTGACTATTTGTCAGATATTCCAATAAACAAATAAATGCACAATAACAATCTCCATCTTCTACAACTCGAAACGATTATATTAAAATATTCAATATGGATAGAATATAACTAACATTTGTAGAAGCTATCTTCGGTAGAATAACAATAAAGCGGGTGAATAGCGATTATGATATCGATTCTAGCAATTTTTAAAAATAATAATAAATACTAATATTTTATCACATCGCTAACTATATAGAGTCAATAGATTGAAAAAATATTCAAGACATTGGAACAAATGGTCTAGATTTGAACCTGGTATGGCTAATTTTTCATTCTACGCGTTATTAGCAATGCGAATTAAAAGTTCATATTTGTAGGCGTAATTAATCGTTTAAAAACAATTATAAATATCAATATTTTTTTAAACAAAATTAAATTGTTGTTAGTAAGATAATGTTCTGTACGCTTGTTTAACTATTTTTTTATTTAGTTATTTATTTAGTATTTCCTTTATGGAACCGAGTATAGCAATTTTAAAATCAAAAAAAAAAAAAAAAAAAAGAAAAAAAAAAGTGTGACATTTAACACAAAAAGACCACTAAATAAATGTTTTTGAAAAAGTAAATATGAATATTAAAAAATAACAAACATACCACTTCAACCAGGAAAATATCTTACCATATATATGAAGAGATATAAAAATCATAAAAAGAAAATATTTCCGCTACATTTTTGTGCATTTAAATGAATTATATTATTATTATTATTATTATTATTATTATTATTATTATTATTATTATTATTATTATTATTATTATTATTATTATTAGAGATAATTTAAGAAATTACAAATAAATATGTTACAATAAATAAAGCTAAAGAATTTAACATTTTAACATAGTTAAAAGCTTTTATTTTAAAATTATTAATGTTTTATTCAAGCTGAATTTTGAAATGTCTAACAATAGATGAGACCCATAAAAACCTTCGCTGTTCAGTTTTTTTATTCTTACTTCTAGTCCATTAAGTTATAACATTTTCCAAAATATTGCAATGAATAAGAAAATGGCCCTAAAAATAATAGATATTGAGTTTCATCTCATTTTTGAACTCATAAGTGAAACTAGATGGTTTCAAGCAAATCAATATTATGTTGCAATGATTTCTAAAAATATTTCATGTACAAAAAAAAAAAAAAAAATAAATAAAAAAATAAACATAGTGGATTTTATAATATTTCAGATTTCTGTTTTTATTATTTAAAAATGTATGTTTAACTGAACGCGAATTCACATCACAATTATTTATAACATTACATTATAAATGGATTTAGGAAGTAATGGAATTGTGATGTACATTCGGAGGAAAATAAAAGAAACACCTACTATTAACTTTAATCAAATTGTAGTAGAAAAATTTTACAAACTGGTACCAAACCAGTGCTAAAATTACCACTGGTATTTTTACGAATGAAAACTAGTCCATTCGCTTTCATTCGAAAACCAGTGGTACCAAACGACTGGTTTGTTGTTTAGTGGTACCAAACGAATGAAAATCATGTCCAATTTTTAGTGATGTATATAAAACATTTTTAGTGGGCGATCTGCAAATCATAACTAGAACAAACTTTTTCCTTTCTATTAATAGCAACACCTAATTTTGAGAATACAGTTCATTTTTTCTATTCAAACTGTGCTAGGATCAGAAATTAAAAGTTATTTTGTGATAAGCTTTTTTTTGAGTTATAAACAATTAAAATTTAGAGCCTTCCGATGTTAAACAATTTTTTATATTTTTATTAATATTTCCTGAAACTATAATCCTAATGTTGTATTTTTGTGCGAATATAATGCTGCATGATATAGATACATTTTTTTTTCTTACAACGGCGTAAAATTTGAAATTGTGCGTTAATTAGAAGGTTAAAATTTTCATTACCGAAATTTGTAAAATTAAAATATTTAATATTGTAATAAAATGTAAAATTGTAAAAATAAAAATAATAATGTAAACATTTTCAAAATATTGTATTATTTATTGTTGGTCCAGGAATATTAACGTTTAATCCATGGCGTACGTAATATATGATCTATTATTATGTAAGCCATGTTTTGATCATCTTTAAAATGATGTCTTTTTACTTTTATTTTTTAAATATATTTTTTTGTCCTAAATTTTAGTCTTTGAAAAAAAAAAATCCTTTTTCATATAATTGTTGTAATTTTTTAATTACCTTTTCTTTTAAGTTTAACCTGTAATCGCGCGAGTTTTAACCAATTCTAAATGTTTACTGCAATGTGAGATATACACATTACGTATGCCACGCTGCAATATGTAATTATTTTACCTCGCATGCTAATATTTAGAGATTATTTGACTGTGCTTAGTTATAACCTTTAAAAAACGTGGCGTACTGCAATGTGAGATATGCATATTACGTATGCCACGTTGCAATATGTAATTCTTTTACCGCGCATGCTAATACTTAGAGATTATTTGACTCTTCTTAGTTTTCTCAATTTTAAAAACTTAGTTTTATATTTTAAAGTTGTTTGTTGTCATTGTGTTTTATGCTGATTTTCGTTTCATTTTCGATTATTATTATGTCTACTTGGTGTGAATTATTTACATATATTATTACATATTTTCTACGGATAATAATTTTAGTCCTTAGTAATTAAATTAATCGGATTTTATTTTTTTAAATATACTATTATTTCTTATTACGGATTTTAATGTTAATTCGTAATAATTAAATTATTCGGAATTTAATTTTAATCCGAAATATCAATCCGTGCGTAGAATGGGTTAAACAGCTAGTTATGAAATTAACTTTCGAGAAGAATATTAATTACAATCTAATGAATATCCTGCTTTATCCGAATTGAAAATTTCAATGATTACTTCCAAGTAGTTTTCGAATTATGAAACTTCAAATTTATGGATGAAGGACCATGAAGTAGAGAAAAGCATAATTAAAAAAACGATTACATACTCGTTTTATTGAATCAATTGGCAGTAGTAAATATTTAATAAATGAGTAAAATGGCCGCATTGGCAAAAAATGCATAAATAGCACATAGCAGTTAATAATTTAGTAGCATTTAAACAATCGAACTGCAATTTGGATACAACCTTTAAGATGTGTTCATTTTAAAATAACTAATTTTCCTGAAACTAAACGCGCAAAAATATTTAAACTATGCATTTAGTATAATTTAATATTTTAATTTCTGAGACTAAACTAAAAGTAATACAGTAATGCAGCTTAGGGGTTATGAAATTAAAAAAAAAATTAACCCTTAATTTGAAATTTATTTTTATTCGTTGCAATTGTTTTAAAATCATGTGCATATATTTCATTTTCACAAATATATACTTCGCCATTTAAAAAAAGGAAAACAAAAAACATTCACACTGTTACCAGAAAAAAGCTTTAGATAAATAAGTTTCGAATTTTATATGAACTACCAATAATCAAATGTTGCAGACGAGCTAAATACACAATTGAAAACTAAAAATATTTTAAATTCGCCAGGTGAACATTAATTTCTGTAATTTTATAAAAAATTAAGTATTTAAAATATCGGTGACAAAAAGAAAAAATTTCAACCATCTTTTTACTTGTACCAAAAAGAGGTAAAAGGGACAATTAGGGAATAAATAAAAGGATTAAATAAAACATCTTGCTGCCATTCCATCCAGACTAAAGTTAAGATGAAAATGAACTGAGGAAACGGAGAAAAAAAATAAATTGATCCATGTATTAGATAGAAAAGATAGACTGCAAATAAGTAGCATATAGAATTAGGTAGAAGAGATTAAAACAATCAATTGGGGATGCGAAGTAAAGTCAATGTAGCCATTAAGAAAAGCATTGATATGGTGCCTTAAAGAAAGTGCGATGCTTTCAATGAAACTGCAATGTCATAAAGAGGTAAATGTTTTGGAACGATTTTTTATGTACGTATGCATACATGAAAATTATAAAAGTAATTTGATTTGTAGTTTAACCAATTGATTAATTCTTGAATTGATCAGTTCAAAGTTTTGGGAGTATAGTACAAAATATTTTCAATAATTACTGAAAGAATATGATATAGTTATAATACTGTCGCAATGGTTATCAGAGAGGAATGAGTTCACAAGAGTACAAATAAAAGTTAAGATTTACTGGCGGTTGATTGTGACATATTTTGCGGGAAGATAAATTTCACGTCACAATGATTAGTTTGACCGATTAGTTTGAGTTAGTGTTACTTGTTAATAAACTATCCAGAAAAAATTATAGCGATTAATTAACTAAGTAAAATTATATGTATGTGCTTGCTATCATTATTGAATATCTTGCACAAATGACTGACAAAATCCAGTAAAAAATTCGTTAAAGAAAAAAAAACTGACAAAGATAACTATTATTTAAATCTCACATATATATTTTAAAATTATTTAAATGTATTACATGTGTTTTATTAAATATAAATCAGATTTTTTCATCCGAAAGGATTATGAAATACATGCTTTATAGAGAGGAAATATCTACAATTTTTTCGAACACACAAAGCTAAAACGTGAAAGGTTACTATGATAATTGAATGCCTTGTGAAACCTTGTGTGATAGCATATTCAATCAAAAAGTGATAATTATAGTGGAAAGAATATACAGAATGTCTGTTTAAAAACGGTTGAAAAACTCAAAATTAAAAATTATAATAATAATAAATAAATAAATAACGTATCTTTGCCGTAGTCACATTTTAGTTATAAAAACTAAAATGTGACGAAAATGACCATCAGGAATCTCTATTTTTAAAATGCAATAACTTTTGACTGATTAAACAGATGACTCTGCATTTATATTTAAACCTTTTCAGAGACTGTTGCCTTTCAAACGCTGTACGGCTTAATTGAATAAGTAATACTGGGGATATGCGATTTTAAAGCTATCTATTAGGAAACTAGTTGGATGTGCCAATCCCAAAACTTTCTTCTATCTCATACATACATTTTAATATTAAAAAAATAGTTACTCATTTTAATGCTTTAATAATTTTAATTCAATACCTTACCAACTTTGATTTTCATCTTAAATTTCTGCTTCAATCAATTAATCGGAGTAAAAACGAATTTCCGTCTCTGCACGAGCCGATGGACAATAGAATGATAAGCAGATTTTTTTTTTCAAATTCAGGAAAGACCTACTTGCCTTACCAAAAAACAGTCATACACAAAAAATTTCGTTCAATTCGATGCATAACTTCATGTACTTTTGGTCGGTATAATATTGAAATGGCACAAAAATCGCGATTGCAGCGCCCCCTTCCGACGGATTTTTTTGAAATTCAGGGAGGACCAACTAGCCATAGTCATACAGATCCAAAAAAAGTTTGGTTCAATTCGATTCGTAACTTCATATACTTTTGGTCGGTACAATATTGAAAATGGCACATAAATCGCGATTGCAGCGCCCTCTTCCGGCGGATTTTTTTTCAACTTCAGGGAGGACTAACAAGTCATAGTCATACACATACACAAAAAAATTGGTTCAATTCGATGCATAACTTCTTATACGTTTGGCCGGTACAACATTGAAAATGGCACAAAAATTGGATTGCAGCGCCCCCTCCCGGCGGATTTTTTACAAATTCAGGGAGAACCAACTAACCATAGGCATACACATACACAAAAAATTTGGTTCAATTCGATGCATAACTTCATATACTTTTGGTCGGTACAATATTGAAAATGGCACAAAAATCGCGATTGCAGCGCCCCCTTCCGGCGGAATATTTCAAAACTGAAGGAGGACCTGCTTGCCACAGCCAAAAACATTCACAAAAAATTTGGTTCAATTCTATGCATAACTTCATATACTTTTTAATGGTAGAATGGCGACATACAGACACACAGATACACGGACAGACAGACATTTTGTAAAAATATGTTTTTTGGAATCTCTGACCCCTAAAACGTATAAATCCGTCGAAAACCGGAAGTCGAAAAAAATTTCGATTACAATACTTTCTTCTATTGAAGATAAAAGAAAGTAAAAACGAAATTACTTATTCCCGAACCCGATATGTTGTTCGTGCTGGATCTTTTTTCTTCGAATATTTTAGTACTAGTATTGCTTTTCTTCAAAAATTACAAAAAAAAATGAAATGACGTAAACTATTATGAAAAGAATTTAACAAAATAGCACACTCCTTAGCTTTAACCTGTTACAAATTCCACTTTACACACTCATTTTCACGATAATACAGTTATATGTTAAATTAAAGCAGATGAGTGCTTATAAAAAAGAGAATGAAGAAAATATATAAACACTATCGGCTTAAAGCCGTCTATTAGAAAGTATATTCGCATTTTATATTTTATAGTTTTAATACTCAATCTCTATTTTAATTATTTAACGTTTTATTTAAAAACATATGTTGAGAGATTTTTTTTTATTAATTGATCACAGCCTATAACTCTTTTTGAATTTTAGCGAATGTATATTTAAAAGAACATGGTTAATATTCGTCATCAAATATTTTACAGTTCAAAATTTCTCAACACTGTCACCGATTGATGACACCATAAAAATGATATACTATAAATACTGGTATAATGTCCTAAGTGCTGAGACAAATATTAAGAGGGACCACAGAATCCAGTTTAAAATGATAATAAAATATCTCCAAGCATGTATCAGACAAAATATCGATGCTTGTACTCTGCGTGTACATATTAATAAGGTTTTAAAATAATTTTAACAATTCTAGAAATATTTTAAATTTATTTAGATTGTATTCGTTTCTGTCTCCTACAGGCGACATTAGTATTAAAAAAGATACATGTCAAAGAATTACTGACAATTTTAGGTTAGCAAATTACATGTACGTTTTTGTGGTAGCGGGATCAACTTACACTTGAGTCGAATGAAAAAGAAAAGAAAAACTTTGAATATTTCAAAATTCTGTTTTTTTTATGTGTATGTATACACAAAATACATAAAATATACAAATAAGAATAATAATTTATCAGTTAATTTTTGTCAGTTATTTCTTTTTGTTTACGTATTAGCTTTTTCGCATTGCAAGTAGTATTCAGTAGTTTCTCAATAGTATTCTTTGTTTGATTTTATGTAAAATCAAAGTAAAAAGTTAAGGTGTCGATTTACACACGGATTTTTGATTTCGTACACAATTTTCAATCGAAAGTATGGGGGTCGACTTTACAAGAGTATGTACGGTATATTTGCTTAGGATCAAATCTTTTCTCGGAATTTATAGATTTTACATTTTTTAAGATGGTGAAATGTAAAAAGTAAGTTTATTTGTGTTTATTGCATCAATTATCCAAATACAAAAGCCTTAATATTTGCTTGAAGACTTATTTAAAATATGTAATTTTTAACTGTGAAATTAAATATTTTAGCTATATTCTGTGCAATTTTATAAAGTACAAAATATAGAACTCTAAGCGCGAATGGGTACATATCTGCATTTGAAATTTATGGTAAAGTGCTATTCAAGATGATTTTGAAATAAATGGTTTCTTAACTCAAATACGAATATCCTTACTTCCTTATTGTTCATACTTATAATGCTATTAGCATCTTTTAAAAAAATAAATATACATTTTTAGTAATTCAGAAAAATACTACTTATAATGCATAATATGTCATTTAAAAGCGTTCTTTATGTAAATTTATGCACAACTTACAATTATGCACATTATACAATTACAAATATGCAAGATAATTATGCAGTACATTTCCATTTTATCAAAGAAATACAAAATATATTTAGTGTTAAATTTTTTAGCATTTTTTCAGTTTGTTTTACAACGTATTAAAATAAATTTGCCAATAAATTTAAGAAAATAAAAATTAAGACACAAATAGATTAAAGTGAAAATACAATTAAGTGTTAGTTATAGGACTCACAAACTTCTAGTACAAATTTAAATAATCTCTAAAAAAATGATTTATCTAAAAATGGTGTCACATAATTCAATGTAATTGCAGTTCACATGACCAAAAAATCAACGACAGTTAATGGTGATTAAGGCTCTGTGATATTTTGGGAGTTATCAGCAGCTGCTTCAGGCTCGATAATTTAAGAACGAAATATGCGATACGATCATAAAATACAGCAGCGCAGATAGTTCTTCTATCTGAATAATTTAGAAATTTATTGAATAATTACATGTAGCAGGCATTAATTATTGTGTAGCCAAAATAAATTTACTCATTTATAGGATCAGACATTAGCTTTACTTTTGAATGAAAAAACTTGCATTAATTTAAAGTATAATGCTATGCGAATTGAATATTTTCAACTGAGCGAAAAATTGCCCAGGCCGGGAATCGAACTCGGGTACTTGGCTTACAAGGTCAATGCTTTACCTGTTAAGCTATCTGGGCGATAGCCGGCTGGGATTTCTCGCTCAGATAAACTTATTGGTCATAACACCTGGTCTGTCATTTGAGACAGCTCGGCAGAATAAACCGCAGGTAATGGAACTCCATATAACGATGGATACGTTATATGGATAGGTTATAGTATAATGCTATGTTTAGATATTTTAACTTATATAATTGTAAACAGCAAACGTCAATAATAGTAAAACTGCAAATGAAACACTGAATATGAAACTGAACACCTTATTCAGAATAGATAGTTTTATGTTTGATTTTTTTTTTCAGAAAAATTGATTTTATATGTAATTATATATGTTGAAGCTTCTATCTACTGGAATATAATTTGTAATATAATAAAAGAGTAAATGTTCTTTAATTGATTAACTCTGTATCCAAGTTGCTTGAAAAATAAGATTATAAAAGATTAAGTCCCATTTAAATTAATTTAAACTTGTATGACTGCATTTAAAAAAAATTATACTTTAAAAACATACTGCATATATTATAATCACTCACGTATGAAAATATAACAAAAACACTCCAAGTTCTTCTTGCCATTGCTTAACACTACGTTGGACGCGTTGGTGACAATAATTTACTCTTAAGCACATGTATATCTATCTAGATATGTAATTAAGGTTTAAACATGGGTTTCCGTAACTTACGCCATGTGTTTTATTTTCTAAAGTGAAATCAACAATGTTGTTTATGAAGAACCATTTATTAAAAACACTCTATGAAGTTAAAGAAAGAATCACTGAAGCATATAAGAACCGTTGTCAGTGTAACAATATAAAATGTGGGAAACGAACTTCAATTTAAACTATACATTTGTCGTTTTAGGAAAGTTTCCCACATTAAACATTTGTAATTGAAAAATAATTTGTAATGTTTTTCTCTATTTTAGTACATTACTTGGTATAATAGTGTATTACTTTATTTTATTTTATTTATTTATTTAATTTTGTAATTCGGTCTTTGATTTATGCTAATACATGTATATTAAAACTAGATAAAAATTAATCGGCAGAAAATGAATTGAATATCAATTTAGTGGGTCATTTCGTTTTTGATGCTAACTTAAGCAGCATATTTGGAAAATTAGACCTATCAATAGACGTGTCAAATGATACACTGTTAAAAAAAATCTGAAATTCATAGATATATTTTTTCTGAATTTCACAGAAAAAATCCTTTTCACGACAAAAGGGCATTTTTCGTTAAAAGTCGAAGTATTTCATTATGTTTCCTGAAAATAATGAAATGATCGAAGACGGAAAGAAAACAACGGAGTATCTCAGTTACCTATCCTAAATTTATTTTTGATGTTTCTAAAACTGACATGTTGTTGCACAGAATATAAAAAGCTCAATGAAAGAATCTTGGCTCTTTTATAAGATTTGTATCACGCTGCTAAATTGCAACTGTACTGATACCAACAATTTTCTGAGCAAAAAATTAACCAACACATATTTTAACAATATTTTGACCCCCCCCCCCCACCGGCCAAAAAAAAATCCAATAAACTATCTAATTAAGCATATTAAGACAGATGTAAATTTTGCATGTGGGTGAAAAAAGACCGGGCCAGGATTCGAACCAGGGATGTATTGGCTGAAGCCGACAATGCTCAACCAACTGAGTCATTTGGATACGAACACTGGAGGACTATTTAGACCAAATAATTTTTCACCCACATGGAAAATTTACATCTGTTATAATTAATTTACCGATTGATTAAATCGTGTTTAAAATTAATCTAATGTCCTATTATGATTATTCATTAACTATAAGAAAATCATACTAATAAATCAATCTTATTAATTAAAACTTCCAAGAATTATAAGAGCATCGTTAATATTACAATCTATAAAAATATAAACACACTGTACAATCCAATATTTGCAATTAGGGATCCTTGAATGCGTAGATTCTATGCTTTGATAAGTAGTGCAACAGGATCTCAGACAAAAAGTCGTGAGTTCGAATACCCCCGACGGCGATTCTTTTTTTTTCCGTGGTCAATAAATATAATAACCTCTAAACTGATAGATAGATGGCATTATCAGCCAGTTTTTGTACCAAATTTATAATAGAAATTTACGGAGTTTTTCCTTTTTTTATTTCCCAGAAAGTAAAATCTGCTAACGGAACGGAGAAAGTCTGGCAACATTGCTCCCAATAGTTTTTACCGTAAATTCATGGATTAATTTTTAACAGTGTATTCTGAAAGGATAGAATGAAAAGTGTCTTACTTTTTGGTATACTTTTTAAGATGAAATTGAGATTTCTATTTACGCCATTACCTCAAAAGTTTTAATTTATATAAATTTATATTTTTATAAATATCACCCTATTCCTTATGTTTTATCACTTAATTAGAATATTTTTCATTTTTCGAAGTTTTTGGATAGTATAAAAATAGTTATCAAGATTAAACGTTGTCCAGATAAGGTAGACGTGTGAATTGTTATTTTCTTGTTATACACTGCTCGACATTGAAAATGCAACACCAAGAAGGAGTAGTCAGACAGTGATGAAATTTGGGGGAAAGACAGAGACAGCAAGGAGCATTAAGTGATCCTTATTTCAAAATGATAGTCAGAATACAGAACGAGAACGGCGTCGGCTCAGTAGGATGTAGGACTACAGCGAACTGCGATGAACGAAGAAACACGTCTAGGCATCGAGTCAATAAGAGCGTGGATGGTGTTCTGAGGGGTCACTTTCCATTCCCTTTCAACCATTTGCCACAATTCATTTTCTGAACGAGGCAGGGGCAGCGTCCGCAAAACGGCGTCCAATCACATCCCACACATGTTCGATTGGTGACAGATCAGGAGAGTACGGTGGCCAGGGAAGCATCTGCATACCTTTCAGAGCATGTTGGCACATGCAAGTACTGTGAGGTCGGGCGTTATCCTGCTGGAAAATTGCATTAGGCTGCCCCTGAAGGTAGGGGATTGCCACTGGCCGCAGTACATTATCCAAGAATCGTTGGGCCGTCATAGTGCCCTAAATACGAACTAGAGGTGACATCCAATTATACGCAATAGCGCCCCAAACCATCATGCCACGTTGTCGCGCGGTGGGGCGTTCCACAGTTATTGCCGGATTTTATCTGTCTCTACGTAGATGCCACACACGTATGCGGCGACTGTCACTGGATAAACAGAAGCGTGACTCATCTGAGAACGCGACGTTTCGAAATTCTGTCATCCAAGTCGCTCTAGTCCGGCACCATTCCAAACATTGGCGTCTATGTTGTTGAGTCAATGACAGTCTTCTTAACGGACGCCGTGAGTGCGGACCATGCTCAACCCATCGACGGGAAATGGTTCTGGTTAACACGGAAACATCCAGGATATCCAGGTATACATCCAGGGTACATGATGCAGAATCGAGGTACAAGTGACTTGCGGGCCCGCCACAGCTTGTCGGTGGATGCGTCAATCCACGTGTGCTGACGTCACTCTGGCTGCACCTGCACCCCTCAATCTTGCCCCATTTCCTTATTCCAACCATATTCGCATTAGCCGATGCACCATGCGCGCATCCATGTGGGTATCAGTTGCGATTTGACGTAAAGACCAACCCCTCTTTCTCAGTACCATCACCATACCTGTCGTAAAATCTTCTATCTGCTGGAAGTGCCTTCGTTGACGGCGGCCTGGCATTCTCTTCTATACACGTATCCTCCGATAGAAAAACAAAATTTCTTCGATAATTCGTCTGGCAGAAATAGCGACACGAATATTGCCCATTCTAGAAGTTCCTTCCCTTATATCTTACATCACGTGCGTCGGAGACCTACGCATTTCACATCATTTGCATAACTCAGTGACATGCGCCTACTCTGAAATTTGCATAAATTTCTGACCACTCCTTCTTGGTGTTGCATTTTCAATGTCGAGCAGTGTATTTATATGCTCGGCCATGTAGTTGTCTGCTAGTCTGACTACCATGTAATAGAATGAGATCTTGACACGGGTGCTGGGAAATGTTCAATCATAATTTCATCCATTCGCAATGATAAAATTTATATCAAGTTTGCTTGGGCACAAAAGAATGAGGGTCTATTGCTATTCTGATCGTCTTACAGGAATCATGAGCGGTATTCCATCTAAAAGCACGTAGTCAAGAAAACAGGTTCATCATTGCAGTTTCTAATCCTTAATGAATGATAATTTATACATGCATATTAATGATGTCATAAATATGGCAATGATGAAGCGTCACCTTTACTTAAAATGGAGAATTTTGTTAATACGTGCAGACATAAAAAACTATGCATGACAATCAAACGTAATTTTTACCACATATTCATTTCTGTACTATTTACGACTTTAATCCAAAAAAAAAAAAAAAAAAAAAAAAAAAAAACAAGGTTTAAATTTATTTTTTAGCTTTGAAAATATTTTTAATTGAATATTTTTAATTTTTTGTATTATTTTTTTTCAATTGAGTCATGTTTTTTACTCTGTAAAAAATTACATAAATTCACTGTACTTAACCGTGAAGTATGCAGTTTTACGAAATATGTCCCTTTTTTCACGTAAACGGTCAACTCCCATAACTCTTTATGTTTTACGGGTAAAAACCGTTAATGAAATGGCAAAGTCCGTTGATATAGGAATAAAGTCTGTTTCTTTACGGACATTGTCTGGAATATCTGCAGCAGTAAATCTCTGCTGCACATTTTTACAATGTAGAAATATTTTAGTTGTAACATAAAGTTAACATTATTATTTGTTTATTTTCTCGAAATTTGATTCTTTATATGTATATTTTCAGTTTTATCAGGCATACGTGCAAGGCGTCTTTTTTTCTCTTATTATCATATACCTTTTAAACTTATCATTTTAATATGTACTTATGAATTTAAGAATATACATGTACATTAAAATCTAAATTTAAGTATGATCTTTTTGTTTAAAAGAAGTTGGATTTTTATTTTTGAATTATTACACAAGTTTTGAAGCTTTGTACGTAGTGATATTTTTTCTTTTTCGTCGCCTTGAAAGGTAACCTATTATATCAGGTTTTTCATGGACATTTTTCATTTAATGAATTAGACTAGAATATATCTTTTCGAAACCATCTTATTTTCAAATGTAAAAGAACAGTGAATTTCCGTTCTGAATGTAGTACACCCGTTCTGAATTAAAATGAAGTTCCATGTATAATTTCTTTGTCAGTTCATTAAATAAAGAATACAGAATTTTTTACACATGCAGATTTATTTACTAAAAATGAAAGAATACGTATTACTAAGGATTGAAGACTTCCTCTAGATGTTTGTTATGATGTGTTAAAAGATATTTGTATTAGCTTGTAAAATATGTTTATGTGTATTCGACAGAATTATAAAATAGGGTTTCCATATTTTATAACTTTTGACAGTATTAAAAAGTACTTTTTTAACCGAAATTTTAACAACATTTCAAATTCATGTCATGAGGTACTTTTTTGCAAATGAAAAGTCCCTACAAAATAAAAAAAAATATTCTAATGCCTCATAAAAGGAAATTTTCATTTAAGAAAAATATATTTTAATTAAAACAAATAAGTAATAATGTTGCATGGATTTAAAACACTTAAAAGTTTCTGTTCAGGATTAAATTTAGAAACAGTTATTTCGATAGTGTTTATTATTGGCTTTTAAATGCGTTTAGTTATTTGAAAAATGAGTGTCCAATTTTTTTTTCCGTTTAAATTTAAATAAATAAAAATCAATTAAATTTCCTTCATTTAAAAATAAAAATAAGTTTGTTGAAATAATTTTATACTGATTAACTAGTTTCAAGAGGCTATATATATATTGCGGTTAAACTCAATAAATTGTAATGTGACTTGGCATCAAAAACGTTGTAACTAAATTATCACAAAAACTGGTGTTTGTTTACTCCAGTCTTTATCTGGTGGTTTATTATGCCAATTTATTGGTGGTGTTTTCTTGCCCTACGTTTGGTAGCAATTTAATTTGTATCACTTTTGGTGTAAATCAACACATTATTTTTATAATATACAACATTTTTTTAGCTGAAACTATATCTACATGGAAACATAATGGTTCTATAACTTATATGCTTGCCACCTGATATGTCTGGCAAATAAGGAATGACATATAAATTTTGTATCTGGCATATAAATTTTATTTCACAATGTTATAAATTAAATAAATTTTTTCTGTTGTCATTATTTTTTCAAAATTATTCTTGAAAATTACACTATTCATCACTTTTTTATACTCTAAAGCTGAAAAATTCTGACACTTTAGTGTACGTCTGCCCAAACGTTTTTAATGATTGCTCCTATTTCCATTATTCTACTGTTAAAAATACCCAGTTTTTACAGTGATATTAAAACTTTTAGAATTAGATGGAATTCTGCCAGCATATTTCATTTATATACCGTATATACTCGTGTATAAGTGAGAAAATTGTAGACAACATTTGGAAGTTGGAAATAGGATTCGATTTATAGAGAGTTAATTAAACAAAATCGCAGATAATAGGCAAATGGACCAGTCTTTTAAGTAATTACATATGGGTCTACGTTGGAGAGAGAG
This sequence comes from Maratus speculifer, assembly GCA_964019185.1. NCBI lineage: Eukaryota > Metazoa > Arthropoda > Arachnida > Araneae > Salticidae > Maratus > Maratus speculifer. Next base: position 162,673,274 of record OZ025294.1, on the reverse strand, counting down.
AGAGATAAAAGCGGAAGCGGGTCTATTAAAATTATCTCCTTTTTTTCTGCAAGTATCATTCTATTGATATGAACACATTTAAAAAACATAATTTTTTTTCGATTTTACATAATTATACTGTTTTAAAACATTGGTTATATATATATCTGATTTAAAGCGTAGAAAAAAAAGATTAATACGTTAGAAAAATTTATTTGTTTATTTATGTATTTTAATCCTCACAGTTCGACTTAAAGATAAAATTTCATTTTTTGCATTATTTTTTTAGACTCGAGGGGGTGGAAGACTTATACCCGAGTGTTTAAGTCTACCACTTATACTAACATATACCGAGTGTATACGGTATATATTTAAGTTCTAATTCCCGACAATTACGGTCAATTCTAAGTAAATGTAAATACGTTGCAAAAAGATATATTGATTTGCATAAGACATTTATCACATAATTTGTTGACAAAAATTTCAATATACAGAGTGTCTACTCTCAAAGGTGTCCTAAGGCTAATTTCTAAACCGTTAGTTTTAGGCTTATAGTTCCAGTGGCAAAAAAACTTTAAATGAGGTAAAAAAAAATATTTTCTTTTCTTTCAAAAAGCGATTGTTTCAATAAAAAATTTTCTTTAAAAATTGCGAAATTTTGATTTTGAAACGGTCGTCCTGTTTTATAAGTTATGGTTAATAAAATGTTTTGTGTTACACTGATAAGTAAGAAAAAAAAGTTGATTAAAATTGACAAAGTAATAGCTATTTAAAGTTGGAGAATTTTTATTAATACAAATTAGGAATATCATTAGATTTATTAAAAATAGGATTGTGAGTGAAATTTACCTGGCAATATAAATTTAAAATCTTTAATAAAACTGACGTGTAAATACAATATCTACAATTTGTAATAATAAGTAATAATAAGAAAAAAAACCAAAATTTAGCTGAAATAAAACGATTAAATTTAACAGCCTTAATGCTTACAATATTGATACGCATTTTAAAATGTTATTCGACTATACTAGACATAAAGCTGGGTTCTCTCGTGTTTCTTAGTTTCTGATAATTGATTCTGATATGTTCTATAGCACTGAAACAGAAATTCAGCATAATTTTTCATCATCGCTTAACGAATCTTTAATAATCATAAATGTTAATGTTTCGAAAATTAAAAAATATTGAAATTTTGATGTTAAAAAATAGTTGTGATTGTTGGGTTTTTAACTTTTTATAGCTCATTTATATATATTTTTTACCGATGAATCCAAAAATGATTTTCACTTTTAACACAATAATGCCAAATTTTATTCTTCGTTAAAATTTTAATTTTTGGTGTTCCCCCATTTCTTAAAGTAGTGTTAATCCTGTTCCATTTTATCAAGGAATGTGTCATGTGGAAAAACGTATAGATTTGTCTCCATATTTTTGGTGTGAAAATCGTATTCTTGTCACTATGTGTTCACTTTATTATTAAAAAAAAAAAAAAAATCCATTGCGCGTTAATGGGTTGACCATCACGTCATTATTTTTCACAAATTGTACATTTTAGAGTTAAAATTGAACCTAATCCTAAAATGAACCTCCTACCTCATCTGATTCCTCAGCTTTTTTAGCTGCAAGTCTGCCAGTAAAAACCAAAGATCTGAATAAAATGTTGAATTAAGTAAATTAAATGAAGTGAGAAAGGTTTGCTATATTTTTTATTATCAGATTTTTGCTACATTTGACATTTGCACTTTACATTTTTTTTCGAGATGGTTAAAATGAAAGTCATTTTCAAATTCAGAGCTTTTAATTAAAAAAAAATCAATTATTATTGTTTAAAAACACAGCTATCTCTTCTATTTTAAAGTATCTATCATTTGTTCTTTTTTCATTTAGACAATTTATGATTTACGAGAAATCCAGACATAATGTTTAAAAATTAACGTAATTTTTGGATTCAGGATTAAAAAAATTAATAAAAAAATACAATCATTGCAGTCTTGCGTTATCTAATCTAAACTTTATCTTAAAATTCTATGCGGTGATCTATGCGAACTTTTTCTGTACTCTGTAATATATTTACGAAAATGTAACCACCAAAACTCATAATGATATTAGTTGGTTGGTTGGTTGATTGGGGTTTTATGACACAAGCTTACTTTTGGGACATGCTGCGCCAACATGATGATATTAGATTGTCACAATATTTACGTCGGTATGTAAAGTTTAATCTCAATCAGATATTTAAAAGTGAGTTAAAGTTCGAGATAGAATTTTGAACTGGAAAAATATACATATGATATTAAGAATTAAATACAAGCTTATAAAAATAACATAATTTTTGTTAAAAGATGTCAAGTAAAAAAAAAAAAAAAAAAAAAAAAGTCGCAAATCTTTACAAGATAAAACTTAAATTAAAATAAAAATATTTTGCCAAAATGGAAATTAACATACATTATGTTACTTGTCATTATGATTACTTGTTATTATGTTTACATGTCAGTGGAATAGGAAAATTTCACTAACTGTTAGTCATAAAACCGCGGAACCGTTTCAAAATTAAAAATTCATAAATTTGTAATAAATTTTTACTGACCCAAATTCCTTTTAAAATATTTCTTTATTTCATTCAAAAAATATTTCTAATTGGCGCTAAATGTCTATGACTAACGATTGTAGAATTAGACATTTGCCACTGTTGATAGTGGACAACATGTAGTCTTCTACTGCTGTAAAAATTGAACAATGCTGCCAGTAATTTAGTTTCAATTGAATGTGGTTATAAATAAAAGTCAACACTATAAATATCTTGTTGTGCCCAATCACATTCTCTAAGATATAGAAAATGAAGTATAATAAATAAAATTAATAGAAAAAGCTTATATAAAAGTTTTTGTACAGCTATAGAATACGATAAGTAAAAATAAATAAATAAATAAAAATAAAAATAACTCTTTTGTTTTAAAATATACTTGTTCTCCTTCATTTACAAGTTTCTTCATATTTCATCATATTCTATTTAAATCTCCTTTAAAGTATTTTATAGAAAATTAGCATCAGTTGAAAGTGTATATGTTTGAAAATCTGCTTTAATAAAAAGGAAATCTGGATATAGTGGCTTTCTTTTAAATTACAAATTAAAAAAATTCTGTGTAAATTTAGAAATGCAAACTGCTATGCATTTGTTCGTTTCAAATTTGCAGTGAACTCTCTTTATATATATGCAGTGGAACCCCGCTAATTCGGACCCCGTTAATTCGGATCGCGATATAATCCGGATTGGTCTGGTCGATTTTTTTTCTAGTTTGAGAAGCAATGGCGAAATTCCATGGCATAAATTTATTTTATTCTCATAGTCTTAATAAAATAGTCTTTTCGGAAATATTTCCGGAAAATACCTTAAGCTTTCTTTTATAAAATCTATGATGTGATTTATGAAAGGAACAAATAAGCATAATTTATGTTTTGTCAGTTCAGGTTTTTATAGTTTTCTATGTAATTTATTTAAAAATGTCTATTACAGCTCACTGCACAATTAAGTTTTACTTAAAGTAAAGCATTGCAAGATAATAAGGTAAAATAGTCTATATAGACATACTGACTGATAAGGATCGCTTTCCGAGCTTTGTCAGCTAGACCATGGGGGTCTGTCAAGATTGTTTCCTTCTCTTCGTGAGAAAATGCTTCGACAAATCACTTAGAGAAAATTGAAATGGAGGAATAAACTAGAATGAAAGAAATATTACAACTGAAGATTTTGTGAGCATGTTAAAATAAATTGATGATTGCTCAGATGTTGATATCAGCGAGGTAACCAATTTGTTGGAGCAGAAAATAAAAAAGTTTGCTCCTCAATTACAGATGACGAAATAATCACTTTGTGCACAACTGAATAAAATGAAAATGAAGATGATACAGACGAAAATACCCTTATTAATTATGATCAATCAAACGTTATTAGCCATAATGGAGCAACGTTCCATTTAGAACAATTAATGGTTTATTTTGAACATCGTGTGGATGCTACACCCAACGAACTACTTATGCTCAATTATATGTATGACCATGCGGCCTGCACAACTGGCACAGCAGAAGATTACAAACTTAAAATTACAAAGTAAACATTATTACTGTAAATATTGAATATGTTCAAAGTAAAGATGAATTTCTGGACGCATGTTTTATTTTATTTCACCGGTTCACATTCTCCGAATAATCTGGATTGGGTATGGTTCCAATTAATCCGAATTATTGGAATTCTACAGTATATATATCACCAAAAATAATCTCACAAAAAATCTGTATTTGAAATGTCTAAAATGCTTTTATCTAGTATCTTTATATTTTAATGAATAGCAATTACCTTAAATTATTAATAAAAAATAGCTTTAATCAGTTTTAAACCTATCTTTTTTTATTCACGTCCTTTTACTAATTTTCCGCACTAAATGAATTTGTTTTGAGTTTTCTAGGTAAAATAAATGGAAATCTGTAACAACGGAAGGAATAATAATGTTAAAATAGATCTGAAAAATATCGAAAAAATATCGAAAGAAACCGAGAAATCTCTTTAATTATTTTTTTATCGATGTCCTAGATATTTCTTTCAATAATTGCCCGTAGTAAGTAAACTGAGTTCGAAAATTCTGGATAAAAGAAATGGAAACCTATAACATTAAAATAGATTTGAAACGAAAAATCTTTTCAATTACTTTTAAAGCTATCTTTCTTTATCGAGTCATAGACCAATTTTTTACAAATTCTCCGGAGTAAATAAAATGAATTTGAATATTCTGGATAAAAGAAATGGAGACCTGCAATAAAATTGCGGAAAAATAATATTAAAATACACCTGGAATAAAACGAAAAACATACAGTTAAATCTTATTATATTAATTACAGTTAAATCTTATAATTACATTTTAGTAATATAACCGAAAAATCTCTATAATTATTTTTAAAGCTATCTCTCTTTATCGAGTCATAGACCAATTTTTTTCTAATTACTCTGAGTAAATAACCTGAATTCGATAATTCTGGTAAAAGAAATGGAAACCTGCAATAATATTAAGGAAAAAATAATATTAAAATAGACTAGGAATAAAACGAAAAAACATATAGTTAAATCCTATAATATTATTTACAATTTAGCACTATATCTATGAAAATAGTTTATTCCTGTTTACATAACTTTATAATTCTGAATTCACCCATGGATATCTCGCCCTAAGCACATTAATGATTTTTTAATGACAACATTCCGTAAGAAAAGTGACTTAAAAGAAAATGTTTCCGGAAAGCGGAATGTGTAAATAATGTTGAAGTTTGTTTATTTTTTCACAAAATGTTTCATCGCTTATGAACGTTTTTATCTTTTTCTCTTTTTTTCTACATTACTGAAAAGAGAAATGGATAATGTCAAATATGAATGCAATGAAAGAGAGCTTAATGTATTTTAAAGTACATAAAAATGACATCTGCGAATATATTAATTGTACATAAAATCTTCTAAAGTATATTTATTTTCGTGCTTAGCAGTATAGTAACAATATACAAAATAATAGTTTTAGTAAAAGGATTTATCATTCTTGTTTAAGGGAATCTTTCAGAAAAATAATTTAAGGAAGAAGTTTATGTTTCATTTCTAATTTATTAATTTTTTTATTGTTATTAATGATACTACTTTATTGTGATTTTTGATTAAACAATACTAAAGATTAGGGACATATCCTATAATGATGACTTTCACTCGTGAAGTACACTGTAAAAAATAAATAAATAAATAAATAAATAAATAAAAAATAAAAATAAAAAAAAACTGTAAAGTTACCAAGATTTTTCTAATAAACTTGTATTCCAAGAACTTTTCATGTAACGGTAACAGTAAAAACTCGTGTACCCTTCCTTCGTTACATGAAATTTTGCTGTTATCGTAATATGAAAAGTGCTTGGAATGCAAGTCTATTAGAAAAATTCTAATAGCTTTACATATTTTTTACAGTGTAGTGACACAATAATTATAAAATTAATATTTAATTCTCAATAAATAATACTAAGAAAAGATATTTCATCTGAAAATAAAACTTTAGAATTTTAAATGTAATAATTGCATTCATTACGAAACATAATTACTATCAATGGTAATGAAAGATTGTAAAGAGTTTAATGTTCCTTCTCTAGAAAAAAGTGTAGATAGATATAACTATAGAATGTGTATAAGCATTCGGTGTAGGATTAAAAGGAAAATAAATATAATAAAATAATAAAAATTTGTTGTAATTTTAAATTACGAAAGTGCAAACAAATTACCAAAACATTAATAAAATAACAAATAAAAAGTTAAGTGCAATGTGTTTAATGTCAAATGAATATGCCATTTACGATCATAATCGAGCAACAGTTTTTTGGAAGGTGATGTGGTCAAATAGGGCCTCATTACGAAAATACAAATAACTTTTGTGGCTAATAAAATTATAACTCGCTTACTTTTTCTTTGAAGCATTTTCTCATTTATATTTTTAAAAAGTATTTTTACGTATTTAAAGATTGGTATTGTTTTTATGCATTTCTTGATTTACTAGAGTTCTAGAACTTGTACACAATTGTATATTTCCGAAAACAATACACTATAAAAAGAAAAAATAATATCTCTCAATTTGGAAAGAAAAAACTGTTAGCTAGAACGTCAGTAAAATCTATTTTTAATGAAAATATTTTGTGTTATTACGAATTTACTGGCCAAATCTGTTAATATAAGAGAAAAATCGTAGTAAATACTTTACAGATTATCATTCTATATAAAAAGAAGATTTTTACTGAATTCGCGTTGATTATTTTCTCTAAAATCAATATTCATTTTTTCTTTAATCTTTAGAGACAATGTACAAGATTCCAAATTAATTCTTTTTTTTTGTGATTACTAGGAGATTAGTTTAGGAAAATTTAATAACCATAAGTGACCATAAATGCTAATAGCAATGTACAAAAGAGTAGTGTACAAGTTTTTCTTATATTGTTTACTTACAAACATATGTTTTTCATAAATACTAAACCTTACTTGATCCCTCTTGATTAATTTTATAAATAGAAATGATACAGACAACACATATTTAAATGGGGTTTCTACAAAATCAATTTCTCCGTTATTTTTATGAACGGTAAACTTCATTATGCAGGGTATATTACTACAAAAACTGTCCAACTTGAGAAATGTATAGTGCACACATACACGACATGGATTCACATATCAGTGCAGCGTCCAACATGTTGCAGATGTGAGTTATGTTACAAAGCAATATTGCCAGTGGTCTGCTTTTTAAAATTCAGATTATTTAATTGGCATTACTTTTTGAAAACGGTAAAATTCTTCTTATTAAATGACATATTAAATAAGGCAAAAATATAAGGAATTTTTCTATTTCAAAAAAGTGATGTCAATTAAGAAATCTGAATTAAAAAAAGTATATGTGGCACTTGGGGACTGCCGCGGTAAAGCTATTGCATAGCATTTTTTATCAACTTATGCAATTATAATTATTTATCTTTTATATATGCAGTTTTTTTTTTTGTCTTTGATATTAATTCAAGTTAAACATTTTGAGCGTGATGACCGATAACAATTTTTTTTTCTTGTATTGAACAAATGAGAAGTTAATATCGTTTAAAATATTTTTATTATCTTACAATACATGTAGGTTAATCAGGAATTTTTATCATTGAAACTATACGTTTATGGTAGCTGAAATAAAAAAACATAAGTATAAGACTTGATATTCTCAAAATATCTGAAAAATACCGCGTTAATGTCTGCCGAAGTCTACGGAGGGATACCGTACCGAAGTCTGCCAAACTGAAGCGTCGATAGCTGGAGTGTTAGGTTTTTTTTTCTCGTTACAGAATTTCTAGATTCTTTCGCCGCGCTCAAAGCCCGCGATAAAAGCTATGCAATACCTTAATAAATTACAAACAAAATTTGGCCGCGCTACGAAAATTAGATCGCGAGTTATAAGCATTTTAAATTTTCCGAACCTCACCGTGGGGGTCTCCTGTCACCAAAAATTAACACTGTCTCATAATAAATTACCAAACAAAATTTGGCCGCACTACGAAAATTAGATCGCGAGTTATAGGCATTTTAAATTTTTCGACCCTCACCTCGGGGGATCTCCTGTCACTAAATATTATGAGACACTCTCATAATAAATTACCAAACAAAATTTGGCCGCGCTACGAAAATTAGATCGCGAGTTATAAGCACTTTAAAATTTTTGACCATAACCATGAGGGATCTCATGTCACCAAAAGTAACAGTGTCTCATAATAAATTACCAAACAAAATTTGGCCGCGCTACGAAAATTAGATCGCGAGTTATAAGCATTTTAAATTTTTCGACCCTCACCGTGGGGGGGGGTCTCTTGTCACCAAAAGTAACACTGTCTGATAATAAATTGCCAAACAAAATTTGGCCGCGCTACGAAAATTAGATCGCGAGTTATAAGCATTTTAAATTTTTGATCCTCACCGTGGGGGGCTCTCCTGTCACCAAATGTAACACTGTCTCATAGTAAATTATCAAACAAAATTTGGCCGCGCTACGAAAATTAGATCGCGATTTATAAGCATTTTAAAATTTTCCACCCTCAGCATGGGGAGGGGTCTCCTTTCACCAAAAATTAACATTGTCTCATAATAAATTACCAAACAAATTTTGGCCGCGATACGAAAATTAGACCGCGAGTTATGAGCATTTTAACTTTTTCGACCCTCACCGTGGGGGTCTCCTGTCATCAAAAGTAACACTGTCTCATAATAAATTACCAAACAAAATTTGGCCGCGCTACGAAAATTGATCGCGAGTTACAAACATTTTAAGTTTTTCGACCCTCACTGTGGGGGGGGGGTCTCCTTTCACTAAAAATTAACACTGTCTCATAATAAATTACCAAACAAAATTTGGCCGCGCTACGAAAATTAGATCGCGAGTTATAAGCATTTAAAATTTTCGATCCTCAACATTGGGCGGGTCTCCACTCACCAAAAGCTACATTATCCTACCTTGTTATATCTTAAGACGATTCTTTTCTATACACATTCTATCAGGAATTTTTATTATTGAAACTATAGATTTATAGTAACTGATATAAGATATATAAGTTTGAGACTTGATATCCTCTAAATATCTGAAAAATACCGCGTCAAGGTCTGCCATAGTCTACCGAAGGATACCATGCAGAAGTCTGCGGAAGTGAAACGACGGTAGCCGAGTGTTAGGTTTTTTCGTTACGGATGTGTTAGGATATTTCTCGTTACGGAATTTTTGGATTCGGTCGCCGTGCTCAAAGCCCGCGATAAAAGCTATGCAATAGCTTAAAAAGTTGCATCTGACAACACTGTACAAAAAAGCAGAGAAAAAGAACTGATGCAGTAACACATTTAAAGGACAGAAAATATTTTATTGAAAGGGTGTAGTGCAGAAGGGGGTTGAAATTACACTCAAATGTCGCCCAGCAGGCTTGAAAATGGAACCAGATAGATTTCTGGAAGTTTCTTGGCGTGTCGTGTACCCTCCCGGCAGCTGGTGATATTCTGTCGACGATTCATTAAACTGAAGTAACATCAGGTCTGACAACTTTTGATCTTAATTTTGACAATCTTTTAAAGTACAACTTTTCAATAAATTGTTTTCTGTCCCATTAATTTATCGCTCTTTATGTTATTATTCTCTACTTCTCAGTACCAGTGTTGTCAGTAAATTACTTTTTTTTCTTCAGGTTTCTTGTCTGGCATCCATTTTTGGAAATTGTGAAATTCCCCTTATTTTTGCCTTAATGTATACAAGATAGAACCCATGGAGTTTTGACGAAGGAAAATTTAAAAAAAGGAAAAGTTTCATTTATTTATAATTAGCCGACAGAGTTATTTACAATAAAAATGCACCTTATATTGGTAAGTCTAAATCTTAAACAAATGATATTTAACCAAAAGTTTATAAAATTATATTTCTATAAAACTCAGTTCTGGAAATTATTAAAAGTAAACATTGATCGTATATGTAAGTCGTATAATATATATTAAAGATCTGTTATTATAATAAAGTTATCAAATAAGGTTTTTCTGCATAGTATTTCAAACTGGAAAGCAGCAAAACGTATTCGAGTTTGAAGCAATCATGGAATTGTTTTACCTATCAAATCTTAACCTGGAAACGTCTTTACAGCCTCAGAATTTGAATATGTACATTTCATAGCCGTATTCACCTCTCTAAAAAATTGGTCTTTTAATTTTATAATTTTAAAATAATTTTAATTCAAAACTTGAAGTCTCGATTACAACTAGCATAAAACAAATATTAAAATATTTACATTATATGTTTAGTTACCTATATTATCAAAAGCTGCAGCAAGAAAGCAATTAGGTATCTAATAAGGTGCATATAAATAGAATGAATAAAAGTAATATTGTCATACATAAATCTAAGTATTTTTCTTTTTTTCAAGTGGAAACTTGAACATGATTTTTTTATTCGCCAGGACATATTTTTTGAATTGTCAGGAAATAGTTTAAAAAAATGTGAATTTTACAGTACCCGACTTACGCAAGGACATGCGGACAAATTGCCTCGGAATCCCTTCTTTCATTAAAATTAGCCTACATGAATCAAATTTCATATATTTTCAAATATTTAAGAAGGTAACAGTGGTCCTTCTCCTCTTTCATTCCAGTATACCATAAACCTATGCAAAAAATAAACTACATAAGAAAATTAATAATTAATATTTTACTATAGCAACTTAGTATTTTATTGTTTTCAAAAGCAATTCTTTTTTGATGTTTTTCTTGAAGCGTGGCGAGTTAAAACCCTTAATTATGACCAGTTTGCGATATTTACTTCCAGCAATTTATGTCTGTTAGCTTTTTATGCATATAAACAAAGAAAAATTTTGCAGTGAGAAAGTTCTGTCAACTAATCTATAATTTTTTTCTATATTTATCCTGATAGTACTTTTTCTTAAAGTTGTGACTACATTTTTGTGATACCCTGTATACAGATATGAACTGCATCCAGTACAAAATTTATAAATATATACAATACGCATAAAGTTTAGTACTATCCATTTTCACATTATTCACAATAGAAATTCTATTTACAGACACAAGAGGGCCCCAAGAATAATACTTGCCCCGTGGCCGCCTATAGCCTTAGACGAGTCCTGTTTTTTTTTTCTTTTTTAAAAATTAATCTGACTTTTTTTTTTCCTTCTTCTTGAAAATCATTCGTATTTTTCCCATCATTGAGTGAAACTTAAAAGCAAAAGTATATTTAATTTGAAAGCAGTTGTTTTTCGTTTACAAATCATCCTTTTTTGCATTTTACTATAATATCTTTTTAATTTAGCGCTTAATGTTTCGGCATTCAAAATTTGAAAGCAGAGAGAAGGAGCTGCATTCCTGCACCGAAACAGTTGGTACAGATTGCACAAAAAGCTTAAGAAGAAAAAGAGACCACTGACGTGTACATATTGTACTAATATTATAAAGATGAAATATATGTTTTTTGTATGTTTGTAACGAATAAAATAAAAAAATACTGGACCCATGACGTGTACATATTTGTACTAATATTATAAAGATGAAAGATTTGCATTTTTTATAGCTTGTAACGAATAAAATCAAAAACTACAATGCCAATTTAATATTTCCTTCACCATTAGAATTCTACTTTATTCCGGAATTAATATAGGTTATGTTTATTTCTAGAAAAAATAGGGATACCTCCTAAATTTTCAATAATGAAACCAAAGGTTTAAAGAAAATAGGACATAAAATGGTTTCATCGCATGTGCTGCGAAAACTATCGATACAAGAACAAAAAATTATTTACAATATTAAAAAACATATCGATATACATATGAAATCCTTGAGATACCATGTGTCTAACTAGTGTAGTTACCTCACTATAACTAGGTTTTTACATTATAAAACGCGACAAATACGCCGAACAAAATTAGACCGTACTATCGATGCCTTTGTATTAATCCATATCCAAATAAATAATTTTGTATTATTCCATTACTGTTTCAATACCTGTAGATTACTTTTGGAATTATTCAAATCTGACATTCCATTCAAAAGATATTACGAATCGACAATTACAAGAAAGGACAATCTAAAAATAACAAATCCTTACATCATTACAAAAAAGACAATCTAAAGAAATAATAGCTCTGCTGAGATACAGAGGTGTTGGTTACGGTAACAGTGTCGTGAGTTTAATGTTTTTTCACCATATAAAAAAATGCCCAACGCGTCTAAAGACGTTTTCACTTGAACAGATGCATGCAAGACTATAAGTAACACAACATCCTTGTATATTACATTGTATATTACATAAAGCATTAAACGTCTGGATTTTAACATGAACGTAGTTGGAAAATTAAAAATGTAGTTCATAATTATGACTTCCCTAATGCAAAACTAAAATCTCATTATAAAGCATTTTTTCATCTTCGGTGTTTAAATATATTTTCTCAATAGAAATGAAAAATTGTTTAAATACAAACAGATTTAATCTAATTTTCTGATGTAAAAAGATGCTTTAAAACAAAAGATATCAAACAAATTGAAAATTATTTACATTTAAATTCAATTTTATTAAATTTATGAAGACTTGTAACCGTTCTAAAGCAAAGTTTAATGTGTTTTATTATAAGAACTTTATATAATTTTTATTACAGTGAGCATCTATTATCAAAAAATAAAAAATGAATATTAACCTTTTATGTTTCCTTTTATTAGATTACGCAAGCCATTGTTCTACATTTTATAAGGGCCATATGAAATGATTTGAAAAGCAGTCTGAGCATATTAACTATGCCTTGTCACAAATGTGATTTCGTTTATCTCATTAAGTTTAAATATCTGAGAGTATGCGATGCCGCCACTTACAAAAGGCGAGCAAAATTAATCATGTAAGTGATTACTCAGACAATTAATGAATCCAGTTCCATGCAACTTCTCATTTTTACCAAAAAAGGATTTTCTGTAAGAAACAATTAAAAAAAATTAATGAGATTTTTTCCGTTAAAAAAAGAGTATGTAAAGCTGCAAATCTTAATTGTTTTTAGAGCGACTAAAGTAAAATTGTTAAATTTTAATAATGTGCAGGAATTTGAAATTAAATATGTTACTGTAATAATTCCATTCACATTTCTCTTAATTATATATATTCAGACGAATTTACATAAAGGTGATTTTGTTGAGAATGTATGAGAAAATAAAGTAAAAAAAAAAAAAATCTATATCATTACATCATCTGGTACCGTCTTCTGTTATGTTTTAAATTCAATAATTTATTTATTTTAGGTGATATGGTAGTAGCTAGATATATTTTCTATTTGGTCATTTTATAAAGGCTGTATATCAAAAATGCAAATGGTTTTATTTAATCAATTGAAAATTTATTTAATCAGTTCTTAGCAAAAATATAAAAGGCTTTCAGATGAAATTGTAGCAGTGGATAGGTTCTCGAGAGCAAAATTTTCCAATTAAAGGAAATAAATAAGATAATTATCAATTATCACCATTAATGTGTGGTAATGTGGTGGGTTTAAATATTTTACAGCAATAGCATATATTACAACAAAGATATTTATTTTCTGAATTAATCCATTAACCGATGGTGTTGCGTTGAAGCAACGGTCAGAATTAATGCTTATAAAAAATAGCTGTCAAATGAATTTTATATCAACAGTAATCTTTAGAAAGCAAACATTATAGTTAACTATTCAATCGAAAAATATTTTATTTCAAGAGTTTTTTATATTTATTAAAGAAATATGCTGCGTATTTAGAAGAAACCTAATTGTCTCAGTAGTACCCGGATTATTTAATGAAAATTTGTAATATATTGAATGGTCTTTGAAGTTCTGCTATTTTTAAAAATGAGCCAAGATTTCTTCTAATTATTTTACTACTTATTGTAAGGAGTGACCTTAAATGACTCATAAGTGCACATTCAGTCCTTTCTGATTGTGCTGCATAATTCTCAATTGTATTGTCTCAGATTTTTTTCTCAGTACAGTCATAAAAGGGAGAAGAAAAAAGTTAATCTTCCTTTCATAATGTTTTTACGTTTCAAAAAAAAAAAAAAAAAAAAAAAAAGGCAAAAGTGCTAGTCTGATATTTTGAAAAATTTTTGCTGTATGTGGACAATTGTAATGTTTCAGATGATACAATTCAAAAATGGTTTGAGCATTTTAAGTCCGAAAATTTCTGTCCCGAAAACGAATCTCGCCCCACAAAAAAGTCTGCAGAAAACCTGTAGGTATGTGGCCCAAATATATGTAGGAAATCTGCGGGTATTTGGCCCATTCTGCAGATATTTTAAAGAATATTTTTAAATATCTGCGAATATTTTAAAAATAAATCTACATCTGCAAAATGTCTTCAGATTTCTGCAAAATGTGAGATTTCTTCAGATAATCTTAAGATTATTTTTAGTGGGGCGTTCTAGAGGACCCATCATTTGCAAAGGAAGATCTTATAAAGCAATCTGTCACTTGAAATTTACATCACACAGTGAATGAGCTGTCACATAATTAAATATTTTAAAAAATAAAATTTCATGTTGTAGTTTTTCACGAAGAAATATATTTCGAAAAACGTAAGCTTTTGTTATAACTTATTTTTGGACTAGGTCAAAAAACATAAAAACATTCCATGATTAATAAATCATGGAATCATCTTCTTTGTTAGTGGAAGAGTAAAACAAAAGATGAATTGCTTTTGTACATCAGCAGAGGAAAAAGGGGTATTGCCTTTATACACTCACGCCATTGGATTTGGGATTTTTTCTCAATATGTTCTTCTACAGATGTCTTAAAGTATACGCACACTTTCGGAAGTGATTTTTTGGATATGTTTCTCTTTTTAGCGATTTTTATAATGAGATTTGCTTTAAAACTTTGAGAAAAATTAAAAAAATTTAGTAACTACACAGAAATAATTTTTAAGAGAAAAATAGTCAAAAATTATGTCCGATACTGGCATTTACTCAAAACGTGACATCTAAAAAAACACAATGTGTTGACATTTTCTAAATTTCATAATAAACAGAATAAATTTCTCTATGATTTAGACTACACATTTTATACTATAAAAGTACTAATGTATTGAAAAACTCGCAAGTTTGTCATTTATACCAGTGTAAACAAACAAACTACTTAATTTATTATCCTGAACGTAGTCTTTTCCCTCAAAATACATTTGTAAAAGAAGTAAAGAACATTTAGGGGCATTTCAAGCATACTTTTTTTTTTTTTTTTTTGCATACAATAAAAATTTTTAAACCTTCATTTTCAGAGAAAGCTAAAAAAAATTTTAAAACACGAGTCAAAAGCTGTAATAGATGTAAATTTAAACGATTGTAACACGGATTCTATTTTAGATACAGACAAATTTTAAGCAGATTTTGATAGATAAAAGTATTGTTTTGTATTGTATTGTTGTTTAATCGTTTTGTATTATTAAGAAAATTTGAAAAATCAATATTTTCTAGCAAATTATGTTTTAAAGCTATTCGGATACATTAACCGTTAGAGGAGGTGGCATTTTGGATGCCTCCTATATGGATGAGAACTGGATATTGTTGGGAAAATTGGTCTGCGTACAAAAAAGAAATATGTGTTAAGTAGTAAAATTCATACATAAATAAGCTGGAAATTGCACGCCAATTGCAGCAAATGAGATGTGATCGTACTTTAAGGAAGTATTAAAAATATAATTATATTTCGATAAGAATATACAGTACTTCGGATGCATCATACGAAATCTTTTGTGTATCCATGTAAAAGCTATCTGCTTTATAATGTATATTTAGTAATTTGTAGTAAACCTTACCAACGTATATCAATTTCATAAAATGCAAAATAGTTTAATATTATTAAAACGAGCCCCAAACAATGTTTGCTAATTTACCATTATGTAATGGAATAATTTTGTGTAGCCCTGCAAATTAATAACAAATATTCTCTGCAACGCAGATTATACAGAATTTATACTTTAGTACATACTTCATAGCATATCAATTTTATTGTGCTCGAAAAAAGTGTTACAGCATTAAAATGCACTTGAAACTAATTTTTTCTCTTAGGCCATAATATAATGGAATAATTTTTATTTTATCTGTAATTGTACTATGCAACCAATCGTCATAAAATTTGAAACAACTTTACAGTATTATACAAAATTATATATTTTAAATTTCAAATTATTCGGTTGGGTAGTTTTTGTACATTATATGCTGACACATGGATTCACTGAACGCAGACTATAGATGCTACGTATTTACATAATTGCGAACACATCTAAAAATGGAGTTTTGAATGAATAAATAAGGAAACGCTGAATTTGACTATTCCAAAAAACGAAAATTTTGTGTGAGTCTGCATGTAGCTATTGAAATCGGAGCACATTTAACTCAGTGCATCCTTTAAAGCGTCGTATATTAAACAGAATATTTTTTAATAAAACATAATTCACACTTTTCCAGTTATTCTTCATTTCCATTTTTCTTCAATTCGTTTGCACCATGTCTGTTTGAAAACTGTTTCATTCGTTGATTTCATTAAAATTTTCCCAAAAGCTTTTACATTGCACAAAGTTAATTTTTGAAAACTTTAGCTTTAAAGTTCTCCAGTTTGTATTTAGGTCAACAAAAAACAAAATTAGTTCTACAAAATGTATAACGCAAAGTATCTTATTCATATACGGTGGGCAATCATGCACGAAATTTCTAAGAAGAAATTATACGCTCTTTTTCATAATGATATATTCTTAAATAAATTTGCCTAAAATATAAAATAAATAAACTTATTACGGATAAAGATACGTTAATTTGTAAGAATAAACGTTACAGAAACAATAAAATTACGTCTTCATTATTTGTTTTAACTCTAAGAAGTGTAATTAAGATATATAATATCATGAAACATTTCCCGGGCATTTGTTTAGTTTCACTGAACTATATTTCTAATTGAAAGAATTTCCAGAATGCAGTTTATCTTTAGAAATTAGTTTAAATCTTGAATTTATTAGCTTTATATATCGTACATGCAGTTCAAGTTTGTAACATTATTACACGCACGGTTTAGTTAAATTCATTAAATTCATACATTTAGATGTTCCTAAATACGATGAAGCTTTCAAAATCACTGAGATATATTTATTTCTCTTAATTAAAGATGTTTTTATATTCACAAACATAAAATTAACTTTAAATATTTATACTTTTGGTTTCAACATTATTGTACGAGTGAGTAAATAAAGATTTGAAATAAACTTACGTTTAATGCGTTTTTATTACGTATTATTCTAATTCATATTTTATTGAATCATTTCAATCATATGTCAGTATTTATAAAAACTTGAGATAAATGTGTATGTTTATAAAAAATAAATTAGAAAATAATGTTGTTTGTGTATCTATAAATAAAATTTACATACTTAGAGTCGATCCTCGGTGATCGAACGTGCCATTAGTTAAAAAAATATATTTAAAATAAAAAACTGTTTTCCAAGAGCATCGCTGCTTACTCATCTTACATTATAAAATTGCAAAAGCGAAAAAAACGATGTTTTAGAGTGTGTTTAATTATTTAATTATGGATTGGACAGTTGCACCAAAAATTACACTAAAAAATATGTATTAAAATAAATACAGATTTCTAAATGGTACACTCAAAAACAATGTACTTAAAAATACGTTTAAAAATTAGCAACGTTTCGTATCTCTTCTGCGAACGTAGTGAGGATACAATATAATGTTGTTAAAGGTAATTTAATGATTCAAAATATAAACACATACGTCCAAGAGTCCATGAGCTTACTTGAGTTGAGAATGCGTAAACCTGCTTTTTAATTAATTATAGCATATTATTCCAGATTTTATGAATGATGTATTACAAATGATCGTTACAAGCGCCTTGCTTGAGTTAAATGATCGTAATAGACTCTAAAATTTTATTAAGATATGGATTTTTGCATGGAATTATGATTAATCGGAAAAGTAATCATTTCGCATTATATGTGTACAGAAATCTTTTAAAAGAAAATACAGTAATAACTTTTTGTGCCAACATGCCTTTTAAATATAAAATTGTTACATTTCAGTTTTTCATATAACGTGCATATAGACTTTGTTCAGATGACCAACTTAACAATGAAATATATTATTTTTAAAAGTTGCTTTAGACCATGGTTTTAAGGATTCGCATTTTGACAAGATTATTCGACATTATAATATATCCCCTTTCTTCTGCCCAGAATTTTGTCAATAGTTTAGATATCAAAAACAGAATGCATTATGTTTCCATTATGTATGAAAAAATAAAACAGGTTTTTCAAGAATTCAATATAAAATTGATCGATATATCCCCTCCATATCTAATAGAGCTTCTTAGTTAAAATATTGATAAAATTCATTATCATCAAAAGGCAGGCGTTTATGAAATTTCAGTTATCCTCATAAATAACGAAAGATTAGTATACATTGGTGAATCTAAACGATAATTTTCAAAGAGATTTAAAGAACACAAAAGAGATATTGCACAGCCAAAAGTTATGGCTGTGTAACTATATTAATAATTAATAACTATCACTACATTTTATAACACTTTGAAATCGTATTTTTTTCTTTTACCCTTCCCCCCTGTGACGGTTTTCCTGTCACATATTATCTTGCATTCTCCCCTTTTCAAAAACTGTGCAAATAAAATTGAAACTTCAAAATTTTAACTGGTAATTAACCCCCCCTCTTAAATAAATACTTGTATTTAATATAATCTTACATTTAAAGTTGTATGTCATTACTTAGTTATTTTCCCTTTTATAATTTTGTAAGTGAAATTAATTCTTTTACAAACCCTCTTTTATATAATGAAAAACATCATTTCGTTCTCACACTTTGTTCTTGATTTTATCACTTAGAGAAAGATCTGTTAATAATTCTTTTCCCGTCACAATAAAAGTCAATCGAAAATCAGTCTGCCTTACATTTGCACATTTTGCATTCTTTCCCATGTTAAAAGATGCAGCTGTGATACATTTTTCCGTTAACATTCTCATGCACTCAGCTAATCTTTAAAATCTCCCAGATGCCATGAATCATTCGGCATGTACCTCTTTCAGCATTATCTGGAAACACACGTGCATAAGCAATCGACACTCCTAAAAAACCACAGGGTTTCAGTATTATAGCAACCCTAACATTTTCCGTTACTAAGCATGAGTGTAACTGCTTCTGATAACCTTGTATAGTAAAAAAAAAAGCGCTGTACATCTTACCTGCCACACACAGACACTTCTACTCTGATCGCCGACCATGTAACACACGCAAAAATGGGCGCTGTGCCCCTCTCCGTCTAATGCCGTGCCTTCGAGCAAATGGTGTGATTTCCCGTATTGCTAGCATCTTAGGATTTTAAACCTTCCATCGTTCATCTAAATAAACACTATCTTCTCTCTACAATATGTTAGAGCTTTCTTTGTGTTCTCTGCGCTCTCGATCTGTCTTCCTGGGTTGTTGTATGATTTCCTCCACATCCCCCCCCCCCTTTAAAAAAATTGAAAAACAAAGATTGTTATTTTTCTATTTTGTTGGGAATTTTGTGTTTCCGCATTCATGATTGAAGTGCACACAAACAACATACGACATGTGAGCGTCAATTTCAGTGACAAGTTTTTGGAGGGAAAAACCGGTTTGGCGCGATGTGAGTTATTATATTTTATTATTATTATTTATTTTATTTTAATATATAGAGATAATTTGCATGATTCTGCTGAATCTCTAGTAAGTCAACACCATCTACAAGATACTTTTTTAACAAAAAAAAATATTTTGCTGCTAAAAAAAATCCGACAACCTTTTGAGCCGTCTATTGCAAGTCACATTTTTTTATTATAATTTGTTCCTTCATATGTTTTTTTTTTTTATTTTATTTTTTTTTTTTTTTAAGTTTTATAAAATTTTAGGTTCCCCAGTTTTTATGGGTGCTTGTGCGTGTGAATGTAAAACGACATAAAAAGAAATTTAAGCTATGTACTGTACATTTCACACTGTTAAAATATGTATATTAATAAGTTTCGATGCACTTACATCGCACACATTTCACTTCGAATATGAATTTTCGTAAGCATTAATAATTCATTCTTCAATTTAAACAATTGCATTTTCAAACACATAAATCCTGCTATCTGTTAAAAACGCACTATAGTGTATAAAGAAAGAAATGATATTTGGAAATGCAGTTTTTTCTATTATTCAATGTCGAAAATTTCTATTTTATTAAATAAAATCACAGGGATATTAAAGACAGTTTAAAGGATATTGAAACTGCAACAACAATAATGCTAAAACAATATAATTGAAAAAAAAAGATCATCGTATTTTGTTTTTAAAATGTAAATTAATTTATTATGAAATAAAACACTAGACATTTATCAAGAAAATTATTCTAGCGCATTTTGTTTAATAATAATGTGTATTCATTAAAATAGTTTATATGTTTCAGAAATATGTTTCTGTTAATATGATACTATGTTTTAAAGTCAATTTTTAGTGTATTAAAAGCAAAACAAAAGAAAAAATCTCTAAAACTAAATTATTAAATAAAATCTTTTCATTTAAAGAAGCATTTCATTTGTAATCACTTATTATGTAATATTACTATTTAGAAATATTTTCAATTTATTTATTTATTATTAATCATTTATATTTTAGCTTTTCGTAAACATAATTTTGTAATACTTAAAGTAAATCATTGCAAGATAGTAAGGTAAAATAGTCTATATAGACATACTGACTGATAAGGATGCTTTCCGATCATTGTCAGCTAGTCCATGGGGAGTCTGTCAAGATTGTTTGCTTCTCTTCGTGAGAAAATGCTTCGAAAAATCACTTGTGGAAAATTGAAATATAAGGAGGATTAAACTAGAATGAAAGAAATATTACAGCTGAAAATTTTGTGAGCACGTTAAAATAAATTGATGATTGCTCAGATGTTGATATTAGCGAGGTAACCAATTTGTTGGAAGCAGGAAATAAAAAAGTTTGCGCCTCAATTACAGATGACGAAATAATCACTTAGTGCACAACTGAATAAAATAAAAATGAAGATGATACAAACGAAAATACCCTTATTAATTATGATCAGTCAAACGTTATTAGCCATAATGAAGCAACGCCCCTTTTAGAACAATTAATGGTTTATTTTGAACGTCATGTGGAGGCTACACAAAACGAAATACTCATGCTCAATTAGATCTATGACCATGCGGCCAGCACAACTGACACAGCAGAAGATTACCAACTTATAATTACAAAGTAAACATTTTTACTGTCTGTATATATTGAATGTGTTCGATGTAAAGATGCATTTCTGTACGCATGTTTTGTTTTATTTCACCGGTTCACATTCTCCGGATAATCTGGATTGGGTATGGTCCCAATTAATCCGAATTATCGGAATTCTACAGTATATATATCACATATATAATCTATAAGTATAATCTCACAAAAAACGCATTATAGTGTATAAAGAAAGAAATAATATTTGTAAATGCAGTTTTTTCTATTTATCAATGTCGAAAATTTATCTTTTATTAAATAAAATCACAGGAATATTAAAGAAAGTTTAAAGGATATTGAAACTGCAACAACAATAATGCTAAAACAATGTGATTGAAAAAAAAAGATCATCGTATTTTGTTTTTAGATTGTAAATTAATTTATTATCAATTAAAACACTAGACATTTATGAAGAAAATTATTCTAGCGCGTTTTGTTTATTAATAATGTGTATTCAATAAAATATTTGATATGCTTCAGAAATATGTTTCTGTTAATATGATACTATGATTCAAAGTCAATTTTTAGTGTATTAAAAGCAAAACAAAAGAAAAGAAAAACACTAAAAATAAATTATTAAATAAAATCTTTTTATTTAAAGAAGCATTAATTTGTAACCGTTTATTGTGTAATATTACTATTTAGAAATATTTTCAATTTATTTATTTATTATTCATCATTTATATTCTAACTTTTCGTAAACATAATTTTGTAATACTTGAAAATTTCTACGCTATAATATTATCAATAAAATAAGGTTCTAATGGATATGTAATGTTTCCCCTTTTATTTCACAGTTAAGATGAAAGTACAATATGAATAGCAGAAGAACAATTTCATTTAAATACTTTTTTATGTTTAGGAATGAATTTATATTATACTCGCTTTTTGCGAAAATGTCAACATAAATATTATGAATAATAGCGTTTATTTAATTTTTTTTTTTTCGTTTAAAAGATTTATAGATAATGGTGAAAACAAAGTATAGGGGGGGAAATCATTTTATAGATTAAATTTTAACCAGGAATATATAAAAGTGCAAATACGAAGCTCAAATAATTTTATCTTAAAATTAAAAATATAAGGTATTGGGAAAAGTTCAGTTTATTTAGTGCGTAGCGTTTTAAGAAGATTTTATTTCCGAGTTGGGTGATGTAAAATTTCGCTGTACAGGTGGAGTGAGAGATTACCTAAAATGATATTTTTCTTACTGACAGATTACACGACCTGTATCACAATAAGCAACTGCGCAATGTCAATATCCACAATATAATATAAAAGAAAACAGAAAAATTGCATAAATACGCGAGATTTCAAGTAAAATATCAGTCTTCTAACGAAAAAAATTAAATATTTATCTTTAAAATTCTTGTAAAAATTTTATCAGTTATTCAGTTTAACCTGTCTTTTTGCTTGAAACATAAAAAGAAAAACAAAAAGGAATGAAAATATTAGTCTAATTTAGGGTTATCGTATTGGACATGCTATGTTGTAGGACGTTGGTCTAAATATTAAAATACAATTTAACCATATAAAAGTACTCTTCAAATGCTTTTAAAAGATCGAAAAAAGAAAATTTGGAAAAATTTTGTGCATTTGGACGATGTTCAATTCCAAACTTTTGTACTGAATGTTATAAAAAATTCGCCAAAAATCAAAGCGCACATATAGAAAAAGAATGTCGTTTTGAAAAAAAAAATTGAAAGTACAGTTTAAAATCTGACTAAACCGCAATTCATGAAGTGGAAAAATTATCTCTATACTGTCTTTAGTAATTCGAATTTCGAAACATTGAATCTTTTCTATGCTGCAAAAGTTCCAAACTATAATGAAAGAGAATTGAATATTTCCAGCTGAGTGAAAAATTGCCCAGGCCGAGAATCGAACCCGGATACTTGGCTTACAAGGCCAATGCTTTACCTGTTAAGCTATCTGGGCGATGCCGGCTGGGATTTTTCGCTCAGATAACCTCATTGGTCGTAACATCCGGTCTGTCATTTGAAACAGCTCGCAGAATAAACCGCAGGTAATGGAACTCCATATAACGATGGATACGTAGATATACTATTATTTTTAACACAATCAAACTGACTGGTAAAGTAATCATACGAATTGAATATTTCCAGCTGAGCGAAAAATTGAAAGTCAAGTATCCGGGTTCGATTCCCGGCCTGGGAAATTTTTCGCTCAGCTGGAAATATTCAATTCGTATGATTACTTTACCAATCAGTTTGATTGTGTTAAAAATAATAGTATATAATGAAAGAGATTTTTTTAAGGTTTCAAGATGGTAGAGAACTCTTAATTTTCTCGGATTTTTTCCTTTGTTCTCTTTTAACCTCTTCAGTCCCTGAGTACCCAAATGGGTACATCAGTTTTGTCCCATTTTATTAATGATACTCAAATATAAATGAAATTTCGATATAAGAATAATATGTTTCGAACTCTAAGATTCGAGATAATGAAAATAAAACAAAAATCTCGCTCTGAAGTCAAACGAGAGAAGAAATAATTCAGTAATAATTAAAAATACTGTAATAATCGCCAGTAGCGAAGAGGTTAGAGGAATTTTATTTATCCCTTTTCTTTATGCATGTTGTTGTTAAATTACTGGATCCATAATATTATATACGCTACACGAGTAATGCAATGCGTCGTTTTGCGTGTGTACCTGTTAAATATATGATCTATCTGAATTGAAACATGTAACACTGTATCATCTCTGCATTTGATTGAGAAACGTTGTTACGACCTGGCGGTACTAGATTATCAGTTCTATATATCGCATGTGGCACGAATCTCTGAGGGCACCAGAGATAAACTTCTGTTAAATTCTAATCATTCACTAAAATCGTTTTATGTTTATAAAAAGTATTCTATCTCGCCCATGCTTTGCGGTGCGTTGAACCTGTATATATTTACTTAGGATTGAAATAGAAAGTAAGTCCTTTAATCTTTGTACTTAAAAAAAGGTAAACATTTATACTTTATAAAATCTAACTAATTTTAGGCTATATTACATTATTAACCCATTAACCGCCAAAGCTCCCATTGCGGGAACATCTATTTTTTATTTTTTTTCTAAAAATATTTTAAAGCTATTTGAAAAAAATACATTTTATAGAAAAGTCAAAAGCATAGAGTCTAAAATATATTTTTTTCAAAATAATATTTTTAATTTTTCTATTTTTTTCAGATTTTTGAAAAAAGAGATTTTTCGGTTTTCCGACAATCTCCAGTAAAATTACTAAAAAAGAAAAAAAAATAATCTTATTTTTTTCAAGTACAACCACGTTTTAAAGTCAACATTCCAAAAAACAACATATTTCAAATTCGGAGTAAATAGCTGCATTTAAAGCAACAATAGAAAGGTTTTCATGGAATGTTCCCACAGCGGGAGCGTTGGCCAGAACCGGTAGCATTCCCTCCCCCTATGTTTGAGAGCGCGCTTTCATAAAGAAAGGTGAAGTGGACGAGAGTTCTATCGAACATTATTATTCCATGAAACTATAGTCGAGATTGTTCGTGTTTGGTTCTTTAAATTAAATTCCTCTTGGCATTTTTTCTACTTATTAGCACGTCACAAACATATAAAAAACAAACACTAACATTAATATATTTACATAACAAAAGATATGTTGTTTTCCGGGAAGTATAACATTATCCCTGTCATCATGAAAACAGGTATCCACTTTTCGTATTCTAAACATTACGGCAAAGTTGTATGTTTAGCATCTAGATTTGAAGACGAAACTCCATTAGGCCAAGTAAAAAGATGGTGTTCTAAAGAAAAAAAGAAAATTGATTTACCTCAACCGAAGATAATTTCATCATATAATAAGTATATGGGAGGTGTGGATCTCTTAGATCGATTTTTAAGCACTTACAGGCCTCGTATCAAAGGTAAAAAGTGGTGGTGGCCATTTTTTACAAATACTTTAAACATGGCTGTAGTCGCAGCGTGGAGAATACACAAAGAGCTCAAAGGAGATATGTCCCGACTTAATATCTTAAGACATATAACAACTGCATTAATGAGGACAGAAATTGAAAAAAATGTGAATTCCATTACTGGACCTTATGGACCTGTGAATATTAGTGTGCGTTTTGATGGTATAAATCATTTTATTGTTAGTGCGGATAAACAATCCCGATGTAAATTATGTAAAAAATATACTCGAATGAAGTGTGAAAAATGCAATGTAATGCTGCATCAAAGTTGTTCCCTGTATTTTCATAGAAAATTGTAAAAGAAAATAATTAAAAAGGTACACTTTTCTATTTAAAATTTATTTGTTAAAATTATTTGTTCCTTGAAATTTCAAAATCCAAAAGAAATATTGATTTTTTAATTCAGTATGAAATTATTTATACCTGCATATTCAATAAATAATTTTTTTTTAAGTCATATTTATGGCATGCAAAAAAGTAATTCATTGCTTTGTAAAAATTTTAAGGGCACAACTTCTTATAATTATTTTATAATTAGCAGAAAAATAAAGCGTACCTGACTTCTGCCAGTGGAAATTTTTCCTCCTATTACACGCCAACGCTCCCGCTCCGGGAACATGCTTTATTTAATAAACGGTTACAGTTTTCGAAAAAAATTCAACTGCTCTATAATAGAGACATCCAATGTATATTAAAAAATTCAAAAAGTTATAATTTATTAACGTTGTTTATATAGCGGCGTTTAATGGGTTAAGCCGTAGCGCATGCGCTGTGTTAAATTTCCGTCCAATTTTTTTTTAAAAACTTTTTTGACATTATATGAAGTAAATGCGTAAATTTACACATTAAAACAGGTATGCAGATCTGTCACTATGTGTAAAAAAAATTGTAAATTGCGAAACACACGCCCTTGTGTGTCAATTTGAAAATACACTTTTTCCTGTATAGTTTATTATGCAACTTAAGTGTGTTCAATGTTATTAGATAATAGTTAAATACACATTTTAACGAGTAAATTGTACATGAATACACATATATATGTTCAATATACTTAAAAGAAGGATTTTGTGTACATAGTTCTTAAGATGGTAGTTTGGGATGTAAATCTTTAACTAAACATTCTTACGATCGCAAAACAAATTTGCACCAAGAATAAATCCGTGTGCATGGCATATTTGTTTTCTTTCCAGCATATTAGTTTTAAGGTCACAAATTAATGTAATCTGAATTTACAAAATACCGGATCGTCTGAAATTATATTTACTGCATGTCATTCTCTGTTAAATTTGTTTTGGAAGCTCTAAATTAGTACAGTCTGTAATTTATTAATAAGGTCTGTATAATCTAAATAAATACACTGTAAAACAAAATTTTGAAAAAAAGGTAAATCATGATATCGGTATTTTTTCTGTATTTTGTCCGATTTTTTTCTACTCTTTTTCAGTCAAAATATTTGAAAGATACATCAAGAGAAGTAACACACTATTTAATTCAATATACAGTAAACAAACAATACTTACCGAATCGGGATTCGAACTCAGGTACTACAAGATCCAAGCCTTTAACATGACCACTTACCCAAGATTGCACAAGCAAAGTTTTGAAGCATTTCAATTTATTGTATTCACGAATGTACATATGCGTCTGTACAGTATTCTGTTCTGACACATATATGTGACGAGGAAGGTCTCCATAGTGGGCATATTCAGATTTTTTTGAAAAAATACTAATTAAACTACTCACGTATGTTATAAAAGATCAGTTAAAATTAGCGGCGGGATTACATTAGAAATTGTGTAAAAAAATTAAATACTTTCGAATATTTGGCGTAAAAAGACGAAAGAGTCAAGCGATTTGGCGCGCTGCACTTTTCTCGCCAAAAACAAACGATTATAATGTAACTGAAAATGTTAAATGTTTGGAATGCGTGTTAATGGTATTTAATGAATTTAAACATAAACAATGGGAGAGTCTAATTTATTATATGCACATATATTGCATTGCATATATGTATATATGTATTGCCAATTGGGTGGTAGTTATTTAAATTAACATTGGAAAAATATTTTAATAAATAAAAATAGTCATAGAGAAAATTTATTTTCATTTATTTAAATGTATTCAAAAATAAATGCCAGATGTTTCCATGGCAAAAAAATCGAATCAACAATGTTCATTTGGACTTTGAGCTTGAAACAATTTTAATTAATTTAAATTATGAATTTCGTTTTCAATCGCAAGTTTAGCTGATTAAATTTGAATATAAATACATATAAATATTGATGTAACAAAATTATCCTTAAAACAAACTAAAACTGTCAAAATTAAAATTGTTTAAATTAAATTTATTTAAACAAGATGAACATGACATTTGTTCCCTTTAAGCTTACTTGATGTGAAAAAGTACTTTTTTGGAATTGCATTCCATCGCCAACCGATGATAAATCGCCAAATAACGAAATTTCCATTATATTTTTCCTGCTTGGCACTGCTTGGAGGTTCCGCCGAAATTTTTTTTTTATAAACATATATAGCCTCATGAGAAGAACATTTTATATTTTTTTCCAGAATTTTCGGAGTATGCCCGTATGGAGACCTTCCTTGTAAGTAACAGTCTGGCGCATAGATCTGTGTTCAGTTCTTACACATATAGCTATGTAAAATTTGTACTCATACTTCTGTCTAATATGCTATTCTTACAAATATATCTGTGCAATATTTTTACACACATTTCAGTGTAACATACAACATACACAGATATTTGTGTATTATAAAAAATTGGTACATTCCAATGACACACCAATTCGGATAAATCCGTAGCATTTTTTTTACCATTTACACACGCATTTGAGTTTTTAGAGGGATAATAAATTACACACTTCCATTAAGCCAATAAACACACTTAAGTATGGTAAATTTTAGCGACAAGTGTGCGAACTTTATGACAAAGGTGTACTTTTACTTATTTATACATATATATATGTGTAAATGGGTCTAATTTACACATTTAGTTTTTAGAGTGTAGGAAACTTGTCACCTACTTGTACTTTTGCTACTTGTATGCATTGATAAAACGGTATTATGTGTAATTAATATAAATTTTAATATAGAGAGAGTAATTTAGATTAATATATTTGTTTTTAAAGCGAATTTAGCCAAAAACATAATGGAAGACAAATGGGGTGAGAGTAACGAATTAAAAAGGGCGTGTGTACCGATGGGTTAAATGTTACATAAAAACTACTTTAAATAATAAAACTCTGCTAATAAGTATAATAATTAACATATAATTATTTACATATTAAAGCACTTTTCAAACAACACAAAAAAATCTGTGCAAGATAAAGTTTCATTATTGTAACCGAAATCATATATATATATATATTTAAGTGTCTTTTGGCACTACTGCGAATTTTATTTTTTTCTTTCTGTATTATAAAATTATTAAACACATAAGATGCCAAACAGGGACATAATTTGATTTAAATTTCATAAAAGGCGTTATAGTTTCAAATTCAGAAATTCAAACAGTTTCGAAAATGCAAATTAAATTATTTTCATTTAACACTCCAAGGCTTTTATACAAAATCCTTTTTAAGTACCAAATTACAATTAGTTAATCAAACAATTAGCATAAAGAAAGAAATATAACACTTCTGAATAACTATATTTGAATAAGATATTATTTTATTTAGTTTCTATTTTACCACTTTACTCTATTATTTAAATAACTGATTTCTGAATTATTTCTCCAGTAAAATATTTTCACTTCTCATCAAAATATATGAATAAATAGCTTTAAATGTAAAAATTTATTTTAATTATTGAGAAACTGGCATATTAAATATTTCTTATAAATTTTTATTAGTCAGTTTGTTATGGTATAGTTTTTAAAATTAATCAATAATTTAAAATATTTAGGTTTTTAAAGATATAGTAATACAATTTATATTACATTTTTATAGTTAATAAAAAACATCGACTTTTAAAAATGTTTTCTGAGCTTAAAAATATTTTGAAACATAAATATCTCAGGCAAAATTACAGTTATGTCTATTCGAAAAAATGTTCGATGCCACGCACAAAATATAATTAAAAAATCATAAGTTAAAAAGAAAATTAAAAAAAGAAAATATACAAATGTATCCTAATATTTACAGATTGTATAATAATTGTCTATCTTTAAAATATCTATTATTTCTATGTCCCCCATCCATTTCACAACAGTCACAAATAAACAAAAATAAGTGGCAGTGCTTTGCTTTAAGTTTATTTCTATTTTTTTTTTTCAGAAACAGAAAAATATATATGTATATTCATATATAAAATACAATTTTTACTATTAGGACAAAGATTTTTTTAAATAAAATAAAATGTATCAATATATCCAAATTTGCCATGTACAATATAATATTCGCTGCTGCTTAAAGAATCATGTTATTTATATGTCAGCAAGACATTTTACAACGAAAATGTGTTTTTCTTTTTGGAAATGGATCAAATGTATAAATTTAAAGAAATCAATACAATTTTAATATGTAGATTGCAAGAAGTTTCGAAAAATTGCCATAATATAAAAGAAGATATTTATTAATTGATTGATACCTCTCGCATATCTCTGCGATAATTTGTTAATAATATTTCAAGGGCTGATTTTTTTCTGTCTACAAATGTACTGGCAAAGAAAATAAAGGATAATATCCCACACATATATAAGCATTTTTCAAAAAAAAATTGACATATATATAGAAATGCCAATTTTTTTTTTTTTACTTTTTCAAGACTGATAACTAATTTTAACATGTTATGTGACTTATCCAGAAATATTTGCGTTTGAACTACATATAGAAAGTCATTTTGTGATCTAGTTTAGGAAATCTAGAGATTTCGTGCTTGGAGCTACTATTAACGTTAGAACAGTGCAGAAACGATCGAAACAGCTTTTATTTTTTTAAATAAAAACTCAATTGGTTTAATAATTTTGTTATAACTAGTTTAATACCTCAAAGCATTTTTATCATAATAAGGTATACTATTTCATTCGTATATTTGAAACTTCTAAAAGTCAGTTAATCGTAACAATTTTTTTACTACGGTTTGAACATACCGTATGTACTTGTGTATTGGTCGATCTCCTCTCCCCCTTCCACAATTCTTTAGCAAAATTTGAAAAAAAAATGGTTTTTAGCGTATCAATCGAACAGATTTTTCTGACTGTTTGTTGAAAAATGATTTGTAAATGAGGATAAGGAAAAAAAATGGATTTTCATAAAGTAATTAAACTTTCCTTTTATATTTTAATCACATTTTTTAATTTCATCGTTTTAAAACTATATAATTATGTGAAACCGAAGAGGCTTAAACTAGTTTGAAACCAATTCATATCAATTCATAAAGACTTGTAAAGAAAAATTATTTCAAAAGTCTGTTCAAGCCTTATATACAAGGGTAAACAATACGTTGTGAGATTGCTAAAGTATAGTATTTCTTTATAATGTAGAACTCTTAGAAAAAGCTTCTCAAGCTATTTTTTTTTTTTTTTTTTGGTAAGGGGATTGAAATATGGAAAAGAATGTGTGAAAAGGAATCCTATCCCAAGGCAAAATCCATGCCTAACAGTTATAGTGACGTTATTCACTTTGTCAATCACATAGTCTGTATAACTGTTTGTGAAATAATCACTGTCCACTTTTATCTTTCTCTCTTCAAAATAGACTCATATGATATTACTTAAAAGTATTATCTATTCACCGTTATCTGCGAATTTTTTTTTCACTTCGTATGTATGTCAACCCCCTATTTTTAATTACCAAATTTTGTCTAAAATTCCTCGACTTCGACACGAATATATACGGATATATGTAATTAAATCCTGTTAAAAATTAATTAATTGTACCCTACATTTTTTAAACAAAAATTGACTTCTAATAGTTTCAATTTTCTCTATGCAAATAGTAGTTTCTCTCGTATTTTCCGAGACAACCTTGAAACAAATTGCAGAGTAATCTGTTTGCCAGTGATTTAAACTTTAAATGTACTTAATTCCTGAACTATTGCACCCAACAATTACCTGTTTTATATTTGAAACCGTCATGTACTAAACATTTCGTTATATGATGTCAAATTTAGGTTATTAATTAACCATTATAAATTTTAAAAAAGACGTAAATTCTAAATGTAGACTATTAAAATTTAAATATAACATTATTTAGCAAGCGTTATTTCTTGTGACATGTTTTTACCATGATTTGCAAAAGAGTTAGTAAAGACGGGTCCGTTATTTACCGATATTATACATAATTATTGATTTGACCATCATTAAAAAAATGTGAGGGGTTGTATTCAACTAACAGTAATACCTACAGTATTTTTTTACACCATGTATGCACTAATCAATGGATATATGAATGCAACCCCTCATGTTTTGTTTCATTTTGGAAATAACGTATTGTTAGCTTATTGTATCGATGATTATTTTCAGAATTTTCAATCTATGTTTTTGAAATTTTTTCAAAAGTTGCTCTAAACATTTCGCTAACACTTCATGCAAAATACATTTTCATTTGGGTGACGCATGCGCAGTGAAACATTATTTAGTAAACCTGTTCATTTTTTCTACAATTTTTGTTATTTAATTCTGATTATAGGGACATTCTGATTATGCACATTATTATTTGTCATATTCCCTCCAAAGAGCAATTTTTTACATTAAGAACTCATTAATTATAAGTAAAAAACTTGGTAAAATTTGGGATTGATTTTTTTATAAACCTTATAATCTATATGAGTATACATGATGTCTTCATTAAAATGAAGACACTTTATTACAATAATCCACGCAAATATAATCTGCAATTTGGATGCTTTTGCTACTTTAGTTTTGACATGATTAAGCAAAAGATATTCGTCCTTTTTCAATTTTTTACGGTCTCCTATCAGATTTCTAGAAAAAAAATCTCCGTATAAATATATGAACGATATTATTCTGGGTACTTACGTATTGACGCCACCTCATCAGAAGTTGCAATCTTGTTTGCACGCACACGCAGTTATTTTTTGGATTACTTGCTGCCTTGTTGTTTGGTGATTTTTGACGTTGATTTTTAATGCTTTAGTGCTTTTTAAGTGCTCTTCGAGGGCCTTTTTTTTTTTTTTTTTTTTTTTTTTTTTTTGCTCATTTTTGAAGCCATTTTTAATTCGAACAACAAGATTGCTCCTTATTGGCGCATTAGTGCAATTTCTGCTGCGATGGCGTTAATACGTAAATACCTTATTATGTTTGCATACCTGGATTTTCAGAGTACTTCCTCATGTATTCTTCTAGACATTTAACAAAATGTCTAAAATCGAAATTGGTCGGTAACTTTTGTTCATATAATGTATACGCAGGAGTTACGTCTGATACAGATAATGCTGTTTGAAGACTAGCGCATTCTAAATAATAGAACTGATCACTCACACAAAAAAGAGCTGCAACAGGTGGATATTTTCAATATTTTTATGGTCCATTGTACTTCAATACTAATAATATTTAGTAGTTTTTTCGTAATATTTAATAGCTATTTATTAGTTGTGGTTAAATAAGTTATTTTTTAACAGTATTGGTGTCTAAATATAAAGGGACAGTACAAACTCTTCAAAAAATGTATTACTAAACAGCAGCACTTTTTGTGTCAGCATTTTTAATGCAATTAAAAAATCACATGATGTTGTTTCATGCAATTTCCAACATATATTAAAAAACAAAATATTCGCCAAATTGGCAGCGGAAAAAACACGCTCAAATGTTGTGCATATATGACATATGTGCCTTGATAGCAATTCAGTGTAAGTCGTAAGAATACGTATCATGACGAGAATAGCTATAATGTTGACCATCTTTGTTAACAAATGAATGAACCATGTGATAGAAGAAAATATTAAGAGAACGAAATATTTTTTTGCTTATTTAACATGAAGGCTCTATTTTCAGTCAACTGCGAAATTATGATGATAAAGAGGATTTTCGGTTGACTGTCATCATAGATGGAACCTTTCTTTGATTCGGGTAACAAAATATCCTGAACAGCATGACAAATGTCTCATCATGGTTTGTAATCAAGTTGAAACGCATCGCAAAGCAAAAACTTCAATTTAAAATAACCATTTCGTTTTTTTTACATATTTTGTGACGCAATTATAATTGGTTAACCAAAGAAACTTAGTCTATGAAAGCTATTTGTATATTTTATCATATGTATACTAACAAATTAAGAACAAACTTATGAACAATAAATTTTTTCTTGGTTTGCAATGGTAAGAATGTCTTATATATATTTATTTCTTATATATAATAATGTCTTATATATATTTATTTAATTTCATTTATCTTTTTTAATGGCTGTTACGTAATTTTTCCAGAATACTGTTAAAAGACAGATATACCAATGTAAAATTCATTCTGCAAACTAAAAAAAATTTAAAGTTTACTAATTTAACTCTATACACAATTGTTTAAATTATTGATTTCCTAAACTAACAGAAAAATTAATGATTTAGATATTGATCTATCGTTGAAATTTAATACTTATTTAATCAGAAATTCTATCTTGTCTGAACAGGTAATAATTGATATTTAAAACTAATTGCTGTCAATGTCTCAATTCTTAAACAGTATCGTACATCGAACTTCTTAACCTGTTGTGCGTACGTTAATCAGTAATAGTTTTTAAAAATACATTCTAAATAAATTTAATTTAAAATACACTATTCGACATAAATACTTTATGACTTTCTGATGGAATGTTTTAGAAATCATAATCAATAACTGTTCGTGATGACTATGATGCATTTTATGATGATGGTGTAACTACATGGTGTAACTAAAATACAAATTTGTCCGTTTAAGTATATAAATATTAATATTATTGTTGAATAAAATGTGTTCGTAGCACAAATGTTAATTGTTGTACTTATTTCCAACAATATTTTTTGTGAGACATATAAATATCAGAAGATTTTAATGTCTCCAAGATAATAATAATAATAATAATATAATAATTATCATTATTATTATTATTATTATTATTATTATTATTATTATTATTATTATTATTATTATTATTATTATTATTATTATTTCCCACCGTACTAGGACGATCATCAACTTTAGCTTTTTAAATAAAAGCCTTTTCCGTTTATATTTTTGTTAAATTCGATTGCATCGTGTCTTGTTATATAAAAATAAATAAATAAATAATGAACCGTAGATTACATTAAAAGCGTCCCAAAAGTTTTGCATTGCACAACGTATTTTTATATACAATTTTGATTTAAAATATTCCAGTTTGTATCTAGGTCAACACAAAAACAAAATTACTTATATTTATACAATATGTATATAGCAAATTATCTCATTCATATCCGGCAGACAATTGTGCATGAAATTTCTAAAAAGAAATTATGTTCTTTTTCCTAAAGATATTTTCTTAAATAAAGTAGCCCAAAATGAAAAATAAACAAACTTACTACAGATAAAAATGCGTTAATTTGTAAGAGTAAACGTTATAGCAACAATAAAATCAAGCCTTCATTATTTATATTCATGCGAAGAAGTGTAATTAAGATATATTATATCATGAAACATCTCCCAGGCATTTGTTTAGTTTCTTTGAAATATATTTCTCATTCAAAGATTTTTCAGAATGTAGTTTATCTTTTGAAATTAGTTTATAACTTGAATTTATTAGCTTTATATTTCATGCATACAATTGAATTATCTAAGATTATTACAAGCATGGTTTAATTAGATTCATTAAATGCATACATTTTGATGTTTCTAAGTTTGATGAAACATTTAAAACCACTGTGATATATTCATTTTGTTTAATTAAAGATGTTTCTAGTTTCACAAACATAAAATTGACTTTAAAGCTTTTTACTTTTGGTTTCAGCAGTATTATATGAGTAAATAAATGGAACTTGGGTTCATAAGTTTTTATTGTGTACTATTTTGTTCATAATAACTTCAATCGATCCGAATCATGTATAAATATTTGTACAAATTTATGATTACTACATATGTATCTAAAATAATTTAGAAAATATTTTTTTTTATATGCATACATAAAATAGGTTTTAACAATTGGGATCCAAACTCGGTTATCGAACGCGCCAGTAGTAAAAAAAAATAAAGAAAGAAATAAAAATAATAAAATAAATAACTTTTTACCTGAACATTAAGGGCACCGTTGCCAACTCCACTTACTAAAATAAAATTGCAAAAACTAAAAAAAATGTTATTTTATAGATTTATTCTTATTATTCTTATTGTTGTCATTCTATCCAAAACACAAAATGGTAAAATATATCGATTTCTGGGCTAATCACATTTTGATCATGCATTTTGATTTTAAGAAAAAGGTTTAAATTACTAGTAAGATAAATATAAAACAAATCCAGAATGAAATCCTTAAATGTTTTTTATCAATGCAAAATCATCTATTAAATAAATAGAAATATGGATACAGTTTATATTATATATTTCATTTACGATTATTCATAACTTTTATTAAAATATTTCAATAAATTCACTTACGTGTTCGAAATCCGGCAAAAAATATACACTAAATACTAGTGTACATTTTTTAAAAAGACTCCTCATGCATTAGTAAGACTTTTTTGAAAACTAATTAAAATATTTGCAACTAATTATAATAAAATAGGAGTACTTAAAATAAAACTTATTACATAAAATACATATATAAAAAGATTTACAGATTTTGAGTTACATAGATCACAAATAAAACAAGTTATATTTGGCTATAAATAACGTAATATTTAAAATCTATAACTCGTACCATTTATAAAAATCATAATTAAAATATGGCGGTAAAATAATTTTTCGTCGGAAAAAAAGTTACCATCGATAATATGTACTTATTTATTTATTTTAATCCGAACAAATTAATATTACTTAAATTTTATGCTTCGATTTCTCCACGTAATAAAAATTGAATTATCAATAAAATTTGATAGCTGAAATATTGTGTTATTTTATGATAAAGAATTCTTGTTTTGAGAATCCTTACCAGTTGCCAGTATGCTTTGCTCTGAAAGCTGGTAGATAGAAGGTTCTATGTTCGATCTCAATAGCAGCTGTTGAACAAATTGCTTTTCTTCGAATCTTCCTTAAATACGCAATTAGGTATCTTTCCAAAATAATACAAAGACGACATCCCTCCGCCTTTGGAACTTTATCCCATACTTAAATAATTGTCCACCATAAGCACCATATCGTTAGGAATATATTTTGCCAATTAAAATAAAAACTTTTGGAGAAATAATTTTTTTATGAAGAAAAAATGCATTAACTTCCGATATAGATATTAAGAATTCTAATCTGCATATGATATATCTTTTTTTTTTTTTGAATTTTGCATACTTGAAACTTCGTAGATTGAGCATTGGTGAAAAAGCATTAGCAAAATTTCTCGAAAACTTTTTGAAACGGTGGATATTTAAGGTTCGATGGCTCACTTTGCCTTTCAATAAAACAATAAAAATACATATCAATGGAAATATAATTTAATCAAAAATGTAAAGCATTAATTGTAAAGAAGAAATGTTTATAAGAAAACGGTTGTCGAGAAAATAAATGGAAAAATGTAAAAAAAAAAATTACCTAGTACAAAATAACACAATGTGATTTAAAAAATTAGTTTGGATCACATTTATTCTTAATGATACCTTTACAATGGCTTCCAATAAAGTGGAGAGAATCTCTTAGATCTGGAGCTGTGGTAATGTGCTACCGAGAGTGAATTATGTCTCTTATGTAATCGGTTCCTTCGGTTCAACAACATTCTTTATACGAATTTAGAGATTTTCAATTGGATTTTGATGACGATATTCCCGTACCATTCCCAAACTGGGAAATGATTATCATGAAATCACTTTAGCAATATGTCATGCAGAAGAATTCGGTTATACTATAAATGTTTAACTTTTTAGCAAAGATAATTTTCGGAAAGCTTCTATTTGGATTGAATCATTTCATTTCTGTGTTTTGATACATTGTTATTCCTGTCAATAACAAAAAAATAATTGCGAATACCTTACGATGTCATAGAAATGTACTTCATAACAACGACTATATATGCATAATGCAATTAGTAGAAAAATCTTGCGTGATCTTTCTTTTTAATTAATTTATCCCATCAATATTAAACAGAGACAAGATATTTTTACCTCGTCAGTACATAAAATCACCATCCTATTCTTTAGTTGATGACGTTAATATTTTCAAGTTTTTCTTGTTGAGATAAAAAATGATTTTATTTGTGGACGTTCAGTATTTTTAAAAATACTTGGCATCAGTGCCAAACAGCCCGTCTATTCAATTTCGAATTGGCTTTTGCCCTTTCACTTTGCATGCAACCAGACGATTTTCGTCTATTACGCGTGTACAGTCTTTTAACTGTTGTGTAAGTTTTCTTCCTGTACTTGTTTGGTTTCCATTAGAATAGTTATACTTATTTCTTTTCAAAAATTTAAAAATGCCTTTTTCTGTTATATTTATTACTATTTTGTCACTGACTTCTTTATAGTCCTTTTTCACTTAATCTTTAAAAAAATTAAAATGCCACTTTTGGTTATACTTCCACTAATAAATTTTCACCATTTTTTCGTCTAATATTTACATGATGATCGACATGGTTTCAACGATGGTCGTTAGCTTGATGCCTTAATAATATCTTTTCACATAGCTTTCAAGGTTATAGGTCAACTGCATTTAGTTTAGGAAACTCAGTACCTATTAATTTGATTTTTTTTAAAGAGAAATATGTAGAATTTCAAATTTTTATATTAAATGCGCCACAATTTTCTTTGCTACCCAAATTTGGAACGATTCAATAAGTACAAAAAGAGATAAATATAAGTCATAAAGATGGAATTTAATACTTATATGTAAGTGAAATTTTTTTATTTATTTTTCTTATTCCTAATTTTTATATATTTTGAATTTATTCAAATTACTAAGAATTCTAGAAAAATAAGAAAATTGATCTGAAAAAATTTAAAACGTATCTTTTGACCCAGCGTACATACAAGTATTTGAACATTCTACGCAGCCAAAAATGAAATTATTAAAGTATGAATATTGTTAAAAAGAATGATAACCTGAATTAGAGGACAGTTTTAAAAACTATGCCCAATCTCTTCCAACTTTTCCAAGCTCACGCGTCTCGTTCAAAGTTAGTCGGAATTGGATCGTTCAACTTTGTGCTTATGTCTGTTATCGGCGTTCGTATAAACACATTACCTTTTTAGTGAAATATTTATTATTTTACGCTTATTTTGAAAGTTTTTCTGATGAATCCTGATACAACAGATAATAATGAAAAACTTTAATAGTTTTTCTTTTTTGTCATTTTATCAATGTGAAGTTTAGTTGTTGTACTTTGAAGGTTATTCCAGTAAGATTATTAATTTATCCTTATTATTACAGTAAGATTATTTTTAAAATATTTTATTTAATCGAGTGTTTGTTGTACTACCCAGTCCGATCCTATTATAATTTATGACGGAATCGAAAGTTTGGAGCCTTGAGTAGGGAAAAATGAAAGAAACTGCCGCGGAAGAGCGCGGATTTGTATGCCTTGGTGCTTTGAACTTTTTTTTCAAATATAGAAAAAAATTGGTAATCGTAAATATCATTCTAAAATAAAATATTTTTATTGTAGGTTCACAAGGTGCCTTAGGAGTAAAGATTGTGGCCCATAAATATTTGTTTGATAGAATCCAGAACTTTATTTTCCAATTTAAAAGGTAAATTAAATTTCTTAAAAAGTCAACTGATATCGCTGTATAAGGTTACATAGAAGGCCAAGTTGAGAGTTAAAACAGAATTCAGCACACTTTAAATCGCAAAATAAGCAGAGATAATTAAATGTACATAAGAAGGAATACGTATTTGCCGTAATTTTCATTATTGCATTCATATGTTGCCGTCCTATAAGATTTCTTTATGTCAAAGAAAATACTGATGTTGCGGCCGAAGAAACTAATTTTATATTAAAAAAAATCAATGCCACTAAATGTCATTGAGGTTCATTTACATGAGAACAGGTTCTCAGTCATTTACATCTTCATATATATGCATATATATTATCATAATATCATAATTATATCTTTTTTAGTTACAGTTTACACAATGTGTCACCATATCGTTATATCACAAGATGCAACTAAATCGATAACCACAATGTGAAAAAAATCGTATATATTCGGGTTATTTTCGATGAAATATTTATCTTTAAAACGAAAATTTTGAATTTATCCTTAACACCCTTGTAAAAAAGTTTGCGTACGAAAATCAATTTAAGCTGACTGATTGTAGAAACTAAACAAGGAAAAACAGAAAGAAAAGAAAGAAATTAATCATATTTCTTTTTATCACATTAGACATCTTGTATAGGACACTGTTTTAAATATTTAAATTCAATTTAATCTAATAAATGTACTATTTAAATGCTTTTAAAAGATTAAAAGAGGAAACTTTAGAAAAATCCTGTGCAGCTGTATGAAGTTCAATTCTGAACTTTTGTATTAAATTTCACACACACACACACACAAAAAAAAAATGAATCGCACAGACAGAAAAAATTGTCGTTTTGAATAATAGGCTTCTACAGTTTAAAATATGTTTTAGCGGTAACTTATTAAGTAAAAATATCTCTGTGCCGTCTTTAGCAAGACGAATTTCCATAAATTGTGTCTTTGCTATAATGCATAAGTTATAACCTGTAATAAAATAGACTTTTTGAAAGTTGTAAAATGATATTGATTCTTAACTGTCTCTGAATTTTTCTTTTGTTGTCATTTAAAGAAAATTTTATTTCACCATTGTGTTTATGCTTGTTTTTGCTGAAATATTGGGTAACCACAGCAATAACAAATTGTGTCGTTCTTCATATGTACCTGTTAAATATGTGATCTTCTGAAATGAAACATGTAACACAGTATCATCTCCGCATTCGATTGAAAAACGCTCTTGCGATTAATCGGTAATGGATTATTAGTTCCATACATCTCATGGGATTCATGATCTCTAAGGACTGCACCAATAAACTATTGTTAATTCTAACCATTCCCTTAAAATATTTTTACGTTATAAAAAATTCCATACCGTCCATGTTTTGCAGTGCGTTGAATTTGTGAATCTTTCTGACGATTGGAATATCAAGTAATTTCATTTATTTGTGTATTTAAAACATTTAATTTAGGCAATAATTTAATTTAGGTAACTAATTTTAAGCTTTAATAATTTATTTACTTCTAAGCACATGCACTGGGATAAATCTCAATTCAATAACAATTTTTATGAAAAGGAAACCTTTATTGGAGACACTTCTCGCCTGCTTGTAAATATGCTATTTGTTGGTAATGATGATAAGGTATTAAATGTTATTAATATAAATTTTGTGAAATATTGATCTTTTTATGCGTGCAAAAAATCGTTTTCTTACTTTTGAATTTTAAAAAAAACTGGATTTTAGAAAAACTGCTGCAAAATCCTAAAATAAGTATGAAATATGTTTGTTTTTAAAACGCATTTAACCCAAAACATAATGGGAGACAAATGGGTGAGATTTACCTCACAGGTGTATTGACGAAATGAAAAGGGGTGCGTGAACCGATGGGGTTAAATGTTACATAATAAAAATTTTAAACAATTAATGTAATAATTAACATATATTTCTTTTCATATTGGAGTGCTTTTCAAATAATACGAAAAATGCAGTGCAACACAAAAGTTTATTGTTTTAACAGAAATCATTTACTTAAATATATATATATTTAACTGCCATTTGGCACTATTTTGCACTTTATTTTTGCTTTATGTATTGAAAAAATTATTAAATATATAAAATGCTAAAAAAGACATAATTAGATTTAAATTTCATAAAAGTATTTATATTTTTAAATTCAGAAATTACAACAGTTTTGTTAAGGAAAATTAAATAATTTAAAACTTTCATTAATATTTTCATTTAAAACTTGAAGTGTTTTATAGAAAACCCTTTTTAAATGCCAATTTAGCAATCAGCTAATCAAACAATTAGTATATGGAAAGAAAAATAACACTTCTGAATTGCTATGTTTCAATAAGGTATTATTTTATTGAGTTTTCTATTTTATCGCTTAACTCTGTTATTTAAATAGCTGATTTCTGAATTATTTCTTAGTAAAATACTTTCACTTTTCATGAAAATATATAATTAAATAGCTTTAAACATAAAAATGTATATTAATTATCGAGAAACAGAGAACAAAGATGATTAGGGTTTCGTCAAATGAATGAAATCTTAAAAATAAGTGGCAGTAACTTCATTTAAGTTTAATTTAAAAGTTTTTTTGAGAAAAGTGTAAATATATACGTATAGTTATACATTAAATACAATATTTGCAATCTAGACAAAAATAAGTTTTAAAAATAAAGTAATTTAAAGCAATATATCCCAGTTTGCTACATACAATATAATAATCGCTAATGCTTATAGAACCATATTATTTATATGGCAGCAAGCCACTTCACAACAAAAATATGTTTTCATTTTTAGAAATGAATCAAATATAAAAAAAAAAAAATACAAGTTTAAGGTTTATAAAATCACCTTCACATTTCTAATAGAAGATATTTATTAATCAATTGACACTTCTCGCATATCTCTGGATAATTTGTTATTAATAACACAGGCTAAGAAAAATAACGGATATCCTAAACAAACATTAGCATTTTTCTAAAAGGGTGATTCATATTTAGAAATACCAACAAAGTTTTAAATTTTCATCACTAATAGCTATTCTTAACACGTTATTTGATTTATCAGAAATTTTTGCATTTGAACAACAAACGAAAAAGAATATTTGACCTAGTTTAGGAATTCAAAATATTTAGAATCTAGAAATACTATTAATGTTGGATCCGAGCACTTTTATTCATTACAATTTAAACATACATATTTCATAGAGCTCTGCACGGGCCGGAATTTCCAGGCCCGGCCAGGCCCGGCCCGTAGGAAAGTTATTTCGGCCCGGCCCGGCCCGTTGTAAAACTCAAAAGTTCGGCCCGGGCCCGGCCCGGCCCGTTTAAATTTTTATATTTTAGGCCCGGCCCGGCCCGTACAAAAATCAGCGAAAACAGGCCCGGCCCGGCCCGGCCCGGCCCGTTTTGGCCCGTTACAATTTCTACGATTTCTTAAAAATTCAGATTTTTATCATATAAATAAGATTTCTTTAAAGAATGCTACATACATATCTATGGAATGATTTTACAGTATATTTTACAGGAAATACACATTAACAACATTAATGATTACTTAGATTCTTAGGCTTTCAACATTCGAATAAAGATTCATTAAAAAATTAATATGGCTTAGAATAAAAGAAAAAAGAAAGAAAGTTAAAAACATCGTTAATTTTGAAGCTGTTTCATAAAAAAGGATTTATAAATATATTTCTATATTATTTTATTATAAGTTTCAAATCCAAATTTATTCTTAAATTCAAAGAAGTCCTTTCTGTTACATTTCTAAATTCATTTTTTTTTTTCCTCAGAAACGCATAAGATTAGCAGATATCTATTTTCAGAAACTATATAATCGAATGGCGTTATCCATTTTTTGATACAAGCAATTTAAGAATACTGCAAACAATAAAATACTGTCATAATTAGCGTTTTGAATAGAATTTCCGGAAGCAATAGCAAGGGAAGGGAGAAAAACCTGCAATCATTTGAGAAACTATTATATCTCAACAAGTATTTTATTTACCAACAATGAAAAACGCTATTCGATTCCAAATCCCTTCAATAGTTAGGCTTATCACTTTTATACTTTTACAATTAAAAATTAAACAGAAAATGTGCCAAACTTTCGCATTATTGAGAAATTAATTTAAATTCATCGAGATATATCCGAAGACTAAGCTAACAAAAGTTCTTTATCGCTGTTAATAATTTTACAAATCATGTTTTGCCAATAATTAAGTCTAGTACCGGACCGGCCAGTCTGTATGTAGAAAAATAATGCAAGCGTGATCTCGGACCGGCATGAGTCCGAGAAATATATTAAAATGGGTTACACATAATGTAATTCTCCGATGCCGATACACTGTGCATTTTTATATTGATGCTGTCAAACTAGTATGGCCACATTTATACTTATTCTCGTTAAAAACATTTTCGTTGAAAATAGCTCATATTTTATCGTTTCAAGTGAAATCTTCAGAACGGGCCGGCAGGCCCGAAATTTTTTTTTATCGGCCCGGCCCGGCCCGTCAGGCCCGTTCAATTTTTTTGCCGGCCCGGCCCGGCCCGTTTATGTTGTTTGTCGGCCCGGCCCGGCCCGTTGAAAAAACTATTCTAAATCTGCCGGCCCGGCCCGGCCCGTTAGAAAATTCGAAACGATTCTGCCGGGCCGGGTACGGGCCACGGGCCAGGCCCGGGCCCGTGCAGACCTCTAATATTTCATTAAATCCAGTTAAATATATACTATATTCTACATTTTTTAACAAAAAATTGGCTTATAGTAATAATGAAAAAATGCTTTTAAATATGCAAAGGAAAATACAGTAAATTTCTGTAAGACGAAGGTCTATCATACTGAAAAAAAAGCTTCACATCCCTCTGACTTTACAAACAGAATTCTTAGAACAGAATAAAATTTGTCTAAGGCGAAAAATTGTTTAACATGGAAAATTTCTCAGTCCCAATTGATTCCGCATTAGACAGATTTTACAGTAGTTTATCTAATGTATATTTTGAGATAAGCTTAAAATAACTGCATAGTAATATTCATGGCAATGATTAAAATGAATATAATATTTGAAGATCGAAATTTTAAATGGGTAAAATTCCTGAACTACATACAAGACAAAATAATTTCCGAAGGGAACATATACCAAAAATGCCGATACATGGAGTCAGATTTAAACGTTAGCACTGTAAACTGAAAAGGTAAAAAATATAAAATTAGACTATTATAATTGAAATATAGCATTATTTATGAAGCGTCATTATTTATACACTATTCGGCGAAAGGTGACCGGC
Organism: Maratus speculifer; assembly: GCA_964019185.1. Classification (NCBI taxonomy): domain Eukaryota; kingdom Metazoa; phylum Arthropoda; class Arachnida; order Araneae; family Salticidae; genus Maratus; species Maratus speculifer. The sequence goes on along the minus strand of OZ025294.1, from coordinate 162,628,856 downwards.
CACTTGCGATTTTAGACATTTTGTTAAATATATAAAAAAATATATGAGGAATTATTCTTAAACACCAAGTGTGTAAACATAATAGTACAGGTCATATATTTCCGTGTAGATGTTTTTCCCAGAATTTCATAAGAAACCGCGAACAAATTAAAAAAGGATTGAGATGTTTTGAATAACTCTATCAAATATAATGTATCAAAATAATTCAAACTGTAGATTATGATTAAGGGGCTTATTGTAATAAACTGTGTTCATTTCTTTGCGGATAGCATCTATACTCGTACAAAAATTAAGGTTTTTATAAAAACAGTCCCAAATGTTTCCAAGTTTTTTGCTTACACTTTGCAGAGTTGTTAGTGCGATATAAGGTTTTTTTCCGAAAATGGAACAGACAACATTGCATATGAAAATCCTGTAATCGGAAAAAAATTGTATGAAAAACGAGCAGGTTTACTACATAATTTTTCATTGCGTATATGCTAACGCTATCAACATTTCATTTGTAAATTGTGCTAGCTAAATTTTTAGAGAAACTTTTGCATAAATCTAAAAACGTAGCTTGAAAATTCTGAAAGTGTTTGTTGATAGATTTAACTCAAATTCCGTTACTCCCAAAATGAAGCAAAGGGATAAGGGGCTGTATACAAATATAACAGTACGTGCCATTTTGTGTATTTTATATTCACATTAATCAATGGATAAAATGATACAGGATAAATACTCATCTTTTTGCTTCATTTTGGGAATAAGGGATTTCGTGCTTATTAGTAATCTTCATCATTTTATTTTTTTAAAAATCTACTTTTCCTTTAATTTATATTACAAATTGTATAATCTCTATTTACATGTCGGAATAAATAAAAATTTCCAATTTGCATGTATTCTCAAGGCACGAATAATTTGATTGTAAAAATCGTATTTTATTTAAGAAAATCTAAAAAATTTCATACATGTGTATTCATGGATTAATAACTTTAATTGATAAAATAAATCTTTCTGAATATATGTTTTCAATTTTTTAATTAAAATTCAGTTAGACATAGTGTAACACCAATCCTTTAACACTGTAAAATCAATCCATTAAATTTACGGCGCAGTAATGTTGCCAGAAGTTTTTCCATTAAAATTACAGTAAAATAAAATTAATAAGAAATAATACATCTAGTTTTACAGCTATTTTTACGCAAAAACTGTTGACGACAGTGCTGCCGGCGGTTTTTCGTAAATTTAACGGATTTTTTTTTTCTTTTTTACAGCACGGAACTCAACTTTTAACGTATTTTGTTAGTTCAAAAAGTACCTGACCCCTAAAACTTTAGAGTATTGATTATGCCAGAAAAGAATTTTGGCTCAATACCTGTGCTGAGCATTTTTTCGAATATTTGAAAATCTTGAATTCGTATGATAACTTTATTAATTTATTCGATTGTGTTGAAATAACATTGTGTTCACTGTAACACGGTTGTGTTCATTGTGTTGAAATAATAGTTTATCAGTTAATTGTACTTTTTTGACAAATTGAAGATTTCGAAAAATTTATTACCATAACTTCCGTTTTTATCGATATTGCGCTTTTTTATCAATAAGCATACATTAAATATCAGTATTCAAACACAAAAATTAGTATAGTTTTAATTATGCAGACGTTGCATGTTGATAAAAATTTGCATTATACAGAATATTTTGTAGACTTTTACGTAATATGGTGACGATAGAGTGATAAAATTTAATAAAATCTTACTTTTTCTATTTTGTATGGCTGTTCCCATAATAAATGAAAGGCAACACTCATCCTTTTTCTTTTCCAAAATAATTACAAGAACTTTAAATAAATGAAATTAGGAAACTTTATTGCACGAACTTCAAATAAATTCACAAGATCCATTAAAAAATTATAAAGTACTGCTTTATTTAAAACTTCTAAGCTGATGTCCGATTAATTCACACAAAACATTTTATTCGGCTATTATTTAATCTGCTAGTGTTGAATTTCGAAGTAATCTATCATAAATTTGAATCAATAAATCAGTTTCCTAATGAGTAATTTTGCTTCCGGTTCTGCAGCGGTAAAATTCAAAGAAATACTTTTAGAGATAGAAGCTTCAGATGTTATACTGAACAGAATAGATCAGTAGTATAATAATCTATTCAATATTATCATTTTTAAGCGATTTTTAAAACGCTATATAAAATTGTAATTAGATTTTAAAAAATGTATTTCAATTTGCCATATTTAATTAAGTATAACCTTCTACTAATTAGTTCAGAATATTTGGGTATTGTTTGAACTTAATATTCTTCTTCAAAAACTAAATTTAGTTACAGATGAACCAATCTTCTAATGCAATTACTAAATAGTGAATATTTTATTAAAGAACATAAGATCACAAGCTTCAAATCCACAAGTTAGATATCTATATATTGTACAGATAAAAAAAAATAACTTCAAGATTTTTTTATTATTACTTATGCAGGTTGTAGAATAAAAATGTTACATTTTTAAGGAGATAAACTGACATTTATGTATATATATATATATATTTCTCCCATTCTCTCTTTTTCTTCATACGTTCAAACACACACGCACACATTCTTACACATAAAGAAGAAAAAATTCTATTACAAAAAAGTTAAAAGCATTTTAAATTTTCGGAATCTATATTCATATATGTATAGGCTTTATTATTTTTTACGTGCGCTAAAGTGATATTTTATAAAACAAGATACACATGCATGATTTGAAAAAAATGTTATTTATTTTATCAGACTAAAACATGTTCGTGAACACATATTTCTATCGCGTAGGGCTCTATGATAAAAAAAAAATTACAGGATTTCAACATAAACACTAATGTAAGAAAAGTAAATCACATTTTCAATTACTTGTTCTATATCGAAACAGTATTGAAGAAATGTTCATAAAACCCGATACATTAATTTCATCTGAATCAGTCTTTTTATCTTCACTAATGGAAAATAATCAACACCTTAACCAATGCATGTGTTGAACTAGACAACATCTTTAGACAATATCTTTAATAATGCATGTGTTTAAAAATTATTAATAAAAGTCAACGTTATCGAATAAATGGAATTAGTTATTCATGATTATTATAGAAAAAATATAAGTTCTTTGCAGTCATTTATATGAAACTCATATTTGTGTAAATTTTTATGAAATTCGCTATTTCATGCAAATTATTAGATGCTAAGTTGTTTTTGCAAATGCAAAATTGTTCATTAATGTTGCGCTTAAACTAAATTATCATTCAAGTCATTTGAGTCAAAATAGAATTTTTTAAGAATTCTGAATCTTAAATTTCTGAAACTTCTCCCTAGGTTTTAAACTTGTAGCCCTACCAGGTCGAGAACTAGTAATATAGAAGCTGGTAGAAGGGAGGTTCTAGGTTCGAACCCAATCGCGTCTGTAAGCTTAAACATTTGGTGTTTTCGTTGTTTTGTTCTAACCTCGGATATATTTTCGTAAATTCGAGTGAGGTCTACGTAGAAAGAATTCCACGGAGGGCATCTCTAACATGGATTGATATATCTTGCGCAGAAAATCGACTTCCATGAAAAAAAAAACACAACACATAAAATTTTTATTCATAAGAATTGGGTACATGCTTGAATAAGAAAGACAAATCATTCTTTTACAGGAAACTTATCGAAAAAAGTTATTTATAATTTTATATTACAAAGCATCTATAAAAGAATGTTCGGTTTCAAAAGTACATTATAACAGTTTAGTTAAATGTTAGTTATAATAGTTAGAGAAAATTTATCGAAATATGATATTCATAATTTTATTATATGGAGTATCCATAAAAGAATGTTCAGTTTCAATGATACATTGTAACAGTTTAGTTTAAGCTATTTACAACAAATCATGCATTAAATTTTATCTTACAACTATCCAATAAGTTCAACTTTAGGTATGACACACCCTTATGTACGACACAAAGCTAATATGAAATCCAGTTCTTTAGTCTTCCGTTAAAAGGTCTGGGAAAATGTAAGAAGTAATCTGTTGTTATTCTATTTCTCAATTATGGTAAATAATTATCTGCGTAACGCTTTTTTTTTCTTCTGCGCAGTAAAGAATTTGTATATGCGTCATTATAAGCGAGTAATTAACAACACAGTACTTGTGCATATGCTTATCTGAAACTGTTTATGACACTGTGCTTGTGATATTGAATAACACCTTATAATACATATAATTGAATTACTAAAATAAAACTATTTACTAACAAGCTGCAATACGATTTTATTAAAATTTTCCCGTTACAAGATTAACTTCTATTTAAAACTTAAAAACCAAAACACATTAAAAATTATTTATAAAAACAGGAAAAGCACGTGAGGTTTTTCAATCGATACTGCGATTATTTTCATAGGATAAAATTTTGCTGGCAAGTCTCATTCGTTTTGCTATTTTATATATACCTGTATGTAAAAAAAGTCTATTTATTTATGGCGGTGTCTGTAGAACTGAATCATTTTTACACTAAAGAAATTGATAATCTTAAAATGTTAAACCAAAATGTTGTATGTCTTAGGATAAAGAGTCAGTACATATTATATTTCTGTTACTTAAAATTTCTAAGTGTTCTTTAATTTTCAAAGTTTAATAATCTTCTGTTGGTATGATAAATCTTTCATTCTAGAAATCTATTTATATATTTTGTCATTGATTTAGCCTTGAAAGAGCAGTACAAAATTTCTTAAATTGAATACCTCACGTGTGCTTCACCAATCTTTTTTTAGGGTTTCGTTCATCTGACGACGTTCATCATAAGTAATAAGAATAAGCATTGAGGAGGATACCCATGCAGTTGATAATATTTGTTCGCCAATCCATGCAATAGAAGATAATATTAAGAGAACGGGAGATTTTTCTTATATATTTTACATGAAAACTTTATTTTAAGGGAAGGGACTCCAGAATGAGGATGCTGCAAATCTAATAATATTTGCACTATCATCAAAGGTGGAATCTTTCTTCGATTCGGGTAAATATTACGGTGATCTTTATGACAAATTTTTCATCACAGTTTGTAATCTTGAATACTACTTTGAATTCTACTTGCATGTTATCAAACATGTCTTAATAAGCTGAAGCCTTGTGGTCAAACTGTAGTCAAAACATCTGATTGCAGTGCCACAGGTAGAGTGTTCGAGTATCGACTGGGCATGGTTCACTCAGCCTTTGATTCCTTCGGGGTCGATAAAATGAGTACTAAGCTTGCTTAGGAACTAAACACCGAGGGTTTTGCGTTAGGTTGACCACATGGCCTGGATGCATGCTGCATAGCACTTTAAGGCCAAGTGTCTGGTAAGCAGAGCTGATCCTTCATGCATTGTAATGCAACATAATTTTAGTATTAATAAATGAACTTATGAACATTGAATTTTGTTTGGATTTATAATGGTGAGAACATACAAAAATCTATTATATATATATATATTTGATTTTATTTATCACTATTTTAATGGTTGTTACGTGATTTTGTAATGCATACTGTTAAAGAATAGATATAACAATGTAAAATTCATTCTACAAACTTAAAGAACTTTAATGCATACTATTTTACATCTCTATACATCTGTTTAAATCATTGATTTCCTAAACTAACAGAAACTTTACTGGCTAAGATATCGATCTATTGTTGAAGTTTGATACTTGTTTAATCAGAAATTCTATCTTGTCTGAACAGATAATAACTGATATTTAATACTAAGCGCTCTCAATTCATAAACAGTATCGTACATTACACTTCTTAACCTGTTATGAGTATGTCAATCAGTAATCCTTTTCGAAAAGATTATGAATAAATTTAATTTAAAATACACTATTCGTTCATAAATACCTTATGAGATTCCGATGGAATGTTTTAGAAATGATAATCAATATCTGTTTCGATAACTATGACTTATTTTCCATAATTTATAAACCACAAATAAATATGTTTATGTATATATAATTTTTATGAAATGAAATTTGACTATAACACAGATGAATACTTATATTTTTGTAAAACAACAGTATTTTTTAAGTCATAAAAATGTCAAAAGTTGTTAATGTCTCCATTATTATTATTATTATTTAGAAATAGGTTCTTAAACCAATTTCATTTGAGGGATCTAGTTAAGTATTTCATTTTATAAAATGGTAGTTATTGTTAGCGCTCATCAAAGTGCATGAACAGATAAAAGCGATCTCTATAAGCAAAACAAGAAAATCTCTCCCTGTCAGAGTAAGTATGAAAATTTGGTAAATATATTGAAATAAACTTACAATGTAAAAGACAGTTTAGACAGACACCCTATAACAATGGATGATAAAGAAAAAAATCCCATAGTTTTAATCTTCCAAACAGACACTAAGCCAGAAATTCGTTATTATACAAACTATTTGGATTTGATTTAATGTGCAGAAGCTGGAATCTGAAGTCGAACAAACTCTGAAAGATATATATATCAATATTTAATTATATCTAAGATCGATTCTAAATTAATGATGCTCTGCGGTACTTTTCAGATGTTAGTCCACACAGTGAAAAAAAAGACAGATTTTATTTTATTTTTTAATTATAAAAATATACGAGAAAAATATTCGATAAGTTCTTCCAAGTCACACGTTATTCTGAAAAACGCTCTTTTTTCTTCAGAAAGCTCTGAAAACAATGTAGTTTCGAAACTTGAAGTAGTATTTATAAAACGTAACTTTTATTAGTTTCCTGAAACTTTCAGGAACATTTTCGAGGAATCGATTACAAGGTATTACTCAGTTTTCTCTACACAGAAGATTAATTTTCTGGACACTACCAAACCAGAACTAAACATTTTCAGTTAGATAATTGATAATGTGCATGCAATTATAACAGAAATATATTAATTTTATACTTAATATTAAAGGTGTTAATTCTATACAATTTGCGGTTAACTACGAACATGAACTATTTATGAAAATGAAAATATTTGCTTGAGACCTAAAATAATCTCAAAACCGGATATCTCGGTGATTAGTGTTATAAATGATTGTAATAGCTACTCGATAACATTTTCTAAACCAACCGGCAGCAAATAAAAATATAATTTTATAAAATTTTCTTTATATTTTAAAAATATATTCTTTTGCATGGTTTCTAATGAAAAAGGATTTCTTTTTGGAATGTTGAGTGATTTGGAAGAGGTCATTGCAAATTTTTGTTCGTGATTATAAAATATTTTCGTAAATTATGAAACATCTGTTTTTTTTTCTTTTTTATAGTAGATGTAGATAACAATGACTATACAGTCTGCCGTTAAAAGCATTCTATCACATTATCGACAAGCATAAGACCTACTTATCGACAATATTTGATAATATAAAAAATCATCATGTATTGAAAAAGTCAAAGTAACTTTATGTTTTATAACTAAAATGAGGGCATTTTACGAAAATACCAGAAGTAATTAGTTATCTTCATATTATTGTTTATTATTTGCATAAAATTGAAGCGTGATAGAGTAAAATATTCTGTTGAAATTGCAAGTTAAATTCTTCCAACTTTACTTAAATCATCATTTATTAAAAATTTTAAAAATTAATTATTTTTTGTAATTGATCATGTAATATAATGAATAAAAATTTTCTAGGTTTAAGCATAAGTCGTTTTCTTATCAAACTTTATTTTTTAAATAGTAAAATACGAGTTTAATTTAGCGAAGAACATATTATTACACTACAGGTAAAAGAAACCAAAAAGTGAGAAATATTTGACAACTAGTTGTTGTTCTCCAAAATTTGATACTGGAAATACCATTTTGATATAAGAAATAAAAGTCTAATATTTCTCAAAAATTAAAATTGATTTGCCATGCTTTAAGGGAGGTTCAAATGAAAGATTGTTTAACTCAGGGAGTAAGGAAAAATCACTTTGTAATTTGGTAAAGTGAAATACAGTTCATTTTGTGTTTTTTAATGCTGACTTGAATGAAACTAATTGAAAAAGAATATCATTATTTATTACAAAATTTCGCAGATTTTATGAATACAAAGATGGAAATTGTTTTATATAAAAGATTTTTCTTTATTTTTAACAACAGCAGCTGATTTCAACTTAAGAAAATTGGGCTAGGAATTCGTCTTGCTAGAACGAATGAATATCCGATGAGCCCACGAAAATAAATTATTACAAACAATATATAGCTTCGAAAGCTTAAAATGCTTAAAATCTCCAGCCTGAGATTAAATGTTCTTTTTAGGGCTGCCTCCCCCTCCAAAAAAAATAATAAATAAATTGTAAAACTTATAAAAATTTTATTTGGGGCGGACTCTTTCTTTTTAGAGTCTATAATCTACCAAAATTTTCAGTTAGTTAGTTTGTTAGCGTTCATTTTTCGGTGACGAATAATTCTCAACCATTAAATAAGAAAAAACAAATTATGCCATTTTTAGATGGATGTTATGCGAATAGATTAACTGATATACTAAATAAATAAATAAATGTGAAAATTTACTGATTTTTTTTTCACGTTTACCAAAAGTTTTACATTTTAAATACCTAATAAAATCTTATTTTAACATTTGGCATTTGTTTCATAAACCTTCTGATAACTCCTTATAGTTTATTATAATTCCATCTCTCTATCACAAGCTTTCGAAAAATAGTGAATACGGTACTGTATGATGAATTCACTATTGTTGATAAATAAGAATGGAGGATATTTCATCTACATCATAATCACATCGTAAATGCAAAAAAGTCTAGCGTAAAGAAAGAAAGCTTGCATAGACGTAATTTAAGTCACCGCTAACCAATAAAACAGTTCATTATAGAAAGTAGAAGCAGCTTCCCTTCTTACCATTTAGAAGTTATTTGGGTAAATTACTGGTACCACGTGACCTTTTTTCAAATTCGAAACCATATTTGAAATAAAGTTCCATTGAGTCACACTAACCTCTTCAGACCCGAGGAGCACATTTGTATACCTCTGATTTCAACTGCGTATCTCACTTAATATTTGAAATTTTTATGTTGAGACGAGAGGATGTTATTTGTGCACGTTAGCCTTTTCTAGTTTCAGCAAGAAATGGTGCTAGCAGTCTTAATTCATATTATTTTGGAGAGAAAAAACGAGCTATGGCGAAAAATATATTACTTTGTAAAAGTAAGTAAATTTTTATAATTAGAAAATTAATATTTATTCATAATAATTTTTGAGAATGCTTTTAAACTCTTCAGTATTGCATAAATGATTTAAATTTTTTAGCTAAATCATAATTTCTATTTAAATTAGATGTAATTTGTAAGGTACACGTATGTGGACCTCCGGTTTCAATTCTGGGTTTTTTGAAAGAAGTCATCTCACACAAAAAAATTGTGCTGAATGATATCTAATTCGTGCAGCATTAAAGTCGTGGAATTATAAAAAAATATACTTAATTATAAATAAGAATTATTTTTTTCTGTTTTAAATTAGACATTAATTTTTAAAAATCATAATTATTATATCTTTGTAAGAGTAAATAAACTGATGAGACCAATGGTGATGGTGGGTCTTCTGGCAATGAAAATTTAGATGGCACAGATATAACAATTGAGGATATTTTTCCAGTATCTACACCGAATCCATGTAACAATAAAGTTTAACCTAAAAGGCCTTTGTTATGGAAGGCTGAAAGTAATTACATTTTTAGAGCTTGTGTTACAGCACACTAGAATAATAATGTTGAGAATAAAACCTTATCTTTTCGCAAATATTTATTTAATCTTTTTTCTTCTAATAGTATTCCGAGGATCATTGATTGATGAGGATTCTCTAAAAGCAGATTTTCCAGCATCGTAAATCCTTTTGAATCATTTATTTATTATGAATTATTATTTATTAAATGAAGATTTTTGGGAAAAAATTTCATATGAAACCAATTCCGTTCAAACAATTCCAATTCCGTTATATTCCGTTCATACACGAAACCGTCGCTCAATAAATGCATCTAAATATGAAATTATAAAAGTTGTAGGAGTACAGATACTCATGGGAACTTTAAAATATCTCCAAACAAGCTTCTACTGCCAAAAGACTTATCAGCACTTAGAATTGCAGCTACTATGTCACGTGATCGATTTTTTGAGATTAGAAAATTTCTTCATTTTGCAGATAAATCAAATAAATCAAATGATCTTTAAACAGATTACAAATTATGGAAAGTAAATCTTATCTTGAATGCAGTAATAGTTAACTGTTTGTCCCTGCAAAAGCCAAAACCTTTATCACTCGATGAACAGAGATCATTAGATACCACTTGCTGGACGTTGTGGATCTAGACATTATGTGCCATTAAAATCTAATCCGTTGAGATTAAAAAACTTTATTTTATCCACCAGGGATGACCATCCTTTGACTGCCAAATATATCATGAAAAAAGAATTGTACCAGCTGATGATTCGAAATAATTATGATTAGGTCTAGGTGGAGGCATTGTCAAATTGTTTTTTAAATTTAAACCAAAAGACAGCACACGGGTGATTTACTAGGACAGTTTTTTTACTAGTGTAAAATGTGTCCACTTTTTATTGAGGAACAATATCTACCAAATTGGAATGATTATGAACAAAAGAGTTGGAGGAGCAGATAAAAACATCAATGATCGAGATTTGTAACGCGTAGAATGAGATGAGAGACTAAGGGAAGCGAAGGATATGTGTATACTAAACTGGAAATATAGCAAATGTGTAACTTTGCTTTCGACTTGCATCGATAGCGATCGCGAGAGGAAATGTGTCAAGTGGTCTAAAGATCAAAATTGTAAAATTAATGTAACACAACCTAAAACGTATATGGGTGGTGTAGATTTAAAGGATAGATGTTTAGCTAACTACCGTTGTTCTATTCACACAAAAGAGTAGTCAACAAGAGTTTTCATACATTTTATAGATTTGGTTATTTCCATTTGTTGGATAATGTATATCAGAAATTGCAAAACATGTGAAGTTCCTCGAAAACACAGATTGTCTCTCTTGCGGTATTTTAAGAGATTGCATAAGTATTGATGAAATATAAGATGAAAGTAAGTGAAGAACGACGACCATGGAGACCACACAAATTTATTCATCTGAAAATGATTTTGAAGACGATTTCGCAAATAAACCACAGCGAAAACAACGTAAGGGTATTTAAAAGCCAATTTACTATATTAGATATGACAAAATTGGACAGTTTCCTCGTTCAACAAATGATAACTTTGCTTCAAAATGTAAGTATAAAGCCTGCAAATCAAGGACTAGGATTTTTTGTACAAAATGCAATTTATATCTCTCTCTATATATATAAAATATTTTTGAAAATAGCACGTAAAATAAGCTTATATGTATCAATTGTTCACCAAATTTCTTGTTTAAATAAATTTTTGAAAAATGAAGTGTTTTTTGCAGTATGAACACGAGGTGCACATATGTGTACCTGCTAGTAAATAGAAACTAATAATAATTATTTTACTTTTTATTACAAAATCATGTTTCTGTACGTATAAATAGATGGAACAAACTGTGAAATAATTTTTACGATGGCTTAAAATGTGTCAGGTCTGAAGAGGCTAAAGCGTTCGTTATTGATAAGGAACTTTAACGTTACAAAAGAACAGTTCCAACATTTACCATGATATTTGCATCTAGCATGTCGTGTTTTCGAAACAAAAATGTAGAACGAAACCTCTGTAGCACTGAAATTTGGTAGTTTGATGATTTTTGTATCATGAAATATAATGAGCAAGGTTCTGGGTAATTGCGCCTCGGTTTCCGATTTTAGCAATTATTCCTGTTAATTATAATCAAGAACGGCTTTTTGGGGTAATGCTTAAAAGAAGATTCAGTTCATCACCCTTTTTTCTATTATAATGTAAAACAATTTTTGTACTTTTTATTTTGGGGTCTCGTGGGTTCTTTATTTCGTATGCCATGAAAATTTCTTTCCACCCAAATTTGAATAACCAACATTTATATTTATTAAAGCTTTATTTTAGAGATGGAAATTATTTTGAATAACCAAATATCTGTATTATACAGAGGTCTTAAGTTGTTGATCTAAAACTAATTATCACAGCCATGTCAACGTTATAAAGATCGCACTGAGTCCACTTTCAGATACCTCGAGTGGACTTTATGTAATGTACATTATAAATGAATGAAAATTGGACGAATTTTAACAAACTCCTCTGTCATAAATTGCAATAAGCAGTCTAAAATGCTACGTAAATAAGTATTTCCTATATACAGGTAATACAGATATAGTTCACTGGTACAGGTATAATACAGATATAGTTCACTGTATACTACAGAAGTCCTTCAATATAATATATATATATATATATAACAGAACATATATTTTATACTGTTTGCTCATGTTTTACAATTCTCCTATACACACATTGTTTACACTTTTGGTAGCTTGGTAAGACAAATTTAGTATTTCACTTACAATTACAATGGTATGGTGGGGAGAAAAATTACAACGGAACTGGTTCTAAAATCACTCCAAATATCCTGTTCCAAAACGGAAGTTTTATTCTGCTTCTTGTAGTTTTACGAGCGGTCACCGGAATTCCATGATTTTTTTCTGGTCTTATATAGATGTTCCCACAGTTACCAGTACACCTTTTACACCTTTGTTTAGGAATAAAACCTATATGTCTAAGGAGTCAAACTATGATTTCACATTTCGATCATGCATGATCTTTAAAAATTTGCACACTGCTCAAATGATGGTATCCTTCTCATTTAAACTGATATACATTACGTAACACCATAGATGTCAACATCTCTTAATTATACTGGAGTCTGATACAAAACGAACAGGTTTTCAACCGGAAAATTAAGTTGAACAAAAATGCCACATCGAAATTTTAAATGTATCTTACTGAAACAGACGACATTTCTTTATATAAACATCCGGATAAAAACATGTTTGTTTAAAATCAAACTAGGGAATATATAATTCATGCTTGCCTCTATAATTAAAATGCAATATAATCAATTTGGACTTCATACTCTTCACTTTAAAAAGACTGATTTATTGCAGCTCATAGTTTATACTGCAAATTATGATATCTTAATCCATACAGGTCCAGAATCGCAAATTCAAACTGCTTACACATTTTCTGTGAAAAAAGTATGATTTAATTATAATTAACAACCAAACAACTTAACAAACTTAACAAAATATTAAAAATGCTTTCATTGGCAAATTCCAGTTTTAGACCTACATAACAATGACGGTAAGTTTCCACCATTTATTTTCAGCAAAAAAGCTCTCTTTTTCAAAACCTTACATTAAATTTAACACCAGAGGCTTGAAGGAAAATTTTATCTAATATGTACTTAATATTTTACTGCATAAAAAGACTTAATTAAAAAATAACATTAAGCAAAAATATTTCTTTGAATTCATTTAGAGCACTCATTTGGAAAAGGTGTTCTATTTCACACTTGCTGTTAAATTAATGATGTTACATTTTCAAACTAAAGATTATTTCAAGTGAATCATAGAAGGTTACACTATTTTTTCTTTAATATAAATTTATAAATTATGTAAACAAACAAGAAATTATGTATTCTGTAATTAGATTATAAAGACAAATGTCATTTGCCTTTTAATTTCCGGCTTCTAATCTTAAAATTGAAATGCTGTTTTTGTAATTTAGACTCTAGTTTTAAATACATTACTTCGATTTTCTATGAAAAAATATAATCAAATCAGACATTTTTGACTTTTTTCCTGAGCTCTAATTATTTTTTGATCGAGGTTATAACAATTGCAATATAAAAATAGTATTGCTTTTACGGGGAAAAAATCCACAGATATGGCATACTTAAGAAGGTACAAGAGTGTTTAAAAGACTTGAAACTGCTTTAAACGACATACTACAAATTTATTTAAATTATTATCTTAGTTTTTTTGTGCACATGATATTTCTTATATTATTTTTATAAATATTAAGTTTTAAATATTCAAAGAAATCTCAAGTTCTTTGCATCTCACACTAAATCATATCTAATACTATTTCATCTGAATAGTAAATATCATCAATTAAACAAAAAAAGAAAAAAAAACTATTTTTTAAAACATTTTATACAGTTAAAAACCATTTAAATTATGTAAATAGTCTATAAAACACAAAATAAAAATCAACAAAATTTGAATTATGACAATTATTTAAGAAATATATCCATTATCCGAAAATACATATAGAGTTATCGCATATGATGTAAGAGAAACGCGTTGTATATAAAACCAAATAAAAATGCATTTAAATAAAATTTCTACAAAGAATACGATAAGTCATATTGAATTCATATGCAGGATAATTTCACATAAACGTGCATGGAATGTTAAATATTATAAACGTTACTAATGACAACTTATTTTTCATAAAACTAAATAATCAGGAAACGACACAATAACAACTTTCACACTTAGCTATTTCAAAAAACATTAACATTTCAGAATTACATACATGATAAATTAATCCTTTCCTGACTGAAACAGCTTGAAAGACTTAAAATTCTATGAAATTATCATAACTCAAACAGCGTTGCTAGATTGACAATTTTTTTTTAAATTCAAGTTATTTCACTGTCATCACTTGTTTGAAACAGTATAATTTTCGTTATTTTTCAAGATTTTCATCTATTTTTACATAGGTGGAATATTGCTATTTAAAAAAAAATAGCGACAATCAAAAAATCTGGGGAGTTTTCCGTCCCTAAATGATTTCATTAATCCTTTCCTGACTGATGTAGTTAGAATGACTCTAATTTCTTTAAAAGTATCATAGCTCAAAAAACATTAAAAAATCTTAATAACTATTTTAATATTGATTGTTTAGCATTCTTTGAATTACTGCAGGTTTTTACTAGATTTCATTTATACTTTCTTGACTGAAATAGTTAGAATCACTAATTTCTTTATAAAATAATCCTGACTCAAAAAGTATAAAAAAATCTTATATCGAATGTTTAGCATTCTTTTAATTCCTGGATGGAATTTAAGTTTTTATTAGGTTTCATTTGCCAGTTGCAAATGTTTTTACTTAATGTAGTTAAATATGACGAGAAAATTTTTTATACAATTATTGGAACTCTGTACTTCTATGTCCATCTGACTGGATATCATCTTTCTTTACAAAATTTGTTTTTTTTTTCTCCAGTAATAGAAGAAAATAAAATCTGCTCTAATCAGGTAGAGCATTTTTGACATTATGTAATTGACAGTAACTATTTTTGAAAAAGTTATGCCGATCAAATAAAATTTCTCTAAGAGATGCCGCATAAAAATATGTTAATATACAGAATATATCAGTATCTTTATTAGGTTAAGAAATTAAAGGGTTTCTCTGTTTATTGGAAAACCCAGTTTTTTAATTTAATCCGGGACTGCGGAAACGTAAGGGATACTAGTGTTGTTTTTGTGGTTATTATTTTAAATCATAGACAGACATCATTAAAATATTAGTAGTTTCTCATAAAGCGGTAATTTAGAATGCTCTTTTGATTTAGGTTCATAAGTGCTCTTATTTATTTCTTAAACAATTTCTTCAGCACATGTTCCTGTAAATGTTTAAGGAATGTTAAAAAACACACGCAAGACTAATGAAATCCCACTTTTCTTTAAAACTAAATAATCAGTAAATGGCGCAGTAAAATCTTTTACTATTACCTATTGTAAAGAACATTAACATTTCAGAATTACGTGCATGATAAAATACTCCTTTCCAGACTGAAATAGCTTGAATGACTTACATTTTGCACCTGTCTCATATAAAAGTATAACAAATCAGAAAGCAATCGAAAAAAAAATTTTAATAATGATTTTAATATTGAGTGTTTAGTATTAAAAGAAATCTTAGTTTTTAACAAGATTTTGTTTGCCAGTTTGAAATGTTTTTACTCAATGTAGTTAAACACGAAAATAAATCTTTTTTATACAGTTTTTGACCCTTTGTATTTGTATGGCCAGTCTGGTTGGATATAATCTTTCTTTGGAAAATTTTATTTTATCACCAGTAAATAAGAAAAATATAATATTACTTATTTAATTAGAGATTTTTTTACATTGGGTAATTGATAGTAACTGCTTTTAAAAAAGTGATGCCGATATAATAAAATTTGGGTAAGAGACGTCGAATTTGAAAAGGCTAATATGCAATATCTATATAATTTGAAAAATAAATAAGTGTGACAATCCCAAAACTTTCTTCTATCTTATGCTTGTCTATACCTTCAGTAAAATGCAGCGTAGCAACGCCACCGATTAGGTGGTTTATACTAAAATCTAGTAAGTAACAACTTATGTCAACTTATAACTGGATCTGAAGTTTAAGAAAATCCGTGCATTAGGTAATGAGATAGAACTATTAAAAAATTAAGAAATATATCTGCATAACAGCGCCACATGTTGGATGATATGCATCAAAAACTATTCAGGATCAATTTTTATCAGGTAGTAATTGACTCGGAAGTTTGATGAAAATTCATGCATTAATGACAAAAATGCAGCATAGCAGCGTCATCTCTAGGGAGATTTACACCAATAAATAAACAATACTAATCTATGTCAGGCACTAACTGAATTTTAAGATTTAGAAAATTTTGTGCATTAGTTCTTGAGATAGAGCTATTGTAAAAATTGAAAACAATGTAGAATAGTAGAACCAACTGTTGAGCGATGTACAAAACCTGATCAGACCTAGTTCATATCAAGGTCTCACAGAATCTAAAGTTTTGTGAAATTCCATGCTTTATGGGAGATAGAGCTATTGCGATAATCCCGAATAAAGTACCCTGACCCCATTTGTTGAGCGATTTGCACAAAAACGTAATTAGTAGCATGTCATATCAAGTACTAACTAAATCGAAAGTTTAGTTAAAAATCTATATACTAGTACTTGAGATAGGGCTATTGTGGAAATTGTGAATAATGCAGCATAACAGTGCCACCTGTTGAGCTATATACACCAAAGACTAATCAGATCAAGTTTATATGAAGGTTAACAGAATCTAAAGTTTTGTGATATTCTGTGCATTAGGGTGGGCCGAAAAAAACTTTTTTTCGAATTTCGATTATGGCTGGTGAGGAAAAGTGGCCACTGGTGGCACTCTGTTAATACAAAAAAATTGAGATTTTTTTTACACTTCCTTACCCTGCCGCAAACGGCTTGAAGTTTTGCAAAAATGCTCAATTTTGAACTTTTTTCGAAAAAAATTAAAAAATGTTAAATTAAATTTATTTTGGTTGCATTTACTTGAAAAGGCATATTTAATATACCAAATGTTTAAATAAGATCTGATCATGCATTATTTAATATCTATGTGTATTATAACTTTGCCTATTTTTATAGCTTTTTCTCCGATAACAGGCAAAAGTTGTATTTGTTTGAATCGATCGTTAGTTTCTCTCTTACTTATGTCCCTTGGTCTTCTTTATATTTTTCTTATGTGTCAAAGGTCATATATTTGGGCGACGGACAGCAGTATACTTCAAAAACAAATCTGGAAGGTGAGAAGAGCTTGAAGCAGGACTCTAAGCGAGCGCAATGACTCGTCATAATACCGAGGGAGTGAAAGTTGATATAGATGACGGACAAAATCCGATAAAGGGTTCTTATTATTTCTCCATGCTCAGTTACCTCCGACATTTGTTCAGTGTGAACGTAAAAAAATTCTCGAGATACATGCTTTTTTGATCGTTTAATGTTCCATTATAGTGTTTTGTGCGCTTTATTACGACGAGCTTAGAAATGGCTAGTATGAAGGACCATGGCAATGTAAAGACACGCGATAGCGTGAAAAGTAGCCTTTTGGAGGCATCGTGCATAATGAAATATTGCAATTGCCAACTTATGCTGATAATGATGCGACACTACTACTGGTTGCTTCATAACAGGATATAAGAGGATACGAATCTCGTCATGGATAAAAACAAACTCAGAAGAGAGAAATATAAACTTGGAAAGAACATACAGGCAGAAGATGTTCCTGAAAGAAGGAAATTTAAAAGCATATTTTTTGATGGTAGAAAGGATAAAAGTATATTCAGAGAAGGGGGGGGGGGAGAAAGAAATAAAAAAAGCGGCACCGTCGAGAGAAAGGCGAGTAACACATCACCGTGTTATTTGAACCTGGTTAGGAATGCTTGGGTCACTTGATACTTCGTTCCGGTCACGAAAAAGAAATAGCGAAATCATTATATAATCTTCCAAGTCATCACAAGTTAGACTTTTCTGTACTGACAACACTTGGGTGTGATGGCACCACTGTTAATACAAGAAAACGCATTGGTGTCATTGCCTATCTTGAAAAAAAAGAACTAGGAAGAGAGCCAGGATTTTAACTACTAACGCATAAGTGTAAAATTCGTCAAGTAGTTGTGATCCATCTCGATTTCACAGTTGGTCCTGGTTATATGTTTTCTATTTCTTGAGGACATACTCCGATTGAGACTGCTTCATAAATATCAAATAAGCACTTTTGATCGGTACTTAGATCTTCAGTATTTTCCATTTCTGATACGCATGAAACAGCAATAGGCTCGAACAAAGTGACACGTAGATTTTTCACACCCCATTAGTGTAACACCGATTGGTTTGATAAAGGTCTTAGGGCTCGTTTTTCACCATCAAGTTTAGAGAGTAGATGTCGAAGTGCGATATCGTTCATATGAAGAATACATATCAAATGTCGCTGAACTCTTCCTAGGTTTTTTTTTTTAAGACAGGCAATGACACCATTGCGTTTTCCTGTATTAACAGTGGTGCCATCACACCCAAGTGCTGTCAGTTCAGAAAAATCTAACTTGTGGTGACTTGGAAGATTATATAATGATTTTGCTATTTCTTTTCCGTGACCAGAACGAGGTATCAAGTGACCCAAGTATTCCTAACCAGGTTCAAACAACACGGTGATGCGTTCTTCGCCTTTCTCTCGACGGTGCCGCTTGTTCTGTTTTTTTCCTCTGAATATACTTTTATCCTTTCTACCATCAAAAAATATGCTTTTAATTTTTCTTATTTCTAGAACATCTTCTGCCTGTATCTTCTTTCCAAGTTTCTATTTCTCTTTTCTGACTTTGTTTTTATCGATGACGAGATTTGTATCATCTGCTGTCACAACTTTTACATGGTGAAGCAACCAGTACTAGTGGCGCATGATTATCAGCATAAGTTGGCAATCGCAATATTTCAATATGCATGATGCCCCCAAAAGGCTATTTTTCACGCTATTGCGTGTCTTTACATTACCATAGTCCTTCGTACTAGCTATTTTTAAGATCGTCGTAATAAAAACCACAAAACACTATAATGGAACATTAAATGGTCCAAAAAATACTGTATCCCACATAGAAAAAGATTTCACGTTCACGCTGAACAAATTTCGCAGGTAACTGAGCATTGAGAAATAATAAGGACACTATATCGCATTTTGGCTCTCATCTATTTCAACTTTCACTCCCTCAGTATTATGACGAGTCATTGCGCTCGCTTAGAGTCCTGCTTCAATCAATTCTCACTTTCCAGATTTGTTTTTGAAGTATACAGCTGTCCGTCGCCCAAATATATGACCTTTGACACATAGGAAAAATATAAAGAAGACCAAGGGACATAAATAAGAGAGAAACTAACGATCCATTCAAACAAATACAACTTTTGCCTGTTATAGGAGAAAAAGTTATAAAAATAGGCTAAGTTATAATGCACATAGATATTAAATAATGCATGATCAGATCTTATTTAAACATTTGGTACATTAAATATGCCTTTTCAAGTAAATACAACTAAAATAAATTTAACATTTTTTTAATTTTTTTCTAAAAAGTTCAAAATTGAGTATTTTTGCAAAACTTAAAGCCGTTTGCGGCAGGGTAAGGAAATTTCCAAAAAATATCAAATTTTTTGTATGAACTGAGTGCACCCAGTGGCCACCTTTCCGCACCCGCCATAATCGAAATTCGAAAAAAAGTTTTTTTCAGCCCACCCTACTGTGCAATATTTCTAAAGCGAACACAAAATTTTTGGCCTATACAGATAGACTGACAGAGTCACAGACTCACAGGCAAATAACTTGTAAGAAAGTCTTTTTTTCAGGTTATCTGACCCCTGAAACATATAAATCCCTCATAAAACTTTATTTCGAAAATTTTCATGATCCAATTATTTCTTTTTATAAAGATAAAAGAAAGTAAAAATAGTATTATAAATAAAATTAATTTTGGTAGTTTAATATTTATTTGATTTTTAGAAAAAATATAATGATTTTTACTTGTTAAAGTTTTAACGCAGTTTAAAATGTTTTTCTTAATGCAACTAGATACGAAAAATTATTTTTATACAAGTGTTAATAGTGGCTTTATTTTAAAGATTATTCTATTGGAAACTTAAATCCTTTAATAAACAGACACAGCTATAACATTAATACTAACTTACCGTAAAGCAATTTATCAATTACAAAGTCCTTGCAATTTAGGTTCGTACATCGTATTTTTTATTCAATTTCTTAAAACGTTTCTGCATGGAAAAAAATTTACAGTAATTATTATTTCTAAATATGGCAGAATAACATAATGCTTCATGCTTGATTATTATTAAAAATTATTTATGAAATATCATGTATAACCAAACATGTTTAGGTGAAATCCAAGCGCAGGAGAAAATTCTGTTTTAAGTACCCACATTTTGTGATATTTGATCTCACTACACTAGGTTGTGGCCAAATTATGGTTGCAACATAATTTGGCTTCAACTTTTAGTCATGTTGGTGAAAAGTCCTTACATGCATTTTTAAAGTGTTTTGATCAATGTATGTTCTTTTGAAGAAGTATGACACACATTTCTAAAAGTCGTTGCTTTGGTATTTTTTATTTCTTCTATTTTTCCTTTTTAACCACTTGTGGATCCTATTTAAATGAAAAAGGAATTTCTATCAACTTTTCAATTTATATTGCATTAAACATCATCTTGCTTTTACATCTACACTATATAACCAAAGGTGATCGGCCACTTCCGATTTTAGACGTTTTGTTTAATGTCTAGAAAAATATATGAGGAATTATTCAGAAACTTCAAGTGCTTAAACAGAATAATACATGTATATAACCGTGAAGATTTTTACTCGAAATCCCATAGACAACTGTCAACAAATCAAAAAAAAAGATCTTTTGCATAACTCTGTCAAAAGTAATGTGGCAGAGCGTCCATACTTCAGATTATGATTATGTTGCTTATCTTAATTATCTGTGCTCATTTTTATAAGGATATCATGTGTACTCGGAAGAAAATTAAGGTTTCTGTAAAAACAGTCCCGTTATTCCCAAAATAAAGCCAAAAGAAGGGGGATGAAATCAAACATGCAATATTGTGTGTGTTATATTGACACGAATCATTGGATATATTGATAAATCCCATCATCTTTCTACTTCAAAAAAAATGTGAAGTGAAATTTAAATGTGTTAAATATTTTATGAAATATAAGTAGTTGTATGAGATAATTTTTATGTGAGCATGCTCGAACGATAACAAAGATCTTTCTCTAAAATTTGTTAGTCAACTTCACGGAGTAATTCTTAAAAATGACTCAGTCAAGTATCGTGAATATTCATAAGGATATTCGGCGATAGGATTGTACTTAATTTAGATATGTCTAAAATCAGCTAAATGATACGGGATTTTCAAAAATCTTCAATTTATTTATTTTTTAAATTAAAAATTTTATTGATGTTTTAGTATTTCTTGGATATCTATCAAATCGAATTTATTCCACCATAAAAAGACGTATAAAAATCGAGAAGAATTTGTTCAAACTTTTCTTATTGCTAATCATTGAATACAACTCTTTTCCACTCTATCATTTAATAAAAAATGACAATTTTGAGGAAAATCCCTTATCATTCAGCTGCTTTTTGAGAGCAACTAAAAAACAGATCACACTATGGACGAAATCTTTCTGAATTTTCAAGGCATTCACGATTGGATTTTTTTATGAGTTGTTTCGTAGAGTTGAATATTAAATTGTGTAAAAAGATCGTTGTTATCGTTCGGGCGTGCGCAGAGGAAAACTATTTTATACAAGTAGTCCTATATCATAATTGTTTTATGTTTATATTCCATAACCATTATTTTACTTCTACAATATTTTTTCAATTATTTTAAAACTGGCATTAAATTTGATTGAAAACCCTGAATGATATAAGCAAAAACGTGCCAGAAATTTTGGAACTTAAAAAAAGAAATCGCTATATTTCATTAATATGCATACTATTCTAACAGAAAGCAGTTGAAATGTTGTACTACATTCATGTAATCGTATTCTAAAGCAGTAGATTATTTCTTGCATTTTAATGTATGAAGTAATCCGAAATATTATTTTTTGTCAGCCTCGCATCTGTCTTCCTTATCAAATGGACATTTTTAAATATGAGTTCAAATATAATCTTTATAATCAGGAAATTCCAGAAGAAACCTACAAGTGTACTTGCAAATATTTTACATAATGTATGAAATTGAAAACATATTCACAGTACTCACGTTGCATATTTTAGGGATTCCCTTAAATTAAATACTACGAATCGAGAGAATGTCAAATACAAAGAACCCAATGAAATTACAAATACTAATTTCTCATATTTTTGGAAAGAATAAACATAAATAAAAACGTGGAATACACGAAAAATTGCGAAATAAATTCTTAATAATAATTATTAATGTATAATAACTATCTCGTTACTATTTACAGGAATTAAACTCAGTTATATTCATTTTATTTGTCATAGAAGTTAAAAATATTTGTTTAGTTACAGGTATATGAAAATAAAGAAATTTAATTTGCTAAACTTACAAAAAAAATTATAAAAGCAATTGTTTTAAAATTACTGGATATTAACCTTCTTACACTTTATATCGCGGAAAACCTTTTTTCTATATGCAAATATATCAATTTTTCGTTATATGCTTTTTTATATACAACACAATTTTTATTATTTAAAATTATTTCTCAGAAATTAAATTTAATGACGCAATAAGCGAATTTTAAACGAAACTAAAAATCAGTAAACATTTATTGCAGAAAATGTAGATAAGTCTAATCTAACAATAAATCACAACATTTCATTTATTGAATAGATTTAATGCAGGAAATGCAATTAAAATATTCCACATTATGCGATTTCTCTGCAACATTTGTTTATTATTGAAGCAGTAAAGGTTTCACATTAAGAGAGTTTTATTCAATTTATCTTTAGAGATTCAAATGGAACCTTTATTTTAAAATCTTTATTCATCAATGCACATAATGAAGCTACTTTTTTAAATACATTACGCTGAAATTTTTCTGTATTTTATCACGCATACAACTAAAATTTACATTTTATTTCAAGAGGTAAAATATTAAAATTTTAAATTATCATAAATATTTTTGCAAAAAATTATTTATAAGATTATCAACATTTTATAATAAATTGATTTGAAATAATGAATACGTTAAACGTTTTAAATCCGAATATGCTCAGAAAAAGATATAGGCGTATATAAGAGTGTTTATCATTTTTAAGAATGAATTTCAAATATCAATAGATTAAGTATATACTATCAGCTATAAATATTAATATGGGATTGTGTTAAAGCAAGCGCGTTAAATACTTTATACGAAAACATATTATTGAATATTTTGATAGAAATGTGAAATTTCCCATCTTACTTATTTTAAAATGAGAATGATATAATAATAAATTTTACCTACGAAAGATAATTTATAATGTTGCATTAACCCTTAAGACTGATAGACATAACTTTTAAATAAATTTATGGGAAGTCAAAATTGCAATGATTTGCATGATAAAACAATGAAGCATGAATTGCAATAATGTGCGTTTACATGAAAGGGTTATTACAATAATGAGTATTAAAAAAATACTGTATAGTATCTGACAAGATTTGTAATAAGTAACTTGAAAGTTGCATTTTTTTTTTTTTTTTTAATATTTAAAGATAAAAATTCTTGACTATATAATTGGTTACTTTTGAATAAATTAATTATTGAAAATGCGTCAAATTGCCATATTATATTAGTTATTCATATTAATATTAGGAGATATTCCCCTATGTCTGGCCTTTTCAATGAAATAAAATTACTTTTATGTTACATAAGTTTTTAATTTGCAACCAGTTATGCTTGATTTTTAACAGACGTTTATTATAAATATTAAGGGGAGCATTGATTTTTGCTAACTAAAAAAATATTTTTTTAAATAACAATATTTAATGTATATATATATATATATATATATATATATATATATATATATATATATATATATATATATATATATATATATTAATTAGAAGACCATTTAGAACTATCTTGAATTTTGTTATTATCACTCTCATTTTCTAAAAGAACTAATTTTGAAACTTGGTATATTTTTTCATTGCTTAAATTTTATTTTACAGTTTTATACATTATTTTATTATTTTTTAAATATTAAAACATGAATAGCTTGGCAATTTATTTTCTAGTTTTTATACGCATAATTTATTTCTCTTTTGTTTTTATTATACTTATTATTTTACGGAAATGAACGAGAATTTTTTTTTCCAATTTGCACACATATATTCTTGAATTTTTTTAAAAAATATATAACAAATGTTGTAGATAAGATCAATTCATTTAATTGATAATTAGATGCAAAATATTTTAATTATAAAATTATTATTTTCGAGAAATATTGTTAAGTATTAAATTTTACATTTCACTTAAAAATGTATAACATACACAACATATATTATCTGCATCAATTTTAAAGAAAACAGAACCTCCCATGAATTATGTGTGATTATTCAATGGTTTTTTGTCTTATTTGCAAAAAAAAATCTCCATGATTAAAATATTTTTGATATTTTAAAAATAAAATGTTGTTGTTGACGTGTGTATGAAAAGTAAGAAGGGTACTGGAGCTTCCATTAAATTGCACCCAGGGGGGGAGGAAGTCAGACTTCTGTAGTAGAGAAAGCCTCAATAAATGGCAGCATCACATATCGCTACATCCTTAACTTCGATATGTCTCTAAAGGAGAGGGAGTGTGTTCGGATATAATTACCCACGTGGTAACTGCTGCAAGCGAACTCAGGATGTTCAGAACCCCTTTATTTAACAGATGAGTACACTGCATACACACGTCTTTGATGTCTTCGAGCATCGAAACCGGGGTCTTTCAAACTCGAGTTCGGTGCTATGACCACCTGGCTACCACAGACCTGAATAAAAATTGAAGTAATAAACTGTATTTTTCTCCACCGGTTTCCGGAAAGAAATTTTTACCATTGTTTTTATAGTGTATTCAGGGGGTCCAGGACGCATCTATAAATAGTTTTTATTTATGGAGCTAAAATTAAATTTTTTTCCTGTTGATTAAAAAGAACATTTATAAACAATATCGCGTGATAAATCTTCTATATATTATTATAAATTAATTTTCAAAATTTATTTAAAATGTGGTGTAATTTAAAATCGTTATAACTCGAAAGATTAATTTTAGAATTCCAAATTTTATTTTCATATAAATAAACAGAAATATATAAGCTTTAACTTTTAATGAGATCCTACCGCATTTCCATTTTCTTTTAACCTTTTACACGCCAATGTTCCATAAATGGAACATCAACTTCAAAATTCTGCAAAAAATTCATTTTTATTCCTATTGCCCTGTAAAAATTAGTATTTGAAAAGAAAGTATGACTTGATTTTTTGGCGTTGATTTTACGTTGATAAAATAAATCATGTCTTAGGGAAAAAATCGTAAATTAGGACTTTTTTTAGACTTTTTGTTGGGCAAAATTTAAAAATTCATGGAAAATTCAAAATTTAACAAATATTTTTATAACTAAGTGAGATCAAGTAAAAGTAATCATTTTATTAGTAGAACACAAGTTATTAAAAAAAAGATTGATTTTTATTGTTTATTTTAGATAAGAAATGTGCATGTTCCATAAATGGAACATTGGCGTGTAAAGGTATATTTTTTAACATGATAAAGTCTTTTTGTTGCAATGCATATAAGTTTTGATAAAAAGTTTCTGGATACGAGGTGGTTTAGTAAGTGTCGACAAAAGATGGTTACGATATTGCTATACTTTATTTCCCCCCCCCCTCTATACCCTGTCCCTTACCCTCACCCTCCCCCCTTCTCTCTCTTCCACACTCGTTCTCCCATCTGAAGTGGATTACTCATAACTGATAGGGAAAACATGTTTGTTTGTTGATAGTTATACATTGTTTATGACTCAAATAAGCTATAATGTAAAAAGTGACTTTGGAAAAAAGCGAGAGAAGGAATTCATATGATTTTACTTTACTCTGCGATTTCCTTCATTTAGAATACCTCATACAGACCAGATGTCTCTTTCAATCCATTTCGAACAATAGAAGAGGCACTAGAATATTTTTATGAATTAGCAGATGATTCTGAAGAGGAATTCTTTGACATTTGTTAATTACATTATCTGTACCACCAACACAAAGAAAATGTGTTGTATGCTAGAAGAACACAAAAAAAAATTTTTTGAATGTGAAAAAAAGACTACATGGAAATGCTTCTCTAACTATCATGGATAATAGATCAAATGTAGGACACAAAAATTAAGGACAATCTATCTATCTATATATATATATATATATATATAATTTTTGGTAATTTTTTTTCTCTTTTGTATTTTTTTTTAGATTTTGATTTATTTGATTATTTTGCAGTAAATTGTAGTACAGACATTATTATTATTTTCCATTACATTTTTTGTATATATTTCTTTTTTTAATTTTGATAAATAATTGTAAAGATGCTTTCCTACAGTGAGTACTGCCCATCATTTATATAATATATTATTTAAGCAAGTGGGAAAGTTTTTTTTTTTTTTCTAAAAGCTTTGTGGGGTCTTGAGCATTTTTGCTGGAATAGTTGCTGAAATCGCAAGTAAAATGAAGGCTCTATGGGCGAAGCCCGGCTATTTACCTGTTATTACTGAATAATGCCTATACATTATCTATAATCATGAAAAAAATGTGCACAGAAATAGAGATTTTAGTTTAAATGTTGTTGACCATACTTTATAAAAACATGTGAAAAAACTAAGTGTTTCCTGCCAATGTTCCATTTGTGGAACATACTATAAATCATACACAAAAAATTTTTTTCGAGAAAAAAAATTACTCATAGTGCTTATGTTTGAGTTTTAATGGGATTTTTACCAATAAATAATTTGTGTTACCTTTCGATCATAGTGCGGCGTTTAAAAGGTTAATATCATTTATTATCCCCTCCATACAACCCAAACGCTAAAGTTTTCTACCAAAAATTTAAGATTTGAAAAACATCTTTTTTTTTCTATTTTTTGAGAAGCCTAACCCCAATGTCTTTAGGTTATTACAAATTATCCATGTTTTAAGACATCGATAAAGCTGTAACTTTTTTTTGCAGGTTTTTAAAAATTCTAATTTTTTATTTAATTTTGCACATTTTGTATTGAATATGAGTTATTATATATTAATATGAATTATTAAGCATGTAGTTTTCAAATGCGTAAAATCTGCTGCAAACATATTCCAGAATTTTGCCTTTCTTATACTTGTCAAAACATAGTTTTATTTTCTCGCACATCAATGTAAAAACAATTTTAATATTCATTAATTTAAGTAATATAAGTTTCACTTGCAAAAAATAGCTGACACCATTAGACTTTTAATGCGGGAAGCTTAAAACCTTACGCTGCATTGAATTGTCAATAGCCACGTTCATAAAAATCGATTCTACATTGAAGTAGATTTTATACTAGGACTTCCCTCAAAGGGATTAGTCTGAGCGATATTGCTTAGAACATAGATTTAATAATAATTTGCTATAACTAAAAAGATTTTATTGTTAATTCATTATATATTGTCACAAGCAAACTGAATGGTGCAATTGCAAAATATTGTATACGAATTCCTATACACGGTTTAAAAAATGTAAAATAAAACTATACAAAACAGCCGTACATGGGTATTAAATTTGAAGTACGCAATACATTAAAAGTAATACAGATAATAAAACACTAAAATATCTTGTACCGGAACTTGAACTCTTTGAAATTACGTCATAAATATACACAACCAATTTTAGTACCAAAAAGTGTCACAAATCATGATGGTTGAGTAGAATGAGGGAATTTTTTATATGATGTGTGGTGTTCTTAAATAGCTAGAACAGAATAGTTAATGTATACAATAATATAATATCTACATCTGTTTTCTTTGCATGCAATGAAGTTTTCAACAAAAACTTAGGGTATTCAATCTTTAAAAAAAATGGTATGTAAAAATCCCGAAAACGCAAAAAAAGGAATTCAATGCGTTGCTTCGAGTGTGTTCCAAATATTCTTAATCTAATTTAAATAGGTCGTGCATGCTCGCCACTACATACGCTATTTTGTTTACTTTGTAAACCTATTTTCATGACTTTGAGCAATATTTCACTTTAGCGTGCATTAAATAAAAGGAATTAGCAATCATGGATGTGGTAAAGAGTATAGATTGGTATACGTTGCATAATTTCTGGATTTTTTAAGAACCGCTGTATACTCGTCTTTCTCAAAAAAGCTGCAGTATATATATTCTAAGGTATGTTCTCCACTTTGATCGTATACTCTCTGTTTAGAGCGTATAGTCTCTATTTTTTTACGACTATTCCATTGTTGGCAATACCTGTAGTATAAGGTACGGTCGAGATCTAAAGACCGTATAAGCTCTGAGCTATCTAAGTGTCATCACAAGTAAATTACAAATCTGAACATATCTTTTCAGCATAACATGCTTTCTCCAATACGCCAATCTGAACTCGATTATGCAGATTTACACAAAAAAGGTATTATTTAAAAGGCCTGCTAGTGACAAATGAGAAAATGACTGTGATAATTTCTCTAGATTAGTAAAGCTGAAAACTTTATGTACATTCCCCCCCCCTATACCATTTTGTAAAAGAATTTTTTTGTGGTGACATGTAAGCGAATAATAAATATTTTGTGTGCGGTATGGTCTACAAAATATGTATCCCAGTGATCTTCATAAATGCATATCAATTTCCTTATGTTTCGACGGGTGTAACATCCTTATAAAGTACTTCGAACTATTTTCTCCCTTTGGCTGTAATGTAACGGAATATTTTTCACTGTCACCCTATTCGCAGTATTTATTTGATTTCATTAAAATTTGAAACGACTCAACAAAATTCGGCAACAAATATATATTTAAAATTTCAAACGATTCGTTTGGATAGTTTTTATGGTGTTATATGCGGACAGACAGACGGACGGATCATGATAGACTATAGGTACTACATATTTATAAAGTTAGGAACATATACAAAACTACAGTTAAATTTAAAAGCGCATGCCGAAATTGAAAACGGATTTCCAGAAATTATTCTTCAAAAACAGTATTGTAACCGAATTCTTCTGCATGTCTCTGTAAATGGATTAAAAATGCTATGAATGTTCTGTTATTAAGGAATCGTAATGAAATTCACTGATTTTAATAAATTTCATATCTTTCATACATAGCGTAATTTCAGTGAAATACTCTACAAACGATTTCCCCCAATAGACCATAATGTAATGGACTTTTTTGGGTGTCCCTGTATATAAACTATTAATTCCACATACTTCATATATAATACCAAACAGGTTTAGGGGACCCTACATAAGTTTTATCAAATGCATATAAATCGGAGTATATTTACGTATGTTAGAGCGTGGGCAGATGGATAGACAAACTGAATGTATAAACACTTTCAGCTTTGTTGGAAAGTGTAAAAAAAGCAACCTCACAGGCTGAAGATCACAACCACATCAACTCATTTAATGCCAGATAAGCTCGCCAAAAAATTAGAACAGGATATGGAACTTTTCCATATAATTCCAAAATATCGTTATTTGCTACGAAGGTAACTCAGCTATTGTTATTTATTTATTAGTAAATTGTTTATTTATATTTTTTCTGTATTCATTTAATCTAGATTTAATCGTGTTTTTATTTATTATTACTTCGTTTTTAAAATAATAGAAAATAATTCAAAAATGATTTTCGCCAAATTTGCGCTAGACATGGTGCATGTATGATATCTCTGTCCTAATTTCATGGTACTTTTCAAATATTGCCTTCACCTTGGCATTTTTATAAATCATGCTCGAGTTTGGGATTCAGAAATTGAGATTTCAAACCTGATGATTTTTTATGCCTATTTTTACTCACAAATATGGCAGAGATTTCATATTTATGAATAAAAATATAAGCTACACGTTAGCATTATTTTTCCCCAGCCAATTCGGTGAAAACGTTGTTTTTGAATATTGCTAATAAGTGTTTTACGATTTATTGTGACATTTATATTTTTATTATATTTATTATTATGTTTATTTTTTATAACTATTTATTTATTGCTTCAACTATTGTTTCTTTTTTTGGTATTACTTGATTATCCTGTCGACCAAAAAAATATCGCCAAACAATAAGATAAAATGCCAATAATGGATGATCGTGAATGTCTCATTCAACCGCATTAAACACGATACGTATGTTTAAAACATCATCAAGTGATATTTTTTATTTATATTTTTATCAGAGTTTCACTAATTTATTTCTTCTTTCGTTATTTAAATATATATATATCAATATGTATAATTCGGCGAAATTGATCGAGGAGATAACCAAGTAGTACAAATATTTTATTTAAACACGACAGAATTGTTTCTAATTTGCATGTGCAAAATATAAAGATGTTAATGGCGAATATAAAGTGCTTATTATAAAGATTCAAATACTGTATTACTAAAAATTAGGGCTTTTTTTCTTTTAAATGAACAACAATAACAACAACATTAATTTTTAGTTTGTTTCTTAAGTTTGAATATAATTTTTTGTATTTAAAATTTGCCTGCGTATTTTCCTTGCTCCATGTGCTTGTATTTGGGAATATAAGGAAAACATCCAGCCGGTAAAAAGTGACGCGCACCAAATCTCCGTGACGTATGAAAATAAATTGTGCTTTAATATCAGTTACACATATAACATAATATAATATAATTTTAAAACTATTTGAAACTAATTTTTGACAGTATGTGCATTCAGTAGGTTACCCTCATAGGTACTTTTTGGTACAATCAGAATTACAATCCGACATACATTTTTTTCAGATTTGCTTGACGAAAGAATTATGCTTGACTTTTAATATCGTTTCGTAGCTGTGTATTATCCTTTATTATTTACTCCATGTACTGTTATTCGTTTGCTAAGGAAACATCCAGCCGGTGAAAAATGACGCATGCCAAATTTCTGTGACGTATGCAAATAAATTGTGCTTTTTTATCAGTTTTTTTAATATAACTTTTAAACTATTTGAAAATAATTTTTGAAAGTAGGTGCATTCATCAGGTTATCTTCATAGGTACCTTGTGGTAAAAACATAATCAAAATCCGTCAAGTATTTTTTGAGATTTACTTGACGAAAGAATTTTGTTTATCTTTTAATATCGTTACGTACTATGTGTATAAGACTTCGCTAAGCTCATACAACTATTTACTCAATGTGTTCTGGTTCGGTTGTCTATGCAAATATCCAGTCGGTGAAAATGACGCACACCAAGTTTCTGTGACGTATGCAAATAAATTGTGCTTTTTTATCAGTTTTTTAAATATAACTTTTAAACTATTTGGAACTAATTTTTCGTAGATAGTGCATTCACCAGATTACCTTCATAGGTACCTACGGTTACAAACAGAATCAAAATCCGACAAGTACTTTTTGAGATTTGCTTGACGAAAGAATTTTTTTGAATTTTAATATCGTTACGTACTCTGAGTATAAGACTTCGCTTCGCTCAGACAATTAAGCTTTTTTTAATTTATTGTTATTTATCCATTTTTAAAAATGTGTGTGTAACTGGTACTCGAAAAAGAGATTTTCGCGAAATAGGTGTCAGAAAAAAATGTAGTGCCTATATGATATTTGTGAATTTTTTTTCACTATAATTTAGTATTGAAACATGCCGTTTAAATAACGGTTATTGTTTTTTCCCACACGGAAAGTTTTGGCATAGATGTTAAATACGCAACGAAGTATCGGACTGGCGCCAAAATGGTGCTATTTTGCCTGAGAGAGTAATCCAGCGATAGCTGTTTGTGCAATCATAAATTGCATTTTTACTTTCAATTTCGCTTTTAAAATTCTATAAATTGCTTTGTTCTATAGTCACTCTTTTATTATTGATATTTCCTTTTTAAAATAACGGAAAATAACAAAATATATGTAGATTTCTTCGGTATTTTAAAACGAGAATTTTGCCACATTGGTGTGTGAAGGAAATCGTGCCAAACCCGTGGGGTATATAACGTTTGTGCCGGAGTTTTTTGTGAAATTTTGTGAATTTGTATCATTTAAGAAAATAAATGACAGTAAATAAATAGTTTATTAATAAATTAAAAAGCTGGATTACCATGTGAGGCATAAAATGGTCATTTTGTTTCAATCGCGCCAGTATGATGCATATATGACATCTGTGCCAAAAACATTAATTTCTCTTGAATAAAAAAAATCCACCTTAATTTTCTAAGGCAAACTTTATTTGACTTTTTTTTATTTTGCTGGATTCAAAGTTGAACTGAACTTTGATAGATTTGTCAAGAGAAGCTGTGCCGTAAAATGGGATGAATCAGAACACTTTTAAATTTTAACGTTAAAAAAAAGCAAAAACTAATTTTTTTATTATTTTATTTTTCTACTAGAAATTTCGGTCTTGTTTTGTTCTTTACTTTTAAAGCAAAAACAAAACATTTTTACTGTTAATATATATATTATTTAATTGTTTAATGGTGTTTCGATTGACCCCTCAGATAGGGGTGAATCGGAACAAATGCTATAATCTTTATTTATCCCGATTCAAATTTTAATAGGATTAATAAAAACAGGTAATAATGATAAGGGAGAAATAGGAACACGTAGTTACTGTAAAACCAATCCTTTATTTTATATACAATAAAGGTATGCCTTTTTAAAAATTAGGCAACAACTTTTCAATCAAGAAAAATTTTAATTTTTTTAAGAAATTATATTCGAATTGCAGAAGTAGAATTTAATACAAATTTAGTCCTGTTATCCTTCACTAGTAGTCATTGGGTACGTGAATCTATTAAATAGCCCCAATCACTGCATGTATTCATACGATCTACTAATACGCCCTCATCCCCAGCCCTTTTGTATTATTTGCATTCTCCTCTTTTCTTAATTGGTTTTTCATTTTGAGATGTTTGTGTAATATTGTGGGTGTCAGTGAATAATTCTGTGCAGTTTTTCTAAATAATTTGCTATTTTAAATTTTTTTTTATTCCGTATTCCATGTCTGTTGGAATAGGCGTTGACTTTTTTGTTTAACCAAGTAATTTCATGGCACCTTTAAACTCTTCAAGTAATTACAACAAACAAAATATTTTTACAATACATATTCCAACATATATTATCAGATATTACATGAAACTATTGCTGTATAGAAAAATAAACCATGAGAGAAAACGTGTTCCGATTCATCCCGTAAATCTTAAACCTCTTATGTTACCAGCCATTTTTCATTTTTTCATTATGTAGTTTAGAAATACACAGAATTTAATACAGAATAACATTTACAGGTCTATTATTAATTAAAAATCCCCTCACTTAGGTTTAGAATACGAAAAATACTGTAGTTACATGCAAAGTTTTGAAGACGTTGAAAAAATGAGGTTTTTGAGGATCATCTTGAAGTTTTTTATATACCCCAGTAATTGTGCAAAAATGTCAAAACTGAATTTCCCAACTCTCAATGTTATTACCTTCTTATAAAAAGATTGGCAATTAAAAATATCATTATATATATTTATAATGAATTTATTTGTATGACCGGGAAGTTTCGTTCCTATTCACCCCGTTGTTCCTATTCACCCCATTTTACGGTACGTTACGAAATTTCATATAATACTGAGTAAGGATGTATTAACGTTTCCAGAGAAACCCATATCGTAAAGCTGAGGTGTTTAGAGTTCAAAAACTATCAAATGAAAACGAATCATCTAAAAATTGTTCAAATTCAATGGTCAATCTCTGCGATCAAAAAGCTCGGTAATTTAAAAGTATGATGAATAGAAAATATTTAAATTGTTGTTGCCCCAATTACCTCATTTACCTATCAAATTATACTATAAATGATCAAATAAAAGATTTGTTTCTTAAAAGCCCACATTTTGTCGAATGCATAAGCTAATACAATAATACAATGGCGTCTGTATCGCTTTCAGAAATGCGAAAGAGCATTCGAGGTGAAGGTCCATGCTGCTTTAAAAACCGCAATCAAATTCACTATTTTGTTTGATTTATGTTTTGTTCTTAAAGATAGACCAATGCAGCGGGCTTAACCTGCTAGTTGAACATAAAAATAATGTGCATAAAAATTTATGAAAAATAAATAAAAAATATAGATCTATAAAAAAGTCTACTTATACACAGATAGGGGTAAATAAATTAAATTCTCCTAAAGTTAAATTTCATCATTTTCAGTATCAGAAATGTGGTAGTTAAGTCAAAGACTCTTCGAGAAAATAGTCTACGAGACTTACATGCGAAAGCATTCATAAAGTCAAATGTCCCGGTTAATCACATTTATTCCTATATTTATACAGTAAATATGTTATAGTAATAGTGTTTAAAACAAACGTTAAGCACATTTATTAAACTTCAGAATTAAAAGCAGTGAATTATACTTAATTGTACATAAAAAAATTTCTATTAAAGGAGATCTTTAATGCAAAACAACATCATCTTTACTACAAATAACAGTATTATGTGAATAAAAAACAAATCTGAGACATCTTCTAGGCTTTGTTTAAATCCGTAAACAAAGAAACAAAACAACATACTTTAAAAAAATATATCGATGAAAGTAAGAAAATGTTGATAACTATCTACAAAGTAAACAATCCCTTAATTACATTTTCCCGCATTAAATGGAAGATGAAAAATATAGTTTTATTCTTAATATACGGCTTTTGTAAGTGTTCATTTTTAGAAATAAGCATAACTTTTCTTAGTTGAAATTATTTTATCCATTGTTTATGTTAATATTTTTTAATGAAAGCGACGTGTTTAAATTTCCTAAGTATATAAAATACGTGTATTACTGATGCCTGCTATTTAAAATCATTATTCTGCAGGTAGAAATTTAGATAACTAGTTTTTATTTTTCTAAGAATGTAAAATATTAATTCATTTCTTTAAAGATTGTATAAATTAAAAGTAATGGTAATCAAAAGTATGTTGATTAAAGTTGAAAATAAATAAACCTTAAAACGCATTTAAAAGTAGAACATTATAAATCAATATAAAGCAGGAAAGGTTGCTAATTTAACAATTATAAAAAAATATATGATTTTTAGAGACCAATTTATAAATAGATAATAATTTTTATCCTTTTAAGACCCAGCTCGCACGATCGTGCGGGTCAGACATTCATTTAAATTTTTGCTTCTGAAACAGTCGTATGTAATATAAACCCAAATCAAACAATTGTTCTGGTTAGCTGAAAGAGTAAAGTATCTTTTTTTATCAACAGATTGCGGTAGTAGTTCATGTTTTACATTCAGGCGGCATGTCTAGCTTTGTTTACAAGAACAACGGATATAGATCATCATTTTATCTGTCGTAAAAAGGTAATTTTCAATATATTTTTAATTGCTTCGATAAAAACTTTTGCTTTAATGTCTAAATAAGTGTAATATAATAAAAAACATTAATTATACACTATTTATTTTGCTCTTAGGACTCAAGATTTCGTCACCCGCACGATCGTGCAACTTGGGCGTTACGTTAGTCAGTGCTACTGTAAAGGTAAGTGTCTTTCAATGTTCATTTTGTTTTCTGTTTCAACAATTTTGATGACAGCCAAAATAAAACGAAGTATGCTGTTACATAATTAATACTATACTATTTTCTTGGGTGTTGTCACAGATACCCCCCTTTTTTAAATTAATTTTTACTTTTTTTCTTTTTAATTAATAAAATTTTCCAATACTTTTTGTAATTTTTTATGCAGTACTTTGTTAACTTTTAATAAAGCAAAATAAAATTCTTTTTCAGATGTCTAAACGGAAAAGAATTCTCACTCAAGAAGAATTATTTCAATTGATGAATAAATCAGATTGTGAATTTAGTGATCTATCGGATGATGACGACATTACGGACAA
The DNA here is from genome assembly GCA_964019185.1 of Maratus speculifer. Taxonomy (NCBI): domain Eukaryota; kingdom Metazoa; phylum Arthropoda; class Arachnida; order Araneae; family Salticidae; genus Maratus; species Maratus speculifer. The sequence goes on along the minus strand of OZ025294.1, from coordinate 162,592,536 downwards.
AACATTTCAAGCAGATTTATTAGGAGGACAGTCAAGTTCAGATGAGCTCGATGAAGAAAAAAAGACAATTTTGCATCATTCTTCCTCCTCAAAGTTTCCTGAATTCATCTCCCAAAGTTCTACCTTCAAGGCAATTTCTAAAAATACTAAAAGAATGAAAAAAGAAAAAAAAGGAATACAAGCGGACTGTTAAAAAGTTCATTTCTGTTCCTCATCCTAGACATTTAGATTTCACGCAACTGCAGATATGTTTTTCATTTCTTAAATTGTAATAAAAAAAGTTATAGACTTATAGAAAATGTTAAATCGATATAATAAATAAAAGCTTTAAAAATATGACAAACATTTTAAAATTAATTAAAATATTATTTTTTTAAGTCGATAAGTACATCTCCAATATTATTTTTTCCCTTCTTTTTTAGGCTTTAGAGGCAACCATTTGCCATGTGTTGATGACATTTCAAGGCTTCGCAAGTGCAGATTTGAAAACTGCGAAAAAAGTTCAAAAACACGTTGTGAAAAATGCAACGTTTATTTGTGTATGTCAAAAACATAAACATGTTTTAAAGATTTCCATTGTAAAAAAGTAACCAGTCCATAAAATAAAAAATAATACATCAATAATTACCATATTTGTAAAAAAAAAATTGTTTCAATTTCTCTATTTTATCCATTTAGAGCCAGAAAATGCATATATCTTAACATGTAATAAGTAATGATTTCACAGGAAAATCCCAACCCGCACGATCGTGCAAGCGTGGCTTTCACAGAAAAAGCCCAACGCGCACGTTCGTGCGGGTACTTTTCACGCTCTAGGGGGTGAAGAAATTTTTTTTAATTATTTTTTTAGGTGTCATTAGGGTTAGTATAGAATTAATAAATAGAGGAATTTAATATTTAATGATGAAAATGTTTCGGGTCTTAAAGGGTTATAACTTTTAAATTATAAGTATTGTTGAATTCCCAGACAAAGAATCAAAGCAACATTTCTGACAATGAAAAATATTTTTATGTTTGTGAAAGTTTTTGTAACTATTCATTCTTACAAAGAAATTTATTGTTTTCCTAGACAATTTTTTTATTATAATTTCAGTTAATAAACTTAAAAAAAGTGACTTGTTTTCCTTTATTTGGTATATCGAATGTATTGTTTGGTAGTTTATAATTTTAAAACCATTATGTGCAAGTCATTGTGCAGTTACAAACTTTATAATCTTTTTAATGGGTAAACTACGAATTGTACATTATTAGACATTGATATAGATGAAAATGAAAATATCATAATGTCATGAAATAATAATAATAAGTAAATGGCCTACAGTTAGTCTGTTAGTAAAAAAAGTTTATCCTCTACTCTCTCCTTTACTTATCCTCTATTTTATCGCAAATCAAGAAAAAAATTATCCATTCAATTAGAAGTTTTTTAAAAGTATCTTAAATAAATTATTTTACTTTTAGGATAGCCGTTGATCTACGTACACAAATATATATGCTTAAATAGAAGTACATATACATTATATATAGATATATAAATGAATATATACACATGTGTGTATATTTACTGCGATATATACATATATACACATACATACATACATATATATATATATATATATATATACACTATATTGCCATTGATTATGGGACACTTGCGATTTTAGACATTTTACTAAATATCTAGAAAAATACATGAGGAATCATCTCGAAACTCTTAGTGTATAAATATAATAGTATAAGTCATACATCTCCGTGAAGATTTTTTCCCGAAACTCCAAAGGGGACCGTCAACAAATTAAAAAAGAATGAATATCTTTTCAATAACCCTGTCAAAACTAATGTAGTAAAAGCGCTCAAACTCTAGATTGTGATTGAATGCCTTATTGTAATAAGCCTTGTTCATTTTTATGCAAATAGCATGCATATTCGCAGAGTAATTAAGGTTTTTATAAAAATGATCCCAAATTTTTCTAAGTTTTTTCCTTATAATTTTCAGAGTTTTTAATATAAAATATTAATTTTTTCAGAAAATATGACAAACAACATTGCACACAGTACCCTGTAATAAGAATTAAAAAATGATGAAAATTGTATAAAAAATGAGTTGGTTTACTAAATAATTTTTTACTGCGCATGTGTCAACGATATCAAAATTTCATTTGCATATTATGTTAGCTAAATGTATAGAGCAACTTTTGTGAAAGTCACAAAATCATAACTTGAAAATTCTGACAATAATCGTCAATTGAATAAGTCGAAAATCCGTTATTCTCAAAATGAAGCAAAAACAAGAGGGGTTGTATCCATATATTCATTGATTAGTGTCAATATAGAATACACAATATGGGATGTACTACTGCATTTGGATAAAATCCCTCATTTTTTTGCTTCATTTTAGAAACAACGGATTTTGTCCTTTTTCTATAGACGATTACTTTCAGAATTTTCAAGCTATGATTTTGAGACTTTTACAAAAGTTGCTCTAGTTTAGCTAACATAATATGCAAATGAAATTTTGATATCTTTGACGCATGCGCAGTAAAAAATTATATAGTAAACCTACTCATTTTTCATACAATTTTTATTATTTTTTAATTCTGATTACAGGGTACTGTGTGCAATGTTGTTTGTCATATTTTCTGAAAAAAATATTATTTTATATTAAGAACTCTGAAAATTATAATGAAAAAACTTGGAAAAATTTGGGACCATTTTTGTAAAAACCTTAATTACTCTGCGAGTGTGCATGCTATTTGCATAAAAATGAGCACAGTGTATTACAATAAGGCATTCAATCATAATCTAGAGTTTTAGCGCTTTTGCTACATTAGTTTTGACAGGGTTATTCAAAATATATTCATTCTTTTTTAATTTGTTGACGGTCCCCTATGGCGTTTCGGTAAAAAATCTTCACGGAGATGTATGACGTATACTATTATATTTATACACTAAGAGTTTCGAGATGATTCCTCATGTATTTTTCAAGATATTTAGTAAAATGTCTAAAATCGCAAGTGTCCCATAATTAATGGCAATATAGTGAATATATGTAATAATTCGACGATGGCTATGTTCCGTAAACTCCTAAGAATGTTACTTCTAAGAATCAGCAGCAACACGAGTAGAACTGTCGTTCCGGCAGTTGGCAAGCAATGAAATCCATTGGGGTATTTCCCCATTATAAAAACAAAAACTATCAGTCTTCAAATTCTTTTATTTATTAACTCATAAAATCAGTAAGCTCTTCCCCGCAGTCACCTAGGTACTGTCATCGAATGTTCCAAAACTTCGTGTCTAAGCTGCATTCTAAAATATTTGAATTTTTCGGGGAGAACGACACAGCATCCTAATATTTTAGAAGTCAATCGCATTCTGAGCTCTGAAAAAACCAAATGAGAAATCCACATTTTCACTACAAACTAGCCCCTCTTACTCCGCGTCAATCATTTTAAAAATCCAACCAGGATTAATCTGAATCTACGTAATAAAAATGATCACCTCTGATTGGCCTAGGAGGCGCGAACCTCGGGAAGGAATTACTTCACGTCTCGCAAAGAGACAAGCCTTTTAACATCTTCGCGCATTAACACAGATCAGTTGATCAATAAAAAATAAAATTAAAAATCTCGAGAATATTCTAAAAATTAAAGATTACGAAATAATTTTACGCTTTTTTTTAGGAACAAGCAATAGATTATTAATAAGTTAAATATAAAGAAAAAGGACTTTATCTGTTAAAAGATTAATATATTACGAAACTAAGATTAAAAATATGTTCCACAATTTTAGAATTAAAAACTCAGAGAGAGCAAAATGGCGCTTTTTTTTTTTTTTTTTTTTTTTTTTTTTTTTTTTTTTTTTTTTTTTTTTTACATCACTGCCACCAGACTGCCACCAGATCAACAGGAAAATGCTGGAGTGATCTTTGGAAAGGCTTTTATATTTACACAAGAAAAATATCTTTTTACTCAATCTTTAAGATTCAGTCGTGAAAGTAAGCAGTTCATTAAGTTAATGTTTTGCAGTTAATGTATTTATTTAGTTGTTTTTGTTGAATTTGATTCTGTATGATCAATATTTTCTGAATTGCTTTTGTATTGGGCTATGCACTCCTGATGAGTAATTTAATACAAAAGCCCCCTACTGTCTATTTATCCATTTACTTTTGATAATATTTTGGTAATCTACTCTCTGTATAACTTCAAACTTCATATGCTTTTAATAGGATTTAATTTTTCATGTTAATTATACCTAAAGAAAGTATAAATACTGATTTCAATGATATATTGTTATGGTAATATCTGAGTTACTTTGGTTTTATTTGTAAAAGTGTATATATATATATATATATTTATATATATATACAACTTCTTGAATATAATCCAAAACTATTGTCTGGGAGTTTAATATTTCTCATCTTTAACTGTATCAGAAAATCGATAAATTCAAAGAAAATATTTTATTTATTTATTTATTTATTTATTTAGATATTTATGCAAAACATGCTTCCTTATTTGTAATCTTAGATATTTATATAAAACATGTTTCCTTATTTGTAACCTTATATATATATATATATATATATATATATATATATATATATATATATATATGTGTGCATATATATATATATATATATACATATATATATATATATATACATACATATATATATATATATATATATATATATATATATCTGGATATCACATCTGATTTTATAATTTAGCATACTAGTACAATTCCAAACATATACAGATATCGGAAAAAATTCCAAAGTACTAACAATAGCTAGAAAATTAGTATTAATGCGAATCTGACAATTTTAATACTTTGTTTAATAAATTGTAGACTGTATTAATTTTTAATTAAGTCTTGAATTATTACAAAAAAAATAAAACTAGCAAAAGCCGCGCTTTGTTTGGATTCGCGAAGCATTATTTCATAAGATAAATATTTGAAAGTAACAATATTTTTTTTAATATTACTTTTGCAACTTTATTAAGCAAAAACGTTATCTCATGTTTTGGCGCATTTAAATTTTAGAAATGTAAATTCAGCCAAATAACTAATAATTTCCTCGGAAATTTTTATTTATGATTTAAGGCTGGTATAAATAAAAATATTTTTGAAGCAGAATTAAAAAAAAATATTTAGTTCATTATTTACAATATATTTATGGCAAGACTCACAAGATCCGTCAGATTGAATATTTATGCCAAACCAACGACGATGGCAAATTTTACAAAAATATAATTTAAAATTTTTATGGGTAGCTTCGAAATTTAAAGAATATTTCCTAATACATGGACGATCTGTCAGAAGAGGTTCGTCATATCGTCGCATTTTATGCTGATGTCTAGCCTCTTGCCTTGAAGCTAAATCATGTTTGCGTTCGTTCCGGCCAGCAAGTGTTCTTTTTCTCGACATTTTTAAATTACTAATGCATTCCAGAAATTATTTATAAACGTAGTTAATATATTTAATTTGGTTCAATTAAATTATTCTTCAATCAATTAAAATATTCTTAAATTACTCTTCAATCTCAATTATTCTTCAATCTTCCATTTCGAATACCAAACTTAAGAAACGTACCAAACTTAACAAAATATTCACTTTAGATACCAAATATAAGAATTAATTTTACTTGTTTACGATTCTTTTGTTGCCACTTTACCAAAGTAAATACCTAAATAAATAAATCATAATATAATTCTTTTAAAATCCGTAAGTATAAACTGAGTGAAAAGTTTTGGCAAGATAATGAAAATATATTTTATTTAATATATTAATCATGATTCTATCTATAATTACTAACCCTATGGTTTATTTTCCTTCTTAAAATAAAAAGATACGGGTTCAATTTTTTATATGCAAACGATTTTTGCGGAATAATGAAAATATATTTTATATAATTAATTAATCATGATTCTATCTATAATTACCAACCCCATGGTTTATTTTCCTTCTGAAAATGAAAAAAACGCGTTCAATTTTTCATTTGCAAAAATGCGTGCATAATAGAAAAACATGAAGGTCTCATAAAAACAAGTTTCCCATGAAATGCAGCTTAAAATATACAATATACTATCTATTATATATTATATATTAAGAGTTTTTTAAATAATAAAATTCATTTAGTCGGATGCGGCAATCTCTAAGCACTCTTCTATTTCATACACCATATTAGTTCTTAAAATATAAAACATAGCAACGCCACCTGTTGAGTGACTTACGCAAAAAAATACTAATTTATATCATCAACTAAATGAATATGAAGTTTCGTGAAAATTCGTCCATTAGCTTTTGAGATGGAGCTATTAAGATAATAATGAGTAATTCCGCATAGCAGAGTCACTTAATGGGCGATTTACAAGAAAGCGTAATCAGAACTATATTGAATCAAGGACGGAATCTGAAATTTTATAAATATCCGTCCATTACTTCTGGAGATAAAGCTACTGTTGAAATTCTGAAAATGTGGGCATAGCAGCGCCACCTGTTGGTTGATATACATCAAATACTAATCAGTTTATATCAACGTTTAGCTGAATCTAGAATGTTGTGAAATTTCGTGCATTGGTCTTTGAGATAGAGCGCCACATTATTTGTGTCACATACAGAAGTACAGGCAACCGATTTTTCTTAAAAATAAGTTTGTTATCTCTGATTATTAAAACGTGTAAAACTGTCGAAAATATGAATTCAAAAAATTTCACGAATTCATACTTTCTTGTAAAAATAGAAAAAAATATATAAATAAAGGTTTTTTTAAGCATAGAGCGTTTTTCTATTAAAATTATTAATAGGTGCAACAAACCTAAATATTATATTAATTGATATTTTTTTAATCTATGGAATTCGTATATCAAAATAATTTTTAAAGTTTTTCTTCATGAACAAATATAAATTAAAGGGGTTATATTTTTTAATTGAATTGATCGACCCTTAATATTAATATTTATTAAATGTTAAAGCCTTAAATTACCGGGATAAAAAAACATTAATAAGTTTTTATTCAGTTCTATAAATAATTATTTAACAATAAAATGTTCATAATTAAAAATGTAGAATAGGATTAATAAAATTTTTAAAGATTATTAATAGAAATGTCATTGAAAAAAATATAGATCATTATATCTTGAATTTTTTTTTGAACAGCCCTAATTGCATGTTAAAATTTTCTGCTCAAACATTTCTTAAAGAAATCATATTTGGATTGTCCTTCATGAAAAATGATAATTGGCGATAAAAGCCATTAATGATTTTTTTCTTCATCATCTTATGACGTCAAAAACTGTGATATAGCTAAGTGGGAAGAGAGGAAATTCATTTATTACCTACTTCCTAAATCGTCTGAATGATCATTCAGTATTTGTCTAATATATATATATATATATATATATATATATATTTGTGACATGAAAGTATCAAGTACATTTTGGAAGAGTACAGCAGTGGACTGTCTTTGTTTAGCACTTATTTAGTATAAATCAACTGAAATTGTCTTAGCTGCTAAACGAAAGATGGCATTATGACTCTGCCTTTACAGTATTTACAGATAGAGGTTTATTATATTACAATAATTTATCGAAATTATTATATAATCATTTTAAACATCCATTTTATCAGATGCAAATTAAATTACTTTCATATGATTTTTGAAGCTTTCTATATGTAAATTTTTACTCAATATATATCTCCTATATTAGGGGTTCCCAAACTTTTAGATCGTTGTACCACTAAATTGAACTTGATGTTTCCATTCGCCACCAGGTATTAAAGTTAATACAGGAAAACCAATATAAAGTGTATCATTTTTGGTTGATCAATATAAATGTATTTAAACAGAAGACAAAAATATTACATAGTCAAATTATACGTGAGGAAAATATACATCTGAAGTGTCTTGTTCGTTAATTCTTTCTTATAAGAATACTATGTTTGTATAAATAGTCAAATACACTTAAGAAATTCAATAAGTAAATAAACTATTTAACAATAAATTATTCGTAATAAAAATGTTGAGTAGGATTAATCAAATTATTAAAGTTTATTAATAGAATTGTCTTTGAAAAAATATATATATATAGATCATTATATCTTGAAATTTATTTACACTGCCATAAGTGCATGCTAAAAATTTCTGCTCAAACATTTCTTAAAGCAATCATATTTGGATTGTTCCTCATGAAAAATGATTATTGGCGATAAAATCCATTTATGATTCTTTTCTTCATCATCTTATGACGTAATCAGTGAAAGGCCAGAAACTGGAATATGGCTAAGTGGGAAGAGAGGAAACTCATTTATTACATACTTCCTAAATCGTCTGAATGATTCAATATTTGTCAAATATTTCTTTGTGTCAAATATATTTCGGAAGAGTTCAGCAATAAACTGTCTTTGTTTAGCACTTATTTAATATAAACCAAGTGACATATTTTTAAATATCAGGGATAAAAACATTTATTTGGATAAGTTTATTATTCAGGTTAAAAAATAATTATTTAACAATAAAATATTGGTAATTAAAAATGTAAAGAAGGAATAGTTAAATACTTAAAAATTACTAATAGTATTGTCATTGATATTTATATACATCAATCATTATATCTTGAAACTTATTTGAACTGCCCTGATTGCATGTTAAAAATTTCTGCTCAAACATTTCTTAAAGAAATCATATTTGTATTGTCCTTCATGAAAAATTATTATTGGCGATAAAAGCCATTAATGATTCTTTTCTTCATCATTTTATGACGTATTTAGTGAAAGACCAGAAACTGGAATGTAACTAAGTGGGAAAACAGCAAAACTTTTTATTATCTACTCCTAAATCGTCTGAATGGTCATTCAATATTTGTCTAATATTCTTTTCTGACATGAAACTATCAAATATATTTTGGAAGAGTACAGCAGTGAACTGTCTTTGTTTAGCACTTATTTAGTATGAATCAAGTGACATTTTCTTAACTGCTAAATGAAAAGTGGCATTATAACTCTGCCTTTTCAGCATTTACAGATACCAGTTTATTATATAACAATCATTTTTCGAAATTATTATGTAATCATTTTAAAAATCCATACTATCAGATGCAAATTAAATTATATTCATACGCTTTTTTGAGCTTTCTATATGTAATTTTTTTCTCAATATATATCTTCTATCATATATTAGGGGGTTTTCAAACTTTTATATCGGAAATATTTTCTAAAGCGGTTTAATTATAGGGGTTACATTTTTTATTTGATCGGCCCTTAATGTTAATATTTATTAAATGTTAAATCCTTAAATATCAGGGATAAAAACATTTAATTGGATAAGTTTTTATTCAGTTAACAAAATAGTGATTTACAATAAAATATGAGTAATTAAAAATCTATAGTAGAATTAATCAAATCCTTAAAGAATATTAATAGAATTGTCATTGAAAAAATATATATATATTGATCATTATACCTTGAAATTTATTTGAAATGCCCTAATTGCATGTTAAAATTTTCTTCTCAAACATTTCTTAAAGAAATCATATTTGGATTGTCCTTCATGAAAAATTATTATTGGCGATAAAAGCCATTAATGATTCTTTTCTTCATCATCTAATGACGTATTTAGTGAAAGACCAGAAACTGGAATATAGCTAAGTGGGAAGAGAGCAAACTCCTTTATTACGTATTTCCAAAATCGTCTGAAAGATCATTCAATATTTTTCTAACGTTTCTTTGTGATATGAAAGTGTCAAATATATTTTAGAAGAGTATAGCAGTGGACTGTCTTTGTTTAGCACTTATTTTGTACGAAGTGGAAACCGTCGAAATTCGACTAAAGAAAATTTTTAAGATGGAATTGTTTCATTGATTTGTAATAAATCAACAAAATTCGTTACCTTAAAAAATGCATCTTATATTGGTCAGTCTAGCACTCTAACAAATATTATTTAAAGCTAAAATTAACAAAATACTATTTCTATAAAACTCCGTTGTTCAAATTAATAAAATTAAACTTTAATTGCATATGGAATCAGTAAATTATAATAAAATCAGTCATTATGATGAAGTTCTCTCTATGAAGGGCTCTTATGTTTTGTATAAATGGGAATGAAATATATATAAATATATATATATATTCCAAATTGACACGATCCCGGACGATATATTTGATATAGTATATGCATTTTAATTTCTTTTTTTTTTCTAATTTTAAGAGAAAATGGAGTGATTCTGTAGCTACAATTACAAAATTCGTACTAAAAATTATAAAAATAAATTAATATCTCAAAAATAAATTAAGATACAGCTTTCAAACAACTTATATTTAAAAATACAATTTTTTTATACAAAGATGTAAAAAATTAAAATTGTTTCGAAATATGAAATTTGCCGTAGCGAAAATTACAAAACCGAAATTGCATGGGCCATTTGCAAAATGCCGTATGCGTTACGCACAGATACGTTCGGCATTATAATATAGATAAATCAATTAACATTTTCTTAACTGCTAAAAGAAAGATGGCATTATGACGCTGCCTTTTCAGTATTTACAGATACGAATTTTTGTATAACAATCATTTCTGAAAAATATTATTACATCATTTTAAAATTTCGTAATATCAGAGGCATATTAAATTATAGCCCTATGTTTTTTGGAGCTTTCTATATGTATATTTTTACTCAATATATATATCTTCTATATTAGGGGTTCTCAAACTTTTAGATCGATGCACCACTAAATAGAAGTTGATGTTTTCGCTTGCCGTCAGGTATTAAAGTTAATACAGGATAACCAAAATAGAATGTATCATTTTTGGTTGATCAATATAAATGTTAATAACTAAATTTAACAACTAAATAAATTTAATAACTAAATAACCTACATAAAAAATTCAGAAACCTCCTGAAAATGAACTGAAAACACGAGATCCGAGTTCGTTGAAATAAGTAACACATTCAAATATAAAATAGAAATAAAAGATTTTATTTTTTATTTTTAAGGAGTGGGAATGAAAATTCACACAATAGCTAACGGAGAATTAATTACTTTTATCTAAAGATTCTAATCAAAATTGCATAAAAATAGGAAAATACCAAACGGAAATAACAAAGAGCAGAAACCACAGAGCCGGTGATCTTATAAATGAAGAAAGATAAGGGGAAACTTCTTGAGCTGTTTTTTGATTTCAAGGACTCTATTTTTAATTTTATTTTACATACCAGTATGAGGTTTTCTCTTGCCAGTTGGTAGAGATGCACTTATCAGTACTGGTACGCGTACCGTAGTTCTAGAAATGATACATTCAGTTTCAAGTGACTAAAGTGTAGTTTTCTAAAAAGGGAAATAAGATTTAACTGTACCATTAATAAACAGTTTAAGAAAACAAAACTGTATGTCAGTCATTCATAATTAAAGTAATTCAACTTGATAAAAACCTAAAAAGAAATATGAGAAAAAAAAATAATGAGCTCAACTTAATGTATTTGAGAATCATTGAAGTTTAGAGCTGTTTGTTACATGTCTTTGACTATTGCTTGTTAATCACCACAGGAGACCGACCAGCATATCATACAGATCAAATGGGAATGAAATGAATTAACTAATTTAAAATTATACATGAGTTACTAGCAATCATGTAACATTAACATCTGAAAAATATTTTTTAATAAGATACATATGTTATATCATTAATTTTTCCTTCACGATATCATCTATTATTTTATTTTATTGCGCTAAATTATCGGCATATTCATTAATTTCTTATTCATTAATAGTATCTTTCATTAGTTCTACTAAATTCTCCTTTAATTAATTATTGCTTTACTCATTTTACTTAACTGTAAAGCTTTTAATTTATTCATAAAGTCCCCATTATTTTTGACCAAACCCTATTATTTATTGTGAATTCAAATTTTTTTAAAGAACTATTTCATTTTTATTCTTTTTACTTATATTTATTCCAAAGGTTTTCCCTCTTTTGGATTTGTTGTTTACTCTTTATTTTTTAGTTCATCCGCATTTCTGTCATGACTCTTTGCAGAATTATTACCACTGACCCTTTTCGCGTGACATTCTTGTTTCTTTACCATTCAGAAACGCGCGACTTCATGAATTTTTCAAAAAGTAAGCGCATTCTGCAAAAACGCAGAATTTTGAAATTTTGTACGATTTTTCAGATTGGTGATATCTCCGTTAACTGAAGTTCTCTTATAAAGTCAGCCTGTTTGCTTCTAACTTTCTTTAAACATCCATTATGAGTAAGATTCAGTATGTGTATTTAAGTGGGAACTGTTTCAGTTAATTTGTTGTCAATAAAATAATGAAGAAAACCAGATGCCATGTATTCTATGGAGAAAATATAAATCTTTGAATTTCTAGTTGAATTTCTAGTATTGAAGTTCTAGCCAATAAAAGAATTGCAACTCGACTGGCAAATATGCCGGTATTTATGGAAATGAAACGCATCACTATAACGGAATTACCTTGCATTCTATTAAATGCTTACACTAAAACTTTGATAACTTTCTAAGAATCTCAGTATCGAATAAGTGCTTGTTTCCAGATTTGCCACGACATCACAAACATACTGAAATTTATGAAAAAAGAGGACTTAAGTTGTTTTATGAGTATTCGTTCAATAAAGATCACAAATCAGGCTTTCTAGAATCAGGTCTGATGTGACTAATGTAAAATACACTGCTCAAAACAATTAAAGGATATTTGAAGTTTTATATAAAATAAAGATATAAACGAAAACTGGAAAGAGCTCTTCTGGAAGAGTGGGGCAGAATACCCCAACTCGTCATTAATAGCCTCATTGTGTCCATGTCTCAAAGGTGTTCAACGTTTCTGGCCGCCCGTGGAAACCATACCCCCTACTGAAAATGATTTTCTTTGAAGAAAACACCTTTTCTTATTCTTTTTTTCTCATATGCACAAATTGTGTTTTTTTCCTTTTGTACACAAATGCGCAATAAAATGCATTTTTTCTGCCAAACATGAGTAATTTATTCTCATATAACCTACTATGTCTGTCGATCATGTATCAATCAGCTAAAAAGTTTCCCAGATACAAAATCCACCTAAAACTGCAATATCCTTTAATTGTTTTGAGCAGTGTAGATCAACAATACAAAAGATTAGGAAACGTTCTAACGATCAAGAGTGTTTTAATAAAAATATTGTTAAAAATAGAGTATTTTCTGAATTACTATCATTAAAGATTTACTTCTGAATCTCCTCAGTCATAATATCACAAATTAATATATGGTAAAATTTACAAGCGTCGTTAATCATTGCCTTAAAATAACAATTTCTACATCAGAAAGTAGACATCTCATATCGACGATGGGCGTTTTAAAATATGTTTAAAAGCAAAAAATATCGTTTAATATATATATATTAATGTTTAGAATACTACCAACTAGAAAATTAAAAAATTTAAGGACTTTTAGGTACTTCATATTTAAGAATACTATTATTATTTTTTTTTTAAACAGAATCATCGTCATTTAACAGCTACTTTCTGATGACGAAATGTTACATTAATATGTATATTTTTGGCATTTATTAATCTTACTTGAAATTTTCCCATAAGTTAAAACAGAATTTCGTGATCGAGGAATTTTGGTGAGGCGTAAATTTAATAATTGATGTTCATTCAATTAAATTTTCAAAATTTAACTTATAAATTTTAATAATTGATCTCCATTTGTTTAAAAATATAAAAAAAAATGACTTGAATTATGTTGGTTCAGAATACATCTTACTTTAAATAATCAACTTTACTGCGAGAAGGTTAAAAATGAACGTGAAATTCAGTCTGGGATCTTTTATCCCTATTTAGATATTAAATGTATTTAAGTGTTGATTGTATCAAGTTTTCAAATTCCTAAGCGCAAAACGTGAAACCCTCATTATTGTTTTACTGGTGAATATAACCATCCTTGTAAGTTACTATTGCAGATTTAAATACAATAAATTTCTATCTCTTTCTCTAAAATTTGGTATTTTACAATGTCAGCGGTGCAATATTTTCTAAACAAATTTCAATGATATATCATTTGATCTGAAAAAATTGTATAATGATTATTTTTTTTCTTTTTTATGCTGGGTCAGCAATTTCTATACTGTAATTAATTTGCAGCATTCTGTCCAGATATTCGACCGTTTTTTGAAAAAAACCGGCACATAATTGTAAATTAACTCTATATTGACCACAAAATGAGTAAAAACATAGTCAGAATACTGTTAAATCACTGTTGTCTTACAGTTTTCGATAAAAAACGGTCAAAAAACAGGAAATTTTTTAACAGTGTATAGACCAGTTAATTGAAGATGTAGACGGTTCTAGTAAAATTAACTAAAGTAATACAAAACTACTAAAATTTTTGACCAAAAATATCTATTTTTTCCTAAAAATATAAAATTGCAATTCTGCAGCGAAATATGTATTTTTCTATCTTATTACTGGATAAATACAATAACATGGAACATACATACTCCTCGAAAGCTTTTGCCATTCACTCAAAAATAAAATATTTACAATTGGAGTTTAGAACAAAAAAGTACTTTAACTGTACTAAAGTAATGTTTAATGTTAAAGTAATATTTAAAAGTGTTTTAAATGTACTTTTAAGCTTTTATATATTTTATTATGCCCCTTTTAAGTAATATATGTACAGTTTCATGTATTTTTACTTTTTATGCGTAGAATATTTATTTATAGAATCGATATCTTGCCAGTGTCTTATGAGGTGTTGACGATAAACAGAACAAACGCCATTGCGAATGAAGGTAAGAAATCGAGTGAAATTTCTCCATGTCTACCGATCTAAGTAAAAAAAAACTCCATTCTTGAGTAAAATTATTACAATCAGTTCTTGAATTCTTTGAAAAGCAACCCACACAAATTTCACCTTAGCTTTACTTCTTCTTCCCAATTTTTTACGTGCAATATCAAAACTAATAGTGGCTTGTAAAATAACTGAAACCCAATTACTGGGGATAAGTACGTCACAGCGATTGCAAACGACTCGTTTGGTCTGTTTTATTGACAGTTACCGCCGAAATAACGAATGTTCTTTCAATGGTTATTGTTTGTTAATACTGCGCATTTCACAAAAAAGTGAAAAAAACGTCCTCTACATTATCCAGAATTTAAGAAGCTGCATGATGAAATACATCTTCCCAAAGAAATAAAAGAAATTTAAAGAAAGTCGATTTTAGCAAGATCGAAGATCTTGAAAAGATTTTGCTGTGATTGTGTTTTTCTATTTGCTTTTGTTGTTTTCGGAAACATTTAATGCGTCAAGGATATCCAAGAGACAAAATCTACAAATTTTCTGAGAAAAATGTCCTTATTTTTCTTATTTAAAATGATGTATATTTTGTTATCTAGCTTTCAGTCAGTCGTTGTCTTGTAAAAGAATTCCTGAAATTCAACCAAACTTATTTTCAGTACTTTTTTGTGAAATTAATATATATTTTTTTATTTCATTTTAAATGGCATCCCTTTAAGCGTCTTGCAGAATTTTTCATTCATATTTATCATTCTAAAAATTATAACTGTAAAAGTATTAGTATGAAGATATGTATTTCATAACTTTATGTATCTTTTCACCTCATAACATTAATGTGAATCTTGCGTTAAATCAGTCTTTGAATAAAAATATTACGTGACGTAAAAATACGGTTAGGCCACTTAAACAGTTAAACCGCTATTTCTCGGTCAATTTTATTTTATTTTATTTTATTTTTCGTCTTATTTTATCAGTGCATCAGAATTATTTTACTAAATTTAACATAAACATTGTGAATTTGTAGTTTTGTAAAATACTGAAGTATTTTGAAGGATGCATTGTATCTAGCTTAACAGAAGTTTTATGCATTTGTAATTCTTCCGTGACAGTTTGAAGCACAGTTAAATTTAAAATTTTTAACGTATCTCGAATCATTTAAACGTTAATCTGACGATCAGAGAGTAAAGGTTTAATTTTAGTCACATTGTCTGAAGTTTGAGAAATTGATGCACGTAAAGCACGTGGTTCGTTACATATTTCCTCTATTTCGAAATTGAAGATCTTCTGCCACATAAACACTTGAGCTTTGAACAAACAGTCATTTCCATAGACTTTTTGTAACATGGCATGCATTTCAACAGACGATTTGTTTAGTTTTACATGGTGTATTGCTGTCCGGCACTGTATTGTGAAAACCTAACGCCTGTGGCATTAAACGCGTGTCTGCTTCACAAGCGATCCGTGAGCTGCAAACGCTCAAGTTCATCTCAAATCCTTCAGACAGTACCCAACGCACATGCTATCTTCAAATTTCACCCTTTTGGCTATCTGCTTCGCTCAAAAAATTCAGGCAGGTTCATTATTTACAAGACAATCCTGTAGCTACTTTATTACCGGTTACTGAAAAAAAGGTACTACTTATCCCGTCGATCAAAAAACTATCGTGAAACTATGAGATTAAGTGCCAATATCGTGAATGCCACATTCAATGACATTACATATGCTACATATATTTATAACGTCATTAAGCGATTTTTATTTCGACTTTTTTCGTATTTTTATTAATATTCTACTAGTTATTTGTTTTTTCGTTATTTAAAATAAAAATTATATAAACATGTATAATTTGGCTATTTGTATAATTTGGCAAAATTGGTTGACGGGATAAACAAGTAGTACCAAAAAAATACAGTGATACTCATTTTCTTTATAATCAAAGCACTTAAAAATATTTTTCTAATCATAGGTTTGTAGAGTTAAAAAAATCATTTTGCCAAATTTATAGAAATTTCGATACAAATTTTGCTTCTTTAGATGTAGTATGTAAACCTTCATACTGTTCATCTTTCTACTATGCATAAGTACTGAATTTTTCCATATATATTTTTTATATATGAAACATAGCTTTATGTTACTATTTTAAAATATTTTAATAAAATCAAATATAATTTTAACATAAATAAATATTATACTAAAGAAAGTTTGAATAAATCTGTCTTCCGAAAAATAATTTGTTGTATGCAGATAAGCCAAGTCTAACAATATATCAGAAAAATTCATTTATTCCGTAGTTTTAATGTATAAAATGTGCTTAAAATATTTCGGATTTTGTGGTTTCACTCCAACATTTGTTTATTATCGAAGCAGTAAAGATTTAACATTCAGGAATTTATTCAATTTATCTTTAGAAATACAAATGATATCTTTGTTTTAACATCTTTATTCATTCATGCATATAATGAAGTTATTTCATTTAAATATATTACGCTGAAAGTATTCTAATTTATCACGCATTTAAATAAAACTGCTATTTTCTCTTAGGAAATAAAATATAAGGACTAAAGATAAGGACTTTAATAAATAAATCTTAAAGATAAGGACATTAAAGAATTTTGCGCAAAATTTTTTATTTTCGGATTACTAACTCTTTATAATAAGCCGATTTCAATTAAGGAATAAGTTCAACACTTAAATTTAAAGTAGCCCAGAAGATAATATAGTCGCATAAAAGTGCTTTATCCTATTTAGAAATGAATTTAAAATTACAATAGTTCAAGAATATAATATAAGCTATAAATATTATAAAAGACTAATGATAAAATGAAATTTTATATCAAACCTGATTATTAAAAATTTTGTGGAAAATGTGAAAATTTATATTTAGCACAATTAAAACTGCAAATATTATAATATTGTATTTTTAATCCACAAGATAATTAGAAATTTTCTTTTAAACAATCAGAGTGATAAAATAACTTTTGAACGAATTTACAGAAATGTAAAAGTTTTAAGTTTGGCATGAAAACTGTGTTTCATAAATGTTGGTTTATATATATTTAAAATGTTACATCCATAACAGCGTGTTTTCTTGAACAAAGCAGTATAAAAACAGATGGAGAGGAGTTTAGAATAAATGGAACACTGAATTATAACTATTGTATACGTAAATGTCCAATGGCAAGGGCAATTTAAAATGAATGGGAATTTTCGAGGCTTCGGATCTGATAAATACAACTCATAAGAAGTGCTAAAGTGTTTTCATTCTTCAAAACATTAAAGATTTTAACCACCCATTTACTTTTTGCTTGTTGTTAGAAATTATTTTATGTATTCGTTACTTAACTTAAAAAGCTCTTTCCAAATTTTACTTTATAATGCTTCAGAAAATAAATTTAAGTATATTGGCAGCCTTTACCAACTACGTTAGTTGGTTTCTCTAAAATAATCTTTAATTAAACGGATTACATCTAATAAATATTTAAAAAAAATTAATATCTATTCAAATTTTTATAATAATTGTGTTATTCGTATAATCTTACATTATCTGTATCAAAGTCGATGTTGCCCACACAATAGACAAAATAAGTCTAAAATCAGTAAAGTATCTATGTTGAACTATTGTTTTAGTAAATTCTTTATTTTGAATTTCTCGCTTCTACCTAAAACGGCTATATCGATATGGCTAAATGTCCTAAAACTGTTGCCACCCCATTAGAATTTCTAAAATTGATAAAATGGATGTTTAATTTTATTTTAATAGGTTAATTATACTCAAGTTCATATCACAATCTGAAACAGTTTCCGAGATATAGCGTAATGACATAGAAATATCGTATCCACCATTATGAGGTGGGGGGGGGGGGTGATTTCTAAAATCGTTAAAATAACTGTTTAATGGTTTCATTTAATAGGTTAGAATTTCCTGCTTTTAACAGACACTGCTGCTGAGATATCGTTAGAGATGAACGATTCTCGAAAAATTTCCAATCGAAAAAAATCGCCATGACCAAAAATACAATGAATACATGCATCGATTACTTCTGATTAACTTCAATCGAATATTAAAATCATTGTCTTTACATGATTACAAAGTAGATTTCAGCAAATACATGGTAACTAAAAATAGATGGAAATAAAAAACAATAATTCAAAGGAGGCTATAAAAGTGCCACAATAGTGAAAATATCATGTAATGGCGTTCTCTGGTTGCAAAAATTTTAAAATTTGAAAATAAGTATAAAAAGGTATGGAAGGAATTCTTCACCTATTCGGTGATGTCAACTAAATTTAAAAAAATGCTCCCCGCGATGGTGAACTAGGGGAGATGTGCGGAAAGAGTATTCCATGAAATAGTGCTGACAAAGTTTTCCAATTATATATCAAAACTAGTATATAACTCCCGTTAAAAATGACGGAATTTTCGCTTGCATTTCATTTTCATAATACTTCATACAAACAAACAGAATGAACAATTTATTATTGAAGGGTTTGTATTGTAGGAAAGAACATTTTAAAAATAGCAATAAATTTCTACAAATATAAATAATAAAGATTTTTTTTTCTTTTTTTTTTAACTTGATATTTAATTTTTGATCAAATTTTAATTTCAAAACAAAAAGAAGTATTTATTACAATTATAATTAGCAAAATAAAATTCAAATTTTGAAGATTTAACAAAACATTAAAATTAAATATTGAAGTTTTTAAAATTTTATAATACATTATCTTTATTAAAAGTATGACTCTACAACGCTGTTATTCATGGACATATGATAGATTGTTAGTTCGATGCTTTTAGTTATCGATTACGAAGCTTTGTTCTTAAATTTGGATTTGGCGCCAACTGTTCACTGTTAATAAAAACAATAAAACTTTTTTTAAATGTCGTTTCTTATAGAAAATAGCAGAAGCAGGAGGCAGTGATTTAAATCTAAGCCATTTTTTTAAAACTTCAGCTATGAAACTTTAAAAATAAAATCCGTAAATTATGAAAACGAAAACTATCATTATTATCTCTTTATTAAAATTTTAAATTAAATGTATCTGTTTTTAAAAGCTTAGATTAAATCCGTCCGAGATTTGCTTACATTGTAAACGAAATTTGTGCTTTTTATCAAATGTCATTTAAATGTAAGGAATATATAATATCATGCACTAAATATATTAATTACATCAAAACATATATAATTTTTATTTAAAAGCATGTGAAAAAGTAATTTTCAGTTTTACTAATGCAGTCATGATAATATCTTATACATCCATTTAAACTTGAAGAAAAAAAAGCTTTTTTATTTTTAATCGAAAACAAAATTTTAAAAATTAGGCGGATAAAATTTAACATCTTAAAAAATAAATAAAACTGGATTGCTCAATCTTTTATAATGCTTCCGAAAATTCTTCTAAAATAGTTCATAGATGGCAGCACTAAAGCAGTGGGATAAGGTTGAGATGGGCACTGAGAGTCGAAAAAATCGTACTTTTAGATGATAAAAACCTTATCAGTTTACACTAGCGGTGTTATCCTTATGCATTATAATTGGGTGAGATACACATGTTTTAAATGAAAATATGCTGAACAAACATTATTTGAAGTGGAAGTAACTATCCTTTATCTGTCATTTTAGCATCTGCTTTCAATTAAGTCTAACATGACGTTCAACTACGGTCGATTCTCAGGAAAGAATGGTTCGCCCCGGAATCGTTCTAAAATCCCTGATATATATGCTTAATATTTAATAGATTTATTTTCTACAATTTCACGTTCCTACCTAAAACACCTGCTGAGATGTGCCAAATGTTCTAAAATTTTCGACCTTCCATTAACCACCTATGGACAAAGGGATTTGTAAAATCGATGAAATACATGCTTATTTTTTTAGTATGTTTCTTTTCTGTAATTTTACGCTAATACCTACAGCAGCAGCTGAGATAAAGTATAATGTCCCTTCCCCATTTAATTTCCTTATCGTTCAATTTTGAAAAATCATGTCTTAAAGCGTGCTTACGTTATAAGAATATTTTCTCTCTAATTTCATGGTTCAGGATTCAGTAGCTGTTCGTTGATTATGAGTTAATAAGGACAAATTATTTTATATGTATATAGCTTACATCATTTTAAAAAAATTAAAAAAAACTTTTGAAATAGCCATTAGTTATTTTGTAGATTTTCAAAAATGATGTAATATAAAGTGAGCCGTAAATGTTTATAAGTTACTACAAACCGCCCTCAGCATTAAATGTTAATTATACATATGGGTTTAGTCGTAGATCATTATTTTTTCATGTTGGTCATTAAAGACGTTTCTTCTTAGTTAATGCTATACAAATTATATATTTGTTAACTTTCTTAGCATAAGGTTCTTACATACGTAACATCTGAGACAAAAATATTTCAAAATTCTGCTTATAATTATATTAATCATATTTTGTACTTCAGTCTAACTCATAATTAGGAAAAAAATTTATTTTTTAGATATTTAAATAACATAGTTCTCACTTTCAGTAAATTGCTGACGCCACTAAATTTTTAATGAATGAGCTTATGCTGCATTAAATGTTCAATAGCCTTCTTATATAAACCGATTGTATATTGAAGTAGCTTTTATTCCTCTCAAAATTTGTAAGGGACTAAATTAGGCTTTAATCCATTGACTTTCCGTCGGGCATAAATAATTATTGATAAAATTTATGGAATTGACCTTTATGGTCAGTGATATAGAAGAGGATTAGAAAGAAAATAAAAATAAATAAAAAAGATCATGCGTAAATCAGGAGCTTCCAATTTATTTAAGAATAAGGAAATTACATATAAACAGATTTTCGTCTTGTTTATTTGCATATATGGATAAATATCGTTATGTATACCTATGCATGCATTGCGTTATTATAAGTACTAGTGTATGTATTTGTTGAATTTTTTTCGATTTTAGAACAAAACTAGTACACGACGTTTCTTAAAGGGTTATAAACTGTTTCAAACTTACATTAGTTCATATTAAAACAATGGTAAAAATAAAGTAAGGTTAAATAAAAATGATCTGTTCAAATCCAATTACCTTAGTCTATTACGTCATTACATGCTTGATAGTAAAAAGAAAAAATATGTTTTTAAACAACCTAAAGCAAAGCCAGTGACCCTTCTAAATAAAGTGGCGAAATTAAAACTGACATAATCTAAAAAATTACTTCTTTAAAATGTTTCACTTTAAATGATTACATTCGAATTTAAAAAAGAGAAATATTGAAGTGATACTTCAAAATTTTAAACATTTAACACTGTTACGAATTGAATATTTCCAACTGAGCGTAAAATTGCCCAGGCCGGGAATCTAACCCGGATACTTGGCTTACAAGGCCAATGCTTTACCTGTTAATACAACATCGCGATAATCGGCGGAGAATTTTCGCTCAGATAACAAAAACCCCAGCCGGTTATCGCCCGGTTGGCTTAACAGGTAAAGCATTGGCCTTGTAAGCCAAGTGTCCGGGTTCGATTCCCGGCCTGGACAATTTTTCGCTCAGTAGGAAATATTCAATTCGTATGATAACTTTACCTATCAGTTAGATTGTGTTAAAATAATAGTATAATTAACACTCTCCTAAATTCACAGATAGTCAACATACAGAGTGTCCACCTTCATTTTTCAACGGTTAATTACTAAAATGCTAATGATAAAAACGATTTTGTAATTATAAAAAATATGATGAATGAGGTAAAGAATTACTTTAAAATTTGTTTGTGTCAATAAAAAATTCTTAAGAAATTACAAAATTTAAATTTTTATACGATCCCCCGGATATCTAACTGAAATTTAGTAAATATTTCCTATTACATTAACAAACAATACTTAAAAAGTTTAATTTATCTAACGCTGAGGCTGGCCGGATTATAAAATTTTTATCTGTATGAACTTTACAAATATACATCATATGAGTACGGAAAAAAATAACCAGGTTACAAGAGATCGAACAAAAATTCCTTAAAACATTAGAATAATTTATTTTGCAATTTAATTTAAGTAGTCACATTGTGCAACTATATAGAAAGCATTAATTTTTGCTAGTGCTTCCCTCAGAGGGATTAGTACGAGCGATTTTTTTGAGAACATAGATTTAATAGTAACATGTGACAAGTAAAGAAAATGAAATATTATCTTTAATTGGTCATATACTGCAATAAATTTAAATGGTGAAAATGAGTAAATTGAATTGTAGAATTTCAGAATCTTATACCAAGGTGAATCTAAAATCATGGGACAAACGTTCAGGAGAGGTAGGAGACGACACAAGAATTAAGATTTGCATAACAGCTCATTGTCTGAAGTTATTTTCTGTATTCTATAATCATCGGCTGAAATTATTTTGTTTTTCTGAGATCAAGTTATAGCTTGATGGATTTTTTTCGAATTTTTTTTTCTGAAATTTTTCAGATTTTTTTGAAAAAAAAATATATACATCGATTAATATCAGAAAATGTCCATAACTAACTTTGAAGTAAACAATGTCTTAATTGCAATTATCTGAATTAAATAAAATATATAGTTTTATTGTTAAATACAGTTTCTGTAAATGTTAATTTTTTCAACTAGGCATGACATGACGTTTTTGGATAAAAATCTTTTATTCTTTGTTTCTGTTGGTATTTTTTAATGAAAGTTGACTAATAATAAAAATAAATTAATCATTTCTACACTGAAATTACTTGAAAGGTGAAAGTTTTGACCACATGTTCTCAAAAAGTAAGGTTACTCAAAAAGCATTTGAAGAAAAAAATCTGAATAAGGTTTCACTATCAAGTGTTTCTTATTCTTTTAATTTCTTGAAGAAATACAAAAGAAAGAAAGTTTTGAAGAAAAAAAGTTTTTTACTCGCTACATTGTTTGCCCGTTTCAAATTTTCTGTCTTAATGCAATTAAATACGACAAGAATTATCTTTTAAACAATTATTAATGATGCTATTATTTTAATGGTTATTCTGTTGATATGCAAAATCAATTAATAGACAGGCATGGTTATAAAATTAGCAACTTTTCCATAAAACAATTTTACAGTTAAATACTCTTGTTACTTAAGTTCGTAATACATTTTTATTTATTTCTAAAGTGTATTAATTGAAAATAAATTAAAATTATTTGAATTCCTATATATGAATTTATTAATAAAATATTTAACTTTAAAATATTTAAAATTTTTCAAACAATTCTTGAAAATTTGTATATGTAAAAACGAAATTCGAACAAGAGCTGCATATTTCGTTAAAAAAATATATTTTTTTAATTATTATCTTTTTTTTCATGTCATAATTCCTCTCTAATTAATTTTTAATATGATATTGATTATTCGAAATCTTTTCCAGAGAAAAGCTTTTATTGTACTTTGAATTTAACATATAATTTGTTCTAAATTTATTAGAATTCTAACTTAATCTGCTTTGAAACCAGTATGCCACAGTTTGGATTATCTGCTTTATAATACTTAAAATTGCGGATGTTTTATAAAACATCCAACGCATACAACATTATACATAATTAAATATTCTCATCAATATTTAAAGCATACAATGAGGTATATTTAATGCTATACTACACTGATAAAAAATACTTAAGGAGTTTATCATAAATTTCACTTTGCCTTATAACTAATAATATGAAAGCGATACTAAAAGTTACTTTTAGAATAATCGCGAATAAACAATAATTATTTTTTTTTTTATTAATATCATTTCCACTTTCACAAAAAATGGTGAAATGTCACTTACTTCCCGTTTCAAATTAAGGAATGGTTCATTCTTCTAAATTAATTTATAAATCTGAAAACGAAGCTAAAATGCAAAATAATGATAATAATAATAAAATTGTGGACTGTATTTCCGTGAAACTATTCTGCATTTGTAGCTAATTTTATTACAGTAGGTAGTATTATTTCCGCTTTTTCGCAAAGTTAAAAATTTGAATATTTTCCACAAATCATTGAATTTTTTTTCCATTGCATGACTTAATATATTAGAAATTCTACATTATAAGATAAAATTAACAAGAAATTCTGAATTTTATTGACTGAAATATTTCTGGCGACTTACCGTCGAAATTTTCCATTTGTACGATTTTTTTATATAGTGGGACTTTAATAATTTGCATTTTCTTTTTATTGAAGGCATTTGTTTGTGGTTTTGTTTGTACATACTAATATAAGTAAATCGTCTGTGATTCGAAATGCGATTTCAACAAAATTTCTTTTCATAAATTACAGTTTTTTTATATGTATGTACATTATATATATAAAAGCTGCATAACGGTGACGTAATTTTTAGATTTTTAACAGCAGATGATTACTTTGTAACTTTTAGTGCAATTCATCGCACAATAATTCTCTTACGTTAAATACACAATTTCAGCTCAAAAAATGCATGCTAAGAGCAAAAATTGTATGGATAAGACAGCCAAATCATTTATTAAAGAAAAAAGATTTACCCAATAACTCATTTATGAAATTTTTGTAAAGTATTATATCAGAATAAATATTAGCGCGACAAAGAAAAAAAAGTACGGTAAAATTTTCTAATAATAATAAATTATACATAACAGCTATCAAATTACAGGTTACAATAAAAAAATACGGTGATATTTACTTTCATTATAATTATAACGTTAAATAATATATTTATTTAATCAGCGGTTTTAGTAATTAAAAAATTTTTTGTTAAATTCATTAAAAATTTCATACAAATTTTGTTTTATAAAATTTCAATTTTTAAATTTTTATGCGATTTATCTTGGGGATTTTTTTTGTTTCTGTATGCACATGTGTTAAAGTTTTCGGTATTTATCTTACATCCAACACAGCTTTTTATTATTATTTTAAATGATTTTAATAAAATCAAATATAATCCCATTATAAATGAATTTTATATTAACCTAAAATCTGTAAACGTTTCGTACCGTATAATACTTTTGTTGTATGTAGATAAGACAAATCTAACAATAAATCAGAAAACTCGATTTATTCCATAGATTTACTGCGGGAAATTTAATTAAAATATTCTGTACTAAGCGCTTTCTTTCCACAATTTGTTTATTAATAAAACAGTGAAAATTTCATTTTAAGATAAATTTATTCAACATGTCTTTAGAGACACAAACGGAATCTTTATTTTAACATCTTTATACACTTAAGCATATAATGAAGTTATTTCATTTAAATACATTACGCGGAACATTTTCTGTAATTTATCACGCATTTAAATAAATTTTCCATTTCCTTTCATGAGATAAAATATAAAAATTTTAAATTACAACTAAGAATTTTGCCGAAAATTAGTTATTTCTAAGAAAACCAACATTTTATAATAAGCTGATGTCAAATAATCAATAAGTTAAACGCTTTAAATCTGAATAAAATGCAGGCGTTTAAAAGCGCTTATTCCAATTAAAAAATGTATTTAATACTGCAAGCATATAATGTTAGATATTAGTATTAAAAAAGAATCGTGCAAAGATGAAAACGTTAAGTATTTTGTATCAAAGCAGATTATAAAGAAATTTTATAGAAATATAGGATTCCTATCTAACATGATTAAAAATGCAAATATTAAACAGGGCTTATTTTAACAGGAATATATAATGGGCAATTTTATTCTAATACATATGGCTAAATCAGAGAATGTTTGAATAAACGTATAAGAATTTGAATCTTCTCCTCAGCTTCGTTTCTTTTAAAGTACGATGACAAAAATGCGTTTTTATAATCAGTCATAAGTATTTGAGGATAAATAGCTTGAATTTTCAGTTAGAAAATATCTTTCACATTTAATTAATAACTTTTTAATTAACTAAGTAATAAACGTGTGAAATTGCTACATGGTATAATAGATTCCTATTTTTTTTAAGCAATACCTGGTGCTTTCATTTTAACCTATTCATGGAAATCAACGAATTTTGAGATTTTTAGTTAAATGACCAGTTATGTTTGTTTTTAATCATTAACAATTATTAAACGAAACCCTCATTTCTGCATATTTTGATCTCAGTGTTTTTCAAAAAATAACAATATTTATATTTTCTATTAGTTGTATATCATCATAACCATAAAAAGCTTTCACGAATTTCATTTTTGAATCTCATTCTCTAAAAGAATAAATTTGAAACTTGATAAAGCTAAATGCTTTTAATGTACATTTTTCTATAATTTTAAATGTGCATATTATTCTCACTGCCATCTTAGGCCAAATCGCGACTAAAATCTTCATTTGGCGATTAAATGAACAATTAGAATCATCAAATTAAGAGTGCTCATTTTTTTTAAATCTCAGTTTATATGTGTGTGTGTATGCCAATTCAATCGAAATTCTTATTCGTGTCTCTGAAAGATTGTTGTTTCCTAACATGTTACACCGGGCATTGTTTACATTCTTGCCATTTACATTGCCATCTTTATAGAGATATTAACTCAATTCCATTCAATTTAGCAGCAACCAAAAGATACAGAAAGGATTGTGTGATAAGTATTCGTCTATTCTCAATTAATCACTATTCATGCAAAAGTTTAACGATTTTTGGAATATATTCCTGATTTTTCGTAGCACTGTTTTCCATCGGTTCGTACAGAGATAGACACTCGCGTCCTTTTAAGCCTAATATTTCCAATATAAAATATATTATTTCCAATATATTATATAAATAAATAAAATAAATAAACAAATAAATATACATTGATTTTAATAATTATCAACATTTGCATACACTTTTTTTTCATTTTGATTAATTAACTGAGACAGATATTTAAAATGAAAATCAAATTTAGTACAGTGTTGAGCTATTTATGTTGAAATATTAACGTATGTGTCGTTACTTTTAGAAATTTTAAGATGTACGTATGAGCGCTGTCACTGAAATTTAAATGTCCTCATTCGACCCAAACAATGACGTGGAACAGGAATCGAATTCTTTGACACCAAACGTGCATTTTGTTTAAAAAATGAAAATAATCTGTTTATATTTAGGCATTCTAAAGTAGCATTCTATTGTATTATGAATTTAAAACTGCATTACTAAAAATTTTCCTTCTTTTTTTGCGAAATCCTGCAGTTGTGTTTGGGCCTAAGGTAGTGGATTTTAGGCTTGTATTTTTGGAGTCACCCCCAGCCATTATATTTCATCTCTATTCTTTCGTTTATTTTATGCATCCAACTTGTTACTGTTTTAATCGTGCTAGGCTTCTGCATTGCAATTTTTGACATAATTAGCGGATATTTTTCGTCAAGCATTTATACCTAACTGTAATGTTTAACCAACAATGTTTTTAATTATATGTGACTACACTAATGTTAAGTATTAAAAAAAAGAAGAAGCAATTGTATTTTATTTGTCGTTATGTGAGTTTTGTATGTGAACAGAAAAAGGGATGTTAAAACATTTATGAAAATGAGATTAAAATATGTATGAAATTAATGTGTATGACAATTCGTAACACACAAACCTATGAAAATTTATGATAAAACAATCATAATGCAGAAAGTCCGTATTTAACACATTTATTCCTCTAATTATACTGTCGATATTTTATTGTAACAATGTTTTGAAAGTAACCTTACTTATTTCTTAACCTTTAGAATATAATGCAGTAAATTAGGTACAATTGTATACACAAATTGCTCTTTAAAAAATTTTAATGCAATATAATAAATTTTTTATCCAAAATTATTGTATTACATCTATAAACGATAAATATTAGAAAATTTCTAGCCTTTGTTTAAATATCTAAGCAAAGAACCAAAGAATCGTATCTGAAAAAGAAAAAATGTGTATTCATGAAAGTAAGAAAATGTTGATAATTAACTACAAAGTAAACAATCTCTTAATTACATTTTCCTACTTCAAATGAAAGGCGAAAAATACAGTTTTATTGTTAGAAATACGTTTTCTGTAAGTGATCATTCTTGCAAATAAGCATAACTTTTAGAGGATAAAAATATTTTGTTCTTCGTTTCGTTTCGCTTTCGTAAAAAAGTAATGGTAATTTTTAATGTAAGTGACATGTTTAAATTCCCTAAGCATTTAAATCACGTTCTTTTCTGGTACTTGCTTTTCTAAAACACTATGCGGAGGTATAAATTTCGACAAGAAATTTCTATTTTCTTCGAATTTAAAATATTAGAATTTAAAATCATTTTCAAAAATATATAATTTTAAGATACGAATGTAGAATTAGTTTATAAGTTTTAAAATGTTTAAATAACAAACTTTTGTAAAAGCCTAAAGATAGAGTCAACGCAACAATTCTGAAAATAAAAAATAGATCTATCTTCTAACGCAAGCCAATATATTGCTTATGCATGCATGTGAATTAAACTATATACGACCTTAACAATTTTGATAACATTTTGTTCTTAAATATTTTTTGAAAAAAATGATATCTTATTCCTCGTTATGATTTTTCTGAATTTTTTACATACACGGAGTATTAAAACATGTATGAAAAGGATAATAAAACATGTATGAAATGAATATATGTGACAATTCTTATCACTTAAACATGAAAATATATGATAAAACAATAATAATGTTGAAAGCCTTTATTTAACACATTTATTCCTATATTTATATTGTTGCTATTTTACAGTAGCCATGTATTTAAAGTACCGTTATAAATATTTCTTAACCATTAGATTAAAAATCAGTAAGTTAGATTCGATTGCATTCACAAATTGCTCTTAAAGAAATCGTTTAATGCAATACAATAAAATCTTTACTCGAGGTTATTGTATTATGTGTATAAAATCTCTAAACACCGAGCCAAAGCAACATATCTAAAAAATAAAAATAGATTCATGAAAGTAAGCAAATGTTGATAACTACAAAGTAAACAATTTCTTAATTACATTTTCGTACTTCAAATGAAAGGCGAAAGATACAGTTTTATTGTA
Source organism: Maratus speculifer (assembly GCA_964019185.1). Taxonomy (NCBI): domain Eukaryota; kingdom Metazoa; phylum Arthropoda; class Arachnida; order Araneae; family Salticidae; genus Maratus; species Maratus speculifer. Next base: position 162,562,823 of record OZ025294.1, on the reverse strand, counting down.
AAAAATACGACTTCCGTAAATGATCATTTTTACAAATAAGCATAAGCATAACTTTCCCTGGATGAAAATCTTTGTTCTTTACTTCGTTTCGCTTTCGTAAAAAAGTAATGATAATTTTTGAAGAAAATAACTTGTTAAAATTCTCTAAGCATTTAAAGTAAGTTCTTCATTGATACTAATGCATTGTGCGGAGGTATAACTTTAGATAATTAGTTTCTATTTTCTTAGAATTTAAAATATTGGAATTTTCAAAAAATATAATTTTTAGACACGGATCTAGAATTAGGAGGTAAATTTTGAAATTTTTATATTACAAACATTTATTAATTATTTAAATGAGTATATGCAACATTTCTGAAAATGAAAAATTTATAAATAGGGTTTTTTTTTTTTTAGCTCGCGCTATTCAGAGCCGAACAATTAATAACTGGAATGACACAGAATTTCATAAATGGACTAATAAAACCAGGGTTAAAAAAAAAGTTCCAATTACCTTCGATAGTAAGAAATTTGGCGCTGTACATGGAAAGAAAACATCAGAAACAGACAAAATTAATAATTTGGAAAAAATGTTATTTTTTATTCATCATATTCATTTTTCCGATGAGGTATTTGACCATATTCAATGTGATTACCATTCTTTTGCATCACACCTTGCATTCTTTGTACATTTTTGACGGCCGAGCAGAACATGTCACATGGAATAGCACTTACTGGTGATTAGAACATTTATTTTTCTTGGAATCTTTTTTCCTTGGTTTCATTAGTCCCCTTATAAATGTTAAAGCAGTTCCGGTTTTTAAAATTAGCAAAAGTGAGCTCTAAATAGCATCAGCTAAAAAAACATCCTGCAAAAATATTCGAAATTTTATTTTAAGAAGTGAAAGTAAAAGACAATAAAATATATAAACTTTGCATAAACAAAGAAGCCAATCGTATAATTAGTTGCCGAGATATTTGTAATCATGTTTTCCATACACTTCGATTTTTCATTACCTTATATTTCAATCAAATTTCAATTCAAATACATATTTCGTACGAAAATACATATTCGTTTTGAAAGATCTACGGAATGATATGCCACTTAACCTGCTGCGATTTTTTTTTCGTTTCTACTGCCATTGTGTATATTAAGGCCGCCATTTTGAATTTATGAAAACAAAACCGTGCTTATAACCATCAAACGGTTAAGACGAATCGATAGAAACCTCATTCATAAAAGTCTATCAAGCCGTTCGAGGGTTTAACCCTTTCTTGCGCAGTGTTGCGGGCCAGCAACACCTAATTTTAATTCTAATTTTGCAAACGACACCAGTAATATTTTAATATAATTTTGCTTTCACAATGAAAGCTTAAATTAAGGAATTCGTAATATCTAGAGAAGTAATTTATAAATTACGGTATCAATCGACAATTTCTCATTTTACTAATAGAATTTGCTTGCACCGGAAAGGGTTAAAGAATTTCACATACATACATACTTAGACACGTGTGAAACACATAAACCTTCTTTGCAGTCGGGTAAAAATATGAAAAGCTATGCTTTTGGACGTATTCAAATAATTGATTCCAATATAAAAAAAATAATTACATCGATCATTTATTGAACTAGTTTTCGTGATGTACAGTAGTGAAAATAAATGAATACTACATATTTATTATGGAGCAAATTGTCGTAAAAAATTTGTGGTACCATCAGATTTTAAAGAAAATATATTTTTAAATTCTGGATATAAAATTTGCTTTGTATCAAAATGAACTATACTTTGTTATTTTTCAATGGCGATAACTAATTTTTACAAGATATTTTAATCATTTAGGTCAAAGTTTGTTAAATACTAAATTTCAAGACATTTGTGTGGTACATATTTAATTTTAAAAACATAAAATATAAAGGATTTAATGTTAAATATATATTTTTAAATCTTCATTAATATATCTTAATGTAATACTTATACTAATACTGACTTATAATACTAATGTTCAAATTTATACATTGTTATTGCAGTAAAAATCTATTAAATCATTTTATCATAATATTTTTAAAGAATGTTTTCTGCAAAAACATAAGAAATATATTTTTCAATGGATTTTCAATTTAAGTTTTTATATATCAAATTCCTGCATTCTTGAACTCTTACGTGCCAGAGATAACATTTTTATTGGGATACATTTAATGTTTGTTAAAAAAAAACTAGTAATTTAAACAATAAAGATAATTAGGTAAAAATTTTAGAATAGGACACGTACTCGAATTTTGAAAGATTATTAAAGAAGTTATATTATAAAAGCAGATAGATTGTTACATCTAAAGCTTTATTTGATTTGCACAAATTGTATGTAATCAATTTTCCGCTCAAACATTTCTAAAAGATATCATATGTGCATTGTCCTATATGAAAAATGATTCCTTCCGATAAAAGCTCTTAATGATAACTTCTTTGTCATCTTATAACTTATTTATTAAAAGATCAAAAACTAGAATATAGCTAAGTGGAAAGAGGAAAATCTCATTTATTACCTACCTCCCAAGTCGACAGAATGACCATTCAGTATTTGTCTACTATTTTCTTTTCTTTTCTTTTCTTTTTCTTTTTTTGTGAAATGCTATTATCAAATACATTTTGTTAATGTGCGACAATAGACTTTCTTTGTTTGACACTTATTAAATATAAATCAAGTGACATTTTCTTATCTGCAAATGAAAAACTACATTGCTAATCTGTTTTTCAGTGTTTACACTGCAAGTATATTATAAAGCGATCATGTCTTAAAGTAAGTGCATCAACATTTAAAAAACCGATATGTAAGTTCAAATATTTTGATATATATTTTAAAACTTTGATTAAGTAATTTTTTTCTTACATGTTGTGCTCTTGTTACACTATTGCTTTAAATACAATGTAACAGATCCGGGACAAACCCATCGATTGCAGGGATACGATCAATCGATATGATCAATCGTTTTCACGTTAAGCTTAATTTCGAGGTGGATATGAGAAAATTTATCTGCGTCAATATTTTTTTCCTTCCTGAAATCTCTTCTGTACAACATAATTTTCTATAAGAGATTCAAATCTAACAAAATTTCAACCATTTGCAGAGATAAAAAAAAACATTTCAGAAATAGAGTTATAAACACCGCAGCTTAAAGCATAATCATTAAAAAAAAAAAAAAAAAAAAAAAAACCCATGGAGCTAAATGTCACCTGAACTGATACTACCCCAGTTAATTCATGTGACGTCTGCCTTTTAGCTGCTGGTTCAGAGAACATAGACATCAATAATCTTGATTTTTTTTTAACAATGCCTTCTCTTAGGCTGGGATTGCGCATAGACCTTAATGTGCCCCTTTTAAGATCAATTCACAGACAAATTTAGCGTCGTTTGTAAAAGAAAAGATAAACGATCGATAAATTAAAGCATTAAATACAAAATTTTTGCACGGATATAAAAAAGGGCCTTAAAAATGTTTGATTCTTGCAATATTAATATATTGCATTGCGATTTAAAAACTATATAAATATGTAAAGAAAATAAAGTTACGAAACACTAAAAAGCTTTTATAAAACTTATCCTTAAATAAAAATAGCTTTCGTCTTTTGCTTAGAAATTTTATTAACAGATTTGAAACACACTGTGACTGTTTCACTTTTTAAACAATCTATTTATTAATGAACGTACATTTTTGGGGAAAAACGGAAGGGTTAAACGATAAAAAATATTATTTCAATAGTTACAAAAAAAATTTTAAACTACACAATTTTATTGCATAGTGGTTTTTTTTGTCTTATTAAGAAATTTTAATTTTGTTATGTTATATCATTCGAAATGTCTGGTTTACCCAGAAATATTAATACTAATAGAGTGTTTATCAGAACATAAACTAGCCGAAATTTGCTCATATAAACGCTTCCATATTGTTAAATACTCTATAATTTTTTTAAATAAAAAATCCATTTTTTTACCCACCCTCCTAGTACTGGCATTTACACTAGTTTGTTTGTAAAATGTATTGTAATGAAAACGAATATAAAATTTATCTGAACAATTACTAAGCAGTGAAAAACAAAGAAACTGTATGTGAGGCGTTAAAATAAAAGTGATTCACGCTGGTAAAGATATATTCAGATATATTTGGAAAAATCCCTTTAATCTCCATTGCATTTTTTAAAATCATTGAAGGTTAAAATCTGTTTTGCTCATAAATAAAACCCGAGACGACACTGATCACATTTTTGTCTATTGAGCAAGGTTGATAATCAGTCAATAACTGCTCACAGTTTGGAATATGAATAAAATGAATTAAATCACTAAAATAAAAATATAATACTGTATATGAGTTACTGTAATTCATTGTTAGTAACGTACAGTATCATTGAATAAATAACTCTTACTAATATATATACATATGTATATGTATGTATATGTATGCTGTTTTTTTTTTTTTTTTTTTTGAATAAAGGGAATAGCGTTGTTTTATGCACCCCCTATGGGTTCTCGTAGAACGAACATAACAGAAGAAAGAACATAAGACACGGTTCAACCAGATCTTACATATATATGTAACATGAAGTAGACAACACAACAAAATATTAGAAGGATATTTTAATTGTCAAGGAAGTTTTATAAGTTAAACTGTATACTTTTTTTTCGTATTTTGTGTGCAATGTTGCAGCTATACTAAAACTTTCTGATAGTGAAATGTTATGTTAATTTATGTGGAAAATTACATCTACGATTACGCAATGTACAATATAATACAACTCAAATAAATTGGTAGGCCTCCACACCTACCTAAATCTGCGCAATATAATAATAAGAAATTAAACGTCATAAAAGAGGCATAAAATACGAAAAATGTCCATTTTTAGAAATTATCTCAATAAATGTACAATATTTTTTGAAATATAAAAACATTTCGTCTAATGGGAGTTTTAAAGTTTATAGTGATTTTTAATTATTTGACATTAACAAGTACGATTTTTAAAAAGACACAGTCGGTTCTGATGGTGAAAACCTTATTTATCATATATGGCATTGTGTAATCCATTTCTTATTGATAAATATATATTCATTTCTTATAGATAAATATGGGATTTCGCTTCTAATGAGTTTCATTGATGAGGTAATTTAACAATTCATCTTCATCTAATTTGAATGAAAGAAATGCTCTAATCCAATTTCGTTCAAAATGTTCAATGGAAAAAGCAAGCAATTTTGCTGCAAGAAAGAGTGCTGTTATTTGACTATTTATATATTCATTACAGTTAAGTCAAAATTGTACTAAAAAGCCAAATTTGCAAGCGCAAGACGTGAAATAACATTTTACTAAGCCTTTAGGTATTAGTCGTAAAATTGAGTCGTTATTTTAACTTTATACACACATATATATACACTGTAAAAAAAGGCCGATCTACTAAAAAAATTTAGTCATCCATGCAATTACTAAAAAGTTTTTAGTAATCTTACTCGGTTACAAGAAAATCTGTAAGAATTACTAGAAAAAAACTAGCAACAAATAGAGTTAATACTTTTAGATTTTTAATAGCTATTACTAAAACGCACTTGGTGTGGCCGTGATAGCCTAGTGGTCATAGCACCGAACTCCAGGGTGTAAGGTTCCTGGTTCGATTCTGGACACCACCAAATACGCACCGAATGTATGCAGTGTGAGTACTCGTTAAATAAAGGGATTATGAAAATCCTGTTGGAGCAGGTAGCAATGTTTGGTGCTGCCATCTATTGCGGCTTATTTGAAATTCTTTCGCTTCAGAAGTCTGTCTTTTTACCCACTGGATGCAGCTCGAAGGAAGCTCCTGCTCTTCGGGCACACGTACTGGTTGTTAAAAATACTTTTGGAGCTATTACTAAAATTTGCTTAGCGGTTCATACTAAAAAGTTTTAAGTTAATTATACAAAAAATTATTTTGTTCAGTTTACAAAAGAAATTTTTGTTTCACTTATAAAAAAAAAGTTTGTAATGGTTACTAAAAAAATCTGTGGAATACAAAATTACTAAAAAATTTTAAGTAACCTCTTGAATTTTTTTAACAGTGTATAATATATATATATATATATATGTGTGTGTGTGTGTGTGTGTGTGTGTGTAATATATTTATAATATATATTTATAAAATTTAGTACGTTATGATATAGGCAAATAAATATATGTTTAGCAAATAAATGATCTGATTTAAAATAGTTGCTATGCATGTTATATTTTTCCTTTTCTGTAGAAAACGATTTTGTAATTAAATAATCATAGAAGCGTGAGACTCACAAAATTTTAACTATTAATTGTTTTATCTTACGCAATAATATTTTTTTATGAAATAACTAATCAAAGGAAACACTTGAAATTTAAAAAAATAAAATATTGAAAGCAATTTTAATTAACTTATGAAGTGAATGGAAACTGTTTGAATCACAAGTACAAATTACAGTATGTTTCTATCTCGGTTTCGCGCAGCTAAAATAACAATAACAAAACAAGTCGCTTTAGAACAGATTTATTCATTTTAATTGAACGAAATATTATTCAAATTAATTGTTTTTAAATTGGTAACCTTTAACATTCCAAATCATGCGTAAATATTCCGTTGCTTTCCGATTTAGCTTTTGAAGATTAGAAATGATTGTAGCTAAATTTATTTTGATAAACATATCTTGTAATCACACCATAAACTATCACGATAATGGGCATTCTGATATATATACACAGAGTGAAACAAAAGAATCTTAGTTCATTAAATAATATAAGTGTTATATAATAATTATATGGTATTATATCTATGCTGTTTGCGGGAAAATTTTTACAGCGTTTAAGAACATTGTATGGATCGATAAAGCTTATTTGAATCCTGTAGATAATCTTAAAAAATTTCATCATTCATTATCAACCTATCTTTTATTCACTTTGTATATGGATACATACTGTACGGCCTCATGTTATGAAGTGGTAGCGCTGAGCGGTGAAGCTACTTCAAAGGCTTGAATCATAAATGTATTCCGTTTTGAGAATATTAAATTGATATTTATTTGCATCAATTAAGTTAGTTACGCTGTTAAACGAATTATTAATTATACATCCAAATACAACATAAAGTCTTATAAAAGGTCCACTTTGGGAGTAGGTTAGACAACAGTGGCAGCCAGCTAATACAGAGTCTTTATATGTATCAGTTCATACAAAGCACCATCAGCATGCCGGGATGATCATACTTTTCTCTCCGCTTCGGAGAGCTTTCTGTTTCACCCTCTGAAATGAGGAACCTCTTTCTCCTCTCCAGAATTAATCCCCCTTGTCCGAATCTCTTCCCTCTTTTTATCACGATTTAACTCCTCCCGAAAGCATCCATCATTCCTCTCTTGCCACTTGCCAGCCATCTTTTCTTCTTCCTTCAAGACACGCAATTTTATTGGGTCCTATGCGTCCAACCCTTATTTTTGCACACCGTACATTTTTGAATTTTCGTGGGAAAATTGGCTGTGGAGGGTCCATTTTTCGGAATCATCAAATGCCTGCTTAGATGGTCGTTATTATAACTTTTCGATCTCAGGCTGTCGTCCTTAAGTGCATCCGTATGATCCAGTGTCTTTTCGCCCTCGCCACGCCGTTATTACAAAGAGTCACACCATTTTCTAGAGATTTAAACTATCATATTATAGAGATAGCGTACTACCTTTAGGGTGGTCGCCTTTCTCCCTTCGTGTGAGGTCAGGATGTTACAACTGCCCTCCCCTTCAACAAGTGAATATTTTGGCTGCAAGACGAAATATTCTCGCAGTTAAAAAAGGTAGCTGACAATCTAATGAATAATTCCCATAAAAAAAGATTTTTAAAACATTATTTTCTACTATACTATTTTCTCTTTTACATCATTTAACGTTTTACCTCTACACCTATTTGTACATATTTTTTTTTGTATAATATAAGCCATATTTTACTTTGCTACTCTCTAACAAAATATAGATTTTCTGACTTTTTTTTGAAGCCTTTTTCTGCCTAATTCAAAAAAGTCTACATGTGACATCCTTTCCTGGTTTATGAGTAATAGCATACTGGTATAGCTGCAGAGTTAATGCCCATCTTAACAACCTGTCTCAACCACCTTTTCTTTAATTTTTTTTCAATTATCGTAATCTTTGTGCCTATCGTTTCTAGGCACATTAAGAATTTACACATTATAAAAATAAACCGCATAATAAATTTAGCACATTAACATTTACACAAAAACAAGATAAAAATTAATATGTCTACACCTAGCTTACGGCAGAGCTTAACTTACTCAAACTTTACAACAGTTTAAGTTTGAAACGTGTATTTATACATGGATTATCGAATTCAGTTTTCGTTCTTTCGTGCGTTTTTTCTCTGCTTTCTTTAGGGGATTTAACCATATTTTTACTGGGATTATGGGAACTTTCAGTTCTCCCTGCTGTTATCTCCGAGTAATTTGTCATGGTACTTATAGAATTAACTCTCTTTCGCGTAGTACTACTCGTCTTTTTATCGTACAACTCACCCTCACTTAAACTTGACACTTTGTCCCTCGTCGATAAATCCCTTTTGTTACAGTTGTTCTTGTGCCCAATTGTTCTATCGCTTTTAAACTGCCCTGTTTTTACGGACGTCTCTCTAAAATTCCCCGATCTACTTGCTTTGTGTCCGGTGTTATTCGACTCAGACAATTCCTTATCTTTACGCCGCGACTTTCCTGTTGTCGACTGTTGTCTGACTTTACAGTTTGAATGACCTGTTTTATGATTTTTACTTCGTTCCTTAAACCACTGTATGGACGTATCTGCTTTCTGCTCTTTGATTTCCTTCCGTAAAAAAGTTTCCCTAAAACCGAACTTCATGTATTCAATTCCCTCCGGCGTTTTGTCCCCTCCTTAATTCGATCTTTCATCTGAAATCGCCTCTGTCATTTTTTACTAGGAGCTATAATCTTTTTCTCCGCTTTTACCAGCAAAAGAGAATTTCTCTAGTCCCGGTTTTGTTTTGTATATGTTATGGGAGGTACTGGCATTTAACGTCTGAATTTTCTTACTCTCAATTTTATAAATTACTTTTTGAGTTTCGTTTCCCAAGATATAGTAGGACAAGTCTGTATTTTTATCTTCCACTATCGCTTTTGTCTTTAATTTTCCTAACCCTTCAACATTTAATGTAGTGTCTGCCGTTGGTAACTTCCTCGCATCGTTTATCAGCGGTTGTTTAATGTAAATTACGCTACCGTCTAACTGATTGGGTTTAACTAACTTCCCGGAAATCACATAGTATTGTCTGCCAGTATCTCTTAGCATACTGCCTTTTTTTCCATTTATATGCGCATTACTTAGATAAGGTTTAAGATTATCTTTGAAATTTGTCCCCTCCTGAATGTGATAAACATTAGCAACGTTTCTTATATTTTTTTTCTGTGCAATTTCGCTTCCAGTGGCCCGATCCTTCACAAATAAAACATGTGTTTTTCGTCGTTTTTTCGAAAATTTTCTGCCTATCCTTATTATCATTCTTTCCCTACAATTGGGTTTTATTTCCGTCCCATTTTCCGATTTTTTTTCTTCGTATCTCGGCCATTCGAACTTTTTTTTTTCGCAAAATACCTATCCTTCCTTGTCCGTTTTGGACGCCTTTTATTGCTTCGTACCCATCCAGATCTTTGACTGACGCAATCGGTTTCGTGTACGCCACCCATGAATCTATGAAATGTTCTTTTATCTCTGGTTGTACCCTTCGATTTATTTGCTCTGTAATTAGCAAGTTTTTCAGATCATCAAAGCTTTTTACGCCTAATCCATTTAGCAACCCTTCCTGAAAGCTGTTTGCTCAAAATTCAGGTCTTTTCTGGGGCTGTTAGGATTCTTCTGATGCCTCATTAATTTTGCGCAATAAGCCTCTGCATTTAATCGAAACCTATCCAAAAGGACTTCTTTCACATGAGAAAAACTATATATTTCGTCCTTGGGTTCCCGTAAAATTAGCGCCGCAATTTCAATAGGCAATAATACTAATAAATGCGTGACTAGATTTTCTGTTTCTATACCTGCCCTTTCAGCCTGTCTCTCGAATAAATTCAAAAATAGAGTTATGTCGGACCTTTCTTGGTCAAATTTTTGCATCACTCCTTTTAGTGAAATTTTGGGATTTCTTTCCGTCCGAATTCTAGAGATTGACCTTCGTCTATCCGAGTTTTGTGTTAAATGGAGTTGCTCGAGATAGAACTCTCTGTCTCTGTAATTCATCTCTCTGCTTATGTTCCTCCCTGTCTTTTGCGATATATGCAACCTGTGTCAGCGCTTGCTTCTCATCATATCCTTCCGATTTTTCTATTTTCTCAATAATTATCTTAATTATATCACTTTCCTCTATACCGACTAATAAAGTCTCTGCTAAGTGTACTAGATCTATTCTCCTACAATATTTCAATGCGGTAATCTTTGCCATGCTTGTTTTTCACTTTTTATGCTTTAAATATTTTCTTAACAAACCTAATATACTTTTTATCTAACACTACATACACTTTCTATATTTATCCAATATAAATTTTACTTTAAGTATATCCATAGACACATTTTTGAATACAAGTACCATATATAATGAGAAAAAGTTTTTTAATATACTCTAAATGTTTACTAAACCGATATAATAGATTTGTTATCTGGCACTGCCTATATTTTTAACCTTTTTTAAAATATAAATATTACTTTAAATACATGTATAAATGCATTTTTGAGTACGAGTGCAGTATACAGATAGAGGGGGGGGATATGAAATTCCTTCGTTAAACACTCCTTTTTTGCTTAAAAACAAAAAAAGCACTATGCAATATACAAATATTTCAGGTATAGTCTCTAATCACACAAAATAAACACCGTATATACAATATTTTTGCGACAACTATTAATGAGTTGCTTGGCATACCGTTCTAAATGTTTCAATTTTGGGCCTTTTTTGTGTAAGCCTTATCCAGTGTTACTACTTTAACCATAACAATTCAGAAGATATATATATTTATTTATTTAACCATCTAACTTAATTTTCTTGTCAATTTATCTTTAGAATTAACCTCCTTAGAACCGTATTTTTACGAAAGAAAAGAACGAAAAGATTTTTTTTTCCTGGATCCTCTCTTTTTTTCGACCCACAGACTGCAATTTTCGTTGCAAAGCTTTCTATCATAAAGTTCTTAAAGCAATTTTCCCCCCTTTATTTGTGTTTTATTCTCCTCGAATAAAACCAAGATTTTAATCTGATCACAAATTTATGCTTCCAACTTTTCACCCTTTTAGTACTGTCCGGCGTGATGGCTTTATGTTTATTTATTCTTTATATCTAAAACAACACACGGTAATTCCAAATTTGTATATCTTAATTTTAAAAAGAAATTTTAAAATTTTCTACTGATAGCCATTCAAAAAATAATGAGCTTAACTTTGTTTTTGTGCTGTCTCGTCGCATAGAACTTGACGGTGCTCTGTTGTCACGAGACCGATCTGCCGTTCTCCGGTGAATCCTTCTCAGAGGAACTATCCTCCAACGATGTGCTTCTTTGCTTTCGGTGGTCTCCGGATCTGTTGCCACGGGCTGGTCTATCGATCTCCGGCGAGGCCTTTCTTAGGGGGACTGTCCTCCGACGATGTGCCCCTCTGCTTCCGGTGGTTTCCGGATCTGTTGCCACGGGCTGGTGTGTCGATCTCCGGCGAGGACTCTGTAAGAAAGGCCTCGCCGGAATTCGAGGGCGTCACCGGCATCGAGAGGCATAAGAAGGCCTCGCCTTTTGATGGATCTGCTGCTCAGTCCTCGGCTTTTTTAAAGTCCTTCCGGCTGCTACTGTCTGGCTGCTGTTGACTTTTTCCCAATGGGTTCGTTTCTTGAGCTGCCACCAGTTGTACGGCCTCGTGTTATGAAGTGGTAGCGCTGAGCGGCGAAGCTACTTGAGAGCCTTGAATCATAAATGTATTCTGTTTTGAGAATATTAAATTGATATTTATTTGTATCAATTAAGTCAGGTACACTCTTATAAATTCTTATTAACTCTTATTAATTATTAATTCTTTGGGGTGGCCCCCTTTCTCCTTTCGTGTGAGGTCAGGGTTTTACAACACATTCATATTGATATTGTTTCATAAAAATTAAATTTCATTTAATTAATATTCATTAAAAGTTTTCTATGTAATTTCCACATCTGACACAGGTTATTGAACTAGTTTATTTAATCATTTTCTGATAAAAATGTCCATTGGTCTTTTTACTTAAGGGGGGTCAAGGGTTGACTACTTTTCAAAAAATCGATATTTTTGTGATCTAGTTTGATTATTCAATTAATTCTTAACTCAATGCAAAAAAAACGCATAAAAATATTTGCATTTTTAACGGAGTTGTAAGCAATTATGTATCAACACTTTCATAGCCGCACCCATATAATTTCAACTTAAGTCGCGTTTTTTCAAAACTTGATTTTCGACAACTAACACCAAGATTTTAAAAAAAAACTATTTGATGGAATGACTTACTTTTTTGTATGCATATAAATATAAAATTAATTAATATATTTTAGACAGTTTAATATTTTGAGTATTTTTAATGACAAAAAAGTTGCATTTTTGGGTTTTTTTAAATTTTCAAGTTTGAGAGATTTTTTAACAATGTTTTTTTTAAGTGATAGTTATATTCTTAATTCATTCTATAGATAATGATGTTATATGCATGCAAAAAAATGAGCCATTCATTCAAATAGTTTTTTTTTTAATGTTGTTGTTAGTCGTCAAGAATCAAGATTTGAGAAAACGCGAGTGCGGCTATGAAAGTGTTGATACATAAATGCTTAAAACTCCGTTAAAAATAAATTCTATAATTGAACAACAGTTATTCATCGTCTGCTTAAAATTATGCTGCTTTGAAATTATTTTATTTTGTTAAGCAGAAAGGATTATTATCAATAGTTAAAATAATCTAACCAAGTTTCAAATTTCAGCAAAACTTATTATTATTTTAAATTTTTGATTTAAATGTTCACTAGAATAAAAATATTAGAATACTACCCCCTGAATGCCGAGCAAAAGGGCAAAATTGTAATGTTTTTTTCTCCTCAAGTTATTTAAAATGTTAATAAAAGAAGGGTTTTCTATCATGGTACATTTTTTTATTACGTATATGCTTATAAGCTTTGGGAGTATCAATCGTAACTTAATTTCTTAAAACTGGATTATATTTGTAGCAATATATTAATTTAAATAAAGCTTGAACTGCAGTCAAACCTGTAGCCTAGTGAACGGATATATCCATTCGCGGCAGTGGGAAAACTAAAGAAATATTTAGAATAATTTAAGAAATCTTGCCAGTATCTACTTACTTAATTAATTTATTCTAGGTCTTTAAGACAAAAAAAAAAAAAAAAAAAAAAAAAAAAAAAAAAAAAAAAAAAGAGAGATATGCAAATTTTAAAGAAAATTATTGATACACTTTACATTTTTACCACGTTAAATACATACATATATTTTTTTATTTTATTCTCTTTTAAATAAATCATTAGTTACCAAAAGTGTGCTTCATATTATTACATCATGTATATTTTCAAAATGCATTAAGTTCTGTTGTAGTAAATCTTTTCATTATTCGAATTTTAAAAATACAAACAAAGTAAGCAAATAAACGTATTTCGTCTATTATTTTTAAAAATCTTGTTTTAAATCTTATTGTTTTCTGTATTTTATTTTATGTTAAACTGAAAATGCAGCAAAACATAAAGATACACACCAATTTTCTCGAATAAGTGATATTACTTGTCTTTTTGAAATATTTGCAAATAACATATGTTGAAGGATTTTTTAAATGCCTATTATAAATTAGTTTAAATTAATCCCTCTGTTCGTAATTAATTTCATTAAACGCCCGAAAGAAGAAGCAAAGATTTCATGTGTATCTTTTAAAACAAAAGTAATGAAACACTTTAAATTAAAACATTAATATTTATGATAGTAAATGATTTTTAGAAACTGCATAATATAGTGCATCTTGATGAAATTTTCCACATTAAATGAAACTAATAAAGTCACGGAACTTTGTATTATTTTATGAGACTCTGCAAACAAATAAATTCACTTTCTAAACAACAGTTATCTATTTTTTGCTTAAAATTATGCTGTTTTGAAATTGTTTTATTTTGTTAAACAGAAATGTTTACTATCAGTTGTTAAAATAATCTAGCAAAATTTCAAATTTAAGCAAAACTTTTGATTATTTTAAACCGTTGATTCAAATGTTCACATTTAAAATAAGAATACCAAAATAACTTAAAGGAATATTTAAAATAATTTAAATATATATTACCAGTAAACAATTTTTTTATTAATTTCATTCTAGGCCATAAAGGCAAAAAAAGATATGTGGAAATTTAAAATAAAATAACTGAAAACGCTAAATTTTTAGCACATTAAATACAAAAAATAAATGATTTTATTTTTTCCTCTTTTTAATAAATCCTCAATTGCCAAAAGTTTCCTTCATGTTATTATTTTATCTATATTATCCAAAAGTATTCATTTCTTTTGTACTAAGTCGTTACACTGTTCCAATTTCAAAAGTACAAACAAAGTAAACAGATAATTTACTAAAAACAAAATTAATCTGTTAATAAAATGCCTGTATTCCATTTATTAAAAAATTCCCGTTTTAAAAGTTATAGTTTTCTGTAGTGTATTTTATTTCAAATTGATAATGCAGTATACATAAAGATGCACACCAATTTTCTGGAAAAACTACTTATTATTCGTTAATCTTTTTTGAAATATTTCCAAACAAAACATGTTCATGGTTTTTTTAAATGCATATCATAAATTACTTTAATGAAATCTTCCCCTTCGTAATTAATTTCATTAAACGCCCGAAAGACAAAAGAAAGATTTCATGTGTATCTTTTAAAATAAAAATAATGAAATACTTTAAATAAAAAATTAACTTTTATGACAGTAAAGGATTTTCAGATATTGTATACAATGGCGCATCTTGATTAAATTCACATTAAATGAAACAAATAAAGTCACGGAATTTTTAATTTTTATGAGCCTCAGCAAACAAATAAATTATCTTTCTATTCAACTTTTATCAATTTTCTGCTTAAAATTATGCTGTTTTGAAATTATTTTATTTTATTAAACGGAAAAGATTATTAATTGTCAATTGTTAAAATAATCTAACAAAATTTGTAATTTAAGCAAAACTTTTGATTATTAAACTGTTGATTTAAATGTTCACTTATAAAATAAGAATACTAGAATAACTTAAAGGAATATTTAGAATAATTTAGAGAGATATTACCAGTAACTAGTTACTTAATTAAATTTATTCTAGGCCATAAAGGCATAAAAAATGTGAAAATGTAAACAAAAATCATTGAAACACTCTAAATGTTTAGTACATGAAATACAGAAAAAGCAATTTATTTTTTACCACTTTTTAATAAATCATTAGTTACCAAAAGTTTTTTTCGTGTTATTATTTAATTTTACTATCCAAATGTATTCGTTTCTTTTATACTAAATCCTAACGCTATTCGAATTTCAAAAGTACAAACAAAGTAAACAAATAACTTAACTAAAAACAAACTATGTAAATTAATAAAATCCCCGTATTCCATTTATTAAAAGAAACCTCATTTTAAATGTTATTGTTTTCTGTAGTTTATTTTATTTCAAATTGAAAAAGCAGTACACATAATGATGCACACCAATTTTCTCGAAAAAATATTGCTCCTTATCCTTCTGGAAATATTTGCAAACAAAGAATGATGGATTTTCTAAATGCAGATCATAATTTAGTTTACAGAAATCTTTCTTTTCTTATTTAATTTCATTAAACGCCCGAAAGACAAAACAAAGATTCCATGTGTATCTTTTAAAATAAAAATAATGAAACACTTAAAACGAAAAATTAACATTTATCACAGTAAAGGATTTTTAGAAGCTGTATAATATGGCGCATCTTGATTAAATTTTCCACATTAAATGGGATGAATGAACTCACGAATTTTTTTTGTTTCTGCAATCAAATAAATTCTTTAGCTAAACAACAGTTATTCATTTATGCTTATTTATGCTTAAAATTATGCAGTTTTGTATTATTTTATTCGATTAAACAGAAAAGATCATTATCAAGTGTTAAAATAATCTAACAGAGTTTCAAATTTAAGTATAACTTTTAATTATTTTAAACTGCTGATTTAAATGTTCACTTTTAGTATAAAAAGGCTTATGACAAATCACGATAAGCTGCATATAAAAATAAATTATTGAAATGTGAAAACTGATTTTTTTTAGGATTTTGGTTCATGTGACAAAACCTTATTTATCTCTCTTCCCTGCCTGTCTGTTCGTCACAGAATACATACATAAAAACTATATAAGCCAAAGACTTCAAATTTTGACGTATTTACAGTTGTCTACCTTGTGTCACACGACAAATAATAATATTTTGAAAAAATATGTTATTTTAATCAAATTAATTTTATTAATGTCATCCGTTCATTTTTGTGATTTTTAATTTAAAAGTGAACATTATTTTGAATGTTTTGTGTGTAAACATCAGTAGCTTAGCGGTAAAGCGACAAGCTAGTAAATAGGAGATTATTAGTTCGATTACCGATACTGAGAGTTGAAATTTCATATTAAAATGGATTCAATTAAAAGAAATTTTACATTTTTTGCCATTTTAAGGGTTTATATTATTAGATTTTCTTTCATCTAACATTCATAACATTTTTTTTTACCTAATTTTCTTTCTAGTATTTTAACAAATATTGCAATTTCTTAATGACCCAGAATTTTAAATTGCTTTTAATATGTGACGCTTGACAACACATACAGAAGAGTATAACATCATAACTTTGTTTAATAAGGACATATTTTAAGGTAATTTTACCTCCACGCACAATCCTAATCTCCTCTATGGTCACAAAAAGCGCAATAAAGTACTTTTCAGCACAGCTACATTGTGAAACTGTTTGTGTAGAAAGACACACTTATGTAAGACCTATCAATGGAATAAAATTTAAAATGAATTTGGCGAGATGCCTCACTTTTGTTTTTTGTAAGCAATGTCACATCTAATCAAACAGTCAAAAATTAAGTAAAACATTAATTAATTAACTAATTCAGAAAATGCAATTTTATTAAGTATTATCAACATTCGGAACAGGATTCGAATTCTTTTATTAAGTTTTTTTGTAGGATATACAAATTTTTAAATATGCAATATAATGTGCTCAAATTTAGTTGATTTAGTTTGAGCAAAAAGTTCTGGGAAATTTTTAATCTAATAGTTACCAGAATTTACATCGTATATAGGTACACTAGTGGTATATTTAAAAGAATTCGGGGATTTCTATCCAGACGTGGCTTTCAAGTCTGGTGAATATTTCGGGTGTGGTAGTAGTTCCTACTTCAGCATTTGGTGGTGTGCTGAAAGATGGAATTGCAACAGGTACGAAACACTGCTGTGATGCAATATTACTCATTTATGTCCCGTGTCACATTCTTACACTTGTTTTAGGATTGCATAGTTCAAATTACGTAATTGTTGTTTGTAGAGATGCCTAAAATCAGTTTTACAAAGTTTTCACAGCTCATACTATACGATTCCTTTTTGGTCCAACCAAACGCTAGACATTACCTTTTTTTCGAAGCGATTTGGCTGGTCCCCGATGTTGATGCTTCGCCAGATGAAAACCACGTTTTTTGCATTTGGAATTCACTAAATATATCCATTTTTCCATGGCCGATAACAATTTGATGCAGGAAACTCATCCTTCTGCTGCGCAAAAGCAAAATTTCGATAATGGCACTTCGAGTTTTCATTTGTTTCTCAGTCAATTCATGCGGAACCCATTTTCCTACATTTTAATTTTTTTTCATGATATGTAAGTGTTTGGAAGTACTTCGGCGAGTCCTGTTTAATTGATCTTAAAGTTACAAAAGTTTTTCCTTATCATCTTGCTCCAATAACACTTGCTGATTGGTATCCTCAAATGTTTTGATTTTCAAGAGAAATCGCCATTTCTAAAGCATTTAAGCAAATCTTCACACATAATTTCCAATGGTGCATGCTTGCTGAAAGCCTCCTTAACAAATGACGCCCTACACCTGCAATTTATTTCACATTAAAGCAGAAAAGCAAATATTTCCGCAAACGCATTTTATTTGGCGCAAAACACGACATCTTCGTTCTTAAAAAATATTTTTGCGTTGTGATATATATTGGTATTACGACAGTTTAATGCCAATCTAACAAAGCTAACTTCCAAAACTAACTTCAGACATGTAGACGATATCTATGCGTCGTTATCCATGTGTGAAACCCAGAAACTTAGTTGTGCAGGCGCACGTAACATTGTACAGAATAAGAAAAAATCTGCTTGATTTAAATTCTAAATAAACGCAGTTGAGATATTTTTGGAGAAACCAATTTCTAGTAAAATATCTATACTCATATTAAAAATATATATTTATTTCGAATTATTTAAAATGCTAATTTTTTGTTAATTTGTTGTAAGATTTAGCTTTAACTATTTTTTTTTCAAAAATGAACATTCTCCGATTTTAAAAACAACGTCTTACCTTAACGGCTTGTATTTCGCTTATAGTTTATGTCAAGCATAACTTTTTTTTTAAATCTTTCTTAAAAATTAACCTGGATTTCAAAAATAATGTAAAAGTGCTAATGGAAAAAAAAACAGCATAGTTAGTAATTTATTGCACAGAATATAGAAAAGAAAAAAGTATTAATCGCAAATTAATGTACCAAAGTTTTGATTAACTGAACTATGTTTGAGATAGTTTAGTAGTTTAGATAGAGATTTTCATTTTATGATAAACTAAATATTAATATTAATTTAAGTTTCAGTATGTTAAAAGATACATTACAACATAATGCGTTTGGAAAAGTATTTTAAGTTTTAAATATTCCTTTAAAAAAATTATGCGTCATGAAAATTAATATAAACAAAATTACAGAATTTTGTAAATCTTAATAAATTATAAAAAGAAAGATTAAACAAAATTATCGATTCTCATTTTTTGAAACTAAATTTGGATATTCAGGAATATGGTATTTGTTATGTTTGAGTTACACAAAATAACCCTTGTCGAAACTATACATTCAGTAAATATCATTTTTCATCAAATATTAGTGATCAGACCTTAAAAAAAAAACCATGATTTTCTTATAAGTTTATATAATGAAACAAAATATCATTTTGAAATCTCAAAATTGTAAATTCCCACAAGTGGAATGCAACGTATAACTTCAATTCATATTTAAAAAAATTCAAATTAATTTTTCTCGCAAAGAATGCCATTACTAAGGAATTTTTTATATTACTTAATAATGATATCCTATTTAGTTTAGAAAATAGTTCAGCAGTAACTTATTGCTTCGTATATTAAAAATAGAATTATCAGCAAACATACGTGCACATTAATATCTCTATACGACAAAGAGATGAGTGTAAAACTACTTATAAAGCTATCTGTAAAGAACAAGTTTTTATAAACAGTTTTCTGTGTTACAATATCTATGTTTAAGATCAAAAAGCTTGCTCGTGTCATTCGAGTTGGTTTAGTCATGAAATGTGTAATTTATCAACATTGTTTATAAGTAGTTTAATTATTTTCATCTTTAATAAATATAGAAATGTATTAATAGGTAATCTCATGAATATTCAAGCTTCAATGTTTAGAAAGTGCACTTAGTTCACGCTCATAAATTTTATTCACGCTACACATAATTTCATGAAAGCTGTGATAGCGCATGAGTGATTGTTGTAATTTCTAGAATGAGTGATAATGTTAAAAGGAAATTTTACTATAGCGTGTCATACAAATCATTCTTTAAAATAATTATAATAGAAGCTTTTGGTCTTATGCAATTAAGTATTATTTAGGTTTTATTAATTTCGTGTACAGCGATTTATAGAATTTTATTTATTTTTAATTTTTACTATAAATACTTTTTTTTTTCTTTCACTTAAAAAAATATAAAAATAACTATTTAAAATATTGATTGAAATACAGTATTCCTCATATATATTGAAAAAAAGGAATAGAAAGAAAGAAGAAAGCAGAAAAAAACAAAAAAGATACTAATGATTTTTAAGTTAGTTTATCCTGTAAGCTTCTTATAAAATACATTTTTTTCAATATTTTTTAAATTTAACGAAAATGAAAAATTTAATGTCACGAGAACATACTAATATTACATCTGCACATGATGATGTAAAAGTCCTTAGAAAAACTGTAACAGAAGGTACAGTACTCTACAACATGTTCTTTAGGATTCCAACGTCACTATTAATTTATTCAGTCAAAAATAAAAAAGGTCTCATCCAAGATCTAAACAATTAAACAATTACATGTGCTTAATCACATAATTAAAACATTTTATGAAGCATCTAATATGTTGTCAATGCCAACAACTAGTTTTCATTGTGATTATGTAGATAATTCACATTAAAATAAGTGTTCAAGCAAGCATAGTTACGATTAAAGAGCAATTAAACGAGCACCCAAGTTGTACGATTTCAAGAATTCTAGTGAACAGTTCAATTGAAGGATAATTGTTTAAATACAAAATACAGCTATAATAGATCTTAAATAAACACTAACGTATGATAAAAAAATTCATTTAACGATGAAATAAAATTAAATGTTTACGAATATTAAATAATTAACCAATATTGATTTATATAGAAAAAAAGAAAAAGGAAAATTCATATATATTTGCCACAAAGTAGTTCACTAGTAAGATATTTTGATCTATATATAAATATTTTGATTCTTATTGCGGTTAATTAGCATTATAATTATCTAATATGCATTATCTCAATTCACAAAATCTCATTCTAATAGATGTTACGTTTAATTAAAAAAACATTAAACACTATTAACTAGTGCAAAATGTATTTACTTTATTTTACACATGGTCAAGGTACACATTGAAAGGCAATCTCTAACCAAATCAGTATGCATAAGAAAAATAACCAGTAATGTTTAAATTATACCATTATATAAGTCAAAAAAAATTCTCCATGAACTTGGCGGTAGCACCTGCCATAAATTTTATGAAATAACGTTACATATTTTTTTACAGTGCTGATTGCCCTGACTGAATTTACTCTACGGTAGGAGGAATGCCTCTCGATTTTAAATAACGGTTCATCTTTCTATTGACGGTCTACAGAATGTGGTAAATTGCATCCAAACATCCAGCTCGCTCCCCGATTAGATCACAGTTAGCAAGAGTGCAAAAAACAAAAAAATTCTGATGATATTTTAAATTCATATAAATGCCTTTTCTATTGTTTCTGGCATAATTAGCTATGCCGGCAATAAAAAATAAAGGAAAAATGAAATTGTTCATTCTTTAATTAGAAACTGCTTCTTTACAGCAACTGTTGTTTGCCAAATGAATGAATATTACTGAAGTTTTCCTAGTTCTTTTCCGGTATTTTTATTAAATAATATTTAGTATCATATCCACTAAATCTTTGGGCAATTAATATAATTCGAACCAGAATTTTTTCAATAAATCTAAACAATATTTAATAAAAATTCTGTTTCAAATTTATATTTATGGGATGTATTTTAGATTTACGTAATTGATCATTTTAGTGTTGAGCCTTCTAGATCTGGGTTGCCAGATTTGGCCTCTTTTTTAATTTGTTTAATTCTGAAATTTTACATTGAAACCGGAAATTCTATAAGTATTGTTTTATTTATTTAATGACAAACATTCCGCGAGTACATAAATTAAATATCCGTCTTTTAGAATTTCTGGTTTGATTGGGAGTTTTTAAATAGAAACTAGAGGCCAAACTGGCAACACAGTTCTAGATAAGAAATTGAGTTGAGTACTATGAAACTTCGCAATTGAATCTAGGATATTCGTATTAACATGATTTGCATTTCAAATAAGTCAATACATGTGTGAATTTTTTATAAAAAATATGAGAGTTATTGTAAAATTAACATTTACTTCGCAATTTTTATTATTTTTTTTTAATTATTTAAATGATTAATCTATGTAGGTCTAATAAGAATCCCAATAGTGAGTCACAATTATTTCAGACACACAAAAGTCAGACAAACTAAAAGTCTGTTAGTCAGACACACAAAAATACTATTGAATTTTTTTTAAATTTAAGATTTATCAATTTGCAACAAATCTACAAATTACTCTTAAAAATTACCTTATAGTTATTCATGAATTGACTCTCAGCAAGTCAGTTTGTATTTACATAAATATGTGAGAAAGGTTGTCAGAAGCTTTAAAAATTTAAATATTGCAAAAATATAATATATAACACTTATAGTGTCAGCATGCATTTCTTTCTCATTAAATTTTCTTTAATTTCGGCAAAAGGTTTATTTGTAGTGCATAGAAAGTGTGATACAAAAAATTAATAAGAAAAAAAGGACAAATACGATAATTTCAAATATCTCTTTTAATATTCTAAATTAACAATTTCTCCTTTTGTATTAAAAATTTTTGTTTCTTGATTCGTGAGTTTTATGAGAGCTGCATGATAAATAACTGACTTTTTCAAGAAATAAATTAGAGCCTTTTATTGTTCAATTCAATCTCCATTTAGTTCGATTAACACAGCCCAACTTTTTTCAATTTTTATTTTTATCCCCTATAAAAAATGCGATTTCACCAATTGTTCA
Organism: Maratus speculifer; assembly: GCA_964019185.1. NCBI lineage: Eukaryota > Metazoa > Arthropoda > Arachnida > Araneae > Salticidae > Maratus > Maratus speculifer. Next base: position 162,540,095 of record OZ025294.1, on the reverse strand, counting down.
AAATATTTGCTTGTTTCACAGTTAGCACCATTGTAAGTGCCATTTTTATTTCCAACAATCTATTTTTTCACATTTTAAAGATATAAAATAATCGAAGAAGGCTACATCTTTCTAACATAGTAGATGTAGAAGTAGCTCATATCTTAATTAATAGAATTTTGCATGGTGATGACACAGGTGTGTGTCAGTGCATTTCCTCGATAAAAGAGAATGTTTTACTTCGCCAAGTGCGTACATTTTTCTTTCACAAAATCATTGAAACTATCCCGTAATTTGGTGCAATATTCCTCATAATATTCGTACATTGAAAGTTTTGCTTTTTTAAAGGTAATCGATGAGGATTATGTTGAATGCATACCTAAATACTGTAGTTACTTCGTTTGCAGATAAAGCCGTCTTAGTATTTTTTGGCGCAGATTTGCCATGGAAAATCCGCTGTTTGAACTGTTTTTTAGTTTCTGGCATATAGTGAAGAATCCTTGCTATGAATCGACACCAACATTCATTTGGATTTCGCTTTAACTTCTTCAAACATTCTTTTAAAATTGACACCTGAGTGTGCTCAATGTTAAAAGGGAGCGTTTGCGGCCATTTTGTGGTTAGCTTTTCCATATAGAAATGGATTGTTAAAATATTTTATAACCATTTAGTTGAGATACCCGCAGTGTCAGTAATCTCGGACACTTTCACTCTCCTATCGTTTATCATAAAATCGGGTATTTTTTTCAAACAATTCTGATGTCATAATTTCAAATTCACGACCAGTATATTCTTCATCAAAAATGCTTGAGCGGCCGCGTTTGAATTCATCTGCCCAATATTTTACAGTTGATAAAGAAAGTGCAGAGTCCTCATAAACTTTTTGAGTTCCACATTAATCTCATATATATATAATAATATTAATTTTAATCACTGCTCAATATACAATTATTTGCAGTGTTGAAATATCACTAAAGTTGCTATATTGAAAAGGCTTCCATTCGCAAACTAAACCACTTAATTCCATGCGAAAGGTCACCTTTACGAAACAAATCATTTTTAGGTGCTTTCGTAATTATGTAAATACGTAGCACCTATTGTTGTCGCTCAGTCCGTCCGTCTGTCTGTCTGTCCGTCTGTCTGTCTGTCCGTCCGTCCGTCTGTCCGCATATAACAACGCAAAAACTACCCAACCGAATCGTTTGAAATTTGAAATACATAATTATTACAAAATTTTGTCGAGTCATTTAAAATTTTATGAAAATCGGATGCATAGATCAATTACAGGAGCAATCAAAAGTATTACATTACATTACGGTCAATGGGGAAAAAAGTTTCAAATGCATTTTAATCGTTTGAAATTTAAAATACATAGTTATTACATAATTTTGTCGAGTTATTTCAAATTTTATGAAAATCAGATGCATAGATCAATTACAGGGACAATCAAAAGTATTCCGTTACATTACGGTCAATGGGGAAAAATGTTTCAAATGCATTTTAATGGTGTTACACTGATTCGAAATTAATAAAATTTATATGCAACTATAAAGTACATATTATAATATATATTTTACATATTTGTGGTGCAGAGAACGTTTGTTATTGTTTTACAAGGCCACACAAAAGTATTCCATTACATAATGGTATAGGGAGAACATTGTTTGATGAGCGTTTTATTTATAATTATCTATTTACAATTTTATGAGATTGATATATGAGAGTAGTACTTTTAAAACTTCGTTATCGCACGGATCAGTGTTCTCGCTGTCGCTCGCCACTGCGCCAAATTACGACTAAATTCTTCATTTGGCGAGTAAATAAGCGATCAGATTCGCCAAATTGCTAGTGCTCAATTTTTGCTTTTATTTCTTTTCTTTTTCGTTTTTCATACATATGCATACATACATATTTTTATCATATTTGTAGCGGATAGTTGAAATTAGATTAAAAACAATCGTTGCCACAAATATAAAAATTTAGGTTATTTTAGAACATATTGAATAAAAGGAGTACATTAAAGGAATATAGATTTGTGTGCGTGTGTGTGCTACACGGCGATTCTATTTTGCTAATACATTTTTCATTTGGTGAATGTTTTTTATTATTAATTAGCCAAATTACTAACGTTGGTCAAATGCCAACGAGAACACTAGTACGGACGCACCTCATTTGCTACGCTTCACGTGCAATTTCCAACTTGCTAAAATTCTAGTTGAACCATTTCTTGCCGAGACGAGGTACTTATCATACTGCCATCTTATTACCTTTTGTTTTTAGATCACATCTTTTTAAACTATATATATATATATAAAGTTGAGAAGAAAACAAATATATAAAACAGCATGACCTACCTATGTCGCAAAATGCTTTTAGTGCAATATCTGGAGGAGATGAGTTATTGGGTGTATATTTTTCGTGTCGACTTTTCATTTAGGCAAAGATTTCCGTTCATTTAAATTTTTACAAAGTGAAATCCTCAAATAATTGTTAACAATATGGGTCTAAAGCGAAACTGATATAACTTGTTTCGGATAATAACGCATATTTTACTAGTTTCTTCTAATTAATTTTTAAAATCATCAGTGTAAGAAAATACTATTCAATATTTATGTTTTACTGCATATGTCATTTATTTGCCTAATTTTTATTTTTATTTTAACAACAAAAATAAGCATAAAAAAATCATAAACAATCAGAATTTCTTTAGCAATAAGAAACTGTGAAACGCTTTTATAAAAACAAACTATCAGAAAAAATTCCCCATTTTATTCATTATTTTCCGTTGTGGAAGGCACATCATTATCTTATTCATTTTTTTCTTTTATATGTTAAATGTAGCTTTTGTCTCACATATTTTTACTTAACGAGGTATAAAGAAAACATTTGTTACTAAGAATAGTTGTTATTTTTCTTCCTATTTCCAAGAATTTTACTGACTGGAATAATTAAACGAGCTGGGACTAATTAAATAACAATTAATATTATGACGTTAAAAGTATCTTAGTGACAATAAAAACAAATGAATTGATATAATATCAAGTATTACTTATTATTTCTAAATGGCCAAATACTAATTCCGCAAGTGTATGTTTTTTATGAAATCCTGAGGTATTGGTAATTTGAAAACACAATGTTATAAAAGTCTGTAAATGTTTTTTGTCCAAGCATAATTGATATTAGAAATAATTGATATTAGGTTCCCCTTTTTTAAACACACAGTCGTGGCAAGCGACGGAAAAAACAAAATAAATAAATCAATGTAGAAGATTCATTAAATTACACATTGGCTGCTCCAACTTAGTTTAATAAACTGTAGTCATATAGATAGTGAAATGCTCCCATTGCAAGACGTCTTGAACCGAATCATCGAAAAGAATATTTTATCATTACTTCCGCAAGCCGTCTTTAACGGACTCATCGAAGAAAAAGCAAAGAATATCTATCATCATCTGTCGGCTTCCTTCTTAAATCTAAACTTATAGAAAAATCTATGCTCTCTAATCATCATTTTCCCATGTAAACATAATTCATGTCTAGCGTCGATATTTTTATTTCATTCAGACGATATTTTTAAATAAAATATTATTTAACTAATTTATAATCGAACTCAGAATTTCGAATATCTTGCAGACGATATTTTAAGAGAAAAATGAAAAGAAATGGATTTATTGATATGCACAAATATCAAACGTTGCAGGGGGGAAAATAAATAAATAAAAATAATGATATTTTTTGAAAGGTATGGTTTTGGAATAAATTTAATAAGACTTTCTTAAAAAGGGTTGAATTATCTCCAATGAATAAGCGTATGTATTAGCATGCATATTTCGAATAAATAGTAAGTTTTAGCTGTTATATGTGAAGACATTTAGTCAATGCATTATTCGATGTTCGGTAATACATATCTTTCCATTTTCAATATTATTAATTATTATTATTCAATTCATTTAATTTCATAGCTTTATTTATACTTTTCAATATTTTAATACATAAGATATAATTAAAGATATTTTAATATCAAGAATTTATTTGATGAATGTATTTTAATTTGTCACTCAAAGTTACTCTTTATTATCAAATAATCTTTATTTGATACTTCGTTTCATCATATATTACTATCTATATCTATATACATTTAACAAATTTATAGAATTGCATCTTTTATTTCAAAGTATAGTTTTATATAATAATAAGTAATTAAAAAGTGAATTTTTACTTATTACGCAATATTTTTTATTTGAAAAATATTTTATGAGTGATTATATGTTTACATGTAATTTTTGAATTCTCGGAAATATTTTCAAGGAAACATTTTAAAATGACTGTTTATTAATTTTTGCAAAATAAGTAATAAAAATAACATACAGAATTTGCTTGCATGTTTTATTTAATTAGTCTTATTTGTTAATAAATCAGCTTTATTAAAACGCTTTTTTTGTTTAAGGAATGTGTTAAAGTTATTTTGAAGCAAAACTATTAGTGTTTTAACAAAACTATGCTTTAATTGAGTAAAAATATTTCATATGTTGCTATATTAGATTTATGTAAGAGTTCTGTGATCATATTGTACTATTTTGCAACCTAAAAAGGTAGTTAAAATATGTATTACATATATTTAAAAAGTCATTTTTATATTAAAATATTGGTGAAAATAACTCAATTTTTTGTGTGAATATGCTTAATAACAATTTATTCCATGTATGAGTATTTCAAAAAGTTACGTGAAAAATGATTTTTTTATCATTCTATAAAGAAAGCTTTAAAAGCGTTAGGCTAGCTTCGCAAAATCCTTCGCCTGTTACGTCTTAAGACTCAACACTAGTCACGGAAAAAGACCCGGAAGATAATGTTAAGTCTATGGGGGCATTCTTAACGAAAGTCTAGCACAAAATTTTAATATTTTTACATAATAATGTTGCATTGGATAGTTGAGGATGGTTTACAACTGGGCTAGTTTTTACTTTTTCGATTTTATTTACATATATTTTATATTATGATAGTTATGATACATAGATTATGACACTTATGATACATATTATGATAGTCCTAACCGATTTCGAAAGTTAAAGTATTTTTTTTTAATCAAAAACCAAAATTTAAAAAGTAAAAAATACCCAATTGTAAATCATCCTCAGTTATCCTATGCAAAAACACATGTAAAAATATCAAAATTTGAGCGAGATATTTAAAAAGAACACCCCTATAGACTTAACATTATCATGCTGGTCTTATTCAGTGACTAGTGTTGTATCTTAACTCGACAGAAGGAGCACGTCTGACAGTAATATTAAAGCCCCACATTACTCACTGAAAAAGACCAGGGTGATAATTTAAAGTCTCTGGCGGGTGGGGGGGGGGAGTCTTTTCAAATATCTCGCTCAAATTTTAATATTTTTGCTTCATTTTTTTGCACGAGATAGCTGAAAACGATCTACAACCGAGCTAGTTTTTACTTTTTCAATTTTTGGTTTCAGGTTTAAAAGAAAATACTTTAACTTTCGAAACCGATTAGAACCGGTTCTGAAATTGAAACTATCATAATATAAAAAATATATAACCAAAATCGAAAACGTAAAAACTAGCCCGGTTGTAGATCGTTTTCAGCTGTCTCGTGCAAAAAAATCATGCAAAAATATTAAAATTTTGAGCGAGTTATTTGAAAAGAACGCCCCCGATAGACTTCACACTTTCATCTGGGTCTTTTTCAGTGACTAGTGTGAGGTCTTAATGTCCGACACTTAACGACAATAAACGAAACCACATATTTCTATTGAAAATTAAGTTCAGTACATTCCGCCATTAGGAAATTTACTCGAACTGTTTCTAGAACCTCTTGTTTAATTAACAGTTTTATGGACATTTTTTATGAACAGTTTCCGCATATTGAGATGAAATTTAATTTAAATATAAGAAATATAACAGAAAAAAAATTTCATCTCACAAGTAATATTCAAAGATGGTGATTTATACTTTTAAAACCCCTGAATTTATTTAAATTACTGAAACATGTTTAACTAATTATTTTCCGCTTGTAACTGCATAAGATAATTATAAACTAAATTTCAGAAATCCGCGCCTACATATATTATTACTTAAAAAACATTCTATGTAACTTTATATAACTTCTAAATTTTTACAAATTATGAAATAAAAATTATTCTAACGTTTTGTACTGTAGAGGTCATTCTCAATGACCATTGGTGTCCAGGATAAATGGGTGCTCTATATTCTATGAACAAAAATATTTTAAACTAACTTTTTTTGGTCTCATATAATGGACGAATAATCTATGATAAAAGATGGCGAAAAAACTGTAAGATATTAGTGGTGTCCAAAGCATTTGGTATCCCGATTTACCTGAAACACCGAGGGCCTGATTAAGCTCCGAAGGTATGGGGAGTACAGTACCTGGAAACATACCTGGAAACTCACCGGCACTACATAGATTGGCTCACCTCTCTTGACATATATTGCATTAAAAGAACGTTTTTTTATGTTATATGTATATATATATACATAATCTCAATAATTGTATACAAACAAGAAAAATATGAAAAAAAAAAGATTTTGCATAGTGCTATTAGTGTAAAAATTTAAGTTGGATAAAGCGTTTGAATTTAGCATGCATAAGATATTAATATTTTGAAATAATTCTTTCAAATTCGTTAATAGCTTAAATTATTAATATTACGTAGTTAATATTATAGTTTATTTTATTACTATTATAATTTAAATTAATAACATTTTGAGTATAAATTAAATTTAAAAACATATTAATATTCAGTTTTTTAAAAGGGACATAATTTAACATTTCAATTAAATTAAAAAATTGCGGTGGTCCCTTTTTCTCAATTCTGAGCCCTTTCAAAATTTTCCCGTGTCTATTTTTTAATTAGGGCCTGGAACACCTGGCGAGATGGTGAGTGAGAGTCACTTCTCGAGTGCACAGGGTTAATTTATTAACATAAAATTGAAAAAGAATAATATTATCCCTGACAAGAATAAAAGAAAAAATCATTAAAATAATATAATTAAAATAATTATAAATATTTAAATAATTTATTAAAAGAATACTAAAATTATTTAAAACTATAAGTTAACTTATCATATTTCTCAAATAATTTAATATTTTATTAGAAGAATTTAAATAATCAAGATATTTTTTTCAATTACATTTAAAAAAGCACAATAAATATTATTTTTAATTACTCTCATAACTATTGATCTATCGAACAATAAGTCATATAGAATTTACAATTTTTTATTATACGAGAAAAAAAAATCTCCAACTTGAAATAAAATTACACGTAATATATTCTGTTTTATTTGGAACAGAAGTTATAAGATTTTATTTCATTATACTCTTAATTTGTTTGGAACTAAAAAGTACCATTTATTTAAACAAACTAGACTTAATTCTCTCAAAATATTTCCATCGTGTATTTAACATAGAAGTAACCTTAATTTAACAATAGGAACAGAAGAATTATTCAAAGTGCATACCTAAAACGAATTGAAAGAAATTTTGCGTATAATGTGTTTAAGTAATGTGTAAGTAACTCTATTCATGCATCAATGAATAAAGCTAATAAAATAATGCTCTTATTCAAATCTAGAAAGATAAATTGAATGTAAATTCTTTGAGTGCGAAAACTACTTTAATGAAAGTAACAAAATGTTGGCGAGAAACTTCGTAATATTGAATGTTTCAATTACGTTTTTCACATTAGAATAAATGAATAAAATTGCAGCTTTGTAACTATTTGAGAATATTTCCTAATAGTTTTTTCTCACAGGTTAGCACATTTATTTTTCTTAGAGTAAATATATGATTTTAAAATGTTACTTTATGCAAGTTTTAAAACTTCTTTCGTCTGATTTTGAATAAATCCAATTAAGCGTACATGAATATCTGCATTATCAAAAAGCTTTCTCTTATGAAAATTAAATGCTCCTTAAACATCTTTTATAAACAATGCGTGTTTATTATTAGAAAGAATGTTGATTTCAAAATAACTAACTTAAATATAATTTTAAAAATACTAATTTAAAACGGCCAGATTCATTAAAACTTTAATAAAATTAATTGATAGAATTAATAAAATTAATTAATAAAATTATTTAATTTTCTTTAAACATAGAGCATAAAACTGGCTAACCTGAAATGAGTTTTAAAACTTTAGCATAAAAATTACTACCTCAAAGTGTTTTTCTTTTAAAGTAAATAAATAAAGAATATAAAAATTTTTGATTTTTTAATTATTAATATACATTAATACACGTTATTCTTAAATGAACATTTAATAAATGTTAATAATAAATGTTTAGGAATGATATTCATTGTACCTTATCAAATGTTACCTTAAAAGTAATTGATGTACTTTAATATATTAGTACATAAATATTGAAAACGAGTTTATAATGATTAATATTTAATGAAATATAACGGTCACGCTTGACCACTGTTTAACATGCCAGTCACTTCTATCAAAATTTAGAAGATGATGTACACGTCATATTCATGACAATATTAATAAGAATTATCGAGCATTTTTTGATACATTATTATTAAATGTATTTAAAAAAAACACAAAGAAAAGGGCTTGTTCGTATGTAAAGTTGAATTTTTTCTTCTTTCTTTTCTTTTAATTTTTAAAACCAGATCATCATTTATTTTGAAATAAATAAATAAATTATGTTACAGTCGACTCTCGTTAATTCGAAATCGGATAATTCGAATCTTCGCTTAATTCGAACTAAACATGAAGTCCCGAAATTTTCAATGGCAGAATAACGTTAAACTTTTTCATTAATTCGAACTCATTTTCTCTTGACATCGTTTAATTCGAACTCACGAGAATTCCGATTTTTAGGTGCGTTCGTAATTATGTAAATACGTAGCACCTATTGTTGTCGCTCAGTCCGTCCGTCTGTCTGTCTGTCCGTCCTTCTGTCCGCATATAACAACGCAAAAACTACCAAACCGCATCGTTTGAAATTTAAAATACATAATTATTACATAATTTTGTCGAGTCATTTCAAATTTTATGAAAATCGGATGGATAGATCAATTACAGGGACAATCAAAAGGAATCCGTTACATTACGGTCAATGGGGAAAAAAGTTTCAAATGCATTTTAATCGTTTGAAATTTGAAAAGTATATTTATTACATAATTTTGTCGAGTCATTTCAAATGTTATGAATATCGAATGCATAGATCAGTTACAGGGACAATCAAAAGTATTCCGTTACATTACAGTCAATGGGGAAAAAGTTTCAAATGCATTTTAATCGTTTGAAATTTAAATCGTATATTTATTACATAATTTTGTCGAGTCATTTCAAATGTTATGAAAATCGAATGCATAGATGAATTACAGGGACAATCAAAAGTATTCCGTTACATTACGGTCAATGTGGAAAAAAGTGTCAAATGCTTTTTAATCGTTTGAAATTTAAAACGTATATTTATTACATAATTTTGTTGAGTCATTTCAAATGTTATGAAAATCGAATGCATAGATCAATTACAGGGGCAATCAAAATATTCCGGTACATTACGATCAATGCGAAAAAGAGTTTCAAATGCATTTTAATGGTGTTACACTCATTTGAACATAATAGAATTGGCATGAATCTTTGAAGTATGTACTAAGATATACATTCTGTACAATCTGTGATGCAAAGAATATTCATTATTAAATTACAGGGCCACACAAATGTACTCCACTAAATCATGTTATACGGGAAAACATTGTTTGGGGCGTGTTTTAATTATATTAAACTACTTCAAATTTTTTGAATAAGATATACGTTAATGAAGTATAATAAAAATTACTCCCTGCATATTTACAGGAACACAAAGATTTCGATCACTGTACTATATCCAAAGTACGTTCTACTATATCATCAAGATCTGAATATTTTTAAAACATTGTTATCGTACGAACGCACCTCATTTGCTACGCTTCACGTGCAATTTCCAACTTCTTCATTCTTACTTTCTTTCTCACGGATTTCAGATCATTTGAATAACTTTCTTTCATCGATTTTTGTGAAAATTGTTCCGAATAAGTGCACATATAATCACATGCATTTGATATCCACTTTCTAAATGCCCCGTGAGTCCATCAGTGACGCTTCAGATTTTTTTTCCATTGTGCTTGTTTCTAATCTTCTAATTAGTTTATGTATTTATACAATTCTACTTTAATATTAAGTCGTATTCTGATGATAACAGACATAATAAATTATAATAAACATTATAACATTAATGTAATAGTACCATATTAAGTATGTTTTCATTTCATACTTTCCGTAATTCGAACTTCGGATAATTCGAACATTTTTTGTGGTCCCGACGAGTTCGAATAAACGAGAGTCGACTGTATATTGAAAAGAAATGAACATTTCAATTTTTTTCTTTAATGTATTCTTAAGGGAATGTGTAAAATCTTTTTTCTTAAAATAATTATAATATGATTTATGCTTCTTTTTTTTAGATGGTGTGATTAAACATTTAACTAAAAGTCACTATAGTAAAAACTTATCTTAATTATCAATGTTGAAGTTAACAAAGTAAAAAACATCATACTTTTTGCAATTAAGCTTTATTGCAAAATACGATGGACACATATATAGAGAGAAATTTTTAACGGCACTTATTAAAGCCATTATATTAAAGTAACATTCTGAATATTTTTTATATCAAATAATTTTGGCATATTATAAATTCAAAGTCTAAAAAAATTTAATACTAAAATAATTAAATAAGGTAAATAAATTTTAAATGCATTCAACTGCCCTCGTTTTTAAAATGTAAAAGAGCAAATGTTCTTTATATTACATTTATCTTCATATATATATTAATTTATTTACCTTATACTTATTTTGTCAATGTAATCGTTCACTGCACCGTATGTCACATCTGGCACATACCTAAAAATACGATGATTATCGTTATGGGCTATGAATTTGGACAATTTCTCTTTAAGTGATTAAAAACTGTCCAAAAAGTGGAATAACACTTATTTTGTCCATGTTAGATGGCTGCAACTGACAAAAAAATAGGATTTGTTCTTCAGAAAAAAAATCGCTATTAAGGCAAAATTTACATTTTTTAAAATTTAATGCTTAAAAAGATTTAAAAAAATTAACTATCAGAGTATTAAGCAGATAAAATTAATTAATATATCCCATTTAATTGTTTATTATCCCATTTAATTTAAATTTGTCTTTTTTGTAAAAACACACAATATACTCCACAGGCATACGTTAGGTGTGTATTTAATTGAAAGAGCTTCATAATCTTAATGCATTTCTTTTTTTTTTTTTGCTGTTGTACCTAACATAGCTCCCCAGTCATTGGAAAATAGTAGGAATAAAGTTTAATTTTTTATATATATTTCAGAAAAAAGTAAATCGATAATATGTAGAAATTTCTTTAAAATATGAAATAAATCTTCACAAGTTCATCTGTTAAACATTTGAAGTATTTTACATAGAGTAAAAATTATATTTCTCTCGGATAAAGCAACAGAAAATGCTTAACCTACCATCTAAACATCATTAAATATAAACGAATAAGACTATTATATAACATTAATTTATCTTCTTTTTTTCACAAGATAGAAAACAAATCACCTTTTAAGTATAAAAATTTATAAGAAGATGATTTAAAATATCGAGACTCGTAAAATTTTTGGAAGATGTATTTCTCTCTTTCACACTGGTATGTGATTATGGAAATGCTTTATGATCCTGAAGATTATATAGAGGACTTTTATATCAAATATTTTTGTTTCAGAAAAATCCTTTTCTGGTACATTTTTATACAACTCAAGCTCACAGTGAACATGTTTGAAGTAAATTACCATCTCTGTGTTATTTAACAGTGTTGTACAGTATTATTTTCTTTTTATGATTAAATATCTTCTAGATTTGGAATATGAGAATTTTGAATATTACGCTTCACATTTCAATCTAAAATGTGTAAAATCTATTGCAGTCATTAATCGTGTAATAATTCTAATTTATATAAATGTGAAAATTTTAAATATGTAGTGTGAATTTGTTTTTAATTGTATATATTGCTATCATAAAATGTTTAATCTGTTTTCTGTATTCTAGCATGGGATAAACATATTTTAATGTTTAAAAATAACAGAAAGTATTTTTCTTTTATTAAACTATTCACAAAAAGATGAAAGATTTAAAAAATAATTAAATACAAATATACTGCAAATTATTTAAATAAACAAGAATATGATATTGTGTATTTTTCGCAAAGGTTCTTATTGAGTAAAACAGATTATTTATACGAAACAGTTTTGAAAAGCTTTAGAAAATAAAAAAATTGAAACAGTTGTATGATTATTATTGTAAATATTTCTTTGTATATGTGACATTTAAGTGAAGTAGAAATTTGTTATTTTATTCACAGGAAATGTATTAATTTACAAAATATAAACTCTCCAATATGGAAAAATAATCTGTTGAGAAAAAAACAGTAAGAATCATGAAATCACGAAAATCATTCAAAGGTTTTTTTACAATTAAAATTATCATTTTAAGAAAAAATACAGAAAGTGCTCTAAAACGACACACGGTATGCTGCTTACTTAATTGAGTTTTTTTTTTCCCCTCAGAATGATTTTTTTAGTTAACACTAATAGCTAAAGGTTTCCTAAAGGACTCCATAAATTTAATATTCTGTAATTGTAATCAATGAACTTCATTTTTTTACGAGTTTTAAATTACCGTACAATACTTTTAAGAATAGTTTATATAGTTAGTTCTCAACAGATGAAACTTTGGTGTCTCGAACTTTAAAATCATTTTGTAGATTTTGTTTTGTTAATATGGAAGCATATTTTTTACAACATTTTACGGTTGAGTTGAAAAAGAATTTCTGACTTTTATTTGTCTGTCTGTCCAAAATTGTCTACATATGTATGGATAATAGATGTATATATTGCCACGAACTTTGTATATGTTATTGAAGTTTATATTAGAACAATACCTATTGAATTTGGAATTTCACGCCTTTGGTGTTCGTTTGCAGGGACATAAGAAATAATTCCTGTACAGTACGGACTGAGAACATCAAATTAATTTATGGCGCATTTTAACAGCTTATTCATCGCGCTTTTAATTTTAAAATGTAATTTCACGGAGAATGTGTCACGGAGAATAGAATTTATCATTTTTTAAAGAGGCAGCAAAAAATATTCCGTTATATTATGGCCAGTGAGGAAAAACTAGTATAAGTGTATTAAGACGATACACTATTGGAAAAGATAACGAGATTTAACTCTAACTCCAAGATGCTTTACGATACGTCTTCTAAAATAAATGATATACAGGTTTATTCTTCTTCAAGGATACAAAGAAATGGAGTTCCGTTACAATCATGAACCAATAACGGCGAGAAATGCTTAAACAATTTTAGTACATTAAGTAGTATTCATATATTTTAAAGATGAATATTAAGACTAAGAGAGTGACATTTGTAAACTTTAATGTGCATTGGCATGAATTGTTTAGAGGTGTTTTCATTTTAGTTACGTATTTCCTAAATAAATAAAAATTTAGTTTAATCTGTGGCATGATTAAAAAACTAATGATCAAACACGGGTTTGTACAAAAAAAAAATGTCCAGCTAACTTCCATCAAAAGTAAAAGTTTTAATTTTTTTAAGTCATGTTTATTATATTTAATAAATAATATTTCGTAATTACACAATTAAATTACAACAAACTATTTAGTGTGTACACAAGTCTATGAACCAAATACAGAGATGCTTATATGTGTTCGAATATAGTATCAGCTTAAATGAAAGTTAAGTGTTCAATTAATTTATGAGTTTACTAAAACGGTTATTAATATATATTTTTTTTAAATACTGAGGATTCATTGCAGAATTCTCGTAGTGATGTAGACTCATTCAAATGCTTTGGGTGATACATGAAATTTCCTTCTTGTTTCATATTATAATAATTAAGTAGAATAAAAGTAAAAACTGATGTAAGTCTAAATCTGTCTGCAATTTAATCTCTGATGCAATTTTATTAATGAGATTGTGCACTGTGAATTAGCAGAGAATTGTCTGGAGCGAGGATTACTAAAAAAAGTTAGAATATTTTTTACAATAAATACAAATTATGAGCGTGTTTATCTTTATATAAAGTAATTTATTTTTCTGTTTAGCAAATTTATGTCTCTGTCATCTTAAAGTTATTGAGCCATTCATGAAATTAGTAAAGTTGGGTTACCTCTAAGGCCTTCGAAAAAATATGAGAGTTGAAGATGAAAGATGAAGCATTAATCTTAAACTTTTATTGAGAATGCGTTTTTCTAAGATAATACAAAATAACCATCGTAATAATTATGAAAGTAGTAATAAAAGGAAAAGTCATTCCTTGTCTCCTCCAACCCAAATGAAAAGAAATACCAATAGTTCCCATACAAGAACATGTAGCAAGCGTGCCCAGGAGGTTTTTAGGCTAAAATTGCTTTTCGTGGATGCTCTAGTAGCTATTGAATTTTGATATGTGTTGTTTTCGTCTTCGATCAGAAGTGTTTAATTATTTAATGTTACCTAGCGTTTAGTACATTATGACAAATATTAAAATATTATTAAATTTAAATTATTAGCAGCTGCGGAAAAACATATTTTAGTTTATTATTTTCTTTTCTTGCAATCGAATATTTAATGCAAAATATAACCAATTCAAAATATTGGATTAATCAACGAATACTGTATATTTTCACATAAAATGCATGGTATCTTACAAAATAAACAGCGATGCAAAACGATGAAAAAATCATGAAGTAAAGGCTGGTGTAGTACGATATGCTGTTTTTTGCTTGCCATAAGAATTTATAAAAATATATTAATAAAATAATAAATTTATTCTAAAAGTAAAAGTATTTTATTAAGCCTTTCATTATATTAGAATATTTGTAAAATTGTATGATTCGTTAGCGCTGATTAATTTTGCGTAATTGGTGCTTCTGTAGTAGTAGTACACATGAAAAAATGTTCTTTACTCGCAAGATTAGTTAGCTGGGTGTTTAAAATTGACGGTCGAAAGACGTATAACCCTCCAAAAAGACTGTGATTGTCACTCTACACTATCAAGGACGTACTCAGCATATGGGGGCCAAAAATGTAAATTATTCTTATGGAACTGTAAATGCAGATCTAAAATAATGTTAAAAAAAAAAGACGAATAAAAATAATAGTTTAAACAACGGTTGTAAACGAATAACCATATTAAAACAAGACTGATGATGAAACGTAACGGGTGGAAAACCTTTCAGGAGCCTGTGATTCACGAAGAGAAAATAGTGAGAACAAGAGCGAATACCTCATCTTCTACAAACTACTTTGAGTCTACGATTTTACTTTGCAATCTTACGTGTTGAAGACAAAGTTTGTAAACAAAATAAACACAAATTATCGTGATGCAATATCAAATTCCAATGGGGCTTTCAGGCTTGAAATAAATCAATTTCTAGTGAAGAATTAATGTTTTGTGATTCACCAATCCATGTATTCCGTTTGGCATTGGAATCAAGATGTTTAAGGGAAGTGCTTTAAACGCTGAGAGAAATTTAACACATGTGCCCTAATTTGCGATTGTATAAATGCTGAGTGTTTAGGGAAGTTTTACATTTTGACAAGAATTGTAAATTCTTCAGTATGCATACAGGTAATTGAGCATCTTTTGATTTGATTATCGAAAAATTTATATAAGTATGGCTTTATTTTGTTAAAGTCTCAGCATCTTGCTACGCTTGAAAGGTTATTACACTGCAAAAAATAAATGTTAAATTTACAGTATAATACTCCAACTCGGAAGGTAGTTTAAAACCGTAAATTAAGAAATAATACACCATCGTGTAAATTAAATAGACAGTAAGTTACTGCCTAATAATATATTGTTTGCTAATTTTCTGCTTATTGACGAAAATTTTACAGTTATCATTTAACACCCTTGATTTCAGTATTATATAATGTTATTTTAAATTTTATTAAAAATTGTTCTAAAAAGTTTATGTAACATTACTCCTTAAAATTGATGACTGCTGCTGCCTCCAATTTTATTGAGTATTTTTCTCACTTATATAATGATATAATTTAAATAAATATTACTGGCTTATTCTATATTAAACAATTCTATGTTAAAACGGTTATATAGGTAAAAGTTCCCCGTTAAGTTGAAGGCAGCAAAGCTGCCATCAATTTTAAATTGATCATTATAAATTCTTATTTTTTATGTAGAATATATATTATTAGTATTACGATATAGTTAATAGTGGACGTAATCAAGACTTACAAATGTTATTTTTCACATTCGTGATTAATATATTTGATCACAAGCGTGTTGGTATGATGGTCAAGATAAATTCCACCAAAACATTAACTAGTCTAACAAGTCACAAAATGCTTGGCTTAAACTGATTATATTACTTTTTCTCTATTGTTCTAATTTTTTGAATTGCTGTGGCAGTTACTGTAGCTTTTGAATTTTTGAAAAAAATAGTAATAAACTATTTTCTTCTGTAATATAATGCTTTTTATGCTGTATTCATCTAAAAAATAAATTTAGAATGTCTATTAAATATCTAAATTGTCACTTATTTTTACTGCAAAAAATTAAATCTCTAATAATTTTGTGAATTAATTTTCACTATTTTAATATTTTAAATTGAAGTCTTATAATAGTCGTAAAACCAAACTGTTGTTGGAAATTCGATCGTACAATTGAAATGCTTGCAAACAGTCAGAATAATATGATTCAAAAGAACTCCTATTAATATAAAAATATTATAAGGGAAATAAACTGCTGTATAAAAAATAGCATGAATATTTTTTGTTGAATCAAAGTTCATATAAAAGAAAATTTTATTATTTTTATTTTGATATTTTTCACAAGTAAAAAACAATTACATATTAATGAAAATAAATTATTGTATTTAACTGTTTTTAACACCAAGAATTCGTTTTCTAAAAAAAGCTTGCACGATCTGTACATTAAAAATCTCTTTTTTCATGATTTTCAATAGAAAGCCAGAATTTCCCATTGTAGTTGGAAATTATAAGCAGAAATTGCTTCAGATTATCGAAAATTACCCATGTACTGGTTTAAAGGAATATTATGATCAAATTTTCGATCATTAATAAATAAACAGGACATGAAAAATATACTGTAAAATACACCATGAAAAATACTGTAAAGTGCAACCATGGAAACAAAACAAAACATTTCGTTACTAAATAGTGTATACAGAATATTGAACTGCTAAATTTAAACAAACAATAAAATAAAAATAATAAAAATAAACCATAAACCGTATCATTGATTAACATTTCGTATTTTTTGAAAATATTTAGCTGTAGTTCAATCTATTACTATTAGTATTTTGCAATTTTTAAAAGTATATCTTATTATAAATTAATGGTTAGAAAAAATTCTTCCAGAATTATTTTCGAATGTCTTTGCTTGTGCATTATCTGTATACACAATAATCCGTCTACTTTTAAAGGAAAATTCAATATTTGATCATTCTTCCATTTTCTTTTAAATTGTTAAATAAGTAGATGGGGGAAATTACATAGCTATTCAAGAAAATTAATTGTCTAAACTCAAATACTTCAAAACTGCCATATTTTTTCAAATATAGTGCACTTTTATTTCATTTAAGCGCAATAATGTATAGTGATGGATAATAATTAGATGTTCATCGCTAGAAGCAATAAATTGAGAGAGAATACGATTTTCTCTTAATTTCTTTGTTACAGGAGAAATAGGGATTGCAGAAATTGTCTTCGACAACTAATAATCCAATATCTGTAAAAGATATTCTTATTTAAAAAATACTCAAAATAAATCTTTCGTTTTTTTTTTTTTTTTTTTTTTTTTTTTTTAAGGGAAATTCTGAATATATGTAGCAAAAACTATTCATTTTTCATCTATGTTTAATGTTTCCATCAGTCATCTCAAAAGTTCATAATTGTCTTTTTTGTTTTATTTTGAAATGTTTCCGGAATAGCAATTTTAGAAATATCTTCTATATTATATTATTCGATGAAAAAATATATTATTATCGTAACAGTTTTTTATTTTTAAAAACTTCTTTTTCTCAATAGATCATGTAAATATATGCATGTTCAATATAAAAAAAAAAACATAATGTAATATCCTGCACTATATTTGATGAAAATAATATTTTGTTGTAACTTTAAATATTATTGAATTTAATCAGAAAGTGCTTTTCGTGGCACTTCTGCATCATCTAAAACACTTCTGCTTTAATATTATCAAACTGATGTGCTTTCATTGGCCGAACAGCTTGAAGTTAAAACACATCATTTACGCATTGAGACTGAATACGTATACAGATTCTATTTCATGGAAAGATAACATTGTAAAACGTAAGGACATCTGGTATGATCAGTGAGAATACAGAATTTCAAACTAGGTAATTTTTGTTTTTCAGCAATGCTACGCTATACATGTCTTAAAAAAATTAGGTGACTTCTACCACTTTTCTCCAGTAATATTCATTTTGTTCACATTTCAAAGAAATAAAGATGCTAGTTTGTAATTCGAATTTCGAAAATGATATTCAAAAATGTTTGTGTAATCATTTGGATCCATAAGTGTACCTATGTGTTCGAGGGGTAACGACGCCATTTACGCGTATGCCATTTTCAAGGAAAACTAAACAATTTCAGTTTCAGTTTGGTGGAAAGACCTAATAAATGCGTTAAGCACAACAAGCCCCACCAAGTATCTCGGAAACCTATGTAGGCGTTACTTAACAGTTTCCTTACTTCACTGTTGGACTTTGATGTCGGAGATACATTTTCAAGCTTTTTAGACGATGAATATAACGGCGGTGATTAATTCCAGGCAATTTAAAATTAATTCAACGCTCTAAAGCAGTTTATAATCATTAAAACCAACGTTTAAATACACAATAATAAATTCTCATAATCATACGTATACGTTTCGCGAGTAATTGGGACTCGCTTTCTCAGTGATAAAATATTTAAAATCAACCCCCCCTCCCCCAACTATTAAGGGAGACCCGTAAGAAAAAACCCAAAATTTTTAATATTGATTTTAAAGTAATGAATTTTGGTGTACTACTTAAGGATCTTTTTGTAAGGAATAATTAGCAAAAAAATTCCCTTTTTATTAAAAAGTAAATTTTTATGGGGATTTTTATGATTTTTTTTTGTCGAAAAATACACTTTTTAAAATTACTACTCCTCATTCAATTTTCAATATTTTGGTATTACTAAAATTTCTTAAATAGTGTTATAGTATATAGAAAAGAACTAAGGAGAGATATTTTTAATTTTCTATTAAAAAAAAAAAAAAAAAAAATTACGCATGGTAAATTTTCTTAAATTCATTATAATTTTCATGTTTACCAATTTATGTAAAGTTTTCAGAAATAGTTTTAAAAAAATATCTCTCCTTACTTTTGTCGCAATTTTTTTAAGATTCTAAAAGCATAAACACTTTGTTTCTAAATGATTTTACCACTGAGCCTTAGTACTTTGAACTTAGGCAAAATATGAAAAAAGTCATTTTCAGGAAAACACGTTTTAAATGGCCGCTAGTCCTTTAAACTCTATAGTGAGTACAATTAAAAAAGCTCATTTTCTACCTGTTCCAAGTGTCCCCGAGTTCTGAAAGTTTGCCTGGATATTCACAAATATGTATTTTATCGTTTTCTGAGATAATTTTTTTTTTGAACTTTTGATGATTTTTGGCCGAAAATGGGGTTCGGGTCTCCCTTAACAAATCAGAAACGCAAATGATTGCAAACACACAACCAAAATACCAACA
The DNA here is from genome assembly GCA_964019185.1 of Maratus speculifer. Lineage (NCBI taxonomy): Eukaryota > Metazoa > Arthropoda > Arachnida > Araneae > Salticidae > Maratus > Maratus speculifer. The sequence goes on along the minus strand of OZ025294.1, from coordinate 162,520,240 downwards.
AAATTCAGTAGCCAACAGAATTAAACCGGAAATGAAGTTTCGCGACATAACAAATCTAACGAGAAAGTTGAGATGTACGAAACGCTAGACAAATCATTAACCAAGGTGTTTTTTACTTTATTGATATGGAGTGCTTAAAAAAAGTCCAAATCAAACACAGTAGTGCATTTTTGGATAATCTGGGCTGAGGTAAAATTGAAATTATGACCCTCCTCCCAAAAATGAGAAGCAATAGAGGAATTTTTTAACTCTTTTTTTCTTAACATGACCAGTGTGTTCTCCGACTCTTTTTCGGAGTTTACGTTTAGTTTGTCCAATGTAGGACAAACTACACTGACAATGTATATGTAAATAACCCAATAATTCAGAGGAGAAATTTGATCTTTTAATTGAGAAAAAGTTAATTTATCGACTGGTTTGAATACCATTTTGAAATCATAATGTCTTAAAATATTTGTAACTGAAAAGTTAATGCCATGGTGAAAAGGTAAAATTATTAGATTAGGATAAGAAACTGGAGTAGCAGCAGAATCTAAATTATCAACATATTTATTAAAACTGTGAAAAATTTATCTGTTGATGTATGATAAACCAAACCGCGATCTATAGCAATTGATCTAATGTAATTTAACTCTTCACTGAGAGAAATATTGTCTAAACAAATTAAATGAGCTCTATTAATCAAATAAAGAAAAACAGAAGCTTTATTAGAAGGGGGGTGACATGAATTAAAATGAGGGGGGGGAGTGTGACAGTAAAGGGTTTCCGGTAAACGCGAGTGTCAAAAGAGGTTAACTGTCGAGTAACTAAAACATCTAGAAATAGTAATTTATTATCGTTTTTGACTTCATAAGTGAATTGAATGACAGGATCTATTTTGCTTAAAATAGTCCAAATATTATCAACAGAAGAAACAGATAGGTCAATGAGTGCAAAAGAATCATCAACGTATCTGTAATAAACTGGAAAACTGATAAGGCTAAGCATCTTAACCTCAAAGTAGTGAATGCATAAATCAGCTAAAAAAGGACTAAAGGGATTACCCATTGCTAAACCATCAGACATAGAATAAAATTGCTTAGAAAATGAAAAGTATTTTGGTTTAATCAAATGCTGAATAAATCAATAATATGATTATTTTCATAATCAGTATAGTGAAATTCTTTTCATCTGAGAGTGAGGCATTGAAGTGCTCCAAGAACAGGAACATGAGTAAACAGAGAAGTAACATGAAATGAAACTCAAAGAGGAGAAGGGGGTGTAGTTCTTAATGAGATTTACAAAAGAGCTTGAATTCTTAACATTAGATATTGAGAGAGAAGATAAACGCTTAACTAGATATTTGGCAATCGGGTAAGAGGCAAAACTGATATTGGATACAATCGGACGGAGAGGGACACCAATTTTGTGAAGTTTTGGTAAAGCATAAAAACGAGTACAGTTAGTAATAGAAGGAATTAGTGACATTTTTGTATTGTCATCAATACAAGGTGAAGATTTGATAAGTTTTCTAGTGTTTGTTAGATCCTTGTCAGACGGATCGCGATTTAGTTTAACATGAGGACCGGACTGTAGGAGATTATATACTTTTTCTGAATAAACATAAAAAACAGCTTTATCATGTATCACTATTTGGCCCCTTATCAGCTTTGGAGATAACAATATCATCGTTAGATTTTATAGAACATAAAACCACTTTTTCATTTTTAGTGATATTTGGTTTAAATTTCATTGTCTTATGTTCCACTGTGTTTTTAATGAGAACTCTTATAGAATCCTTTTGAGAGCTTGAAAGTTTACTAAATTTAAAAAATCTTTCGACTGGAGAAATTAAATTGGGCAAGTTTGGTGGTTTACTGAAGGAAAGTTATGATTAAGCTTAAGTGTATTCTCTTGTGTAGGAGACAGCTGTACATTAGAAAGGTTTACAATAGCATTACTATTGACATCTGTGAGATGTGGAGGGGATGTAAGAGTAGGAGGGATTAAATTAGAAAATTTCTTAACCAACGACAGTTTATGAAAAGTTCAGAACCTGACGGACCGGTACCATGATGTACGATCAAATGTGTTGAAATCTGACAAACTGTTAGCAAGAATAATGTGTAAATGGAACAACTCCATTCTCTCCGCGTTATCATTCAGTACACTTGAAGTAAACTCGCTTTCATTAAGCTTTAAGTTGCAAATATTTTTAAGATATTATGATTTCAAAGTGGTATTCAGAACAGTCCATAAATTAACTTTTTCTCAATTAAAAGATCAAATTTCCCCTTTGGATTATTGGGGTATTTACAATATACAATGTCAGTGTGGTTTGTCCTACATTGGGCAAACCAAACGTAAACTCTGAAAAAGAGTCGCAGAACACATTGGTTATGTTAAGAGAAAAGAGTTGAAAAATTCCTCTATTGCTTCTCATTGTTAGGATGAGGGTCATAATTTCAATTTTACCTCAGCCAAGATTGTCCGAAAATGCACTAATCCGCTTGATTTGGACTTTGTGTAAGCACTCCATATCAATAAAGTAAAAAACTTTTTGGTTAACGATTTGTACATCTCCACTTTCTGGTTAGATTTGGTGCGTCACGAAACTTCATTTTCGGTTTAATTCTATAGGTTACTGAGACTTGTTAGTACTTTGGTTCTGTGTTTGCAATAATGTGGGTTTCTGACTAGTTAATAGTTGGGGGGGGGGGGTTGATTTTAAATATTTTATCACTGAGAAAGTGACTCCCAGTTACTCGCGAAACGGACACGTATGATTAAATGATTTTATTAATGTGTGTTTAAACGTTTGTTTTAATGCTTGTAGTTGTTCACAAAAGGTTTTTATTGATTACTAAAGGAGTTTAATCCAGTCATTGGTTGGCAGATTTCGTACTTCTTTGGGAATTTCAATCGGATTATCTTAATTTTTGCTCACATGAGAAGAAATTTTGCAAAGGCCAGTGCAATAATCCAGCACTCTAGACGACTTTATATTGTGTACGACTTGTTTAGACATATGTAATTTTTTATGGCAACCTTATGCATTTTAGCAATGTTCTTGTTTGGGTTAGTGATAAACTTTTTTCAGATTAATACGTCTTGACATTAACTTGTTTTTCTTGTGGCTAATAACACTGATAAACAAGGTTTCTGTTTCTAACTAAATATGTGGTGACTTTTATATTTTAGGTGGTGCTATGAAAGAATATGCCATTAAAAAGTTTCCATCACCCACAGATTTTTAAAAAATTCAAAATCCTGAAAATCTCAATTTTGTAGTATTTATTCAACACATACACCTTATGAAATTTATCATTTGGTATTTTAGTAATGACAAACTTTTAAATAAACATTTATAAAGCTTAAAATTAATATTTAAAACACTGAAAGTATGCATTGTTTATAAAGTTCCAGAAAAATAAAGATTTTTTGTAAAAAGAAATGATATTAATAAAAAATTTCATACTTTATGTAGCTGTAAATGTCTTATCTGTGGGTGCTCTCTTATAGGTTATTGTTCCGAGTTATATTGTCAATTTAAAGCAGACCTTAAGCCACTTATATCATTACAATAGCTCAAATCATCTTTTCTTTTAAAAAATGTTGAATATTTCTTATATCAATCTCGATAAATAGATATCTTTGTATAGTTTTTCAGGAGATTCCAACCTTGCAATCTTGATCAAGTAATTCTGAGTTTCTCTTTAATGAATTTAAGTCTCTCACAAAATCATTTAATTCTTTTTAATTTATTAGGTGTGGTTCTTCATTTATGCCAGGAGATTAGTTCATATCAGATGTCGAGGAAGTTTCAGTTTTACCAATTTCCATTTCTACTGCTGCATCATCATATGTAAAATTCTCTGGAGGTTTCGGTATTTTTAAATCATCATTATGTAATGCTGGTCACATTGCTGAATCTAAGTTCGTATACTTAATTTTATGTTTACTTCTTGCAAAGAATCCTTTAAATTTGTAATTCAGTTATTTGATCCTTCGGCACGTGTCACATCATGGGTATAGCAAAAGACATACACTTTTTTGTACCTTTCATCCGCGTCTGGAGGTTTGTAGCACGTTGTGTATAACAAGAACGAGGTGCTTATTTCTTATCTCGTTCAACTACTTTATATCCAAAGTACATATGATAGGCGCATCGATGCTTTTTCAAAGTTGGCTCCCAGCACACACAGCAAAAAGAATCTGGTTCATTAACGCATCCTCTAGACATGTTTTACATATTGTAGAGGAAGATATAATAATTATAATCAAACTTCAATTAAAAAGTCTTATAGAACAAAGAAATAGTAGTATATTCGCCCCGAAAGATAAGTTTCCATTGTCAGGGATTTGTGTTAAAGTCAAATACTGTGGGGATGGCTAGAGTTGTCTGTTCAAGGTCGCTAACATAATATTTATTAGGGGCACATCTGTTTCTACTCTCTTGCTGAATCTTCTATAGTTGTAATAAGAAAAAAGAATGTTTGTGTGGATCAAATACATGAAAGAGAATAATATAATATAATTATAATGCCTATACGATGCCTACATACTCCAAAACCTATAAATGAAATTTCTCAAAAATGGAGGGTGATAGAAAATTTCTACAAACATATTCTTTTTCAGCAGCTTGAAATCTATAAGAAACACCCAATGTATATAGAGAAATCGAAAATTCGTTAAAATTTGTTTATCAGTGTAATATTGACATGCAGTTTTTCTACCATTATGACATTTCACCGTACCATGTGCCAACAGTTGACTTTGTAATCTCCAACTTGCTGGCCATAGCAGAATATGACATATCAATCCTCGATTTTTAATAAATGAAAGACGAACGGCTAAATTCCTATTTTCTCATCTTACTGAAACAGGTACAGGAACTGTCATTAAGATTTTCATGTACAAAATAGAATTCTAAGGCTTTAAAAATTAAGCAATTATGTTCGGGATACAACAATAATGCTGTGGTGCCGGATTTATTCGTATTTTATACATGACGCATTGCATTTTCTAAAACATTCTGGGAATGTGACTACATAAATTTTCTAATTTTCAGATCTGTATAAAATTATCCAAATTCCAAAGTTTTTTGCATACTGCTCTTTTGAAAGAGGAATTATGAGAATGTTATGTTAAAAACATTGATGAGTTTTAAACCCACATCTTCCACGTTGAATTTCTAAGCACTTGTATGCGTGTGTGCAAATATCACATGTATTTTTATCAAATATTGAAAACTTGAAGTTTATTAGATTATATCAAAACTTTTTCTTTGAACTTTTGATATTTCTAAAATTAGCTTTTTTCAAACATATCATTAATTGACATCGCTTAATAGGACTAAAGCTGCCAATTATTAATTACGAGTGGAATTCCGTCGAATTCGACGAATGAAATGTTTAAATGACCCGATCGATTAGGTTTAAAAAAAGTAAAAGTAATTACATTATTGAATCAATATATAATAAATGTATTTCCAAACTTAATGACAAGTTTGCCAGCTACAATTTTGCATGCAAATATTCGCATATCTTCAGTTAAAATTGCAATCTGAATGTCGGCGAAATCAAGAAATTTTATTTTATATGCACTCACAGGAAAATAGTTTTATTAAAAAAAACTAATTTCATTTTTACTATTACATTATTTTCACTAAATGAAGTCATCTGAAAGTAAAATCTCAATCTCAGTGTCCATAATGAAAAGAAATATTGAAATGTAATATCGTTATGAGTAAAAATGCGATGTTTTTAATAGTGGCTTCATTTTCTCTTCAAATGTTTTTTTAAAAGTTACTGTTATTAGTAATATGAAAAAGGCATCCGTAATAATATTGTAATTCCCATTTATCTGGTTGCTGAATGACATCATTTTCCTCATCTGAAATTTTTCTTATTTTGCCTTAGGCATTAATTTTTAACATAAATTATTTTTTGTTATTTTATTTACATTATTAATACTATTTCTCAGTAAATATATATTTTTAACCTCGATTAGTGCATAATTATACGCAATCATTTTATTGTGAATGCATTTTACGAAAACAATAAACTTTTTTCTTTTAAATGCGAGGATATGTTCTCTGATGAAATAAAGATTCTGACTTATGTAAAGTAATAATGGAAAATTAATTCTTATTATCCAGAGAAAAGCTAAACTGAGTTGCCATCATTTTGAAGAAATATCGTAAAAAGCACTTAAAATTAAAAATAAAATATAAAAATTGAAATAAATTAAAAAATAGCTAAAGTGGGCACAGCCGATGGCTAAAAAACAGCCAGGTCTTTGAAATATATAGATCATCATTAAAAATATTTTGTTTGGTAAAAAGTTAGAACAGAAATCATAACGTCTCAAATCGTTTGCCTGCTATCATATATTATACTATCTTATTAAACATTTTACATGTCATTTAGAATTTTTACACTATAATTTTAGATATTTGAAATCCACAACAGATGCACTTCTAAAAATGTTATGCCTATGATTTATTGTTATTTTTTTCTTTAAGTTTTAAATAAAGAAATGTGTTTATACAATTGATGTACATTTTAGGCTTTTCAAAATTTTCTCATACGTTTCTGTTATTGCGACGATTATGTTTATACCTACTTAATCAGATAGCATTAAATAAACATTTTAAGTAATCATCAAATACCAAACATCCAGATAATATTAAACATTAAATAAGTAATAAATAGATATCATTGCGTTATTTTTTATTATTTTTCATACATCATCTGCTTCCTTTTTTTATGCTAACATTAATTTAATCTAGCAATGTTATACCTTTTACTTTATCTGCTCACATTTATAAAGAATTAATTATTTTGTATCCATGGAAAAAATTCTTACACTGTGCTTTAATAAAATTCAACAAAAATAAACTTTGCATACAATGTTTATTTGAAATAATTCTATTACTTGTCTACAAAATAGAGCTAGAAACATTTCAACCTCCTTTACACTCCCCAAACCCAGGTGAAAAGCACGTATTTTGAAAAAATTGCACTAATCTGATGAAAGTAAGAAAATGTTAATAACTGTAAAGTAAACAATGTCTTAATACGGCCTCTCTAAATTATATGAATAACTAAAGATCATATTTCTTCTTAAAATGAAATTTCTTTAAAAGCGTATTTAGAACGACATATTTTTTTCCTGGTGTAAAAACTGCTATTTTCTTGGTAGTAAATTTTAATAACTGAAACTTAAGCAAATTATCCAAATTTAGAGAATGGCTTATTGTTGATTTTTTTCTAAAATGTTAACGCCAAAACAATATTTCCATAGGAAATTTCAAATTGTTTTAGATCTTAAAATATTATTTTTCCATGACTCTTGCAAAAATATGAGCTGCATTTTTTATAAATTTATAAAAAATATTAGAAAATTAATTCAAAAATAAAAATCTCTAAAATAATATTAAGTATTAATTCTTACATATTTTAGCACTATGGAAAAACTTTAAGCTAAATGCATGAAAATCTTTAAGTGTATAAATTTAAATTTCATGAACTGTTTCATTTTTTCCGAAAAAGTAAAATTAATTTGTTCGCAAACTTCAGAAATTTATGAATGTTATTTATAAAAAAAAAAAATCACGCCCAAAAATGTTATAAAGTAGGTTAATATACAAAATGTAAGGCAAACAAGAAAGGTAAACAAAAATGCACTTGCCAATGTCGACATTTTGGAAAAGCTTCATGAATGTATCTCAAGACAAGAATACTTGATTATTACGAACAATTTACATTTTAAAACTCAAAAAGGTACATAACACAAACCTAAAAGAGTACATTAAAGCGTTATGGATTGTTATGAAATGCATTATTATCATTAAGTTATTTGAATATCAATTTTTTACGATTAATTATATTCCTTTTATTAATCCCGAGATTTTAGTATTTAAACGGCTCCAAGAATAAGAATAAGAAATAATGGTATTCAAATTCTTAATCGTTGACACCTATATCTTATATACTCATATTCATCATTATATTGCATCACATTTTCTTGTTTTGCAGCTGATCATTTAGTTTATATATTGTTATTAGAATTAACTAATCTTGTTTACTAATCTTGTTTTTGCAATAAATACTGTGTGTAAATACATAAATAATTGTATGGAATTTTTATTAATGCATTTGATTTACATTAGGGAATTCATTTGCAACAAAAGACCCATTTCGAAAAATAGGGTAATGTAGCTTCTAAAATCATCAACAAAACATCAGTTAATATAAAATATAAAATCTTCAATTTTGATAAATATGAAACATAATCCATCATGTATTTTTATAGGATATGTTCCAACATATTGAGAATATTGTATCAAAATTTCTCCCTTCACAGGTTTGAAACATGATATCTGGATCAACAATTTGGAAACGTCTATCGAATTTCAAAACTTAATTTCAAAAACGACATGGTGCCTGAAATATTTTGTGCCACCTTATGTACACTGTAAAAAAAAATCTATAAAGTTACTACATTTTTTTTAGGAAACTGGGATTCCTAGAACAGTTTATGTACCGGAAACAACAAAGCTTCATGTAATAGATATATGTGTCACACAATAAATAAAAAATCTGTAAGATATTAATTTTTTGGGGATAATGGGATGGCAAGAATTTGTTATGTGAATGCAAAGCGGGTTACAGTTAAATGTTTAGTAAGCTTACTCAAATTTTAGTACAATATTTTCTAAAACTACAGATAGCTTTTTGATGTGAATCACCAAGTTCTAAATATAGTTAATAAATGTAAATAATAGAATTCGTATGAAAATAACTGATGTAACTAAAACATGAAATATTGTTATGATAAAAATAATTTACATTGATAATGTCATTTTTTACATACAGATTACTGTTAAAACTACAGGTGACACATTGCACTTTTTAGGGGTGAAAGGCTTGTCTCACTGGTGACACTCCTACAGGAGCCAGAATGGCACCTTTAATTAGGGTGAAAATATGGCACCCCTAATCCATAATGCCCAAAAATAAAAAGAAATTACAAACTGACTTTTGTCCCGTGAAGGATTCGAACCCACAATGTCCGATTGCAAGCTCAACGCTCTAACCATTCGGTTATCGAGCTCACCTTCAAAGTCACCCTGAAATGTTCAAATGTCCTGAAATTCTAAGGTTGTTTTATATAAAATGCTCGCAAATTTGTTTTCCATCCCAAGTTCTAAACGAAATTGGGATAGAACAAGAGTGGTGATAGTTTTCGTAGGGAGAAATTGCTGTTATGATCCACTAGTGACGGCGAGTTGAAAATTAAGGACAAACATCACAGAGCATGCGCATATGACTAAGGGGTTAAAATCTTTCAACGGTATGCATTCTGCTGTACCCTAATTACTGTGAATTATCCAGTGACGGACAAAACGGTACCCCAAACACATTTTCAAGCCCAATGCTGTCAAATGGTAACACCTTTTAATACCTGGGTGCCAAATGCAATTGTTTTGTCACCTTTATTTTTAACAGTGATGCATTTTTCATTTTATATTACATACATTTTCTGATTTAAATGTAATAGATTTGTGTAATAATAGGTCTCTTTAAGTAATGAAATAAGTATTTAATTTATTTATTTGAAAATAAAGTAGAATTGTTCTTTTCCCGATTCCATGAAATCTGTAATGATATTTCCTATCTGGATCATTTCATCCGGTAGCAGAAGACATATAAAACCAGTAGATAGGGTGAAAAAAGGATTAACAATAAACAACTGGTGCGAGTAGGTGAAGGAAAATAACTCTTATTTCATTTTCATATGCATTTTATACCTAAAATCTAACGTATACACGAAGCATCATTGTCGTAAAAAAATAAATAGCCAGTTAATTTCTCAAAATCTACGTTTTATGAAATGTTAATAACTGCAAGGGTTTGTAAAAATAATGAAAATGAAACTGCCATTTTTTATTTTCATCCCACCATTTTAAGGGATAAAATTTGAAATTTTCTAGTACTAGCTACTGCCACAGTTTAGCTGATATCATAGCGTGTTCAAGTTGCTGTTCAGTTTTAATATATTCCTCCTGTATTACATGACAAAATTCGATTGTTTTAGATTAGTGAAATTTTAAAAACTCATATATCTGAAATAGTGTAGTTATTTCGTTTTTATAAAGCCTTTGCACTCTTGTTTTTGCTTCATTCTTTTACACTGTACTTTCTATTCCATTATAAAATCCTTGCAGCACGAAATCTTTTGTGCTGTAGCAGAAATTTGTCATATAATTTCAATTTCAAAATGATTCTTGTGATAGCAAATATCTGTGATTTTTTATGTAACTGGCTGTATTGCCATCAGTTTCTTCACTTCAATAAATTTAGATTTTGGAAAATGTAGTTAAAGTTGAAATGTATATACAGCTATGGTATCACGTTTAAGAAAGTCTATGATGACAAAATTACAACGCTTAATTTCATTTTCTTATTTTTTCCTACGATTAAACACAAATGAATGTATTATGGATTGAGATTTATTCCATTTATATGACTATGCTTCGTACTATAAGATAAAATTATTATTTTTTTTAAGTCGAAAACTACAGCCATTTCAGAAGTCAAAAATATACATAACAAATAAGTACATAACACATAAAAACCCATTATTGCTTGTTAATGAAATCATGGCAAATAATCTGAGTTTTTCATCAAATATATATTAATAAATTCTTACTCAGGCTTTCGAACTGCTTTTAACAAGGAAAAGACTAACTTTGATAATCACAGTCTTTTATAATTTTTATATATGTTGTAGGGTAAATGCCCCTTATTCTATAGTTCAACGGATTTTATACAACGCTCCCTAGTTCTCAAGAAATAGGAGGGGGGTGTCTAATATAATAATACAACTTAACTACTTATTTTATAATAGAGTTACACTAATCCCGTTTGAAATCTCATTAGTTTGGTACAACAACATAATACATTTAGTACATAATTAAAAATGTAGCAAAATGTATCATTCTGTATGTTACGCTTTAGAGTTAGTGGTTTACTTTAACAAAAGATCTTTTTAAATTCAAGTTATATATTTATACAAATAAAATTTATGGGTAATGTGTTTAGTTAAAGTAACTTTATTATACGCCTGAAAGAATGAAACGGGCAAAATAAAGGTTTTAACAATTTATTTTTTAATATAAATAAAATGAAAGTCTTTCAAAGATAAATTTATATCAGAGAAAGCACTAAAAAGAAAATATATATATTTATTAGAAACAGGGAATTACGAACGTCTTAATTAAATTTTCTTTATTAAATAAAGTAATAAACCCACATATTTATTGTTACTACTCAAAAATCATCAAAGATAAAAATTATTTTAGTAGTTAACAATTATTTATTTTCTGAGTAAGAGTTTATTAGTTTATGTTTATTGCTTTCTTTTTGTTAAACCTAAAAACTGCAATAAATTATTATTTTAAATCCAAAAAGTACTTATGATAAACAAACATTTTTTTTATATCTTTTTTATAATTTATATATTTTTTAATAAAATTATTTATATTTATATTATTTAAAGCAGACTAAAAATAAACATTCACTTTATTTTTAGAAAAATTTACATCATAATTTATATGAGTTTGTATATGAAAATGATAGAGGTTACAAAATATGAAAAAAATGCTTTTATCAATTGTATATGTGGTCGCACAAAAGCGCTGTCATCGTTGCCACATATTTGTATTATTTCGATCAATACGTTTTATAAATAATTTATGCATATAATATTTTTTTCTAATGGCACATAAACAATTTATTGAAAGATAAAATATGTATTTTTTATGATTATATCGTTATAGTTGTATTTAATTATTTAAATTAATTTTTATAAATTAAATGGGGTAAATTATTTTTTTCATAATTATTTTAACTAGTGTTTTTAACATATAAGCAGTTAATATGTTGCAATAAAAAATTAAATTAAATTAATTTCAAAATGATAAACAATACAATTAAAAATGAAATAGGTGAATCATAATTCATTTCTTTTATACATTTTTCATTTATTTTTTCATTTCTTTTATTTTTCTTTTATCTTGTTTGAAATCTTATTAGTTTTCGACTCCCTTCTACCGCTTTACTATTAAAGCATAGCCTTTTTAAAATTAAATAAAGTTCATCTGCAAGATGTATTATTCTTTATGTTATGTTTAGATGTTTTTTTTTTGTTTTTTTTTTGTTAACAAAAGATCTTTTTTAAATGCGCGTTATTATTTAATACAAATAAAACTTCTAAGTAATGTGTTTAGTTAAAGTAACTTCATTTTTGTCAGAAAGAATGAAAGAAGCAAAATAAAGATTTTAATTGTTTTTTTTTAAGATATGTGATAAAGATAAATGAAATAAAAGTCTTTTAAATAAAAATTTATATCGAAGAAAGTACTAAAAGGGAATTATATATAATACTACCTCTGACAATAAAGTTCGGTGAATAGTCCTGTAATATTAATGTATATGAAATATTAATGAAGGTTATCATACCATACTTCTAAATAGTCATCTCCCATAACTATGCACCGCTCAGATCTGCTATACATGTCCGGGAAAATTCGCAAGACGTCTTCATTTGGGATGAAGTTCAAAAGCGTCGTCACGTTTTGTTGGATGTCAGTAATATGGCAAATCTCTTTCAAAGAGGGTTTGAGTCGTGAAAATAGGAAGAAGTCTGCATAATTGAGATCTTGCAAAGCTTAAAACCAAACTTTAAACTGATCTTTTGTTCGTTCATTTTCCTGTGCTCAGATAAGAACAGCACACTGAACAAGCACTTAGTAAAACATGTCTTAAACCAAACATAAACGACGCTCAACTAAACAACGGTGGGAGAAGATGGTCGACACTTGCCTCCATGCAGGTGTAGCGTTTTTTTTTACCCAGTGGTGCCAGATCAGTCGTTATGAATTCATTCACCGAACTTTATTGTCAGATGTAGTATATACATACATATATATATATATATATATATATATATATATCTGAAGCGGATGATTATTCTGGTCATAATTAAATTTTCTACTTTAAATAAAATAATAAAACCACATATTTATTGTTACAATACATATATTTTGAAAGCTAAGAGGTTACACTAATTTATTTTCTGTATACGATTCAATAAAATAGGTTTATTTATTTATTTATTTATTTTGTTAAACCGAAAAATTGAAATAAATTATTATTATTAATTCAAAAATGTACGTCTGATAAATAAATAATTTTAATAAAATTATATATAATATATATATATATATATATATATATATATATATATATATATATATATATATATATATATATATATATATATATATATATATATATATATATATATATATATATATATATATGTATATATATATATGTATGTATTATATATATATATATATATATATATATATATATATTAGTTAAACCAGACTAAACAAACAGAAACTTAATTTTTTGAAAAAAAACATGTATCATAATTTATATCTGTATGTATATATAAACTGACAGAGTAATAAAATATAAAATAAAATACTTTTGTGATTTGTAAATGTCGTCGCTCAAAATCGTTGCCTCAGAGAACAAAAGTTGTGACGCCATCATTCAATCATTGATATTTGTATTATTTCGATTATTATGTTTTAAAAAGCATTCATGCAAAACATGTCTTATTCATATAGTACATAAACAATTTATTAAAAAATAAAATATTCATTTTCGATTATTACATTTTTATAGTCACATTCAACTTTTAAAATTTGTTTTATAAATAAAGCGGGATAAATTTTCATTTACATAGTCATTTTAATTATGGTTTTTATAATGTTGGCAGTTTATGTGTTGCAATAAACATTTAAATTAATTTAATTTCAAAATTATAAACAACACTTTTAAAAATGAAATAAGTGAATCTCAATTCAATTCTTCAGAAATGACAGTCTTTCAACGAAAATTCTACATCGATGAAAGTACTGAAAAGAAGAAAACAGATAATTTTGCAGGTCTAAATTTTCTAGATTAAATAAAATAATAAAGCCACTTATTTATTGTTATATTACATAAATCTTGAAAAATTAAAATTCTTTAATAGGTAAAGTTAGATATTTTCTAAGTAAGATTCTATTAGTTTAGATTTATTATCATTATTATTACTTTGGTCAAACCGAAAGTAATACAAAATTTTGTTTTTATTAATCCAGAAAAATACTTTTGATAAATAAACGATTCTAGTAAAAATATATTTACGTATAAAATTATTTGATATACAATTATTGGTTATACAATGATTATTTTTTAAACAACAAAATATGCATCTTTGAAAATTTTACTTTTTATACTTTTATTTCATTTTTTACATTTATTTTATAAATGAAATTCTTTAAGTTATACTTTTCATAGTTATCTAGGAAATGTTTTATCTAGAGTTTTTTAAATATAGCTATTTTATATATTATTGTAAATATTAACACTACTTTAATTTCGGAATTTTAAACAACAGAGTTAAAAATTAAATGAGTGAATCTTAATTCATTTCATTTATACTAATCTTATTTGAAATCTTATTAGTTTCGACTTCTTTCAACCGCTTTATTACTAAAGTGTAAACTTCATAAAATTAAACAAAGTTGTTCTACAAAATGTATCATTCTTTATATTATGCTTTACTGTTAATAGTTTATTTTTACAAAAAAAAAAAAAAAAAAAAAAAAAAAAAAAATCAAAAGCGCGTCATAAATTAAACAAATAAAATTTCTGGGTAATGTGTTCAGTTAAAGTGACTTCATTATACGCCTAAAAGTATGAAACTGGCAAAATAAAGAATTTAATTGCTTTTAAAAAAAGCTAAACGAAATGAAAATTTTCTACGATTTTCAACGAAATGTTACATCGATGAAAGAACTATATATATATATATATATATCAGAAACAAGGAATTATGCAGGTCTTAATATTTTTTTTGTTTTCATTAAATAAAATAATAAAGTCATTCATTTATTGTTAGATTATAGCAACCGCAATTAATAAAAATATTTTAGTAGATAACAGTTATTTATTTTTTGAGTATGATTCTACAAGTTTAGGCTTAATTTGTTTTCTGTAGGTTAAACTGAAAAGATTGCAATAAATTATTGTTATTATTATTATTACTATTATTATATATACTAGGTCCGCATGAATGGCCCTAACGCCACACATAGACGACATACATGTCTGACTTTATATATTTTTTAATAACTTGGACATCTGTTAGCAATAAACCGTCGTAATACCAATACATATATGAATACAAAAATATTTTTTTCAACAACGAAGATGTTGCGTTCCCCCCCCCCCCCCAAAAAAAAGCGTTTGCGGGAAGTTTTCGTTTTTCTGATTACTCTGAAAAAAATTGCAGCTGGAAAACGTCATTTGTTATGGAGGCCTTTGGAGAACATGCACCATCGAAAACTACCTGTGGAGATTTTTTAAATAAATTATAGAAATGACAATTTCTCCCGAAAGCGAAAATAATTCAGGATGCCAATCTGCAAGCGTTATTGCAAATAGAAGATAACAATAAAAAAAGATTAACTTGGTGAAGCATTAAATATGACTCGCCAAAATATCGCCTTACATTTAATATGTATGGGAAACATTTAAAAGGAAGAGAAATGAGTTTCGCATGAGTTGACTGAAAGACAGATGAAAAAGAAAGAGCCATTATAAAAATTTAGCTTTTTCTTCACATAAGAAAGTTACCTGCATCAAATTATTATTGGCGATGAGAAGTAGATGTATTTCGAGAATCCTGTCGATAACTCATTTAAAACATTCACAAACTCAATAAAAACTCATATTTAAAAAACTCTATGAACTGTATTTATTTAATTAGCTCACAACTTAGCCGATCAGGACTACGTTCTCTTAAAAACATTCTATTAACTCATAAAAACAAACGCAGACGATAAAAGTCGTTGCCAAAAATACACAGAATAAATACGACCGAACAAATCCCAAATGCAACAAATCGTGTACTTCACCCATCGAAGCACCAGCATCAAGCAGCATGACCAAATCGTTTCAGAAAGAAGAAAATGCCCTGCGTTTGGTGGGACCAGAAATAAATTGTGTACGATGAGCTGCTGAAACAGGATAAAACTGAAAATAGGCATAGCTACCCCCCCCCCCAAAAAAAAAACTGATTAATTTGAACCAGGCATTGCTCGAACAACGGCCAGAATGGGGCACAAAACACAAACAAGTGAAACAGGAGAACGACGACGTTCCATTCTATAGATTTCCATCGTTCATCATATCACCAAACCGCTGAAATAGGATCTGCTACCGCACCCGCTATATTTGACAGATCTGGCTCCTTCCAATTATCACTTGTTCTAGTCGAAGGCGCACTGCTTAACTGGGATAAACTTAGCTAATTTCGAAGACGTTCTAAATTGATTGGTTAAATAATTTCGGTCCAAAGAAGCGCCGTTTTATCGTCGTAGTATTCCTGTATTATCAGAGAGATGGCAAAAATGTGTAGCTAGCAAGAGACTATACTTTCAATAAACCATTTTTTGTATTTTTCTTGAAATTTTTAATTTTCAATAATCAAAAAAAAAAAAAAAAAAAAAAAAAAAAAACCCAGAATCTTAGTTGCGCACCTAGTATATATATTACAGAAAAAATAACACTACTTTAATTTCAAAATTTTGAACAACACAATTAAAAGTGAAATAAATTAATTAATTCATATACGAATCTAGTTTGAAATCTAATTAATTTCGACCCATTTCTACTCCTTTATTTTTAATGTTTAAATTTTTTTTTAAAAAATAAGTAAAGTTCTTCTGCACAATGTTTCATTCTTTATGTCATGCTTTTCCATTAATGGTTTATTTTAACAAATATATATATATATATATATATATATATATATATACATACTATTCGCTGCCACCGGTAGCTCTAAAGCTCAGAGAACGCAAGTTGTTATGTCATTATTCATCGATTGATATTTGTGTTATTTCGATCAATATGTTTTATAAAATATTCATGATTTTTTCTAATAACAAATAAACTATTTTTTAAAATAAAATATGACTTTTTATTGATTATCTCTCAACATTTTCATTTAATTTATTATTTTTTATATAAATCAAATGAGATTAATTAGCTTTTACATAGATTTTTATAGACTTTTTATATGTTGCAATAATTGTTTAAATTAGTTTAATTTTAAAATTAAAAAAAACATGTTTAAAAATAAAAAATGCATCTTTTAAATTTCTTTTACACTATTCTAGTTTAAAATATTATCATTCTCAACATCTCTTTTTACCGCTTTATTATTCAAACGCACTGTTTAAAAATAACTAAAGTCGTTCTGCAAAATGTATCATTCTTTATCCTATGCTTTAGTATTAATGGTTTATTTTTAACAAAAGACCTTTTTAAATGCACGTCAAAATTAATACAAATAAAACTTCTGAGCAATGTGTTAAAATAAAGTAACTTCACTATATGTCAGGAAGAATGGAAATGCAAAATGAAGAATTTAATTGCTTTTTTTAAAAAAAGATGAAAAGAAAGTCTTTCAACGAAAAATGTGTATCGATGAAAATACTAAAAAGAAATGTATGTACATATACGTCAGAAACAGGGAATTATTCAGCTCTTAATTAAATTTTTGACTTTAAATAATATAATAAAACTATTTATTCATCACATATTTATTGTTACATTACAGACATTTTCAAAGATTAAAATTCTTTGAAAAGATAATAGTTATTTATTTCCTGAGATAGATTCTATAAGTTTAGATTTATTTATTTTCATTTTGTTCAGCCGAAAAATTTTCAATAAATAGTTATTTCTTTAATCCATAAAAGTACTTCTGATGCACAAGCAATTTTAATATAAAAGATCTTGCATTAATGTGGGATTAAAAATAAATTTAGAAAAGACTAAGGTGATGTTTAATTCATTTACATCAAAAAAGAAAATTGTCTACAAGAACACTGAGATTAAAAAAGTGCAAAGTTTTGTGTACCTAGGACAGGAAATATCATCGGATAATAGTACCTTGAATGAAATCAATAGAATAATAAGAAATGGTTGGAGTGCTTTCGGGAAGAACAGTATTATTCTGAAGAGTAATATGCCTCTTTGTTTGAAAAGAAAAGTTTTTAATCAATGTATTTTACCTGTATTAATCTACGGAGCAGAAACATGGACACTAACAAAACGGATGATACAAAGATTACAAACAACACAGAGAAGCATGGAAAGATGTATGCTAGGCATAACTAGAAGAGACAAAAAGAGGATAACCTGGATAAGAAATCAAACAAGAGTTTTTGACATCTTTGAAAGAATCAAGCAGCTAAAATGGAAATGGGCTGGGCACATTGCAAGAAGACAAGACAATAGATGGAGCACAAATATACTACAGTGGTATCCCAGAGATGTAAAACGACCAAGAAGACGACCACAAGTAAGATGAAGTGACGAAATTAGAAAAGTGGCTGGTGTAAATCGGATGACGAAAGTACTAGACAGAAAAAAATTGGAAAAATCTACGGGAGACCTACAACCAGCAGTTGGTCGAAAACGGTTGATGATGATGATGATGATATATATATATATATATATATATATATATATATATAATATATATATATACATATATATATATATATATATATACATTTATATATATATATATATATATATACATTTATATATATATATGTGCGTGTGTGTGTGTGTATTTTATTTAACACATGCTAAGAAAAAACAGACACTTAAATTAAAAAATATAGATATTAAAATTTATGTAAGTATGTGTATATAAAATGATAAATGCAATAAAATATAAAATGAAATACGTTTCTCTTTGTTTAAAATGGCCGTACATAAGTGCTGTCATCGAAATATTTGAGGTCAAATGACTCGAGATGTGAAGTCATCCTTAATTCACCGAATTCTCCATAATGTTAGAATTCACACCAGAAAATTTTAAATAACAAATTTATTTTATTTTATTTTGTATAATATCCGTCATCGTATACAAAATAATAATTATTTAAAGTTATTGGAAGGGTTTCGAAATCCCTAAATAAAAATTTAGCCAGATACAGAATACCATAGTTTTGCCAAAACATCCATTCAAAAATATGCACAATTTTTGTTTATTTATAATAATTTATCAATCGTGTATATAGTTAAAGGAGCCTAAGTATTAAAACTATAAAATGTGTTTTCTCACATTAGAAAATTTGGAGATTTTGCAAAATGTTACTTTCAAGAAATGTAAAATACAACTTTAATTAATGATCAAAGCTAGTATTACTCGCGCTGATTTTCCTACAGACAATATATGAATTATCAATTTTATTATATTACTTAAAAATCAGTATTATTATATTATTTTTAGGAATAATAATACTCTGTAAATATATATAATATACAACTATTTACAGTAAATATTTTTGTTATAGCACATGACTATCTACGCAGGATAAAGAACTGCTACAGCCGACTAGTTTTTAGTCCTGCAGCACTTTAGTCCTGCGAAAAATTTTTTTTTTTAAATTAACAGTTGTTGCAAGATAATTATACTACAAAACTTATTCTGTTAAAATAGTTACCTGAATAAAATATAAAAACTGACACACGTGGTGGTCCGACGAAATTATACAGGTATTCATTTTCCTTTTCATATTGATTCATTAAAGCCATGGGTAGCATCCGTGACTAATCTATGAATCATATATATATATAGAGAGAGAGAGAGAGAGAACATTTTCGAAGAGAAAGATGCAGGAGTGTAGTCATAAAAATAACAGAGAATATACTCGCTAAGCAGACTTTATATGAACAAGGAAGAGAGTATATCCTAGAGTGTGCATAGTATAGTTTTCTTTAGAAAGAGACGTTTTACCTTGTACCTTTACAAAATCGAGAATGAATACGGCGTATTTCTCCATATACCCTCCACTACATCCTTGAAAAGATGCGTTAACTCAGAATCCTGTGGATCCAATAAATGTCTCTTATAATGATTTCTAGGTTATAATGGTGTCATTTCATGTGTCAAAAATAAAAACCCTGAGTTTTTCCAAATGAATTTTGATAAATGATAGTTTTTTTTTCTTTTGTGTGTGTGTGTTGGACAGTTTTGTCTATGATCAACAATAACTAATATGTTTTCATATATTCACTAATAAAGCTTTTAAGGTACAATAGGCGTTATTTATTGATTGAACCCCATATACAGATGAACTGTAAAACATCACCAAACAAATAAATATTTTGTTTTATAAATGAAAAAAGTGTTCTTTTGATTTATTATTAAATAAAAACTGATTGACCAAAAAAATTTTAGATTAAGTAATACATACAACTAAATTTATAAAATAATGTGAAGCAAGTGATGTTATTTGTTTAGATTGTAGCAACATAATACTGAGTGAGTTTTTAAAAAAAGTCCCATCATTAATAACTATGAAAATAAAACGTATGAGTTACATAAAATTATTAATAAATATTTTATGAATACTTAAAATTAATTTATAAAGTAGTTGCTGGGTCAAAACGCAGAGAAATACCATATCTATGTTCTAATTCTAAAAAGAACTCTCTCAATAATGTCTTATTCTAGAAATTTGTAATTTATGAAGTTAATTTCTTTGCAACGTAAATTGTCATCACAGTTGATAAATGTGAAAGGTATTAACATGTCACCTCATGCATATTCAAATTAAAATGTTTAGTAAGATCTCATTATTCATGCTCGTAAATTTTAAGCACGCCACGGATATTTGCATGGGCTGTGAGGGAACAAGAGTAATTGTTGTAATTTATCATATTAGTGATATTATGAGTAATATATTTTCTTAAAAACACATTAGCCTGATCATTTTAAGCAGTTTAATAGTTAATATGACTATTCATAAAGGTTTCTTTTTTTTAACTCGAGTTCAAACACAGTTATTGAATAGAAGATAAATAAAATAATTAGAAACCCTAATAGATTTTTCAAATTAGTTCTATGTTTAATGAACAACCCTGCAAGACGCGACAGGGAGCTAAACAATGCTATGAAACATCAACTAAATGTATTTTTAAAACAATATGCTGTAATAAATATTATATTTACACGGTTCTGACTTAGTAAAATACAGATTCTTTTTACTTGAAAAAATAATCAGCATTTTAACCCTCTCGCTGGGTTTTTTATACCTTTGCGATGAACATCTTTCAGATAGTCAAGTCAAATTAGAAAATTTTGCCATAGTAAATGCTACAAAGATCAAATTTGGTACAGTTATTCATTGATAGCTACTAATGACGGGATACTTTGTTGAATATGATGTAATATAGGGTAGCGAGTGGCAAGAATAAGTTTTGCCATTCTTTTTTTTTTTTTTTTTGTATTTTTTGATAGTATCCCGAATGATGTAGATTTGCACACACGCACAAAACAAACTCTTGCAAAAATGAAAGAGCATAAATATTTTACTAATGACTGGTATACACTGTATAACCTCAGATATCCGATAAGTTACGGGACCGGATCTTTCATTATTTCATGTTTATTAATAAAGTTTTTAAGATACATTAAGCGTTATTTATTGATCCTACATCGTATATACAACAATTTTATCACATCGCCACACAATTCTATATTCATTAATTTTATGAATAAATAAACATTATTATTGATATAAAATAAATAGTAATATAAAATAAAATGAAAAAGTAGAAAAATTTCAACAAAAAAGTAAAATAAAATGCAAAGTGATGTTATAAAAATGACTAACCAGAAAATTTTATAATTAACTAATTAATATATACAATTAATTTTTTTAAATAATGTGAATAAACTGATTTTCCCTCTTTATATTGTAGCATCATAATTCTGAGTGGACGTACGTTTGAAAAAGTCACATCATTAATAATATAAAAATAAAATCTACATGCCACATAAAATTATAAATGAACATTTTATGAATGCTTAAAAAAATTACGAAGAAATTTGTTTGTCTAAACAGACAGAAATGCCATACCTATGTTCTAATTCTTAAAAGAACTTTGCCAATGTTGTTTTGCAATTTATGAAGTCCATATCTTCGTAACGTAAATTGTCATCGCAGTTGATAAATGTGGAAGGTATTAACATGTCACCTCATGTATATTCAAGTTAAAATGTTTAGTAAGATCTCATTATTCACCGTCGTGAATTTTAAGCACTCCACGGATGTTCGCATGGAGACTCTGCAAGAACAAGAGTAATTGTTGTAGTTTATCATATTTGTGATATTATGAGTAATATGTTTTCTTGAAAACACATTATCCTGATCATTTTTAACAGTTTAATAGTTTATACCTTTCATAAAATTTCTTTTTTTTTAATTCGAGTTCACACACAGTTATTTTATAGAAGATAAATAAAATAAATAAAGACCTTGATAGATTTCCGCTATCACTTGTATCTTTGTTGTACACCTACTTACGACAGGGAGCTTAATAATTCTGTGAAACATTAACAGAATGATGTTTTTTTTTTGCAAAAGAATGTTATAATTATAGTGTTCTGATGTATATTTCATAGTATAATACACATTTTGTTTTAATTGATTTTTAAAATCAAATGCATTTTAACCTTCTCTTTGCATCTTTAGATCCTTCACGAGGAGTACCTTTTACAGATTTTTAATCTTTTATCACCAGTTCTTCGACGGAGATTTTTATTGTCTAACTTAATGAAAAAAATGCTCTAATGAAGTAAGATAAAGTTTGGACTAAAAATAACTGGTGGGAATAAGCAAAGAGGATTAAGTTGATGGAAAAAATGCATGATCGTGAAAATCTCGGGTTTAGCAGTCAGTGGGTAGCTTTTTTAAAACTAAGCATTTTCTTTTAATTATTCAACACTGAAAAGGTTTACCCTTGTGTATTATTCTAAAATATTATTCATTTAGGAAATCATTAACACGCAAACTTTATAAGTATTGTATTCATTGACGCAATTAGTTAGATGTGGCAATTCTAAAACTTCTTCTATAATATGCATCTGAATATGTTTTTAAAAACTTCGTTTGAATCTTTAATACTTTAATATTATAATAATGAAAAAAATAAGTTACTTTCGATCATGAAATTTTTTAAAAATTTCATTCTGGTGCGGGTATATTTCAAATTAAATATTTATTTGTCCAACAATAGTTAAATCATGGTTAGAAATAAAGCCAGTTTAATAATTGTAGCTGGCCACGATACTATGCAATACATAACGTTAATTAATATGCTACATTACATAAATAACTAATTTATTTTTATATAAATAGAGCATGTGACTTTATGAAGTTGTGATTCGTTATCTATACGATAAATGAAAGTGAAGCTTCTGCAATAAGAATAGTTTTATCGCAGAAACGAACAATGTATCAACTTATTTTTCGTAATATTTTTTTTATATTTATGATAGGTAAATATGAAATGTATAAGTATGTCATCTCATGAATATACATATTTTAGGTATAGAAAGATTTCATTATGCACTCTCATAAATTTTGAACACGCCACGCCTATTTGTATGGAGATTTTGTGTGGGCACGCGTGATTGTAGTAATGATTTTTATGACTAAAGATTTAAATAACGTAATACATTACAGCATGTTAGTTAACATGTCTTTTAAACGTTTTTAAAGAAACGAGTTAATGTTTTGCAACAGAATTACTTGCTGTAGTTATTTTTCCTTATCTTTTTACTTGTATACACATTATTTTTGAATCCCAAATCATAATTAACACTTTTCAACAAACTGAAAAGTGTTTATGAATTCGGTTTGTCTGTTTTGGTCTGTCTGTGTGCACTTTAAATCCCGTAAATATACTCGAATTGCCCTGCAATTTTTGGAAGTTATTGACGTTTACCCTTGCACGAACTCGATTTCAAATTAAATTTCTATCATGATTCGTTTATTTACAGGGACTGTCAAAAATTTACTGTTACATTACCGCTTATTCATATATATTAATTTATAATACCGCTAATTATTTTTAATTCATTCTTTCTTTAGAAAATAAATTTCTGGAAATAATCATAATATATATATCTTTTATTTCACAACTTTTTTAGAAAATTTATTCAATAGTTTTTGATATACAGGTTTTTCTTCGTTTAAATTTACAAAAATGGCAATATTTCAAAATGTTCCATGCGAAATTCTTTATGCCCAATTTTTCTGATTTTTTGTTTAAAATCCTCTCTATGTATGTGTAAACAAATGTTACTAAGCATTTTTAGCATATTACTTGTAAAACATTAAAAAAAATATTTTAACTTAATTCATTTGTATTTTCCGTTAAAAATCATTAAAAATTTCATATAACTGAAATTAAAAAAAATTACATGCGTCTAAAAAAATTTATTTCTAGTAACATTTGTTAACGAATACATAAAGAGCATTTTAAACAAAAAATAGGAAAAATTGTTCATAAAGAATTTCGCATGGAACATTTTGAAATCATGAAAACGACGAAAATATTCATTCTGAGAAAAACAGGTTTTAGTAATTACAGTGGATATAATTGCTTAATATTTTCCTACTGACACAGTTTCAGCTATTAAGGGATTTAATATCATCTCTAGCTTATACGTATGTGTTTTATATTTTTATGGTAAATTCACATAAAATATGTGGCTTCGACAGTAATTCATGCAAAGGACGTGAATTATCAAAATTTTAAAAAATCTTCTCTAAAGTAACATTTTGTATTTTCTAATGAATTTTTTTCAAATTTTACCAGAAGTATTCATGGTATAAACACCTCTTATTGTACAAATGTTTGTTAAATATATTAATATTTTTTAATATACGCTAAAAAGATTGGGGACAAAAAGCAATTCCTCTAAATACATTGTAAACAAACGCTTAAAGAAACAGTTAAAAGTTACAGTTAAAGTATTGTTTTGCGAAATCACAAAATTAATAATTTCAGTGCGAAATAATAAAATTTTGTATGGTAAAACTAAAAACTAGGCTAAATTTTAAGGATGTGAATCTGCAAAAAGTAAACAAAGGGGCGTGGCACAATCAGCTGATTGGACAAAAATGCTTCTAACTCCAGTAAACATTGTCGAAATTGAAAAATTCTTTTTTTGTTCAATAGCAGGGAATTCATATAATGTTATTATGCTAAAAATAAAAATTCGACAATTTGATGATTTTTTGCGATTTTGAAAGTCCACTATAGCTTTATGGTGGTAATCAAACAAATATTTCTTTATGCTCAAAACCTCAAAAATTTCATTGACACATTTTCTGATTCATTTTTAATAGAACAATAATGAAATTTGCGGTTGTAATTTTTGAAGATTTTTACAAGCCGCGTGTATTTTTATTTTTCGATCAAATAACTGGAACTTGTTTCATAAGCAATTATTATTTTTTTGTAGGACCCTTTTTTCGTTTTATATGTGATAGCTTCAAAAATTTTCTGTTCAAAATGTCAACTTGGACCTATTTATTTGAAATATTTTTTCCTATTTAAAAATCAACTATTATTGCACATGAAAGCAAAGCTGAATTTAAAAATGAGTCAGAAAGTAAGCAGTTTTTATTTAAATAAACCTTTCATACGATATTTTTTCTTCAACAGCAATGTATTTTTAATTTATATTAGCTGTAAGATTTAGTCCTATAAAAAATTTTTCAGTGTAAAAATTGTAGATAATATGCAAATGATTTATTAGTTCATGCGTATTTGATATTTTCTGAATTAACAATATTATGGATGTTTTTCTTCCTGCTTCCCCTCTTTTTGATTTGCTTTTGTTTATTATATCATTGCAATATGAATTTGATCATATCAACAACAAGCCAATATTTTCCTTCATTCATTCTTTAAATTTCTGTACAATGAAAAAGCTAATTCAGTTAGAAGTAGATCATATTGTAATCTTTTAGTAATTGTGCTCCCGACTTTTAAATATTCAGTTTTTATGCTTAGTATTACAATTATGGTGCGATACATGTCATTATTTATATTTACTAAGTTTTTTTTTAAATTCTAGTACAATAAAGTAGTATTTTTTTAATGATAAATCCTCAAAAATTTAATTTTAAAAAATTATCCATAAATGTTATGACTAGATTCAACCTTTTAAATAAATTGGCGTTTTAGTGCTATGCTCACTTTTTGAGGTAATTTTCTGGATATAAAATTTCACACCTTAATAAAATTTATTGAATTCCTCTAAATGAACCGTTCTAAATTAATCTTAATGGTAAAAAATATATAAGCATCGTGAATTTCTACAATAGTAGCCAAAAATAGAATTTCTAATGCAAATTTTACAACACTTATATTTTTTCCAGTTGCTGTGTCCACTTGTACTCTTTCATATCAATGAAGTGTCTATAATCATTCTGCATAATAAGTTAATCTTAATATTCACTATGTTAATCTTTGCAATTCTAGTACAATAAAGTAGTCTTTTTTTAAATGGTAAATCCTCAAAAATTTAATTTTTAAAAATTTATACCTAAATGTTATGACTAGATTTAACCTTTAAATAAATTGACGTTTTAGTGCTATGCTCAGTTTTTTGGAAAATTTTCTGAATATAAAATTTTACAATTTAATAAAATTTATTGAATTCCTCTAAATGAACATTTCTAAATTAATCTTAATGGTAAAAAAAAAAAAAAAAAAAAAAAAAAAAATGAGCATTGTGAATTTCTACAATAGTAGCCAAAAATAGACTTTCTAATGCAAATTTTGCAATACTTATTTTTTTCAGTTGCTGCGTCTACTTGTACTCTTTCATGTCAATGAAGTCTGTATAAACATTCTGCAAAATACGTTAATCTTAATATTCACTATGTAATAAAAATTCTAAGGTCTTCCACAGTAATTCAGTAAATTATATTAAATATACTTTAATTTGTCGTTCATCAGCATTGCGATAACTAAATTATCGATTTTTTTAAATGTCTATAAATTTTATTTTAAAACAAGCGTAATTTAAGCAAGTGATTCTTACATTTTGTAGGTCTATTTAATATTTTTTAATTCTGTTCTATTCTTTGTATTAAAAATTTTATATGTTGATTAGTTGAACAAAATTGTCTGAGCATAATATAAAGAAAATCTGGTTTGAAGTGTTTTGTATTGAAAAAGGAATAATGAACTTAATATACCGGGTGATCCAAAAGTCAGGACGAACTTTAAAAATGAATAACTCGAAAACGAATCAAGATAAAAAGATACGGTTTGCACCAAATGGATTGAAAAGAAACCGGATTTTGTGTGACAACAAAAAAATATTGTTCTATTGGCGACCAACGGCATCACTAGCAGCATTGAAAGATGCCATCCGCCAAAACGTGTCTGCCATAAAACAAGAAATGCTACTAAATGCTGTGAACGGTGTAGTGCCTAGTCTCAAAACTGCACTTATGAATGAGGGACAGCACATTGAACATTTTCTGTTGTACTAATTAACTGTAACTAAGCTGACTTGGAAATTGTCAACATTTTTTCATTTGCAAATCATCTTTTGGTGCAAAAAACACTACCGTGTCATTTTTTGGATGTCAACGGCAAACTATTTTTTTTCGTTGTCACACAAAATCCGGTTTCTTTTCCATACATTTGGTGCAAACCGTATCTTTGTATCTTGATTCGTTTTCGAGTTATTCATTTTTAAAGTTCGTCCTGACTTTTGGATCACCCGGTATTTCATTCTTTTTTTTGTATATTAAAAGATTGAAAATTTTTATTATTTATAATGTTTTTAATTCCTTTAAGTGTGATCGAAAACTTTTAATATAATTAATATTTAGAGACTGTTTTTTTTAAACATTTTTTTCCGAATATTTTTTTATGATTCAATGCTATAGATCTTATAGAGGACAAATATCCGTTATACCATTGATTATAAAAGGAAATTGCTAAAAAAAGAATTTTTCATAGAATTATGCTAGCAATTTTTCGATTTTTAACAGAGTAACTGCTCAAACTGATTTTCGAATTAGTTATGCGTTTCCCAAACATTGTATTTTGGAATCATGTTTAATTTTATCAATCTGTGAGATTTGCTTGAAGAATTCTGAATGTGATGGACACTGTTTAATAATCGAGCCTTGATGCATGATTTATCTTTCTTTATTCAATATTCTAGCAAATGTATTTGTCATTGATGTAATTAAAAATAATCATAAAATATTTTTAACAAGAATAATAAAAACTTGTTACGTTTAAATCAAATGATTTTTAATCACTTTTTCCTCTGAATATCTCACATAGTTTTAATACACTGAGGTGACAAAAGTCATGGGATAGCACTACGCAAATATATAGATGGCTGTTGTGGCGTTTACAAATTGTATAAGTCATCAGTACCTGGACAGGATTCTTCTTTGTGTTCAGTTGCTTCGTGAGAAAAGGTTGATTATGTGATTATTGCCACACGATGAGAATTAACGGATTTCGAACGTGGTATGCTAGTTGGGGCTACACGCAGGGGATAATTTATTTCGGAACTCGTTACAAAATTCAACAATCCGAGATTCACAGTGTCAAGATTGTGCCGAGAATACCCAAATTCAGACATAACCTCCCAACATGCAAAACGCAGTGGTCGATTGGGGGCACTTATTAACCGCGGAGAGCGACGTCTGCTTAGACTCGTAAGTTTGAATAGACAAGGAAAACTGCGTGAAATAACAACAGGAATGGATGTGGAATGTCCGACAGGCGTGTCTGTTAGGACAGTCTGGCAAAATATGGCTTTCGTGGGCTACAACAGCAAATGACCCACTCACATGCCATTACTAAAAGCGCGACATCGCCAACAGCAGCACCCCTGGGCTCGTAACCGTATTAGTTGGACCGTAAACGACTGGAAAAAAGTTGCTTGGTCAGATGAGTCTCGATTTCAATTGGAAACAGCTGATGGAAGTGTACGAGTTTGGTGTTAGTCTCCATTAAGCTATGGACCCAGTTTGTCAACAAGGGACTGTGCAAGCTGATTGTGGCACCATAATGGCGTGGGTTGTGTTTTCATGGAATGAACTGAGTCCACTGGTCAAACCGAACTGAGAGTTAACTGAAAATGATTACGTTCAACTACTGGGAGACCACTTGCAACCATTCATGGACTTCATCTACCGAAATAACAATAAAATTTATCAGGCTGACAAGCGCCATGTCATCGGGCCATAACTGTCGTCAACGTGATAACCCTAAATGAATACCATCGTTCATTTATGGGATATAATCGAGAGATCATTTCGCGCACAAAATCCTCCATCGGCAGCACTTTCAGAATTATGGACGCCTACAGAAGCTGCATGGTTCAGTATCATTTTGAGGGCTTCCTACGACTCGTGGTGATCATGCCACGTCTTGTTGCTGCAATTCCCCTGGCCAACAGAGGACCGACACTCTATTAGCAGAGTATCCCATGACTTTTGTCACTTCAGTGTAGATATACTACATTGGATAAGATTAATTTTAAACACGATTATTCAATCAGTAAATAATTATAACAGAACTAATTTATTCCATTTTTCAATATTGGGTGAATAATTGGGTGAATTAGTCTTCCAGTGTTCGTGTCCGGGATAGCTCAGTCGGTAGAGCATTGGAGGCTTCAGCCAATACATCCCTGGTTTGAATCCTGGCTCGGATTTTTTCCCCCCAATATTGAAAAATGGAAAATTACTTCTGTTGTACTACATTGGGATATAATATGCGATATCGTTATTTTTATTTTATTATATTGTCAGTTTGTCCTAAAATACTTCTTTTCTACAATGTTTTAGAAAATTACACACCTGTGAAATGGGATAAACTTGTTATTAGCTTTCAAAGAGAATAAGTCGAAAAGATGAATAAAATTCCACTTTTAACAACTATGGTATGAGAAAATGAAGTGTAATATTTATATTTTATTTTACAATATATATATAAATATCTATATCCAAAGAACGTTTTGTTTTATTTTGCGTATAACATAAAGTTGTAATGCACTAATTTGTTTCTATCTGAAGTTCTTCTAAAATAGGAAAATTTGAAGCATTTCATACGCAAGTAAATACTTATTTATGCTATGTATTTTGTGGACATGCTTATTAAGAAAATTACAATTCCTGAAATTTTTTCCAAATGAGATATCATTATCTTAATTTTTCTTTCTGTATGCTAATTGTAAATTTTAACTCACAATTTCTTTTTCTTAACAAGGTATAACGAAAGTACATATTATTCATAAGAAGACCGCCAGATACTGTGACAATATGTTTACCTAACACAACCCTGTTTAGAATAATAACAAAGGTAGAAAATGGTTTTGACTTAATTAAGTAAACTGTAAAAAATATCCTTTAAAAACTGCAAATACTGATACATGTACTGAAAATGATTCTGTCACTTAGGTTGCTTTAAGTTTTCATGATAAATGAAATATTCTGTATAATTTAAGATACTGTTAATATTCGTGAAATTCATTTCTATTAGTAAGAAAGTATTTATTAAAAATACAACACATTGCTCAATGGTACTCAAAACAAGAATTTTAAGTTCAACTTGTACAATTAAAATAAAATAATTTCATTTAATTCATTTCTATTGTTAGAATAATATTTAGCGTTTTTGCAATATATTTGTGTGTCTCTACATTAGTTATAAACATGTAAATTATTGCAAATACGGGCGCTAAACCACGCCTCAAAAATTGCAACATGTAAATATTCAAAAATTGCATGAAAATATTTTTATTAGGATGAGCGAAGCGAATCCTCTACTAGGCCACTCAAGTTACATTTTGTCGTACACTTTATAAAAAAACTATTGATTATTTTGACTTGAAATTAAACTTAAGAATAAATTATGATTTGTAGATTTCCAGAATGTTATTTTTTTACAGAATAACCTTTAAAAAATATTATTTTAATAATTAATTTATTCTACATGTTTTTCTATTATGGACGCATTTTTGCAAATAAAAAATTTAACGCCTATTTTTTTATTTTCAGAAGGAAAATAAACCATGGGGTTGGTAATTATAGAGAGAATCATGATTAATTAATTAAATAAAATATATTTTCATTATTCCGCCAAAATCGTTTGCAAATAAAAAATTGAACCCATATCTTTTTATTTTAAGAAGGAAAATAAACCATGGGGTTAGTAATTATAGATAGAATCATGATTAATATATTAAATAAAATATATTTTCATTATTCTGCCAAAATTATTTACGCATGGTTTATTTTATACTTACGGATTTTAAAAGAATTACATTATGATTTATTCATTTAGGTATTTACTTTGGTAAAGTGGCAACAAAAGAAACGTAAACAAGTAAAATTAATTCTTATATTTGGTATTTAAAGTGAATATATTGTTAAATATATATAATTTGTATAAGTTTCTTAAGCTTGGTATTCGAAATGAAAGATTGAAGAATAATTTAAGAATATTTTAAGTGATTGAAGAATAATTTAATTCAACCCAATTAAATAGATTAACTACGTTTATAAATAATTTCTGGGATATATTAGTAACTTAAAAATGCCGAGAAAAAGAAAACTTACTGGCCAGAACGAATGCCATTACTTGCCATTGGAAAACGTAAAAACATTTTTAAAACTTTTAGCTAATAATTAAAAAAATATTTTGTAAAATTCTGCTTCGAAAATATTTTTATTTGGTACTACTCCGTTATCCCGTCGACCAAAATACTATCACCAAATTAAAAGATTAAAAGCCAATAATGGATGATCCTGAATGTCAATTCAATACGATACACGTGTTTAAAACGTCATTAAGTAATTTTTATTTCGACTTTTTATTAGTATTTTTATTAATATTCTACTAATTATTTGTTTTTTTTTTATTATATAAAATAAAAATTACGTCAATATGTATAATTTGGCGAAATCGGTCGACGGGATAACAGAGTAGTACCTTTTATTTATATCAGCCTTATATCATAAAAAAAATCCGAGGAAATTCTTAGTTATTTGGTTGAATTTACATTTCTAAAATTTAAATGCGCCAAAACATGAGATAACGTTTTTGCTTAATTAAGAGGCAAAAATAATATTTAAAAAATAATGTTACTTTCAAATATTTATCTTCTGAAATGATGCTTCGCGAATCCAATCAAAGCACGGCTTTTGCTAGTATATATACATAGAGCAGCAGGTGCATACAGTATGAAATTTGAAAAAAAAATCAAGAACTATTAAAATACTAAAATAAAACAACATATGAAAGCTACCAGTTTAACTACAAGCCATTACTCATAAGCAGACTGAATGGCTCTATACATTGCCCCTATTATTTAATTATGAAGAACTATTGTGCAGGTTTTGTATGATGAGACAAAGCTTGCATTAAACACAAAGCAATATATTAAAATTTTATTTAAAAAAGTTTATTTAAAAAAATGTGTCAAAAACCAAATTATCAAAATTATTATAAATAAAATCATAATATAATTTATAAAAATAAAATATTTAAAATTAAACAAATACAAAATAATTACCCAAAATGTCCCACCTCCTCTTGAACCGATCATCTAGCACGAAAATAGACATACTTACTACATGAGCTCAGAATTATAAATCCAACCAATGACGAAAAATTAAAAATCATTTCATTTGCGTTTAAAATTTACAATCTTTTAGTAGTAAATTTTGTTTTTGGACTTTTATGAGGTTATTTTCACAGATTCTATATCATGCCTTACTTTATTTATATTTAAGTTAATTATTGACTGAACGTGAACACACAGGCAAACATTTCTTAATTCAATGAGAAATGCTTGAACATTAGGGTGTATCACGAAAAACTAATTTTTTTTTTTTTTTTTATAATTCAAAATTTCAAGTTCATAAAAAGTTGTTACTATGATCACAAATCCAACAAAATACTTTTGAAATTGAAAATTAATTAGGTGTCCCGGAATGAGGATGAAGTTTAAACTTTTTGCCCTAAAATATACTTTTTCACATTTTTTAAATATATGTATGTAAAGAAATTGTTTTTTCAAAAGTACAAAAACATAAAGTTTAGATAGGCATTTGACATTTTTTTAAAAAAATCATTTTTATCACTAATTTTATAAATCTCCCGGAATCGAATTAAAAATCTCATTAATTTACCAACTATCCAAAAATTTTCAATTTACTTTGTTGATGGTTTTAAATTTGTTACAGGTAATTTTTTACATCTGTAAACCTCCAGATATGCAAATAAAATGTACATTAATTTTTAATTAGTTTATTAGTCTAATTTGTTTTGGCTTATGACATTAGAGCCAATTTTTAAAATATCACACACATATACACAAATAAAAGTAAAACTGAAAAGTTTAATATTTAAATGAAAAAGGTTATAAATACAATAGCTCAACAATGTAGTAGAAAATTATTATTCAAAGGAAATCTCGATTTCATTGTCTGTTGATCTTGATAAGTTATCTTTATGGATAATAGAAGGACCATGTTTAACATATTTTGGTTATATAACTCCAGACAGCGGTTCTGAAAAAGACATAGTATTATCAATACTAATATACATGAAATGTTACTGCATTCATTTGACAACTATTAAAACTCTTGGGTGTAGTTTAAGCAACAAGTACTGGTGTCTCTAATGGATAAATTGTATTGAATAACGTGATTTAAAGCACACAGTAAAAGTATTGATTTGTTTGCTTCATTTAATTGAATAACCCCTTATAAAATTTTTGTTGTCTTAGATGATCCGCTGAAATAATGTATTTCAGTGATTCTATAAGTAAAAGATTAATAAACTGTCAAAAATTACCTATCGTTGAATATATTAAAAGAGATAGTCTTTTTCTAGAGGTTAATAAAAAAGATTTGAACGCGGATCAAAAATATGTAATCAAACTGTACTGACAGCAGAATTATCAAAATTTGCAAGCGGAAATGGCAATGGCAAACAGAATCTTGCATTTATTGATTGCATCAATTTTTCAAGCTCCACAATTGAAAAAACCCGTTCAACTTCTCATGAACGTTTAGCCCCTCATGGTTTAACATAAAAATTCAACCTAGTATTATTTATTTATCACAACATTTTTTTAAATCGTACAGTTTATCAAATACTTAGAAGATGAATTTAAGATCGTTGTTCAGTCAGCTCTACAGAGAAAGTCTTTACGAAGCATCGAGAATATTCCCATTGTGAATGTTGGTTGATTCTCGAAAACGTATGAGATCTCTGGCAAGTAAAAAGATAGAAAAAGCTTGACAAACCGAATTCGATGAAAAGAGAGTTTTAAAACCACCACAAGTTAATTTTGAGGCTACTATAGTAACGAAACCACCTCTTATAACTAACTTGAACAAACAATATATTGAGTTGATTTTTGATTTTTGAACTATTGATAGCAATAAATTAAAAAAAAATCATACACACAGACAATTTAAATAATTCTAAAGGAAGTTACACCAGTGTCTAAATACGTTTGTCTAAGCACACAAAGGTCGAGATGGCTTAATTAGGTAAAGATTGCTGGACGGGAAATAAATTCCAAAGTTTGAAACGAAGTGTCACATATTTACAACTATAGAAGTTCAAGACTAAAGAACAAGAAAAAAGTTTTTCTATGGTATTAATTCAGTATTTTTTATTATAATAATTATAAACATAATTTAATATTTATCTTTAATAAGCATATTTGCAATTCACAGCAATATAAATTACATATTTAAACTGGCCTAAACAAAAACTTCGGTTACAAGTTGAAAAAGCTGCTTACACTTCTATAGCACTGTCTAAACCCACCAAGATAAATTATTAAGATAAAAAGACAGAGAAATCGAACTTAATTTTGGATAATGCTTTTCAAATTCAGTGTTTAACTACTGTATTTGTATCATTTTTCAATAAACTATTAAATTTTCAAAGTTTTACTTTTATTTTTGTGTGTGTGTGATATTTGAAAAAAAAATTGTTTCTAGTGTCATGAGCAAAAACGAATTAGACCAATAAACTAATTAAAAATTTATATGCATGTTATTTGCATAAAATTTAGAGGATTGTAGAGCTAAAAATTTACTTGTAACAAATTTAATCCAATCAACAAAATAAATGGAAAATCTTGGATATATCGTAAAACAATGAGATTTTTAATTAAATTCCGGAAGGCTTATAAAAGTAAAGACAGAAACGAAATTTTTTAAAATGTCAAATGCCTATCTAAACTTTATGTTTTTGTACTTAAAAGAAATATACTTTATATTCATATATTTCAAAAATATGAAAAAACTACATTTTAGGCCAAAAAGTTTAAATTTCATCCACATTCCGGGAGATCTAAATATTTTTCAATTTCAAAAATATTTTTGGGGGTAAATATGTGATTATATTAGCAACTTTTTATCGACTTGAAATTTTGAATTGAAAAAATAAGTTTTTCGTAATACACCCTATTATACATGCTAAGTTAAAAAATCGGAATCCATGAAACTGATTAGAAGAAAGTCGTAATTTTTCTAGTGATCATAGCTGTGGAAAATAGATATATATTAATAAATAGCAAGATCATCGTTTATAATTCAGGTTCATGATGTTTTTGAATTATGATTTTATTTTAATGCACACATTCAACAAATATTTACTATAGGGGTGTGGTCATAAAAATAACAGAGGATATACGCTCTAAACAGTAAGTATACGCTCAAGGCACAGAGTATATTATAGTTTTCTTTGGAAACAGAGGGTATACGCTGCTCTTTCAAAAATCCAGAAGGTATACGGCGTATACCCCCGTATACCCTCCAATACATCCCTGCAATAAATAAATCCATTAAACCTTAAGAAATTTACAATTTTTAATTTTTAAACTTTTTTATTTTTTATCTTTTTACTTTTTATTTATAAAATATTTTTACTGCTAAAACATAAAGTTACACATTGGAAAAGAGCGATCCTTAAGATACCTTTTCATTATGAAAAACGCAAAATTATCAAAATACACTACTTTTTAATAAATAATAAAGTCTCAACGATTTAAAAGAAATCGTCATTCATTTTTAGTTATAACTTTTTAATAAATTAATTTTGTAATGGCAAATAATTCGATTTATATAGCTTAAATTGATAAAAACAGCAGTAAAAGGATTTTAACTCTTAATTGGATTTCTATTAAAGATACAGCTCTTGGCAAAAGACGAATTTATTCTTTGATATCCGAAAATTCAATATACGTCAATGGTTATTTATAATTTATTTTTTAAGGGACTGCGTACAAAATGAGGCCGTTTATTGCTATTTGAAATCATTTCATTTGCATTTATTTTTTTTATGCTTTTCAAAGAGTTTTTTAGAATGTTACTGAGAAATTCGATTATCACCCTGTCTTCTATCAAATGTGTTTTTTAATGTAGATAGAAGATAACGAACCATTTCGAACAGGATAGTACAATATTTTTGGCTCGAAATGATCAAACAATATTTTAACTAAAATACAATCATTTTTATGGTAGCTGATTCAGTCGTCAACGTTTCATTAAAAGTCCTAAATATCACATTTAGTAAGAATATTTTTATTAAATTCATTCACATTTCCTCACGTTTCCCTGTTTCATGTCTAAAAGAAATATCTGTTTGATATTAAAGATATTTTAAACACAATCGACTTTTCAAAATGTTTTAAAAAATACGAATAATGAACAATCGAATGCTTATTTTAATTTTGTATAGAAATGAACTATTAAAAGTAATTTATTTTATGTTATATATATATATATATATATATATATATATATATGAACTATTATGTTAATAAATTATTAAAATATATGTAAAACTGTGTACTGAACATGTAAAAGTTTAATTCAAATAAAGAGGTGAATATTTATGTGATAATTATACAGCATATGATTTCTTTTAGAAATTGAAAAAAAGTTTCAAATAGCAAAAAAAGAAAAGGTAAGATAATGTCAACATATAGATACATATAGCTATATTAAGAGACTATTTTGAAAACATGAAAAAATTTATTCGATTTAAAATAAGAAATAAAGATAAAATTAAAATTAAAATAGCTAGTATAGAAAGTGTAACCAAAAATCGGTACAAAATTAATTGTTAGGAAGTGATATGTTATTTCAATTTTCTAAACGATACTAATCTTTATAAAAAGGAGGTTGATCAGAAGTGTTACTGAAAGGGTAGCTAAAATGTTGATACACTTTAGAAGCTCATTTCAAATGGAGACCTACACACGACATAGAATCTCTAGTACTCTACAAATAGAGGTATCTTTAAGGTAAAACTTCACAAAAATCTTTTGTGGAGGCTTTCTTTGTTAAGAAACTTCCAAAATGAAGAATGTGTAGTAAAAAGATGTTTGCGATTAAACTGATTCAATCTTTTGTAGGTCTAAGAAGAAAATGGTCATCAAGTTTGACAAAGGCTTTATTTTTATGAAATATTTTTTACGGTATTTAAGGCATTTGATAAAGTATGGATCATAAAATTATCCTATATTCATGAAAAGTGTTCATATTGTAGCGTATATTGGGGTTCTGATCGTATGATGTGTCAAGTTCCAAAATCTACAGTCTCTTAAAGAAATGGAAAGTAATTCATTAACAAATCTTTAAAGTTAGAGTCTTTTAACTCAGATATATTACGAGATTTTCAGAAATAACTGAGGAAATCCAACGTACAATTACAGACATATGTCACAAAGACTCTTTACAGAACGTCTCAACACTATATCAAATTCAAAGCAGCGTAAATAAATCACAATACTCAAACAAACCTGCTTAAAACGTATCGCATTCAAGAATCGTCTACAAGCTCACTCAATGACTGACTAGCTAACAATAACATTACCCCGCTCTGCAGCACTCTCCTATAAATAGGCGCGGGGCATGCACTAGAAATTTCTACATGTTTCTAGAAAAATCCTGAAAACACCGAAACACCTTGTACTGTATGTGTATACTTATAAGGCGGGTTACAATAGAGAAGGGGGTACCATCGCCAAAAATCGCAAAGTTTGTCGCCAGCTTGCCGAAATATCTCCAAATTTTGCGACACAAATTAGTCGTCAACAGGGACGCGTACTTGGCGATAACTGTAATATTTCGCCAAATTACCATAGACATTCATTGAAAATCAATAGACAAGTTTGCCTAGTAACAACTTAACAAATAGAGACAATACAATAAAAACTAATATTAACAAGCGAATAGAGTTTATTAAGATTATTTACACTATTTTAGAGTACAAATATTAACTATTTAAAAAATTCGTTCCACTAGGGGGAACTGGGGCACATTGAAACAGTTCTTTTCTAAGAATTTTTTTGGTGTCCAGAAAGTAGAAATTTCAAGTTATTTTACCATATGGTATCAGCAAAACTTGTGTAGTGTGTTATATAAATGTAAAATTCTTGTTTTATATAATATTTTTCATGTAATTTAAAAAATATAAAAAAAGTAATTTGTATCAATGTGCCCCATCCCCGGGGCAGAATAATATACCTCATGGAGTACTTTCATACGTTTGGGAAAAATGGAGAGAAAATAAAATCAATGCATATTTTTCATAAAAAATTAGTTGGCAAACCATTCTATATTTATTTATAGAAACACAAATCACCCACAATTTATTTGAAAGTAACATTAAAGCAATCAAAATTAAATGAATAATGACTTGATGTTCTGGCTGTTCCTTGTCTGATTGTTCGCTGTGGTAACTTTGTCGAATCTGGTACTTCAACTCCATTAATTAGTTTCTTTTTTTAGGAAAGAAGAAAAAATTACCAAGTTTTCTGTTTATAAATCGGATTATAAACAGAAAATAAAGTATAATTATATTAAAAGAAATTTTTGTAATATGATTTTCCTTTGCTGTTCTGCAGCTTGTTTCTCTTACTTAATATTTCTCATCTTGAAAATATCTTTTTCTCTGGAAAATCGATATAAATTCCTGATTTGCCTGGTTGCCGTCTTTTTCTTTTGTTAGTTTGACTAACACAAGATGTTGGATAAATTCGTACGTCTTCTATTGGCAAAAATATTATAAAATGTTGAAATATAAAAAATTAGGGGTATTTCACTTCAATAAAACTAATATTAGAAACTTTTGGCGAAAAATAGTTAGATTAAGGGATGTATGGTAAAAAAAAATAATAATGAAAGGTAATGAAAAAATGAACTAGAAAATGATTTATGTTGTATCAGTGCGCCCTGGCATAGACTGTATCAATGTGCCCCATACAGTCATTTTGAATAAAATGAGTTTCAAATCCAACACTTCATATTTTACCTGACAACAAAGAATGATGAACGGATAAAGAGTAGCTTTACTTGCCAGGAAGAGTATTCTTTTCGATTGAAAATACTG
Organism: Maratus speculifer; assembly: GCA_964019185.1. Classification (NCBI taxonomy): domain Eukaryota; kingdom Metazoa; phylum Arthropoda; class Arachnida; order Araneae; family Salticidae; genus Maratus; species Maratus speculifer. Next base: position 162,480,827 of record OZ025294.1, on the reverse strand, counting down.
GAACAGTTGTATAATACAATTTCAATAGCACAATACAAATTTATTTTTGACCTACAAAAACAATAAATCACCCGTCCCATTTCAACAAACTAATGAATCGTGGCAAGACGTTCTGTATGTAGTTGTGCACACTAGCTTCATCTTTTGGAGCTGTTGTGAAACTTCTTATAATGACCCTGTGAGCAGTAGAGGGGGTTTATCAATGTGCCCCAGTTCCCCCTATATGTTTTTTAGAAACTGTGTTTTTACTATAATTAAATCTTGAAAGATAATGCAACCATAGAAAAACTGAGTTAAAAAAATGTCGTTTGGCTTGAACGTTAGTTTTTTTAGTAAACTTAGACTATCGAACATTTAGAAACAAGTACTCACATCAACTGGCGGAAGAGTGTCTTTGGACCTTCTCTGTGATAACTGAGTATCTTTTTTATATGTTTGTAAAATAAAAAAAAAGAACTTTAAAACTTGCAATTTTCCCCTATTCTATCAATATTCATTCACTAATTATTGTTTATCTGCTGAACTAATCGAGTAACTAAAAGTAACTAAAAATCTGTTACTTAGATTTATAGAATAAGGTACTCAGAATACAGTGTAAAAAATAATATATTTCTAAATATGAAAAATTAAAAAGGAGAAAATTTTTAAAAGGTTATTTACTCAATTCATTTTTTACCCAAAATATTGTATCATTCTATCGTCTACAAGTTATTTGTTTTTTAAAGAAATTAATACTGGGAATTTAACATGATCAATCTTCATTGGAATAATTCATGATCTATTATCACTATGCTTTATTCAAACATGAATCATACTTTATAATATAAATTATAGTTACAAAATATTTTTTGTGGGTACCAAGCTCCCTTAAATATTTTTTAAAAATTAAAAATCTCTAGAAATGTCTGGAAAATCGCAGATATAAATTGTATTTTTGCATTGGAATACAACTTCTTCCTTTAAGCTAATCACGTTTTAAATAAAACCAAATTACATCAGCTATATCATTTTTTCATTTTAAATCATCTTATTTCTAACTATGACAGAAAAAATATGTGTATATTCAGAAAATTACTGGTTTCACTTTCTTTATCATGATTTCGATTCTTTAATGAGATCATTAACCAAATGTGTAGCTTTTTTTATTTCCTGGAACTGACAAAAACATAAACATGGATTTTTTTATATATTTATTTCGATAGTGTCGGAAATACATTGAAACATCGAAGTAAAATTGGAACGGTTTATTTATTTTGCAAACTACAGTAGACGTTCATTAATTCTAATTATGTTAATTCGAGCATTCGATTAATTTGAACTAATCCAAAATGCTCCCAAAACTTGTAACTTGTAGAATTACTTGTCGAAAACTTGTAGAATTAATGTTAAAAACACCTGATTAATTCAAAATATTTTTTATCACTTTGATTAATTCGAGCTAAAAATTTGACCCACAATTTATTTTTCCTTGTTTAACGGAAAGTGTATCCTCTGTATTTGTTATTTTGTGTATCAAATTCAACTATATATTTCTATTCTTTAGAATGAGGCACATGCATGTTTAGATTATTGTTTTTTCACCAAATGTTAGTGGTTATTGCTCACTTCTTAACAGTGCTTAATGGAAAATCTCCAGAGTCTTACATATTTCTTTGCGTCATGTATGAGTCCTTATAAAAGATAAATGAAAAATACAATAATACCCAGTGTTTTAAAATAATTAAAACTCTGTAAATATGTATCCAACGAGAAAGCATGTATAACAAATAAACATCTTCAGTAGCTGGATAAAGGGATTAGATAAACCGGTTTCGAGGTAATTCGTACAATTATCTTACCTGTATATAATACAGATCTATGTAATTTAATTTTTTACCTAAAGTTTTCATGAATTTGTATACATTGTAAGAAATCTGTTATACTTATTTCAAAAATTCTATCCATTTTCATGTATCACATCACAGTTTTTTACTTTTAAAAAACCTAAAAATTTGGAATTTGAGAATGTACGTTTTACTCAAAATTCATTAAAAGATGTACAAAACAAATCATATATACACATATAAATGTGTGTGAATGTTTTATGAGGAATTATATTCTAATTTATGCAGTAAAAATTACTTCTCTTTATCATCAAAAGAACGCATGTGTCCTTTAGATTTTAAAGCATACTTTGCCTTAGCCTCCAGCAGTAATGTGCCAATATATTGACATTCCAGTGTTTTTTTAATTGATAGCGTATTTTTATGCATTTTATGTGCTGGTTAAATCCCACACTTTGTTCGCCACTCATTTAATGAAAAGTTTCAGGGAAATATTCAAAATGGGAGTGCAGAAAATTCATTTTTAAGCTAATCTTGACACTCATGATATAGCCGTTTTTGAAAGTTTTGAAGCATTTTCTCACCGAGCGTTACGTAGTTACGATTTTTATAATTTCTTAAACACTTTTGAGTATCATCTTTAAAACTAACCCAAGTATGTTTTTCGAATGATTTAATTTTTTCTTTAAAATTTTTTTCCTTCATTAACCGTCTTATATCTGGGGCTACGAACACATCTTCTTTGATTTTATCTTCTGATGAATGTGGAAAATCTTCATTTATATATCGTATATCTAAGGCTTATACAAATTTTTTCATTAAAACTAATTTAATGTATAGTATTGGCAAGAGGACTTATTTTGGATCAACTAAGTTCTGCTAAATCACATTTTTGATTTTATATTTAAAACTTTTTTGAAGGCCATTCTTTCATTATCCAAAGTTTGTATTTAGCCCACTCACATAAGAAACAGGGCATTTGGGTATAGCAACCTTGCTGAGCTAGCATTGTTAAAATTTTAAAATCTTCACAGATTTGTCATTTAAATTCCAGATATTTTATTTTACTGAGAAGAAAATCGAGCTTTTCATATGATTCTTTTAAATTACTGAATGAAATTTATAAATTGAAAATAGAATATTGTTATTATTAAGTAAGACTTTATTCAAACTTCTCATACAAGTCTCAATAAATAGTTTCCACTGAGATTGATTGTGATCAGAGGTGGAAAAAAATTAAAACATGTGTCCAGGAATATCTGTACTGCTGTATACAAATGAGTTTCTTGGGATAATGCTTGGTAAATTGTTTTTCTTGATTTCTGTATCAAGAAAATGTTTTTTGTGAAAGAAAGAGAGAAGTAAATTCTTATTCTTAAGTCGAAATCCTAAAACTTAAGCACCCTACTTTAGAAGCGATTTGATGATTGCTTGTGTTATAATACAGTTTAAGAGCAATCTTTAAACTATGATTTCAACTTATATTCTTTTTTCAATAATTGAATCATATATATAAAATTTTACTTGGTAAATGCAATTTAAATTTTCTCTACAAATTGTCATTCTTAGGATAACGTCTTCCTTTTATCAAAACATAGAAAGAATGACCCAAATATTTTTAACCCTCATGCGGGTTTTTTTATTTAAGAGATATAATCAAATACTTATCCTTGATAATAAACTTATTTTGATTTGTAATAATTACATAGGCCAAAGAAAAACTTTTGTACTCGTTTCATTAAAGACTGTAAATTCTAGTGCTTCAAATAAAAACGATATGAAAACAAATAAATTTTAATTTTTTAAAAATTTTAAATTAAAATTTACAAATTATAAAAAGGCTGAAAAATAAATACATTTCAAAAGAAAATTATAGGAAAAAGGCATATCTTTATAGGTTTCTAAATTCATTGATCATTATTGAATCCAGAAATTTTCTGCAGGAAAGACTTCTGTGACTTCGCTGTGGCATGTTAGCTTTCCGGGGAGGAAATTGTGCTTTTTGACCATTGAAGACCCTCAAAATTTTATAAGGGAGGGGGACATTTCATGCCTTTGATTCAATGTTCTTCACACAGCAACTCTTTAATTTCAACACTGTCCCTGATGGTATTATATTAATGCTTTAAATTTAAATCTTTCTAATCCTAGGTAGTATGCTATCAGATAAAAATAAAACTATGAATATTTTTTTTCCTATTTCATACTAGAAATCTTAATATAGTTCAGAGTGTACCTTGTTTAAAATAAAAATGGGTTGAAAGATGGAAATGGATTCAGTGGTCTATCGAATATTAAGACCTTTATAAATTTAAATTTTTATCTTCTTTGGTAGTAAGTTATTACATAAAAATAAAACTGTACATTTTTTTTTTCTTAGTTCATATCAGAAATATTAATATCTTATTTCAAAATGTACTTTATTTACATTTAAAATGTAAAATTTATTGCTACAAGATGCAAATGTTTTCGTGGTATGCCTAACATGGTAAAAATGTTTATTTAACAGTAGAAACGAAAATAAAAAAAAGAACAAACTGCATGCCCGAAATGATTTGAGAGAAACGTTGCATGTAATGGATTTAAGTAAAGTAACTCCATTTGATGCATTGACGAATAAAGCTAATAAAATAAAGCTCTCATTTAAATCTACGAAGATAAATTGAATGTAAATTCTTTGAGTAAGAAAACTACTTTGACAAAAATAACAGAATTGTGGAGAGAAAGTACACAATATGGAATATCTGAATTACATTTTCTTCAATAGAGTAAAAGAATGAAATCACAATTTTCTATCTACATGAAAAGGTTTACAAATATTTAGTCAGGCAAATTTGCATATTTTCTCTCCTTCGAGTATAGCGATTTGTTTCCCATGTTGTTTTATACAAATATGTTAAACTCTTTCTGTTTAGTTTGTAGAAAATGATAAGTAAATCAACTTAATTATAAAAAAAAATATTGCATTGTTACATGGATATATTTGATAAGAAATAGAAGGCACTTTTCTTATTTTTTTCATTTATTGATGCCCAAACTAAACAGAGACAATGCTGAAAATGAAACTTATAATTATATGTAGTAAGAGACTAAAAAATTCGAGAATTAGAAAAATTAAATTTAAAACTGTATTGCGAAGAAAAGCAAATTTTAATGTTTCGCATACCTCGTATTATGCTAGCAGATAAAAAAATTTTTGATTTAGTTTTTTAATTCATACTGGAAATAATAATACCTAATTTTAGAATGTACTGTGATTCCAACTAAAATGTGAATTTGGTAGAATCTTCCAACAGTCAACCGAGTTTTTTTATATTTAAATTTTTATTTTATTTGGTTATATGCTATCAAATAAAAATAAAACTTTGCATATTTTTTTACTTCATATAGGAAACCTGCATAACTTATTTCAAAATATACTTTATTTAGAATTTATTGATATTTAATATTAGTATTAATTAACATTTAGAATTAATTATTAATATTAATTAATATTTAGAATTTAGAATTTATTGTTACAAGATGCAAATGTTTTCACCGTATAGCTAACATTGTAGAAAGGCTAATTTAACAATAGAGACGAAAATAAAAAAGAACAAACTGCATGCCCGGAATGATTTGAAAGAAACGTTGCGTGTAATGGTTTTAAGTAAAGTAACTCCATTTTATGCATCGACGAATAAAACTAATAAAATAAAGCTAAAATTAAATCTAAAAAATAAATTGAATGTACATTCTTTAAGTGAGAAAACTATTTTGATGAAAATAGCAGAAATGTGGTGAGAAAGTAACGTAATATTGAATGTCTAAATTACTTTTCTTAATTAGAATAAAAGAATGAAATCACAGCTTTAAGTATTCATGCTAAGGATTTGAAATATTTACTCTGGCAAATTAGCATATTTTTCTTTTAGTCGAGTATAATGATTTATTTCATATGTTGTTTTATGGAAAGATGTTAAACTTAGTCTGTTTGGATCGTAGAAAAAAAATAATTAATTAAATTAAGTGTAAAATAATGAGTGTATTGTCACATAGGTGTTTTAAAGAAGTAAAAGGAATATTTTAGATATTTTTTAATTATTAATGTCATAAATTAATGGACACGATATCGAAAGAGAAATTTATAAACGTTCGCTGCAGCCTGTTTATGCTCTTTCAAGTTTAAATATTTAATAAAGGATTTTAAAATTTATGTATGTGTAGCAATTGAAGATATTCAGTTATGTCAATATTTCAACGGAAAAACTCGTTAAATCTAATTAATTTTCACATTATATTTTTATTTAATAGATATAATCAAATACTTATCTTTCATACTTTCTACTTACATTGGCTAAATAAGTTTTTTCAACACCTTTAAACAACGACTGTAGATTTTAGTGCTTCTAATAAGAATGATATCACAAGGAATAAACTTTCATTTAGAGTACAGAAAAATAAATAACGTTCAAAAGAGACAAATTAGAAAAATGAGACAGGGTTTTCAGATGATTCTAGAATTTTCCGATGCTTTTATATTTAAAGCTTTTAATTGCAATTTTATCTCTTACTGGCTAATAAGCTATATGTATATATATATATAAAAAAAAAAACGGATTTTTGTTTTTTACTTCATATCAGAAATCTTATTTCAAAATATATGTTATTTACAACTGAAATGTAGAATTTATTGCTACAAAATGCAAATATTTTCATCCTATATATCTAACATTGTAGAAATATTAATTTAACAGTAGAAAACGAAAATAAAAAAGGACAGACTGTATATAGTCGGTTTTCTAATTACATCCCGCGTGAAATTTTATGATTAAGTATCCTGAGGGGTCTCATTTTGTTCCTTATATATTGTAGACTAAGAAAAGCGATGGTGGACATCCGGGTCTCGCGACTGGGGAGGGGGAGGGGAGGGAAAGGGTTGAAAAGTCCAAGGGAAAAAAATTCAATTTCATAAAAAATATAAAAAATATGTATAATTATTAATGTTTAAAACATTTAAAGATTCGGAAAAATATTTTTTGGACCTCCAGAACCCTCGACTGGGGAGGGGAAGGGTTGAAAATTGCAAGTAAAAAATTCCATTTCATAAAAAATAAAGAAAATTATGCATAAATATTAATGTTTAAAACATTTAATGATTAGGAAAAACATTTGTGGACATCTGGGACCAGCGACTGGGGAAAGGGAGGGGGAGGGGGAGGGGAAGTATTGAAAAGTGCATGGGAAAAAATTACATATCATAAAAAATAAAGAAAATTATGTAAAAATATTGATGTTTAAAACATTTATAGATTAGAAAAAAATGTGGATATCGGGACTCACGACTGGGGAGGTAGGGGGAGGAAAAATGGTTAAAAAGCGAAAAAGTAAAACATCTCTGTTTATATATATATATGCATAAATATTAATGTTTAAATCTTTGATAGAATGAGAAAAGCGTTAGTGGATATCCGGGACTCGCAACTAGGGAGAAAGAGAGGAGGGGAAAGGGTTGATAGGGGCAGGAAGAAAATAAACTTCATTTAAAAATATAGAGAGATATATAAATATTAATGTTTAAAACTTCTAAAAAATGAGAAAATCAATGATGGACATCTGGGACTCGCGAGTGGGGAGAAGAGAGAGGGATGGATAGGGGGGGAGGTGGGAGGGAGGGAAGGGCTTAAACGAGACAAGAAAAAAATTGTATAACACAAAAAATGCATAAATATTAATGTTTAAAACTGTTATAGAATGAGAAAAAACATTTTTGGACATCCGGGGCCCGCGGCTGGGGAGAGGGAGGGAGGGAACATGGTTAAAAGGGGCAAAGAGAAAAAGAATTTCATAAAAAAATGTACATAAATATTAATGCTTAAAATTTTTACAGAATAAGAAAAATATTGGTGTATGTCCGAGACCCAGACTGGAGAGGTGGAAGGCAGGGAAAAGGGTTGAAAGGGGCAAGAAAAAATTCCCTTTAAAAAAAAAAGAAAATATATATATATATATACATAAATTTTATTAGTTAAACCTTTTATAGAATGAGAAAAGCATTGGTGGACATCCGGAAAACGCGACTTTGGAAGGGAGGAATAAGGTTAAAAAAGGGTAGAAACAAATTTTCCATTTCATAAGTTATTGAATGAGAAACGTAATGTAGACATGCCGTGTGCCTGGAAAATGCGTGTGTGCTTAGTGGGTTTTCTTACTACCACTTTTCTTAGACCCATGTGCATTTGTGTGATTAAGTATTGTGAGTGGTCTTATTTTTTCCTAGGCTTTGTAGAATAAGTAAAGTGATGGTGGACATCTGAGACCTTTATCTGGGACATCTGAAGGGAGGTGGGAAATGAGAAAAAAATCAACTGTTTTCTCGAGTACTTTTTTTTCTTTTTCGTTGCATTTATCTGCTATATAGAGGAATAAAACTTATGGTATATATCTGGCACATAAGATAGAGGTAGAGGGGCGGTAATTGAAAAGGAACTGAGTAATGCAAAAATACTAAATTATACAAATTTTTTAACGTTAAATTTTATTTATTATCTTTGTATTGTTATTCTATATTATACATCATATACTTAAATGGTAAAAATTTCAAATTTTAAACTGCAAGTAAAAGTTTAACTTCAAAACAAAGTAGGATCATCGGTATCACTGTCATCATAATTAGCATTTTCAAGGCCTCCAACATTATCACATTTATCAGTCTCACCAGAGCATGAACACATTTCCGAACAAGGTACTCCATTTTGTGAATATTTGATGCTACACATCTTGACTTGAAACACGAACAACGCACCGATGAAACCGGTTATTGAGGAGCACATGGCATGTCACAGATGACAGGGAGGTGTCCATTTTCCTTTATCATCCAACCAAAATCACTTGGGGGTAGAATATTATGTTTTAAAATGTGTTCTCCTTGCCATATTATTGCTGGATAATGAGCTCTTCTTATGGCTGGGAAAAAAGCGGCTTGAGTTGGAGGCATATTTTCTCCCTCAGCTTGCCTTTTTGTAAATAACCACCACCTTAGCTCACTCAATGTTTTAATGTTTAGTTTTAGCATGTACACTGAACATATGTATACTTCAAGTGCAATATATGTTTCATTCTCAAGGATATCTGTTTGACATAATGCGGCAAGTGCTTTCAAAATTTTGTTGTTAGCATTTATGAAGCTCTTCCAAAAACTTGTTTTTGATTTATCATTGAATGAACCAGTGCTGTCAGATCCAGAAAGAGAATGCTGTCCCAATAAAGCTTCAGATCTTTTCTGACCTAAATATTTATATATTGAGCCAACAGAAATGTTGCGCTTCTGAGGACCAGTTAAAGCTAATGCTGTATCACTTGGTAACTCTGGATATTTATTAAACGCCAGTATAAAAACGTCGGTATCTGGTGGAAAAATTGTTAATTTTTGAGCTCCTCTTTGAGTTGAAAGTACTGCGTGTAGAACTAACTTTAGGTTAATTATGTTTTATCTTTCTAACTTCAACCTTTCCCCACCTCTCCTTTTCCGCTAGAGGTTCTGCACATGCCCGGTATAGTTTTTCTCATTCTGTAATTTTTTTAAACATTAATATACATAATATATTGTTAAATCCTAATAAGAACTAAAAAGAAATCTGCAGTAAAAATACATTAATTATTTCGGATATATGACTGTAGATGGCGACACCAAAACTTTTGATCTTTATAAAACGAGACTATTTTGACTTTAATTAATATTATATTTCATTAATTCTCATTCATTTGTACTTTAAAATTCATAATATGTTTTTTCATAGATATAATTTGTATTTATTCATCTCTAATCCATCTTTTTAGATTGTATTCTTTATTCTGAGTTGACTGCGGAACTGTTTTTAGAATGTTCTGATTCAAAAAGAATGTTTACGTTTTGCTAAGTCTATTAAACCTCTTTAAATCCCTCTAAATCATAATTTTTTTGTGTGTGTGAAGAACCATACGTAAAGGATATAATATTGCCAGTAGGCGAAATTCATAAATAGCTATTTTCAAGACATAAGAAACCATAAAATCGAAGACAGTTATTGAAGTTAAGAAACCGATACCTTTTATACAAGACGCCGTCAAGAAGAATATGTCACAGGTAAAATCTTCTTTGATTAAAAATTCAATTCTGTTGGTTTATGCAGTCTAAAATCTCTACATAAATAAATTTTCTGGTCCGTCGTTAGCAGGAGCGTTCAGTGAAATAATATTTTTAAAGTTTAATTATAATTAATTACTTCAGAATGAAAACGAAAGTAGAAATACAAAATGAACAGAAATTTAATTTCACTATAAAAGAAATTAACAGATATAACATTCAAGTAGCTGAAGCAATAGAAAATAAAAATGTTAAATTAACTGAGAAGCTTAAAACAGAATTAATTAGCTTAGAAGCTGATTTAAAGAAATCTTATTTTGGAATAGCCGAAGAAAGTATTAATACTTTATATGATTCATTTACAAAAGCGAAGGACATTGCTGTTGACGATTTAGTAAAAATCGAGGAATTTTTGGTTGTAAAAATACAAGAAATTACGAGTGAAACCAGTAATAATTCAATTTCTGTTAAGAATAACGCTTTAAAGTTACCTAAATTTGAGTTGCCGATATTTTATGGAGATATCAACAATTGGATTACTTTTAAGGAAACATTTCTGACTGCAATTCATAATAATGAAAATTTATCAGATCAGTTAAAATTTTCTTATCTAATAGCGAGTGTAAAAAATTATCCTGCTAAATTAATTTCGGGATTTTCAATTTCCGGTGATAATTATAAAGAAGCGTGGGAAACTTTGGTTAATCGCTATGATAATCGTAAGAATTTGGCATATTCATTAATGCTAAATCATTAAAATCACCTACGCAAAAATCAATTCTAGAGCTATTGGACACTTGTAATGAAGTTATTCGGAATTTGAAATCTTTAAAATTTGAATTTAATGAATTTGTTGATTTGATTTTAGTTTATTTAATTCAAACAAAATTTGATGATAATTTAAGAAAACAGTGGGAGTTATCATTAAATAATGATTGTTTTCCAACTTATGAAATGGTAATTAGTTTTCTTGAAAAACAAGCACGTAGTCTGCAGAATTGTAATGTTGAATTTATTAAAACTGAATCTAAGTTTAATAATAAATTTGATCATAAATCTCAACATTTTCCAAAAAGATCGGTATCGAATACTGTCGTAACGGATAATGTGAATAAATTACAAAAAATTATTTGTCCAAAATGTAATGAACCGCACCAACTTCATAGATGCCGATTAATGCCGAATTTATCTGTTGAGCAACGCTGGCATTTAGTAAAATCTAAAAAGTTATGTACGAACTGTTTGCGTTCTAACCATTTTGTTGCTAATTGTTTGATAAATACCACATGTAAACATTGTAATTCGAAACATCATACACTCCTTCATCGTGATCAATCTGCCCCTGCACAACAACAAATTATTGGACAACAAGATCATGTAACAACCCCAAATGCTGTAGGTAATTTAAATGAATCAAATTGTTTTACTAATCAATCGTTTAGTGGAAATTCTTAAACATTGTTGGCTACTGCCATTATACGTGTAAAATCCAAATCAGGCAAATTCATTCCTTATAGGGCGATGATCGATAGTGGTTCTCAAAAGAGCCTACTTTCTAAAACTTGTTGTGAAAAATTAGGTCTTCCATCAAGGCCTACAAATCATAAAATCTCAGGTATAAATAATTTAGTTGCAGAAACATCTCTTCAGGAAGTTTCTTTGACATTCTCTCCCCATTTTAATGATGAAATCTTTCAGTTAGACGCGTTAGTTGTTAACCAGATAACAACAAACTTACCAAATTTTCTGGCCACATATTGAAGGCTTGAATCTTGCGGATCCAAACTTCCATGTGTCCAGTCCCATTGATCTTCTTATAGGTGCAGATTTGTTTGCTAATATCATAATAGGAGAGTCTATTTTAGGACCTAAAGGATCACCGAGTGCTATTAATTCTAAACTGGGTTGGATACTATCGGGAATTATTTATTCGAATGAATCAAACCAAAATTCATCTGTTAGTTGTCATGTTACTACGCAGATTACTTCTCAGCTGCAAAAGTTCTGGGAACTTGAGTCGGTTCCCAGTTCTGATCCAATTTCTCTTGTTGAAGATAATTATTCTAAAACCGTTTCACGCACAGAATCAGGACGATATGTTGTAAACTTGCCGTTTAAATCTAAGCCAATCCTCGGTGATTCAAAATCTCATGCTCTAAAGCGTTTTTATTTATTAGAGAAGAGACTCCACCAAAACCCTTTGCTTCGAGAGCAATATTTAGCATTCATGCAAGAATATATCGATTTGGGGCACATGGAACTTGTACCAAATTCAGAAATCTCAAATCCGGATCATTTTTATCTTCCGCATCACGGGGTACTAAAGGAAGATAGTTCAACTACACGACTTAGAGTAGTATTTGACGCATCTGCAGTTGGTTCATCAGGCCGCGCTTTAAACGATTATCTAGAGATAGGTCCAAAATTGCAGCCGGAAATATTTCCTTTATTATTAAAGTTTAGAATGAATCCAATTGCTTTTAGTGCTGATATCAAAAAAATGTTTCGGCAGATCCTCGTTAATCAGAATCATATTGATTATCAACGCATTCTTTGGAGATTTAATTTAGAAGACACTATCAAATCATACAGGCTGTTGACCGTTACATACGGTTTTACCTGTGCACCCTTTTTGGCCATTAGGACATTACGCCAATTGGCCATTGATAATGAACAATCTAATCAAAAAGCCTGCCAATATATTCAAGATGAAATTTACGTTGATGATCTCCTTTCTGGATCCGACTCAAGAGAAAACGCTCAGAATTTAGTGACAGAGCTAATTAAAATTATGAAAAGTGGAGGTTTTAATCTACAAAAGTGGGCCTGTAACGATCCTGATGTAATTGCTCACTTACCTGATGAAATGAAGGCTTCCTCAAAAAAGGTCATTCAGGAAGATGATACTGTTAAAGTTCTTGGTTTATTTTGGGACTCTTCCAAAGATATTTTACAAATTAGGTTCGCTGATTTAAAGGATGTACAAACAAAACGAGATTTGTTATCTGTAGTGGCTACAATCTTTGACCCTCTGGGTTTCCTAGCTCCTACAACAATAAAGTTAAAAATTATGATGCAAGATCTTTGGAAGGATAATATTTCTCGGGATGAGAAAATCCCAGCTGCCATACAACATGTTTGGAATGAATTTTCATCTGAAATGCATTTATTGAAATCGTTAGAAATTCCTAGATACATAAATTTATTCAATGAAGCAGTTGTTCAAATTCAACTGCACGGTTTTTGCGATGGTTCGAATAAAGCCTATGCTGCTGTTACATATTTACGTGTGGTTACACCTGAAAGGGTATTTGTTAATTTGATTGCTGCAAAAACTAAGGTGAATCCTATTAAACCTCAAACATTGCCTAGAATCGAGCTTTGTTCAGCTCTTTTGCTAGCTAAGTTATGTTCTGTAATTATCGACACATTAAAAGTAAAATTTGACAATATTTATTTGTGGTCGGATTCCCAAATTGTTCTCAGTTGGCTAAAAGCACCACCTTTAAAGGGAAATCAGTTCGTACTCAATCGAGTATGTCAAATACAGGCATTAATGCCTTCCCATGAATGGAATCATATTCCAGGTGCTTTAAATCCTGCAGATGTAGCTTCTAGGGGAATTCCTCCACGAAAGCTTCTTAATCATTCTCTGTGGTGGCATGGGCCTCCATGGTTACTGTCAAATGAGCAAATCCCAATACCTAAACTCACTGCTCCAATAGGTGAGTTAAATCAAGTAATTGACTCTGTCAGTAATGTAACACAAGTAAGTGCACCTCCTGACTTTCTTCTTAAGTTTTCGAAATTCTCTAAGCTGTCAAGTGTCACAGCCTATTGTCTTAGATTTATTCATAATGCTAGACATAGTACATCGAAAAAATTTGGAAATCTAAGTTCAGAAGAAATCTCTAATTCAATTCAATGCATTGTAAAATTAATTCAAAGTTCTGAATTCAACACAGAGCTTAAGTTGTTAAAAGAAAGAAAACCCTTACCAAGCAATAGTAAACTATTACCACTAAATGTATTTTTAGATTCAAGTGATATCATTCGAGTAGGTGGTCGTTTGTCACAACATCAGTCTTTAACCTTCGATAAAAAATATCCGATGCTACTCCCAAAAAATAACTTTGTCACTAAACTATTAATAAAGCATGTACATGAGAAACATATGCACGCAGGTACACAGCTAGTACTTTCTATTATACGTCAACAATTTTGGTTTGTTAATGGTCGTTCTACTGTGCGACAAGAGCTCAACAAATGTGTACTTTGCAAACGCCTAAAAACACAAGCTTGTCAACAAATGATGGGAGATCTTCCCGTTGACAGAATCACCCCAATTCGTCCTTTTTCCAAGGTTGGCATAGATTTTGCCAGCCCCTGCATAACCAAGCCAAATTTGCCTAGAAGTAAGATAAAATTAAAAACATACATCGCTGTATTCGTCTGCATGTGCACTAAGGTATCTGGAAGTGGTATCCGACTTGTCTGTGCAAGCCTTGCTAGCAGCCCTAAAGAGATTTATTGCACGTAGAGGCCTGCCGTCTGATATTTATTCAGATAATGGGAAAAATTTCGTAGGTCTAGCAAATCAACTAAAGCAGTTATTCCAATATTTGAGGGACAGAGAAATTCAAGATTTTCTTTCGAGCCAAAAAATCAATTGGCATTTCATTCCTCCATATGCGCCGCACTTTGGTGGGCTATGGGAGGCAGCTGTAAAGCTTACAAAAAATCATCTGTTAAAGGCATGTAAATCCAGTATTTTAAATTTTGAAGAATTATCTACTTTACTGTGTCAAATAGAAAGTTGCATAAATTCCAGACCTCTAACGCCGATGTCATCAGATCCGCGCGCATTAACGCCAGGTCATTTTCTAATCGGAGCACCGCTCCTTGATATTCCAGAAGCTTCTAATTCGCGAGCTCTATCATTAAATGCTCGTTGGCGCCTTATTGAAAGGGCCAAGAACCAATTTTGGTATAGATGGTCAAGAGAATATCTCCAACATCTACAACAGCGTCCTAAATGGACTACTCCAAGTGTTAATCTACGAGAAGGAGACTTGGTAATAATTCATGAACGATCCGTGCCCATGAGATGGAAAATGGGCCGCATTCTACAAACTTTCCCAGGACAGGACAATCGAGTTCGTGTCGTCTTAATTAAAACAGCAGACGGTGACATCAAACGTCCTATTACAAAGGTATCCCCTCTACTGACGGGGGGGGGGAGGATGTTAAATCCTAATAAGAACTAAAAAGAAATCTGCAGTAAAAAGACATTAATTATTTCGGATATATGACTGTAGATGGCAGCACCAAAACTTTTGATCTTTATAAAACGAGACTATTTTGACTTTAATTAATATTATATTTCATTAATTCTCATTCATTTGTAATTTAAAATTCATAATATGTTTTTTCATAGATATAATTTGTATTTATTCATCTCTAATCCATCTTTTTAGATTGTATTCTTTATTCTGAGTTGACTGCGGAACTGTTTTTAGAATGTTCTGATTCAAAAAGAATGTTTACGTTTTGCTAAGTCTATTAAACCTCTTTAAATCCCTCTAAATCATAATTTTTTTGTGTGCGTGAAGAACCATACGTAAAGGATATAATATTGCCAGTGGGCGAAATTCATAAATAGCTATTTTCAAGACATAAGAAACCATAAAATCGAAGACAGTTATTGAAGTTAAGAAACCGATACCTTTTATACAAGACGTCGTCAAGAAGAATATGTCACAGGTAAAATCTTCTTTGATTAAAAATTCAATTCTGTTGGTTTATGCAGTCTAAAATCTCTACATATATATATAAATATATATATATATATATATATATATATATATATATTGAAACGGAAATTTTTTTCTTGCCTCTTTCATCCATTTCCCCTCCCCTCCACTCTCCCGTGCCTAGTTGCAGGTCCCGGATGCCCACTATTGCTTTTCTTATTCTATAAAAGCTTTAAATACTAATAGATACATATATGTATATATATATTATATGGATTTTTTTCTTGCCTCTTTCAACACTTTCCGCTCCACCCCCTCCACTCCTTTTTCCTTACCCCCGTCTCCCTAATCAAATGTCCCGAATATCTACCAATGCCATTCTCATTCTACAAACGTTTTCAACTTTGATATTTATGCATAAGTTTTTTTAAACAGAATTTTTTTATTGCCCCTTTCGAATCCCTCACCTCCCCTCCTCAGTCGCGAGTTCCCGGATGTCCACAAATGTTTTTCCTAATCAATAAATGCTTTAAACATCAATATTTATTCATAAATTTCCTTATTTTTTTAACCAGAATTTTTTATTGCCCCTTTCGAATCCCTTCCCAGGCGCGAGTCCCAGATGTCCACAAATGTTTTTCCTAATCTATAAATGTTTTAAGCATTAATATTTATACACAATTTTCTTTGTTTTTTATGAAATGGAATTTTTTTATCTTGCGCTTTTCAATCCCTTCCCTTCCCCGCCCCCTCCCCAGTCGTGGGCCCTGGATGTCCACAAATGTTTTTCCTAATCTATAAATGTTTTAAGCATTAATATTTATACATAATTTTCTATATTTTTTATAAAATGGAATTTTTTTCCCTTGCACTTTTTAACCCTTTCCCGCCCCAGTCGCGGATCCCGGATGTCCACCATCGCTTTACTTAGTCTACAATACATAAGGAACAAAATGTACCGCTCAAGATACTTAATCATAAAATTACAAATGGGCCTATGAAAAGCTGTAATTAGAAAATGCACTAATACCGGAATGATTTGAAAGAAATGTTGCGTGTAATGTGCTTAAGTAAAGTAACTCTATTTTATGCATAGATGAATAAATCTAATAAAATAAAGCTCACGTTTAAATCTAGGAAGATAAATTGGATGTAAATTCTTTCATTGAGAAAACTACTTTGATGAAAGTAACAGAATAGTGGAGAGAAAATACGTAATATTGAATATCTGAATTGCATTTTCTTCACTAGAGTAAAAGAATGAAATCACAGCTTTCTATGTACATGCGAAGGTTTTCAAATGTTTAGTCTGGCAAATTAGCATATTTTTCTTTTTATCGAGTACAGTGATTTATTTCGCATGTTGTTTTATACAAAGATGTTAAAATGTTTCTATTTGGTTTGCAAAAAATAATAAATAAATCAAGTTAAGTGTAAAATAATTAGTGCATTGTTACGTGGGTGTGTTTGATGAGAAATAATGGAAACTTCTCTTATTATGAATTATTTTCTGATATTTAGTGCAACTGTCATAAAAAAAGCAAAGCTATCGAAAAGACATTTTTTTGTTGCGTTTTTGAGTAAACTTTGTGCTTGAATAACTTTGGAAAATATAATTATATCGGTAGTAATTAAAGGTAAACCACTTATTGTGGGCAGTGCAGAATTGTTTAGGCATCATTCTGCATTTCTTTATTAACGACAACATTCAGAAAGTCTAAGCTCTGACATAATATTTAAAAAAGCTCCTGACCTAAGCTCTACCACGAGCATTTCCTCAAAAATATGCTTGTTTCATTTTCTTATCATGCATTTTCTTTTCGTAATTCTTGCAACACCAATAAGACATTAAAAATTGAATAATTTAAGTGGCTAAAGGGGACATTTTGTAGATTCTTAGAATGTAAATTCTTTGAGTGAGTAAACTACTTTGATGAAAATAACAGAATTGTGGATAGAAGGTACATAATATCGAATATCTGAATTACATTTTCTTCATTAGAGTAAAAGCATAAAATCACAAATTTCTCTCTACATGCGAGGGTTTTCATATATTTATTCTGCAAAATTTGCATAATTTTTCTTCCTTCAAAAATAGTGATTTGTTTCGTATGTTGTTTTATACAAATATCTTAAACTGTTTCTGTTTACTTTTATAGAAATCAATAAATAAACCAAACTAAATGAAAAAAATACTGCATTGTTACATGGGTATGTTTGATAAGGAATAGAAGGAACTTTTCTTTTTTTTTTAATTATTGATGCCCTAAATTAAACAAAGAGAATACCGAAGGAGAGACATATAATCATATGTAGTCAGACACTAAAATATTGAAAAAGTTGAAAAACTAAATTTAAAATTGTATTGCGAAGAAGACCAAATTTAAATGTTTCGCAAGCTTCGTAGTATGCTATCAGATAAAAAAAAAATATTGTGCGTTTCTTTTTGTTATTCATACCCCAAATCATAATACCAAATTTCAGAATGTACCGTGATTTCAACTAAAATGTGAAATAGGTAGAATCATTGCAATGCTTGAAAGGGTCGACCGAGTTTAATTTTTTTTATAAATTTAATTTTTTAGTTTGTTTGGTTATAATCTATCAAATAAAAATAAAAGCTGCATATTTATCTTTCTTTCTTCATATAGAAAACCTTAATATCTTACTTCAAAATACACCTTATTTTCAACTAAACAGTAGCTTTTATTGCTACAAGATGTAAATATTTTACCAAATATTTTCATCGTTTATCTAACATAGTGGAAATGTCAATTTAACAGTAGAAGCGAAAAAAATGCATGCCCGAAATGATTTGAGAGAAATGTTGCGTGTAATGTGCTTAAGTAAAGTAACTCCATTATATTCATTCACGAATAAAGCTAAAAAAATAAAGCTCTTATTTAAATATAGGAAGATAAATCGAATGTAAATTCTTTAAGTAAGAAAACTACTTTGATGAAAATAACAGAATTGTGGATAGAAAATACATAATATGGATTATCTGAATTACATTTTCTTCATTAGAGTAAAGGAATGAAATTACAATTTTCTCTCTACATGCAAAGGTTTTCATTTGTTTATTCTGGAACATTTGCATAATATTCCTTCTTTTAAAAAGAGGGATTTGTTTCGTAGGTTGTTTTATACAAATATGTTAAACTGTTTCTGCTCAGTTTGTAGAAATCGATAAATAAATCAAATTAAATGTAAAAAAATTACTGCATAGTTACGTGGCTTGTTTTGATAAAAATTAGAAGGAACTTTTCTTATTTTTTCAATTATTGATTCCCTAAACTAAACAGAGACAATGCCGAAAGCGAAACTTATAATTATTTATAGTCAGAAGCAAAAAAATTGAAATTCTGGATGCTTGATCAGAAATAAAATGAACTTTCCTTGTTTTTTCAATTTTTGATGCTCTAAACTAAACAGAGACAACACCGAAGAAGAAACTTATATGTGGTCAGAAACTAAAAAATTGAAAACTAAATTAAAAATTGTATTGCGAAGAAGAGCAAAATTAAAATTTTCACGTGCTTCATAGTAAGCTATCACATTAAAAAATATTGTGCATTAGCTTTTTTTATTCATACCAGAAATCATAACACCTAATTTCAGAATGTACCGTGATTCCAACTAAAATCTGAAATTGGTAGAATCATTGCAATGTTTTCAACGGTCAACCGAGTTTATTTTATTATTTTTTTTTAATTTAAATTTTTATTTTACTCTTTTATAGGCTATCAAATAAAAATAAAATTTAGCATTTTTTTTCTTACTTCGTTGCCAGAAACGTTGCATATAATGTGCTTAAGTAAACAACTCCATTTTATGCATCGACGAATAAAGCTAATAAAATAAAGCTCACATTTAAATATAGGAAGATAAAATGAATGTAAATTCTTTGTGTGAGAAAACTATTTTAATGAAAATAACATAATTGTGGAGAGAAAGTGCGTATATGGAATATCTGAATTACATTTTCTTCATTAGATTTAAGGAATGAAATCATTGCTTTCGGGGGAAAGTTTTGAATGGGAAGGTTTTGAAATATTTAGTCTGCCAAATTAGCACATTTTTCTTTTCGTCGAGTATAATGATTTGTTTTGCATGTTGTTTTGTACAGAGATGTTAAACTGTTTCTGTTTGGTTCGTAGAAAAGAAAAAATAAATTAAATTAAGTGTAGAGTAATGAGTAAATTGTCACATAGGTGTTTTAAAGATGCAAAAAAAAAACATTGTATCTATTTTTTAATTATTAAATTCGTAAATAAATAGACAGAATATCGAAAGAGAAATTTATAAATGTTTGCTGCAACATAGGTATGCTCTTTCAGGTTTAAATATTTAATGATGGCTTTTTAAAGTTTATGTATGTGTTGCAACGAAGATATTCAAATATGTTAATTTTTATAGTATTATTCAACGGCAAGACGTGTTACATCTAATTAATTATCACATTATTTATTTTATTTAATTGATATAATCAAATACTTAACTTAGACACTCTCAACTTAGATTAGCTAATAAAAAATCAACCCCTTTAAATAAATACTATATATTTTAGTGATTATTTAAGAAGAACGATATTACAACGAATAAATTTTTATTTTTATAAACTTTGAATGAAAATTTACAAGTTAGAAAAGGACAGAAAAATAAATAATAGTCAAAAGAAAAGTTTAGAAAAATGAGGCATGGGTTTCAGAGGCTCCTAAGTTCTCTTGTGCTTTTACATTAATGCTTTTAAATTGAAATTTTTCTCTTGCTCGGCAGTAGGATATGAGATAAAAATAAAACTGTGTATGAATATATTTTTTATAATTGATTTCAGAAATCTTAACATCTTATTCCAAAATGTACCTTATTTACAACTAAAATGTAGAATTTGTTGATAAAGGATGTAAATATTTTACCAAATATTTTTAACGTATATCTAAGATTGTAGAAATGTTAATTTAACTGTAGAAACAAAAATATAAAAAACACACTGCATTTCCGAAATGATTTGAAAGAAATGTTGCATGTAATGCGCTTAAATAAAGTAACTCCATTTTATGCATCGACGGATAAAGCTCACAAAATCTTGGAAGATAAATTGGAAGGAAATTCTTTGAGTGACAAAACTACTTTGATGAAATAAGATAATTGTGGAGAGAAAATACACAATATTGAGTATATAAATTACATTTTCTTCATTAGAGTAAAAGAATGAAATCACGGCTTTCTATCTACATGCGAAGGTTTTCAAATATTTAGTCTGTCGAATTAATATATTTTTCTTTTCATAAAGTATAGACATTCGTTTTGCTTATTGTTTTATACAAATATGTTAAAATGTTTCTGTTTGGTTTGTAGATAATATAAATAAATGAAATTAAGTGTAAAATAGGAAATACAAATTGATTGTTACATAGGTGTGTTTGATAAGATATATAAGGATATTTTATATTTTTTGTTAATTATTAATGTCGTAAATTATGTAGACATAATATTGAAAGATAATTTTTAATGGTTGTTGCGATAAAAACTATAAGTTTATGCTCTTTTAGATTTAAAGATTTTATAAGAGATTTTAAAATTTTACGTTGCAACCGGAAATATTCCAGTTATGTCAATTTTTTATAGTATTTTTCAACGTCAAATGTCATTTTTTCTAGTTAATTTTCACATTTTTTTTATTTAATAGATATAATCAAGTATTTTTCTTTGTTACTTTCTATTTATATTAGCTAAAAAAATTTTTTTCAACCCGTTTAAATAACGACTGGAAATTTTAGAGCTTCTAACTTTAGTGCTTTGAATATAAATTTACAAATTAGAAAATGACAAAAAAATAAATAATGTCTAAAGAAAATTTCAGAAACATAAAAAATGGCCCTTAGAAGCTCTTTAATTCTCTTCTACATTTACATAAATGCTATTTTTTTTTCCTTGCTCGGTAGCAGGCTATAAGATAAAAAGTGTATATATGTATAGTTTGTTAATTCATATCAGAAATCTTAATATATTATCTCAAAATGTACATTATTATAAAATAAAATATAGAATTTATATATACAAGAGGAAAATATTTGAAGAAATATTTCCATCTTATATCTAATATTGTAAAAATATAACACTATAACAATTTAACACTAGAAACAAAAATAAAAATGAACAAACTGCATGCCCGAAATAATTTGAAAGAAACGTTGCGTATAATGTGTTTAAGTAACCAAACTGCATTTTATGCATCTACTAATAAAACTAATAAAATAAAGCTCACATTTAAATCATGGAAAATAAACTGAATGCAAATTCTTCGAGTTAGAAAACTATTTTGATGAAAATAACACAATTGTGGAGAGAAAGTACATAATATCGAATATCTGAATTATTACATTTTCTTCATTCGAGTAAAAGAATAAAATCACAGCTTTCTATATACATGTGAAGGTTTTCAAATATTTAGTTAGGCAAATTTACATATTTTTCCTTCCTTCGAATATAGTGATTTGTTTCGCATGTTGTTTTATACAAATATGTTAAATTGTTCCTGTTTAATTTGTAGAAAATAATAAATAAATCAAATTAAGTGTACAAATTTTGCTGCATTGTTACATGTGTAGGTTTGCTAAGAAAGAGAAGCAACTTTTCTTATTTTTTCAATTATTGAAGCAATAAATTAAACAGAGACAATGCCGAAAGAAAAACTTATATGTAGTTAGAAACTAAAAAATAAAAAAAAATAGAAAAACTAAATTTAAAATTGCATCGCGAAGAAGAGCAAATTTAAATGTTTTCCATGCTCCGTAGTATGCTATTAGATAAAAAAAAAATACTGCGCATTAGTTTTTCTTATTCAGACCGGAAATCATAACACCTTATATTAGAATGTACCGTGATTCCAACTAAAATGTGAAATTGGTAGAACCATTGCAATGTTTTCAACAGTCAACCGAGTTTAATTTTTTGTATAAATTAAAATTTTTATCTTGTTCGGTAGTATGCTAAAAAAGAAAAATAAAACTGTAAATTCCTTTTTCTTGCTTCATATCCGAAATTTTAACATGTTATTTCAAAATGCTTATTTACAACAAAAACGTAGAGTTTATTGCTATAAGATGCAAATATTAAAAAAAAAATGTATTTTCATCGTATTTCTATCATTGTAGAAATGTTGATTTAACAATAGAAATGAGAATAAAAAGAACAAACAGCATGCCCGAAATGATTTGAAAGAAATGTCGCGTGTAATGTGCTTAAGTAACTCCATTTTATGCATCGAAGAATAAAGCTAATAAAATAAAGCTCACATTTAAATCTAGAAAGAGAAATTGAATGCAAATTCTTTGAGTGAGAAAACTACTTTGATGAAAATAACAGATTTGTAGAGAGAAAGTATGTAATATTGAATATCTGAATTACATTTTCTTCATTAGGTTTAAAGAATGAAATCACATCTTTCTGTATACATGGGAAGGTTTTGAAACATTTATTCTGGCGAATTAGTGTATTTTTCTTTTCGTCCAGTATTGTGATTTATTTCGCATGTTGTTTTATATAAAGATGTTTAACTGTTCGTGTTTGGTTCGTAGAAAATAATAAGTGTAAAATAATGAGTGCATTGTCACGTGGGTATTTTAAAGAACTGAAAGGCATATTTTAGATTTTTATTTTTTAATAAAGTCATAAATTAATGGACAAAATATCTGATGAGAAGTTTATAAACGTTTGCTGCAACCTGTTTATGTTCTTTCAAGTTCAAATATTTAATAAGGGGTTTTAAATTTTATGTATGTTTTGCAACCGAAGATACTCAGTGATGTCAAATTTTTATAGTATTTTTCAACGGCAAAACGCGTTACTTCTAATTAATATTTACATTATTTTTTTTATTTTATAGATATAATCAAATACTTACCTTCAGTAATTTCTACTTACATTAGCTAAATATTTTTTCAATGAATTTAAACAACGGCTGTAGATTTTAGTGCTTCTAATAAGAATGATATGACAACGAATAAATTTTAATTTTTATAAACTTTGAATTAAAATTCACAAATTAGAAGAGGGCATGAAAATAAATAATGTTCAAGACGAAAAATTTAGAAAAATGAGACATGGTTTTCAGAGGATTCTATATTTCCTGATGCTTTTATATTAAGGATTTAAATTCGAATTTCTTTCATGCTCGCTAGCAGGTTGTAAAAATAAATAAATAAATACATAAAATTTTGGATATTTTTTATCAGAAATTTTAATATCTTATTTCAAAATATACGTTATTTACAACTAAAATGTAGAATTTATTGCTGCAAGCTGCAAATATTTTCCAAAATATTTTCATCCTAAATATTTAACATTATAGAAATGTTAATTTAAAAATAGAAAACGAATATAAAAAAGCGCAAACTGCATACCCGAAATGATTTGAAAGAAACGTATCGTGTAATGTGCTTAAGTAACTCCATTTTATGCATTGACGAATAAAGCTAATAAAATAAGCTCACATTTAAATCTAGGAAGATAAATTGAATATAAATTCTTTGAGTGAGAAAACAACTTTGATGAAAGTAACAGAATTGTGGAGAGAAAATACGTAATATTGAATATCTGAATAGCATTTTCTTCATTAGAGTAAGAGAATGAAATCACAGCTTTCTATGTCTATGCGAAGGTTTTCAAATATTTAGTAAGGCAAATTCGCATTTATTTCTTTTCGTCGGGTACAGTGATTTATTTCGTATGTTGTTTTATGCAAATATGTTAATTTGTTTCTGTTTGGTTTGATAATTAACAATTAATAAATCAAATTAAGTGTAAAATAACACTGATAAACAAAATTTCTGTTTCTAACTAAGTATGTGGTGACTTTTATATTTTAGGTGATCCTGTGAAAGAATATGCCATTAAAAAGTTTCCATCACCCACAGATTTAAAAAAAATTCAAAATCTTGAAAATCTGAATTTTGTAGTATTTATTCAACACATATAACTTATGAAATTTATCATTTGGTATTTTAGTAATGACAAACTTTTAAATAAACACTTATAAAGCTTAAAATAATATTTAAAACACTGAAAGTATGCATTGTTTATAAAGTTTCAGAAAATATTGAAGAATTTTTGTAAAAAGAAATGATATTAGTAAGAAATTTCATACTTTATGTATCGTTAAATGTCTTATTTGTGGCTGCTCTTTTATAGGCCATTGTTCCGAGTTATATTGACAATTTAAAGCAGACATTAAGCCACTTATATCATTAAAATAGCATAAATTATCTTTTCTTGAAAAAAATGTCGAATATTTCTTATGTCGATCTCGATAAATAGATATCTTTGTATTATTTTTCAGGAGATTCCAACCTTGCAATCTTGATTCAAGTAATTCTGTGTTTTTGATTGATAAATTTAAGTTTCTCACAAAATCATTTAATTCTTTTTGAGTAATTAGATGTAGTTCTTCATTTATGCCAGGAGAATAGTTCATATCAGATGTAGAGGAAGTTTCAGTTTAATCAATTTCCTTTTCTACGGCTGCATCGTCATATGTAAAATTTTCTCAAGGTTTCGGTATTTGTCAATCACCATTACGTAATGCTTGTCACATTGTTGAATCTAAGTTCGAGTACTTAATTTTATGTTTACTTCTTGTAGAGAATCATTTAATTTTTGTAATACATTAGTAGCAGTCAGTTATAAGATCCTTCGGCGTGCGTCATATCATGGGTATAGCAAAGGACATACACTTTTTTGTACCTTTCATTCACGCCCGGAGGTTTGTAGCACATCGTGTACAACAAGAATGAGGTGCTCATTTTCTTACCTTGTTCACCTATTTTATATCCAAAGTACATATAATAGGCAGTCTGTATTAACGGCGTGAAAGCGCATCGATGCTTTTTCAAATTTAGTTCCCCGCACACATAGCAAAAAGAATCGGGTTCATTAGCGCATCCTCTGGGCATGTTTTACATATTGTAGAGGAAAATATTATAATTATAATCAAAATTTTATTAAAAATTCTTACAGAACAAAGAAATAGTAGTACACTCGCCCCGAAAGTTTCAACTGTCATGGATTTGCGTTCAAATACTTTGGGGGTGGCTGAAGCTGTCTGTTCAAGGTCGCTAACATAAAATTTATTAAAAGGAAATATGTTTCTACTCTCTTGCTGTGTCTTCTATCGTTGTAATAAGAAAAAGGAATGTTTGTGTGAATCAAATACATCAAAGAGAATAATGTAATATAATTAAAATGCCTATATGATGCTTACTTACTCCAAAACTTATAAATGAAATTTCTCAAAATTGGAGGGTGATAGAAAATTTTTACAAACATATTCTTTTTCAGCAGCTTGAAATCTATAAGAAACACCCAACGTATACAGAGAAACAGAAAATTCGTTAAAATTTGTTTATCAGTGTAATTAAAGCATTGTTACGTAAGTGTGTTTAATAAGAAATAGAAAGAACTTTTCTTATTATGTGTTATTTTTTATCTTTAGTGAAAATCTCACAAAAAAAGCAAAGCTATCGAAAATACATTTTTTTGTTGCATTTTCGAGTAAACTTTGTGTTTGAACAACTTTTGAAAATATAAATTTTATCGAGGTGGAAGTTAAGTGAAAACCACTTGTTACGGGCATTGCAGAATTCGTTAGATACACTGTCAGATACACTGTAAAATTCGCCAATTTACACTAAACTATGCTTATTTTTCACAAATAATTTCCATACTCCCAGAAAACATATTCTACCCGTGTATTCATTTCGAAAGTCTAAAAAAGAGTCGCCTGTCACCAAAAATTAACACTGTCTCATAATAAATTACAAACAAAATTTGGCAGTGCTACGAAAATTGATCGCGAGTTATAAACACCATTTAAATTTTTCGACCCTCACCGTGGGGGGGGGGTCTCCTGTCACCAAAAATTAACACTATATCATAATAAACTACCGAACAAAATATGGCCGCGCTACGAAAGTTAGATCACGAGTTATAAGCATTTTAACTTTTTCGACCCTCACCGTGGGGGGTCTCCTGTTACAAAATTTAACACTGTTTCATAATAAATCATTAAACAAAATTTGGCCGCGCTACGAAAATTGATCGCGAGTTATAAGCATTTTAAATTTTTCGACCCTCACCGTGGGGGGTCTCCTGTCACCAAAAATTAACACTCTCTCATAAAAAATTACCAAACAAAATTTGGCCGTGATACGAAAATTAGATCGCGAGTTATAAGCATTTTAAATTTTTCGACCCTCATCGTGGGGGAGTCTCCTGTCGCCAAAAGTAACACTGTCTCATAATAAATTACCAAACAAAATTTGGCCGCGCTACAAAAATTGATCGCGAGTTAAAAGCATTTTAAATTTTTCGACCCCCACCGTGGGGGGTCTCCTGTCACCAAAAATTAACACTCTCTCATAATAAATTACCAAACAGGATTTGGCCGCGCTACGAAAATTAGATCGCGAGTTATAAGCTTTTTAAATTTTTCGACCCTCACCGTGGGGATCTCCTGTCACCAAAAATTAACACTGTCTCATAATAAATTACCAAACAAAATTTGGCTGCGCTACGAAAGTTAGATCACGAGTTATAAACATTTTAAATTTTTCGACCTTCACAGTGGGTTGTCTCCTGTCACCAAAAAGTAACACTCTCTCATAATAAATTACCGAACAAAATATGGCCGCGCTACGAAAGTTAGATCACGAGTTATATGCATTTCAACTTTTTCGACCCTCACCGTGGGTTGTCTCCTGTCACCAAAAGTAACACTGTCTCATAATAAATTACCAAACAAAATTTGGCCGCGCTACGAAAATTGGTCGCGAGTTATAAGCATTTTAAATTTTTCGACCCTCACCATGGGGGGTCTCCTGTCACCCAAAATTAACAATCTCTCATAATAAATTACCGAACAAAATTTGGCCGTGATACGAAAATTAGATTGCGAGTTATAAGCATTTTAAATTTTTCGACCCTCACCGTGGGGGGGGGGGGGTGTTCCTGTCACCAAAAATTAAAACTGTCTCATAATAAATTGCCAAACAAAATATGGCCGCGCTTCGAAAATTAGATCGCGAGTTATAAGCATTTTTAAAATTTTCGACCCTCAAGGTGGGGGGTCACCTGTCACCAAAAGTAACAGTGTCTCTTAATAAATTACCAAACAAAATTTGGCCGCGCTACGAAAATTGATCGCGAGTTAAAAGCATTTTAAATTTTTCGACCCCCACCGTGGGGGGTCTCCTGTCACCAAAAATTAACACTCTCTCATAATAAATTACCAAACAGGATTTGGCCGCGCTCCGAAAATTAGATCGCGAGTTATAAGCTTTTTAAATTTTTCGACCCTCACCGTGGGGATCTCCTGTCACCAAAATTAACACTGTCTCATAATAAATTACCAAACAAAATTTGGCTGCGCTACGAAAATTAGATCGCGAGTTATAAGCATTTTAAATTTTTCGACCCTCACCGTGGGGGTCTCTTGTCACCAAAAATTAACACTGTCTCATAATAAATTACCAAACAAAATTTGGCCGCGCTACGAAAATTAGATCGCGAGTTATAAGCATTTTAAATTTTTCGATCCTCACCATTGGGCGGGTCTCCAATCACCAAAAGCTACATTATCCTACCTTGTTTTATCTTAAGACGATTTTTTTCTATGCACATTCCATCAGGAATTTTTATCATTGAAACTATAGATTTATGGTAACTGAAATAAGAAACATAAGTTTGAGATTTGATATCCTCTAAATATCTGAAAAATACCGCGTCAATGTCTGCCGAAGTCTACGGAAGGATACCATGCCGAAGTTTGCCGAGCTGAAACGACGTTAGCCGAGTGTTAGGTTTTTTCGTTACCGATGTGTTAGGATTTTTCGCGTTACGGAATTTTTGGATTCGGTCGCCGCGCTCAAAGCCCGCGATAAAAGCTATGCAATAGCTTAAAACTGAAAGAAAATTGAGTAGTTTTTCTGAATAATGTTTCACTGCGCATGCGCGAATTCAATTCAAACATAATATGCAGAATGAGTTAGCTTAGTGTAAAAAGCAACATTTGTGAGAGAATCAAAATCATTCTTGAAATTTTTGAAACATATTGTCGATAAAATAAGTTCAAAATCCGTAATTTCCAAAAGGAAGCAAAAAGATGAGGGGTTCTATCTAAATATAGTAGTACGAGTAATAATTGTGTCTGCTGCAATCTGCTATATTGACATAAATCAATGGATATATTAATACAGTCCCTCTTTTTTTTTTTTTTTTTTTTTTTTTTTTTTTTTTTTTTTTTTTCACTTTGGGAAAAACGAATATTCAGCTTATCAGTGATAACTTTCAGAATTTTCAAGCTATGTTTTAGTCATTTTCACGAAAGTGACTCAATAAATTTAGCTAACACATTACGCTTATAACATTTTGATTGCATTCACGCATTCGCAGTGAAGCATTTATTGGTTTTATGTTTTAAACAATTGTTAGTGAAGTTATTCGCCTAAATTTCATTCACACTGTGGGAACAATTTTTGGTACAGTACTTGAGCTACTCTGCACTGCTATTGGCCAATTTGTACATGAAGTGAATATCTACCAGCTACTTTCCTGAAAAAAAATTAAATGTTCTTTTTCAAGGCGCATACTGCTCAAATGATTGGGATAAATCAATTATACCCCTTCCAGAGATCTCATGAAGGACACCACCTAGAGGAGTACAACGACATTTCCTACCATGTGTTGATATATAACTCTCAATCACTAAGGTATACCATGATTCTCCTAAATGTTTGTCAGTATATTTTTGAGACACACTATATATCTATGGAAAAAATTCTAATAATCTCATTTCACTTAAAAATATTAGATTGACATCTCATAAATGAATAGAACATGAAAAAAAAGTTTATTTTTAATACTTAAATGAATTGGTACTAACTCAACACACTATCCGACTACACAAGTAACTTTTCTTTATTTTATGAAAATTTAACTTTTTTCAAAATGAAAATAGTGATATTTCTAGAATTTTATAAGATGAAAAGCCATGATATTTGAATGTGTCTTCTTTTATTTAATGTATGTGTATAACTAGTACATGGACATTTAAATTTAAAAAAATCGATACGATTCTCTTATTTCTCTTTCTAATTCGTTTTAAATCCTTTTCCCTACTTGTGTATGGATTGATAAGGTCTTACGAAAGGAAAAAAGTTTGACAATAAATTTTCCTTACATGCAAGAATCTTTCGATTATACTGTACTTTCATTTAATGTAAACGGGATAAGATATTGTTACCGACAGTGATTAGACCTTTATCACCTGAAGCAATAAATTAGATGAAACAGAATTTTTCTTCTAATTGCATCGCTATAAGTGAAACTGTAAGAGGAATGAACTTTATTTTCTTTTACGTCTAGAAATCCAATATCTGACAAAGTATTTATTTTCTTCCATAAAATTAAGCAATATATTTTTATTAATGCACAATTTAATCGATGCAGGAAAGATTCACTTTGCAAAGAAATGAAGTCAGTATCTACTTTATTGAATTTTTGAATATTTTAAAAAACATAATTGAATTAATGCTATTTTGTGTAGAAAATGGCAATTAAAAAGAAGTAGAATACTTCAAAACGAAATTCGTTAGAAAATACATGTACATAGCAAAGAAAACTCACATTCGTAGCACTTTTTTTGTATTTTTAGAGAAATAAATCAATGAAGCAGTTTCTGTCGTTCGACAAGATTTCAACATCACAATTTTGACGGGTTCTACCACCTCGTGTTATTTAAATACGTTTAAAAAAACTGCTTTGGGAGAGTGGTACGATTTAGAATAAAAAATCCGAGTTTTGTATAGGCCCAAGACAAAATTTTATGCAGATGGAATTAACAAGCTTGTGTGTGTAATGATAAATGTTTTAATTTAGATGGAGATTATGTTGAGAAGCAGCCGCATAATGTACTTTCAAATATAAGCAAAAAATGTTTTCCTTAATAAGCTTTTTTTTCTTGAATTCATAAACAACTCTTATTTAAAAAACATCCCTCTTATAAGTATAAAGAACTGGCATAACAAAACCTACAACTGAATAGTAAGCACTGCAAATAGGATAGCGATCTAAGGGATCGTCGAGTTTATTTCCACTACCTGGTGATTCGGCGTTCTTTAGACTCTAAAAAATTTCCAAACAGCAGTTTGGGAAATTAACAAAACCAATTTACAAAAAAATTACGTCGTGCTCGTGATACTCCTTGCTCCAACAAAATTATTGATAAATTATGTGATTACAATTGGAGTCTATGGGAATTTCGCGAAACACCAGAAATAGTGCCAAATTAGAATCACTTTCGGC
Organism: Maratus speculifer; assembly: GCA_964019185.1. Taxonomy (NCBI): domain Eukaryota; kingdom Metazoa; phylum Arthropoda; class Arachnida; order Araneae; family Salticidae; genus Maratus; species Maratus speculifer. The sequence continues at coordinate 162,449,784 of OZ025294.1, read as the reverse complement.
GAGTAATTTTTATCACCAATTTGGAAATATATCCCCAAGTTGGTGACAAACTTTTTTGGTTGCCGGGATAATCAAGTAATACCGAAATGCGTAAAGAAATATCCGTATTAGTGTAATTTAAAGAAACATAAGCAGCCCTAATATTAATATTTTAAGTTTGAATGAATTTTTTTCCGGAATATTCCTATAATACGGCTGAATTAGCAATGCATTACAACGCTACAAATGTGCAATAAATTATAGAAAATAACAGTGAAAAGAAACCAATGCGTAAATGCAGGAAAATGTTGTAAAATTGATATTAATAAAGGCAATTTAACATTAAGCCTATTCATTTCAAAAAGTAAACGTATACATACTTAATTGACAAAAATAATGATGTCCCATCAAAAACATAAATGTGAAAGAATGCCAAGCTCGTAAACGGTTTTGCTAATAAAAGATGTGAAATCTAACTGGAAACCAAGTTCTTTCGAGGCTCCTTAAATCACAGCTTCTGTCATGCGTAATGATCTTCGCTTGCGTAAAATGATTTATTAAGGGGACTCAGGGGTTGAAAACTTTTCAAAAAATCGATTTTTTTATGATCTAATTTGATTATTCATTTAATTCTTAACTCAATGCAAAAAACCGCATAAAAATATTTGCATTTTTAACGGAGTTATAAGCATTTATGTATCAACACTTTCATAGCTGCATCCATATAATTTCAACTTTAAGTCGCGTTTTCTCAAAACTTGATTTTTGATGACTAACAAGATTAAAAAAAAAAAAAACTATTTGATGGAATGGCTTAATTCTTTTTTGCATGCATATAACATCATTATCTCATATAACATCATTATCTAGATTATGAATTAATATATTTTAGATAGTTTATGTGCAATAAATTATAGAAAATAACAGTGAAAAGAAACCAATGCGTAAATGCAGGAAAATGTTGTAAAATTGATATTAATAAAGGCAATTTAACATTAAGCCTATTCATTTCAAAAAGTAAACGTATACATACTTAATTGACAAAAATAATGATATCCCATCAAAAACATAAATGTGAAAGAATTCCAAGCTCGTAAACGGTTTTGCTAATAAAAGATGTGAAATCTAACTGGAAACTAAGTTCTTTCGAAGCTCCTTAAATCACAGCTTCTGTCATGCGTAATGATCTTCGATTGCGTAAAATGATTTATTAAGGGGACTCAGGGGTTGAAAACTTTTGAAAAAATCGATTTTTTATGATCTAATTTGATTATTCATTTAATTCTTAACTCAATGCAATAAACCGCATAAAAATATCTGCATTTTTAACGGAGTTATAAGCATTTATGTATCAACACTTTCATAGCCGCATCCATATAATTTCAACTTTAAGTTGCGTTTTCTCAAAACTTGATTTTTGATGACTAACAAGATTTAAAAAAAAAAAAAACTATTTGATGGAATGGCTTAATTCTTTTTTGCATGCATATAACATCATTATCTCATATAACATCATTATCTAGATTATGAATTAATATATTTTAGATAGTTTAATATTTTGAGTATTTTTAATGGAAAAAAAGTTGTATTTTTTTAGGTTTTTTTTTAAACTTTCAACTTTGAGAGATTTTTTAATACTGTTTTTATTAAGTAATAGTTATATCCTTAATTCATAATCTAGATTATGATGTTATATGCATGCAAACAAAAAAATTTAAGCCATTCCATCAAATAGTTTTTTTTTTTTAAATCTTGGTGTTAGTCGTTAAAAATCAAGTTTTAAGAAAACACGACTTAAAGATGAAATTATATGGATGCGGCTATGTAAGTATTGATACATAAATGCTTATAACTCCGTTAAAAAAGCTAATATTTTTATGCGGTTTTTTGCATTGAGTTAAGAATTAATTGAATAATAAAACTAGATCATAAAAAAATCGATTTTTTGAAAGGTTTTCAATCCCTGAGCCCCCTTAAGTTACTCCCTATTCATTAGAGCGACTTGGCTAGTTTTCAGCCACCAACTTTTATCTCTGAATCCGAGTACAATTTAGTCTAGTACGTCATTGGCAAAGATCTAGCCAATCAAGTATTCGAGTAAGTATATCGAAGTTAAACTATTGATAAGTTAAGGAATTGATCAACTTTAAGTTATGATCAACTAAACACAGAAATTTGAATAAGAGAGAATTTGCCAAATCTCTCTATTGAATAGCAAGTATTGTAACAAATCATTTTAAGCAATCGAAGAACATTACACATAATAGGAGCTATAATTTTAGGAGCTTCGAAAGAACTTGGTGTCTAGTTATATTTAACTTCTTTTATTAGTAAAATCGTTAACGAACTTGGCATTCTTTCACATTTATGTTTTTGATCGGATATATTTTTTAAGTTTTAAGGATCCCTGGAAAAGCGTAACCTACCTGTTATATTACGAAATACTGCCTAAAATTGAAAAAAATCACAAAGAAACACCATTTGAACTTTTTTTTTTTTTTAAGATTTATAAATTTAATTTTCTAAATATTTATCTAAATTTATTCTTTAAAATATTAGATTGTTTTAGTGAGTCGTAAACTGTTAAACTGATATTAAACTATGCATTGATAAAAGCGCATAAATATTTTAAATATTATACATTTTTTGTAAATTTTTTTTTGTACATTTATTATCTACATTTTCGAGTTAAAAATGTTTTACTGTTACGGTTTCAAAGTCACTTGTCTTTTTTTGGTTAGAAGTTACAGAATCATAATTAAACCCATTGTTATTTCAGTGCATATAGAAATGTACGAGCTACTGAAAATACTTATTTACACAGATTTTAAAGTACACAATTTTAAAATCTGTGGTGAGTTAGCAGAGATAGGCTTTAATTCTTTCAGGAGCAAAGCAATCCCACTATTAAAATGTTGAAATTAATAGATGACATGATTTTGAAAGCCGATTTTTTTTTTTTAAATAAGAATAATCTATGATAAAAAGTTAATTAAATCCAATTGATTTTTTAAATCATCAGATTTTAAAACATTCATCTTTTCTGTAAACATTTTAATAAAAATTTTAATTTTTCTTAAGAAAGGTGTTATAATAAAAATAAGATACAATGACATGTTTCGGAATCGTCAAATAAGTTCCATAGTCATAATATAAATAAAACAAAATTTCAAAATATTTCTCGGTCAATACAAATGACACGCGACATTGAGATATAAATAACAAAAAAACACGCGCTCTATTGCAAAAAATTAAATTAAAATATAGACCATGATCTAAAACATAAATAAAAATTATTATTGTTATTATTATTATTATTAAATTTTTTAAAAAATATATTAAAAAATGATTATTGTTATTATTATTATTATTAAATTTTTATTTATGTTTCAGATCATGGTCTATATTTTAATTTAATTTTTTACAATAGTGCGCGTGTTTTTTGTTATTTATATCTCATTGTCGCGTGTCATTTGTATTGACCGAGAAATATTTTGAAATTTCGTTTTATTCATATTATGACTATGGAACTTATTTGAAGGTTCCGAAACATGTCAATGTATTTTATTTTTATTATAACGCCTTTCTTAAGAAAAATTAAAATTTTTACTAAAAAAAAGAAAAAGCTATATTTTACGCATATAATAAACAATTTTATTTGCTTACGAAAATTCTAGTGCCAATTTAACCTTTGGGAATGAAAATAAATGGATCAGAGATACACCACAGCCCCAAAAGTGGTTAAAAGAAAAAGCTATATTTTACGCATATAATAAACAATTTTATTTGCTTACGAAAATTCTAGTGCCAATTTAACCTTTGGGAAAGAAAATAAATGGATCAGAGATACACCACCGCCCCAAAAGTGGTTAAAAGAAAAAGCTATATTTTACGCATATAATAAACAATTTTATTTGCTTACGAAAATTCTAGTGCCAATTTAACCTTTGGGAATGAAAATAAATGGATCAGAGATACACCACCGCCCCAAAAGTGGTTAAAAGAAAAAGCTATATTTTACGCATATAATAAACAATTTTATTTGCTTACGAAAATTCTAGTGCCAATTTAACCTTTGGGAATGAAAATAAATGGATCAGAGATACACCACCGCCCCAAAAGTGGTTAAAAGAAAAAGCTATATTTTACGCATATAATAAACAATTTTATTTGCTTACGAAAATTCTAGTGCCAATTTAACCTTTGGGAATGAAAATTAAATGGATCAGAGATACACCACCGCCCCAAAAGTGTTTAAAATTAAAGAGTTAATTTAAAATAATTTCTAAAAATATTAAAGCGTGCAGATACACAATTGTGAATGTAATTGCTATAACTCTAACATAATAGAAAGTGGGTTAAAAATCGATTACAAAAAATTATCTTAACTTGCAAAAAAGAATGACGAGTGCGAAATCTAACTTATTACGCTTGAAACCTTTATGGGGACACAGCACTTTAAAATTGGTCAAAAAATTGATTTTCTTTTTTTAATATTAACTGACTGTTTCCTTAATTCTGAATATATTGACACCTCATTTTTACATAAACGGTAATTATATCGTGATACATTGCTAATTTTGTTAATATATCCAACACACTACCCATACAAAGGTAAACTTTAAAGTCATTTTCTGTATGCTCATACTTTTATAACTCACTTGTTTGAAAAATACTAAGTCTCTTTTGCTAATTTAGACAGACGATTGAATTCTTTACTTATTCTCTATTATGTATTTAATATTTTGTGCATGGACTTAATGTTGAAACTTATAATTAATTTTTTAAAATATATAAGTGAGAGTTTGCTAAATTTCCTTCATTTTTCATTATATACAAGAGAAAAAAAATCTTATTAAACAGAAAATCTCATACATCTAAAAATTCATCCACACTTTTATGTCATATGTTCTACTGAATGTAGAAAAAAATCGAAAGTACTGAACCAAAATCTCTAGGGATTTTTAAAAAGAGTTTTTAATTAAGTTTTACTAAAACAGGCTACTCTACAAGACTTTTTTTTAATTTATTTAATTTTTGGAATTAAGTACTTCGCCATCACACATATTACAGTCTTATGAAAAATAAAGAAAAAAAGTTTCAAGCGTAAGTGTCCTCTTAAAATATATTTATAATTGAAGAAATCTAGATGAAATTTATGACCAAAGATATCCCATGCGATTAATAAAGAACGTTACTTAGGTAGAAAAAATTATGAATAATTTTATTGGTTAAAAATAACGAAAATATAATTTTACAAATAATTACTACATTGTTATAGATGTTAATATATAATACAATAAGCTATGTGAAAATTTAACCTAACCTTTAGATTCATGACCAATACAATAAAAAAGTACATTAAAAAAAGGGGGAAAAAAGACAAATTTTATTGATAGCTTAATAAATCCACGCTGATAGGGATTTTTAAATGTCGTTATTTTAAACATATTCTGTCGTAGGTGATAAAAAGCGATAAAATTAACCAGCAATTGTCTTTGTCTTTTAAATAATCCATTTGCTTTTACTTCAATGTCCCCATAAACATTATTTTTATTGTTAAAATATATTTTATATTTCATTAACTTGTATTTTTAATGTATTAACAAATCCTTCTCCAAGTTCTATCCGTTGTTGATATTTGGTTTTTCTGTTTAAAATCTACATAAATAAACTATTCCAATTATACATGGATGATTGTAATTGAAATATGTGTGCTTAATGACAGTTATATATTTAAACCGACCATTAGTATAACCAGAATTTTCTGTAAAACTGCACCCAGGGGATTTTAATCCTATAAACTTTTACGGCAATTAATGTAAAACCAATAGGTATTTCACTGAATATTGTGGTATCAGAGGAAATTGAGCTTAGGCTTAACATTTTAAATATAGAAAAAAAATTATAAATCCAAAAACTGTCTCTCTTTTTTATATAACGCATTTATATGAATGAAATAATAAACAATTTATTTTTAACCGACTTCCAAAAAGGAGAGAAGGTTATAAATTCGACGCGTATATATTTTTTAATGTATGTTCACCGATTACTCCGAAACTATCCATCCAATTAATTTGGTTTAGGTGTTAAATGAAAGAGCTTGTCCTCGAATTAGTACCACTTCCGTTTCATAGAAATTGGTTCAGTACTTTTTTAGTAATTAGACAAAAACTAAAATAATTAGTGATTTTTCTCTAATTAAAAGTGTTGAATAAGTTCAGTGAAGGGAGTGCAGACAAAATGGCCGAGCGGTCTAAGGCTCCAGATTTCAGCACTGTTCTCGAAAGAGAGAGAGTGGGTTCGAACCCCACTCCTGACATACATGTATACAATAACCTTTTCTGTATTATAAATTATGTATGTTTTTTACAAATTAAATACTAATTTTGCTATTAAGAATATTTTGTATTTAACCGTTAACAAAGGGTATCAGCGATCTTTTATCGATTCAATATTTTATCAATGAAAAAGTACTAAAATAATAGTCTTGCAAAAAGTAACGTGACCTTGAATAAGCTCGCCGAATAGATTGCAGTCAGCACAACCTAGCGGTTTAAGGCGGTTGATTTAAGCTTTAGTTCTCGAAAGGGAGCGTGGGTTCGAACAGCACTCCTGGAATATGTGTATAATATATAGTGTTTTTTTTTTCGTATTATATTTTTTTTAACCGACTTAAAAAAAGGAGAAGAGGTTATCATCAATTCGACGAGTATGTATTTTATTCTCTATGCATGTTCACCGATTACACCGAAACTATTCAACTGATTAAAGTAGTATTTGTGTTAAACGAAAGAGATTTCTCTGGAATTAGAGCCACTTCCATTTCATCGAAATTGGTTCAGTACTTTTTCAGTAATTAGGCAAAAACTAATAAAATTAGCGATTTCTCGCAAATTAAAAGTAACACGGTCGTTGAATAAGCTCGCCGAATGGTGTGTAGTCAGGAAGGTCGAGCGCTCTAAGTTACCAGATTTAAGCTTTGGATCTCAAAAGGGACTTGGGTTCGAACCCCACTCCTGACATAGTTTACATCCATGTACAATTTACAATTTTTTTCGTATTATAATTTTTATTAATCAACTACAAAAAGAAGGAGGAGGTTATCAAATCGATGCGTATGTATATATATATATATATATATATATATATATATATATATATATATATATATATATATATTAATGTATGTTCACTGATTACTCCGAAACTATCCAACCGATTTATTTGGTTTTTGTGTTAAATTAAAGAGGTTACTCGAATTGGTACCACTTCTATTTCATCGAAATTGGTTCAGTACTTTTCTAGTAACTAAGCAAAAACTAATAAAATTAGGAATTTCTTGCAAAGTAAAAGTAACGTGGACGTTGAATAAGCTCGCCTAGTGGAGTGCAGTCAGATGTCCGTGCGGTCTAAGGCACAAGATTTAAACTCTGGTTCTCGAAAGAGATCGTGGGCTCGAACCCCCTCATGACATATGTGTATAATTTAATATTTTTCCGTGTTATAATTTTTATTAACCGACTTCAAAAAATCGTTAACTTTTAACTAAAAAGAGAAAAATAAACTTTTCTACCAAAAATTGAACCGACTTCAAAAACTACTGCAAAGTGAAAAATATTTTTTTTTTCATAATAGTAACAAGAAATTAAATTAAGAGCGTAGTATTTACCATGCGTAATATTATATTTATGTATATTAATTTGATTTTTTGGAGTCGGTGCCAGCCAAGCCAAGTTCAAAATTAAAATTAAATATCCAGTAAAATAATAAGGATAAATTTTTTAATTAAATATTAAATCGTAAAAAAACTCGTTGATACTTAGATGTGTGGCTATTGAAAATTACATGAAACTTGGCTTGGCTGGAACCAACTCCAAACAATCAAATTAATGTACATAAATATAATATTACGCTCTTAATTTAATTTCTTATTACTATTATGTAAAAAAAAAAAAAATTCACTTTTGCAGTAGTTTATGAAGTCGGTTCAAATTTTGGTAGAAAGGTTTATTGAGTTTAGAATACAAAATCTTTAAAAATTAAGTTGAAATATTTATATATATATATATCACTTTAAAATGTGCATGTGGTACTTGTACAAATGTTTAACCCACTCGGTTCAGGTGTACCATTAATAGTGCATGAATTTTCATTGAATATTACTTTGTCTTAAAAATTAATTTATTGCTCTCTACATATAGAAATGATAGTATTTTTCTATGCATTTCTTATTATGACTTCATTTATGTTTTCACATTAAATAATAACAATAATGGTAAAAGTTTACGTTGCTCTCTTTGCAGCACTGGCGACTCCTTTATTTTACACATATATTTTACTCCATTTAAACTTCTCTGTTCTGATGTTGCCTGTAAGGGACACTAATGAACAACCTTTAAATTTGTTTAAATGCGTCTATGGTTATTAAAATTACTTCTAGTTAAATATATATATATATATATATATATGTAATAATAATTCGACGAAGGCTATGTTCCGTAAACTTCAAAGAATGTAACTTCTAAGAATCAGCAGCAGCATGAGCAGAGTAGTCGCTCCGGCAGTTGGCAAGCAGTGGAAGAGTTGCATTGGGGAATTTCCTCATTATAAAAACAAAATCCATGAGTCTTTCAATTCCTTTATTTATTAACTCATAAACTACGTAAGTTCTTCCCCACATTCACCTTGGCCTGATCATCAAATATTCCAAAACTTCGTGATTAAGCTGCATTCCAAGAAATTAGAATTTTTCGGGGAAAAAGAAACAGCATCCTAATATTTTAAAAGTCAATCGTATTGTCGAAAAAAATGACATGGCTTCCGAGTAGTTTAAAGGAGAGATGCATTCTAACCTCCTAAAAGACCAAATGAAAAAATCATTTTTACGACAAAACTAGCGCCCTCCTACTCCGCGTCAATCATTTTAAAAAGCCAATTAGGATGAACTCGAGCCTCAAACGGACAAAAATGATCAATTCTAATTGGTCGTAGCAGGCGGTCCTTGGCAAGAACTATATTTTTTCCTCGGAAGAACAAACCCTTTAGCTACGCGTAGTAACACCTGTCACGCGATGTTAAAAATAAAAAATAAAATTAAAATCCCAGAAATATTCCAGAAAGTAAAAAACTTACGAAATACCTCCAGCCTTTTTGAGAAGCAAGAAATAATTTATTAATAACTAAAGTAAGAAAAAGAATTTTAGCTGTTACAAGTTACGAAACTAAGATTGAAATATGTTCCACAAATTTAGAATTGAAGCTAAGAGAGAACAAAAAAAAAATAGCGAATTTTTTTTTTTTTTATTACAAATCCCCCCTCCCAGAAAGACGGGTGAAAAAGTAGGTCTGAGACCTGCAATTTCACAGAAAGGGAGATGATTCAGACTTAGCTCACGAAGTTGTTGATATAAGTAATAATAATTAGATACTAAATAAAAAAAATTTAAATTAATTTCTCTTTTTTATATAAATATAGAATTCAAATTTAAGAACACCAAGGTGATGCGTGGAATAACTTTAAATTTAAATACAATAAAATAGGCATCAGTACAAATACAAGATATAAACTTGTTTAAATTACACATCATAAAGCAATTACCCATAATAATAACATAAAAATGAAACATAAAAATGAAAAACAATAACGTTGTATTCTTTTTTAACAATGTCAAATCTAGAAATGGAAGAATTTAATAGAACTTTCTTGAAATCAATGCTGAAAGTTTGTTTCAAAAATCCATTTAAGAGTTATATTTGGAGTATTCATGATCTCTTTTCAAGGAAGTCTAATTATATCTTATTAATTGTCCAAGAGTCATATTTGGAGTGGTATCGTCCATTGCCTCTTTTCAAGGAGGTCTAATTATATCGTTATTAATTGTCCAAATTCAATATAGTAAGACATTTTATAATATAGTAATAATAAACTTTAACAATGTAAATAATAAACAATATAAGTAAGAAACATAATAAGGAAAAATATCAATAATAATAAATATTATAAGTATAAGTAAATCTCATAATAATAAATATCACAAAAGACATTCTTTAAATACTTAATCTCGTTTATCTCATCTCAGGCATTTGGGATGAAATATAGGGAGAAGTGGAATAGAATAAAGAATATAAGCAATTATTTAATCATTTACTTAATCTGGTAATTCGAGTACAGGATTAAATAGGAAAATGTACAAAAAAAAAATTAAAATATAATATGATAAATTAAAATAAAATAAAGATAAATAAAAATTTTGTTCATGTTTGAGAATGCACGTGACCTTCAAACTACTAAGACTCTTTAAAAGAAATATTAATAAATAATAAAAATAAAAGACAAGATTATTAATGTCAATTCATGTCAAATAATTACGCAATAAATATTCTCTCTGTGTGATAAAACATTGCAAGATGCAAGTAGGAAAGAAAAAAAGAAACAAAATTATATTATATAATTGACATGTACTTGGACTGGAATGCAGAAGCAGAGAAAGAGAGAAAGAAAAAAAAATTAAAATAAAGTGATAAAAATTTTGTTACTTGGCAAATAATTAATTTATTAATTGATAGATTAAATTTAATATTACAAATAGGTTCAGTTGAAAAATATATATTTTTAAATATTTATTTGTTATTATATTATTCTAAGTAGGGTAATTCAGTACAGAATAAGAAATTTCCACTTTGTTCGTCTACGCCGGCATAAACAAACAAATATAAAAATTTCCAGACAAGTGACACTCTCGCTGCAGTCAAGAGATATCATTGCCATTCTGTAAGAATTACAAGATATTATCTGAATTAAAATATGGAAAGAAATTTACTGTTTACGAGAAAAAAAATGTAAAATGATAAACTAGAGATATAGTCTAAGCAACAGTTTTTACTTGAGTTTGTTGTTGTTGATTAGGGGGTTGTTGCTCATGACTTAATTTAAATTTATCAGGGGAATAATAAGGCCTTAATTTAGATACATGTACTATTTCTGAACTTTTGAACTGGTTTTGCCTATCAATTTCAAAATTTACTTCGGATAATTTGCTAAGAATTTTATAAGGGCCACTAAATACTTGTGATAACTTTCTAGTATTAGGGTACTGAAATTCTTCATAGATAACTAGATCTCCTATTTTAAATTTTGGTTCGATATAATCTTTATCATAATATCTTTTATTTTTTAAATGAAATTCATCAGTTCTTGTTTTAGCAATTTTAAGTGCTTCATGAGCAGGGGGATAATAATTTTGTTGTAAGGGGGAGTCATAGGGTAATTGGCCAAAAAGCAAGTAAGCAGGTGGAAATTTAGTAATAGAATGGGGTGTATTATTATATTCATTAATTACCTCAGTTAAAAGCTTAGTCCAGGGAATTTTAGAGGTAGAGGAGTTTACTTTACATTTTAATCTAGTTACTATTGTCTGATTTACTCTTTCACATTTCCCATTCGTTTGTGGATGATGGGCAGTGATCAAACGTTGTTTAATATTATGATTTCGCAGGAATTTTTTGAATCTTGAACAAGTAAAAGCAGCATTCCTGTCACTAAGTATTTTTTGAGGGGACTGTACACTTGAAATCTTACTAAAACAGAATAATTGTTGACGGATTTTGATATTGAAGATTTGTTTCAGACAATTTGTGTAAGTTTCTGTAGTGACACTTTTGGAAGGGAATGCCCAAACATATCTTGTGGCATGGTCTATTATAATATGGAGATATTTTTTTGTAGAATTATAATAATTGAACCCTCCTACAGTATCAACAGACAGACAGTCAAAAGGTTGATCTGTAGTGGGCGTAGCTTGTAATAAGCCAAATTTTTTCTGTCTAGGTTTTTTATTTTTCTGGCAAATATCACAGTATTTAACAAAGTTAGTAATGTCTTGGGTCATATCTGGCCAATAATAGTTAGGAGAAATTAAATTTTGCATTTTTTGAACACCAGGGTGACTAAACTGTTCATGAGCAACACTAAGAAATTTTTTTCTTAGGGACATGGGAACTACCACTTTACGAAAACCTTTTCTTTTAACTATAATCAGTCCATTGTCATTAATATAATTTGATCCACACACATTTTCTTTTTCTTGCATCTCAATCTCTTTAACGTCAAGAAGAAAAGTAAGGGGTTTACAAAAATGAGAAATAGGGTTTCGGGACAACATGTCGGCTTCGACATTTGTAGATCCCTTTAAGTACTCTATTTTGTAATCGAACATACTTAACTTCAATGACCACCTAAATAATCGACCTCTTAAATGTTTGACATTTTTTAACCAAACAAGAGATGCATGATCAATATGGATGGTAAATTGTACACCGTGAAAGTAATGATAAAATTTATCTAAAGTATCAATGATAGCAAGACACTCTAGTTCGGTAATGAAATAATTTTTCTCATAACTTCTCAATCCTCTAGAAAAATAAGCAATTGGATGTAAAAAGTTATTATGGTCGGGTTGTTTAAGAACTGCACCTACCGCCACCTGAGAAGCGTCAACAAACATGTGTAGGGATAATTTTGGGTCATAAATCTTTAAAATTGGTTTAGCAATGAGGGCATCTTTTAATTTTTGAAAAGAGTTTTGACATTCAGTATTCCATTCCCAAATAGCATCTTTCTTAAGTAATTTATTTAGGGGGTGTCTAATTTCAGCATATTTGTCAATAAATTTATGATACACATTTATAGAACCAAGAAATCTTTGTAATTCTTTAGTATTAGTAGGAGGTTTTAATTTTTTAATTGTTTCTATATTAAAATTAGCTGGAGTTAAAGTTCCATTTTGGATTTCATACCCTAGAAAATTGATTTGTTTTTGAGCAAAAGTACATTTAGATAATTTTAATTTAATATTTTCTATTGGGCATAAATCAAAAATTGGATGAGATGCTGTATATGTTCATCTATTGATTTAGAAAAAATAATTATATCATCAAAATAATAACAAGCAAAGTCTATTTTATATTTTGTAAGAATTCTCCTAATTGTCCTGTTGAAAATTGCGGGGCCTACCTTTGCACCAAAGGGGAGAACATTCCATTCCCAGAGTCCACAATTAGTAGTAAAGGCTAACTTTTCGGAATCGGCTGGGTGAATAGGTATGTGCCAATAGCCTGAGGCTAAATCTAGTGTAGAGAAATATTGGGCACCACTATATTTGTCTAAAATTTCATCTATTCCGGGCAAAGGTTCAGCGTCATTTTTCATAATAGAATTTAATTTTCGGTAATCAACACACATTCGGGTTTTTTGCCTTCATCTCGTTTATTTACTAACGTAACTGGAGAAGAATATGGGCTATAACTTTCTTTAATTAACCCAGCAGCTAATAAGGATTGGATTTGCTGAGATATTTCTTTTTCATCAGCATTGGATGTACGATAAGACCTCAAAGATATTGGTAGGTCAGATTTAAGATAAATACGCTGAGGTTCAATATTAATTCTCCCTACATCATATTTATTTTTTGCAAAAATATCTAAATAATCCCTGAAAAGTTCCCTTACATTTTTATTTTGAATAGCACTCAGACTCCCCAATATATTATAATCATCATTATTAGTTCGCGGCAAGGATTGAGGAGTTATGGTATTTCCATAATCGGGTTTTCACAGTAGTATCATTTTTTATAATATCAAAATGAAGCAATTCTAAGTTATCACTGGATATGTTGACATATTGGTTTAACGAAATATTCTCTTGTAACACATGGCTTTTTGCACAATCAATTTTCAATTTAAATTTGGCACAATCAGGTAAACCTAAAATAGCATAGTCCAAATCAAGCTTACTTACTAAAAAATTTACATATCTCTTTATATTACCAAATTTAATACATAATCGACAAGATTTATTAATTGTAAGAGTTCCCTGTGCCTGTCTAATAGTAATAGGGGTAACATTATGTAAATTACCATTTAAATATCGAAAAAATTTGGGGGATAAAATTGAGACAGTTGATCCACTATCAACCACGAAATACACTTTGTTATTGCCCACATATCCAGGGATGATTAATTGTCATATATTATTAGTAGGGGGTGGTTGAATATGAGCAGGAGTTTGAGATTGAAAGGAATTTGTGTTAAATATACAACTCCTCTCCCAATGATATGCATTTTCTATGCCTCTGTTTAAACATACTCTGCACGGACGACTAGGGTAGTTGTTTTGATAATGAGTTGCAGGCATTCTAGGAGTGAAAAACCTAGGATTAAAATTTTGGAATGGATTGTTTGGAGTAGGTCGAGTCCAATGTCTGGGCTGAAGATTGGGATTGTGCATAGGTCTAGTTTGTTGAAAATTTCTATTGCTGTTATTAGAGGTATGACTTTGAATTGCTGCTAATTGTTTAGCAATGCGAAACCATTCACGAGTATTGGAAGGAGGGTTAACCATCAAACAATTTTGATACTCCGGCTGAAGTCCATCAGTTAATCCCTGTATAATTAAATTTTCCCCAAGCTGAAGTTGCCTTCCAATCTCAACTTTCTTTCTAAAATAAGAATCCAAATCACTTAGATCATTCAACTTTAAGGAGGTAAACTCAGAAAATTTTGCAACTCTAACCTTAATGAATTTTTCAGTTAAAAACTCGACAATTTCCTTATAATAGCACAATCCAAACAATCATTTATATAAGCTTTTAGCGCTTCCCCGTTTAAATATTTTGAAAGATTTTGTTTTTTCCACTCATTATCTTTTTTTTTTCTCCAGAACATTCATTATCAAAGTGTTTAAACCACTTAAAAATGTCCATGCCTGACTCAAAGTCAAAAGGGACAATATCAACTTTATTTTCTGACATTTTTTTTTCTTTTACTAATCCTGACCTTAATAACATGAAAGAAGGATAATTCATATGTAAAATATTTAAATGCTATATTTCAATTATTAAAATTCAATTACTATACTTCAAATACTTCAATAAATAACAATAAAAATAATAAATAATAAATAAATCAATTCTGTTTGAATTCATGTGAAATAAAAAATAATAAATAAATAAGTAATAAAATAATAAAATAATAAATATCGGTTTTCCATACATGGGAAATAACAAAAATTTTAAGAACATAAATACTTTTCTTTACGTATTCAAAATAAATTTAGCAACAGAGTATTTTTTAAGAACAAAATAATCCATCTTTCGATTTTAAAAAACATCTTTAAAACTAAATAAAATTTCTATGAGCAGAAAATTTCAATTAATTATAAATTAAGAACAAATTTATTTTTTAATATCTGTAATAAAAGAGAAAGAAAAAGTCAAGAATTTAAACAACGAAATTATTATTAAAATTTCTTAATCAATAAACAAATAAAATAATAAATAATAACTTACAGACACCTCGATGTGGCCTTGTTCAAATACCTAAAATTTATTAAAATAAACAAAAATAAAGCACTTCGTAGATACGACTCTCAGGTGCAAATTTCAATTAGCTTATATTACCGATGGTATCAACCGTGGTTTCGCAATCGTGATGAAGTGTTCATTTATTATGAAATGAAAATTTATCATAATATTTCCGCACTTTTACCTAGAAAATACAGTAATAAATAAATAAAAGTAAATGATGTTGAAATTTGTCGTGCAGGTGTTCTTTAGATTAAATAATCAGCATACGTTTTTCATCGCTGTCAAGAAAAAAAAAATACTGCAGGCATATCTCACACTTAAAAATTTGCAGATGCTAGACATAGTCACACAAAACTTCATAAGTCGATCCGTTTCCCCGCTGAAGGGTTTATCATTTATGCACATGAAGAATCGGCGTATTCGGCGAAAATGGCGCGTGCAGTTCTCTTGATGTAGTTGGAACGGGAAGTGTAAGAAAAACACATTTCTTCCTAGAACATGGCGAGCACACACTCATCGCTGTAGGTTTCTCTGACAGGAACAGTCTGCAGTTGGCAAACCATACTAGTTTAATATTTTCCCAGTGATGCACGCCGGCTCATAAATCCTGCCGCCTTTCAGTGTAATAATAATTCGACGAAGGCTATGTTCCATAAACTTCCAAGAATGTTACTTCTAAGAATCAGCAGCAGCACGAGCAGAGTAGTCGCTCCGGCAGTTGGCAAGCAATGGAAGAGTTGCATTGGGGAATTTCCCCATTATAAAAACAAAATCCATGAGTCTTTCAATTCCTTTATTTATTAACTCATAAACTACGTAAGTTCTTCCCCACATTCACCTTGGCCTGATCATCAAATATTCCAAAACTTCGTGATTAAGCTGCATTCTAAGATATTAGAATTTTTCGGGGAAAAAGGAACAGCATCCTAATATTTTAAAAGTCAATCGCATTCTCGAAAAAAATGACATGGCTTCCGAGTAGTTTAAAGGAGAGATGCATTCTAACCTCCTAAAAGACCAAATGAAAAAATCATTTTCACGACAAAACTAGCGCCCTCCTACTCCGCGTCAATCATTTTAAAAAGCCAATTAGGATGAACTCGAGCCTCAAACGGACAAAAATGATCAATTCTAATTGGTCGTAGCAGGCGGTCCTTGGCAAGAACTATATTTTTTCCTCGGAAGAACAAACCCTTTAGCTACGCGTAGTAACACCTGTCACGCGATGTTAAAAATAAAAAATAAAATTAAAATCCCACGAATATTCCAGAAAGTAAAAAACTTACGAAATACCTCTCGCCTTTTTGAGAAGCAAGAAATAATTTATTAATAACTAAAGTAAGAAAAAGAATTTTAGCTGTTACAAGTTACGAAACTAAGATTGAAATATGTTCCACAAATTTAGAATTGAAACTAAGAGAGAACAAAAAAATAATGGCGAATTTTTTTTTTATTTTATTACATATATATATGCGCATAGGGGAGACTGGGGATGAATGGAACAACAGAAATTTATATACGTTCCACAAACATAAATAATTTGATAATTTACTTGATAGATTGCAATACCGTGGTCATTTAACAGACATAGTTTCAAAGCAGTATCTATAACAGAAGATTATCTATTGTACAAAGTGTATTTTTCAAAAATCAAAGTAAATTTTCTGTTTAATCTTTTTAGAATGTAATTGATAGTTAACTTTCTCAAAACCTTATATTTTTTTTAATATTAAAATGATATAATATCTTGTTATATTTATGATACAAATGAACAATATTACAGTACTTACTAAGCCAAATCACTGTTTTATATAACCTTGTAGCTATGGAGACTAATAGGACAGTGTTTATGGGGATGAATGGGACGGTCCCATTCATCCCCAGGGCTATTCCATAATAAATAAAATTAAATATTGTCATTACCTAGAAATCTGATGTTAAGAGGAGAAAACGAGGCACTATCGTGTTTAAACCGATACACAAGAAAAACAACCTTTTGGAAAAGAAAATCGTAAAAAAAAAAAAAAAAAAAAAAAAAAAAAAACAGAAACTAAGAAAAATTAATTGTCTGCCTTCAAGAAATGTTTTTAATAAAGGTCTGGACGCTAGTGAGGAATCTGACAATCATAAATCACTTCATGATGAAGATAAAAGTGATTTGAATATGATTTCAAGTGATATGGACCACCAAGTTTGCAGCTTGGATAATATAATAGAAGACGACTTTCTCCTAACAAAGGTATGTGGGAAAAATATTTATTATTACGTTGCCAGGGTTTTAAAAACAATAATGGTAACTTTCAAGTAAAAGTCTTGAGAAACAAGGAAAATTCCTTATTTTACTATACCGATCCACCAGAAATTTGTTTTGTTATTCTGGAGGATATTGTTATGAAACTACCACAGTCTAGACCTCTGGAAACTGGCAGAACCAAAGGACTATTGTCATTTGATATTAGTTTCAGTCAATGTGTAGTAAAATAAAATGTATCACTCAGTTTTACAATAAAATATTTTAGAATATTTTTTAACCTGTTCCATTCATCCCCAACATAGAGATGAATGGGACAGTATGCATTCATATTAAAAAAGAATTATTAAAAATTTTAAAAACAATTGTCTATTGAAATTAGTATGTCAATAAGTTGCTAAATGCTGGAGTATTCTTTAAGTAGTATATATATTTTTTAAAATTAACAACTGTATATAGCTTAAGGTATTAGTAAAAATGTAAAAATTTCTCCATTCACCCCCACTCTCCCCTATTATAAGTATCGATATATTGATTTATATATGTTTGGAAATGTTTTGTAGTCACAATAAATTGGTGTTTTTTGTCCATCGTAATATTTGTTTCAGGACTGAGGAGGTTTGATTGAAAATATAAGTTACTTTTCTGAATGAATCGCATATGATAAAATGCAAAATACATTAGAAAATTGTAATGTCGGTTAAAACCTGTTGTAATAAAATTTCTTCTAATCTTTTCTAAAAGCTGTTCCGTAGACTATTATCATATAAATATGAATTTTTTAATACACAAATTACATACATTTGTTGTGATTTAGCAATGATCTAATCTTTAAACATAAGTAAGTCTATTTGGGTAGCTACGATTAACGTTTTAAAGTTTTAAAAAAATGTTCTCAAAATAGAAAAAAAAATCGGACCCAAAAGGACTAAGGCACTGGCAACTGGTGAATAGTGCATATTTTAAATATAGACTCATGCGTGGAATTTTTTTTCATAAGCCAAATGTTAATTTAAACAGAGCTCTCAATTTACAGTTTTATTTTGGAAAATATTACTGTAACATCTGCTCGCAACAAAACAAGCAAAATATGCACGGATTCGTTTAAAAAATAATAACCGGTAATATTTCTAAAGCTGTTCATATAAATAAAGCAAAATTCAGCAAGTGGCTAACTTTGTTATACATTATAGTTTTTTTAACTCGCCAAACTTACTTTTGAACAGATTTTATTTATCGCAAACTAAGTCATGATAGAATTTTTTAAGTAATTGTAAATATGAATTTTATATTATTTAAAAATAAATAAATAAAATGAAACTTAATAGAATTCCAAATATACAGCTGCACTTTCTATCCTCTAACAAGTAGTAAAAACGGAAAAGAACATTGCCATACTAATACTTTCTTTTTAGAAATGCCGTAATTTATAACTCTAGTATTATTTTTCCATGTTAGTTACTCGTAAAATTGTCAACAAAGAACGGTATGACAATGTCATTTCATGAATATTCAAAAAGGTTAATCCACGGTAAGAAGTGATTATTCATCTTTATATGGTAACATGCTTGATATGTTTTATCTTCTTGCATTTTTTTTTTTTTTTTTTTTTTTTTTTTTTTTTTTTTTTTTTTGCAAGTGGAAGACTTTTACATCAGGTATGAAATGTAAGTAATGTTAAGCCATGATTTATATTATGTTATACAGTACTAACTTTTATCAGCAGTGATTTTTTAAGCAACAATGAATTTACGTGAATTCTTAAAAGATCTTTTATTCACATTTTTTTTATATTTACTTACTTTATTATTACTTTAATTATGTATGAGAAAATGTTGATGCATTTTTAAAACATTTATCTCACACACGTAATTCTCCATTGTTTTTACACCACCACTTTTGTTTTTACACCACCACTTTCATCATGTAGCTGTGGAATATTTTGGGATAATAATATAAAAAATAGGTGAGAATTATTATCTGAGATACGCAATTTTTAAATAAATTTGTCACTCGTAGTTTGACGTCTCATATAATATTTTATACATTTTACTTTTCTTTTATTTGTTTTTTAGTCGGTATTTTCTCACTTTATGTCTCAGAAATATCAAAAATTAATCACATGAGGATAGAGAGCCAGACCTAAATATATGTCCTAAATATTAGTGTAATAAATAGTCCTAAAAATCACTACCGGTACATTGCATCACAAATAAAAATAAACTATAGTTTTTTGTAAAAGTAAAATATTTTTAATGTTTTTCTAACGATGACTTTAGATTTTATGTAGTTCAATCTCTCAAGTATAAAAATGCTTCAGTTATTTTGTAGTTAAAGTGAAGTAATGTGTAATAATTGAAGAAAGAGTTGTAATTTATTTTAAATATACTGAGAGCTACTAGCTTTAAAATTACGATAGTTTTGTGAAGTAATTTTATATTCATAAATTAAAAAATATGTGACTCTATGATCGTAGAAGAACTGTAGTTATTATCCAACTATTAATTTAGAGGTAAATTTTCTGGAGTATATCTAATGTAACTGTAGATGTCGTTTGGGTAAATTCACAGAATTTAATTGGAGGAAAATAATTTCAAATATATATCAAAATCAAAGAGGGGTCCTCACACTCCATCCACACAGATTCTTAGTGAAAAATTTATTAATTCCTATTTTATTTTGCTACTCAAAAATTATAAATTTTACTTTTAAAAAATGTACTTTTTTTTAAATCCAGGTAGGGACGAGCCTATCCATTCTTCTTTTCGCCTTCTTAGTTCCTCTTCCATTTTAAACCAAGAGAAAAAATTAAATATCACTAAGTTATATTTCAAAATGCAGGGAGAGGCAATGATTACCTATGCCCCCTGCCCCCGGAAAATTCTTAGTTCCTATATGTTAAGTTACTCTAAAAGAATATTTTTTTCTGTGTTTTTCAAAATCTGAGAAAAAAAAATATTACATTAATTTCAAAAGCTACGAGCAACGATGGGATTTTCCATCACCAGCACCTTAATAGGATTTTTCTTCTTATTCTTTTACTGTAAATTGCTTGAAAATATACAATTTGCTATGTTTTTGAAAATAGAAGAAAATTAAAATGGAATTAATTAATTGCTTTAATTTAAGGAGGGATGATAGTTCTCTTCTACCTTCATCTCCTTAACAGAAAATTTTTATTTCCTCTTATAATTTAAGCAAAAAAACCAAAAAAAAAAAAAAAACAGATTAAATTCTAACATACTTTTCAAAAATTGAGGGAAAAAATTAGTTAAATTTCAAAATCGAGGTAGGGATAATGGCTTACCTATGATCCTTACCCTAACAAAAAATTTTTACTTCATTTATTTTAATCTATTCTTTTGTTTTTCTTAATTGGAGAAAAAAACAGTAATTTAATTTTAAAATCAAAACAGTGGCAATGAGTCTAATTTTCTCCCCCCCCCCTTTCCTCGTAACAGAAATTTCATATTTCTTTTCTTTTTAAGTTACTCGAAAATTTTACATTATTTTTTGAAAATAAAAGAAAGTAAAATTTATATTATTTAAATTTTAGAGTTCAGGAAGGGGTACTTGGTCTCCTTTGCTTTCTCCTTCTCCCCCTCCATCTTCGTAACTGAAAGGGACTTACAATTAACTTAGAATCACTTCATTTTTAAAAGAACTTACAATTGTTTAAACCATGAAAAAAATTTTGGATCGTTCTTTAAATTTATTGTTCATTCTAAACTTAATCGTGGAAAGAAAAAAACATCATAAGTTAACTGAAGGCTTTTTATCTTCTTATATATTTATATTAACAACAGAAGTTTCTTTTTTTATAAACATATTAAATTATTGAAAAGATTTTAAAATTATTTTACAACTTTTAAAAATATCAGAAAATCTAGACATCTTTTTATTTTTAAAATTAGAAAGAAAGATTCAGAAATTTCCTCCGGTAAAAATGCATTTACAAAATCGAAGAAAAAAATAAAAAGGGTAATTTAATTTTTTTCTATTTTATTTTTGATAAAAATGTTGATGAGTTAACAATAAATGACATAAATAATGCAGTTCTACATAATCATTAAAAATATATACTCCATTAAATCATCAAATGACATAAAATTAATTCTAATTCTAATTAAATGTGATTAATTACTAATTTATTTTTTAAATTAAAATTAGTTTTTCTATTTTACAAATATGTATTTCTTAAATTAACACGTTTAATTACGTTATATATCCTAAAAAGAAAATTGTATCAACAGAAAACTTCTAAAATTCACTTATTTTATTAAATATTCTTAAATTCCAAGAAAGATCCAGATATATATCCCCCCTTTGAAAAAAAATAACTACCAAAGAAAAAATAACTTCATTTTTAATGATAATTTTATATAATAATTTTATATATAATAATATTTTATTTTAAATAATAATTTTATTTTTAAATAAAACAATATTTATAAGTAACACATTATTAGTGGAATAAAACAATAAAAAATATGTTCTACCTTCAATCATCCAACGATATAAAATGATTTCTTATTCATATTAAAAGTTATTAATTACCGACCTATTGTGTATTAAAATAAGTGTTTCCATTTCAAAAATATATATTTAAAAATCAATGCAACGCATGTAATCATATTATAATTCATAACAAGAAAATAATATTAATTGAACAAATACTCTAAAAATAAAATTTTACATTAAATATTTTTTGAACGTCCTCTACGCATAGTGAAATTGCTGCCCAAATTATCAAGTATCAAGTGGGTTTCGGCCATCTGTAGAAAAACACTCCACCAGGCTTCGAGACTGGGGCTATTGTTTGGGTTTCCGTTACCCCTGTATTTATCAGTACTTTTTAGTTGCTAATGTAAAATATTTACAAAAAGGAAAAAAACTGCTTAACTCTTTATTTTGATTGTGCATTGTTTGAACAGAAGCACTTTTTTAAGTTTAGCAAAATTGCAGTTCTAGTAAATCACTCATAACCTTTTAAGAAAAAAAAAAATTAAAAAAGTTTTGATAAAAAAAAATCTTTGTAAAAACATTATTTATGTTGCACTATAAAATATGTTGCATAAATTTCATTTAAATCAGTTCAAAACTTTTAAAATCACCTTTTATAATGTTTTATATTTGCTCATTAAAACATTCATTATTGGAAACAATTAATAGAATTCATTGCTAATATAAACCTTTTGTGTAAATTTTATTGATATCATATTATTCTTTTTCAATATAAGAATCCCTAAGGACAAAAGAAACTATATGCATATGCATGTAGTTTTAAACAGTATTTATAATCAATATTTTTAAATATGGAAACGATATTTTCGTGAAAATATTTTTGATATGATTGGGGGAATACACATAAGTTATACTGGAACAATATTTCGACCTTATTTGAAATAAATGTTTAAAATGTGATCATTGCAGTTGATTTAAAATATTCAGGGCAAATGGTAACGAAGAAAAGTTATAATTGCTTTGGCTATTGAAACTGCTCTATACTTTCTTTTGGAAATGTTATCATATTTAAAAATCCCTGTCGGCTTAGCCTATAGGCGGAGGTAGATTGCGCAGTTACGTGCTCATTTCCACAGCAAAAAATAAAATATAATTAGAGATAAACCCTGTTTAACAACTTTAGTTGGCAGCTTTTTGAAGAACTTTTAATTTCATTTTTCTTTGAGAGCTGTTTTTATCAGAATCATCTGAAGCGATCTTCGGCACAAATGCCCATTTTGACATCATTTTTGCATGGCACATTATGTAGCTCCTAAATAAGAGAAACTGCCAGTTGAATGCATTTGAGGGTAAAATTAAATTTATAAATGAGTCATAAAAATGCAATTTTTTATTTGAATACATTCTCAATTCTTCAATCTCGATCGAATCGGAAAATTTTGTTCGAAATTCCCACTTTTACAGCTTTTTAAAAAATATATTCTGCCTTTATCAAAAACCTGAACAATACGGCCCATTTTGCAGTTCCTAAATAAGGGAACCTGTGAATTGAAAGAGTTTGGGTGCAAAAGTGGGTTTAAAGTGAATTAGAAAATAAGCATTCGTTATTTGAATACTTCTTCAATTTTTCAATCACGATCACTTCAGGAAACTCTGTTCACAATCCCATTTTGACGGCATTTTTTGAAATATATTCTGCCTTTATCACAAAACAGACCAATATTCCACATTTTACAATTGTTAAATAAGAGAATCTGCCAGTTGGATGAGTTTGAGAGCAAAGTGATTGAGAATATAAGAAATTTGGAACTGAGATTTTTTATAATGGAGATATAAAAGTTGTAGATATTGATGAGATATATGATAAATTTATTCAGATTTGATATCTTACGAATAGACGAAGTTATGGATTTTTTTTCTTATTCTACACCCCTTTTGGGTTTCGTTTTATTTATTTATTTATTTATTTATTTGCAATAAGTATTGTTCCTATCAAAAACCTGACAAGACAAAATTTTAGATAATATTAAGAGCATTTATAAAACAATTAGTTGGTTTTGATATCTTGAGAATTGACAAAGTTATTAATTTTTAACTCCCAAAAACCCTATTTTTTGCGTCCCTGAGACCATTTTTAGTTTTATTGAAAATGTGTTATGCAGAAACATTTGGCCAATTTTTTGAAGTAATATAAATTTTAAACTGATTTTTTCAGGTTTCACAAAAACGCTCTCTATTTCTAACCCCTTGTTCCGATTTTACCCATTAACGAACTCGACTGAGATTTTATCCCCCTTGATTTTATGTATCAGTTTGGAAGAGATCTGTGCAGAATTAAAGAAGTTATCGTGTCCATAAAAAAGTGATGTATATATATATATATATATATAAACTTTTTTACGAATGGTAGTTTTGGAGTCTGGGGGTCGTGTTCGGTGTAGATCCGCAAACAATTTTCAGAAATTCCAACAAGGGAGAGATAGATTCGTATTTCATACCAAATCTACCTAAAAGAAAGAAATGCTTAGAAATAAAATATTCTAACACGTTAAACCAAATAATATAAATGTTTTTGTATCAAGAGTCAAATGTTCTTAAATATTTATTTGATAAATCTATCTGGGCATTTTAGATATCTTTTGGATAAAAATACTAAAAAAATGTTTAAATATGAACTTCAAAAGTAGGCAAATTGCAAGTAATTTTAAAGAAATTTTAATATTCAATTTAAAATAAATAACTATGTAATACAAAATTTAAATAATTAAATAAAAACGATTTTTTTGAACAGACATCTATAAAAAATTATGATTAGATAAAATATATTTATTAAAGTGTTTAAAAAATATCGAATATAATAAGTTAGAAGTTTACTGTATGAATTTTAAAATAATACAATTACATCGACCTGATGCAAGCGTCAAGTTTGAATGCAGTTTTACCTGTTGAAATATTCAACGCAACAAGAATTTTTCAATAAAACAAATTTGGAAAGATAATAAGATTTACAATTTTTCTATTCGAATTAAAATCTAATTTTATACTATAATTCGCGTTTCATTTATTTCTTAAAGACAGCTATTGAAAGATTTGGAATAAGGTCGTTACTTTCTCTAATACTTCTATTAACTTTATTTCATTTGCTATTTGACAATCCTTTTATTGAAATTCAAATCGTGATGAAAGAAAATGAATCGCATTGAAACAGATTAAATCAATAATTTCAATCTTATTTAAATACTTTTACTTGTATGATTTTTTTATCCAATGAAATGTTCAGACGTAAAATGCGAAATTGTAAAAAAGTTTTCCTTTCATGCATTTACTACAATGAGTTTCATCAATGCTGCAAGTATCATCTGAACGGCAATTTTGCATTATTTTGGGAATATAAAAGCATTTTTTGTTGTTTCGGAATCCCTTCCGAAATTGAAATTGCTCTCAGAAAATAATGCAACCATAATTGGAGGATAATATAATAAAACGCAGCAAAATTAAATAAAATAAAATAAAAAAAATTATTTAAAAGTAATGCACTGCATGCGAAATTTGGAAAGAGAGCTATGATTTGTATAACTTTAGCTTGGTAGCATTTGTGAATGTCTTCGATTGAGACAGTTTATCAGTTTATTTTTTTCTTTAAAAAATAAACTGATACGAATTTATAAATACGAATTCATGTGTTTGTCTTTTCATAATCTATTCCAACATTGAAACTGTTCTCAAAAAATAGTGCAAAAATAAAAGATTTCACGATAATCTTTTTAGATATCAATCTGTGGTATCCTGTAAAACGCGCAATAAAAAGATAATAATAATAATTTAAACGTAATACAATGCAAGCAAAAGAATAGCTAAGAGCAAAATGATTTTTTTTATAATATGAGGTTGTAAATATTTTCACATTTCTAACGTAGATAATTCATGAGTGTTTTATATATATATTATTATTTTTTCTTTAAAAAGCAACTTTTTTACAAATATTTTAATTCTTTCAATTCCGCCGTCTTTTACACAAACTTTATTTGAACGTCACCTCTTTTTAAATAACGGTTATTATCAATTACACGATATTAAAAGTGCTCTCATTAAATGAGACATGTTTCATTTTTCTTCATTACTGTTGTCATGTCTAGTCAGACTGGATATACGAGTGCAAAGAGTTAAAGGTTTATGCATGATTGGTACATTTCAATCCAAATATTTTTTTTATTCTACTACGTTACATATTTATGCTTCAGATATTTTTATAAATATTTTACAGCAGACTTGTCACATATTTTAGAAAATTAGGGCCACAATCGCCATGTTACAAATGTTGAAGAATGCCATTAACTTGATTTAACTCATTCAATTCCGAATTTTTATTCCATTTTGAGAACAAAATTAGATTTGTTTTTTAGCTCACAGGATATCATAGCCTGAGAGCTTATGTGCCCGTCCGTTCTGTATGTTCGTTCCTGCGTAACGCGATAACTCATGATAAAAATATCGGATCCACTTGAAATTTTGTATGTAGGTATATCCTGACAAGACGCTTTCCTGATTAGTTTTTGGAGTTCATTCGATATGTATAACAGGGGGAACGGGGGGCTCATGCCCCTCCCCTTAGTTGATATAAATGGGATTTTCATGCGGAATTAAGTTTTCGTTCAAAATTTAGATTCGGATCATTCTTATGAGACGATTCCGTGACTGTTATTAGGTGTTCCTTGAAAAAGTATAAATAGGGGGAACAGGGGTTCTAATGCCCTCCCCCTTAATTTATATAAATGGGTTTTTCAAGTAGAATTTTCAGATTTCGTTCAAATCTCTAAATAGTTTTGGAAGTTTAATGGTTAAGTATAAAAGAGGGGGATAACTCCTTTTAAATTATATAAATGCTAAATGGGTTTTTATTAAGAATTATCTCATTTGCTCTGAATTTTGGATATAGATTTTTTATATGATAAAGCATGTCTTTGATAGTATAGGAGGTTCAATGATTAAGTATAAAAAAGAGGAAAGGGGAGAGCTGTTTCCCCTTCTTAATTTTTTTTTCGAACGGAATTAACCCTTAAAAATATAAGGCTTTAATGTACAATTAGTATTTGTAGCCTGTGAGCTCAATGCCATCAGTTTAACTGGGCAGTATTCTTTATTAATATTAATAGTGTTAATCGTAGCTATCCGAATAGTCTTGCTGAAGTTTAAAGATTATCTCATTGCTTGAAGTTTAAAAAATGTGCTTTTTTTTGTCTGTTATTCAATTCATATTTTATGATTACAAGGTAGAACCCGTCAAATTTTGACGAAAGAAAATGTTTAAGAAGGAACTGTTTCATTAACTTATAATAAACCTACAAAATTAGTTATAGTAAAAAATGCATTTTATAATGGTACGTCTAACTCTTAATTAAACGATATTTATCGTCAAATTAACAAAATACTATTTCTATAAAACGCAGTTGTAGAAATTGTTAACTTTAAACTTTAATCATGTATGTAAGCAGTAAAATATATAATAAATATATGTTATTATAATAAAGTTATCAATTAAGGTTCTTATGCCAGTATTCCAAAATGATAAAACGTAAAATTTATTCAACTTTGACTCAATCAAAGAATTTTTCCCCGTGAAATTTAAACCTGGCATAATTTACACCATATCAAAATTAAAAAATGTACATTTCACATCTGTATTCACGTTTAAAAAAATTGGCATTTTAATTTGATAATTTTGATTCAAAACTTGAAGTCTCAATGCTATTAGCTGAAATAGATATTAAACTGGTTACTACTCTGTTATTCCGTCGACCAAAATACTATCGCCAAAATATAAGATTAAATGCCAATAACACTGATAAACAAATTTTAACGAATTTTCGATTTCTCTAAATACGTTGGGTGTTTCTTATAGATTTCAAGCTGCTAAAAAGAATATGTTTGTAAAAATTTTCTATCACCCTCCAATTTTGAGAAATTTCAATAATATGTTTTGGAGTACGTAGGCATCGTATAGGCATTATAATTATATTATATTATTCTCTTTCATGTATTTGATTCACACAAACATTCCTTTTTCTTATTACAACGATAGAATATACAGCAAAAGAGTAGAAACAGATGTCCCCTTAATACATTTTATGTTAGCGACCTTTAAAAGACAGCTCTAGCCACCCCCACAGTATTTGACTTATCCCTGACAGTGAAAACTTATTTTTCGGGGTAAATATACTACTATTTCTTTGTTCTGTAAGACCTTTTTAATTAAGTTTTGAATATAATTATCGCATTTTTCTTTACAATATGTAAAACATGTCTAGAGGATGCGTTAATGAACCCGATTCTTTTTGCTGTGTGTGCGGGGAGCTGACTTTAAAAAGCATCTATGCGCCTATCATATATACTTTGGACATAAAGTAGGTGAACGAGATAAGAAATGGGCACCTCGTTCTTGTTATACACAATGTGCTACAAACTTCTGGACGTGGATGAAAGGTACAAAAAAGTGTATGTCCTTTGCTATACCCATGATATGGCACATGCCAAAGGATCAAGTAACTGACTGCTACTAATGTATTACAAAAATTAAAGGATTCTTTGCAAGAAGTAAATATAAAATTAAGTACACGAACTTAGATTCAGCAATGTGACCAGCATTACATAATGATGATTTACAAATACCGAAACCTCCAGAGAATTTTACATATGATGATGCAGCAGTAGAAATGGAAATCGATGAAACTGAAACTTCCTCTACATCTGATATGAACTATTCTCCTGGCATAAACGAAGAACCACACCTAATTACTCAAAAAGAATTAAATGATTTTGTGAGAAACTTAAATTTATCAAAAAAAACTCAAAATTACTTGATCAAGATTGCAAGATTGAAATCTCCTGAAAAACAATACAAAGATATCTATTTATCGAGATTGTCATAAGAAATATTCAGCATTTTTTTAAAGAAAAGATGATTTATGCTATTGTAATCATATAAGTGGCTTGATGTCTGCTTTAAATTGTCAATATAACTCGGAACAGTGGCCTATAAGAGAGCAGCCACAGATAAGACATTTACCGCTACATGAAGTATGAAATTTCTTATTAATGTCATTTCTTTTTACAAAAAATCTATATTTTTCTGAAACTTTATAAACAATGCATACTTTCAGTGTTTTAAATATTAATTTTAAGCTTAATAAATGTTTTTTTAAAGTTTGTTATTACTAAAATACCAAATGATAAATTTCATAAGGTGTATGTGTTGAATAAATACTACAAAATTGAGATTTTCAAGATTTTGAATTTTTTAAAAATCTGTGGGTGTTGGAAACTTTTTAAGAGCATATTCTTTCACAGCATCACCTAAAATATAAAAGTCACCACATACTTAGTTAGAAACAGAAACCTTGTTTATCAGTGTAATGGATGATCCCGAATGTCTATTCAATGACATTAAATACGATACATGTGTTTAAAACGTCATTAAGTGATTTTTATTTCGACTTTTTATTTGTATTTTTATTAATATTCTATTAATCATTTGCTTTGTTATCATTTAAAATAAAAATCATTTAAAATAAATATGTAAGAATTTGGCTATTAGTTTGGCGATTTGTATAGTTTGGTGAAATCAGTCGACGGGATAAAAGAGTAGTACCTTAAACTGTTGATTTTCGTTTACGCGTTAATCAAATTTTATAAATGAAGACAAAATTCATCGGGTTTTATAACAGAAGATATTTAAATTTCTATTTTTCTCTTTAAATGAGAAAATGGCAACATAAAGATACAGCTCTCAATTTTTTCTTTTTTTTTTTTTCCTTTGCTTTAAATAGACATGGAGTATTTCTGTTGCCACGATAGAAAAGAGGTATTAAAAGCTAAAAAAAAATTAATATTTCAAAAACAAATTAAGATATAGATTTCAAACAAATATAAGTACATTTAAAAGTACATTTTTTCCCTACACGATAGTGTAAAAATTGAAAATGTGCGACATTAAGAAGTTTAAAAACTTTTAGTAGCAAAAATTGCAATACCGAAATTCATTTGAAATTTTAAAGTGACGCAAAATGTGGCGCAAAATGACGTATGCGTTACGCACAGATACGTTTGACCTTTATAATATAGATAGGTAAAAGAAGGGTTTTGAAGATAATTGAATAATGAAGTATTACAGCATTATTTGAGAGTATATTATAACTTTTTCATATTTTTTGCGTATCATTACGTATGATTGGCTCAGAAAAGTAACGTGTAATTAAAATTTAAAGAGTGAAATATATGCATAAAATAAAGAAATCGCCAAAGTTGAAAAGAGAGTTAAGTAAACTTTTATTATTATTATTATTATTATTACCAAATGTCAAAACATAAATGAAGTCATGAAAAAATGTATAGCTATGTACTATAATTTCTATAAGTCGAAAATAACTAAATAGTTGTTAAGGCAAAATAATACTCGATGAAAAGTTATGTACTATTAATCGTACTCCAGATCCGAAATGGTTAAACCATAAACCATTATTATCTATTGATCTCCTTTCCTTAAATGCTAAAAATAAAAGTAATAAATTAGTTTCTTTAATTGGGATGGGAGGGAGAAATGCAAATAGTAATGATATGATTTTAAATACTACAAATGAACAAATTAATCTTACCAAAATTTTACAATTCCTTGGGGGAAATGAAAATAAGCACATAACTGAGCACTTTTACAGAAGTCATAACTTCTCTGCTAGTCAAATAATTTCTTTAAAAATACTTAAGAAAGAAAGCATATATTGTATTAAATTTAGAACATTATTTTTTGAGATCGATAATAGACGAAGGGGTGAACGATGAAATAGATTTTGTACAGGGAATAACGATAAACATTAATTGTTTTACTGATTATAAGAAACATGTAATTTTTTTAAATTAAAAAAACAAGTTTTTTATAAGGATTTTTATAATATATATAAATTAGTGTCATAAAAAATGACGCAAAGTAAACCTCCATAGTGTACCATGGTGTCCGATGTCGCGTTGGATATTCCTCCTTTGAAGGGAATTAGTACTTTTCGAACCCCAAAAATTTTCATTGTATTACATATTTATGCTTTGGATATTTTAAAGTCTTTTAAAGAGAAACGATACTTATCGAAGAGAGAGGATTTCTATATTTAGTATGTATACATTGTACATATGTGTATAGTTACATATTTATGCTTTTCACATTTTTAAAAATATTTAAAAGGTTAATGTATTTCGATAAATGATTTTTTTCTGTATAATATACTACATATTTATGAGTGAATTTAATTGAATACTTTAACAGGTAAGATTTATTGCATGTTACACAATAGATAATTTTATGGAGGAAAAGATTGCATATTACGATACAAATACTGAAGTACAGTAGAAGCCCGATATAACGCGGTTATTAGGAGACATGACTCACACCCGCGCTATAACTTAACCACGGTATATCGGAAGGGTGTCCAAGAAATGGTACAAAATGATGATAACACTTATCCGTTTTAGGAAATGTAATTAACTTTATCAATTATGGAACACAGACTTAATCTTACGCCATCTTAAAAAAAGTTATTTGGTGAACTGAGGCGTTTTATTTCTTTTTGACATATTGTTTCACACTAACAAGATGAAGTAGATAAACACAATCTGAATCGCCATGCCTCTCCATCGACGAAATTAACTTTGTTAAGTATGAAATGACTTCACTATCATGTGGAGCGTTATCTTTCATTATCACATCATTTTCAATCTCATCATCTTCGTCATCATCATCATCATCATCTTGTTTGCTGCAATTTTTATGCGTTACAGATTCAGTGATATCCTGATCTGTTATGTCCTCTGGAATTGGTTTGCTGTTCTCCATTTCTATCCAGTCATTTAAATCGTCAATAGAGATATGGAGATGCATAGCACTAACGGCAGACTGTATATCTATCACTGTGTTTCATTGAAATTTTAAACAAAATATATATCATAATCGATCTTTTTCTTTTTTTTTTTTTTGGGGGGGGGGGGGGTGGACATACTTTTCTCTTAGTTATATCTGAATTCGCGGTATATCG
Organism: Maratus speculifer; assembly: GCA_964019185.1. NCBI lineage: Eukaryota > Metazoa > Arthropoda > Arachnida > Araneae > Salticidae > Maratus > Maratus speculifer. The sequence continues at coordinate 162,417,652 of OZ025294.1, read as the reverse complement.
AACCATGTTATTTTAGGCTTCTACTGTATTAGTTTTGTACGATATTTTAAAAGTAAAATATATGCATTCGTAATAAAACATTACTTAAATAAATTGCAATCATATTATTACATAATATTACAAGAGGGGCAATTACAAGAAGGTGAGAAGGGCATTACATAAATAGTTATGTAATGTCCTTCTCACCGCCGCTAAAAAAATACTATATACTTAAAAAACTACATAAAACATGGAATAATAGTTTAATTTTCATATAATATTTAATATAAAGATTATCTTTATGTTAAAAATAAAAAAAAAGGTTGAAATCAATATTTCTAAAAATTTGTTAGATTATTTTTTTAATTACATTTATTGTTGTATTATTCCTACCATGTATTGTTCCACAAATATTATTGCCCCTACAAATATATCTTCAAATGTAGCTGCAATGTGTGATAAATTTTCCTCAACGTTGCATAAGAGAAAATTAACATGCATCCAAGACGTTACAACGCCATATTATAAACTTCTTTTTGAAGTTAGTGTTGCTCCAAAGTATCCATAAAACAAAGAATTATAATTGAATATCTGAGAACGGAGATGTTTTAATGGACCGTGAATATCAAATATTACAACACCAGTTTAAAAAAAAGAATTATTTGCGGAAAATTCTAAAATTTAGAAACATAAAAATTACTATTTAGATAATAAAATTTAAAAATTTATTCTTATTAGATAATACAGTGATTAGAAGTCCCCTGCTGGATACGTAAAATATTCTTTTTTTTTTAATTTTTCATGCAGATTATTTTTTTATATACCTTCATTGCCCAACAATATTAATATAGCATTAATTTTAGTTGGCTAAGTTCTCTTTATAAAGTGCAATTATGATTCATAATTAGGATGTCTTTACGTCAAAAATTGCCTATATTTGATTTACTTCTGTAAATAGAAATAAGGAAATAAAAGTATAATAATATTTATCACATTACAATGTCCCAAAACACGTTTTCAATAAATAATTGTTATCAGTTGTAATGACATAATGGTGCAACAAATCAATGTCATTAAACATGTTTGAAACGGGTGTGGCAGCTTTAGAGGAATTCACACTCTATAATTATCTGGCAGTAGGAAAGCTATTAGGTTACTTGATTGTTTCCTGCAGTATTCGTTAATTTAGCCTGATTTTGTGTTCCAGAAAAAAAAAAAGAAAAAGGAAAAAAGAACATAGATATATCTTGGAATATTAATAATAGAATTAATATTGTAGCGTACACTGCAAAAGAAATCCGTTAAATTTACGCCAAAAACTGCTTGCAACGTTGCTGCATAAATTTAGATGTAAACGTTTTAATTACATCTAATTTTACTGCAATTTTTACGGCAAAAACTGCTGGCAACATTGCTCCCAGTAGGTTTTGCCATAAGTTTAACACGTTTAAAAAAAATTACAGTGTAAGACGCAAAAATATCATTTTTTCTTGTAAACACTACATGATTAAAATAAAATTAACTCCACGATCGAGTCAATAGATGTCCGTCACATAAACGTCAAAAATTATCCACTGATGAGTCGTCACAAAAAATGACATCGTTTCAGTGGAGACATCACATGACGAGCAATTCAGAATACTAATGTGACGAAGGAAAAAAAATACTTTGATGAACCTAAGTGATTATGACACGTGTGACCACTTACGAGTAGAGGTTACTTTACATCGTCAATGTACGGAACCTTATGCTGTTACATTCTTCTGATAACTCCCAATTTACGTTGTTCTCGAATATCAGTCTTTTGTATGTGTCCTTAGGATAGGTGCCCTTAATAGATAGATTTATATGATGTAGTAATAATTAGTTGAACACATGGATGCTTTTTTAAAAATAAAATCATGACATCTAAATTATTCAGCATATTAAAAAGAATTTAAAATTTGAAAGAAAACTTTGAAAGAAAATTTAAAACATTAAAAAATAATTGCAAAGTACACTGTAAAAAAAATCAAGAGGTTAATAAAAATTTTTTACAAAATTTGTATTCCACAGAATTTTTTAGTAACCATTACAAACTTTTTTCTTTTTTTTTGCAAGTGAAACAAACATTTATTTTGTAAACTGAACAAAAGAATTTTTTGTATAACTAACTTAAAAATTTTTAGTATGAGCCACCAAGCAAATTTTAGTAATAGCTCCAAAATTATTTTTAATAACCATTACATGCGCCCGAAGGTCAGGAGCTTCCTTCGAGCTGCATCCAGACTTCTGAAGCAGAAGATTTTCGGCAAAACCACAATAGATGGCAGCACCAAACATTGCTACCTGCTCCGACAGGATTGTCATAATCCCTTTATTAAAGAGTACTTACACTACATACATTCGGGGCGTAGGCCAGTATCGAGCCCGGGACCTTTTGGCCTGGAGTCCGTTACCATAACCACTACGCTATCAAGGCCACAACAAGTGAGTTTTAGTAATAGCTATTAAAAATATAAAACTATTAATTCTATTCGTTGCTAACTTTTTTCTAGTAATTCTTACAGATTTTCTTGTAACCGACTAAGATTACTAAAAATTTTTTAGTAATTACAAAGATCACTAAAGTTTTTTTAGTAGATCTACCCTTTTTTTTTACAGTGTACTTGATGAAAGATACATGATTTAATTGCAAATATAAAATTAGTTAAGTAGAATTTCGAAGGTGCTTGATATCCTGAAAATTAGAACGAATATTCAACATAAAATAAAACATATTTTTCATATTCCAAGCTAATTAAATAATTTTGAAACTCATAAAATGTTTCATCTCATAAAAAGGAAAAATTAGAAATCTGATCGAAACTAAAAGATAGATTTTGTTTGAAAATGTTGCAATTATTTCAATATTATAACTAGAATTTAAATAAAGTCCAAATATGTTTCAATACAAAGTGCAAAACTGAAATTTTGTTACGTTTTCTCAAATAAGATTCGTTTTGATTAGAAATGAAAAAAAAAAAGCTTTTTTTTGTATGTTGTGGAAAAGATAATAGATTTATTAAAATGTAGCTAGAAAGACATTGTTACATCTCAGGTCACGTGCTTCTTGTTCAGCCGTGCAATAAAGTGTTGAAAATTTAACAAATCAGCTATGAATACTGATTCTTTTATGTAAAGTGGATTCTTATTTGAATCTTTTTTTTTTCTTAATTTTGTGTTTATTTGTGTATTTATTTTCGCTAAATTATGCTTTATTAAAGAAATGATTTTTAGAGGAGTGGAAAACACTTATTTAAATATAATTAATATTTTATAATATTGTGGATACACTAAATACTCAAAAGAGGCGATATCTTCATATCCCATCTGACATTTTCTAATCTGTATAGAATAAAAAATATATATTTATAAATTAATTATTCACGTGGCATTTTTTCATGATATATGTTCTTAAAATTCACTTATGACAAAATCTGTAAAAAAGTTTCCTATTTCCTTTTAATAGTGCATAAAAATTACAATTTTGATTACAAGTCAAACATTTAACATTTCGCAAAACGTATTTCCAATTTTAATGAAAACAAAGTTTTTTTTTTTTTTTTTTTTTTTTTTTTTTTTTTTTTTAATGTTATCACATTTTTTATTTCGAAATATGAAATGGAATTACAATAATATTCGTTTTATAAAATTGTTGTCTATTATTTAAAATAATGTTCATTACGATCAGGGCATAGAGGTCTTGTACATTCTAAATGAAACGAGAATCTACAAAATTAGCCATATTCTGATTCTGCGTATCTCCAAAATTTTTTTATGTATAAGTATTAAATTTTGACTCTTAATTAAATAAATTCTTCTTTTAAATATAAAACATCAGACAGCAATTTAGGGAATTTGTGCACTATTGAAATTTAAATAGTTATTTTTTTTTCCATTGTGAGTCATTGCACACATGATATCTTTAATATGTATGCATGGCTTGTTATGAAATTTGATGCATAAAATATACACGTTTTTTTCTGTTGTGTTAGGCAAAAGTTACGTCATTAACCACGTAAAAAATATTTTCTAAAAAAATAAAAATTTACATTTTTATGAAGAAAAACAATCATAACTAAACATCTTATCAATATAAATAATTAAAAGAAAATATTTTTAAATACTTACGTATTTATAATCTATATATCAAGGATAGTTAATTTGGAAGAAGCTTTAAAAATAAATAAATAAATAAATAAATAAATAAAATAAAATAAAGTCACAAAGCGGGAACTATAATGACATTTTATAAACATCTACCTTTAATGAGACTGAGAATTTAATCGCATCGAAAGCATTGTTTACATTAAAACAATCACTGCTCATTAGACTATAAGTTGAAAGGAAACAAGGCTTAATCGGTCAATCTTGAGTCATGATTAAAAAATTAATCGTTAGTTTTCAATCTTTAATGGAATCTAAATTTTGAACAATCTTGATTGCCTTTCAATTTAGATTACACCACCGGGCCGTGTCCTTCTTTATACCTCAATACCCATTTTTGCAACAATTTATCTCCCTTTTCGGAAACAACTCACTATAGCCGTAAATGCAAAATCGCATTTTTATTCAGATATATTTAGATAAGGAATTTAAACCCTTTATTAAGTAGTATCGTGTTATTTTAAACATAACATGTACAGCCTCCGCTTGAGGGAGAACTCGGTCCCCGATTTTTCTGTGGAACAAATTTCAATGGCATTATGTCAATTTAAGTTAGATTACAAAACAGCTGTTTACTCTATTATGAAAGTTTATCTTAACAGTTTCCATAACATTCGAACATTAACGGTGCATTATTTTGTCTCGTTGTGTGAGCTCGATAGCTTGATTACTATGAGAATAAGCTCATTAAACTTAGTGTCTATCATCTCTGGCACATGCAGAGCACCTCCAGTACATGCTTCATTAGGAGTCGGGGACCCATGTCACGGAGAATCGGAAAGGGGTTTGTTGGTAACATATTAAATGCAGAAAAATGGGGCTCCGGAAACTAATTTTATTTTTAAAAAATTCAAAAGGATAAAGTCATAAAAAATTATGTTTATTAAGGTTATTTAAAGTTATTATAAAAATCATCGGGCAACGTCCTGCGTGTCAGCTAATTATACAATAAATTGTATATATTTTTTTCTGGATCTGGAAAATTGAAAAAGTTTCTCAACATTGGAACATGTGTATTTAAAAAACCTCTCTGAAACTGTTTTTGTAAAATTAAATTTCAAAGTACAGAAATGTAATGCCAAATTTTAAATTCTTATACGTTTAAATTACATTATCTTAGATTTACTTTCTAATACTTTAAAAAACTACCGTTGCAGAAATTCTTGTCTTTTTTCTATAGCATTTAGATTTTTTAAATTTAATTATTTACTCAAAAAACCTATTTATTTCCTTCAATAATAGTTTATTCTATAGAAAAATCATACGTTTTGTAATGAAAGTACGATTATGTTATAAAATAAGTATTTGCAATAAAAGCATATTTCTTCACTTTATTATTTTATTTTAGAAATATAAGAAACCGTTATGAAAACACATATATAATAAAATAATTTAAACACATGTTTTAAAACACTTCGAATAAAAAAAGATGAAATATGTTCATTAATTTCATTTAATTAGAAGTGGTAAATGCTACAGGATTCTCCGAAGTAATAATTTAACTTGATTAGAGAAAATTCCTCAGATATCTTAAGAAAGTTGTTAGGTTATCATTAAATTTCAGTTAATTAGTCTTCTGTTTACAGAATCTTAGGAACTAAATTAAATATTGCTAATTAAATGGTTGTAATCCTTATCTTGTTGTTACGCAAAAGAATGACATAAAATAAAGAATAAACATCTTTATTTTTGGGGAGAAATGGGAATCAGATTTATTCACTTTATGGGGATTCTAACAAGCTGTTTATTGAATTAGAAATAACATTGCATTTTTGTTTTATATTGATACAATGATAAAAGAAATATAAAAAGAATAATAATAAAAAGAATATGAAGCTCACGGTTTTAATTGAAATAAAATATTGTATAACCACAAGATATTAAAAAATAAAACAGCTATTCTCTAATTTAGAAAATTTGAACTATGAAAATAAGTAAGTAAAACATGGTTAAAAACAATTTTGTAAAGTCAAATTAAAAGTTTAATAAAAATATTTATTTATGTATATTAAAAATTTTTTTAATGATAGTTTACTCCTGTACATAAAGAGAAATGCATTTTATAACTAAAAACATCACTTTGTGGGACAGATTTACATGTAAATTATAATCCTAGATGCTATTTATTTAGTTTTACAAAACGATAAATACATCAATATATCTTACATGCGTATTATACGCTGAGTATGTTTACACAGAGTGTCCTGAAAACTGACATTGAAATTAAAATAAAACATACCCTAATAACATAAGTAAGCTATTTCAGCAAGTTTCTAGTTTAAAAGTAGAATCTGTTATATTATCTAAATAGCTGGCTAAATAGCTGTAGTGGTCACAGGTCAAAATATATTAGCGAAATGCTCAGAATAATGTGTTAAAGGAAGAAAATTCTAATGCTTATTGTCGTTTAGAACGAATAATTAAATATTAAATACGAATAACGAAACGAATAATTAAATACAGGGTGAGACATAAATATCGAAACAATACACTATCGCCTTAAATATTGTCCCTAGACCCATACTTCCAGTTGCAAAAATTCATCAAAAAAGGTGATTTTTTTGATAAGATAAGTTACAACTCCATGGGGGGTCTATTTTAAAAAATACGAAAATTAAATTTTTATACGGCCCCAAGAGGATAAAACATCCAATAAGAAAAATTTTTCCTTGTCCATTCCTAAACTGAACAAAAAATAAATTCATCCTGATATCTTCAAAATTCAGAGAGTTATGACAATTTTAATAAATCGTAAGGTTTCAAGGGATCAGACACAAATTGAATTGCGTGTAATTAAAGAAACAATGTTGCTGTAATGGGTCCAGGAAACATTTATTTTATTTATTTATTTATAAAGTTGGAATTTTGAATGTTTTGTTATGGTTAACCATATAATTTGTAAGCATTATCACATCATAAGACTTCTTAATATTTTTTTTGCAAAAAAATTAGAGTAAATTAAAATTGTTTTAACTCAAAATATTATTTGTCGCGTTGAAGTTTTTTCTTTTGATTAAATGAAAATGTCTAATTTTCAATTTTAATTCAGCATTTTAAATATTTTTTAAATAAAAGTATTTAAAATAGCAATATAAAAAAAGATACATTTCTTGTAAACAAATCATATTTTTAAAAGTAAATTTCCTGAGCTGAAAAGTTACCGTAACCGACGGTTATGGACTTATGTCAGTTTAAAAATGAGGAATACTGAAATAAAAACATTTGATGCAGAAAAGCGCATTTAGTTTTAAAATGGGCAAAGATGGTCTCTTAATGTTTAAATGCTGTATAGTTTCGATTTCAAATTTTGTTAAAGTTTTGCCATTCTCACCTTCTTTAATTACCGTTTAAATGCGTCAGTTTATTTAAACCTTATATTTTTATCACGTCGATTTCAAGTTTTTCATTGTGCTGTGACTCACAGACAGACATTTCACAAAAACATGTTTTTCGGTATATCTGAGCCTTAAACGTGTGAATCCATTGAAAACCGGAATTCAAAATTTTCATGAATCCAATACTTTCTTGTAAAGATAGAAGAAAGCTAAAATAGGTTTAAAACCATCATACATTTTGCGACTGAATACAGTAAAACCTCTAAATTACGGATACCATCGGGAACGCAGAAATTATCCGATATTCGGAGGTGTCCGCTATTGGGAAAACCAAAATATTCAAAAACCGCTAGGAAATGCTTAACATTTCATTATTTGACTTTTATGTGTCCTAAAACCTCTGTTATATAATTAATCAGAAATTAAAATTATTTATTTAAGCAATGGGACTGAAATAAAATAGTACACATCTTTATCCACTGCGTATTACATGCTTGTGAAAGAAACTTGTTACAAAAGTTAACACTTTATTGCGATTACATGTACTTTGTTTTTCAAAGTGGCAGCACTGGACATTATAGAGTTCCGGTTGGGGAGGCGGGTTGCACTTTTTGACTGTTGAAAGCATAAAATCTCAATTTTCCGGGGTGTATTCCAATGCTCTGGAAGAGCTTCCTCCTGCGCAACCCCTTCGATTCAACACTAAACGTGAGAGAGGGCGGGGGGTGGATTTTCCCCAGCCATTTATCTGTGATCACAAAATTCCCTGATAAATTTAGAGGCCTTTTTACATTTTTTTTCTTTTTTTTCTCCGTAAAAAATACTTGTTCTTCCTTTATCGCATTAAATAGTGTCCGCTATTCGGAATGCCCATTATTCAGAGGTTAAACATACAAAAAATTAGGTTTTGGGAAAATAGTCCGTTAAATAAAGGTGTCCGCAATTCGGGAGTGTCCGTTATCGTGGTTTAACTGTAGTACAAAGTAGATTTTTGAAAATATATCTATGAAATGTATTAAAATATATTTCCAATCATTCCGCTAATAGAAGCGTCATTATTACTATTACTATATTTACTAAACTTATTGCCTGTGCCAATAAGTTTTTAAGACACTTTTAATGAAAGTTTAATTAATATCACTTAATTTAATAACACTTTTAATAGGTGTTTAATAAGGCGGACCTGTCAATGGGTCGTGCCAGTTAAGAGGTTGGCGCCAAGGTCGAAATATTGCAGACATCTAGCATATTTCAACGAAGTTTAAAGTAAAAACCTATACGTTTTTATTTTATATCTAAAAGTTAAGGTATTGTCTGGGATCGACATTTAACAATACGTAAATTTAAGGTCAATCCCTAAATTGTACTTCAAATGAACTGATTTCGCTGTGCTCAGAGGTATGCTTAAGTGGTGTAAGTCAGGACTTTTGAAAATTTTGGATTTTAATATCTTTCGGGAATTTGAAGATATAGAGATGGATTTTTTTTTTTTTTTTTTTTTTTTTTTTTCAGGAATGGATAAGGAAAATTTTTCTAATTGGAAATTTTATCCTCTGGGGGCCGTATAAAATTTTAATTTTCGTGTTTTTAAAAATAGACCCCCCCCCCCATGATGTTGCAACTTATAAAAAAATCACCTTTTTTATGAAACTTTGCAATTGGAAGTATGGGTCTAGGGGCAATATTTAAGGAGATAGCCTATTGTTTCGATATTAATGACTCACCCTGTATATACATACATATTTCTAATTCTGTTTAAAAAGTGATTAATTGCTCTGCCTCTTGTCCATGTGGAATTAAGCAAAATTTTGTATTACAAGGATAAAATTTTATTAAGGGAATATAAACTTGAAATGATAGTTTAAATATTTAGTTTGTTAGAAATAGCTTTTATTGATTTTGGACACTTTAGCTCTAATAGGGCTTTTTATTTTAATCTCATATCAATTTAACCCTCCGTCAGTCGAAACTCTGGTATCTGGATATTGAGTGCGATGCGCCTGATAGTTCTTTTTAGAAGATCGCTGACTTGACACAATTCTAACGCTTTTAAGGGTGTATTCCGATCAAAACTGCCAAACTGCCTTTTTTCAGATTTATTTTTAAATTCATTTTTGCCCTCAAATTCACCAAACTTTCGAATTCTCTTATTTAGAAACTATACAAGGTGCCGTGATACAAGGTTCCTTGATAAATGCAGAAAATGTTGCAAAAAATGCTGTCAAAAACGTCGTTTTGGACCGAATTTTCCGAAGCGGGAGGCCTGTGAATGAAAAAAAGGGTCACACTGAGAAAATAATTGCTTATAAATCAAATTCTAATTAAATCAGCGAAAAATTACATCACACGGCACTTTGTACGTCACTTCAAAATTCCCCTCTGCAAGTTTCATGCTTCTACTCTTAAAAATGTGTCCAAAATTGTATCTGAAAATTTCGAGCTGTTGAAGGTGGAAAATCATTTTTTCGAAAACACCTTTAAACTTATCAGTAAAATTTGCTGATGTATATATATATATATATATATATATATAATTTCAATGAAAGAAAATATCGTTTATTGCCATCAAATTAAGCTTCTTTGTGTTCTTATTGAGGAGAGAAGACCGAAAATAATTGTGATGTGTCTGTCAGGACTATTTACGACCGACGACGCCTCGATGATTAAAAACGTGATAGATTGCATGATAATTAATTCATATTAAATGAAGTAATAAAAATTTAGAAATAAAAAATGGTACCTTTGTAAATTAGAAAAAGGTTTATTTAAAGATGGTGTTTTCAGTTTGGGGATGTTTCTTATACATTTGGAGATAAAAATAGTAGCTGTTTGTTCTTCTAAGGGTTGAATGTCTATAATATTTTTTAATTATGGGGGCCTTAAAATTTGCACTCACAACTAGAAATTTTTTTATTTTTTTTTATCAGTTAGATTTAGATAATTTTTTTTTTTTTGATAAAACTTCATGCACAGTAAACATTTAAAAAAAAGTGATTTTGAATAAACAAATTGCGTGCTATGGAATGCAATTTACTCATGTTAATTAGATGAGTATATTTAATATGCCATATTTTTTTCATTTGTTATACATGGAAGCGCCCCGTATACTATGTCTGTAATAGGTCGCTTTTATGATTTACTTAATGTTTGAGTCATTCCACACGAAATGAGCAAATCAGGTGTGGCTGACATGTCACAGATTTTATTGAAAATTATCATATAAGTAGATCAAAATCATTTACGAGGAAACGCAAAGTAGTAGAGTTCAGACTAGTTTATTTCAGTATAAAAATTTACATTTAAGTTAATAAGAAATCGAGGTCTTGTGTACATGCTTGAAATATCAAGTTTGATTATTAGCCCTAGGAATGGAAAGACTGTAATAAAAATTATTTACACTTAAGAATGAACTATAAGTAACAGATTAGCATAATTTAGTAATTGTATTTTTATTTCATAATTTAATAATAAATAAATAATAGAAAAAATCGCGGAAAAAAATGAAATATTTCAGTTATATGTTTTAAAATGAAGGACACTTTTTCCAAATTCAAATTTTTTTGCCATTATAGCTAATTGAATATATTTAATACATCTAAAATTTAATCCTTGCCTTTTTCGTTCCTTTATGAGAAAAAAAATAAATAGTGAAAACGGTTGATTAACAATTCAACATTTTTATCATTTGTTTGGAGACGAATAAAAGGTTTCAAAAGCTCTAAACTGTCTGATATTACAGATAAAAGTGTATATTTTGAATATACGAAGTTTTATTCTTGCTTTAAGTTTTTTTTTTTTTTTTTTTGCCTCAAGAATATTTTAAATTGGTATAGAAGAAGACCGATTCTCTCGATAAAATTTCTGTATTTTAATCTTAAAATCAAATATTAAATGTAGATGGCAGCACTAATCTTTTTTTTACCAAGAAACTTGCAAAAACGCGTTATTTCACAAAAAGATTTTCCTTAGAATGCCTCGAATATTAGTTTTTTAACCCATTTTTATAATGTTAGGAATCAAGAAGGCAGTATTGAAACTTTTTTAGTGTGTCATGGACTTATTGATTCTTATATATGTGCAATATTGGTGATGTCGAAGCTGTCCTTTAATTATTTTTTGAGGTTAAATAAGAGGAATTATTGTGATTTTGTCATTTTTTAAAAAGTTTCTAAGTTTTTTTTTTTTTTAAGTTGAAGGAAATAAATAATAACCTTGAAACTTGGAGAATTCGATCTTCATATATAATACTACATCTTTCATGAATTTCAAAGATGTTTTTTAAATCCTTTAATTTTTATAGCGTTTAAAATTTTTCAAAAATTTACGAAATTTCAATATTTACAACCAATTTGTGATTAGTTATGGTATTACCAGGTTATTATTACTCAGTAAATATAAAGATTGATTTCCAAAGAGTTCAATATTATTAAAAAAAATTCATTTTTGTTAAATAGTTATCAAAATACTGAACTTCAAACTTGCAACTTTCGACGATTATCCGCAACCCTTATATATCACAAGTTTTTAAAATGTCCAAATCGGATAAAATAATTTATTTTTCGTCAAAATATTGTGCAGAACTACATTTGAATATGAAATGAACACGTATCTCAAATTTATTAAAATCGGCAACTATGCAGCCACGGCTTTTTTTACATTTTTGCTCATTTTACATGGAATGACCCGTTTACAACTTAATAGACACGTGTTTCTAACTTCGGCTTGCTTGCGGCCGTCTATCAGTAACCAACCCTCGTAAATATAATGATATGAACTTTTTATGTATCATTGATATTTACTATGGTATTAAAATAAAATCGTTAGCGTTTATAAAGTAGCACTAGCCTTATAAAAATAAGCTTGAGAATCTCTACATGCAAACACACAAATTATCTTTTTATTAATATAAATTAAAGAATATAAATTAAAAATGCATTGCACAATTCCATCTATTTTTTACTGCAAAAACAATAAATATGATTAACATTTAAATGTATAGCACCGGAATATATGAGAAACGCAATTAATAAGAGAACGAAGAAGATTAAGAAATAAAATTAAGAACAGCATATATGATATTAAGCAGAACAAAGTAAAGTCCATTAAGTTTGTTAGTGTGAAATTAATATGGCATGATGAGCATTTTGGAGAATATTTTTTAATATATACTACTTGAAGTCATATAATGTAAAAAAAGAACACAATTTTACATAAAATTAGTGATATTTTCACTAATCCCAATTTCGTTACCAATACGGTAAATCATTTTTTTCCAATTCAATTTCGTAAATATCAACTGCAATAACAATTCATGAATATGCTGTAAAAGAAAGCCGTATCGAGAGAACTTATGCATAACTGTCAGATGAACATCAGTATTAAGCATTTTTAGGTAGATTTAATATAAAATAGTACATATTGCAGTCGCTCCTATGTTAGAATTTTTTTTCTGCAGATCTACATCGATTATGATACCTAGACACCAAAACTACCTTTAGTAAAAAAAAATATCTGTCTATCTATCTATCTATATCAATCAACTTTCTTCTGGACACGATAACATCTATAATTCTGCTCAAATCTATTCCAAATTGATATATAAAATCAAGGGGCATAAAATCTCGGTCAAATTCGTTAATGAACAAAATTGGACAAAGGAGATGATAAAAGGAGTGCTTTTGTAAAAACCGTAAAAAGGCCCATAAATTTTTAAATCAAATAGATATTGAATGAGTTTAAAGTTTATATTATTTCTAAAAAATAGACCAAAATTTTATATGTGACAGGTCTTTGGTGAAGTTAAAAATCTGCTCAAGGGGCGAATAAAATAAGGTTTAGGAAAATATCATTAATTTGTCAATTATCAAGATATCAAATCCAATTAAATTTATTATAAATTTTCTTAATAGTATTTATAACTTTTGAATTTACAAGTTTTTGATAGGAGCAACTCTTACCGCAAAACAATAATAATAATAATAATAATAATAATAATAATAATAATAATAATAATAATAATAATAATAATAATAATAATAATAATAATAACAATAATGAAAATGAAAATGAAAACAAAAAGAAGTCTGGAAGTAAAAAAAATTCATAGTTTTGTCAATTCTTAAGGTATCAAAAGTGATTAAATTTACTATACATCATCTGAATAATAGCTACAGATTTTATCCTGATAGTTTTTTGATAGGACCAATACTCACGAATAATCGAAAATAGGATTTGATGAGAAAACATATTAAAGGTTTACTTACATCCAAACATTTTATATTCTCACTTAATTTTAAATTAATTTTACTCCAAACCCATCCGAAGGACATGTTCTCTTATTTAGGAGCTATATAATGTGACATATCGGTCAGTTTTTTGATAAAGACAGAATACATTTTGAATAATTCTGTCTAAGTGGCCATTTTCATCAGAATTTCCCGTATCGTTCGTGATTGAAGAATTGAGGATGTATTCAAGTAACAAATTGCTTATTTTATGACTCAGTTTTAAATTCAATTTCGTTCTTAAACGATTCAAGTGGCCATTTTTCTTATTTAGAAACTATATAATATGCTGCATTGGTCAATATTTTATAAAGTCTGAATGCTGTCAAAGTAGGCATTTGAGCCGAATTTTGCATAAGATGATTCTCCAGCTCTTCCAGTAAAATGAAATTAAAGATTCTCCAAAAGTAGCCAAATAAAGTTGTTTAAACTGGGTTTATCTCTAATATATTTTGTTTTTTGTTATTGAAATGAGAACTTTACCTCGAAATCTACCTACATCACGCCGACAGAGATTTTTTTTTATTTTATTGTGCTTTTCGTAAAAATCTGAAACAAAATTTTATGAAACATTTAAGTGTGAGAATTATAAAATTAATTTTGTGTTAAAAATCTAATTGGTGACATAAATTGGAATTTCATAAATTGGCGACAGCTCCAAATTTCATTTAATTATTTCACATTAATTCTCTCCATTATAATCTGTTTTTAAGTTTGAAATTATGAAAACAAATTATTTCTTTAGAAATCTGAAATTTTCTCTAAAATTAAGAAATTATTAAAAAAGCAAGTTTAATCTGAAAAAAAAATCGAAATTTTAAATATTATTCAGATATTTCAACACCTTGTTTCGACATAATACTTTTTAAAAAATTCTAATTTTTCTTTTGTTTTACATAATGAGTAGTTAATAAAACTGGTATAAATGATTCAAATAACAGATTGACAGAAATAGTTTTAAAAGAATATATTAGGCATTTTAAGATTTTAAACATGTAATATCATTTTTATTTTTTAAGGGCCTTGGTTTAAGTGTAATATTTATCGACATTACTATAAATAATAATAGTATTTTTGCACAATATCCACGCTTGTGATACATTATGAAAGTAATTTAAACATTAATGTATGATCAATGTACAAAACAAGTGATTAATTATATTATTTAATTTGGTAAAGCTTCTTAATCCTTTAAGATCTACGGAAAATGGGATTTTGCTGTATTTTATTACGCTGAACTAACAATGGAATAAAATTAATATTTTGCAATTAAGTTTTAAAAAAAAGTTTAGTTTAAATCTGAAGATACCAAAATCGATCACATACAAGAAAACTAAGTATTTTACAAAATAAATAAGTAAGTTAGTTATTTAAATTTAAGGGAATCTTCAAAAACTTGTAAAGACTCACTCGCAGACATACCATTTGCTTTTCAATACTGTTAGATCATTCATTTTGAGTTTGGATAGCTGAACTGAATCTGTACAAAGTCCAATTTTTACTTTTTTTTTTTTTTTCAAGTGTAATTTTTTTTGAGAATGCTTTCACTCTAGAAACCGGTTCCGAAAATGAAAGTTTTCTAATTAAGAATACCTGTAAAAAATAGAAAATTAAAAAGTGGTATTTAAAAATATCTATTTTTGCTATCTAAGGCAAAATCATTTTTTAAAAATATATTGATATGTTAACAAAATATTTTTGTAAATTTCTTCCATAGGATTGGCATTCGCGAGCGTGTCTTTTCACTTGACTTAAGTAGCCTTTTAATTATCAAAATAGGTCTCTTAGATATCTTTTCGATATTTTTTCACAACTGCATATCGTTAGAATTTGCATCCTCTGTTGATCTACATTTGGTACCGCATTAGCTACAAACATGTTTTAGTGAAATCCGGTTACAACGATTGGAATACTGGTTCGACACGAGTTCCTTGTGTTGAATGATATCTAACAATCAGATGGGGCAACTACTGCAGCAAGTTTTTTTCCAAACTAGATCAAAATATATTACCTTGTTCTTGTATAACCAAGTTTGATTAGTGGCTTTTGTTGTTGACTTGGAAGAGGTAGTAAGAAACATTAAACTTCTTTGTATAATACTAATAGGGAAGCGGAGATTTTTAAGAAGCTTGTAAACTTTAAAATAAGCATGTTTATGATTGAAATATTAACACAATAATTTTTTCTGTGTATACAGTCGACACATGCAGGATATAAATCTAATGTAATCTCTTGGTTCTAAATTGAAAAAGAAAACTGGTTTACCAGAATTTATTTGGAAAATATTATTATTCGTAGTCAATTAATATAAATACAATCTCTAAATGTCAATAATAGGGTTTCGAAATTTTTTCTAAATATGGGTAAAGAAATAAAAATACAAATATTTAAAAAGACTTATTAAGCTAAATTAAATAATATCATCGTACATACATTTCTGAAGTCACTTATTAAAATTCCCCAAAAGCTATCAATAAAAATTAGAGAAGTGTACACAAATTACAAAATACATGCATTTAAATTACGCAAATTATTTAAATTTGGAATCTTTAAAAGAGGATAATTTCCATAGTAAAAGTTATGTTATGGATTTTTTCAATTGCTAAACATGTATAGCATTTCTCCGAAATTGTAGTAATTTCGCTAAGTGGTATGATGTTAAACTAAATGGGAATATTTGAATCAAAATTGCTAATTGTTATGTGTCAAATAGAAAGAGATTAAAGGCCGAAAACAAAGTGCTATTTTATTATTTTAATACGGTTTGTTTTATAGAAAATATTAGATTGTATTCATATATAAAGACGTGTATTATTGAAATTTATAGCATTTATGATTTATTTATAATTTTTCTATGTAATTAATATAAAAAAGAATTAGCCATAAAAATATCATTAAATTAACTAAATCCGAAAAAAAGTGTGGATAATCCAAGGTATTTTGTCTCTCATTATCAAAATCTTGTGATGAAATTGGATGATAATTTGATCGCCAAATACTTATTGGAAATTTATTGAAATGCATCTTATATTGGTCAGTCTAGCAAATACTATTTTAAGATAAAATTGACAAAATACTATAAAACTGAGTTGTCCAAATTATTAAAATTAATCTTTTATCGCATATGTAATCAGTAAAATATATTAAAGATCAGTTATTATTATGAAGCTTTCAAGTGAGGCTATAATGTTTGGTACAAATACGATGAAAAAAAAAATATTCCAAATGGACACGATCATAGAATTTCATGTGAAATCTAAACCCATCAACATTTTCGTCTTCTCAAAACTTATATATACACTTTTCATATCCGTATTCACCATGTCGAAAAATTGTTATTTCAATTTGATCATTTTAAAATCAGTTTAATTCAAAACTTGAAGCTACGATTTTTAACATCTTTGAAGTGAACAGTCTCATTCTGATCTTGATTGCCAATCTTGATACCGGAGAATAGAGATTGCCATAATTTATATTTATTTAAACGCAATTGTATTCAAATACTTAGTTTTATCTAAGAAAATGATCGTTTTCTTTTAAAAACTACTAAAAATCGTCAATTTTACTTACTTAAGCACTTTGCTTCGTCTCTCAAAATTAATATTGGACCGACAGACATTTAGAGAATTAATATTAGTCCTTATTACAGAAGGAAAAAAAATATGGAAACTTTATATGGAAACTTGCGTGTTTTGAAAAGCAGTAAGCAATTTTCAACCTAAAATATTCTGGCGTAGTATGTCACTAATAGGATTTTGCACCACTATACCGTATACAAAAAATAAAATTAAATAAAAATAAATAAATAAATAAAAATAAAAATAAAACAGAGAATTAAACAAATGTTTTTTTTTTTTTTTTTACTCAAAAAATAGCATGAATAAACTTTATTATTCTTTCAATTTTGCAATTATAAAAGCTGTCTAAAAACATTTATTTGCTATCTAAACTATAAACAACTATAAAAACTAAAAAAATATTTAATTGGTGAATAGAAACGAAGTAAAACCGAAATTCACCTGACTTTTTAACATACGATAATTTTGAAGTAGCATACGCATTTTATTATTATTTTTTTTTAAAGAGAAAATGGAACGTTTCTGTTGCCACACTTACAAAATTGGTACAAAAAAACTATAAAATTAATATCTCAAAAACAAATTGAGATACAATTTTCAAACAAATCGCATTTACAAGGATATATATTTTTTCTATACGACGATGTAAATAAGTAAAATGCGCATTGCTTAGAAGTGTAAAATTTACAGTAGCAAAAATTGCAAAATGAAAATTGCATAAGAAATTGCTGCCATTCGCAAACTGATGTATGCGTTACGCACATATATGTTTGGCCTTTATAATATAGATAATTTAATTTGAACATTTTTAAATTAATTAAATAAATAACTTATAAATAAATAATTATTTTAAAATTAAATTATTTGTGCTATCTATGGGAGAATTTAATAATCATAAATTAACAATTTGTATCTATTAATTAAAGAACAAGTTGTCTTGAAAGAAGTATAAAATGAAACCCTCAGTGCGATCAGCGATCACTTGCTCACTTTTTTAGATTACGCTTATCATTGTAGGAAAATATAGAAACAAATAAAGTGTATTTTAATTCAAAAATCCATTCCTTTGGATTCTTTTCCTTTTTTTTGTATTGATAAACAACGGAGTGTTTTTTTAGCAAGTTCTGATTTAAATTCCGGTATTGCTTAATGGTAAGCGAAAATTCCATTTAACACCAGATAAGTCTTTTTATTTCTTTTTTACAACAATCGTAAAGAATAAACTACTTAAGAATCTTACAACTTATTCAAAAATTAGTCTAAAGCGTTTTGGGTACATTTGATATATTTATATTAAGAATTTTTTTTCTAGTTCCTAATGTATAGGTAAGCGTCAAATCCATCCAATATAGTCTAAACGTTGGAGTTTCTATATAGAAACTAACAATGCAATTAATTTCATAAAATGCGCAAGATAGTATGACGTTATATTCATCAAGTTTCTAAAGATGAATACCAGGTCAAACCAACAATATCAACGATATAGTACCAAAAATATATACCACAATTTAGTGTAAAAATCAAATCTTAATACATTCTAAACAACATTTATTTCCAGATTATTATAATCTATATAAAGTACGTTTATTTTTAGCTTTCGAAAACTCTTGATAATTAATGACTAAGAAGAATCTAATTATCGAAATACCATTAATTCTGTTCACTATGTATCCACCAATAATAACGAACTCCAATCTATGTCATGATATGTAACACCATTTTTCATTTATTAACCAAACAATTCGAAATAAAATATATCTTAACAGTAATTAGTACGTGAAAGATAAAAAAATATATCAGAGAAGTTACAATTATTCACATGTATTACGTTAGATTTTTATTCTTTCTTTTCTGGTTATGTGGTATTGGGTATACAAACAAGTATTCAGAAAATCCCCAAAACAACAGTATAATTAACTCATTATTAAAAATAGTATGATTGTCATTTTAGAGAATCTGACACGATTCTTTTATTAAATAGTTAGAAAATTTCTCTGAAAAGATTGTCAGGATACTTTTTTCTTTCACCTAATATTAAATAGCAGCGTTGCATTAAATTTAATATTTTAATTAGTGATATAATAGTGATGCGCATTGTTTTATTTGATACAAATAATTTATTAAAATTAACATGATTTAACAATAAAAATATCATCCCGTAGATCTGTAAACTTATCAATAAAAAATACATGTTTAACAATGAATGATTAATTTAAATATCTTTAAAAAATTGAAAGGAGATTGGGCATTCTGTATTGTTTCAGCAAATAAATATGTGCCTTGGAACAAAAACTGGTCAATGTCTAAAATATATAAATAAAAGTACAAGGTGAGTTAAAGGCACAAATGAAATCAGGATGCGATATGAAGTAATGGGTACAAAGGCCAAAGTCTTCCAAATATTAGATCATTGAAAAAAAATTGTTCAGGCCTATATTATATACTGTTAATGAAAAAATTGCTAGTGTCACTGTAAAAAACTAAATCAATGTAACGTTTGATTGTAGTGAGAAAAATATAACTGAATTGAAGGTACATTTTTGGAAAAAAATAGTACAGAAATCGTAGCAAGATTTTTGAAAATCCTCAAACTTGAATTGCGTTTTCTGCTATTTTAGAAACATGGACATTGCTCCTTTTTGTTCCAAGGTACGGAAATAATGCATATTTTACTTAATCTCTAACATTCATGGTATGTTTGTGTCGATATCACAAATTGTTAGAGTTTCTTTGAATTTATCTTTTTTTTTTTACATTCTTCTGTCTCAACTACTTTCGCAAACATTATAATATACCAAAAGATTTTTCTGTAAGAGAACATAAATATAAAAATCTGTATCTATCAACTACTGCTATAAAGAAATCAAAAACCTATGAATGATAATGTAAAGAAAAACCTTCATTAAAAAATTCACAATATATTATAAAAAATTTCTAATGAAAATTGCAGAGTCAATTTAGTGTTACACTCCAGCAGTAATTGTTAGTAAAAATTATCTTTAAAAACATTATTTCATACGGTTCTGGATAAAAATTGTTAATACTGTAAATATCTTATAAATTAGCATGCTCTATCTAAAATCTGTCCACCAGTCTGCGTATTTATCCGAGATAAACTCAGAAACGGCTACATAACTGAGCTTGTTGCTTACACACATGTTTTTTAAACTACGAAATTTACTGTACTAGAAGACTCTGCCCCTAGGAGCTACGCTCGTCCACCCCGGACTTTCTTTTAAAATCAGTTAATTTGATTGTCTATTAAAAAAAAAAAAAAAAAAAAAACAGAAAATGAAATTGCAATTTGAAGTGAAAGCAATTGGCAATATTCCTATAAAAAGGGTATTTACTCTTTTTCAATTTTACAGGGTGAGGGGGGTTAAGGACAAATTGTATCCTGTTAGGGGCTGTTTTACTGTACTAGGGGATGTTTTACTCTAGTAATAACAAAGATGCTAAATAACCACTTCCATGTCCTCCAATACTCCGTAAAGTTCTCCTTATGTTTAGAAATCTCAGGAAAGAATTTATTTTCGAAATAAAAAGAATTTATAAAAATAAATATTTTTATTATCTGTCCGTAATTTTCAAAACTGTTCCTGAGTACCTTTTACAAAGTATACATCAATTCTTTTGTACCCGGAAAAGGAATTTTTCTGATACTGCAAGTTTTTAACTAAACATTTTCAGCTTCATAAGTGAAATAGAGCTATAAAACTGTAATAAAGTGCGTTAATTTTGATCTTAAAATTAATGTTATTAATTATGCATGTTTGTGAGTTAAATATATTTGTTGAACACGAAAATATTTATTTGGGATATAGTTGTATCCGAAAAACCAAAATTCTGGTAGAATAAACCGGTTAATTAATGCACTGTAAAATCTACAGGAAGATCTTTTTTAAAGTTTCAGTGTTTGGAATGCCCTGTAGCGCGATCTAATAGCCGAAATGGCACCAAATTTGATATTTAGACTAATCAAGACATGGGAAGCAGGATTCCCCGAAAAAAAAAAAATTAGTTCCACAAATCACCGCTGGGCATTTTGTGGCCCTTTGCGATATATGAAATGTGAGAAAAGAAAAATAATAACACACACAATCGTAGAGTTAAATTATTAATGTTTATTTACTACATTAACTTCCCCGGTGAAGAATTAGACCACCTTCAATGTGAGCACCGTTCTCAGAAACAACGTCGTGCATTCTGTGCACAACATTCTCCACAACCGTACGTAACATATCACGAGGAGTATTCCGCACAGTCTTTGTTATGTTGTCCTTTAGAATAGATAAATTTGATACTTAACCAACATAAACTTGAGATTTTAATTAACCCCAGAATTAAAAGTCGCATGGTGTGAGGTCAGGGGAACGAGGCTGCCATGCAAATGCAAAAAACTCCGACTTATGACTCTATCATCAGCGAAGTTTTGGCGTAACAGTTGCTTTGCTGCTTTTCCTTATCACTAATGTGTGCCGAGCACCATCCTGCATAAAGAATGTCTGTTGGAGACGGCTTTTTTTTGCTGAAATTGTGGAATAACAAACGTTTGCAGCATTTCGTGGTATCTTGCTGCATTTATGGTGCACGTTCGGGAGTTTGATATAAGATTTGGTGTACGATACTTCTTTACGTCCTCTCCGAACGCGAATGGTCAGTGACCCCGTTTTCTCGAACTTTTTAATAATTTTCTTGGACCATTCAGCGATAAAGACCAATTTTGTATTTTTTTATGGGCCGAAGAGCTGCGGATGCATTACATTGATTCATATAATAAAGCTTCAGCAGTAACGCACGTTCCGGTAATGTCAAAGCCATGTCCACTGGAGCTCATTTACTTCAGCTGAGTTTATTTGTCGAAGCTATCTACTTCTTGCTTTTATAGCCCCTATTACTGGGGCTGCTATCGCACAACATTTGCATTATTTTATACCCGTTTTTATGCTAATTCTCGTTATTGTAAACTGCAGCAGTGCCACTAAATGCACTAGTGGCGATTTTTAAAACAATTTTTTTTCACGAAATCCTGTTTCCCATGTCTTGATTAGTCTAAATTTTAAGTTTGGTGTCATTTTGGCTATTACATCGCGCTACAGGGTGCTCCAAATACAGTCACTTTAAAAAAGATCACTCTGTACTTTAAAACGTTGGAAAAATTTTGAAAAAAAAAATTAGTTTCTGAGGTTTCTGATGACAAAAAAAAAAGAAAAAAAAAGCTATTTGGAATTTTTGGTGACTTGGAAGAGGTTATTGTATATTTTCATTTGGAATTATAATACTGTTGCGTATGTAGGGTTCTTTTTGATCTTATGGTCAGACAACTTCAAACTCTTGTCTCTTAGAAAAGTAGAAAATAATTTATTTACAGATCTTCAGAATAAGAGAGTCTTCGAAACTCACAAATATTACTAGATATTCAAAAATAACTGTTCAAATCTATCGTACAAGTACAGATATAGGTCTCAGAGACTCTTTATACAATGTCTCAACGCTAAATCACATTCAAAACAACTCGAGAAAACTCAAGCAAACTTGCTTAAACAATTGCAGCTCACTCAATGACTGACTGATAAATAATAACCACAACAGCTCGTATTGCTCACCTTATATAGGCTTGCAGCATGTGCTGGAAACTTCTACAACCTTCTCGAAAAATCCACAAAACCACGGAACAACATTCAATGTATCAGTATATCTATATGGGGTTACCATAGAGAGGGAAGGGTTACCATCACCAACAATCGCAAAGTTTATCGCCAATTTGGCGATATATCGCAAAATTTGGCGACCAAAATTAGTCGTCAAAAGTGACGCCAACTTGGTGATATCTTTAATATTTCGCCAATCTGCCGTAGACATACACTGAAAAATATTAGACAAGCTTGCTTGATAACAGAGACAATGTAACAAAAATTAATATTAGTAAAGGAATGGAACTTAATAAAATTATTTACATTATTTTAAAATACAAACACTATTTACAAAATTCGTAACACTACCCCCTCCTCAAAGACTGCACGTCCCGGGCAGTGCAATCCTTGAGTTAGAGGAAAACACTTAAAATAAATAAATAAATAAATAAAATATTAATAATAATAATAAGATTTACATAAATAAGAACTAATTACTATTTACATATTTACAAAAAGTGACTTTCGTGACCATGGTCTGAAATTCCAGTTTTGAATTTCTAATCACTTTGGCCAAAATAAAGGGCTAGCCGGTTATAATGTACGACCTTGGGCTTGGTGTGTGGCGATTTTTGTATGCGTACGACGATGTCATTCAGCCTGTTGACGACTGTGTAAGGACCGTCCTAGTTTCTTTGTAATTTTGGCGACAGTCCCTTATGACGTATGGGATTCCACAAGCAAACTTTGTCACCTTCGTTGAACTCATGTCCAGTTGCCTTTATGTCGTACCGTGTCTTCAGCTTTTCCGATGCCAGTCCGATACGGTTCCTCGCTAGACGATAAATTTCCTCAATCCGTGCCTGGAGTTCATCCACATACTCCTCAGGCGATAAAGGATTATCAGGGGGACGCACGGCCAAACAAAAGATCCGCAGGTAGACGAAGATCACGTCTAAAGAGCATTTGAGAAGAGGAATAACCAGTGGCCTCATAAGCAGCACTCCTGCAGGCAAGCAGGAACAGAAGCAATTTCTTGTCCCAGTCCCGTTGATCTTTAGACACCAGGAGGGAGAGGCTATTTAGGATGGTACGATTGAACCGCTCCACCATGCCGTCCGATTGAGAATGTAGAGGTGTAGTTCGTGTTTTGTCCATGCCGAGTAGTCCACACATTTTCTTAAACACAGACGAATTAAAGTTTCTTCCTTGATCGGAATGGATTTGTAGAGGAACTCCGTATCTGGAAACCCAGTGTTGAACCAGTATATCTGCTACGGTTACTGTCTCTTGATTAGGTATGGAGTAGGTTTCAAGCCACTTGGTGAAGTAGTCCATGACGACGTGGATGTACTTATTGCCATCAGATGTTCTAGGAAGAGGATCCAGGATGTCTAGAGCGATTCGTTCGAAAGAAGCTCCTACATTATAACGCTGCAATCGTCCACGGGTACGCCTCTTTGGACCTTTACGTGCTACACAGGTGTCACAAGTTCGACACCATTTCTCCACATCACTGCGAACATTATTCCAGTAAAAATGCTCTCGAACCTTTTGCAGGGTCTGTATTACACCAAAATGACCTCCTGTGAGACTACCATGAAGTTCTTGGAGGACCATAGAAATTCTCGACTTAGGAAGTACTATTTGCCATCTACCGGTCTTTCCATCGACAGACTACCATTTTCGGTACATCACACCGTTCTTCTAATGTAGGGAATCCCAGAGAGCCCAATAACGTTTAGTCGTAGGATGGTAATGGGCCATGTCTTGCCAGCTCGGCTTCCTGTTGGACTCCTCTTTCAGCTCTAGAATTGGCTTAATTTCAGGATCAGCAAGTTGATCTTTACGCAGGCTCTCATCACTCCATTGATCTTGCGGTGATGTAGACCCAGCTGTAACTTGTCTTACTATAGAACCTTTGACATTAAATTTCTTCTCAACCCGGTCGCAGTATCTTCAATTGTCTGAGCAGGGTCTTCTTGAGAGAGCATCTGCATTTCCATGTGATGAGCCTTTTCGATGGCGTATCTCCAAATCGCCTATTTCAGCAAGTGCTTGTCAAAAGCAGAGCGAAACTACTGCGTAACAAGAAAAGAGCTTATTGCTGTAGTGAAAGCCATAGGTCATTTCCACCACTATCTTTACGGTCGAAAATTCCGGATCTGAACTGATCATGCTTCTCTGACTTGGCTATTGAATTTTAAGAACCCTGAAGGCCAGATAACCAGGTGGATACAAAATCTAGCTTTCAGCGTCCAGTGGTAATTATGAAGAATTTAGGAATCCGCCTGGTTCTCCCGTGTACATCAAGCTGTCGACATACGACGGAAAGAGTTCCTGGCAAGATTACAAGACCCAATTCACCATTGTAGCCGAAGCGAACAAATGAAGCGACGAGGTGAAAGCTTGTCAACTGGCAGCATCTTTGAGAGGAGAAGCCACCGACGTGCTGCAAACATTGCCCGATATGACGCAACGCAATTTTGAGACTTTAAGTTGCGCACTTGAAATGAGATTCGGAGAAAAATTCTGCAAAGATTATACGAGAATACAAATGAAGAACCGCCATAAAAAATCGAGGGAAACCCTTGAAGAGTTTGCCTCAGAAATAGAACGGCTGGAAAATTTCGCATTGCTGCCCAACAAATATACGGGAAATGCTCTCATTGCAGTACTTTGTAGACGGAATAAAAGATTCCGAAGTGCAGAGAGCGGTACGAATGGCAGATGGTACAAGATTTAAAGGCTGCACTACTATATGCCTTAAAGTTGGAAGCAGCTACACAAGCCAGCCGAAGAGATCGTCATTCAGTCCGAGGGGCAACGGTGAACAAAATCTCAGACACTGAGATCGACTTCTTGAAAGAAATTAGGAAATTAAATCAAGAGATTGAAGCTTTAAAATATGGAAGAACAAGCGCAAGAAGACAGAATCTCACGTGCTGGGGATGCGGTGATACAGGACACCTCCGAAGAAATTGCCCCAAAATCCACGAACGTGAGATAAATTCAATCAGTCAGCAGGGAAAATAAATTTTGGCCATCTCGCGGGGCGGAGGTTGCCAGAGAATAAAAAGCCCCACCTGAAGATCCTCCCGATACCAAAAATGAGTGGCGGTGATAATGAATTATATGTGATTGGCTTTATTAACGGAATTCAGTGCCGTATGATTGTTGATACAGGAGCCAATGTGACAATAATAAGAGAAGATTTGGCTCGGAAATTGAAATCTAAACTCATCTGGACTCCACCATGCGTTACCCAGCAAACTGTGACGGGCGACAAGATAGGCATATATGGAAAGGCCAATTTAACCATCAAGTTTGGAGGAACGAAATATTACCATACTGCATATGTGGCTGACATAACAGATCCTTGCTTAATCGGACTAGATTTTCTGAAGAAGTTTGGCTTCAAACTTGCTTTCAAAAATAGCAAAATGATCTTAAAATTTGAAGAAATAAGCCTTTTTGGATTAAACAATGAAATTGAATGTAAACAAACAGTAATAGCTAAAGAAGACATCAATCTAGATCCAAGAACAGAATTTTTAGTTCGAGCTGTAATCAAAAATGAAACTAATTATCGATTTGGCCATATAGATTATCCCGAAGAGAATAGTACACAAGCAGGAGTATTGGTGGCTTCTTCTGTAGTGGACCTCTGAAAGAAGACCATTCCAGTCAGAATTGCTAACATCAGTGATAAGACAAGGACTATAAAGAAAGGAGAAGTGATAGCATCAGGTGCTCCTGTGACGTGCATAAGTCAAAATTCCAATCACTCTCGAAAATCTTCAGATAATTTATTCAAGGATTTGTTACAAAATATAGACTTAGATCCAAAACAGATGGACGCTGCGGATAGTTTAATTAGGAAATTTTAAAGTTTATTTTCCCAAACATCTGAAGACTTTGGACGAACTAAAATTGCACAACACCGAATCGACACGGGAGATCACTCTCCTATTAGACAACACCCTAGACGATTACCTTTTGCCAAGCAAGAAGATGTGCAAAATTTAATTAAGGATATGGAAGAAAATGATGTTATCGAACCATCGACAAGTCCATGAGCGTCTCCCATTGTGCTGATAAGAAAGAAGGATGGTTGTACAAGATTTTGTGTAGACTACCGCCAACTGAATGACGTCACCAAAAAGGATAGTTACCCTCTACCAAGGATTGAAGACACTCTCGACACACTTGCTGGCAACACTTGGTTCTCGACTCTGGATCTTAGGAGTGGTTACTAGCAGGTAGAGTTCCATCCCGACGACCACGAGAAGACTGCCTTCACTACGGGACAAGGATTATGGCAATTCAAGGTAATGCCTTTTGGTCTTTGTAACGCACCTGCAACTTTTGAACGCCTTATGGAAACGGTTCTCCGGGGGCTGTCATATGAGGCATGCCCTGTTTATTTAGATGATATCATAATCATAGGACACTCTTTTGATGAACATCTGAACAACCCCACTCCTGATACCAAAATTGTTGCGTATATAGGGTTCTTTTTTATCTTATGGTTAGACAACTTCAAACTCTTGTCTCTTAGAAAAGTAGAAAATAATTTATTTGGAGATCTTCAGAACAACAGAGTCTTCGAAACTCACAAATATTACTAGATATTCAAAAATAACTGTTCAAATCTATCGTACAAGTACAGATATAGGTCCCAGAGACTCTTTATACAATGTCTCAACCCTAAATCACATTCAAAACAACGTAGAGAAAACTCAAGCAAACTTGTTTAAACAATCGCAACTCACTCAATGACTGACTGATAAATAATAACCACAACAGCTCGTATTGCTCTCCTTATATAGGCTCGCAACATGTGCTGGAAATATCTACAACCTTCTCGAAAAATCGACAAAACCACGGAACAACATTCAATGTATCAGTATATCTATATGGGGTTACCATAGAGAGGGAAGGGTTACCATCGCCAACAATCGCCAAGTTTGTCGTCAACTTGGCGATATATCGCAAAATTTGGCGACCAAAATTAGTCGTCAAAAGTGACGCCAACTTGGCGATATCTTTAATATTTCGCCAATCTGCCGAAGACATACACTGAAAAATATCAGACAAGCTTGTTTGATAACAGAGACTGTGTAACAAAAATTAATATTAGTAAAGGATTGGAGCTTAATAAAATTATTTACATTATTTTAAAGTACAAACACTGTTTACAAAATTCGTAACAATACATTGTTGTAAAATAAGTAAAATCTATTTAATTGGACAACAGTTTTTGAATAATCATATTTCTTTTGTAAAACATGCGGAATATTAAGATATGCTGGACACGTAATCGCATTTAGAATAATGTTTTATTTGTGATATTTAACATTCCCATTGACTGCTTTATACGAAAAGGTTTTTAATAATATAATTTTTATGTATTCGAACTAAAGCTTCGGATAAAAAAAAATGTTGCATTTATCTCCAGAAAAAAATGACACCATATGTAAATGTAAACAAGTATTTTATATTTAAAAGTGCCTTTTGCGACATGACATTATTTTCAGTGACATTTCGCATTTGACCGTGCTCTGACTATGGGTAGTAGATATGAATATATATACCATAAGACATTGATGTTTTGGTATAATAAATTTCCCCTTTCTATGTTTGTTGATTAAAAAAACAGTTGGATAGAAGCGGAAAGCAGGAATTCTGCGTTTTCAAAATTTAGAGCCACCATCGATGAAAATACAAAAATACAAGCTGCCTCAAGATATATTGTGCAAAAGTTTTAGGGGAAGTAAAAGTACATGATAAGGATTGAGAATTGCACAGCAACCCATGAATGGAATAATCAAGACACATCAATGGGGACAAAAAATACAAAACATATTTCAAATGTATTCCTTAAAATACACGCTTTTTTATACAAACTAATGGAATTTGCATTTGTTGAAGTATTCCACATTTACAAACCGTTGTTAATGAGCATAAATAGAAATAAGTATATAATATCATCATAACGCAATAATGCACAAAGCCATCACAATGCAATTTTGTTGTTTAAAACACTAAAAAAAAAATCGGTACCATAATGATTCATACGCCTTCATTTGTTTGTAACATTAACTATTTCACCGGCATCTGCTATAAAGAAACGTTGCTTTCACCTTCGACTTATCTCGGGGCAAACGTTTAAATGGAATACTGAAAATTATATATATATTATAATAGATATGTTTATTAAAAATTATTCTTTTATATTTTTATCAAAATTTGGGAAATTTTATTACATAAGGATTAACAAAATAGCATTCTTTTTGAGAGGGGTTAAATAAATGCGAGGAAAATAAGATATGTAATTATTCTTTAAAATACATTTTTGTAATAAGAAAATGTTATATCATTTGTGAACTTTGAAATAAACTAAAAATCATTCAACTAAAAAATAGAAACGAAATAAAATTAAAACCCAATGCATTATAGCTGACAATAATTTTGCTATAGCATATATTTTAATTACATTTTTTAGTTGTCATGAGATAGTGGCAACAAAAATATATATTATTATTATTCATCCTTTGCTTTTTTCCACTTCACTCGCCACCATTATGGAAATGGCATTAAAAATACAAATAAATTAATACCTCAACAGTAAATTGAGATGCAGTCTTCAAATGATTTGCATTTGAAAGTAGTTTTTTCTCCTGCACGATGGTGCAAAAATTTAAAATGTGCGATGTTTAGAAGTTTTAAAAAAATGTAGCAGATCATCAATATTTATCCGCACAATAATACACCTGTTCTTTTTTTTTGCGGGTGGTTTATGGTTAGTTGTAATTTTCTTTTTTAATGACAACAGTTTAATTGTTGTCTGAAAAAATTCGAATCCAAAGTTAAAAAGTAAACTTGATTTTTCTAAAAACTTTCCTTTATATGCATTTAGTGGTCATCTAAACTTTTTACTTCTATTCGTGGTCTTTTGTTTAGATTTTTCCTCCTCCAAAAATTCCTGATGCGACCAGTAAATCTGACTATAAATACTCACTTTTTTATGCTTTATAATGCTCTAATGCTATATGCTCTAAATAATTAATTTATTTGAAAAGTATATATCTTATTTTCTTTTTTTCTTTTTCTTTTTTCTTAGAAAGAAAAAGGAACAGGACATAAAAAATGAAACTTTTTAAAGTTTTTTTTAGAAATTCTAAATTGATTTAATAACGTAAGCATGCAAGTGCAAATTACTCATAAAAGCATTACTCTAATGTTACAATTTTCAGTTTTCATTTGTAATATTTTAGTCTTTTCTTTTAAGTCTTTAAAATGTTTTATTTTTTCAATTTAACAGCACTTTCACGTATTTTGAGAAGTATTTATTGGCGCATAATTGAACCCATTGTTTTTTCAATTCCCATATCATTGTACGAGCTACAGCGAATTTTTGGCGATTTATCATCTATGGTAGATAATTG
Source organism: Maratus speculifer (assembly GCA_964019185.1). Classification (NCBI taxonomy): domain Eukaryota; kingdom Metazoa; phylum Arthropoda; class Arachnida; order Araneae; family Salticidae; genus Maratus; species Maratus speculifer. The sequence goes on along the minus strand of OZ025294.1, from coordinate 162,387,204 downwards.
AAAAATGCATAAAAGATAATGTTTTAATTATTATTTAAATTCTGGAAACTCTAAAAATGTGTATTGTTATCGGAAACACATCTTTATACACGATTTTTACAATTCCGGCACATAAGGATGTGGGTTAAAAATTAATTACAATCGTTACATCTTTGCATACAAAATCTATGCTGTCTTATAAAACAGAGTTTAAAAAACTACCGAGCGAGGTTCGGTCTAGCTGGTACTTTGTTATTTAACAGGAAAATAAGGAGAATTCATCGAACAACGAAAACAGGTTGTGAACAAATTGATCAATTATAATCAAAATTAATTACCGGATAAACTAATCATTATTTATAAATGGTGAAAATTACATATTTACCTAATAACTTATACAATTTATTTTAAAGACGGGATTGATAAATTTAACAAGCTATTATTCTATAATTTGGTTTTAAAAATACGATAATACTTTTATCGTTTGTCTGTCTTTGAAGAAAAAAAAAGACATACATTACTTCAGTTAACGGTTAGTTACGTAACTAGTTTAGAAACAGGTAGTTTGAATCTTAGTTCATAAAATAAAAACCGTCTAGAATATTTTACTTTTTTGGTTAAAAAATAAAACTGATTCCAAAAATACATTTAATCTTACGATGAACATTATATTTAAAGCAAATAATTCGACTGTGGAAACGATTGTCCTCCTCAGTACTCATGTCGCCTGAAGGAGACACTAAAGACCATTCTTTAATTTAATTTGAATGTTTCTAGAATTTTTCTAATTGCTTCTGGACATTTTTAATAAATATATGCATATCATAAACATTCCGAAATGCCAAACCAGCTACATAGTGAAGTAATAATGATCAATATTTAGAGACATGTAAATAATAGCACCCTTCAGTGTTTGATACTGGATGACTTGCACCCACGTCACTGAAAGGTTAGATAGCTCTGTTGTATTTCATCCAAAACAAAATTCAAAGATATATTTTAATGAAATTTGAAGGAAATGAGATGCTTAATACTGTATGTCTGTCTGTATGTCTGTCTGTGTGTCTGTTTGTGTGTCTGTAAATGCTCTACCTTCCGAACAAACTGAGGTAGAGGAAAAAACATTTTAAACGAGTAAATTCTTTCAGGCGAATTCCCATCGATCACCCGTTTTACAATACATACTCTATCGCAATTTTATGCATATTTTCTTCTTTATATTTAACACTATAGTAAAACAAGAAGGGATGTTTCATTAAAAAAATAATTTTCTTCAAATAAATAAAAAAAGAAAAAATATTGAAATACGTTCGCTAAATTCCATTATCGTGTACTATAAATACTATGATTAAGCTTATCTGTGCACTTTTATTGCGCAAAAATAACTGAATACTAGTTATAGAAAATCGACTTTATAACCTAAATAATGCTAGTATAAATAAGCGGCATTGCATAAAATTTATCTTTATTTTCTCCATGTAAATTATACACATTTTCTTTTAATGTAGTGCAAATCTAGAAATTGAGTTTAGCACCAGGTAATGCAATCTCGGTGTTAAGTAATTTTCTTTGATTCGGGATATTTATCTGCTAATGAACCTAATAACGAGTCTTTATCAGTTAATGAGCTTAATGAACACATTTCCTTAAATTTATTCATGTTATTTTATTTACTTATCTCTATACATTTCTATTCTGAATGAGCTAGGACAGTAATATTTAAACGGATTTTAAAACCATCTAAACGTTTTCATAGATAGATACTTTTTTTAAGTAGCTTTCTTCATATCGAAATTAAAAGCGATCTCTAATTATTGCCTTAAAAGTATCACATTATTTATACGAGATTATTTCCACTAAAGGCGTTTTCATTACCATATTTTAAGAAGTACTTAAAAATTGTGCTGTAATTAAAATGAGTAATGTCAGATATTTATTGTTCTATAGACTTTAATTTTCAAAAAAAATATTTTTCCTTATAATATGATTATTGCCCAAATAGCATAAAAATTTGTGAAAAAAAATTGCCCAAATTGCCATAAAATTCAATATACGATTTTTAAACCGGCTTACAATTAAAGATAAATGTATAAAACTGGGCGCAAATTTGATTTTTCAATATTCGATTTTTAAACCGGCTTACAATTAAAGATAAATATATAAAACTGGGCGCAAATTTGATTTTTTGATAAAAATTTGTGAATATCAAAAATTTATAAACTTTCATCAAATCTAAACATAAGTATATTAACATTAAATAATCTCATAGACGAAAATGAGAACTATAATATATAATTTCTCCTCAATTACACTTTAAAAAATAAAATTATTTTAAAAATATCATAAATTTCTTCCTTAACCCCCTGACCGCCAAGCAAAAGGGCAAAAATTTAATGTTCTTTCCTCCTTAATTTATTTTTAATGTTAAAGAAGGATTTTCTAATATGGTAAACATTTTTTGTAACGTATAGGCTTATAAGCCTTGAAAGTATCAATCATAACTTAATTTTATTAAAACTGAATTATAGTTGTAGAATTATATTAATTTAAATAAAGCTTCAATTGCAGTGAAACCTACAGCCTAGTGAACTGATATATCCGGTAGTGGCAGTGTGAAGGTTAAAATTAAAACATTATAAAATTATTTTTTAAGGATATTCACAGTTCGCGTATATATTCCTTTTAAATTAATATTAATTCTCCACATCACAAAGGTAATTTACATCCCAAGGATAAGCGAAGCTGTGAAGCAATTTAAAGACGAAATGAATCATTAATAGGCAATCATTTATTAAAGGCTATTTTCACATAAAAATTTCATATTTCTGGAAAATTATTTATTTCTCCTAAAATTTTTTCAAGGAAAAAGAAGTTGTAAAACGATTAAACGGCGAAATTCACATTAAATTGTTACCTTTATTTAGGGATATTATAACACTTGAAAATACTGCTTTTACACATATTTTAAAATATTCTGGAAAATGATTTATTTTTCCTTATGTCTCAGAAACGACGATATAACATGAAAGATTTTTGATCGACGATTCTCTCTTCAAATTTTGTCAAAAACGAATCATTATATTTTATAAAAATCTAAAACTGTAAAACACATTATTATTTTTTTCATATACCTATTTTTTTCATCGTTTTAAATGATTAACATTCATTGCTCTCATTTTCTTTTTATTAGTCAAATAGAAAATTTTTCAAATGTTAACTTACATTGTTAATCCTAAAAAGACCTAAAGAAAGTATTCGGACGAAGCAAAAAGACGAAAATATGATTTAAAAATGATAATTTATTTAGAAGCAAATGTTCAGTGCTACCCTTTCTATTCATTGACAATCTTTATTTATTGATAATTGGAAGTAAAATAACTTAATATTTAGTCAATAATGATTTTACTACAGTTGAATGTAATGCTCTTAAATTTGAATAAAATATAAACATTTGAGTTTGAAATATTCAGAAAAGCTAGCAAAAATAAGCTATTTAATAATATCATCACTTTTCCCCATTGTTGCTAATATGCCTGGTCACTGAATCTACATTTTCACTGCAATCAAATCTTTGATCATCAAATATAAAGACAAACATCCAATAATTAATAAATTATGCTAGGTATTCGAAACAAACATATATGTTAAAAAACTGCTTTTGAGTAAAAATCCCTAAATATTTTTTTTATTAAAATTTATAAGAATGAGAGATTTTTTAAAAAGTATTCCTTTAATTTCAAAGATTGATCAAATTATGAAAAAGTTTGAACAGTGTTTCAAACCGCAAAACAATTGTTTTCGCTGTTTAAATTATTGGTACTTATATCTTATTCCATCGCTCGGAAAACATCGTGGTACATTTTTATTTTCATTGGTTATATTAATGCAATCAAAAAATTTCATTTTCACCAAAAAAATTCATTGTTAAATTAAATGGAAAAATACTTTTCCAAAAACAAAAGTGTACAAAATCTCTTGTGCCTACTCGTAAAAAGAATTTAAAAGTTGCTCATTATATGGCTGCTGAGAATGGATGTTCTCGTACACCATAGTCATGCGTATATTTCTGAATATTTTTGAAATATTAAAAACAAGAAAACTTTTTCAATTGAACCCGTAACAGAATGAAATTGTTGAGATATATAAAATAATAACAAATGATACACTCTTTTTTTATATGTACGGAATATTCTGTAGAAAATCTCGCGTAGTGCAATATGTAAAAATCCCTTGACGATTCAAGTATTTTTGCCAGAGTCAGAGCATGAGCATGATGAGTAGAAGGACTATAGAGCGTTAAAATCACAAAAAAATTTCAACTACGTTCAAAAGCGTTTTAATATGTTTTACTTCTTGTAGATTAGTTTTAAAATCTGACACTTTGTAAAAAGTCCGGCGGATGGGAAAATTGCTGTTTTTTCAACCGCCGGACATTTGTCAGGTTTATTTAGAATATTCTTTAGCACTATTGAATTAATTCGAAATTAATTGTCATTATTTCGGAAAATGTGTAACTTTTCGTAATGAATCAACAATTTATGCATAACTGTGTTAAAATTTAATGTGGTAGTATATAACAAATAGCTTTGTTTTTTATTAGAAGAACTGAGGGTTCTCACTGTCTGACGCGACATATTGTAACACTTCTATTTTATGATTGTTTTCTAAAATTTTCTTTTGTATTCAAGGTTTTAAAATTTAGTTCCTGAAACAAAAAAGACTGCATTTTATTATCCGAAACTTTATAAAAACTACAGGTTTAAGATGGCTACCCCCATCTCTTAACCTATTAACGCCAAATTATTTTTTCGGAAAGCAAAGGATAAAAATCTTGTATCTAAGATATTTTGCCTGGATTTTTTCTTTTGGCATTCTGAAAAGCACTGAACAAGATAAATGAAAAAATGAGCTATTACAATTAAGACATAATGTAGTTTAAAAAATTTTAATGAAATTTTGTAAAAGAAATTTTTATATAGTGGTATGGCATTTCACACAAAAACTAAGAGGTTTTGATTTACAACATGCAAATTAGCTGAATCTTTGTGTATTTCGAAACCCTATAATACATTTATATCCTCTGTAATAACATTAAAATCATAGCCATTTTAAACATATTATTCATAGTTTTTTTTCTAAGCAAGTAAATGATAAATATGATTAGAAAGATTATAAATTTTTTTCCAGGATATCCCCCTCCCCCAAGTGGGGATGGGTATCACAAATCAGTTTAATGTAACAAAACAGTTTTTATAATTTTACTGTTCTTCGAACTACTCTGTATATTACGGTGTTTCTATTTGAAAGAAAAGTTGTGGTTTTTCTGTTTTTAAATTTTTAGCATTTTCCCCAGAAGTTGATGTCATCTCCATTTTCTGTCAGGATCTGGTTATGTTAGATCTACGTTACATAGCTGCAATGCATTTTATAACTAGACCACTTTCTAACTTATCATCGACTATTCCCTCTTCGCCCATCAATTGATCAAAAGCAATAATGTCGCTTTTAATTTCTTTTAAAAAGACATATTTATCATCCTCTTGTAAGTTACTGAATATTTTCTGATTTGTACATTATCAATTCAAAGATCAGCAAAAAAGGGATCATCGCACGGACAGAAGTAGATAAAACGAAGGCCTAAACACCCAGCGATGTACTTAAAATTTGATGGGAATTTCCACTAATTGAATTTATTAAAAAAGAATATTAAAAAAATTATTCATTTCAAAATACCCACATCTACAACTATAAAATGAAACATAGTTAAACTCCATTTATTTGTATCAGGTTACTGCTTTTCTAAATATTATGAACAAAGAGAAAAAAAATGAATTATAGAAAACATAAAAAAATATCATTCTCAACGAGTACATAATCACTGTAACATTTAAGTGAAAAACGTCATATTTGACGTAATGAATGTTTTTTTTTCTATCCGGTTTTATTTTCTTAGAGTGTATTGAAGTTTTTCCAAAAGAGCTTTATTTCCTCGTAGTCTAGTCGTCTACAATACGCTACTACTTGTTATTCGGTTACATAAAATTGGATTCTTTTTATGTTAAAGAGAATTAAAAGATTTTATGTCATTTTGCAAAACCTGCGTTTCTGTAGCAAGATGCTTCAGTATGCTTCAATAAATTAAATTTATTTCTTTTTGCTATATCATAGCATTGTTATAGTACTGGATCGTAAATATTTTCAGCCTAAAAGCAATTATGCAATTTGACACTGTTCTTTTTTCATTTAGATATGTAATATAAAAAGTAAGATATTAAACAGTTTCACTTTCTTGTGTGGGCCTTAAATTATTATGAAAACAAAAGAAAACGCATAGTGTAAGAATTATCTATTTTCTTACATAGTTTATAATGTTTTATAAAAAAATTGATAGATGTCTGCCAATTTTTTTTAATAAGCAAGAAAAATATTGATTTCAATTAGTATATGCTTTGTCTTTTCCCTTCTTTTAAAAAGATTTCACTAAAGTGGCCACACCCGCTTCTAACGTATTATATGACATTGATTTGTTGCATTATTATGTCATTAGATCCAAAATGATTAATTGTTGTTGGGTGACGAGTGAAATTTGTATTGGGATAATTAACTTTCATGTCATATTTTACATAAGCTAATGCATTATGAAAAATATCTTACTAATGACAGTAATTAATATTATCAGAGAAAATAAAAATCAATATTTTATAACATGGAATTTAATACGACATTTATTATGGTAGAATGTCTTAAGTTAATCTATTGAAAATTTTTCAACATTTCTCACTTTTGCTCTTGTGAAGTATTTCTTGAGAGCATTGACACTTTCTGCAGAACTAAGGAAAATTTGCTTCGAGATCGACGAAAGTGAAAAATCAACGTTGTTCTTAGTTTGCTTTTGTTAAGAGAACTGAAAACTCGTGGAAGGGTAGGGGAACAGGTTTTCTAACATATTTCTGGACTTGTGGCGACATCTGTTGACTAATTTGAAAATGAAAGCAAAATGGCCAACCTACCCTTATGGCAAACAACGTGCCTGTTCTTCCCTAAATAAAAAATATCACATTTTTATTACACATATGATAGATATTTTTTACAAGAAATTTCTTCCGAATTTTAAAATTCGGGACATAATAAAATTAATGGGACTCGATACAATTCTCATATAATAAAAGGTTTAAAACTTTATTTAAATAATCACTACTATACATTTTTCTTTTAAACACGAAGTCATTATACAATTAATTGGAAAAGAAATATTCAGAATTTTATTAAATTTTAAATTAGTTTATTTCAGTATATGTAAGAAAATAATGAGCTTATTGAAAATTTCATCCTTTTCCTCTTAAAGAAAACAAAGGATTTCAAAAATGATTTCTGAAAAATGAATTATTCTCAGAAATTCTATTGTTTTAATCTTATTATCTTTCTGTTTGGAAATGTTAAATCTGAAATTAGCTTTGATTTGTTAAATATGGAAAGTAATATACGATTGTACTTTTTATAGAGTAAAATGAAATGGAATTTTTAAAAATATATTACGAAATCATGGCCTTCTAACAGATTAATCCCAATCTTATGACAATGTAGAAAATTAAATGAAATCAAAAGTACTTCTTTTACATTTAATATTGAAATGGCTGTTGGGGATAATCCGTATAAATATTAATAATACATTTTTGATACTAAGATTTGTATTTTTGAAATGTGTCTTTGTCATGATAAAACAAATGTGAAAAAATGATACACTTTTCGTAAATTCTACTTCTAATTTTCATACCTATAGACACGTTATCAGTAACAATCCGTTGAGAAGAATACATAACTGCTAATTTTTAATAATGTAGAAAGTTAAATGCGGTCAATACTTTTTTTATTTCGCATTTACTAATGAAATAGTTGTTGAGGATAATCCATAACAATATTGATAAAACCTTTTTGATATTAAAATTTGAATCTTTGAAATGTGTGTTACTCGTGTTAAGACAAACATAAAAAATGATACACTTTTCGTAAATTCTGCTTCTAATTTTCATATCTATAGACGCATTATCAGTACGAGTCCGTTGAGAATAGTGTGTAACTGCAATTGTTTAATAATGTAGAATTTTATTGCGATCAAAATTCCTTTTTTTTGCATTTAACATTGAAATAGCTGCTTTGGATGAATAATAATAAAATGTTTTTTGCATTACGATTTATAACTTTAAAGAGTCTGTTGTTCGTAGTAATACAAACACACAAGAATAATATACTTTTTGTAAATTCTGCTTCTCACTATCATATTTATAGACACGTTATGAGTACCAGTCCGTTCGGAATAATAAATATTAAATAGCGTTTATACCTAACGTCACGGACAAACATTATTATAAGAAGAAAAAAAAAGATTACTGGCACTTTTATAAATTCAATTTAAAATTTGAATAAAGAGATAAAACTTCGAAATAAAGTTATTTATTTTTTTTCTCAATGATTCAATAAAATCTTTATAGTTTCATTTATTTATTCTCAATGAATAAATACATCTTGTAAATTTTTTGTATGACTATATTATTTAAAATTGTAATCATCAGTACCATTGTCCTATAAAAGATTTGTTTTCATATTGTAAAATATAAGTTATGAAATATCCTTTAAAATTCTAGTCACAAGTATCATTACATTATGAATTCGATCTTTTAATTAAGTAAAATAGGAAATATGAAATACATATTAAAAATTATGAAATATAAAATACAGATATGTATTAAAAACTAAGACTTTTATACTAAATATAGAATAAAAAGATTGAAAATTTTAATTAACTATTTTTAAATATGCTTTTTACTTATTTGTTTCAAATACTGCGTCATTATGAAATTAAAGGGAAGTGAAATTTAATATCTATCATTAAAATATAAGTTAGCTAAATTCACTTTATAAAAGATAATAATGAGCTTATTCAAAATTTTATATTGCCTTTTTAATATTAAATGAATTTGAAGTGATTTAGGGAGAAGGAAACATTATTTAGAAATTTTAATATTTAAATCTTAGTAAATATCGGAGACAAAAAAAAAAAAAAAAAAAAAACATTAGTATTGTTATATTGAACATTCAATTTACGAACGCATTAACATTTTTCGAAGTGCAGTATAATTTTATTGCCTTTTTATTTTTTATATTGTATAAGTCTAGCCTTACAGCGTATAAATAGTACATTAAGAATAACGTTAATTTCAATGAAAAATATTTTATTTTATACTGAAAAGTGAAACAAAAATATAGACAAAGTATATAAATGTTTAATGATGTCTTTTGTATATTTTTATCTGCGGTCCTAAACATGTTGTATTGAATCTCACTGATGTATACATCAATTATCTTGTTTTTGAAATAGTGCATAATTATTAAAATGCATTTTAAACGACTTCCCTCATACATCATAATGCAATGGAATATTTTGTGCGGCCTTGGAATTGAATTATATATGCTGTTTTGTATAGACTCTACAGAAAAAAAAAATCTGACTATATCACTGATGCAAATCGATTTTAATATTTCTTGAATTATAAAAATTTCATACGGCAAAAACATGTGTACGTAAATAATATGTTCTATGTAGAGAGCCGAACCGTGTATAAATGCATCGGTGGACAAAACTTAAAGACCAAGAAGAAACGCATACGTTCATTAGAATCTACGTGAGATTGTGGATGAAGAAACAAACAATAGTATTAACCGAATGTTAAACAGGATTTAATATAACATTTTTGTTGAAAGGATATATACAGTAGGGTATGCCGAAATAATAATAAAAAAAAATTATTATTTTTTTTTTCGATATGCTATATCACAGAAAACTTGTGTCTACACAGTTAAAAATCTTGTCCTAGTTTGAACCAAATTTTGGTGCTTTATAGCTAACACTGTAAAATGGTGAAATTTCGAACCAATATTTGGAGCTCCTGTTGAAGCATAGTTCCAATAGTTGGAATGAGGTCGAAATAGGTAGCTCCAAATGTTGGTACTACTGGTTTCAATATATTATGGTGAAAGCTACTGAGCACAAAAATTTTGTTCAAACTTGGACAATTTTTTTAACAGTGTAGAGCCCTTTAGTAAAACTCAAAAACAAAATGAATAAATTTTTCCGTCTGATGGTAACGAATGTACCTAAAGTTCAGAAAATCACAATTTTGATAATTTTGCTAATAAATGGAGGTAGATTAAATAATATCTATAACAATATTATATATATATATATTTGTGTGTGTATGTATGTATGTATGTATATATCGCAATCCATGGGCAACGTAGTACGTTTAAAAAAATCATTTTTTCTTTAAAGGCCGATTTTTATTGAACGAAAAATACAATTTTCTGATTTTACAATTCCTGAGAGTAACTTCGCTTTGAAATAATTCATACTTCTTTACTTGTTTCTATTGTCCCTTGGCAGTTTCAAGTAACATTTGTCTGAAAAACTAGATATTCTGGATCTCGAGAAAAATGTCGCTCTTATGAAACCATCTCTGGAATCGGACTTGAATACTTTTTGTGTAATTCTTCAAATATTCCGATTATTATACCACGAGTAACATCATCAAAATCAGGCGTGTCCAACTCGGTGCTCGCATTCGTTATGGTGCCTTTTGAAGATTTTCTTGACGTCCTTTTAAAGGCCTTCTTTTATTAGATTTAAAAAAAATAATAAGAAAATGTCTTTTTAATATAGGCTTGATTTAATATCAATATATCTTCTTGCGAGATATTTTAAAACCTGTGTAAGTGTATTACACGCATCAAAAATTAAAACAAACTTAAATAAATTATGCTTCATTGCGTTTCTTCACCAATTTATAATATCTTCTTTAAAATATTTCGTAGAAGCTATGGCGATGGGAAATGGTAAAAGTTGGCAAGCTTTAATATGGCTTAAAAACACAAAGTTTTTTCATAAGTTAAGAAGTAAAATGTAGAAAAAAAGGGCTTCCCTGTTTAAAAAGAAAAAAAAATTATTGTTATTGATATTGAACCATTGCTTGTTTTATAAGAATGAAAAAATTCTGACATTTTCTCCTAAAGAATTTTGAAATTTTAGGTAATTATAATCATTTTGTTAAAAAAATCAACAAAATAATGAAAATTTATTTCCATCAATGGAATTTCTTTCAGATTTTAGATGAGACATGGAAATTATCCATAGGTTAGTGACTATATCATACTTGACTTTGTATATGCATTTTTTAATATGGTGGATTTGCGCTTATAAAATAAATCAAGGAGTATTTTTGCGGAAAAAAATAATAACATTAAACTAACAATATCTAGGATTACTATTATATTTTAATAATATAGATGTTTAATTTTCTGTCCCCCAGGGGCTTGCGAAAATAAAATTGCACCCGGGGCAATGTTGGAATTTAGTGTCTTTCCCTCCCATCTGTTTCTTGTGAAAGGGCATAAATGGTGCTAGTAGTAGAAACTTGGCACCCTCTAAGTTTCCGTCCCTTCTCTTCCTCCACCCACGGCTTTCGCACGGCGCTGCTGGCTCATTCTAATTAAAAAAAAATAAACTAGCTCTATGAAAATGCACATAATTTAACATTTACAACGATTTACAGTTATTTTAAAATCTTTTTATATGGAGCTTTATATTTATAAAGGGCTTTTGTATTCTACAGAAAAATGTATTTTTATACGTGCATCGCAACTAATACTATGAAAATTTTGTTGCATATTTTGAGACATGTTAATAATGCCGTCCTTCGTTGTCTGACGAGAGCTACGATGCGCCCCTGTTTATTGAAAGGTGTAACAGGTCTGATCTAAATGGCGCCTCGAAGACATTTTCAAAATTTCAATGTTCAAGCATAACTCCCTATCTTTCAATCTCTCTCTCTCTCTCTCTCTCTATATATATATATATATATACATATATATATATATATATATATGACACTATACGGCCAAAAGTGACCGGCTACTTGTGATTTTAAACACTTTAATAAAGATCTAGAAAAATGCATAAGGAATTATCCTGGAATGTTAAGTGTATAAACATAATAGTGCAGATCATACATTTTCGTGATAACTTTTTCCCTAAACTCTATAGGTGATCGTCAACAAATCAAAAAAGAAAGAATATTTTTTGGATAACCCTGTCGAAACTAATATAACAAAAGAGTTCATACTGTAGATTATGATTAAAAGACTTATTGTAATAAATTTTGTTAATTTTTGTGATGATAGTATGTATACACGTAGAGATTTTAAGCTTTTTAAAAACACAGGCCGAATTTTTGACAAGTTTTTTTTATTTTAATTAACAGAATTCTTAATATAAAATAATGTTCTTTTTGAAAAATATGGCAAAAAACTTTTTTCACAATTTCAGTAATATTAATTATTTTCTCTAATATTAATCCACTCTAATTTACTAAATAAAGTATTCATTGTGAGGGTTTTTTTCTTTATTGTTGGTTTATATTGAGAGCGGGAAAGTGAGGTACTTTGTCTTGATGTAGTATGAAGTAGTATGTAGTGGAGTCTGAAATTTCGAAAAAAGGGACTGATGTCTTTTGTGACAGTAAATTTGAAAGAGGTAACCACAAGTGGAAAGCAATTAAAGAAATGGCCGAGAATAATAATGAATTTATAGTTCTTCTAACGTGTAGGAAAAAAATATGCAAGCAAGAATTATGTTAAATCATACAAAAAAAATTATACAAAAAATCTATTGCTGAGGAACCATCAACGACCACACAAATTATATTTTGTCAGACCATTGATTAAATTTAAGGGAAAAATTATTGCTATGTTACTGTATATTGCACATATATTTTATACAGTACCAAAAAAATATATATATACCGCGAAAAATGTGTTACAGTTGAATACATAGAAGCGAAAAATAGTCCAATTATGGCTACAAATAAACGTTATGACAAAAGCTGTAAAGAGGACAGTAAGCATTTATCTAATGCCTTTTATTTATTTACAGCTGGAGCAAGATGAAACCACAAATGTTTCGTGAGGCTTTATACAAAGCAAATGTAAAACAATAAAGAGAATGGAAGATCATATATTGTTATTTCACTCTCTTTTATTCACTGTTATTAGAACTTTTCGAAAAGGAGGAGACTAGCAGCTGGCTATACTTTTAAAAGTGATTAAGTGTCCCATTGTGAAATGTCCAATCCAGGGAAAACTTCTTTTCTTGCTTTTTACAGTGACAGATCAGAATTTTTCTGAACAAGGACCGTTGTTTATCATTTAAGCTCATTAAGTTAATTTGTAAAAATGAAAGGTATTCACCTTTGAGACCTGCCGAGGATGCAGCTAGATAGCACAATTTATGTGTTTATCATCAACTACAATACTGCTTCGGCAATGAGCTACTCAGGGGAAATAATGTTGACAAAATACATTTTTTTTTCAATTCTTCCTTATTTACTATCTGCACTAGGAATTATTTTTACGCACTTGCTTCAACGGATGTGGAAAAACGAGTGAATGCCGAAAAATCGGATTGAAAATTTCTGATAGCTGTATACTTTATTGAGTAGTTTCATGTTTCAGTGCATAAAGTTGAATTATAAGACGGGCGGAATATTGACTATGTCCTGCCTATTACAAAGGAACACAGAATCCTTACACCTAAATTTAGCGATAATACTGAAAACCAGCCAAAAAAGGCAATGTAAAAATGAAAGAGATAAATATAGATGACAACGAAAATGAATTGAGTTAAAAAGTTGAAGATGTGCAAACGACTACTAAATCTGTCAAACGATTAAGATACTATTAAGCCAGTCGTTGTAAGTAAACTATCAGTAAGAGGGAAAACACAGTAAAAAAATGCACCGAATGCTTTATCTCTAGGGTAGTGTAGACATAAGCAAATATATACATTATATATGAAATTTCTTCAATAAAAAACAAATAATTCAAAACCTGTTAAAGCAAGTTATTTAACACATTTGCTGCCGATCACGCGCCAGCGCGTGATGTGCGGTGTTGTCCAATAGCTAGTCACGCGTTGACGCGGGAAAATCTTTCACTGATTCTTTGTTGCAAAAAGTAAATCGGCTTCTGGGAAAAACCCACTTCTACAGTTCGGCATTAACTATCATCACATCGTAAGCGGCAGCGAACGTGTTAAAAAGCTTTAAGTTTAGCAGAGTTTTTTTTTCTGGTATTTTTATAATTTATCTTCCAAAACACGATCACTTGTTTATATTTGGAACAGGAAAAGTATAATATGACAAACAAATAGTAATTGGAACTTTTTGTAAGAAAATAAATTTACAACATCTTTGTAATAAAAATTTTTTATAGATGCCTTTGTTCCAGAGGTAGTCTCAGAAAACCGATTTTCAAACTCATTAGAGTTTGTATCGGATCGTTGGAAAAATTAGAATGCGAAATTATACATCCTAACTAATGCTTGTTTAAAACCCAACTTTGTTTTACTTTTTTCCCGCTGCTTTTCTTGAAATGACTGCACTAAACATAAGTCTCCATCATATATTGAGGGATAATCAAATGTTGAGGTATAAATAATTGCTAATTCTTCGTTGCGGTTCTTAGTCCGATGCATGTATACAGGGTGTCCCAAAAGTTCGTTACAAACTTAACATGCTGGTATGTCATATCATGATGAACAATATTAAATAGGAAACTAAGGGTCCCAAACGTCTTCCAAAGGAGCTATGCGCCGTTAAAGTTTAGGGTCCAAAAATTCAAATGATTATAAAAAACAGAAAAATTGGTCGATTCGTTTGCGGTTTTCACTAAAACTATTCTTTATGTCAGTGTTTTCTTGAAAATAAATTATAAAGATAAATTTCAAAAAATGTCGGTAGAGGGCGCTTTAGACTTTGGAGTAATGATATACTAGTTTTTACCATTATTTTTTGCATCTCATTAATTTTTTTTAGAAGCTTAGACATAAACTTAAATTTTGAGTTCAAAATCTAAATCGTTGGAATTGGTTAAGTAGCGCAAACTGAATAGCGGGGGGAGGTTCAAATTTCAAATGATTATAAAAAACGGAAAAATTGGTGAATTGATTTGTGATTTTCAATAAAATTATTTTTTATGTCAGTATTATCTTGAAAATAATTTATAACGATAAAATTCAAAAAATGCCGATAGAGGGCGCTCTAGACTTTGGAGAAACATACAACTATTTTCTTCCGTTATTTCTTGCATCTGATAAATTTTTTTTAGAAGCTTAGACATAAACTTAGATTTTGAGATAAAAATCTGAATCGTTGGGAGTGGTTAAGTAGTGCAAACTGAACTGTGTTCAATGGGGGCGGGGAGGTTCAAATTTCAAATGATTATAATAAACGGAAAAATTGGTCGGTTTTCGCTAAACTATTCTTTATATCAATATTTTTGTGAAAATAAATTTTACAGCTATCTTTCAAAAAATTCCGTCAGAGGGCGCCTTAAACATTATAGTAACCAACAACTATTTTTAACCGTTATTTTTTGTATCTAACAAAATGCTTGTAAAATTTCAAACTTAAATTTTGTGCTCAAAATCTGCATCGTTGTGAGTGGCCAAAAATTGAACTGCGTTCGAGGGGTGGGGAAGGTAACATTTCAACTTTTGAACACAGTTCAGTTTGCGCTTCTTAACCTCTCCTATCGATTTAGATTTTGAGCACAAAATTTAAGTCTAATCTTTTGCAAACATTTAATAAAATAAAAAAAAAATGGTTAAAAAAAACGGTTAAAAATAATTGTTGGTTATTCTAAAATTTAAGGCGCCCTCTAACGGATTTTTTAAAATTTATCTTTAAAATTTATTTTCAAGGAAATTTTGACATAAAGAATATATTTAGCGGAAACCGACCAATTTTTCCGATTTTTATAATCATTTGAAGTTTGAAGCTCCCCACCCCCATTGAACACAGCTCAGTTTGCGCAACTTTACCACTCCCAACGATTCAGATTTTCATCTTAAAATTTAAGTTTATGTCTAAGCTTCTAAAAAAATTTATGAAATGCAAAAAATAACAGAAAAAATAGTTATACGTTACTCCAAAGTCTAAAGCGCCCTCTAACGGCATTCTTTTAATTTTTTCTTTATAAATTATTTTCAAGATAATCTGACATAAAGAATAGTTTCAGTGAAAATCGCAAATCAATTGACCAATTTTTCCGTTTTTTATAATCATTTGAAATTTGAACCTCCCTCCCGCAATTCAGTTTGCGCTACTTAACCACTTCCAACGATTTAGATTTTGAGCTCAAAATTTAAGTTTATGTCTAAGCTTCTAAAAAAATTTAATGAGATGCAAAAAATAATGGTAAAAACTAGTTTATCGTTACTTCAAAATCTAAAGCGCCCTCTATCGACATTTTTTAAAATTTATCTTTATAATTTATTTACAAGAAAATACTGACATAAAGAATAGTTTTAGTGAAAACCGCAAACGAATCGACCAATTTTTCTGTTTTTTATAAACATTTGAATTTTTGGACCCTAAACTTTAATGGCTCATATCTCCTTTGGCAGACGGTTGGGACCCTTAGTTTCCTATTAATATTGTTCATCATGATATGACAGACCAGCATGTTAAGTTTGTAAACGACCTTTTGGGACACCCTGTATATATATATATATATATATATATATATATATATATATATATCGAAAATTTAATGCGAAATGTGAACTCGAAATTCTGTATGTTTTAATTTATAATTATTGCACAATTTCTTTTTACAACATCATTCATAAAATACTACGATCCGTTTCGATATCATTGGTGAAATGATACCTTTAAGTGTTAATAGATATTTTTTAGTAAAAGCTGAATATTCATTTTTTCTAAAAATGTGATAGGAAAATCGCGGAGTATGCGTCAACAGGAGAACGGTGAACATCAATCAGTCTAGTTTCACAATATCGCAACTGAGATATTTCCTGTTTCTTTGAATCTTTTCAATGGGAACTGCTGCACAGTTGAACTGGACTAGGAGTGATAAATCCTATAAAGCATGTCTTGAACTGGTCCGCCATTTCGTACGGATTGTTTGGGTTGTTTTGCAAACTTAACAGAAATGTAAAATAAAAAAAATTATTTTAGGACTAAATAGTGATGGAATATAAAAACCAAAACATTAAAATTCCAAGATGCAAGAAATAAAAGTGAAGAAGATTTAACGATGAACATAATGGAGTGAAATTTCATGATAATGCCATGTTCTTTAATACTCTACAAAAATATTGATCTGATGACAGAGTTGAATGACCTGGAACTTCAGCGAAATAATTTTCGCCGACGATACAAAAAGATAACGCTTCATGCGTTCTATGCAGTTCCATTAATCAAAAGCGTATGTTTGCAAAACATTTTTGAGGACAAAAAGGTACACTCGCAATAAATGAAAAAGAAACCTATATTTCAAAAAATCATTTCAAAAACTACTAATTTTATAACTTTTAGAATTAAAATTA
Source organism: Maratus speculifer (assembly GCA_964019185.1). Taxonomy (NCBI): domain Eukaryota; kingdom Metazoa; phylum Arthropoda; class Arachnida; order Araneae; family Salticidae; genus Maratus; species Maratus speculifer. Next base: position 162,369,767 of record OZ025294.1, on the reverse strand, counting down.
TCGCGAAATACACAGAATATTTTAACGACTTTTTTACCTTTATATCTTTATCGCTCATGTTTTAAGTTGTATCAACAGCAAAATGTCTTTAAAATGTAAATATATTTCAGGGTTGACCGCAAAATGAGAGCATGAAACACATATTTAGAACTTTTCTTTAAATATAATTCACGTATATTAACTTACGAATATTAACGTAATTATAACTACTACTGCTAATGTGCCAATCTGCTCAGGTATGTAAAAGAAAAGATTACGTCTTTCTCTAGTTTGCTACAAAATCATCGAATGGAAATAACACTATAATATATTTACAGGGTACTAGTAACAGGCTTGAATTAGACTTTTACATGTGGGTTCTCACAGATTCTATTCCAATGTCAATGTATTCTTGGATATATACTGTACAAATCACAGTGTCAAATTTAATAAGCATCTTCATGTACATAATATACATTTTACGTCCAACATATTATTTTTACAAAATATATTAAGTAGATCTTTGTCAACATACCAAATTCATATGAATAAATAAATTCTAAGTAAAAATAACTCAATTCAACATTTTCTGTTATGCGTGCCTCTAATTAACAAGAATCATTGTCACGAAAATAAATTTATTGATCATTATTGTAACATAAATGAAAGAATAATTATGAGTAATTAGCGTATAAATAAAATAAAGTGCACTTAAATTATTTTTAAATAGTGCATTGTATTCGACAGTAAATGCGTTATCATTTTTATTTTCCAACATTAACATATCCGATGAACATAGATACATGGAGAAACAAAGATAATGAAAACAATTTTTATTTTATTTATTTATTTTTAAATATGGAGATTGTAGTTTTCTAAGATTTAAGATGATTATTTAAATGAAAATGGCATTTTATAACTTTACTCATCTAACATTTAAATGCAACGCTGTTTTTAAGTAAAAATATTTATGCAAACTTTTATTAAAAAAAACAGACATGGATTTTTAAAGTTGATCTTATAAATATGTTTTCTGGAAAATATAAATAATGTGCATGGTTATTGAAATAAAAAATTAATGCAAAATTTCTCTAAAGACTTTAATTTGTAAAATATGTATAACAAATAAAGTAACGTTAAGGCCTTAGATTAATATGTATTTTGTTACAGCAGAGTTAATATTTTAAATGCTTTTAGGTGCAATATTTCTTAATATATTAAAAAAATGAATCATGTGTACTCTTTCCTCGATGTAATTGTGGAAAGAAGATTTCCAAACTGAGTTAATGAATACAAAGTTGCCAGTTTATTTTATACAGGTAAAATATATTTCTACTGTAACAACTGATTGCCATTCTCAAACATTTGTAAAATAAAGCGTTCCTAAAATATAGATCCGATAAAATACCGAAAACTAAAGTTGTTTTACCATATTTTTAGTGAAAATAGGGATTTTTTTACCTCAGGGGAATATTTAACTTTATTTATTTAAGTCAGGGTGGATATTTTGCTATATCTAATTTGAATTTTGAATCTAATAACACCTCCATACATCGAAACGATTATTTGCAGTTTCATTAATACATAATCAGGAAATTTTATGAAAGAAAATTACGAATACCTGGAAATTTGATGACCACAAAGAATATTCATATTATTCTGATTTTGACTTTTTCTATTTCGAAAATAATTAATATGTTTTAGAATCTTTGATAAATAACATAATAAATAATATTAAGAACATTTTTTCCAAGTAAAATGAATATCACAATGCTGTGCTCAACAATAAAATGTAACTTTCGATATTGTATTCCTAAAAAATAGCACAACTTTGTTATGAATATCCGTTTCAACTGGCGAATGGGGCTGTTTGATTCAAAATTGCAAAATGTAATAGATGCGATACGCACTTAACACAGTAATAGAACTTGAATTTCAACTCCCCATTATGTTAAAATACCCTCCATTTTCTTCAAAAAAAAAAAAAAAAAAAAAAAAAAAAAAAAAAAAAAAGAAATAATAATGCGATAAACCCCCTTTATTTTTTGGAATTCATTAGATGTTCATTTTCACTGCCAAAATGAGTGAATGGTGAACTAGTGCAATAAGCTATTCTACTTGGTTAAAAAATAATTTTCAACTTTGTATTTATAAAAGCTGCCGCAATTTTGTAACAACTGATCGTATCATTCAGAATTAAGTAAAACATAAAAAACGATGTTCTATTTTACTTACTTAAAAAAAATTATAAAAAATACACATTTTACATAAGTTTGAATTTGTATCCTACCTTGTGTTAAAAAGTCAGCCTTTTTGCCCCCAAAACATGTTGAATCTAATTTGGTTTCGAGGAACTCATCGCATCTCCATTTCTAGTGCCAAAACTAAGTTATTTCCCAATTTTGGTGAAAGAGCTTCAGTTATTAGAAAAAAAATATTTTACTAATATTAGTGCTACTTCTAATGAAACTCGTATGACAATTTTCTTAGCCTTGATACTTAAAACAGATATAAAATATATTTAATATTTTTTTATTAATGCTATAAAAATGAGATCATTTCTTACAGTATTTAATCGACCAAATGAAGAAAATAAAGATTGTTTTAACTATTATTATTTATTTATTTTTATCCGAATGCATAGTGGAATAATATGTGATTTTCAGGAGTTGAAAAGATATGTTGAACTAAAAACACATATATAACACTCATGCCATAGATATTATTAAATTTTACAATACATTTAATATATATGAACAATTTCTTTACTTATTTGAAATTTTGAAACACTCTTAAACCAGAAACTATTTACTATTTTGTATATTGGTGAAAAATTTCAAGTATGTAAGCCCAATGAAGCATACATTAGTGAAGTACAGTTTTTGCTATCTACTCATTTATGTCATTTCCTGCAGTTTCAAGTAAGTCAATTTAACATTTGATTTAATGTCATAAAGTAGTAAATATGTTTGTAGCGGAATATTTTAAGCAGCTTAATTTCAAGGTAATGTTAAAGTGCAGAGAAATGCATAGTATAAATTAATGTGATAAATTATTCATACTAAGCTATGTATAGTATTTGAAAACATTTGATAAAATATTAGAAGTAAAAGCTCTTAGCATTTTAATTAATATTGTAATGCTTCGAGCGTTACATTTATGAAAACACAGGTCAAAAATATATCAAAATCATATTTTTAGTATGATAAATATAAACTTTATGTGTTGCAAAAATTTTAATATACAGGGGTTGGACAAAAATATAGAAACACCTTAAAAAAAACACGTTTCCTTGTCTGGTATTGTGTACGGTACCGGTTGTTATTCAAAACAGCTTGCAGTCTTCTCAGAATGGATAAATACAGTTTCTGTATGTTTGCCAAGGGAATATTGTACCATTATTCCTGCAAAACAGTGGCAAGTTCAGATAACGATGTTAGCGGTGGATAGCGAGAACGCACTTTCCGCTCCAATGTAGACCACAAAGGTTCGATAATATTCAAGTCTGATGAATTTGGTGGCCTGGGGAGATGCGAAAATTCATCCTCGTGCTCAGAAAACCAGTCCTGGACAATGTGAGATGTGTGAACGGGGACGTTGTCGTCTTGGAAGATACCATCATCATTGGGGAACAAAATTTGTACCATTGGATGGACATGATCGGCCAAAATGTTCACATAAGTCTGAGGAGTTATACGCCCTAACAGAGTTATCATGGGGCCAGAAGAGAACCACGATATGGCTGTCCAAACCATCACCAAACTCCCGCCATGTTTCACTGTTGGCAACAAGCAGTCTGTGTTATAGGCTTGAGATGCGTTCTCCAGACGTAAACTCGGTCAGAAGTGGGGAACAATGTCAACGAAGACTCATCAGACCATATTACGCTCTTCCACAGTGCTATTGTTCAGGCTTTATGACTTAAACACCACTTTTTCCTGTTACAGGCATTAGCATTACTGATGGATGGCTTTTCAATTGCAACACGGCTAGCAATTCCCTATTTATGAAGCTCCCTTCTAATTGTTTTGGTACTCACAGGATTTGGTAACACGACTTTCATTTCAGCAGTAACTTTTGTAGCTGTGGACTGCTTATTTTTCGCGATAATCCTCCTTAATGATCGTCTGACACGATCGCTCAGCAAACACTTTCGTGCGCGCTGTGATTTAGTGGATGATGTTATTTCCGCATTTCAAATATGCGGAATAAATCTTCGACACAGTGCCTCTTGAAACACTAAAAACCTCGGCTATCTTGATTACGGAAGCACCCAACATACGCGCGCCAACAATTTGTCCACGTTCGAAGTCTGTTAACTCTGACATAATGCAATGATCATCTCACATAACAGTGCTCCAACAACGACTGAACGGTGCAGCGATTTTACGAATTTGTATAGGTGGCGTCAGTAGGCGAAAACTCCAGTACCATCAACATAGTTCATTATAATCAATGTTTCTTTTCAAACATGCATTTCAAAAGGTGTTTCCATATTTTTGTCCAAGCCCTGTAGAATTAACTATATTTAATAAAATTTAAAAACTAATAACAATATTTTCTCCCCATTACCTGAAAAAAAATGTTGTTATGCTTACTATCAATTTCATGTTAATAATATAAATTTGTAATATTAAGATCACAGAATCTTAACAGCTGCTATTCACAGTTGAACCGAAATGAAAATATTTTTTAATTACCAATTTCTTTTTTTAATTTTACAGATTGATATTAGAATGGCTACAATTATTTTTTGTACTATTTTGTTATCTTGTCGACCAATTTCGCCAAATTATACAAAACGCCAAACTAATAGTCAAATTATACATATTGACATAATTTTTATTTTAAATAACGAAAAATCTAATAATTAGTTCATTATTAATAAACAGTCTAAATAAAAATCACTTAATGACATTTTATTTATTTACGTATTGTATTTAATGCCATTGAATGTGACATTCAGGATCATCCATTATTGGCATTTAATCTTATAGTTTGGCGATAATTTTTTGGTCGACGTGATAACCTAGTAGTACCTTATTTTTTTCCAAATTTAATGTAAGAAAGTCTTAGTTTCTAAATACAACTTTGGATTTTCTATGTATATTATATAATAATTTATTTTTTATGTTCTGCATTTTATAAACATATATTTATATTTTAGGTTAAAATGTTTCAGCAATAGATTATTAATTAAAAAATATTTCTAAAAAAAGGATTTTTTGAAATTAGTTAATGGAAAGCAGTCATAAGAAATTTATAAAAGTATTATGGAAATTATTAACCTATGTGAATACGCAGTCGGAATATAAATTGTGTTCTAATACACTGCGTAAAAAAAGTAGAAGAACACTAGACTTTTTACTAATAAAAGCACAACTGACTAAGTTACCGCAAATATATTTATTTGCCTAACAATTTATAACTAAATGAGTATAAATTCATAATAATCCAAAATAAATTAAGAAGATAATTTGTTTTTCATAATATAGTTTCTGTTGCTTACATGAAACTCTGTAAAAAAAGTAAAAGGACACATAAGTATTTTATATGAAAATTAAAATATTAATAAGAAGTTTTCTTTCCATTTGCTTTTATCACTTGAAAGACTCTTTGCTTGTATTTCACTTTGGCAAAAATTGTCCCAAACATCATTAAGTGCATTCTGAAGCTCGACAACAGATTCGTATTGTTTTCCTCCACTGTATACGCGACGAATTAATGTCGCATATATATTTTCAACAATGTTAAAGTCAGGGCTTTTAGCTGGCCATGGCAAAACGCGGATATTATTTGTGTGGAACCAATTTTTAACGCCAGTAGCGGTGTGAATCGTTGCTCCATCTTGTTGAAAAATCCAATCTTCTCCACCTAATTCTGAACCATAAGGAAGAAGTTCAGATTCCAACAACTGGATGTAATCTTCATGGTTCTGTTTACCATGCAAAATGACTAGACTCGTTCTTCCACCATATCCAACTGCTAGCCAGACCATCAAACTCCCCCCTCCCACATGTCGAGTGGAATACAATTCTTCCTCATTCTTGATACAATGCCAATAGTATTGATATCCATCAGGACCATCCCAATTGAACTTTTTCTCATTTGAGAAAATGACAGAAGTCCATTCCGTGGTCCAAGACATGTAGTTTCTCGCCCAAGATAAGCGATTGGCTATATGCATTTTTGTCCATTTTGGATGATGTTGTCTCTTCTTGAAAATAAAGACTTTAGACATTTTTATATAGTTATATACAGTTTGGCGTGACACATGCGCTAGATTATAAAAATATATATAAAATTAAATTATATAAAACAATTATAATATCAATTATAATATAATATATCAAACAAATATAAATTATATAAAACAAATCTTAAACACTTATTAACTAATTTTAATTACATTGTAAAAATGTTGAGTTACGATATTTTATCTTCTTTGGTTTATAACAAACGACGATTTTTTTTCGTATATCCGCCCTGCTGTCCCTTTAGATGTTTAATAATAATTTAAAAAATAATGTTCAATTCATGTACCAGGAATACTTTTTTATTATAACTTTCCAAACTGTATGCCAACATAAAATAGATTAAAAGTTAATAAAATGATTAGACTGTTATATAGCTGCCAACATCTTCCGCTTTTTTGGCCCGGAAAAATTTTATAATAAATTTTACCAATACCAATCGCCGTTATCTGCTGATAAAAAAAGACAAAAAAATCTGTTAAATTTTTCCGGGCTGAAAAATCAGAAGAGTTGGCAGCTATGCTGTTATATACAGGCAGGCAAACGCAATTATACATTAAATAATGTGTTAAATCATTAATGTCAGTAAATTCGATTTTCAAAATAAAACCTATCTTTATTTATTAATTATAAAAAACATATATGCTTTCATTCACTAAAATTTAAAATATAGATTTACGCTATCCACTTTGGCGTATTTCGAGAATTTGTTCAAAATTGGTTGTATTCTGGTTACCATGCCAACTCTGTTTTTTAACAAATAGTCATTGTTAAAGCTGTACTTATTTCTCAATAAGACGTACAACTATAATACAGTAACCATTAAATTTACGTAGCAATAATCTCAGAAATGTTAGAGTAATTTTAAGTAGCGTTTTTCCGATGCCTTCTTAAAAGAATGCGAAGTTAGGGGTAGGAAATACCTTTATCCCCTTTAGGCGTCGAAATAAAAAATAATAAAAAACACGTGTTTACTCATTTTATTTATACTATGGGCATGTCGAATATCAGGATTTTATTTCCTTTTGTTTCTGAGATATGATGATTTTTCTTAATTTTAAGATTCCACCCTGTTGCCACCTTAGGGATCGAATTTTCACATATCAATGTTCAATCCATGCACCAAACACAGTAACACACTTATATTATACAGGGTCATTCAAAAAAAAGTTGACAAAATGATATGAAAAATCGGGCATACGACAAGGACAAAAAAAAACACCTAGAAACATAAGGCCAAAAACCACTTATTGAGTCACAAATACAGGGTACTTCATCCTAACTTCGGCTGACGGCAATAAGTTTAAGAAAACATAAGTATATTTTAATAAAACATTTAACAGACATTCTCACCTTTGTTTTACATGTGATATTCAAACAAAAGTGGCAGAGTTTGCATTATGCGCGCCAGCAATATGCACTTGACACCTCACATTTTGGACTGTGATAATCAGTTTATAGGGTATCATCGATAGCTTTAGCAATAAGTTTTTCCAGATCTTTTCATAACGTTATCACATTTCACACAAAATAAGGTACATATCGTTGCAGTTTCATTACAACGTTTTTATTTTCCTTGAAGTTATTAGTTACAAACAGGATGTAGCTAGAATGAAACACCCTGTAATTGTGACTCAATAAATAATTTGCGACCCTAAGTTCCTATGTGATTTTTTATCCTTGTTGTATGCTTGATTTTTCTTACCATTTTGTCATTGTTTTTTTAATCACTCGATAGATTTGGAAGCGCTGTATGAACATATAGTAGATAAAAAATGAGTAACAAGATTTGACTGCCACATTCAGAAAAACAAATAGAATTGTACATCGAAAGAAATCAAGTACTAAATTATTAATATCAGCAAATTCAAGTGTCAAAATAAACTTACCTTTATTCACTAAGATGTTAAAATTAAATGTAATCAATTTTGTAATTTATATTTCTTTCAGTGATTTAATTTCTATAAACATAAAATATTATTAAACGACTGCATTACAATGTTAATAAACAAATACAAATATAGCTAATGCTCTGACTAGCAATAAGTTACACTTAAAGTTGAAAACGTTGCAGAAAAATTATACAAATATTTATTTCATTATACAAACATTTATTTCATGAAAAAGTTGTAATCAAAAAGCAATTTTTATAATATGAAATCGAACTTACATTTTTATCAGAATAAAACAATTAAATGCATTTGAGTTAAATTAAATATAAACGTTCGTTTCCAGACTTAAAATATCCAAATAACTTCTTCGTAATTTTTCATTTAACTGCTCTTTAGAAGTGCTTAGATAAAGATAAAATAAATATTCATTTATCTTAAGAGTTTTCATTTAAATCATTTCTTTTCGTTGGATATTCGCCAAAAATCTGCACATTGCAATTACATTTTATTTTCCATATCTTAGAATTGAATAAACAGAGCAAAATTGAATCATGTACAAATAAAGAAGCAAAACAAATAGTTGATTTATTTAGTTTATTTTATGCCTGTTTATTATTTAAAGTATATACTTCAAAAAGTTTTGATAAAATTTTTACACAAACACACACATATATATATATATATTAGTTATTGATCAATAGAATTTATCAATGAATTATCACTGTAAACGATAGATTGAAAAATCCTTTTCGATATAGATTTCAGAAATATTTTTTTTTAAATCTAGCATGGCGTACCATTTATTGTTTCTTAAATAATTAGTAAGAAAAACAACAGTTGACATGCATTGAAAAATGAAGTATTTTATTGTCTTTTTTGGAAAATGCACAGTATCATACACTGTAAAAAATGTCAAATGTTTCTGAATACATAAAAATTCACTATAATCAAAAACGAAAATATGCAGTGACCTCTTCTAACTCACCTAAGGTTTCAAAACCGTTCCTTTACCTTTAGAAATCCCAGATTCTATTTGTTGTCGAAATTTAAAGAAGAATTTATAAAAATTAATTTTTATTAGCGGCCCGTCCTTTCCGGAAACGTTTCTAAGTAGCTTTTACAGTACAATAATCACTTTTCTCAAATCAAAACATCACTTTTCGGATTCAATCAATTCTCAAATAAACATTTTCAGATGCATAACTTATTTTGTGCATGCAATTGTAGTAAAATAATGTTAATTTTCATATGATGTTAATTCTGTTAATATTGTATGTTTGTCTATTAAACATGTTCTCTGATTATCAAAATATTTTCGTATGAATTGGTATCATCCGAAAAAGCGATATTTTTATTTGAGAAAAGTGATTATTGTACTGTAAAAGCTACTTAGAAACGTTTCCGAAAAGGACTGACAGCTAAATTATTTTTATATAAATTCTTCTTTATATTTCTAAAACAAATAGTTTTCTGGGATTTTTAAAGGTAAAGGAACGGTTTTCGAAACCTTAGGTGAATAAAAGAGGTCACTGTATATTTTTCTTTTTTGATTACAGTGCATTTTTATGCATTCAGAAAATTTGACATTTTTTACAGCGTAATAATGATGTTGTTTTCTCAAACTAGTGAGTGAAATGTGTAAATGGCAAAAAATAATAAATCTAGTAAATCTAAGATGGATTTTTTTGTGTTACGCAGTAACAGATTTTACTAAATTTGCACGGATATCTTTTCCGCATAGCTACATTCTGATAACAACGAAAGCTCATTTCAAACACCGTTACAGAAACCCACATAAAAAAAACTTTGATCATGTAGAAGTTCGTTCTTCAGTTGCTACTTATATTCTTCAAACTGTTATTTATAGTTATACTATAGCAAAAATTTAATATTATGAAAAAAGGTATAAAACTTCTTATTATTAAATTAAATTTTATTTAATTAAATTATTTATTCAATTTTTGGCTTATATTGCGATTCTTTTAGTTCAACATCTTAGAGGTCCATTGGTTGCTTGTGATTATGATGGCCAGTTATCAACACGAGAGATACAGTCGCTAAAAGAAACAGGGACCCTAACAGTTTCTAAAGGAAACTTTCTCGTATTTATACAAGGAAATCCCATTTTTGAAAAAAACCATGGAAAATTCCGAAAAATTAGTCCAACGGGCACTATTGGTTTCGAACCCAACATCTCCAATCTATCACTTTCGAGATGAGAGCGTCTGTACCACTGGTGGGGGGGCTGACGGATCTGATGAGGAGAGATAGAACACAATGATTGATGCACATTGATGATTAAAAATGAAATTGCAATCAAAGTTTCAGCTTTAAAAAAATACACAAAAAATAATTATCAGTATATTAAATAAACAATATATCAAAATTTCACTATTATTTTCTTTTTTTTAATTTTAAAATTTATGATTTTTAAAACTCTTTAAATGGTATTAAAAAATAGAGGTCAATTTCAGATTCAGCGGAACATAATACATCAGATTCAATTATCAAAATCTAAAAAACATGACGTAATCAAACTTTTGCAGGTACCTAATAACATTTTAAAATATGTATCATTTTGTAACCTATTAATTTTCGCCATTTTATTTAATAAAAAATCTATTTTTGTTCTGAATATGTTTATATTTCCATTCAGATGTCAGACTGTATAAATTTTTTAAATTTGCATTAATTTTACTCTCAACCATTTTTTTAGTACCTGATGAAACTATAGTGTACTAAATTTGTAAATGACCCCTAATTAACTACAAGTAACATGGCCCAAATTTAAATCGATATTAGTCAGTCAATTTTAATCGTAGAATAACGGGACATTTTTGTCTTACTTGTCTGCGTAACGGAATTTTTTTTAATTGTCATATTCTACAAGAGTAGAAAATTACTTAGTTGTACCAGTTAATATATTTTTTCTGTATAAGAGAATTGCAACCATAATATTTCTGACAGTTTAATGATGTGTTAAATTTTGTTTGAATAAAAATAGTCGGGTAAATAAATAAATAAATTAGAGTGAGAAATATTTTTTATCTAAAAAGTACTAAGGTATCCGCCCCCTATGAGCTACACTCGCCCACCCTCGTTGAGGACCACATACTCTAATAACACGCTAATATGATCGGCTTTTAAAAGGTTGCGAATATCTATATATGCACTATATTGCCATTAAATATGGGACACTTGTGATTTTAGACATTTTACTAAATATCTAGAAAAATACATGAGGAATCATCTCGAAACTCTTAGTGTATAAATATAATAGTATACATCATACATCTCCGTGAAGATTTTTTACCGAAACTCCATAGGGGACCGTCAACAAATTAAAAAAGAATGACTATCTTTTGAATAACCCTGTCAAAACTAATATAGCAAAAGCGCTCAAACTCTAGATTATGATTGAATGCCTTATTGTAATACACTGTGTTCATATGTATGCAAATAGCATGCATACTCGCAGAGTAATTAAGGTTTTTATAAAAATGGCCCCAAATTTTTCCAAGTTTTTTCTTTATAATTTTCAGAGTTCTTAATATAAAATAATATTTTTTTCAGAAAATATGACAAACAACATTGCACACAGTACCCTGTAATCAGAATTAAAAAATAATAAAAATTGTATGAAAAATGAGTAGGTTTACTAAATAATTTTTTACTGCGCATGCGTCAAAGATATCAAAATTTCATTTGCATATTATGTTAGTTAAATGTATAAAGCAACTTTTGTTAAAGTCTCAAAATTATGGCTTGAAAATTCTGAAAGTAATCGTCTATAGAAAAAGGACAAAATCCGTTGTTTCCAAAATGAAGCAAAAAAATGAGGGATTTTATCCAAAAGTAGTCGTAACATCCCGTATTGTGTATTCTATATTGACACTAATCAATGAATATATGGATACAACCCCTCTTGTTTTTGCTTCATTTTGAGAATAACGGATTTTCAACTTATTCAATTGACGATTATTTTCAGAATTTTCAAGTTATGATTTTGTGACTTTCAAAAAAGTTGCTCTATACATTTAGCTAACATAATATGCAAATGAAATTTTGATATCGTTGACGCATGAGCAGTAAAAAATTATTTAGTAAACCAACTCATTTTGTATACAATTTTCATTATTTTCTAATTCTGATTACAGGGTTCTGTGTGCAATGTTGTTAGTCATATTTTCTGAAAAATATATTATTTTATATTAAGAACTCTGAAAATTATAAGGAAAAAACTTTGAAAAATTTGGGACCATTTTTATAAAAATCTTAATTACTATTCGAGTATGCATGCTATTTGCATAAAAATGAACACAGTGTATTACAATAAGGCATTCAATCATAATCTAGAATTTGAGCGCTTTTGCTACATTCGGTAAAAAATCTTCACGGAGATGTATGACGTATACTATTATATTTATACACTAACAGTTTCGAGATGATTCCTCATGTATTTTTCTAGATAATTAGTAAAATGTCTAAAATCGCAAGTGTCCAATAATCAATGGCAATATAGTGTATATATATATATATATATATATATATATATATATATATATATATATATATATATATATATATATATATATATACTAGCAGGCTGTGCCCGCTGCGCTGGTCCATTTTTCCAAACAAATCTTGATTCAAACAAAATGGTGATTTGAAATTTCTTTTTTAAAGCATGTAGACCATCACCTAGAATATCCTTCCGCAATGCTGAAAACGATACCAGTGCCTTTGTCATTGCGATATTCTACTATTGTATGCCTTGGACAAAATTTTTTGTAATTAAGTACCATCTCTCTTATTTGATCATTTATAGTAGAGTTTGATATGAAAATGAGACCGTTGTGACAGCAGGAATCAAAATGTCCTCTACTCATCTTATTATTTTGTCAGTAAGCATTACAATGATTATCAAACTCTATTAATTTTCAAAAAGCACATTATCATTTTTTAGTTCTTAAACTCCCGAATCTGAACTTGCACTATGTGCAGATCTGGTAGCCTAAATGCAATCTCCTTACATGTTGCATTACATTTTTTAATAACCGTCCTCTTCTGGCAACTCTACTATACAGTTTTCTATCTACGTTGGTCTGTTCCAGGAAAGTACATAGCAAAAAAATGTAAAAAAGAGTGTTTAACTTATATATTTATTAGAACAATGGAGCATAAAATGTGTGTTTTAAAGCTGAATTATTTGGGTAAAATTAAAATTACATCAGTTTCACTGCCTCTTCATTTTTTTTAAACCAGTTGCAGGGCTGCCACAGGCGACTATTTTTATATTCCGTTCGCACTACTATTTTTCTAATATAAATTTCAAAATAAATTTTTCTTGCAAGTGTTGTCAAAGTGTATGTTAAGGATTACTGTTTAAAGAAAGTGGTGCCAGTTAGAGTTAAAAAATAGTCGCCTGTGGCAGCCCTGCTGTTGCAAACGTGTAGCTGTTAAATCGGAAATAATCTTGACGCTAAATTTTGTAGAAAAATAAACTTTCAGCTTGTAATAAATTCCATTATGATTTTTGGCGCCAAACATTAGAATTGCTTATAACAATCTGTTACAAATGTATCAGACTTATTTCGTGTTTATTGTCAAAGGAAAGTGAAGTTTACAATCATCTATTATTGGCATTTAATCTTTACCTTGGCGATAGTTTTTTTTTCGACGGGGTAATGAAGTAGTATTTAATAGTTAATTTTTGATAAAATTCTGTTGATAGAGCTTAATGTTAATTAAAACTGCAACATAAACATCACAAAGAAAATTTTCTACTGTCGGTATTTAATGTATATTTTTTTCTTAGCCAATTTTAAAGTATTTTTTTAACCTGAATGATTGATAAATTAATTGCAAATATATATTTTTTAATTCTATATCATTGATATTCCGAATATTTTTCCTGCACATTGCAAATATTGCTTTTTTAGGGATAGTAAAATAACTACAGATGAAAAATACATAAACAGGCTAAAACACAGAATTAACGACAACTTGGCGAATGCCTCTACGGAGACTTGAAAAGTACGCCAGTTCAGTCAACTTAAATATCCAGATAGAATTTTAATAAATAATAGGTACTACTTTATTATCCCATGGATCAATTTTGCCAAATTATATATATATTGCAAAACGATTCACCATAATATACCAAACGAATATAACTTTTATTTTAAATAACCAAAGAATCAATAAATTACAATAATATTAATAGAAATACAAATAACGTCGAATTAAAAAGTAGTTAATGACGTAACAAACGCATGTAACATGTTTAATTTCAAATCAATGTGGCATTTACGATCATCCATTATTGACATTTAATCTTTTATTTTGGCGGCAGTTTTTTGGTCGAAGGGATAATCAAGTAGTACCAAATAATATAAAAAATATAAATAATAATATAGCCAATAATATTTTGGTCAGATGTCATGTATGGATCACGTTGGTGTGATTGCAACAAAATTGTGACTTTATGGATTGCGTGGTAATCTGGTTGTTGTTGTTTATTTACTAATAAACTTTGTTTCTTTACTTTTCTTTATTTTTTTCTTTCTTTATTGTTTTGTTCTATAATTATTAATTAAACTTCACTTATTTATTATTGTTTCCTTTTTAAAATAATCGAAAATAATTAAAAATAATATAGCACATAACTGGTATTTGAAAACGCAGTGTTTGCCAAACTGATGTCAGATTTAAAAAAAACACGCCAAGATGATGCGTATATAAAAATGGAAAAATGTTTATAATAATGTAAACAAAAAAGTAAACAAATAATTAAAAAATCGCCTTTTCGATTTTTTTAAAAAATAACGCCAAGCAGTCGTTAATTCTGTAGTTGCATCAATAGTAAATTTTCTTTTCTTAGTTTGTTTCATAATGAAAAACCATAAATTTAATAATCTCAAATAAAATAATCTGACAAATTTTCTATGATCTCGTTGATGATCTAGAAATCTCCCTAATACATAAACAAAAAGGCAAAGATGTCATATGCGCCGAATTTGGCGCGATAATTTTTTATGCTAATTTGGCGGAAACATTGTTTTCGAATACCAGTTACATGTGTATATTGAAATTATTTTCTATTATTTAAATAGTAATAAAAATTTATGAAAAAAGATTAATTAATAAGTATATAACAAAAATATTTATACAATTTATAAAGTAAATAAGCATTTTATTTATAAATAAATATTAATAGTTGGGTTAATATATCTCAGACAAATTAATGCCAATTTAAAGTCTATTAGTTACCTCGGTGATATATAATATCTGTGCCAATAAAACTTTCAATAATATAGTAAATATGCTATTTGGCGGTGCTCAGTTATTGAAGATTAGTCCAATATCATTTTAAGTACTATCTAACACAAAATAATATGAAGAAAATTGAAGAAGAAATGAATAATTAAAACAAACTTCTAAAATATTTTGGCACAAATGCCTTATGTGCACCACATTTGTGCTTTTTCCCCTTTTTTACGCCAATTTGGCGAAAACTTCATTTTAAAATATCAGTTACATATATATTTTTTAATTGTTTTCTATTATTTTAAAAAGGAAATAAAAATAAATAAATAATGTTTTGTTAATAATTATAAAATAAAACAATTTACATCATTTAAAAAAATAAATAAGAGTAAATAGTTTATTAATAAATATACAATGGCCGAGCTACCATATGAACCTAAAATCGACGTTTTGTTGCAATCGCACCAATGTGGTACACATATGACATCTGTGCCATTTTTTTCAGCAGGCAATTTTTATTTCAAAATGTTGAATTTTTCGATAGTAATTTTGCAAAATTGCATAAATTTCATTTAAATTGCATAAAATAGCTTTCCTTGTTCAGTTTGTAAATTTTAAAACTAATTTTCCCTGTAAGAGAATTCGACAAAATGGCGCAAAAAAAAGTATGTTTGTGGATTACAATTTTCAAAATTGCGGTGAAAAACTTTTGAAAAAGAATGACATTATTTTACAATATATAGATATACAATATGTGGCAGAATTTCACACTAAAGCTAAAATTTAAATATTAGATTACAATTTTTAAAATATCGACTTATGTTTATTGAATTTACAATTGGATATTAAAATATACTCCCAAAAATCATCTTCTTTCGGAAAACACAACATTATTGTGACCTAATGTTAGACATATGCATTTTTGGCTTAATTCTTTGCCGACAAAAGTAAAAAAAATCTCAAAGAAACAAATATATAACTCAAAATTACTTTTATAATTAGATCTGCCTTTTTCTGGAGTAAGTTATATACTATCAAAATTTTATAAAAAAAGAGAAGGAAAATAATAGAAAGGAAAATAAATATCGTTCAAAATTCATTTAATCAAATTTTCAAGTTATTTTTTTTTTTATTCTAACGCAAGGATAAGTCGCCAAATGTTGCATCAAATGTAATATTTCATGTTAAGTTTTTTTTAAGCGTTACAAATATTTCTTTTATTTTTAAGATAAATATTTTTTTATAATATCATGCCTCATTAAATGGTTTTTCTTTATTATTATTATTATTATTATTATTATTATTATTATTATTATTATTATTATTATTATTATTATTATTATTATTATTATTATTATTATTATTATTATTATTATCAATAGTTATTATCTGCTTTTATTTGCAAGATGTTTGTAATATTTCTAACAGATATATCATTTTTAATTTGTTTAGTAATGATAATTTTCGCCAAAAAATAACTACTGGCAACCCTTTCATCAAAAATAACCGAAACATACGAAATTTAGTACGAAAAATCAGAGTTATCCCTGTATATTTGTATCATAAACCTCCGCAAAAATATTTCCTATCGAATGATATAATCTGCAAAAAGATCCATCGGGTAGTTTTTGAAAACACCCGTTTGGAAGTTTCAGAACTTCTGCTTTATAATATACTAGTAGGCTAAGCCCGCTGCGCTGGTCTAATTTTTCAAAACAAAACATGAATGAAACAAAATACTGAATTTGATTTTGTTTTTTCAAGAAACTTCACCTCGAATGCTCTATCTCTTTTCTGAAAATTATACAAACGCCGTTGTATTTAAAGGTTGAAAATCAACGATTATAAATGCACAAATAATGTATGAAAAAGTAGAAAACAGCTGTTTCGAATCTGCTATCGAGATTCTTCATCAGTGCAAAACTCATCGAGCTAGAAAAAACAAAACTGAGCCAAAAATAAAAACACGAACAATGGAATCAAGGCCCGTTGACGCTAAATATATTAAAATAATAATAAAATATTGTGTTTTTCTATTGTATTGTTGTATCAGCTTATGCATTCGACAAAATTGGGGCTTTTAAGAAAGAAATCTTTCAGTTGATCATTTATTGTAAAGTTTGATAGATAAATCAGGCAATTATGAAAACAGCAATTTAAATATTGTCTTTTCACCATACCTCTAAAATAGCGAGCATTATGATCGCAGAGATTGACCATTGAGTTTAAACAATTTTCAAGTGATTCGTTTTCATTTGATAGTTTTTTAACTCTAAACCTTTCAACTTGACGATTGGGTATCTGTGGAAACCTTAATTCATCCACACTGAATATTATATTATATTTTGAAACGTACATTAGGGTGGGCCGAAAAAAACTTTTTTTCGATTTTCGATTATGGCGGGTGCGGAAAAGTGGCCACTGGTGGCACTCAGTTCATACAAAAAATTTGAGATTTTTTGGACATTTCCTTACCCTGCCGCAAACGGCTTGAAGTTTTGCAAAAATGTTCATTTTTGAACTTTTTTCGAAAAAAATTAAAAAATGTTAAATTAAATTTATTTTGGTTGTATTTACTTGAAAAGGCATATTTAATGTACCAAATGTTTAAATAAGATCTGATCATGCATTATTTAATATCTATGTGTATTATAACTTAGGCTATTTTTATAGTTTTTTCGCGTATAATAGGCAAAAGTTGTATTTGTTTGAATCGATCGTTAGTTTCTGTATTATTTATGTCCCTTGGTCTTCTTTATATATTTTCTATGTGTCAAACGTCATATATTTGGGGAAAAGACAGCAGTATGCTTTAAAAACAAATCTGGAAGGTGAGAAAGAGGTGAAGCAGGACTCTAAGCGCACGCAATGATTCGCCGTGATACTCAGGGAGTGAAGGACGAAATATTTGAGAACCAAAATTCGATAAAGGATTCTTATTATTTATCCTTGCTCAGTTACCTGCTATATTTGTTCAGTATCAACCTGAAACCCTTTTGTATTGATATGCAGTGCTTTTTGGGTCGTTTAATGTGTTATTAGAGTGTTTTGTGCGTTTTATTACAACGGGCTTAGAAATGGCTAGTACAAAGGGCCATGACAATGCAAAGACACGCGATAGAGTGAAAAGGAAATCTTTAGGGGCATCATGCATATTGAAAGGATTGCAATTGCCAACCTATGCTGATAATCATGCGCCACTACTACTGGTTGCTTCACCATGTAGAAGTTGTGACAGCAGAGTATACGAATCTCGTCATCGATAAAAACAAAGTCAGAAGAGAGAAATAGAAACTTGGAAAGAAGATACAGGCAGAAGAAGTTATTGAAAGAAGGAAAATTAAAAGCATATTTTTTGATGGTAGAAAGGATAAAAGTATATTCAGAGGAAGAAAAATAACAAGCAGCACCGTCGAGAGAGGCGTGGAACACATCACCGTGTTGTTTGAACCTGGTTAGGAATACTTGTGTCACTTGATACCTCGTTCCGTTACCTTGATATCTCGTCAGTTCAGAAAAATCTAACTTGTGGTGACTTGGAAGATTGTATAATGATTTTGCTATTTCTTTTCCGTGACCGGAACAAGGTATCAAGTGACCCGAGTATTCCTAACCAGGTTCAAACAACACGGTGATGTGTTCCTCGACTTTCCTTCGACAGTGCTGCTTGTTCTTTTATTCCTCTGAATATACTTTTATCCTTTCTACCATAAAAAAATATGCTTTTAATTTTCCTTCTTTCAATAACTTCTTCTGTCTGTATCTTCTTTCCAAGTTTCTATTTCTCTCTTCTGACTTTGTTTTTATCGATGACCAGATTCGTATTCTCTGCTGTCACAATTTCTACATGGTGAAGCAACCAGTATTAGTGGCGCATGATTATCAGCATAAGTTGGCAATTGCAATTCTTTCAATATTCATGATGCCGCCAAAGAGTTACTTTTCACGCTATCGCGTGTCTTTGCATTGTCATGGCCCTTTATACTAGCCATTTCTAAGCTCGTTGTAATAAAACGCAC
Source organism: Maratus speculifer (assembly GCA_964019185.1). Lineage (NCBI taxonomy): Eukaryota > Metazoa > Arthropoda > Arachnida > Araneae > Salticidae > Maratus > Maratus speculifer. The sequence goes on along the minus strand of OZ025294.1, from coordinate 162,350,354 downwards.
AAAACACTATAATGGCACATTAAACGACCTAAAAAGCACTGTATATCACCACAAAAGGGTTTCACGTAAACACTGAACAAATGTCGCAGGTACTGAACAACTGAGCAAGGATGAATAATAAGAATCCTTTATCGCATTTTGGCTCTCATCTATTTCGTCCTTCACTCCCTGAGTATTACGACGAATCATTGCGCGCGCTTAGAGTCCTGCTTCACCACTTTCTCACCTTCCAGATTTGTTTTTGAAGTATACTGCTGTCTTTTCCTCAAATATATGACGTTTGACACATAGAAAATATATAAAGAAGACCAAGGGACGTAAATAATACAGAAACTAACGATCAATTCAAACAAATACAAATTTTGCCTATTATACGCGAAAAAGCTATAAAAATAGCCTAAGTTATAATACACATAGATATTAAATAATGCATGATCGGATCTAATTTAAACATTTGGTACATTAAATATGCCTTTTCAAGTAAATACAACCAAAATAAATTTAATTTAACATTTTTTAATTTTTTTCGAAAAAAGTTCAAAAATGAACATTTTTGCAAAACTTCAAGCCGTTTGCGGCAGGGTAAGGAAATGTCCAAAAAATCTCAAATTTTTTGTACGGACTGAGTGCCACCAGTGGCCACTTTTCCGCACCCGCCATAATCGAAAATCGAAAAAAAGTTTTTTTCGGCCCACCCTAACGTACATCTGCTCTTCACAAATCTATTAGTTTTCCGTCTTTGGAATCCAGTAGAATAAATAAAGTTAAATAAATAAAGTTTTCCTTAGAAAATTAAGGTAAATGTTTTTTGTATGTGTGAAATTAATTTTTTGGCACAGATGTCATATACGCATCACGTTGGCGCGATTGAAACAAGTGACCATTTTATGCCTCATATGGTAATCCAGCTCTGTTTTTAAATTATTAATAAACTATTTATGCTCTATACTTATTAATTAAACTTTTTTTATTTATTATTATTATTTCCTATTATAGAAAATAATTAAAAAATAGAAATGTAATAAAAAAGCTTTCGTTAAAGTGGCGCCAGAAATATATCGCGCCAATGTGATGCATATATGACATTTCTGCCTCTTTCTTACAGCATGGATGTGAGCATTTATACCGAAATTTAGTTATTTAACTCTATTTTTATAATAACATTAACAGTTGTTTATACAATTTACATATTTGATTATTCTGTCGAGAAAAAATTAGTCTGGGCCAAAACTTCCATGTTTGGAAAAAAAAAAGTACATCTAGGTTATCCCGTCGACCAATTTCGCCAAATTATACAAATCGGCAAACTAATAGCCAAATTATACATGATGACATAATAATTTTTATTCAAAATAACGAAAAAACAAATAATTAGTAGAATATTAATAAAAATATTAATAAAAAGTCAAAATAGAAATCACTTAACGACATTTTAAACGCGTTAATCGCATTTAATGTCATTGAATTGACATTCATGATCATCCATTATTGGCATTTAATCTCACAGTTTGGCGATAATTTTTTGGTCGACGGAATAACCTAGAAGTACCAAAAAAAATAATAATAATCGTTATTTATACGGCATGTTTAAATACTGTAGTATTGTGAAAAAAAAAGTATAGTTGTCATATACATTGGCGCATTTTTTTCTGATACCGATTCGCCGAAAACTTTGTTTTCAAATACCAGTTACATATGTAATTATCAATTATTTTCTATTATTTTAAAAAGAAAATAACAATAAATAAAAAAAGTTTAGTTAATAATTATAAAACAAAACTATTTATATCCTTTAAAAAAAGAAAATAAAAGTAAATAAACAGTTTATTAATTAAAAAAAAACAGCCGGATTACCATGTGAACCATAAAATCGCCATTTTATTGCAGTCGCGCAAATGTGGCGCATGTATGACAAATGTGCCTAGATTAAAATAGTTTATATAATTGAAAAAAAAAAAGAAAAAATTGTAAATAGACAATTTATTAATAAATAGACAATAACATCCGGGTTGCCATATCAAACAAAATAATGACACTTTGGCGTCAATTAATTACCCAGATGTATACATGGTATTGGCGTAAGAGACAGATCGCACCAACGTAGTGCATAGGAAATATCTGTGCCAAAAAATTTTAAAAGTTGCATTTAAATTATTTTACAATATCTATGTATGTGGAAAAACATTTACCCTAAAATTTAAATATTATTCATTTTTGTGGTATTAACTGCTATATATGTATTTAAGTTAAATGTAAAATGCTTTCCTAAAAATGCTCTCACTCATTAAAAGAGAGAGAGAAAAAAAATTCTTGCGAACATCGCTCCGTCTTGTGCTTTTTTTGGTTTAGAATCGCATTGATTGGCGACAAAAGTAGATTGAAACACCCGATTGAACAAACAACATACAAATAACAATTAGAGCCTTATTTTTTTTAAAATAATTCTGCGAGTTTCTTCTGTAAAACACATAACGGGAAAATTAGATTTAAAAATATTTTTTTTTTTTTTTTAAAGAAAAAAAAAATACTTATGTTTTACCTAATGAAATTTTTGATATGTTGTTTTCTTTTAATCTGGCTCGAAAGAAATAAGTAGCCAAATATTGTGTCACTTCAAAAGTTTCTTTCACATTGAGATACTTTTTAAATATTATAAATATTCTTTTTTTTCGTTAAAGATAAATATTTTCCTTTCATAATATTATTTTGCATTAAACGGATTTTTTCCTTTTATCATTATTTATTTTAAATCAATGAATTAACAGGGTTTTTTTTTTTCGAAATGTTTATATTATTTTCCATTAGAGAAAGCATTTCATTTCTTTTTTGAAATATAATTATCGCCAAAAAATTAGTTGTTGCAACCCTTCCGTCAAAAATAACCGAAAAATACGAAATTTAGTACGAAAAATCAGAGTTATCCCTGTATATTTGTATCATAAACCTCCGCAAAAAAATTGGTTGCCTGTAAAGTCGGTATACGGGCGAAAGTTTTACGTGACAACGACTTTGAGTTGTAAAATAATTTTAATGTGAATATTCATTCGTATTTCGTTGCGCTTTGGCGTTATGGGGTGTGTGTGGCACAGCGAAAGGTATGGCAGACGTTGGTGGCACGATATCATCAGTCTCCATCGGTGTACTGGACGTTGAAGGAATTTGTACATCTGGCTCCATTGTACTAAAATTGAACAAATTAGAAATTATTGTTTCTCATATTTTTAAATGTTTTCAAATACAGTGTAAACTCTTTATAACATCATTCTTTATAACGATAAACTCTCTATAACATAGAAAAGATCACAATTTGGTTGGTTTACCTTAAAACCCATACATTGATACACTCCTTATAGCGCAGCAGCCATTCTCTATTACGAAGAAATGTGTTTATATTTAGACACAGAAAACCGTCATTATCGGTTCACTTTTCTCTTAACTTTTTCCGGTCACTTGTGGGACCATTTTCTGAACGTGAATGTGAATTCGCTGCAAGGAAGGGGCGGTGATATTAACAAAATTTTATTTTTACCTTTACACATACATACGTATTTATATACAAATATACATACAATAACTTGCAATACACTGTGTTTGTTGAACACATTTTACTTCATGTTTATTGATGTCAAATGTTGAATTTTGTAAACAGCATATTAAAGAATTTTTCAATGAGCAGAATATAACTAAAGTAAAATGGCTTTCACTAATCACATCCCAGTTAAAAATGAACTGCAGTTTTTTTGTAAATGTGAAGTGTTTTTGAGGTTTTTCTAAAATTTCTCTAGTCTTTCTATAGTGCAATCTCAACTATAAAATCACTTCAGTTATTTTGTAGTTAATTAAAGGTGATTTTGCAGTAATTTATTTTAAACATTCTGTGCGCTATTAACTTTGAAAACACTGTAGTTTTTATAAAGTCATTTTATAATCAAAAATTAAAAAATATATGACTTTATAACCGTAGAATCACTGCAGTGAATTTGAAATTATTATCCAACCATTAATTTAGAAGTACATTCTAATACCGATGCATCTCTGGTATAACTGTAGTTATTGTCCGATAAATTCACAGAATTTAATCGGAGAAAAATAATTTCAAATATGCTTCAAAATCGAACTAGGGATTTCTCATCCCATCGAACCACTTCCGTAGTAAAAAATTTATTAGTTCCTACTTTGTTTTGCTACTTGGAAATTACAAGTTTTAATGCATTAAAATCCATTTCTTTTTTTTTAAATTCAGACATGGGCGTCCCTATCTATGCTTCCTTCCCCCTAACTTAAAATTCTTAGTTCCTTTATTATTTTAAGCTAAGAGAAAAAAAAATTAATTTCACTAAATTACATTTCGAAATCCAGTGAGGGGTAGTGACTACCTGTGCCCCCTGCATACAACGGAAATTTCTTAGTTACTTTATTTTAAGTTACTCTAAAGGAATAAATTTTGCGAGGTTTATCAAAATCAGAGAAAAAATATATTAAGTTTCAAAAGTTATGAGGGACAATGGGCCTTTCACTAACCAGCCCCTTAATGCGAAATTTCTTCTTACTTTTTATTGTAAATTTCTTGAAAATTATACATTTTATTATGCTTTCGAAAATATCAGAAAAGAAAAATTTTGTTAATGTATATATATATATATATATATATATATATATATATATATATATATATATATATATATATATATATATATATATATTATAATTTAGGAAGGGGCAAATACTTTCCTCTACCTTCCTCCCCCTAACAGAAAATTCTTAGTTCTTATATTTTCAGCTAAAGAAAAAGATTGAATTTTAGTATTTTTTTCAAAAATCGGAGAAAAAAATTAGTTAAATTTCAAAATCGAGTGAGGGAAAATGGCTCATCTATTCCCCCACCCCTCACGGAAAATTCTTCTTTTCTTTATTTAAATCGCACTAAAAGAATAAATTTTATTATGCTTTTGTAAATTGGAGGAAAAATTGCTAATTAAATTTCAAAATCCAGGGAGGGGCAATGAGCCTACAACCCCCTCCTTAATCGAAAATTTCTTTTTCTTTCTTTCTAAGTTACTCGAAAAATTTACATTAGGTTTTTGAAAAAAAAAAAAAAAAAAAAAAAAAAAAAAAAAAAAAAAAGAGGAAATTTTATTTAATTAAATTTTAAAATCCAACGAGCTCCTCTGCTTCTTGCCCCCATACATCTCCATCTTCATAACTGAAAATTACTTGCAATTAATTTACTATTACTTCATTTTAAAATCGGCATACAAATATTTGAATCAAATAATTTTCTTAATCGCTCTTTAAAATTATTATTCGATCTAAACTTAATGAATCGCAGAAAGAAAAAAAATACTTCATCAGTTAATCTAAGTGTATTTTCTAATTATGTATTCATTTTAAAAGCACATCAAAGTTTCTTATTTCATGCAAATATTAAATTATTAAAAGTGTTTAAAATTATTTTACAAGTCATAAATATATTTAAAAATCTAGTCATTTTTTATATTAAAGTTAAAAAAATCAGAAATTTCCCTTTGTAAAAAATTATTTACCAACGAAAAAAGAAGAAAATTAAATTAATGTTTCTATTTATTTTTAGGTAAAAATGTAGATAAGTTAACAATCAAATATATCTACATAATCATTAAAAACATATGCTACATTAAAAAATAAAAATGACATAAAATGAGTCCTTATTCTAATTCAAAGTTATTAATTATGAACTTCTTATTCTATAAAATAAATTTTTCCTTTTTACGAATATATATTTCTTAAATTAACACATTTAATTACATTATAATTCCTAAAAAAAAATATATTATCAGAAAAACCTCTAAAATTCGTTTATTTTTTTTTTAATTTGCAAGAAAGATTCAGAAATATTCCTCATTTAAAAAACTCACGACAAAATATATATATATATATATATTATTTTTATTTAATTTTTAAATTTAAAAAAAGTTATAAATAACAAATTATTATTCTAACACAATATTATATTCTTATTTTATAGAATTAATTTTTCCTTTTTTCAAATATATATTTCTTAAATTAACACATTTAATTACATTATAATTACTAAAAAATTATATTGTCAGAAAAACCTCTAAAATTCGTTTATTTGTTTTTTTATTATTATTTGCAAGAAAGATTCAGAAATACTTCCTATTTAAAAAACTCACTAAATATACATATATATATATATACAATCCTAATTTCATGAAAATATTTATCAAGCACCAGGTGCATAATGTATAAACATCATTAAAAACAGTAAACATTAAAATAACAATATTGAACAATATAAAAATATAAGTATATATATATATTTAATTTTTAAATTAAAAAATGTTTATAAATAATTAATTATTATTCTAACACAATAATAAAAAATATGTTTTACCGCATCATTAAACGACATAAAATGAATTTTTATTCTAAGTAAAAAATATTAATTAGCGACCCATAATTTATTAAAGTAAGTATTTCCATGTCTGAAATTTATATTTTATAAAATTAACACAACGCATGTAATTACATTATAATTCATAATAAAAAAATTATTATTTTCGCAATTAGCCTAAAAATAAAATTATTTTATTAAATATTTACTGATTTTTAAATTCAGAAGAAAAACCAATTCATTTGCTTTATCTAATTTGCTAAAGTATTTGTTTAATTCATTTAATATTAAATTGTTTTTAAAATACACGCCCATATAAACGAATTACAATAAATAAATAAATAAATAATAAAATAAAAGCACTTTAAAACATCCAATTTTTCTGCCTGCCATTCAGCTTTTGCAACAAATAACCTTTAATTGAAATGCCTCCCCTTTATACCTCGCACAACACTACCCACACAAGTCCCAACGGGCAAGTGGTCAAAGCGTGTCTCTCCTGTTCCTGGGATCGTCAGTTCGAATACAACTGTTTCCACAGTCAAAATCTGCTTTTGAAACGTTAAAAAGGAAGCTTACCAGTATGGTCAATAGATGGCGCCAGCAGAGCCAATTTTTTTGGGTGGGAGGGGCATTTAACTTCAAATTCACTGCAGAAAATGTGTAGTTATGAACTACACATTCACTGTAGTGATTTTGTAGTTGTTGACTTCGAAAAAACTGCAGTGATTTGTGCCAAATCACCACAGTTTCGCAACTGCATTTTCTTTGCAGTTTCACTAGAGTTCATTTTTAGCTGGGATATCATTAGTTTTCCATAATATACCACCGAATTACGAAATAAACTACACTTATTTTCTTTGTACTTTATACTAATAACTAATACATAACGTATTTCGTCTTAGTTTGATACTATCTAAAATTCCTATTAAGCACCGCCCCTTCCTTGCAGCGAATTCACATTCACGTTCAGAAAATGGTCCCAGAAGTGACCGGAAAAAGTTAAGAGAAAAGTGAGCGCGTATCGTGAGCGGAGCGTAACGTAACGTAACGCAGTTTCTTGAAGTGTCTCCCGGCAAACCAATTTACAAGACGTTGTCACGTCAAAATATTTCCTATCGAATGATATAATCTGCAAAAAGATCCATCGGGTAGTTTTTGAAAACACCCGTTTGGAAGTTTCAGAACTTCTGCTTTATAATATATATGATATGATATATCGGAGGATCCAAATGTCAGGACGAAATTAAATATTAATAATTTGAAAACGAATCAAGATACAAACATACGGTTTGCATGAAACGGATGGAAAATAAACCGAGTTTTGTGTGGCAACGAAACTAAATAATTCTGTTGCAGTTTTTTGAGATATCCTTGCAACAGGCAAACCTGACAGTCTGGTGCGGCTTCACTGCGGTTTCATAATTTGTCAATTTATTTCGAGGAAGTCTGACAGACAGATTTCACATTCTGTGACTTTTGGCTGAGAAAATTCTTGAAGTCAAAAATATACCGCGACAATCTAGCATCAACAGCAGCATTGAAAGATGCCATCCACCAAAATGTGTCTCCATAACGCAAGGAATGCTTTTCAAAAATATGCATTAAAGTATTCAATTGCTATAAAGGACGTTAAATACTAATAAAAACATTAAAAGATCTTAATAATTTTACATGTTTCGATTAAATTTACTCAATCATCATCAGAAAAAAAGAAAATACAAATAAACACAAAGATGGAAAAAAAAAAAGTTTTTTTTCATACGGGCATACTCAGAAAAATCTGAAAAAATTACAGAATGTTCTTCTCATATAGTTATATATGTTTATAAAAAAATTTCGGCGGAACCTCCTTATAACGTCCGTAAAAAAATAATAAAATTTCGTTTGTTTGGCGATCTATCTCCGGTTGGCGAAAAAACGAAATTTTGAAAAATACGCTTTTACGCATTAAATACTTTTTAAAGAAAAAACTTTCTATGTTCAATTTATTTAAATAAGTTTAGTTTAAGTAATTTTAGTTTTGCATTTTTACTTTACTTTAAGTGTAATTTTGTCATATACGTTTATATGTACTTATAACAAAATGAAATTAATATATTTTATCATTTAAAACACAATTTAAATTGATTAAAACTGTTCCAAATAGAAAAATACACTGTTAAAAATCTGCTGCATTTTGTTGCAACGCACTCCCTTGCTTGTATAGAAAACGGTTACTTGGCCGTGAAATTGAGCTTTCTCATTGGTTGGAATAGAGATATTATATACAAGCGGTGGAGTGCGTTGCAACAAAATGCAGCAGATTTTTAACAGTGTATGACATGGTCAATTCACTGTGCTATGGAGCATTCTCATTGGTCAGAAGAGAGATATTCTATAAAAGTAGTGGAGTGACGTTGCAGTAAATGCTGCAGATTTTTAATAGTGAAGTGAATTAAAATCAATTTTCAGATTCGTTAAAATCGTCTGCTTTTGGCGAGGAAATGCACTGCTCGCCAAATCCCGTGTCGCTTTCAGCTTTTCACGCCAATTATTCCAAACTATTTTATTTTTATAAATATCTAATAATGTAATTCCGCCGCTAATTTTCACTGATCCTTTATTACCTACGTGGGTAGTTTAATTCGTTTTTTTTTCAAAAAATTCTGAGTATGCCCCCAATGGAGACCTTCCTTGTAAGTCTTCGATGAAGCAGTAGTGATATTTTTTCCCTTTTATACTGTTTTCTTAAACTTTCTTATTCTTCTTCGAGCTTGCTCGTTCATTTACTCAGTTTCCGTGTTGTGGGCTGTGTTTCCAAGTGTATAAATTGGTTCTATCGACAATTTCTTTGAAGTTCCTTGGACCTCTGTCTTCCAATTGTGGAATATTTATATCACCTGGACAATTACATCCTTCTAGAGATGTACACTTGTAAGGGAATTTTTCAAACATACTTTTTTTCCCTTCGAATAGGGGGAATTTTCGATTTTGACTTCGTCTGTTCTTTAGCGTCAAATTTCTTTATACTCTTGTATTTATTATTATATGAACCAATCATTTGGACTATTATTTTCCTAGAAACCATTGTAACTGATACAGCCTGCCAAATTGCTTCAACCATTTTACCCAGCCACCTCACCAACAAAAAAGTACATTACATATTCATAAGTTAGTAGAATGCCAGTTCTTAATTCTGTAGGATCCCAAAACATGGGATGAGACAAATCCCGTGTACTGTGCCTTAATTGTGATAATTCTGTGTAATAGTTTCCATGCACACAATTAGTTCAACACAACATTAAAAATTAAAATGTTGTAAACATTTTCAGATGTATTAATTTTCAATAAAATATAGTAGCTAAAATTGAATATCCTCATTACGAACCTATCTTGAGCAGAGAATTAAACCAACAGTAACATTACAGCAAACGAACAGAAAGCTGAACTTATTGGAAGAATTTCCCTTATATCGTTTTTAATTCGATTGTTCTATGATTTTTGTGTACATTAATGCCATTTATTTGAAAGTTTAAGTAATAAAAGTCAAATCAGAAGATATTTTTTAATTACTTTCAATTTTTACACACATGTTTGTCATAAGATTTCCCTAATTTTCTGCGCCGGCGAGAAAAGAAAATTGAAAAGACAAAAATCCCTGAGAAGAGAAAATATATATAATTTTTGGCGACTTTGACATTTTTATATACCGAAAGGGAAACCGCAAGATATTTATTGATTATTCTAAAGATTTTCCTGTATGTTTCTATTATATTTTTCCATTTTTTCCGTGCCAGTGGGAATAGAAAATCTAAAACTAAAAAAAATCACTAAAATTTGAAAACTTGCAGCATTTTCGATAAATTTCCCATATTTAAAACTCCAAAGTGGAACCGGAAGGTATTTTTTATTTACTTTAATAATTTGAACTTATATTCCTTATGTACTCTATCAACTTTTCCGCTCTAGTCCGAAGAAAAAATCGGAAATTAAAAATATTGCTGAAATGTGAAAGTTTACAAAATTTTCAGCTAAAATTGCATATTTCGTCCCAAAAGTGGAACCGGAAGATACTTATTGGTTTTTGTGAAATTTTGTGAGTACGGTAGTGATACCACTACACAACTTTTCCACACTAGGGAGAGAAGAATTTCCAAAAAAAAAAAAAAGGTTTTTTTAAGCTCCGCCCTGATATATATATATATATATATATATATGTGTGTGTGTGTGTGTGTGTGAATTAAAAATCTAGTCTAAATATTTTTAAAAAATGTTTAAACTTTTGCAATATTACTTGGCCATTTTTAATATGATGTAATTACTGTTTCTTGCTGCTTCTAACGCACAATTAATGAATTTATTTACTATTTAAACATTTTCTTCCTCATATTGATATTCGCGTGAAGATACTATTTTTGCTAGTAAAGTATCTAGAATATGGCGTTATTTTTTTCTTTTACGGAGGTTAACACATTTTAACTAATATTATTTTAATGTTTTCTTTCTCTTTTAATATTTACATAAAAATGTAGTTTTATGACGCAATTTTCAATATTTCTCGTGCTAAACTCGTAATTATTTATTTCTAATCGAATTTTTTCGTAATCGAACATTTTGTGATAAATCCTCAAAAAATGAGTTAAATTTAAAAAAAAAATTATGCATAAAATGATCTAAAATTTTAAAATTCCAATGTATAGTTTTGCTCCTATAAAGCTTTTTTTAATGGAAAAATTTTGGCAAACTTCAACATTAAATGTCTCTTGAAATTTTTATTTTACCTAAAAACTGTCTGCATCAGCCAATTTAGCTAACATTTCTCTATTTCACCACCAATTTGGTTTGGTTCGCGGTTTTTTTAATTTTAGAGGGGGGGGGCGATGAAATATCCTAGCTCTCAAAAAATCATTGTCAGAGGCGGTGAAAGCGTTAATTACTTTTTTTTAGAATAAAGAAGTATTTAAAATTAGAAGAAAAAATATATATCTTGAATTAAATATTGAAAAAAATATTGCAGTCATTTAATATACATTTGAAGATAATATTTAAAATGATTTTTTAAATGCATTAATAATATTTTTTGTTAAATAAAAGAAAAGACTTCCCATTTCACTATTCTAATATTTAATTAAATATATAAATAATATATACATATTAGTTTCTGACAAAAATGTATGATTCATGTAGCATAATGTTAAAATATAAAACATAAGACATTTAAAAAATGAAAATTAATAAGTAATCAATAAATCACTATGTAAGGAAAAAAATAAATAAATAAAAAAAAATGCAAAATGCAACTATATCCTGCACTTAAAATTTCACTTGAAAAGCATCAAAGGGTAAAAACGATTTCATAAATATTAATTAGTGATTATGTAAAATCTATAATCCCTAAAGAAATATCCATTTAGAAAATTAAAGGAATATAAACATGACAGAAAATTTATGGTATTGTCATTTTTAATTAAATTGAAGGATTGGCTTCAGGGATTTTATTGTGAGTAATGAAGTAAATAAGTAGTTCTTTTTTTATCATGAAATATAAACGAAAGTCTCATGTATTGTATTGAGGAAAAGAAATTTATTTTATATAGTGTTATTTTGTAGGTAATTTTTGTGATAACACTTTTATTTTAAATTGGGGTATTTAATTTTTATTTAGTATATTGAAACTAAGATGGCACTGACAATTTCTATTTTCATATTGACATATAAAAAATTTAAAAAGTAAAGCAATATTAAGTAATTAATCTGAATGATTCGGCTATAAATAAAATCAGATGGTTATAGTACTCAGAATTGTTTATTAATTCGTTTATTCGTGAACATGTCTTATATTTTAATTTTTCATTTTAAAAAATTTTCGTTTCAATATTATTTTTTTTTTCAAGAGACATATACAGCGGCCGTAAAAATGCCCCAGTTAGAAATTTTATTATTATCAATTTAAGTCTGATACAGTTAGTCTTCAAAGCCACAAATAATGAATAACTCAGTTAATTTTAAACAAGTCGGAAATTGCACGTCAAACGTAGTATGTGAGGTACGCTCGTACTATTACAAATTTTTAAAACTATTCAGATCTTGGTATAATAGTACGTATACTTCGGATAATAAATATCTGAAATCTTCTATGTTTCCTTATTAATATTATCCGCATTCTATTATAAAACAATGAATCTTTAGTAAACCTCAGCAAAGTATATTTATTTCATAAAATGTGAAATAGTCTAATACATTGCTCAAAACAATTAAAGAATATTGCAGTTTTAGGTGGATTTTGTATCTGGGAAACTTTTTAGCTGATTCATACATGGTCGACAGACATAGTAGGTTATATGAGAATAAATTACAGATGTTTGGCAGAAAAAATGCATTTTATTGCGCATTTGTGTACAAAAGGAAAAAAATACTATTTTTGCATATGAGAAAAAAAGAATAAGAAAAGGTGTTTTCTTCAAAGAAAATCATTTTCAGTAGGGGGTATGGTTTCCACGGGCAGCCAGCAACGTTGAACACCTTTGAGGCATGGACTCAATAAGGCTATTAATGACGAGTTGGGGTATTGTGCCCCACTCTTCTAGAAGAGCTCTTTCCAGTTCTTGCAGAGTTTGTGGGGTTTGTTGGCGTCTAGAAACTCGTCTCCCTAGAGTGTCCCAAACGTGCTTGATTGGATTCTTGTCTGGAGAACACGCTGGACATTCCATTCGAACAATTCTTTCCTCGAAAAGGAAATCCTCCACCAGGTTTGCACGATGTGGCCTGCAGTTATCGCCCATTAAATTGAAATTATCTCCGATTGCTGCAGCGTAAGGTACTATAAGAGGTCTGAGGATCTGATCCCTATATCGGCGACCAGTCAGAACTGCATCTCGAATGATGTAGAGGTCAGTGCGCCCGTCAATGGAGATGCCACCATACACCAACACTCCTCCACCGCCAAATCTGACACTTTCGTGCACGAGCGCAGGATTATTCCTACTGCCACGGTCCCTCCAGATGAAAATACGCCTGTTATCCGGATGCACAGAAAAACGGGACTCGTCAGAAAACAGAATATTGCTCCATTCATTTCTCCTCCAGTTGACATGCTCGGTTGCCCACTCCCTGCGGTCGCGACGATGCCTTGATGTTAATCTAACACATATCATCGGTCGGCGAGTATACAGACCTACAGCATGGAGCCAGTTTTGGACAGTCTGAGTTGAAATCGTGGTTCCTGTAGCCAAGCGAAGGTGTTGTTGGAGAAGAGTACCGTTCATGTTTCGGTGTCTCCGAGTTGTTAACGCTAAATACCGATCTTCATTGGGCGTTGTTGCCCGTCTACGACCTTGCTCTGGTCTTCGGCCTGTACATCCACTCTCCAAAAAACGGTTCCAGATCCTGGAAAGGACACTTTGTGACACTCCAATGGCTTGCGCTATTTCGGCTTGAGTTTGGCCCCCTTCTAACCTACCAACAATTCTCCAAGCTTCTGAATCTGTCAAATGACTTCGATGAGACATCGTACTCATCGAAACAAAGCAATCACTGAATGCCAATCATCCTTGTCTTCATTTTCTTTTATCCAGTTGAAAGTCAAATTTCATTCGCTGCCGCTGAAGCGACGTTTTTGACGTCGAACTCAAAATTTGCATACTCCACAGTTTGAAAACCAGAAAAATTTGCATTTGTGATTCTGTTCTTCTATTTTCGGCAAAAAAAAATTTCGTTTATATCTTTATTTTATATAAAACTTCAAATATCCTTTAATTGTTTTGAGCAGTGTATAATTAAAACGCGCCCCAAACAATGTTTCTCCCCATATGATTATGCTGTTGAATTTTTTTGTGTGACCATGTAAATTAATATCAAATATTCTTTGCACCCCACATTGCTCAGAATGTATATTTTAGTATGTACTTTATAGATTCATATCAATTTTATTATGTTCGAAAGAGTGTAACTATCATTAAAATCTCTTGAAACTGTTTTTACCATTGGCCATCATGTAACAGAATAATTTTGACTGTCCCTGTAATATAACTATGCATCCGACTAGAATCGACTAATTAGAAATCACTCAACAAAATTATGCAACAATTATATATTTTAAATTTCAAACAAGGCGATTGTGTAGTTTTTGCATTGTTATATGCGGACAGGCAGACACACAGACAGACACAGGAACTGAACAACGACTATAGACTCTATGAATTTACATAACTATACGAACGCACATAAAAAGTATATGCGTGAGTACTGCTTTTTTATTCACTTGCTTTCAGTGCCACATATGAACACTGAGTGTAAAGCGTTATTTCTTAGCAGAAGATATAAAAGCCATTAGATCCATGTGATTTTTTTCCTTTGGGACATTATAAAAGATCCTGTCAACGTTCTGCCGCCTCTTATGATTTGCTGGAATTGAATAGTCTATTGTTTCCATTATTTGAGACTTGTTAACCGAAAAAAAAATTATTTTTGTTGGAGGTTTGCCAGATAACTAAAGTTTGAACATTAAAAATATTGTTTAATATTGAACATTAAAAAAAAACTATGTTAGTTATTTTTACTTTATACATAATTTTCTGAAAATATCCGTTATATTAAAACTGAAACCATTAATTCATATGGAATCGGATATCAAATATTTTTATGGGCACATTGCATTATTAATTTTAAAAAACCTTACAGTTTTTTGCTTAATAAAATGTAAATTGTTCTGACTTTAATTAAACTATTAAAACACAATTTAAATTAAAAAAAGTTATATCACATAATTTTAAATGATAATTATAAACTCAAAAAAATATTTTTAAACTAAGACAATGTAAATAATAACTTCTTATTCCAAAGAGCAGTGTCTACTATTATAAACATCAGAAATAATTTCATTTTCCGGATTTTGAGAAGCATTTAAAAAGCAAAATTTTCTTTTGTCCAAACTAAAGCATAAGTGTGGCTGCAATGGTTTAATTAAGTATACACAGCACTCTAATGACCGATATTTATGTTTGAGAAAACTGATTAATGCACTGTATGAATTGCATTGGAACTTTTACGCAAATCAGTTGCACCAAAAAAAAATCGTGATTTTATGACTGGTTTATATGAAATCTTAAAAAAAATTTATATTGAATTATGTTTTACAGGGATACTTTAATTTCTTATGAATGTATAGATAGTATCCCAAAGACTTTTATCCTGTATGATAACTTATTAATGTTCTATAGAGGCCTTGCATTGACGTCACAGCGATGACTTATACTCTAATCTGGTACACATCTAGAGAACACACAGAATGTCATAACTTTCCGTTTGCCACTTAAAGCATGTGTGATCTTTCAGTTTAATTTTGTTTTTCTTAATCTTGCACTGTTTCTAAGTTTTTGAAAAATGAACCGTAAATAACTATATTAACAAAGAGAAAACATCACAGATGCTTTAAGTTTGGTCGCCACATGAAACGTGTGACGTCATGTACAAACCTTCTATACGAAACTACCCCGAACGTTTCCGAAATTTAGTTGTCGCAAAAGACATTTTGTTGTTATGAGTGCTTTTGTAATGTGAATTACATGAATACTTTATGTCGAAATATTCTTTATACGAATGCTTTATGCTGTTATGGGTATATCGAAAGCATTCTAACGACCGATATTCTCCTGCGCGAAAAAAAATTATTAATGTACTATACGAAACTGCATCGGAATGTTTCCAAAAGTCAGTTGCAGCAAACGAAATTTTGCTCTTATGAAGTCGTTATATGAGATCTTTATACATGCTTTATGTTGTATTATGCTTTAAAAGAATGCTTTATGTCGTCATTAATGTATAGATTAGATAGCATTCTGTGGACCAACATTCTCCTCGGAAAAACGGATTAATGCTATACGAACTGAATCGGAACGTCTTCAAAAATCAATTGTAGCTAAATAAAGTTTCTTGATATGAAGGCTTGATGAAAGCTAAATGCTGAATTATACTTTATGTGAATGTTTTATGTTTATGTTTTTATGAAATTATAGGTTACACCCAAATGACCGATATATTTCCTAGAGAAAACTGTTCAATGTACTATACGAACTGCACGGAAACGCTTCGGAAATATATTTGCAGCAATAGAAAAGTTGTTAAAAATGTTTTATTATATATAGAAAACAATATTGGTGACTGGGATTTCTTTGAGTTATAAAAAAAGGATTTTACGGATTATGGATAATTCTGAACAGTTTAATTAATATTCCGTTCGTGTTTATGTTAGCTTTTTTAAAATAACATGTTTTATACAGTGCATTAGATAAAAATATCGTAAAATAACTTGAAATGTCATAATAGTAAAAGTTATTAATGGATGTATGCTATAAAGTTAAAAAGAAAATTCTCTTTCTATATATTATCACTAAAATTCATTTCCCAATTACTAAAATCAATTTAAAATGGGTTTATTATCATATTTTGGAATGTTGTTGCTAATTAGCGTTTTAATCTAAGTATTATCGAGATAACATTTATTCTACTGTTTAGATACCAACAGGTAACCCCATTTTATGTCATGTTCTTAAAAGAATTTTTCATTCATTAAGAATATAATTCGAAATAAAATGTATCCGAAAGTTTCCTGGGTATAATTAGTACATAAAAGGAACAACAATACTAGAAGACTTACAAGTCTCAGCTGTAATTATATTAAATAATTATTTTATTTTATTTTCTGGTTATCTATTATCGGGACTACAAATATTTCGCAAACTCCGACAGTCTAATTAACCGATTGGGAAAAATATTATGATAATTATTTTATGGAATCTGAGAAGATTCTTTTGTCACAAAGTCATGAAATGTCGCCGGAAAAATTGTTAGAATTTTTCTTTTATTTCGTCGAATTATCGCATAACTTTACTTTTAATATTTATATGAACGTTATGCTAGGGAACATAGTTTCATTTATACAGATTGATTTTTCATTAGAAGTAGAAAATTAGAATAATTAGAGATTATAAATTTCTGGGAGAAATAGTTATATAATTAGGGATATGAGATAAAACATTAGCTATAGATATATTTTTTTATTACTGATTAACTTAATATCTTAGATACAGAAATCTTCTATTTGATGACATTCTCTCATTTTATGTACATGAAGATCGTCGTTAATACATTTATAATATATTTTTATTTATTTGAGAGCACACTTTCACCATAATCGTTACATATCTAAATTTTTATGCATCATTTATTTTGCTTTTGTACATCAATTACTCAATGATTTTTCCAGATTTTTTTTTTATAATGCTTAAAATTTTGTAAATTAATCTAATATATACACATATATTAAGTTATCTAAAAGCAGAAAGGAAAAAAAAAACTTATTCTGACTAAGGGTTGAAATAATTTTAATTAGAGAAATTACATTTCTGGAAATTAATTACGAAAGAATTACACTGGAAAATGCAAGTTTAATTTGAAGTTATGTTCCCAAAAAGTACGTAGTGAGACATTATTTCTACAAATGATTCTTTCACACATTTGGATTCAAATGTGCTAAAATTGTAATTAAATTCACAAATTAATGT
Organism: Maratus speculifer; assembly: GCA_964019185.1. Lineage (NCBI taxonomy): Eukaryota > Metazoa > Arthropoda > Arachnida > Araneae > Salticidae > Maratus > Maratus speculifer. The sequence goes on along the minus strand of OZ025294.1, from coordinate 162,332,417 downwards.
GGATCGTTTTCGGGAAATGTATACGTCAGAAATGGAAAAATATTAGGAAATGCAGCACATTTTCATCCATATATATAAATTAATTTTAAGTAATCCTTAAAGAAATTTCAGGGAAAATAAATTTAATATGCAAGCTTCAACATTTTTATGAATAAAAGACTAAAGCCTCCATTTAATCCGTGAACGTCCTGACATCTACGATACAGCGTACGTTTCAATGATATTTAATCAATTTAAATGATTTTATTAGTAGCGCAAGCCATTGTAGTGTCACAAAGTGTCATTTCCAGGTTCTGGAACCGTTTTTTGAAGAGTGGATGTGCAGGCCGAAGACCAGGGCAAGGTCGTAGACGTGCAACAACGCCCAATGAAGATCGGTATTTAGCGTTAACAGCTCGGAGACACCGAAACATGAACGCTACTCTTCTCCAACAACACCTTCGCTCGGCTACAGGCACCACAATTTCAACTCAGATTGTCCGAAACCGGCTCCATGCTGTAGGTCTGAATGCTCGCCGACCAATTGTATGTGTTAGATTAACATCAAGGCATCGTCGCGACCGCAGGGAGTGGGCAACCGAGCATGTCAACTAAAGAAGAAATGAATTGAGCAATATTCTGTTTTCTGACGAATCCCATTTTTCTGTGCATCTGGATAACAGGCGTATTTTCATCTGGAGGGACCGTGGCAGTAGGAATAATCCTGCGTTCGTGCACGAAAGTGTCAGATTTGGCGGTGGAGGAGTGTTGGTGTATGGTGGCATCTCCATTGACGGGCGCACTGACCTCTACATCATTTGAGATGGAGTTCTGACTGGTCGCCGATATAGGGATGAGGTCCTCAGACCTATTGTAGTCCCTTAAGCTACAGCAATCGGAGATAACTTCATTTTAATGGACAATAACTGCAGGCCACATCATGCAAACCTGGTGGAGGATTTCCTTTTCGAGGAAAGAATTGTTCGAATGGAATGGCCAGCGTGTTCTCCAGACATGAATTCAATCGAGCACGTTTGGGACGCTCTAGGAAGACGAGTTTCTGACCGCAAACAACCCCCACAAACTCTCCAAGAACTGGAAAGAGCTCTTCTGGAAGAGTGGGGGAGAATACCCCAACTCGTCATTAATAGCCACATTGAGTCCATGCCTCAAAGGTGTTCAACGTTGCTGGCCGCCCGTGGAAACCATACCCCCTACTGAAAATGATTTTCTTTGAAGAAAACACCTTTTCTTATTCTTTTTTTTTCTCATATGCACAAATTGTGTTTTTTCCTTTTGTACACAAATTCGCAATAAAATGCATTTTTTCTGCCAAACATGTGTAATTTAATCTCATATAACCTACTATGTCTGTCGACCATGTATCAATCAGCTAAAAAGTTTCCCAGATACAAAATCCACCTAAAACTGCAATATCCTTTAATTGTTTTGAGCAGTGTATCTACAAAATAAAATCTATTTCGTGTGATAATTGTTTAGAATATATTAATTTCTTTCCTCTTAAACCTAGATTTAAAATTTGTCTCAAACATTAATATTTTCTTTTCCGAATATAAAATGTATAATATTTATGATTTCGTATAAACTATATATGTGTTAAGGGTTACTTTATGATACAATTTGAGATTTCTCTTACACCAAATAATGTATTTTCTAAGTAAACCAAAATTGAATATTACTAAACATTGATAGTCTTTTATCTACATAACGGTGTATCCCGACAATCTAAATGTTTAATAATACCATCTGAGAAATTTATGATGAAAGAAATTTACTCAATCAGGTGGGTTACTTTGTGACAATAGTGCTTTCGCCGTGAAACGCAAGAGAAGAAAAAATTGTGAATGATTTTGACGCTGAAAGTTATTCTGTAATCAAATTAAACTTCTAAAACGATGTTTTGTCATAAATTTGTTCAATTTTCTCACCCGTTTTGTCAAAAACAGAGTAATTGCGTTTTGCTGTTTCTTGTAATTGTACCATAGATTTATTTTTAATATATTTTCATAATAATTGATACTCATATTTTTCGACTAAAATTTAGGAGATAGTCTTTATTTTAGCATATAGAATTCTATAGTGAATGAATGAAATTCTTGATTTATTTAGAGTTCTGTACTTTAAAATTAAAAACAAAACCATTATAAGGTGACTCCCGGGTCAGTCTGTTACAGTCATTTTACTTGTAAACTATGAAACGTAGAATATTCAAATTGGTGGAAGAAAAAATGCCTATTGGGCCTCATGTTTAGAAATAATTAAGCATTTACAAATGTATTTAGGGAAAATGTAAACGAGCTTATTAAGTTATTTGTTTTTTTATACCATGTGAAAGCTTTTGTAACGCTGAAATGAAAAATATTTTTCTTTTAATTTTAGGTATTATATTGTCAAAAGCATCGTCGAAAATGTAATGCAAAAATTTGATCTCCATCCCATCTAATTTCGAATCTACTGATAGTAAAATTATAAAAAAAGAAGAGTGTTTGTAGTTCTTGAAAACGTTGCATGAAAATTATAGCGACTTTCGTAGATTGCATAGATTTTGAGAAAAGTGCATTTTTTTCGTTTTACACTAATTTCAATTTGAGGACATTCAAAAAAGACGTTCAGGAGCATTGGACTTACCGATCAAAGCAGAAGTATAAAGATATTGTTGATAATGATTTTTGAAAACGATCATAGATAATTAGCCGAGATTTCAATTCTTAAAAACATGGACGTTTGGATATGCATAATGACCAGGACGGCTTAAACTATGTACCATCGGCTTTTACAGCCTAAATAATAACTTCTAATAATATATATGTAAAATACAATACAAAGCAATATAAAAGCAACATCGTCAAATTATTTAAATCTCAATAATTTAACTGGAATTAATCACACAAATGCTATGAGATTCGGGATTTGTTTGCATCCAGTGGGTCTCTTAAAAAGCCTCCTGTGCCTTTTAAAATAAATTAAAAAAACCTTTTGTAAAAACGTGGCATGGACCAACACGGCGTTGGACTTTTGTGACTTATTTTGGAAACGTGTTTTGCGCAATGTCAAGTTAAAAATTTGAACGGGGATATTGTGTAGCTACATTGTGAATAGAAAATACTTTTACTACTCTGAATATAATTTTATGAAAAAAACAAATGCAGTTTAATAATGCTCAACTTTTATTCTCAGTATCGAATTAAATTCTGTATAATTAGATTAGTGTAAGATAAAAAATATAGTTACATAAAATAGCAATATTTAATACTTTTTAACCTCTTTTAACCTTTATGTTATTACCATTGATTCTGATTTTGTATATACAGGGTATACCAAACTCTACGTTGCATAGTTTTTTTACAAGGTCTTATTATAATTTTAGCATTGATCTTTTTTTTACAATACAGTTAGTTCCTTCGAAAAGAGAGATTAATTTAATTATTTATACCACCGATTTTACAAAAATAAATATTTTCTATAAATAAATAGATAAAAAGTCCCCGTTAAATTAAGCAAACATTACAACAAAAAATACTAGTAGAAATAATGACGAATTCTGAAAATATTAAGTAGCACGTCTACCTGTCTCTCAAGACCAAGTGGTTAACAATTCACATATTTATTTTCGAAAACTATCGTACGCGAGTAATACTCGCACTAGACAATTTATTTAAAAGAAGTACAAAACAATATACAACCACACATTATAATTACGGTCAACCATAAATGTGATGTAACATTATGATGTTACACCAGTAATATATGTTTAAATTACACCATTATATATGTAAAAAAAATTACTCCATGAAATGGGAAACAGCAGCTGCCACCAATTTTATGGTGTAACGTTACATATTTCTTTAACTGTGTAATAACATGAAGTAATTGCTTTTGTAGAAATGATCAAATGATTGGACTGCTTGTAGGAGGTATTTCACTGTGTATCTGTATCATCGTCAAAAACATATAATACAATTACGATGTATGTAAAGATACATTTTTAGAAATTCTCGTTTGTTTCTTAAGGTAAAATTATAATTTTTCTACGAATTTTATAATACATTTTTGCAGAACATTATGCACCTAAATAAATATTTAATTTGTATTTTAGTATAAACGAAAGAATGCCTCTTAATTAATTTAGCGAAAACTCTATCCAATTCTGAAAAATAATATTTTAAATTTAATTATTAGAATTTCTCCTATTCCATAATTATATCTTTTTCTGTTGAAATCCAGTTAATTAGTCTTTTGTTTCTAGAGTTTTACACAATGAAGAAGATTGTAACCAAAACATTGCAAAACATTTGTTACCTTTTGTTTGTGGTAACATGAACGTTAAAGAAATATAATTAGTTACATTTAATTGGTTATATGAAGAATATGTAAACATTTTCCTTTTTTACGTATTGTTACAACTTATTCTATTGCTTGAGATATTATAGTTTTTTACTATAATTACTATAATTGTGTTGTTGATTTCATATTTTTTTTCATTCTATAGTCACTTATGGGAAAACTTCAATCGATTTAGATTTTAAAATGTTTTGACCATGTTGTTTTATTCCTTTAACATTACACAATGTTGTGAATAAAGTAATTCTGCAGTTTAAATATGCCATGATAAAACATTGACTTATAGTTAAAGGATTCGTCAAACCAATTTTTTTTTATTTGAATACAGATCTATTTTATTTATACACCAATTCATTTAATGTGATCGATTTTTTCCTCACTTAATACGAATACATAATTGACATATATCGACAGTTAAAAAAAAAAAAATCATTTTTAAGAAAAATTCTAACGTCTTCTATGATAGGAACCTCCAGCGTTCGTCAATATTTTTGCTAAATGTCTGAAAATCCAAATTTGTAGGTAACAGGAAAATGCACATTTCGCAAAAACTATGTTGTCAAGGGTCCCTGTTGTTTTCATGCAAGATTTAAATTAAAGCTTACTACCTCTAATTCTTTCTAACTTTTATTTCCATAGAAGCGGAAATAGATGGGGGATATATTTTTACACTGAATGTTCGACGATATATCCGAAAATATGCTATTTAAAATGAAAAGAAATGTATTTTTGAGTTTAGTTTTGCTAAAACTTTCACAGGATACCCTACAAGACATACAAAGAAACTAAAAATTTTCAAGCAAATCAGTTACCCCCTCTAACCTTAAATCTTAAACATAGTTCTGAATATTTAAAAATCTGCAAATATATAGGTCAATAGCCTTTATTACTTACCAAAATTTTAATTTTTTTCTCTCCATAATTTAAGAGTGAAATGGCAGTGAAAGACAAAAACAGAAACAGGTGTGATTTTATAAGGGTTCCGTTTTCACGTTTTAAGTACGGAACTTTAAAAAGAGTTATGTAGAATAGTAATATTTCATATTATTTAGGATTCACATGTCTTTAAACTTTTATGGCAAACTTTTACTTTTATGTTAAACATCTACTTTTTTAAAAGTATACATTCATACTGTTCTAGCATATATAGTTATACCTAATCATATGTTGAATATTTTTTTTTTTTTTACAAAGTTATATTATTATTTTTTTTGCAAAGAATGTTTTAATAATATAGTCAATAATTCATGTATATATTCTACGGAAATCTCTGACCACATGTATTACTCACACTTTATTGTTTATTTAAAAACAGTAAGCATGAAACATTGTTTGCTTTTTATTGAAGGGATGAATATTGAACGCACATTCGGAGTACTGCGGGAGGAATTTGCAAAGAACATCTGCAAATTGTCATAACATTGTAAACTCTTTTAACTAAAGAAAAGGAATGTTAAAAACACTTAATTCTGTCTTTTTGAAAATAATAGCTCTTTACTCTTTCCTTAAAGAACAAAAAATTATTGTTTACTGTAAGACTAAACCAGGGTCGGCAAGCTTTTGGACGCAACGGTAAAAACTGCGGTAAAATTCATGGCTTAAACCCTACTGTCCAAATCCTTCTGTCTAAAACCGTCTCAAACAGTGCAAGATAATATTTTGTTTTAAAATTGTATTTATCAGAACAATGCTAAACGTTTAAAAAATTGGCAAAAATATTACAATGTAAAAATACCAATTTATTATTAACAACCTAATTTCCCTACGTTACACTACCTAACAATTTAGTTGTCACATAGTTTCTACGAGAAATTATGTGACATTACATATCATTGGTCAGTCAGTTTTTGAGGGCGTGTTATCTATACATAGTAGGATATTAATCTATCACCATTCTGCCATAAAAAAATGGTGGTTTTCAGAGCATAAATGTCACTTATTATATTTAGTGCTTTTGTATTTGCACATTCATAATAAAAATACACAGTTTAGAAAAAAACTTTCTAGATTTAAAATTAAATATTTATTTTTATTTTATTATCCTATAATCTAAAAAAGATAATTTACAATTAAACATTATTTAAAAAAAAATTTGTACCATTTTCTTGCATTTAGCGCATTTAGTGTTAAGCGAATCCCGTCACCCTTTACTACATGTGTGGCATTTTAAAGAATTTATCTTATTATAACTTAATTTTAACAGCAACAGAACTTTTTATGTTACACAGATAGTAGAAAAGTTTCAACTTTTTTTTCATTTACCAAAGAGTTAAATGGAATGGTAGTAAAATATATTGTGAAATATTTATATTTATTCATATGTTTAATAGGTGTGCAGTAATTATATGTGAAATTCCAATTTTAAAAACAATTATGGACATTTTAGTACAATTTTGGACGTTTTAGTACAGTTTTGGACAATTTAGTGCGATTTTGGACAGTAAAACCTACATGTCCTATTCAAAAACCCAAGATTAAACTAAACATAGTTCTTTATAATTTAAAGCAATGGTTTTTGGAAAATAAGTATGCAAAGTAATTAGTTTAATCTATGAGCTACATTATATTTTCCCAGCTCAGTCCATTTACATAATTTACGTATATTTGATTATTTTATATTTTATTCGAAATTTCAGAATGCATACGCGAAAATAAAAATATAAAATGTTTAGTTTATTTGATGCTGATATGGGTGTTTTTAAGTAAAACAGATCTTTCTAAAATTCTTGCATAGCCAGTTGAGAAATTCTGTTATAGCCCTTTATGTTGCAAATTATAAAGCAGAATTGTTTCTCCTCTTCTGTAATTCTCATTATTAATGCCAGAAGATATCTAAAACATGTTTTTTATTTTCTATTAAATATTTACATTTATTATTAACTTATTATTTATTATTTAATTTTATAAACTTGATAACTTTGTCAATACAACTTTTTATTTACTATTAAGTATTTACATTTATTATTAATTTATTATTTAATATTTAATATTAACAATTTGATAACTTATTCAAAACAATAACTTTACTTTTAGATCGATTTTTAAATAAATCCGATTTATTTAATTTGTACGTAACCTTTTTTTCGTAAAATATTTTTATTAATAATTAGATTAATTCCTTTTCACTGCCGCAAATTCATATACTCGTTCGCTAAGCGTTTGATGTGGCTGTAAGAGAACAAATACTATTATTAAAATCAACTGGGATATGTTTTCTTCAAATCTTGGTAAGTTTGATCCACATTTTCGAAATTATGGTCCATGCTATCAAAATGGAACTTTCGCGGAATATTAGCTATTAGCTACCAAACTCACGCTAGTGTTGGTAGCTACATTTTGAGAGCAAAACTTTGCAGATTTAATATTTTTTTCCCTTTTGTGCGACAGATACCGTTATTTGTGAAAATGACCCCAATTGACTGTAATATAACTCTTCAAATAAAACCCATTTTTGAAAACTTAACTTATTATTTTCTCAAGGTTTATATATTCATGCTTAATAAAAAAAATATCTAATGTTGGGAAAAAAATCTTTTATAATTTTTTTTTTTACAAATTGTAAACAAAAACAACAACAAAAAAACCCCCAAAGAAACCATCAAAGATTTTGACCTTTTACTCGGAGGTCAGGTGATTGACCAAGAATACTATTAAAGAAACATCACAATTCTCACGAAGTCTAAATAAGTCTACTGTTGTATTTGAAAAGTGATTCGTAATTGCATTTTTTTCACTAAACATTTATTAATAAGAGAAAACTAAATCCATGTAAGTGGTTTAGAAAATGAACATACTAAAAATATTTAACTCCAGCCGTTTTCCTATGCTCATTGAATGTCATCCAGAAAATCCATATCCATCCATATATTTTTATTAGTAAACGAATTGAATGAATTTTATTTTGTATTTCCTGTAATGGGACTTAAAATCCCGTCGGAGAATAAAGAGATGAATCCATAATTTCTGAATAAAAAAATGTGTTCCTCATTTGAACTACTGATGCAAGCTGGGTTAATGCTATCTTTATTTTTTTATTTATTTTTTTATTTATTTTGCTTTTAAAAAGTGAAAAAGTTGTAAGGTTTGAATATTTTTAATAAATATCTTAAAAGATTTATTCCTTTATATGTGTCCAAAAACCAAATTTATGCTAAGACTGCCATAAGCACGTAAAAAATAATGTAACATAAAATTACAACTAAAAATATAATATCTAAGAAGTTATTTCTTAAAAAGTCTATATAAAAAATATAGTACTTTTTTTAAAAAACAGACATTTACACAAAGATCATTCACTCAGTAAAATAATTATTTCAGTAGTAAGAATTTGTTTCAGTAAAATAAATGAAATATATGTATACATACATACATATATATATATATATATATATATATATATATTAAAAAAAAAAGAATTTAAAAGAAAAATATTTTAACAGTGCGCAATACCTGTCTGAAACAAAAAGTACGAAATCAGAAGAGAGAGGTTTCCTTGTTATCATTGTTTGAAAACATTGAAACAAGTGAGTATAATGCCAACTGAGTAATGGAAGTTTTTTTTTTCTTAATCCAAATTTTGCCCATGCTAGAAATCGAATCCTAAAAACATTGTATCAAATACCAGTACTCTTTAATTTCAGCTACAAAAACAAGATGTTAGTTAACACAATATTTCCACTCAGGTAAACAATAAGTAATTATATCTGAAATGTTATTTTAAACAACTCATGATGATAAACTACAGTTAAAGGAGCGCAAATAAATTACGTTTTATACTTTAATTAATTTTTACACAATCGAATAATTTAAAAATTTCTCCATATGAGCAAATTATGCTGAGACTGGAACAGAACCCATAACTGTCTGCTCTTTGGTCTGATCTTCAAATCGAAATCTTACATTCGGGAATTATCCTTTCTTGTAGTGTATAATGAATAAATATTTGAGCTGTAATATGATGCACGAATTTTGCAACGTAATGCTTAAGAACAGTGCAATATAATGAAAAAACAGTCTCAGAAATTCGATCGTTTACATTAATAAAGCTTCATGATATCAAAAAAGACAAACAGGCGCAACAATTCATTATTTTACTATATTCTTGTATGTGCATAATGCTATTGAAAGTGATTATTTGGAGTAATACTAGCTGTATATGTGCAAAGTGCGATTAAAATGCTTTGAGGAAATGATCTGAGTTCATTAGTTGCTGATAGAAATGCTTTGATTTCACTACATTTTTTTAGATGTTGTACGATATTTATTGGGTTCATTAGCAGAAAAATGGATCTAATTAAAGCAAATTGCTTTTAACTGTGTGGCATTATCGGTTACCGAATAATTTAAGATTTGGATACATTAAGCAATAGTATTTGAATGTATATATATGTATGTAATAATAGTTTTAAAAGTTCGTCCTTAGTTATTTCCAAATTCTTATAATATTTAAAATTTCCTTGTATTTTAATAATGTCTGAACATATTTATTATATTTTAATTCTATACCTTCAATACATACTTTCTTTGTTTTAATTTATTTCTCTACCAGGCAGTATGTTAAAGCAATACTTTTGCAAAAACCCCATTATTTAATTTTATTTTTTTATTTGTCTTATAATTTTTTTTTAAATTTTATGTTCTAAAAAAAGTCGATTGCCCAGAGAGTTCCCTGCGAGCCACACTAGAAGTCGGATTGCCCCATTTAAACTTCCAAGTGACTAATATAAATTTTCGTATAAGATAAAATTACTTTTTCTAGTCAGTTTACTACAGCGTAGAAGAGCGGTTCCCAATCTATGATTCCAGACACACTGATGGGCCAATTCCAAAAGGAAATAATATTTCAGGAGAAATGTTTAATTTCCTTCTAGATATTATTCTAGATATTCCTTCTAAATATTAATACTAGATGTAATATACGAACAGAATATTAAAAAATATTTAAATAAGCTTTGAGGTCCTTGATGAAATTCAACTCTTCTGGCTTATGAGAACATCCTGTACTTACGTATTAACGACACGGCAGCTGCAGATTTGGCGGTTTTTAAGTACCGCCAATTTACATCTAAAATTTTTGCGACAAATTATAAAATAAAATACTTTATTTAAAACTAAAACACTCTCAAACTTCAAAGCACTTTGCTTAAAAACAAAGCACTATATCGGATTTCTGTGGAAAATGGGCCGATATAGAGTTTAAATTGCACCTTATTCTGTTTTTGGAAAATCCCAATTACGCATTTTCATAGCACTAAAAAATGGCGTCAAAAATCAAAAACCAACAAGGCAACAAGGAATCTAAACTAAAACTGCGTGCGCATACGAACAACAAGATTTCTCTTTATTGGCGCATTAGCGCAACTTCTGCTGCGGTGGCGTTGATACGTAAGTACCGAACATGTTTTTTTCTACTTTGTTGTTTTTGAAAGACAATTACTGAGATAAACTGTGTGTTAATATAAGTTTCCACATTGTTAAACACCAGTACCAGAAATCTCATTGATTATAAAGTTATGTTTTCATAATAATTAAAAGTATTTTTAACTATTTTTGTAGTTTGTGAATGTTTTAATTACTATTTACTTTCTCATATTAAGAGTACAGATTCTTGTTTTTGCTGATAATGTATCTTCCGTACGAAAATTTGTGCTTTTCGTAAAATAGGATAATCTTACAAAAGATCGTACAAAAATTGTTATACTGATACACTGTTAAAACTAATGGTGACACATTGCACCTTTTAGGGGTGAAAGGCTTGTCTCACTGGTGACACCCCTAGAGGAGCTAAAATGGCACCCTTAACTAGGGTGAAAGGATGGCACCCCTAAACCAGGGTGTTTCAGGGGGTGAAAGGACGGCACCTCAGGGAAGAATAATGGCACCCCTTATCCACAGTGTTCAATAAGGTGAAACGATGGCACCACAGGGGAGAATAATCTCACCCCTTATCCAGGGTGCCCCAGGAGGTGAAAGGATGGCATGTCAGGGGAGAGTAATGGCACCCCTTAACAAGGGTGCCCCAGAGGGTGAAAAGATGGCGCCTCAGGGGAGAGTAATGGCACCCCTTATCCAGGGAGCCCCAGAGGGTGAAAGGATCGCATCTGAGGGGAGAGTAATGGCACCCCTCACCCAGGGTACTTTAAGGGGTGAAAGAATGGCATCTCAGGGGAGAATAATGATATTACTTATCCAGGGTGCCCCAGAGGGTGAACGGATGAAACACATAATCCAGTGTGCCCTGTGGCATCCTACAAGAAATAGCACTCACAATCTATGGCCCACAGTTGCAACCCCCCTCCCCCCACCCTGCTTGTCAAGAAATTGTATTGGTTTGAATCATGAAATAGAAAGTGTTTACCCATTTTTAAATTGAATTCTGCAGAGAAAATTATCATGATCAGTCAATATTTTGAGTCTTTTTTTTTTCTTTTAGATTGATGGAATATTATATTTTTAAACTCATTATCAGGTGTCCAAAGAAAAATTGTAGCATATTTTTGTAACTCAGAGAGGGATAATATGAACTACAAAAATAATCATAGAAAGGCAGAGAATTCAAATTGTACTTTCATTTACATGGAGAGTATTTTAAGAAAAATTCATAATTTTAACTTTTATACAGTCTTTGCATTTCAAAATCACCAATCATAAGTCATCACTATTGCATTGTTAGTAATACCCAAAAGGTTTTGTTAGAATAAATCGGAAAATTTACACAACATCTACACCTATTTTCTGCCTCTAAAAATCACTGAGTTAGAGTCAAATATTGTGACTTTGTCATGCAATTTGAAGCCTGATTTTCAATTTTATGTTTTGAAGTTCTTGTAAAATGAAATAAATCATGATTTTTGACTGTCTCTAACTCATATGTTTTGACCAAACTTTTTGGGTATGTTTAAGAAAGGGCCAGTAACTATTTTTGTGATTGGGCATTTTTAGATGCAAGAACATTATAAAAATTTGATGTTTTTTGACTCCAAAATAAGAGAAAGTACAAATTGAATTATCTATCATCATATGAATATTTTTATAATTTTCTTATAGTTTCAGAAGTAATAAGTAACCATCTTTTTTGACACATAGTATATTGCTTGACATGTATTTTCATTATTTTATATACAGGGCAACTGAAAAGTATGGGAACACAGAAAAATGCTATATCCTGTAAAATATATGACATAATTAAATAATAAAATATAAAAGAAATAACAATATTTTAACAAATTGTTCACTGGCTTGAAATTTATTTTTTACACAAGTTTGAAAACGAAAGATCACAGAATTGACAGTCCGCTGCAGATAATTCTGATTTAAATCATTCTATGCCTTGATAATTTCGCATCACATACAATGCAAATTGGGGATTTTCTATTTCTAGCTTTTCTACAGAAGTCAAGTGAGCTAAGATCTGATTGTTCGAAGGCAATACACCTGTTATTAAATATCCACGCAGATGGTCAATGTTGTTTTTGCTCCATGGGAAGGCCCCAATACTGCTGGAAGTTCCATTAAAGTTATTTTGCTTCCATGAGGCGAATACTTCGTTGAACATATTAGTTGCTGTTCATTTTGACGGTTGTGAACTTTTCGGAGGATTAAGATTTTCATATAGTAGAAGAAATGCTACAAAATTTTTAAATAAGCATTTCTCAGATTTTAGTTGTGAAATATCAATGTCAAAAAACGCACCAATATTTTTTCAGCTACCCTGCTGTATCTAATTAAAAAAATGTAAAACCCAAATTAGAAAAGAATATGTAATAAATGCTGTGTAACTTTTAAATTAGTAAGAATACTTCATATTCTTTAAAATTCTTCCAGAAAGTTAGCCATCAAGCTATGAAATGAATTATAGAAAATAAATTCAATTTATAGTTGTGGTAAAATCACAGATGAAATTGAGTAAAAAAAAATCATTTTTACAATATATGTAGTACTTACCTTTATAGTGAACTTATGGAAATCCATATTTTATAGCATATATCCACACAGGATTAGAAATTAAGAACTGTATGTAAGGTGTCAAAATAATGCCTACAATTTTTTTTCGATGTGCCAACTGCATTTCATATTTTCTTATTTCTTTTCACAACCATGTTAATAGTAATAATATTGCATTGCATATTTAATTTTAATGTATTGAAGGGAAGTGGGGAGGAAACTTTATATATTAAACACTTTTTCTTACTAAACAAAATAAAAACTGACTTTCCATAAGTATGAAATCTGATTAAACTACAATATTTGGATTCTGGAAAAACTTATTCTTTTTATAAAGCTAATATGCATACAAAACAGATAATCAAGCAAATATGTCCACAGAGAGAAAATATGAGCTTTAGATATAACTAACGATAAGCTAATTTTTAAAAAATCTGAGATTAACAGTACATCAGAAAATAAAAAGTTAGCAAATAAATGAATCTTTGGTTGCCAATTATGGTGGGGCATTTAAAACATTTCCAAATCACACATATTTTTTTTGTTTGTTTGAGGAAGGGAATACAAAAATTTTAAAACAATTTTAATACAGTTTCTTATTTTAGGAACTTATTAGGATGCAGAAATATCTCATAATAAAAGAAAATCTTGTTTAAAGGGGTGTAATATCCAAGGACCAGTTTTATCAGTCATTGGTGAAAGTGAAGTTAACTTAGAGGTTATTGAAATGTTCAAAATTCTTAAGACACGTGCTGATGTCATGATGCAGAGGGGGGGGGATGTATGCTAAAATACAAATGAAAGCATTTGCTAAACAAAAATTAAAGTTAAAGAAAGCTAGCTATCAAGATTTGACGACTAGGAATAATTTTTCTATAATTTAGTTTCATTTGACGACTAACGACTGCTGATTTCTAGTCCTGTATCCACATCAAAACACTTTCTGCCTAATTGTTTTTGTGTTTTGACTTATTGCATCTGAAATTTTAATCCACTGAGTAAATATAATGAAATGAATAAAACATTGAATAAAAAAAACAACCTTTTAGTTCAAATAATCTTTTTATTGTAAACACAAAGAATGTATTATATATTATTAAACAAAGACGTAACACTATGTGGAACTGATGCCACTGATAAAATTTTGAAGACATAAGTATCTAATAAAAATGATAAAAATTTAAATTGGCTTTTACTATAGTTAACGTTAAACAACCAAAACAATGCATATCACAAAGTAACTAAGCTTATAAAAGTATCAGTTTTTATAATTAACTGTTTATATAAAATTAATACATAGCATGAGTAATTTAACAAATTGCTTGAGTTGCGGAGCACAGTAACAGGTTGAAACACAGAAATTTCTGCACCTTCTTCATGATAAAGAATCGGAAACTTTTCTTGTATCAAGCATGGTAATGTAAATACTATAAATTTAAGTTCACTATCTGAAAAAATAATAATAACACATTAAGGAAAACACACAACAAGACAGTCCAATTAAAATCTATCATCAAAGTACAGCAAAAATTGTAGATGAACAAAAAAAGAAAGAATAAAATTTAAATAAAATTTAAATTATAGCTCACAAGGCTATCAAAGCCTGACAGCTAATGTGCCCGCAGGTTCTGTATGTAACGTGATAACTCTTCATATAAATATCAGATTTGCTTCAAATTTTATATGTAGGTTCATTCTGATAAGGTTCTTCACTGCTTAAGCCATTTGGTAGGCCTCCCCACCTAGCTGAAACTGAAACTGAAACTGATTAGCATTGGAGGTTCATTGGTTAAATATGAAGGGGGGGGGAGAAGAGAGTGCTACCCTCCTTAATTTATATAAATATGCAGAAATCATGCAGAATTATCACATTTTCTTCAAATTTTGTTAATAATTTCACTCTGATAAGGCACTTTCCTGATTAGTTTTAGGGGCTCATTGGTTAAGTATAAAGAGGGATGGCAGTTAATCCACTGTCCAATAACTTACAGTTAGTTGATTTCTTTTATTTTTGGAAGGGCATTATTCTTTGAAATAAGAGTATACAGTTGTATGTATAGCCTGCGAGCTCAATGCCATCCGTTTAACTGGGCACTTTCTTCTTTATTGCCTATTTTCGGACAGCACGAGAAAATTACATGACCAACACATACTTGTCATTCAGATATTCTTTTCCTGTATTATCATTAAGAGTTACAAACTATTTACATTATTAACCATATTTACAAAACATATCTTGGAACAAAGTGTCTATTCCAGATTAGCAACGAATTTCCCTAACATGTACAGGTATTCCATACCAGTAATAATAATAAAAAAATGAGGAATTTTATTCAAATTTATTAGTAAGCCCCTATTATGTATCCTATATTGACACTAATCAATGAATATATGGATACAACCCCCCGTGTTTTTCCTTCATTTTGCTAATAACGAATTTTCAACGTATTCTATTGACGATTATTTTCAAAATTTTCAAGATGTGATTTTGCAACTTTCACAAAAGTTGCTCTATACATTTGGCTAACATAATATGCAAATGAAATTTTGATATCTTTGACGCATGCGCAGTGAAAAATTATTTAGTAAACCTACTCAATATTCGAACAATTTTTATTATTTTTAATTCTGATTACAGGGTATTGTGCGCAAGGTTGTTTGTCACATTTTCTGAAAAGAATGTTATTTTATATCAAGAACTCTTCAAATTATAAGCAAAAATCTTGGGTAAATTTGAGACTGTTTTTCGGATTCGTAGAAAACCTTAATTTTTCTACGAGTATACATGCTATCGACATAAAAATGAACACAGTTTATTACAATAAGCCACTTAATCATAATCTACAGTTTGAGCGCTTTTGCTACATTAGTTTTAACAGGGTTATCCAAAAGATATTCATTCTTTTTTAATTTGTTGACGGTCCCCTATTGGAGTTTCGGAATAAAACCTTCAGGGAAATATATGACTTATACTACACTACCTGGCCATTGATTATCGTCCACTTGCGATTTTAGACATTTTGTTAAATATCTAGAAAAATACATGAGAAATTATCCTGAAACTCTCAGTGTATACACATAATAGTACAGGTCATATATTTCCGTGAAGATTTTTTCCAGAAACCTTATAGGAGACCGCCAACAAATTAAAAAACAATGAATATCGTTTGGATAACCCTGTCAAAACTAATGCAGCAGAAGCGCTCAAACTGTAGATTGCGATTAAGTGGCTTATTGTTATAAACTGTGTTCATTTTTATGTCGATAGCATGTATACTCGTAGAGAAATTAAGGGTTTTATAAAAATACTCCCAAATTTTTCCAAGATTTTTGCTTATAATTTGCAGAGTTCTTAATATAAAATAATAATATTTTCTGAAAATCTGACAAACAACATTGCACATAATATCCTGTAATCAAAATTAAAAAATAATAAAAATTGTAAGAGAGATGAGTAGGTTTACCAAATATTTTTTCACTGCGCACGCGTCAACGATATCAAAATTTCATTTGCATATTATGTTAGCTAAATGAATACAGCAACTTTTGTGAAAGTCGCAAAATCATAGCTTGAAAATTCTAAAAATAATCGTCAATATAATAAGTAGAAAATCCATTGTTCCCAAAATGAAGCAAAAAAAATGAGGGATTGTATCCAAATGTACTAGTAAGTTCCGTATTGTGTATTCTATATTGACACTAATTAATAAATATGTGGATACAACCCTTCTTGTTTTTGCTTCATTTTGGAAATAACGGATTTTTAAGTGATTCTATTGACGATTATTTTCAGAATTTTCAAGCTATGATTTTGCAACTTTCAAAAATGTTGCTCTATACATTTATCTAACATAATATGCAAATGAATTTTTGATATCGTTCACGCATGAGCAGTGAAAAATTATTTGGTAAACCTACTCATTTTTCATACCACTTTTATTAATTTTTAATTCTGATTACAGGGTATTATGTGCAATGTTGTTTGTCACATTTTCAGAAAATATTATTATTTTATATTAAGAACTCTGCAAATTATAAACAAAAATGTTGGAAAATTTTGGGAGTATTTTTATAAAAACCTTCATTTCTCTACGAGTATACATGCTATCGACATAAAAATGAACACAGTTTATAACAATAAGCCACTTAATCACAATCTACAGTTTGAGCGCTTTTGATGCATTAGTTTTGACAGAGTTATCCAAAAGATATTCATACATTTTTTAATTTGTTGGCGGTCCCCTATAAAGTTTCTGGAAGAAATCTTCACGGAAATAGATGACCTGTACTATATTTTTTATACAATGAGAGTTTCAGGATAATTCCTCATGTATTTTTCTAGATATTTTGCAAAATGTCTAAAATCGCAAGTGGACGATAATCAATGGCCAGGTAGTGTATTATATTTATACACTAAGATTTTCAGGATAATTCTACGTACATTTTTCTAGATATTTAACAAAATTTCTAAAATCGCAAGCAAATGTTTAAGATTTATAAATGACAGTGCAAAAATCGCCTTTGAAACACGAGATCTTCATCACCTGCGGAAAATTTTCACATTTGTGTAAAATTACGATATAAGTTTTTATTCATTGTTATATTTTTTGAACACACACTATTTCTGTAAACTATTCTGAAAGTTCAGTGGAGTAAATACAGATTGTTTTCCTTTTATAATTTGAATGTTCATGACTACAAATTTGTGATATCGGATGATGTTGATGATTAAGAAAGGGGGGGGGGGACTGATTACGGTCTAATCAAACTTAAATTACTATTATTGAAAAAAAATATTTTATTTTATTTAACCATAAAATTCTGCTACTAAATAAGGTTTAATGCGAAAGAATACTTTCGAAAAAAAAAATGGGTGTAAATCTGCATAGCCGATAATCAGATCATAAGGTTTATTCAATGCAATACCCTAACATTTTCTCACCTTTTTGAAAGAAAATGAAACCAAAAGTATGGAAATATGAAGAATTGGGAGTAAGAAAACATAATGGTAAACCCAAGATACCGCTAAATTCGGGGTTTTAGGCATTTCCCACCAAGGTATGACTTGGCTGACTAATAACGTTTTAATATGCAAATCGAGGTTTTATCCGCGATTTTTATCCTTAAGTGAGACTAAATGATTGTCCGTGCTACCGCCTCCCGATCTAATCTTATTATGAAGATTATTTTGGAAATAATGGTGGTTAATAAGGAAAATATTAATAATGAAAACCCTGTAAATAAGTTTTAATTACTTTAAGATTTGCAAGTATTCAATTGTCTTAAATGAAAAAGTTCCCCCCCCCCCCTATCAAATAAAGACAAATCAAGTATACTGAAACAATATTAGAGAAGTTACGCGAGGCTGCAATATGGTGTGAATTAGCCTTTACAGGAGGGTTTCGGATAGCATCTATCCGACAATATATACAAAGCCGGCCAGATGCTGTCCAAGATCCCGTGTAAAGGTTAAAATTTAAACTTCGCGAATAAAATTAATTGCTTTAACTGTATATAGACGCAAAAATATATTTTAACCTTAACTGCTCTGACAAAAATTGTTATATAACTACTGTGAGCTGTCTGTCAGACCATTTAATCTGAAGATGAATAAAATGTTACATTAATTCTCAGAATACTATTTATGTATTAAACTTTGTGTACAAGAATATTATAAATAAATTCAGCCATTAAAAAGTATTTAGAGGTAGTAATAAGACTCCAAACTAAAAAAAATTGACCAGTATCTATAGTTAAACTAAAAATTACAAGTTAAACTGTGAAACTTGAAAAACTCACGGTGTCTGAGACCACTAACAGCAGTTAAGGGTTAAATCTAAACAGCTGAGTTTAAACATAAGGTAAAATGGTCATAGAATATTCCGATTGCAACAAGATTCGTCTATAATAACTGATTTGTAATGAAAAAATATGTAAATATTTTTACAATCTTTCATTTCGCTCTTTCTAATTGTGCGCCCTTAGTATTCCCGTGCCTAGAGCAGTTTGCTCCAATTGCTCCTCGGTAGCTAAGGCCTCGATAAAGCATTTTAAAATATTGACATGTAAACGAGAAATTGTAAAATAACTACCTCATAGATTTAACATTAGCAAGAGGGTATTTTGGTGAGAGTGTACCTTGTAGCTTCACATAATAAACTTAACAATCAATCATACTAACAAAAAAATCTAATTTACTGTTTTTTTATGACATTACTTATAGGGATGTACGATAAATTAACGTTACAATAAAATAAAATAAAATAAAGTTAAATCTTACCTTTAATCAGACTTTGCCCGGTTCACTGGTCACGCAAACCGGATCGTTAAGTCCTCATTGTTGTTTCATTGTAACTCAGTGGTTAGTCCTCAATTAATATCGCCAATTTACACACTGCTATGTTTTGATTTGCTCACACCCGTAATCTTTACTTGCTGACACCGAAAGCAGAAAGACACGCGTCATAGCGCATGCGCAAGTTGCCAGTCACCCGATGAGGTGCTTACGAAGTGCATGGCACCTTATTTAGCTCCCATCATCCAGTAACAGATCTGTCGTCACCCCAACCGCATATTCAAGCTGCTATGACACCCTAGGGTTCCAAATGGCACCGCCTTTTCACCTCCGGGTCCCAAATGGCACCGGTTTGTCACCTTTATTTTTAACAGTGTATACAACCTTTTCTTGGGTGGGTCGCGAAAATTTTTCTTACTGAAAGGTGGGTCGCGAAATTTTTTTTCACTGAAAGGTGGGTCGCGAAATTTTTTTTTCACTGAAAGGTGACCCAAGAAAATATGGGAACCGCTGGCGTAGAATATTGTTATGAAATCCTATATTCTAGCGCATGTTTGAATATAGCCTCGTTACACTGGCTTCGGAGCAGATTTTGCTAACAAAATCCTTGTCATTTTCTGTAGAAAGTTTTTATATGGTGAATTTCTATGGTAAAAAATATCTTTTTATTTTAGATGGCTGCATCTTACGTCGATACGAAATTTAAAATAGCATTCGTAGAGTTGTTTTACAGTAATGTGGAACAAAAATTAATGTGATTAAAAAATCTACGACGCTTCTGTCTAATTTAAGTGATAAATATGCCAAAGAAAATTTATTTGTTGTTTTACTACTTATGCCGCACGACTGCTAAATCTGCGATGGAGAGATCTGTTAAGTAGCATGCTTTATAGCGGAATTTTGCATCTACTCGGCAGCATTCGATATATTTACGTTATAATTACGTCTTACACACACACACACACACACACATATATATATATATATATATATACATAAAATAGCTTTCAATACCTTTCAAATATCGGGGGGAAAGGAGATATTGTAACACAGAAGGAAAATTTTAATATTAATAATCATGTGTAGAGGAGTATTGTTTATTATGTATTGTTTATTATATTTGTGAATCGAATTACAAGATACACAAGACGATTGATTTTTTTAATAGAAAATTATGATATACTTTATGAATACTAAGTCCAAAATTATACTTTATTATTGAGTACAGCTTTCTTGAATTTATTTGTTCAAAACATGTTTGTTTATATCCAAAGCACGTGTTTGTTTTTTTGCAAATATCCATAATCAAAATCTGGATCGTCTGAGTATTCTTTGGGGTCATTAAAATTGTCAATATATGTGTTTCATATTCTTTTACAGAAAATCATTCATGACTTTGTATTCATAAAAAAGACCTAATGTAATGTCAGATACAAGCATAAATTCTATATACAAATGTTAAAAAATAAATAGAGAAAAAAAATAATAATTTCACTTTTCTCCATGCTTGCTATTTGTACTAATATACCAATTTCAATATCTCTTTGCGATGTCATTTGAAAATAATACTAACTAGTACTAAAACTCATCTTGTTTTTACTATCTTTACGAACAATGTATTTATCATAATAACTTTTAGTAATAATATAGCAAGATAGGACCATTAAAAAAGATGAATGCGACGATTAATACTCTATAATATTAAATTTATCAATAAATTAAAAACGTAATCAAAATGAATTATTTATCATTTATATAGATATTGCTGGAGTAACTAAAAAATATTATTTTATATACTTATATTTTATTTATTATATTATAACAAATACAAAGAGGGAAGCTTTAAAATATTAAAATCTGCCTAGTACTGTTTTGTCGAAAAATATTTTTTTTAATTTTATTTTCTAGCTCGATCTAATTTATTTTCAACCTTAGGTGAAATTCCCTTTTTTAGATCTGTGTATTTAATCCTAAAAGTGTCTGAAAAAATTGCTCCAGTAATGTTAAAATAAATATTGGAGTTACTCTTTCCACTTGGGAGAACTTTCTGATGGAAGTTCACTTGTGATTTTTTGACAGTAAATAGGTAGTTCCTGAAACAGACAAAGCAACTACTAAAATACTCAAATAAGAATTTTGTAATTTTACAATTATTTACCATTATTTGTAACCCATTTCCAAAAAGGAGAGGAGGTTATCAATTCGACGCGTATGTGTTTTTTTTATGTATGTTCACCGATAACTTCGAAGTTATGTAACCGATTTCTGTTATTTTTGTTTTAAACAAAAGATAATGCTTTCGATTTGGTACCACTTCCGTTTCATCGAAATTGGTTCAGTACTTTTTTAGTAATTAGGCAAAAACTAATAAAACTAGTGATTTCTCGCAAATCAAAAGTGTCGAATAAGTTCGCTACGCGTATCGCAAATAACATGGCGGAGGGGTCTAAGGCGCCGGCTTTAAACTCAGGTTCTCGAAAGGAATTGTGGGTTCGAACCCCACTCCTGACCTACATGTATACAATAACCTTTTTCATATTATAATTTGTATATATATATTTTACAAATTAAATACTAATTATGCTATTAAGAATATTTTGTATTTAACCTTTAGCAAGAGTATCAGAGATCTTTTATCAGTGAGAAGTACTAAAATAATAGACTTGCGAAAAGTAACATGACGTTTAAAAAATTCGCCGAATAGATTGCAGTCAGGATAGCCAAGTGGTCTAAGGCGTTTGATTTAAGCTTTGGTTCTCGAAAGAGATCGTAAGACACGTATGCCCACTGCTGGCATACGTGTATAATATACCGTGTTTTTTCCGTATTATTTTTTTTTATCATCAATTCGACGCGTATGTATTTTTTCTTGAGTATGTTCACTGATTACACCGAAACTATCCAACCGGTTAAACTAGTATTTGTGTTAAACGAAAGAGGTTACTCTGAAATTGGTATCATTTCCATTTCATCGAAGTTGGTTAAGTATTTTTTAGTAATGAGACAAAAACTAATAAAATTAATGATGTCTCGTAAATTAAAAGTAACATTGATCTTGAATATGTTCGCCGAACGGAATACACTCGGGAGGGCCTAGCGGTCTAAGGCGCCTCATTTAAACTTTGGCTCTCGAAAGAAAGCGTGGGATCGAACCCCACTCCTGACATACGTGTGTACGATAATTTTTTCCGTATTATATTTTTTTATATGTATGTTTTAAAAATTAAATACTAATAATTATTAATCGACTTCACAAAACGAGGAGGAGGTTAACAATTCGACGCGTATGTATTTTTTTATGAATGCTCACCAATTACTCCAAAACTATCCATCCGATTATATGGATTTTGATTTATTGAAAGAGGTTGCTCTTGAACTTGTACACTTCCGTTTCATCAAAATTGGTTCAGTAATTTTTTAGTAACTAAGCAAAAGGTAATAAAATTAGTAATTTCTCGCGAATTAATATTGATTGTTGTAACCGTTTCCTCAATCATAAGCTAATGGTAAAAACTAAAAAGTGAAAAGTAAACTTTTTTACCAAAAATAGAACCTGCTTCAAAAACCACTGCAAAGTAAAAAATAATTTTTTATAGAATAATTAATAAGAAATTCAACAACGAGCATTGTATTTACCATGCGTTTTGTTAGATTTATGTACATTAAATTGATTTTTTGGAGTCGGTGTCAGCAGAGCCAAGTTAAATGCAATTATTCAAAATTAGAAACTTAGCTTTTATTTTGAACTTGGCTCGGCTGGCACCGACTCCAAAAAAACAATTTATAGTACATAAATCTAACAAAACGCATGGTAAATACAATGCTTTTTGTTGAATTTCTTATTAATTATTCTATATAAAAATATTTTTTACTTTGCAGTAGTTTTTGAAGTCGGTTCTATTTTTCCTAAAAACGTTTATTGTTGCTTACTATCAAAGCTTAAATCTTAATTATCTAACCAGCCGGCTACAGGTAAGATATCATTTTCATCTAAGAATGGGATAAACATTTAATTTTGCTGGAAGGAGGAATCCTTCCAGCAAAATTCTCTCTTAATTTCCGTTTTAGACTAGGAATTTATAATTTTTTATTTCGAAGGTGGTGAGACAGACTCAGCACCGGTCTGCGAAATTGCATTCATAATCGTAAAAAAATACATAAAATTATGACAGAATACGAAAAATACTCAAGTAATTACAACTCAAACTAAGAAGAAATCGATATCTGGAAGATTTTTGAAATGAGAACGATAAATATTAAATTTTTCAGTGGTATTATTCTTGCATTTTGCTTTCGTCGCTTGTAAATATTCCACTTCTGGGACATTAATAGTTCCTTTCGTAGTCACTATATCACCACCTGTTTTCTGTTTTAGTACTTTAAAGCATTTATATAAAATAACTGCTGTAATAAGACAAAATAATTGGGTATAAAACCCGTAAACACAACGTACTGCAGTAGCGGATAGAAAGGAACTGAACTGAATCACAGGAATGCCTAACAGCGGAGCTCGTGAGGTGTGCGTACAAGTCAAAGAGAAAATAAAAGTTTTTTTGATCGAAATCAATTATTAATAATAAATAAAAATATACAAAAAAATGCAATGGACAAGTTATTCACAAACACACATGTTTCTCTGAAGAAACCCTTTTCTTTATCCATAGGCATGGATGTACACTTATTTGCTTTCAGTAAAACCATAATTGTTAGTTAATCATTACATTTTAAAGTTGCACAACCAAAGATTGAATAAGTGTATCCATTATTAATTTTATATTTATTCATAAAATAATTTTTTAAAAGAAATTTCGACATTTTTATTTGTGCTTAACTGCGTTGTTCTAAATCAGTTAAAAAAGTTTACGAACACATTTACAGCAACTGTGGCCTTAGAGAAGGCATTAATTAAAATTTGTTAAATGAGTAGTCGCAGTTTGACGGGATTATTTATTTAAATTCATAAGTTAATTGATAATTTATAAGCATGTTATAAATCTTTATTCAAAGAGTAAAAATTAGTATAAAGATATGTATAGTGCTTAGTCTTTATTGTGATTGATAATGCATATTTAAAATGTTTTACTTAAAGAAAAAAAAAAGGAATGGCGAGGATAGGTGAATTACTTTTTAATTTCTATTTTTTAGTGCACGCTACTAAATGAATGCGCAAATTACTTTTATTAAGCCTTTTTGAAACTGAAATTGAAGACATATAATTTATATAACTAAATACATGCAGTGTGAGTAACGTATTATTATTATGAAAAGTTTTGGGTTACTTAATAATATATTACATTTTCTGTAAGGGAAACAACCTAATCGTAGCTTACAAGATATTGATTTTATATTTTAAAATGTCGCCGAATTAAAAATTTTTATATTATAAACTAGTTTGCTGTACCAACCCTAAAACATTCTTCTGCTTCATATATTTTAAAATTTTAAAATTATACATAAATTTTAACATTGCATTTATATTTTTTAATACTACACATTCACTTTATGTTAAATTTCTGCTTCAGACAATTAATCGGAATAAAAGCTACTTTATCTCAATTATGACCAATGTTGATTCATTACTTTTTCGTTATTCTGTTCTATATCATCTGATGGGCCTCCGTGGCCGAGTGGTTGAGACGCCGCTCTGCTAACTTTGAGGTTATGGGTTCGATTCCCGCAGGCTCCATTGCACACACACTTTGTGTGGAGCTCCTGGTTGTATTTCTCATGTGTTGTAAATTTCCTTGTGCTATCTCGTCTTTGTATATTGACGATGACTTATAAGCAGGCTTTCATGTCGCGCACACAAGTCGGATGTATGTTATTCATCATCTGATTGCGAATAGCCGGCGAAGCAGGGTACGAAGTTCTTGTCGCTGCATTAACAGCTGATGCAGTATGGAAATGCAAAAATTGAGACTACATTATTGTGCACAAATCGCTTTTACAGAACCCCTTTTCGACATAATATTTCGAAACTGAAGGGATAATCGCTTACCATAACCGAAAACACTCAGAAAAATTTGGTTTAATTCTATGCTTCATGCGCTAACTTCATACACTTCATAACATCATGCATTTTTAAAGGTATAATAATCAAAACAGCACAGAAATTGCTATTACAGTGACTGCTTTTGGCAGGTTATTTCAATGTCGAAAAAGGACGTACAGACTATTGCCAAAAATGTACACAAAATATTTAATTCAGTTATATGCCAAATTTTATGCCCTTTTTGATGGTACAATGGTGACACATAGGCAGGTAGAAATTTTGTATAAACATATTTTTGAGGATTTCTATCACGAAAAACACGCAAATCCGTGGAAAACTGTAAGTCGGAAAAAACGTTCGATTATAATAAAGATAATTTTCATTGTTATAAGTGATTTAATGTAAATAGAAAAGTAATATATTAACAGAAAAAAAATACGAAGTTTTCCATTAAAATTTAACATATTTTGGTTTGTGTAAAAAACTCTTTGCATAAATTAGTAATAATTTCTATAGATTAAAGTTTATACAAATAAAAAATAACAGCTTTATTGACATTCATTTTTTATGTTGTCTTTATTTAATTTTTGTCAAATCAATTGAAAAAGTTACTATATTATTATCAAGCATAATATTTATTTTTTTCTAGCAATATAACAAATAATTGAGATAAAAAAAATGAACCATTTTCAACTAACACTTTTTAATGAACGATTAAATTTCAAAATTTTGCAGTGCAATTTCGGTTTTCAAAACATATTTTAAGTAGATTCTAATTACATTTAATTAGAGATATAACATGTAAATTCCGACGCTTATTTAAAAGTTACAAACTCATTAAAGTGTAACATATACATGCTTCTCTAATTTAATACGATTGTTATTTAGGAAATTTAATTTATGACAATTTCCAACTATGTTTCCTTGGCGGATGACAATTAATCCAGTCTAAGGAGCTACTGGAAATGTTTATAATTTTACAACAGAGCTAAAGTATCTACACTAATTGCAAGTTTCGATTATGTAATTTTTTTGTTAAAATGCTTTGTGTAGTTTAAATCATTAAATAAAATGATTTAAAAAAGATATATAAAATTATCTTTTAGTGTTTTTAATATTTAAAGAGACTTATGTTATAATTTTTCAACTGATCAAATAACATGTTTAAGTGAAAAATTAATTTTATAAATTTTGCACTGCTGTTTCGGTTTTCAAAGCATACTTTAAGTAGATTCTAATTACATTGAATTAGAGGTATAACATGTGAATTCCGATACTTATTAATAAAGTTATCTAATCATTTAAGTGCTTTAAACACATGCTTTTCTAAATTAACAGGGTTGTTTGTTAGGAAATTTAAAGTATGAATATTTACAGCTATGTTTCCTTGGCAATGACAGTTAATCCAGTCTAATGAGCTACTGGAAAAGATAATTTTACAACGGACCTAAAGTATCTTTGATAATTGCAAGTTTTAAAAGTTTTGTTATTAAAATGCATTGTGTAGTTTTACTCATAAAATTAATTGGCTTAAATTAAAAAAGTTATTTTAGAATTATCTTTTGGTGTTTTACATATTAAAAGACTTATTTCTTAAATCTTCAAATGAAGATTGTTTTTTTGCTTTTTAATGAATCAATACTAGTTTACTATTATTATATGCAGTCTATTATTCTATTAATGATATTATTTTTGAAGTATAAGAAATAACTGAGATAAAAGAAATCAATCATTTTCAAACTAACGTATTTTAAATGAACATTTAAACTTCTAAATTTTGCATTGCTGTTCAGGTTTTCAAAATATAATAAAAGTAGATTCTAATTACATTGAACTAAATGTGTAATATAAAATTTGCGATGCTTATTTAAAAGTTACAAGTTTATTCAAGAGAAACAATCACATGTTTTTCTTCTTTAACAGGATTCCCCACTAAAAATAATTATAAAATTAAAGAAGAAAGGGGAAATTTCTTCAGAAATTTTGCAGATTTCGCTTTACCTTTAAAATATTTGCAGAGTTTTTTAAAGATATTTTTAAGAATATCTGCAAAATGGGGAAATCCTTACGGAATTTCTACAGATTTTTGGGCCAATTACCTACAGATTTTTTACATATTTTTTAAGAAGAGTGATTGTTAGGAAATTTAAAATTTGAACATTTCCATTTATGTTTCCTTGGAATGATAACTAATCCAGTCTAACGAGCTACAGTAAATCTTTATAATTTTACAACATAGCTAAAATAACTTCGCTAATTTGTCGTTAAAATGCGTTGTGTAGTTTAAATTATTAAATTATTTGACTTAAAGATATCAAAACTTATCTTTCAGTATTTTTCATACTAAGCAGAACTTAAACTTTCGACTTGTGATTTTTTTTATATTTAAATATTTAAATATATTTTAATATCAGGTTTCACACATATATGCAAATCTATAAATTTTACCAGAACATATGCATTTAAAGAAAAATGATACGAAATAAATAAATAAAGAAACCTGGCTAAAAGATCTCAAAGATCAACATACTTTATGATCAGAGTCTTTTTTAAACACTTTCCATATAGTTGAAAATTAGTTATGAATTCTATTTTTCTATTACTCTTGTCTCTAATGTAATCCGCAGGTGAACGTGTAATTGATGCAAGATACACATCTTTTGGTGTGTGACTATTCTATAGTTTATATGCAAGGCTAAACAAAAAATTTGTAACCATTACTGAATGTGCATAAATTGTTTGACATTGTTTTTATACAGAGGTGTGAAAGTTATAAGAATAATTGTGATTTTTTTTAGTTTTTCTTGATATCCGCCAAAACGGAACGGCTGCCCAGTGTGTGGAGGAGAAAGTGTGTAGTTTTTCGTATTTTTTCACGTGGAGGAATCGAGACGCCGCCCGTGTGAACAACACAGCAAACGACCACACTCTGAAAAGCGTACGTTCATTTTTCCGTTGAGAGAAATCGTCCGTCTGACATTGGCCTTCACAAGCTAATATAAAAAAAATAAAAACAAATAGTCTGATTATTGAGCTAGTATTTTATTGTTTTCTTGGGTTGGCAACAATATTATTTTATTTTTAAAACAATATGTTTTTGCCGTTTTGATTTGTTTATACTAATCGGTAGCCTTTTTTTCAATTGTCAAAGGATAACTGCGTGATTATGGGTAAAGCAAATGATATTTCTCTTAGAAAAGAAGCTGTGGTGAAGTGTCTCATCCAAGAAAATAACAATACAAAGTATGAAATCCGGTTTTACAAAATTAAATATTTTCTATAAATAAACAGATAAAAAGTCCCCATTAAATTAAGCGAACTTTACAACAAATAATGCTAGTAGATATTTCTCTTAGAAAAGCAGCTGTGGTAAAGGGTCTCATCCAAGAAAATAACTATACAAAGTATAAAATCACTAAAAAAGGAAAAATTTTGCAAGCATCTGTGTATAGAATGAAAAGATCTTTGGATTCCAAATGTGAATATAAAGATTCTAGACTAGAGAAATGCGGCAGAAAAAATACTTCAAGAACAGAAAGGAAAACGTTTCAAATTACTAAAGCTAACAAAAGAATAACTAGTCATGAATTAAAAATCTCTTTCCATGTGTATAAGATAAATGTATATGATTTTTCTAACTGCGGAAAACTTATCACAGCTGTCCTGAAAAATAGGCTAAAATCACATCTGTTATGGCAAAGAAGAGATTGTGTTTGGTAAAAGTAGTACAAGAACAATTCGGAAATGACTGGAGCAAAAATCAAATATTCATTAATTATATTTCCCCTTATATTAATTAAGGGAAAATATATTCATATATTTTTTCTTAATTAATCAGTTGAATGTACGTTGTTCATTCCTTTTCTTAAAATCATATTTTTGGCATACTGACTAAAAATACAGAATTGTTTATAAATTATATTAAAATTTTTTATGTGCCTTTTAGGTATGTTTTTCTGGTGAATCAATGTTTATGATATCAGATGAAAGCAGTCAATAAAACAGAGATACCGATGATGAACTTCCCCCAAAATGCATAACGTAAACGTTTTAACATCCAACGTAAATAATGTTCTGGAGCGTGATGTCTTTGCAGAGTAGTAAACGTCTATACATTGTAGAAGGCATAATGGTCCGATTTCAGTATGAAAAAATGCTTAAATAAAGACAAAGTCCACACTTAAAAAAATTGGTTTTAAATGGTGCATATCCACGCATGATGGAGCTCTCTGCCATAAGGCTTCATTTGTGACCAAATTTTTGAATCAAAAGAAATATAAAAACATTTCCATGGCTTAGAAATAGTCCATTTATGAATTCATGGAAAATATTTGGGCATTATAAATAAAAAAATAAGACAAATGCAGCATTAAAAACAAAAGTGATATGGCAGAAAGATTCATCCGAATTTCGAATCATAACAACGAAATGTAAATTAATTGCGAGAAACGCACACAAAGTATGCCAAAACGTATCATATTTTTTTAAATAAAAAATAAGGAAACACACACAAAATCTCAAATAAATTGATATTTTTAAAGTAATACATTGTCTCTTTAATATAACAAGATTTTATTGTACAATTGTTAAACTTACAATATTTAATTTTTTTTATTCTTAGAATAATTGTGAATTCACAATTATTCTAATAATTTTCTCACTTGTGTACTTTCCAGTATAGATGAAAATATGTTTGTCATTTCAGATTAACCATCTCTCTAATTGTTTGTCTATTTGTCCGTCTCTTAGCCCGTCTTCGATCTCGCATAAATATTGTCTGAAAAAGATATTTAAAAAATCTGTCAAATAGAAATTCTATTACAATACTTTCTTTTGAGAAAACAGAAGAAAGTAAAAACTTGATATTTTAAGAGGAAATTACCATCATTGTAATTGATTTAATGTAAAAGGAAAAGAAATTACTTAACAGAAAAAATTTAACAGATTTTTTCAAAATTTAACAGAGTTTGTTATCTGTAAATTACTCTTTGCATGAATCAGCAATATGTCCTATACAACGAATTTTATTCAAACTAAAAACAATTGTTTTATTGACTCATATTTTTATGTTGTCTATTTACAATTGGCATCAAACCAACGAAAATAGTTACTATAATATAATAAAGCATACAGTTTATACTTCGTAATATTTTAAAATGAACAATTTTATTTCTAAATTTTGCATTGCTGCTTCGGTTTTCAAAACATAATTAAAGTAGAATCTAATTACATTGATTATAGGTATAACTAATAAATTCCAATGCTTATTTAAAAGTTAAAAAAAGTTTATGTGTAACAAACACACTCTTCTCTAATTTAACAGGACTGTTTATTAGGAAATTCAAAGTTTGAATATTTGCGGCTATGTTTCTTTAGGGATAACAATAAATCCAGTCTAATGAGCTACTGGAGATGTGTATAATTTTACAACAAATCTAAAATAGTTTTAGTAATTGAAAGTTTCAAAATATCTGCTGTTAAAATGCCTTGTATAGTGTAGACCATTAACTTAGTTGATTTAAATTAAAAAAGATATCTAAAAATTGTCTTTTAGTATTTTTCATATTAAAGGGACTTGTTTCTTAGTTCTTCAGCTGATGATTATTATTTTACTATTTAATATTTAAAATATTAGTATTAAAAATATATTTTTGTTATTGACATATATTTTTATGCCGTCTTTATATGACATGTGTCAAATCAGCTGAAATAGATGCTATAACATATTCTTGCATAATTTTGTTTCTTGCATTTAAAAAAATAACTGAGTTGCATAAAAAAATGTACCTTTTTTAAAATAACATTTTTAAATGAATGGTTAAATGTCTAAATCTTGCATTGCTGTTTCGGTTTTCAAAATATAATTTAAGTAAATTCTAATTAAGTTGAATTAGAACATGTAAATTCTGATACTTATTTAAAAGTTATAAATTCATATAAGTGTAGCATAAACATGCTTTTTAAATTTAACACAATTATTTGTTATGAATTTTAAAGTATGAATATTTCTAGATATGTTTCCTTGGAGATGACAATTAATTCAGTCTAATCAGCTATGGAAATGTCCATAAATTTACAACAGAGCTTAAATATCTGTACTAATTGCAAGTTTCGAAGGTTTTGCTTTTTCTGTAGTTCAAATCATTAGTTTAATTGACTTAAAAATTATCTTAATTATCTTTTGGTGTTTTTCATATTAAATAGACTTATTTATTAAATCTCAGAAAAAAACTTTTAAGAAGTTTTCCATTAAAGTTTTACACAATTTGTTTTATATAAAGAAATTTTTCATGAGTTAGTAATGCTTCCAATACAATAAAGTATATTCATATAAAAAATAAATTTTTAGACACATATTTTTATGCTATCTTTCTATGATTAGAGTCAAATCAACTGAAATAGTTGTTATAATATTATGAAACATGCAATTTATTTTTCATGTAACATAATAAATTTCAGAAATTAAAAATCTTAACCATTTTCAAATAACCTTTTTAAATGAACAATTAAATTTCTAAATTTTGCATTGCTGTTTCGTTTTTCAAAACATAATTTAAGTAGAATCTAATTACATTGATTAGAGGTATAACTAATAAATTCCAATGCTTATTTAAAAGTTAAAAAAAGTTTATGTGTAACAAACACACTCTTCTCTAATTTAACAGGACTGTTTATTAGGAAATTCAAAGTTTGAATATTTGCGGCTATGTTTCTTTAGGGATAACAATAAATCCAGTCTAATGAGCTACTGGAGATGTGTATAATTTTACAACAAATCTAAAATAGTTTTAGTAATTGAAAGTTTCAAAATATCTGCTGTTAAAATGCCTTGTATAGTAGGGTGGGCCGAAAATGCACTTTTGCACAAACTTTCGAAATCGATGAGGCTTGGGGGCGGAAAAGTTGTGTATTGGGTTGCTCAGTAACCAAGTAAAAATTTTTTGAAATCGAACAATATCTTCAGGTGGCGCCGGCGCCTTAAAAATTTGAAATTTTGACTAAAACAGACCTTTTTCTTCTAAAAACACGATTTTTTGCATTTTCGAAATAGATTACGCTCTAGTGCGGAAAAGTTGTGTATTGGGTTGCTCAGTAAACATGTAAAATTTTTTTGAAATCGAACAATATCTTCAGGTGGCGCCGGCGCCTTAAAAATTTGAAATTTTGACTAAAACAGACCTTTTTTTCTAAAAACACGATTTTTTGCATTTTCGAAATAGATAACGCTCTAGTGCAGAAATGTTTAGTATTGAGTTACTAAGTAGCCGTGTAAGTTTTTTTTTAAATCAAACAATATCTTCAGGTGGAGCCTGAGCCTTTAAAATTCGGTTTGTTCAGCAGAAAAAAGGAAACGTCAATAAACACATAAATAATAATTGAATTCATCTTTTACTGCTGTCATGTGTGCCAAGTAAGCAAACAAACATGAAGCAATGCAGCTCTTTGCTTATCTCAGAGGAAATTCACTGAGATAACCCAGAACTCACCACGAGGAGGTGGCTGCATATCGAGTTCCACCCGTGCCCTCCCAACCACCCAACCATATAATGGACACTGAGATTTTATTAAATATTTCACTTTTCTGTTGCCTGATCTACTTGGCCTTTTTTGTATTTCGTCTTGCTTTCAAATGAAGGAATTATTCTTTGTGATTCTAATTTCGCCCTTATAAGGCCATCCCTTTCGATTTGTCCCACCACAGAAGCTGAAGCATCTGTCATTATTTTTATTGCCCTCTCCACTGCTTGGCTGTGGCATGGAAACTCTTTTATTTCTAGTAAAGATATTTTCTCCTTTAGAATATTTCGGAAATCTTCATTGCTGACTGCACGAAGCATTGGTGGCTCCGTAACAACTGATTGGTGCCAATCAATTAGGTCCGTATAATCTTTTGCTTCGAATTTTATTACAGGAACAGTGAACCGCCAGATACCTTCTTGTTTATTTTCCCTGGCTTTTAAAATTCTTCGTATTGCAAGCAGTCGGATGTAATTTCGTTCATCCGTAAGCATCGAAAGAAGAATATTTTCAGGATGCGCAAAAAAAGCATTTCGGCTTATTACGCCATCCACGACAGTCTTCAAGTCATCTGGGAGATAACGTGACAAGCTAATCATCTTCCATAAGTGTCTAGCACCATCTTTGCAATGCGGTTTGGATTTTATATCAAACCACATCGGCACATACACTTTAATTATAAACTCTACTAAGGTTTTCAGTTCTGCTGAAACATTTGTAACTGAAATGTACAGGCGCAAAACTCGACATGCTGCCGTTAGCCAACGGGAGTGCGCTAGCTTTCCTGGTTTTTTCTCTGCTAGGGCAACAGAGCAGTAACCTGATGTTACAGCTTCATAAATTTGCAGCATGTATCGTTGATCTGTACTCAGATCTTTTCGAAGCTCTTCTGATATTGCTACTAACTCTACGACATCAACCTTTTTGAAATTGACTATCGGTTTCAGCTCACAGGTTTCGAGATCTTTTCCTATTGGACCAGAAAAGGTTTCAGGACCACTTGTTTGACCGTCTAGCTTTTTTAGAAGATGCCGCAACGGTAACTCATTTGCGTGTAACATGCATATGAGCCATTGAAGAGGTCTACCAACATCTTCTTCTATGAGACGTATAACTCCAGTCTTGCAACCTGTGTTAACGGGTGTCCCATCGCAGCCAACTGCCAAAAGATTTTCAGTGTTGATATCATTCTGTAAAAGATATTCAGCGATGCTGCTCTTAATAGATTTTGCAGAACCACTAGCTGGAGAAACATGGCCGATATATTCAGATCCAGGTTCTTGTATTAAAACTACATGTTCTTCAATAACCGTTGTCCTGTTCTTTTTGTTTCCCTTGATTTGATCTGCTAAAGTTTTATCTTTTCGTCCGTCAAAAAAGAGGGCTTGAAGCTCTTCTGGTTTTCCTTTACATTGGAGTTCCCTTCGTTTTCTCTTTCTCTCTCTTCTTATTTTATTTTTATCTGTAACTTTGGAACGATTATTATCAGAAATCATTCCGACATCTTCAAGAACTGCAGAAATAATTTTCGCTGCAGGCCTGTCTCCAATCCCTGCACTATCGCAGGCGAGTGCTGTGGTTGGCAGTTTTATCCTCATCTGGCTGATTACCTTGGTCTCTCTTTTCGTTTTTCTGGAATGGTTCTCTCTGGATCTAGGAGTAGTGTATTCTTCATCATTACGCGTTTCATATTCAAATTCTTCGTTCTCACAATCCTCGAACTCAGGCGACTCGAACATAGACTTTGGTGTTTGGAACTGCTGTTCACTTGTAGCAGCTTTCAACACTGTCTTGGATTGCCTATTTTGCTTTCGGAGCAGCTTCTCAGTTACTTTTAAATCAATGCCCCCGATAATCATTTTTCTGACGGTTCGTTGATCAATCAAAAATGGTTGTTCTAAATGTGGCACTTTTCTATCCTTTTCACAGCAGCATGCTTTAAAGGAATGACATTTGCATGTGGCAATGTCAAAGAGAGTTTTCTCGGCGTCTTCCAAAAATTCCTTTACTTTGTTCCTATAGGATTCCGTAGACTTGTTTTTACTTTTCAGGATATTTTTATACTTAGCATGATATGATTTAAGGATGCGCACAATTCTGCAATGAGAAATAGTAGGAATCGAGGACTTCTTCCACAAATCAGCTACCCTCTCAGCAACAACATTGGCAATGTCAGTAAAAGCTGGATCTTTGCCGTGATTTGAAGATTTCACTTGTTCTCTTATAAGGAAGTAAAATTTCATAACTTGACTGTAAGTTGGTAAGACGTTAGGTTTCAGCTCTTCTGGCAAACCAAAAACAAAACAATCTGTAACTTTTCTAGTTGAATGACAACCGGCCATTGTGACAAAAGTATAACTATAACTAACTAGTTAATGACATTTAAATATCTAAAGAGACTGCTCTTCGATGAACAAACGACATAAAGTAAGCTTATTGATTGCTTCTGTACTAGACTGAACTAAACGATAACTGTGTATTGCATATTATCACACTGACTGTCACGTGGACTGCAGGTGCGAGAGCATTTCATTTAGTAGAAGAAGGGGGGGGTGGAATAGAAAACTGATAAGGAATGTAAGAGACAATCCTGTACCACTGAGGGTCACGTGGACTGTCACGTGGACTGCAGGTGCGAGAGCATTTCATTTAGTAGAAGAAGGGGGGGTGAAATAGAAAACCGATAAGGAATTCTCTTTTCATGAAAATATATGTCTGTTTTGAATAAAATCTCCGATTTTAAGGCGCCGGTGACACCTGAAGATATTGTTTGATTTTTAAAAAAATTTACATGTTTACTGAGCAACCCAATACACAACTTTTCCGCACTAGAGCGTAATCTATTTCGAAAATGCAAAAAATCGTGTTTTTAGAAGAAAAAGGTCTGTTTTAGTCAAAATTTCAAATTTTTAAGGCGCCGGCGCCACCTGAAGATATTGTTCGATTTCAAAAAAATTTTACATGTTTACTGAGCAACCCAATACACAACTTTTCCGCACTAGAGCGTAATCTATTTCGAAAATGCCAAAAATCGTGTTTTTAGAAGAAAAAGGTCTGTTTTAGTCAAAATTTCAAATTTTTAAGGCGCCGGCGCCACCTGAAGATATTGTTCGATTTCAAAAATTTTTTACATGGTTACTGAGCAACCCAATACACAACTTTTCCGCCCCCAAGCCTCATCGATTTCGAAAGTTTGTGCAAAAGTGCATTTTCGGCCCACCGTATTGTATAGTGTAGACCATTAACTTAGTTGATTTAAATTTAAAAGATATCTAAAAATTGTCTTTTAGTATTTTTCATATTAAAGGGACTTGTTTCTTAGTTCTTCAGCTGATGATTATTATTTTACTATTTAATATTTAAAATATTAGTATTAAAAATATACTTTTGTTATTTACATATATTTTTATGCCGTCTTTATATGACATGTGTCAAATCAGCTGAACTAGATGCTATAACATATTCTTGCATAATTTTGTTTCTTGCATTTAAAAAAATAACTGAGTTGCATAAAAAAATGTAGCTTTTTTAAAATAACATTTTTAAATGAATGGTTAAATGTCTAAATCTTGCATTGCTGTTTCGGTTTTCAAAATATAATTTAAGTAAATTCTAATTAAGTTGAATTAGAACATGTAAATTCTGATACTTATTTAAAAGTTATAAATTCATATAAGTGTAGCATAAACATGCTTTTTAAATTTAACACAATTATTTGTTATGAATTTTAAACTATGAATATTTCTAGATATGTTTCCTTGGAGATGACAATCAATTCAGTCTAATCAGCTATGGAAATGTCTATAAATTTACAACAGAGCTTAAATATCTGTACTAATTGCAAGTTTCGAAGGTTTTGCTTTTTCTGTAGTTCAAATCATTAGTTTAATTGACTTAAAAATTATCTTTTGGTGTTTTTCATATTAAATAGACTTATTTATTAAATCTCAGAAAAAAACTTTTAAGAAGTTTTCCATTAAAGTTTTACACAATTTGTTTTATATAAAGAAATTTTTCATGAGTTAGTAATGCTTCCAATACAATAAAGTATATTCATATAAAAAATAAATTTTTAGACACATATTTTTATGCTATCTTTCTATGATTTGAGTCAAATCAACTGAAATAGTTGTTATAATATTATGAAACATGCAATTTATTTTTCATGTAACATAATAAATTTCAGAAATTAAAAATCTTAACCATTTTCAAATAACCTTTTTAAATGAACAATTAAATTTCTAAATTTTTCATTGCTGTTTCGTTTTTCAAAACATAATTTAAGTAGAATCTAATTACATTGATTAGAGGTATAACTAATAAATTCCAATGCTTATTTAAAAGTTAAAAATGTTTATGTGTAACAAACACACTCTTCTCTAATTTAACAGGACTGTTTATTAGGAAATACAAAGTTTGAATATTTGCGGCTATGTTTCTTTAGGGATAACAATAAATCCAGTCTAATGAGCTACTGGAGATGTGTATAATTTTACAACAAATCTAAAATAGTTTTAGTAATTGAAAGTTTCAAAATATCTGCTGTTAAAATGCCTTGTATAGTGTAGACCCTTAACTTAGTTGATTTAAATTAAAAAAGATATCTAAAAATTGTCTTTTAGTATTTTTCATATTAAAGGGACTTGTTTCTTAGTTCTTCAGCTGATGATTATTATTTTACTATTTAATATTTAAAATATTAGTATTAAAAATATATTTTTGTTATTGACATATATTTTTATGCCGTCTTTATATGACATGTGTCAAATCAGCTGAAATAGATGCTATAACATATTCTTGCATAATTTTGTTTCTTGCATTTAAAAAAATAACTGAGTTGCATAAAAAAATGTACCTTTTTTAAAATAACATTTTTAAATGAATGGTTAAATGTCTAAATCTTGCATTGCTGTTTCGGTTTTCAAAATATAATTTAAGTAAATTCTAATTAAGTTGAATTAGAACATGTAAATTCTGATACTTATTTAAAAGTTATAAATTCATATAAGTGTAGCATAAACATGCTTTTTAAATTTAACACAATTATTTGTTATGAATTTTAAAGTATGAATATTTCTAGATATGTTTCCTCGGAGATGACAATTAATTCAGGCTAATCAGCTATGGAAATGTCTATAAATTTACAACAGAGCTTATGTCTGTACTAATTGCAAGTTTCGAAGGTTTTGCTTTTTCTGTAGTTCAAATCATTAGTTTAATTGACTTAAAAATTATCTTTTGGTGTTTTTCATATTAAATAGACCTATTTATTAAATCTCAGAAAAAAACTTTTAAGAAGTTTTCCATTAAAGTTTTACACAATTTGTTTTATATAAAGAAATTTTTCATGAGTTAGTAATGCTTCCAATACAATAAAGTATATTCATATAAAAAATAAATTTTTAGACACATATTTTTATGCTATCTTTCTATGATTTGAGTCAAATCAACTGAAATAGTTTTTATAATATTATGAAACATGCAATTTATTTTTCATGTAACATAATAAATTTCAGAAATTAAAAATCTTAACCATTTTCAAATAACCTTTTTAAATGAACAATTAAATTTCTAAATTTTGCATTGCTGTTTCGTTTTTCAAAACATAATTTAAGTAGAATCTAATTACATTGATTAGAGGTATAACTAATAAATTCCAATGCTTATTTAAAAGTTAAAAATGTTTATGTGTAACAAACACACTCTTCTCTAATTTAACAGGACTGTTTATTAGGAAATTCCAAGTTTGAATATTTGCGGCTATGTTTCTTTAGGGATAACAATAAATCCAGTCTAATGAGCTACTGGAGATGTGTATAATTTTACAACAAATCTAAAATAGTTTTAGTAATTGAAAGTTTCAAAATATCGGATGTTAAAATGCCTTGTATAGTGTAGACCATTAACTTAGTTGATTTAAATTAAAAAAGATATCTAAAAATTGTCTTTTAGTATTTTTCATATTAAAGGGACTTGTTTCTTAGTTCTTCAGCTGATGATTATTATTTTTCTATTTAATATTTAAAATATTAGTATTGAAAATATATTTTTGTTATTGACATATATTTTTATGCCGTCTTTATATGACATGTGTCAAATCAGCTGAAATAGATGCTATAACATATTCTTGCATAATTTTGTTTCTTGCATTTAAAAAAATAACTGAGTTGCATAAAAAATGTACCTTTTTTAAATTAACATTTTTAAATGAATGGTTAAATGTCTAAATCTTGCATTGCTGTTTCGGTTTTCAAAATATAATTTAAGTAAATTCTAATTAAGTTGAATTAGAACATGTAAATTCTGATACTTATTTAAAAGTTATAAATTCATATAAGTGTAGCATAAACATACTTTTTAAATTTAACACAATTATTTGTTATGAATTTTAAAGTATGAATATTTCTAGATATGTTTCCTTGGAGATGACAATTAATTCAGGCTAATCAGCTATGGAAATGTCTATAAATTTACAACAGAGCTTATATCTGTACTAATTGCAAGTTTCGAAGGTTTTGCTTTTTCTGTAGTTCAAATCATTAGTTTAATTGACTTAAAAATTATCTTTTGGTGTTTTTCATATTAAATAGACTTATTTATTAAATCTCAGAAAAAAACTTTTAAGAAGTTTTCCATTAAAGTTTTACACAATTTGTTTTATATAAAGAAATTTTTCATGAGTTAGTAATGCTTCCAATACAATAAAGTATATTCATATAAAAAATAAATTTTTAGACACATATTTTTATGCTATCTTTCTATGATTTGAGTCAAATCAACTGAAATAGTTGTTATAATATTATGAAACATGCAATTTATTTTTCATGTAACATAATAAATTTCAGAAATTAAAAATCTTAACCATTTTCAAATAACCTTTTTAAATGAACAATTAAATTTCTAAATTTTGCATTGCTGTTTCGTTTTTCAAAACATTATTTAAGTAGAATCTAATTACATTGATTAGAGGTATAACTAATAAATTCCAATGCTTATTTAAAAGTTAAAAATGTTTATGTGTAACAAACACACTCTTCTCTAATTTAACAGGACTGTTTATTAGGAAATTCAAAGTTTGAATATTTGCGGCTATGTTTCTTTAGGGATAACAATAAATCCAGTCTAATGAGCTACTGGAGATGTGTATAATTTTACAACAAATCTAAAATAGTTTTAGTAATTGAAAGTTTCAAAATATCGGATGTTAAAATGCCTTGTATAGTGTAGACCATTAACTTAGTTGATTTAAATTAAAAAAGATATCTAAAAATTGTCTTTTAGTATTTTTCATATTAAAGGGACTTGTTTCTTAGTTCTTCAGCTGATGATTATTATTTTTCTATTTAATATTTAAAATATTAGTATTAAAAATATATTTTTGTTATTGACATATATTTTTATGCCGTCTTTATATGACATGTGTCAAATCAGCTGAAATAGATGCTATAACATATTCTTGCATAATTTTGTTTCTTGCATTTAAAAAAATAACTGAGTTGCATAAAAAAATGTACCTTTTTTAAAATAACATTTTTAAATGAATGGTTAAATGTCTAAATCTTGCATTGCTGTTTCGGTTTTCAAAATATAATTTAAGTAAATTCTAATTAAGTTGAATTAGAACATGTAAATTCTGATACTTATTTAAAAGTTATAAATTCATATAAGTGTAGCATAAACATGCTTTTTAAATTTAACACAATTATTTGTTATGAATTTTAAAGTATGAATATTTCTAGATATGTTTCCTTTAAGATGACAATTAATTCAGTCTAATCAGCTATGGAAATGTCTATAAATTTACAACAGAGCTTAAATATCTGTACTAATTGCAAGTTTCGAAGGTTTTGCTTTTTCTGTAGTTCAAATCATTAGTTTAATTGACTTAAAAATTATCTTTTGGTGTTTTTCATATTAAATAGACTTACTTATTAAATCTCAGAAAAAAACTTTTAAGAAGTTTTCCATTAAAGTTTTACACAATTTGTTTTATATAAAGAAATTTTTCATGAGTTAGTAATGCTTCCAATACAATAAAGTATATTCATATAAAAAATAAATTTTTAGACACATATTTTTATGCTATCTTTCTATGATTTGAGTCAAATCAACTGAAATAGTTGTTATAATATTATGAAACATGCAATTTATTTTTCATGTAACATAATAAATTTCAGAAATTAAAAATCTTAACCATTTTCAAATAACCTTTTTAAATGAACAATTAAATTTCTAAATTTTGCATTGCTGTTTCGTTTTTCAAAACATAATTTAAATAAATTTTAATTACATTGAATTAGAGGTACAGCAAGCAAATACCGATGCTTATTTAAAAGTTGTAAAATCATTTAAGTGTAACAAACACGTGCTTCTCCAATTGAACAGAACTATTTGTTAGGAAATTTAAAGCATGAATATCACCATCTATGTTTCCTTGGGGATGACAATTAATCCAGTCTAATAAACTACTGGAAATGTTTATAAAATTACAACAGAGCTTAAATATGTGTACTAATTGCAACTTTCGAAAGTTTTGCTGTTATAATTCACTATGTAGTTCAAATCATTATTTTTTTTTACTTAAAAAGATATTTGAAAATTATCTTTTGCGTTTTTCATATTAAAAAGACTTATTTATTAAATCTTAGAAAAAACTTTCAAGAAAATTCCCATTAAAGTTTTACACAATTTGTTTTGTACAAAGAACTTTAAACATGAGTTAGTAATACTTCCAATACAATAAAGTAAATTCAAATGAAAAATAAATTTTTAGACACATATTTTTATGTTGCCTTTCTTTGAATTGAGTCAAATCAACTGAAATAGTTGTTGTAATATTATGAAACATGTAATTTATTTTTCATGTAATATAATAAATTTCTGAAATTAAAAACCTTAACCATTTTCAAAAACCCTTTTCATATGAAGAATTCAATTTTTAAATTTTGCATTGCTGGTTCGATTTTAAAAACATAATTTTAGTAGATTCTAATTGCATTGATTTAGAGGTTTAACTTGTAAATTACGATGCTTATGAAAAAGTTACAATATCATTTAAGTGAAACAAACTCACGCTTCTCTTAGTTTAACAGGATTGTTGTTAGGAAATTTAAAGTATGAAGATTTCTAGCTATGTTTCCTTGGGGGGGGGGGGGTGACAAATAATCCACTCTAATGAGCTACAGGAAATGTTTACATTTTTACAACAGAGCCAAAGTATCTTGACTAATTGCGAATTTCGAAAATTTTGTTGTTGAAATGCATTGTGTAGTTTAATTCATTAAATTTATTGACTTAAAAATATTTTAAAATTAACTTTTAATAATTTACATATTAAAGAGAATTATCTCTTAAATTTCCAATGATGTTTTTTTTTCTTTTTAATAAAGTATATTTTAAACAGTTTTCACACATACATGAGAATATATAAATTTTATAAGGACATGTGCACTTATAGAAAAATGCACACAATATGAATCTGACTCAAGGATCAAAGCACTTATTAAAACTAAAAATCGGAATCCTTTTTTAACTATATGCATATAGTTTAAAAGTTTCTTGAATTTCGTTTTTCTATCACTCTGTGCTGTAATTCGCGTAAATATACGCGGAGAAATATATAATTGATTCATGATACACATCTTTTAGTGTGTGCAAATTCTGTAGGTTAGGGATGCACAACCTGTGATGGATTAAAGTATGGCCAAGGAGTTTCGTCAGTTTACAGTTGGAGAAAATTGCAATTTTTTGTGCATATGTCGTAGAAAAAAATCGTAAAATTTGTCATTTTAGCGGGGGGAAATATAAAATTTCGTGATTTAAGAATCGCAAATTTCGTTTATCGGCTCGGAAAAATTGCGAATTTCATTGATCAAGTGCCGAGAAAATCGAGTTTTATGGATGAAGTTCGGAAAAATCGTAAGTTTCGCTCATCAGATAGGGAAAATCACGGATTTTGTCCATAACACTCTGGGGGAAAAAAAGAGCAAATTTCCCCAAATGGACACGGAAAAATCGCGTTTTGCCTTCCAGACACGAAAAAATCACGGATTTTGTCGGACGGACGTGAAAAATCGCACATTTCGTTAATCGAGCAAGAAAAAAATCGTCAGTTTTGTCGATCGTCAAAAAAAATTGCAAATTAAATTCATCGGATGGAAAAAAAGCATATTTTTTCGGTTTATCGCATAAAAAAATCGCGAATTTCGTTGATGAGGCACAAAGCAATCGCAAATTTTGTTGATCAGAGACAAAAAGAGACACACAAGAGACACGAGAAAATTGCGAATTTAGCGATGACGCGCGGAAATATTGAAAATGTCGTTGATCAGATGCGGAAAAAATTGAGTTTTCGTCAGTTTATCAAGAGAGAAAAAATCGCGAATCTCATCTTGCCGCGTAAAAAACGCAGGTTTCGTCAATGTTAGTACAAAAATCGCCAACTTCGGTACCCGGTCCTGAGAAAAATGTGTCTTTCATCAATTAACAGCGAAAAAAGCGCACATTTCGTCGATCGAAGACCGAATAATTACGAGTTTTATTAGTCGCATTCCGAAAAATATCAAATTTCGAGACGGGAATATTGAGAATTTTATTGATCACGCACGGAAAAATTGCTAATTACGCCTACCATACTCTAATAAAATTGTGAATTTCATCGATTGTGCGAAAGAAAATCACGAATTTCGTCGATTGGATTTGTAAAAATCACGAATTTCATCGATAGGT
The DNA here is from genome assembly GCA_964019185.1 of Maratus speculifer. Classification (NCBI taxonomy): domain Eukaryota; kingdom Metazoa; phylum Arthropoda; class Arachnida; order Araneae; family Salticidae; genus Maratus; species Maratus speculifer. Next base: position 162,288,600 of record OZ025294.1, on the reverse strand, counting down.
TTTGTAAATACGCGAATTTCATCGATCGGCTTTGTTAAAATCTCGAATTTCGTCAATAGGCTTCGGAAAAAACGCAAATTTCGTCGATCAGGTGCGGAAAAAATCACGAATTTCGTCGATCAGGTGAGGGAAAATCACGAGTCTTGTCGATCAGGTGCGGAAAAATTACGAATCTCGACGATCAGGTGCGAAAAAAACGCGAATCTTGTCGATCAGATGCGGAAAAATCATGAATCTTGTCGATTATACGTGAAAAAATCGCGAATTTCGGCGATCATGTGAAAGAAAATCGTCCATTTCGTCGATCGGCTTCGTGAAAATCGCGAATTTCGTCGATTGGCTTTTTATAAATTGCGAATTTTCTCTATCAGTTGTGGAAAAATCGCGAATTTTATCAATCAACTATGTAAAAATCGCGAATTTTATCGATCGGCTTTGTAAAAATCGACAATTTTAACGATCGGCTTTGTAAAAATCGCGATTTTCGTCGATCAGGGGCGGAAAAATTTAAATAATCGTTTGATTAGGCGCCGAAAAATCGAGTTATTTGCCGGACAGATGAGGAAAAAAAATCGAATATTTCGTCGATTGGCTTTTTGAAAATCACGAATTGTCGATGGGCTTCGTAAAAATGACGAATTTTGTTGATCAGAAGAAAAATTGTGAATTTCTCTATCAGTTTCATAAGAATTATGAATTTTGCTGATCAGGCAAGTAAAGATTTTGAATTTTCTCGATCAGCTTCGAAAAAAATGCGAATTTTGTCGATTGGTATTGTAAAAAGTGCAATTTTGGTCGATCAAGCATGGAAAAAATTACAAATATTATTGATCAGGCACAGAAAATTGGAAAATTTTTTGATCAGCCGAAAAAAAAACCTTGGTGATCGGCTCCTCTTCTTTTCTTCGTTCATAAAGTTAACATTTTTCGCACCAGCCGCTTATGCTTGTTTTTAGCACTTTTAAAAAACAAAACATACGCCTTTGAATTATGTCAAGGAATATTTTTATATCTATAAAATAGTCCTTGCTATATCTGTTATATATAAAAATATAAAAACTGCTGATGTATCCTTACTAATTGAGTTGGGTATTTTTACTGGGTAAGTGAACTTAAATGGTCTCCAACCCCCCCCCCCCCCCGAACACACACAAACTCTCCTCTCTATTTTTTTTATCCGATTGCAAGCCACAGATCACCTCCTCTAAATCGAATTCTTTCCATATTATTCATTTTCGTGTGTTCCTCGACCACCCAGATATATTTGAATGTGGCCCTTCTTTTCAAAAGTTTGTGCACCCCTACTGTAGGTGATATGTATCCGTTACTGAAGATGCATGAAATGGTTGAACTTGTTTTTAATACTTGTGTGGATTGTTAATTGTGTTTATCAGTTCAATTTAACTGTCCGTCCAATTGTCTGCTTGCTCGTCCGTTTTTCTGCATATTTATAGTCTTATTTCCCTGAAATTGATATATGTCTTAGGGGATAATAGTGGTATGATCAGTACTGAAATTGATTTGTACAGCGATTACGGTTTATTTACATAGACATTCAAAAGAATTCCGATATTTTATGAGTTATGTGAAAAGATCAATTTCTGCGTGCGTTAATATATTACACAATTTTAAATACATAGAGAATTATGTATATGGCTGAGGTTTACTAGAACGTACATATGATAGCACCTAGTGTTCACATAATTTACCATGCATTTACATCGACACCTTAAGATATTTTACTTCAGTTATGCCTACGTAGAATATTTGTTGAAAGTACATTCTTTAAATGAACATTCAAATTTCTAAATTTTGCATTGCTGTTTCGGTTTTCAAAACATACTTTCGGTAGATTCTAAGTGCATTAAATTAGAGGCTTATCATGTAAATTCCGATGCTTATTAAAAAGCTACAAAATCATTTAAGTGTAACAAATACATGCTTCTCTAATTTAACAGGATTGCTTGTTTGGAAATTTTAAGTATCAATATATCCAGATATGTTTCCTTTGGGATGAAAATAAATCCAGTTTAATGGGCTTCTATAAATGTTTACATTTTTATGCAGAGCTAAAATATCTTTGCTGATTGCAAGTTTCGAAATTTTTGTTGTTGAAATGCATGGTGTAGTTTAAATCATTAAATTTATTGACTTATAAAGCTAGTTAAAAATTAACTTTCAATATTTTCTATATTAGAGAAATCTATTTCTTAAATATTCGCATGATGATTTTTTTTCATATTTAATATATATTTTCAAATATTTTTATTGACATATTTTTCATGTCGTCTTTATTTGATACTCGTCAAATCAACTTAACTAGATGCTATAATCTTATGAAGCATACGATTTTAAAAAAAGAACCATTTTTTAATAACATTTTTAAATGAACAATTAAAATTCTATATTTAGCATTGCTGTTTTGGTTTTCAAAACATAACTTAAGTAAATTCTACTTACATTGAATTACAGGTATAAAATTTAAATTGCAATGTTTATTCAAAAGCTACAAAATCATTTAAGTGTAACAAACACATGCTTCTCTAATTTAACAGGATTATTTGTTTCGATATTTAAAGTATCGATAGTTACATCTATGTTTCCTTGGGGATGACAATTAATCCATTCTAATGAGCTATTGGGAATGTCTATAATTTTACAACAGATCTAAAATATCCATGCTAATTGCAAATTTCGAAAGTTCTCATGTTAAAATGCATTGTATAATTTAAATCATTAAATTATTTAAGTGAAATTAAACAGACATTAAAAAATTATATTTTAGTTTTTTTCTCATGTTAAAGAGAATTATTTCTTAATCTTTAACGGGCTTTTTTTAGCTTTTTATGTATGTAATTTTTTAAAACTGATTTTGGCAATGCTTGTAAATAAACAAATTTTAGAAAAATGTATTCACTTATTGAAAAATGTATACAAAAAAAAATAATAATAATACAATTGAAACCCCATCGCACTTCATGAAAGATTTTTTTTATGTCATCTTTATTCGATACGTGTCAAATCATCTGAATTACATACAGTAATATTTTAAATGAACCATTTTGAACATAATATTTTTAAATTAACTGTTAAATTTCTAAATTTAACCTTGCTGTTTCGGTTTTCAAATCATAATTTAAGCAGATTCTAATTACATTGAATTAGAAATATAAAATAGAATTTCGATGCTAATTTAAAAGTTACAAAATCGTTTAAGTGTAACAAAAACACGCTTCTTGAACTTAACAGGATTATTTGTTAGGAACATTTATAGTATGAATACTTCCAACTATGTTCCTTGGGGATGACAATAAATTCAGTTGATTGATCTACTAGAAATGTCTATAATTTCTCAACGAATCTAATATATCCATGCTAATTGCAGATTTTGAAAGTTTTGTTGTTAATATTCGTTGCTTAAATCATTAAATTATTTGACGTATATTAAACAGATATTTAAAAATTATCTTTTAGATTCTTTCATATTAAAGAGACATATTTCTTAATCTTCAACGGATTTTTATTTTTGGCTTTTTATGTAAATATATTTTTAATAACAGATTTTACACATGCTTTTAAATATGCAAATTTTAGTAAAATATATGCACTTATAGAAAAAATATGCATACAAAAAATAAAAATAATAAATAAACTGGCTAAAACATCTCAAAGACCAACACACTTCATGAAAGATAATTTTATATCGTCTTTATTTGATATGCGTCAAATCATATGCCTTACATACAATAATATTATTAAGCATATAATTTATTTTTCTTACAATATTAAAACGAACAGTTTTTTTAATGAATAATTTTCAACATAATATTTTTAAATGGACAGTTAAATTTCTAAATTTTGCATTGCTGTTTCGGTTTTCAAAATATAACTTCAGTAGATTGTAGAGAAAGTCTGATAAAACCGGGGCCCTAATGTTTTTCTTTTTATTATTGTGCACTATGTGAACAAAACTGTCAAAATTTGTATTAAAATTATAAATTGATTCCTTAGGAAGAAAAAAAGTATTCATTCAGTGACGAACATCAGAAATTGAGATCATAACAACACATTTTTAGAAGTGTGCAATGTCCCGGTTTTGTCCGACCAGGTCGGATGCCTATGAAGAAGAGTACATATATGTATAACATGTAAATTTCCGATGCTTATTTAAAATAATTTATGTGTAACAAATACATGTTTCTCAAATTTAATAAGACTGTTTGTTAATAAATTTAAAGTATGAATATTTGCGGCTATGTTTCCTTGGAGATGACAATTAATCCAGTATAATGAGCTATTGAAGATGTTCATAATTTTACAACAAAAATTTTGTTGTTAAAATGGATTGTGTAGTATAAAACATTAAATTAATTGATTTAAATTAAAAATATATAAAAATTGTCTTTTAAAATGTTTAATATGAAAGGGACTTATTTCTTATTTCTTCAGCTGCTGATTATTTTTTTTCCTTTTAATATGTAATATATTTATTAAAAAATATTTACTTTTTTGAAATATATTTTATGCTGTCTTTATATGATATGTGTCCAATCCGCTGAAATAGACGCTATAACATATTCTTGCATAAAATTTATTTTCTTGCAATATAAGAAATAACTGAGTTGCATTAAAAGAAAATGAACCATTTTCAACATAACTTTTTTAAATGAACATTTAAATTTCTAAATTTTGTACTGCTGTTTCGGTTTTCAAAGCTTAATTTAAGTACATTGAATTACAGGTACAGCATGTAATTTCCTATGCTTATTTAAAAGTTAAAAAATCTGTTAAGTGTAAGAAACATATGTTTCTCTAATGTATATGGATTATTTGTTAGAAAATTTTAAGTTTGAATATATCCAGCAATGTTTCCTTTGGGATGACAATTAATCCAGTTTAATGAGCTACTGTAAATGTTTATAATAATATGCAGTGGTAAAATATCTTTGCTAATTGCACGTTTCGAAAATTTTGTTGTTGAAATGCACTTTGTAGTTTAAATCGTTATATTTATTTTAAAATTATCTTTTAGTATTTTCTATATTAAAGAAACTTATTTCTTAAATCTTCAAATGGTGATTTTTTTAATATATTTTTAAGTATTTTTATTGGCATATTTTTTGTGTCGTCTTTATTTGATATGCTACAAATCAGCTTAAATAGGTGCTATAACCTTATCAAGCATATGATAAAAAAAGAACCATTTTCAAATATCATTTTTTAAATGAACAATTAAAATTCCAAATTTAGCACTGCTGTTTCGGTTTTCAAAATATAATTTAAGAAGATTCTAATTAAATTGAATTAGAGTTATAACATGTAAATTACAATGCTTATTTAAAAGTTACAAAATCGTTTATGTGTAACATACACATGCTTCTTTCATTTAAAAGGATTGTTTGTTAGGAAAATTAAAGTATGAATATTTCCAGCTATGTTTCCTTGGGGGATGACAAATAATCCATTCTAATGAGCTACTGGAAATGTCTATAATTTTACAAAAGATCTAAAATATCCATGCTAATTGTAAATTTTGAAAGTTGTTTTCTTAAAATACGTGATGTAGTTTAAATCATTAAATTAATTGACTTAAAATAAACAGATATTTAAAGATTATCTTTTAGTTTTTTTCTTGTTAAAAAACTTATTTCTTAATCTTCAACGAATTTTATTTTGTTTTTATTTATTTTTAATTTTTGCTTTTTTTGAAAGTATATTTTTAATAACAGATTTTACACATCCCTGCAAAATACAAATTTTAGAAGAATTTATGCATTTATGGAAAAATGCATACAGAAATAAAAGTAATAAATAATTTTACAAAAACAGTCGAAAGACCAACGCACTTCATGAAAGGCATTTTTATGTCATCTTTATTTGATATGTGCCAAATAATCTGAAACTGTAGCAATGATATTATCCAGCATATAATTTATTTTCCTTGGAGTATTAAAACGAAAGGAAATTTTTTAAATTCCAAACCATTTCCAATATAATATTTTTAAATGAACAATTAAATTTCTGTATTTTGTATTGCTGTTTCGGTTTTCAAATCATAACTTCAGTAGATTCTAATTACATTGAATTATAGTGATAGTATGTGAATTCCGATGCTTATTTAAAAGTTAAAAAATCATTTAAGTGTCACAAACACACGCTTTTTTAATTTAACAGTATTGCTCGTTAGGAAATTCAAAGTATGAATATTTCCTGCTATGTTTAATTAGGGAAGACAATTAATCAACTCTAATGATCTACTGGAAATGTCTATAATTTTACAACAGAACTAAAATATCCAGGCTAATTGCAAATTTCGAAAATTTGTTGTTAAAATGCAATGTGTAAATTTAAACCATTAAATTAATTGACTTAAACAGATATTTTAAAATTATCTTTTAGTTTTTATATATATTAAAGAGACTTATTTCTTAATTTTCAACGGATTTTTTTTTTTTTATGTAAGTGTATTTTTAATATCTGATTTTACCAATATTTGCAAACATACAAATTTTACAAGAATATATGCACTTATAGAAAAATGCATACAAGAAATAAAAATAATAAATAAACTAGCTAAAAATGCTCAAAGACTACGCACTTCATGAAGATATTTTTATATCGTCTTTATTTGGTATGCGTCAAATCATCTGAATTAGATACAATAATATCATCAATCATATAATTTAATTTTCTTGCAGTATTAAAATGAACTGAGATATTTAAAAAATATATAATTTTCAACATAATATTTTTAAATGAACAATTAAATTTCAAAATTTTGCATTGCTGTTTCGGTTTTTAAATCACAATTTAAGTAAATTTTAATTACACTGAATTAGAGTTATAACATGCAAATTACTATGCTTATTTAAAAGTTACAAAAACTTTTAAGTGTAACAAGCACACGATTCTGTAATTTAACAGCATTGATTGTTAGAAAAATTTAATGTATGAGTATTTCAGGCTATTTTTCCTTGGAAATGACAGTTAATCCAGTCTAATGAGCTTTTGGAAATGTTTATAAATTTATAACAGATCTAAAGTATCTTTACTAATTGCAAGTTTTGAAAGTTTTGTTTTTAAAATGCATTGTATATTTTAAATGTTTAAATTAATTGACTTAAAAAGATATTTCAACGTTATCTTTTAATGGTTTTCATATTAAAAAGACTTATTTCTTAAATCTTCAACTCATGATTTTTTTTAAAATTAAATATATTTCAACAAAAAACTTTACACATTCATGTAAACATATATATTTTAAGGATATACACTTATAGAAAAATACATACAACTCTAATCTAACTAAAACAGTTAAAAGACCAAAGCACTTCATGAAAATAAAAATTCGAGTCCTTTTTTAACTCTTTCAATGTAGTTAAAAGTACTTATGAATTAAATTTTTCTATCACTCGGTGATCTAATCCACGTAAATATACGTGACTAAACAGATACTTGATTGAAGATAGGCGTATTTTACTGTGTATAAATTATATGAAATTATACGCAAAAGAATTTGTGCCTATTACTGAATGTGCATTGAATTGAGTGAAATTGTGTTAAATACTTTACAATATAGTTGAAATTGTGTTTATTAATTCGGTTTGATTATCTGTCCATTTTTTTTTTTTTTTTTTTTTTTTTTTTTTTTTTTTTTTTTTTTTTGTCTTTCTGACCGCTTTATAGCTTGCGTAAATATAGTCGGATTGCCGTAAAATTCACACATGTTATTGGGAAGATCATGATATGTTCAGTATTGAAAATGATGTCTACAGTAATTACGATTTATTTACAGGGACAAAAGAATTCATTATATTATAATACAAATTTTGAGGAATTACCATTTCAATGCATTTTAAAGATTTTACTCAATCTGAAATGCATTGAAATTTATGTATATAGTTGAGATGCATTAAAAAGTACTTATTATAGAATCTGGTGTGCAAATAATTTATCGTTCATTTACAGAGACATCCAAAAATATTATACTGCAGTAATGCCTATAAAGAATAATTGTCGGAATTGAATTTTCATTTTTGCAGCGCGTTTTCAAACTCGACTATTTTTTGCATATCACTTACTGTGAAAAAATCCTTTTGATATATACGGTTCTCGATAAAAGATCGCAAGTTACATTACATTCATTACTAAAAATTGCTTCGCTGAAATTTTATACTATACTATGGGTTTAGTTGATATAAGCATACTATTTAATATACATACTAATATATGCATAATATGCAGAGCTGAGCAAACAATTCAGACAATTTTCCGATTATTCCCTCTACTGGAGTTAATTGCCGTGGTTAGTGTTTAACTCACTGAGTCTTAAAGTCTGAGAACTAATGAGGAAGCAGGTTCCAAGCAAGGACTTGAACTCAAATCCTTGATTTACACTGCCGGTAGAGCGTTAGCAATATAAGTGAAGAATCTAGGTTCGAATCTAGCTTGGACATTTTTTGGCTCAGTTGGAAAATTTAAATTCTTAGGCAATTTATTCAAACAATTTTACTCATAACCAATTTTTTTGTTAATACTTAATATATATATATATAGATACAGGGTGTTTCTAAATTCATGGTCCAAACTTTAAGGGGTGATAGTACACATCAAGACAAACAATATTTAAATAGGAAACCAAGGGTCCCAAAGTCTTCCGAAGGAGATAGGCGCCATTAAAGTTTAGGGTCCAAAAATTCAAATGATTATGAAAAACATAAAAATAGGTCGATTCATTTGCGGTTTTCACTAAAATTATTCTTTATGTCAGTATTGTCTTGAAAAGAAATTATAAAGATAAATTTCAAAAAATGACGATAGAGAGCGCTTTAGACTTTAGAGTAACGAACAAGTATTTTTTACCGTTATTTTTTGCATCTCATTAAAGGTTTCGTAAGTTTAGACTTAAACTTAAATTTTGAGCTCAAAATCTGAATAGTTGGAAGCAGTTAAGTAGCACAAATTTAACTGTGTTCAGAGGGTTTTAAATTCAAATGATTATAAAAAACGGAAAAATTGGTCGATTCATTTGCGGTTTTCACTAAAACTATTCTTTATGTCGGTATTTTATTGAAAATGAATTAAAAAGATAAATTTCAAAAAATGCCGATAGAGGGCGCTTTAGACTTTGGAGTAACATACAACTATATTTTATCGTTATTTTTCGCATCTCATAAAATTTTCTTAGAATCTTAGACATAAACTTAAATTTTGAGATGAAAATCTGAATCGTTTAGAGTGGTTAAGTAGAGCAAACTAAACCGTATTCAATGGGAGTGGGGAGGTTCAAATTTCAAATTATTTTAAGAAACGGAAAAATCGGTCGATTCGTCTGCCGTTTTCGCTAAAACTATTCTTTATGTCAATATTGATTGTCTTGATGTGTACTATCACTCCTTAAAGTTTGGACCATGAATTTAGAAACACCCTGTGTATATATATATATATATATATATATATATATATATATATATATATATATATATATATATATTCCTTCATGATTGGGCTATCTAATTTTAAGAAAATTTTTTTTGAAGATAAGTCAAAAAAAAAAATCCAGTCTACTTCAATTAATTTAATTGCATATATATTTTTGACCGCCTGAACGCCGAGGAAAAGGGTAAAATTGTATTGTTGTTTTCGCCTTACTTTATATTAAATTTTAATAAAAGAGGGATTTTCTAACATGGCATTATTTTTTTGTAACGCATATGTTTATAAGACTTAAAAGTATGAATTATAACTTTAATTCTTAAAAAGGGATTATATTTGTTGATATTTATTAATTTAAATAAAGTTTCAATTGCAGTGAAACCTACAACCTAGTGAACGGATATATCAGGTCATCCGCAGTAGAAAGGTACCCCCTTGTATCTGTAGACTTAATTTGTGCTATTGTACAATGAAATATGTGGAATGAAGTTCTCCCTAAAAAAGCACTTGTAAGGAATACCACTAAATTTGTTAAAATTGATTAAAGTAAAATTAATACGTATACTTGGTTTGTCGTACGGGGAAATAAAACAGCAACAAACTTTTCACTGAGAAACTAACATCAACGAAGAACACTCGATAAGTAAAATTTTTCAAAGCCATAAAAATTGACACTGCTTACTACAAAACATACATATAACATGATTCGTGCAATGAATTTATGTTTCAATAAATAAAAAAAAGATGTGGGAGAAGTTGCAAATTATATTATTGTTAATGATTAATAATTATTTTTTTCTTTTTCGAATCAAAAACCGGGAGATTGTTATGTGGATTTCATGCGTAAAATATGATGATTCAAAGTTTAATAGTTTTAGAATTGACACAGTAGATAATGATAATCAAATAAAGTACTTAGAACCATGAAGTTCAGAAGCAATTCTCGTGTTTAAATTTGATTACTACAACAGTTAACAAACACACAAAAAAATCAAACTGTCATTGACATTAATGCTCTCAATTGATCGAAACTCAAAGATTTAAAAACTAAAATTCTAACTTTATAATTTTATTTACAATTTTTATATTAATTTAAATTTTAATCAGCATAAATAATTTTAAATTTTGATCAGTATTGTTCTGTTTGAATATTAAATTTGTCAAAACATAATTTAATCGGGTTTTCACGCATTTAAAATAAATGTGTGCTAAAATTTCCTTATGAATAAACAATCACAAGAGTAACACTTATCTTTTTAATAATCAAATGAAACTAATTCATGCGAGACCTGGTGAATTCAATGATTAATTCTTTTAAAAAAATATAATTATTCAGTTATATTCTGTATATTTTATTTCTATATTCTTATATAATTAACACGATTTCTGTGACAAATATTTTTTTTGTAATCACAAGAGAAACAAAATATTAAATTAATATTTACTCAAGTAAAATATTTTTTGTTATAAATCGCATGCGGTTTATGTGAGTAGAAAACACGTATTTTTAAATGTTTGCATGAGATTTTTCCAAAATATATTTTATAATAAATGAATTAGAAACATTCATGAAAATGTTGTCTAAAGGTCACAAGTGTAACAAGACGTACTGGCATAAATAAGATTTAATTAATTAAAATCTAAACAAATGTTCAAACTATACTGGCTTAATGCTGTGTTCACCAGGAATGAAATATTTAACTTTTACACACTTTACGAACCATGCATTATTAGTACTGATTTTCACATAAACATCTATAAAGCATTCTTTACCATTTTAAGTATCATAATTAACAGCCTAGCATAATGATGTCATATGTGGATGTCATCATGAAATGATACTATCACATTTATGTAGGCAAATATTAAGTGTCATACATTCGTGAAAATGTTACAAGCTTATAACATGGTGTCCGGCAGAATATTAAGGAATCTATGATTGGTTATTTTAATTACAGTTTCAGAAAATGGCTTGTGAAATATTAATCATTATAGTACATATAATAATTTCTGAAACGTCAGTCAGGCTTTCTGTGGAGATTCCGAAATATTTCATGGTTATGTGTTTGTGAGTATGAAACACGATAATTGCTTCCCAAAAATTATTTAATTAGAATGCAAATAGGTAGGTATGTTTGGGGAAGTACCCGAAATTAACTACTGATTACTTTACTATTGCCTACAGTAATTTAAAAAATACAGAAAAATCTTTGTTATGTAATATTCTTTTGTGGTCTGATTCAGACAATTTTCGAATTCCATTGTTCAAGGATAATCATTCCCAAAGTTGGATTATTATTTTCAATGGTAATTCATTTATACTAAAATTTCCAATTTTACTTTTATGGATACATGTGTCAGATATTCAAAATTATGCATTTTTTATTGCATTTTGTCCATTTATTGGAAAAATATACAGCATTTTATTTCTTCAGTTTTATGTTTCAACTTCCGTAAGTAATTATGTCTTATGTTTTAATTTATAAGTTACCTAGCAACTCCATTTCAGAATGTGTCACAAAAAGAAAAAAAATCTTAAATAATGCGTTCATTTCAAATTTTCTAATTCAGAATTATTTACAGAAAAAATCATTTGCGTAAAATACAAAGTAGATAATCTTTTTTAATCGAAAGAATGTATAAGAATGAATCAAAAATAAACGGTGCTAATACTGTTTAAACTGAATTTAAATATTAATAAAATACAAGTACAATAAGTAAAAATGACCTTTTTATATTTCGCAATTTAGCAGTGAACCTTATTACGTAAATGTGTACATACGATTGGATCCGTTATACTAAATTACTAATGAACACTTTAGAACATCAATGACGTAGCGAATAAGTAAAAAATTATTTCGATGGAGCTCAGCAATTTAGTTGAAAAGTATATCAATACAAAATTATATAAAATTATATAAGTGATTCAATACATAAAATATTACTAAACAATTGAAAAAAAGCGAGTACTATCGGCTAATACTCAGCCACCATCATGGTTTTAAATTTAAACAGTTTTAAGGATTGCTACATTATTTCCCATGTACAATGTAGTCCATATCTCATTCATAAAAACATGACTTATATACAACTTCCATAAAACATGATAAGGAAGATATGGACTAAACATTCGTAAAAAGTTTGTATTTTGTTTATGGCTACGCATTAGCCTTTTTTAAAAGTATTTAAATGTAATTCTGAATAAAACACAATATTTTTTTATGTTTATATGAGTGCTGTATAATTTTTTTGTATAATTAATATTCTCAGCTTATCTACAAGTACACTCGTATATGTCAATCAGCTGTAGATAAACTACTAGGGATTTTTACTTCATATATTTTGATTTACATTTCACAATATTTAATGATACTTAAACTTTTAAAAAATGCATTTCAAATGCATTGGAGTGAGGTCGTTTCCGAAATGAGGAATTTAAGCATGAATTTTACTCATTTTTGATAAGTTGAATTTGTGGATAAAAAAAAAAAAAAAAAAAAAAAAAAAAAAAAAAAATTAGACTCTTTAAAAACTAATAACAGACAGAGGATGGACTGAATGGGGTGGATAGAGCTTTATCATAGAGTGATATTCTATGATAAAAAGGAAGTACAGATTTGTGTATTTTTACTCAATATGCAATAAAACATATGAATAAAAAAATTTTCATGCCTTTCCTTTATTTATTCGTTTGATTTAAACATAGAATAATTTCCTTTATTAAAGGAAGGTACATGGGAATTTACTATTTTGGAATTGAGAATAGGCTTAATAGTTTAATGCATCGAATGCTCCATAATCATAAAAATCTCTAACTTGTTCATGTGATTTTTTATCGCATTGTTTTATTCCTATCATTATTTACAAGTTAATATTACTTTATTTCTTTAATAAAGGAAATTATTCTATGTTTAAATCAAACGAATAAATAAAGGAAAGGCATGAAAATTATTAGAAGACTGAATAATTGTACATCTGGCTACTTGGAGTTTAGATTATCGACACTCGACTGCATTTGAAAAAAATATGCAAAGTTTAAGATTTTTTCACAAATGAGACAGTTTTCTGACTCATTTGTTTTTCTTACTTTTTCAATTCTTACAGAACTTTGTTCTATATCTTACATATTAATACTTCCTGACAAAACAATCATACCAGTGCCACCGGTTAGCTGATTTACTCTGAAATACAGTCAGCAACAACTTATGTGAACTTTTAGCTCAATTTCAAATTTGAGAAAGTTCGCACATTATTGTTTGAGTTACAGTTTTTGCAAAAAACGTGAACAAAAATCAGTCAAGATATATATATATATATATATATATATATATAACAGATATACATATAAAAGAAGAACTATATATAACAGAAACTAACATAATTTCAAGTTTGATGAAACCTTATACTTCAGCTCTTAAGATTCTGCTATTGTAGAAAATTGCAGCACAGAAGCTCCATTTTTTGGGCGATTTATATTAAAAAAGGATCAGCACTAAATCATATCATGGGCCAAACAGAATCTAAAGTTTAATGAAAATTCGTGCATTGGTTCTTTAGATTAGCTATTGCGAATCCAATACTTTTTTTCTTATAAAAATAGAAAGTCAAAAAGAGAAAATTTTCATAATATATTGTATATGTTAAATCATCATAGAAATTTAGATTCGCTATTCTCGAAGAATGCCCCAGAGCTTTAAAATCCTTTTCAGGCACAAGTAATTTTTCTGAAAGAATCTGGAAAAATGGGTAATAAAAAAAAAAATATTCTCTTTTACGCAATGATTATGAAATAGGTTTTCTGTAATTTATAGTGCGAGTTTACAAATTCTAGATTAGTAACTTTAAACTGTTTTAGCAAACAATTGAAAGTTGCACACCTCCAAGCATGCATCGTAACTGTGCCTAGTTTATGTTTAAGAATCTATCAAGCAATACTTAAATTGATTAAAAAAATATTTTTTATAGTAATTTCTTTTATGTATTTGAAAATTAATTTTTTATAATATCAACAATTGAGTAGCTCACTTTCGCAAGAGATGCGGTTTTCGGATTCAGTTTCTTTTGTTTTGTCACTTGCGTCGACGTTGTAAACGTTCTAATGCATTTCAGAGAATGTGTGGATGTTTTTGCTTTCTTTAATAATAATTATTAAAAGTTATATTTTTAAAAATAATTTTTAATAAAATGTTATTTTATTTGAGATTTTGGTACTTCTCTATTATACCGTCGACCAATTTCGCCAATTTATACAAATCGCCAAAATAATAGCCAAATTATACATATTGACATAATTTTTATTTTAAATAACGAAAAAACAAATAAATAGTGGAATATTAATAAAAATTCAAATAAATCAATCCAGAATGCCCCAGAGCTTTAAAATCGTTTTCAGGCACAAGTAATTTTTCTGAAAGAATCTGGAAAAATGGGTAATAAAAAAAAAATTTCTCTTTTACGCAATGATTATGAAATAGGTTTTCTGTAATTTATAGTGCGAGTTTACAAATTCTAGATTAGTAACTTTAAACTGTTTTAGCAAACAATTGAAAGTTGCACACCTCCAAGCATGCATCGTAACTGTGCCTAGTTTATGTTTAAGAATCTATCAAGCAATACTTAAATTGATTCAAAAAATATTTTTATAGTAATTTCTTTTATGTATTTGAAAATTAATTTTTTATAATATCAACAATTGAGTAGCTCACTTTCGCAAGAGATGCGGTTTTCGGATTCAGTTTCTTTTGTTTTGTCACTTGCGTCGACGTTGTAAACGTTCTAATGCATTTCAGACAATGTGTGGATGTTTTTGCTTTCTTTAATAATAATTATTAAAAGTTATATTTTTAAAAACAATTTTTAATAAAATGTTATTTTATTTGAGATTTTGGTACTTCTCTATTATACCGTCGACCAATTTCGCCAATTTATACAAATCGCCAAAATAATAGCCAAATTATACATATTGACATAATTTTTATTTTAAATAACGAAAAAAACCAATAAATAGTGGAATATTAATAAAAATTCAAATATAAAAACGAAATTAAACTCACTTAATGACATTTAATAAGTGAATCTAATTTAATGTCCTTGAAAGTGACATTCACGATCATCCATTATTGGCATTTAATCTTATAGTTTGGCGACAATTTTTTGGTCGACGGGATAACCTAGAAGTACCGAAATTTTTTATGAATATTCGGGTTAAGGCAGCATAAAACCTGACTCGTGCAGGATTCTAATCTCCACTATTTCCTGTATAAAACTTGCTTTTTCTCAAGCGCACTCTAACAAACATCCTATGTTATTAATGCATTAATCGAGCAATTTGTATATATATATATATACATATATTCGCCATTAGGGGCGTACTTGTTCTTTTTCTGAAAAAAATGTCTTATCATTTTCTTCTCTTCCACTTTAATCTGATGTCATTGTGATTGTGGTGTTCTGCTCGTTTCTGCAAGTGATGCCGACAGCTTTGCCACGTTAAATTATATACTAAACACTCATCTCTTTGTAGTCATGTGAATATATGTATTATTTAAAAATGTTAACGAGTGCTTTTATTTAAATCACTCATTACTCTTTCTACAAGAAGGTAATATTAAACTATGTTATAGGAAAGCAGAATCTTCAGTCAATTTTTACAAGTATAAAATCGAGGTAAGCATAACTTATTCACATACATGTATAACCATGCTGAAAGATTTAATAATTGTTACATGCACTTCCACCTCTTAGCACTGTTTCTTCCAGTATCAAGTGGCATTTTTTAAGATTTTTATCTATAGTTTTTTTCCCGTTTTGTTGTAATGAACATAAACACTAAACATTTTTGATATATCAACTATCACAGTTATCTTAGTTTAAAAGAGATAACTAAAATAATCACAAATCAAAACCTCTAAAGGTGTTATTTACGTCGATAGAAATAGTGTTAATGTTTGTCCACTTTGTATATGAAATTACTGCAGAAATCATTTCACATATATGATTACTTGTGTACTGTAAAAATCAATAAATGTTAAATAAACACAATTTAAAGGAGAAAAGGTAAAAGAAAGAAAGAGATCTATTCATTTTGGTGAAGATTTTATTTAAAATTGTGTGAAGGAGCAAAAGATGGAGGCAAAGAAAGTAGCTGGTGATGAGGACGTGGTACAACAAATTCTAGCTGGCGAAGATGGCACAAAAGATGTCAAATAACACAAGTCACAATTCGGGTAAAAAATGTCACGTTCGGGTAAAAAATGTCACAATTCGGGTAAACAAAGTCACGTCCGGTTAAAATAAGTCAGAAATATCAGGAGTCGATGCGATGATCTTAAAGCATCTTGTATGTCAACATTAGGAAAAAAATATTCAGAAACAGCCGCTTGATGTGTAACAATGTCATTTCTTCTTGCTGAAGAGGGCGTTCTTGATCTTTTTGGACAATGGCAACCTGAAAATAATTTTAAAAATTAGTGAAAAACGAATTATTGGAAACAATTCTTTGTTTCCAATATTGTTACAGTATATAGACAATGTACAATAAACACAATATTGTGTTTATTGTACAAATTACAACAAATTTCTAATTGCAAGTCGGTTTTTTTTTCAAATTCCAAATGTTTTTTTCTTGCTTTTTAATATTTATTATTGATTATTTTGTATAGGTTGTGTGAAAATTATGGCTAACTGAGTAGTTTCGTATTTTTTCGACCTAGGTTGCTTTTTTTTCCTAGTATATTTTCAACTTCACAACTTTGAGTTTCGAAATTTTAAAGTAAAAATATAGTCAAAAATAAATAAATAAATAAATAAAAATAAATAAATAAAACAAAAATGAAAAATAAAGATAAATAAATAAATAAATAAAATAAACGGACTGAAACATTACAAACGTATATCGACAGACATCAAACACAAATATACCAGCAAAATAAAATCTGAAAAATATCATTATGAGAATAGTTTCAATTTTAGAATCGGCTGTAAAAGTAGAGCTATCCTCATAAAAAAGAGAAAACAAACTCATAAAAGTACAAACGCATACTCTAAAATATGGACCTCTTGTATCCTACTGAAAAGAACCATTTAAAAATATTAAAATACAAGAGAGAAATCGGTAAAGATTTCTCCCAAATGATTAACATTAGAGTTCTCGTTTCTTTGTGTGACTAATATAGCATATTAATTTGTGTCTACCGTTATAAATGAAATTAAGAAAAAAGCAACATGTTATTAAATGTATTTTTAATAAAATTTTCAAGTTCTTCTGAGCTTGATTAGGCGAATTTAAAAAATCTTTATTTTGAACAAAAATTGATGCGTGAGAGGGAAAACTCGGTATTTTTTAACATGGAGCATCAAACATTATTTGAAACATCTAAAATGGTTCAGAAAAATTTATTTTTTGGTGTTTTGCAGTTAAATCTAGATTTGCAAAATTTTATTTCAGTAAAATGATTTTGTAATTAATCCTTAATTGTGAAAATTTGGACAGTTTTCTGCTTACTAAAGTCTTCATCAATCACTAAGATTCAGATAAAAATAATAAGTACACAAGTGAATACGCTGACAGATTTTTTCAATTGAAAAATATAGTTATCTAAAAATATCTTTGATTTTATTTTTTAAAAATACTGTTTTAAACACTTTCCAATATATTTGAAAAATGTTAATGAATTCATGCGGTCTGTTTGTCTGTAAATGCTCTAAATAGAGTTCTGCGTAGTTCACTACAAGATGATTACTTTAGAATACAACATTTCTGTCTTTTATCTTTTATTTACAGGGTTGCACAAAATAGTTAAAGTCATTCATGTTATAGAGATTTTCCGGAGGGAAATTTGCAACTATTCTACATATATTTTAACTGAACTAAATTTTTATATGCCTGTAGTTGATGGATGTAAATTCATACATTTATATACAGAACTGTTCGGATAATTTTTCAACAGTAGATAGGAATTGCAGAAATTGTATTTTACAAAAGTTATTATATATGTTTCCAACTAGTTCAATTTGATATACTATTTAACTTCTTATACTGTGAAGTTTAGTTATAGTTTTCAGAATGTATTGGAAAGTATTTCATAATCTATGTTTGGCGCATGATTTTTCTTCCTTGTTTGATTTAATTGTAATGTTAAGTGGGGACGAAAGTGCATTATAATACCAGCGTTAAATTCAAACTAGATTCACTATTGTAGATTTATTAATTCCCTGTCTGCTGTAAAAAACGTTACAAATTAAGAAAATTACAATATGCAGTTAATTGTTAAATATGTTATCAATAAATTTTTCAAGTTCTTAATCATCTGAATGAATTTTTTAAATCTTTATCTTTAGTTTGAGAGAAAATTTATATGTGAGAGGGAAAATTGAGTATTTTTCAAAGCTGCATATCAACAATTATTAGAAATATCTACAACGGCGCAGAATAAAGATGGTATTTTGTGACGTTTTGCAGTCTGCTTTAGATTTGCAGAATTCTATTTTATTAAAATAATTTTGCAATTAATCCTTAACTGTGGAAATTTGGATATTTTTCTGCTTTCAAAAGTCTCTATCAATTACTAAGATTCATATAAAAATAATAAGTACCTAAGTGAAATGCTGACTAATTTGTTCAACTGACAAATAAAGTTAAGTAAAAATGTGATTGCTTTTACACACAGACCCATGTATATATAATACTTTTGAACACTTTCCAAAATAGTTGATAAGTGTATAGAATAGAACATTCCTAGCATTTATGATTAATTTACAGTGCTGCACAACAGTATTCACGCACTATTTTCCTTATTACAGGGAATTTTCGAAGGGGAATTCTCAACTATCGTCTAGATTTCCTAACTCAACTAAAATATTTCATGCATGTAGTTTATGAATATAAATCTACATATTAAATACAAGAATTCTCAACGAATTCGATTTGTTATTTGGCTGTTGATGGGAGTTGCCGAAATTGGATTTTAATTGTTGATTATTATTTTCAACAATAACAGGATTGTTATTCGTTTTCAACTGGTTCAACTAGACATATATATTTCAACTTAATAAACTATAAAATTTTGTTACAGTTTCCTGAATGCGCTGGAAAATTGTTTATAATGTAAGCGCGAAGCATGATTTTTATTTCATTCTTGTCTATTTTAATTATAATGTTAAGGTGGGGACAAAAGTGCAGCATGACACCAGCATTAAATTCAAGTATTTTCTTTTCAGGGATTTTTGCAGATTCTGGGAGGAGGGAAATCGTACTTATGGATCAATAATAATCACAAAATTCTAGTTTTCTGAAGATTGGGTGGGGGAGGGTATCTCCATTGATGAAGCTCCCTGAATTCAATACCGGTTGTGTGCAAAAATTACAGAGAGCTAGTTAAAATGTGAAAGATAGAAGTAACACATTTTTAGACTATACATCTGATTATAATTATGTAACGATAATAATATATATCATATTTATTTTGTTCAAACATATTAAAGTTAAAAAAATTCCTGTCGGCTGGGCCTATAGGCGGAAGTAGATTTCGAAGAGTGCTCATTTTAACAACAAAAAAATATATATATGATTAGAGATAAACTCAGTTTAATAACTTCATTTGGCCGTTTATGAAAAAATTTTAATTTCATTTTTCTGCAAAAATTGGTTTTATCAGAATCATCTTACGAAAAATTCAGCTCAAATGCCCGTTTTGACAACATATTTTGAAATAGATTCTGAATTTATTAAAAAAAATCGACCAAAACAGTACATTATACAACTCCTAAATAACAAAAAACTGTCAGTTGAATGCATTTGAGAAAAAAATTGAATTTAAAAATGAGTCATAAAATAACCGATTTGTTGTTTGAATACATAATTAATTCTTTAATCATGATTGCTTCCGAAAATTTTGTGCGAAATACTCACTTTGACAGCATTTAAAAAAATATATTCTATCTTTATCAAAAAAAAGGAAAATGCGTCACAGTATATAGTTCCTAAATATAAGAGGATCTGTAAATTGGATGCGTTTGAGAGCGAAAATGGATTTTAAAACGAGTCATAAAAAACGCAATTTGATATGTGAAAACTTCCTTAAATTTTCAAATCACGATGACTTCGGGAAATTCTGTTCAAAATACTCTTTATGGTAGCTTTTTTCGAAATATATTCTGTCTTTATCAAAAAACCGATCAATGTATCACATTACATAGTTTCTAAATAAGAGGTTCTGTAAATTGGATGCATTTGAGAGCAAAAATGGATTTAAAAACGAGTCAGAAAAAAACGCAATTTCTTATTTGAACACTTCCTTAAATTTTCAGTCTCGATGATTTCTGAAAATTCTGTTCAAAATACCCTTTTTGGTAGCCTTTTTTGAAATATATTCCGTCTTTATCAAAAAACTGACCAATGCATCACATTATATAGTTCCTAAATAAGAGGATCTGTAAATTGGATGCGTTTGAGAACAAAAATGGATTTAAAAACGAGTCAGAAAAAACGCAATTTCTTATTTGAATACTTCCTTCAATTTTCAGTCCCGATGACTTTCGGAAATTCTGTTCAAAATACCCTTTTTGGTAGCCTTTTTTGAAATATATTCTGTCTTTATCAGAAAATTGACCAATGCGTCACTTTATACAGTTTCTAAATAAGAGGATCTACCATTTGGATGCGTTTAGAATCAAAAATGAATTTAAAAATGAGTCAGAATATAAGCAGTTTGAATTTGAGGTTTTTTTTCAAACTCCTATTTTTGTTTAATTTCTTTTTGCTATACGAATTGATCCTATGAAAAACTTGTCAGTATAAAAGTTGTAATTTTTTGAGAAGATGTAAAATAAATTTAATCAGATTTGATGTCTTAAAAATTGTCGGAGTTATGGATTTTTCTCTTTTTTCAGCGCACTTTTTCTTTTCGTTTTTAATTTTTTTCGTCGGTAAAAGTTGGTCCTATCAAAAACTTGTAAATACAAAAGTTTTAGATAATTTTAAGAACATTTACAAAAAATTTAGTTGGACTTGATATCTTGAAAATTGATGAAGTTATGAATTTTTTTCTCTCAAAATCCCTGTTTTTTTCGCCCTTTGAGCCCACTTCTAAATTTATCAAAAATCTGTCATGCATATATTTTTAGCCCATTTTTAAGAAGTAATATAAACTTTAAACTGATTCGATATCTACTTTAATTAAGAAGTTATGGCTTTTTTTCGGTTTTCACAAAAACGCCCCTTATTCCGACCCCCTTGGTCCGATTTTGCCCATTAACGAACTTAGCCAAGATTTTATCCCCTTTGATTTTATGTACAAGTTTGGTGGAGATTGGTGAAAAATTATAGAAGTTATCGTGTCCATAAAAAAGTGAGATAGATAAATACATAAATAGATAGATAGATAGATAGATATATAAACTGGTGCGATTGCAATAGGTAGTATTTCTTACGAAATCTACCTATAAAGCGAAAATAAGAGTACAAGTGCACGTGTCAAAAGAATTTTAATTAAAATAATAGTATATATAATTGAAAACTAATGCTTACGCTTTATGTCTCAGGATAAACATTTCTAGGATAGTAAAGTTTACTCTTCGTATCCATTCGTCCACATAATCTTTAGCTCTGCTTTCAAGAGTCTGCCACACCTCATCGTCTTTGTTCACTTTTATCAGATACGGCAAAGCGTTGGACAGATCAACCTTTTTCTCATTCATCAATTTTTTCCAAACAGCTTCTCTTTCCAATTTCAATTTCTCAAACCACTCCGAGGCATTTTGGCAAACTGTTGGATTCTTTTTCATGCGCTGCAAGGCCGCTTCAGCTTCGTGATCGAAAACAACAGACTCAAACATAAATCTGAAAAGAATTCTAAACTTATAGAACCCACAAAAAAGTTTAAAAATATGTTTAGTTACTGAAAATTATACGATAATACAAGATAAAAAGAGTTCCCAAATGCTTTAGAAGCATTTGAGGGGTCTCAAGGCTCTTAAAGCGTAAGACAACGAAGAAAAAAGACCATTTTCAACATTTGATATCTTTAAATGTATATGATTTTAAAACACACTTTTAATTGGTATAAAATATATAAGTACGTTCTTTCATTTCATGTATTTTAAAAGTTGCGAAATACAAAAGTAACATTTCTCGGGGGCTCCAAACTGTCTGGCAACTGATGAGCAAAAAATTGATTCAGTACAGTATATATCATTTCCATGGCTCTAGGCTTTGTAGAGGGCTTCAAACTGTCAGAGAATTGATGAGTAGAAATTGGTATGACAGCTTATGCGCAGGATAGCAAAATAAATTATGCAACTAGAATGATAACTTTGGTGCTTACTTATACTTCAGACTGTATAATGACCTTGAACTTAAATAAATTTGCATTTATGCACGTTTTTTATAATTTTAATGCAAATTTGTATTTACTTAATATTAAATTTTGAAAATTGAAACAGTATAATAACCTAAAAAAATATTTTCTGAAAAAATAAAAATGATTCAGTTTATGCATACAAACATGAAACATATCTTTTGAAAATTTTAATACGGAAAAACATTTAACAATGTTTGAAATATCTTGCACATTATTCTTAAAAAACGTCATCTGAAGAAAAATAACTTGAAAACTTCGGACGTGCAGATCCAGCTATGCTGTTAAAAATCTTGTCTTAATTTGAACCAAATTTTGGGGCTATATAGCTTCCACAATAAGATGGTGAAATCTTGAACTACTATTTGGAGCTCTTGTTGAAGCATAGTTCCAATAGTTGGAACAAGGTTGAAATAGGAATCTCCAAATCTTGGTGTGAGATTTCACCATCTTATGGTGGCAGCTATTGAGCACCAAAATTTGGTTCAAACTAGAGCAAAATTTTTAACAGTGATATTCAGCGTGTTTAAAAGCCATAACTTTTCTTCTAATGGGAATTCCAAGAAAACAATTATATCAAAATGTTCATAAATGATAGGAGTTTAAGATAAAAATATAATTTGGGAAAATTTTGATGCTTTATGAATCTTAAGACTCCTTAGCGGTCCAATGGCACCATATAAGCGGTATAGAACTTTTACTTTCTGGGTCCAATGTCAGATATATGCCAGCAAAAAATACTTAAAAGCTAAGCTTTTAAAGGGTTATATTATTAGTTTTTTTATTATTTTTGCATTAAATTTACTAATTATATGATTCAGCAATATAATTAGTAAATTAGAATTAGTTTCTCGAAACAAATTCACATTTCGTACCCAGAAAACATTTCAGAACATTGATGAGTAACGTTCAATATAAGAACAAGCCTTTAGGCAACATAAAGTAATCTTAGTCAACCAGGAACTACAGTAAGATACCATTTTTCTAAATATGTTTTCGAGAAATAGATTTTGGTAAATATTTTTAATGCTCACTTAAAAAAAAAAAAAAAAAAAAAAAAAAAAAAAAAAAAAAAGGTCTACATATTGGGGAGTACTTTGAGCCGTACCCCAAAATAATCTAGAATTTAAATCATCTTGTTAACCTATTATCAGGAAGACATATTAACCCATTTTAGGCCAAGCACAGAAATTTTATAAAATGTAGCATTATTTTTATTGAAATATGCTTAAATTACATACATTAAGACACAAAAAAAGATTCGTGCATGAAAAATAATATTTTATATGAAAAATAATATTTTATATAATAATATAAAATATTATTTCTTATAATGAATATTATGAATATGAATAATATTTTTATGACTTTTGTTTTATTCTTATTTCATATACAGAATTTGCAACTTTAATCTATTTTAAAAGCATATAATTCATTTCAATTGGAATAATAATATATTTTTAAAAAGTCGAATTTGTCAAAGGCGTTTCAAATTAAAACTCTAGCGTATTTTGAAATTTTTTTAAGAGAAAGTGTTTACTCCAATAGAATTACTAATATTTTATGGATATCTTCAAAAGCCTTAAAAAATAGAAGAAAAATAAAATTCTTGAAAAAAATGTGTCAGAGTGTTAAAAAAAAAATATTTATCGAAATGTTTCGTATACGAACCTTTGGCCGAAAATGGGTTAATAAATTTTTACTAATATAAAAATATTTTTGTTTCTATAATTGCTATAAAAATGTTGAATATACATTTTCTCTTCCTATGAAATTAGCTTGAACCTAATGGAAAGTAAACTTATTTCCCGCTAGTAGTACCAGTAATATGCACTAGCGTACTTGTACAAGTAATATTTGCGGACCTTTAAAGATTAACCCTTTTTTCTATTTTGTTTCTAAACGTAAAAAAAATAATTTCCAGCAGTACATTAGGAGCATTAAATATCTAGATTTAACGTTTGAATTTATTTATAAATTAGTATGTTATAAGCTTAGCGCAATGTATAAACTAGTCCTAATCCCAAAACTTTCTTTTTTCCCTACATGCTGATATTTCAAAAAATAAAATAAAATAAAAAAATAAAAATAATAAAAAGTTATTACACATGTTAATACTTTAGTATTATTACTTTAATATCGCACCAACTTTTATTTTCATCTCAAGCTTCATTTTTCTAATCGGATTAAAAACGAGTTTATCTCGATCATAATATTTAAGAAAATTAATATTTTTCGTTATTCTGTTGTAAATCAGCTGCTTAAGAACCACTGGACACTTCTGGTGGTATATTACCAAATTCATTGGGGATCTGCTGACTAGAGCCAAAAACGTACACAAAAATTTGGTTAGTCATAAAACAAAAATTTCGGTTCAATTCTATGTATAACATCATGCACTTTTCAATAAAGATAAACGCACCGACAGACAGTTATTTTGTATAAAAAATCGGGATCTCTGACTCTTAAAACATATAAGTACGCAGAAAAAAAATCGATTATAATGCTTTTTTCATTAGAAAGAAAAAAGTAATAAGCTATAAGTATAATACGAAACTATAAGCATAGTTTCAGATATTAGTACATTTTCATACATTCGTTAATAAATTAAATGAAATCTATTTATAGTTTCATTGGGTACATTCCTAACTTTGTTAAACTTTTTCTAAAAATTTATATACATTTATATTTTTCGGAAAATTTGTTTAGCAAAAATCTCACTGTACACATCTTCCTTTCCTGACCCCTCCATCAGTAGTAATATTATTATTGAATTAAATGTGGAGATATTTAAAAATATACAAATGTTATTTAGATGGATTGTGACATGATTGAGTATACTAAAGATGTGATAAAAATTTTTAAGTCAATAAAAAAATTTTAACTTACAAAAATTACATAAACTTACGTATCGGCTGCTAATTCTCTCCTTAATATTTTCAAATGCTTTTCATCTTTCCTAATGTATTCATCACTATCAATGTCATTGCAAGAACGAGATCTAAAAAAATATTATATAACAGTTTTGGTATCGTAATAATAATAATAATACTAATAATAATAATAATAATAACAATAATAATAAAGATCTACAAACTGACGTGTTGCTAAATGTGGCATCAAACAACAACGATATTAGTTAGAATGTGGAGGCTGTTTTAAACCTAACGAAATTACGGGGGCTATTATCTAAAACATGTTTGCATATTTACAAAATACTTAGCAAAAATATAGAGAATGTTTATGAAAGCATTTCATGAAGACATTTCTGAAAATCATGAAATTAATTTTATTCAAATAAATTCAGAAAAAAAATAAACAAAGCATGATGTTTATTAAATATTTTAAAATTTTTGCAGTTTATTTAGATATTCTACAATAAACTGCCGAATAACATAATAAATATAGTTAAAAATAAATACTAACGCACGTTACAAGCACAAAAAATTACCTAACTTGTTTTAAATTTAGCATAAAATCGGCTGTAAACTAAGCAAAAACAAAATATGTTAAACTATTGAAATGAAATTTGGGCAATGTAGTGTTCAATAAAATATGCCATTTGGCTATTTATTAACATACGGTACTTTATCCCCAAAATTATTGAATTCATTATGAATTGAACCGAAAAATATCGAAATTTCTCAATATAAATATCAAGTATAAATTATACTTAGTACAAATTATATTGGATTTATTTATAACATGATTATTCAATCGGTAAATGATGTGATCATTGAGGTTAGTTGAGTGTATTAGCCCTCCGGTATTCGTCCGGGATGGCTCAGTTAGAAAAGAATTGGCTGTTTCAGTCAATACATCCCTGGTTCGAATCCTAGTCCGGACTTTGTTTCACACAATTGGAAAACTTACTTCTGATATAAGTACATATTAGTCGATTTTACGCTTGGAAATTGTTACTTTATTTTCTTCAAACAGCAAATCAATGTTTTCCAAATACAAAAATTACAATTTCATAGTAGAAGAATGACAATTATATTTACTGAAAGGAAAGAATTTTTAATTTTCCAAATAAAAATTTCAACATGGAAGGTTAAAAAAATTAAATGCTTCCAACTGAGCTATCCAGGGCGAATACTGGAGGACTATTTTACACACCTAACCTTAACGAACAAACATCTGGTTTGATAGTATGGATCAGCTCAACAGAATAAATCGAAGGTCAGTGTATGGAACTGTAGAAAACGCTGCATACGAAAACATATTAGAATAATTTATAAACCGATTATTTAATCTGTAAATTAATTATTACACATGTAAATTTTTCAAGTGGGCGAAAAAAAGTCCGGGCCAAGATTCGAACCAGGGATGTATTAGCTAAATCCTTCAATGCTCTTCACTGAGCCCTCCCGGACGAATACTGGAAGAGTATTTCACCCACCTAACTTTAACGATCTCACAATCTGGTCTGATGCTATGGATCAACTCAGTAGAATAAATGGAAGGTCAGTATATGTAGCCGCAGAAAATGCTGCTTAGGAAAACATGTTAGAATAATTTATAACGTGATTATTCAATCGGTAAATTAATTATAAAAGATGTAAATTTTCCGAGTGGGCGAAAAAAAAATACATCCTGGGTTCGAATCCTTGCCCAGACTTTTTTCACCCACTTGGAAAATTTACAACTGTTATAATTAATTTACCAACTGAATAATCATGTTATAAATTATTTTTAATATGTTTTCGTATGCAGCGTTTTCTGCATTTCCATATATTGATCTTAAACAGTAATGCATTTAAAATTCCATAAGTGCATTTATTTTTGAAATATTAATTCTTGTAAATACTTTTTAACCAAATTATAGTATAATCTCAAATAAAAAATTAGCGTTTATCTCCTTTTAGCTTTGCGCATATTTTTGAAACACTAAATGAAATCATTCAGAATGTGTCGTGTTTAAAACAAAAACAATGAGTTCAAAATTGCTCACTTACGTAAATTTCTGCAAGAAACTTTTAAAACTCATTTTTCTCACTTTCATATATCAAAAATAACAATTTTAGAAAATATCAAACGTTTTAAAGCAAAAATCGTTTAATCGTTAGCTCTTAGCAAACTTCAAGCATGAAGATTTTTACTAGAACAACATTTAATTGAAAATATTTAACATTGTTGCAACAATAAATTATAAAACATATTTAACAATGGATATTGAAAGACAGCTTTAATAATGATTTAACAATGCATAATAGCAGCTACAAAGTAACTGTTATTTTCTTTCGTTTAAATATCATTGTTATCAAAAATTACAAAACACTCTCATTGTTGGAATATTCCGCGTGTTTAATTAACTTTTAATTTCTTCCTAAAAACTTATGGAGCTTTCTTGAGTTTAGTGTTACTCGTATTTTCAATAAACACTCACGCACGTATATACATAAAATTCACAACATATAGGCACACATGTATACAAAATTCAATACAGCCATCTTTGTAATCATATTTATATTATTTAATAAAATGTTGCTTTGTGTCTAAAAAATAAATTGGAACATGAAAATCAAACTTCTTTGTCAAAATGAACCAATTCATGATAATTTGAATTACATAAATTTTCAACCCATTCTTCGATTTTCAAAACACAAATGCGAGTTTTAATTACCTGAAAAGACTAAAAATTCATAAAATTCAAATTATCATAACTCGGTAAATTTTGGTCATACAAAAGAATTTTTTTAATGGATTTATACGGCGTAAGAATTTTTTTTTTTATAAATATAAGTCACACGAAAAAAAGAGTAATAATAATAATAATAATAATAAAAGGGTATTTTTTGTATAAGCGAGGGGTAAATTTTAGGAATCTCAGCTTTTAGTTTTCAGTGAGAAAATTAGAAATAATGCTTTGATGTTGAAATAAAATATTTTGGTTTGTGGTATTAGTATTATTATTACTGCATTGTACAAGTTTTATGTAAAATGAAATGTGGGAAAAATTTATTTTTAAGTGAAATGAATATAGCACACTAATGATGAAAGAGTAATATTCGAAGATTTATCTATAGAGTCAGAATAACAATAAAGTACCGAATTGGGTTTTGCATTTTAATACATTTATAATACTACAAATTACGCATTTAAAAGGTATTTTGGATATGGATTCATTTTGTATTTATTTTTATATTAAAAATATTTTATAACTACGAAAATTATATTTCAATAGCAGAAAAATCACAATTACGTTTGATAAAAGGAAAAAATAATCTCAATAAAACTAAACATTGCAAATTAATATATAATAATAGTTTTTAATTTCGTCGCTGCTTTCCTTTTTCAAGTATAATTTTTGGACTACATTTTAAAATCACAAGAAAGTGCAAAATATGTATGATATAAAGCAGACATGTCAAATTAGTTAACCACTGAGGGTCAAATATAAAATTGTTTGTAAATCCGTGGGCCACATTACAGAAAAATACATGTTATATTATCATCTCACGAATGAAATTTGTGTCTTACAAAGTCCAGCATTCTTTCTTAAAAAATTAAAATGCAAAATTTTATAAAGTTCCAATATTTTTTTCACCGGAAAATTAAAAAATATATATATTTATCAAATAATAGACATAAATTTTTGATAGCCTTTTCTATCAATATTATAAAGGCTAAACTGATCTGTGCGTAACGGATATGGCATTTTGCGAATGGAAACACTTTAAAATTTAAAATGAAATTTTGGCTTTGCAAATTCTGCAATTGCAAACTTTTAAACTTCTAAACATTGCACATTTTCAATTTTTACATCATCGTATACGGAAAAAATGTACTTTTAAATGAAATTTTTTGAAAACTGTATTTTAATTTATTTTTGAAATATCATTTTTTTTGTGGTTTTTAATTCCGTTTTTCCAATTGTGGCAACAAAGTACTCCATTTCCTTTAAAAGAAAATGGAGAAAAGCCGAAAAAAGAAGATTAAAGTATCTTTAATTTGCCATTTTCTCCTTAAAAGTGAAAACATTTGAAATTAAAATACATGCTGTATCAAAAATATCGTTTGTTAGAAAACCCAATGAATTTTGGCTTCTTTTACAAAACTTCATTTACAGTTTTAAGAATATAAATAGTTTAGATGTGTTTCAGTTAATAGCATCGTCTTAAACTTCATTTACAGTTTTAAGAATATAAATAGTTTAGATCCTTTTCATCTAATAGCATCGACCCTTCAAGTTTTGAATTAAATTGATTTCAAAATGATCAAATTAAAATATTTAAAAAAAGTGAATATGAATGGTGAATTACTCTAATGAAATGGTAAAAAAATGATGTCGGGTGTAGATTTCACGGGGAAATAATTCTATGATTGAGTCAAAATAAAATAAATTTCTGCCTTTTTTTCATTTTGGACTATTAGCATAAGAAATTTAATTAATAATTTTATCATAATAACATACCTTTATTATTTTTTGCTGCTTACATGTACGATTAAAGTTTAATTTTCACAATTTCTACTAGTGAGTTTTATAAAAGTAGTTATTATTAAATTATTGTGTATATATTACAGAAGTAGTATTTTTTTAAACTTTAGGTTAAAAATAATTTGTTCAAGAGTTAGACTTACCAATATGGTGCTTTTTTTATTGTAACTAATTTTGTAGCTTTATTATAAATCAAGGAATCAGTTCGTTTTTAAACATTTTCTTTCGTCGAAATTCGACCGGTTCTATCTCGTTCTGTTAATTTAATATTAGCAAGAATGGCGTATAAAAGTACTTCGGCCAACTTGGATTAAAATTGTATTCAGATAAAAATAAAATAGTTTATAACACAAAATCAGACATTAAAAATATTAAATCGTAATAAAAATGATAAAATGATGTGTTTCTAAGGGTTGTAGCCAGATAAGTTGTAAATGAGATAATATTGTAAGTTTTGAAATTGTTTTTCATATAACCAATCGTTACAGAAGAACTGTTATTTGTAATATAAAATTACTCTTTAAAGAACAAAATTTATAATTTTATGATAGAAAAATAAAATTTTACTGAAAATATCTTGTATGGTGGTTGTATCAAGCGTAGGAATACTTTCCAAAAGCTTCTATTTTTAAGCACGCTTCATGTTTGCGAATGAAAACAACCAATTATGTACATTTTGTGCATCATTTTTTTATGAATTAACAATGTAATACACTAAACAACAAATATTAAAATTATAGATTTCATTTGATTATTAAATTTCGAACTACATTGTAAATATTTTTATCAGTGGCATTTATGTACACTGTAAAAAAAAAAAAAAAATCTGTAAAGGTACTAAACATTTTCTAGGAAACTGGGATTCCAAGAACTTTTCATGTAACGGTAACAGGAAAAATTCATGTAATCGATTCCGAAACTTGAATTTCTGCTGTTACCGTTACAGGAAAAGTTCTTGGAATCCCAGTTTCCTAGAAAATGTTTAGTACCTTTACAGATTTTTTTTTTTTACAGTGTAGTCCATCTTATATTATTTTAAATTTCTTTAACTGTTCTGAGCCTGATTTCTTCCGTATTGCACTGCATATTTTGAATTTCGTGTCATTAAATGATTTTTTTAAGTAGATGCATTGTCTTTCATAATCTTCATGAATAGACATTTTTTAAAAAAATGAAATATCAATTCAAATTACACAAAATAACTACTTAAAAGGTATTGTAAAAATATAGATATTATTTATTTAATTCACATGAGATCTTTCGAATGCCCACACATTCATTGTCAAAGGAACATAAAATAAGATAATTGATTAGAAATAGAAAACATCAAAATAAAACAAAAGCAAAAACAGTCCGTATAAACAAAGTCACGATGAATTCATCGAAACATCAAGGATATTGTACCAGAATGTGGGAATATTATATGAATCAAATTATACAAAATAACTATTTAAAGGATGTTGCAAAAATATAAATATTATTTACTTAATTTACCTGAAATCTTTGGAATGCCCACGCATTCATTATCAAAGAACATAAAATAAGATAATGCTACAATACACAATACATTGTATATATAATACAGTGGTTTTGACTCATTCACTGTAAAAAAAAAAATAAAAAAATAAATTAAAAAAAAAATAAAAAAAAAATAAAAAAAAAATCTGCAAAAATAACTTTTCCTGTAACGGTAACAGCAAAAATTCAAGTTTCAGAATCGATTACATGAACTTTTCCTGTTATCGTTACTTGAAAAGTTCTTGGAATCCCAGTTTCCTAGAAAATGTTTAGTACCTTCGCAGATTTTTTTTTTTTTTTTTTTTTTTTTTAGAATGCTGAGATGTCAATTTGAAACTCAAACATTGCGCATATCAAACATAAATATTTAACTTTTTTTTAGATATTAACAGCACTACTCGGAATTTTTGGTGTTTCTTGAGATAATACAGAAATTTTTTTACTTTCTTCTATAGTACTCCTCAAAAGTTGAAGCATTCTGCAAATCTTGTTTGAATAATTGAAGAAGAAAATATTTTATGCTAACTTACAATAAATACTCTACATTTAATCAAAAAAAAATAAAATAAGCCATTTTAGGTGGTTAAAATAAAAGATATATTTATTTTTATTTAATTTTTCTTTTGTCTTATAAACGATGTCTCAAAATTTTAAGCAATTTTTTAGAAACACGGGATTGGCCGTGTGTAAGACGTTGTATGACATCATATTGCACTTGCATTATAAATCATCATATTGCATTATAAAAGTATAAAAGGTGGCTAATTTATTTCCTCTTGTTTTAAAAATGCCAAAGGGAATATTATTCACAAAATGGGAGATTTTGAAAGTTTTTAAATTGAAATCGCAAAATAAAACTGTTTCTGAAATTGCAAAAGTTTTAAATCAATCAAAGCGAAATATATATCAAGTACTGTCTAGAAATGATAATATTAAGCGGAAATCAAGATGTGGACGACCACATATTATGATTGTTCAGACTGATCGGAGAATACGGAGATTGGTATTTACATAAAATATGTCCATACGGCAAATTAAAAATAATCTCACTGTACAGATATCCAAAGACACTGTACATAGACGTAATAAAGAGTGTGATTACATCATGCTAAAGAAAATGGCTTGCAAACCGTATCTCAAATTGCATCACAAACAGGCAAAAAAACACTGGGCTAAAAAAAACATGTCCTACGGGAACAAATGGCTTACTGTTTTATTCAGCGATGAGAAAAAATGGAGCTTAGATGGAGCTGCACTGTAAAAAAATTTGTAAAGATACTAAACTTTTTCTAGGAAACTGGGATTCCTAGAACTTTTCCTGTAACAGTAACAGCAAAAATTCAAGTTTCAGAATCGGATACATGTATTTTTCCTGTTATCGTTACATGAAAAGTTCTTGGAATCCCAGTTTCCTAGAAAATGTTTAGTACCTTTACATATTTTTTTTTTTTACAGTGTGATGATTGGGAAGCGTATTGGCATGATTTAAGAAAGGAACCAAAGACATTTTTCAGCAGGCAACAAGGCGGTAAATCTCTTATGGTTTGGAGGGAATTTGTATTTAATACCCAGACCTCTCTGGCTTTTCTAAAAGCACACTGTAAAAAAAAAAAATCTGTAAAGGTACTAAACATTTTCTAGGAAACTGGGATTCCAAGAACTTTTCCTGTAACGGTAACAGCAGAAATTCAAGTTTCGGAATCGATTACATGAATTTTTCCTGTTACCGTTACATGAAAAGTTCTTGGAATCCCAGTTTCCTAGAAAATGTTTAGTACCTTTACAGATTTTTTTTTACAGTGCAAGACAAGATTTTAAAAAATATCAACAGACGCTAAGCCAACATTTGCTTCCATTCGATAACATTTTGGACAGTCCTGAATGGACTTTTCAACAAGACAATGCCTCAATTAACGTATCATATTCTACGAAAAATTTGGCTTTCTTATAAAAATGTTAAAGTTTTTGAATGGCCAGCTTAAATCCAGACTTACACCCGATTGAAAATGCTTGGGGTATTTTAACCCGCCAGGTTTACGACAAGGGAAAGCAGTATGACTCTTTTGTAAAACTCCAAGAAACCATTGAAAAACCATGGTACTCTTTGCCACAAGAAACACTGCAAGAACTAATAATTTCGATGGACCCCCGTTTATTTGAACTAATCAGAAATCACCGAAAAATATTTATAAGTAAAAGCTCTGTAAAAGTTATAAATCTGGTTGCTTTTGACGTTGTGCACAAACTTTTGAGACAGTTTTTTTTTCGAAAAATTTTTTTATTATATTTTTTACAATTAGGTAATTTTTTTTTTAATTTTGAGAAGATACACATCTTATGCTTGTACACAGAACTTATTTTAACAAGAAGAAAGTATTAGATTTGTGAAAATTTTCAAAATCCGGTTTTTGACGGATTTACACATTTTACGGGCCCGAGAACACGAAAAACATGCTTTTACAAAGCGTTTGTCTGTGAGTCTCTCTGTCCCTATATGACAAAAATTTTGTGGGCGCTCTATCTCTGGAAATAATGCACGGAATTTCACCAAATTTTGGATCCTGTTAGACCTTGATATAAACTAAAGAATCAGAGAAATCAGATGAAATTTTATTAGTTTTTGGTGTATATCGCTCAACAAGTGGCGCTGCTATGCTGTATTATTTAGAATTTCCTCACTAGCCAAAACTCAAAATCTAGAGAATGCATTTTTATAAAACTTTATGTTTAGTTAATATTTGAAATAACATGGAACTGATTACGTTTTTGTGCAAATCACTAAACAGGTGGCTCTGCCATGGTGCAATATTCGTGATTATCACAATAGATCTATCTCAAGAACTAGAACACGGAATTTCACAAAACTTCATATTCTGTGACACCTTAATATGAACTAGATATGATTAGTTTTTCGCATATATCACTCAACAGGGAGCGCTTCTATGCTGAATTATTTACAATTTCCTCACCAGCCATATCTCAAGATCTAGTACATGTATTTTCCAAAACTTTATATTTTATATATACTTTGTGTTTTGTCTCGTTATTTGTTTTGATGAAGTCCTGCTTGAATTATGAAATATTTCCTGAATAAAAAAGGCAATTCTCTCTTTTTTTTCTTCTGAAATGCCGACGGGTTAGTCTTCGGTAATGGGGCTGTATGGTAATTTCCATATTCGTATTTTAATGAATGTGTTTCACAGCTAGTATGGCATGCACTTTTGTTTTAAATAACATATACCATCATTTATGCTTTAGGCGAATATTTTGCATGCATCTCATTTACAAAATTCTAACTTGAATTAATGCTTATGGCGGTTCTTTAGTTCCCTGCTCAACAATGCGAAACTTTCTGTCTCATTTTTTGACTCATTAACGTAAAGACTTAAATGAGCAGGTCTGACTAGAGGTCTGCACGGGCCGAAATTTCCAGGCCCGAGCCCGGCCCGAAAGTTAAAATCTTGGCCCGGGCCCGGCCCGAACGAAAAAATATTGGCCCGACCCGGCCCGGCCCGAGCCCGGCCCGGCCCGAACGAAAAAATTATTGGCCCGACCCGGCCCGGCCCGAAAGTTAAAATGTGGGCCCGAACCCGGCCCGACAACTAACTCTAACGGAAGAGTTCAGACCAAAAAAACTTATCTTAGTCTTTTTTTCTTTCATGTTTATAATAATCTCTATTTATGCAGAAGTGCCACAGGTTGCGATTTTTACGCTTTTAATGATCCTTTGTTTGTTATATGTAAATGTTTCAATTATCATTAGTATTATTAATACATTAAAAAATTAAAAAATGGTATATGGTAAAAGTAAAATCTTCTAAAGCATTGGAAAAAAAAAAAAAAAATACGTTTTCTTCTTAGTAGATGTAAATGTTAAATATATATATTTTTTTGCGTATGGTTGTATTAATTTTGCATGAATGAACAGTTTTAAAAAAAATTGCTGTTTTCAGATTAAACAAAAATTTTGTCATAATCATGTTTTTTTTTTTTTCTTTTTAAATTCTATTTTAAGACGCCTAATAATCTACGATTCTTTAAAAAGGATAAATTCTAATGTTTAATTGTAGAATAATGACGACTTAAAAGTATATGTCTATTTTGCAAAAATTTTGGACCAAGTCTATTTTGGACCAAGCCAAACTTTACTGATTTGTGAACAGACTTTTCCACGTCGAGAAAAAGATTTTCATACGGGAAGATTCAACAGGAACCGATTATTTTGGTCCGTGAAGACTAGGAAGAACGAAATTAGTCTCGGCTTCGTGCGGAAAAAAAAGTTAGGCTCGGCGCGGCGCGGCCCGATACTCCAGGGAAAAAAGGCCCGAGCCCGGCCCGGCCCGGCCCGAAGAGATTAGTGACTAGGCCCGTCCGGCCCGGCCCGAGTCTTCAGAAGCAAGGCCCGGGCCCGGCCCGGCCCGAATGCCTTTACTGAAAATCGGCCCGAACCCGGCCCGCGGGCCGGGCCGGACTCGGGCTTCGGGCCGAGGCCCGGCCCGTGCAGACCTCTAGATCTGACTATTAAAGTGATTTGGAAGAGATATGAGTTTCCATTGTATTGTAAATAAACTACTCATCAAATTATGGGCAATTGTGGTCACGTAACGACTGATTTTTCTCCTTTATCATGGCGATGCATCTGGTAATTTAGGTGGAAATATCAACTTTGACCGTATTTTTAGAAGGATCTTTTGCCTTTACTAGAAAATGATACACATCTTTCGATTACATTGTTTTTGAATAAGAACACCTGTCAATATCGCCCCCAGGGGGAAACCTTCTTTAGGTATTCACGGGCTTCACAACCCCGGGCACCTGAGTGATCTTTCTCCTTTCGTTTTCCTCTTACTCCTCTGGTCTTCCTTTTCTCTTTGTTTCACTCTCATTGTGGTTTCCTCTTTCTGAGGTGAGGGCAATTCTGCATGGGCCGATACATCCTGTTTATCGACTCATGGAGAATTGTAAACCACCCATGTGTTGGCCGTGCGTGGCGACCCGTGTCGCTGGAAAGGGGGATCCTGGCAGTTGAGGGAAACCAACACACTGCTTTGGCCTCTGCTTCAGGTAGAAGGGAGGTGCATATTGGTCCCGTATGCATCAATCGCCTGGTCAGCTGACTTTGTCACTGGCTTTAATCGTATGCACAGATGTTCGCTATTGCGCCCAGTCCTGGAATTACTTCGATGTTTCCTTAATTTCTTTTTGAGATAATAAAAAATAGTACTACTTGGTTATCCCGTCGACCAAAAAATTACCGCCAAACTATAAGATTAAATGCCAATAATGGGTGATCGTGAATGTATATTCAATGACATTATACAAAATACACGTGATTAAAACGTCATTAAGTGATTTTTATTTCGACTTTTTTTTTTTTTTTTTTTTTGTATTTTCATTAATATTCTACTAATTATTTGTTTTTTCGTTATTTAAAATAAAAATTACGTCAATATATATAACTTGGCTATTAGTTTGGCAATTTATATAATTTGGCGAAATTGGTCGACGGGATAACCAAGTAGTACCTAAAAAATATCTCTATTGTGAAGTCTGTCTGTTGACTGATGATTATTCCTAAAGAAATTCTTAAAATTGAATACTCTAATCGTAATGTACGAATACAAGGAAATATATTGTAGAGGTTTAGGTGATGGAGAGTAGGAATGAAAGGGACATTTTGTCTTTATAAGCTTATAAAATAATGACACTAAAATATATCATTCTCATGCTTGCGTCTAATTTGTTGTCTAAAACCTTTGCTTTGATACTAGTAACTAGTGCTGTAAAACTAACGACTAAATAAATATCCGTGTGATGGCGTTATTTTAAAACTGACTACACGTTAAAAAATTATCGTTACTCGTTGCTGCTCAGAAACCGGTTATTAAAAATCTTCGTATGTACTAAAACTGCAAGAAGTCTAGTTACATATGGAACATGAGTATTTGGAAGAATTCGCATTTTTTAATCTCCACATATTGTTATGTGCTGCCATATCTGTCCATAAAACATAGATTTAATCAAGTTTCTAATTTTTTTGGTAAACAGAATTTAAAAAAGTCCTTCCGGCAATGCCGGGAGGAAGAGGTAGCTTTCATATACTTGTATATTTATTTATTTATTTTAAAGTAAGTTACATTGTTCAAAAATACTAAGCTCAAATTAGTGGAATCAATCTTATAAAATTAGTGATTTTATAAGATTGAATACTAGTTTTTGTCAAGACTGAATATTAATAGGAATTTTTAGAAATTAGTCATCTTTTATTCAACCTGGTTTTATTTTAAGCGATTTAGAGAGTCACCAAATTCCACTATATCATGAAGTGTATGCCATTTTAAAGCAACATGGTGGATTGTTCAGATCAGACCGTTTCAAAATGTCAGCCATAAGCAAAATTGAAAGTGCTATAACTCAATCATTTTTTAAGATATAGACAAAATAAAAAGTGTTCTGGAATCGTTGTTTTAAGTTTTAACACGTAAAAGAAAAATATTTTTAAACTTTTAATTTTTTCGCATTTAATTTTAAATTTTAAATTTTTAAAAAATTTTAAAATGGCCACTATTTTGAAACAAAATGGTGGATGATGCTGGCCAACGAACTCGGTCGAGACATTTGTATGTACTATGTACATACCAAGTTTCATTGAAATCGGTTCATAAATACGCGTGTTATCACGTGACAAAAATCAGATCGTTTCAAAATGTCAGCGATAAGAAAAATTCAAAGTGCTACAACTCAATCATTTTGTAAGATATAGACAAAATCAAAAGTGTTCTGGAATTGTTGTTTTAAGTTCTAACACGTAAAAGAAAAATATTCTTCAAATTTTGATTTTTCGCATTTATTTTTAAATTTTAAATTTTTTAAAAAAATTAAAATGGCCACCATTTTGACACAAAATGGCGGATGATGCTGGCCAACGAACTCGGTCGAGATATTTGTATGTACTATGTACATACCAAGTTTCATTGAAATCTGTTCATAAATACGCGTGTTATTACGTGACAAAAATCAGATCGTTTCAAAATGTCAGCCATAAGAAAAATTCAAAGTGCTATAACTCAATCATTTTTTAAGATATAGGCAAAATAAAAAGTGTTCTGGAATCTTTGTTTTAAGTTCTAACACGTAAAAGAAAAATATTTTTCAACTTTTAATTTTTTCGCATTTAATTTTAAATTTTTAATTTTTAAAAAAATTTAAAATGGCCGCCATTTTGAAACAAAATGGTGGATGATGCTGGCCAACGAACTCGGTCGAGACATTTGTATGTACTATGCACATACCAAGTTTCATTGAAATCGGTTCATAAATACGCGTGTTATTACGTGACAAAAATCAGATCGTTTCAAAATGTCAGCCATAAGAAAAATTCAAAGTGCTATAACTCAATTATTTTTTAAGATATAGACAAAATAAAAAGTGTTCTGGAATCTTTGTTTTAAGTTCTAACACGTAAAAGAAAAATATTTTTCAACTTTTAATTTTTTCGCATTTAATTTTAAATTTTTAAATTTTTAAAAAATTTAAAATGGCCGCCATTTTGAAACAAAATGGCGGATGATGCTGACCAACGAACTCGGTCGAGACATTTGTATGTACTATGTACAAGTTTCATCCGAATCGGTTCATAAATACGTTAGTTATCGCATGACAAAAATCAATATATATATATATATATATATATATATATATATATATATATATGGTTATATATATATATATATATATATATATACACATATATATATATATATATGTCAACATTTGAACGGAGGGTGGTTTTGGGGTCTGGGGGTCATGATCGGTGAAAATATACCAAAATTTTCCGGAAGTGCTTTCCTCCGGACGGCTGCAATAGGTAGCTTTTTACTTTTTGTAACTTTTATGCCGTTTTGTTACTTTTTGTAGCTTTTTACTTTTTGTTTGTAGCTACCTAATACGATACATAATTGAGTACAGCATATCTAAATTGTAGAATTTATTACCTATAAAAATAAGAATAATCAGAGAAAGCAATTTAGCAAGATTAAAAGCTTACAAAATTTATACAATAAAATTATGAAATGTAATTACAGAAACAAAATGTTTTTATAAGCAAATTCTCTCACTAATTTTACACTTAAAGAAATTATGTGTAGTGAAAATTAAATTTCTGAAATAATTTAAAAACAATGTGTTATTTCTTACGTGTCCTTCAAACAATATCTACACTTGTACTTCAATCCAATATTATCTCTGATACTTTTTATTTATATTTTTAAATACTTTTTTTTTCTTCAGATATGGATTTATAAATGACGTTTATAATTGTAAAAAAACGCCAAAAATGCTGTCGATAATTAATAAATAAAA
This sequence comes from Maratus speculifer, assembly GCA_964019185.1. Lineage (NCBI taxonomy): Eukaryota > Metazoa > Arthropoda > Arachnida > Araneae > Salticidae > Maratus > Maratus speculifer. Next base: position 162,248,490 of record OZ025294.1, on the reverse strand, counting down.
TAATACGCTTTGTAAAATTCACCATAAAATAAAAAACAAAGCATGGTGATTTTCGAGCTAATACTATAACAGCTGGTCATCAGCCAAAGATAAAGACGATTGTTTATAATTCTATATTAATACTTCAAAAATATTAAAGTTCTTAGGATTTTAATACATACATGTAATATAGACTGGAACTACATATCCTTTAATGTTTGTAGATCTTTCATGCGGGCTTTTTCATTGTAATTTTTATTTAATTCTTTAAATCCCAACCATGAGAAACATCTGAATTGGAGAAATATAGCCGACAGCTCGTGCAGCTTCCTTCCCCCCTCTTTGCTTCCACAATGGCAAAAATGGCAACCTACTGCTTTGTCCCTTTCGTCGGTTTTCAACTACCTGTTACGCCCCTCGTCTGTTAATCCCCAGATCTTTATTCAGATAAAGAGGTTGAAAAACATGAATCTTTTAAAACTTTTCTAAGATGAACTAAGGTTTACAGAGCATTGTTTTATAAATTTCTCTTAAAATTACAAATTTATCATTTTATTGATATAGAATCAAATCTTGTATGCAGAGAATTAATATTGTACTATTTTAAGTTCAAATTAGATTCGGTTATAGAAAAAAAAAAAAAGGCTTAAAGTTTAAATTTTTAAAGCATTGACTGAAAATATTGTAATTTATACTTTTACAAATTAACAATTGTTTATTTTGTAGTAAAAAATTAATTAAAATTTAGTATGTTACATATTTTTTCCTCTTATTGAAATAGGATAAAATACTAAAGGACTATAATAAAGGACTTCTATTTAATTTTTCATTAAGTCATATCTTTTCGAACGCTGTACACTAACAATTTCCATTATGCAGGCTCTTTTTTTTTTTTTTTTTTTTTTTTTTTTTTTTTTTTTTTTTTTTTTACTTTATAATTTTACTGTTCTCAAAAAAATATTGATACTATTTAGAAAAGAAAATGAAAAGGCATCATTTACATTTCGCCTATTTTATAAAGCATATTTAGATAAGTATACAGCATGTCTGAATTCCTTTATACTTCATTTACTATTTCACTTATAAATTTAAAAACAAATTAAAATTAAAATTTCCTTTTTTTTGTCATTGAAAAAGTATAAAGGAATAATAAAGAGTTCAATAATTTTCAGTAGACGTACATACTGTGTGTGCCCCCCCCCTTTTTTTCGCTTGCCAAATTTATTTGGGTATTCTTCATGTGTTATAAAAATTGTATTTAACCTTTCATTATGTTTAATGTGTGTTTCATCAACATAATTTACATTACAAGTATTTTCAAGCCTTTAAAACTGGTAATTTAATAACAACTCTGATTTATTAAAGAAATTTAAACTTATTAAAATGATATAATTATGTTCGAATTATTATAATAATGCATGTGAATATGTATTGATATGCGATAAATGTCAATGTTAAAATTAACAAAAGCATTTTATGAAGTCTGTTTCACTTCGATATGACTACAGTTCGTAATTAAGCAAAGCTAATCATGCTTAAACTGAAATAGCTGCTTTTATCGAAAATTTATTTATTAAATATATATATAACAAAAATTTAAATAATTATAGAAAATCATAGGATAAATTCATTGACACTAAAATAATTTTCAATATCTCAAAATGATGTTTAAATGAGTTCGGAATATAAAAAAATGTAAAAGTATGTACACTTTTAACTTTAATAGAATAATGATTATATGACAAAACTTCAATAAATGATATTTATTAAAACGATCATAAAATTTGTGTTTATTTCAGTATACAACATAATGATCTATGTTTGAGGCAGGTTAATGTACATTATGCATCGTTAACGGAGTGAAAACGGAAATGCCCTACTGTGAAACTGAAAGCCTAAATGAGGTTTTGAAGAGTAATTTTTATGGTAATAAACATTTAATATGTTGCCTCTTTTGGGTCATTTGAGATGGTTGTTTGAATAATGTATGATAAGAAAGACTAAAAGGTTAAGAACCTTTATGTTTTCCATTTTTATTGAATATTTCCTAATTATGATGAATGTGAATAAATTCAGTTGAATCACGTAATATGATTATCTATAATTGTTAGAAAAAGATTGTTTAATATTACTAATTAATACATTTATATACATTATTATTATTATTATTTAATATTTATCGTTATTTAATACCTTATCTTAGAGATAAAAGAACTCGATAAAATAGCATTTGAAATTTAATATTTAAAAAAATAATATGTAAAATACCAGCAAAAATAAGTAACAAAAATATGTAAAATACCAGCGTTAAATTATAAATGCTGTATTAAAAGTGTTTATTGTGAAGAAAAAAAAACCCTCAGTAACTTTGACATAATGACCAATAAATTTCCTTTTATTCTCATTTCTTAACTTTTAAACATAGCAAAATTTCAAGATGTACACAGTTAAAGGGGGAACTAAATATTCGTTCAAATGCAGTTTGTTTGATAAATATACCCGAATTTATAATTTTATACCTTGAAATTTTTAAGCCTTTTATTAAAAGAAAAAATTTTTCTCTGTCGCGTGTAGTCTCAGTACAAAAAGTTAATTCACTTGCACTTAAAACAATATAAATATTTCACCATTTTTCAAGTTAATATTCCATAGTGAAAATAAAAGCATCGATTAATACTTGTGTAATTTATATATAATTTATGAGAGAAACGATTTCGTTTGTAGCAGAATTCTGTGCAATTTTCTCGGTATTAATTGCTTTAATGCTGCCAATCCCTTTTGGTAAACTTCAAAAATTTATTATCTATAATAACAAAGAAAAGAAAAATGTGTACGTGTGTGTGTAAATGTGTGCGATGGTGTCCTGAAGAGACCGTTGAACCTAGAGCTTCAAAACCTGGAGGCGGGGGGGAAAGGGAAGTACATCTATAACTGAAGCTATGCACCTCAAAACCTATTTACATTTTGTGAATAATTTTTTCGATATTATTAAATTTTTTATGTGATTTTAAACTTTTTTTTATGTTGCGAGGCAATTTTCCCACATTAGTGAAAGGAATTCATTCCTTTTACTCAAAATAGAAAATGTTGTCCTCTTTTCAATAAATTTCATTCGGAATTCGGAATTTTTTTAAGACATTTTGTATTTTTTTCGTATATTGTAGCTATTTTGTGACATTGTCAAAAGAGCTTTTGTTTGAAACTTGTAGTCTGATTTACTAAATTTTCTCTAGTGAGATTTTTGAATTAGAGGAATTTTTAATGTGATTTTCAATTCGATTTTTAGCAGTTTTTCGAAGATTTTTAGCTTATGGTGTTAGCTTTTTTAACATTAATTAAATATGTCCGATTACAATGTTTTACCACTCCTTTAAGTGCTGTGATGTTTTAATATTTAGCAATTTTAAAGCAATTTTTGCGTTTTTCGTTTACTAATGAGGTGTTTTGACAATCGGGAATAAATTAAAGTTTCAAATTTTTCGACCAATATAAGAAATTTCACCATGTATGATTTTGAAATTCAGCGATTTTTAATACGTTTTTAATGCAATCGTTATTGATTTTTGAAGTTTTTTTTTACGTTCTAATGTTTTTTTTTTCATAAGTCACGAAAGATTTTCGATTGTAATGTTTTATCCATTAAAGCAAATTTTGGCTTTTGCGAAATTTAATTTTTAGATATTTACAATGCATTTTTCCTGCAATTTTTAAAGCATTTTTATCGCGATTTTAAGCATTTTTTCGATTTCCAAAGCGAATTTTTTCCTTGCAAAATAGGAATTTACTTTCAAACTGTTAGTCAATACAGTGAATTTCACCATATACAATTTCACACTGTTAGCGATTTTTAATGCGATTTTTCGAATTTTTTTTTTTTTAATTCCACGTTGATATATTGGTTTATTCATGAAAAAACAAACATGATAAAAATGTTTTACAGGATTTAGAGTACATTTTGAATTCTAGATATTTTTATTTTAAGTGATTTACAATGCATTTTTAAAGGCTCTTTAATTGTTTTCCGAGTCCCCGGATGATTTGTTTACTATTAGAGAAGTAATACGTTTCAGACTTTTATTCTTATATAGTAAATTTTATGACATGGAAATTAAGTTTGAATACGATCTAAAGATAATCCTATCGAAAGTTAAAGCGGTGCATTCACAAATTTGTGACACAGATGAAGCACAAATATGTATAAATTAATAGCAATAATGCTTAGAAAAAGCTAACAATATTTCGAAAACACTAGAAAATAATAAAAGAGATCGGAAGACGATTCAAAATTGAATATGGATTTCTGGTAGGATACTGGTCGCCTGGTAAAAGATAATTCTAATATAATCGATACAAAAATACTCGCAATAAAACAAATTGCAGAAAATATCTTGGATTTGAAGATTTAAAAAAACTGTCATAATCAATGAGAATTGTAAATTAGCTGAACTTAAAATTGACAATGGAAAATTATATGAAAATTTTAATCTGAAAAGAACTTTAAATTTGAAGATGATGACTAATGCGCTGCAAGCACTTCAAACATACAGAGCAGCCACAGTCAAACTTTTTTCCCTCGCGGGTCGCAAACTTATAATTGAGACACTCAGAGGCCGAAATCCACTTATAAAATGTTAAAAAATAGAGTGATTTAATTAGTAAGATATCGTAAGTACTATAGCAAAGCAATATAGCAAAGTTAATATTAACAAAGTAATATATTAAAGCTACGTAACAAATTTAATATTAACAGTAGGATTGAAAGATTATTGCGGAAGAAGTATTTACAAAAATAAGTAGTACCACTATTTTTAAACAATAAATTTTGTCGTAGACTTCTAGTCCAAATAATGTAAGAATATGTTATGAATTTTGTTGCTTTAAAATAGTGGGTAATAAATGGTTGCGGCAATTTTTTCTGGGACAAAAGTTCAACTCTGAATCGTAGTATTAGCAATATAATAAACATAAACCGTAATACAGGGGGGGGACGAGCAGTCAGGGAAAACACAGTAATAAATGGAAACTACCAGTATTTTCTTACAGAAAATATTTCAAATAATATAAGGGGATTAATCAAAACGAGTTTCTCTTTAAAAAATAGTGACAACATATTTAATTTTTTTTGCCCTGACTACTCGCAAGCCTGGTATTACTGTAATGTAAAAATGTATATTTTCAAAGTTCTGGAAAAAAATCAGGAGATTTTCTCTAATCTTTTGCTCATAAAATTTTTTTTTCATTTTTTTTAAATTGTGGAAATATCCTACAAATCTAATTAAATTAAAACAATATTAGAAGAAGTGCTGAAAACAAAGAATTTTTTGCATGAATGTAGTACAACTAGGAATAAATGTGAAAAGATTTTTCAACTAAAAACTCGCATTTAGGGTATTTTAACATATTTTAAAATTAGTTTATAAATAATACCCACATTTTCTCTTCCTATGAAAATACATAAAACATCAATAAAGGATGTAAATATTTTTAGGGATATCCCAATTATATTTATGGATGCAAATTAATGATTAGGTGTCTTGGGCACCAGGTTGAGTATGTCTGATATAGAGAGATTAATATATGAAATTATTATGAATATGAATCCGAATTAAGATATTGTAAAGACGTTGAAATGAAAAAAAGAAACCTGATGTTGATAAACATTAACGCTTATAGTGTAACGGCAAACTCACGGTGGGCGCTATTTGTAACGTTATATGCAGACATACTCAGTAGTTTAGGTTAAAACAACAAAGTTTATTCAAGTGATCATGGCCAAAGGGAAGTGGAGCAAGTCTAAAATTTTACACACTGAGAACACTAAGAACAGCTAAAATCATACTCACAGGCTCCAATCTAGCTCAGTCGTGGCACCGCCTAACACTTGACACTGTCTCCTGGCTGAACTGCTGAACAAAGCTTAGTTAAACAGCCCGTGGCTGTGGATATTTCTTTATTTCACCAATAATTAAAATGGAACTACTATTAAACTTTCTTACCACGGCCGACTCTTAAATCCACTATCCAAACTCCTTTCCACTTTACTGGAGGCCGTTGCTACTTTCTATTCGTCAGCACTTCGCTAAACAATCATCCACTTCGTTGTCTAATGGCAGAGGTCCGCACTCGCTGGCTGCTGGCTAATGCCAGAGACACACACAAACTCACCCCCAAGCTTTTATATGCTGCAAACTGAGATACTTCACATTAACATATTACTAATAACCGCGAGCTAACTGCGGAATTCGAAAGAGCACACACACACTAGAAAGTTAAAGTAAAAGAGAGGACAGATGTCGCTTTTACGCCTACAAAATGTTAAATTATTGACGTCACGATCTCAGAAACACTAGAGTGCCTTTATGACAAAAGGTCACTCCCTCACACCCCCCCCCTCGGATTCCGCAGAGAAAAAGGGCTGGGCCAAATGCATGCCCAGAACTTTTTCTTGTTATAAATTTCGAGCCGTAATAAAACACAGTGATGGGTGAAATTTAGCGCCGAAACATAACTTTTAAAATATTAACTTTGACCCATCACAACCAAAAAAAACTCAGTTTGCCTCAAATATTCACATATTCAATCCAATCATTCTTCTATCTTACAAATAGCCTCCGTAAAACTTCCAAAAACTCGTAAAATTTTCAAAACTAATTACTTCTTTCAAAACAGCCCACTCCACTGGGAGTGCTAAAATTTCTCAAAATACTAAACTTCCGAAATTTTTCTCAATATTGCAATACAACTATAACTTTACCAAAAATTTCTCCATAACTTTTAATATACTAGAATTCGCACCAAGTCCAAAAAACCCAATGCGCAAAAATTTTCCTCATCCAAATTCCGACTTCGTCTAGAATTACAATTACTTCATACTAAAATAACTCTGCTACTACGTAATACCTACAAACCCATTAGCCAATGAACTAACTCCCAAAATTCTTCAGAACTTAACTCCACTTTAACAATAATTGGGGCACATACGTACAGCGGCATAGCGCTGTGCTTATGCAACAATCAAAAAATATCAAAAATTTACAAAATGACGTCATCATGCTCTTCATCTGTATTAACTAAAAGAAAAATAGCAGAATCAATACATAACACAGGTATACTTCCCTGCAAGAAAATCACATTAACATTCAATTTTTAATACAATACAATTTCAAATTCAAACGCGGCTTAAAACTTCGCAACTTGCGGAAACCATTCCCAACTAAAGTACAAAACGCAACTCATAAAACACGAACGATAAGAAGAAAGTTAATTCATTAAATGTTAGTATAAGAGATAGAAACGCGTGTCAAGGACTTCTTGACCGCAAAACACGTGCGCGTCTGAACCGCAGCGCGTGTACAAAATAACCCAAATTACTATCTGTACTTTCTGAAAATTTAAACATACATTAACATACATTTTATAACACATGAACAATATAACAATATAGTAACATTTTTAACAAATAACACAACAATTTAACAATAGATCCAGAATTTTTAAAAGCAGTTAAGACCAAAATCTCAAACATACATAAAACTAACAATTTTGCAAACAAATTTTGAACACAATTAAGCACTAATCGTGAGTCCGTCAAAAAATTCCAAAAATGGCCAAAAAGTTCCAAACAGTCTTTCTGCTTTCTATTCCTTCATATTGCTACCACATATATGCACTCTAATAGAAATTTAATAAAGAACATTATCACCCAATCATAGAGATGATTCGCTGCTGGCAGGCTTCATACTACAGGATGGCTTTCTCCTCCTGTCCCAGAAACCTTGTACGAAGGATCTTTCGTCATCAGAACTGTACGGCGACGCCACAGTTGACTGTCGTGCCTGCAGCCTGGTTCGGAATGGATGCCGCGGGATACTTGTAGGTTCCGCTCGACGACTCTGCTCTGGCCGGTTTGTTGGGGTCACTCCATGGCGAGATTCACGCTGTTCATGTCGGTAATCTGAGCGTTGTCTCATCTTTCTAGATGCACCCGAAGTCACTGAAGATCCTAGACCACGTTTCTTTCCAGACCTACGCTGTTTCTTATTGGGCAAAAATTCCGACTTTAAAGTCCTTTTAACAGTTTGTTGAGTGTCCATACGAAATCTTTTTCGGGGATTAATCACTGAAGATGGTGAACTATTAGATAATGTATGTTTGTGAGGTTGCTGTCTAATAGATGGAGGAACTGGACAGTTTATAATTTTTTGTCTTTTATGGCACACAGAGTCCGATGTATTTGACACAGTTCTCTTATTTTTATTATCATACATTGCTCTCGGATTGCTAGGCTTTCGACTTTCAAGAACAGTTTTTGGAGCTGTTTGACCAAATCTTCTTGAATATTGATGAAAAGAATTAGATGAAGAAGTGCTGGACTCGGGACACTCATTGGATCGGGAATTTCGCGAAACACCACTCGACACATGAGAACCTTCACTACCATTTTCTCTAAACTTATAAACTCTAACCTGATCCAAATTAACCGTCATTCTTTCACCATTGACATCAACAACCAAATTATTATTTCGAACTTCCAAAACCTCAAACGGACCTACAAACTTCGGACCAAACTTAGCTACTCTCTTTTGACGACTTGAACTTAACCAATGCTTTTCTACTAACACAAAATCTCCAACTTTCACTTCTAACTCCCTCCTACGCATATTATAATACTGAGCTTGCTTTTCTTGCGCTTTTCCCATTTGAACCTGAGCTTCCTTAACCAACCTCTCAATATCCTGACACATATACTGACTTTCCGCATCGGACACCATAACTAGCCTTTGGAATGGAGTAATGACTTTTCTACCCAAAAACAATTCAGCAGGCGTTTTCCCCGTTGACTCGTGAACTGCTGTACGAAGTGCATACGCAAAATGCTGAAGAAACTGGTCCCAATTTGCATGATGAGAACCAACATATGAAGAAATCATTTGAATTAATGTACGATTTACACGTTCAGCCATATTAGACTGAGGTCGATACGGAACAGTAAAAGAATGATCGATCTCCAGCTTCTCACACAGGGCCTTAAATATATCAGAAATAAAACAAGGGCCATGATCGCTCACTACCCTAATTGGTGCACCATATTTAGAAATATAATTATCGAAAAATGCATCGGCAACTGCAGGTGCAGAAGCCTTCCTGAGGGGGACTAACTCTACCCATTTACTAAAATAATCAACTATAACTAGCACAAATCTATATCTTTTAGGATTAGACAATGGATAAGGACCGATTACATCTACACCTACACATTCATTAGGAAAATTTACTTTAATAGGAATTAATTTGCCAGCTGGACTTACATTTTTATAATTATAACGTTGGCATGTGCTACAGCTGGAGACATAAGCGCGCACTGCTTCCCGCATTTTAGGGAAGTAGCAATATTCACCAATTCGAGCATAAGTTTTCCTGATTCCTAAGTGACCTGCTAATGGATTATCATGAAATTCTTTCAAGATGGCCTTACGAAGACTAGCCGGAATAAAAACTCTTAATTCACCACGTGAATTTACAATTTTAGAATAAAAAAGAAGACCATCGATAAGCTTAAAAGATTGGGACCATTTCTCAAACATAGGCACATCTGCGCTCGGGACATCATCAGGATTTTCCAAATATCGATACAAGCTACCAAATTCTTCATCTTGCTTCTGTTCCCTTATTAACTGCTCTCGCGACCTTAACACCAATGAAGACAATGCACAACACTTAACTTCCTCCGTGACCTCTAAACCACCATGCGGGTTTCGTGACAGAGCGTCCGTTACCGCATTCTCCTTGCCAGCCCTATGTTCTATAACCACTTTATACTCTGCTAACTTCAAACACCATCTGACCATACGAGACGACAAACCCTTTCCATTAGTTAACTTTGTCAAAGCTGAATGATCCGTAATGACTTTAACCGGTATACTAGTGAAAAAACAACGAAATTTATTCAAAGCCCAAATTACTGCAAGACACTCCCTTTCCGTAATCGAATAATTCCTTTCCGCTGTATTTAAAATTCTTGACGCAAACGCTATAGGTCGACCTTTCTGTGCTAACATCGCTCCAACCCCTACTGCACTCGCATCGCAATACACTTCAAACTGAGATGAATAATCGGGGTGAGCCAAAACAGGAGGGGAAACTACTGCCTCTTTTAATAATTCAAACGATCTCTGAGCCGCTGATGACCATACAAACTTCACCCTTTTCCTTTTTAAATTATACAACGGTTCACATAACTCCGAGAAACGTGGAATGAACTTGGCAAACCAAGCCACCATCCCTAAAAATGTCGCCACTTCCTTACTATTTTTGGGGGGACTCATTGACGTAATTGCCTCAATTTTCTCATTATCTATATTAATACCATCACGCGTAATTTTAACTCCTAAATACTTTATCTCTTTTCTCAAAAATTTACATTTTTCTAACTTAACTGTTAACCCAGCATCTCTTAACAACGTAAATACTTCCCTCAACAATCTTAAATGCTCTTCAAAAGTAGCTGCCATTATAATTATGTCGTCCAGGTAGACCAAGACACCCTTACCAAGCAAAGGTTTAAGGATATTATTCATGGCCTTCTGGAACGTTGCCGGCGCTCCCGATAAACCAAAACTCATTCTCTTAAAAGCAAAACAACCGTCCCGAGTAATAAAAGCAGTCTTAGGTATGTCCTCCGGCTTCATTGCAATCTGAAAATAACCCGACGTAAGATCTAACGTTGACATATAATTCGTACTCGTTATATTAGCCAAAATGTCATCAATAACTGGAATAGGATACTGAGGGTATTGCGTTATCGCATTTAACTTTCTATAATCTACTGCAAACCTATATGCCTCTGGATTATCTAAACTTTTCCCATTATTTTTACGACATAACACTACTGGAGATGCAAAAGGAGACTCAATCGGCATTATAATATCGTCCGCTAACATTTTTTGAATATGATAATCAATTATACCTTGTTTGACTTTATCATAACGATATGGTTTACTAGCAACAGGTGCTTTTAAACCAGTATCAATCTCATGCCACGCAACATGCGTTAAACCCGGTTTATCAGAAAAAACCTCTCCAAATTCATTCAAAAACTTATTAAATTCCTCCTTCTCGATTTCACTTAACCCCGACTCCTCCAAATTAATTGACACTGAAACTGGCTCTTTCTTACTCACATTCTCATCATTATTCACTATTAACGACTTTTTAAAGAAATCCAAACTAATTCCTCTATCCGTCATATAATCCACACCAACTATACAATGCACTGTTAACCCATCTAACACACAAAACTCCCAACATGTCTTAACCGAACGAATTTCAACTTCCAATTCTACTGAACCTTTATTATCGCAAGCTACTCCCTGTGCTGACTGAACCACAAGACTTGAACTTTTCAACTTCTTATACGAAAAATATTTCCGATAACAATCAAAAGAAATGAACGACTTATCTGCCCCTGTATCGAAGACACTTTTAACGACAATACCATCTAACACAATTAACACTTCAGGTAACTCAACCGGATTAATAGTAATTTTATTTAAACTCACAGAAGGCTTTTTCGATTTGACCTGTGACTGCATACCTTCCGAAATACAGTCACTTACCAGTTTAACTGACCCGACCTCCTCACACCTCTCCTTTGCACTGATCTACCTTCAAAATTCTCATCCGAAGTTAATCTCCTTACTTGCGAAGAAACATTCCTGCCCCGTACTCCCCCACTACGATCATAACCACTATTCTGTCTATTTCCATACATATTTCTCTCACCACTTCTAAAATTATTAGCACCACCACCATTCCTATTACCATTACTCGTATTCGACATATTACGACCAAATCCATCATGTCTATTACGCACATTATTATCCGGAAATCGCTGTCCCCCTCTCACAAAATTACGTTCCCCCTCATTTCTCAAATTACTATCCGTGACAGGTCTCTGCCGAGGGCTACGCAAATCCCGTTGATCCGAGCTATGCCGAGTCTCGTACTTCGATAATATCTGATGCATTTCTGCAAAATTCTTCGGTGCTCTAACTTCAATAAAGTCCTGTATATTTGGATTAAAAAGAGGAAAAATAATGTCCAACAACTCCTCAAATGTGATATCTAAATCTAATTTATTTTTTAGTTCAAGCTTACGAAGATAAAATTTTGACGCCGACTCATAAATATTCTGCTTATTACAATAGAACTCTTTTCTCAAAATACTTTTATCTTTAACGGGAGGAAATGCTTTCTTTAACTCGATCACAGTTTGTTCAAATCTTTTCGCTTCTTCATTAATCAAAAACTTTCCTATATTTTCCAACCACAAAAGTGCTTCGCCCTTTAACGAGCATTTAAGCACTACGTATCTACTTTTTTCAGGTATATTATTGCACAAAATATAATCATCTAATTTAACTAAAAATTCACTAATATCACCCTCACCGGTGAAATACACACGTGGCACAATCTCAAAATGTCCGATGTTTCGTTGGGCGCCATTTGTAACGGCAAACTCACGGTGGGCGCTATTTGTAACGTTATATGCAGACATACTCAGTAGTTTAGGTTAAAACAACAAAGTTTATTCAAGTGATCATGGCCAAAGGGAAGTGGAGCAAGTCTAAAATTTTACACACTGAGAACACTAAGAACAGCTAAAATCATACTCACAGGCTCCAATCTAGCTCAGTCGTGGTACCGCCTAACACTTGACACTGTCTCCTGGCTGAACTGCTGAACAAAGCTTAGTTAAACAGCCCGTGGCTGTGGATATTTCTTTATTTCACCAATAATTAAAATGGAACTACTATTAAACTTTCTTACCACGGCCGACTCTTAAATCCACTATCCAAACTCCTTTCCACTTTACTGGAGGCCGTTGCTACTTTCTATTCGTCAGCACTTCGCTAAACAATCATCCACTTCGTTGTCTAATGGCAGAGGTCCGCACTCGCTGGCTGCTGGCTAATGCCAGAGACACACACAAACTCACCCCCATTCTTTTATATGCTGCAAACTGAGATACTTCACATTAACATATTACTAATAACCGCGAGCTAACTGCGGAATTCGAAAGAGCACACACACACTAGAAAGTTAAAGTAAAAGAGAGGACAGATGTCGCTTTTACGCCTACAAAATGTTAAATTATTGACGTCACGATCTCAGAAACACTAGAGTGCCTTTATGACAAAAGGTCACTCCCTCACAATAGTAACTTTTTAAAAAGTACATGATCATAAATATAAAATCCTTTTAAGTGTGACAATGTTGTGACAGTCCTACATATTTTAATAAAACTTATTTCGACCTATAATAAAAAACTACCTGTGCTTCTTCCTGTTACTTTTCATTGTATGTCTTCTTATTATTACAAAATACTAAAAAAATAAGACAAATATAACTAAGGAATAATTAACAACAATAAAGCCATTTCGTCGGATTTTGTTTATTTAAAAAAATTATATTTTTTTATTCTAAAAGTTAAAGGTGAAAATGTTTATTTTGAAGAACAATTTTGTGTTGTTTGAATATGACTAGATCCTTACAGCATTAAATATCTTTCTTGAATATTTTATTGATTTTGCCATACATATTCAATTTGTAAATTAAATATGTAAATTATTTATTTATTTGTAATATTATATGTTATTTGTAAATTAATTAAAAATTGCTACTACTTGTTTTTCTGAACTTCAATTATAATAAGCTCTTATGATCTACAGATAGATTTATAAGCAGAATGCCAGATCCTTCCGAAAATGTCCGGCACTCTATTGTAAATTGCAGTACTAAGCATTTCAAGAAGCGGTGGCTTGTCATTTTCACATAAAACTTTCACTTCGGGAGATCTTGACAGAAACAGTGATATAAAAAAATAGCAGCAGTAATGAAAAAAAAAAAAAAAAAAAAAAAAAAAACTTGCAGGAGCAGATTAATCTGTTGTACATAGAATTTTCTCAATATATTAGTATATATTCATGACCTTTTTACATTAATTATGGTATTTATTATGTGTAGGTCTGTATTTTGAATTTAGTCAAGCATTTCAATTACATTTAATCTGATCTGAATCCTTCAATATGCTATTAATATTATTTCGTCTGATTACATTGTTAAGTAAAATTTAAAAACAGACAGTGAAGAGATATCTTAAGACAGGACGATTTAATTAGATTGTAAAACATTTTTTTCTTAAAATTGAATTGTTTTAGTTAATAAATATATTATCAATGTTAACTAATTCTTGATAATGAACTTAGAAAATAAGCATTTTGAAAGCGTGAGTAATATCAAAATAAATTAATTGTTAATATCTCTTTTACCAGACTGAGTTAAAACTAATGTGATCAGAATTTTGCTAAAAACAATAAAAAATATTCTTATTTTGAATAAATTTTAAATTCCTTTAAAATAAACATATTATAGAAAAATCAGAAAATTTTAATGCAAATGGAGTTATTGTATGCAACATAATGAAACTATTAATAAGTAAAAAATCTAAAATATATGAATTGAAATATTCATGTATATCGAATAGTATATTTTTCTTAAAATCATAGTTGGAAACTTTGCAGCAGTCATACGTTTAAGTTTTTTTAATCTCTTCATATAAAAAAGCAGACTTAAAAAAAGCAAGCATTTTTTTTTTAATTTTTAAGATGTCTAGAATTACCCTGAAAAATCTACATAAAAATCTACTTTTTGAATCAGTAAAGTACAATACAAGAAACAGAAATTAATATTTTGTGTCTTCATGGAAAGTGCCGATTTGTCTAGAAATCTTGTAAAAGATAAGTATAAAATTTAGGAGAATAATTATCTTGAAATAGTTTTAGAAAAAGTCTCTATACGACTGAAGTCTTGATAGAAAATACCAACTGTTTTGTTTTATTATTATTTAAACTGAATTTATAAATTGTTCAACTTTATAAACTATCGCATTTCAAGTATCACCTATAATAGATAAATACGCATAAAATTAATTTTCAAATAAGTTAATTAATCCCTAACAGTATCATTTTATACCAATCGCTAACATATTCATAAAGCAGAAATTAAGAGTTTATTAACATAATTATATCGATATTGAAAAGGTTGAATCCTCTTTTGATAATAATAGAGTTTGTATAATTAAGTTTGAATAAGCCGAAGTAGAATTAAATATACATCAAAGACGTAGTTGAGTGTAAAATATACCAATTTTCTGGTTAAATGAGTTTTCCAGAGAGATGGAATTATGTGTCAATAAAATTGATAAATTATAGAACAACGGAAATACCAAAAGCATATCCTATGAGAATATAACATCATCAATATAGCCGAATAAACATTTATGTAAATTTTCCCTCTAAAACATAGTTTATAAATGTAAGAGATTGGAGATTTAAAAAAAAAAAAAATCCCTTTCGGCATGGCCTATAGGCGGAGGTAGATTTCGAAAAGTTTTCATCTCAAAAAAAAAAAAAAAAAAAAAAAATTAAATGATTAGAGATAAACCCAGTTTAACTATTTTATTCAACCGCTTTTAAAAAATTTTTAATTTCATTTTTCTGTAAGAACTGCTTTTATCAAAATCCTCTTAAACGAAATTCTACTCAAATGCCCATTTTGGCAACATATTTTGAATTATATTCTTACTTTATTAAAAAAAAAATGACCAATATGCTCATTATATAGTTCCTAAATAACAAAAAACTGTTAATTAAATTCGTTTGAGAGCAAAATTGAATTTAAAAATGAGTAATAAAATAACCAATTTATTATTTTAATACATCCACAATTCTTTAATCAAGATTGCTTTGAGAAATTTTGTACGAAGTGCCCAATTTGACAGATTTTTTTAAATATATATTTAGCCTTTATCAAAAATCTGACCAATACGGCACATTACACAGTTCCTAAATAACGAAAAACTGTCAATTGAATGCGTTTGAGAGCAAAATTGAATTTAAAAAATGAGTCATAAAATAACCAATTTGTTATTTGAATACCCACAGTTCATTAATCATGATCGCTTTGGGAAATTTTGTGCGAAGTGCCCATTTTGGCAGCCTTTTTTTGAAATATATTCTGCCTTTATCAAAAAACTGGCCATTCCGTCACATAATATAGTTCCTAAATAAGAGAACCTGTAAATTGGATGCGTTTGAGAACAAAAAAAGATTTAAAAATGACTCGGTAAAAACGCAATTTTTTTAATTTCCTCAAATTTCAATCATGATAATTTCGTGAAATTCTGTTCAAAATACCCTTTTTGGCAGCCTTTTAAAAAATATATTCTGCCTTTATCAAAAAACTGGCCAATACGTCGCATTATATAGTTCCTAAATAATAGGACCTGTAAATTGGATGGGTTTGAGAAAAAAAATGAATTTAAAAATGACTCAGAAAAAACGCAATTTGTTATACTTAATCAATTTTTAATGACGATAATTTCGGGAAATCTGTTCAAAATACCTTTTTGGCAGCCTTTTTAAAAATATATTCTGCCTTTATCAAAAAATTGGCCAAAACGTCGCATTATATAGTTCCTAAATAAGAGGATCTGTCATTTGGATGCGTTTAAAATCAAAAATGAATTTTAAAATGAGTCAGAATATAAGCCGTTTGGATTTAAGGTTTTTACTCCAACTCCTATTTTTGTTTAATTTATTTTTGCTATAAAAATTGGTTCTATGAAAAACTTGTCAATATAAAAGTTGTAGATCTTATTGTGAAGATGTAAAATAAATTTAATTAGATTTGATTGCTTAAGAATTGAGTAAGTTATGGGTTTTCTTCTTTTTTCTCCCCCCTTTTTCTTTTCGTTTTTAATTTTTTTCATCGGTAAAAATTGGTCCTATCAAAAACTTGTAAATACAAAAGTTTTAGATAATATTAAGTACATTTACATAAAATTTAGTTGGATTTGATATCTTGATAATTGACGAAGTTATGAATTTTTTTCTCCCAAAAACCATGTTTCTTTCGCCCCTTGAGCCCATTTTTAACTTTATCAAAAATCTGTCATGCATAAACTTTTTGCCCATTGTTTAGAAGTAATATAAACTTTAAACTGATTCGATATCTATTTTAATTAAGAAGTTATCGCGTTTTTTCTGTTTTCACAAAAACCCTCCCTATTTCCACCCCCTTGGTCCGATTTTGCCCATTAACGAACTCGACCGAGATTTTAGGCTCCTTGATTTTATGTAAAAGTTTGAAGAAGATCTGAGCATAATTATGGAAGTTATCGTGTCTAGAAGAAAGTGATATACACCGATAGATAGATAGATAGATAGATATATATATATATATATATATATATAAACTTTTTTACTGATGGTGGTTTTGGGGTCTAGGAGTCATGATTCGTGTAGATCCGCAAAAATTTTTCAGAAATTCCAACATGGGAGACAATGCAATAGGTAGTATTTCATACGAAATCTACCTAAAATTGTTAGAAAATTTTAACAAACTTTATTGTCGTTTTAAGACGCCCATTTTGCAGCGTTCTCTCGAAGTCCTAAACTAAGAATTTTTTTTTAAATTATGTGCACATTGATTTGAAAATGTGTTTAAACTGTTTTTATATATACTAATGACCAACATAATCCAATAAAATATATTGAGTTTAATAATGTTTTCGTAACTTCTTTTTTGAATGCACCGTTAATACATTCAATAGACACTACAGAAAGCATACTATTTCCAAATTCCATGCTTTTATGCTTTCCATTTCTATCCTTCTTCATATTTCATATTAGCTAAAGTTCTAAACATTCGAAATTTATTGTTATTTTTGTAGGTGTCAATATACTTTAAATATTTTTACAAAGCCTCCTATTACTCACTTTTGCAAAAATAGGACCTATTTATTGTTTTATGTAATTGTTGTTGTTTGTCGTATCTATGTCAAACTAGCATAATTGTAAAAACAAATTAAAAAGAACAAAATCTTAATGCTTCCAGTTAATAAACTTCTAAAATTCTGTATTGCATACATAGAAATCCGGCCACAGGTTTTTATTTTCAGAATGCAAAAAAAGATCTTTAATTATAATTAATCTACTGAATTGGACTTTTTCGAAATTGTGTTATACATATTACTAATGATGTTATAGTAATGAAAAATCTGAATCTAATATACTTTGTGCTTCTTCAAAACTTTTTATCAGCCATTTAACACTTTTGTTTTATATAACAACTTATATATATATATACAGGGTGTCCCTAAACAAATGGTATATACGCTAGGGGGTGATAGAACACATCAAGACGAGTAATAGTAAATAGGAAACCAAGGGTCCCAAACGTTTTCCAAAGGAGATAGCCGCCATTAAAGTTTGGGGTCCAAAATTTCAAATACACATAAAAAACGGAAAAATTGGTCGATTGATTTGCGGTTTTCACTAAAATTATTCTTTATGTTGGTATTTTCTTGAAAATAAATTATAAAGCTAAATTTCGAAAAATGCCGATAGAGGGCGCTTTAGACTTTGAAGTAATGAAAAACTGTTTTTTGCCGTGATTTTTTGCATCTCGTTAAATGGTTTCGTAAGCTTAGACTTAACTTAAATTTTGAGCTCAAAATCTGAAGAGTTGGAAGCGGTTAAGTAGCACAAACTTAACTGTGTTCAGAGGGTTTAAATTTCAAATGTTTATAAAAAACGGAAAAATTTGTCGATTGATTTGCGGTTTTCACTAAAACTATTCTTTATCTCGGTATTTTATTGAAAATGAAGTATAAAGATAAATTTCAAAAAATGCCGATAGAGGGCGCTTTAAACTTTGGAGTAACGAACAACTACTTTTTACGTTACTTTTTGCATCTGATTAAATATTTTCGTAAACTTAGACTTAAACTTAAATTTTGAGCTCAAAATCTGAATAGTTGGGAGTGGTTAAGTAGCACAAACTGAACTGTGTTCAGAGGGTTCAAATTTCAAATGATAATGAAAAACGGAAAAAATGGTCGATTCGTTTGCGGTTTAAAATAAAACTAGTCTTTAAGTCAGTATCTTCTTGAAAATGAATTTTAAAAATAAATTTAAAAAAATTCCGTTAGAGGGCCCCTTAAACTTCAGAGTAACCAACAACAAATTTTAAATGTTATTTTTTGTATCTAATTAAATGCTTTCCAAAACTTGTTAAATGTTTTCGGAAGCTTAGATTTAAACTTAAATTTTGAACTCAAATTCTGAACCGTTGGGAGGGGTTAAGAAGCGCAAACTGAAGTGTTTTCAGGAGTTGAAATTTAACCCCCCCCCCCTCGAACACAGTTCACTTTTGCGCTACTTAAACACTCGCAACGACTCAGAATTTGATCTCAGAATTTAAATCTAAGCATTTAAAAGCATTTAATGAGATTTAAAAAGATAACGGTTAAAAATAGTTGTACGCTACTCCAATGTCTAAGGCGCCCTCTATCGGCATTTTGTGAAATTTATCTTTAAAATTTATTTTAAAGAAAACACTGATTTAAAGAGTAGTTTTAGCAAAAACCGCAAACAAATCGACTAATTTTTCCGTTTTTTTTTTTTTTTTTTTTTTTTTTTTTTTTTTTTATATATATATATATAGTTTTCCATTTCGTTTGAAATCTAATCCCTCTGAATACAGTTCAGTTTGTGCTACTTAACCACTCCCAACTATTCAGATTTTGAACTCAAAATTTAAGTTTAAATCTAAGCCTACGAAGCCATTTAATGAGATGCAAAAAATAACGGCAAAAATAGCATTAGGATGGATTATTTCGTTAATCCAAAGTCTAAAGCGCCCTCAATCGGTATTTTTGAAGTTTATCTTTATAATTCATTTTCAATAAAATACCGACATAAAGAATAGTTTTAGTGAAATCGCAAATCAATCGACCAATTTTTCCGTTTTTTATAATCATTTGAAATTCAAACCCTCTGAACACAGTTAAGTTTGTGCTACTTAACCTGTTCCGACTCTTCAGATTTTGAGCTCAAAATTTAAGTTTAAGTCTAAGCTTACAAAACCATTTAATGAGATGCAAAAAATCACGGCAAAAAATAGTTTTTCATTACTTCAAAGTCTAAAGCGCCCTCTATCGGCATTTTTCGAAATTTATCTTTATAATTTATTTTCAAGAAAATACCAACATAAAGAATAATTTTAGTGAAAACCGCAAATCAATCGACCGATTTGTATTTGTATATGTATTTGAAATTTTGGACCCCAAACTTTAGTGGCGGCTATCTCCTTTGGAAAACGTTTGGGACCCTTGGATTCCTATTTACTATTACTCGACTTGATGTGTTCTATCACCACCTAGCGTATATACCATTTGTTTAGGGACACCCTGTATATATATATATATATACTGGGTGTCCCAAAAATGACTGATGGATTTTAAAATTCAATAACGTGCAAACGGTGATAGCTATTTAAAAAAATTTTGCAGGAGGGTTATGTATAATGTCAGGAGTTTTTTTACCGTAATTTTTTATTTTAGTTCGCATCTAAAACAATACATGGCGCTGACGGCGATTGAAGGCCAGGTCGACGCTTCACTCAGCACTGATCACTTGGCCTTAAATCGCCATCAGCGCCACCTATTGTTTGAGATGCGAACTAAAATAAAAAATTACGGTAAAAAAACTCCTGACATTATACATAACCCTCCTGCAAAAATTTTCTTATTAGCTGTCACCGTTTGCAAGTTATTGAATTTTAAAATCCATCAGTCATTTTTGGGACACCCGGTATATATATTACTTCATTTTATTTTTATTTATTTATTTGAAAATGAAATTAAAAGTTAACCCTTTTAATTAATTATTTCTGATTTAAATAACTTACAAAAAGTAGTATAAAGATATAAATAAAAAGTTACTGATTATTTTAAGTATATACATATAACCAAGTATATTTTTAAATATATATGAAGAACTTGGTTCAATCTACAAAAGCACTCTCCCTCCTTTCCCTCTTAAGAAAATACAGTCTATAAAAAAAACTCTGTCTCTTTAACAACACATTTGCTATCCTTTCTGTTATTAGGATGAGCGAAGCGAATCCTCTACTAGGCCACTCAAATGACATTTTGTCGTACACTTTACAAAAAAACTTTGCAGTATTTTGAGTTGAAATTAAACACAAATATAAATTATGATCTGTAGATTTGCAGAATATTATTTTTTTTTACAGAAATACTTTTCGAAAAATTATTATTTTAATTAATTTATTTTACATGTTTTTCCATTACGAACGCATTTTTTTTTTCAAATAAAAAGTAAAACACGTACGTTTTCAGAAGAAAAACTTAAATCATGGGGTCAGTAATTATAGCTAGAATCATCATTAAATAAATAAAATATAGTTTCATTATTCTGACAAAATATCTCAAAAACTGCTTTCAGATTTTCAAACTATGCACATTCCTTTTAATTATGTATAGTTTCATGATATCTTTTATAAAATTTATAAAATACTTTTTTTTAGAAAAATTATAGCATATTTTTAATGAATTCTCTTATTAACATTCAATTATAAAAGTATTTTTCTGTGTTAGGAATTCAAATACACAATTTATTCTTATTTTGTGAAATCATTTAAGCAGACGATATTTATGAATTTTAAAAGAATTACATTATATTTTTGTGAAGTGGCAATAAAAGAGTTGTAAACAAATAAAATTAATATTTTGTATAATTCTACTTCGAAAATATTTTTATTTATACCAGTCTTATATCATAAATAAAGAATCTGAAGAAATTTTTAGTTATTTGGTTAGTTGGTTAGTACATTTTAAAATTAAAATGAGCCGAAACGTAAAATTACATTTTTGCTTAATAAAGATGCAAAAGTAATTTTAAAAATATATTATTACTTTCAAATATTTATCTTATAGCATAATACTTTGCAAATCCAAACAAAGCATGGCTTTTGCTAGTTAAAGTAATCATAGGTTCTTTTTTAAACATTTGTGCAATAATAATAATAATAATAATAAATATTGTTTTATGCATAATTGAAATTTCAAAAAGGACTTGGCATTTCACACAGACTGCAATTACGAATATGCTAAAGTAAAACAACGGCATTTATTCATTCAACCCTTTTACAGACATTCGAAACATCTTTTTTCTTATTTTACGTAAATAATATCTCTGGACAAAGTGAGATAGTTGAGTTCAACTCCCTTAAATAAACAAATAGACCTGAATACTTTCATCTCATTAGCTGCATTTATGTTTAATTGTAAGTAGGGAATATTATGTTTTTCATCTTCCACTGTGGAGTAACGAGGGGGTATTACAGCTCATATTCAAAATATTAGAATAATTACCTTTTTTTTAGAAATTGAAAATATCGTTTGGTAATTTAATGTCTTTTAATGAAAATATGCAAAAGATATTTTTATTAAGAATTTATTGTTGATTAAACTTACTTGTTATCTTAAATTTAATATCATTTTTGAAAAGATTAATTGCAAAAAAATTATTTTGAAAAGTCAAAATATTAGAATATTTATTCAAGTGGTTCAAAATATTAGAATATTTCACATTAATTCTCCTTTAATTATTACCAATTCTTAACTGGTGGCATCATTGATTAAATTCAGACTATTTTATTTAAAATCAGTATTCTTTTTTGCAGTTTGTTTCTTTTTCGTCTTAAAATGGGCCGTGTGAGTGATACCTGAATCTACTGAACTTCGTATGGTTGACTTGTATCGGCACGGTAAAAATCAATGTTTTATAGCGAATTATTTACATTGTTCGCAATCGAGCGTTAGTAAAATACTAACGCAATATTCAAAAATTGGAAAATTTCAAAATTATCGCCGAAATGGTGGCCGAAAACCAAAAACATCTACTAGAGATGGCAGGAAACTGAAGCGTATAGTTAAGAAAAACCGTTTTAAAAGTGTGCGATTCTTGCACCGAAAATGGAAAGAAGAAGGAGTTGAAGTTTCTACATCGACAACATTAAGACGTCTCCATAAATTTAAATTTGAATCTCGTGTACCGAAAACAAAACCTCTCATGACTTCAAGACAAAAGCGTATAAGATTGAATTGGTGTAAATCAAGACGTTTATGGAGCAATGAAGATTGGAAAAATATATTATTTAGTGATGAAAGTATGTTTTGTGTTTCATATGGTAATCAAGGTATTCGAGTTTGGAGAATGAAGCAAGAAGCATTTGATAAAGAATGCCTTAAACGTTCCGTAAAATTTGCTGCTAGTGTCATGGTTTGGGGTTGTATGAGTGCAGAAGGACCTGGAAAGTTATGCATCGTCTACGAAAAGGTTAACTCTCTGATATATCAAGAAATTTTAGAATATTACATGATTCCATCATCAGAAGATTTATTTGAAGATGATTTCATCTTTCAACAAGATTTAGCGTTCCCGCATACCTCGGTGTCAACTAAGAATTGGTTCCGCCAACGCAACATTAAGGTACTTCCTTGGCCACCAAATTCACCAGATCTTAATCCCATCGAAAACTTATGGTGTATAATGAAGAAAAAACTTCAAGAAAATCCTCCTTCAAGTAAAACTGAGTTAGTGGCACGTATAAAGTCTATTTGGGCTAATATTGATAGAAATGTTTGTAAACACCTTGTATATAGTATGCAAGATCGATTGTACGCTGTTATGAAAGCTAAAGGGGATGCTACAAAATATTAACTACCATTTACTTCATATTCATAAGGTAATATTGTTGCGTAAAATAAAATATTCTAATATTTTGAACCAATCTAAATTTTATTCTAATATTCTGGTGTGTTTAAGGAAGCTGTATACCTAATTTATTGTGCTGTATTTTATATTTTATAAATGTTAAAATCTTATCTAAACATTCCAGATTTAATTTATAAGAAATTTAATTGCATTTACTTAGTATAAAAAATAAATAAATGACAAATAATTTTTTCTTATTACTTTTTCTCAATTATTCTAATATTTTGAATATGAGCTGTAGAATAGCTCTTCGCCCGTCTCTCGCTCTGATCTCAATTTCTACTGGCGGTATTTAACCTATCACACCAGAATACACACCCAGAATTTGTCAAAATAGATTGGTATAAAAATATATAAAAATAAGTCGCATTAAAAAAAATACAAAGATAAAAAATACCAGAATTTATGACATAGATGAAATCTTTTGTTCATTTCCATCTAAAATTACTTTTCTTCAAATAACTTTCCCTATACATGGGAAAAACATAAACATCGCGGTATGCGATTGCGTTAGCTTAAATAAAATAAAAATAAGAAAAATAAAATTATTTTTTTTTAAATAATAAAATAAAAAAAGAGTAAAACGATGAATTTATACTGTGCTTTCTGATAAAATGGAGCATAACTATAATTAATTATAATCATTGATTTCTTAATTGTTCCTGTTTCGTTAAATCATATATAACATAGATTGATATAGAACATAGATTTGTAAATTAGAAAACAATGGTTTATCATAACACATGAATATAAATACATATATTTTCCTTTTATCAAACAAAACAGAGAATATCGACAGCGAATTTTGAATAATCGCAAATGTATGTTTCACAGTATAAATATAGATCAGAAGAGCATAAATAGTAGTATTTGTATATTCTTATTTATCACATGATGAAATATGTGTTACAACATGCATTTAAGATCGGAATTCCTGTTTTGTTATCTTGGAGTAGTCATAACATTTTTTTATAATATTTGTTGTAGTTTACTAGATTGGCATTTTTTCTCGGTCTTTATAACATGGTAATTATTAATTATGCAAACTAGTATAAAAGCATTATAAAAACTATAATACCACTGAATAGCTTTTATTAAGCAGTGGAAAAACTTTATACGCATTTTTAATTTTAAAATTATCATTTTTTGATCAATTTGTGTTATGCAGCTCAAGAGTGACATTCTAACATTATCTCCAATAGAAAGATAGATATATTTTATTTATTTTTTAGGATAGGTAACAAAGATAGTCTCATTTAAAAAATAAAAATAAAATAATAAAGAATCCTTTAAAGTGTTATGCTTCGAATAATTTGTTTTCCCATAATACGTTGTAATGTGAAATCTATCTTAGATTAATTAAAACAGAATGAAATTATGTATTAATTCTTATTTATTAATTTTCTTAAGAAAAACATTTTTTTAATAAATAGTTAACAAAATAATAACAACAAAAAAAAATTGTATTTTTTAACAAAATGCAAGATGATGCATTATAACATTATACTTACTAAGCATGTTTTCCCCGTTATATATCTTGTAAAACTTGTTATGTGAAGAACACAACATAAAATAATACGTAATACGTAATTTTTATTCATTCATTTTTTTTTAAGAAAATATTATCTGTATATTTTCATTTCCTTACCATATACGCTATGAAAGTTTTTCAAACCATAGAAAATTTTACTTTCAAAATAGATTTCTTTTCTTCAGATTTTGTTTGATGGAATAGAAAGCGGAGAGTACTATGTATACTGGACTGAGTAAATCCCGCAGATTTTTGCTAGACTGACGTTTTCTCTCGGAGAAATGTTTATCTGTTATCCAAATATTTTTACAAGCAAAAGTGCTTTTGGGAATATTCTAGAGCTTTTCTCCCTTTTGTAATTTTTCAAGTTTCCGTAGCGAGAATATATGGAAATTGATAGAACGTTGAATAAGAATTTAAAATGAATCAAATACTCGGTATTATGAAATTTATGTAACAGAAATGATATCTCTTTCAAAAAATTTCATTAATTAAATATGCGAAAAAGTATCAATTTGCATTTCATACAGTTTGTTTAAATATTTAAATTATCCTACTTTAAAGCATCACGAATAGTTATTTTATGGCTACTGTGGATCTTCCGTTTGACAAAAGTTGATAAAAAAATCATTTTTAGTTTTTTTGTTTAATAATATACAGGTTGATCAGAGATGCATATCCTTACTTTATAAGGTTAATCAAAGAAAACATTAAATGACAATCTCGTTGTTCATCGGAAATGAATAAGAACAGTTCAAGGTTTATGTTCAACATAGTTATAATAGTCTAACAGGTGACAGTACAAAAATCTAAAGTATCGATCACTAGGAAAAAACCCTTTATTTTATGGAAGAGTATCAATAGGGGAATCCATTGATCCGTGTATGCCAGAAGTGAAGTGGTGCATAAGCAAAAAATTAATACCACTAGTGGTTCACTCGTAAATCCTTCATTGTGTTTGCTTAACAATCATTTTAACCTTTGATTGTTCGGCAAACACATTAATTGACCTACGAGTGAACCAGTAGTGGTGTTAATTTTTGGCTTATGCACCACTTCATTTCTGGCTGATATGGATCATTAGATTCCCCTATTAATACTTTTCTAAAAAGTAAAGGATTTTTTCTTGCGATAAATACCCTAGGTTTTTGTACTTTTGTCACTTGGACTACATGTGTTCGATGTGAGGTCTTCTAGAAACACGAATGATACCGGCGTGGTACATTAACTCACGTCACAATTACCACAGAATGCGTTTTTGTGAGGCCTCATCAAAAGTCAAGTGCTTGTCCAAGATTTACCAACTGATTATGAAAAACTTAGGACATGCATATTTACAGCCATTCAAAGATTCAGAGAGAACGTGCTGAAAAGAAAACGATGACCAGTTATTACTACCTGCATATTGTTCGTTTCTGGAGGTTATCACACTGAACATTTAAAACTGTATTAATTTTAAAAGTTCAACTGTTATTTTTCCTTTTTAACTACCATCAATAGTTTTTTTTTGTTTTCTTTTGATAACTCTATAATGCATTTATTTATAAAAATGCTGCACTTCAATATTAATTGCATCATTCGAGAAAACTGCAAGCAACTGCAAACGACGTTAGAACTTTACTTTGATTCCAAGCGAAGTTACAAAAAATTTCAAATTTGAACACTATAATTGAGTTATAGAACACTCTAAAAAAAACTTTCTTCAATTTATGGATTTTCTACTGGCAGCAGTGCTACCGGACTAGCTCCGTGAATTGACGAACATCCGTTATTTTGTCTCTTTTACAAGAGGTAATAAATCAGTCAATTGAAAAACGTTGTAAAAACACAAAAGCGGAAGACATGTTATTCAAACCAGCCATCTTTGCGTTCCGAGACGAGAACGCCAACCTGAGCTAGAAGGGTACATGTACACTAGGGTGTAACGAAAGTATAGGGGGAAATATTTTCTCCAGCAAATATTTTTCTAATAGTAATTAAAAGTTGTATTTGTATTTAAACAACAAAACTACGAAGTTTTTTCGTTCTAAATTTATATCTTGAGGTGCCACAAGAACCTTAAAAATGAGGGTTTTTAAGAAAAATTCCAAATTTAACATTTCAAAATCCAAATTTAACATTTCAAAAATCAAATATTCTTTTTAATAGCAATCTATAGTTGCTTCTTTATTATAACAATAATAATATTAAGTTCAATTGAGGTAAATTTATGCATTAGATTTTTGCAAAAATCAAATAAATAAGCTTTTTTCAAAAGAAAAAAAAATGAATGTCTAATAGGAGTTTAAATTTAATTGTGATTACTTTTTTGCTTACAAATAGTTGTTCAAACGCAGTTTTTTAAAATAATATGTTAATTTTTTTTAAATAGCTAATTATTAATAAAAACAAACTTATCAGTTATTTGGGTCTTTTTAAGATTTTTTTCGAAGGGGATTAAACACAAACATGCAACACAAACAATAAAAAGTCACTCACTAAATTTGAAGAAAACAGAACAAATGTCATGACGTAATTAATAACCAGTGTTATTGAAACAAAACAAATATAATTAGAATAATTAGAATATTCCATTACATTATTGGTTTCATATTTATTTGGTTTTTAAATTCTCTTGGTCATTAGATAAAAAGTTTTTTCGACTCAATTCGACTTAATAAATTTAGGCATCATCTTTTGCGAAGCATTTTTTGCTTTAATAAAGCCTTCTCTTGCTTCAGGAACACAAACACTTATTGATGACTCTATCAAAAGCTTTATAAGTCTTTCTACTGCTTCTGTATTACAGAGTAACCCGCCAAATTCATTAGGGCCCTTTGCTTTTCTGTCCAATTCACGAAACAGGTGGCGCAAAGGCAATTCATTTACGTGGAATAAACAAATCAGTAACTGCAGTGATATGTTTAGATCTTTTTCCATTACAGCAATCACACCGTTATGAACTCCAGCTATCCCATCGCACCCTCTAGCAGTTACAGTTGATATATTCAAATGATTCTTACCATTAAAGTACTCTATTATGCTATTTTTTTTATAGCTTCGCCTGTTCCAAATGCAGAAATTACATTCTCTAGAAAAGATGAATTGGGCAGGCTCTTTTACTGAAGAAATATGATCTTCGATGAACGTCTTTTTCTAAAATTTGTTTCCATTTTTATCTTGCAGAATTGTTTTATCTTTTCTTTCATCGAAAAACACACCTATATTTTCTCTAGCTTGGTTAAGGCTTCTTACTATCTCTTTTGTCAGATTCTTAGCTCTCTCTCTTCAAATTTTCATCCTATCAATTACCTTACCTTTATTCTCTTCTGTAATCATTCCAACATCTTTAAGAACAGCACTTGCAATAGTTGCAGCAACTCTATCTGGAACTCCAATTCGGTCACAGGCACTTGCTACTGTTGGAAGTACTACTCGCTTTGCTCACTTGCAGTTGCATCCAAAAAATAAGTAGAGTAATTTTTGGGATTGTGTATGTTAAGTTTCCTTTAGATGTTTGCTCAGGTTCTGATTGAAGGGCATCATTTTCAGCTTTTCTAGCACTCTTAACTACTAATTTCGAATTGTACTTGTGTTTTATTTTTTTCTGTATTGCCTGTTGCTTCTTCTGTTCTATTTGTGTTAAAATCTTGGAAATAACTTCATCGACTCCGCTTATACTCATTTTTCTCAGTGTTCTTTCGTCATTAAAAAAACTTATTGAAGTTTAGGTATTTTTTTTCTTTTTTCGCACTTACAGACAGAAAATTCTTTGAACTTACAGGCTGCTACATCAAAAAGACGTTAGTTTTCATTTAAAAAAATTTCTGCAATTAAATCATATTTTTGTGTACCTTTTCTATTTTTTTTAATCTTAAAATAATTCTTTATTTATCGTGATAGGTTTGTCTCATTTGTAATATGCGGGTGTGAGCTTTCGTCCAAGTAGATTCAACTTTCTTAATAAGAATATCAAGTATTTTATTCACTGTTGGCTCTTTTGATGTTTTTTCTGGTTTCAGCTCATGTCAAATATAAAGATAATATTTCATAATGTCATAATAAGTTGGAAGATTTAAATCGGTTAATGCTTTAGGATGCCCGAAAATTGGGCATTCTAACTTTTGTCTCGTCTGAACTGACACTGCCATCACACTAAAATTAATGTATTAACTAACAAATTATTACACTAATATCACACAAGCTGACATATTCATAAATAAAACAAAATCCAACAAAGAACAGTATAAAAACATTTGTTACTCAAATGATTCATCTGCCTGCACGGACTAACGACAGAAACATGTGGCCAGACCATTGCTACAGCTACATGCATCCCTTACTCCTTTGTCACCCTACAAAAGCCAATAATATACCGCCTGAATCAAGGTCACTTCAAACCATGTTCTATGCTCCTTTTGGCTATTAATTTTCACAACTAAAAAATGCTTTGCCGCATTTTTAAGTTAAAAGTAAGGTTCATCTTTTCTATTACGAAATACTGTAAAAGTCTAAAGAAATGTAAGTTAAAAAGTGCAAGATTTAGTAGCATAAATAATAAAGCCATGTAGTATAAAGCAGTAAATATTTAACATAAAGTAGTTTATGTGTTTTATTTAAAACTTAAAAAAGGGCATTTGATAGATTTTTTTTTTAAATAAACAAAATTTATCAAAATTTGTAAAATCTTCTTAAAAATCATATATTCAATTTTTTGCGGCACGTCTAAATATATTATGTTTGTTAAAATATTTTAATACTGTCTTAACAAAGGCATTAGACAACTTTTTTATCTCTATTACATATTGAAATTTAAAAATATTTTTTTTTCGTTCCATCCTAATGTACACGTACAGCAGGTAAACGCTTTGAAGTAAATATGTTTTTTAGATGGGTATGACTTGACAAATTTCATTAAGCTTCTCATTTTGAAGTTAATTTCCGGGGGGGGGGGGGTTCTTCTTTAATGAGTTTGTGGCTGGGGTTTTTATACTTTAGTATTAATATAGGATTAAAATATGAATCTTCAATGTTTTCATGTCTGATTAAAAAAGGTAAAATATGATTATATTATTTTTTATTAGGTTTTTTCTTTTTTTTGAGTTATTGAGTTATTGAGTTATTTAAATACTGATTTTTTCCCATGTAATTATTTCAGTAAAAATATTTTTTAAATATGTTCATTTAAAGTACATTTTAAATATCGAATATCTATTTATAAATTCAGCTTTATTTAATTTTTTCAACTTAAAAAAATAAATTGAAACTACTTTGTAATGAATGAGAAAAGTAATTTTTGGAAATAAATATTTGAAATAATTTTTTAATAAATTCAAAAACTTTTTTGTTTTTTCCAGGAAATTAGAAATTTTAATTCACAGAATTTTTTAAGTTTTCATTTCTAAAAAAATATTCGGACTAATCATATTCAAAATATTTTGTACGTTTTATTTTTAATCCAATTTTCATACCATTAATTACTGACCCCAGAAAAAAAGAAATATAATAGAAAAAATTAAAAAAAATTAACTAAGAGCACAGATGACTTGAAAGTATGCTTCTTTCTTTCCAGGTAATGAAATATAAGGGATTTTCAGCTACTTTTTAGAGATGAACGTTTATCGACTATTAATAAACATTGTCGAATAACATAAACATAATATCAACATTATATGTTTAAGAAAATTGTTCTCAACTTTTTCCACAATCTTTGAAATAAAACTTCAAATACCACAATGAAACAAGTGGCAGTTTCCTATTTCATTTCAATCAATAATAATTGATTTTCCAATTTAACGTCAATTATCTTTTAACTCAATTTACTCGAAATCTCATTTTTCACTCTCGCACCTTTTGACCTCTAAGGTTTAAGACCTCAATTATAATTGCTTGAATTAAGCTATATTAAAAAACTTAGTATGAATATACAAATACATGTATTAAATTACATAAAAGAAAACTTTAATAGCTATCTAACTTTTTATGTGAAGTTAAAAAAATTATAAATAATGCACATTAATTACAGTTATCTATACCTAATATTATAAGAAGTTAAAATTTGTTTCTTTGTAAGAGGTAATTTCTGAAACTACCGAACCGGTTTAAAGGTAATGGTACAAAAACAGTGGTGTTCACCCCCAATCATGAAACTTAGGCTAAATTTTATATCGATTCCACTAATCCAAAGGAGGTGAAAGAGCGATTTTTTAAATACAAATTTTTATGTTACTGAAGGACCTAGACGAATGAAAATTGGTAAGATAATTATAAATGATCACTAAGAACATTTGTTAAAAAACACAAAATTTTTAAAAGGTTAAAATGCGCGAAAACAATTCTAAGAATGTTCTAAATAACATTTTTAAACAATCTTGAAAAGTAACGAACTGATTAAATAATAATGATGTCAAAATGATGTAACAGTCCATGCTCCAAAAAAGTCTATATCTTATGTCGGTATCACTACCCAAAACGGGATGCATTAGCAAAAGAACGCTCTAATAATTCGATTTTTGTGTTACAATAAAACCTAGAAATATGAAATTCAACATGGAAGTTACATTATACACTATAAATGATCGTTAACATTTCCTTAAAAATACGAAATTTAAAAGTGTGAAAGTGCACGAAAAAGCGTGCTACAATGTTAAAAATTTACTGGATTTGCTGCATCATCACTTCTCCGCTTTGATTAAAAGGAGTTATTTTACAATGTAATGAGGTATTCTCATTGGTCAATATAAAGTTGTCTAAAAAATAGTAGGAGTGACGATGCAGCAACTGCTGCAGATTTTTAACAGCATAAATGTTATCTAAATGATGATTTGTAAGCAATCTGAGCACGAATCAAACCAATTTCAAATGGAAGAATATATGTAAAAATAACAAAGGTAAGTTACATTTTATGTCGGTGATAATCTCAATAGGAGATTTCAGAAGCCAAAAATATTCAAAATGGTGTTTTTTTTTATTACACTAAGAAGTCTAAAAACTTTGAATACGCCATTGTTGTTACTTCTAAGATAGGATTGTCTTCTAAAAACAGTCAAAAGTAAATATAAAATTTGAAAGTATTGAAACGAAGTATTGGAGCGAAAAGCCTTCTTAAAATTCCTAAATTACGATTTCTATCCAAGTTCAGAAAGTAATAAACGGATTATAAAAGTAATGACTTCGAATCAATGGTAACTCCCTTTGATCTTACATAGTCTATATTATATGCTGTTGCCACCACCGCCCGGGACAGGAAGGAATAACAAATGGTCTAAAAAAGAATTTAAAATC
The DNA here is from genome assembly GCA_964019185.1 of Maratus speculifer. NCBI lineage: Eukaryota > Metazoa > Arthropoda > Arachnida > Araneae > Salticidae > Maratus > Maratus speculifer. The sequence continues at coordinate 162,216,009 of OZ025294.1, read as the reverse complement.
TTTCCAAATTACATTTGTAGGGAATATTAGGAAATACTTAACCGATTTTGTAGTTAACATTGGCAAATTAATAGCGACAGTTCTTTTTTCAACATAGGCATTTTATTATAATGCCATCCCACCTCGAGAGATCGTAGACCCTTAAAAAATAACTTGGATTTTTACATGGTAAAAAATTGTAAGATGTAAATGGATACGAAGATTGCTTCCGAAAAATAAAATACTACAGGTGATAACTGAAAGATGCATTATACGAATTGAGCCTAACAGTTTCAAAATATTTTCTAAATTATCGTTTATTTAAAATTAATTATCTTTAGTTTTTTTTATTATTTTATGTCTCATTTCGGAATAATGTATGTAATAATGAAATTTATTCAAACTGTGGCTTAAATGGAAGTTTTTAAATTACTCCTTAATATATTATCACTTCTTATAATAATCAGACATGCAAATATCACTTCGCGTCTTTCAACTATTATGCGAAGAAAGCCGCGCGATTTGTTAATAACATTATAAAAGTACCATTTAAGGAAACACCTTACTCAAATGTAATGTGCGCAGGGTGCATTAATTAGAACGATTAATTAACGTGTTTTAATTAATATCTTAAGTATTTACAACATGTTTGAATAAATTTGACTCATTTATTAGGATACGTATGTGAGCAAATCTTCCACACATTTGAGTGAAAAATTAAAAATGCTTTTCAACCCAAATTGTCACATTTAACTGTTTTAAATATGTATTTGACTTATTATTTCTGTTCAATTATTCCTATATTAAATAGTAATACATATCACATACAAAATATATTCCTCGAAAATAAATTATAATCTTATGATGAAAGATGAAGAATATCTTGCTCATAAGGCCATAATAAATTTTCCATCTTCTTATAATATGCAGGAAATTAAGGTGTGATTACACTCACATTTCATATCTTGTCATTTTACATTAGTTTTATGATAGGAACTAATTATCGAAAAGTGGTTTTATATGATAGTCAGTCAAATTATAGTTTAAATTTGAAAATTCTGGTGTAATTATTTTTTGTGTTTTACTTTATTCTTTTGGGGTACTGAACATGAATAATAAGTTGCCCTAAGGAAAATCTCTCGTAAAATATGAAAAATCATGAAAAATCAACAAGAATTGCAGATTTTTAGGGTTTTAAGCTGATAATTTGAAAAGTGATCGATTTACGCAAAATATATTCTTATGTTAAATTACAAATACATAACTTGAAAAGTAATATTTTTACGCAAAATATAGTCTTATATAAAAAACAGGTAAAAGAAAATTACCTACAATTCATGTTGTTGTCTTTTCTTGCACGACACATAACTTCAGTAGAGGCGTTGAAATATTGACAAAAACCAGTAATTGTGCTAAATAGCAAAAAAAAAAAAAAAAAAAAAAAAGATATTTTTTATTGCCCTTTCCGTTTTTAGTACTACACGTAAGCATTTCACTATAAACATTTGCTATCGTACCGAATTGTTATTAAGGTATATGTTGTTATGATCTAGTCATGTAGGTAGGACCTCAACAATCTAGCATTCAGAGATTCATCAACTTAAAAAATCTGTTACCACAGTCATCTGACTCTACCGTTTTCCCCCTACATACTTACTGAATAAATAAATTAAGTATTCATTAATTACGAATAAAAAACTGGGATAAAAAACGATGTGATAGCGGGCAGTGAGATCGACGACTCTTTGCTAAATAGAACTATGGATAATACTGGGAGCAGCTCAGAGAAACTAGGATGAGGACATGGCAAAAGAAAAGGCTTTTAAAAATAAATTGCAATAAAAGCTTTTAAAGCAAAAATTGGATCCTATATTAAAATGCAAGCGGAAAAATTACTTACAAACTTTACTTTCTTATCATTTTTGTATGGCACACGGCTTCTATAGAGACGTTGAAAAATCGAAGAAAACCAGTAATTTTGGAAAATCTCAAAAAACTAATTCTTTTACACCTTTTTTTTCATAACACTAAAAGTAAGCATTTTATTATATCCTATGATTTGAAACAACAGATCAATTTCACTAATTTGATGTAAGCGTAATTTTTTGGACATTGAGCTGCTATGAGAAGAATTAAATTAAATGCATCTAAGTCATCTAATGCAGCTATAAGTTAGCTGTCTTCTATCATGCATTTTTAATGCATCATTATACGCTTGTACAGATGTAATTTGTTAATATTAATCCTCTAGTGCTTAGTGTTGTCAATTGGCAAAAAATTTAATTTTCTCTCCTAATTGTTTATTTATGCCTTGTTATATTTGGACCTGTGTTTAGTTTTAATTCATTAAAAAGAGTCACAATTGGCATTAATTTTTCATAATTTGCAAATAAAAAACAATTTTTGAATCCTTTCATTTTGCTCGTCATACGTGGACTTCTAACCCATATAAAAATATTTTACATGCAAAATATTACTTAAAAAAATATTTTAGCGATAATTCACAGGGTGCTAACTAGCCATGTGAGTTTTTTTTTCGATAAAGAATCATACGACTGGAATGGCTAGCTTGTTCTTCGGACATGAACCCAATAGATCATGTTTGGTATATTGTACGCAGACGAGTTGCTGGCCGCTTACCACTCTCAAAAACTATCTAAGAAATGAAAAGATCTCTTCTGGGAGAACTCTCGGAAGATACTGGAAGAGACAGAATACACACCAGCTCCACTCTAATAGCGTAATTGATTTCATCTCTGAAGGCTTTTCAAAGTTGCTGGCCATCCAGGAAATACGTACTGTCTACTAAAATTAATGTTCTTTGAAGGAAACACTTGTTTTATTAATTTCTTGTCATTTACATACATTTTTTGGTACTCATATGCTCAATTCAATGCATTTCATTCTGCGAAATACATATAATTTCTAGCCATAGTTAACATGTCTTTCGATCATGTATCAATAATCAAAACAATTCCAAGCCGCAAGATTTAACCATAACCTCAATGTACTTTAATTACTTTTAAACATTATACACGTTTTCGGTTAAATTACGCTGAATGTCCAAAATTTTCATTTAGTATTTCCCTCTTTTTAACCAATAAAAGAGCAGAGATAAATTAACCAACCTAAGATAATTGCATTTAGTTGAAAAATATGCACAAAACCATATAAAAACTTACAATTTTTTTACAACTGTGCAAATTTGGGGGTAGCTGAAACGTAAAAGAAATGAATCCAATAAGATTTTTTATGAATATATTTTTAGAATTTATTTTTCTGTGTTTTAGAAAAATAAATCACTCATTATAATTTAAATATTAAAAAAAACTCAATAGACAAAGTGATTTGATATAATCATTGTTATTTTGTGTGTATGTAAGAAATGTTTGCAAAAAAATTGTAAAAAAAAAAAAAAAAATAATTTAAATGAAATAACAAAGAAATAGGGTTTTTTTTCAAGAATTAAAATATCATTGGGTTTTTTTGTAAATGGTATTTATTTTTCTCAAATGTATTTTTTACATTCAATTGGAAAATGCATTTCTTTAAAACTACATATTTTTATTTCTAACATGATTTTGTTTATTTTCATCGAACAGCGAAGAATGAAATAGTGATATTTCTTATCTATCAATGATACAATCCCAACAAAAATACATCTCTGCACGTTCAGCGGAAATGTAACTCGATTATGATATAGCCGGAGGAATCCGATAATAACCATAAAATGACAATGTGCTTCCATCTGATGCACTTTTTATGACAAACAGAAGTAAGAAGTCTACTGGCAATGATATTATATATGTAGGAACTACTTTCAAGCTATTTATATTTTTTATATTAAAATTTGTTACAATTTAGAATTAGTCTTGAAAAATTATTTTTGTAATTTAAGCGATATTTTTATGCAGATAGTAAAGTAGACATTTCTTCGACAAATTTATTGCAGTATTTATTGAACGGTGTATTATTGGATGGTAAATCAGTGGTTTCATGGGATTTATTTTTTTGTTTAGCCATGATATGTCACAGCTACAATTTTATATGTGCACTGTAAAAAAATATCTATAAAGTTAGAAAACTTGTTCTAAGAAACTGGGATTTCTAGAACTTTTCACGTGAGGCTAACAGTAAAATTTCATATTAACATTTTTGTTACATGAATGCTTGCAGTTAACATTCCACAAAAAAGTCTAGAAAACCCAGTTTTAGAGAAAAAGTTTAGAAAGTTTTCATTTTTTAAATTTTGTACAGATTAATTTAGCATTTTTTCCCAACATGTTTTATTTAATCATTTATGTAAAAAAATCTTTTTCCTGCTTTTTTAGTGCATAGTTTATTGGCCTTTTCAATTCACTGTAGAAAATGTATGCAACGTTACTCAAAAAAATTGTTACTAGCTGCTGTCTCCAATTTATGGAGTAATTGTTTTCATAGTTTACTGACATTTTCTATTCTAAAGACTGTTTCCTAGAATACCGAGCAAAATTTTCATCCTTGGAAAGCAGTGAAAATACAAGATAAACAACACAAATTGGCATTGTAAGGTAAGTTTAATAACCACATTACTCTTTGAAATTGTTGTTGGGCTCCAATTAAGTCGTTTCATCGGACATTTTAAATTTTACTTATAGTGGCACTTACTAGACGTTAAACAAAATTTAGGCCCATAATTATGGGACAGTAATGCATTCGATTGATAAATATTCCTGATGTTACCGGTTTTCAGGCCTTTAGAATACGCTTTGGACTTAAAATACGCCTAGAACTGCTCAATCGGTTGCATTTTGGAAACGTTAACCAGGATGTAGTATTTCTCGACTGAAGTGATGTTTTACTGTCTGAAGTGTCAGAGAACGACTTTTATCATAGTAATGAAAAGAGTTAAGTTAGGCCAGAATATATAACCATCTCCGTTGTAACTGCTACAGATGTATGGGAACAGACGACGTTGAAAGCACTTGTTGGTATATTGTAGGCTCTTGAAGGCCAACCCAGATTTTTTTAATGCATGGTGTAGTGATATTTTCTTTATAAAGATTGTTTCCTAGAAATCCGCGCAAATTTTCATCTTTGAACAGCAATGAAAAAATGAGACAAACAACACAATCGGACATTGTAAAGTAACTTTAATAACTATATTACTCTATAAAATCTTTTTCGGGATTTAATTGAATTGTTTTGTCTGACATTATCGTTTTTAAATTTTGTGGTTATTACTAAACGGTGAATATAATTTAGGACCATAATTTTGAGATAGTACTGGATTCGAAAGACCAATCTTTGGATATTATCAGCTTTCCTTTAGGAAACACAAAAATTATGATACGCCCAGTGCGTTTGGGGAACATTAGCCTAGGATATCAGACTTTCTACAAAAGAGATGTTTTGCTGGATGAAGCGACTAAGGTCGATTTTGCTGTACATACTACGAGTTAAGTCTGGCCAGAAAACGTAACCAGCTACATTGTTGAGAACGGTTTCGGAAAAATAACTATGAATTAAGTTTGGCCAGAAGACGTAATCACCTACGTGGCTGAGAACGATTTTTCAGTAATGATTACAAGTTCTGATCAAAAGATGTAATCACCTCCGTGACTGAGAATTATTTTGCAATAATGAATACGAGTTAAAATTGGCCAGAAGACGTAAATATCTCAGTTGTAATTACTACAGGTATAGGAGATCAGACGACGTCAAAGGCGCTTGTTAGGTACCCCTTAGTGCGAACGCAAACTTTCGGATAAACACACGAACCAAGCCTTTTAGGAATGTCGCCTTGTTTAAATTAAAGAATATATATGCAAATTTTTAATTAAAGTACCAGAACTATAAAATAAATTTTCAACAAATCTTTCAGACTGTAAAAAAATTCAGTAACTTTTAGATGTAAATTTACAGAAATCTGTATACTTGCTGAAATTTTCTTTTTCACTGTCAACTAAAGATGTATATCCAAAAAATTAATATACAAACAATCCATTAAACAATAGTAATCTTACTAAACTTTTACCTGTAACTCGGGCTGCCGTTACAAAAAAAATTCTAGGGTCCCTGTTTCCTAAAAAATTCTTATTAACCTAGATTTTTTATTTGCAATGTAAGCGTGTATCTGTTATATTAATTTTTATTGCTGCCTGTACATACAATATATTTCAAGGAATTATATTTATTGAGAAAAATTTTACTAACTTTGTATATATTTATTTATTTTTATGTATATATACATTTATTTTTTACATTGCATGTATTTCTCTTAATTTTACCAAGTATCTTTAATTTATGTTTACTAATTATATTTAATGTTTGTTCTGTATCTTGCTTAATTTTTATGCAATGTAGTTATAATCTTAGCTACCGACTCTTACGTCGTTTGTTACACACTAATCATATAGTTTACCTTTTAACACTTTGAGCTCTGGGGTGTAAATTTCTTCAAAATTCCAAATGTCATATTGGCACCAGTATTTTGCAAAGAAAAAATCCTGTTAAGCCAAAACACAAAAAAATGCATTAAATCTTTTTCAAATAAATTTGGTCGAATTTTCTGGTGCCATTGTGACATTTCAGAATTAAAATTATATGGTAGAAAATTCTACCATCAGAGCTCAAGGTGTTAAACTGTCTAATTTTTCTAATTAATAGAGGCAAAAATTTTGTCTCAAATTTAACGTGTCTAAAAAAGTAATATTTTGTAGCTATGATTATAATACAATTATGTTGTTCAAAAAAAATCGTAAAGTGCATAAATCGCATTCTGAAAATAGATAATAAAAGAAAATAGATAATTAAATAAATTTATTTAAACGATTTCAAAAAGTTAAGTGATTCAATCAGTTAAACAATTGAAATTGGTCAAATTCCTAATACAATGAAATTTATTTTAAATATTTTTAATCACAGTAGCAGTAATCCTCAAAATATAAAATGTAGAAATATGTAATAAAAAAAAGCAAAATGTGTAAACTATAATTTTGGTGACAATTAATTTCTTATGTTTGGTTTTAAATTTTAAAAGCTTCTACATATTTTATTTACATTAGAAACTAAATGTTTGATTAAAATTACAATATTATTTTAATGTGATTGAAATGGTTTTCAAATTAAAATAATTTTCGCACAAATGTCGTTTCTTTTCTTCCTTAAATACGTATTTTCACAATGTTTCCCAACTTCGTCATGTTTTTTAAAATTATTGTTTAGAACAGTATTACTTATATTATTATTATAATAGGTAACATAATAGTCAATATAATAGTATTTTTATAATAGTAGATTACGTTTAGAAAGATGAAAAAGACCTATTTGCAAGAAAAAACATCGCTTAATATTTTGTACCACATAAATTTACAGAAAATAATTTTGTAGCAATATGCGGCTTTCCTAGAGAATTTGAATCATTTAAAAATTCAGGGAATAACATGAGTGACAATATATCCCGTAAAAATAAGTAAGGTTATCACTGAAATGAAATATGTAGCATGCCTGACCTTTGCTCAAAAGATGTTGACTTACTGTCCCCCGCAGCAGAAAATATAAAGAGCGTTTCTTTATATGATAAAAGAAGAGGTATTTTCAGTCTGAATTATAGATTAATGTGTATCATCAATTATGTCAATTTATAGTTATAGTGAATGTGATTCACAATATTATTTTTGAGTTGATATTATTAACACTATCCATATAGCTGTTTCTTTTAAACTGAAATTATTAAATTAAAATATTTAAGGGGTCTTCACTGTAAAAAAATGACAGATGTATTTTGATGTACATAAATGAACAATAACCACGAACAAAAATATAAACCTCTACCGAGCCACCCAAGATTTTGCGAAGCGTTGGTTTATCTTTAGAAATCTTGAAAAAAAAAAGCATTTTTGAAAGTTGAAGAAGAATTCATAAAAATAAATCTTCATTAACTGCTCCTAATTTTTGGAAACATTTTGTAGTAGCTTTTATAGTGCAGTAATTGGTTTTCTGTACACGAGAAACTAAATTTTTATCTTCTATCAATTCTCAAGTAAAAGCTTTTAACTACATAACTGAATTTGTGTACGCAATTTTAACAAAATAATATAAATTTTCATATTAATACTAATTCTGTTAATATTGGATGTTTGTCTGTTAAATATGTTTTGTAAATTTCAGAGAATTGATACCATCCGAAAAAGTGGTATTCTAATATGAGAAAATTGATTATTGCATCGTAAGAGCTACACAGAATTGTTTCCGAAAATGACGGGTGGGTATTAAAAATTAATTTTGAAAAATTCTTATTTAAACTTTTTAAATTTATAGATTTTTGAGATTCGTTAAAATAATGGAGCGCTTTTCGGACTGCTCGGTGACTCGAAAGAGGTGATTAAATATTTCCGCTCCTGAATTCAGTGTATTTCTGTAGATTAAGAAATATCAGCTATTTTTCATAGTGTAAATTTTCGTTTGGCATAATATCTAAATTGCTTCATCAAATGTGTTTTGTAAAACGAATATGAATTTCAATATATGCCAAATTTTTATACAAAACTTTGAAAATTTATTACAATTTTGATGTACAAAATCAGTCTGATAAACGTATTTAACAGAAACTTGCATAAAAGGTTATTCCCAATTGAATGACTCTTATCGCAACTAAAGGTTTAATAAGTTATTGCTTTTCCTTTATAGTACATATCTAATTTTACATCGATATCTATTATTCGTATTATGTCTAGAAGTATTTTGCATAAAATCTGACGGATATTGTGTTCAAATTCAACAAAGTGTTCCGAAATATTTTATTTAGTTTAAAAAAAAAACTTTTTGTTGACATTTTGGAAACATTTTTGGAATGGGAATACAGTGTGTTTAGCTCACTGAAAATTCATTATATAGAGAGTTTGTTGATTTCAATAAAAAAATTGCTATATTCTGATATTTAGGTTCTGATTATGCTAATTTAGTAAAGTACTGGTATAGTTTTCATATTATTCTCAATGCATATTTACCATACCGTATTAAGTTTTTTAAGTTTTAAGGTACACTGAAACATTTTGGATACCTAAATTTGTGAAAGTTTCGTTTATTATTTTATTTTCAGTCGTAAGAAATAGCTTGAGTGACAAAGAGTTTTAAAAAATCATATTAAATTAAACAATAATTAAATTAAATTTAATGTATTTTAAAAGATTGTGAAGGTTCTGATTTTCTGCAATAGCAGTATGTATTTGCTTTTTAATTTAAAGTTTTCAGATTAGAAGCATCTTTAATGCACGATTTTTTCTATTTTTATTGAAAAAATGAAACCTTTACATTGGTCTAATAATGGGAAAATAGAGAAAAAATACATTCCAATGTTCCAGATAAAATTTTATTTTTTGTTATAAGTGCCATATAAACACAATCAGGGCTAAAAATATTCTATTGATATACTTCGCTATTAGATGGGGTAAACTTTATTTTATCTGGTTAACACCCTGCAACGTTTTTATATTAATATCTTTAAATAGTCTGTAAAAATAATGAATGTAAATCTTAGCTTAATAGCTTGATCGAAATACATTTTGATTTCGGAAAACAAATTCTAGTTTTTTGTTGAGTGCAACTACCTGCCTTGAACAAAAATACGTGTTATTTTACTCTTTGGGTTGTTCCTGATCAGAGACAGCGACCACATTGGCCCATTGGGATATAAAAAAATAATATATATATGTATCAAATATGGCACGAGTTGCAATAAAGGGTTAAGACAGGATGATAATTGTATTTTTAATAAAATAATTTTTCTGCAATTTGTCAAACAGGTGCACCATTCTTTATTAATTTCTGGATTTCGATAGCATCTCCTGTCGTCCCGATGATACTCATAAACTTCATGAGAAACTCAATTTGCCCCAAAATCATCTTCAACTTTACTGAATATAAATGGCATAAAGAAATTGGTTTTTAAACTTCCTTCAGATATAATTTTCAGTAACATTTTAGGATAGTTTTTATTCGATCAGATATTATTCTAGTTTCATACAGAACTGTAAGTTAATTAAACTTAAAAAGAAAGACAGAACGTAGCAATTAAAGGGAGAAGATATATGTAAAAAATTTAAAACATAACATCCTTTTATTTAACCTAGCTTACAACCATTCCATTTTATTTTTACGTTTCTTTTTGTATGTAATATATGCTAAAGTTCAGTCTTTAAAGGTAGATTGCGTTCTAAAATTTTACACAAATCTCATTATTGTATTTAAAATAACAAACTTGCAGGTACATATTCTAAAATAAATATATTAATCTACAATTGCTTTATGAAAAGTAGATATGCAGTCTTATTATTGTATGTTCATAACGAATTGGCCGCACGTGATTGACAAATTGTTATTTTCTATTTAGTGATCTATCTTCAAATCATAATGAAGAAAATATTTTTCAAAATACTAAAAGGCGATTAAAATATCTTGAATACATTTTGTTCTTCTTTTAGAACACAGATTCTATTAATGAACAAAGCCGTATTTATATGTACTTATATATATATATATATATATATATATATATATATATTTAACAGTATTTGTAAAAAAACTTTCTTATAAACAATTATTCTTAAATGCCCGAGAATAAGTTTTCTTTTATTTATCATTACATTTACAGGTCATCTTTTACTTTTTATGCAGTCATGCAATATGTATAGTATTAATCGCATATCTGTTTGTTATATAATTAAGCAAATGTAAAAGGGTTATTACCTAATTGCAAAAATGGTTTTATTTATTTCTGTTATTTTCTTTATACAGTTTTACTGCACAGTTAAAAATGAATTTTGTAGTAACTTTAAAAATTTATAATAATTCAGTTTTTTTTTTCAATATTACTTAGCCATTTATTTAAAGACCTTTGGGGAACTATGATTAAACTAGATTCTATATAGACGCCTATACGTATACATGTTCATCATTTTTTTCTTTCTGGTAGTACCTGTAGATTACCTATAGATAGACGCCTATTCCAGTTTCATCTTATAGGTTCTTTCTTGTGTAAACTTTTTCTTGCATGTATACATCATATAGGTCTATAAATTTTGATACATCTCGTAATATCATTAATATGTAATTTGACTTTCGTTTAAGTATTTGAATTGTTAATTTTCCACTTACCGGAGCTCATTTTGTATAAATATTTACTTTTTTATATTTTACTAATGTTTGGCTTTGTCTTTCACAAAAAAAACAGTAAATTATTTATAGAAGTTTCGTTTGATGATAATGTCTGGTATGTTTTTTGCGGAAATAAAAACCGTCATTAAAACAAGACAAAAATATTTATTTTAAAAGAACCATAAATTTTACCTTTATTAAAAATTTAACTTTCAATTAATAAGAAATTATCGTTAAAAAAATTCATAGAATTTATTACTCGAATTTCTGTAAAATAAATTAGGAAAAGAGGATCTCGATCATGCATTTTGTAAGAAAATATTTTCTTTTTATCACGCGCTTCTTTAAAATATAATAATGTTAAAAATTATCTAATCTAATGTAATGGAATTTTCGGAATAATGATTGTACATTTTTATAAGTACAATCAATTTACAATTATTAATGCAATTATCATGATAAAATGTACTGTAAATGTACAGTTGAAAATATAAAATTGCATAATTTTTGTATGTCTTAATTCTATTTCGTAAAAATCGTAGAATATGCATAGTTGTATAATTCATATATAAATGAATATAATTATTGAGAATGGAAGCTTTGTTGTTTTAGGGAACATTTCGCAGAAATATGATATTGAATTATCTCTTATGTTGTTTCGCCAAGAAAACATTGTTTTACGAAGCAGCTGCTCAAGAATTCCATTAGGCATAGAATTTCTCTTATTGATCTTACTGTTATATTCCATTATTTTCTGTGTATTGCTGTTTTAGTTATGCTTATATAAGGTAAATATGGAAGATCATATATAAAATATGTATTATTGATTTGACCATGTTGCATACATATATCACCAACATTTTATTTAAGTTCAGATGTTTTTTGAATTGGATGTTTTATCGTTGTATATAAGAATAAGTATGTATTTATCATTGTTTAAAAACGTGATTACTTTTTATATTTTATCAATGCATATATGTATAATTATGTAATTTTTATTAATTTAAAAATCAGTATTTATAATAAGGAATACTCATAAAATGAAAGACACTTAATCTGTCACATAGCACTGTATTGCAAGCAGGTTTGAATCGATAACAGTACATATATTTTGATTAAATGTTACACCAATTACCAGAATCTGATTATTGCGAAGGAAATTCCAACAAATCACAAACTGATGACACAAAATGCTCAATTTAAAAGGGTTTTACAAACAGCGTGTTTCTCAAATACGAGCAAATTCTGGATACAAGAATGTTACATAGCTGCAGCTGAATCTTCCTGAAATAAATCATGTAGTATTAATCGGGTTCTCTAAATCAGCACAAAGATCAATAAAGTTCGTATTCTGTTCCACGGGGGAGGGGGTAAAATTTTTTTTTATGTATCCACAGGTTGAGAAAGAAGCATACTATCCATATGTATCTGCTGCTTATCGAAAGCTGACTTTTTATAATAACAGAAAGTCAATAAAAACCTTCATTTATCAAAGGCATGAGGCAACCAGAAGAGAATATAACAGCAATAAACTTCTCCAATAATTATTAACAGGTGTTAATTAAAACAGTAAAAAAATACTACACAACTGTCTGCAACTTTCTGTTTCACTGAAGCCGTTAACATGAAAACTGTGAATATAGTACAAGTACAGTTCTATGTTGTCTTGAAAATGTCTTCGGTAAGGCACAAACATGTAGAAAAATAATATATAAAATATACTTGCTTGCTGCTCAATTTAGCTTTTCTTAGTAATTTATGAAGTAGCTGTTAGGATTTATTATATAATAACAATAAATCCCATTTACAAATGAAATTATGCAAATAAAGTTCTTACTTGAACGGGAAAAACAAAAGCGCCACACGGAATTACTTGATATTGTTCTGTCTTTATAGTGAATATTACTGCAGAACTCTCAATAGAATTCGTAAAATATGTAAAAAAGTAGATGAATTACAAATTCGTTTTGGTGTAAAATTTAAAATTGCAAAAAAGTATTTAAAAAAATAAAGTAAAATGAGTAAAATAATTGTCACTTTTTAACCATTATCTGGAAAACTTCTTAAACATTCACTAACAATCACTTATTCTTTCTAACAATTCAGTACATTTAAAAGGAATAACTTCATACATAAACATTATTTGACTAAATTGTGTATTTGAGGTATTGCAAAATAATTATATTCGAAACACGAAACAAAGAAAATGCTTTTATTCCTGATAATTAAGCTTTTTTTACAATGAGTGTAAATTTAGCCCTTTTACGTACGCAATGCAGTAAAATAAATTAAAGTAAAAAAAAAAAAACTACATCAGTAACGCGAAATTGCGTAAATTGCCTTTGGCGTAATCTTCAGTTTTAATGAAGTAGTGTAAATTTTTATATTTCGAATTAACAATATATTTTAAAAAGTGCATCACAACAATCTTTTTTTTCTTTTATAAGAGATTTTTTCTTTTTGCTTTACGTTTAAATGATAGCAACATAGTAAAAAGACATAGTAAATTATGATGAAAAACTTTTTAATTGTCTAAAATTAATTTATAATATGTACGCGTGTGACATACATTCAGAGTAAAATTTTAATATTTGACTCGTTTTTTACAATATTGAATGATAGTTTTATAATTTACAAATGAATATAAAAATAGACTCCAAAAATTCTTTTGTGCACTTATTAAATACCATAGCAATTGCCAGTTGTTTGAATTTCACATTTATCCATTTTTCGCTTAAACTCATATAATTTGGAAACAATAAGTAAAAATTAAAACAAAATTCCGTCATAGTTATATAATTAATCTACGTAGAGCAATGTATTATAAACATACTTGAAATAATATCTATCTAACAGTAAAAGGTCCATCAAAATTCATTCAGTAGAACTTCAGTTATAAGTAGCAAAAAAAGAAACTTCCGTTTTTTATTTATAAATAGAGGTACTTGGATACATTTGTTTTTTCAAGAGTTTCTACATCTCTGTGAAATAAACACCTTATAATAAAAATTTAATTTGTAATATTAATTTCCCATTAAATATTTTATTGTATTAAAATATATACTTTTATCAAAACTCTTTCATTTTTTTTTAAAATTAAAATTCCAGTATTAAATTTTAAAACGCATTGATAGAGAAGTTTAATATGTATATATATATATATATATATGTGTGTGTGTGTGTGTGTGTGTATCGGGTGTCCCAAAAATGACTGATGGATTTTAAAATTCAATAACTTGCAAACGGTGCCAACTGTTTAAAAAAATTTTTGCAGAAGGGTTATGTATAATGTTAGGAGTGTTTTTACCGTAATTTTTTATTTTAGTTCGCATTTCAAATAATAGGTGGCGCTGACGGCGATTGAATGCCAGGTCGACGCTTCACTCAGCACTGATCACCTGGCCTTCAATCGCCGTGAGCGCCACCTATTGTTTGAGATGTGAACTAAAATAAAAATTACGTTAAAAAACTCCTGACATTATATATAACCCTCCTGCAAAATTTTTTTAAATAGCTGCCACCGTTTGCAAGTTATTGAATTTTAAAATCCATCAGTCATTTTTTGGGACACCCGGTATAAATATATATATAAGCCTGCAATATAAAATATCAGCCTGAGTAAATTTGTATAAAATTCTAACAAAAAAAGTCTTGTGTAAAAGTCTTTCGTATGTTTTCAAATCGAAATGCACTTGGTCCAAATTTACTGAACCTTTACAATTCAGATTTACCGTCTCATTTAGAAACTCGTCCACATATATATTACATCCTAACTAATGCATGAATGAGCAGCATACTTAAAATGAGTATGTGTTAATAATTAACTATTTCAGAGATTTTAACGTGACATTTTTTGAATAGAAAAATAATACAATTTAGCTTTCACTTTATCATTTTTTGTACCTGTGAAGTCACTTAGAACTTAAATAAATTGAAATGCATATAATTTCACTTAAGTTATTGGAGCATATATACATTTCAGTTAAGACTTACAGAGCATATCCAAACTGGTGAAGCAACTGGCAAAACTGTATCTCATAAAAACGCTATTTGAGCGCTTTTTTTAAATGAAATTGTTGCAGATTTTACATAAAATATTAAATTAAGCAAAATTCGTTGCATTTATTTTAACTGGCTGCCTCCTTTGTGTTTGTATTTTGTAAACAATCTGATTTACAAATGAAATTATGAAGACAAAGTTCATACTTGAAACAAACAAACAAAAAAAGTACCTCATGAATATATCTGACATTATTCTGCCTTTATACAGCATACATTAATGCAGTGCTCAATATCGTTTAATAGAATTTGTAAAATATTTTTGAAGTAAATCAATTAAAAATTCATTATACTAAAAAATGTAAAACTATAAAACAAGGATTAAGATAAATAAATAAAAATAAAATGCGTAAAAACTGGCATTTTAAAACCATTCTCCCGAAAACTACTTACGAAATTCTTAACTCCATACTTAAACATTAATTGACGAATCTGTGTATTTGATATGTTGCAAAATAATTATATCCAAAACATGAAAGAAAAATTATTCATATAGCATAGATTATGAAGCAATTTACACAATGCGTGCAAATTTAGCATTTTTGTACACACAGTGCAGCGAAACAAGTTAACTAAGTAAATACTCAAGAAAACGAGAAATAGCACAAATTTCTTTTGGAACAAGTTTCATTTTTTTAATGAAGTAATGTAAAATTTATATTTATAAAATTATTATTTGTAAAATTTATTTAAAAAAATTAATAATAGGCACATTTTTAAAGATTTTTAAAGGTTTCTTTTTTAGTTTACGTCAATAACAATGACAGTGACGATGTAAAAATGACTTAGTAAATTATGATGAAAAACTTTTTAAATCTCTAAGTTTAATTTGCAATGTATGTGTGTGATATAAATTCATGCTGAAATTTTTATATTTGACGATTTTTTCATTATATTAACTGATAACTTTATAAAATACATATGAATACAGAATTAAACACCAAAATGTTTTCGTCCACTTGAAAAATCATCCTAACAATTATCAGTAGTGTAAATATCACATTTACCCATTTTTGGAATAAACTCATATTGTCTGAAAAAAATATTTAGGACATATTTTTTATAATAATACAACTAATATATGTGCAGCAATACATTATATACTATATTCAAAATTTATCTATCTAACAGTGCAAGATCAATCAAAATGAGATAAATAGAACTCGAGTTATAAGCAGCCGAAATGTAATTTCGGTTATATATATATAAGTAGATGTATATTTGACACGTTTGTTTTCTCAAGCGATTTTATGTTTGCATGAAACACCTTATATAATATCTTATAATAGAAACTTTAATTTGTAATATTAATTTCCCATTAAATATTTCATAGTATTGGAAGATATACATTTATCAAAACCTTTTCTTACCTTTTTAATTAAAATTCACGCATTAACTTAAGAGGTCTCAGGAGTCTTACTTTTTACCTGGTAGTGCGATTTAGCAACATATACATTTGATTTTTTTTTCTCAGTCCCTATTAAACTTAAATGTAAAACTTTTTATATAGACAACGTAATATCTCTTCTGTTTAAAATAATTTTTTTTACATTCTATATTGAATTTTTATTACATATTTTTTATATTTAATTTTGATATACAATTTAAATTGTTCTTTGACTGCGCGCAACATTTCTCAAAAAATAATAAAGCAATTTGTATGAAACTTGGTAAATACCTTCATTTTAAGTTTAAGAACAACTTATACCTCAAATTTAGAATTTTAATTACATTGATTATTCATAATTTGCAATTTTTTTAATAAAAATGATTTTTTTTTCAATTTTTTCAATTTCAATTTCAATTTTAAATAAGTAAATGCATAAATTGCTTTAAAATGAGGTATAAGTTCATGATACATTAATTTTACACCATTATCAACTTTTTTAGCGGTTCTTGAACTAATAGTTTTGCTAGAATCCTTCGCGCAATAGATACAAGTCTATTTTTTTTTATCAAAATTAAACATTAAAAACATAAAATAAAATTTCAATGTAGAATATTAAAAAAAAATATTTTTAATAGAAGAGATATTAAGTTGTCTATATTCAAAAATTTTATGCATTTATGTTTTATAGGGGCTGAGAAAAAAAATCAAATGTGACATGTTGCTAAGTTGCACTACCAGGTAAAAAGTAAGACTCCTGAGACCCCTTAAAAAAAATATGTGAAAAACAAGTTAGTAATATATATATATATATATATATATATATATATATATATATATATATATATATATATATATGTGTGTGTGTGTGTGTGTGTGTGTATTTTCAGTTATCACATTTCTCCGTTTTTAATTAATTATTATCATGTAAACGATAATTATTTTTACTTTTCCCTTTTGCTATCCAATTTAGTAATTTTGATTAGAGTTGCAAAAAGTCGGTTTATTCCCGGGTGCATATTTCAGATGTGTATATTGCTGGGACGATTACTGTTTCTAAACCAATAGGAGAGCGTCATTATCACGGTCAAGTACACGCCCACACAGTTTGATTGACAGGAACTCGTGGACAATTGACGGTGCTAATTATAACGATAATCTGTTGCGTGAAAGTGAGCTGACTGGCTGAATGGTTAGAGCGTCGAGCTTGAAACCGGAGGATATGGGTTCGAGTCCATCGCGGGCCGAGAGTCCGTTGGTGATTTTTTTTTATTATTATTATTGGAGGCTGTCTTTTATTAATAAATAAGACATTAAAAAAATATTTAAACCCTTTTAATATTCTAAATATCGTTCCAAAATGATTTATATATATATTAAACAAATGGGAAAAAAGTATTCTGTGAAAATATCCGTATAAGCAAAATTCTTACTTTAATTTTTATTTATTTATTTATTTATTTATTTCAGGATCACAGGAAGTATAATTTCTAATTGAAGTAAATAAAATTCAGTCATTTTGAAAAAAAAAATTCTTTCGTACCTTTAATTTTTAATTACCGAGTACAAATTCAAACAATCCGAGTACAAATAAAGATTAAACACACACGATCAATTGTCCACGAGTTCCTGTCAATCAAACTGTGTGGGCGTGTACTTGACCGTGATAATGACGGTCTCCTATTGGTTTAGAAACAGTAATCGTCCCAGCAATATACACATCTGAAATATGCTTCCCGGGTTTATTTCCAATAGACCAGGTTTATTCACGGGTTTATTCCCAAAAAACCGAATTATTCCAAAAAATCCCGGGTTTTTTCCAGGTTTATTCCTAAAAACCCGGTAAATTCCCGGGTTTAAACCGGGTTTTTTCTAACCTTTGCAACGCTAATTTTGATGTGCCTTGTTTTTGATGTTTTTTCTGCATTCTATTTTAGTTTTATGTGTGCTGGTATCCCCAAATTCGTATTGTTTTGCTTTTTCATGGCAAATACGAAGATGAAACCACACACGTCATTTGTGGTTCCAAAGTATTTGGAATCCGAAGATTCTGCTTTGGTTCTACAAATTCCATTTGTATTCATCTTAATTATTTCTCTTTTTCTTTCTGTGATATAAGTTATTAAATTCATTGGTTCATATATTGTAATACAATTACTGGTTACATATATATATTTGCGTGCATGCATTAGCGTAAAAGTCTAAGAAAACTCTCACTTATGATTCCATATTTAAATGCACTTTGATTTAAATTTTCTGAACCTTTACAATTCTGGTTTATCTTCTCAGTCAAAAACGCGTCCATACATATAGTTCATCAAAACTAATGCATAATTGAGTAGTATACTTAAATGAGTATTTGTTAATAATTAAAGATTTCTCAATTTTTTTTAAGTGAAATGTTTTGAAAAGGAAAAAAATTCAATCTTGCTTTCATTTTATTATTTTTTGTATTAGTGAAAGACAGTATTGTGCGTAAAAACAGATGTTAAATAAATTTTAAAGCACATAATTTCACTTAATCTGTCGAAGAATGTATTGTACATACATATTTCGTTGTTATTTGTCAACTATAACTGAATGCAAAGTGAGATTGCAAATTTAAAACTCTCCATATGGTAGCGATTGATATTTATAAGTTTATCTTTTTGATAATTCAATTATAGTCTAATTATTTTTCTAATATTTTTCTTTGAAATAGTTTTTCCATTGCAATTAATCTATTGATAATTTAATTATTGTCTTAATATTTTTCTAATATTTTTCTTTGAATTATGTTTTCAAATGCGATTAATCGGGTAATATAGAAATCATTTTTAGGTTTATCCTGATTCCTATTCAGAAATTAATTGCAATTAATGTGCCTATGTAGCATTGCCCTTGATAACGAGCTAAATACCACATTCCCAATATTATTCCAATTTTTGCCAACTCCTATGTTTGATATAGTTTGTCATTAACGAGTTATTCCAGATATTGATGTTTATTTGTAGTATTATCTAGTGGTTCTATATATATGTAATATATTTTATATTGCAATACAATATATATATATATATATATATATATATATATATATATATATATATATATATATATATATATATATATATATATATATATATATATATATATATATATATATATATATATATATATACATACATATATATATATATTGTGTTTGGTCTTTTAAAAGTAAAAAACATAATTTTGATTATTCGATATCTTTAAAATTTTAATCGGTTATAAATGTGATTATGTCTAAGCTATGTTTAAAATTTCGTAAAAAAAATATACACATTTTGTAAAAGAAAAATAAGCTAAAGCCGCGTTTTCAGACTTGTATTGTTATATTCTGCAAAATTTTCTTATATTCTGTTTAAAAAAAATTACACCCAATCCTCCGAATACAACTAAGTATCGTTATAAAAATAATATATTACTTTCATCCGAAATAAGCTATAAACAAAATTTTTTACATTACAGAATATTTAAGGAAGTTATCTAAATTATGATTTTTTTTCATGTAATCGCACAATTTATAGTAAAATAAATTTAAAAAAGGGTCAGTTACATGTATAAAGGTCATTGTAAATGCTGAATAATAAAATCTCTTATAAATCTTCATGTATATTTATGTAGATATATATATTTATTTTTTCAATGCAATTGTAAGACTATAATAATTGAGCTTATTAAAACTATATTGATGAATAAGGCTTTTTATTCGAAAGTCGCTTATTTAAAATTGTACAGTTATGTATTCTAATTATGGAAATGAACAAAATCATCTATTTGAAGGTGTTTTTTATTTTAGTAATGATGAAAATAATACAAATATAATGATCATATTTCAATTTAAAAAGTTTCTATGCTTTAAATTATATTTCACATTAAACTATTATATGAATCTGTATTTTTTTAAAGTAAAGTTTAATTTTTAAATTTTTACTGTCTTGTTTTTAATAACACAATAATTAACAATGAAATAATATTGCTTATCAAAGAAAAATCAATTTAAGTGTTATTTAAAGTTGATCTATTTTAAAAATACAGTATTTGGGCTGTCTTTGCTCTTATTTACTTATCAAAAATGTCACGAAAAAAGACTGAAGAATATATTAAATTAGTTTTATAAATATGAAAACAAAGATTTTCTTTTATAATTAAAAATAATTTTTGAAATAACAACTACTTTTGTTATATCATGAAATTCTGAAAAAAAATATTGTTTTGAAAAATATAAAAATGTTAAAAAATTAAGTAAATGCAAAAATAAAACTTATTTATAGAGACAGATAACATTAAGAGATTTAAATAACGATAGAGATTTGTTATACAAATCTCAATATGACGAAATATAGAGATCTACTATATTTTGTTCTACTATAACGAAATATATAGATTAAACTGCAACTATTTTTTTTTCAGCATAAAATAAACGCAACTATTTTTACGAATTTAGACATATTATACAATGCCTACAATAACTTAATTGAAAAAACAATTAAATGACTCTTTAAGTGACGCCAGTTGCTTCATCAGTTTTCGTATGCTGTGGCAATCTGTAATAGAAATTTCTATATGTTTCGATAGTTTAAGTATGCGCATTACGCTTTATTTAAGATCAGCACTTTACTTACAGTACTGTCTTTCACTGTTACAAAAAACGATAAAATGAAAATATGAAATATTTAGAAATAATAAGAAATTTTTTTTAATTCAAAACATACAACTTTAAAATCTTCAAAATTGTTAATTATTAACAATCACTCATTTAAATATGAGTGATTTTATGAGTGATATTTTATGTATTAGTTTATAGATATATGGATGTAACTATAGATATTTATCCTATAAAAGTGGAATACATTTGTGTATGTATATATTTTGTAAATTGTTTAATTTGTTAAAACAAACTTGAATAAGTCAAACACCTTTCAAAAAATGGGGTTGTTAATTTTGATAATCAAAATAAATATTTAGGGAAAGAGAGGCACGTTTGAAAAATTTTTCAGAAAATCAGTATATTTTTTACTTGAATTTTATTTCTTGAGTTTTAAATATTATATAATAAAAACATCGCATTTCTTCATCATATGAAACATAAATTTAACATTTTCTTAAAAAACATTTTCTTCAAAGTTGTGAGGATTTCAAAAGTTGAAATATTTTTATTCAAACCTACCCCGTGAAGAGGTACGTTTGAACAAGCAAGGGGCACATTTGAACAAATGAATAAAATATGAAAATATTTAGGGTTTTTATAAAAAATTTCATATGTTACAGAAATATAAAGTAATATGAATAATGTTAAATAACTACATTTTGTTGAAAATACTATTTTCTTTTTTATTTAACTTAAATCCATCAAAGTTCAAAACTCATTGTTGATAAAACCCAAAAAGTCCCTCCAGTTGGGTTTGGTTGTGAAAATTTTTTATAATCTCCTTGTTTTATAATATCAAATGTGATATCTGATCCTTCTGGAAAATTAGAATTTTTCATTCGCTATTTTTTTAAGACCTGATATCCCAGCTAGAAAAAGTTTGTAAAAAAAGTGCACAAAAAGTGAGCGTATTTGGCATCCCTGCTTATACACAAAAAGTACAAACCGAATTGTGGACAAAAAGTGTATACCTAAATTGTTCACTTTTTATGCACAATCACAGGTGCCAAATACGCTCACTTTTTGTGCACTTATTTTTTTATACTTTTTTGTATACCTAAATTCTACACTTTTTATGCACAATCAGAGATGCCAAATACGCTCAGATTTTGTGCGCATTTTTTTGTACACTTCTTTGCATACTGAATAGCCCTAAATTGAATACTTTATGTGAATAATCAGAGATGCCAAATACACTGGTTTTGTGCGCTTTACCTTTTACATACCAAATAATCTTACACTGTACACTTTTTATACATGACCAGAATTCAAAGAAAAAATATATGCAGGTTTTTTTTCTGTTAAATAATTAAAATGTGCAGAAATTAAACTTATATCTATAAAAATGCATATAACTTTTAGATTGTGAACAAAAGCATACATTAAGTAAATAAACCTGCAATGAAAATTGAAATATCATAAAAAATGCTCAGTCAAATTATTATTTCAAATCTACAGGGGAAAAAATCGTTTGCCAGGAAAATTTGAAAAGGACGTGGCAACTGATTTTACTTTAGTTATCGAATGATAATTATGTGTGTGCTTGTTAAAATGCAAAACATAGCAAAAAAAAAATAAAAAAATAAATTGTAAAGGATGCTTCTATTTGTTTAACATTCGATTTTAAGAGTTATCACATAACTAGTTGTAGGCTCATCAGTATAATTCCAAAAAAATCCCAGCCAGATCATCTAACAGCCGCAGGTAGATCTAGATCAAAAACTAAATCAAGATTAGACATTAGGGTGGATCGAAAAGTATAGGAAAAAAAATTTTTTTTAGAAATCACTATCGGCGCGGCGTGCAAAAGTTGTCTTTTATGTATACTAGTTTACAGGTTTTTTTTTATTAAAATCCATTCATATCTTCCGGTGCCCCAAGCGCTCCACAAATAATTAAAAATTGAGTTTTTTATGATTTCTTTTATATTTTTTTGTTTTATTATTTTTTTTTAATTACTTTTGGCGCGGGGTGCAAAAGCTATCTTTTATCTATCTTAGCTTACATATTTTTTTAAAATAAAATTCATTCATATCTTCCGGTGCCCCAAACGCCCCAAAAATAGTTTAAAAGTGAAATTTTCTTGAATTTTTTTTTGTTTTATTTTATTTTTATTTTATTTTATTTTATTTTACTTTTTGAAACTCATTTGGCACTAGGTTGGAAAGTTGTTATTACAATACTACATAACTCTGCAGTTCCGATATATTTTTTTAATCAAAATCCATTCACATCTTTGATGCACCAATTATAATTAAAAACTGAAATTTTTACAAAAATGTATTAAGAATTACAATTTACAAAAAATACTTACAAATTTTGAAAACAGTTTAATTAATAACGTATAAGGTTATAAATAACATTAATTTTACAATAATAAGCGACATATAAATTTAAAAATCAAAGCATTAAATCATAAAAATTACAAAAATCGAACTTACGTAGAGAAAAGTTTTACATCCTTCAAGTTGGAAACTTAAATATTTTTAAAGTTTGTAATCTTTTTTGGTATCAAAGAGTTTTATAGGGCTTCTTGATTTTATTCTTTTCAATATAAAACCGTGTCTCTTTTCTTATCCAGATACAGTTTCTGATGCCTCAGACACTAGTCGAACGCATCTTTCAACCGCTTGGGTATGGCATGGATATTTTGACAATTCATTCGTTTTTACAACTTTTATCATATTCTCAATTTCTTCGCAAGGCACATTCATCAAAAGAGGTGGTTCAAAACGTGCAACTCGTTGCCAGTCAATAAGTTCAAAATAATCTTTCGCTTTGAAGTTTATTTGGGGTACTTTGAAAATTCTCACTTCTGGTGATTTTCTCTTTTTATTTCTAGCATAAATTAGCTTTCGCATTGCTAAAGATCTGATATGCTCTTTGTTATCTGTGAGCGTTGACAATAGCAAATTTATACGGTGGCCAAAAAAAAAAAAAAAAAAAAAAAAAAAAAAAAAAAAAAAAAACTATTTTGTTGAATAACAGCATCGACGATCTTTCTTAAATTGTTTTCCAAATATCTAGAATATGTGATAAGTTTCCAAATATGACGCGCTCCTTTAGTTATGGATGGCTTTGTTTTGATATGAAACCATATGGGTGCATATACCTTCATAATATATGTTGTAAGAGTAATGTGGTTATCTGAAGGATTTTCTGTAGCCACTTACAATCCACTATATGTGTAGCCAGTTTCTTTTTTTAACCTTAAGAAAGAACCTTAAAATTCTACACGTAGTTGTTAGCCATCTTGAGTGATGAACTGGATCAGGTTTCATTAATGCCAGATCAGAACCACATTCACCAAGTGATATTGCTATACAAATATCATATAAATATTGCTGCTCATTGCTGAGAACTCTTCTATCTATGTTGTCTTCCAAATAATAAAGTATAAAAAGTTTATTTTATACATTTAATAAAATACGATTAACGATTTCTCATTCTCTCGATCTACGTTTTACGTTAGATAAATTATTCATTAACTGTTAATTTTACTTGTATTTTTTAGCTCAAAATTTGCATGAAACTCGATTTTCGGCAAATAATTAAAAGTTTTGGAGCATTGGAAAAAATTTATCAAAGTCAAAAATTATTTGGATGTATGCTAATATACTATAAAATGCATTTTTTTTTTATCCCGCTGATAAAATAATTTAAAATAAATTAAAAAAACACAAATTATAAATTTTTATAAAATTTCATTTTTTTTACTATTTTTGGGGGCGCTTGGGGGCACCGGAAGATATGGATGGATTTAAATTTAAAAAAAAAGTTTGAACTAATATATATATAAGGCAAATTTCGAAACCTGCGCCAAAAATAATTTTAAAAATATTAAAAAACGAAAAAAATTATAAAATTTATAAAAATTTCAATTTTTAACTATTTTTGAGGCGTTTGGGGCACCGGAAGATATGAATGGATTTCAATAAAAAAACATATGTGAATTAGTATGCTTAAAAGGCAACTTTTGCACCCCGCGCCGATTCGATTATCCGAATTTCGATTTTTCGATCCACCCAATTAGACATAATCCTAGTTTAACAATTTTATCTGGTCATTTTCCATCAGTTTTTTTTCAATAAAAGTTGGTTTTATTGGAATCATGTTAGTTTTTTTTTAACTCTATTATTACCGTAAAATCGTGATTATAAGCATTCCTTCATACTTTCAAGCAGTGTTCTCGCTGTCGCTCGCCAATGTGCCAAACTGCAACTAAATTCTTAATTTGACGAGTAAGCAAGCGATTAGATTCGCGAAATTGCTAGTGCTCAATTTTTGCTTTTCCTTTTTTCATACATATGCATATATATATTTAATATACATATTTTTTATATTTGTAGCGTATAGTTGAAATTAGATTAATAACAATCGGTGTCACAGTTATAAAAACTTAGATTATTTTAGAACATCTTGAAAAAAGGGGGTAGATAATTTTCTTGAGCTACACGGCGAATCTATTTTGCTAATAATTTTTTCATTAGGCGAATATATTTTATTTTTAATTCGCCAAATTACTAATGTTGGTCAAATGTCAGCGAGAACACTGCTTTCAAGCAATTTTTATTTTCCACACTCACATTTAAGTCCCCCCCCCCCTCACACACACACCTCTTTTGTGGTAAAAAATATTTAAAAATCTAAGCGTTAAAATGTGTGTTTATTTTTTTTACTCCCGAACTTTCTATTTTTTCTCAGCACTTCGAATAATTTTTTTTCCACAGCCTTTTGACGAATTATACTTTTTTTTCTGCAGCTCCTTAACAAAAGTTGTAATTTATCTACAGCCCCAGCTAAAAATGAACTGCAGAAATTTAACAAAAAAACTGCAGTTGGAAGATGCGATGAATTGGCCATTTCCACTACAGACTTTTTGCGGTTGATACAACTACAAAATTACTCTAGTTTTTAAACTGCAGTAATTTCGTGGTTGTATTAACTTCAAAATTACTGCAGTAATTTAGTGGTTGTATCGACCTAAAAAATACTGCAGTTATTTTGTAGTTGCATCAACCTCAAAAATTCCGCAGTGGAAATGGCCAATTCACCGCAGTCTTCCAACTGCAGTTTTTTTTTTTTTCTGCAGTTAATTTCTAACAAGGCTTTCTGGAAGAAAACTTTTTTGTTTCTATTAAAAGCTAAATACATTTATGGTTTACAAAATCAATCTTAATTGGTTCCTTTTTTTTCATGTCAACTGTTTTCTTAAAATTGTTTTCTAAAAAACCAAAAAATATTTTGGTTAACTTCACAACCATATGATAATGTAATAACAACTTGGAATATTGCCGGGGCAAAAAAATTTCTTAAAAACACAATTTATGTCGAATGAGATTTACTCCAAAATATCACAAAAAGACGAGAATTTCAGCAACACATCATTGAAAAAAAGCGAATTTCATAGAAAGATCAGAAAAAACACCAAAAAGTAGCGAAAAAATTGGAGCTACTATTTTGGTGCTAGAATTAGAGTATTTTTCCAGATCTTTCTGCGAAATTCGCTTTTTTTCAATAATGTGTTGCTGAAATTCTCGTCTTTTTGTGATCTTTTGAGTAAATCTCATCCTTTGACATAAATTGTGTTTTTAAGAAATTTTTTGACTTAAATCAGTTTTTTTCTGCAATCTTTTCATGTAAATTTCATTTTTTCCACATATTAAGTTTTTTTGTGATCGTTTAATGAAATTTGTGCTTTTTCCTATATTTCGACAAAAATCACATTTTTTCGTGATCCTTTGATCACATTCTGAGATTCTTTAATGCAGAATGCACTTTCAAAAAGAAAAAGCTTTGTTAAACAGTATTTTTTTTCAATTTCACATCTCACAAACCCGGAAAACCCAACTATCGAAAACTAAAGAAGAAAACAAAACAAGAATTTTACTATTTCGGATCTGTTGTATAGAAAAAGGGAAATTTTGATGAAAAGTAAAAAAAAATTATCCACATATAATTGAAAATTTACTAGTTCGGAAATAATTTGGGATCTATTACAGTTTCCAATTAGAAACGATTTTTTATCTACTGCGTAAGCTGGTCAGTATATTCGGAATCTTTAACTTGGATAGCCTATATAGTTAAAACTAATTATAATTCCTTTTATGGATTTAAAATTACATCAAATAGGTTTAAATTCACTTCAAACGGTCAAACAAAAAAATGCTGTTGGAGTCTGCTTGCTAGCAAATCCAACTGGGCAACCCTGTTAAATACAGCTAAATTATTGCAATTATGATCACAAAATTAAACTTAGTTGTCAAATTCGATACCTAACTTTCTGTCATTTTAATTTTAGTTTAACAAACACTCTCATTTAGAATTTAAAGTAGGTATACACAACCTGTGGCCCACGTGCAGACTTGTATAAAACCAAACACTTTCTGTGCACGTAATATTGGGTCAAAAACTTTCTGCAAATTAATTTAATGTTGGGTGTAATTCGCATTTTTGCGCAACACATGGTCGCGATTCGTGTTTTTTAATGTGATTTATGAACGTAATTTGCAGTTTTAGAGCAATTTATGGACGTAATTCGTGTTTTTTATGCGATTAATGAATGTAATTCCCATTTTACAGATTTATGGACGTAATTTGCTATTTTTATGCGATTCA
Organism: Maratus speculifer; assembly: GCA_964019185.1. NCBI lineage: Eukaryota > Metazoa > Arthropoda > Arachnida > Araneae > Salticidae > Maratus > Maratus speculifer. The sequence continues at coordinate 162,188,158 of OZ025294.1, read as the reverse complement.
TGGACTTAATTTGCGTTTTTTGAGCTTTCTGTCGACAAAATTTGCGTTTTTTGATCGATTTATGAGCACAATACGCTTTTTTTAACACGATTCTTCAACGTAATTCGCTTTTTTTCCCCATTTATGAACATTATTTGTGTTTTGAGCGATTTATGGACGTAATTAGCGTTTTTGGACGATTCATGGACGTAAGTTGCTTTTTTTGAGCGATTCATGAGCATAATTCGTGTTTTTTATGCAATTCATGAATGCTATTCGCATTTATTATGCAATTTATGAACGCAATTCGCTATTTTAATGCGATTTATAGACGTAATTTGCGTTTCAGCTTTCTGCCGGCGAAATTTGCGTTTTTTGAGCAATTTATGAACGTAATTCGCGTTTTTTGAGCGATGTATGAACACAATTCGCGTTTTACTACACGATTCATAGATGCAATTCCCGTTTTTCATACAATTGCGTTGTTCTCACTATTTTACACAATTCATGGACTATAATTCACGTTTTGAGCGATTTGTGGATGAAATTTGCATTTTTTGCACGATTCATGGACGCAATTCGTGCTTTTTGAGTGAATCATGGATATAGTTTACGTTTTTTACCCGATTCATGAACTCAATTCGTGCTTTTTGAGCGAGTCATGGATGTAGTTTGCGTTTTTTACGCGATTCATGCACGAAATTCGTATTTTTTTACACGATTCATGGATGGAATTAACGTTTTAATGCAGTCTTTGGATGAAATTCACATTTTTCGTGCGGTATTTTGCCGAAATGTTGGTTTTTTTAAAACGATTCTTTGTTGGGATGTTTTTTACACAATTATTTGTCGAAATGCATGTTTTTATGTGATTCTTTATTAAAATTCACAATTTTTTCACGACATTCGCGTTAATAGTAAACAATTTGTTCATAAAATTGAGGGAATATTTTTATTTTTTGGTACAAAAAAAAAAAAAAAAAAAAAAATACAAGAATAAAAACAGTGTTTTTCTTAAAACTTTCTGCAAACTTCAAAAAACTTTCTGTGCATGGCATGCGTCTATATTATACAACTCTGCCCACGGGTTTCATCAATTTACAACTGGAAAAAATTGCAATTTTTGTAGATATGCCACAGGGAAAAATATAAAATTTGATCAATTTACTGCAGGAAAATATAAAATTTTGTCAGTCACTCAAGAATCTTAAATTCCGTTGATCGGACAAGGTGAAATTACGAATTTCATTGATCAAGTGCACAAAATAAATGAATTTTGTCGATGAGGTTCAGAAAAATCGCAATCTTTATTCATCAGGTATGGCAAAATAGAGATCAAGTGCAAATTTTGCCAAAAACTTTGGAAAAAGAAGAAACACAGGAAAATTACGAGTCTTGCCGATCAAACATGAAAAAGTAAAAAATTTTGCTGGAAGGACATGAATCACACATTTCCTTGATTGGGAAAGAAACAATTGTCAGTTTTGTTGATGATGTTTGAAAAAATTTCAAATTAAATTGATCGACTGCAGAAAAATAGCATGTTTTCTCGTTTTATCACGTAAAAAGTGGAAAAATTGTGAATTTCTTCGATCAGATGCAGAAAAATTGCTAATTATATTGATCAGGTGCGGAAAGATTTGTTGTAGATGCATTTTGTCGATCAGCTTTGTAAAAAATTGTGAGCTTTCTCAATCAGCTTTGTAAAAATTGTGAACTTTCTTGATCAGCTTTGTAACAAGATTGTGGATTTTCTTCATCGCTTTGTAAATATAATGAATTTTCTCAATCAGTTTTGCAAAAATTTTGAATTTTGATGATCAGATGCAGAAAGATTGTGGATATTCTTCCTAACATTTGTAAAATGAATGAATTTTCTCGATCGGTTTTGCAAAAATTGTGAATTTTGTTGATCAGGCGTGGAAAGAATGCAGATTTTCTTGACAGGCTTTGTAAAAATAATGAATTTTCTCAATCGGTCTAGCAAAAATTGTCAATTTTGCTTATCACATGCGGAAAGATTGTGGATTTTCTTTACCAGTTTTGTAAAAATAATGAATTTTCTCAATCGGTTTTTGCAAAAAATGTGAATTTTGATGATCAGATGCAGAAAGATTGTGGATTTTCTTCATAAGTTTTGTAAAAATAATGAATTTTCTCGATCGGTTTTGCAAAAATTGTCAATTTTGTTTATCACACGTAGAAATATTGTAGATTTTGTTCATTGGCCTGATAAAAATCATGAAGTTTTTCAATCGGCATCTTCAAAATTATGAACTTTCTCGACCAGCTTTATAAAAATCGCAAATTTTCTCAACCGACTTCGTAAAAATTGTGAGTTTTGTTGATCAGACACTGAAAGATAGAGGATTTTCTTAATCAGCTTCATAAAAATTGTGAATTTTCTCAATTGGCTTCATAAAAATTGTGATTTTTTATTGATGAGAAGCCGAAAAATAGTGAATTTTGCCAATCAGCTAAGTATAAATTACAAATTTCGTTGTTTAGGCATGGAAAAAAACATGAATTTTCTCAATCACCTTTTTTTAAATCAAATATTATTGATCAAGGCCTGGAAAATTCACAAATTTTGTCGATCAAGCTCTGAAAAATATTGAATTTTGTCGATTAGCTTTGTAAAAATCACAAATCTTGTTGATCAGATTTGTAAAAATCTTTATAAAAATCAACTTTATAAAAATCGCAAATTTTGCAGACAAGCTTCTTTAAAAATCGCCCTCCTCATCTCTCACACACTCCTCTGAAGCCATATTTTTATCCAATTACAGGAACAAATTCGAAAATAAAAATTGTTTCTTTCTTAAAATTTTTTGCTAACTTCATAAAATTTTCTGCGCATGACATGCGTCAATATTATAGAACTCTGTGTATGTACAACCTTTTTGGTTTAGAATTAACTCTATCACTTCAATTTACTAATAGTAATAAACAGAGCTGTTTTCACAATTCTTAACGTATTGTGAAATTTGTCAATTACATAAAGTTATGTTTTATCAAAAATATAATCATCGAAACAGCTCTTAGTATACATAGGTTTTTTTTTTAAAAAAAAAAGAAAGAAAAGAGAGAAACTTTAGTTTCATACTAAGCAAATTACTTATAAATAAAGGAAATATTTTTTGACTCGCATATTGTAAACACCACACATTTATTTTGATTTAAACAATAGAGATAAAAGGAAATAAATTACTTACTGGTGAAATGGTAATCCAACTTTATATCAAGCTGTAACGCTTTTTAAATAAAAAATATGTTTTATTATTTAATGTATAGTGTTTCCTCTAGAATATTTTTTACCATATGCAGTGCCTACCCTTTTTTAAATTGGCACCCCTACCTTTTTCAAAATAGTGAAATCCACTTCGCTATTTCCCCTATGCAAAGACACCCACTTGCTAACCTTAATCTAGGAGATTTTTTTTTTAAATATCTCATTTGCAATTTCATAAATTTAAATGATTTTGTTTCCATTGGGTAACTGATCTCTACAATAGCTTCTTTTCTTTTACTTTATCGATTTTTTAAAAAATGAGGTATTTATACTTATTTTCAGACAAAAAAAAAAAAAAAAAAAAAAAAAAAAAAAAAAAAAAAATCCTGCAAACAAAGTGGAAAAAGTAAAAAATGAGCCTCGTAGATTGACTTCAGCTAGCATAAAGAATCATTTAAAAATATGGAAATACAAACAAAATATCAGGATATACAAACAAAAAGACAGATGTAGCTCGGTGCATAATTTTACTTACGGCTATATATATAGATACATATTCTAAAAAAAAAAAAAAGAAGTTTACACACAAAACTGATTACGAACAATAAATACTACACGAACGTCGGTAATACTAATAATACGCCGATAAATCTAGCTCAGGACATAAATTTACAATTGTATCTTAATGGGATTCTATTCAAACAGTAATTAAGCGATAGTATATGAAAAAAATAATTAAAGAAAGCCGAATCAGAACGGGAAAAGACGAGACGCGAGTGTCACATGTGCTAGTCATGTAAACATAAGCTACCAAGAGATCGTAAGTTGAGTAGTTTTATGTCTTCTATAATCGTGGGGAAACAGAGAGCTTTTTCGCTGTTTAGCGAAACGAGATTGGCCAATCAGAGGCCTGTATCTTAATGATCTCTTGGTGCTTGGTAAAACTGCAGGGTTTTGATTAGTCAACCTCGTTTCGCTAACCACGAAAGTTAGAAATCAGCGTCAATGAACTATTTAATGAGAATTATTATTTTTTTTTTTATTTTTTTTTATGAAATAAAAGTAATTTTCATAAAAACTGGAAGTCATTTCAGCGGAAAGTGGGTTCCAATGTCCATCAAACAATTTTTTTTTTTTTTTTTTTTTTTTTTTTTTTTTACGGAAATTTAAAAAAAAGGAAACGAGAAATATCCGATAAGGGGAGGAGGGGGGACATGGGAAGTAATTACTCCTCCCTAAGTTTTGAAAACATAATAAAATTTATTCTTTGCGAGTGACTAAAAAAAAAAGAAAGAAAAGAAAGAGAGAAAGAAAGAATTTTTCGTTAAAAATGAGTGGGGGGGAGATTATGGGAAGTTATTTCTCCCCCCCTCCTAGATTTTTCAAGTTAAGTTACACAATTTTCTTTTTCTTCTGTTTTGAAAAGCATAGAAAAATTTATTACTTGCGAATATCTTCAAAATTAAGGAATCAAAAATTTCCCGCTAAAATTGAGGGGGGGGGAGAGGGTAGTGATTGCATTTCTTAGATTTTGAAAGATACTTAAAGGAGGGACTGAAAAATGTCAGTTGGTTGGGAGAGCGAGATACGCCCTTGCCTAAAATTTTTAAAAGTTTTTTTTTTTTTTGAGTAACATAATAAAGTAGGAACTAATAAATTTTTCACTAAGGAAGTGGGTGGATGCGATGAAAAATCCCTCCTTCGATTTTGAAATATAATTGAGTTTATTTTTCTCCGATTAAAATCTATGAATTTACCGGACGATAAGTTATACTGGAAATACATCAGAAAATGTATTTCTAAATTAATGGTTGGATAAAAACTTCAAATTTACTGCAGTATTTCTGGGGTTATAAAGTCTCATATATTTTTTTTATTTATGATTAAATGACTTCATAAGAACTACAGTGTTTTTAAAGTTAACAGCTCACAGTATATTTAAAATAAATTACTGCAAAATCACCTCAAATTAACTTTAAAATAACTATAGTGATTTTATAGTTGAGATTGCAATATAGAGAATTTATAGTTAACTTTAGAAAAACCTCAAAAATACTTTACTTCTTCAAAAAAACTGCAGTTCATTTTTAGCTGGGGCAACTTGAGGAAATTCAAAGAAATTAACATTTTACCTTGCTATCTGCTATAATTTGGTAGAATTCAAGAATTTTGTGTTTTTTCTGTGATTTTTTGACAAACTTCACATTTATTTCTGCAACTCTTTGATAAACTGTGTTTATCTGTGCAGCATTTTGACAAAATCCATATTTTTTCTTTGATACTTTGTTTTATGTAGTTTTTTGCCGAATATCTAATTTTTCAGAAGCTACTTAGAGAAATATACAACTTATCCACAATGTTTTGACAAAATTCTGGTTTTTACCGCAATTTTTCGATGAAATTCATATTTTTTTTTCCACAAACTTTTGACTAGTTTCATGTTTTTTCTGGGATCCTTTGACGAATTTTGCATAGTTTTAAATGTTCCCTTTAAATTATTTCAATTATTATTTATCACCAGTTTATTTAGTGTTTTTTCGATGTTCAGTGGCGCCCCATCACATGGAATTCTACATTACAACGGTTTACTCAATTCGGCTGAAGAAATTTAATAAAAAAAATCTTATAAACTGAAGGTAACATCTTTGTTGAAGCATTCAACAATAAATTAAAATTTTAGGAATAGAAGTTTATAAACAAAATCTTACAACTTTATTTTCTTAAGTTTAGATTCAAGAAGGAAAAAAGTACATATCTTGTTTAGACAGTATTGTTCATACAAAATGGTACAACTTTGTATAATTATTCCCTTGAAGCTCCAGTAATGTATTGCCATATACATTTTTTCAAAATAATTTATTTGAGGGAAAATAGTTAGAGTGTTAAAAGGTGCCCCCAGTTCAAACGTGCCCCCATCTCCCCTACAAACACCTTTTCATTCTGTTTTAAATTTTGTTTCTTTATTTTTATGCTCATTAAAAATCACCAGTCCTTAGTAGGAAATGGGTAATTTTGAGAAAAATAGTAAAATTCCTCAATAGGTATATTTATAGTTAATAAATTTATCATAGTCATCTGTCTGACCACAGTATAAAAGTATAAATACAGTATGGCCAAGGGTGACCTGCCACTTCCGATTTTATACATTTGTTTAAATACATAGAAAAATTCACGAGGAACTATCCTGAAACTCTAAGTGTGTAAAGTTAATAGTACAGGTTATACATTTCCGGAAGATATTTTTCAGAAATTTCATAGGGGATTGTCAACAAATATAAAAAGAATGAATATCTTTGGATAACCCTGTCAAAACTAATGTAGCAAAAGCATTCAAACTGTACATTATGATTAAGTGGCTTATTATCATAAACTGTTGTTTTCATTTTTATGAGAATAGCATGTATACGCATAGAGAAATTAAGGGGTTTAAAAAAAACACCAGTCCCAAATTTTTGCCTTATAATTTGCAGAATTCTTAATATAAAATAATGTTCGTTTCCGACATTATGACAAACTGCATTGTATATAATAACCTGTAATCAAAATTAAAAAATGATAAAAATTGTCTGAAAAACGAGCAGGTTTACGAAAGAAATTTTGATTGCGCATGCTTGAAATCTATCAAAATTTCATTTGCATATTGTGTTAGCTAAATGCATAGAGCAACTTTTGTGAATGTCTCAAAAACAAAACTTGAAAATTCTGAAAGTGATCGTGACAGAATAAGCTCAGAATCCGTTATTTCCAAAGTCAAGCAAAACATTTAGTGGTTATATCCATTTATCCATTGATTAGTGTCACTATAGAATACACAATAAGGCACGTACTATTATTTTTGGTTACAAACCCCCTTTTTTGCTTCATTTTGGGAATAACGGATTTTTAGCTTATTTAATCGAAGTGCACTTTCAGATCTGTAAAGCTATGTTTTTGAGGCATTCACAGAAGTTGCTCTGTACATTTAAGTAAGCATTTCTAAGCAAATTTTGAGAGCGTTCACGAATGCGCAATGGAAAATTGTTTAATAAACCTGCTCATTTTTCATACAATTTTTATTATTTTTTAATACTCATTACAAGTTATTGTATACAATTTTGTTTGTAATATTTAATTGTAAGCTGTTTGTAATAACTGTGTAAATTATAAGCAAAAACGTCTATATTTCTGCTTTATTTCGTAAATATTTTTATTCCAAATCACTAGACGACAATGCGTTCGGAAAGCCTGCAGATATGCTTTTAATGCTTGCAGAATAATGGGTTAATCTAATCAATTTATATTACATATGACTGTCGTGATTGCTTGAGATAAATCATCAAAATGCATCTATATAGTGTAAAAAAATAATAATTTTTATATAGAAATTCGAGAAATAAAGAAAAAATATTTGAACTCATTAATTAGATGCAAATTGCAGCATAAAAGTATCAGCACCGGAATTAACCTGGAAAATAATAAAAGAAAACATTTAATAATATTAATAGCAGCTTTAGATGAATGTACTCATCCATTCAAGATGAAATATCTATAATCTTCCATTTATTCTTAGGGCACTAGTTATCATTTTTAATGTGTTACTTTTCCGTTGAAGTTTATGCATAAGGTGATATATAGAGTCATATCTTTTGGGAGATATTACGACCGACATTCCTAGAAATGTTGTGTCATATATTATGTAAGAGACATTTAATTCAGACTATAAAACTAAAACAAATCAAATAAACTGCACCCATTCTACATTTATTATTTATAAAGTGTTGTATTAAAAGGAACACACAAAATACTTCTTTCAATTTGATATGGAGTATATTTCAATAAATAATACTAAAATTACCATAAAAAAATCACACATGAAACCGCAAGGTCGATAATCTAATCTACTTTTTTTTCAATCATACATAGCACCGTTGATTCATTATATGTATTTCTTTATATTAAAAAAAGTACTGTTAAAAAAGAGAGAAAATCATATATATATATATATATATATGTAACGGTAAACACACGTTGGGTGTCATTTGTAACGTTTGGTTGGCCGTGGTGGGGGTTAAATGCAGACATACTCAGTAATTAAGATAAAAAAACACAGTTTATTAAAATGATAAGGGCTCAAGGGAAGTGGAGCAAGTCTAAATTTTCACAACTGAGAATACTACGAAAAGACTAAACGCATACTCACAGGCTCCGGACTAGCTCAATCGTGGCACCTTCTATTACTTCTCAACTATCTTTCGGCTAAGCTGCTAGATAAAGCTTAATTAGACAGCCCGTGGCTGTGTGTATTTCTTTATTCACTTTCAGATAATCAAAATGTAATTACTATGAAATTTCTTACCACGGCCAACTCACAAGTCGAATACCGAAATTCCTTCACAACTCACTGGAGGCTCGAATGCTACTCTCAATCTGCTAGCACTTCGCTGACTAATGTCAGAGATACCTGCTCGCTGGCTAATGCCAGAGACACTCACTCGCTGGCTAATGCCAGAGATCCTCTCACTCGCTGGCTAACGCCAGAGAGACTCACTCGCTGGCTAATGCCAGAGATACTCTCCACACACTCAAACTCCAAGCTTTTATATGTTGCAAACTGAGATACTTCACATTAACATATTACTAATAACCGCGAGCTAACTGCAGAACCCGAAAGAGACACACACACTCTAGAAAGTTAAAGTAAAAGAGAGGATAGATATCGCTTTTACGCTTACACATGTTAAATTATTGACGTCACGATCTCAGAAATACTAGAGTGCCTTTATGACAAAGGTCACTCCCTCACATATATATATATTACTATATTAATATATTTACTTATTTTGTATTTTATGTTTTGAAATTTATGAAGAATTGCAAAATAATTCAAATAATTAATTCCCTGACGCCGGGCGAAAGGGCAAATATATAAAGTTCTTTACCCTGTAATTTTTGAAAAAATCTAAATAAAGATGGTTTTTCCAGCATGACATGAAGTACTTAATTAAGTATAAGAAAATTGTTTAAGAGCATTATACTTGTAGAATTATCAATGCAAAAACCCTTAACGGTTTAAAAGTTTTGACGCAGCTGTTTAAATTATGGCTCTAAGAATTTCAAATATGAATTTTAAAAATAGTGATATCAAATTTTGGAGTGACGCCATGCTATTAACTAAAACACGCGTTTTTGTATTGTTTATTTCATCAATTTCTTTTTGTTCTATGTATGATAGCATGTGCAAAAGTTATCTTCAACATGAAAGGTGTATAAAACTATATTCACCGATTCTTTTTCACAGACGCCTCTCATAAATTAAAAATATAAGTTTTAAAATATATGGTATAAAATTTGAGGGATGCCTTTATGTGACTTTAAAAAGTTTGTATTAAAATTCAAATTATTATTTTTTTATTTGGTAAAATGTATTTACACATATAAAAAATACTTTTAATTTTCCAATTCGATGTTAAATATAATTTTAATTGAATCTATACTATGCATTGAAAGGTATTTATTTCAACAAATTAATTTATCTTTTGTGTCGCGTTATTGAAAATTGTATATGTATTTATGTAAATGGTTCCTTTGCGTTAAGTTATCCAAATTAAGTGAAGCGCATGGAAATGGATAATTTGAAGATGATCTTTCACACATTTGAAAATCGACTTGTATATCGTTTTTTGCGGCCTCCCGTCCTCTCATTAAAAGGTCTATGTATTAAGAAAAAGTTTTCTCTTAAAGAGATATGGGAGAAATTATTGAAACAAGACGTTTTAAATATATCCTTTTAAACTTGACTTCTTTTTCCTCAAATTTAGTTTTTGCAGGCAATAATTTAATAATTTAAACTTTTTTTTTAAATATCCACGCTCCAATCTATTGCAATTAACATTCTTGTTCACCTATCAACTTTAACTATTTCCTCAACATTCCGCACTGTCTCTTTTGTAAAAATTTTAACAGAACGACAATTTCGTTCTTCGTCAACAACTTTCGAACACCCCAGCTCATCTTGTCCAAATGTTGTTACAAAAATTCGAAAAAAACATACTATACCTGTTTAATGCTGCTTTTCAAGAGCATATTTGGAAACAGTTTAGTTTTAATTTCTGTCCTCTCATATCTGTCTGTGATCTATTTACGTATCTGATCGTAAAATAATCAAAACAAGGATTATGTACATAATGAAATTAAAGAACCTACCATAAAAGTGTTCCATTCTACAATTTTGTTTCTTGATTAATTATTGTCTTATTAGTATTTTTTTAAATACGCTTTTTATTGATGTTAGTGAATTTTCATTGGGGCAACAATTATTATACTAATTTCAGATTTTTTTAAAGATAATTATGTGGTTCTGTCCCCTAACAGTTAAGATCACCAGTTCCGTCCAGATATCGCAGGTTCGAATAGCATGTCGATTTTCCCCGTTAAAAGAATTCTTAATCTCTGTTAAACAAAACAAAACAAAGCAATAATAATAATAATAATAATAATAACGAAGAGGGAATGATATCATAAAGACAACTAACAACCTTCTACAATCTGATTACTATTTACAAACCTTTGTATTGGTTTTCAGTAGTATATCCAACGTTGTATATACGTACAACGTACACTGTCTTGCAGCTGACTCATTATTTGGGGATTGATTAATTATGATCTATCACACATTTGAAAATCGACTTTTATATCGTGTTCCACTGCCTCCAGTTCTTTTACTAAACATCTAGATCTCAAGAAAAAGTTTTCTCTTAAAGAGATATGAAAGAACTTATTGAAACATGACATTTAAATATGTCTTTTTAAATTGGACTTCTTTTTCCTCCAATTAAATTTTCGCATGTAATGATTTAATTATTTAAACTTTATTTTTCCTTTAAATATCTACGTGTCAATATATTTTAAAATTTTAAATTGTTCCGCAACATACTTTCATGATACTATTTCACTCGTTAAATGCTTTAGGCTCGCAATATTTTAAATTTTTTTCAAAATATCACGTTTCAAAATATTATTATTTATGCTCTTTTTTAAACTAGAAAAATAGATTACAAAATTATTTTTTCGAAAGATGTAATATGTCTCAAGAAAGATAATGGAAATTTGAATAAATATCTAAATCAGGAGCCAGGAAAAAATTATATATATAAAAAAATCAAAAACTGGGCATTGTATTCTGCAATCTAGTGTCGCAATCTGTTTCCAAAATATGCTTACACTGTGGCGCCTAGTTCTTGTTCTAATAAAACTATTCTTATTGAAATATTTCGAATTACGTAAATATTAAATTGTACATAAAACATAGTCTTGGATTAAAATATAGACTATTTTAGATTATTCGTCATATATTTATCTGTAAAACTAATACATTGACATATTTTTTTAATACAATAGTTTTATTGCCATAACCAGAGAGATATCCCCAAATACAGTAAATTCAATTACAGCAGTCACAACGTTATATATAGGATAGATATTTTTATAATATACATAAAAAACAATCTTTATTGCAACCGTTCTAATTATTTATTAGCATTATTCTAATTGGATAGCTCCATGAAAAAATATCTTAATACTCGTGTAACTAAATATTCAGTAACAATTTTTATTGTCACATTATCGGCTCATTATTTAATTAACGTCTTTCTTATATTTTTTGTATAAAGTGTATTATGGAAAAAGATACAAAAGAATTACATGCTATAAAAATTTTACGTAATTTAATATTCAATACGTAGAATGATATTTACCTGTAAGCATTTTTCTTCTATTTTATTTACGCTAAACTGCGATAGAAAATTTTATTTGGATAGCAATGTATTTGTGTTTTGTTCAAAGAAGCATCTTATTTATTTTTTTATTTGTAGCTTTAGGTTAAATATTTTTATTGCAGAAAGGAGATGATTTTTTTAAATTTATTAGCTTAAATACTACTTCACTCAAGCCAAAAAACCCATCTGTTGATGCTATTCCTACGGAAGAATTTTATATAGATATCACAGTTGCATTGCAATATTTTTAAAACTTTCTTTTCTTTAAATATGATATATGATATCTGATATCAACCAGGATGAAAGCCAATTTTTATTCTTCGATTTTGTTTATAAATAATTTTAATGTTAGTTTTCAGAACCGGTTTCGAAAATAAAAGCATAACAATTAAATATCGAATAATTGAAAAATCTACTTTTTTCATATCAATATCAGTTATACATTTTTATGTTATTATACATAAAAGGATTAATTTTGTAATCAAAATTAATCATTTAAAATATTGAAATGCAACGGTAAGTGGGGATATCTTTATAAATTTCTCCCATAAGAATAGCTTTACCAGGCGGATTTTTTTATTGCTTGACTAAAGTAGCTCCTTACTAATATATTCATCATGAACATCCATTTAAATAATTGTTATTATTATAAATATATAATTTACTAACAAACGAGGTGATTTTGCTTCAAAAAGATAACTGAAAAAGTACAATCGATTAAAGTTTTAATGAGAATCAATGAAATAATTCATTGTTCAAGAAGATCTCCTTAATGTCAATGAAAGATTATTTTGGTGTAGATCACCAGCACAGGTATACTTTACCAAAAGAAATTCGCACACATAAAAAACTCCAATGATGAAACATAGTATTAAATCATATTCAATTTATTTTAAAAGGGAGAGTGAAGACAATAACGTGGAAGGGGCGGATTTTGGAACTCTAGCAAACTGCATGTTTAGTGATCGGTGGTTTGCAGTCGAATGTGTCTAACAACACTCTTATCGTTCATCGCCAATAGAGCGGGAGTGCAGTTTCCCATACACAGTTTTCGCGAATGTTATTGGTTGACATTGCATTCTACGTGCGATATGATTTTTGTGGTTGGAAGCCTGGGAATGTTCATAGAGGAACGGTTAAATTTTAGGGTTACAGAAATTCTTAAGGTTTGAGAACAGAGGGGTCATAAGATACAAGTTACATACGTTGCACATTTCTAACAAAGAATTACATTACCTAGATGTGCGTTGGACTGATTACAGAAGATGTCAACAGAAACGAAAAGAAATAAAGTAAAAATTATTTCTAACGATAGACGTTAATTGCAAGGTTGAAAACTGGGTGAAGTATTATATGTAGAGAGCAGATGTTACAAGAATGTAACAGCTGAAGGATTTTAGACCATGCATAAATTATTTTCTTTATTATATTAAATAATGCGGTTTCTATCTAACCGACGGATGATTGAATAAACGACACAACTCGTGAGAAAGGTAGTTATGTTTTCTATTATCTACACTCTACATTCTAATTTCTCCAATAAATTCAGCTTACGCTATTTTAGATCTAAAGTTATGTAGTATTTCTCTTTTTCCTCATACATATACATGAATGTTGTTTTAATTTTATATATTCTATTAAAATTCTTTTCAATAGCAGAATGTTATATTTGTTTAAATTGTTCTTTTTGTGTTGCTATTCAGAATATACTTGACACAGTAAATTTTTATCACCCTTTGAAAAAACTTACAGTTACAGAAAATATCCACTTTTTATGAGAAAAGATGCATTGTCCACCATTTGTAGTAGCCCACTTTTCTGTATTTTAAAAGAAATAAGTGTGATGTATTTGGGGTATTGTTCATTTTCAATGTTAAAAAAGTAAACATTTCTAATTCTCAAGTCTATTCATTTTTTAGAAAATGGTTACATTTAGAATTCTTTATTTACAATAGATCAAGTAAAAAATCTTTATAAAAAGGGCTCAAAAGGATATTTTGTTGAGGAAAGGATATTTGTTATATTTAGTGGAAAAGGATGTTAATTTATGTAAAAAAAAATTAGTATGTTGTTTTATAAATCCATGTGAAGTATTTATTAAGAATAAAACGCAACGTTTAAAAGATTGAATAATATGAAATAAAAAAGACTTGAACAAAATTAAAAAATTAAAATTTATATACGAAAAAATATATAATTTTTAATAAATAAAAATAAAAATACAAAAGGTAAATGTTTCGTCAACTTCGTTTACTTTTTGTATTTTGTATTTATAATTTTTATTTATTTATTTGTATATAAATTTTAATATTTTCTATGTGTTCAACTATTTCTTAATTTATGTTAATTAATCTTTCAAAAGTTCAGACGGTGAAGGTATGTATGCAAAACACAACTTTTCACATGTTTTGTGTATCTGTTACTTGTGAAATATATCTTTGGTAATATTCAGAGGAAGTATAAAACATATAAGTAAATTTTTAAAAAATATACTGTTGTACAAAAATAAGCAATTGGATATTTAAAAATAAATTTTCGAAATTATTATTTTAAGTATGTAAGTATTGGTAAATCGTTATGCTAAAAAATGACATTTTACATAAGAATTTTATTAAAAGAGAAAATAATTTTCCAAAATGTATGGAAAATTATTTTCCATACATCTTAAAATACTATGCTTTTTTTAAGATTAAATAGCTTTTTTTTAATAATGAGCATGCAGAAATCTTTAAAAAGGCTCTTAAATAGTCTAAAATAAGTTTAACTGTACATATGTGTTCTATTTTAGGAGTAAAATAATTAGAACTCCCATGCAAGATTTTTTTTGTAACCTTTGCATCTCTGAATAAAAATAAAAATAAAAGAAATTATTCATTAATTACCGTACTTTACTTTTACTTTTCCCATTTCATATTTAATCTTTAGATTGGATTACTATATCGGCATAAAAGAAATGCATGTACATTTTTTGAGTTTATGCTTTTAAAAATAACACTATTCATACCTCAGCGAACCCACGCGCAAATTATACAATATGTAGCAGTTAGAAAAGCGCAAAATTTTATGTTTGGTTGAATATTGCGTCATATCGCACCCTGATAATGCCTGTAAAAAATTGTAAGGTGGATCGTCTCGTATCTGCGTTGAGAAACAGAATGCAACAGCAAAATAATTAAAGCTCTCTGGGAAATGGCACAGACACTTGGAATAAATACTAGAAATGAGTAAAATATGTTTATTGAAGTATGTAATTGTAATGTGTATTGAATGCTACGCAAACATATTCTACATTTAAGTAGGACCTTGGACATAGAATGGTCTGCAATCAAGACGGGTTAGGGTTTAACAAAACACACTGACTAGCGGATTTTCTGTAAGTATTCTCTGAGATCCGTTTTCCATATGATATGCATGAAACGTTCTTCATATGTATAGGGAAGGCGGCAACCAGCATTAAATTAAGAGCTCGGTATAGAGCTGTACTCATGGATTCTTCTCATTACTAGCACAGTTGTATTAATGAATAATATTGGTTATTTTTAAATCTTTCTAATTACCCCTCTTTTGTTTATAGGTATATACACCCTTGGACGAGTGTTGTAAACTCCCATGCGACATAACTGACACCAAATATCGTGAAGCATAAAATCCCACACCAGGGATATTGTTATCGAAATGTATCACATTAGGGCAGGGAACTGTCTTTGGTACTATTGATGGTACTGTGAATCAAAGTATTGCTTTTGAGCTCGTTTATCAGTCACTCGAGCAGGCATATTGTTCGTGCAGGAGATTTTGGTGAACTTTCAGCAACATTGACGGAACTCACATTTTTTTTTGGCAGGTAGCATTTTCGCCTGCCTTTCATGGAAAGTATGCGGGAGCCTTTTGGAAGTGAGTTGCAACAGATATCACTGTAGCTCCTCCAGTACAAACGAAATAGAGCCTCTTACTTATTCGGACACAGAATTCCTAAAGTAAGTATTGATGGCTTCATCAATTTGCTTTAAATTTTAGTGTGTCTATAGCTACTCGATTAGGTCACATCAATATAGTATAAGCAGCTTTAATTAGATATCGTTCTTTGCCCTTTAGTCATCAATATATTGTTACGTTTGATGAGAGTACTTATTGAAACATAGAAATTAAATTCGATGGGCATGTTACTGTAATTTCTATATAAAAACACTTTCCTTTTTTTGTATATAACAACACAAAACATTTTTCATTTTACACTTTGGTTATATATATTATTTTATTGTTATTATGCATAATCGAGGAAGGCTAAAATATTAAATTAAATATTTTAATATGTGGTGAAGCATTCTAAGATTTTTTTTCATATACCTTTTTAAATAGAGAAACCTAAAACTTATTTAGAATCTGTAAATTTACTAATGAAATTTCCTTTACAATAGCATATTTTTTACTGAATCTAAAGGAAAAAGTATAAATAACGGTTGTTCAAATACCTTTCCTTCTCTGTCCATCATATTTAGATAAAAATGATGTGATTGTTTGATTATTATTTCTTCATACGTGGAATACCAAAAAATCATCTTATTATCTAATGGCATCTACTTTGTCATTTCAGTGGAGGACATTATAAAATGATGTCACTATGCATATTAAATTTTATTTGCCGTTTATACTAGTTTTCATTATAACAACATATTTTCTATTACATATCAAAATCACTAACATAACTTCGTAATCACGAGCGTTCTAAATTGTATAATTTGTTATTTGTTTTAAATAAATCGAAAACTTCCCTTTTAGTTAATTTAATTTATTTTTTGAATACTTTTTCTCCATGAAATAAAAAGGAATGTTAGACAAAAATTATTTATCATAAAATTTTTCATTCTTTCATTGTTGTGATTAGAAAATAAGTTTTATATGGACCAATAATAAGTAACATTCCATCTCAGTTCTCAGTTATGCCATTTAAAATCTCATTTTTAAGAATTAAAAATATTCCGTAAATCATAAAAGACGAATATATTTATAAATTCTAAAATTAATTCTAAATATTTTTAATGTGTTTTAATCAATGTTTAAAGAAAGAAAAACACTCAACTTTTCTATCGCAGGTTTAGAAAAAGTATTAGAATGAAATACAGTTGGCTCTTTTTAATTCGAAAACGGATAAATCGAATTTTCGTTCAATTTGAACTAAATACGAAGTCCCGAAATTTTCAATAGCAGAATACCGTTACAATTTTTCATTTATTCGAACTCATTTTCTTTTGACTTCGTTTAATTCAAATTTACGAGATTACTATTTTTCATTTTTCTGATCTTTTATAGAATAATGATTATCAATTATTTTTCTTTGGACTGACCACTGAAATTAAAAGCTTTTTTTTAGATGAGATTCAATTCTATTTTCGCGCCAAGCAAAATCTGAAATTTTCATAGAGGTCAATGAACAAAAAGCTGTTCAAAAATTTGAGGTTTTAATTTACGGCCTAAAAGGTACATTTAAAAATTTGGTATTTAAGTATGTGTGCCTTAAAACACTATATTTTAAATTCTGTAGGTGTGTGAATGTATATATGTGTATATTTATGCTCTGATAATTTTTTCTAAAATTGCATTTCAGCTAAAGAGTTCAAATTTTCCAAAATTGTGAAAGTAACTCTTTTCTTTAAAAATATCTAAACTTATAAATCTGATTTCATTTTTTTTTATTTTTTTAAATTTTATTTTTTTTACATAATGAAAAATATTGTTCTTATAAAATCTGTTTAATTTTTAGAATTTTCATAATGTTTCAGTAATATATTTTAAATTTTATTATTTTAAAGCCGAAAATCGCTTCTTGTTATTCTCAAATAATATATTTTCTGATAACACAAGTTTTAAGGACATACTTTCAGCAGTTTTTCGGAAAAGTGTACCAACAGGCATTTTGTTAAAGAAATCTGTAAAATGTTAATTGTTTCTTGAAAACAAACTTATTTATGCACGGAATAAACTTTCTTCTGGTTCATATATGGATAATAATTTATATATTTTATATAAATAAAGTAATTTTCAAGTAAATTACATGATATTAAATAAAAAGCAAAAACTACTTTATTATTTGTTGAGATTTTCCATGCGATCTTAATGTTCGACAATACTTTTTAAAATAGTAATTTTCTACTGGTTTTCAAATCAAACTGTACATCTTGCTTTGATGGGCCTAGATCTGTTTTGTACAAGAATGCAGTATTTTGATATGTATATTTTCATATGTACTGTTTCGATGTGAATGTAAAGTTTTTGATATATTGTATCTAGAAATCCATGCTCCAAAATCTCTTTCCACGTATTTTGTTTCAGTCCTAGAAAGTCCTTTTTTATAAAACGATAAAAAAAAGGAGACCTACTGATAATTTTAGATTTAGAAGAATACCGGTTAAAATTGGCAGGAAGAAATTAAAAAAATTCATAAAACTTAAAGAAAAAACATTTTGTTTTTATTTTGAAAATGTTTATGTGTTGTTAAATCATAAACTGCGAAAATGAAATTTATTATTCTAAATCTAAATTATTTAAATGTAATTTGAACAGCATTGCGACAACTACTAATTTTCGTATCTAAACATTTTTAGAATATACTACGTATGTTTGAATATTTTCAATTGTGCCAAAATGAAAAAAAAATGATATTTTTTCTTTTAGAAAATGATTACTACATTTATTAAACTAAAAAAATATTTCAAACTCAAAAATAATGTAAAATTTATCTATTAGATTAATAGAAATTAAAATAATTTTTGATGCCTAAGTTTTTTAGTTATACGACTGATATCACGCTAGTTTAATTGTAGTACACAATTATTTCAAAGTATTACAATAATTGCAAAGTCTTTGTGTTCATCAGAAAATATTAGGGCGTATGCATAAATATTGAATTCTAAAACTAGTTGATGATACTGTTTATAGAATATAACCAATCCCAGAATCATTGCAGGAACATTGAAGGAGTAATACTGAAGTTATTATATATTATTGCGCGATTCTAACACATTTATTAAATGTAGCCGTTAAACTACAAATTGCACTCTATTCATTAAATACTAAGCGAATCATAACTTATAGAATAATAATATAGCTACGTACATTCTGTAAGAGTATTTGCCAATCTAAAGTGTTGTATTAGACAATTAAAATCTTTCGGTTAAAAAAACCCATTATCAATTTAATATAATATGATTCTCATGACATTAGTTGTTCATGCTTCTTTATAAGTGCGATCGTAAATATATAAATAGGTAGCACTAATAGTTGTCTTCTGCTCGCATATAACAGAGTAAAAACTACTCAACCAAATGGTTTGAAATTTGATCTATAAAATCGTTGCAAAATTTTGTCGTAGCATTTCATATTTTATGAAAATCGAATTAAATCTTAAATACATTTCAATAAAAATCTTCTTCATTCTGTTAATTTATATCATACATATTTGCTTCAGTAATATTCCCTGATAGGTAATGTTTGTTTGTTGTCATGCTATAAATTCACATTTAAAATGGAGACACTTCATTTCCCGATTACTAAATTTAATATATATAATCGTAATAAATTTTATATTCATGTATTTATGCATAAGGTAAAACGGCTATTGCTCCATGATCGAAATAAAAAAGTATAAATAAAAGAGTTTTACTATACACGTACCTCATTTGTCACGTTTGACATACAATTTTCTACTAGTTTTAAATATTTCTAATGATATATAATTCCATAGACATTTAGTAAAATACCGGTTTTCAATTTTAGGCTACGAAATTCCAATATTTTGGTAACAGAAACACCTCATTTATTTTAGAAAAAAACTACAAACAAAATAAACATACAAAATAAATGCATAGCCACTACAAACGTTCTGTTTTTATGTGTTCATCATTGTGTTGCCGCCCAGTGATTAAAAAAAAAAAAAACTTAGAGCGCAGAAAATATAAAAATTTGAATTTCACGTCAAAAGGAATTATATCATCACTAATTCTACTGACTTGTTAAACGCGATACCCATTTACGATTACGCTATAGATATTGAGATTAAGACCTAAAATAATAAATCTACAAGGTGAGTTTTTCAATAAAAAACAGCTTTTATTTAAAATCTTACATAATTTTAAATATTACATTACTGCACCTGAAAATTAACCATCGATAACGGAATTTTCCTAGCATAATATATTTGTATGCCACTTAAAAAAAAAACAAAATTTGGGTAGGTTGTTAGTCCTTCAAAAGCAGTCCTTTTTGTGTCAAAAGTTAGTTATATCTATTTAAATCATTAAAAAGCGCTTTCTATTTTAGAAAATATAATTGATTTTATACGAGTCTGCTAATATTAATGCATGTTAAAAATGTAATGTTATCAACAACAGCAACAACAAAAAATCTGTATTTAAAAAAATAAAACAAAAAAAGGAATAATCTACAAAATGTGTGATTTAAAAGTAATATTACGCAAAAACAACGCAAAACTATTAATAAAATATGGAAACGATTTGGAAAAACGTTAAAATAGATATGTATGAGAATAAGTTAATTTAATTATAGTTTTACATCAACAACAATTCTATTACGAGAATACACATTGTTTTTCATCCATTTTTAATTATATGTAAAATACCCATATTTGAAAAACATGGATTAAGTGACGTGATTATAATGTAATATATTATACATTACATTACACTTAACACAACAATCTGTCACTAGGGCTCATTGCTGATCACATCGCTTAACCCTTTCCGGCTCACTGTGTCCGGTCTAAGATACCTATTTTTAATTCCAAACTTGCATAAGGCACCAATAATATTTTAGTAAAATTTTGCTGTCAATCGTTAATTTCTCATTTCACTAACAGATATTGCCAGTGCCGGAAAGGGTTATCACCAAGCTCTTTAATATAAAAAATCAGTACGATTATGACTACAGCTGTTGCCTTTCAGATGTTAACGGGAGTAACTTAGAAGATAGCGAGGATTCCCAATACAAGAAAAATACGCTAATAACCAAGGAAAACAAATACACAATAATACATTTAAAACTAACCTTATGATTTCAAATATATATATTGCATGTTTTCCAATGTATGTATATTATTTATTTCGTAAAAGAAGTTATTTATAATTGTTCCATACTTTGAAAACATTAAATATACTTGAACTATTCTCCTTTATACATTCAGCATACTTCACAAAAAATAAGATATAAAAATACTAACCTATTTCTTTTGCTATTCTTATATATTTCTCTTTTATTAATAAAGTCGTCATTTTCTCATCCATCATTCTTTCTTCTGCTAAACAAGATCCTCTAGAATAACAGAGTTAATAGGGCATACATGATTTTTCTTATTTTCTCTCATCCAATAACTTGAACAAATACTTGAAACGAGAGTTAACATTATAGTGGACAATACATTAATTAAGAAAAGAAATACAATTGAAAATAGAAGATATATTTCTAAGCTTTATTTGGTTGAAGTAAATGTGGATGTGTATATTATTTTTTTTAAAATAATGTATGTTTAATGGGGCACAGGATCTTTGTGATTATTGAAAATGATCAAAATCATACAATTTTTAAAGTACGAAAACTCACTTTCATCCAAAATACAGATAAATATGCACACTTATTTCTGTCTTAAAACCGAAATTTAGACAATTTAATAACAATTTTGCAATATATATAAGATATAATTTAGAAAAGAATTATACATAAGTAGTAAAATCTGAATTATAATTTTTTTCTTAAATTTGAGAGAATTATCGCCCCAAAAAACTGCTTTGTCTTGGCGATTATAACAACGCGTCTGTTGAAAGAATTTAAGTAAAATAATGTAATATA
This sequence comes from Maratus speculifer, assembly GCA_964019185.1. Lineage (NCBI taxonomy): Eukaryota > Metazoa > Arthropoda > Arachnida > Araneae > Salticidae > Maratus > Maratus speculifer. The sequence continues at coordinate 162,166,336 of OZ025294.1, read as the reverse complement.
TTTATGTTATTAGGGTGGTGCTTAAATAAATGGTTAAATAAATCACGTTTTATAACGGGACACACTGAAATTTTTATCTGTCTCTTTAAAAATATAGCAATTTTGACAATTCACTTGCATTATTTCGGGTTTTTTCTTCGGTTCATCTTTTACTGAAAAAACAGCAACATACTATAAAAAATTAAATATATATATATATATGGGAATTATCTTTATTGTGATAAAATTTCACAAATTCCTTAATTGAATTTTCCTAAAATAAAAAACAATGAAAGTAAAAATTAAAGCACTTTTCTTTAATGATTATCTTTAGTCAAATTACTTTAAATGAAGATTCTTAAGCAATAAAAGAACATGAGCAAAGTCCTTTTATTACTGATCCTTTTTAAACAAACCACATATTGTTTTTGAAAGTTTTTGAATACATTATTTTATCTTTCTGCGAATACATTTGCATAAAATAATGCGCGACACCTCATTCATATATTATATCTGCAATTTTTTATTCGCAAGACACACATTTGAATTTTTAAATGAATTTATGCGAATGGTAAAATATCTTGTTCGTATCTAAAAATAAAGTACAGAAAATCAATTCTTATGCTAATAGGTTCACGAGAGCATTGTCTTAAAGCGGAATTACATATTCATGGGACAGATTACGTATTTGAACAACACTTCAGATGTATGTGCTACCACCTGCATTTGACATATTTTCTGAACGATGATGTTTCGAAATGGCTCACTTCACGCAATTTTAAACACGTGATTTAGAATAACATTGATACTTTTCTAATCAAAAAAAAAAAATCATCATGTAAAGGTCCGCAAAAGTACAATTGATGGAGGAAACGATTTCTTTCATATGATATTCCGTGTTTCAATTTAAATCAAAAGTTTTTATTTTAAATATGCATCCAAAATAGATAACTTCAATAATCATTTTAAATTTGAGTAACTTCCGATACATTATTAATTTTCTCATTTATATGATTCTTTCTTGGAAGTCATCTAATGACGAATCGTTTTTTTTTTTATTAAATTATCCCTCAACGATAATTAAAAAAAAATAAATATGATTTCCTCCTTTGACAAGATATAATGTTTTGTTAAAAATCTAAATACATAAATATAAAAATGAAATGAGAAAAAAATTTTAAAGAATATATTTTAAATATGAATTAAAAGAATAATCTTCTTGTACGTTTTCTAAACACACACACACACACACACACAAATATATATATATATATATATATATATATATATATATATATATATATATATATATAAAAGATTCTGCTTTTTTATTTAAAGAAGTGATTTTAATTCTTTTCTTTTATTATTTTTTGAATACTTTAGTTATTGTAAAGTCTGACTCATTAGCGTGAGTTCGAATTTCGTCAAGATTATGTGTGAATGCAGTGCATCCACATTATGTGCATTACTGAGAAAAAATACGTATATATGTACTTGAATTCGGTAAAAAAAAGACAACTATATGTCTACGCTATTTTTATTAATTAATATGATGGATAATTCATTTTTGTGTTTTTATCTACGAATTTAATTATATAAAATAAGATAAACATTTTCCCGCAATATTACATTTATTTGCAGAAAACATATAGAATTACAGTTTTAAAAAATACCAGATAACTGTTATTTTTCTGGAGGGTCATATTTTCAATCTTGCTTGGTGTAACTTTTGTAACTCCCCATAATTTACAGAACTGGCACACTTGCGATTTTAGACATGTTGTTAAGTATTTAGAAAATTGCATGAGGAAGAAACTGCAGATGTGTAAACATATCGAATCCCGAACAATCCGAAACACCACAGCGGATTGTTAACAAATTGGAAAAGAACAAATATCCTTTGGATAATATTGTCAAAACTAATGTAGCAAATTTGTTCAAACTGCATATTATGATTAAGTGGTTTAATGTAATTAATTGTGTTAATTTGTATGAAGGAAGCAGGAGATTTAAAAAAAAAACAGATTTTGAACTTATTTTGAACTTAAAGATAATTTTCAGAATTTTCAAGTTTTTTCTCTTTTTTTTTCTTTTTTTAGAGACTTTTACCAAAGTTGCACCATATATTTATTTAAGATAATATGCAAATGAATTTGAAAGCATTCACGCATGCGCAGCGAAAAATTATTTAGTAAACCCATGTGAGTTTTATACGACTTTTTTCACATTTTAATTCTGATTACAGGATATTGTGTACAATATAGTTTGCCTTACTTTCTGAAAAGAACATTTTTTATATTAAAAACTGCGAATTTTAAGCAAAAATACGTGGCAAAATTTGCGACTGTTTTTATAAAAGTCATTTGTTTTCTACGAGTATAGATGCTATCCACATACAAATGAACATAGTTAATTGCAATAAGGCATTTAATTATAATTTACTGTTTGAACGCTTTTGTTATGTTAGCTTTCACAGGATTATCTATCCCCAGATATACTTTTTTTCAATTTGTTGACGAAAAAAATCTTCGCGATAATGTATGACCTATACTATCATGTTTATACTCTTAGAGTTTCAGAATAACTTCGCATGTATTTTTTTAGAGAATTAAAAAAAGTCTAAAATCACAATTGGCCTATCACACATTGCCATATAATGTATGAGTTCTAAAAAGTTTTCAATTCTTAATGTTAAAAATGATGCAAATATTTAATTTTTGATTGTTAATGTTCACTCTTATCACTGTATTTGACTTAGTGACAGGGAAAAAGGCATTATTTCTTTTATAAAATAAAATACCTTATTTAAAGTTCATCAATATTTTAAAAAAGCTCTTATAAGGAAAAGTATTGAGAGAAGTTTATTACCCCCCAAGAAAATTTCGAAAAAGCGAAAATTCGCTCAGCTGGAAATATTCAACTCGTATGGTAACTTTACCAATCAGTTAGATTGTGTTAAAATAATAGTATATCTACGTATCCATCGTTCTATGGAGTTCCATTACCTGCGGCTTATTCTGCGAGCTGTCTAACTGACAGACCAGATAATATGGCCAATAAGGTTATCTGAGCGAAAAATCCCAGCCGGTTAGCACCCGGTTAGCTTAACAGATAAATCATTGGCCTTGTAAGCCAATTATCCTGGTTCGATTCCCGGCCTGGGCAATTTTTCGCTCAGCTGGAAATATTCAACTCGTATGGTAACTTTACCAATCAGTTAGATTGTGTTAAAATAATAGTATATTACGTACTTTATTTTCAACCACGAGCATGGCATAGTAAATTTTAATAAATATATATTAATTACCGAGCAGTCCAACTGTATTATGCAACTTAGAATACTGACAAACAACGCGAATTCTAAAACATTTTCAACTAACAGTAGAATATTTTCAAGTGTTAAAACGCCTTCTAGGTTGAAATTTGACTTTCAGACATTTATATACTATAAACGGTAAAGTATTTTAATTATTTTGTGCAGTCGTGTATTTTGTCTACTGGCTTTGCATACGCATCTGGGACTATTTAACTAAAGTGTAATTAAGATTAAAACACACTTAAATATTGTGAAATCATACTTCCAGAGATTATCCTCCACACCCACTCATGTATCTAATTTTTTAAATGGTACTGTATATCATGTTTATGCAAAAACATATATTGATTTACTAAATGCAACTCAGCGTAAAAATACATAACTTATTTAGGAACCACCTTTGAGCTATTTTCATTCATATTCTGTAACCGTGCAGTTTCTGCCGTGTACCCTGCATGTGGTCAAGAGCATTTATACACACAACGCAAAATGCAAAAATTTTGTTAAACTTAAATCCATATTCCATAACCCACATGTCATAACTTACTCATATCACAACTAAAAATGCACTTCTAGCACTCATCTCTAATATACAGCATTCCGGTTGCAGTATAGTATTCGATAACTTTTTACTGTACTACTACTATAAACTAATCCTGTAAATATTATGCACTTTCTATGACACAAGATGTCACTCCTAGTAACCCTCAGCATCGTACATCAATTTTATTAAAAGTGAAAAAATATAACATGATTAAAATACTTACAAAACTTAGTTTTACTCTATACCATTATGTAACGGAATTCTTTTTTGTGGTCCTGTAAATTAATAATATTTTTTTTGCACTGTATATTGTAACAGAGAGCATATTTTGGTACATTTCACTAAAGGTATACCAATTTCATTTTGTTTGAAACTGTAACACCATGAAAATGCACTTGAAAATATTTATTCTCATTGGCTGTAATGCAATGGAAAATTCTCCACCGTCCCTATAATTAAACTATTCAACCACTTTTCATAAAATTTAAAACGACTCGACAAAATTTTGCAATAATTATATATTTAAATTTCAAAGCATTAAGTTGGATAATTTTACTACGTTGTTGTATGTCTTTTGTACGTAGTTGTATTTTCCCATGACTGAACTTTTAAACATAAAGTATAATGCAACACATAGTTAATAATTAATATACTGATTATACAACTCTTTGTATTGGAGTAATATTTGCACTTGGTCTTTTTTTTACTTCTGTACGTTTTTATAACATAAATAATCACAAAATAAAAACATTGTATGTAATGCGTTAGGCTTGTGAAACATTTCAGTATGGTTTATTATGAAAAATCATCTGTAAGGTGGCATTGAAGATAATGTCCTTGTAGAAAGTATTGAATACAGAGAAAAATAGAAATTGGATACATTGTAAAATTTTCTTCTAATGCCACTGTGAAAAATAATAATTTTGGAGAAACCGAATTTTTGCCATGTTTCCTAAATGGATTTAATATTTACATTTTTGTATGCAAGACAGAAAAACTTTACTTAGCTTTAAAATATATAATTATTTACTAAATGTATTAAAATATATTTTGTTTCAAAAAATACTAATTATAAATACAAATTATCATTTAGAAATTGAACATAAAATATTTACAGTTATTTCATTTATTTTATTATCTATATTTATTTTGTTTCTTTTTTTCGTATATAAAGAAATCATTGCACACACATATAAATAACGTAATATAATGGTTTTTAAAGACGACAGAGGAATACTTTAATGAAAATTAGTGCTAATATAACTTCTATACAGTCTAAATGAAATTCATGTACAATTTCCCTTTAAAAAGTACGCAACTTGAATTACTGTATTATTTGATGTTCCCAAGAGAAATCAAAACTAGATATTTTTTATGTACTAAAAAGAATCGAAGATGTTTGTATAAATATTTTATTTCTGAGCAGTATAAATTAAAAAAAAGTCCATTAAAAATTATTTTTGATATAATTAAAATTATTCTCAAGTCGATTCAGGGAAAAATGACTTTTATATAATTGTGCTTAATTAACAATGGATTATTTATGAATGTCTGTTGTGAATTGATTCTTGGTATATTTAAAAAATGATTACTTTAAACACCGACTTTTTTGATGAACAATGTAAAAATACATGATTATAGAATATTTACCATTCTGTTTGTACATTTCCATACTGTTGGCACTGTTTGTACATATTTAAGAACAGAAAACTATTTTCTATTTTCAATTTACAATGAAACGATAGCAGTGCAATTTTTATTTATATTTATATATATCCCTGATGAATAACTATAAATGTAAGAAATTTTACCTATAGTATTTAAAATATAAAACTATTTGTATAATTATTATCATTATTATTTAACAAACTGTAGTTATAGTTAAACTCAAAATTATGTAAAATTTGAAACATTTCTTAAGCTTGTATTATTCCGTCTCTTCTGCAAAGATGAAATATGAAGATGAGGCATGCTTATTATTATATTAATCAGGAAAATAAACTTTATTGTAAACCTGTACATCTAATATTATTTTAATTTTACTCCTATAAAAATTATATGCATTGAGATTTCGCATTTTTAAAGAACTTTTTTGAAAGAGCATTTCGGTATCGATCCGTCTTTTTTAAAATTGCGTATCAGGTAAATTTATGTGTTTGTGTTGGATCATTATTGTGTTTTTTTTTAATTTGCGGGTTACAGTATTAGTTATTGTTCCCTACATATGAATTTTATGCTATTTTCAATGAGCAGTTTATTACAATATCTAGTAAAAACTTCTAATTATAGATAAGAATGTCCGTGTTATTTACGTGTGCGATAATTTTAAGTTAGTTTTTAACTTCCGTTAATATTACTTAAGTATTTTGAGGTCAGTTTAAATAGTTATAGAAACATTAATAATGGAGTACAAACACGACAGAAGCTAATTGAAAACGTGAAATTATGTCTATATTCCGGAGAGAAAATCACATATATCATTAGTAATGTCAATATTAAATTCTTCATAATATAAATTTACTAGTTCTATAATTGCTTCCATAAAGTGCGGAAAAGTAATATTACTATCATTACAGAAAAATAAAACTATTTTGAATGCAAATATACATACGAAAAAATACATTAATTTATTCATTAAAGTCTTAATCATTAAAACTAACAGAATAATGTAAAATTTTTAACAAAACCTTTTAAATTTCTTGGTGTATATTTTTTAGTTACAAGGATTTTCCAGTTATGTATTAATAATTCAATTTGTTTTAAATATATCTTTTTGTAATGTAATATATATATGTGTTTAATGATTAAATGCCCTTATTTCAGACAGATTATATGTACGAATTGAATATTTCCAATCAGTTTGATTGTGTAAAAAAAAAAAAAAAAAAAAAAAAAAAAAAATTATATGTAGTTAAAATATGATAGCTCAGAAAAAAACTGACAACGGGTGATCTAAACAGGCAATTAGTTTATTGAACTGATGACAGTATGCTATGGCTATCGAAACTAGTTTGCAACAAATAAATGTGTTTTCGTTCTATAAACGTTATTTTTATCTACCGAGCCAAGTAATGTCTTATTATGATAGTTTAAATATACTAAAAAAAGGCTTTGTAAAATTATCTAAATGAATTGTATTTATGTAACACTTATCTGTACACATAAATGAATTTCAAATTTATCTCACAAAATTAAAAATATTAAATTATTTTCAAAAATAATCTTCGGACGTGCCAATGAAACTGCAGTATAATACATTCTTTATGTGTGTAAATTCTAAAATTTCCACTTGAATTTAAAGACACAATCTGCTATAAAGATACAATCTCATTATCTAAATATTTTTCTTACCTGCCCGGCAATGCCCTGTGTCTGTGATGAATAGTCATTATATAGGGGAGAGTGGGGATACTTGAGCATAGGGGATACTTGAGCCACCCCCTTTATCTCTACAGTTGTTCAATTTTTCTTTCTAAAACTGGCAACATGGTAACATATTTATAGTTCTGAACATGTAAAAAAGAAATCATATACCTTGGTACCATTTTTAAAGTATGGTGATTAACCCTTTGAGCTCTGCTGGTAGAATTTTCTACCACAAAATTTTAATTCTGAAATGTCACAACGACACCAGAAAATTCGACCAAATTTATTTGAAAAAGGTTTAATGCATTTTTTCGCGTATATTGTAAATCGGTTTTTTTCTTTGCAAAATACTGGTGCGAATGTGACATCTGGCTCAAGTATCCCCTCCATGGGGATACTTGAGCCACAATGTAAAAGAAAAAGTAAAAATTTATTAGACATAGAAAAATAGTTCAAAATTAATTGAAAGTGGTTTTCAATTGAAGAAAAAATATCAAATTTTCATTTTCAATATTTTATTTTGTTCTAAGAAATTCTAAAAAATTTTAAAAAATTAAAATTTAAAAAATGGCTCAAGTATCCCCATCTTCCCCTACACTATATATTTGTATGATTTTATCCATATTAATTCCATTATATTTCGATTTTTTATTTTTAAGTGAAAAAATGCTGAATTTGAATTTAAAAATTATAAAAGTGTTTTTTCTTTGAAATTATTTTCTGCGTAATTTGATATTTGGAGTATATACGTGCGGAAAGGGGGTAAAACCGCAAAGAAACACCCAGATTATTATTGATTTTGTCACATTTTATTTTGGAAAAATATTTTTACCAGACATTACAGAATATTTGTAGATAATGTATGTCTGTTCAAGATCGTTAAAAATGATTGCATCAAAATGAACGTTCATTTACTTTTATCTTAGATTTTTTTTCAATCTCCGTGAGGCGGTATTTGACCTGAGTTAATCGGAGTATTTAAAAAAGTTAAAAACTGTAGTTTTTAAGCCCGATAACCCCATAGATTAATACAGTGCTTCAATTTTATTTTATTTTATATTTTTTGTCGGTACCTCTAAAATTATGCACTGGGGGAGGGGGTAACAGGGGAGATGGGTAAATTTTTTTTTTTTTTTTTTTTTTTTTGGAAAAACAGCCTTTTTTGAAAACATTAATTTCCAAAACATATTTAAAACTGCCAGAGTACATCAAAAAAAAAAAAAAAAACTTTTGAAATTTATGCACTATTAGGCAATATTGTTTCATCATTCTTGCAAAATTTAGTGTGATTTCAGATTATTATTTTAATTTTCGGAATAATTTATAATTATTTTGATATTTGACTCATCTAGAAAGAATACAAACTTTTTTTCGGAAAAAATGTAGATTTTAATTAACTCTTGAAATCTTATTTATGCATGAAATTAATTTATTTTGATTTATATAAGAACTATCATGCATTTTTTTCTGCAAGAAATGAAGCTCATATCTATCTCTATTTTAAAGTAAAAAATAATGTTTAAACATATCGCAAAATCTGCCTACATTTTAGTTCTCGATATATTCCATTCGCCCTTCAAGAGTTATTAAATGTTAAAGTGAATATTTCTGACTATTTCTCAATGTGTTCATACTAAAAGTTGAATAATGTATTATAATACAAATATTTACATGACGCTGAAAAATACTGAATAAAATGAAACATTTTAAAGTAGATTAACATTGCGAGTTTCTATTTCAAGGGATTTGTTTTGAAATAGACTCGCTGTTTCGAAACAGAAATACATACTATTTGTTTAAGTAAATGATATTTCGAATTGTGAGCATCGGAACAATTTTAAGGGGAGAATTATTCAATGTCTTTTCGTATTTATGATTCTATTCATATATATAATATTATAATAAAAACAAGTAAATAAAAACAAAAAAAAAACCTTTTTTTGTAAGGTTTGACACATTCTTAAACTAAGAGTCATAGAATGATATCATTTTGTTAAATGTAAAAAATTAAAGGTGATTTCTCCTGTAATTTCATTTTTTATTTATTACGCAGGATTCCTATTCTTCCAGCTAATATTTCAGTTTGTGTCTAGAAAAACGGAACTCATACAATCGCGCGATTGCAAAAGCGAAGATATCCTCGAAGAAATTATGGGTGTTTATCTAAACTAAAGTCGGAAAATTTTCCTAACCTGTAGAAACCCTGTTAGAGATTAAGGCAATTCACTGTTTTAATTCTTAAAATGAACTTAATTAAAACAAATTTCAAACTTTGTACGGCCGGGGTAAAAAAGTAAACATATTTAGTAAATTTGCAACAACTTTTAAGATAAATTTACTTGCATCAAAATCTTAGAAATAAAATCCAATTTTAGATGTTGTATTTTTAAAATTTACTTAGGGGGGCATCTACAAATTAAAAAGAAACCAAATTTTGCTTTTTCAGTAGCAACACACTATTTTGACAACATAATTTAAATATTTGGGAGAATGGTATAAGGTGTACTAAGAACTGAATTTTCACATTATTTGGATTATACGTGTTTTAAATATAAAGTTTTAAAATTTACAGATTCAAATATTAAATTACATCTTCAGATTTTTATTTATATCTCTTGAAATTGTAATTCTAATGACATATTTTCGAAAGGTTATAATACAAAAGAAACCAAATATAAATACACTGAATTTATAATTAAAAATGTATATAACATGAATAACAAATTATAAATTTAAATTTTATATTTAAATTATAAATTAAAATATAAAATAAATTCAAATTATAAATTCTACATTTAAATTAAATTAAATAATTAATAAATAAATAAACATGTTTTGCTAGCTATATTTTCTTTTATATATAATATTTATTTATATTTTATACGGCCTAATTTATGCCTTTCTTAAATTCAAGTTTTTCTTGATAGTTTTTTTAATTCTGATTGAAAAATTAAGAACATATTAAGGAGTAAAATGGTCACATTTGCAACATTTAATACATTATTGGAAGTAACATTCTCGTTGTGTAGCGTTTCGAAGATTGAATACCGAACATAATATAATAGGTCATTTTAAAATAAATAAATTTCTCTCAAACGATCGCACAAAATTCATGACGATTCGTACATAGGTAAATTAAAGGACAAGATAAAATTATTTATATCAAATTTGGATATCCTTTTTGGAAAAACCTATTTTAATCCTCTTAAACTAAATTATATATATATCATTTTAAAATAGACTTTATTTCCTATAGATTGGTACCAGTAAGATTCTCTAAAATAACTTATTTTTAAGTCAAGAGGGGTGTTTACTTTTTTTTCCCAAAAGTGTACAAATAATAAGAACATTTCATTATTAAAATTAAATTTAGAAATCGGCACAAAAATTGATACCGTCTTTGGGCAAGACTCTAAATTTCGCGGAAAATTAGCTTTCGATGGAAATCATTAAAAAAATTTCGTCTCATAGAAGCTTGATCGAAACTGTACTCACGGCATCTCGTTTCTTCCTTCTAAAATTTTCAAACTTACTCATTGATTTGAGCTGTATCGGCTCAAAAGCTAAAAACTTAGCTGCTATAGATTTCTTTTATAGATTCTTTTCTATGAAAGTATTGATTATTTAAAAATACATGATTATTTAAATATATCAAAGTTAAGAATATCAAAATTTTAAAAGCTAAGAAATTGAGTTATGTATATCTAAAACCCTTTTTTAATTAGACGAAATTCGTTTGATTGGATAATCATTTTTTGCTGATGAGGAATTAACTACATTTTATTTCATATAAAAAAAATTTGGTTAGATGTACTGAGACTCAACTTCGGTCATCCGTATAATTAATAAATAATCATGTATATTTTTGTATGTATTAATAACTAAAAAAATAAATTTTGGACATTTTTGTTTTCGATTTCGTTTTAATTGTAAATAAAATGATTACCTAAATTTGTTTTTCGTTGTATTTCTTTTTTATTCTTGTTGTTTAATCAATACTTAAAATGTTTATAAAAATTTTCGAACTGCAGAAGCTTTAATTTCATGCAGTATTTCATTAAGCATATTTTCACTGCTAATATTTATCCGACGATATTTTAGCTCTAGAAAAAAATACTTGGCTTGTCTTAGTCTGTAGAAATTAAAGAAATAACTCATTAAATCATTAAAAATCTAGATGCCTTAAAATTGTCTGCACGTACTATCATTTTAATATATTTCGCCACATAAAAAATATATGTAAAAAAAAGTAAAATTTCTGACAAATTGCCAAAAAATGTGATATTTGCGTCTGCATGTATCATAAAATGTTATATGCAAAAAATGAATTTTATTTTTTAAAAACCTTTCTTAGTTTTTAATTTTTTAATATAACTTCATTACTAAGATTTAAATATTTATATATATACTAGCGGCCTTCGCCCGCTACGCTGGTCGGTTTATCTAAAGAAATCTTGAAGAAGTAGTTAGATAAGGTTCAGACATACATTAAAAAAAAAAAAAAGCAAGTCGATCATTCAAAAAACGTTGGGAAATATCAAATATTTACTGTAATTTTTTAAGAAAAACAAAGTTTCGAAAAAAAAAATTAAATCGAAAAAAAAATTACACTGACATATTAATGCAAGGAAATTTTCCCAGAGAGAAATTTCGCCTTGAATACAATATTTCAAATTCTTTTAATTGCTTATAGGCGTTAATGCCAACATAGTGAAAAAAAATTCCATGCTGGGAATAGAACCCGGGCCATCAGTATGGCGCACTGACGTTCTACCGACTAAACCACATGGAACGACAGCCAGCTTGAAACTTTCTCATACTTAAGTAGACTGGCGAAAACATAACGATAGCGCGTTTTAAAATCGCACAGTGACATCTATTGGATTTTATATGTACTAAAAAACGTTATGTGCTAAAAAACGTGAGCAGCGCACCTAATAGTTTCTTTTGTTTCTTTTTGTTACTTTTTTGTCTGTTGTCCGATTTTGATGAAACAAAGCCTATACACTGCCCGGGAGTGTGCATTCTTCATTAGTGAAAACCGCATAAAAATCCATTCAGTAGTTACGAAGATAACCTCGAACAAACAGACAGACAGACAGACAGACAGACAGACAAAAAATTCAAAAATTTTTTTTTTGTGTTTCATTGGTTTTCTTTTATCGCCCTGACTCCATTTTTGTCAATTATCTTCAATGTACAGACACACCGGGTCCTACTGTTTTATTATATGTATAGATATATAATTCCTGAGGTCTGAAGAGGTTATGCAGAATTCATTATATATATATATACATATATATGTTTTTTTTTTGTTTTTTTTCAAGTACTTTTATATTTATGAAAGCATATGCCGATTTAACAGTATTATATTCATCAAAGTAACCCGCTTTATTCAAATCACAATTAACGATTTTTGTATATTAGTGTTATTGTAAAACACTGTATCTCATTCTTACGCAATAAACAAGGAAAATGAATTGATAGACATCCACTACATAAATTCCTTCAAACTGTCGTAATTAAATATCAATATAGTTTATTAATATATACGTTAAAGATTTGTAAGAACAAAATCGAACACACTGTCTCTTCAATATTCTAATTTATTCAGCCTTATAGTAAATTTTCTGTAATTATCCAAATGGGTGCTTTTGCGGAAGCTTTATTATTTATTGAGTCTTATTAATTTAAAATACCTCATTATCAAACTTCTACTTATGTTTGAATGTGGTAATAACTGTTTTCGAATTTATACTAAGTATCATGACGAGAAATGTTTAATTATTCGATTTCAAACTGAGAATTTAACATTGAAATAAAACAGTTATATGACTCGTACATAATTAATTTTTTCTCCAATTTCCCAGACTAATTAAATTTTCATAATACTAAAGTTGTGTACGTAAGTAAATTATTATTTGAAATATATGTATGATAATGCAGAGGCTGTTCGCACATTTTTTAGATGATTTTGGTAATAAAAAATCATTTGCTGCAAAAGAAATAATTTCAATTGTACTATCTATAATATAAATGCCAAACGTGTTTGTTCGTAACGCATACGCCATTCTGCGAATAGCAACACTTTTCCATGCAATTTCGGTTTTGCAATTTTCGCTACTGCAATTTTTAGATTTCTAAACATCGCACATTTTAAGTTTTTACACCGTCGTGCAGAGAAAAAAATGTAATTTTGAATGCAGTTTGTTTGAAAGTTGCATTTCAATTTATTTTTGAGGTTTTTATTTTTTTACGGTTTTTAGTACCAGTTTTTTAATTGTGGCAATAGCACTCCATTTTCTTTTAAAATTGAAAAAAAAAGAAAAAAAAAATTAAAAAGCGTATGTTCTGTTGATGAGTCTGTTATAAAATCCAATGAATTTTGGATTTATTTTATATAATAATTTAGATAATTGGGTTTTATAGAATATTGTTAATTTTGGTTTAAATAATATTTGTTTGAGAGTTAAACTTACCATATTATACATTTTTTTACTGTGACTAATTTTGTAAATTTATTATAAATCAATGAAACAGTTCTTTCTTAAAGATTTTCTTTCCTTGAATTTCGACTCGTTTCACCTCATGTTTTTAAAAGTCAAAATATGTCGTCTGTGTCTTGAAAGATTTGTTTTTATTCAAAATGCGTTTTCAACGAAGCAGTGGTTCGAAGGCTACATTTACGCTTTTTTCCGGAGAAAAATATTCATATTCCGTTATCCAAATGCGATGTAAGATTCCTGGTTTTGTGAACTCTAAATCTTCGATAGGTAATATCGTCAACAAGAAAAAAAAAAACGTCATATTGAAACCTATAGAGGGATAAAAAATCCAAAAAAGTATCCAAGGAAAAAACGGACACCTCCGATTATTCGAAAGATACGGTGTTTAATGATACAAAATCATTAAAATGCTCGGTGTTCACTCTAAAAAGTTGATAAACGTTTATTTAAATCTTAAGAATTCGAAAAAACGCAGTGTGCATCGTCTTCATTCAAAGCATATAGCTGAACACAAGACACGCTGCAGAATTCTACATGATAAAAACCAAACAAAAATGGAAAACAACTGTCACAAAAGATGAATCATTAAGGGATTGCATGAAAAAAAGAGAGAGAGAGAGTTATTTATTGTCATAAAAGGGAGAAAAATTTTAAATCATAGTTCAAAGAATCGGAAAAAAGTTTTTCTAAGGGATTCATAACTTTTCTAGTTTTTTTTATAATGGCAAGTTAAAAATAAAGAGAGTAGGGAAAATATCAAGATTAACACCAAATACTACTAAGAACATATTTTATCGCCAATTTTGCTGAATGAAATGCCATCGCTTTACCCACAGTGCCATCAATATTTGAAACTCCATCAAGACAAAACTAGCAGTCAAAATACACTGTAAATTTATTTAAAAAAGGGAACAAAACCGGTATCAAGGCAATTCCTTTCACTGATATCCTTACTAAATCTACCGATGTATCAGACACGGATTTTTGTTCTTTCGGACTTTAAAAATCTGCATTATTCAAACGTCGCACAGTGTAGCAGGAAGCCTCTAAAGTTTTCAAAAAAAAAAAAAAAAAAAAAAAAAACTTACTTTGAAGAAAAAAACCGCATCATGGATTCTTTTTTAGACTAAAAGTAGAAAATTTTTAAACTTTTACATAAGCTATGGAGTAAATAATTAATTAATTTACGATCTTTTTTCAATATTTTTTTGTACAAAAATGAGTTAAAAAAAATAATTTAAGGTAGTTTTACATACATTAAATATTTATAAATCATCCAAAATGTTGCATTTAAAAATTAAAAAAAAATTAAACATAATTAATAATTTTTATGATTCTTATGCAAACCTTAAAGTGGTAATTAGAGACTCGTTTTGAAGGAATGAATCAACTTTTCTCAGGCAAAATGCAAGCATTACTATAAAGCCAGCAGAAGCAAAACTGTTTCTGCTGTCTTAGTGCTAACACACGCTTTTTCTTTTCCTGTCTTTCATCTCGTAATCTCATACATGTCACGTACACTAACGAAGATGTAGAACTAGAATTATGTAACCGTTTCGCTCTTGATCTTTTTGATCATCCAGAACAAATTCAGACAGAATATGAGGACGGACACGTTTGCATTTCATTGACGCTTCTGTTTGCTTTTCAAATCGAGGAAATGAAAGCTATTTGCCAAGCCACTCCTTATTAATTCTAAAGCATTTCCCTTGTCTCACCAGGCTTATGCCCATTTAAATTAAATTAAATTTTGAATTAAATTAAAATTTAAAATATTTAATTTATTTTCATTAAAACTACTTATTTGTAGTTTCTCCAATTATGAAGAATTTATAGCAAAATATACAGCAAAAAAACCAAATTATATCTTATACCTATTTTAACTGTTTCTTTAGAGCAATTAATTATATTAACATCCATTAAAAATATGTGCATATGTGAATTTGTCTAAAAATTTCTGGAATATTCTTAATTGCGTATATACAAAACTTGACTAAACATCAAATAAATGTCAACAGAAATAAAGCGGTATAAGCAACATTATAAAAAGATACTTTTGTAAATTCCTAAATTACTGATAGAACTTTATTAAATTTTTTCACAGAATAACAAATAACCTTTCGAGACACAACTATATGTTCTTTAAAATAAATAGAGGCATAAGTGACAGTGTGCATACAATTTTGTTTTGTTTTCTAAATAATTAATTGAAGTTACTTACAGCACTTGCTATATTATTTTTTTTAATGTACCATTATCAATCTAGTAAATTTGCTTAATCTATTGTCCAATGGGACAGTACACTTTTATTTAACTTGTACAGAAATGTTTCTATATATCCCGCCTAATTATGATCTTTATCTACAATTCATGCCAAAGCAAGAAATATGTGCATAATTGAGAATGACTCAGAATGTTTCAGAATAGTTTCCTTTTTTGAGGGGGTGGGGTGCTATTAAACTTAATAAGTGAAATTCTTGTTTAATATGAATTAGTTTAGATATTCTAAACGTGGCTTGTGATGTTTTTCTTACAACATATATTCTAAAGTATTTTAAATTGACATTATCTCTATTTTTCTTATTTTTTATAAAGCATTAGAAAAGAACTCCTCAAATACGTTTCGAACGTAGATGTTTAAAAGATAATGTTCTATTATTTTTTTTATAGTCGCACTGAAGTTTTGATACAAACAATTTCAAAAATTGCGCAGTGTACAAAATTATACAAAAGACACGTGCAATTAATAATCATCATGTACCTTAAACCGAATACAACATTTAACGTAATTTTAATGGCTATAAAATACACATTTTTATGCTCTAAATTTCTGTACATATGTAACTTTCTAATTTATGTATTTTATATTTGGATATAATAGAATTTTTATTACAAGTTATTGTATATTGCATTAATTATTACGATCAATGTATGTATGTTTTTGAAATTGAAATTCGTTTACATACCAAAGTAATGTAAAAAGCGCATCTAATATCTTAAATGCGTGAAATTTTATTTGGTTTATCTTTATATATAATGCTTTAAATAGAATATAGTTTATTTTTTATATTTGATCTCTAATTCAGTCTGTAATCTATAAATTTAATTAAATCAAAACATCTGAAACAATGTCGACAATAACTTCTGTTCTAGATATAAACTGTCCTAGCCGGACCTACAAATAAAGATTTTCAAAGATTTATTATCTACGATCAAGAAGTAAATTGTATCGTAAACTATGTTTGAAAATGCATCTTGTGCAGTTTTATCGCATGTGTTTGCGTTTATTTTCCTGCTCGAAATAAATTGTGAAAGCAAAAGTGCTTGTTTGTGATTTATTTCTTCTTAGATTCATCGTGTTAAATTCCAGAATGTTCAACATTTAGGATTGTGGAGAACTATGTAATATAAACATAGACTACGGGTATTATAAAATATTTTATTTAGTGAAAATGGGTTTTCTTTTGTTCTTGTTTTTTTACATTTTATCTAATCATTTATTTTTTATTTATTTATTTTGGACTGTACGTTGTTTTTCTTTGTAACCGGGGTGATGAACTTTAGTTACTCTTAGCACACGAAACTTTTAACTAAATTATATATTTTTAATTTTGGAGATAAAATGCTGTAAGTTTTCATTTACAACATTTAAATATTTTTTCTATTATTTTTGTGTGATTTGAGCATTACAGACACACATTAGCTTTCCCATCAATGAGTTCGTAACTAACTTAGGTTTAATTAGATAAAGTTCTTTAAACTTCTTTGTATTAATAAAGAAAATAATGTAATATCTGATCCTCTTATAATTAAATGTCCGATCTGAAAATTATATGAAATTCGTATCACAATAAAAAAAAAAACACACACGTCGATATATCTTCAAATTCTATACTAAAAATAGGAATAGTAAACAATAAATTTGAAATATTAAAACAAATCGAAACAAAGTTAATAAGAGTTTTAAACAAATATACTGAGTTTGAATTAAAACACAATACACAAAATGCTTCTTGTTAAAAAATACTGACCATTTGAGTATAAAACATGTTACACATACCTGATAGTCTTACATTTTTTATTATATTATGTGTTGTATTACGCTATAAAGCATAATCAAAAATGATATACTGTCAAACTTGGATAATTTGAAGTGCAAAAGGCCAGAGAATATCTTCGAATTAGTCAAACTTAAAATCATCCAAACAAATTATTTGTATGTCCTAAAATAATAAATTGCATATTATTGTAAAATATTTATTAGTTTTAAATAAATAAAAAAAAAACTACTGCTTTTTAAAATATTGAGATACTTCAAATTGCTTTAAAGATTTTTTTTTTTTTTTACAAAATCTTCTAGGATATCTACAGCTAGAAACACAGCTTCCCTCACGTTATATTGTCTTTCTAAATAACGACCATATTCCGCTAGATGAAAGATTGCATTACTTGAAGTTAAAATCAACCTCTTTTCTTCTACCTCATCTTTAATTTCTTCATCGTCTTCTGTTTCAATGTCCCTATTGCTTAAAACTTCGGATAGAAATCTGTATCAGATAGCTGTCCTACAAATGTTTATATTTTCATCAATGTCGATATAATCATGAAATGGTATGCTGCCTTCCCAAGCAACTAGAGGAGGTAAATTTTCTTCATCAAAAAGCTCACTAAGGACGTTCCTGGTGAATCCTACTATTGTTTTTAGGCACACTTTGAAACATGCATTCAAATGTATTCTTGATGCATTGAGGAGGATAATGGGGCGATTTTGGGACGATTCAGTAAGGAGGTGTTGAATAACCTGACATATGTAGAAATGGATCAGATTTTTAATGATGCCTTGATCCATTTGTTACATTATGCTTGGCGGAAAAATTAAACCGTGACATTTTCCATAGCAGGTATTGATTTATGAGCATGCAGTCATCAATAAACTGGATGATCTGAATGTTTAATTTTTGTGCGTGCGATTGATATCTAGCAGCCATTATTCATAAAGATTCGCCGTCATCTATGAATTCGTGTTAGAAAGAATAAGCTTTAGTTTGACATTAATAAAACACTTTGGATTTCTTGATTTTATAGTAATCAGTAATGATAGCTTCATAGTGCCGTCCATGTTTGATCCCACAAATAGGTTTTTCAGTCTTTACTGCTTTTTGCTCTACTATAATTTTCACCTTTAAAACCCAAAGTCTTTGAAGGGATGCATTTGAAAAATGTCCAGTTTCGTCGATATTAAAAATGTCTTTGTCCTGTGCATGCTCAGTGATTTGAACAACTGTTTCTTTCCACTTATTTATTGAATCAGAGAGAGAAGAATTTTGAAATTCAGTCTAATGATCCTTAATTCGAATCCTAACATATACACTTTTTTATTTTATTGTAAAATTACAACTCAGCTGAAATTATATTGTATATTTGTTTTTTTAATCTTATATAATAATAGTTAGACAAAAAAATATGAATCTTTATATAAATATTTATATAAATTTTAAAAACATAAAACTTTGCTTGAGATTATTTTTAAATTTAATTTCTATCAAACAAAAATATTTTAAATATTTAAACGCTCTTTAAAGGAATTAACTATAACAATATTAGTTAAACTTTTATATAAATTGATTTAGTAAATGTGTTGTTAAAAATCCTTTTGCAATGTTAAATATAATCTTATTGTTATCTTTTAATTTTAGCTTTCATATCTATCGTCTTCAGAAGTATTTCCGCAAACATAAAATAAAAATTTATTTGGGAATGAACTAACATTTAGAAGCTGTCAACTATTCTGAATAATATTCTTTACAACAAATTTAAGAGTAAATCATGTTGATTAATAATGAGCAATTTTAAATTTATTCTTGATTATTGTTCAACATACAATTATCAATGCTGTTATTATATTGTTTGAATGAAAATCTATTGACCTCAGTGATCGTGATTCGTTAATGCTTTTAAAAAGCATATATAGGTGTCAAAATGAAAATAATTAAATTACAGTATATTTCTTTCATATAACTTCTGCAACAAAGCAGAAACAATATAATTTAAACTTCGAGCAAAAATCGGAATCGAAATTCAGTTACATGGAAATCCGGGCATATGCAGAAAGACACTTACACAGTCAACTTTTATTTATTCAATTTTATTACAGACAATTTATTATAGACAATTTTTATTAATCCAAAGTAAGCCAAAATTTGTTAAACTCAAAACATTCATACAAAATATGATAAAAAGTACACTTTTGAAGAAATTGCCTGTTCACAAGGATGTAGGATTTTATTTTAAAAACGATAAACCTTTAGGTGAAAAAAGTCGCCCATTGAAGGCACTGACGCGCCCAAATACAATGAACAGGATAAAAATAAACTCAATTCATTTAGTTTTCCAATAGATAATATACAACATGAATTGCAGAACATTCTACGACACAACAAAGGCGACTTACAATGTCCATTTCAGCTGAATTTAACATGTCGGAAAGAATTGCAGAAATTTCTCCAGAGTAGGAATCTTTCAATTCGATCGGTGTCAAGGGAGATGAAGAGTACATAAATGATATCATATATCCCCACAACCAGAAATTGTTCGGAGTAAGGTCCGGTGATCACGGTGGCCAACTGTTCTTGCAGCCCTTGATCAATCTGTTATCACCAAAAGCATTCAATAGGAATAATCTGAATTGACTTTTATGAACACGGTCAATAGTTTTTCACGCAAAAAAGTGAGACAACACTCAGTGCTCCTGTGACGTTTGTTTAACCTAACATGAGGCTTCTTCAAGAAAAAGTGATCCACAATTAATGATGAAATCAAGCCACACCAAATTGTCAAATTAGCTGGACGCAGTGTCTACGTCGAGTATGCATGAATATTAGACGGAGCGCGTATGCGACTATGTTTAGAGTTTATAACCAGTGTAGTAAATTCGCCTAGTCCGCCCTGAAAACTTCATTGAACCTTATTTGTCGCTTTCAAGTCTTGCAATAACCCACTTGGCAAATGATACCCTCATAGGTAGATCACAGTGGAACTCCTGTAGTGACTGCACTTTATAGGGATTGAAATGCAATGCCATGTCACGCATCCATCGAATTGATGAGTGAGGCACATTCAATAGCCATTCAGTACTGTGTGCATTGCTACTCACCATTAACTTGTTCGCCGCTATTAGTTCATTGCGGTTTCCAGCGCAATAATTTAGTCTTTCACGAATGAGAAATTGCCGTAATCGATCTTCCAGAGAACCACTTTTTAATCATTTGAATAGCTTTATTATTTCAGTTCACAATATTGGGCTATACTTAGCCTACAGTGCTTTCGCAACGCAGCAATTTCCGACTATTATGTTCAAATACAACAATTTCACAAACAACGCTTTCGGGTAATGATAACATTCGAAAGTGAATGTGAAATCCTCGTATATCACAATATTTTATTGCAAAATTAATTTGCATGACTCTGTAGACTCTCTCGCACGCCAGCGCAACGTGCAGGCGACTTTTTATACTATTTTTTTCTAAAAGAAATCTTATTGCCTTTTGAGCGTTTTCCAGTAAGACACATTGCTAATTTTTAATTTTTAAACTTTTAACGAATTTTTGGCACACCAGGTATTTGAAATTACTAAGTTATTCTAATTTTTACACTGGAAAAAGTTCTACGCATGCCTTGAGTGAAAGATTTTCTTTTGAATTTTGAAACGAAATTTATATATGAAAATGATACTATTAAAGAACCAGTTGTAGCCATCTTTATGAAATAAGCCCAATTTGACATTCAGAGTACAATTAAAATACTTGTAAACACTCATGACTTATTTTTAAAACACTTACGATTAGCATTATAATTTGCGATTAATGTTGCATGTTGTCATTTGCTAGCAACACTCGGAAGTAATGGAGACAATGTGAAATATTAAATCATTAAAACGTCTGTAAATTAGGACTTTTTAAATCTTCTAGGATTACCTTGAATAAAACCCTCTTAATGTATTTTAATTTTATTATTTATTATTTTTATTTTAAATTTAATATATTTTTATATATTTTTACTGGTTAATTATTATTTAATATTATTTTATCACGTTTTTTACTTTTCGCATAAGCTGTTATAACTATTGAAATATTTATTGAATCGTTTCTATTCTGTTAGAAATTGAGGATACTTTTTGTTTTATTTTAAATTATGTACACAAGATATATTACGAAATAAATAGATTGTTTTTTGACTATTTCAACATGAAAAATAGTTTACAGCTAAATAAGAAAAAATTTTAAATGAATACCAGACAATTTTATTAACATTTTAAAAATATCTTAAAATTACAGCTTAAAAATTGATTGTATGCTGCAACATATCGCTAACGATTAAATAAAAGCCATCGATCACTTTTATGTTCATCTTTGAAACAAACTATAAAAATAATATGACTAATAAATTCATCAACGATACAAGATTACACTGTAAAAAAAATCTGTAACCTTAGTAATCTAAATTAACCGAAATCTCTTATGCTTACTAAAATTTTATGTGTACACTGTACAAGAAAATGATGTCAATCTACAAAACTTGTAAGCAAAACTATCTGTAACTTTACAAAAGAATTTACTAAAATTTTGGTAACTTTACTAAAATTTTATCTATAATGCTCGTTATCGTCACTTAAAAAGTTCTTGGAATACGATTTCCCAAAAAAATTCTTAGTAACCTTAAAATTTGTTTGATTCAAAGTGCAAATCTGTATCTGTTACATGAATTTTTATTGTTGCCGTTACATAAAAAGTTCTTGGAATACAATTCTACTAGAAAAATTTTTGTAACTTTCCCATTTTTTTTACAGTGTAGTACAATGCCAAAAATACGGATCTAAATTATATGTAATATCAGTATATCGGGAAAAATTATCGTGGTAATTTTTAGAACATTTGGAAAAGATACTTCTAATTACGTTCTACTAACTTCTACTAGGAAAAATAATTAACACTAGAACGTCCGAGAATTTCGCCATCCTAAAACAGCCGCCGGTGTCATTTCGACACCACAAATTAAATTACGCAAAATGGATGCTACAAAGTATAATTTTACTCTTTATTTGATCATTATTCTTTAATTAGCTTATATTGTTACATTTTTAGAAAAAAACGACAATTTATTTTTATAAAAAGATATATTAAATAAAGTGAAATTAACATTTAAAGAAAGGGAAACAAAAATATTAAAAAAAATAAAATTGTTATTTTTCTTCACATTATAATTTTTATGGATATATAGACATTATACAAATAATTTAATATCATATACATACCTTATTTACAATTTTTACAGTAATAGGCGAATTTTTCAGTGCACTTTCCACATACCATCTTCAAGCAAGAACAGCATTTTCTGTTAGTGGCATAACCTTTACGCATTTTAATTTCACATTTTTTACTCTTATGGTTTAATTTTGGTACATAATTTTGAATAGTAGCACACTTTTTAACCTTTACATAATTTTAAAGCAATTCATTTGCTAACTGTTGAATATAACATTTCCTTGAATTTTGCTAGCCTGACCCTGATTTGTAAACAATCCAAGCATTTATTGCCGCAATGTCTAAAATGTTGTAAAATGTATGTACCGGCCATCTCCTTGATCCGGAGTTTACGGAATATTTTCTAGCCATCTGATCGAAAATGTTCACTCCACATTTGGTTTCATTATAGAATTTTACAATTTTTGGTGTTTTCTTTTCATTACTTCCAATTGTAATGCTCGAATGAAGTGTGCTGAGTACTATAACATTCTTCTGCTTTTTTCCTTGATATACAGTAAGTAGGGTACCAGTGCTTTCGTGTTTATATATATTCGTGGAATAAAGATTGACTTTTTACTTTTCAAGCAATCTGGAATTTCTCTTTGAGCTCGATTCACAGTTTCTACTAGACTTGTTTTATATTTTATCAGTTCTTTTGCCAATTCCAGTGAAGTAAAAAAGTTATCCACTGTCACAATATGACCTTTATTTTTATAAAGTTCCATTAGTTTTAGAACTACGGATTCGGCTAATCGTTTACCTTCAGATCGAGATTCCTTTTTCCACAAATAAGGAAATGCATTCAACCCATATTTTGTTTCTAAATCAACAGCAATCTTGTATTTCTGCCCATATTTGTCTGGTTTTAAAGCCATAAATTGGGTAAATGGGCATCTTGTTTTACTCGGAAATAATTGTTCGTCAATTGTTATGTTATTTCCAGGTATGTAGCTTCGAATACAATTTTCTATAAAACTGTCCCAAACTCCAGAAATCATAGCGAATTTATTTACTTGAAGTCGCTCAAAACGAGTTGATTTTATGTCAAATCTCAAAAAGCGAGATATTTTTCTAAATCTGTTTCTTGTCATTGTTTCCTTACAAAAATCCAAGCCCCAAGAGTCAGACCATAGGAATTGTAATTCAATACTTATAGCATCGCTCACTCCACGAGCATATAATATTTCTAGATAAGCACACATTTCATCGAAGGCCAATGTCCAACTATCAACTTGCAGAACTCGCATGGCTTCCGTTTCTGTACACTTTCTTATATGATCCAACATAGGTTTATCCACAAAAAGAAGCCAGGAGCTTATAAGCGATTCATCAAGATTTCGTTTTGCAAAATTTGTAGGGCCGCTTTTTTCACGTAGTATATTTCTTTCAGAAAATCGACCCAATTGAGAAGTAGCTTTGAATTGTTTCCATTCGGTTCCATCTGGAGCTATATAAGCGTCTAAATTCATCTGGATACTGTTATCATCCATATCGCATTCATCAGATTCTTCTGATTCATTTTTCTGCAATAGAATTTCATTATCAGAATCTAATTCAGAACAAGAAAGATCACCACCATCCGATTCATTATCAAATAATTCCCTCAGAAGATTGGCGATTTCTTCGGGACTAAGGCCTTTTTACGATACATAATTTCGAAAAAAATAGCATGCAAATGAATAAAAACCTCCCAATAATAAAACTTTTTCAAGTGCTTTCAAACATGATAAAAACACAAATTAAGGAACAGGAGACACTTGGTCTCCTGATTAGGACTATACTATCCCCCCCCCCCACCTTTTGAAGGATGGAAGCATAATAGACCTTCTGTAACTGAAAGAGATAGAAATCAAGGTCACTCGAACTGGAAAAAAAGACAAAAGTAAAGTATTCATAAAGTTTTCATATTTTGCTTGGTGTCGAAATGACACCTGCGGACGTTCTAGGTGAATTTAGTTATAACTTTTTAAAAAGTAGAATCACATAATAAAAATTTCAACAGTCTGTTTATTACGTAAATTGATTAAAATTCAATAAATTTCTAGAATATATATAAAAAATGGGGTAGAGAGATAAGACTAATTTGGTTTGGTGTCGAAATGACACCAACGGACTTTCTAATGTTAAAGTGGAGGGAGATAATGAATATTCCAAGTGGTAACTTTCTGATAAGTTTGAACAATTTCGGAAGTCACTAAAGATACATGGAACTTCAGCATATTGAACAATGAAGAGTTTATGTATCTTGCAATTTAAGTAATGATGGCATTATTTAACATGTATATTTATAATAAAAATATAAACATATATAAACAGAATTCTTTCAATAAGTTGTTTTCTACAGAAAATACTGGAATTTTTGTACATAAATATAAAAAATATCATTTTGTCAAAATATGCAACTTAAATTTGCAGTTAAAACTTTAAAAAAATCGCAGTATTGCTACATAAACATACCTAGAATATAACAACTTATGTATAACTAATCGAAAAATAGTTACACATGTCCATATAGTGTCAATGGATTTAAAATGCTTCACTCGGTAATATTGTGATTACTCATCATAATTTTTTCCAAAGATTTTAAGTTATTTACATGCTTAAAAAGAACTAAATATAATTATTTACACACTCAAAAGTTTAAGATCAGAAGTTGTGTTCATAGAAAATTTATATGTAATATGTTTAAAATGATACGTGATTTATCGTTGTTATTGAACTGAAAGAAAATGAATAATGTCTCCGTAATGTACTCATATTATTTTGCATGAAATGAAATCTATCAATCAATTTGTGAAAACATATATGACTGCTTTAGAAGATGGATGACAATGGAGTTCCCGGCAGTTGTTTTCTCTAGTTTCTATGGTAATTTTATGACTTTTATTGAACAACATCTTAGTGACCTTTATTTTTTAATAAAATTGGGAAAATATATGATGGATTTTTGACAAATTGAGTTAAAGGGAAATGTAATAAGGAAAGAAAGTCATACGCCGAGAGTAGATTGTGAAACACTTTCTAACACTAACAAAATACCGTACAAATACTTTTCGTTTTAGAAGCTAAATTGTAATATTGAAGTATTGCATTAAGTTAGTAAGTAATTCACATTGGTTTTATGTCTATAGTTTTCAGCTCGCAGGCTATCAAAGCCTGAGAGTTTATGTGCCCTCCCGTTTTGTATGTATGTACGTAAGTGCATAACGCGATAACTCATAATAAAAATATCCCATCCACTTGAAATTTTGTATATATAGGTATATTCTGATAAGACGTTTCCCTAATTAGATTTGGAGTTCATTCGATATG
Organism: Maratus speculifer; assembly: GCA_964019185.1. Taxonomy (NCBI): domain Eukaryota; kingdom Metazoa; phylum Arthropoda; class Arachnida; order Araneae; family Salticidae; genus Maratus; species Maratus speculifer. The sequence continues at coordinate 162,140,011 of OZ025294.1, read as the reverse complement.
TATAAGAGGGGGAACGTGGAGCTTATGCTCTTCCCCTAAATTGATATAAATGAGTTTTTCATTCAGATTTATCAGTTTTTGTTCACAATTTAGATATAGGATCATTCTGATGAGGCGCCTTTGTGATTGGTATTTAGTGGTTCATTGGATAAGTATAAACAAGGGAAATGGGGGATGGACTGATGCCACTCCCTTTAATTTATATAAATAGGTTTTTCATGCAGAGTTATCAGTTTTCATTCAAAATTTAGATATAGGATAATATGTACAATTAATATGCGTAGCCTGTGAGCTCAATGGCATCAGTTTAACTGGATAATATTCTTTTTATTGTAAATACTGCTCACAGAAATATTAATCTGTAGATTAGTCAGATTACTAAATTTTTTTAGCATTCCGTAGAGAAGAAAGCATGCTGAATGAAAACAATTTGAAAATTACATTTAAGAAAAATAATTTATGAATAAAATATGCAGACTTTTTAAGGTTTGATCTAATTTTATGCAGAAAAGATGGAAGGCTGAATGAAATTTATTATGAATAAAATGTAAAAACTGCACGTAAAAAATCTTTTGATGAGGTAGACTTTTAATCGGTTATTGTTACTATACAGAGAATATAGATTACTAATTAAAGCAATTATAGAAATATACAAGAAAAAGTTCGGTATCAATGGAATGTGCAGATAAAAGAGATATTTATTGTGTCTTTTTTTAACGTTATCTAGAAATGACATATTACGGAATGAAAACAAATTATAAAATATATATTTGATATACAGAGAAAATTAATTGTTATTTGTCGTGCAATTTGTTTTACAATTTTATGGCAGAAGAAATTTTAACTATAAAACAAAATCGGAGTATTTATTAATCTTGATCATCAAACAGTTATATAAATAAAATTCGGCTAAAAACTCCTTTTCCGCATACATTTTGTAATAATTTTCTTTCAGCAGTACACTTTTCTTTAAAATGTTGGGAAAACATTAAAAATTTGTTCTTACGTGTTATCATTCTTAAAAAAATATTTTTATGCATTTTTTGCAAGATTTTTTTTAACAACGCATTTTCTCCACATAACGCTGTTAAAAAACAGAAAGAATGTTCTTTTTGCAGATTTTCTTGCTTTTGATATTTACTTTTATGTTTTTATTATCATTTTCAATGATTCCCTATGCGCAATGCTGGGGAAAAAGTAGAATTTCGCTTTACTTACTTTACACATTTTATTAATACTGAATATTATTATACATTTTAATAAATATGTTCATTCAACATCTGATGTTCTTACATAAAGCTGGAAAAAAAAATCTCTCTCATCTGTAGATCTTGTTAATAATTTTGGACAGGTATTTATCGAAATTGTATAATTCAAAATAAAACTGAAATATGCCTTAAACCTAGACTTGAAATCTCTCAATAGGACAATTTTCTTAGACATTTTCAAGAGAATTTTAAGAAGTAATTACACTAAATTTAAACATAAACATTTACTTCCATATACATTTTTTCATAAGCCCGGATGTCTATGTTATATGTTACAAACATGGGTTCTTGTTATTTTTCCCTAAAAAAATTTTAATTAATTTACATTATCTTAAATTTTAATCGTACTAAATGTTAAAATATCTTATAAATTTGCTAAAATCATTTACTTTTTTCTATATTTCGTAAATTAGTCTCTATAATTGTTATAGGATATTATTAATGCACGAATCTGATGACTGTTGCTCAATGCTTCTGATCTATAAAAAAAACAGAAGAAAAGCTTCTTTTTTATGCAGTGACCATAAACCGTTTATGCGTTTATGCTATTAAACATTGGTGTAAGATCCGTATGTAACCTACACCTACTCTAAAGCGAAAGCTGAGTTCCCGGGGTGGTCATCCCTTGTCATCCCTTGAAACCTACACCATATATGATCTTGTATAGATATTTAACAAACTACGCAAATAGTTATGTAACTATTCAATAATATAGTATAAAAAATTAAAATACCAGGTCGTATGCATTTAAATTATTTTACGTTTCTTAAATTTTCCATTATCAGTGGTATGTTCGTAAAATTCCAGATGGTCTAAGCTCTATGTAGTGTTATACATTCATGGCACAGAATGCAGTGCATAGCCTTCTATAGCCTTTTTAGAAACATACAGTGTTTGGTAGGGTGGGCTGAAAAAATACAAAAAATGATTTTCAATTCGCAATAATGCGGAAAAGATCCCAATACGAGAGATTAAAAATTCGGTAAAAAATATATGGAATTGGTTTCTATATTCTGGCCAAACCGCAGTAAATTTTGCTGCTGTGTTGAAAATATGTTGAAAATTTCACATTATTATTTCTTTTTTTAATCTGCCATTTGACGAATGAAATAGCTGAAATTCTTATACATTATAGTAACAAAACACAATGCTGAAAGGTTATTTAAATCGATTAATATCTTTCACTCGTGCGTATGTTGTAAAGATTGGCGAGAATCACATTTTTATGTTAATCCTTTATATTTCTTATCTTGTCAATATTTAATCGTAGTAGCACCTTGGAAATTTAGAGCGCTTGCGCGAACGGAAGCTTTTATTAGATTTAAATAATATTATAGCACTATGTTTTGTTATTAGAATACATGTAAATTTCAGCTATTGATTCATGAAAATGCTTATTTAAAAGAAATTGTAATATAGTGAATTTTCAGAATTTCGGCAAACTTTACAAAGCATGCGCAACCGGAAGATATAGACCAATTTTATTATTATTATTTTTTTTTTTTTTTTGCCCAATTTATTTCTCTTGAATTATCAACTTATCCGTGGTATTGTGAACTTAAAATCAATTTTTAGCAGTTTTCGACCCACTTTAGTGTAGGGTGATACTTAAAAAAATTTAGAAGGCATATAGCGTCATTTATACCCACCACTACATCTCTGTCCATTAAAATAGAATTTGCTATATTGAATCCTGGACTCGAATGTTTTTAAATGTTTTTAATCAAAAAATTAGAAGCAGATGATACTATTTTACACTCAATGAACTAAAATTGTTTAAACGTTTAAACTTAAAAATACTGGGATAATTTTAATATATTTTTAATACTGTGAATGCTGTTCTTGTATAATTCGTATAATCTCTAATGCCATATCGTACTTATCGAAAATTCCTATATCGTATAAAAAGTACTAGATATATACATTAATAATAACATTTATTAAATATTATAAACATTTAATAAGGAGTACTAAAATCATGTTCATTTTCCAGTACATGATAGTGCTAAAATATTAAAGCATTTTAGCGTAAACATAAACGTAGTAGCACACATTCTCATGAACGAATAATTCTGTTATCTTATAAACCAAATATATGTTAAACTTTTTTTTTGAAAACGGAGTATAAAATTTAGTCTCCTCAGTCCTGATGTCCCCTGTAGGAGACGCTAAAAACTATCTTGAAATAAATTTAAATGTATCTAGAACTGTTGGAATTACCTCTAGACATTTTTTTATAAATGCGTGCATATCATAAGCATTAAGACATAGGCTTATATATCTTTGGAGATGTTTTATAGTAATTGTAAACTGATTTTTGTGGTCCCTCGTAATATTTGTCTCAGGACTGAGGATGTTAAAGTATAATATTTTTCTGAAAATGTTGGTCATTTTGACACATTTTTTAATAAAAATATTTTACACTATATATTTTAGTTTGAAATCAGGTTAACTAGATGTATGTAAAAGCCATAGGAGCAATATTATTATTATATTTTTTTTTAACTTACATTAAAACGTAATCAAAAAATAAAAACCTTTTTAATTGTTCGAACTGTTAAAAGCAAATGTGTTTTATAAAAACCGTTAAAAGTCCAGTTATAAAGTGATATATTCAGCGATTTTTTTATTTAGATCTTATTGCAATATTGTAAACATGACATAAATATTAAAATAAAATTCTCAACATGTAACTAACATTCTTTTCTTTTTTCAAATTATATGTTTAAAACAGTACATTTAAAGAATTTGCTTTATAGAACTTTATAAAAGACCTTCTTAATACAAACAAGGGAATTTAAATATTTTTTTAAAAATATATTGGAAATATCTATTAATACAAATCTTATAAATGTTGGGAAATTACAAATTTAAATTAGCTTTTTTATTAACCAATATACAAAATTTCTAAAAAAAAATTTAATAAATTTAATGCTTTGCTTTTGCATATTTATAGTATGACACATATGTTGAATAAAAACTATTGAAAAAAGTTTTTTCTGAAATAAATCTATTTATTTACTTGGTAACTAATTCATTTTTTCCGAAAAAAAAATCTTTGTGAATCATTAAGAAAACTCTTAAACATTTATGAAGGCCGCGTTTTATAGCACGTCAGAACTTTTTCTGGTGCATCTGAAGATCGCTAAGTTGTGTTCCTATAGCAACGTATTTCTTTAGTACTCAGGTGGCATTCAAGGTCAGTCTAAACCGCACTCCAGGGAAAAATATTTTGCCTTGAAGTAACGATCAATTTTATGCATGTTTTATCAGGTTAGGTAGAAGTACTTTTTACTTTTCTGATTTATGATTTTTTTTTCTAGAATGATACAATCATTAATAAATCTTCTCATGATTAGCAGGAAAAAATTGCCGGAAGTACTGCTTGATTAAACAAAGCTTCTTTTACGTTGAATAGCGTGAAACATATCTTAATATTTCAAAAATGAATGAGAATGTGTCAGACTGGTCTGTTCTGGGTAATCAGACAGGAAGATTGGTTCATAATTTATATTTCTATGTGATAAATTATGCATGCAATTTCTTTTTTAATGTAGAAAAGATTATACTCGAAAACATTTCTTTCAAATTAAGCATGTATAATAGATATATTAAGGCACAACACTAGGCACAGAAAAAGACCCGGATGATAATGTAAAGTCTATGGGGGCGTTCTTTTCAAATATTTCGAACAAATTTTAATATTTTTTCATATTTTTTTGCACAATATAGCTGAGGACGATTTACAACCGGCTTAGTTTTTACTTTTTCAGTTTTGGTTTCGGATTTTTTAAAAATTAGTTTAACTTTAAAAACCGATTTAAACCAGTTCTGAAAAATATATAAGCAAAATCGAAAATTTAAAAACTAGGCCGGTTGTAGATCATCCTCATCTATCCTTTGCAAAAGAGTCATTTAAAAATATTAAAATTTGAGCGAGACATTTAAAAAGAACGCTCCCTTAGACTTTACATTATCATCCGGGTCTTTTTCTGTGGTTAGTGTGGGGCTTTAGATAGTTATAATTTAATAATATGATTCTTCTTCTTTTGCATTCATCATAAGTAGTACCAAAAAACACACAATAATGGTAAAATATTTTCACACATCTTTAATAAAGATTATTACAGGACTATATAATGATATGGATAAAGTGTGAATTTTTGATTTCAATGGCCGGAAAATATTTATAGTTGCGTTGTATACTTTTCAGCTGAATTCATAATACGATATGCGAAAAATTTAAAGACGCAATGAAAAGATTTTTCCATACGATATAAAATATTGTTCATAATTAAAAATGAATTTATTCTTAAATTACCTTTATTAGCTAATTTGATTTTTTTACGTTAACGGTCAAAAACATTCAACTACAGTATTGACGAACGCATATTTCTCTGCCCACTATTTAAATTTGAATTTTGAAAATCCATTATCTAATAAGATTGCTGTATTTGAAACTTAGCTAAAAGACTAAACAAATATCGCAAAAATGATTAATGTTTTTGACCGAAAAAATTAACAAAATACAGGATTAAAATGTAATAATTCCTTAAGATTGCTAAAATGAAATTTTTGAGCAATGGGCAATGCTTGTCTATAATTCAGTAGATATAGACAAATAATAAAAATCAATGGAATTATAGAATCCAACAGTAATCCATTATCTTTATATAATTTTTTAAAATTATTTTTCAGTAATGAAATTTCTGCTGAAATTTTCGTTTCTGAAAAAATAATTAAAACATTGTATAGGTGTTCATAGGTGTTCAATTTATAGGTGTTGAGTTTGTTTGTGTCTGATGATGCGTCTCAGGATTATGTATTCATGAAGATCATTCCATCTTGTGCTACAGTGCTGCCTTACTAGCATTTGAGTGTGGAAAATTCCAAGCTGGGCTTCGTACTTGTAACTTAAATAGCATATCACTTGGAGCGACATTCAAGGGTTTGGGGCTCGATCCCCGTCGTCGAGATTTATCACACTATTGATATCTAACGCATTGTTAGCAAGTGATAAATATCAATTTTCTTTAGGTATTTTTACTTAAGGTTTACTAAGGTATTACATAAGGTATTTAAATATCAATTATCTTTTGGTTTATGTAAAATTAAAGAATTCAGAAAAACCAAGATGTTGTTAAATAACATAGAAGTTATTCGAAAATTTAGATTATACCATGTAAATTAACATCGTTTAAAATATACAAGTCTCTGCAAATTTTCTTTGTAATCCGTCAGTAGTCGCGTGTCGGTCTTTTTGCCGCCTGTATAACTTATCTTCCCCTAACTTATATTACATTACAAATACAATGGCGATCTACCATGTAGCTGACTTTGAAGGTTTCTCGACCACCTTAGTGAAGTAACAGGATACCTCTGTTTTTCTTTCAGGTACATTTTTAGAAACAAAGTTGAAATTGGAGAAAAAGTCTATGTAACAATCCCTAATGTCAGCCCATTTTTAGTTTTTCCCATAACTCCAAATCTCATGAATAATATGCATAATTTAAGAAAAAGCAAATTTACATCTTCATTGAAATGTTATATTCGCAGATTAGGTGAAAAATATTTCTTATTTTTACATATTTTATATGCGGAGGGCCAGCGGTGAAATGACCGGGTGCGACTAATGTCGTTGTGGAAAAATTCTCGACTACACTCGGGTTAATGATACTAATTTATTTTTATGTATTTTTTTTAAATTTATTTAGTGAGTCAAACAATTATCAGTGAACCCTTAAAGAACTTAAATTTTCCGAGTAAATTTGTAATGATGTATCATTAAACTTGAACGCAATTTACTTCCACCCGTCCTGGGGTTTTAACTCGGCACCTTTTGACAATGGAAGAACATTTCGCTGACTGAACTATTGCTAGAGTGTACAAAAGATGTCTCTTATGATTTAGCGGGGGGAAATTTCCACTAAATCCGATGAGATTCTTTTCAACTTTTTAAATTATTTAATAATTATAAATAAAGTTGTGGTTTTGGAATGGAACTAAACGAGCCGTTCCGGAAAAAGAATAAGTACGTGATCGTTTTGAGTACACTGCATTGATTTGGCCGCAAAAAACCACTTGAAATGATCGACAAAATTCAACAATTTTTAATCATGTGCAGGAAAAAAATAATTGAATAATAAAATAAAGCTTACCTGCAGAAACTTGAGTTATCATGAGAGCAGATACAAACAAAAGAATAGGCACAGAGAATTTTCTTGCAAAGAAATTTCTTTATTTTTTTTATGAAGATAAATGAATTCTCAATCTTAGAGAATATAATAACTGTAAGTAGGCATAGCTCTCTTATTTTTAGAGCCGGCCATAGAAGGCTCACTTGACTTGTACAAATTTATAAATTACAGAAAACTCATTTCCAAATGATTATACCAATTTTTCATTCAATTGGAGAGCAAGGGGTAAAATGTTGAAACGCAATAAAACAAAGGTGTGCTCATTTCTGTATAGAGCACACAACGTACCACGAACGGAAATTCTAGACGAACTGATGTTCCAATAATTTGAAAAATCATTATTTCCAGAAAACAAAACATTCTCTCAACTCGAAATATATTATTATACGTAAATACTTCTTTGGAGATCATAAGTAGTATTTTTTCATGGACGAACAAATCTTTAGACGTCTCCACGAAGCAATAAATTCGTTTCCTTGTTTTTTGAAGAAATTACATCTTTTTTTATATAATAATGCTGATCCTTTATCATAAAACGGAACAAACAATTTTAGCAGGGATTCCACACACACCATCACCGCAGGCGTTCATTACCGTACTTCTGCTGGCTTCTCCTCTGCTCTCTGACGAAACAAAAGCTGCAGCCGGAAAGAAGGGAGGGGTTGCTATAAATTCAAAAATACGCCAACTGGCAGGGCAAAAGAAGGTGGCGATAAAATAAAGAGGCCAAGAGTTTCGCCACTAATAGGAAAATTGCATTTTTAAGAATAAACTTTTATCTCACCAGAAAGATGCGGAGCCAAAACTGGATATCAGGACGCACCTATTTTTAAATTACGCATCAGAAGAATAGCATCTGATTGGACAATAGGAGGAGCCATAAAACGGAAGTGCACACCTCATCGAACATTCGACAAAACACAGGAAAATTCCACAACAGGAAGGAGCAAAATTCTAACTGATTTCAACATTTTGAAATCAACAAAAAGTTTGGTAAGAAAAAGAACTTTACAGGAGAGATTAAAAATGCGAGAACTAAGATAATTTTTTGAATGCAAACTTATAATAAATGAATAAAGATTGAAACAAAAATAGACGATAAATTAAATTAAATAAAAATATGGCAGTGGTTAAGAGTAACCACAACAAAAGTTAAAAACAATTTTTTAGCCAAAATTTCTTTTTAAATATTTCTAATAAAATTGCAAAATAATTTTAAAAATTGAGTATATTGAAATACAAAATTTAACAAAAATAAATATATCTTTAAATAAAGACAAGGAAATCCCGAGTAATCCAATCAAGTGCATTTAACCGAGAAATAGTCTAAATTTAGAAAGTTTCGCTTTTTTGTGTTTTTACAGAAATGTTTAAAAATGTAGTGATTCGACGATCCGAACGAGTCAGGACAGGTCATATTTCGGATAAAAGGACAAACAAAATGGCGAATGTTCCTGATTATACAAAAATGTTCACACCGTATCCAGGCTTAGGACTGGCTACACGAGTTAGTTCGATAGTGTTTAAAAATTGTTTTTCTTATTTTTTTATCATTAAATTTCCCGTTTTTCTTTTTAATAATGTTTGATTTCCGGAGATTATCAATTAACTGAAAGAGTTTTTGATTGTTGCTTGCTTCAAAAAAGATGTTCTTTATAATGTCTTCATACTTCGAATTATTTAAAAATATGTCAGTTGAATAGGATTAGCGTTCTTCTATCGTTCAAGCCATTTCATATTTGTTTCCAAACAAGGTTTAAAGATTCCTTTATGTGATGGATCTGGGTCATTTCTTAAAGCAGTCGTTTTCATTTTCTTCAGTTTCGTTTTCGTTATTACTGCTATCAATGAGTTTCTCATCTAGAACCGCTAAATCTGAAGAGGGTAGGAAGATGAGAGAAATAGTTTGTTTGAATAATTAGAAGTTCGGTGAAAAATTATTTTTCGTCAGCAATAAACTGTTCAGATAATTTAAAAATTCGGTTGATTGCAGTTCCGGTAACCTGCGATTCTCAGTAATTAAATGTAAGGAGTAATTATGACCAATTTTTACATTTTTAAATTTGTTATTTTTTTTTTTTACTTGATTCTATTTGAAAAAGTTGTTGTTTAGTACATATGAAGTAACTTTGACACTTTAAGAATACTTCTTAAAAGTTTTGATTCTCATAACTCACCCCTTTTTTTAAGGTAAAAGGATAGTTATAATTACCCCCATCAAAAACGCATAATGACAAATGTTTGGGGTAATTAAAATTACTAGTTTGGAAATTATAACCACTTTATTTTCACTTTAAACTTGTCTACATGTCTTTGATTGTAGGTAATCAAGAGCATGATTATCCCAATCAAGTAACATGATTGGGGTAATCAAGAGCTCTGGAATTCCGACTTGAAAAATCCGTTTATTAAACATTTTGGTAGACATTTTTCAAATTCTTATTTGGATCTCAAAAGTGCTTTAGACTAATGATAAAGAATGTCTAAAATAGAATGAAAAATACATTACTAGGTTAATATTTAAGCATGAAATAAAGATTTACCATGTACAATATTCGCTATTATAGAGGTGGTCCTTATTATCCCACGGTCATAACTACCCCCACCTAACCCTATACTCTCTGGTTGCACAGTATTTTGAATCGTAAATTCTTGAACGTGAACTGCTATAGCATTGATGTTTGTATAGAAAATGTCATTCTAGCATATCATGTAATTTGTTATATTATTTGATGTTAGAGTTTTGTTTTAGTTTTATTGAATGCCTGATTTTAGATGATTCATTTATTTTAACATTTTGATAGTGCTGGAATTTGTGTATATAGGATATTTTTTCTAATGACAGTATTTACAAATAATCAATATGTTTAGTTATATTTTTAAATTGCAGAATTATGTTTAGACAGATTAAACGGAAAAGTACGATTCATTGTTCAAAACTTTTATGTAAATATTTCAGCATGTGCGTAAAAATTAAATTTAAACTGAACATAAAAATAACATGCGTTATTACTTTCACTGTTTCTAAATAACTTCTATCAAAATTATTTAAATATTTCTCTGCAATTACTGTAGATTCTATGATGGAGATTGCATTTACTCCAGTCCTCAATTTTTGGACATTGAAAAAATCCATATGTTTAGCATACCATTTTGTTTTATTTTGAATACCCACTTTCACTTTCAATTAAAATATATTCTGTATATAAAATGAATATAAGATACACATTATCGAGAACATAATTTAGTGAAACCAAGAACAATAATTCAAAATTTTATTTTAGTATTTAAATGGAATTTATTAAAACAATTGAATTTTATTATATTTCAAGTTTTCAATAAATATTCTTATAAAAATATTCCTGATAAATATTGAAAATCCGAAGAAAATGTACTTCTGAATTTTTTATATCTGTCTATTATTTATAAACACTGGATATATTTATCATTCTTTTTATATCTCCATCATTTTGCTATTGTATTTTTAAACTGCATTTGATCCCTATCAAAAAACAAAAGGATATACCTAATTCGTTTATTCTTTCTCTCTGTTAGTTATTCAAAAGTTCAAACGGAATATTCTTTACAGTAAATCTTTTATTATTCATATTATTTTTTAAGCGACAGTTAAAGATAACATTAATTTTTCATGATAAAATATGTACATTATTTATAGTTAGCTATATAAGTGTTAAAAAAGAAATAAATACAATCGAAAACTATACTTTTTCATTTTGATCGAATATTAAATATTTTTAAAACGTAAGACAATTTCAATTTAGAAAAAAAACTTCCATTTGGAGATACATATATATTACACCAGTTACAAATAATTGAATTTAAATAAAATTATAAAAGAGAAAAAGTGATGCTTTAGAAAAGGAAAATGCGCTCTAAAACAGTACACAAAATTTAAAAATTAAATACAAAAGTTAAAGGTCGACGCAGTTTTATATGAGTTGAATGTCCTATAGCTTTAAAGTTGTAATGATGATGTATCTACCAATATGTTTTTCCGTTATTGTGGTTTCCTTATTTGTAATTCTTATTAAATTTCTTATAAAGTATAAAAATGATTATCTATTGATAATAACTCATATTTTAGTTATTAATTGATCGAACATTTTAAAACTTTTAATCAAATTATGAATAAAGTTAAAATAATACAATGTTATAAGTGCAATGCAGCTTTAAGTATCAAAATAAATGAAATAAAATTATATAGATAAACATTTTTTTTTCAAAATGAATGGAAAAACTGTGTCAGTAAGTTAATAGAAGATGGCATTGAATCATATCTGCTAAATGTAAAAATGATCATGTCACTTATTGTTATATTTTTATATTTTGGTTATATTTTTATCATTCTCACATCTAATTTTAGATATGTATATGCTAAATCTAGAATACTTATTTTTATATTTTAATATTTTGGTCATGTTTTTAAATCATTTTCTTACTAACATGTAATTTTAGATATGCCCAGGTTAACGCAATGTACTAGAAATCCGATTAAAATCAAACTATAAATATTCAAAAAGGTCATGTAACTAGACTGTTATTTATATTAGCTAAATATTTTTGCAAAATACAACAGCAGATAGCTGCTTCTATTCCTTTCACATTCTACCTTTCATCAAACAGGATTCTAAAATTTTTTAAAAGAGTTTGGATTTTTAAAAGTGTACAGATATCAAATGCATTCTACCTATACATTGGCTAAAACGAATATCTATTTCCTTTCTCGAAGGTAATTTCTAAAATGTACAGGTCAATTTAACGTACTAGAAATAAATCAAATGCTAAATATTTGAAAAGAACATGTTTTGTAGGTTATAACTTTCACATATTCGTTTCTAATGCCTATTTCCTATCCATATACTCTCCCTTAAAGATAATGTATTTTTTGCTAAATTTTAACTTTAATTGTCAACATTTATGCGGCTACAAATTATTTAATAACGGTCTTTTCATTTTATAAAATTAAACATCCAATCTTAATTCTGTCTCTGTAATTTTTAAACTGCAGCAAACTTAATTAAAATAAATGCAAAGATATATTTTGACCGCCTAACAACTCATTTTTATTTTATTTGCAAGCTTAATTTCGTTCCAACGCACAATTTTTTAAGTGATGTACATCTGTTATTTTTATCATTAATATCCCCAATTAGTTGTTTGTACTATTTTTAAAACGTATAAAATTACTGAATTATTAATAAGTTGTCTCTAAAACTTTATTAAGGTTCATTTTCTGTCACTTACTCCTGAGGAATTTTTTCCAAAACCCCGTAAAATTTTACAACCTGTCACTAGACTTTATTTTCTAGTAATCATTTTGTGTTTAGTCTTTATTATCTGTTTTTTGTACCCCTGGTGGCAATTAAATGAACGGAAAATAACATATGCCTCTTCTCAGTAAATTATGTATTAATGTTATCTAATATTTAATGTATGCTTAGTTTTGCCAATATTCCAAACCATCGAATAATAACAGTGATATCATTTCTGCTTTTGATTGTTGCTCAGTCAATGTTTAAAATTTGTTGCCTCTCCAACAGTCGGTGGCTGCCTTTTGTTGGCTCCTTCATTGACGGTCTATACGAAACCTCGTATACTAATCTCATACACCTCATATATTCTGAAATAAAGTGGTCTTAAATCTTCAATAGATTTGCACTGAATTCACGGCACAATTTGACTTCATTGTATTCGATCGTGAATCTTTTTTAACATCAAATATCGTATATGGAAGCAAACTGCGTCATACATGTGAAATGATCCTATTTAAAATTTAGTTGCAGAATAGTCCAAAATGCAACCACAGATGTTTTCTTTGCTAGATTTCACTAAATATTATGTCTATGTGAACCTCTTCCAGATTTTCTTAAAATCAGAACTAAAATTACATTAACTCTTTTCTATTTTGATCTGTCAGTAGTACACATTTCGAAAATCATAAGTTAAAAAAATTTTCAGTCTAATATGGTTAATTCGTTTCCTAATGTAAATTTTTGCCCTAATTTTTTAGTATTGCCTGTATGCTAAGTGAAAATGTTAAACAGGTTGTTTCAAAGAAATTAGTTGTACTTAATAAGAAGATGCGTTATAAGTTGTTGCTTGAATACAAACTCTAAATATTGATTAAGTAAACACGATACTTATGAAAGCTCTTTCCTGCGAAAAATGGGTATTTAAAACATTTTATTTAGGAAATTTATTATAATAGATATATAATGATAAATTTTTATATATCTTTAATATATAATTTAAAACATTTTATTTAGAAAATGTATTATTATCGATTTTATTTTAAATCAATGTACATTGTAGCGGTACCATAGCTGCAATATTTCAACTAATCTTCCGTAATACTTGGCTTAGTTTGATCCAGGTTAACGTCATTTCAAACCAGAAAATATATTTCATGAATCTTTATATTTAATTTAAGGGTTGTTAGTGGAACATACTTAATTTCATTTCTTTGAAAAAATTCTGTTTCAAATCTCATTAAACCAGGCTCAAATTAACGCGCGTATTGCGGATAACCAGTGTCAGGTTGGCACCTATGCGGTACTAAAATTTCGCTTAATTTGGTTTAAATTATCTTCTTACTTTTCTCGAAGTTGAAATAAAAACAAAATATATGTTATCATAAGTTAACCCATAAATAGCGCATTATAAATCTAGAAATATTTTTGAGTCAAAATATTAACACAAGAAATAAATGTTATGTTTTATCAAAAATTGTTAATTGCAGAATTTGTATTACAAAATATTTTTATTTAAAAATATTTGCTTAAGAGCTTAGTGTTCGAATTGATTTGTTATTATTGATAAAAAGGAAAAGAAATACAAAACTGCTTAATTGTGCAACGTAAAATTCTATATGGAGGAATTCGATATTCTTCCAATTTACATGCAAAATGATACTGATGAAGTATACAGAAACAGTTATTTTCAAGGCTTAGCGTTGAAGGCTATATAAACTACCGCACGATGTTTACACATTTACTAAATCTATCCATTGAGGTACAAGATACACACTATTCACTATTATATATTTAGGAAGCATTAATCATGTCAAATAGACTGATAATGCAGTTATCGACCTTACCGGACCGTATTTGTAACCTATATTGTTTTAAAATTAAACGGATTCAGATAGTCTATTTAATAATACATTTAAAAAATATTTATTTTATTCAGATTACAATACTAGTTTATCCATATATATATTCAAACAAGTTGTACTAAACATAAATAATAATCTATCTGAATCACAAAATTCAAACAAAAGGACTGATCACGCATCTTTTTATTGTTTAAGGTAGATTTCGTAAAGGTACTATCTATTACATTGTCATCTCAGTTGAAATCTTTGAAAACTTTTCGTAGATTTGCGCTCATCATGACATCTAGAATTCGAACCAGCTCCATTTCTATACATAAACGTCGGGGTATTGTAAAATTTTTACTGTAGGCGACTATTTTTATGTTCTTTTCGCATCACTATTTTAAAAAATACATTTTGTTGTATATTTCTCTTGCAAACCCAGATTACGGAGATTGTGGGAGATAAGTCACGGGTTCCACGAAAAAAGTCTTCGTATCGTTAATCTGAAAGCGTATGTAAGAGATTTTTCTTTTGAAAAAATGATGTAAGGTAGCATTGAGAAATATTTACCTGCAATTAAAACTTGTCAATGAAAGCATAAGAGCAAAAAAGTTTTAAAATTGGACAAAATCGGTTGTTCGCTCATTGCCCTCAATTTTCCGGTTTTCAACAAAATTGAACAAATATGCAAAAATTCGTAAAAGGAGTAATTTTTGTCTGATCGAACTTACTTAATGTACATAGTATAGGCTTGAGTGGTAGAATAAATTCCATGGAAATGGAAATGGGGGAATGGAAAATTCCACTCACCCCACATCTATCGCCTTCCAACCTACTCAAAGTGGTGAAAAAGGTCAATTTTCGTAGAATTAAACGAGATTACTTGAGCTGTAAATAATGACTAATTGAACTTACTTTTTTGTGCATAAGACAGATTTGAGTCTAAAAGTGGAAAAAATAGTCCCATTCCGTATTTTACCCCGGAGAGGATAATAGGAGAGAAATTGTTTAGCTCGCTGTTCAACCTTTTACGGACAACTCATGAATCACTACGGAAACAAGCCTGCACCGCGAGCTTCAACTACACCCTACTAAACTAATCAACCAAAATGTGGACATGAAGAATTATACAAATCTACCTGAAGTTTTGGATATTGTGAATTATTTTTGCGTCAAATTGTAGCATGGCTGAACGAGAAGTGAGTGTGGCTGTTATGAAACCATCACGTCGCCCATATCTATAAATTTTTATGAAGTCTATGTTATCAACTTGACACTGCATTCTACGGCTTTGTATTTCATGCCAAATTCAAAGGAGAATTGCTTTTTCTTCTTAGATATCAAGTCTAAAATGTCAGTTGAAAAAATGTTTACCAAATGAGGTGGACAGGTAATCTTGGTTTCAAACCAATTTTGATGTCATAATAATCACTAGCGTCAAAATTTTAGATCAGAACTAGATTTCTTTTGTCGGAGTTAAGGAAAAGGTTTTTAATTTAGACTTGTATTAAATTAATTTTTACATGTATTAAATATATTTAGAGAATTCGCTGTCGGAATGGAAATGTTCTCAGATTAATATAATAAAAAAAGGAGGATGGAGAGATGTCCCCCACACGCCTAGAATTACCAAAATAGATGACAATTGAAGTATCAATAGAAAATATCTTTAATAGGTTAGAAAAGTATGCTGAGGGTTCAAAACAGAATATTATTTTTACAGAAAGGAATAAAATGCTACTAAATTAGACTAGAAATAAAATATTATTACATTTCCAACAAATTAGTTAGTTTCACGTTTGGAGTTACAAAGAGTTATTCGTTTTTTTCACATTTACAACAATTTGAGTTAAAAATTATCTTTAAAATTTTAATATTGAAATCTTAAACAACTATTTTGGAAGTTTTTGATATTGTTAATCTACAAATTTCTCTGCTAGTTTTGTTTTGAATGCTCTTAACTGAATAAATTTCAAACTCAAAAATAAAATAAAAATAAAAACCATAGATATTTTCTAATCCGTAAGTTCTTTGAAATGGGTGAAAAATAAACCAATCAGCATTCCGAAAGTAACGACCTCCTGCATATAAAAGAAATAATCATCTGTAATCGACATGTTGCTATTAACACCCTATAACAAACTTGTGGTCTAACAAAAATTGTTGTATGCTTGCAGCTGACACAGAATAAAGAAACCAATTAGTAATGAAAATCTCTGAGTTAAAATTTATTAAATTGACCAAATGTGTTTGGTATCTATTACAAAAGGCAATTGAAAAAGACAAACGGTTAATTTGATAAATTCTCGTAAAATAATCATATTAACCAGATAGTTAGGATAATATTTCGTAATTATTAATAATAACCAGTTATTATTAATAATAAATCATTAACCAGACTAACCTTAACATAAATATTATTAAACATAAAAGTAAACTCAGGCTGTCATAAACAAAAATGGTATGAAATACATATATATATATATTACAAATTTAAAATTTTTTCGCCAAAACTAATCTTTATACTATTTTAATTTTCTTATGATAATGTTCCGTACTTACTTCAAATTATTAAATTAAAATCTTGTTTCTAAATCTAAACTGTTAATCCTTATGCAAACGATATAAATCCTTAATTTGCCTTAAAAAACATTATTCCAGTATGCGTAAATTTAAAAAGATGGCTTTAAATTTAAAATATTCTTAATTAAAACTTTATTTCTTAATATTCCAAATAAAACTGATTTCTTCTATGTTTTTATCAACCCTTTTTAAGAAAGTCTTATTAAATTTATTCCAAAACCATACCTTTCAAAAAATATCATTATTTTATTTTATCTATTTATTTATTTTTCCTACGTTAACCTTTGATGTGTGCATATTAATAAATTCATTTCTTTTCTTTTTCTCTTAAAATTAATCATTTATAAAAATCGTCTGCCTAAGATATTTAAAATTCTGAGTCAATTATAAATTGGTTAAATAATATTTTTTTTAAATAAATTTATCGTTTGTGGAAAATAATCTCGTAGCTGGACAAGAATTCTGTTTACATAAAAGAATGATGGTTTGAGGTTACAGAATGTTCCAGAACTTTTTTTTTAGTTTAAAAAGGTGGAAGTCTCGAGATGAGAAAGAAGATTTCTTGGGTTGCTTCTTCGATGAGGACAGCTCGCTGAAATAATGATGGAATTTTTGCAAAAGGAGCTTTTCCTTCCTCATTATTACGAATTTAATAAATGAATTTACAGCAGCCCATGACTAATTATTGGATCTTCTACATTTATTTATTTATTTTGTTTTTTCCCTCGCTTGCCATGACTGTGTGTTTCTTTTCAACCAGTGGAAATAATTCGAGTTCTCCTTAAATCGTCACATATATATATATATTTCTACGCCAATAGCTGAAAATGGGGAAGGGTGAGTGCCTTACTCCTGAAAATCTGCGATATCAAACTCTTTTTATAATCCAATGGTGAAATTTTCATCAGCTTATACACAACATGTCTGCAAAGTCTGCTAATAATATGACAATCCAGGCACAACTTAAATTTCTTTAAATGCACTTAAATACAAGAATTTTATTTGGTTACTGAAGAGTCGTTTTAATTTTGTAATTGTTAAATATAGGAACCTTAGAAGAAATTTAAATAAAAAAGCAACATCCGGAAAATATGGAGATCACATAATTTACGCATTCTCACCCATAAAGGTTGAAAAAGGAAAAAAAAATTCGCATAAAATTCATGTTGTTCAAGATAATATTAATTTACAATTACATTATTTTTTCTATATCTAATATTACAGGAGAACAAAAAATCGTTTACAATATACTATATGTGTTTAAATGAACCAAGGTAAATTAAAAGAAAGCGAGCAAGAAATGACATTACTTATAATTATTTACTTATAATTAATCATACTAATATTCCTAAGTATTATAAATGCTAATATAAAATTTCTTTTACACGTATACCAAAAATAAATAAATCATCTCAGAGGTTTTTTTAGTTAAAAAATTAACTCAAACTTCAGCTCCAAGCATTTAACATAAGGATTATTGTCCCCGATTCATATGAATTCAATTTAAAAAGAAAAAATATAAATCATACATTTTCAAATATACTTTTGTTATATGGCAGCAGAAATTTTTGAAACATATTATAAGAATGCGATTTTTTCTGATTAAGAAAACAATTTTAAGCACATATTTTTATTTTATAGAATTATTTTTTCAACGCGATATAATTTTCACTGCACCAGATCGCAATTTTAAAATCATATTATCAAAAGCACGACACATTTCGACAAATACGTCACCGAAAAAATGCATTTTATATTATGAAATATCTTAAATTGACATGATACATTATTTTTACTTGAATTTTAGCATTTATTAAATTTAATATTATATTTTGATTCAAACTTACAAAAAAAGTATTAATTTTTAATGATGAATAATCAATCGCATGCAATTTATTGGCAAATTATTCAGTTGCCATGAAATTCTAAAAAATTCTCTTTCGATATCTCATTTGCAACTTCCATTACTAAATTTATTTCGTAAGGACATGCTTAAATATTTAAATTTATTTATAACCATTGTAAAATAGCTTATTTCTCTGATCTAAAAATAAACTACTCAGAATCAATACTTATGTTAATAGGTTCACGGCAGCGTTGTCTTGAAGTGGAATTACATATTCATGCAGGAGATTACGTATTTGAATAACCCTTCAAATGTATGTTATACCACCTGCATTTGACATATTTTCTGAATGATGATATTTCAAAATCGTTTTTCTTCACGCACTTTCAAACATGGTATTTGGAGCAATAAATTTTAGAAATTTTCCAATCAATTGAAATATCCTAAAAAGTCTTTTACATTTATTATATATTTACACATTTTTAGTATATTTGTAAATGAAAAGTTCTTTTTAATGATATACTTAGTTGAATAATGCAGAAGTAACAGTCAAATTAAGCCATTTGTTGTTTGAAGAATTAAAAATTAAGGTTTGGAAAACATTAATTTTTACTTTCTATTGATTTAAAATCCATTTTCTATTATTTAAATAGAAAAAATCAATTAATAAAATATAATACATATGTTTAATAAGTTTCAAATTATAAATAATAATAATAATTTCTACAGTAATTTGGATAAAATGTTATTTAAATATTTATGAATATGAGTGATTTAAAATGTTACATATTATTAATTTTAGATTCAATAATTTTTTTTATTGATAAAGAAACTATTGGTTTAATTAGCATTATTCTATCAAAATTTCTTTTTGGGAAATATTTTTTAAAAATTTGGGTCTTATTCGCTGGACACCCTGTATATTGTCTTTAAAACAAATCACTCATTGAGGTTTGTTTTAGTATAATAATAATTTATAGTTAAAAACAATGTTAAAAACACAAGGATAGGCTATCTTTGAGCAGACTAGTTTCAGTGGCTTTAAGTGTACCGTCCTCAATGAAAAGAACATCGGAAACTTGCTGAAATATACAGCAGAGAAGCGGATTCAAGTAAGAAATGCCTTGACTAACAGAAAACAGAAAAATACGAGTACTAACCAATATAATACTTGTGAAATATTTCCAACAACCTCATAAAGAAGGAATTGTAAATTCACAGTTAAACTCGTCGTTGGTAGTGGGGAGGGGGAGCATCGTAACACTTACCGGTCATGGATATGCATAATATAAAATATGAAAATAAAACATGCGTAAACTATTTATAAAATGCATCGCAATTACAAAATATATTTCACATGGTTATTTAAAAATTTTTAACACATAATAATGCTCTGTTAATGTATTGCTGATGAACCAATTTCAACAAATTATATAAAACACCAAACTACATTAGTAGTTGTTTTGCCTTTTTTCCCCAAAATCAGTCAGCAAGTTGCTAAAATTTTAAAAAGGTTCGATTTCTATGTTATTTTTTCTCCTGTTAATAAAATTGCCTTTTCAAATCTTAAGCATCCCATTGATCGCTTGGATAACTGGGGTATTTACCAAATTTCTTGCCAATGTGGCCTTTCTTATATTGGTCAGACTAAACGTGCTCTCAGATTTCGTTTAACGGAACATAAAAGATATGTCAAAAATCAAGAGCTTAAACGCTCTTCCATAGCTCAACATTGTTGGTCTTTACAACATAAGTTTAACTTTTCTTCAGCTACCATCATCCAAAAGTGTCCTTTCATTCTTGATCTTGATTTTTGGGAAGCTTACCACATCATTAAAAATTCTCACTCCTTAGTCAATGACTTATCAAGTACGCCTAATTTTCCTAGCATTTGGAAATCTTTAATTTAATTTAAACCTTTTTTTTCCTCGCTTTTTAGTTTTTGTTTTGTTTATTCTCCGGTAGATGTCGCTACTTGTCCAGCCAGTTGTTAGGCTGCTCTCATTGGTTGCTTTCCTTTAGGCGGGATCGTTTCCTTAGCGGGTATATAAGCCTGCGTCTCTCTGTCTCTTAGCTCAGTTTTGCTTTTTCTAGCTCGCTGAGTTTTGTACTGATGAAGAATCTCCATAGTAGATTCGAAACGGCTGTTTGCTATCTTTTCTTACTTTATTTGTGCATTTATAATCGTTGGTTTTTTATCTTTAAACATTTTTGCACAAAGGCTTTATTTGCTATTTTAATTCAATTTATAGTTTATATGATAAAGAAATGCCTTGTTTTTATTATGTAATATTTAAAACTGAATAAATATAATTCAAGTAAGAAATATATTGATTTTCTGAAAAAAATGTTCAAAGGTTCCCCCCCTCTCCGATACCCTATACTGCAAATGATGGGTAAGTAAAATAGTGTTTACTTGAATCAGTTTCACACCTATATAATTGGATAAGTTTCCGTTACTTTTTGCACGGAAGACGGTACCCGAAAATATATATATAAAAAAAAATCGTTAATTTTACGGTAAAATTAGATGTAATTTTTTATTACATCTAATTTTTACAGCAGTTTTTGCTGTAAATTTAACGGATTTTTTTGCAGTGTAATATTTTGAACATTTATATATTTCAGTATTTTTAAATTTATATTACAATGCCTAATGTTCCATCTTACTAATACAGGCGTAACCAGTCATTGAAGTGAGGGCATTCTCAGAATTTTTAACGTGACTTTGTTGGATATAAACAATAACTATATTAATTTTTACTTAAACAGAATCCCATTAAAATGAGTCAAATATGCGTTTTAGATAGGTCTTCATCTTAGAAGATATAATTTTGTCTATTTCTTTAAAAAAGGACCAAGTGCAATTTTTGATTCCTTGAGAAAACATGAAAAGTGGTTTTAAAATAAATCTAATAGCAAAAATAAATAAATAAATAAATAAATAAATAAATAAATAAAAATAAAATAAAATAATCACTCTCGTATATTTTGTCGATTGATTGCGAAGAAATATCCCAAAATTTCGCTAAACGATATGTGAACAAAAAAGTATTGCAAATTTCGTAAAAAAGTCGTAGAAACAAGTAGCAAATATTAATAATTTGTCTTGAAAATATACCCAGAGTTTTCTCGATCGGTGAAAACTATCACGATTTGGACAAATGACTCCGTAAATAATCATTATCATCAGTCGCTCAATAAAAATTCCAATTTGCGGTAAAAACGCATATTTTGTCAAAGGATAAGGGAAAAAAGAAAAAAAATTAGTTAAAAAATCACGAAGAAAACGCAAATTTCATCAAAGGATTGTACTTAAATAGCACACATTTCATCAAAGAATTGCGGTAAAACAAAAATTTACCTCAAAACTTTTGTTAAAGATTCACATTAAAAAGTGCGCATTTTGGACAAAAAATCCCGAAAATTAAGCGTAAATTTCGCCAAAGTATTGTGGAAAGCGCGAAAAAAATCGCGAAATTTACTGAAACTTGCTAAAAGATGGAAACTGGGTCCCTTTTAAAATGTAAAAAGTACGCCGCGTAAGGAAAAAGAATTCTAAAAATTGTTTAAAGATTTTTCGAAAGAAAATTATTAGATTTAGTTGAAAGATGCCATCCGTAATCTTTTATACGAATGTCACATAAAATGGCCTAGAAACGCGAAATTTCACCAATCAACCAACCTCGAGATTAATTAATTAATTTATTAATTTATTTATTTATTGCACTATTATTTCTCATTTTTAGGTTTATGCCCCACCGCTCACTCATCCCGGCTAATCACGAAAGGAATTGTCGTTTCACATCTGCATATCTTTTCAAATTTTGTTGCACATTTCTAAACTTCAGACTACAAAAGCAAAGAGACAAACAGTTTCTATCTTCATTAAGATCGTACGTTAATTTCTCATGGAATTAAAGAAGTGTGCAGATGAAGCAAGCTAAAAATTGCGCGTTATATGTACAAATGAAGTGCGTTCATACTATAACGAATTTTTAAAAATATACAAAACTTCGGATACAATAGAGCATCTGAAATATTTTTTGTATCCCTGTAAATATTTTCGATTATACAAAAAACAACTTTTATTTATCCTCAAGAATCTGGGGCCATGACATTTCGGTTCCGTCACTTTGGTCCCGAGACATTTCGGTCCCTGGACATTTCAGTCTTGAGACATTTCGGTACTGACACAATTCAGTCCGAAGACATTTCGGTCCCGGTACAATTCGGTCCGAAGAAATTTCGGTCCCAAGACAATTCAGTCCTTGGCCAATCGGTCCCCAGCAACATTGGTCCCTTGCCATTTCAATGCTTAGTCATTTCTGTCCCGTGTTATTGCTTTGCTCGCTACCTTATAACACGGATTCTAATTGTTGTGGGCCTGCCAAATGGTATAATTCCAACATTATTCGGCCCTTTTATTTTTAATAATTCTCTCCCTCCCCCAAAGTTTTATAAAAAATTTGAATATAAGAGTCAGAGAGAGTATGTATATCAGTTTCATAAAATGTGAAATAATTTGATACAGTTAAATCGTACTCCAAACATTATTTCGCAATACTTTTGTGTGGCGCTGAATATTGATAAAAGATACTCTTTGCACCATAGGTTGTACAAAAAGTTTATTTTAGTATATATTCCATGCATTTATTTTAAGTATGCGTTTTCCTTACGTAGATAACTATAAAGAAAAAAAATCTATTTTGAAAGAATGATTTTAGAAGAAAGAGAAATATGTATGATTAGACATTTCTATGCAACAAAAATGCAAATTAATATTTCTGGAAAATTTTAAAAACGGATGAAACTGATTTATAATAATTGTTATTTGTGAAGGATGCATGTGCATACATTTAATTCTTTAGTGTCTTGTGTACTATTAATAGTGCATATTTTTAAATGTAGTACTATTTTGTTTTAACAAATATTTCGCTACTATTTACATGTAGTAATTTTATTATATGTCTTTGCCTTAACTATATGACTTTATGACCTTAACTATATGGCCTTAACTATATTTAGACATTTAATAATAATAATTATTCTTATTATATGATTCATTCTCTTTGCGCCGTTTGTGATTGTTTTATTTTATGCATACATTTTACTCTTTAACTTTAAAATAAAAGTTGCTTTCCTAAAATAATCATCATCAAAAATCAAACTTAAAAAGTATTAGAAGTTAAATTTTAATGTAATGCAGTATTTTCTAAACATTAAAAAAAATCTTTCTTAGGCCTATTGTTATATGATTATGAATTGACTAGTACGCAAAACATCAACATTCGTAAGGTTTTAGACTATGAAATACTCCTTAAACGCTAATTAATCTATTTGGTTAGCTTGTGTTAATGTTATTAACGTAAAATATTTTTTTTTGTAAAACTTGGGGTGGGGGAAATCGGACCTTAAAGTTTTAAGCAAGTACATTTATAAATAAGACTATTATTTTTTTTTTAATTCAGTAGTTTTTTAATAACATGATATCTTTATTTTTTAATGTCATCTTATAATAATGGATAAAGAACAAGAAAGATAAAGAAAGTTGATTTCTCATGAGAAATATACAGAGAAAAATTAGATAACAAGTACTTATAACTCTTATATTCAATATTCGCAATTACCTTTGTAGCTGAAATGCAATAATGCATGCCAAATATCAATAAACTTTTATTGTATTCATTTCGATCACACTCATCAAATTTTTCATCAACTTGTCTACTAATCATTATATAAATAATTAAGGCCTTATGTATTTGTTGTCTTACTTTACATGTGTTTTTCTTTAAATATCTTACAATACTTTCTTTTATGATTTTATTTAGACACATAAATTTATCGAACTGTTAAAATGGAGAAAATATTTTATTTTATTTTATCAACTGTTGATGGGAAAAATAAAAGATATACAAGTGTTCTTCTTCAAAAATATATGATTCATAATTTTTGAAAATAACGACATAAATTTAAATGTAATGTATTTAAATATCACTCAAAATTATTAGGGTAATTTATATGCATTGTGCAAAACGTAATTATTGTTAAATATGTGTACATTAAAAGCGATAATCTTTCAATTAATATTGAATAGGATGTTTATTTATGAATAAAGAAATGTTTAAAATATTACAAATAAGGGATTTAATTAGATACATCGAAATATAGAATATTAAGAAATTTTGTATTTCAAAATAAATATATAGATGGAGGTTATAAGTATTTGCAAACTCTTACAAAAATATAAATGTAGAAAAGGTAAAACGTAAAATCCCATACATTTAGAAAAATTATATTTATCTATTCTTATCTTCGCGAAATACGGAGAGTGAGGAATAATTAAAGATATTTGCGTAGGTGAATATTTGGATAAAGATGGACAAATTTAAATCATCTGTGGTTTAAAAAAAATCCTCAGTGTAATGTATAATTTGTACTATTATGCTTTCACACCTGCAATTTCATGAAAATGACTCGTTTATTTTTCTAGCAAGATATTTGAAAAGAACGCCCCTCCCCTAGACTTAACATTATCATCAAGGTCTTTTTCAGTAACTAGTGTGGGGTCTTAATAGCAAGTTACATATCGCTCACCAGGCAGAAAAGTGACACATATCGACAAAAAAAAGTGTCATAGGAGAGGCAAAATAAAATTTGCATCTTTTTGGAGTAACTTGAAATTCTAGCACTTAGCTACGCATGTACTGTACAGGATGTTTAGCAAATAAGACCCTGATTTCAAAATTAAATTTCTCAAAATCAAAGATCGATAGAATTATTATCGATAGAATTACTAACTGAACTGTTTATTTATTAGGTAGGTTGTAAAAAATCTTACACAGAAGTTTGGAATGATGAATACTTTGAAAAGATTGTGTTCTGATTGCAAATAATGCTTTGATTTGACATTCTTCTTGTTTTAGATTGCTTGCAGAGAATCTGTTTTTCGATTTAAAATGCCATATTTTAAAGTATTTCGGAATAAATTTTTCGAAATTTAGAAATTCCAGAAATTTAGAAACACCAGAAATTTAGTTCAAAAAATCGTTAAAATACGGCACTGTAAGCCGAAAAATTCATTCTCCGCAAGCAATTTAAAACAAGAAAAATGTAAAATCAAAGCATTCTTTGCAATCAGAATGCAATATTTTCTGAGTAGTCACCGTTCGAAATTTCTGAACAATATTTTTACAACTTACCTAATAAACAAATCGTATATCGCATATTTCCATCGATCTTTGTTTTTGAGAATTTAATTTTGAAATTAGGGTCTTATTTGCTTGACACCTTGTAAGAGTAAAAACGTACATAAAAGCGTAAAATCATTAAGAATGAAGACATAGAATAAGGTTTAGAGGGTTGGATAAATTTACCTCCCAACATAATCCACCCTTCTTTTATAATCACGAATGGATAAAAAGCGTAATAAAGGGATTTCCCATATAAATACACATAATATTTTTTCGTGCAACACACACCTATGGCAGACCTATTACACTGATAAACAAATATGAATAAATTTTATGTGGACTTTTTTTATAGATTTCAAGCTGTAGAAAAGAATATGTTTCTAAAACTTTTCTATCACTCTTCAATTTTGAGAAATTTCATTGATACGGTTCAGATGTAAGCATCGTATAAGCATTATAATTCAATTATATTGTTCTCTTACATGCTTTTGATTCACACAAATATTCTTTTTTTCTTATTGAAACGATAGAAGATACAGCAAGAGAGTAGAAACAGATGTCCCCCTAATACATTTTATGTTAGGGACCTTGAGCAGATAGCACTAGCAGCCCCCACAGTATTTGGCTTTAATGTAAATTCGTGACAGTTGAAACTTATCTTTCGGGCGAGTGCATAGCTATTTCTTTGTGCTGTAAAACTTTTTGCTTAAATTTTGATTATAATTGTCCTATTTCCTTCTAAAATATCTAAAAAATGTGTAGAGGATGCGTTAATGAACCCGATTCCTTTTGCTATGTGTGCGGGGAACTAAACTAACTTTAAAAAAGCATCGATGTCCTTTCACGCCATTAATATAGACTGTCTATTACATGTACTTTTGATGTGAAGCAGGTGAAAAAGATAAGAAATGGGCACTCAATCTTGTTGTACACGATGTGCTACAAACCTCTGGTCTTGGACGAAAGGTACAAGAAAGTGTATGCCCTTTGCTGTGCTCATGATATGGCGCGATAACTCATATAACTGATAGCTACTTTTCTGTTACAAAAATTAAAGGATTCTATGCAAGAGGTAAACATAAACTTTAAGCAATGTGACCAAAATTACATAATGATGATTTACTAATACCGAAACCTTCAGAGAATTTTAAATATGACGATGCAGCACTAGAAATGGAAATTGGTAAAACTGAAACTTCCTCTACATCTGATATGAACTATTCTCCTGGCATAAATGAAGAAAAACACATAATTACTCAAGAAGAATTACATGAACTTGTGAGAGATTTAAATTTATGAAAGAAAAACTCAGAATTACTTGGATCAAGATTGGAAGATTGGAATCTCCTGAAAAACAATACAAAGATATCTATTTATCGAGATCAACATAAGAAATATTCGAGTTTTTTTTTTTTTTTTTTTTTTTTTTTTTGAAGAAAAGGTGATTTATGCTATTGTAATGTTATAAATGAATTAATGTCTGCTTTAAAACATCAATATAACTCGGAACAATGACGATTGTTCATCGGTGGTTCATGGTTTTAAAATCAGCTTAAAGGTTTTTGTTGGCCCACAAATTAGACACCTTATAAAGGACAAAAATTTTGATGGTAAATTTAGTGATTCAGAAAAAGCAGCATGGATCAAAGTTTTTTCATAATGGAAATGCCCTGCTGTCTTTTCCAATAGCATTTTCTTGCATAATGAAAGAGTCTTGTGAAAATATGAAGATACTGCTTCATGAAATTGATTACTCACATTAGATTGGAATACATGTGCGGATTTTAAAATATTTGAAATTCTTATAGGTATGCAACAAGGTTATATAAATTATCGCTGTTTCCTATTCGAGTGAGAGAGCAGAGAAAAGCATGAGCATTATATAAAAAACAAGTGGCCAGAGCACAAACAATGTATTGCTAGTGGAAAATATCTAAAATGTTCCTCTAATTGATTAAAGAACAAGAACAATTTCTATCGCTAAGCTATGCAAAAATTAAGGAGGATATTTTTGTTGGATCACAAATTAGATCCCTTATGAAGGACAAAAATGTTGATGATACATTAAGTGATTAAGAATAAGCAGCATGGATCGATTTTTATAATGTTGTGACACATTTCTTAGGAAATCATCGAAGTCCTAACTATGAAAAATTAATTAAAGACATGTTAAAAAGTTACAATGATTTAAAATGCTCATTGTCGTTGAAAATTCAATTTTTAGCAATTCATCTAAATTTTCCCCCCGAAAGTAAGGGAGCTGTGAGCGATGAACATGGAGAGCGCTTTCACCAGCATATTTCTGCAATGGAAACCCGATATCAAGGCAAGTGGACCCCTAATATGGTCGGAGATTACTGTTGAAACCTTATTAAAGAAGCTAGTGATTGTGCTTACGAGAAAGCATCCATAGACAGGACATTTATTGTACCATTTAGTGTTTATTTAAAAGTTTGTCATTACTAAAATACAAAATGATAAATTTCATGAGGTATATGTGCTGAAAAAATACTAAAAAATTCAGATTTTCAAGATTTTGAATTTTTTAAAAATCTGTAGGTGATGGAAACTTTTGAATCGCATATTCTTTCACAGCACCACCTAAAATATAAAAGTCACCACATACTTAGTCAGAAATAGAAACCTTGTTTATCAGTGTTAGTGAAATAAAACCCGAAACGAGTTTACGCGACATGTGTATATTTTCTTGAGGGTGAGTGATATGATGAAATTAGATATTCTGACACATTCAGCACTTCTTTATGTAGCAAAAATGCAATAAATACATATAAAAGTTGAGTACAGATTTATATTCAGAAATGGATAAACTAGTCATTGGAAGCCACCGTAATACTTACCCATTATGAATATACATGAAATAAAATATGAAAATAAAATCAAGTAATACTTAATTGCATAAAAGAAGCATCCTTTTAACTCCAAAAATGATAATTACATTAATTAACAATTTACTGCGTTTGATTAAGCGTTTCATTTCCAATTAAATATATTTTGAAATAAAATTTTAATGAAATACAGCGTTATGAAAAATCGAAGAGTGTGGAAAATAGGATTGCAAATATCTCAGTGACCAATTATCCGATTGACTTCAATTTTTATGCAAAGTTTGTGTTACTTGATTCTCTTTCACATCCACTTTTTTAAATAAAAAATTTCGATACTTTGTATATACCTTTCATCAGGATGATTATTTTAAGAGTCCGAAAAAAATAATTTTGGATAATCGAGTTTACTGATATTCTATAGGCTTATTTCCATTATCAAATACTGAGTACACACCAAATTTTAAGTCTCTATCTCAATTTATTCAGGAGAAGAGCATTTATAGACACGCAGACATACGGATGTCATTTTTCCCCCTAAAAACATATTTTTCGGAATATCCAGTGTCTAAAACGTGTAAATTCCTCATTTTTTTTCGATTTTCAAAACGATTTCAAGACTTACTCTGTACTAGGTATAATGAGTTAGAGAAAAAAATATCAATAATACTATATATATATATATATATATATATATATATATATATATATATATATATATATATATATATATATATATATATATATATTATAAATACTCTCATAGTTGTCTAAGTGTAAGTGTGTAAGATAGGATATGGTTCACCAAAAACTTGTTAAATATTCTCATTTATTAAATGAGTTCAACTAATTAAAGAATTCTAAAATCACAAGTTGGCAAAGCACTCATTTCTATCGCTTTAATAATTTGCAAACAATGAAAAAGTTTAATTTACTTTGTAGCAAATAAACTCAAATTAACGCTGTTTCTTCGTTTGTAATAATATGATATAGATTGTAATTAAATTTGATGACTAGAGAAATGGAGTTTCATTGAAAATAAATTTACTAAACAATGTTTTGTTAAATTAATTAAAAGTTCTCGTTTAGTTTATTTTTAGGATTAATACAAATAAATTAATTTTTATGTTATATGTCATTCAGAAAATTAAAATACTAAAGATAACAAGGGATTTTATATTTAAGTAAAATATTAATAAAGTAACACATTTTATTCATCTGGATAACATTAAAAATGTTTATTTTCTAAGTTAAATGACTAATAATGTTAAAAAAAATATGTTTTCTTAAGGTCGAAAAAATTAATAAATCATTATGCAGTATCTCATTTAAAGCAAATATCTCAATGCCACTTGCTTACATTTTGATATTTTATAACATTTACTTTAAAATTTTATTTAAAACTTTTTATTCTCGAATTATTTTCTTGTGTTTGACTTGCCATAATAAACGTTATCGACCATAATATCATAAAACCTGCAAATCTACAGATCAGAAACCGTATGGACAGCCTTGAAAATCATTGTCTTTTATAATCACCATGTATAGTATACACCATCCTCCAGCCCGCAATGTATATTTTTAACCCTTCATTGCACAATTTTTTTCTACATTTATGAAAAAAAATGACATCTATATGCCAGCCAAATAATAGGGAAAATAGTAAAAAAACCAAATTTCAAAATTTTCAGCTAAAATTTGATATTTTATGACGTATAACCTTTGTACATAATTAGGGTTTTAAATATTATATTGCAATTAATAGGGCTTAAAATAATTAATTTTATCTGCTTAACACTCTCCAACTTCTTTTTTTTATATTAATCTTCATATGTACAGTCAAACCTCGTTAACATAAACACGCTTAGCGTGAATTACTTTTAACATGAACTATTTTCACAGTTCCGTATAAAAACAAATATAAAGTTTTGATACTGATAACATGAATTACTGCTAACATGAAGAAAATTTCGTGTTAATGAGGTTCGGCTGTATTCTGTAAAAAAATAATAAAAAAAAGTATATTTTACATTAATAGCTCGAAAAAAATTGTTTTTCTTTCAAAAAACAATCTAATCTAAACAACAAAATCTAATTTTTTATCAAACACAGCCATCTGATATGGAACTCTCATTTCATTCTTTTGACTTTTCTTGATCGGTAACAGCGATCCTGTCGGCCAAATTCATGAAACGTAATGAGAATTCTAGTGCTTTTATGCATGTGCCAGATGTGGCACATCGTGCAGTGAAGGGTTAATATACAAATATTTATAAGTATGTAAAATTCTTGGAAGGTTCCTAAAATTATAACAGTTAAATTAAATGTGGTGATTTAGGGTGATACATTGGAATGTTCTGAAATGTCGCTGAATACTTATTCAGGTAATTTTTAGATACCAATATTGCATTTCTTCAGAGCGGTTCCATTGAACTACTATAATCTCATTACATTTGCATTGGTAATTTACTAGTAAATTTAAGAATGGTTATAGCATATTTTGGATTTTGCTTAGAACTGTGATTTTATTAAAAAATGTATTAAAGTTTGGAGCAGAGTTTTATGTCATCATAATATCTAAGCAACAATATTTATTTTCTTACAACCAGCAAAACACTTGCATCTGATAAATAAATTAAATAAAATTTCATATACGAAAGACACTTATGGAAATGTGAACTGAATCTACTATCTATTATTTTAACACAATCAAACTGATTGGTAAAATTATTATACAAGTTGAGTATTTCCAACTCAGAAATATTCAAGAGTGTTTATTTAGCTGCGATGTATTCTGAGTGAAATATACTCGCTTGTTACCGGCCCAGTTATCTCAAACGGTTAGGTCATTACCCCGTCAGCAAAGGATATGCGTTCTATTCCCGTGCTGGGATTTTATTTTTACTCTTTTGGGAATATTCATTTATGAATCTATTATATTTAATTTACTTCTAAGGCATCAAATATTTTTACATTTTTCCCCAGATCAGTTCGGTCATTCTATAACATTTACATATATGGCATTATCTTAATCTAAACGGTAGCAATAATATCGTAAAATAACCCAAATACAGTCATATGGGGAGACACTTAAGCGTATTGTCTAATCCTGACTAAAAAGCAAAAGTTTATGATATAGTTTTAAAGGTAGACATATTCAATTTAAAAGCGTAATGTAACTAACATCGTCCAGCTTTCGACCAAATCTATCTTGTAGATCAGATTACGAAATAATAATTAAATACTCGCACAGCCTTTCTTTTTTGCATAATATTTTTTAACAGGAAATTTTGGATTTTTACAACTGTTAGCTTACAGTTAAAACAAATTAAAGATAAAGTAAAATGTATATCATATCAAATAAGTAAAGTGGTGAAAGGAAATGTTTCGTACTATTCGAACAAACGTATAAAATTATATGAAATGTTATACAAAATTAAAAAAAATCTGAAAACAATTATATCAATAACTTACTATCCCTATAGGGAAATGTGAACATACAAAATGTATCATTAAGATCCATTAATCTAGTTTCACATTTTCTGTTTAACGAATGGAAAATTTAAAAATCGTTTAAATTCCCAGAGGAAAGAAATATGCCATTTTCTATGTACATTTAAGTACATTGTACCAAATTTAATCAAAAACTACACAGTTAAAACCAATACTTCACAAACATTCCTAATCAATTGCAACAACAAATGCTTTTTGTGCTATTACCACCAAAACAGAAAAACAGGTTGACAACACACAAACGGAAGTCAAAAACTTTCCCTACCTTCACATTGCGCCTCCACTGACATATCGAAAATGATATTTTCTCTCTTTTAATGTATTTTACATAACACATAATTGTAACGAAGTTCTTGCTACATATATGTTTCTTTCTTCTGAAAGCCAGTACTTAATTTATTTTACTGGATTTCTACATTTTTATAATCTTATAAATCCATTAGTTTAAGTTAATTCTACATTTAATAGCTTATTTTTCTTTTTCTTACTCACACTAATAGAATTTGAAACTATCAACTTTTGAGTCTCTGTGTATCTTTAAGCATAGATTATGAATCACTTTTTAACACGTATAATATGATATCCATTACATATTAAAGGTTAAAATGTTCTCTAAAAACATAAATTTATGAAATACACAACACATTTAAATCCCTAATCATAGAGTTTCATCAAAAACTGGAAAAAAAACTGATGTATTACTTACAACCTTGTATATATAATAACGATTTATGACATAATAGATAGTACGTTAAAACTCACTTCAGCTAAGAAACGCGTATCACAGACAAAATTCCCTCTTCAGAAATTTTTCGAAATAAGGGGACCGTGGAGCTTTATTTAAGAGGAAATCGACTATAAAATCCATATTTCTTTTTGTGTGTAGAATTATAACGGTTTATATGAGTAAATGAACGATGAAGGCAATTCATTACATATTATATGAAAAGTATCTCGTAGTGTATTTCTAGAGCTATATATATATAAATTTGAAAGAGTTTCATACTATTAAACTTTATTAAAACTGCCGCAATGAACTGTTATTCCTACACGCTTCAATCGTATTCCCGGACAATTACTATACCCTGTGAATATAAAAATCATATACATAATATAATTTTCATATCAAACCATATTTATTTATGCGAGTCAGAATACGGCAGAGAATCTCTATACAGATATATAATCGAAAGTAATGCATTCGCAATTAAAGAAGCTGCATCGATAGTAGCTGAGTATTCGCTTCTCATTTAACTGTAATTTTTCTTTTCTTTTCTGGCAACTTGTTGTGATTTTTTTTCTGTTTGTTGGTTTTCAACACCTGAATGACTTAACATTGAAATAACTGATGATGGATTTATATAGAATCTGAAACATTTTATGAAACCCTTTTAATCCTTTTATGTTTTTAATTATGTTAATTGTTTTATCTGTGATTTCATTGTATTTAAATTAAAATGAATATTATCAGAAGTAATCCATTTGCTTATATAATTTTTAAAAAAAGTACACATATGTCTTCTAGACAAAACGAAGTCATAAAACTTTTCAACTATATTGTAAAATGTTAAATATGAGATGCAGTTGTTTAATATTTTTTTATTTGTTCATTTTATAAATTTTATAGTTAATTTAACAAAAGTATTTTTTATAAAGTGTAACTTACTTTAGAAATTGTAAATGTAAATGGAAACGTAATAAGTCTCCGAATTCTGTACGGTTATATTATAGATATAGCTATTATTTAAAATAAATTTATTTAGTGAAATGTTTGAATTTGATTTTAAAAATTGTTTGTAATGATACAACGGAATTTTTTACTTAATGTTCATGAATATCTTAATGAATAAAATTGTAGTATTCATGAATATTTCATATAGAACTTATTTATGTACATGTATGAATATTAATAATTTTCCTCTAATTTAGTTTAAGTATATACGTTCAAATCAATAACATAAAATTTTCAGTACAGAATTTTAACATATAGAACTGATTTAGGTGCGGCCATGAGTATTATTAATTTTCCTCTAATTTAGTTTATGTATGTAGGTTCAAAAGAATAACATACAGTTTTCAGTACAGAATTTTAACAAGTGGCCCATTCCTTTAATTTGTTTAAGTATATAGGTTCAGTTCAATAACATACAACTTTGACAAGAAAAAAAGTGACATGGACAATTTTTAACTTTTTAATAACCTTTGTGCTCCGAACTTCAATTTGGATACTACTGCTAAAATATTAAAATATTTATAATACCTAAACACGTATCTAAAATACGTCCATTTTAATTCTCTGGAAACTTATCGTGTGAGATTTGGATTTATGCTAATTGTAGAAAGTTAAATTTGTTTGTGGTATTAAAACTGGTTCCTGGTAAAAAGGAAAAACATTGTATCGCTTTGTTTTGATATGGAGATGGCCCCATTTGACCTTCTTATATGGATCATGATAATGTAAATTTTATTTCCAATCGTTCGGTTTACTTTTTATGGAAAGTTTTCTGTAAATCCAGCGTAATTTTCGTGTCATAAAATAATTTATCTGAGGGTGAAAATTTTGTATTTAAAGGAAATCCCCCGTTTTGTGCGAATCTTTAGTTTTTCTCGACAAAGTATAAGATTAGAACGTCATGTTATAAGTTTAAGTTTCAAATCATTACATCTAAAAAATATATACAGACTAAAAAAAAGCGTTAATAAATAATCATTTTTACTTTAAAAATGAATGTCATAATTTATAGCTTAAATTTATAATTTACGAAGCTATGTTGACCCCATATTGCCCTGATCAGATAAATCAGATTCCTATTCAGGTAATGTATGGAATAATAGGGCATGTTTCACGCTATTGAACATGAATAAAACATTGTTTAATCAAGAAACATGTCAGGTAATTTTTTCCTTCTTATCACGAGAAGAATTATGAATAATCATATTATTTCAGAGAAAATACATAAATCAAAAAAGAAGCAAAAAATACGTCTACCTCATCT
This sequence comes from Maratus speculifer, assembly GCA_964019185.1. Taxonomy (NCBI): domain Eukaryota; kingdom Metazoa; phylum Arthropoda; class Arachnida; order Araneae; family Salticidae; genus Maratus; species Maratus speculifer. The sequence goes on along the minus strand of OZ025294.1, from coordinate 162,104,455 downwards.
AATAAAACATGCATAAAATTGATTGCTATTTCAAGGCAATATATTCTTCCCTGGAGTGCGGTTCAGAGTGACCTTGAATACCACCTGCGCTCTAAAGAAATACGTTACTATAGCAACGCACCTCAGTGATGCTTAGATGTACGAGCAAAAACTTTTGACGTGCTATAAAACTAGGCCTTCATAAATATCAAAGAGTTTCTTAATGATCTCAAGTAAAAATTTTTCTTTTGAGGAAACAAATTTATAATCCGATAGATCAAAACGAAATGTTTAGAAAAGGAGAATTTGAAAAATGTTTATAAAATGATGCATTTTTGAAGTACAATAATCTATACAATTTAAATAGTCATTTTAAATAGTCATTTTAAATCTCGCTTAAATTTGATTGAACTCACATTTTTCTTTTGAGGAAACAAATTTATAATCCGATAGATCAAAACGAAATGTTTAGAAAAGGAGAATTTGAAAAATGTTTATAAAATGATGCATTTTTGAAGTACAATAATCTATACAATTTAAATAGTCATTTTAAATAGTCATTTTAAATCTCGCTTAAATTTGATTGAACTCAAATTTTGATTATTTTGATTATAAGTTTATAAAAAAAAATATTTTACGGTTTTTAAATGTTTACAGTATATTACTATCTTGACAAATCTGCAGATTAGAAGCCTGCACGTAACATTCTCATGTCAAATATTTCTTAAGTGTAACTTTATATTATAATTTGTAGGAGACAGCGGGCCGAAATGGGCTCCCTAAGATTTAAAGACAGTTTTAAGCCAAATATGCTAAAAAAAACCTTATCCTATATTAGAAAACAGTTTCTTTTTACTATTAATAAAAACTTTAGCATACTAAGTTCTGAAAAATTTAAGATATACAGTGCGTGTCAAAAGTTTAAGCACAACAGAAAATTTCAAAATAAAATTTTATTAATGAGTTAAAGTAACTTTCCTTTTCACATAACCTACAAATTGTTGTTTTATGAAGATAGTTAACAGATTTATAGCATAAAATTTATCTTAAATAATAAAATTTATCAAATTAACAAAAATGAATGTGTCAAAAGTTTAAGCACAGTAGATTTTTGTCTTTAGCAGAACAAGAATAAAAAAATTAATATTGGATTATTGTTCCTTTCTGCTGAATTACTCTAAATATACGGTCCTCCATCGATAAAATGAAGTTCTGTATTGTTTCTGGTTCAATTTTAAATCAAGCGTTCTCAATGGCATCTTTCAAATCTTTAACCGAAAAATACTGGTTTCCATTTGGATAAACTTTATGAGTGAGAATATCCCACATATTTTCTATAGGGTTTAAATCAGGACTAATTGCCGGCCATTTCAAAACAGACACTTTTTTCGACTTAAGCCACGATGATGTTGAGCTTGAGGTATGGATCGAAGCATTATCATGTTGAAATAACCATTTTTCTCCCCCAAAACCTCTCCAACAGGAAGCAAATGATTGGCAAGGTGTCTTGGTATTTTTTAGACTTTTCAAGACCACTGCTGAATGCTAGAGATGTCTGACCATTGAAAGAAATAGCCCCCTAACCATTACAGAACCACCATTATGTTGTCGGCTAAATACACTCCTAGATTCTTTGCGGATATCATGCCAATAGTACTTAAACCCATCAGGGCCATCGAGGTTCCATTTTTTTGCATCACTTAATATGACATTCAGTCACTTTTCACCAAATGACATATGCTCTTTGGACTATTGTAATATAGCTTCTTTACGGTGTCGTTTGAGACACGGTAATCGAGCCATTTTAAGATATCTGATGTATCTGAATTCCAAAACTCTTCTATGAGCAGTTTTTTTAGATATTTGTCCTCCTACTGCATGTTTTATATGCGAAAGGGAGTAATTACCAGTTGAATCCAAATTTCTGATGCGGTTATCTTCGTACAAACTAGTCACTCGCGGCCTTCCTGAATGAAATTTTTGTTTGAAATCACTACCACGAGTCAAAATTTGATGAATACGTCGTTTTGATCTTTTTAATGCACTTGCAATTTCAGAAACAGACTTATATTTTGCTCTCATATTTCAGATCTTTATTACCTCCTCCTCCTCTGAAAATTCTTTCGACTTTTTTACTAACTCAAAAACAACAACTGACTACTTCTTATGCATGCAGAAATTGTTTGCGTGCGCAACCGCTTACATCAGATTGTAAAAATTGCATTAAAACGATTTTGTGCTTAAACTTTTGAAACGGTTATTTTTGTTCTATTCTTAAACTCCATGGTTTGAAATAAAATTTAAAAGTAAATTTCAGAGAATATGGTGTTGAAATAGATATTATTAACATATACAAAAGAGATATTGAAATAAAGTGAATATTTAAAGTTTTATTTTGAAATTGCTATTGTGCTTAAACTTTTGACACGCACTGTAATAAAAAGCATAATAATAATTAAAGCAAAAGTAACTGAATTAACGTTATTCTGTTGCATGCAAAGGACAGAGTGGGTTGATTGTAGAAACGTGATTGGTTTGAATGTTGTTCGTGAAATAGATTTTTTGTAATTATTTTAGATAAATAAATATACATATATTAATAGTGCAATCTCCTTTCCCTCTGAAATCCCCGTTATTTCACTATTGTTACATTAACAATTTCTTAGACATATGCTATATCATGATTGTATCTAGGTTGAGATGCAATTTATATGTGATTTTAAATTGAAAACGGATATGATTGGAGATTCGTTTTATATTTTCCTAATATCGCAATATTTCTTTATCTGAAAACATAAACTATTTACTTATTATACGATATAAATTATATATACATTTATAAACGATAAAACTACCTACTTAGTTTCTTATCTGTAGCTGATGAAAATGTTAAATAAAATCTTTTTCTGTATTTGTTTAAAAGAAATCTGAATTTTCTTCCCTTATCTCATTAAAAAATTTAGCATTTTTACCCTTGTTTTCAAGAGGAGAATGAGTGGAGAAATATTTTTTGTCAATGTGTAATAGGTAAAAAACGACCTTATTAAAATAAATCAATGTTTCTTAATAGAAATATGCTAATATCACACATATGTGAAGATTATTAAACTTTTTATGATACAACTCATAATTGTTTTTATTGCTATATGATCAATTTTGCAAACGAGATTAGGAGCTTAAAACAGGTTTTCGTGAATGCTATTTATAATCCGATATCCACATTTAATTAAAACCGTAAGGTTACTATCATGGGTTTCATTATTAGCGCAATTCTTAGCGAAAGAAGGGAAGTCGTGCAATATTAGCTAACTTGTATTTCGCTGATCCCGACTTAGCTTATTATTCTGTAATGATATTATTTATAAGGTACCTGTGCCTAATATGGACACCCTAAGAAAAATTATTTTTTTCACCCCATGTACACGCGATAGGATCTCAAAAATATATGACCCTGATGCCTGAACTGTTGACTATCATTATTAAAATTAGTGACCTTGTAACTATTCCGGTTTAATTTAAATGATAAAAACAAAAAATGTTTACAAATGTCTATATAAAGAACTACCAGTCCCTAATATGGACAAGGGGTTCCTTATTGATCTTCTACACAAGGTGTTTCGAAGAATCTCTATTCTATGAAATTCTAGAGAGGGGATAAAAAATATATATCTTAAGCATTGTAGGGGAGGGTAGGGTACAGTAAATATCTTTAGAACATGCACTTTAGAACGGGGGGTCATTTGCGGTTGTGGCTCTTTAAAGACCGATGTAAAACACATCAGTTACTACGAAATATTATGCAACAATGTAGTTGGTTTTGTTTAGCTTTATATTTTTATAAATCTGAAGATTCACCGGCTGTACTTCCAATGTGGACATAAGGTGTCCATATTGGGAATCGGGGGTAGTTTTTTTTAAATCTTGTAGTAAAAAAAATAAAGTAAACTTTTTAAGCAATATATATATAATAGCAATCGAAAATATGTTTTAAAAGCTTTCTAAAACACTCCACTTTTCAATATTTAAAGTAATTTTACAATATCTAATAAGAATTTAAACTTACCTGTATTTACGATCAGCACATCACGAAACAAGAAGTTTCCTTCTAAATGGCGAACAGCGTGCTTTTTTGTACTTTCCTGGTTTAATTATCTTTACAAGTGCTTTTCTTCACGGACATGTAGCGCGATTTCTCTATCAAAATTATTACTTTTAAAAATATTGGGGATGTCCATATTGAGAGAACTGGCCATATAGGGTACAAGTACCTTATTAATAAGTTTCATTTATGCTCTATTGGACTATACATTTGTTAAGTGATTATTAAAGAGAAAAAAGAAACAAAAATGATACATGGAAGGTGAAATATGAAAGCTATTCACAAATTATCTTTACATCTAATTATCTAAAGAATTGAACAAGATTTATGAATTCTGCTGTTTTTCATTAAAAAAAATAATCGTTGAAAGTTTTGTTTTATTTATCACTTACAACGCACCTTCAAGAGTGTCCTCCTTTTTGTACGTGGGATATGATGTCTATAATAGGTTTCTTACGATTTCTCCTTTAATACATGCTCATTAATTCTTATAATGGCTTTTGTTCTTTTTGTGTATGGTTGAGGTTAATTGCCTGGCTATGGTACAAACAGATATTTTTGGGCTATGCACAAATGTTTCCCAAATATATTCGAAATACTTTTCACTTGTGTCTAATCGTCTAGTTCTCTTTTGATACAAAACAGTGCCCGCTAGGATAATTTTTTTGTAATATTCACGAGTTTTTGGTCTTTAAGGTGACTTAATTTCGATAGTTAGTCCGGAAATGTCCATCTGATTGTCTTTCTATGAACAAAATCATGAAACGCATTGCGCTTTTTCCTATGAAGTAGTTATTTTTTTTTAATGTGACGTCATTTTCTTTCAGCTAGCTGACTCTTTAACGACATTTGGATGGAACTCTATCGAGATTGTACTTTCTGTTTATACACTTTTACTTTCATATTCTGATGTTTTAAAATTTAAGATTTTAAATTTTATATATTTTCTTGACTATATTTGGATGGGATACCTATTCAAGACATTTTAAAGGGGTGCCTTTATTTTACAATTTTTATTTTTATCTTTCCTTTGGCGCAGCATGTGCCTCAAGGGATTTTTTGTCATTAAACCTCATACAACCAACCAACCTTTTCACTAGCACAGTATTCCGTAAAAAGAAAACAAATAAAGCATTTTGATATAATCTTCTAAATGAGTTAAAACCGAACTGAGATATTTTATTCCATTCTTTAAATATTTAGATTTCTAAAAATACTTCTCAGATATAATGTATGTAAAATGCGAAAATGAATGTATATATCAAAAAGCTTTAAAAAATTTCATCAAAAGCATGTGATTTAAAATATATAAAAAAATAATGACTGTTAGAAATAATTTAAAGCCCCAAATTTCAAACTTTAGATCCATAATTTAAAATTTTAAGGGATTATTAAATTGTGTAATTTTTTTCAGCGAATGATACAATCTGAAAATCGTTTTAAAATAGCAAGTAAAACATTGTGATGTAAAAAAAGTCTGTAATTTCAGAGTAAATTGATGAAATGTAATAAAAATCTTCAGAGCATGATCCGTGTATTTTCAAAAATATATCTGCTGAAATATAATATATTCGCATGTATTTTATGACAATTATTGCAATAGATATACACAGACATATGAAGCCAGAAACATTTTCTACAGCAATCGCAACACCTACAGCAATTCTCAACAAAAGTATCGGCAATAAAACTAACATTTTCGGGGGAAAAAAACTTGTCAAAGACTCCTGGCTTGATAAAAAATATCTCGGAATTTAATTAAAGGATAAATTCTAAATATGATTTATTTTGTTGATAATTATTTTCTGTATCGTCATAGAATCAAAATTTACATTACCATCTTGGGAAATAATACAGCATGTAGGGAGTAATTGAATAAAATTATTAAAAGAATGTTAGGATAATGTTATCATTCCATCATTTAAATTCATAAAAAATTTTATTTTCAAGAAATGCATTAGTGGATGGCTTAGTTTTCTCTTAAAGAAAGATTCGAGAACACGTATTGTTATTTATTATTTCCTTATAAGTACAAATTTTAAAAGCTAATAATTGATATTTTGCAATTACCTCATGTGAAGAAATGATTTTTATATGAAAAAATTATTCTACTATTTTTAAAAACTTGTAAAAAAAAGTTATGCACACACACACACACACACACATATATATATATATATATATAGAAAATTTAACGCTGTTGATTTTTTTGTAAATTTTGTTTTGGATGAAATTAAAACCATTATTTAAATCAAATTGGTGTGTAAAATGCTATTTATGATGTACAATGTAAAGAAATGTGTGAAAATAAATATCAGCTAGGAAACCAAATGCAAAAAAAAAAAAATAATAATAATACTTGTTAAAATATCGTCAAAAGAACTTGTGAAAGAATTTAGCATGAAAATATTCTTGTACACAGCAGAAATTTAGCTTATCAATATTATTATCTGTTTATATTATCTGTTGTACATAATAAATGTTATTTATTGTGTACAAAAAAAAAACGCTAAAAAATTTTAGAACATTTCATATTTGAACCAAAACGTTTAATTTCTGAAAATTAATTATAGGTTTCATTTTATTTATAGGTTTCATGTTGAATGCGGAACATCTCATGAACGATCGGAAATCTTTCTGCTACTATCCGTATTTTACGCTATTTACCATCTTTAAATTAAAACCTTTCAATCTTTAAATGTTCTTTTCAATCTTTAAAATATTCATTTCAGAAAAGGCTTCTACTTCCCTTTTCTAAATCAAACCCGTGCAACTTTTTTTTTCTGTGTACACAGCAGAAATAAAGCTTATCAATAGCAACAAAGTCGTCCTAAACACAAAACTATTTCTTACTCTATATAGATTTCAGCAAAAACGTTATTAAGTTATGTGGAGGGATTCAAGACTTATATTTCGAGAGAGTTCGGCAACGCAGAATTCTCCATTCGGATACTAAGCATACAAACAACGGGGACTCAATAAATTTTATCTCAAAAAATAAATCAATAAAAAGACTTCTAAAGGGTTCTGATTGGATAATGTTGAAGCATGAAAATGAAATGTATCTTGAGAACTATTGTAAGTTAATGAAAAATTAATCAATGTAAATATTCTGTTGAACCTACAGATAATGGAAAGTTTAATTGGCATAAGAAAGAAGATATTTATAACCTCAAAATATGTGACATTGTTTAAAAATGGAACCTCTAGACCCTTTTGAATGCAGAAAATGTAGATTTAATCTTTTCCCGCAAACTGTTTCTATAAAATATTATTTTACTTTCTTTTTCTTTTTCTTTTTTTTTTTTTTCAAAAATCTTTATCTTCTCACATTTTTTGTCATGTAACAATTCGAATAAAAACTTTAAAATCTAATAATTATAGAATTTGTCAATAATTAATTTAATGGCTATTAATTTTTGTTTTCCAACATCAATATAATAAAGATGGCCTATTTATGTAGACTCGTTCAATAAAATTCAAGCAATAAAGACTATTTACAATGTTGATTCAATAAAAATTGCAATATTTATTTTGTAGATTACTTGATTTTTCATGAAAATATACATTTTCAAAAGTAATTTTTTTTATGTTTTTGTTTAAGTACTATCAATAGAATTCAAGTAAAAATAAAGTCATTTTGGCAAAATTACATGCTTAAAAGTATAACTAATACACAAACTGTATGAAAAAAAGTCTATTTTATCAGAGATATTTTCGATTTTAGATCGCTTGCGCAACGTTTTAAATACTATTTTGCAAAATAACTTATTAAAAGGAATAATTACTTTTTCGCATTCACAACCTTGAATACGAGGAATACTATAAATAATATTTAAGTAATTAGGTTTTTCAATATTTTGAGATTTCTTAATGGGTACTTTGTGCCTATTGGCTTTATTTTACCATATTTTTATATATATAAAGACAAATGCATTATATTTTTGCACGTCAACTTCATTAAGAACTTTGGTTACCATCGTTATATGAACTTGTAAGATAAAGATTCATCCAAAAGTATTTTTTTACATATCTTTAGTACATATTTGCTAATTTAGTTTCATATGTGTCATTAGTTTTATATTCGCCAAAGTAGTTAAGTTTTGCATTTTCCTTAACTTGAATATCATATAACATTTAAAGCATGTAATGTTTTGAACATGAAATAATCTTTCAGTTTATGAAATTTACTTTTTCATCAGCATCTATTATTAAAATCATAATTCAGTTTATATGTATCATTTATTCAAATAAGATTAAACCATAACATGGTTATTAAAAAAACTGATTTGCTCTCCATTACCAGAATTATAAGATTTTATATGACTCAACCTTTGTTTAAAATATTTCAATTTTAAATATAGCAGCAAATTATAATCTTGAATCATCAAAAGTAATGGTAATGTTGGATAATAACTATGATAAAATAAGCAGAAATATTTACGTCGTTAATAAAATATATAATCTATTATTACCTGGTAATCTATACTGTCGTCAACAATGCAAAGAAGGAACAATTAATTTTTTTCAATAGTTGTTTAAACGAACTTAATATTACACTGCAGCAACGTTGAAGTTCCTGACTTGATTAAGTTTAATTTACTAATAATTTATTGTCAATTATGATTTTTTTTATAAAACTTGATACTTGCAATTTTAAAATTTTCATTAACCGTTTAAACGCCAGTGTTCCCTAATCGGAAAACTGCATTATTTGTAATAGAAAACATATATTTTCCAAAATAATAACGATGTCTTTATTTTTCTATGAAATATAAAGTTGATTTGAACGTTTGAGAAAAAATATTTATGTTTAAGCATTCATTACAAGTACAAGAAAAATGCAAATTAATTAATTTACATATAAATATATTATTTGCTTTTGTCGTTTTTTCTTTATTACTTACATTTGACCGCTTATGATTTAACGGTTTTGGAATTTGAGAAAATACTCAAGAACAATATATAATAGCATATAGCTGAAAATAATTTGTTATATTTGCATAGATTGTCATTCGATAATCATGTTCCAAAATCCGAACACTAAAATGAAAGCAACCATAAAAAAGCAGAACTATGTTTTATTATTATTATTTACTAAATGTCTATGCATAAATTAAAACATTTGAAGCTGTAATATAGGAAAAACAAAATTCTAATTACATTGCGATATTAATTCGACGTGTAAACTGCTAAAATAAGTAAGATTCTTTACTAATTTCCGCAATGAGGTCCTGACAGGGAAAGGCTTTACAACCACATATTTGCATAAATTTTGAAACATGATATTCTTTATGGGGAGTAATTATAAAAATATTTTTCTCTGAAACTCTTTAAAAACTTAAAAAGATCATTAGTTTTCATTATTCGCTAAACATCACTCTGTTCACAGCAAGGTATTTTTACGATAATTAAATCGAAGACAGACGCTAACATTTTTTAAAAATTACATTCTTAAAATTTCAGAAAAATATGAAAAAACATTCGACTATTGAAACGTGATTGATGTAATTCTCTTAAATATAATACTCCATCCGAGTATAAAAGTATAGGAACAAGAACATTTGAGCAATGAAAAAATATTTATTATGTTTATTTGTGGCAAATGTTTTCATTCGTGTGCTAGTGCAATAAATGTTTAATTTACATTAAAGAATTAAGAAGTCTATGGAATTATTTAGAGATTTTCCGCTAGCCTTTTTCTTCAGAAACTTCTATTTATAACACGGGACTAACATTATCTTTATATAGGTAAACACCTTCGTCTCAGATTTTTCATTGATATATTCACCAAAAACCTATACATATTACTATATTACATTATGCATTAAGCTATATGCGCATTTATGATTCCTCAATTTAGATAAATAAGAAAAATATTAATCATTTAATCAAAATTATGTATTTAAGGGTAATCTTAATTGGATTTTATTATTGAACAGCACGTTATATGTATATTTAACTAAATCTTAATTTAGAAATTGCAACATTAAATGAAAGTCCTTGCGTTGACAAGCCTTTTTACAAATCTCGGCTTGTAAATTAATAGGCTAAGTAACATAATATTTGCCATATAAATTTATGAACTTATGATTAAATAACAAAATATACATTTTTCTAGTTTGCTTCAACTCTCAAATGTGCATAAAAGGTCAAGAACATCTATTTTTACACATTAACAAGATTTATCCTTTTTCGTTTCTGAAATTAAACTAATATTACAAATACCCATTCATTGGTTTTAAATAAACAAATAGGCATCTAAAATGAAATAAGAAAAAAATCTTTTTGTCCGAATATTCGTAATATAGGGGCATATGTTTAGAGAAGCGATACAAAATTACAAATCCTCGTAAAATATCAATTTAATTACCAATAAATTAAATAAGTACAATCACAAATACAAGAACTTGAAATATGTAAATGATATACACATTCTTAAAAAAAACATTTCATTAAAAAGTATTTGAGTAAAAAATTATGAAAATTTCAATTTTATCAAGACGTTGTCTTGAAGACATTTTGTGAACTCTGATGTTAACAAAATTTATTTATGAAAATATTAGAAGAGATGTTATTTATGGGTTAAACAATGTATATGCTTGATTTTTAAGGTAAAGACATCCATTTTCAAAGAAATGAGATTAAAAGGTAAAACAATCAAACAGTTTAATTTTTATAAGGAAAAGAAAAGAGTTTGAGAAAACGAAGGAAACGAAGATGTTACATAATTCAACAATTATAGTAATTAAGCTTTTCTTATTTATAGTTTGACATTAACGTAATATTGAAAATATGTCGTGTTGTATTTTGTTACCTAGTATTTTATTTTATTTGCAAATATGGATTTCGATGAAACTACTATTACATACTAACTCTTAGTATCAACTAGCGGATATTCTGTCTTCATCCATCTTCTAAAACAGTCACATATGTTTTCATAAGTTGATTGATTGAAGGGTGCATTTTATACAAAAAATAAGAGAATATTAAAGACGAATTATTCATTTTTTAGTTTCCATAATAACGATACATCATATTTCATTCTGCGCATATTACATGTATCTTAATATTTAAACACATATCGCATTTTAAAACTTCTAAATTGTCACGTAAATTATTAGTGCAAAATACATCTTTTTAAATATATATATATATACATACGTACATGAATATTTACTTCTTGCTTTAAAGTCAAGGTGATTGATGACCTCATTATTAAGCAAGTGATTTCAATTTACTACCATTATCGAACAGCCAATGTGTACTTTTCTAGTATATAAACTTGCATTAGTAGATGGTATAATGGAGATTCCATTATATATAGTTTTTGGGTCAAAATTTAATCCTTTTATAAAATTGCATTTTTAGTTAATCTTTATAGTTTAGGAAGTAGGTATTCATTACGCCCTTTTCCCACAGTTTAATATTCTATTAAGCATGGAAAAGCTTTCATTAATTCTTTTCTCTTACATGAATTTTCTGTTGTAACGGCTAACTGAAATGAAATAAAAGAAAAGCAATTCCTTTCAATCTGCGCTTCTCAATATTCCGTTGAAAATTATCTTTGCGATTTCAATAACTAAAATAAAATCTAATCTTTGTACAGTTGCTAACGATTTCCGTTCTCTTCATAAACATTTTGTCCTGCAAATTATTTTGTGGGTGCGTCTCTTTGATTTAGAGCATAATATGTAAATGTAAGCAGATGGTTTCGCATCGTCCGTTGAGAGCTGATGCAGTTCTCACGAATTTAATCTATTAACCCTTTTGTGCCTGCTCCCATAATTTACAGGTTATCAATTGGCTGTATACTTAACAATGTGTTCTGTCTCTCTCTGCATAATTATCGCCAAGGTCGGCAATTATACAAAGAGTTTTGGCGAAAACCGCAAGCCAAATCGCTAATCAACATCTGTACTAATTGTAAGTTCAGTTTGATTTTGTCTGTCGTCACAAAAAGACGTACTCCCAACATGTAGCACTGTGAATTGTGTTTCCAAGGGGTCACTCCCTGAGGAGTATAAGTCTCCGCTCAGTCCTGCATATCCCAATAAAGAACTTCGAAGAGACATTACTGGTGTGTGTCATTACTTCGGTGGACCTGTCTTATTGCAAAACACTTCGTGGAATTTACAGCATAACTTAAATGCTTTTTCCTAAAAAGGGTATTCATACGAGCGATCACCATACGCCACCCGAAAATCAACTCCATAAGTCTTGGTGCTCAAGACCAGGCGAAGTTTTATTATACACCAGTATATTGACCAGGGAGTGACCCAAATCTTCCGTATATATAAAAAAAAACTCTAAATAGTTTACGATGCACTTTAATCCTCCAAAACACATTATCAGTTCATCTGAAGTTCAGCAGTTCCGGCGAAAATGCGCTTCCGATGCTTGCAGAATTTATTAGCATCTGGGAAGAACGGGGTCAAGGACCTCTCTGAAAAGAAAACCTTCGTTCTCTGTGCTTCTTCGCTTTCGTAGTTTGTGAAAGGTGCCGGGTGATTAACCGATGTTGTGAATCAAGTGTCAAATCGTCTGTTCTTGGTGACAGAAAACAGTGTAACGTGTGTGGGCGCCGCCCCCTCTATTATCATTAAGAAAGTTTGTAGGTGTCGGACACCGTTTCTGCTTCAACGTGTATGCGTAATGACATCTCAAGATTATGGGGGTTAGTGAAAACTCCCTCCACCCCTTTTTCCTCGGGCCTTCTGTGCATCAAGTGACATCATCGTGTGTTGATTTTTCTCATTTTATGTGTGCTAATCAATTGACCGCTTTCTCATCGTTAGTGCTATGGAATACGTGTTTCAGTTTCTTTAAAAAGAAACAAAATGAATACCCTACAATAAGAAAAGTAGATTATTTTTGAGGAGCAAACAATTGTGCACGTATCTCATGGTGATATGTGCATTATTTTGGTTCCAGGTGCAGGTATGGAATTTTTGTTCATAGTAAATACACACATTAGTTCATTGCGATTTTTTGTTCATTGACTTTTAACACTACTTCATCGTACTTTTCAGTTCTATGCATGCACAGGGAGCTAATCTCATGCATTTAAAAAAGTTCCGTCTGTTTTTTTAGCTACACATTTGTTTTGTATTTTTCTTACACATTAGTTCATAGAACAGATACACATTAGTTCATAGATTCTCACAACACATTTGTCCAGTGAATTTATATTCACATTCATTTGTTGCCAAGAAGTTTAAAAAAAAAACATACACAAAACACTTTTCCTCATTGCAGATTTCTTGTACATAAAAAAAATTCTCATATACATGCACATCTGTATTCAAGTAAACATTTTAATTCATTGTTTAGGTTGCAGGTCATCCAGTTTTCTCTTTGTTCACATTGTCATTCTGTTTTATGTGCTTCACTCATGTTGCACATAAGATACTTAAACTTAATGTAATTTTTTTCACTTTTCACATCAGCAAAATCTCTCTGTGACATTTTTCTAAATTTCTCGGTATCTTTCTCTCGGTAGTTAACAGATTTCCTTCAATGAGGTAGTTTCCTATTTACATTGATTTCTTATTCAGTCGGTACTCAGAGCTGCATCAAATTTTTTTTCAGATTCTTACATTTGCAGGCAGTTTCCATGCTGCTACATCAGTATTTGAACAGAAAGGTCTGTAAAACCTCTTACACACATGCAAAAACCTTACACACACTCATGCAATCGTTAAGCGTTCTGTTTGCCAGGTTATAAAATCCATGTTAGATTTTTATTTCTAAATGCTTTCAAATTAAGTTTAGTTACATTTTTATAAGAGTTTAGTTTTTAAAACATTATTTTTGGTAAAGTACTGTTGGCTTATAATATTCAGGGAGATATTATTACATGATTTGTTTTTAAGAGTATGGCAATGATATACTGCAATGTACAAAATTCTTGTGCCTCAATATTTTTCTTCCATTATCATTATTTTGTCATTTAAAATTTTGAAATTTAAAATCCAGTGTATGTTTGTATTCCCTACATATTTTAGCTACATATTTGTGTTGTTTTACAATATTTTAATCATCATGTCTCAAATTAATTATAGAAGTTGGAGTATAACTAACATATGTTGCAATCACAAGAATTGCATTATTTGAATAAGTATTTCAAATATTATATAAAATAATCTTCTGGAATTGAAATAAAAAAAAGAAAGTGTGCACACGGAATTTTAACTAACCAGAAGTCAGACTGAGCTCAGCTAATTACTTAAAAAAAAAAATTTGGTACCAATTTTTTTTACTGGCATGCTTAGATACATGCATAATGGAGACATGATATATGTATACTTATATATCTATATACTTATATACTTATTTTCTGAATGTTTATTTTTATATATTCTTGGTATGCAGGTTAATGAATGCTATGTGCAGATGCAGAGAGATTCAGCGATTATTTTACGCTGTAATGTACTCATTACAGCTTGTTTTCGTGTCGTGGGGGTGATTATATATAATGGAGATTCCATTATATATAGTTTTTGGGTCAAAATTTAATCCTTTTATAAAATTGCATTTTTAGTTAATCTTTATAGTTTAGGAAGTAGGTATTCATTACGCCCTTTTCCCACAGTTTAATATTCTATTAAGCATGGAAAAGCTTTCATTAATTCTTTTCTCTTACATGAATTTTCTGTTGTAACGGCTAACTGAAATGAAATAAAAGAAAAGCAATTCCTTTCAATCTGCGCTTCTCATAATTCCGTTGAAAATTATCTTTGCGATTTCAATAACTAAAATAAAATCTAATCTTTGTACAGTTGCTAACGATTTCCGTTCTCTTCATAAACATTTTGTCCTGCAAATTATTTTGTGGGTGCGTCTCTTTGATTTAGAGCATAATATGTAAATGTAAGCAGATGGTTTCGCATCGTCCGTTGAGAGCTGATGCAGTTCTCACGAATTTAATCTATTAACCCTTTTGTGCCTGCTCCCATAATTTACAGGTTATCAATTGGCTGTATACTTAACAATGTGTTCTGTCTCTCTCTGCATAATTATCGCCAAGGTCGGCAATTATACAAAGAGTTTTGGCGAAAACCGCAAGCCAAATCGCTAATCAACATCTGTACTAATTGTAAGTTCAGTTTGATTTTGTCTGTCGTCACAAAAAGACGTACTCCCAACATGTAGCACTGTGAATTGTGTTTCCAAGGGGTCACTCCCTGAGGAGTATAAGTCTCCGCTCAGTCCTGCATATCCCAATAAAGAACTTCGAAGAGACATTACTGGTGTGTGTCATTACTTCGGTGGACCTGTCTTATTGCAAAACACTTCGTGGAATTTACAGCATAACTTAAATGCTTTTTCCTAAAAAGGGTATTCATACGAGCGATCACCATACGCCACCCGAAAATCAACTCCATAGATGGTGTGTTTAAATTCATATGAATTTAAAATAATGTTTCTATAAAATATTTTAAATTTCTTGAAATGTTTCTAGGTGTTATAAGAGATAAAAAATGGTATTGATTTATTCCATATATTTATCACTATTTAAAATTTAGGTATTTATATATACAATTTTCGTCTTTTCTTGTTTATATATTATGTAACCAATAGAAGGGACTAGGGATGGATGACCACATGGGATAATTGACCCAGCCATCCACTTTCGTATTTAAATGCATTTCAGACTTTTATTGCTATATGGCAACCAAAGCTAATGGAATGGCCAAATAATAACCTTCGTTTCATGCAGATAATTGAAACAGGTGTGGACAGAATCAGTTGTGAAGAGTATTTAACATCAAATATGAGTTTTTTAGAAATATTTTGTAGATTTTATCACATAAAATTTGTCGTAGAAACTAAAGTATGTAGGTGTTAATTAAGGCAGAAATATTGATTGATAAATTTATGTGCATTAAAGTTTCTTTTATCCATCATATAAGGATTGATAGATTGGTTTTAAAAATAGCGTTTTCATTATATAAACCCGAAAAATGTATGGAATATTATTAAAAATAAAATTAATGTAGCGTATGTTAACATTCGAGATCATGTTATTTTTTTACTATCCTTCCTCCTCTAAGATTTAGTAAGGAATTGAAAGTTAAGTAAAAGTATAAAGTAAGACAACATTAGTTTTATTATTTAGAAAATTTAATTTTTAATATAAATTTAGGTTAATGAATAGGTGAAATTGAAAAGCAAATCAATTTAATAATTATCACTTCTATCAATGTTAATAATAAAGCAGCTTAAAGCAATCCTCCCCCCCCCCCCCGGAAAAGAATACAAAATAATGATTGCAGTTTTACTTACGTTGTTAGTTCACTAGAAACAATATAATAACAGTTGTTCGATTTATGGATTGTAATGATTGACGAATTCAAATAAAAAGGCAAAAATATCCTAATTCAAGATTATATATATATATATATATAATCTTGAATTAGGACTGACACCATATTCGGTAATTAAAAATTTTGCTATTACATTGTGGACAAATACCACTCGAATAAAACCATAACATGTATGATTATTTTACATGCATAAAGTAATCAGTATTATTACTAATACTAATGAAATAGCTAACTAAAAGAGGTTTTATACTGTAAAAATTTTCGACGTTTGAATTTCAACAAAAAGAATGAGACGAGACTGTATCCAAACGATCAAACAAAGTTCTGAAAGTGAGCGAACCAATGCTGCCTCGTTGCCATGGTTTCAAAGGCGAGACACAACAACAATAATAAGCACAAAATAATAAAATTATAACAATAGTAACAATAAAAATGTATTAAAATATATAATTCCATTAATTTGTGATAGTCAATGCCTAATTAGTCAGTAAATTGATTCTGTTCAAAAAGAAGAATTCAATTGAAACAGTGCTTTAAAATAAAAGTCATATAAAACTGCAGTAAAAACAAAATCGCAATTTTAGATTATAATAGGCTAAATTTCTTTTCCTTTAAAAATTAGGTATAGACTTAAATTAAACACAAACAGGTTTGACAATTATAACTTAAATTAGACTGAAAAAGACATAATACATCATAAATAGACATCATAGAAATTGTTTTTTTCTAAACACAATTATTCTTTTATATATTTTCAACTAAGGCTCCAGTTTAAACAATGTGAAACAGTAAGATTCCGTCAAAATTAATAGAATGATGTTATCGCAATAGAAGCTCACCTATTAACACTAGAATTACCGAGGCGGGTCATCTGTGACCCGAGATGTGATCTTTTGCTCGTAACTCTGTTGTTTTTCAAAATAAAACTTTGAAACTTTTTGACTTTTCCTAAATATTCACTGTAATGCCTGAAAACGTTTTTAGCTGAATTCCAATGAAAACTTTTTTATATACAGGTCTATATACCTAGAATTACCGTGCTGGGTCATCGCTGACCCGGGCAAAATAATGAACTTTACTTTCGTTTTAAGAGACCTTTCAAGACTATAATTTTAAAGAACAATTGAATAATATAAGGAAATTTACTGCACTTGCTTTTCACAAAAGAGAGGCGGTGATGGGGGGGGGGGAGGGGGGGTGATCATACATATGCCATGCAACTTCCAGGTTAATTTGTAATATTTATATGATTTCACTTTCTATTGGAATGAGAAAGTAGAACTTTTTTCTCTAATAGCTTAGAAACTAAATGAAAAAGATTACTTTGACTGTTGCAAATTGCACGAGGCCAATAAATAAATAAAAATGTAAAAAAAAAGAGTCCATTAGTAGTATTACAGTTTCGCACATTTATAGTGATACATTCGCGATGGGCAGAGATCTTTCGAATGAGGTATTTTTAGAATTGATAAGCGATCTTTCAGAAAATGCTTGCAGTGACAAAAATGCATCTGATAATAATAACAATTTTGACATAAAAAATAACTAAAATTTGGTAAAAATTCTTATAAAATCTCGTTTCCGAATTCAGTTCAAATGGTAGGGAGCTGAATGAAAATAGGTAAAAATGACGTGGAGGAAACCAATAAACTGAAAGTGTTTTGAAGAAAATTCAAAATCAAAAAAATAATTAAAAAAAGAAAAAACATGGAAAGGTACAAAATAAATTATCCTTTCAAAGTTTTTTCAAATAATCGAAAGATTGATCTAGATGGAAATTCTGGTGCAAGATTTCATACAGAGGATATGGTTCAAGATCTAGCGGGGATAAATATCTGGACAGTTTTTAAAGATTTAAGAAGTTCTAACAGCAGGAAAGTCTATAAATAAAATTAGCAGTGTAATTTTGAGAGAAATAAATTTAAAAAAAACTGAAATCATCTGTCCACGCACCACCCAAGAAAATTCAAACAAATAATAATGTAGCCAGATAAAGTAACGTTAAAACAGTGTAATTGGTGATGTGCATAAAAACTGTTATAATTTGCATGTGAAATATATGAACAGGAGAAAAAAGAAACAAATTCCATAGTATTTGTGTGAACTAATTAGATGAAAGAACTGTATAATGGAAGTTTAAAAAATCCCCAATATATATATATATATATTTAAATTTATTGTTTATATCATTATTTTAATAGCTTATTAATATGAAGGAACATTATTACAAAAACTTAATTTAAAAATTAATGTATATATATAATTTGAAAGAACCGTGAATATCTCCAAGTATCTATTCTGAAATTAGAAATCAAAATTTTCTTTGGTGGTATCTATTCAACAAATTTCTTATAATGTATATTTCTAGTAGCTAAATTGCATTAATTCTTAATAAATATTCATGGTATTAATCATCAAACCCAATTGCATGTCAATTTTTCCCATACAAATCAATAATAACATCCTTTAAGACCATGGGTCAGCTATGACCCACTTCGGTCGTTCTAGGTATACAAGAAACACGGTAATTCTAGTGTTAAAGGCATTTAACCACAAAGTGACAAGGTTCCGTTTAACACATGAAAAATGTAAAAATATGGCTCTAGAGTCAAGGCAATCGCATTATATCCCAACGTGCGCAAAAACACCGGATTTTACGGTAAATATCCATGTTACCAATTAATTTATTTGAAAATACGTTTTTAACCAATGTAAAATTTTAAAACTGGCAAAAAGAAATAAGTTGTCTTAATTCGTCGGAGGAATAAATTACGTAATCCGTCCCTGGCGTTGCTGGCAGAAAATTGTGGTTAGTCAAATGATTTTAGAGCTGAAATAAAAGGATTAAATGAAAGAAATGAGTGTGGTTAGTCAAATGATTTTAGAGCTTAATTAAAAAGATTAAATGAAACAAGTGAGAGTTTAATATCAAATAATAGAGTTTAGGGAAATTTTTCTTTAACAGATTAATGTTTAATAAATAAATAAAGTGTATATTAAGAGTATGGGATTAAAATATAATAAATATTTTAATATATTATTTAAAGAGAGGGAGAAGGCGCATAAGAGCAATTTATTAGTATTATCATAACACACACACACACACACACACACATATATATACATACATACACACAACATCAGGGTATAAAATATATTATTTTAATACCTCCTAGTACCATAATCTTTTCGGTCAATAATCATTTAACACCATACATTTTTATGTTCCGTTAAAAGCCTTTACTATTTGTGAACTATTTTTTTCTCAATATATATAAGTATTTTCTGTTTTAATTTTTTATACTCGTTTCTAAATTTATACAATTAAACTCTGTAATATTAAAACTGGTTTCAGTACTCTTATTTTTACCTGTTATTTCTTTATACTTGTTAACGATTTTTAAACGACCGACGTTCTAAATCCTTTTCTCGAAAGTTAGTGAAACATTGATATGATGTGTTTATCATGTTATAATCGCGAAGTAGTTTAAAGGGGATTAGGAAGCTTACGAGAAGATATATTTTCCTCTGTTTGTCAATATTTATATTGTTTTGAATCAGAAGATTATTTTAGGTAACTTAAGAAACTTGTGAAAGTTTAAACTGTCCTCTATAAAAGTAGTACTTTGTAATGATTCTAATATATTGCTTATTTTTGCTAACATGCTGTCCAAATTATTATAACAATATTTACTTAAATTTATGTTATATCTAAGGAAAATTATGTTTCGTGGTGCTACTTTTAACACATATATTAAGTATGCAAATATATTCGTTATATACTGGAAACAAAAGATGTTATTATAATTTTTTCCGAATAAATAAAAATTTAAAACATTGTTACCAATCAAAGAAAGTTTTAGGATTCTTACAGACTGTAATGATACAATAAATCTATATAAACATTTTTTATAAAATCAGTATAGTTGTCTATCTTAGCAGGAAGAATAACACTATTGTTCATTATTAACATTAGTATTTTAAAATTATTGCAGACAAAATTTATGCGCTAGTTTTGTATCAAGTCAGTTATTTGAAGATTATATATATATATATATATTATAATAGATGAGTGCCTGTAGATTAACATAATTGCTTCTTGCATGAAATCACTTTACTTAAAAGTAAAAACACCGTAATTTTTGTTCAGCTATAAATTGCATTTTTGAAAGTTTAATAGCAAATTTAGCATTATTTACTTAATATTATTCATCTTTTTTAAGATAAAATGAGGCCATAAAATGTTTTCATTGTGAACTAATAAGAGTACAGATTATAGTACAAGAAAAATTGGAAAAGTATATGTATATATATTTTTTAGTTAAAACTCACCTAATAGGCTTTGAGTCTGTATATATATAAACAAGGCTGTTCGTTATATGTTATATAAAATATGCAATTTAAATTACTCAACTTCCTGACTTTGCAAAAAAAGTTGATTTACAAATGATTATACATGTGCTACATACATTTCTAAGTGCTAAATAATTCAAAATAATGCATTTTGCTCTTTTTTAAAAAAAACTTGTTTCTGTAAACATTTAATTATACTTAACGTTTTACCGAAATTTGTTGTTGTTAATTAAAGGAAATTATTTTTGAAATTTTTTTAATGTTTTAACTTTTATTTTCTGCTAATGTTGAGAAAGAGTTGTCTATCATTATGAGCTAATGTTTCTGATAGCCTAGTTCTGATTAATATTTTTAATGAGAATATTTTTATTTGATTATTAATGCATTGTAGTGTTTTTTACTTCTACCGTCACCGATTAATTTTTGGATAGTAAAATTAATTTTCGTCTCCATTAATTTTAACCTTAGTAGTCAACAACATTTCACAATGAAATATTAAACACATCGTTTACAAATACAGTTACTATTTATTGGACGAGATTGCAATGCACATAAATGAAATTCAAGTACTAACATTCGTAGGGGCTACGTGAGCAAGAAACTAATTACACTAATCCCTCAACAACCGCTTCACGACATAAAATATTAAGAATATTTCTACGTTAACGAAACTTAACCTCTTCAGTCCTTAGTACCCAAATGGGTACATCAGTTTTGTTCAATTTTATTAATGATACTCAAATATAAATGAAATTTCGATATAAGAATAATATGTTTCGAATTCTAAGAATCGAGCTAATGCAAATAAAACAAAAATCTCGCTCTGAAGTCAAACGATAGAAGAAATAATTCAGTAATAATTAAAAATACTGTAATAATCACCAGTAGCGAAGCGATTAAATTAACTAGTAAATATGCAGATCAGGAGTGCCAACCCCAGCTATTCAAATCACAGTCTTTTATCACTTTGCATAATATGTAACTTCATACGAAACAGCAATTGAAAGTTTTCAAATAACATAAATATTTAAGAAAATAAAAAATGCACAGGAAGTTTCAGAAATGTGTTAAATTGATCATGTTCTAATGCAACAATATTCTAAAATTCTGATGAACTACATATTATGATGAATTTTCAGATAAAAAGTGCACTTTTCAGGGGATAGAGCCCCCTGCTGAAATACCCGTAATCGCATATTCAATTAACATGAGATCATATCCATCTCATACTCTCTAATTAGCGAGTTATCTAATATAAAATTATATATATATACATATATATATATATATATATATATATATATATATATATATATATATATATATATATATATATATATATATATATATATATATATATATATATATATATATATATACATATATATATATATATATATATATATATTACTATTGTTTTCCCGAAATTACTTTTTAGCGCCGTTGTATAATGCTTAAATCTAAGATCTTATCTAAATACAAATCCTAATGTATTTGATAACATTACCGTACTAAAATCACCAAAACTAAGCATGCATGGAAACATAAACCATATAGGTTATCCTTTTTCATCGTTTCCAGTGCTATTTGACTAAATAGCAAACAAGATTTTTGAAGCAATCTTGATAATTATTTAGTTTTTAAGAATGAAAATTATTGTTTCCCTCTAATCATGACGTCAAGTTTGACACTGATATCGTTGCGGTGCATATTATTGACATTTTCTGTACTCTTGCTTTGCAACAGTATTTTTTATGATTTTAAACAGAAGAAAAACTATGTTAACTACGCGCGGACGATAAATTCTAAATTATTCATAACAATTTTCATTTAAATAAATATGAATTAATATCATAACCCACGTTCATTTTATTTCAATATTGAAACGTATAAATTTTATTTTCGATATATAATGCCATATTGTTTGTATCTAACTACAATTAATTTAGCAGATTTTCCATTTTTTGTAATTTAAATGTTATGTTCATACATTATTAATGTTTGTAATACTATTAAGATCAGTTATTGTTGCTAGGGACCAAATAAAAGATAAACGAAATTAAGCAAATACATTTGAAATAACAATATATCTAAAACAAAATACATTTCTGTGTCATAAACTGCATCTCTACGCAAAAATACAAATACATTAAAATCTTTATACAATTAATTGTCTTACCGTTTCTGTGATTTAAATATTATAAGAACACATTGCCCATGTTTATAACATTATCAGAATGATTTAGGTAACTAATAAAAGGAAAAATAATGAAATATACACATTTTAAATTAAAAATAAATCTGAAAAAAAAACGTTTTATATTACTGGAATGCGTGTAAAAAACACCAAAATTTACAGAAATAATTTTAAAAATCTGACAAATGCATAGACAAATTTTCAAAAATAGGAATAAACTAAGACCCGTATTGAGAAAATTTAGTATCTACAATTTAACATTTAAATCCATTAATGATAAGAGACATTTTTTTTTCAATAAATGAAAAAATAAAAACTGACAGAATTGCCATAGAGAAGCATTACTATACAAAATAAAATGTTCTGTATCTTTCATGCTAATATAAATGTAACAAAAAAAAAAAAAAAAAAAAAAAAATCTTTGTACGTCATGAACGTGCTTACTTAATTTCAAGGAAATCAGATGTATTGTACGGCAGTTATAGCGGAACAGAGAGACGGAAACAAAACAATTTTGTGTCTCCAAAGAAAGACTTTAATGACGTTTCGGCAAATATTCATTTTTTTCCTTTTGAGAAGACTATTTTTTTTACACTGCAAACTTATTTTTACTTATCCCGTTCACTATTTTACACTGGACAACAGCGTTGCACTGCTTAGTATACGTTCCGACAATTTCAACAATAAATTTCAATTGTAAAGACATCACTTTTTCTCTCGATATTCTGTTATTCCTTCTGAAACTCCATCCTTAAATCTGTTGCTGACAAACTTTTAAAAAAAAACTTGAAATCAAATTTAAACTAAAATAAATTAATTTTAAATTATCGAATATTAAACTCGAAACCTCAACACATTTGATTGTTTTCGATGTCTTTAATGTAATCAATTTTCCTTTTAATTTTTTCTGTTTTTATCCATTTATTTGCAACTTGGCTATCGCTTCCATCTCCGCACTTGGGACGTTGGTCAATATCTTTCAACCTGGTCTTCGTTGGAGTTGGTACAAGAAAAATAAATCTAAATGACCTTTTTTTTACTTAAATTTTGAGGATACGATTAATCAAGTAATGTTTAAATTATTTTAAGGATTTTCGTGATTTCTAATCAGAAATTAATCGTAAATGTTGTGTCTGTATGGTATTACCCTTGAGATCGAGCCACGTACCACAATTTCGATTATTATTCTATATTGTTCCAATATTGCAAATTCTCTTGTGTTATTTGAATTTGCTATACATTGGGTTATATATATATATATATATTCGCAGGTTACTTTGTAAATTCCTGTTTAACTGCCATTAGGGCTAAAATATTGTTTCATTTCTAGTCTTAGTACTATCGTTAGCAATATGAGGAAAACGATTTTTATTTCGAATTTATCCTGCAAAAAAAGGTTTATTGCAAAAACGGCATTTTACGAGTTATTTCCACTTTTTATTCATCTTTTGATCGAAAAGGTTAAAAAAAAGCTCACAGTTATTATGTGACATTTTTTTCAGATCGATTAATAGTTAATTAAATATCCTTTGGTGAATTAGTGTGCATAAAAAATATTGCCACATTTTATCGACTCGCAAAGTTTCCCGCTGTTCTATATTGCACAATAATTCCTATGCATAAAATACAGTTATTGATTTCATTTCTAGAATTCAAATTTATTTGGCTATTGCGTCCATTTATGTACAGTAAGCGTGCATTATTCAGTTCAAATTGTGTCGAAGATTTTCTGATGAATATAATATTGATCTTTTTATTTTACTTAAATGTGTAAAAATTTCCATATGCAATTATTTCTAACACACGGGTAGTGGAAAACATCGTCCGAGATAAGATAAACACTATAACATTTTTTTTTCTGTGTAAGACTAGAATAAATATTTGCTGTGAACGTACCATATAATTTAAAGCTTGATTTTCGATATTTTCCCGGCGTAGACATAACACAGATAATAAACATTTTCCCACTACTCCCACAAATATCGACAAATGCTTCAGATATTCAATCTTTGAGATCTTGTTTTGCTTGTTATGGTTAATTATCGTGCCAGAATGCAGCATTTATTTTATCAAACACTAGCGTGTGATATTGTTTTTTCGTGCATATTTAGATTTTTTTCAAAGATTCATCTGTTATCTTACACGATACTGATTTCTTTCTAAAGAAATATAAATTCATTGCTTCTGAGAAATAATTAAGTATTGAAAAAATTAAAATTAAGCCAAATATATTATAAAAACAATTGTTGTTGTCTATTTTATAATCCTTTAAAATGAGACAGAGATAATGAGAAAGAAAGAGAGTATTTTCAGACATAAGTTTGAATTTTTTTTTTTTTCAGAAATTCCTTCTCTTTATCTTTCTTTTTAGAAATTCACTGTAGATTAAAAAACCAGAATCTGAAATAAATAGACGTCAATAGTCCATGAAAATAATGTTTGTATGTTCATTTGCCGTTAATACCAGCACTTTTACTGCAACGAAAACGATGTAAAACCTTTCAGTTTACTTTTTAAGGATTATAAAGGAAATTATCCATTATATTAAAAGCAAGAGAATCATCCACTATAATAAAGTATGAAACAACATATGATGAGCAATAATTTTCTCAATCGTTGGCCGTAAATAAATATTATCATGCTCTATAACTATGTAATCAAAGGGAATTAAAAAAAAAAAATAAATGTATACATAAGATATTGGAAAAAATAGGAGAAACGAGACAAAAAAATTATTACTAGGCAAAGCACTAATTATATGCATTATGTCATTATTCTTTTATCCATTACGTAAATCTTTAAAGTGAAATTATTTCAGAAATTTAGAACATTTAAGAATGCTTTATTTTACTAGATTTTCATTTTGTATTTGTAATTCCTCATTTATAAATCACATTTTGAGTTATATCATTACTATACAGGATTAGCGAAATTAAACTTCCGCATCCCAAAGAATCTTGGAAGCAGTTCTACTTGCCCGAAAAGAAAAATATTAGTACAACAGACACTTCATAGGATGCGCTTGAAATTACCGAAAAAATTTTAGTTTAAAAAATCGCCACTAGATGACGCTAAAAGTTATACTGTGAAGAGTGGACAAACTAAGAACTCGAAACTCTAAAGGAACAGTGGTCTTACACGAAAGGAACAGAATAAGGACAACAATAAAACTACAATATTGCATTTCTAACTAAAAATCGAAAATGTGGCGCAGATACCAAACTGTTAGGAAACATCAGTTTAACACACGGCACCTGTAAATGTACACCTGGCCAATTGTTGGGCTTGGAATTTGATGTACGGTGAAGCTCCATGTTGCATGCATGCGGTTTCTTATAGGTAGCTTCATTCCTAGAAATTAACAATTAGGTAGTTCTATATTATATCAACATACTATTGCACGTTAAGTCCTTGAAGGGTCACTTTTTCAAAAAATGATCCGCACTCAACCTGCTTTATACGATCTTTCACATCATACAACCGTTTGACATACACTGTTAAAACTAATGGTGACAAATTGCATCTTTTAACCCTTTCCGGCGCACTACTCTTTAAAGTTGGAATTTAAAGGGAAAAAATTAGGCAATCTATTTAGGCCTAGAGGAGTACACTGGTGTTGTTTTGTACAGATTGCACTAACCATTTTAATTATACAGCTATTGCCGAAGTGATAAACTCCCATAAGTAAAGCATTGATAAGCGCAGTGAGAAGAGCATTGCTGTGAAGCGCGTATTACAATAAAGCATTTTACCTATTATTTAAAAACAGTAGAGTTTGATCTCTGTGGTGCTGCCATCTAGAACTCATAAGAAAGATTTAAAGTAGCCATTAGAGTAGTTTTTGAAATATTCACAGAAATTTGTGTCTCTAAACAGGGGGAACTTTAGGTGTTGCCGACCCGGCAACACTGCGCGTTAAGGGGTTAAGGGTCAAAGGCTTGTCTCACTGTTGACACCCCTGAAGGAGCCGGAATGGCATTTTTAATTAGGGGGAAAAGATGGCACCCTTGTATCCAGAGTGCCCAATAATAAAAAATATACAAACCGACTTTTGGTCCACGAAGGATTCGAACCCACAACGTCTGATTGCAAGTTCAAGGCTCTAACCACTGGGCCATCGAGCACACCTTTAAAGTATACCTGAAATTTTCAAATGTCGTGAAATTCAAAGGTTTTTTATATGAAAAAGCTCACGAAAATTTAGCCATTCGAAGATCTAAACGAAATTGGGATAGCGTATAGCGGTGATAGTCATCGTAGAGATAAATTGCTGCTTTGATCCAACAGTGGCGGCGAGTTGAAGGGCAAGGATACACGTCACAAAGCATGCGCAAATGACTAAGGGGTGAAAATCCTCCAACGGTATGCATTGCGCGGCACCCTAATTTGCGCGAATCACCGAGTGAGAGAAGAACGGCACCCAAACAAATTTTCAAGCCCACGGGTGTCAAATAGTAACACCTTTTAACCCCTGGGCTTTAAATGCAACTGGTTTGTCACCTTTATTTTTAACAGTGTACCCGCTGTAGAGGTTTTCGCCCGCACAAAATTGACAAATATGAGTATTCACTTGACAAGATTGAATGGATTTAATCTGCCTACAAAATGTCCCATAGCCTAGAATTATCAGTAAGTATACACGCGAGGAATTGTAGCGTTGATATTTTGCAAATTTATGGGTAGTGTCATTCCAATTGTTGAACCACTTGAATCTTATAAGAGTACAAAATCTAACTTAAATTTTTATAGTTATTAAATATTACAGTCTGTAATGATAGACAAATTGAAGTATAAAAAAATCTATAATGTACATTTTAAACTGTTTATCCAAATTTAATATTGTTTTTCTAATTACATTTATTGCGGTATAGAGACTTAATATATTGGAATAGAGACTTAATATTTTTACATATTAAACATATTGGGTATATTTTTTGGTACGTAAATATCACTGCATTCACATAATCTAAAAAAAATTTCAAGCTAAATGTGTTACTCTGAATCAAATGTTTTATACGTCTATCTGACAAGTTCATAAACCACGGAATTCCTTTTATTTTTCATTTTTACTTTAAAAATAATATTTTCTTCTCTTTGACACTTTTCTTAAATTTCAGAGATCCACAATTGTTGGATTTAGGAAAAAAAAAATAATATATGATTTATATTTTAGTGTGCGAATTCTTGTACAACCCATATTGTAAATACAGGGTGTCCCAGAAGTAATAGGACAAACTTCTAGGGAAGTAAGGGGGCTTCACAAGGATTCAGAATTCCAAAGCAACCAATGGTCACAAACCACATGTAAAGGTAGTATGACAGGTACAAAGGACTAAGATACACAAAACTGAGATCATATGAAATAATTTATTGGTCAACGATATTACATTTATTGTGGTAGATGATATGTTAAAATGTTAGAAAAGATATTCAAAGTTTTCACCATTGCTAGCGATGCATGCATTAGGCCGCCGAACCATGGATTGGTGGACTCGCTCAAATACACCTGATTTTACTGGATATCCGCAGTAGCACAGATGAGTTCTTGCAACCAGATCCATTTCAGATTCTACAGACGCTGCGTGCACAGTGTTTTTTAGTGCACCCCAAATGAATAAACCGATGCTGCATAAATTAGTATAGCTTCGTAGCCAGGGAACCGGTCCTCCACGGCCACTCCATTGGTGACCAAACACCCAAGCCAAAATGTTCATGAACACATGTGCCATAATGGGGAGGTGCCCCATCATGTTGAAACCACATATGACATCGGACATGTTGTGGTACATTGTCAAGTAAGCTTGGTAGCACCTCTTGTAAAAATATGTGATAATTTGCAGGTGTTAGAGGTGCAGCCAACAAGTAAGTCTCGACTACGAGCAGTGTTGCCAGATGCGCTACTTTCAGATTCTTGATTGGCACCACTTTTTACAAATGATTAAATGTGCCTTATTTAATGACATCATAATTAAGGCGAAAACAAAAAGCAATTTACCGTTTCAAAAAAGTGGTGTCAGTAAAGAAATCTGAATTTTAAAAAGTAGTCCACTGGCAACACTGACAACGAGGCAAAACTGCATAAATTTCAAGCGTTCCAACTCCTATGGAAGAGATGTCCGCAAGATTAAAGGCGGGGTCAAGGCATATGCCATCTAGTGGCAGGGGTGCATAACTATAGGATTATTAAGTAGATTGCAATTTCTTTTGTGTGAATGGAAACAAAATGTTTCTATAAAATGTTACTTAAAAATATTGCGTAGAATAAGTTTTAGGTTTGAAATGTTGTAAATTAATATAGAATAAATAAGTGTAGTACGACTAAATATTAAGATAAAATATACTAACAAGGAAGGTGTCCATACTTGGAATACTCAGATTTTTTTGAAAAAAATACTAATTAAGCTACTCATGTATGAAATAAAGGATCAGTGAAAATTAACGGCGGAATTGCAGAGAAAACATGTAAAAAAATAATATACTTTCGAATGTTTGGCGTGAAAAGACAAAAGTATCACACGATTTGGCGAGAGCACTTTTCCCTGCCAATAGCAAAAGATTTTAATGCAATATATATATATATATATATATATGTCATATATGTATATTACATATGTCATTTTCATATCTAAAAAAATCTTATTCAGTAAAATTATTTTTATACATTTAAGTGTATTCAAAAATAGAAGGTTTTCATAGCAATAAAATCGAAATGACAATGCTCAACTGGACTTTGAACTTGAAACAATTTAATTAATTTAAATTTCAATTTCGTTTAAAATCTCAAGTTTTGATGATTAAATTTGAATTAAATACATATAAATATCGGTATAACGAAATTATATTTAAAACAAACTAAAACTGACAAAAACAAAGATATTTAATTTATTTAAACACGTTGAACATGAAATTTTTTCCTTTAAATAACATTTGAAATAAAAACAAACAATTTTTTTTTTTTAATTGCTATTCATTGCCAACCGATGCCAACCAAATAACGAAATTTTCATTATTTTTTTACGGACAGGGATAGGAGGTTCTGCTGAAATTTTTTTCATAAACGTATATATCCCCACGAGAAGAACATTCTGTAATTTTTTTCAGATTTTTCGGAGTATGCCCGTATGGAGACCTTCCTTGTAAGATGAAATATCATTTAACTATGCGATACAAATAACGCTGATTAAAATATGTTCGATTTTAATTATGTTTTTAATGTAATGAAAAATGATTCATTAAATTTAGTAAGTAGTGTGTTATATAAATGCAGAATTTTGAAATAGTGTCACATTTTACTAACTTCTTGATGAGCTAAATTTTAAAAAATGGTATACACCGTTTTATTTCCTATGATAATATAATGTTTATAAATATTTATAAATGCATAGAAATTAATACTAAATAAATAACTTTAATTTTAAATGTATGTATTAAAGGTTGTTTTGTTAAACAAAGAAATATTGTTAATTTATTTGTTTAAATATTTAACGTTCGATTCACTTGTTTTCCTAAAATCGTAGATTAGACTCTCTCTCTCTCTCTCTTTTTAATTCAATTATAAATTTCAAGCTATTCTCTCAATCATGACAGATTAATCAAGTCTACGAGATTTATTGCAAAATATTTTTCTTATAGTTTGTTTCGATAAAATCATGTATATAATATGTTTAAAAAGTAGTCACAATATCATTTTAATTTCGGGAAAAAAAAGTACTAATTAATACTCATAAGTACCATATAATGCTACGAAAAATATTGATTTTTACCTTAAAATAACAATGCAACTTTTTTTAAATGCACATATTTTTAATTAAAAAATCTTGTATTTAAAAAAGTCGCATTGTCATTTTAATTTTAGGGTAAAGTCAATATTTTTCGTAGCATTATATGGTACTTATGAGCACTAGTTAGTACTTTTTCTCCCAAAATTTAAATGATATTGTGACTTTTTTTTAAATGTACATGATTTTATCCAAATAAACTATAACAAAAATATTTTGCAATAAATCTCGTAGACTTGATTAATCTGTTATGATTAAGAAAAATTTCAGAAAATATGCGCAAGAGATGCGGAGATAATAAACATCTGCGCATATATGACGTCAAACCCACGCATTCATTTGTGCCCCGGCCAACAGATGGCGCAGCATGTTAATTTACACCAGATTACAGCATTATTTTAGAACGCTTAATATATATGCAGTTTTGCTACGAGGTCACCGACCACACTCGCCCAAACATTCACTGAAAAGCGATGGTGGGCAGCATGTGATCTCACACCATGGGGATTCTTGCCAGCCCATAAATAAACATTGTGGTGGTTGAACACACCATCTTGCTTGAAGTATGTCTCATCTGTAAATAAAACGTAGGAAAAGAAATGCGGGTACCACAGTGCAAAACGCATACACAGATGATAATCTCTGGGGAACAGTCACTGTACTATTTGCAGATGGTATGGATGTAAGCCTTCACGTTTTAAAATACGATGAACAGTATACCGATATCCTTCTAAGGCAGAACCGATGGCTTGCACCCTGCTACTCAGATTTCGTTGAACAATATCTGACACATTTTTCTTCAAGCTAGGAGTTCTAGTCAAGCGTGATCTGGCCACTCTATGCCTTTTACCTCGTAAAGATCCATAAGATTCTGCGGTACGGTGCATCGCTCTGTGGGTAAATCTTTCTGATTTTCGTGCACTTCCCTGTACCAATTCGTAAATTAGATGCATATTTGCGAGATCGGTGTTTGTAAAACGTTGCATACTCCAGTGATAGCGTTGAAATATCCAATTACTGCAGGTCTGTTTTCTCCAGTGTTTCGAGTTATAATCGAGATGTATCTTCAATTTACGTAACCAAAAATTCTATGTACAATTTCTGGCATGAATTATGAATTTAAAAATTCCGGAATCTGAGAAAGCTGCTTTTCTCCAATGCTCTTATGAACAAAGACGTTTCCGACCATGGGTTGCTATGCAAATCTGAATCATTTTGATGTCCCATACCTCCCCTTTAAGTTTGTCCTACTACGTCTTGGACACCCTGTATATATATCTATATATCTATATATATATATATGAAATCCAAAGTTTCAATATAAATATTAAATAAGAATACGAAATACATACAGTGATGTATACAGTGACTTTATATACTATATAGAGTGATACCCGTTTAAGATGCAAATCAAACGACCGTAAATATTTCGTGTTTTTAGCTTGATTGTATCTTATGCAAGTAATTCTATACAGCTTTCTTTTTCTAGGTACAACAAATAATTTGTATTTTAAGCGGGACATATATATTCTACGAGTTTTAATGCCATTTATAAATCATCGTCAACTATCCTTTAAACTTTTTTAAAACTGTTATCTTGTTTGATCGCTTTAAATTTTTGGTAAAATCTTTAGAGTGAATAAAAATAAAAGTAGGCATTCACAGAAAAGTTTTCGAATTATTTTTATTATACATAAAATTTTGTATGTGTTCTACAGATTATTTGACATGAGTGCTATCACTTGTAACTGATAAAAAGAACGAATCAGATATTTTTCCTATATAGTTTATTTTGAAAATTTGAATGTTTTATATGACACACATTGTTGTATTATTGTTGCATTGTTGTTGTTGCATTGTTGTATTGCTCTTAACGAAATGGTATTGTACAGATGGAACACCTTAACAAATCAAGTTGGTGTATTGCTGTTTAACACTAGAATTACCGCGTTTCTTGCATACCTAGAAATATCGGGGTGGGTCATATCTGACCCATGGCCTTTAAGGACGCTGATCTTCTATTTACATGGAAGATAAAGACGCCCAATAATTATTGACGATAAATATCCTGATTTTTAATTAATAGTTAATACAATTTATTATTTTGATTATTACATAATAAGAAAATTTGAAATTAAATACCGCAAAGGAATTTTTTTTTATTTCTAATTAAAAAATATATTTTGAGATTTTGATACGCTTTTAATAATATATATACATATATTTTATATAGATATAATTTGTCGATTTAAATTGTTTTATAATGTTCCTACAGATCAATTAGATATTCATGCAATAAAATTAAATATATATACATATTCGTGATTTTTTTTACTTACACTTTTACGTTTTATACAGTTTACGGTCAAATCAATTCATACAAAGTGCCATGGATTTTTTTCTTTTCCTTTTTTTCTGTTCATGATACACACACAAGTTATAAGCAGTTTTCCCAAACAATTTAATTTCTTTGTTTATACTTTATGTGGCAATATATTTTATTTGTTTGAAATTTCAGTGCCAGTGCGTGGACAGATATCTTCATGTTCTTTTGCAATGCTATCTATAATTTTAGCAAGAAGACATTTCTACTTATATTAGAATCCGTTGTATATTTAAAAACTACCGAAATATTTATGATCACTAGATCTTTAATCAGATTTTGCATAAGTCAGAAGATATTGAACACTGGAGCTCTACCGTCCATATAATTCGATGTTCCAAATCACTTGGAAGAGTGATTTATTTTGTATCTTTCCCACTTTTTAGAATTATTTCGAAAAAGTGAATTCTTTTATTTTTAATTTTCTGCAAAATACTTGCAATTTATCTCTG
Organism: Maratus speculifer; assembly: GCA_964019185.1. Lineage (NCBI taxonomy): Eukaryota > Metazoa > Arthropoda > Arachnida > Araneae > Salticidae > Maratus > Maratus speculifer. The sequence continues at coordinate 162,070,885 of OZ025294.1, read as the reverse complement.
TTTCTTAATTTTTCCCACAGTATTTATTTGTCTACTTTTACTCAGCTTGCTACTACATGTATTGGTTTCGAACAATGAAATTTTATTGTCATTTTTAAGAAAAAATATTTTGCCATTTATGTCAAAATTGTCAGCTTCATCATCTTCGTCACTAAATTTCTTCACTAAAGTCATTTAAAGACAATTCACGTTAAATTTTTCTCATTGAAGAAACCTCTGTAGTGATGTCATTACTATAAATGTGTGAAAGTCAAATGCGACAAACAAAGTTTTTTTTTTTCTCGGTGAGGTTTATGAGAAGCAAAATATTTTTTTTAGTTGCTTTCTAAGGTATAACTTATAAAGCAACTATTTACGTCATCTTTACAGTAGTTTGAAATAACATGAAAACTGACAAATTTACCTTTCAAATGCATAACAGATATGCGATCATAACCATTCCCTTCTTTCCCGCACCTGTACATACGCATATTCCTTTCCCTCTTTTGTGAAAAGTTAGTGTGGAACATATCCTTACAGTATTTTTATGTTATTAAAAATATACAGTTGAAATCCTTGTGGAAATAAATGAAAAAAGCAATTATTTTGTTCAGGTCAGCGATGACCCAGCATGGTAATTCTAGGTATAAAGTTGAGTATATAAAAAAGTTCTCGTCCGCTTTCAACTAAATTCGTGCTAAGGCATTATACTAAGTATTTAGGAAAAGTCAATCACTTTCAAAGTTTTACTTTAAAAAGTAGCAGTGATACGAGCGAAAAACCACGTTTTGGGTCACGGATGACCCGCCTCGGTAATTCCAAAACAAAACAAACTTTTACCTTTTCGTGTGAAAACGCCTGAAGTTCTCCATAATTTGAAATATTTTTTTTTAAATGAGATATGATTTTGTAACTTAAAATGTAGCTCAAGTTGCATTTGTTATCAAGGGATTTTAGAGAAAACCAACAAAGAAATTGCCATGAAATATTAAAATACGTGACATACCTATTACTGTTAATCCTTGGTGATTTCACTAAGATATAGGTAAATGTTAACATTTTTTGAATTTTTAATTTCATGCCAGATTTCAGATTTGAACTGATGAGACATGGAGTGGGGAAATAAACAAATAAATGCTGGAAATGTTTTAGTTTAAAATGTTCAATCGTTTTTAAATAAAAATTTTCGACAATTATTTTTTATTTGTTAATTACTATTACCATTTATAAAACTACGCCATGTGCGGTTAAAAAAATTAGTCTTGTTTGAGGAAGTAGCATAAAATTATTTAGTGAAGTTTTCATAATTTGAACTTATTTTAAATCGAAAAATAAAGAGACGTTTCATTGGAATTAAAATTATTTGCTTTCGACCCTACAAATTAAATGAAAATCTATGTTTGTTGTTGTTGTTATACATTAACTTAATGCATCTCTCCATTTTCATTTTTTAATATTGTTACGAATTTTGTAAATAGTTAGTGTTTGTACTGTAAAATAATGTAAATAATCTTATTAAGCTCCATTCCTTTTCTAATATTAGTTTTTGTTGCATTGTCTCTGTTATCAAGCAAACTTGTCTATTATTTTCAGTGAATGTGTATGACAGCTCTGCGAAATATTAGAGATATCGCCAAGTTGGCGTCACTTTTGGCAACTAATTTTGGTCGCCAAATTTGGCGATATATCGCCAAGTTGGCGACAAACTTGGCGATTGTTGGCGATGGTAACCCTTCCCTGTTTATGGTAACCCCCCTCCCCCCTTAGGTCTACTGATACATTGAATGTTGTTCCGTGGTTTTCCGGTTTTTTCTAGAAGGTTGTAGAAACTTCGCCGCATGCTGCGAACCTATATAAGGAGAGCGATTCGAGCTGCTGTAGTCATTATTTACCAGTCAGTCATTGAGTGAACAAGGCGTAAGCAAGTTTGCTTGAGTTTCATCTATGTTGTTTTGAATGTTATTAAGTGTTGAGACGTTGTATAAAGAGTCTTTGGGGTCTAAAGCTGTAATTGTACGATAGATTTGAGCAGTTATTTTTGAATATCCAGTAATATTTGTGAGTTTCGAAGACTCTGTGGTTCTGAAGTCTGTAAATAAATTATTTTCTACTTTTCTAAGAGCAAGAGTTTGAAGTTGTCTAACCATATGATCAAAAGAACCCAATATACGCTACAATTTTTGGTGTCAGGAGTCGGGATCTTATGGCGAAAACACGAACAATGGACGTACAACTGAAAGAACTGTTAGAAGCTATTAACGGATTAAGAACAGAGCTGACCAATAAAATTGATAAAGACCAAGAAGAGTTGGCGGACAAAATGAATAAAAACGAAGAAAGAATGGAACAGTTGACAAATAAAATTGATAAAGGCCAAGAAGAGTTGGCGGAAAAGATGAATAAAGGCCAAGAAGAGCTGGCGGAAAAGATGAATAAAGGCCAAGAAGAGTTGGCGAATAAAATCGACAAAGTCCAAGAAGATGTGACTGAAGAAATGAAAAGAAGCCAAGAGAGAATGGAAGAATTAAAGGAGGAAGTTAATAAAAGCCAAGAAGAAATGAAGAAAACTTTGGAAGAAAAGTTCTCATTGGTAGAGAGAAGAATAGATTCGGTAGAAGAGAAAATTCAGAATGAAGTTAGTAATGTTGAACAGAAAATGGAAAGGAAAATGGCGGAAGTAGAAGAGAAAATTCAGAAAGAAGTTTGTAACGTTGAAGAGAAAATCAGTAACGTTGAAGAGAAAATACTAGGTGAAGTAGATGAAAAGTTAAATAAAAAAGTACAAGATCTTGAGAATAAACTTTCAGCGTCTAGTGATAATTATGAAGAATTTAGGAATCCGCCTGCTTCTCCCGTGCACATTAAGCTGTCGACATACGATGGAAAGAGTTCCTGGCAAGTTTACAAGACCCAATTCACCATTGTAGCTGAAGCGAACAAATGGAGTGACGAGGTGAAAGCTTGTCAACTGGCAGCATCTTTAAGAGGAGAAGCCGCCGACGTGCTGCAAACATTGCCCGATATGACGCAACTCAATTTTGAGACTCTAAGTTGTGCACTTGAAATGAGATTCGGCGAAAAATTCTTCAAGGATTATACGAGAATACAAATGAAGAGCCGCCATCAAAAATCGAGTGAAACCCTTCAAGAGTTTGCCTCGGAAATTGAACGGCTTGCAAATTTAGCATTCATTGACTGTCCAACAAATGTACGGGAAATGCTCTCACTGCAATATTTTGTAGACGGAATAAAAGATCCAGAAGTGCAGAGAGCGGTACGAATGGCAGATGTACAGGATTTAAAGGCTGCACTACTATATGCCTTAAAGTTGGAAGCAGCTACACAAGCCAGCCGAAGAGATCGTCATTCAGTCCGAGGGGCAACGGTGAACAAAAGCTCAGACACTGAGATCGACTTCTTGAAAGAAACTAGGAAATTAAATCAAGAGATTGAAGCTTTAAAATATGGAAGAACAAGCGCAAGAAGACAGAATCTCACGTGCTGGGGATGCGGTGATACAGGACATCTCCGAAGAAATTGCCCCAAAATCCACGAACGTAAGATAAATTCAAACAGTCAGCAGGGAAACTAAATTTTGGCCATCTCGCGGGGCGGAGGTTGCCAGAGAATGAAAAGTCCAACCTGAAGATCCTCCAGATATCAAAAATGAGCGGCAGTGATAACGAATTATATGTGATAGGCTTTATTAACGGAATTCAGTGCCGTATGATTGTCGATACAGGAGCCAATGTGACAATAATAAGAGAAGATTTGGCTCAAAAATTGAAATGTAAACTCATCTGGACTCCACCATGCGTTACCCTGCAAACTGTGACGGGCGACAAGATTGGCATATATGGAAAGGCCAATTTAACCATACACTTTGGAGGAACGAAATATTACCATACGGCATATGTGGCTGACATAACACATCCTTGCTTAATCGGGCTAGATTTTCTGAAGAAGTTTGGCTTCAAGCTTGATTTCAAAAATAACAAAATGCTCTCAAAATTTGAAGAAATAAGTCTTTTTGGATTAAATAATGAAATTGAATGTAAACAAACAGTAATAGCCAAAGAAGACATCAATCTAGATCCAAGAACAGAATTTTTAGTTCCAGCTGTAATTAAAAATGAAACAAATTATCGATTTGGCCATATAGATTATCCCGAAGACAATAGTAAACAAGCAGGAGTATTGGTGGCTTCATCTGTGGTGGACCTCTCGAAGAAGACCATTCCAGTCAGAATTGCTAACATCAGTGATAAGACGAGGACTATCAAGAAGGGAGAGGTGATAGCGTCATGTGCTCCTGTGACGTGCATAAGTCAAAATTCCAGTCACTCTGAGAAATCTTCAGATAATTTAGTCAAGGATTTGTTACAAAATACGGACTTAGATCCAAACCAGAGAGATGCTGCTGAAAGTTTAATTAGAGAATTCCAAAGTTTATTTTCCCAAACATCTGAAGACTTTGGACGAACTAAAATGGCACAACACCGAATTGACACCGGAGATCACTCTCCTATTAAACAGCACCCTAGACGATTACCTTTTGCCAAGCAAGAAGAGGTGCAGAATTTAATTAAAGATATGGAAGAAAATGACGTCATCGAACCATCAACAAGTCCATGGGCATCTCCGATTGTATTAGTAAGAAAGAAGGATGGTTCTACAAGATTTTGTGTAGACTACCGCCGACTGAATGACGTCACTAAAAAGGATAGTTACCCTCTACCATTGATCGACGACACTCTCGACACACTTGCGGGCAACACTTGGTTCTCGACTTTAGACTTGAAGAGTGGTTACTGGCAGGTAGAGATCCATCCCGACGACCGCGAGAAGACTGCCTTTACAACGGGACAAGAATTATGGCAGTTCAAGGTAATGCCTTTTGGTCTATGTAACGCACCTGCAACTTTTGAACGCTTTATGGAAACGGTTCTTCGGGGACTGTCATATGAGGCATGTCTTGTTTATTTAGACGATATCATAATCATAGGAAAATCTTTTGATGAACATCTGAACAACCTCAGGCGGGTGCTACAAAAGTTAAAGGAAGCTAATTTGAAGTTAAGCCCTTCGAAGTGCAGTTTGTTTTGCAATGAAATCGCCTACCTTGGACACATCATTTCGGCGGAAGGAGTTAGGACTGATCCGGAGAAGATATCGGCCGTGAAAAATTGGAGTCGTCCAGCAGATGTTCACCAGCTTCGAAGTTTTCTAGGATTATGCACCTATTACAGAAAATTCGTCAAAGGCTTCTCGATGATTGCAAGACCACTTCATAAATTAACAGAAGCCAATCAAAAATTTATGTGGACACAGGAATGTGACGCTGCTTTCGAAAAGCTTAAGGAGGCCTTGACATCCACTCCAATTCTGTCGTATCCTCAAATCGATAAACAGTTTATACTTGATTCGGATGCAAGCAACGAAAGCATTGGCGCTGTACTGTCCCAGGAAATCGATGGCCAGGATCGCCTATTTCAGCAAGTGCTTGTCAAAGGCCGAGCAAAACTACTGCGTAACAAGAAAAGAGCTTCTTGCTGTAGTGAAAGCCATAGACCACTTTCATCACTATCTTTACGATCGAAAATTCCTGATCCGAACTGATCATGCTTCTCTAACTTGGCTATTGAATTTTAAGAACCCTGAAGGCCAGATAGCCAGGTGGATACAAAAGCTTCAAGAGTACGATATGGAGATACGCCATCGAAAAGGCTCATCACATGGAAATGCAGATGCTCTCTCAAGAAGACCCTGCTCAGAGAATTGTAGATACTGCGACCGGGTTGAGAAGAAATTTAATGTCAAAGGTCCTATAGTAAGACAAGTTACAACTGGGTCTACATCATCACAAGATCCGTGGAGTGACGAGAGCCTGCGTAAAGATCAACTTGCTGATCCTGAAATTAAGCCAATTCTAGAGCTGAAAGAGGAGTCCAACAGCAAGCCCAGCTGGCAAGACATGGCCCGTTTCCATCCTACTACTAAACGTTATTTGGCTCTCTGGGATTCCCTACATTTGAAGAACGGTATCTTGTACCGAAAATGGGAGTCTGACGACGGAAAAACATGTAGATGGCAACTACTACTCCCTAAGTCGAGAATTTCTATGGTCCTTCAAGAACTTCATGGTAGTCCCACAGGAGGTCATTTTGGTGTAATGAAGACCCTGCAAAAGGTTCGAGAGCGTTTCTACTGGAATAATGTTCGCAGTGATGTGGAGAAGTGGTGTCGAACTTGTGACACCTGTGTAGCACGTAAAGGTCCAAAGAGGCGTACCCGTGGACGATTGCAGCGTTATAATGTAGGAGCTCCTTTCGAACGAATTGCTCTAGACATCCTGGGTCCTCTTCCTAGAACATCTGATGGCAACAAGTACATCCTCGTTGTCATGGACTACTTCACTAAGTGGCCTGAAGCCTACGCCATTCCTAATCAAGAGGCGGTAACCGTAGCAGACATGCTGGTTCAACACTGGGTTTCCAGATACGGAGTTCCTCTTCAAATCCATTCTGATCAAGGAAGAAACTTTGATTCGGCTGTGTTCAAGGAAATGTGTGAACTACTCGGCATGGATAAAACTCGAACAACACCTCTACACCCTCAATCGGACGGCATGGTGGAACGGTTCAATCGTACCATCCTTAATAGCCTCTCTCTCCTGGTGTCTAGAGACCAACAGGACTGGGACAAGAAATTACCTCTGTTCCTGCTTGCCTACAGGAGTGCTGCTCATGAGGCCACTGGTTATTCCCCTTCTCAAATGCTCTTTGGTCGTGATCTTCGTCTACCTGCGGATCTTTTGTTTGGCCGTCCTCCTGATGCTCCTTCATCGCCTGAGGAATATGTCGATGAACTCCAGGCACGGATTGAGGAGATTCATTGCCTAGCGAGGAACCGAATCGGACTGGCATCGGAAAAGATGAAGACACGGTACGACAAAAAGGCAACAGGACATGAGTTCAACGAAGGTGACAAAGTTTGGTTGTGGAATCCGATACGTCGTAAGGGACTGTCGCCAAAATTACAAAGAAACTGGGACGGTCCTTACACAGTCGTCAACAGGCTGAATGACGTCGTTGTACGCATACAAAAATCGCCACACGCCAAACCCAAGGTCGTACACTATAACCGGCTAGCCCCTTATTTTGGCCAAAGTGAATAGAAATTCAAAACTGGAATTTCAGACCATGGTCATGAAAGTCACTTTTTGTAAATATGTAAATAGTAATTAGTTCTTATTTATGTACTTCTTATTATTGTTATTATTTATTATTTTATTTATTTCTTTATTTTAAGTGTTTTCCTCTAACTCAAGGATTGCACTGCCCGGGACGTGCAGTCTTAGAGGAGGGGGTAGTGTTACGAATTTTGTAAATAGTTAGTGTTTGTACTGTAAAATAATGTAAATAATCTTATTAAGCTCCATTCCTTTTCTAATATTAGTTTTTGTTGCATTGTCTCTGTTATCAAGCAAACTTGTCTATTATTTTCAGTGAATGTGTATGGCAGCTTTGCGAAATATTAGAGATATCACCAAGTTGGCGTCACTTTTGGCAACTAATTTTGGTCGCCAAATTTGGCGATATATCGCCAAGTTTGCGACAAACTTGGCGATTGTTGGCGATGGTAACCCTTCCCTGTTTATGGTAACCCCCCTCCCCCCTTAGGTCTACTGATACATTGAATGTTGTTCCGTGGTTTTCCGGTTTTTTCTAGAAGGTTGTAGAAACTTCGCCGCATGCTGCGAACCTATATAAGGATAGCGATTCGAGCTGCTGTGGTCATTATTTACCAGTCAGTCATTGAGTGAACAAGGCGTAAGCAAGTTTGCTTGAGTTTCATCTATGTTGTTTTGAATGTTATTAAGTGTTGAGACGTTGTATAAAGAGTCTTTGGGGTCTAAAGCTGTAATTGTACGATAGATTTAAGCAGTTATTTTTGAATATCCAGTAATATTTGTGAGTTTCGAAGACTCTGTTGTTCTGAAGTCTGTAAATAAATTATTTTCTACTTTTCTAAGAGCAAGAGTTTGAAGTTGTCTAACCATAAGATCAAAAGAACCCAATATACGCTACAATATATATATATAGATATATTAACAACTCTTAAAATATGAAAACTCTAAAACAAACAAAATACTTCAAAATGCAGAAATGGTTAAAATGCATTTCTTATATAAATAAATGTATGTAGAGTTTTATTTGTGAAAATTTTCACTATCGAGATTTTAGTCTGATTTATTTTTTTAACAGATATAATAATTACTAACGCGTACAACACGTTAATGGTACTTAGTGATATAGAAAAAAACATTAGTTAGTTAACTCAAATAAAAAAAATATTAGCTAAAAGTATTAAAATCTTACAAATTAATAGAAAAGAATGTTTCTCCTATTGTCGTTATACCAAAATAAAGAAAATGAAAATTAATTTTTCATATTTAGTTTAATACATTTATATTTATTTTACAAATTATTGAGATATTTTAATGTAATGTAGTAAAGCGCTTTTCTCAGTAATTTACTTGCAGTTTCGTTATTTTAATTTAATAATTTAAATGGTTCAATTATTATTTGTGTATAACTTCATAATTTATATAGTATATATATATATATATAAATATGAGTATCATTTTAAGTTACAAATATATAATAAAAATAGTTACATATGGTGATTTATGTGTATAAATTCATGTTATTAATAAATCTGTAAAATTCATGAAATTATTCATTCCTTGTTGCATTTATAAAACGTTTTAAGATTCAAAACTTCATCACTGTCAGTTTTTATCATATATGTGTGCATATATGTGTGTTTTTGTCATTTAACAAAAGAATATTTGGTCTATAACAGCTCTCTACCCAAAGTTACATATATATATACATATATATAAAATTGGGTAGAGAGCTGCTATAGACCAAATATTCTTTGGTCAATATATATACATATACAGGGTGTCCGAAAAGTCTGGAAACGGCCGAATAACTCGAGAAATACATATGAGATTGAAAAACGTAAATATACGTGTTAAATATTTTTAAATAAGCTACTCTGTGATACCAAATTTGACCTTCGAAACCGAACCCTGGGGGTCAGAGGGGGTCCAACTTTGAAATCTTAAATTATAACCCCCATTTTTTATTGCAGATTCGGATTCTACGGACTAAAATACGTAACTTTTGTATTTGATGTTTATTTCAAATCTTCGTTTATCACGGTGTAATCTAGCATATTAAATCGATACATATTCCCGCTTTTCCAACGGGATTTTCCCTAATCGAAACTGATTGGGCAGAATTTTTGACGTCAAATTCCTCGTCTTTTGTAGGAATAGCGTTTCCTTAAAATCATCCGTGGCGATTATTTCAATAGTGCTACACTGTTAAAAATTTGACCCATTTGCTGCAGCGTCACTCCACAGCTATTATAGAATATCTCTTTTGTGACCAATGAGAATGCTCCATAACACAGTAAAGTAATCGTTTTCTATAAAAGCGGTGGAGTGACGATGCAGCAAAAGGGTCAATTTTTTTACAGTGTATTTTACTGTGTTATGGAACATTCTCATTGGTCATGAAAGAGATATTCTATAAAAGCTGTGGAGTGACGCTACAGCAAATGGATCAAATTTTTAACTGTGTAGCACTACCGAAATAATCGGCACGGGTAATTTTCAGGAAATGCTATTATTGCAAAAGACGAGGAATTTGATGTCATAAATTCTCCCCAATTAGTTTCGATTAGGGAAAATCCCGTTGGAAAAGCCGAAATATGTATCTATTTATTATGCTCAATTACACCGTGATAAACGAAGATTCGAAATAAACATCAAATACAAAAGTTACGTATTTTTGTCCGTAGAATCCGAATCTGCAATAAAAAATGGGGGTTATAATTTAAGATTTCAAAGTTGGACCCCCTCTGACCCCCAGGGGGTCGGTTTCGAAGGTCAAATTTGGTATCACAGAGTAGCTTATATAAAAATATTTAACACGGATATTTACGTTTTTCAATCTCATATGTATTTCTCGAGTTATTCGGCCGTTTCCAGACTTTTCGGACACCCTGTATATATATATATATTGAAATTAAATACTTCAGTAATGTAATACACTAAAACAACCAAAAAAAGACTCCGTAAACGAATGGGATTGATTAAGCTCTCGTGAAAATGTATTGAAATCAAATGATGTCATATTTATAAAACAGCAGTTTACAAGAAGAGCAGGGGCGTTGAAAAGTTATTCTTGAAGAATGAAGTGATCGCGAACAACAATATTATATGTAACAGAATACACGATTTAAGCCTACTGCTGACATACATATATGTTGATGGCTGAATAAATCTTTTTGATACCACTAAATTGAAACTGAAAAAAAAAATATATTTTTTGATTGTTTGGTATTTTTCAAATGAGTGTGACAAAAATTTTAGTATAGAAAAAACAGTGTTAGCCTTGTTTTTTGTTTATGTTTTCAAATATATATATATATATATATGTGTGTAGCTTTAATTCCAAAAAGTAAAAATCTACCTTTTTCAGCCGTCCGGAAGAAAGTACTTCGGGAAATTTTGCCATATTTTGGGCGATCGTGACCCCTAGATCGCAAAACCACACTCCGTTGAAAAATTTGATTTACATATATGTACTATATACATCGATAGAGATAGGTAGAGATATCTGAATGGATATAGATATATGTAAAACTCGAATTTATGAATCCATTTGTATGACATTCTTTATGTGCATAGTTGAAGTACTAATGTCAAGACCGAGTTCATTGGCCAGCTTCAACCGCTATCTTGTTTCAAAATGGGGGTCATTTAAATTTGTGGACACCTATGAAAATTTTTTTTTTCTAACTTTTTTTTAAAAAATGTCCTACGTTGTTAACTTACATTGTGAAACTGTTTAAAATGTCTTTTCATGCTTCTAAAATACTGTTTAAAATGATATACATATATATATATACAATTTAAATTTCATGCAAATATTTATTAAGCACTTGGTGCATAATGTATAAACATTTTTAAAAACAGTAAACATTAAAATAACAATGCTAAATAACATAAAAAATCACCCGCATAGTAAAAGCCATCACTCTTCAGCAGGCGGAATGGCTTTAACCTTCCCCCCCCCCACTTTTAAAATAAAGCTAGGTCAGCAGGTTTCGTGTAATATGACAGAGTCTTGCATTAAATATAAATATGACATATTCAAAAGTCACTTAAAGATCATTTCTAAGGTCACTTAAATATACATTTTTAAATAGTGATAGATATGAATACCAAAAGCTTAATAAAAATGATTATAAAGATATTGAGGATATGCAGAATAAATTTATTTTTGTTAATGTGGATAAAGCTGCGAATAATTATGCTGTTATTTATAAAAAAAATTATATTGATAAAGTAAATAATGAATTAGAAAATGATAGTTTTTACATTAAAATAAATGAAAATTTAAATCCCATTCAAAAAAAAAATTATTGCTTTTAAAAAGAAATGTAAAACTTTATTCTCGTATAATTTCAATCTGTCTAGTCATCACACATTACCTTTTTTGTGTATGACTCCAAAATTTCATAAAAATCCAAAGAAATTCAGATATATATGTAGCACAACTAAAATTATCAATAGAGATTTTAGCATTGTTCTCCAAAAATTATTAAAAAGGATATACGGTTTTCTTAAATATAAGTTTAAAAGTAACAGCCATTTTTGGTAAATAGATAATAGTTATGAGATTTTGGACAAAAACCACATCACTCCTCTTTTTATGCAGGTTTTTGATTTTCAGAATTTGTTTAATAACATACCAATAGATTCATTGTACAATGTTTTAAAAGATATTTTCGACACTTTTTGTATCAATGAAGAGTTAATTATTAATCGTAAATTTTTCTTGAATTTATGTCATTTTTGTTTTTATAATAATTATGTAGTTTTTAGGAATAGTATATTTAATCAATCATGTGGAATCGGAATGGGAACTAACTATTCCAGTACTGCTGCTAACTTGTTTTTATTTTATTACGAATACAAATATGCAGTTAAATATAATAAGCATTTACATGTGTATAGATACATTGACGACATTTTAATTTATAATTTTGATTTTTATAATGAATACAATAAAATTTATCCTAGTTTCTAAAAATTGAACAAAGCTAACGATATTGATAACAAAGAAGATTTCCTTGATATTTCTTTTATTATTTCAGTCAATAGTATCAATATCGATCTTTATGATAAAAGAAACAGTTTTGATTTTTATACTATAAATTTACCACACTGGTTTTCCAATCTAAATAAAAAAGTTTTTATTAATACAGTTATAAATAAATTTATTAGATTTAGAAAATTATGCAGTAATGATTTCAATGTAAATAAACAGGTTTATAAGTTTTTAGGTAATTTATTTTATAAAAATAATTATCCGAGTAAATTTTTAAGATATTACGTAAAATTTCTTTTTACAAAATGGCAACTTTTTGGACTGGAGGCGTAGCAGAAAGGAATGCTGGCTTCTGGACCTTGTTACTTGAAGCAGTCATCTCAAAGTCTACATTGTAGGAAGGATGACAGTGGATGAAAAAACATGCAGAAATATATCGCGACCGGACTGAAAAGGCTATGATTATGGAAATGTGGACTGGTCTTCATTCGAGTTAAAAGTTTTTGTCACCTGCTGCAAGTAAAACGCCTTGCTCATGCAGTAAGTTTATCTTTTATGCTAATAAGCAGGTACAGGCGGAAGTGTGGCAGTTGCTTGCATTTTATATTGTAATCATTTAGGATTTCACAAATATAAATGATTATTCTTCATATGAGTTTATTATGATTTAAAATAATTGAGTGTAAATATTTGATTGAATTACATCAATGTATAAGTAAAGCTTATTTCTTTGAAATGATCTTTAAGTGACCTTAGAAATTATCTTGAAGTGACTTTTGAATATGTCATATTTATATTTAATGCAAGACTCTGCCATATTACACGAAACCTGCTGATTAAGCTTTATTTTAATAGTGGGGGGAAGGTTAAAGCCATTCCGCCTGCTGAAGCGTGATGGCTTTTACTATGCGGGTGACTTTTTATATTGTTTAATATTGTTATTTTAATGTTTACTGTTCTTAAAAATGTTTATACATTATGCACCAAGTGCTTAATAAATATTTTCATGAAATTTAATTTGTATATATATATATATATATAAGTCAATAATTCAACGGAGGGTGGTTTTGTGTACTACGGGTTATGATAGACGAAAACACAGCAAAATGTACCGATGGGCTTTCCCCGGATGGCTGCAATATTTAGTTTATTTTACTTTTTGTAATGACAGCTACTTAAAAGTGTCCACAATTTTAGCCATCACTGTATATATAATTTAATGTGAAAGTATGACAATAATGAGATTTATGAAAATAGGGTGTAATACAATTATAAAGTAAGATTTAATTTTCTAAACAAGAACAACAGCAAAAGACAACTTCAAAAAACTTCCTGCTCCTCGTAAGGTGGGGAGAGAGCAAGAGGTATCAAAAATCTTTTTAAAAAGTAGAAGAAAGTTGAAGTTGTTTTTTGTTATTTTTTTCTTGTTTAGAAAATTTACTTATTTGTTTATATTGGTATTGAACCCTATTTACATAATTTTCATTATTGTCATATTTTCACATTAAATTATTGGGAATTTATGCGTATTAGAGCTGCTTGGCGCCAGTGCATTCAGGTGTTTTAATTTATACACTTATACAAAGTACTATACGTAATATTACATAATATTATATAATATATACATATAGTACTACGCAATATTACAGTATATATATATATATACATTTATACATACAATAACATTTAAGGAGTTGAAGAATGACTTGCTTCCGCAACGGGTATTATTATTTTTTATTGGAAAACACTACTGTTTCTGAGCTATTACCTTGCAGAACCACAACGTACATGTCAAATGCCTTTATTTACTTACTTCATTCCTAGAATAACGTAATTAGCTGATAATGTTCTTTCATTAAACATCGAATACATTCTCTACCGAAACGTCTATCTACAAAAAACTATTTATTAAGGTCCAATATATTTTATTTTTTATCAGTCCTTAAATATTATAAATGGAATAATTTAAAATACCTACTAAAATTAAAATTTTAATTTTTCATATTTTGCATAAGTCGTGAACGTTTTATTTTACTTGTTTTTATATATTTCTACGTATAAGAATAAATTTAACATGAAATTTTTTTTCATGCCACATGTCTTTCCATGAAATTAGTTTATGTAAATGATACTGGTATTTGTAAAAGCAAGTTTTGCTATAAAAACTTTATAATATGCAAGAAAACGATTTTTAAGTAAAACATATAAATATAAAATGCTACGCACGAAATTACCGCTAGAAAATAAAGTTCCAAGGGAAATAAAATTACCTGAATAATTGAAACATTTAACATTATATATAATCATGTAAATGTTTACTTTGCATTATTAAAAAAATACAAAAATTCCCATAATATGTATTTTTTTAATTTTATGGAATAAAGGCTAAGGAGAAATATATCACAAACACAAGCTATCTTTCTTTTGACAATTTATTTCGTATACGAGTATAAAAACAAACATCTGAGATAAAACTGCACAAGACGCACTTTCCAACGAAGTTTACGACTCAATTTTATTTTTTGATCTTTTCTTATAAATTTTCGAAAAGTTCTTATCTCCACATCCAGACAGGAGAGTTTATTTTTAGGGACAAAAACTTTTATAACATTTTCGTGGGCATGACTTTTTTAAAAAATCAAGAACATATCCTATTTAAACGTAAATACAATACAGATAAAAAAATAAGCCTGAGATAACTTATTGTTTGAAACAGGGCTCTCTCGCTTAATTCTTCAATGCCAATATATGTGTAGATCACGAAAACCTGATAACGCAAATGTCATAATAATAAAAAGTCGTAAAAATGAGTATGAAAGAAAATTAACAAATCATGTTCAAATAAATATTAGAGCGCATTTGAAAGAAAATTAGCAAATCGTGCTTAAATAAATATGAAAGCGCATTTAAAAGAAAATTAACAAACAACGTTTAGTTAAATGTAGAAACTAAGGATCGACCGAAATTACTTATTAGGTCAAAACAGAAGCCTAAACTGAATTTCGGACATATTGTTATTTTTGGCTTATTAAATAAAAGTGAAAACGAAAATGCCTAAACTGTTTAAGCGATTAATCGTCTTAATACTGGCGTGATCTTCACAACATGGAATCGAATTTTATATACAGAGTGACGAAATAATTCTTTATGTAGCCTCGCCATTATATAATCTACTTAGTTTTTAATTTTCCAAAAAACGTTGAAAAATTCTAAATTTACATATAAAACTACTGAAAAGCATAAGAACACTCGACTGTTTGCATTTTAAAAATTATGAACTATTTTAATAAATTTGATAAATCATTCTTTAAAAATAATTAAAATTCAAATTAATAAAAATTAGAAGGTTTTCTTGTATATTTTTTCTTGTTGTAATTTCGAAATTTATATTGATATATTAATCAATTGATAAATTGATGTATATGATTAAATGCAGAGCAAATGAAACGGCTATTTTCAAAAGTTTATCTAAAGATTGGTTTATTAATATACATTTCGAAATTATATTAACCAAGAACATGCAAGAAAACTTATTAAATTTTATAAGTTTGAATATATCACTATACTTTTAGAAAATCTGAGATATAATTAAAAATATATATTATATAAATTTTATAGAACTATTCCCCCTCTGTAAAACTGAGAACATTGTTGCATAATAAAATTGATCCACTGCAGAAGGAGAAATTCTGAGGAATCTATAGAACCCCAGTCACTAAAGAAGAAAAATGAAAATAATAGGAAGTATTATGAAGTAAAATAATATGTATTTATGATCTTACGTAAATTCAAAACTCGTTTGAATGAACTTGTTTCACATATTAAATACTATAGAGTTAAAACTGCACTTTCAAGAGTAAAACAAGAGGAATCAGTTATAATACATTCTGATCAAGCTAAATTAATTAAACGCATATAAGCCTATAACAATTCAATAACGAAAAAGTCTGTAAAAGTATTATGTAGAAAAGATGAACCATACAACCATTCATTCTCCTATAATATTTCGAAGTTTTGGTATAGGCTGTATGGAATAGTTCAAGACAATACATGATTTTCGCAACATCTTAGCTTTCCTCTTCTGTTTTAATTGTTAGTTCCATTCTCCAACAGTAAAATGTTGCATTTTACCTTTTTATTATTGTGTTTTGTATGTTTGATGTATAGCCCTTATTAAGATCAAAAATTTGCTCGAAAACGCTTAGTTTTAGGAAAATGCAATTTTGTCATTTTAAACAGCTTCACTAAAAGTTTTTTTAAATGATATATGTCTTTTAGAACATTAATATAATTTTTCCCATTTATATATTAATAATTGGATCCAAACTTATAGGATTAAAGTATATTCAAATGAAATCAATGGAGTTCTGTGGTGCTAAACGGTTGTATTTCAATTATTTCTTTATATTTATATACGAGTATAAAGAAATTAATATACATTAACTTAAAAAAAGTATTTTTAAATAAAAAGATCTATAGAATGGCCGGTTAAGAAAACTTGTATAAGGTTTATAGTAAGGGATAGGGGAGCACGTTTGAACATTTTTTCAGAAAATCAAAACATTTCTTAATAGAATTATATTTATTGCGTTTTAAATGTTACATAATTTAAAAAAAATGTATTTTTTGATTATGTGAACCAGAAATTAAAACTTTTCCACGAATAGTTTAATAAAATTACGAAATAGTTAAATAAATACGAATAGTTAAATAAGTTGTGAGGATTTGAAAAGATGAAAGATTTCTGTTCAAACCTGCCCCATGTAGGAGTATCTATGAACAAGTAAAGGCTACCTTTGAACAAATGAATAAAATATAAATATATTGAGAGATTTTATAAAAAGCTGCATATGCTTCAGAAATATAAAGTAATATGAATAAAATTAAATAACTAAATTATATTGAAATTTCTATTTTTTTTATTATTTAACCAAACTTTAATCCACCAAAGTAGGTGTGAAATGTCGCTCATTGTTGAAAAAACACAGTTTCTCTCCAGTTGTGTTTGGATGTGAAAACTTTTTTTTCAATATCCTTCAAACACACCAATGTGATATCTGACGCTTCTGGAAAATTAAAATTTTTCATTCACTCCTTTTATATAGAAACCTGGTATAAAATTCCGTTTTATACGTTAATAAAACCAGAAATACTGTTTGGAAAGAGTAAACGTTTAGAGAAACCTACTAACTCATGAATTATTATTGTGTATTCAGGATTTGCAACTATCTAATAAATGAATGACACATCAGATTTGAAATTTCCCAACACTGATACATCCAGAGGTTGGAATCTACGCGTGCAGTAACGAAAATTGTTAAGAGTATAAGTCCGTGGCCTTTGATATTCTTAATTTAATTCTTTTCATAAAAATAATTTTCAAAAATAATAATAATTAGTTACATCAACAACTATTTTCTTCGTAGTTTTAAATGTTTTCAATTATTATTTATCTCCAGTTTATTCGGTGGTTTATCTCTGATCAATGGTGCCCCAATTTTTCTGTCCGAAAGTGCCCCATCACATGGAGTTCAACATTACAACGATTTACTCAATTCGGCTAAAGAATTTGAATAAAACAAAGTTTATAAACTAAAGCTAACATCTTTATTTATGTTTTGAACAATACATTAAGGTTTTAGGGATACAAAACCGTAAACAAAAATCTTACAACTCTATTTTTTTAAGTTTAGATTCAGGAGGGAGAAAATTACATACATTGCTTTGACGGTATTGTTTATAAAAAATGGTGCAACTTTAAATACTTATTGTATTGAAGCAGTAGTAGTGTACTGCCATACACATTTTTAAAAAATAATAATTTTTTCAAGGAAAATATTTAGAATATACAAAGGTGCCCCCAGATTAAATATGCCCTCCTCTACCCTACTCTGTAGAAAAACTGTTACATCGAAAATAATTCCCCAGATCATTAAGAATTCTACAAAAACATTCGCCTTAGAAGATGTATTTTACACAAGACTTCAAAACTTTTTTAAAAAAGAGTTTTTGTCTGCAGAAACGTTTTCTAATTTATAAAATTCCAAACCTTACTTTAAAGTATTTTCGTAAGTGGTATTATTTATTTTTTTAATTATTGTCAATCATATGGAATTTTTGACATTATCCGGTAGTGTTATCTGGAAACACTGACTTGATATTAGGTACCTTTAGCGTCCAAAAGATATCGACAATGACAGTTGGATCAGGAGCGAATTGATCTGTAGTCGCAAATTACTTCAAAAGCATTCTAATGATTTTTTTAAGAACTGTCCTAACCATGAAAGATACATTTTTGATTTAAATATGCAAATTTGTAAATTGATACCTTTGAAATAGCACCATATGCTAGCATCGCTAAAACATTTAACGGCGAGTGCGAAAATATAAAAAAAAACTGTTCAAAAATTTGCAGCAATAATTTTTATGATGACTATTCCAACGAGACGTAAAAGTGCGAAATTTAATGATTCGTCGGTAAACATTACTGAAAGTAAAAAACGCAGATTAAACTAGCGTAGGCGCGCTTGATGATTTAAAAAAATGATTTAATTAATGTATGGGATAATTGTGAAAAATCTAAGTCTCCGGCAAATTTGAACATAGGTTGAAATAGCCTCATCTAAATTTTCACATCTGTGAATGCAATAGATTACTCTAGCCATTATCTCAAACAAACCCACACACGTACACAGGTAAAGCGAAATATAATTTTTAGGATATTTTTAAGTAATGTATCACGCCTGTAAATTCGTTATTTTAATTTAATACCTGATTGAAATACACTTTTAAGTTACACAAAAGCGTTTTTATTGATTTTTAAGACTATAATAATATAAACCAGTGAATGTAAGAATTTCTTTCCTTAATGCCTGTTACAATTTATTCCATTTTTTAATTTATGTACATGTGTTTGCAGCACAAGAAGCAATAAAATGTCGTTAAATAAATTATCACAAAAATAGATGTCGAAATTTGTCTTGTACAATAGTTGAAAATAGCTTTTATGAGAAAAATATATTTCAAAATTGTTAATTTAAAAGATGCTTTCATGTTATAAAGAAAACTAATGAAGTAATGAAGTTACCATAAAGATTTAATCAATAGCGAGACACGAACTGCATTAAAAAAATACAAAACAACGCAATCGAAAAGTTGCAGCACATATTTTAGAATATTAACGAATGTTAAGTAACTTTATCCAATACGTTTTGGAAAAATATAAAATCATCGTTAAAAAGAATGTTGCACTTTTAAAATTTACAAAATACGTGACATTATAAGATTTTTAGTATATAATATACTATAAGGAAAAAAATAAAAGCATCATGATAAATTTTAAATAACTGCATATTACAGTGAAACATTATACAACAAGTGCTGTTATCAAATCTGAAATATCCTGCAATTGCGAAAAAGAAAATTTCATAAAAAATACAATATATTCGAGACCATAAAAGAAATCTCTAGAGAATAAAGCAATATATTTATCTTGAAATTCAATCTTTCTCCTCTAACCAGGAATTTAAACTTCTTTTACATACATTTTCAATGTTTACATTTTATCTTACTTGATATAAATTTCGAGGCTTGAGAAAAATTGCGATGTTATTTTAAATATACATAAACTTTACTGAAAAATGTTAAATAAAAGAAAATTTTTAAAATATTATTTGACGTGATATTCACAATATTAAAGAAAGTCCTTCATGAAAAAAAATATTGTATTACATTAAGAAAAGTACTATGGCATATAATTAACAATTAAAAAATGCAATAACGAAAAAAAAATAATTCAAGAAAAATACAATAAAAAACTTAACTAGCTTAATAAATTGCAGCTTTTTTTTATTCACAGTGTGAGTATTTTAAATACTTACTGACAGATACAGGTATTATGTAGCTATTAGATATATATACAGGATGGTTCCAATTTAACTATTTATCTTTATTTTCAACTATCTGTATAAATTGAATAAATTGAATAAATAAATAATCCTAATAGATAACCATATAAATCCATATAATAATCAAAAATAAACCAAAAGAGGTGTGTTTACTATTTCAGAAGGAAGACGAACAATGGAACAATAAAAATAATAAAAACAATAACCATAAACAGATAACGCTACGGGTTCTCTCGTTGCAAAACAAGGTTAATAGACATATATTTTAACTCGCAGCTTTTCCTCCAATCGAAAAGAAACTCCTTCTGTTACTTCACAAGAATCCAAGAAACGAAAGGAGAGTGAAATTTGCACAATTAATTACAATGTAATTCTAATTGAAAAATAAAGAAATGTATTTTATTTCAAGTGCAAAGAAATAAGAAATCTTAAGAATAAAATATATAAGAGAAAAATTCAATAACGAAGTGCAATGCAAGTAGGAGAATCGATCTTCAGAGTATTTCTTATAATGATATACATGCAGTTTTATATCATTGGTTGTTTACTGTGTTACTTTCATGTTTTTACTTACTCATCATACATAATCTAGAGTCTTGAAAGCGTTTTAAAAATCGCTTTTTTAAAAACAGAATTACGTGTTTTAAGTACTGGAGATTCCGAAAAACATAATTTTAGAGAAAAATATGCCATCCATCTTTCTGTGTATCGGTAAACACTCTATTTCCTGAACAAATTGAAAGAGACACTTAAATTGCGGTGCGTATTTAGGATGTAACAAAGGTAAACACCTATTGAATATCTCTAATATCGATTATCCGAAACTCTTTTTCGGACTCTTGAAATATTTCAAAACTCTGCTAAATGACACACACAAATTTTCAAAATTGTTTATTTTAAGGAGTAAATATAAACATTCTTAAAGAATAAAGTCAATCGGATAATTTGTTATTGATATATTTGTAATAATATTTCCACACTCTTCGATTTTTCATGATCCTGTATTTCATTCAAATTTCAATTGTATATTAGGCACTTAATCCGACTCAGTAAACTGTTAGATAATATGATTATTATTTTCGAATAATAAGGATGTTTTATTTACATAATTTGGTACTATTTGATTATCCCATCGACGAGAAAGCTATTGCCAAACTAACAAGGAGAGGATACGAGGCTTGTGTCTCCGAATTGGATATTCGTTTGTGTATCGATAGAGTATAGTTAGTATATAAATATATGACAGCCATAAAGCGCAATACCCAGGGGAAAATAACCCTTAAAGTTCATGCTATGGTTTATAATTGGATAAATTTCCGCCATCGGCAAGCGCCTCCATGGCTTGATCGGTAGAGCGCTGTGCTCGAGTTTTTTCCACCTGGGATCTAACCCCGCTGCAACCTTTTTTTTCGGAACGAAAATTTACAGTGATTATTTTTGAACCGCAATTCAAATAATATGCATGACAATTGAAATTTACAAAAAATATAAATTGAATTTACTTTTTTGTGAGATATAAATGCATTTTTAACTGCAAAATTTTGCATGTTTAAATATTTTATGTAAAAAAAAAAGTAATTTAATTTATTTGTCTATAGACCACAATTTTTATTTTGTTATTTAAAATTGTTTACATTTCTTGCTATGAATAAAATACTAACTATTACAGACAAATAAATTAAATTCGTTTTATAAATGCGTGAATAATAATATTTTAATTTGTTTCATTATAGAAATATAATAAAACTGTATTATATAAACATATTAAACAAGAAAAAATACTACATAGACGCTTATTCTAATTAAAAATCCAGAATCCAAAATTAAAAAAAAAATTAATATATAAAAATCATATTTCAAATAAACCTGGAAGTATTTCAAGTATTTGCACGGAAGGAAAATTAAAATAACATTTTTGTTTACATATTTTAACTTATTTCTATGTTTAAAATAGTAGCAAATCACAGAAAAAAAACTAGATAATTTTAAATAACAATAAAAAATGGTACTACTGGGTTATCCCATAGACCATTTTCGCCAAATTATAAAAATCGCCAAACTAAAAGCCAAGTTAAATTTGTTGACATAATTTTTATTTTACATAACAAAAGAACAGATAAATTAGTAAAACATAAATAAAAATATAGTTAAAAAGTTAATTTAAAATCACTTGATGATGTTTTAAAGATATGTATCGTGTTTGATGTGACATTCATAATCATCCATTATTGGCATTTAATCTTATAATTTGGTGAAAAATTTTTGGTCGACGGGATAACCTAGAAGTACCCAAAAAATTTCATAGTATATAAAATAAATATGCTTACTTAAGAAGAAACCATGTGTACACATTTAAATATGCGAAATTTCGCAGCTAATAATGCTCTCAAATATCTCACAAAAAAGTCAATTTAATTTATATTTGTAAAAATTTCAATTGTCATGCATATTTTTTGAATTGCGGTTCAAAAATAATCACTGTAAATTTTCGTTCCGAATAAAAGGTTGCAGCGGGGTTTGATCCCAGGTGGAAAAAACTCGAGTCTAGCATTATACCGATCAAGCCATGGGGGCGCTTGCCGATGATGGAAATTTATCCGATTATAAACTATAGCATGAGCTTTAAGGGTTATTTTCTCGAGACCCCCTGGGTATTGCGCTTTATGGCTGTCATATATTTATATACTAACTATACTCTATCGATACACAAACGTTTAACCAATTCGGTGACACAAGCCTCGTATCCTCTCCTTGTAAGTTTAAAGGTCAATAATAGCTATTTCTAAATGTCACATTCACTTGACTTTAAACACCTTACACATGATTGGTACCTCATTAAGTGATTTTTAATTCTACGTTTTATTTCGGTTGTTATAAAACTTTTACTAATTTATTTGTTATTTTGTTATTTAAAATAGCATTTATGCTAATTTGTATAATCTACGAGTTGTTTGGCAATTTGCATAATTTGTTGAAATTGGTCGATCGGATAATCAAGTAATACCCGCAATTCAGTAATAAAGTATCATTATGCATTAAAAATATTTAAATATACGTTTAAGTTTTATTTTGGAATTGCATTGCATTTTATAAATAGTTTACATACGTACTATTTTTATATTTTATATTATACATATGGGTAGGTATTACTGTTGCCACCAACAATTAGTTTGTTATTTTGTTAATTTTATTTTTTAAAGAGTACATTTAAATTAAATTATTTTTTAAATAGTAATGTGTTTAGCATATTAAATAAATATATTCCTTCCATTAAAAAAGAAAAAAATATCTAGCATTTTCTAGTAGGTACAATATTTTATATGGTGGCATTCCAATCTCCATTTTCCTTAATTTTGGTACAAAATATTAATTTGGAAAACGCTTAAAGTGTCTGAAAGCAATGCGGAACAAAATGGCAGGCAAAAGAATTACACATTCACACACACACACAAAGTGATGAATATTTTTCTGTAATCTTTTATATTGTATATGTTGCGAGTAAAGAAAATTAATGGTACTTTTTAATAGAATAAATAATAGACTAATAATTAAAATATTATTAATTAAGATATTTATTTAAAATCTGTGTTACGCATTTTATTATTTTTTAGTTGTAAATATAATCCTTATATTATGTATTACAAATATTCCTAGTACCTTACTTTTTATCTTTATATTATATGTATTATTTATTATATAAAAAACAAAAGGTCGAGACAAAAGAATGATTTCCAGAATAAAGTCTAAACTGTTTCTTTTCTAACTGCATATATTTCTGTTTAGCCGTCCTCCATTTGCGAAGTAAGTATGAATAAAAGGATTTCTCGAAGAAAAAACTTTTTTTTTAAATAAAAATTAGACCATCTATCTAGATATTTAGAAAAATTATGTTAAA
Organism: Maratus speculifer; assembly: GCA_964019185.1. NCBI lineage: Eukaryota > Metazoa > Arthropoda > Arachnida > Araneae > Salticidae > Maratus > Maratus speculifer. Next base: position 162,046,910 of record OZ025294.1, on the reverse strand, counting down.
CGAGGAAAATTGTAGAAAATGTATATGCAATTTCTGTAATTTCAGTACCCACCAAGCAATGAATAACAAATTATACCATTTACCAAGCACTCACTATCGTAGTTCTTTACAAAGTGTTTCTTATGATAATCGATTATCCAAATATGGACTCGAGACTGATGTCCTCTGTTGTGTGTGCTTTGGGGGTCTTTCTAAGGCTGCAAACACACAAAAATACTTTTGGGATTAGCAGGCAACGCGTTTTTTGTCCTCGGTCGGAGCATTTGATGCTAACGGCTTTTCCAGTTCAACTTCAATTCAAGTGTAGGACAAGAATCTTTCCCTTAAGTAGGGTTATGATAGTTATCTTTCTGATTATTGTATCTCCCTCGTTTTCTATTATCAGTAAACCGCAGATGGGGAGAAAAGAAGAGAGGTCCAAAAATTAAGTTGAACTTCAGAAAACTGCACGTCTGAACCATGCTTAAGGGATCTTAATACATATCTATTCAAAATTCGTAGTAAACTAGGGAAAATTCTGAATGGTTACGCCGACAAGACCAATTGGGTTTGAATCCAGCACCTCCCGTCTACGAGTTTTCAGAGCAGTGATAGAGTGTTTTTGTCAGATTATAAAATTGGTTAATTTAGAAGAAAATTACATTTTTTTTAATCAAATGCACAAAATGTATTGTGGTTACTGATTTCACTACCTATTTACAATGGGAGTTCACTTTTTTACAATTTTTACTTCAGTGTTTAACAAATCATTTCCCACCTTTTTTTACTTTTGGTATCTATGGAAATCATTTCATATTTAACCATGACTGAAACAAAGACCCGAATTTCAAACCATTAAACTTACTATCAACTTTTTGAACGTTATTTAAGGTATTTCCTATGTGGTTCATTAAAATTTAATTCTCACTCTCCCTGTGTTAATTTGTATCTATGCCCCATTCTACACTTTTCATATCTGTTTATAACATCTTAATCTTTTGTAACATAATTCTATTTTTGTTCTATTATTTATTTATAAATAGTCTTTAAATTGTACAACTTTCACAAACATCGTAATTTACACACGGTACAATTTAATCCTAAAATTGTTATAGTCAAAAACAAAACATATCTGTGAATTAAATTCTATTTTTTTTACGTTATAAATACACTTAAGAGGTCAACTCTATATTTATCATATTGTAAACGTAATTTTTTAAAATCTAAATATCCACTGGAACATATTTGAACTCCTCAAATCAACAACGACTGACAATTCGAAATCCATGTCCGTCTAAATGTCGTATCCCAATACCGAAAAAATGTAAAAGGAATTTTTAGAATTATTTGAAATTGTTTCTAGATTATTTTTCTGATTTATCAGTCTCTTTAAAGTAATAAACAAATATTTATCATAAATTGTTTTGTCAGAAAAATTTCTAAGATTTCCATAACCTTTATAAAATAGCAAAGTGTCTTATAATAAATCAAGAAATTTTGAACTGTCTCAATACTTTTTTTTAAATAAAGTTTTAAAAATGTGGCACACAGAATGAGTTCTGCGGTTTAGGCAACAAAAAACATGCAAAAGAACTTCAAACCAACACAAGAATAGGCAATGATCTCATATTACATTTTAATGTTATTAAAACTAACCTTGTAAATGCTTCTGAATAGAATAGAAGAGAATATTTCTTTTTATATTCAGGAAATAAAAATTTCATTTCAAACTTATTTTTGAAGTATCTTAAAACACATAGAAAAAAATAGAGTATACTGCAATTAAAAATGGAAAGTTTTTTTTTCCTTTTTTCAACGTGTGAATAAATAAACTTTTGACTTCCAGCTGTATTTCAATCGAAGCGAATTTTCCTTCTTGAAATGTAATCATAAGAAACATTTTATCAGAAGTTACTACTTTTGATTAATATTATTTTTTATTTTTTTATTTTATTTTTACAGTTATAATTGATCAACTAAAACTATTTTGTGGCGAATTTAGCTTTTAAGCAACAATAAGAAGATTAAATTAAAAGTAATTTAAAAACTTACAACTATTATTTGGAAAATGATTTATTCAAATACTAATATTTGAGATATAAATAAATTCCAAATTTTAAAAAATATACTTTATGTATACATTACGTGTTTATTTTAGAGTTAAACAGGGGTGAACCATATCAAATATATGCTTATTTATGTAGCCACTTTCTTCCTAAAGGATTTATTTATTTTTAACAAAATAAAGAGGTAATAATGGGTTTTTTTAGTTTATGAATTCATCCAATTTCATATATTGTTATATCTTAAGAATTTTATTATAAAGAATGTGTATATATCTTAATTAAATTTTTCATAAATTTTTAGTTAGCTTTTTGTCTTTGTAGAGGAAATATTCTAAAAAATGAGAATATTATATCATGTGAATATCACATATGCCTCAGATATCTCAATTCTCGACTGATAACAACAAAAATTCCCCAAATAGTTAATAATAATTGTGTGAACATTATTTTATTTTCAATTTAAATAACTATTTGGGAAAATAAACTTGCATATATATATTAGTGCTATCGTTAAATGAAAAAAAAAGGAGTGTTCTATATATTTTTTCGACATTCTAATTTAGACGAATAGATATTTAACATGCATTTTAATATACTTTGCAAATAACATTTTTTTATTTAAATGTTTTTATTTTAACACACGTACTTAAAAAATACTATAAAGACTACATTTACAAAATATTTATATTTTAATGATTGCTGTTTTTTTTTAATATTATTGTGTATTTCTTTTTCTGTCTGTAATTATCGGTATTACATAAACTTTTATAAACTATAGGAAAGAGCTTAGGATTAAAATGTCATGATGCAAGTTAAAAGTAAAACAGAATTTTATTTTGCGATTACTCAAACTAAAACTATTATTTTCAAGACAAAAAAGTTCATACTTATTTTCAAGAATCTCCAAAGATCTGCTAAATTTTAAGTTAAAAATGCTGTATCATTTTTTATTTATGCAATTATTTTTTAAGTAAATTTCATTTTAGTCTAAAATAGCATATCACATTTGTAAGAGGGACTGTCTAAATCGTGTGTAGTAAATCAAAATACTATGAAATACTTGCAAGACTTATAAATTTCAAGTAGAGAAAGATTTTAGCTAAATTCTTCATAAGAAAATCAATTGTACTTAAAAGAACATTTAAAACACATTATGTAAGAAAAAATTACAATGTTGCATTTTTTTAGTCGGAAGCAAAAAGTTTCTTCTGAAACATGTCTAAAATATATATGCACGCGTGTGAAGGAAATTTATTACTTCAGTAGTTCAGAAAAGTTGTTTTTTAATAAGTAAGCCCGCGTTTATGCATAGTATATTTGTGGTATGATAACTGTTTGTAATGCTTATAAAATTTAAATATTTTTTTCGTAAATAATTGCACAAACTTTAAAAAAAAAAAAAAGTAAACCATTAATAGAAGAATCATGTACATAGTGTTAAAGGTATCAAGATCTCATTTTTAATGCCATTAATTTACAGTTTATGAGGAATGCATAGTTTATTAAGCAATCTAAATTAGAATTCGGTTGAAATAAAAATTATTTTAGACAAAAATATTACTCTTTATATAAAAAAATAGCAAGAATACAAACGTTTCAAGTTGAAAAGTTTCAGATTTTTTATTTTTTATTACACATATATATATAAGTGTGTGTGTGTGAATTCTTTTATTTTGTTTTAATGCTCTGTTAATAAACAGACTGAATAACTTTTTATGATCAGCAGGTACTTTTGTGGGTATACAGATCGGTAGAAATTTGTATTACAATATATCCTAAATGACATACACATGCTTCTATTTTATGCAGTCTTTAGGTAGCAGCAAAAACATTGTTTTGAACCCGGGTTTCGCGCCTAGCTCTGGATTGAAGTAGTTCGTGAATACGACTGTAAATTGCACTGCGAACAGACGTTAATCTGAGATTACAAGTTAAACTGAAATGATAAGTTAAACTGTAAAAATGGGTAAAAAATAACAGTCTGTGGGAGGCTAAATCAATTTAGGGGTTAATCTAAAACTAGAAGGGTAAAACCAAGCATTCTATTATAATATAGATACTAGCAGGAGTGACCGAGCTAAACTCGGTCAAAATTAACTTTATGTTCAACTGGATATAGTATTATTACTGTATCATTCACTGTATATTATAACTGTAAAACATGTTATTTATAATAGTAGTATTTTCAAAAACAATCAATAAGAAAACTATGTCTGTATGCACATGTTCATAAATTTTACTTTATTTTAAAATTTACAACGAAAGGATATCGATCCAAAACAGTTTTTTAGTTCGACTCTGAATGGTCTTGAATCCTATTAACAATGTATAAAAAATTTCTTCACATTCTGAAAGACAATATTTTTTTGCCAGATATAGCCAAATTTGGAGACATTTTTTAAATTGGCGACAAATACGTGGTTTAGCTTTCGTAATATTAATAGTCGAATCAAATTTGATCAAACATGTGACTTAGCACAATGGGCTTCAGGTAATTAAAAACAATATAATGTAAAATTAATCAAAATCGTTTAAGACATTTCTTAGGTAAAATTAGCTTAACAGCATTCAGCAATAAAGCGAAATGATCCACTAATATAACTTTGTTTAACGTGCGACTTAGTCCACTAATCTTCCCGTGACAAAAAGCGTTTAGTTACAGAATTTAGGTAAAATTCCTTGAGTCGTTATTATATATAATTAGAATGACCCAAAATGACCCACTAATCAAATTTTTGCGAGCATGTGTCATAGCCCAATGGTTTTCTCTTTCCCCAAAACGATATAATGCAAAGTGCAGTCAAAATGGTACGAGCCATTTTCTACATAAAATTCGCATGACCATCATGACCACAAATTACCTTTATAATCGAAATCTCTCGAACATGTGACTTAGCCCATTAGTTTTCTCGTGTCTAAAAATTGTTACATACAAAATATCGTTAAAATCGATCCAGCCGTTCTGTAAATATAAATAGCTTGACCCAGACCCTTAATGACCCTTTATTATCCATTAATCAAAATTTCTCGAATGGGTGACCGAGCCAAATGATTTTCTTGTGTCAAAAAAAGTTATATACTAAATTTCTTTAAAATCGATCCACCTGTTCTTTAGATATAGCTTGACATGGTCCAGTATGACCCACCATGACTCACAAATGACCCTTATACTTGAAATCTCTCAAACATGTGAGTCCATTAGTTTTCTCATGTCAAACAACTGTTACATACAAAATTTCGTTAAAAACGTTCACGCCTTTCTTTAAATATAAATAGCTTGACCCAGACCCTTAATGACCCAACATGACCCATTAAAATTTTTTCTTGAACATGTATCCTAGCCCATGTTAGCCCATTAGATTTCTCGTGTCTAAAAATGTTACATGCAAAATTTCGTTAAAATTTCATCCTGCCGTTTTTTAAATATAAATAGCTTGACCCAGATACTTTATGACACTTTATGACCCATTAATTGAAATTTCTCGAACGTGTGACCTAGCCCAATCATTTTCTCGTGCTAAAAAATGTTATATACAAAATTTTGTTAAAATCGATCCACCTGTTCTTTAGATATAGCTTGACATGATCCATTATGACCCATCATGACACACAAATGGCCCTTATAGTCAAAATCGCTCAAACATGTAATTTAGCATTACAAAAACTCAACTCAATATTACTCAAACATTAGTTTTCTCATGTCAAAAAACTGTTACATACAAAATTTCGTTATAATCGATCACGCCGTTCTTTAAATATAAATAGCTTGATCCAGACCCTTAATGACCCAATATGACCCATTAAATTTTTTCTTGAATATGTAACCAAGCCCAATGTTTCTCTCGTGCTCGAAAACCATAAAATGCAATTTTTAGTCAAAATTGCGTGAGAAAATCTCTAGATAAAAATAGCATGGCCCACAATGACCCCAAAAATGACCCACTAACCGAATTTTCTCGAACATGTTACCTAACCCAATGGTCTTCTTGTAATACAAAACGATGAAATATAAAATTTGGTCAAAATCGTTAGAGCCGTTTTTTAGATAAAAATGGCTTGACCCATGTTAACCCAAAAATGACCCACTAATCGAAATTTTTCGAACATATAACCCATTCCAATAGTTTTCTCGTGCCAAAAAACGATTGGATACAAAATTTCTTTAAAAACAAAGGAGCCGTTCTCTAGATATAAATAGCTTGATCCTGACCCATTATGACCCAAAATGACCCAATAATCGAATTTTCTCGAACATGTGACCTAGCCCAATGGTCTTCTCGTGCCCGAAAATGGTAAAATCCAAATTTTGCGAAAATCGTTAGAGCCGTTTTTGAGATAAAATTTACACACACAGACACACACACACACAATTTTTGCTCGCATTATAGTATAAGATATTATAATAGAATTCAATGTGCAAAATTTAATTATATTTAATGTGTAAATTGTAAAAAGTAACAGAGGAAACTAATTTAAAATTATCTAATTACATGAATTAATCTAAGTAATTGAAGAAGCATAAAGAGGGATAATATTTACATTATAATACCTCCTTATGAAGTCTTCCAAATTTCGTATTTAGAAGGAAATCTAACACTATTATTGAAAATTACAAGTAAAGTTGCGAAAAGAGATAAAAAGCAGCGGTTCGTGAGATGGCTGAAAGAAATTATGATTTAATCAAATCCTAGAACGGTAAAATCTTGCCTTCTCATATTCGGATTACAAACTGCAAACGGTAATTCGAGAAACGAATTTAAAATCATCTAATTACATGAATTAAATTTTATGTTACATAGTGAATGAATTACAAATAGTTTTTATATATTTAAGACCGTTTTCATAAGATCAGAAACTAACGTTACGGGTTAATAGAATTTTAAATTTTGTTTTCTTTCAAATGTTCATGCGCTGTTGATATAGCTTAAACGGGGATGATGAGTGAGGTTACAAAGCATCTTATAAAAGTAAATAAATATTTTATTTTATTATTTAGAAATGCTGTAACATCAATGCAATGGCATCATGTTATTTATGGAATGGGGTTAATGAAATAAAAAGTGCAGCTCTGAATAATGTACAATAAGAACACATTAATTAAAATAATTTCAAGTATTATCTACATTTACACATTTTTCTGAATTTATGAAATGATAACAACTTACAAAGTCAATGCCATAGGTTAAGTACACATAAAAGAGAGGTAATTGTTTGTATGAAATGTTTAATTTTTATGATAAGTAAGGGATTTTAGAAATTAACACACTTACCTGTGTAAATATCATTATGCATAAATTACAATAGCATAACAATTTGTGTAAATTGAGATATTTTTCATAACTTACACATTTATTTTTTTTAACAAGTGATTACAAAATATACACTTCATTTTATAAGCTAAAATATACATAAAAACAGATAAAACTTTGCAAAAATGAGTAATTTTCATGATAAATGTATAATTTTAGGAATTTACACACATATGCATGTAAATTTGTCTATTTTACACATTTAGTTTTTAGAATGTATATTAAAAATAAATATTTCAGTGAAAATGTACCATTCATCTCCAATTTAATACAAAGTAAAAGAAATTATTTCAGGTCATGAAATTCATAAATAATCTTCATTTATCGATATTTCTAAACTTTCTAGTTTTTTTAAATGAACACGAGAACAGGGAAAAATATACTGAATGAGCTTAAATTTCAAAATAAGATAAATATTACTGTTTTGTACTAATCATTCTCTTCATATTTCACAATGTTGTTGTTTCATTATGTACTATTTTTAATAATTTGTGTGATAAATAGTTTCTCGAAATCTGTATATCTTTTTATATTAAATCCTTTTTGGATATGTGTAATTTTATATACATGTATTCACAAGTTATCTGATTATGTTAATGCATCAAAATTTTCTTATAGAATAGCCTTGTAATCAATCATAATGAGTATAAAAAGACACAGAAGATATCGCTCACCCGCAAGAAAAATGAGACATATTGATAGTAAATTTCACAAAAAAGGCAAAAGAAAATTTGCATAATATTACAATATATATTTTTTAGGTTTTTCCAAAATCTCCTTCTGTCTCTATCCCCTTCGTGCGATTTGAAATTAATGAACTTGCCCCAGATTTTATGCGCCTAGATTTTAAGTATTAGTTTGCAAAAAAAATTGAGTACAATTTTTTAATTTATCGTGTCCATAAAAATTTGATATATATATATATTTATATATATATATAAACACACACACACACACACACATATATATATATATATATAAACTTTTTACTGAAAGTAGTTTTGGAATCTCGGGATCATGATTGGTGTAGATCTGCAATAGGTAGTATTTCAAACAAAATCTACCTAAAAGCGTTGATTAAACGTGTGGAATTAAAAATACTGTGTTAAATTAAAAAAAAGAAAGTGGGAAAATTGATTATTAAAAGAATTCGGAAATAATTAATTTAGAATCAACTCGAACATGTATACATACATACATATATATATATATATATATATGTATATATATACATATATTCATGTATATATATATATATATATACACTGTAAAAATATTTACAGGCTTCACACCAAAAATGGTGTATAGTAACCTAAAGCAATGTAAGAAAACGCCACAATAAAGAGGTGTAGTAAACCACAAGCAATCGACTAATGTAAACAAACCCCACTTTTGATGGCAACTTAGTTGCCACAATTTTTGGTGTACGATAAGTAAAATGTTTAGAATGTAAGTTATAATAAATTGTTTCAATTAAAAGAAAGTTTTGCAGCCTCTTTTCTTGAAGCTATTTTTTTTTAATTATGGCTGTATTAATTTAAAAGGTAATTTTTAAATTATTTTTTACATTGATCTTTAAGTACACTAAATAAATGATAGTGTGAATTGATAAACAACGAAATATTTATATAATTTTAACAGCAAAATAAAAAAAGAATTAAATATTACATTTTAAATTTAATGCAGCCATAATTTAAAATAATTTCACGAAAAGAGGCTGCTAATCTTTCTTTTATTTGAAGCAATTGTTTATAACGTACATTATAAACATATTACTCGCTGGTAAACAACGAAAATACCTATATATTTATACTTTCACTGCAAAATAAAAAATAATTTAGAGATTACATTTTAAATTTAATACAGCGATAATTTAAAATAAATAGTTTAACGCAAAGAGGCAGCGAAACTTCCTTTTAATGGAGACAATTTATTATAAGATTCATTTTAGACATATTACTAGTTGGTAAGCAACGAAATTTCCTATGTTTACATGCTTAAAAATAAATTTTTCGTATGTTAATATTGCATCCAGTAAGCTAAATAACATCTAATAACGATTTTATTATGAAAATATTTTTGTTAGAGATCGGACAAACGCTATAGTCATGTGTTATAAAATATTTTTGTAACAAAAATTATAATTACTCTTAACTATTTCTATAAAGTTAATTCGGAATTTCTAGGGTTTTTTTTTTTTAAGAAAATATAAAACATGAGCTACGTATGATGTTAAATTACCTAAAAATTATACAATTTAATGCATAATATAAAATAATGAAAAATATTAACAATGCCAGCTATCAAATAAACAAAGCGGTATATAAAAAGAGTCGATTACAACTTTTATACTAAAGGAATACTAATAAATACTACTAAGGAATACTACTTAATTCGAAAATGTCGCTATTGTTCTTAAAATGTTAGTGCACTAATGCATTATTAAAAGCATAATCTAACTAAAAATATATGAATAAACATTAAATTAACAATATAAACATTTAGTTCCAAAAGTAGTAAAAATGATTAAATTTTTAAAATAATAGTTTAAATATGGGACACTAATATCTTCTGTGAGGAAACATGAGAAATCAAAAAGAACAATCATTTTACTACATATATACATTTGGGAGGCCGCGCATATTGCGTAATGAAACACTACACCCATGCTTCTTTCTTGGAGATTCCGAAAGAGAAAATTTAGGTCGTATCCTTGTTCATAGCTCAATCTGATTGTGGAGTGTCCAGATCGATTTTACTGTCGTCAAATTTGGGTTTATTATATTCTGTATTGCTGTTGAAAGGTTAATATTTTTTATACTCGCAAAAGAATAATAAGCTTATTTGTGGCTTTATTTATCCTGATTTGCATAAGAACATCATACAAGTCTACTTGGTTTGAAATGGCGAGCATGCACCTCAAACATGCGATCTCGAAAAATCTTTATTTTTTTTTATTTTTGAAAAAAGTTAACAATGTATGAATTTAGAAATAATGTTTAAAAGAACCGAATATTTCAACTTTGAGAAGACTAATTTCTGTACCATTTAGCTTAACGTCCTTAGTGAAAGAAATGACGGAGACTTTATCTTTTATATAGAAGATAAGCGGATATTTAGGCACTATTGCCAAAATTCTTAGACAGCATGATTTAAGACTAGTTTTTAACCATACTAATTATTTTACCCTGTCCAAACTGAAAGATGCTATTTATGTATCCAACTCATGAGGTATGTGTTAATATTAATTATCAGTGCGGTCTTTCCTGTGATTGGCGTACCAAACAAAGTTGAAAATTCTGTATTAAAGAATACCAGCAATCTATTCAAAAACTGGAAACCAATAGATCTTCAATTGCTAAACACTGCTGTGAGATGAACAAATCATTTGATTTCAGCTCAGCTAAAATCATCTCTAAACGAGCTTTCATAAGTGAACGTAATAAAAAAATTACATTATTGTTAATTGAAAATTCGCTATTCCGCTCTTATCAGTTTGTTGGAAATAAAACCCTCTTTATTCTAATTGCTACAAGCCTTTTTCGCACGTTTGGTTGTACTACCTCTACTATTCACCTATTAGTTGAAACCGTATTTTTCTGTTTTACTATTAGTCAAAAAACTTTTCATATATATCCGCTTCCCTTCTGTATAAATGAGAAAGCCTCCATTATTCTTTGTACTGAGGATGTTACGCTAAATGTTAACGAAATTAGTCTGCTAAAGTTATATCACTTGTATGTATTTATTGATGTTTCTAAATTTATATACTGAGCCGAGTAGCATCTTAATAATTTGTTAACGCACTGTTCAGATGTAAGCGAGTTCAATTGTAAAGATAATGCTGTCCCATTTTTAAACAATCAATATTTTCAACTTTTACCTAAAAGCAATCTTTAATTAAGGATTAGAAAACATAACTTCTTAACGTGTTACCTATAACTTTACCTATATAAAAACCCGCACAGTAATTATAGATTAAAATGTACAGAAATTCTAATTCACTTACTGGATAATGTTTCCATCACTGTAAATTCACTTAACAGACTACAATTGGGAGAATGTAACATCCTTTCGTTCTATCTCGTCAGAATCATGATCAAACTAATTATTGTGTTGTTTAATAGCTAATATTTTTGAAAACGTGTCCGATATTTCGAACTTCTGCTCAAATTGTACTAGTTTGTAAATAAAAACTAAATAATTCTCAGTAATTAAAAATCTAAACATATGTTAGCATTAAGAAAATTTTTTTCATAAAAAATGACATCTAGATTTTTTACACATACATATTATGAATGAATGAAAAAGATGAGATTACTGACGAAAATAAAATTTGTATGCTTTTACTGAAACATATATAAAAGTTTTATGTTTTTTGTATAACAGATAATTTTATGAACATGAATTTCCTTTCATAACATTTTCATTTAAAATGTTTTAATCTTCATGCTATTTTTTTCTGGAAAAAAATTAAATGATCTTTGAGCATATCTTTGAGACAATTTGAAATATGTGTTTTATTTAAAAAAAAAATTGTGTACTACAAAATCCATAAACTTTCAGACATTTAAAGATTAATCATTTCGTGATTCTTCCATTAGATCTTTTCTTTGTTAACATTTTTAGCCTGTTAAACTCTAAGATCATTAGTATATTTACTGATCAAGTTTCAGATTAGTAAATTCACTAATCTGTAAATGCATGAGTATATGCATATACATAATAACTATATGCATATACATATATGCATATACATAATAACTATATGCATATACATATATGCATATACATAATAACTATATGCATATACTACTAATATGCATATACATATATGTATATACATAATAACTAATGATTCTTTTACTTCATTTACATGAGTCATGTCAATTTATGTAAAAATATACTATAGTTTGTAAATTTCATATATCAAGTAATAAAATGTGTATTGGTTATTTTTTCATACAAAAATTTACATTTCAAACATTAATGATAAAAATAAACAGATTAAAAATATACTTATCAATGTGACAAACTATAAATTCTCAGATTTTTTTTCGCGACTAAAATAACAAAAGGGATTAAAAAAGGCAATGTTTTAAAAACTTGAAATTTATAGAATAAATCCACATTCTTTATATTAAATACACATATTATTAATAATTGCTAGGTCCAATAAACTAATAATATCTATCTATCTATAAATCTCTCTCTATATATATATAGTATCTATATCAGGGCGCAAAATTTCCACTCGCCAGCTCACCATTGGCGAGTAAATATTTAAGGTTGGCGAGTAAGTTTCATCTTTTAAAATTTGTGCTTCAAATCAAACTATGCAGAGCGATACACGGAAGTATTTCAAAATGAAACGATGATATTTATTTTCAAAAGAAGTAACGATGCTCCGCCGCCTATTTCTTCGTCTTTCCTACAGAAGAATGAAATTCCCGTGTTTGCATCCCCCCCACACACACACTTTCGTACCGCGAACGCGCCTAAACCGAATCGGATCGCTTTTCATTTCTGCGCGATTAGATTCAGGTTTCGTCACCTAAGCGCATATGCTTGAAATACGGGGAAAAATATATGTTCTCTCTCTCTCTCTCTCTCTCTCTCTCTCTCTCTCTCTTTTTTTTTTTTTTTTTTTTTATTTGTTTCTTTTGATTTAGCATTTTTTTTGTTCTGTGGTAGATGGTGGTAATTTAAGCGGTGTTTTAATTAATTTTTTTAAATTGATGCCATGAAGCAAAGTCAAAGGAATAATATGGAATCCTATTTTACTAAAAGTAGTGCATCAAACGAAAAATGCAATAAAGATGTGATCACAAATGTTGAAAGTAAACACGTGCAAACTCAAGCTAAGCGAAGTGAGAATGAATCTGAGAGTAGCAATAATCTCCTTTTCTCTTTTTCCAATTCTGCTAAAATAAATGTGGCAGTGATTCCGAGTCGCCACTTCCAGTTTCAGCTAGGTGGTGAGGCCTACCAAATGGCTTAAGCATAACAAGCCCCACTTCCAGTTAAAAGAAGATTCAACAAAGAGTGGCTAAGTCATTTTGAATGACTTTTATATGATGATAAAACTAATTTTGCAAAATGCAAAATTTGCCAGCAGGTGCCTTCCAGTAATGTTGATAAAAAGTGGATAAATGGCTTTTCTGGGGTGTTTAAAAAAGAGTCATTGTTTTTCACAACCAAAGCAAAGTTGACTGTGAAAATATTGGCATTGAAAAGGCAAAAACATACCCATCCGAAACACAAATGGCAAAATGTGCGAAGGAAATGAACCAACAGATGTTTTCTCATTTGAAAAATGTATTCTGTGTGTTCTACTATGTTGCGTAGCAAGAGAAACTGTTTAAAGACTTTGTAGATCTTTTGTGCTTGACTGAGAAATTGAATGTCGATGTTTAACACAGTATGACAATGGAAAACAATGCAGGTATTTTATCCATTTTATTGCTGAAACTTTGGTGTTAGATTTAGTGGAAAATTAAAAAAAGTGTACATATATCTGCATTCTAGTTGATGGTTCTACAGATCTATCATCTGTTCAGTATGCAAATGTGTATATTCGATACGTATCCACGCAAAAGATAATCATATCAAAGTGTACATATTAGGATTATTAGAGCTGCCAAATTCTACTTCAGCCAGTTATTTCACAGCCATAACTGTTTTTCTAGATAAGATTATACGGCCAAATGAATATAGAAACAGGTGTTATATTGCAGGCTTGGCTACTGAAGGTGCTCCAAGTATGGTTGGATACATATCAGATTTAGCTATGAAAATTAAATCTATTTGTCGTAACCTAAAATGATAAACATTCATTGCCTTACACACCGTTTGCAGTTAGCTGTTTTGGATGCATGTGGTGAAGTTGAATATCTTAAAACATTTGATTCAATTGTTAGAAGTATTTTTAAACTTTACCATGACTCTGCTAAAAGACTTCATATGTTAAAAAAAAGAGCAGAAATTCTTAAACTGAGTGATATTCACAATATTAGATGGTTATCCAGCAAAGAAAGTGCAGTAAAAGATCTCATGCCATCTTGAACAAGTAGCCCATGGAAAAGACAATGATAGTTCTAAAATCAAGAATTTGCTGAAAAATTTGAAGAATTATACATTTTTTTTTAAGTTTTTTACTTCCTGTTGGATTTCTACCGGAAATTGAACCTTTTAAGTATATCATTACAAAACAAGGAACTTCTCATTTCATCTTTGTAAAAAAATAAAAATAAAATTGCATCTCAGTTCTAATAGATCTCAAATCTAGTGCAAGACCAAGCGAACAAGCATTTTTAGACCAACTTCCATTTCGGGGATAATCAAGGATGTGCAGCTGACAAATATAGAAATTGGTGAGGAAGGGTTTCAGACTTTAAGAGGGACATTAATTAAACATACAAAGATGTACATTACAGAAAGACTGCAATCTATGTCATCAGATGTGTTAGCATGTCCGCATATTTTTGACACTGCAGGTTGGCCTTCCAAAGAAAAAATTCTTTAATTTGGGATAGAAGAAATAAAGAAGCTCTTTATGTATTTGAACCCAAATCTCTCTAATGAAAAAGTCGATATTGTATTGGCAGAGTGGGCAGAATTTTAATTTATGCTCCCATCAATGACACTGAAAGAGATGCTGGAGAAAGTTCACACTGAAAAATGTTCAGCAAGATTCAATTTGCTCCAGATCCTAACATTCTGTGCTGTTTTATCAGGAAGCACAGCTTCATGTGAAAGAGAATTTAGCTGTCACAACAGACAGGAATTCTCTGAAGACTGAGACAATGAATAATTTGCTCAGAATTTCTGTTAATGAATTCAACCTGACAGAGGTTGACCCTACAGCTGCAATTGATAAGTTGTTCTTTCAGTGCAGAAAGACAGCGCTACACAAACCTGAGGTGCTAACAGTACAGGAGCTTATCATTGGTATGTATTTCTGTAACCACTAAAACCTTATGACAAGCTTATTTTGAGTTAAAGTTATTTTTTTCTTTTTGCAGTAAATATGTTTCGTTTTATCAATTCCTGCATTTTTTTTTTTGGTCAATAGAAAGTTTTTCATACTACATCTGTTAATATTTTAAAAGTATCCCATATTTTTCATAAATATAAAATATTCTGGATTTAACAGACAGCACCTTCTAACAATCGTCAATTTAAATTAAATTTCTCACAAATATTTCATTTTCAGCGCAGGTTTGGGGATTTACATTTGAATAAATATAAAATAGTGGCGAGTAAAAATTTTAGTCTGGCGAGTACCTTTCAAGCTGAAATTTCATGCCCTGATCTATACCAAACCTCTAAAAATAGAAACAGTTTAAATTTCCTTTTTGTTGATCTAAATCGCACAGTGTTCTGATATTTGGAAATTTATGAAATTTCAGGTTTTTTTTTTCTATTTTTAGCTTCAGAACACTATTATTTCATAAATGTCAAAGAATAATAACACGGTCCTTTTTTGTATTAGACGAATGAAGTTTTTACTATTTTTGTTTTTATATAATAGAGAAAGTTTTTCTAAACATAAATTGAATATTTCTAGAAGTATATAAAGAATTGTACTTAGTAACATTAGTAACATAATTTAAAACATTTTTACATAAATGGATTATGGTATGATAAAGAGCAATACAAGAAATATTTTTTCAATTTTATCTATTTCTTGAAATTTGCTTAGAAAATATTTTTCGTGAAGAGTAAAAAATGCCGCACCCTGTATTGTGTTAGATATTCTCTTCGAAAAAGAACTCATATAAATATAAATGCTAAGATGTTGGAAACAGCATATTTACATTTATCTGAGTTTGCGCAAATATTTTTCTTGGCCTTCATAAGTAGTATACTTAATTATTTATAAATTATTTTAGTTTAGTGAAAAATAAATTGTTTTGGATCATTGACAAAGTTTTTTTCTATATTAAATGAAATTAATTTTCTTTAATCATCAAAGTCATATTATTTATTGTAACTATAATGTCTCATTTATTATTAATATATTATTAAAGAAGGGGTGAAATTGTTATGGAGAAATGTTTGATTGGTTTTAATGTTTTTGCGATGATTAAGAGTTGATCGGTTAGAAAGGTATGTTTTCATAAATTATCACAAATTTACTCTAAATGTCCACCAATTTTTAATCAGACAAGAACTATTTCAGGAGGAACACTTTTATGATAAACATTAGGATAAATGTTATTTCATCACCTAAATGCATATAATAATGCATGCATATGCTTTAGTATCATTTTGCCACGAAAAAGTAACTTATTAATTAATAAGTATTGGAAAAAGACGTACACATTTACAGGTACGTACCCAAAAGTGCTCTTTTATCTTTTATGTTGTATAAAAGCCGTGAAGAACATGTCATAATTTTATATACGAGAATAAAAGCACTTGTATATTATACAAGTTAAACAATTAAAATAAATTTTACCGTTAAACATTATTTCTTTTTTATGACTTTTTTTAATCAAAATATCTGGAATTAAAAGAATCAATAAAAAAAGAATAAATGCTTTCAATTTTTAAAAAACATTAAAAGGTTTTGAAAAAAATCTGAAGTTTTAAGTTAGAAGTCTAAAACAGTTAGTGATCTTAAGTCAACGATAATACTTTAAAAAATTAAATTCTTTTAAAAGAGCAAGAATAATATTATCGAAGAATTTCATATAAAATTTAATAAAACGAGAAAAAGTTTGCTAAAGTTTATTCAAATTTTAAATTCAGTTAAAAAATATTGAATTTCGATGAACATAGCGTGACCACATTAGCATATTTGAAGTTTCAAAGAGTTCCTTAGTAATTCAATTTGGCATAAATATTAGCTAGAACGAAAAAAATATTGTGTAATAAAACTTTAATTAATTTTGTGAAAACATTTTTTATGCAATTTGTAAAGTTGAAATCTTAAGAATTGATATTCATTATAAATGTTAAAGCAAAAATTAAGCTCATTAAAATATTGATTAAGATTTTTTAAAATATCTAAGTTGCACATAACTTCCTTTGTAATAGTATAAATTGT
This sequence comes from Maratus speculifer, assembly GCA_964019185.1. NCBI lineage: Eukaryota > Metazoa > Arthropoda > Arachnida > Araneae > Salticidae > Maratus > Maratus speculifer. Next base: position 162,029,502 of record OZ025294.1, on the reverse strand, counting down.
ATATTACAACCGAGTCTGAAATCATTTTACTGTTAATTATGAAAAATGTGCTCTAATGGTGTTCCTATACAATGTAATTACAGCAGCATGCATCAAAATAATTTTTAGTTATACAATATTATAAAAGAACATTTATTAAAATACAGAAATTGTACATGCAATCTAGTCTGTTGCCAGTAGTATTTCCATAGTTTACTTTTTTTTCTTTGAAAATTATGCCATGAAAAATATTAAATGCGAGCGTCTCTTTTTAACTTATACAACTTGTATATCATTTAGTGACAGCGCTGTATGTCACAATTTTAGAGACAGTCATATGGGACGCGCTTAAAAACCGTTTAGAATCCAGAAACCCAACAATATACCTTCAAAAAAATGAAACAAAAAAGGGGTACCATCCGAATCTTCTGACGACTTTTAAACTTTTGCCAAACTATAAGGTTATATGCTAATAATAAATGGTCGTATATGTCACATTCACTTCATGTTTGTTACGTAATCAAGGGATTTTTAATTCGTTATTTTATTTGCATTTTTATTATTCCTTTACTAATTTATTTGTTATTTCATTATTTAATATATATATATATGAATATCTACATGTCACTTTATGTATTTCATATTTTGGCAAGCAGTTTATCGATTTGTGTACTTTGGCAAAAATGGTCGGAGGAATAATCAAGTAATACCGAAAATTGTTAGAACATATTCAATCAATACTTTATTTATGCTTGATTTCGAATACACTTTACTTTTGGTAATTTCGACGTAGAATTTTTTATGTTTTACACGGAGCTTTTTGCTATATTTTGTTTTCTTTTCCTTTCATTTATTATTTATTTTATTTGAAAAGAGGGGGTTAAAATTTGGGTAAAAATAGTTACCATCTCGTTTGATTTTGTTAAAATGCATGTATTAGTGTTTATAGTTCAAATCGTCATCAAAGATTATATAGAAATCTGTCAATTATACCGAGATTTAAAACAGAAAAGAAAAGGAAATCGTACCTTAATAATTGCTCTGTCTTCATTTGCTTTGGTTTCGTACTCTAACCAGGAGAAGACCGAGATGCATTACATGTAAGGAGCTGCACACGGCAATACAATAGAAGCTCAAAAATTGTACCGAGAGCGTTTTCCAATGAGATATGTTCCTGATGCGAGGATATTTCAACGACTGCACCAACATCTGTGCCAAAGGGGTTTCTTTGCAAGTTGCCGGATGTTCCAGGAGTTTTAGAACGTCATTCGTTATGGATAACATTTTGGATCGTACCAGCGAGGGGATTGAATCTTGCACGCTAAAACAGTCTGAAGAAGTAAACGTTTCCCGTAATACCGTGTGGCGAGTTCTGTGAGATGAAGGAATGCATCCGTACCATGCACAGAAAGATCAAGGTCTAGAACCAGCGGATTACCAGGCACTGTCAATTTTAGCACGTGGTTGCTCCAACAAACGGCTCTCGACCTTGCTTATTGTGCACATGTGTTGTTCACGGAAGAATGCACATTCACACGCGAGGGTTTTTTGAATATCCATAGTTATCATGTTTGGTCAAATGAAAACCCATAAACAATATGTCCCCGTTCGTTTCAGCGACGTTTTGGCCGAAATCATTCACGATTATCTAATTGGGCCATACTTACTGTCAACGCACCTGGATGGAGATTCATATCTTGTGTTTCTGCAAAAAGTGTTGCCAGAACTATTAAACTATGTTCCAGCACCCATCAGAAGACGTATGTGGTTCCAACACGACGGAGCACCGGCCCATTACAGCCTGAATGCCCTTAACGCCATGAATATCATGTACCCGGGGCTGTGGATAGGTCGTGATGATTCAATCAGCTGGCCGGCCCGTTCACCTGATTTAACCTGTCTGGACTTTTTCTTGTGGGGACATATGAAGGGCCTGATATACGAAGATGGACCCGCAGATTCTGCTGAAGACCTTGTTGCCCGGATATGCGTTGTTTCGTCCACCATAAGAGAGAGGCCTAGTGTTTTCGCCAATGTACGGCGATCAATCCACCGACGGCTTCACGCCTGCGTTCGTGTTGGAGGCCGCTATTTTGAACAATTCCTGTAATGAAGTACATCGTGTTGTTTATTTTCATTTGATTGAATAAAGTGTTTTCCTTCCTTTTGTTGGTTTCTTTTCATTCCATCTCTGTCTGTCCTGATTTCCATCATTTTGTTCTTATTTTGCTCATTACATACGATCGTTCAAAAATTAACCTCCTGAACATAGTTAAAATTTGTTCCACTTAACCACTCCCGATGATTTCACTTGTGCACACAAAATTTATGTTAAGGTCTAAGCTTTAGAAAACATTTAACAGTGTAAAAAAACGGTAAAAAATAGTTATTCGGTATTCCAAAGTCTATAGCGCCCTCTAACGACATTTTTATAACTTTCACTTTAAAATTTCTTTTAAAAATAAATACTAATTTAAAAAATGATTTTAGCGAAAACCGCAAATAAATCGACCCATTTTTCCCTTTTTTATCATCATTTGCAATTTGGGACCCTAAACTTTGATGGCGCCTGTTTCCTTTGGAAAACGTTTGAGATCCTTGATTTTCTATTTCCTATTACTCGTCTTGATCTGTTCTGTCACCCCCTATTATATGTACGAGGGTTTTCGGACACCCTGTATAAGTATCTATATGTTTGTCAGTATGCGTGTATTATATCAAGCTAGGGTAAAAAAATAGGCACAGATGTCATATACGCACCACATTTGCACGTGTTTTTTCTCTCGTCAATTTGGCATAGCATATCTGTGCCAAGTAAAGTTCCGTTTAATAAGTTCATAACAAATGTTAGGAAAATAAAATGGAAAAAAAACTAAAATATTTCAGTGAAATGTCCTGATTAAATTATACAACTGCATACATTCAATATGGCTGTAATCATTAGTATCTACGATATAGTGTGAAAATTATATTTACTGTTTTTTACTTATTAAGTTTATTATTTATAACTGTTTATTTATTGTTTCCTTCTTTATTAAATTTATGTTTGTTTACTGTTATTTTTTTATTTTAATTCTTTAAATTATTTAGTAATTATATACTAAATCAATTAATATTTATATCAAACTATTATCTATTTATTTTTATTTCTTTTTTAAAAATACTAGAATTAATTTTTATACTGCAATAAAAAATCATGTGCTGCTATTGCATGCAATTTGTAACTTATATTCAAAAACAAAATTTTCGCCAAATTGGCGAGGGAAAAAGAACACTTGCAAATGTGGTGCGTATATGACATCTGTGCCAAAAATATTTTGAAATATAAACATTTAATGGATGATTTAACTACTGTTCAAAATAATAAGTTTTATGCACTACGATAAGACAGGAATTTAATCACGAAAAACAGAATACAAATATTTTTTTTTTCTGTCTGCAGTTTTTAGCTTGCTCATGTTATAAATCTGTATTTGCTTTCGCAAAAACTTTTCGAATAAGTTTCAAAGTGCAAACATTTTATTTTCAGAAGTTTCTAAAATCCCCTAATGGCAGAACAGTTCTCTAAAAGTTTTAATTTTTAACGCTCTTTAAAGTAAAAGCTTGGGAAAATTTTTATAAAGTTTTCCAGTTAATTTTACATGTGATATGTACCTCGAAAACTAGAAAAAACAAAAAAAAAGCATTTGTCTAAAACATTTACTGAAGAAATTTTTTTTAAAGGAAATTTAAAAAAAAGTGGAGATTAAATAATTTATGTAATTGAAATTATTTAAGCAATGTCAGTTTCTTATGCTTTATAATGTAATTGAAATACTATCGACGTGTTTGGTGTTTTCCATTTGAAATTTAATTAAAATATTTCTAGTGCTGAAAAGTTTAAATAGTCAATTAAGCGGAAGAACATCACATTATATCTAAAATGTCAATTTAACTTATTGACATTTTATTCGCTATTTTTTATGTATTTTTATTGGAGACATACAATTGTATAACGTTGAATATAATAACATTAATATACAGAAATTCTTGAATATTAATGTTATTGGCGTAAATTTACAAAAATTTCAAGTTAAGTTGCTCTTTTGTAAGTAAACTGCAGAAAATCTTATAAATTAGAAAGTCATAAAATCTGTAGCTTCCTAATAATTTCCTTATTCAATGTAAAAAATGTTAATTTATTTTTAACCCCTTCGCGACGGGAGCCATTTACGAAATTTTTAATGTTTGTCACCGGTTTTTAAAACAGAAGTTTGTTCCATTTTAAATCGAAAAAATGCTCCGATTAAATAAGGAAAATTTTACAATAAAATTTTACTGAAAGAGATAAACAAGGAATCTTAAGCTTAAGCCTTTTTACGGCACGTATGTGCGTCGCTTCTCCCCAAGGGAATGCTCAATGAAAAGGTATTATGAGCAAGTTTTTTAATTTTTGGAACTGTTGTATTTTATATGGAAGAATTTCTAGTCACCGGTTTATGATACACATGTCATTAATTCAATAATTTTAGCAAAGTTTCCGGATGTGGAAGTCACATTAATGTATAGTTTCAATCAGGACAATTTTTTATTTGGAACCGAAAAAGTAAGTTTTATGAGTTAGTATGGATAATTTTGTGATGCATATTTTTGAATTTACTATATAAGCATTTTTTTTACGTATTTCATTTTTAAATTCTGAGTTAAATATTTATGCTAGACCTGCGCAGACAGATACATTAACGCAGAACCACTTTAACTCAACATGAAATTATATATACGTTTTATTTTTTACATATGACGTCATATTCTAAACTTTCCGTACTTCTTCATTTCACTGTGTCTTATATTATCAAGAAATACTTGTGAAATTTCATTTTCTTCTCAAATATAATGTCAAATTTATATTTTTTATTGAAACTTTTTCATTAAATTTGATTTTTTTTTTCGAGAAAACATGTTAACTGAAAATTAATTATTGAGGAGAAACATTTATTCCACATTTTCACGTTTTGCCAATAAATCTAAAAAAATGGTTATACCTTATTACAAAGACATCTATAAACAACAATAATATTTTTAATTATTAAGAAAAGTGCTTGGCAAAAATAAATTAAACATAACATATGTTTATTTAAGGGTCATAGTTCATGTATATGAAAAAATACAAATGCATATTTAAACAGTTTGGACGTTGACTTACTCAAACATTCACAAACACGTTCGCATTTATAATAGTATAATGATATCAGTTACTTAAAATGCAATCAATGATACATGAAATATAATCTAATAATCTTGGCTGGGATCACCTCTGCAATGTCTAATTCAACGTGACTAAATACACGAATTTAATTTTACGTATACATTTAGCGATGTACAAATAGAGAAAAAAATAAAAAAAATCCACATAAATGTGTTTTTATAATACGTGATATATCTGACGATATATAAATTGTGAAAAACAAATTATATAAATTCTTTCTAAGTACATATTTGCTAAATCGTTATTAATAAACTTTTTAAAATTTTTTTGTAATATTTATTCAAGGACAACAAATAATAATTTTTGTCTTTGGTAGAGAACGGGGATATCTGAAGTATATCTGAATCATTTTATTGATTGAATTCAGCAACTTATTTTATTTTACTCGTCTTCTGATAGGTCCATATTTAATGTCCAAAAATACAATGCTTCTCTTTTTATTTTATTCGTTTTCTGATTGGTTCATGTTTAGTGTCCAAAAATAGAATAATTCTGTTGCCGCGATGACACAAAAAAAAATCTTTTTTAAAAATAATAATTTGAAACAAATTATGATAAGGATTTAAAATAAGCTTCATTTAAAAGTGCATTTTTTCTATTCAACGGTGTAAAAATTTTAAATGTGCGATGTTTAGAAGTTAAAAAATTTGCAGATCCGAAATTTGTAAAACTGAAATTTGCTTATGATGCGTCTAGGAATATTAAAGTTTAATCTATGTGGTACGTAATATGATGCGTTCAGAAGGTAGTCTGAATAACTCCATCAAATAAAAATGGACATTTTAACAGTTAAAATTGTATATCTATAAACTACTGTTTTTTTTTATCTTTGGTCTAGGAATATATATGTTTAATGCATGGTGTACGTAATATATGACTTGTTATGATCATTATAAAAATGATGCTTGTAATTATTATTAATTTAAATATAGATTTCGTTTACAAGTCTTGAAAATTTTAGTCTTTGAAAATATCATTTTCGAAATAGCCCTTGTAATTTAATTACAATTTTAATAGTAATAACATTATTATTACATATAAAGAATATATATTTTAAGCATGTCATTTACTTAAGGTTATCCTGAAGAGGGCTTAACACAATTAATTTATAATCAAATGTAAATTTTTATTCATTATTTATACTTTTCAAAATTTCATTTTAAATATTTTAAAGTATTTATTATCACTTTTACTATTACTTAACTTCGTTCATCTGTTTTAAATTACTAAAACAGAGACGGCAAAATCGTCAAGGATTTGTTAGCTTTCTTAAATACACAAAGTTAAGCCAAATTTAATTTTATCTGTTTCTAGGAACATTCAGTTTGGACTTAACAAATCTTTTAAATTCAATTTAGATTTTATAAGATTTTTTTTATGTTTATCTTTTATCTGTTTTATTTCGAAAAGTCACAGCCAAAGAAAATTGTTTGTATTGATACTCTAGAGATAGAATGGAATCATGAACTTAAATAGGGAATTTAAAAATTCGTTAAATAGTTGAACAGGCTACCCTTTTTTATTTTGAAAGAAACTACTCTAAGAAGAGATACCAATCGGATTTTATAATGGAATAAACTACTTTTAGAAGAATGAGTATAAAATGAATTTAACAAATTTTGAATTATTATATAGAAGGCAATATAATTATACAGCGCATGTTTTTCGATCACTTCTGGAGTATACGTTTTTAGTAGCGAAAGAAATTTTATTTCAAGAGTAATATAATAATAACAATTAGAACGATAGTGTTAAGATCTATTAAATTTTTTTTTAAATAAAGAATTACATCTGTGATATAGATAAATCTGAAAGTTGAGATTTACAATAATGTTAATCGTGTTATCATACGTATTTCTAAATTATTTTTCATGAACTGTAAAAAAATGCATCATTTGAGAAGGAATAACATCCGAAAAAAACTATATTAGGGTAGAAAAAGCTAACTAATGTATTTAAAAAAGTACTTGGCATTACCGAGCAACGTCTGGAGCATTAAGAAGAAAAGCAAAAAACATTGTTTTATAAAAAAAAGAAACATTGCTTTATAAATGAATTAATGACTAGCAAAACCCGCGATTTTGCTCGCGTAATAGTTGAAATATGCCAAATGGCAAATGTGTGACTACATTTTATTGTAGTAAATTATACTTTTGAGGATTTATGCAAAAAAAGATTAAGCCACGATTTTCCTAAACATCATTGATATGAAACATGTTATAAGTTACAGTGGCAATATCACAACAAAAACAAATGTATACAACTTATTTATAAGTCAATACATTTTGAATACATGATTTTAAAAAACGAACTACACAGTTATATATTTGAAAGGCCGTGAATGGAAAAATATATATTTATTTGAGATGAAGCATTTTTAAGATTACTCTCTATTGCGGATTTATCGAAATCATGGCAAAACCCCATTTTGAAACAGTGGAGCACAATTTTTTTAGCACTGCAATAATGTATTTTATGTCCAACAATATCTCCTACAACCATAGTTGGTTTAATGAGGTTTATACACTTGATAAGACACTTGATCTAGAGCATTGAGACTAAACAGCAGTACGTCAGCTGCAATTGATGATAAATTTAATATTTTCACTACGAATTACAGTTCAGATGCACTGACGAATAACTTCTAAAATTCCGTGCAAAGCATATTTTTCTTCTGTAGAAGAAGTCAAATTTGGCTAAATATGGTACGAAAATTTGGAGATTATGTACAGTGTAAAAACTTTCTATTGTTTAAATGTGCAGGTCTGTATGAGAAAATTAAAAAAAACAGACAAGGGTCAAGGAGAGAGAGTGGTGTTGGATAATATTTATGTATTGTTTTCAAGGTTATGGTATTAGAGCAGATAACATTTTTAAATCTTTTGTTGTCGCAAGAAAATTAATAGACCTCCAAAAAAAGAATAATTGGCACTTATGAAATTGAACTGAAATGAAGTTTCTTAAGATTTCCATCCAAGTGTAGTAGAAAACATGTAGTGCACTTAAGTGATTTCAAACATTCTATAGCAACAACATTACCTTTTCTTTTTCTTTCTAAAACTGCACTCCGACGTATATTATTAAACGCTAAGTCTATGGTTTTATTTTACACAGTGCATATTTTTTAGCAATGGTGTTGTTCAATAACCCCACATGGCCATGTTTTAAGTTTACACATAGTCCTCCGAGGGTTACAGAATATTTAGATTATTTCTGTATAATTCAACTCTGGACATCTTAGCTGGAGTCAAAAGAATTATTTATTAAAATAATTTATTATAACAAAACATTTTAAACGGTTATTATAATGGACACATTTTCAGTTAATTTGGTACCTTTTTTCTTTGTTTCGAACATTTGTTAAATTTTATACGAAAAGAGTTATTAAGAATATTATCATCACGAAAATTTAAAAAAGCTTTTCTATTTTTAATTTTCTCATATTTTATACTTCGCAAATAAATTCAGATGACCCATAAAAATTAACTTATTTTTCATACTTTGAAACAATGCATGTTCCAGAAACACTTAATTGGAGACGACAAATTCCTTCGGGTTCTAAAGAAATTACTCTTGTTAAATGTTCTTTTTAATGTATTCGTAACAACTTCGTTAAATTGTGAAACATTTTTCGTTTGCACGTTACACGATACAGTGGCTTAGTTTAACACATATTGTACTTATTTGTTTTTTAAATTTCTTAATTAGGAAAAGTCAAGTATATTTACGTTTTGAATAAATTTTACACTTAAACACAATAGTTATTTTTTTTTCGTTTAGAAGTAATGTTTATTATCGGCCTAAAAAGGTTTATCATTTTCTGGTTATATAATATAGAAAAAAACATACCACCTATGTATAGTATGATTATTTATATATAGCATAAACTTAGTCAAAAATTAAGAAATGCTTTGTAAATTCTAAAATAACAATCGTATATTTTCATTATAAAGGGTTAGCTAAATTGAGATGTAAACGGCCTACAATGACGGATGTCACATGGCATGAGACATACACTCACGAATATTAAAAGCTCGCCCCGCGGACGCATTATTTCTGCTGTGACAAACATTAACAGAAACATGCTGTTGAATGTAAGGACGAAACAGGATTGCCGTTGTGATGTGTACCAGGTGACTTAAGGGCGTACACATTGAACATTTATAGTATACACCAGGAAAGTTATGACTGTATTTAGTGATCTTTTCATTATTACCGTTGGGATGCTTTCCGGGTGACTAAGGGTGTTTACATTAAACTGTTGTAATTTGTACCCGAAAAGTGGTGACTGTATGTAGTATTTATTTGCATTCTTACCGTCTAGATGTGTACCGGGTGACTATGGGTGTTCCATATTTACGCATGGTAAATTGACAAATAAACAGTATTTTGAAACCAACTGCATGATTTAGGCTAACCTTGCACAAAAAGAAAAAAAATGAATTTTTTCATTAATAACTCAGTGCCCTGAGATACTTTACTCCATTCTAAAAATAATGCATTTGGTTGTTTTTCAAAAAAAACTGTCGATTTAGAGCACTTTTTTTCATAGTCTTGGGCGGGAGGCTGTTCAACATTTTACCGTTACCGGTGTTTGTAAGTATGAAGGAAAAATGGTGAACAAAACAAAACTGTTTATAAGCTGGTTCAACAGTCTTACTATTTCATTATCGTGCAAACCGCGTTTAATGTACAGTAATAGTACTTTTATTTTGACTCTGACTACGGTAGGTCTACTATAATCGTCGAGTTAACTTTTTTTTCCTATTGAAGGGGCTAAAGTGTGCATTTCTAATCATTGGTTTTTATCTTTATGTATTTTTGCCTAAAGGCTTTATTTGCTATTTTTTTCTTCTTTGTTTCAAATATGGGAGTAATTTTTTATATCTTTGGAATTAATGCTTCTGAAAATGTTACATTGATGTAGCTAAATCCGTATCTCCATGTTGCAATCCCCATCAACATAAGTAACAATGTTTTACCGGTGACTAAAGATAGATAAACTCAGCAATATAGAAAGAAAGTTTCTCTTTTTGACGACATTTCATTTCAAACACATTATAGTGCAACACAGCTTAAAAGAAAAAATAAAAATTTAACGAAAGTTTGAAATTATTTTTACAAGATTTATCTGAAATGTCTTGGCAGAATTAAAAAACTCCAAAGCAAATACTAACGATTATCTTAGTATGAGTATCTTATATATATCTATTTTATATATTTTATACATATTTGACTTTTTTGCTTAACACCAAAGATTTCTCTTAATGATTGTTAGTTTTTCATATATCCCACTGTTATTGGTCATGGCCAGTTACATAGTTACACATGTCTGCGTATGATGATCTTTCATATCATAAGATTTTCAGATTACAAGATTCAAATATCCTTTAATGTATTGCTTTTTAATTTTTAACTTAATGCTGAACCTTTTAGTTCCCCTTCATCTAAAATTTTTGTCAGTGTATCTATTATGTGTTTTTTCCAATTTTATGTATTTTGAAATAACTGTTTAGTAATTTACATTTCTTGAATGATTTATAAATTGTGATTGAGTTTTTCCGTTAAATATGTTATACGTATTCAATTAATGAAACCAAAAGTAAAAAGCTTAAAAATGCCAGTACCTACATTTTACATTTAATGTTTCAAAAATATAGCAATGACATTTTTTTACACATTTTCTAAAATAAACGATTTTGGGTATAAAAATTAAATACTATTCTTCAGCAAAAATGTCAGTTATAATTTAATGTATAAAATAATGTAGGCTAAATGTAGGATCTACAACAATAAGTTTATTCCTATTTAAAGTCCATAATTGTTTATTAATCTTTAAAGAAATACTGTAAGAAAATTTCTAAAGAACTATTTAAGGTAATAAAAAAACAGTTTCAAATGTAGTAACGCATGGAATAAAAATATATTCAGTAATATAAAATATTCAATGCGGATAACATCTCTCTTAGAAGGTTATGAGATGAGAATAATGTATGAAAATCAAATTGATTTGTTGATATTTACCGTAAAATGGGGTGAATAGGAACAGCGGGGTAAATAGGAACGAAACTTCCCGGTCATACAAATAAATTCATTATAAATATACGTGATGATATTTTTAGTTGCCAATTTTTTTATAATAAGATAATAACATTAAGGTTTGGGAAATTCAGTTTTGACATGTTTGTACAACCACAGGGGTATATAAAAAAACTTCAAGAGGATCTTCAAAAACCTTATTTTTTCAACGTCTTCAAAACTTTGTATGTAACTACAGTATTTTTTGTATACTAAACCTAAGAGAGGCGATTTTTAATTAATGATAGACCTGTAAACGATATTCTGTATTAAATTTTACTTATTTCTAAACTATATAATGAAAAAGTGAAATATAGCTTGTAACATCAGAGGGGAGATTTATGGGGTGATTCGGAACACGTTTTCTCTCATGGTTTATTTTTCTATACAGTAATAGTTTCATGTAATATATCAAAACATGTATATGAATGTATTGTAACAATGTATGTATTGTAACAATATTTTGTTTGTTCTAATTACTTGAAGAGTTTAAAGACGCCAAGAAACTACTTGGTTTAAGAAAAAAGTCACCGCCTAATCCAACAGACATGGAACACACAATAAATGAATTTAGAAATAACAAATTAGTTGGAAAAACTGCATAGAATTATTCTCTGACATCCACAACATTACACAAACATCTCAAAATGAAAAACCAATTAAAAAAGAGAGGTATGCAAACAGTGCTAAGGAATTCGGATGAGGGCGTATTAGTAGATCGTATTAATACATGCAGAGATTGGGGCTACTCAATAGATTCACTTAACCAATGACTACCAGTGAAAGATAACACATAACAGGGCTGAATTTGTATTAAATTCTACTTCTGCAATTCGAATGTAATTTTTTAAAATAAATTTTAATTTTTCTTGATTTCAAAGTTGTTTTCTATTTTTTAAAAAGGCATATCTTTACTTGCATATAAAATAAAAGCTTGGTTTCACAATAACTACGTATTCCTATTCCTTCTTTATCATTATTACCAATTTTTATAAACCCTATTAAAATTTGAATCGGAATAAATAAAGATTATAGCATTTGTTCCGATTCACACCTATCTGAGGAGTGAATCGGAACACCATTAAAAAAAATAATAATATATACATAAACAGTAAAAATGTTTCGTTTTTGCTTAAAAAGTAAAGAACAAAACAAGACCGAAGTTTCTAGTACAAAAATAAAAAAAAATTAAAAAATCAGTTATTGCTTTTTTTTAACGTTAAAGTTGAAAAGTGTGCCGATTCACCCCATTTTACAGTATAACTTTTTCCCAAATATTGCAAATTCAACAGATTGTTTAGCATTAAATGATATCGTGACTACTAGTTTATTTTGGAAATAAACTCTTGTAAGCGGATCTCCAACAAAACACTTTTGAAGATTTATAGGGAAAGATAGAAAAATATCTTTGACTTGAAAACTTATAAGGGAAATGTGTGTTCTGATATTTTTATTGCAATATGTTTGCGTGTATGCAGGAGTGAGGTCACAAAAGATGAAACCTTACCGATATAAAATTGTTGCATTGCATAAAATTATAAGAAATAATTAAGAAATATTCAGAAAGTTATGCACAATACACTACGGAGTTTTTTTTTCAGTATTGAACAAAGAAAGAATCAAAAGAATATCTGATAGTTTTATATACGAGATTAGAAGCAATTGTAGATTATACAAGTTAAATTAAAATAGATTTTACCATTAAACGTTATTTCTTTTTTAGGGATTTTTTAAATTAAAACATCTGGAATTAAATTAATGTATAAAAATAGAATAAATGCTTTCAATTAAAAAAAACTATTAAAAGGTGTTGAAAAATATCTTTTAAGTTACAAGTCTAAAAAAGTTAGTGATCATAAGTCAACAATAAAACTTTAAAAAAAAAAATAAATTCTTTTAGAAGAGCAAGAATAATATTATTGAAGAATTTCATATAAAATTTAATAAAACGAGAAAAAGTTTGCTAAAGTTTATTCAAATTTTAAATTCAGTTAAAAAATATTGAATTTCGATGAACATAACGTGACCGGATTAGCATATTTGAAGTTTCAAAGAGTTCCTTAGTAATTAAATGTGGTATAAATATTAGCTAGAACGAAAAAAAAAGTTTTCTCATGTAATACATATTTAAATAATTTTGTGAAAACAATTTTTTATGCAATTTGTAAAATTGAAATCTTAAGAATTGATATTCATTATAATATGTAAAAATAAAAAATAGCTCATTAAAATATTGATTAAGATTTTAAAAAATATCTAAGTTGCACATAACTTTATTTGTAATAGTATAAATTGTATATTACAACCTAATCTGAAATTATTGTCTTGTTAATTATGAATAATATTCTCCTACGGTGTTCTCCTACGGTGTAATTATATTAGCATGTAACACAAATTTTTGTTGTATATTTAAAATATTATGCAAGAGCATTTTTTTAAATATACAAATTGTACGTGCAGTCTAATCTGTTGCCAGTAGTATTTCCATAGTTAACTTTTTTTTCGCTGCTAATTATGTCAGTAAAAAATATTAAGTATAAGCGTCCCTTTTTAACTAATACGATTTATATATCATATAGTGACAGCGCTGTATATCATGATTTTAAAGACAGTTACATGAGAAGCGCTTAAAAAACGCTTGGAATCTACAAATCCAGAAATATACCTTCCAGAAATAAAGCAAAAAATGGTACAATTTGATTTTTCTGACGACAAATTAACTATTCCGAAACTATAAGATTAAATGATAAAAATAAATGATCGTAAGTGTCACATTCCCTTCATATATGTTTATTACATATTCAAGGAATTTTTATTTCGTTATTTAATTTGCATTTTTATTATTCTTTAACTAATTTATTAGTAACGTATATATACAAATGACCCCTAACTTTAAAAATCGATAACTCGGAAACGGGGATAAATAGAAACATGAAACCAGTAGTGTGTTTATTAAAAAAATCGTAAGAATTTTATACATAAATCAGAAAATTTAGTTAAAAATAGTGCTCAAAGATGGCGCTGAGAGCTATAAGACCTTCTTAAGAGACACTGTTAAAAATTTGAAACTTTTGCTGCATCGTTACTCCATCGCTTTTATAGAATATCTCTATTTTGACCAATGAGAATTCTCCATAATACATTTGGTTTTCTATATAAGAGGTGGAGTGACGATGCAGCAAAAGTTTCAAATTTTTAACAGTGTCTCTTTAGAAGGTCTGAACGTTCTCAACGCCATCTATGAGTGCTATTTTTAATTAAATTTTCTGATTTACGTATACGATTCTTACGATTTTTTTAATAAACACACTACTGATTTTATGTTTCTATCTATCACCGTTTCCGAGTTATAAATTTTTAAAGTAAGTTGTCCTTTGTGAAACACCCTGTATATATATATATATATATATATATCCAGGGTGATTATAAAAAATCTATCCCGACATTTAGACTCTAACTATCATACCATTCACAGAAATTAACTGAAATTTTGGCAAACGGTATTTTTAGGTATGCGCTCAAGAATGATATGGAAAACACCAGTGTCGCTCAAACAATTACGGTTACAGTGAGAAAATTTCAAAAAATCATATAACACCCAGTTTTTTGTATTGGAATGTGATCTCCATTGTGAAAAACCCTAAATAGCGTTTGAATTATATCTGTATCATGAAAATCACCCAAACTAGACAAGAGAAAAGTAAAAAGGATTTTGCCGTGCATTGATGTTCGCAGTGCCGCTGCCAAGTGGGGTTGCCACTTATATTTGCGATTGAAACCAATCCCAGCTAAACTAAAATCGACATGATTGCCGCTTATATGAATCAAAGCCAAACTTTTGCGTATTTCTTTGGCAAATTTAGGAATACGCCGCTGTATTGAATCAGATTTCATTTAATAAAGTGATTCAATTAAATGGTGAAAATTCTACTTAAAATTGTGAAAGTGCATATTACATGGATTATTTAAGTAAAAATTGGTTATTTGAACTAAATCACTTTTCTGAGACGCATCATGCTAAAAAAATGATGATTTTCTGCCACACAGATGCTCTTTGATTTTAAGCATTGTACAGCGAATATTCTAATTAGTACTGATTCCATTAACTGGCAATCATCTTTATTAGAAACTCACCCCCCCCTAGAACCGAATTCTGGCTTCGGCACTGGATGTTCGTTTCATTTACGTCATACGTCACACCGTTTACTAGGCTGATAACACAGCCTGCACTGTTAAAAATTTGACGCATTTTATAGAATATCTCTTTTAAGACCAATGAGACTCCTCCATAACACAGTAAAGTAACCGTTTTCTATAAAAGCTGTGAAGTGACGCTTCAGCGAATGGATCAAATTTTTTACAGTGTGATTTGTTTTCCACAAAACAAGAAGAGAAAACCAAGAAATGCAAATTTCGAGTTTATGTAACTCACAATCATGATTGACGTCGTTACGCTAGAGGAAAGAAAATGCACTGCAAAATGCGAGCCGCGTATGTTGCCTTTTGCAACTCCAAACAAGATGCCTCTTTCAAGAAAAGAATGCGAGGAAATCGTAAGGATTTATTACAAGAATGGACAAAATACCGCAGAGACATTGCGTGTTTACAACAGCAACAAGGGATTACGGCGAGGTCCGTGCACTGTTAAAGCTGTACGGGATTTGATTCATAAATTTGAAGAAACTGGTTGCACATGCGAACGATCTCGGTGTGGACGACCTTCCGTTGCAGAAGTTCATCAAACGATAAGCACAGTTTGGCCCGCAACTGCACGCGGTGTTTCGCGTGTTCTGAATATGCCGAATTCAACTGTACGCAAGATTCTGCGCTGTGTTCTAATCATATTTCCTTATCGATTTCAGGACCCCTAACTTTAAAAATCGATAACTCGGAAACGGTGATAGATAGAAACATGAAACCAGTAGTGTGTTTATTAAAAAAATCGTAAGAATCTTATACATAAATCAGAAAATTTAGTTAAAAATAGTGCTCATAGATGGCGCTGAGAGCTATAAGACCTTCTTAAGAGACACTGCTAAAAATTTGAAACTTTTGCTGCATCGTTACTTCATCGCTTTTATAGAATATCTCTATTTTTACCAATGAGAATTCTCCTTAATACATTTGGTTTTCTATATAAGAAGTGGTGTGACGATGCAGCAAAAGTTTCAAATTTTTAACAGTGTCTCTTTAGAAGGTCTGAATGTTGTCAACGCCATCTATGAGTTCCATTTGTAATTAAATTTTCTGATTTATGTATACGATTCTTGCGATATTTTTAATAAACACACTACTGGTTTTATGTTTCTATCTATCACCGTTTCCGAGTTATAAATTTTTAAAGTTAGTTGTCCTTTGTGAAACACCCTGTATATATATATATGTATATATATATATATATATATATATATATATATATATATATATATATATATATATATATATATATATATCCAGGGTGATTATAAAAAAACTATCCCGACATTTGGCCTCCTAACTATCATACCATTCATAGAAACTAACTGAAAATTTGGCAAACGGTATTTTTAGGTATGCACTCAAGAATGATATGGAAAACACCAGTGTCGCTCAAACAATTACGGTTACAGTGAGAAAATTTCAAAAAATCATATGGCAACACACAGTTTTTTGTATTGGAATGTGATCTCCATTGTGAAAAACCCTAAATAGCGTTTGAATGACATCTGTTTCATGAAAATCACCCGAACTAGACAAGGGAAAATTAAAAAGGACTTTGCCTTGCATTGACGTTCGCAGTGGCGCAGCCAAGGGGGGTTGCCACTTATATTTGGGGTTGAAACCAATCCCAGCGCTAACGAAAATCGATATGATTGCCGCTTATATGAATCAAAGCCAAACTTTTGCGCATATCTTTGGCAAATTTAGGAATACGCGCTATATTGAATCAGATTTCATTTTATAAAGTGATTCAATTAAATGGTGAAAATTCTACTTAAAATTGTGAAAGTGCATATTACATGTATTATTTAAGTAAAAATTGGTTATTTGAACTAAATCACTTTTCTGAGACGCATCATGCTAAAAAAATGATGATTTCCTGCCACACAGATGCTCTTTGAATTTAAGCATTGTACAGCGAATATTCTAATTAGTACTGATTCCATTAACCGGCAATCATCTTTATCAGAAACTCAACCCACCCCTAGAACCGAATTCTTGCTTCGGCACTGAATGTTCGTTTCATTTACGACATACGTCACACCGTTTACTCGGCTGATATCACAGCCTGCACTGTTAAAAATTTGACGCATTTTATAGAATATCTCTTTTAAGACCAATGAGACTGGTCCATAACACAGCAAAGTTACCGTTTTCTATAAAAGCTGTGAAGTGACGCTGCAGCGAATGGATCAAATTTTTTACAGTGTGATTTGTTTTCGACAAAACAAGAAGAGGAAACCAAGAAATGCAAATTTCGAGTTTACGTAACTCACAATCATGATTGACGTCGTTACGCTAGAGGAAAGAAAAGGCACTGCAAAATGCAAGCCGCGTATGTTGCCTTTTGCCACTCCAAACAAGATGCCGCTTTCAGGGAAAGAATGTGAGGAAATCGTAAGGATTTATTACAAAAATGGACAAAATACCGCAGAGCAACCAGGGATTACGGCGAGGTCCGTGCACTGTTAAAGCTGTACGGGATTTGATTCATAAATTTGAAGAAACTGGTTGCAGATGCGAACGACCTCGGTGTGGACGACCTTCCGTTGCAGAAGTTCATCAAACGATAAGCACAGTTCGGCCCGCAACTATACGCGGTGTTTCGCGTGTTCTGAATATGCCAAATTCAACTGTACGCAAGATTCTGCGCTCTGTTCTAAACATGTTTCCTTATCGACTTCAGCGTGTCCAGATGTTGGAAAGAGGAGACTATCAATTACGGCTGCATTTTGCAAATCAATTCCTTATCCGGTACGATGCAGATAACAGCTGGCCTTTAGCATTCTGTGGACAGATGAGGCGCATTTTTCGTTAATTGGTAACGCGAATTCAAAAAATTGCGTGTATTGGGAAGATGATAATCCACAGGATGTGCTTGCCCTTCCATTACACGAGGAAAAAGTGACTGTGTGGTGTGGTATAACGAGTGCGTTCATCCTCGGTCCTTACTTTTTAGAAGAGGTTATTGCCGATAATCTGCAAACGTGTACAGTAACGAGTGATAGCTATCTTGACATGTTAACTCGTTACGCCAATTTTGGATTGCAACAGCAAAATGCTATATCTGAAGTTGTGTGGATGCAAGATTGTGCTCCTCCACATGCTGAGTCTTCTGTCAAACGTGTCTTAAGTCAACAGTTTGGTGACGGAGTTATCTCTCGTCATTTCTCATTTCTGTGTCCACCAGCGTATCCTGATTTGACACCAATGAATTTCTGGCTGTGGGGATATCTGAAATCCAAAGTGTATCAGTTTCGTCCTCAAACTGTAACTGATTTGAAAGATGCCATCAAAACTGCGATTCAAGAGATTTCTATTGCCATGGTACTTACTGTAGTGCTATCCACCATTTGCCGCATGCAAAGTCTCATCGTGTGTGAAGGAGGTCATGTGGAAAATTTGTGAAACACAATAAACTGCTTTATTTTATGCTGCTTCTCTGTCCTTATGGGTTGTCCTCAGTTTTAGCCTACCTACCGCCGATGATTTTCATGCTGCAGTTGCCATTCCAACGCTATATGGGGTTTTCACAATGGAGATCACATTTCAATACAAAAAACTGGGTGTTGCCATTTGATTTTTTCGAAATTGTATCACTGTAACCGTAACTGTTTGATTGACACTGTTGTTTTCCATATCATTCTTAAGCACGTACCTCAAAATATCTTTTCCCAAAATTTCATTCAGTTTCTGTGAATGGTATGATAGTTAGGAGCCCAAATGTCGGGATAGTTTTTTTATAATCACCCTGGATATATATATATAATCAATTTATGCATTTCATATTTTGGCAACCAGTTTATCGATTTGTGTATTTTGGCAAAAATGGTCCACGGAATAATCAAGTAATGCTTAAAATTGTTAGAAGATATTAAATTTATATTTTATTTAAACTTTACTTCGAACACACTTGCCTTTTGGCGATTTAAGCATAATATTTTTTATGTGTTACACGCAGTTTGTTGCCTTTTTTTCTTATCCTTTCATTTATTAATTTTTTATCTGAAAAGAAAGGGTTAAAATTTGTTTAAAAACAGTTACCATCTGGTTTGATTTTGTTAATATGCATAGATTAGTGTGTATAATTCAAATCTTCGTCAAAGTTTGTTTAGAAATCTGTCAATTATAGCGATATTTAAAACAGAGAAGAAAAGTAAATCATATCTTCATCATTCTTTTTTAAACAAAAATGTAACGTTTATAATCTATCATTAATCAATGATTTTGTAAATATGTGATTGTCTATGGATTAAATATTACTTTGATCGCCAGTTTCTTTTTTTATCGCTCCTGTGTTTATATCATTTCTAAGAACATTAATAAATTTTACGATCGACAAAACAAATTCTTAAAATTTTTAAAATTTAAAATCTATTATTGTGTTTTGCACAAATATATTAAGGCTTACAACGAAGACAAAAATAAGTTGAAATCAATCTTAAAATCAGATAATTTAATTAAAATATACTGAAACAATCATTGCTTTAGTAAAATTTGTATTTTATTTGTCACTGATTAATTACTGCATGTTAAATACATGTTCAAAAATAAAATTGTTCGAAGCATGAATGTTGAAGCAATAATTGCGTAATTTTAATATCTTCAGAACTCTATAATTCAGAGTTATCTTATTACAGTTTAAGTTGTTGTAAAATTAGCCTGATAATATATTAAGTAATCCAGTATTCTATAACTGATAGTTGTTTTATTATATTTAAGTTGTTGTTAAATTAACCTGTTAATATATAAGAAGCTCA
The DNA here is from genome assembly GCA_964019185.1 of Maratus speculifer. Taxonomy (NCBI): domain Eukaryota; kingdom Metazoa; phylum Arthropoda; class Arachnida; order Araneae; family Salticidae; genus Maratus; species Maratus speculifer. The sequence continues at coordinate 162,009,240 of OZ025294.1, read as the reverse complement.
GAAATAGTAATTTAAAATTTCAGACATATACAGTTACATATATATATACATATACATATACATATTATATACCGGGTGTCCCAAAAATGAATGATGGATTTTAAAATTCAATATCTTGGAAACGGTGACAGCTATTTAAAAAATTTTTTGCAGGAGAGTTATGTATAATGTCAGGAGTTTTTTTTTTACCGCAATTTCTTATTTCAGTTCGCATCTCAAACAATAGGTGGTGCTGACGGCGATTGAAAGCCAGCTCGACGCTTCACTCAGCACTGATCACCTGGACTTCAGTCGCCGTCAGCGCCATCTATTGTTTGAGATGCAAACTAAAATAAAAAATTACGGTAAAAAAAAAACTTCTGACATTTTACATAACCCTCCTGCAAAAATTTTTTAAATAGCTGTCACCGTTTGCAAGTTAGTGATTTTAAAATCCATCTGTCATTTTTGAGACACCCGGTATAAAGTTATATAGTTATATTAATATATTATATTAAAGCGTTAAAAAATAGAACAATTAAATTTTAAGATTATCTGTCGCGTATAAAACGCATACACTAAAGTCTACTCTAAAGGTGTGTCTACTCTATGGTACACTAAAGTCTACTCTACTTTAACTTTGTTTACTTACTTTGTGAGGGAGTGTCCCTTTGTGATAAAGACACTCTAGTATTTTTAGTGAGATCGTGAAGTCAATGTTCTAACATGTGTGGCGCAAAAGTGACATCTATCTTTTATTCAAATTTAACTTTCCGGAGCGTGTGTGGCGCCCTCGTGTCTACAGTTAACTGCGGTTAGGAGTATTATGTAAATTTATAGCTCCGGCTTCAGTTTGCAATGTATAAAAGCTGTGGGTTGGAGTGTGAGGTGATGTAAGCCAACAAGGTGTCGTGAGGTGAGAGAAGCCAGCAAAGTCAGATAGCTTGTGTTGTGAGCTGAGTTAGCCTCCAGCGAAGTACAGTGTTGTGTTGAGGTGAGCTGGGATTGCCTAGAAGGAGAGCCAGTAGGTAAGAGTTGATTAATACCTTGAGTTTTTGAGAATAAAGATTTTGTGCAGCCACGGGCTGCTTTCTTTTAGATTAGAGTAGCAATAAACCGCGTTCTGAAAGTAGAGCTGGTGTGAGTGCTCCGAGCTGAACTTAGCCGTGGATGTGAGTATAGATTACAGTTTAATCTTATAGTATTGTATTTAGTGACTGGAAATCTTGAATTTTAGCTTCACTTCCCATTTCCCAGAGACAGTAAATAAAGCGTTGGATTTTAACTTTTACTTAAATTATATCTTCATTTAACCAACATAACACCGGCGGCGTGCCCAGCCGCGTCATAGCTTTACTAGACAGACATGAACGAAATTCAAGTGTTATATATTGGTTGCTTGTACTTTAGATAGTTAATAATTTTATAACAAAAAAAAATAAACTTTTAAACTAGAAATACTGCATACAAATATTCCTTTTAATAAAAAATATATCACAATATTAGAATGTCAAATATACCCCATTGACAAAAAATATGGGCAGATTTGTAAGTATTTAGTTTGCGTCTCATTAGGAATATTGACGTTATATTAAGTATTTGAATATTTGACATAAAAGGGAGATAAATAGGCAAGCATGAAGAAAATGCGTCGTATGAAAGATGTAATTCAAGAAATATTAAAAATATATAAATACTTCAGAGATGCATTTTGTTGAAAAATATTTGACATTAATTAAATATATAATCTCATAATTATTCACATTGAATTTAGTATACAATTAAAAAAAATTTGTCGCATTGTAAACCTTTTTAAAGAAACTAAGAAGCGAAAATCATTTAAAGTTTTTAATTCCTCTGAGGGTTTTGAAATTTCCTACAGCTGATTTAGATTGCCAAACAATAAAGATAACTTTTAAAAAATCCTATATATGCTTTATTCACGTACAATATTCCTCACTCTAAAAAGCCATGTATACATTTCCATATACCAAAATTTAAATGTGCATTTAAAAAGTTATAATAAAATAAATAATAAAGCCTTTAAAAGTAAATTTTAAAATAAAAATTAAGAAAATAATTCATCGTAAAAATTATACAAATATTATTCAATTGATAAACGGTGATTTTTGGAATTTTCAAGAATCCATGTATTTTCCAATACAAACATGCTTATATAAGAAAAAAAACTTATTTTTCCTATTCTTCAAGATTGTATAGTTTACTCACCAACAAAATTCCTTAGTTTTCTATACATGCCAACACACCCATATTTAACTATGTACTTAAAAAATGATAAACAAATAGGTAACAAAGCCTTTTAAAGTAATCTATAAAATTAAAAATTAAGCAAAATAGAATTTAAAGTGATATGAAAATGTTATTCAAGTAATAAAAAGTTCGATTTCTATTAGTCCATTTAATTTAATAGCTCAGAAAAGTGTTTTCTTACTAAAGAACACTTTATTTCAAAATGTCTTAAAACATATCACAAGTGTTCCCAACTTAGCAAAAGTAAGTTAATAAAGATAAAAAAAAAATGTCCTTCAAAATATTATTTCTCCATTTTTTATTTTTAAACTGCGAGAAAAACTCCGGTTATCATCAACGTTTTTAAAAAGATTTTCTTCCTGATAATTATTAGAAAATCATTTTTCATCTGTTGAATATCGTTAGAAGAATGCGTTTTTTTACTAAGTAAAGAAAATATTTTTTTGCAAAAAAATATTTTAAAAATCTCGTTTCTTATGTTATAAAAATACATTAAAGCTGATTAAGTGTTGCTTTCGAGATAAAAAAAATTAAGATAAAATAATAATGTGGTAGACCTTAAAAGGGCAGGAAGTATAATATAAAAATGGAGATTTCTACACTTCTAATGGAATCATTGAAACCATAAAAAATTAAGAAAAAGAGCGCAAGAGGGACCCTTTGAAAAATGATTTTTTAAAAAGATTCCTTTGCAATAAATGACTAAAGCGTAAAAAAGCATTTATATCTTACAAAATGTTTTTTATTTCTAAAGTTAAATAAATATACCAAATATACCCGTACTTGCACAAAGTACTTAAAAAACCATTAAAGTATTTAAATAAACAAAACAATATATAAAAATGTTGTAAAATTGTCTCAATACATCTAATATACTTTGTTATTTATAAAGTCAAGAAGAATACTTTAAAAGAATATGCATTTATTGCGGAAGATTTTTGGAATTATTTAAAAAATTGGTAAACCTATAGTGGAGTTTGCTTAAAATAAAAATTAGTCGTTAGGGGCCAATGTAATACTTACCCATAATGGATATGCATATTATAAATATAAAAATTAAATCAAGTAAGCCGACAAGAACAAAAAACTAAAACCTTATAGTCAAAGAGCCGACAGCACAAAATCCTGTGTCATCGAGCACAAGAAAAAATCTTTTATTTTCTAGAAGAATAGTAATAGGGAATCATATGATCCATGTCTGCCGAAAGCGAATTGGTGCATAAGCCAAAAATGAATATCACTAGTGGTTAACTCGTAGCTTAGCATTGTGTTTTCCTGCAGCAAGTTTTCCGTGTTTTCATACATTTAATTGTAGGACAAACACAATGCTAAACCTACGAGTCACCCACTATTGATATTAATTTTTGGCTTATGCACCACTTTACTTCCGGCAGTCATGGATCATTATGGATTCCTCTATTACTACTCTTCCATAAAATAAAATGTTTTTTTCTTGTGCTCGATGACATAGGGATTTGTGGTGTCGGCTCTTGGACTATCATCTGTCATAAAATGTTAACGTAAGTACCCCTTTTAAACATTTAAAATGGAACTCAATGATTGGGTTTTTTTTTCATAAATTACACAAAAAATTTTAAATTTTTATTAATTCATTAATCAGAACCCAAATGATCCATGAGAAGCTAGTAAATAAACACTTTATTTTCTGTGTTTAATTAATTTAATTATACAAAGCATATATTTAAATGCAAAATTTGTTACCACAATTAACCTGAATTAAAAATAAAAGTGAAAAATTATTTATTTATTGATTAATTTTCTTTAAAACAATTTATTTATTTATGCTCAAGAGCATAAAATATTATACATCCTGTAATTATTTATTTCTTTATTTCATAAATTAAACCATATCCTATTTTATATAAATGTTATACTCAAATTTAATATGCATTTATTTAATTTATTTTCTAATTTAAATGCAATTCAGAATGATTAATGATTTATTATCACCCACAACAAATAAATTAAAGAAAATTAGGCAAAAAAAAAGTAAATTATTTGTTTATTTTCAGATGTGTATCTTAGGCTAATTGAGAGAACAAGATATTTAAAAAGAGCTAGGCTCATAGGAATATCTTCTCCCTTTTCTCATTCATCTTAAATTTCCCGAGAGATTATTGGTTCCAGTCAGCGCAATGTTTGGCTAATTGAAAAATGACTACTCTCAATAAACCTTTTTAATACTGCATTTTTTTCTATGCAGTTTTTGGCTAATTAGAAATCACGAACTGTTAGTTAGAATATCGTTCTATATATCGTGTTTATAAATATACATATTTTTAGATACGTTATTACATTCAAATTATGGCTGTTTTAATAATTCCTGCGATGTACATAATTTCTAGTATTTCTATTTTCTAAATATAGTATAAATATTTTTCAGTGCATGATTATGCCATTAAATTAAAATATTTTAAAAATAATTCACGGGAATTCAACTGAACGGTTCTGAATGTAAGCATCTTTTTGGTAATAACGCCTTGATGAGAAATTACGGAAAGTGCTAATATTATTCATAATTAACCTTATATTCATAAGAAATCTGGAAAAATGGCACTACGACTTGTGCGCATATAGGCTCTGAATCAACTCAACCACAAACAAATGTGTTCGCTAAAAGTTATTTTGTTAGATTTGTATATATTATCGCTTGAATAAGCCCGCAAGAGTCAACACCCGATCTGAAATTTATTTGGTAATGTCTGTGATGTGAAGACTTGTATTTATTATAAAATAGGAACTTTGACTATTACTTAAATTCATGTTCATGTTCTTTTAAAAATATTTTTTTGGATTTTGGATATGTTTGGATCTTGTAGTTCAAAATGTACTACGCTAAATGTTTCAGTTATAACGCCACCAAATGTTGTAAATCCCGCGGTTGATACTTTTGAATGGTAGAATTACGTTTTTTATTTATATTTTTATTTCATACACAAGAGATGGGTATTGTTACTGTTCATAACAAAAAGATTAAGAGAATTGCATATGCCCTATTTTTTCAAGTGAGAAGAAAACTAGTTGGATGTACCAATCGTAAAACTTTCTTCTATCTCATACATACATTTTAATCTTAAAAAAAATAGTTACTCATGATAATTCTTTAATAATTTTAATTCAATACTATATTAACATTTATTTTCATCTTAAATTTCTGTTTCAGTCAATTAATCGGAATAAAAACGAGTTTCCGTCTCTGCACGAGCCGATGGGCAATAGAATGATAGGCAGATTTTTTTTCAAATTCAGGGAGGACCTACTTGCCATATCAAAAAATAATCCTACCCAAAAATTTTAGTTCGGTTTTAGGCATAACTTTATACACTTTTAGTTGGTTCAAAATTGAAAATGGCACAAAAATCGCTATTGCTGCGCCTCCTTACGACAGATTTTTTTCAAATTCAGGGAGGACCAACTAACAATAGCCAAAAATATACACAAAAAATTTATTTCAATTCGATGCATAACTTCATAAACGCTTAGTCGGTACAATATTGAAAATGGAACAAAAATCGTGATTGCAACGCTACCTTCGGGCGAATTTTTTAAAAATTCAGAGAGGATCAACTAGCCACAGCCATATACTTACTCAAAAAATTTGGTTATGTTCGATGCATAACTTTGTACATTTTTGGTCGTTACAATATTGAAAATGGCACAAAAATCGGGATTGCAACGCCCCCTTCCAGCGGATTTTTTTCAAATTCAGAGAGGATTTAACTAGCCACAGCCAAAAACATTCACAAAAATTGTGGTTCAATTCTATGCATATCTTCATACACTTTTTGATGGTAGAATGGCGACATACGGACACACATACAGACAAACACACACACACACACACAGACACACGGACAGACAGTCATTTTGTGAAAACATGCTTTTTGGATCTCTAAACCCCAAAACGTGTAAATCCGTCGAAAACCGGAATAAAATTTTTTTTCGATTTAAATACTTTTTTCTATTGAAGATAGAATAAAGTAAAAATAATACAACATCCTGATATCACAATGAATTGTAAATAAAAGCAATTTGTCAATTTCTAGGGATCTAGAGTTCATATCTCCAGAATCAGGCAATTATACAATATTTTTACTTTTCTTCTTCCTTAATAGAAAAAAAGTATTGTAATCGAATTTTTTTTTCTTATTTTTGACGAATTTACATATTTTAAAGGAAAGATATTCCAAAAATATGTTATTACAAAGTGTCTGCCTGTTTTTCCTAATGTTTGTGTAACCATGTGTCCGTGTGTTATCATTATATGATCGAAAAGTGCATAAAAATATGCAGTGAATTGAAGTTTTTGTCCATAGCTAGCAGTTCCCCTTTCAAATTTAAAGTATTTTGCAAGGAATTGCTTTAATAACTATTTTTGAGCCTTTTTCATTATTGTACGATAAAGTACATAGGTTATGTATAGTATTGAAGCAATATTTTGTGTAAGTGTTTGGCGATACATAGTAGGTCCTCCCTGAATTTGAAAAAAAAAAAATCCGCCAAAAAGGAGATGTGTAATATCGATTTTTGTGACATTTTTGGTATTGCACCGCCAAAAATTATACGAAGTTAGAATTGAGACATTTTTTTGTTTGTAAGTGTTTGATTATGGCTTGGAGGTCTTCTCTGAATTTCATAATAATTAGCCGGATGGGAGCGTTTTAATAACAATGTCTGTGCCATTTTCTTTATTGTATTATCAAAAAGTGTATGAAACTATGCATACAATAATTGATCCAAAATTTTTGTTCATATTTTTGCATATGGCCAGAAGATCACCATTGAATTTTGAAATATTGCGAGGGAAAGCAACACTGTGATACTGATTTTAGTATCATTTTACCGATTCTTCGTAATCCTGTTGTCCATCGACAGAGTCGCGTTCTCTTAACCTCTTCAGTCCCTGAGTACCCAAATGGGTACATCAGTTTTGTCCCATTTTATTAATGATACTCAAATATAAATGAAATTTCGATTTAAGATTAATATGCTTCGAATTCTAAGATTCGAGCTAATGAAAACAAAACAAAAATCTCGCTCAGAAGTCAAACGAGAGAAGAAATAATTCAGTAATAATTAAAAATACTGTAATAATCGCCAGAAGCGAAGATGTTAAACCTGCTATTTGATAACGGCTAATGTTGAATTTTAATAAATATCATGATCTACTTTAAGTTTTTTTTAATCTCTTAACTTGATTTAACAGAATTAAAATTTTCTGTAGTATTGAACTAATAATACTAAAATATTATTTTGTGCAACTACTTTTTGAAATATTAAGATGCACGCATGAGACGGTAGAAATTTCTGGAATTCACACATCTGACTAATTTATAGTTTTTTTATATAGCTTTATTCACCCTGCCAGATAGGATTGGTCCAGAAATGATGCCACTATATTTTACAAATACATATCTGCTAAAATATTCTTTTTTGTATGTATATTCAATAAGTTATTTTAACAAATCCTATAATTGTTTTGAAGAAAAATCCAAAAATAAGCCGTAAATACTGGTAGAAATTTAACCAGAGCTATTACAATATAACATCATAATTAGAAATCAGGTCTGAAGCGTCGTAAATCAAATTTCCAAAGAGGATAATGAAACACCATTTACTATGGCATGGTGCTTATCTGTACACAGTAGAAAGGAACTTTAAAAATGGCTATCTACTTGTTTCAGCATCTATTTCAAAGCAGACTGTATGTGTGCATACTTTAGCATGGTACTTAAAAGTTGGTAAAAATATTTTCAAGATTTATACTGGGACATTGTTCTACTCATCAAAAAAGAATTGCAGCAGGGTCGCTTCCACTAGTTAAAGTTTAGAAATATTTAAGATTAATGAAGGAAAATACATAATTATTCTTAATAACAAGTAAATATATTTTTATTAAATATTTTAGTAAATTCTACAACAACTCTATTGTTATATACATATAAATAAGAATAAAAAAGCTATCATTATTATAAAATCCTTACATTTACCTTTTTTTTAAGACATCAATGTAGATTTTTTAGAGTCTAAATATTTGCTTCGAAACCGCTTTACTAAAAACAATAAGTGCTGTTTTTGTTCTTCATCATTTGTATGAAGTTTATTGTATTCCTCAATAAGTGCCATCCCGCGTTCGTAGACATCATTAATAAGTTTGACTGAAGCCGCAAAAGCTTTACAAGTTTTTTAAGATTCATTTTTATTTTAATTTTTCACATTTGTTTCGAAAAAGTTTAAAGGTAATTCCATAATATTAAAAAACCTCAGAGTGTTACTTGTTTCAAAATCTTGCAAGTTCTTTTTGAGGAAGTCATCAGGATCAATCCGTGCACGTTTCAATGGTTTTTCATTTTTCACATTTTTCTTTTAATATTAAAATGCATCGAAAAATGCAAAAGCAACTAGTTCTTATGACAAATACCACAAATGTCCTGGGAATTTCTTCGTAGCACACAAAGAAATGTCTTTATTTGCATATTCGTACTCTTTCAAGATTTTAAGAAACAGTAAATCATTTTTAGGCGCAGAACAAGCAGATGGTGCCTGATACCAACTGTAAATGTAGATTTTTACTACAAACGAGCAAACTTGACGAGCTCCACATTCTTCGTGATTAGAGAGTTTGATTTGATCTCTAAATAAATGAATCTTGAGCGCATATATGCCTTTTGCCATTTATCGTGCTCCATGCAAGACACCAAGGATTCTAAAGTGAACACCTCTTTCTGGTACTCCTCCTAGGAAAATGATGGCAAGCTCTATCAGTTTTTTGTAATTATCCCTTGGTTGAAAATCATTAAGTTGATTTTGTGAAAACTCTATGATTTCTGATGCATTTTCTGTTGTTTTTTCATTGATAAAATTATCAGTTACGAAAGTCTGAAATATGTCATGATCAATAGAGCTCCGTGAAATTTTAAATCGTTTAAATAAGCGTCTGGTTCGTTTGGAACTCCGAGTGACATAACAAAAACTGCCTCCAGCATAATCTCTAGAATGTAATGACAGCAAGCCAATCAAAGCATTTCTTTCTTCTTTTTCTGTACCAAAAGAACACAAGCTTCTCTTGATAATCCGGAATTTACACAGGTTGTATCAAACACATAGATTTTATTTGTTCTGTAATTCTCCATGACTCCAATGTTTTATTAACAGCAAAATGTATTGCGTGAAGCTGTTCCTGACTGAAGTTTTTTAACTGCAAGTAACTGCAGAAATAATAAATAATATTTTACCAGAAGAAATAATATTTTACTAGAAATAATAATTGCTAATCTATCAATAGTTACAGATCCTGAAATATTTTCTAAAATGTTGCCATCCCAGTGAACAGTCAACAGAACACTTGCCGAAAAATCTTTTTTTTAATTTTCGGCTCTGAATGTTCAGTTTTTGATTCTAAAGCGTCAAATGGAAGATTTGTTAACATTATAATTAGCAGGATCACAACTCACACGTATTAGAGTTGTAGTCAAAACAATAGATGCCTTTCTATCACTTAAGTTTGCTGCATGAGGGTTTGCAGCTACGCTATTGTCCAAAATGCTCATTCTACCTCTTATTTTAAGAGGTGGACACTTTAAAGTCATGAAGCTACTTCTTCCTGATTGGAACAAGTTTCATTATCACTTGAGCTTGTTTCTTCTCAAATATATCTGAAGTAATTGATGCTTGTTCAAAAAGCAATGATTTGTTTAATTCTTCACGCTTTATCATTTGTTCAAAGCATTCATTTTTCTTGTTTGATTTCGTTTCTTTTTTTTTTTTTTACAAAACGTTTATCAAGTCTTCCTATTTTAACAGGTCTTCCTTTTTGTCTCTGAGCAAGTAAAAATTCTTTATTCTCTTCAGTTTTTATTATAATAAGGGCATTCGCATGTGCAATATCAAAAAGATCTCCCAAAGCCATCTTCCAATCTTTTTTTTTTTTTACAAACATTCTGAACGTTTTGATTTGTTTTCTTTGCTCTTTTTAAGCTTTTGCCATTCTTTAAACAGTCCTTCAATTTTATCAACTACATTTTTTACAATCTAGTAGGAAAGGTAGCTCTTCCTTAAACTATAAGGACATCACTCTTCAAATGTTTAACTTGAGTTCTTTTTGTAATTGAAAAAAGACTAACCAAGTCTCTTTTACTTGGCAGCTTTGTTTGGCTTAAAGATGGTGATATTTGACCAACAATCCAGATATCTGTTGAATTCCTTGTTACAATACATACTTTAGTGTTAGCTGCCATGCTGTTTCCTTTAACAAATTAAAATATTTGTATATAAAATCAACATTCATTAAATATACAAAATAGGTATTCATTGAATACGGTCCTATTTTAGATTGAAAATCACCTTATTCACACTACATTTACTTTGGGGCAAAAAAGAAGCCTAAATGGATTTAATTCAAACATTTTTTAAATATCCATTTTGGTCAGATAAAAAATCGTTCAACTTAAACATTAACGTTCTGCGTATACTCAATTTACTAGCTAGCAACACGCTCAGAAAGAGGCGCGAAACGATACGAGTTAATATTGTCTGCATTTCGTATATAATTATACAAAAACACTACTTTTTTGTCTAGTCATTAGCCGAATTGCAGCTGTTTCCGTAGCAACCAGGGGTTACACTAAGAGTAGTAGATTATGGACTACGAATACACAAGAAAAGCACCACTTTGGCGAAAAAAATGCTGCGCACACAAAAGTCAGTAATTTTAATAATAAATATTTTTTTAGTGCTTATGAAACATATTTTATTACATAATCATTTATTAAAAATAAAGCTGAATAATTAGTCTTTTCTTATTTTTATTGATTTTTAAATTGATTTAAGCACTATTTCATGTTAAATTAGCTGACCCGTCGGCATTGCTCTGCCCGTAAAAAAAATGCACAAAAACTCGGATATGTTTAAAAATCGCTGAAAAAATGAAGCATTCGACAGTTTATACAGCCTAATGTCATACTATGACTTAATTTAGCGATGACGATAAATTGTATTAATAACTTAAAAATTAGATAGAAAAGATGTCAAAGTTTCTAATTTTCAAACTTTCTGAGCAACCCTTAAAATTTGTTTTAAAATTCTGAAATTTTTGTAAAGGTCTTTTTTTTATGCATAGAACAAAATAAAGGAGTGCCCCATACAAATTTTAAAAGTTCATTTTTAAAGACCACCCTAGGATACTTATCAATAAAACAATTAAACGTCATGATTAGGGTTTCAAAGTACATCCTGCGTTAACAATTAGATATTTATAAGATATTAAAATCAGTGTAAATTGGAAAGATCAATACAAACAAATTAGGCAGTTAAATATTTTTAAAACAATATACCTAAAAAAAACCAAAGGAATTTTTTAAACGTACGTCTAAACATATAACAGAGTATTTCTCAAGAAAAAAAATTTATACATAAATAGCTATACGTTTTTCATGCGTGTATTATATCAAACTCTGGTCAAAAAATATTTTGAAACATAAAGTATTTAATGAATGATTTAACTACTTTTCTAAATAACAAGTTTTATGCACTACGATAAGACAGAAATTGAATCGAGAAGAACAGAATAAGATTTTTTTTTCTGTAGTTTTTAACTTGCTCATTTTATAAAACTGTATTTGCTTTTGCAAAAACTTTTCGAATAAGTTTCAAAGTGCAAACATTTTATTTTAAGAAGTTTCTAAAATCCCCTGATGGCAGAATAGTTCTCTAAAAGTTTTAATTTCTAACGCTCCTTAAATTAAAATCTTGGGAAATTTTTGTAAAGTTTTCCAGTTAAATTTACGTGTGATATGTACAACGAAAACTAGAAAAAACGAGAAAAAGCATTTGTATAAAACATTATCTGAAGAAAAAAATTAAAAAGTAAATCAAAGAAAAACAGTGGAGATGAAATAATTATTTAAGCAATGGCAGTTTCTTATGCTTTATAATGTAATTGAAATACTATCGACGTGTTTGGTTTCTCGCATTTGAAATTTAATTAAAATATTTCTAGTGCTGAAAAGTTTAAATAGTGGATGATTTAACTACCGTTCAAAATAATAAGTTTTATGCACTACGATAAGACAAATACAAATATTACAACATGATTGACATACTCTCCGCGTGTTTGGTTTTCCGCATTTTAAATTTAATTGAAATATTTCTAGTACTAAAAAGTTTAAATAGTCAATTAAGCTGAAGAGCATCACAGTACCTATTAAAATCCTATTTTTACATACATTTGTATCAGGTTGAATATTATAACATTACTAAACAGAAATTCTTGAATATAAATGTTATTGGCTTAGATGTACAAAAATCTCAAATTACGTTGCTCTTTTCTTATTAAACTATAGAAAACTATAGAAAGTCAAATAATCTGTACGGTCGTAAGAATTTCATCATTCAATGTAAAAACTGTTAATTTATGCTTAACCTCTTCTCGACGTTAGCTTTTTACGAAATATTTAATGTTTTATCACCAGTTTTTAAAGCAGAAATTTGTACCACTTTAAATCGAGAAAGTGCTTCGATTAAATAAGGAAAATTTCACAATAAAATTTTACTGGTGGAGATAAAAAATCTTAAGCCATTTTATGGCACGTATGCGTGTTTCTTCTCCCAAAGGGGTTAACCCGTCATTACTCGCGTGTCGGTCTTTTCGCCGCCCGTATAGCTTATCTTCTCTTAACTTATATCACATTACAAATACAACAGAGATCTACCATGTAGCTGACTTTGAAGCTTTTTCGACTACCTTAGTGAAGTAACAGGACACCTCTGTTTTTCTTTCAGGTACATTTTTAGAAACAAAGTTCAAATCGGCGAAAAAGTTTACGTAAAAATCCCTAATGTGAGCTCATTTTTACTTTTTCCAATTACTCCAGATCTCATGAATAAAATGCATAATTTAAGAAAACTGCAAATTTATATCTTCTTTGTAATATTATTTTCATATATTAGGCGAAAAATATTTCTTATTTTGCATATTTGGTATACGGGGGGATAGCGGCGAAAAGACCGAGCGCGACTAATGACGTTGTGAAAAAAGGTCGCGACTACTCGCGGGTTAATGCTCAGTGTAAAGGTATTATGAGCAACTTTAGTAAATTTTTGGAACTGTTGTATTTTTCATATCGAAAAATTTCTAATCATTGGTTTTTGATACAGATGTCATTAATTCAATCGATAGTTTTCCGACGATGGAAGTCACATTAATGGATAGTTTCACTCGGGGCATATTGTATTTAAAACCGAAAAAGTGAGTTACATGAGTTTAAACGTATAACTTTATGATGCATATCATTGCATTTACTGTATAGAAAATTTTTTAGAGTATTTCATTTTTAAATTCAGAATTAAATATTTTTATTAACCCTATGTAGACGGATACATTAACTCAGAACTACATTAATTCAACATCAAAGAATATATACGTTTATTTTCCTATATCTGACGTCATATTCTAAGCTTTCCGTACTTATTCATTTCATTCTGTCTAATATTATTAAGGGATGCTTAAGAAATTTCGTTTTCATTTCGAATATAACGTCAAGTTTATAGTTAATTTAATTTTTTTCTAAATTTGTCTTTATTTCGTGAAAATATTTTATTCGAAAATTAATTATTGGGAAGAAAATATTGTTCCAAATTTTCACGTTTTTCCAACAAGACAAAAAAAAAATTATTTTTAGACTTTATTAAAAATACATCTGTAAACAAAAATGATATTTAAAATCATTAAGAAAAGTATTTAAGGAAAATAAATTAAATGTAACCTATGTTTATTTCGGGGTCATAGTTCATGTATATGGAAAAATACAAATGCATATTTAAACCGTTTGGACGCTGACTAATTCAAATATTCACAAACGCATTCGCATTTATAATATTATTAGGATATCAATTTTTTAAAATGTTAACCAATGTTACATGAAACGTAATCTAACAGTTTTGGCTGTGATCCCCCCTGCAATGTTTAATTTAATGTGACTAAATATAAGAATTTAATTCTACGTGATATATCTGACGATATATAAACTGTGAAAAAAATTATATAATTTTTTCTAAGTACATATTTACTAGAACGTTATTAATAAACTTTTTTTCAAAAAAAAAAAAAAAAAAAAAAAAAAAAACTTGAAACAAATTATGGTAAATATTTCACATAAATTTCATTTAAAAGTGCATTTTTTTCCCTACGCAACGGTATAAAATTTTAAATGTGCAATGTGTAGAAGTTTAAAAATTTGCAGTTTCGAAATTTCTAAAACTGAAATTTCATTTAAAATTTTTTATACGATGTGTCCAGGAATATTAATGTTCAGTTCATGTCGTACGTAATATGAGGCGTTCATAGGTCAGTCTAAATAACTCCATCAAATAAAAATGCTAATTTTAACAGTTAAAATTGTATATCTATATATTCATTTTCTATCATTAGTCTAGGAATATTTATGTGTAATGCATGGCGTACGTAATGTATGACCCGTTATGATCATCATAAAAATTATGTTTATTATTATTATGAATTTAAATATAAAATTTATTTATAAGTCTTTAAAATTTAAGTCTTTGAAAGTATCATTTTCTAAATAGTTGTTGTAATTTCTTAAATTACAATTTATTATTATTATTTTAAATTATAGAATGAATGTTTTAAATATGTCATTTACTTCAGGCTATCCTTAAGAGGGCTTATCATAATGAATTTAAAGTCAAATGCAAACTTTTATTCATTATTTATACATTTTTAAAATTTCATTTTAAATACTTTGAACTATTTATTATCACTTTTACTATTACGTTAACTTCGTTCATCCGTTTTAAATTACTAAAACAGAGACATTGAAATCTTCAAGGACTTGTTAGCTTTCTTAAATATATAAAGTTAAGCCAGATTTAATTTTACCTATTTCTAGGAGCATGCAGTTTGCATGTAACAAATCTTTTAAATTCAATTTAGCTTTTATAAGATTTTTTTATATTTATCTTTTATCTATTTTATTTCGAAAAGACACAGTCAAAGAAAATTGTTTGTATTGTCTCTCTAGAGATAGAATGGAATCATGACCTTAAAAAAAGGAGTTTAAAAATTCGTTAAATAGTTGAACAGGCTACCTTTTTTTTATTGTATTACTTTGCAGAAAACTATTCTGAGAAGAGAAACTGATCTAATTGTATAATATTATAAACTACTATTAGATGAATGAGTAGAAGATGGCTTAGATTATTAAGGAATACTTGGGAAATTCAGTTTTATTTCCGAATATAACGTCATATTCATTTTTTTTTAATTTCTCTATTGTTTCTTTATATATTTCGTTAAAATATCTAACTGAAAATTTTATATAGAGAAGAAATTATTCCAAGTTTTCACTTTTTGTTCACGAGTGTAAAAAAATTAGATGGTTATACATTATTGGAAAAAATATATAAAAATTAATGATATTTTAAAAATTATTTGGCTAAAATAAATCAAACGTAACTATGTCCATTTCAGTGTCAATATTCATCAATATGGGAAAATGCAAATGCATATTTAAATCGTTTGGACGCTGTTTGGTTGATCAAACATTCCCTCACACAATCGCAGTTATAATATTATAAAGATATCAGTTGTCTAAAATTTCAATAAATAATACATGAAACATAGTCTAATTGTCTAGGCTGTGATTCTCCCCTGCAATGTCTGATTCACAAATTTAATTCTACGTGATACATTTAGTGATATATAAAATGATAAAAAAACAAATACAAAATCCATATTAATTCTTTCTAAGTACATATTTACTAAAATGTCATTAATAAACTTTTTTTAATAATAGAATATATGTTTTAAGTATGTCATTTACTTAAGGCTATCCTGAAAGTGGCTTATCATAATGAATTTAAAATCAAATGCAAACTTTTATTCATTGTTTATATATTTTTAAAATTTCATCTTAAATTTTTTAAATTATTTATTATCACTTTTACTACTACGTTAACTTCGTTTATCCGTTTTAAATTACTAAAACAAAGACGACAAAATCTTCAAGGCTTTGTTCGCTTTCTTAAATATATAAAGTTAAGCCAGATTTAATTTTTTCTGCTTCTAGTAACATGTAGTTTGAAGTTAACAAATCTTTTATATTCAATTTAGCTTTTATAAGATTTTTTTAATTTTTTTCTTCTATCTGTTTTATTTCGAAAAGTCACAGTCAAAGAAACTTGTTTGTATTGTCTCTGTAGAGATAGAATGGAATCATGTCCTTAAACAAGGAATTTAAAAATTCGCTAAACAGTTGAAAAGGCTACCCTTTTTTATTGTGTTATTTACGAAGAATGTACTTTAAGAAGAGATACCGATCGAAATTGATAATGGAATAAACTACTTTTAGAAGAATGAGTAGAAAATGATTTTAATAAATTTCAAATTATTATAGTGAAGGCAAAAACATATATACAGTGCGTGCTTTTCGGATATTATTTATTCTCAAATATACATTTTTATCTGCGAAAACAATATGCATTTCAAGAGTAATTAGGATGAGCGAAGCGAATCCTCTACTAGGCCACTCAAATGACATTTTGTCGTACACATTACAAAAACATTATACAATATTTTGACTTGAAATTAAACACAAATATAAATTATGATCAGTAGATTTGCAGAATCTTATTATTTTTACAGACATACTTTTCAAAAAATTATTAATATTAATTAATTTATTTTACATGTTTTTCTATTACAAACGCATTGTTTCAAATAAAAAGTGAAACACGTACGTTTTCAGAAGAAAAACTTAAATCATGGGGTCAGTAATTATAGCTAGAATCATCATTAAATAAATAAATAAATAAAATATATTTTCATTATTGAGACAAAATATCTCAAAAACTGCTTTCAGATTTCCAAATTATGCTCATTCCTTTTACCTATGTATAGCTTCATGATTTCTTTTATAAAATTTATAAAGTACTTTTTTTAGAAAAATTATAGCATATTTTTAATGAATTAAAATTTGTAAAAATTCTCTTATTAGCATTCAATTATAAAAGTATTTTCCTGTGTTAGGAATTCAAACTCACAATTTATTCTTATTTTGTAAAATCATTTAAGCAGACGATATTTATGAATTGTAAAAGAATTGCATTATATTTTTGTAAAGTGGCAATAAAAGAATTGTAAACAAATAAAATTAATTAATATTTTGTATAATTCTACTTCGAAAATATTTTTATTTATACCAGTCTTATATGATAAATAAACAATCTGAGGAAATTCTTAGTTATTATTTGGTTGAAATACATTTTAAAATTAAAATGCGCCGAAAAATAAAATACATTTTTGCTTAATAAAGATGCAAAGTAATTAAAAAAATATATTATTACTTTCAAATATTTAACTTATAGCATAATACTTCGCGAATCCAAACAAAGCATGGCTTTTGCTAGTAAAATAATAATAATTAGAATGACAATGTTAATATATATTAGATTTTTTTAATGAAGAATTACATCCGGGATACAGGCAAATCTGAACATTCACATTTACGATAATAATAATCATGGTAACTTATCATGCTTATTTATGAAATAATTTTCATGGACAACAAAAATGCATTTGAGAATGAACAGCACCCAAAAAAGCAATATTAGGAGTTGCAAAAAGAGACTAATGCAATTTAAAAAGTACTTGGCAATAGGTTGAACATTGAGAAAAAAAGAAAAAAACATTGTTTTATAAAAAAAAGCAAAAGTAACATTGTTTTATAAATAAATAAATGACTAAAAAACCCGCGATTTTGCTCACGTAATAGTTTAAATATGCTAAGTGGCAAATGTATGACTATTTTTTATTACAATAAATTATATTTTTGAGGATTTATGCAAAAAAGATTAAGCCACAGTTTGCCTAAATATCATTGATATGAAACCTGTTATAATTTATAGTGGCAATATCACAACAATAACAAATTCAAACAACTTATTTATAAATCAATACATTTTGAATATATGGTTTGAAAAAATGAACTACACAGTTATATATGTAAAAGACGGTGAATAAAAAATAATACATTAAATTGAAATGAAGCATTTATAGGATTAAAAAATATTGCGGGTTTATTGAAATCATGCCAAGAACCCATTTTGGAATTGTTAAGGAACATTTAGCAATGCAGTGATTTATTTTTTGCCCAACAATATCTCGTACCAGCATAGTTGTTTTGATAAGGATTAGATTTGATAATTGAGAAACTAGAGCAGACAGACGAAACAACTGCCATCGAGGCCACTACATGGCCATTGATAAACGTCCAGTTGCGATTTTAAACATTTTGTTTAATATCTAGAAAAATACACAAGGAATTATCCTGAAACTTTAAGTGTATAAATATAATAGTTTAACTCATACATTTCCGTGAAGATTTTTTCCCGAAACTCCATAGGGGACCATCAACAAATTAAAAAAGAATTAATATCTTTTGGATAACCATGTGAAAACTATTGTAGCAAAAGCGCTGAAACTGTAGATTATGATTAAGTGACTTATTGTAAAAATTGTGTTCATATTTATGTCGATAGCATGTATACACATAGAAAAATTAAGGATTTTATAAATACAGTCCTAAATTTTTACAAGATTTTTGCTTATAATTTGCAGAGTTCTTAATGTAAAATAATATTCTTTTCTGAAAACATGACAAAAAACACACAATATTCTGTAATTAGAATTTACAATATCCTATACAATATCCATTAGTTACAATATCCATTACAATATCCTGTAATTAGAATTTAAAAATAATAAAAAATGTATAAAAGATGATTAAGTTTACTAAATAATTTTTCACTGCGCATGCGTCAAGGGCATTAAAATTTCACTAGTATATTATGTTAGCTCATTCTATAGAGCAACTTTTGTGAAAGTCTTAAAATCATAGCTTGAATATTCTGAAAGTGATCGTCTATGGAATAAACACAAAATCCGTTGTTCCCAAAATGCAGCGAAAAAAGGAGGGGTTTTATCCAAATGTAGTAGTACGTCCCATATTGTGCATTCTATTTTGACTCAAATAAATGAATATAGAGATACAACCCCTCTTGTTTTTGCTTCATTTTGGAAATAACGGATTTTCAACTTATTCTATTGACGATTATTTTCAGAATTTTCAAGCTATTATTTTGAGACTTTTACAAAAGTTGCTCTATGCAATTATCTAACATAATATACAAATGAAATTTTGATATCATTGACGCATGCGCAGTGAAAAATTATTTAGTAAACCTATTCATTTTTCTTACAATTTTTACTATTTTTTAATTCTGATTACAGGATATTGTTTGCCATGTTTTGAGAAAATAATATTATTTTATACTAAAATCTCTGCTATTTATAAGCAAAATCTTCGAAAAAATTGAAACTGTTTTATAAAAACCTTAATGTTTCTACGTGTATACATGCTATCGACATAAAAATAAACACAGTTTATTACAATAAGCCACTTAATTATAATCTACAGTTTGAGCTCTTTTGCTACATTAGTTTTGACAGGGTTATTCAAAAGATATTCATTCTTTTTTAACTTGTTAACGGTCCCCTATGGAATTTCTTGAAAAAAGTCTTCACGGAAATGTATGACTTGTACTATTATATTTATACACTTACAGTTTCAGGATAACACCAAAAGTATTTTTCTAGATATTTAACAAAATGTCTAAAATCGCAAGTGAACGTTCATGTAATGGCCATGTAGTGTAGTTAACATTTTAATTCTAAATTACAATCAAGATGCACTGACGAGCAACTTCAAAAATTCCGTCGAAAGTGTATATTATTTTGCGTTGGGGAAGTCAAAGTCAGCCACATATGGTACAAAAATTTGGACATTATACAGTGTAAAAATTTTCTATTGCTTGAATATGCAGGTCTGTATGGGGAATTTTGACCATGAACCAGACAAGGATACAGGAGAGAAAGCGGTGCTGGATAATATTGATATATTTTTTCAGGTTTATGGTATTACGGCAGATAACGTTTTTAAATCTCCCGTTGTTGAAAGAAAATTAATAAAACTAAAAAAAAATATGAATAACTGGCACTATGCAACTGAACCGAAATGAGGTTTCTGCAGATTTTCGTCCAAATAGAAAACATGTAGGGCAATCAAGTGATTTTGTACATTCTATAACAACAACATTGCATTTTCCTTTTCTTTCTTAAACTGCAACTTTCACATACATTATTAAAAGCTACGCCTGTGGTTTTATTTTACATAGTACATATTTTTTAACAACGGTGTTATTGAATAACCCTACATGACCTTTCATGTTTTATATTTACACATGATCCTTCGAGGGTTACAGAATATTTGAATTATTTCTGTATAATTTAACTCTGGACATCATAAATGATGTCAGCGTTTTCAAATGTCAGGAGTTAAAAGCATTCTTTTTTATATTTTATTTTAACAAAACATTTTAAACGGTTATTATAATAAACACATTTTCAGTAAATCCGGTACCTTTTTTGCTGTTTTATGGGTTTCTATTTTAATTTATACGAGAAGAGTTTTTAAGAATACCATCATCACAAAAATTTAAAAAGCTTTTATATTTTTAATTTTCCCAAATTTTATATTTCGCAAATAAATTCAAATGCCCATAAAACTTAACTTATTTTTCATACACTGAAACAATGCATGTTCCAGAAACACTTAATTGGAGACGACAAATTCCTTCGGGTTCTAAAGAAATTACTCTTGTTAAATGTTCTTTTTAATGTATTCGTAACAACTTCGTTAAATTGTGAAACATTTTTCATCCGCACGTTACACGATACAGTGGCTTAGTTTAACACATATTACACTTTATTTGTTTTTTAACATTCTTAATTAGGAAAAGTCAAATACATTTAAGTTTGGAATAAATTTTACACTTAAATACAATAGTATTTTTTTTTTTCTTTTAGAAATAATATTTATTTATCGGCCTAAAATGGCTATCATGTTCTGGATATATAATATAGAAGAAAAGACATACTACCTATATTTAGCATAATCATTTAATTTTTAAATTAGTCGAAAATTAAGAAATGCTTTGTAAATTCTAAAATAACACTCGTATATTTTCATTATACAGGGTTAGCCAAATTGAGATGTGAACGGCCTACAATGACGGATGACACATGGCATGACATATACACTCACGAAAATTAAAAGCTCGTTCCATGACTGCAGAAACATATTATTTCTGCTGTGACCAACATTGAGAGAAACATGTTATTTAACGTAAGGACGGAACAGGATTGCCGTTGTGATGTGTACCGGGTGCCTAAGGACGTACCCATTGAACATTTGTAGTATGCACCAGAAAAGTGGTGACTGTATGTAGTGGTCTTTTCATTATTACCGCTGGGATGTTTTCCGGGGGACTAAGGATGTTTGCATTAAACAGTTGTAATTTGTACCCGAAAAGTGGTGACTGTATGTAGTGTTTATTTTCATTATGGCCGTTTGATGTGTACCGAGTGACTAAGAATGTTCATATTGAACATTTATAATATGTATCAGAAAAGTGATAAGTTTATGTAACATATCTTTTTATTATTGCCGATTGGATGTGTACCGGGTAACTAAGCGTGCACATATTAACCATCTGTAGAATGCACCAGAAAAGTGGTAAGGTATCTATCTTTTCAAATGCCATCCGTATTTGTGCGTTGTAAACTGACGAATAAACAGTATTTTGAAACTCTATGTATCATTTAGGCTAAAATTGCACAAAAAGAAATAAAATAATGAATCATTTCTTTTATGATTCATAAGGAAGGTCTTCATATTGAGCATACTCATATTTTTTGAAAAAAAAATACTAATAAAACTACTCATGTATGTAATAAAGGATCAGTAAAAATAAGCGGCGCAAATGGAGTAGAAAACATGCAAAAAAATACTTTCAAATATTTGGCGTGAAAAGACGAGAGTGTCACACGATTTCGCGAGCAGCACTTTTTCCCGTCAAAAAACAAACGATTGCAACTGAAAACTTTTGGATTTTTATAATCTGTTTAAATGGTATTTAATGATTTTAAACATTAACAATGAGAGAGTTTAATATATTATGTACATTCATACATATATATATATATGCATATTAAATTGCATAAATATAAACTATTTGTTGCTGTAGTTATTTAATTTACCTGTAGTAAAAATATTTTTATACATAAAAAAATCTTATTCAGTAAAATTATTTCCATACATATAAGCGTATTCAAAAATAAAAGAAAAATGTTTAAACAGCAACGAAATCGAATTGACAATGCTCAACTACAATTGAACTTCAAACAATTTTAAATTTGAATTCTGTTTAAAATCTCGAATTTTGATTATTAAATTTGAATATAAATACATATAAATATCAATATAACGAAATTATACTTAAAACAAACTAAAGATGACAAAACCGAAGGTACTTAATTTATCTAAAGACGTTGAACATGAAACTTTTTTCCTTTAAAATGCATTTGACATAAAAAAAAATATATTTTTTTAAATTACTTTTCATCGCCAACCGATGATAAATCGTCAAATAACGAATTTTTCATTATTTTTTCACGGACAGGGTACGGAGGTTCCGCCAAAATTTTTTTACAAATGTATATATCCTCATAAGAAAAACAATCTGTAATTTTTTCAGATTTTTCGGAGTATGCCCAGATAGAGACCTTCCTTGTGAGTACCCTGTGATATTTTACTTCATTCCTAAATTAATGCATTAGGCTGTTTTTCAAAAGATCAGTTGATTTAGAGCACTTTTTTTCATAGTCGGAAGTATGATGGAAAAATTGTAAACAAAACAAAAATGTCTATAAGTTGTCTCAACAGTCTTACTGTTTCATTGTTGTACGAACCGCGTTTAAAGCAACAAAAATAGTGTCGTTATTTCGCCCCTGACTGCGGTAGGTCAATTATAATCGTCGATTTAACTTTTTTTCCTATTGAAGGGACATTGTGATATTACACAGCAGTAGCGTCATTGATACTCCAGATGAATGTAATTAATCATCAACACATTTTAATTCACCGTATATACAATAATCAACGCATTTAAATTGAGTCTTTTAAAAACGTATGATTTCAAAATACTATTCTAAGAAATTTTTCTTCTTGTGCAACGATAGAAAATCAAAGATTAGAAATATAAAACTAATGTAGGAAAAAATGTGCATTTCTAATTGTTGGTTTTCTATACTTACGTATTTTTGGCTAAAGCCTTTATTTGCTACTTTTTTTTTGTTTGTTTCAAATATGTGAGTACTAAAGTAAGTATATAATTTTGGAATTAGTTATGCTGAAAATGTTCCATTCATGTAGCTAAATCCGTAAACATCTCTATGTGTCAATTCCCATCAATATAAGTAAAAATGTTTTGCCGGTGACTAAAAATGTGACGGGGCCGGTGTTATGTTGGTTAAATTAATACATAATCTTAAGTATAAGTTAAAATCCAATACTTTATTTAACCCTCTAGGACATGGGAAGTGGAGCTAAGTTCGAGATTTCAGTAACAAAGCACAATACTAAGAGATTAAATCGTAAACTATACTCACGTCCACGGCTTAAGCTCAGCTCGGGGCACTCACACCGGCTCTACCTTCAGGTTGCGGCTAAATGCTACGTTAAAGCTATAATAAAACAGCCCGTGGCTACAAACAACTTTTATATCCAAGAATACTTAAAATACTAATTGACTCTTACCCGCTGTCTTTCCTCTTGGGTAACTCAGCTCACAGCACAAGCTAACTCGGCTCACAACACTAGCTATCTCGCTTCAGAACACCTTACTTCGCTTTACAACACAATCTATCTCGCTCTGCGGCTCCTGCCCCTTCACAACACAAGCTATATCACTGTGCGGGCTCCTGCCGCTTCACAACACAATCTATCTCACTTTGCGGGATCCTGCCGCTTCACAACACAATCTATCTCGCTTTGCGGGCTCCTACCGCTTTACACACCCCACACACCGTCACAGCGTTTATACATTGCAAACTGAAGAAGGAGCTATAAGATTGCATAATACTCCTAACCGCAGCTAACTGGAGACTCGAGGGCGCCACACACACTCCGGAAAGTTAAAGTTGAATAAAGGATAGATGATACTTTTGTGTCACACATCTTAGAACATTGACGTCACGATCTCACTAAAAATGCTAGAGTGCCTTTATCACAAAGGGACACTCCCTCACAAAGATAGACAAATTCTGAAAGTTAAGAAAAAAAGTTCCTAGTTTTGTCAACATTTCATTTCAAGCACATTATAGTGCATAGCTTAAAAATAAATAAGCAAATAAAAAATTAACGAAAGTTTTTAATTATTTATGTTTTTTTTAATAACTGTTTAGTAATTTACATTTCTTGAAGGATTTATAATTCGGGATTGAAATAGTTTTTCCAAGTAGTACACCATATGTATGCAATTAATAAAGCCAAAAGTATATCAAACAATTAAAATTCCAGTAAAGCCTCATTATGCTGAAACATTTTAGTGGTAATGTTTCAAGAGCATAGTAATGACACCTTTTTACACGTTTTTTGAATTAAACGATTTTGGGTATAAAAATTACACGCTATTCTTCAGCAAAAATCTCTGTTGTAATTTATTGTAATAACTAATGTTGGCTAGATTCAGGATCTAAAACAATAAAGTTTATTCCTATTTTAAAGGCTATAATTGTTTATTGATTTATAAAGAAATGTTGCAAGAAAATTTCTAAAGAACTATTTAAGATTATAAATAAAACCTGTTTCAAATATAATAACACATGGAATAAAAATATATTCAGTTATATAAAATATTCAATGTAGATAACATCTCACTTACAAGGTTATGAGATGAGAGTAATGTATGAAAATCAAATTGATTTGTTGATATTTTTAACTTCTTTTCAAATATTGCAAATTCAGCAGATTGTTCCGTATCACATGATATCGTGACTACTAGTTTATTTCGGATATAAACTCTTGTAAGCGGATCTCCAACAAAAAACTTTTGAAGATTTATAGGGAAGGATATAAAAATATGTTTGACTTGAAAACTTATCTGGGAAATGTGTGTTCTGATATTTTTAATGTGATATTTCTGATATTTTTATGTTTGCGTGTATACAGGAATGAGTTCACAAAAGAAGAAACTTTATCGATTTAAAATTGTTGCATAACATTAAAAATATAAAACAAATGCCAAGGAATAGCCAGAAAATAATGCACAACAAACTACAGAGATATTTTTTTTTATATTTTATGTCAAACGGTATGCAAGAAACGAAGCTATATGTTACCAATAATTTTAAATTTATTTCATAGCACTAACACACATTTAATAAATTAGAGAAAAAAAATAATATATTAAAAGAAAAACATAATTTAAAACGTAATAACACTTACAATAAAAATATGTATAGCAATATATACTATTCAATATGGATAACAGCTCTTTTAGAAGTTCATTGCATGAAAATATAATATAAAAAAACAAACTGATTTGTTGGTTTTTTTAACTTTTACACTGTTAAAAATCTCCCCCTAGTTTGAACCAAATTTTGGTGATTAGTAGCTGCCGCCATCAGATGGTAAAACTTCGTGCCAACATTTGGAGCTATGTTTTTTGCAGCAGAGTTCCAATAGTTGGAACAGCATTGCAATAGGATTCTCCAAATGTTGGTACGAGATTTTGTTATAGGATGGTGGCAGCACTGAGCACCAAAATTTGGTTCAAACTAGGACAAAATATTTAACGGCATAAGTCTTTCCATACATTGCAAATTCAGAAAATTGGCTCTTACAACATATTATCGTGACTGCTACTTTATTTTGCAAATATGCTCTTATAAGCAGATCCCCGAATAAATGTTTTAAAAAGATTTATTGGTAAAGATAGAAAAATATGTTTTAGTTGAAAAGCATCTGGAAAATGTGTGTCGTATGATTTTTACAATGCAAATGTTTGCGAGTATGGAAAATAAGTTCACAGATCAAAGAACTAAATGCCGATATAAAACTGTTGCATTACTTTAAAAAAATAGGAAATAATCAAGAAATGCTCAGTCGAAAAAGTAATGTACAAATACACTATTCACAATATTTTTTAGTATTTAGTGCCATAAAATATGTGATGATTTAAAAATTAATTAAGATATTTTTTTCGTATGGATTAAATTGTTTTTTTTATTTTTTGGAATCATTAATTTAATTTTACTGTTTTACGATTTAAGATTTTTTTTTTTATAAAAACATACCGACATAAGTTCAAAATTATATATCCGTGTCGAAGAAATCGTCAATGTAAAAAAGTCGCAAACTGTAAGTTTCCAAAATTATGTAATTTATTTATGTAATTTAATTTTTAAGAAAGCTTATTAATCATTAAAAAATATAAACTGTACATTTTAATTAAGATAAAAACATTTCAAGGAAACACAGCAAACGGAAGAAAGAACGGGAATACGATACATAAAAATAAATGCATTTAATACCCATCTTTAAATTTTATATTACTAGAAAAATATTGAATCGAAAATTAGTAGGAATAAATATAAATACTTACGTATATTTATATATATACTTATCCCATCAAATTCAATGGAAAATAAATTCTACATTTTTAAAATTGAATTTAGTTTTCTAAGAAGAAATCAGAAATTGCAAAAATCAGATAACCAGATGTCCGTATGATTTACATTTTTCTTGTGATAAAATTTCAAGGAACAACAGAAATGATTAATTTATGTGTTGGCATTTATTTTCATTCAAGAATAAAAGTTTGTGTAAGAGTATCCACTATTATCTGAAAACTTAATTTTCTCCATGAGCTATATGATAACATCTGCATATTGTTATTCAAACAAGGTTCAAACAAGTCGAAAAAAAGAAATATTAGCCGAATTTCTTCAAAAACATTTTAAAGAATTAAATCTTTTGTAATAATATTTACATCAAGATACATATATTTCTGTAGTAGGTATGTTTGTACATTTATCGAAAAAATAAAGAAAATTATAATGCAAATATAAAACAGGGATTAACTCATGCAACGAGTGTTTCATTTTACGTTTATTTTAATTTTAAACAAACGCATATGTAAATTATGCGCTTTAAAGTTTTTGTACCCCTTTTTCTGATATTCTATAATTTTGTGATCTAAACACGTAGCTTTCAATAGAATGCAGTACTTTTCTATAAGTGGAAGCGTTTATACCAAGAAATAAACACTAGGGTGCAGCTTAAAAGCCATGATTTTTTATATTATTACTTTTACAAGTCTCATCCTTTTATTTTGTCCTTTAGATACAAAAAGAGTAGAAAAAAAGTTTGAGCTATAAATTTTAATATTTAAAAGTAACTCAATGGAGTGAAAATTTATGAAATTAGGAAAAAATAAGAATGTTAACTATACAAATGACAAATGTGTACAAGCATTTAACGTTTTAATTATAAAAATTTATTTAATTTACTATACAAATTATTATCTTTTTTTTAAGTTAAAATTTTATTGCCTTTGTACAGGTTAAGACATTTTTTTCTAAGTATTTGGGTACATTTTGCGGTGATCTTAGTCAACTTTTAGTAGAAATTATAATTGCGTTTCACCATGAGTTATCAATCCATTTTATTCCTGAATAAGTGTAACCGCACTTTCATCATGGTCATTCATTTCTTGTAGGGGGTTTATAATATTTTTAAACCTGTTATCTTCTCTTGACTTCCACAAGTCAAGATCAACGGCTAGATATGAAACTGCAGATTCCAATAATTGAAAAAATATCGTTGATATGACTGTAGCTAAATCTTCAATTTTTTTGAATTAATAAAGAGCAACACTAACTCACTTTAAGTGATTTTGATCTTGTTTTTTAGAATTTACTTCATTCTCTAATGCAACAACCATGCATCTTTTGGTTGGTAATCTTTCATGGCTCTCACATGAGGCTAATTCAAGAACAAAAATTTATCAGAAGGACTTTTGACAAATACTATGAGTGATTAGCAAATTTAGTTGATGACTTCGAAACAGATGAATTTATTGTTGAGTATTCAAGTAGGCATTTTCGCAACAACAGGCACATGAATGTTAAGGGGCAGAGATCCAAACATTCAAATATACATGGATTGTAAAAACATATACATCATGTACACCTTCTTTCTCTTTTGTAGTTAATTTAAACTAATCATTGCGCTTCCAGATTTTGAGACATTATACACCGTTAAAACTAATGGTGACACATTGCACCTTTTAGGGGTGAAAGGCTTGTTTCTCTGGTGACAACCCTAAAGGAGCCAGAATGGCACCTTTAATTAGGGTGAAAAGATGGCGCCCTTAATCCAGAGTGCCTAATAATAAAAAATTAAAAAATATACAAACCGACTTTTGGCCGTCGAAGGATTCGAACTCACAACGTCTGATTACAAGCTCAGCGTTCTAACCGTTCGGCGATCGAGCCCACCTTCATTCACTCATAGCCATAGATTTTACTTGCCGTCACAGAAAACAGAAAGACACACCTCACAGCGCATGCGCATGGTTCCAGTCACCCGATCAGGTGCCACATTGCTGCCAATACGAAGTGCATGGCACCTTATTTAGCTCCAATCACCCAGTAAGAGACCTGTCGGCACTGAAACCACATATCCAAGCCCCTATGTCACCCTAGGGTTCCAAATGCCCCGGATTCCAATGGACCCTAAAGCCTTTTCACCTCCGGATCCCAAATGGCACCGGTTTGTCACCTTCACTTTTAACAGTGTACCATTTTGGACATTTATCAGGCATGGTGAATTACGTCTGGTAACATAAATCAGACGCAACTTTCTGGGACAACACCAAGAAAAATAATTACAATTTCTCAGAATTTTTTATAATTTCCTCTTAGTTTTGTTTTGCTTTGTTCTTCTGGGCAAAGTAGATTGTCTCTTGCAATATATATTTTACTAGATTTGCGACATAATGAAATGAACTTCCTTGTACGTACTTGTATCTATCAATGAAACTCTAATATTCTTGAAAACATTCAAATAGTAGAACTTCAGATGAAGATTAGACTCCGATACATATTTCAAAAATAGTACTAATTATCAGTTCTACAATGTGATGTCTGAAAGCAGGTAAGCAAAAGCTTTTGTTTTAAATTTTGCTCTATAAGAACATATAAAGCAGACTTTTAAACAGTATTTTAGCTGATAATAACGAAGCAAATTTCTTGAATATTATCTGCTATTCCCCAGTCTTGAATTTTTTCCAGAATTCTGCTTGATATTCTCTTATGGCAAATGTTGAACAGTCGATAGTTTAGTAATATCTTTCTAAAAATTTAATGCTGACAATCGACGAACCTTTTACTTTCCAGTCAAATCATAAGGTACCTTGGGGTAATAACGCCACGTTAAGGTTCTACAAATTTTCACGGCTCAGTTTTAGTTTGTGTTTTTCAAAGAAATATATGATTTGATACTGCAACTGATTGACTATCTGTATAAAAAAATAATTTAAAAGATATGTATTCATAAAATGTAATGGCGTGATTTCTTGACCAATGCTTTTGGAGTTACTACCCACCTATATGGGTAATAACGGCATGCAAACAAAGCTATGAAATAAGATGGAATAATTGCATGTAGATTGCCCAATTCTAAAAATACAAACTCTACAAACTTAGAAATTGACAAATTGCATTCTAAGCTATTGAAAATGTTCAATTTTTTGTGAAAGTGTTAGAAAAATAAAGGTATGGTGTGTGTGGGGGGGAGAGGATGAGGCAAAAGAATAACAGACCGTGAGCTTCTTTTTGCTGAAAAAGGACCGCTTATATAGAATTATTAGAAACATTGCACAGTTTAAACTGTGTTTATTTGAATCGGTATTTAGGATGTAGCTCGGCCACTGTAGGGAATCAACCGGCGTATTAATGCCAAGGATTGGCGTTATTACCCCGTTATAGTTATTGCGCTGCACATTTTAAATTTCAAATTATCTCGAGAAGATATCCAAAATCTTCAACAACATTTTAAACGTCCATTAAATGTACCACAAATTTATGTAATTAACAAAGTATTTCCGGATAAAAAAAATAGTCTTCACATCACAAAACGTACCTCGCAAATTTTAGATCAATCGTTAATTTTAGTCGCTTGTAAAAACAATAAGACCTAAAAAAGAAACAAATTAACTTGAAGCTGTTTTTTGCGATTTATATGACTAAAACCCTTCTGCGCAGATCACATGGGTGTCATTTACCAGATTATTTCATAATTATGCAAAATATTAGCACTTGGCTTTATAACCCCGCCTGGCGTTATTACACCAGAACACCTTACATTAATTTTTCATCCCAATGTGTGTCAAATGTAGTGTTACTTTGAAACATAATTTTTGTTTTTTCACATTTCTTAGTTCTCCCAAACACTATTTATCCATGAAGTGAGTCTTCGGTAAATAAATTTTCTTTCATAAATATATTTTAAAAGATGGAATTTTTTTTCATTGACATAGTATACGAGCATGCGTATATTTATCATTGTTTATGCATTAGAAACTTTACTATCATTGAGCTACCTATAAATAATATTCAAATGAATTGGTATTTTGCATGACTTATTTTTTTTCATGAAAAGGAACAAGTTTAGAGGGTGAGAAGATTATATTTTCAAAGTTAACAAATAAACTCCACATTAATAAACGTCCTTTAGTATTTCTGCAAAAAAGTAACAATACAAAAAACTTACCAACATCAAACGATTGGAAATAAAGTCTACTTTAAATTATGTATATAAAATTTATTTAGGAGCAATCTACAAATAAAAATTAGCCCAAATTTATTTTTTATTTGAATAGCAACACCAACTCTGACAAGATATTTTAAATATCTAGTTCAAACTATCCCTGAAAAGGACATTTTTAGTCATTTGGTCAACCCTCTTAGTAACATGGGACCAACTGTGAGAAAAATGAATTTGGTATTTTTATATGTAACATTTGACCAATTTGGAGGAAATAATAAAATGGGTACATTTTATTTTAATTTACAATGTATCTACTGAATTTTACTAAGGTCACCTGTGATTCCAATACAAATTATATATTAGATCATATTTGAACACAAAATACTATAAAATATATCAGTATATATTATATATTTGTAAATTACATAGCAAGTTGCTTATATTCTTATTTGTAGTTCATTTTATTATAACATTTAAATATTTTAAAAAATAAATTTAAGTTTTTTTTTCATATTAGGTGTCTTAAAAAAGATTTTAGAAACAGAATAAAATATTAGTAAATGTGTAAAATATATTGAAAATAATTTTGCAGTATTTCTATACAAAATGCAGCATTAGTCAATCAAAAAAATTAATAAAGAGGCAATTAAATTTAGTAAGCTATGCCACATATTGTCACTAGATTCAACCAACATTCGAACTTTTCATGAAGCCAAAAATTGCTGACGACTTTATGAATCGGACGCATAAACACACACACAGGATGTTGGAAAATAATTGAAAAATATCTTTTAAAAATAGTTTTATATTATTCTATGTACTAATAGTTTTTCAAAAATTGAATATGAAAAATATATTATGAGTTTTAGATGAAAGAAACCCTATAAATACTTTACATTGGCAAAAAATGCAAAAATTATTTTTATTATATCCATCTTAATTACAAAATTGCATCTCCAGCACCAGGCTCTAAGAAACATTTTTTACTAGCGAGATGTTTTACCTCCAAGTGATGATGTCTGAACATAAGGATGCCCAAAAAAAGAGGAAAATAATGTTCTCTTTTAAAATTTAAACCATGTGAGACGAGAGACTAGTATACTTTCCTCAGAAAGTGTTCAAAATACTTTATTATTCTCACCAGTAAAAATTTATTGTTTATTTAGTCTTATTTAACCCAAACATTTTCGGAATTCCAGTTAAGGCAGGATTCCATTATGAATAATTGTAATTGTCACATGTTTTACTATATATATATATATATATATATCACAAACAAATGCATTTATGCCACAGCCTGTTATAAAGGAATCTCCAAGGAACGGTAAAACGCAAGTGTCAGACAGGTTTTCAACAAATTTAATTATATGGCATTGCATATCAGGCACACGTAATGCTTCCGTTTAAAGCATTATTCTATTATAGATAATTATCATTTTGTCTCAGGGGTCGTTACGTAGTTCCACGATCCATTACGGATATGCGGATAACATGCATGTTTACTCGATTGCTAGTGATAGGGGGCCATTGAGATCCTGTACGGTGCTCTGTATTACCATCCTGAATTCATTAATTCCATACTTTGCGAACAGTCATTGGATGTCGACCAACGCGAGCAGCAGTACTGCGATACGATAAACCGCAATCCCGGTAGGCTACATTTCGAAATTTGTCAAGGTGAGAAACACACTGGTACGCATTTCTCCTTCTTACATGAGGTATCACAATTTTTCACCAGGCAACAATGCTCAAATGCAATTTCTGTGTGAGAAACCGGCTGAACAATTTCGTCATTTAAACACATTATAGGTATCGCTATCGGTACCTGCTTTGTCAGAATGCGCTGAAAAGCTAATCATTTACATATCACAGTATCTCCTTCCTGTCGAGTAAATTTCACGTCTGTAGCATGTCGCCTTCATGGTGTAGCAGTTGAAAAGATAATTAAGTCAGGAAAGTACAAAAAGTGCATTGTTCGTCATTTAGAAGGAAACTTGTTGTTTCGTGGTGTGCTGATCGTAATTACAATAACTTTAAATTTTTATTAGACATTGTAAAATTACTTTAAATATTGAAAAGTAGAGTGTTTTAGGAAGCTTTTAAAACATATTTTCGATTGCTATTGCATATATTGCTTTAAAAAGTTTTCTTTCTTTATTTATTACAAGATTTAATAAAACTACTCTCGATTCCCAATATGGACACCTATGTCCACATTCGAAATACAGCAGGTGAATCTTCAGATTCACAAAAATAGAAAGCTAAGTTAACTAATTACATTATTTCAAAATACTTTGTAGTAACAGAGGTGCTTTGCATCGGTCTTCGAAGAGCCACAATCGAAAATGATCCCCAGTTCTAAAGTGTTCTGAATATATTCTGAACTGTTCCGAACATATTTACTGTGCCCTACCCTCCCCCGAATTACTTTAAGATACCTTTTTTATCGCTTTTCCTCTAAAATTCCAATGAAGAGTGTCTCTTACATATACCCTGTGTAGTAGGTCAATAAGGAGCCACCTGTCCATAATAGGGACTGATGGTTACTTATATGAACATTTGTAAAAACTGTATGTTTTTATCATTTAAATTAAACCGGGACAATTACAAGGTCGCTAATTTTCATAATGATAGTCAACAGTCCAGAGATTATGGTCATACATTTTTGGAGTCCTATCACGTGTACATGGGGGTGAAAAAAATAAATTTTTTTAAGGGTGTCCATATTAGGCACAGGTACCTTATATATTTATTTATTTAAATATTTGTTAATACGAATGTAATAATAAATTATTTTATTTTACCAGAATTCTTCTATTTAAATGCATAATACATCAGCATATGAAGAAATGGTTTAAGTAAAAAAATGTGGAGTTTCTAAAAAATACTTAAAATTAAAAAAAAATGTCCATAGCAATCAAGCAAATATTATTTTCATATTTAATGTAAGCTTCAAGTTTAAAAAAAATTATAAAAAAAAATTACTCATTTAAATTGTTATACTTTTAGTTATATTTAATATAAAGTAAAATTCTGTATATAACTTTGAAATTTTTGTAAGCAATGAAACTATAACATTCTACTTTTGCCAAACTTGCTTTGTAAACAGTATTGTTTTAGGCTTTTCTTACATTGATAAATGTTCCTTAATGTCCCTCTTGCTGATATGGGATTACAATAATTTTTCATGGTGTTTATCTTCTCTAAACCAACTAAAGTTTGTATAAGAGGTACACTTAATCACAAGGTATTCTGTCTATATAAGCTTTTGTGATGTTCTAAATTATGTAGTAAAGAAAACAAAAAATCTCTTTGTAGTTTAGAGATTAATTGTTTCTTCATTTTTATATATACCATGCTCATTTCTAATAACTTCAGTATTATTTTATCACAATCGTTTGAAAAATATTAATATGTTTTTAAACATTAATTTCTACTTAATTAATTTTACACTCTAAAAGCAATATTTTCAAAACTAAGCAATAAATACTCAAACCTAATTATGTTGGATTATCAAAAGGGCACCGAATCAAAATTACGCAAGTTTGAGTCATGTATACACTCATTTCTGAATGAATGGACATACTCAAATATGAGCACATGACGCTTTATTCGTGATATTTATTCATGATTATACATCATGTTTGTACTTATATATTGTTTATGGCTGACAAATTTTACCTGAGATGTCTTTCTTTTATGAATTCATGCAATCTTCAGTAAAAAAAAATAAACCCTACTTTTCTGTTGTTTTATAAGATAGTTTTTAAGTGTTATTCCTTGGACACAATAAAAATGTAGTTCGTCATACTTCACATTGTAAAATATTACTTAAAAATATTTCGTTTGAAATCATAAAAAAATATTTAAATTGACTAATTTGAAATATCTTGGAGAAATTTTCTACATTTAACAAATAAAAAGGAGTTATTTTATGAGTATTTATGGAATTTCAAAATTGAAAGCATTGTGTTGTCATATTTGAAAAAAATATATCATAACAAAATGAAAACGTTCATTTTACATTAATTTGAAAATGTCATTTTTCTTAGTGTATAATAAAATATTGTAATTATTTTAAAAGCTGGAGAAAGATCGTTATTCTTTTATGTAGATTCATAAAATTGAAAAAAAATTCAAGAATATCTCTGAATATTCTTTAAACATTTAAATTTATTGTACTGCTACTAGGTATTAATCATTTGATTTAATTCGTCCATGAGGATTATCATTTGAATCTTTAATTATGTTTGAAATCAAGAGGATGCTTTCTAAATCTTTATTTAAAAAAAGTGTTCATAACGACAGAAAATCTGATGAGTATGAGTAGGAGGATGACTTTCCTGTAAACAACTTAGAACTCTAAATGTACTCATGAATATTATAAATGTGAATAAGTGTCCAAAAGTTTGAATAAAATTAACATCAAAACGGATGGATTAATGCCTTTGTATTTATGACTGAAATGAACATGCGCTGATTTTTATTTAATTTATTCAAATATTTTTCTTAATAATTTAAATTTTCATTATTTTTCATACAGAATCAATTGACAAATTTTCCACAATATTTAATCAGATTTAATCATCCTTCTTTTTTGTAATTAAAAAAAAAAAAAAAAAAAAAAAAAAAAAAAAAAACGGAATAGTAATTTTACTTTAGTAATTAATTTTCAATTGAATGATTTTTTCGTGTTAAAATAAACTGAAATAAATAATAATTAAAAGATCATTGTGACGTCATATTGGAAACAAAAAATAAGGTTTAGAGAATTTATTTCTAATAACACAAGATGTGTCAATTTTTAATAAGTGCTAAAATGAGATAAATGTGACGTCATATATGGATAATAAAATTAATATATTTTGATGTTGAAATAAAATGAGATTGAGTTATGCTATCAAATGTTATTATTTAAAGAAAATTATGTTTATCGTCAGCGCACGGTTAATATAAATGTTTAATATATAATTATAAATGAAATTAGTCAAAAAATATTAAAAAGAAATCGAATAGGAAATGTTAATAACATGTGCCATAAAATTATCTATGGCGTAAACGATGTAATGATTAATGAAAAAGGATTTTTATCATTCTTGAAACGTAAAAGAAAAAAAAAATCCTCAACTAACGAAAAACAGTGAGAATTTTTGACAAATGTTAATTCTTAAGCAGTTCAGTGCAGAAAATGTGGATAAAATTTACTTTAATAATGCACTTTTGGGCTTAAAACATAAAGATGTAATATAATTGCGTGAAAATAATATCATTTCCCACTGTCAATATCGCAATTAAGCATGGATAGCTCTAAGTGCATCGGAAGATAGTTTGTATATGGTGATTTACAGGGACTTTCACATTTCTTTTAGCTTTCAAATAGTAAAAATATGTTGTCACTTTAAAAAACTTTTTTTCATAATACATTTCTATAACTTTTTTTAGTATGCAAAGCATGCATATACAAATTTTACAAAAGTACTCGCTAAACTGTAAAAAATAGATTATTGTATCTTGCAACTATTTAAAGAGATAGGGGTGAAAATCACATTTTACTAAACGATAAAAATGAAAAATTTTCTAGAAATGTTTTCTAGTTGTATTCCAATTCCATGCATTATCTTTGATGCAACATGTTAACGTTACCTATGGACTATTTCTCTTATATTCAGATTTTTTGATTGACACTTATTTTTTGAAATAATAAAATTTCTTTTGTTTTCGTATTAATGTACGTGTATGTAAATTAATAAAGCGAATTTTAGTGCTTTTAAAAAGCGGTGAAGCTAGGAAATCTGAATTGCGAAAAAGTATCCTATCATAAACGCTGTAAACCTAAAGGAAGTATTGTATATATCAAGTTTATATTGCATGCTTATCAAAAACTCGGTATGTGCAGAGACGCAATTAACAAATTCCGCTCAAATTTTCAATAATTCTGGTTTAAACTAGGAAAAATTAAAAATTCTAAATTATTTTTTTCTGTGCGGCATCACGTGACGTACAAATAATGTATAGTTTTTCATTTTCAGATGATAATCTACAGCATAAAATAATAAAAGTTCATTATAAAAGATTTGTATTTAAATGTAGAACGTAATTATACAATTGTTGAAATATTTTAAGAAAGGCCAAACGTATCTGTGCATAACGCATACGTCATGTTTTAAATGGCAACACTTTCCGATGAAATTTTGGTTTTACAATTTTCGCTATTGCAAATTTTTATACTTCTGGACATTGCACGTTTTCAATCTTTATACCATCGTTTAGAGAAAAAAATGCACTTTTAAATGCCGTTTGTTATAAAACTGTACCTCAATTTGTTTTTGAGATATTAATTTTTTTGTAGTTTTTGGTTCAATTTCTCTAATGGTGGCAACTTGAGTATCACATTTATGTGGGAAAGAGATGAAAAATAACCATAAAAAAGAGTAAAAAAGAAAAAAAATAGAGATGCAGTTTAGTGGCTATAGGTGACGCCAAAAATGTAACCCTAAAATTCGCTGCATTGCATCAAACACAACGGCGTACTTTCACAAAAAAGAAAAACTTTTAGCGATGCAATTTTAATTCATAATACAATGAAATGTTATTTTATAATGCTAAAATATATTCAGATCTTTTTCATTTAGAGAAAAAATGATGTTAAAAAATTCGGTCTCTGTTCCATGTGATTGTTTTGTTTGGGTCGAATGAGAGACTTATTTCTCCATGGGAAATAACAGATCACTGTATATTTTAGCTGTCATTTTTTCCTAGCAACTGAAAAAAATAGTAATTAAAAACCTGTTATGTCAATACATCGTCGGTTATAAAACCCGCTGAATGTTGTTGGTTTTATTTCGTTTTTATCTATGAATTTAGTGACTTTTAGTTCGTTGTAAACATACTTTACAAAAGATACATCAATTAACCTTTACAAAAATGTATTTTAAAGAATATCTGGGTATCATATTTTCTTAGTTTTTTTAAAAACTGAGAATGCAATTTTATTCTTTGGCGAAATTTTTGGCTAAAAACTGCTATCTTGCGTCTAATACGCATGGCCGTAGTGAACTATAGGGAAGGCTCAAGAGAATGTAGGGGGGCTCATAGTTTTTTTCTCTCTCTCTGACGCAGAAAGATAAATTAGTGCATATTTACATTGTAGGTACTCTGTTTCTTATTCAACTGTTGAAATAACTTCATTTTATGCTTCGAAAAGTATATGATGATGAAAGTTTTGAGTGTATAACTGGTGCAAAATAGCCCATCATGTTAGCTTCATATGTACAAATAGGATGAGGGAGTGTTGAAACACTTATTTTAGATACAATTTAGTAACTCTGCAAAACTGTGAAAAGGTTTCAAAACTCAATTAGATTTTTAAACAATATATTTCATTTGAATTTTCGGAGCAGAAATTCATTGAGTGATCTTGGAAGCTTTTCCAGGGGCGGGGAGAGCTGAGCCGCCCATAGAGCCCCCTTAGCTACGGCCCTGCTAATACGGAAGTACCGATAATTTTTAAAGCTGCATATGATTACATAAATAATATGTTTCATATAAAATTGCTATTTGGAATTAGTTGGCAGTTTAAAAAGCCTATTACGCAGAAAAAATATATTAGACTTTAAAATTTTTTTCTTAATTTTAAAAAAGTTTTTCACCTTTACTTTGTGACCCGGGAATCCCGGGTTCGGTGTACTAGTTGTAAATAAATTTAAAAATAAAAAAAAATATGCTAATTTTTTTATTTTTATTTTTAAATTACTCCTAAGCGGCAAATTTCAAATATATACAAAACTTCCAAATGCATAATAACCAAAACAATGTACTGGGACATATTTCGATATTATTTTTACATTTTAAATTTATTTTGAGAAGAAATTTGGAATTATAAAATATTGGTTCAAAGCTACGAATAAAAACTGTTGCTAATTTAATCTTGAGTTACACTGCAAACATGAATAATTAGGTTACTGCTGATGTTGAATTTCGGTATTGAAAACAGTACAGAAATTCAACAATTTGTTTTAAAAGGTTTTTTGAAGTAAAACTTATGTTTACACATTTGATTTTTATAGAGAACATATATTTATATATATTATTATTGGAGAATATATATTTATGATCGCCTTCCAAAAGTTGTGATGTATTAAAAGATTGAAAAATATCAACTAAGACAAACTTGAATACATTTTTAAAAACAAATGCAATTCATGTAAAAAAAAATTAAAACACTAAAAAACATTTAAAAATAGGAAGAGTAGACGTTTTGCCAAGCTACTCGCAAGGCCTCATCAATACAAATAAATGTTCATTGCTTAATAATATTGGAACAAATCAAGACAGTTACAGTTGGTTATTTTTTTTTTCATTAGGGATATTCATTAGGGACAGAACGCGCATCATTCACAGTTCGTGATCGTAAACATATGAACCAAACTTCGAGGAGTAATGACGTGATAATTGCTACAACCCGGTTTTAAGACACTGGCGTTCGCAAATTGTGAGATTTGTTTCATTTCAACACCATTTTGGACAATTTTAAGATTTAAATTACGGCTTATTACAACACTGATAAGTTCCAATGTTTGTTATGCAATGAATATTTATTTGTACTTAAAAGAGCTTACGAGTAGCTTGGCAAAACTTTTCTCTTTCTATTTTTTAATTTTTTTTTTTTGTGTTTTAATTTTTTGTATAGAAATTTTATTTATTTATCTCTTAATGTATTCATGTCTGTTTTAATTTATATTATTCAATATTTTAATAGTTTTTTTTTTATTCAGACATTAAATGTATATGTATTGCAAAATGTGGTGTATTATTTGTATACTTAAGTATCATTACAAATTATAAATTACCACCGTAATTTTTTGTAAGCAAAAAAGTATTATAATAAATTTCAAATACAGTTATTCTTAACCCTTTAAGACCCGAAACATTTTCATCATTAATATATTGCATTCCTCTGGTTATTAACGCTATACTAACACTAATGACACCTAATTTTTTTTTTTTAAATTCTCGCCCCCCCCCCCCTAGAGCGTGAAGAGTACCCGCACGAACGTGCGGGTTGGGCTTTTTCTGTAATAGCCTTACCCGCACGATTGTTCGGGTTGGGCTTTTCCTGTGAAATCATTACTTGTTACATGTTAAGATTTATATTCTTTCTGGCTCTAAATGGATAGAAAAGAGAAACAGAAACAAACAAAAAAATTACAAATATGGTAATTATTGATGTATTATTTTTTATTTTATGGACTTTTTACAATGGACTTTTTACAATTTTTGGATTTTTTTACAATGGAAATCTTTAAAACATGTTTTTGTTTTTGACATGCGCATATAAACGTTGCATTTTTGACAACGTGTTTTTGAACTGCTTTAGCAGTTTTCAGACCTGCACTTGCGAGGCCTTCAAATGTCATCAACACATGGGAAATGGTTGTAAGAATCATACCTTTTATCCAAGCATGGTTTTTTTGCAGGCAGGTTTTAATATTTAGATCTTTTCACAAGAGGAATTACAACATCATCATCTTCATCATCGCTTACTACACATCTGTTAACAGATGGAGATGACACAAGAGCGTCAGCCACTTGTATTTTAAGTTTTAAGAGATCTAGTTTGTTTGTTTGGGGAATTTTATTAGACATTGCATCCCGTTTGTACTGAAACCAAAAATTCGCTACTGCTAAGTGAATGAAATGTAAAATGACCTGCCATGTCCATTTTCTTGTCTTGAACCACGTTTTGTAACACTAC
Source organism: Maratus speculifer (assembly GCA_964019185.1). NCBI lineage: Eukaryota > Metazoa > Arthropoda > Arachnida > Araneae > Salticidae > Maratus > Maratus speculifer. The sequence continues at coordinate 161,968,467 of OZ025294.1, read as the reverse complement.
ATCTGCTGATCACAAACATCTACTCCTTCCATGCACTGGTTATACGTTTTCAAAATAGAAGGACATAATACTTCAATATATTCACCTGTAGTTTTTGACCAGCGTTCCACCAATTATAACTTTCTTACTGTCTTTCTATTCCACAATCACAATTTTATTATCTTTCGTGACATGTTCTATACATGTTCCACGTTGCATTTTATCTCCATTAGCTTTTTCAAACCCACTAATACGATTTGACAAAATAGTGCCGGTTGCATAAATATTCATCTCATTTAATTTGTCCAACAATGGTAATGTTGTAAAATATCTGTCGAAATACAAAAACTTTTGGGGGGGGGGCAGTTTCTGCTAGTTTAAGTATAACCGATGTTCCAAGTCCGAGTTCAGGATGAACCAATCGAGGTGATTTTCCTTGATATATCTCAAAATCGAGTACTAAGCCAGTTGATGTACAAAGGACAAAGTTTTTCGGTCCAACAGGCCTAGGTTTGTTTTTCACAAATTGTCTGACAGGACAACGACCTGTTAATGAAATCATTTGCTCATCTATAGAGTATGACACATGATCCCGTGGCAAACTTAAACATGCTTTTTTGAAAAAATCTAGAAAGGGTTGAACCTTCCACAATTTATTTTCATTTAAATTTGCAGGAAATATACTAATGTCCATAACATGGAAAGCATTTATCAACTCCAAAAATCTGTTTCGCGAAATTAAATCAGCTACTGGTGGATACTTATTTTCTGTTTGCCAATAAATTCTTAATAGTGTAAACGTTATACATCCCATTATGAAATTGGTAGCCACAAATGATTTTATTTCCAATCCATTAGTTTTCAGGGATTTTCCTATTTTAATGACGGAATATTGATTAGTGAAGAAAGCGGCGTCTTTAAAAAAGCGATTTGGGAATATTGGCTGAAATATTGCAATGAAGTACTTACTGGCTCTAAAGCCTAAAAAAGAAGGAAAAAATAATATTCGAGATATACTTATCGACTTAAAAAATAATATTTTAATTAATTTAAAAATGTTTGTCATACATTTAAAGCTTTTATTTATTATATCGATTTAATTTATTCTATAAGTCTATAACTTTTTTTATTACTATTTAACAAATGAAAAACATACCTGCAGTTGCGTAAAATCTAAGGGGCCAGGATGAGGTACAGAAATAAACTTTTTAACAGTCTACTTGTATTCTTTTTTTTCATTCTTATAGTATTTTCCGAAACTGCCTTGGAGGTAGAACTTTGGGAGATGAATTCAGGAGACTTTGAGGAGGAAAAATGATACAAAATTGTCATTTTTTCTTCATTGATCTCATCTGAACTTGACAGTCCTTCTAATAAATCTGCTTCAAATGTTTTGTCCGTAACGTCGTCATCATCCGAGAGATCACTAAATTCAGAATCTGATTTATTCATCAGTTGAAATATTTCTTCTTGAGTGAGAATTCTTTTCCGTTTAGACATCTGAAAAAGTAGTTTATTTTGCTTTATTGAAAGTTAACAAAGTATTGCATAAAACATTAGAAAAAGTATTTGAAAATTTCATTAATTAAAAAGAAAAAAAGTAAAAATTAATTTAAAAATAGAGGGGGGGGGGTATCTATGACAACACCCAAAAAAAATAATATAGTATTAATTATGTAATAGCATACTTCGTTTTATTTTGGCTGTCATCAAAATTGTTGAAATAGAAAACAAGATGAACATTGAAAAACACTAACATTTACAGTAGCACTGACTAACGTAACGCCCAAGTTGCACGATCGTGCAGGTTACGAAATCTTGAGTCCTAAGAGCAAAATAAATAGTGTATAATTAATAGTTTTATTATATTACACTTATTTAGACATTAAAGCAAAAATATTTATCTAAGCAATTAAAAATATATTATAATTACATTTTTACGATAGATAAAAAGATGAGCTATATCCGTTGTACTTGTAAGCAAAGTTAGACATGCCGCCTGAAAGTAAAACATGAACTACTACCGCTATCTATTGATAAAAAATGTGCTTTACTCTTTCTGCTAACCATAATGATCGTTCGATTAGTGTTTATATTACATACGACTCTTTCAGAAGCAAAAATTTTAGTCAATGTCTAATCCGCACGATCGTGCGAGCTAGGTCTTAAAGGGATAAGCTGGGGCACAGTCAATCATTTAAACATTCTAGCAACACAATTAATTTATCCCTACAACGATTAATTATAATTTTTAAAAGTTCTTTTACATTCCCATATAAATCATTCTGTTTAATTAGTTTTATATTATTTATGATATCCTAAATGTGCCATTTTCTGAAATTATTTAAATCCAGAATTTTAATTATTTTATTACAATTCACATTAATTCATAATTACGTTTTGCGAGCAGATATAACAATTCCGTTGAAGTAAAACAGACTTAAAAGTTAATTTCTATCTGAATAATTAGGTTAAATTATTTTTACTTAACTTATGTTATCATAAATTAGTCATTTTCTTGAAATTATTTAAACAAAGAGCCTTTTATTATAATTCACACTATAATTCAGGATTACGTTTTTGAAGCAGATAAAACAAAGGTGTTGAAGTAAAACAGAAACGTGATTAAGGCGAAATATTTTCAACTTTCTTATCAGGTTCTTTTATAAGTTCCTTATATTTTCTTAAAGACTTAAGCTATATCTCTTCAAAGAGATGGGCGTGACTCTATCCAAAGTAGTTTCATGAATTATGCATGAACAATATACGACTCTTGAGTTCAAAAACGTGACTAAATTTCCATTGTTCAATGCAAAAATATTCCATAATATTGAGCCTTCAAATATATCTAATTTTCAAGCACGTAAAGGAATTTATTTATCTGCATTTCTTATTCAAAGCAAATATTTTAAGAGCAATTAATTCATGAAATGATCATTTTATATCTTGAAATTTCGCTATTCAGGTATAGCATATAATTCGATTTAAAGCTTTTACTATTAAATTGCTCTATTAAATATTCTAGAGCCATTTAAAATTGACCTCTTTTATCTTTACATAAAGAGTTTTTTATTAAGTGCATCTTCAATGTTATTTTTATGGATGACTGTTCTTAAGTATTTAATGTAGTAAAGATGCTAAAATAAAAATACATTTTAGACAAATAAGTAAATATTCTTTTTTAAATTCTATTTACCATGAAACGATATTATACTATTTTAAGGGGACAGTTTAGATTTTCAATAATTTCGTTTATTTTTAAAAATATGGTTACAATTGTGAATTCATTGTATTTTATTGTTTTACTAAAAATGAAATTAGAAAAAAAATAGCTAATTTAAATTTTTTAAATAATAAAAAATATGTGTTTAAACTCTGTTTTATTTTTTACATAGTGGTATTTTAGCCCAGTTTTATTTAAGAATTTCATAAGCCATGCACATGGAGTTTTAGATTTAAATCATATTATATTTCATGTAGTTTTGTTACTGATGTATGCACCTTAAAACAATGAAATCTTACACATCTTCCTACACTTTTATTTATTTTTTACAATAAAATCTCGAAGTATAATTCCATATGTAAATTCCTGATATGTATAATAAAAAGCACACAAAAAGTTTAAATCTCAAACTCAAATACAAAATAAGAAAGCCTCAGCATTTTTAAAACAGGAAAGTGGCAAAAATTAGAACAAGGAGAAAAAATCATTAAATATTTGTTTAATTATTCCCGATTATAAGTCCCGATGTAATTGCCGTATGGACAGAAATTAGACTTATACATGTTTACTATTAAACAAGCTTTTTCTTAACATATTAAAAAATCTATTTTTATTTCTCATTTTGATTGATTTCCCATATTGAAAAAAAATCCGTTAAATGTACCACGAAGCATTGTTGCCAGCAATTTTTGGTGCAAAAACTGCTGGCATCATTGCTGCCAGCAGTTTTTGCCGTAAATTTAACGGGCTTTTATTTATTTATTTATTTATTTATTTTTATTTTTATTTATTTACTTATTTATTTTTATTTTTATTTATTTATTTATTTATTTTTATTATTATTTTTTTTTACAGTGCATAAAACTGTTTGTTTATTTCCTTTAATTCATACTAATTTTTTTTCTGATTAATGTATAGGTACATGTTACAGAAATTTAACATAATAATTACAGGTATAAAATATTGTTAACGTATAAAATAATGAAATTTAAACGTTCAGTAATCCCTTTATTAGTTCTATGTAATTATCAAACTATCTGTTAATCCATAACAGTCTACAAAAACTACCATTTGTTGTGTCACAGCATAAGAAAGTTTTTTAAACACACTAAAATAAATACAGGGAGACATAAAAGAAAAACACTTGTTATCCTTTCAACATTTTAATCGACAACTGACATTATCATACAATAACATTTTACTCAGAGATATCATGACGTCACAGAATTAAAACAAAGTGGCTACAGTGGCGTCAATGCGTCGGCATTTAGAATTAAATTATAAACATAAAAATCAATATATCACACTTAATGTTTTAGAAAATGATTACAACATAATTCAATCTTACTTTATGATAAAGAAAATGATTATTATAGCAATACATCTCTTTTAATGATTTAGAAAATTATTTTACATTACTTTTGACTGATTTATTTTATTAAATGATTATGTTAAATGATTATGCTAAATTATTATGTTACCGATAACATCTTAACACTTACGAGTTTTGATTATACTAGAAATAGAATATGCAGACTATTTGAACATTCGCGACTAGTTCGCACTAGTTTTTAAAAGAAAAGTTCATTTGCATGAGCGTTAATAATATTTGCAATAAAAATATAACAGAAAATGTGTTTTTTAAAGATAGTGATGCGAAGAAAATATAAAAAAAGTCTCGTGTGACGTATTGAAAAAGAGTTCCAGGATGACGTTTGGCAAAGCTTTTTATTTACAGCTACACAGCAACAGAGCAAACAATTCAGAAGTTAAAATATAGCACTATGCGTTCTGACTGCAAGCTTTTTACAGTAGCGCGTGGGTTGGGCCTCTATTTCAAAGTTTCGACAGAAAGTTGACAGACCGTAAAAGGCTTCACTTTTTTGTTGGACAGTCTTTGCCCCGGTCGACGATTCACGTCCTCCTTCTTCAGAGCCAATAAACTTCTTTTGGGCCTTTTTGAAACTAACTATATACAAAGCAATTTTCTTTGATAATCGCCGATCTTTGAGAGTGGTAAACAGACAGCTCAAGTATTGTAGAATTATTACATTCAAGCTGTCTAACATTAAGTTCTTGGCTTGAAATACGATTTTTATGATGTCAGTTGGAGAGGTTTCAATTGAAATTTATTGCTTATATAATTGGGAAGTTGAAGATTTTATTATACAAAAAATGCATCGGTCTTGTGTCAGAGGAGTTCTACTAAGGGCTTACATCTGACTCTATTGACACTGTGCTAATGATGGAATTCAGAACGTTTCAGTCTTCTGTGGCAACTTTTCGATAACGATTTTGAAATTCGTGAACTTAACGCTCTAAAATATTTAGGGATTTATGTATATTTAAGCCACGGTGATGTCAGAGAAAGAGTTAATGTTATTTACTTAACTACAACTTTACGAAGTTTCTTTCACTTTCAATATAAATAGTTTCTTGGGAAACTTAGTTGAATATATTTTCTTAACCCTTTCGAATCTGGTGTACAATTATACTGTAAAAAAAGCCGTTAAATTTTTACTGCAAATAATGCTGGGAGGAATGTTGCCTGTAGTTTTTGCTGTAAAAGTTTCATTAAAACTACATGTAATAAAAACATTTACATCTAATTTTACTGAAATTTTTACAGCAAAAACTACTAGCAACATATTGCTGTCAACACTTTTTGCCGTAATTTAACTGGTTTTTTTACAGTGTAATAGTACATACATTTTAATGGAGTATAATTGTGTTTTAAGAAATACTGTTGCTACTATTTACTTGTAGTAAAGTTAATATATCTCTATGAGCTTACTACATGACTTCATTTATTTTTAGGAATTTAGTAATAATAAAAATTATTATTATTTGATTAATTCTCTTTGCACCTTCTTCGATCTTTTATTTTAAACATATGCTTCACTCTTTAAATTTTAAGTAAAAGTTACTTTCCTGAAAGAATCGTGTGTAAGAAAGCGTAAAAAGTATTAGAAATTTATAATATAATTCAATCTTACTGTAATTCGATATTGTTTAAACATTTCCAAAATTTCATCCTTACCGTCAGTAGCGTAGCAATGTTTTTTGGCGCCCGGGGCCAGCAAGAAAATTTGCGCCCCCACCCCAATATAGATATATAGCAATTTCTCTGAATTTGGCGCCCATAGGCCTCGGCGCCCGGGGCGGACGCCCCCCCCCCCCCCTTAGCTACGCCACTGCTTACCGTAATCTTATATGAATATTAATTGAATAGTTCGCAGAACAACAACATTCGTTATCTTTCATAATGAAATACTCGACAATGAAATTATCCCTAATTAATCTATTTGGATAGCTAGTGTTAATGTTATTAACATAAAAGTATATTTTTTTTTAAATTGAGAAAAAATCGACACCGAAAATGTTAAGTCTTTGTATCAGATCAGTTTTTGAACTTTTGTATATGTGTGTGTATGTATATATGCATGTATGTATATATGTGTAAGCGAATGTATTTAAGTTACAAAACACATACCTAATTATTTTTATTAATTTAGAAAAGATAAAGTATTAAATCAAATATTTTTTAATAAATAAAATGTAAAACGCTTTATGTGAAAAATGTTTTTAATTCTTTTTTATTTATGTTTCTATTTATTTATTGTTGTACAAATGAATACAGTTTGAAAATTTCACCGTGTTTATGTAAATCAAATTGATTAAAAAAAATAATCAACTTTCAAAAAATTTCCGTTTGAAAAACCGCTGATAGAAAAAAAGAACCTAAAATTATTAAATATTTATGTATGGATTTTAGTTCTGTCAGCAAGAATTCCATATTCTTATATATATATTCTTCTATCTTTCATTAAAAAATATGTAAAATTCCATTTTAACAACAACTTACATAGTATTTATATGCTAATTATTTAAGAAAACTCATTAGATTTTTTTATCCCAGAGTTAATTTACTTTAAGACAACGTTCTTACAAGGTAATCTTGCTCAATGCTGTAATTTTCTCGTGCATTTCTATGAAAAGAGTAATGAATTTTTAGGAAATGTAATATGAATTTAATTAGCAAATTTTTCTTTTTAAAGATAGTTTTTGTAAACATACTATTCTTTACATAATAAGTTACAAATACTTTTGAGGCGAGAGTGCTAGCAATAAAATTAAAGGATAGGTGATCAATCAAACAATTGGTATAGTTACCCTCGAGTTAATGTTTCTAAAGCTATTGAAGAAGAATCAAAATAGTTTAAATTTCTGACATGGATGTAAAGAAAAGGAAAAAAGATCTTGTATCATGTATAACGAATAAAACACACTTTTTTTAAAATTTTGGAATACTATTAAGTGGTTTATGGGACTTTTTCGTGTTTAAAATGAAATGGGTTCTTCCTCGCTCCTTCCAAAGTCTAAGCATCTGTATTTTAATAAATTTTCTTCCTTACCTATTTTAAATATTAAAATTATGCGAAAGGTGTATAAAGATTATTTTTATACGTATTCATTAGGGGCGAGACTCTGGTGCAAATTATAAACGGTTTTTTATCGAAAATAAACTTTATACGTCTACTATAAAAATACCTCTTCAGTGGTTGACCTGTTTTTAAGTGTTTTATTAAATAAAACATTAGCATTTGTTTTTAAGCATGTTTCAATGCAGTTAAATAATTTGTGGCGTCCGATTGTCTATCTGCCATGTTCTACCTAACTTGGATATCTGTTCATGCTCCAAAGCTGGTGTATTTCGCTTGTCATGTACGTGAGAAATTCATAAATTAATTTCATTAAGCAATCAAACAACATAAAACGATTACTATAAAAAATATATAATAAAGTACATTGTTTTATTTTCAACGCTTATTTTTCAACATAGTTACCTCCTTTATTCAAACATTAATCACAGCTGAGAAAGATATTTTGTGCACTCCCATCGTAGTAAATAATGGCACCTGTGGTGCCAAAGGTGCGGTAAAAGCATTTTAACATTCTCGTCTACCATGAATTTATTCAAATGAAGAAATGTCGTAATGATAATCTCTTCAACATCAAAGCATTTTTATAAGGGTCTTCCTGACTAATTGAATGTTGCAACATTAGAAATCATTGTATCTTTTTAAATTGAATTGAAGACGTTAGATGATAAATGTGGTAAATTACTCAATCATCTGTTAGAGAAAATCAGGGAAACCAAATATGAAGCAAAATATATTTGTAAATATGCAGTTTGACTTTTAATTCAATCTTCATCACTGACTAAATGTTGGGCCATCAGAATACATTTCTTGTTTTTAAGCTTAATTGAAGAAGTTGGATAATAAAAGTGGTAAATGACACAAATATCAAGTAGAGAAAATCTGCTGTAAAGTTCTAAACAATTATTTGTGAATGTTTTCCACTTGTTTTTTCTGTTTCAATTAATAAAAGCGTTATTTTTATATTTAAATTGATAAACATACTATTGAAGAACGTATAATTATTAAAAATGCGCATACCACTTTTATCATTTGATATTACATTTTTTGTCATACATCATTTGTATAATCTGAGCTATTGGATTATACTTTTACAAGATGCCTTTTAAAATACTTCTGCAACAATCTAAATTGAGTTTATCTAATCATAACAATACTTCGAATAATCGTATTGTTTATTAAAACCATGTATTTTAAAAGCGAAATATATCGTTAAAAGAAAATTATTTAGAGTTATTTGAATAAATCCTCTAAATGCTACAATGTTTCTGTAGTTAATATCTAAATGCAAGAATCGTAAATATATTGTATAAAATGAAATATCTGACTATGAGAATGAATCCCGGAACCTAGATCTTAATTTAAAACATTTTCTTTTTAAAAAAAGTTTTCCCATTAAACACAATGTTTATTAAAAAGCTTTCTCATTTTCCATAAATGAGATAAGAAATTTTAGATATGTGCATATCTAAAATTTATTATATGAATTGAATATTTCCAAATGAGCGAAAAAATGCCCAGGCCTGGAATCGATCCGAGATCCTTGGCTTACAAGGCCAATGCTTTACCGTTTAAGCTATGTCGTTAGCTGTCAAAATGTCAGAACAGATGTTATGACAAATAAGGTTATCAGAATAAAAAATCCAAGCCGGCTACCGTCCAGTTAGCATAAACGGTAAAGAATTGGTCTTGTAAACCAAGGATCTATGTTCGATTCCCGGCCTGGGTATTTTTTTGCTCAGTTGTAAAAATCAAACAGTTTGTTTGTGCTGAAATAATATTATGCAAATTTCATTAAAAGTGTTTTCAAAAGATGGCTAATGATGCCATCTATCGAACAATTTAGAAGCTCGTTTCTTCATTGACAAAAGAGCACATATCGTGAAGCTGAATAGAACTGATGCTTGGGTGCTCGAATAAATATGACTGCATAGACATTTAGTCGATTATACTCTGTTTTTATGAAGTAGATTATAATTTTTTCGATATACTTATTATTCTTGCAAGTTTTAATTAACAAGTCTGGTTTATTATTGTGTTTTAGTTATGGTTAATTGATTATTATAATATGACTTGATTAAATAATTTATTAGAGATATTTTCTTTCTTCAAGGAATTTTTAGAATAAGGTCTTTTTAACTTGTTGCTCAGAATTTTGAAGTACATATAGAGAGCGATTTTATCATTTTTAATATGTGGATAAGAATTTAATTTTCATCTGTTTATGAAAGGGAAAATAATGTTATGTTGCCAATCATATCTATTTTTAATTTGATTGGAAAAAGAATATACTTTTTAAATGAAAAGAAATCCTGGAATTTTGAAACATTATTGACCATTAACCCGTCAGTAGTCGCGTGTCGGTCTTTTCGCCGCCCGTATAACTTATCTTCTCCTAACTTATATCACATTATAAATACAAAGGAGATCTACCATGTAGCTGACTTTAAAGCTTTCTCGACCACCTTCGTGAAGTAATAGGACACCTCTGTTTTTCTTTCAGTTACATTTTTAGAAAAAAATGTAGAAATTGGCGAAAATGTCTACGTAAAAGTCACTAATGTGAGTTCATTTTTACTTTTTTCAATTACTCCAGATCTCATGAATAAAATACATAATTTAAGAAAACTGCAAATTTATATGTTTGTTGTAATGTTATTTTCGTATATTAGGTGAAAAATATTTCTTATTTTACATATTTGGTACGCGGGGGTTAAGCGGCGAAAAGACCGAGCACGACTAATGACGTTGTGAAAAAAGTCGCGATTACTCGCGGGTTAATACTGAATGATTTTGTAGACCTCAGAAAATTTACTCTTTTCGAATTGAAACGTAACGAACAACCACATGTAAATAAATAAATAATAATAATAATAAACATTCCTAAACAGTTTGTAAATACTTATCTGAAAATAATTTCATTTACGCTACATAAATATTTGTAGTATTTCCATGACTAACATTCTTTTTTATTAATAAATTTTTTAGTCATTTATTGCTTACATTTATTTAATCCGTCATTAATTTTATCATCGTCAATTCCAAATATTACATATTTAATTTGACTACAGTTTTCACGTTTTTATTTAAAGTAATATACAATATGTATCCGCACCGCTCGTATTGAATTCATTTTCTTTGTATAATATAAAAAATAATGTAATCCATACTCTGATACCAAAGCATTGTCATTAAATTCTTTAAGACTCTGAATTAAATTATAATTAGTGTTACTTAAAGAAGTCAATAAAATGATTATTTTTAAAATATGCAACTACAAATATTTTGTTTACAAAAATTATATATGAAAAGATAACTTTCTAGTATTGGAGAATTTTAAATTATTTGTTGTTCTAAAAGAGCATTCTACAAACTTATGCATCTTGAGAATGATATATATTTTAAAAGGAATTTAAAAACGTGAAAATAAAATGCATAATAAGTAGTATTTGTTGCACTTTCATTATTGAAACCGAATGAAACGTCTTAAGTTATAGAACATTGACACAACGTCCCTAATTAACATTCGTCTATAAATTTGTATTTAAAAAGTTCTTTCTTTATGAACCAATGTTTGGTACTTAGACTGACTTTGAGTTTTCTATTCTTAATCAAATAACTAAGTAGTCTTTTAAATGTAAAAGAAATATTTATTTGAAAATCTTTCAAGCGTGTGCCCATTAAAATGCTTTGATTTTAAAGAAAGCATAAAAGAAATATCGACTTTCTTGGAAAATGTAATTATAAAATAAACAATACACTAAAAGTTAAAAATGACTTTATAAAACCTTTTTATTAAGGAATGATAACGTAAAATATTAAAGCTAAAATATTTTTTAATAAAAAGCAGCTATATATATAATAATTTCTAAATTTTCTAATAGCTAATGACCTATAAAAGTCAAAATTCTATTCTTAAATAACATGGTGCACTCTAGAAAATACAAATGTTTCTTTAGCTGAATATCTAGGTAAAACATCATCTAACCAAAAAAGAGAATTGTACATTTAGGAGGTACGAGATTATTAATATCTATATTAGTCACTTGTGTGATTTAAATAATTTTATGTTAAAATCATCAACAGATATTTTTAAAATATCTGGAATTAGTACAAATAATATTTAGTAAAGTGGTCACAAATATCACCCAAAGTTGCACTGATTATATTCTAAATAATAAACAAAAATTGTGAAATCAAAATACAAAACATACTTTTATAATTATTTTAAAGAATTATTGTTATTTTCTACAAAGCATATATTCCTTGTTGCTATAAGATAAAACTATATACTGTCAACTAACTCTCTATATCATCATAGGAGAGCCTAAAGAAACTGAAACGAAAAAAAAAAACATTGACCTTTTCCAAATAACTTAATTACATCAGGAATCAAAAGACAATCTTGAATTTTTAAAAACGTATCCTAGGCTGATAGCTCTGTCATGATCGTGTAGTAATGTTGATGTCTAAATTTTCCTTCTTTTTCTTGTGCCTACATATGTTGATCCATTGTACTTTTATATTTTATTAAAGACATTTTAAAGGTGAAAGAAAAGCAACTTCCAATTTTAAGTAATGTTGATTTTAATGCAACACAACATCAAGCATAAACTTCACAGATTTTAAAAATTCGTCTTTTTTAATTTCTAAAAATTTGAAAATTTACAGATAGATGAAAGCAAAAATTAAACCATTAAATTTTCACCAATAAAAATAACTAAAGTATTTCTAAAATTAATTATTAAATGCATGGATTAACAATAATATCATAACTTGAACTTTAGTGGTTTGAGACAAGATGATCAGATTTTATTACTAACATAAAAAAATAATGCGAATGGAATTTTCTGAAACCAGTAGAAAAATCTTCCAAATGCGGAATAATAGTAAAGTGATTTATCAGTATTCGCAATGAAACATTCAATTGCATACACTGTTCGGCAAAAGTTTAGACACTGGTGTTTTTTAACCTTTAAGTGAAAAATATGAGCACTTGAGTTTTACAAATGGCTATACATATTTTTAAATATATTTTAAACAATGTAGGATAAAAATAATGGTTATAATTTAAGATAATTTTTAATTTTACTGAAAAAAGTAAAATTTGCATATTGCGAAAGTTTAGACACGTTTTGATTTTTTGCCTACTGTTCATGGAAAAATGCAAATTTCTAAGTTATGATGTCATATGTCTGAAGTATTTAAGTATACGTCGATATAGCATCAGTTAGTGAAGATGCCGTGAGCTAAAAATGTTCAGTTAGATGAGATAATTGAAGTAGGAATGGAGTAGAAAGGGAAAACTATTGTAGAAATTTCAGCAGCATTGAATCGTCCAAAGTGGTCTGTCTATGAAGTATAATCTAAGTATGACTCTTCCAAAACAAAACATAAATCCGGAAGACCTTTTGAGACCAGAAAATGAGATGGCAAAAGGATCCATAAACTCACATTTACACAAATAATGATTGCTAATCACATTAAAAGTAAGCCATGACTTTCTGTGTCGATGGACATGATTCACAGATGAATAAAAGAAACAGGTAAATCAATTTACGTGGAAATGATAAAGCAATCAGCTTTAAAATCTCGCAACAAATTGGCGAGAATGCAATGAACTTGCAAACGTACGTCATATGGACACAAATGGTACACTATGATGGTCATTAACGAAAAAAAAGTAAAATTTGAATGGCCCAAATGCGTGGGCATGCTATTGGCTCGACTTGCGTGAAGAGCCTTGGACTTTCTTAAGTCGACAACAAAGAGGTAATTTTTTAATGATTTGGTCCTCATTTTGCTTTAATGCTCGAGTATCTCTGGTGTTATTCAATGGTTTCCAAACAACACAAGACTACGTACATACGTTGGAGATTACTTTTTATTCATTTGGGGAACTTTTAACTGGTACAAAATATTGATTTTAGAAAGATAATGCGTCTATTCATATTGCATACAAAAGAAGAACTTCGTTTAATTCTGAAAATACTACTGATCTCAACTTGCCGGTGTGTAGCTCTGTTTTGGACCCAATCGAAAATCTTTGTAACATCATATGTCGCAAGATTTATGCAAATTTTTGCTACACTTTTCAATTAATCAGCTTCGAGCTGCTGTAGAACATGTTTGGTACAAAATAGACCCCCAAGTGACGCAATATTTAGTTTCTTTGATGAAAAGTCGCATTCTTGCACTAAATGCAAACAATGGAGGTGCAACTCGATTTTAATTTGTAGTTATTTTTCTGTAAATATACAAATTGTCTATTCTTTTGCCACAATGTTAATTTTGTTTATTTGTCATTATATGTTATCTAAAAGATAAAATTCAAAATATATTGTTTGTGAATAAAGGATATGTCACAAGTAATGTATGACAGATGAATTACAAAAGTTCGTTTCATACTTCTGAAGATAGAAGCGTAATGTATCATTGTCTAAATTTTGCTGAGCACTGTAGTTTGGGAAGTAGGCAGATAGTGGACGCAATATGGAAGAAGCATCATAGGTGTCAAAACATTTCTACCATTAATATATTCATGGATGAATGGGTTAAACATGGCTATAAATTTTATAAATGATAATTATATTTTGAAATTTCACATTTGAAATAGAATTTGTTTTTAAAAGGTACCGTACCTATTTAATAATTCTTGGCATATCTGATCATATATAGTTAAAGAATGCAGTATTATTAATTTTAATTCATGTATAGCTGTATGAACTTGAATGAAAAAATCTTACTATATGGATTTTAAAATATTGATAAAAAATCTTATTAATTATTTGATTGTTAAATAAAAATATAATAATTATTAATCAAATTGATAAAAAAATATACAAATTACTGTCTTTTTTTCACTGTTTACTTATTTTCTCTATTTATGTGTTTCCCATCAGAAACAATATTTTCATGCTTCGGTTGTTTTTTCATCCTGAAGCTCTGAAAAAAATCCCATTTAAAATTGTACTCTTCGTTTCAAAAGCGATAATTTATCCTCGCCCTCTTCATGATTATGGAACAAATGTGGCATGCTTACTTTTGAATTAGTATTTAAGCTATGCAAATATAAGTGTCTTGATTTGATACCATGTTCTACAACGCCATGGCTAAGACATACACATTTAAAAAAATTCTGTGAAATTACAGAGATTCTACGGGCAATCCATTATTTTAAGTCTTATGTAAAATTACAAAGTTTAGAAAAACCAAGATTCTGTTAAATAACAGAAAAGTTATTCGGTAAATTTAGAATAGACTCTGTAAATTGTCATAGTTAAAAAAAAATACAAGACTCTTCGATTTTTTATGATAATATTTTAATTTAGATTTTTAAATTATTGAGTCAGTCAATCTATGGTAAACCTCAAATAGCTCGAATTTTCGGAATAAATTTGAATTGATGTCTCATTGAACTTTAGCACAATTTATTTCTATTCGTCCTGGGGTTTGAACCCGAAAATGCTTAACAGTAGAAGAACATCTATTTCACTGAGTTATATGAACTACAGTTATTGCGTACACAGACAGTCTTTTATAATTCAACAGGGGAATATCTCCACTAAATCTGATGAGATGCTTTTTTCATTTTTCAATTATTTTAAATCGAAAGAAAAAACAATCTTTAAATCAATTTTTCTTCATTAATATGCGTAATAAAAATACAAAGGAATTTTAAAATACTCAATTTTAAAATTCCTTTGTGTTTTTCTTTTTATTTACAAAATCGTGTATTTTTATAATTGTAATATTTTTATTTTTAATTACAAAATTTAAAAAACATGAATATATCTTTAAATTAAGACATAGAAATCAGTATAGGGAACTGGATATTTGATAAGAGAACCGTGAAACGCAATCGAATGTATACAACTAAAAGCTAGTGTTAGTTTACAAAAAGTGTCGTTTTTCTAGTGTTTTTCAGAAATTTTTACCAGCGTGCACATTTATGTGTACTAACCGAAAAAATTTCCTTCGGTACTATCCTTTTTTGTATTTTTTAGAGCCGGTTTGTTTTGTACAGCAGTGATCTTAAGAGACATGTAATTTCTTTAGACGACGTTTCTTTCGGTAGATTTTTTTGGATAGATTTTATCTGCAAATCTTGATAGAAAAATTATTTTTTTTCAAACATTAGAGAAAGAAACAAACAATGCTGTAATCTCGAATTTGTTTCTAAATATCTTGCTTAATATTTTAAGGAATAAGAAAAATAAGTTTAAGTTTAAAAAAAGAGCTAAAATCATTTTTTCAATCATCTCAAACAAATTTGAGTCTCACGCACACAGCTTGATTATGAAAGACTGCTCAATTCTCACTTAAAGCAATAGGAAAATTTCAGTATTTTTTCCGCATAACATTCTATAATAACACTAAAATTTCATCTATAATTAAGTAAATTAATATATTAATATAAGATCACTACTTATTTAGCATACATGCAATTGTACTGCGCACTTAAACCGCTGACAATATTCGCAGGAAAAAGGAAAGTATCTGAAAGTAGTAGCCTTAGGATTTTTTTCTTACTCTATTTCTTCGGTTAATTTCAGTTGTGTGTCTTATACGGAAGTATCGCTTTAATCATTAAAAAATGATATTTAAACGCATTATTGATATTACTCATTTAAAAATGATACTGTTAGGGAGAAATCTTAAAAAATATATAAAAAAATAATTTTCAATAAAAAAAAGAAAAAAATAAAGCTGTGTTGAATAACCCAAATAAAGCTATTTGGATTTCCTAGTACAAATTTAATAAATTTATGAGGGTATTGAAATGAGACTTTATATCTGAAGCTATTAATCATTTAGAACTTATTTGCTTGTATTCTTTTTCTTTTTGAAGTAAATCATTTTGAAACTATTCCATGTATTGTTATTAGAAATTCTTTCACTGTCTAATACACAAAATACTAATCAAATCACGAGTCATTTTAAATATAGAAAAAAAAAATCTTTCCAAAATAGAAGTAAATTTATTCTAGATTAATCCAGAAATGCTAAAGCTGCACGAACGCAATCCCCTAAAGTCAATTTTTATAACCACTCTCAAACGCTACTTTGCGTGGCATGACATTTTATTTCCACACGCCAGAAATGATCTCGTAGAATGGTTATTTGCAAAATTTAGTAGATACTTGTGTGCAGTAGGAAGGTGCTTAATTATCTCTAAACCGACAAAGTATCACGAATGAGGAATCTAATTACATACTGCATTTTAAAATAGTCCTTAATATGATAGAATGTATATTATAGTGTACATAACATTTAAACCTTGTGACATATATTACAACTTTAATATAACATTTTAACACATTCTCAAATATTCTGTATCTTCAAAATTTATAAAATTCCTCCTTTTTGTAATCGTAAAGAATTCTTATGAAGTTAAATTTGTCATTATGATTGCGTGATGAGCATTTTTTGTGTTCGGGTAGCAATCTCACAGTACATTAATTAGAATATACATAGTATAGATGAGATGTGAAATGTAAGCTTAACTTCCGATTTCTTACCTATTCTATTTTAGCAATATTTTGATAAATATTTTACATTCAACCGTGATTAGAAAATTGTTTCTATATTTAAATGATCTGACCAGAGTTAAAAATACCCATGTATTTTTTAGCGAACAAAAAAGTGCATATTTTAGGAGATTAACAATCTAGAAAGAACTTTCCACTTGAGCCTCTAAGATATCCACGTAATTTAAATCATTTAAGTAAAAAAAAATTATTAAGTATAAATATCTCAATGACTAAATCATGGATATCATAACGGTTTAAATGATAATATTTTTGTGCAAACGCTATAGATATCAAATAATAGATTAAACATTTGTTGTAAATACATTAGCATCTATTGACAAAAAAAAAAATCTGTTTTTTTTTTCACTTTGTGGAAAGTGTTGAAATGAATAATATCTTCTTAACATTGTCGATTAAGCTTTGCTCTGTGAAATTTCATGTTAACATGATCATTGCTGCTTCTCTCTTAAAAAAACATCAACCAAACGCGAACATGTGTACTAGGACAAATTTCGTGCGGATAATGAAACTTAAAAATCAAAAGGTGCCGCACTTCTTCCCAAAAATTTAAGTACGGATTTTTTTCTAAATAAAAAAAAAAAATGTGATTTCTCTAAAAAAAAAAAAAAAAAAAAAAAAAAAAAAAAAAAAAAAAAAAAAAATTTATATATAAGAAAACCTTAACAAAGAAGATCGGAAATGTAACCGTACATTAACATATAGAAAGAAATGAAAGTGTGACCCCCCCCCCCCCTGCATAAAAGCGACATGTTTGCTTAAATTTAAAAAAGCGATCTGTTAATATAATATATAGGAACCATATTTATCAAGAGTTTATTGTAATCTCCATGCCATTAATTTAGTGATATTATTAGTAATACCAGGATCTCTTTCGATAATTCGCTTAACGAACGAACATAGAAGAAATCCATTTCAACCTAAGATCAAAATATACTGAAATGGGTTTTAAATTTTGTTTACATCATAAAACAAACTTAAGCAAATCACGGTAATCCCACCCCAAATGCTTCAGTAATATTCAAATTATGTTTTTCTGCACATCAGAAAGGGCACTTAAACTAGCATTTTAAAGTTTTGTAAGCGCAACTGGAAAACAATTATCAGTAAATTAAAATTTGAAATTGTTGATTTGCATAAAGAATAACATAACGAATCTAAATTCATAAATACATCAAAACATGGTTGCAATTAATATTTTTTAAACATTATTTTCAGAATTCAAGTCATAAAATTGTTGTTTTAAAAACAAAATAATGTATTTATGTTTTTTTTTTTTTTTTGTTGTACTATAACCACATGAAAAACTTTTCCCTTTTTCCTTTACAGTTTCAGGAGACATTAATAAAAATGCGAAAATGAAATTAGCATTATAAGTTCTAAATATTCAATGTTTATAATACATAAACTTATGAAATAATAACGGAAAGTCGAAGTAACATCCTTTAAAATAATCAATAATTCACAATGTGACAGACGCACAACAGATTCTCAGCATTTATTTAAATAAAAAAAGCACACTGCATAGTAAAAAATGGTGCAATCTAAAAAGAAAAACGAAGTAGAAAATTTAAACTACATAATTATTTTTTTTCGGTAAGAAGATCGCGTGGTATTGTCAGGTAGTACACTATCTACCAATACGTATTTGGAAATGTTTAATTTTTGACATTTTGTCAAATATTTAAAAATATACTTATCGGATTCTTCTGAAACTTCAGGATTATGAACATTATGTCTGACCTCATATTTATCAATATTCATTTGATAAGCAGGGCAATTAGGGGGCCGACAAAAAATTAAAGAATAGCAGAAATATCTGGGATCACCCTGTACATGAAAATGCACGAAACGATTTATCGCTGCAGAATACTAATATGTGGATACTGCACAATATGTACACTGATTTTTGTAAGAATAGCATGTATATTCATGGAGCAAGAGTGATTTAAAAAAAATAAAAAATTCTCGTATGTTTTTTGTTTATGTCATACAAGGTTTTTGACCAAATTTAACGCAAATTTCAAAAATATTGGCAAAATTTATTAAAAAAAATATAGCGCAATTGGAATATAAATATATTAAATATTTTATGAAATATGACTAGCTTTATGAAATAATTTTTATCTGCTCATGCGCCAACGATAAGAACGATTCTTTTACATCATTTAATAGTCTATCCTATGGAGTAACTTACGAAAAAAATCCAATCAAATATTATGAAAATTCAAAAAGATATCATTATTATAAGTAAGCTGTTTTTACATTGCTCTCTAAAAACGACTGAAAGATAAGAGATTCTCCACAAATTGACATTTTTTATTAATTGACTTTTAGGAAAAAATTAGTGTTTAATGTGTACAATATCTAATACAACATTTCTGTTAATAAGTATCTTGACATGTGTGATAGAAAAGAACAAAGCTCTTTTTTTTTACTATCACAAGTGTCAAGATACTTATTATCAGCAATATTGTATTAGATATTGTATTCATTAACTAGTACTAATTTTTTCCTAAAAGTCAGTTAATAAAATATGTCGATTTGTGGAGAATCCCTTATCATTCAGCCGTTTTTCGAGAGCAGTGTAAAAACAGCTTACTTATAATAATGATATCTTTTTGAATTTTCACGATTTTTGATTGGATATTTTTTATAAGTTACTCCATAGAATTAACTATTAAATGATGTAAAAGAATCTTTTTTATCGTTCGCGCATGAGCAGATAAAAATTATTTCTTAAAACTACTCATATTTTGTAAAATATTTAATATATTTATATTCCAATTGCGCTATATTTTTTCTGATAGATTTTGCAAATATTTCAGAAATTTGCGTTAAATTTGGTTAAAAACTCTGCATGATATAAAGAAAAAAACATACCAGAATTTTTGAATTTTTTAAAAAAAATCAATCTTTCTCCATGAATATACATGCTATTCTTACAAAAATCAGTGTACTAGTTGTGCAGTATAAACATATTTGTATTCTGCAGCGATAAATGGTTTCGTGCATTTTCATGTACAGGGTGATCCCATGTATTTCTGTTATTCTTTAATTTTTTTGTCGGATTCCTAATTGCCCTGCTTATCAAATGAATGTTGATAAATATGAGGTCAGACATAATGTACATAATCCTGAAGTTTCAGAAGAATCCGACAAGTATATTTTAAAATATTTGACAAAATGTCAAAAATTGAAAGTTTCCAAAGATTTATTGGTAGATTGTGTATTGCTAAGAAACGTTCAGTTTCACTGAAGTTCACTATATGCTGTTACTTGTATGAACGATAATTTATAATCATTATAAAAGTGTTAGTGACAGAAATACAAAAAAAATCCTAAACGTAATATTTTCTAACAACTGCTAATTATTTCATTAATGTCACAGAAAAATTCTAAATAAACATATCTATATTCCAGAAAGAGCATTCCTCACAGTTTTTCTTATAAATGCCTTATTAAAAAATAGAAAAAAATAAAAACTATAGAAAAAACAGTTGTTTTTCAGGGTTTTCCAATTTTTCTTCACCTGATATCATTCTATGGGGATCAAGTAAAAATACTTATTTATGAGCAGATATTTACCTTGATTTACAACCAAAGCGACGTTCAAATACTGAGAAAAGTGACTTCAATGTATGGTTTAATACATGTGGGTTACCCAGAGAATCACAATCGTTCTTTGGATGCCCTACAAGGATCCTAAAGATCCTGTAGTTATCATATTCTATAAATTTATCCTGTGAACATCCGGATAACACTAAAGAACGGACCGTCCGCATGTATTATCCCCAAGCAACCCATGAATATCCCGAAAGTGATATTTCATTCCCTGGCTTTTCTCTTTGTACTCAAGGGTGCAACATAATAACCTGCTCATCAGTCACAAGAAAAAATATTTTGATTCAGCACATCTCATGGCTGTTGGTTTGTGTCACATTTGATTAAGAAAATTAATGTCGATTTAAGGTTAGAGTTTCTTTCTTTTTAATTTGTTTTTAAATGCATTTCTTTATTATCACTATGCTTACTTATTGTACTATCGAAAATTATATTAAAATGAAATTAGAAAGTATTGTGCCTAGTATTTCTCCAGTAGTGATCTGCAGATCAAACTATTGTCTACAGGACGATTTTACCCATCCATAAGATACCAGCGTATTCTAAATATCACATCATTTGGATGCTTTAAGGATGTTATTAGGACCATCCCCAGGGTATAATGAAAGTGTCCTGTCACCATCAGAGATCTCATGATATTACATCCATAATACGTTGATAGGTGTGACGTTTTGGAATCCTGAAAATGTCCTACAACCATCTACAGGACTATTTAACCGATCAGCAGGATATTAGCTTGTCATAAATATGACACCTTTTGATGGCTTTAGGATGTGTGTTGTGTTGTTTCAATTATGCATTGACGGAAACAGGTTTGAAATTATCCTGATAAAATATTTTGTGTCTTTCAGCCTAGTTTCGCAGAATAGTAAATCTCTCAATATAGTTTACATTATTTTAACAAGAGTTTCTTGTATTTTCAATTCACCTCGACAAGCAAAACAAATGCTTTTAAAAATTAGCGAATTATTATATTTTTTAAAGTAAAAATTAAATGTATTTAGATTTAAGTATTCTCGGAAAGTAGTGTTTTATTTTCATTAGTAGCGTGAAGAAATTCGTGTGTATTCTGGTGTTTCAAAAATGTAGATGTATTAACCTTTTTATATCTCTACTTTCTTAGGGGACTTTATAAACTAGTTGGATGTGTCAATCCCGAAACTTTCTTCTATCTCATAAGTACATTTTAATATATAAAAAAAAAAAAAAAAAAAAAAAAAAAAAAAAAAAAAAAAAAAAACGTGGTGACCCCAAAGTTACCCACTATCGAATTTCCTCGAACATTTGACCTAGCCTAATGAGATTCTAGTATCCGAAAAGCCTAAAACGCAAAATTTAACTATTATTCTGAGAAAATGAGTTATGGTGTAAAATAATCTGAAGTTTGATGAAATTCTCTGCATTAGTTCTGGAGATATAGCTAGTTTTAAAAAAAACGTGTAAAATATAGCACAGAAGCACCATCAGTTGAAGGATTTATAACAAAACGTAATCATCGTATAATTATGTTATATGTCATTTTGTAACAAAATCTGAAGTTTGATGAAATTCTGTGCGTTGGTTGTTGAGATATAGTTATCGGAAAAATCGTGCAAAATGCAGCATAGCTGCACCACCTGTTGCAAGGTTAATACCAAAATGTAATCAGCGTCTAATTATATTTTATATTCTAGTGTAAAAGAAACTAAAATTTGATGAAGTTCTCTGCATTAGTTCTTGAGATATAGCTATTGCAAAAATCGTGCAAAATGTAGCATAGCAGCACCACCTATCGGGAAGTTCACACCAAAACCTTATCAGCGGCTATGTATCTCAAGGTATCGCGGAATCTGAAGTTTGGTGAAATTCTGTGCATTAGTTCTTGAGATATAGCAATCATGAAAATCATGAAAAACGTCACATAGCAGCGCCACCTGCTGGCCAATTTACACCAAAACGTAATCAGCGTCTATGTATATCATGGGGTCACAGAATACGAAGTTTGGTGAAATTCTGTGCATTAGTTCTTGAGATATAGCAATCTTGAAAATCATGAAAAACGTAGTATAGCAGCGCCACCTGCAGGCCAATTTTCACCAAAAACCAATAGGCACTAAATCATATCAAGATCTAACTGAATATAAAATTTTATTACATTTCGAGCATTAGTTCTTGAGATAGAGCGCCCAAAAATTTTTTGTCACATACAGACAGACAGACTCACAGACAGACTGACAGACTCACAGACAGACACACAGACTCACAGACAGACATTTTCTCAAAATAGTCAAAACGTGTTCAGGACCTTCTAAAACGTGTAAATCCGTCGAAAACCGGAAGTCGAAAATTTTCATGAATCCAATACTTTCTTCTTGTAAAGATAGAAGAAAGTAAAAATATATACATTATTCTTTACAGATTTTTCTTGTTTGTTCGTCATTAATAATACATTACACTAGTGACACATAAATAAATAAACTGTTTCATTTTCCAAGATATATTATTCTAAACTAAAAATTGTACAACACTATCTAAATATCTTCTTTAAGAAAATGAATTTTGTAATTAATTATAAAAAATCAAAGAGAATCATTTTAATTTATTGGATATTTGGTTTTATGCATACTGTAAAAAAATCTTCCATTTTATTATTACTTTTTTTCATTCAATGTTTTAGCTAAAGACACTACTCTCTATATAAATTTCCCTCCTATAATATAAATTTCTAATAAGTAGCTTTTTTGCATATTATACAAGTGGAATTAACAGAAAGTTTATGGGTCGGAAAAAAAATACTGAGCACTTAGTTTAATCGAAAAACATAATAATAAGAGCAAAAAGCTTTAAAAAGAATAAAGTCATGAAATATATTTTGATCTAAAAATAAAATGTGCTAAAATTTTTCATTTCAGACAACAAATAAGGTGGCTGATAATAAGAAAGTGCATACATATGTGGATCACAAAAGAAAGTTAAATGGAGAATTCAGACGACATCTTTTAAATTAAACTGAACGAGATAATATTAAAAATAGATTATTATTCTAATCGATGAATAAGTTACCATATATTAAAGTGCTTATATTTCTCTAGAATTTTCTTTTAAAAAATAATTAAACGGAACAGGCTTTAACAAAGCAAAAAGCTACTTTTATACAGTATTTCATATACAATGATCTTTATGAAAAATCCACTTGTAACTAATTTATTGACATAATGAAAAAAATATTTTAAAATATGTTTGGA
Source organism: Maratus speculifer (assembly GCA_964019185.1). Lineage (NCBI taxonomy): Eukaryota > Metazoa > Arthropoda > Arachnida > Araneae > Salticidae > Maratus > Maratus speculifer. The sequence continues at coordinate 161,944,424 of OZ025294.1, read as the reverse complement.
ATTGTAAATTTGGCATATATTTTGTTGTCCTAAATTTCGCTAATAAATGTTAAAAAATTAGGGAAATCAGATGTCAAGTAACTATTTTGCCACTACTTTGTGTAAAAGGGGGCTATGCGTATAGTTCCTGTCCCCTACATTTTCTCTGACACACTACAATCAAGACAAATGTCACAGCTAAAATTTACAGAGCTACTTTTATCAGTTTTAAATCATGAACCTACGAGCAGGGTTGGGCTGAAACGTTTAATAAATCAGCATATGCTTCCCACGTCAGGATTATTGCAAGTCTTGTCAGCGATCCAGCATGAAAGGATTTGACTCGTCCGACAGCGGCAATCTGGCTGATGGAATGAATGTTACCATAATTGATAAAATTTAAATTACAGAAGTTTAATGCATAGACCAGCCTTTGTTTGGCGCAACATATCCCTAAAGGGATTTTGCGCCATTAAACACAATACCATCAATCAACCAGCATCGACCAATACGCTTGACTGTCCTAGATCTGTTAATAAGGTGACCTGGGGTAATAATGCCAGGGTGGGTAATCACAGGATGGATCGCAAGTGACAACATTACGCATATTAAGAGAGAATCTGGAAAATGGTTCTACGGTATGTTAGCAGAAGCACTCTGAAACATTTGAATCACAAAAAAGCTCTTAATTTTTTTTTCCCATTTGTAGACTATATAAGCATGCGAAAATCAACGTTGAAAATTTCTAGGTAAGTTTTGTGATCCGAAGACTATAGATTTATTGGAAAATATTTTTTATTACATAAATTTCTAGAGTATTTCACGTACTTTCAAAATGTTGTGGAAATTTTTGCGTGTATTTTTGAGGTTGTTTGTAATTAAAATTATACCGCATAATAAGTATACCGAGATGATAACGCCATCCAATGGCGTTATTAATGGCACGTAGAAGTAACACCGTCGAATGGCGTAATTATTATGGTTAATTCTTTTCAGTGCTGTAAATACATACAAAGATGATTTCTTTTATTATTTTATGTACGAGAGAACTTTTTTTTTTATTTTTGAAAATCAAAATGATAAAAAGAAATTTGTGTGTTCTAAGTACTACTAATTTGTTCACGTCACGAATCAATATCGAATGATTATTACAGCATCCTGCCTTCGTAATTAATGGTAAATAAAATAAATTTGTCGAGTTTTGAACCAGTAGAATTTGTATCATTAAAACTGGACAACTTACATGCCATTCGCCCAATCCACAAAAAAATGGACATGAGGATGAAAATTTAAATTTCTTTAGATATGATTGAAATTTTGCATAATAACTGTTAAGGGTGTATTATTTCATATTTTATCAAAAAAGAATTAAATTTTTGTCATTAACATACTTATTTTAATTAATAAAGTGATATTATGACTTTGTAAAATAGACTGCGGCAAAAATATTTACATTTCATGGTCCCGTACAGCTGAACAAACATTCTGAAAATCTCCAAACTTGGATATATATGATCAGACAGCTATTATTGAGAGTTTTTGTCTGCAGAGAAGTGTTATCTAATCTTCATCACAAAAGGTAGGCATATTTAATTACTCTTAATTATTGTGTCACACCCGCAACAAAAAGTTACATTTATATCTCTACAGAAAAATATTTTTTATTTAAAGTTATGAAACTTTATATTCAAAAGTAGTTTATTAAGATACTTTGAATTACAGACACAAAAAAAGTCAATTCATATTTTGATTATAATTATTGAGCGTTGCGGGCGTGACATGTCCCTGTTGCGGGTGTGACATTTAATTAAAGTCACAACCGCGACGTCTTTTAAAATTGGTTACAAATGTATATTTGAACAAATTATATGTAAATTTATATAAGAATAATATGCTGTAAAACATGTACTTGGCAGCTTTAACTACTATATCCTTTGATTTAATAGAGTGAATTCCAGTTAATAAATAAAAATTTTCATCATCTGAACATGTGACACTGGGTGCAGTTGATTTATTCAGTTTGGATTGATAAAATTGTTGCTTTACTACAAGAAAATAATTTTGTTAGTGATATATGATTAAGAAATTAATTTAAAAGGTAAGGTTTTTGTAGAAATTAAAAAAAGAAAATTACGAAATAATATTTTAGCAATTTCCTTTAAATTTGTTAATTTTGTTTTGTTTTTTATAATTTTTTTTATTTTGTTATTTGATAGTATTTATCTAATATATATATATATTTAGTTTTTTTAAATAAGTAAAGCAATATTAGGGGAAGATTATTTTTTATCTTTTAATTCAAATTAAATAAAAAGTAGAAGTAAGAATAATAGAAATTGTTAAAATGTTTATTAAGTTAGCATAAAATGCATATAGTCAGTTTGAAATTGACCAAAATTTAACATAATTAATTTTATGTAAGATCAGAAATTTCAAGGGATAAATATTAACAATTTGTTAAGCATATAGTTTTGGACTTGAAGTGATATATTTATTCAGTTAACACATTAATTTCTTCTCTTTTGCAGAGAATGAAGAGTACAGAAAGATCACGATATCATCGAAAAAAGATGATAACCTTTTAAACATGAATAACCCTTTTAAATATGAAGCATATCTACAACAAGAGAAGGAAAGAGACAATGCAGGAAGGGAAAAGAAGATACTATTTTAAAAAATCATGGTAAATGATGGCAATCCTTTTGCATTTCATCTCATGGTAAAGAAGTTGTCGACGGGGGTTGGTGCAGTTGCCAAGAAAATGGTAATGCTAGCAACGCTGTGCTACTATAAATCCAGCTTCAGATTTTGCCATGTGTGAAGAAAAAGTCCTAAAAAATATAAAAAGAACTTTGCTGAATGTGAAATTTCAGAAGATATTGTGAAAATGCTTCACGCATGCTGGCACCACGTACAATCAGAGCTCAACATTCAATCGATACATCATGTTGTTTCTATTGACGTAGGAACAATTAATGCAGCAATAACTTCAGAAAGTGATCACAAGAGAATTTGTTACCATATTTTTTCAAAAATATAATATCCAACGATAAGAGTGCAGTTGGAGATTTTGTAGAAGGTGTTTTATTCTCCACATAAAAAAGTGAAAACTTTGATGGACAAATAAGACAAATGAATGGGGTTTATATAGAATAAGAGTATCTGAAAAAACATTAAGAAAATGTGTATATTTGGCTCTGTCAGTCAGATGTATCCGTACTTTGACCAGGATATAATATCCAACGATGATTGTGCAGTTGGAGATTTTGTAGAAGTTGTTTTGTTCTCGACATTAAAAAAGTAAAAACTATGATGAACAGATAGGACAAATGGATGGTGACGAAATAGAATTAGAATGTTTGAAAAAAATTAAGAAAACGTGTATATTTGGTCCAGTCGGACAGATGTATCCTAGGAAAAAAAAGAGCATTTTTGTAAAAAATGCTACCATCACCAGAAATTATAAATTCAAGATTGGAAACGAAATTTGTTTGCTATTTTCCTTCCTAGATATTATAACTGTAATATTGATTAATTCTTTAATTAAAAAAAAATCTGCGTTGAAAATATTTTCGTATGTCATTATTTTATTGGCTATATAAGTCACACCCGCAACAGGGCGTCACACCCACAACGAAAATTTTAAATATTTTCTACAAAAGCAAGAATTAAGGAAGTAACTTAATTTTTTCATAAAATAATTATTTAAGTATTACTGTCTAATATTTAAAAAAATCAGCTCACTCAGTTGTCCTAATTCACATAATTCACAGAGTTTTGTGTTTTTGCACTGAAAGATGAAAATGCATGTCCTTTTTATGTCACACCCGCAACAGGTGGAAATTATTTTTTTTTTATAAATAAAGGATACATTTGACGATTTTCAAATTTGGATAAATGTATGTGTAAGTGGTCTACATTGAAATTCATACAAATTGAAACCAATGCTCAAAAATATTTTTGCTGGTGACTAATTTAAATTGTGTAAATGTCACACCCGCAACTTTGGATTGAGCGCATTATCCCATCTTACTTTATAATTTTGTGTGCAAGGCGTTATTATCCACGTAGGTGGATAATAGTACAAAACAGCATTGGTAAAGAAGCCATTGGCCATTGTATTTTATGAATACATATCCTCAGTACACAGCGATCCCTTCTGCACATATGTGCCCATGTGTGTCATTTCCCAGATTACATCTTAATTACGCGTAATGTTTACAATTGGTATTATTATTCACACTCGCGTTTTTACTCCAGGATACCTTACTTAATAAAAAATAGGTAGAGGTTAAAATATAGATAAGATTTAATGTAATTCTCAATTGAAAATTTTTATGTTGCTTAGTTTTGGAAATGTGATGCGCGCAATGTCATTAATATCAGATTACTGAACGATGGCTGAAGTTAAACTGTTCTGAAGATGAGAATGAAGAAGCACAATAAATGGATTAGAAATTGAAATGATATAATTTTAAATTGACGATGATATTGTGTCATGCTTTGCTTGTGGTTCAGAAGAAAGGTTGAATTTCGCATAATAACTTGAAAGTCATTATTAAACAGTTGTAAATCATCAACTGTTAAGTTACAGTGACGCATTAAATACACTGAGGCATAACATAATTACGATTTGGAGTTAGATGAAAGCGCAATTAGTGAAAAAATTCTGTTGAGAAATTTGAATAGTAAAATTTGTCGAGGAGAAAAAAAACAGATTTCTATCATTTTATTCTTCATAAAAAAATGAGGTATATTGCATTTCTATTATTTTTATATTGTACTAATTGTAAATGAAATAACATTTAAACTTATTTCAATTCTCTTTCTTTTATATTATTAAAATATTTATGTCCTATTGTACAATAACTTGATATTTTATATTCTTTTTCCAAAATTGTTTATTAAATTTCGCACAAATTCCATTATTCAGGTGTTCGCTAAAGCATTTCCAGACCAACCCGGTTAATCGAGAGTCTATTCTAATTGTATACTTTTAATTTAATTGCTATGTGCTACTTGTACCAAAAATACATTTATTTCCCTCTCAACTTAAATAAAAAATGAGTAAAATAGAGTATCGAAACATCATAAGGAACTACTTTAGTTATAGTTTAATTTGTAGTTTATACAATAATATTTACTGTTTTTTTAACATAACTGGCTAATCTCCTTAACTTTAAGTACACTAATTCTGAAAAGTAATACTCTTTTTTTTTTTGTAATAGAATTCTTCGAATATATAAAGAGATTTTTCATTTAAAAAATATCGATTCTCTAATAAACGAAGACTTAGGAAAGTAGTAGTAAACTTCTTTTGGAAAATGATTTTATACATGGAGCAAAATAAAATAGACTTGTTTTTAGTTTGCAGTAAGTAATTTGAATTCAGGGTTTTATTTCATGTTTTAAATCTCGTAATCAAGTTTTCTGTCGAAGCATTTTTGAGAAATTACGACAAGATATTAGTAAACTAGAATATAGTAATACTTTTTTATTTACAAATCCAAGGTGTTTCATCTTAAGAGTTTTCTTTGATTATTTTTATTACCGAGAAAAATGAATTTAGTCTTTTATACTAGATAGAATTTAAACCACTAAAATCATTTAGAGCTACATATTTAGAAAATATTTTATTCAATCAATTTTTATACTACTATTTTTTAGTAGTTTTGTGTATAATACACAGAGTTTAATAATAAGATTTATTTATAAAAAAGCGCAAATTCTTGTTTAAAAATAGAAGTAATTAAAAATATTGAGAATGGTAGCTCTGAATTAGATTTGTGAATCGTATAAATAAATTTTTAAAAAGATATATTGTCTTTATTTTATAAAAAGTTTAATTTTTATTTCACAATACATTTACATAAACTTGTGCTTAGAAGAGAATAGTATTATTTGATAACTTTTTTCATTATGTTATCTTATAAATTATTATACGGTTAGACATTCAGCAAATAGTTCAAATTTAAAAAAGATTTAAATTAATCACAAAGTAATTGTGTATGTTATACTTTCGTTAAATGTTGCAAATACAAAGAACATGCAATATGTGAAATTCTGAAACTCACAAATGTGTTAATTTACTTCAGGTATGCCTAAAACTAGTTATGGAAGTTATGTTATCGCCAATCAAAGAAAAAGTAAATAAATAAATAAAAAAAAACATGCAACCCATCTATGTGATATGCAATTTAACCATATGTCCCATCTCAACACTTCCAACATCTGTATTCTGTTGTGGAAGAAAAAGTTAATGATAATATAATCTTAAATTTTAACGAATATACACAGTGATAGATTTTTCACTTCATGCAGATACAGAAGAATCGGTTATTTTGCAAACCTGCGGTCCACACACCTAGAAAGGAAGTAACGTTATATTCCTCTAAAATGTCTTACTATCCTCTATCCATCATCCTTCAATCTCCAGAATGTTTATAAATTGGTAAAAATTTGTAACGCCATTCTAACAATATTTCAAGCAAATGTTATTCACTTCGCTTCTGCTGTCACAGCTCTACGAAAATAAAAAAATAAATTGTAATTTAACAAACTACAACTATTGTTTGGAATATTATATTTTCAAAGGCAAACATTTTAGACATATAATAAATTATATATTTATTAACAGTAATAATAATAAACATCGTTTTTATAATGATCAAAATATGGTTTACGTAATAACGGAGTCTTATATTACGTACGCCATGGATTAAAAATTAATATTCCTTGACCCATTATAAACAAATTTGAAATGAAATTTTAGTTTTAGAATTTTCGATACTGCAAATTTTTAAACTTCTAAACATCACAAATTTTTAATTTTTACACTGTTTTATAGAAAAAAAAATGGTATTTTTAAATGCAATTTATTTTGTAGCTGCATCTCAATTTGTTTTTATGTCATTAATTTTTTGTAATTTTTAAAACTTTTTGTGGCATTGTGGGAACAGAAGTATTTCATTTATGAACATTTAACATGAACCAATCAGAAAAGTAATAAAATGAAATAAAATAAGTTGCGGAATTCAACCAATAAAAAAATTCAGATATACTTCAGATTTCCGGATTTTCTAATGCGGGTAGTAACTAAATAGTAAAATAGTAATAGTTCTAAATAGTAAAAAAATGTAGTAGGGTTTTCTTTCTCTGGCTTTGTGTTTTTTTTTTTTTTTTTTGGGGGGGGGGACACCTCTTCATAATATATCCAATTACGCAATTTGTTTTTCATCTTGCAAATACATAACCATCATTCCAAAAAACTATCAAGTTGGAGTTTTTATTATTATTATTATTATTATTATTTTGTGATTTTTTTTTAAATATTGAAATAGGAAAGGTTTTAAAAAAGAAGCCGAAATGTATACAACATTTATAAAAAGATTTCTTGTAATAATTCGATGTAATGGTATTGTCCGACTGTATTACATCAAAGTTTAGTTGTCTCCCTGATCGTCTCAGAATGTCTGAGATACGCTGTGTTAAATTTAGTTAGATCAAAAATTCACGATTTCTTGAAATACAAAATATAAAAAAAGTTTCCCACGAATAAAAATTCTTATATGTAAAGACGGAAATGAAGAATTACATTTTGAAAATCTACTGAATCGTTTTATCCAGAATGAGCCGTTAAAATAAAAAAAGTAAATACCATAGTAACATAAATATTTTCTACACAAAACAATTCATATTTTATAAAATCGCATATGAAAGTGCAGGAGATTTTCAAAAGGTGTTTTTTTAACAATAAAATAGATAACACTATTTTTCTATTCTTATCCAACAACTTCTTTCTTGGAGCTCAGAATTTTAACCCTTCACTGTAGGATTTTTTATATTGTTATGAAAAAAATGTTTGAAATCTATGTATCTGTCCAATAACAGGAAAAATAATAATTTAAAAAAAAATAAATTTCAAAATTTCAACTAAAATTTCATATTTTATTTCGTGTACCCTGTGTACACAATTAGGTTTTTAAAATATTGTATTGCTATATTTTGCAATGAAATGGGCTTAAATTATTTAATTATATATGCTTAAGACACTGCAGTTTACTTTATTTTAATATTTTTAACTATTCGATAGAAACAATAAAAATAAATTTGGCATTTGGCATTAAAAGCTTCATTGATTTTTTTTCTTTCCAAATATATTCCAATTTTGTGTTAAATGCAGCCATCTCACATGAACAAAATAAGCGTTATTCCGCACTTTGGGCTGTTCTTGATCTGTTACAGTGATCATATTGGGCAAATTCATGACACACGATGAGAATTAATATGTTTTAGGTAGCTTTCATTACAAAAAGTAAAAAAAACTACCTATTGCAGCCGTCCGGAGGAAATCACTTTCTGAAAATTTTGGTATATTTCCACCGATCATAACCCCTAGACCCCAAAACCACCCTCCTTTCAAATGTTAACACACATATATATATATATACCGGGTGTCCCAAAAATGACTGATGGATTTTAAAATTAAATAACTTGCAAACGGTGACAGCTATTTAAAAATTTTTTGCAGGAGGGTTATGTATAATGTCAAGAGTTTTTTTTTTTTTTTTTTTTTTTTTTTTTTTTTTTTTTTTTTTTTTTTTTTAACCGTAATTTTTTTATTTTAGTTCGCATCTCAAACAATAGGTGGCGCTGACGGCGATTGAAGACCAGGTGATCAGTGCTGAGTGAAGCGTCGACCTGGCCTTCAATCGCCGTCAGCGCCACCTATTGTTTGAGATGCGAACTAAAATAAAAAATAACGGTAAAAAAACTCCTGACATTATACATAACTCTCATGCAAAAACTTTTTAAATAGCTGTCATTGTTCGCAAATTATTGAATTTTAAAATCCATCAGTCATTTTTGGGATACCCGGTATATATATATATATATATATATATATATATATCCACATATAGGGGAGAGGGGCGCACCTTTGAACACTCTAAATAATTTCCTTCAAATAAATTATTTAAAAACAATGTATATGGTAATACATTATTGCTGCTTCAAGGGAATAATTGTACAAAACTGTACTATTTTGTATAAACAGTACTGTCTATTTTTCTCCCTCTTGAATCTAAACTTAAAAAACAACTTTGGTTACTTAAAGTTGTAAGATTTTTGTTTACAAACTTCTATCCCTAAAATTTTAATTTATTGTTTAATGCTTAAACAAAGATGTTAGCTTTAGTTTGTAAGCTTTGTTTCATTCAAATTCTTCAGCCGAAATGAGTAAACCGTTGTAATGTTCATCTCCATGTGATAGGGCACCATTGAACAAAAAAATTGGGGCACTATTGAACAGCGAAAATATACCGAATATACTGGTGATAGATAATAATTGAAATAACTTAAGAAGAGCATTTAAAACTATGAAGTAAAGAGTTGTTAATGTATCTAAATATTATTATTTCTGATTTTTTTATGGGAAAAGAGGTTAATCAAGAATGTCAAAGTACATTGACTTATACAGCTAACAATTTCAGTTAGTGCACACATAGGTTCCAACCTCTGTATGTATCACTGATGGGAAATTTCAAATCTAAATTGAGTCAAATCTAAATTCATTTATTGGATAATTGCAAATCCTGGATACAAGATAATGATTCATGATTTGACAGGTTTCCAAACATTATTTCTGGTTTCCATAACGGATAAAACGAAATTTTATATCAGGTCTCTTAAGAAAATAGGGAATGAAAAATTTAAGTTTTAACGAAGCATAATATCACATTGGTGTATTTCAAGGATATTGTAAAAATTTTTCACAACCAAACACATCTAGACGGATACTTTGTGTTTTATCAACAATGACTTTTAACATCAATTTTGATGGATTTAAATTTGGTTAAATAACAAAAAAAAGAGTAATTTCAACAAAATGTAGTTATTTAATGTTATTCATATTATTTTATATTTCTGTCACTGATTTAAGTTTTATAAAAACTCCCAATATTTTCATATTTTATTCATATGTTCAAAGGTGCCCCTTGCTTGTTCAAAGGTACCCCAACATGGGGCAGTTTTGAGCAAAAATCTTTCAAATTTTAAATCCACAACTTATTTAATTTCTTTGGGAAATGTTTAATTTATAGTTCATATAATGTAGAAATGCGTTGTTTTTATGATGTAATATTTAAAACTTAATAAATATAATTCAAGTAAGAAATATATTGACTTTCTTGAAAAATGTTCAAAGTTGCCCTCTCCCCTACATATATATATATATATATCTGATTTTTGTCATGCTGTAACTAACGTATTTATGAACCGATTTTAATGAAATTTGGTATGTACATAGTACATACAAATGTTTCGACTAAGTTCGTTGGCAAGCATCATTTACCATCTTGTTTCAAAATGGCAGCCATTTAAATTTAAAAAAATTAAATTTAAAATTAAATGCGAAAATTTAAAAGTTGAAAAGTATTTTTATTTTATGTGTTAGAACTTAAAACAACGATTCCAGAACACTTTTTATTTTGTCCATATCTTAAAAAATGATTGAGTTATAGCACTTTGAATTTTGTTATGGCTAACATTTTGAAACGATCTGAATTTTGTCACGTGATAACATGCGTATTTATGAATCGATTTGAATGTAACTTGGTGTGTACATAGCACATAATGAGGCCTGGACCGAGTTTGTTAGCCTGTTCTATCCGCCATCTTGTTTCAAAATGGTGGCCATTTAATTTTATTTTATTAAAATTTTAAATTAGGTACAAAAAGAGAGAAATTGAAAAAGATTTTTTTTTGTATGCAATTGACCTTAATAAGATTCTAGAGCATTTTTTGTTTCGTCTGTACCTTAAAATTCGCCGAGTTATAGAACTTATTTTTTCTAGAGTTTCTCACATTTTGAAATGATATAATTTTCGTCACGTGATAACATACCTATTTATAAACCGATTTGGATGTAACTTGGTGCGTACCTAGTACATACCGATGTCTGAACCGAGTTCGTTGGCCATTTCACTCCGCCATCTTGTCTCAAAATGGCGGAATATTAATTTATTTTATTTAAACTTTAAAATTAAGTGCAAAAAAGTAAGAAGTTGAAAACGGTTTTTCTTTAGTGTGTTTGACTTTGATACAAAGATTCCATAGCACTTTTTGTTTCATCTATATCTTGAAAAATGGCTGAGTTATAGAATTTTCAATTTCCAGTGTGGTTAACATTTTGAAACGGTCTGAAATTTGACACGCGATAATACACATACTTATAAACTGATTTGGGTATAATTCCGTGCGTACATGTCTTGACAGAGTTCATTGGCCAACTTCTTCCGGCCTACTTCATCCTTTTGTCAAAAATCTTTTAATTGTATAATGATGTATAAACAAAAAATTCGAAATTGAAAAGAAGTTTCTTTCTAAAGTATTTATCTTAATAATGCATTCCGGAGTATTTTTTGCTTTGTTTTTACCTTAAAAAACGCCTGAGATATAGCAGTTTCAATTTCTAATGTAGGTGACATTATTTAAAAAATCAATTTCTCCGCGACATCACTTGTATATATTCATCGATTTCGATATGAGTGTGCATGTGCACATGAATTAAGATTTCGACCAAGATGATTTGTTTGTTTTATTCATCATGTTGTTTTGAACACCTCATGATATAGTATAGGTTGACGACTCTCCAAAACACTTAAAATAAAACCAGGTTGAATAAAAGATGGCTAATTTCTAAAAATTCTTATTAATATTCCTATTAATATTGACAAAAACTAGTGTTCAATCTTATAAAATCGGGTTCCACTAATTTGAGCTTCATATATTTGAACAATATAACTTAATTTAAAATAAATAAATAAATAAATAAATAAGTATATGAAAGCTACTTCTTCCTCCCGGTACTGCCGGAAGGACTTTTTAGGTATGTGTCATATATGGCCCAGGGTGCAGTGAAGGGTTAATATTATTACCTACTGTTAAAAAAATTCAGGATAAAATTTCCGTTTGAAATCAAATTTGGATCAAATTCTGTTTTTAAAAAAATGTGCAAAATTCAAAGAAAATGTGAATTGCAATAAAAGTTTTTGGATTTTATATAATCTTAATACGTATAAAACAAACATAAATTTGATAAATGTCCAATCTATCATTTAAAATACAGCTTGGATAGGATGGGTATTTCTGTCCAAATATAAATTTTAAATAATAACAATAAATAAATAACAAAAATATCTCATATTTTCATCAACAATTTCTTTTTTTACCCCTTTTCGTTTCTTTGATAATGATTACATATTCTCTTCATTAAATGGGCGGTAAAGAAGCAAGAAATATAGATCATGCAATATATTAAGTTATTGCTTGCAAGTGTTTTGTACTGTATTCATTTTTTAAAAATTGTCCTTGGCGGTTTTGTAAAATAGACTGACTTGAAAATTAAAGGTCGTCGTTATCTTGCACTGGTCATTCGAGAAACCAAAATAAATAAATAACAATAATGACATTAGTCTTTGGCATTTTTGCTCTGTTTTTTTTTTTTTTTTTTTTTTTTTTTTTTTTCAAAAAGAACTTTGTTAGGTTTTTCTGATCATTCAAAAAGGCATTTACGAAAAAAAAAATTATTTTTCTCCGAAAAATTAAAAAATAGGAATATAGAAATTAGCAAATGTTAACATAAAATTGGATAAATTAAAAATGAACAAAATCCATTACAATTTTGACTATATGCATTAAAATGTAAAGGCGATCGGACGTGAGGTCCTAGAGTAATGCAAGCGGTTATGTAAAAAAAAAGTACTTTGCACAAAAATTCATCCAATGTTTAACGTTTAACGTAACTAAATATTTCCTGACCACTAGCTGTGTCTTTTCTCTTTAATAAATACTGTTTTATAATGATGCTCAATTTAATTTCTTTAATTATATTTTAACATCTTTTTTCCCATTTATTATCGAATTTTGAAGTTGGTCGCCGACAATGCTTCAATGAGTGTATTCAAAGCTGCTTCAACTTTACCATATATATTAAAATAACAGTTGAAATCTTCTGGGCCTACAATAAATTTTTAATACTTCTTTCTATAGCCTACAATAGATTTTTTAAAAAGAGATAGAAAAAAATGATAGCATGAACAGACAATATGGAAACCTGATGTTTACCTATGAAAATTAACAATTTTTTGCTGATATTTGTTAAATGCCAGTTAACATACTCTCCATTAAAGCATATTCATCCAGAATTGTGCTTGTAAGTATTATCAAGACTTGTTACACGCATTACACTTATTTTTATTAATTTTCATTTATTTTCCTAAATTGATACTTTTTATCCGCTTTAAAAATATATTTTCGCATTGTTATTTATTTATTTACTATATTTAAACCGTTTAAATGTCAAGGTTCCCAAATAGGAACATCGCATTATTTGATGCATGGTATACAAATCATATATTTTCCAACATAATAACGATGTCCTTATTTTTCCTATAAAATATAAGGTTTATTTTAACTTTTGAAAAAATATTCATGTTTAAGCATTTATCACAGGTAAAAGGAATATGCAAATTCATTAATTTGCGTAAAACTATATTATTTGTTTTTATTATTTTCTCTATATTACTTGCATTTTACTGCTAGGATTCTAAATGTTTTTTGAATTCAAGAAAATACTCAAGAACAATATACAATAGAAAATAGCGGAAAATGATTTGTTATATTTGCATAAGCTTCAACCAAAATGCGAAAAGCGAAATGAAAACAGTCAAAAAATGTGCAGAAATATTTTTTTTTGTTATTTTTAAAATTTGTATACATAAATTGAAACGTTTGAAGCTGTAATATAGGAGAAACAAAATTATTATTACTTTTCGATATTAATTTGGCGTGTAAAAGGTTGATTTTTTATACCCATTACGTCAGTTATAAAATCACTATATATATATATATATATATATGTGAAGAGATAAGATACCACAGATTAAAATAAATTACTGTAACACACTACTTTCTTCCCTGGAATTTAAGAGCTGTGAAAAACGATATAAAAATATATGATAAAAAAAATCGGATTGCCTTTTAGAAAATCAAATGAAATCTGTGAAAGGCATCTCGCTGCTAATTAATCCATGCGCAGTCTTAGAGTCTTAGAAAAACTCAAGGGAAATCTAAATCCGTCTACCCATTGACGTACAATGAAGAAATAAGGATTTCTATAATTATAGAACCTCATTACGTAATGACTTTTCTTACATTAAGAAAATTCCTTAATAGACACTATATCTTATTTCCTTTGTTGATGTATTCTTAAACATATAAAAGCTTTACATTATTGTTATATACTGTATCCGATTTTTTTTTTTTTTTAGTGTAGAAAACAAAGTTAATTTTATTAATGAAAGAACTTCCTTTGATAGTTTTGATTTCTTTTATATGCATAGGTTTTAAAAATTGTGAAAATAGTTCGTTTCTCTTTCGTATTAAACTCTTTACATATACCCATTTTTTAAACTATGAACATTATTATTCTATTCATTTTCTTTTTAAATTTTTATAGTTTAAAATTTGAAAGTGCTTCATTGCTTACATTGTTTTAAATGCACTTACTTAACTAATGTCAAATTTATAAATATTAATAAATATATTATAAATATTTAATTAATTTTTTTAACTTTTTAAATGTTTTAAAAATTGCTTCGCTATTTTTTTTCTATAATTTTATTATAATTTTGAGACACTTAAATGTTTTTTTTTTTTTTTTTTTAGACAAAAAGTGAGAAAATTTTGTAAGGCTTTCAAGCTCTCTTTTAAATCCCCTTGGGAATAGCAAATTAGAGTTATGAAATTTTAAATTAAAATAAACAATAAAACAATAAAAAGTAAAGCTCTGTATCATTGATTTATAACAGATATGTATGTTTAACGAAAACTTCATTCTTTTCTCCGCCAACATTTTTATTAAATTATATTAATTTTAAGTGTGTTTATAATAAAGTACAAAAGTTTGTATTTTCTGATTTTTTCCCCTCCAAGTTGGCTGATTTGGGAATCCCTTAATAATCAAATAGATTGAGTTTTTTTCTTTTTTTGGGGGGGGGGGAGGTGTCGGGTAAAACATCTTTTGCAAACAAGAATTCCTTACGCATTTTATCCAATTTATTATAAATTACATTAAAGCAATTATGAAATGTTTGTCTTGTTTGTAACATTCTTTTGTACAACTGTTATAGATTTTTTTTTCAAGGTGCTGTTTTGGAGTAAAATATTTTTTTTGGCACACCCCCTCCCAATACGCACGTTGTTTTACAGAAAATTAAATTCCCTACCCAATTCAACATCTTTTTAATATCATAACCCCTCGGCCCACAGGATTCCCTCAAAATATAACCTCTCTCTTTTATTTCTTTATAATTTTGGACCTAAATATGTTAACATGGGCAGAAAAAGTGCTCCCATTTTTATGGCATTTTCCATAGAGCTAAAGTAGTTGGGAAAGGGATTGATTTTGCATGTAGAATAACGTTTTGTCGATCTTGAAGAGCACAATCTTTTTTCACTTTTCCCTTCCCCGAAAAAGACTGTACATTAGGTTATTATGGGGAATTAAAGAATTAAATTTTCACTCTTTAAACTTTAACATAACCAAATTATTGCACCTCAAATTAAGGTCTCATCCAATTCTATCCGTTCCTATGTTTTCTTTTCCATGCCATAAGATTTTATTTGAAAATACCATAGATTGTGACACACAAATTCCTTAAGATTCTGTTCAAAAATTATAAATTCATAGGATTTCATTAAAAAATCCTTTAGACATTTACGATACAGTGGCATAAAAATTACAATAATTTTAATGTTTGTAAGATTTCCCATACGATACATTTTTAACTTAGGCAAAAAAAAAAAAGGCATAAGATTTTACTTTTTAAGAGGCAGATTTTATTAGAGTCAGGCAAATACACGCTATTTTTGATTTTTCTAAAAATTTTTTGGTGGTTTCTTCTAATGATTTTAGAACATATATATATTTTGTTTACCCCCCCCCCCCAAAAAAAAAAAAGTGAACCACAAAAAATTCTAAAGCGGGTGAAACAATATTTTTTTCGAATCGACATCTTTCTGTACTGTAGTATCTCTGTGCATTGAACATCAGCTAAAGTAATTCTTGTGATTATGACGTTATTTTTAGTAGCTAAATTGAATTATTTTGTAAATTTAATGGCTGACTTTCAGTGCAACCCGGCGTGGTTCGTGAAACTTTGTCGCAGAAAGTGAAAAAACGATATATTTGAGACCTCATAGATCCATGCACTGAAGGTCAGCCACAGTTTTCGGGTTTAATTAGTATAGTACTACTCAATATTAACTGAAATAGCTTATTAGTTGCATGGCTCACCCTCAGTGCTGCTAAAAAATACCTAATTTTGTATCTAATGAAACAGAAAAAAGTTTTTTTGGTGACTCTGTATTTCCGTGAGCTGAGGGTCAATGTGGGACTTGATAATTGTATTTTATAGTATGAAACCTAACTTTTAAGAGACATTTGACAGAACTTTGCCTAATGGCCATGCGAACACATAGGGCTTACTTCAAGCCATTGTAGAAATGTAACAAAACATAACAAAACATTGTAACAAAACATACAATATTAACTACATACTACACTATAACTTATTGACTATATGTCACATTTTTTACAAGTACTGGATTCGTGAAAATTTTCGAAATCCTGTTTTTGACTGATTTATACGTTTGATGGGTCAGAAAACCCGAAAAACATGTTTTTACAAAATGTCGGTCCCTTAGTCCGTCTGTCAGCTTGTATGTGACAAAAAAATTGTGGGCGCTCTATCTCAAGATTTAATGCATTTGAATTTCATAAAACTTTAAACTGTGAGAACTTGATATAAACACGATCTGATTAGTTTTTGATGTATATCGCTCAATACATGACACTGCTATACTGAATTATTTACAATTTTCACAATAGCCATGTTACAAGAATTAGGTCATGGATTTTTATAAATTTTTATATTTAGTTAGTACTTGATATGACATTGTGCTGATAACGTTTTGCGGCAAATTGCTCAACCGGTGGCGCTGCTGTGATGCATTACACGTGATTATCGCAATAGCCCTATCCCAAGAACAAATGCACGATTTTTCATCAAACTTCAGATTCAACAAATCCCTGATGTAGATTCCCCACTAAAAAATAATCTTAAGATTATCTGAAGAAATCTCCACTTTCTACAGAAATTCTACAGAAATTTGACGAAAATTTGCAGACTTAGATTTATCTTTAAAATACCTGCAGAATTTTTTAAGATATTCTTAAAAAAATCTGGGCCAAATACCTTCGGATTTCTCACAGATTTTAGGCCGAAAAGCTGTAGATTTTCTACAGATTTTTTTTAGTGGGGTTAGAGTTGATTAGGTTTTGGTGTAAATTGCCCTAAAGTTGGCGTTTCCTGAAAATTCATTCATTAGTTTCTCAGATAGATCTATTGCGATTATCATGAATAATTCCACATAATACCGCCACCTGTTGTGCGATCACTTCCAAAAACTGAAGAATACTATCTTATATCAAATTTATATAAGGGACTAACTAAATCTGAAACATTATGAAAATTCGAGCATTAGTTTCTGAGATAGAGCTATTGCGATAATCACGAATAATTCACCAAAGTAGCGATCCGTTGAGCAATTTGCACCAAAAACGTTATCAGCACTTTGTCATATCAAGTACTAACTAAATATAAAGTTTTATGAAAATTCATGCGCCAGTTCTTGAGATACAGCTATTGTGGAAATCGTAAATAATCCAGTATAGCAGTGCCACCTATTACGCGATATACACCAAAAACTAATCAGATATAGTTTATATCTAGGTCTCACAGAATCTAAGTTTTGTGAATTTTAATTGCAGTAGTTCTTCAGATAGAGTGCCCACAAAATTTTTGTGACATGTACACAGACAGACAGACTCAGAGACAGACATTTTGTAAAAGCATTTTTTTCGGGTTTTCTGACATCTAAAACGTGTAAATCTGTCAAAAACCGGATTTCGAAAATTTTCACCAATCCAATACTTTTTACTTGTAAAGAGAGGAACGTAAAAAATGTGACATATAGTGATTAAGTTATAGTCTAGTACATAATTATTAATTTTATGTTTTGTTACCATATTTTCCATTTCCACAATGGCTTAATGTGGCTTATGTATTCGCATGGTCATTAGCCAAAGTTCTGTCCAATGTCTGTTAAAAGGTAAGTTTCATACTATAAAACAAAAGTATCAAGTTCCACATATACCCTCAGCGCACGAAAATACAGGGACTCCAAAAAGACTTTTTTCTGTTTCACTAGATATAAAATTAGTTATTTTTTGGCGTGAGCCATGCAACTAATGAACTAATTCAGTTAATATTGAGTAGTTCTACACAGGTTAAACCCCAAAACTATGGCTGACCCTCAGTTCATGGATCTACGAGGTCACAAAAGTGGCATTCTTTCAATTTCCGCGGCAAAGTTTGACGAAACACGCCGGGTTGCACTGAAGGTCAGCCATTAAATTTATAAAATAATTCAATTTAGCTACTAAATGTAATGTCATAATTACAAGAATTACTTTGCCTGGTGTTCAATGCACTGAGATAATACAATACAGATAGATGTCGATTCGAAAAAATACTAGGTTGTGACTCGCCTTAGAAATTTTTGCGGGCCACAAAAAAAATTTTTAGGGAAAAAATGTGCATAGCTAAATCATTACAAGAAACCACCAAAAGATTTCGGCAAAATCAAAAATGGTGTGTATAATGACAACCCCGTTTCTGCCTGACTCTTATAAAATCCTCCTGATAAATGATAATTCTGCATTTTTGATAAGGGTTAATAGGTATTTAAGCGGATAATTTTAAAACGAATTTATAATATAGGAAGTATGAATTGATACCATTGCAAATACTATACCTGTGCAAACACTAGCTTAAACGAAAAAATATTATATTTAAAATCGAAAACACACAAGATTTATCGTTAGAATAAGAGCAAATAACTCAATATGCATATTATTTTTAAAAGAATTCCTTACTTAGAAAAGGCTCGAGTTTTTGTAGCTTTATAATATAGATTAATATAGGGGCGTCAAGAGATATTTGATCATATGGGAGGTTTGACTGACCCGTTCATTTTCACATTTAAATGTGAATCAGACTTTTTTTTATTAAATTGCAATCAAAGCTAATGGAATGATCAAACAACAACCTTCTTTGTTAAAACTGTTGTTAGTTTTCGTTTTTTCGAAAACTAAAACAAAATCCCTTCACCTTTTTGATTCACGTATAAAAACATTTCATATTTATTTTCTTAGAAGGTGTCAGAAATAAAAATTAAATTAAAAAGTTGACATGTTTCGGTTCATTCATAAGAACCGTATTCATAACATATAAAATCTGTAGAAAATTAAATGACACTGGATATAAACGTAATTTAAAAATCAAAACAAAACATTGCGCCCCCTAAGATAGTGAATATAGCCATTGCCACCGCGGCATATAAATATAATAAATTTTGACCATATATTAAATTTAATATGTATAAAATTAAAATTAATAAAAGTAGAAAAACTAAATGACTCTGAATATAAAGGTAATTTAAAAACCCAAAACACAAAATATTGCGCCCTCTATGATCGTGAATAGCCAATGCCACCGCGGCTCCTCCTATTAGACTCACCCTTTAAATATTTATTAAGTAATTCTAACCACAAACTCGGAATGTCATAAGAATAAGAATCATTACAAACCCTATCCCTAAATATAGGGATATGGTTATATATATATATATATAGGGATAGGGTTTGTAATGATTCTTATTCTTATGACATTCCGAGTTTGTGGTTAGAATTACTTAATAAATATTTAAAGGGTGAGTCTAATAGGAGGAGCCGCGGTGGCATTGGCTATTCACGATCATAGAGGGCGCAATATTTTGTGTTTTGGGTTTTTAAATTACCTTTATATCCAGAGTCATTTAGTTTTTCTACTTTTATTAATTTTAATTTTATACATATTAAATTTAATATATGGTCAAAATTTATTATATTTATATGCCGCGGTGGCAATGGCTATATTCACGATCTTAGGGGGCGAGATGTTTTGTTTTGATTTTTAAATTATGTTTATATCCAGTGTCATTTAATTTTCTACTGATTTTATATGTTATGAATACGGTTCTTATGAATGAACCGAAACATGTCAACTTTTTAATTTAGGGATAGGGTTTGTAATGATTCTTATTCTTATGACATTCCGAGTTTGTGGTTAGAATTACTTAATAAATATTTAAAGGGTGAGTCTAATAGGAGGAGCCACGGTGGCATTGGCTATTCACGATCATAGAGGGCGCAATATTTTGTGTTTTGGGTTTTTAAATTACCTTTATATCCAGAGTCATTTAGTTTTTCTACTTTTATTAATTTTAATTTTATACATATTAAATTTAATATATGGTCAAAATTTATTATATTTATATGCCGCGGTGGCAATGGCTATATTCACGATCTTAGGGGGCGCAATGTTTTGTTTTGATTTTTAAATTATGTTTATATCCAGTGTCATCTAATTTTCTACTGATTTTATATGTTATGAATACGGTTCTTATGAATGAACTGAAACATGTCAACTTTTTAATTTAATTTTTATTTGTGACACCTTCTAAGTAAATAAATATGAAATGTTTTTATACGTGAACAACCTTCTTTTTATGAAGATAATTGAAACAAGTGTAGACTTAATCAATTGTTTAAAATTGTTTAATCAGTGTTTTCAACATAGAATGTGAGCTTTTTAGAAATACTTCGTAAGATTTTTTGAAATAAATTACGTCATACAAATTAAATTAAGAAGGGTTTAATTAATGCACAAATATTGATCTATAGTTCTAGGCATGGAGTTTTCACAGTAAATAAGGCTTGGAATAATTATAGGCTATTCATTGCAAAATGGTTATGTGGGGAGGCTATGTGACCCAATAAATATAAGAGAGGGTTGCGCATGATCAAAGCTCTCTTAATTAAGTGTTTTTCTAAACATTTTTTATTATAGTCGGTATATAATAAAGTGTGAATGTTTATATTTGTAAAAAAAAAAAATGTAATTTATTTCACAAAGCTACAGGAGCAATAAAACGGAATGATTTTAACTTTTATCTGGCGAGATAGAAATCGGCGCATAATGCATAGGTACTGTGGCGCATAGGTACTGTGAAACCTTCTGTCAGACTGCTTCATCAAAAGTGAAATTACGTAGATATTAACATATTGGATAGCGTTTTATACTTAACATTTTGTACAGGGCTGTTATAATTAAAATGTACCTATACAAATGTCTCTTTTGATAGTACTAAAGTTCCAAATGAAAAAAAAAATCGGTAATGTTTGTATTTAAACTGAAAGTTACAAGTTATACTTAATAAGGTACCCTTGGGGTAATAACGCCACATTAAGGTTCTACCAATTTTCACGGCTCAGTTTTAGTTTGTATTTTTCAAACAAATATATGATTTGATACAGCAACTCATTGACTATCTATATAAAAAAAATAATTTAACAGATATGTATTCATAAAATGTAATGGCGTGATTTCTTGACCAATGCTATTTGGCGTTATTACCCACCTATATGGGTAATAACGCCATGCAATTAAAACTATGAAATAAGATGGAATAATTGCATGTAGATTGCCCAATTCTAAAAATACAAACTCTACAAACTTAGATATTGACAAATTGCATTCTAAGATGTTGAAAATGTTCAATTTGTTCTGAAAGTGTAAGAAAAATAAAGGTGTGGTGTGTGTGTGTGGGGGGGGAGGATGAGGCAAAATAATATCTGACAGTAAGCTTCTTTTTGCTTAAAAAGGACCACTTAAATAGAATTAATAGAAACATTGCACAGTTTTAACTGTGTTTATTTGAATTAGTATTTAGGATGTAGCTCGGCCACTGTAGGGAATCATCCGGGGTATTATGCCAAGGATTGGCGTTATTACCCTGTTATAGTTATTGCACTGTACATTTTAAATTACAAATTATCTCGAGAAGATATCCAATATCTTCAACAACATTTTGAAAGTCCTCGAAATGTACTACAAATTTATGTAATTAACAAAGTATTTCCGGATAAAAAAAAATAGTCTTCACATCACAAAACGTATCTCGCAAATTTTAGATCAATCGTTAATTTTAGTTGCTTGTAAAAACAATAAGACCTATAAATGAAACAAATTAACTTGAAGCTGCTTTTTGCGATTTATATGACTCAAAACCCTTCTGCGCAGAGCACATGGGTGTCATTTACCAGATTATTTCATAATTATGCAAAATATTAGCACTTGGCGCTATTACCCCGCCTGGCGTTATTACCCCATACCACCTTATATAAATATATATATATATATATTTATTCAGCGATTTTTGAGGTCGGTAACATCAATTAAAGGATAATAATATCCTGAGATTTTTTTTAAGGGTTAAAAGTGAAACCTCACTTTTAACCCTTGTAGCTTAATGATATTCTGGGTTTTTGAAACTTGGTAGCATAAAGGGATTCTTTTTTTTTTTTTTTTAAACTTATTTTATTTGTTTAAACCCTGTAGCTTAAACGTATTCTGCGTTTTTTAAACTTATTTTATTTGTTTAAACCCTATAGAATAAAAGTATTCGGCATTTTAAAAACTTTTTTATGTGTTTAAACCTTATAGAATAAACTTATTCTACATTTTTAAACTTATTTTATTTGTATATTTGTTTACTATAGACAATATTTTAATATAAAATATAGTGGATCAAGCCTCCCAAACAGTGGGTCAATTCTCCCATATATGGTGATTCTTGAGCTATTATTTTCTCATGATTAAAATCCCTCTTTTTTCACGTTTGTTTACGCTTATGTCATAACTTTATTCTGATACTGATTGAATAACGAATTAGATGATACATAAAACTTCGTTCTATGTTCTATATTTAAAAAGGTAAAAATCATTTATTAAAAAGTGAGTCGAACATCTCTAGTCTCCCCAATGGCTTTGATTTCTTGAAACTAGAAAAAACAGGAAGAAATGGAAGAAACGAATATAAAATAGAACAAATACTCCAAATTAAAGCAAATTGACTATGTGAAAAAAAATCAAAGTATAATTTTATGAAATCTAAATTTCAAAATTTAATTGAAATTGAATATTATATTTTTATAAAAAACCTCAGGTTTACTCGCCATTTCAGGTAATGGAGGAGTGCAACTTTAGAGGTAAAATGATTTTTTTTTTTTTTACTAATTATGCTAGGATCTTTTCGGTTGGATGAGCGACAGTGTTATAGTATATATATATATATATATATATATATATATATATATATATACATGTACCTATACATGTATACATGAATTGTTTAAATACATATGCATAAATATATGCCCACATGCTTTTATATGTATACATAAGTATAAATGTATAGACATACATATGCATATATAGCACTTGTGTCCGGCTAACCGAAAAATGCCTTATACCATTTATTTGGAAAGATAGAAAACAAATTACCTTCAAATTAGTTTATTTTCATATAAAAATGTAATATTTTAATTTGTGGAACACAGTAAATAAACAAGTTTTTAATTACTTCGTTGTAAGTTTTTAGTTAATACAAGTTTTTAATTATTCAAAATCATTCCATTACAAAAGTTTTATTGGAGCAAATACTATACTTAAGAATTTAATCTTTTTTTTTAGATCGCGGTATACATTAGAAGTTCACAATGTACAAGCCACATTTAATATTAGTTTTTATTATTATTATTTGAGTCCTTTTTTGAGAACTTAATTCCATTTTAAATTCAGATTTTCAACATTTCAAGAGATATTTTTTATGCATTTAAAAAAAAAAAATATTTTAAATTGTTGCCAACTATTAAAACGGAGCAAAGGATAAAAATACCTTTGAATTAAAAATTTATTAACACGTTATAAATAAAAAAATGACTATTATAAATATAAAAAACTTTCAAATTAAAATTGAATGAATATTACGTATTATAAGCAGAAAAATATTTACAATTAAGACATAAAAGCTATTTTTACACGTGAATTTTAAAACAGAAGGAAAATTGTAAAATAATAAAATCATTAATATGCGTTCAAATTTGTAAAAGTTAAAAAAGTAGTGCAAACATTTTTATTGGAAATACTTGACAAATACTGCTCTAATTCCAGCAATACAAAAGGATTTCATAATCTTCTGTAAAGTAACGTTTTGGAATGGATAAATGGTTCTAAAGTTCTAAGTCCTATAACCACATGCCTTCAATTAGACGAATAGCTGGCACATTCTTTCAGATACACATGTTTTCGGGGTTTTTTTTTTCCCTTAAGATCACGAGACTCTGCAATTTTTTTTAAATTGCATACTTAAAAAAAATAATAATTCCTATTTTAGAAAACTTTACTATGTTAATAGAAATATAACACTGTAACTATAACATAAATGCATTAAATGTTTGATGAATTGCAATAATTTGTATGAAAATATTTTATACTGCACATACACTCATATAACAAAAATGTTTTTGCAAAATTTCATTTCTTTTATAAAAGTTTCTGGGTAACAATGAATAGCTAGAGAAAGCGAAGCATATAGTGCATAAAATCAAAATACCCTATCCGTTAATGCATATATAATGCGAATATTTTGAAATGACAAAGACAGATGTGAAATAAAATCATCAGTTTAATGTATTTACATTATATGTTACATTAAGTATTACATTAACTCTGATAAATAAATTGGAAGTAAAATAAATATTTTATTCTATTTTACTTTATTTTCTTGCTGTTAAAAAGTGATGTTATAAAAGAAGATTAATAGCTAAAACCTTGTGTGGAAATTAAAATAATTACAATCAACGTTTAACACACAATACACACACACACACCACATACGTATACGTTTCGCGAGCACCAGGGCTCGCTTCCTCAGTGTATAAAAATTTTAAATGTTAAAAACAGAAACCCCCCCCAACTGACAGCAAGTCAAAGACCCAAATAATCGCAAACATAATACCAAAATACCCACAAGCCTCAGCAACCAATAAGATTAAACCTATATGTATATAGGTTATGTTAAAAGAAAAGAGTTAAAGAATTCCTGTATAGCTTCTCATTGTTGGGAGAAGGGCCATAATTTTAATTTTACCTCTGCTACTATTATTCAAAAATGCTCTACTCCGCTAGACTTAGACTTTTTTGAAGCACTCCATATACATAAAGCAAAAAACTCCTTGGTTAATGATCTTTCAAGTGTACCGTACATCTCAACTTTCTGGTTAGATTTACTATGTCATGACACTTCATTTCCGGTTTAATCTTATTGGTTGCTGAGGCTTGTGGGTATTTTGGTATTATGTTTGCGATCATTTGGGTCTCTGACTTGCTGTCAGTTAGGGGGGGGGTCTGTTTTTCACATTTTAAATTTTTATACACTGAGGAAGCGAGCCCTGGTGCTCGCGAAACGTATACGTATGTGGTGTGTGTTTGTGTATTGTGTGTTAAACGTTGATTGTAATTATTGTAAAAGAAGATTAATAGACCTCAAAATCATTGCGCTACATTATTGATGAATGCATGCAGTATTGAATTAATATCTACCAAAAAGAGTTTAATAAAGTAGCCGTCTTCTATATTTTTAAAACTCTTTGTTATGTCTATGCCAATTATCGCTTATTACCGTCATATTTAACTATATATATTAATTACCAACCAAAATTAATAAAGATAATTCATAACTCAAACTACGCATTTTTAAGATTAAACTCGGTTTATGTGTTCATGTGAAATACGAATTTTATTCACTTATTATTATTTTATAAGCACCACACTGTAAGAAAAAAATTCTGTAAAGTTACTAAAAGTTTCCGAGGAGACTGGTATTCCCAGAATTTTTTATGTAACGGTAAGAGCAAAAATTCATGTAACAGATACAGATTTTCACTGAAAATCAAATAATCTGTAAGATTGCTAAGTATTATTTAAGGAACTGGGATTCCTAGAATTTTTCTTTTAACGTCAGACAGATTACAGATAAAATTTTAGTATCATAACTGTGATTTTAATAGATTCGTTTCTAAAGTTACAGATTTCTGTAGCTTTGCAAAAATTAGTTTTGTAGATTTACGTTTCCTTGCACAGGTAAAATATTAATAAGCATATATATTTTGGCAACTTGACATCTGTAAGATTACAGATTTTTTTTTCCTAGTGCAGTTAGCAAATACATAAAAACAAGATTGAAAAAAATAAGAAAATGATAACAAAAATTCAATGTAGTTTCACATGAAAAAAAATATATTTTCAGATATTTATTTACTTCTATCATATGAAAATTTATAAAAAGTTAAAAATAGTAGCACGTGTCTTTATGTGAATTGCACATAAGTGTAAAATATGGGATCCTTTAAACTAGACTACATATTTCAAAACATATTTTAATAGAGTTTAATTAACGATATTTATTACATTTTCTGACAAATAACCCACATTCTATTTAATCCAAATCATACATGAATGCTGTCGAGCGGTTGACAAACTACCCTTTAGTGAATACAAATATATTCTAGCTTTCATTCACAGAATATATATTAAGATAGTGTATCAGATAATCATGACGTAAGCATGAATCAGGCTTATGGCCACAATGGCTTTACAGAGTTTGCTCAAATAATTTTCTTCATATGCATTGTGACTTTTCGTAACACAATAAAACTAACTTATTTAGGAACAATATGCCACACTGTCGTTAAGGATATTGACGAAAGAAATTGGCTTATTAAAGAAACATATAAATATATAAATTCATTTTGTAATTCCTGCATAAATTTTTGACCTCGATTTGACCTCGCTGTTATTACGATTTTAAAAACATTATATTTTGTGAAAACTAGAAAAAATAATTTAAATCTAGATATAAATATAGTAAATCATTAGATACAATGTTTAATATTTTGAAACATCTTAGGACAAATTAGCATTAATAAATTTTTATATAGGAACCAATATTTGAAGAAATTGATGTTATACACTGTAAAAAAAAATCTGTGAAGGTACTAAACATTTTCTAGGAAACTGGGATTCCAAGAACTTTTCATGTAACGATAACAGGAAAAATTCATGTAATCGATTTTGAAACTTGAATTTTTGCTGTTACCATTACAGGAACAGTTCTTGGAATCCCAGTTTCCTAGAAAAGGTTTAGTACCTTTGCAGATTTTTTTTACAGTGTACTTCATGTATATTTTTAAAATACAATTAATGCATTAAACCAATACAAAAAAAAACTTAATCTAGTGTAAGATGATTGAACTTTGTATGTGATTTGGCGAGTGGGTTTTGGAATACGTAAGTTTAGTAATGCCTTTCTTGAAACTGTGTTACATGTTGAGGTCAAAGATTATTTTCACTCAATAGTTATGCTTCTGATCAAAATCAGGATTAAATATAACACTGATATAAAATAACACCTTATACAATTATTTTAACCCTTCTAACTGATTGATAAGGTTATCATGCAAATTGAATATTTCATATCATTGCCCACATTGGTAAAAGAGTTCAGATACAATTATTTCAGTAGAATGAAACGGATTGGTCAATCATTTTTCTGATTTTACCAATACTGACCAATATTTCTGATTTTATCAATCAGTTTGATTATTTTAAAATAACTGTATATCTATGTACCCGTCGTTTATGTGGAATTCCTTTACCTGCGGTTTATTCAGTTGAATTGTTTAAACTACAGACTATTTGTTATTTCCAACATGGTTTTCTAAACGAAAAATGATCGCAAGTTGTCATCCCAGCTATCTTTAACGGTGAAGCATTGGTCTTGCAAGTCAACGATTTGGATTCGATTATCGGTCTCGGTCCATTATCGGTATCTAACCCACAATGGAAATTTTGGTCTTTGCATTTGAATGCATTTTGATCGTTACTAAAGGATAGTAGATAGTAAGACTTTTTGAAAACATAAATAGTTGTAGTAAATTTAGCTTCAAAAAAATAAGTCCAGTTTATGAAGAAAAAAGTCCACGCTATCGGATGAGTTATACATATAAACCCTTGAACGTCGGTGGTTCATTTTTGGATCGCTTAATTTTAATATTTAAAGGGTTCATTTGGAATAAAAAATATATTATAAGTATACAAAAGGAGTTCATTGCGTCTGTTATAAAATAAGGTCATACATTTTTGTAGGATAATCAGGAATGTTGGAATATCAGAAAAGGGAAGAGTAGATATGTCAAATCAATTACTATAAATGATCTTTATAGCAAAGTTCAACGCATTCCCGCTCAAACATCTATTTTAAAACATCATTTTAAAACAATTTTTACATGATCAATTACATATTTCCTGGAAAAATTAGAACAAGGAAATAGATACATATGCTATATTAAACAAAGTTAATTATTTATTTAAGGGTGAATCCTAGGTGGTTGGTTATTATTTTTTTTTACATGGAATATTTCAAAGGAAATGGAAAAGGTTAAGAAAAGATGATAGGAAAGTACCGAAATAACAGGTGCAACTGTGGTTTTATAGGAAGTATACAACATTGTTTGTTTGGATAATTTTTGTTAATGTATATTTTAATTCAACAGGAATTGCATTATATATTGTACAATCCTCCCCCCTCCCTTTTTCTTAGGAATTATACTATACACGGAGATGGAAAAATGTTATTTTCTCCCATTCAAACTATCGAGAACTGTGTGACATATACCACATAATTAATAAGGAATATTCATTTTTTATTTACAATTTTTAACAAGTTTATTTGTGTAACTATATTCTTTCTAATTTGCTATAAATATCTATCAGTGATTTAATAAAGACATTTTGTGGTTTTTTTCACACTGCATTAGAATTGAGCTCAACTTTTTCCCTTATACAATAAATGTGTTTTATCAGATATATCTTTTATTGGGGATTTTCTGTTAAGTACTGAACTTTGTGGAGCTCTCATTTTGGTTAGCTTTTGTTTTAATAAATTTTTATGATTTTGTTTTCAAACATTGAATTTATGTGGATATTTTTTTAACTTAATGAACATTAACACGCATTATCTGAAACAAAGCACTATAGTTTTGTCTTCTTAATATGTGGCCAAGTACAATAAGAGAATGTTTTACTAAATTTCAAATAGAGTGAGTCGTTAAGGATTCATTCCAAAAAAAATGTTCGCTAGCCGAATTGGTCGTTAATCGGTAATAAATTTAGTATAGATTCGTATGGCGATTCAATCTATTTTTCTTGAAAGCTAAGTACTATATAAAAAATAATTTTCCGTTTATTACAGTTGACTATATGTTCTTATTAATATATGAACAAATCGTTTTTGATGGCTTAATTTGCTCCATGGCGTACTGAAAAAATTAATGACATGAGCTTTGAAAAAAAATTTACAATTACATTCATTGACTTCGGCATGAAATCATATCAATTTTCAAATTATCCCTCTCAAATATTGCTTAGTTTTTTAAAAGATGATTCGTACTAAAGGGCCCGTTAATTCTCAATTGCAATTTACATCCTGTTAATAATGTTTCAACTAACTTTCAATTAAATTATTAAATTCCCAATTAAAATTATTTATTTAAACAGGAGTACAAAATGTAAAATTCTATTTATTTATTTTAATTAGGAATGGTAATAAAATATAGGACCCTAACTTCTTGTAAATCATTAATTAATAAGAACATGCGTATACAACTCTTAAAATGTTTTCTAAATCTACAACAGGTGGAATGAAATAGATCACGGCTGATCTCGTATATTGCATTGCTTCTTTTTGGCATTGTTGTGCAAAGTACATGTTAACCAAACATGTGATTGTTATCTGAACAAAAAATCTATTTCGAAAATCTTCGTTAACTGTTCTATTCGTAAACCGAAGAGTTCATTATCTGATCACACACTATAAACTATTTCGTAATTATTATTGTATTTTACTCATTTTCGAATTTTTTGTGTAAAAGTACTTTTATCTTTTAAGAGTTAAACAATATAATTAACACTGCAAAAAGTAAATGACAAAGAAAAGAAAAAGTTTTTTTATTATCAATAGATATAATACAATATATTAATATATACTCTTTAAGTAAACTTCTTTGTATTTTATTCCGTTTTATTCTTTTTTTAAGACGTCTATTTTGTGTACTACACTTTTCTATTTTTGAATTTACGATTGTTTCATACTGAAGTTCTATTTATATATATTGACGTTAAACACCAGCGCAGTAAATGTGGCGACGGATTATTTTGTGTGTCTTAATTATTTTAGTTATTTTACAGTTCCTCATTTTCAATGAACTTTTGTCTTAGAATTTTTGGAAAGTTCCTTAATTACGTGCATTTCTCTAATTACAAAAATGTAATATTGATTTAAAATCAAGCAAAAGGGAAAATAAAACTTTAAAAGATTTAGTTACAATGTAAATTATTAATGCTCTGATAAACTGTATATTATTATTTAACTTATTACAAAATATGAGCAGCTGAACAAATAATATTTACTAAATGGCTAAAGCGATTAATTTATCTTTAAAACAGCTTAAGTTTGTCAAATAATGGCATTTCCTGAATTTCTAATTAAGCTAGTTCTTTGAAAGTGTACAATAAAATTATAAACTGCGTTTTAATGGTATTTATACAAATGCATCATCAATTGAAAATCTGATTTTTTTTATCATATTTTTATATTTCTTATATAAGCAAATTTTTATCGATAATATATAGAAACGATTATAAAATATATATATTTTTAAATAATAAATGGTTTATTGAAATATGACTATTATCTTGACTTTTTTTTTAATAAAAAACAGAATTTCAATGTAATGTTTTAATTATTTATTTACAATTAACTAATCTTTAAGTAATTGTAGTTTTTGTTGAAATAATTAATCAATTCTAAATGAATTTAAATTTGTAAAAATAGCGCCATTACCATCATTCCTAATTAAGAAAACTATAAAAGATTACAACGAGGCATGCAAATGTTATCACTTTTCTGTATATAATGTTTATCATAATAAAAATGAAAATTCTATTTAATTATTACGGTTTTTATATTTCTTATAGAATTTTTAAAAAATTCCGATAATCGACAAAACAACTACAAATATGTTTCTTATAAAGAAAAATTTCAAAGCTCTATTGAAAAATACATAAAATTTTGAATTTCCTTCGTATAATTTTTGAACTGAAACTGTTAAAAAATTAATTGTACTTTTCGAAATAATTTAAAAGCAAAATAAACAATTTGAATGGTTGAATACGTCCTTTATATTACTTTTAAATGCAGACAATTTTTAAAAGATTTGTTCGTGACAAATAATTTTATCAGATTTAAACGGAATTGAAATCGACTTTTATATGTTTTTTTCATTTTATAAATAATTTTTAAATCCATTTTTTAAGGACGAATTTACAATATTACTGTCGTTCTGGATTGATTACGAGTGTTTCGCTTTGCTCTATAATGATTAAAATGCAATTTCAAGTAATAGTTAAATTATAAGAATAATATATTGTTCAGTAAAATTTTCCCAAGCTATCAAGTAAAAACATTGTTTCAATTTTTTTAAATAAAAAATTTTCTTACATGTAAATTTGATAAAATTTTTCAAACAATGGTTGCACTCTTTCTGATTTTCACGTTCCCTAACTCAAGATTTCTATAACCTTTAAAATAAATTATATAATATTTAAACTGCTGCGGAAAACATAGTTTTAAAATTCGTTTTTAAGTTCAAAAACCATTTAAATGATTTTAAATAAAATATTGTCTAAATATATCACCAATGAAGATTTAATACCTTCGAAGGCGTTTCATACGAGTCGTATTTTTATTTTATGCCCATCATCGAATAAGAATGCGCTTTTAAAAGAGTAAAAGATATCGTAAAACAGATAGGGTAATAAATGTTTTTATTTAAAATGTATTTTTCAAAAGAAAAGTTTTTTTTATAACTGAACTAAACAGTAAAAATAAAATGTATGTCAGGACTTTTTTCAAATAACAAAAATAAAAACATAAGAATGGTAAAAAGTTTGAAAATTTCAGTTACACTTTAATAGGTTTTGAAATTTTCTTTAAATGTACTTTTTTTGATAAACTTTTCCGGATGACAAAAGTAGTCGATCTGATTATTGATGTATGTTAATTTGACATAAAAAAGCACACTGTAATAGGTAAATTTAAGTCCTTATTTATTGTACTTAATCATGTGGGCCAGTAAAAAAAATCCTGACCATAGAATATAGAATAGTACAGAATATTGCACGTACTATATATTTGGATATAGTTCCTCATCTTTTTGCTTCCTTTTGGGAACAGCGGATTTTGAGCTTATTATATCTTACTATTACTCTTTTATAGTATGCTATATTGACACTAAACTATAGAATATGAATTCAGTTACTGATCTTTTTTTTTCAGTTTTAAGAATAAGGGATTTTGAGATTATTCTACAGACGATGATGTTCAGAATTTTCAAGCTTTCTTTATGAGACTTTTACAGAAGTTGTTCGATACATTTAGCTAACACATTATGCAAACTATATTTTGATTGCTTCACCCTTGCGCAGCGAAATATTATTTAGTAAACCTGTTTATTTTTCATAGAATTATGTGATTTTTTTTAAATATCTGATTGCAGGGCATTATGCACAATGTTGCTTGTTATATTTTCTCAAATGAACATTTTGTTTCAAGTATGTAAAGTATGCTTACATACATTATAAGCAAAAAAGCAATTATAAGCAATTTGGGACTGTTTTCATAAGATCCTTAATTTTTCTACGAATATAAATGCTATTCTCATAAAAATGAACACAATTTATTGCAATATGTCCCTTAATTATGATTAGAATTAAGGAATTTGTAGATGATGCATATTTTTAAATGTTTTACGACTTTAACTAAGATATGGCTGATTATAAAAATAATTAAAAGAAGAATATCAGATAATTTCTGAAATGATGAAACATGAAAATTAATGAGATTTTAAATGTTTCTGCAGCATCCTTCAGAAAAGATGAATAGTCAAATCAAACTAAATGCAAAATATATACACGAAAATTCTTCATTGATGAAATCCCTAGAAGAGGCATATTTTTTGTGTTTTTCCAGAGTTACGTAGAAAATGCTGATGCCTGATTAAAAAAAAATATTAAAAATATGTGGTAAAAACTTCTTTGTATCTATAATAGTCTTTTATTAATTTATTTGTCTTTTCATGATTTAAAAAAAACAATTACGCCAATTTGTATAATTTACGTGAAGTTTGGAATTTTATAAATATTGCCGAAATTGGTGGACGGCATAATCAATTAGTAACCGTAATTCAGTGATAGTGCATTAATATGTATTGAAAACTTTTAAATATACGTTTTAATTTATATTTTGGAGTTGCAATGCATTTTATAAGCAATTACACTTATTTTAATTCCAAATTTTATATTATGCATATGCATGTGTATACGTACTATGGTGGCTTTTTATAGTTTATGACCGGTTTGAAAGTTCAAAATATTTCTCCGGGCAAACAGACGTACATTCAAGTACAAAACAAAAATATAAATACAATACTCGGACTTCAATCGCTAATAATTCGATAGTAAATCAAGAGTTGACCAGTGAGCTAATTTTCTCTATAACAATGGTTTTCATACAAACACTAAAAAAGAAAACATTGAATGTAATCAGGAGATAATCGGATAACCACATGAGTCAACTGCGCTTTTTGGAATCCATGAAGATGTTGTATACTCTAGTTAGAATATTAGGTGACACAGAGACACACAGAGGTATCAAGCCGTGAGATTCCCCTTAAAAGTATGGACATATTATAAGTGAAAATATTATTGAGGAAACTCTTCTATCATTTTGTTGTTTCATGTTGTTAAAAAGAAATTCCACATTCTTCAAAAATGCTAACTACTCTAACTATTGGATCAGCTATGATCATAACATAACGACAGTAATAACAGAAAAATAATTTTGAAATAAAAGGTATCGTTTTAAGAGACTAAGCATTAAAAGAAATTTCGAAAAGTTTATTTAGATTAAATTTCAGTTTGGAGAAGAAGTTGAAAAAAAAATTGTGTAACACGCATGTCTAAAATTCCCAGCATCTGAAATTGTAAATTAGTCTGATACTTTAATTGTCAATATTTGTAGAAACAGAATAAATCACTTTTAGCACAAATCTTCTAAAGAAATAAATATTATGTGTTCGTAACTTTAAGTTAGCCAACAACAAATGCAATTATCAAAATATAAAATGTATTACTTTCGCATGTATCCGCACCTTAAATCCGC
This sequence comes from Maratus speculifer, assembly GCA_964019185.1. Lineage (NCBI taxonomy): Eukaryota > Metazoa > Arthropoda > Arachnida > Araneae > Salticidae > Maratus > Maratus speculifer. The sequence goes on along the minus strand of OZ025294.1, from coordinate 161,910,038 downwards.
ACATTTTGGAGCAGAATAATCTGAAAAAAATTTAAAAAAAACAATCATTATAAATTATCAAAATAATATGAATACGAAATGATTAATATGAATACGAAAATAATTATGAAAATATTCCATTATGAAAATAATGGAAGATTTATGAGTATGTTTTTTATAATTAGAAAAAAAATAAAAATTTTACATTGCTTTTAAAATTAAAACACAGATTAATACTAAATTAAATTTAATTAAAAACTTTTTTCATGATTATTACGTAATTTAACATTTCATAGTGTTACTAATATTTTTTTTAATGCCCATGTACAAGGCATACATTTTAACTTTTAACGCTGCTTATAAATATTTTGAAATTATTTTTTTTTATTTATTAACTTTACATTTTCAGTGAAACTGTTAGGAACAAGTTTGTATGCGTAAAAACGTAACATTTAAGTTTAATAAATTGTCATAAAGACTTTGCTTAATATAATTATTAGGATTTCTGGATTCTTAAACTTTAAACAGAAACATTAAAAATATAGACCGTTATTTATGTTTAATATTATAAAATACTTTTTAATTACAAACACAATTTTTCTTGGAATAAAATATATACATATGTGTTTAAAAAAATTAAAAGTTGCAAAAATAATATTTATAGAGTACTACAAGCTGTGAGACATAAAACGCAGAAAATCATTTTAACAAATTACGTGCAAAATTACAAAAAAAAAGTAATTAGAATAAGTTTTTTTGTACCAAATTAAATTTCATTCTTGACATTGGTCTTTCAGGTAATGGCATTGATCTTTAATACGTTTGTATTTAAATTATTTATTTTAACACAAAGTACTACTTTGCCAATGCAAAATTTTGAAAATTAAAATATGCTCCGCCAAAAAAATTTTCTTTTAAGAATAAAAATTAGATTGTAGGTTACGCAAAGCAACACTATTCTGTTTTTTATCAAAAAACACCCATATGTTTTTGAGATATAGTTCACAATCTGCCCAAAAATATTTTTTGGGTGGAAATTAATGTATAAAGTCTCGGAAACATCGCGCCAGGTCTTGGCTGGGCTCAATTCTTACAATCATAAGTTTTGTTCTAATGGGAATTTTAAAGAAACAATTACATCAAAATGTTCATAAAAGATAGAAGTTTAACGTCTTTAAAATATAACGTATTAAAAATTTAAATTTTTGAAGTTTTAAGAGTCCTGAAACCCCTTGATGAAACAGATTCCGAAATTACAGTGGAACCTGCCTAAAGTGACCACTCTCGGGACCAACTAAATGGTCACTATATAGAGGTGGTCACTTTAAGAAATGTTTTAGAATAAGGCAGGTTATTTTTTATCACAAAAATTAAGACAAATTAAAATATGCATACAAAAGAGATTAAGTAATGAATTGATTAATTAAATAACAAATATAGTTATCGAATTACTAATTAAAAATATATTACATAGAAAGTAATTAACTTAAAACTCATCTTATTTATTTTAAATTCAATTGAAGAACTTTCATAGTGATTAATTTAAATAACACAACGACAAGATACACTGTAATTAATATGCATTTTTAGTTTGATTTTACAGTATTAGCCAAGGAAAAGAAAAAAAAAGAACTCTTATGATTTTTTTGAATTTGTATGTTCACTTACATTTGTTAATTTTAAATAAGATAGTTTTAGTAATTATAAGACACTTTTGCATTACCATACAGCTAAATCATACACGTTCAAAATATAAACGCAAAAACGTTCCATATAGTTATTAAAACTATCTTAAAATACATAAAAGTTGGCGAATGTACATAATAAAAAAGTGACAAAAATTCATAATTTTTTGGCCAGTTCTGTAAATATATAATCACTGTTTCTATGTTAATAATAATCTATTCTACATATATGTTTCATTTACAGCAAAAAGTCAAAAATTTCTTGTTGCTGAAAACGCATCTTTTAAGCAATTATGCCTTCAAGTTTTCTCAATAAATCCAGCGTTGGTGGATAATTATTTAAGGCATACATTTTCATTGTTTTTAGCATCTTTAACATTTCTGTGTCAGAAACTTCAACATTTTCATCGATTTGAACTTCATCTTTACTAACACAACCGTACTCATTTTTTTTTCATTTTTAAAATCTTAAATGTCTTGTTTCAAACTTTCTTGATCAACGGAATCATTATGCATTATTCATTTGCCAAAAGGCATGAACAATTCAGCATTCAGTGGTTTATCTTCAAAAGACAGTTGATTTATTTTAATTAATCGAAATGCTATTGCCATCACTTACAGACTATAAATCACTGATATCTTCAGAAATTTGTCGCGTAAAAACAGATATTTCAAGAAATTTTAAAATTGTACTTTGATGTACCACATTTTATTAATCCTTAACCCACACTATGACTCGTGGAACTTTATACATAAAGGAGTTTCATTTGCTGATTTCTATTCTTACGCTGTGAAAAGTATAGCCTAGAGCAAATGATATCTCTAGTATAATCTGAAATATTGTTAAATCAAAGGCTGTATCTGCGATGTGGTATTAAATTCTTGGAACTTTATTTTAAAATTTGAAAAGGACTAATCACTCGGATGGGCTGTACAGTTATATATAAAAAATAGAATATTTCTCTATCTTTGTTTCATCTGTTTAAATGAGAAATCCATTCAGTAAAAATAGAGGATATCATGTTGGATTTTTTATTTTCATACCACGAGACTGGTAAATTCTTGGTGTTATCTTTTTGAAACAGCATAGTTTTCTTGATTTTTCTATTACAAGAGGTTTTAGCTTACCTTCTATTAAATTGCAAGTAAGGTAAATGGCAATTCTCTGTTTAGAAAATTTCCCATACATGCATTTATCTCCAGGTTTTGCTGATATTTTGTTTGGCATTGCCGATAAAACAAATCAAATTCATCCCCATTCAATGTGTCTTCTTTCTTGTAACCCTTTAGCAAATCAGAAATTTGTCTTTTAGCGGAATCTATTGTTTTCATATCAATGTTATGAGACTTGCCGCACATTTTTTTCTGAGAAATGTTATTTCTATTTGAAAGATTATAAACCACCATTAGAAGCAGTGAAATTTTCCTTGTTGAGTTTTTTTTTTAAAACTTGAAAGCTACTTCTCATAGTAAAAATCCAGAAACTCAAGCTTTCATCACAAACATTTGTTAACCCCTTGGGGACGAGCGACCACTATAGATGCCGGCACCGATTGTACTCAGATCCCGCGAGACTACCATAGATGCCGGCGTTGTTTGTACTCACATCCCGCGAGACTACCATTCATGCCGATCAAACGGAACGTTTTGTTTTTCACAGTTTAGCATATAAAAAATTTATCCTAATTCTATTTGAATGTATATTAAGGAAGGAGACTTCTTCTTCAAACTAGGAAAGCTAATGAAAACATTTTTTTTTTTTTTAATTCACGCGAATTTAATTTTTTATGGAAATACTACAATGGGAAAAAGATTATTTTTTCATCACGTCTTTGTGTTTCATAAATCTTTTTACGCGTCTAGTAAAACTTTATTTTTCTTTATTAGAAAAAATTCTACTGAACTTGAGAGGGAAAATTTTGCGGTTAAAGAATACGATAACGTAAGTAAGCATATTGGCATATGCACGTTTACGAATGACAACATGAACATCTGATTCATGGCTTTATTTTTCGCGCTTTTATCTCGATCAGAAATACTATTTAGTTGCAAAAATCGACGTCATCAACATTTTTTTTTTCTTTCTTTTAGATGGAAAGATTTATATTTTTTTATCTTTTTATTTTATTTCAGAAGTGCTTCGCAGTTAAAAAAAATAATAAGAAGAAAGAAAGAAAAGTGTTACACACTGATTGTGAAGCTGGTACGCTAATATATTCTCAGCGCCACTAAATTAAGAATATTTTTCTGCGTTCCTTTTTTTATTTTACTTTTCACGCTTGTTTAAATTAATTCGTTTTAAATTGATAATAAATATTTACTCGATATCTTTTATTAAATTCTGACTATTTTAAAGACTATGCGCATACATTAGCATGCATATTTTGAATCAAAAATCCGTTTTAGCTGTTATAATTGAATATATTCCATACATTATTTGATGTTCAGTTATATATATTTTTTCAATTTCAAAAATACTTTCAACATTAATGGCGTTTTTATCACTATATTTAAAATTACTATTTAATTTCATTCACTATTAATTACTTTTAATTTCATAACTTTATTTATAGTTTTAAATATTTAATACATAAGATATAACTAAAGATATTTTAACATCAATAAATTCTTTGATGAATGTATTTTAATTTATTATTCAAGTTAACTCATTATTATTAAACAATCTTTATCTATCAAATTACTTATGTGATGCTATAAGTGATATATTAAAATAAAATGGCTAAAAACAACTTTTGTTTAATATATCACTTGTAGCATAACATAAGTAATTTGATATTTTAAAGTGATGATTCATATTATACATAATTTTATTTAATATTTCATTTTATAATATATTACTATATATATCTATATCTAGCTATAATGAACAAATTCAGCGAAATGCATATTTTATTTTAAAGTATAGTTTTATTAACTTTTCATTTATTACTATGCAATACTTTTTATTTGATAAATATTTTATGATTTATTATATTTTTATATATAATTTTTGAATTTTCAGAACTGCTTTTAAAGAAACATTTCAAATTTGTTTTTTTTATGTATGTTTCTATAATAAGCAATAAACACTAACATGCAGAAGTTTTCACACATTTTATTTAATTAGTCTTATTTGTTAATAAAACAGCTTCATTAAAACGCTTATTTTGTTTAAGAAATGTCTTAAAAATTATTTAGAAGCAAAACCATTGCTGTTTTAACAAAAATATTTTTTAAATTAGGAAAATATTTCGTTTGTTGCTATATTAAACTTACATAAGTGATCTGCGATCATACTGTACTATTTTGAGGGCTAAATAATTTGTTAAAATGTTTATTACGTATATTTAAAAAGTCATTTTTATATAAAAATATCGTTGAAAATAACTCATTTTTTGTGTGAATATACATAGTAACAATTTACTTCATGCATGTAAATTTCAAAAGGTTACATGGAAAAATGAATTTTTTACAATTTTTTAAAGAACACATTACACGAGTTAGGCTTAACTGCGCAAAATCGTTCGGCCCTGAAGATGAAATCGAATTTCCCCGCTCCGTCCTCAGATGCGCGCGCCGTCGCGAACGGGTTAACCATTAAACAGTTGCTTGATTTGCATCCAAAATAATCGGGTTTTTTTTTCTCGATTCATTTTTATTTTGCTGTAATGTCACAGATATACTGATTTTCTTTTTAAAGTATTGCTCACATAAGTTTTACAGATTTGCCAATTTCCAGCTGCTGCTATTTTACTATTATTTTCTTAGAAAATTAACGATTTCAATTATATCATTTAAAGTCTTTACGTTTTGGGCATTTTACATTCTTTATGAGAATCTGAATTTAAAATGTTGAATGTCTCTATATTTTAAGAAAAAACTAACTGTATTAAAAATAATAACTTGACTACCAAAGCAATAATGAAGCTCAAATTCATACATCTAATATTAAATGTTAAATGCTACAAATCTTGCAAGCAGTAGCAGTACTAGCGCAGTGAAAGAGAATATGCAGTTTTAAATTGAGAATTTCCATGAGCATATGAAAAGGTGTCCTTTTTTAAAACAAACCCGAACAATTGCCATTTTGTTGATAATAGCACCAAAAAGACTTGCTAAGCCAATTATAGCAGATGCAAGACTTCCTATCCTGAGATCCGTCAGTGCATGTGATGGAAATATTCCTCATTCTTCTCTTACCTCGAGAGAAAAATGGGAAGGAAAGGTCACCTTAAAGAGGCGCAAATATGTATACAATAAAAGACAAACTGGTGACTTTGGAGGTGGTCACTATAGGAGTTAAATTGTTGTATATTTTTATACATGAAAATAAAAATTTCGAAAAACGGTCACTTTAATATTTTAATTTGAAATTTTTCAGCTTGCAGAATAATGGATGGTCACATTTTACAGGTTCAAATAATACTGACAACGACAGACTATCTGGTCACTTTACACAATAGACAGGTGGTCACATTACCGAACATTTCTCATATTATTTTACATGAATGCAAGTAAAATTATGAAAAAGTGGTCACTTCAATCAGATAGACACTTTACCAAGGTGGTCACTTTAGCAGGTTCCTGTGTATTTTTAATTGCAATATATTTGTTTATAAAAAGTTGTGATTATAGTAGTTGTCCGTTCATTTTACACTTTCAATTTTCTCTTATTTTAACGTTTATTACATAAAAGTAACAAGCGTTTTAAATTTCAAGTTTTTACCCCATTAATAGTAGCAATTAAAACCGCTCACAATACTGTTTCTCATTCATGCACTATTTTAAAAACAAGTATCGAGTTAAAAGTAAATAGCTTATGTTTTATCAGACAGGTTCATAACTGATTTAGGAAGTTGGATTCGAATGGATTTGCTAATTTTAAATACTTTCGTTTATAAACAAACTAAAAAACATTTTTTTAATTCAAAGAGAAAGTAATTTTGATTTAGTGGAATATTGAAATGTAGATTTGTATTAAAATTGTCATTACGTATCATTGTTTTACAGGTTCCTTTAAATGTTCTATAAACAGATTTACATTTGCTGGAAATACTTTATATTTAACTGCATATAAGTATTTCTCTATCTAATATTAAATTGCTAATAAAGCTCTTTGACATTACCAGTTCAAGAAAAAAAGCTATACCAAGGTAGAAGTGAAAAATTCTTAATTAATCGTAGAACGTTTAATCTTCTGGAACGCAATCATCTCAAGTCAATTTTTATGACTATTTTCAAACGCTACTTTGCGTGGCATAATATTTTATCTCCTCACGCCAGAAAATAATACGTAGAATGTATTAAGTAATATGTAAATGTATAAAGGTTAAGAGATAGTACTGTCCAGTAGAAAGTTGTTTAATTATCGTAAAACTTACAAAGTATCATGACTAAGGCCCCGATCACAAGGTACATTTGGAATTAGTATTTATAATAGTGTTAGAAAATTCATATTACAATGTGTATTTATACTTGCTAAGCATATTTTAATTACGATACGTCTTTTTCTGTTAATAAATAAATCCTATAAGTCTTTACATTATGAAAAATTTGCATAAATGAAGCAACTCTTATATGGGATAAAACTCGGGAATTCAAAATTCAAAATAATTTATTTAATCAATGCAACAAAACTATATCAACAACGAAAAAACAGGTGTACTTGACCGATGAGCAGTATGACGAACCTGGTTTTCAGAAGATTCATTGGGTTAGAAATTTCTTTTCCACTTTTCGCACAATTCTTCATTGGCGGTTCATTTTCAGAAAGATAACTAGGAACCAAAACTTCTCAGGAATTGTATTTAAGTTTAAAGGATAGATACCTGTCTTTTTGAAGCCATACCTAACTGTGACAGATACTTAGCTTTGTCCCAATCCCAAAGTGGAGAGAACTTTCATCCCGAACCTTTGTAATGTTTTGATGGTTGGCTTGTTTAAAAAACAACAGACCTTTTTAATCCCAAATTGCATGACGGCCCAAAACAAGATTGAACAAAACAAAGCTGCTCAAAGAGAGGAACATTGGCATTTTTTAATAAATAAATTAATAAGTATAAAAAGCAAAGATATTTTTTATGTGAATCTAATATGGCCATATGTGCAGATAGTATGCCCAATGGGCATATTACCAACGATTGTGATTTTCGAAAAGCCGTCCATAATTCTGTCTGAACACTGAGATACTGAAATTATTTGCTACAGTTAAAAAGGCCATTAAACCAACTAAAATATTATATATATCACAGTAAAAGAACTTTGTTAAAATAAGAAAAATAATTAAATTACAAAAGGAAAATGTATAATATATAAATGCAACTAGCAGCAAATTAAGAGCGACTGATACCTAAGCAATGCACGTGAGCATTTCATCAAGGATTTCGGGCAACACGGTACTAAACTGTATTCTTTACTTATCCAGGTACTAGATTCAAGCATCATCTTTTGGATTTCACTGAAATTAATAACAATATCACGGCTTGCCCATATTGTTGGCATGGGCCATATTTGCATCATATGCCCATGCTTATGCACGTATATATAAGCAAAGCAATCACGGCAGTGGAGAATATTAAGAAAACAAGTCTTACATGAGTTTATTAAAAATAAGAATTTACGTCTATTATTACTTATCAATATAAAAAATGGAAATGCAGTTCAAACACTTGCTTTTGAAGAACACGCAAGAAAAGATATTAAAAAAACATATTATGCAAGGGCTAATTTATTCCGAATTTTCCGAAAATTTATGGCATTCAATTATTGAATTCCAAATTTTAAAATTTCAGACATAGAAAATATCGCGATTTTCGACAAATGATCGAAAAAAATCAAATTTCCTCAATTGTTCTCAGAAATTGACGAATTCACAAAAGGATTGAAAAAAAAAAAAAAACAAATTTCAGCAAATGACTTACAATGGAAAACTAAATTAGTGAAAGAATCGTGAAAAATTAGAATTTCGTCAGAGATCGTGGAAAAAATGCGAATTTTATCAAAGAATCACGAAAAAAGCAAATTACATTAAATAATCACAAAAAAATCACGGAAAGAACTTGGGATTAGGATGATGGATTATATTCAACACTAGATGTTGATTTCGATTTGTCGCTGGTAGCTCAGGTTTGAATAATAATATTTAAAAAATGTGCTGTTTCAGTATACATAATACATCTATTTAAAAATAACTTTACCTTCAGATTGAGATAAGTGCTGTTCATTGTAACATCAGGTCAGGTGATGGAGTGTTGTGATTTACTTTCAATTGTTTGGTGCATTTGATTTATGCACTACGACATTGTAGCCGAAACCCTACGTCCTACTATAACAGTTTGTTTCATTTAACTATTTAGTCTGATTTTTAAAATGAAACTTTGCTGTGATTAAATGGATATTTTTATAAATTCAATGAAAAATGAAAATGAGAACTGACAAAATCACAAATCTATTCACTCATGCTGTTAATAAATTATAAGAGCAATTATCGTTTAATATGGATTTCATGCAAAATTAGTAAGTCATTCTTTTAATATCCTACCACTATGCTTTTGTTTAGAAAGACTGCATTTTGGTCTTTCTGAAATAGTACTCCATTTAATAATGACATAAAAGTATTTTTGGAAAAGAAAGTTTAAAATTTCTTCAAAACACTGTTATTTTTTTTCATTTTTAAATAATGTTGTGCTATTTAGATGTTTGGTAAATAAATGTTAAAATTTCAAAAAGGATCATGTTAACACGATAGCAAGCATTGTAGGGTACTTTGAAAATATCATCCTATAAATTTTATAGTTCAATTATTTAGTAATTTTTATATAATTTTACTTTTTCTGCAAACAATCTCCTAAAATTAAAAAAACTTCTAACTTTTTTTTTTCAAATAAATGGCAATAAATAAGTCCAATAATTAGTAGTACAAACATAAAACTCGTGTCTACTGTAGTATTCTATATAAATTGTAAATATCTTGGAATATAAAAATGGACTTTTCAATAATTTCAAAAAAATTAAAAACAAACGCCTCTGAGATAAAACAAAACAAAAAGAGTAAGTCGTTCTTTTTAAGCTGTTAGTTAATATGATTATTACTTTTGGAGTTATAAGGATGTTTATTTTACTCAATTTGGTACTACATGTGTAGTTTAGCAGTTTACATAATTTATCGAATTTGGTTTATAAGCATTTCATTAATAGAGCATTAGGATATAATAAAAACTTTAAATATACGCTTAAATTTAATTTTGGAAAGGCTATGCTTTTTATAAATAGTTTTTCATATTTTATAGTATACATATCCATGATGGGTAAGTATTTTGGTGGCCTCCAACGACTAGTTTTACATTTCTGTTTTTATTTATTATACGTTGTTTTTATTTAATTTGTTCATAAATTTAATACCACGCTTTGTTCTAGAATATGCTCTTCTCAAAGGCCTGGCAAATTTATATATTATTATGGTGTTTTTAAGAAGTGAGTTTAGTTCTAATGTATTTAATATCATCTGTGCGACTTTTGAAATTGCTGTCTTTATTTTATTTCTTGCAACAAATTTAATTTATTTAATACTCATTATGATTCACTTAATAACAATAATTTAAATAAAAATAAGCGCTAATTTGATCCTTTTTCTTCATGTTTTGTCAATCATAAATATTTGTAAAATATTATTAAGAAAACTCATTTTCTTCGATGTGAATATCTATGAAAATGTCTGTTAATTAAATCCATATAATGTTTGTTATACGTTAATCGCTTTATGTCATTCCTCAAAAAATAATTAAGAAAACATTACACTAAGGAAAATAATGTAGCTCGGAACAGGTTTAATTGAAATAAATTACCAACAGCTTGCAGAAAGGTAATGAATTTTCTTCTAAAACGATTAGTATAATAAGGAGAAAAAAGGTGTAATTCAAATCATACTTTAAATAAATCATACTTTTATTATATAATAAAAAACTTGAAAGAATAAATTTCCTTCATAAATATTTCTCACGTTTACTACACAGTATGTAATATAAAGATTTCGTCGGATTTTATATAAAATAAATAAATAAATATTTAAAAACATAAAGAATTTTTATAATAACAATGGACATTTTTCAACAACCTATATTATAAAAAAACAAGCTTCACTGTGTTTAATGCTGACATCATTTTACTAAACTGCAACAGCTATTGATCAAGTTTTGCTTTAACTGCAATTTATATACACTTTTAATAATGCGAGGCATCGCGCATTATACATTTTTATACCACCAAATAGACAAAAGAAAAATGTAGTTTCGTGTGCAATTTCGTTGAAAGCTATATGGGAATGTGTTTGAAAACTTATCGACATTTACACCGTGTTCCTTTCTTTAAAAATAATTTTAAGCTTTATTTTTTTAATCAATCTCTGTACGTGTAGACGATTGTTAAATATAAGTTCGTTTACTTTTAAGTTCATATAAATAGCTTATAATTTGTTTCTAACTTACTTTTATGAAGAAGTTCAAACATCGATTATTAAATAAGTAAGACAATATAATATAAATTTAATACAAATTTAATACTACAATTACCATAATTTTTTTGTATAAGTAGAACATCCCGGGTAAGTCTGAGCTGCCCCTTTTCGTCGTTCAGTGATGTTCATTTTATTGCTGATAAACAGATACTTAAAAAGCTTTGATGATTCAGACAATAATTTTCTATTAATGATTATTACAATTTAACTCCCACATTATTACATAATATGAAATTTAGTAAATATATATCATCAACAAAACATTCAAATTTCTAATTTTAAATGAAATACTTTCAAAATTTTACGGCTCTTTCAAATAATAAATATACAATAATGATTAATTTAAATTCTGTAATAATCTTCCTATAGATCAATAAGATATATAAATTTATGTATATATATAAAGCTCCGTGATTTTTACCTTTCATTGTACTATTCTCCAATCGCCTTACCAGTAACCGAAAGATTAGTCCCTCGAAACTGGTAGACGGTAAGTACTGGGTTCGAACCGAATCGCGACCGCCATCCTAACCGTTCGGAATTTTCCGTGTTTTTCTTCGAAGCTTGGAATTTCTTGTGTTAAGTTCCTTTACGGGTTAGGTTCCTTTAGAAAGACCCCCATGGAGGTCCTTGTGTTGATAATCGGCCATCATAAACAAAACAAACTATTTCCCACTGAGTCCAATTCTCATAAAAAGCTATGTTTTTTGTTAGATTTTTTTCATATAATTTACATACAAATTATAAAAACTTTTCTATATATTTTTTTGGCTTACTATTGCATTACCTATAAAAGTTTTCATTTAAATGTACTAATAACTAGATTTTTTTCTGCGAAAAATTTCACGCGTCTTGCACACACTATTATTTTTAATTTCTTGAAATAATGTTAAATGCAGATAATTATCTTACTTTATTCAAATAATTTATTGAAGAGGTTCAGTTGGGAGAACGTTGATGCGCTATACCGATGACCCGAGCTCGGACACATCCTTACTCAGTTGGCTATATGCTTTTAAGAAATTAAAATATTTAAATAACAAATTTCATTTTTTCAAACGTATGGAGGACGGAAAGAAACTTGTTATTTTGCAATACATTTCTCTCTGAGATTCTTCTTAGAATCTACAATTTTATAGATATATTAGAGCCTGTTGATGCTTAAAAACTACCAAGCATTTATGGTCGCTAGATGTTAAACTGTTCAGCTTTTAATGGGTCATTTATCGAAAGATATTGAGCACGGACGTAATATCACCCATATAGCTCGATTTTTCGCCTCTTCCAAATTACATTATAGGGGTAGTTTCTTTTGTATCTTTATTTCATGCTTTAAATTTTGTCTTTCATATTGAATTTTCTTCAAAACACTTACAATTTATTTGTATTTCATGGCTTTCTTCACAGTATTAACTTGATTTTTCATTCAGCTCATTGGCATTTGAATCCGAATGATGGATGATATTTTATGGGAGTTTTTAAGAAAATTCACTTCGTCATTTTTGTTAAAATTATAATTTTCAGGTGTAAATGTTTTTTTCTAAATGCTTCTTTAAAATGTTTTTTAAACGTCGATTCAATACTTTTCTAAAAATTCACTTTGCAATTTGAAAATTTTCTCATTCAATAGACGACACCGTGATATCATCACTATAAAATAGCGAAAACGACTCCCCCTCATACTACAGATCAGGCAAAATAATGCTTTAATATAATTTATAACGTCTAACAAAGATAACAACATTCTACAACCATCCAACAACAAATTGAAATCAGACAAAAGTCGACATTTGTCAAGGAGGTTGATGATGCCACTCCATCTTTTCCCATATATAAAAAGTAGGCTGCATAACCATAAATTATTCTGTGTTTTTGAATAATATAAAGTTTAAAGCTTTGTTTTAATAAAAGAAAAGTCCATTATTTTTATAGGGTAAGCCATGACCTAGACTGTTAAAAGTACGTTTACAGATCTGTCGATAAAAATGCTTTCAAAATAGTTGTAAAAATTTAGAATATAAAACTTTAATGATATATAACTTTAATGATTTTAGGGATAGATTTAAAAAAGATTTGATAGAATTATAGATATAAGATAGAATGATTTAAAAGATTTTTAAATTAATTTGATAAATTTTAAAAAAATCTATTACCCATTCCTATGACATATATTTGGGTTTATGCAAATAATATAATTAATCTTTTTTGGATATATGTAAAAATTCCTTTTGAAGAAAAAATTGAAAAGCATACTTTGTGTGAAGATATAATATATTAAATTTTAAATAGTTCCAGAGTATTTATTTTGCAAATTTAATATAAAAAATTAGTCGACATGTGTTGTATAACTGAAAAAAAGGAATATAAAGCGATTATTTTATGAAGTGATTGCTTTTAAAATATACTATCCAATAAACTGAAATTACTTTGAAAAAGAAATAGAGATAAATAAATTTATTTTACGTGCTTAAAATAAGTTACTTTTAAAAGTTCAATATTATAGAATATTTTTGAATTTTACAATGGAAAGTTAGTCACGTTTTGAACTCCAAAGTCGTATACTATTTATACATAATTCATGAAAATTATTTGGATAGAGTCACGCCCATACATTTTTGATAGAAATACGTTTCCTTTAAAAAAGTATTATAAACTTTTGAAAAAAAAATCAAGTAAGAAAATTTAAATTATTTCTGCTTAGCTGGTTCTCTTTCACTGCCTTTTATTTTTAGCTTGAAAAAAGAAATCAGAAATAACATGTATTGTACTAATACATTACTTTATAATAATAATAATAACAATAATAATAATAATAAAACACAATGAATCATTAAGGAAATTTCGAAGAGTATGAAGAATATACCAGAAAGATAGATTTCAAAATTTTCTGAGAGTTTGTAAATGAAAATACTCGAAATTTTTATTTGACAAACAATCCCATTTCTAGACATTATATTTATGATTGTTAAATATTTTAAATCAAACAATTGAATACAAGTACAATTTCAGATTTGAATAGGTGCTAACTTTGGTACACATACAATACATTAGGGTGTAACACGAAAATATTTTTTTAAAATCCAAAATTTCAAGATGATAAAAAGTTGTTACTATAGTCACATGTCTATCTCCAAAAATATTTTTGAAATTTAAAAATATTTAGGTCTCCTGGAATGAGGGTGAATTTTAAACTTTTTGGCCTAAAATGTATTTTTTTTTCTTCATATTTTTTAAGTATATGAATATAAAGTAATTGTTTCTTTCTAAGTTTAAAAACATAAAGTTAAGATAAGCAATTGATATTTAAAAAAAAAATCGTTATGCCTTTCCCAGAACCACTGTTTGGAGTTATATAACTAAAATCTGTTGAACATGATTCCATCGAGATAACTTATCAAGATAAACAGACAAGGAAATGTAGATTTTTTTTTTGAATAATAATTTTATAATTCAATGCTGAACCATTGTATTTTTAACCTTTTTCATTTAAATATTAAACTTTTCAAGTTTTACTTTTGTTAGAGTGTCTGTATGTGTGATAATTTAAAAATTGCTTCTAATGCCATAAGTCTAAACAAATTAGAATTATAAACTAATTAAAAATTAATATATCTTTTATTTACATGATATCCGGAGTTTTGCAGATGTTAAAAATTGCCCGTCACAAATTTAAAACCATCAACAAAATAAATTCAAAATCTTGGACATTTCGTAAAATAATCAGATTTTTAAATAGATTCCGGGAGACTTATAAAATTAATGACAGAAACGATTTTTTTAAAATGTCAAATGCCTATCTAAACTTTGTTTTTGTACTTTGAAAAAACAATTACTTTATATTCATATATTTAAAAAATATATGAAAAAAAACTACATTTCAGGCCAAAAAGTTTAAACTTCATCCTTATTCCGGGAGACTTAACTATTTTTCCATTTGTAAAATATTTTGCGGGGGTAAACATGTGACCATAGTAACAACTTCTTATCAACTTGAAATTTTGAATTAAAAAAAAAAAGCTTTTCATGATACACCCTAATATACACACACACACACATGTATATATATATATTATAAAGAACAAAATTCAATTTATAAAATCGTTTTTTTAACCTCTAGTCCACAAGTAATCAACCGTGTGCACCACCAGTGTTCCGCAAAAAAGTCCGACTGTTATTCGAAATCCATGTTTAGCTTTGTTAAATTAAAACTTAACTATAAGAGTACTGTCTTATTTTGTGGAGTCTAGACCTCATATTAGCGAGTTTAGTTCATTTCACAGTGTTCCTAATTTCTATTGTTACTTCCATTGTTGTTATTGTCCACTAAGTTATGTATATACATATATATATAATTTAGTGGATTAGTGGATAGAAAATTGAATATATCCTGTTTGTTACGGGGGTCCACATATGTGGACCTCGCAATATATGTTTTTATAGTAAGGCTATTTTTAATTTTGATTTTATTTTTTCGTTCCTGAATCTTTAAAATCTTTATAAAGATTTCACTGAACAGCTTTACAAAAACCAACTTCGTCATGAAATATTTGTTTATAGAAGTGATTTCCTAAAAATGATCGAAAATTGGCGTCTCGAAAACGAAATTAATTTTCACAATGTAAAATTTCTTTTATGGGATACAATAAAATAATGTTCTAAAAGCTGATGTTTCTGTATCTATATGGTGTATCTATTTGGTTTGTTTCGTAATATTGCTTTATTGAAAAAATTTCTCATAAATAACATTTAGGTTCACATATGTAAACCTTCGTCCATTTAACTGAATTTTGTGTAAAATGTCAGAAATTTGTTTATCTAGTTGTGTAGTATAGTTTAAATCCACAGACATTATTAGTGCCTTTTTTAAATTGATTAACTAATTTTAACAATTATTTTAAAATATTATTCAATGAGTATTTTCAAAGCATGAAATCTTTTTACGACACATTTTTACGTTTATTTGCTGCATAACTTAAACTTCTTTAATGATTTAAGATATATAGGTATAAAGTATTGATATTGTAGTTTTTGAACATTTATCAGAAAATGAATTTTCTACGCATAATGACTTCAAATAAGACTCTAGCAATTTTACTGCAGAGTAATTTATTTGATAGGCGAAGTGAAAGTGATGACGAATGGTTTGTTCTAAAGTAAAGAAATTTACGTGAGATTCAAATAACAAATCTACCCCTATAGTTATTTAAAAGAAACTGAATCAGAGAAAATATTTTCTTGGTTGGATTATCAAATATTCTTAGAACTGGTTTGGCTCCACGGAAATTTAAAAATGTCAAGGAACTGAAGAGATGCGAATGAAATGAATATGTACTCGTACTAGGCGATTGCAAATTATCTGATTAAAATGAAAATAGAATAAGAATGTCTACTTTATGAATAAGGATGAAACTAAATGTATCTTACATAGAATAGTGTGACAAAAAAATCGAAAAACATTATCCTTCTTATTCTGCTGCATTTCGTATACATAAAAGCTTCTATGGGTATTAGATTTGTTTTCGGTGTATTTAGCGTATGTGTACGTATTTTTATTCGGTGTATTTCAATAAAAATCAAAGAATAAAATGTAACATTGTCTCCATATTTTGTTGATCTCTTAATTTCGAATTATTGAATTTATTACGTGCGTCATCTTAAATCCACTACTTTGAAAAATGATGTATTTTATGCAATGTAAAACTAATATTGGTTTAACACTACTATGAAAACAATCTGGAATTTCACTTAGGGGAAGTCTACTGTGTATTCCAGTTTCAGATTATAAAGAACTTTTCCTAAAATAACGGAGTATTGCTGACCTGCCTAAAGAAGAAATACGACTTTATAATGCATATATTTATCAAAATATGTGATTGATAAAACGTTTTGAAATACCATTTGTAAGGATGTTAATCTAGAAATTGAGTAATGAGTTCAGATGTAAAATGTATTTATATATCTAACATTATCAGTATTTTTCATAAGATTGATACTATAGAATTAATGTTATGAAATTTTTAATTCAAAATAAATATTATTTATGTAAATATCTATAGTTATACTTAAAACAAATTTAATTTACATTTATTTAAATAAAAGTAGAATTTTGCTTAAATATATAAAAACATTTCAATATATAAATGATTAATTTTATTATATGCATTTTCGTTTCATTTGCCATCTGGGGCAAAAAAGATATACTCCCATTCTTTAATCAAAAATTTCAAATATTTTATCGTATTTTATGATAAGGAAAAATAGTAATAGCAATAATAAAAATAGTAATATTTAAAAATATATGTGATAAATATTTCAAAAAATGATAAGTATTATTAGATAAATGGAATTTATCTCTATATTAATAAATATATTTCTATAAGTAAATTGTTTTATTGATACAGTTAATTAATTTAAGATACGAATATGATAAATGCATGTAGTATAACCCAAAAAACTCGTATGTGTGTGGCATATTTTCTGATATTTTGGTGAATTCAGTTATAGATATGTAATAGTTCGTCTGATGTGGTTTACATGTGACATTTACATTCCGCTCTAGCAGACTGACTTATTGATCTACTGTAGTAGGTTTTTCATGTATTCATATATAGATGCAATAATACATTTTTCTGATGAAAATGCGAAAAGTTTAAATCAAAGTTTGTATTAATTTATTCCTGCTTATGACAGTTGTTTTAAAGTAAAATTATATATTCTTAAGTAACTTAATTCAAATAGCACTTTCCAAGTATATTATAAGTTATTAGTAACATAACAAAAAAAAATTTAATTTTAAGTAAACATATTCTGGAGTTGAATAATTTATATAAAGACGTATATATCATGAAATAACGTATATATAACGTAATAACGTATATATCATGAAATAATTTATATGAGTTTAAGAAAACTCACTGGTTTACTTAAAAGGCACTAAATATGATAGAACATACGCTGCATGTTAAAAATACATTTTTAACTCCCTAGTAATTATAGGTTTTTTCAAGCGATTCATCAAAGAATATTTTAATTGCAGTTTGTTTGTATAAATGCGCTACTTCGGTTTTGAAATGAGAAAGCCAATAGTTACCAGAATCGAAAGTAGAATATTGATTTTAAGCAGATAAAAAAGACATTAACTGCAGCTATATTTATTTTATTACATAGCTTTGTTATTAGATGACCCTTTCATTTTACATAGCCAGACAATCGAAGTAATAATATTTCAGATTAAATTTGCGTAAAAGAATATTTGACTTTTGTACTATAAACATTAGGTGTCTTTGCTCAGAATTTCGTGATTTATTTTCAATAGATTTAATCATATACTGGGGATACTGTATGGTAGATTGCCGTAACATACTTGATTGTTATTGCAGAGACTTTCAATGTATTTCTGATAGTATTCTGATAGTGGATGCGTAGAACTACTTAATTTATGCATGATCAAAATCTACTGCGATATTCTGCGTAAATCGTAAATGAGAGAGAACTGTGGATTGATGACAAAGTTTTAAGTCTGCTCCATGCTCTTTGAAAACCCGTTTGAGTAATTTCTTATGTAAGGTATTTGGGGGTAATAACGCCACATTAAGGTTCTACCAAATATTAGGGCTCAGATATTTTTTTTTATACTCCTAAACAAATATAGGATCTGTTACAACAGTATATTGACTATCTATTCAAGATAGAATATTTTAGAGCATATACATTCATTATATGTAATGGCATGTTTTCTTGGCCAATGCTACTTGGTGTTATTACCCACAACGTTGGGTAATAATGTCATGCATAAAAACCTATAAAATAAGATAAATTAATGACATGTAAATTGTCCAATATTAAAGATATTTTACAGCCCTATAAATTGACAAGTATGAATAAATTAGTAGCACTAAGGAAATAAAAATTTCTTTTTATCCTTTTTTAACAATGAAAATAATGCTCTCTCAAGCATATATTAAAAAATAAACCCTCCTTGGATGCGGTTCAAAAGCTGAAAAGAATCAATCGCAGTAATTATGCCAGTGGATAGTGTTATTTCCAAGGTATATTTATTACGCAGTACATACTATATGGCCAAAAGTGACCGGACATTAGCGATTTTGGCGTATATTGTTAAATATATAAAAAAATATTTGAGTAATTTTCCTCAAAGAGTATATATATGTAAGCATATTAGTACAAGTCATTTATTATTATGAGGAATTTTCCCCGAAACTCCATAGAGGACCGTCAACATTGATCTATTGGAGTTGTCACATTTAGAAACTTATGTCACTTTTTGTATTTTTTATCGTTAACCTTCTTACCACTTCGAACTGATACATTTCTTTACAAGGCAGCAAGTTTCACTGCATTAGAATCATTATATAAATTACTATTATTCTACAGATATAGTCCAGTTAAAAAAAAAAGATATGATTAATGTATTCAAGAGCTATCTATATACCTGTACACAATAAAAAATCTTACAATCAGGTGGAAAAAAATATCTTTTTTTAGCATATTAAAAATATTACTGAGAAAACAATATTGCTATTTTGCTTTTTGGTCGGCTGTTAGGAGATTAAAGGGAATTATAATTGAAACTCTTTTCGTTAAGAATAGGCTTGACCAAATTACAAGGATAAGGGCACGTGCTAACCGATTAGAATTTGTGTGGTACCTGTGGTACTACCATACTGAAGCAATTGACGACTAAATTAACAATTTAAAATAAAGATCGACGACTGTTATTTTAAGTTGACTTATATACTATTAAACTGTAATCATGAGAATAAAACACATCTTAAAATTTTTAAATACTATTTTTTTTGTTTATGCAATTACATGCTCGGACATTTTGGCCTGACGGATGCTAGAAATTTTATCGTTGTTGTTATAGTTCCTGCAAGTGTCAATTAATAAGACTAATTTATTATTACGGATTTTGGTTAATAAACATTTATAATTTGGCTTGATTAATGTAATTTATTAAAGATATTTTCTTCGGTTAATAAACCTTAAAAATGGTCTAAATACCATACTCGCTTCGAAATAACAAATTTTGAAGCGTACAACATTGGAGATTTTATAATTATGTGATGGTGGTTTAACATTCTGCGTTTGTAGAGTTTAAAGGTATGAATTATACAAAGCGTTTATTTAATTTTATTGTTAAAGAATATATTTCTTAAAGGAAAAAAAACTAATGAAATTTTGAAATTTTACTTTTGAATGATTTTGATTTTTTACTATTACACTGCTTTGTGAGAGAAAAACATTAAAACATGTATTACAGAAATAAAACTTTAATATGGTTGTAACTATGTAACTATGCTTCAAGTATTTAACATGATTTAACTCTTTGATCCTTAAGGTATTTCTGTGAGATATTCAAATCCGGGAGCAATTTCAATAATTCTCACTTATTACACACAACATTTAATTTAACTTGGGCTAAATTGGTAATACAAGTCGAGAAATCACCTTACCGAATATGCATATTTCACAATGTGATGTTTTAGAAGAGCTTAAGTGTTTACAGGCTTTCAAAATTAGTCACTACTACTATACACATGATCTACACATGTAAAGTTCAATTTTCGTTAAGTCATTCGCTAATGCTAAATCATTTGGAGGTGAATTTATGACATGTTAAAATGTAATGCGTGTTTTGTAAATTTAGAATTCTGCTTTGTAATTATATATTTACAGACCATAGTGATTTACATAAAACTTTAAATGTAAGAGAAATTTATTAATGTACATATTTTTATTTTTCTACCATACTAGGACAAATTAATTTCAATGTGAAGAGGTTGCGTTAGATTAATTATACATACATTGTATTAACAAACTTTTTTTTGAAGAATTAAATTGCATGCGGGACTGGGCACAAAGGGATTTTTTTTTTACTGTTTTCTCGCGGTGGAAAAAATATGGATTCCAGGTAGCGCTGGGTGGAAAAAGAGGGGTGCATTTCAGTCGTCAAGGAGAAAAATATAAAAACGGAACATTCCGCATTGCTTTTAAAATCGTCGATATTTTAAATAAAATCAATATGTATATTACGAGGGAGAGTACTGGGGGGAAATAAATTTCCTTTGGCGACTGTAGTCAGAGGTCTGTATGAAAAATAAAGCATATAATGAAATATTAAAAATAAGAGTTAACTTATTTTTTTTTATAAGTGCCGAGTTCAGAGATATGCCATACTCCTTTATAAGCTTCAAAAAGCCTTCCAGGAAGAAATAAGGGCTCTGCATACATAAACATTTTGAACCGTTTTTGTGTTTTCGGCATTTCTTCCAAAGCTGTAGTCAAGCTTTGCTTTCGCTTATAGTAACCGTGCGCGCCATTCCATGTTTCAATTTGTCCAACGTTTGCTCATGCCCCCCCCCCTCCTTCCCTGTGGAAGTCTACGAGGCAGATGTGATCGAAACAAAGGATGCGGAGGTAGTGACAGCAATTCAGTGAGTAGAATCATCAAATGTTGGATAGATCGAGAAGAAAAGATGCGTAGATAGTGCCAGCAATTCAATGAGTGGAATCATCAAGTGTTGGAGAGATCGAGAACAAAGAATGCGGAGATAGTGCCAGCAATTCAGTGAGTAGAATCATCAAATGTTGGACAGATCGAAAACAAAGGATGCGGAGGTAGTGCCAGCAATTCAGTGAGTAGAATCATCAAATGTTGAATAGATCGAGAATAAAGGATGCGGAGGTAGTGCCAGCAATTCAGTGAGTAGAATGATCAAATGTTGGATAGATCGAGAACAAAGGATGTAGAGATAGTGCCAGAAATTCAGTGAGTAGAATCATCAAATGTTGGACAGATCGAGATCTGGACGGATGTGCGCGGCCACTACAGACGAAAGAAATCCTGGACTGCAGCTTTGGAAGCAATACCGAAATCAAGACGGGCTTCAACGCTTTTTTCTTTTGCAGAACCCCATTTTTTCCTGCAGCTCTTTTTGAAGCTTATAAAGGGGAACGGGATTTGCCTCAACTAACTTGGCACTTACGCAAAAAAGTTAAGTTGCGTCTTATTTTTAATATTTCATTATATGTTTTATTTTTCAAACACACATCTATTCACAGTCGACAAGGGAAACCTATTTTCAGACTCTCAATCGTTTTTATGTAAAAGAAAAATAACAACTTAGTTTCGCCTGCTTATGATTTGAAATGTGCTGAATGGGTTTTGTAAGGATTTGCACTATTAGTGATATAATAGTTTAGAATAACTCTTAATATAAGACTTATCGTTTTATTTTGCTTAGTTTTACAGCTTCTAAAATCAGGAAAGTTCTATAATCTGTTGAGTTCTATTATTTAGTTTATAGTAATATCTATATCTACAATCTGGTGAATATTAGCCTTTTAAAAGTTTTACTGGACTGATTTATATGAGACTTGCATTGGTTATTAGAAAATTTTAAACAACTTTTGATACATTGCATATCGTTCTAAATTGCTTTGTTAAATAATTTTTTGGCAAAGATCTATAAACAGGTGAATCTGATTATGAAAGTTTTGCATTTAAAAAAGTTCTACGGGTTCTTTCTATGGGTTTTGTTAGCTACGTTATTAACACTGTCGTTTATATAAATTCATTAAGCGTCCTCAAACGTCAAACTTCTATGGCGACCATATTTTGATTTATATTATCAGAAACAACATTGTACATCTTATCAGGTGAATTGTTATACTGGAAGGCGACAGCACAGAAAATCAGCTTATCGAGTTCACGGATGAAAATCTAAGTTTAGATTCGCATTATAAACCGTAATGAGCCTGTCAAATTACATCTTGATGGAAAACACCTACAAATCCAATTTTAGCGATTCACTAACAGGTTCGCCATTATACTTTCCTGCATCCAAAAGCATGAAAGTAGGAAGGAATGAGAGCAAAAAAATATAATGGTATACCTACACTACGAGTCCAACGCTAAAAACAAAAATTTAGTTCTAGATTTTGATTGGTGAATTCTATGGGGTGGTTGTATGTGCTGCGGCCTCCCATTCTATTAGGGCTACTTTGTTTTTCAACATTCTTTGTATTCAACATGTCTTATACTCTGTGGCTAAAAATGAAGATGCAGCAAACCATGGTGTTTCAAATAAGTTACTTATTTTGTTAAATGTTTAATTACTTTTTTTGTTGTGCTAGTTTTTGATGTTACGCAGTACAAAACACTTGTTTCTATTAATGAACTTTCAATACACATTTTATTTATAATAATGCCAAACATTAAGATATGAACCTATTCATTTTTTTTTATCTTAGTTTAATTATGAACTGTTCCGTGATAAGAAGAGATAAAAAATAAACGATTATATATTACGATTTTTGCATATCTTTTTCAATTTTAGGAATTATTTATTAATTACATGTCGCTAATCAATCCGTTGAAATTGATGAAATTTTAAATTTTCTAATTTTTCGAACGTTAACACAAAGGTAAATAAAAACACCTCTTTTGAAAATGAACTTCAAAAGGCCTCTATTCATCTTAATGTGCAATCTTAAATGTGTATCTCTTATCCGCAACCACCATTTAATGCGGAATTAATGGCTTTAATGTGGAAGCACCATTCTTATTTTTCTCACATCAATTTAAACTAAATAATCAAGTACGAGTATTACTCAAACTCACACGGTTCCGTACAATAAACATATGTATTACTAACCTCGTGGGGACTAGCGACTGCAAAACGAGCCACTTAAAATTCTCAGAATCCTTCATTATTCTCATCAGCTATTTTTATTGTAAAGTTTACCTTATTTAATTGGAGTATTTTTGCGATTCAAGTACATACAATTTTCTGTTTTAAAAAACTAGTCGTTGAAGATTAAAAACTAAGCTAATTACTCTCATCGCGATGGAATTAACAGTATTATTATAAGGAAAATCGTTGCAAAAAAAAAAAAGTAGGACTTTGTAAAAAACTGCAAAAAGTGGAGTTATTTATACCTGTATATACTGAAAAAATATGAATGGGTATACCATAAATGTTCAAAGAGATATGAAACCACAATAATACCAAATATTGCTATTCTGTATAAATTTTTTATTTATAAGGAACTTAAATGGGTGCTGAGAATAAAAGGTAGTGCATATTTAAACTTCATTTGGCATTTCTTAAAACTAAATTCAAACTTAGTTATAACCTTTGCTTTTTGAGTGTAGCTAACACAAAACCGTTGCTCATTTTTTTAAACTTGGCATTGTGTTGAAGAAGCTTGTGAGAAAGGAATTGGCAAATTTGCATACCCGCTTTTGTCAGTAAAGCGTTTTTAATTAGTTTTTAAATACACAAAAGTCTTAATGAGATAACAAAACTAATGGCAAACTAATGACAAAACTGATGACAAACTAATCGCGAACCTCAGAGTATTTATGAAGGGATCGCATGCATAGGGAATAAAAAAAAATAGACATTTTATTAATAAAAGTTTCGTAACGTAGTGATCGATATATCCAAAATAAGGAACGTTTTGCATTAAATAAGACAAATAATACTTATTATCAAGGATATTTCTGAAAATATAATATTTAAAATTGTAAGGAATATATTTTTGAGTACAACCAAAGCTTTTACATGATACCCCAAACAATAGTAAATTTTTTTTCAAGTAACTTAATTAGCCCCCTACCCCCCTCCTAAACATATTTGTAAATTTTTAGTAATCTTTAAATATGTGGGCAGTAGTCTTTATTAATTCTCCAAATTGAGTTTTCCACGTTTCACAGTCATAAGTAAAATGGCTATTATAGACGGACTGACAGACATGAAAGTGATGTTACAATGATTCCGTTTTCACTTTATAAATATGGAATACTAAAAAAGGGTTGCAACCAAGATACAATATTTTTAATTACTTTTTTGCCAATTCTAGATTTAAATACGTAGTAGAACAATAAACTTGTGTTGCCAAATTTGAAAAGTATTTTAATTGTATTTGCGATTACAGAAATTTTTAAAATTTATCTTTTTACATCGCTTTTTTAAGTCGGATTTTTTTACATCCACTATAAAACAACTTTTTGCTTAATAACGTTTCACCTTCCATTTTTTTTCATATGTCAGTTGCAAGACGAGTATCACATAATAGCGGTATTATGTTTTAAAATTAGTCATGACTGCAAGTCATGACAAGGTGCCATGACAAGGTGCGGTCATGAACTTGTTGTTCCTCATTAGCAGGAAGATTAATTATGTAGCTAAGTGTCATGTTGCATTTTCTCGAGAAATTGTTTTTCCTTTTCAGTTGCAATTTTTTTCCGCGTGTGTGAGTTTTATTGTTGTTCTTGGTTGTGGTAGTCGTTAAATTATCTTTTATGAAATAGTTGTTTATAACAAACGCAATGTCATCGCAATGATTTTTTAAACTGTCAATTGTCAATTTAAAAATGAATTTTAATATTGTTTCGTGAAGGGTAACTAGAAATTACAGGCATACTCGTACAATAAAAAACAAGTAATAAAAAACAAAAGTTAAGCATATATTAGGAAACACTTTCTTAAACTTCGTGAAATCGTTAACAAAACTTCGTTATTTAGGAAAAAAAAGGTGTTACTGTTTATAGCAAATATTCCCATACTTTAAACAGCCTTGTATTTGATATGTTGGTTAATATACCTATATACGTAAAGTATATCATGGGAAAAATTTATTTAGCAAGAAAAAAGCCCAACAGTTTGAAATTTCTCTTTCTGCAATTTATACTAATAGATGAAAAATACTTGAATATTTTTGCTCAGCTCTGTAATTCATCTAGTACCTTTATTACACATCATAATTTACCTAAAATTTAATTTAAACAAAAATACTTTTAAAACTACTGAAATCACATTTCCAGAAATAATCGTCCATAGGCGTGTGTATCCAATGATTTTCGCAGCTCTGTATATATTTTATGTATATTTTACAAACATTTCTTATTAAAATGAATGTAATTCAGCGTAAAAATGTATACTTTACATAGAAACCAGCTTTAAGTAATTTACACTCATATTTAATATCCTTTACGAGGCCTTTTGAGTAGTGCTGTATATCAACAATAGTATTTACAAAACGTATTTATAAAATTCATAAAAAGTTGAATTCTTGTGAAGTCTTATAAAGAATTAATTCTGAAGAATTTTTAGTTATTTTCTGCGTTATTAAAAATATTATTCGTTTCTAATGTTTCTGGGAAATATACAAAGGGTCTAAGGTTATGTATCTTGCTTTACGAACATAAAAACTCAATTTTTATAAAAAGCTGTGAAATGCTTATATTTTTATAATCATACACTTAAAATAAGTGCTGTAATTAATAAAAATGGGAAGAAAGTGTATATTTTATAAGGGAAAAAGTGATTTACCTACCCAATAAAGATTTAAGTGCAAACACCTAAAGTTCACTTATAAAAACTTTATAAAAATTTTAATACAAATTATTAAAAATTTTAATTACTGGGTTGACCCTGAAATAAGATTCGAAAATAATCAACAGTTTTATATTAACAAAAACTCATGCTCTAAACCAAGATGTAGTATTATACACTATATGGCCATTAATTATTGGACACTTGCGATTTTAGACATTTTACTAAATATCTAGAAAAATACATGAGGAATCATCTCGAAAATCTTAGTGTATAAATATAATAGTATACGTCATACATATCCGTGAAGATTTTTTACCGAAATTCTATAAGGAACCGTCAACCAATTAAAAAAGAATGAATATCTTTTGAATAAACCTGTCAAAACTAATGTAGCAAAAGCGCTCAAACTCTAGATTATGATTGAATTATGATAGTAATGCACTATGTTAATTTTTATGCAAATAGCATGCATACTCGAAGAGTAATTAAGGTTTTTATAAAAGTGGTCCCAAATTTTTCCAAGTTTTTCCCTTATAATTTTCAGAATTCTTAATATAAAATAATATTTTTTTTCAGAAAATATGACAAACAATATTGCACACAGTACCCTGTAATCAGAATTAAAAAATAATAAAAATTGTATGAAAAATAAGTAGGTTTACTAAATAAATTTTTACTGCGCATGCGTCAAAGATATCAAAATTTCATTTGCATATTATGTTAGCTAAATGTATAGAGCAACTTTTGTAAAAGTCTCAAAATCATAGCTTGAAAATTCTGAAAGTAATCGTCTATAGAATAAACTTTTCTACCAAAAATTGAACCGACTTCAAAAACTACTGCAAAGTGAAAAATTTTTTTTTACATAATAGTAATAAGAAATTAAATTAAGAGCGTAGTATTTACCATGCGTATTATTATATTTATGTACATTAATTTGATTTTTTAAAATCGGTGTCAGCCAAGCTTTTATTCTTTTAGGAAAATTAAATTGGATATTTAATTTTAATTTTGAAATTGGCTTGGCTGGCACCGACTCCAAAAAATCAAATTAATGTACATAAATATAATAATACGCATGGTAAATACTACGCTCTTAATTTAATTTCTTATTACTATTATGTAAAAAAAATATTTTTCACTTTGCAGTAGTTTTTGAAGTCGGTTCAATTTTTGGTAGAAAAGTTTATTTTTCTCTTTTTAGTTAAAAGTTAACGATTATTTGAAGTCAGTTAATAAAAATTATAATACGTAAAAAAAATTGTAAACTATACTTGGATTTAAATTTTGTCAGAAACAGGGTTCGAACGCACGCTCTCTTTCCAGCATCAGAGCTTAATTATGGCTCCTTAAATCGCTGGGTCATCCTGACTGCACTCCAATCGGCGAGTTTATTCAAGGTCCATGTTATTTTTAATTTACAAAAAATCATCAATTTTATTAAATTATGTCTAATTACAAAAAAAGTACAAAACCAATTTCCATGAAATGGAAGTGGTACCAATTCGAGAGTACACTGTTAAAAATAAAGGTGACAAACCGGTGCCATTTGGGACCCGGAGGTGAAAAGGCGGTGCCATTTGGAACCCTAGGGTGTCATAGCAGCTTGAATATGCGGTTGGGGTGACGACAGATCTGTTACTGGATGATGGGAGCTAAATAAGGTGCCATGCACTTCGTAAGCACCTCATCGGGTGACTGGCAACTTGCGCATGCGCTATGACGCGTGTCTTTCTGCTTTCGGTGTCAGCAAGTAAAGATTACGGGTGTGAGCAAATCAAAACATAGCAGTGTGTAAATTGGCGATATTAATTGAGGACTAACCACTGAGTTACAATGAAACAACAATGAGGACTTAACGATCCGGTTTGCGTGACCAGTGAACCGGGCAAAGTCTGATTAAAGGTAAGATTTAACTTTATTTTATTTTATTTTATTGTAACGTTAATTTATCGTACATCCCTATAAGTAATGTCATAAAAAAACAGTAAATTAGATTTTTTTGTTAGTATGATTGATTGTTAAGTTTATTATGTGAAGCTACAAGGTACACTCTCACCAAAATACCCGCTTGCTAATGTTAAATCTATGAGGTAGTTATTTTACAATTTCTCGTTTACATGTCAATATTTTAAAATGCTTTATCGAGGCCTTAGCTACCGAGGAGCAATTGGAGCAAACTGCTCTAGGCACGGGAATACTAAGGGCGCACAATTAGAAAGAGCGAAATGAAAGATTGTAAAAATATTTACATATTTTTTCATTACAAATCAGTTATTATAGACGAATCTTGTTGCAATCGGAATATTCTATGACCATTTTACCTTATGTTTAAACTCAGCTGTTTAGATTTAACCCTTAACTGCTGTTAGTGGTCTCAGACACCGTGAGTTTTTCAAGTTTCACAGTTTAACTTGTAATTTTTAGTTTAACTATAGATACTGGTCAATTTTTTTTAGTTTGGAGTCTTATTACTACCTCTAAATACTTTTTAATGGCTGAATTTATTTATAATATTCTTGTACACAAAGTTTAATACATAAATAGTATTCTGAGAATTAATGTAACATTTTATTCATCTTCAGATTAAATGGTCTGACAGACAGCTCACAGTAGTTATATAACAATTTTTGTCAGAGCAGTTAAGGTTAAAATATATTTTTGCGTCTATATACAGTTAAAGCAATTAATTTTATTCGCGAAGTTTAAATTTTAACCTTTACACGGGATCTTGGACAGCATCTGGCCGGCTTTGTATATATTGTCGGATAGATGCTATCCGAAACCCTCCTGTAAAGGCTAATTCACACCATATTGCAGCCTCGCGTAACTTCTCTAATATTGTTTCAGTATACTTGATTTGTCTTTATTTGATAGGGGGGGGGGAACTTTTTCATTTAAGACAATTGAATACTTGCAAATCTTAAAGTAATTAAAACTTATTTACAGGGTTTTCATTATTAATATTTTCCTTATTAACCACCATTATTTCCAAAATAATCTTCATAATAAGATTAGATCGGGAGGCGGTAGCACGGACAATCATTTAGTCTCACTTAAGGATAAAAATCGCGGATAAAACCTCGATTTGCATATTAAAACGTTATTAGTCAGCCAAGTCATACCTTGGTGGGAAATGCCTAAAACCCCGAATTTAGCGGTATCTTGGGTTTACCATTATGTTTTCTTACTCCCAATTCTTCATATTTCCATACTTTTGGTTTCATTTTCTTTCAAAAAGGTGAGAAAATGTTAGGGTATTGCATTGAATAAACCTTATGATCTGATTATCGGCTATGCAGATTTACACCCATTTTTTTTTTCGAAAGTATTCTTTCGCATTAAACCTTATTTAGTAGCAGAATTTTATGGTTAAATAAAATAAAATATTTTTTTTCAATAATAGTAATTTAAGTTTGATTAGACCGTAATCAGTCCCCCCCCCCCTTTCTTAATCATCAACATCATCCGATATCACAAATTTGTAGTCATGAACATTCAAATTATAAAAGGAAAACAATCTGTATTTACTCCACTGAACTTTCAGAATAGTTTACAGAAATAGTGTGTGTTCAAAAAATATAACAATGAATAAAAACTTATATCGTAATTTTACACAAATGTGAAAATTTTCCGCAGGTGATGAAGATCTCGTGTTTCAAAGGCGATTTTTGCACTGTCATTTATAAATCTTAAACATTTGCTTGCGATTTTAGAAATTTTGTTAAATATCTAGAAAAATGTACGTAGAATTATCCTGAAAATCTTAGTGTATAAATATAATACACTACCTGGCCATTGATTATCGTCCACTTGCGATTTTAGACATTTTGCAAAATATCTAGAAAAATACATGAGGAATTATCCTGAAACTCTCATTGTATAAAAAATATAGTACAGGTCATCTATTTCCGTGAAGATTTCTTCCAGAAACTTTATAGGGGACCGCCAACAAATTAAAAAATGTATGAATATCTTTTGGATAACTCTGTCAAAACTAATGCATCAAAAGCGCTCAAACTGTAGATTGTGATTAAGTGGCTTATTGTTATAAACTGTGTTCATTTTTATGTCGATAGCATGTATACTCGTAGAGAAATGAAGGTTTTTATAAAAATACTCCCAAAATTTTCCAACATTTTTGTTTATAATTTGCAGAGTTCTTAATATAAAATAATAATATTTTCTGAAAATGTGACAAACAACATTGCACATAATACCCTGTAATCAGAATTAAAAATTAATAAAAGTGGTATGAAAAATGAGTAGGTTTACCAAATAATTTTTCACTGCTCATGCGTGAACGATATCAAAAATTCATTTGCATATTATGTTAGATAAATGTATAGAGCAACATTTTTGAAAGTTGCAAAATCATAGCTTGAAAATTCTGAAAATAATCGTCAATAGAATCACTTAAAAATCCGTTATTTCCAAAATGAAGCAAAAACAAGAAGGGTTGTATCCACATATTTATTAATTAGTGTCAATATAGAATACACAATACGGAACTTACTAGTACATTTGGATACAATCCCTCATTTTTTTTTGCTTCATTTTGGGAACAATGGATTTTCTACTTATTATATTGACGATTATTTTTAGAATTTTCAAGCTATGATTTTGCGACTTTCACAAAAGTTGCTGTATTCATTTAGCTAACATAATATGCAAATGAAATTTTGATATCGTTGACGCGTGCGCAGTGAAAAAATATTTGGTAAACCTACTCATCTTTCTTACAATTTTTATTATTTTTTAATTTTGATTACAGGATATTATGTGCAATGTTGTTTGTCAGATTTTCAGAAAATATTATTATTTTATATTAAGAACTCTGCAAATTATAAGCAAAAATCTTGGAAAAATTTGGGAGTATTTTTATAAAACCCTTAATTTCTCTACGAGTATACATGCTATCGACATAAAAATGAACACAGTTTATAACAATAAGCCACTTAATCGCAATCTACAGTTTGAGCGCTTCTGCTGCATTAGTTTTGACAGGGTTATCCAAACGATATTCATTGTTTTTTAATTTGTTGGCGGTCTCCTATAAGGTTTCTGGAAAAAA
The DNA here is from genome assembly GCA_964019185.1 of Maratus speculifer. NCBI lineage: Eukaryota > Metazoa > Arthropoda > Arachnida > Araneae > Salticidae > Maratus > Maratus speculifer. The sequence goes on along the minus strand of OZ025294.1, from coordinate 161,878,421 downwards.
TCTTCACGGAAATATATGACCTGTACTATTATGTGTATACACTGAGAGTTTCAGGATAATTTCTCATGTATTTTTCTAGATATTTAACAAAATGTCTAAAATCGCAAGTGGACGATAATCAATGGCCAGGTAGTGTAGTATAAGTCATATATTTCCCTGAAGCTTTTATTCCGAAACTCCAATAGGGGACCGTCAACAAATTAAAAAAGAATGAATATCTTTTGGATAACCCTGTTAAAACTAATGTAGCAAAAGCGCTCAAACTGTAGATTATGATTAAGTGGCTTATTGTAATAAACTGTGTTCATTTTTATGTCGATAGCATGTATACTCGTAGAAAAATTAAGGTTTTCTACGAATCCGAAAAACAGTCTCAAATTTACCCAAGATTTTTGCTTATAATTTGAAGAGTTCTTGATATAAAATAACATTCTTTTCAGAAAATGTGACAAACAACCTTGCGCACAATACCCTGTAATCAGAATTAAAAATAATAAAAATTGTTCGAATATTGAGTAGGTTTACTAAATAATTTTTCACTGCGCATGCGTCAAAGATATCAAAATTTCATTTGCATATTATGTTAGCCAAATGTATAGAGCAACTTTTGTGAAAGTTGCAAAATCACATCTTGAAAATTTTGAAAATAATCGTCAATAGAATACGTTGAAAATTCGTTATTAGCAAAATGAAGGAAAAACACGGGGGGTTGTATCCATATATTCATTGATTAGTGTCAATATAGGATACATAATAGGGGCTTACTAATAAATTTGAATAAAATTCCTCATTTTTTTATTATTATTACTGGTATGGAATACCTGTACATGTTAGGGAAATTCGTTGCTAATCTGGAATAGACACTTTGTTCCAAGATATGTTTTGTAAATATGGTTAATAATGTAAATAGTTTGTAACTCTTAATGATAATACAGGAAAAGAATATCTGAATGACAAGTATGTGTTGGTCATGTAATTTTCTCGTGCTGTCCGAAAATAGGCAATAAAGAAGAAAGTGCCCAGTTAAACGGATGGCATTGAGCTCGCAGGCTATACATACAACTTTATACTCTTATTTCAAAGAATAATGCCCTTCCAAAAATAAAAGAAATCAACTAACTGTAAGTTATTGGACAGTGGATTAACTGCCATCCCTCTTTATACTTAACCAATGAGCCCCTAAAACTAATCAGGAAAGTGCCTTATCAGAGTGAAATTATTAACAAAATTTGAAGAAAATGTGATAATTCTGCATGATTTCTGCATATTTATATAAATTAAGGAGGGTAGCACTCTCTTCTCCCCCCCCCTTCATATTTAACCAATGAACCTCCAATGCTAATCAGTTTCAGTTTCAGTTTCAGCTAGGTGGGGAGGCCTACCAAATGGCTTAAGCAGTGAAGAACCTTATCAGAATGAACCTACATATAAAATTTGAAGCAAATCTGATATTTATATGAAGAGTTATCACGTTACATACAGAACCTGCGGGCACATTAGCTGTCAGGCTTTGATAGCCTTGTGAGCTATAATTTAAATTTTATTTAAATTTTATTCTTTCTTTTTTTGTTCATCTACAATTTTTGCTGTACTTTGATGATAGATTTTAATTGGACTGTCTTGTTGTGTGTTTTCCTTAATGTGTTATTATTATTTTTTCAGATAGTGAACTTAAATTTATAGTATTTACATTACCATGCTTGATACAAGAAAAGTTTCCGATTCTTTATCATGAAGAAGGTGCAGAAATTTCTGTGTTTCAACCTGTTACTGTGCTCCGCAACTCAAGCAATTTGTTAAATTACTCATGCTATGTATTAATTTTATATAAACAGTTAATTATAAAAACTGATACTTTTATAAGCTTAGTTACTTTGTGATATGCATTGTTTTGGTTGTTTAACGTTAACTATAGTAAAAGCCAATTTAAATTTTTATCATTTTTATTAGATACTTATGTCTTCAAAATTTTATCAGTGGCATCAGTTCCACATAGTGTTACGTCTTTGTTTAATAATATTTAATACATTCTTTGTGTTTACAATAAAAAGATTATTTGAACTAAAAGGTTGTTTTTTTTATTCAATGTTTTATTCATTTCATTATATTTACTCAGTGGATTAAAATTTCAGATGCAATAAGTCAAAACACAAAAACAATTAGGCAGAAAGTGTTTTGATGTGGATACAGGACTAGAAATCAGCAGTCGTTAGTCGTCAAATGAAACTAAATTATAGAAAAATTATTCCTAGTCGTCAAATCTTGATAGCTAGCTTTCTTTAACTTTAATTTTTGTTTAGCAAATGCTTTCATTTGTATTTTAGCATACATCCCCCCCCCCCTCTGCATCATGACATCAGCACGTGTCTTAAGAATTTTGAACATTTCAATAACCTCTAAGTTAACTTCACTTTCACCAATGACTGATAAAACTGGTCCTTGGATATTACACCCCTTTAAACAAGATTTTCTTTTATTATGAGATATTTCTGCATCCTAATAAGTTCCTAAAATAAGAAACTGTATTAAAATTGTTTTAAAATTTTTGTATTCCCTTCCTCAAACAAACAAAAAAAATATGTGTGATTTGGAAATGTTTTAAATGCCCCACCATAATTGGCAACCAAAGATTCATTTATTTGCTAACTTTTTATTTTCTGATGTACTGTTAATCTCAGATTTTTTAAAAATTAGCTTATCGTTAGTTATATCTAAAGCTCATATTTTCTCTCTGTGGACATATTTGCTTGATTATCTGTTTTGTATGCATATTAGCTTTATAAAAAGAATAAGTTTTTCCAGAATCCAAATATTGTAGTTTAATCAGATTTCATACTTATGGAAAGTCAGTTTTTATTTTGTTTAGTAAGAAAAAGTGTTTAATATATAAAGTTTCCTCCCCACTTCCCTTCAATACATTAAAATTAAATATGCAATGCAATATTATTACTATTAACATGGTTGTGAAAAGAAATAAGAAAATATGAAATGCAGTTGGCACATCGAAAAAAAATTGTAGGCATTATTTTGACACCTTACATACAGTTCTTAATTTCTAATCCTGTGTGGATATATGCTATAAAATATGGATTTCCATAAGTTCACTATAAAGGTAAGTACTACATATATTGTAAAAATGATTTTTTTTTACTCAATTTCATCTGTGATTTTACCACAACTATAAATTGAATTTATTTTCTATAATTCATTTCATAGCTTGATGGCTAACTTTCTGGAAGAATTTTAAAGAATATGAAGTATTCTTACTAATTTAAAAGTTACACAGCATTTATTACATATTCTTTTCTAATTTGGGTTTTACATTTTTTTAATTAGATACAGCAGGGTAGCTGAAAAAATATTGGTGCGTTTTTTGACATTGATATTTCACAACTAAAATCTGAGAAATGCTTATTTAAAAATTTTGTAGCATTTCTTCTACTATATGAAAATCTTAATCCTCCGAAAAGTTCACAACCGTCAAAATGAACAGCAACTAATATGTTCAACGAAGTATTCGCCTCATGGAAGCAAAATAACTTTAATGGAACTTCCAGCAGTATTGGGGCCTTCCCATGGAGCAAAAACAACATTGACCATCTGCGTGGATATTTAATAACAGGTGTATTGCCTTCGAACAATCAGATCTTAGCTCACTTGACTTCTGTAGAAAAGCTAGAAATAGAAAATCCCCAATTTGCATTGTATGTGATGCGAAATTATCAAGGCATAGAATGATTTAAATCAGAATTATCTGCAGCGGACTGTCAATTCTGTGATCTTTCGTTTTCAAACTTGTGTAAAAAATAAATTTCAAGCCAGTGAACAATTTGTTAAAATATTGTTATTTCTTTTATATTTTATTATTTAATTATGTCATATATTTTACAGGATATAGCATTTTTCTGTGTTCCCATACTTTTCAGTTGCCCTGTATATAAAATAATGAAAATACATGTCAAGCAATATACTATGTGTCAAAAAAGATGGTTACTTATTACTTCTGAAACTATAAGAAAATTATAAAAATATTCATATGATGATAGATAATTCAATTTGTACTTTCTCTTATTTTGGAGTCAAAAAACATCAAATTTTTATAATGTTCTTGCATCTAAAAATGCCCAATCACAAAAATAGTTACTGGCCCTTTCTTAAACATACCCAAAAAGTTTGGTCAAAACATATGAGTTAGAGACAGTCAAAAATCATGATTTATTTCATTTTACAAGAACTTCAAAACATAAAATTGAAAATCAGGCTTCAAATTGCATGACAAAGTCACAATATTTGACTCTAACTCAGTGATTTTTAGAGGCAGAAAATAGGTGTAGATGTTGTGTAAATTTTCCGATTTATTCTAACAAAACCTTTTGGGTATTACTAACAATGCAATAGTGATGACTTATGATTGGTGATTTTGAAATGCAAAGACTGTATAAAAGTTAAAATTATGAATTTTTCTTAAAATACTCTCCATGTAAATGAAAGTACAATTTGAATTCTCTGCCTTTCTATGATTATTTTTGTAGTTCATATTATCCCTCTCTGAGTTACAAAAATATGCTACAATTTTTCTTTGGACACCTGATAATGAGTTTAAAAATATAATATTCCATCAATCTAAAAGAAAAAAAAAAGACTCAAAATATTGACTGATCATGATAATTTTCTCTGCAGAATTCAATTTAAAAATGGGTAAACACTTTCTATTTCATGATTCAAACCAATACAATTTCTTGACAAGCAGGGTGGGGGGAGGGGGGTTGCAACTGTGGGCCATAGATTGTGAGTGCTATTTCTTGTAGGATGCCACAGGGCACACTGGATTATGTGTTTCATCCGTTCACCCTCTGGGGCACCCTGGATAAGTAATATCATTATTCTCCCCTGAGATGCCATTCTTTCACCCCTTAAAGTACCCTGGGTGAGGGGTGCCATTACTCTCCCCTCAGATGCGATCCTTTCACCCTCTGGGGCTCCCTGGATAAGGGGTGCCATTACTCTCCCCTGAGGCGCCATCTTTTCACCCTCTGGGGCACCCTTGTTAAGGGGTGCCATTACTCTCCCCTGACATGCCATCCTTTCACCTCCTGGGGCACCCTGGATAAGGGGTGAGATTATTCTCCCCTGTGGTGCCATCGTTTCACCTTATTGAACACTGTGGATAAGGGGTGCCATTATTCTTCCCTGAGGTGCCGTCCTTTCACCCCCTGAAACACCCTGGTTTAGGGGTGCCATCCTTTCACCCTAGTTAAGGGTGCCATTTTAGCTCCTCTAGGGGTGTCACCAGTGAGACAAGCCTTTCACCCCTAAAAGGTGCAATGTGTCACCATTAGTTTTAACAGTGTAGCCTCTTTTATTTAACACAAAACAAAACTAATCGGTTGGATAGTTTCGGAGTAATCGGTGAACATACTTAGAAAAAAATACATACGCTTCGAATTGATAACTTCCTTTTTATTTTCTGAAGTCAGTTAATATAAATATTATAATACGGAAAAAATGTTATAAATTGTACATGGATGTAAGTTATGTCAGGAGTGGGTTTGAACCCTTGCTTTCTTCCGAGAACAAGAGCCTAAGTCTGGCGCCTTAGACCGCTCGACCACCCTGATAACGCTACAGCCTGCGAGCTTATTCAAAATCCATGTTACTTTTAATTTGCGAGAAATCACTAATTATATTAGTTTTTGCCTAATTACTAAAAAAGTACTGAACCAATTTCATTGAAATGGAAGTGGTACCAATTAGAGAGTAGCCTCTTTTATTTAATACAGAAACTAAATTAATCGGTTGAATATTTTCAGAGTAATTGGTGAACATATATAGAAAAAAATACATACGCGTCGAATTGGAAACTTCCTCTTCTTTTTCTGAAGCCGGTTAAAAATAAAATTGTAATACGAAAAAAAATTGCAAATTTTACATAGATGTAAATAAGGTAAGGAGTGGGATTCGAACCCACGATCTCTTTCGAAAAACAGAGCTTCAATATGGCGCCATAGACCGCTCGGCCATGCTGTCGACACGCCATTCAGCGAACGTATTCAACACTTTTAATTAGCGAAAAGTCACTAATTTTATTAGTTTTTGCCTAATAACTAAAAACGTACTGAACCAATTTCAATAAAACTGAAGTGGTACCAATTCGAGAGCATCATCTTTCATTTAACACCAAAACCAAGTTAATCGGCTGCATGGTTTCGGAGTAATCAGTGAACATACATAAAAAAAAATACATACGCGTCGAATTGATAACTTCCTCTCCTTTTTGGAAGTCGGTTAATAAAAAGGACAAAATCCGTTGTTTCCAAAATGAAGAAAAAAAATGAGCGATTTTATCCAAATGTAGTAGTACATCCCGTATTGTGTATTCTATATTAACACTAATGAATGAATATATGGATACAACCCCTCTTGTTTTTGCTTCACTTTGAGAATAACGGATTTTCAACTTATTCAATTGACGATTATTTTCAGAATTTTCAAGTTATGATTTTGTGACTTTCACAAAGGTTGCTCCATACATTTAGCTAACATAATATGCAAATGAAATTTTGATATCGTTGACGCATGCGCAGTAAAAAGTTATTTAGTAAACCAACTCATTTTGTATACAATTTTCATTATTTTTTAATTCTGATAACGGGGTACTGTGTGCAATGTTCTTTGTCATATTTTCTGAAAACAATATTATTTTATATTAAGAACTCTGAAAATTATAAGGAAAAAACTTGGAAAAATTTGGGACCACTTTTATAAAAACCTTAATTACTCTGCGAGTATGCATGCTATTTGCATAAAAATGAACAAGGCGTATTAAAATAAGGCATTCAATCATAATCTAGAGTTTGAGCGCTTTTGCTACATTAGTTTTGACAGGTTTATTCAAAAGATATTCATTATTTTTTAATTTGTTGACGGTCCCCTATGGAGTTTCGGGAAAAAATCTTCACGGAGTCGTATGACTTATACTATTATATTTATACACTAAGAGTTTCGAGATGATTCCTCATGTATTTTTCTAGATATTTAAAAAAAGTCTAAAATCGCAAGTGTCCAATAATCAATGGCCATATAGTGTATTTCAGCATTCCGGAAGTCACTTGCATTCAATTTTCTAACAAGCACTGTTAGTCTCATTAATAGATAATTGTTATATCGTTAAGCGGATTTCAGAACCATGTTTAACTAAATGTTTAAATGTGTTTTAAGTATACATGAAAATTTTCTCAACATATTTAACCCTTCAAAATGCACATAAAAGAGTTCTTTTTTTTACATAACATTTGTAATATAATTGTTTTAAATATGTGTATAATGTAATAAATATAGGTTTTAAATTGTTTCTTTAATGAATAGTCCTTATAGTTAGTTATATACAAAATTTCCGTAAATTTTAAAAGCATTTAATTTACAAAACATACAAATTTTGTTACAAATATTCATAACATCTGGATATATTGTGAATATCTATAAATCAGGTCGTTTATAAGCCATAAAAAAGTTAAATTGCATGAAATCAACTGAACGTGGCTTTATTTAAAATTTCAAGCGCATATAATCTTCACATAATAATGAATCGTAAAACATTATGCTTTTTATCAACATACGCATTAGGTAAATCCACTTACGAAATTTAAACGCGAAAAATATAAAATAATTATAAAATTAAATCCATGCGTTAAATTTTAAATATCTAATTAATATTAATTTTAACTGAAATAAATTTTTAATTAAGCAAAATATTGATAACATACAAATAATTCTAAAGTTTTATTCATTATACTGAAAAATATATTTAATCTTTCTGCAAAAATAAAACAAATATTTATATTAGTAGGAAATTTTATGCTTTCATAATTTTACAAAATAATTAATTATGCAACACACAAAATATTTATATTGATGAAGTTTTAATCATGAAAATTTCAGGCTTGTTTATTTAAGTGCAGTATTAAATTAAGAGAAGAAATATATTTTCTTTAAATAAACGCTTTAAAAGAATTTGATCTTAAATATTTGTATTAAATACATTTATAAGCTCAATACTTTTGCTAAGTAAATGAAAAGATCTTTAGAATTTGATTTCAGTTCTTAAATATGGTGTTACATATATAAAATTATTTCAATATGTATTAAATATAAAAATATGAAAATGTTTTAAAATTGGCTTTTAAAATCATACATATACTAGTACATTTATATTTTTCAATCTTTAACTTACTCAACGAATAAAGCTATAAAAATAAATGAAAAGATTTATTTCTACAAATATAAATACAATATATACAGTAGAACCCCGTTAATCCGAATCCATTTGGTCTTTTTTTTTTTTTTCAAGTTTGAGAAGCGGTTGGATAATTTCCATAACATTAACTTGTTTCATCGTCGTATTCTGAATAAAAAAACTTTTTTCTTAGGTATCTTTTCGGAAGAATACCTTAAACTTTCTTATTTAAAACCTTTGATGTTATCTTTCGAAGAAACAACAATGTATCACTAGTTTGGTAATTTCATTTTTCCCAATTTTCTATTTAAACCACTTAGAAATGTCGTAAGAAACCACTGCACAATACCTTTTTACTCAGAGCATTGCAAGAAAGCAAGGCAAAATAATCCCTAAAAGACTTAATGTCTGATAAGGATCGCTTTCCGATCTTTGTCAGCCCATAAACCTGTTTCCTTGTTATTGTGACAAAACGCTTCTACAATATCACTTGCAGAAAATTATTTATATTTATAAAGATACAGCATTGAATCCAGATACTTTTATCAGGAAGGGACATTTTTGACTCCGGGGAAAAGAAATTCCGGGGAAGAGGAGTTACGGGGAGGGGATTTGAACTTTTTTATCACTGAAATTATCGAAAACACAAAATCTAATTTTTTTGGGTGGGGGAAGGCATGCCAATGCTCCGGGAGGAGAGATGTCATCCTCTGAAATCAACTTTGTGCAGATTTACAACGATCTCAGATTTTTCATACAGGGTCATACTTTTCAGTAGGCTATAGTGGAGGGCATGCGGGGGTATTTTCCGTGTACTGCATGTTTTTAAGAAGCTCTGTATACCCTCTGATTCTCAAATAAAGCACTAGCATATATTTTGAACATCAGGTGGAAACTATAAACAATGAACTACTAGAGTTCAAGGGGATGCGTGACCGTACGGCTAGCAAAAAGTATAGAAAACTGGCGCAGCAAAAAATTACAAACTTTTTTATTTAAAAAAACATTTTTACTGTCTGCAAATATTCAGTATGTTTAACAATTTTGTGTAACTATGTTCTATTTTATTTCATTTTTTTTCTAATTCTCCGGATAATCCGGATTGATTTTGATCAAAATTAATCCAAATTATCGGGATTTTACTGTAGTTCCAAAGAAATAAGATAGGATTTGTAAACATAAAATATTATCTGTAGCCAAAAGTGTGAACAACACGTTACAGTGATAATAAGTTTTACATAAAGTTTTCTTCCAAAAAGTACAAATTGTCAAACAAATGAATGTTAAATATTTCAGATATACCGAGAAAAAAAAAACAGAAACTTATTACTATAAGGCATTAATTTCGAATGTGTCCAAGCATAACTTCATTATTTAAATATACTGAGAAATGTCATTAGTAAAGTATTGTCGAACTCCGATTTTTTTCAATTCATATCATGGAAATAAAAATTATTATTAACTTTATCATTACTGTGAATTTGATGTCATTTGTTTTGAAGTGCTTCTTAATCCATCAAACTTTTCATATCATTTACAATTATAAATGTTTTCTCTAAATATGTTACGCACAATAAGGACCGCTAATAAAACGGCATTATTCTGTCTTTTAGAAAACAGAAGGAGGTATAAACAAGCTTCTTTGGTTTTATATTTCAATGGTCTATAGCAGAATGTTCAGTATTAGTGAAATAGTATAACAGTTTAGTTTAGACTGTGTACAACACATCATGCATCAAATCGAAGGTAAACTAGCCGAATATTTCTATGCTCAACATGTTCATTTTTAGTTCCGCAATGCACATTCAACCTAAACTTCAAATCTTCCCGCATTACTGTTAATGAGTCCAGAGGTCTGGCCTCTTTAATTTTATGTCTCAATGCTAGCAAATCATTAGGTAGCGGCAGAACGTAAACACAAACTTTTAAAAAGCTGAAGACAAATCAAATGATTCTAACAGCTTTCAAATCTTCGGCCCAGCAATAGCGCTTTATGTTTGTTGTCATTTTGCGATAATGATACAGAAATCGATTATATAGTGGCCACCCGTGGCCACCTGGTTAAGGTACCACATCGCTAATAAATTGAGAGTGTAGAAGGTTTGTTGGTACGACTTCCACTGACTCCGTTGCACGCCCAGTTGCTCCGTGGTGCTCCTGGCTGTAATTTTCTAATGCTGTATATTAGAGGTCTGCACGGACCGGGCCGATTTCCAATAATGGCATTCGGGCCGGGCCGGGCTCGGGCCTTATTTCTGAAGACTCGGGCCGGACCGGGCCGGGCCTAGTCACTAATCCTTTCGGGCCGGGCCTAGTCAGTAATCTTTTTGGGCCGGGCTGGGCTCGGGCCTTAATTTTTTTGCTGGAGTATCGGGCCGGGCTTAACTGTTTTTTTAAGTACGAAGCCGAGACTGATTCCATTCTTCCTAGTTTTCATGGACCAAAATAATCAGTTCCTATTGAATCTTCCTATATGAAAATCTTTTTCTCGACTTTTTATAAATCAGTAGTATTTGGCTTTGTCCAAAAATTCTGCAAAACAGCATATACTTTTAAGCCGTTATTATTCTACAATTAAACATTAGAATTTATTCCTTTTAAAGAATCGTAGACTACTAGGTGTTTTAAAATAGAATTAAACACACACACACACACACAAAAAAATACATGATTATGACAGATTTTTTTTTTTTTTTAATTGAAAACTGAAAGTTTCTTTTAAAATGTTCATCCATGCAAAATGAATACAACAATACGGGAGAAAAAATATATTTAACATTTACATTTGTTAAGATGGGAATGCATTTTTTTCGTTCCAAAGCGATTTCGTCTTTGGAAATTTTACCATATACCGCTTTTTCGATTTTCTGTCTCTATTACAGGGAATACGGATTAATAATACTAGTTATAACTGAAATATTTACATACAACAAACAAAGATTCCTTTAAAAGCATAAATATCGCAGCCTACGGCCCTTCTGCATAAATGGAGGTTATAAACATGGAAAAAAAAAGACTAATATAATTTTTTTGGTCAGAACTCTTCCATAAGATTAAAGATCAATGTTCTGTAGAAATTCACTCGAGCCGGGCCGGGTTCGGGCCGAAATTAAAATTTTTTTCCGATCCGGGTCGAGCTCGGGCCGAAATTTTAACTTTCGTGCCGGGCCGGATCGGGCCATTGTTTTTTTCGTTCGGGCCGGGCCGGGTCGCGCCAATATTTCTTTCGTTCGGGCCGAGCCCGGGCCTGGAAATTTCGGCCAGACCTCTACTGTATATTCACTTGCGTTATCATTTCCTTGTATACTGATGATATAATTATAAGCGGACTTTCAAACCAAGCATACTAATCAGATGCATGCATTCAGTAAGTAAAAAAATAAATACAAAAAAATACGAGTACATAACAAAATAGTACTCGCGCATGCGCTTTTTTAATACTGTTTAATTTTTTCTTGTATGTGACATTGAAATAACACATCACAACACTTACAATTAATACTAATAAAAATTATAGCAGGAAAATCTTTTGTGGGCAGCCCATATAATTATGTTATAGCTAAAATTAACAAATTAATTAATTTCCTCATTATATTATTATATTATAGGTAAAACTAATTATTCACATATCTAAATTTTTACATGTGAAAGCAATTTTTAAATTTAATGCAAGATTGATATAAATATGTTAATATGCAGATTGTGATGATGTTACCTCTAAATGCTCATAATAATCATCGAATTAAAATTATTGTTTATCGAATTTTCATTTAAACAGCAGGTTTTAAAGATTATACGAAAACAGCTTTTTAGAGAAATTTATTTTAAGTGCAATGACAATTGCTGATTCCTCTATTATGTTTCAGAATCTTTACGCAATTTCAAACTTTTGTGTTAACATGATATAGTAACGTTTTGTATGTATATATATATATTGTTATTTTCTATACATTCTATACATTTTCTACAAGATCTTTTTATTAGACTTATTAACCAATACAATTTCTAGTATTTTGTATGTTACTAGAATCATATATGTATTGTCGAATGGTTGAGACTTATTCACATATGTTAATGTCTCTAATAATGTTATCTTTGAAAAGAAACTCAAATCCATTAAGGCCTTCTTTATAGATGAAATAATTTAAAAAAAATCATCTCTATTTTTACTTCTAGTACTTAACATGCTTCTTTAACTTCTTAATTCTTCCACCATCTGAAATAAGTCTAAAGTTAAATATCCAACTTTCAATTTAAGTGATGGTAGCTTAGTAATTAAAATCTAAAAATCGACCGGTCTAAGACGAGTAATCCATGAAGTTATGTTTTATAAAAGGCTACTTGTTATAAAGTATAAAAATTAATTATTACTATTCTCATATCATGATCAGCACATGTGCATTAAAATTCCAAAAAGTCATTCTTAATGCTTATAAATTATTACGAGATTAATTTATTGCATGTTAAAATGCATTATTTCAAATGTTAAACATCAATTACACCTTTATAAAAACTGAAGCACAATGCTGGTGATTTACGTTACTCCTTAGTCAGATGACTAATAGTGGGAATGTAGAATTTCAATTTTATTTAACACCCTAGTATAAATATATACATTCCGATTAATTTTGGATATTAAATTACTTAAAATGCGTGAACAAACTATGCATGAATCCACAAATTTATATAAATAAAATTATACTGTCGAACCCATATTTAACGAACTTCCATTTTGCGAGTCTCTCTGTTTTACGCACTCTTTATAGGAACCAAGTACATTTTGTTAATTTCTTTATAAAATAATTTCCAAATAGCGAACTGCATTCTCTATTTAACGAACTTTTTCTTGTGACCTATTTTTTTCTCCTTATTTCTCAAACATTTTCCAAACATTTCAAACTTATTCTTTCTTTTAGTTCGTTTTATGATGGTTAGTGATCTTGAATTTTTTTTATCAATTTGAAGAAATTACGACTAAATGCATTTTGTGTGCATTGAAGAGATATGATACGTATTATGAAGAAAACACTTTTTCAAACAAAAATCTCAGACAAAATTAACAGACTTTTTCAGTAATTAAATTTAAAGACACGTGTGGTAATATATGCTCAAAATTGCTTATTATAATAAATACGAAAACGGTTGATTAATTTTAATTTAAAACTATTTTCTTTGAACTATTAATAGAGTGTATAATAAAGAATGCTTTATTCCTATTTTCCTTACAGAATTTCTTTTTTATGAGTTAAATAAATAAATCAAATCGATGTTATTTATACAAATAAAAATAGCAATAATAATATTCAAGACATGTTTCTAATAATATTTAATGTTTATGAATTCGACAATTTAATATTTATGAATATCGATTTTATGTTGTTTAAAATATTTTTAAAAGTGAATCTCCATTTAACGATTTTTCCATGTAACGAACTTTTTTTCGGGATTTAACGACTATGTTAAATAGAGGTCCGACTGTATTTTACTTATATTTTGGTTCTAAAAATAAATTTCCTTTTCCATTAAATTTGAAAAAAAAAATTCCATTTGTCAAAAGAAAAAAAAATTGTATTTTTATTCTTTTTCTGTTTATGTCAAGTATGCAGCATTTCGGCAGTTTCGAATTTTTTTTACTCTCCACATATAAACTAAGACGGCTGCTTCAATTATTTTACCATAAAAATATTCCTATTAATCATAAATACGATATTTTGAATAAATTAAGAAAAGGACCTCGTTCATTGTACAGTCGTGAAAAAAAAGTAAACACACGTAATAACTCCTGAAAAAAATATCGTAGAAGAAAGGTTTACAGGTACGGGTGGAAATAAAGTATACTTTTAAATGATTTGTAAAAAAAATTGCTTAGGGAAAAAATCTACAGATAAAAGCCCTTTTTTTCAAAAGCAGTATCCAATTTCAACAAGATATTTCAAATCCTCGGCTCAAACTATGTCTAGACACCAAATTTCAAGTCGTTTGAATCTTTTTGATGGATTTAAATTTATCAAGACCTGATTTACGAAAATCCAAAATTTCAAATTCTTCTTTCAAGCAGTTTTTCAAATCATGCTTAAAAAACTTTAAAATGATTGTAAAACTAACATATTTCCAATTTTTAGGGGCGTTAGTAATTATGTAAATACATAGCATCTACAATCTTCTATCAGTCCGTCCATCTGTCTGCATATAACAGAGCAAAAACTACCCAGTCCAATTGCTTAAAATATAAAATTTATAATTGTTGCATAATTTTGTCGAGTCATTTCAAATTTTATTACGATCGGTTGTATATATTAATTACAGGAACAATCAAAATTATTTTATTATATTGCTGCCAATGGAAAAAAATATTTTCAAGTGTATTTAATTGATTTTACACTCTTTTAAAAATAATAAAATTGACATGCGTATATATGTTCCATTCAATCTGTGGTGCAAAGAATATTCGTTATCAATTTACAGGGTCACACAAAAGTATTCCTTTACGTAATGGTATAAGAAAAAACATTGATTAGGGCGTGTTTATTTATATTAACTTATTCCCCATTTTATGAACTTAATACATGCTGCTGAATTTAATTCAAGCAAATAGTATTACACACATGCACAAAAAATTTCGGAAATTCTACTGTATCCGATGCATTGCATTAAATTTCGCCAAGATCTGTCTATTTTAAAAATTTTGCACTTCATTTGCTGCGCTTAACGTGCAATTTCCAACTTGTTAAAAATTATAATTGTATTATATGTTTCTTGTGAAGTACATATTTAGTGCTATCATGCGTTTAGCAATGTGAGAAAATAATCTCACACTACTGGAATTAGTGCATTAAGTCTTGCATAAAAACAAAAAAGAAAATCTATAATAGAAATTCCGTTATTTTTATTTATTTATTTTTATCTTATGAACATACATAGAGGAAAAAAATAGTAATTATATGTATTTTTATCTGAAATACACATAAGTACATTTTATGCTGTCCTTTAAGCTAGACTACATATTTCAAAACATACTTTAATAAAGTTTGATAAATATAATTATTACATTATGTGACAAATAACCCACATTTCAATTAAATCCAAATCAGATCATGAATGCTGATGAAGATTTGACAAACTATCCATTAGTGAATACAAAGGTATCTTAACTTGCATTCACACAATATACATTAATAAAATGTATCAGATAACCATGACATATGCATGAATCAGACTTATGATAACAGTGGCTTAACAGAGTTGGCTCAAATAAGTTACTTCATATGCATTGTGTATTTTAGTAACACAATAAAACTAACTTATTTAAGATCAGTATTAATGTGTTACCTCCGATTTCGTTATCGATATTGATAGCGGAAAGTGACATATTAAACAAATATCTAAGTATATAAACGCATTTTGTAATTCAGATTTACATTTTTCTAATTTAACTTCAGTTATACTGCGATTTTGTAATTTTGGTATATTATGTAAACTTATTTAAATTTAATTTTAATTAAAAACTACAAATAAATTTTACATATCATTAGACAAAATACTGATACATTAAAACATCTTTCAACAAGTTAGTATTAATTAAAATTTGTTCAATCATCAATAATCGATTTGGAGTATCCAGTCAAGTGCCCATCTTGAATTAGTGTTAAATGTTTCCATTAGGTGTTCAAACTGAAAATTTTCAGGTAATTTAACCTGAAAAAATCCAAGGTTACTTTTAATCAATGATTAGGTTACTGTAAATAATAAGCAAAAGATAGACACCATACAAGCCGAATCTAAACTCTTGAGCAAATCTTTAAAAAAAGAGGTGACAGTACACATCACAAAAAACAATATTAAACCGGAAACAAAAGGTCCTAACGTCTTTTAAAGGGGATAGGCGCCATTAATGTTTAGGGTCTAGAATTTCTAAGAATTATAGAAAATGAAAAAAAATGGTTGATTTATTTTAGGTTTCTGCTAAAATAATTTTTTATGTCAGTGAATTCTTCAAAATAAATTTTAAAGATATAGTTCACAAAATGCCGATAAAAAGCGCTATAGACTGGAGAAAATATCATTTTTTTTTTTTTTACTTTTTTGTTTCTCATTAGATGATTTCAAAAGCTTAGATTTAAATTTAAATTTTGAGCTTAAAATCTGAATCGTTTGGTGCGGTTAAGTAGCGGAAACTTGACTGTGTTCAGGAATTGAAATTTGAATCCCCCCACCCCTTCAACATAATTCAGTTATTTCCGGTATTGTACACAAGGCAGAAATTACTACTACCTACACATAAAATAAACGAGAGAGCGATGACAAATTAAATAAAAAAATATTCATAACAGACATAATCATTTTCTCTGCGCCAAATTAAAAAAAAAAAAAATATGTACACACGTAGTGCACGCAATACTTATGAAGGTTGACACTTAGAAAATGGTACACGCTTGATGTTCATGCGGAATCACAAAGATTGCTTGAAAGAGTGCCCATCAGAAATGTTGCATCCTTCACCCCTCCAGCAAAGATATTTCCGAAAATTAGCATATATCCCGGACATCTACCGGATATCGCCTGTTACGGCAGTAATCCTCGAAAACAGGTTCTCGTCGGAGTCACGGAGCTTGCGTAAACAAGACTATTCATATGGTCCCTTGGGAAGAAGTATAGGTAGAAGAGGTCAGGCGAGCGTGCGACCAATTTATCGAACCATTCCGTCCAATCCATAGCCCTGGATATGTTGTATCCGGTATATTTCACACATCCGAGCTGAAATCCCATGGCGTTTCATCATTTTGAAACTACAAACCAGCTTTTCTGTTGGCTGGAACAGTTTGCAATAGAACTGGAAGCATCTCTTGGGAAAACACCAGATACGTACCGACGCACAGTGGGGCAGGAAGCCTCCAAAGTTGGCAAAAAATAAAATTTACTTTGAACAAAAAAAACACATCACGGATTCTTTTGTAGAAGAAAAGTAGTAAAATTTTAAACTTTTACGTAAGCTAAATAGTAATTTATTAATTAATTTACAAACCTTTTCAATATTATTTGTAGAAAAATGAGTTAAAAACAAGAATTTAAGATAGTTTTATACTAATTAGATATTTATAAATCATCCATAATATCGCATTAAAAAATGTAAACATAATTAGTAATTTTAATTATTCTCAAGCAAACCTTATGATGAATATTAGCGACTCGTTTTGAAGGATTGGATCAACCTTTCTCAGGCAAAATGTACGTATTACTATAAAGACAGCAGAAGAAAAACTGTTTCTGTTGTTTTACTGCTAACACACACTTTTTGTTTTCCTGTTTTTCAGATCTTAAACTCATACATGTCACGTACACTAACGAATATGTAGAACTAGAATTGTATAACCGTTTTACTCTTGATATTTTTGATCGTCCAGAACAAATTCAGACGGAATATGAAGATGAGTACGTTTGCTTTTCATTGACGCTTCTGTTTGTTTTTCAAATCAAGGAAATGAAAGCGATTTGCCAAGCCACTCTTTGTTAATTCTAAAGCATTTCCCTTGTTTCGCCAGGCTTTTGCTCATCGGAATTTATATTAAACTTTAAAACATTTAATCTTCTTTTCATTTAAACTACTTGTTTGTAGTTTCTCCGATTATGGAGCTCTTATACCATAAAATCACATTACTTTTCAAAAGTTTTTTGTTAAAACGTTCCATGATAGTCAGTTTGATTTAAATACATTGTTTTGTGATAAACAATGCATTAAAATTCGTATTTAACAAAGAAAATATTTATAATCATGTTTGGCACACCCGTACACTAACAAAAATTTAAGGATGATTAGCTATAAAAATGACCATACAATTAAAAAAGTGGCAAAAAAGAGCAAGATTTTCTGGCATATTTGTCCTTTTAAAACTCATACTTAGTAGAAAAAATTATAATTAACACTTAACTCGCCTTAACTCATAACTAAAACCTACAATGTTTGTAGACAGTGTTAATTTTTTTTTATAAATTTCACCACTATATATTCTCAGCGTCTGTATATCTATAAAAATCGTATTAAAACAAATTGAAAGTTAATGAATTATTGTTACGTATTTGTAGTTAAAGGTTCCATAGTCAAAAAAAAATATTTTTTAATTATTATAGCAAAATTAACAAACGAATGTTGAAACAAAATTATTGATTTTTTTTTCACTTATTATCAAAGCACAATATGCAGTTTAACTTCTTTCTCTAGTGACGATCAAAATAACTTTGCGCAAATTTTAATACTAGGAAGGTGTGTACTGACATCTGCTCTATTAAAGTGACGTATGTAGGTAGTTGAAAATAAAAATTCATTTTTTCGATTTTTTGCCAGTTTTGAAGGCTTTTTGCCCCACTGTGCGACGTCCAGATGCTTTAGCCCGACAAAATGATCGGAGCATGAAACGTCATTGATATGAATGACGACAGTGGCGTGTGGTATCGTGTACACCCAGTTGTGCATTGAGTACACTGAAAATGCTTTCCCGACTGAAACGACATTCGTCGGTGAAAAGCACGTGTGTGGCAAATCTGCCTGCGCATCCAAATGCTCGAGAAACCGTCGAGAAAAATAATGAAAAGACATGGCTGATGGTCGGTTGCTTTCAAGGCGTGCACAGGCTGTGCAAGATAGGGTCTAAAACCTTCGGCTTCTAACACTAGCTAAATCGTCATCTGGCTCACATATGCGGTGGTAGACGCAGGCTGCGTGGTCTTCTCCAGTTGTTTCTCGAATTCAAGCAACACATATTTCTCAAGTCCCAGTTTTTCGCAACTCTGGTACGGCCAGGGTCATGCATCCTGCAACAAAATGAACCAGTTTCTCCGAGATGGTGATGCAAACATTCGAAAAAATTTCGGTCAGACAAACATCTCGAAGGGAATTGTTCCCCCCACTATTGCCAAGGCTCCAAGGCATCCCTATCCGAAGCGCATTAAATAAAATGCAAATCGACCTTTTCCGGATTACTATAGCTAGTCATCCCTACAGCCGTGAAAAGGTAAAAACACAATTAATTATATATATAAAAATTAGTATTGGTCAAAATTATAGCTCACGCCCGTTCTGGTGTTGAAGATTGTAAGCATTTCACTGAAGTAAAATATAATAATTCATGTTGAATGCATTCAGTTTAGTTTTTGACATGAACTAAATAATTTTGTAAGATTATAATAAAAGAATTACACATTTTTCATTCATTTTTTTTTTTTTTTTTTTTTTTTTTTTTTTTTTTTTGCAAAAATTTACTTAATTGCAAATTGTGGATAAAAAAGAATAAATTACTCAGGACTAACAAAATGCAAAGTAATTCCTGTACATTATAATGATGCCTAAATTTCTTTGTAATGTGTGAAAAATAATCTTATTAGCACACTGAAACTGAAAATTTTGGTATGTTATAGCACATTTTATAGAATACAATGGATTAGTCGCCAATAACAGTTTTTGAATAGTAAACAGTTGCACAAAATTTAGCTTTAAAAAAATGATGCGCAGAAGTAGATTTGGTTTTTCATTGTTACTTTGTAACACAAGTAACCTACACTTCTTGTAATACGCAATATGCTTAGTATCGATAGAAAATAGAAAATAGTGTAGAAAACGAAATTATTCTTATAAACTACAGAAACATTATAGCAGGATACAGTTTAAGAAAACTCTGTTGAACTTTTTCCACTTTATTTATTTTCACGATCTCCATTTTGTATATTACAATTTTCTTTCTCTACATTTAAGAATAATCTAACATTAACTTCAATTTATGTGCAATAACGATGACTGTAAATACAATGCAAAAAAATTGGTGGCATTTTTTATATCATAAATTTTTAAATTATTTTATATTTTCATTATTTTAAATTACGCATTATCTGACAAATTCTTAGAAATTTTCTTAATTATTTATCAAATTACGGAGAACGCAATATTGATTAGAAATTAAACAATAAAAAGATTAGATTGAATGTAATTTATTAATGTTCTGAGAAATTGAAGCTGATTGTTTCACTTCTAAATAAAGAGGAGCAGCTGAACAAATGAAGATTATTAAGTGTTTGAAACAATTAGTTTATTTTTAGACATACACAACATTCTTTAAATAATAATCTTTCCAGCATTCATAATTACGCCAATTTAATAAAAATAATGCGATAAAATTATAAATTTGAAAATTATGGAATTTGAAGAAAATAATCACAAATTAAAATATCTCGCTAATTATTATCTTTTAATATTTCTTATAAAAAATAAGTTTTATCGATAATACATAATAATAATTATAAAATATAGCTAAATTTGCTAAAGGAACCTCCTTGGTTATGTGGTCACCTCGCTAATGTTTTATGCACAGTTTATGCAATATTTACTCGCTTTTATATATACAACTTAAGAATTGTTTAGTAATGTGAAAACCTGTCTACAGTGTAAAGAGACCAGATAGCTTGTATTATTTTAGCCTATAAAATGTGACTATCGATTTCTCTGCATCCCGAAAATTTTCAAACTAAAAGATTTGAGTGACGTTTTTATTTTCACCAAAATTGAAGGTTGTTAACAAATAAAGCAAATGTTTAAGCAGATGCTACAATAATTAAAATTGATGGCGTATCAATTTTCTATTAATAATAGTTATTATAAAATGTTTTTTGTCGATAGCATACTAAAAATTTTCTTTTTAAAAACACATTTCTTAGAAACCGTTTACGGTTTAAAAGTAATAATCTATTTAAATTTCAAGTTTTTGTTATTAAAAATTGGCATAAAATAAACAAATTTGTTTTACAATTTGTTTTCCTCGTTAATGCATTTTGTAAATATAAATTTAAATAAGAAAAGAAAACAGCTTAAGTTGAAGCAGACATTATCGTAATTAATTTACAAAGATTCTCTGTTTTAAATAGAACCAGCAGTTTCGGGGATTTTTTTAACTACAAATAAATGAACACTTTTCTTCATTATAGCATTAATAATTATTTACTAGATTATTCATATGCAAATATATGTTTATAGTATCAATGTGAGTCATTATTTTACAACTTATTGCTTTCAATGGTTACTAAATAAATATATGTATATTGAAAATAATCAGTGTCTTATTGCACAGAAAGAATTATCTATCTTATAGTAAAATATCGATAAAATTCTATGATTATAGACATTTTGTTCACGGAAAATGTACTATACTAAACCAAATTAAAAGTATATATTTCTAGATTAATTGTAAAATGTGTAGTCTTTGTGGACGCAATCATCTCAAGTCAATTTTTACAACTAGTTTCAACCGCTACTTTGCGTGGCATCATATTTTACCTGCACACGCCAGATAAGGACTCGAAGAATGGATTTCTGGAAAATAAAATAGATAACAGTGTGTAGTAGGATGGTGTTTAATTATCTATAATTTGACAAAGTATCACGAACAAGGCCTCAAATTATATTGTACATTTGGAATTACTTTCTATTAAAGTGCTAGAAATTTGCCTCACAATATTTCTTACAGAGAAGTTTTGTATCAAAGAAGAAAATTTTTTAATCAGATACTGAAATAATTAAGCTTTATGGCATATGAATTGTATATCAATATAGAATGTTTTACGCTGATTTTATATTATTAATTTTATTTTTACAAAAAAATTCTTTGAAATAATTTATGGTTTAAAAGTAATAACTGATTTAAATTTCAAGCTCTTATCATACTAATCTGAAAAAAAAAATTAATATATATATATATATATATATATATATATATATATATATATATATATATATATATATATATATATATACATATATATATACATTTCATTCAAATTTGACAAAAAACAAAAAATAATAATATATTTTTTTGTTTATGTACATTTTTAAAGATAGGCATATCAATAAAAAAATAATATTTTTATGTTTGAGTAAACATTCTCATAATTGATTTACTATTTTTTTCTACTTTTAATGGATACAGTATCTTCAGGTATTATTTTTTAAGCATCAATAAACGAGCACTTTTCTTCGATTTTGTATCAACTTTTAACGTGAGTATACATACGGAAATAAACTGTCCTGAAATCTATTATTTTGCATTTACTCCTAAATAAACATGTTGTACTTATATTCCATTTTTCATTCAAATCTGTGACATGGCAGCCACAGCTAATTTGCTCATTTTGCATGGAATCACTCTATTGTAAAACGCAATATATACAAAGTGTTCAAAAAGTGTTGAAATTGTGAATAACTGGAGAAATACTCATTGGATTTTAAAACGCGAAAATACATTGAAATAATTTTAAATAGCCATTTAGTGACGGCAAAGTTGAATCCGACCCTGACCACCAGGGATATTGTCGGAGTGTCGATATCCACAGTAGTCTTATTTCAAGAACTAAAGCACGGAATTTTATACCATTAGAATCCTCTTGATTGGCCTACATTGTCATTAGATTTTGGCACAGTAAAAGTGAATTTTAATTAAGTATAAACACGAATAAAATAAAAGAAAGTTTAGGAATTGCCACATCCGATTAATTTGTCTTAATTGAAGCTACATTACTTCTAATAAAAAATGTTTGAAACCAGAATTGATAATTGTATTTCATTTTAGTTTGCAAATTTTATAAATCCTGCGAAAATTCATAAATTCCTAGTATAATCCCACCATCACAACCCACACAATTATAATTCCAATTATAAAACCACCTTTTAAAATCCTCAAAATTTACTATCTATTAACTTTCGATAACTTCTAGCTAACTTTCGATACTTCAAGAATTTATGTTGGAGAAACAGATATTCAATAAACTTTGCAGCTTTACTCCGGTGTGCTTATGATCCTGGTTCCCTCACTCTCATACAATTACTATATCTGAATACATATAATTTCAATTTACATATTGATTTACATTCCAATATTTATTTATAATATGACAATCATAATATTTGACCGTGCATTCAAAATTCTCAGTTCCTACTTTTCTTTGTTTAAAACAAAGTTAAATGTTGAAAATAACGATGAATTGATCATACATTCTTAAAATAAATATCTGGATTACAATTAAACGTGTAAAAAAATGGATAAAGAATTTTATTCCTTTATCTATTTAAATATAAATCTATATAAATGTATATGTATTCTGAACATTATTAAAAATTATTACATATTGTAAAAAAATAAATTAAAATAAATAAATCTGAAATATCGCACATATATTTCCTTATTGCACAGAAAATGTCCTTTTTCTCACCAAAGGGGCATTTTTCTTTAAAAATCAGGAAAAATTCATTATAATTCCTGAAAATAATGAAACAGAGAGAGATGAAAGCAAAAAAGGTAGATATTCTGTTATCTATCATAATTTTGAATGTTTTCAAAATTTTGCATTTCGTATAGTGACGCAATGCTGTTTAGAAATGAAAAAAACTCCACGAAGGAATCCAGGCTCTTTTATGAGACTTAAATCGTGATGAACAACTGCAACTGTATTATCTTTTGTCTTCGAGATTAAGGATCATTGTAATCCTTACCAACTTTATAACAACTTTATAATATTAAATTATACCAACTTTATAATAGAAAGTTAACGCTTCTTCAAATGAAGTACTTTTTTCTTTCAATTCCTAAAACGGAAAATATATTCATGAAACAGAAAAAAATCCGTTAACTTTACAATCAATAAATTTACCGTGAATTTATAGATTTAATTTTAACAGTCTACATATTTTCTTTTAAATCTTAAAAAATACGTTTTTAGTATTTCATGTATTGCATCATTTTTATTTTATGTTACAAACCTAATATATTCTAAACAGTAAATTTAACTTATCTATGCAAATATTTTAATAATGCATATTTAAACGCATTTCAGCAAAATATCCGTTTACATTTAAGGAAATTCATGGTTATTTGGATAATTTTAAATAATTTAAAATCCGCCAAAGAACTAAACAAAATAAATTACTGTAACACTTTAAATATAATCTTAGGAGAAATGTAAATTTTAAACATTTACTTAATATTCCATTTTTTACATTATGTGTTTTCAGATATTTAAAAATATGTTAAACAAATAGCTACTCTGAAGTTTTAATATTTTTAACTGTTTGGAAAAAAAAATAGTTGTTGTTCTCGGTAGAGATTTAGGAAATCTAAAGCATATTTGTATATTTTTGTTGGTTCGATTCCGCAATAAAGTTGGTTTATTTTATTCGTATACTGATTTGTCTAAGTTTAATGTCCAAAAATGGAATACTTCTGTTTTTTATTTTATTCGTTTTCTGATTGGTCCACGTTTAATGCCCAAAAATGGAATACTTCTGTTGCCAAGATGACAAAAATAGTAATTAAAACTTAAAAAATAATAATAATTTAACAACAAATTGTGATAGAGATTTCAAACAAATATCACTAAAAAGTGCATTTTTTTTTTCTACACAACGGTGTAAAATTCCAAAATGTGCGATTTTTTGAAATAGAAAAATTTGCAGTTCCGAAAATTGTAAAACTGAAATTTCATTTATACTTTATTTGTGATGGGTCCAGGAAAATTAATGCTTAATCCATGTCGTGCGTAATATGAGGCTTTCAGAAGTCACTCTGATTAGCACTATTAAATAAAAATTCACATTTTAAACAGTTAAAGTTGTCTATCTTTAATGTACTGTTTTTTTTCCTTTGTCTAAGAATGTTAATGTTTAATACACGGCTTACGTAATACACTCCTGGACAAAATTATAAACTCAGAAAATTTTTAATTTGTTTACATCATAATATAAATAAGATTAGCTTTACATTAATAAAATAATGATGAATATTTATAACAAGACATCTAAAATTAATGTAACTTATAAATAAAATGGAGTAAGTAATTTAAATAAGAAAATACATAACTTAAAAAAAAATAACATTATGTGAAACCTGGACAAAATTATAAACTCAAAGTTATGATTTTCTATATTCTGGCACATTTGATATAAATACATGCATTTTGTGATAAAAAACGAATAAATAGAGTCATTATGAATCAATACATTTCAATACATCAATACGTGTTTTAATTTTTTTCATAAAATGACATTATGTGAAACCTGGACAAAATTATATACTCAAATTTATGAATTTCTACAATCTAGTATTTTTGATATAAATAAATGCATTTTGTGATAATAAACTAATAAATAAAGCTATTAGGGATGAATATATTTGAATACATCAATGCATTTTTATAATTTTTAGTTAAACAATTTTGTTAAATATGGTTTATTAACATGGTTTTTGTATATAAAACGGAATGGTTGACGTCCAAAGACACAGAAAGAAATCGAAGATTTATGTGACGAACAGCATTTAGTACTGAGGCTTCTTCTAGCCGAATTGTAAATACTTTAAAGCTAAATTTAAGCTCTCAAATTGTCAGATGAATTCTTAAACGAGCGCCGAATATGAAATGAAAGAAAATGAAAGATGAGCCAAAACTTGAGCCCCATCACATGAAACCCAGATTTCATTTTGCACAACAGCACATGTCATGGACAACATAGTGGAGCACAATCATCTGATCAGACAAAAAGAAGTTTAATTTAGACGCCCAGGTGGCATAAAATACTATTGGAACGATATCAAGCCTGAAGAATTGCATATCTTTAGTCGAAACTTTGGTGAACAATCAGTGATGGTGTGGGCTGGTTTTTCTCAGAATGGTAAAATTGCTCTGCATTTTCTTAGTGAAAAGCAAAAAGCAGAAGACTACCAGTTAATCCTGAACAATAATCTTTTGCCATATGGACCGTTGATCGCTGGAGAAAACTGGGTATTTCTGCAAGATAATCCAGCAATACACTCTGCGAAAAGTACAAAAGAGTAGCTGCAGTGATAGGTATGTAAATGTCTTGAATTGGCCAGCCCGCAGCCCTGATCTAAAACCCATTAAAAATTACTGGAGTGCAATCGTTCGAATAATCTATCGTGATGGACGTCAATATCAAAACACAAATAATTTAAATATGGCTGTACTTTCAACCTGGAACCAGTTGTCTATGGAGCAGTTGGTAAAAATTGTTCAATCTATGCCGGGTCGCATATTCGAAGTCATTCAGAAAAATCGCGGTTCAACACATTTTTGAATGCATGCATTAATACTTTGCACCAGGATTCAAAAGTATGTTCACTTCTTAAACACTATAATTTTATGTTTTTAATTTACACATGTACTATATTTATATTTTACTCACATTTTTTGAAAAGAATTATAAAAATGCATTGATGTATTGAAATATATTCATCCCTAATAACTCCATTTATTAATTTATTATCACAAAATGTGATTATTTATATAAAAAATACTAGAGTGTAGAAATTCATAACTTTGAGTTTATAATTATGTCCAGGTCTCATATAATGTTATTTTACGAGAAAAATTAAAATATGTATTGATGTATTGAAATGTATTGATCCATAATCACTCAATTTATTAGTTTCTTATCACAAAATGCATTTATTTATATCAAATATGCCAGAATATAGAAATTTATAACTTTGAGTTTATAATTTTGTCCAGGTTTCACATAATGTTATTTTTTTAAGTTATGTATTTTCTTAATTTAATTACTAACTCCATTTTATTTATGAGTTATATTAAATTTAGATGTCTTATTATAAATATTCATCATTATTTTATTAATGTAAAGCTAAGCTTTTTTATATTATGATATAAACAAATAAAAAAAATTCTGAGTTTATAATTTTGTCCAGGAGTGTACATGACTCTTTATAATCATCGTAAAAATTATATTTATTATTATTATAATTTAAATATAGAACTTATTTATAAGTCTTCAAAATTTGAGTTTTTGAAAATATCATTTTCCAAATAGTAGTTGTAATTTGTTAAATTACAATTTTATTTTCTAATTTTGATAAAATTATTATCAATTTTGTTACAAACAATACCATTCAGAGGTCAGCCTATAATAACGATTAGAATTTACGGATGACGAAATAGTAAAGTCATAATTTAAAATAATTCTAATACAAGTAACTTTATTAAATATTTTAAAATTAGTACTTTATTTTACGTGACTATAGATTTAAAAACGAATCTTCATGACATTTCCGACATTTTTATCAGGTTTTGCCCTTCATTTTATGTTTACACTATATCACACTTTTCACTGTTAATGTTTAATACACGGCTTACGTAATACATGACTCATTATAATCATCGTAAAAATTATATTTATTATTATTATAATTTAAATATAGAACTTATTTATAAGTCTTCAAAATTTGATTTTTTGAAAATATCATTTTCCAAATAGTAGTTGTAATTTGTTAAATTACAATTTTATTTTCTAATTTTGATAAAATTATTATCAATTTTGTTACAAACAATACCATTCAGAGGTCAGCCTATAATATCGATTAGAATTTACGGATGACGAAATAGTACAGTCATAATTTAAAATAATTCTAATACAAGTAACTTTATTAAATATTTTAAAATTAGTACTTTATTTTACGTGACTATAGATTTAAAAACGAATCTTCATGACATTTCCGACATTTTTATCAGGTTTTGCCCTTCATTTTATGTTTACGCTATATCACACTTTTCACTGTTTTATTTAATTTAAATCTATCAAAAGAAGCAAATTTTGTAATTATCAAATTGAAATAAAAATTGAGGGGATATCTTTGTGTAAAATATAAGTTATATTTAAGTAAAATAGAAGTAAATATGTAAATATTTATGTAACATAGTTCATCAGGAAAAACACATTGGCACTGATATAAAGTTTACAAAACAAATAAATTGATGTCATTTGTATTTTTTTTTCAGCTTTGCGCATATTTATAAAACGTTTATATACAATCGGAGACGATTACAGTGTTAAAGGTTAATACGCATTCCCGCGTACCAACGGATTTTTTTAACTATATGGAAAATAGGTGTTGTCCTCAGTAGAGAAATAGGAAATCAGAAGTAAACTGAATCTTTTTATTGGTTGAATTCCGATTTTTTTATTCGTTTTTTGATTGGTCCATGTTTAATGTCCAAACATGTAATGCGTCTGTTTATTATTATTTTTTTTCCTTTTCTGATTGGTCCGTATTTAATGCATAAAAATGGAATACTTCTGTTGCCATGATGACAAAAAAAGTAATAAAAACTTTAAAAAATAATAATAATTGAAAAATGAATTATGATAAATTTTAAACAAATTTCTTTTAAAAGTGGATTTTTTTCTCTACCCAGCGGGGTAAAAATTTACAATGTGCGATGTTTAGAAGTTTAAAAATTTCAGTTTAGAAGTTTAAAATTTCATTTTAGAAAATTGTAAAACTGAAATTTTATTTAAAATTTTTTTAATCCATGTCGTACGTAATATACGACATTTAGAAGTCAGTCTCATTAACACCATCTAATATGAATGCACATTTTAAACAGTTAAAATAGTATATCTATGAACTACTATTTTTTTATCATTGGTCGAGGTATATTAATGTTTAACGCTTCGCGTACGTAATACATGACTCGTTATGATCATCATAAAAATGATATTTAATATTTTAACTAATTTAAATATAGAATTTATTTATAAATATTTAAAGTTTTAGTCTTTAAAAATATCATTTTCCATTTAGTCGTTTTAATTTGTTAAATTCCATTTTTTCAACGTCCCTTGAACATTGCGCAGAAAATAAATGCAAAACTGTTACGTTTAATACGCAATACCGCTTAGTATAACATAGATTTTTAGGTAGCTTTCATTACAAAAAGTAAAAAGCTACCTATTGCAGCCGTCCGGAGGAAGGCACTTCCGGAAAATTTTGGTATATATTCACCGATCATGATCCCCAGACCCCAAAACCACCCTCCGTTCAAATGTTGACATATATATATATATATATATATATATATAAATGTCATATAATCAGATATATAATAATCAGATATATATATATATATATATATATATATATATATATATATATCTGATTTTTGTCATGCGATAACTATCGTATTTATGAACCGATTTGAATGAAACTTGGTATGTCCATAGTACATACAAATGTCTCGACTGAGTTCGTTGGCCAGCATCATCCGCCATTTTGTTTCAAAATGGTGGCCATTTTAAATTTTTAAAAAAATTTAAAATTTAAAATTAAATGTGAAAAATCTAAAAATTGAAAAATATCTTTCTTTTATGTGTTAGAAAATAAAACAACGTTTCCAGAACACTTTTTTATATTGTCTATATCTTACAAAATGATTGAGTTATAGCACTTTGAATTTTTCTTATGGCTGACATTTTGAAACGATCTGATTTTTGTCACGTGATAACACCCGTATTTATGAACCGATTTCAATGAAACTTGGTATGTACATAGTACATACAAATGTCTGGACCGAGTTCGTTGACCAGCATCATCCACCATTTTGTTTCAAAATGGTGGCCATTTTAAAATTTTTAAAAAATTTTAAATTTAAAACTAAATGCGAAAAAATTAAAAGTTGAAAAATATTTTTCTTTTACGTGTTAAAACTTAAAACAACGATTCCAGAGCACTTTTTATTTTGTCTATATCTTAAAAAATGATTGAATTATAGCACTTTGAATTTTGCTTATGGCTGACATTTTGAAACGGTCTGATCTGAACGATCCACAATGTTGCTTTAAAATGGCATACACTTTATGATATCGTGGAATTTGGTGACTCTCTAAATCGCTTAAAATAAAACCAGGTTGAATAAAAGATGACTAATTTCTAAAAATTCCTATTAATATTCAGCCTTGACAAAACTAATATTCAATCTTATAAAATCACTAATTTTATAAGATTATTTACACTAATTTGAGCTTAGTATTTTTGAACAATGTAACTTACTTTAAAATAAATAAATAAATATAAAAGTATATGAAAGCTACCTCTTCCTCCCGGCATTGCCGGAAGGACTTTTTGTTTCTACATTTAGATCAAATAGGATAGGAATTCATTGTCTCTTCCTTCATTATATCATAAAATGAAGGTAATATAACAGATGTTGATACTGATGTATAGACATTGTTTCCGAATAATCATATTCGCTTTGGTAATAAAAAAAATTATAACGAAAATTACTATTAAAAAATAGTGTTCCAAACCTAAAACAATGCTCAAAATGAGCAACAATGCAATTCTTTTTTAGTATTTTTCTACTCCATTTTTTAATATAAAGATTAATAAATATATTTTTTCTTATTATTTAAATTAAGGGCATACTATAATAACACTCACTATCACAGTTATTAAATAGCGCTTAAACAACTGTGCTGTGCTGCAAAGGTTCATTAATTTCATATTGACTAAAAAATTTATTCAAATAGGAAATTTATTTTTGTAGTTTTATTTTTTTTTAATATTTCGTGTTCCAGCTGGTCCTAAAAACGAAACAAATGAATTTTATTTTATTTTACAAAACAGTTTCATTTGACAAGTTAAATTTTGCTCTATATATGCATAATTATGTAAATTATGTATATCGTAATTATGTTAACGGGTATTACCTATAATCGTAGTTTAATCCGTCCGTATGTCTGTCTGTCCGTCCGTCCGCATATAAAAGAACAAAAACTACTCAACCAAATCGTTAATTATTAAAAAAATTAATTTTTGTATAATTTTGTCATGCCATTAAAATTTTATGAAAATCGGATGCATAGTTTAATTACAAGGACAATCAAATTTATTCCTTACGGCTAATGGGAAAAAAGCTTTCAAGTGCATTTTAATGCTGTTACATACTTTCGAACATAATAAAATTTTTATGCATCTCTAAAGTACATACTAAAATATACATTCTGTACAATCTTTGGTACAAAAAATATTTGTTATTAATTTACAGGCCACACAAAAGTATTCGATTGCATTATGTTATATGTGGGAAACAATGTTTCGGGAGCATTTTAATTTTATTAATCACATTTTATGAAATTGATATACATTGCTGAAGATTATGTCCAGTATCATAGAAACCAGATAGTATTTACAGGGACACACAAAAAGATTTTGGCTATTATACAGTATACCATTACATCAAGATCTGAATATTAATAAATTTGTTTATAGGAAGAACGCACCTCATTTGAATCTTGTCCTCAACTTCCAACTTGTTGTTTAATTTTGGACCCAAATTTCCTATATAACTCTCGATAAGATTCGCTTAACTGCAGTAATTTAAACAAGAATGAGAGCTAAATTGATATTTCTTGTTTTCACACTTTCCAATTTCATAATAATACGATATTATTAAGAAAACTCATTTTCTTTGGAGAATACCTAAGAAAATGTCTGTTAATTAAATTCAGATAATGTTTTTTTTTAAATACATTAATCTTTTTACGTCATCTACAAAAAAATAATTTAGAACACGTTACATTAAGCAAATTTATCTTTCCCGGAACAGGTTTGATTGAAATAAATTACCAACAGCTTCCACAAAGGTAATGAGTTTGAATCTAAAATAATTAATATAATAAGGACAAGAAAGGTGTAGTTCAGAGAAAATTTTTTATTATTTTTGGTTTTTTTCATAAATGAAAAGCTTGAAAAAATTATTCCGTTCATAAAAATTTTGCATTTTTAATACACAGGATGTATGTAACATAAACTTTCCAAAGATTTGTTTTAATAAAAACATAGTTATTCATTTTATAATAACAATAGCTACTTGTTGAGCAATATAATTTTAAAGAAGAATTACTATGCTAAATTAAGGTACAAATTGAAATAATTTTTGATTTTTCTATTATTTTTTAACTTTTAAATCTATTAGGTTGAAAATTACGGCAAAGCAGGGAAAACAGAATATCTTAAACCAGCATTGTCATTATCCAGTGAAAAAGGTATAATGTATGTTATTAAGAAACAGTTTACTTATAAAATTTATCTCAAGCGAATTTTTGTCGTCCAAAAACATTGAAACATAGAAGATTTATTCAATTTTATTTCGATGCCATAGTTGATATTTGTTGTCCGTTGTTTATATATGAATGAGAATGATCAAACTTTTAATTAATTTATGCCAAGCATATCATTTTTGGAATACTTTGAGTTTTAAAGGAATTATTTTTGTTTTAAAGTAATTTCTAATCTCTATGTGACGCATAACATAATTGTATTTGTTTTATTTATTGACACAAATTAAATTCATTTAACGTTATTTAAGATTCGCTTAACTTAAGTAATTTAAAGAAGAGTTATTTCTATTTTGATATTTCTTGTTTTTCATGCTTTGTCATTTCATAATGATTTGTACGATATTTTTAAGAAAATGTCAGTAAATAAAATTGATACAATATGTTTGCGAGAAATACATTAATCGTTTTATGTCATTCGATAAAAAAATAATTAGGAACACCTTACATTCAGCAAATATATCTAGCCCGAAACAGGATTGATTGAAATAAATCACCAAGAGCTTGCACAATGGTTTTATTCTAAAATGATTAATATTATAAACAGAAGAAAGTGTAGTTATGAAGAAAATTTGATTAATTTCGATTTTTCATGTAAGAAAACCTCGCAAAAATATATCACATTCATTTCCTACGCTTCACGGGCTATTTCCAAATGGTTGTTATATTTCTTTCATTTATTTACCCTTGTTCAGATTCGCTTAACTCCAGTAATTTAAACAAGAATGAAAGCTAATTAGATATTTCTTGTTTTTCACACTTTCCCATTACATAATAATTTGTAAGATAGTAATAAGAAAACTCATTTTCTTAAGAGAATACCTAAGAAAATGTCTGTTAATTAAATTCATATAATGTTTGAGAGAAATACATTAATTATTTTATGTCATTCCAGAAAAAATAATTAAGAACGCATTACATTAAGCAAATTTATCTTGCCCGGAACAGGTTTCATTGAAATAAATTACCAACAGCTTGCACAAAGGTAATGCGTTTTCTTCTAAAATAATTAATATAATAAGAACAAAAAAGGTGCAGTTCAGAGGAAAATTTTATTACTTTCATTTTTTTTCATGTATGAAAATCTTGAAAAAATTATTCCATTCACACAAATTTCACCCTTTTAATACATAGGATGTATGTAACATCAATTTTCCAAAGATTTTGTAAATAAAAAAATAATTATTCATTTTATAATAACAATAACAATATAAACTTCTTTTAAACAATATAATTTACAAGAAGAATTGCTATGCTAATTTAAGGTACAATTTTAAATTTTTGATTTTTCTATTATTTTTAAGCTTTTAAATCTATTAGGTTGCAAATTACATCAAAGCAGGGAAAACAGAATATCCTTAACCGGAGTTGCCCTTATCCAGTGAAAAGGTATATTGTTTCTTATTCAGAAACACTTTACTTGTAAAGTTTATCTCAAACGAAATTTCTTTGTCCAGAATCATTTAAACTTACAAGGAAGATCTCCATACTGGGCATACTCAGAATTTTATGAAAAAAATACTAATTAAACTACTCATGTATGTAATAAAGTATCAGTCAAAATTAACGGCGGAATCACATTAGAAATTGTGTAAAAAAATAATATATTTTCGAATATTTGGCGTGAAAAGACGAAAGAGTCACTCGATTTGGCGAGCCATCCTTTTCCTCGCCAAAAGCAAACGATTACAATGCAACTCAACTGTTGGATATTTAGAATGCGTGTAAATGGTATTTAATGAATTTAAACATAAACAATGAGAGACTTTAATAAATTATATACATATATATATACATATTGTAGTACATATATATAATACCTGTTGAAGTAGTTATTTAATTAATCAATGGAAGAAATGTTTTCATAGATGAAAAAATCATATTGAGAAAAATTATCTTCATACATTTAAGCGTATTGAAAAATAAAAGCTAGGTGTTTCCATTGCAACCAAATCTAATCGACAATTCTCAATTGTACTTTGAGCTTGAAACAAATTTAATTAATTTAAATTATGAATTTTGTTTTAAATCTCAAATTTTGATGATTAAATTTGAATATGAATACATATAAATATCAATATAACATAATTATACCTAAAACAAATCAAAATTTACAAAACTAAAGTTATTTAAATTAAATTTATCAAAACAATTTCAACATGAAACTTATTTTTCCTTGAAGTGTATTTGACATAATGTATTTTTTGAAATTACATTCCATCGCCAAATAATGACATTTTCATTATTTTCTTACGGACATTGAGGGTAGGTTACGCCGAAATTTTTTTTATAAACGTATATATCCAGACGAGAAGAAAATTCTGTCATTTTTTAAGATTTTTCGGGGTATGTCCGTATGGAGACCTTCCTTGTTAAAAGGATTTATTGAATTTTTTTTCAGTTATTCGATGCCATAATTAAAATGAATTTGTTGTCAGTAATTAATATATGAATGAGAATAATCATATTTTTAATTCATTTATGCCAAGCGTTTCATTTTTAGAACGCTTCGAGTTTTAAAGAAGTAATTTTTTTTTTGTTAGTTTTTAATTTCTAACCTTTACGTGACGCATATTAATATTGTTTTTCTTTTATTTCTTGACACAAATTTAATTCATTTAACGTTCGTTAAGATTCGCTTAACTGCAGTAATTTAAACGTGAATGAGTTCTAATTTAATATTTTCGTTTCTCACACTTTGCCATGTCATAATAATTTGAACGATATTATTAAGAGGACTCATTTCCTTAGAA
This sequence comes from Maratus speculifer, assembly GCA_964019185.1. Lineage (NCBI taxonomy): Eukaryota > Metazoa > Arthropoda > Arachnida > Araneae > Salticidae > Maratus > Maratus speculifer. The sequence goes on along the minus strand of OZ025294.1, from coordinate 161,843,482 downwards.
TAAAACCTAACAATATGTCTCTTAAATTAAATTCATATAATGTTGTCGAGGAATGTATTAGTCGTTTTATGTCATTCCACAAAAAATTATTAAGGACGCATTACTTTAAGCAAATTTATCTAGCCCGAACAGGCATGATTGAAATAAATTACCAACAGCTTGCACAAAGAGTTTTCTTCTAAAATGATTAATATAATAAGGGGAATAAATGTGTATTTCAGAGGAAAATTTTATTTTTTTCGCTTTTCATGTAAAGCATAATCTCATAAAAATATGTTCCGTTCATACACATTTTACACTTTTAATACACAAAAAATAACATAAACATTTTTAAGTATTTAAAATAATAATAATAATTCAAATTTTATAATAACAATTAATTTTATATCAATAATAAATTTTTCCTAATTAAAAACCAACCAACCTTAATTAAAAAAAAGATTAGTAAATTAAGTTACAAATTTAAATATGTAAACTTTCTGTTATTTTTTAAGTTTCAGAACTTTTAGGATACATAAAGCAGCAAAGCATGTAAAACCAAATATCTTAAATCGTAATTTTCCTCGTCCAATGAAAAGGAATATTGTAAATTTTTAAGAAACACTTTGCTTGTAAAATTGATCTCAAATGGTTTTTCGTTATCCAAAGCCATTTAAACTTAGAAAGATTTATTTATTTATTTATTTACTTTTGCTTCATTAGTTAGATGCCATAAATGAAACTTTTTTGTTTTCTACAAGTGGCAGACTACAATCATTAAAACTATAGTTTTAATTCATTTATGCCTTGTGTTCCAGTTTTGGGATGTTTCAAGTTTTAGTAATTTTTTTAATTTTCTTCTTCCTTGAAAATAATATTAAATAACTATATAAATATCTGTATTTATAACCGAGATATGACAGCATAAGTTGGAATTTTATTTTATTAAATTATAGCTTTTTTTGGTGTTTATAGCATTTTCATTTTTAAAGATGGCGAAACAAAAAAAAAGAAAGTTTATTTCAATATTTTATATCAAGGATCCAAATATAAGTCATAAACTTAGCGCACTTATATTTAACACGGAGTAATTTGTTGTGACACACAGTAACGTATAACAATTTCATTATATTAGAAATAGTGGATCATAAATAAAATATGTTTTGCAATTTACCCCCGTGTACCTTTATGCAACAAAAATCTTTTGTATGGCTTCGCAAAGGAATAATATCTTTTTTTCCTCCCTTATTCTATATTTCTGTTCAATTCGTAAATGGATACCAGTTTCATTATATTTGAAATGATGTAACACCTTCAAAAGTTTATTTTTTTCCATTGACCGATATGTGATTTTTTATTAAACCAGTAAATGAACTATGAAAGCTACTTATTTCGTTTTTAGACGCATTTGTGCTGTTGTAAATGTCAATATTATTAAATCATCTCCCTGAAATCCGTATGTATTTACAAAAATTGAAAATTGGACAAGTATTCATGCAAACAAAAATCATAAACACTATTAAAAAATGCTTTGTGAGCCTTAAAACAATCATTTGTGACTAGTAAATCATATTTTTCCTGGTATTTTTCTTTTATATATTTCTTGGTATTTTTCATATTTTTCTTTTATAGGTACAGTTTCCCATTTATTATTAAAAGATTTTATTGTGTTCAGTTCTTAAAATTTTAAATGTATTTAACTAATAAGTATGTATTAAATTTCTTTAACTTTTCATGCAATCTGATCCAGTTAAAAAGTAAAAAAAAAAATTAAATATCTAATCGAAGGTAGAAGATAGGAATTAATAGCATATAAAAATTTAATTACATTGGATAATAATTTACCGCTAATGTTTCCCAATGTTTTTTGCAGGAAAAAGCATATGTGACATATATTAGTCTATATTAACAGTGTGACATGTTGCCGCTGAAAAATATCCTTAATTCTTCCATTTTAAATTATATTTTAAATATGAGGCATGTGTCTATCTTGTATTACTTATACAACAAAACTCCATTGCTATCAACAAAAAAAAGGGACTTAAAAAGTATATCAAAATATTGATTTTACGAATTCCTGTTTATGGTACCACGTTTAATGTGTTTAAATCATTAAAAAAAATATATATATAACATAAAACTTGTATTTTTAATGAGTTCAAAGAGAGTTATTTTTAGCTTTCGAGAGTTATTTCTTTTCGCGTTACATTCGATACAAAATTCATATTTTTCAAAATATGCAATGGCATTTTACTTATATATATATATACAGGATGATTCTATTTTTTTTTTTTTTTTTTTTACAATAAAAGAGGGGTAATAGTACACATCAAGACGAACAATATTAAATAGGAGACCAAGGGTTCCAAACGTTTTCCAAAGGAGATAGCCGTCATTAAAGTTTAGAGACCAAAATTTCAAATAAACATAAAAAACTGAAAAATTGGTCGATTGATTTGCGGTTTTCACTAAAATTATTCTTTATGTCAGCATTTTTTTGAAATTAAATTATAAAGATAAATTTTTAAAAATGCCGATAAAGGGCGCTTTAGACTTTAGAGCAACGAACAACTATTTTTTGCCACTACTTTTTACATCTCATTAAATGTTTTCGTAAGCTTAGACTCACACTGAAATTTTCATCTCAAAATCTGAATAGTGGGGAGTGCTTAAATAGCACAATCGCAAATCAATCGACCAATTTTTCCATTTTTTATTATCATTTGAAATTTAAACCCTCTGAACACAGCTCAGTTTGTGCTACTTAAGCACTCCGGACTATTCGGATTTTGAGCTCAAAATTTAAGTTTGTGTTTAAGCTTACGAAAACATTTAAAGAAATGTAAAAAATACCAGAAAAAAATAGTTGTTCGTTGCTCCAAAGTCTAAAGCGCCCTCTATCGGCATTTTTTAAATTTATCTTTATAATTTAATTTCAAGAAAATGCCGACATAAAGAACAATTTTAGTGAAAACCGCAAATCAATCGACCGATTTTTCCGTTTTTTATGCTTATTTGAAATTTTGGACCCTAAATTTTAATGGCGGCTATCTCCTTTGGAAAACGTTTGGGACCGCTGGTCTCCTATTTAATATTGTTTGTCTTGATGTGTACTATCACCCCTCTTTTATTGTAAAAAAAAAATTTAGAATCACCCTGTATATATATATATATATAGAAAAAAAGCATTTTTTTCTTTCATATTAAGAAAAATCTGTTTCTTATTCCTACATAATATTTATTTAGGGTTATAATATAATAATTTCTCAGTAGCTCGCGAATATTTATTACCGAAATTTATAATGAAAGTTATAAAATTGACCTGCGTAGTAGAACTGTATGGAAATTTTAGAATATAAAGTGATCATTTATTGAAATGTTTACTCTTAGAAAATTCTATTCAGTAAAGTTAAATTATTTTGAATAAGAAATTGGGGTAAATAAATTCCTTTTGCGTGCTTAAAATTAGATACATTTAAAAAGTCAATATTATAGAATATTTCTGTTTCTTACAATGGAAATTTAGTCACGTTTTGAACTCAAGAGTCGTTTATTGTTCATGCATAATTCATGGAAATACTTTAGACAGAGTCACGCCCATACATTCGGAGAGAAATACGTTGTCCTTAAAAAGTATAAGGCACTTATAAAAGGATCTGATAAGAAAATTTATAATATTTCCGTTTAATCGCGATTTTGTTTAACTTCAACGCCTTTTTCATTATCTTGACAAATTTAACTCTGAAATAATATGTATTGTATTAATATAGTGCTTGTTCAAAAAAGTAGAATAAAAGATAATTCAAAGAGTATGAAATTAATTATCAGAAACATGAGAGTTAAACATTTTTCAAACGTCCAGAGACCTCAATTAAAATACTGAAATAATGGAATCACCAATAATAGAATGTTTGTATCGTGAATATAATTGTACACTGAAAAAGAATTGATAATTATACGGATGTTATACTGGTAATCGAGACGCCCGAACAATACACTGTTTTTTAACGAAGAGATTCCTGTAATTTACGGGGAAATTTCCGTTTTTCCTGGAATTTACAACATTTTACCTTTTAAAAACAGTAAATAGTACAGGCATTCCAACTCCTAGTACAATCTATCTTTTTATTATTATTATTATTATTATTATTATTTTACATTGTACGTTTAATATTGTGTAATATATATTCGCAATAATCAACTGATATTAGGATGAATAATCGTGTTTAAAAATAATCTGATTTCTTATGCAGCGTTTTCTGCTGTTTCAAATATTGACCTTCTATTTATTCTGTTGAGATGATCCATAGCTTCAGACTAGATTCGATGATCGTTGAGGTCATTTTGGTGAAAAAGTCCTCCAGAATTCGTCCGGGATGGCTCGGTTGGAACAGAATTGGCGGCTTCAGCCCATACATCACTGGTTCGAAACCTGGCCTGGACCTTTTTCATCCACTTCGAAAATTTACATATATGCGTCATACAATGTCAGATATTTTTAAAAAACAAGTTAGTTAAATAAATTTGAAAATTTTCAACTGTTTACCAACAACGTATTTTTAGAAAAGTGTATTAAAGCATAAAGAAAACGCATTTAAAAGAAAAGGCAAAACCAATATTAGAAAATATTATTTTAAAACTTTCCAGCACCATAATATTTTAAGTCCATAATCATTTAAAATCTTTTAGTCCATATTGTATGCGGTTAATTAAAAATTAAAAAATTTTAACCAATTTCTAAAACAAACTTCGGTGTCATATTTTCTTTAAAATTTTTAAATTTTATATTAGGATACTAAACGGGAGGCTGTTTTCCTTTTGACTTAAAAGAAAAAAAAATACTAAAAAACCTTAAAAATTCCAAAAAATTGAACAAGAATTTTTTTATTATTACTTTCTTCTATCATCAATAGGAGAAAGTTTTGTGATCGAAATTTTTTTTCTTTCCGGTTTTCGACGGATTTACACGTTTCACAGGTCAGATTTTCAAAGATCATGTTTTTACAAAATATCTGTCTGGCTGTGTGTATATGTGACTGTGTATGTATGTCGCCATTCTACGATCAAAAAGTGTATGAAGATATGCATAGAATTGAACCAAATTTTTTGTGAATGTTTTTGGCTGTAACAAGCAGGTTCTCCTTCAATTTTGAAATATTCTCACGGAAGGGGCGCTGCAATAATAATTTTTGTGCCATTTTCAATATTGTTCCGACAAAAAGTGCATAAAGTTATGCATCGAACTGAATGATTTTTTTGTGTAAGTGTTTGGTAATGGCTAAATAGTCCTTCCCGAATTAAAAAAAATGTACCGGAAGGGGATGCTGCAATAGCGGTTTTTGTGCCATTTTCAATATTTTATCACAGAAAATTGTATGAAGTTAGTCATAATTTTGAATGACATATTTTGCATAGGTGTTTGGCTATGGGCAGCAGACCTTCCCTGAATTTGAAAAAAAATCCGCCAAAGTGAGGCGCTCTAATCGCGTTGTCTGTGCCATTTTTATTATTTTACCATTAAAAAGTGTATGAAGTTATGCATATAACTGAACTAATTTTTTGGGGTATGATTTTTTTGGGATCATGGCGAGTAGATCCTTCCTAAAAAAAAAAAATCTGTCGATCTTTCTACTGCTCATCGGCTCGTGCAGTTTCAGAAACTAGTTTTTACTCCAATTAATTGATTGAAGCAGAAATTTAAGAAAAAAATCATAGTTGGTACAGTATTGAATTAATACTATTAACGTATTAACATGTGTAACTAAAATTTGAAATATTAAAATGTATATATGAAATACAAGCAAGTTTTGTGATTGGCACATCCAACTAGTTTTAAATTATTTTCGACTCAGGCCTACAATGTCAGATATTTTTAAAGAAACAAGTTAGTGACTTAATTTTGAAAAGTTTCAACTGTTTACTAAAAATATAATTTTTTGAAAAATATGTTAAAGCATAAACATAAGAAATTTTAAATAAAACGCATAACATATATTAAAAAATGTTATTTTAACACGTTCTAGAACCATAATATTTCAAGTCCACAATCATTTAGAATGTTTTGCTTCAATTTGAGGGTGGTAGTTTAAAACTAAAAAATTTGAACTTAATACTAACACATACTTTCAGCGTCATTTTTTCTTTAAAAGCTTTAGGAAATTTTACATTAGGATAATAAACGGGATGCTGTTTGGCGAAGTAATTTAGTAATTATACTGTATAAAGTTTGGAATTAAATCTAAATGTTTGTGAAATTAACTTTCAATTGTTACAAGAGATTATTTTAGGTAGCTTTCTTTACAAAAATTAAAAAGCTACCTATTGCAGCCGTCCGGAGGAAAGCACTTCCAAAATATTTTGGTATATTTGCACCGATCATGACCCCCAGACCCCAAAACCACCCTCCGTTCAAATGTTGACATATATATATATATATATATATATATATATATATATATATATGTGGGATTAAAGAATAAAGTATCCAGCAATAAAAGATAATAAACTCAATTATTTAATGAACGTGATATCCAAAATGAGACTCGTGTGATGATGCGTGGAAAGAACGAGGTGTTCTATAGATTTCAGCGATGGCAAGTTTGATGGATTTTTAATCCAAAGCTCAGAGAAGCTTATTTATACTGAATATTATTCAATTCTACTGTTATTTTTGAATGCTACGTATATATTTTATGTCTATTAAACCTTTTTTATCTTATCAAAAATATTAGTTTTTCTTAAATCATAAGTTAATCACTCAATATCCCACAAGTTTTGGGGGCTCGTTGCCGGGATTTGAATGATTTCTCTGATTTATATTTGAATTTGAATTTCACGATGAAAGTTATTTTGTACTAAGAAGATCTAAGTCTAAGAAGAATGTTTTGTTTTTAAACTAAAACGTATTATATATAAAAAAGGGAACTGTTTGTTATATGTGTAATGATTAGAAATTATCCGTAATCAAGCCTGCAAGATAGTGCACTATATTGTTTTTTTGAAGTGTAAACAAAAATTATAATGTCTGTTCTGAATAAAGCTAGAAAGGCGGATTTGTTAACATTGTGTGATGATCTAGGTATAGTTGTGCCTCAGAGTCCAAGAATCATTGATTTGATAAAATTGGTGACAGAATCGAAGGATTATGAAGAAAATTTTTTAAAAGTTCGACTTGAAGTCATTGCCGCGGAGAGAATAGAAAAAGAAAGACTAGAAGCAGAAAAAGAAGAAAGAAGACTAGAAGCAGAAAAAGAAGAAAGAAGACTAGAAGCAGAAAAAGAAGAAAAAAGACTAGAAGCAGAAAAAGAAGAAAGACGGTTACGGTTAGGAGCAGAAAGAAGATTAGAGGAAAAGAAGATGGAGATGGAGTACGAATTACGAAAAATTGAACTTCAAGGAAATATGACAAGTACAAGTGACGGTTCGTCTGTAACTGGTTGAGGTAAGCAACCAGATTTGTTTAAATTAATGTCACACTTTGATGAGAAGGGTGATATTAGTATCTATTTAGCTCTATTTGAGAGACAGATTTCTAGGATGAATATAACAAAAGAGAATTGGGTCATGCACTTATTAAGTTTAATGCCGCTAGAAATTGCTAATGTTATAACTAGAGAACCAGAAACATTAACAAATAACTACGATTATGTAAAAAACTTGCTGCTCAAAAGATTCAAATTGACGCCAGAAGAGTTTAGGCAAAAATTAATGTCGCATAAAAAAGAAAACTCATCCACTTGGCGCGATCTAGCATTTGAGTTAAGGAATTATTTAGAAGAATGGATTACCGGTCTTGATGTATCCAATTTTGAAGATTTAAAAGAATTAATATTAGTAGATCAAATCAAGAGAAGGTTACCGATAGAAATGAAAGAACATTTTATCGATGATCTTCCCAAAATTAAAAATGTTGATGTATTAGTTTGTAAACTAGATGATTATGAAACAGCAAGACGTAATGTTAAAACCATGAATAGACACTCACACCACTTTGAAGATAGGAAGTCAAAAACGCGCGAAAATAACAATTCAAAACCGTGGTTACCATATCAACGTTATAATACTTTAAGAAGACAACAATTTAAAGATAATACTGATGATGTAAATGAATCTTCTAATTTAAATGAAAGAAACAGGGCACAAATTAGATGTTTTAAATGTAACCGTCTTGGCCACGTAATATCCCAGTGTAAAAATGGGAATAATATTCAAATAAATTATGACAGCCAAAATCTGAGCCAAAACCCGCGATTATCCAATCACAAAGAAGTGAATTGTGCATTAATCAAAGAAACAAACAGCGCCAAACCTGATCACATGTTAGACACCGATATTAACGGGAGCCAAAACCCGCGATTATCCAATCACAAGGAGATAAATTTTGCAGTAATTAAACAAACAAACAGCGCCAAGCCGGATCGCATGATAAATATTGATATTAACGGTGAAAAGACACAGATCTTTTTTGACACTGGAAGTGATATCAGTCTGGTCAGTTATGAATACTATACGAAAATTGGATCGCCAAGATTACGTTCAAATAATATTTCTTTGTCAGGCATAGAAAGAGTAGTTGTTTATCCTAAAGGATACTTTTCATATGAATTTAATATTGATGGTTTTCTAATCAAAGCAAATTTGTATGTGTTAGAGTCTCTTTCATATGATATTTTATTGGGATATGATGTGATTAGCAAATTAAATTTGGCGATAGACGAGAACGGAATTAAGATCGTTGGCGAACGCAACAATATTGAAGTAGGTTACACTGAAGTTCAGAAAAATTGTGACATAAAATTGAATCATGCTGCCAGAAATAATAATGAAAAGAAAACGTCAACGTTAGATAATTCACGTGATTAAAATATTATAATTGTAAATGATAATAATGCAGGAGATAATTTCTTAATTAATTTAGCGAGCGTCATAGAAGATGATGAAATTGATTTAGATCACGTGAGAAATTTTAATATAAGAAAACAAATAAATGAATTATTAAAGGGATACAAGCCAAATAAATCAAAAGATACAGGATTACGGATGAATATAATTTTATCTGATGAAATTCCTGTTTGTCAACGGCCACGAAGGTTTCCTTTTAAATAGCAAGAAATAATCGAAAACCAGGTTCAGTAATGGTTGAAAGACGGAATTATAAGGCGCAGTTTTTCAGATTATGTAGTTTTAGTTAAAAAGAAAGACAACTCGTATAGGTTATGCATAGATTACAGTAAACTGAATAAGAAAATAATCAAAGATCGGTAAACATTACCTTTAATTGAAGATGTTTTAGATAAATTAGAGAGATCAAAAGTATTTACGACTCTCGATCTAAAGAATGTTTTTTTTCATGTTGAAATTGAGGAGAAAAGCAGGAAATACACCTCATTCGTGACACACGAAGGGGAATATGAGTTTTTGAAGTGTCCATTTGGTTTATGCACATCAGGAAACCAGTTCCAAAGATATGTAAACACGGTGTTTAGAAAGTTATTATGTGACGGCACAGTAGTTATTTATATGGATGATTTTATTATTCCATCACAAACTGAAGAAGAAGGTTTAGAAAAATTTAAACAAGTACTTGAAGTTGCAGCGAATTATGGGCTAGAGTTTACCTTCAAAAAATGCAAATTTTTAAGGAAAAAAATAGAATTTCTTGGTTATATAATTGAAAATGGGACGATACAGCCATCTGAATCGAAGACATCAGCTGTTTGGAATTTCCCTCAACCAAAAACAATAAAACAATTGCAATCATATTTAGGATTAACAGGTTATTTTCGTAAATTTATTCCGAACTTTGCTCGAATAGCCAAACCATTGACTGATTTATTGCGTAAAAATGTCACATTTGAATTTGGCACAGAACAAATACAGGCGTTTAAAAAATTAAAAGAAATATTACCGCAAAAACCAGTATTGCATTTATTTAAACAAGGAACTAGAGCACTAGAATTACACACCGACGCCAGTAGCCATGGTTTCGGAGCAGTACTACTACAAAAAGCGGATGATGGAAAATTCCACCCTATACAATATATGAGCAAAAAGACAACCCCGCAACAAGAAAAATATTGTAGTTATGAATTGGAGGTATTGGCAATAATTGAAGCTCTTAAACAATTCAGGAACTACTTACTTGGTACAAAGTTCAAGATAGTAACTGATTGTGAAGCATTTCAGAAAACATTAAACAAAAAAGGTTTGGCTCCAAAAGTCGCAAGATGGGCTTTATTCATGGAAGAATTTGATTATGAAATCACACATAGACCAGGGAATAAAATGAAACATGTAGATGCTTTGAGCAGGAATACTGTTTTAGTAATTACAAGATCACAGAGTGAGATGACAGCTAGAATAGCTATAGCACAGGAGAAAGATGAGCTCGTAAAATCAATAAAATCTTTAGTTGAAAAAGGTGAAGAAAATGAATATCTTATCAAGAATAACGTGTTGTATAAGTTTGATAACGGAAGAGAGTTACTTGTAGTGCCTGAAGAAATGCAAAAAGAGATTATTCGTAAAACACACGATAAAGGGCATTTTGCTGCAGTCAAAACAGAAGAATTGGTAAAAAAAGAGTTCTTCATCCCTAACCTGAGAAAACAAGCTGAAACAGTGGTAGTAAAGTGCATCGAAAGTATTCTATTTAACAAGAAACGAGGCAAAGCCGAAGGTTTTCTAACGCCCATACCAAAAGAGAATATACCATTAAGCACATACCACATTGATCATATTGGACCGCTGCCATCAACAAACAAGAAATATCAGCATATATTCACAGTTGTAGATGCCTTTACTAAGTTCGTATGGTTTTATCCGGTGAAATCCACGACAGCTCAGGAAGTCATTGAAAAGTTATCATTGCAACAAACTGGGTTCGGGAATCCCAGCAAAATAATAACGGATCGGGGACCAGCGTTCAGATCAGATGAGTTTATAGTATACTGCAAAGAGCAAGGGATAGAACACGGTAAAATTGCTGCAGGGATGCCCAGGGGAAACGGACAGATCGAAAGAATTCATAGCATCCTGATTCCTGTACTAGCAAAGCTATGTGGGAATGAGCCCACAAAATGGTATAAATATGTGGCAGATGTGCAGAGAATTTTCAATAGTATAGTTACAAGAAGTACAAAATACAGCCCGTTTGAATTGATGATTGGCGTAAAAATGAAAAATAAAAATGACTTAAGGATTAAAGAAATACTAGAGGAAGAAGATATAAACCACATGATGATGGAACGGGAAAATGTAAGAGAAGAAGCGAGAAAAAATATTTTGAAAATACAAGAAGAAAATAGAAAACAATTTAACAAGAAGAGGAGAGAGCCTAACAAATATAAATTAAATGATCTCGTGGCAATCCAAAGAACGCAGTACGGCACAGGTCTGAAATTAAAGTAAAAATTCCATGGACCTTATAAAGTTACTAAAGTAAAGTCAAATGATCGTTATGATGTAGAAAAAATTGGAGACCATGATGGTCCCAACAAGACCTCAACTGCTGCAGAGTATATGATGCCCTGGAATAACGCATCTGCATAACGTGACATGTTTTTGTTTTATGTTTACCTGTTTTGTATGTGTAAATTTGTGTCTAAATTTTTATAAACAGTTGCCGAGGGCGTCAGAAACCTCAGGATGACCGAGAATGTGGGATTAAAGAATAAAGTATCCAGCAATAAAAGATAATAAACTCAATGATTTAATGAACGTGATATCCAAAATGAGACTCGTGTGATGATGCGTGGAAAGAACGAGGTGTTCTATAGATTTCAGCGATGGCAAGTTTGATGGATTTTTAATCCAAAGCTCAGAGAAGCTTATTTATACTGAATATTATTCAGTTCTACTGTTATTTTTTAATGCTACGTATATATTTTATGTCTATTAAACCATTTTTTATCTTATCTAGAATATTAGTTTTTCTTAAATCATAAGTTAATCACTCAATATCCCACAAATATATATATATATATAACCATATACAGGGTGTCCGAAAAGTCTGGAAACGGTCGAATAACTCGAAAAATACATATGAGATTGAAAAACGTAAATATACGTGTTAAATATTTTTAAATAAGCTACTCAGTGATACCAAATTTGACCTTCGTAACCGACCCCCTGGGGGTCAGAGGGGTTCAACTTTGAAATCTTAGATTATAACCCCCATTTTTTATTGTAGATTCGGATTCTACGGACAAAAATACGTAACTTTTGTATTTGATGTTTATTTCGAATCGTCGTTTATCACGGTGTAATTGAGCATATTAAATCGATACATATTTTGGATTTTCCCTAATCGAAAATAATTGGGGAGAATTTATGACATCAAATTCCTCGTCTTTTGCAATAATAGCGTTTCCTGAAAATCACCCGTGCCGATTATTTCGGTAGTGCAACACAGTTAAAAATTTGATCCATTTGCTGTAGCGTCACTCCACAGCTTTTATAGAATATCTCTTTCATGACCAATGAGAATGTTCCATAACACAGTAAAGTACACTGTAAAAAAATTTGACCCTTTTGCTGCATCGTCACTCCACCGCTTTTATAGAAAACGATTACTTTACTGTGTTATGGAGCATTCTCATTGGTCACAAAAGAGATATTCCATAATAGCTGTGGAGTGACGCTGCAGCAAATGGGTCAAATTTTTAACAGTGTAGCACTATTGAAATAATCGCCACGGGTGATTTTCAGGAAACGCTATTCCTACAAAAGTCGAGGAATTTGACGTCAAAAATTCTGCCCAATCAGTTTCGATTAGGGAAAATCCTGTTGGAAAAGCGGGAATATGTATCGATTTAATATGCTCGATTACACCGTGATAAACGAAGATTTGAAATAAACATCAAATACAAAAGTTACGTATTTTTGTCCGTAGTATCCGAATCTGCAATAAAAAATGGGGGTTATAATTTAAGATTTCAAAGTTGGACCCCCTCTGACCCCCAGGGGGTCGGTTTCGAAGGTCAAATTTGGTATTACAGAGTAGCTTATTTAAAAATATTTAACACGTATATTTACGTTTTTGATTCTCATATGTATTTCTCGAGTTATTCGGCCGTTTCCAGACTTTTCGGACACCCTGTATATACATATATATATATATATATATATGATTTTTGTCATGCGATAACTAATGTATTTATGAACCGATTTGAATGAAACTTGGTATGTACATAGTACATACAAATATCTCGACCGAGTTCGTTGGCCAGCACCAACCGCCATATTGTTTCAAAATGGCGGCCATTTAAAAAAATTTAAAAAATTTAAAATTTAAAATTAAATGCGAAAAAATTAAAAGTTGAAAAATATTTTTATTTTATGTGTTAGATCTTAAAACACCAATTCCAGAACACCTTTTATTTTGTCTATATCTAAAAAAAATTACTGAGTCACAGCACATTGAATTTTTCTTGTGGCTGACATTTTGAAACGATCTGATTTTTGTCATGCTATAACTAACGAATTTATGAACCGATTTGAATGAAACTTGGTATGTACATAGTACATACTAATACCTCGACCGAGTTCGTTCGCCAGCATCATCCGCCATCTTGTTTAAAAATGGCAGCCATTTAAAAAAAATTTAAAAATTAATGCGAAAAAATTAAAAGTTGAAAAATATTTTTATTTTATGTGTTAGATACTAAAACACCAATTCTAAAACACTTTTTACTTTCTCTATATCTTAAAAAATGATTGAGTTATAGCACTTTGAATTTTTCTTAAGGCTGACATTTTGAAACGATCTGATTTTGTCACGTGATAACACTCGTATTTATAAATCGATTTGGATGTAATTTGGTGTGTACGTAGTACTTAATAAGGCCTGGACCGAGTTCTTTAACCAGTTTCATCCGCCATCTTGTTTAAAAATTAAACTTGGAATTAGGTAAAAAAGTGAGAAATTGAAAAAGATTTTTCTTTTATGCATTTGACCGTGATACAAAGATTCCAAAGCACTTTTTTTTTCGTCTGTATCTAAAAAAAAATATCTGAGTTACAATACTTTTAATTTCTAGTGTTGCTCACATTTTGAAATAATTTAATTTTCGTCACGTGATAACACGCGTATTTATACTCTGATTTGGATGAAACTTGGTGCGTAAATAGGACATACTGATGCCTGGACCGAATTTGTTGGCCAGTTCCAACCGCCGTCTTGTTTCAAAATGGCGGACTATTATTTTTTTAATTAAAATTTTAAAATTAGGTGCAAAAAAGTAAGAAATGGAAAAAGATTTTTCTTTTGTGTTTTGACCTTGATACAAAGATTCCAGAGCATTTTTTGTTTCATCCATATCTTGAAAAATAGCTGAGTTTTAGCACTTTCAATTTCCAGTGAGATTGACACAACGGTCTGAAATTTTTCACGCGTTAATACGCATATTTATAGACTGATTTCAATATAACTCCGTGTGTTCATGGTACATACCAATGTCTTGACCGAGTTCACGGGCCAACTTTATTCGCCATCTTGTTTCAAAATGACGGCCATTTAAATTTATCAAAAATCTGTTAAATGTATAATAATGTATAAACCAAAAATTAGAAATTGAAAAAAGGTTCTTTCTAAACTATTTATCTTAATAATGAATTCCGGAGTATTTTTTGCTTTGTCTTTACCTTAAAAAACGCTTGGGATATAGCAGTTTGAATTTCTAATGTGGGTGACATTTTTTTAAGTCAATTTGCCCGCGACAGCACTCGTATATATTAATCGATTTCGATGTGAGTACGCATGTTCCCATGAATTAAGATTTCGATCAACCTTATTGGGTTTTTTTATCCATCATGCTGCTTTAAAATGGATGTCGTGGAATTTGGCGATCCTATAAATCGCTTATAATAAAACTAGGTTGAATAAAAGATGACTAATTTCTAAAAATTCCTATTACTATTCAGTATTGACAAAAACTAGTATTCAATCTTATATAATCGTGTTCCACTATTTTGAGCTTCGTATATTTGATTTATATAACTGAATTTAAAATAAATAAATAAGTATATGAAAGCTACCTTTTCCTCCCGGCATTGCCGGAAGGACTTTTTAAACTCCAAAACGATTTGATTGAATAAACTGGATTTTTAAGGAAGCATATTCGAAGATTCATACATTATATATCACTTTAAAAATTATAGATTACAATTTCCTTCGAAATTAATTTTAGAAACTTATACATTTTGTAATTTAGGACATAATTTTGGAGTAAGTATATCTTTGTTATCATGCTATAATGTTATATTTGTTAAAATAAATCACTGTTTTCCCTTATTTAAGATTTTCAACGTTACGACATAAAAAGTACAGGATTAAAAAACGACAACAGCAATGCTTTTTAGAAAAACCAAATGAAATCTGTGAAATACTTCTTCCTGCTAATTAATCCATGCGGAATCTCAGAGTCTTGTGAATACTCAAGGGAAATCTAAATCCGGCGTCTCAATGATGTACAATGAAAAAATAAGAAACTATACAATTATAGAACCTCATTATGTCATGAGTTTTCCTGCCTTTAGAAATTTCCGAGAAAGATAATATATCTTCTTTATTTAATTTTATTTTTTAATACTCCAAAATATTTTATAGATTCCATTTATTGTACATGGCATGTGCCGCAAAAATGCATTGCATGATAAAACACTTATAATATATCTGTGTATTTACTATACCATGTATTTCCGAATATCTAAAGTATAATTATTCAATTTTAGAAAATTAAAATCATGGATTGCTTTAACATACAAAGTTGTACCTGCTTGCTAAATAACTAAAATGTAAATTTTATGTAAAATAATTTTCTCTACAAGGTACTAAAGTGCATAATTTTTTTTATAAAATATAAAAATTTTATTTACACAGGTTGTTTTATTACACTGCCAGCAAAATGAGATTCTTTGTAACTGATGGTCATTATTGATACATTCATTAATAATGTTTATTTTTTTATTTTTCGAGTTTTTATTGTTGATATTAATCGAACGTCACTTTAAAAAAAATATCAGACCTGACTGAAATCTTTTTCGATATTTTTAAAGTGATTTTTCGTTTTTCTCTACTGTAATGTGATAAATCAGCCCTGTGTTTGTAGTACATAGATAGTTTGACTGCCAACGGACTGTCACATCAATTAAAAACACCAACTTTTTTATGTAGAGGAAATAATTGTTAAAAGTTTTAAAATTTAACTTTTTCTTTCAAACCACTATCAGAACTAAAAAAATAAAGAGATAACTGTAAATCCTATCAAGCTGCAAGATCTCCCTCATATAACCACGCGTGATAAAAACTCGCATTCATCTCTTGTATTTTAAAGTGGAAAAATAGAATTAAACATTCGAACATTGAGTGTCTAGATCAGTGTCTTAAGTGCCAAGTTTGTTTTTCTGACATTGTATTTTCATTTCTTTAATATTAAAGTTCTTATCAATAGAAGTTTATAAACATAAAACTCTGTGCCAAAAAAATAAAAATATTTTTTTCTTAATTTATTATTATCGCTCATTAACATCAATTAATAAAAAGAAGAAGATTTTAATTATTCAAATGCAATCGTATGTTGAAAAATAAATCAAATATAATGGATTTTTTCATTGTAATAAGCTTACTTACAAATTGAATTATTCACAGAATCATAAGTACTTCTGATGTTTGAACATATAAAAAAGTAATTTTTTCGATACTTAAATATTAAATAACAATAATTATAATAATACATCTTTAAATTATGAAAAGACAAAGAAATTTTAGTACAATGAAATTTGTCTTTATAGGTGTAATAATTTGAGACATAGAGGCAGTTTAACCGATATTTTACAAATCATATTTTTTAATTTATTAAAATTATTTATTAAAATTGAAAATACCGTTTTATTCCGTTTTTTTTTAAATTTTCATTTATGTTTAAATATTGAAACCAAAACATTTGATTTTAACAAATATCCTAAAGCAAACAGGTGTTAGATTTCAAAATTTCTCATGAATTACATGTTTAGATATTTCTGCTGTTCTGTGTAAAATAAAATATTACAATGCCTGAGATTGTCATTTAGGAAAACAAATTTTTCATATTGTTCAATGGGAAGAAATCAACCACTTTAGGAAAAACTGGATTTTTCAAAAATAAGACTAAAATTTGCCTGTCAAATGAAATTTGATATTCTGTAAAATTGTTACGACTTCCCTGGAACGCTAGATATTGAAGCTGGTAAAATTGATATTTAACTAACCATTATGTGGATAAATATGAATATATTTATTCTAAAGAGAAACGTTTGAAATTCAGACAATTAAGTGTCTGAAATTCAGGCAATAACGATTCAAACGAAATACATCTATAATGCATGTGCAATTAAGAGTGCCCCTGGTAGTTATTGTGCAGAAAGAACAAAAGAAAATAAAGAACTTTAAATAAGTCTTATTTAAAGTTTAAATAAAAACATGTTTGAAGCAACGCATTGTCTTAAAATAAGACGTTTATGAACTTTAGACACTATTCACAATTCGTTGACACCATGATCATAGTAAGATACTTAAATGTCTTAAATTAAGACTTCTATAAGTCTTAATTTTCATGTAAAGACACTTAAGAGTTTAAAATTCTTTTATGGCCACATATGGGTCTAAATTTAGGACACCTTTATTTGCATTATTATGAAAAAAATTTTGTTACTAAATTGGAATTCAATTTGTCTATCAGGGTTTATATTTTAGAACACATCTCAGCAGGCATTTTATTTCGAACCTATCTGAAATATAATGTGTGAAAAAATATACCATGTAAGGATCAACATCGTACTATTGCTTGAAATAGTAGGAAATGGCAGTGGAAATTTGGAAAAACTTTTATTTCTGAATTCGCTTTATTTAAATAACATGGAAAAGTCTAACTCAACTCAGATCTTCTGGACGAGCGTTTCGTTTTCACATTCAAGTCCACAAATTGTACATAAAAACATGTAATCAAAGCATTTCCGGCATAAATTAATACATCTTTCTTTGTAAATCACTGACAAATTTACTATGAAGGACCTTAGGAATTTATATTCTATATAATAGAATAAAAATGACTAGGATAATATATGGAGGCTTTAATAAAATAATTCAGAATATGTTTATCCCAGGTAAAAAAAATCAGCAAAAACCTTTAAAACCAAAAAATAAGATTTTACAGGGATTTCGAAGGTTTTTACAGGGATTTTGAAGGTAAATTAAAAGCGCAGGTTTATTTGAGAGAATTTACTGTTTATCAAAAGATTTTATGCAGGCAAGATTTTATGCTGATTTTATGCAGGCAGATTTTACGTATGACCTCCAAATTACTAATCGGGTATTTTGAAGGTCACTTCAGGTATTTTGAAGGAAATTGAAAATTGAAACAAAATGCACAGATTTTTAAAGATTGTATAGAGGCTTTTATCAGCAAGTTAATGGCTTTCACTTTACTTTTAGTGATTTAGCTGATTTTTGATAAGTATACTTCAGGTACTTTGAAGAAAAATATAGCTTTCAATGTACCTTCAGTGACTTAGGTAATTTTTTATAAGTGTACTTCAGGTATTTTGAAGAAAAATATAGTCTTCAATTTACCTTTAGTGACTTAATGACTTGGTGAATATTTACAATTTCTTAGTTCAAGCCTTCGTTTTGTTACGTGAGGACGTGTCCCAGAAATGCTCTTCAAAATACAAGAATAGGCGCGACCCACGGCCCGCGGGACAGAACATTCTATTGATTTAGATGCGAGAGTATCTCAGCTACATTTTGAGGTAAGTTGCATGTTTTTAGGACAATTATTATTTAAATTATAAGTAATTAATTATCAAATCCCTTTGCCAGTTAATTCTATCGGCGCTTACAGATACTAAGTTCCACAATTCTAAGTATTTAATTGTTTAAACTCTTAATTAAATATTCTCAAATCATGTAAAAATCATCTCCATAGTCTAATTTTCAATCAAGATTAGTTTATAAAAATGTTCTCATAAAAATTCTCGCATTAATTAAAGTTTTATTATTATTACTTCCAAATTAATCTAGAACAACGTGTTCAAATTCAAGATAAATAACACTAAGTTCAGCGTAATGGGGATAAGTATTAGGATATATATCCACAAGACAACGTCCCGTTCACCCCTGCCGACAGCAATTCAGACCCCCGTAGAGACCACGTGGAATTTCTGAACTTTGAAAAAAATCTCAAGATTAAAAAACTTCAAGACAATACACTGGCCTCAAATGTACCCAGTAATTATATATTGTAATTATATTTATATTTTGTAATTATATGCATTTATATAAAAAATTTTAACTATTTTCTCCATTTTTAATGTTTTAATTTCTAAACTTAGAATATTTTTCGACCTTTTTTTTTCATTTTTTCACAAAAATATTTTTTTTTTCGAATTTTTAGATAAAAACTGGAAAATTGACAAATTATTACATAAAATTAACGATTTCAATTAATTTTCTTTAATTTTTTTTTTTTTTTTTTAGTACGGCATTTTTTGTTTTTACCGGGGGTCGTCATGATTACGCCGCACCCACCGTACTATCCATCCAGTTGTAAAACACTAATTTCTAATTATCTCATTAATTAAATATTATTTATTCTTTTCCGCTGGGTTCCTATACCTACTACTTCTAAATTGGGGGGAGGAGGGGTTATTGTTTGTTTTGAGTACAATTGAGAAATGTGCAATTCGATTCTTTGTTTTCACACATATGCAGGGAAAATGCAGGTTTTTTACCTTCAAGAAACCTTAATTCCAAATACCTGTAAAATACCTGAATATTGTTTTCTCAGGGAAAATGCGGGTTTTTTATCTTCACGAAATCTTAGTTCCAAATACCTGCAAAATACCTGAATATTTCACTTTCAGGGAAAATGCATTTTTTTTTTACCTTCAAAAACCCTTAGTTCCAAATACCAGTACTTTACCTGACCTTTTTTTTTAAGGTTTTTTGCTGATTTTTTTACCTGGGATGTTATGGCATGACAGGCATTTGGGAATTTTGGGAATCATGTTTACTATTTTATTATTCATTGCACGACATGTGAGATTTATTTAACCACAATATTTGCACGAAATTTACAGTTATATTTATTGGAGAAAAAATTCCAACATTTGGAAGCATTTTTAGCTTTACGCCATAAAACATGCATTATTTTTTAACCGTGTCATCAGAACCCCAGACGCAAATTACGGCGCAAAACACTCTGGGCGCAAGAATGAAAACAGAGATCAGATGACGCTTATTGCTGACACATACTGGGATAATATATAATTATTTACATCTATTACAATTATCTATAATGATAAACTTAAATTTTTATAAATACATTTTTTTACTTATTGTTAACACTCGAGGACGCGCGGTGGGTCTCTCAGGCCCGGGCGGTTTTATATTGCAGTGTAAAATACACTCCTTACGAGTAAAATGAGTCAGTCTGCCAGTTGTTGCCAATTTCATTGCCTTTTTATCCATTAGAATGTTGAATTGTGAGTAGATATTTTTTGTCAAAAAATTGGATTTCCAGGCCTCGTAGACCCGCGCTCGCACTCTCAATTATGTTCATATTTAAACGTGCTCCTGTGAAAAACTATAGCACGCAAATTAGAAAAATGGTTTAAATACTAGTGGTGCTGAAAAATTTGATGAACCTCTATTAAGAAATGAAAAACACCATCAGAATGAGTAGCCACATATGTTCAGGGCAAAAATAACATGCAAAATATGTGAAAACAATATATCCAGCGAACACGACGCCTCTGTATGCAATACTTATATAGATTATTTGTGGAGAAATGTTTCTGAACTCCATATGTAAATATTTAACATATATTAATAATATAATATTTAAATTATAATTAATGTGACAATCTTATGGTATTATTTAACTAATCTTGCATTTTTTCATCATAATTAGTATATTTATTATTTTTTAAAGACATATTTTAAAAAAATTTGACATACTTTTTTACTCATATGTGCTTTCTCTATATGCCTAACTGTACCTTTTAAATTATGGCAACAAAAACGTTTTGTTAATCAAGTATAATTAAATAAATTAGCGTTTAATGGTCTCCGGGACCCAGATCCCCGCGCGTACTCTTGTCACTATGGAGGGTGCGCATTCTCCTGGGTTAAAAACATATCATTAATCTTATCCACATGTGTGTATTTTGATCGTGTAGGGTGTCGCTTAGTGATGGGCGATTCTGGAAATTTTGAGAATCGATTAAAATCGATATCGTATAAAACAACATCGATCATAATAAGAATCGATTTCTCAGTTCTAGAATCGATACTAGAATCGATATTTCGATATTTAGGTTCACACAGAGAAGATCCAAATTACTAATTCCAGTACTTAGACAATCAGCAGAACCGTAATTACCGCCTCCCACCCCCCTTCCCCATCCCCATTTAGGGAGGCATAGAATTAAGCTATTGCAGATTTTAGAGTCGGATAATAAGAATTTTAAATTGATTGTCACTTATGGTTTTCACTTACACAAAAACTTTGACAAATTTGAGAAACATAACTCAACTAATAACAACACTGAGTAACTTGGCATTAAACCGAGTATAAAGAGTGCCAAGACCGTGTAACTAGGATGGGAAACAAGGAGTATAGACAAAAAAAAACCTTTTTTTTTCTAATGCCAACCAAATGTTACACGAGATAGTTTGGAAGAACATAAAATATGTCCCATTCCCAAGGGGGCAGGCAACCCCCACTCTTGACGGAAAGGCGACCATAGCCCAAATGTATCTTTTGTCGAAGTTTCAAAATGAGGATTTACAATAAAATAGAACGAGAATTGGACATTTTAAAAATTGCATGCATACTTTGAACGGCCCATATAGTAAAGATTGGCGAGGAAGGGGGGGGGGACGAGAGATTAGAACGGACGAACTTGAGAAAAAAACATAATTAACTAATAACCCAAATAACTGAGCTTCTAAACAAAAATATAGTGTTTAACTAAGTGTTGAATTCATGGGGTGTCCCGCGGGGAACATACACTCTTTGAAACTATAAAAAGTGCCAAGAGCATGTAACTAAGTGGGGAGAGGGGTAGTAACAGAAAAAAACGAGGCGATAAAAGCTTTATAACGATATGTTACATGAGATGGTGTGGAAGAAACAAAAAATATGCCCCCCACCCAGGGGGACAAGGTGAATCCCAAACGGACAGAAGGGCGACCCCGGCCCAAATGTATCTTTTGTTGAGGTTTCAAAATATGGATTTATAACAAAATAGAACGAGGATTAGACTTTTTTTAAATCGCAGTCATAATTTGAACGAACCTGTAAATTAAGATTGGTGAGGAGGGGTAGGACGGGTGAACATGAAAAAAAAAAAAATAGTGGCACTCTGAGTGTGCCGGTAGAAGTGAAACCTTGAACAATTACGTGTGTATTTTTGAATCGCCAGGAAATACTTTTAAATGAATAAAAAAAGGTTCTATAATATTAAAAAACATATTAATGTCTAAAAAAAAAAAAAAAAAAAAAAAAAAAAACGCGCGATACCATATGTCTAGCTATTGTAGTTAACTCACTATAACTACTTTCTTACGCTTTAAAACGCGATAAATACATCAACCAAAATTAGACCATACTATCGATACCTTAATCCTTATCCAAATAAATCATTTTGTATTAATGCCTGTTACAATATCTGTAGATTACTTTTTGAATTATTCAAATCGGACATTCCATTTAAAAGATATTACGAATTTAAAGATGACAATCTAAAGAAATAATAGCGTTGTTGAGTACTCGGTGGCCAAAAAGCCTAGGGATTACGTGTGCAATCAAACGATTGCGGGTTCTGACCCCAGTTTCGCTAATATGTATCAATGTTTGTTTTTTTTTTTTTTTTTTTTTTTTTGAAGAAGTTTGAAAAATTAAATTTTTAACACATTATGGGTCCGTAATGTGACCTGAAATGATGGGAGAAAATTTATTTTGCTAGATTTGTAATGTATGAAGCATAAGCTTTCAATAGACATATTGTATCAAGAAAAAACCCCTCTGCCCCCCCCCCCCCAAAAAAAAGGTCCTATAGGGGAAAACCGGAAAACTGGGAAAGCAAAAAGAAAGGCGAGAAATGGTTAGCTATACTAGAATTTTTCTCATCACTGTAACTCCTATAGAAGCAAAGTTATTACCTTTTAAAGATTGAAATAAAGTGAAGAAATAAGCAAAATTAGGTGAGTGATCGACAGGGGGGGGGGGAAGAATCCACAGCTCTGGGAGTGCCATGTAGCTTAAACTTTTAAGTTAAAAATGGTAGAAAATTAAATGAGCGAAATTTTAATGCGTATATTGGGGGAGGGTGCAAGCCCCCCCCTCAAAAATTTTTTTGTTTCTTTTAAAGAAACAAAAAAATATGCCCCCCGGCGGGGCGCAGATAAACCCCAAACGGGCGGAAAGGCGACCCTTTATTTATCTTTTGTCAAGGATTTAAAATGTGGATCTAAAATAAAATTGACAGAGAATTGGACATTTTTAAAACTGTATGCATATTTCGAACGGCCCTGTAGGTTAAAACTGACGTGGAAGGGAGGATTAGAAGAGACGAGCGTGAAAAATAAAACGTAATAAACTAATACTTCAAATAACTGGACTTCTAAACAAAAATATAACGATTTAACCTAGTGTCGAGTTAATGGGGCCCGCAGGTGATTACCACCCCCCCCCAGAAGTTATGAGATTTTATGTTTTTTAATGCACAAATTGCGATTCCCCCTCTCTTACAGAGCTGTAAAACATGATGCCTTTCTCCGGAGTCGCAGAAAAATACCTGCATTCAACACTGATTTAGCCTAGAAAAAAAAAGAAAAAAAAATCGAAATCGAATCTAAAGATCGACATCGAATCTAAAGATCGACATCGAATCTAAAGATCGACATCGAATCTAAGATCGACATCGAATCTAAAGATCGACATCGAATCTAAGATCGACATCGAATCTAAAGATCGAAATCGAATCTAAAGATCGAAATCGAATCTAAAGATCGACATCGAATCTAAAGACCGATCTTACGGGCAGAATCGATTTTACATTTTTACTTTCTTTTGTAACTTTACAAGAAGAGAGTATTAGATTCGTGAAAAATTTTGACTTCCCGTTTTTGATGGATTTATATATTTTAGAAGGTCTTTAACACGATTTCATGGTTTTTAAGAAATATCTGTCTGTGTGTGTGTCTGTCACTCTGTGAGTCTGTATACGACAAAAATTTCTGACAGTTCTATCTGAAGAACAAATGCACGGAATTCCACAAAATTTTAGATTTAGTTTGACCTTGATATAAACTGAATCAAATTAATTTTTGGTGCATATAGCCTAACAGGTGGCGCTGCTATGCTGCATTTTTTGCGATTTGCGCAACAGCTATATCTGAATAACGAATGAACGGATTTTCATCACATTTTAGATCCAGTCCTTGACATGAATTGATGTTTTTTGCATTTTGATGTATATAGCTTCTCAGATGGCGCTTCTATACTGAATTTTTCACAATTCCCACTCAGCACCATGTGAAAGGGGGGGGGACGAAAGGAAGCGGTCGTTCCGAGCACGGAAATTTAGGAGGCGCCAAATTTTTACTACTAACATCACTTCTAGCCTATCACAAGAAAAAGTTAATGGGGGGGGGGGCTAAATTGGAACTTTAAACGGGGCGCAGTTCTCTTTTCGCACGCCCCTGTTTCCATTTTAGCTTTATCTCAAGAACTAATGCACGGACTTTCATAAAAATTTAGATTCAATTAGTCCTTGATATTATTTGAGGGTAATTACATTTTGGTGGAAATCGCTTAAGAGATGGCGCTGCTATACTGCATTATTCATGATTAACGCAATAGCGCTATCTCAAGAACGAATTTTCATCAAAATTCAGATTCAGTAAATCTCTGACATAGATTAGTGTTATTTAGCTCTTGGTGTAAATTGCCCAACAGGTGGCGCTGATATGCTGCATTTTTTATGATTTCGCAATAGCTGTATCTCGCGCTTTCATGGATTTTCATCAAAATTCAGATTCAGCTGGTACTTAATAGAAATTGATCCTGATCAATTTTTGGTGTACATCACTCAAAAAAAAAAAAAAAAAAAAAAAACACTATTTTGCAGGGTGGGGGGGGGGGGAGTTCTGAGGTTTCTTTAATTCTTCTATCTTAGAAACTAATACACTGAAATTTTGGAATTGGCACATCCGTCTATTTTATCTTCGACTTTTGAAGGAAAATGAAAATTATATTACCTTCAGAGAAATCGATTAAAAATTTTAAAGTATCGATTAAATCGAGTTGGCCGTAGTATCGATTAAATCGATTTAAAAAATCGAAATCGCCCATCACTAGTGTCGCTCATTTTCTGCTTCATTTTCTTTGATGTATTTTGAATGTGGGGCAATTAAATACAAAAGTTTTTGAAAGTACATTTCAAAATTATTTACACTGCATTATTTGAAAAAAAAATTAAAGTTGTTTTTAAACAATATCTTTTTACATAACACGCTTACCTTGAAAAAATTATTTATCGGTTTTTTCAAAGAAAATAACAGAGTGTAAAATTAAAAAAAACGGTTAAAAACAAATAATGTTACAATAAGTAATCAAAAACGAAATAAAAATTTTAATTGCTAGCGTTGGTTTAAAATACTATTGTTTGAAAAAAAAGCATGAATTTTTTAGCTAGTTGTATTGGGTATTATTTATTTAACGGGATTGGGAAATAACTAATTGGCTTTCTTCTGAAAATATTTTTTTAACGCCAGTGGCTGCTTCAATGTTTCACACGGGGACTTGCTTTTCGAATTGTTTGATATTTTTGTAATTGGAAATTTCTCCCACTGATGATATGTTTTATTCACTTCGATGGAATGGAGAACTTGGCTATCTGGTGAATTAAATGTAACTCATCAAGGTCAAATTAATTTTTACATGATTTTTTAAAGTAATAATTATGCATTTTTACCAAAATTCTATTTTTTAAGGGGACAAAATGGTCGACTATTTTCCCAAGTGGGATATTGTTATCACCTCATCCATTTCAGATAGTCATATGCTGTGAAGTATTGTGGTATAGATAACCTCTCCCTCGGGAATTCACTACAACTCTGAAGCAAAATAAGAGTTCTCGATCTTGTTATCATCCATCCATCCATATTATATAAAAAAGGGAAATAGTTTTTGTTTGTTTGTTTGTTTATTGAACAACATACATCTGACTTGTGTGCTCGACATGAAGCCTGCTTATGAGCCATCGTCAATATACAGGGACGAGATAGCACACAAGGAAATATTACAACACAAGAGAAATACAACCAGGAGCTCCACACAAAGTGTGTGTGCAATGGAGCCAGTGGGATTCGAACCCACAACCTCACGATTAGCGGCATGATGGGAAATAGTTAAATGCCAACTTATTTAAATTTGTAAATAATATATTTTTCTGTTTCGTATTCTATAAATATAGTTCACAAAATATAATAAAAATCATATTTTATGTAATTTATTTACTGTTTATTTATAAAAAAAAAAAAAATATTCAAATGAATCTTTTTTATCTTGTTCAGTGAGATAAAATATTAAAGCATGTATTATAGAAGTCATACTTTAATGTGTATCTAATTCTAATTATATTTAACATTATTATTAATATTATTAATATTTATTATTAATCATATTTAACTATTTAACATGATTTACCTCTTTAATACGTAAATCATTTCTCTTAGAAATAGAAATTCGAAAGCAATTCCAGTAATTCTCACTTATTATATACAACATTTAATTTAAATTACGATCGCTCGGTAATGAAAATCAAGAAATCACCTCTCCAAATATGAATATTTCTCAAAGTGTTATTTCAGAAGAGCGTAAGTGCTTATAGGATGTCAAAATGAGTAGCTACTCCCATACGCATGATCTGCACATGTGCAATTCAAGTTTCATTATGTTATTCAGTAATTTTAAATACTTAGGATTCGGATTTATTGCATTTTACAATGAGTGATTCGCAAATTTAAAGACATGTTATTTAACTATAGATTTTGAAAAATAGCGATTTACATAATATTTTAAATGTAAAAATAATATACAGGGTGTCCGAAAAGTCTGGAAACGGTCGAATAACTCGAGAAATATATATCAGATTGGAAATCAAAATTATATATATTAAATATTTTTAAGTAAGCTACTCAGTGATACTAAATTTCACCCTCGCAACCATTACCCTGGGGATCAAAGGCGGTCCAACTTTGAAATGTTAAATTATAACCCCCATTTTTATTGCAGATTCGGAATCTACAGACTAAAATACGTAACTTTTGTATCTAATGTTTATTTCAAATCCTTCTTGATCACGGTGTAATCGGGCATATTCTACAGATTCATAGTTCTGTTTTCCCAACCATGTTTTGCCTTCTTGGAAGCTGAGTGGTGAGAACTTTTGACGTGAAATTCCTCGTCTTTTGCAGGAATAGTGTTTCTCGAAAACAGTCAAGGGCGATTATTTCGATAGTGCTACGGTGCAGAATGCTTTATGTGATTTTCTATGTAAAAATTAATTAAAATACATTAAATTACTTTTCTATTTGGATTTTTATTTTATCTAGTAAGTCATTTCTAAATAATGACCTGCTTATTTTGATGTTTTAATGTTTAAGTATGAACCTCCCCTCCCGAAAAGACAAGGGATATCCTCAGTTTTTGAGGGTGGGGTATTAGGATAATCATTGTTTCGATGAGTTGTGCCTTTGTTTTTTAATTATTTAATTCAAAGGAGCGGGCGGATGGGAGTATATGGGAATTACTACAGTGTAGAATAACATGCGACAAATTACTAAAGAAATGTAAGTATAAAGCTACTTTGTGCTGACTGTGCAAAGGATGGGGAAATACTTTCAAGTGAGGTTGGGGTTACAGATTTTGAAGACTGATATTAATTACTGCAAATACAAAATAACAAGTCAACAAAACATTTTTCAACAATTCTAATAAATATAATACTTTTTTGTAATTTATCTTTTTTTAATTTTACATTTTCTTCATTACTTTAAATTTAATAGCTTGAATTGTTTGAACAATTTTGATCTTTTATTGTTTTTTCTTTTGAAAAACAATTGGATTATTGCCAAAGAAACTGTTGATTATTGCCAAAGAAAAACGACTTTTTAATTTTCATACGGGATGGATAATGTAAAAAAATGTTTACTTATTTATTTATTTATTTTTGCAATAAAATATCAAACATGACAAAATATACAAACATAAACGTAATTTGCAAAAAAAATCGATTTGTTACTTAATTTTTTTAAGCCCGAAACGAGGCATTATTAATAAATTTAATTCAATTTTTTTCTGCGTTTAATTTTTAATGTTTGTTGGAAATAAGTTATACCAATTGAACATTTACAAATAAAAAAAAATTCAAAACTATACTATAGTTAAAATACTCTAAAATGTTAGATCTCGTTCGAATTAAATCTAAATAAATTTTAAACTTTTTTAAATGCTTTATTTGTCTTAAAAGTCTTTAATTATTTTGCAAACACTCTCATTTGCTTTTAATTTGTCCTGTCAATTATATTTTTGTTTATATACAAGGAGTCCAAAAAGTCGAACCCAAAAGTCGGTGTCCAAAATTCGAAAATTAATTTTATTCTTGTTTTATAATGTAACAATTGAAATTTTACAGCCTTTGTATTTAGAAGTAATGTAAATATGATAAAAGTGAAAGCGACAATGATGTCCGTTATCACCATCGTTATGCATGTCTAAAAAGTGCAAAATGGCATTTGACTGCCGTTCAAAAGTAGACTGCAATACAATAAAGAGTTCCACTACTTACACAATGAAAGAAATGGGACTTTGTCGTTAATAAAGAACAGTTAAATTAATTTATATTAAATCTTAAAAGCTAATAATTTTTATTTATTAATCGTGAAAAAATAAATTACACATGTACCTTTTTATGATGCACACATGCACCACAAGTCCCGAAAGTACTAAGGAATTAAAATATATTTTAGATAAAAAGATTAAAAAACTATTTTTTTCTATTCATTAATCGTTTCCCTGATTTGGACGTACCTCATAAGAGCAACGTCTTTTGTCAATCATGATGTGCCCTTATCATGTAAGGGCATACGTATTCCATTCATAATTTATAATTTTCACCAGTAAATTTTGCATCATTTAATGCGAACATTATTCTGATTCAATTTGGTAAAAAATTTCTTTTCGAAATACCGGCAATAAAAGATTAAAAATTCTGTAAAAGACATGAAACATAGGAATTATTTGAAAGCTTTTGCTAAAATATTGATCAGTAAAGTGGTTAAATTTATGAAAAACAATTTAAAATTTAAAAGACTATATTAATTTACTAAAAAATATGATATATCTCTAAGAAGTATTGAAAAATTTCTACCCTACTTGTTATTTTAAAGTTGCAGCAATCAATCAATCATGAAATCCTTTAATCACATCCCCTCCTGAAATTTAAGGGTTCGTAAGTATCCTGGAATTTCTAGAACAGGAAAATTTTCTTGTTGAAAATCACTGGTTAAAAAAAGGAAAAAAATCTAGTGTTTAAAGTAGCTTTATTTATTTTATAAAACAAATCTTGATATTTCACGTGGAAAATAACGGGACCTATAAGTAGTCTGAATTTACGATACTCCTTCATTCGTTGCACGGCCAGCAAAAAAAGATTCCATATGTTTATTTTTAAATGTTTTGTATTATATTTTTCTAAAGTAATAATTAAAAAAATATACACCTTTGTCACCCGTATAAGATTACTTTTTTAAAAACAGCAGAATCCACTGAAACGCATAATATACACACAATCCACTCCCAAATAATGAAGATTATCCTTTTTCACTTCAGGAAGGGAGGTGCTTATTTATACGTTAAAAGTTCGAAATACACAAATTTTTAGTTTGAAATGTTTGTCAGGATAAAATAAAAATAGAAATAGAAAACTATTATAATATATTTCAATGACTTTTTGTAGAGAAAGTCATATAAAAGACTATAGCACCATCGAAATAATCGCCACTCGCGATTTTCAAGAAACAGTATTCCTGCAAAAAACGGGGAATTTGACGTTGTCAAAAGTTCTCGCCAATCAAGTTCCAAGAAGGCAAAACATGGTTGGGAAAGCCGAAAAATGTATTTCTCGAATATGCCCGTTTACACCGAGATCAAGGAGGATTTGAAATAAACATTAAATTCAAAAGTTACGATTTTTCTCTGTAGATTCCGAATCTGCAATAAATAATGGGGATTATAATGTAAGATTTCAATGTTGGCCCCCCTTTGGCCCCAGGGGGTCAGTTGCATGGGTCAAATTTAATATCAGTGAGTAGCTTATTTAACACTAGAATCGCGGCGATGGGTCATTTTGACTCGTATCAAAAGATGTCGATTCGAACCAGAAAACTCTTAACAAAATAAGCTAAATACATGCTGAGCAAAAATATTTTTAATAAAGAACTGAAACAGTTTTAAATGAAAATTCCGGTCAGAAATATTTTTATAAAACTTGAATGAATTTTCCCGCGGTTCTAGTGTTAAAAACATTTAATACGTATATTTTTGTTTATCAATCTGAGAAATTCAAATTGGTTGAAGTAATAAAAACATTTACCCACATATTGTGTTCATAAATACATATTTCTTTAAATGTAGAGTAGTTAGTTAAGTCAATTGAAAAAACAAATACCTTCTTTGTATATAGTGAGGGGTAACGCCTTTTTTTTAAATTTAGATATTATTTTTTTAGAGATATCGACGAAAATGTAACGGTAAAATACTCATTCCCCGCTCTGTTTCCGCATCTATCAAAAATAAAATAAGAGGTTCAAAAATTAGGGGTTGTAGAAGTTAATCTAAGCCTTGCAGGAAAACTATAGCGAATACCCTAGGTCGCATAGTTTTTCAGAAAATTGAATTTTCCGTTACAAATAAATTTCGATTTGCTTTTAACAAAGGAGTTTGAAAGGGCTGAAGGTACTATATTCGTAGAAGTAAAAATTAATGTTGATAATGATTTTTAAAAAAATCGTTAATTATCAAAGCTATTAACCTTTAAAGACAAGGATGGTTTGGACATATCTGAAGACAAGATAATCATACGCTATGCGACATCGACTTTTTAAGCCTAGATAAAAGTTTTTCTCTATATATTTGTGTATTGCAATGTCCAGTAACTAATTCATATATTTAATGCACGGAGAACATTGAGTGCTAATAATACTCGCATGATCAGCTATTTCTACCAAAATAGGATAAATTGTTCGGACGTTTGTTCGGATGTTGAGTATAATTAACAATAAACGCACTGTATAAACAAATCTTTTACTGAAGATTTTAATTGCTAGATGATATACCTGTCACATAGGGACTTTTCTTGCTGTTTCGTTACTGTTATGCCCCCCCCCCCCAAAAAGAATGCCAGGTAACGTTGTGGGGGAAAGTGGTTAATATTTTTTTTTCTAACAAATACAATTCACAAAATTTGTATACAAATTTCATATCCGTCATAATTTACGTTAATAATTTATTTATTTATAAAATGAAATATGGAATATTAGGATGAATTATCTGTTATCTTGTTTTGTGAGATAATACATTAAAGCTTGTATTATAGAAATAATACTTTAATATGCATCTAAATCTAATTATATTTCAACTATTTAACGTGATTTTCCTCCTTGTTCCTTAAATCCTGTCTCTTAGAAATAGAAATCCGGCAGCAATTTCGATAATTCTCACTAAATTACCATTTAATTCAAGTTAAGATCGCTTGCTGATCAAATTTTAGAAATCATCTCTCGAAATATGAATATTTCTCAGTGTGATATTTCAAGCGAGCGTAAATGCTTATAGAATTTCAAACATAGTAGCTAAAGCCATACACATGATCTGCACATGTTCAGTTCAATTTTCATTAAGTCATTCACTAAATCCTTTGGAGTTGTATTTAGTGCATGTTACAATCTACTGAGTGATATGCAAATTTGAATACCTGATATATAGCTATAGATTTTGAATCAGAGATGGCTACATAACACTTTAAATGTAAAAATAATCTAAATGAGTCCTGACATTTCTGTTTGGTCCCATTTTTAGTGCCCCGTATGTAAAAATAAAAACAAAAACATTATAAGGTCACTCCTGTGTTTTCTGTCTGACGTGAGTAATTTTTTTCCGAAGCTAGGGAAAATGGGAAGTTTAAATTCGCTAACGAATAAACAATCCCTAATAAAGAACATTTGCCCACATATTGCATTCACAAAAATATTTAAGAAAAATGTAGATGGGCTAGTAATTTGAAAAAGATATTTCTCTTGTATATCTTGTGGGATGATGCCGAACTCAAATATATATATATTTTTAAAAAATAGGTATTAATTTTTTAGAGATATTGCCAATGTTGTATTGACAAAATATTAACCCCTCACTTAGTTTCCGAAACTACTGAAAATAAAATTATGAAAAGTTTAGGGGTTGTAGAAGGTTATCTGAACCTTGCATTAAAAATATACCGAATACCGTTGGTCATGTAGAAAATTGCATTTCTCACTTACTCATACATTTCGATTTGCGGGCGTTCAATAAAGA
This sequence comes from Maratus speculifer, assembly GCA_964019185.1. Taxonomy (NCBI): domain Eukaryota; kingdom Metazoa; phylum Arthropoda; class Arachnida; order Araneae; family Salticidae; genus Maratus; species Maratus speculifer. Next base: position 161,810,825 of record OZ025294.1, on the reverse strand, counting down.
GATGAGAAGAGCATACATATAGTCGTAGGTACATATAGTCGTAGAAGTATAAAATTAATCTTGATAATGATTTTCGAAAACAAAAAATTAATAATTCAGTAACCTGAGCTATTAACCCTAGAAGACGTGAGTGTTTAGACAAACATAAAGACACGGTTGGCGTACGCTATGTGGTATCGACCATTAAAGCTTAGAAAACCTTAGAAAAATTCTTTAAGTACATGCTTGTATACTGCTCTAACTAGTCACTAACTCATATAGTTATTCTATGTAGCCCTCTATACGCGAGTAATACTCGCACTTGATCGGTTATTTCTATCGAATTACGATAAATTATGTTTGTTTGATTGTTGCGTGCGATTATTCATAAACGGACTATACAATATATGAGGACCCCAGAAGCCAAGGGGTATAAGTGACAAAATTGAAAAAACTGAGTTAAGTGCACAGGGTACCTGGAAATATGCTTTTTTCATTTCAGGTAAAGAAATATAGGTCATTTTCTGATTTTTTGGGGAGTTATAGAGATAAACCACTTTTTTCGAAAAACAAACAATATTGATTAATTATACATTTAAAGAAAATTGTACTCAATTTTTTTAACAGTTATTGAAATGAGAGTTCAAAGATTAGAATGCAACAAGCAGATGTTTCCCATTTCAACTTAGCCAATTGTTTTTGATGTTCCAATTTAACATCAATTATCTTTAAACTCAATTTACTCCAAATCGACATTTTGTCACTTGTACCCCTTGGCTTCTGGGCTCCTCATATAAGATATATCATTTATATATAAACAGTAATATGAAAAAACTAATTAAATTTAAAAGCGCATACCTAATTTTAAAACGCACTTTCCAATAATTATTACGCAAAGAGAGTACTAATCGATTTCCTTTGTGTGTTCCCGTGAATTAATTTTTAAAATGCTATGAATGCTTTTTTTTAAAGTGATCGTAGTAAAATTACGTGATTTATATCAGTTTCAATGCATTTGAAATAGCGTTACGTCATTAAAATACTTTCCAGATGATTTATCTCCATACATAATAATGCAATCTTCTTTTGAATGTCCCTATAAATGAACTATTACTAGTACATACTGCATATACAATACTAAACATGTTTCTGTGATTCTAAATAAGCCTTATGAATTGCTTGAATATACTATTATATTTAATTGAGTTACAGCGTGAACAAACGGACAGAAAATCGGATGCATAAGCACTTTTCAGCTTTGTGGGAAAGTGCTAAAAATGCAAATACGGGACATCCCGCTCCCCTTTTGAATACCATAGATGCTTTAAATTAAACGAATATATGTACTAAATACAGTCGGCTCTTGTTAATTGGAACTCGTCAGGACCACAAGAAATGTTCGAATTATTCGAAGTTCGAATTATGGAAAGTATGAGGAGAAAATATGCTATTATTACAAAAAAATAATGTTATAGTGTTTTTTTAATTTATTTCGTCAACATTTATCATTAGAATAATATTTAATATTAAATTAAAATACATAAATACATAAAGTAAATAAGGGATTAGAAACAAGCACAATGGAAGAAAAAATTTGAGGTTTCACTGACGGACAGACAGGACACTAAGAAAGTGTATATGAAATGCACGGATTTATATGTATAATCGTTCGGATCAATTCTCAGCAAAATGAAAGAAAGAAAGTTATTTCAAAGATATAAAGTCCGGGAGAAAGTAGGGAAAAATGCAAAATCGAAATTCTGATTAGTTCAACTTAAACGAAGTCAACAGAAAATCAGTTCGAATAAACGAAAGTTTTTAACATTATTCTGCTATCGAAAATTTTGGGACTTCATGTTGAGTTCGAATTAAGTGAAAATTCAATTTATCCGATTTTGAATTAATGAGAGTCAACTGTAACGAAAATTTCGTTAAGTCTGCTTATTTTTTTCAATTCTACTTAATCGATTTTTTTTTGGGGGGGGGGATTTTTATTGTTTGCTAGATATTTTTTTTTCAGGTATTTTAACAGATATTTTTCTTTGCTTATGAAACTTTGTGTGACAGTTCTGTAGTCAGGTTAACTCTGTCATGACTGATTAGCCTTTTAAAATGTTCTAATCGGATGATTTTGATGACATTTGCATTGTTAATTAGATATATTTAGTGGTGGTTTTAGTATTTTGCATATTGTTCTACATTGTTTAATCAAATGTTTTTGTGACAAGTTTTGTAATAAGGTAGATACAATTAAGAAATATTTCCCTTTGAAAAAAGTTAAACTTTACAGATTTAGTTTATTATTATTATATTTATTGTTGTTGTTGCTGTTATTATTATTATTATTATTATCATTATTATTATTATTATTATTATTATTATTATTGTTCGTCATTTCCACTTTCTATTTACTTGTTAATCGTCTTCAAACGTAAGACTGTCTCCGACTATCTTATTTTGATTTTTAACATTCGAAACAGCATCATGCAAGTCACCAATCCATTATCTAGAAGTTCTTCAATTTCTAATGTATGTTCTCTCTTTTGCATATATAAAAGAATTAAATTAAAAGGAAAAAATGCAATTATCCATATTTATAGCAATCTATAACTAGAAAAATACTCTCAGATTTACTTTAGATATACACAAGCTCTGATTTCCCAATAGGCATGCTTCGCTTTTAAAATTCAGAAGGGCACAAAATTGAGAAAACAGAATCCCCAAAGTTTTATCTTGCATTAATTACATTCCAAATTCTAATTTCTTAACAAATTGTTGCATTTGTTGCGTCTTACTTCCACAAAATATGTACTTTATATTGCTCTGTGGTGTTTATGAAAATGTCAATGTACATGTTATAATGTACTATTTATTCTATTTTGCCTAATATTTAGAAAAAAGAATAACTTGAAAAAAACTTCAACAAAATCTTGATAATTCTTTAAATTCATTTAGAGCACACACACACACACACACACACACACACACATATATATATATATATAAGAAAGTATTTTAAGGGTGTATTCCAATTCAAAAGTGCTTATTTTCTCATATATTTTTACGTTTACTTTTGCTCTCAAATGCATCAAACTGAAACATTATCTTATTTAAAAACTGTGTAATATACCATGCTTGTAGATTTTTTGATAAAAGAAGAAAATATTTAAAAAAATGCTGTCAGAGTTGGCACTTTGCACCGAATTTACCAAAGCGAGAGATCTGAGAACGAAAAAAATATTCCTACTCAGAAAATAATTGCTTATAACTCAAATTCTAATGAATTGAGTAAAAAATGATATCACACACTATCGTATACATCTCTTTAAATATCACCTCAGCAAGTTTCATGTTTCTACTTCTAAAAATTAGTTAGAAGATGTATCAGAAAAATTTGAGCTCTTGAGGGCGGAAAAAAATAAAACTATAATTTCTGACGTGTATTTTTTTTACATATAGAGTGAAATATTATTGAATTTGGTTGATATGGCACAACATAAAATTAAAGAAATATTTCAAAATATTGTTATATATTTTCTTCATTATATTCAGTTTTTGAATACATATAAAGAAACATAAAAAAGGTTATTTAATTATATATATACATATATATATATACAGTGGCAGTCAAAAATTTCCGGCCAACAAAAATTTTTTAGTTAATTTGTAAATATACCCATATGAAGAGGAATCTCAAAGTGATATTTATACATTTTATTGACATAATAGTTAGGAACTGACTTATAGAAGAACATTTAAGTATCAACAAATTTAACTGACAAAATTAAGTATAATGGAAAACGCATGTTCTCAAAAGTTTTCGGCCACCTTCACAAGTTTGTAAAAAAGTGGTAATATAATAGAAAATTACAGTGATCAACAACATTTACAATTAGTATTTTATCGTATTAATATTTTATTAGCCTTAGTAATAAGTACTGCGGCGCAGCAACGTGACATTCATTCAATCAACGGTTAAAGATCGTCTATGGTACGTTTTTGCCACATTTCTTGCAATCTTGGCGAAATTTCGGCTGAGTTGGAATATTTATAGTTCCGCAGACTTTTGTCAACTTCTTTTTTTAAAGATTTTCTGTTGGATTCATGTTGAGAGCTTGGGCTGATCATTTCAAAAACGAAATTTTTTGTGCGAAAACCGTTGCTTATCGTACCGTTTGCAAACATTATTTATGTCGTTATCATGTTAAGAAAAATAGTTGCGACCAAATTTTTTTCTCTAATAATGCAGAAAATAGTCTTGCAAGATATCCCTATACATTGTATCATTCACCTGGCTGTGGATTTCAAATAACGGACCGACACTTTTTGAAGAAAATACTCCCCACGGCATAACGTGTCCTCCGCCATGCTTCATTGTAGGAATAACATAGGTCGAATAATATCTTTTGTTTTTAGGTCATCGGACTTTGTGTCTGCCATCACTTCCAAAACTGTTTCGAATTCGATTGATGGAAAAATAGAACTTTTTTCCCGTTTTCACTTGGCCAGACTTCGTATTTTTTTTAAAATGCCAGTCGGGTACGTATGTATTTTTTGTAACTCTGAAAAAATTTTGACACCGACTCTTCCATAAAGTTATGCATCACGTCAGCATGTTGATACGGTATACGGTCTTATTTCAGCAATATTTTCATTCCGTAAATCGTAGTATATTGCAGCGGAATTTTTATGCGGATTATCAATTGTTTTTCTCCTGATAATTCTGTGCACAGGAATAGTAATTTTCCGGAACGGGATCTCCCGGACCTCTGAAAGTACTGAAGGCCACGGCCATCTTTATATAATTTTTAAATATCGTTTACGGTCGGTTTTAACGATCGATAACTTTGCCGCAATATCTCGAGAACTTCGAATTTTATCCCTTTGCATTAAGCACCTTCAGTATTCAATGAAAATGATCACGTGGTCAGAGGTCATTTACATATTCCTAACATTTGAAGCAATTGTACTTCTTCTTTGCTGAAACCTTTTGGTAAATAAATCGAAGAAACTAACTGGCCGGAAACTTTTAACCGTCACTGTATATATATAATGAACTGAATCAGTGCATAGAATAATATTTGCAACATTCACTAATGTCGAATTTAGAAAACATTTCTCGAATGAAAGAGGCCCGCATAATAACATTGTTCTTCCCATAGCTTGAGACGTTTACCGGGCGCTGGATACACACACACAAAATTTATGAGTGTTTTAATTTAATTACCTCACGTAAGAAAAATGCTGCCCACATAAAACTGCTGGTTGTTAAAACAGTGGTGGTTGGAATTATAAGAACAATTGGAAATATCACAGAAAAAAATTATTTCTTAATTAGTTAAAGTAAAATTTATACGTAAAATGTTTTTTTATACTAGAATTCATTGTAGAATGTAAAACATTGGAAAATACAAAATATGAAAGCTTTGCGATAATTAACAAAATATGTCGCTGGACAAAATTATAATTTTCACTTGAAAAACACTAATAATTAATAATCTCACCTTTCTTCTCTACACCTTTTATCTGTCAGGATGTTTTCGAGATGGACAGTTCCTTGAGAATGTTTTGGTTAAATTTTGATCAGGATTTTCCGATGGAGGAAACGAGTTCTTGCTTTTTTTTTATATTGAATACCATTTTTGTATGCTTCGTGTGTCAAAATAGCACACAAATTTTCCATTTGATTCAAATCAGCTCTTTTGGCCAGCCAATTAAGTAATTTTAATAAATTAGCATCAAACCACAATTTTGAAATTTGGAAAACATGTTTAAAGGCATTTTTCTACTGCAAAAATAGTCTGCTTTCGTTATTAATGATGCATCCGGTAAAATGTTACTGACCAATACATCAACTTAACATTCAGAATGCATTCTACCATGCACAAAAAACTTATTGGAGTAGTTCCCCCAATTGCGAAACCTCCCCAGAAAATTACTAAACCACTTCCAAATGAACTCTTTGAGAAAATTTCCTTTTCTCTTCGGAGATCCTACCGGAAGTAGCGAAAAATATCTTGTCATCCAAATTAAAGCTTTTCTCATTGGTGAAAACAACATCATCCCACTTTCTTCCAAAATTAATGCATTTTTTGGCAAACATAATCCTCAGTCTCTTATGAGCTTTTGTAAAAGGTGGTCGTGACATATGTTTACCATAGCAAACCTAATGTTTTCTTTTAGTAAAAGGTGTCGACCATTTAGAGTACTTCACTCTAAGCTCAATTCACGTTTTATTTCTGTTATCGTTTATTTTATGGAGCAAGTTTGCCTTATTATCATTCTTTTCTTCCGTACAGAAACAGACAATGGCCTACTTGTATGTATTTGCCGTCGATATTTACCGGAAATTTAAGATAACTATAAATAACCGTTCTTAACCTATTAATCTTTGTCGCAATTTGGCGTACAGAAGATCCTGAACTTTTAAATGCATCTGCTTTCCTTTTCTGAAACTCCGAAAGCTTTGTACTTTGCGGCATGTCTGAAAAACACAATATCACGATCCTATCGACGCTTACTACGCATATATATTGTGCGGGAGTTCCATGTGCAGATAAAAAAAAACATGCTAATTTTACTTTTTAGGACACACAAATATAGTTTTTCTTACAATTTTGTCCATATCAGTCGACTTATAAATCTATAATACATTTTACGAATGTAAATTTTCTACATATTTCCATAAAATCTCATAAAATAGGCTTCATTTTTCATTGTTTATAGCCATTAAATTTGCATAAGTTTGAGGCTAAATGCAGCCAAGTTTTGACAATTTTTGTCTTGTCCTTATAATTTTGATCACCAATGTAGTCCATTTAAATTTAATAAAATTTTATTTTTTTCTGAATATTAACAAGAAGGTATTGAAAAATGCTAATTTAGCGAATCAGTTAGAATAGCCTGTAATATGCAGTATTATCCTCAAAAAGTAAAGAAAGAAAGAAAGAAAAAGAAAAAGCGAAATATATTTCCCTTACATGAATTTCTAAAAAAGAATTGCAGTCGAGATACGATTATTGATTTCTTTAAATTATTTTTTTTATTGGTAGTGATTTAAATACATAGAAGAGCAATCAAAAAGGTTTATTAGTATTCAAAAAATACCTTACTTACATTTGTGACTAAACATTTTTTTTTCATTTATCTTTTTACGTGGTTTTTCATAAAATTAAATTATTTTTTGCATCGACTTTAAAACAACTTTTTTTCGTAATAACATTTCACCTCTCAGCTTGTATTCATTTGTCATTCCCACGATGAGTGTTTCATAACAGCGCAGTTATGTTTTAAAAGCAGTAATGCGATGTTGTTCTTCAGTAGCATGAAGATTAATTATCTGCGGACCGTCGTGTTACATTTTCTCGATGGATTTCTTTTCTTTTTAAGTTTTAATGCTTTTTTTTTCTCCGTTAAAATATGTTTTAGGACATAATTTGTTTATATCATTGGAAGAGCCTTAAAGTTTTGATGAAATGTGTTGAAGAAAAAATATCAAAGAAATTCCTTTGTTTGTATTCCAGAAACTTTCTGGAAACACAAAATTTAAGGCTTATTCTGCACAAGACTTGAAATTTTATGCTCCTTCAAATCGTAGAGAAAGCGACTCGAAGGCGTGTAAATCACCATTAGTGTACGATTTTTTTTTCACTATTTATGAAAAAAAATTGAAATCGGCATATCAGTTTAATTGCGAGAAAAATAGTAAAAAATTACATTTCGAATTTTTTAATAAAAATTTATATTTTATGACTCGCACCCTATGTACATATTTAAGATTTTAAAATATTGATTTGCTATATTTTGCATTTAAACTGAACTAAATAAATTGATTTTATCAGCACAACACTTTTTCTTCTCACGCGTGCAACTTTCTTTATATAATTATTCTGTAAAAGTAATAAAAGTAAATTTTGCCTTAATAGCGCGATCGAAAATTCTTTTGCTTTCGAAGAACAAGTTACAATATTTTATCAAATGTAACTAACTGAGATGGACAAAATATGGATTATTCGATCTTTGGACTGTTGTTCATCAGTTATAATGATCATATGGGCCAGACTCATGGCATATAAACTGATAACTAAGGTGTTTTCAGGTATGTGCCAGATGTGGCACATCGTGCAATGAAGGGCTAACATTATCAGTTTTAATGTTTAGTAAAATTTATATTAATAATGTATGAAAAAACTTAAAATTATTTATTTTTTCAGAGTATCTCTTCAGACACACTGACACAACCACAACATTAAAATCAAATTAAATTCAGGGGCTCATAATGAATGCTTCTAAAGCACATGCACATATCGTGGCTATGCGTCAAAATAAATGTCGCTTACTGAATTCGATAAATCTTATTATAATTCATCCAATCGTAGTTTATTATTATAAATATCTCTTAATGTGAGACTAATTAAAAAGGTTCCAATTCAATTAAAAAATTTTTTTTTGAAGATAACTGCGTTTTAGACGTAGAATTCTCTTTCTCTTTTGTCTTATTCTTTTTCTGTAGTCCTTCATCCATTTTTAAATTTTAACAGATATATTGTTTAACAATTTTGTACGCGTTTGCTATCAGATTTTATTTCATATAAGTAGTAATTTTTTATCACTTGAAAAAAAAAAAAAAGGTTTTTAAAAACATTATTTAAAAATATTATTTGATACAGTACACAGTGTCAAAATGAAGGTATACGTTTAAATTTAAAAAATATGAAATAAATTACGTAAAGTTTAAGATCCTAAATAAATATCTAACAAAACATCACATTAACTTGTTAATTTTTTTTTCTTTTGCAAAAGAAGAAATTTTTAAAGGGAAAACTTCGAAATATTTTAAGATACACCTAGGAAATGATTTAATACAATATAGTAATAAAAATTTAGTTTGTTACCTTAAAAAATATTTATTAAGATACAATTGAAGATTTTAAGAAATTATTTAACTAAGTTAATTTAACTAACTTTATCTTACTGTAATTAACTATTTTTAAGAGACTGCATATCTAATTCTAATTTCAAGAACACCTACTTTTGATAAAACAAATCAATATTAATGAACTCTTTTAAAACCACATAGAAAATTCACTATTTTCGATGAAGTTAATGGAAACTTGTCTAAAATATATTTAGAAATATATCAATAAGAAAAATTCAATCTTTGTTACATAACTTTCAAACTTAACATATAATATTTTTATTTTTGGTTGATTTCATTAGTTATTTTTTAAGAATAATGTAAGTTTTCTTAAAAATCATCATACTAAGCATTAAATTCTATAGATATACGGTTGCATTTTTTTTTTCAAAAAAAAATATATATATATACATTCCGAATGAAATATATTGAAATAGAGAAACCTCACCGGTATAGAAACGATTCTTTTATTCCGTCTCCAAAACCTTTTCCATTCAGAAGTCTATTTTCTAGGGAATTCCTTTTGTGTGATAGAGTCCAACCGACGTTCGAAAGGAATTTAACATCATGGGCATCTGTTGCCCATTAATCATCCAATTTCAACTTGAAGAACAAACTTTCCGAGAGGTTTCTATACAACCTATTTCCTTTTTTCAAGTTATAACCATGATATGTATTTCTGACACTTAAATAATCTAGACTTCATTCTATAAAAAAATCTAAATTTACTTTTTGAACTTTTCAAAAATTATTCTGAAATTTAACGTTTCCATAATTGAGATTTTTTTCGTTTTTTTTTTTTTTTTGAAAACAAATACTGTTATTTTTACCATACAGTTATATGAAAGTGCGTGTAATGCGAATAGATTCTAATATGCTATTAATCATTAATGCACGAATTTAAAATCTAAAATTTTCCTTGTGTAAAGCTTTAAATGTTTGTAATGATTTTCTTAAAATATAACTTATGAAATTCATAAAATAAAGAATAAAATCACAAAGCACATAAATCACCAGATTTTTAAAGATAAATGATAAAGTATTTTTTCTTTTTAGGCTGATATATTCTAGTAGAAAATAATTAAAAAAAAATAATAATAAGATTTATGAAGGGAAACTAAATTTGATTTGTGCTTTTAAATACAATTCCAGTTTTTGATTAAAGTGTGATAGTTTGAGTTGTAATGGGAATGTACAAATGGAAGTAAGAAAATAAAAAAAAATAATATTTTGTAAGATTTTAAAAGTGTATTCAAAATAACACTTAAACTCAAAATAGCATTTTAAAATTTCATAGCCGTTTTCTCATTGTATAATCGTAATTAACTTTTTATTAAGCTATAATTTGATTGATATATTTTCTTTTAACTCTTCAGTATATACTTCTATTTTATTTTTTTCTACTTTTAGCTGTTAAATGTTTCTTGCTGGAAATTAACAAACGTTTGGCATATTTTTGAGAGCTCGGTTTGGTTTATGAGTGAATCCATTGTTGAGGAAATCATATACATTTTTAAAAGCAATAAGGGAAGCACATGGTTTTAACAAAATTACACCAATACTTACACCGATAAGTACCACAAAATAAATAAGGCCTAGCAGTTAATAGAAGAAGAAAACTTCATATTCCAAAACCATAAAACTTCAATGCTCATGACGTTAAAACTAGAAAAGAACATAAGGACAGAAATCGGGATGTTGCAGCAACATAATTTCACTGCCTTAACTGTAAAATCCAATTGTTCAGCATAGATTATTTTATTTATTTATTTTTTTAATAGATGAAATTTGAAAATGTCTCAACAATGTAATTTGCCAGAATCCATGGAATAGCATATTATAGGTAAACTTGAATCTGGGCAAACACAACGACGTGTTGCAGACGTTGCTCGAATCACCAGACGTGTCGTTGTAAGGCTTTGGAATCAACTCCAAGTGACACGGAATATTAGACATTGACCAGGGTAAGGTCGACCAGGCGCAAATACAGAAGTAGGTGACCGGTATATACTGTGAACAGCTCGCTGAAACAGAACAGATAATTCTACTCAGCTGCAAAAGCCGTTACTCTTAGCAACATTACGATGGGTGACTATCCAAACTTTACGCAATAGGCTTCATCAGGGAGATCTCTATGCTAGTATACTTATGATCTGCAATCTGTTGAGCCCGAGCCATCGAGCTGCTAGAATAAGATGGGCTGCTGAACAACGAGATAGGGAGCAACATGACTGGAGACAAGTGCTGTTTTCAGACGAATTCCAATTCAGTCTGTAGTGTGATACACGACGTGTTTTCGTATGGAGGGAAAGGGGCACTCGAAATAGCCCTATATTTGTTCGTAATATGCCACGATACAGACTAGGTGGTTTGATGGTATGGGATGGAACGAGCACAGGGGGATCTACGGGCCTGCGTATCATTTGGAATGATACTTTGACGGCCCAAAAGTATGCACACGAGATACTGAGACCTCATGTCATACCTTACTCTCTAGCCATTAATGATTCCTTTGTTTTCCAGCGTGACAATGCCAGATCGCGTACATTTCGTATTGTGAAGAACATGTTTGAAGTTAAAACAATAGGGGAAACCGGGGCACGTTGGCCCAGTTTTATTATGTTATTTCTTATCAATACCTAAATTTTGTTTATTTTCAGATGTAATATTTTTTTACAATACCTATCACATTTAACTAGTCAGGAAAACGCTTACTTTTAGTTAATATGAAATTTTAAGAACTTTATGTATTTAGTTAGGATGTGATGTCGTGTGGGCCAACCTACCCTGTGCACGGGGGAGGGGTGCCTATTGAGTGGAGTCCGTTGGCCTGCAATGCTCTTTTTTATGTTTATTTAGAAGTTAAATAAAATTCATAATAGCGAATAGGAACTTTAATGCATGTATATAAAAAAATTTATTTGCAAATTAAGTTTACCAATCAGAGGGATCATTGTAATGAATGCATTCAAAATATAATCCATTAACCTCTTTTCGAACACATTTCACATGAGCCCAATGTTTGCAACTCACGCACTAGATCCATTCTTCCTCTGGCATACTTTGATTAAACTCCTTCACACAACGTAGACAGATATTGTCTTCGTCTTCCTCATTGTCACTTTCTTTAATAGATTTCTTCTTTGTTTTTTGACGGTTCAGATCATTGCATCTAGGCTGTGAGGGATCAAAGGAAAGAAAATCTTTTTCACAGATTGCTTTCCTTCACGTTTTTTGGTCTGATTTCTTCTTTTAATACCCTTTTTAATTTTGGCACTATTTCTTTCTCCTGTGCCTTTTGTTGTTGTTTAAGAAATCATTTGATAGGAGTGTCTGTGAGGATTGTAGAAGTTCTCTTCATTCTATTCGAAGCCTTTTTCTTCTTTGGCTTTGCATTTTCGAATGGTCTAATGTCCTCATGTGTTACAGTTGTCTTGCATGGTGCAGGCGAAGATATGGTAGGTACATCTATAGAAATAGGCCTACCCATAATTATCTGGGTTTCATTAGAAGCTTTACCAATTGCTTTATCGTGCGTGCTTGAATGCTTTGGTCTATCACTGACATACGAAGGCATGAAATCAGAGTGGGTAAAAACATTCCTATTGAAAGGACATATTCCAGTTATCTGAAAATCTAATGTTATATCAACTGGATTTATTGCATTGGGAAGGGCAATTTTCACAATTCCCAGAATGTCGTAGATGGTCATAGGGCGTCTATTAGATGTCACCCAATCATCACACGCTGAATTAACATATTTTCTGAATGGGTCATAAACTGTGCGATCCAATGGCTGTAGCTTATGTTTACAATGGGTCTAGAAAGACGAGTCCAGCGTGTCCCAACGTAAGTGGGCCAACTTGCCCCCTCGCCATGTTTGAAATACTTTCGCTATTCTACACATATCTTAACAACATTTAATATTTATTGTTACATCAAAAAGATTTGTTATAAATTGAACTTTCAAAACATTACTCGCTTCTGTTCTTTGAAGTATCTCTTGAGAGCATTAACACTTTCTGCACACTAACGAAAATTTGCTTCGAGATCGACGAAAGTGAAAAATCAACGTTGTTCTTAGTTTGCTTTTGTTAAGCGAACTAAAACTCGTGGAAGGTAGGGGAACACGTTTTCTAACATGTTTCTGGACTTGTGGCGACATCTGGTGACTAGTTTGAAAATTAAAGCAAATTGGCCAACCTACCCCTATGGCCAACGTGTCCCGGTTTTACTTATAACGTATGGGATGGCAAGAGTGCTCTTCTGACCTGAATAGTATCGAGCAGGCTTGGGACATACTTAGACAACGGACAGCATCGAGACCAATGCATCATTTTTAAACAATATATATATATATATATATATATACAGGATGTCCAGTAAATGACTGACCCATTTTGAATGTAAATAACACAACAGATAAAAAACGGTTTGAGAAAAAAATGCACCCGTTTGTTGCATTGTTATTAAAAAAATCAATGCATTTTTTAAATTGCATTTTCTTCAAATAGTTCGAATTTCGGCCAACAGATCACACTGGCCAAATTCTACGCCTTTTTACAGCCAAATAAATACATTCGAATCAGAAATTTCACTTAACAAATGAAGAAATATGTAAGGCTACATACTACGAAATAAATTTCCTATCTATTTTATTACATATTTTTTTTTATTCAAAACCCGTTTATTTCATTTAAATAGGCGTAGTAGTTGGCACCTCTGATAATGTATATAATTTATCTGTGACTCAGTTTGGAATTATTTATTACAGGGTGCTTCAATAAAGATGGGTGAAACTTTATATGCTGATAGTACACATCCAAACAAACACCTTTTATTTAAGAATGCATAGTTGGAAAGAAAACGCGCAAAGATGCTGACACAAATGTTTATTTCAGTCAAACGTTTAAGCTTCTTTCCTGTTGCGAGTTATCTAGTAAAGAATGAAATTAATAACATGCAACAGGGATATGGAGAAAATAATAACGCTTATTTAAATTTTTACATCAATTAATAGATAAAAACCCGACGATCCGAGAGCGCACCTGTCGATCGCGGTGCGAGTATTTTATAAGATGTTCCCTTTCACTAATTATTCACTAGTCCTTCCTTAATTTACGGAACTGCTAACTGAAATTCCAGAAGCTCAAGGATTATACGGAGAAAGGTGCTTCATCTTGCTTTAGCCAGTCAATCGTTCTTTGTGTGTTTTTGCTTCGAATAATAATATCACATTCGGTTCCTACTAGCACATTTGCGATTTAACCTTTTCAAAGGCAGATCTAGCTACCTAATTCGAATTCCAAAACTGAGAATTGGTATTAGGAATATTTTAATAAAAATGTCCTTTTCTAATGAAAGTGCTATATAGCGGGGTTTTATTCTCTAAGAAATTCGTTATGGTGTCTGTCAATTATTTCATCCTTTCACGAACAGAATTTTTCTGCCCCTGAAAGGGTTAATTACAAACATGTATTCTTTGACAAAAATTGTTTGTTTGGATGCGTACTGTTATCTCTAAAATTTTTGCCTAATTTTTATGAAATACCCTGTATACACCATTCTGGACAACAAGCATGATACTATTGGTCTAAAAATATACCTAATCATATATAACAAGTTCAAAACCACCAAAACATATATAACAAGATAAGGTTCCCAAAGAAAAAAAACATAAAAGAAATATCACTTAGTTGAGTTCTGGTTTTTCATGAAAAATATTTGTCTAATGTTTCATTATGACAAAATTCGGTTGGACTAAATTAGTAATAAATGCATATTTATGCACAAAATACATCTAAGCATAATACTCACGTATATGCTATACCGAAATGAGATCTCATATGGCAAAATCTATTTTAGTACATTTTGATTTAACAGGATTATTATATAATGTGACAAATAACCCTCATTTCAGTTATGTGCACACCAGAACGTGAATGCTCTTGAAGGATTGTCAAACAACCTATAGCTGATTATAAAGCATTCACAAAATATACATTAATAAAGTATATCACATAATCTTCACGTTCGAATGAATCAAAATCACACGTACAGTGATTTAACAGAATTTGTTCATATAGTTTGTTTCATATAAAATATGCATTTTAGACATATAATGATATGAAATAATCTCTTAGCAATATTAATGTATTATCTCCCGTACGGTTATTGATATTGACATTGACAGAAGGATAACTGTACTTGCATCTTTGTTTTGTAAATTTACACATATGCACACAAAATTGGACTTTTACTGACATTTACTTATCAGTTTAAAAACATTGAAAAAACAGCGTGGTTTAATTGATTTTTGAGTTTAATATCAATTGTATTATTTTTTAATATACGTAAGTGCTATTTTTTAAAACGCAAATAATATTAAAAATTTTAAATAAATATTTCAAATCACTGCATATTGTACAAATCAAAAGATTTTTTTATACACTTCATTTAATATGCAGTGAAATGTGTGAGGTTACAAATATTTAAAGATAAAAAAATTCAATTTTAAATATTCAGCAAAATTTTTATAATATTTATATTTCATAATCATGAAAGTCGTAAATTTAATCTATTGCAAATACATATAAATTATTTCCAAATATATATTTTATGAGTTTTCTTAAAATGAATGATGGGATTTTTCAAGTGTTAAAATTTTGAGACAAATTCATTACTGTGAAAAATGTTCCATAACTTAGGTTTAAAGTATTTATTAGTGTGTCGATTTATTAGTGTCTCAGGAAAAATTCTGATTTCTTTTGAAAGATTTTTTTCTACTATTAAGCTATTTTACACAATATTTGATGTTCATAATTATTCTGACAAGAAAACAAAGCTTGGTGACATCATCGATATATATATAATAACATAGAAATAGAAGAAGAAAAAACTCTTCGGATGAAGGAATTTCGCTTTTAAAAAGACAGATATATTTATGTATCCTGTAAAATAAGTTTAACTGACCAAGTTTAAATCGACAGTAGTAGAAAGAGGGAAAATCAAACCTGACTAACATTACAACAAATTAGTGTCGACGTAAGTTAATGATACCAAGCAATTTGGAATAACGTCTACTTTTAAATAAATTTTCTTAGAGAGTTTTGTTTTTCTAATGGCGTTGCTAAAGTTGACGCAACAAATGAATTCCAACCCCTAATATCAACTAATTTCAATTAGTCTAAATACAAATTTTCCGAAAAATCGTAAGATTAATTTCAGACGAATTAAGTATTTTTAAAGAGCATAATATTTTTGTATCAAAATTTGTCAGTTGCTAAAAGACTGCCAAATTATTATGTCAATTCTATTTATATATAATTTCTTGTCAATACAACCGGTTCAATCGATTATTATTTTTCGATTACTGCTAGAAAAAAAAGGTTTCATTATAATGAGTAATACATAAGGTATATATAGTATATATGTATTTTATTTGCATATATGCTTTTCCGCATGTAATGGACTGCCATCATTTTAAATTTTCTTTATCATAATTTGAAAATGACAAGGAAGAAAATTTGAGAATTAAAAATTTACATAGTACTGGAAATAATAATTTTAAATATACATAAAAAATATAGTTTGCAGTTTATATATATTTTTTCGAGCATTAATTTCACAATTCATTTTATGAAATTTTTAAAATTTCAAATTGTGATTATTTAATATAAGCTGCCAAACATATGACTAATCATGTGAAGACAGTTTTTATTTTATGTACAATTAATCAAAATGTAAAAAAAGAAACCTTATGAATCATATTTAAATAAATAATGTTGAATAAAATTATCTGAATAAAAAATTTATTACAGAACATCATGCTACTGATAAGAGAGAGAATAAGTTGTTAAATGCATATATCCAAAATGTATTACCCTGTAAATAAATATAATTATATTATATAATCCTTTTGTAGAGCCGAATTCTAAAAATCAATACTCATTTTTATTTATTTATTTATACTTACTCACATAAAATGTTTATATAAAGATTAAAAACTATTGCTATAAATATAAATATGAACATGAGCGATACCGACAGAAAAATGTCTTGTAAAGATTAAAACTTAGAATATGGAATAATAAAAATTATCCTGTATGTATATCTAATATTTTTCACTGTGGATTGGTTTTAAAATTGTGAAACTAAATGTTTTTGCAAAAACATGTAACTTTTAATCAAAATATTTAAGGAACTTTTGGCTTGTAAATAAAACTAATTTCTTGAAAATTACCGAGACTAAAATACATGAAAATGTATTTATTTTTCATTTATTTTTAATTTTTAAAGATATATATTAGAATTTACTAAATTTTCTAGTTAAATAACAGTCGAAACTTAATTATGTAGAGACAGTGAGAAAATCCAAATTAAACGGATTTATTTTGTATTATTTCGTTTCTTATAATTGTATAACTAGTGGACAGTGGATAATTTAAATCGATTGTTTTCAGCCAATAAAGTACAAAGTAATATTCATATAAAAATAAAACTGTTATTTTTCCCTGAAAAGAATGCATAAAACTGAAAACAAAAACATTGTAACCTGAAAAACATTGAAATAATATTAGAAACGCGATGAAGAGTCAATGCTTTCAACATCTTTTCAGTTTTAATCAAATGTTTATTGATGCCTTAAAATGTTATCGTAAAAATGTGGGTGTGGCTCGATAAAAATTGGTTCGTAAATTATAAATGAAAAATATTTGACTTCCGAGTTCCTGCATAGGAGATTAATTATTATGTTAATGTTTTAAATACTTCATAATTTTATGCGTTATGCAAAAACTAATTTTGAATCATTTAAAAAATATTCATTTAAAACAAATATTTAATAAAGAAAATGAGTAAAATTAATGAAAAAATATTATGTAATTTTCCGCTCTGCTACATAAATGACAACAAAAATATATAAATGAATCTATAAATATAAAAGACCGAAAAAAATATAATCACCTGACCTTTATACAGCAATGAATCACATTTTGCTCATTTTGGCATGTTGAATACATACATAAGTATACAAATAAAAAAGTATACATTTTCAGAACATTTATTATTAGACGTTTTAGATTTGGAATAATTCTACAAGTAACAAATTGCCCTTTAAGTTTTATGAGAGCTGTAAAACAGATTCATTTTCAGTTGAAACATGTGATACTTATATTTATGAAGGGATACGAGACACGATTCAAATGCTTCTTATTCTAATATTTTTTTTGGCCCCACCAATTGCCGAGAGGTTCTGACCTCAAACTGGTAGACGGTAGGTGCTGGGTTCGAACCCAATCGCGACCGTCGGCCTAACCGTTCGGAGTTTTCCGTGGTTTTCTTCGAACCGTGCGTAAATACGGGTTAGGTTACCTTAGAAAGACCCCCACGGAGGGCATCCCATCCCTTAGGGCCTATATCCCATAGCGTAGATAATCGGCCGACAAAAATACACCACACCGAATACACCATCTAATATTTTTATTGTAATTCTGGATCATCAGATGCCTTTATTATTCTTAAATAAGTTTATTATTTGCAAATATGATAGTAATACACTAAGAAAATACGAAATGTATTATATCTATAAAGGCTTAGGAATGCATACCAAAGCAGGATTTACAATACCATAAGCATAAAAATGCATATGTATCAATATTATATATAGACATCATAAAACATTCTTGAAGCATACAAAAACATATAGTCTAAAATCTCACATCCATATAATACGGTCTTGAAAAAAGCAACACTGTATGTTGTTTCATCACCGCATTTTCTCAAATGTATGTATTTCGGCTAATTAATGAATCTATATATTTAAAAAGATTCTTCATCGTTTAGATATTTCTGTATTAGGACAAGTTTACAAAACTAATTTCTTTTCCTTAGGAAAAAATATATTATTCTGAATTATGACAGGATACTGAACAAGATTCAAATGGTTTCTAAAATAATATTTCTAATTAACACTAAAACCGCCGGATATTTTACTCAATTTTTATGAAAAATGTTTCTCACCAGAATTTAGATTTTAAACTATTTATCTTATTTAATTAGTCTACTTTTCTATTGCGTACATTTAACATATCTTAAGAACAAAATTCTGGTTTGAATCGAATATTATTTATCTGGCAGGGGTCATTTTGACCCCTAATGGCGGTTCTAGTGTTAAGTCAACGAATATTAAATGACTTTAAAATTATTTTCTATATATCTCTCTATATCTCTAATATCTCTCTATAAGAGGTTAATCATTTGGAAATATTATAGTAATTCTACACTATAAACACTGAATTGTTAATACTTTTTACTGAATTGGAATCACCCAATAAAGTAGTAGTCATGTTCCCATAATCACAAACACACAGGCGTATCAACAAAATACACAATTGTAATTAAACAGAGTTCATATCAAACAAAATTTTACACACAAATATATATATATATATTAACTGCAGTCTGGTTAGAAAGAAATACAATACAAAATATAGCTCAGATATTGAATTCGAAACGTACGGTCTCAGGTTCGAAACCAAGTGGATCGATGGGAAAAAAATATGCATTTTTAAAAAATCTTTTTTATTTGCGCACGAAAAAACAATTACGAATTTACACGTTTTAGAAACTGAAAATTCCGGAAAAAGTATTTTTAGAAAAAAATGCCGTCCGTCAGTCTGTGTGCCTATCTGTCTGTGGTACCCGAACTAATTGAGTCAGAGGTTTGAAATTTTGTATGTACCTAGTATGTAAGAATGGGACAAAGCCTATTTAATAGATGGTAACTGATATACATATCTATTAACCTTTTTTTATAAAATTATTTTTCATTTTTCATTATTTATTAACATGCTACTGAATTTTATCTAGAAACAATGGATGTAATTTAACGTTTCTTTTACATTACAAACGTGCGAATATTCTAAAATTACAGTGCACGTCTCTTTTTGTTTTTAAATATGTTAAAAAAATCTTTTTAAAATTAGTAAATGGAGGACATGTTTTAAACATTTGCATTTCAAAGTATGTATTTTCCATATATTTTTCCTATTTCACAGTGCGCAAACATAAATTCTGCAATTTTTAGAAATTAATAAATAAAACATAAAAGACAATTAACATCGTAAATAAAACATAATTTTAAATATTTTTGCGGCACTCTTTACACGTTTTTGCTTTATAATATGGATGTGACTAAGCCATTTCCTTGACTATGTAAAGGTAAAACTGAGTAAAAATAATATTCAGAAATACGCTTCATTTTCAATATGAACTTGTCACATGCAAAAAAGATGCAAATCTGAATAAAAACTGAATAAATAAATTAAGACCCCTTTTACTCAGTAAAAATATTTGAAAAGCATTATTTTTCAAATGTTTCAAGGATACGAATGATAATGCAAACATTAAGTATATTTCATAAAACAAAAACAACGTACAACTTATAACAAAATAATATGCTAATGAATGCTAATAACAACTATAAAAAAACAAAAAAAATACGCTGTTACTAATCTCCATTATAAATGAAAAGTCTGTGTATTATCAAAAGTATGTAACAGAAGTAACTAATGTTCTGTAACGAGTCTATTATCATTCAAAAGTACTGAAATATTTAATCTGAAGTTTGCACGCTTTTTAAAAAATAATTTTCTCAGAATCTGATACTGTTTAAAGAAAATTTTAGATTAAATATTTTTCTGAAAACACATACTCAAAATATTTTGTTTATTATAGATATATTTTCAGCATTATATTTTCTTAAATTAAGTACACAATTCAAATGTGCATAAGCTATAAATTAAATTCATTTTATTAACATTCTTTCCAAAAAAATGAAAGAGAAAATCTTTTGTTATAAATAATAATATAAGTAAATAAAAATACATTTTTTCCACATTTTAACTTCGCTGTTTTATTAATTTTATTATAAATATTCATTGTTATTAACTGTCATGTATAACTTTTTTCCACCTAACAAGCAAACAACTAAATGCATTTTTTATGAAAAAAGTTTACTTATCAGATTATACACAACGACTTGAAATAAATATTAATTTTTTCCGGAAAGAAAACTGAATATTATTTTTTCTCTGAAACATTTTTAATAGGAACGTGAAGTTTACATCGATTAATACACATTGAAAGTGTCGGAACAGATATTTTAAGTAGGGGAAGAAAATCAGAGAAGCTGATAACAGTAAAAAAAATACTTATGTATCGTTTTTAATTTATTAAATGGCGTCTTGTTTATTTTTTCTTTCTAATATTTATAGTTCTCGCTTTTTATTTTACTTTTTTAAACAAAAATATATGCAGCTGAAATGTGTATTAAATGTACTAGAGCTACTAACTTAATTGTAATGCAACATCTATCTAAGCACTAAAAATATTGCCTGTTTACTTAAGATTATTATATTTTACCAACTTACGGAACTATTAATATATAAGTTTTATTTTTACTCTCTGGGTAAAAGTTGTTTAATTTATTTAAAAACCCATGGATTTTCTTTTGAAAAATGCAAACTTTCATTAGTGATTTAAATTTTCTGTGCGGCATTTGGTGACTTTAGATACTAAATTAACAATCAGAAATCAATTACTATAATCTCCTCACTCCTGAGACAGATATTCAAAAGAAACGCAAAAACCACTTAAAAATTATTATGAAACATCTGTATAGATTTATTAGTCAATATGCCGATGCTAATGATAGGAATGCATTTATTTGAGAGGTCTAGAAGCAATTTTTAGCAATTCTAGAAGCATTTAAATTAATTTAAAAGGTGTACTCCAGTGTCTTCTACTGGTGATATCAGGAATGACTAGTTTAAGATAAAATGCCCTAAAAAATACATAATATACGATATTTTCAGTTTATTTTTTTATTTTTATTTATTTTATTTCGTTTATTTATTTATTTATTTTTGGGGGGTGGCGTACAGGGCTATAAAATGCCTGAAATCTTAAGGCTAGGTTCCAGCTTCATCGAAATAGGCTATTATGTTTGTTTAAAAATACCACTCTTTATAAAGACAAATATTTTTCCTTGAAGCGAAAAGAAATGAAATTCAGCGAGCTGTTTAGCACCAGTATGCAAAACTACATCTAGTTCTTTAATCCAGGTATGTATACAATTTTTTGTACAATCTATTTATCTGATGTGTTGGTGGTGGGCCGTAGAATATGAAGAATTTATTAATGTGATATACACGCACATTTATGTGAATATTCTAATTTACTTCAGTATGTCAATCTTAAAAATTTCAGGAAATCGAAATCTTTATTGTCTTTCCGTGTTCTCCTATTTTAAATTGGCTTTATTTCTTGCTGTAATAAATAATAGAGTGGACATTCCGAATTTGTACGTCCAAAACATAGCGAGTTATAATATATAGAATTTAAGTTTGTTTTAAAAATATTTAAATTATCATAACGAATAACATACGGATTTTTATTATTTAATCAATTTAATATTAAGTCAATATAATAGAAATTTAACTTAGATTTTACAACAACAATGTAAAAAGTATTGATGTTTCTTTATCTACACAAAATGTATATTAATGAAGAACGGGAACATACAATAACCTATTCTCTAGTCATTGAAGATTACTAACAACATTCCTTCAGCTTTAAAAACTCCAGAAAAATATTTATTTTCAAAATTTAAAGAGGGATTTGTAAAAATAAAATTTTATTAACTGTTGTCATTTTCGTAAACCTTTCTGGGTAGTTTTTGCAGTACAAGAACTATTTTTCTCAAATAGGAGTATCACTTTTTTCGGATTATACTAATTCTCAGGCAAAGATTTTGAAATTCAAAAAACATGTTTAATAAACAAACATACAAAATTAACAGCATCAACATTAATATTAACACTATTTTGTTTTAGTTCCATACACTAAACCAATTATGCATCTGATAATGTTTATTAATATTTATAATGTAATAAAAACTTTTTTTAGGGTACATAGAACTTCTTAATCCAATATAAATTCTGGAAATTACGGGCAGCTAATAAAAATTCAATTTTATAAATTCTTCTCTATATTAGTAAAATAAATTGTTTTCCGTTGTTTCTAAAAATAGGGAATGCGTATCAGAGTCCTGGGGATTTGAAACCCTTTATTTCATACTTGCGTTTGTGATTATGCATTTTCTTAGATTAAGAAATATGTTTTTTTTTATATTCAAGAGTATAAATATGCTGTAACATAACTTTTCCCAAGACATATTTTTTTTTCATATATTTTGTATTAGATTTGTTTAGTTAACTTTAGCCGGAAACCTATCTTTAAAAAAGCAGGAGCCAGTAGTCGAAAATTAAAAACGGATTTTCGAAACGAAGATTTTTATATGATAATTTTCGGAAACGTTTTTAAAATGTTTTTACACGCTATGTTTTATAACTGATATATTTATTTTAAAAATTCTAACATTTCACAATTAAGATTTTTCAGGTTAAGCAGACAATGCATTAAATTAAAAACATGAACATAAGCATTTAAATAACATTGTTTGTTAATGTTTGATGTATACATGTTGTTTTATATAGCTAACAGTTTTTATTTTCGAATTGATAGTATACTAAATGTCGATATAGTAGCTCAGAAAATAAATTTGTGTACTTCATATATATTTGTCTAAAATGTAAAGACAGAAAGGAGAGACCGAAATACGCAGATTTCGTAAATGAATGTCAGTGCGGAAATGCACCATTGTGGCAGTAGAGTACACTGTTGTGTTAAGTGTATAAAAGAAATTCTCTGCATTAGTTATTATCTGAAAGCATTTCAAGTAGCAAGCGTTGTTACACGAATATGGAGATTGCTGACATGCATTTTACATGTAGAGCTCCGCAAGTATATGCAGCGGTTGCTGGTTAAATTTACATGGTATGATTCTGGGGTATATCGTTTCATGCTTTGAGCCGTGATAAGGGCACTAGAAGCTATCGCAGAATTCTTGATGAGATAGAGGAAGTATCATGAGTCTAACATTTTAGTTCTGAAAGTCTATAGTTCTAGAAGTTCCAGGGTTTTTAGTCGTTAGCGAAGTTCTTTCATCCGCCGAACTCAACAGCCTCCGCCACTGACACAACGCTGCCTTTTCGCACCTATATTCATGCATGAAATCAGCTTGTTTAGGTCGCCTCTGCCTGTCTTTACATTACTGCATATAGTTCAGAACCGCTCTGTATACAAATTACTTATAAACGTTTTGGAAAACCATTCGCAGCAATATATATATATATATATATATATATATATATATATATACAGGGTGATTCCAATTTTTTTTACAACAAAAGAGGGGTGATAGTACACATCAAGACAAACAATAGTAAATCGGAGACCAAGGGTCCCAAACGTTTTCCAAAGGAGATAGCCGCCATTAATGTTTAGGGACCAAAATTTCAAATAAACATAAAAAACGGAAAAATTGGTCGATTGACTTGCGGTTTTCACTAAAATTATACTTAATGTCGGCATTTTCTTGAAATTAAATTATAAAGATAAATTCAAAAAATGCCAATAGACGGCGCTTTAGACTTTGGAGTAACGACAACTATTTTTTGCATCTCATTAAATGTTTTCGCAAGCTTAGACTCAAACTTAAATTTTGAGCTGAAAATCTGAAAGTGGGAGTGGTTAAGTAGCACAAACTGAATTGTGTTCAGAAGATTCAAATTTCAAATGATTATAAAAAAACGGAAAATTGGTTCACTGATTTAAGGTTTTCACGAAAACTATTCTTTATGTCGGTATTTTCTTAAAAATAAATTATAAAGATAAATTTCAAAAAATGTCGATAGAGGGCGCTAGACTTTGGAGTAATGTAGTTGCTGTCATTTTTTGCATCCCATTAAATGTTTTCGGAATCTTTGACTTAAACTTAAATTTTGAGCTCAAAATCTGAATAGTGGGGAGTAGTTTAGTAGCACAAACTGAACTGTGTTTAAGGGGAGGGGGGTGTTCAAAATTAAAATGATTATAGAAAATGGAAAAATTTGTCGATTCGTTTGCGGTTTTAAATAAAACTATTCTTTAAGTCAGTATCTTCTTTAAAATAAACTTTAAAGATAAATTTCAAAAAATCCCATTAGACACAGCGCCTTAAACTTCAGAGTAACCAACAATTAATTTTAACCATTATTTTTTTTGTTCTAATTAAATGCTTGCTAAATGTTTTCGGAAGCTTAAATTTAAACTTAAATTTTGAGCTCAAAATCTGAATAATTAGTAGTAGTTAAGTAGCGCAAATTGAAGTGTCTTCATGAGTTGAAATTTAACCTTCCCCCCTCGTCGAACACAATTCAATTTTTCGCTACTTAAACACACCCAACGATTCAGAATTTGAGCCTAAAATTTAAGTTTATGCATTTAATGAGATTTAAAAAATAACAGTTAAAAATAGTTGTACGCTACTCCAAAGTCTAAGGCGCCCTCTATCGGCATTTTGTGAAATTTATCTTTAAAATTTATTTTCAAGAAAATGCTCATTTAAAAATTAGCTTTAGCGAAAACCGCAAACGAATCGACCAATTTTTCCGTTTTTTATAATCATTTGAAATTTGAACCCTCTGAACACAGTTCAGTTTGTCTACTTAACCATTTCCAACTATTCAGATTTAGAGCTTAAACTTTAAGTTTAAGACTAAGCTTACGAAAGCATTTAATAGGATGCAAAAAATAACGCCAAAAAAGAGTTGTTCGTTACTCCAAAGTCTAAAGCGCCCTCTATCGGCATTTTTTGAAAATTACCTTTATAATTTATTTTTAAGAAAATACCGACATAAAGAATAGTTTTAGTAAAAACCGCAAATCAATGAACCAATTTTTCCTTTTTTTTTATAATCATTTGAAATTTGTACCCTCTGAACACCGTTCAGTTTGTGCTACTTAGCAACTCCCACTTTCAGATTTTGAGCTCAAAATTTGAGTCTAAGCTTACGAAAACATTTAATGAGATGCAAAAAATAGCGGCAAAAATAGTTATTCGTTACTCCAAAGTCTAAAGCGCCCTCTATCGGCATTTTTTGAAATTTATCTTTATTAAATAAATTTAAAGAAAATGCCGACATAAAGGATAATTTTACTGAAAACCTCAAATCAATTTACCGATTTTTTGTTTTTATGCTTATTTGAAATTTTGGTCCCTCAACTTTAATGGCTGCTATCTCCTTTGAAAAACGTTTCGGATCCTTGGTGTCCTATTTAATATTGTTTGTCTTGATGTGTACTATCACCCCTCTTTTATTTTAAAAAATTAGAATCACCCTGTATATATATATATATATATATATATATATATACATAAACCATCAAAATATTTAATTTAGCAAGAACAAGCTCACCCCCCTTAACATATATATATATATATATATATACATATATTCATATTTGTTACTTTAAATTTTGCAAGCATTTTGCCATATGACCTTTCAAAACATAAGAAAAGCTTTTCGGAATCGTGAGTAGCTTCACCATGGTTAAAATTTCTTTTTCGCATATATCTCTTAAATATAAGCAACTTTTCCCCTTTTTATTTTGCTTGTATAAATTGATACACGGACATTGATAAAATAATCATAAATTTTCAACGTATTATTTTTTAAACTAATTAGTTTTATATTATTGCATAAAGTATCTTATAAATATATTTTATAAAAGCTCACATTAAAAACAAATGTGCGGTAGCACATTGATAAAAAATTAGAAGTTAATTGGATTCCATGTTTATTTATTTTCATGACTCTTTAATTTATCTTGCTATTCAATCACTGTGTCATTCTTCTTATAAGGATTGTTTTCTTTTACACATTTACCATCATTATTTCTTCGACATCCCTAATGAACCCTTCGTTAATGACATGTAAATTTAAATTTTTTGTTTTCTAAAATTTGCAGTTTTCAGTAATTTAATACGAAACTTTTGCAAGGATCAACATGGGATACATTCATTAACAAGAAAAAAAATTCCTAAAAATTTAACCGTTTCTGTAACAATAGTAGAACGCTCATCATTAAAAATAACTAATCAATAAAGTCTTTAAGAAGAAGACATTATTGCACGATGTCTTACATTTTTCATAATTAAACAATAGAAATAAAATTTACATGTATTTGATGTAGATAAATTTTATGTATTTATATATTTAATAATAAAATAATTTTCTTTGCAATTTCATTTTATTAATAAATGTAAATTTTTCCTTAAATTAACAATATGCAATTAATAATCACGTAATTCTTTTATTTTTCTTAGAAGATCTGCTTTACACATTTAACTATAAAACATTTTTTTAAACAAAGGGTAATCACTAAAAATAGTAATTTATCATTAAATTTGACTTAATTCCATTTTGAAGTCTTAATAAATTAATAGCAATGTATGATAATAGGCAATATATGTATGTATAATGAAGATTATCTTTCTAAAAGCAAAGTGTTCGTAGCCTATCTTTATTGTATTCAAAAAAGTTGTATATATGTACATACATATATATTAATTTTATTACTTGCATGTCAGAATTAAACAGCTAAAAGACAATACTTAAAACATTCATATGTAATTCTTAACATTTTAGTTATTTGAAAGTACAGGTAGAGCGTATATAACTTAAGCTTTTGTTATATATTTAACGGTTTCTGTTTTTAATTCATTAAATAAATTCGGCGTTTTTTTTTTAATTCGTTAAATAATTTGTTGGAAAAAAATTAAAAGTAAAAGGGAAATTTATTGGCTAAATGTTGAAATCGTCTAATTGGAATCGAGGTTACCTGTTGTCAATCGTTTAGATTTGAGTATAGATTCTAGATATTCGAAAGAATCAAAAACTAAATAGTTTATGCTATATGTTACTAATGTCAGAAACACTCTTTGAATTACTAATGGCTTACAAATTAAGTACAGCTTTTCGATATCAGAGTTGTAAGTATTGCGCCACAAATGGCTGATTTTTATCTGTAAATTTAATAACATTCTACGTCTTATTAAATCTATAAAATTATGTCATTAAGAAACATTACTCAAATTTATTGTTAGCAATTGGCCATTTTCGATACAAGCCCTTTAATGCCTGTTATATGTAATTTTTAACGAAAATCTTGCATGTTGTATGTTAAAATAGGATACATAACGTTTTATGCAATGTTTCTCGCGCAACAAATTTTAGATAATTAATGCCTTGTATTGAAAAAAGACATTGAAAAGTAAAAATCATAATTTTAAACAGCACAAATACACCCAGTTATTAATGAATGCTATAAATGTTTTTTTTTCTTTTTTCATCTCCGTTTGAGATGCAATGTAATTAAAAAAATACGTAATCTTTAAAAATAGGGGCTTTGCAAATAATAATTTTTGTTTAACTCGCACCCATTTGTGAAACAAGCGCAAAAAATCTGACATTGGTTTCCATGCATTTTAAATTTAATGTATGATTCCATACCAACCGTTTAACTGGTAATCGCTCTAACTTATAAAATTTTGAATTATCTTTTATGTCGAACAATCTTTTATGTTATAGTGAGCTAATATTAAAATATCCATTCTTTAATGCTATTATCAAATGATAGGGAATATTATATCAATCATTTGTTACACATTTACAATTACGCATAAATGATCAATGTTTTTTTTAAACTTAATGTGACGTGAAAATTAAAAGTATTAAATCTATCTCATCTAGTATGAACAATAAGAAATATTTTTTCATTTTAAAGACCAATAGCAAATTAATAACACATACTTTGCTTTCTATAATGAGTAAAATCCAATAATACTCTTCCATTATGATATACAGCATTAAATATTTGTTCTCTATGTCAATATATGTCGCAAGATTAATCCTGTTACATAAATGTCGAGAAATGTCGTCAGATATTAACCTGAATTCTCGCCTATGCCTTTCAACATTATGCAATAATCTTATACCATAGAAAATGATAACTTTTAAGTGTATTGGAATTTGTCCAATAAAATAATGCTTTACAGATTTTTATGTTAAATTATGATTCAGTTAAATAATAATGTTTTTGATTAATACATAATTGCATTACAAAAAGAATTTCAAAGTCATCTTGTAAAATTTGAAATTTATTATTTAGTTAGAATAGTATATATATATAACAGAAATTGCCATTTACTGTATGTATATGCGTCTTATTTATGAAAAGAGCATATTGTGCTTGTTTAAATTGTTATGCTACTTATTAAAAATGCTACCGAATTTTTAAAAAATGTGTAAAATTTTTAAGTAACATACAAAAAATTGTAATTAATAATTACTTATTTATTTCAGAGGCCGTTACTCAAAGCGTGCGTACTTTTATGTTATTACATATTTTAAGAATAAAATCTACAGGAGTCGATAGTTTTCATGCAGAAAAAACTCCTTAAAAATAAGTATTATATATCCAGTTACAAAGTAATGTATTCATTAAAATTAAGCAGAAGGAGTACTTTTCTTGGTAGTTATTAAAGGGTTGAAAACCCGTTTTAATATTTATATGATATTGTTGTGTAAAGACTCAAAAAAATTATATTTTCATAAATTTGAACCTTAAAATAATAATGTTAAAAAAGTATAACGTATAATAAATTAAAATTAAAAACAAGCGTCTGAATGCTAAGTAACCAAAGAAAAGATGATCAAAATCCACCAAATTATCTCACCGAAATAACTCATTGAAAGAAAAAGCAGCGCCTTTTAAGGAATGAATTTAAACAAACACACTAAAAAAACATGTTAATGCATTGACTTCTGATTTTTCTGATGTAAATGAATGTATGAAGAATGCAAAACATAATTATAGTGAAGTTTTGCACCAATTGAAATATATTTCAAAATACATAAAAAAAATAGATTTTCACTAAATTCACAATACTTAATCAGATCTGCAGTTTAAAAAAGTTTAGACAACACTAACTTATCACAAAAATAAAACGTTGTGCTAAATACACAGAAATTTCTAAAATCATCCTAAAATAGTGAGATTTTATGGTGAACTAATATTTCATAAAAATGTTATAAAAATATAACATTTGTTTCTTACTACGAACCGTTTTACTGTTAAATAATATGAAACAATTCATTTGATAAGCAATTAACAGATTTTAAATAAATGTGACTAGAGAAAAAAGTGTCCGACGGAACACATGTTCTCCACAGCGTTAACTTACAGCTACATTTAATGCTGGACATAAGAAATGCTCATTTGAAACAAATGAATAGTAAGATTTTTCTTATTATTATAAGGAAGAAGGAGACCAAATTTATTGCAAATATTAACATCAGATCATTGTTGTCAGCAGCCCAAATCTTTGCTTCACACAACTGGCAAAATCATTCGAAAATGTATTGTAGTTCTGAGGGTCATGTTTCTTGTCGGTTTTACAAAATGGAGAATTTCAGATGTAACAAATCCCATGAGGGTTTGGATCCAACTTTTTTGAAAGTTTCAGACAGTCGGTGTGTTGCCATAATGAATCTCTCAGTATTTGTCACAAACTTCAAACCATATTACTGCTTGGTAACTTCAGCTTTTCTAGTTCCGCCTACTTAAGTGGCTATTCAATTATCAGGATGATTATCTGATGATGTACAATTTAGCAAGGTACAGGACTAGCCATGAACTCCATGCAGCATTTCTTGGATATGATCTAAAGAGGTATTCGTCCACGCGATCTGTCAATTAATTTAACCATAGAATAATGTGTTATCTATA
The DNA here is from genome assembly GCA_964019185.1 of Maratus speculifer. Lineage (NCBI taxonomy): Eukaryota > Metazoa > Arthropoda > Arachnida > Araneae > Salticidae > Maratus > Maratus speculifer. The sequence goes on along the minus strand of OZ025294.1, from coordinate 161,780,194 downwards.
AGTACCCAGAGAGATTTCATGTATTTCACTCAGCTGGATCACTCTCTAAATCAGTATATCAGAGTGTTGTCTGAGACATTTTGGCACATTTGTGTATATATGCATAAAAAAATTAATGATATACTTCGTTTTATCATCAAGCATTTAAAACAAATTGTAAATATTTTCAATTTTAAATGGATTATTAGTAAAGGGAAACTAGTTGGATGTGCCAATCCCTAAACTTTCTTTTATCTGATACGTGCATTTTAATATTAAAAAAATAGTTGCTCATTTCAATGCTTTAATATTTTTAATTCAGTACCGTACCGACTTTGATTTTCATCTGAAATTTCTGTTTCTGTCAATTAATCGGAGTAAAAACGAATTTCCGTCTCTGCATGAGCCGATTGACAATAGAATGATAGGCATATATATTTTTTTTCAAATTCAGGGAGAACCTACTTGCCATACCAAAAAATAATCATACATAAAAATTTTAGTTCAGTTTTAGGCCTAACTTCATACACTTTTAGGTGGTGCAATATTGAAAATGGCATAAAAATCGCGATTGCAGCGCCCCCTTCCGGCGGATTTTTTTCAAATTCAGGGAGGACCAACTAGCTATAGCCATACACTTACACAAAAAATTTGGTTGAATTCGATGCATAACTTCATACACTTTTGATCGGTACAATATTGAAAATGGAAAAAAAATCGCGATAGTATTGCCCCCTTCCGGCGGATTTTTTTCAAATTCAGGGAGGACCAACTAGCCATAGCCATACACTTACACAAAAATATTTGTTCATATCGATGCATAACTTCATATACTTTTGGTCGGTACAATATTGAAAATGGCAGAAAAATCGCGATTGCAGCGCCCCCTTCCGGCGGATTTTTTTTTCAAATTCAGTGAGGACCAACTAGCTATAGCCATACACTTACACAAAAAATTTGGTTGAATTCGACGCATAACTTCATACACTTTTTATCGGTAAATATTGAAAATGGAAAAAAAATCGCGATTGTAGCGCCCCCTTCCGGCGGATTTTTTTCAAATTCAGGGAGGACTAACTAGCCATACTAATGCCCTTACACAAAAAATTTGGTTTAATTCGATGCATAACTTCATATACTTTTGGTCGGTACAATATTGAAAATGGCACAAAAATCACGATTGCAGCGTCCCCTTCCGGTGGAATATTTCAAAATTGAAGGAGGACCTGCTTCCCATTTCCAAAAACATTCACAAAAAAATTGGTTCAATTCTATGCCTATCTTCATACACTTTTTGATGGTAGAATGGCGACATACACACAGACACACACACAGACACACACACACACAGACACACAGACAGACGGACATTTTGTAAAAACATACTTTTTGGAATCTCTGATCCCTAAAACGTGTAAATCCGTCAAAAACCGGAAGTCGAAAAAAATTTCGATTACAATACTTTCTTCTATTGAAGATAGAAGAAAGTAAAAAAGGTATTTTTTGAAAAACGAAGCAAAGTATGAATGCAATTTCTTCTTATTTTCATTTCTTAATTTTTTTGACATAAATATTATGTATACTTCTAACTATAAGTGTTCTTGTTTCTGTAAATATTTATAAATATGGAGAAGATCAGATATAGAGAATATCAACAATATGATGCATGAAATCGTATGATGAATGAAATCTATAGAAGAATAAGAAAAGGGTGGAGTGCTTTTGGGAGGAACAATATTGTTCTGAAGAGTAATATGCCTCTTTGTTTGAAAGGAAAGGTGTTTAATCAATGTATTTTACCTGTACAACTTACGGAGCAGAAACATGGACACTAACAAAACGAATGATACAAAGATTAAAAACGACACAGCGAAGTATGGAAATATGTATGCTAGGCATAACTAGAAAAGACAGAAAAAGTATAACACGGATAAGAAATGAGACAAAAGTTGTTGACATCATTGATAGAATTAAACAGCTAAAATGGAAATGGGCTGGGCACATTACAAGAAGACAAGGCAATAGATGGAGCACAAATATACTACACTGGTATGCCAGAGATGTAAAACGACCCAGAAGACGACCGCAGTTAAGATAGTGTGACAAAATTAGAAAAGTGGCTGGTGTATATTTGATGACGAAAACACTAGACAGGAAACATTGGAAAAATCTGGCAGACTTACATCCAGCAGTGGATCGAAAACGGTTGATTATGATGATGATGGAGAAGAAGGGAGGTATAGCTGTTGATAAACATTGCGTTTATAATAATTTTCATATCTTATTACATTTATATATTTCAAAAAAATGAACATTAAATTTTTAACCATTTGCATATTTAAATCTGGCGATTAAATTTTAAAGAAATAACACAAATAATGATTTTTATGTTCATAATGCGTTTCAGTTGAACTATTTATGCCTTTTTAATTGTGAAAAAATGCTACACATAAAAAAGTTTAAAAATTCTGAGCTTGGATATTTATATAGCAGATTAAATTTTTATCTAGAAAGCAGAGGTTAATATGCAATTTTTAATGCTTCGCGTGCTTGCTATCAGATAACACAACATCGCGGTTACTCATGGGGGTTAAAAAAACTCATTTATCTTTTGCTTGTTTATCATGATAATAATATTTTCTTCTGAAGTGAAATTTATTAGTTAGTATGAACCGTAATATTAATTATATACTTTAGGGAAATATTCGATCTTATAAATATTTTATGAAAAATTATATTATGTAACAAGATCAAAAGAAATTTTCTTTCAGGTAATTACAGACATGCACGTGAAAAATGCTCCAATTTCTGAAATATGTTTGTGAATTATTGTTTGGGAAATATATTTTGGAAAATTTTAGTGTTTTGTAAATGTTAATAACTATGTATAATTTGCACTATGCTAATTTTAAGATATTTTTTAAAAATTTGCATTTGTCCTTAAAGTATACATATTTCATGAAAACCGTCATAGATTTACAAAAATCATTGCTACTGTGAAAGAAAATATGTTTTCCGTGTACTTAATCACAAGTTGTATTTTAGTCTATTTTGATCATTTATAGTAAACTTTTGTTATGCAAATTTGCACATTAAACAGACATTTTTTCTTGCTAAAAAGAATTACGATAAATGTTAAAAATAATCCTTTTTGAAGACTTAAGATATTTTTAAGCAAAATTCTTATTATTTATCGTTATTACTCATTTGTATTAATTACAGTTTAAATGGTATAAATTATGTTCTCCGAAAGTTAAATCCATCTATATATTTAATAATTTCATTTGCTAGTTAAAAAGAATGATTTATGGTTTATCTTATGTATTTAAAACTTAGGTACTTAGGACAAATTGATGATATTTTGAAGTTTTATACAATAATAAAAATCATTCAGTAGATGATATTATATTTTAAAAAAGTCTACTAAATTGCTTAAGTATGATTAATTGTTTATGATTATAAATAAAAAAACGAACAATGAATGAGCAACGAAATGGTCGAAAAACGAAAATTTCAAGAATCGCATCAGAATAGTGCGGAAAATTTGCTACCCTTTAAAACAAACACAGGGCTTTTTTTTTATTTGACAATGTATTATGTTCGTGCATCGCGGCAAAAATTTTCGAATTTGAACGAAATTTAAACAGATATGCGAAGTATTGTAAAACGGTGTAAATTCTGTCCGAAAGTAGACACTTTGTGTACATAGCATAGCCTTGAGGTATAAATTTGGAGAAAAAAATGCCAAAAATCCCCCTTTTATCTATATCTAAGACACCAAAGGCGTGACCCTCGAACATTGTAGAAAACCAAAATTGTGGAAAAATTGTTGAAAATCCGATATGCAGAAAAACGCATGAAGATATACACATATCCATATTCAGTTCGAATTCTGATTTAGTGCTAAATTTGGGTATAGTAACACAAGCAGTTACAGTTGTTCTTATGAAACCACCGCTACTCTCATATCCATAAACTTTTGAGACACGTATGTCCTCCTACAGTCTTTGCTCTAAGGCTCGCATATAACATGGTATATTTATCAGACGCATTGGGAGAGGAATCCAAAAGGAATTGCAGGAGTGTAGCTGGAAAAGCCCAAGAAAAGGTGAAGTAGGTCATTCAAAGAAATGCTTTTCTGTTTAGCCAGAATTTTTTTTATGGTAGTGAATGATACATGGGGTGTTCGAGAGCTGAGACTACAGCAAATATTGCTATCAAAAAACACTTCCACAAAGAGCAAATCTGTCAGAAATTTACTAGATCTGCCCAGAAATTTTGATGCCGATAAATATGCTGACATCATAAATTGTCCTCAAACCAAGATTATCTGTTCATCTCCTTCGTTAAATATTTCTTTGCATAACTCGTATTGCAGACTTGATTTCGAAGCAACCAGAGTTCGTTTTTACCTCGTGGAAATCAACTCTGCAGTGTAAGTTGATGAAATGTTTACGAAAACTTATTCTTTCAATTGTATTGGGTAATAAGCAGCACGTTCAACAGCTGGAACTCGGATGGGTACTGAAATACAAGGACTTTATCAGAAAGTTCAAATCCATCAGAAATTTTCTAACTTGGATTGTCAATTTTAACGCCAGTGATTTTTATGACATCATAAATTGATCTGAAAACGAGATTACTTTTCTAACTCTTTCAGTAAAGATTTCTTCACTTGATTTTTAAAAGAGAAAATCCAACTTTTCCTTTGAATTAGGCAAAAAATATATTTTGCGTTAACCGTAGAGATCAGTGTCAAGCTGGTAACACAGCCTTCCTCTAAAGATTATGACCATAAGCGAAGTAATAATTTAGTGAAAGAGACCTTCACTTCTCATACTACTAAAGTAAAATTTGACACTAAATAAGAATTCGCAGCACCGGAGGCTGCATGTAGATTTGAACAATTCTCTACGCTCACATTTTTTTTGGTTGGTTGGGTAGGGTGTTTGTAGGATTCACTCCTGAACAAACGTTCCAAGATGAATTCTGAGTCGTCGAAGAAGTACGAGCCAAGGGCAACGAAATTTCAAGCTCTTATACCACTTCTGGGGCAAAGGATGGTGAATGACAGAGTATGTTTTAGGAATCTAGCCTCAAATTTGCTTTATATAAAAAATCAGGTTCATTGGTCAATATTTACAACTGCTGAATTTAAGATATATCGACGAAAATTGGTATTTTTAAATCTGTTGAGGGTTTGGGACGGATAAAAGAGAAGTATGTGGTATTTTCCCTGAATTCTACACCTTACAGCAATGAAATATACAAAAAAGTGAGTTTAATCGCAAAAAATTATACTTTTTTTATTCCTTTTCGTCTATCTGTTCATTTTTTGCACAATTTTAAAACTTAGAACGCGATATGCGAACGGAAGATATTGTCCGATTGAAAAATTCATTGTGCTTTAATAAGCCACTAAAACTTTATTGAACTATTAGGATTCGATTTTCAAACATTTTTATTTTTCACTCTCGTTTATAGTTTATAATTTATAGGATTTGTGTCGATTAATGGAATTATATCATTAAGCTTCCCGTAATAAAGTTAAAAAAATATGCATTTTGCAATCCGAGCTGCAGTTGGTAATTACATACACTAAAATATATTATGATACAGCATAAAACACTAAATTTCACACATTTCTTCGATTTAAAGTACAGATTGGCATGCAACAGGGAAAAACACTGTGTGCATGAATACACACATTAATTTTTTTTTCTTGTTACACTCCGTAACTCTGACGACATTTTGAGTTTTGCAATAGCTTACGATTAAGTTTCGTTAATTCCTGCACTGCAATTTTGAAACTTATCAAACTTTTCAAACATTGCAAATATTTATTTTTTACAAGGTCGCGTCATGTAGAAAAGATAAATCTACTGCATTCTTTTTTAACATTATCTTAATTTACCGAATTTTTTAAGTTCTTCTATCAGGCTTTCTTTTCATGCTAATATTTTTTGTATGTCTCATTTATCTCTCTTCCATGCCGGAAACATTACGAAGGTATAATAAACAATTTTCATTCTAAAAAATGTAAATTATCTATCGTCTCTCCTTGGATGATATTAGATAGTGAAGTTAAAAATTCATAAATAAATAAATATAATAATGTAATAAAGACTAAAATTTAGATAGAATGTAATTTAACAATTCCGATTTTTAAAACATCGAGTTGAAATAAAAATATATGCTGTCAAGTTACGTTAGAAAACTGTAGCTTATTTCACATTAATAGCGTTAAAAACTGTAACCAAATTCATAACAAAAAAAATGTAAAACTTTTTTTTTAATAAGGAATAAAATAATAAAGAAAGGATTATGGAGAAATAAACAAGATAATATGAATCAAGTAGTTCGTAACACAATTTTCTTTTCGCTCTCAAATTTTATGACTTTTTTATTTTATTTTATTTTTATTGTTTTTATTGTTTTATTTTTTTAGAAATTCAGCGTGAAACGAAACACGCAAAAAATATAAGGGGTAAAACGCAATTTTATATATTTTCTCACGAATCAGCTTAGGGTAGACTAGAAATAATCGTTTATTGCCAAGTTGAAATCTCTAAATATTAGATGGTAGTTTTATTTCTTAAAATTATTCAATAAGAGAGACAAAACAAAAGCAAATTCAAGCACATTTAACATAACTAGAAAATTTTAGTGTTATATTTAGACCAAATAAATAAAGATAAAACACGATTTTAAACTAATTATTTCTTAATCACGACAATTAAACAAGAAATTGATAGTGTTTTATTATGTTGTTCAAAACAAAATTAGCATGTTACATTTTAAAATTCAAGGGACGTTTTGTAATAATGAAATAAATTCGTAACAGTTTAAAAAGCATATAATTTATACTTCTTACCCTATGAAAACCACTGAGGTTTAATCCTAACCATCATCTCAGACTGACAAAATACCTCCGAATTCCATTAAAGTATTTTTAAAAATGAATCTGTTCATATTTTAATCCTTCATTTAAAAGAGAAAATTTCGCTGTTAGATTATGTTAATCAAGGTATATTATCCTCCTCAGTTCAGAGACACGTATTACAATGGGAGACAAAATACAGTTTAAAATAACTATAAAATTTCTCCAAAGATGAATATGCCAATATATCGGTGTTTATGATATGCATGCATAAAAAAGTGTACAAATAATTTTAACAATTCTAGAAGGGTTTAAATTAATTTAAAGGGTGATTTTAGTGCAAATTTTAGGCAACATGAGAGATGAGGAGGATATAATTATTAATTCACCATAGTAAACTCGGAGGACTTACAAAAGCACCAATAGTTACCATTTTGCCTGAACAAAAATCAAATCACAACAGAATCAAATCGACTGTCCATTACACATACACACATCTCAAACTCTACCCATGAAACAATCATAGAGGCAAAGCCAGAAACGCGTTGGATTCTTAATACCCAGTTCCTGAGTTAGAAAAAACCTTGTTGGAAGAAAAAATTAGCTGATTCTCTTTTATCAACAAATATAGGTGCTTTTGAAAAACCATTAGATATTAGAGAAAGCAATATTTGAGCAAAATTCTTTTAGTACATTTCTTGCGTATAATAAAATTTATTCACTAAAATTCTGTTACAGAATCAGAATTACCATATAAGTTCTGATTTTGGGCATTTTTTTTTCACATTTATTTTGCATTTCCAGCTGCATATTCATACTCGCAATCAATTTCAAACAAAAATAAAGGAGATACTGAACTGGGAAGAAATTTTAATAAATTTGACTTGAATCATCGAAGAAGATGTGCAAATGGCATACTCACAACATCTAACGCTATACTGCGACCTGTCTATAGGATAATAATAGTTCTTCTCTAACAAAAGGCTTGTCCGCAAATTAATAACATGCATATTTGTTGTGCTTGTATCAGGTTTTTGTAATTTTACAAGTTTTCTGTAAAGTTAATAATGAAGTATAACTTTTAATTTAGAAGTACGTACAGAGTTGCTTTGCATTAATAAATAGAAAATTTTCCTATATCAAAAGAAAAAAATATGAAATAAATTTCTCTCACTAACATACCGTATTTACACGTGTATAGGGCGCACGCGTGTATAAGGCGCCCCCTACTTTACAAGAAAAAATGACGATTTCTTAAAATCTCGTATATAACGCACACCATAAATTCGATATGCTAATGAAGAATGATTAAATGAATTTCAGTACAAAAAAGTCGAAACAAACACACCAGACCTGAAAACAAGACGAAAATGCATTTTTAGACTTTGGGTTGTAAAAGAATGACGGGAAATGGGAATGAGTGACGGTAAAGAGTATTGCTAATTAGTGTTTAGATACTGTCATTAGCTCTGTTGTATAAAAAATGCAAAGAATGAAATAAATATGCAGTAATACTTCAATTAAGTAACATTTTCCGAGTTTTAATATATTTTTTGAATAACTTCTTGTTTTATATGTATATCGTTGGACTGCATCCAACAGTAAAAAATTATTACGTGTATAGGCGCACCTAGGAGTTTTGCCCTAATTTTTTGGAAAAAAGTGCGCTTTATACACGAGTAAATACAGTAGTTTTAAATTATTTATAAGATTTTATACAAGTGTATATATATATATATATATATATATATATATATATATATATATATATATATATATATATATATATATATATATATATATATATATATATATATATATATATATATATATATATATATATATATATATATATATATATATATATATATATATATATATATATATATATATATATATATATATTATTTTATTAGGCTAGTCATTAAAAATAATTTGATAAAGGGAAAAACGAAAATTTAAATTTAGACGAAGTATAATATTACTTAAAAATAAATTTTCTTGTAATAATATTCAAAAACAGATATTTTTTTAAACTAGGAATTGCAGTATATCGAGGTATTTCACTTGAAAATTAAAATCTTATTCTTAAGACAATTTTATGATTTTTTTAAAAAGTTATATCATTTTGAGAAAAATAACATACATATCGAAGTGATAAAATGTTTTTTTTATATTAATGCTTTATCTATATTAAAGAAAAGTATTGTTTTCCGTAATTTAAGAATTTCATTGAAATATATAAATGAGGAAAAATGGCCCCATTACAATGGCCTTTAGGAACACCAAATGAAATATATAGAGGACTTTTTTCTGCTAATCAATCTAGACGAAATCTTAGTTTCTAGTTATACTCAATATGCATAAGTTTTTCGGAAGCTTCCATTATCCTCCAACAGTATTTTTTAAGTTATTTATTTTATTTAACAGAAGAATTTTCGCAATTGAGCAACAGAAAATTTTTTGTCTTAAAAATCCATGAAAAAAGAATAAAAATTAAGTAAGTTCTGTCGTCGCAAAGGAGTACGAATGGGTACACAATAAAAATTCAAAGATATATGTAGCATATTTAATATCAAATATTGTTATTTTGTATAACTCTCTTTTATCCTTAACTAATCATAATGACCTTAACTTGGTGTTGAGAAAAAAATGTGCTGCTTATTTAAATTCCTTTGGCATTTAATAAAACTAAATTTAGCGCAGTATTTTATATTATTTTTACAGTGTTGCAAACACAAAACGTTTATTCAAAGTTTAAACTTGGCATTGTGCTAAGATTTTTGGCGTCTCAGTATTTTATTAAAGAAAATGTTGTTCTGTAAAATCTTAAAAAATTTTCAATTAAATAATATAATTTTCTAACAAAATATTAGCGTGCAAAAACGCGGAAATCTCATCCCTGATCAAATACATTGACGCACTTCAGTGCCATAGAAAACTTCATTGTACAAACAAGACTCTTTGTAAAAAAAAAAAAAAAAAAAAAAAAAAAAAAAACTATTGAGGATTTTAAAGAAGACTAATTTGTACTTCTTTTTATAAATTTATCTCTATAAAAATAAATTTTACACTTGTGGTGTTTTTTTTTTTTATGTAAGAGGATTTTTTAAATTACGATATACTAATTTTTACATCCTTTTTTGATTTATAAATTGTTATTTACATAATACTTATATTTCAAAATATTTTTCTTTCCCATAATGTCTATAAAGAATTATAACATCAACATCCTCTTAGTAGTAGGCGGCTCTCTGTTATGCGCGATGTTAAATCAATTCCTTCAAGCACGTATAAGTGAGAGGTGACTTACTTTCATGTAATTCTAAGTCTGATTATAGTTCAAATATTATACATGATATAACTCTCTGACACTTTAAGCAATTCTCGTAGATATTCGAAATGGATTTCAATAACTTTCACTTATTATTCACAACATTTAATTTAACTTACGATTGCTCGATTACCGAAGTCGCGAAATCACCTTAACAAATATGAATATTTCTCAATGTGATGTTTTAAGGGGCTTGAGTGCTTATAGGCCGTCCAAATTAGTTACTGCCACTATGCACATGTTCTACATATGTACAGTTCAATTTCAGTTAAATCATTCGCCAATGCCAAATAATTTCGAGAGGAATTTATTGTATGTTAAAATATAATGAGTTATTTCAAAATTTAAAGGGCTGTTTTGTAAATATTGATTTTGAATATTAAAAACTTGCATAACATTTCAAAGTGCAAAAGATATTAATTTACAGCAGGTGTTCCGATTTTTTATATTAAAATTGGATATTTTTTGTTAATGTGCGGATTTCAGTATTATTAATTGAAAGGACTGTATTGCTAAATATTTTATTTAAAAATAATTAAAATACGAAAATAAAACTTTTAAATTAAAATATACTACATTTCATTAATCATACAGATTTGATAACTGTCTTATTTGCAAAATCTGGTTCGGTATGTAAAGAGTGCTATCCAAGTTTATATTGCACGCTTTGCAGGCAAGTTTTTTACTAGACAAGGCGACTGACATATGTAGGAGCAGGTTCGCCATTACATATCGAGTTACAATATCTAAAAGGGATGTAGTTAATTGCTCCGATGCTAAGCAAATAATTCTCTGTCTTTTTTTTTTTCTTATTTTGTCACTACTGCACCAGGAAAAAGCTTCCTAACATAAGTTGCTGTATATATCTGACTCTTTTTGTTGTCTCCTACCTTTAAACAATTCTGGGACGCCTTGTGTACATTCATTATATTTAAAATATCCGCAATGTTTTAAAAACGAATAAGATTTTTTTTTGTTTTTGTGATCTTCATGTATTTTTTTTATTATTATTCTTTGACATTAATAAAATCCCTTCCTTTGATATGTTACTTGGAAAGCCACTTTATTTGTAACGTTTCTGTTGTAACGAACGAGTGTAAAATTTTGTTAAAAAAGTATGTCATTCGTTACTCGCACGCAATTCAAATAAGATATAAATAAATAAATAAATAAATAAGTAAATATGTATATATATATACTTTTTTGTTTATAATTGCTTTTATTAATGAGTTTTTTATTTTTATTTTATTTCTAGTTCTTTTAATTTTTCAAATATGCATTCACTGAAAACTTTTTATTGTTTACGTTGATATATCTATAAATTGTACTACGATAAGTAATTGATAAAGCATAAACGACGTTATAATAGGATTTATCCATATTTCAATAAACTCTCGTGGTTATTTTTTAGCTTTTTATGTTTTACTAAACATTACTTTGAAATTGGAGAAAATTTTATTTATTTTTATTTTATTATTGAAAGCTAAATAGAACGATTTATTAAAATACTGCTTATCAACTTCATATAACATGTATTTTTATCAATATGTAGTTTGATTTTATGACAAAACAAAATGAAATATAGTAAAAATAATTAAAACTTATCAAAAACATACAAAATTTATAGAAATTTGTATACGAATTAAGAAAGTATCATTCTTATTTTCCTTATATCAATAAAAAAAATAATAATAAGACATTTCCGGACAAGATGCAACATCGTATTTACTTTATATATATATTTTTTGTTTGTTTGTTTGTTTTCTGTGGATATCAAATATGCAGGAGAATAATCTATGATTTTTATCACTTTTTAAAATTTATTTAATTATTTTTTGTTTATGCATGACTTTTAAGAATCATCTTTTTCCTCATTATTGTTAAAGTAATTTTTTTTCACTTAAAAAAATGTTTTTTGCTTAATAACATTTCACTTCTCAACTGCTATTCATTTGTCAGTTCCAAGATGAGTGTTCATAACAGTGGTATTATGTTTTAAAAGTAATTATGAGATGTTTTTTCTCATTAGCATGAAGATTAATTATCTAGCTGAGTGTCAAGTTGCATTTTCTCGAGATGTCACTTTTCTTTTTCAGCTAACTTGAAGAGTTTTTCTTATTTAAAATATATTTTAGATGGTAATTTTTTATCACTATGAGAGCTTTCTAATAATTTGATATTTTATTGGTTTATTTATTTATTTTTGTTTGTCAATATGTGTATATTTAATATATAGAAAAACTTAATTTTTTTCCATAGAATCATGCATCCTTCAAACATGCACTCACATGTGCAGTTGTGCAATATTAATTTTTTAAAGTATAAATTTGAAGTTTTGTAATGAATTCTTTTAAAGTATGTGCACAAATTGAGGCAATGAGTTGAAATATTATGCTTTCTAGAATTTTCAATTTTAATATATAAGTAATATAAATATTAGAAATATTCATACATGGGGGCTTTACTTTTCGATTTGACATCAAATGAAATAATATATACTTAGACTTATATTTGTAAGAATACAAAGTCTAATTTATAACATTTTTTTTTTTAATTTTAATCAGTAATAACTTTTGTGCATTTCAAAAATTTTAATATTGTCCAGTAAAAAGTTTTGGCAAATAAATGTCTGACATTTTTTAGAAACTTTTCATAAATAAGTTTTTTCATCAGTCTCTTTTCTGAAATAATCCTTTATATCACTTTCTTCTCAACGTCAGAAATATAATTATGTATTGTAATACGTTTTAAGTGATGCTTAATGCACTAAACAATTGGAAATTTTAGTTATAAAGTTTCACCGTATAATGCATATAAAAGCATTTAGCTGCTTAAACAGCTTAACTGTAATAGTTGCAAAAAATTCAAAAATAAAAAAGTGACAACATTTAGTTTTTTTTCATGAGAATAATTGAAAAATTAATATTTATCAACATACAGTTTGAAATATTTTGAGATTTTTCTTCCATAAGACGGAGAAAATATCGGAAAATTTTTAAAGTTGAAGTTTTTTTTTTCTCATTAAAAAAAAGTTTTCTACTCACTAACATTCCCCTTCTCAACTTTTATTCATTTGTCATTTTCAAGATGAGTGTTTCATAACAGTGGTATTATGTTTTAAAAGTAATTATGAGATTTTTTCCTCATTAGCATGAAGAATTATTATCTAGCTGAGTGTCAAGTTACAATTTTACGAGACATCACTTCTCTTTTTCAGCTGCCTTGAAGAGTTTTTCTCTTTTAAAATATCTTTTAGGAGGTAATTTGTTTCTAACAATGGAAGAATCTTCAAATTGTTTAAAATATATATGTAATAGTTTTTTTAATTTTGTCAATATATGTATTTTTGATATAAAAATCATCTAGAAATTATTATTTTGTACATATTATATCTTTAAATAAACACACACACGCGCAAGATTTATTTTTTAAAATTAAAAATTTAGTGTTTATAGTGAAGTCTTTTAAGGTATGTGTATATTTTGGACAATGCACTGAAACACACATACTTTCCAGAACTTTGAAAATCCTATTATAAATGACCAAGTAATAAAAATATTGTGTATTTATCCATGGGAGATTTACTGTTTGCTTTACAATGTATTCAAATGATATATTATTAGATTTATTTTTGTAGAAATGCAGCATCACATTTATTATAGCATTTCTTAAAGTTATAAATTTAATGTTTTTAGTGGCTTCTTTTAAAGTACTGTATGCATATTGGAGCAATGCACTAAAATAAATATACTTTCCAGAATTTTGCAATTCTATTATAAATCACCAAATAATAAAAATATTGTAAACATTCGTCCATTAGAGATTTAATTTTTGAGTTTACTATCAATTCAAATAAAATACGCTTAGACTTATTTCTTTAAGAATACAACGTCTAATTTAAAACATTTTTTTAAATACTTCAATAGTAACTTTTCTGCATCGCAAAACTTTTGATTTAGTTTAGTAAATTATTTTGGCCAATAGATGCGTGATATCTGTTCAGAAACTGTTCATAAATATTCTTTTTCATCCGTCTCGTTTCTAAATTATCAACTTCTATCATTTTGTTCTAAAAATCAGAAACATTGTTTGATACTTTAATGTGTTTTAAATAACGTTAAATGTACAAAACAAAATATTCTTGTCCTAAAAGTCCAACCATATAATGCATAAAAAGATATCAAATTGTTTTAAAAGCTTAACTATAATACTTGCCAAAATTTAAATAAAAACTACACTGTTAAAAATCTGCTGCATTTCGCTGCAACGCACTCCACCGCTTGTATATAATATCTCTATTCCAACCAATGAGAAAGTTCCATTTCACGGCCAAGTAACCGTTTTCTATACAAGCAGGGGAGTGCGTTGCAGCAAAACGTAGCAGATTTTTAACAGTGTAGAGACAACATTTATATAGTTTTCATGAAAACAGATGTAATTGAAATTAACATTTATCAACAGACAATTTGAAAGGTTTTAAAAATTTCCTTTAATTACAACATTAATCTAATAACAATAATAACAAATTTTGAAAAAATATGAGACAACAAAATGTCAAAATTATAATGATGGAGAAAATTAATGACGTTGGCGTTCATGATACACGAATGGCATGTATAAACACGCTTCTATTTTCAAAAATTTGCTTTGCAATAAACTTAAATTTGGCTATATGATGACATCACGATGAGAGATGTACCGACCCAGCAAACACATAACTTTCGGCATACGATCGGACGGGAGCCGACAATGTCGGTTAAGTGTCGGTAGCAGGCTGGCAACTGAAACTTAAAAATCTGCTATTTTGATAGCCGGTTACGGTAATCGGTCCACATTTGGTTATATATCGGCAAGTGACTTATACCGACAAGTGATACAGGACCCATATCTCAGTTCTGATAGTGGACCGATCAGATTTGCCAACATCGGTCCGAAATCAGAATATTTAGTCTTAACCGATTTTTTTTTTCATTTCTCAATTTTATTCGAGTTTGAGTTGTAATAAGAGATGCATATTTCATGTATTTCATTAAAAATTCTGACAGTGATAAACAAAAAATATGTCAAAAATAACCTATATTTATTTATTTAAAAATAATGTTTTTGAATTAAATTTTAAAATGACTTACAATTATTTTAATCAAAAAAGAATTTTTAAATTCTCTTCTTTAAATTGTTATTCACTATTAGGAACTTAATCATAGAAAAACAGAAAAATACTTTGCAAGGTAATTGAATTTATTTTCTATTTATCTATTCATTTTAAAAACAATAACTCAGTTTCTTATTTTATTTTAATATTAATTACTAAAATGTGCTTGAAATTATTTTACAAGGTAAAACATATAAAAGAAATCTACCCATTTTTTTAACATAAAAAAATCAGATTTTTTTTTTTTTTTTTTTTTTTTATAAAATATTATCTTAGTAACGAAAAATAAACTAATATTACTATTTTATTTTAAGTTTTAAAATTTATTATTGCAACAATTAATCGGAATTAATATTACTACATAATAAAAAAAATATTCTGCATTAAAATATGAAATGACTTAAAGTGAATTCTCATTCTAATTAAAAGTGATTAATTACCAACTAATTTTTTTATTAAATTAGTTATTTTATGTTACAAATTATTTTTTTACTTTATTATTTACTTTATTATTACATTTAATTACTTTACAATTCCCAAAAAGAAAACTGCATTAACAGAAAAACCTCTAAAATTCATTTATTATATTTTATACTTAAGCCTTTTTAAATTTATAAAAAGGAATATGAAATATCTCCTATTTAAAAAAAAAACTGTGTATAAAAAATAATATATATATTTATAATGTATGTGTTATTTTTTTTTACTTGATAAATACACATAATCAACAAAATAACATTGCAACATAGTCGTAAAACTTAAATACTACTTTAAATCATCAAATGGCATAACATATTTTTTTATTCTACTTAAAAGTTGATTATTACCAATTTATTATTATTTAAAATAAGTTTTTCTACGTTAAAAAATATACATATTAGAAATTAACGCAAAGTTTGTAATTATGTTATAGTTACTAATAATTATTTTTATTTATTTAACAATACTTCTGAAAAAATATATTATTTTTAATTTCTTAAATATACTACATAATGATTCTAAAATTTATAAGAAAAACAGTTCATTTGCTTAACTTAATTTGCTAATTCATTATTTTAAATATTAAATTCATTTTTAAAATCAGGCGCATAAGACAAATACAAGTAAATGAATGCATAAATAAAATAAAAACACTTTAATATTCCAATCTGTCATTTACATCAACAACACTTGCCATTCACGGAGCACTTACTGAAAAGTCACACCCTAATTACCACACATAATCCTACCCTAAACAGGACTGACTTGTCCAGTGGTTAAAGCGTTCACCTTCTGTGCAAGGGGTTGCGAGATCAAATCCTACGTGTTCCCGCACTGAATTATGTTCATTGGCTCTCAAAATAGGTGCTGGAGTGTTTAACAGATGACGCCACCAGAGATTTTTTTTGCTTGTGCCGGGCTTCAGCCGGTATTCGTGTGGTTAGCTATCGGCATAGTTTTTTTGCCGATACCGGACCGGCTGCGTGCCTCATGAATCGGGCGGCATTTGCGCGGCGTATCAAAAAAGATACGGAACCGGTAGCGGCATATGGCATCGGTCCAATAACGTTGGCAGTGCAAGCGGCTATCGTCCGATTGCTTACCGTTAGCTCTGCGTTTGCTGAGGATTCTATCTGGCCATAATTATTTTTGCGTCAATATAATAGCATCGCAATGAAATTAAAAGACGAAATATAACAAAAATATATATTCTGTTCTTTTCTAAGCCATCTATTTAACAAATTAATACACGAATAATTCAAAAAATTGGGTACTACTTGGTTATCCCGTCGACCAATTTCGCCAAATTATAGAAATCGCCAAACTAATAGCCAAATTATACATATTGGCATAATTTTTATTTTAAATAACGAAACAACAAATAATTAGTAGAATATTAATAAAAATAAAAATAAAAAGTTCAAATAAAAACACTTAATGACGTTTTAAACACCTTTATCGTATTTAATCTCGTTGAATGTAACATTTAAGGCCATCCATTTTTGACATTTAATATGGTTTGGCGATAATTTTTTCGTCGACGGGATAATCAAGTAGTACCAAAAATTGATAATAATTAAATATGATACCTTCCAATCAATTAACGCAAGTAGTTTTTTTCGTTGTTCTCTAATAAAATTATTTGCATTGCATTAATTTATGAGAAATTATGACTCCGTTTGTAAGTAAGTGACATAAATTTTGTGGTTACTCTATCGCAAGAACTAATTCACAAAATTTTGCAAATCTATAGATTTTGTTAGACCTTGATATAAACTGGACATGATTAGTTTTTGGTGGATATCGACCAACAGTGTGCTCTACTATGTTACCTTTTTCACGATTCTCACAATAGTTATATCTAAAGAACTAATGGACGTATTTTCATAAAACTTCAGGTCTTTGATATACTATGATTCTGATTACGTTTTGATGTAAATCACATAACAGGTGGCACTGCTATGCGGCATCATTCTTGATTATTACAATAGGTCTATCTGGAAAATTTATGCATGGATTTTCACAAAGCTTCAGATTCAGTTATGTTAGAAATGAATATTCTTTTGATTTTGGAGTAAATCTCTCAGAACATAACGCTGCCAGGTGGCGTTATTAATGATTAGCGTAATAGCTTCATCTTAGGATCTAATGCAGAAATTTTCATCAAACTTCAGATCAGTTAATCCTTGATATAAAAAGTGCACTTTATTTTTTGGTGTAAATTTGTCAACTAGGGGCGCTGCTATGATACATTATTCATGATTATCGAATAGTTCTATCTCAGAAACTAATGCAGGAGTTTCATTAAATTCAGTTAGTCCTTGACATAAATTAGTATTTTCCTTTTTTAAAATAAATCGCTCAACAAAGTTTTTTTTTTTTTTTTTTTTTTTTTTTTTTGCGATTTTTGCGATAATTTTGTCTCAAATACTAATACATGGATTTTCATGAAATTTCAGATTCAGTTAATGTTTGAAATACGTTGTGTATATTAGATTTTGGTGTAAATTTCCTAACCATTGACTCTGCTATGTTTTATTTTTATGGTAATATTAATGTGTTTAATATCGAAGAAAGCTTTGAAATTATCACATTCGAGTAGTTTCCTCTCCTAACGCGCAAAAAAAAATTACAGTCAATCCCCGCTATGACCTTGAATGCTACAAGAATGATCAGAAGCGCCTTCAAAAAAGACTAATTGAAAAAAAAAATGTAATTGGGGTGGGATCTAACACCGCGCTTGTTCTCGCGGGTTTTAAAAGTTAAACAAGAGCTTTACTTAACAATGACCTTGAAAGGCACTACGGTGATCAGAAGCGTTCTCATAAAATGTCTCTTTGGAAAAAAACTGTTATTGGGGTGTTACCCAACACTACGCTTGCACTTACGAAACTTACGAATTGAAAGCGTTACACACAAAAAAAACGGCATTACTTGAAAGCGTTGCACACACAAAAAACGGCATTACTTAAAAGCGGAACAAACACACAAAAAAAGCCATTACTTGAAAGTGTTACACACGAAATAGCCATATTACTTTCCAAGCATGACCTTAAAAGGCACAAGCATGACCAGAACCGTCCTTAAAAATATATATATTTAAAAAAAATGTGTTAGAATGGTATCTAACACTGCACTTTTGCTCACAGGTTTAAAAAGTTAAAAGACAGAATTACTCCTCAACCATGACTTTGAAAGGCACTCAGAAGCATTCTCATAAAATGGGTCTCTGATAAAAAAGATATATATATGTATATATATATATATATTGGAGTGGTACCAGCACTACGCTTGTACTTAAGAAACTTACGACTTTAAATCGTTACACACAAAAAACCATATTACTTTCCAGCATGACCTTAAAAGGCACAAGGATGATACGAAGCGTCCTTAATAAATATATATTTAAAAATAAAATGTTATTAGGATGGTATCTAACGCTGCACTTGTGTTTACGATTTTAAAACATTACACACACCAAAAAAGGGATTCCCCCCAATCATGAATTTAAAAGACACAAGGGTGATCAGAATCGCTCTCATAAAATGTCTCCTTGAAAAGATGCACTGAAGGAAATGAAGTACTCAAAAATGAGTAAATCGACGTACTCATATCGAATTGAGTATACTTGGGAAAAAAATGAATACATTGCTTTCTCGATTTTGAAAAAACATATATCTTTAAAGCCAAACGAACGATAATTTTGTACTCTGGATTGGTTTATATCATTCATGGAAGCATAAAATTTGCTTATTAATCTAAAAATTAAACTATACAGAGTATTATGAAATAATTTAAAAGTGAATGCAAATAATGCTATTGACATAATAATATTCGATTGGCGTATTTTTATAATAATTTTGCTATTTTTCTTACTAAACATTCAATTAAAAGTTTATTGTTAATAATTTTGAGCAAGATATAAATGTCAGTATATTTTTAAATTAATTTGTAAGTTCAGGGTGCCGCTCTTAGTGATTTATATTTTAACACAACCATGGAATAAAAAATGAGTATATGTGCTTCTCAGTTCTGAGCACATTTGGATCGAAGCTGTTTTGTGTATGTGAAGTAATTAAAGTTAAGTGCTTTGTAATAATTTTGAGCATCCATTTTTTTCAGGGTACGCTTGGAATGGTACCTAACACTGCGTTTGTGCTTACGGGTTTTGAACATCACACACAAACAATCGACATTACTTTTCGACCATGATCTTAAAAGGTGTAAGGATGAATCCAAGTATTTCTAAAACATTTTCTTTTGAAAAACTATGAATATTGTGTTATCTAACCTGGTGCCTTGTGCTGATGTGTATAGAAAGTTATTTGCTACTCTATGAACCTTCATATATCCTGTAAAAATATATATAAAGTTACAAAACTTTTTCTAGGAAAATGAGAATCTTAAAACTTTTATATAAATGTATCAGCAAAAGTTCAAGTAACCCATTCTGTTACATGAATTTTTACTGTTCCCGTTGCCTAAAAAATTTCAGAAATCCTAGTTTCCTTGAAAAATCTTAGTAACTTTACAATTTTTGTTACAGTGTAGCTATTACGAAGAACGACATTATGTTATATAAGACAGAAAAAATATAATTTTTAAATAAGTATGTTAACAAACATGAACATTATAGTTTTAAATAAACAACAGAAATTTTAGCTATTAAATGCAAATGTGCTGAAAAATGTAATCACATGTATGTAAGTTTATGCACATCATCACAGATTTCTAGATTTAACAGCACTATCACTTACTGCCGGCAAAGCATTAATTTTGATATTAATGAATCAGAATTCAAATACATAAATATTTAGAAAGCTGCATCTTTGAATTGGTATACGAAATTATTAAAATAATCAATATTATTTACTTGCTTTAAAACTATTAGAGTAGAAAATTTTATATTTTGTATGTAATCAATGGGCATACACATCTTCTATTTATATGTATTTCATTTAACCATATAGCGGTCGTGCCCACAAAAAAGGACGCCTAATTTTATTTGTACTGGCACTTAAACTAATTAATGTTTTTTTTCCTTTTACAAGTTAGGTGAAAATCAGCTAGTTTTTTTATTTTTAAGAAATTTGTTTGGAAGTTTCGGATTCAATCCATCAGTTCGTTATTTTACAAACAGAATTATTCCGCGCCAGGAACGCCTAATTAGTCAACTTCTAAAATCGATGGATTTTGTTTTTTGTATCGAAAATGGTTTTTGGATGCATATTGTTCAACACTTATCTAACCACCCGTCTATTTCATTTCAATGTACTAAGAATGAGATTTTGTTATAAGCCTAACAAATTCCATTGATGGAAAAATTTAAAGAATTTTTACGGAAAACTTCCATTCTACATTTGGAATTTTTCATGTTAATGTCTACTTTAATCCTGTAGCGGCCGGTGACTACAAAAAAGGGACACCTAATTTTCGGCACACTAGTACCGAATATATTTAAATTTTCCTTTTATAAGGTACTGGAAAATATTCTGCTTAATAACGTAATACGAAATTAAGTTTTTATTTTCATATAAATTCATTTGTAAATTAATGTTTCATTCCGTCGTTTCTTTATGTTACAAACAGTATTGGTCCACTCCGGAAATATTTAAAACTGTCCCCATAAGCACCATTCCATATTATTAAAAGAAAACTTTGAATTTAGCAAATAATTAATTTATATTTGATTGATCTCATTAATAGTTTTTTATATAAAAAATAAGATTTTTCGAAATTAATTAATAATTATTTACCTTTATATGCAGTAAATATATATATTTTCACTTATATATAAAAAAGTTATCTCGAATGAAATATATTAAAATAGAAAATACACTCTGGTATAGGAAACGAATCTTTTATTCCGTTTCCAAAACATTTTCCATTAGGAAGTGTATTTTCTTGGGAATTCCTTTTGTGTGATAGAGTCCAACCGGCATTCGAAAGGAATTTAACATCATAGGCATCTGCTGCTCATTAATCATCTAATTTCAACTTGAACCATAAACTTTCCGAGAAGTTTTTCTAGCTACGCAATTTATTTTTTCCAAGTTATAGACTTGATATATATTTCTGACCATTTAATACTTACTGCTGAAATTTATTTGAAAAAAAAAAAAACTACTTTCTGAACTGAAAAAAAAATATTTTTAAAGATAAACATCTTACACTTAATTTTTTTTCTTTCTTCTTAAAATAAATGGCAATTTTTCTAATAAGATTTTTCTTTCCGATTGCATATAAATGACATAATTTAGTAAAATTAAAAATGCATTTTAAAACAACACTTAATATTGTGTACTGATTTTTCTAAAATATATGGTTTCACTTAAAAAATAGTATAAAAAAATGCATGAATCATCAATGTGATATGTTTTGGTAACACATATATTATTCTCTATAGATAATTAATAATATCTCAATAAAGTTAAAACTTAATTTTTAAATATCAAAATAAATATGCACCGTTTTATATTTCTCTGTATATCTAAATATTAAATTAATCTGTTTTCATTTTACGTATTACTTTAATGTTTTAAGAAAACTCACTCTATCCTTTTCTCCAAGAAAAGAAAATGATAAAAAGAATATTATTCACAACCATTCTCTTCAATTGATTCCTTTTGCTTTACATCTGCTTATGTATTTTCTCTCTGTGAAATTTTAATTAAATATACTTACCTAAAATGTAGTCATGTCTTTATTTAAACTCGGATATACTACTAAATTTCTGTGGCTTTCAATTTACTTCTTGCGTTCGAATTTTATCGTCAGCTTTAAAATTCTTTCTTATTCTCTCATACACCAGCACTTGGCTAATTATCGTCTATCAGGCATTTTATCTAAATTTAAATTGCTCCATCTATTCTAATCTAACTATCATCCCTTGGCAAGATCTGTGTCTTAGCCAGTACTTATCTCTCGCCAAAAACTTTAAGAATGAAAAATGTGAACTTTATCATATTTTGCCTGTTCTTCATGATGCACTTACATAATTCGATTTCGTGTCACAGAAGTCACTTTCAAGGTGTATGTATGCATCTTCCCAATTTTTCATTTAAAAATCTATTCTTAAGTTTCACATATTACGTTTAATCTCCCAAATCTGTGTTATTGCTTTGAATAAGCATTTCTACTGCATTACGGAGTAAAATTCGTCAGGTTTATTTAAAGAAATACAAAAGCCATTTCAATATCTCTACTTATACGAAGTTTTCAGAAAAATCGTAACAATAAATTAAATCTCTGTTCTAAGCATTATCTCTTTACAAACAGTTTCTTTTTTATATATATAAATGTTAAAATATTGTCATTTACAGGACAATATGTTCTAGAGAGAGATTTTTTGAATGGAATATGCATCATTCATCAAGTGAAACTAAAATCGAAAAGTATTTAAAAAAAATATTTCAACTTTAAAAACAAAATGTCAAATTAGCCCAAATCTAATAATATGCAAAATTAAGTTCATATAAAAAGTGAAAAATATTAGTTTAACAGTAAAAATAGTACTATAAGCATTTATTACTCCTAATTTCATAATTTTAATTCATATTTTTTCTCAAAAAAGTAAGAATGCATCAATTCTCCATTTATTGAGAATACCCTGCTGATTAGCACTGACTTAATGTGTAATAACGTAAATTACTAAAATATATATAGTTTTTTGTAATGCATAGCACAAACAAGAAATAGATTGAACTCTATTTAAATTATCTTTTAAGAAATCTTTTTTTTTCTTATCACGTAATCCTAATTTATTTATCTTTAAACTGCTAATTGATTACAGCAAAATTAAAATAGCAAATAAAGCCTTTGTGCAAAAATGTTTAAAGATAGAAAACCAACGATAATAAACGCACGAATAAAGTATGATAAGGTAGCAAACAGCTGTAAAAAAAAAAAAAAAAAAAAAAAAGAAAAAAAAAAGAGCAAAACTGAGGGTTAAACTAGGGTAAGCTAAGCTCAGTTTTGCTTTTTTTTAGCTCGCTGAGTTTTGCACTGATGAAGAATCTCGATAGTAGCTTTGAAACAGCTGTTTGCTACCTTCTCATACTTTATTTGTTCATTTATAATCGTTGGTTTTCTATCTTTAAATTGATTACAGCGTCTTTTTTTTTATATTTACATACTTTATTTTTTGTTTTTATTTCATTTTTCTATTTTTATGCATTTAAAGTGCTTTATTGCTGGAGTTTAACAGACACTTGGATATTTTGGTAACCGAATTTTGCTACATAATTAAATCCATTGTTTTTGTAACACGTATGTAACAAAAAAATATCCTGAATTGCATCTTAACTTATCTGAAATCTTTAATCTGTTTTATCTGACATGCATCTGAATACATTTTTTATGTTATTTCTATATTAGATTACATATAATAAAACCTATTTTGAGACTTTGATTAAACATAGTTATTATATTATGTGACAAATAACCCTCATTTAAATTATGTCCACACCAGAATTCAAATGCGCTTCTACAATCTCAAACTACCCATAGCTGATTACAAAGCATTCACAAGGTATGCGTTAATAAAGTATATCAGATAATCATGACATACGATTGAATCAAAATGACACGCACCGTGGTTTAACAGAATTCGTTTACATAAAGTGTTCTATATAGAGTACGCATTTTATGCATACGACAAAATTAAATAAACTGTAGACAATATTAATATGTAAGCCCCATTTCCATTATTGACATTGATATCGTCATTTGGATAACTGAATCTAGGCCTGAAAGTTTAGACAGAACACAGACCCATAATTGGTACTGGATGTTCATTTGTTAAAAATAAATTTAAATTATTGGAAAAAAACAGTTCAATGTGATTGTTTTTTTCCGTTCTATATCAATGGATTACTAAATTTAGTTACTTCAATCTTTATTAAAACGAAGTATAGGATACATGAAAATTTTCAAATTTTGGCTTTATTCGGATTTACACGTTTTAGGTGATCAGAGAACCTGTTTTTTTTTTACAAATTGTATCTCCATGAGTCTGTCTGTCTGCCGCCTGCTTCTGTATATGTGACAAAAAGGATGTGAGCGATCTGTCTCAAGAACTAATGATTGGAATCTAATAAAATTTTGGATTCAGTTAGTACCTGACATACATTTATGCTTATTTTTTTTTATAATTATTTATTCATTTTGGTATAAACCGCCCATAACCTGTCGCTGCGATGTTGCATTTTGTATGATTACCATAGTATCTCTATCTCAATAACTAATGCACGAATTTTCATAAAAGTGCAGATTCAGTTAGTTCCTCATATAAATCACTGCTTTTTAGTTTTGATCTAAATCTCCACGCATGTGGCACCTCTATACTGCATTATGACCGATTTCCGCAAGCTTGATTACCTGTATCTCCAGAATTAATATATGAGTTTTCATTATACTTCAGATTCTGTTAAAGGCTAATATAAGTTGTTTCTGATTAGATTTTGTGTAACCTAACTGTTGTGCTTCTATACTGCACTTTTTAGAAAGTGCTATAAACTACAGTCAAAACATACTACACTGTGAACAATGTTGCTTAGAGTAAGTAACACTATTTTGTAATCTAAATTTTATTAATTCAATTCTTTTTCTTTTATTTATTCATGTAATAGACATTATTACGTAAATTTCTAATTTGTTTAAATAAAGAAACATAATAAATATAAACATCAGCAATGTAGCCAGAAAATAAATTCCTGTGCCGAAAGATATTTAAAACACAGAATAGAAATACACACTTCATTTACACATTGCATTTTTTGGTACTACTAGGTTATCCCTTCGACCGAAATACTATCGCCAATTTACAAGATTAAATGCCAATAATGCATGGTCGTGAATGTCAATTCAATGACATTAAATACGATACACGTGTTTAAAACGTTATTAACTGATTATTATTTCGACTTTGTATTTTTTTAATATTGTACTAATTATTTTTATTATTTTAAAAAAAAAAAAAATATGTATAATTTGTCTATTGGTTTGGCGATTTGTATAATTTGGCGAAATCGGTTGACGGGATAATAGAGTACCACCCATTTTTTTAATGTCATGAAATTAAATGTTCATAAATGATATGTGTCAGACGAGGACATATGATTTTTTTTCTTGTGGTGGTTTTGTTTTCATGTATATTTACTTATTAAGAATAATTGTTAGGTTTTCTAAGTTTCATAGTTAAATAACCATAGTAACCCCATTATAGAGAGATAGAGAGGATATTTAATATCAGCATATAAACTTGTGATTAGTTATATAATTTTATTATTTTTATAATTTTTATAATAGTTCAATTTGTTCTTTTTTTCAAAAATGCTTTTAGAAAATAACATTTCCAGTCTGCTACAAAATTATAAAACCAATCAGGATATCACCTTTTTTCAAAAAAAAAATTGTATTATGCCAAATGATTTTACTCAAACCCATTGTTTTATAAATATAAAACCATTCTTATATTATTAATAAAGCAGATAATTATTTTTTGATCTCAGATTTTAACTGTAACGGGTTTTAACTGTAACCTAAATAATGTGTAAAATTTAAAAAGGAATAATAAAATACAAAAATTCAGAATTGTGTCTGATTCTTTAAATTCACTAGTAAAATACTTCGAAAAAATGAGCTCTCTGACTAAGAACTGAGAAGAGTGTTGTTCTAGAAAGAAAGAGAATAGTCTCAACGCGTGTAATAGGCAAGTTTCTTAAATGTTCTAAAATGACGATTCATAATGTTTTAAGTAAAAAAAGATTATTTCAAAGGCGTAAATTATCTGGTCGTAAAAAGAACTTATCAGATCATGATAATGAGCGAATTGTCGAACAGGCAGTAACAATATACTTGTTGACTCGTAAATTAGCACAATGCAAAACTAAAAATCAGAAATCTAATGGTGGTGTTATTCGCAGTAAATTAAAAAGTAAACCACTACTACTGAAATGTCCCAAATAAGCTCGTCTTAAATGGGCAAAGAATTTAATCACCTGAACTCTGCATGGAGAAATACATGTTCTATGACTAGAAAAGTTTCAATCTTGATGGTGCAAAGCGTAATAACTATTACTAGTATAACCTAATGGTAAAGATTTCGCGATTTTTTCAATAGGCTGATAGAAGGCGTTCTATTATGGTGTTGGTACATTTTCATATGCAGGAAAATGCTGTCGTCATAAAGTTAAAGTGTAATATTCTCAGACAGTTACAACTGGATTCTATTTCGAAGTCACATACACTTCGAATCACTTTTATGAGGTGCAAATTGAAGTTTCAATATGATTATGCTGCCAGTCATCGAAATGAACAAAAGAATGGCTTAAAGGATGAAAGATTGAAGACCTTGGTCATGTCGATGCCCAAGTCCAAGCCCCATAGAAAACATGTGGGGATATTTGACTCGCCAAGTATATGGAAATAACAACATCATTCTACGTATGGTGTAGAAAACGTCATTTTGGAAAATCAATGTATTCCCGAATCGTTTCTTTAAAAATTAATTAATTCTATGACAAATGATGTATTTGAACTCATTCAGCGAAAAGGTGCGCAAACATGTCACTGTATTTTAGAAAACTGACCTTCCCACAGGTGGTCCTATTATTTTGAAACAATTCATCTGTGTAAGTTGATACATTTTACTATAAATTTGATGTATTAACATTGTTGTACAACTTTACACCGTTTGCGGTGTAAAATACAAACAAACTATTGTAAAAAAATACTTTAAAAACAAATAAGTGTCGTCTATTAAAATATTACATAAGATGCCTAGAATAATTGCATAAATATTTGAATAATTGCATAAATTAGGTCTACTTCCGTATTTTAAATTGCAACACAAATTTGTGACATTTTATTTGAAATTCATAGATGAAGGAAGTGCAGAAACATTTAAAATTATATTACTATTCAGCCTTCATTTAAAATAGAAAATATGCTTCTATAACTTTTTCAATAAATTATGAAATAACTATCATTTAATGTAAGGCTTTCAGAAATATGAGAAATTAAAGCATATTTTGAATCCAGAAAGTACAAATAAATATACAGCACAATAAAAACTTTTAAAACAGCTAAATTTTTTATACGTTTCTTTAACATCTAGTTTTTTTATATATAAGTTTTTTATAATTCTGTAATAGGTAGATTAAGTTATACTCAGCTTCATTTCACTTTATATTAAACTGCACGTTACGAAATTTTTAAAACTGCGATTATGAAACTATACAAAACAATGTGCTTTAACATTGCAACTTATTTTCAGTTATAAGGTAAGAAAATTATATGGCATCCAATACTGATGAGAAAGGTTTTTGAGAGTTATAAGTGAAAAAATAATGATTTTTAAAATATAAATCCTATTGTATACATGCAAAATACTAGATATGGAAATGAATATTTGAATTAATGTATAGTGAAAGATTTTTTGAATAAAATTAATGTAGAATAAAGATCATAGAACTGGAAATCAGCAGATTTTAACAATTAAATTTTGCCAAAAGGAATTATTAAATGCAATCCAAAATTGAACGTCAAAGTTTTAAATGATGTACGTTCGTATTATAAAGAAGTTTTTAAAATGCTCAGATACTGTTGTAATAGTATGCAATACACTATAGTATATGAAATCTTTTGTGCGTCCTTGTAAACACTTACTGCTTCCTATTATGCAGGAAATAACTTGTAGTAAACTTGAGCAACAGATATCAATTACATAAAATGTTAAATAGTTTAATATAATTAAAATGAACCCCAAACAATGTTTCCCCCTATGCTATTATATAGTAGAATACTTTTGTGTGACTCTGTAAATTAATAACAAATGTTCTTTGCACCACAGACTGTACTGAATGTATATTTTTGTATTTGTTTCATAGATGCTTACCTTTTTTTATTCTGTTCTAAAAAGTATAAGATCATTAAAAAACAATTGAAACTGTTTTCTTCCCAATGACCGTAGTGTCAAGAATTATTTTGACTGTCCGCATATTTGAACTATACATTCGATTTTCATAAGAAATGAAATGACTTGACAAAATATTGCAATAATTAGGAATTTAAAATTTCAAAAGTTTCGGTTTTTGGTAGTTTTTGCGTTGTTGTATGCAAACAGACGACAGACAGACTGACGGTTTAGGTTGACGGTTTTTTCGTTCTACGTATGTGAGCATGGCTGTTAAAAGCTTCATTATAATGTAGTTCAATTATACTAAAGTTATTGTCACCAACTAATATTGTTTTAAAATAGAATACTTTGTGTTTTAGATTAACTGGGTGGTCGCTGACCGTATGTTCCATGATAATTATTTCAAGTCTAAATGAGTACTATAATCCCCCTTGTTTTGTATAACAATTTAGAATCACAGGGTATCTATAATTAAAGCTACTTTTATGCATCATATTTTTTTCTCACCATGGTATTATGCTTTACATTTATATTACTATCTTCCGTAGCTCATTAATTTCATCAATAATGATTATCTGCAAGTTTAAGAAATATCACTTCTAATCCATTAGTTGATAGTCCCATAAAGCGATTATTTAATTTCAGTCAAAGAAAAATACACTTAAACAAAATAATATTTTAAAAGTATTTTTTCATTTGAAAAATAATTGTTTCGTAAGTGTTAGAGCAAAACTTTATAATAATTATAGAAATAAACTAAATTAATTTGATTGTCTTAAATTTCTGATTCAATAATAACCCAGAGTAAGGTAATACATTATTCCTCTAAATAATCTATTTTTTGCTATGAAAATGAAAATAAACTGTCATTTTTTTTATTTTCACTATAAATATTATAAATTAAATGAAGTTTTATGATCTATAAGTATCGTGGCAAAAATTTAACAAATAAATAATTAATAAATAATTAATCAGCTAAATTAATTTGATCTCATAATCATTCTAATTTAATAATACCGTGATGTACTATATTTTTTGTATTAAAGATTTAAAATATTTGATTTAATTATGTGTTAATGAAAATAAATTAATCACATTTTAATTTCTTCTCCTGACATACAATTTGATTAATTTAGCGAAACAAATTTTCCTGTGTGAATTCTGGATTTGGTTAGGTAGTTTTTACGTTGTTATATGCGAACGGACGGACTAATGGACGACTATAGATCATACGTATTTATCTAATTACAAGCGCATCTAGTAGGCTAAAACAATTCAACAT
Organism: Maratus speculifer; assembly: GCA_964019185.1. Taxonomy (NCBI): domain Eukaryota; kingdom Metazoa; phylum Arthropoda; class Arachnida; order Araneae; family Salticidae; genus Maratus; species Maratus speculifer. Next base: position 161,750,168 of record OZ025294.1, on the reverse strand, counting down.
CCGAGTTCATTAAAATTAAATAAGCAAGTTCATAAAACGCCCGGAATTAGCTGTAGAGTTTTTTGTTAAGTTTGATTCATTCGTTTGGAAAATATAGAACATTTTATTTTGCACTATAATGCTTTTCAATGGCAGTTCAGACCATTTTCAAATTAACATTTGCTGAAAAGGAAATCGCGCGTTCGATTAGCGTAATTTAAATGGTAAATTATGAATGTTCAAATTATGAATGTTCAAAGTTCGAAATAAGGTTTTGAATTATTCCTATTCATTTGAAATTTTGTCAATATATTTCTCAATTTTTCATTTAAATATGTGTATAATTTTTTGTAAAACTCTACATGTTTTCCAATAATGTAAACCATTTTGTTTCATCATCTTACATATTTTTCCATTTTTTTCTTTTTCTTTTATCAGTTTCTTAGCAACGCATTTCATAGCTGATAAAAAATAAATTAAATAATCCCAATTACGAAAAATTAAGCAGAATGTCTGCCAGGGAGAAATAAAAGGTTAATTAATTTTAAATAATAAGGTGTGCAATATTGCTTTGAGTCAAATATAAACTATGTTAATGACATTACGTTTTCGACACTTTCCAACATACTTGAAAAATGCTTATAAATTCAGTTTGTCTTTTCGTAAGTCCGCCTATTCGTGCTTTATCTCGCGTAAATGTAATCCGATTCCTATGAAATTGATATATATTTGTAGCGTATATAGGGTTCTTCTGATCTTATGGTTGGTCAAGTTCAAAATCTAGTCTCTTAAGAAAAATAAAGACTAATTTATTTACAAAATTTCACAGCTACAGAGTCTTCGAAACTCACAAATATCACCAGATTTTCAGAAATACACCATATCCTATTCAAAACAGCGCAGATAAATCACATTACTCAAGCAAACCTGCTTAGATAATCGTCTTAGTATCTCACTCAATGACTGATTGACAAATAATAACAACGAGCTCGCATCGCTTTCCTATATATAGGCTCGCGGCATGCACTGGAAATTTCTACAAGCTTCTAAAAAATCCAAAAAACCACGGAATAAAATTCAACGTGTCAGTATACCTATAAAGAGGGGGTTACCACATAGAGAGAAGGGTTACCATCGCCAACAATCGCCAAGTTTGTCACCAACTTGGCGATATATGGCAAATTTGGTGAACAAATTTAGTCGTCAAAAGTGACGGAAACTTGGCGATAACTGTAATATTTCGCCAAACTGCCGTAGACATTCACTGAAAAATTATAGACAGGTTTGCTTGATAACAGAGACAATGTAACATAAACTAATATTGAAAAAGGAATGAAGCTTAATAAGATTATTTACATTATTTTAGAGTACAAACACTGACTATTTACAAAATTCGTAACAATATTATTGTGGTTTATTATGGCATATTCGGTGTTTAAAATAAAGTGTGAATCATTATCGGTTCATTTACAGGACCACTCACAAGAATTTCTTGCATTAAGATCTATAGGGGTAAATCGTTTTCTGGGTATTTTAATGATATTTTAAACATACTGACATTGATGTACATCACTAAAGTTTACAATAAGGTTCTTTCTATAGAATGTAGTGCGCAAGGAATATAACATTTATTTACAGGGACACACAAAAGAATTTGTCTATAAAAGAAAATGAGCAATAATGGGACATATCTATATTATAAAGGACAAACGTATCTGTGCATAACGCATACGTCATTTTTCGAATGGCAACACTTTCTGATAAAATTTCACTTTTGCAATTTTCATTACTGCAAATTTTTTAACTCCTAGCATCGCACATTTTCAATCTTTACACCATTGTGTAGGGGAAGATATGTATTTTTTAATGCAATTTGTTTGAAAACTGTATCTTAATTTCTTTTTGAGACATTAATTTTTTTGTAGTTTTTAATTCAATTTTTGTGGAAGTGGCAACTTGAGTACATCATTTCTGTGCAAAGTAAAGGAAAATAACCATAAAGTAAAATGAAGAAAGAGAGAGAGCTTATGGAGGCTGGGAGTGGTGCAAAAAATGTAACCCTGAAATCTGCTACATTAAGCCCAAACACAACAGCGTGTTTTCGCTAAAAAGAAGGAAACTTTCAACGACAAGTCTGTGGAAACTTTTAGTACTATATTTTTTAGTTTATAATAAAATAAAATGTTACTTTACAACGCTTAAATTTAAGCAGATCATTTTTATTTAGAGAAAAAACGCACGGCTGATGTCAAAGGATATAGTACCTGTTCAATGTGATTCTTTTTTTCCCTCCGGATTGAATTTTTTTCGCCGAGATAGCAAGCAAAGCCGATTTTGGCAATAATTCCAGGTTTAAAGTAATGTCCGGTTCCCCAAATTTTTGTCCAATTGTTTAAGACATCCAATTGTATTTATATTAAAATAACATTATTCGCTTAATGTAATTTTTTATAAATTTCAGTTAAACTTGCTAAAGCAGACAATTTTTTTAGTGTTTTTTGTTACCTGTCATTTTACCAAAAGGAAAATGCAAAACAAAATTATTTAATTTTTCTTTCTTCTTGGAAAAATTATATTTTTTTTGTTATTTATTTTTTGCTTTATTTTTGGAACCATTTTTATTTTCCAAATGCATTTTCAGAAAAGAAAAAAAAAAGTACATTTTCACATAGAAAATTGATCTGAAATAGAAAAATGTACGTGCAGTCATTTCTTTATATTTAATATTTTAGCATGCGCGTAAGATTTTTCGGTACTACTTGATTATCCCGTCGACCAAACAACTATTGCCAAATTATGAGATTAAATGCCAAAAATGGATGGTTTGTGAATGTCATATTCACTGATATTAAACATGATACACATGTTTAAAATGTTATCAAGAGGTGTTTAATACCACTTTTTATTTGTATTTTTATTAATGTTTTACTAATTTATTTGTTTTTCCGTTATTTAAAAGAAAAATTATGTCAACATATATAATTTGGCTATTAGCTTGGCAATTTTTTTAATTTGGCGAAAATGGTCGAAGGGATAATCAAATAGTAACGATTTTTCATACGCGCAAAATCTATATTGTAACAAACAAATGTGTCCGTGTGTAGCACTGACGTTATTTTGCGAATGACAACATTACAGGATAAATGACTCTTTGCAATTCTTTAATCTTCTAAACGTCACACATTTTCAATTTTTATTTCATCATATAGAAAAAGAAATATACTTTCAAATGCAATTTAATTGAAAACTGTATCTCATTTGACCCATTTATTGCAAGCTTTTTTTAAAAAAATCTCTATCACGTATCTCTATTAAGAAATAATAGTACACAATTTACTCATAAATCTATGAATATTGTTCCTGATATTTATCCATTATAAAATTAAAATTGGTTGAGTAATAAAATTAAAGAATGGTTAAAAATGCAGATTAAATTATTAAAAATTACAAATTCAACATGTAATCAAACAACTTAAAATTTTATACTACCAAATAAGAAAAAAAAAATGAAAATATTTTGAGTTTGTTTGAAAACTGTATTTCAATTTACTAATTGGCTGTGGTTTTAAAAAAATCAGGTGCGAGTTATTTTTAAATTTGTCTCTACCGAGTGAAACTCGATTACGATAGATTAATCTATATATACTTGGAAAAACATAAAGAGTTTGGGATTTGTTTCCGGCTAATATACTATAGCAAAATTAAAATTCCCTTTATAAATAATAAAATTAAATAAAATAAATAAATACAAATTTAACAGACATGTAATTGAATTACGTGCTCGAAGCACTGAAATGGCCAGAAACAAAATTTCTGCCGTAAAGAAATTTTTAGATAATAACTTCCGGCATGCGTCTAATACGGAAATGTGACTTTTGAAAAAATCCATTGCTTTATTTGATTCCTTAATTAATATTTTTCATTTAATCCTTTAACCTAACCATGTTTTTCCGATCTGTAATATTTTAATTCAAAGATTGATTTAATATAATATTGAGATTAATGTTAATTTTTTGAATTGTATAAGATAAAAAAATGTGTAAAGTTATCAAATACAAATCTTCATACCAATACTTTTCACAGTTATTATTTTATGAATGAAACATGAATGAAAAAATCCGCAAGATACTTAACCCTTGGAAGGAAAAAGCACTTTAATTCTTAAAATGCTGAAAAGATTGATTGACACCAGAATTTAAAAACAAATCTGTTTCAAAATATTTAAAAGCGTTTCTTCACGTATTTATTAAAAACAATTGCTATTTCTAATTACTTGCGTCAATGTGGTGTTTTTCAACTAAAATTAAGTGGAATATATTTTATCTCACCCACTTCAAGGGATTAAAGGGTTAAAAGGCTTTCTTGGAGTTACTTGGCAATCTAAAACGCATATTCCATGTAGAAAATTCATTAAAGTTTTTAATTTTAAAAATGCTTTTTGTCTTTGTTATGTAACCCTGGAAGCCCAATTTCGATCTACTAGTGAATACTAATTGCCGGCAGTGCGTTTTCATTTGAGTTATGAGTCTATGAACATAAAAACTGTTTTTTCGAAATAAAATTTATAAAAACACTATCATAAATTAGATATAATTTAATTTATAAAAGATAGCGTTTAAGTAGTTATTGCTATTTGGATATTTTCTTCTATTATTTATTTCAATTGAAAACCTCTACGAATTTTTAAAAAATGCAGATTGTTGGAGGTTGAATATTATATCACATAATTTTAAAATAGAAAAAATTGCAGAACTGCACTGTTAAAACTAATGGTGACACATTGCACCTTTTAGGGGTGAAAGGCTTGTCTCACTGGTGACACCCCTAGAGGAGCTAAAATGGCACCCTTAACTAGGGTGAAAGGATGGCACCCCTAAACCAGGGTGTTTCAGGGGGTGAAAGGACGGCACCTCAGGGAAGAATAATGGCACCCCTTATCCACAGTGTTCAATAAGGTGAAACGATGGCACCACAGGGGAGAATAATCTCACCCCTTATCCAGGGTGCCCCAGGAGGTGAAAGGATGGCATGTCAGGGGAGAGTAATGGCACCCCTTAACAAGGGTGCCCCAGAGGGTGAAAAGATGGCGCCTCAGGGGAGAGTAATGGCACCCCTTATCCAGGGAGCCCCAGAGGGTGAAAGGATCGCATCTGAGGGGAGAGTAATGGCACCCCTCACCCAGGGTACTTTAAGGGGTGAAAGAATGGCATCTCAGGGGAGAATAATGATATTACTTATCCAGGGTGCCCCAGAGGGTGAACGGATGAAACACATAATCCAGTGTGCCCTGTGGCATCCTACAAGAAATAGCACTCACAATCTATGGCCCACAGTTGCAACACCCCTCCCCCCACCCTGCTTGTCAAGAAATTGTATTGGTTTGAATCATGAAATAGAAAGTGTTTACCCATTTTTAAATTGAATTCTGCAGAGAAAATTATCATGATCAGTCAATATTTTGAGTCTTTTTTTTTTCTTTTAGATTGATGGAATATTATATTTTTAAACTCATTATCAGGTGTCCAAAGAAAAATTGTAGCATATTTTTGTAACTCAGAGAGGGATAATATGAACTACAAAAATAATCATAGAAAGGCAGAGAATTCAAATTGTACTTTCATTTACATGGAGAGTATTTTAAGAAAAATTCATAATTTTAACTTTTATACAGTCTTTGCATTTCAAAATCACCAATCATAAGTCATCACTATTGCATTGTTAGTAATACCCAAAAGGTTTTGTTAGAATAAATCGGAAAATTTACACAACATCTACACCTATTTTCTGCCTCTAAAAATCACTGAGTTAGAGTCAAATATTGTGACTTTGTCATGCAATTTGAAGCCTGATTTTCAATTTTATGTTTTGAAGTTCTTGTAAAATGAAATAAATCATGATTTTTGACTGTCTCTAACTCATATGTTTTGACCAAACTTTTTGGGTATGTTTAAGAAAGGGCCAGTAACTATTTTTGTGATTGGGCATTTTTAGATGCAAGAACATTATAAAAATTTGATGTTTTTTGACTCCAAAATAAGAGAAAGTACAAATTGAATTATCTATCATCATATGAATATTTTTATAATTTTCTTATAGTTTCAGAAGTAATAAGTAACCATCTTTTTTGACACATAGTATATTGCTTGACATGTATTTTCATTATTTTATATACAGGGCAACTGAAAAGTATGGGAACACAGAAAAATGCTATATCCTGTAAAATATATGACATAATTAAATAATAAAATATAAAAGAAATAACAATATTTTAACAAATTGTTCACTGGCTTGAAATTTATTTTTTACACAAGTTTGAAAACGAAAGATCACAGAATTGACAGTCCGCTGCAGATAATTCTGATTTAAATCATTCTATGCCTTGATAATTTCGCATCACATACAATGCAAATTGGGGATTTTCTATTTCTAGCTTTTCTACAGAAGTCAAGTGAGCTAAGATCTGATTGTTCGAAGGCAATACACCTGTTATTAAATATCCACGCAGATGGTCAATGTTGTTTTTGCTCCATGGGAAGGCCCCAATACTGCTGGAAGTTCCATTAAAGTTATTTTGCTTCCATGAGGCGAATACTTCGTTGAACATATTAGTTGCTGTTCATTTTGACGGTTGTGAACTTTTCGGAGGATTAAGATTTTCATATAGTAGAAGAAATGCTACAAAATTTTTAAATAAGCATTTCTCAGATTTTAGTTGTGAAATATCAATGTCAAAAAACGCACCAATATTTTTTCAGCTACCCTGCTGTATCTAATTAAAAAAATGTAAAACCCAAATTAGAAAAGAATATGTAATAAATGCTGTGTAACTTTTAAATTAGTAAGAATACTTCATATTCTTTAAAATTCTTCCAGAAAGTTAGCCATCAAGCTATGAAATGAATTATAGAAAATAAATTCAATTTATAGTTGTGGTAAAATCACAGATGAAATTGAGTAAAAAAAAATCATTTTTACAATATATGTAGTACTTACCTTTATAGTGAACTTATGGAAATCCATATTTTATAGCATATATCCACACAGGATTAGAAATTAAGAACTGTATGTAAGGTGTCAAAATAATGCCTACAATTTTTTTTCGATGTGCCAACTGCATTTCATATTTTCTTATTTCTTTTCACAACCATGTTAATAGTAATAATATTGCATTGCATATTTAATTTTAATGTATTGAAGGGAAGTGGGGAGGAAACTTTATATATTAAACACTTTTTCTTACTAAACAAAATAAAAACTGACTTTCCATAAGTATGAAATCTGATTAAACTACAATATTTGGATTCTGGAAAAACTTATTCTTTTTATAAAGCTAATATGCATACAAAACAGATAATCAAGCAAATATGTCCACAGAGAGAAAATATGAGCTTTAGATATAACTAACGATAAGCTAATTTTTAAAAAATCTGAGATTAACAGTACATCAGAAAATAAAAAGTTAGCAAATAAATGAATCTTTGGTTGCCAATTATGGTGGGGCATTTAAAACATTTCCAAATCACACATATTTTTTTTGTTTGTTTGAGGAAGGGAATACAAAAATTTTAAAACAATTTTAATACAGTTTCTTATTTTAGGAACTTATTAGGATGCAGAAATATCTCATAATAAAAGAAAATCTTGTTTAAAGGGGTGTAATATCCAAGGACCAGTTTTATCAGTCATTGGTGAAAGTGAAGTTAACTTAGAGGTTATTGAAATGTTCAAAATTCTTAAGACACGTGCTGATGTCATGATGCAGAGGGGGGGGGGATGTATGCTAAAATACAAATGAAAGCATTTGCTAAACAAAAATTAAAGTTAAAGAAAGCTAGCTATCAAGATTTGACGACTAGGAATAATTTTTCTATAATTTAGTTTCATTTGACGACTAACGACTGCTGATTTCTAGTCCTGTATCCACATCAAAACACTTTCTGCCTAATTGTTTTTGTGTTTTGACTTATTGCATCTGAAATTTTAATCCACTGAGTAAATATAATGAAATGAATAAAACATTGAATAAAAAAAACAACCTTTTAGTTCAAATAATCTTTTTATTGTAAACACAAAGAATGTATTAAATATTATTAAACAAAGACGTAACACTATGTGGAACTGATGCCACTGATAAAATTTTGAAGACATAAGTATCTAATAAAAATGATAAAAATTTAAATTGGCTTTTACTATAGTTAACGTTAAACAACCAAAACAATGCATATCACAAAGTAACTAAGCTTATAAAAGTATCAGTTTTTATAATTAACTGTTTATATAAAATTAATACATAGCATGAGTAATTTAACAAATTGCTTGAGTTGCGGAGCACAGTAACAGGTTGAAACACAGAAATTTCTGCACCTTCTTCATGATAAAGAATCGGAAACTTTTCTTGTATCAAGCATGGTAATGTAAATACTATAAATTTAAGTTCACTATCTGAAAAAATAATAATAACACATTAAGGAAAACACACAACAAGACAGTCCAATTAAAATCTATCATCAAAGTACAGCAAAAATTGTAGATGAACAAAAAAAGAAAGAATAAAATTTAAATAAAATTTAAATTATAGCTCACAAGGCTATCAAAGCCTGACAGCTAATGTGCCCGCAGGTTCTGTATGTAACGTGATAACTCTTCATATAAATATCAGATTTGCTTCAAATTTTATATGTAGGTTCATTCTGATAAGGTTCTTCACTGCTTAAGCCATTTGGTAGGCCTCCCCACCTAGCTGAAACTGAAACTGAAACTGATTAGCATTGGAGGTTCATTGGTTAAATATGAAGGGGGGGGGGGGGAGAAGAGAGTGCTACCCTCCTTAATTTATATAAATATGCAGAAATCATGCAGAATTATCACATTTTCTTCAAATTTTGTTAATAATTTCACTCTGATAAGGCACTTTCCTGATTAGTTTTAGGGGCTCATTGGTTAAGTATAAAGAGGGATGGCAGTTAATCCACTGTCCAATAACTTACAGTTAGTTGATTTCTTTTATTTTTGGAAGGGCATTATTCTTTGAAATAAGAGTATACAGTTGTATGTATAGCCTGCGAGCTCAATGCCATCCGTTTAACTGGGCACTTTCTTCTTTATTGCCTATTTTCGGACAGCACGAGAAAATTACATGACCAACACATACTTGTCATTCAGATATTCTTTTCCTGTATTATCATTAAGAGTTACAAACTATTTACATTATTAACCATATTTACAAAACATATCTTGGAACAAAGTGTCTATTCCAGATTAGCAACGAATTTCCCTAACATGTACAGGTATTCCATACCAGTAATAATAATAAAAAAATGAGGAATTTTATTCAAATTTATTAGTAAGCCCCTATTATGTATCCTATATTGACACTAATCAATGAATATATGGATACAACCCCCCGTGTTTTTCCTTCATTTTGCTAATAACGAATTTTCAACGTATTCTATTGACGATTATTTTCAAAATTTTCAAGATGTGATTTTGCAACTTTCACAAAAGTTGCTCTATACATTTGGCTAACATAATATGCAAATGAAATTTTGATATCTTTGACGCATGCGCAGTGAAAAATTATTTAGTAAACCTACTCAATATTCGAACAATTTTTATTATTTTTAATTCTGATTACAGGGTATTGTGCGCAAGGTTGTTTGTCACATTTTCTGAAAAGAATGTTATTTTATATCAAGAACTCTTCAAATTATAAGCAAAAATCTTGGGTAAATTTGAGACTGTTTTTCGGATTCGTAGAAAACCTTAATTTTTCTACGAGTATACATGCTATCGACATAAAAATGAACACAGTTTATTACAATAAGCCACTTAATCATAATCTACAGTTTGAGCGCTTTTGCTACATTAGTTTTAACAGGGTTATCCAAAAGATATTCATTCTTTTTTAATTTGTTGACGGTCCCCTATTGGAGTTTCGGAATAAAACCTTCAGGGGAATATATGACTTATACTACACTACCTGGCCATTGATTATCGTCCACTTGCGATTTTAGACATTTTGTTAAATATCTAGAAAAATACATGAGAAATTATCCTGAAACTCTCAGTGTATACACATAATAGTACAGGTCATATATTTCCGTGAAGATTTTTTCCAGAAACCTTATAGGAGACCGCCAACAAATTAAAAAACAATGAATATCGTTTGGATAACCCTGTCAAAACTAATGCAGCAGAAGCGCTCAAACTGTAGATTGCGATTAAGTGGCTTATTGTTATAAACTGTGTTCATTTTTATGTCGATAGCATGTATACTCGTAGAGAAATTAAGGGTTTTATAAAAATACTCCCAAATTTTTCCAAGATTTTTGCTTATAATTTGCAGAGTTCTTAATATAAAATAATAATATTTTCTGAAAATCTGACAAACAACATTGCACATAATATCCTGTAATCAAAATTAAAAAATAATAAAAATTGTAAGAAAGATGAGTAGGTTTACCAAATATTTTTTCACTGCGCACGCGTCAACGATATCAAAATTTCATTTGCATATTATGTTAGCTAAATGAATACAGCAACTTTTGTGAAAGTCGCAAAATCATAGCTTGAAAATTCTAAAAATAATCGTCAATATAATAAGTAGAAAATCCATTGTTCCCAAAATGAAGCAAAAAAAATGAGGGATTGTATCCAAATGTACTAGTAAGTTCCGTATTGTGTATTCTATATTGACACTAATTAATAAATATGTGGATACAACCCTTCTTGTTTTTGCTTCATTTTGGAAATAACGGATTTTTAAGTGATTCTATTGACGATTATTTTCAGAATTTTCAAGCTATGATTTTGCAACTTTCAAAAATGTTGCTCTATACATTTATCTAACATAATATGCAAATGAATTTTTGATATCGTTCACGCATGAGCAGTGAAAAATTATTTGGTAAACCTACTCATTTTTCATACCACTTTTATTAATTTTTAATTCTGATTACAGGGTATTATGTGCAATGTTGTTTGTCACATTTTCAGAAAATATTATTATTTTATATTAAGAACTCTGCAAATTATAAACAAAAATGTTGGAAAATTTTGGGAGTATTTTTATAAAAACCTTCATTTCTCTACGAGTATACATGCTATCGACATAAAAATGAACACAGTTTATAACAATAAGCCACTTAATCACAATCTACAGTTTGAGCGCTTTTGATGCATTAGTTTTGACAGAGTTATCCAAAAGATATTCATACATTTTTTAATTTGTTGGCGGTCCCCTATAAAGTTTCTGGAAGAAATCTTCACGGAAATAGATGACCTGTACTATATTTTTTATACAATGAGAGTTTCAGGATAATTCCTCATGTATTTTTCTAGATATTTTGCAAAATGTCTAAAATCGCAAGTGGACGATAATCAATGGCCAGGTAGTGTATTATATTTATACACTAAGATTTTCAGGATAATTCTACGTACATTTTTCTAGATATTTAACAAAATTTCTAAAATCGCAAGCAAATGTTTAAGATTTATAAATGACAGTGCAAAAATCGCCTTTGAAACACGAGATCTTCATCACCTGCGGAAAATTTTCACATTTGTGTAAAATTACGATATAAGTTTTTATTCATTGTTATATTTTTTGAACACACACTATTTCTGTAAACTATTCTGAAAGTTCAGTGGAGTAAATACAGATTGTTTTCCTTTTATAATTTGAATGTTCATGACTACAAATTTGTGATATCGGATGATGTTGATGATTAAGAAAGGGGGGGGGGGACTGATTACGGTCTAATCAAACTTAAATTACTATTATTGAAAAAAAATATTTTATTTTATTTAACCATAAAATTCTGCTACTAAATAAGGTTTAATGCGAAAGAATACTTTCGAAAAAAAAAATGGGTGTAAATCTGCATAGCCGATAATCAGATCATAAGGTTTATTCAATGCAATACCCTAACATTTTCTCACCTTTTTGAAAGAAAATGAAACCAAAAGTATGGAAATATGAAGAATTGGGAGTAAGAAAACATAATGGTAAACCCAAGATACCGCTAAATTCGGGGTTTTAGGCATTTCCCACCAAGGTATGACTTGGCTGACTAATAACGTTTTAATATGCAAATCGAGGTTTTATCCGCGATTTTTATCCTTAAGTGAGACTAAATGATTGTCCGTGCTACCGCCTCCCGATCTAATCTTATTATGAAGATTATTTTGGAAATAATGGTGGTTAATAAGGAAAATATTAATAATGAAAACCCTGTAAATAAGTTTTAATTACTTTAAGATTTGCAAGTATTCAATTGTCTTAAATGAAAAAGTTCCCCCCCCCCTATCAAATAAAGACAAATCAAGTATACTGAAACAATATTAGAGAAGTTACGCGAGGCTGCAATATGGTGTGAATTAGCCTTTACAGGAGGGTTTCGGATAGCATCTATCCGACAATATATACAAAGCCGGCCAGATGCTGTCCAAGATCCCGTGTAAAGGTTAAAATTTAAACTTCGCGAATAAAATTAATTGCTTTAACTGTATATAGACGCAAAAATATATTTTAACCTTAACTGCTCTGACAAAAATTGTTATATAACTACTGTGAGCTGTCTGTCAGACCATTTAATCTGAAGATGAATAAAATGTTACATTAATTCTCAGAATACTATTTATGTATTAAACTTTGTGTACAAGAATATTATAAATAAATTCAGCCATTAAAAAGTATTTAGAGGTAGTAATAAGACTCCAAACTAAAAAAAATTGACCAGTATCTAGAGTTAAACTAAAAATTACAAGTTAAACTGTGAAACTTGAAAAACTCACGGTGTCTGAGACCACTAACAGCAGTTAAGGGTTAAATCTAAACAGCTGAGTTTAAACATAAGGTAAAATGGTCATAGAATATTCCGATTGCAACAAGATTCGTCTATAATAACTGATTTGTAATGAAAAAATATGTAAATATTTTTACAATCTTTCATTTCGCTCTTTCTAATTGTGCGCCCTTAGTATTCCCGTGCCTAGAGCAGTTTGCTCCAATTGCTCCTCGGTAGCTAAGGCCTCGATAAAGCATTTTAAAATATTGACATCTAAACGAGAAATTGTAAAATAACTACCTCATAGATTTAACATTAGCAAGCGGGTATTTTGGTGAGAGTGTACCTTGTAGCTTCACATAATAAACTTAACAATCAATCATACTAACAAAAAAATCTAATTTACTGTTTTTTTATGACATTACTTATAGGGATGTACGATAAATTAACGTTACAATAAAATAAAATAAAATAAAGTTAAATCTTACCTTTAATCAGACTTTGCCCGGTTCACTGGTCACGCAAACCGGATCGTTAAGTCCTCATTGTTGTTTCATTGTAACTCAGTGGTTAGTCCTCAATTAATATCGCCAATTTACACACTGCTATGTTTTGATTTGCTCACACCCGTAATCTTTACTTGCTGACACCGAAAGCAGAAAGACACGCGTCATAGCGCATGCGCAAGTTGCCAGTCACCCGATGAGGTGCTTACGAAGTGCATGGCACCTTATTTAGCTCCCATCATCCAGTAACAGATCTGTCGTCACCCCAACCGCATATTCAAGCTGCTATGACACCCTAGGGTTCCAAATGGCACCGCCTTTTCACCTCCGGGTCCCAAATGGCACCGGTTTGTCACCTTTATTTTTAACAGTGTGGCGTTCAGGCTCCTGATCCGCAGATTACTAGTTAAATTATGATGAAATCATCGTTATATAACTCATTCAGTGTATACTGTGTGAATCGAAATTGTTTTTTACAAAATAAGAGTGCTGTTAGTACTCATCCAGATGATCAATATTTACCATATCTAAAAAAAAATGTGTCCTATTTTATCCCAAATTTTGGTGCTCAATAGCCTCCACTTTAAGATGGTGAAATCTTGAAGCAATATTTAGAGTCTCCGTTGAATCATAACTCCAATAGTTGGAACGAATATGAAATAGGAAGATCCAACCTTTGGTTCGAGATTCCACCATCTTATGGTGCCAGCTACTGAGCACCAAATTTTGGTTCAAAGTAGAACAAAATTTTTAATAAAGTAGTTCAAAGAGTCTCAAACCACATATTTAATCTCAATTACAAGATTCTTCACAAACTAAATTTGGCATGTCGGTAAAAAATTTTCAAAAAATAAAATATTTGTTATAAAATATAATCTCTACATTTTTATGTATGGAATGCGACAACATCATAAAATGTTGTGGGGAAACGTGATGCTCACCCAGTTGGTAATACCTTTTGAATTGATAAATAGAGATCAAAATATAGGGACGAATGCACATTGCTGATGCGTGAAATGAAAATTTATGCTATTATATACCCATCATATGTAGTATAGGTCAAGTCTTACAATAGTTTCGAAAATCGACGAATCCGTCAAAAATTGACGGATGTACACGTTTCGGATAATAGAGTTTCGAAAAAAAAATCCCTCCGTGAGTGTCTGTCTGCGTCTGTAAACACTCTATCTCCCGAATAAATTGTGATAGAAACTTGTAATTTTGTATGTAATTAATATGTAATAATGGAAAGAAGCCTATTTAATATCAGTAACCTCGATTATTCGGAACTATTTTTTTCAGGCTCTCAAAAATTTCGTTTTGATAAAAGATATATAAACATGTTCAAAATTTTTTCTTTTAATTTGTGGAAGTAAAAGGCAATAAAATAGCAGAAATTTTGAATAAAGAACAAAATCGGCCTGGTTAATAGTTGCCGAGATATTTGTAATCCTGTTTTCCACATTCTTCGATTTTTCATGACCCTGTATTTCATCCAAATTTCACTTCAAAGATATACTTTAATTGGAAATGAGACATTTATTACTACGCAGTAAACTATTAGTTACAATTATTATTATTATTGAAGGTATAGGGGTGTCTCTTTTATGTATTTCGGAACTACTTGAATAGTTTGGTGTTTTATATAATTTGTCAAAATTGGTTTATTAGCAATTCATTAATAGAGTATTATTATGTATATCAAAAATATTTAAATATAAGTTTAAAATTTGATTTAGAATTGCAATTTATTTTATAAATACTTTACACATGTTTTATTTTCATATTTTATACTCTGCATGCTCATGATGTGTAAGTATTACGGTATTCCCCAATGACTAGTTTTTTCATATGTATAACAAAGGTGAATATGTCTGTTAAAAGTTTCATTACAATGTAGTTTAGTTATCTGAAAGTTGTTGCCGTCAACTTCTTTTAGTTTAAAACAGAACACTTTGTATTTTCGATTAATTCGATGGTGTCCGACCCTGTGTTTTATGACAATTATTTCAAGTCTAAAAGTGTACTATAATCCCTCTTGTTTTGTTTAACAATTTAGAATTACTCTGTATCTATAAATAAAACCTGTTTTATGTGTCATCAATTTTTCCCATCAAGATATTATACATTGCTAAATCACATTTATTATTATCTTCTGTAGCTCATTACTTTCAGCCATAATGATTATCTGCAAATCGTGACAGTTTAAGATATATCACTACTAATCCATTAATTTATAGTCCCATAAAATGATTATCTAATATTCGTCAGAGAAAAATACACTTAACCAAAATATTTTAAAAGTAATTTTTCATTCAAAAAATAATTTTATCGTAAGTGTCAGAGCAAAACTTTTAGAACAATTCCAGTAATAAACTAAATTAATTTGTTTATCTTAAATTTCTAATTCAATAATAAGCCATTAAGGTAATACATTATTCCTCTAAGTGGTCTTTTTTTCGCTATGGAAATGAAAATAAATTATCCAGTTTTATGATCTATACATATTATGGCAAATATTTTACAAATAAATAAGTTATAAAGCAATCAGTAAATTAATTTGATCACATTAACATTATAATTTAATAATACCGTGATGTTCTGTATTTTTTGTATTAAAGATTTAAAATATTTGGTTCAGTTATGTGTAAATGAAAGTAAATTAATCACAATTTAATTTCTTCTCTTGACATACAATTTGATTAATTTAGCGAAACAAATTATCCTGTATGAATCGTCTTATAGACACTTATACAAATTACTTATTAAAATTTCAATATAAAAAACAAATTTTAAAACATGAATGCAATTTAAAATTCGAAATTTATTTTATTAAAATAAAATTTTCAATCCGAAAAATATTATAAACTGTTTTATTTATAAATTCGAAGAAAAGTTTATAAGGAGTAAAATTTGAAATACATTAATAAACAATTTATAAACAAATTTTTCTATTTAAAATTAACAATGTTCAAAAATGCATTATTATTTCTCTCAGACAAGAATTACACTACCACTTTAAAAACTGCAGAATAAGAATATTATGCTACAGAAAAATGTTTATATCGGTATAAAATGCATTACATTTAACGATTTTACAAAATTGTTTAAGGGAAAACAAATTTTACTAAAGGATCACTATAAGATATTTTTTTTCGTGAATTTCCTTAATTCAGAGTCTTTTTATCTGCCGAAAGTGATTTTATTGCGAAATTATAAACGTCTATACAATACAAACCACAGCAGAGTTATTCAATGAGAAAATATCAAATTACCAGTGTTTTATACCAGCGAAAGTTTTACATTACGAACACTTTGTAAAAACAATCAAATGATTCTTTATTTAAAATCTTTATTATTTGTTCGAGAAATATTTCCAAAACCTCTGTAACCGTACTTAAGTCCTCAAAAATGTAGATGTACATAGAATATGTGCACATTTTATTGGGTATCTGTACTTTTTTAAAGTTATTCTTAATTTTTTTTTAAATACTTTATTGCATCCATGGTTTCTCTGAAAACTGTTTTGTTCATATCATGAGAATAGTCGAATTTAAAGTAGTTGTTGTTATAATTTTCAGTTTTATAATGGTAAAAACCTAACAAGTATATAATGTTTTATTAAACCTAGATCCAAGAATAAAATGTACATTTGGATTTGTTACATTATAAAAAAAAAAGTCTGTTTTATCAATGGATTTCAAATATGTCATTACTTTTAATGTCTCGAATATTGACTTTCGTTCTTTGAAAATGAAACAGAACTTTAAAAACAGCATGGACTTAATGCGTAAGTTGTCACTGTGTCATAGCACCCTTGTTTTTAGTTAAGCATTTATTGAAAAAAAAACTGCACTAATAAGCACTGTACATATTTTACATGAACTTTCTGACTCTTAATTTGAAAAATGATTTTTAATATTGTATATTTCCCTAAGAAGGCTTTGTGTTGTTTAATGAGACATGTGGAATCATTTTTTATTATTATATCGCATTGTTGTAGACGTAAAATACAAATACAGTCGAACTCGGTTAAAAGGCGTTTCATGGGGGTGCTCAAAAGTCTAGTATTTTGCGGGATCACTTCTTAAACGTGTTTTGTATAATGTTGCAGTGACCGGTTTTATTTACACATCATCTAAATGAACTTTAAAACTTTTATTTAGAGGTTTTCGGTCTAAACAGGTGTCTATTATGTTTATTTAGATTAAATTTTAATTGTATTTTATTTTAACTCTTTGTTTCAGTTTAAAGGTCCGAACAGATTGATAACGGAAAAAATGTGGTTGTCTTCATGGATTTATTGCCGAAGAATACGTTACAACAAAAAATAGAACAAAAAATATTTTTCTGCTAGAGCATTTTTTTAACGTAAAGTAAAGAATATATCCATTGGGTCCGAGAATTATTAAGACAAATTTTAAGAGGAGACAAGAGATATTGCAAAGATTTAGATTTATATGCCAACCTAAGATCGGAAATGTTTTCCTAGCGCGGTTGTGACGACAGAAAGCACAAGAACGGAAGTGCACGAACAAAGAGAGAAAACATATTTATTATTCTTAGAGCAACAAAAATACCTGGACATGGACAGTGTTAAAAAGTAATGAGTAAATTGTTGCACAGATCATGGCAGCTGGAAGTCCGGGACACTCGCGATATTTTCAAGAACTTTAGATCTTGCATGTGTGGAGATGAACTTCCATGCATTATGGCCCGGACTCGTAATTTTAAACACCTACATTAATGAAGATCGTTGTCTCTTTAATGTTTTTTTTTCTTAATTTTTGCTGCATGCTTAAGCGTGTTTTGTCTTTCTTACATTTTATGTCGTCACTACCTCGCTACGAAAACATTTCCGACTATAGGTTATGTAAGTCTAAATTCTTGTGACGTCCCCTACTTCTTCTAAAAGTTTGTTCCAGTAATATTGGTACACGCTGTATAAGACTTTGAAGCACCATTCTGCTTTATACCATATTTTATTTTTTCTAACGGTTCACCATACCAATTTTTAAAACCAGAAAAAAATAATATTTATTCATTCCATTATTTTTAATAATTTATTTTTTTAACTATACCTCGCACCACTTTCTCCACTTTTCTCCACTTTCTCACAAAAAATTTTGATACGCACTTGCAAGAACATTTTAGAGGCCTCCCAGTAGCGGAGCAACATCACGCCCAGTCGATGAGTTATTGACGACCACATCTAAAGTAAGCCTGACAAAAATCTAGCTGTAGAACGAGTTCTGACGAGATTTGCAAGATAAACTACATTTTTTTATAGTGGTGCGAATAGAATAGAAAAATAGTCGCCCCTCTTGTACGCCCAGAGTTTCTCGGGATAATAATTATTCTCATTATATGTGAACCCGAGATAACTGGACATAATAAACGAAGCGGGTAATAAAAGAATAGTCTATCATTACTCTTTCTTTACAGAATGTGTTTAAAATAGCAAAAATAAATAAATATATATATTAATAAAAAATGAATCATCCATCCAATGCCGTATTTGTTTAATTTTTTTGAGTTTTATTTTTTACTGGTCAAAATATACATAATAAAATATGCATAATAAAACATGCCAGTGATATACCATGCTCTCAATCAGATTACAGGTGTGATCATCACTGAACATATTTTCATGACGTATCTGTGGGTTTTCTTTCTCAAAGAACCGAATGTTTATGTCGTAGAGTCACGAAATAATAGTTAGCGTACTGCATTCCCTCGCATTACCCGGCATGCCGTAAAATTCGAAGGAGACCAGATTTTTAAGTATGAGTCCCTGATCATTGCCGGCATGCTGAAAAAAGCGATGAACTTCGAAAACGGAAAAGAACGCGGTTCATTAGCTGCATTTATTAGCAGCGACTATACTGTTGGGTAGGAAGAGTTCAATATAGAGTTTTTTTCCCCAGTTTTCTAATCATTTAGCACATATTTTTTACATAATAAGAATAAAATCTTGTTTCTGTGTCACATACCATTTCATAAAAAGCTTTTCATCAGCACTCATCCAATATTTACAAAACAAAACTAAATTATCTAATAAATTTTTACATGAAAAGAAATATTCTTATTATATATAAAATAAGAAAAATATAGTTATCATTAAAATATATAAAGAGAGAAATATGTGATTATCTTACATCAAAAAAGTTATCTTATGTGATAACTCAATTAACTTAATATCGTCATCTTGGAGTAGAAACATTATGCATGTAAATTTTCCATAATAATAAAATAAGTAAACCTAATAATCATTTAAATTTTAATTAATATAAACAGAGACGGAAACACTGAAAAAAAAATAACTATTGGTGTTTTTCTTTAAACTGGAAAATGATGTTGCCACAATAAATCCGCCGCCCATCCCTCAATAACTGAACCTATTATTTTTCGGCTTGTTGTGGTACCTCGATTTTTTACTGCATACCGGGTCATGCGGGGGAATATGGTATTAAATTGGATATTTTTGCATTAGTTTTATGGTTCGCTGTTAAAGAACGTTGAAAAAATACGTGTATTAAGCTAGATTATATATTAACCACAAGCACTGTAACTGGGTTCGACCGTATATTCAATAATATAATGTTTTATTTAACCTTTTCGAATCCGATATTTTTTCAATTTTTAGATAAAATTACTTTTAAGTTAATAGCATTAACATTTGCTATCCAGATAGATTAATTAGTGTTTAACGAATATTTCATTGTTTGGAAGATAACGAAAGTAGTTGTTCTGCGGTACTATTCAATTAATATTCATATGACACTAGGATAAGGAATAATTTTGCAAATGTTTGGATAATACTAATAAGATTTAACTTATGTTACAACTTTCTAATACTTTTTGCGCTTTATTATACGTATTTCTTTTGGAAAAGCAACTTTAATTTTATGTTTAAAGAGTGAAATATATCTTTAAAAAAAATCGCAAACAGCGCAAAAACAATTAAGCAAATAATAATTTTTATTATTATTGAATGCCTAAACATAAATGAAGTCATGTAGTAATTGCATAGACAAATATTAATATTACTATGCGGTATTGTACCAAAGGTATTTCTTAAAACAAAATAATTCTCGATTGATAGATATGTACTATTAATGGTACACCAGACCCGAAAAGATTAAATAAAACTAACATTCAAATAAATATTGTTGTACTAGCAGTTACCCGTGACTTCGTTCACATAACATTTAAAGAAGAAATAATTGATCAATCAAGCAAAAAATTTCGAAGATGAAAAGCATGTGTAATTAACTTTTTATCGCGAATTTATAGTAAAAAACTTCTGATAATCCCTATTTGCTAATTTGTTTGCTGGTAAAAATTTTCCTTTCAGCGATTAATACTAATAGATAGAAATATTCTTGAATTCTTTTGTTCAGCCCTGTAGTTTTCCAAGTGCCTTTAATACACGAAAGTATCTTTCTAAAATTTAGTTCAAACAAAAATATTTCTTATTACTACCTAAATTACATTTTCAGAAATTATAATCCGAAAACAACCTTGTATTCAGTTCCTTGCGGGACCCTGTATATCATTTTATATATATACTACAAACCTTTCTTTGTTTACTAAACGGAGTTCAAAATAAAAATGCATATTTTATTTAAAAACCACCTTTAAGTAAATTACGCTCATATTCAGTAACCTTTCCGAGATCTTTTGTATAACCCTGTATGTATATCTAAATTTAACTATTTATACTATTACCATTTATACTCTCTATTTATTATGCATGCATTTAGCGAAACTTAAAAGCACATATCATAATTCAAAATGCATTTCATCCATGCAACAGTCATCATTCATCATATACAGTACTTCGAATAGAATATATAATATTTTAAATATTTTGTGTGTCCCTGTAAATGCTATGCACTTCGTGTTATGCATGAAATAACTTATATTAAACCTCAGCAAAGTATATCAATTTGATAATACATGAAATCGTTTACCATAATTAAAATATGTCGGAAACTGTTCCTCCCTTTATTCTTATGCAATGGAATTCTTCTGTGTAACCCTGTAAATGAATAATAAGCGTCCTTTTCACTACATACTTTACAAAATGCATACTTTAAGTGCACTTTGTAAATGCATGTAAATTTGAATATGTTTCACAGGGTGTAACATCATTAAATTTAATTAAAACGATTTTCCCCATAATTGCGTAATGTAAGGAAATTTGTTGACAATCCATGCAAATAAACTAATCATGGTAGAAACTTTATTTTCAATAAGTATTCGTGCTGGTACACGTTAAGAACGTCCATAAATTTCATGGAAATCGGAGTATATTTACGAAAGTTTGAAAGCGACCGGACAGACAGACAAACCGAAAGCATAATAACTTTTCAACTTTGTTCGAAAGTGTCAAAAAATCGAGCCAAAAATATATTAATCAGTAGTTTTATTTTCCGCCTTTTCCCCACAAAGATTTCTTTCATTGATAATTATGAGTTTTCAATAAAAATATTCATTTGTATATAACTTATAACTTCTTAATTAATATAAGTAAAAAATATTTCAAATTCATTTTAAATATGATGTCATTATTTATCTCGCTCCATTAGCTACTGATATTCATACCCCTTGTATTTTTAACGACTGCTATAAAATACATGTTTTATTTCAACTATGGCGTCACATTTTTATAAGTGAACCATTTTATTAAAAATATAATTCTTTTTCATTCTTTTTATTTTTAATTTATGTCGCCATATTTTGCACAAGAATTCCCTTTAACTAAACAAATATCCTTGTTAAATATATTATAAAAAATACACCTTTTATTTTTATTTCAAACATGACGTCATATTTATTTTCTTTTAAATTATTTTATTATAGTTTCTCGTGGACGTTTTTTATTAAAAATTCATTGCCGTTGAAAAATTATTATTCCATTTTTTTATTTTCTTGGCAACAGGAAATGAAAATGGTTAAATTTTATCTGAAAAATGCCTATTTATTTTATATGAAAAATAATTAAATTTTGAATTATTAAGGAAAATATTTGAATAAAATAAATAAAAATTAGCCTATGTTCATTTCATCCCAATAATCTATCTATATACAAAAATTCAAAGACATTAATCCATCCGTTTTGAAGCCAAGTTCATTCCAATTTTTCGGACACACTTTCACATTTATAATGTACTAGCTGTTACCCGTGACGTCGTTCACGTAGCATATTAAAAAAAAAGATAACGCTTTAATTAAACAAAACGTTTCATTAACAATAATTTAAAATATGTATAACACATATCTTATACCAGGCTATACAGTTTTTTTTATAGGGGACTAAAAGAACTCGCTCAAATAAATGGAAAATGTGTTAGATGATATGAACAATCGCGAAAATGAAATTGCAACCATTTATACTGTAGAACAACTGTAACGCATCTCAATTGTATAGAAATCATTTGTAGTGCATTTCAGAATTCCATATCAAAGAAAGAAAAATCATGTGTTAAACCTAGGTAATAAAAAAAAATATCCAACATTTCCATAAAACTTAACTTCGCCGGCCCATTCTTTTCAGCAATTGTGTATATGATCTATGTGTTTGTAAATATTCTAAATACAATGTTAAAATTTTGCTTAGTTAGAAAAAGTATAACGAAGATTAAAATTCACTTTTAGCAATTTCTAATAATAGACAGAAACGTACTTGAATTCTTTTGTACAGTCCTGTATATTACGTGCAAATATTTATACGACCGCATATTTAGCTTAAATTATTCAAGCAAAAAATCCGATTCAAATTATTGAATTCATTTTTCCGGGAATCGCTATTGCACAGGTGACCATATATCCAGTTTATTGTATAGTCCGATACATGATTTATTTAAATTCTACAAACATCACTTATTATACCAAATGTAGCTGAACTTCAGGATGCATTAGTTTTCTTTAAAATACATACGATAATTGAAAAAGCTCTTCAGCAATCTTTTCTAATAGACCATACTTTGGATAGAATATCTGAGATCTGGACACAGGTCCAAAATCTTTTATGCGTCTCTGTAAATGAACAACAAATGTGATGAAAATCATACTTAACTGCAAGCGTATTAGTAAATTTCAGTATTTATCTTTGTATTGATTATCTCAGTATATTAATTTCATCATGTTTGAAATAGTGCAACGCAATTAACATACGCTGAGAATATTTTTTCCCCGTATACTATTATATTACCGAACATTTTTCTGTTATCTTGTAAAAGAATGTTAAATCTCTGCACACCTTCTTCTACAGAAATCCTGTTTTAGTGCACTTCAGAAACTGATATCAATTTCAATATTATTAAAATAACCTTAATAAAATAACATTATTAAAATACGCTGCAAATGGTTTTTCTTCACAGACTATGATATATTGAAATACTTTTGAGCTCCCTGTACGCACACTATAAGTACTATACTTAACATATTCGATAGTAACCATGTTCTTGTGAACCTTAAAAATGCATGTAAATTTCATTACATTTAAAATTATGTAACATTATCAAAATACACCACAAATGATTTTTTCGCCGTAGACCATAATGTAAAGTCTCCTTTTGAGTGCTCCTGTGATTCAGCTATAATTGCTACCTGGTTCATTTTCAATGCCGTACATGCTATAGCAAATTTCAAAAACGCATGTTATTTTCGTATGAATCCCACTATATTTACAGTTGAAACACGGACAAACAGACGGCAGACCCCCAGGCACTCGGTATCCGGTATACCGACAGGCTTAAGTCGTAAACACTTTTAGACTATGTTAGAAAGCGTCAAAAAGGGGATAGTTTCCGTAAAAACGGAAAAAAAACCAGAATTTTTGAAAATTTAAAAACTTATACTTTGTTTCAGATATGAAGTTACATTGATATTTTTAAAATTCTTAATGGAAAGTATTCCTGTGACGTCACAATTGGTAAAAAGTTGAATTTTATAGCCTCGAACCGAAAGAAAGAAAAAGGTTAATTTTTATTACGGATTACTATCTGGAAAAACTACTAAAATATTCGTATTCTTGTAAAGTGTGAAGTTATATCCTTGTGAAGTCTTCTAAGTGTAAAAGAAATTACACATAATCGTCTGCGTGATATAACAAGAAAAACAGTATTCCTCTGACGTCACAATTGGTAAAATCGTGGTTTTTAACCTCGAACAGAAAAACAGAATAGGGTCCATTTATTTATTTCATTTTCTTTTATCACGTGAAAACCTTTCAGTTGAAAATTAATTACAGAAGAGAAATAATTATTCCGGTTTTTTTATTTTTTGGCAACGAAAAAAGAAAGATGATTAAATATTATGGAAAATTTTTCAATTTATTCTGTATGAAAAATTGTGACATTTTGAATTATTAAGAAAAATATTTGAATAAAATAAATAAAAATTAGCCTATGTTTATTTCAGACCAATAATCTATCTATATACAAAAATTCAAAGAAATTAATCCATCCGTTTTGAAGCCAAGTTCATTCCAATTTTTCGGACACACTTTCACATTTATAATATACTAGCTGTTACCCGTGACGTCGTTCACGTAGCATAAAAAAAAGATAAACGCTTTAATTAAACAAAACATTTCATTAACAATAATTTAAAATACATATAACACATGTCTTATACCAAACTATGCAGTAGTTTTTTTTTTTTTTTTTTTTTTTTTTTTTTTTTTTTTTTTTTAGGGGATTTAAAGAATTTAGTCAAATGAAAATGTGTTAGATAATATTAACGATCGCGAAAATGAAATTGCAACCATTTATACTGTAGAACACCTGTAACGCACCTCAATGGTACAGAAATTATGTTGTAGTGCATTTCAGAATTCCATATCAAAGAAAGAAAAATCATGTGTTAAACCTAGGTAATAAAAAAAATATCCAACATTTCCATAATACATAACTTCGCCGGCCCATTCTTTTCTGCATCTCTGAATGTGATCTATGTGCTTTTAAATATTCTAAATACAATGTTAAAATTGTGCTTAGTTAGTAAAAGTATAACGAAGATTAAAATTCACCTTTAGCAATTTCTAATAATAGACAGAAACGTACTTGAATTTTTTTGTACAGTCCTTATATTACGTGCAAATATTTATACGACCGCATATTTAGCTTAAATTATTCAAGCAAAAAACCCGATTCAAATTATTGAATTCATATTTCCGGGAATCGCTATTGCATAGGTGACCATATATCCAGTTTATTGTATAGTCCGATACATGATTTATTTAAATTCTACAAACATCTCTTATTATACCAAATGTAGCTGAACTTCCGAATGCATTAGTTTTCCTTAAAATACATACTATAATTGAAAAAGCTCTTCAACAATCTTTTCTAATAGACCATACTTTGGATACAATATCTGAGATCTGTACACAGGTCCAAAATCTTTTATGCGTCTCTGTAAATGAACAACAAATGTGATGAAAATCATACTTTAATGCAAGCATATTACTAAATTTCAGTATTGATCATTGTATTGAATTCCATCATGTTTGAAATAGTGAAACGCAATTAAAATACTGAGAATATTTTTCCCCGTAGACTATTATATTACCGAACATTTTTCTGTTACCTTGTAAAAGAATGTTAAACCTTTTCACTCCATTTTCTACAGAAATCCTGTTTAAGTGCACTTCAGAAACTGATATCAATATTATTAAAATAACCTTAATAAAAAAACATTATTAAAATAAGCTGCAAATGGTTTTTCTTCACAGACTATGATATATTGAAATACTTTTGAGCTCACTGTACGCACACTATAAGTATTATACTTAAGATATTAGATAGTAACCATGTTCTTGTGAACCTTAAAAATGCATGTAAATTTCATTACATTTAAAATTATGTAACATTATCAAAATACACCACAAATGATTTTTTCGCCACACATCATAATGTAAAGTCTCCTTTTGAGTGCTCCTGTGATTCAACTATAATTGCTACCTGGTTCATTTTCAATGCCGCACATGCTATAGCAAATCTCAATAACGTATGTTATTTTCGTATGAATCCCACTATATTTACTCAAGTTGAAACACGGACAATAAGGCGACAGACCCCAGGCACTCGGCATCCGGTATGCATATTTCAGATGTGTATATTGCTGGGACGATTACTGTTTCTAAACCAATAGGAGAGCGTCATTTTCACGGTCAAGTACACGCCCACACAGTTTGATTGACAGGAACTCGTGGACAATTGACGGTGCTAATTATAACGATAATCTGTTGCGGATTAAACTGAGCTGACTGGCTGAATGGTTAGAGCGTCGAGCTTGAAACCGGAGGATATGGGTTCGAGTCCATCGCGGGCCGAGAGTC
This sequence comes from Maratus speculifer, assembly GCA_964019185.1. Taxonomy (NCBI): domain Eukaryota; kingdom Metazoa; phylum Arthropoda; class Arachnida; order Araneae; family Salticidae; genus Maratus; species Maratus speculifer. The sequence goes on along the minus strand of OZ025294.1, from coordinate 161,723,544 downwards.
CGTGGGTGATTTTTTTTTTTTTTAATTATTGGAGGCTGTCTTTTATTAATAAATAAGACATTTAAAAAAAAATATTTCAAACCCTTTTAATATTCTAAATGTCGTTCCAAAATGATTTATATATATGTTAAACAAATGGGAAAAAAGTATTCTGCGAAAATATCCGTATAAGCAAAATTCTTACTTTATTTTTTTATTTATTTATTTGTTTATTTATTTATTTCAGGATCAGAGGAAGTATAATTTCTAATTGAAATAAATAAAATTCAGTCATTTTGAAAAAAAAAATTCTTTCGTACCTTTAATTTTTAATTACCGAGTACAAATTCAAACAATCCGAGTACAAATAAATAATAAACACACACGATCAATTGTCCACAAGTTCCTGTCAATCAAACTGTGTGGGCGTGTACTTGACCGTGATAATGACGGTCTCCTATTGGTTTAGAAACAGTAATCGTCCCAGCAATATACACATCTGAAATATGCATCCGGTATACAGACAGGTTGAAGTCATAAACACTTTTAGACCATGTTAGAAAGCGTCAAAAAGGGGGTAGTTTCCGTAAAACGAAAAAAAAAAACAGAATTTTTGAAAATTTAAAAACTTATACTTTGTTTCAGATATGACGTTACATTGATATTTTTTAAAATTCTTAATGGAAAGTATTGCTGTGACGTCACAATTGGTAAAAAGTTGAATTTTATAGCATCGAACCGAAAGAAAGAAAAGGGTTCATTTTTATTACGGATTAATGTCTGGAAAAACTACTAAAGTATTCATATTCTTGTAAAGTGTGAAGTTATATTCTTGTGAAGTCTTCTAAGTGTAAAAGAAATTTTATATAATCGTCTGCGTGATATAAGAAGAAAAACAGTATTCCTCTGACGTCACAATTGATAAAATCGCGGTTTTTAACCTCGAACCAAAAAAAAGAATAGGGTCCATTTATTTATTTCATTTTCTTTTATCACGTGAAAATCTTTCAGTTAAAAATTAATTACAGAAGAGAAATAATTATTCCGGTTTTTTTATATTTTGGCAACGAAAAAAGAAAGATGATTAAATATTATAAAAAAATTTCAATTTATTCTGTATGAAAAATAGTGAAATGTTGAATTATCAAGAAAAATATTTGAATAAAATAAATAAAAATTAGCCTATGTTCATTTCAGAACAATAATCTATCTATATACAAAAATTCAAAGACATTAATCCATCCGTTTTGAAGCCAAGTTCATTCCAATTTTCGGACACACTTTCACATTTATAATATATATAAGGATATAAGGATATAAGGATTGTGCAAAGTGTGATGAAATTGCTCATAATCTAAAAATTTCAGAGATTTTTAATATCTTTATTTAATGAAATTATAATTTAATACATCTACAAGATAATGTTAAGTGAAAAGGTTTCTTTTCTAAATTGTGAATATAATATGATAAATATATTTAATAAGCGCAAAATTTAGGAAAGACACAAACGCTGAAATATCACATAAAAAACAAAAGTAATACATAATCTGTGCAAAAGTAAGTTCAAGAAGGGGACAAAATTCCTAACGATCCTTATTTCTGAGAATTTAACATGTGAAAGGTTTTGAAATTCAATAGAATATACGTCCTTAAAAGTGCAAGGAATATAAAAGAATTGTATTTCCATGAATTTTTCGAAATAATCGCTACTCGAAACCAATTCTTCCTTGATAATTTTTCCTTTAAGTTTGTTTTGAATGATTTCATAATAAAAAATATATTATCATTATTAGAGACACATTGATATGTTGAAAATATGTTTATATATTGTAAATATTAGAATAATTTTTTGAAGAACATTTTGTAAAATACTAATTTAAAGAAATTTTATTACATTACTTAATAATAAATTGGATTTATCGTACGATTAAATTTAAAACTATCTATATAAATATTCTGTTAGATTATTTTCATATTCTATAATGTTTGAAAATTTCCCAATAATTGTTTTCTACAAAAATACAGCATAGGAAGTAGACAATTGTATTATTTACATTTAATGTTTATTTATTGTTTTACAAGTAAATTTGACTCATACATCAATAAATTATGGAAAAATAGGAAAAATAGAACACGGCAGTTATTTTATTTTGCTGTAAAAACAAGTCAATTATATTAATATTCGAAAATTTTATATATTACACTTAATTGTTTAAAAATTATCTTGTTATTTACATTATTAGTACAATTCTAATAATATATTATTATTTTTTTATTAATGTACTTATACATTGATCAAAACATTTAAAAGATATTGAAGGATAGTATAATAAAAAATAAATCAAAACAATTTTATTTTTGTAGAAAAGGAAAGAGCAGAGTCACAAATGGAAATTTTTCTCATTTTCAAATGTAGGAGAACACACGTTTTAAGTTTCACATCAAAAACTATGCTTTTAGGGACAGGGAATAAAATTTGGCTTTCGACTTACAAAAATACAAAGCAAAAAACAATGATCGAAATGCAGGAATTGCTTTCTTTTGATGAGTGCGATGGCTCACCGAAGTCATTTAACCGGATCACACCTGGCGTTCTTGGTAGATTGGAAGGTTGCCAAAAATGCGCCAAAGTATCGGAAGCCACTGGCATTTCATAAAGTGAGATTTGCAGGATCAGGTACAGATTTCTGGGGACGAGAAATGAACTCCGTAACATTGATTTTTTTTTATTCCTGTTGTAGTGCAAAAAATATCAGTTGGCGGTCAAAGAGTCATGGTCTATGCTGGTATTTCCATTAACGGTCGCAACACTACGCATTTCCAAATGGAGCTTTGACCGTTTAGCGATATATGAATGAGATCCTCTGGCATATTCTATTCTCTTCGACGGAAGCAATAGGAGACAACTTTACGTGAACAGACGACAATCGCAGTTCACATGCGCTCATTTGACGGATGATTTCCTTTCGAGTAAAAAATCATAATACTGGACTAACCAGTATATTCAATGGATATGTAACCAAAAGAGAGTGTGTGGGATGTCTAGGCCTTCCACCACCACTGCAAACTCTGCAAGATTTAGAATCTGCTGTAAGAGTAGGGCAGATTAACACATTCATTCTTCTCATTAATAAAATATAAAACTCCATGCCTCATAGATGGTCAAAATGGTCGGCCGATCAGAGAAACCGTATCATCTACTAATTGTATTTTTTAAGGAAATACCCTTTTTAATCGTTTTTTCTCATAAGCACAAATGGATATTTCTCCTTTTTGTACACTAATACTTAATTACACATGTCTGTCAAACAAAATGCATGTATTACATGCATTTTTTACTGACAGACATGTGTATTTTTTTTCTCATACAGTGATTCACGTCTGTGAATCGTGTAATAATCATTTAAACAGTTACCCATTTCCAAGATTTATCCAAAACCTCAAATACTTTAACTATTTTGTACAGCAGATATAAACTTTTGTAACTTCTTAATATGACATTATTTTATTTTTGGTCATCTTCCTCTAGACTTTAAAAATAACAAAGTTTTTCTATTTAACCTCGGTTTAAATAATATAAAAAATAAATTAAAATGCAGATTTCAAATAAATTAAATTTAAAAGTACTTCTTCTTTGTATATGACAGTATTAAAATTGAAAATGTGCAATGCTTAGGAATTTAAAAAACTGCAATAGAGATTGCCACGCAAAATGATATATTTGCTTTGTTTTACGGCTGGCTTAATTAACAGGACATTTTTACTTTACTTTATTTATTTAATTATTTAATTATATTTTTTGAGAGAAAGAAGACAACTTAATTGATGGCCCAAAGAAATACCATACCGGGGGTTAAATAGATAAATTATGTTAGTTTTTATGTTATAATGCACGGAATTTCGTGATCAGATTTCATAACAAGTATATGACGGTAATGTAGCTTATAGTAGGCGTATGTTGTAATCTGTTTGCACAAGTGATGTGGGAGTTCGAAAAAAAGGAGATCATCATGTTCGTTAACAGCTTCTGGAAATCTGTTTCAGAGACTTTAGGATCTTAGCCTTACAAATACATGGCAAATCGATACACTAAAACCTATATTTATCATTTAACTCAACATATGATTAGATGGAATTCTCAACTGATATTTCCGATTAACCTGATTCGATTGCATCACATAGCCCCAAAAGTCAATCAGATTAATGATGATTACAATTTAAGCGTTCGACCCAGATTTACTAAGTTGACGTAAACTAAGTTAGTACTAAGTTGGTGAACACCAACATAAGAGTGATGACTTCTTCCTCTTCACCAAGATCAAAACGATACTAAAAGGAAATTGCTTTGGAACCTCAGAAGAAAAAAAAATAACCACGACGGTTTAACTTGAGAATATACCAACACTCATATTCATATATCATTTATCATAGTTTCAGAAATGGTAGGAGAATGGAACAAGTATGTGACATCTTAATAACGTGTTTTGAAGCCTATTAATTGAATGTGTACTTATACTGTGGTAATAAAAATCTTAAACGAAATTCCTTAAACTTTTTTACTACGATCGTATGTATTATTTTTTTATATTTTTAAATATTGTTTTAAAAAAATAACAAAATCATTAAATAGGAATTCTGTGAAATTTGATGAATAGTTCAGAAAGTTATTGATTATTCTTCATCAAATGGGTTTCATTGAACTGTTAATTGAAACCCGGTAGCAACACAGCTGAATGCATTTTATGAGAAAAATATTTAAAAAGAAATTGCAAATAAACACCCAAAGATCTTCATAACTATCCCAAGAAACATCTATTTATCGATTGCCAATCTATGAAAATAATAAAAAAATAATTTTTTCTTCAATAATGTGTTCAAGTAAAACTCTACAATCGTTTGAAATAACGTTCTTTTATTATCTACATATCGGTGAGTAACAGAAAAAGAAATCATTAACGTTTAATTATTTATTGAGGGTTCGTTTAGTTCTAATTATTTCATTAATTTAGTGTGCAGTTGTACTGCATATCTATTAAATGTATTTCTTATTAATTTAGTTTTGATTGTACATCAAGTTTTAAATTGTTGTTAACTATTGTCCTGAAAAAATTACTGTAAATACATTATTTTTATTTGAAAATGTATGAATACTCAATAATCGTATTCTTTATTTTATATTATTATTATTATTATTATTAAGAAAGCTCATTTTTTTAAATCATAACAATTGAGTAAATTATACTTTTTTAAGAACTATATTCCTTTTGTCCCGTTGTCTTTACGGATTCTATAGAGAATGAAATTTCGTAGTGCTTAGTATAAAAAAACAACATTCATGTTTTTTCATCGTAAACATAAAAGCAGTGTTACTAGTGGAAATAAATAAAAGCTTTCTTAAAATGGATGTAAAAAAACTATTTTCTTAGTTATTCCAGTGAATTGCATTTTATTTTCAATTGGAATTTGTCACAAGATTTTTTTTAATATAAAAAAATGAACAGCAAATAATAAAACATAACAACAACTATGACAAAATGTTACAACCAATTTTTTTTTTCAGAAATATTTAAAAAAAATTATTATTGCAAATGTTATAGTGATTTGAATTAAAAAAACCACTAATGATATTTTCTGAAACAAGATATTCATCTTTTAATAACACGTATTAAAAAGCATTTAATATGCAGGATGTTATTAATCTTTATTAGTCTAGCCATTGTCTAATATTCGTAAAAGTGTTAAAAGAATATTTAAATGCTCAGTAATGAAATCAAAATGTTAACTTTAAATCGTTTAATACTTATCGAAAGTGTCAAAGCAAATATTCATAAGCGAATAAAGAGCAAAAAAATATTTATTTAGTTTAATAAATGTCACGTATTTTTATTTCTTTAATGATAAAAGTAATTATTTAGAAAAAAATGTTGTACAGCTGTAACGCGTATTTAGTAAAATTAAAGGGGCATAAAGTTAAAATAATAAAAAATTAATTTAAGTATTAAAATTTCCTAAAATTTGGATAATTGTTTAATTTTACAGTCTTAGGATATTTTAACTCATGCAGATATTTGTTGTAATGACATATTATCATACCAAATCCCGCGGGAAAAGTGAGGAAGTCTTTTGTATAGAATCCATTTGCGGTTTTTTCTTAATATAACGGAGAGGAATTAACAAAAGAATCGGGAAATAAGCAATCCTCCTTACTTGACGGAAAGATCTTTCTTTTGCCGGACAACCGTCACTTTCCTGCAAAACTAATTAAGATAAAAAACACCATGTTGCCACAACAAACGAGCCGACACGGAACTTTAAGAAGTGGTCAGATATGTTTGGGCCTTAAGACCCCCTGGGAACATCCAAAAAAGCATTTCTGGTCAGTTTGTATAAGTGAATGTAGAGTCCAGTCGTTTCCCCGTTAATTTTCTTCTTGAGAAAGGCTTAGGTTTAGCCGATTTTACCGGTTTTCTGACATTGACTTATATAGATATAAAGTATAAAATGCAACAGGAATCAAGACTGAGTTCAGCGTCACCAAAAATATTCTCATGTTTATATAACAGTGACTGTGTGATCATTTTCTGTCAAAGCACATTAGTTTATGGAATATTTAATTTTATATATTAACAGCATTTCTAGCGCGTAAAGGGAATTTTGTTTAAGTTTAATGTGGAAAAACAAAAAACAGTTAATAAGTAAATAATAAAAGTAAAATTAAGCATCATAACTGAAATGTACGATTAGAAATTAAAGAACTATAAAAATATTTAAAATTTATCCTCTAAAAAATTAATTTGACTTATTCTGCTTCTAACAACATTAGTAATAACACTTCGAACATTTTTGCAACAGAAAATATGTCTGAAAATTATATCGTTTATGAATCAGCTATTTGTCAACAATAAGAAGAAACACTCATCATAAAAAATATCGTGAAAATTAACAACAACAAATATTTTTTAAATATTTAATATTTTGATTAGAAATAAATTTTGTTAAATATATTAGTTTTGATATAATTTTAATATTTAAACTTATTTAAATGTCTCATAGCGAATAAATATATCAGTTATTTAAGTTAGATTAGATACAGGCACATTGAAATAAAATTTTTACTCATTATGAAAATCTAACAATAATTTATTAATATAATTTTTTGAGTAGCACTGAGTACGAAAAGGGTACTTTTACTTCCAAAAACAGGAGAAAATAATAAATTATTAGGATTTAAATAAAAGTTTTTTAAAGGAATGCTTTTTTTCTTTATTTTCTTATTTTGGAACTGTTTCCAAAAAAATTTTATATCTATTTTATGTATCGGATTTATATATTTTTAAATTTTAACCATTCTCAATTATGTATTTTCATGTCAAGCAGGCTATGCTAAATTATAAAAATTAACATAAGAATTTTAATTAATGTTTCTATTTTATTAGTATTCCATACATACTATTAGTTAGTAAATATGTATATTTCAAAATTGTTGCATTCTAGAAATATTATATTATGTTTAATTCACTGAAATTTTCCTGGCTATAGTGCTACAAGGATTTTTCGGATTTTTTAGTTAATTGACGAATATCAGTTTAAGTTTTTCTTTGTTAGTTAAGTTATAGTGTACGTCTATTGAAGAAAATGAGGAAAAAATAAAAAATGCTGATCAACATTTTAATCAGCTGTCATATTGTTACGAGCGAAATATACTATCCACTGAGATACAAGTGTTCAATAGTGCAATAAAGTAAATATAATTGGTTCAGACATTTAATCAGATATGTAATATGTATGTAGGTTCAGTTAATTCCACAAAAATTTCGTCTTTAATAATATTGAAACTGGATTTTTAATACTTTAGTATTATTTTATGATAAAAGTATAATTTATAAATTTTTTTAAGTAGATTACTAAATATAGAACAATGAATAATTTATTTTTAAACACTTGTTTTCATTTTTGATTAAAATCAATTCTTGTCCAAATCCAAATCACTCAAAATATATTTTAAATGCAAAACTTGTTAAAAAATATCATTATAAATTAATTTTTATTTAAACTCATGAATTCACTGACAAAACATATTTTCTAGGAGTATGGACAGTATTTGTTAAAAGAAAATTATAATTAATTTGACATACATTAAGAGTTCATATGACATTTTAATATGCTACAAAATATATATTGCGCAAATAATTGATTAATATACTATAAAATCTATTTGAAAGCATTTAGAAAATTTGTCGCAGTAAAGTATACTTTTTTAAGACAGTTTCTTCAAAGTTATTTTAGTATATAAGATTTCGGAATATAAAAAATTCTTTTCGAAATCGTGAGTAACTCGAAAAAAGATCATATATTAATTCCATAAACTTTCTTCAAGCATAAACAAACATTTGTGTGTGTGTGTGTATTTTTGAAAACATTCAAATGTCGCAGCGTTCCAAAAAATTTCACACATAATTTCCATTATTTAAAAAATATAATCTTTTTTGTGTAATTCTATTGTATATCTTAAAAGAATCTAATATGAATAATTTCCATTTAATATACTGGTAGGAAAGTTTAGGAACGCTGCGAGCCCTGAACCTTTCCTCGCTAATAATAAATACCCTGAGATCTTACACTATTTACTTATTAAACGTTTTAATGTTATTGCATGAAGTATATTATGTGTCTGGAATCATAAAATGGGTTTTAACACAGGTATAGGATATTGGGAATAAATTGTACTTTGTTTATTTTTTCTTTAATAGCTCGTTAATCTATCTTACTACTTAATTATTATGTGAGTCTTGTTATAAGATATGTTTTTTTTCACATTTTTATATTTTCATATTATTTTTTATGTATTATTATGCGTATTATAATTATATATTATATTATACTTTTTTAAATATTATTTTATAACTAAACACTATCATTAAAGAAATGTATACAATTGATGTCTTAAAAAATTGCCAGGAAATCTCATGCTATTAACAAATGTTAAGAATGTGAATTTATGTAGTGGTAGTTCAAGGAAAATTTTTCTTGAACTACTATTATGCAATTCATAGAAGTGGAAATGGAAATGTGAATACAAAATCGGATTTAATTAATTTCAATATTTAAATTATGTGAACATGAATTAATTGGAAAACGTTTATTTATTTTCACGACTCGTTAATCTATCTTACTACTTAATTACTCTGTGAGTTACTCTACTTTTGTTATAAGGCTTGTTTTCTTTCACACATCTGTCTTCATTACTTCTTCGACATCTTAATGAGGCTTTCGTTAATGTTATGTAAATGCGTGTTTTTTTCTGAATTAAACAAAAACTGTAGTTTAGACTATCTTGAAATAAATACTTTTGCGAGAAACATCAGGAAGTTTCCTTATAAACAATAATAAAAAATAAATTTAAAAGTTACAGATACAATGAAAAAACGGTAATTAATACTTATATTTGATATCATTTAACAAGAAGGCATTATTGCGTGAGTTTTATATTTTTTTTATTCACGAATATTTACACATATATTTTTTAATATTTTAAAAATAAACACTATCATTAAAGAAATTTATACATATGATTTATTTTTAAAAAATTGCCGTGTATACTCGCGTTTTTAGCAAACGTTAATAATGTGAAGTTATATAGTGGTAGTTCAAAGAAATCTTCCTTGCACTACAACTATATAATTCATGAAAAGGAAAATTGAAATGTGAACACAGAATCTGATATAATTAATTTCAATATTTGTATTATTAGCTGTTTTTATAAAGAAGTTTTATTACGTTCGTTGAAAGTACCAAAAGTAAGTTACAACCAAAGGTAAGTTACCTCCAAAAGTAAGTTACAACCAGTTTGATGCATCTAATTTGAAAATGAATGAATACAGCTCATATTCAAAATATTAGAATAATTGAGAAAAAGTAATAAGAAAAAATTATTTGTCATTTATTTATTTTTTATCCTAAGTAAATGTAATTAAATTTCTTATAAATTAAATCTGGAATCTTTAGATAAGATTTTAACATTTATAAAATATAAAATACAGCACGATAAATTAGGTATACAGCTTCCTTAAACACACCAGAATATTAGAATAATATTTAGATTGGTTCAAAATATCAGAATATTTTATTTTACGCAACAATATTACCTTATGAATATGAAGTAAATGGTAGTTAATATTTTGTAGCATCCCCTTTAGCTTTCATAGCAGCGTACAGTCGATCTTGCATACTATATACAAGGTTTTTACAAACATTTCTATCAATATTAGCCCAAATAGACTTTATACGTGCCACTAACTCAGTTTTACTTGAAGGAAGATTTTATTGAAGTTTTTTCTTCATTATACACCATAAGTTTTCGATGGGATTAAGATCTGGTGAATTTGGTGGCCAAGGAAGTACCTTAATGTTGCGTTGGCGGAACCAATTCTTAGTTGACACCAAGGTATGCGGGGACGCTAAATCTTGTTGAAAGATGAAATCATCTTCAAATAAATCTTCTGATGATGGAATCATGTAATATTCTAAAATTTCTTGATATATCAGAGAGTTAACCTTTTCGTAGATGATGCATAACTTTCCAGGTCCTTCTGCACTCATACGACCCCAAACCATGACACTAGTAGCAAATTTTACGGAACGTTTAAGGCATTCTTTATCAAATGCTTCTTGCTTCATTCTCCAAACTCGAATACCTTGATTACCATATGAAACACAAAACATACTTTCATCACTAAATAATATATTTTTCCAATCTTCATTGCTCCATAAACGTCTTGATTTACACCAATACAATCTTATACGCTTTTGTCTTGCAGTCATGAGAGGTTTTGTTTTCGGTACACGAGATTCAAATTTAAATTTATGGAGACGTCTTAATGTTGTCGATGTAGAAACTTCAACTCCTTATTCTTTCCATTCTCGGTGCAAGAATCGCACACTTTTAAAACGGTTTTTCTTAACTATACGCTTCAGTTTCCTGTCATCTCTAGCAGATGTTTTTGGTTTTCGGCCACCATTTCGGCGATTATTTTGAAAATTTCCAATTTTTGAATATTGTGTTAGTATTTTACTAACGCTCGATTGCGAACAATGTAAATAATTCGCTATAAAACATTGATTTTTACCGTGCCGATACAAATCAGCCATACGAAGTTTAGTAGATTCAGGAATATCACTCACACGGCCCATTTTAAGACGAAAAAGAAACAAACTGCAAAAAAGAATACTGATTTTAAATAAAATAGTCTGAATTTAATCAATGATGTCACCAGTTAAGAATTGGTAACAATTAAAGGAGAATTAATGTGAAATATTCTAATATTTTGAACCACTTGAATAAATATTCTAATATTTTGACTTTTAAAAATAATTTTTTTTTGCAATTAATCTTTTCAAAAATGATATTAAATTTAAGATAACAAGTAAGTTTAATCAACAATAAGTTCTTAATAAAAATATCGTTTGCATATTTTCATTAAAAGACATTAAATTACCAAACGATATTTTCAATTTCTAAAAAAAAAGGTAATTATTCTAATATTTTGAATATGAGTGTCGTAAAGAAATGTCACGACATCGCTTAGAATAAAATAAAAGAAAAGAAAAGAAAAGAAAAGAAAAAAACAAAGAGAGAGAAAGAATAATAATAAAAATAAATAAATAAAGTAATAAATAAATAAATAAATAAATAAATAATCTAGAAAGAGATAGAAAATGAAATAATATTAATGTATATAAAAGTATTAAAATAAATTTTTATTTTAGCTTTCGTAAACAAGAAATGATAACAATAATATGTGCTGTTTGTTTGGAAGTTTTATTATACTATAAGCTCCCTTTTAGTCAAAGCCTGGGAATAGCAAAATCACATGAGCGAAGGGATTTTCTCACCATTAGTTATAAAAGGAACAAATGTTTACGAGAAGCAATAAAACCTAGAGTCGCCATTCGTGACATTAACGTACACAAGCAACAAAGAAAGATTTACAATCAAATTTATTACTCCCGCGTGTGGTCTACTTGGGGTTGCTGGTTTGGAATCGTTGCTCCGGCAATAAATAATGGAGGAACAATGTCTAAAAATCCAACCCCGTTTCTTTTACCTGACCAATGGACAGTGAAATATATTCAAAGCCAATTGGAGTCCGAATATAATACCCAATGGGGTAAAAAGGGGCGTACAGGATCCGGAAGAAAAACTTACACGAGTCATTCGAGTTTTCGAATTGAAAGTGTCAAGTAAAAAAAAAAAGATTTTTTTTTCTCTTCTCTCTGCTGTGAGTTTCCCGCTAAGATGAGAGGGAAAAAGAGGAAATTAGGAAATAAGGCAACTTCGAAATAATCTGTGTCATCGGGAGATGTGATCTTAGGCCTCCCGGATGAAGCGATGAGAAGCGAAGCTATGCTCTGCACACAGGGAACTAATCATCGACTGATTTCTAATACAAAAAGGAATACCTGAGTATTGCCGAGCGGACTATTTATTCACCGGATGATTTCTAAATACTCAAAGGAGTAACTGAGCATTGCTGATCGGATACAAAAAGGAATACCTGAGTATTGCCGAGCGGACTATTTATTCATCGGATGATTTCTAAATACTCAAAGGAGTAACTGAGCATTGCTGAGCGGAATTTTCATTTCCGCAAAACAAAAAAAAAAAAAAAAAAAAAAAACAAAAAAAAAAACTTTGCCTGAACTTCCTAGCGAAATTTGAAAAATGCTAACTATTAGTGTTAAAGGACCGTACGACAAACTGATGATTGGAAAGTGCGTGAAATTTGAAAAGTGCTAACTATTAGTGTTAAAGGACCGTACGACAAACTGATGATTGGAAAGTGCGTGAAATTTGAAAAGTGCTAACTATTAGTGTTAAAAGGACCATACGACAAACTGATGATTGGAAAGTGCGTGAAATTAGAAAAGTTGCTATTTGTGTTAATTAAAAACAAAATGCCTGGGAACTTGTCATTCGGATTTAATTGTGTTGGCGTACTGACGAACTGTATGGACAGCTATAAGCCAACGTCGACCAATACCAGGAACATACTTGTAAGGTGAGGAAATTTCATTGTTCATGTGTCCGGCCAATTTATTTTATTGATATAATGTTGTGTTAAAATTTTGGTTTTTAAAATTTGATTATTTAAAATTTGATTATTTTAAAATTTTAAAATTATGATTATCTTTGGGGCTCAAAATTATCAGAATTTAATGCTCAAACTTAATTAATAGTAAAATGAATAAAGAAATAAATTAATAATACCAGTAAAATAATACGAATAATAAGAACGAAGGACTCGATTTTATAAAATATGAAAATTTGGGGCTTTGCCTATAAGTTGTGTCGTGAACTTAAGTTTTATGAGCTGTGAGGATAGCAGAATAATAGGAAATAAATAAATAAACAAACAACAACAAAAAAACAATGAAATAAATATTTTGTATATTTCACTATAACCATATTTGAGTAGTTATTGCCTTGCATATTATATTTTTATAGCGTTTGCATGATGCCAATTTATGTATTTTAATAAAATTTTGTATATATGTACCTATTCTTGTCTTTATTCCAGTTTTCTCCCTTTATGTATTTTAAGGTAATTTCTAGATGCAGATTAGGGAATGTTAACATTTAAATTTGTAGATTAATATCTCAAGTTTTTTTATTGACTCATCAATCCCAATTTTCACAAATTCATACGTTAAATAAGGCGATACTAATGTTATTGCAAAATGTTAATTTTAAGTATGATATTAAGGAATTAATTTCAGTAATTAATAATATCCGATCTTCGTTCACAACGCCGAAGGGATATTATTTTCATTTGTCTTCGTACTAACCACGTCACGATTGCGTACCTAGTAGGAGGTGTTTATTTTCATCACCACACTACTAAAAGTTTAATGGTGCCTATACCAGGTGTATGAATTTGTATTTGGGATTCAAAATAAAAAAATTTCTGCATTTAAATATAAATAAAGATAGCCAGTACTATGATTTTATTCTTAATTACCTATCTTCTCTTAGCTTTTTCTCCTTCTACTAACAAACATTATTTATCCATATTGTGTTTATAAATATTGTGTGTATATCTAAAAATTTACGAAATTGAAAAATAATAGTTGAGAAGATGAAACAAAAATATACAGAAGAGTTGGTTTAGCTCACGACACATTAGCTTGTAAGATTGTAAAGAATTTCGTTACTATATATATCCGTATTTCGGAAAATTTACTTTGTCATTATATTTATGTGTATTTATAAAAATATTTAGGGCTATTTCATAATTTCTATTAAATATTCTCGAATGAGTATAAATTATAATAATTCATTACAAAACTCATATCTTGAGAGTATATGATATCATAATTTGAGGTGTGAAAGAGTTCAAAAAAATAAAAAACAAAGGAAAAAGTATCAAACATCAGTCTGTGTGAGATTTTCCAAATAGGTAAATAAATATGACAGGTAGAAATAAGGCAAGGCAATCTTCTCCCGAAAGGGACACATTTAAAATTGGAATAGACACTCTATTGAACTCTTTACAAAATTTTGAGGACAAACCAGACCAAAATATATCATATTTTTTCGAAGAGTTCGAAGAATTAGCCGCAGTGGCACAATTTCCCGATGATTTAAAATTGGTGTTGGCAAAGTCAAAATTTAAAGGCCAAGCGAGAGAGATTCTAAAAAACACAGCTGAATTGCATAAAGCACAAAACTATAACACATTCAAAGAAAATGCGATAACACAATTTAAAAAAGAAAGATCGTTTGCTGACGCTCAGGCGCAATTCATAAGCGCAAAATAAACACCCAACCAAACTATTGAAGAATTTACTAAACAATTCAACATTGAGGCACAAAAATACCTTGTCTCGTCAGGACACGAACAAAAGAATGGAGCTAAAGAATTATTAGAAACGATTAAATTAACTAAATATCTTGAAGCACTAAGACCGGACATCTCCTTTGAATTAAAAAAATACCCACCCACAAAGTTTTATGAAGCAGTAAAAAAAGCTAAAAATATCGAAAGTGCTTTGAACAGTAAATGTGCAGGAGAAGTAAACAATTTAACTGAAAATAGCGAAAATAAATTATTCGAGGCACTTCTTAGCATGTCGCAAGAACAAAAATCGGAAATACACCAATTAAAAGAACAAATAAAAGATTTAAAAATTCAAAAAAATGAAAGCGAACATAACAACGCTGAAGTAAATCAGATAACACATAATTTTTGTCATATCTGTAATAAATCCAACCATCAGACACAAAATTGTTATTTCAATCAAAAAAGTGCGAATTTTTTTCAACCAAGGTTAGCGCAAAACAATATTCGGCCACGATTTCAAAAAAGTTATTATCAAAATAATAATTATAGAGGCTTTCAACGATTTCCACAAAATTATGCACAACATTTTCAAGCGCCACAAACATTGGATTTTGCAAGACCTTATTACAATCAAACTAGATTTAATGATATGCAAATTCAAATGCCAAATTGGCAAAATTTGACCCAATCACAAATAGGACCTAATCAAATGTATCCTGGAAATTACAATATGCAAAATATGATTCCAATGCAAAACTTTGATCCAACACAAGGAAACAATGCACAAATTGCATATACAGGGCAGCATCAGGGTTTCGCAAGTATGCAAAATAGCCAAAATCCTTTGCCGCAAAATAATGAGGGAAATAGGGAACATCAGCCCACAATTACTTTTCCTAACGAAAACAGAGACAGGCGAGGCAGACACAATAATAATAATAGGAACAGAGGGCAAAGTCATTTAAACCTTTAAGCGGGCCTACAAAATTGAGAGAAATACAAGCCCGTAGGTCCCGTAACATTGAGAAAAAACAGGGTTATAATATAAAAAATAAATCAAACAAGGAATTAAAAATATTGAAACAAAAGCAAACGAAAAAGACAATGATAAAAAAAATGAGAAAGAAAAAAAAGATATAACACAAAAATTGATCGCAAGTTGTAACTCGGAAAAAAACAATGAGTTACCAATATGGGACTTAAAAATAAAGAAAGATTTAATTATACCCAGCCTTATTGACAGTGGGGCGAGTATAAGTTTAATATCTCCAGGGGTCTTTGAAAAAATAAAAGAGACGGATATAAAGATAAAATATTTAGCCAACGCTATAAAAATTACAACTTTATCAAACAAATCCATTCCTTTTAAACACTGTGTAAAATTTAAGTTTAGATTTAACAACACTTTCTTAAATGGCACATTTTATGTAACTAAAGATGAATTTGACCGTAATTACAAAATTATTTTAGGATATGATTTCTTAAAAAGTAATAAAATAATTATCGATTTTGAAAATAATACTTTTAAACTCAATAATTCAATTATACAATTAAACCCCAATAAAAATCAAATTACGGAGGTGAATAAAATTAAGCCCGTACAACAAAATGATGACTTTCAAACAATACCAAAACAAATCAAATCCTATCAACACAATAACATTCCGAAAATTAATACACGAGTATTTGTAAAGAAAAGCATTAATTTGAGACCTAGAGAATCGAAATTAGTAAATTTAATTTTTGATGGGAAATTAAGAAACAAGCAACAATTTTTTTTCCAACCAAAATATAACAACAGTAAATTAATAATTCAAAATTCTGTTCACGAAAATAAGGAAACAGAAAATAATTCATTCACAATATTAGTACAAAATAAATCGAAAACGTATTTGAGACTTCATAAGGATCAGGAAATGGGAAAAATTACCACTGATTTCTTTATAAAAAAACAAAGTAAATCAAAAATTGATAATATTTATGAAGTGAACAACTTAAATATCACACAAATTAGAGAATTACGAAAAAAAGAACTTTCAGAGAAGGATTTGAAAATAGATCACTTAACACCGAAGGTACAAAAAGAAGTATTGAAAATTTTAATGAGACATGCTACTGCTTTCAGCAAATCATACAAAACTCTAGGAGAAACGGACGTAATAAAACCGAATTTTAAATTAATGCATGACTTTCCTATACAAACGAAACCATTCAAATTAGCGCATGATGTAAAAAAATTCGCGGAGAAAGAAATTCAAGATTTATTGGATGCAGGTATCATAGAGCCTACGAACTCAAGTTATGCTTTCCCAGTAATTTTCGTAAAAAAAATTCTACGTCAAAAACCAATGATCAAAACTTAATAAAACTTAGAATGGCTATAGATTTTAGAGCTCTTAACGATATATTAGAAAGCGATCCGTATCCAGTCCCTAACACAAAAAATATTTTACAAAGCATCGCTGGAAAAAAAATATTTACAGTTCTAGATTTACATTCTGCATTTTTTCAAATCAAATTAAAAGAGCAGGACAAGCATAAACTAGCATTTATCACGGAGGATAACCATTTTCAAATAACACGAATGCCATTCGGAACTAAAATCTCGACAAATATATTTGCTCGTCTAATCGATATAGTTTTAGGTGATTTAAAAAAGAAATACAACATTCAATACTTTATTGATGACATTTTACTTGCCGCTGATAATATACAACAAATGCATACATTACTAGAAGAAGTACTAACACAATTAGAAAAATTTAATCTCACAATTGAACCAGCTAAAATAAAACTATACATGCAAGAAATAGACTTTCTGGGATACAAAATTAGTGAAAAAGGATATGCACCCTCAGAAAAAAATATAAAAAAAATAACAAGCTTTGCAGTCCCTACATCTCAGAAAACAGTGCGAGCATTCATTGGATTATGCACGTATTTTAAATCAACTATAAACAATTATGCAGAAATTATAGCGCCAATGACAGATCTCACTAAAGCGAATACAAAATTCAAATGGAATGACAAAGCACAGGAATCATTTGAAAAAATACAAAAAATTATCATGGAACAACCTACCATACATCCCCCAGATTTTAATAAAGATTTCTATATAATTACAGACGGATCAAAAATTTCAACATCAGGTATACTCGCGCAAAAACAAGGAGATAAAATGATACCAATTGAATTTACGGGAAGAAAATTAAAAGAATCGGAAAAGAGATATCCAAGCATGCAGATAGAGCTTTTGGCAATATACGAAACTATAACTTATTTTAGAAACATTTTATTAGGAAGAAAATTTTTTCTCCTAACCGATTCAAAAGCATTAACATACCACTTACACTTGGAAAAACAGCCGGAAATTGTAGCACGATGGTTACTTAAGCTACAGGATTATGATTTTGAAGTATCTCACATTGAAGGTATTCATAACCCAGCAGATTTCTGTAGTAGAGAAACAAATGCCTTAACTATAGCGGACGATTTAAACAAACACCTTTTTGCGGTAAATAAAAATTTGAATGCAGACAATATAAACAAGTTGGAAATTGCACGTGAAGCGTAGCAAATTAGGTGCGTTCGAACGATAACGAAGTTTTAAAAATATTACTTTCATATATCAATCTCATAACATTGTAAATAGTGAATTACAATTAAAACGCTCATCAAACAATGTTCTCCCTATACCATTATGTAATGGAATACTTTTGTGTGGCCTTGTAAATCAATAACAAATGTTCTTTGCACCACAAATTATGTAAGATGTATAGTATAATATGTACTTTATAGTTGCATATAAATTTTATTAAGTTCGCATGAGTGTAACACGATTAAAATGCATTTGAAACATTTTTTCCCATTGACCGTAATGTAATGGAATACTTTTGATTTTCCCTGTAATTGATCTATGCATCCGATTTTCATAAAATTTGAAATAACTCGAAAAAATTATGTAATAATTATGTGTTTTAAATTTCAAACGTATAGAATATATTTGAAACTTTTTCCCCATTGACCATAATGTAATTGAATACTTTTGATTGTCCCTGTAATTGATCTATGCACACGATTATCAAAAAATTTGAAATAACACGACAGAATTATGTAATAATTGCGTATTTTAAATTTCAAACGATTAAAATGCATTTGAAACTTTTTTCCCCAATGACCGTAATGTAATGGAATACTTTTGATCGTCCCTGTAATTGATCTATCCATCCGATTCTCATAAAATTTGAAATGACTCGACAAAATTATGTAATAATTATGTATTTTAAATTTCAAACGATTCGGTTGGGTAGTTTTTGCGTTGTTATATGCGGACAGACGGACGGACGGACAGACGGACGAACGGACAGACGGACGGACAGACGGACGGACTGAACGATCACTATAGGTGCTACGTATTATATAATTACGAACGCACCTAAAAAGGAACAATTAAAAGACCCTAAATTAAATGAAATTATTCAAGCTTTACAACAACAGAAAAAAGCAAAAAAATATGAAAAATACAATTTAAATAAAGAAGGAATATTAATTCTAAGAAAATCGCAAAATTCAAATAATGATGATTTATATATTGCGCCACAGAATTTAAAAGAAGATATTATAAAAAGCGCACATGTCCCACACTTCGCTTTTCTAAAAACCTATGGCATAATAAAAGAAAGATTTTTTTGGTATAGAATGTATCAAGAGATAAAACAATTCTGTGCGAAATGTATAACATGCAATACATTTAAACAGCATAAAACGATAAAAATTCCACTGAAAACAATGGAAAAAAATTACATACCTGGTCATAAATTAACTATTGACGTAGTAGGAAGTTTGGTTACATCTCTAAATAGGAATAAATTTGTTTTAACTATTGTTAATACAGCATCACGCTTCCTACAAGCATTTCCACTTAGATCGACGGATACTAAGGTTATAATCAACGCATTAAATGGTTATTTCAGTACTTTTGGATTAGCGAAATATATCTCTACAGACAACGGAGCTTATTTTAAATCGAAGGATTTCAAAGATTATATGAAAAATTTAAATATTGAACTAATACCTTCGTCGGTGTACCACCCGGAGTCGCAATCTGTACTTGAACGAATACACCGGGATTTAAAAGCTTCCATAGCCTCTATGTGTAATAAAACTTACGAATGGGATATAAAACTTCCATATTTCGTACTTATGCATAATTCAACTGTACATAGAATAACAAAAATTTCTCCAAGCATGTTATTTTTCGGTAGAGAGATAAAAACGCCATTCACGAATTTTGAAGCGCATAATATGGATTCTTACAGTACATATGTACAGAATAAGCTCAAACATATGCACGATATAAGATATGAAGTTATGAAGAATCAAGAAAAGGCGGATTTGGAACTGAATAAGAATTCGAAGTTAAAACACAAAGAATTAAAATTGGGTGACGAGGTCTACATGAAAATGCTGAGAAAACCTAAGGCGTTACATCAGAAATTTTCAGGCCCATATTATATTGAGAGAATTTTCAGAAATGATAACTACCTCATAAAGAACAAATATAGGCCAGACCTGAGACCTATTAGAATTCATATTTCTAAATTATTTGCGCCCAATATGGCAAACAGAACAGAAAACAAATAATCATTCCTTAGAAAATATAAATGTAAAAAAAAAAAAAAAAAAAAAAAGTAAAAAAAATTATAAAACAAAATAAAAAAATAAATAAATAAAATTCCGAAAAAAAAAAAAAAATTTGACTTCAAGAATTTGTTAAAATTGTTTTAAGCGTCTACTGAAACCGTCAAAATCTTTTAAATATACAGTATTTAACATATCAGCCAAACTTAAAAATTTTTACAATTAAACACAGAAAATTCTAAAAATGTTCGAATCTTGCAAATTACATACAAAATTAACGTTATAAAAAAAAAAAAAAAAAAAAAAAAAAAAAAAAAAAAACTGAGCTATATTATGGTCTCATACGAAATATATTTCGTACTTCCCGGGATGTGAGAACTTATTGCTGGTCGATAACTCGCATGGTATGGAAAATATTTTTTAGGAGACTATACATAGACAAAATATATATAACAGAGACAAATAAATATTAAAAATAGGCATTACATGAATAGTCGTAATATATTACCTAATATAAAAATAAACTAGATTCAAACAAAATATATATACATATATATAAAAATTATATTTACGAATTTTTCATAACACGGTATGTTATACAAAAAGGAAAATGAAGATAGAAAAGGTTTCAGAACAATAATACAATAGGATCGTGAAATAATGTATGATAACAATAAAAACGGGAATGAAAATGAAGTCATAAACAGTAGCATGAACAGTAGTGAATTCTAGTGAGAATGCGTCTCAGAAGGAAATTCGAGCGAATAATATAGGTATCGCGGAGGTGAATATGTTTATATACATATTATATTTGGCAGTTTTCAAAGGCCAACACATTGCAATGATAATTTTCTCACATTTAATGTATTTGTGTATGTTATTTCAATTTTTGTATTACTATGTCCATTTGTCATTACATGTATATATATATAATAATGGTATTGTATTCTTGCACATCTTTTAATTTTAAGTGATTATATTATAAATCTGTATATATATTATAGCTTATTTTTGGATAGAATAATTTTTTTTCTTAAAGTAAGAGGGGATAAGCTTGTCGTAAAGAAATGTCACGACATCGCTTAGAATAAAATAAAATAAAAGAAAAGAAAAGAAAAGAAAAAAACAAAGAGAGAGAAAGAATAATAATAAAAATAAATAAATAAATAAATAATCTAGAAAGAGATAGAAAATGAAATAATATTAATGTATATAAAAGTATTAAAATAAATTTTTATTTTAGCTTTCCTAAACAAGAAATGATAACAATAATATGTGTTCTTTGTTTGGAAGTTTTATTATACTATAAGCTCCCTTTTAGTCAAAGCCTGGGAATAGCAAAATCACATGAGCGAAGGGATTTTCTCACCATTAGTTATAAAAGGAACAAATGTTTACGAGAAGCAATAAAACCTAGAGTCGCCATTCGTGACATTAACGTACACAAGCAACAAAGAAAGATTTACAATCAAATTTATTACTCCCGCGTGTGGTCTACTTGGGGTTGCTGGTTTGGAATCGTTGCTCCGGCAATAAATAATGGAGGAACAATGTCTAAAAATCCAACCCCGTTTCTTTTACCTGACCAATGGACAGTGAAATATATTCAAAGCCAATTGGAGTCCGTATATAATACCCAATGGGGTAAAAAGGGGCGTACAGGATCCGGAAGAAAAACCCCACACGAGTCAGTCGAGTTTTCGAATTGAAAGTGTCAAGTAAAAAAAAAGATTTTTTTTCTCTTCTCTCTGCTGTGAGTTTCCCGCTAAGATGAGAGGGAAAAAGAGGAAATTAGGAAATAAGGCAACTTCGAAATAATCTGTGTCATCGGGAGATGTGATCTTAGGCCTCCCGGATGAAGCGATGAGAAGCGAAGCTATGCTCTGCACACAGGGAACTAATCATCGACTGATTTCTAATACAAAAAGGAATACCTGAGTATTGCCGAGCGGACTATTTATTCACCGGATGATTTCTAAATACTCAAAGGAGTAACTGAGCATTGCTGATCGGATACAAAAAGGAATATCTGAGTATTGCCGAGCGGACTATTTATTCATCGGATGATTTCTAAATACTCAAAGGAGTAACTGAGCATTGCTGAGCGGAATTTTCATTTCCGCAAAACAAAAAAAAAAAAAAAAAAAAAAAAAAAAAAAAAAAAAAAAACTTTGCCTGAACTTTCTAGCGAAATTTGAAAAATGCTAACTATTAGTGTTAAAGGACCGTACGACAAACTGATGATTGGAAAGTGCGTGAAATTTGAAAAGTGCTAACTATTAGTGTTAAAGGACCGTACGACAAACTGATGATTGGAAAGTGCGTGAAATTTGAAAAGTGCTAACTATTAGTGTTAAAAGGACCATACGACAAACTGATGATTGGAAAGTGCGTGAAATTAGAAAAGTTGCTAACTATTTGTGTTAATTAAAAACATAATGCCTGGGAACTTGGCATTCGGATTTAATTGTGTTGGCGTACTGACGAACTGTATGGACAGCTATAAGCCAACGTCGACCAATACCAGGAACATACTTGTAAGGTGAGGAAATTTCATTGTTCATGTGTCCGGCCAATTTATTTTATTGATATAATGTTGTGTTAATATTTTGGTTTTTAAAATTTGATTATTTAAAATTTGATTATTTTAAAATTTTAAAATTATGATTATCTTTGGGGCTCAAAATTATCAGAATTTAATGCTCAAACTTAATTAATAGTAAAATGAATAAAGAAATAAATTAATAATACCAGTAAAATAATACGAATAATAAGAACGAAGGACTCGATTTTATAAAATATGAAAATTTGGGGCTTTGCCTATAAGTTGTGTCGTGAACTTAAGTTTTATGAGCTGTGAGGATAGCAGAATAATAGGAAATAAATAAATAAACAAACAACAACAAAAAAACAATGAAATAAAATATTTTGTATATTTCACTATAACCATATTTGAGTAGTTATTGCCTTGCATATTATATTTTTATAGCGTTTGCATGATGCCAATTTATGTGTTTTAATAAAATTTTGTGTATATGTACCTATTCTTGTCTTTATTCCAGTTTTCTCCCTTTATGTATTTTAAGGTAATTTCTAGATGCAGATTAGGGAATGTTAACATTTAAATTTGTAGATTAATATCTCAAGTTTTTTTATTGACTCATCAATCCCAATTTTCACAAATTCATACGTTAAATAAGGCGATACTAATGTTATTGCAAAATGTTAATTTTAAGTATGATATTAAGGAATTAATTTCAGTAATTAATAATATCCGATCTTCGTTCACAACGCCGAAGGGATATTATTTTCATTTGTCTTCGTACTAACCACGTCACGATTGCGTACCTAGTAGGAGGTGTTTATTTTCATCACCACACTACTAAAAGTTTAATGGTGCCCATACCAGGTGTATGAATTTGTATTTGGGATTCAAAATAAAAAATTTTCTGCATTTAAATATAAATAAAGATAGCCAGTATTATGATTTTATTCTTAATTACCTATCTTCTCTTAGCTTTTTCTCCTTCTACTAACAAACATTATTTATCCATATTGTGTTTATAAATATTGTGTGTATATCTAAAAATTTACGAAATTGAAAAATAATAGTTGAGAAGATGAAACAAAAATATACAGAAGAGTTGGTTTAGCTCACGACACATTAGCTTGTAAGATTGTAAAGAATTTCGTTACTATATATATCCGTATTTCGGAAAATTTACTTTGTCATTATATTTATGTGTATTTATAAAAATATTTAGGGCTATTTCATAATTTCTATTAAATATTATTCTCGAATGAGTATAAATTATAATAATTCATTACAAAACTCATATCTTGAGAGTATATGATATCATAATTTGAGGTGTGAAAGAGTTCAAAAAAATAAAAAACAAAGGAAAAAGTATCAAACATCAGTCTGTGTGAGATTTTCCAAATAGGTAAATAAATATGACAGGTAGAAATAAGGCAAGGCAGTCTTCTCCCGAAAGGCACACATTTAAAATTGGAATAGACACTCTAATGAACTCTTTACAAAATTTTGAGGACAAACCAGACCAAAATATATCATATTTTTTCGAAGAGTTCGAAGAATTAGCCGCAGCGGCACAATTTCCCGATGATTTAAAATTGGTGTTGGCAAGGTCAAAATTTAAAGGCCAAGCGAGAGAGATTCTAAAAAACACAGCTGAATTGCATAAAGCACAAAACTATAACACATTCAAAGAAAATGCGATAACACAATTTAAAAAAGAAAGATCACTTGCTGACGCTCAGGCGCAATTCATAAGCGCAAAACAAACACCCAACCAAACTATTGAAGAATTTACTAAACAATTCAACATTGAGGCACAAAAATACCTTGTCTCGTTAGGACACGAACAAAAGAATGGAGCTAAAGAATTATTAGAAACGATTAAATTAACTAAATATCTTGAAGCACTAAGACCGGACATCTCCTTTGAATTAAAAAAATACCCACCCACAAAGTTTGATGAAGCAGTAAAAAAAGCTAAAAATATCGAAAGTGCTTTGAACAGTAAATGTGCAGGAGAAGTAAACAATTTAACTGAAAATAGCGAAAATAAATTATTCGAGGCACTTCTTAGCATGTCGCAAGAACAAAAATCGGAAATACACCAATTAAAAGAACAAATAAAAGATTTAAAAATTCAAAAAAATGAAAGCGAACATAACAACGCTGAAGTAAATCAGATAACACATAATTTTTGTCATATCTGTAATAAATCCAACCATCAGACACAAAATTGTTATTTCAATCAAAAAAGTGCGAATTTTTTTCAACCAAGGTTAGCGCAAAACACTATTCGGCCACGATTTCAAAAAAGTTATTATCAAAATAATAATTATAGAGGCTTTCAACGATTTCCACAAAATTATGCACAACATTTTCAAGCGCCACAATTATTGGATTTTGCAAGACCTTATTACAATCAAATTAGATTTAATGATATGCAAATTCAAATGCCAAATTGGCAAAATTTGACCCAATCACAAATAGGACCTAATCAAATGTATCCTGGAAATTACAATATGCAAAATATGATTCCAATGCAAAACTTTGATCCAACACAAGGAAACAATGCACAAATTGCATATACAGGGCAGCATCAGGGTTTCGCAAATATGCAAAATAGCCAAAATCCTTTGCCGCAAAATAATGAGGGAAATAGGGAACATCAGCCCACAATTACTTTTCCTAACGAAAACAGAGACAGGCGGGAAAGACACAATAATAATAATAATAGCAACAGAGGGAAAAGTCATTTAAACCGGTCAGCGGGCCTACAAAATTGAGAGAAATACAAGCCCGTAGGTCCCGTAACATTGAGAAAAAACAGGGTTATAATATAAAAAATAAATCAAACAAGGAATTAAAAATATTGAAACAAAAGCAAACGAAAAAGACAATGATAAAAAAAAATGAGAAAGAAAAAAAAGATATAACACAAAAATTGATCGCACGTTGTAACTCGGAAAAAAACAATGAATTACCAATATGGGACTTAAAAATAAAGAAAGATTTAATTATACCCAGCCTTATTGACAGTGGGGCGAGTATAAGTTTAATATCTCCAGGGGTCTTTGAAAAAATAAAAGAGACGGATATAAAGATAAAATATTTAGCCAACGCTATAAAAATTACAACTTTATCAAACAAATCCATTCCTTTTAAACACTGTGTAAAATTTAAGTTTAGATTTAACAACACTTTCTTAAATGGCACATTTTATGTAACTAAAGATGAATTTGACCGTAATTACAAAATTATTTCAGGATATGATTTCTTAAAAAGTAATAAAATAATTATGGATTTTGAAAATAATACTTTTAAACTCAATAATTCAATTATTCAATTAAACCCCAATAAAAATCAAATTACGGAGGTGAATAAAATTAAGCCCGTACAACAAAATGATGACTTTCAAACAATACCAAAACAAATCAAATCCTATCAACACAATAACATTCCGAAAATTAATACACGAGTATTTGTAAAGAAAAGCATTACTTTGAGACCTAGAGAATCGAAATTAGTAAATTTAATTTTTGATGGGAAATTAAGAAACAAGCAACAATTTTTTTTCCAACCAAAATATAACAACAGTAAATTAATAATTCAAAATTCAGTTCACGAAAATAAGGAAACAGAAAATAATTCATTCACAATATTAGTACAAAATAAATCGAAAACGTATTTGAGACTTCATAAGGATCAGGAAATGGGAAAAATTACCACTGATTTCTTTATAAAAAAACAAAGTAAATCAAAAACTGATAATATTTATGAAGTGAACAACTTAAATATCACACAAATTAGAGAATTACGAAAAAAAGAACTTTCAGAGAAGGATTTTAAAATAGATCACTTAACACCGAAGGTACAAAAAGAAGTATTGAAAATTTTAATGAGACATGCTACTGCTTTCAGCAAATCATACAAAACTCTAGGAGAAACGGACGTAATAAAACCGAATTTTAAATTAATGCATGACTTTCCTATACAAACGAAACCATTCAAATTAGCGCATGATGTAAAAAAATTCGCGGAGAAAGAAATTCAAGATTTATTGGATGCAGGTATCATAGAGCCTACGAACTCAAGTTATGCTTTCCCAGTAATTTTCGTAAAAAAAAATTCTACGTCAAAAACCAATGATCAAAACTTAATAAAACTTAGAATGGCTATAGATTTTAGAGCTCTTAACGATATATTAGAAAGCGATCCGTATCCAGTCCCTAACACAAAAAATATTTTACAAAGCATCGCTGGAAAAAAAATATTTACAGTTCTAGATTTACATTCTGCATTTTTTCAAATCAAATTAAAAGAGCAGGACAAGCATAAACTAGCATTTATCACGGAGGATAACCATTTTCAAATAACACGAATGCCATTCGGAACTAAAATCTCGACAAATATATTTGCTCGTCTAATCGATATAGTTTTAGGTGATTTAAAAAAGAAATACAACATTCAATACTTTATTGATGACATTTTACTTGCCGCTGATAATATACAACAAATGCACACATTACTAGAAGAAGTACTAACACAATTAGAAAAATTTAATCTCGCAATTGAACCAGCTAAAATAAAACTATACATGCAAGAAATAGACTTTCTGGGATACAAAATTAGTGAAAAAGGATATGCACCCTCAGAAAAAAATATAAAAAAAATAACAAGCTTTGCAGTCCCTACATCTCAGAAAACAGTGCGAGCATTCATTGGATTATGCACGTATTTTAAATCAACTATAAACAATTATGCAGAAATTATAGCGCCACTGACAGATCTCACTAAAGCGAATACAAAATTCAAATGGAATGACAAAGCACAGGAATCATTTGAAAAAATACAAAAAATTATCATGGAACAACCTACCATACATCCCCCAGATTTTAATAAAGATTTCTATATAATTACAGACGGATCAAAAATTGCAACATCAGGTATACTCGCGCAAAAACAAGGAGATAAAATGATACCAATTGAATTTACGGGAAGAAAATTAAAAGAATCGGAAAAGAGATATCCAAGCATGCAGATAGAGCTTTTGGCAATATACGAAACTATAACTTATTTTAGAAACATTTTATTAGGAAGAAAATTTTTTCTCCTAACAGATTCAAAAGCATTAACATACCACTTACACTTGGAAAAACAGCCGGAAATTGTAGCACGATGGTTACTTAAGCTACAGGATTATGATTTTGAAGTATCTCACATTGAAGGTATTCATAACCCAGCAGATTTCTGTAGTAGAGAAACAAATGCCTTAACTATAGCGGACGATTTAAACAAACACCTTTTTGCGGTAAATAAAAATTTGAATGCAGACAATATAAAAAAGGAACAATTAAAAGACCCTAAATTAAATGAAATTATTCAAGCTTTACAACAACAGAAAAAAGCAAAAAAATATGAAAAATACAATTTAAATAAAGAAGGAATATTAATTCTAAGAAAATCACAAAATTCAAATAATGATGATTTATATATTGCGCCACAGAATTTAAAAGAAGATATTATAAAAAGCGCACATGTCCCACACTTCGCTTTTCTAAAAACCTATGGCATAATAAAAGAAAGATTTTTTTGGTATAGAATGTATCAAGAGATAAAACAATTCTGTGCGAAATGTATAACATGCAATACATTTAAACAGCATAAAACGATAAAAATTCCACTGAAAACAATGGAAAAAAATTACATACCTGGTCATAAATTAACTATTGACGTAGTAGGAAGTTTGGTTACATCTCTAAATAGGAATAAATTTGTTTTAACTATTGTTAATACAGCATCACGCTTCCTACAAGCATTTCCACTTAGATCGACGGATACTAAGGTTATAATCAACGCATTAAATGGTTATTTCAGTACTTTTGGATTAGCGAAATATATCTCTACAGACAACGGAGCTTATTTTAAATCGAAGGATTTCAAAGATTATATGAAAAATTTAAATATTGAACTAATACCTTCGTCGGTGTACCACCCGGAGTCGCAATCTGTACTTGGACGAATACACCGGGATTTAAAAGCTTCCATAGCCTCTATGTGTAATAAAACTTACGAATGGGATATAAAACTTCCATATTTCGTACTTATGCATAATTCAACTGTACATAGAATAACAAAATTTTCTCCAAGCATGTTATTTTTCGGTAGAGAGATAAAAACGCCATTCACGAATTTTGAAGCGCATAATATGGATTCTTACAGTACATATGTACAGAATAAGCTCAAACATATGCACGATATAAGATATGAAGTTATGAAGAATCAAGAAAAGGCGGATTTGGAACTGAATAAGAATTCGAAGTTAAAACACAAAGAATTAAAATTGGGTGACGAGGTCTACATGAAAATGCTGAGAAAACCTAAGGCGTTACATCAGAAATTTTCAGGCCCATATTATATTGAGAGAATTTTCAGAAATGATAACTACCTCATAAAGAACAAATATAGGCCAGACCTGAGACCTATTAGAATTCATATTTCTAAATTATTTGCGCCCAATATGGCAAACAGAACAGAAAACAAATAATCATTCCTTAGAAAATATAAATGTAAAAAAAAAAAAAAAAAAAAGTAAAAAAAATTATAAAACAAAATAAATAAATAAAATTCCGAAAAAAAAAAAAAAAAATTGACTTCAAGATTTTGTTAAAATTGTTTTAAGCGTCTACTGAAACCGTCAAAATCTTTTAAATATACAGTATTTAACATATCAGCCAAACTTAAAAATTTTTACAATTAAACACAGAAAATTCTAAAAATGTTCGAATCTTGCAAATTACATACAAAATTAACGTTATATAAAAAAAAAAAAAAAAAAAAAAAAAAAAAAAAAAAAACTGAGCTATATTATGGTCTTATACGAAATATATTTCGTACTTCCCGGGATGTGAGAACTTATTGCTGGTCGATAACTCGCATGGTATGGAAAATATTTTTTAGGAGACTATACATAGACAAAATATATATAACAGAGACAAATAAATATTAAAAATAGGCATTACATGAATAGTCGTAATATATTACCTAATATAAAAATAAACTAGATTCAAACAAAATATATATACATATATATAAAAATTATATTTACGAATTTTTCATAACACGGTATGTTATACAAAAAGGAAAATGAAGATAGAAAAGGTTTCAGAACAATAATACAATAGGATCGTGAAATAATGTATGATAACAATAAAAACGGGAATGAAAATGAAGTCATAAACAGTAGCATGAACAGTAGTGAATTCTAGTGAGAATGCGTCTCAGAAGGAAATTCGAGCGAATAATATAGGTATCGCGGAGGTGAATATGTTTATATACATATTATATTTGGCAGTTTTCAAAGGCCAACACATTGCAATGATAATTTTCTCACATTTAATGTATTTGTGTATGAATTTTTGTATTACTATGTCCATTTGTCATTACATGTATATATATATAATAATGGTATTGTATTCTTGCACATCTTTTAATTTTAAGTGATTATATTATAAATCTGTATATATATTATAGCTTATTTTTGGATAGAATAATTTTTTTTCTTAAAGTAAGAGGGGATAAGCTTGTCGTAAAGAAATGTCACGACATCGCTTAGAATAAAATAAAATAAAATAAAATAAAAGAAAAGAAAAAAACAAAGAGAGAGAAAGAATAATAATAAAAATAAATAAATAAATAAATAATCTAGAAAGAGATAGAAAATGAAATAATATTAATGTATATAAAAGTATTAAAATAAATTTTTATTTTAGCTTTCGTAAACAAGAAATGATAACAATAATATGTGTTGTTTGTTTGGAAGTTTTATTATACTATAAGCTCCCTTTTAGTCAAAGCCTGGGAATAGCAAAATCACATGAGCGAAGGGATTTTCTCACCATTAGTTATAAAAGGAACAAATGTTTACGAGAAGCAATAAAACCTAGAGTCGCCATTCGTGACATTAACGTACACAAGCAACAAAGAAAGATTTACAATCAAATTTATTACTCCCGCGTGTGGTCTACTTGGGGTTGCTGGTTTGGAATCGTTGCTCCGGCAATAAATAATGGAGGAACAATGTCTAAAAATCCAACCCCGTTTCTTTTACCTGACCAATGGACAGTGAAATATATTCAAAGCCAATTGGAGTCCGTATATAATACCCAATGGGGTAAAAAGGGGCGTACAGGATCCGGAAGAAAAACCCAACACGAGTCAGTCGAGTTTTCGAATTGAAAGTGTCAAGTAAAAAAAAAAGATTTTTTTTTCTCTTCTCTCTGCTGTGAGTTTCCCGCTAAGATGAGAGGGAAAAAGAGGAAATTAGGAAATAAGGCAACTTCGAAATAATCTGTGTCATCGGGAGATGTGATCTTAGGCCTCCCGGATGAAGCGATGAGAAGCGAAGCTATGCTCTGCACACAGGGAACTAATCATCGACTGATTTCTAATACAAAAAGGAATACCTGAGTATTGCCGAGCGGACTATTTATTCACCGGATGATTTCTAAATACTCAAAGGAGTAACTGAGCATTGCTGATCGGATACAAAAAGGAATACCTGAGTATTGCCGAGCGGACTATTTATTCATCGGATGATTTCTAAATACTCAAAGGAGTAACTGAGCATTGCTGAGCGGAATTTTCATTTCCGCAAAACAAAAAAGAAAAAAAAAAAAAAAACTTTGCCTGAACTTCCTAGCGAAATTTGAAAAATGCTAACTATTAGTGTTAAAGGACCGTACGACAAACTGATGATTGGAAAGTGCGTGAAATTTGAAAAGTGCTAACTATTAGTGTTAAAGGACCGTACGACAAACTGATGATTGGAAAGTGCGTGAAATTTGAAAAGTGCTAACTATTAGTGTTAAAAGGACCATACGACAAACTGATGATTGGAAAGTGCGTGAAATTAGAAAAGTTGCTAACTATTTGTGTTAATTAAAAACAAAATGCCTGGGAACTTGGCATTCGGATTTAATTGTGTTGGCGTACTGACGAACTGTATGGACAGCTATAAGCCAACGTCGACCAATACCAGGAACATACTTGTAAGGTGAGGAAATTTCATTGTTCATGTGTCCGGCCAATTTATTTTATTGATATAATGTTGTGTTAAAATTTTGGTTTTTAAAATTTGATTATTTAAAATTTGATTATTTTAAAATTTTAAAATTATGATTATCTTTGGGGCTCAAAATTATCAGAATTTAATGCTCAAACTTAATTAATAGTAAAATGAATAAAGAAATAAATTAATAATACCAGTAAAATAATACGAATAATAAGAACGAAGGACTCGATTTTATAAAATATGAAAATTTGGGGCTTTGCCTATAAGTTGTGTCGTGAACTTAAGTTTTATGAGCTGTGAGGATAGCAGAATAATAGGAAATAAATAAATAAACAAACAACAACAAAAAAACAATGAAATAAAATATTTTGTATATTTCACTATAACCATATTTGAGTAGTTATTGCCTTGCATATTATATTTTTATAGCGTTTGCATGATGCCAATTTATGTGTTTTAATAAAATTTTGTATATATGTACCTATTCTTGTCTTTATTCCAGGTTTCTCCCTTTATGTATTTTAAGGTAATTTCTAGATGCAGATTAGGGAATGTTAACATTTAAATTTGTAGATTAATATCTCAAGTTTTTTTATTGACTCATCAATCCCAATTTTCACAAATTCATACGTTAAATAAGGCGATACTAATGTTATTGCAAAATGTTAATTTTAAGTATGATATTAAGGAATTAATTTCAGTAATTAATAATATCCGATCTTCGTTCACAACGCCGAAGGGATATTATTTTCATTTTCTTCGTACTAACCACGTCACGATTGCGTACCTAGTAGGAGGTGTTTATTTTCATCACCACAATGAGCTGCATAGAAACAACAAATTTGGAGGAAATGTGCGCTAAATGGTTATTTATTAAATTCGACATAGAAATTTACTTAAGTGAAAAGTACAAATGAAATTACAATAAAAAAGCACGCTTTGTGAAAAATTCAATTCTTCGAAAAAACAGTACATCGCAGAATTTTGTAAAATGTGACAGAAACATTAAAAAACTGGTTCTAATACGGAATGTGTCCACCCCTCACTTAAATGTATTGGCGATATCAACTTTCCATGCTCTCAATTAAATTGTTGGACAACGAAATAGATAGCGCTGACCAGACATGGAGTAACTCTTGTTCCTGCTCCTTTAGTGACCTTGGAGGATTGCTTAAAGCTGCAACTTGTCTTCCAAGATAGTCCCAAAGATGCTCTATCGGATTCAAGTCTGAAGAGTGAATGGTCATTCCATTCTCTCATAACTAAGATCCTCAAGATAATCCTCAAAAACCAGAGCTCACTGTGGTCTCACATTATCATCCATTATAATTAGACCATTGACAAAAGCACCGGCATTTGGGCGCACATATGAATCAAGGATCTTATCCCGATACCTCACATTTGTTATAGTTCCTCCATAGAGCACATGCAGGTCACTGTTGCCTCCGAATGAGATCACTGCTCAAATCACGATGTCACCATTTCTGTACCTATGTGTTCCGACAGTGTTTAATTGATGCTATCGAGTGCATTGTTCTCTCGAGATTAGAAGACGTCTTGAATCGCAATCCAGTGTTACCCTGAACTCCTCTGTAAACAGTTCAGAGCCCCACTGTTCTCTGGTCCAGGAAGCATATTCTCTTGCCCATCAACTTAACCTTTCTCTGTCGTTTGTTGAGGAGGTAAGACACAACTGGTTGCCTTGCATAGTGACCTGCATTGTGTAGAAGTATTCGAACCGTAGTAGCGGAGATTCTTCTCCCTGATGCTGCAAAGTGGTTTGCAATGAGCTGCGGCACAGTAGTGTGTTTTCTCCTATGGGTCGAAAGAGCTAGAAACCGGGTTTCTGTAGGTGTTTTAACATGTGGGTGGCCTAGACCATGTGTTCTGGACACAGAATCTTCTCATTGATACTGATCCTAGAGACTACGAGACACAATGAGCCGTCTAGCAGCACCGGCGTGTTACAACCCCATTTCCATGTGCTATAGTGTTTTTTTTTCACACATCTGTCATCATTACTTCTTCATCATGAGCATTTCTTTAATGATATGTAAATGTACATTTTTTTCTGAATTATATAAAATCTGTCGTTTAGATTAACTTAAAAAATACTTTTGCAAGAAAAATGAGGATGTTTGCTAATTAATAATAGTAAAATATAAATTAAAAATTTTAATTATAATGGAAAAACCGCTATTTAATTCTTATATATGAGATTAGAAGATATAAGAAAGCATTATTGTGTGTATTATCATATATTTTATTGTAGAACATTTGCATGATTTTTTAAAAAATATTTTACAACTAATCACTAACATGTAAAAAAAAAAATATATACGAATGATTTTTTTAAAAATTCTTTTCTCGTGTACGCTTATGATAGTAATAAATGCTAATAACGTGAAATTATCTGAAAGAATCTGAAATAATTAATTTCAATACTTAAGTTATTAGCTATTTTTGAAATCGGTTTTATTATGTTCGTTGGAAGTACCATATGAACAAATCAAGATTTCCTGTACTACACACCTAAGTAAAAACCATTTTGTTATTGGAATCTCCCATAAAAATTTTTGACAAACTGCTGAAAACGTAAAAAATAGTTGCAGCAAAGTATATTTTCTTACTAAAGAAGTTACTTAAAAGTTAGAAAATGTTTTATTATGTGAGTTTTCGAATGTAGTGAATGCTTTTCGCTGTTCTGAATAACTCGAAAATATCTATTATTTTCGTTAACGTTTTTGCAACATAAACAAATATTTGTTTGCTTGATTACTTTTCTCTCTTAGTGATAAATATCATGAGATTTTGTAACTTTTTTTAAATAAAAATTTTGACATTATTGCAGGAAGTATATTATGTGTCTGGAATCATATAATGGGCATTGACGCGTACATAGGATGTTGGGAATTAATTGGACGTTGTTATTTATTACCAGATTAGTTAATCTATATTTCTACTTAAATAATGTCTCAGTCTGGTTATAGGGAATGTTTTCTTTCACAAATCTGTCATTAGATCTTCGACATCCGAATGAACCTTTCCTTAATAATATACAACTTCGTGGTTTTTTTTTCTGAATTAAGTAAAATCTGTTGTTTAGATTATCATAAAAAATTACTTTTAAGAGAAACATCTGGAAGTTTGCTAATTAAAATTTAAAAAATATCAATAAACATTTCAGATTCAATGAAAAAACCGGTAATTAATACTTATATATGAGATTCTTTTAGAAGAAGGCATTATTGTAAGAATTTTTATATATTTTATTGTATAACATTTGCATGATTTTTTAAAAATATTTTAGAACTAAACACTAACATTGAATAAATTTATACATATGATTTCTTAAAAATTCTTTTCTCTTGTATTCTTATAAATGCTAATAACGTGAAATTATATAGTGGTAGTACAAGGAAAATATTCCTTGCATTACTACTATACAATTCATGAAAATGAAAATGGAAATTTGAATGCAGAATCTGATATAATTAATTTCAATACTTTAGTTATTAGTTGTTTTTGAATAAAGTTTTATTATGTTCGTTGAATTTACCATGAGAACAAATCAAGATTTCCTGTACTGCATACGTAAGTGAAAACTATTTTATCATTGGAACCTCTATTAAAATTTTTGAAAATCTATTTGAAAATGTTTAAAAAATAGATGCAGCAAATTATATTTCCTTTTTAAAGAAGTTACTTATAAGTTAAAAAATATGTTGATGTGTGAACTTTTGAAATTTAAAAAATGCTTTTTGAAATCTTGATTGAGTCGAATATATATATATTATTTTCGTAAACTTTCTTACAACATAAACAAACATTTCTTTACTTGATTGGTTTTTTATGTACTCTTTGAAAACCTTTTCTCACCTGTTAATAAATATCCTGAAACTTCTAACTTTTACAAAAATATATAAATTTTGACATTAATATATGAAATATATTATGTTTCTGGAATCATATGATGGACGTTAACGCATACATAGGTTATTGGGAATTAATTGGATAATGTATGTTTATTTTCACGACTCGTTAATCTATCTTAGTACATAGTAATTACTCTGTGAGTTTTGTTATATGACTTGTTTTCTTTCACATATCTGTCATCATTACTTCTTCGACATTTCTAATGAGCCTTTCGTTAATGATATGTAAATGCGTATTTTTTCTGAATTAACTAAAATCTGTAGTTTAGATTAACCTAAGAAATTATTTTTGCAAGAAGCATCAGGATGTATGCTACTTGACAATAATACAAAATAAAGGAGGTGGGCTGATAAGGGCCATTTTTCGCGCATTAGCGCCTAGATGTGACGTACATTTTTTCATTAGTATAGATCATAACAAATGATAAAAAACAATATTTTCAATGAAACATCTATGATTCACGGGAAAAAAATATATAATTAGATAAGAACTATGCATATTATTGAACATAAACTCTATTGGCATAAGTTTTATCCACATAATCGTTATTAAATGCAGCACTAAGTACAAAATTAAGATAAATGGAGCTTATTATTACTATTATTTCAATGTATGAAATACCGGAAGCAATCAAAAATTAAAAATAAATATACAATTTCAGAGACTTTTGGCATTGCGTCTTAGATTAGTCTTCTTCCTGGATGTATTCGTCCGAATCACTATTGAACCACCCAGATGCGGCGTCTTGTTGTGTATGGGCGTTTTTAGTACTTGCTTTTTTTAAACTTTGGTTGAATTGTGACGCCAATAAGCCAGAAACCATAATACCAACCATAGGAAGCAACCAAACATCTTACGATCCTTGGGCATACTTTACATTGGCAGCACCGTTATGTGATTTTGTTATGCTCGTTTATATCCAAATATTATAGTTTTTAGAAATTGTATGTCATGACCGTAACTGAACTTCGAAGCACGTAATCATCTTCACGATGTGTGCAGAGAGAGTAAATGCCTTTTTCATTTAAATGCTCTTGTGTGTAAGATTGACATTGTTTAAGTTGGTATATTCCAAGGGTTAATTCTTACAGCTCATCCCAAGTTAGGCAGGGAATATCTTGAATATCTGAATCCGTTAGTCTATTCCAGATTGCTTTTTTTCTAGCCCATCCTTTCTCTCCGACTATTTAATTTAAGTAATTAGGCTTTTTAACAAAATCAATCATCCTTTGAGCGATTATTTCAACAACTTCAGTGTTTTTAATCCTTGTAGGATGGAAAGCATTGAGAATGACACATATAATTCTTACATAATCGCCAATATGATGTATTTGCGTATTTGGTATTACGTTATCCATTGCTCTCAAATTTTTCAACTGTCCATTAACGGCTTCTACGACCCATCGAACTTTAGCAATGAGACGTGTCTCATTAGCAACTTCTGTTGAAAACTGTTGCTGCTTATTTAAGAATTTGGGCATCTTGTGTACCAGACCCATTTCTCCCAGAAGTTCTAAACAATCCCGGAATCAATAACCATAACATCATTTGGCTTCAAACACTTTCTGATGTTGTATGAATCTTTTTTAATATATGTGTAAATATTTTAGCATCATTGTTCTTTGAATCAGCGAAGTAAGGTTCGAAGACATCCAAAATATACCCTGAAGGTAGTGACTAACATTATAGGCTTAACTAAGGGTCTCCCTTTGTGTAATGAGAAATATGAAAGGAATAGTTCGCACTCTTCTTG
This sequence comes from Maratus speculifer, assembly GCA_964019185.1. Taxonomy (NCBI): domain Eukaryota; kingdom Metazoa; phylum Arthropoda; class Arachnida; order Araneae; family Salticidae; genus Maratus; species Maratus speculifer. The sequence goes on along the minus strand of OZ025294.1, from coordinate 161,685,787 downwards.
ATATAAATGTACGTACCATCAGCAACAAGTATCACGGCATCATTGTCATCATCGGGAATAAATAATTTTCTTGCTAAAGGTCTCGTATATTTTTCAACAACATGTTTTCTGGTGACATGTTTCATTCCATGGTGTAGTGGAACAAAGTTCTCAATCAAAACCTGCCGTGCACATTGTACAGAAAATGATGATTATTATGAACAGAACACCATTGGAAATACCACTTCTAAGTTTTACAAGTAACAATGCCAAACAAGTACGAAAATACCTCTTTTTCGATTAACGCATTTTGGATTTAACGAATTCAAAAATACAGTTAAAATCAGACATGGATATACCATCAGAGTATAATAATCAGACTCAGAAAGCTGTCCAGGTGTGCCAAAATTGAGACCTCTCTTCATTGTAATCTTCCAGATATTGTTTAAAAACTTTCAATATCTTTTTCACACATTAATGGGTTCCAACTAACAGGGCGTAAAGATTGCAGAGCCAACTCGTTGATTACCGATCCTGTAATATGAATTTTACCGACCGAGCCACGGAAGGGAATGCAAAAGCTGCCCGGAGCTGGGTACCCTGTGAGGTTCGCTTACTGTGTGTTTGCGAGGTTTCGGAAGCAGGTGGATGGGCCAATGAGGGGTGAACTAACGGGACACAGGCGACTGCCAAGGGTCCGGTCGGACTCGAAGTTTTTGCTTTTCTTCTCCTCCTCTCTCCAGAATTTGATCTCCCTGCTCGATGGGAGGTCGGACCTCAGAGTGAGGACTGACACATCTCCCTAAGGGAGTAGCGCCCCTTTGTGGGGGGTCCGAGTGGAGAACATAGGAATTAACTTTCCTGTTTTTTGTATCTATCTACTAACACTTAATGTGTGTGTTGTCTTTAAATGTTTGTGATGTCCAGAGGTTCGAAGGTTGACTTAGAGGGAGCCTCATGTCATCTGAGGTGGGATGATCCCTCCCCACCTGTGCGAGATCTAGGTCCGAACGGACCTCAAAGCATTTTTGCTTTTCCTTCTTCCCCTGAGGGGTAGAAGTAGACCTCCGCTGCACCTTTGAACATCTGGGGTGAGTGCACTCCTCACCCGTGTGCAGCGGGTCGCTACGGTCCGATTACTCACAGGGATAACTTTCCTAGTTTTTATTCTATCCATACTAACACTATGTGTTTGTCTAGGGGAAGCGTGTCCTCGACTTGTTGGGAGGTCCGAGGCGTTTCCCACTTCTCGATTAGTCATTGACCAAAGCATCTCATAGGGTGAGGGGCTGCACCCGTGTATGCATGGTCCGTGGTCGAGATATGTGCATGTGATCTCCTATATGTTTCCTTCACTTCTCGCTGTTGAAGCTTGAAGTTGTTCATTAGCACTCAGTCCTGGGTGCGATGCCCCTGTGCCAATGAGCCGGTAGGCTTCAATGGTACCAACTTTCCTAGTTTTTATTCTATCTTTTTACTAACACTTATCCGCTGGCTGAGATCGCAGAGATCGCCTTCATAGGACTTTTTCAGTCTTGGCTGGCGGTAGATTAAGGGGGAGTGGTGGATCCCTCATTAGTCGCCGAGCTAGGGGTCTTTTGTAAGTCCCCAACGTTCAGGCTTCGATGATGTGACGCTGATACCGCTCTCACTCGGACCTGTTCCGACCCCTCTCATAAGTACTGAGTGGGTGTCTCTGTCGCAGGGTCTGGATGTCGGGATGATGAGTTCGCGAAGTGGGAGACGGTCGAAGCGGGGGCCCTCGGGTCCCTGTGGAGGCCCCGACCATTAGCGACGTATGATGTCCAGTAATGGACCGGTATACGTAACCAATTCTTTGGTACAGTCACCCGGCAGGTTTTGCGCTTAGATATTATGCAGCGAGTGTTAGAGTTGTGATAACGAGGTATTGATAAGCGTATATTAGGTTTCTTATTTGTGGTGTCATCGACAGTACTCGTTGACGCACGGTCTCTTATTGATACTACAGAAGCAGAAATAGAAGTATTTTCAGCCAGAAGCACGCGAAATGCATATTATCTGCATTTAGAGCACAAATTACAACCACTGCGTAGATCACATTTTTTAGAAGTTTTAGGTATCGATATAACTTTCGGTTAGAACAGATACGTAAATCCCTTTTTTTGCCAGGCTTTACAACAATTCTTTCATACGTCATACTTTTACGAAATTCGCACATCTGGGGACTGCATTGCTGTTGAAACGGAAAAAATAGTAATTTAACAATGAATCTTTTTAAATAAGTATATTTTAATCGGAAAGAAAATAATGGAATAGAGGAACTAAATACAATGTAAAGAAAACTTCTGTTGAAAAAAAATGAAAATCTTCAAAAGAAAATCAAGACAATGATGATTGTTTTGCCTATGAGAAATGCTTCACTGTTCAGATTGCCGAATAAGGTTATATGTTGTGGCGATGGTAATTCAAGTAACTGCCAATATGTTCTATTCTTAATCACTATTCTTAATTACGGATAACTTATATATATATAAATTAAAAACTTTTGTATTTAATACAATTACTCTTACTTTCTGATATTATGATTTCATCATATTTCATTGCTTATTTAATTACTAAAATACCGCAAGGTAAATTTTAAAAAAGAGAAAAATAGTTTTATTTAACTATTAACATAAGTTTCAACTCATCACTGAGCCATTTTTAAAACTAATTAAAAATTATATTCCAAAGTTGCACGATCCACAGTGCTTTGAAGTGAAGCCATCATTCAATTTTTCATGCGACGAACATTGCTATTTCATTTTGCTCTTTTTTTTATTTCTATTTTTTCAACTATTGAGCATTTCTTGATACGATTTTCGTTGGTTCAGTGATTTTATATCGTTGCATATGGAAAATTTATGTGTCAGAATCTCTATTGTTTCTCCTATAAGGGAAGTATAATATTGTTTGGAGTGTTAGAATAGTAAAAATATTTAAACTAACTCTATTTAATTAGAATATGTTTTAAAATAAATAATGTGAAGTAATACTTAATAAAAGCAGCTAATAATAATTAAAAAATATTTTAGAAATACAGAATATAAATCATTAATGATCTCTAAATTTAACATGTGACAGAAATTAAAATTATTTAATCTAATTCATCTGGAATGAAGAATAAGAAATATTTTTTCATTTGGATGGCCTGAGCAATTAAGAAACACATGCTTCACTTGCTATAAAGAGTAAAATCCAATAATTCCCTTCGATTATAATATGCATAATTAAATATTTGCTCCCTATGTCAATACGTGTCACAAGTTTAATCCCGTTACATAAACGTAGAGAAATGTCTGCAGATATTTAATCTGAATTCTATCTGATGCCCTTCAGTGTTATTTTTTAAAGAAATACTTACTAAATAATCTTATACTAAAGAAATGATACAAATTCAAAGTATCGGAATTTTTTGGAAGTATAAAAAATATGCAATTTCATATTAAAATGTCATTCTTTAAATCACATTTTTAATAAAAAAATATTTTATTAATATTTTTTTTCCATTTCTATTAACTAGTGATCGCATAGAAAAAAATTTCTAAGTTATCTTGTAAAATTATTAAAAATAATTTTTAGTGAGAATAGTATATATCCTATTAAATGCATTGCCACACAATGCATATGCAAGCGTCTTGTTTTGGGACAAATGATCTTGTGTTTATCGAAATTGCAATGCTTCTAACAATTAACATTTAATATTAATCAAATATTTTAGAAAAATTTTAATCGAAAAATATTTTTTTATTTTAAATGGCAAAGTAATGTATATATTAAAGTTTAAGGGAAGGATGCATTTTTCCATATCTGCTATTATTTTATAAGAATAAAAAGTTTCTAAATTTTGTATTTTGATCTTTATTTATTTATTTATTTATTTTTGTCTTTGATATTGTTGCGTCAAAACTAAAAAAATCGGAGATTTTTAAGAAATGTACAAAAAAATTGTTATAGTTCAAAACTAAAAACAAACCTTAAAAATTCCAAATAAAATAAATAAACGAGATACATGGATCAAATTTTACAAAAGGTATAGGCTGCCAAAGGCGAATTTTTTGATAATCTGTTCGTACCAGTATTTTTCTAACATAAATTTTGAAGTGTATTTCTCCTGCCAATGTTGGCAAAATGTGTGTAACAATTTATGATTCGAGAAATTTGTGCCAGTTAGAATAAAGAACAGTTAGTTGCGGATTCCCCATAAATTAGCTTTGTACAATAAGATAATAATAAATGAAATAAAGCTTTTCAAAAATATATATATATATATAATCAAGCTTTTTCTTGACTTCACTTGTATATTTTCGCAGTATACGAACATATCAAACGCAACATGTATATGCATACATAATTGTAGTGTATGTTTGCTCCAATCGAAGCTTTTCTCAATAAACATGAAAGCAATGACACCTCATTCCTGATTATTTTGTCAGTTGTAAACTTTTTGAAAAAAAATGGAGCATTAGCACGCTCCCACATAAAGGAGAGGATGTGCTGAACACACTAATGTGCTACATGCTGGATAGTAATTTGAAAGTTTATAGGTGTAGTAGCATTTCATAAAAAAAGTTACATATGATTTTGCTTGTCAATGCTTCCCGTCGGGCTTTTGGATATCATGGGAATAATTATTCAAAGAACGGATTTTAGAATGCATAAGAATGAGAGAATCTGAGAAGAGGTGTATGAGCTAAAAAATGATCTACATTGCGTTACCTCATATTTATATTTAATTCTGAAGAACATAGCGGAGGTGAATGTAATTCAGGTAGCAACATTTTTTTTTTTTTTTTTTTTTTTTTTTTTTTTTTTTTTTTTTAGGATAAGCAACAACAAAATCGTTTTTATTGTTTGTACTTACATAATATCCCCGTCGTCACAACCTTCTTGCATAAGAGAAAAAAAAAGCATAAATAGTTAGAAAATATAGTGTAGAGCAATGAACTAATTTTCTACTCGCTGCTAGATAATGGTAAATATTACGTATGGTGCAAATCCCATGCAAATTTGTATCTATATCGTCTGAACTTTTCTTCCAGCACGTAAGGTGTCAAAGGGATTTATGCAATATTTTTCATACATTCATTCTCTTATTTTCACTGGCGGTCCTTTGGAATCTTTTCAGGTCTCACTTACTTAAATGGCAATTCAATTTCTAAGATATTATTCGCTTATAGGTATAGATAATTCCCTTATTTTTAATATCTGATATATGGTACTTTTGAAAATTTTGAATGAGTGATTTGGCCCTTTATTATTATAGACACGACACCATTACAATATATCTTGATTATGATTTAAATCTATAACCGATCACGAGAACCATTGGTTAATTTAATCACGGAATTATGTGTTGTGAAATTGTCTTGTGCACTTCACCTAGCTCGACAAATCTCCAGACTAGTACATAAGTGTGTTATCTCACGGTTTTTGTAACTTCCGTTTACATAGAAACTAACCACGTGTGCATCCTTATATCCAAAGTTTCCTCAAAATGTAAAGATATCAAATTTTGAAAAGACTAATAATTGATGATAAATAAGGCAAATATTAAAAATTCAGCATAAGAATGAAATTTCGACTTATTTCCATTTGTTAATTAACTCATTTAATAATTTTCTATATGCTCAATTAAAACTATTGTTATTTTATGAAAAGTATGTGAAATCTAAGTGATATACAATATTGGATGTGCTTAAGATATTGTACTAATTTTTACTACATTTACATGTTTAAAATTTTGAGATGCAGAAAAATTCATAACATTTTCACATTTCCATAACAAATAATGAAAATTACGATTAAATTTTGGGAAAAACAGTTTATGCAAAGATACCTCTATTCATAAAATATTTTAATTTTAATATAACACATTTTAACTTGCGATAAACTCTACACAAAAAATAAAATTTATTTCTAAAATATTGTGCTAAAACTTTTATGTAACAGATTATTTTTTTAATCTAGAAAAAAAGAGCTCAGTATGCAAATTTTAATGCTTTGCGTGCTTGCTATCTGATAACTAAAAATCACGGTCTCTCATGAGGGCTGGAAAAATTCATTTGTCTTTGGTTCGTTTATCATGATAGTAATATTTCCTTCTTAAGTGAAATTTATTCGTTGGTGATAACCGTTTTATTAATGGTATACTTTATGAAAAAAATCGAAGCACATTAAATTACTGAAAAAATGCACCATGCTTACATATATATATATATATATTTCAGGGGCATATATTAATTAAGATTAAAGGCTATAATTTTTTATACACGGTTGTCATTATTTTGCAGGGGCAAATATTAATTAAGATTCATTTTAAAAATGCAATAATTCTATGTACACGATTGTCATTATATTGCTTAAAAAATATTTTTGGGTCATTTTGCTGTTTTATAAAGGATTTTAACTGCATCAATATTACATCAAGTTAATTTTCGAATATTGTTTTTTTTTACATTTTCTCTGTATCATCAATGGAAAGACATTTCATGAAAACCTTGATAAGTTTTAAAAAAATCTTCAAAAAGTTTTTTTACGATACAGAAGATGTACAAATTTATATTTTCTAATGTTACACACATTGTGTTTTCGCATATTAAATTATTGTTAAATATCGTGTTTTGATATGAAAACGTGTTATTAAACGAATGATTTTTATAAAATTGTATTAAATTCCGATAAGTAAAAAAAAGTTAATTTTTAAGATTATTTTTTAACACTAGAACCGCGGAGTGGGTTAATTTGACACAAACCAATTTCTCGCTTCCCGAAAAGCATTTATTGAAAAAATTCCCTTTCTGACTTTTAATATTTTAAGATAAACAACAACATTTCGTATTTAATAGCGAATAACATAAATAATTTTTCAGTTATAATCACTTATACCTAGAACTGCGAAACGGGTCAATTTGACCCGTAATATGTTTTACCCTTAAATGACAAAATAGAGATGTATTTTTTCGGAACTAATGACAAAGTATATCTGCCTCATGCCTAATTCCTCTAATAGGAAGAATCGGAAGGAGGGATAATGAAAATTTTCAATCAAGATCTTATATTCGTCATGTGAAGAATGGATGATAGAAGTAGAAAATTACAGAAAATATTTAGAAGTAGTACTGAAGTTGCTTTTATTATGCATTTACTGAAAGTATAAATGCCTAAATATTACCGTCAAAGAAGCTTTGGAATTTTAGCAACTATTATCTGAAAATGATTGAGAAAGTAAATGACTGAGGATGAATAAATGCCTTTAAATTGAGAAAATTAAATTTTAATGATGAAAATGACAACACGACTCTGCCTATATCCGTATCATTTTTGAATTGTTTCATTGGAATGTAGGTGAAAATTTATCAGTATTAAACCAAAGTTTGTGATATTTGTCAGATAAAAAATCGGTAATAAAAAAAGAAAAATTAAGAATTTGAACAAAAGGTGACAAAATTTAAATTTTATACTCATGAAAATCGGGAAAATATATAAGCAATACCTTGTGCATTCACACATGAAAATAAAGAAGATAACAAGAAAACTGAAAAACTACCTATACAAAAGGGCTAACATAAGCGTAAATGAGCACACATTGTTTTCAATATCTGTGACTAGGTTTACTCAGTAGTTCACGTTCCATGTCTAACAAAACCAGATAAATTCAGTATCGTATCACTTTCTAATTAATTACAGATGTTGATAAATAATTAGCCTTAGACTGCGCCAGACGAGAAATAAAAGTATCTGTAAAAATGCCAAAATCGGAATTGCATGCGTCTATTCAGACATCCGATAACACATTCAGACATCAGCATAACTGTTTACCAAGGAGAAAAAAGTAAAAAGTTTTGATTCTTAGCAGTCTACATCTAATTGTTGAAATTTTAGATAATTCTAAAAAAATAAATAAAGACAATTAATACAACCACGGAACTAAATTCAGTGCGGTTGTGTGATTACTCAGATGAGAGGAAGTTTGCTTATGACAAGCTTGCATCTTATAGAAGTCCAGTGAATAAAATTTATAATATTTAGTATTTTGCATGTATCAATGCTTGGGTATTATGCAAATCTGTAATCTAGAAATCCACTGGTATACGTCAATTTATTGAAGAATTAGTTGAAGACGTACAAAAACCGTTTGTTATCCCCCCCCCCAAAAAAAATAAACACTTATCATTTAGGCAAGAAGAAACATTAAAAACGATGATAAACACAAACATAGCATAAAAGAGTTTATCACATTTAAAAAAATTAAAATAAAACTAAAGATAATTATTCAAATTATATCGTGTCTACACGTTTCTGGTAAATGTGCAAAACTTTTAGCCATGTTTTTTAAACAATGCATAAAATAAATTGAATTAGATGAATTAGTAATTTATATTTATTTATTTATTTATGAGTAAAAATGAATAATATCTGTTTATAAATTTCTGAACAACTTAAAAAGTATGAATAAAAATTTTATGTTTTGCATTTTCATATGATAATGAAAATCTTTCACTATATGACATGTATTTAAAAATGTCAATGACATGTTTAATTATATTTAATTGTTAATGATCATAACTTTATAGAGCAAGATGTTATTCGTATAAATAATTAATGATGAAATACAAATACAATATATAAATACCTTTTTACTGAAACTTTATTTTACATAACGATATTTGAATATTTCTTGAAAGACAGCTCTAACATTTAGAACAATAAACACATAAAATATTTACAAATAAAGCTTTTTTATATAATTCTACTTGAACATGCCACCAACACAAGACATGAACTCACTGCTCACAACCAACTTTCGAATTTTCGAACATCACTACGAATAGAATGTTTTTAATAGAAAAATAGTGTTGCCAGATTTTTTTAGGACGAAAAATATTACAACTGCATTTTTAATTCAGCTGAGCCCAGGTCACGTGACGAGTGACAGTCTATTTTTTTCTTTGGAATGTGCGTGTTACATATATCTCTCTATATATAAAAGAAAGGTTTGAAAAATTTAATGTATGAAATATATGTAATAATTATTCTATAAAATCCTATTATACATAATTAATTAAATGATGTCCCATGAGAGATAATGATGGTTTTCATGCTCATTACGTCCTAATTAAGCTGGATCCATATTATTCCCGTAATTCTGAATTTATTTTATATAATCGTAAAACATCTGTTTTATTTTTGTTTTATAGTGCAACAGGCTTTTGAACCAGTTTTAACAACAATGTATGCTACTAAATCTGTGGCACACTGTCAGGTTCTGAGACCACCTCTGCTGAAGATTGGAATTTCCGTTATTTCTCTATCTTAATATTTCGTGTATTGTACTGGCTGTGCACTAGAATTTTCAAGGTGGCATTCTTTCTTTGTTGAAGGGATAATTGACAGGTAATCCTGTATAGGTGGTGAGTGAGAAAGAGGAGATTGCTGAGAGGCGTGTTCATCCGTCAGTGAGGTATGTGGATGATGAGCAGACAAGCAACATGTCACTAATCAAGTAAGGAATGTAGAATTTGTCCAATGAATAAGCTCCAAAGGAGATTAACATTGGGGAAACCCAGTAAATTTGAGAAAAGCAAGTCTTATCGCAGATTAGTTCAGTTGTATCTGGTTTCGTACCTAGAGAGTGCTCTGTGTTGTAGAGCGTGAGCAGTGCGTATCTGGAGAGCAAGGGACACAGACGTCCTGGTGTTGTGCTCTGGGGAAGATAGCATAGGCCGAGGATACATGTGTTGGGAGATTCGAAATTGATCTCTGATGTGCATTGAGTGTGAGGGAGAAGGTGTAATTTGAACAGTACACAGCCAACCTTTACTGTATTTAATTTAATGTTGAATCGGATCACCTATATCCGAGTTGTAATTGTATATAATTGTAAATAGCGTATTTAGTGTGTACATATATTCTTAATAAACTGTTAATTCAGTTAATTGACAGCGTCAGTGTTCATTTACACAATCCTCACAGTGGGTGACCGATATCACCTAATAATATCGGTGATGGCAGCTATAACTACCACGGACTTTCTTCAAAGTTGTGCGGACTGAGAGGAACGTCCGACACACACTATGCAGGATTGTAGTCCTAAAAATAATAGAGGATATACACTCTAAGCAGATGGTATATGCTCAAGGCAGAGGGTATACCTTAGAGAGTGTATACTATGAGCTTTCTTGAGAAACAAAAGCTATATTAGGCTCCTTAACAAAATCCTGATGATAGACGGCGGCGAACATCCCTCGTAATATGCAGCTATGATGAAAATTCTAAATTGAAACTATAATACATAAATGATTTTTAAAAAGAGGCAATGAACAGAAAAGGAGTAAAATATTATATTTCAGGAACTCAGGTGAAACATGTGGTAAGTAACACAACCGTAAATTCCAGAATATGATCTGTTAAGTTCCAAATATATATTTGCGTTTGTTGTCGAATGCCTCCTTTATCAATTAAACTATCTGTGAGCATTGCGTTAATTTTCAAACAGTAATGTAATACATTGAAGAGTATCAATTTTAGTCATATGACAACTCGGTTTTGCACATTTTATCGCATACCGCATTTATCTTACAAATTCTTTCCTTATAAATGTTATTTGAAATATAAAAACAAAAATAACATGTATGCACAGAACCCGCGCATAGATATTTTTGTGGCACGTGAAAAATATACGTATAATAGTGTGTGTCATATCAAAGAATTGTGTGTATCGTTACTCATAAGTTAATTAACCTTATAAAAATAAATATAAATGCATTCTGTTTATATTTAAAAAAAAAAAAACAAGGATCATTTTCAAAACTTCACAATCCATATGTCTACATATTTTAACATATTTTTTTACATTATACTTGTTTTAAAACCGTTTTTCAAATTATTAAATCTTTCATCAATACCTAAATGTTTTACCTAACAGTAGTATATTTACAAAAATCTTTACAAATCTTTATTACACAGGTTATTTCTACCACTCCGTGATTCATTTCACCTGTCCACTATTATTTCTTCCCACACGTAGTTTAAAAACTGTCCATCAGTTAATTGAGTCAAAAACTGGGAATACGAAAAAAATATACTATTACGCAGTTATATTCAAATCAAACTAAAACTATGTATGCACCCATGTAAATTCAGATTCAAAATATTTAACTATTCAATTAATGACATTTAATGTTATTTCATGTAATGCTGTATAGATGTAGTTGGTATAAAATTATTTTAAGATGTATTTTCCAAAGTAATATTTGTCATAACAGTATTTTGGAAATGATTTAGCTATTTAAAGAAATGAAAAGCTATTTTAAATCACAAAAATCAAAATCAAGGTTTAATCGTTATTAGAAACATAACAATAATCCGGACGATCCAGAAATTAAAGTAAAGCCCACACTAAAAAAATATCAGTTAAAAAATGAATAATAATTACAGTCTAGAAAAATGCGTGCAATTGTAATGGATCAAGATTTATAGTAAAGTTCATAAAGATTTAACGTAAATGTTTGTGCGGAAAAGTAATGGAATAATCAAAATTTGATTTTTTTTTTGGTCTCTTAGAAGTTCTTTTGTAGCAGTATAATGGGTTTTCTGAGCTTTTTCTAGTCGTTACACCTTGCGAGTCTAAATGAAAATTTTCAAGAGCCGTCTTTCCAGCTTCACTTTAGTCCTTCGGTTAATATTGTGACCTTTGGTTAGTAATTTCCTCTCTCGCCGTGCTTAAAATATGTAGCTATTTCTTTGTTTCTTAAGATTTCCAAGCTCGTTTATTATTAATCCCGGAGCAGGAAAGTTCTAATGTTTTCTCTTTGACTGCCAGAGATTTCATCAAATAAGAGAAATCAAAATCATGTATTTGTATATTTTCTTAGATCCTGTGAACGGAAAAAGGCAGATTCGTATGAGATTAAATTTCTTCTCTTTGATTGATGCCAATTTAATCAAATAAGAAAAGTACAAAATCACATTTTTTGCACATTTTCTTAAATTCTGCGAAAGAAAAGGACAGATTCTTTTTCAACCATTTCTCTTAAGTTTTTGCTGAACTTCATCTCATAAATTTACCTGCAACTGTGAAAACATCCGAAATTTTACATTTCTTCCAAAGGCCTCTAAAAATATCTAACGTGTGTCTAAATTAAGAAACAAAATCCAGGTTGAGTGAAGTAAATTCAAGGCGACATACGTCGATGTATTATTTACAGAGAAATGGGAAAACATATATTTATAAAAATGCAATAACTTTGGCAATATATACTAATCTGTATTTAATATTCTTTAATGATTGGATTTCAGTATAATTACACAAATTTGCTTTTATTAGGCAAAACTGTGGTAAAAATGTATAATCGGATGAAAATATCTGAGTATGGGAGTTTCAAAACTCGCCTTATGCAAAAAATAAAATTGCGAAAACCACTGTGTACATTGGGGTTTCTTGTGAATGTAGATTATACAATGCCAGAAATACGCAGTATATTTTTCTTTTTTACAGATTACAGTATTTTATATATATATATATATATATATATATATATATATATATATATATATATTCACCAATAGAAGAAATCTGTGGTTGATATTAATTTTTTATAATTTTGGATAAGGCGAGCTTATAAACACTCAACGATTTCGTATAAATAGAATGAATAATCCTTAGTTGAGATGTCGCCATAAATAAAACATCATACGATCAACATTTGTGTGCAATCAAAAATCATGGTAGAATGGCAGTCAATGATTGCCACTGAAAAATTCTCCCAATAAATAACAACACACCACTTTTCGTTTCAAGATTTGGTAAACTTGATTTGGAAAACCTGGTTTGCCTTTAAATTTGATAAACAGGACAATTAAAAATTTCCCATGTAACCAAAATAGGCCAAAACGTCTCATGGCGTGTGATACAGTGTGCCTACATTCGTAAGATGTTCGTTAAGTAATTTATGAAACCTAGGACATCATTAGCATCAGATAAGTTTTTATTAACAGTTGAAAACAGGCGAAAAACGATTGCAAGTCCATGAATCTGAGTTTTATCGAAACAAATTATCGAAACTGAATTTTATCGAAGGCAGATAAAGGTGTTTTCGTTGCACGTAAAAGATAAAAAAAAAAAGAAAAAAAAAAAAACAGAAAGGCGGCCGCTATCAAGCGACTGTCTAAACTATTCGCGAGAGAGAGGGTGTGACATAAATAAAAAGTAAAATGTAGGGCCTCGCGAAATTGCAGGAACTTACATTGCATAGAAATAAATTTGTAAAGAATGGTTCTTGAAAACATTCGAACATAAAAAAAAGAACTTCACTCAGAATGTGGTAGATAGCTTATAAAGTTTATGATCTAATGTCTAAATTAAGATTTTGGAAAAATATATTATTGATATACGAGTTTTAAATTAATGAAATTTTAAATAGATATAACTAATACATATTATTAAAAAGTAGAAAAATAATGAATATGTCGGAAAGGTAGAATAATATTAGGAATATCGCGAATAATATTTTTATATATGCATAATATAACATAATATATATACCGGGTGTCCCAAACTTGCAAACGGTGACAGCTATTTAAAAAAAAAAATTGCAGGAGGGTTATGTATAATGTCAGGAGTTTTTTTACCGTAATTTTTATTTTAGTTCGCATATCAAACAATAGGTGGCGCTGACGGCGATTGAAGGCCAGGTGATCAAAGCTGAGTGAAGTGTCGACCTGGCCTTCAATCGCCGTCAGCGCCACCTATTGTTTGAGATGCAAACTAAAATAAAAAATTACGCTAAAAAAAACTCCTGACATTATATATAACTTTCCTGCAAAAAAAAAATTTAAATTGCTGTCACCGTTTGCAAGTAATTGAATTTTAAAATTCATCAGTGATTTTTGGGACACCCGGTATATATAAATACATATATAGGTTTTAAACAGTGCAAACAGTGCAATTATAACGGAAAATCTGTAAAATTAGTTCATTAATAAATATTAAAAATAATGAAAAGTAATAATGAAAAGTTAAATAAAACATGTTGTTCCTTTTCAAAATAAAATATAAACACTTTCCATTCTTACAAGAATAAAATTTTCATTCAAATCTTGCCTTACATAAAAGATGGAGATGGGAAAATCAGGAAATTTCCCTTTTTGTAAATAATCATTTTGTAAATAATCATTTTTAAATGAAATTGTGATGGGGTAATCAAACATTTCTAACAAATAATTCATATATATATAGATGTATAAGGATAATTCATGTAAACGCACGCTAGTTTATACAAAATATGGTTTGCAGGTTTGATTCAAGCAACAACTAAAAATAGATTAAGATTTTTAATTCTTCTCTTCCGTGTAATGTAACTGCTTACCTCGAACCAAAGAAAGTAATTTAATTGCAATTTTAATTAGACGTTTCAATAACATTTTTATTATGCTCTATGTAACAGCTCTAAATTATTCTATTATATCCCTATAGAATTTTGATAAACATCATTTGGAAAATAAATGCAATGAATTTATACAATTAATTTATATGACTTTGCATATTTTAGCTTGTATATATTTCAATGCACTTTATTATTTTTATATCATGCATACATATTTTTAATCATGATTTTACTAAAGTTAAGTAAAGTCTTTCAATTACAGATATTAAATACATTTTATTTTACTTTAATTACGCTGAGCATGGTAAATAAAATGAAAAATCTCTAAAGCATATTTACGTAACAAAAAAAAAGTCATGAATAAATTATATATGATATGAAACACTCACCACCCATAGGGTATTCATTAAAGTTATTGCTATGATAGTGAATCTATCCATTTACTCATAAATTATAAAACAGAGTGTTCTTTTTCAATTAAGAAAAGTAGGATGATTCGAAAAGATTGTACAACATAGGATTATAGTTTCATATTAATAAGTTAATCAAAATGCTTAAACATTATTTCACTTATTCATTCTCTAGTGTCCTGCCACATAAATTGTTTATATCACGATATTTATTTTTATTAAAATTTATATATTGGTCTAATAAGGTGAAATATACATTAAAAAATAAATTGAACTTTAAAATGTCAGCTAAAATTTGATATTTTATATCACATGTACACAATTAGGTTTTTAAAACATTTTATCGCTATATTTTGCAATTAAATATGCTTAAATTAATTATTTTTATTTGCTGAAGACTTCGCAAATTTTTTTACATTATTATTTTTATGCATCCATGAAAAATGGTGAAAATAAATCTTATTATAATTGCTTAATCTTTTTTTTTCCTTTTGTCGTGTGCAACCGTCTTACGTGTACAAAACAAATGTTATCCATTCTATGGATTATTTATAATCAGATACTCAGATCATTTTGGCGAATTTCATGCCACAAAATGAAAATTATATTGTTCTCAGGTATGTACCTGATATAGTGCATGATGCATTAAAAAGATTTACGGATAGTTTTATTTAGAAAATCTAATAAATGCATAAATAAATATTTTAAAACTATTGTTATCATCTTCTGCTGCGTGCATTAAAAATATTTTAAATTTCCTCTGGAAAAATTTTATACAGAAAATACACCAATAATTTGTAAAAATAAATGCAGAAATTCGTAGCGATGTAATATTATTATCATTAGTTTATTAGCAAATTAATCCGAATATATTAGAAATCTTATAAAATGAAAATTAATATTCTTTAAGAAATGAAGAATTAAAATTTTGATACAAATAATTAAATTATTTTGTTTTTTAATCTTCTTAATCTATAAATTTTGTTAAACTGCTGCAAGGTATACTTATAAATATTTCTTCTATATGTTGTGAAATATTGTTTTGAGTAAAATATCCAACAACGTTTTGAGATTTTATTACTTTTAAACGGCGAAAAATCAAAATATCTACCAAAATATCTACCAAAGTTTTTGTCATCCGGGTATTTCTGGGCGATTAAGAAATAAAATATTTTTTCTTCGATAATTAATAGGGAAGATTTTGCAAAGTAATGTCTAATTAAATATCTGTAAATAGAAAAAAAATATTTGTTCAATGATTAGTTTATCGTTAAAGTATTCATGCAAGTTTTTTTAACAATTCATAAAAAAAAAGTTTGACAACTTTTTTCAAACAACCATTTATACAACAACAAAATTTTGTAGGTTTTTTTTTTTTTTTTTTTTTTTTTTTTTTGCATTGAAAAATATAAAATTAATATTTCTGTCGTAGAATATGCAATAATAATTGTAATATTCTGATAATAATGTTAAGTTTAATTTATTTTCTTTTTCTTTAATTTCTTTTTCTTTAATTTCTTTTTCTTTATTTTCTTTAGTTTATTTTGTTTTCTTTTTTTCTTCTTTATTTTCTTTATTTTAAGTTTAATTTATTTATGTTTCTTTTATTAAACCGTTATTTTTTAGACAAAGGTTTAAAGTATATTGTATTTACATGAAAAAAAAAATAGAAATTGTATGTGCGCTAAGTAAAAAGGAATGATTTTCTCTTCGATATATGTTTGTTCAAATTCAATATGATATTTAAACGCAAAAATTGCATTTTTCAAACGTTGAAAATTAGATTTTCTCCAGAAGTTCAACTGACAACATACATTTTTTTAAATATATGTGTAATTGATCTAAATTATGATAATAATTTTACCTTGTCATTATTGGTAACGGATCTGTAACACTGGAAAAATTCTTTAAATACAAATTTACATTAAATTTAACTATTTATAAGGCAAAATTAGATTATATAGATATTTTCGAACTTCCTGAAAATGTCTACTTACTAAAATTAAAAATTTTAATTAGTTCACAACATAGAAATTACATGGAGAGAGCAAAATATTTTCTATCCGATCATGACTCATAAAGCAAAATATGATATAGGGTGAATTGTATGAAGATGCCGTAGTTTTTAATTTTACTGTTTTAAAAATCATCTATTGTTTTTATAAATTATTCATTTATTTCTTGTTGAAGTTTGCACACATATCTAATTTAAAAATGCATTTCATTTTATAGATATTGTAAAACGCACTGAAAATTTTGTAAATACTTGCTATTCGGCATCTTACAGCATGTTTCAAATACGTTTACCTATTAACGAAGGCTCAGATATCTTCTGGAGTTTCAATGTAAACAATAGTGTTACGAAGCAGTATAAATATAATATGAAGCAATATGTAATTTTAACATTTGAGACCTATTAAAGTTGTTAACTTACTGAATATTAGGAAACTACAAAAAATAAGAATGTAACATACATTGGCAATTTAATGAAAAAACAAAGTATTATTTAAAAAAAAATAATTATGGTCCACTTAATATTTAAAAGAAATATGGTTTTTAAGTATGCCTAGTTTTAAAGATTTAGCACAAGTTTAAAAACTATAAAGTCTCTGTGCTTTAGAGTGGTGTTTAATGTGGATTATTTTCATTGTTGATTATATGCCTGCATTCCTTTTCTGAAAATTTCCACCTATCCACAAACTGCACTTGTCTTTACAAACTTTGTATTGTTTGTGAACTTTCATTTAACCAACAGTTTCAATAAATGCAATCGATTCAATAACAAAAGAAATTTTTTTAGCGTATTTATAAAGATATTTATTTAATCTTTTTATACTTTAAATTGGTGGGTTTATCTTATTTAATCTGTCCCAAAAGTACTTATTTGTCTCGACAGCAATTGAATCGGTATTAAAATCGCCCATCGAAAGGGAAAGAGGTTCGAAAACCCAATTATAGGAGATCACCGTTAGTCGTTTCATTATGATGTAGTCTCTCGTATTCTTTTCAAAGCATATCAAATGAGTGTGTATTTTAAATTTGCGGATGGATGGTGTAGAGCAAAGCTCGTAGGGAGCAGACACTCCTACTTAACTTACACAACATTATTAAAGAAGATTTTAAATCCTGTGGCTAAGCATTATGTCTAAATTTGCATTTTCGAATGCTCGAATGTCGAAAATCATATATACAGCTAATTCTACTGTCTAAGAACTGTCGTATCCCTTTTTTTATATTTTATTATTTTAAAACTAAAAAGAAATCTTGACTGTTTCTTACATTTTACATAGGAAAACTTTTTGTAATTTAAATCACATTATTTTTATGTATAAAAATGATTTAAAAATAACCTAAATATGTATTTTTTAATCATTACTGGATTCAATTTAATATGTTATTATAGAGTGAAAACAGGCGATAATTGTACTTATTAGTTAAAGAAAAAATCGTTTAAGAACAGAACAGAAAAAATATTTCTGCAGAGGAAAAAAAACAGTGCAAATTTATTTTGTGTAATTAAAAGAAAAAAATACACCACAGGCACATAATTTTCCATTACTTAAAATTTTAATAAATGGTTCCATTAATAAACAGAAGGAAAAAAGATGTGGTTCGCAAACTGTAAATTAATTTTCCTGTTGAAAGAACAATATTTTTTATTAGCAAATATTAATTTTTTCAAGTTTGCTTAATAGCACAATACATTTATTTTTTAGCGCTTTTGCACAGATATTTTTTTACTATTATTGTTGCATCTCCTTTTTGCAAATTGATTCATAAATAAAGAAAAAATATGTGGTAGATATTTATAAAGATAAAAATATTTTTAATATTATTAATAAGTCCTTATTAACCGTAGCATGGCATCTTAAATTTAATGATTATCCTGTAAAAACCTATTGAAACCAAATATTCCATATAGTATAAGGTCAGATTTTTCCGATGTGTGGTAAAATATATGTTATATCCATATTGTACACTTGTATTACGATTTTTTTATATCAATCATTAAAACGTTATAAGTAAATCTGGATTTTTTCTTAAACATATTCCGTTTTTTTACTTCATTGCATAATACTATAAAATTTGTTTACAACTTTATATATTCAAAGCATTTTTTTTTTTATTCCGAACACAAAAATTGTAAATGAGAAATAATACTATAACGATTATTCAAATCACCCCTGTGAATGTATATGTACTGTTGTATAAATTATCATCAAAATAGTGCAGGCGGTAAATTCACAGAACACTAGCAGTTAATTCATGATCGGTACATTTTTCAAAGTTGACAGATCCAGTCAATTTATACATTCGATCACCATCGTGGCAGAGACTGGCCAATTCCAATAAAAAATACAACTATTCCCTGGCAGCCGCATCAATTTTTCGAGGATTAGAGCACAATTCAACGGATGAACACTCAGGAAATTTGGGCGAGTAACAGAAAAACTTAATGAACAGCACATTATACCAACATCATACTAAATTTGAAGTTTGATAATAATCCTTTTGTTAGTTCTTCAGATAATATTATTGTATAAATCGCAGAATGATGAGCAATAAGTTATGTCTAATTGAAACTGAATCTGAAAATTTATGAAAATGGTAGTGATATTTCGCGAAAAAAAGTTATAGCGGAAATTAAGCAAAGGTCAGAGAATATAGCTGGTTTCGGGCTATAAACACTGAAACTTACGTCAGCGTTTAACTTAATCTGAAATTTGATGATTATCCTTGGATTTTAGTTCTTTAGACAAAGCTATTGTGGAAATCTTGAAAAATCAGAATAGCAGCTCCACATGTTGCATGATTTACACCAAAAAATAAACAGCACCAATTTACAAGGCAAAACTTAATCTAAAATTTGACAAAATCCATGCATTCATTATTGAGACAGAGTTATAGGGAAAATCGTAAAAATAAAGAAAAAAATCACCATAATAGCACTACATGTCGAGAAATTTACACCTTTTTATAACGAAGCATAACTGAATCGAACATTTAATTAAATTTGTGCATTAATTCTTGAGATATAGTACTTACGTATTTGTGTCATATATAGACAGACAAACATTTCCTAAAAACAGTCAAATCGTTTTCAGGAATTTGAAACATATATTTTTTGACATTTATATATTTGACCAAAAGTCAATATTTTTCTTGAACCCAATGCTTTCTTTTTGTAAAGATAGACAAAAATTTTTAAAAAATACATCATTGATTTAAGGCGAAAAATAATATTTTGGTTAAAGAAAATTTTTTAATTGTTTATAATTAAAAATTCGTTAAATTTGTATATTCTTATAATTAAAATTGTCTTAATGCCTCGGCATCTCCTACAAAAGACTCTTAGTTTTTTTTATTTTGCCATTATAATCTCCATCTTTCTGAAAAAAAGAAAAATAAATAAAACTATACGTGCCCGGCGAATCACAATCAAATGTGTTTTAAAATATACCTTCCCATTGATTTTGTCTATCCGTCGTCCAGGTGTGCTCTATACATGAAGCGCAATGCAAATAATTTTATGTTATAATTTTATCCTCCAAGCAGATAAGGATTTTGATGAATCATCTTTTCTTTCAATTAATTTTCCTTCATTTTATATTTTAAAATTCATAATGTGTCAGAAAGTTTCGTGTGAAATAATACTTTTTTGAGAAAAGTCCTAAGAATTTAAATTAAAAAAAATGTGAATTAAACAGTGCACGTTTTCCTGATCTTTATAACTATATTTCGCATGTCTGTACTGCCATGGAGCATCATTTAGGATTAAATGCATTTCAACCAATGTCCGTTTAGCAAAAAAAAAAAAAAAAAAAAAGAGAGAGAGAGAGAGGGGGGAGAGAAAGGAAGGAAAGAAATAATCTTGCTTCCTTGCACGCAACTGAAAAATTTACGTCCCTCTTTTGATAGTCAGTACACAAACTTTAACTCCTTAATTTTTCTGCCCTATTTGTTATTCTGAATTTTAGGGAGAATAAATAAATAAACTAATAAAAAAAAAAAAAACATTTCAATATTCTCTCCCATTCTGCAAATGGGATAAATGATGGGAAATGAACTAAAATTTTAAATACTGACATATATTATAGGGATATCGATAAAAAAAAACTGGGAAAAAACCCCGCTTTTTCACTGAAATAAAAACATCTGCATGTTTAAAATAGAATCTCAGAATAGACATCAATAAATATAACCTTACTCACAGTTGGCAATTGCTTGGAAAAAAATGTATTACATTAATCGTTCTTTACCTAAACACCAAAACGATTCCTCTTTTCCAAAACCATTTAGGCTGAGAGAAATCTTACACTGTATAATGATGCTAACATGATTGTCTAAACCGAGAATTCAATTTTTCATACTACGGTTGAAGCTGGGAGAATTTTGAGGCGCTATTATGATTTAAAAAGATTCTTCCTAAGGATACTATGACCATTATACTATCATAATAATGGAAACCGTATATTTAATTACTTATACCAGGCTTCAAACTGGGATAATTTTGATGATGCATCATGGTTTAGGCTGAGAGAAATCACACCATGTATCACTATTCTATCATCGTAGTCAAAACCGAAAATTTGATTTTTCATATCACGGTTGATGCTGGGAGAGTTTCTGGAAACCATCATGGTTTAGTTTCGTAGAAATCATTCTGTTAGTATCATGATTAACGAAATCTTATTTAATATAAATCTTTAGAATGGTGAAATTTTTAATATTAGAAGTTGAAAAAACGCTTTTTAAATTTGCAGTTTAAAGAAAAAGATGTACCGATGTATAACATTTTTTGAGATTGTTATCACGGTATACATTTTAAATCGATTTTGTCAGTTTTACGATATATCTTGATATATTTCCCAGCCCTAATCTCTGTATTGACGTTATTATTGCAATAAACTACTACAATTAGGATCTAAGTTATTAAGTTTATCTGTTTTCCTTACACAGACTCATTAACCGATTGAGAATAAGAGTTTAAACCTATCTTCAATCGAAGTGTACCTTAATGAACATTTCAAGATCAATTGGGATTGATTAGGCTTATTCTCTATAAAGAAAAAAGGGCACACAATTATTTATAGAATTAATTTCCTATAAACAAATTAAAAAAACATATACATAAACTTGTAAGCAAAAATTAAGAAAGAATCAGATAAATTAAAATCTGAACAAAGTAACAGAACGAATTCTTTAAATAATTTCCATCACTTGTCTCATATCTTCACATCTTGGAGATCTCATGGTAGGATTTCGGTTGATGTCAAAAACTTCTGCACAAACAAACAAATGAATAAATAATAAAATGAAACACAAAAATATCGTCTTTAATTTTTATGCATAAGGGACATAAAGGGGCTCAGGTATTGAAAACTTTTCAAAAAATTGATTTTTTTTTATGATCTAGTTTGATTATTCACTTTATTCTTAACTCAATGCAAAAAACCGCATAAAAATATTAGCATTTTTAACGGAGTTATAAGCATTTATGAATCAATACTTACATAGCTGCATCCATATAATTTCAACTTTCTCGTGTTTTCTCAAAACTTCATTTTTGACGACTAACACCAAGATTTAAAAAAATATTTGATGGAATGGCTTATTTTTTTGCATGCATATAACATCATAATCTAGATTATGAATTAAGGATATAACTATCACTTAATAAAAACAGTATTAAAAAATCTCTCAAAGTTGAAAATTTAAAAAAACTTTAAAAAATACAACTTTTTTCCAAGTTAAAATACTCAAAATATTAAACTATCTGAAATATATTAATTCATAATCTAGATAATGATGTTATATTCACGCAAAAAAATAAGCCATTCTATCAAATAGTTTTTTTTTAAATCTTGGTGTTAGTCATCAAAAATCAAGTTTTGAGACAACGCGACTTAGAGTTGAAATTATACGGATGCGGCTATGAAAGTGTTGTTACATAAATGCTTATAACTCATTTAAAAATGCAAATATTTTTATGCGATTTTTTGCATTGAGTTAAGATCTAAATGAATAATCAAATTAGATAATAAAAAACCGATTTTTTTTATAAAAGTTTTCAATCCCTGAGGCCCCTTAAAGGGACATGATGTACATAATTCTGTATCACGTAGTTTTCATATGCGCAACAGCTGAACAGAAACAAGTGCGCCGCCACCCAATTCTAAGCAAGCAGGTTTCCTATTGATAATTAATATTTTAATTTGAGTTCTTTTTATATTTTTAGAGGTATTTTTATTGTTATTTCGATTTAACACTTTTGTTTAATGTTTGAAATCTTTTACATGACTTCTCTATTTGTCTATATGAGTCTTAGTTTAAACACTAGAGAAATAAATCTGATGTTTTTATAGAGTACTGGAATAAATAACCCCTGTATCCAGCTTTTTCACGTTAATGGGGAAGGGTCCGGATTCTTCCCGTCTGGCATTTTAATTATAATTTTATATTAAATTCGGGTAACTTGCATAAATGCAATGCTTTGAGAAAAGCAAAATTTTCAATATGTTCTAGAATAGCTGTAAAATGAAATATGCTTTTAATTATTTAAGTATTTTTCTTATTTATACATAACAGCAAACTTTAACAAGAAATCAATAAATAATAAACAAAATCAGCGATTTAAAAAGAAACAAAATCTACGACATCCTCATCCAAATTACCTTATAAATATATGTATAAAAAACAAGTACGAAAAAATGTTCGCAGATCCTCCGCGTGTAATTTCAAAGTTGTGGACGGCATATAATACATAATTAGAGAAGAATTTTCGTACTTCACAGGATTAAGTGGTTAAAAGAGTTGTTCCAAATTGAGCAGAATTGCCATAAACAACGTTTTTTAATAAAAAGATCAATAAAATTTCATTAAATATTTACTTTTATTTAATTTTTTAATTTCTTTAAATTGTATAAATATAATGTTGCAATATTTATTAATATTTAAACATTCTAGAATGTATTATATGGATACTGGAGTTACTACATATGTTTTTTCAACTCAGAAGATGAATAAAACCTCATGCTATGTTTACTTTTAATTAATCTTTTTATTATGTTTTTATTTTTAATGCATAGATGAAATTTTACACAAAAAAATGTTTACTATTTTAAAACCATTTATGAATCTATATTTATATGCAAAAAATCAAAATTATTATACTATTAGAATTGAAAATATACAGGGTGTAGGAAAATTACAGGCCATTTTTTAAGTCTATAAAATATCAAGTAATTGTCAGACAGAAATAAAGTTCGGGTTAAAATTCTTGCCAGACTGAAAAAAATTCTTTAATAAAATGAAAATAATTAGTTTCGAATATCAATCAAAGATGCCAACACTTTCTCTTATGTTCGCTTTCAAACTTGTGTTTTTTTGTGATTTAAGAATAAATTTCATAATGTGTACCATAAAGGATGACTGACAGGGCTGGGTGTCTTCATTTTTATGGAACAGCATTGTAAATTATCTGAAACTCTGAAGAAAATTCTCATGAGTAAAAGGAAAATAATTCTTAGAATTTTTAAATCTGCCCAGGCAGTTTTAGACATTCTGTATATGAAAGGTTTCGTATTGTATATCTTGAAGTATTTGTACTTCTTATTCTTTTTTTTTTTAGTATTAGAGTTAGAGAACATATAAAATAACCTTAAAAACCCCACGTATTTTTGAAAAGAAATGATTTTTATTGCATTTTTTTTTATCGACTAGCAAGAAATGCATGTCCGATTTCCATCAAGATTTATTGAAGTCAAAAAATGAAATGCTTTGACATATCATTAATAAATCATTAAATACGACGGTGTTTTTTTTTTCAATATATCCGTCATTATGAATGTTATTAATATTAGAGTATTTCAAAAATTTTATTATTAGATGACAATTAATTATTATAATTATGTTGGCGGTTATTCCAGGAATAAAATTATAAAACAAATTTTACTCTATTTTTTTTACTCTAATTTAATCTAGTTTTAGAACTAATTTACTCTAATTTTAAAAATTTTAAATAAACCAGGAAAATAGGTTGTATCACTTTAATATTATTTAGTAATAAACTATCAATCCGAATTTATCGCAGCAGCTATATTAAAGAATTCAATAAAATACTTTTAAATATACAGATATTTGAAACTTGAAATAAATGTTAAGCATTTTAAGGAACATGAATTAAAAAAAAATCACGAAATAGAATCATAATCGTTAAAAGAATAATATAAAAAGTAAGAACTAAAAATCACAAGCCAAGCATAGAGTATGAGGCACTTTAAATCACTTGATTTAAAATTATATATAAAAAAATTATTGGAAAATAGACAACCATTTTCAAAACCAAGTTTGAGTAACTAACATCAATAATCGAAAAGTTATATAAATTATTTTGTATATCACTGTATATAATTTATAGGTATGTATAAGCAGCACGTGGTATGCTAATATTTAGTGTAGCTATAAAATGGATAACATAATTCTAACTTCATCTTCGGTAATTCAAAGACAAAAAAAATCTAAAATGCTAAGAAATATATCGTGAAAAAATACCACTGTTTTTAAAAACTATCTATTTTCTGACCAATAAGAATGGTCCATAAGTAGATATGTGGCGTTGTCATTTGTCAGCAAATTCATAGTCTTTAAAATCATAGCAAAAAATACTTACATACAAAAGAAGCCATTTTTTATCTCATGTTACTCATCCCTCAATAAATTAGATTTGTTCAATTATTCGGTCACATTTAGTCTGGAAAAAACAATCTGCACAAATTAAGATAATTAAAAAAATAAATAAAATACGGATATCCATAGTTCAAAGCAAAATGCTTGAACTAAAATGTTTTCCGATTGAGCCAAAAATCAAAACGTGTTTTATGTAATAACAGAGTCTTATATTACGTACGCCATGGATTAAACATTAATATTTTTGGACGAATCAGAAAACGAAAAAAATGCTGACATCACAAGGATTCAAGTATACTTCAGATATCTCTATTGTGGACCGAGAGCAACAAGCTTTTTTCAAATAAGAAAAAATAAATAATTATAAATAAAAAAAATTTAAAAGTTCAGTAATTTCTTCGTGAGAAATAAAAACTTCTTAAAAATGTTACTGATAACAATATATAATAACTTATATAAACTTCAAATACGTTTAAGTGTTTTTAAAAGTAAAAAAAGAAGCCACAAACAAGAAAGTGATTAAATGAATGTGTAAATAAAAAAACTATGTAATGGAAGTTTTCGTGATATCATAACTTTATTTTATATAATAAAACTAAGTATTTTAAACATTAACTGCCAGAAACAGTCGAAAACTGAATCCAGAAATGAGATTTTCAGATCCTTACGAATACAATATTTTATCCTTTTTAGCCTAATGTTTTTTCCTACTCGTTAAGATATTTTACATATACGGAATCCGTATATAAAGAAATATAAACATCTGTAATAAATACATTTTTTTTATAAAACTTTAAAAAAAATCCATTAAACACAATTAACAACCCATTAGATTAGATTCTTATTTCTTTTTGTAAAATTTTCTGAACCTTAATTTTTTATACAGAAAATCTTTTAAAATTTACAATAAAATGTTTTGAAACTATAACGAAAAAGTAATGTTTAATGTTAAAAGACATTTAATGTAATATATCTGAACATAATCTGGAAGTATAAATAAAAGATGTTCATTTTCTGAATAATAAAAAACATGTTAGAAATATTTTCTGAATTCGTTTATGGAGAATCCAAAATTCTTTCCTAACTGCAATCTTGAGCAAAACAAAGCTTTCGTAATCAAGATTCTTTATCTACCTTTATCCACATTAAAATAAAATGAACGAAATTCCGAGACAAAGAATCATATACAAATTTCAGACGCTTTACTTCAATGAGCATTCTTTGAAAAAGATATTGCATTACGCAATGTTATATTACCGAAATATCATATCCTGTTTTCAATTTGCTTAAGAAATAAAGATTTCGAGGTAAGACTTTTACGTTTAAACAGTAGTTTCATTCTGATGCATAACATTACTGAAAAATACAATAAATGGAATCTTTATACATCAAAGTACGTAGATATTGAGTATAAACGGAATTTCTTTATATAATTGCAAGGTATTTGTTATTAATAATATTTAAATGTTGAGATATTTTTAAAGTTCCAATACAGTTATATTTATATAGCTTTTATATTTTAGAGAACTTTTAGAGAGCGCATATATAACTACATAATGACATTTTTTAAATAATTAACTTATTGTACTTTTGACAACAAATATTAAAATGTGAATCTGTTTCATTCGTAACATCGTGAGAACTTCCATGCTGATTAAACTATAATATCATTAAGATAATAAGTTAAAACTGGTGTTAATCAATCATAGTAAAAGAATTTCTTTAAAACAATGTATAATATATTAAATTGTGCAAGGCCTTTCGATAGAACTGAGTCTTTCTTCGTCAGGCGCAAAAAGTCGTGTGTCTACTATGAATGTAGCGGCACGACTTAAATGATAATGCAAGAAAGGGAGCAAGCTGAAGGAACAGTCAATGAGAAAGTAGAAGGTAACAGACAATCATGGAAGAGTGTGATCAAAACGTTCGACAGATACAGTGAAGAAGGGGAAGGATGAAGCAAAATGCTAACTTGGGAGGAAGAAAAAGATTATAATAAAAACGAACACACACAAATGAAATGGGGTCAATATAAAAAAAAATAATCCTTTAGACGAAATCTCCAACCCATTAGATTGGGTTGTTGCTTCTTTTTATGAAATTTTCTGATCCTTAATATTTTGTGCAGAAATCTATACTAATAAAATCCGTGCGCCTCTGTCTGTCTGCTTGAAGCCGATTACAGGTTGCAACGCGGGCGAGTTCGAAGTCGCGAGAGGTGTCTTTCGATTGGAAATATTCCGGGGAAGTCATTTCGGGCATTTTCGAGACCGTGGGATCAAAATTAAAAAAGTTATGAATTAAAAACCCCTTGGGAATCGGAACGAAAAATGTCCCAAATACTAAACGGCGCTCAAACGGAGTTCCGAGGCAGAACACTGCGCTACCTTGCGGTGAAGAACCTGAACTTTTCCCCTTTTGCTAAAAGAAGAAACAGCCGAAAATAGCTTTTTCTAACGGCGCTAATTGCGTTTTTTTTTTGCGCGTTTTTTCTTAAACCATCATGCAGACAGTTTTTAAAGTAGAAAAAAACTGATTACATATTCAGAATCTTCGTAAAAATGTGCTTCTGATGAACTAAAAAATACGGAAAAATGTCTTAAGGGCGCGTAGTGCCCACCGTGCAAAACCAAATATTTTTAACGGGACTATGGGCGCGAAGCGACCATAGTTCCGATCCACAATCTTTTTTTTTCAAGTGCACATGGCCCACAGTGCGAAATCACATATTTTTAACGGGACCATGGCTCTTTAATTTACTTTTTTTTGTGCTTGAGGATTCGAACACCAAGACTTGCTTATTAAATGAATGTTTTTGCTTATTATATACTGCATAATATCGAGGTTCGTATGGAAAAAGTGGCCCAGCTAGCGGGCGTAGCTCGCTAGTTTTTTTTTTTTTTTTAATTTGCAATGAAATGTTTTAAAATTATATCAGATAAGTAATTTTCATTATTAAAACGACTTTAAATCTAATATATTTTAACATAATCAGGAAGTATAGATAAAATATGTTTATTTTTGAATATTAAAAAAATGTTAGAAATATTCCCTTATAGAGAATCGTAAATTCTTTCCTAACTTGCAATTTTGAGCAAAATAAATCTTTTGTAATCAAGATTCTTCTTCTCCGGTGATCCACTTTAAAATGAAATGGTCGAAATTCCGAGACAATGTATTAAATTAAAATTTCAGACGCTTTACTTCAATGAGCATTCTTTGAAAAAGATATTATATTGCAATATATTATATTACCGAAATATTATTTCTATTATAATCGAGTTGTACCCACATTGTCTGCAGTTAGTGCAAGAATTTGACTTTTCATCCAAGGAACTAAATGCTGCATCACTTTTTTTGTATCAAACATGTATAACAGCAGGTCGAATTTCATTAACTTAAAAGTATAACAAAAATTGCATAAAAATTACGATATATGATATTATTTTTAACACAATCAAACTGATTGGTAAAATAATCAAAGCAACAATTCGTCAATTCGTTTCAGGTTCAATTCATACGATATATGATGTTACAAAAGTTTTCGATTGCGTCCAGATCAGAATAACACGCCGGCCTTTTGGGATCACTGGCATTTTCAGAATTAAACGAATTTCTTCTTTTGTATACAACATGAATAGATGCTTTCTCTTGCTAAAAACCATACTTAGGATCAGCTATCAATTTCCACAAGTGACTAAAACTTAATCTCCAACGTATGTACATAGTCTTGTGTTGTTTAACAACCATTGGATAAGTCCAGAGATACTCGAGCATTAAAGCAAAGTGAGAATCAAATCATTAAAAAGTCACCTGATTGTTGGTTCATCCTAGAAAAAAAAAGTTATATTAAAAGCAAACATACACATATAAATGGGGGGGGGGGTCAGTAAAAAAAATCCGTTAGACAAAATTACCAACCCATTAGATTGGGTTGTTGTTTCTTTTTTAAAAAAATTCTGAAACTTAAAATCTTATACAGAAAATCTTCTATAATTACAACAAAATATTTTGAAATTATATCGGATAAGTAATGATTAGTATTAAGCGACATTAAATGTTATACATCTGAACATAATCAGCAAGTATGGATAAAAGATATTCATTTTCTGAATAATAAAAAAAAATGTTAGAAGTATTTTTTGAATTCACTTATGGAGAATCCTAAATTCTTTCCTAACTGCAATTTTGAGCAAAATAAAGCTTTTGTAATCAAGATTCTTCATCTCCGGTTATCCACATTAAAATAAAATGGGCGAAATTCCAAGATAAAGTATTATATTAAAATTTCAGATGCATTACTTCAATGATTATTCTTTGAAAAAGATATTACATTATGCGATGTTATATTACCGAAATATTGTATTCTGTTTTCAATTTGCTTAAAAAATAAAGAGTTAGAGATAAGACGTTTATGTTGAAGCAGTTGTTGAAATGTTGAAACATAATATGACTATAAATATAATATAACTTTTGACAATAAATATAATACATGTGAATCTGTTTTATTCGTAACATTATAGGCACTTCCATGCTGATTAGACTCTAATATCATTCAGATAATAAATTAAAACTGGTGTTAATCAATCGAAGTGAAAAAACTTCTTTGAAACACCATAAAATAAATTAAAGTGCTCGAAGCCTTTAGAAAGAACTGAGTCTTTCTTCGTCAAGCGAAAAAAAGACGCACGTCTACTATGAATATAGTGGCATAACTTAAAAGAAAAGGTGAGAAAGGGAGCAAGCTTAAGGAACAGTCAATGAGAAAGTAGAAGGCAACAGGCAATCACGGATAAGTATAATGAAAACGTTCGACGGATACAGCGTAGAAAGAGAAAGAAGAAGCAAAGTGTTAAAAAGGGAGAAAAAAAGATTATATTAAAAGAATACGCACACAAATAAAAGGAGTGCCAATAAAAAAAAATCCATTAGACAAAATTACCAACTCATTAGACTGGATTGCTGTTTCTTTTTATAAAATTTTCTGAACATTAATATTTTACACAGAAAATCGTTTAATTTTACAATAAATATTTTGAAATTATATCGTATAAGTAATGTTTAGTTTTAAACGACATTAAATGTAATATATCTGAACATAATCTGGAAGTATAGATAAAAGATGTTCGTTTTTGTATATTAAAAATAAATTTTTTGAAATATTTTCTGAATTTCTTTATGGAAAATCCTAATTTCTTTTCTAACCGCAATCTCGATCAAAATAAAGCTTTCGTAATCAAGATTATTTTTCTCCCGTTATCTACATAAAAATAAAATGAGCGAAATTCCTAGACAAAGAATTGTATTAAAATTTCAGACGCTTTACTTCAATGAGCTTTCTTTGGAAAAGAGATTACATTACGAGATGTTATATTAACAAATTATTATTTTCTGTTTTCAACTTGCTTAAGAAATAAAGATTTCAAGATAAGACGTTTAAATTTAAACAGTAGTTTCCTTCTAAAACATAATATGACTATATATATATATATACTAGCAGCCTTCGCCCGCTACGCTGGTCGGTTTCTTTAAAAAAATCTTGAATAAAACGAAATAGATCTAGTAAATATAAAATAAAAATAATACTAATACCTAATCAAATGGTCATATTTATTGTCATATTGTATAATCTCACCTAATCCGGCTCAACATCAATGTTAACGACATAGTAGATAAATTAGCTCTAACATCACTATGTTTAACTATTATTTATTAGATTTTCAATCTTAAATTCCCCGCTTTTACCTTAAACTGCTGGTGAGACATGGCGAAATGTCCTAAAAATACGACCACCTGTTTAAACCATTTTATGTAGGAATTTCTAAAATAGATAAAATGCATGTTTAAATTCGTTCTAAAAGATTAATCATCTCAAATTCATGCCTCTATCTAAAACTGCCCCATCTGAGGTATTATGGAGTAACCGAAAAGCTTGGTACCTTCCGTTAATCCTTTTTGAAGGGAGGGGGGAATTTCTAAAATCGAAGAAAAATATTTATAATAATTTTTTTTAAGTTTTTTATTGTGAATCTCATGCTTTTATCAGATGTTGTTCCTCGGATTTGGCTAGTGGTGAACGATTTTCAAAATTTTACGAATGGAAAAAAATTATCATCTAAAATAAACACTGCCTATACAGTCATCGATTACTTCCGGGAATCTACAATCGAAATGTTCTACAACCATTTATAAAAATCATTGTTTTTACGTACTTATGAAGTAAATTTTAGTAAATACATGACAATAAAAAACAGAGACAGTTAAAAAAAACAATGGGAGGCAATAAGGGAGAACGATAGTGAATGGTGATGTGTGATACCCTGGTTACAAAAAAGTAGATAAGTCGCAAGTAAGTATAAAAAAATAAAGGGGTTTATGTATCAAAAATTAGAATTTTTTGTTAAATAGCAGGCAAATTGTCAAAAAAATAAAAGATAAAAGCATCACTTGAAGCAAAAACAGGAACTAAAAGGATGGTGAATAAGATCCATATTTTTATTGATTTTCCCCTTGTCATTTAAGAATATTTCTGTAATTTTCCCATTATTAGAAGACGTTAAACATACTCTCCAGGTGGGACAAAATGAGATGGGAATGGGAAGAAAAATGCACAAATGAATAAGTGGTCACAGGGCCTACCAACGATATATTACATGAAGGGTGTCGGTTAAATTTAGAAAAATGCCCTCCCAATGCGGTAAAGTGGAAAAAGGGACTCGGGAGGTGTATAATATGAAATAGTAATCACAGAGCTTCCAATCATATATCACATGAGGGGTGTCACCAAACGTTGAAAAAGTGCACCGCATGGTTTTAGCTATCGTGCCCCCCGGAAAACATCCCCCCTCACTCTCTCTGTTTAAAATTTTCATACATTATAAATGATATTTATCTTAGGGCTCAGTAAAAAAAAAAAAAAAAAAATCAGATTTCAAATGATAAAAACACTACGATTTCAAAAAAGTTCTAAAATTGCGATAAAATCTAGGAGGGGCAGAATGGGCTAAAATATTTTGCACAAATATCTGTAAATTTCCATATCCTGTTTTTTGTGTGAACTTTTTTTTGGCATTAAATGAATGGATGAGGTTGCCTTTGGGGTTACCATTTTACTACTGTAATTGACATTAGTGTTTCTTTGTTTTTGCACGTTTTTACATTTATCATATTTTTCCGGAAGTAAGTATATATTATATGTGTATTTATTTATAGGTATATACAGGGTGTCCCTAAACAAATGGTATATACGCTAGGGGATGATAGAACACATCAAGACGAGTAATAGTAAATAGGTAACCAAGGGTCCGAAATGTTTTCCAAAGGAGATAGCCGCCATTAAAGTTTGGGGTCCAAAATTTCAAATACACTTAAAAAAACGGAAACATTGGTCGATTGATTTGCGGTTTTCACTAAAACTATTCTTTATGTCGGTATTTTTTTGAAAATGAATTATAAAGATAAATTTTAAAAAATGCCAATAGAGGACGCTTTAGACTTTGGATTAACGAAAAAATCCATCCTAATACTATTTTTTGCATCTCATTAAATGGTTTCGTAAGCTTAGATTTAAACTAAATTTTGAGCTCAAAATGTGAATAGTTGGGAGTGGTTAAATATCACAAACTGAACTGTGTTCAGAGGGTTTACATTTCAAACGAAACGGAAAACTATAAAAAAATGGAAAAATCAGTCGATTCGTTTGCGGTTTTTGCTAAAACTACTCTTTAAATCATTTTCTTGAAATTAAATTTTAGAGATAAATTTCACAAATTGCCGATAGAGGGCACCTTAGACATTGGAGTAGCGTACAACTATTTTTAACCGTTATTTTTTTTAAATCTCATTAAATGCTTTCAAATGCTTAGATTTAAAATTCTGAGTCATTGCGAGCGTTTAAATAGCGCAAAAGTGAACTGTGTTCGAGGGGGAGGGGTTAAATTTTAACTCCTGAACACACTTTAGTTGGCGCTTCTTAACTCCTCCGAACGATTCAGAATTTGAGTTCAAAATTTAAGTTTAAATCTAAAATTTTGAAAACATTTAACAAGTTTTGGAAAGCATTTAATTAGATAAAATATATAACGGTTAAAATTTGTTGTTGGTTACTCTGAAGTTTAAGGCGCCTTTTAACGGAATTTTTTGAAATTTGTCTTTAAAATTCATTTTCAAGAAGATACTGACTTAAAGAATAGTTTTATTTTAAACCGCAAATGAATCGACCAATTTTTCCGTTTTTTATTATCATTTGAAATTTGAACTCTCTGAACACAGTTCAGTTTGTGCTAATTAACCACTCTGAACTATTCAGATTTTGAGCTCAAAATTTAAGTCTAAGCTTACGAAAACATTTAATCAGATGCAAAAAATAACGTAAAAAGTAGTTGTATGTTTACTCCAAAATTTAAAGCGCCCTCTATCGGCATTTTTTGAAATTTATCTTTATAATTCATTTTCAATAAAATACCAACATAAAGAATAGTTTTAGTGAAAACCGCAAATCAATCGACCAATTTTTCCATTTTTTTATAATCATTTGAAATTTAAACCCTCTGAACACAGTTAAGTTTGTGCTACTTAACCGCTATTCGGATTTTGAGCTCAAAATTTAAGTTTAAGTCTAAGCTTACGAAACCATTTAATGAGATGCAAAAAATAGTTTTTCATTACTTCAAAGTCTAAAGCGCCCTCTATCGGCATTTTCGAAATTTATCTTTATAATTTATTTTCAAGAAAATACTAACATAAAGAATAATTTGAATGAAAACCGCAAATCAATCGACCAATTTTTCCGTGTTTTATGTGTATTTGAAATTTTGGACCCCAAACTTTAATGGCGGCTATCTCCTTTGGAAAACCTTTTGGACCGTTGGTTTTCTATTTACTATTACTCGTCTTGATGAGTTCTATCACCCCCTAGCGTATGTACCATTTGTTTAGGGACACCCTGTATATTATTTATTTATGTATATGTGTATCGCTATATATAATTACAGATACATAAAAATATATCTGAAATGTATATGTTACAGGCCAAACCCGATTTTAGGCCAAACTAGATTGGCCTAGGCCAAACTAGTTTATCCTAACGCCCATCGGATAGACTAGTTTTTCCTAGGCCAAACCGGTGTGTCCTAACGCCCATCGGATAAACTAGTTTTTCCTAGGCCAAACCGGTCTATCCTAAGGCCCATCGGATAAACTAGTTTTTTCTAGGCCAAACTAGTCTATCCTAAGGCCCATAGGAGAATCTAGTTTTTCCTAGGCCAAACTAGTTTGGCCTAACTCTTATAGGATAAACTAGTTCAGCCTGCTGTTTTTTGGTCTGAACTAGTTTCTCCTAGGCCGATCTAGTTTTTCCTTGGCCAATTCAATTTGGCGTGATTTTATTGAATTCAATGACCGCCACAGCGCCAACGTTCTAGTTTGTCCTAGGCTGATCTAGTTTATCCTAGGCCAATTTAATTTTACGTGTTTTTAGCTCGCAAGTGTCAAAGCCTGAGAAATAATGGGCTCGCAGGTTCTGTATATGTGAATGTACGTATATGTACGTGGGTATGTACGTAACACGATAACTCGTAATAGAAATATCCGATTTGCTTCAAATTATGGATGTACGTTCATTGATATAAGGTACTTTTCTGATTAATTTTGGGAATTCATTGGATAAGAATAAAGGGAAGAGAAAGGGAGGCTAATCCCCCACCGTTAATTTAGAGAAAAAGAATTTTTGATGCAGAATTATCAGTTTTTATTCCAAATTTTAGATATAAGATCATTCTGACTAGGCGCCTCCATGATTAGTTGTGGATGTTTATTGTTTAAGTGTAAAGAAAGGGCAATGTAGGTTACCCCCCCCCCCATAATTTAGATAAATGGTTTTTGACGCAGAATTTACGGATATGCTTCATATTTGTATATAGGTTCTTTCCGATAAGGCGATTTCCTGAATAGTTTTGGGGGTTTAATGGTCAAGTATGAAGGGAAAATGAACGATTACCCTCTTACATAGAAAAAACTAGTTTATCCTATGGGCATTTAGATAAACAAGTTTGGTGTAGAAAAACTAATTTATCCAATTGGCATAAGGATGAAATAGTTTGGCCGAGGCTCATCTAATTTAGCTCGAAAACGGGTTTGGCCAGTAAACAACATATCTTTCACTAGAAAAAGTATAAATGTGTGTCAAGAGTCATTGCATATAACACCAATACAGAAATTTACCATGTTCACCTTAGAGACATGATGCATTGGACATGGTGTTTGCTTATTCAAGCAAATTATTATTATTTACTTTGTACTGGTAGAGCTCTGTCTGTACAAAAATCAATGAAAAAAGACTCAGTCCGGCTCGATTTGGCCCGACTCAATTTTTGCAAAAAAATTCAGGTTTTACTTCACATACAATTAAGATTCCTTTAAAAAATACTGCTTATATACTTATTGGATAAATGTACAATGTATTTTTAAATTATGTTGTGTTCACAAAATGGAAAATACACAATGTATTAATGATTATCTAGATTCTTAGAGTTTCAGTATTCAAATACGGATTCATGAAATAATCAATGTAGTTTAGAACAAAAGAAAAAATATGAGAGTTACAAACATCATAACTTTTGAATCCGTTCAGTAAAAAGTAGATTTGTGAATATATTTCTCTGACATTCCTTAAGGCTTTTCTCAAATCCTAAAGAGCTACAGCCTAACACATTTATGAACTACTTCCTTTTTGGAAATGCATAAGGTTAACAGATTCAGATAATATATAATCGAATGGCGTAAACCATTTTTTAATAAAAGCGAGGTATCTTTGAGAAAATAATAAAGCTACGTTTTGAATCGAATTCCCAATTACGACTTCACAAAAAAAAAAAAAAAAAAAAAAAAAATTGACGCCGTGACAAGAATAGCTTATATGTCGACAGGTAATTAATTTCTCAAAAATGGAAAACGCTGCTCGATTGCAAATTTTGTTCAGCTTCATTCTGGCTCGAATATGCAATAATAATAATAATAATAATAAATAAACTAGTTTTTTCTACACCAATCTTGTTTATCTAAATGCCCATAGGATAAACTTGTTTTTTCTATGTAAGAGATGTAATTTTTCCCTTCATACTTAACCATTAATCCCCAAAGTTATTCAGGGAATCGCCTTATCAGAAAGAACCTGTATACAAATGTGAAGCAAATCCGTAAATTCTGCGTCAAAAATCATTTATCTAAATTATGGGGAGGGGTTAACCTACATTGCCCTTTTTTTACACTTAAACAATAAGCATCCACAACTAATCATGGAGGCGCATTGTCAGAATGATTCTATATCTAAAATTTTAAATGAAAACTGATAATTCTGCATCAAAAATCCATTTCTCTAAATTAACGGTGGGGGACTAGCCTCCCGTTCGCTCCCCTTTATTCTTATCCAATGAATTCCCCAAATTAATCAGAAAAATACCTTATATCAATGAACGTGCATCCAAAATTTGAAGCAAATCGGATATTTCTATCCCGAGTTATCGCGTTACGTACATACGCACGTACATACGTACGTACATTCGTACATACATACGTACATTCATACATACAGAACCTGCGAGCCCATTATTTCTCAGACTTTGGCGCCTGCGTAAAATTAAATTGGCCTAGGATAAACTAGATCAGCCTAGGACAAACTAGAACGTTGGCGCTGTGGCGGTCATTAAATTCAATAAAATCACGCCAAATTGAATTGGCCTAGGATAAACTAGATTGGCCTAGGAGAAACTAGTTCAGACCAATTAACAGCAGGCTGAACTAGTTTTTCCTAAAAGAGTTAGGCCAAACTAGTTTGGCCTAGGAAAAACTAGATTGTCCTATGGGCCTTAGGATAGACTAGTTTGGCCTAAGAAAAACTAGTTTATCCGATGGGCCTTAGGATAGACCGGTTTGGCCTAGGAAAAACTAGTTTATCCGATGGGCGTTAGGACAGACCGGTTTGGCCTAGGAAAAACTAGTCTATCCGATGGGCGTTAGGATAAACTAGTTTGGCCTAGGCCAATCTAGTTTGGCCTAAAATCGGGTTTGGCCTGTAACATATATAAATAAAAATATTTATATAAACATCGTACATTTTCTTAACCTGTGGCATACATAACGTTTATTGTCTGAGCGAAGCGAAGTCTTTATACTCAGAGTACGTAACGATATTAAAAGTCAAAAAAATTCTTTCGTCAAGCAAATCTCAAAAAGTACTTGTCGGATTTTGATTCTGTTTGTACCATTAGGTACCTATGGAGGTAATCTGGTGAATGCACCACCTACGAAAAATTAGTTCCAAATAGTTAAAAAGTTATATTAAAAAAACTGATAAAAAAGCACAATTAATTTGCATACGTCACAGAAATTTGGTGTGCGTCATTTTCACAAGCTGGATGTTTTCATTAGATTTTCAAATTCAAGCACATGGAGCAAGGAAAATACATGCAAATAATTTTCATGTAAGTGCTATAAAACATATTTAAACTTAAGAAACAAACTGAAAAAGAAATCTTTTTTTTCTTTTTTCGTTAATTGAAAAGAAAAAAAGCCATAATTCTTAGTAACTTAGCATTTGATATTTTGCGATTTTTTTTTATAATTGCGTTTTATAATCGCCATGTAACATCTTTTATATTTCGCGCGTGCAAATTGGAAACAATTCTTCCGTATTTAAATTAAATACGAGTTTGACATGGCTGCTAGATGTTACTTTTATTAATAGATTATATATTGTTATTCTGTTTACATCGATCACTTTTTTTTTTAATATTTGGTTATTTTGTCAACCGATTTCGCCAAATTATACGAATCGCCAAACTAATAGACAAATTAGACATATTGATATATTTTTAAAATTTACGGTTTTGATTTTTGAAACGGTTTTGATTATTTCAGATTATTTTCAACTAAATTTGTTTGTAAATATAAATTGACCATTTTTAGAGCACAAATGCTTTGCCCCTGAAAGGTTTAAGCACATGTATCGTGTTTAATACGATTGACTGAAACATTCCCGAGCATCCATTATTGGCGTTTAATCTTATAGTTTGGCTTCATCTTATAGTTTGTCGACAGTTTAATCAAGTAGTACTAAAAAAGAAACAATAGTTGAAGCAATAAATAAAAATTATAAATAATAATCATCATAATAAATATAATAAAAAATATACATATCACAATAAATCGAAAATATTAACACTTACAGCAATATTCAAAATCAAAGTTTTCATCAATTTGGCGACAGATAAAATCGCACCAACTTGGCGCGTATATGACATCTATGCCATATTTATGTGTAAAAAATAAGCATAAACTTTCATCAGATATGAAATCTGACTTTCTGAAGCCCAAAAAGGACCAAGATTTATAAAAACGGCGAAGTGAAGGTATTAATGGAAAAGTACCATAAAAATAGGACAAAAATATCATATACGTATTTCGGGTACTACTTGGTAATGCCGTCGACCAAAAAAATATCGCCAAATTATAAGATTAAATTCCGACAACAGATGACCTTGAATGTCCCATTCAATGACATTAAACATGATACGCGTGCGTAAAACAACATAAAGTAATTTTTATTTCGACTTTTTACTAATGTTTTACTAATTTAATTTTTCTTCTATTAATAAAAATAAAAATTTAGTCAACATGCATAAGTTGGCTATTACTTTGGCGATTTGTATCATTTGGCGAAATTGGTCGACGGGATAACTAAGTAATTGGTTTGGCGAAAATTTGGCGAAAATCACTTTTGAATTATTTTCTGTTATATCAAAAAGGAAGCAACAATAAATAAAAATGCGATTAAATACAGATTTAATTAT
Source organism: Maratus speculifer (assembly GCA_964019185.1). Lineage (NCBI taxonomy): Eukaryota > Metazoa > Arthropoda > Arachnida > Araneae > Salticidae > Maratus > Maratus speculifer. The sequence goes on along the minus strand of OZ025294.1, from coordinate 161,646,454 downwards.
TACTAGCAGGGGTGACCGAGCTCAGCTCGGTCAAAATTAACTTTGTGTTCAACTCGATATAGTATTATTACTGTAAAACATATTGTTAATAATAGTATTATTTACAAAAACAACCAATAAGAAAACTATGTTTGTATGCACATGTTCATAAATTTTACTTTATTTTAAAATCAATCCAAATCACTTTTTAGCTCAACTCTGATTAGTTTAACTATGCATCTCAAAGACTATTAAGAATGAATAAGAAATTTCTTCACATTCTGAAAGACAATATTTTTTGCCAGATATAACCAAATTTGGACACATTCTTTCATTTGGCGCCAAATATGTGTTTTGGTTTCGTAACCTTAATAGTCCATTTTTCGGCCAAATTTCGCCAGTATTTTGTCAAATATCGCCAACTTATTGGCTTTTGCCATAGTCTCGTGGTCCTGACCCTTATTACCCAAATGATCCACTAATCACATGTGATCAAACATGTGACTTAGCTCAATGGTCTTCAGGTAATCAAAAACAGTAGAGTATAAAATGAATCAAAATCGTTTAAGCCATTTCTTAAGTAAAATTTGCTTGACAGCATTCAGCAATCAAGTGATATGACCCACTAATATAATTTTGTTTAATATGCAACTCAGCTCAATAGTCTTCTCGTGACAAAAGACGTTCCGTTGCAAAATTTAAATAAAATTGACTGAGTCGTTGTTATATATAATTAGAATGACCGAACCCATTAAGACCTAAAACGACCCACTAATTGAATTGTTATGTGCATGTGTCCTATCTCAATGGTTTTCTTTTGCCCGAAAACGATATAATAGAAAATATACTCAAAATGGTGAGAGCAATTTTCTAGATAAAATTAGCACGACCCACAAATGACCCTTATATCGAAATCTCTCAAAAATGTGACTTAGTTCATTAATTTTTTGCGTGCCGAAAAACGTTAAATTCAAAATTTAGATAAAATCGATTGAGCCAATTTTTAGGCATAAATAGTTTGACCTTGACCCATTAATCGATCGAAAATGACTCATTAATCGAGTTTTCTCAAACATCTGACCTAACCCAATGATTTTCTTGTGTCCGAAAACGATAGAATATAAAATTTAGTCAAATTTGCGCGAGACATTGTCTAGATAACATTAGAATAACCCAAAAGTGATCCACTGATCGAAATTTCTCGGACATGTGACATAGCCCAATGATTTTCTCGTGCCAAAAATATGCTGTATACAAAATTTCGTTAAAATCGATTCACCCGTTCTTTAGATATAGCTTGACCATGACCCATCATGACCCACAAATGACCCTTATAATCGAAATCTCTCGAACATGTGACTTAGCCCATTAGTTTTCTCGTGTATAAATATTGTTACACTCAAAATTTCGTTAAACTCGATCCTGCTGTTCTTTAAATATAAATAACTTGACCCAGACCTTTTATGACCCAAAATGACCCATTAATCGAAATTTCTCGATCATGTGACCTAGCCCAATGATTTTCTCGTGCCAAAAAATGTTGTATACAAAATTTCGTTAAAACTGATCCACATGTTCTTTAGATATATCTTGACATGACCCGTTATGACCCATCATGACCCAAAAATGACTCTTATAATCGAAATCTCTCAAACATGTGAGATATCCATTAATTTTCTCGTGTCAAAAACTTACATACAAAATTTCATTAAATTTGATACTGTCGTACTTTATATATAAATAGCTTGACCCAGACCTTTTATGACACAAAATGACCCATTAATCGAAATTTCTCGAACTGAGACCTAGCCCAATAGTTTTCTCGTGCCAAAAAAATGTTGTATACAAAATTTCGTTAAAATCGATCCACTTGTTCTTTAGCTATATCTTGACCATGACCCATTATGACCCATCATGACCCACAAATGTCTCTTATAATCGAAATCTCTCGATCGTGTGACTTAGCCCATTAGCTTTCTCGTGTCAAAAACTATTACAGGCAAACGATGAAATTGATTCTGCGGTTCTTTAAATATAAATAGCTTGACCCAGACTCTTAATGACCCAATATGACCCATTAAAATTTTTTTTTCGAACATGTAACCTAGCCCAGTGTTTTTCTCGTGCCCGAAAACCATAGAATGCAATTTTTAGTCAAAATTGCGTGAGAAAATCTCTAGATAAAAATAGCATGACCCACAATGACCCCAAAAATGACCCACTAACCGAATTTTCTCGAACATGTTACCTAACCCAATGGTCTTCTTGTAATCCAAAACGATTAAATATAAAATTTGGTCGAAATCGTTAGAGCCGTTTTGAAAATAAAAATGGCTTGACCCACAATGACCCAAAAATGACCCACTAATCAAAATTTTTCGAACATGTGACCCAGCTCAACAGTTTTCTCGTGTCAAAAAAATGTTGTATACAAAATTTCGTTAAAATCGATCCACCTGTTCTTTAGCTATATCTTGACCATGACACATTATGACCCATCATGACCCACAAATGACTCTTATAATCGAAATCTCTCGATCGTGTGACTTAACCCATTAGCTTTCTCGTGTCAAAAAACTATTACAGGCAAAATTTCGATGAAATTGATTCTGCGGTTCTTTAAATATAAATAGCTTGACCCAGACCCTTAATGACCCAATATGACCCATTAAATTTTTTTTTCGAACATGTAACCTAGCCCAATGTTTTTCTCGTGCCCGAAAACCATAGAATGCAATTTTTAGTCAAAATTGCGTGAGAAAATCTCTAGATAAAAATAGCATGACCCACAATGACCCCAAAAATGACCCACTAACCGAATTTTATCGAACATGTTACCTAACCCAATGGTCTTCTTGTAATCCAAAACGATAAAATATAAAATTTGGTCGAAATCGTTAGAGCCGTTTTTAAAATAAAAATGGCTTGACCCACAATGACTCAAAAATGACCCACTAATCAAAATTTTTCGAACATGTGACCCAGCTCAATTGTTTTCTCGTGCCAAAAAACGATTGGATACAAAATTTCCTTAAAATCGATCCAGTTGTTCTCTAGATATAAATAGCTTGATCCTGACCCATTATGACCCAAAATGACCCAATAATCAAATTTTCTCGAACATGTGACCTAGCCCAATGGTCTTCTCGTGCCCGAAAATGGTAAAATCCAAATTTTTGCGAAAATCGTTAGAGCCGTTTTTGAGATAAAATTTACCCACACACACACACACAATTTTTGCTCGCATTATAGTATAAGATAGAAAGAAACAATTACCTGGTTACCATGCTATGCAAAACAAGTTGGAAATTGCACGTGAAGTGTAGCAAATGAGATGCGTTCGTACGATAACTAAGTTTTGAAAACATTCAGATCTTGCTGTTATAGTAGACAGTACTTCGGATACAGTACAGTGTCCGAAATCTTTTTTTGTGTTCCTGTAAATATACAGGAAGTAACTTTTATTACACCTCAGCAACGCATATCATATTCATAAAATGTGAAATAGTTTAATATAATTAAAACGCGTCTCAAACAAAGTTTTCCTGTATAACATTATGTAGTGGAATGCTTTTAGGTGGCCCTGTAATTTAATAATAAACATTCTTTGCATCACAGATTGTAAAGAATGTACATTTTAATAAAAAAAAAAATATATATATACATATATATATATATATCATATTGACCATAATGTAAGGGAATACTTTTGATTGTTCCTGTAATTGATCTATGCATCCTATTTTCATAACATTTGAACACTCCACAAAATTGTGTAATAGTTATATATTTTAAATTTCAAACGATTAAAATGCATTTGATGATTTTTTCCCATTTTCCCCATTGGCTGTAATGTAATGGTATACTTTTGATTGTCCCTGTAACTGATCTATGCATCCAAATTTCATAAAATTTGAAATGATTCGACAAAATTATCTAATAATTATATATTTAAAATTTCACACGATTAAAACTTATTTGATACTTTTTGCCCCATTGACCGTAATGTAAAGGAATAATTTCGATTGCCCCTGTAGTTGATCTATGCATCCGATTTTCATAAAATTTTAAATTACTCGACAATATTATGTAATAAATATATGTTTGAAATTTCAAATGAAATTTCAAATGTTGGGTAGTTTTTGCGTTGTTATAGGCGGATAGACAGTCGGACGGACGGACAGACAGACGGCCGGACGAAGAGACGGACGGACTGAACGAGAACTATAGGTGCTACGTATGTACATAGTTACGAACGCACCTAATAACGATATTTCGATGCCAATTATATGAAAAAGTAACAAATCCTGTTCTGGCTTTTTTGGTGAAATTTTATTTTATTTATTTATTTATTTATTTATTTATTTATTTGCATTAAATGAATCGGTTGCGTTTTTTTTTCATTTTCCAACAAAGTTGAAAAGTGTTTATGCATTCGGTTTGTCTGTCCGTTTGTCCACATTCTAACATCCGTAAATATACTTGGATTTTTATGCAATTGGTAAACCTTATTTAGGGTGTCCTAGGCATGTTTATCATTGTATATAAAGTATCTGAGATTAATTAGTTACTTACAGGGTAACCCAAAAGTTTTCCGTTACATTATGGTCTATAAGAAAAATCGTTAATAGATAACTTTAATGAAATTACACTATTTTGAAGTATTGAAACTTATATAAATCGATGAATTGCATTACGATTACATTTGAACAGGACATTCATATCATTTTTAATCAGTTTACAGGGACACACAAAAGAAATCGGTTACAATACTGTCCTTGATCAATAATTGCTTGTCATGTGTTTTCAATTTAGGCATGTGCTTTGAAATTTAACTGTTTTTTAGGTGTATTCGTAATTATATAAAAACGTAGTACCAATAGCCGTCGTCTGAACCGTCCGTCTCTCTGTCCATATAGAACAGCACAAAAAACTATCCAACCGAATCGTTTTAAATTTTAAATATATATTTGTTGCCGAATTTCGTTGACTCATTTTAAATCTTGGTAAAATTGGATGATAAATAGTTCAAATACAGGGACAATAAAAAATATACCGTTACATTATAGCCGATGGGATGAAAAAATTCCTAGAACATTTTAATGATGTTGCGCGCCCATCGAAACATAATGAAATTGATATGCATTTATGAGGAGCACTAGAATATATATTTTGTAGAGCATGCCGCACAAAGAATATTTACTATTCAGTTACAGGGCACCACAAAAGAATTCCATAACAAAATGGTACGGGGCAGAGGTACATTAATTTTTCAGCTTTACTAATCTGGGGATTTTATCATTTTCTCAACTGTCATTAGTCTTTAAATAATAAATTTTTGGAATAAAACTGCATAATAGAGTTCATATTGACGTATTTGAGTCAGCATGTTTTGCGAAAAAATATGCGCAGATTTATAAGTCACTTGTGGTGACATTTTTACAGCTCAAGGCTTATGCAGACTAGATATTCAGATATCGTTCGTACCCTATACTGCACGTATTGTATATTCCTTTTATTTAATGCATGCTACAATTAAATACTGCTCAACTTCACGAGAACAAGTTTGAAAAGAAATAAAAGCAGTGTATGTAATGGCTAGCATGCACAATCCATTTAAATCTGATTGAGCATATCTGAGACACACTCGAACGATGCATTGCATTCCTTTGTTGGCGTTTTCAGGATTTTTATATATCAATTTTTAAAGAGAGAATTCCCTAAATTCTTATCGAGAGCCTCATCGTATCCATAGAATACAGATATAGATATTATATTATTAACTATTCTATATTAACATTTTAAGGGGACCACACACCATGTAAAAAAACTCCTTCATTCTACTCAACCATCATGATTTGTGTAATTTTTTGTGCTGTTTATATATTTTACGTCATTTCAAAGAGTTCAAATTCCGATTCAAGATATTTTAATGTTTTATTATCTGCATTACTTTTAATGCATTGCGTACTTCCAATTTTATACCCATATATGGCTGATTTGCATAGTTTGCTTTCCCATTTTTTAACCGTGTATAGAAATTTTTATATAAAATTTTGCATTTCTTCCATTTACTTTGCTCATTTTTGGCATTTAAATTTATGGCACTATATAATCAATTAAAAATAACATCTCATTTTTTATTAACTATTTGGAAAATAGTTGTTCTCGGTAGAGAATTGGGAAATCTGAAGTATATCTGAATGTGTTTGCTACGATGCCAAAAAAAATATTAAAAACTACAAAAAATTAATAACTCAATAACAAATTGAGATACAGGTTTCAAACAAGTTGCATTTAAAAGTAAATTTTCTCTTTATACGATGGTGTAAAAATTGAAAATGTGCAATGTTTAGAAATTTAAAATATTACAGTACCAAAAATTGTTAAAGTAAAATTTCATTTAATATTTGTTTATGATTGACTCAGGAATATTAACGTGTCTCTAAATGTCTAAGCATTTTAATATAACTCTGTTATTACATAAGCTAAGTTTTAATCATCCTAAAAATGATATTATTATTGTTTTTTAAAATATAGAAATCATTTATAAACCTAAAATTATAGTCTTTGAAAATATTATTTTCCAAATAGTTGTAATTTGTTAAATTACTTTTGTTTTTTAAATGTGGTATTTTTTTCTTAGTTTTTGGAAATTATTATTGCCTGAGCGAAGCGAAGTCTTTATACTCAGAGATACGTAACGATATTAAAAGTCAAAAAAATTCTTTCGTCAAGCAAATCTCAAAAGGTACTTGTCGGATTTTGATTCTGTTTGTACCAATAGGTACCTATGAAGGTAATCTGGTGAATGCACTACATACGAAAAATTAGTTCCAAATAGTTTAAAAGTTATATTAAAAAAACTGATAAAAAAGCACAATTTATTTGCATACGTCACAAAAATTTGGTGTGCGTGATTTTCAACAGCTGGATATTTTCGTAGATAACCGAATCAGTACATGGAGTAAATAGTAATCATTAACGCACTCAAAAATATTGAATGCAATAAAACATTTTAAAATTTAATCATGTAGGAAAATAAAACTTATTTTTTTATATTAAAAAAATGTCATAAAAACTTTGATTTTGAGATTTTGTGATAATCTCTCAATAGCATTTTTTGATCGCTAAAAGAATGTTTAATATATTTCGCGTGCGAAAATTAGAAACAATTTCGTTTTTAAATAAAAAGTTTCTTTTATGACATCATTTTCCCTTTATATTTATTTTTATTGCATGTTTTCTTTTAACTTATATTTTGTTTGTGTGTGGAAGTCAATTCTGGTCACTAATTTTTCGGCACGGATACCACAAGCGCATCAGATTTGGCGCAATTTTTTCAAAGCCCATTTGGCGAAAACTCCGTTTTCAAATAACGCTTACATACACATTTTTAAATAATTTTCTATTTTCAAAAAGAACTTACAGTAAATAAAATAATAATAATTAATAACTATAAAAAGAAATATTTTATATAATTAAAAAAAAGAAATGAAAGCAAATAAACATTTTATGAGTAAATAAACAAATAATAAATAAATAAAGCCGGGTTACCATCTCAGGTAAAATAATGCCATTTTGACGCCAATTATGTACCCTGGTGCATAAGTGACATCTTTTCCCATTTTTCATCCATTTCCTGTTGGCATACAACTTTGAAATTTGGAATATGTATTCATACCTGGGAGCAATACTGGAATTAGACATTGATTTTTTTTAATTCGATCCAAAAAGGGGCAACGGGGGCTATTTTTTAAAGATTTATACTGCATAAAGGAGCCACTTACCTATTTTTATATACAAGAAGAAGTAAGTGGTATGTAAAAACATTTATAGTATACATAAATAAAATACTTGAGATAATATACTAGAGACATAAGCACCGGGTTTGGCGAGATATTTTATGCCAATTAGGCGAAAACATCGTTTTGATTACCAGATACATATAGCATGCTATAATAACACGTTATTTATTTATTTCAAAATGAAAAAAAGGAATAAACGAAATTGAAACGAAGCATGTTAGGCAACTGAACGCCATTTTGGCACCAATTAGATACCTCGGTGTGTATAGGGCATATATGTGCCATATTTATTTGTAAAACTGAGCATGAACGTTTACCAAGTGTGTTTTCATAGTCGCTTATATCTTTTTGCAACATAGCGCACCTTCCGAAGCCAAAACTGCACAAAAGAAAAAAAAAATCAATATTTGCAGTTTTTTTTTTATGTAATGCACATTTTGTAATCAGTAGGCTCGATAATCAGACCTCGTTTTTTTGCTTTCAAAGATGATATTTCATACGACGTCTTTTTTGGATTCGTCGTTTTTCCATATTTGATAGTATGCGTCTACTCGTTTTGTAACTTTTTTTGTAACTTTCTTCTTTATTAACAGCGACATTTGGATTTCCTATTTAAATAAAAATTCTTCTCAATACAAAGAATTTTGTTAAATTAAATAAATAAATGAAATGCGGACATCTATTGCTCATAGCACAAAATTTTTGATATTGAGTTTATAAAAATCAGTAAAAACATAATTTTTATGATAATAGAAAGGTGACTTATGTAATAACAGAGTCATATATTATGTACGTTATGGATTAAGTATGAATATTTCTCCACCATTTATAAATAATAATAATAATAAAATAAAATGCGGACAGACCAAAGTCTATATTTGACTGAAAACAACCATTTTCTAAATGCTTTAAAAAGATGGCCAATGAAAAGTAATATTTCAAAAGTATTATGAAATTAGTTAAAAACCATTTATTTTAAACTAAATGAATAAAAGATTTATATTTTTAATGAAATAAATGGGATTTGAAAAATTATTGGAAATTTATCACCATAGATGTATCAATATTACAATCAGTACTTTGTATGCAAAATGGAACAATTAGCAATACTTTTTGAACCCGAAAAATGGTCGTTGCTTTTTTTAAGGTTAAAAAGGAGGTTACGAAATATTCCTATACAGAGATGCCAAGCCCCCGCTTATTGCACAGCAGAATTTTCTTATAGGAAAAGTTATTTTTAAAATCCGCCGAATGTTCCTATTTAATAAAAGATTTTCTGTATTAAAATACCGGTATCCAAAATGCCGGAGACTTGGCAGCTCTGCCTGTAACATTTTAATTAATCACGGTACTTTTTTTAAACGGATTCAAATTTAGTGAAGGTAACGTTTTTTGGCCAAAAGCAGCTTTTTTCCACATGTGTAACTACGATACAATTCCTTGATGCTGAAATAAAATGTTTTGACTTATGCTATTATTGCTTCCCCTTATTTATTTATTTGAATTTTAAATAAGATGACTCAAAATCGTGTTTTTTAAATGTACGGAAAAAATGCATTTCGAGAGAGTGCTAAACGAACAATATTTGGCGATTTATTACCTGCGTTTGGCGAAGTTTCTTACTACCTTGTATTTAATACTCTTCACAATACTTCGCTGTTATATGGACTTAGGCGCTTTTATAAAAAGTTTGACGTAGTTCGGGCTTAAGAAAGTGAGTATTTTACTGAATAATACAAATAAATGAAAAATGAATACTAAGAAATACTAATAAAAGAAAAATGAAGCGTTATATTGATCTATGTATATTTAAAAATGCATCTGCTAGCACTAATTAGATAATTTATGTGTATATAATAGGAGATATATAGCTTTTGATTCTGTATTTCTATGCTTTAAAGCATTAACGTTTGTGTGTTTTTCGTTACCATTGGGAGTACCTAGCCGATTTAAAAAATAATGTGGGCAAAAAATGTTGGTAACTATCTTTGCTGCAAAATGTACTATATTTTGCGTAGGAACAATAATCACCATCAATGCACGAGCAAAAAAGTTCTAAAATTGAGAATTCTTTGATGTCAATATGACTAAAAATTTAAATTTTTTTTTTTTTTTTTTTTTTTCTTTGTGGCAACTTTTAGGATATAATATTCTCGTTATGAATGATTTCTAAAACATTCGACAATTTAATTTCACAAATTAAACATTTTTTTTTCTAGAAAAAGTTTTAAACCCAATTTATTGAGAATATTGCAATTTCTAGGATACTGTTGGGGTCAGAAACTATAACTTTGGCATCACAGTAACTTATAAGATGTAAGTGATCGTTTAGGACAAATTTTTAAAAAAGGATTCCTTAACTCTTATCGACAACCTCATTGCATCCGTGGAAAACAGATATTTAACATTATAAACTATTCGGACGGATATCACACCGTATAAAATACACTCCATTCTCTTCAAACATAATAGTTTATGTTATTTATAGTTTCTCAAATCGGTGCGAAGCTTCTGTTTATGCTCATGACATCATTTCAAAGAGTTATATTTCCAATATAGGAAGATTTGGTGTTTTATTTTCTGTATTACTTTTAACATTTTGCATATTTCCAATTTTATATTCATGGCATGGTTTGCTTTTCTTTTATAAAAATAGTATATGCAACTTTATATATAAGATTTTGTAATTCTATGATTCAATATGCTTATTTTCATCACATTTCATCACAATGAATGACCAATTAAAGGTAACATCTCATTTTCTTTACTTATCGCAAGTTATTAAATCTTTATTCTCCGCAATATCGCTCAGACTAATCCCTCTGAGGGAAGTCCTAGTTAAATAAATATATCTTTATGAATCATTTAAAAATCCTGTTTTCTCCCACCATCTTGAGAAATCTGGTAAATTGCTAAAATGGCTTTTTGTTGCCAATTTCCATTTTTTTCGCCAGTCGCACCATCTGAACAGGATACAGAAATCTTTTCAAAATATCATATACGCACCGAGATAGCTTATTGCCATTATTTTGCATGACATGATAACCTGGTTACTGGAAATTTTTTATTTTCTTTTTTAAAATGACATAAAGAGTTTTGTTTTATATAATCATTGTGAAAAATATCTTTTATTTATTGTTATTTCTTTTTTAAATAATAGAAAATAATTTTAAAATATGTCTGTATTTGGTTTTCGCCAAATTGTTATAATATATGTCCCGGTGCGTATATCTCTGTGGGAAATTTCTTTATTATCATTTATCTCTTTATCATTGTTGTACGTAACTGTAACTGTAATTTATTTTTCATTGTTTTCAATTTATATTTTTATGTATCTGGCAACAACAAGAGAGATATGAACGTCACGTGACGGAATAGAAAAAAAGGGGGAGCAGTTGGTTTTTGGGCTCCGAGGAGGGAGCCGCGTTTTTGTGAGGATGCAACACTTTTGTGTTCTGTGTTGGCTGTTCTGAACGACATGCAGAGACCGCGTGTCACGAGAATGCGATCTTGTAATTATTGTATATTTTTAATTTGTGTGTGCGGTTTTGTTTTCCTATTAAATGTGTTCGTCTCAACAAAAGACTGTTTGTAATCATTCGATTATCCCTAGACACCCAGCCAAAACCATAGTAATTTGGGGGATCGGCGCGGAATTATTATGATATTGTGATGAAATAGCGAGGCATTTTTGCTCCCGCTCTAATCGTTAGAATCACCCTGATTCATCCTGCGTAATGCTCTCCACCTATAAACTGTCGTTTAGAATCATCCTGATTCATCCTGCAAAGTGTTCTTAGCCTATAGACTGTTGTTTAGAATCACCCTGATTCATCCTGCGAAATATCTTTTTCATCGTTCTACTGTGATTTCGAATCGCCCTGGTTTGTTTTTTGTCGTGGATTCAGCATCTGTTTGTGAAATATCCTGCAACATCAATATTTTCAAAATCCTGCAGTATCAATTGTTTGTGAAATTGTTTTCTTTGTTCGTGAAATTGGAAATATAAAAGCCATCCGGTTTTATGATAGTACATTTATATCATAGTGCTTCGTTCTGTTTCCAGTGGAATAAAAATTGCGTCATTTGTCACAAAAGAAAGTGTCTGTTTTCTTCGACAGGAGGATTGAAAATTAATTGTGAAGAGAACAAGTGATTTTTTTTGTTCTTAATCTCATTTTTTGAGAAGTGAAAAAAAAAAAGTTGTTCTTTTTTATTTTAGTTAAGTGATACATCCTTTGTGGTATTTGAAAGACAAATCTATTTTTATTTATTTTTTCTTTCTTATGCGTATATAAGTTACATGTTTATTAGTGTCATTTTTATTTTTGTTTTGCTTTGATTTAAATATGGTAAGTTCTGTTCTTTTCAGCGGTTTTAGGAGATAAAAAGGAGAAGTCTGCAGACTAAATTTATTGTTCTTATCATTATTTCTTATTTAATTGTGGTATTAAAAATTGAGTGCACACAAGAGAAAAAAAAATGGTTATTCTATTTATTTATTTGAATGTATATTGAATTTATATTTTTGAATTTATTTGCTTTATTTCGCTTTGATAATTATCAAAAGGTATTTGAATTTATTTTACTTATTTGCATATTTTTGTGAACTTGTACTAACATACTAACAACTAATAATTCACGTATGTGTTCTTAAGATTAGTACCCTGCTTTTCGTAATATTTTTATCAGAGCTATTCTTTTTACTAGTTTGAAAAAAAAAATCTTTTGGCGGGAATTAAAAAAAAAGAATTCTTTAATGGTGATTTAATAAGAATTGAATTTTTATTAGTGATAATTTTATTGAATTAATTTTGAATTTTTATTGAATTAATTTTGAATTTTTATTGAATTAATTTTTATTTTTTATTTGAATTAATTTTGATTTGACAAATTTTATTTTTGGGGCCTGAAAGTTGGTATCATAAAATTTGACAAAATGTCCTTTCTTAGTAAAGGTACCAAGAAAGATTTGCAGCACATTGCAACCGAATTAGGGATAGAAAATGTTGAGAACTTAAAAATCGTTGAATTAAAAAATGCCATCGTAGCTGCCGAGGGGTATGAAGAAGAATTTCTCAAGGGATATTTAGATACCGTTATTGAAGAGAGAAAGCATAGAGATGAAGCACTTAACCTCCTGACTGCCGCCGGCTGATTTTTTCACACATTAAGCTGCAGGTTTCACTGCAACATAAGCAATATTTAAAATAGTATAATTCCACAAATAAAACCCAGTTCTGAAAAATTAAGTTAGGATTGATGCTATCAAAGATTATACACCGATACTAATAACGTATTTTCCATCAGGTTGGAAAACACATCTTTTTTTTTATATTTTTAATAAATTACAGAGAAAACAACATTACAATATTACCCTTTGGCTGGGCAGTCAGGGGGTTAAAGAAGAGGAAGCGAGAAAACAACAATTAGAATTCGAGTTAGAAAAAATTCGACTCGAGAATGCAAGAGTTGCCGAAACCGGCAGTAATGAGGGTCAGTCTGAACGTGGGAAGGTGCGTATAAAGTTGCAGGACATCATGCCAAAATTTGATCCGCAAACATGTGACATTAGTATTTATTTGACTCTTTTTGAGAGACAGGCCAGAAGAGCAGAAATAAAAAAAGAGTTGTGGGTGACTCACCTCATTGGGCTGCTACCGCAAGAAATTACAGAAATAATTGCCAGATAAAGTGAAGATGTAACCAATAATTATGACAGTGTAAAAGAAGTATTATTGAAAAGATATAAATTTACCCCCGAAAAATTTAGACAGTTATTTGTTAAACATGTGAAAAAAGCTGATATAACATGGCGGGATTTTGCGTATGAGTTAAAAAATTATTTTACCGAGTGGGTTCGTGGATTAGAAATTTCAACTTTTGAAGATTTGTGCGATTTAATGGTTACTGACCAGATTAAAAAGAAGGTACCTCCCGAAGTAAAAGAACACTTTTTTGATGAATGGGCGATGTTCAAATCAACGAGCGTTATTTCAGAAAAATTAGATGATTATGAAAACATTAAACTGACGTTTAATAGAAAGCCAAAAGAACCCCCTTACCGAGAAAATAGAAATTCGTTTGAAAAGTCGAATTTTGGAAATAGTGGCAAAGAAGACAGGAAGTCGTTTGCGAGGTCGTACCCTGAACAGAGGGATTTTAGCCGAAGAATAACTTCAAACCGGCAACCTGAAAAGTTTGACAGACAAAAAACTTTCCAATGTTACGAATGTGGGGATACAGGCCATGTGAGATTATATTGCCCCGAACTTTTGAGAAATAACGGAAGTACGAAGAATAAGACCAATGAAGAAGTTTCTGATGCACATATCGCAAGAAATAGTAACGTCGTTGCATTTAAGAAAGTCCAGACAAAAGAAGTTACCTTTAACAACAGAACTATTCCTGCACTCGTCGACACTGGTTGTTCAGTCTGCCTTCTCCGTGAAGACTTATATCGACAAATTCCTAAGCTTCCCAAACTGTCCAAAGACTCTTTAATATTATCAGGAATAGGATCATCAAAAGTGTATTCAAAGGGATCGATGGAGCAAGAAGTAGAAATAGACGGAAGAAAATACGCCCTAACATGGCATGTAGTGCCGAAATCGCAATTGGATTACCAAGCAGTCATCGGAATGGACATTTTAGACCAAGCTAGTTTAAACTTTGGTAAAGATGGTGTTGAGTTTTACAAGTATGAAAAGACAAATGCTCTATTTTTGCAAGTATCTGAGTTAACCGATGAAGTTGAAATGAACTCCGTTCGTGACGCGCAAATAAGTACAAAAAAAGCAGAGAAGACCGAATCGGTCAAAGTTTCTGTGAAAGTCGCCCCGACTGACCTCACTCCCAGAGAATCTGAAAAAACTTATTTAAGCAAATCCTTTCAGAATAGAAAGCCAGATGTGAAAAATAAAAATTCAGCTTCAGAGCAAAATGTTTCACGAAGATTATCATTTAGAAGAAATGATATTGCTTCCGATGCATTTCTTTTTAAGCCTAGAATGTTCCGGTGGAATGATGTTAGAAAAGGTCAAGGTTGTAAACTTGGAAATATACCAGAAATAAGAGAACGAATTCAGAAAGCAAAGAGTGTCCGGCCTTTGTACAGGATTTTATTTTTCCAGTGGCCAACAAACGGTCAAGACGTAGTTAGAGACATTTTGAATTTTAATGGTTTCCAATTTAATAAATATTCTTATGAATATAGCAAATGTGAGAACTTTATGAAAATAATGCTTGACAAAACCATATTCAACATATGTGAACTTCTGGATATTAGAAAAGATGATAAACTTTCATGTATCAAGAATATTCTTGACTTTTTATTGAAACCTTTTGCAAAAACTGATTCATCTAGATATCCTTGGCAACCAGCTGTACGTCTATAAAGAATAAGAACTGATAATGCATCAGTCATCAAGTTGTGACAAACTAAGAAAAGATAAATATTTTGGCCCCTATATATAAAAAAAAAAACTTCCACGCCCCAAGTATTTCACAATGTAATTAACTTGTAAATATTTTTCGTAATTTTGTGTTTAAATTTTTTGTTGATACATCAACTATAATATATCATCTGTATTTTCAACAGAATTATTATTTTTATAACTCTATATTTTTATATTTTGTGTATTATAATATCTGTGTATATTAAAGTCTTTCGTTACAATGCGTCCCTGAGGCCAGTGACCCGCAGGATGGCCGATCTCTGTGGGAAATTTCTTTATTATCATTTATCTCTTTATCATTGTTGTACGTAACTGTAACTGTAATTTATTTTTCATTGTTTTCAATTTATATTTTTATGTATCTGGCAACAACAAGAGAGATATGAACGTCACGTGACGGAATAGAAAAAAAGGGGGAGCAGTTGGTTTTTGGGCTCCGAGGAGGGAGCCGCGTTTTTGTGAGGATGCAACACTTTTGTGTTCTGTGTTGGCTGTTCTGAACGACATGCAGAGACCGCGTGTCACGAGAATGCGATCTTGTAATTATTGTATATTTTTAATTTGTGTGTGCGGTTTTGTTTTCCTATTAAATGTGTTCGTCTCAACAAAAGACTGTTTGTAATCATTCGATTATCCCTAGACACCCAGCCAACCCCATATATATGTCCCGGTGCGTATATGACATTTGTGCCAAATATTTTACTTAAACATCAAACGTTGTTGATTCTCATTTACATTCTAATAAGCATATATTCTCTACATCAATTGAAATTAAGTTGACAACTTAAAAATTGTTTTAAAAAACATCGCAGTAAACCCGGTACATATACGACATCTTTGCCAAATATTTCATTTATTCAGGCTATTGCTGTTTATTTATCAAGGATTTTTTTTTTCATTTTATTTTTTTATAAGGACATAAATTATTTTATTTTACATAGTTGTTGTATAAAATATCGTTTATATATTATTTTCTCTTTTAAATAATAGAAAATAATTTTAAAAAAATGTGTGTAACTGATATTTAAAAATTCAGTTATTGACAAATTGTTATAAAAATATCACGCCTAACCCAGAGAGTATATAAATCTGTGTCAATTATTTTATTAAAACATCAAACGTTGTTGTTTCTAATAAACATATATTCTATGAAAACTTCGATTGAAATTATGTTGACAACTTACTATTTGACTTCATAAAGAAAACAAATGCAAGAGATTCATTCGCATGAACAGTAAAAAATATTAAACCAAGAAGATAATAATTCGCAAAGCACTCCAGTAATGATTGATATGGACAAAATTCTTATGACGTCATAGAATGTAAATCGGAGGCGCTATCGGTTAAGTTGTTTCGGAGAAATTTCCTGGGGTAGTTTACCCTTATTACTTAGGGGTATAAAAATAGTTAACAACTTATTCTCAGACCTACTGTGTATACATATAAAATTTCATCAAACTCGATTAAGCCGTTTCGGAGAAGTATGGCAAATGATAGTGAGACACGAGAATTCTCTCTCTCTATATATATATATACATATTCAATTTTTCATATTTCAAAATACGTGGATTTCGAGTATGAGTGGTGTTTCTTTATATTATGACAAGATATTTTTATTCATAAATATTTAAATTTTGAGAAATATTTAAAGTTCTGATACAATTATATTTATATAGCTTTTATATTTTAGTGAACTTTTACGGAGCACATATATATGCATAAAATGACATTTTTTAAATAATTAACTGGTTTTATTGTACTATTGATAACAAATATAATACATGTGGATCTCGTACGTTCGTAACATTATAGGAATTTCCGTGCTGATTAAACTCTAATATAATTAAGATAATAAGTTAAAACTTTTGTAAATCAATCGAAGTGAAAAAACTTCTTTAAAACACCATAAAATAAATTAAATTGTGCATGGTTTTTCGAAAGAGCTGAGTCTTTCTTCGTCAGGAGTAAAGTAGACGTGCGTCTACTATAAATGTTGCGGCACAACGGAAAGGAAAAACCGAGAAAGGAAGCAAGCTAAAGGAGCAGTCAATGAGAAAGTAGGAGGCAACAGACAATCACTGAAGAGTGTGATCAAAACGTTCGACGGATACAGTGAAGAAGGGGAAGAAATAAGCAAAATGTTAATAAGGGAGAAAAAAAAAGATTATATTAAAAGTAAGCGCACACAAATAAAAGGGGGGTCAATAAAAAAAATCCATTTGATAAAATTACCAACCCATTAGATTGGGTTGTTGTTTATTTTTATAAAAGTTTCTGAACCTTTATATTTTATCCAGAAAATAATTTAAAATTTAAAATAAAATGTTTTGAAATTATATCGGAAATGTAATATATCTGAACATAATCAGGAAGTATAGATAAAAGTTGCTCATTTTTGATTATTAAAAAAATTTATATATATATTTTTTTCTGATTTCACTTAAGGAGATTCCTAAATTCTTTCATAACAGCAGTCTTGAGCAAAATAAAGCTTTCATAATAAAAATTCTTCAGCTCTCATTATCTACATTAAAATAAAATGGGCGAAAATCCGAGGCAAAAATTAAATTAAAATTTCAGACGCTTTACTTAAATGAGCATTCTTTGAAAAAAGTATAACATAAGGAAACACCTGTCCATAATAGGGACAGGTAGTTCCTTATATGGACACTTGTAAACATTTTTTTTGTTTTTATCAGTTAAATTAAACCAGAATAATTACAAGGTCGCTAATTTTAATAATGATAGTCAATAGTCCAAGGATTGTGGTCACATATTTTTGGAGTCCTATGACTTGTAAATGGGAGTAAAAAAAATACATTTTCCTTAGGGTGTCCATATTGGGTACAGTTACCTATATATATATATATGTGTGTGTGTGTGTGTGTGTGTGTATTAAAAATATCATAAATGCATACCTGCTAAATGCATCTATTTTTATATACTGTTTGCATATCAGTATATTTCAAAAATAAAATTTGTGTATTTCCTTTGAAATTATTGTGGAAGTGTGTTTTAAATATCTCTGTTTTAAGAAAATTTTGCTAGCAAAAAATAAAAACTGTCGTCTTGTAAATATGACTTAAATATGGAGCACCATTCTTAATTTAGGTAATAATACATTATATGTGGCATTACATTATTGCTTTAAAAATTAATATTTTAATTGATCTGAGTATTTTAAAAATTGGAAATGATGACAGAATGTCTAATTAGTGGTTCCTTTAAATATTTGAATTTAACGATTATAAATTTAAATTAATTTACATGAAAGGGAAAATGCCAAGGGTATCAAACGCTTATTAAAATAACTTTTGATAATTACATCGGAAATAATTCATCTAGCTAATGTAATTTGATATAGTTTATTAGAGTATTATGCATTTAAATAGACTTTTCAAAGTTTAATGCATACTCATATAAAGACCAAATAGGGAAGTAGATTAAAATATCTAATGGATGTCAATATTCTCCTTGAAAAGAGCTCTTACTTTAATACCATGGAACAAATTTATTACATTTAAATTAAATTATTATTTAATAAGTAGGAATATAACGATTTATTTTAACATTAACTTGCTGAAATCAAAGTAGGTGAAAAAAATTAATTGAAGAAGGATTAATTATCTCTATATATACACGGTGAGTCATAAATATCGAAACAATAGGCTATCTCTTTAAATATTGCCCCTAGACCCATACTTCCAATTGCAAAAATTCATAAAAAAAGGTGAATTTTTTGATAAGATAAGTTGCAACTCCATGGGGGGTCTATTTGAAAAATTGCGAAAATTAACTTTTTCTACGGCCCACGTAGGATAAAAATTCCAATTAGGAAAACTTTCCTTATCCAGTCCTGAATAAGAAACAAAAAGTTGCATTTTCATATCTTTAAAATTCGCAGAGTTATAGCCGTTTGAATTATTCATCAGGTTTTAAGGGATTAGACACAAAATGAAATGGGCGCAATTCAAAAGACAATGTTACTTTAACATTTCTAGGAAACGTGTAAAAAATCTATCTTTTAAATTAGAATTTTGATTTTTTTTCTTCTTTTGTGATGGTTAGCCATATAATTTGCTAAGAAAATCACATCCTAAAATTTATAAAAATTTCATATGGTTTAAATGGGATAATTAAAAATCACTATAAATCGAAACATTATTCATCGGATTTCAGTTTTTTTCCATTTAACTAAAAATAAAAAAAGCTGATTTTAGTTTTGTTATTTAATATTAATTTCAAAACTATTAAAAATATTTATTGAAAAAATAATATAACTTAAAAATATCATATTTTCAAAAGTAAATATTTTTTCAATTTTGCCCGAAATAAACTAATGTAAAATAATTAAAAATGACATGTTTCAAATTTGTACTTTTTTCTTTAACAATTTAACTTTAGTTTATCTTTAACCTTTAATAATTTAAAGACAAGAAATAGTCGGGAAAAATATTCATTATGCAGTAAAACGAAATTGTACTGTTTTACTGCCCGTCAGTTATTTAAAAGAATGCATTTCTAAGTTGCAGATTAAGTCTTTTTTAGAAATCTACCTCTCACAACTTCAAGCATTTTATCGCACTAGAGAGGCTGTCAAAAAATCTGTATTCTGAGCCCAGGCCGGGTCAGGACCGACACTTTACTTTTTTTTAACAATATCCTATCAGGGCCTAAAGTATTTTTCATACCAGAGGGGACTGCTTCCTAGGTCTGCGCTGGTCGAAGTTTTCAATCCCGGTCTCGAACAATCCGTATTAAAATCATTGTCTCTGACTGACCTAATACGTGCCTGAAATAAGTAAAATTTGGTTCAATCAAAATTTTTACAAAAACCACATAGATTTTAAAACCGCTGTTATTTTACAAAAAAAAAAAAAAAAAAAAAAAAAAAAACTTTTTTTTTTAAAGAATAGTATATTTAAATACTAGAAAGTTAAACAGAATAAAACCTGTGAAAAAACTGTCTATGACGAAATTCTGTCTTAAACGGAATATGTATTGATCCATGCAAAATACATACAATAATACCTGAGATAAATTAAACTCCTTTTAACCTTCCTAGGAAGGTTATTTGTCTATAATGTATTTTTTTCTTTCCTATGGGATTCCGTCTTAAAAGGTTTTACGGTATAATATTTTTTAAAGTCTCCAACGCACGGGATATGGATTAGCGATATTTAAATATAAGTGAAACATTTACATATAAACAGAGATTCATTAATAAAATAAACATATCACAACCTTTGGTGCTTCTTTAATAATAAAACATATAAATATAAAAAACGAAAAGCTAAATAAGTATTTTTGTTCAGAACTCTTCCATACGAATGACTTTTAACCACGCCAAAGTAAAAAAACAATGTAGAAATTCACGGCTGAGCTGGACTATGATTAAAACTTTTTTCTAGGCCGGTCTCGGTTATGATTTTAACATTTTTCCATGCCAGCAGAACTTTTTTCCCTATGGGTCGGTTTGGGACCGGACCTAGATATTTCGATCCATACAGATCTCCACTACTGACGATCGACATAATTTGAAAACAAGTTTTAATTTAAATCAATACCCTGCTTTATTATGTCCAAGTAAGAGGCACTGTCTTAAATCGACATTTAATAACGGATAATTTGTAGACGATCCCACAATTGCTTTGAAAATCAGTGAAAAGCTAAGCATGGTAAAGTGGTGTAAGTCACGAATTTTCGAGAATTTTGGATTTTAATAATTCATTCGGGTTTTTAGATAAGGAGATGAAAATTTTTTTGTTCAATTTAATAATGGCTAAGGAATAATTTCCTAATTGGGAGTTTTGTTC
The DNA here is from genome assembly GCA_964019185.1 of Maratus speculifer. Classification (NCBI taxonomy): domain Eukaryota; kingdom Metazoa; phylum Arthropoda; class Arachnida; order Araneae; family Salticidae; genus Maratus; species Maratus speculifer. Next base: position 161,625,394 of record OZ025294.1, on the reverse strand, counting down.
TACGGGGGCCGTATAAAAATTTAATTTTCGCATTTTTTCAAATAGACCCCCCATGGAGTTGCAACTTATCTTATCAGAAATTTCACCTTTTTTATGAATTTTTGCAATTGGAAGTATGGGTCTAGAGTCAATATTTCAGGAGATAGCCTATTGTTTCGATATTTATGAATCACCCTGTATATACCGGGTGTCCCAAAAATGACTGATGGATTTTAAAATTCAATAACTTGCAAACGGTGACAGCTATTTAAAAAAAAATTGCAGGAGTGTTATGTATAATGTCAGGAGTTTTTTTACTGTATTTTTTATTTTAGTTCGCATTTCAAACAATAGGTGGCGCTGACGGCGATTGAAGGCCAGGTGATCAGTGCTGAGCGAAGCGTCGACCTGGCCTTCAATCACCGTCAGCGCCACCTATTGTTTGAGATGCGAACTAAAATAAAAAATTATGGTAAACAAACTCCTGACATTATACATAACCTTCCTGCAACAATTTTTTAAATAGCTGTCACCGTTTGCAAGTTATTGAATTTTAAAATTCGTCAGTCATTTTTGGGACACCCTGTATATAGTGCTTGTAAAAACTTTAAGGACAGCAAAAAATATTAACTTTTTTGATAAATTTCAAAACAAATGAAACTCATTTTCGTATAATATGTACCATCAAGCTGAAAAGCTAGCAAAAAAGTAAACTAACTTCAATTGTTAGTATTTTATTAAGAAGATGAAGTAATTGTACTAATTATACTAGTGTAAAAACTTTAAGGATACCAAAAAAAATCAATATAGAAAACAAAGAAACAAATATTTAATGCATTATGCACTCAACTATCAGTTGAATGATTACAAATATTTCGTCCTTCCTCGACATCATTAATTTTTAGAACTGTTAGGGATTGTTTTTGTAATATTATTCTTCATGTGTATATCTGAGTTCCAATTCCGAAGAAAAATGCCTTCTATTTTCATAAACTCATCTTGCTAGATCTCCTCATAAATTGCCGATAGGATTTAAATCACGATTTTTGAGTGGACATTGCAAAACTTCAATGTTTATTTTTTTTTTTTTTTTTTTTCATTATTATTATAATTTTTTTTACGATTTGTGTGGATAGGTGCATTATCTCGCTGTTATATCTGTTTTTTCGTGCCACAAGTGTTGCAACAAATGAAGAATGGTCAAAAAGAATTTTTATATGTGTCTTTAAATTAAATTTTCCTGAAAGAAATTATACAAGTGACAACATGTCGTTGAATGAAAAGCAGCCCCATCTTGCAGTAAAAAGATTTTATTAAACCACATAACTGATGGTTTTAATCCTTTTTTCTCTCTTCTTAAATCACCCAAATAATTTTTTCCAACCATCAGAAACATTTAAATAACATTTCTTTTCATTGGAGAAAATTACTTAAAAGGATTTAGGAAAATAATAAGACATTTTATCAAAATATCAATTAGGTGGAGGATTCATTCCAACATGGGGTTGCTTTTCGTTCAGTCACGTATACTTATATATTTTTAGGAAAATTTTATTCAAAGACACATTACAAACTCTTTTTGAATATTTTTATTTGTTGCAAGATTTCTGACAGGAAATACACCCGGATACAACAGCGAAATAAAGCATCTATCCACATAAGCTCCGAGAAAAACTTTAGTACCATAAGAAAGATATTGTTGTGCAGTAGCCGCTCAGAAATCATGATTTTAATCTTAAGATAGCTTATATGGAGATCTAAAAGACAAATTTATATAACTAAAATATTTTTCTTGAGACCAGAACCCAGTAGTACAAAAACAATACCGGATTGTGCTAAAAATTAATGATGTGGAGGGATGATGGAATATATTCAATCATTAAATACATAGGAAGTGCATAATGAATTAAATATTTGTTTCCTTAGTTACTATATTGGATTTATTTTGTTGCCCTTAATGCCTTTACGCAAGCAAAAACAGAGTTTTTTGAACAATTATTTCATAAAAAAATATTCACGGCTGACTTTTTTATCAGGTTTTCATATTAATGATACATATTAGAAGGGAAAGAGTTCCATTTGTATTGAAATTTATCAAAAAATCAATATTTTTAGCTGTCCTTATAGTTTTTACACGCACTGTATATATGTATATTTATGTGAGTAAACGTGTGTGCGATAGACCAAATTTGAAAGAAAAAGAGATCCCCAAAATGGCGAGGTTTTCATCAGGGAACTATTTTATTGTAGGAAAAGGCTAGAAATTTTCATTTCAAATTTTCATTCCACGACAATTATACAGTTAAACTTAAAATCTCAAGAAATTAATGAGAACGCGTTTCGAAAAATTTTTGATTACATACAGCAATCGAAATCTTTTATGCGTCCCAGTAAATGAATGGTAATTGCTATGCACATCATATTCACAGCAACGTTTAGTGAATTTCAGTAATGTATGTTAATTTCATTTTAAATCATAGAAAATCATTGAAATATGGCACAAATAACTTTTATTTCCTTGACAAGTATGAAGCATGTTTTACTGTACTCACTAAAATTTTCGTTCAAACTTAACACCACATTACGTTCTCACTGCCTGTTAAACATACCATCCAATTCACAGTAACCTTAACCAGTTCTAAAAGGAGAAAAATAAAAAAATGATTGTTTAAACGTAACTCCTAAACTTCTTTTACTCAACCGCTCATGTTTATTCACGGTTCATTTTAAAGTGCACTTTTGTGTCTTTATTAGACAAAACTTTTTTGTAGTTCAGTAATTTAAATAATGGGATTTATAAAAATAGTTAATATGGAATAAAGTGTTGTTTTTAATTTTCTTTTTTCTTTTCTTTTTTTTTCTTTTTTACTATTATAGCTTAATAAAATTATATTAATATGTTCAAGTTTTTCAATTTAGATTTAACTTTATAGAACTCTATTAATTTCATAAAGCTTTCAGCTTTCAAAGCTAACGTTTTCCAGAATAAATCAGGAATTTGGTGTTACCATTACCCAATGTGAATAGAAAGACAAATTGTCAGACCAAAAATGTTGGTTTATATGATTCAAACATTTTTATTTATTCATTTATTTTAACAATAATAAAATATATAAAGCAATTTTTCTTACATTTCAGTTCATATTTATTTAGAACACAGTTTATATTAATTTATTTAGAAGCCGGAATTACGTTTAAAAATGTTCATTCGTTTCTAACATTTAAATATTAATCCGTGGAATTACAATATATCGTATTCATTTATTTTAATTATATTCTTCTTAAATATATAATATGAAATTTAAAATAGTCAGTTTTACTTAAAAGACGATTAAAAAAATCAAACAGAGAAGTTATTAGTTATTTTTTTTATAATATGTTAGTACTTTTAAGCCTTAATCAGGCTCATCCTCCGAGAATATTTTAAACTAATTTTTGTTTTTATAACAGATATAAATTCTCCATGTGGGTAAAAAAAATGGCCGGGCCAGGATTCGAAACAGAAATGTATTGGCTGAAGCCTCCAATGCTCTTCCAACTGAGCCATCCTGGACGAACACTGGAGGACAATTTCATCCAAATAACCTTAACAATCTTACTATCTGATCTGATACTTTGGATCAGTTCAACGGAATAAATCGAAGGCTAATATACTGCTGGCCACACAAAATGCAACTACAAGAAGGACTAAAGATAGCACAAAGAAATTTACATGGCAGATAGCATGGTTTACAAAGATCAAAATTACAGCCCCTTGTGATGATGACAAAATCAGTAGTTAGTGTAGCCGCCACTGTTGGCTATAACCACAGTCACACGCTTCGGCATAGAATCAAAGAATTTTCGGATGTCTCCTAGGGCTACAACATTCCATGCGGCTGCCTCATGTAGCCACAGTTGATCTGGTGTAGTAGCGAGTGTTGTATTCCAGATCAGTCGATGCTAAAGCATGGACCACAAGTTTTTGATTAGCGATAGATAGGGAGAACAAGCAGGCCAAGGAAGTAATTCAATCTCATGTGTATAGAAGAACATTTGAACATTGCGTGACACGTGTGGTTGCTCGTTATCCAGCTGGGATATAACTGATGGCAAGCTCTGAATGTGTGGGAGGACTATGGACTCTAAAACTTCACAGAGGTAGCGGTGTTCAGTGTAGCTGCAATGCGTACTAGAGAAGTGCGGCAGTGAAATCCAATGACATCCCAAATACACCATGATAACGGGTGCAGGACCAATGAGACTATGCATAACGCATAAGTTCAGCAGCCTCTCACCCCAGTATCTCCAAAATGGAATCCGACCATCATGATGTTACAGACAGAAGCGGAATTCGTCAATAAAAACAATATCATTCCATTGCGTTGTCCATGTACACGTTTTTCGCACAGTTGGTGGCCCAAACGCCTGTGGTTTGCACTCAAGGGTAAATGGAGCAATGAACACCTTGCGGACATTCCATTATGCTGCAAATGGCGTCGAATGGTACTAATGGACACCGAATGATACGTAGCAGATTGAATCTGTTGTGCTATTGTTCATGATGTGACTCCACGACCCATCACATCCATGCGCAGAAATCGCCTGTCATCACAGGCAGTAGTGAAACGACAAGGTTGTAATATGCCCCGTTGGTCCGTCGTTCCCTCCAGCATCCAGAGGTTACAGATCCACATCATAGTCGCTTGGTTTCGTCCAATACGTAGACCGATTTCCCTTAAGGAGAATCCGCAATCCCTATAGGCTACTATTCTTCCTCGGTCGAATTTAGAAACTTAGTCAAAAGACGTTCGATGTCTTCCACGATGTTTTGGTAACCAGCTGATGCCAAAAAAATGCACGAAAAAACAATTGCCGTGCTTCAAATCGCCAATCTGTTATCCCCTTATATAGCGTTTGTGGGTGGCGCTACTGTCCCCCTTGATGTGCGTCTGCGCTGTAAAGCTAATGATTTAGATATTTCATCGTCATAAACGCATGCTCTAAATTTTACTTTATTTGCATGCTTTCTTGAGGGTGTTGCATTTTGCGTGGCCAGCAATGTATATGAAACTGCAGAAAACGCTTTTTTCATATTGGAAAATTTTCATCTGTTATAACTCATTATTGAGTAATCGTGTTATAAATTAATCTGGTATAAGTTTTTGTTTATTTATACAAACACATACGTTGTTTTGAATATAAATGAGACAGTAACTATTACAATAGAAAGTAGAGGTATTTCCTTGGATAAAACTAAATGAGGGAAAAATATATTATAAATAATATTATTCTACTCTGTGTTTATTCGTCACTTTTCATTTTCAATTGCGTGGCTTGAAGATCGACATAATTGTAGTTGAGATGAAAAATTGGTAAAAAAGAAAATATTTAACTTCTGTAATACACCACTCCGTTAGAATTCAATTTTAGGATGTTAAACTATAAACTCGGTATATTGTTCGATTAACACCCTAAATATAAATACTGACAATGTGAGAAAAATGACACATTAAAAGTGTACGATAGAGAGTGATACATTAATTGATTATTTTTGCAAAGCATTTCTATGGATTATCTGATAATGGATGCATAGTAATTGGATGTTGGGAAAATGATTTTTGTATTATCAAAATCTATTGGGATTAAGATATAAGCCAGAGAGAGCAGTGAATTGGCGACAAATTTTTAAGTCTGCTTTATGTATTTTTGTTCTTATTTAAGTTTTCCATTGTTTTTTACGATATATTTCATTAATCTATTACAATGAGCTCTACAAAAATGGGATACACTCCAGACTATTTCATGAATCTATTACAATGAGTTTTAAAAGGAATGGGATACACTCTAGGTTATTCAATATCCGATACATCGGATTCGAACAAATTACTTCTTTTAAAGTAACAGTCTATTAAATTTATATTTTGTTTCAATAGATAACATTTTAATTTTTCGTATAGACCAGGGTAATAGTTAAACTCTTTGTATATCATTACTTTATGCTTTATTTTTTAATATTTTCGTGAAAATTGAATTCATTAATATGTTTATTAAAATTATAGAATTATTATTATATTTATATAATTATTAATTTTATTTAATGGAATTTTTCCGAACATATTCTAAATTTATTATACAGCAAGAAATAAAACGAAAATAATGCATTATAAAAACCAACACAGGAAGTAATAGTTAAAAAAAAAAAAAAAAAAAAAACCTGCTTACGACTTGCATAAAGGATAACGTGTATTTTTAACCAAGATACTTTTATTGAATATGCAGTCAATCATTTTTTAAAATAAGAAATGTATGTTAAAATTAGTATATTAAAATATCTCTATATTTAATATTTGTTGAAAAATAAATAAATGAATAAACCCAGGTTGTTATTTATTTTTAAATTATACATATGTAATATTTTAATCACCTGACTTTTTTCTCTTCATTTTACTGTAACACCGAATGCTTGTGAAACAGAACATCTTATAACTATATCAGTATATTTTTTTAATTTTCATCTTTGTGATTACTATTTTACGCAATTAAAATCCTCAAACCAAAATCAGAAATTTCTTTGTAGCATTAATTTCAATTAAAATTAAACACAAGCTATGAACTTTCAATATTCATTTTTTGAAAACTGATGCAAAGTACAAATAATATTCGTCAATGTTTTAACAATTTCTTTTGGCCAATCACAGATTTAGATTCATGGTTTTCATTCTCTTACCGGAGGTTGATTGATCTCTGCTATGAAGTTAACAATGTATTCCAAATATTAGTTACATTCAGGATTTTTCCTGGTTAATGACCAACGTTAGCGATTTGGCGAATAAGAAATTAAAAAAAGCCAAACTAAAAATAAGTTAGCAAAATAATTCCATTGTGGTGGTGAAAAAAATGCATCATTATTTCCTTGTTGCATCTTTTTTTTTTCAATATGTTCTAAAACAACCTTTTTTTTTTTTTTTTTTTTTTTTTTTTTTTTTTTTTTTTTTTTTGTAATTGTCTTTCAAATAGAAATGCTGTCCGCTCTAGGAAAAAAAAAAAAAAAAAAGAAGTACATTCTAAATGTCTGCTAAATGTGTAAATGTTCCAGACTTTTTTAACAGTCTAAGCAATAATTCAAAACAGATATCTTTAATTTACCATTGTGAAAATATTCACTAAATTTTCTATGAAATTTCGACTCTGACCGACTGAAAACATTGACCGGCCAATGATACTTTGCGTACAAAAAATAAATAAAATGAAAATGGTTCATTTAACACCGCATTCCAGCAAAAATTTTCTTTCTGTGTTGCTTGATGCCCGTAATTTTCTTTGTGCTTTTATCGGTATCTATATTATAATACTATCTGTGTCTTTGCCTGTTGCTAAACTGGCCCAATGTAAATGGTACGGGCGATTGAATATATAAAGCGACATCAATCGTCCAGTAATGTTAACAAGAATCTGAACTTTATTGTATTGGTAAACAAACAAGTACAATAAGGGAGAAATAGGAAGCACTCTGAATTTGACGAGTCTGATTGTTCATTTATGCGCCAAATGCAGTATTTTGTTGCGAGCGGTAGCGAGAAAACTGGTTATATTAGCTATATAAGGTTTTTTAACTGGGAATTTAACCACGAGTTAAAATTGCTGGGAAATTGGTTCGTCGGAATGTAAATGATTTGCATTCCACATTCTACTTTTTGTATGTTTTAGTGCCTCCGAGAAATTTTATCAATTTTACAATTTTGTACAAATATGAAATCAAAGAATGCAACTCAAGGGATTTTTCACATTAAACATTAATGTAACGATATATTTCTCTGCGTATGCCACAGTAAATATAAATAACATATATGAGTTACATGGTATTCAAAGTAGACAGACGATAGATGACTGATGCAAGAGTCTAGAAAGAGACGGTCAAGTAGACGAACGTAAATCATATAGTTTTTTTTTTACTATACTGGAAAGTTTTAATTACTAAGTTTGATCATTTTAATAAAAATCTAAGAAATATCCTTAATTTCAGAGAAATATTTATTTATTAAACTACAATGTACCTTTGAAATGACAAAAAACTCGATTAATTTTTTAGCTCATATTATTTTTTTATTTAATTGCATTATTTTGATCAAACTTTTTCGTCAAAAGAAATCTTAAATGAAGATAGCCTCAGCTGTCCCCACTTTACTTGAACCGAATAGTACATTTTGCAAAGATAATTTATTTACATTGTTTTGCAGCTTGGCCAAATTTTTTTTTACGAAACAGTAACGTTATATATAATTATACTTTTTTGAAGTTTTTAAAAAGTTTTTAATGTCAGTCATAATTGAAATATTCTGAGACAACAATGTTGTCATATGTGGCAACAAATTTGGAATTCTCACCACATAAATTTACTTAGTAATTTTCTACCATTTTTTTTTAATGGTGAATCTGTGATCTTATTTTTAAAAATTAAGGTTTAAAATTTTTGATGATAGTTTGGAGTGTCTAAATAAGAAATGGGCCAGATGTCAGGACATGCGCTGCGAACATCATTGACGGTAACGAACAAAAAAATGGCGTGACATACGCTGCATATGTTTAAGTGGTCAAGAGGTTAATTTCAATTTTATACACACCAAAATTCTTCAGTATGAAGTGGGAATATTATAATTATGTGAACAATCACATTGCTAACAATTCGTAAAACCAAATGAGCGCAAAATGTCCAAGCCAAGCATTGTACCAGGATTCTTTGAATAACTCTCCGATGTTCTCCCATTGTACCTACCTGAACTACGATGAAGGTACGGAGCATGTCTTCAGGTCTGTCATGTTACGTACGCTGCCAAAATTATCTCACTCACATAAGAAGTTTTCTACAAACATGAAACGCTAAAAAAAAGCATCGGCGATCATACATATGTAAATTAAAATTATATTCGTATGACGTGGTATATTTAGTTTCCAATTCAGTTGAGGATATTTAAAAGTAATAGAGATAAATGAGACTTCTTTACAGAGTGCCAGTGCCTTTATCTTAAATATTATATAAATCTAAATTTTGCTTTTTCTTTTGTAAGCAGTAACCCTGTAGAAAGACATTGTGAGAATTTTAAGGTCAAAAATTGTTTTTAAAAGTACAAAAGTAGAATTTTTATGGTAATTCAAATGTTACAAAAATATTCTTTTTAACTGCATTGCACAGTTGAAATTTTATCTGATGTGCTAAATGTAAAAAATATACATAACATCCATCAGGATTTTTTAAAATTACAGTTTTATATGAAATTCAATAATACTTAACTTGCCATTACCTTTGTACATGGATATGTGTTATAGATCCCATATTTCGAAATTTTGAAGTAGAAAAAAATAATAATAATATTTAGCATAAAATAAATACTTGACCAAAAATTAAGAAATAAAAAAAAGTCTACTTCTCTGAAATAAAATTGTTAAATTTAGTTTAGATCTAAGTTTATTTTAGTTAAAGTTAGTTTTTTTATACGTAACTTGAAAAAAAACAATGTATTGTAAATCATACTACATGCTTGTTACCAAGAGTTTCTGAAACCTGGTTTCCTTCGACTATGCATGAGGGCATTAGCAGAAACAAAAGCAAGAACACATATGTTAGAAAAATCTTTAGGAAGCAAATATTTATTGTTTTCAATAATATCGGTTTAAAAAGCATACTATATAAATATATTAATCCACATTAATATTATGTGGAATTAGCTATGTTCTTAATAATACCTTTCATCCTATATGATTGAGAATTTAGTAATCAATGGGATTTAAATTATATTTCAACAAATTAAGTTATTAGAAATTTAATTGCAGATTATATAGTTCGCGCATCCCAACTGAATTGACTATCATAATTAAGTATATTATGTAATAATTGATATAGTCTAACGCAGTTGTATTTGGAATTATTGAGACATTACGAAATTGTGTATACTTTCGGAAAAATGTCAAAAATAATTTTTTTATAAATACAAATTATTTTTTACATGAAACCAATGTCATTTTAAGGTTATACAACAACGATCAAAAAATATGATTTAGATCTTGAGGTTTAAATTCTCAGAGAGAAATTTTTTAAGAGTTTTAAAACTTACTCTCTTCTATAATACTAAGGGGCTCTGTCTTATACCAGCTACACTCTTCAACGTCCGTTGACACATTTTTTCTATTTTTTTAAGTGGTGATCATTCTATAAAGGGGTTTCTATTCATTTCCTTTTAATTGGGAAATTTTAAGGTTCAATAAGCTGCTGTTAAACGTCTATTGGCTATTTGCAAGGCTATTTACTTGGTTACTTGATTATTTACTTGATAAAAAAATGAATAGTTAAACAGTGAAAGACACTGTCTTTCACTTCTGGTAATTTTTGATCCGTGGTATAAGAAAAAAAATTAAGTAACGCATTTTAAATGTATCATTGAAATATGATGTAACTTTCCCTAAATCGTACTTTCTCATTTTAATATCCACGTGAAAATATTTTGTTGTTTCGAAGAAAAATTATTTGTGCCCTCTTAGAATTCACAACAATTGTTAAAAATTTTATATCATAATATATGAAGCAAATGTTTTGTATATATATATATATATATATATATATATATATATGTATATATATATATATATATATGTAATGAATATTCGACGAAAATTCTATGTTCCATAAATTCTAGGAATCCGCTACAGCACGAGCAGAGCAGTTGCTCCGGCAGTTGGTGAGCAGTGGAAGAGTTTCATTGGGGTATTTTCCCATTATAAAAACAAACACCATCAGTCTTCAATTTCTTTATTTATGAACTCATAAAATCAATAAGCTATTCCCCGCAGTCACCTAGACACTGTCATCAGATATTCCAAAACGTCGTGTCTAAGCTGCATCCCAAGATATTAGAATTTTTCGGCGAAGCAGAAACAGCATCCGAGTATTTGGAAAGTCAATCGCATTCTGATGCTCCACAAAAACCAAATGAGAAAATTCACATTTTCACGACAAATATTTCCCGAATTTTGTAAGAAACAAGCAATAGATTATTAATAAGTTAAATAAAAAAAGAAAAAGGACTTTAGCTGTTAAAAGATTAACGTATTACGAAACTAAGATTAAAAATATGTTCCACAATTTTAGAATTAAAAACTCAGAGAGAGCTAAATGGCGCAATTTTTTTTATTACAAATCCCTCCTCCCAGAAAGACGGGGGAAAATGTAGGTCTGAGACCTGCAATTTTACAGAAAGGGAGATGATGCAGACTTAGATCACGAAGTTGTTGATATAAGTAATAATAATTAGATACTAAATAAAAGAAAAATGAAATTAAATTAATTTTTTTATAAATATATAATTTAAATTTAGGAACACTAAAGTGAGAAGTGGAATAACTTTAAATTTACATACAATAAAATAGGCATCAATAAAAATACAAGATATGATCTTGTTTAGCAGTACATACCAGGAAGTAAGTTGAAAATATAAACAACTAATCTTAATATACTAACATGAAAATTAAAAAAAAAATAACGTTGAATTCATTCATGATAATGACAAATCTAAATATGAAGAAATTCACTAGAAAGTTCTAGATTTAAATATTAATAGTTTATTTCAAAAAATCCTCTAAGGCTCAGAATTAGAGTGGTATAGTCCATACCTCTATTCAAGGAGGTCTAATTATCTTTATTAATTGTCTAATTTTCATCAGCTAATATTATAACAACAGTTCAGTTTTATGTGACTGAGTCCTTGCACATTCATAACAGTTCCATATTTGGGTATCTTTGTGAAAATACTTTATACTTGTAATACAATATAGTAACACATTTTATAGTGTAGTAATATAGTAATAATAATTTTTAGCAATGTAATAAACAAACAATATAATAAAGAAGCATAATAAATAAAAAAAATATCACTAATAATAAATATCATAATAAGTATAAGTTACTCTCATAATGGGTATAAATAAATCGTTCAATAAGTAATAGTAAATATTGCAAAAGACATTCTTTAAATTCTAAATTATATACTTAATCTCATTTATCTCATCTCAGGTATTTTTGGGATGAAATATAGAGAGAAGTGGAATAGAATAAGAATATACTCAATTATGTAATCATTTACTTAATCTTGTAATTCGAGTACATGATTAAGTAGGAATATGTACAAAAAAAAAGTTTAAAATATAATATGATAAAATAAAATAAAATAAATAAAAATTTTGTTCATGTTTGAGAATGCAAGTGACTTTTCAACTACTAAGATTCTTAAAAAGAAATATTAATAAACAATAAAAAGACGAGATTTATTCATGTCAAATAAATACACAATAAATATTCTCTCGGTGTGATAAAACATTATAAGATGCAAGAAGGAAAGAAAAAAAGAAACAAAATTAAATTCTTATTGGCATGTACTTGGACTGAAATGCAGAAGCAAAAAAGAGAGAAAAAAAATTAAAATAAAGTGATAAAATTTTGTTGCTTGGCAAATAATTAATTTAATAATTGATAGATTAAATTTAATATTACAAATAGGTTCAGTCGAAGAAAAAAAATTTTGACTTAATATTTACTTGTTATTATATTATTCTAAGTTATAACAAGAGTAATTCAATACAGAATAAGAAATCTTCACTTCGTACGTCTACGCCGGCATAAACACACAAATATAAAAATTTCCAGACAAGTGACACTCTCGCTGCAGTCAAGAGATATCATTGCCATTCTGTAAGAATTACAGGATATTATCTGGATTAAAATATGGAAAGAAATTTAATGTTTAAGATAGAGAAAAAAATTATAAAATGATAATAAACTAGAGATTAAGTCTAAGCTACAGTTTTTACTTGAGTTTGTTGTTGTTTAGGGGTTGTTGCTCATGACTTAATTTAAATTTATCAGGGGAATAATAAGGCCTTAATTTAGATACATGTACTATTTCTGAACTTTTGAACTGGTTTTGCCTATCAATTTCAAAATTTACTTCGGATAATTTGTTAAAAATTTTATGAGGGCCACTAAATACTTGTTATAACTTTATAGTATTAGGGTACTGAAATTCTTCATAGTTAACTAGATCTCCTATTTTAAATTTTGGTTCGATATAATCTTTATCATAATATCTTTTATTTTTTAAATGAAATACATCAGTACTTGCTTTAGCAATTTGAAGTGCTTCATGAAAAGGGGGATAATAATTTTGTTGTAAGGAGGAGTCCAGGGCAAAAAGCAAATAAGCAGGTGAAAATTTAGTAATAGAATGAGGTGTATTATTATATTCATTAATTACCTCAGTTAAAAGCTTAGTCCAGGGAATTTTAGAGGTAGTGGAGTTTGCATTTTAATCTAGTTACTATCGTCTGATTTACTATTTCACATTTCCCATTCGTTTGTCGATGATGGGCAATGGTCAAACGTTGCCTAATATTATGATTTCGCAGGAATTTTTTGAATCTTGAAAAAGTAAAAGCAGCATTCCTGTCACTTAGTATTTTTTGAGGGGACTGTACACTTGAAATCTTACTAAAACAGAATAATTGTTGAGGGATTTTATTATTGAAGATTTGTTTTAGACAATTTGTATAAGTTTCTGTAGTGACACTTTTGGAAGGAAATGTCCAAACATATCTTGTTGCATGGTCTATTATAATATGAAGATATTTTTTTTGTAGAATTATAATAATTGAACCTTCCTACAGTATCAACAGACAGACAGTCAAAAGGTTGATCTGTAGTGGGCATAGCTTGTAATAAGCCACATTTTTTCTGTCTAGGTTTTTTATTTTTCTGGCAAATATCACAGTATTTAACAAAATTGGTAATGCCTTGTGTCATATCTGGCCAATAATAATAAGGAGAAATTAAATTTTGCATTTTTGAACACCGGGGTGACCAAACTGTTCATGAGCAACATTAAGTAATTTCATTCTTAAGGACATGGGAACTACTACTTTACGAAAACCTTTTCTTTTAACTATGATCAGTCCATTGTCATTAATTTAATTTGAACCACACACATTTTCTCTTTCTTGCATCTCAATAATCTCTTTAACGTCAAGAAGAAAAGTAAGGGGTTTACAAAAATGATAAATAGGGTTTCTGGACAGCATGTCGGCTTCGACATTTGTAGATCCCTTTAAGTATTCAATTTTGTAATCGAACATACTTTACTTCAATGTCCACCTAAATAATCGACCTCTTGTTTGACATCTTTTGTTGTTTGACATTTTTTAACCAAACAAGAGATGCATGATCAGTATGGATGGTAAATTGTACACCATGTAAATAATGATAAAATTTATCCAAAGTATCAATGATGGCAAGACACTCTAACTCGTTAATGAAATAATTTTTCTCATAACTTCTCAATCCTCTAGAAAAATAAGCAATTGGATGTAAAAAGTTATTATGGTCGGGTTGTTTAAGAACTGCACCTACCGCCACCTGAGAAGCTTCAACAAACATGTGTAGGGATAATTTTGGGACATAAATCTTTAAAATTGGTTTAGCAATGATGGCAACTTTTAATTTTTGAAAAGAGTTTTGACATTCAGAATTCCATTCCCAAATAGTATCTTTTTTAAGTAATTTATTTAGGGGGTGCCTAATCTCAGCATATTTGTCAATAAATTTATGATACACATTTATAGAACCCAGAAATCTTTGTAATTCTTTAGCATTAGCAGGGCATTAGCAGCAATTTTTTAATAGTTTCTATATTAGTATTAGCTGGAGTTAAAGTTCCATTTTGGATTTCATACCCTAGAAAATTGATTTGGTTTTGAACAAAAGACATTTAGATAATTTTAATATTTTTTATTCGGCATAAATCAAAAATTAGGATGAGATGCTGCATATATTCATCTATTTATTTAGAAAAAATGATTATATCATCAAAATAATGACAAGCAAAGTCTATTTTATATTCTGTAAGAGTTCTTTTAATTATCCTATTTAAAATTGGCGGGCCTACCTTTACACCGAAGGGGAGAACATTCCATTCCCAGAGCCCACAATTAGTAGTAAAGGCTAACTTTTCGGAATCTGCTGGGTGAATAGGTATGTGCCAATAGTCTGAGGCTAAATCCAGTGTAGAAAAATATTGGGCACCACTTAATTTGTATAAAGTTTCGTCAATTCGCGGCAAAGATTCAGCGTCATTTTTCATAATAGAATTTAATTTTTGGTAATCAACACACATTCGGTTTTTTTTTTTTGCCTTCATCTCGTTTATTTACTAACGTAACTGGGGAAGAATATGGGCTATAACTTTCTTTAATTAATCCAGCAGCTAATAAAGATTGAATTTCCTGAGAGATTTCATTTTCATCAGCAGTGGATGTACGATAAGGCCTCAAAGATATTGGTAGGTCAGAATTAAAAAAATACGCTGAGGTTCAATATTAATTCTCCCTACATCATATTTATTTTTGGCAAACATATCTAAATAATCCCTTAAAAGTTCCCTTACATTTTTATTTGGAATAGCATTTAGATCCCCCAATAGATTATAATCATCATTATTAGTTCGCGGCAAGGATTGAGGAGTTATGGTATTTCCATAATCGGGTTTCATAGTAGTATCATTTTTTATAATATCAAAATGAAGTAATTCTAAATTATCACTGGATATGTTGACATGTTGGTTTAACGTAATATTGTCTTGTAGCACCTGGCTTTTTGCACAACCAATTTTCAATTTAAATTCGGCACTATCAGGTAAACCTAAAATAGCATAGTCCAAATCTATCTTACTTACTAAAAAATTAACATACCTCTTTATATTACCAAATATAATACATAACCTAGAAGATTTATTAATTGTAAGAGTTCCTTGTGCCTGTCTAATAGTAATAGGGGAAGTATTATGTAAATTACCATTTAAATATCGAACAAATTTGAGAGGTAAAATTGAGACAGTTGATCCACTATCTACAACGCAATGTACTTTTTTACTGTCCACATATCCAGGAATAAATAATTGTCAGACATTATTAGTAGGGGGTGGTTGTATATGAGCAGGAGTTTGAGATTGCAAGTAATTTGTGTTAAATATACAACTCCTCTCCCAATGATAAGCATTTTCTATACCTCTGTTTAAACATATTCTACAGGGACGACTTGGATAATTATTCTGATAATGAGTCGTAGGCATTCTAGGAGTGAAGAATCTAGGATTAAAATTTTGGGTTGTATTGTTTGGAATGGGTCGAGTCCAGTGTCTGGGCTGAGGATTGGGATTGTGCATAGGTCTAGTTTGTTGAAAATTTTTATTGCTGTTATTAGGGGTATGAGTTGGAATCGCTGCTAATTGTTTAGCAATGCGAAACCATTCACGAGTATTAGAAGGAGGGTTTACAATTAAACAATTTTGATACGCAGGCTTAAGCGATTCAGTTAATCCTTGGATAATTAAATTTTCCCCAAGTTGAAGTTGTCTTCCAATCTTAACTTTCTTTCTAAAATAAGAATCTAAATCGCTTAGATCATTTAATTTTAAGGATGTAAACTCAGAAAATTTTGGGACTCCAACCTGATTAAATTTTTCTGTTAAAATTTCAACAATTTCATTATAAGTAACACAATCCAAACAGTCATTTATAAAAACTTTTAGCGCTTCACCCTTTAAATATTTCGATATGTTATGTTTTTTTCAATCATCATCTTTTTTTTCTACAAAACACTCATTATCTAAGTGTTTAATCCACTTAAAATATTCATACCTGACTCAAAGTCAAAAGGTACAGTATCAAGTTTATTTTCTGCCATTTTTTCTTCCTTAACTAATCCTGATCTTAGTAACATAAAAGAGGGATAATTCATACGGAAAATATTTAAATGCTACACTTCAATACGATAATAATTATTAAAATAAATAAATAAAATAATCAACTCTTGGTTTAAATTCATGTGGAATAAATAAATAATAAATAAATAAGTAACAAATAAATAAGTAATAAATAAATAAATATCACAGCTTTCCATACATAAGAAATACACAACAAATAATTTTAAGAACAAAAATAATTTTCTCTTTTTAGTACTCGGAACATTTTTTAAACAAAAGTAAATTTTCCATGAGCAGAAAATTTCAATTAATATAAATTAAGAACATTTTTTTTTAATATCTGTAATAAAGATAATAAAATCACGAATTTAAATAAAGAAATTATTATTAAAATTTCGTAAACAATAAATAAATAAAATAAATAATAAATAATAACTTACAGTCACCTCGATATGGCCTTGTTCAAATACCTAAAATTTATTAAAATAAACAAAAATAAAGCACTTCGTAGATACGACTCACAGGTGTAAATTTCAATTAGCTTATATTAC
Source organism: Maratus speculifer (assembly GCA_964019185.1). Lineage (NCBI taxonomy): Eukaryota > Metazoa > Arthropoda > Arachnida > Araneae > Salticidae > Maratus > Maratus speculifer. Next base: position 161,608,086 of record OZ025294.1, on the reverse strand, counting down.
CGATGGAATCGACCGTAGTTTCGCAATCGTGATGCAAGTGTTTATTTATTATGAAATGAAAATTGATCAAAATATTTCAGCACTGTTACCTAGAAAATACATACATAAATAAATAAAAGCAAATGATGTTGAAATTTGTCGTTTAGGTGTTCTTTGGATTAAATATTCAGCACACGTTTTCGTAAATACCACGTATAAAAAAATTACTGGAGGCATATTTCACAGTTGGAAAGGTTTCTTATTTGTTTGCACATGAAATAGGTGTTTCAAGTTAATTTAAGTAGAAGACATTTGGTTGCGTATCTCACGGCTAACAGGTTTCGCATTATATGCACAGGAAGATGTTGGTCTCAGATTACCTTTTATAAGAAAATCTTTTTTCTAGCATATCTCACAACTGAACGTTTTATCGTTCCATAGCGACGCATATTTCACAAGTAAAAGATCTCCTATACGTATGCAAGAGAAGGTGCACCTTCAATTTTCTTTCTCTGAGGCAATTTCCTGTTGCACATCTCTTAGCCAAACTCAGAATTGTTTAAGAGAAAAATAAACAAAGGCAGAAGTTCCAGCCATTAGTTTCGAGCTCGGCGAAATGACGCATGCACAATCAGCGCTGTGAATAATTCTCAGACAAAAAGCAGTTGGTAGTTGTTAAGCCACGTTAATTTACTTTTCTCAAAATCGTACGCTGGTTCATTTTTTATCCTGTCGACTTTAAATGTAATGAATATTCGACGAAAATGCTATGTTCCATAAATTCTAGGAATCCGCTGCAGCACGAGCAGAGCAGTTGCTCCGGCAGTTGGTGAGCAGTGGAAGAGTTTCATTGGGGTATTTTCCCATTATAAAAACAAACACCATCAGTCTTCAATTTCTTTATTTATGAACTCATAAAATCAATAAGCTATTCCCCGCAGTCACCTAGACACTGTCATCAGATATTCGAAAACGTCGTGTCTAAGCTGAATCCCAAGATATTAGAATTTTTCGGCGAAACAGAAACAGCATCCGAGTATTTGGAAAGTCAATCGCATTCTGACGCTCCTCAAAAACCAAATGAGAAAATTCAAATTTTCACAACAAACTAGCCCCTCCTGCTCCACGTCAATCATTTAAAAAATCCAATTAGGATTAACTCAAGTCTACACGTTAATAAAATGATCACCTCTGATTGGTCTTAGGAGGCGTGGTCTCGGGTAGGGATTACTTAACGCCTCGCAAATAGAAAAGCCTTTTAACATATTTGCGCATTAACACAGATCACGTGATCAACAAAAAATAAAATTAAAAATCTCGAGAATATTCCAGAAATTAAAAAGGTTACGAAATACTTCCCGCCTGTTTTAAGAAACAAGCAATAGATTATTAATAAGTTAAATAAAAAAAAAGAAAAAGGACTTTAGCTGTTAAAAGATTAATGTATTACGAAACTAAGATTACAAATATGTTCCACAATTTTAGAATTAAAAACTCAGAGAGAGCAAAATGGCGCATTTTTTTATTTTATTACATATATATATATATATATATATATATATATATATATATACATACATATTACCTTGGCATTTTAAATATGACATAATTTCTTTTACTTGCTGCTATAAACGCCCATCATTGAATTTATTTATCATTTAAAAGTTTTCTTTCTTTTTTTCATATTCATGTGAATGTACTTTTGTGGCTAGAGAGGAAGTATTTATTTCAGTTGCTTTAGAATTGGCAACAATAGTTCAAAATATCCTTTAGAAAGGTAAAATGTCTCACGTAAATATATCTTTATATTTAATATATATAATTAATATAAAAAACAAAGAACGCAACGATTTATTGTTTGCTATTTGTGTTTATATAAATTATTTTTTTAGCGTTTATAAACTACATTAAAATATTATTACATCTCATATATAAAATCTTGTTATTGGTTCAATGATATATCCGTTCTTCCATGCGATTAGAACACTTAAATCCAAATACCTTTATTAAAAAATGTGTTAATGCAACGGAAAAATGGGATAGCTGGCAATTTTTAAGCATTTTAAAGAGAACGTGTCTATACGCTCCTGGAATATACTTTCCGCGAATCTCCTAGGCTCGCTAGCGGTGCCTTCACCTTCGCGGTTGCCGAAAAAAGTTGTATTTGGTCACAACTCCAGTTGATCTTGGAAAGCTTCCGTAAACTAACTTCCCAAGGGAATCCTCAGAAATGGCTCGTGTATCCAACACCTTAATAGGTGTTTGATTCCTGCAGGTCGTCTAGGGTGAACTAAAGAGGGGAGGTAACCAAGCAAAGAAATCACTTAAACTGTTAAAAATATGGAAAATTATTTTTAAAAATAATCTAGTAGAATTATATTTCAAGAACTTTTTATGGAATGGCAACAATAAAAATTTATGTAACAGATACAGATTTGCACTTTGAATAAAAGAAAATTTTAAGGTTAGGGGGGACTGGGGCACATTGATACATAGGGCACATTGGTACACCCTCTCTACTGCTCAAGGGTCATTATAGGAAGTTTCACAACAGCTCCAAAAGGTGATGCTAGTGTAAAAAACTACATACAGAACATCTTGGCATCATCCAGTAGTTTGTTTAAATGGGACGGGTGATTTATTGTTTTTGTAGGTCCAAAGTAAATTTGAGTTGTACAATTGAAATAGTATTAACTAAGTATTAACTAGTAACTCTTCCTGCATTTTCAACCGAAAAGAATACTCTCCCTGTCAAGTAAAGTTACTCTTTATCAGTTCCTCGTTTTTTATTGTTAGGTAAATTATGAAGTGTTGGATTTGAGACTCATTTTACTCAAAATGGTTGAATGGGGGGCACATTGATACAGTCTATGGAAGGGCACATTGATACAACATCAATCCTTTTCTAGTTCATTTTTTAACTACATTTTATTATTATTTTTTTACCATACACTCCTTAATACAACCCTTTTTCGCCAAAAATGTCTCATATTAGTTTTTATTGAAGTGAAATAACTCTAATTATATATATACACACACACATATATATATATATATATATATATTAGAACATTTTTTAGTATTTTTACAAACAACAGACGTACAAATGTATCCAAAATCTAGTTCTAGTCAAATTAACAAAAGAAAAAGACGGCTGTCTGGCAAATCTCGAATTCATATCGATTTTTAGGCGAAAAGAGTATTTTCGAGATCAGAAATATTAAGTAAGAGAAACAAGCTGCAGAACAGCAAAGGATAATTATATTATAAACAAAATTTTTAATATAAATATACTTTATTTTCTATTTACAAAAAGATTTATAAACAGAAATCTTGGTAATTTTTTCATCTTTCCTAAGAAAGAAGATAATTCTGGGATTGAAGTACCAGATATGACAAAGTTACTACAGCCAACAATCAGACAAGAAACTGCCAGAACATCGAGTCATTATTCATTTAATTTTGATTGCTTTAATATTGCTTTCAAATAAATTGTAGATGATTTGAATTTCTATAAATAAAAGTAGAATGGTTTGCTAACTAATTTTCTATGAAAAATATGCATTGGTGTTATTTTGAATTCGTTTTACACCCATGTATCAAAGTGTCCCATGAAATGTATAAATTGCCCCGGGGATGTGGCACATTGATACAAATGACTTTTTTTAATTACATGAAAAATATTATATAAAACAACGATTGTAAATTTTTACAACACACTACACAAGATTTGCTGACACCCCAAGGAAAAATAACTTGAAATTTCTTTTTGAATACCAAAAAATTCTTAGAAAAAATCTGTATCAATGTGCCCCAGTTCCCCCTACTGAGAAAGTTTTTGGAAAATCGGATTCCCAGAACTTTTTATGTAACCGTAACGAGGATTACAGATAAAATAATAATAAAATTACCTAAATTTTAGGAAATTCTTTTGTAAATTTTCAGATGTCTCTAATTTTGACTGCAAGTTTAGTAGATTGACATCACTTTCTTGTGCAGTGTATATGTAGAATTTTAGTAAGCATAACACAATTCGATAAATATAGATTATAAAGTTACAGATTTTTTTTCAGTTTAGTTCTTTCTTGTGCTGAGCGGTAGAGCTTTTGCAATTCATAGGTCTTCTCTTTGTTTGGAAGTTAGGCTTTGTGCCGCATGTTGTGCAGTGCGCAGTCCGAGACCGATGCAATAATAAAAAGTGGTCGTGAAATGGTCAACTGGTGTCTGTATAAAGTGTCTGTATGTCCCAACACCGGTGGTTGTGACACACTCTCTTATCACTAATCTTTTAAAGAGAAATTACTTTAACTACTTAAGAGAAATATATTCTTAAAATCTAATGTTAGGAGAAAAAAAATTTGTTTCAAATTAGCTGATAGTTAGTAATTTTATTTAAAATTCTGTGAAACAGTAAAATTACCAACTGAACAATCAACAAACTTTCAAGTATGAAATATTTCAGTTATTAATCTCTTTAACAATAAGATGCAGGATATTTTAGTAAAGGTATAATTTTGCTGTTTTTGTAGTGATCCAATTATGCGTCAACACTTTGGCATCTTGAATGTGATTGGGTCTAATTAAAAAACTGATTGAATTGTGTACAAAGGTTTAGAATATCAAAAATTAACCAAAGCAAATAAATTAAACATAAAGATCAAACTTAACATTTTTTTTTAAATTGCGGGTACTGATACACACTCATGGTACATTTTGAGAAATTATGATTCACTTATTAAATAAATCAAAAATGATAATTATGCTTCGTTTTTCAAAAAAAGTAGCTTTACATTTTCATATTTACATACATCTCAACACTTAAATATTCTCGAAATGAAACTCTTTATGCTAACATTAATTTATTCTTGCACAGAGGATATAAAGTATTAATTATAAAATAATCTGATAATTAGGAATGCCGAAAGAACGTTTTAAAGTTTAGAAATGTGCAAAATTTCCCATTTTGAGAAAACAGCATTTTAAGTAAAACAAACTGCATAAATATATACAAAAGAAAATATATATAAAAGATAATATAGTAGATAATATATATAATATATATAAAAGATTATACATTTAAGTAGAAGAGTCTTAACTGAAAAATGCTTTTTGTATCACATAAATGTTTGCATCTAATTTCATAATTCTCAAAAAAAATTATCTAATTTTTTTTCAAATTTCGTGATTTTAAATGTCCATTGTAGCCTTAATATGTGAACTGGATTCGAGCAGTAAACTTTTAAAACGTTCACTTGCATAAAATTATATCCATTACTATCTGAATGGTATTTTTAATATAAAATATGTCTAAGAACCTTCTTTTTATCAACATTTATCAATATATTTGAGTAACACCCACTTTATTGCAGTAAGAACATTTTAAATAAATTACTTTTTGAAATTAAATTTTATGCATCTTGTAAAAGAGAATGATTTGAAGCAAAGATTCATCTTGTTGTAAAGTATGCGCGTAAATCACCTTTGCTTGGAAGAATGGAGAAACCGTTTAAAATGTAATGTGACATTTTCTAGATACAAATTACTACTATTAACTTAAAATGTCCCAAGTTTTAATATTACTGGCATCAATTTAAAATGATTTACTGCAGTTTTATGTATAACTGCATATGGAAAACTTATAGCTGTATTGCGGAAATTAACATTATAGATGTTGACAGATGTGTAGCTATTTAATTTTATTTTGTTGAACCAGTCGAAATTTTGCTAATATTCAATATTTGCCTTAAAATAAGTTAAAAAATATATCTGATGAACGTGAACTTTAAAAGTGTTTAATTAAAGAAGATTTTTCAAAAATCTTAATTCTCAAAAGAATTCTTTTATTTTCTGTCAAAATCACAGTAACTAAAAAATAATTTTATATGAAAAGCAAAACAACCATTTTATATAACAATAAAATGTTTTTTTTTCCAATAAATGAAATTTCATTAGCTCGTCTTAATCAATAATTCTTCATTTAAAATGCAGAATTCATTTCTGTATGGATATAACTTCTTTTACTGCTATTTTGGGAAACGAAGAACTCAAAAACAGTTCATAACTTTTATATTTATGAACAAATATGCATAATTTTTACTATATTACCAATGATATTTTGCAGAAGCGTATTGCATTTTACTCAAAATTTACTTATGTATTTGAGTTTTGTAAAATTAATGCATCGAAAAAGTAAATTAAGGGGCAGCGGATATTAAAAACAAATTCCTGTGTTTCCAATGTTACAGGCCAAACCCGATTTTAGGCCAAACTAGATTGGCCTAGGCCAAACCGGTCCATCCTAACGCCCATGGGATAAACTAGTTTTTCCTAAGCCAAACCAGTCTATCCTAACACCCATCGGATAAACTATTTTTTCCTAGGCCAAACCGATCGGATAAACTATTTTTTCCTATCCTAAAGCCCATCGGATAAACTAGTTTTTCCTAGGCTAAACTAATCTATCCTAAGGCCCATAGGACAAACTAGATTTTCCTAGGCCAAACTATTTTGGCCTGACTCTTTTAGGATATACTAGTTTAGACTGCTGTTTATTGGTCTGAACTAGTTTATCCTAAGCCGATCTAGTTTATCCTATGCCAATTCAATTTGGCGGGATTTTATTGAATTCAATGACCGCCTCAACGCCAACATCCTTGTTTGGCCTTGGCTGATCTAGTTTATCCTAGGCCAATGTAGTTTTACGTGTTTTTAGCTCACGGGTGTCAAAGCCAGAGAAATAATGGGCTTACAGGTTCTATATATGCATGTACGCATGCATGTACGCACGTATGTACGTATGTAAGTATGTGCGTACGTATGTACGCAACGCGATAACTCTTGATAGAGATATCCGATTTGCTTCAAATTTTGGATGTAGGTTCATTCTAATGAGGTACTTTTCTGATTAATTTTGAGAATTCATTGTATAAGAATAAAGGGGACCGAACTGGAGGCTAATCCACCACCGTGAATTTAGAGAAATGGATTTATCATGCAGAATTATAAGTTTTCATTTAAAATTTTAGTTATAGGATCATTGTGACAAGGCGCCTCTGTGATTAGTTGTGGATGTTTATTGTTTAAGTCTAAAAGAAAGGGCAATGTAGGTAACACACATAATTTAGATAAATGGTTTTTGACGCAGAATTGACGAATTTGCTTCAAATTTTGAATGTAGGTTCTTTCTGATAAGGCGATTCCCTGAATAGTTTTGAGGGTTTAATGGTTAAGTATGAAGAGAAAAAATGAAGGATTGCCCTCTTACCTAGAAAAACTAGTTTATCCTATGGACATTTAGATAAACAAGTTTGACGTAGGAAAAACTAGTTTATCCAATCGGCGTTAGGATAAAATATTTTGGCGTAGGCAAATTTAATTTGGCTCGAAATCGTGTTTGGCCGGTAAAAAACATGTATTTCACAAGAATAAGTATAAATGTGTGTAAAGAGTCATTGCTTATAACATCAACACAGAAATTTAACATGTCCACCGTAGAGATATGATGCATTGGACATGGTGTTTGTTTATTTTTTTTTCTTCAGACTCGTGCCAACTGAGATCAGACTTGCATTTATTATTATTATTATTACATATTCGAGCCAGATCAGAGCTGAACATAATTTGGAATCGAACTGCGTTTTTCATTTTTGAGAAATTAATTACCTATCGACAAATAAGCTATTCTTGTCACGGTGTCAAGTTTTTCTCGTGCAAACCTCTAACAGTATTCTGTCACCCTTTGGAAGAAAATACATTATACAAGGGTGATAGCAAAACCACTTTGAACAAGGTTAGCAATGGATCAGTAGTCGCGATTAATATTAAAAAGAATATTGTCCAGGTAAACTGATGGCTTTGCATTCACAGGCTCTTTACACTAATTGTGTATTACAGCCTTATTTTTTTAAAAGAATAACACCCTCGAAAAAATAAGTAAGGGGGATTACTTTTTTCCATTTCCCCCAATTATACTTAATCATCGAACTCCAAAACTAATCACAGATACGCTTTATAAAATTAAACAATTATCTAAAATTTGAATCAAATCAGATAATTCTGCTCAAAAAAATCATTCATCTGAATTAAGGAGGGTAATCATTAAACCCTCAAAACAATTCAGGGATTCGCCTTTTAAAGAAAAAAAAACTATATTCAAAATTTACGGCAAATCGGATAAAACGGCATAAAAACCCATTTATCTAATTTAACACTAGAAGCGCCGTTGGGGTCATTTCGCATTTTTTTTCAATTTCCAATGCTTTATTTCAACATGTAAGCGAACACCGCAGTTCATATTTTTTTACTTTTTCTAAAATTATATTAAGCGTACTGTGACAATGTTTCATCTTTCTATATTAATTATTAAAAAAAATAATCAAAGAAATACCTAAAACAGCCAACAGGTGTCATTTTGACCCCCATAAGAAAAACGATAAATTTTCAACACAAAGTCTGTTTTTGAATTCGCCATATCTCGGTTTTGATACTGCGCATGGGGGAACACACATTTCTTATCGCAATGACAAAAAAGAAAAAAGTAAACTCCAGTTTTACTTTGTTTCGATGACGCATAGCGACGCGGAGAGGGGGGGGGTTGGGGGTAGTCTTCTCTCTATTGCGCGCGCACCTTCAATTAGGTGGGGGCGTTCTTCTAAACATACTGACTCTTCTCTGAAATGCGCACGCATCCTAGCAACGCTGGCGTACTACAAAATTTTTGGAGGGAAAATCGTTCTTCTAGAGCTACGGCCAAAAACGAAATTTGAAACCATTTTCCACAGCAGTGTTTTTCTCAAAGATTTCGATTGCGACAAAAGTGTAGTCTTTTTCCTTTATAAAAAAAATGCGGAGAGGATTGAGTACACAGGAGTGCCTTGTGCTCCTGGAGCTGTTAGATTCAGATATGAGTGGTGATGACAGTAATGATGAAGATTTTGGCATAGATAATGTGAATTTACAGAATGCGTCGTCTTCTGAAAGCAGTGACAGTGATGCTGTAGAATATATTACCAATGTGATTTCCCCTGTTTCTCGAGGATCAGGAACCTCACGTGGACGTGCGCAAAAAAGAGGTAATAAGATATCTAATCTTTCTGTTGTCAGCAGTAACGAAAAGTACACGTCATCCAGCGGTATTCTTTGGACTCCGATGAACCTTAGCACCCCTACTTCTACTACAGGTCGCACACCAGCTCGAAATATTATAAAAATTGCTAGTGGACCAACACCTTATGCTCGTCACAACATTGGGGCTAATCCAGCTTCAGCCTGGCGTTTGATGGTGTCTGAAACAATGGTGAAACGCATTCAAACATGCACAGTTGCTGAAGCACGACGTCAGCTAGGAGATGACAGCAATTGGTATGTTACTCTGGTAGAACTGGATGCTTTTTTCCCCCTCTTATACGCCCGTGTGGCACTAGGTCATTCAAAGCTTTGTGCAGATGACTTATGGAATAAAAGTTGGGGACCACCTGTGTTCAAAGAGATAATGCCACGCAATCGTTTTCGTGAAATCATGCGATATCTCAGATTCGATCTGCGAAGTAGCAGATCGGAACGCCTGGCCACGGACAAATTTGCTCTCGCTTCAGAAACTTGGAAGAAGCTGATTGAAAATTGTTATTTATGTTATAATCCTAGGGAAGAAATAACCGTTGATGAACAGTTGTTGCCTTGTAAGTCAAGGTGCAGATTCATCCAATACATGGCAAATAAATCGGACAAATTCGGCATCAAGTTCTGGCTAGCAACTGATGTAAATTCGAAATATGTGTTAAATGGCTATCCTTATTTAGGTAAGGATGAAGAGCGGCCAACGGATTTACAACTTGGAAAAAGTGTAGTGCTGAAATTACTACAAACATATCTAAACTCCGGTCTCAATGTCACTACTGACAATTTTTTCACGTCTGTAAAGCTTGCCGATAAACTTTCGGCAAAGAAAATCCCACTCGTTGGGACGATGCGTCTAAACAAGAAAGAATTGCCTCCTATTGCCCGCGATATATCTTCCCCACGATACTCATTTTCTACACTGAAAAATGGAAATAAAATACTCACGATATACAGGTGCAAGAACAAAAAGAATGTCGTGATTCTGAGCACTATGTACATGAATGTGTTTGCAGAAAGTAGTGTAAAGAAGAAGCCGAACATTGTTGTTTACTACAATAAAACTAAATGTGGTGTAGATGTAGCAGATCAGATGCTACGAAAATATTCTACAAGATGTGGAACTCGCAGATGGCCTCTTCACGTCTTTTATAACGTCCTTGATATTGCTGCACTAAATGCTTGGATAATTTTCAAAGAATGCTCAAAAACCTCAATTTCACGTCGGGAATTTATTCTTGCCCTTGTGGAAGAATTGAGAAGTAGCGCATTATGCAACAGATTCCCCTCAATTGATCGACCACAGACCCTGAAGCGAAAGAAATGTGCTTTTCAACATTGCAAGGGACGAAATAAAACTTCTGCAAACTGTGAGGGATGTCAGAAAACATTTTGTGGTAAGTGTGTTGATGTCACCATCAAGCACGTATATTGTATTACTTGTGCTAATGTCTAAATAACTTTGGAATACATTTATATGCTTATTCAGGAATTATGTTTTTTATTTTCTCTCTTTGAAACATGCTGTACGCTAATTTCTATTATTTTATTTTTATTTTTTGTTTCTTTTCTTATCAATTTTATTGTGTAATATTATATATATATATATATATATATATATATATATATATATATATATATATATTATTAAATCTATTGTATTTGTGTACTATTGTGTAGTAAAATATTTTGAATTATACATTGTCATTTATATAATGCCATTTCAAAAGAATGTAAAAATTGGGATAAACGATCTCTAAAAACTAAATAAATAAAAAAGAAAAAGTTATAAAACCTTTAAAAACTTTTATATTTTTCAATTTAAACCTCATTTATCATTTAAAAAATATATTTATTTTAATATGGCTTGAATTTCTCATGGGGGTCAAATTGACACCAAACGGCGGTTTTAGGTATGTACAAAATCCGGCTGTTCTAGTGTTAAGGAAGGTGATAAAATGTGTATAGCCCATTATACTTAACCAAAAGGAAAAACCCATATTAATTAAAGAAACGCTTGATCAAATGAATTCATGTCCAAAATTTTAAGCAAATTGTATAATTTTGTATTATAACCAATTTACTAATATAAGAAAAGAAATAAATTGTAATTTTCCCCCTCATATTTAGCCGAAGAGCTACAAAAGTTAGTCAGTGAAGCACTTCATCAGAATGAACAAATCCAAGATTTGCAACAAATTTGTTAATTTTGCATGAAAAATCAATTTGCCAAAATTAGGCGGAACCCACCCCCCCCCCGTTTTTCCCGTTGTTCTTATTCAATTAACCACCGAAACTAATTAGGGAAGCGCTTTACCAGAATTAATCTATTTCTAAAATTTGAAGCAAATCAGTAAATTCTACGTGAAAAAAGCATTTACATAAATTATGGGGCGTTACTCCTATCTCCCCCTTCCTTTATACTTAAAAAATGAACACCTGCAACTAATCATGGAGGCGCCTCAAGAAAATGCTCCTATATCTAAAATTTGAATAAAATATGCTAATAATGCATGGAAACCCATTATTTGAATTGAAGAAAGGGACGAATTAGCCTCTCGCCCCCCCTCCCTCCCTTATTCTTCTCCATTGACCTCCCAAAATTAATCAGAAAAGTTCCTCATAAGAATAAACCTATATTGAAAGTTTGATGCAAATCGAGTATTTCTATCAAGAATTATTGCTTTACGTGCTTAGGTACATACATAGATACAGAGCCTACGGCCCCATTACTTCTCATACTTTAATAGCCTGATGAGATAAAAACACGTCAAACTACATTATTTCTATCAAAAGTTATCGCACATACGTACGTACGTACATACGTACATACATGCGTACATACATACATACAGAACCTGTGAGGTCATTATTTCTCTGGCTTTGACGCCCTTGAGCTAAAAACACGTTAAACTACATTGGCCTAGGATAAACTAGATCAGCTTAGGACAAACAAGAGTGTTGGCATTGAGGCGGTCATTGAATGCCATAAAATCACGCCAAATTGAATTGGCCTAGGATAAACTTTATCGGCCTAGGATAAACTAGTTCAGACCAATAAAAACAGTCTAAACTAGTTTATCCTATAAGACTTAGGCCAAACTAGTTTGGCCTAGGAAAATCTAGTTTGTCCTATGAGCCTTAGGATAGACTAGTTTGGCCTAGGAAAAACTAATCTATCCGATAGGCGTTAGGATAGACCGATTTGGCCTAGGAAAAACTAGTCTATATGATGGGCGTTAGGATAGACCGGTTTGGCCTAGGAAAAATTAGTTTATCCGATGGGCGTTAGGATAGACCGGTTTGGCCTAGGCCAATCTAGTTTGGCCTAAAATCGGGTTTGGTTTGTAACACCAACAAATTCATTTGAAAATTGGCAAACGTATTAATGGCAAGCTAAAATATTTCTGTTAAAAATTTATTGGTTATTCGATTTCGGGTCCGGATCGAATACCCAAACCGCGCGACTCCTATCCTGTGTTACCATGCACCCCCCCCCCTCTCCGTCGGGCAAGTCCTGGCGCCGCCGCTGCTCTGGGAGAAACTCTGGTTCTATAATATTGAAATACAAAAACCCCGAAGCAAAACTAAAATCCGATTTTCATCTCTAGTTAAATGGAAAGAAATTGAAATCCGAAAAATAATGTTTGGAGTTACAACGATTTTTAACTATCCCATTTAAACCAGTACTAACCATATGAAATTGTTGTACATTTTATGTTGAATTTTAGGATGTGATTTTCTTAGCAAATTATATGGTTAACCATCACAAAAAAGAAAAAACAAATCAAAATTCTAACTCAAAAGATTTACACGTTTTACACGTTTCCTAGAACTGTTAAAGTAACATTGTTGTTTGAATTGTGCGCATTCCAATTTGTGCCTAATCCCTTAATACTTGATGAATTATTCAAACGACTATAACTCTGTGAGTTTTGATGATATGAAAATGCAACTTTTTGTGTACTATTCAGGACTGGATAAAGAAAGTTTTCCTATTTGGGATTTTTATCCTATGGGGGCCGTATAAAAATTTAATTTTCGTAATTTTTGCAATTAAAAGTATGGGTTTTAGGGGCAATATTTATGGAGATAGCCTATTGTTTCGATATTTATGACTCACTCTGTATATTTTCGTATTCGACATTAGATAAATTTGTGCATCTAGTTTTATAGTTCTCGAAAAGAAAAAATACCCAATTCTTTGAAAAAATTCATGATTTTAAATGTTCCCTATTGCCTAAATATCTGAACTGGATTCCAGTAGTAAACATTTTAAATGTTTCACATGCAGAAAAATATATTCATTATTACTTAAATGATATTTTAAATATAAAATATGTCTGAGATTTTTACACATTCGTCAATATAATTCAATATATTTGAAGAACATCCACTTTATAGTATTCAAGAACATTTTATATAAATTACTTTTTGAAATTAAATTTTATGCATCTTGTAAAAGAGAATGATTTGAAGCATCGATTCATCTTGTAGTAAAGTGTCCGCGTAAATCACTTTTATTTGTTAGAATAGAGAAACATTTTAAAATGTAATGTGACATTTTCTATATGCAAATTACCACTATTAATTTAAAATGTCCCAAGTTTTAATATTACTGTCTTGAATTCCAAATTACTTTTTGCAGAATTATTTATCGCTGCATATAGAAAACCCATAGATTTATTACGCAAATTAACATTATAGATCATTAAAAATGTGTAGCTAGTTAATTTTATTAGGTTGGTTTTATTTGGACTGGTTGAATTTTTTTAAGTCTAGCATAAAAATAACTTGAACAAAAGATAACATCACCGTAAACCATATACATTAAAATTCGCATACATACCTATACATACACACATACATACATGTATAACCATTATAGAATACTACATATTATTATCCGTTCTAAATATAAATTACAAATTGATTATTAAAACGGATACCTTTTAAATTTTGAACAAATTATTAAGTGAAATTTTTATTAATAACGTTTTAAGACTACACCAAATACTAATAAATAAGGTGTTAAATAAAATTAAAATGATAAAACTTTAAAATTTGGTAAAAGATGACTATGAATAAAAAGATAAACGAATAACACATATTGGAAACATGATAAGTTTTACATACATTCTCAAACTATTTGTAACTTAAGCATTTTATAAAACAAAAAAATATTCCAGTTGCCCCATATATATGGGGAAACTGGACCAGTGAAAAAAAAAAGAATGATATATAGATTTTTTTAGACATTAAAATGTAATTTAGAAAACTTTTCACTAGTAAAGTGAATCTAACTTAAAGTATTTACAAAGGTTCAGAATTTGACTCAAGTGAGCTTTAGCTTTAGGAAACTGAATTGCCAGAATTATATTGTAAAATCGTGGCCCCATTGCCACACTTAATCTTATGTTCTGGGTTTGTGCCTATTTTGAACATTTTCGACTATGAGAGCTACAGAAATTTCTCATTTATTTTATTAAAATTAATTTAATTAATTCCTTGATTAATACAGAGTAATAATAAGAAAAAATTTAAATGCATACAGTATATATTTTTAATTCAATAAAGTATTTATGAATGTATGAAGTTATATTTGAAGATAAACAACAAAATTATTTTAAATAATGAATTAAGTTAATTGAAATATTAAGTTAAATGAAATTAAAATATATAATTAGATTTTAAACCGTTAAAATTATAACAATAGTAAAAAATAACTTAAAGTTAATAAAAATTGTCTCTACTAAAAAAAAAAAAAAAATAATAATAATCCTAAGATAGCAAAATAAAATTAACCTATCAAAATAGAGCCCTATCAAATGGAATTCAGTATTTTTGTCACAAAAAAAGTAGTATTACACTGCAGAATTACTTAAGGGATGGCGCCAGCACTGTGATTTCCAAAAAACTTTACCAAGAACGACGTTCTCTCAAGTTGCTCCGTAAGACATTACTGGGTGTCCATACTTGGGGAAATCCTTAAGGCCCTACACTAGGGACAGAAAAAGACCCGGATGATAATGTAAAGTTTACGGGAGCGTTCTTTTAAAATATTTCGCTGAAATTTTAATAATTTTATGTGATTTTTTGCACAAGATAATTGAGGACGATCCAACCGGCCTAGTTTTGACTTTTTTGATTTTTCTTATAATTTTTTTACATTACGGTAGTTTTAATTTCAGAACCGGTTTAAACCGGTTTCGAAAGTTAAAGTATTTTTTTTAATTAAAACCAAAACTGAAAAATCCCTGTCGGCTGGGCCTATAGGCGGAGGTAGATTTCGAAGAGTTCTCATTTCAACAAAACAAAAAAAATATATGATTAGAGACAAACCCAGTTTAATAACTTCATTTGGCTGTGTATGAAAATTTTTTTATTTCATTTTTCTGCAAAAACTGGTTTTATCAGAATCATCTTAAGAAAAATTCAGCTCAAATGCCCCTTTTGACAACATATTTTGAAATAGATTCTGAATTTATTAAAAAATCGACCAAAACAGTACATTATATAATTCCTAAATAACAAAAAACTGTCAGTTGAATGCATTTGAGAAAAAAAATGAATTTAAAAATGAGTCGCAAAATAACCAGTTTGTTGTTTGAATACATCCTTAATTCCTTAATCATGATTACTTCGGAAAATTTTGTGCGAAATACTCACTTTGACAGCATTTTTTAAAATATATTCTATCTTTATCAAAAAACTGGCCAACGCGTCACAGTATATAGTTCCTAAATAAGAGGATCTGTAAATTGGATGCGTTTGAGAGCGAAAATGGATTTTAAAACGAGTCATAAAAAACGCAATTTGCTATGTGAAAACTTCCTTAAATTTTCAAATCACGAAGACTTCGGGAAATTCTGTTCAAAATACCCTTTTTGGTAGCCTTTTTCAAAATTTATTCTGTCTTTATCAAAAAAAAAAACGATCAATGCATCACATTATATAGTTCCTAAATAAGATGATCTGTAAATTGGATGCATTTGAGAGCAAAAATGGATTTAAAAACGAGTCAGAAAAAAACGCAATTTCCTATTTGAACACTTCCTTAAATTTTCAGTCACGATGATTTCGGAAAATTCTGTTCGAAATACCCTTTTTGGTAGCATTTTTTGAAATATATTCTGCCTTTATCAGAAAATTGACCAATGCGTCACTTTATACAGTTTCTAAATAAATGGATATACCATTTGGATGCGTTTAAAATCAAAAATGAATTTAAAAATGAGTCAGAATATAAGCAGTTTGGATTTGAGGTTTTTTCTCCAACTCCTATTTCTGTTTAATTTCTTTTTGCTATACGAATTGGTCCTATGAAAAACTTGTCAATATAAAAGTTGTAGATATTTTTGAGAAGATGTAAAATAAATTTAATCAGATTTGATATCTTAAAAATTGTCGGAGTTATGGATTTTTCTCTTTTTTAAGCGCCCTTTTTCTTTTCGTTTTTATTTTTTTCATCGGTAAATGTTGGGCCTATCAAAAACTTGTAAATACAAAAGTTTTATATAATTTTAAGAACATTTACAAAAAAATTAGTTGGACTTGATATCTTGAAAATTGACGAAGTTATGATTTTTTTTCTCTCAAAATCCCTGTTTTTTTCGCCCCTTGAGCCCACTTCTAAATTCATCAAAAATCTGTCATGCATATGCTTTTAGCCCACTTTAAGATGCAATATAAACTTTAAACCGATTCGATATCTACTTTAATTAAGAAGTTATGGCGTTTTTTCGGTTTTCACAAAAACGCCCCCTATTCCGACCCCCTTGGTCCGAATTTGCCCATTAGCGAACTTAGCCGAGATTTTATCCCCTTTGATTTTATGTACCAGTTTGGTGGAGATTGGTGAAGAATTATAGAAGTTATCGTGTCCATAAAAAAGTGAGATATATATATATATAGATAGATAGATAGATATATAAACTGGTGCGATTGCAATAGGTAGTATTTCTTACGAAATCTATCTAAAAGTAAAAACTAGGCCGGTTGTGGATCGTTCTCAGCTATCTCGTGCAAAAAAATCACGTACAAATATTAAAATTTAGGCGAAATATTTGAAAAGAACGCCCCAGATGCTTTACATTATCATCCGGGTCTTTTTCTGTGTCTAGTGTTGCACCTTAAAAGACTTTTCCTCGGGAAGTCCTTATCTCATATTTTTAGTATTTGGATGAACTTGGGAGCTCTTGGGGAAGAACCCAAGAACTTCCAAAATACATTTTTTCTTTTACATTGTATTCGATAAATGGAAGCAAATACACTGGCCAGATGCTGCACAAATCTACCCTCATGCTGATTAACTTTAGTTTCAGTTACAGGATTAGTTAAAACACGATTTGCATATCAGAATGCAATATGTTTTTCAAGTCACAACTTAATAAAAAACGACCGAAAGCCAACTTCAGTAGAGAAGGTTTACCATTGTGTTGCCCTGTTGCCAGTCCTACATGTTTTCATATCTATGGGTGAAGGAAAACACAGGGGCAAACCAACCAATCAATCAATAAAATCTGCTCTGCATTAGGATTCCACTTTGATGTGACTTAGCAGAGTAGTTGCATTTTATCAAGTTCTGCCTGATATTGGAATATCAGCGGTCAACTCGATGAGGTGATAGTCTTTGCACCCTGTGGAAGCTAAGTGTTCCCCCCTCGCACCTCCCACAAACAGGTCCTGTAAATCGGAAGTACTGTTCGGATTTTATCGTGCTTACTCACATAATGTAGTCACCCATGATAATATAAATTTCTGTACCCTCGTATTCGGAATATGAAATCTATTTAAGTTTTTCTAGCTATTAATATTTTTGTTCCCACAGTAAAAATAAAATAAAATAAAATAAAATAAAATAAACAGATTATGTTTCGAAAAATTCAAATTCATGTTAAATATTATTAAATTTGTCAAGAAATGTACTTTTATATTTTAAATTCTTTTCAAATTCTAATAACAGATTCTATTAAGTTGTATTAAAAGAATGTTTGCACTCCCAAAGATTCTAATTCAATTTATATTTCAAAAACAGTTTTTGCCGAGAAAGACAAAAGTAAAAGAATGTAGTTTATATAACTCATTTTCCACTTTCTTTATATTGTTACTGTTGTTTTTTAATTCTCTTTTCAACGTTCAGATTTGATTATTTATCCTCCTGAGATAAAATGTCATATAATTTTTTTACGACCTTTAAATACAATCTTTGTAATGAACTTAACTACGGATTTTTGTTTTATATTTTTTGTAGATGGGAAATAATTTAATTTAAAAATATGACATTGTGACTTATTTAATAAGGTAGAAAGCATAGAAAACATTTTAATAATGTTTCAGAAAATAAATCATTTAAGGTACATAAGGAAAAAAAAACAAGTGAATCACTTTTTCGAACAGTACATATATGATTTGTTGTTCTATTCTGCTTCCTTTGCTAGTTATTTCCTTAACCTTCCGGCGGGTGCGCCGTTGTAAAAAGTACAACATTCACGTTCTTTTTTCTTTAAAACAAAATTCAAGTAGAAGTGTGTGTTAATAACCGTTTCTATACGTTTATTGGATCACTATACCTAGTTCCGGAAAGTTATTTGTTTTTCAGATTGCGCAATTAGTTGCACCTGTCATTTGAATCTTTTAACACTGCATGAAATGCGCAAGGTTTATCTGTAAACAGCCTTCAAAAAAGCAAATCTTATGCTTGATATGGGAATGGATAATTATAGATGAAACATAGGACTAATTCTGTAAGTCCGAAATTACTTAATTAATGTTTAGTAATTCATTATTATTCTTTTGTCTGTATGATTGTTGTAGAAAGTAGCTTTTTATACTCCTAAACTTCTGATTTAATATGTTGTAGCAAAATGAGTGTATTGCAAAATACGTTCATAAATTGTGATCAGAGACAACTTTTATGATATTTGTAAGTTAAATTATTTGTAAAATTAAAATACAACAGAAATAATTGATTGTTTTTCACAATTATGGTTTTACAATTTACAACGGGCGCCCGCTCATGTGATGAAAATTTGCACTCTCGGCTAAAGGTTAAGAAAATAATTATGAATGATTTTAAATGTAGCAAGCAGACAATTGCAAGGGGTTATTATACCGTTGACAGTTTGTTTTTTTATTTTGAAAAGCGAGTACAAAAAACATTTCTTTGGATGTTGCTTCGTATTTATTTCAAAAAACTAAATTCAAAATGTTAGATATGTTTCAACATTTCAAATACATTGTGTTTTTAGGTTGAATAAATAAATAAATGAATAATGCTGCCGGTTCGGCCTACGGGTGCAGGAAAATTTGGAATTTAGGTGCTAATTGAACTAACAGAAAGTATATTATGATTAAAGGTAAACCCAGTTTAACAATTTTATTTCTTTTAGAGAGGTTTTTGAAATTCACTTTTTTATAAGAGTTAGTTTTATCAGAATGATGTTAAGGCAATATTAAAACATATATTTTTTTCCTAAGCTCATCAACTAAAATTTTCTAACACCGTTTCAAACTTATTTTTAACAGAAAATCTTGCTGACGGGATGTTTGAATTTATTTATATAAGCGACTTAGTGTTTTTATTATTCGTTATTTTAATTAAAAATAAATTTACCAACAATTATTTCCACGGCCATATTTTTTGTTTCCAATACTATCTCTCGGATGAATTCGGCTCGAAATTCCCACTTTAACAACATTTTTTGAACTATATTCTGCCTTTCAATAATATAGATCTAAATGAGAGAACCTTCGTATTGGATCCATTTGAGAACAGAAATAAATTTAAAAATGAGTTAGTAGCAATTTGTTATTTATATGCATCCTTAGTTTTTCAAGCACGATCGCTTCGGAAAATTTGGATCAAAATACTCACTTAACAGCCTTTTTTGAAATATATTTAGCCATTAACAAAATACGACCATAACGACACATTACATAGTTTCTAAATAAGAGAACCTTCAAAATGGATACGTTTGACAGCAAAAGTGAATTAAAAAATAAGTCAGAAAATAAGCAATTTGTTATTTGAATATTATTATTTTTCCAGCACGTTTGCTTCGGGAAATTTGGTCTACAATGTCTACTTTGACAGCATTTTTTTTTAAAGATATATCCTGTCTTTATAAAAAAATGGACAAATACGGCATATTTTATACTTTCTAAACAAATATGCCTGTCATATATATATATATAGTGTGTCAGTGTGTGTCACTATTTATGGAGATGATAACTTCTATAATTTTGTTTAAATCTCTTCCAAACTGATACATATAATCTCGGTCAACAATATATTTATGGGCAAAATTGGACAAAGAGGGTGCAAATAGGGAGGGTTTTTGTGAAAACTGAAAAATCTCCATTATTTTTTTATTAGTATAGTTATCGAATCAGCCTAACTTTTATATTATTTCTAAAAAATGGGACAAAAATTTATGTATAATAAATATTTATAAAATTAAAAATGGGATAAAGGGGCGAAAAAATAGGGCTTTTGGGAGAAAAAAAAAATCATAACTTCGTCAATTCTCAATATACAATATCCAATTAAATTTATTACAAATTTACTTAATATGATCTAAAATTTTGATCTAAAATTTGATCTAAAATCTGAGAATTTTTAATTAAAACAACTCTGCTTGCAAAAAAATAAAAAATAAAAAAAGAGAGGGGATGGAAGAAGAAAAAAATCCATAACTTCGACAATTCTTAAGCTATCAAATATGATTAAATTTATTATACGTCATCTCAATAATATTTACAACTTAGATTTTGACAAGATTTAGATAGGACCAATTCTTATAGCACAAACAAATGAAACAAAAATAAGAGTTGAAGAAAAAATATAATGAAGTTTGTATTCCAGTCCAAACTGCTTATATTTTGACTTATTTTTAAATTCATTTTTGTCTCAAGCGCATGCAATTGGCAGATTTTCTTATTTAAGAACTATATAACGTGCCGTATTGGTCGATTGCTTCATAAAGGCAAATATATTTCAAAAAATGTTATCAAATTGGGCATTTTGAACAGAATTTCCCGAAGCGATCATGATCGAAGACTTGGGGATGTATTCAAATAATGAATTGCTTATTTTCTGACTCATTTTAAATTATTTTCTTCGCTCAAACACATACAATTGACAGTTTCTCTTATTTATGAACTGCATAATGTGCTGTATCGGTCATTGTTTTCATAAGGTAAGAATACATTTTAAAAGATGCTCTCAAAGTGGCCATTTTGAACTAAATTTTCCTTATAATGATTCTGATAAAGCCAAATCTTAGAGAAAAATGAAATAAAAAACAAAATAAAAATAAAAAGTGGCCAAATAAATTTGCTGAGCTCAATTTATCTCTAATTATATTATGCTTTTTAATGGTGAAATGAAAACTTAACTTCGAAAATTACCTGCCCCTGTAGGCAGAACCAACAGAGGTTTTTGTTTTTGTTTTATTTTTATTTATTTATTTATTTATTTATTTGCGTTAAGAATTTGTCTTTTAAAATGCTTGTCAATAAAAAAGATGCAGATAATGTAAGATTTATAAGAAAATTTACTTTATTCGAAACCTTGAGATTTGACTAAGATGTGATTTTTTATTCTCCCGAAAACCCTATTTTTTTCGCCTCTTGAGCCCATTTTTAATTTTAGCGAAGGTCTCTTATACCCAGTATTTGGCTACTGAAAAATTGATTGAATATCAATTTTAATTAAGACGAATTTTTTTTCACAAAACTTTTCCCAATTTTACCTATTAACGACCTTAAACGAAATTTTATGTACCTTGATTATGTATGTAAATTTGGACGCGATGTGGGCAGAATTATTGAAGTAAGCTTGTCCATAAAAGAGTGAAATAGATAGATAGATAAAGTTTTTTACTGTATGTTGTTTTGGGCTATATGATTCATGATCAGTATACGTCTCCAAAAATTTTCAGAAATTCAAACATAGGGAAGAATGTAATAGATAGTATTTCATATGAAATCTTCCTAAAGTAAACGTACTTCGACATTAATAGTGTAGCCAATCCTTTCGTAAAAGTACTTGAAATAAAGTCATGGCATAAAAATAACACTAACAAAACATGATATTAAAACAATAATTGACAAACCAAATTTATGATAAACATATACCTGTCATTGTGTAGTTATTTTAGTTATTGCTATAGGAGTTGAATTGGATGGTTTTATATGCATCTATCCAATTGTTATAAATATGTCAGAATTTATATTACATCCTGCTTTTGGCACGTACATGTGCTTTGTCGTAAGAAAATTTCCTATTTAATTCTTTTTGAAGTAGAATCTACAATTAAGATTGAATGAGAAATTTGGATATAGGTAACCAAATAATAAGCTCAAAATGCTAAATTCAGCAAGGATGAATGAATTTCTAAACACTCATGAAATTCAAACATTTTAGATATAATTAAAGTGTTTTTGCTCTTGGTTTTCCAGAAGAAAAAGGTATTAAATTTTACTGTACAATGTTATTCGCTGTGCTATACAAGGCATTATAAAATTAAACTTTAAACACGGTTGTATAACTATCTAGATAATACTGGTGATTCCAATATTCTTATTTAAAAATGTAATTTTAACTTTCTACTACCTTGGCGGACTCTCAATTGTAGATTTGCTCTAAAAAGATCTAAATAGGAACTATTCTTAACACACAGCACATGTACGCTCCAAAGAAGAATGCAATATAAATTCAGACATATTTAAAATAATAGGCGAGATGAAACTAAAGCCATCGAATTCAACTCCTATATGAATAATTAAAATGCTACACAATGGGAGATGTATGTTTATCATATTATTCCAAGATACAACCATTCCTTTGTTTTATTTTTAAAAACATTTAAATTGAAAATAATTTTGGGTAAATTCTTTATATTATTTTTTGAAGCCACTTCACCATTGCTCTATACATGGAGTGATAACAAAGACCAGATTTCCATAAAAAAAAATATAAACACATAATCGCTTTAAGATTTTGAAAAAATTGTAATATATTAGTTAAAAATGTGGAATATAAAATATATTTAGCGAAATCATTTTATAGTTCCAAAATGTGTTAATGTTATTCTCTTTTTTGCTTCTTATTATCTAGTATCCTCCTACATTATTTAACTTTTCAAATCTGAGAGCTTCCTATAACTTATAATTTTATTTCTGAAATACTGTATAGAAGTATCCTAAACTGGTTCCAAAATTTGGTTCCAATAGTATGATTATTTAGTTAATATACTTGAACATCCGGACAGACAACTTGATCTTGTTTATCGAAAACCCTTTTTACCTAACTACAAACGCATATATATGAAAAGAAAATACCTTTATAAATTTCCTACTTATTTTTACTTAAAAATTTATAAACTTACTATCTAATTAATTCTCTATTCCTTACCAAGATTTGACTATTTAATTTTTAATTGATTAAATGATAAGATTTAATTATTTAATTTTAAAGTATTTTTAAAGTTAAAATTATTTAATTTTTATGTAATTTTAAAGATAAACTTATTTAATTTTAAGTATGGATACCCTTATTAAATTTTACGTATGTGACTTTATTACTAAAGTATTCAGCTTACAAAAGTTGTTTTATATTCTTAATTGAATGAAATTAATACATAAATAAAACAGATTCATTCATTCTTATTTAAAGAATGATATTACGTTATCATCTAAAAAATACGCTAACTATTAATTTTGAGACTTAAAAACGAGAAAAAAATTATTTTGTTTTGTAACATTCATTTTAGTATTTTAAAATGAAAGATAGTTAAAAAAAGTATATTCAATACTTCAGTTTTATCAAAGACGCATTTTATTTTGTAAAAAGAAATATTGAAATTATTTAACCCTTTTTTTTTTAATGAAAATCTTGTCTAATCGTAATTTCCTTTTACTTGCATTGAAATATTGCTTCAACACCATTCAGAGAAACTAATTTAATTTGTTTATAAAAAGCTTTTTTTAGAAGAACTGGAACAGAATATTTAAAAAAAACTTAAAAAACTCATTTTGCACTTTCTTTAATTTTCTTGACTATGCGAAGATGCACTTATTTGATCTTTAACTAAAAAGCCTTATTACTTTGTTGGAAAGTGCTAAAAAGAATTTACAAATATTTTTTAGAAAATATTTTTTTAACAACCTGCAGGAAAATAATCTCTAAATGGATAAATATGGAATTCAAAATTATGATACTTTTTCGAAATAAAATATAATGAATGATAATAATGAAAAAAAAATCGTTGTTCAAATAAATAACATACTTAAAACTAGAATGCTAAACCGAAATGAAATAAGGTTTTGAATGAATTTATGTATTTTTGTTATAAAAAAAATTAGAACGCAAGAAAACCTATTAAAAATGAAAATAAATCTTCGGAACATAAAGGTTAACATAATCAGAAGAAAATAATTTTTGACTTTATTTTTTAAACATCAACTGGTGTACGAGTGAATTTCATGTACGTCTGTTCATATTACATTATTTTTGATACAATTAAAATATTGCTTTAACTCCCATGGTCTTAAAAAATATATTTGACAAACCAATATTAAGCAGTATAAAAGAATAGTTTACACAACTCATGGTTTCTTGTCTTTTATTTTAAGTTACCAGATTTGATTTTTTGTTATTAAAAAGTTAATGTCATATGAAGTTATTTAAAAACTACTTTTATAATAGTCACTCTCACAAATAATAACAATTTCTACCAATTCTGTTTTTTCTCTTTTTTTATCAACCTGTTGGGAAATGATGTCAAAATGGTTAAATATGGAATTCAAAATTAGAATACATACCATTAGGTTTATTTGTAATAAAATGTAATAATTTTAATATGAAACAAGTAGGAAACTGCACGTCAAACGTAGCAAATGAGGAGCGTTTGTACTATAACAAAGCTTGAAAAATATTCAGATTCTGTCTTAATAGTATACAGCATTTTGGATACAATATAGTAGCGGAAATCTTTTGTGTGTCCCACTAAATTCTATCTGTTTTCTGTTATACAGGAAATAATGTGTGGTAAACTTCTAAGCGTATATTAATTTCATAAAATATATATTAGCTTAATTTAATTAAAACGAGCTACAAGCAATGTATCCTCTTATATCATAATATAATGGAATGCGTTTGTATGGCCATTTAATAAATGAAAAACATTCTTTGCACCAGATTGTATAGAATATATACTTTTGTATAGATTTCTTTGAGGCATTCTAATTTTGTTATGTTCGAAAAGGTGTAACATCATTAAAATGCACTTGAAAGTTTTTTCTATTGTTCATAATGTAACGGAATATTTGATTTGTAATTGAACTAATCATTTGATTTTAATAAAATAAAAAACGGCTAAGAAGAATTATGCAATAATTATATATTCTAAATTTCAACCGGTTTGGTTGGGTAGTAATTTGCGGACGGACAGGCAGACAGACATATAGAGGGATAGATGGGCGGACGGACTGAATGACGACTACACTGTAAAAAAAAAATCAAGAGGTTACTAAAAATTCTTTAGTAAATTTGTATTCCACAGAATTTTTTAGTAACCATTACAAACTTTTTTTTTTTTTTTTGCAAGTGAAACAAGCTTTTCTTTTGTAAACTGAACAAAAGAATTTTTTGTATAACTAACTTAAAAATTTTTAGTATGAGACACCAAGAAAATTTTAGTAATAGCTACAAAATTGTTTTTAATAACCTTTACGTGCGCCCGAAGTACAAGAGTTTTCCTTCGAGCTGCATTTAAACGTCTGAAGCGATAGATTTTTGGCAAAACCGCAATAGATGGCAGCACCAAACATTGTTATCTGCTCTGACAGGATTTTCATAATCCCTTTATTAACGAGTACTTACACTACATACATTCGGGACGTATTTGGCGGTGTCCAGTATCGAAACCGGGAACTTTTAGCCTGGAGTCCGTTACTATAACCACTATGCTATCAAGGCCACACGTGAGTTTTAGTAATAGCTATTAAAAATGTAAAACTATTAACTTTATCCATTGCTAACTTTTTTCTAATAATTCTTACAGATTTTCTTGTAACCGACTAAGATTACTAAAATTTTTTTAGTAATTACAAGGATCATTAAAGTTTTTTTAGTAGATCGACCCTTTTTTTTACAGTGTAGATACATATTTATATAGTTAGAAACGCACCTAAAAATTCTTTGTTTATATAAATAATATATTTTAAACTACAAAGTTAAATGGAAATAAGATACGGTTTCGACAGAATTTCTGTATTATATATATGTAACATCTTTAAAATGCACTTGAAACTTTTTTTCCGTATTTCATAATGTAACGCGATAATTTTGATTCTCCTTGTAATTGAATTATGCATTCTATTTTCATAAAAATTAAAATGACTCGAAAAAATTATGCAACACTTATAGATTTTAAATTTCAAACAATTCGGCTGGTTAGATTCTGCGTTATTATATGCTAATTAGCAGACGGAAGGAAGGATTGTACGACGACTAGCTACCTATTTATATGATTGCGAACGCAACAGAAGACAAGTAAGAAAAATCATGCATTAAGCATAGATTATGAAGCATTTTCCAACACTTCTTGAAATCTTCGTTAACAAAACTTCGTTATCCAGGGAAATGACGTATTATTGTTCATATCCAAATATGTATTCCAATACTTTTGAACAGCCCTGTATTTGATCTGTCGGTTAATATATAGACTATATAATGGTAAAATTTAATTTAGAAAGAAAATGCCTAACTGCTTGAAATTTTCCTTTCAGAAATTTATACTAATAGATCGAAACATACTTGAATACTTTTGTTTAACCCTGTAGAATACAAAGTACCTTTAATACACGAAAGTATTTTGCTAAAGTTTAGTTTAAAAATAAATTCTCTTTAAACTACTTAAATCAAATTTCTTGAAATTATCATCCAAAGGTGACCATGTATCCAGTTCTTTGCCTGACACTGTATATCATTTTATCTATATTCTACAAATGTTTCTTAGTAAACTAAATGCAGTTCATCGTAAAAAGCCACAACATATTTTAAAACCACCTTTAAGTAAATTACGCTCATACTTAGTAACCTTTCCGAGATCTTTTGTGTAACCCTGTAAATCTAAATGATGTAACAATTAGGATTTTCATAAACCATGTAATATGCATACATTTAGTGAAACTTAAAACTTGAGTGAAATTTCTAGTGAAACTACTAGTAAAAATTTGGCTGCCTGACATGCATTTTTCCTAAAAAAATTTTTATATTATGTAAAGAGCATGCTCATTCCCGTTTCATTCTTTATGAAGAAGTAATGACGAGCTGAAATAACAGAAACTATTTTAGTAATCTTATTTATTGTTGCAATTGGAATCGACAGAAGTAACCCAAATAAAGCAAGAAATTTTTTCTTTTTGCGGAAGCCGGAGGTAGATGTAGTACGGTAAAGTCTGATGCATTGATACAATAAAAAACATAATTATGCACTTATATTTGTATTTTACTTTTAACTGTATTTCGTTAAAGCACATTTATTGAAAAATTTTATTATATATATATATATGTAATAAAATAAAAAAAAATTGGGCCATTTTTTTTTGTTCTCTCTTAGCTTCAATTCTGAATTTGTGGAACATATTTCAATCTTAGTTTCGTAACTTGTACCAGCTAAAATTCTTTTTCTTACTTTAGTTATTAATAAATTTTCTTGCTTCTCAAAAAGGCGGGAGGTATTTCGTAAGCTTTTTACTTTCTGGAATATTCCTGGGATTTTAATTTTATTTTTTACTTTTAACATCGCGTGACAGGTGTTACTACGCGTAGCTAAAGGGCTTGTTCTTCCGAGGAAAAAATATAGTTCTTGCCAAGGACCGCCTGCTACGACCAATTAGAATTGATCATTTTTGTCCATTTGAGGCTCGAGTTCATCCTAATTGGTTTTTTAAAATGATTGACGCGGAGTGGGAGGGCGCTAGCTTTGTCGTGAAAATGATTTTTTCATTTGGTCTTTTAGGAGGTTAGAATGCATCTCTCCTTTAAACTACTCGGAAGCCATGTCATTTTTTCCGAGAATGTAGAACGTCGAGAATGTTGCAGCTTAGTGAGCGAAGGCCGTAGTGATAGATGTGTGGAACGGTGATCTGTCGAGTAACTTAAGTTCGTGCTCTAAATAATAAAGAACTAAAAAACTGATTTCTTGCATTGTTATTGGAGAAACTCCTACGAGAACAAATCCATGGCTTATCCACTTACCAGAACGACTGCTCATTCCACTATTGAGTCTTAGTGAATTGTAGTATTCTACAAGCTTATACACTATTATAGAACATCGCCGTTGTTATTATTACATATATATATATATAGGGTAACATCCCCAGTAATTGGCACATTAAGAATTTGTCTTTAAACATACTTCAATTTTCATTACAAAGAAATAAGATATTTACTTGGAAATATTTTTAAATCAAAGAATGCATATCTGTGCATATATTTTGCCCACTAAAAGCAGAAAAAAAAAAAAAAAAAAAAAAAAAAAAAAAAAAAAAATTGAAAAAGTATTTTGGCACCTAGAGCACCAATGTATGACACCTTGTGATCCAGTAATTGGCACATGTTTATATTAAAAAAAAAAAACTTTAAATTTTGCATTGGGTTTAATTGCTTTAATTGAATTTACTGTAGATGGAGATGTCATATTTCACGCTTTTGAGAGTAAGAAATCAGTATATTAATCTGAAATGTGAACACTTTAAAACAATACAATATACTTATATTAATACCTAGTAATTGGCATGCTGTCCCCAGTAATTGTCATATGAAGCTTTAATGGATTCCAATTACTGATAATATTTCATATTTTCAAATAAAAACAAATGATAATCAAAATTAGTCTATAACTTCAAAAGTACTTCCAAAATAAATGGTTTAATCTCAAATTCGTTGCGAATTCCTTGTAATTGGAATAGGTGCCAATTACTTGGAACTAGCAAAATTGAAACACCATTAATTGGCATCTATCATTAATTCAGAAATCCAAATATTTGTGTCGAGAATACTTTTACACAATTAAAGTAAACCTTTTTAACTAAACAAAACTGTTGTCAATTAAAATTAAAAATATATTATAAATAAGATAATAATGAACTGAAAAGCATGCCTTCCTTAAACCAAAGAAGAAGCATTTGCAACAAAAATGGCTAATTTGATACAAGCCATAATTGTTTCTCTTTCCTAGGCACTATTGTCATCTAGTAGCATAAATCAAAGTTATAATCTTTAACGTAAATGAGCATATAACTAGTATATGGTCTTGCATTTTTAAAAGACTGGATATAAATCTTATTTTGGGACATGTTTGTAGGATGTGCCAATCATTGGTGCATGCCAATTACTGGGGATGTTACCCTATATATATATATCATTTATATAAAAAATTATATAAATGAAGATAGATATATCTCGCCCCCCCTCCAACTTTTCCACTAGTAAATTCTAGTCACCAGAACAGGTATCACTTTCTTAACTTGGAAAAATACGAGTAAAAATTGAATCTTTCTTTTTTTATTAGCACTTTCCAACAAAGATAAAAAGGGCTTATGCATTCGGTTTATCTGGCCGTATGGCCGTCTGGACCTCTGGCCGTGCTCTAACTCTCGTAAATATACTCGGATTGCCATGAGATTTTTGGACGTTATTTAAGTTTACCCTTGCACGAACCCTATTGAAAATGAAGTTTCTACCATGATTAATATATTTACAGGGACACTCAAATGTTTTCCATTGCATTATGGCCTATGGGGAAAAATTGTTTAAAATCATTTTTAACGTTTATAACACTTTCCCAAAGTTTAAAAAGTGCTTGTGCATTGTTTCAAAAGTGCGTATGCATTCGGTTTGTCTGTACGTTTGTCAGTTTATCCGTCTGTCCATCTGTCCGCGTTCTAACGCCTGTAAATATACTCGAATTGTCTTGAAATTTTTGTATGTTATTAACGTTTACCCTAGCACGAAACCTATTGAACATGAAGTTTCTACCATGATTAGTTTATTTACAGGGAGAGTCAACAATTTTCCATTACATTATGGCTTATGGTGAAAAATCGTTTCAAAAGCATTTTAAATATTTTACACCCTGTCAAACATATTAAATTTTACATGAATTTAAGAGGTTCACTAAAATATGCATTCTATAAAATATGCGGTGAAAATATACCTATTATTCATTTACAGGACCATTCAAAAGAATTCCATTGGTCAATGGTAAAAGGGCTGGGGATAGTGTGCGACATTTTTAAATGTATTAAACTGTTTCATGTATAACAAAATTGATATATGTCACTGAGGCTTAATATTAACTATACGATACTGTATTGCATAATATGAATAACATCACATTTACAGGGACACACAAAAGATTTCAAATAGCATATTCCTTCCGATGGACTGTAATGTTTCCCATGGTAGCTGATGGGTGGATGAAATACATTTGAATTATTATATACGCATTAAGTTTCACTAAATCTTTGTACATTATAAGGGTGTGTATAAATGTTATAATTGATATACAGGGCTACCCAATAGAACTTTAACTCGCCAACTTTACTGAGTATGAGCGTAAATTACTTAAAGATGATTCTTAAATAAGGTATAATTTTTTTACGCAGAAATGCATTCAATTTACAAAGAAATGTTTGCAGAATATACATAAAATGATATACAGGGCCACGCAAAAAATCATGTACATGGACACCTATGAATGATAATTTATAACAATGTGATTTCAGTTGTTTTAAGAGTATTAGTTTAAAATGAATTCTTGCTTCTTACTGAAACGTAATAAAGGTACAAGATAAACTACAGGGCTGAACAAAAGTTTTCAAGTATGTTTCTCATTTATTAGTACAAATTGCTCAAAAAGAAATTTTAAGCTTTTTTCTTGCTAAACTAAATTTTTCCATTATGCAATATCTATATCAACTGACAAATCAAATACAGGACTGTTCAAAAGTATTTTAATACATATTTGTCTATATATCCTTATTTCCCTAATTAAAGAAGTTGTGTTAAAGATTTCATGAAATGTTGAAAAGTGCTTCATAATCTATGCTTAATGCATGATTTTTCTTACTTGTAACATTATATTAAAACAATGTAAACATTATACTAAAACAATAATAATGCAAATTAACAGAGGGAATAAAAAACTTTGCTGTTGATTTTCCAGAAGTAAAAGCTATTAAATATGAAAGTAAAATGTTATTAGAAGTTCTATACATAGTACTACAAAAATCTGCTTTAGACCCAATGAGGAGTATCATGTTTTAACGCCAAAAGGGCGAAGAAAGTCTGGTCTTAGCTGTACGCCTGGCAACACTCCTGGACTCACGATTTTTTGTTCTGTTAATGTTTTCGGAGAGAAAAGATGCGAGATATAGTGTTGACAAAGAAATTGTTATGAGAATGTAGAATCTTTAATTTCATGTAAATAATCTATAGTATTTGTATAATATGTATATAATTTCTTCCAATTAAACAAAAAAAAAGATGTCCGTTTTGAGATTATTGAATAAGTGTCAATCGCTTCAAATTAAATTTGTAATAGAATAATGCCACTGAACAAGAATTCCGACGTAACACCCAATTTATATGACTATCTAGCTAATTCTGTTGGTTCCAATATTTTTTTATTTAAAAATCCATTTGTAACTCTTTACCACCTTGGCGGGCTCTCGTAGATTCTGCTCCAGAAAGACCTAAATAGGCGCTTTTCTTACTGCACAGCACGTGTACGTTGAAAAACACGGTGCAATATAGATTCCACCATATTTATCCCTGTAGGCGAGATACAATTCAACCCCTATAGGAAAAATTAAAATAAGTAGATAGTCACAGATATATATCTATCCTGTTCGTCTAACATATAACCATTAATCAACATTTTATTTATTTACATGTATTTATTATTAAATTGAAAATACTTTACAGCAAAATCTCTATATTAAACTTTAAAGACCCTTTCTCTTTACGCCAAACTTGGAGAAATAACAAAGACAAAATTTCTATAAAATTGTTTAGAAAATATAAACACAAAAAATTGCTTTAATATTTTTTAAAAAAATGTAACATATTCATGAAAAATGTCGATTATAAAATATTTTTAGTGAGATCTTTCTAATCTCCAAAATTGTTATGTTTCGTCTATTATTGCCCGGCCTTCACATTAATTAACTTTTCGACTGTGAAACATTCCTCTAATTTAAAAATTTATATCTGAAATATTGTATAGAAGTACCTTAAACTCGTTTCAAAAAGTAACAGTAGGTCAATTCAGTTAGTATGTTTAAAAGTCCAAATGGACTACATGAATTTAGATATCAAAAACTGTTATCGCCTTAATACAAATGCAGGCATATTAAAAACGCTCTTATAAGTTTCCTATTTACTACTACTTAAAAGTTTATAAATTTCCTACTTACTTTAATTCTATCTTTGTTATCAAGATTTGATTATTTAATTTTTATGTGCGAAAATTTCACTAAGTTTTATGTATGTTACCTTTATGGTAAAGCATTCAGCTTACAAAAGTTGTTATATGTTCTTAATAGAATGAAAATAATTTATAAATCATGTAAATTAATTAATTTTTTTTTAAATGATATTACATTAGAACCTAGAAAAAGGTATTAACTATCAAATTTTGGTACTTATGAAAGAGAAAAATACAATTTTTTTGTTTTGTAGCATTTGCTTTAGTACTCTTAAATGAAACATAGTTTTAATAAAAGAATTTTTTAATATTTTATCAAAGGTGAATTTTAATTTATAAAAAAATATTGAAATTATTTAAACTCTTTTGGAATGAAATTCTTCTCTCATTGTAATTTGCTTTTACTAGCATTAAAACATTGCTTCAACTCCTCTCAGAGAAACTAATTTAATTTGTTAATGAAAAATCTTTTTTCGCAGAAATGAAATAGAAAACTTTAAGAAAGAAATTAACTTAATTCATTTTCTACTTTCTTTAATTTTCTTTTCTTTGCGAGGATGCGAATATTTAATATTTAACTCAAAAGTCTTATACCTTTCATCGCATATGACCTCTATTATGAAGAGTCTCACATATAGATTGTTGTTACACATTTTTTTTGAAGTAATGAAACTTGCAGTAGTGTACTTTGAATAAAATGTATTCATATTTGTACATTTTATTAGAAACAGTAAAAAATATATTTTTAAGTCTGATAAACGATCTTACTATTTAAATTTCATTCTCACAACAAAAGAAATTACAATAACTTTGTTCAAAAACCTTTTCAAGTTTTAACTTTGAATATTTAAACTAAAAGAATTTTAAAACATTACATTTTCATCTTAAGTGTAATCTAATTTTTCAAAGAATTTATTCAAATCTTTTAAACTCTTTCAGCTGGTCATATTAGAAATGTTTGATAACTATTGCTTTAATATTTTTAAAATATTGCTTTAACTACCACGACTTCTGATTAAACTTCAAAAAAAAAAAAAAAAAACAAATCACAGAACTAAACAGTGTAAGAAAATAGTTTATACAACTCATACTTTCTTGTATTCTTTTCAGATTTCATTATTTATTATTAAAAGGTGAAATTTCATATGAAGTTATTTACTATTACCTTTATTTACTATTACCCCGTTATTTACTACCTTTATACTAATCTATCTTTCAGATGAAAGACAAAATTACAAACAATTTCTATTAAATCTGTTTTTTATTAGTCTGTAGGGATATTAACTTTCAATGCATAAATATGGAATTCAAAAGTGTGATACAAACCATTTAGTGTATTTGGAGCGAAATGTAATGGTATTAATATGTTATTTATAACAGTAGGCGAAATGGAACTTAAGCTATCTAAAAAAAATGTAAAATGTTCATTACAAAGGTGGAATATAAAATATGTTTAGCAAGATCATTTTCTGGTTCTAATTTTTTTGGTATGCTATTATCCAGGATTCGCCTACATTACTGAACTTTTCAATTGTGAGATATTCCTCTAATTTAAAATGTTACTTCTAAAATATTGTACAGAAGAATCTCAAAGTCATTCCAAAATGTTATCATGGGTTACCTCAGTTAGTATGCTCGAACACTTAGATAAACTACTCGAACACGTTTAGTTTGTCAAAGAAAAAAAAATAAAAAAACAAGCAAGCAAAATTATGCGTTAAGCATAGATTATGAAACACTTTACAACACTTCCTGAAATTTTTAACAAAACTTTGTTATTTTGGGAAATAAGATGCTACAGTCCAAGCCAAATATGCAATGAAATACTTTTGAACAGCCCTGTATTTGATCCGTCAGTGATATATATATTCAATATAATGGAAAAATTTAGTTTAGGAAGATAATGTCTAACTGGCTGAAATTTCTCTTGCAGCACTTTATTCTGACAGATGGAAAATAGTTCAATACTTTTGTTCATCCCTGTAATTTATCCAGTATCTTTACTAAACGCCAGTATTTTGACAAATTTAGTTCAGACAAACACAACTACTGAAATCAAATTTCCAGAAATTATCACATATGGATGAACATGTAGATAATTCTTTGCGTGACCCTGTATATAATTTTATCTATATTCTACAAACATTTCCTAATAAACCGAAAGCAAATCAACGTAGAAGTGCATAAATATCACCTTTAAGTTAATTACTCTCATATTCAGTAACCTGTATGAGCCCTTTTGTGTAATCATGTATATCAACAATAACATTTATATACACCATATAATTTGCAGACATTTTGCAAAAGTTAAAAGTGCATATCATAATTAAAAATGCATTTCAACCACCCATCAGCTATCATCGATAATACACAGTATTTCGGATAAAAATATAAGGTTTGGAATATTTTGTGTTTCCCTGTAAAAGCTATGCACTTCATATTATGCGTTTAATATTAAGTCTCAGCGGCGATTAACAATTTTATAATACTTGAAACCTTTTAACATCATAAAAATATGTCGGAAACAATTCACTCGCT
Organism: Maratus speculifer; assembly: GCA_964019185.1. Taxonomy (NCBI): domain Eukaryota; kingdom Metazoa; phylum Arthropoda; class Arachnida; order Araneae; family Salticidae; genus Maratus; species Maratus speculifer. Next base: position 161,572,951 of record OZ025294.1, on the reverse strand, counting down.
TATTATTGGGTAATGGAATTCTTTTGAGTGGCCCTGTAAATGAATAATAACTATTATTTTGACAGCATATTTTACAGAATGCGTATTTTAGTGTACTTTGCGAATCCATGTAAATTTGAATAAGTTTAAAAGGGTATAACACATTCAAAATTCATTTGAAACGATTTTTTCCCGCTAGCCATAATGTATAGAAAAACTTCTGACTATCCCTGTAAATAAACTAATCATAGTAGAAATTTCATTTTCAATAGGGTTCGTGGTAGGGTAAACATCAATCACATATAAAAAATTCAGAGCAATACGAGTATATTTATGGCAGTTAAAGCGCGGCCATACGACCTGACGTACAGACAAACCGAATGCATAAACACTTTTCAACTTTGCTTGAAAGTGTTAAAAACGAAATTTACAAATTTCCTACTTACTACTAGTTAAAACTGTATAAATGTCCTACTAACATTAACTTGGTTTTTAAGATTTGATTATTTAGTTTGAAGTGCGGAAAATGCCCTTAAGTTTTATCTACGTGACCTTTACACTAAAGAATTCATCTTACAAAAGTAGTTACATATTCTTAATAGAATGAAATTAATATATAAATCCTGCTTTTAAAAAAATTACATTACCTTAATACCTGAAAAAAGATATAAAATAGTAACTTTTGAGACTTATAAAAGAGAAAAATAGAATTATTTTGTTTTGTAACTTTAAATTTATTATTCTTAAAGAAAAATAGTTTTAACAAAAGGAATTTTATCAAAGACGAATTTAAATTTCTAAAAAGAAATATTGAAATTATTTAAACTTTTTTTGAATGCAACTCTTAACTAATTGCAATTTACCTTTACTAGCATTAAAATATTGTTTAAACCCCTCTTAGAGAAACTAATTTAATTTGTTTATGAAAAATCTTTTTTCGCAGACCTGGAATAGAAAACTTTAAGAAAAAAATTCATTTTCCACATCAAAATTTTTCACTGCCTTTACTTTTCTTTTCTGTGTGAAGATGTGGTTATTTGATCTTTAAGTCAAAAGCCTTATAACTTTGTGCGTGCATGACCTTTATTATAAAGAACCGCACATATAGAATGTTGTTAAACATTTTTCAAGCTGTAAAACTAGTTTAATTTGCATAAAATACATTCATAGTGTTAAATTTTATTAGAAACAATAAAAAATATTTTTATTTTAAAGTCCGAGAAACGAACTTTAATAATCACTACGAAAGAAATGATAATAATCTTTTTTTTTCAAGAATCTTTAGAAGTTTTTACATTTAATATTTAAACGAAAAGAATTTTAAAATATTAAATTTTCATGTTAACTGTAATCTAATTTGTCAAAAAGTTTCTCAAGTCTTTTAAAATATTTCAACTAGTCATATCAGAATATTTTTGATAGAATTAAAGTATTTCTGTAAAATTCATTGCTTTTAATTGAATCTCATTTTCAAATATATTTTTCACAAAACTAAACAGTATTAGAACAAGTAGTTTACACAGCTCGCACTTCCTTTTATTTTGTTTTCGGTTACCAGATTTCATTATTTGTTATTAAAAGTTGAAATGTCACATAAATCTATTTTTGTATGACCTTTATAAGAGTGCACTTTACAAACACAAAACATGGTTACAAAGAAACATGGTTACAAAAGTTACTTGTAAATCAGTTATTTATCAACCGTTAAGGAAATTATCTCTAAATGTAATTCTAAATTTAGAGTATTTGGAATAAAATGTAATGATATTAATCTAAAAATAATCCTTGTTCTAATAAATATCATACTTAAAATTAAAATTGTAAATAAATATGAGATACAATTTCAGTTTAATTTATGTAGTTTGATTATAAAGACTTTTAGAGCACTAGAATATCTATTAAAACATACAAACAAATCCCTGGGGGAACATAAAGGTTAATATAATCGCAGGAATTTTTTTATATATTTGTTCAAATAGCAATATATGGGCAGTTCAATTTCATGTACGACATAATCTCATATAAAAACTTGCCTGATCTATGTTATATTTCTCCTAAAAATGATTTTATTTAATTTAAGAAAGCGTTCAGTTTCCATTCTATTCTTTATGAAGCATTAATGACGGTCTCAAATAGCAGAAACTATTTTAATAATATGAATTGTTGTTGAAATCTAACTCGACAGAATAAATTAATATGTATTAAAACAAAGAGTTTTTTGCGGCACCGGTGGGAGATGAAGTCTGACAACAAACTGAATCCTTAATGCAATAAGTAACATAATTATACACATAATGATGTGTTCTACTTTTAATGTGCAATTATTTTAAACACATTTATAGAAATATTTAAGTGTATGTTATATTTTATTAACGCTTATATACACTGTAAAAAAAAATTCAAAAGGTTACTAAAAAGTTTTTAGTAAATTTGTATTCCACAGAATTTTTTAGTAACCATTACAAACTTTTTTGTTGCAAGTGAAACAAGCATTTCTTTTGTAAACTGAACAAAAGAATTTTTTGTATAACTAACTTAAAATTTTTTAGTATGAGCCACCAAACAAATTTTAGTAATAGCTCCAAAATTATTTTTAATAACAATTACGTGCGTCCGAAGGACAGGAGCTTCCTTCGAGCTGCATCCAGACTTCTGAAGCGATAGATTTTCGGCAAAAACGCAATAGATGGCAGCACCAAACATTGCGACCAGCTCCAACAGGAAATTCATAACCCCTTTATTAAAGAGTACTTACACTACATACATTCGGGGCGTACTTGGAGCTGTCCAATATTGAACCCGGGACCTTTTAGCCTGGAGTCCGTTACTATAACCACTATGCTATCGAGGCCATACCAAGTGAGTTTTAGTAATAGCTATTAAAAATATAAAACTATTAACTCTATTCGTTGCTAACTTTTTTCTAGTAATTCTTACAGATTTTCTAGTAACCGACTAAGATTACTAAACATTTTTTAGTAATTACAAGGATTACTAAAGTTTTTTTAGTAGATCGACCCTTTTTTTTACAGTGTAGCGATACATAATATTTTATTCACGATAAAGAAAACAAAGTTAAATTCTACAATTGGAGACGGACATACCCCCCCCCCCCTCTACAACTTTTTCCTCAGTAAAATCTGCTCATCGACCCGGTACCGCATTATTATCTTTAAAAACATGGAAAAAAGCCGCACCATTAAGTTTGGGCCAGATTTGCGTTCTGGTAAAATCTTCGGCAGATATCTATATCACAATAGCATTAACAAATTGAATACACTGTGATTTATCAAAATTCGCATAGTGTTTCGTTATAAATGATCTTAAATACGGTCAAAAAAACTTCATTTCCATGTAATCATGCCTTCATTTAACGTTTACCGAGGCTGAAAATCAACATAATCACGTCCCTGGCACGTTTTTGTCACATCACGATGCTATATGGATATAGACAATATATAAATAAATTTAGTTTTAAGAATGTTTCATGGTCAGTGGTTTAGGCGATATGTGTCCCATGTATTTCCTGTATATTCTGCTTTCATTCAACTATATTATGTATTTTTTACATTGGGTTTGTGGCATGGATAGTTTATAATACTGTACTTTGGTGATTATTTCTAAACGGATGGAAAAATGCAATGCATTTTTGCATATACCTAAAAATACAGGTGTAAAGAAAAGGTATAATTTTTCGATTTTAAATAAATATAATTTCTTGCTAATGCATTTTTAGATACTGTCTATTAATAAAAAGAAAATGTTCAGATATTTACTACTTAATGTATTAAAAATATATTTACATGATATAAAAATGCAAAGTAAAGTTGTTATGTACTTTCTTTAATTTTGTTTAAAGAGCAAAGTTTTCTTTATTAATAATTAAAAATATTTGTTGTCTATTAATAACTAACAATAAGTAGTACTAATTCTCATTGCAGTGATATTGGAGATAATATATAAATGAATATGGATTAAAGAATGTTTCATTGTCAGTAATTTCGGCACTAAGCGTCACATGTAGTGCTTTTATAAAACTGTATTGCAATGTTTTTACATAGATTTTGCAGTACGTACAGTTCCTAATTCTGTACTTTGGTGATTATTTCTAAAATGATGAAAAAATGCAATATTTGTTTCGTATTTAATAGAAAATACAGGCGCAAAAAACGCCAGAATTTTTTGCTTTTAAATGGATATAATTTCTTTCAAATGCATTTTTAGTATTGCTTTTGTTGTCAGAGTTCTCCTATCGACATAATCTCATGCAATTGGTTTTGAAATTTAAATAAGATAATGTAGTATTCTGCCATCATGTAATAACTTTCATCGAAGTAATGAATAACTGCCGAAGCTTGGAACATGGAAATTGAATTTCATTAATATAATAATATTACAAAAGATAACGGTTAACTGAAGGACGATTATTTTCTAACATTGCGTGAATATTTCGCTATGATACTTCATTGTGATGTCTGGTAATTTTTTAAAATCGAATATTCGAAAAAATGGTATAACTTATGGTTTTTAAATTTATATCAAGAGAAATAAAAATTTTTATCTTTCTAAAGCAGTTTGTCTAACAATATTTTGACAAATCCTTTCCGAGCTATTAGTTTGTTCAATAACTTCAGTTATTCCACTTTTCTGGGATTAATCTATGGCAACGATAAACGAAAGAGCCAAACGTCATCAACGCGTTCCTTTTTATTAAAAAGAATATAAAAAAACGTATTCGCACTTGATGGATTTTTTAAATAATAATTTTCTTGAAAAGGAATTGTATCTTTGAGGCAAAAGTTTGCATTTTATTCCTTTTATCCTGTTTCACAACTTTCCACTACAAAATCATAAAAGCTTGATCTGTTTTTAGAGATGCATTATTTTTGTTTAAAGTTGACTTTTAGTCTTAAATTAAATTTTTAAATATGAAAATAACATTATGCTATGCAACAAATTTTAAATTTCTTTTTGTGTATAAAAAACAATGCATAAAAATGCAATACATTTTTATGTATGTTGTCGCTATTTTCTTTTATAATATATCGCAATTTAATTTCAATGTTTCATTTCTTTTCTTAATTGATGATTACATTTGTTAATTACATTACTGATAATTACATTACTGATATAATTTTTTTAAATTAAGAGAAATTCATTTTGCAAGAAATGTTCTTACTTTAGAATGCTTTAAAGTAATATATAAAGATGACTTAATGTATGACTGACGGAACATATATTTTTTATTAAAGTTTATTGATTTTTGAATGAGACATTTCTTTTTATTTAATGTGATAATTCAAATTATATCTTAAATTTTATTTTGCGCTAGACACATAATAATCAGCATTAGTAAATAAACCACTTGAAATATGCAACAAAAATATTTTGCCAGGGTAAATTACACAGTTTTTTTTTTCTTCAGAGGGTATCTTTTAAAAATAGAAGATGCTGTATTCGTTCGTGCAGCTTCAGCATTCCGCAAAAATTCATAAATAATGTATTAAAATTATTATTTAAAAACCGCTAAGATATAAAAGTTAAAAGCTCAATAAATTAAAAATTTAAGCATAGTTGTTAAAATTGCCAAAAAAATGTGCGGATTTTTATAGTAAATGGTTAAAAATATATATATATATATATTTAAACTATTTATGTTGAAAAAAATAATACAAAATGTGCCATATATCAAAAGAAATGTGTTCTTAAAATTTAACCCTTTGACGGTTAAAGCACTTCTATTCATAAAATACTAAAATGATTGATTGACACCGGAATTTAAAAACAAATTTATTTCATAATATATAAATGTTTTTTTTTTTTTTTTTTTTTTTTTTTTTTTTTTTTTTTTTTTTTACGTTCTTTGTAAAATTAAAATTTTCATTTAAAAATTCCAGTGTCAGTATGGCATTTCGCAATTCAAATTAAGTGGTATTCTGGGCGCGTATACGCGCTTATAACCACGAAAGGGTTAATCAATTTAACTGTATTTTCATACATAATTATACACGTGGATTTTACCATAGAAATATAGCAGTCTTCTAATATATATTTAATAGGTACCTCATTTTAATGATTTATGTATTAATGTGATAGTATAATATTTTAAACTATACCAATTTTATTATTTAATTTTTGAAAGTTTTTTTTTTCCTATTTTCTCGTTTTATTCAATTCTATTTATTTTTTCTTATATAAAGATTACATTGTTAGTTTTCAAATCTTAACCAAATAAGTATAATTTTTCATCTTCTCAATACAAATTTTATTTATTTATTTGTCATTGTTACTTAAAAACATAAAATTTCGTGAATAAAATGGTATACCTTGTTTTTAAATAAATATTCAGAAAAACACGCAAAATATTCTCAGTGTCACAAAGTTGAAAAAAATGACATAAATTGGGTTTCTAAATAACTTACAGGAAAAATACTGAAATATATGCTTACAATGAAAGTAACTAGATACATCCAGATAAACGGAAATACTTATTACTGTTATCCATTTAATTTTCTTTTCTTTCCGCTTCTTTGTTCAGAAGTCATTTTTGTACAAAGAAAAGTAATTTTTCTTAGATGATAATAACATCTGACTCTTTCACAAGCCAGAAAGTTAGTCAGCTGGAGATATCCGGAGATAAAAGAGAAAAAAAGGCCAGTAGCCTTTTCTATAAAATTGTTTGTTTACTTACGTTTTGTATTGCATCATTTATCTTTCGGAAAATGTTTAAATGTTTTGCCGAACTAATGTATAAACACTCACGTTTCAGTATGTGTATGAATACATTTATCTATTTCGGACATAAATTAACTTAATAACATATTTTTGTGAATACAGAGAGTATAATATATTTTTCTCGTATTAAATTACATTTAACTAATTCTATTTACCATGCTTGCCAGTTGTCGAATTTTTAATGTTATTTTTCTAATTTTCAAATGACACATTGTAAAATATATCAGCTAATGAAGTTTGATTTGTTACTTTTAGAACGAAAAACATTACAAATCTGTTTAAACGCACTGCACTTTTATTAAAACATTTCCTAACTTAAGAAAAAAGATAAATAAATAAAGATGAATGAAAAAAGTTTTAGTATTAGTAATGTTGGTAGAGCAAGTATTAGTAATGTTGATTTGCTTCCTGGGTATATTATACAAGAGTTCTGAAGGTAAAGATATGCTAATATTAACAACTTTTTGCTTGAAATAAAAAAGGCAAAGAAATGGTAGCGATGTAATAGGAACAAAAACTCTCAATCGAAATTAAATAATTGCAAGATAAAATTGCCAAAAATTCTACTTCTAAAATTTAACGGAAGACACAAAAATATAATATTTAAACAATGTATTCAATAGTATTGTTATAGGTAATACATATCTAAATTTACTCAAAAATTCATAAATAAATTACCTTCATTTCACATTTAAAATTGCGGTTTAATAGCTGGAAATTCAGTAAGATACGTCTGATATATTGCAGAACATTGTAATATGAAAATGGAACACGTTATCAAAAAAATACATAATTCACATTTATTAAAGGAAATTTTAGAATTTTGTAGAAACACGAATACTTGAATCATCTACAGAATTAAAATTCCTAGTAGATGTTGAAAAAGAATACCGTGAAAAAAAAAAGATTAAGATTAACAATTTAGGATCTAACAAACGCAATTTTTTTAAATTTTGTTCACTACTATAATTCTAGTAACGCTTAGCACTTACGCATGCATACAATTCGAACTATCTGAACATTTTACTGTCTTCAAGATTTCAAAATTCAATGATGCTTCTGGAAAAAATAAGTAAAGCTTTTAAGACTATTAATGGATACTAATTCAAGGTTATTTCGTAATATATTTCTTCACAAAGAAAACACATTTTTTCGTTACAATAAACCCCAAAAGTCAAAATTCGACGAAATGGTTGTCCAGGGTTTTGAATGCGAAATTGCCCGTCGATTCCACGATTCGTACTACTTTCAGTTTTTTAATTTAGTTCTATGATTAAAGGTTTCAATTCCAATGATCTATTTCTTTTTTATATAAACATGCTGTTATTATTAAAACAAATCTATTTGTTTTTCATTTCAATTCAAGAATTTAACTTTTGGTGCACTTTTTATAGCAATAATTTTATAGAATACTTTTAATTACACACACAAAATGTATTTTAATACGCGTACATTTGGAAAACAACAATCATTACAATTAATTAAACTATTTGTGTGTGTAAAATTCGTTAAGAAATACATTATTACATATTTTGCTGTTACAAAAGACACATTTTCGAAACTCCAGTAAGCAGTATGGTGTCAGCTTGCCTATACAATATGCAATAGACTTAGGAAAATCAGAAAAATTTTACGGAATAACGTCTCGATCATTTTTTAATTATTATTATTATTATTATTATTATTATTATTATTATTATTATTATTATTATTATTATTATTATTATTATTATTATTATTATTGCAAAATTCATTTAAGAATTTGAACACGCGACTACCTCATTCTCGAATCATGGGAAAAAAGTATTTAAATCATATAATTAGAGGAGTCTGAAACACTAAAAAAATGCTAAAAATTACCTCATTTTAAAGTTCCTCATTTTAAAGTTTTCTAATTTTACCTCACAAAAAAGTTCTCAGGATTTCATTACGAATAGTTTATTGTAATGGGTAGCCGATTTGAGAAATGGATCGAAATTGCCAAACGAGATTCTGATTGCGGAGAACATTCTAGGTGGCCAACAATACAATGCAACGTGGATTACAAAATTAAGACGGCACCTTTAATATTTTCAATCGTCTGATTCAAGACTTTGTTCACATCCAAAAAAGACAGCACGTAGCAGAAATCTTAAGTTACTGAATTTATTGCATTAGTAGCTTTTCATTCATATATTCGAGAGAGAGTCAAATAAAAGCTTGCGAGCCCAACCCACATAATTACGGTTTGACCTATAATCTGCAACGCATGCACGTATTAGGCTAGAAGCTCTCATTTAGGAAATTAACACAGAAGTGTGGGGACGAAAAATTTTAATGTTCTGATGCACTGGAGTGAAGACGGCTGCGTGACATTCTTCGAACACTTCAAAAATTAAAATCGTGGAGTGGTTACGTTTTTAACAGATGGAATGAAAATAAAGTGGTTTGCGGTATACGGTGAATATTGTGTTTCACTGATTAGTCTGAAGCGTTGGAGCAACGGTTCAAGAAAGATTTGAAAATTACAAAGACGATCCAAAACCTAGCCAAAAACACCGTGCAATCACCCCCTCCTCTCCTACACTACTGCACAGGTTAATGAGCTGATTTAGCAAAAAGGGAAGAAAAATGTCGATGAACTATCAGGATGGATGATAATCTATCACTGATCGGTTCATACCATAATTTATGGCAATCTCGGTTATAGGCTCTTGTGTGCTTAATGGAATCTGATTCATTGCGAGAAGGACGCATTTGTACTCATTATGAATCAGCAACTGAGGAATATATCAGAAGAGAATCAAACTTATGATTCAGTAGGAGAAATGCCTAAATGCTTATGGAGACATTTTTTAAGTAAAAACAATTTTACAAACATTTGCAATAGCTTACTTTTATTAGACTTAACCTGATAATTTATTTTAAAGCATTTATCTTTATATAAGCAAGGGTTGACTGATATATTGTTAACGCGCAGTCTAATAGCATGAAGATTGTGGGGCAAAATTCCTTCTGAAGCACTGTTAAAAAATTGAAACTTTTTCAGCATCATCACTCCATCGCTTTCATCGTAAACAATTAGTTACTGCATTATGGAGCTCATTGTTCAAATTAGAGATATTCTATAAAAGCGGTGGAATGGCAGTTTAGTAAAAGTATTAAAGTTTTAACAGTCTATACGTGTGCATTCAGAAAGAATTTTCGAAACTTTTCCCAGTAAGGGGTTTAAAGGGAATAAGTCGAATATTTTAAAATATATCATCATATCAAGTAGGAATGTAAAATTCTAGGAAACGAATAAATAAAAAAATAACTAAACACATTATTTCAATGCTTTTAGAAATTCCCTCCTAAAGCGGTTAAAAGTGATGAAAAATATTAAAACATTTTGGTATATCTAAGCAGCCGTTTTAGGTAAGTGCATGAATTTCTAAAAAATAAATCTAAAAAAATCATTCAACATTTATTGCAGAAACATTGGAAACTTTACCCCTAAAAGTTTATAGGAACGGGTCGTAAATCTTAAATAATTTAGCATATTACCGTCGCAGGTTTAACTATGAGCGTAAAATTTCATAAAATACATCTATTAAACAAATAAAGAAACATGTATTTAAAAATCCCCCTTTGAAGTAAAGGTGCGGTCGAATATTATGTTGTATCTAGCAATATCTCAACAGTAGTTTTAGGTACAAGCAGGAAATTCAGGAGAAAAAACTTAATGAAATATAGTTCGGTACTGTACGTTAATGATTTTAGAGCTATTTTGTCTATTATCTCGCCAATATCAACCTTTGAATTAGTACTGTAATATTATGCATATAAGCTATTAATAATGGATATTTGATTAGATATTAAGATAAATTATTTTTATTTAATTTTTTCTAGATATAAATTTTTCCATTTATAGATTCTTTTAGGGAAACCATCCAGCATATCAAATGAAAGCTGCTAGTTATTTATGTTGTTTTAAGATTTGTATTTGCGTATCGCTTCAAAAAGTTGTATATGTGTCATATTTTGTAAGTTCTTAAAATACTGTTACTGTATGCAATTTGTTAATTAATATTTATTATCATATCATTTAATGATGGTACATGTAAAGATAGGTTTGGTATATATCAGGTAAACAAACGCCATTATTATATGACGCATGTTATTTTTTATTTTACTTGGCTTTTAAATTTTTATTTTTGAAACCATTGAGCAACTAGTGCACAATTTTGCAAGATTGAATGATTTGTTACAAACAGAATTTTTACGTATTATAAACTCCATTGTTTCTCTTATAATGGCTGGATAATATTTTTCAGCGATAAAAATTAGACACAGAAACGGAAGTATGGCACGCGTGGCTCAATTGTTTCAAAAATAGAAATTAAATACAATTAAAAAAATAGCATGTGGTACATGAAAAAATGAATGATGGTGTTTTAGTTTAATGAATCTTAAACCGTGAAACTTTTAATTTCTTTTGAAAATGACTCGGGTGATGAGATGAAATATATCAACAAAATAAAACTAATTTTCTGTTTTTAAAATCTTCATTACACATTTTAAGCAATTAGAAATAATAGACTATAAATAATACTAGAAATGATATTCGCAGATTATAGCTAGAATATATGAATTATATGACTAAATGAAAAAGACAGAAGAATTGAGCTAACTGTTGAAGCTTTAACACTTATTATTACAAAGATTCACCATTAAGTACAAAAAAGACGATTAACTGAAGTACTATAAGTGAATGAGTAATGTTTTTATTTTTTCTGTTACTGTAATAAAAGTAATTTAAAAAATGCAAGATCTTGATAAATGAAAAGAACTTTCTCAATACATATATATATATATATATGTGTGTGTGTGTGTGTGTCGTGAAATGGTCATCAGAGTTTATTAGCATAATACTGCAGAAGATACCAGCATTATTTATTTAGGTTTCGAATTAGAGTACACAGGAGGATGGCAGAGAAATCATTTAAATAAGGACACACTATCTACTAAAATAAAGAAGAACAATCGCAGAAACATCCAATATCTTTTTATTATTCATTCAAATAAGTTTCAGACAGATGGTCCCAAATTTCAGGCACTTAAATTCTACGACCAGTTTACATCTTGGTGCAAACACAGCATATCTTAATCGAATCGAACACTCGAATATTCATCTAATCCATGTTCCATTACTCGCACCTATCTCAACAAATTTTTTAAAATCCATTGATCTGAAAAAAAAAAAATTCCGCATTTGTATTAAATACCGCAAACAATCGCAAAATAAAAAGTCAGCTGTCTATATTATCCAATCAAATTCCCCAAAAAATGGAATCTTTCATTATTTTCGGTGTATAAATCTTTCTTTGAAAGAACTTTCTGGCGGGATTAATTTTCTAAAACTTTTGAAAATAAGACACTTAAAATAAAAATAAAAATTAGCACATGGCATTGTGGTGAAAACTAATTCGGAGTTATTTCGCAAACGGTAACTTTATTAAAACGAAAAAATAATTAATTGACACTTAATTCATCTGAGTCACTAAATATTATATACCAGATATTTAAGCAAAAAGAATGATTTTGAATGATTTAGAATGAAGTCGATTTTTTAGAGCGGGGTAATTTATGGATTAAATAAATATTTAAAAAGGGTTTTAAAGGGAAAATTACAGAGAATTTTACTAGGGATTTAAATAAAAAAGTTTATATTTAAGAAGATATTTCATTAGAACCATTCTTAAAAATTTTTTTTGGCCTTTCTTATTTTTATTTATTTAGAATTTATACCTTAAATATAACAATTAATAGATCAGTTTAATAAATACGATTTTAATTTATTAAACCAAAATAAACATGGAACATTGCTAAAAGATATTAATGTAGTATAATGTTAATCTTGGCGAAAAAAAAATTTTAAATTTTGTAATATACACAAACACAAACACACACACACACACATATGTGTGTGTTTTTGTGTGTGTGTGCATGAAAGAAATATTGAGCAACATTTATTTATTTTTATTTTAATTCATTTTTTTCAACATCATGATTAATAAGCTATGGCATGGAATGTAAATTCCATTTGTTTATAGGATGTAAAATTAAAGTGTTGGAATTAAATCTTATTTCAATAAATGTAAACATATTTATGAAGTTACATTTTGACAATCGCAAGGTGTTATAGCTTAATAAAATTAAAAAGTTTCAATTTCATTCATTTCACATTTCCAAAACCTCAAAAAATTTCTCTCAAATTCTTACGGGCATTTCTTTCGTAAATCAATTTCCGATAGTGCAGAATAAAAATGTTAAAACCTACTTGAAAGTACGTGAAAATATTTCATTATATCTTATTTATTGGGCAAAATTTTATGAAAGAGAATATGTTTGGATTGAAGAATATTTTCTTTTGCATTTAGTTATGGTTCAGAATACATTATTTGCTACCAGATTAAAAAAATGCATTTTGAATCGACGGTGTTCAATTTACATTTCGGAAAAAGTGCGAATTATTTCTTTTTCTTGAAAATATGAATCATCATATTATTCTAGAAAGGAAAATAATTATAAGATTTTTTACACAAGTAACCTCAGTGTAAAAAATTTGAATAATTTTTAATAGAAGTAATAACATAAAATTTGTATCTAAAAACAATATATTTCCGTAGTATGTTCAAAAAATGTTTATAAAAAATCTATTGTAGAAATAAAATAAATAATATACAAAAATTATGTATAATTATAAATAAATTATATATAAATAATTATAAACATAGAAAATCTTGAAAACTTCTAAGTAATAATTTAAATAAATAATCACTTTATTTGTAAGTTTCTGTATAATTTTGAGACAAAATTTCCAATTTTTGGCGGTATATATGTTTGCTGTTAGAAGGAATCTGTAGTTTTTTAAATGTCGTTCGCTGAAATGTATTCAGTTCTGTTTTGTGTTCAGTTCTTTTTTTTTTTTTTTTTTTTTTTTTTTTTTTTTTTTTTTTTTTTAATGCAGGACGATTCTAGTGGCGCTTGCAATTTGCATTTAGGTGCAGCTCAAAACCTCGCATTAGCGTATAAGTTTTCATTCTTTTAACTATAAAAAAATGTCATCTCTTAATGAAAAGTAGATTTCTTTGCAATTCTAGTGTCGTTAGAACTCATAAAAATATACGTCTCTAATATAAAATTATTACTACGCCTTAAACATTGAATGCACCATTTAACTAATAGCATAGTGTTAATACAGGGTGTCCAGTAAATAACACCCTGATTTCAAAATTAAATTTTTCAAAAACAAAGATCAATAGAATTATGCAGTAAACGGTTTGTTTATCAGGTAAGCTGTAATCTTATACAAAAGTTTCGAATGGTAAATATTCTGAAAAGATTGTGTTATGAATGCAAAGAATGCTTTGATGTGACATTTTTCTTGCTTTAGATTGCTGCCAAAGAATGTGTTTTTTTTGGCTTAAAGTGCCATATTTCATAGTTTTTTCAAATTAAATTTTTGAAATTTCGAACTTCTAAAAATTTACTTCGAAAAATCTTTAAAATATTGCATTGTAAGCTTAAAAATTATTTCTCTGCAGGCAATCTAAAACAAGAAAAATGTCAAATCAAAGCATTGTATGCAATCAGAACGCATTTTTTTCAAAATATTCATTGTTTGAAATTTCTGTATAAAATTTTTACAGCTTACCTAATGAAAAAACCGTTTATCGCATAATACTATCGATCTTTGTTTTCGAGAAATTTAATTTTGAAATCAGGGTGTTATTTGCTAGACAACCTGTATATAGTAATAGTATATAATCAATTCTTTTATAGCACACTAAAATATTGGAAAAAAAATATCTATGTTTTATTTTTTTACTGGATGAGATTGTTGAAACTTTATTAGGGCCGTTCTTAACACATTGCCTATGTGTTTACGATATTTTTTTTAAAACAGTAGTAGCTCCTCCCTTTTCAGAAAATCTTTGATAAATTGGTTTTTAGATAGCTTTCTCAAGTTTATGCAACAATTAATATTATTTCAGAGTGTGGATGCATATAAAATGTCTTGCAATATGGAAAAATACGACAACATGTTATAAATGCATATTCTACATGGCAGAAGCCCTAGAACTAGTCAATTATGCATTTTGAATAAAGATGAAAATTATCGTTTGCCGTCGCGAATGTTTTAAAGTTGTTTATATTATACTGAAAATTGCTAAGATTAAATAATATTGTATTTTCTAAACTGAAATTATTTTGATTTCTAATTTTTCGTAATAATTGTAAGTTCAATATGTGTAAGCAAACAAAAGTTTTTCGAATGCTTAACTCAATATAGTCATCTTACTCATTTTCGTGAAAAGCACGCGACATGAATTTAATACACACATATTGATTTCCGCCCAGTAGCATTTACAGAAAAAAAGGCATTTTGAGGTAGAGATTGATTAGATAATTGTTATATGGAAAAGTGGAAAAAGATCTCAATCAAAAACTGGGTCAGTGGAAAACAAAAATGAATATATATGAATATTTTATCTGGTAAAAATTTTTTTTCAAAAATTGAATAAATGTCGTGTAGAGGAAAATATAAGGCATACAACTCCTTGAATTCTATTAATGACTATTCTCGTGTTGTCACACAAGAAAAATATCCATTATCTGTTTAATTGAAATATTCACAATTTTGAATCTTTTAAAGACACAGTTCGTAAATTTCAAAAGTTAATGTATTTTGCATCCTATCAAGAAAAATACAGTGGTTTATTTTTAAACAATTTTTTTATATCATATTTTATCATAATAATTTTCAGAGAGTGTTTGTCATCTTTCTCATAAGGAAAATCCGCTAGACATTTTTTAAATAAAAAAAACCGTAAATTCAAAATTAATATTTTTCAAATTAATTTAGCTATTAATTTTTTAAATACAGAGACTTTTGCATTGTTAAGCGTATATTGGTTTGCCAATACGTCAATAAAATCTTGCTGTAAATATGCGACTTTTTTGTTTGTTTGTTCCTGTCTTTCTGTTGGATTGTCTGTCAGTCTGTCTGCTTGTGTGTTCCGCAATAACAGCCACACAAACCATCAGATTTTATTGATATTAGGTAAGCATATCCATTGCATACATTGATTTAGCTGTATAGATTTTTGTTACATTTAGTTTATTTGTTGGGAAAATACTCGACATTTTATTTTGCACCATATTATTTTCCTATTACAATTCAGACAGTTTTCAAATATTCATTTGTTGAAATAATTAGTCTATTGCGAGTATTACTCACGTTTAGAGTGTTCCGTACAATACAAATAAGTATTATTAACCTCTCGGGTACGAGTGACTAGTATATGTGCCATATATATTTCTCAGAATCCTTCATTATTCCAACAGTTATTCTTTACTGTAAAATATTTAATCCCACCAAAAACATTCTGTAAAAAACTAGCCAAGTCTCGATGGAGCTGCTTGTTTATCTCTAAAAAGTAATGAAATCTAGACAAAGTCGTTCCAAATCTAAGGTTCCTTACTGCGATTTCTTTATTATTATAGTTAATGTTGTGTGACTTGGCCGTTGAAGGGTACACGTCAATGGGTCATCGTCAATGGGTAGCGGTTCTGACGACAGATTGGTGCAATGGTGTCGTGGAGCACCTGGTTTTGTACCCTTGTGTACCCTTCAACGGCCAAGTCACACAACATTAACTATAATAATAAAGAAATCGCAGTAAGGAACCTTAGACTTGGCACGACTTTGTCTAGATTTCATTACTTTTTAGAGATAAACAAGCAGCTCCATCGAGACTTGGCTAGTTTTTTACAGAATGTTTTTGGTAGGATTTCACTTCTTTTTGTAGAAACGTGGGCATATTGATTTATTTTACTAGATTTTTTTATTTGACACATTTTTTTTTTCTTTTTAGGAGTAGTTTTTTATTATTACAAATCTTTCTTTTCTTTTTTTCCGGTTCTGACTCTTGTGCAGTAGCAACAGTTTTTCGTATTGCCCATTCGCGTTCATTATTTATTCTTTTAGACGGTTTAATTTCTGAAAGATCGGCGCGGTTTTTACGCTTAAGCGGGTTGTATTCTGTGATCGCTGAAGCTTGAGCTTTTATACTCTTGAAGTCAACATTTATGAGGTGCACTCCATGAAGATTGGTTACTCGGAAAAGCGTCACGTAGGCTTGGCCACAAAAGAATATGGAGGTGCCAATGTCCATGAGGGCATTTTTTAGACTTAGACCTTGACTCTTGTGAATTGTTAGGGCATACGCCACACAGATTGGGAATTGTTCTCTGTACACGTATGCCCGGAGTATGATCTCAAATTTTGACTTAATAGGTAATAATTCGTGAATAAAATTGTTAGCGAATTTTACTACCAATTGTTTAGGCTTTGTTTGATCTTCCGGGTCCCACCTCACTATCTGTACAACGCCTATAGACCCATTCACTAAACCTAAACTAACATCAATGTTTATCCTAAGCATTACTTTAGCTCCCTCTTAGCATTATCTAACTGCATACACATATTTCTAGTCGGTATTAAACAAACAGTATCTTCTGGTAAGTCCCTCAAACATTGTGCTATTTCCATTAACTTTCCTTCATTGGGATGCGAAAGCAGAAGTATCAATCGGTTAGACAGTATATCTCTGTCCGATTGAGGCTCAATACGGCTCAGAAAATTGATTTAGTTCAAATAACCAATTTTTACTTAACTAATCAATGTAATATGCACTTTCACAGTTTTAAGTAGAAATTTTTCCATTTTATTGAATCCCTTTATTAAATGAAATCTGGTTCAATAAAGTGGCGGAATCTGATGTACGCCAAAACATTTAAATATTAAGTATGATTTTGATTCATATAAGCGGCAATTGTAGCGATCTTTCTTAGCTCTGGGAGGGGTTTTAACCCCAAAACCACCCCCTTGGCTGCACCACTGCTAATACAGCTAAGACCAGCTGAGGGCTCTTCATTAGATATTTCAGACCTTCAATTTTTGACATCAAATGAAGATGCCCACCAAGTTGAATATTTTTTGTAAAGGCGGTATGTCGATCTCTAATAGTTTGGTTGGGCTCTTGTGTTATTTAATCAGGGTCACCAGGTACTCCAGATCTTCGATTATCTTCGATTATCTTAGTTTTTATAGTTTTCCCTTTATGTGGCCATAAAACCCTAACTCTGTACCAAATTTCAGCTCTCTGAGTTTATGGGAAGTATTAGTTCTATTCTGATGATCATGAGTGAGTGAGTGAGTGAGTGTCATAAATGCGAAACTTTGCTTTCGCTTAACTTCGGAACTAAATGACCTATAGACTTGAAATTTTGGATTTTAAGTATGTGATTATAGCTTAGTGGTTGACGAAAATTTCAGCGTTCTGGTCTTATCCAGAGGTTCTCAAATAAGGGCCTAAAAATGTGGCGAAATGGTTCCAGTAAAGGATGGTACGGCAGTGTTTGCTTCGCGCTCGACTTGGCGGGGGCACTGCCGTGCCCCCTGATTGGAGCATTTTCGTCATTATACTACAGAAAAATTTTTCTTTTGGAAAACCGGTGATTAAAGATTAAAAATTAAGTAAGTGCTCTCATCGCAATGCAGTTACCTATATTATTAAATGGAAGTCGTTGCTGAAAGAATAATAAAACTTTGTAAAAAACTATATAAAGTTGGTTTGTATGTAGCTGTCTACACCAGAAAATTTTGAATAGCTACCATAAAAGTTTAAAGAGATATGAAGCCTATATAATCTAAAAAAATATATAATAATGCATATAAATCAGTGTTGAATTTAAACATTTTTCTTCAGGAGGGATTTCTGTGGCTATGGTGTGTGTGACGTTGTAGGTAAATTAGGCAGTATGAAGTCGTGGTAGGAGAGCGACACTAGAATTTCGGAATGGAAATTGCACTTTTTGACCATTGAAAGCACAACATTTCAAATCTTCCGGAGGAATATCTCGTTGCTGCGGGAGGGGGGGGGGGTTGAGGAGATCCTTAGTCTTCTTTCTCTGAATTCAACGCGATATATATATTATATAAATTCATATGATAAAATACAGAATGTTTAATTCTTTGATGTAGCTTATGATTATAACTTTCACATTAATCAATTAAGATGTAAAAATGTAATATCCCCCCCACACACACACACTCGAAACACGATTATTGCTGCGGGAATCCTAACAAATATTCTCACAAATTTTATTAATTGAAAAATCTTAGTAAATACCTAAGCTCGTGAAATAACAGCATCAAGAATATTGAATGTAATCCAAATGCTAGATACTAAAATAAAGTTACATACTGAAATAAAGTTAATCGCTTATTTTTGCTTCAGACTGACTAAAAATTAATGTCAATAAGTCCGGAATGAAGAGAAGAGGTGATGAGGGAAGGAGAAGCTCAGAGCTTCAGTATTATAGAGACTTGCAGAGTGGTGACTTCAGTTTATTTTGTTTTTCTGTTCAGAAAAATTTCTTCCACATAATTTTTAACGATGTCGCAACGTGTTCACAAAATTATAGTATACTATGGCTACAGTTTGAGAATAGACTAGAGCAGAGGTTCCCAAGGTGTACTCCGCGGAGCCCTTGGTGCTCCGCTTCGACTTTCCAGTGGCTCCGCGGCATTCCAGGAAAATAAAGAAAACAAGAAAGAAATTAGTATATTACAAGTGAATGATTTTCAAAAGTATCAGGAATTTTTGAGTCTGAGTGCGTGTCAAAAATAAATGAAACTATGACTGGTTGAAAAATACAATTATGCACTTCAAAGCCATTTACACATTTGCATTATTGATCTATCTACTTTCTGTATAATATTTTTGGTTTGAATTGCTTTATGTTATATTTCTGCACTTAACGTATTTTAAAAATTTGATTTAAAATAAACTACAAGAACTATTCTGAATAGAATGCACAATGATCCGCCAATGCTGTTAACTGTGCTTGCCGAACAAAAGGGAGAACAGTTTAGTTCTTTGGAGCTCCGCCTATTTATATGCTTATACGTAATTCTTATTAAAATTTTAAATGACCATAACTTCAAGTTTGAAAAAATATTTCAGAAAGCATTCAAGATCATTTCAAAGCTCTGATAACTTTATATGTTTTTATATCTTTGATTTTTTTAAATGTTTATGTTATTTGTATTAATTATTAAGCATATAAAATTTTTATACTGTTTTTTATAATAAAAAAAATGTTTGTGGATGAAAACATATTTTTATTTCATCTTATATCATTTAAAGCACTTTATTAGGGCCATATTGCATTTGCGTATAGTGTATATACATATTTCTTATATATATATATAAATTTAAATTCTTTAAACTGTTTATGTTATTTGTATATTTAAATTTTCTATACTGTTTTTCTCAGTGCAACAATGTTTGTCGTTTAAAACGCCCCTTTTTAATATTTTGTATTATTTAAGAAACCCCTCATCATATTTATTTAATATTTATATAAGTTGTGTATTTTTTTCTCTTTTCGGAACTTTAACTGCTTTAACACTTTAACATTCATTAGTTTCTCTACTAAACCACAAAATTTTAATTCCGATATACAACAACGACACCGAAATTTTGATTTAAAAAATACATTTTATGTAAAATGTACATGTGAAAAATCACTTTTTTCATATTTATAATATATTTGTTGCGTTGTCATTCATTTATTTCAGCATCATAGCAATGAAAATGCTTTCAACGCTAAAGGGTTAGTAAGTTTATTATATTTTATAATTTCTTAGTTATTTAAGATATCTCCATGTTTTTTCACACCAGTAGTTTGTCAGATAAAATATTATTACATTTAATCGAAACATTTTATCTAACAAAATACTAGTGTCAAAAAACGCGGAAATCACATCCTTAGTTATTTAAATGTTCTATGCTGTTTTATGTAATTTTATGAGCAGTGTATGTTGTTGAAAACGCATTTTTATTTTAGCATCTTACATATCTTTATAACCCCTTTTTAAAATTTTGTTTTAATCGGACTCTGACACATTTTTTAAACAGAAATAAATCTGTAGCAATTTAAAAAATATATATATTTGGTTCTTTACATTTGTCATCACACTAAGAATTTATAATTTTGTTCAGCTACAACCATTAATTCTAGGTAATGGTTGGAGACCAGACTTTTTCGTTAGACTAGGTTGGACTAGGTTAGACTAGGTTGGTTACCTAGACTTTTTGTCAATGAGTACTCTCCCTGATATAAATTTAACCCCATCCATGTATTCCATTTTGTTAGAAAAGTTTTTTTACTAGTTGCAGTTTGTTTAACATGTGTAGTTTTTAACTGCATGTCTGTTTTAAAGACAAAAGAATTACGAAATAATCTTTCTTTCAAAACTGTAATTAATAGCCAAATACTTTAAATGAAATATTCAAAAAAGTGAAAAATGCTGCATCAAATAATACAGTCTATAGATTTTGTACCGCCCACTTAAAAACTAAAACGATAACCTTTTTAAATCTATTTTTTTAAATGGTTCAGAAAAAGAAGGTGAGAAAGGATTCATTTTTGTTGCATGTTCAAAAGTACTATAAATTTAAAGAAGAACGAAAAAATATTCCATAATCGCTTGATTCTATAACAGGTAGGCAAGACTAGTGAAAACGTGCAACATAACTAGTTATGTGTGACTAGAATTAGGCATTTTCTGCTACTTTCGCGATTAGCCCATTGGAATTATACAAAAGTATCTCTTTACAAACGAAAACTGTACAAATTACCCTTTTTTCTGTCTGTGTGGTTTTCGCCATAAATAATAATAGTTTTATGTAAGCCCCGATGCAATGCATAAGCCAAACATAGTTACCATTTTTATCTTTAATTCCAAATTCATACTAGAAATCCCAAAATAATATTTTTTATTTTAAGACTGGATGTCACTAACCCCTCATCAGTATTGCTTGAACATCGCTTGTGTGAAACAGAGTTTGCTTTCCTCGTTACTAAGCGTTTTCAGAAATCACAAATTTTTAACTGTATACAATTTAATGTTTGCTGTGTTTGACGGAAATATTTCGATTATACAAGGCAGATATTTTAATACAAAAAAAGAGGGTTTTAATCCCTATTTTTATTTTACTGCGCCCAATAATAGTAATGCTAAATGAAACTGTTGATCCTTTCAGGAGCAACGTTTGCAGTCTGCAAACGGTTAATTTTACTGTCCCAATTGCGAACTGGAACTAATAAATTTTTAGTACAATTTCGATCTCATAATATACGTTAAAAATAGCTCTTCATTATTTAAAAATATATTTGTTCCTAAATTGCAGTGTTAATCAGTTACATGAACATTTTTGCTGCGGTATTACCTTGTCCCTGAAAAGGTTAATAGGGTATACCATGGAAAATTTGATTTTTAAAATTTCTAGCATGAATTCGGTATTTCTGTATCAGCAGAGGGCTGAACTGAGAACCTCGATTCAATGTTAGAAATTCCTGACTCGGATTTTTATGCGACAAATTGTTCTCTGATCCATAGGCATAAAAAAACATTAATTTTCAAACCACAGAATATCGTTAGATTCAGGAAATCCGCCTTAAAAATTCTTCGAAAAAAGAACTCCGCGAGCCCAAAAGTTTGGGAACCGCTGGACTAGAGGATTACAATGAATATTTCCTGCTTTCAAATGTCAGTGTCTAACTTTTTATTCAAAAAAGTTTAACATTTCATAGATAGGGTAAGTGTACCAATAGTGGGCCACGTACCAATAGTGGACCACCAGTTTTGAAATTTGAAAAAAAAGTTTTCTAGGCACCCCTGTCAGATAACAAACTAATTACTGATTGGATGGAACCCTTATCTGGTATCAGGCAAAGGGACAACTTCAGTATTCTTATAGTTTTGAATCTGGAATCGTGTTTTTACAGACTATACGAAAAAACTAAAGAGAAGCTAAAATTATTTTACGCAATCATCGAAACTTCTAAATATGATTTCATTATCGTGTATATTTAAGTGTAAAAATGTAAAAACAAATTATAACTTCTCTACGTATGTATTAAACTCCACAATGGAGTGGCCCACTTCTAGGGGGCCTCTACTGGAGCATTCGAAAGTTACTATGCCCACTACTGGAGCACGGAGGAAGGTAACATTTTTTATTTTTCATTTTTTCTTGAGAATATATTTTAAAATTTTGAATGTTAATTCTTATACATAAAGGTAAGGACTAGACTAAAAAAAATATTTTTTTAATTCACTAACACTTTAATAATAACTAGATAAATGTCCTTAAGTGGCCCACTACTGGTGCATTTACCTTAAACGTTTTTAAATATCTAAATTTAATCATGAAATAAATTTCAACCGTTTATTTAAGACACATTTTTAAATTTATTTTTGATATCAAACGCATCCAATTGGATGGTTTACTAATTCAGAAACTACATATGGAGACGTATCAGTTGATTTCTTTTTAAAGGCAAAATATATATTTTTTAAATGCTGTCAAAATGCGCATTTTGATTTTTTTTCAGGGGGAAGGAGTACTTAATTCTGAAATCTACGTTGGCCTACAGGCTGATCTGGCGCATCTTTTTACATTTATATTATTACTGGGCATTGCATTTTTCAAATATATATGCAAAAGTTGTTTTCAAAGTTTTAAAAGACAATGGTACACAGCATACGTCGCACCTGTCATTATTTATGTCGAAATCGTCCGTGTGCTAAACGTTTAATGATGCGACTAATTATCGACGTTTTTTTTTTTAGAAATCATCATCAATATCGAGTTTATCCTTCTGTACGATTAATATATCCAGCGCAGGTCGCTAGGTGTTGAGGATCAACACCTTTGATGAATGACTGTAAATCGAAATTTGTGTGTAACGGAAAATTGCGATTTTTTAAAAAACTATGTGACCTAGGGTGATCATTATAGTTTTCCTGCAAGGTTTAAATTAAAGTCTAGTACCTGTAATTTTCTTATAGCTTTAGTTTCAGTAGTTTCGGAAAAGAATGGGTGAGGGCCATATTTTTGCCCTACATTTTCAATTATATCTATGAAAATATAATACCTAAAAATAAAATAATTACAGTTTTGCGTTCAGTGTTACAAAAGCTTTCATATGATACCCCACATGATATACAAAGGAAAGGTTTTTCAAGTAACCTCCCTTCATTTGCCCTAAATATGTTTATGAATGTTTAAAAATCTGTAAATGTGTGGGTCAAGAGTATTTATCATTCCCTCCAATTTGAACTTACAAACGGTCTATAGTTTACAAGTAAAGTTGCTGTGACAGACAGACATGCCCTACATTTTCAATTATTTCTCAGAAAATATAATACCAAAATAAAAATAATTGCCCTTTTGTGTTCAATGTTATGAAAGCTTTCGTACGATACCCCACACGACATGACAAGAAAAGTTTTTTTTTTTTTTTCAAGTAGCGTTATTTGCCCCCATACATTTTCCATAAATATATTTATGAATGTTTAATAATATGTGAAAGTGTGGCTCAAAACTGTTTATCTCTTCCCTCAATTTGATCATTCCACGTTCTATAGTTTATGACTAAAGTTGCTGTGACAGACGGAGAAGCATACACCGGAGTGATCCTATAACGTTTCCGTTTTTACTTTATAAGTATGAAACCCTAAAAAAAGGAGATTTGATTAATAATTTTAAATGATAAACGGATACTGAAACTACCTAATAAGGGTCTTAATTTATTCCTATTATTTTGAAATTCTGTCTATGCATTTGTCAGATTTTTAAAAATTATTTCTGCAAATTTTGTTTCTTTTTTATACATGTGTTTAAAGAATATATATATATATATATATATATATATATATTACAAAACTATTTATTTAAAATGTGCATCTTTAAATATTTCTTTTTCTTTTATAAGTTGACTAGATAAAGTTACTTATCCTAATAATATTATAAACATACATAATGTGTGATTGTAATGTTTCAGTTGAAAAAATACCGAACGGATAAATAAAATTTACAAAGACTAATGGGCTCTATCTCCTACAAGCTATGCTCGCCAACCCCCGTTCAGGCAAAGCATACTCTACAAACATGTTAATTTGATAGGCGTTACAAAAATTACGGCAAAATGAATTATAATTAAAATATCAATGGCGGTCTTCTTGTAAACGGGTTTCGTTCATTCTTCTTTGATTGAGGAATTCTAAGGTCGAACCAGTCTCAGTTTAAGAAATTGAAAGGTTGTTTTTCCCTTTTAAATAAATACGATTAGTTAAACATTTGCAAATAAACCAATATAGAAAGACTGAAGTAATTAGAGTCTTTTACTCCCGGTATTTTTGAACAATGCTAAAAAAACTGTTTTAAATTGTTTTAAATAAGACATATTAAATAAATCGTTTTAAATCCGAAGTAATTATCTACAATATTTCCTTCCTTTTTTTTAATATTCATGTAAAAATACTTTTCTTGTTAGAAGGGAAATATTATTTGCGCTATCTTAGAACGTGCATCAATTTTTAAAAAGACAATCTCAAAATAGGATATCCGAGTAATATAAAAGATTTGTCCAAACAGTAGCTTACCCTTAAAAGTGAAATCTGAGATGTGACGTAACCATTCGTATATACAAAATTGTGAATGCAAATTTATTGAGGTCTCAAGGGGGTTTCAGATGCGAGATTGAGGGCTGAGTTACCTTGAAGAAATGTACTTTGTTAATTTTTTTTTTCATAATATGCTGTTCATAAGAATGTGAATAAAGTTGCATAACAATGTGAACAATTTAATGCATCTAATTTCTGAAATCTTCTACATATATTTTTTTTTATTTATGTAGATACTTAAGTTATTTGAGAACATTCTGATTTGTAATTTCTGTTTGTGTGCAGTTAAATGTTTTGCAAATTATAGCAAAATGCTCTGATTTTCAGCGCAAATTTACTAGTTAATATAAATTCATTTTACTTTTTTTAGAGCAAGCAAAATTAAATCATTGCAGAAATTTTCATTTTTTTTTTACAGTTTTCGATACTTGGAGGAAAGCAGCCAAGGACAATCTTTTAGACCCTATCGCTAAAGTATATTGCATCACAGACTTCTTATTCTAAAAACTGGCCTCAAATCTGCTTCTTGCACATACTTTTCTAAGTTTATCATCATGAGATGGCAATATTTTATCGAATAAATAAAGCATATTTAATGTTCTATTTGTCATTGAATTGAATTTATGACACCAATTTATATGAGTAACATTCAGCAGAAAGATTTTTTAATCGTGTATAAATCATACCGTTGGATTTTTTTTATATACAACAAC
The DNA here is from genome assembly GCA_964019185.1 of Maratus speculifer. Taxonomy (NCBI): domain Eukaryota; kingdom Metazoa; phylum Arthropoda; class Arachnida; order Araneae; family Salticidae; genus Maratus; species Maratus speculifer. The sequence goes on along the minus strand of OZ025294.1, from coordinate 161,546,953 downwards.
AACAACAAAATAATAATAATCCATGCGTCAAACGTAGCTTATAAAATTTAAGCAATATTTGCAGTATACCGTAACGGTTCCTCGTTGTTTAATAAGCCTAAAAAGGTAAGTATGCAACATTTCCAAAAGAAAAGTTTTCGATTAAAACCACTTTTTATTTTTATGCATATAAATAATGCTGTATATTATTGTTGTTAAGGATGTAAACCGAAAACAAACTTCGGATTGAAATGATACTCTATATCTGTGGCCAAATGTGAAGATTGCGATATAGATTCATATTTATATGACAATAATCCAAGAAAAAGTTTTTCGAGATGTTTAAAAAATATTGAATTGCAACAAGATTTAACTTATGTATTAAATTTTTATTACCTTTTGCGCTGTATTACATACGATTGTTTTAGGAAAGTAACATTTATTTTAAATTTAAAAAGTGAAATATAGGTTTAAAATAACGTTAACTGCAAAGCGCGCAAATTGAATGAAGAAAATAGCAATAATTTTTATTATCAGTAAATGTTTAAAGAAAAATGAAAACATATATTAAATGCATAAACATATACTAACATAACTATATATAAATAGTACTAAAAATGTTTCTTAAAAAAAAAAACTCTATTAAAAGACATGTATTATTAATAATACACCAGACCCGAAAGTTTTAAGGTTTATTCATATAGTTATCTGATACAGAATTTTTATTTTAAAATATGTTTTACATTAGAAAAAAATGAATGAAAGAAATGCTACTTTATTTAAAACCTTTATAATATGCTCTGTTTAAAAAATATTACTTAAGTTAGTATTAATTTAAATAGATTCTAGTGCAACCAATGACATATATTTTTATTAATGATACTGTTATAATTTTTAAATCCAGTATCTTTAATATTTGACTTATTCTTAAGTTTACGCCAATACATTAAAATTTTGTGAAAAGTTTGGGATACGTATGATTCTCCAATAAATGAGTAATTCCTGTCCCTTAGGGTTACATGCTGTTTTTTGTCATTCATATAGATTTTTATAGCATGAAATGCATTTTGTAATCTATTTCTATAATTTCAAAAAGTACTTCCAATAAAATAACTTTACATTTTACTGTAATAGTATTTTAAATATTCAATTTGTCACTTTTCTCCCTTGTCCCTCATCTCATGTACTGACCTTCTGGAACAATTTTAAGTGTACGACAAACTATTTTTTACAATTTTACCACCAAAAATAAAAATGTATGCTCGAAAGTGCATAATAAAGGATTTTTATTGTAAATTAAAAATAGTTTTATATTTATTCTGAATCAGAGAATCGCTGTCCCTTAGTTTTTATGTCACTACTGTTCTCTTGTATAAAACTGCTAAAGTGATCACCAGGCGGCCAGATAAAATTTAGTGAACAAGTGTATCTAGTAGAAGGATCCATCTTAATATCCAAAAAAAAAAAAAAAAAAAACACATGGTACAACTCTAAGAACTTCAAAAATAGTTACAAGCTACAAAATGGATAGAAATGTAAGATTATGTTTTTACTTGTCACTACTGTCCCCTACTTAACACGTTCGCTGCCGCTTACGTGAAGATGCGATAATAGTTAGTGCCGCATTGTAGAAGTGGGTTTTTCCCAGAAGCTGATTTACTTTTTATAACAAAAAATCAGTGAAAATTTTTTCCGCGCCTGAGCGTGATTAGCTATTGGACATCACCCCACATCACGTGCTGGCGCGTGAGTGGAACTTTAACGTTGGCGTCGTATCACGCGCTGGCGCGTGATTGGCATCGAATGCGTTAAAATGTCCTTGTTATTGTTTTTATTTATTTATCATTTTGTCATGATGTAACATACTTTTGCTTAGTACAAAATATCATATTGCAGTCCTACTAAGCCTAACTTACTATGCACACAGAAGCAATTTTCTTAATTTTGTCCCTACTATCCCTGTCACTTCTGTCCCCTTTCAAATTACTTATTTGAGAACTGAATCTCAGAAGCAAATATTAATGCCATAGATGACTTGAAGCCAAAGTATGCAGTGATACCATCTATTCTAAATCTATTAAAATTTTATCATCTTACTTGGAATAAGTTTGAAAATATTAAACTTCAACTGCGTTATTTAAGCTGTTTCACATGTGACATACATGGAAAATGTCAATATTACTGTTCAGAACCATCATTTGTAAACTTATCTCCTGTTTTAAGGATATGCCCAATGATTATAAGCATACTGAAGTATCAACTCCTGTTTCTGAAAATGAACATATATCTGTTGGAATTTGGGTTGCAGTTGTGTATGATGAAAATAAGTTTCCTGGTAAGTTTTAAATTTTTATTTAGAATTAATTTATTATTTTAAATTTTTATCAACATATTTTTTTTATATTACTTATTACAACAGTTATTTTTAACAGGTTCAAATGAAGAAATAAATAATGACATCTTTAAAATAAATTTTACGTTAAGGAATGGAAGCCGATTATATTGGCAAAATACACCAGATATTCAGAATGTTCTAAAGAATGAAATTTTATATGCTATTGATATCCCCCCTCAACCAGTTACTTCAATATATTTTCTCTTAACAAATTACATGATATAAATTCTAAAATGAGCAATATTCCTCGTACTTAAACATTTTTTATAACTAAAGCTTTTATCCAAATAAATTCACTTACTTACTCATTATCTTATTGTTGGTTATTTTTTTCTAAAATACTATTCAAATTTTAAAGTGGTAAAAAAATATAATAGATGTTATATAATTTATAATAGTTAAAATGTTCAAAATTGAAAAGTTTTTAAAGTATGTCACTTCTGTCCCCTTGTTTTTAAATCTTAAAAGAGTATTCAGGTTTATCACAAATGATATATTAAACATTGCATTTTTTTAATATAAAAAACAATTTAAAAAAATACACATATTTTTCAAATAAATTTTATTAAAATCCCAGTTTATAAAGTAAACAACTATCTTGTTAACAGTAGTGACATTAATTACCAAATTAATTGATGAAATATTTTTTTAAATATATATAATGCTTAAAAACTAAGCAGGAATATTGTATATAACTCAGTAACCTATACTGTATCTAATTATTAAAAAATATTGGGTAAAATTTAATTTTTATTTTTTATTAAATCAATCAGTGAAATTCCCCTTTTATTAAAGAATTACCCATTCACTAGTGCCAAGAAGTTTAACCCCTTGCGGACGAGCGACACGTATACGTGCCTCAAAAAGGCTTAAGAATCCTTGTCTATCCTCAGCAGTAACAAATTACTGTAAAATTTGTCTTATTTAAGCGGAGCCTTTTCCCAATTCAATTAGGCATAAATTTCTGTTTCTAAAATCCTGCGACAAAGCATTAAAAATTTTGAAATACGCTCCCGTCGTGAAGGGGGTTAAGAAAGTGTTTTAAATTAGATAACAGAAGACTGCGATGGTTGTGTTTTTTAACTATTATATGCTTTTTATCATTGAATCCGAAAATTTTCTTAATTTTTAGCCATTATGTCAGGATTTTTCTCTAATTTTAAATTATCAAAATAGAAAAAATCACAAAAACGAGATATTATTAAATAAAAAATAAGTTTTTTTTTAAGCTATTGCATAGTTTTTATCGCGGGCTTTGAGCGCGATGATCGAATGTAGAAATTCCGTAACGAGAGAAAACCTGACACTTCGACTAAAGTCGTTTGCATATAACTCGCGCATATAATGCATATAAGTCGCGCATATAATGCATATAACTCGCGATATAATTTTCGTAGCGCGGACAAATTTTGCTTGGTGATTTATTATGAGACAGTGTTAATTTTGGTACAGGAGACCCCCCACCCACAGTGAGGGTCGAAGATTTTACAATGTTTATAACTCGCGATCTAATTTTCGTAGCGCGGCCAAATTTTGTTTGGTAATTTATTATGAGACAGTGTTAATTTTGGTACAGGAGACCCCCCCCACGGTGAGGGTCGAAAAATTTAAAATGCTTATAACTCGCGATCTAATTTTCGTAGCGCGGACAAATTTTGTTTGGTAATTATTATGAGACAGTGTTGATTTTTGCTGATAAGAAACACCCCACTGTGAGTGTCGAAAAAGTTAAACTGCTTATAACTCGGGATCTAATTTTCGTAGCGCGGCCAAGTTTTGTTTGGTAATTTATTATGAGACAGTGTTAATTTTTGGTGTCAGGAGACCCCCCTCGGTGAGGGTCGAAAATTTTAAAATGCGTATAACTCGCGATCTAATTTTCGTAGCGCTTCCAAATTTTTTTTAGTAATTTATTAAGCTATTGCACAGCTTTTATCGTGGGCTTTGAGCGCGGCGACCAAATCTAGAAATTTCGTAACTAGAAAAAACCTAACACTTCGGCTAATGTCGTTTCAGTTTGTCAGACTTGGGCACGGTATCCTTCGGTAGGCTTCGGCAGACATTGACGCGGTATTTTTTAGATATTCAGAGGATATCAAGTCTCAAACTTATGTTTCTTATTTCAGTTAAAATAAACCTATAGTTTCAATGATAAAAATTCCTGAATTACCTACATTTATTGTAAGAGAATAAAAATATTTTAAACGATATTAACCTCATTTATTCAATAACAGAAAAAAAAATTGTCTTCTTATCGGTCATCACGCTCAAAAAGTGTAACTTGAATTAATATCAAAGACAAAAAAAACTGCATAAATAAAAAAATATAAAAATAATTATAATAGCATAAGTTGATAAAAAATGCTATGCAATAGTTTTACCGCGGCAGTCCCTAAGCGCCACACTTTTTTTTTTTTTTTTTTTTTTTTTTTTTTTTTTTTTTTAACAAAGCTTGAAAAAAACCTACATTTTTAACCATCACATTTGAATTTGTTTGCAAATCGTAAATATCACAACTAAAATGTTGCTAAATTCTGATACTATAATATAATATATAGATCTGATAATATAATATAAAACAAATGTTAAACATTTATTTTATTTTAATTCAATAATTTATTCAAATGTTTTGGCTTATAATAGGATTCTTACATCTAAACAATTGGGGGAACCGATGAGATCAGAGAAAAAATTAATTTTACTATGAACATTTTAATATTACCTTCCAAATTTGCAATTATGCGAAAAGATTTAGTGTTGGTTAAAAATAAAGGTCCTTTTCGTAATCGGCAGGTAAAAAATACACAAACATCAATTATCAAAATTTTAAAACGCAGCAATGAGCTCTATTAGTATAATGATTTCGCTCTCTCTCTCTCCATACATATACAGTGAAACCCCCGAATAAAGGCACTATGGGACCGGAAATTTTGTTCCTTAAATGGAGGTGTCCCTTATTCGGAGTGTCCTTTATTTATAGGTTTCACTACATACATATATATATATATATATATATATATATATATATATATATATATATATATATATATACATACAATTTAAATTTCATGAAAATATTTATAAAGCACCAGGTACATAATGTATAAACATTTTTTAAAACAGTAAACATTAAAATAACAATATTTAACAATATAAAAAGTCACCCGCAGAACCAAAAGCCATCACTCTTCAGCAGGCGGAATGGCTTTAACCTTCCCCCCACTATTAAAATAAAGCTTAATCAGCAGGTTTCGTGTAATATGGCAGAGGCTTGCATTAAATATGAAAATGACATACTTAAAAGTCACTCAAAAATTATTTCAAACATCTCTTAAAGATCAATTCAAAGAAATAAGCTTTTTTGTGTCTCATTAAATGCTTTCTAAAGCTTAGACTTAAATTTTCAGCTCAAAATCTGAATCGCTGAGCGTGGCTCAGTAGCGTGGGGAGGTGGTTCAAATTTCAACTTCTGAACATAGTTCATTTTGCACTTCTTAACCATGCCCAACGATTCTGTGCTGTGATACGAGGCAAAAATACAACTTTCGTCAAGGACTGCATAGTCGGAATTCACTCATAAAGGCACTGGCACAGTTGGAAACGTCGCTCATGCAAACGTTAAAGCTCCATTCCTGACGCTAGTCACCGGGTGAAGAAGGAGACAGAAAGTATGCAAATGTCAAATGGGGAAGAAGAAGAACACGTATGCAAAATTTCGACACGATTCAGGCATAAAAACCACTGAACGGTGAGTCAAGTGTAAGTCGCTGTAGTAATAAATCGGAAGATGGTGCCCTTCACGAATAAGGAAAAGGCTGAGATGCATTTAATTTACGGAGCGGCAGATGGAAATGGTGCAGAGGCACAACGAATGTACGGAGAGCGATTTCCCAACAGGCGGTTGCCTAACCGCAAAACTTTCGAGCGCTTGCACAAACAGTTGTGTGAGACGGGATCATTTCTCGCTTCCCGGTCGAATGCAGGTCGTGCAAAAAAGGACGAATCAGTAGTTGTTGCAGAAGCCATTCTGGATGTAGTAGCGGCGCAGCCAAGTACAAGTACACGAACAGTGGCTAGGCAGGTGGATACCTCACAGTCCATGACTTGGAGGGTACTGAAGGATGAACATTTGCTCCCGTTTCATATGCAACGAGTCCAGAAACTGTCTCCAGGGGATTATCCAAATCGTATTGAATTCGCCCGCTGGTTTCTGCAGCAGAACGCGCTAAATCCACATTTTGGACGAACTGTGCTTTTCACCGATGAATGTACCTTCACACGTGCAGGTACATTTAACACACACAATGCACATGTATGGGCGGATGTCAATCCACATGCTACGTATCCACATACTCATCAGAGACGCTTTTCATTCAATGTTTGGGCAGGAATCCTCGGAGACCACCTAATCGGACCGTACCTTCTTCCTGAACGCCTCAACGGTAAAACATACCTCACATTTCTGCAACATGTGCTGCCAGACCTGTTAAACGTTGTTCCTCCACGCAACCGGCGGGTCATGTGGTTCCAGCACGATGGAGCGCCAGCCCATTACGTACGAGACGTCCGCAACTATCGGGACATCACATTTCCGAACAGATGGATTGGTCGAGGTGGTCCTGTTGCTTGGCCTGCTCGCTTGCCAGATCTTTCACCCCTCGATTTCTTTTTTTGGGGACAATTGAAGGTTCTTATGTATGAGACACCCATTGAATCCCCCGAGGAACTGGTCGCCAGACTTTCCGCCGCTGTAGGGGAAGTGCTCGAAAAGCCTGATGTTTTCGCGAATGTTCGCCGTTCCATTCTTCGCCGTTGTTCTGCGTGCATAACCTCTGGTGGTCACAATTTTGAACATTTATTGTAATTACATGTTAATAAATATGCTTTGGTAACATAATCCTAATTTGTGTCTTTTTACCTCGTATCACAACACACAATGAATGGACATGGTAAACTGAACTGTGCACAGGAGTAGAAATTTCAAACCCCTCTCCCCAGAAACTTAACCACGTCTAACGATTCAGATTTTGGGCTGAAAATTTAAGTCTAAGCTTTAGAAAGCATTTAATGAGACACAAAAAATAACGGTATAAAATAGTTGTTCGTTACTCCAAAGTCTAAAGCGCCCTCTATCGGATTTTTTTGAAAATTTTCTTTAAAATTTATTTTCAAGAAAATACTGACATAAAGATTAATTTTAGCAAAACGCGGCAGTAGTTAGAGCCTAATCTACGACACAAAGATCGGGAATAACTGATTTTTGTTCTGGGGGGAGAAGGGTTTCAAATTTCAAATTTCAGTTTACGCTACTTAACTACTCGTTAGGACTCAGATTTTTAGATCAAAATTTAAGTTTAAGTCTAAGCTTTCGAAACCATTTAAAGAAATACAAAAAATAACGTTAAAAAATAGTTGTTTGTTACTCCAAAGTCTAAAGCGCCCCCTATCGGCATTTTTTGAAATTGAACTTTAAAATTTTATTTCAAGAAAATACTGGCATAAAGAAAATTTTTTGCAAAAACCGCAAACTAATCGACCAATTTTTCCATTTTTATAATCATTTGAAATTTCGGACCCTAAACTTTAATGCCCCCTATCTCCTTGGGAATACGTCTGGGACCCTTAGTCTCCTATTTAATATTATTTGTCTTTAAGTGTACTATAACCCCTTAAAGTTCTGCCCATCTTTTATGAATCACCCTGTATATTGCATTAATATTTTAAAATGATTAAATATATATAATTTATGTTACGATTTTAATTTTATTTTAAAACATTTTTTATACATATTTCTGCCAAAGTTATATTGCTACAAAATTTGTGAATGACCCCTGATTTACAGCAAAAAAATGTGATCCAACAGTATTACTCGATTAATTTTAATCGTAGATTATCGGGATTTTTTTGTCTTATCTGTCAGTGTGACAGGAAAATTTTATTAAATAATATTTATAGAATATGGGGACCATATAAAAATTTAAACTTCGTATTTTTAAAATAATAATTTTATTGATACAAATTCAAGAATAAGTCTTTTCATTGATTTTAAATTGCATATAATTTTATTAATTCTAATATAAGTTGTCTAACAAGTGAAGCCAGAGTCCCAGTCGGCGTCTTTCTTAACGACTCCGACTCCATAACCTTGGTTAAAAGTATTTATTCTTGCCGAGACGACAATGAAGGCTCACTGAGGCGACACAAAATTTTTTGGTTTCCGTTTTTCTCTTAGCTTGTCTGTTATATTGTCTGTCTACTTGTGTGTTCCGCGATAAATGCCGCAAAAAGCATCATATTTGCTTGATATTAGGTAAGCCAGTTCATGAGGTACCTGGATTTAACTGTACAGATTTTTGTTACATTTGCTTCCCTTGTTCAGAAAATACAGGACATTTTATTTTGCAACATAATACTTTTCTATTACAATTGAGATATATATTTTAAATATTCATTTGTTGAAAAAATGGCTCATTTGATAAATGAATTTAAATGATAAATGGATACTGACATCTCCAAATACGTGACTTAAATTATATTCCTATTGTTTTGAAATTTATCTATGCATTTGTCAGATTTTTAAAATCATTTCTGCAAATTTGGATAGTTTTTTATACGCGAACTCCAATAATATGAAACGTTTTGATTAATAAATTCATTTATTTAAAAAATATAGCTTTAATTATTTCATTGTCTTTCATAAAATCTGTAGCAAAAGTTATTTGTCCTAATAATACCATAAATGTGCATAATGTGTGAATGTACAGTTTGAGTCAAACAAATGGCAAAAACGGATGTAATAAATTTACAAAGTGACTTATTTCTACGTTTACACTATTACTTAAAAATTTTTTGGAAAGCAGCCAAAAAGCGAAAAGAGCAATTAAAGTTTGACAAAAAAGTATTGATTATTATTATGAAAAATGTTTTTTCTCTTTAAAATCTAAAAGTTTTAAAGACACTTTCAGAAATGAGAAAATGAAATGCATTTATAAAAATTGTTTTTTATTCGCTAGCATAGATCAATATCAATTTATTTCCCGAAGGTCTTTTAAAATTTAATGAATACCATTAAATAAAAATAAAAATTGTAGTGAAAATATAATAATCTATATATTTGGAGTAGATAGGATTTCTTTTGATACATTATAAAAAATATGCTTTTTTTAAAGGTTAATGCAGCCGTAATAATACATAATACATAATACATAATAAGCCGTTTAATATATAAATACTTAGTGACTAAAAGTAATTGCCATACTCATAAAAGTGAAAGGAAGAAAATTTTAAGCACACTACAGAGTATTTTCAGTTACTTTCTGTTTAACCTTCCTACCCTGTTGAAAAAAAAGTTACGTTTTACCTGAATGGGTCGATTAGACCTAGTTTACTTGTTTTTATTTATTCTACCTCAAAACAAGTATTTTTAACTAGCTTTATTTTAGATATTATTTTTGTATTCACTATTAGAGACCAACATATTTTATACCCCCCCCTCCCACTTTAACTGCACCCCTCCCCCTCTTCCTTGCAATGCCTTGTTTGTATAAGCAATAATTTGGAAAATAATAATAAAAAATGTACATTAGAAATTTGTTTTATATCCATTGTTTTGATACATTTTTTATGATAAACAAGATTTACAGTACAAATTTACATGCTCCTGGCAAAGAAGAGATATGCACGAAGTACATCTCGTCTGCGTTTTTCGATCTCTGTTTGGACCACATTCTTTACATCTCCCACGTTTAGCTGAACTAATACTTTCTTTTTTTTCACCTGCTGTGGTAGCCAATTGCTTCTTTATGGTTACTCGGATATTTTGTTTCATCCTAATATCTTTGTGAGGTTCGGTCAGCTGTTTCCCAAGTTCCTTTAGAAAAAGCCGCCTTTTGTATAGTTTGTTTTGATTGCAAGAAGGATTTACATGCATAAAAACAACAAATGCATTTATTGCAGCTAGGTCAATTAATTTGTAAAATAAACACACAGGCCATCGCTTAGTGCCCCTTTTGCATGTATATGCAGCAGCTAATTTATCAGTAGTAGCTACTTCACCTTTAGTTTCATTATAATATAAAATTATTTCCGGTTTCTTTCCTTTCTCCATTTGAAATTTTGGCCTCATGATGCATAGTTGAAAGGAGGATTACCAATTTGTTTTTTTTCGGCACATATGAGACAAGTGTCGTATCTTTTTGAAACCCGAATAATGAAGAAAATACAGGGTGGTCATAAAAAAAACTTTGCCGATATATGGAGCTCTAGCGGCCAGTCCGCTCAACCGATCAAAATGAAATTTCAGATATAGCTATTCAGAGGTATGAGCTCGAGATTCTGCGAACGACAACAAAATGACTCTCACGGTTACGGTTATACTTACAGAAACTCGAAAATTTCCAATGGCAACACCCATTTTTTCATCGCAAAATGCTCAGCGCATGCGAAAACCCTAAAGAGCGTTGGAACCGTACGTTTATCGCAAGAAACGGACATGTTATGCACGCACAAAAAACCGTTCTGGGAATCCTCCCCCCCCCCCCCAAAGAAAAAACTCGATTGGGGCGCAAGGAGGAAATTTGCATATGACGCAGAGTCAGTACACTAATCTCTGATTACAATACAGATCGGGGAAACTAAAACTTTTATTTTGATTAAACATTTTCCACAATGGCGTGGAACATGGCATTTCCACAATGGCATCGAAAAATCTAATTGTTTTCCATGCATTTATATGCGATAAGTGATATGGGTCGATTAGACCCATTCAGGTAAAATGTGACTTTTTTTATTTTGGCTAAAAAAAATAATTTCGGAAGTCTGAAAAAATTATAAACTGAAGATATTTATCTGTTTGAGGAATACTTAAAATATAAGAGCTCTTAGTTAAAACCCGACGGAGCTATTATGAAATAAATAATAGAAATGGGTCGATTAGACCCATTCAGGGTAGAAAGGTTAAATAAAGTATGTTTATTTGAAGTATGTACGACGTTTTTTGGTAACATGGAGTGAATTTAATACCAATGTTTTGTATGTGTTACAGCCCAAACCCGTTTTTAGGCCAAACTAGATTGGACTAGGCCAAACTAGTTTATCCTAACGCCCATCGGATAAACTAGTTTTTCCTAGGCCAAACCGGTCTATCCTAATGCCCATCGAATAAACTAGTTTGTCCTAGGCCAAACCGGTTTATCTTAACGCCCATCGGATAAACTGATTTTTCCTGGGCCAAACTAGTCTATCCTAAGGCCCATAGGACAAACTAGTTTTTCCTAGGACAAACTAGTTTTTCCTAGGACAAACTAGTTTTTCCTAGGCCAAACAAGTTTGGCCTAACTTTTATAGGATAGACTAGTTTAGCCTGCTGTTTATTAGTCTGAACTAATTTATCCTAGGCCATTTCAATTTGGCGTGATTTTATTGAATTCAACGACCGCCTCAGCGCCAACATTCTAGTTTTTCCTAGGCTGACCTAGTTTATCCTAGACCAATGTAATTTTACGTGTTTTTAGCTCACAGGTGTCAGAGCCTGACAAATAATGAGCTCACAACTTCTGCATGTATGAATGTACGCATGTACGTACATATGTACATAACGCGATAACTCTTGATAGAAATATCCGATTTGCTTGAAATTTTGGATGTAGGTTCATTCTGATAACGTACTATTCTGATTACTTTAGAGAATTCTTTGGATAAGGAAAGGGGAGGGGGCGAAGGGGAGGCTAATCCCTCACCATTAATTTAGAGAAATGGATTTCTCATGCAGAATTATCAGTTTTCATTTAAAATTTTAGATATAGGATTATTTTGACAAGGCACCTCCGTGATTACTTGTGGATCTTTATTATTTAAGTGTAAATGAATAGGCAATGCACCCCATAAATTAGATAAATGGTTTTTGACACAGAATTTACAGATTTGCTTCAAATTTTGGATATAGGTTCTTTCTCATAAGGTGATTCTCTGAATTGTTTTAGGTTTTTAGTGGTTAAGTATAAAGGGAAAAAAAGAAGGATTGCCTTCTTACCTAAGAAAACTAGTTTAACTTGTAGGTATTTAGATAAACCAGTTTGGCGTAGGAAAAACTAGTTTATCCAATTGGCGATAGGATAAAATAGTTTGGACCAGGCCAATCTAATTTGGCTCAAAATAGGATTTGGCCGATAAAAAACATATTTTTCACTAGAATAAGTATAAAAGTGTTTCAAGAGTCATTGGTTATAAGATATATACAGAAATTTAACATGTCCACCGTAGAGACATGATGCATTGGATATGGTGTTTGCTTATTTTATTTATTTTTCTGCAGACTCGTGACGTGCTGAGATGAGACTTGCATTTATTATAATTTATGTTATTAATATTGTTTGAAATTCCAGTCAGATCAGATCTGAACATAATTTGGAATCGAACAGCGTTTTACATTTTCGAGAAATTTATTACCTGTCGACGTATAAGCTATTCTTGTCACGGCGTCAAATTTTTCTTTTCCGTGAAATCGTAACCGGAAATTCGATTCAAAACGTAATTTTAATAGTATTTTCTCCAAAAAAAATCATCGCTTTAATGAAAAAATGGTTAATGCCATTCGATTACTATTTTCTAAATAAGAATGCCTATTAATCTTATGCATTTCCAAAACGGAATTAGTTCATAAATGTGTTAGGATGTAGCTCTTTTGGATTTGAGAAAAGTCTTAAAGAATGACAAGAATTCACAAATCTACATTTTCTTAATCAAACTCTAAAGTTACGATGTTTATAACTCTCATTTTTTTTTCTTTTGATCTAAACTACATCAAATATTTAATAAGTTCCTATTTGAATATTGAAAGGTCTAATAATCAAAATAAACAATAATACATTGTGTATTTTCCATTCTGCAAATACATCGTTATTTAAAAAACATTGTACATTTATCCAATAAATATGTATGCAGTATTTTTTAAAGGAATCTTAATTGTATGTGATGTAAAATCTGGTTTTTTTTATTTTATTTATTTATTTATTTATTTATTTATTTTACATAAATTGAGTATGGTCAGATCGAGCCTCTTTTCACTGATTATTGTACAGGCAGGGCTCGAGGTTAACTTTTAATTTTTACACCGGTCAAGGCAAAATGACTTTCCTTCGGGACGGGCGAGGCTGGGTCTCGAAATTCCAGCCCGTGTAAACCTCTAATAGTATTCTACTACCCTACGAATAAGATACATTATACAAGAATGATGGCAAAACCACTTTGCAAAAGGTTAGCAATGAGGCAGTAGTCCGGATCAATATTAAAAATAATATGCCTAGTTAAACGGATGGCTTTGCATTCACAGAGTGTTTACACTAATTGTGTATTACAGCCTTATTTTTTTTAAAGAATAACACCCTTGAAAAATAAAGAGGGATTACCTTTTCCCATTTCACCCAATTCCACTTAAACATTAAACATCCACAATAAACATCCAATAAACCAATAACCATCCATAACTAATCACGGAGTTGCCTTGTCAGAATGATCCTATATCTAAAATATTAAATGAAAACTGATAATTCTGCTTGAAAAATCCATTTATCTAAATTAACGGTGGGAGATTAGCCTCTCGTTCGCCCCCCCCCCTTATTCTTATCCAATGAATTCCCAAAACTAATCTGAATAGTCCTTATCAGAATGAACCTACATCCAAATTTTGAAGCATATCGGATATTTCCATCAAGAATTACCGCGTTACGTACATACGTACTTACATACGTACATGCATGCGTACATACATACAGAACCTGCGAACCCTTTATTTGTCAGGCTTTACGCCTGTGAGCTAAAAACACGTAAAATTACATTGGCCTAGGATGAACTAGATCAGCCTAGGACAAACTAGAATGTTGGCACCGAGGCGGTCATTGAATTCAATAAAAGGACACCAAATTGAATTGGCCTAGGATAAACTAGTTCAGACCAATAAAAACAGTCTAAACTAGTTTATCCTATAAGAGTTAGGCCAAACTAGTTTGGCCTAGGAAAAACTAGTTTGTCCTATGGGCCTTAGGGTAGACTAGTTTGGCCTAGGAAAAACTAGTTTATCCAATGGGCGTTAGGATAGACCGGTTTGGCCTAGGAAAAACTAGTTTATCCGATGGGCGTTAGGATAGATCGGTTTGGCCTAGGTAAAACTAGTTTATCCGATGGGCGTTAGGATAAACTAGTTTGGCCTAGGCTAATCTAGTTTGGCCTAAAACCGGGTCTGGCCTGTAACATATGCAAATTTAAAAGCAAAATTGTAAATCTTGTTTTATTCGGCAAATGGACTATGGAACGTAGCAGATAATTCGATCGGTTTCAGGTATGCCTCATGCGACAACTTGATAAAGATCAACGACCTTAATAGCTATAATCATTCTGTACTTATTTTACATTGCATACATATATATATAAGTATGTATCGAAAAATACACCATAATATACAATTTTACAGAACTGATAAAAATGTAAAATATTAAACTAAACAAGAAAAAATTAACATATTTCTTGAACAAACTTAGGTAAAACTAGTTTATCCGATGGGCGTTAGGATAAACTAGTTTGGCCTAGGCTAATCTAGTTTGGCCTAAAATCGGGTCTGGCCTGTAACATATGCAAATTTAAAAGCAAAATTGTAAATCTTATTTTATTCGGCAAATGGACTATGGAACGTAGCAGGTAATTCGATCGGTTTCAGGTATGCCTCATGCGACAACTTGATAAAGATCAACAACCTTAATAGCTATAATCATTCTGTACTTATTTTACATTGCATACATATATATAAGTATGTATCGAAAAATACACCATAATATACAATTTTACAGAACTGATAAAAATATAAAATATTAAACTAAACAAGAAAAAATTAACATATTTCTTGAACAAACTTGTAAACTACTAAAGGTTGAACAACAAACGCTAAACAAAAAACCAACTCAATCATAAAAACATATGAACATAGAATAACAAGAAGGAAAAAAACGAAAATAAACCACTGAAGACGGGGCCATAGGACTTGTGACCCACGGTGCGGCTTAAACTAGTTTTATACCGGTAACACTCACCAAATATACTTTTTTACCACTTTTATATATATATATACATATGCCAAGTGCAAAAAATGCTGATCTGCCAAGTGCAAAATGGTTTGGAAATATACACCTTCTCACTAAACGCTTTGAGAACATAAATTTTCATGCCATGATTTTAGCGCTTATTTTGACAAAAAAAAAAAAAAAAATTGCTTTTTTATCCAATATTGTTATGGAATAATATTATTCAATATGAGTGCTACATAGTTTGTTATGTTCCTTAAATACGCTTAACAAAAGTTAACAGAAAAATACATCTACATCGTATTTAAGATGTGGATGATTTCCATTAATAGGTTGTTATAAATATCAGCCCTCTGGAATGTTTAGTTTATTGTGTTTTTTTTTTCCTCATTCTTCACTGTTTCAGTGTTTTTCGTTTACACACATGCAAGAGGAATTTTTTCTCTTTCGATACTCTAAATAAAAAGAAAACAAATTAAAATAAAATGAAAAAAAAACCAAAAAATTATATAATAAAATTGCAACTCATAATCATGTTAAAAATTTCGATCATCAATTTGTAATAGTATTAAGATTGAAAAACATCCAGTTTATCCTGTTCCACGCTTTACATTTTTATTACTGATATTGTCACTGTGTTGTCACAGGCACCGAGAGTGCTAATTAAAAATACATGATAACAACTGAATTCAAAACTAATCTTATAAAAAATAATCATAAAAATAATGGTAATAATAAGTAATAATAAATATTATAAATCACATGAGACATTATTCTATGCAGCTAAAATCCTTATTTTGCTTATTCTAAGAAAATGAAAAATGCAAGCCTCGTGTTTATTAGAAACTGTATTCTCATCGAAATTTGAAGATCTCTATGAACGGTACATTTTACTGGCAACAAGACAGCAACAGACATACTCAGAGAAATTGTTCTTTTTATTAGTTCAGATATTATAATTTCACAAAAACACAATAGAACATTTAATGCTTGATGAAAATGTTACGATATTTAAAAAAAAAGAGGAACTATAAAAAATTATTTGAAAATTGTTGTAAGATGAGTAAGCTCTATAAAATTTGCAAGGATCTCTGTACCATTGTTGTAAATAATATATTCTTGCCTATTATTGGTTCAAAAATTTGAAAATCTTTCTGTGTTTAATTTTAGAACTTGTAATAATTTTCTGCCGGTAAAAATGACGAAACTTTTATAGGTAAAATTTCAAGCAATTCGTGCTAAGATGCGGATTATTATAAAATTAACAAAAGAATTGAATTTATGTGTACTTTATGTTATGGAAATGTAATTGTCACGCTTTTATGAAACGTCATTGTCAGTAAATGTTTACATGTGCTACATTTTTAATACAACTTTTAACAGGAATACAGATTCATTATATTTGTTTAAACAGTTTTGATTGGCCGTGAATTTAATTCAAAAAATTGTGGAGCAATATAAAAATTTTAAAAATAAATATATATATTTATATATATATAGAGTGGCGGTCAAATGTTTCCAGGCAGCAAAAATTTTTTAGTTAATTTGTAAATATACCCATATGAAGAGAAATATCAAAGTGATATTTATACATTTTATTGACATAATAGTTAGGAACTTACTTATAGAAGAACATGTAAATATCAATAAATTTAACTGACAAAATTAAGTATAAAGGAAAAACGCATGTTCTCAAAAGTTTCCGACCACGTTCACAAGTTTGCAAAAAAGTGGTGTTGTAAAAGAAATTTACAGTGATCAACAACATTTACAATTAGTATTTTATCGTATTACTATTTTATTAGCTTTAGTAATAAGTACTGCGGCCCAACAACGTTACATTCATACAATGAACGGTTAAAGATTGTCTATGGTACATTTTTTGCAAATTTCTTGCAGTTTTGGTAACATTTAGTCTGAGTTGGAATAGTTATAGTTCCGCAGACTTTTGTCAACTTCTTTCCAAAGATTTTCTATTGGATTCGTGTTGGGCGCGTGGGCTGATCATTTTATAAACGAAATTTTTTGTGCGAAAACCATTGCTTATCGATGTTTACATACATTATTTATGTCGTTATCATGCTAAGAAAAATAGTTGTGAACGAATTTTTTTCTCTAAAAAGGCAGAAAATAGTCTTGCAAGAAATACTTACATATTGTATCATTCACTTGATTGTGGATTTCAAATAACGGACCGACAGTTTTTGAAGAAAATACTCCCCACGGCAATACGTGTCCTCCGCCATGCTTCATTGTAGGAATAACAAAGGTCGAATCATATCTTTTGTTGTTAGGTCATCGGACGTTGTGTCTGCCACCACTTCCAAAACTGATTCGAAGTCGATTGATAGAAAAATAGAACATTTTTCCAGTTTTCACTTGACTAGACTTTGTGTTTTTTTGGAAACGCTAGTCAGGTACGTTTGTATTTTTTTTAACTCTGAAAAAAGTTTAGCACCGGCTCTTCCATAAAGCTATGCATCACGTCAGCATGTTGATACGATATACGGACTTATTTCAGCAATATTTTCATTCCGTAAATCACAGTATATTGCAGCGGCATTTTTATGCGGATTTTCAATTGTTTTTCGCCTGATAATTCTGTCGACAGGAATAGTAATTTTCCGGGATCTCCCGGACTTCTGAAAGTCCTGAAGGCTACGGCCATCTTTATATAATTTTTAAATATCGTTTACTGTCGATTTTACCGATCAATATCTTTACCGCAATACCTCGAGAAGATTGGTTTTTAGCGACAGACTAATCACTCATTTATGAACAATAATTGTTGAACTTTTCAATTTTGAATTCGGACTATGCTACACACGTTGATTCATTCATAAACACAACCAAAAAACAGTTTACCGATAGAAAAAAGCAAAAGAATGGTAAGTGGCTGAAAACTTTTGCACACGCGAACTTCGAATTTTATTCCTTTGCATGAAGCATATTCAGTATCCAATCAAAATCATCACGTGTTCAGAGGTCATTCACGTATTCCTTTTTTTCAGATTCAGTTAGGTGGGGAGGCCTACCATATCGCAACGTTTGAAGCAATTGTGCTTCTTGTTTGCTGAAACCTTTTGGTAAATAAATCGAAGAAACTAACTGGTCGGAAACTTTTGACCGCCACTGTGTACATACATAAAACTTCTAATAAATATATACGTATTACATATGTATATATATATATATATATATATATACATGTGTGTGTGTGTGTGTGTGTGTGTGTGTATATATGCGCATGTTTATATAAATATATATACATTGGTGTGCAAAATTTAAGGACGAGTCCCAAAATACAAATATTCAAATAGACTAGTTTGAGATGTTATATGGACTAGCTGTTATGCAGGGATAATAATTATTCGAAATATTTTACTTAATTTTGAATATTCGCGTGAAAATTATCGCTTGAAAATCCCTTGAAAATTGGCTTTTTGGGACCCCGTCCTTACATTTTGCACTCCAGTGTATATATACATATGTACATATATACACTGGTGTGCAAAATTTAAGGACAAGTCCCAAAATGCCAGTTTTCAAGGGATATTCAAGCGATAATTTTCACGCGAATATTCAGAAGGAAGTAATATAATTTGAATAACTACCGTCCCTGCACAACAGCTAGTCCATATAACCTCTCATTCAGGTCACACATGGTCACAATAGTCACAGTCACTACGGTGAAACAAAAAAATAGGAAATTTCATCCTTCTCTTTTATGAGTCTCAAATGACTACTATATGCGACTCCACTGTCAGGTCACTGCGACTGCTGCTTTGTAACGTGTCACCAGGTGATCTTACAGTGTCGCTTTATTGAGATTCTCGTGTGACTGTCATTTGGAGGCTCAATTTCAAAGTCATTGTGAATGCTGCATTATGATAAATCACAAAACAATGTCCCATTAAACTCACATGATGTGTTTTCACCACTTTTCACAGTAGGGTCTCTGTTACCATTTGATAAATTTTTGTGGCAGAAAATCACCATGTGACTTTAATGTGTCATAATTTGGTTTTTTATAATAATGCAACATTCACAATGACTTTGAAATTGATCCTCCAAATAACAGTCACATGAGAGTCTCAATAAAACGACACTGTAAAGTCATCTGGTGACTCGTCACAAAGCAGCAGTCGCAGTGACCTGACAGTGGAGTCACATATAGTAGTCATTTGTGACTCATAAAAGAGACGCATGGAATTTCTTATTTTTTTTTTGTTTCGCCGTAGTAACTGTGACCCTTGTGATCATGTGTACCTGAATAAGATGTTATATGGCCTAGCTGTTATGCAGGGATAGTAATTATTCGAATTATATTACTTCCTGTTGAATATTCGCGTGAAAATTATCGCTTGAAAATCCCTTCGTCCTTAAATTTTGCACACCAGTGTATATACATATTTATATAAATATATATATACAGTGGCGGTCATAACTTTCCGGCCAGTTAGTTTCTTCGATTTATTTACCAAAAGGTTACATCAAAGAACAAGCACAATTGCTTCAAAAGTTATGAATATGTGAATGACCTCTGACCACGTGATCATTTTGATTGGATACTGAAGATTCTTCATGCAAAGGGGTAGAATTCGATGTTCGTGTGTGCAAAAGTTTCCGGCCACTTATTATTCCTTAGATTATTTTCGTATCGTAAAGTGTTTTTGGGTCGTGTTTATGAATGAATCAATGTGTACAGCATAGTTTAAATTCAAAATTGAAAAGTTCATCAACTACTTGTTCGTAAATGAGTGATTAGTTTGTCGCTAAAAGGCCGATCTTCTCGCGATATTGTGGCAAAGTTAACGATCAGTAAAATCAACTGTAAATTATATTAAAAAAATATATAATGATGGCCATGTCCTTCAGGACTTTCACAGGTCCCGGAGATCTCTCCCCCGGAAGATGACTATTTTTGTGGACAGAATTATCAAGAAAAAAAAATTGATAACCCGCATGAAAATTCCGTTACAATAGACTGAGTTTAACGGAATAATAATATTGCTGAAATAAGTTGGTCTACCATGTCAAGATGCTGAGGTGATACATAACTTATTGAAACAGTCGGTGTTCAAAAATTTTTCATTGGCAAAAAATAATCAACGTACCCGACTGGCGTTTTACAAAAAACAGGAAGTCTCGTCAAATGAAAATTGGACATAAGTGTTTTTTTCTATCAGTCGAATTTGAAACTGTTTTGGGAGTAATGGCAGACATAACGTCCGATGACCCAACAGCAAACGATTTGATTCGACCTATGTTATTCCTACAATGAAGCATGGCGGAGGACACGTTATGCTGCGGGGGGTATTTTCTTAAAAAAGTGTCGGTCCGTTGTTTGAAATCCACAGCAAAATGAAAGATGCAATGTATAAGGATATCTTGAAAGAATATTTGCTACCTTATCAGAGGAAATTTTTGGTCGCAAATATTTTTTTAACATGATAATGGCATAAATAGTGTATGCAAGCCTCGACAAACATTGGTTTTCGCACAAAAAATTTAGTTTTTGAAATGACCAGTCCAAACTCTCAATATGAATCCAATATAAAATCTTTAGAAAGAAGTTGGCAAATGTCTACGGAACTATAAATATCCAACTATGCCGAAATTTCCTCGAAAATTACAAGAAAGGTTGAAAAAACGTACCATAGACGATCTTTATCCGTTGATTGTATACATTTCACGTTGTTGCGCTATAGTACTTATTACTGAAGGAAATAAATGCCAATAAAATAAAATACTAATTGTAAATGTTGTTGATTATTATAATTTTTGATTACAATACCACTTTTTTCCAAACTTGCAAAGGTGACCGGAAACTTTTGATAACATGCGCTTTCCTTTGTACTTAATTTTGTCAACTAAATTTATTGATATTTACATGTTCTTCCATAAGTAAGTTCCGAATTATTAAGATACAATAAAATGTTAAGTATTACTTGGAGATTCCTCTTCAAATGGGTATACTTACAAATTAAATGAAAAAAAAAATTGCTGGCCGGAAATTTTTGACCGCTACTGTATATATATATATATATATATATATATATATATATATATATATATATATATATATATATATATATATATATATATATATATATATA
Source organism: Maratus speculifer (assembly GCA_964019185.1). Classification (NCBI taxonomy): domain Eukaryota; kingdom Metazoa; phylum Arthropoda; class Arachnida; order Araneae; family Salticidae; genus Maratus; species Maratus speculifer. The sequence continues at coordinate 161,525,390 of OZ025294.1, read as the reverse complement.
TATATAAACGACTCTTCTTTTAAGAGAATTAATTTATTTTCCATATTTAACCTTAGAAGAAATATTGGTTCGCAAATGAAATATTTAATTAAATATTTAATTTTTCGTTAAGCATTACATATTGTATTTCATTACAAATTTGAAAATATCTGCTATCGATGACTCTTCAAATTAAAGGCAGCGAAATGGTTTATAATGAGGTCGGTACATTATTTGATTTCCTATGTTTAATAATAGAAGATTTATTGAAAATTAAAATGAACAAATTTTGCCATTTAACGGATATATAAAAAATATTGCTAGTCAATATTTATTCAAATAATTAATTCTGGAATTATCTTTGAGATGAAAATAAATTGTATTTCAAATCACTTAATGAGACAAAAATATTGAAATTTGATATAGATTTGAAAGAAAGTTTTTTTCTGGTTTTATTGACTTATGGTTTTATATTTTGAGGCAGGATTACATAATGCGTTGAATGAATTATATTTTATTGTAATTGTAACAGATTATTTCGCAATCAATGACAATATACATGATTCACACCTCACAATTTTTTAGGCAAATGAAGGAGTTCTAAACTTATTAAATGCATATTTTATTGGTAAATGAACAAAATATCTACATTTAGAGCTTAACAGGCTTATTAAAATTACAATAATTAATGGGCTCCGCCCCTACGAATTACGCTCGCCAACCCCCGTCGAGACACAGCAAATTCTAACAACATGCTCATTTGATCGGCTTCAAATGGATTACGGAAGATTGAATTATAATTAAAAAACCAGTGGCAACCATCTTGTAACTGGATTTCTATTCCCTTCCGCTTGATTCGAGAATTTGAAGGTTGAATTAGTTTCTGTTTAAAATATTCAAAATCTATTTCCGTCTTTCATTAAATGAGATCCATTTAATATTTAGAAATAAGGTATTATAGAAATAAACAAGTTGGAAATTGCACGTAAAGTGTAGCAAATGAGGTGCGTTCGTTGATAATGAAGTTTTAAAATATTCAGATCTTGCTGATATAGTAGAGCGCACTTTGGATACAGTATAGTGGTCGAAATCTTTGTGTTCCTGTAAATATGCAGGGAGTAATTTTTATTATACTTCATTAACGTATATCTTATTCATAAAATGTGAAGTAGTTTAATATAATTAAAACACCCCCCAAACAATGTTTTCCCGTATAACATTATTTAGTGGAATACATTTGTGTGCCCCTGTAATTTAATAATAAATATTCTTTGCATCACAGACTGTACAAAATGTATTTTTTAGTACATATTTCATAGATTCATGTCAATTCTGTTATATTCAAATGAGTGTAACATCATTAAAATGCATTTGAAACTTTTTTCCCCATTGACCGTAATGTAACGGAATACTTTTGATTGTCCCTGTAATTGATTTATGCATCCGATTTTCATAACATTTGAAATGACTCGACAAAATTATGTAATAAATATACGTTTTAAATTTCAAACGATTAAAATGCATTTGGAACTTTTTTCCCCATTGACCTCAATGTAACGGAATCCTTTTGATTGTCCCTGTAATTGATCTATCCATACGATTTTCATAAAATTTGAAATGACTTGACAAAATTATGTAATAATTATGTATTTTAAATTTCAAACGATTCGGTTGGGTAGTTTTTGCGTTGTTATATGCGGACGGACGGACGGACGGTCAGACAGACAGACGGACAGACGGAGAGACGGACGGACAGACAGACAGACGGACAGACGGAGAGACGGACGGACAGACAGACAGACGGACAGACGGACGGACTGAGCGACAACATTAGGTGCTATGTATTTACATAATTACGAACGAACCTAAAAAAGATTTTGTGTCATGGTATTTTTCAATTACGCTATAAGAAAGCAGTTTTAAGTAAGACATTATAAATGCGTCGTTATAAATCTGACGTATTATCCCCTATGTTTTATTTATTTTTTTTTAATATTCAGGCAAAAACACTTGCCTTGTTAGAAAGGAAATACTTTTTGTGCTGTGTTAGAACTCATAACATTTGTCAATATATATATATATACATATATATATACATATATATATATATATATATATATATATATATATATATATATATATATAAATAATTATATAATGCATCAAGCATACATTATACAGTACTTCCCAACACATTCAGAATAATGTAACAAAACAGCACATTTTAAAAAATTTAAATTTTGTATCTGATTTCACCATTAAGGTGAATATATTAAATGTATAACGCATTTCAAAACAGAATTTCAGCTGCTCCCTCCTAAGATCTTAAAATTATCCTAGATTTTAGCAGTCCGGTACGTTATATAGAGATTTGTATGTATTAACATCATGCAATCCAAAATTTAATTCTTTTAAGAGATACATATATTTCAGTTGAAAATTCTCCCTCAGCAATTTCCTCTAATTAGGACAATGGTTTGTGAATACTTTTGCACAATTCTGTATCAGAGGTAGAACATTTATATATAAAGAGTAATATACAAAAAACTAATTAAATTTAAAAGTGCTGACCGAATTTTAAAACGCATTCTCCAGCAATAATTACATAAATACAGTAATGTAACCGATATTTTTTTGTGTGTCCCTGTAAATTATTAAAAAAGTTCTATGAATGCTCTGACGTGATCGTAATGAAAATCAGTGATTTATATATCTTTCAATAAATTTCAAATATCGTAATGTCATTAAAATTTTATCCAAATGATTTTTTCACTGATACCGAAATGTAATCAAATTCTTTTGAGTGTCCCTGTAAATGAATCATTAATAGTACATACTTCATATTTAATACCAAACATGCTTTGGTGACCCTAAATAGGCTTTATCAAATGCATGAACATCCGTGTATATTTATGGGAGTGGGAGCATGGACAGATGGCCAGATGACCAGAGAAACGAAAGAATAATCACTTTTAGGTAGCTTTCATTACAAAAAGTAAAAAGCTACCTATTGCAGCCGTCCGGAGGAATGCACTTCCGGAAAATTTTGGTATATTTTCACCGATCATGACCCCCAGACCCCAAAACCACCCTCCGTTCAAATGTTGACATATATATATATATATATATATATAACCATATATATATATATATATATATATCTGATTTTTGTAATGCGATAACTAACGTATTTATGAACCGATTTGAATGAAACTTGGTATGTACATAGTACATACAAATGTCTCGACCGAGTTCGTTGGTCAGCATCATCCGCCATTTTGTTTCAAAATGGCGGCCATTTTAAATTTTTAAAAAAATTTAAAATTTAAAATTAAATGCGAAAAAATTAAAAGTTGAAAAATATTTTTCTTTTACGTGTTAGAACTTAAAACAAAGATTCTAGAACACTTTTTATTTTGTCTATATCTTAAAAAATGATTGAGTTATAGCACTTTGAATTTTTCTTATGGCTGACATTTTGAAACGATCTGATTTTTGTCGCGTGATAACACGCGTATTTATGAACCGATTTCACTGAAACTTGGTATGTACATATTACATACAAATGTCTCGATCGAGTTCGTTGGTCAGCATAATCCGCCATTTTGTTTCAAAATGGCGGCCATTTTAAATTTTTTTAAAAATTTAAAATTAAAAATTAAATGCAAAAAAATTAAAAGTTGAAAAATATTTTTCCTTTACGTGTTAGAACTTAAAACAAAGATTCCAGAACACTTTTTATTTTGTCTATATCTTAAAAAATGATTGAGTTATAGCACTTTGAATTTTTCTTATGGCTGACATTTTGAAACGATCTGATTTTTGTCACGTGATAACACGCGTACTTATGAACCGATTTCACTGAAACTTGGTATGTACATATTACATACAAATGTCTCGATCGAGTTCGTTGGTCAGCATAATCCGCCATTTTGTTTCAAAATGGCGGCCATTTAAAATTTTTTAAAAAAATTAAAATTTAAAATTAAATACGAAAAAATTAAAAGTTGAAAAATATTTTTCTTTTACGTGTTAGAACTTAAAACAAAGATTCCAGAACACTTTTTATTTTGTCTATATCTTAAAAAATGATTGAGTTATAGCACTTTGAATTTTTCTTATGGCTGACATTTTGAAACGATATGATTTTGTCACGTGATAACACGCGTATTTATGAACCGATTTCAATTAAACTTGGTATGTACATAGTACATACAAATGTCTCGACCGAGTTCGTTGGCCAGCATCATCCGCCATTTTGTTTCAAAATGGTGGCCATTTTAATTTTTTTTTAATTTAAAATTTAAAATGAAATGCGTAAAAATCAAAATTTGAAAAATATTTTTCTTTTACGTGTTAGAACTTAAAACAACGATTCCAGACCACTTTTTATTTTGTCTATATCTTACAAAATGATTGAGTTATAGCACTTTGAACTTTTCTTATGGCTGACATTTTGAAACGATCTGATCTGAACGATCCACAATGTTGCTTTAAAATGGCATACATTTTATGATATCGTGGAATTTAGTGACTCTCCAAATCGCTTAAAATAAAACCAGATTGAATAAAAGATGACCGATTTCTAAAAATTCCTATTAATATTCAGTCTTGACAAAAATAGTATTCAATCTTATAAAATCACTAATTTTATAAGATTATTTCCACTAATTTGAGATTAGTATTTTTGAACAATGTAACTTACTTTAAAATAAATAAATAAATATATAAGTATATGAAAGCTACCTCTTCCTCCCGGCATTGCCGGAAGGACTTTTTAGCTCACAGGCTATCATAGCCTGAGAGCTTATGTGCCCGTCCGTTCTGTATGTATGTTCGTACGTAACGCGATAACTCATGATAAAAATATCGGATCCACTTGAAATTTTGTATATAGGTATATCCTGATAAGGCGCTTCCCTGATTAGTTTTTGGAGTTCATTCGATATGTATAAGAGGGGGAACCTGAGGGTTTATGCCCCTCCCCTTGATATAAACGGGATTTTCATACAAAATTAACAGTTTTCGTTCAAAATTTAGATATAGGATCATTCTGATGAGGCGATACCGTGGCTGTTATTAGGTTTTCATTGAATAAGTATAAACAGGGGGAACGGGGGTTCTAATGCCCCTCCCCTTAATATGTATAAATGGATTTTTCAAGCAGAATTGTCGGATTTCGTTCAAATCTCTGAATAGTTTTGGAAGTTTAATGGTTAAGTATAAAAGAGGGGAATAACTCCTCTTAAATTATATAATTGCTAAAAGGGTTTTTATTAAGAATTATCCGATTTGCTCTGAATTTTGGATATAGATTTTTTATATGATAAAGCATGTCCTTGATAGTTTAGGAGGTCCAATGATTAAGTATAAAAAAGGAGAAAGGAGAGAGCTGTTTCCCTTTCTTATTTTTTTTTTTCGAACGGAATTAACGTACAAGGTTGTAATGTACAATTAGTTTGCGTAGCCTGTGAGCTCAATGCCATCAGTTTAACTGGGCAATATTCTTTTTATTATCTTTGTTGGAAAGTGCTAAAAAAGACAATCTCAAAATAGAAATTGAATGTTCCCGGTAAGTATACTTTTAAATTTAATTCATTTTGCGATACCTTGTTTGACCATTTGGGAGTGGAATTTGAAATTTATCAAATTTAAAAAAATGATACTCTTGTTCTAAGACGTATGTGTAACAAATTTTATTTAAATCGCTCAAAAGCTTTTAAAAAATGTGTATGGAACATGACATGACATTTCAAAAAATGACTTGTATACAAAATGAAGAAAAAATCTGATCTTTCTGGGAAACACAGCATAAGTAAAACCATTTTTTATGGAAAAATCCATTATTTCTTATATGCAAAAAAATTATTTTTAAATTGACGACTAATACTAAAAACGCATTTCTGTGTAAAAAGCATCAATAATGCGATAAATGAAAATTTCTTCATATATCAAAAGCGATATTTTCTTATTAGCCATATGCTAAGAATTTCCTTGGTACTTTACTACTTACGGCAGCCTTTTTGAGTCTAAATATTGTGATGCTTTGAGCGAGTAGTTCAAACACATGTATGTTATATGTTATATTATTTCATTGCTTTATTTATACATGAGATTTTAATTTTTTTATAGAATATCAAATCGCAAGAAAATACTGAACCTTTTCATTGTTTTATTTGTAAACAGGTTATCTTTCGTAATTGAGTTCTACGCCATAAACATAAAATTTAATATTCTTCATGCTTGAAAATTATTTTTGAAATCCTAGACAATCGGTAAATTCAGATGCAGTTTGCAAACAAATTATATTTGAAACGGTTTTGTTTTCTTATTTGACAGTATAAAAATTTAAAATGTTCAATAACATATATGTTAAATTTGTGTTTCTTAATAAAAATTATTACTTTTTTTTACAGGAAAATCTCTAATTTCTTTATAAAAACATAATCAGGAGGAAATTCTGAATAATTTTCATTATTTTATTCACAAACTGACAATAATAAATGTGCCTTATGGTAAAATGTCATCGTGAATAATGATGCTAACTACTAATATTACGCGTAATTATTAAAAAAATGGAATCTACCTGTTGTGTCCAATAGGACTCTGAGTTATTCTAAAATTTAATTTCTTCCAATTGTAAATTTTATCAGTGGAACAAGTACTAAAGTGTCAACGAACTACATTGGCGTGATTAATTCTGTGGTCCAAAGACTATATATTTATTAGTAAATATTTTATTTATATGGCATATATTATTATGGTATATATGGTAAGTATTTTATTATATATATATATATTTATTTATTTATTTATTTATGTGGTCTGTCTATTAGATAATGTGACTTAATTTTTCGCAACAAGTAGATCGCCTAAGTGATACAGTTTGCGATGGGATACATGCGATGGAGTCTGTCTGCTACAGATTATAACAGAAATCAATTGGCCTTGAGCCTCTGAAGCGCACGGATCACTCATAAAGCAGACAATTGCGGTAAATTTATAGAATGAAGCAGTCAGTCGATCAGAGATACCTCATAAAGTTATGTGTGAAATTGAACAAATTGATTATTAAGAAGCTTCGCATTTTACAAGAAACCTACGGGAAGGATTTTTTGTCCACGTCTCAAGTGTTTAGAAGGCACAAAAACTGCAAAGACTGTTATCGATGACAAACGACATGCTGGCCATCTATCAAGTTTTCGATATTCAGAATATGTGGCTAAATTGCAAGCCATTTTGGAGTCTGATCGTCCGATGAATGTCCAAATGATTGCGGAGATTATGCATTAAACTGTTACGGAAGAACTTGAAATACGGAAAATTCATGACAAGTTGATACCAGTATATTCGTCAAATCGACCCAGTCCCTGACAAAATGCAGCATCGCAACGATTACTCATCTATAGCAAAGTCTCAACTTGTAATCGATGGGTTTTATTATTCTGTATCCTTGGTTAAAACTCAGCATAAAAAGAAATCCTTCTGAGCATCCCGAGAATTATGAAAAAAATTTAACGCGTGTTTTGAACACATTCAATTTGGTGGACAATTCAAAGACATTTTTAGGTGGGCAGAAGTGAATAGAATTGTTAATAACGGTGCAGTAATACATAATTGTAAATTTTGAAGAATAATAAATATTTGTAAAATAATCTTCATGTAAACAAATTTTAAGGAGTTCTTGCTGGACAGACCTCGTATTTCATGTACATTCAAAATGTTGTGAAAGATTTGGGTTGTATTAAAGAAGTAATTTGTGGTTTAAAACATACGCAATAAAAATATTGTGCAATACACCACCAATTGACGTAATTATTCCGGTTAATTCTTTTCAGTACGGAAAATAAATCACAAGAGTTTTATTTTATGTACCAGAGAGGATTATTGTCATTGTAGAAAATCAGAAAGGATAAAGAGAAATCTGTATGTCCTAAGTCATGGTATTTTTTCCATGTCATAAGAATAAAACATCAAATGATTACTACTGCATACTGATATATCAGTTAATGATAAGTAAGAGAAATTTGTAAATTTCGAGATCTTTAGAATTTGTATTGTTAGAAATGGACAACTTACATGTCTTTAATCCACCTTATTTTATAGTTTTGGTTGTATGGCGTAATTAACCCACTGGTGAGTAATAACTCAAAATAGCATGTCAAGAAATCATGCCATTATTTTTTATGAATACACCTCTCAAAATTATTCTTTTAAAAAGAAATAGTCAATAAGGTGCTGATTAAATACTATATTTGTTTGAAAAGAAATTAAAACTTAGCCATTAAAATTGGTAGACCATTAGCGTGGTGTTATTAATACTGGTCACCGTATTATGTAAAGTAGGCGCACCTGATAATGGAAAGCTTTAAATTCATGTTGAAAATTATTTAAAAAACATAAAAAATAGGCAATTAAGAACCACTGACTAAAAAATTTAATTTGATGTTTTTTCTTTCTTTCTTTTTTTCTTTCGTATTTTACGGTGAAAAATTTTAAAAAGTACGAACGGTTAGAAGATTTTAAAATTCAGGGTTGGACTTTACAAAATAGAAATTTGACCATGTACAGTTAATGACTCCAGCTTTTCGCACTCATACAATTGTTTTGTTTAACACAGTTAATTGCAATTAATTTGGACCGCTCAGAATTAACTGTCCATATTAAATAATCATTCAAGCAGAAACGGAAATATCTAGAATTTACTAGAAGATATCGACCTAGAACGCAATCAGTTTCTCACTGTCCTGGGTTATAAAATGTTGTGAACATGTTTTAATACGTGGTTTACCATGTTTTTCAACACCTTCTATTAAATTATAAGAGTTATTGGCTTGGGTTTTGTGATCACTATCACTTTTGCACATAATAATCATCCAAGTCATATATTACATTTGTATTTTGGAAAGATACATCAACATGCTGCAGCTCCAAGTTTACAATTGTCAGTAATCAACTGTTCATTCAGTGTATCTGGACCGTAGTAAGTCATCAATCTATAAAATATTTCACTTGCAAGAGACATCGAAGGTCATTCAAGCAAAGCATTATAGCTCAACATGAAACTATGAATTTTGTGGGATTTCTTCGTTGGAGAATGTCCCAAGCAAATGAAAAAAAGTTTAATAATTGCACGATAAACTGTTATTAAAGTATCAAGATAAAGAAAATATTATCTATTCTATTCTGATCACCATAGTTCACATATTCAACATGGACATCGATGGCAAATATTAATGATCTATTGCATAAAGTTAAAAGCTGTCCGGCCTTTTTGAATTACATCTTTTGGGGTTCTGCCACTCTTGCTCTTCAACATATGGCGGAGTATTTGTCTTGTAGTTGATTTTAAAGATGATTTTGTAAAAGCTAGCGAATGTTTTTATGTATGTATGGTCAGTAGTTTTACATGCAATTATTCATAACACATTTGAACCATACACATTTTTCTCTCGAATCTTATAGATGATTTAGAATGATTTGGATGAGAATGATTAGATTATTTAGATGAGAATAATTAGAAAAAATGAAAGAAAATTCAATAACTTCAAAGTAAGTATGAAAATTTTAAACAAATGGAATTTTCTTTTACAGTGAATTAAAATTTTTGTTTTTAAAATAGTTATATTGATAATCATTTTCTTTAGCTTTTGTTTTAAAGAATTTTAAATACTTTTACGTGTTATGAGATCTAAGGATGTGGAAGTTTAATAATTTGAGCGTTAGAAGCTGGCATATTTTCTATACGATCCATTAAAATGTAGACTATATTTTCTTTTCTTCTTTCTGTCTGAGCTGATCCTTCCCTTTTAACCATGATGAAAAATTTAAAGGCAAAATCGATATTTATTGAAAAACTTTTGAAATTATTTTTGTTTTTTTAACAGTAAATTCATTAAATGATTTTATGCCTCGTGAATTACTTATTGCATTCCTTTCATTAGTTGTTTCAGAAAATACTGAATGATATTAGAAAGAACGAGTGTTTGAGATCTATCATATGTATTATTAAATTTCTATTTATATTGCTTTCATCGATTGTGCTTACTTTATAAAATGTTCTAATACTTATTTCTTTAAAAATACACATTAATGTATATTATTCAATATACATTACTCATGTGTAAATATAAATTAATATTTTATGATCGAAGAAGCCGCAAAGCCAGTGATAAATGTGAAAAAAAATTATTTTACAGGGGGAAAGCTGCAATAGTTTGCACCTTGTGTCATATTTGTAAAGAAAATATATGTACATAACTACATATTATTTATGAAATTGTATATTATAATGTACCGATGTTTTAAGCATCAGTTTAAATGCATTACAATTTATGTCAGTGAAGTGTTTTGTTTTCTTTCGTTTCTATTTTTAAGGCTTTTGAATAATTTGACGCAATTTGAGAGTTAAGAATGTGAAAGTTAAATCGATAGCTTATGAGCTAGATGAGCTAGACATGCTTTCTATACGATCCATTAGAGATAGACTATATTGTCTTTTGTTTCTTCTGTCTATTTCGATCTTACGCTTTTAGTAACGATGGAAAATCTGAGCGGAAAACGCTATTTATTGGAAGACTTTTGAAATTCTTTTATTTTTTATCCGTAAGTTTATTAAATAATGTTATGAATCATGAAATTTTTAATGCTTAGTTTGTTTTAGAAAATACTGAACGATTTTAAAGTTATCATGAATTTATGAACCATAATATGTATTATTAAAATCCCATTTGTATTGCTTTTTCTGAAGGTGCATACTTTATAAATTATTCAAATATCTATTTTTTCAAAATGTAAGATATTGCTTTGTACATATGGATAACTATAAATAACATTTAGATGATCGAAAGTAACGCATAACCAGTGATTAATATTTTAAAGAATTATATACAAAATAAACAGTGCGAAAATTTGTGCGATCTGTCATATTAAATAAAAATAAAAGATATACATATCTATATATTTTTATGAATTTCTGTTATACTGATAATGTATTATTGTTTTAAACATTGAATATATGAATCCTTAAAATAAAATTTATAAATAAGAATTCTTTTTAGGCACTAAAATGTAGTATGAATTGTAAATTTTACTCATAATCATTTTGGTTATGATATTTTAATATTGTCAATTAATGTCTAACACAAAACTTAACTCTATGTCATAGCAGGTTTTTGAACCTGAATATTTCATTTAATTCTATTTGATTACTATTATTCGCAACAGATATTAATATGTTCTTTTTGCCTCGCCTTTCAAGCTGTAAAATCTTTTTGCGAACATTTTAAGATTTTTTAAGTTGTAGCAAATGAGAAATAAGTTTCATTTTTACATTTTTTTTCTAACAAACCACAAAGATATATCTTATATGTCGTTTTAACGATATGAAATACCAATGGAATTAAGGACGCTAGTTTCAAAAATTGCTTCATCCAGAATTTTACGGCTACTGGTAAAAAAATACATATTAATGTTTGTATACAAATAAAAATATAAAAAACTTTTATATGATCGAAGAAGCCACAAAACCAGTGATAAATGTAAAACAAACGCTATACAGGAGGAACAGTACAATAGTTTGCACCATGTGTTATATTTGTAAAGAAAATATATAAACATAACAACATAATTTTTATGGATTTTTATAATATAATATATTGACGTTTTAATCATCATTTTCAATGCATTACAATTTATGTTAGTGAAGTGATTATATTGATTTTTTCTTTCGTTTCTATTTTAAAGACTTTTGAATAATTTGACGCGTTGTGAGAATTAAGGATGAGAAAGTTAAATCGATAACTTTCGAGCTAAAAGCTGACATATTTTCTATACGATCCATTAAAGAATAGATGATATTGTCTTTTGTTATTTCTGTCTAATTCGATCCGACCCTTTTAGTAACGATGGAAAATGTGAGCGGAAATCGATATTTATTGGAAGACTTTTGAAATTCTTTTATTTTTGAACCGTAAGTTTACTAAATAATGTTATGTGTCATAAATTTTTTATTGCGTGGCTTCTTTAGTTTTCTTAGAAAATATTGAATGATTTAAAAATGATCAAGAGTTTAAGAACCACGATATGTATTATTAAAATCCTATTTGCATTTCTTTTTATGAATGTGCTTACTTTATAAATTATTCAAATATCTATTTTTTCAAAATACAAAACATTGTTTTGTACGCATGCATAAATATTAATGACACTTAGTTGATCGAAATTAACGAATAACCAGTGATTAATATTTTAAAAAGTTATATGTAAAGGAAACAGTGCAAAAATTTGTGTCATTTATCATATTAAGTAAAAAGAAAATATAAGGTATTTGTACCCTATATGGACAGGTCTCTCAATATGGACACCCCTAATATTTTTAAAGGTAATAATTTTAATCGAGAGATGGCTCAACATTTTCGCGAAGAAAAGCAGTTGAAAAGATAATTAAGGCTGAAAAGTGTAAAAAAGCGCGCTATTCGCTATTTATGAGGAAACCTGTTGCTTTCAGATGTGCTGATCTTAATTACTTGTAAGCTTAAATTCTTATTAGATATGGTAAAATTACATTAAATGTTGAAATGTGGAGTATTTTAGAAAGCTAATAAAACATATTTCCGATTGCTATTGCATATTTTGCTTAAAAATATTTTCCTTATTCATTTGTTACTAGATTTAGTAAAACTACGCCCTGTTCCCAATATGGACAACTTATGTCCCCATCGACTACAACTGTAAGAAAGAAGAAAATTCAACGTTGCCAAGCAATAAATTGAAAAGGCATCAAAGTGGTAAAATCTTTGTCCAACAAGATGCCATTTGAACAATCCCACCCAAAACCTTCCTCCAAATAACCCTTGCAGAAAAATAAAAAGAAGCCCCCTCCCGCCAATAGGATATCTGTTGGCGAAATCATAGGCACCAATGGTATGACATCCTCAACAAAAAAAAGCTGGTACTGCTTCTTTTGCAGTATTGATAATTTTTCAAACATGCGGCCATGCATCGCATGTGGCAGATATGTTCATGAGGATTATGTGGGACTTGCTGCTAATGGTGAAAAAGTTTCTATTTGTCCATGCCGTGAGGACTGGGTAATAACAAATGTAAATTCGCAGACAGATGCTATAAAGCTAAGTAAAACCAACAATATTATTTCATAATATTAGTAACTGAAGGGCTTTGCATGGGTCTTCGAAGGTTAAAAGCCGAAAATGATCCTTCCCTTTCGAAAATGCATGTTCTAAAGATATTTACTGTCCCTCCTCCTCCTCCGAATACTCTAAGATACATTTTTTTAGTTCCTTATATGGATACTTGTAAATAATTTTTTTTTATCATATAAATTAAACCAGAATAATTACAAGGTCGCTAATTTTAATAATGATGGTCGATAGTCCAAGGATAGTGGACAAACATTTTTGGAGTCCTCTGACTTGTACATGGGGGTGAAAAAAATACATTTCCTCATGGTGTCCATATAGGGTACAGGTACTATATACATAACTATATATTTTTATGTATTTCCATAATACTGATGATGTATTATTGTTTTAAACATTGAATATATTAATTATTAAACTAAAATTTAAAAAGAAGAATTCATTTTAGGCAAAAAAATATAGCATGACTTGTTAAATTTATTTATAATCATTTTCCTTCTGATATTTAAATATTGTCAATTAATGTCAAAAGCAAAACATAACTCCACGTCATAGCAGGTTTTAGATCCTCACTTTGACGAAGGATAGAAGGAATGAAGGATTATTTCATTTATGTCTATTTGATTATTATTATTTTTTATACATATTAATATGTTCTTTTGGTTTCGCCTTTCAAACTGTAATATCTGTTTGTGTACATTTTAAAGTTTCTTAAGCTCTAATAAATGAGAATTATGTTTCATTTTTACATTTTTTCAAACAAACTACGAAGATACATTTTTTGTGTCGTTTTAACGATATAAAATACCAATGTACATGAGGACGCTAGTTTCAAAAACTGTTCCATCCAAAATTTCACGGCCACTTAACACATTCTCTGCCACTCAACCGTCATCGCGTGATATGTTGCCAACGTTAAGGGGCCATTCACGCGCCAGCGCGTGATGTAGGGTGGATGTTCGCTGGCGCGGGAAGATCTTTCACTGATTCTTGGTTCTAAGAAGTAATCGGCTTCTTGGAAAAACCCACTTCTACAGTGCGGCATTAACTATCATAACATCTTTCCGTAAGCGGCAGCGAACGTGTTAAGGCCTTACCACGTTTTCGCTCATTTGGAAATACAAATGATTTTTATACCTTTACCAATACGTTCGATTGAATTTAGAATAATAATGCAGTATCTTATATACTTACCACTAGTTTAAAAATAAAGTATTGTACTGAATTTTAAATTAATTTTCTGTTTTTAAATAACTGACCATCAAATGTGGAATAGTTTGTAAATAATGAATCTTGTTAAAAAGGATAAATTTTGTAGAAATGAGAAAAAAACGTAAAATAGATCCTTTGCATAATATATTCTTATCATTTTTTAATACGGTTGTAATTTAAAATGGGTTAGGAAAAGATATATATAAGAATTATAAGAATTTCGCCTTCGCAGTTGTTCTGTTCAAACATTTAGGTAACAAAAGAAAATAAATCAATGAGCATCTAAATATGTAATATTCCTCATCCTATAACATCGATATTGAAATATCTAAATAGAGAAAACAATAGTTTTTGCTGCTGCAAAATAGTTTTCCTATCTTGCACGAGTTGTAAGATTTCCAAGTAGCAAAATGAAATTTTTCCAATTAAAATATATTACATTAAATAAATTAATACTATAATTACTTCAAAAAGTATTAAATTCTTTTTGAAAATTTCGTAGATATTAAAATCAACATCTAAAAAACAAAATAAATGTATTGTTACTCAAATACGTATATCTTATACTTAAACTTTTAGACCTCTCAGTGCTTCCTAGCACTATCAAAGAAAGAATGCTTTTCAAACTGCAGTGAAGTTGAATTTCCTTTCGGCGTTTCATTCTAAACTATCTGTCATATCCCTTAATCCCATATGTGTCTTAAAATATAGTTCTGACAAATATATTTTTTGCCTATAGCCAGCATAGCCATTAAAAAAACTCTAAAAAATATGGAATAGCCACTTAGAGTTTTAAAAGTAAGAATGTTAACTTCCCACTTTCTTTGAGGTACTTTCAAAAATGCCTTCTTGTAAAGAGGTTTCGTTTACAAATAAAATGCGACAGTGAAAATTTATGTCTTAATAATAAAAAAAAGAGAGCACAGCTAAAATATGCAAAATACTGAATTCTGTTTATGAAGGGATATTCTTGATGTTATGCAGATTTTTAAAATCATTTTTTTGCGTTCGTAATTATATACATATACACATCCCCTATAGTTGTCATTCGGTTCATCCGTTCGTCTACCTATCCACCCATATAGCAACATAAAACCTACCCAACCTAATAGATTGGAATTTAAACTACATAATTTTTGCATAATTTTGTCGATTCATCTCAAGTATTATGAAATGATGTATCGTTGAATTATAGATACAATCAAAAGTGCTCCATAACAATAGATTCAAGTGCATATAAATGATGTTACAAATTTTCGAACATAATAAAATTAATATGCATCCATGAGATAAATACTAAAATATACATTCTGTGTAAGTACATTCTGTGGAACAAAAAATATTTGTTATTAATTTAGAGGGCCGCACATGTATTATATTACATAATGGTATTGTGTAAAAATGCATGTGAGGCGTTTTAAGTACATTAAACTATTTCACTTTTTATAAAATTGATATAGCTGAGGTTTACTACAAGTTACCACCTGTGCAATAAATATCAGACATTATTTACAGGGACACACGAAAGATTTCGTCTATTATACTCTTTCCGAAGTAAATTCTCTACTGCACCAAGATTTGAATATTTTTAAAGCTTTATTACAGATCCTCATTTGATACGTTTGATTTGTTATTTCCGACTTGTTTATCTTATTTATCACAAGTACTAGATATAATTAAGGAAAGTACTAGATATAAAAGAAAAGAAAAGAGTTAAAGAATTCCTCTATTGCTTCTCAGTACTAGATATAATTAAGGATCTACTGAAACAATTTTTGAGGCCGAATAAGAAAGCAAAACTGAATTTTAGTGATATTCTTTTTTTCAGTCGAAAACAAAACGAAGATATGCAAAAAAAAAAAAAAAAAAAAAAAAAAAAAATTAAATAATTAATACGCGCATAAATCTGCACAATGAATTAAAGATATTTATTGAATATACATAGTTAATAGCTAAAACCTTGTGTGGAAGATTACAATAATTAAAATCAACGTTTAACACACAATACATAAACACACACCACATACGTATACGTTTCGCGAGCACCAGAAATCGCTTCCTCAGTGTATAAATGTTAAAGTGTTAAAAACAGAAAACCTAAAAACTTACAGCAAGTCAGAGACCCAAATGACCGCAACATAATACCAAAATACCCACAAGCTTCAGCAACCAATAAGATTAAACCGGAAATGAGGTGTTATGACATAATAAATCTAACCAGAAAGTTGAGATGTACGGTACACTTGAAAGATCATTAACCAAGGAGTTTTTTGCTTTATGTATATGGAGTGCTTCGAAAAAGTCTAAATCTAGCGGAGTAGTGCATTTTTGGATAATAGTAGCAGACGTAAAAATAAAATTATGGCCCTCCTCCCAACAATGAGAAGCAATAGAGGGATTCTTTAACTCTTTTCTTTTAAAAGAATTAAAGAATTAAGAACCAATAAGATCCAATAAGTTCCAACATGAGTAGTAACATTCCGGCCCTTTTTGACATGTTTTAGTAACATTCAATCATATGAAAATGCAAATTATCAAAGACAAATACTAAATAAATAAATTGCGTATAATGTAACAGTAGTGCAACACATTAAGATACATGCCAATATAACAAAAGATTGAGAATGATACAAAACAAGGTGAAAATTTACAACAGTATTACTCTTTTTTTCCATAAGAGGAAGGCATACATTATAAATATATCGACTAATCATCCCAGGTACAGTTTTTATTTACTATAATTTTTATTAGTACTCTAACATTCCCATCGACCCAGGAATTTAAGGATTCTGCCAAAAGCGCAGTTAAAAGAAAGAAACAGTATTCCTTTCACTAATTTGGAAAAGACGCCCTGAAACATAACAGAACGTTAAAAGTCGCTATAAAATTTTAAATTAAGAAAAAGGTAATCAAAAAATCGAAAACCGAACTTCGAGGTGCAAAACTTCATATATAGAGGTATCCCCCCAAATTTAGTAACTATATGTTCAACGTTCCCTTCACAGCAGAACTGACACACGTACAAACATGTGTCTTTATTATTATAGAAAATTTCTTTATTGCTGATTCATTAATTTTATGTTTTTCACTTTTTCAACGTGCAATTTCAAATTAGATGAAACCTTGATGCATAAAAAAACCTACTTATTGAAAAAAAAAGATTAAAAAATCGATGCTAAAAAAAACTTGATAAATCGTTTAAAATCACTTTGAAAATCGCATTAAAAATCGATTAAATTCAAAAATCGTAACAGACAAAATCTAGTAAATAAATTTGATGTTTGAAACAATTTCTTTTTTTATCAATGCCAAAAAATAGCCGCAAAATGCGAAAAAAATACTAAAAATCGCATTAAAAATTCGTTAAAAATTCAAAAATAGCTGCACAAATTCCGAAACTAAGAAAACTAAATTTAATATATTGGGTTAAATAATGTGCAAAATGTGGAAAAATGAACTAATACGGAAAAATCGCCTCGAAACATAAACAAGTATGAAAAATCATGCGTTAAGCATAGATTATGAAGCACTTTCCAACACTTAATGAAATATTTAACAAAATTTTGTTATTTAGGGAAATAATAGTGTATAGCCAAATATACCCAAATATGTATTCCACTACATTAGAACAGCCCTGTATTTCATATATCAGTTCATATAATGGGAAAATTTAGCTTAGCAAGAAAATACCCAGTAGCTTGAGATTTCTTTTTCAGCAATTCATACTATTAGATGGAAACATACTTGAATACTTTTGTTCAGCCCTGTAGTTTACATTGTTCCTTTATTACACATCAGCATTATGCTAAAATTTATTGTAAAGTAAAACACTTTTAAAACAACTGAAATCACATTCTCATAAATCATCATTCATACGCGTCCATGTACCGAATTCTTTGCGTGGCCCTGTATATCCTTTTATCTATATTCTGCAAACATTTCTCAGTAAATTGAATGAAGCTCAGCGTAAAAATGCATAGCTTATTTAAGAACCACGTTTAAATAATTTACGCTCATATTCAGTAACGTTGGTGAGCTCTTTATGGGTAGCCCTGTATATCAACTATAACATTTATACACACCATATAATGTGCATATATTTAGCGAAATATAAACGCGCATATCATAATTAAAATGCATTTCATCCCTCCATCAGCCATCATCGGACACATATACGGTACTTCGGAAAAAATATACTATTTGAAATCTTTTGTGTGGCCCTGTAAATGCTATGTACTTCGTATTATGCAAGACAGTAGCGTATAATTTATATTAAGCTTCAGAGACATATATCAATTTTATTATACATGAAAAAGCTTAATATATTTAAAATATGTAATGGGAAACTTTTGATTCGCCCTGTAGATAAACTAATAATGGTAGAAACTTCATTTTCGATAGGACTTGTGCTAGGGTAAACCTCAATAACGTCCTAAAATTTCATGGCAATCCGAATATATTAACGATTTTCCCCCATAGGCCGTAATGTAATGGGAAACTTTTGATTCGCCTTGTAGATAAACTAATCATGGTAGATACTTCATTTTCAATAGGGTTCGTGCTAGGGTAAACATCAATAACGTATAAAAATTTCATAGCAATCCGAGTATATTTACGGGAGTTAGAGCGCGGACAGACGGACAGACGGACAGACGGACAGACGGACAGACGGCCATCCGGCCAGACGGACAGACGGACAGACGGCCAGACAAACCGAATGCATAAGCACTTTTCAACTTTGTTGGAAAGTGCTAAAAAACGCTAAAAATCGCCTAAAAATTTAATTAAAAAATCTTATCGTAAATCGAAAATCGTTCGACCGTAGCAATACGCCTGCATTGGCGTGGTCTGTTTCACAACTTTGTTTAATCGTTTAGCAACAGGCAAAATAGTTTTGTATTCCTTTGTTTTGTTGTTATTAGAACGTCGAATATTTTATGGTAAAAAAAAAAAAAAAAAAAAAAAAAAAAAAATCTTTTTTTAGTTATTTCGTCTGCTAAAATTTTATTGTTAGTAATATTGTTTATTACTTGAGGTATGTAAAAGAATCATATTTATTTTGGAATTAATTCGAGTTGTATTTGCCCACATTTTAGTCCAAATATTTTTAGTAACTGACTATGGCATCAGTCCTGATTCAAGATTGCATAAACGTATATAAAGGATTTGTTTTTATAATTAGACTTTTCATATTATTTGACTATTTTTTACTTTATATTAGAATTCATGAAACATTAAAGTACATAAATTGTCGCACTGTTTATTTAATAAAAGTAAAGAATTGTGAGGATTTTAATAATACATATATTAAAATTTTCCTAACTGGAAAGTATTTTAAATTAAGATTCAAAACAACCCTAATAATTGTATTTATTTACTGTAAAACAACAAGTACAGTATTCTGTAACATGAAATGATGCATTTCTGCTTGTAAAATATTTTTGGAAAGTAGAAAACCAATCCTTCAGTAATATTTAAAAATTTGCATACATAAAACAACATATGTTTATGTCATTATAAAATTGTATTTTTCAAAGAAAATAACATTAGGTCATTTATTTATTTGAAATAATAATCGGCAAAAAGTCAAACATAAAATAAAATCTTTATTTATTTATTTATTTATTTATTTTTATTTATTTATTTATTTATTTATTTTATGTTATTTTAACTGTTAATTTGGTACATCATTTTGAAAAATCAGTGCGCTTGTTTTCTTACATTTCAATAAAAATTTTAATTTTTCAGTATTTACATTTAAATAGATTTTTCAAAGCTAGGAAAATATATTTGCATTATTATATCCAGAAAATCCTATCGAACAACCATGTCATCAAAATATAAGTTTTAGAAATTCATTTACAAAGCATGTAGTGAAAGGACTTTTAATGTAAATGTTGTAAAATATTTTTTTTAAGTAGAAAACCCATCCTTCAGTAATATTTAAAAAATTGCATGCATAAAAAATCTATATATGTCATTAAAAAAAATGTATTTTTCAAAGAAAACAACATTAGGTCATTTATTTATTTGAAATAATAATCGGCAAAAAGTCAAACATAAAATAAAATCTTTATTTGTTTTTGTTATTTTAATTGTTAATTCGGTACATCATTTTGAAAAATCAGTGCGCTTGTTTTCTTACATTTCAATAAAAATGTTAATTTTTCAGTATTTACATTTAAATAGATTTTTCAAAGCTAGGAAAATATATTTGCATTATTATATTCAGAAAATCCTATCGAACAACCATGTCATCAAAATATATGTTTTAGAAATTCATTTACAAAGCATGTAGTGAAAGGGCTTTTAATGTAAATTCAGGTTTCAAATGGAAATTAATGAATAAAATTGTATTTGCATCTGCAACTCACTTTTAAAAATATGTTTGAATAAAATATCTGGTAAGGATAGTAAAGAATTTTTTTCCTAATGTACTAATACATGTGCTATGAAATATTGCATTGAAATTAGTTTGCTTTTGAATTTGCGAGTTGCATTGATTTAAATAACCCTTTATATCTCAATTTATCATAAGGGTGATAAATCATTTAGGCATAAAATTTGTGTATTTGTATTACCTATTTAGTTTATGGCATTTTTTGCGCAATATTTAAAAAAAAATCACCAATTATTTTTTTTTCTTGAAAAGTATAAATATGATAACAGAAACACAATTTTTTTTTGCGTGAAGAATGGGTTGGTTTAAACGCATACTTAAAAATCCACAAGTTTTAGTTCGATTTTTGCTGTCTACAGGTCACTCCGTACATACATATTTTACATAAAAGCTTGTTTATAAGTTTTTAGCTTGTTTTAAGATGTATTTGTGGCATCCTAACCTAATGATAAGATATTATCTATAGTTGATATAACTACAAAATAAAATAAAAATTTTAATTTATTCTTTCGTAATCGTACGGTAATATTTGTCATCGGGTAACGCGATTATATTTTTCCATAACTTTTTACCAATTTTTTTAATATTCGTCGATAATTTTCAAAATAACATTCCAAAACCAAGTTAAAATATGATTAACACAAGATTTTATCGAATTATCTCTCAAAATACAATAATGCGCATTTTTTTTTTCTTCAAATTTCTTATGTATGGGTTTTACAGAATATGCTTTACTAGAAGAAATTAAAATATTCTAATTTGGAAATATAACAACCGTTTACCAATTATAATTGCAAGAAAAATCGAAATTTTCTTTCATGCAATTGTATAAAGTTTTCTTTTATACAATTTTCGTCTACAGAAACGCTTAACCTTTTAGCTGGACTCCTGAACTTTGAAGAAATGAGATGTGCGTAATTAATATTAAAAATAATTAACCTTATAAAAATTTAATATAATAATAAATTGGTTCGATTTTATTTATAAAGTGCTTAGTGAGAGGCATAACATAATCGTCTCTCAAATAAGCATAGAAACAGAAAATAAATTTATTAATAATATTGGTTTATATAAGTGGAAAATTTGAAAAAACTTTTAAATAAAATTGGATGAAAAATTATAATTTTTTTCGAGAAAAAACGTTGCAAATTCTTTTTCATCTTGATTTACGCCATTATTTCCGAAGCTGTATTCACTTAGAAAGCAGTGTAAGAGACAAATGCAAATAATAATTTCCTTTATAAAAATAAACATTTCAAATCAACAGACCAGTTTAAATCGTAAAACGAACATTTATATATATATATATATATATATATATATACAAATGAAAGTATAAAGTCCTTACGAATATTTTTTACGAATATTTTTTGTGTGTTTACTTTTTTATGAGGTTTTTTTATGTGTTTTTGAAATAGTTGTAAAAAACATTTGAAATTTTGAACACCATGAAAGGTATTTTTTGAAAGACTTTAACAATTTATTATCAGTTAACTTATAAAAAAACTAAAAAAAACCCGGGTTTTTTTGTATTGTGAAATTGCTTATTTCATGCGACTATTTTAACGATTAAGCAATCGATATTCTATAAAATAATTAGTTAAATCATATAATTGAATAATTTTGCACCTTTTAACTGACTTGGTTAGTTATTTCACAAAAAACTTGGTATTTCATGAAATAACTAAATTATATGCTTTAACGGTAACAAATACAGAACTGAAACTCGTAGATTTTGACACACAGAGTACAATTTTTGTTTTAGTTTTAAAATAATTTTGTCTAATGATTCTAGATATGATAGTTTTAAAATGATTATCATTTTTATTCTACCCAAATTTCCGCTTTTCACCTGAACGTTTTGTTGTTATAAAAAGAAGCGTTATATAATAAACTACTATTTTCATATTAGAAACGGATTTATGATCCCACTTAAGTTACAGGAGAAAGGAATACTCTAATGTTAAATCTATGGGAGCATTATTTTAAATTTTCTCGCTTTGATTATTATTATTATTATTATTATTATTATTATTATTATTATTATTATTATTATTATTATTATTATAAGATTGCTTTTTTCATCGTCCTCATGATTTTACATAAAAAGTTCAAAAATATGAAAATAAAGAGAGAAATTTGAAAATAACGTCCTCTTAATGCGATTCCGCAACAGCTGTATCTCGAGAATTAATGATTAATTTTCATGAAACTTCACAATCAGTATATCCCTGTTATTAAATAGTTCTATTTAAGTTTTGCCCATGGTGCTTTTATGCTGCAATTTTTTCAATATCCACAATTGCACTATTAACAAAAAAATGCACCGATTTTCATGCCTTGGAATTCCTCACGATGATCAAAGATTCTTATTTAATTTCAACACTGTGGTAGCGAATTTTAAAGTATTAAAATGCAATAGAAGAAAGTTTTGGGATTGCCACATCCGATTAGCTTTACAGCGTGTACACATGAAAGTAATTTACAGCAGGTTACTTCAGAATATTTTACATCGGCATTTCCATTTACATGGAAATTCCGTTTACATTTCCCCCCCCCACCCCCAAAAAATGACTAAATAATTCAGGGATATAAGTATTATTTTCGTATTTTTGGTTAATATAAAGTTCTATTACTACTTTAAAGAATACTTTCTTTGTTACAGAAAACAATGGAAGCGCTATTCCAGAACTGTACTGTAATATGCATCCTCAGAAATATATTTTGTACAATAACTTAAAAACTTTATTTAAAATGACGTTCATGCGGTTTGTTTGCATAAAATTCCTAAAAGATATACCGATTTTTGAGGTTTGTTTATTTTACGAAATCCTATTCGTGTCAGTCCTCTGTCTGTCCGTCCATCACATAGTCCGTACACAAAAAGTGTATAAGTCAGAGGCTTCAAATTTTGTATACTTACGGCTGAATACCTCGTATCGCACGACAAATTGTATAATTTTAAAAAAGTACATTATATTAATTACTTAATTTTATCAATCTGATCCGTTCATTTTTACGATTTCATTTATAAAGGTGAACCGTAATACAAATGTGTATGCATCATAGCTTGGTGGTAAAGCATCTCGCTAATTGACACAAGGTTTTCAGTTTCAATCCGGGTGCTACAAACTAAATTTTCAAATTAAGGTGGTTTTAATTAAAGGAAATTTAATATTTTTTGTCAATTTACGGGTTATATTATAATTTTTTTTAACACGAACATTCATAATTTTTTTCGGAATAAAATTTTTCTTCTACTTAAAAATCTATTGAGTTTTATTAAAAACTCTATGTTTTAAAATTCTTTTAAATATTTTTTAGACACTTAAAATTTCAATTATATCTCCACTAATTTTTTTTTCTAATTTTCAAGTAATTTCCCATTTTGGATTTTTTTTTAATAATTTTATTTAAATATTTTTAACTTGACTAAAATAAATAACTTATTTTCATAATTATTTGAATATTAAATGTCTGGTGCTGCCATCTATGTAAGAATTTAATAATTATAAATTAGCAATTTGGATTTATTAGGTAAAGGATAAGTTGTTTTGAAAGAATTAATAAACGATGCCCGTTGCGCGGTCTGATAATGCACTTAGTCACTTGTTTAAAAAAACCTCTTTTATATCATCTTAAGAATTTTAATTAAGTATTTAAAGTAAACCTTTATTATTTTTTAAACTTATACAAACGTTTTATTTTCCTTCAAAATAAATTTTATCGTGAAATTTTAAGAAATATTTGATTAAATAATGATTATCGCACGGACGTTAATGGCGGAGCCCAACATTCCCTTTTAAAATGCATACTTGAGGAATAACTATAAAAAATAAGCTGTAAATGTGAATAATTTAAATAACTACACTAAATATTTTACAACTTAAAATTTCAAAATTTTAAAACCGTAAATAAGTCTATTTTAAAATCTATGTTTAAATGTGATTATTTTGAACAAAAACCATTTATCGAAATTATTATATCCCTATTTCCTATCTTATATTTTAAAACAAGCCTTTCATTAATATATACTACGCAAATCAAGATAGATATTGTTTTAGCATCAGACAAATAGTACTGTGCATATATATGCTTACATATATTATAAAAGAATAAACTGTAAAAAAAAATATTAATAAAAATGGTAATTAAATATATTATGTTTTCCGTACAGAAGAATTCGAATTTGTTTAAAAAATGAAAAAGAAATATACTATTTTCAAGAACCTACTGTTATTTTCTTGGAAGAAATTCCATTAAAGTATATTTTATTAAGTATTTCGATGAATTTAATTTAAGACAAGAAAAATATTTTTATTACAATTCGAAATTTTTAAATCTTTTTAAAGGAGTTTTTAAGTAGGCTTTTCAACTTCGTAAAATTAGTCACATCTGAATGAAAATGATGAATAAAAAGATAAATTAAATTAAATATAAAAGACGAATTTTATTCACAGAAATATTTTAAATAAAATTAGAAGTAAGAGTAGGTAACCGAATTAGACATTTGCCAGGGGCTTCAGTGCAATGTTCTAAAAAGAATAATGAATCTTCTATTCATTTAAGTTTTAAAGCAAAAATGAAAATTTAATTAATGAAGTATAAAGGATTTCAAACTGAATATCAACTCTGAATCATATTTTTAGAATTTAAAGTACACTTGTAAATATCTGCCAAGAATTAAATAATATACACGAATCATTTATTGATTTTAAACAGGCCTATTAAATTCTAAGCAGAAATAAGTTGTTTGAAAAATTACTAGATTTTAAAATACCTGATAATTTAGACAAAATTGTACTCGAAAATATGAATACGATTGAACAATTACTGTTCCAAGAGTATATACAATATTTGTTTGCGATGGAATGGAATATCGAAATCTACTGGTCTTAGATGACTATAGTGCAATTTGATACTCGTTGCTGCTATATTACCGTATTTACTGGCGTATAACGCGCCCTTTAAAAAAAAGGTAAAGTGCGCGTTATACACGGAATATTTCTTTATCGCTGGTTGTAATCACACGTGAATATAAATACACATATGAATTAAGAAATGTATTCAAAGAAGACATAATTACAACACAATTTTTTTAAATTGAAGTCTTACTGCATATTTATTTCACTCCGTGCACTTTTTTATACATTAACATTGAATAAACGCAAATTAGCAATTTTCACTGCCGTCCTTCACTTCTGTCCCCCGTCATTCACTCCTTACCCGAAGTCTAAAAATGTATTTTTGCCTTCTTTTTGGCCTGATGCAATGCTTGTTTCGACTTTCTTTACTGATCATTCATTCATTCGCATATTAAATGTAGAGTCCTCGTTATATACGAGATTTAAAAAAAAAACGCAATTCTTTTCTTGTAAAGTAGGGGGTGCACGTTATACACGTGTAAATACGGTAATATATTTCTAGAGGGAGGCTTGAAAGGGTGTGGGTGATAGAGCAAGGCTAGTTTGGAGCATATAAGGTTTGATTTGTGACAATGGTGGGACGTGGCCATCATTTTTTGTACTCGAGATCACAGTCATATAGCCACGTCTCTTCCACTGGCACAAATCTCGTCCCATAACCTTCAAACCCTTCTCTCATCCTCAACAACAGATATACAAAAATAAGACAGATGTATTTACATAAGTAATCAATATCAGGGCTTTTGAAATAACTATTACATTAAATTTTTGATTATCAACTTTTAATGCTTATAAGAAATGTTACTTTCTGCCATTTTGCAGAAAGTATACATTTAGGATTAGTATGATTTTATACAAAAAGAATATAAGAAAAAACTGAATAGCCATTATTTGTGTCACATTTCACAAATATAAATACAGTTTACTCTTCTATAAATTTACGATTATAGCCTCTGAACTAAACATATAATTTCTAAAATGAATCCCAGAGAAAATATCCAAATAATAGGAACATAGAAGTGAAAAGCGTAAAAAGATATTTATATGAGATTCGATGCAGAATTCACAATTTATTCGAGCAATAAAATTTCGATTTCTTTGAAGTTGCTTTATTTACTGAATTATTCTGAACTCTCAATATATTTAAAGACTGCGTAAAAATCAAACGTAAATAATTCATTCTGTTATCGTCCAAAAACGTATGAAAGAAGTAGAATGTTTTATTACTTATTTTAACTTGTATAATAAAAAAAAGTGTTTTATAAAGAGCAGAAATAAATTATATTAAAATATTGTCTGACTTTTGTGACGATCAGTATTTCTGTTTGTTATATGCCATGTAAAGACTTTAATTTCCGTTGGTCGCATTTTAAATTAATATGTCAATAAAATGTCTCTATAAATTATGACATGTTAAACAAATAATTACTTCTAATTAAACTGAACAAAGTATATGTCTTGCAGATTTATTTATAGTTAGATGTACATTTTCTTTCTTTTTCTTTTCGCCCCCTTATAAACACTTTAAAAATAGGTCTTTAAAATTTCACTCCTCTTTCCAAAAATGTGTTAATATAGCAGCTTACGGTTCTTAAATTGAGCATATAGGCATCTATATTCTACATCATCTATTGACAGTACAAATGTTTTATGTGTGCTAGGAACAATAATTGCTGCACCACCCATATACTGCAAGAATAAAAATAGTGAAAAAAAAAAACACAGTAAGCATCAGCGATAATTGTTAAATAAAGTAAAACACTTTGTAAAATCACCATAAAATGAAAAATAATGTAGGACGCGTTTCGAGCTACAGCAATAGCAGCTCATCATCAGCAAAACCAACACGTGTCGTAGAACACTACTTCTTTTACTATAGTTGATTTTAGAAATTTTTAATAGTGTAATTTTTATAGAGCAATAATCTAATTTCTCAAGTCACTGTATCAGTTTTTACAATAATATAAATTATTAATTGTTCAAAAAAAAATAGCATTAAATATTCTAAATAATTTGCATACTAGTGATATCCTAAAAGCACAATCATGGAGAAAAATTATAAGTATAAAATCAAAATAAAAAACAAATTTTTTTTATAAAAAAATAAAAAAGTTAACAACATATAAATGAATTTCTTGCTTCACATTAATTGTTATATTTAATTATTTTTTCCGTATGTTACATATGACGCCATAACGTTATGGTTTTTCCATGAATATTCTTAATGTCTAATTTTACAATGATTTAATTTCTGCTATTTTGTAGGAAGAAAAAAGAAGATTGCATCGCAAAATTTTGATGTTTATGTCGTGAAGTGTGCCCCCCATTCTCTTATCATTCCTATAACTTCAGTTATCATCCTGATAAAATTCTATCTACCAAGTTTTGTTTGCGATAAAATTAAAATTGACTATTTAATTGACTAAAATTTTAAACTTATAAATAAATTCGATATTTAAACGATAAAAATAATAAAAATCATTTTTATGATGATCAAAACGTCGCTTACATAATAAGGGAATCATATATTACGTATGGATTGGATTAAATAACTGAGTCAATCATAAACTAATTTTAAATTATATTTCAATTTTACAATTTTTGGTATTCAAATAATTCAAACTTGTAAACATCGCATATCTTCAATTTTTACATCGTCATATAGAAAAAAAAAATTAAATGCAATTTCTTTGAAAACTGCATTATTTTTTTTTCAGTTATTAATTATTTTGTATTTTTAATACATTTTTGGCATCCTAGCAACAGACGTATTTCATTTCTGAACATTAAATATGGATCAATCATAAAACGAATAAAATCTAAAGATCACAGAAATTAAGATATGTCTCAAATATCTGTAGACTGAAACTTTCCAAATGGTTAATTAAAAAAAAAAAAAAAAAAAAAAAAGACAGATGTTTTTACATAAGTAAGCAATACCAGGGCTTTTGAAATAACTATTACATTAAACTTTTGATTATCAACTTTTAATGCTTATAAGAAATGTTACTTTCTGCCATTTTGCAGAAAATATATATTTAGGATTAGTATGATTTTATACAAAAAGAATATACGAAAAAACTGAATAGCTATTAATTGTGTCACATTTTACAAAGATAAATACTGTTTACTCTTCTATAAATTTACGATTATAGCCTCTGAACTAAACATATAAGTTCTTAAATGAATCCTAGAAAAAAATATCCAAATATTAGGAACATAGAAGTGGAAAACGTAAAAAGATATTTAAATGAGATTCGATGCAGAATTCACAATTTATTCGAGCAATAAAATTTCGATTTGTTTGAAGTTGCTTTATTTACTTCATTCTTCTGAACTCTCAATATATTTAAAGACTGCGTAAAAATCAAACGTAAATAATTCATTCTGTTATCGTCCATAAACGTATCAAAGAAGTAGAATGTTTTATTACCTATTTTAACTTGTATAATAAAAAAAGTGTTTTATAAAGAGCAGAAATAAATTATATTAACATATTGTCTGACGATCAGCATTTCTGTTTGTTATATGCCATGCAAAGACTTTAATTTCTGTTGGTCGCATTTTAAATCAATATGTCAATAAAATGCCTGTATAAATTATAATATATTAAACAAATAATTACTTCTAATTAAATTGAACAAAGTATATCTCTTGCAGATTTATTTATAGTTAAATGTACAATTTCTTTCTTTTACTTTTTTTCTTTTTCGCTTCTTCTTTTTTTTTGAGAAATCTAGAGCTTGTGTAGTAAAATGTAAATATTTTTTTTATATTTCTTTCATTTGTGAAACATTATACAATTATTAAAAAGCATAGATAAAAAATTCTTAAATTGAATATTCTTAAATTGTCTATGATGCACATTATATGGCTATTAATCATCGTACACTTTAAATTTCAGACATTTTACCGAATATTTAAAAATAGATTTGTTGGATTCTTCTGGACCTTAAGTATTAGGAATTTTTTTTAACCTTATACATTTAAAAATGATAATAGAACGATTAGAGAGACGTCGAAAATCAAAGAAAAATAAAAATTTTTGGGATCAACTAAACCCACGAGGCAATAGTAAGTCCAAAATTTCTGAAAAAAGAATCAGGATACATCACAGCTTTGGAGAACTTAACTGGATGGGTCAATCCATTTCAAGTGGTCCAGCACTGGTCGCTCGACTATTTTTAAAAAAGTTGAAATTTTTTGTACAACAACCCTAACATGATGGAAGTTCAAAATGACCATTATTTTAATTCTACTATTTTTTGTTTGTGCATGGCGGCCATCTGTGTTTCATCGTGTGCAGCGATTTTCTCAGATACTAGGATACACAAAATTGTAAATATCTCGTCTTCTATTTCCCCAATTGAAATGGGGTTTGCAGCATTTTGTTCAGAATAAAATAGGCTAAATATACAGTGTAAGAAAAATTTTGAAAAATAAATTTTTACAGGTGAAATTGTAGCACAAAATTTACGATTTTTTCCAAAATTTATCCGTTTGCAAGAGGAAAATTTTCATGCAAGGGAAACTGTCAACCTTACACAATTTTTTCTACAAATAAGTCAAAAGTGCGTGTACTCATACACCAAGTCCCAGATCTGGGAGTTAATTTCTCTTTGCGAAAAAAATTCCGAAATTCGTCAAAAATTTCAAAAATCGCACTTTACAGGCTTTGATATCTCTGGTGGGGCACGAGATAAAAATCTGAAATTTTGGCCTATGATAGTATCGTGTAGTAGCGTTATGTACAAAAAATTTCAAGAAGGAGATTTGACTACAAGCTGAGCTATGACATGGAAAATATGTGAAAACAATACTACCAAACTATTGTAAACCTACTATGTAATTGTTCAACAAGACTGTCAACCTTGCATAATTTTTTCTAGAAATAGGTCAGAAGTGTGTGTACTCATGCACCAAGTCCCAGATCTGGGAAATGATTTCTCTTTGCGAAAAAAATTCCGAAATTTGTCTAAAATTTCAAAAATCGCATTTTTTAGGCTTTGATATCTGTGGTGGAGCACGAGATAAAAATCTGAAATTCTGGCCTTTGATAGTATTGTGTAGTAGTGTTATGTACAAAAAATTTCAAGAAGGAGGTTTGACTACAAGCTGAGATATGACATGGACAATATGTGAAAACAATACTGCCAAACTATTGTAACATACTATGTAATTGTTCATACCTCCAAAATTTTTAATTAATTATTTATGGTACAAAGTTAAATGTTAGTTACAAATATCTTTTTAAATGCTTCTGTGTGATTTAAACAATTCAGAATGTATGCTAAGCCAATACACTATTTGTCCAGATGAACAAATCTATTAGAAATGCTATTGCAACAATTTTACTCGGAACACATTTCAGGAAAAGTAAATTACAGACAATGAATTGCAACTGATCGAGTTGACATGGCTTCAATTATTAAACGTAGAGAATTTCACTCAAGTTAACAAGGAATGACAAGACTTTGGGGGCTTCAAATAAAATTTTTAGAAAGAACAGCCTGATGGACTGAGAACAGTAACTGGTCGAACTCATAACATCTCTCGTAAATATTGTTAAGCTCTTTGTTGAGCATACATAGCATTTTGTAAATTAAATGCTTATTATTTAACTGTTTTCAACAAACGATATTTTCTGTGTAAATATTGTAATAAAAGAGACTAATCTCATTTCTCCTAATGTACTCGTAATAGCATTTCTTAACATTTTTTAATCACCGTATCTCAGCTTGTAGTCAAATCTCTTTCTTGAAATTTTTTGTACATAACACTACTACATAATACTATCACAGGCCAAAATTTCAGATTTTTATCTCGTGCCCCACCAGAGATATCAAAGCCTAAAAAATGCGATTTTTGACATTTTTGACGAATTTCGGAATTTTTTTCGCAAAGAGAAATTAACTCACAGATCTGGGACTTGGTGTATGAGTACACGTACTTTTGACCTATTTGTAGAAAAAATTGTGTAAGGTTGACAGTTGCTCTTGCATGAAAATTTTCCTCTTGCAAACGGATAGATTTTGGAAAAAATCGTAAATTTTGTGCTAAAATTTCACCTGTAAAAATTTATTTTTCAAAATTTTTCTATCACTGTACGTTTAGCCTATTTTATTTTGAACAAAATGCTGCAAACCCCATTTTAATTGGGAAAATAGAAGACGAGATATTTACAATTTTGTGTATACTAGTATCTGAGAAAATCGCTGCACACGATGAAACAAAGATGGCCGCCATGCACAAACAAAAAATAGTAAAATTAAATGAACGGTCATTTTGAACTTCCGTCATGTTAGGGTTGTTGTACAAAAAATTTCAGATTTTTTAAAAATGGTCGAGCGACCAAAAAAATATTTTCTGGACCACTTGAAATGGATTGACCCGGATGCAGATGTCAAAAGCAGTGCTTTCACAGTTGCTCAGATGTACTTTTGTTATCCGTTAGAAGAAAACGTAGAATTGGCTTTTTTGGAGAATTGTACTGTGTTGGACGAATGTACCTTCGTTCAAATTGATATAAAAAAATATTTCAAAAAAATCATAAACCAAACATGCAAAGAAAAACAAATTGAAACGGTTAGAGGGTAAAAACGTAATGACTTACAACTAACAAAATGACTTGAGCCATTTCGTTACTAATAAAACAATGACGTTTTTTCAATTGTTTGAGACCTGCGATGTGCATAATGCATCAATGATATTCTAAAAAGCATGTGAACGCTCATAAAGTGGTTAATGATACTGCATAAAGAGGCTCAGATAAAAAAAATAACGTATCGGTCAAAAAAGAACGAAAAAACAATTCTTGTTGAGAGTAGTTGAGCCTAAAAAAAGTCGTCTCCAAACAAATAAAAGGAGAGATTGCATTGTTCAAAGTTGATTAATGTGATTTGTTTTTCTTTTCATCCCAATTATTGAACTTAATATTGAGTTTTAGCGTTATTTTAAGTTACAAATATTGAAAAATCGGTTTTTTTGCCTATTTTTTGAAAAGTGACCAAAATGTGCTACCTCTTAATATTATCCAAACTTCTTGAAATTTGGCATATTTATTTTTTATGTCACTGAGACTCAGGGTATATATATATATATATATATATATATATATATATATATATATATATATATATATATATATATATATATATATATATATCGGAAAATTATAACCGATACAGTGAAGAAATTCTTAGTTGCTCTGTAAATGCGTTTAAATAAACAACGGCATTACAACATTTTTTATTATTCAGAAATTCGGTCTCCGTAGAATAGCGGGTTGAATATGATTTTTTCAAAAATGGGATATACAACCTGCAGCGGACTTGGAACAGATAAACTGGAATACCAATGCAATTTTTCATATATATGTGACGATTTAAGGAGAACTCGAATTATTTCCACTGGTTAAAAAGAAACACACAGTCATGGCAAGCGAGGGAAAAAACAAAATAAATAAATAGATGTAGAAGATCCAATAATTAGTCATGGGCTGCTGTAAATTCATTTATTAAATTCGTAATAATGAGGAAGGAAAAGCTCCTTTTGCAAAAATTCCATCATTATTTCAGCGAGCTGTCCTCATCGAAGAAGCAACCCAAGAATTCTTCTTTTTCATCTCGAGACTTCCACCTTTTTAAACTAAAAAGAAAGTTCTGGAACATTCTGTAACCTCAAACCATCATTCTTTTATGTAAACAGAATTCTTGTCCAGCTACGAGATTATTTTCCACAAACGATAAATTTATTTAAAAAAAATATTATTTAACCAATTTATAATTGACTCAGAATTTTAAATATCTTAGGCAGACGATTTTTATAAATGATTAATTTTAAGAGAAAAAGAAAAGAAATGAATTTATTAATATGCACACATCAAAGGTTGACGTAGGAAAAATAAATAAATAGATAAAATAAAATAATGATATTTTTTGAAAGGTATGGTTTTGGAATAAATTTAATAAGACTTTCTTAAAAAGGGTTGATAAAAACATAGAAGAAATCAGTTTTATTTGGAATATTAAGAAATAAAGTTTTAATTAAGAATATTTTTAATTTAGAGCCATCTTTTTAAACTTACGCATACTGGAATAATGTTTTTTAAGGCAAATTAAGAATTTATATCGTCTGCATAAGGATTAACAGATTAGATTTAGAAACAAGATTTTAATTTAATAATTTGAAGTAAGTACGGAATATTATTATAAGAATATTAAGATAGTATAAAGGTTAGTTTTGGCGAAATTTTTTTTTAATTTGTAATATTATCCCCCCCCCTCCCCAAGACTTTGTATGAAATTGATAGTTAAATAAAACTACAAGTTCAGACAACAGAAATATAATAATTTAGAAAAGTTAAATTTTGGAATAAAACTGTCAAACTCAGGAAGCCAAGAGATGGAAGAAAAGAAAATTAACGCAATATAAAAAATATTAGCGATTAAAATAAAATAGTTAAGAGAAAATAATTCTAAATTAAATTTAGGTAGGAGCATTTCCCTGAAAGAAATACAATAATGTTACAACATCACTTACCATTTGTAAGTGCATAGGAGATAATACATATAATAACAGTAAATAAGTTATGAATATTAATAAGCAAGAGATAAAAATATAATAAAAACAATAAAAATTCGTTCTCATGGAAGTTTAAATAATTACAATGACTTAATGCATAGTTTATTTTAAATAAGTCCTTTAAATGAAACAAGTCTTTCAATAGTATATATAAAAGAGTCTTTTCCAATGTTCTCTGAATACAGTCTCTTTAATTAAAAATCTTCAAACCTAGTTTAATCTTTGGTTTTAATGTTATGTTGGATCCAACATCTTTCAGTAATATATAAATTTTTTCCATAATAAATAGCATCACTCTCAATATCAATAATAAATAATATAGAAAAATTTAAATAATAACAATAACAACAATAATAAGTAATAGTATAATAAGACTCCATATCCTAATATTTTTCAATAAGAGTATAATTAATACTAAACTTCATTATAGAAATCATAATAATAATAATAATAGTAAAACAAGAGTATAATCAAAAGAAAATATCACTATTTGTTTATTATTGATAGGGAAAATATTGGTTGAAGATAAAAATAATTACATAGCAACTAAATAATTTTCTTATCTTCTAATAGCATAAGAAAGTATTTTTTGCTAGCCGAAAGTATAAATAAAAAAAAATCATAATAATTCCAAAATCCAAATAAAATTAAATCTAACTATTTAGAAAATGGACTCTCAACCAGTATTTCCTTACAATAATTCCTCTCTGATACTCTTTTACAAAATTGTCAAATTTGGTTATAAGTTTTCAAATGCCAAATGTAGAATAATGTTTTATCTACACATGGTTTATAAACTTTAATAATTAAATACAATAGGAATAAAAGGTGTCATTCTTAATTGAGAAATAGAAATAAAAATAGTGTGCTTTTCTGAAAAACTCTTAATATCTGTAGTTTTCACAATCACTGAAAATCACATATTATGTTATAGGTTTGAGTAGAATCATTAGATTTTATAACTGTTATAACATAAATATCTGCTGAATAAATAGAATAATACTAATGTCAAATACATGAGTAAATATAGTTACACTTAAACACCCTTAAAATTAATTTATCAACATCAATTTGAAAGCTTTTACAATCAAAGTGTTCATCTTATGCCTGCATAAGGAGCCCAATTTAACCCCAAAAACTCCCCAAAACAAGTAATATTCTTTTAGGCCTCCAAGAACATACCTGCTAATGTTGAAAATTATGGTGATAAACTGTTTAAAGAATAAGAATTAAAACTTAATCTACTGTCTTGACTTTAGTTTGATCTAATGATTGTGATTGTATCTGAGGTTTTGTTTGTTTTTTGGGTTGCTCATGAAACAGTTTAAAATCTTCTGGTGAAAAATAGGGTCTTAATTTAGAAACATGCACAATAACGGAATTCTGTCCTGTCTCATAATTAAATTTATGTATTTCATAAGTTACATCAGAAAGTTTATTTATAATTTTGTATGGCCCACAGAAAGTAAATTCTAATTTTCGAGTGTTAGGGTATTTAAATTCTTCATAAATTACAGAGTCTTGTATTTTTAATGGGCATTCGACAAAATTTCGATCATAGTGTCTTTTACTTTTAAGGTGAAATTCATGAGTTCGCGCTTTCGCAATTTTGAGGGCTTTGTCTACAGGTGTTGAACACATTTTAACTGCCTCACACAGAACCATTACCCACCTTTTTAAAATCTGAATCAAAATTATCGCGAAAATTATAACTATATTTAGCTGCTAACTTTAACCAGAAATTTTATCTAATAAAACAGAAATTGTAAATATCATAGATATACCTTAAATTGGGATCAACTTTTAATTCTATTATTTTATAGATCATAAACAGATTCAAAAATTTTAACTATAGGTAATTTCTTACTTAAAATCACAAAATTTACTGACAAAATTAATCATATTTATCAGTCAAAATTCTAGCAACAGCCTTGCACAGTTCCATCTTTATTACTGAATTTAAATAAATTATAAGAATCCGGGAACCAAAGCTCACTGTAACCAGAAATTCTAACAAATAAAATGAAAAACATAAATGTTAACTTAATTTTCAGCTCAAATGTCTAGTTGTAGGAACATTATCATGAAAATACTGCTTTCTGAGAATAGTTCTTGATAACAAACAAATATCAATAAATTAGAAAATGGTCCTTTTTAAAAAATAACTTGAGCTTCTAAGTTCTTTTATACTTCATTATTATTACGAACTTATCTTTAAACGTGCATAAAAATATCATAATAATCTTAATAAGTAACAGTAAATATCTTAAGAACATCATACTCCTCAATTAAATCCTTACGAATAAAAATATTTCAATCTTCAACAAATAATAATGATAATAATAATACTCATAAATAGATTAATAAATAAGACTCAAAGAAAAACAAAACAATAAATAAATAAACCTCACAAATAGAGAATAAACAATCTACACAAATGCTTAAAAAGGATACAAATAATATTCAATTAATTTGAAATAACTCACTCTTAAGAAGAATTTCTCAAGATGATCCTAGGAGAGACAATAATAACGAAAATTATGAAAGTAAGTAGCAATCGGCGTTCAGTTGTCTCTAAACGTTTTTTTTTTTTTTTTCTTGTCATTACTACCAGTAATATTTAAAGTCAATGATCGCATATTTGGGCCGCAACAAGATGAATGGCGCTTCTATTCCTTATTAAATCCAATTCGAAATCACCAGGTCTCAAAAATTTATCATTATGACCAAAAATATCAAGCTTCAGGAATTCACGAGAAGTCAATTATCGGCGATTCACAAACCTATCATCATTTCGTTCCACAGCCCATTCCATTAGCAAGCTGAAAATACCATATAGACTGTCCTTCAATCGAACTTCGGCGATAGCATGCTTTTCTTCGTTCCATCGCAATTTTCTTTAAATATCATTCATTAAAAAGGCAGCACAGATAAAAAATCCTGTCCGACTTTTCGATTAGTTGTGACGATTTAAGGAGAACTCGAATTATTTCCACTGGTTAAAAAGAAACACACAGTCATGGCAAGCGAGGGAAAAAACAAAATAAATAAATAAATGTAGAAGATCCAATAATTAGTCATGGGCTGCTGTAAATTCATTTATTAAATTCGTAATAATGAGGAAGGAAAAGCTCCTTTTGCAAAAATTCCATCATTATTTCAGCGAGCTGTCCTCATCGAAGAAGCAACCCAAGAATTCTTCTTTTTCATCTCGAGACTTCCACCTTTTTAAACTAAAAAGAAATTTCTGGAACATTCTGTAACCTCAAACCATCATTCTTTTATGTAAACAGAATTCTTGTCCAGCTACGAGATTATTTTCCACAAACGATAAATTTATTTTAAAAAAAATATTATTTAACCAATTTATAATTGACTCAGAATTTTAAATATCTTAGGCAGACGATTTTTATAAATGATTAATTTTAAGAGAAAAAGAAAAGAAATGAATTTATTAATATGCACACATCAAAGGTTGACGTAGGAAAAATAAATAAATAGATAAAATAAAATAATGATATTTTTTGAAAGGTATGGTTTTGGAATAAATTTAATAAGACTTTCTTAAAAAGGGTTGATAAAAACATAGAAGAAATCAGTTTTATTTGGAATATTAAGAAATAAAGTTTTAATTAAGAATATTTTTAATTTAGAGCCATCTTTTTAAATTTACGCATACTGGAATAATGTTTTTTAAGGCAAATTAAGAATTTATATCGTCTGCATAAGGATTAACAGATTAGATTTAGAAACAAGATTTTAATTTAATAATTTGAAGTAAGTACGGAATATTATTATAAGAAAATTAAGATAGTATAAAGGTTAGTTTTGGCGAAAAAATTTTAAATTTGTAATATATATCTTTGAAAAAATGTTATAAAAACTGAAAATCTTCTTTTTATTTTTATTTTTCTATAACTGAAAAGATATATGCGTTATTTTTATGCTTTCATGTTGTAGATTGATGGTGGGAAACAAAAATCTTCTTTGGGAGGAGTCACTTAACAATGCCTAATTAATTCCATTTACTGCAGTAACCGTAAGCAACTAATTAAATGTTACATTTTTCGGATTGTGTTTCTTTACGATTGACAAAATTCACTGTGTAACAATTATTTAAAAAAAGAAGTTTGCATAAAATTTCGGCTCGAATATAAAATCTGAATATTTGCATGAATTTTATTATTTTTTCACTGTATTTTACATTTAATAAATTCACTGTATTCTTAAAATAGATAATATCTTACCGAGAAATTTGAACATTATATTGGAACCATTTCAATGTAGAGAGGGAATTTATGTACTCAAAACACTAGAGTCGGTGTTTTACTCCATTCCATTCTTATTGAAGGATAGATGCTTTTCTCACCATCACATAATGAAATTTTTCTACTGAAATGAAGTGAAACTTTTCCACTGTAGAAAGATGATACTTTCCCACTGTCACAAGTTTTTACTTACTGCTCTAACTGTCAGTAGTATCTCCCTGAATATCGTTTCATTCAGTCGTACCTTGCTTATTTATTAAAATGTTTTATATGCCTCCATTAAATTAAGCTTATTTACTATAATATTTAAACTTAAGCTTTAACGTAAGCAAAAACAGCCAACTTTCATAACAGACATTTTTATTCTATCGAAAACAAAACCATGTTGTTGCCAACAATACAAGTAAAATAACAATTTACTTTTAACACTATGTTCAAATGTTTATGAAACGGATGTTTTATGTTATGCAATTTAAATCAAAAAAGCAGATTTCTGTGTTCAAAAATAATTATAATTTCTGTGTTTAAATATTTAAAAACAATTATAACAAAGTTCATAGTATATATTACGATGCATAATTTCTAATAATTTTAAACAAAAATGATCCTATAAGACTTAGCTCTTAACAACATTTCTAAAGTTCCAAAGAAAATAACTTTCCATAACGATAAACAACAGGGAATTTTCTAAGAAGTTTCAATGGAGTTCCATTTGTAAAAATGATTGATAGAGAAATGCATTTTCAATTGCTTTGAAACATATCTTAAACTAGAAATGTAAGACATGATTTTGTAGAATCTACTAATAGCTGATCAAAAACTTGTTTTCTAACTTAAATTTTCAAAAATAAAAGTTCTTTTTACAAAAGTTAGCGATACAATAGAAATTTCTGTTGCATAAAAGTTTTTAAAATTGGAAATAATTATTTACAGATAAGTTACTACTTAGCACTGTCATTTATTTATTAAAAAGATAAACTATCAACTGAAACTAAATAATCTTTGAATGCACATTTAAAATAAGCTTTCAAACTTTTTGAAAGAATAGAACTGGAGTTCCTTTTTATTTGATTAGCATCATAAATAAACTGGATGCCAAAATAAGAGATCCGCTTTTCAGGATATAATTAAACTTATTAAGTGATTTGCGCAATATTTTCCTTTTAGAAACCGAATACAATGGATTTCTACAAGTACAATAAATAAATAAATAAATTTTGTTTATAGTTATAAAACAACATTAAACTTCTTAAATTTTAAACAAAGGATGGTATTAGATTCATGTCTCACTAGCTCAATAATTAAAAGGATAAAGAAGCGTTAAAGCAAAAGAAATGCTTTCGACAATTTTACAATATAGTTCAACTTTTCAAAATTTTCTTATATAAACCTAGTTCAAACGATTACTTGAACACCTTAAAAACTGACAGTTCATTACGACTTTTCCGTGAAATAAGCTTTTCTGGAGTTAATAATGTATAATACGTATGAGTGTTCTACAAATATTATCTAATATTTAAGGAACCGTTATCAGCAACTAACTCTGGCATCACTTAACGTAGCCTATTTTATCATCATCTTTAAGTAAGAATGAAAATGACAAACTTCAGTGATTTGTTTAGTATTTATCGATATTTTTTAATTTCGATTTCAGTAAAAACGAAATTAATAATTAACAGGTTCCCTCACTTAAGAATTGTTTAATGTGCATATTGGCCAGTTTTTTTATAAAAGCTAAATATATTTTTAAAAATGCTGTCAAGGTAGTCATTTTTATCAGATATTACCGAAGCGATCGTGATTAAAAATTTACAAATTATTAAAAAGAACAAATTGCTTATTTTCTGACTCATTTTTAAATCTACTATTGCGCTTAAACGTATACATTTGACAGGTTCTCTTATTTATGATCGGTATAATATGCCGTGTAGATCAGCTTTTTTATAAAAGCAGAATGTATTTCAAAAGTATGCTGTCAAAATGGGCATTTTGAACGGAATTTCCTAAAGAGAACTTGATGGAAATATTGAGGATTTATTCAAATAATAAATTGCTGGTTTTATGAGTCATTTTTAAATTCGATTTTGCTCTGAAACACATTTAATTGGCAGTTTCTTTTATCCAAGAACTATGTAATCTGCTGTGTTGATCAATTTATCCATAATGTCAGCATATATATTTAAAAAATACTTCAAAAATGGGCATTTTAAGCTGAATTTCGCTTAAGATGATTCTGATAAAACCAGTTTTTACGAAAAAATCAAATAATTGTTTTTCAAAAGCGGCTAAATAAAATTGTTAAACACGGTTTATCTACAATCATATTTTAATTTTTGCAGTTGAAATGAGCACTTATCTTCGAAATTTACCTCCACTTATAGGTAAAAAGGACAGAGATTTTTTATATCCAGCTGGCTTTTTCTTCTGCAGTGTATAAAACAATATCATTATTAATAGATTACTTTTAACTTTTTGTTGATTATCAACGTTCATTTCTGCCTTTTTAATCCTATGAGACTTTTGAAAGCCCTCTTTAGAAATTAAGACTTGTGGTAATACTCCGGGTATCATTTGGTATTAAAAGTATCATATTTTGCCCTTTGAGGCCTCTCGTTGAAATATAACTAATGAAAATGTAACACATGCCTACGAGCTAAGACTTCTTGCCATATAATTCGTTAATGGCTCTTTTATGTATAAGTACTTCCGCCAACTTTCGATGGCTCGAAGTAAATGTATTTTATTCATTCTCCTCTTGATTGTTGAACTGGCAATATAAAATTTCGAACCTCTCATCAGTGATCGACCAGTGGCCATTTTGCCGTAGGCTCGATCTGTGAAGTTCTAACGAGTTACGGGTGTTGCAAGCTAAAATAAAAACTTTTCCTTTACAATGGCTTCGTGGAAGATTCAAGATACAGCTTTGTAACTTATATTCGATTGTGAATATTTTTCTGTCATCAATAACCGTAAATAATTAAAAAATTAACGTTACATGAATAAACAGCTTCATAAGCTTGAAATTTTTAATGTCCAATAAATGATTCTGCGCACTTTTAGGCCAATAAATAATGTCCACAATTATGTCCGAACAATCTTCTTCAGTCTAAGCTTATTGAGATAATGGCGCTTGCTGGAAATGCAAAAAACACACTTCATTGAGTTCATGGATATAATTGGATACTTTTGCTGCTCAGATACAAGATATCTTTATGGAAATGACGAACATAACTTCACCGAGCTACGAATGAAATTTTTGGAAATGATAAAAAATGATTAAAATAATACATTAAATCTGTTTAGCCAAGTCTTATCTTGCTTAAAATGGTGGAAAAAAAACAATTTTTAGTGCTTTATTTACCGTGACTCGATCATCATGTACAGTTCATGGATTTAATTCCGACATTAAATTGCATGAAAACTGGTTTGTCATGTGACATGTAAAAGAAAATCACAATAAGGTCATGTTTTAGAGATCAGTTTTTAGGTCTCCAAACATTTGATCGAGTCATATACATCATTGTGTATCAATAAAATCAGAAACATCTACGCATAAGACTTACCTTAGACAGATTATACAGAGAAGAGCAATTTATATTCTCTAGATGGAAGGAAGGGACAGCAATATATACCATTATATATACATACAATTTATATATACACACACACATACATATATATATATATATATATATATAAACTGTTATTAATAAATTATGAGAAACGTGTAAATGATTAAATAAGCATGTAAAATCACGCTTGATTTTTTTTATTACTGTTGTGGTAGTTGTGTGTAGGTGTTGGATTAAAATATGTCTCTAAAATACATACAAAGTGTTTATTATTATTATTACCCAATACGCACGTGATTAAAAGTTGCTTATATGATAGATTTCTTATAGATTTTTTTTGCAAATTTTCTTTAGAAAGTCATCTTCTTTACACAATGCCGGAAAAACATTTAAAATATCTACTTAAAAATATAAAACTTGAATAAATATCCAAGTAAAATGATGCTTTTCACTTTGCGTTTATATTACTAAAAATACAACTATTTACTAATAAGATGCAACATGATTTTATTACAATTTTTTCGTTACAACAACTGGTCTTTAAAACTTAAAAACCTAGAGATGTTAAAAATCATTTGTAAAAACAGGAAAAATCTTCTGAGGTCTGTCAATTGCTAGTGCCATCATTTTCAACGAATATTGTTAAGCTGGCAAGTCTCATTCGCTGTGTTGTTTATATATCTGGATGGAAATATGAAAGTCTATTATTTGATGGGTGTATCTGTATAAATGTATCATTTCTATGTTGAAGGATTAAATTATTTTAAAATGTTAAATTCAATTTAAGGTACATCATAGTATAAATTTTTATCTTATGACATACCTCATATTAGATTAGTATGCTACTAATATTCAAGCCTTTGATTTAGCTATTTTTTTCAAACAAATAAGAAATTTGAAAAAACAACTTATTGAATATGTAGAGAAGAAAGAATTTTTTACCATAAATGTACTAAAAAAATAATTGTGTGATTCCTTGATCAGCGCTATTTGGCATTATTACCTACGAATATGGGTAATACCGCCATGGAAATAAAAGAAGAAGAAGACAAGGAAAAAACTATAAAAAATAATGGAATTACGCTATGTGAATTGTTCAATTCTAAAGATACAAACTCTACAGTCTTAGAAATTGGCAAATATTTCTTTCTTACCATAAATTGCGTTATAAGAATACAGTAATATTCATTTTATAATTTATTTTTCTGATATGAAAAATTTACTAGCATTTAGAGCATATAAATATCTCTGTTTTCTTTTTGGTGATCAACAATAACATAAATGCCCTTTCTCGCGTAAAATAAAAATTCTCTTTGGGGAATAACCTCTATGGATTCAATTCCATCTCTCAAAAATCATCCAGAGTAATAACACCAAAGGATGGCGTTATCACTTGGTATACTTTTAGCACAGTATATTTTAAAATATAAAATACCTTGCGAAGACACATAAAATTTCACACAACATTTTAAATGTACATCAAATAAATTACAAATTAATGTAATGAGCGAAATATTTCTTAATAAATATACAGTAATAAATATACTTTATCTTCAAATCACAGAACTTACCTCCCAAATTTATAGACTGGGCGTTACTCGTATGTGTTTCTTCAAGTGATAAACTATACAAATGAAATAAATTAAATATTAGAAGTTGTTTGTGATATAGATAAATTATATTCCATCTGCGCAGAACCCAGATGTGTCATTTCTCAGATTCCTTCATAAGTATGCGTAATTTTAGCACTTTGCGTTTTATCGATCCTGGTGCTGTTGCCTCAGGATATCTTCCTTTATTTCCTTTTAAAATAAAAATGATTAATAAACAGTCATTTTTACTACATTTTCACACATGTTATGATATTAAGTTTCTTTTTTCTTAAATTAATTAACAAATTTTTAGTAACCGATCGTTAACGTTAAATAACACATTCGTATGGCAGAACATAGAAATTAAAGATTAAAGAGCATTACAAAATAAAGGAGACGTAGGCTTTTAAAAATTAAGTTCATTTCTATATTACCCTTTTTTTAATTTCTATTAATAATATTTTATTGTGTATATATTATATTTTTATTATCCTTTTACTATTCTTTTTTATATAATAATTATTATTATTATTGTTAAAATATTTAATTTAGTTTTACTTAAATATCCTAAATTCAAATATATTTTTTGTACAAAGTTCTTTGAGTAAATACCAAAATTGTAGTATAAAAACTAAAAATTTAAAAAAAAAAAACCGAAGAGAAAAAAACTTTTCTTAACTTACCAAACTTGCAAATTTATTACTACCGTAAAACTTAAATTTTTTCTTATACACACCTCAGCATCTCAGCGTATTTACCATCTTAAATTCAAGCTATTCTTCTTTGGAAATTCAGCAAAATAACATATTGTCTCATTAAAAATGATTTACTGCACAAAGTGCATCACATTCTTTACCAAAAGTGCTATTCGCCTAAGTCAGTAACCTCCTATAAATATTCAGAATTATTTTAAAAGTGTATATAAATAAAGCGAGTGCTCAAAATTTAGGGCAACACCTAAATATTTAAATAAAAAGACGTGTTTCATAAAAATTGAATTTTCTTTGCTCGGCGGATAAAAAATACAAATTGCTATACCTATATTTTTCTAGGTACGTGAAAAATTGGAAAATAGTTTCTGATGTATGCCTTTCAGTTACAATACACTCTCTGTGCGAAGTACTTTTACAATAAGTTTTAAAGAAGTATTTTCTTGTTTACTTGTAGAAGCAATCAGAGCTACAAGTGCATCAGAGTTTATGCTGTAGTATGTAACTACAATATGTTTCTTCTG
Source organism: Maratus speculifer (assembly GCA_964019185.1). Classification (NCBI taxonomy): domain Eukaryota; kingdom Metazoa; phylum Arthropoda; class Arachnida; order Araneae; family Salticidae; genus Maratus; species Maratus speculifer. Next base: position 161,480,465 of record OZ025294.1, on the reverse strand, counting down.
AAACGTTATAGAAATATATAGACTTTTTTTTAAAATTACACTACAATTCCTTACTACAGTTTTTTTCAAACGACGCAATTAAAGTCGACTGTGCCTATGTATTTTTTTTTCAAAAAATCATTCATAATTCTGAATTAAACATGTTGTCAACTCTGCCTGTAATATATTTTCCGAATCACCAAAATAACCAATTATGGGCTTGATTCCTTGTGATCAGCCACTTATCGTTGTGAAATAAACATAATATCAACAATTGTATGCCATTATTATGCCATGCGATCGCATGATCATATGGGGTTTTGAGTGTTAAAAAAGCAAACGAATAATTACGCATTTTTTACTTTCCACACTGCAAATAAAAATTGTAAAGTACGGTATAATACAGGTACCCCAGCTGACAATATTAAACCGTAAAATTGAAAGTAATAAACTGAAAACAGCAGTATTATATCGCAAAATTAACAGTAATAAGCTGTAAAAAAGCAGTATTATACAGTATTATAAATAAGCAAACACAAATATACCGTATATTACTGCTTTATGATATATTACTGCTTATTTTACTGTATATTATTGTTTATTTTAGCATATAATGCTAGAAATTAGGATTCCAGTATTATATAGTAAAAGTAACACTTATTTCTTGTAATGCATTCTGAAAAAATAAAGTTATAATAATTGAGTATATTTTACTAATACAAAATAAGTTGACACAAATAGAAAAAAACCTGGGATTTATATCTGCTTGCTTGCGGAAAAAGAGACGCCCAGTCATTCAGTAATCAGTGAGAGTCTTGTAGTGCAGAATGTAGCGCAAAAGATTTGATTTTCCTTTTGACTTGCAAAAAAAGTCAGAAGTGTTTCCGGTTATTTAAAATGTAAACTTGATAAAGTGATGAAATCGGAATGGGTTGGTGTGTTTAAATAAATATGCTGAAAAATGTCTGTGTAACTGTGCAAGTGTCGCAGGCAAATATTATGATCTTTTATTTATGGGAAAACCTTACATGCTTTTAATACTTATATATGATTCTTCTTTTGAAATGTACATTGCCGAAAAGTGATCACGCATCTGTAACAAACCTCTGCAACAAACTGTCTCTAGTTTCGCACCCAGAGATTCAGGGTTCGGGTTTTTCATTTTAAAAGAAAAAGTTCAAATTAAACTCAAAGTATTTAGGTTTATTTCTTGTCAGTGTTCCATTCTAAAAGTTCATGCTCTGGTATTTTGTTGATCAATTATTATTTTTTCTTTAAAAAAAAAAAATATTACGCCAAATTATACAACGGGAAGTCAAAATATTTCCGGAATTTCTTTATAACACTTTACTACCATTAAATAGGTACACATTTACTTAATCGCTTTCAAATTTGTCCATAAGAATACGCACTCTCAAACCACCTCTCCTGCCATTGCTGGAAATATAAATGAAATTTATGTTTGGCATATTCCCTAGTTCTTTAGTACAAGTTTGGCATATTCAAACGTCGTGTTGGTTTTTTAGACGGTGCAAAAAGATTACCTTCGATAGGTTACCTTTTTATCTTTTATACTTTCGGATTTCGTAACATGCAGTATGTCGGTAGTGTAACTAATAGTAAGAGTGTGTGGTGATCAATTGGTGCGATGTCGATGTGTCAGAAAAAGACAAAGATCATGTTTATGTGCATATTGGGGAAGTCTAATTCAGAAATTTTGTTACCCTTATAAACGGAAGGAAATGAATACACTAAATATGACGAATTCTGTTGCTTTACTCAGATCAAAATGGGTCTCAAAGGTAAGCGTTTTGATACCGTAGCAGACATCAAAACAAATGTTATTTCTGAATTTGGAAAGAAACCAAAACAGGAAATTAATCGTTATTTTTAGCAATAGCGATTAAACAAATGTGTGTGTTCTTGCGGAACCTACTTTGAAGGCAATTAATTACTTGAGTTGTGGTAACAATGTCTCGGTATGATGATATTGTGGTAACAATGACTCGGAACAAATTTTCCGAAATTTTTTGACTGTCCGATTTATTTCAGTCGCATTATACTATAGTCTTCAGATCACCGTTTTGTTATTTTCAGTAAGTTATTATAAATTATTGTACCACAGTATACTGATCCATTTAACTTCACTGTGTTACGTAGCGTGCTCTGAAAAGCAATTAGAATACATAAATCTGCGTACACCTTATTAGTTTTTTTAGTTTAATTTATTAGTATTGTTCATTTCGTATTAAATACACATCGAATTTATTAAGATTTGTGATTTATCCAATGCCAAGCATAATGAAAATTCTTTAAATTTAATTCAACGAATTTGAAGAACGAAATTAGTTTATGAAACATGAAATAGTAATGGTATAAGTATCTGAATAATTTCATCATATCATAATAGTGGATAATTGTTTATTTTCTTTTAAATTCTTTTCGATAAATTGAAACGAATTGTTATAATATCATGTGTTATTTTCCCCAGTCGAAGTTTTTATACCAATGAAAAAGTGTCATTAATCTTTAAAAATAATTACACCAAAAATTTAAAAACGATAACAAATATTGCAGTTGTTTTTCGAATAATACGTAAATGCGAAAGGTATCTTTATGAACAGTAAAAAAGGTCAAAGAGAAAGTGAAGACATAAAAAATACTAAAATAGAATTATAAAGCAATTCAAAATATAGAGCATCATATGATATGAATTCTAAAAATAACACATACATTGGATTCAAAAATCAATTTTAATCTTGAAATTTTAATACAAAAAATAAATCTTTGTAATCGTTGAATTAAGTTATAAATGTTTAATATATAAAATGCAATATCACAAAATAGCATGTTTTAGAAGAAAACAAATCCATGAATTGTTGAGTAATTTTACTTTGTTTCATTATTCAAATTGCAATACAAATATATTTAAAGGTAAGCTTTATTCAAGTAATTAAAATTATTGGATCTTTTGAAAATATCATATAGCTTCCCCTTTTTCAGAATTGAGTCTTTTTTTAATTCTTCTTTTATTTCGATGAACATAATTTTATTAAATTGTACTGTATGTTTTATGAATAAAAGAATAAGACAAAATTGAAGTTCGTTTTACTTTTCTGAGCTTTATTAAACTATATATTAAATATAATAAATATCACTCTTATTATTTATACAAAACCAAAGTTTTAAAAATAAAATACATTTTATTAATACTTAATAAGAGAAAAAGAAGACTATTCTTATACTTTTCCGAAAAAAACGACATTTCCTATTTTTTCATTAAATATTTTGCCAATTCAATTATATTCTGTTCTGCAATATTCTTGAGATATTTTAAGAAAAATGCATTTTATATGTACTTATAATAAATTTAAAGATTTATATGTACAATTCATTAAATATTATTATTTTAGCTGTTTTACATTTCTGAAAACTTTTCATTAAAAATGAGTAATTAGAAAATCTATTCAAATAATCCTGTATTAAATTACAGGATAAAAGATTTTTTTATCACAAAGGAAATTCCTTTTAATTCGAAAAAAGGAAATAGTTATTTATGTTAGGACCTAGCACACTTTTATTTTAAACATGAATTCTAATTTCGGTCATCTGGACCACATTTGCAGCACTTGAACATACGTAACGTTGTTTGTATTTGATTTTTAAGAAAATTTCATTTTGGGTAATATCTGTAAAGTATTAAGACCTCATAAGCATTGAGGTTTTACGACGCAATCTAATGGTAAGGAAAACATGATTGCAAGTTTTGTAAAAACTGATTTTTGTTATATTGAATAATACTTTCTTCGAACCTTCGTAAATACATTGGTATGCCTGTTTTTTTCTGTCCATTAGAAATAATCGTAAAAATTCTAAGGAATACACCGACTTGAGTGTCAAGTTCATTCTTATCAATTTCACGCTAACATGCTATGTTTATTTCTATTTTTTAATTCTACTCGAACCTCTATATTTATAATATATATATATATTATTATTATTAATAACAGTGCTGAACAGTGTAGACACTTTCAGGGGATTACGAGTTGTCGTCAACTTTACTCCCAGTTTATTGATGAATGTGTTATAATCAATGTATGACAATTTAAATGTCAATTGAATATATTACATAAAAACTATCTTTCATCAAGCTGTATTGAGTTACTAAATTAATATTATTAGCTTAACCTTCCAACAAAAACTTTACATAACAGGGAGCATAAACGCGTGTTTCAAACAATAAAAATAGAAAAACAAATGTGTTTTTAATTTTCAATTTCAAAAATGGCATTTTCCTATTCAACCGGTATGCTCTTCCAGAATCATCTTTCAATCCCAATGGCCTTTAACGCTATTAAAATATATAAAATTGCCAATATGAATTAAATAAATGTATATGTGTCAGATATACAGACTAATGACTTACCTGATAAGCATTGAACTATTAGCAATGTTTTACGCACTGACCTGTCACTTGTAAATAAATCAATTTTTATTGATATGATGATAATTTTTATTTTCATGTTGATAAATAGACAATAGAGTATTAACGTTGATCTGTGTGCTAAAAACGGCAATATATTTTCTGATTTTGAAAATAAAAAAGATTTAACTAATGCTGACAATAATGTTTTGTAAGCACAAGTTAAATTGAGCATCATGAAGTTATTAATATTCCAAATTCACAAATAATATCTCATAATTCTAGAGTCAGTGGTATCGAAAGCCTCGTCATCGTGAAATTAAAAACATATATGGGTGATTCTCAAAATAGGGGACAATTTATGTCTTTCGGCATACAAAAAAAATTGACAGGTTTTCTGTCATGTTTTTATATTTAGATATGTTTGTCTTAATATTATTTATTATTTGCACTCAAGAATTACTCACTTTTTAGTTAAAAACACCTTAAAATAACAGAATAAATGTTCAAAATGTCATTAGCATGGATGTCCACAGCAGCTGTGCCTTGTATATACTAACTTTTTCAAGAGTTAATATCATGTTTATAAAATAAAACGAATGTTATTCTTTCTTTAAATTAATCAAAGAGAGGATTTATCCAATAAATTTATTTTTAAAAATAAAATTATAGTGTATAAAAAAGAATTAAAGTTTGTCCTCCATATTCTATTTTCAAAAAAAGGTGATACTATAACAGCTGGTTATTAATCAAAATTACATTTTCACATATGACAATAGTTTGAAAATATAAAGTTTCTCCATGGCAACAAGTAGCCATTTTACCCCAGCCTGAAAATAGAAGCATGTATTGTATTTTAAGAATATAAGTTGAATATTAGGGGCGTACATCAATTGTATGTCATTAGAATGGATAATTATTTTCATGTTTATTTTATAATTAAAATTTTTTATTTTACTTATTTGCATAGGACTTTTGTTTTTTAAAAAGCCCCAGAAAGGACTATTGCATTGTGATTATATTATGGCTCATAATCTTATTTAAATTAAAATTTGTCATTAGCATGGACAAATATCAGTGTCATTAGCATGGTTTTTTTGTCCATGCTAAAGACTCCTGTGTCCATAAATGTAACCATTGCTTACATTGCATCTTTTATAAAGTTTAATTTTACATATAAATTTAGGTATTAGATTAATTATCCCTAAAATATGCATTAAATCTGTCAGAAAATCACTAAGACAGCTTCTTACATTGTTAGTGTCAGAATGTTGCTCATGTAAACAAAGTTTGCTCTTTGGTAATGTTTTTATTCTCCTTATATGTATATATGTAAAAATGGAAATCATTTGCTGAAAAGGAAGGCTAATAAATATAGAAAAAATATTTAAACAGGAAGAAAATAAAAATTTCTTAATATATTTATTCCATGCAATTTGTTTTGTCATTAGCATGGCTCAAAAAATACTAATTATTTCTTTTAAAGTTAATTTTTAAATATTTAGCTCTGCTGACTACATGTAAAGTATACCTAATACTATATTAACAACACCTATTTTTTTCAGAAATTTTGCTAACAGTAATTTTTTTAAGATTTCACTTTTGAAATTGTCCCCTATTTTGAGAATCACCCATATATTGGAAGAAAGAGTCATAAGAACATAATATACTAAGTTTGACTAGATTGTACAAGAAGAAGATGTTTTTATTAAATTATTTTTCTTTAAAATAACTATAATAATTTATCATCATCGCGGGTATTGATCACTCCTAGAAATTTTTATCAAAAATTTTGTCATATTTAGATGCATTTGGTATGAGAAACTTTATTCTACGTAAGTGTCTGTCATACATCTTTTAAACATTATGTTGATGATAAAATTTCACATTTATTTTGCTTGAATTATTACTGGAAGCTACTTTATTTCACGTCAAGGACTCAGGCGATGAATAAGGTTTTCGCGGAAATGGTGTATCAATAAAACTTTTTAATGATATTTATTTTAATTAGACCTTTTTTTTTGTATTTTTAAACCTAAACATTATCTGTCTTATTTTGCGTTTGACTTTTTTACTACAAATTTACATTTCAATTTACAAGACTTTCGATACTGTCATTTCCAAGCTGTTCTTTTTTTCAAACAAAGGGGGTAGCGGGTTAAGGGGGGTCTGGCGGCCCCCACCGAATCTGGTAAAATCGTTCCAAAAATCTTGAAGAGGGTCAAAAAACAAGCAGTATAAGCTTTTTACCGACATTACAACCCCAAACGAAAACAGTAATGGCGAAAAATATGATTTTTTGTGTTTTTTATTTTTTCAACCAGTTTAATTTATTTTTAAATGGTTTAAACGCAATTAAAAATTTGTTTTGGATGTGTGGAAGTCCCCTGAATTTTTTCAGATTTTTTGGTCAAGTAAAAACATGTGAATTTTAGGTTTAAATGCGAAAAAATCGTGAAAAGCGCGTCATTTTCAAGATTCAACCCTCTAATTTTTAGGGTTGTTTTCATTTTCCCGAGAGGTGCTGTATAGTATAGATAGCGGTAATCGTTCTCTTTAGAATGCAGGAAACTGGACTCAATTTGGTCAATTTTGGTGAGCGGGGCGATTTTTTGAAAAAAAACTCGAATTTTCAACTTTCGGTAAATTACGGCGCGTACTTGGTATAATGCGTCTTTGCTATAAAAAAGACATCTCTATAGAGGTTTTTGAGGTCGCTGATCAGGAATTTGATGTCAAAAAATTTTTTCGACAACAAATTCACCCATAAGTATTTAGTAACACAGGTTTGATAATGTAAAAAATATCATTGAATCGCAGCATTTAAACAATTTTAATATCGTGTTCAACTAATATAATCAATGAAACTAAATTTTCTGGTATAAATCATATTTTCTTCAAGCTTATGTAATAGTCACACAGTAATATAAAATAGCATAATACTTTTTTACAGAGCTAAGTTAACAATTTTACAGTTTTAATCCTCGTCACTATCTTCTTCAATAACAGGTTCAAAGCTTTGATTTGTGAGAATCTGTGCTGGACGAATAATTCGCGACAAATATCTCGCATGCCCTAAGAAGTAAATGATAGTGGCCACATGTGCACAACAACCGACAGTTCTGAGACCATTCGCACAATCGCATACGTATTCTTCTATACCACTTTTTCCAATAGCGGTAGGAATGTATTTTACGTAACACCTGCACTTTTTCCGACTTATGTGCCTCGATTGAACTTCGCATTTCAAAATTGATTTATCTTCCAACAAGTAATGCATATTAAGAACTTTATCTTCAGTACATAATTCTGCTAAATAAGAAACGGTCTGTGATAACTGGTAAGACCCTGTAAAAAGTATCTTCAGATCTCTTTCTGTCAACTCCGGAAAGTCTACAACATCATTTGACGTCAGAGGTCTGAAGATCCTTTTTTTTCTGTTCCAGTTTTTCTCTTCTACCACTTTCGCTAAATCATTATTAACGTTTTTTCTGAGCAACATTTCGTTAGTGATCTCATCTTGTAATTCGCTATCACAATTGAGTTGTTTTCCGAAGAAGTTAACCAGAAAATTCGCTATTTTGCAATAATTTTTAGTTGATGGCAAACGTTTATTGTCAAACTCATGATGCAAGAGTTGGAATTTGTTGCCAATGAGCCCATGAACAGCCTCTACTACCCATCTTAGTTTAGTTGCAAATCGACTGTCATTCGCCTCTTGAGTCGTTAGTTGTTTCCTTTTTCCTTTTAACGCAGGCATCAAAACAACAAATCCTTCAGACTGTAAGAAATTTTTTAATCTCGAAATCCTCTATCAAGTATAAAGACGTCGCCTTTTTGAAGAAGTGATCTTAAACCGCTTGGATCTTTAAAAATCTCCATCATGATTGTAGCATTATTAACCGTTGCTTCGTAAGGCCCGAAAACATCAACCACAAACCCATCCGTGGTACAAACCGTGAAGGGTTTAAAAAGTGGAACATTTTTTGCCCTGAATACGATTTTCGTTGATAACAATTGTTGCTACTTTTTTCATGTTGAACATACGATCCATCAGCTATCAAAACTAGTCGATTCTCAAAACCGTGTAATTTTTTCACGTACGGAGAAGTGTGATTAGCTATCAAGTCTTCTCGTGAACACGCTTGCACCCCAAAATGATATGGCAAAGCGTCTTTATTGAAGGATTTCAAGACCGAATCGCAATAATCAGATACTTGTTGATCGTATTTAATATCAAATATTGACGCTGCTATGCTGTTGGAATTGCCAGTTTTGAGTATAAAAAGAAATACAAAAAGAGCTTGATTCACGTTGCGATTACCGGAATTGCGCATTGAAATTAACATTTTTTTTAACGTGCTGATTTGTTCAATGTCATATCCGTTCAACGACTTGATCCGTTCATAGGATAAATTGTTATCTTCTAATCTGTCTAAAATACTGTTATTACATGAATTTGAAAGTACATTTAAAAAATGTACTAATTCATCCGAATCGATTTTACACGTATTTGCGAAGACCTGCAGTTTAGAAATTTCATCAGCATAGAAGCGTTCACCGATAAGATGTTCAGAACAACACCGATTGTTTTTGGGTATGAAAATTCTTGAATTAATAAAAACTTGTAACCGAGCTCTGAAAAGAACAACGACGAAGTTTCTATCTTGAATAAGACAAACACAACAATGTTTATGAGACGCGGTAACTCTCTTGATTGGCATAATTATCGGTTTGCTTTCCTTTTTTTTCTCGGACAAAGAAAGTCGGGTCACTAGACGAAGACGATTGCGATCGTGAAGACAGAGATGACGAAGATTGCGTTACTGATTGTGAAGATAAAGAAGATGAAGACTGCGTCACTGCTTGTTGAGCGAGACGGGGCGGATGTGCTGACTGAGGTTCGTTACCTGATTCTGACAAATTGAACAATCGTGATGACTGCCTTTCCATTGGATCAGCTTCTGACAGAGGGTTTTCTGGTTCTGGTGAATCCGGCTGTGGCCTGGGATCGTCAGGTTCATCTAGATCCATTTCTGGCAGAAGATTGGCTGAAGCGACCTTTGGCGATGAATGGCTGCGACTTGTTGAAGGTTGATCAAGGTTTGTCTTCATTTTATATGCTTTTGACCGGCATTTGTGGCATGAGATGTCTCCTATATTCATTTGTACGCCCAAACAGACTGAAAATGTTTGTGCTTCATCGTTTGTTAGGATGACTTTTTGCAGTCCAGTATCATGACGAAGCAGAGTGTTGCATGAGACGCACCTTTCATCTACATAAGATTTCCGTTTTTTAGGCGGCATCTCAAATGTACTGAAAAACAGGTTTTTATGAATGAAAATATCTATAAAAAAATATATATTTTTTTAAACTATATTTTTTTAACTTACTTTATAGTCTTCCTTCAAGGTCTAGGAAAACCACGTCTCTACACGAAATCTTTTGTTCGGCTAGAACTATTTCATAGAATTTTTCCTGCCTGTCTGAAAAATACATAACTTAGTAAAACGAATAATGTAAAAAACATTTGATTTAATGTACAAGAGATAACAATTCATTACCTTTTATAAAATGTAGTAAAGAAGGTAAAAGTAACAATTACGTGTTGCAGCGGTGACAATTGACACGTGTATGCGACGAACGCTGACGAGGAAAAGAAAGCTAGAGTGATGCTACAACGCTATGACGACGCCAAAGCGCTATGGCGCGTGCGCAGTAGCATGACTTCGGGTTGGGCCTAATGCCTCGAGTCGTGGGCCTAGTAGTGTAGTCTTTTACCAGATGGTGGTTCAGTCAACTCATTCGAATTTCAAATTACCATTATCAATGCAGTTAAAATTCATATTACGTTATCGGTAATTATTATCTTTTTGACTAAATAAAATAACGAAAATTCAACGACACATAATTTTTTTAAAATTAATGTTAATATTATTAATAATATTATTAATACTATTAATATTACTATTAATATTATTAATTAACTTTTTCTGGAATAAAAACTAAAAAACAGTTAATTCAGAGAAATAAAAAAAATCTTTCATGATTATTTTTACATTATCAAACCTGTGTTAATAAATATTTATGGTTGAATTTGATGTCAAAAAAATTTTTTGACATCAAATTTGTGATCAGCGACCTCAAAAACCCCTATAGAGATGTATTTTTTATAGCAAAGACGCATTATACCAAGTACGCGTCGTAATTTACCGAAAGTTGAAAATTCGAGTTTTTTTCAAAAAATCGCCCCGCTTACCAAAATTAACCAAATTGAGTCCCGTTGCCTGCATTCGAAAGAGGACAATTGCCGCTATCTATACTATACAGCACCCTTCTGGAAAATGAAAACAACCCTAAAAATTAGAGGGTTGAATCTTGAAAATGACGCGTTTTTCACGATTTTTTCGCATTTAAACCTAAAATTCACATGTTTTTACTTGACCGAAAAATCTGAAAAAATTCAGGGGACTTCCACACATCTAAAACAAATTTTTAATTGCGTTTAAACCATTTAAAAATAAATTAAACTGGTTGAAAAAAATAAAAATCACAAAAAATCATTTTTTTCGCCATTACTGTGTTTTCGCTTGGGGTTGTAATGTCGGTAAAAAGCTTATACTGCTTATTTTTCGACCCTCTTCAAGATTTTTGGAACGATTTTACCAGATTCGGTGGGGGCCGCCAGACCCCCCCCTTAACCCGCTACCCCCTTTATGGTAGTATTTGAATATGTTACAGGCCAAACCCGATTTTAGGCCAAACTAGAATGGCCTAGGCCAAACCGGTCTATCCTAACGCCCATCGGATAAACTAGTTTTTCCTGGGTCAACCGGTCTATCCTAACGCCCATCGGATAAACTAGTTTTTCCTAGGCCAAACCAGTTTATCCTAACGCCCATCGGACAAACTAGTTTTTCCTAGGCAAAACTAGTCTATCCTAAGGCCCATAGGACAAAGTAGTTTTTCCTAGGCCAAACTAGTTTGGCCTAACTCTTATAGGATAAACTAGTTTAGCCTGCTGTTTATTGGTCTGAACTAGTTTATCCTAGGCCAATTCAATTTGGCGTGATTTTATTGAATTCAATGACCGCCTCAGCGCCAACATTCTAGTTTGTCCTAGGCTGATCTAGTTTGTCCTAGGCTGACCTAGTTTATCCTAGGCCAATATAATTTTACGTGTTTTTAGCTCACAGGCGTCAAAGTCCAAGAAATAATGAGCTCATAGGTTCTGTATTTATGTATGTACGCATGTATGTACGCATGATTGTAAGCATGTACGTACATATGTACGTAATGCGATAACTCTTGGTAGAAATATTCGATTTGCTTAAAATTTTGGAAGTAGTTTCATTTTGATAAGGTACTTTTCTGATTAGTTTTGGATAATAGTCATTGGATGAGATTAAGAGGGGGTGAAAGGGAAGCTAATACCCCATTATTAATTCAGAGAAATGGATTTTTCATGCAGAATTATCAGTTTTCATTTAAAATTTTAGGTATAGGATCATTCTGATAAGATGCCTACGCGATTAGTTGTGGATTTTTATCGTTTAAGTGTAAAACAAAGGGCAATGTAGGTAACCCCCCAATAATTTAGATAAATGGTTTTGATGCAGAATTTACGGATTTGCGTCAAATTTGGATGTATGTTCTTTCTGATAAGCAATTCCCTGAATAGTTTTGGGGAGTTTAATGGTGAAGAATAAAAAAAAATGAAGGATTACCAACTTTCATAGGAAAAACTAGTTTATCCTGTGGACATTTAGAGAAATAATTTTGGCATTGGAAAACTAGTTTATCAAATTTGCGTTAGGATAAAATAGTTTGGTCTAGGCTAATATAATTTGGCTCAGAATTGGGTTTGGCCGGTAAAAACATATCTTTCACTAGAATAAGCATAAATGTGTGTCAAGAGTCATTGCTTGTAACATTAATACGGAAATTTAACACCGGAGAGACATGATACATTGGACATGGTGTTTGCTTATTTTTCTTTTTCTTTCTGCAGACTCAGGCCATGCTGCGATAAGCTTGCTATTATTATTATTATTATTATTATTATTATTATTATTATTATTATTATTCGAGCCAGATCGCAGCTGAACATAATTTGGAATCGAACAGCATTTTCCATTTTTGAGAAATTAATTACCTGTCGACATATAGCTATTTTTGTCATGGCGTCAAGTTTTTCATTTCCGTAAAGTCGCAACTGGAAATTCGATTCAAAACGTAGCTTTAATAGTATTTTCTTAAAAATGCATCGCTTTTATGAAAAAATGGTTAACACCATTCGATTACATATTTTCTAAGTAAGAATGCCTGTTAATCTTATGCATTTCCGAAAATGAAGTAATTCTTAAATGTGTTAGAAAGTAGCTCTTTTGGATTTGAGAAAAGCCTTAAGGAATGACAGAGAACATATTCACAAATCTACTTTATGCTGAACAGTTTCAATAGTTATGATGGTTATAACTCTCCTTTTTTTTCTTTTGTTCTAAACTACATTAATTATTTAATGAATCCCTATTTGAATATTGAAAGGTTTAAGAATCTAAGTAATCAATAATACATTGCGTATTTTCCATTTAGCGAACACATCGTAATTTAAAAATACATTGTAAATTTATCCATAAATATGTATGCAGTATTCTTTAAAGGAATCTTAAATGTATGTGAATTAAAATCTGAATTTTTTGCAGAAATTGAGTAGGGCCAGGTCGAGCCGGACTGAGTCCCTTTTCAATGATTTTTTAACAGGCAGGGCTCAGGCTGAACTTTTAATTTTTATACCGGGCTTCGAAATTCCGGCCCGTGCAAACCTGTAACAGTATTCTACTACCCTTCAAATAAAATACATTATACAGGGGTGATAGCAAAACCACTTTGCATAAGATTAGAGAGCAGTAGTCTGGATTAATATTAAAAAGAATATTGCCCTGTTAAAGTAATGGCTTTGCATTCACAGGCTGTTTACACTAATTGTGTATTACAGACTTTTTTTTTAATATCACCCTCGAAAAAACAAGTGAGGGAGATTATTTTTCCCCATTTCCCCTAATTATACTTAACCATTGAACCCCAAAACTAATTGCAGATACGCTATATAAAATTGAAAAATTCTCCAAAATTTGAAGCAAATCAGATAATTCTGCTCAAAAACCATTCATCTGATTTAAGGAGGGTAATCCTACTTTCCTCCTTTTACACATAATCATTAAACCCTCAAAACTATTCAGGGATTCGCCTTACGAAAAAAACTATATTCAAAATTTAATCGGCAAATCAGATAAATCTGCTTAAAAACCCATTTATTTAATTTAAGGAAGGCAATAAATCGTCCACTACCCCATTATACTTAACCAAAAGAAAAATTAATTAAAGAAGCGTCTGATCAACATGAATTCATGTCCAAAATTTTCAGCAAATTGGATAATTCTTTATTATAACTAAATTAGTTATAATACAGAATTCTTAATACATTATCTAATTTATCAAATTTAAGGAAATAAATTGTACGCTTCCCCTTTATACTTAACCAAAGAACCACCAAAATTAATCAGTGAAGCGCTTCATCAGAATTTAACAAATCAAAGATTTGCAGCAAATCGGTTAATTTTGCATGAAAAACCCATTTGGCAAAAATAGGCGGGAGTCCCCCTTTCTTCCATTTGTTCTTAACCAATTAACTTCCAAAACTAATTAGGGAAGCACCTTACCAGAATGAATCTATTTCAAAAATTTAAGCAAATCAGCAAATTCTGCTTGAAAAAAGCATTTACATAAATTATGGGGCGTTATTTATATTTCCCCTTCTCTTTATACTTAAACAATGAACATCCACAATTAATCATGGAGACGCCTTATCAGAATGCTTCTATATCTATTTTTTTTATTATAAAGTATGCTAATAATGCATGGAAACCCATTTATTTGATTTAAGAGAAGGGGCGAATCAGCCTCTCGACCTTCCTCCCCTTATTATTCTCCAATTACCTCCAAAAATTAAACAGAAAAACTCCTCATAAGAATAAACCTATATTGAAAGTTTGATGCAAATCGGGTATTTCTATAAAGAATTTTTGCGTTACGTACTTACGTACATACATAGATACAGAATCCACGGGCTCATTATTTCTCAGGCTTTGGTAGTCTAATGAGATAATAACACGTCAACGTCAAATTACATTATTTCTATCAAGAGTTATCGTGTTACGTACATACGTACGTACATACATGTGTACATACATGCGTACATACAGAAATTGCGAGCCCATTATTTCTCAGGCTTTGACGCCTGTGAGCTAAAAACACGTAAAATACATTGGCCTAGGATAAACTAGGTCAGCCTAGGACAAACTAGATCAGCCTAGGACAAACTAGAACGTTGGCGATGAGGCGGTCATTGAATTCAATAAAATCACGCCAAATTCTCTCTTAAAACGAAAAAGCTGAAATAACTCAAGTTGAGCTGAAATCCACTCTTTTCCCATGTTGAAAGGAACCTTCTCAAGAAGAGCTGAAACAACTCAAGTGAATGAGTTGTTTTTAATCAACTCATGATTGAGTGATCTCTCTTTTACTCATACTTGAGTGAAATCAAATCAATAAAGGTTAAATCCAGTAGTACTTGAGTGATTTGTAATAAAGTCATACTTGAGTGAAATGAAGTCATTTAAGACTGAATCTCGTAGCACTTGAGCGATTTGTAACCAAATCATACTTGAGTGAAATGAAGTCTTTAGGATTAAATCGAGTAGCACTTGAGTTAGCTGCAGCCAACTCGTATTTGAGTGAAGTGAAATAATTTAAGGCAAATCCAGTAGCACTTGAGCGATTTGTTATCAATTCAAGTTGGAGTGAAATGTTGTCATTTTTGATTTAATCCAGTAGCACTTAGGCGATTTGTAACCAATTCATACATGAATAAAATCAACTCATTTAAGAGTTAATCCAAAACTCCTTCAATTTGTAGAATTGAATAAATTCACTCTTAAGAAAAGCAAAATTGCTTAAAATTACAAAAATCTTCAAGCGATTTCTAAATCGTCTAAATAAAATCACATCATTTAAAACTAAATTCAGTAATCCTCGATTAATTTTTATCAATGAAATTCAATATAACATGGAATTATTGCCACATTTTCAAGTGTTGCATTTAAATTCTCATTTCGGATTTAAATTTCTGTTTATTGACATTACAAGGGTATATATATATATATATATATATATATATATATATATAGAGAGAGAGAGAGAGAGAGAGATTGGAAAACTGTAACATGGATTCTCCAATATTTCTTCCAAGTCTTTAATTAACAAGACTTAAAACATTCTAATTTGCATGACTGAAAGTTCTCTAATGAATCATAAAAACATTTTTTTTCTTTCTAATTCAATGAAACTGTTTCCTATGTCAATTTAGGGGAAAAGGCAATTGAATCGTTATACAAAATTAAATAGAGCTTACATGAATTTTTTATTATTCTGTCAAATCAGAAATTTTTAACATCAGAATTTTCTTTTGTTAAATTTAAAAGTACGTATATTCATTAAATTAAAAATACTGGTGATCTCAAAATTGCAAATTTGAAAACACTTATTCATGCAAACTGCCTAAATTTGCATAACTCTACAACAGCACCCGAACAACATTAAACAGAATATCAGCTTCTGATGCTGTGGTGCTTATGGGATTTTTCCTTTCTTTTCTTGGGCAATTTCAAGTTTACATATTTTCCAATGATACTTATAGCTTCAGATATGCTTATATACAATTTTAATTTTTTCATTAGCTTCTGATTTAATTGTAAATAACAATTATTTTTTTATTAAAAATTTACGATTTCAATCAAATAAACCAATCTTAGGCATCTTACTAAAAAAATATTGAAAAAATAAACTTGATATCAGCCCAACGACTCTACTTCAGCACCACAATGTCAGAAGCTGATTGTTCCCCCTTAAGAGTTTAGATAATCCTATGCAGAAGTTATTTTCAAATATCTTGTTTGGATTTTAAAATGTTTACATTTTTTTTGGGAGGGGGGCATAGAATATTTGAGGATGATCTGTAAGTGGGTTAGTTTTTACTTTTGCAATTTTGGTTAATTATTATTATTTTTTTTAATATTAATAGGAGTTTCAGACCCAGTTTTGAAAAAGAAAGTATTAAAAAACATAAAACCTAAATTTAAAAAAGTATTCCCCCACACACATGGCCAGTGCAGTGTTTAAATAATTGAAATTGAAAATATTTTAAATGGATAAACATCAACCCATGATATCTTGTTGTAATTATTCCTCGATTTAAATCTCAATCAAAATCATATTTCTTAAACTGACTAAATTAAAAAAAAATATTTTAATTGTTTAGTTTGAAATCTGAAATGGCTTAGAAATCTTAGATAAAACAATTGTTACCCATAGCATTTATATAAGCACATTGTAATTGGGAAATGTGGAGGAATGTCATTAAAAAACTTGTATAGCTAAAATTTTGATTATGGACAATTATTTTATTGTATGAAGTTAAATGCAGAAATAACTGAGAAATGGATTTATTGACCATGTGCAATTATTCTTTATATCATTTAAAACATTTGTTAAAACTTGAATTTATATTCAAGAATAACTTACTTCTTCTTCATAAAGAATTTTTGATTTAATTTTTGATTTTATTCAATGTTTCTTAAATCAACTAACTTTTAAATAAATATAAAAGTATAAGACTGCAGCAGTTTATGTCAAAAGTAGAGCCAAATGTGCAATTTAGAATGTTGCAAGAAAGAAAAAAAACTAATTTTATTTAACAACAAAAACATTTTATTTAGCAAGGACAAAATAAACCTAACATTAATTGATAACAATTCTTTCCAACATCAGATAAACAAGTTTCAATAACATCTTTAACAGGACCTTTATAAATATAACAGTCCATTTGCATTAAACATTAAATACATAAAGAGCATATTGTAATCTGTCCACTGGTTTGTCCAACTTTTAAAATCTTAGGCAAAATAGACACTTTCTTGAAAATCCTTGAGATTAAATAAGATTGTTGAATTTGACTCCTCACTCACAGTAGAATTTTACTCCTCCATGAAATCACCATCTTCCTGTGTTAAAAGAAAATATTGAAATTAAGTTAAATAGCAATAAATATAATGTTAAGGAATGATTATGAACATATTAAAATATTTTGCAGCTTTCAGATTAAATGTTTTATAAAATTTCCCATCCATAGTCTAAACATAAAATGAACCATACACTAAAAATTTTAGCTTTATAAATATTACACTACTGAAAATTCAGCCAATCATGAATAAAATGGAAATAGAATAAATAAATCTTGTGCGATTACACTTATCTGCTTGTTTAAATAATGGTGTTACATCTGATACAATAAATCACCATTTTAAAAACAAATTTAAAATGAAAGTTCTTAAAGCAACATTATAAAATATTGTTGAAAATTCACCTTTGTTGCTACTTTCAAAATGTATCAGCGCTGGCAAATACCCAACCAATGCAGGTTTTTGTGGATTTTTAGTTGTTTTTCTATATATTTGCATATTTATATAATACAAGATAGAACCTACAACAATTAGACCAGGGTTGGCACGGTTTGAACCAATTGGTTCTAACTATGGTTTAAACAACTGTTTACTCCTTTTGGTTTAAGCAACGGTTTAGTTTTAAACCAACTGGTATTTTTCTAAAAAAAAAAAAAAAAAAAAAAAAAAAAAAAAAAAAAAAAAAAAAAAAAATCAAAAGAAATCTAATGACATTTTCTCTTTTTCTTAATAATTTATGTATGTCAGATTATTGAATATAAATAACTTCTATTTTTAACACTTTATATCAGCAATAAGCATTGGATGTAGCAGGTTTAGATCACTTTTTGGGTATAGGATTAAAATCAGTCTGCATTGGTGAATATATTTATTTCTCTTTAGAAAAAGCTTCAAACATGTGAATTGATCTAATATAAAATAGATTAAAAATATTCAATATTTAATAGAAAATATCTTAATTTTTTGAAAACTGCAGATTATTTAACGTAATAACATAACACAATCCATAAGATTTCAAGCTGTAAAAGAAATCCCCAATCTTAATTGGGGAGGTTATCTTAAGCATTAAAATCAAAATATGAAGTCGAATAAGAGAGTTTTCAAAGATTGGATGCTACTTAGAGCATTTTAATAAGTGATTCCCCCCCCCCCCTGTTAGTTATCTGCTGAATCTATGACCAAAAATGTTGACTTCAAATTGTCATTCAAGAAACAAAATCTCAAGAAGTATTTGAAATTTATTTTTTGGATAGCTATGGAGAAGAATATTTTATTTATCAGACTACTTTCAAATGTTTATTATTAGTAATTAAAATATTAGTTATAAAGATCCACGCTGCGTGTGGATGAAGATTTATTTGACAACGGTCACTTCCGGACTGACATTTCTGTCACTATTAATCCCACCCCTCTCCTCCTTGTCGTTCCCTTTATAATTGGCCGTTGATCTGCCGTGATATAACAACAAGCTGCACTCATTGATGGAGATAAACTTTAACTCTTTCCTCACTCTGGTCCAAAACTCGAAGGCTAAGTTCAGCACAGCTAGATCTAACCCCACAATGAACCTTCCAGTTTAGTGAACTAAAAGGTGCAGTAATCTCTACAATCGGAAGAAGTTTTCTTAAATTTGGTTGCATAAGATCGGGGCATTGCGGGTCTCTCCCCTAAAATTCATTTGTGCTGTGTTCTGAGACACCGGGGGATCCCCTTAAATGAACAAGCTGATGATCTCACTAAGAGGTTTACTGACTCCAGTGGTGACCACCCCCCCCCCCAAAAAAAAAATCTTCATACTTTAACATTGACCCCCCCCCTAAACAGAATATCAATTGTAAAATATATTTTACTTATAACCTACTGCACCATCAAAAGATAGTGAGTTAAGCATAATGAAATGAGTTCTTATTGCCCTTATCTAGAATTTAAAGAAAAAAATACAGAAACATTTCTGGAAATTCAATGTTGAAAAAAATTAAAAGTGAAATTTAAGAATCAAGATTTACAAAGATCGCGAGTTGAGTATAGCAGAATGAGTTCTTATTGCCCTTATCTAGAATTTAAAGAAAGAAAATACAGGGACTTTTCTGGAAATTAAATGTTGAAAAAAATTAAAAATGATATTAAAAATAAAGATATTTTTTTAACAGTAAAAACAAGAAATATTAATAATTTAAAATCCCCTCCCCCCCAAAATGTACTTTTTTCTGAAATTACCCCCCCCCCCCAAACTAAGTTATAGGACGCATCTTGCGTCATCAAACCCCTCTCTGGGCACCCCTGACTGAGTCCGACATCCTGACTGATTAGACCTCTCCGGAAGACTTGATCCAGCCTATAAGCAGAAGATCAAATTGATGGTTGGTTAATTTTTCAGTTGGTCAGTTTTTCGTTCCGTTGTTCATTTTAGTCGTAAGTTCTGTACATCTGATGGATTTTGTTCAGCTACTATTTGCTTTCAGTAGAGTATCGACAGGATGTAGTTGGTTGTGAGTTCTAGTCATGGCGATCTTTTGTGGATAAATTGAAACTACAGCCTGGTTGCTAGAGATCTTACCCCCCCCCCCCCTTTAAACCTTCAAAGAAGCTTGTTTTTGGCATTGCTAATAAAACAAAATTTATTCTCGTGAATAAAATCAAGGCATATTATTACATCTTGAAAATAATCCTAGCTTTATATGTTATATATACAAATGTAAAAATTGCTGATATATCTTTACCAACTGAATTTGATATTTTGACTGGGTAAGTAAATTTAAAGGGTTAATCTCCTCCCCCCAAGGGTCCTCTAAATCATATATTTTATCAGATTATAGGCCACAAGAATAAAGCGATGACACACCACAATGAATTGTGGGGGTGACACCTAATATTGAGTTAACTGAATGAAAATGAATTAAATTTAATAATTGCAACTGTATTAATGCTATATTGTCATCAAAAACATTATGTACAACTTTTATGATTCTAACATACCAGGAAGCCGGTTAAAAATCGTTTGAAACATTACAGACTTACATAAACCAGATTATTATTATTAAATATAAATGAAAAAAAAATAAGGCCTGTTTTATTAATATAACATGCACAATACTGTACATTTTTAAAAAATGCATTAAAAGATAGAAAATTTCACTAAATTGTTTTTATATATGGCAAATTATTTTTGCTGCCAAATTTAAGGATATCACAAGTAGGTCAAAATTTGGCACTTTGCTAGTAATACTGCTGTTACAGTAGACTTCCTCAAATCCGCACAGCTTGGGACCAGAGGTTTTGCAGATTTTAGAATTTTGCGGATTTCTGGTCATTATTTTCTTTACATTTTTTAAACAGTAATTTGAATGTAACTAACAAGGAAATCTAAACTATTGTAAAGGCTTACAATATAATAAAATATTAAAATAAGTAATAAACTAAAATAAGGATGCACAACCAGTGGCCCGCGAGTTTCATCAATTTACAACTGGAAAAAAATTGAAATTTTTGTGCTTATGTCGTAGGAAAAAATCGTCAATTTACTGTGAGAAAATGTAAAATTTCATCACATAAGAATCGCAAATTTCTTTGATTGGTACGCAGGGTTGGCACGGTTTAAACCAAATGGTTTTTTTCTCAAAAAAACCAATTGGTTTTTTTAAAGAAATCTAATGACATTTTTTCTTTTTTCTACATAATTTAAGAGTTTGAAATTATTGGATATGAATGTTTTCTACGTTTAACACTTTATTTCAGTAATAAGCATTAAATATAGTGGGTCCAGGTCATGCTTATATTCATAGGATGGAAATTAGTAGTGTTGGTGAACATATCTAATGCTTTAAAGAAAATTTTTAAAACTTGGGAATTTTTCAAAGATAAAATAGGTTTTTAATAATCAATTATTTAGTATAAAATATTTTAATTTTAGAAAAATGCCTATTTTTTAAAACAATCTGTCATAACATACATGATGGTTTTGAATATGGAGCCACAGAACTGCATACAACTTGATCTTTAAGATTTTAGTCAAGCTGTAAAAGAAATTCTTCTTGATTAGGGAAATTACCCGGGTGTCATCCTCTAAAGGGTGACACCAAATCTTTATTTGCAAATAAAAAATACAATTTTATAAAATTTTGGAGACTAATTAGGAAATAAAATGAGATTTTTAGCTCATGATGCAATACAGCTAGTTTTCTTTTCTTTGCTAAAGTGAAGTTTTATACAGAACGGTGTGTCTAAATAAGATACGCACCAGGGAACAAAAACCAACCTATTCAACGAGTGGGTAACAAAAGCAAACTTTAAAAGAAAGAATTTTCTTCTACGTATAGGCACGGCATTGACTTGTGCAGACTATGGTTCCCTAATGATTCACTTCTGCGGTTTTTTTTATGCAGAAGGACAAAAGGTAAATAAGGAATGGTAAGGTTATTTTTTATAAGAATGTAGAATTGAGATTGAAAAAATATGACAGATTGGAAAGGAGGAGGAGGAGGGGGGGGGCTTGACACCTTTTACATCTGTCCCGGGATGTCACCCATCCTAGCTACACCACTGCACACCCACTTTTCTTTTCTTTCTAACCGATGGCCAGGCCCCTACCTGCCGAGTTATCTCAGCTTAACGGGTTAGATACCTGGTATCGGGGCGGTCGACCGCCTAATTGCCGCGTAGCGGCAATAAACCTGATTTCTTTGCTACGCATGCCATCATTTCTGCAGTACTTGCTTGTCGTCGAGCATACTTTGTTTCGCCTGTTTGTGGTTTGAACTTTAATTGGCTTCGCAAGATGGTCTCGTAATTTAGAGCCTTGATCAGATGACGAGACCTTCACCTGGCAAGGCACCTCCAGAGGTATAATTCACAGGAAACTTGGAGGACTTTGCACCCACGACGGATTTTACATGCACCAGGCGCCATTAGCGTACATGATGTAATTTTTGCCGGCAAAGTGGCGAACCACTGCACACCCACTTCATCTCTGACAAGTAAATAAATTTTCCTGCCTGAGAAAACCGTACCAAACACAAACCATAAAATAATACTTGAAAAAATAATTATAAGAAAATATTGCATTAATCCTTACTATCTGTTAAATAAATGATCGGAAATAAAATACACAATTTTATAGTTTTAGTTTACATACTACATATTTTTTATAAAATAGTAATTTTCCATTTTATTATGCCAAAAATTTTGTATAACTGCAAAGGAAGTTTGGTTTATTTTACATTCTAGTAGGAGTGTGTGTGTGTGAAGAGGGGGGGGGACGGTTAAAAGTATTTTATAGAATTTTATGTAGCGGGTTACTGATGACTATTTCTGACCAGTAAACTCTCATGCGTACTGGTCTTTGGGACCAGTAACTTTTTTTTTAAATCAATTCTACCACTGGGCTATGCATAAAAAATGTTAAGGGAAAGGGATGATATTACAAGGTATTTTCTAAAGAGAAAGAGGATTTGCTTTTTGGTATCGTTGCATAATATTTAGGAAATAATACTTGCATTTACCAGTATATAAAGACAAACTTTTGTCCACTGTTTTCGTTTTATTTATAAATTCTCATTTAGATTTAAAGCTACCTGGGTGTGGTGGTGTGGTGGTGTATTTATGTCGGCCGATTATCTACGCTCTAATATATAGGCCCTATGGGGTGGGTTGCCCTCCGTGGGGGTCTTTCTAAGGGAACCTAACCCGTATTTACGCAAGGTTCGAAGAAAACCACGGAAAACTTCGAACGGTTAGGCCGACGGTCGCGATTGGGTTCGAACCCAGCACCTACCGTCTACCAGTTTGGAGGTCAGAACCTCGCGGCCACTGGTGGGGCTAAAGCTACCTGGGAAGCAGGCACAAGAAAACTATTATTTCTGCATGCATTATGTAACAACTTATAAATATTAAGCAGATTATTATAATACAGACCATGCATGCAATAATTTTGCCCAATAACAGTATGAAACATTGCCAAACAAAACAGTAACACAAGTTCAACATTAAGAATGAAAAAAAAAAAAAAAAAATCTCAGAAATGTGTATAATGTAATCCGGAGCACGTTTTTACTAAGACACTGCAAACAAGACGTAAATACAATGTTTTGATAAATTTCTATGAATAAAGATATAATAATTACAAAACTTTAATACAAGGCAATTAAATAACGAGATATTTAAATTGCATTAACAATTTTTACTCTGATTAAATATACTAATTTATTTTATTAAAGCACGAAAGTTTTGTAGCAGCACTGTAACACCAATTATTAATATAGAAATGCATTAAACACATCCTCAATATTACCGTGTGACACGACATTTTAATTTCAAGGTATGATACTGTTATGAATTTTAGTCTGTTAAAAAGAGAAGGGAAAGTTATTAAAAGAAAGCATAATTAAAATAAAATACTTATATAAAACTTACTTACTTCGTAAAAAAGGCATTTTCAGCAAATTGTTTAGCGAACGCCGGAAGTCTCCATCTTATCTTGCAAGGTCACGTGACGAGTCAGCGGCGAAAATCAGCGCGGAAAAAGAGCTGTTTCATTATTGAGTTGAGTTGTTTAGTTTTAAAGCTGTATGAGTGGATTAGAAAGAGAAAAAATCAAACCAAGATAACTGAATCGGTTAAAAATCAACTCATTCACGATCCAATAAATTAGAACTCTTTCTTGAGCAGCCAAATCCACTCTTTCGTTTTAAGAGAGTTGAATTGGCCTAGGATAATCTAGATCGGTCTAGGATAAACTTGTTCAGACCAATAAACAGCAGGCTAAACTAGTTTATCCTATAAAGGTTAGGCCAAACTAGTTTGGCCTAGGAAAAACTAGTTTGTCCTATGGGCCTTAGGATAGATTAGTTTGGCTTAGGAAAAACTAGTTTGTCCGATGGGCATTAGGATAAACCGGTTTGGCCTAGGAAAAACTAGTTTATCCGATGGGCGTTAGGATAGACCGGTTTGGCCTAGGAAAAACTAGTTTATCCGATGGGCGTTAGGATAGACCGGTTTGGCCTAGGAAAAACTAGTTTATCCGATTGGCGTTAGGATAGACCGGTTTGACCTAGGCCATTCTAGTTTGGCCTAAAATCGGGTTTGGCCTGTAACAAATACAAGTGAAATTTTTAAAAATTTTGAAAACAATGAATGCATATTTAAAAAGTTAAATTGCAAATCGAAATCATATTTTAAGCAAGAACAGTCTAGTTTTTTACAAGAAATCATGCTCACACATATCATTTCCTCTAGCTAACTCATCTTACGCTTTTCAAAGATATTTAACAAAAACAATTTTACTTGCATATCAAAATAAATATTTAAAAAATATATTTTAAACTCGTGTTTTACAGCCTCTTATAAGCAAATTTTCTCTTATGAGTTACTTTACAATAACCCTCAAAATTTCAATAAAAAAATTACACTTTATTAGTTTAATATTTGTTAATTATAATTTGTTTGAATTTTTATTTTTATTTTTATTTTATTTTTATTTTTTTTTTATTTATTTATTTATTTATTTTTTTGCGAGATATTTTTCCTTAATACTTCTAACGAAAATTCATTTATATTAAAAATTTTATCATCTTGCTCATACAGACTGAATAGTATGTTTAATAAGTTTAAAATGGAAAATAATTATAACTCTACTTTTAAATAATACTACTTGCAGGATGAATATTTAAGAATAGTTTTTGACCAAGTTCTTTCTATTTAAAAAAGAGGAAATAAAAAATTCACTTAAATAAGTAAATAGAAAAGTCAAAATTATAATGGAATGAATTTAAGTGCAATAATATTTAGCATTCCATTATTGAAATGTTTATTTAACACTAATTGATTGAAATTCAGAAACGCTTCACTTTTTTAAAGTTATAAAAATATCATTAGTCATAACTTATTTAAGGAATACAAATTTACATTAAAAACACTTATAAAATAAGTGTTTATTATTTTAAATATTTACTATTATTTTTAGTATCTACTTAATTTAAAGATGGATAAAATACTATTTTCCTTTTTTTACACTTTAATCGTTTTATATCCTTCATAGTGTATTCCTTTCTAACGACATGATTTCTGCAACTGTTTGATTTTGATTATACAGGGTGAGTCATAAATATCGAAACAATAGGCTATCTCCTTAAATATTGCCCCTAGACCCATACTTCCAATTGCAAAGTTTCACCAAAAAAGGTAAATTTTTTGATAAGATAAGTTGCAACTCCATGGGGGGTCTATTTTAAAAAATACAAAAATTAAATTTTTATACGGCCCCCAGAGGATAAAACGTCCAATTAGAAAAATTTTCCTTATCCATTCCTGAATTGAACAAAAAAAATTCCATCTTGATATCTCCAAAACTCAGAGAGTTATGACAATTTTAATAAATCACGAGGTTTCAAGGGATCAGACACAAATTGAAATGCTTGTAATTGAAGAAACAATGTTGCTGTATGTTGTCCAGGAAACATTTATTTTATTTATTTATTTATAGAATTTGGATTTTGAATGTTTTGTGATGGTTAACCACGTAGTTTGTAAGCACTATCACATCATAAGCTTTCTTAATTTTTTTTTTCAAAAAATTTAGAGTAAATTCAAATTGACATAACTCAAAATATTATTTGTCGCGTTGAATTTTTTTCTTTTAATTAAATGAAAATGTTTAATTTTCAATTTGATTCAGCATTTTAAATAATATTTAAAAAAAAATAAAAGCATTTAAAATTGCAATTTAAAAAAAGATGCAATTTTTCGTGAATAAATCATATTTTTAAAAGCAAATTTTCTGAGGTGAAAACATCTTTCGGCAATTTTTTTTAATTGAGGTGTTAAAAAACTATTGAATTTTTACCGTAACCAACGGTTACTGACTTATGATGTAAGTTTAAAAATGAGAAATACTGAAATAAAAACATCTGTTGAAGAAAAGTGCATTTAGTTTTAAACAAAGATTGGCTCCTAACGTTTAAATGCTTTTTTAAAAGTGTCTAGGTGATTAACTCCTTCTTGTGTAGTTTCGATTTCAGATTTTGTTTAAGTTTTCCCATTTTCGCCTTCTTTAATTACTGTTTAAATGAGTCAGCTTATTTAAACTTAATTTTTTTATCACGCCGACTTCAATTTTTTTCATTGTTTTATCCCTCTCAACTTCATATTTTTCTAGTTAAAATTGCCACTACACGATGCGTAAAAGATGCTACTAATTACGGGCCTCCAAACTGGTAGACGGTAGGTACTGGGTTCGAACCCAATCGCAACCATCGGCCTAACCGTTCGAAGTTTTCCGTGTTTTTTTTTCGAACTCTGTATTTCCTATTGCAGATAATTGGCCGGAATATATATATATATATATAAACAAAAAAAAAACAAACAAAAAAAAAAACAATCCCCAACGTGTCAACCGCTTTAAGCGGACTCAAAGGCCGCTGCGCTTTTTTTTTTCCATTTTTTAGAGTTTAACATACAGTTTTCAGTTCAAATACAAATACATTTTAAATTTTGTTTAACTTGCGAATCAGTTATCTTTTTAAAACAAGAACAGGTGTTTAATGAATCTTCGGCATATTTTATTTAAACGTTTTAAGTTGAAATTAATCAATTGAATTTCTTAAATCATGTTTGGTTCGAACGCATTAAACCTTGATCAATTAAATACACTTAGAATGAAATATTAGTGGGAGCTTAGCATAAAAAAAATACACAACAGAAACGTTATACTCTTCGACTTCGAATAAATATATTCGAAGCAGATATAAAACATTCGAATAAATATATTTTTTAATGCCGTTTGGAATAAATAATCTACTTGGATGTAGCAATCGGAGGACTCTAAAGATACGAAATTCCGTGGATTAGTACAATATATCACTGAAATCGTGTAAACTATACAAAATTCATTATGAAAACGCCATCCGAAAGATGATTGATACAAAAACGTAAACAAAACCAATTCATGTCAAGAAGTAACTCCATCTGACTTTTTATGGAAATTCCTGCATTAGTTCTTAAAGTAGAGCTATTGCAGAAATCGTAACAATTTCAGTGTTGCAGCGCCTCTCGTGGAACCATATACAACAAAATATAAATAACATCAATTCCTTGTCAAGGAATAACTGAATCTGAAGATTGATGATATTCCTTACATTCTGGACATACAGCGATCGCGGAAATTGCACAAAAGCCTTTACAGTAGGGTCACCTGTTAAGCGATTCACACCAAAAACTAATCAGCATCAATGTATATCAAGAACTAAGTAAATATAATTTTTTATTAAATTTTGTGTATTAGTTCTTGAGATAGCGCGCTCACAAAATGTATATCATGTACAGAGATACAGAAGCAGTGACTCACAGACAGACATTTTGTAAAAATATGTTTTTCGGTATCTCTGAGCCCTAAAACGTGTGAATCCGTCGAAAACCGGAATTCAAAATTTTCATGAATCTAATACTTTTCTCTTGTAAAGATAGAAAAAATTAAAAATATGTTTAAAACCACATAAATTTTGAAGCTGAATAGTACAAACTAGATTTTTGAAAAAAATTCTAAGTAATTTATTAAGATATATTTCCATTAACATTAAAATGTACAATAACATTAAAATATATTCCATATGATCCAGTTAATAGAAGAATCGTTATCGATATTACTTTTTTTACTAAACTTATTGCCGCAGGCAATAAGTTTTAAAGACACGGTTAATGAGAGTTTAATTAATATCACTTAATTTAATAACACTTTTAATAAGTGCTTAATAAAACGGTCCGGCCAATGGGTCGTGCCAATTACGAGCCTGGCGCCAAGCTCGAGATATTGCAGACATCTAGCATATGTCAAGGAAGTTTAAAGCAAAAAGCTATACGCGTTTATTTTATATTTAAAAGTTAAAGTATTGTCTTGGGTCTACATTTAACAATGCGTAAATTAATGGTCGATCCCTAAATTGTATTTCAAATGAACTGATATCGCTGCACTCAGATGTATGCTAAAGTGGTGTAAGTCACGAATTTTGAAAAATTTTGGATTTTAGTACCATTTAGGGATTTGCAGATATCGAGATGAATTTTTTTTTTGTTCGATTCAGAAGAGGATAAGGAAAATTTTTCTAATTGGAAGTTTTATTCTCTGGGGGTCGTATAAAAATTTAATTTTCGTATTTTTTAATATAGACCCCCCATGGAGTTGCAACTTATCTTATCAAAAAATTTACCTTTTTTGATGAAACTTTGCAATTGGAAGTATGGGTCTAGGGGCAATATTTAAGGAGATAGCCTATTGTTTCGATATTTATGACTCACCCTGTATATAAAAGTACTTAAAAATAGGTGAGATATCAATGAGTAAAATTATGGTACACTCTAAAACCTAAATCTGTAAATTATTGAAATGTGTGCATGTATATTTGTAAATTTTTGAAATTACACATTTTTTACAAAACTTTACTGCTTTTAATGTGTATTTTAGCTTATAAAACTAAGTGTACAAGGTTCATAAGAACCTGGAATTTTAAGAACAGGAAATTATTCTGTACCAGTATTTTCTTATAGAAACTCAATCATTATTAAATGCAAATTTTCGTGAGTTTAAACTAGATGTTTTTAAATACATAAAACAATACTGATATAACAGCTGTAAAATAACGATATCAGCACGAATCCTAGGTGATAATTTGTCATCGATTTAAAAACACGTATAAGTGCATATGTAGGAAAATGCTTGAATGCCCACAAACTGATGCGTTATTGTAATTTACACATAATTATATAGACACATATAAATGTCTATATTTATTAAATCACCCACTTATCATTAAAATTACACATGTCGCATAAAAATAAACCCCTTCTTCTCCATCACTTCAATTAATATAGTATTACATAAATATTTAAAAAAACAAAATAAAAAATTGTCTTAAGTAAAAAAAAAAAAAAAAAAAAAAAAAAAAAAACTGGGGGAGAATGAGAAGGATCTCAGATGAAATTTTTTTGTGCAGTTAGCGTTTAGTTAATTTATACCCGTATAGTAAGCATTATGTCAATTAAGTCACGTGACATCTCTGATTACAATGATACTACTCACTGACATCATAGTGTGACTGAAATGTTATTTTTTCCAAGGTTTAAAACAAAATACAAAAACCATTTTCAAACATGTGGAAACAAATCTCTGGAAACATTGGAACCAAATCTCTGGTCACACACACATACATACATATATATGTATCTGCGTCATTATAAAATACGTATATTGGACGTATAAAGATCTTATAAAACGTACCACAGTTGTAATTTAAAAAAACACCGTATTATAAAATTATATATTGGCCAAAATCAAAATTTAAAAATTTTCTCTGCACATGACATGCATTAAGATATCCTGAATCAAAACAGAAATACAAAATAGAAATTTAACATTACTTAAGTATATTATTCTCAAAACAAAATTCTGCAGACTTAATATAGGAACATCAAAATGGGTATGCAATATCTTTTTTTGTTTATTCATTTATTTCAATAATATTTCTTGTACTACTGAAAATGTTTGTCTACCCACCCCCCTTTAATTTAAATTATGTAAATTTAAAATTCCATAGAATATATATATATATATATATATATATAACATTTGGTAGTCATTTATTATGTAACATAAAATTTAAGGCATGTAATCTGAGAAATTTAAATTTGTTTACCAAATGACTTATTAGACTTTGTATATCGAATGATAGAAAGCTATGTTTTATTTTTCTATGTTTAGATTAACTCTTAAATTTCTTTCAGTCGTCTCGCAGACTGTTGTTTTTGTTTTTTTTCACAGTTTAAATAGTAATTTCGGTTTAACTACAGACTTAGTGCACTTTTATTTAATTTGAGACTTAATACTTTCGTTTCAGTTCAGACTTAACCGTTTAAACGCCAATGTTCCCAAATGGGATCATTGCATTATTTGTAATGCAAAACATATATTTTCCAACATAATAACGATGTCCTTATTTTTCTTTTAATGTAAAATCACGACAAATAAACATTATTACATATACACGATATCTTATGTACATATAGAGATCAATATTAACATTTCCGCTATTTTTAAGTGTAATATCGATTTCATTGATGGAATAAACTAATTGTTACCAAAATAAAATGTCTGGAAGTAAAATCTCATATCGATTATGTATAAAATATACTTAGTATACTTTGCTTTTTAAATAAAAATCTAATATAAATGTGTTAAACAAATATTTACTTCATTTTAGAGCTTGCAATTAATTTTTATTTCACAAAATATAAATAAAGCGTTGTCTCAAAAATTAAATTGCGTCAGTATTATAATTGTATTTTTATATTGTGCTAGTAAATATTTACTTATATGCTCGACAAATTCTATTTGATCAAATTATTTACGAAAAAATTCATTGGATTTGCAAATAGATTTTTTTTTAACTTGCTCTTAATTTAAAAAATATTTAGATACGTGATCTAGACGTTTAAAATAACGCAATCTTGAGATAGTTTTAAAAGTTATTTTTTTCATTTAAAAATAATAAATTACAGAATGCCTTTTTATTGTAAATATGATTTATAATTGATAAGCGAATTCCGTACGCTTTCATATAAATACACAGCATTGTTTTGATATTATTTTTTATTTCTTTGAATTTAACTGTTAGTAATTTTTAACTGTAAACATGATACTTAGTTTTCTATTGATTTGAATGTTATTCTACAGATTAGGGGCTAAAAATTTTTCCGAAACACTCTCATTTTATATATTTATTTATTTATCTAATTCTTTACTTGTATGTCAGAAGAAATGTGGCATATATTTTTTTAATTTCCAACATAATTCGTAGAAAATGTTACCACTTCATATAAAGAATTAAAAGAATTTAAATGTGAGACATAACTATAAAATATAACTATAATATACAAATGAAATAGTAAATACAGCATAGCAATTGTTTTTTTTACAACGAGTGTCCAGACAAAAAGCCATTGCTGATGTTATACTGAAAGCATTTTATTCATTTCTTTAATGTTTCATTTTCCTTTTTTCACGTAAACATTTTTCAATTAAAAATTATTTAGTTGGGATAAAATTATTATTGCGGATTTCTATTTTGTTAACGAAAAAAAAAAAGATAATTAGATTTTAAAAGAAAAAATAATGACAATTAAATTCACTATATAAAAGGTATAACGTTGAAATATTAATATAATTATCTGCTTTAAATACATAAAAATCCTATGTCCATTTTCTAGATACTATCTGTATGTTTGTAAAGATACAAAGGCCTTTATTCATCCTTTTTAATACTTAATTCGTTCAAATTTTTATACACGCATTTAAATTTATAATATTATAATCTGTAAGTACTTAAGATAAGAAAAAAATACAATTGCCTTTTCATCAGTTATAAAATGATTTTGAAGTTGGAAATTTACAGAGATAACTTTGAAACATGTATTCATTGTTATCAGGAAGCAGAACACGAAAATGCTTCAGGCGTTAAATTAGCTTTAAATAGATTCTTCAGATAGCATTGATTGAATTTTCGAAAGTTTAGAAACTCTTTTATCTTGAAATAATTTAGGAAATTATACTTTGGACAATAATTATTGTTTTTCAATAAAATGATTAATAAATATTTGCTAATCTTGAAATTACCATTCAAATACATCGATGAAAAGTGATAATTTTTATAATTATTTTCCCTGAAATTGGACATTTTTCCGATTACTAAGAAATTAAGTAAAGTAACTTAAAGCAATATTGTAATAAATTTTCAGTTATCTTAAATATTTTTAGTTAAAAAGAGAATAGGTTAAATAAAGTTTAGAGATATTGATTAGTGATAGGTATAATTTAACGCATTATAAT
Organism: Maratus speculifer; assembly: GCA_964019185.1. Lineage (NCBI taxonomy): Eukaryota > Metazoa > Arthropoda > Arachnida > Araneae > Salticidae > Maratus > Maratus speculifer. The sequence goes on along the minus strand of OZ025294.1, from coordinate 161,448,117 downwards.
TAATATCAACGTCATTCCTTTTATAAAGAAGAATATTTACGGACAGATTAACTGAAACACCCTATAAAATTTGAAACACATTGCATGCAAAGTATATAAAAAACAGAAGAAATACTAACAAAATAGTTTTTTATAAATTCATACTAAAACTATAAGGAAAATAAAAATTTTTAAATTTGGTTTCGATATTAATAACAAAATGTCCTATTTTAAGGCTTATGAACGCTTATTATGATGCGCCGAAGCTAATAGAAAGAAATCATTAGCATGTGCAAATAAAAAAAAAAATATTCCTTTTATGAACTCATGTAAAATTTGCAGTAAAACTAGATGCAAATTTATTTATTACACCTAATTTTACTGCAATTTTTATGAAAAAACTGCTGGCAACATACCGACCAACAGTTTTTGCTTTAATTTTTACGGATATTTTTAAATTATGTGTATCGATCAAATCTGTGTATAATCAAAGTGGTTAGAAACATTTAATATTCATTATTTTATGCATATTTTATAAATATTATTTCGTGTAATTATATTCATCTTTATCTATGCATTATCGTTCAAGTCCTTTGGTAAAATGTTGAAGTTAACACCTTATAAAATATGTCATACAGATAAACTTTAAAATTTAAAGCGCAATCGAATTTCTTGTTTAGCTTTAGAATCGCCAATAGGGGCCAGTTTCGAATATGCATAATTGAAAATAATTGATTCGTACCAAAAATGTCTTAAGAAGCTATGTAAAATATATGCATAAATGTAATAGACTAATTAAATAAGTTAAATAGCTTTAAATACAAATTCTGTTCTAAAATACAGTTGGTAAAGTTTGAGTTAATTTGCGGTGGTTATAGTGTTAAATTTGTTTGTATACTGTTACATAAAATCGGTCTTCTTTAATTATTAAAACAATTAATTTAGCTACTACCTAAGAATATTCAACTTCCTTATATATAATTTAATTAACGCAAAGTGCATTATAATCTGTCTGCAAAATAATACTTCAACTGCATGAAATCATAAATAAGATACATATATTATTACCAAATAGAAGCAATACATCCAATAATTAATGTTTTAAAGTTTCTTAATATTAATAATCACATTTATTTAATTAATTTTATGATTAGTATAATTATTTAACATAATATAATTATATAATGCATACTTTGAGAACAATATTTTCTAATTGAATCTTTAAAATCACTCAGTAAATGCAGGTATGGGATAAATATATTTAAAGTGTAGTTAATTGGATACATGATGAGAGGTTTACAGATGCTTGATCTTTTTAACTGAATTTACATATAAAGATGATGCAATATGGAGCCATTTTAAAAACCAGATTATAATAAAAAGAAATCAATGTAACGAATTGAACGCCTCGGCTAAATCAATAAAACATGTTCTCAAATAGGCTTTTAAAACATTTAAAATTTGAAATATTGTTTGAAGGATTTGTTTGCTGTTTCATAATTTATTTTTATTTGTTTATTTTTATATAGTATTTCATTAAGACAATTATTCTTGCCTGAAACACATTGGGTTGTTTTACGTTTGGCTTATACGCGGGGCAAGAATTTTAACAATACTTTTACATGCGAAAGAGGAGTTCGGGTTTTTTTTCGTGAAGACTTCTTACATACTAGTATACGCTATCAAAAATAGTAAGCATTTAACCTTCTCAAGGCCGAGAACTGATATATCCATTCACTAAACTTTCACTTCAATATATGCATTATCTAAATTTATTTAATTCTTCAGACATAATCCAGTTTTAAAGAATTACACAATGGCTCTTTTAACAAGTTTTATATGACTATAAAAATGTAAAACAATACATTATTCTGAAAAAAAAAAACCCCATAAAAAATTACAGGGAAAACAACATCATAATATTGTCTTTTTTCTGGGCGGTCAGGGGGTTTAATATTAAAAAAGATATCAAAGTTAAAAAAGATAGTAATAGATTGCATTGAAATATGTTCCTAAAAAAATATTTTATACTATGACGATCTCTGGAATAAGCAACAGTAAATGTAACAAAGTATGACAGACAATTCTATTACACTGTAAAAAGAATTCGTTAAATTTACGTCAAAAACTTCTGCCAGCAATGTTGCCAGCAGTTTATGCCATAAAAATTGCAAAACAACTAGATGTATTAATAAAAAAATCTAATTTTATTGCAGTTTTTACGTCAAAAACTGCTGACGATACTGCTACCAAAACAGATGCCCTTGTAAAGGCTTTTTTTTTTTTACTCTTAATGTCTAGATTTTACAATTTTAAAAATCTTTTATTAAAGATCATTAGTATTACCTAATATTTTTCTTGTAAAAATATGTAAAATATTCATAAAATATGATTATTATTCAAATTATAATAAGAAATATACTTGATGAAAAAAAAATTCATTCATAGAAAATCAGTTTGACATAACTGAAATAATTCTGTTAGAATCTATTCATTAACAAGTAAAATTCCATTGTGATCATAATTATTCTACTAAAAGAGGATTATTTATTGAGATTTCATACAATTTTTAAAAACAGAGATTATTTTTCCTATAGTGATTTCCTATAGCATTTGATTATTATTTTTAATTTGACAACTATTTTTTTTCTACATTTCATATGATATAAAATTTATTTTTAAATTAATATAAACTTAATAAAAACATTAATTTTGTGTAAAAATTATGCTTTTCTAACTAATAAAATCAGTTTATTATCACATGTTATTATTTTTTAACAAATGTAAAGATTTAAAAAATACTTTTTTATTTTAAAATACTAATAAAAAATTGCTTTTCAGTCAGTTAAACTTATAGGGTGTTAAAATTCATAATTAATAAACAGATTGGGATTGATTTTTGCAATTTCACGTACAAATGCATTATTCTAAGACTTAAATATGACTTGAGACTTACTTTTTTCAGATGTACACTTTTGCTTTGCAAACATGGAAAAAAATAGACTAGAAATAATGACGTTAGGAAAAAAACTTTACTATTGTCTGTAACGAGATCTATATTTGCAAAATCTTTATTTTACTTGGCTTGTATTAAAATATTTTTAATTTAAAAATATATGGCAATTAATAATAATAGATAATAAAATATAATGCGTTTTCGAAAAAAAATAAAAAAATCACTATTTTTAACAGTTTTATAAATATAGCATACAACTGTAATTGAAAAAATATAAAAATTTCTATAATAGTAATACAAATTTATTAAACTATAATATAATTAACATGTCTCTATAAATATAATAATATGTCTCTGTAGAGACATGTTTTAATCTCTGCTCTGTTAAAACAGCACCGTGGATCTATGCACGATGACATCATGCATGCCCAAAAGATTCCCAGCCATTACAATAACGAAATTGTTTCATCTGTGATTAATACCTATATCCATGTGAGGTAAATGATATATTAATAACATAAATAAGTCGAAAAATAATATATATATTTACGGCCCATAGACTTGTTCCAGATGTTATGTTTCACATGTCGATAGTGAAAAAAAAAAGAATAGTCACATTTTGTTAACTATGCATTCATAGTTTGATTTTTGTAAAGTGCTTTGAAGATATATTTGTATTAATTACTCTAATAAAACATCAATTAGAATTAAAAAACAGTAAAATTAAAAAAAGAACAATTTAAAAAAACAGGGTCATTTATTACAGATATCGCATTTGAATGAAATATATTGTTCACATCTCAAATTCGTTTTCTGAAAAATGTCCGGTATTAGATATAGAATTAATCGAAATAGTAGTGAAGTTTTTGTATATTCTAGATATGAACTAATGTAAGAATAAATTTTACTGATATAAAGCAAATTCTAAAACCCAATATGTCTTATAACACCCTTTTTTTCAATTAGAAACTTTTGAAAACGAGAATCGTTTTTAGAGTCAAGAGCAACATTATATGTCCAATTTGTGAAAGGAGAAAAAGAAAATCAGGAAAAGCAAAACGAAACAAAAATGCAACAATAAAAAAAATATTAATTCTTTTATTGAACGCTGCTGTGATAACTAATATTGAACTTTAAGGGTGTTCTGGGACACATTTTTATTTATTTTTAATTATTAATTTTGATGTTTTTTTGTATTTTTAACTATATTATTTATAAACAAAATGGCAAAATTAAATTTTCAATAACTTTTTTTTAACTTTAAAATGAGATTTTTTTTTTAAAATGGGGTAAATTAAAACCGTTGCAACTCCAAAGATTACTTGTAAAATTTTAACTTTTATTTTCATTTATGCAAACATAAATATATTATACACTTTAATTAGATTCAGCATTTTAAAATTATTAATTTAAACAAAAATTAAAAATAAGTAAAGTAAAAATTTAAGAAAAAATTATATGTTTTCGAAAATAAATATGTATGTATTTTTCAAATTTGCTAAAATCAAAAGTAATGTAAAACAATGTAAAATGATAAATTCCAACTTTGAATAATTTATTTCTAACAGTTCTTAACTTATAATAATGTACATATGAGTCATGATTTAAAAAAAAATCATTATGAAAGAAACGCATTTATACAAAGAGTTCAAATCTATGACAATCATTGCTTGAAATTTAGATGCCTATTTAAAAAATGGAAACTTGAAATTTAGATGCTCATGCTTATTTAAAATAAATGGCACTTCAATGTTAAAAAATTTACTTTTGTCGCTGAAAGTTCAAAACTTCTTTCCATTTCTACTAATTTTAAGTGTTACTTTTAAACACATCAATTGACATGCGAAACCTAATTTCCAAAATCGCACTAAAAGTAACTAGTCGTAGATACGCTTCGGAAAATTAAAGTACAACAAATGATAAATTTAGATTTTGCATTTGCATGTTCACCCGGGAGGATGAACACACATCCATATTAAGTGACACAAATAAGAAAATAATCTTTAGAATTCGATTTGTAAATAAAACTCATGATAATTACTCTTCGTCGTGAAAAATGATAAGTGTAATGTTATATTTTCGTTAATTTAAAAAAAAAATATATATATAAAAAACTCTCACTTTTATAATCTTCATTCGAAAATCTTAATTTTCCCATGTAACACATAATGGTTTTCTTTAAAATATTTATTATAATAAAATTATCGATTATTCTGGCTAAGAATAGTGAGTTTATGAATTTTGAAAGCAGGTCTTGATTGATCTGTTTATATAGAGAGACAGCTGATAAAAATCTGGAGGCACAATGTGCAGAAAAATAAAATCCTGCACCTGTTTTTTACTGCTAATACCGACAGAATGTTCTCATTAAAACAACTAGACTTTTTTTTATAAATGAATTACTAGTCTACTAAAAAGTAAAAATATTGTGTCTTACAATAGAGAAATTTTATAATGTTTTGTGTATTCAATTTCGTACATAACACTCTGAATAATATTTCGACTTTTTATTTTATTTTAATTCACCTATTTTCCGAATACGATTTTTTTCGCATATTTGAAGTGTTATTAAGCTTTTATGTCCCGATAATGGACAATGAAATATCCCAGCAAACATATTTAGCAACGTCTAATAATACTCCAAACACCTAATAATAACATTTAAAATAACTAATATTACTTTGATTTTTAGATAAAATTTTAATTAAAACTTATTTAATAAATCGATAGTTAGAAGATTTTTTTTTATTTTTACAACCATAATTAGATTAATTTACAAGGTATTTTGTTTTAGAAATCTCACAATTTTTATAAGAACTCTGAAAATAAATTAATTTGGTTGTATCTGTAAATGTCATTTTTTTATTGTTACATATTTGTAAATAGATGAAAAACTTCACATATAAATTGTTCAGAAAATAATCACATTAAAAATAATCACATTTTTTAGATTTAACTATTTATCTGTGCATTGTATATATGATTGTGCAAAGTATTTTGTATGAAAAATATTTTCTACGTTTATTAACAGACGAATTAGATAAAATTTTCATTGCATTTTCTTTTAATGGCTCTTAAATAACTTTCGGAGCACAAATCGATAAGTAAACTACTTTATAAGGAAAAGTGATTTTTTTTTTGTACTTAAAATATTTTAGCTTTTTTGTAGCATGTCATATTTCTATTATTTACTATTGGCTGACAAATAAAACAACAAATTAGTAAACTAGTGCTGCTAAAATCACTGTTATAATACGTATAAACAAATGAAAGTTTGGGTACATAATAAAATTATTCTTCAATTAGTTACAGTAAATAAATAATATTTGTTCTGTAATTTCCAATGTAATGTTATCTAGAAATAGGAACCAGGTAAAATCCATTAATGTAAGTAATATTTAATACGATTTAAGTGATTAAACAAATTGCTTTTTAACTTAGACTATATGTTTGCTAATACATTATAGTAATTGCCTTTGAATTTGCAAAAGAAAGAAGTAAAAGGGTAAATAATATAGATATAATGTATATATATTAATGAGAATGGAATTTATTGCAATGTTTTTTTAAGAATTTTTTTCTGTGTTTATCAAAGTTTTGTGCAATTAGATATTTTTTATTTTGCTTTCTTCTATTATTTCACATGAATCTTTCAACATTTCCAAATTAACTTAAAATTAATTCATAGAAAATGTAAATTATCTGTAATGTGTATGGAGGTGTGGGTCAAATTGACCAAATGAGGACTAAAGCGATTTCTGGCTGCGCGGGAATCTCTCGGCTTTCTCAGATATTACAATTTTTAAATTAAATTTCTTTTTCCCTTGTATTGAAAAAGCGTAGTATTTCTTCTTCTTTTCGAGTAACGTAGAATGCTTGAACATAAATATAAACATTAACTGTTTTTTTCCTTTTGTTTAGCGGAGGGGGGAATGTCCATTCCATAAATCCCTTTCGGAAAATAATTTAGACATCCTGGAAAACTGGAATTTACAGACTTTTGATTAAAAAATGCCCTACTTTTGCAGACACAAAATATGCGTATATTTTATGCGAAAAACGTGCGGAGTTTTGGAAAACATAAAATATGTATTTTTTGGATGTACAAAAATTTTTAGTTTTTATTTTTAAAGTCTTAAAAAATTTTCAAAATCTTCAATCTTTCCGTGCACAGATGATTTTGTTTAAACTATGGTTATTGTCTAGTTTTTAAGCGCAAACTTATTTTTACGCGGAATGAATAGATGATATTTTTCGACTGAATTATTATGACTGAATTTATGCAGCATTGCATATTATATCTAATTGCTCAAATTTAAGGGTTAGCCATTTATTTTCTTCATCTTCAAAATTGTTTAGAAAATGATAATTAAAAAAATAAAAATAAATTTCAGTTATTTTATGAATCCATAGATAAACAAATAAAGGAAAAGTCAGGCTTCAACAGTATTTTATATGAATGCAGATCAAAATTCTTATGATATGCATAAAAAATTTCACCAATGCCTTTTGATTCCAAACATATCAGAATTGGTTTTAAAAAGTATATATTTGTTGCATTTCATTGCCATTAAAGAACATTTTTAAACATCTTATAAAAATTTTTCAAGAATGAAATAGTGTTGTATAAAAATATATAGATTTAGAAATTTCTATATATTTGATCGATTTTACCCCGCTTTAAAATATTTTTCTTCTCAAAGGTAAATTAAAGTAGAGTATGTAAAAATAAACTAGAATGAAAGTTTAAGAAAAAGAAGAATGAAATCTAGAATCAAAGTTTCTGTACTTAAATTATTTACTTTTACATGTAAGGTGAAATTTTTTTTTTTAATTTTAAAAGCTTTTCTTCATGTTCAAACAATTAATAACAATATTGTATTTTAACTTATATTTATTTCTCATTAACGGTTTAAAAGTCAAAATGAAAGTTCCTACATTAAAAATATGAGTATTTATATATAATATCAAATTATTTTTTTTTTAATTTTAAAAGCTTTTCTTCAGATTAAAGCAAGGAATACAGATATTGCATTTTACTCTGTAAAACTTTATATATTTTTTGTTCAAATTTAAAAAGCAAGATAAATGTTTCTATTTGTTAAATAAATGCTTTTATCAGTAACGTTAAATAATTTGAAATTTTATTAACTTTCTTTCATATTCAAAAAAATAGTGGAAATATTACAGTTTCTGCTCATTTTTTCTGATAATGATAAAAGAACAATATTACTTAATTAAATTAATGTCTTTTTTATATTACATTCTTAATTTTAAATATATTTATAATCATTTTATTTCCAAAGCAAATATGAAATTTTATTCATGGAGAAAAATATCCTCTATTTTCTATAAATATTTAATGTAAATTTAATAATTAGATGAACAATCGTGAAATCTATTAATTTACATTTATTCTTAGCTAAATATTATTTACTTATATGCTAATTAAAGAAAAGAACCTTTGATATATGAGCACCGCTGACGTGACCATTTTGTATGGAATGGCCCAACAGTAATTAGAATTTTCTTGCTAATTATTTTCTTGTTGTTTTCTAATTTTTTTATCATTTCCATGTCTGTCCTCACTCGATTAAGATATCTATCATTTTGGGTTTAAAAAGTATATAAATAACTTTGCAGGTTAGACAATATATATATATATATATATATATATATATATATATATATATATATATACACTATATTGCCATTGATTATGGGACACTTGCGATTTTAGACATTTTACTAAATATCTAGAAAAATACATGAGGAATCTTCTCGAAACTCTTAGTGTATAAATATAATAGTATACGTCATACATCTCTGTGAAGATTTTTTACCGAAACTCCATAGGGGACCGTTAACAAATTAAAAAAGAATGAATATCTTTTGAATAACCCTGTCAAAACTAATGTAGCAAAAGCGCTCAAACTCTAGATAATGATTGAATGCCTTATTGTAATACAGTGTGTTCATTTTTATGCAAATAGCATGCATACTCGCAGAGTAATTAAGGTTTTATAAAAATGGCCCCAAATTTTTCTAAGTTTTTCCCTTATAATTTTCAGAGTTCTTAATATAAAATAATATTGTTTTCAGAAAATATGACACACAACATTGCACACAGTACCCTGTAATCAGAATTAAAAAATAATAAAAATTCTATGAAAAATGAATAGGTTTACTAAATAATTTTTTACTGCGCATGCGTCAAAGATATCAAAATTTCATTTGCATATTATGTTAGCTAAATGTATAGAGCAACTTTTGTAAAAGTCTCAAAATTATAGCTTAAAAATTCTGAAAGTAATCGTCTATAGAAAAAGGACAAAATCCGTTGTTTCCAAAATGGAGCAAAAAAATGAGGGATTTTATTCAAAATTAGTCGTAACATCCCGTATTGTGTATTCTATATTGACACTAATCAATGAATATATGGATAAAACCCCTCTTGTTTTTGCTTCATTTTGAGAATAACGGATTTTCAACTTATTCAATTGACGATTATTTTCAGAATTTTCAAGTTATGATTTTGTGACTTTCACAAAAGTTGCTCTATACATTTAGCTAACATAATATGCAAATGAAATTTTGATATCGTTGACGCATGCGCAGTAAAAAATTATTTAGTAAACCAACTCATTTTGTATGCAATTTTCATTATTTTTTAATTCTGATTACAGGGTACTGTGTGCAATGTTGTTTGTCATATTTTCTGAAAAAAATTTTATTTTATATTAAGAACTCTGAAAATTATAAGGAAAAAACTTGGAAATATTTGGGACCATTTTTATAAAAACCTTAATTACTCTGCGAGTATGCATGCTTTTTGCATAAAAATGAACACAGTATATTACAATAAGGCATTCAATCATAATCTAGAGTTTGAGCGCTTTTGCTACATTAGTTTTGACAGGGTTATTCAAAAGATATTCATTCTTTTTTAATTTGTTGACGGTCCCCTATGGAGTTTCGGTAAAAAATCTTGACGGAGATGTATGACGTATACTATTATATTTATACACTAAGAGTTTCGAGATGATTCCTCATGTATTTTTCTAGATATTTAGTAAAATGTCTAAAATCGCAAGTGTCCCATAATCAATGGCAATATAGTGTATATATATATATATATATATGTATGTGTATATATATATATATATATATAAGTTTATATATGTATGCATTACATTTTCGAATTAAAGTCTGTGCCTAAGTTACACATCCGTAATGCATATTTAGATCTGATAGCACTGTCAGTTAATAAACTTTCACATCATTTTCTGCAAAAAATGGAAAATATAATTAGTTTTCAAAAATTACATTAAATTAAATTTTTTGGTAACTGAAGAAACATCTGTGATAAAGAAAAACATGAAATTTATCAACGCTTTATTCTTTTATTTTCCATTAGCACTTTATTTGATATTTTCCTAATTTTTTTTTTACTAATAACTTAGATATACAATTTGGCTATAATTAAAAGGATAGTAGTCAGCGTTTTCTGTAACACGATCTAATTCAGAAAGCGGCGCCTTTTTTTCCCAAGAAGATTAAACAAGACCGAGGATGAATGATTCAAAAAAAAAAAAAAAAAAAAAAAAAAAAAAACGCTAGGGGAACATGTGGCGCTGTGTAACAGAAAAGGGGATTAAAAGATGCACAATCAATGCTGAAGTATAATGATCTTTTATTTAGCACTTTTAACGATTTTAATAGTGATTCTGTATTTTTAAATGTCTTTTTTCCGTGACGCAACGCCACACAATATCCTAGCGGTGAATATTGGAAATAATTTGTTTTTACGAACTACTTCATCCTCTTCTTGTTTAATATTCTTACAAAATTTGTTGTCGTAATATCAATTAGATCCGGCTACAGAAAACTCTACGTACTATCAATATAATTACCACCACTTTTTATAACTAAAATAAATCCCAAAAACTAGAATAGGTATAGTTTAATAACAAATTTTTAATGCATTTGTTTTTAGTTAATTGTAATATTTAGTTTCAGCAATGTTAGTGATTGACACAATTATACACTTCACAGCATTTACACAATAAGAAACAATGTTCTAAAAACACTGTAGATAACATAAACAATATTTAACGATTTGAATGCAATGCTCTTCATAATTTTCAGCTATACTTTCATAACATGAGATAAAATCAATATCTAACAAAAGTAAGACATTAAATTGAACTATAATTCAATAATAATGGAAATAATCATAATTCATATTCCGCTGAGTTAAAACTGATAATCGATTAGAATATGAGTGCAATATTACTAAATTGTACAAGAGTGATAGTTTTCCGAAATTTGAATTTAATTTATAAGAATAGCAAATACCTATTCAGGCTATATTTTATTAAAACATCAATAAGAAATACTCAAATAAATTTAGTTAATGAAGAAGAGTTAAATTTATAAAATCATTAAGTGCATATCTGGTTTGAAAGTAAAATGTTTTATATAATCATTTTTTTAGTGTTTGATACATAAAATGAAATTAGTTAATGGCAAAGACTTAAATATATGAAACTATTAAATGTATATCTATTTCTAAAGTAAAATGTTTGATTTTATCATTATAAACTGTTGGATTTGGATAAGTTCCAAAAATAAATTTATTTATCTAATTCTTTACAAAAATTCTGCAAATATTATTTAAATGAAAAAAGAAAAACTGTCTGTATAAATCATAAAAAATATTGTGCAATAAAAACAATTCTTAGGACCTTAATATGCATAATTATAGTTGTTAATTATGCAAATTGTCGTCAAGTCCAGCAAAAAAGAAATCTCCGAAAACTTTTTTTTTTCTTATTTCTTAGTAGAAGTAAGTAAAACAAAAACAGCAATTCGATGGGAAATATTCTTAGATTTATGTAATCGCACATTATATTAGATTGCATCAATAGGTTTCGATTCCATTGCATCATTGCTTTAAATGAAATTATGTTCTCTTATTAGAAATTTCTATTGACTGTCTTATTAAAGGACTCTATTGGTCTATCTAAAATCCTGAGAAAATGTTACAGACATATGGTACTTTCTGTTATGTCTTACTCAGTATTTTCATCTCACGTGCAATTGACTTCCCGTAAATTAACCTTTATGTGAACCCACGATCCTTCTCTTTCAACGCAATATATCTAAACGGAATTTTAAAAATGTATATCTTCGTTATGATAAAGAGTTAATCTTTGGTGGACATATCTATGTTAAAAGCGCAACATATTTAAAAATTGACAATGCTCATACCAAAATTTTGTTGTGATATTCAATTAGAGAGTAGTTATATGTTATGAAAGTAAAAAGTCAACATACTTATTATGTAAACTTTTAATTTCCTAACGTTAAAGTATTTTTTTATGGGTTGTTCCTAAAGGAGCACTAGTGAAAATTTATATAACCAATACACTAATAAAGAGAAGTTTCAAGATACTTTTAAAAACCACAGATTGACGTTGTTATACATATATTATTGATGTAACAAAAGTGTTGTGAATAATGTTCATTATCTGGCACACATATATACGAGAAGTATTTTAAAAGTTTTTGAAATAAAATAGAAAATGAGATTTTTTTTTTTAGAAAATTCGTTTAAAACTTTTTTAGATAATCCCAGTACACACTTAAAACGAAAAAGTAGACTTGGCTTCTCTTAAAAGAGCTGAAATAAATTCGATCGTGAATGAATTATTATTATTATTTTTAACGTTTCTCATCTCCATTTTAATTGCGTTTCTAATTTACTCATCTTGATTTCAATTGTTTAAAAACAACTCGTTCACTCGAGTTGTTTCAACGCTTTCAAATCGTGAGACGTGGTTACTGGCTCAGTTTGAGTTATTTTATGGCTGAGGTTTTAAGAGAGTACGTCACCAAGAATTATTTTCCGTAAAAATAGTATATTATTGAAATTTACTTTCAATTTTTACAAAAAATCTTCAAATAAGATTAAAAACTGCTTCGTGCGATAACTGGTTTAATTAACAGACTATTGGCTTTAACAATAAATTGATAATCGCCACGATTTCGCATTTATCCTTAACAATGTGACAATAACATGTTCACTGCCAAATCCGAGATAGTGCATCTCTTCTCAGATTTCAAAGTTTTATCCCCGTTATTATGCTTTTAAATTGATTTAAATTGTTAAATTGAAATAAATGATTCTTTTCAGTATGCCAAGTGTATTATTTAGTGAGTTTCTACTTGCCAAACATCTAATCAATGCATGTGTTTTCTGCGGCAATACTCGAAGTCAGAAGTTTAGATAAGGTTATCAATAACGAGTTATCGCGTAGTTTGTATTTTGAAATCATATTTTGCCGTAGGGAAAATTGCTTTTGTACCATCCTTGAGCAATTTTTCAAAGAAATATCATAATTTATGAATTCAACATAAATCTATCTCATAGATTTTTTTAAATTCAGATGTATGTATATGCCTTTTCCTTAGTATATAGTTGTAGTATGTAGTCTCGATATGAAAGAAGCAGTGTTGTTGTGCTCCACAATATGTAATCAAGATAATAAACTCCTTTATATATTTTAACTTAATGCAGTGATTAACATTGCCACAATATTATTTCATTAACGGATTAATCATGATACATTACCATAGCCAAATTCATAGGAATGAATAAAACTATAATGATGCACTCAACAAATGGATAAACCAACAAACAATCACTAAAGCCTGACATATTGATCAGAAAAATAAAAAGTAAGTAATATATTCTTACCTTAACTTATTATTATATAATTAAAATTATGAATATTATTTCACACAGTATTCACCATTATTATAGAGAAAAGCGTTTGCTTGCTATGAAGTAAATACATTACGTTTTTTGTGTCCCTATTGCTTAAACGAATTATATTTTTTGATCAAGAAAGAACTTTTCAATTTTCTCTACTTATTTTGCCGTGACAAAAATCGGTATTGAACCATCCTTCAGCGATTTTTCAAAGAGATATCATTATTTATGAATGAAACATAAATTATATCTCCGAGATGTTTTTGTAAGCATATATCCACTGTTAAAATATTCTCTGTGATAGTGTATTATAGAGATTGTGTATTAATTAATCTCCATATTATTTTTTCCAGCTCAGAACTCACAGAAGTTATATATCACTAGTTCAAATAAAGTAAAATCGCGAATGGCATTTCTATTTACCGTTGCCTAATGTAATAAATATTTAAAACTGATACACACACACACACACACAGACGTATATATATATATCAATTTTAAATATTTATTACATCAGACAATGGTATAAAAATACCATGCATATACATGGTATTTTTTTATCTGAAATGTGAATGAAAATTTCATTTCTTTTTATCCAATTTCTCTAATATATACCTTTAACACTTGATTATATTGAATGTCCTCATTATAATAATTAAACTTAATATGTCTAAAACATTTAGTTTGAATTTTATTCCTGTTATTAAAAGATTTGACATTCCCTGTAAATTTCCCATCGACATTAATTGCTTGTCGATGACAACGAAATGAATTATAAATGCACTAATTCCGAATGGGCACTCAATGTACTTTCTTCAGTAAATGATCACGTGAAACCAATATAACAATAATCCTGGCGATAGATTAAAATTTAGAATGAATTAGTAGATTCTATATCTAGTCGTTTAGATGTGCAATATTAGAATTATTTTGAAATAGCGAGAAATTTGTCCACATCAGTAGGACAAATAGAGCATGCAGAACAAGTCTTGAACATATTTACATTTAATAATGATAATGTAGAAACGATTATAGGAAGTTGTTAGCAATAATTTGCTTGGAAATAGATGAGAGATATATAATTATTTTAAAAGAGAAATAATTTAAAATTTCTGTAGCAAAAAATTAATACTCTGTAGCAATAAAAGATAATCTGCAAAAACAAACAATCGCTTATTTGAAATTGAAAAATACTTTACGTTATTCGGAAAGAGATTATTGAAAAAATTTAAAACGAATTAATAAACACAATTTATTGCTGAACTACTTTTTACAACAATAGAAAACCCCTCTTAATGTAATTATATATGATACCTTTTACGACACTCGCTTATGTAAAAATGTAACATCAACAAAGTATAGCTTTTAGAATGGCATTTTTAAATTATTAAAAAATCATATATTTTAATAATGGATATTGATTGTTAGCTAATTGTTCACAAATAAAAATGCTTATTTTTACCGCAGATGCAAGTTGGTAATTTTTGGTCCTTTTACTTATATCTTTCCAACTATTATGACCCAGTACGATTCTATCTTTAAAAATAAAAAAGAAATGTGAATGTTATATATGGGATGGGAATCAATATCGAACACCGGTCTTGGGAGAAGAAAATTGCTACTTTACACGAATCTTTTAAATGTCAAAATTCTAGCTGTGTATTTTCAAAATTATATGTAGATTAAGAACAATTATCAATGAGGCAAAGCACAATAATTTGTAGAACAACAAAATTTAATTTTTGCAAAGAAATGCTGTTTTAAAATATTGTAAATATCATTTGAATAAATTGAATCTGACCAATATTTTTATTTTTGTTCACGTAAGAGAAAATAGGACATGCAGATAATTGCTGAAAATTGTAGCCATTCTATGAGCTGTCAAGTAGTAAATATTCTATTTTTAACGTTTACAGAAACTGAATTTCAACATAAGTAAAACTCAAAGAAGATTCACATGCTCTGATTACATATTTTTTTTTAAACAAATAGATAAAATATAGTAAATTTTTTGTTTATAAATGTTAAAAAAATCAATTTAAATATTTGACTAAAAGAACTTGAAAATCTTTCTTTTGATGGGAAACACAATGAAAAAATACAAATTTTAACATTTAATGTAAATATCCCACAGTATTTTAAGTAGCAAAACATAATTTAAAAACATTTATTGCAACTATTAGTTGACATTCACAGTTCATGTTATTTTATAATATACAAGAAATACGCTAACTGAAATACATCTGGTGTGGATTACATGTAAATTTTTCCAATTTTGTTCGATATATAAAATCAATAATCATAAGAGAATCATCATCATAATCAAGTAACCAGGACCCAAACCAAGCCTCCCAGGGCATACGTGGAAGCGGTCAAGGCGGCCACATCCACCCTGATCATCCAAGCCACCACAGAAAAAAAACAGAAGACGTAGAGAAGCAAATAATAGAGACAACCTCAGAACACCATGACAGCGTGAAGAAAGTGAAAAGGATAAAGAGCGGAGTCAAGCTTATCTGTGAAAACGAAGTGGAGGCTAAGAAGATAAAGGAGACAATCAACAGTAACTCAGAAGCCAGAGAAGCAATGCAGGTAAAGACTGAAAGCATAAGGAAGAAAAGGATAATAATATTCAACATTCCGGATTAAGTTACTGAAGAACAGATACAGATGAAGCAGCGGAAGACCCTGGGACTTGGTCCACAATACAGCAAGGATGCAGTCACTCTGCTCAGGCCCGTGGGGGCCCGCGAGGGAAAGAAGCACCATCCGGTCCTCATCCACGAACCGCTAGCAGACCACTTGCTATTGGTGAGAACAGTCTGCCTGGGGTTCAAGGATTGCCCCGTTAAAAAATTCATCAGCATCACGAGGTGCCATCAGTGTCTCGAATATGACCACATGGCAGCTGATTGCAAGGGGACCCAGCGGTGCTCTGTCTGCGCGGGCCCACATGTTTAGACAGATTTCAACAATAAAAGCAAACGCTGTTATGTGTGCACCAAGTACAATGAAATCAACGGCCACTGGATCCGTGCTCCCAAGCCAACAGAACACCAGGCCAACTCCGGAAAGTGCTGGGTACATCGAACGCTGCTATGTGTCAGGCAGATTCAAGTAGAAAAGGGCATGGCACTGACAAACAGCCACCAGGTTATTCACGGGAGGGTATATGCCTGCCGTACATGCCACATTTGGCAACAAGGATAGAACCGAACACATGACCAGCCACGACCATGATATGAGACGAAAACATGACGAAAAGTACAGCAGATATTATGGTCGTAAGAAGTAATACAATTATCACGCGCCCCGGGAGCGCAACACACAATTCAAGGATTACCCCCCACACAACACAACAAACAAACTCATTTAGTGACACAAACACGATCACACCTCCTGCATCATTAGGCATACAATCACAAGACTCTTTAAGCTTTATCCATATAAACTTACACGGCAGCAGAGTGGCCACTAGCATGCTAGCGGGATACGCTGCTACCAATAATATCCACATAGCACTAATACAAGACTATCATCAACACAAAACAAAGGAAACCATAACAGGCTTTAACCGCAACACATGGAACATAACAAAAACAAAATTGAATAGATCAACCATAATAACAAATACAGGCACTAAGCCAATCACAATCTTATCAAAAGAATTCACGACGGCGGTCAAGTTAGAGAACAAAAACAAATTATTCACTATAATAAACACATACGCACCTCTCTCGCTAGTGGACTTCTCCGTCATATTGGAGGAGATAGAGGAGGCCTTGAAGTTGGCAGACGGAGAAATTGTGCTGGCAAGGGACTTTAACGCTCACTCTACCGCTTGGGGCTATGATGACATAGATAAAAGGGATCGAGATCTCACATATTTCCTCCTGCTGAGCTCACTGTTCGTCCACAACCCCCCGGATGCCCCACCGTCCTTCCTCACAATACGTGGGGGAAGGGAATTAAAAGGCTGGCCAGATCTGACGATAGCGACGGTTACCCTGGGCAACGACATATGAGATTAGTACGTTAGTGATGACGACTCACAAAGTGACCACAGATATATTAAATTCACACTAAAAAACTATGAAAACATCGACTATCAAAGACATGGCTTACAAGCAAAAATAGGTGAACATGCAAAATTTGACAAAAACATCAGAAAAAATCAGAAACAAATACATAAAAAACTTGAAAGAACCACAACAGAAGAACAACTGGACAATGTAATATTGAGATTACAAAATGAAATCACATCAATTGTTTTTGCGCGATACAAAAAGAAACGCACACATGCGGTCACTGCCCCCCCCCCCTTGGTGTACAGACGAAATCAAAACAGCCAGGAATAAGGTTAAGGCGCTCAGGAGGAGATACCAAAAACAACCAGATGAAGAACTAAAAATAAAACAACAAATAGTATTTAAAAGAGAAAGAGCCAAACTTAAGAAGCTCATCAAAAAAACTGATTCAGATTTAGTTAGGTGGGGAGGCCTACCATATGGCTTGAGCTCAACAAGCCCCACCTAACATTTATTGTTATTTTAAAAAAGTACAATTGTTTTACAAATGGTTGCCCAATTTCTTCTGGGCGAACCTAAAGTTTTTACAATATTAAAATGCATAAATTTCAAAATTAAAAATAGAAGATTTAATTAAGACAATTAAGAGTTTGTGAATATCTATAAAAATTTTTAGATGCACTTTTTATTTAGAAAGTTCAACTATCATAAGTATGATAGAATAAATATTTTTAGAAATGTTTAAACAGAGATGTGATTTGATAAGTCATCAACAAAACTAAATTAAAGACATGGAAAGACTACTGCAGCAAAGTAACGGAGACATACGACTCGCAATACAAAAACGCAAGCAATAAAAACACGGGCCCTGCTAAACTTGTCTATATACTCCCACCACAGCAATCAGTAAACATTAAAGATACACTGACACACTTTTTAGACAATCTATACATAACAGACCAGAACTCCCCCCACAACATAACAACAGTAAATAAAAAGAAAGATGATGAAAAACCACCAGTAGTTACGAAGGCGGAATTAAATAGAATAATCAGAAGCATCAAACAAAACAAAGCACCAGGTTATGACTTCATTGACTATAACTTAATTAAACGCATAAACAATGCCGCCCCGCAACTACTGCTCACACTTCTCAATACATGCTTAAAATTTGAATACTTCCCCAAGTCATTTAAAATCGGAATAGTGGTCCTCTTTCACAAGCCGGGTAAAGACCCCACAAATCCTAAAAACTACAGACCGATATGTGTACTACCGGCAATATGTAAGATTTTAGAACGCATAATACATGGAAGAATAAACTACCATCTTAATAAAAATAAATACTGGAGCGATAAACAATATGGCCTCAAGCAAGGATTCTCCACGGAACACGCACTGGACAATCTAATTAAAACAATAAAAGAAGGCAAAGCTAGCAACTACCAAACGCTCTTAATAGCCATGGACATCAATGGGGCATTCGACAACATACGCTGGCCAATACTAATAGATAATATAAAACAATCTCCCTGCCCGGTTTAATTAATAAACTGGGTAGTGAGTTTCTTACAACAAAGATATGTTTCACTAGAAGAAAATGGAATCAAAATCACAAAACAGACATTCGGCGGCTGCCCCCAGGGAAGCTGCCTGGGCCCGCTTCTATGGATATTAATCGCAGAGACAGCATTAAAAAAACACTGGGGAAAACATATCAGGATACAGGCATTCGTAGATGACTCTATTCTGATACTCAACGGAAGAACAAAAGATAAACTTAGAAGACTCGCAAATAGAATACTCAAAGCTTTTAACGAATGGATAGAGGCTAATGGCTTAACGCTGAATAAAGAAAAAACAGAACTACTATATCTAAACAGGGGACATATGAGGAACCTACCTACAGAAAACACCAATGTAATAGAGGGCATGGAGTTAAACGGTCAATCTCTAAATGTGAAAGAACATATCAAATAGCTTTGAGTGATATTGCATAAAAATCTAAATTGGGTACCTCAATGCGCAACACAAACAGGCAAGGTTAGATCAAATTTCAACAACCTGGCCTATATGGCGGTAAAGGGCTGGGGACTAAAACCTAACATTGTCAAGATATGGTATACAACAGTAGTGGAAAAAACGCTAACTTATGCGGCCCCAATATGGGGGCACGAGCTCAATAAAAGGAGCAAAGAGATACTCTCGAGTTGTCAAAGGCATTTTGCACTGGCCATAGTCAGGGCTTATAGAACGGCCCCCACCTCGGCACTTCTGGTACTCTCAGGCCTGATTCCAATCCACCTCAAAGCCAATTACGATGCAGCCTATGGAACAATCGCAAGACTTAGAAAAAACACAAAAATACACAACAAGGTCCTGCACCAACTTGAATATGAAAAGAAAATCAATATATGGGCAAATCACCCAGCCGAAATAATTGAACCAAGGATTGGATATAACACGCACGAAGTAGTCACCTACACGGACGGATCCAAATTAGAATCAGGCGCTACAGCTTCGGCCTTTGTAGCATACAAAAATAACCAAAAAATAATGATATGGTCAGTGCCCCTAAGAGAATGCAACAGCGTTTTCCAGGCCGAACTACTGGCAATACAAAAAGCAGCGGAATGGGGCAACACAACAGGTGAGCCATACAGCATACGCTCGGATTGCAGATCAGCCATAGAATCACTAAAAAAGCCATTTAATGTCAATGAAACAGTAGATAAAATACAAAACTTAATTAAAGAATCCAACAATAAGTTTAAAATCAGCTAGATCAAGGCGCACGTGGGCATCCAAGGAAACGAGGATGCAGACGAGTTAGCCAAAACCGCAGCGGAAAACACAAATAACAAAAACAAATACTATATGAAAAAGCCAATCTCAAAACTGAAACGGACACTCAAAGAGCTAACAATGAAAAAATGGCAGTTCGAGTGGGATTACGGGGATACAGGCAGGGAAACACATCAGTATTTTCTAACAGTAGGTGAAAGCAGACTCATAAGTGACTTTTTACTCTTACAACTCTACACAGCACATGGAGCATTTCCAGCGTATCTCCACAGATTTAACAAAACAAACACTCCGGACATTGCATGCGGCACGTAGGGTACGCCTAAACATTATCTACTCCACTGCCCACTCACCCAACAGTATCACCTGGTAAACATAACAGCAAATAATGGAAAACTGTGGCACGAATAATTAGGTAAAAACAAACACGTACAAAATAAAGCAAACACGGTAATCAGGTGGCTCCAAGAAAACTGAGACAGTATCACAACATTAAAGCAAACAAGCATATAAAACAGAAATCCCTCTGATTTTGGTATCCCAGCAGGAACATAATACTATATGTTATGTGTTATATGTTGTATGTTAAAAAAAAAAAAAAAAAAAAAAAAAAAAAAAAAAAAAAAAGGCTAGGATATTTTTTTTCTTTCACCAAAACAAAAAACTGTTTGTACATGTCTTATGTCCTTTAGCAGTGTGCGGTAGTCGCACAACATCAGCTGTAACCATGGCCCGCTATAGGAGCCCCGCAACATATGAATTGCATGCACAAAGAATATCATCACCGGTTCAGCAAATTGTGCAATATGACATAGTAAGAAGCTACCCCGACACTGCTTGTCCGTCCGCTGTGTTGTGTTATAAAAAGAAAAAAAAATTTAAAAAGTTATATATAAAAGGTCTAGGAATCCCCTAATGCCCCCCCCAAAAAAAAATAAAAAAACTGCTTTTATTTTAAGTGCACCTGTGGTGTCCGGTAGTCGCACAACATCAGCTGTAACCACTGCCCGCAATAGGAGCCCCGAAACAAATGAATTGCAACACGACGCATGTCAACAACGGTTAAGCAAGTTGCGCCATATGACACAGTAAAAATCTTCAGCCGCACCCGGCACCATATGTCCGCCATTGTATACTATGCACCATTGTAATAAAAACAAGTATAATCCAATCAACGATATAAAAGACGTAAACTAGTGACAATCCCAACTACTAATAAGAGACTAACTCCAAATAAAGTCAAATAACCACGACAGAGACAAACTTCACTAGAAGTTCACCACGCTAGTGTCACACTCCAAATTGGAGTGCTATCCTACGTCTGAGTCAAAATTCCAGTAGGAATCACACCCATGCAAGAGTTTAACTCCATAAGGAGTAAATATCATGACAGAGACAACTCCACTAGAGCATTAATAATTAAGAATATCTGGAATGGCAAGGTATAAAATTAGCTATTGGGTGTTCGTATAGCTGTAATTAACAATAGTAAATAATCCTAGCCTATACATTAGCC
Organism: Maratus speculifer; assembly: GCA_964019185.1. Classification (NCBI taxonomy): domain Eukaryota; kingdom Metazoa; phylum Arthropoda; class Arachnida; order Araneae; family Salticidae; genus Maratus; species Maratus speculifer. The sequence goes on along the minus strand of OZ025294.1, from coordinate 161,426,056 downwards.
TAGAACAGAGTCAATCAACCTGCCAGTACTGAAGACACAGTACCTCCGACGGCAGCCATACATACGACAAACTCTCATGAAACAGAGTCAATCGAGTCACACAATAAGGCAAAAACTTGAAATGTTAACCACTACCACCCTCAGGCTTAACAGTAAGTTTATCTTCTTGTAAAACATTATTATTTTTCTTTTATTTTATATATATATATATATATATATTTACTGCCCCTAATTTGGGGTTTTTAATTATTATTACTATTATTGTTTTAATCCTTTAAAGCTCAATTTAATCACCAATAGCCACTTTTTTCTTTTTTTTTCTTTCTTTGAGGCAATTGGTTACCATTGCAATTCTTTACAGCCCATAAATAGACTAACTGACCATAACATAGGATGTGTCACTCATCAACTGAGACAACTACCGGATACGACTAATCAATGGATATGACAAACAACTGATTCTATCAACTACCCAACTATGTCAACTTCTGGAAGTGACTATTTTTATGAAGCAGTTATTACATTTAGGTTATCAATCATCGGGATATTCATTAAAAACTTACTCCCTCAGGTCCATAATAGAATGATAATCTCTTCTTAGTCCCTAGCCACTAGAAATAAACTTTCAACTTTTTCAATAGAATATCCATAGGTATTATTTTAAATAGCAACTTAAATTCCAGTAAGTTTAAGTGTCGTAGCTATTCATGATACTGTTATAATATTAATAACTATTAACAAATTATTTAATCTGCAGTGTTAACCACTTAACCTACACAGCCACGTTCATACGAGTAACGCTACGAAGCAACTAGTTATAATTATAGTAATTTAGGACCTGATGGTAATTAAAATGTCTGCAATACATCTAGTAATATTACATAGCACCCTAATATTTCCTTAAGTAATTAGCATATTCATTATCAATAGTAGTATTATCTCCAAATAGTGATAAAGATTGTATAGCCATGTAATTAATGCTGTTCCCTTTCAGGCTTCCCTCCTCTTCCTCTTTTTTTTTTTTTTTTTTTTTTTTTTTTTTTTGCCTTTGACTTAGGCTAGCAGTAAAAGGAGAGTGGGAAGTTTTTTAAGATTTTTTTTTCATTTATTATTTTATTTATTTTTATTCTTTATTTAACTAACTTTTTAATTTTATTATTTATTATTATTTTTTTGACACCTCGCCTCTTTATTTGGTGCAGTAGGACTCTGCCCGCACAAAATACTGGACCCGCTCTATTGGGGCAACCCAGGGAGCCAGTTTTTCTCAGTGGGGTATGGTAGAAAGGTGGGTTCTTGTCTCTCTTTGTGCAACGCTCTCGTTGGCCTTGCTATTTGGCGCAAAAATTTTCCTCCATCAGCGGTACGACTTAGCTTTTCGGCCATTTTCTGTTTTTTTTTTTTAATTCCCTCAAATTTTCCCCAACTTTCAGCTAAGTTCAGTACCTTTGTTTAGGCCCAAAACCATCCAGTCCCACTTCGTCTGGTATGATGAGTTCAAGGTGTGCGGCAATAAATCACATAGTTAACACACACACTATCACATAGTTAAGGTTTATGAATAAGCGTGTTATGACATGAACATCAGATCATTTCAAAATGTCAGCCAGGCTAGAAATTCAAAGTGCTAATAACTCAATCATTTTTTAAGATATAGACAAAATAAAAAGTTTTCTGGAATCTTTGTTTTAAGTCCTAACACATAAAAGGAAAATATTTTGCAACTTTTAATTTTTTGCATTTAATTTTAAATTTCAATTTTTTGAAGCAAATTTAAATGACTTCCATTTTTAAACAAGATGGTGGATGGAACTGACTAACGAATTAGTTCCAGACCTCAGTATTTACCATGTACACACCAAGTTAAACCCAAATCAGTTCATAAATACGCGTTTTATCGCGTGAAAAATATCATGTCTTTTCAAAATATCAGCCACACTAGAAATCCAAATGACTATAATTCAATCATTTTTTAAGATATACACAAAATAAAAAAATCTTCTGAAATCTAACTGAAATCTGTTTTTTCTGAACTTCTGAAATCTGTTTTAAGTTCTAACACATAAATGAAAAATATTTTTCGACTTTTAATTTCTTCGCATTTAATTTTATTTTTTTAACTAAATGACCGCCATTTTGAAACAAGATTGGGGGATGATGCTGGCCAACGAACTCGGTCGAGACATTTGTATGTACTATGTACTGTACATGCCCAGTTTCATTCAAATCGGATCATAAATATATATATCACTTCAAACTTCAAATGATTTTAATAGGATGATTGTAAAAATACTGGTTTCATTGGTTTATTTTTTGTTTTTGTATGGTAATATCTGAATTACTTTGGCTATATTTATAAAAGTATTTATATATATATATATATATGTTTACTATTAATGATCTTATATATGTATATATATGTATATATATATATATACATATATATATATATATATGGACATTTGAACGGAGTGTGGTTTTGCGGTGTAGGGATCATGATCGGTGAAAATATACCAAAATGTTCCGGAAATACTTTCCCCCGGACGACTGCAATAGGTAGTTTTTTGCTTTTTGTGATGAAAGCCACCTAAAATCTTTTTTTTAGTATTATTTATTTATTTATTTATTGAGGTTTTTTGAATACTGTACTACAGTTTTGATTATATTAATTAAATAATTTCCTCTAATTTGTTTATATTGCTAAAATAACGTAGGTTAGTGTCATTAAAAATTCTTATTTAAATAATAAGAATAAAATAAATGAAAAATATCTTATGGGAATTTAATCATATTTAATTAAAACTAGTTGGATGTGTCAATCCCAAAACTTTCTTCTATCTCATAAATACATTTTAATATTAAAAAAAAAATAAATAAAAAAAATAAAAATAAAAATAACGTGGTGACCCCAAAGTTACCCACTATCGAATTTCCTCTAACATTTGACCTAGCCTAATGAGATTCGGGTATCCGAAAAGCCTAAAACGCAAAATTTAATTAATATTCTGAGAAAATGAGCTTAGTAGTGCCTCATGTTGGGTAATTTCATCCATTAGTTCTTGAGATATAATTATAACAAAAAAATTGCAAAGCATAGCACAGCAACACCATATCTTGGACAATTTATGCCAAAACGTAAAAAAGCGTCTAATTATGTTATGGTGTAAAAGAAACTGAAATTTGATGAAATTCTGTGAATTAGTTCTTGAGATATAGCTAGTTTAAGAAAAACGTGTAAAATATAGCACAGCAGCATTATCAGTTGGAGGATTTATAACAAAATTTAATCATCGTGTAATTATGTTATATGTCATTTTGTAACAAAATCTGAAGTTAGATGAAATTCTGTGCATTGGTTGTTGAGATATAGCTATCGAAAAAATCGTGCAAAATGCAGCATAGCTGCACCACCTGTTGCGAGGTTAATACCAAAATGTAATCAGCGTCTAATTATGTTATGTATTCTAGTGTAACAGAATCTAAAATTTGATGAAGTTCTCTGCATTAGTTCTTGAGATATAGCTATAGCAAAAATCGTGCAAAATGTAGCCTAGCAGCGCCACCTATAGGGCAGTTCACACCAAAACCTTATCAGCGGCTATGTATCGCAAGGTATCGTGGAATCTGAAGTTTGGTGAAATTATCTGCATTTATTCTTGAGATATAGCTATCATAAAAATCATGAAAAACGTGGCATAGCAGCGCCACCTGCTGGCCAATTTACACCAAAACTTAATCAGCGTCTATGTATATCAAGGGGTCACAGAATTTGAAGTTTGGTGAAATTGTGTGCATTAGTTCTTGCGATATAGCAATCTTGAAAATCGTGAAAAACGTAGTATAGCAGCGCCACCTGCAGGTCAATTTTCACCAAACACCAATAGGCACTAATTCATATCAAGGTCTAACTGAATATAAAATTTTATTAAATTTCGAGCATTAGTTCTTGAGATAGAGCGCCCACAAATTTTTTGTCACATACAGACAGACTCACAGATACACAGACTCACAGACAGACGGACAGACTCACAGACAGACATTTTCTAAAAATAGTCAAAACGTGTTCAGGACCTTCTAAAACGTATAAATCCGTCGAAAACCGGAAGTCGAAAATTTTCAGGAATCCAATACTTTCTTCTTGTAAAGATAGAAGAAAGTAAAAATGCAATATTAATTCAGTGAACATTTTACAAATTTAATTAGAAGAACGCTAATCAAAATAATTGTTCCGCTTCTGTATTGTGTTCTTGTAACATCGCCTTGGCGACAAACACAGCCCACGCCAATTATACGCCAATCGGCAATTTACTGTAACCCTGCTCACGTGTTGTGTGACGCAGTGGATTGAGAGAAACAGTCTCTTAGCAACAAGCTCTAATGCTGCATCAAGCAGCGACTCTTAAAAAAATAAACATTCCATTAAATTTACAGTCTACTTGCTTTTTCTTTTTAGTTTTTCTTTTTAATTTAGTACACCTCCGTACATTTGGTCCAAGCGACCCGGAGGTATGAACGAATCAGTGTCTTTTCTATTGAATTAAATATTGAATTTATCGAATTTCGTCAACAAGATGAATAATGTCGGAAACTGAGATAAAAGCATTGAACAGAAGGCGAGGGAATATCAAGGCCCAAGTCACCAGGATATTTAACGCAACGAATGGAAAAACATTTAATTTATCCGAATGGAAAGCCCACCTGGACTCACTGTCGAAAACAGAAGAAAAGTTTGAAGCTCTTAAACTAGAGTATTATAGAATAATAGAGGAAGAAAAGTTGGAAGAAACTGAAAAAATACTGAGTCAACTGGACGAGGATATTCTAAAACTAGAGGTAAGCTTAAAATCCTCTATTAATGCTTATTATGAAAATACTGATTCTAATAAAAAATCTATTGAACAGGACCAAGCTAAAACGTCTAGCATTAAGCTACCTAGGGTCATATTGCCGGTTTTTAGTGGCAGAATTGAAGAATGGTCCGTATTTAAAAGTACATTTAACGAGCTTATTAATGATAATTCAAATTTAAAAGATAATGAAAATTTTTTTTATTTGCGTTCTGCTTTGACTGGTGAAGCGAGGAGTTTGCTTACACCAGATGAAAATTATGTTTCACTTTTCAATGCGTTAGAACAAAGATACGAGAATAAAAGAGTTATGGTAGATTGTCATATAAAGAATATTTTAAATCTTTGTGTAATTAAACAGGAATCCGCTAAGGATCTCCGCATTTTATTGGATAACGTGAAGAAAAATTTAAGGGCTTTAAAGATCTTAAAGTATGATAGAGATAATTTCTCGAACGCAATTTTGCTGAATATTATTCTAAATAAACTAGATAACGAAACTCGTAAACAATATGAACTAACATTAAAGGATAATGAAGTGCCTAATTTTGATGAATTTTTAGAATTTCTTGAGCGAAGATGTCAAATCTTAAATAGCATAAGTTCTAATGTATCCTCTAAATATACTGCAAAATCCTTATTCATAAAAACAAACAAACCTCAAAGTAAATGTTGCGTAATTTGTAAAACCGAAAACCACCCCTTATATCATTGTGTTAAATATAAAAATATGAAGTTAAGTGAGCGAATTAACCTTGTTAAGAAAAATAAACTTTGCTTCAATTGTTTAAGTTCAGCCCACCTCATTAATTATTGTAATTCAAAAAGCACTTGTCATGTTTGCAAGAGCGCAAGCCATCATTCATCATTACATAATTATGCAACACCAGTAAACAATCCTATAAACAATCTCCCAATACATGAAACAATAAATAGCAATTTTGTTTCGGAAGATTTATCACAAAACGAAACTACTGCTCATTCATTTTTTTCATATGAAAATGATAATAATAAATCTGTTTTAATTAGCACTGCAATAATTTATTTGACAGATGTAAATGGCATCAAAATTCCTTTCAGGGCAATATTAGATTCCGCATCTCAGAATTGTTTTTGTACATTTAAAGCAGCACAAATATTAGGCTTGAAAAAGGAGAAAATAAATATTCCTGTAAGTGGAATAAATAAATTGCCTATTTACATTAAATCTAGAATCAAATCGAAGTTGTCAAATAAAATGAATAGTGCCAGTTATGATATTGAGTTATTAATCGTTCCAAACATTTGTGACTTCACGCCCTCGAAAAAGATAAACATATCAGATTTAAAAATTCCAGCAAATATTTGTTTAGCGGATAAAAAATTTAACATTCCAAGCAGTGTGGAGATAATTATCGGTGCTGAACTGTATTTTTCTCTTTTAAATGAAGAAAAAATAAAGTTAGGCAATAATTTATATTTGCAATCAAGTATTTTCGGTTACATTGTATCTGGTTGTATTTATGACAAAACAGTAAATAATAATAATACTAATTATTGTTTCTTAACAAAAAATCTTGATTTACTTAATGACACTTTGAAGTCTTTTTGGGAAATTGAAGAAGTGCAAAATTTAAAACCCTGTAACAGTGAGGAATTAGAATATTGTAATGATCACTTCGATAAAACGCACTTCAGAAAACCGGATGGTAGGTTTGTGGTCACGATGCCGTTTAAACCACAGGTATTAGAACCCGATTTGGGAAATTCCAAAAATCTTGCTTTGAAAAGATTAAACTCTCTGTGGCAACGTTTAGATCGAGATCCTGTTATGAAAAATTTATACACAGAATTTATTAAAGAATATAGAGATTTAAATCACATGCATGAAATAAAAGAAAACACGAACTTTAATGATGGCTATTACTTACCACATCACGGCGTTTTACGACCATCTAGTAAAACCACAAAACTACGCGTCGTTTTTGACGCTAGTGCCAAGTCAACCAACGGAAAATCTTTGAACGATTTATTATGTAAGGGTGGAGTTCTGCAAGATGATCTTTTTTCGATATTAATTAGATTTAGAAAGCATATTTATGCTTTTACTGCGGATATTAAACAAATGTTTAGGATGATAGAAATAAATCCATCCCAGTACAAATATTTAAAAATTTTGTGGAAAGACAGTATGTCATCCCCGGTTAAGGTATTTCAGCTAACAACAGTTTCGTATGGAACATCTTGTGCTCCCTACTTAGCCACCAAAGTATTACAACAATTAGCTCTAGATGAGAAAAAGGAATTCCCGTTAGCATCGAAAATTGTTTTGAAGGACTTTTATATGGATGATTGCCTATCGGGCTCATCCAATTTAGAAGAATTCAGATTAATGAAATCGCAATTAACTGAACTCCTCCTAAAGGGAGGGATGGTTTTACACAAATGGTGTACCAATGAGGTCCAATGTACTGATAATCACATGTTTCCCCTGGACAGAAATTCTGAAGAAATAACTGTTAAAACATTAGGGATGTTGTGGAACAGTTTCAATGATACGTTTAGGTATAAAGTTAATATCAACACAAAGAGTGATTTCACAAAAAGAGATGTACTTTCGCAAATTGCCCGCATTTATGATCCTCTCGGTCTCTTAGGGCCAGTGATTGCTAAAGCAAAAATATTCATGCAGGAGCTATGGCTTCTTAAAATAGAGTGGAATGAGAAGCTGCCCTCTCATGTCGCCAAACTATGGAAAACCTTCCTCGAAAGTCTTAAAGAACTGGAATCCATTGAAGTACCAAGATGCTTCCTAGCTGTGAACCAATCAGTGGTGCTAAATGGTTTCGCAGATGCGTCTTCCAAGGCTTATGGCGCAGTGATATACATGCAAACATCTAATTCTAGTGAAACCATCAGTTACTTATTATGTAGTAAATCCCGCGTGTGTCCAACCAAAGTAATAACAGTGCCACGTCTCGAACTGTCAGCATGTCTTCTTCTGGCTAAACTCACTAACAAGGTCTTAAATTCATTAGACAAACAAGTAGCTTCAGTCAATTTGTTTTCTGATTCAACTATTGCTTTAGCTTGGATAGACACTGCTCCTCATCTCCTGAAAACGTTTGTGGGAAACCGCGTTGTGCAAATTAAGGAACAAACTAAGAACTTTCCATGGTTTCATATTCCGTCAGAACACAATCCAGCTGACTTGATATCAAGAGGTGCAAGTGTGGAAAACCTGTCTTCTAACCAGTTGTGGTGGCATGGCCCGCCTCTTTCAATTCTTGAAGAAACAATAGCAAAAACTGACTCTAATATAAGTGACATTAAAGATGAACATTATTCTAGTGAGCTTAAAGCTCCCAGCAACTTGACATTCGCTATTCATAATGACTCTAATTTCTGTGATAATTTAATTAATCTTAGCAATAATTTCCAAAAATTAATTAGAATTTTAGCTTATATTTTCAGATTCATACATAAATGTAAAAAAGCAACATCTGCAACCGGCCCTCTGTTGCTGGAGGAATTAAGAAAGGCAGAGGTTTATTTAATAAAAAATGAACAGGTAAAGTATTTCAAAAGTGAAATTTCGGCCCTCCAAGCGGGATCTTCGGTTCATCGCGCAAGTAAGTTAAAATTCTTAAATCCCTTTTTAGATGGAGATAGCTTATTGAGGGTGGGAGGAAGACTAGCAAAATCAAATTTGAATTTTGATCATAAACACCCCATTATACTTCCGGCGAGCTGTCGCTTGACGAAACTAATTTTTCAATATTATCATAAACGAGATTTTCATGTAGGACCCCAAGCTCTTTTGAACACTGTGCGTCAAAAATATTGGCCTCTCGGTGGCAGAAATATTGCGCGTAAAATTGTACATGAGTGTTTACAATGCTTTAAAATTAAACCTATAACGGCTAGTCAAATGATGGGGGATCTCCCTCCTGAAAGAATAGTGCCCAGTTCCCCATTTTCAAATGTGGGATTAGATTTAAGTGGGCCTTTTGAAATAAAATATAAAGGTCAAAGAAAGGGTACTTTTCAGAAAATCTATGTTGCCATATTTGTATGTATGGTCACTAAAGCTGTGCACTTGGATTTTGTCTCAGATTTGACATCCGAGGCTATAATAGCGACTCTAAAAAGATTCTTCGCTCGTCGTGGGAAAAGCTCTGTAATCTTTAGCGACAATGCTACAAATTTCGTTGGGGCTTCAGCAGAACTAAAACATTTACGTAGACTTGTTACGAGTGATGAAGTTTCGAACTTTTTAGCTTCTGAAGGTATTAACTGGAAGTTCTCCCCTCCTAGGGCGCCAAATTTTGGTGGCCTTTGGGAGGCAGGAGTCAAATCTTTCAAATACCACTTAAAAAGAGCTGTGGGTTCAGCTCATCTCACGATCGAGGAATTCCTGACAGTTATCACACAGATAGCGGCTATTTTAAATTCGCGACCGCTTTGTCCTTTGTCAACAGATCCTGACGATCTTCAGGTGTTGACTCCTGGTCACTTTCTCATAGGAAAGCCTCTTAATTTAATTCCAGAACCCAATTTAAGTGAGGTCAAAGATAATTTGCTAAATAAATGGCAAAGGACTCAAAAATTAACGCAGTTAATATGGAAACGTTGGCAGAATAATTATCTGAGCCAGTTACAAGAAAGAAACAAGTGGCTATTTAAAAAGCCTAATATTCTGCCAGGAATGCTAGTTTTGCTTAAGGACTCACAATTACCCATTTGCACTTGGTCACTAGGCCGCATTAATAAGGTTTTCCCAGGCGCGGACGGGATAGTCAGGGTAGTTGAAGTTCGTACCGCTAAGGGTAATTTTAAACGACTTATTTCAAAAATATGTATATTACCCATTGAGGACAACATAATAGATCCTAAACTTTAAATGTGTTTTATTATGTATTAATTTTTCATGTATTATTTGTGTTTATTTATTTTATTTATTTATTTTTGCTTATAATCTGTATCATATTGTATTATTACTTGTATTGCATATGTATCTTGAAATATAAAAATATTTCAACGCCGGGCGGGATGTTCCGCTTCTGTATTGTGTTCTTGTAACATCGCCTTGGCGACAAACACAGCCCACGCCAATTATACGCCAATCGGCAATTTACTGTAACCCTGCTCACGTGTTGTGTGACGCAGTGGATTGAGAGAAACAGTCTCTTAGCAACAAGCTCTAATGCTGCATCAAGCAGCGACTCTTAAAAAAATAAACATTCCATTAAATTTACAGTCTACTTGCTTTTTCTTTTTAGTTTTTCTTTTTAATTTAGTACACCTCCGTACAATAATCATTCTTAAAAATCAGAATATAAAAACATTTTTTTAATTTAAATTTATTGAAATAGACAGTATTATACTGCTAAGTAAATCGAATCAACAGGATAAAAAATGTTGCATTTATAAAGTTTATTTGTTTGCATAGTATAAAATATAGCTTAAATTTTAGCGTTAATGTGAATTTAATAAAATTTAATGAAACGCATTAAATGCAAAAGTGCCTTCAATTTGAAAATAATAATAATATAGCACATAGATTAATAAAATTCTTTAAATTAAATAGCTTTAAAAATAAATATTTCAATTATTATATTACATATATTTGTGTTCTTCTTTAACCTAGAATGAATAATATACAAATAGCAACAACGAAAAATAATGTACATCTAACGCATTTATTCTTCATCTGATTGATTTTCTAGTGGCACAAAGTTGTTTCCAATTAATGATTTTTCTTACTCCAGTCTCTTTAATTTACAAGCTTGACAACCAGAAAACAGACATATATTGATAGTTCACTAATTAGACTTACTGATGTGCAAATCGAATGGCACTTAATTTCTTTACAGAAGTTCTTAATTTTCGTTTTAATTACTTATTGATCAGATTCAGGGAAAAAAAAATAAGCAATTTTGATAAATATTACATAGCATTATTTTATTTTATTTTTCATGAAAACAAAGAAGGTTTTATCAATATTTATATAGGATAATTCTAGGATATATGGCAATAGTTTTTAAAGATTGCAATAGAAAATATTAAAATGAGAATATAAGAAATATCTATGTATATTTAAATTTCTTATACATATACTCACCCTATTTTTGGTCAAAAAATAAAAAATAAAGATAAAATAAAATATAAAAAAAATACTAGGCAATAATGTAAAATGTTGGGGAAAAAAATTTAAATTAAAATGGTAAATGGCTATCTCCCCTTAAAGCCAGAGGAAAATGGCCAATTATGCACAAAATGAAACTTTATCTACTTAATCATGAAAAACATATAGAAATTTAGAAAGTTATAATTACATTACGGAAAATGAGTGAATAAAATTTGTAGAAAAAACTTTTAAATATAATTTCAACATCTTCACCTTTCCTAAAATTTTACCACATTTTTTGTAAATGTCTCTATAGTTTGTATACGTTTCATATAACCACTTCAAATAGCTTATGCATTGTATTTACTCATATTGTTTAAAATGTATATATTGTTCATCACAATTAACAAGGTGATTCTAATAAATTTTTATTTCCTCAAAATCATTGGAATCTGATAATTTTAATGTATTTCATCTTTTTCGCTGCTAAACGTATCGTGAATTTCTTTTCCTATATTTATTTATTTATTTTTCTCGGTTTTAAGTTTATTTATGAACTTTATTTGTTTCTTGGATTAAGGTTTCCGATGTTTTTCTTCATTTTATGGAAAAAAAATAGTCTATCCATAAACTAAAAATTTACTATCCATTGTTCGAAAATATGATCTATGAAACTTCTCGAACACCAGCAAAAGGGCTGGAGATTTTAAGAATTAGAAAAGAGTGAGTCGATTATTTTTTATCAGTCATAAACTATCGCCAATTAAATGTCACTAAAGACAGGTTTAAGCCTAAATGAATTGTTCGAAAGAAAGTGCATTATAAGTTTTAGTAAAAAACTAATATATTTAAACAGGCTACTAACAAATGGTGAAATCTATTGACCCCTTGTGAGGTTTAATATTATACATAAGGGATATTATATTTAATGTAGGAGATATATTTTATCTCACTGCGATAAATGAAGCTTTGCACCAAAAATTTTTTATTAAACTCTACTTTCTAAATTTGGTGACAAAAAAAGTTACGAAACTGCTTTACCTTATTCTAAAAGAATTTTTTTCAGATTTTCCGGTGGGAGTTACGAATTAGACAAATACAATTGCTCGTTCCTCAAAGGGTTAAACTCCTGCGATGTTATTTTAATATTTAGTCATTCAAATGGCCAAATAAATTAACTTTTTACATGTCGTCGTCCTGCATATATTCTACTATAGACGTCTAATAAAATATATACTTTATGTGTAGACAATTCGTCAATGTTTGATTGAAAAAAAAATAGATTTTTAATTAAACATATTTCTCAGATAATACTTTCTGTAAACAAAGGTTTTTTTGTTTTTTTTATCGAGGCTGTTCCTTATTGTATTAATATTTTAAAAACAAGATATATAAAATGATTATTTTTTCAATTTTTTGATGACAAGATTCAATCACTTAACCGTCTTGTTATAATTATTTACAGGTTGTGATGAAAAATGTATTTGTTCTTTCTCTAAAAACATTAAATGCATTCATTTTTCTGCAAACATTTTTGCAGAAAAAATTCTTGATAAAAATATATTTATAAATATAGAATATTTTATATGTAGTTGTAATAGAAGTTCTAATTTTAGATAATTCACCTAGTGTTGATTAGCTCTTCGAAGAACACAATAAAAGTAACACAAGTGTATTCCTGTTTTTGTATTAAGTGATTGTGAAAGCTTTTCATTGAACAGTTAGTTCATATTTGAAGTATCTATATTTTTCTGTCAATTTATTCATTCAAATAGTATTGTGTACTCTTGTCGAAATGTATGGCATTTACATACATGTCTGATGATTTTAAATGAAGCATTATCAATTTTATTATTATTATATATTTGCACATGCAAAAATCTTGAGATTGTGTAATTTTAATAGATTTTTCGAAGTCAAAATATTAAATAACATTGCTAAATTGGAAGTTTTGCTCAATTCCGAAAAAATAAATTACATACGACTAGAATTTTGGAAGAACAAGTCATGGGAACTTTATCAGAAGAGCACATCGGTAGAAACTGAATTGTCTGTCAAGATGTTTCTAATCTTGCCTGATATCCCAGTGTTGTATGCTCTAAATCGTCGATGATTTGAAAATAAATAATGTTTTTACAATGTTTGAAAAACATTTTTTTAATGCCACAAAATTATCTGTCTCTTCGATTACCGGTAAGTCTCAATCCATACGACCTTACTACAAGTAATAAGTTTTATGAATTTTTGAAATGTGTACTGATACACACTGTAAAAAAAATTCTGTAAATCTACTTAGTTTTTTTAAAGAAATTGAGATTCCTAAAAATTTTCACGTAGTGGCAACAGCAAAAATTCATGTAGCAGAATCGGTTATAAAAATTATCGGTTCTTAAAGTTGCCTTTTCATGAAAAGTTCTACAAATCCCAGTTTCCTTGAAAAATCAGTAACTTTACAGACTTTTTTACAATACATGAGCATGGCTTTTCACTGTAAAAAAAAATTCTATAAAGATTCTAAACTTTTTCTGAGAAACTGGGATTAATAGAATTTTTCATATAACGGTTACAGCAAACACTCATGTAACTTATAATGTAACATGAGATTTTGCTGTTACCGTTACATAAAGAGTTCTAGGAATACCAATTTCCTAGAAAGATTTTAATACCTTTACATAAGTTTTTTTTTTTTTTTTTTTTTTTTTTTTTTTTTTTACAGTGTATTATATAAGTCAAATTTTGAATCTTATTGCAGTAGAAGTGAACGCATCAGTATAGTACGAAATAAAAAATCCTATATATAATAATGTTTCTCATGTAATCAGATTCTTATATAACCATATATAAATATATATGTAATAAATAAAAAAAATTGCGCCATTTTGTCCGCCCCGAGTTTTAATTCTAACGTTTTATGGAACATACTTTTATTGTCAGTTTCCGTAATGTATTAATATTTTAACAGCTAAAGTTCTTTTATTTTATTTTATTTAACTTAGCAATAATCTATTGATTATATTCTTAATAAGAGCGGGAGTATTATTGCGAAATCTTTATTTCAGTACACAGGTCCATTTTCCTTTTTGGAACATTTATCGAGACTTTAATTTTGTTTTATTATTTAATTAATTGTCTGCTGGAGGATGTCCATGTGCCTTGCGCGTGAGCAGGTTGTGCTATTACGCGGTTAGTTAATAAGTTCTTACAACTAGTCACGCCCAGCTACCAGTAGGAGATGGTGAGTTGAGTTATCTTTGCGATGAAAATTATCCTAATGGATCTTTAAATTTCTTTCGTGGAAAAGGGGGAGGGGCTGGTTTAGTTTGGAATTTGGGAGACTCATTTTGCGAGACCACAGCGTTAGAATGCAGCTAATCTTTCAAATGTTAGGAGGCCCATCTCATCTTGGCATAATTTCGAATTTCGTGATAATGCAGTCTTAATTGTGTGGCATGATCACCTGTGGAATAACTTATAGTCGTGCTCTAAATAATAAAGGATTAGAAACTGATTGTCTTGCGTTTTATTGGAGAAACCCCAAAAGGAACACAAAATCCATGGTTTACAACGACGACTGCTGAGCCTGTTTATTATTTTCAAGGAAAAGACTTATTCTTATAGCAAAGATGGTATTCCACGAGAACTGATACATTATTACAGAAAATTACAGATACATTAAAGATACATTATTACAGTCTTATTATGACATATATATATACTTTTTTTACAATGCAAACGCGTATCGGTTACATGAATTTTTGTTGTTGCAATTATAGAAAAAAATTCTAAAAATCAAAAGTTCATAGAAAAATTTTGAAATTTTACAGTTTTTTATTTTTTTATTTTTTTTAACAATATACTGAAAAAACTTTTCATAAAAGTGTATATTTAATTTATTTTTTAAATAATAGATTAAAAGCAAGGTAGAGATAAATACTTACTATCTTCATGAATAAAGTATTTTCAACCAAGTAAAGTAAAAAATGTTGAGAATGATAAATAAATTAATCTTTCCGCGAATTTCTTAGGATGTCAGATTCTGTGGAAAATGATTTCAAGTAATATTCGATGAAAGTAAATTTTTAGCAATTAGAAAAAAATATATGATAGCTTAGAATTTATATAAATACTGGTTTTATAAGGAAACAAAATAAAAATTCGATTTATTTAATTGGTAAAAATACGATTTAAAATTATTAAAGTACTTTTCTAGGTAAAACTTATAAATAATATTAGAAAGTAAGGTCACGTTATTTCTTTATGTGAGAACAGTAATCGCTGTGCTAAAAAAAAATTCAAAATGTCTTATCTCTTAATAAAACACATCTTTTAATCATTCGAGAGTAAGGCAAAAATAATGTGCTTTCTTATAGTCTTTTCATATAATTTTTAATTACTATAATTTTAATATTACTTTAAAATTTTTACATTTATGCAAAAATTTCATAATCCTATTTTTTTTTCTTTATCCAAATCCTCAAAATATTTGATATTAGAGGTTTGGAATTCAGATATTTTTTATAGAAAACAAATTTTATTGGTATTTAACCAGTTAGCTTTTTTTTTTAAATAAACATTCAAATAATGCCTATTTTTATGACTTATAAAGAATATTTAATCTTTTATCGCCGGTTTTTCAAAATAGAAAATTTTGCCGAATTGAATCATATAAATGCTCGGAATAAATAACACATAATTTACCTTTAAAAATTACTGGTGAGAATAATAAGTCATGATTAAATATGGATTCCCGTCGTGGTATGGGCATATCACAATTAGCAACAGCACATTCCCCGCTTGAAATACGGGCACATCAGGGAAGTGGTAAAAATTTTATTGAATCATTTTTAATTTAATTAAAAATATGATTTAAAAAAAATTAAATACATCTGAAAAAATTAATATGTGTTTATTATTATTATTTGTTATTATTATTTTAAGGATTTTTTTTAAAAATACTGTCTATCTAGGTTAATACAAAAGTCAAAGAAATTATAAGCGTCTCCATTTTAACCGTTACTCGTAATACATGGAAAGATTAAAAAATGTTAAAAAAGCGCTCATTAATTAATTAATTAATTAATCACCCCTATTACTTGAATAAATATCTTAGTGATAAAGCTTTGCAATTGTCATTTTAAATTTTGAGTTCTTGATTTCACATAATATTTTCATTGTAACAATGCAATAAGAGATTTGAAAATTATAGGAACATCCAGATTTAAAGATAGAAAAAAATCTTTTTTTTTCCCTATAGATTAATTCTAAATCTCTTACAGGTGGAGGTACTTGAAATGTCCATAACTTTTTTTAATCTACTCTTTCAAGACCTCGGGATATTGCTTTAACTTTTCTTGAGTTGCGGAAGTGCTCCTTGACGGATTAAATTCTGTCTGATAAAATTGCTTAATTGCTAAATTTTAATAAACAGTGCATAACTTTTGCTGATAAGACAGCACACAGTTATAAAAATAAAGTGATTTTTTTATTCTATTCTTCATTTGTTAAAAAACGACATTGAAATGACCCAGAAGTTTTCTTCGTGTTAACCTTTTCAATCTGGTGTATCCCATAGGATACATCCCTTCACATTTTTTCACGTACATAAATAATGTTAAAAAATAGAAATTTGAGTGAACAAATGTCATATCAACAAAATAGCAATTTGTCTTTTATAGAGCTTTTTCAGCAAGCTAAGTGTTATTTAAAAATGTCTTGCAGAAGAAATATACAAAAAAGAAAACTTTAAAAATTTTAATGTGCGTTAACACATCATTTATAGAGTCCATCAGTAATAAAATATTATTAAATATGCTTTTTTTATGTTTTCAATGTTTTCGCAATTCAAAAAATAAAAATAAAATAAAATAAAATACTCCTAAGAAATTGTCAAAAAAAAAAATTACTTTATGAGGCCTTATGCATCATCAAAGTTTAAGTAAACAAATATATTTAAATTGTTTTCTCTATTCAATGGATCTTAGTAGTCAATTTGTTAAAATAATCCATAACTGAAATTTAAAATAAATGGTCAGATGCCAGTACCACAGTCCAAGAGTCGACAGCACAAAAAAAATCCATGCCATCGAGTACCTGAAAAAAAACTTTATTTTATTGAAGCCTAGTCATAACGTGATATAATTATCCATGTCTATCGGAAGTGACGTGGTGCATAAGCCAAAAATTAACACCACTAGTGGTTCATTCGTAGGTTCATCATTATGCTTGCTCTACAAACAAAGATATGAGGTCAGTTAAAACTGGAAGCAGGAGAACACAATGCTAAACTATGAATGAATCACTCGCGGTATTAGTTTTTGGCTTATGCGCCTCTTCACTTCCGGCATACATGGATCCCTTAAATACCCCTATTACTACTCTTCCAGAAAATAAAGGTTTTTTTTTTTTTGTGCTCGATGATATAGGTTTTTGTGCGGTCGGTTCATGGACTATCAGATCTGTATCTGTTCAAGGTTCTGTACAATAACCATATGTATTATTACCCCTTGGGTAGGAGCGGCATGTGTATGTGCCACTTAAAATTCTCAGAGTCTTCATTATTTCTACCAGTTATTTTTTTAATTGTAAAATTTACCTTATTTGATTGGAGCATTTTCGTGATTCAAATACAGAAAATTTTCTGTTTTGAAAAATCGGATTGAAGATTAAAAATTAAGCAAATTGTTCTTATTTCGAAGGAGTTAACTGTATTATTAAACGAAAATCGCTGCTGAAAGAATAATAAGACTTTGTAAAAAACTATACAAAGTAGGGTTCGTTATAGCTGTATACACTAGAAAAGTATGAATGGGTATACCATAAAAGTTCAAAGAGATATGAAGACTAAATAGTATCAAATATTATTATATTGTGTTGTTCTTTTTTTTACATATCCTTATCTATTTATAAGGAACTC
The DNA here is from genome assembly GCA_964019185.1 of Maratus speculifer. Taxonomy (NCBI): domain Eukaryota; kingdom Metazoa; phylum Arthropoda; class Arachnida; order Araneae; family Salticidae; genus Maratus; species Maratus speculifer. Next base: position 161,408,187 of record OZ025294.1, on the reverse strand, counting down.
AAATCGCCACTGAGAATAATAAGTAGTGCATATTTAAACTTCATTAGCGATTTCATAAAACTAAAGTCAGAATTGTAATAACCTTTTTTTCCAGAGTAGCTAACATACAAGCGTTGTTCCATGTTTAAATTTGACACTAAACTAATGGAGTTTGTGTAGGAAAGAGCTCGAAAAGTTTGCTCGAAAATTTTGTGATTTGTTTTTTCAGATAGGTTTTGGATTAACTTTGAAATACACAACAGTCGTAATAAAAGACCCATTCAATGCAAAATAATTGCGAACTCAATAGAGTTTCTGAAGGTTTCGTAGGTATAAGGAATTTAAAAAAAAATAGACATTCTAATACCGAAGATTTTGTAACGTAGTAACCGCTATATCCTAAATAAAGAAAGCTTTGCATTAAATAAAGGCAAAAAATAAAAAATAAAAAATAGATAAAAGTTTTAAAAAAATTTAATTTAAAAATCCTGATACTAAAATAAATATATCTATTTTTTAATTTCTTATGCGTACTAACCCTGATTTATGTGTTTAATTCTAATTAAATCAGTATATTTGCAATGGTATGAAATTTATTTCTTTTGTACTGCTGCCAGTTATTGCATTACACAAATATATTATTAAAAGCTGTGAGCTAAGCTTTAAAAGTTGATAGTGTGGAAAGTAGACCGACCCGTCATTATTTATTTCCAAATCGGTCCTGTTTTGAGAGTTGATATCTCGGAATGGGGGGAATCTGGGAAAAATGGAGACAAAATAACACCAATGCATATATGCATAGTTTTCATTAAAAAATAGTTAGCAAACCATTTTATATATATATTTATAGACAATAAAATCGCATACAATTTATTTGTAAGCGAAATTAAAGCAATGAAAATGAAATGTATAATGACCTGATGTTCTGGCAGTTCCTTGTCTGTTTGTTGGCTGTGGTAACTTTGTCATATCTGGCACTTTAACCCCAGAATTATCTTTTTTCTTGGGAACGGTGAAATAATTACCAGGTTTTCTGTTTATAAATCAGTTTACAAACAGAAAATAAAGGATAATTATATTAAAAATTATGTTTATAATATAATTATCCTGTACTGTTCTGCAGCTTGTTTCTCTTACTTAACACTTCTCATGTCGATAATACTTTTTTCTCTGGAGAATCGATATAAATTTGAGATTTTCCAGGCTGCCGTCCATTTCTTTTGTTAATTCTACTAGCACTAGATATTGTGCAAGTTCCCCACTAAAAAAATTTGTAGAAAATCTATAGCTTTTTGGCCCAAAATCTGTGTGAAATCCGGAGGTATTTGGCCCACTTTGCAGATATTTTGAAGAATATCTTAAAAAATTCTGCAGACATTTTAAAGATAAAGCTAGCTCTGCAAATTTTCTTCAAATTTCTGTAGAATTTCTGTAATAAGTGGCGTTTTCTTCAGATAATCTTAAGATTATTTTTAGTGGGGTTTGTACGTTTTTCTTTGCAAAAATACTATACAATGTTCAAATATAAAGAAATTAGAGCTATTTTAGTTCAATAAAAACTAATATTATAAATTTTTGACGAAAAATAGTTGAATTAAGGAGTGTATGGCAAAAACAAATTATAAAAGGTAATGAAAAAATGAACTAGAAAAGGATGTAAGTTGTATCAATGTGCCACGACAAAGACTGTACCAATGTGCCCCATACAGCCATTTTGAATAAAATGAGTCGCAAATCCAACACTTCATAATTTATCTAACAATAAAGAATGAGGAACTGATAAAGAGTAGCTTTACTTGCCAGGGAGGGTATTCTTTTCGGTTGAAAATACTGGAACAGTTGTATAATACCATTTCAATTGTACAACTCAAATTCACTTTTGACCTACAAAAACAATTAATCACCCATCCCATTTCATCAAACTATTGAATCATTCCAAAACTTTCTGTATGTAGTTAATTTCTCTAGTATCACCTTTTGGAGCCGTTGTGAAACTTCCTGCAATAACCCTGTGTGTTGTACAGGGGATGTATCAATGTGCTCCAGTTCCCCCTATTGGAAGAATTCGTGTTATTCACATATGGGAAACACGTATAAGAACATAAGAGGAAAAAAGTTAAAGATTTTTGGTAAAAGATTCGATAAAAGAAGGCGTAAAAGAGTTCAACTTATAGTTTTCACCGGATTTACATGCTTAAGGGTTCAGAGATATAGAAAAGCATGTTTTTACAGAATGTTTGTAAGTCTGTGACACTATCTGTTTTTTTATTATGTTTTACCGTATTTTCGGGTGTATAGCCCGCACCCAGTGTATAACCCGCACCCCTAAATCGAGCATGCGGTAAAAAAATTCGTGTATAACCCGCGGAGATGCATCGGTGTATAGTCCGCGGGCTACACATCATTTACGAACGTATATTTCGATCAGGGTTCAAAATTAGAAGCCATTAGTCATAATTTCAACACAAATTTACCAAATTTTTTCGTGATGCAAAATACCTACAGCAATTTGGCTAAAAAATTAAGATTATCAGTACCGTAATTTTCCGAAGAAATGCCGCGGCGTTTACGTGTTTTAAGATAAAATTTCAAGCGATGCGGCGTTCACGCGCATTTTTTTTTTCAAACAAGCGCGAAATTTTTTTCTGACTTTTTCGGAAAATTATAAAAAAAAATCGGTGATGAATTCAAAATTTCGGACATAAAATGTATATACACGTATTTTAGGTCATTGGTTCCCAAAAGGAACGAATCCTCGCAATCGTTCCGAAATGCACCAACTCCGAAAAGGAACGATTCCTCAGAGTCGAACTGAAATGAAACGACTCCGGAAAAGGTCGATTCCTTGAACTCGTTCCGAAATGAAACAACTCTGTTAAGGAACGATTCCTCGGAATCGTTTCGAAAAAGACCGACTGCTCTGAATCGTTCCGAAATGAACATGCACTTTTTTTCCTCTTTGCAACAGGGTAGGGTACCAACTCCAATAAGGAACGATTCCTCGGATTCTACCTGAAATGAAACGACTCTGTAAAGGAACGATTCCTTGAGAACGACTCAATGGGGTGCTGAAGCACCGATTCGCTAGCAAAATATTTTCTTAAATATATATTTATAGAATTTTTTTTTTTTTTTTTTTTTTTTTAGATCTCGCGTATAAGTTGACCTCCCACTTTGAAGTTCTTTTTTTGTCTAAAATTTCACGACTTATACGCGAGTATATACGGTAGCTATTATAGATCTATCAGTGCAATACTTGGCGGTAGTTGCGACAGTTCTTCCAAGCCCAGAAATAACTGTATTTAAGTAGTAAAAAAAAGGCCTTTACAAACATGGGAGAACTCTCTACATTTCGCGGCATAACGAAAAAAATTACAAATTTTGATGTTTTTTTTAAATTTTTATTGAAAATTAATTGAAGTTTTATTGAAATTTTTTTCAGATTTTAATTTTCACTGATAAAAAAAAAATTGGGTGCCGTAATGCTAAAAACAGCTTAATAATTACTTCTCCGGAGGCTCTAAGTATAGGAATAATGCGAATTTAGAAATGTAGAAGGTTGTTACTAAAAATTAAATTTAAATGATGTTTCAAATATTTTATTGTATATTATTGTTGAAAGACAACATTACTGGCTTTTAAGTTCTGAAAATGTTTATTTATGTATTTCATAAATATTAATAAACTGCATATACAATCAAAGATTTTAGTGTTCATTGAACCTGGTCATATTTCGATGTACAAAGAAATGAATATAATGTTTGTATTTATATTAACTGATATATTTTGTCAATATTTAGTGTTGGTGTAATTTACGCATAACATAAGATGTTCGTAATTTTAAACTCTTTAAGGTTTTTTAATAATAAATGCATTTCATGTTTAGTATTTATTTTTATGAAAACAATAGAGTATTGGTTGTTTGCACAAACATATGTATTTATTCGAAATGAAATCAAGCCTGACTGACCTGACTGAATGAAACTGACCTGAAAACACACGTTGAACTTGACATTTAAGAAATAAATATTCCAACATTTAGAAGAGTGTTCTCAAAACTGAAAAAAAAACATTATGTCTTTGTATCCGAGAAAAAGAGTCACATTTTCGAAATCTTATGTAAGAATGCGTATTTTTCTTTAGATTTATATACCAGTATTGTTATTCCTCTGAATTAGCATATCGTTGTGTTTTTAATCATATTTGCATTTTATTAAAGAGAATATTTTTTTAAGAGTTGATCGACTTTTTATTACCCTGTTTTACTGTGCTAAGAATTATCCACCTGAATAATTTTATTGATTTTAAATATTGCAGATATCCCATGTCGAACACATAATTTGTATACTATGATGGCGTTTTAAAATAGCGGGCAATAATTACTGATTGCAATGCTTGTCGTATTTAATTTCCATAGATTAAAATAATTGTATTCTGGAACCATAGTGCTAAACGCAACTTAATATTTTCTTGCCCGGAGGCTTTCAGAAGTGGAATTATGCGAATTTTGAAAATTTAGAAGGCCAAAGCTTGTTCTTAAAAATTACATTTAATTAATGTTTCAAGTATTTCGTTTTTTAGTATTCTACTGAAAAATAAATAACATGTATATGATTGTTAAAAGACAGCATTACTTTGTTTTATGTTCTGAAAATGTTTATTTATGTAACTCAGAAATATTAATAAACTGCATATACAATCAAAGATATTAATGCTCATTGAACCTTTTTACATCTCGATGTGTAAAGATATGTAGATAATGTTTGGATTTATCATAACTGATATGTTTTGTCAGTGTTTAGAATCGGTATAACTTGCGTATAAACATGAGATGTTCGTAACTTTAAACACTTCCAAGTGTTTCAAATGATTATATAAATGCATAAATACAGGATGAGTTATAATTATAGAAACAATACGCTATCTCCTTAAATATTGCCCATAGGCACAATACTTCTAATTGCAAAGTTTCATTTAAAAATATGCAACATTTGATAAGATATATTCCAGCTCTATGGAGGGTCCATCTGAGAATAGTCAAAAATTAAATTTTCATACAGTGCCGTAGGGTAAAATTTCCAGTTAAAAAAATTTCCTTTTCCATTCCCGAATTAGACCATAAAAGCATCTCGGTATCTGTGAATTCCACAGATATATTGATATACAAAATTTTTCAAAATTCGTTCCTTACACCAATTTTCCCTACCTATGAGCAGAAAAAAATTTCACGCAATTTGAACGAAACATAGGGATCATTCACAAATCATCCACATAAAACAGCGCTTCTGCTTTGTACCTAAAATAGCAGCTTTCAGATTTTACGTTATTCCTGCTGTGAAAGTTTGTTGGTGGCACCTGCACTAGAGGTCTGCACGGGTCAAAATATCTATGTCCGGTCCCGAACTGAAGTGTAGAGGAAAAAGTTCAGCCTGGCCTGGAAAAATCTTAAAATCATAACCCGACCGGATTGAGAAAAACTTTTAAATCATAGTCTTGCTCAACTTTCTTTTTCGGCATAGTTTTTTACTTCGATACAGTTAAAAATTATTTCGTGTGGAGGAATTCTGACCAAACATACTTATTATAGCTTTTCGATTTTCATATTTATAATTTTTACTATAAAAAAGCGCAAAAGGTTGTGATATAGTTATTTATCAATGTATCTCTATATTATGTAAGTTTTCCACATATACTTTAATATTGTTAGTCCATATACTATGTGTTTGAGACAGAAAATTTTTTTTATAGTAATACCTTTTAAGATGGAAACTCATAGAAAAGAAAAAAATACGTTATAAATAACTTCCCTGCTTAGGTGGTGTAAATGTAGCTAATTTTTTTATGCATTATTATATTCATTTTGTGAATTTTCCATTTTAAACGGGATTCTGGCATAAGTAGATTTTTTTTTCAATGATGTTATTGCTTTTTTGGGGGTTTTGTATCTAGTACTCTTTAAATATGAATTAAAAACTTTTTTCTTGTAAAATAAAAGGCGATTTCAAAACACATACGTATTTCATAAAAATTTTGACTGAACCAAAAGTTACTTATTTTATGCGCGGATTAAGTCAGTCAAACACAAAGATTTTAAAACTGGGATTGAAAATTCCGTCCCGTGCAGACCTAATGAGAAGGAAGTAGTCCAGAATGGTGTAAAAAAATACATTAGTCCTGGGGCCAGTCAAATTGTCATAGATAGATGCAAAAATTCTGCTAGAATATTTTATGTTTTTAAACTGTTTATGGGGATGCTAGTAACAATAATTAATGGTTTTCCCACAAAATATCTCGAGGCTAAATTTTGTGGAGCCAAAAAACCACAAAATTTTCGAACTTTTTTTAGTTTTTGGCCTGTAACTCAAAAAATATAAATTTTTGCGTATCATACTCAGCTACAAAAAGAAAGAACATTAAATTTTCTACAAATTTCATAGCAAAACTGTTTTTCTAAAACCAATATTAAGCGCGCTACTGCTTTTTGAAAGTGGCTCTTTTTTTCTAACTTTGTGGAAAAATTGCAAAAACGAAAATTTGACACAATTTTTCATTATTTTATCCTTTTTAATGTAACTAACATAAATTACAGGTTATTTGCATGATAACAATCATGATGAAGTACAACGGTAACATTGTAAAAAAAATTAAGAACATTATAACTTTTTTTGTATTTAGGGCTGTAGTGGAGAACATTAATATTAGGTATTTAACTGAATGTAAGTAAAAAATACTTTCGATGACAATTTTACATCCTCTTCTTCTGGATAAATAATGTCGTTGACATTTTCGTAGTTGATCCCATTACATTTTTAGAAATTGCTGAGCATTAGAGTCTTAAAAGAACATGCTTTGCTGCACCGTTTTTCTACAGCTACATGACACAACATGGAGCAAGGATTCAAGTGCCGGGTCTTGACACATTTGAACTGGCTGAAAAAGATTCTGTGAGCCCACCCACATCCTTCAGGAGGGATGTTGTTTCCTAGGCTAGCTTGTACCTGATGATAACATCGGAGAAAATGATGCTTCGCAGCCTCTTGTGTTGGTGGTAGTCTTGCAAAATGAACTTTTTTGTGGCAGATTTAGCAAATAACTGGAACCTCAAGGTGTTCAATTTCTGTGTGGTATCTATGCATCCACTGTATTGTGCAATAATGATATTTTCAGAAGCCTTAATGATTTCTTGACGAATAGAATCTGGTTTATTGAACATGCAGTCTATTTTTTCAAGCTGATAGAGTTTTTTCAAAGTGTTACAAAACTTTGACTTTCTTTACCCAAAAAGAACAGATGTTGTATCGCATCCGCAGATTGCATGAGTGAAAAGAACATTGTTGCAATTGTATTTGAATGACATGGTTGAAAACCATTTGGTTTCGATGTTACCTCTTCCTGGATTTTAAAAAAATAGATTTTTGTGGTGATAGCCTAAGCTCGTCATAATCACGAAAAGGTCAACGTCTTCTCCGACAATTACGACGCTTTCAAAAGATTCGGCTCTTGAAATGGCAGAGGAACTATCATGACATTCGCTTCTTCTTGTGCTTGCTCAACTTGAATTCTGTAACTTTGAAATTATTGCTTTGAAATTTTTGATTTGGCAGAAAATAAAGTGACTGCCATTTCTGCCATTAGCTCCTTCAACGGATGATGTTGGTGCCTTCTTTTCTCTCCACTTGTTACAGATTGATCTAGTTTTAGGCGACAAAATCTATAATACCATGCATCTGCAAGTCAGATTCGTGCTGAATACGCTCAATTACTTTCTGAGATCCTTTATCCCCACGTTTTTCAGCAGATTTCAAAAATGTAATTTCTGCTTCTAATATCATTACTTTATGAATCAAATTTCTCTTTGCGTAGGGATTTTTTTATTGTTTTTCGTTGAAGTCACCAGGATTACTTCGTCACATAAAAAGCAATTATCTTGAATCTTAAAAGAAATACTTGATCTGAGACACACCATAATCTGTGTAGAATCTTCACCCCAACGAACATATGCTGCTATCATTCTCTCATTCGCATATATTTTTCAGCAATTATCCTGTATTCTAAATTCCTTGGTACTTTTCAAAAAAATTATGAACATTACTTTTGATGAATATCACTTTGACGCCAAACGCTATGTTCAAAGAGCTTGGCAAATCCTTTCTGGCGCACAACGCAAGAATCACTATTTGAAGTCGTTTGGCAAATGAAACACAATTTTGGTTAGAGCTCACTCATTTTTCATTGCTACACGAAAATAGATGCAATAAATTTAATAGTAGAATATTAGAAGAGTATGTCTATAAAAAAGAACACTTGCAACTGAACGAAAGCGGCTTGGGACCGTCACTGATCACAGTCTTCCATCTGCATTTCCTTTTTTTTTTATCCCTGGCCCTCCCTTCCTTTGTAATTTTTTTCTTATAGGGTTTCTAGAATTTGCGCATCTACTGCCTGCCTTTCTTAAAACTTTCATTTTTCATCAATCAATAGGTCTATTTAATTTTCATTGTTAGTGATGAAAAAAGTTTTTTTTTGAGATGGGAGGCGAAAAACAGCTAACTTTCTGTAAAGTAAAAAAAAAAAGTAAAATTTTGAAAAAACCATAGCGCGCTTAGTAATGGGTTTAGAAAAACGTTTTTATAACAAAATTCATAGAGAATTTAATGCTCTTTCTTTTTGTAACTAAGTATGTTACGCAAAAACTTTATAATTTTCGAGTTGCAGGCAAAATACTGAAAACAATTTTTACTTACATTCAGTTAAATACCTAAATTTAATGTTCCTTACTAAAGCTCTACATACAAAAAAAGTTACAATGTTCTTAATTTTTTTACAATGTTACCGTTGTAATTCACCATGATTGTTATCATGCAAATACCTGTAATTTAAATAAGTTACATTAAAGAGGATAAAATAATAAAAAATTGTGCCAAATTTTCGCTTTTGTAATTTTTCCACAAAGTTAGAAAAAAAGAGTCACTTTCAGAAAGCTGTTGCGCGCTTAATATTGGCTTTAGAAAAACAGTTTTAGTATGAAATTTATAGAGAATTTAATGTTCTTTCTTTTTGTAATTGAGTGTGGTATGCAAAGTTTTATATTTTTTGAGTTACAGGCAAAAAACTGAAAAAAGTCCGAAAATTTTGTGGTTTTTTGGCTCAACAAAATTTAGCTTCGAGATATTTTGTTTGTTACTAGCATCCCCATAAGCATTTTAAAAACATAAAAACTTCTAGCAGAATTTTTGCATCTATCGGCCCTTTTTTCTGACAATTTGACTGGCCTAGCTAGCGAGTCTTCAGATAAAAGTAACGTCCAAGTCCTGGCCCGTCTGGGCCAAGGATGCATATTTTTTTAACAGTCTCCTCGGGACGATAAAAAGCCTGAAGTTGGGAAAGCTAAAATTAGAAAAAAAATCTCTTAATTTGCATGTTAAATAGCATTGATTTAAATAACTGTGGGGCCGTCGCGAAACAAGTTTCTTCTCTAACAGGCCTGATTCAATAAAAGATGACGTCACGCAAGAGGTCTGAGTTGCGAACGGAACATATAGAATGGTTATATGTGTACATCAAAAACAAGGCTATAAATTTCTGTTTAATGATATTTTTTCAACAATTTGAGGTTTATTTTAGATCTGTTTGAATTACAAATTCACTAATAAGCGCTCAAAGTTCAATAAATAAGATTTTTTGTTTTTAATTTATTTCAAAACTAAACCCTTACCCTTTAATTTCAAATACGTATGATTCATAATTTTTATAGAAGATTTTAACTTGAAATGTACATTTATGGCAGACAAAATCATATATTAAAATTACACAACTTTAGCAACAAAATAAATAAATATATAAATAAAATAAAAGAAATAAATAAAAGAAATGATACAGAATTGAAATTCGTGATACTTTTCATAGCGTTTAACTTGAAATACAAATTTATGGCAGGAGGAATCATCCATTAAAGGTACGCAATTTCAGCAGCAAGTAATTTAAGTTTCTTTTAAAAATAAAAATGCCTTAATTTTAAGTTGCAAATATCGGGATTATTATTGCATAAACTCAAAAATAAAAATATTAATTTTTTCAAACAATAAAATAAAAATTATATTTGTCAATTAAACTTTCGTTTTATAATGCATAATTAACTTAAAATACACATTCTTTTAACAGATATAACAACTAAAAGAGTATTTTTCAATAGCAACATGTACTTTCATATAATTTACATTAAATATGGCATATGTACATAATCTTACAGATGTTCTTTGTGCTAAGTAATTTTTATGAATATTCAATTGATTGAGTTGCGCTCGTCTTGCGATTTGTATATAATGTGATATGTGTTGTGTCGTCTACAATAAAATGTGACTGCAACATCTCTGTTCTATATTTTAAGTACCGAATAACATACCACACTGGCGCCCAACGTAAAATGGAGTTCTTTCGGAAAATTTTTGTGCTTTCAAAGTCTTTGTGTCAAGTTCGCTGTTGTCATCCTGACAAAAGTTCCAGAAATTATATTTAAAGTAGGGTAATCCGTACCCACTTCTAAATTATTGTCACCTCGGCAATAAATGAAGTTTTGTGTTTTCCAGTGCCGTGTTCGTCAAGAACAATTCCAAAAAGTTCTATTATATAATGTGTCATATCAAGTATCAAGATATACTCCAGTTTGGTGCTAATTTCTTTAATATCAGTTATGTGTGGTAGTATCATCGCGACAAAATTCAAGAAAGTATATAAAAAAAGGGTATTCCGTACCCATATTAAAGGTGTTGTCAAATCTACAATGAATCAAGCTTCTGTTCTTATTTTTAATAGTGCTTTCTTCTTCTTCAATTGTGTGTTTTAAGTGCGTCATCCTGGCAAAAAAAAGCAAGAACATGCATTCGAAAAGGGTAATCCGTACCCTTCACATTGGAAATAATTGAAAAATATTGTCGACATGACAATAAATAATGTTCTTCAGTCTTCATAAGCAACACAATATCTTCTAGATTTTTAAACATAACTGGTGTTTGTGATTGAAACTTCTTCATTTCGTCATATAAAAGCATTCTATTTATAATCTGATTTTGTTCTTAGAGGTGTTCGATACCTATTTGCTTCTGCGTGCTTTTAATTGTTATGTGAATCATCGACAACCTTTATCTAAAAATAGATTTTTATTTTATTTGTTTCCTTACCGGTAAAAGTTGAAATTATTTTTTTTTTATTGTTTGTTTGTTTCTCTTTTTTTTTCTCTCTTTTTTTTTTTTTTTTTTTTTTTTTTTTTTTTGCTGGCCAGCTGCGGAAAAAAGTTTTTATTTTCTTTTATTTATTAAGACAAATGCTGTTTCATATATTTATATAATTTTTTTTGTTTGTTTTGTTTTATGTTGATCTTGAGTAAGATTATTAAGAAACATTAGTTTTCTGAAATTGAAAGTGATTTCTTTTGATATTGTTTTTAAAAGTAAGGATTCTGAGTAAGTGAATTTTGTTTTGTTTTTACTTACCCATCATACGTAGTATAGGGTAAGTCTTGCAATCGTTTTGAAAATCGAAAAAAAAATTTTGACGGATTTACACGTTTTGGACACTGGAGATTCCGAAAAACATATTTTTAGAAAAAAAAAATTTGCCGTCCGTCCGTCTGTGTGTCTGTGTGTCTGTCTGTCTGTCTGTCTGTCTGTCTGTCTGTAACCGCTCTATCTCCCGAACAAATTGAGATAGAGATTTGAAATTTTGTATGTGCTTAGTATGTAAGAATGGGACGAAGCCTATTTAATATCAATAACCTCGATTATCCGGAACTATTTTTTTTGGACTCTCGAAAAATTCGTTCTGATGAAAGGTATATAAAAATTTTCGAATTCTTTTATTTTAAGGACTGGACGTAAAAGGCAATAAAATAACGCAAATTTTGCATAAAAAACGAAGTCAATCGGATTATTAGTTGTTGAGATATTTCTAATCCTATTTTCCACATTCTTTGATTTTTCGTGACCCTGTATTTCATTCAAATTTCAATTCAAAGATATCATTTAATTGGAAATGAGATACTTAATTCGTTCAAAGAAACCATTGGTGAATATGATTATTATTTTTGGAGCTATAAGGATGTTTCTTTTTCTCAATTCAGTGCTACTTGAATAGTTTGGCGTTTCATATAATTTAGCGAGATTGGTTCATCAGAAATTCATAAATAGAGCATGATTATGTGTTAAAAATACCTAAATATACGTTTATATTTTATTTTGGAATTATAATGCATTTTATAAATTGTTTACATATGTTATGTTTTCATATATTGTGCTATGCATATCCATGATGGGTAAGTATTAACGGTGGCCTCCAACGACTAGTTTTAATCTGTGCACAGAGTTTAAAAATGATTTTGATAAATTTTATTATTTCGTATGTTGTTTATTACTTACCCATCATACGTAGTATAGGGTAAGTCTTGCAATCGTTTTGAAAATCGAAAAAAAATTTTTGACGGATTTACACGTTTTAGATAGTGGAGATTCCGAAAAACATATTTTTAGAAAAAAAATTTGCCGTCCGTCTGTCTGTCTGTCTGTCTGTCTGTAAACGCTCTATCTCCCGAACAAATTGAGATAGAGACTTGAAATTTTGTATGTAGTTAGTATGTAAGAATGGGACGAACCCTATTTAATATCAGCAACCTCGATTATCCGGAACTATTTTTTTCGGACTCTCGAAAAATTCGTTCTGATGAAAGGTATATAAAAATTTTCGAATTTTTTTGTTCTAAGGAATGGACGTAAAAGGCAATAAAATAACACGCATTTTGCATATAGAACGAAGTCGATCGGATTATTAGTTGTTGAGATATTTGTAATCCTGTTTTCCACATTCTTCAATTTTTCATAACCCTGTATTTCATTCAAATTTCAATTCAGAGGTATATTTTAATTGAAAATGAGACGCTTAATCCAACGCAGTAAACTGTTAGTTTATATGATAATTATTTTTGGAGTTATAAGGATGTTTCTTTTACGCAGTTCGGTATTACGTGAGTAGTTTGGCGTTTTATATAATTTGTTGAAATTGGTACATTAGCAATTCATTAATAGAGCATTAATATGCATATTAACAATATTTAAATTTTGTTTTGGAATTGCAATGCATTGTATAAATAGTTTTCACATATTTTATTTTCATATGCCTATCTATGATGGGTAAGTATTACGGTGGCCTCCAACGACTAGTTTTTTAGATGTAAAGTAAGTTCTTTATTCATATTTCGAGTTGCTTTCATATTTATGCGTGGTTGAAAATTATTTCGCAAAGAATTACCTATAATATTTCATATATTTAAAATGAATGGTTTATGTCATTGGTAAACTAATTTGGTAAAAAGGTTGAATTTTAACGTAGAATAATATTTCTTCTAAATATTTTCATGAGCTCATGATTAAATAAGTGGTATATTTTAGTATGTTTTAAATTATTTCCTGCATTTTTTTAACATTTATTTATGAAAATTTATCCATATTTACATGTTTTATTTACCTGTAAGGGGAAGTTAGCCATTTTGTTCTTATTATTTAATGGGTCACGTATCTAATAGCTTTCTAATTTAAGCATAAATCAACAATATCAACAACAATTTCTGAAAAATGGCGTTTCTTTCTAAAGGAAAAAAAGTCGATTTGTTTAATTTGGGCACAGAATTAGAGTTAGATGTAGATAAAGATGATAAACTATCAGTCTTACGTGAGAAAATTATGAAGTGTCAACTGCTTAAAGACGACGAACAATTTGTTAAAGAGGCATTTATTGCTATCATGGAAGATCGCAAAAAACAAGAAATTGCAGAACAACAAATGATTCAGGATAAACGTATTGCAGAGGAAAGAGCATATGAGCTAGAAAAGCTTAAGCGACATGCTCAAAACCCTACCGCGACAACAGTACCACAAAATCAAATAGACCAGATGCGTATAGATATTAAAAATATCTTGCCAACATTTATTCCTGAAAAGGATGATATGTCTTTGTTTTTGACAATGTTTGAACATCAAATGAAAATGCTTAATGTCTCCAAAGAATTTTGGGTTTCTCAATTAATTGCCGTATTTCCGAACGACATTGGTAAACTTATCGCCAGAGAACCAGAAGAAATGTTCAAAAATTATTCTTATATTCGTGACATATTGCTTAAAAGATTTAAGTTGACAGCAGAAAAGTTTAGAGTATTATTGAGCCGACATCAAAAAAGAGAAAATTCTACTTGGAAAGATTTTTATTTTGAACTTAGAAATTATTTTGAGGGTTGGTTATCCGGATTAGAAATCAATTCATTTGAAAAACTAACTGAACTAATAATCGCTGATCAGATTAAGAAAAAGTGTCCACCAGAATATAAAAATCATTATTTAGATGGTTGGGACAAGTTAAATGATCCTGCCGTGTTGGCTGAAAAGCTAGACATTTACGAAAACATTAAACCTTCTTCTCAAAAGTCAGCAAGTTATCCAAAAACGCGTGAAGCGCAGAAACATGTTTTGCCGAAAAATTCAAATGGTCAAGAATTCTGGAAAAATCAAACACCTAAACATGAAACTAACGAACATTTTTCAAACTATAAAAATCATCATTCTACTTCAAAATATACAAATTCAAGATACGAAAACAATGATAAGCGTCCGATTATAAGTTGTTATGGCTGTGGTAAACAAGGTTTTGTCAAAGCCAAATGTCCTAATTGTTCTCCATCTACGCAGACTCAATCAGCAAATTTTCGTTCCCTTCATCTCAAATCTTGTTCTATCAATACTCAAACAACACCTTTGTTGTATATTAAGGTAAATGGTGTTACAGGAGTTGCTTGCGCAGATACAGGAGCTACTCATTGCATTGCTGGGGAAATGTTATACAAGATTCTGTGTGACCACGGAACTGTGTTCGAAGACACCGGTGTAAGCATAACACTTGCTGATGGACTACGAAAAGAAACCAACGTTCTTCAAGCAACAATCACAGTTGAAATAGAAGGTCGTACAACTAGTAAAACGATTTTTGCCTTACCCGAAGCCCAGGGAAATAGAACATTGTTAGGCATAGATTTTTTAAATAAAATGGGGATCGTGCTAGACATGAGAAGCCAAAGTTGGTATTTGCAGAACAATCCAAAACGTAAAATTCCCTTTTCTGATGATCCTTTCATTACGACGACTGAAATCTCAGCACCAACTGCCACAGTTAACTCGGTTATGTTAAGAGAAACAGAAGGTCAGCATCTATCTGAGATACAAAGAAAAAGGCTTACTGACTTACTTGAAAAATTTTCCAATACCTTTCGACCAGGGGGAGAAGCAACACCCGTCGTCGAACATCATATAAATACCAGAGACCATCGTCCTATATCACTACCTCTTTACAGGTTATCACCGGCAAAGAAAGAATTGTGTAAAACCCAAATTGATGATCTTCTAGCCAAAGGAATTATTGAAGAATGCGATTCTCCATACTCTGCACCAATAGTGCTCATTCCTAAGCCAAATGGTAGTGTTCGCTTATGTGTAGACTACAGGAAGCTGAATGAAGTTACTATACCAGATACCTATCCACTCCCTCGTATGGACGATCTTTTGCATCAGGCGAAAACTGCTCAATTCATGACAACGCTGGATCTGAATGCTGGTTACTATCAAGTGAGTGTCTATGAACCTGATCGAGATAAAACTGCTTTTGTATGCCCTCTAGGAACATATCGCTTTCGAAGAATGCCGTTTGGTCTCCGCAATGCACCTGCAACGTTTCAGACAACAATGGATAGCTTTCGCAAAGGACTCCCAGATGTAAATATTCTCACTTATCTTGATGATTTAATTGTTTTATCATCAAGTTTTGAACAGCATCTAACTGATCTTGAAGCTGTTTTTAAAAGATTAGACAAATGGAAACTTTCTGCTAATAGAGAAAAATGCAACTTTGCTTGTACCAGAGTAAAATATTTAGGACACTGGATCACACCAAATGGCCTAGAAGTTGATCCTGGGAAAGTTGATGCTATTGTGAGGATCCCACCTCCGAAGAATATAAAACAACTGCAATCCTTTCTGCAGACATGTTCATGGTATCGCCGTTTTATACAAGACTTTGCAAAAATGTCCAGACCACTTAGTAATCTCACAAAAAAGAATGTGGAATGGCACTGGGGTGCCGATGAAGAAAATGCATTTCAAACCTTGAAGCAATGCCTCGTTTCAGCTCCAATATTGAAACAAGCTGATGAAACTAAACCTTTTTTCATTCGAACTGATGCAAGTAGTTATGCTCTGAGAGCAGTAATTCTACAGGGTGAAGGTGCTGAAGAGCATCCGATTGAGTATGCAAGTAGATTGTTGACTTTTGCAGAACGTAACTATCACACCACAGAAAGAGAAGCACTTGCTGTTGTCTGGGCTCTTAATAAATTCAGAGGATATATTGATGGAACAGAAGTTACTGTGGCATCCGACCACCAGCCTCTCTGATGGCTCAGGAGTTTAAAGTCACCTTCTGAAGACTTTCCAGATGGGCTTTGCAATAACAAGAATTTAATTTGAAAATAGAATATATTCCAGGCAAAGCTAACGTCATAGCTGACATGCTTTCTCGTCCTGCTTGTGATCACACCAATAAAAAAATTTGCGATATTTGCGCTATAATAGTTGATATTCCTTCTAAATCATCAAGTGATTTACGTGCTGAACAAATGAATGATGAAGAATTAAAGAAAATTATTAAAAGTTTCGAAGATGAAGAAAAAACTCTTGACTATACTAACTGGACTGATCGCGGTTATATTATAAATCAAGGAGTTTTATACAGGTATTCTCCAAGTTCGGAATCAGAAGAAGCTCAACTAGTTGTCCCATCACATGAAAGGGAGAAAATTTTAAAAGAACACCACGATTCACCTACGGCTGGTCATTACGGTGCTGAAGGTACGTTAAATAGAATATCCAAAAGGTATTATTGGACTGGAATGCGTTCATACATTGCAAATTATGTCAAAAATTGTGCTGAATGCAATAGGTATAAGCCTTCTAATCAAAAACCATCCGGTTTGTTACAAACACCAGTGTATTCACAAAGATTTGAAGTTCTATCAATTGATCTTATTGGCCCTTTACCAAAAAGTAAAAATGGTAAAAGGTGGATATTTATAGTAGAAGACTGTGCAACAATATGGGTGGAATTGTTTGCCCTTACACATGCTACTGCAGCGCAGTGTGCAACTACGTTGCTTGAAGAAGTTATCATTAGATATGGTCTACCGAGACGTATAATATGTGATAACGGACCCCAATTTGTTAGTAGTGTGATGCAACAACTTTGTTTTCTTTTAGGTATCAAACAAAATCCAACTCCCATATACCATCCCCAGGCTAATCCTGTGGAGAGGAAAAATAGAGATCTCAAACCAAGATTAGCTATATTAGTAGAAAATGATCACTGCTCTTGGGAAGAAAAGCTTCCAACAATCCGTTTTGTACTAAATACTGCTAAGTGTGACACTACTGGAGAAACAGCAGCATTCTTGCAGTTTGGAAGAGAATTGAGAACAACGGATGATGTTCAGCATGACATTCGTGCTGTAATTCAAAATGATAATTTTGTGCCTGAGATTACTCCATATCTCAGGAAATTCGCAAAATTCACCAAAGAAATCAAAGACAAAGTTGAATCTAAGCAAGATCAGAGGAAAAAAATTTGCTGACCGTAGTCGGAAACCGGGACATAGTTTTGTTCCAGGAGACAAAGTTTGGGTTGACTTACATGCAGTAAGTAAAGCCTCTAACAACAAAACGTCGAAGTTCATGCCTAAACGTGATGGACCTTACATCATTTTAACTCAAAAATCACCCACCACTTTTGTCATAGCAAGTATGGACAGTCCAAATGATCCACTTGCTACATGTCACACTTCTGCCTTAAAACTATGTAATGACTCTGACATAATGCCTGTCGCACCCATAAGGAAACGCTGTTGGCCACCAAAGAAAGTTACTGGTTCCACACCGGGACGTTCGCGGAACCAGAGGGGGAGGCTGTAACAGGGTGACTGCCTTCCCTAAATTATAGTATCTATAGGTGGCGCTATTGCCACCTTCGGCAAAATATCTTGAGATATTTTGCCTTACTTTCTAAAAAGATATGAAATGAAGTGAAGTAATTGAGTTTTAAGTTAAGATGTAAGATTGGGATGTGTGTTCGCTATACATCTCTCTTAGAGATGTTCTTTGTGCTAAGTAATTTTTATGAATATTCAATTGATTGAGTTGCGCTCGTCTTGCGATTTGTATATAATGTGATATGTGTTGTGTCGTCTACAATAAAATGTGACTGTAACATCTCTATTCTATATTTTAAGTACCGAATAACATCCCACAAGTTGGTTTTTACTTTTGCATTTATTTATGAGTGCAGACCGAAATATTTTTTTTCAATAATGAATTGCATAATATTTTTTGGGCTCCGGAAATTTTAGGAAAGTACTTTAATAATTATAATTGATGAGTTTTTGAAAAGCATTTATAATTATTTTCTGGGGACATTAATTCTAAAAGGCAATATAATTCTAAAGTTTTTGTCTTTGATTAATATGTTAATTCACTCACAACATTTTAATTTATGTGAAATTTCCTATTTAATGTAACTAATTATAAAAGTCAATACAGACATGATGTCATTTTTATCTCAATATCTTCACTGCTTTTAAACACACCGCAAAAGAAATCCAATATGTTTAATTCTTCAATTTCATCAACATCTGTATTATAAAAAAAATAATTGAAATTGTTCATTTTGCTGTTAGTATCAGATAATTAAACTTAAAAATTTTAACTTTTTTCTTCTTCAATAACCTTTACATAGTAAATGAATTTTTCCATTCATTTAAAGAATACGATAAATTTCCTATACTCGTCTGATGATGTTGTCCAAAGCGGGCTTCTAAACTATCGATCTGATTTTATGTATATATTTTTCTAAAAGATATTCATTAAATGATTTTTATTTCGACTATTTCTATGCATAAGAACTTAGTACTATTTATGTTTTAAAATAGTTTTTGATTTTTGCAAACTGCATTGTAAACAGAAATTCTATACCCAAAATAGCACATAAAAGGGCTTTCTTATTACTCTTATCTATTAGATGATTCTAAATGTTTACTTCCCCACTTCAAAATGAAACTTTACAATTCACATCACATGTAAGACCACGTGGGAATGGAATATATATTTATTTAATTCATTTTAAATAAGAGATAAAAGGAAATACTCATTGACTTAGGTTAATCCTTTCTTCACTAATTAATACTTTTAAAATGCTCATTTAAAAAATATCCGTATAACAGAATATGTAATAGGTTCAAAACATATAAAAGTATACACACAATATTAATGGTTATTGCTTTAGCCCGAGCATAAGCAAAATTTCATTGAGGTTGAAGTGGTCAGCGAGATGAAGAAGTCGGATCTCGTGTATGACTCATTTCTCCTGCTTGGGATCTTAAATCAGGTCCGTATCAGAAGAAACTTGTTTCGCGACGGCCACGGTAACTGCGGATATTTAAATGGTAAGGAAATTGAAAGGAGATGGAAGTGGCAAAAATCAAAATGAATCGGAAGTTTAATCTGCAGAAAGGTGTTACTGCTTACTTTCAATTTTAAAAAAAGCATTTAAACATTTTATTAGGATCAAAACTTTGTTTAAAGTTTGAAATGCGTTTTTCTGCATGACGGGTTTTTTCCTTAGCTTTTCCCCTCTTTAAATTTTAAATGTCAAGAAACGTTAAAAAAAATGTGCAAACTTGAAACTAGTCTTTTTTTATTATTTTACATTTATTTTGTTTTGACAAATTCGAAAAAAAAAATTTGAAAAATTTATTTTTTTTAAATAAGTAACATAATTTTTTAAAATAAATATTTGTAATAGTTTTAAATTAATATTCAAAAAAAAAAACAATGAAACAAAACTACAATTAGATTTTCCTATTTAATTCAACGAAAAAAACCCGATGAATAATGTTTCGGGTTATAACAATTTTAAATATTTCCATTTAAAACAAAACTAATCATTTGAAATTTTTGTAAAACTTAAGCGAAACTGCAGGACGTAATTTTGTTTACACATTCTATAGCTATCCATCGCGAAAAGGGAAAAAATCTAAATTCTAACTCAACAGATGTTCTTTAACATGATTTCCTAGACTTGTTAAGTTAAAATTTTTTCTTCAACTGCGCGCATTTCATTTTGTGTTTAATCCTTTAAAATCTGATGAGTTATTTAAACGGGTATAACTTTGCACGTTTTGCAGATATGAAGGTGCAATTGTTTTTGTTTAGTTCAGAGCTGGATAAGGAAAGTTTCCATTATTGGAATTTTTATCCTACAGTGGTCCTATAAAAATTTAATATTCTTATTTTTTCAAACACACCCCTCATGGGATTCAAACTTATGTTATCTAATTTTGCACCTTAATTTTATTAAACTTTGCAATTGGACGTAAGGTGGTCTGGTGTAATAACGCCAGGCGGGGTAATAACGCCAATTGCTAATATTTTGCAAAATTATGAAATAATCTGGTAAATGACACCCATGTGCTCTGCGCAGAAGGGTTTTGAGTCACATAAATCGCAAAAAACAGCTTCAAGTTAATTTGTTTCATTTTTGGTTCTTATTGTTTTTACAAGCAACTGAAATTAACGCTTGATCTAAAATTTGCGAGATACGTTTTGTGATATGAAGACTATTTTTTTTATCCGGAAATACTTTGTTAATTACATTTGTAGTACATTTCATGGACTTTCAAAATGTTGTTGAAGATTTTGGATATCTTCTCGAGATACTTTGTAATTTAAAATGTACAGCGCAATAACTATAACGGGGTAATAACGCCAATCCTTGGCATTAATACCCCGGTTGATTCCCTACAGTGGCCGAGCTACATCCTAAATACTGATTCAAATAAACACAGTTAAAACTGAGCAATGTTTCTAATAATTCTATTTAATCGGTCCTTTTTAAGCAAAAAGAAGCTCACAGTCTGATATTCTTTTGCCTCATCCTCCCCCCCCCCCACACACACACCACACCTTTATTTTTCTTACCCTTTCACAAAAAATTTAACGTTTGCAATAGCTTAGAATGCAATTTGTCTTCTAAGTTTGTAGAGTTTGTATTTTTAGAATTGGGCAATCTACATGCAATTATTCCATCTTATTTCATAGTTTTGTTTGCATGGCGTTATTACCCATATAGGTGGGTAATAACGCCAAATAGCATTGGTCAAGAAATCACGCCATTACATTTTATGAATACATATCTGTTAAATTATTTTTTTATATACATAGTCAATGAGTTGCTGTATCAAATCATATATTTGTTTGAAAAATACAAACTAAAACTGAGCCGTGAAAATTGGTAGAACCTTAACGTGGCGTTATTACCCCAGGGTACCTTATATGCTTAGGCATAATATTTAAGGGAATAACCTATTGTTTTGATAATTATGACTCACCCTGTCCAATTAATTATGACTCACGATGTATTATGCCTGATAATTATGACTCACTCATTAGAAATCCCCCCTGGAAATTCTGAAGATTTTAGGGGGATTTATAATTAGAAATTTTATTGAAAAGCATAGTAAAATTAGGATGGTAGAAGGAGAAATTTAGAATTTATGAAATTCACAGGATTTCTTTCGATTCATAAAAAAAGCTTAAATTAACATTCTTGATTTAAAAATTAATTTCTATAGAGTTTAAGACGTTTGTATTAATAAAAATAATAAATTACTGAAACTATTTATGATAAAAATGAATTGCTTAAGATATATTATTTATCAGTTTAAAAATAAAAAGCCTAAGAAATTTTCTAAAAAAAGCAAATAAACAGAAATATACAAAACGCGTGAAAATAAAATCGAGCCGGATTTTTTAAAAAGGACCCTTTTTCAACAAACAAAATAGAATATGTTATGATGGCGACTGATATTCAAAAGGGTGCATATCTTTATTGAATTTTTTTTCTAATTCAAAATAAATGAGTAACTAACTCCTTCAAAATAAGAAAAAAAATATTAGATGCAGGAATCAGTGTGTAATGTATCTTAACGAAGAAATTGCATTTTAATTCTAAATATACTTATGTTTTTCTCCTAGAGGTAATATGGGATATTTTAATAAAATATCAAGAAACATTTCAGAGGTTTAATTGTAAGCATCTAGTAGATACTGGAAAATCAGCATACACCTAAAAGCTCTTTTCGACAATTTCTATAGCCATTTATTCCGACCATTGCCGTCGTATCATATTGATACTTTCCTTACATATGTGCGAGGCATGTGCAGAAAAAGTAATAAATTTATAAGTGGTTTGGTTTTAGATTTTGACCGTAACTAACTAATATACTAAAAACTATAATTACTATTACTAATAATTATAATTATTATCTAACCTCTGTCATTTAGTGTAAAGCATTTACTTAAAATTATTCCATATAAACAGAAACACAAACGAAGTGTTTGTGAACGTATTATTATGAAATGTATAGTTGAAATGCAATGCTGCAAGCTGAATTGTTTCGTAGCAATGCTCTTTTGAAATAATGTAATTTTTTCTCTAACAACGTATCAAAGAAATAATATTTAGAGAAAAGCATGCGTTATCCAACATATATAAACTTGTATCGCGCAGACACTCATAAGCTAAAGCGAAATCAACGGCAGCATTCGAATTGTTTATTTTAATTTTAAATTACCTATTTATTTGCTATTTTTTTGCGTAAAATACCTCACATTTATTTCTGACACCGGAAGCTTTAATTTTTTCCATATTGGTTGTCCTTCGTTCTCTGATGACATATTCACTTTTGGAAATTGGTTCCAAAAGTTGTCCGCATAAAAGAAAAACTAAAGTCACCAAAGTTATAATAATACGAAAGCACCCGGTTAGACATCAATCTCATTATGCTCAGTAACAAGAAAAGTGACACATTTCGCAATAATTCATTTAATTCAGCATTGTATTATTCTAAGTCTCTCATAAGTGTCTTTTGAAACAGTAAAAGTTCCAAAAGTGTAGTTATTTAGAAAATCGTTTTATATGCTGTTTGTCCATTCGTTGAAAGAAGTCCCAACCAGTGGCCGAGAAATTCTGTTCTCTCATCTGGAAGACGGCAGGTGATGGGTTCGAACCCAATCGCGAGCGTCGGCCTAACCGTTCGGAGTTTTCCGTGGTTTTCTTCGAACCTTGGATTTCGTTGCGTAAACACGGGTTAGATGTCCTTAGAAAGACCCCCGCGGAGGGCACCACCGCCTCTTTCGGGCCTATATCCCACGTATTGATAATCGGCCATCATAAAATAAATCAAACCAAACCATCGTTGACAGAAAAGGTTATGGATGATGTAAAATTACCTAATCTCTAAACATTAAATATTCAATATAAATGCTATTATCGCTTTTATGCACATTGTTGGTACTGCATGCAGAGCTAAGTGTTATAATTTCATTTTATAGTAAATACACACAAATAAGGTACCCTGGGGTAATAACGCCAGGCGGGGTAATAACGCCAAGTGCTTATATTTTGCATAATTATGAAATAATCAGGTAAATGACACCCATGTGCTCTGCGCAGAAGGGTTTTGAGTCATATAAATCGCAAAAAACAGCTTCAAGTTAATTTGTTTCATTTTTAGGTCTTATTGTTTTTACAAACAACTAAAATTAACGCTTGATCTAAAATTTGCGAGATACGTTTTGTGATGTGAAGACTATCTTTTTATCCGGAAATACTTTGTTAATTACATAAATTTGTAGTGCATTTCATGAACTTTTAAAATGTTGTTGGAGATTTTGGATATCTTCTCGAGATAATTTGTAATTAAAAATGTACTGCGCAATAACTATACTGGGGTAATAACGCCAATCCTTGGCATTAATACCCCGGTTGATTCCCTACAGTGGCCGAGCTACATCCTAAATACTGATTCAAATAAACACAGTTAAAATTGTGCAATATTTCTCATATTTATATTTAAGCGGTCCTTTTTGAGCAAAAAGAAGCTCACGGTCTGATATTCTTTTGCCTCATCCCCCCCCCCTCTCCAACACCACACTTTTATTTTTCTTAAACTTTCACAAAAAATGAACATTTTCAATAGCTTAGAATGCAACTTGTCAATTTCTAAGTTTGTAGAGTTTGTATTTTTAGAATTGGGCAATCTACATGCAATTATTCCATCTTATTTTATAGTTTTGCTTGCATGGCGTTATTACCCATATAGGTGGGTATTAACGCCAAATAGCATTGGTCAAGAAAAAACGCCATTACATTTTATGAATACATATCTGTTAAATTATTTTATTTTATATAGATAGTCAATGAGTTGCTGTATCAGATCCTATATTTGTTTGAAAAATACAATTTAAAACTAAGCCGTGAAAATTGGTAAAACCTTAACGTGGCGTTATTACCCCAGGGTACCTTATTTATTCGTCTTTGCTGTGAAATTTATTTTTCTTGTGATGTATCTATTTTCTTGAGGCTGAGAGATACATGCTATTAAAAAGCGATTTAATTATTCAAAATGTAATACTGACATTTGTTTAACATCAACCTGTCTTCGTGTTGCTTGAACATTATCTGATGCACTGAGAAACATTATATACACATTAAAGAATATTTTATTTAAAACAAACTATACTGGATATTATTTAGAACCCTAAAAATGACGTTAGTAAAACTCGAGAAAATTTTTAGCGATCTTTGTTGAATCGAAATTTGATAGCATAAAAACAAAAAGTAAACAACAAAATTTAATGAAATAAAAGAAGCAAAATTTAAGCTTCATTTTCAAT
This sequence comes from Maratus speculifer, assembly GCA_964019185.1. Classification (NCBI taxonomy): domain Eukaryota; kingdom Metazoa; phylum Arthropoda; class Arachnida; order Araneae; family Salticidae; genus Maratus; species Maratus speculifer. Next base: position 161,383,342 of record OZ025294.1, on the reverse strand, counting down.
ACATACATACATACATTTTCAATACATATTTTGTTTTGAATACGACTTCTTGATTCATGATAATAGGAATTCCCACTTCATTATTCTAACACCATATCTAATCAGAAGATTTAGAATGATATTATTTACGGGTAAAAACAGGAAACCAAAAAGTAAAAATGAACAATCTAAAGATATAATAACATAATTGTCATACTTTCCTTATTTAATAAGATATATTTTGAATCTAATTGTCCAAAATTCTGTCTGTTTTAAATCACCACATCTAATTATAGATTTCACAAAATATTTTAAAATTGACTCTTCTTTTGTAGACAGTACCAATCTATAGACACTAAAAATTCAGATTAATCTTGTACAAGACATTGTTAATTGTTATTTATTTTAAAGGTCAAAGTGCGAGATGATTTTCGACGCACCCAGGGATTTTATTTAAGGTTTATGTTTAATGTTTCTAATCATAATAACTCATTTATTTTCAATTTAGAGTAAATTAGCACGTTTATACCGATAATAGTTATGTATCTTAAATAAAACTAATGCATTATATTTTTATTCGCAACATAATACAATTTTGTCTCCATAATCATCAACAAAACTTTGTGCATACAACAATAAACGATATTTCATCTTTATTATAATTTAAAAAACGGCCAAAAGGATTTTCTACGAAAGTAAAATTTTAAATCTCTTTTTCTCTAAAACTTTTGATAAATTTTATGTTTTGTCAACATTATAACAGATTGCTATTTAAGCCTTCGAAGCTTGAATCATGTCACTGTTTGCGAAAGGGTTTGTTGAGATTTATAACAGCGTTTGAAGATTATTACGATTTCAAAATAAAAACCACATCAGAAGTTAATCCTTGTCACTTTTTTTATTTAGGAAAAGATTAAATTTGAGAAACTAAAACTTCCAATATGAAAAATATATATTTTTCCGAAATAAAGTTAAAGGAATAAAAATTAAATTCGTGAATTCCTGCTTTAAAGATGTATCAATTAATTTATTTTGCATCGCGAAATTCAATACTTACGTGACTTTAGAGTTAAAGCTTTATGTGTAAAATAACGTTTACTCTTTTTTTTTTAAATCAAAAAAGTATATTTCTTGAAATATATATTGGTATATAAAATAAATTAATTAGTAAAAGTTTGGATATTTTTTCTCATTATTATAACGAATTTTATATATAATAAAGCATGTGCATTCCTGCCTGAGATCTATTTAATTACAGAATTTTTCTTCACTTCTGAATAGCGAAAGTAATTTTTATTTGTATTGCTTCTTATTTCAAAGAAATTACATTTTACTATTTTTATGTAGTAACGTAAAAATCAAATTTAAGATTTAATCCAATTAAAAATTCAAGTGATCTTAAATTCGTATGTGCATTCTAAATGTAAATCGCAAAAACTTTATATATTTCATTTAATTAGGTTTTTGGAATTAAATTCTAGCATAATTTGAAATAAATAGATGAAGTTTAGAGTCACAAAATTTATAATTAGATTTCATGTTTTAATGTTATCAAAGTTGTTTCATTTTTTATGTTTTAAAAGCTTATGTTTGATCATGGTGTATATCTGTATTATAAAAAAAATAACTTACACTGGCACCACCGTTGATAATGAATTTTTCGTGATCGGCGGTATTTTTTCATTAATATTCAGAGAGCAGTTGCGTAGAACAATATGAAAATTGTTACTATTATACAGAAATGTTCGATAAATACGCTGTATGAGACAGTTTTTAAATCGAGTAATTATTTTATGAAATAGTTAATGTTAAATTTGATCGAAATTATTAAATTAAAAATCTTTTATTAGAGCAAAAACTATTCATAGAAATTAAATTACATCTATGACAATTTTTATTACATTGAAGACTATTTTTACGTTTTTTACATTCAAAAACTACGAACAAAATTAACATAAATCACAACTGTAAAAAGGCATCTTTCGATAACTACGTATATATTCTTAAAAATCGAAATATTGCAGCTTTGCATATGTTTAACATTTTAATATGAATTTTAACGTATATTAACAAAAGAGGTCCACTATCCTGCGAAGTTAATATAAAAATCTGAACTTAGCAAACTACCAAGAAATTTAATAATTCTTTATATTTCCGTGCAACTTTATATTTACATTCTGAAATGTAAACACATAATGGGACAACTACGTAAATATTCTTAAAAATCGAATTATAGCAGATTTGCATATGTTTAACATTTTAATATGAATTTTAACGTATATTAACAAAAGAGGTCCACTATCCTGCGAAGTTAATATAAAAATCTGAACTTAGCAAACTACCAAGAAATTTAATAATTCTTTATATTTCCGTGCAACTTTATATTTACATTCTGAAATGTAAACACATCATGTGACAACTACGTAAATATTCTTAAAAATCGAATTATAGCAGCTTTGCATATGTTTAACATTTTAATATGAATTTTAACGTATATTAACAAAAGAGGTCCACTATCCTGCGAAGTTAATATAAAAATCTGAACTTAGCAAACTACCAAGAAATTTAATAATTCTTTATATTTCCGTGCAACTTTATATTTACATTCTGAAATGTAAACACATCATGTGACAACTACGTAAATATTCTTAAAAATCGAATTATAGCAGCTTTGCATATGTTTAACATTTTAATATGAATTTTAACGTATATTAACAAAAGAGGTCCACTATCCTGCGAAGTTAATATAAAAATCTGAACTTAGCAAACTACCAAGAAATTTAATAATTCTTTATATTTCCGTGCAACTTTATATTTACATTCTGAAATGTAAACACATCATGTGACAACTACGTAAATATTCTTAAAAATCGAATTATAGCAGCTTTGCATATGTTTAACATTTTAATATGAATTTTAACGTATATTAACAAAAGAGGTCCACTATCCTGCGAAGTTAATATAAAAATCTGAACTTAGCAAACTACCAAGAAATTTAATAATTCTTTATATTTCAGTGCAACTTTATATTTACATTCTGAAATGTAAACACATCATATGACAACTACGTAAATATTCTTAAAAATCGAATTATAGCAGCTTTGCATATGTTTAACATTTCAATATGAATTTTAACGTATATTAACAAAAGAGGTCCACTATCCTGCGAAGTTAATATAAAAATCTGAACTTAGCAAACTACCAAGAAATTTAATAATTCTTTATATTTCTGTGCAACTTTATATTTACATTCTGAAATGTAAACACATCATGTGACAAAATTTAAGAAATATTTAAACATTCTAATTTATTTATCTGTATAATAAAAACAAAAAGTTTTTGTCTGTTTGCGTGTGTGCATGTCAGTGTGCGTGATGGCTAGCAAAATCTATGGAACGTGCTGACATACTTTTTGAAGTCATATCAATGTGCCACATGACGCTCTTGAGAATAAGAATTTAAATTTTCTAATAATTAGTTACGTTAATAATTATACATTGCAACTCACGCTCATACAAACATCATCTTCATCTGGTTTTCTTGGTAGTAAAAGTGCAAAAAATCATTTAAGGTTGAGCAATTAGCGAAGAATCGTTTGTCCTCATTATTTTTGTTTAAAATAATTTTCTTTTAATCTGAAATCACAAACCAATTTATACATTTACAACTAAAAACCATATTCGAAGACATCGTGTTTCACGTCGCAAATCTAGAAAATCATTTCGAAAAAAAAAATGTCACACACAAGCATTTCTTTTTTGTTTCTTTAAATTGTGTTTTTACAAAAACGTTTTTCCCTCTTATGACAACACCCCTCCAGGATGCATTTTTATAAATACAAACAATTTTTGACGATTGTAAATACAAACAATAAATACAAACAATATTTCGTCTTAAAACTAAAACCTTCTTCTGATTGATTGGGGCAATTAGTTATTTAAAATATTAACCTTAACACTTAAAAATACATGAGAAAATGCATGTCAATTCCCGCCTCACGGAGATGTTATTTTCTTTTATGCGAAAATTAACTAAATTTTTGCATTTTAATACAAACGTTTTAAATTCACATAATACAACAGAATGCAACACTGGGTCACTGAATAAAGTTCAAAACATTCAGACAAATAAATATATTTTTTGTATGCGAAAATGTTCACAAATTTTGCAAAATTCTGAGTGTGTCTTCTTAGAAGGAAAAAAAGCTTTTTTACTAGATATTTCAATATTTTTATATAACCGTATTGAAAAAATGACAATTAAATCCATATAATTAAATGATTTTATTATTGACTCTAACCATGTACATGCAATATTTGTAAAAAATCTAAATAAAAGAATTTATGATGTTTATTTTTATATTTTAGTTACATAAAAAAATTTAAGTATAATGAGAAACATGCAAATACAATTGTGAAATAAAAATCCCTGTCGGTTTTCCTATAGGTGGAAGTAGATTTCGTAGAGTTTTCATTTCAACAACAAAAAATAAAATATTATTACCGATAAACCCAGTTAACTACTTTATTTGGCCGCTTCTGGAAGAAATTTTATTTCATTTTTCTGTAAGAAATGATTTTATCAAAATCATATTAAACGAAATTCGACTCAAATGCCCATTTTGAAAACATATTTTGAAATATATTCTGACTTTATTAAAAAATTGACCAATACGCACATTATATAATTCCTAAATAACAAAAAAATAAAAATTGTCAATTGAATGCGTTTGCGAGAAAAATTGAATTTAAATATGAGTCATAATATAACCAATTTGAATATATCCACAATTCTTTAATCGAGATCGCTTTGGGAAATTTTGTACGAAGTGCCCATTTTGACAGCTTTTATTAAATATATATTTAGTCTATCAAAAAAACTGATCAATACGGCCCATTACACAGTTCCTAAATAACAAATAATTATCAATTGAATGCCTTTGAGAGTATCATTGAAATTAAAAATAAGACATAAAATAACTCAATTCTTTAATCATGATCGCTTTGGGATTTTTTTTTTTGTTTTTGTTAAGTGCCTACCCTGACAGTTTTTCAATAAGTATATATTTAGCCTTTATTAAAAAATTGATGAATACGGACATTATGTAGTTTCTGAATAACAAAATACTGTCAATTGAATGCGTTTGAGAGCAAAATTGGATTTAAAAATGAGTCATAAAAAACCCAATTTCTTATTTGAATACATCCTCAATTCTTTAATCATAATCGCTTTCATAAATTTTGTGCGAAGTGCCCAATTTGGCAGCCTTTTAGATAGATTTCGTATGAAATACTACCTATTGCGATCGCAGCAATGTTGGAATTTCTGAAAAAAATTTGCAGATCTACGCGGATCATGACTTCTAGACCCCAAAACTACCACCAGTAAAAGAGTTTATCTATCTATCTATCTATCTATCTATCTATCTATCTATCTATCTATATATATATATATACATATACACACACACACACACACATATATATATATATATATATATAAGGTGATTCTAAATTTTTTTACAATAAAAGAGGGGTGATAGAAGATTTTATTTAATATAAGATATTTTTATTTTAAACCGCAAATGAATCGACCAATTTTTTCGTTTTGTATAATCTTTTGCAATTTGAACCCTCAGAGCAGTTCAGCTTGTGCTACTTAACCACTTCCTACTATTCAGATTTTGATCTCAAAATTTAAGTTTCAGTCTAAGCTTACGAAACCATTTAATGATATTCAAAAAATCACGGCAAAAAATAATTTTTCATTACTTCAAAGTCTAAAGCGCCCTCTATTGGCATTTTTTTAAAATATATCTTTATAATTTATTTTTAAGGAAATAACATCATAAAAAATAGTTTTATTGAAAACCGCAATTCAATCGACAAATTTTTCCGTTTTTTAAAACTCGTTTTAAATTCTCGTATTTGAAATTTTGGACCCCAAACTTTAATTTCGGCTACCTCCTTTTGAAAACGTTTGGGACCCTTGGTTTCCTATTTACTACTACTCGTCTTAATGTGTTCTGTCACCCCCTAGCATATATAGGGAGCCCAGCAGCCTACCCGCTAACATATTTAGGGACACCCTGTGTATAAATATATATCACTTTCTTATGGATGCGATAACTTCTATACTTCTTCACCAATCCCCTCCAAACTCATACATAAAATCAAGAATTATAAAATCTCGGCTAAGTTCGTTAATGGGCAAAATCGGTCCAAGGGGTTTGAAATAAGTAGGGTTTTTGGATAAACCGAAGAAAACGCCATAACTTCGTAATTAAAATAGATATTGAATGGGTTTGAAGTTTATGTTAATTCTTAAAAATGGGTCAAAAGTTTATGCATGACAGATTTTTGATAAGTTTAGAAATGGGCTCAAGGGGCGAAAAAAACACGTTTTTGGGGAGAAAAAATTATAACTCAGTCAATTCTAAAGATATCAAATGCAAATAAATTTTATATAAATGATCTCAACATTATCTAAAACTTTCGTACTTACAAGTTTTTGATAGAATTGTTTCTTACCCACAAAAAAAATTAAAAAGAAGAACAAAAAGGTGGGTTAAAAAAGACAAAAATCCATAACTTCGTCAATTCTTAAACTACCAAATATAATTAAATTTATTTTACACCTTCTCAGCAATATCCACAACTTTTACACTGACAAGTTTTTCATAGGACCAATTCGTATACCAAAAATAAATTAAACAAAAATTGGAGAAAAAAATCTCTAATCCAAACTGATTATATTCTGACTCGTTTTTAAATTCATTTTTTATTTTAAACGCATCCAAATTGTAGATCCTCTTATTTAGGAACTATATAATTTGACGCATTGGCCAATTTTTTGATAAAGACAGAATATATTTCAAAAAAGGCTGCCAAAAAGGTTATTTTGAACAGAATTTTCCGAAGTGATCGTGATAGGAAATTTGAGGAATTATTCAAATAACAAATTGCGTTTTGCCTGACTCATTTTTAAATTCATTTTTACTCTCAAACGCATCCAATTTACAAGTCCTCTTATTTACGAACTGTATATGTATAATGTGACGCATTGTTCAATTTTTTGATAAAGACAGAATATATTTCAAAAAAGGCTGCCAAAAAGGGTATTTTGAACAGAATATCGAGAAGTTATCGTGATTGAAAATTTGAGGAAGTATTCAATCAACAAATTGCGTTTTTTTTTACTCATTTTTAAATTCAATTTTGCTATCAAACGCATCCTATTGATAGGTTCTCTTATTTAGGAGCTGTATAATGTCCTGTATTCGTCAGTTTTTTGAAAAAGGCTGAATATATTTTTTAAATGCTGTCAAAGTGGACAAAATTTCCCGAAGCTATCATGATTAGGAATTTAGGTTGTATTCAAAATTGGTTATTTTATACTCCCTCTGTCCCAAATTAGTTGCGACATTTGAATACTTTTGTACTGATTATTGATATTTATGGCTTTATGATTTTGTTTGAACATTTTTCAGAGAGCTATACTATCAATCAACAATATTTACGTACTTAACATTCCCTCCATAATTCCATAAATAAGTAATTAATAAGTTTAAAAAATCCTGGTTCACACGCTATTAAGTCACGCCCCATTTTGTAAATATTTTTTTAACAACAATAACGTAAAACTATCTTCAAGCTAATCAATCGTGAATTCTCACACCTTATTACTTCTGACACCTAGTATACACCGTAATATTCATTCTAGTATAATTTTACTGGTGTCGATGTACTAAACTGTATTAGAAGTTACTTATGACTTCGCCTACTTGAAATGTCGCAACTAATTTGGGACAAAATTTTCATCCTAAATGTCGCAACTAATTTGGGACAGAGGGAGTAACTCATTTTTAAATTCAATTTTGCTCTCAAACGCATTCAATTGACAGTCGTTTGTTATTTAGGAACTATATAATGTGCCGTATCAGTCGATTTTTTTAATTAAGTCAGAGTAAATTTCAAAATATGTTTTCAAAATGGGCAATTTATCCGAATTTAGCTGAAGATGATTCTGATAAAACTAGTCCTTACAGAAAAATGAAATTATTATTTTTTTTTCAAAAGAGGAAAAATAAAGTTGTTAAACTGGGTAATCAAATTTATTTTTTTGTTTTTGAAATGAGCACTCTTCGAAATCTTCCTCCGCCTATAGGCCAAGCCGACATAGATTTTTTTGAAAATCATTCTGCCTTTATCAAAAACTAGCTAATCCGTCCCACTATATAGTTCCTAAATAAGAGGACATATAAACTGGATGCATTTGAGAACGAAAATGGATTTAAAAATGACTCAGAAAAAACGCAATTTGTTTCACTTCCTCAATTTTTCAATCACTATTACTTTGGGAAATTATGTTCAAAATACTCTTTTTGTTAGCCTTTTTTGAAGTATATTCTGCCTTTATCAAAACACTGGCCAATGCGTCAGATTATATAGTTCCTATATAAGAGGATCTGTCATTTGGATGCGTTTAAAATCAAAAATGAATTTAAAAATGAGTCAGAATATAAGTTGTTCAGATTTGAGATTTTTTCTCAAACTCCAATTTTTGTTTAATTTATTTTTGCTAAAAGAATTTGTCCTATGAAAATCTTATCAATATAAAAGTTGTAGATATTATTCAGACGATGTAAAATAAATTTAATTATATTTGATTGCTTAAGAATTGAGTAAGTTATGGATTTTTTTCTTTTTCCTCCCCCCTTTTTCTTTTCCATTTTAATTTTTTTCATCTGTAAAACTTGGTCCTATCAAAAACTTGCAAATACAAAAGTTTTAGATAATGTTGAGTTTATTTATAAAAATTTAGTTGGATTTGATATCTTGAGACTTGACGAAGTTATGAATTTTTTTCTCCTAAAAAGCCTGTTTTTTTCGCCCCTTGAGCCCATTTTTAACTTTACCAAAAATCTGTCATGCATAAACTTTAAGCCCGTTTTTGAGAAGTAATATGAACTTTAAACTGATTCGATATCTATTTTAATTAAGAAGTTATCGCGTTTTTTCGATTTTCAGAAAAACCCTCCCTATTTCCACCCGCTTGGTCCAATTTTGCATATTAACGAACACGAGCGAGAATTTATGCCCCTTGATTTTATGTAAAAGTTTGAAGAAGATCTGAGCTTAATTATGGAAGTTATCGTGTCTAGAATAAAGTGATATACACCGATAGATAGATAAATAGAAAGATAGATAGAGTTTTTTAGTGATGGTAATTTTGGGGTCTAGGAGTCATGATCGGTGTAGATCTGTAAATGTTTTTTAGAAATTCTAACATGAGAGAGAATGCAATAGGTAGTATTTCATACGAAATCTACCTAATAGCAAAAAATGTACATAAAAAAACATTTGTGCTTAACAAAACAATAGCATAATTTTGAACACTGTCACCCTTTTTTGTGTTAAATTATACAAATCTAAATTGAACACAATTTTTTAAAGCTAATTTCCATAATAAAATTTCTCATTATTGAAATAATTCTTTTTACCTTTTTTCGAGGATAGGAGGTCTCGTGATCTCTTTGATGGACCGCATGCTGCCGCTTGGCTCTAAATCGGGAAACTCATAGTTTTATCGTTTTTCGATACACCCGTATTTGATATTTTATGAATGATGTGTGTTCATAATATTTATATTTTTACTTGTTTAAAACTATAGTATCTGATTACTGAATTCGAAGCAATATTAAAATTTTAACCAGTGTTGTAAGGAAATATATAGCCGATTTGGCTGGGGTTGTATCTCACAAAAAGAAAAAAAAATAGAAAATAATCTGATGGTTTTAATTTTTCTCTTAGCCAAATCCATAAGTAAAAGTAAAGGCAAAACAATTTTACCAACTATGTTAATGTTTTGCAATTGTGGTATTTACCATCACCTCGTTTTATCGTTATTGAAAATCAATAGCAATTCTGGTTGAGTTTTTCGATAATTGTATTTTTTTTATATAACTGTTGACCAGGGTTGTAGTTGGATGTGGTTTACTCGGATTATTCGTGTTCGGGAAAATTTCAATTAGGGATTTAATTGCGGATCAGAATCTAATTACCCATTTTTGATGATAAAGCAGAGAATATTGTTTCACATAAAAAATATATTTGAACATGAATGATGTTTATTAGAATCAATTTATTAGAATGATCAGGTTTTAAAAAATAGAGATTCGCAGGGATAACCCCGCGGCCATATTTCAACAAAAACTTCAGACATCACTTTGAGATAATTTTTTATGGCATAAACATGTAAAAAAAAAGTGGTCAGATTTGGCAATCCCAAAACTTTCATCAATCTCACGCATTTTAATACTTTAAAATGCGATACAATGCCAAAATTAAATGTCAAGTATTTTAAAGGCATAAATATACATGAATTAATCCTTGAAATGGGACTATTGTGGTTATCTCGAAAAATGCAAACTTGAAGCACCATTTTTGGGGTGATTTATAGCAATATATTAACAGCCATAATATTTATTAAATTATAAGTTAATCTGAAGTTCCATAAAGGATTTCATAAATTAGATCTTGAGGTAAAACAATTGTGGAAATCGAGAAAATTGAGCAAAATAGCACCACCTGTTGAGTAATTTATTCTAAAATGTAAACAACATAACTTCATTTCAAGGACTACATGAATCTGATGTTTAAAAGAAAGCCGTGCATTAGTTATAGAGATAGAGCTGTTGCATAAATTTCGCAAAATGCAGCATAGCAGCATAACCTATTGAGCGATTTGTATCAAAAACTTATCCACATCAATCTGAATCAGGTACTACCTGAATATAAATTTTTATTAAATTCCATGCATTTGAGAATTAAATAGATTTTATTAAATTCCGTGCTAAGATAACGCTTTTGTGGAAATCGAGAAAAATACAGAATAGTAGCTCCGGCTCTTTGAGCGATTTACATCAAATTATACACAGCATTAATTCATGTCAAGCACTAAATTAACCTGAAGTTTTATGGAAATCAGTGCATTAGTTATTCAGATATATTTGCTGCGTAAAGCAGCATAGTAGCACCAAAAAAGGCAACATAGTAGCATCACATGTTGAACGATTTGCATCAAAAATAAATTATCAATTTATATCAAAGACTACCTGAATATAAATTTTTATTAATTTACCTGTATTAGGTATTCAGACAAAGCGCCCAAAAATTATGCCAAAAATAGACAGACTCATAGAAATGCAGACTCACAGAACCACAAACAGACATTTTGTAAAAAGAGAAAAATAATAGAATCTCTGATCTCTAAGACAAAGTAAAAACAAACAGAATTAAATGAATAACGTATTCGGAAGTAAAATCCACACACCAATATAACTTTTAAAATTACAAATGTACTTTCTCTTAGTGTATATTTAATTTAATTATTCAAAAAGTAAAAATTACTAGGTCTTTCAAAACCGGAAAAAATAAATTTTAGTTCTTTAAATTTGAAAATTTTTATTTAGAAGAAAAGCCGAGTCACTGCCACAGAATTAAATCCTGAATTAAACAAATCATTTTCCTTGTTAGATTTAAGAAAATATACTCCACTCTCGATGGAAAAATTATAACCGTATTTTATACTGATTCATTAGTTAACTACTCGAAAATAATAAATTTACAGCGTTTCTCAAAATAAACGAAACAAAAAGTTTAGTTTATTTACATTATATCCAGGGAGGGGAGAGATGGTCCCGAGCAGGTAGAAATGTCCCGTTCGATAGAACTCCAACCTAAATATAACTCTATCTGGAATCACTCGAAAAGATTAAATTTATTCTGTTGTTTTAAAAACTGACAAAAACAAAAAATATATATATTCGATAATTCAATATTTTCGATACTTTTAGTAATATAACACACAAAAAAATATATTCAAAATGTAATTTTGGCTTGACTTGCTAATTGAACATATTCAAAGTTCTGTTTAGATAAAAATTACCTATTTTTATTGTTACATCATAAAAAATAGTAGTCATATTCTTTATGGTAACTGACATTACTCAAAAAGGAATGTAATTTATTATATAAGATATAATTATCATTAATATTTTTTAGGCAATTTTGATCCAAATTGACCCTTAGATATGTTTCATTGACAAATAAAGTTAATTTTACATTTGAATATTTTTTAGTATTATTAAACTAATGCAGTAAATTGTTCTAAATGTAATGTAAGCTACCATGGAATGACCTTAAAATTTTAAACGTTTAACCTCCATCTCAAACTACTAAAATCTTCCGAAATCCACATAAATATTTTAAATTAATAACAAAATTAATGAGACCATATTCGAACCATTCATTAAGCAAAGACAGTTTCTCTAACAAATGAAATTACTAACATCATCTTAAAATTATTTGTTAACCGTAGAATTTTTTTTCTATTTATTTTTTATTCATAATAATGAATGAACATTATTAATTAAAAGGGCAGCGATAAATTTACAATATACCTCATAAAAGTAACAATACACATCAGAATCAATCTCACTATACATTAACTCCGAGTATCCGAGCTGTAAATTGGGTTTCGTGTTAGATACTTCTCATAGCAATTTCGGTAACACCTCGGAGATTGAAAAAATACTATATCTCCCGTATTAATGAATATAGATACTTGTGAAATGCGACATAGATGGCAATTTTTTTAAAACAATTCAACTAGTGTACTTTCTGTATGCAATATAATTTATGAGCTTTCTTTCTTTAATTTAGATTACACTTTTTATACTTAATTAGAAATTACAAATAATCTCCAATTTGTGCACTTTTTTGTACACTCTTTGAATACTTTTTCTAGATTAATACACTTACTCAAAACCAAGTCCTCCGGTTAGATACTGCGTACAGAGAAAAAATTAAAGTCTTCTGATAGAAAATTATAATAAGCTGAATGTATCTTGCATAAAAAAAATATAGCCGACCAGACGTGAGCAGTGATTTAAAGTAACTTTTATCGCACGGCACTATTCGGGATTTAAATTCAAATTTGACAAGTGGCAAGAAGAAATGTAGTCTACCATAAATATAAGCTTACCCGACCGAATTTGTGTTGGGTTTGGGCACATAATTAGATTACTCTATTTGATGACAGATGACAATTTGAATCAAACCGGTAGCAAAAAAGATATATGAAAGCGGAACATCATAATCTATTTAGGCTAAAGTAAAATATGATCTGATCACACGATCATACACAAAGTTGTCACAAATGTCCCACTTTTCACAGATTCTTCACTCTATGACATTGCAATGTTCTTACAGAATACAAATAATGGTCATAAATATTTCATCTCAACAAATGATGCCACATTCATGGTCAAAACGCGACAGTGTGTGATCAAAGTAATATTGCAGTCACATCAAATTCATTTTGAGGTAAATAAAATTTTACCCTTAGAATGCACAAAACACATTTAAAATTTCTCATATATCTATTTAGCAACCTACCTGATTCAAGAAGCATAGAAAACACATGTGGTTTAAGTAGTAAATTTAAATAAATATCTCATTTGAATTTAAAACGTGTTCATTTTTAAAAGCCTTGCTAAAATATATCTTTTATGTAATTAATGATGCTGTTTTAGCTTTGAAATTTATGTTTATTAGACATAGTAATTAACAATCTGGACATTTAAAAAAAAAGACAGTCAAAATATCTTGCAGACTTTAAAGTTAATAGGGGGAATAAATGTTTTTAGTTAAAATAAATATAATCATTTAAACATATCCGGTAACTGTTAATTTTACCTAGCACAATTAATGCTAATGAACATTAAATTGCTTCAATGAAATTTGTGTTAAATTAAACATTCTCAAAAAAGCGTTTGATTAAATTATCATTTAAATGTATGTTTTTCAACTCTGGTGAGTTATTAAATGCTAGTACCCGAACTTTTTGTTCTAAAATGAGATCAATAAAGTACGAGTCATTACAGCAAACATGAATGCAGTTTCTTTTTGGTCTTTTTTATACGTATCGTAACTGAAAATTATCCGTGTCAAATCCTTAAACATACACAAGTCTTAATTACACTGTCCGAGGTATTTTTTTTATATAAATCATCTATCTTTTTCAAAATCAGATATTATTACAAAAAAATTAAACTTTGATGGTATAGCGCAGCTCATACAGCTATTATATTGGAAATGCACTAAAATGCATTTTATGTTACATTAAAATAACAGTTTTTCACAGCGTAAATAATAATATAATATGTTTACTCAAACAATATATTTATATACACCATATACTGTATTACAATTGCTACAAGTGACGTTAAAAAATACTTTCCAGGTCAACTATGTATTTATTATAAATACTTTTCGGGAAAATTAGAATTTGTAAACATATTTGTAATTTGAAAACCAACAGTTGGTTGCAAAATATAAACCAAGCCTTTTTTAGCACTTTCCAACAAAGTTGAAAAGTGCTTATGCATTCGGTTTGTCTGCCCGTCTGTCCGTCTGGCCGGATGGCCGTCTGTCCGTCTGTCCGTCTGTCCGTCTGTCCGCGCTCTAACTCCCGTAAATATCCTCGGATTGCTATGAAATTTTTATACGTTATTGAGGTTTACCCTAACACGAACCCTATTGAAAATGAAGTATCTGCCATGATTAGTTTATCTACAGGGCAAATCAAAAGTTTCCCATTACATTACGGCCTATGGGGGAAAACCGTTAATATACTCGGATTGCTATGAAATTTTTATACGTTATTGAGGTTTACCCTAGCACGAGCCCTATTGAAAATGAAGTATCTGCCATGATTAGTTTATCTACAGGGCGAATCAAAAGTTTCCCATTACATTACGGCCTATGGGGGAAAATCGTTAATATACTCGGATTGCTATGAAATTTTTATACGTTATTGAGGTTTACCCTATCACGAGCCCTATTGAAAATGAAGTTTCTATTATGATTAGTTTATCTACAGGGCGAATCAAAAGTTTTCCATTACATTACGGCCCATGGGGAAAAATCGTTAATATACTCGGATTGCCGTGAAATTTTAGGACGTTATTGACGTTTACCCTAGCACAAGTCCTTTTGAAAATGAAGTTTCTACCATGATTAGTTTATCTACAGGGCGAATCAAAAGTTTCCCATTACATTACGGCCTATGGGGAAAAATCGTTAATATACTCGGATTGCTATGAAATTTTTATACGTTATTGAGGTTTACCCTAGCACAAGTCCTATCGAAAATGAAGTTTCTACCATGATTAGTTTATCTACAGGGCGAATCAAAACTTTCCTATTACATTACGGCTTTTTGGGAAAAATCGTTTTAAAGGAATTTTAAAAATGTTATACCCTGTCAAACATATTAAAATATGCATTCTATAAAATATAAGGTGAAAATGTAACTATTATTCATTTACAGGGCCACACAAAAGAATTCCAATAGATAATGGTAAAAGGAAGAGTTGTGTGTGACATATTTCAAATATATTAAGCTTTTTCATGTATAATAAAATTGATATATGTCACTGAAGCTTAATATAAATTATACGCTACTGTGTTGCATAATATGAAGTACATAGCTTTTACAGGGCCATACAAAAGATTTCAAATAGTATATTCTTTCCGAAGTACCGTATATGTGTCTGATGATGGCTGATGAAGGGATGAAATGCATTTTAATTATGATATTCGCGTTTATATTTCGCTAACTATATGCAAATTATATGGTGTTTATAAATGTTATAGTTGATATACAGGGCTACCTAAAAGAGCTCACCAACGTTACTGAATATGAGCGTAAATTATTTAAACGTGGTTCTTAAATAAGCTATGCATTTTTACGCTGAGCTGCATTCAATTTACTGAGAAAGGTTTGCAGAATATAGATAAAGGGATATACAGGGCCACGCAAAGAATTCGGTACATGGACGCCTATGAATGATGATTTATGAGAACGTGATTTCAGTTGTTTTAAAAGTGTTTTAGTTTACAATAAATTGTAGCCTAATGCTGACGTGTAATAAAGATACAATGTAAACTACAGGGCTGAACAAAAATAACTATGTATGTTTCCATCTAATAGTATGAATTGCTGAATAAGAAATTTCAAGCTACTGGGTATTTTCTTGCTAAGCTAAATTTTCCCATTATATGAACTGACATATGAAATACAGGGCTGTTTTAATGTACTGGAATACATGTTTGGGTATATTTGGCTATGCACTATTATTTCCCTAAATAACAAAGTTTTGTTAAAGATTTCATTAAGTGTTGGAAAGTGCTTCATAATCTATGCTTAACGCATGATTTTTCTTACTTGTTAAACGTACAATGTATTTACATGTAAAAACATTTACATAATGGATAAATACAGTATCAATTTGTTCGTTAAAGTAATGAAAAATCTTTTAGTACTTGTGTTATTCCCAAGATATTGAAACTCATCTAAGTAAAAGTCACTTTTGTGATGTAAAGATCTTGGGATAAAATATTTCTTTTTAAATATGAGTAATTTTAAGTTTTTAAATCCAGTTCATCTATAGTCGATTAATAAATCATTTAAAACCCCTTTTTAGTTAATTTTCTTTATTTTATGCATTTTACAGGGGGTGATCAAATGAAAAAGTGCAAAACGACGTAAAAACGTAACAGTAAAATGTTTGCATATTCCGCCGTAGGAGAACGTAGAGAGAAATCTCAGGATGCGATTGGAGCCTCTGATTGGGATCGGAGAATGCGCCGACGCCCGCTTGCGCAGTAGAGAGCAGAGGATCTTATAAAAGGGGCGTCCAAATGATGCGGCAGTCCTTATGAAGACAGGAGGCGTTCGCGTTGCAAAATTCGACGACTAAGGTGCAGCGAGGTGTTATCCGATTTCTGACTGCAGTTTATCACCCAGACTCTCACGGCCTGCAAGAAAACGGGTACTCCAGTTTCTGGCAGACTTGTCAGAGACACATTTCTTTCCGTAAACTGTCAATATCAGGGGATGAATTGCAGCGGGTTTATCACCTTCCGCTGTCAGAAATCTGATAACACCTCTCTGCACATCAATCGTAGAATTTTGCAACGCAAACGCCATCCTGTCTTCATACGGACTCCCGCGTCATATGGATGTCGTCGCTTTTGATAAGAGCCTCTGCTCTCTACTGCGCATGCGGGCGTCGGCGCATTCTCCTATTCCAGTCAGAGACTCCAATCGCATCTTGAGATGTCTCTTTACGTTCCCCTATGGCGAAATATGCAAATATTTAACTGTTACGTTTTTACGTCGTTTTGTACATTTTCATTTGCTCACCCCTTGTACTTAACCCATTAACGGCCGAATTACTTTCTTCCCTAAAATTTAAATTTTGTATTTCCCACCACTTTTAAAATCAAATTAACTTTTATCTAAATTTATCGAGGATTCTGTCTCATGAAAGAAGGTATATATTTATCTGCCTCTTTACTGGTGGGAAAACCATTTTCTTGCTGTTTTTGTAACCGTCCTCAAAAGAGGACGCTGGGCGTTAATGGGCTAAGTATCATGGCAGTTTATTATTAAATAAATTGCCATATACCTCTTCCGGAGAAACACCTGATGATTCTTACATTAATAATTATAGCATTAGAAAATGCAGATTTTAAAATAAGGTTATGGAATATTTATTATGATAATTAGAATTTGATTTTATCTTGTGTAACATACAACTTGAAAATATACACTGGTATTATATATTAAATTTTGGCTACGATTTTATATACACTTCTTTAGTTTTTTCTGCAATTAATAAGAAATTAAATTGGTTTGAATAAATTAATTTTCAAATTAGATTTATTGTATAATAAGTAAAAATCCCTGTCGGCTTGGCCCATAGGCGGAGGTAGATTTCGAAAGGTGCTCATTTCAAAAAAAAAAAAAAAAAAGATTACTCAGTTTAACAATTTTATTTGTCCTCTTTTGAAAAATTTTTAATTTCATTTTTCTGTAAGGACTGGTTTTATCAGAATCATCTGAAGATAAATTCGGATAAATTGCCCATTTTGACAACATATTTTTAACACTAGAACGGCGGTAGGGGTCATTTTGACACCTGAGCACTTTCGTCCTTGGATCACTTTTGTTTGGTTGGAAGAAATCGTTTGAAATTTTTTGACTTTTCCTAAATAGATAACATATATTTCTTTTAAAAAATCAGCATTCTAGATTTGTTAGTTTTTGAAATGTTTGCATGTATTCCTAAAACGGCGGACGGGGGTCATTTTGACCCCTTTGGTAAAATAGTCTTTGTACGCGAAGCATTGTGAAACCATGAGAAAAATTCAGTGATAAGCTTTTTTTCGGATGCATTTATACTGTCTCCCAGAGAAATACAAACCAGGGTGTCCACACTATATTATTATTTCTAAGATAATTGTTTTCCTTTGTTAGCTTTTTTCCATTATTTTAAAAAAAAATATTAAAAAAAAAAAAAAAAAAAAAAAAAAAAAAAAAAAAAAAAAAAAAAAACAGGTGCAGGGTTTTTCATACTTACATTTCTTTTCAAAAATAGACAAATGTATTTTCGCATTTGTTACTTTTGTTAGTTCAGATTACTCGCAGCAGGTGGTAACCGTAGGGGAGGGATTTTATGATTTGAGTACGAATTCCATTGTTCCTAAGGCAGGCAGTTGAACGTAAATCTTCCCGCTTTCATCGACAGAAGGGTTTCAATTTTTTGGCCATAATCCCTTTCTTTGCACCTGTCTGTTTTCGTTCGTTTGAATGATACGCTGAAACATAAACTCTGCCGTTTGCTGATATTCTGACTTTTTTCCATCTTATTTTCAAATTTTACAAAATATGTCTTATAAGCGAAAAAGAGGTCTTACTAATGAAGAAATTAAAAAATTGTTGCAGGAGCTCTCTGAAAATGAGTCTGACGGAGGTGAAAATGATAATTTTTCTGTAGAATCTGAAGATGAATTTCAGACACAAACTATTAGTGAATCCGAGGACAGTGATGTGAACGAAGAACAGCTAAGCAGAAATAAACGAAAAAAAGCGGATCAGGGTATTATCAAAACTGTTTTCACTGCCCCTGATAACACTATCTAGAATGAAATAAATTCTAAAAATTCAGCTTGCGGCCGTGTTCCTGCTTATAATGTTCTAAAAGAAACGGCGGGACCGACATCTTTTGCAAAGACTCGTGTTTTTGAGGACAAAGTGTCTAGTGCTTTCAAGCTTTTCATTGACGATGCTATCTTGTTGCATATAAAGAAATGTACAGAATCAGAAGCTCATCGACAACGTGGAAATAACGACTGGAGTTTATCTCTAGCTGAGTTAGAGGCTTTTGTTGCTATATTATATATTCGTGGAGCAACAGGAGCAAAGAGTTTAGATTTATATTCATTGTGGTCTGAAGCATGGGGCATACCATTTTGCAAAGAAACTATCTCAAGAGAATAAAAAGATTTCTTCAAGGAAATAAAAAGATTTTTGAGGTTTGACGAAAAAACAACAAGATCTAGTCGATTACAGACTGATAAATTTGCTCTTGCATCTGAAATGTGGAATAAATTTATTGAAAATTGCAAAACATGCTACCGACCAGGACAAAATATTACAGTTGATGAACAATTCTTCCCATCTAAAGCTAGATGTAAATTTACGCAATATATGCCAAATAAACCTGATAAATTTGGAATAAAATGTTGGTTATCTGTTGACGTTGATACTAAATACCTCTTGAATGGATTTCCTTATCTAGGAAAAGATGAAACAGCAAATCCTCAACTACGTTTATCTGAAAATGTTGTCATGAAATTAACAGATCACCATCAAAACAAAGGGAGGAATATTACGACAGATAATTACTTTACTAGCATCAAATTAGCTGAAATGCTAAAATCTAAAAATACAACTTTGGTTGGTACAATGAAAAAGAACAGAAGAGAAATTCCTATAGCTTTGAAAAATATGCGCAGTACTCTTTATTCATCGAAGATAGTGGAACATGATAATATGACACTTACCAACTATCAAGCCAAACGAAACAAAAGTGTTTTTCTATTGAGCTCATTACATTCTACTGTAAAAACTGAGGACAGCCTGAAAAAGTTGCCAGATTCAATAGATTATTACAACGCAACAAAGTGTGGTGTGGATATTCGTGATCAGATGTGCCAAAAATACTCCGTTAAATCTGCTTCTAGACGATGGCCTGTACATATCTTTTTCAATATTTTGGATCATGCAGCTTTGAACGCTTGGATAATTTATAAAAGTGTAACAGGCAAGCCCATCAGTAGAAGAGATTTTCTATTGAAATTAGGAGAGGAATTAAGAATGGTTCTTATGGCTTCAAAACTCCCAAAGATCCTTCCTGAATCTTCAGAAAAAACAAACGAAAATAAAGTGGATATAAAGAGAAAAAAGTGTCAAGTACAGAAATGCAATGGAAACAAATCTCAAGAATTTTGTGCATCGAGTTCCAAAGTTGTGTGCGGAAAATGCACTGGAAAAATTGTTAAAAATTATTTTTGTATCAATTGCATTAATCTCTAATACATGTACGGGACTATGTTAAGCATTAAAAAAATTCAAACGAAATGCTTTAGATATAAACCATTCAGCTACATTTATAATGAAATAAAGGAAACAACAGAATACGTTTCTCATTTATTGGATTCAGAGTGTGGTTCATTCGGTGAGTAAGTAGATTTTAAAAAAATTGTTATTTTAAAAATTGTGCTTTATTTTAGTTAACATTGGTTTTAATTTTTGAAAACATTTAATTTAAACTATTTTTTATGTCAAATTAATGAGTTTTTTGAGTAGTTTAGTATGTACCAAATTGATCGCCTTGCAGCCGTTACATACACAGTACTTTAAAAATTAAATAAAATATCGAGTAATATTAACTATGAATTATGAAATACAGGGAAATTACATATTTGTCACAATGTATGCCATTTAAAATTGTTTTAGCATTGTTATTTCAGTAGTTTCATCGAGGGGTCAAATTGACCCCTTCCGCCGTTCCAGTAGGTAAAATTTTGCCGCCGTTCTAGTGTTAAATACATTCTGACTTTATTAAAAAAATCGACTAATACGGCACATTATATAGTTCCTAAATAACAAAAGACTGTCAACAGAATGGTTTGAGAGCAAAATTGAATTTAAAAATGAGTTATAAAATAACCAATTTTGAATACAACCTAAATTCTTAATCATGATAGCTTCGGGAAATTTTGCCCGAAGTAGCCATTTTGACAGCATTTTAAAAAATATATTCAGCTTTTATCAAAAAACTGACCAATACGAGACATTGTACAGCTCGTAAATAACAGAACCTGTCAATTGGATGCGTTTGATAGCAAAACTGAATTTAAAAATGAGTCAGAAAATACGCAATTTTTTTATTTGAATGCTTCCTCAAATTTTCGATAACGATAACTTCTCGAAATTCTGTTCAAAATACCCTTCATGGCAGCCTTTTTGAAATATATTCTGTCTTTATCAAAATATTGAACATTGCGTCATATTATACAGTTCCTAAATAACAGGGCTTGCAAATTGGTATAAAAATGGTAAAAATAGTAAAATGGCTAGTAAAAATGGATTTAAAAATGAGTCACACAAAACGCAATTTGTTATTTGAATACTTCCACAAATTTCCTATCACGATTACTTCGGAAAATTTTGTTCAAAATACCGTTTTTGGCAGCCTTTTTTGAAATATATTCTGTCTTTATAAAAAAACTGACCATTGCGTCAAATTATATACCCAACAAACACATAACTGGTGGGCCTGTAGAGGCGTCGTTAGCGGTGGCCTAAAGTGTTTGATAACGGCCCGCCATCTTTGGCCGTAACGGCTCCGTCAAAAAACTGTCACGCCGGCCAGAACGCGGCCGCAAGATCATGGCCATGAATACAAGAAGTTGCCCACAAATGTGCCATTAACGTTTTTATCAAAAATATCAGACAGCCACAAACTGGCCACAATTATTCTTTTAAAGGCCATTAAAAATAAAAGCTGGCCAGGAGATCCCCCTCACCCAGACATTCGTGTTTGTAAGAATTAATATTTAAACATGAATTCAAAATTTGTTCTATAAAAAATATTTGCTGGAAGGTTATTTAAATGATAAACTGTCTTTGCATGTAAAACAAATATACTAATAATTTTTATGTACACTTTTCAAAAAAGTTATAAATTTACTTTATTTATAAATTTACAAAAAAATTTTCAAAATTCATATTTTCAAAAATTTCCAAAGCATATAAGTTGAAAATGAAATTATTTGTTTATTATTTAATTATATGCTTTAAAAATTTACATGTAATGCAATTAAAAATAATTTTTAAAGCATATAATTAAATAATAAACAAATTCATTTTCAACTTATAAGTTTTGGAAATTTTTGAAAAATTTGAAGATAAGTAAATTTATAACTTTTTTGAAAAGTGTACCTAATGATTAATAATATATTGTTTTTTTATGCAAAACACTTTATAATTTAAACAATCTTCCAACAAACATTTTTTATGGAACAAATTTTGAATTTATGCTAGTGATGCATGTATTAAGTTAAATGCTTTATGTTTTTTTTCTTTTATTCTCATTGGTTTTTAGACTTAAGAGGCTACTTCAGCCAAGCGAAAAGACCCAATAAATAATGCCGATCCTACAGAAGGAATTTATAAAGATATCTCGGTTGCATTCCAATACTTTTAAATTACTTATTTCTTTTATTTTATTTTGTTTATTATCTGTTGCATTAAATTGCTGAGATCGATTCGTAGACAATTTTTTTATTTTTTCTATTTTTATTGTAGATTTTTTCTGAGGATGCTTTCACTTTCGTAACCGGTTCCGAAAGTAAAAACATTCTCATTAAAAATATCTGCAAACAAAATAGAAAAAGTAAAAAACGGCCTTTGTACAGATTAATTTCAGCTATCTGATAGGAAAAATATCGTTTCAAAATATTAAAATGTAACAGAGATATCTTTATTGATTTCTTCTATAGGATTAATATTACCGAAAGAATCGTTTTGCTTGACTGAAGTAGCCTGTTAATGGTTGTCACCAATATATTATATTTATTCATTAAAGAATTATTATGAAACCTGTCGAATATTTTTTGCATCATTTTAATATACAAAAGAATTTTCATTTAGATTTTATTCTAATAATTTAATAATCAAACATTACAAATATATATATATATATATATATATATATATAACAATAATATTTGCTATTTAAAAAATATATTATTTTAATCTTTTCATATTAGCTGAGAATTATTTACAGTAATTGAAAATGTATCAAAGTTTTGAATGATCTGACAATTTTATTTAATTGTTTAATGAATGAAATATTTTCGATGAAAAATTGTTAATTTTTTTCGCTCAAAATAAAAAAAAAAGAAAAAACCATTATTCACAGTCATGTTACTTATAACGTTAAAGAAGCTATTTTAAGAATCTAAAATGAAACCGATAGCTATTTTATCGAAAATAATTCAACAAACCTCTATAAAAAAGAATTTTTTTAAGTCAAAGAAACACTATTAAATGGTATTTTGCACAATTTTATACGAGACACATGAAATCGCTCTTTCTCACTTCTAATATATGAAAAGAAAAATAAATTTTACCTTTAAGAATCAGTGTAAACTTTATTTAAATTAAACTATTTTATTTTTTGCAATATTTTTAATGACATGCACAGTAGAAAACAACAATTGTTATATGAAAATATGATTAACTTTCAAACTTTTAAAAAATTCTTAAAAGTCTATAATTTTAAATTAGCTGCTTTTCCTAATTTATACAAAACTTTAAAATAACGAACAAGCGATGAATAGCGGAGTATAAAGTAAATATTATTTTATATTTGTTAAAATACAACTGCATTTTTAAAAACGTATGTCTTAAAAATGAATATGTTTCCTATTTTTCTATTAGGTTCCAGAAACAAATAATCGTAATGTCGATGCAAAAAAAAACTCAAGAGGTTATAATGAATTATAATTTAATAATTCCTCAATGAATAAGTATAATAAAACATACCTATATTGTGCTAAAATATCCAAATTGAAGGTAGCATTCGTTAAACACGCTTTCTCTTTCTTATGTGACGGTCTAACTGAAATGATCTGCTTATCAGCACACCGTCCAAACATTCTTGGAAAATTCCCCCCTGTACTTGTTGACCTTGAAGGAGAGCATGTATTCTCCTAAGGGCCAAACAGATCTGACCACTTTTTGCTCGTCGAATCGTTTATTGTGGCGACATGATGTTTTGATCTTTAATGAGTTTTGTTTGAAAGGGACGGTTATCCGACATATGAAAAACAATAGATGGCTTTATCTGTATTTTTTTTAATGAAAATATAATAAAGCAAATAAATACATATAAATGTTAGGAATTTAGCTGATACAGGGAATTTTTTTTTCCTTTGAATCAGAATTTTAAATTCCCCCCCCCCCGGGAATTTTATTTAAAATGCATATATATTTGAAATCATATTAAAAATTTCCGTTTTAGAAACAGTTTATATGCTCCCTCCCTTTTTTTTCTTTTTTCTTTACTGACTGGCATTCAGCAAAAAATTCTTGTTGAAACAATTTAAATGCTATTTCATCCATTTTGTTTGCAACAAATAACCTTTTTTATAGAATTAAAAAATATATACATAAAAAAATTCACATTTATCAGTAAATATCTTGTAAATATTTTGTATAATATGCATTTCCAGTGAATGCATCTTACTGTATTTAAATCTTTGTATTGTTCCAATTTCTTAAAAATTTGTGTTCTGTTTATTTTGGCTATTAAAATCCATATAAATTGAATAATATATTCATTATTTCCAGTATGACCACAGAAATATATCCATGCAAAGCTATCCGCGCTTGCAGATGCAAATAAATCAAAATACATTCTTTCTTTTTTTTCTAATAACACCATTTTTCAAATTTTAGAATGATCTTTCCTAGAAAAAAAAAAAAAAAAATGCATGTACGATTAAAAATTATTTTATGCATGTATGCTAAAGTTTTGCATGACTGAGTAATTGGGAGGAGGGGGGGGGGTGTGGACATGGACTGCTTTAGGGACAATCTAAAAGCGTTTTTCTGTTTTGATATTTATTTTAAAATATTTTACTATATTTTAAATATTTATTCATTTTTTTTCAACTTTTTTTTATAAATAATGAATGCAACAGTGTGCCGGCGAAGAAAAAACTTGGAATTCTGTATACATTTTGAGCACAATTTTTATTTTTTATATAAATATTTTCAAACTAAGTAAAATATGTCATCTATTTTATTGTTTTAAATATAAATCTCGTAAATAAATCTCTCCTTATTAAAACTCAGATTTAAAGTAACTTTTGAAAGAAATAAAGACCAAAAATATATACATTTTCTCTCATAAAATAAAAATACTGGTCAGTTTATATTAGCCCTCTGCTTTCTAGATGTTGGAGGGCCATTACTTTTTTGCCCGAAACCGACCATTAAGAGTTTACCGGTAAACTAAATGCAACAGTTCTGTCATCGCCGAGCCTTTAACGGCTCGGCGATGACTGCCGCAATTAGCGGCGGCTCACTTGCGGTACAGCATTGTTTTTGTACAAATGGCCTTAACTCCTTTTGGCCGTGACGAATCCAGCTTACGGCCTTAACTAGAGTGTTTGTGGGGTAGTTCCTAAATAAGAGGATCTGCCATTTGGATGCGTTTTAAAAAAATGAATTTAAAAAAGAGTCAGAATGTAAGCAGTTTGGATTAGAGGTTTTTTCTTCAACTCTAGTTTTTGCTTAATTTATTTTTGCTATACGAATTGGTCCTATGAAAAACTTGTCAATACAAAAGTTGTAGATATTATTAAAAAGATGTAAAATAAATTTTATTGGATTTGGTATTTTAAGAATTGACGAAGTTATGGATTTTTGACTTTTTTCAACCCCCCCCCTTTTTGTATTTGTTTTAAAATTTTTCTTGTGGGTAAGAAACAGTCCTATCAAAAACTTGTAAATACAAAAGTTTTAGATAATTTTGAGATCATTTATACAAAATTTATTTGAATTTGATATCTTTAAAATTGACGAAGTTATCATTTTTTTCTCCTAAAAAACGTGATTTTTTCGCCCCTTGAGCCTATTTCTAAATTTATCGAAAATCTGTCATGCATAAACTTTTGGCCCATTTTTAAGACGTAATATAAACTTTAAACTGATTCGATATCTATTTTAATTAAGAAGTTATGGCTTTTTTCGGTTTTCACAAAACCCCTCCCTATTTCCACCCCCTTTGACCGATTTTTCCCATTGACAAACTTAGCCGAGATTTTATAATCCTTGATTTTATGTATGAGTTTCGAAGGGATTGAAGCAGAACTATAGAAGTTATCGTGTCCATAACAAAGTAATATATATGTGTATATAGATATAGATATAGATAGATAGATAGATAGATGTATAAACTTTTTTACTGATGGTAGTTTTGAAGTCTAGAGGTCATGATCGACGTAGATCTGCAAAAATTTTTCAGAAATTTCAACATTGGTGCGATCGCTATAGGTAGTATTTCATACGAAATCTACCTAATAATGATTTATTTTATTACACAGAGTAATTTATAATTATCGTTAAGAATATAAGATTTTTTGATTTATTTGAAAAAGATTTAAATATTAAATATTGGATTTCGTCCATCCTTTACATTTAAGATATTAATGCTTTAGAATTTAATCCAATGCGAAATGAAGAATCCTTTCGAAGTGCTTGTTATGTTATCGTAAGTTGTGATTTCAAATTAGATGCCGACACTTAATTAATGTAAAAGTGATTAATTTGGCAACGGTTCTCTTAATTAAATTCAGTTGTGTTTAATTTATATAAAACTTGTTTAAATTAAACATGAAATGTTGATTTCTATATATATATATATATATATATATATGGATGCATTTTCTAAAAATATTTTAAAAAAATAATTAAAATTCCATGTCTTTAAACACATTTAGCTTAAAAATACACGATTTTGCTTATTTAGAAAAGAAGTTACATCGTTAAAAGAAGGAACCATTTTGCAGCATACTGCACAGAAAAATCGGACGATTTCACGGAGATTGTACTGGTAATCTAAGCGCTAGTACAATTTACTGCTTTTTAACGGACATATTTCCGTAAATTTCCGAAAAAATACGTTTTTTATTGTTCATTTGACAAAAGCCTATTCGTCTCAGATCTGCCTGTTTATCACAAAGTCCGTACACAATAGCTGCTTAAGTCAGAGAGTTCAAATTTTGTGTTCTTACAACTGAATACCTCTTTTAAAAAGACTATTATTTTAATTAAAATATTTTTTTAATATATCAGTTCATTTTTTTTTTATTATTTCTAATTGTTGCGCGCAAGTTTAAATTGATTTTAAAATCTTTAGGTTTGTAACATAAATTAATAGATTAAATAAATCACGTGAAAACGCGCTTATATGTTTTTATTTCATCATACTACATCATATTTATCATCTATTTTGACACGTGAAGTGAAATATATAAATATATATACATATATATTAATAAATCCCTATTCAATAAAATAACTAGCTGCCTCTGGAGACCAGTTTAAACTCCCTTAAACTATATTGTGTTTTGAAGTAGATATTAAACGAAAAACTCTTTGCAGTCACACTTGCCTAATTTTTTGCAATATTTTCTGAAATGAACGGGAATTTTCCCGTTAAAACTCAGTAAATTGTACTGGCGTTCCATCTGTCAGTACAATCTCCGCAGAATCGTACGTTTCTATATCTATATTGTATAGTATGTAGATCGGTCGGAAATCGCACGTCAAACATGGCAAATTAAATGCGTTCGTACTATAAATATTTTAATAAATATTCAGTTCTTGATACAATAACTATTAGCAAAAAAGCATGATGCAAATATACATGAATATACAAAATTTATTACCAATACATGTATAATAATTCAAGTTGTATGAAAGAGCTAATAAGTTATATAAATAATCGCGCTATTAAAAATGGACATGGTTTTATTTTTGTTTAAGAAAAAAAAATGAAATTAAGTAGCTTAAAATGTTTTTCGCCAAGAGGAATATGTTTATCGCCAAAGGTTTGCCTCTGGCTCTTATCATAATAATTCTTCTAAATTTTTTTTTTAATAATGCAGTTAAAATAAATCTAATCAAGATACTTTTAATAGTTTTGTAAAAATTGTACACACATACATACAAAAGAGGGGTACTTATTGTAGGTTACTTACAGTGACGGCCAAAATTGTGGACACTTTAAAGTAGCTTTCATTAAAAAAAAAATAACTACCTATTGCAGACGTCCGGGAAAAGCCCATCAGTAAATTTTGCTATATTTTCGTCGATCATGACCCCTAGATCTCAAAACCACCCTCCGCTGAAATGATGATTTACATATATATACTATACAGGGTGTCCCTAAACTACGCTAGGGGATGATAGAACACATCAAGCCAAGTAATAGTAAATAGGAAAGCAAGGGCCCCAAACGTTTTCCAAAGGAGATAGCCGCAATTAAAGTTTGGGGTCCAAAATTTCAAATACACATAAAAAACGGAAAAATTGGACGATTGATTTGCGGTTTTCACTAAAACTGTTCTTTATATTGGTGTTTTCTTGAAAATAAATTATAAAGATAAATTTCGAAAAAGGCCGATAGAGGGCGTTTTAGACTTTGAAGTAAAGAAAAACTATTTTTTGCCGTGATTTTTTGCAGTCATTAACTGGTATCGTAAGCTTAGACTTAAACTTAAATTTTGAGCTCAAATTCTGAATAGTTGGCAGTGGTTAAGTAGCACAAACTTAACTGTGTTCAGAGGGTTTGAATTTCAAATGATTATAAAAAACGGAAAAATTGTTCGATTGATTTTCGGTTTTCACTAAAACTATTCTTTATGTCGGTATTTTATTAAAAATGAATTATAAAGATAAATTTCAAAAAATGCCGATAAAGGGCGCTTTAGACTTTGGAGTAACGAACAACTATTTTTTACTTTATTTTTTACATCTGATTAAATGTTTTCGTAAATTTAGACTTAAATTTTGAGCTCAAAATCTGAATAGTTCGTAGTCGTTAAGTAGCACAAACTGAACTGTGTTCAGAGGGTTGAAATTCCAAATGATTATAAAAAACGGAAAAATCGGTCGATTCGTTTACGGTTTAACACTAGAATTACCGAGTCGGGTCATCCGTGACCCAAGACGTGGTCTTTCACTCGTATCACTGTTGCTTTTCAAAGTAAAACTTTGAAACTGATTGACTTTTCCTAAATACTTAGTATGATGCCTTAACACAAATTTGGTTGAAATCGGACTAAAACTTTTTTATATACACATCTTTATACCTAGAATTACCATTCTGGGTCATCGCGGACCCGAACAAAATAATTGCATTTTTCATTTATTTCAACAAGGATTTCAACTCTATATTTTTCAATAAGATAAGAATAGTGTAAAATTTATGTTCCACACTTACTTTTCACAAAAGAGGGAATATTCGCGGGGAGCAGGGGAGGGGGGGCATTATCACATATCTGTTATGCATTTGGAAGGTAAATGTGTGAGTTTTTATGGTACTTCAAACTACTGTAAGGATTATGTAAATAGTTGTTTTCTATTTTATACCTTAGAAAGTAACTAAAAACATTATTTTGCTCCTCATAAGCCACATGGAGAAAAAAAATGTTTGTGGCATTTGACTTTCGCACATTTACAGTAATGGCATCACTACGGAAGTTTCTTGAATGAGAAACTTTTAAAATTGTAACGTGAATTGTCCTTAAATGACTTTAGTGAAGAAATTAAGTGATGAAGTTACTATTGTCATTATCTGATGATGCTGACAATCTTGATATAAATGACGAAACAATTTTTCTTAAAAATGATAATAAAATTTCATTGTTCAAATCCAATATATGTAATAGTAAGCTGAATGCAAGTAGCCAAAAAAATACAGTGGGAAAAATAAAGAAACACAAATAAATTTTAATTATTTTTCAGAAAATTAAAAATAAAAGAATTCACTTTTTCGAAATAATTCTAAAAAATGAGAAAGATACAAAATAAATCACTCTTTGAAGCGATTTGAAACATCGAACTATATAGACGGTAGTGCTGCAATGTTCAATATGCAAAATCTGATTCAAAATCTAGTGGTCATAATACTTCGGGAATTTTTAAAGATACAACAGATTCTAATGTACGAAGAAAAGTCTTCTTGCTAAAATTATAAATAAAAGCATTGCAAAAAAAAGTGAAGATATCAGTCTATGCACCAGCACTGAAATTTCAAAGAAATAAAGAATGTTATCACATAAAGCAATGCTAAGACAAATAAACTAACATGTTCGCGGAAACTGCTTATAACTTGTGTGGGCATTATGCACAGAAAAAAAAGAAAAAGAAAAAAAGGCATAGAATTTTGTATGAATTGATTGGATAGTAAACTGTATAAAACGTAAAAGTGTAAGTAAAAAAATCACGAATATGTATATATATTTAAATTTATTGTATTTAACTATCTAATTGATCTGTAGGAACATTATTACACAATTTAAATCGATAAATCGTATGTAATATATTATTAAAAAGGTATAAAAATCTCAAAGCAATTTTTTTAAATAAAAAAAATCCTTTGTGGTATTTATTCTTAAAATTTCATATTATGTAATTGTCTAAATGCTACATTGTATTAATTATTAATTAAAAATTATTGTATTCATCGTCAATAATTATTGTATGTCTTTACCTTCCATATAAAACAAGAAAGGCGTCTTTCAAAGCTGTGGGTCAGATGTGACCCATTCCGGTATTTCTAGGTATACAAGAAACGCGGTAATTCTAGTGTTAAAGTAAAACTATTCTTTAGGTCAGTATGTTAAAAATAAATTTTAAAGATAAATTTCAAAAAAATTCCTTAGAGGGCGCCTTAAACTTTAGAGTAACCAACAGCTAATTTTAACTGTTTATTTTTATCTAATTAAATGCTTTCCATAACTTATTAAATGTTTTCGAAATCTTAGATTTAAACTTAAATTTTGAACTCAAATTCTGAATCGTTGGTAGGGGTTAAGAAGCGCAAACTAAACTGTGTTCAGGAGTTGAAATTTAACCCCCCTCCCCCATCGAACATAGTTCACTTTTGCGCTACTTAAACACTCCAACGATTCAGAATTTGATCTCAAAATTTAAATCTAAACATTTGAAAGAATTTAATGAGATTTAAAAAAATAACGGTTAAAAATAGTTGTACGCTACTCCAATGTCTAAGGCCTTATCAGCAATTGTGAAATTTATCTTTAAAATTTATTTTCAAGAAAACACTGATTTAAAGAGTAGTTTTAGCAAAAACCGCTAACGAATCGACTAATTTGTCTGTTTTTTATAATCGTTTGAAATTTAAATCCTTTGAACACATTTCAGTTTGTGCTACTTAAACACTCCCAACTATTCCGATTTTGAGCTCAAAATTTAAATTTAATCTAAGTTTACGAAAACGTTTAATCAAATGCAAAAAATAACGTAAAAAATAATTGTTTATTACTCCAGAGTCTAAAGCGCCCTCTATCGGCGTTTTTTGAAATTTATCTTTATAATTCATTTTCAATAAAATACCGACATAAAGAATAGTTTTAGTGAAAACCGCAAATAAATTGACCAATTTTTCCGTTTTTTATAATCATTTGAAATATAAATCCTCTGAACACAGTTAAGTTTGAGCTACTTAACTACTGGCAACCATTGAGATTTTGAGCTCAAAATTTAAGTCTAAGCTTACAAAACCATTTAATGAGATACAAAAAATAGTTTTTCATTACTTCAAAGTCTAAAGTGCCCTCTATCGGCGTTTTTCGAAATATACCTTTATGATTTATTTTCAAGAAAATACCAACATAAAGAATTGTTTTAGTGAAAAACGCAAATCAATCGACCGATTTTTCTGTTTTTTATGTGCATTTGAAATTTTGCACCCCAAACTTTAATGGCGGCTATCTCCTTTGGAAAACGTTTGGGACCCTTGGTTTCCTATTTACTATTACTCGTCTTGATGTGTTCCATCACCCCCTAGCGTATATACCATTAGTTTAGGAACACTCTGTATATTGTTTCCGACATACAATGTTATTAATTAATGGGCAGATTTTTCCGGTAGGAATTGATTTTCCGATTTGTTCAAACACGACTATACTAATAATGCAATATATCAGTCCATTAGTCACTGAATGTAATCGACAGCTTAAAAATATAGTAAAGACTACACGAAAGTTGAAATTTCGGATACAGAAACATAAATGTAACCAAATTTTTGACATAATTTTAGGAATGAGTTTGATGGAAGAGAAATGATTTGTAATTAAAAAAGTCCGTTCGATTAGCAACGGGAGGAAGAGGTAGCTTTCATATGTCTTATTTTTTTCAAAAAAAAAAAATAAATAAATCAAGTTATATTTTTTAAACATACGAAACTAAAGCTAATGGAACTCGATTATAATAGATGCAATACTAGTTTTGGCCAATACTTAATATGAACGGCAATTTAGCGAAATTTCTAAGATTTATATAAGCTGGTTTTCATAAATTGATTTTTATTTGGTAGCTGAATTCGACTATATCTAGAAGTTCCGTTATTTTAAAACAACATGATGCGAAAAACTAATCAATGAACTTGGACGAGAAATGAGTAATTCCTGTGAACATGCATACTGTTATCGAAATCGGTTGCTATATACAAGTGTTACCACATGCAAATAGATTTTTAAAAATGTCACCGACATTATGAATTTAAACTGCTATACCTCAGTCATTTTTTAAATGAACACTAAACAAAATAATATTCAGGTACCTTGTATCAAGATCAAACTCTTAAAAACTGCCTTTTTAAAATTTCTAATTTCTTTTTTCAGTTCATATTTACAATTTAATATATTTTTTATATTTTTAATATTTTCCAATTTGTAACAAGATGGCAGACAAAGTTGGCCAGCTAACTTGGTTCAGACATTAATATTTTATATGTAGACACCTAGCTGCATCCAAATCGGTCCATAAATAAGTGTATTATCGCGTGAAAAAAATCAGTTCATTTCAAATTGTTAGCCACGTTAGAAATTTAAAAAGCTATAATTCAGCCATTATTTAAGATATACACGAAACAAAAAATGCCTCGTATTCTTTGTATCAAAAGCTATAACTCAGCTATTTTTTAAGATATAAACGAAACAAAAAATTCTCCGAAACCTTTGTATCAAGATAAATTACATTGTTTTTGATTTTTTTCAACTTCATTTTAAGTTAAATTAAAAAATAACAACTGGCCACCATTTTGAAATGTGTGTAATAATAAGCTCATATTAACGTATATCATTTGCAGACATAATTTTTATACTGTACTATATATATGTATGTATATATATATATACATCATGATATCTATTATATATATATATATATATATATATATATATATATACATAATGATATCTATTATCACTTTGCCACAGTATTTAAAACCCTCTCACTGAGAAGCCCGTCTATAGACGTTCCCTAAGCTCCAGATTTCACTGCAATGCAAGCAATAATTAAAATGATATAGATCGGTTGATTTAATGTAGTTTTAATACATTGTGCAATGATTAACACACTCAAGGATAACATTCATATTCGTAAATAAGATTTTTCTATAATTTTGAAAGAATCATATTTTTTTAGCAATTAAAAAAAAATGCTGAGAAAACAACATTACAATTTTGCCCTTTTGCAAGACTGTCAGAGGGTTAATAATTTGATACAAATGCCAGTTATTCTTAATTATTATTTGATTTCTAGTTATTTTTTAAAATAAAGTGTTACATAATATGAACAAGTTTTATTCCACGTTTTAGAAATATTTTTGAATATATTTCTTATAAAAATGAATAATACTATAAAAATTGCATTCAACCTTGAATATTTAAATATTTTCCCGAAAAATAATGATTGCTATAAATGAATAGTGAAACATATTATCAAATGCTCATAACAAAAATTGACCCATTTGCGAAAAGCTTATATATATATATATATATATTATTTATAAATAGTAATTGTGTTAAAAATAAAGCAAAATTTCATTTTAATTTTACAGCATTGTACGATAAACATAAACTTTCTTTGAAACCTATTCGTAGTTTAAACATATACGAAAAGCGTTATTCATTAACAAACGCATACAGTTGAAGCAAATTTATCATTTGTAACACACAGTGCTTTCCTTTTA
Source organism: Maratus speculifer (assembly GCA_964019185.1). NCBI lineage: Eukaryota > Metazoa > Arthropoda > Arachnida > Araneae > Salticidae > Maratus > Maratus speculifer. Next base: position 161,349,084 of record OZ025294.1, on the reverse strand, counting down.
CGTAATAATTACTCTGTTCGAACCTAATTGCAGCATTTTTCTAACTTAAGACTATTTTCCTAATTAGCCTTTGTTCTAAACTAGATACTTTTTTTTCAAACACTTTGTCGTTTATGTTATCTAATTATGTCTTTTCTTTTGTAAAACTGCATTTATTGTTAAAAACAGTATTTTTTTTTTTAAATAAAGCATTGTATCCTTTTAAAGAAACACGAATAAATGTTTCAATATTTCAAAAAGGCTATTTTTTTTATTCAGAATATTGTATCTTAAGTAACTAATCAAAATGCCATGAGCGATAATAAAATGGCGGTGAGGTAACATTTTTGGCAATACAAGGATGTACCGAAGCACTTTTGAGTGCGAAATAGCAGATAATTTGTGAAAAAGCAGTGAATTATTGTTTTCAGTTTCTATTATAATCCTATATATTTAATTGTTTTATTATTATTTTTTTTTGAAGAACAAAATACATGCTAGCTTTGTTTCTCGAATATACTTATTTTTTCTCACTATAAGGAGTTTCGTAATTTCAGTCTGTCGAAAAAAATGCTGTTTGTCTACCACCACATGTTCACTAATTCAATCACTAAACAACGTCCTTTCTAAGTAATGTCATGATTTTATTTATTTTTTATTATTTATTTATTTTTATTTATTTATTTATTTATTTATTTATTTGGTGTATATAGTTTTTTAAACTTAAGAGGCAATTTCTTAACACCAGTGCTATTTATAGAGGTTACTATTAGTTTTACTTTTTTTTAATCTACAGTTTCCCTTTTCTTCAAGTTTACCCTAAATAATTTCTCTTCCCAATATGAGCATTTTTCCATTTTAGTTTTCCAAATACAGTCATTCTAATGCAAAAATTCTTAAAAATATGAGTGTAAAGTATTTTTTACACAGATCAATATACAATCTGGTCTTCTAAAATTAAATACGATTTTGGATTTTTTAATTCTTGAGGTGAGAATACTAAAATATGCAAGTGATTTAAATAACTCATGAAAGAACTTAAGCAATACATTTGTAATCAATAAACTAAGAAAACACTTGCTAAAAGATGTGTGATTTTCTTTACGTAAAAATAACATTTTGAAAAAAATCCATATCTACAATAATAATTTAAAAATTCTTAATTGTGAATTTACTCTTTCGTTGTCAAATTTGTTGAAATATTCTACGAGAAAATCTTTTCCTTATTTCTACTGACATAATACCATTTTTTATCCAGCGTTTCTTTTGATTATCTGTTCATTATAATTTCCTGTAATTTTAGTAATCAATAAATCTGGAATTCGCTTTTTTTTCTTTTTTTAGAATCAAATTTCATTACTTTTTAAATTGATGACAGGACACTAAATTTTTCAAAAGCTAATCTACAAGTTATGTTGTTTAAAATGATTTTTTCATCTACATATCTTCTACAGCGCTAAGTATCATATTAATTTTCATATTTTTTTTATCTGACTGCTAATAGAAATACTTATTTTACAACATTTTGGAATCATTTAGTGCATCATTCTGAAACAATATAAAATCCCTTTTTATTAGAGAGTATTTTTTGTGAATCATATTATTAACATCTGTGGGATTCTTTCAATTTAAAAAAAAATGTTCACTTCAAGAAAACGCAATTGAATTCATAACCATCTGTGGCTTATTATACTTTTTTAAAATTATTCTTTGTATACGATCTGATAAACGACTGACACATAATTTCGTTGCAGAAAATAATCATAATACATATTACTTCTTCATGATATGATGTTAATTTCATGAATTGTAAAATCCTAAAATCTTTTATGAAAAGATACATCTCAAATATGTTAAAATACCTTAAAATCTGCAACCGCTTTCCTCAACTCAAGTCGTAGAATCCAGTTTTAACCTTCCTACACTGAATGGGTCTAATCGACTATAATTTGTTTTATACAATTCGAACCATAACTTTTTTTCATAAAGAATGTTAAATTACAGATTCAGAGAAATAAGTTAATTAAATATATTAAATTATTTTAAATAACATTTGTAGTACGAATATTTTTATCAAGATTGACTAAAATTTGAACAGGGTAGGAAGGTTAAGTAGCGACAGAGCCACTTTTTTGTTTTTTCAGTAATATGTTTTTACACCTGAATATCATTATCATTTTGTACTTTACTGAAGTTTTATAAATGTTCCTATATAAAAAAAAGAAAGAAACAGTGCCTTGGAAATTCAAGAATTGTGCAATATTATGTGCATTTTCATTTTTAATACTAAAACCTATTATTAAAGTAGAGCTACAAATCTAGAAAGTACAACCTGATATTAAAGTAGTGCGAAACTCTTTTTATACTTGATAACCGAGCTTTGTTTGATGATTCGATTCAGTATTTTGAAGAAAAAAATTTTTTCACAGTTTAGCACTAAAACATTGCACCAGATAAAGAATAAAGGAAAAATTAATTATGAGTAAAATAATATGGTAAAATACTTTTAAAAATTCAAGCGTTCTAGTAATTTTCTCCACATATATTTTCGAAATCAATGAGTAACAAATGACTAAACTTAAAAAATCAGTTATATATTACTGTTAATTAGGTAATATTTGAAAATCCCAATATTGCAGTGTTAAAAATAAAAATTATGCATAAAGGTACTAAACTGAAATATTCTATCCGAAATGGCTTTCAGTAAGAGAAACGTTAGTTCATTTTCCCTAAATTTCCGAAAATTATATTACACATTTTTCTTAAAATTCATTAAGATGATAATACAGTGATATTTACTTTTTCGTGAACCTAAAAAACATGTGAAATTCAAAGGGGCAGTGCAATAAACAAATTTGATCTTTATTGATTTGTAATTATATGTCAACGCTTGATGCAGGTAAGAATGATTGATGTGCCATATGTTTTCTTAATTAATTGCGCTGAATTTAATTTATGGTAAACATTTTAGGTAGCTTTCATTACAAAAAGTAAAAAGCTACCTATTGCAGCCGTCCGGAGGAAAACACTTCCGGAAAATTTTGATATATTTTCACCGATCATGACCCCCAGACCCCAAAACCACCCTCCGTTCAAATGTTGACATATATATATATATATATATATATATATATATATATATATATATATATATATATATATATATATATATAACCATATATATATATATATATATATATATATATATATATATATATATATATATATATATATATATCTGATTTTTGTCAAGTGATAACACGCGTACTTATGAACCGATTTCAATGAAACTTGGCATGTACATAGTACATACAAATGTCTCGACCGAGTTCATTGGTCAGTATCATGCGCCATTTTGTTTCAAAATGGCGGCCATTTTAAATTTAAAAAAAAAATTAAAATTTAAAATTAAATGCGAAAAAATTAAAAGTTGAAAAATATTTTCCTTTTACGTGTTAGAACTTAAAACAAAGACTCCAGAACACTTTTTATTTTGTCTATATCTTAAAAAATGATTGAGTTATAGCACTTTGAATTTTTCTTATGGCTGGCATTTTGAAACGATGAGTTCTGATTTTGTCACGTGATAACACGCGTACTTATAAACCGATTTCAATGAAACTTGGTATGTACATAGTACATACAAATGTCTCGACCGAGTTCGTTGGCGAACATCATCCGCCATTTTGTTTCAGAATGGTAACCATTTTAAATTTTTTAAAAATTTAAAAATTTAAAATTAAATACGAAAAAATCAAAATTTGAAAAATATTTTTTTTACGTGTTAGAAGATAAAACGACGATTCCAGAACACTTTTTATTTTGTCTATATCTTACAAAATGATTGAGTTATAGCACTTTGAATTTTTCTTATGTCTGACATTTTGAAACGATCTGATTTTTGTCACGTGATAACACGCGTATTTATCAACCGATTTCAATGAAACTTGGGATGTACATAGTACATACAAATGTCTCGATCGAGTTCGTTGGCCAGCATCATCCAGCATTTTGTTTCAAAATGGTGGCCATTTTAAATTTTTTTAAAAATTTAAAATTTAAAATTAAATGCGAAAAAATTAAAAATTGAAAAATATTTTTTATTTTTCGTGTTAGAACTTTAAACAACGATTCCAGAACACTTTTTATTTTGCCTATATCTTATAAAATGACTGAGTTATAGCACTTTGAATTTTGCTTATGGCTGACATTTTGAAACGGTCTGATCTGAACGATCCACAATGTTGCTTTAAAATGGCATACACATTATGATATCGTAAAATTTGGTCTCTCTAAATCGCTTAAAATAAAATCAGGTTGAATAAAAGATGACTAATTTCTAAAAATTCGTATTAATATTCAGTCTTGACAAAAACTAGTTTCAATCTTATAAAATCACTAATTTTATAAGATTATTTCCACTAATTTGAGCTTAGTGTTTTTGAACAATGTAACTTACCTTAAAATAAATAAATAAATATATAAGTATATGAAAGCTACCTCTTCCTCCCGGCATTGCCGGAAGGACTTTTTAACACCAAATAGAACGAAAAAAAATACGTGTGGCATTCAGGGATTGCCGCGGTAAAGCTATCGCATAGCATTTTTTTTATCAACTTATGCAATTATATTTATTTATTTATTTTTTATTTATGCAGTTTTTTTTTTTCGTCTTTGATATTAATTCAAGTTACATTTTTTGAGCGGGATGACCGATAACATTTTTTTTCTTTTATTAATTAAATGAGAAGTTAATATCGTTTAAAACATTTTTATTATCTTAAAATACATGTAGGTCAATCAAGAATTTTTATCATTGGGACTATACGTTTATGGTAGCTGAAATAAAAAACATAAGTTTGACACTTGATATTCTCAAAATATCTGAAAAATACCGCGTCAATTTCAGCCGAAGTCTACCGAAGAATACTGTGCCGAAGTCTGCCAAGCTGAAGCGATGTTAGTCGGAGTGTTAGGTTTTTCCTCGTTACGGAATTTCTAGATACTTTCGCCGCGCTCAAAGCCCACAATAAAAGCTATGCAATCTTAATAAATTACCAAACAAAATTTGGCCGCGTTACGAAAATTAGATCGCGAGTTATAAGCATTTTAAAATTTTCGACCCTCACCATGGGAGATCTCCTGTCACCAAAAGTAACACTGTCTCATAATAAATTAACAAACGAAATTTGGCCGCACTACGAAAATTAGATCGCGAGTTATAAGCATTTTAAATTTTTCGACAATCCCCATGGGGGATCTCCTGTCACCAAAAATTAACACTGTCTGATAATAAATTACCAAACGTAATTTGGCCGCGTTATAAAAATTGATCGCGAGTTATAAGGATTTTAAATTGTTCGACCCTCACAGTGAAAAAGTCTCCTGTCACCAGCAATTAACACTCTCTCATAATAAATTACCAAACAAAATTTGGCCGCGATACGAAAATTAGATCACGAGTTATAAGCATTTTAAATTTTTCGACCCTCCCCAAGGGGGATCTCCTGTCACCAAAAATTAACACTCTCTCATAATAAATTATCAAACAAATTTTGGCCGCGCTACGAAAATTAGATTGCGAGTTATAAATATTTTAAATTTTTCGACCCTCACCGTAGGAGGTTTCCTGTCACCAAAAATTAACATTTTCTCATAATAAATAAACAAACAAAATTTGGCCGCGATACGAAAACTAGATTGCGAGTTATAAGCATTTTAAATTTTTTAACCCTCACCGTGAGGGGGGGGGGGGCTCCTTTCACCAAAAACTAACACTGTCTCATAATAAGTTACAAAACAAAATTTGGCCGCACTACGAAAATTAGATCGCGAGTTATAAGCGTTTTAAATTTTTCGAACCTCACCATGAGGGATCTCCTGTCACCAAAAGTAACACTGTCTCATAATAAATTACAAAACAAATTTTGACCGCTCTACGAAAATTAGATTGCGAGTTATAAGCATTTAAAATTTTTTGACCCTCACAGAGGGGGATCTCCTGTCACCAAAAATTAACACTGTCTCATAATAAATTAACAAAAGAAATTTGGCCGCAATACGAAAATTAGATCGCGAGCTATAAGCATTTTAAATTGTTGGACCCTCACCGTGGGGGGAATCCTGTCACCAAAAATTAACACTGTTTCATAATAAATCATCAAACAAAATTTGGCCGCGCTACGAAAATTAGATCGCGAGTTATAAGCATTTTAAATTTTTCGTCCCTCAACGTGGGGGTTACCTATCACCAAAAATAACACTGTCTCGTAATAAATTACCAAACAAAATTTGGCCGCACTACGAAAATTAGATCGCGAGTTATAAGCAATTTAAATTTTTCGACCCTCACCGTGGGGTGGGGGTCTCCTGTCACCAAAAATTAACACTGTCTCATATTAAATCATCAAACAAAATTTGCCCGCGCTACGAAAATTGATCGCCAGTTATAAGCATTTTAAATTGTTGGACCCTCACCGTGGGGGATCTCCTGTCACCAAAAATTAACACTGTCTCATAATAAATTACCAAAAAAATTTGGCCGCGCTACGAAAATTCATCCCGAGTTATAAGCATTTTAAATTGTTGGACCCTCACCGTGGGGGGAATCCTGTCACCAAAAATTAACACTGTTTCATAATAAATCATCAAACAAAATTTGGCCGCGCTACGAAAATTAGTTTGCGAGTTATAAGCATTTTAAATTTTTCGTCCCTCAACGTGGGGGTTACCTGTTACCAAAAATAACACTGTCTCATAATAAATTACCAAAAAAATTTCGCCGCGCTACGAAAATTGATCCCGAGTCATAAACATTTTAAATTTTTCAACCCTCACCGTAGGCGGTTTCCTGACACCAAAAATTAACATTCTGTCATAATAAATTAACAAACAAAATTTGGCCGCGATACAAAAACTAGATTGCGAGTTATAAGCATTTTAGATTTTTTGACCCTCGCCGTGGGGGGGGGGCTCCTGTCACCAAAAACTAACACTGTCTCATAATAAATCACTAAACAAAATTTGGCCGCGCTTACAAAATTAGATCGCGAGTTATAAGCATTTTAAATTTTTCGTCCCTCAATGTAGGGGTTACCTGTCACCAAAAGTAACACTATCTCCTAAAAAATTACCAAACAAAATTTTGCCGCACTACGAAAATTAGATCGCGAGTTATAAGCATTTAAATTTTTCGACCCTCACCATGGGGGGTCTCCTGTCACCAAAAGTAACACTGTCTCATAATAAATTACAAAACAAATTTTAGCCGCGCTACGAAAATTAGATCGCGAGTTATAAGCATTTTAAATTTTTTGACCCACACAGTGGGGGGGGGTCTCCTGTCACCAAAAATTAACACTGTCTCATAATAAATTACCGAACGAAATTTGGCCGCACTACGAAAATTAGATCGCGAGTTATAAGCATTTTAAAATTTTTCGACAATCCCCATGGGGGATCTCCTGTCACCAAAATTAACACTCTATCGTAATAAATTACCAAACAAAATGTCGCCGCGTTACGAAAATTGATCGCGAGTTTTAAGTATTTAAAATTGTTGGACCCTAACCGTGGAGGGTCTCCTGTCACCAGAAATTAACACTCTCTCATAATAAATTACAAAACAAAATTTGGCCCCGCTACGAAAATTAATCGCGAATTACAAGCATTTTAAATTTTTCGACCCTTAACGTGAGGGGGGGGTGGTCTCTTGTCATCAAAAATTAAGATTGTCTCATAATCAATCATCAAACAAAATTTGGCCGAGCTACGAAATTTAGATCGCGAGTTATAAGCATTTTAACTTTTTCGACCCTAACCGTGGGGTATCTCGTGTCACCAAAAGTAACACTGTCTCATAATAAATTACCAAACGAAATTTGGCCGCACTACGAAAATTAGATCGCGAGTTATAAGTATTGCAAATTTTTCGACCCTCACCTTGAAAAAGTCTCCTGTCACCAGAAATTAACACTCTCGCATAATAAATTACCAAATAAAATTTGGCCGCGCTACGAAAATTAGATCGCGTGTTGTAATCATTTTAAATTTTTTTACCCTCCCCATGGGGAATCATCTGTCAGCAGAAATTAACACTCTCTCATAATAAATTACCAAACAAAATTTAACCGCGCTACGAAAATTAGATCTCGAGTTATAGGCATTTTAACTTTTTCGACCCTCACCGTGGGGGATCTCTTGTCACCAAAAATTAACACTGTTTCATAATAATTCACCAAACAAAATTTGGCCGTGCTACGAAAATTAGATCGCGAGTTATAAGCACTTTAAATTTTTCGACCGTCACCATGGGGGATCTCCTGTCACCAAAAATTAACACTCTCTCATAATAAATTACCAAACAAAATTTGGCCGCGATACAAAAATAGATTGCAAGTTATAAGCATTTTAAAATTTTTGAGCCTCACCGTGGGGGGTCTTCTGTCACCAAGAACTAACACTGTCGCATAATAAATTACCAAATAAAATTTGGTCGCACTACGAAAATTAGATCGCGAGTTATATCATTTAAAATTTTTCGACCCTCACCATGGGGGATCTCCTGTCACCAAAATTAACATTGTCTCACAATAAATTACCAAACGAAATTTGGCCGCACTACGAAAATTAGATCGCGAGTTATAAGCATTTTAAATTTTTCGACCCTCCCCTATGGGGATCTCCTGTCACCAAAAATTAACACTGTCTTATAATAAATTACCAAACAAAATTTAGCCGCGCTTCGAAAATTAGATCGCGAGTTATAAGCATTTTAAAATTTTTCGACAATCCCCATGGGGGATCTCCTGTCACCAAAATTAACACAGTCTCATAATAAATTACCAAACAAAATTTGGCCGCGCTACGAAAATCAGATCGCGAGTTATAAGCATTTTAAATTTTTCGACCCTCCCCATGGGGATCTCCTATCTTCAAAAATTAACACTCTCTCATAATAAATTACCAAACAAATTTTGGCCGCGAAACGAAAACTAGATTGATAGTTATAAGCATTTTAAATTTTTTGAGCCTCACCGTGGGGGGTCTCCTGTCACCAAGAACTAACACTGTCTCATAATAAATTACCAAATAAAATTTGGCCGCACTACGAAAATTAGATCGCGAGTTATAAGCATTTTAAATTTTTCGATCCTCACCATGGGGGATCTCCTGTCACCAAAAATTAACACTCTCTCATAATAAATTACCAAACAAATTTTGGCCGCGAAACGAAAACTAGATTGATAGTTATAAGCATTTTAAATTTTTTGAGCCTCACCGTGGGGGGTCTCCTGTCACCAAGAACTAACACTGTCTCATAATAAATTACCAAATAAAATTTGGCCGCACTACGAAAATTAGATCGCGAGTTATAAGCATTTTAAATTGCTCGACCCTCCACATGGGGGATCTCCTGTCACCAAAAATTAACACTGTCTCATAATAAATTACCAAACAAAATTTGGCCGCGTTACGAAAATTAATCGCGAGTTATAAGCATTTTAAATTGCTCGACCCTCACCGTGGGGGGAGAATCTCCTGTCACCAGAAATTAACACTCTCTCATAATAAATTACCAACAAAATTTGGCTCACTACGAAAATTAGATCGAGATTTATAAGCATTTTAAATTTTTCGACCCTCACCGTGGGGTTTTTCCTGTCACCAAAAATTAACATTCTCTCATAATAAATTACCAAACAAAATTTTGCCGCGCTACGAAAATTAGATCGCGAGTTATAAGCACTTTAAATTTTTCGATCGTCGCCATGGCGGATCTCCTGTCACCAAAAATTAACACAGTCTCATAATAAATTACCAAACAAAATTTTGCCGCGCTACGAAATTTAGATCGCGAGTTATAAGCATTTTAAAATTTTCTACCCTTTCCATGGGGGGGGGGGGTCTCCTGTCACCAAAAATTAACACTGTCTCATAATAAATTACCAAACAAAATTTGGCCGCACTACGAAAATTAGATCGCGAGTTATAAGCTCTTTAAATTTTTCGACCGTCGCCATGGGGGATCTCCTGTCACTAAAAATTAACACAGTCTCATATTAAATTACCAAACAAAATTTTGCCGCGCTACGAAAGTTAGATCGCGAGTTATAAGCATTTCAAATTTTTCGACCCTTTCCATGGGGGTTCTGCTGTCACCAAAAATTAACACTGCCTCATAATAAATTACCAAAAAAAATTTGGCCGCGATACGAAAATTAGATCGCGAGTTATAAGCATTTTAAATTTTTCCACCCTCACCGTGAAAAAGTCTCCTGTCACCAGCAATTAACTCTCTCTCATAATAAATTACCAAACAAAATTTGGCCGCGATACGAAAATTAGATTGCGTTTCTTTGATTTTTCTCCTTACCGAATTTCTACATTCGGTCTCCGCGCTCAAAGCCCGCGATAAAAGCTGTGCAATTGCTTAAAAATAAATTCACTAAAAAATTATCTGCACTGTTTAAATACATCAATATCAATTAATCAGGATCAATCGTATTAAACATTTTTAAATATTTAAAAAAATACAGATTACTACACAGATAGAAGTAAAATTAAGTAAGCATTGAATTAAATCTCTTAAATGAAATTTTAGACTAATTACTGAGAGTTTTTCATGTATCAAAAAATACATATTTAATTATATCTTATAGTATCCAAATTAGATTAATTCGCACATTTAGTATCCATTAATTTATTCATAAAAAGAAAATAGTTTTTTAAAATGAAACTTATTTCCTTTTCAAAACTTGCAGATGATGGTAAATATTCAATAAAGATTGATGGATTTCAAATTAGGTGTCGACATTTATTTAAGTTAAGAATTATTGATGCAACAAAGGTTTGCTAAATTTAGTTTCAACGATTTAAAATCAAAGAAAATAATTTTAATATAAACGGGAACTAAAAGCCCTCTTTTCTCATAAAATGATTTGCCTTTTCTAATGCTTACATATTCCTTATTGTATAATAGATGAACTTGAAAACGTTTCATTGATGAATGTTTTTATAATATTGGCAACACAAACACACATATACACATATAAACACGTATATACATTAATTCAATCAGTAGCGTTGTAACTAATCTGTTTTAAACGGTTTTTAATCCTAGATTTCATACTGTTTCCCGCAATAACCCTTTACGTCGTATAAACTGATTCGTACTAGAACAAAAAAATCAATCTATGGAACATACGCAATACTGGAGAACTGTATTTCAAACTATACAATTTCAAAACCATAAAATACTAAAAATACTAAAAAAATAAAAAGTCTTATTTACTGAAGGGGGGAGATGTAACACTGCTCGTGAACTATGATTCAGACTTTAAACGTTAAACTTTATAATAACGTTTGTTTAACTGTATAATTCACTAAAAAATTTGCTGACAAATAGTAATGATGTAGAGCTTCCCGTAAACGTAAAAGGATTTTAAAGACACAACGAAAGAACACGAATAACCACAACTGATATTGAAATACTCTAAAAACACATGCAAGGTACGCAAAGTGTTTTACTTTTTAAAAAAAGTAAAAAATTAGTGATAGCTACATTTTGTAAGTTTTTTAGAAGTAGAGAAAATAAATATTTAGTAACTACTCTATGTTTTCTGTGAATGTAGAGTGGATTTACTAATATTACAATGTCTTTTATGTCATTGCTATACACTCCTTCAGAAAGAGATCTCGTTACTACGTGATTCTAGCCTCAAGTTAACAACAGAAGACTTCTTTTATTAGGCATGCATGATGCAAATGAAGACATGAAAACAGAAAATACAGGACATATAATTTACTATAAACCAGAAAATGAGAGAAATAGATGTAGATACTTTCATAGCAACACCAGTACATTTCTTCAATGATGTAACAAAAGGTTTTGAAAATTTAAAGCGTTATGAAGATGTTTAAAGCATTAAGAAAATAATTAGGCAATATTACACAGACAGTTCGAGCATTATGCCGATGATTCTTTTTCGAACGATTTTGTATCCTCTAAATGAATAAGTCCAATTTCTAATTTTTGATATATTTAGTTTAGCTAAGCACTATTTAACAATATTTTCAATATATTAGGTGTTTAACGTCCGATTCATGGGTTGACCAATTAAACGCTCTATGTATATTAACTGATTTTTTTTACGCAATCAATGTTTTTTCTTCATGAACTGGATGCCATCAAAGTATTTAAAAAATAAATTAAAATAATAATATTATTTATAAAAAACTGTACGTTCCTAAATGGTAGCAATAGAGCTTAATGGGGGTCTTTTTTTTACAAAGATATTTTTTTATTATTAAAAAAATGCCTCCGTGTAGTTATAACAGTTATTTTTTTCATTTTTTAGATGTGAAACAGACTATATCATTCTGAAGTAGACATTTTATGCAAAATTCAGATAAATTACATCTACAATTTTAATAAACATCCACATTTTTTAATCACTACATCTTTAATCTTTACAACATCTTTTCTCTCTATTTTACATGAAATATGACTGAACAATTTTGATGCAGCATTCCATTGCACTTTTTACTTGAAACTTCATTTTTTTATTCTTTTTGACATATGTTACACATGACATACACCTAGATTGTTTTCCAACATTTCCGAGAAAATAGTTCACGCCATCAAAATGCACTTCATTTGACAAATATTCAGAAAGGTGTGAAAGGGGATTTTTTCTGTTTTTCCTTCTACTTTCATCAAAGACGAAACAGTTTTACGGAAATATTCTACCTGAATTTTCCATTAGATTCCTTAAGGAATCGCCAAAACAACTACTATATCTAGTGAGTTTATAAAAAATAGCTGCCACCATTTCTTCGATCATATTTTTTGGTAATAATTCTCAAAAACCGATTACGAAAAACGCACCTTTGCTTTTTTTTGTTTATTTTTTTTTTCTTTAATTCCAAAGTTATGCGTTTTACGTAAAAGACAGTAATACATAAGTTAAATAAGGTGTAAACGTGCAATAACACCAATGTAGGTAATATGCCAAGTGCGTATATTGCGTGTAATTAAGACGGACTCCGGGAAATGGCACCTACCGGTATTCCGCAGAAGCGTTCTGAGTCATCTGAATCAGAAACAAATGCTAAAAGTTAATTTGTTCCATTTGTATACCTTATCTCTGGAAAGATCTAAATGTGAGTACAAAATGTTGCGCAGTAAATTCTGAGATCTGAAAAAAGACTATCAAAAGGCATCTTTTCCTTGAATCGAAATATATGATTCGGTAAAATATAAAATCCTGTTAAAAATAAATCTTTTAGTAAAAAGAAGATATCTAACAAAGTAATAAACATATTTTATGAGTAAAAGTTCCAAGAAAAGTTTATTAGAAATGAAAAAAGCATTTCCAAAACGTCTTTCTACACAGACTGTTTTTTGAACGTATAATCGAGGCTTCGTTTTGGAACTTGCTAATTTGGAGCGTGCCGTCTGATTTTAAAAGCTAACGAAAGTGTCATTGCTCTCGTTACGAGAGCAACTCATTTATTCATGAATTGTGACAAATCTATTATGCTTATTAACTATGAATTTATGCATATTTAAGCAATAGATATTCATAAATATATTTTAGATGAAAATATAATTTTTACTAGTAAGTTACTTTTTCAAAAAAAATGTCTTTCGAAAGAGGACAAAAAGCTAAATTTAGTCTTTTTAAACATATTTTTAAAAACTGGAAAAAACAAATGAAACTTTAAAAAAAAAATGCAGAAATCATCTTTTACATTCAAATTACAAATACCATAAACGTTCTGACAATATATAAAATACTCATTTTGCAAAAAAAAAAAAAAAAAAAAAAAAAAAAAAAAAAAAAAAAAAAAAAAATTAAAGCAATATTTTTTTAATGGGAGCAATGGCGCTTAATGGATTTTAATGTAACACTGCAGTCACATAACTACCAATTACAGTTTAAAGCACAAAAATGGATACAGATGTGAGAATTGATGAAAAACACATTTCATTTGGAAGATTTTTTTATAAGTAACAGGCTCTTTGTTTTAATTTATACCAGTTGAATGCGATTACTCGGTTGGAACAAGCCACATTAACAAATACTCTTGATTATGCTTGAAAATATAACCTTGTTCCGTTTGGCCATCCCGTTTAAATTTTAGTGTAGGACTGAGATCAAACTTAAGAGATATAGATTGTAGGAATCATATCAAACTGTTGATGTTCCTAAAATTTAATTATTAAAAAAAAAAAAAACACTCAGAAAGGAGTAGAAGACAAATAATGTCAAAACTGCGAAATGATATTAGAAAAAAAGGTAAATTTATATACTAAAATAAGACATTCTAACTTTGGGATAACCCGCGAGTAGTAGTACTTTTTTCACAACGTCATTAGTCGCGCTCGGTCTTTTCGCCGCTGCCCCCTTTAGCCCACCCGCAGACCAAATATGTAAAATAAGAAATATTTTTCGCCTAATATACGAAAATAACATTTCAATGAAGATATAAATTTGCAGTTTTCTTCAATTATGCATTTTTTTTCATGAAATCTGGAGAAATTAAAAAAAATTAAAATTAACTAACATTACACTGTAAAAAAAATTTGTAAAGGTACTATACTTTATCTAGGAAACTGGGATTCCAAGAACTTTTTCTGTAACGGTAACAACAAAAACTCAAGATTTAGAATTGGTTACATGGATTTTTCCTGTTATCGTTCAAATTTGATTCTAAAAATGCACCTGAAAGAAAAACAGAGGTGTCCTGTTACTTCACTAAAGTGGTCGAGAAACCTTCAAAGTCAGCTACATGGTAGATCTCCGTTGTATTTGTAATGTGATATAAGTTAGGAGAAGATAAAATATACGGGCGGCAAAAAGACCGACACGCGACTACTGACGGGTTAAACAGAGAACTGCGATTTTTTTTTATTTTGAGTCTATTATTGGCGCAAAAAAAATCTTTCATTTATAGCTTCTTCAATTTGGAATTTACTAAACACTAAGTATGTATAATATAATACATAAATAAATACAAATCTGAAAACAGAAGGTGCAGAATGATGCAGTGTCAGAATGATATCGTCATTTAAATTTCCGTGTTAATGAAAAATGGCCAACGTTTCGATCAGATTAGTTATCAACTATATTAACAATCTTGTTCCTTGAAACAAAAAAAGGGTTAATGTCCTTAATTGAGAAATTTGAGTTGGATGCACGGATGAATTCAAGATGCGATATAAAGTAATTGTTAAAAGGACCAAAGTTCCTCCGAATATTAGATCAAAATACTTTGTCGAAGCTAATATTGAAATCGTAGCAAGATTTTCAAAATTCCTTAAACTTAAATTGGGTTTCCTGCCATTTGAAAAAAATGGACATTGGCCCTTTTTGTTCCATCATACAGAACTATAAACAATAAATACTGATTTTTTATTTTTATTTTGTATAAATTCAACATCCTAATGAAAACAAAATACTTTTACATACCGGGTGTCCAAAAAATGACTGAAGGATTTTAAAATTCAAAAACTTGCAAACGGTGAGAGCTATTAAAAAATTTTTACAGGAGGGTTATGTTTAATGTCAGGAGTTTTTTTACCGTAATTTTTTATTTTAGTTCGCATCTCAAACAATAGGTGGAACTGACGGCGATTGAAGGCCAAGTAATCAGTGCTGAGTGAAGCGTCGTCCTGGCCTTCAATCGTCGTCAGCGCCACCTATTGTTTGAGATGCGAATTAAAATAAAAAATTACGGTAAAAAACTCCTGACATTATACATAACCCTCCTGCAAAAATTTTTTAAATAGCTGTCACTGTTTGCAAGTTATTGAATTTTAAAATCCATCGGTCATTTTTGGGACACCCGGTATATATGTTAACATGGTTGAGTAAAACGTACAAGTAAAGCTGTATATTCAGTCATCTAAAACTTAATTTTGATTTTTTTTTTTTTTTTGAAAAATATTTATTTTTAATAAACATTAGAAACAAAAATGGATAAAAGTATTACTTTAAAAGAAATTAATAAAGTTTGTTTAATATGTCCTTTGAGGCTTTATTCTATTTATAATTTTATAAATTGATCCGTCTCACTTTCCAGTATGCGAAAAAAAGAAGGCTTTAATATAACTCAATGTGCTGCGACAATTCAAGATATTTTTCATTTCGTAGAAAATCGTTAATCAATAAAATGCTCATTAATTTCATTGTCAGTTAAACATGAAGGTGATATAGTAAATCAATGTGTTAAAAAGATAGTGTTCGCTTTCTGTTGAAATGCGGTTCCTCTTTATTTTCTAAAATTTCAGGAATCAATCAATATATTTTTATACTGTAAACAATTGTACGCAGAGTTTCAACATTTTATTAATGATGAATAATTATACTGGGAAACAAGGGAATTTTTTTTTATAAAAAATCATATCGATTATAAATTATTCTATTATTTATTTTATTCATGTACACCAAATAAATTTGTACAATATTCAATCACTTAATATTTTGTACAATCACAATAATATACAATCCCTTAATATTTTGTCTAAATTGTTTTAGCCAAAAACAAAATTTATTATTCATATGTGTATTTTGTTAATTTCCCTGAATCTATTGAAATAATGTGCTTTTTTCACAACAAGACAAATGCATTTTTCTTAGATATACAGCAAACAAAATGAAAAATAAATAAACTGTTTATTTATTAAGGTTTGATATGTACGTAAAATATTTTATATTTTAGCCTAACTAAATAATATTCTGTTTTTTCCTTTTAATTTACTTATTTTCCTCTTCATATATTATCCTCCTCTTATTTTTCAGTACTACTCTGTTATCCCGTCGATCAGTTTCGCCAAATACTACGATTCGCCAAACTAATAGCCAAATTATACATATTGACATAATTTTTATTTTAAATAACGAAAAAACAAATAATTAGTTGAATATTAATAAAAATATTAATAAAAAGTCGAAATAAAAATCGCTTAATGACATTTTAAACACATGAATCGTATTTAATATTATTGAATATGATATTCACGATCATCCTTCTTGGCATTTAATCTTATAGTTTGGCGATAATTGTTTGGTCGACGGGATAACTTAGAAGTACCTTTTTTTTTCTTTTTTCAGTAATCTATGCGTATGCCTTTGTTTTTTTGCCGTTGCGACAGTACAGGCTTATAATTACATTTTTAAATTCCTTTTTTTTTGTTATTTTTCCTTTCGAATTTCTTCGTTATAATGTTCCAGAACTTTCATTCCACACAAACTAAAACCGAATAGTAACCTTTTTCTAAATCTGCGTTTTCAGTTTTCTTCACCGTGGATGCCTCGTCATAATTAAGATACAGACACCTTTCACTTTTAAGCGTTTAAAAAAAAATGATTCGAAATCGCGCATAAATGAAAACCGCACATAACTGAGAGACTCTCATATCTGGTAATTCTTTATACATTTTATATACATTATGGAACATAAAATAATTCTGAATTGTAAGAATCATGATTAATAATATTTTACAAAATATTAAAAAAAAAAAAAGGAATGTAATATTAGTATAGTATACTTTTAAAAAAAATCTTTACACTTTCACTACAAAATTTAGTATTAAATAAACACAATAAAAGTTAAAATTCCATTTTATATAGAAGAAGATGCACTTACATAGAAAAGAAATGATAATTAGTCATCTTTTAATAAAACATGAATGGTAGTTTGTTTTTGCTTACTTAGCGTTTGTACAACGAGCTAATGCATTGGTAATACATTAAAGTGCGTCATTGTATTTGATGCTACACCAGAAATTTTTAAATTAACATCTTAAACTGTCCAAGGCTACTAAAGTAGTAGCATAAGATAGAACAATTACAGTATCGGTTTCATCATATCCTGTTCCTTTTTCCGCTGTCACATTATCAAAAACAGAGTCAATATTTCTTACGTCCGTTTCTGTTAAGTTTTCGAGAACACTGACGAAAATTTAAGGAAAATAATTTTGGCTTATGTTGTTCCAATCTTCTTCGTGCATGATTAATGTATAAATAATTGCTATTTCTTTTATTTTTCTGTAAAGGAATAACTTCAGCATCATTTCAATGAAAGAAAGTTGCTTTCTTAAAACAGTATTGAATACTGTATAAATGACAGAATAGCAGAGATTAAAAGTAGCTCTCATTTCTGTGAATATTTAAATTAAAGTGATTCCAAAAATATGAAATTATCCATTCTTAATCTTGATTTTTTTTTCACTTATGTTGAATGAACATCGTTATTATTCCCCGTATAATTCAGAGAGACATTTAAAAATAACACTTATAAGTGAGATATCTATAGCACTATTTTCCTATTGCTCATGATGAGACATTACGAAATGCGAGAGACGCGTATAGCTCAGAGGTGCATAAGTGATAGGTGACTGTAATTGTATTTATGCACGCTCACTATAAATCTTTTTTGCCTTTGTTCACAACTCTCTTTCAGAAGAAGTTTTTTCCCGTCAATTTTGACGGTTAACATGTATTGGAAGATGAAGATGCATTCGAATTCTAATATTTTCAAATTAACATCTTTTTACACTTTCAAATTCTTTTTCTTCAAGAATTACCGTAACACCCGCTACAGATAGTATTCAAGCGTAGCGCGCGTAATATGTATATCTAATATTGCAGTAAATATTTATAACTGGTATTTTTGGTGTTACAGGGGGGCGTACGTAAAATGTACGTCTCACATTTCAATGGACATTTAGAACTGGTGCTGAACTTGCGCGATTTCGGGTTGAACATATAAAAAGATAAAAATTCTTCAAAAACATAAAAAAAATTATTAAGATATTTCGAATTTTCTGCCCCATTCATTCATAGGGCCCCCTACAAGCAGCCGCATGAAGCATTTTTCAGCATTGCGTCCTGTCATTTCGCAGTTTTTTAGTGTACATAGATACGAGCACAGATTTTAATATATAAAGATTTAAAATAATAATAAACATCATTTTTATGATGATCATAGCGTTTCTTAGGTAATATTATAGTCATATATTACGTATTTCATGGATAAAACATTAATATTCCTTCGACAACAAGAAACAAGTTTTAAACAAAATTTCAATTTTACAATTTTCGGTACTAAAAATTTTGAATTTTAAAACACTATACATTTTCAAATGTTACACTGTCGTATAGGAAAAAAATATACTTTTAAAATCAATTTGTTTGAATTCTGTATCTCAATTTGTTTTGTAGTTATTAATTTTTAATTATCTGTTATTGTGACAAGTATGTCATAGATATATAATAGATATAACTGAGACATAAATCTCCGATATTTCTATTCTTGTCCGAGAATAACAACCGTTTTCCAAATATTTAAAAAGAGCAAATATTCGTTAAAAATATTAAAAGAAATCTATTAAAATTTTTGAATTTTTTACCAGAATCGTTCATGGACATCTTACCATTAACCCGTGTGCCAAATCTCGTAGCCTGAGCTCTGTGGCTTCGGAGTTTTTGAGCGTACACAGATGATGATTTGTGCACAGATTTTAATAGTATAGATAAGCATGTAATAAATTTTATGATATATTATATTGCATTCTCCTTAAAGGAATTTATAGCGTTTTAAATATAGAAAAGTAGAAAAAATACGCTTTTTTGCTGTTTAATATCCCACATAACAAAACCTTTATGCTTTGCCCATATTAACTATATTACATATTAAATAAATAACATTCCAATAGTAAGGCGATCACAATGACGGAACTTTGTGCATTACAGTACATAAATCGCTTACTGTAAATAGTTAATGTGAGTTAGTTTGATAAAATGATATGAATAATGCCTCAGATTTATTAATGAGAATTGGTTTTTCATTTTGTGTATATAATAAAAAATATAAAAATTTATATATTTTAATGTATTTGTATTTTAATTTATATATTTTTAATATATATAGATAAATTTATACAATTTCCTTCCAATTACGGAAATAAAATATGCAAATCGTGTAAGAGTTATCGAAACTCTATTTCTTAAGGCAGGGCAATAATACTGCAACATACATAAAAAAACTTTTTTAGGAAGAATATTAACGGAAAATATCTAATCCAAAATCAGCAACATTTATTAATAACTTTTTAATAAATATTTTTCAACTGAACTTAGTTTTTTAACATAACTAATGCATTAAATAGATTTTACCTAATAATTAGAGCCAAAATTTGTCAAAACATACGTAAGTATATACATAGTTTATATACACACACATACATATATATATATATTGTAAAAGAATATTGATTATCAAAGTTTTGTATCACTTTAATACATCTATAGGATTATAAATCGATTACCGCATCTAATGTCCTGCCAAATACTATCGTTGCGTAAGAAGAGATTTTAAAAAGAATTTTTGAAAACCAGAATAGCAGGTTACTAAACAGCAAACGTAAGCAAACTTTAATCCGTATTAAATGTTATGTTTCTGGATAAAAACCATACATATGAAACTAAATTTATAGAAACTTTGTTATTTTAAATACTTTAAAAAGAAGTAAAAATTTATAAATGTAGTCGGTATAGCTATATTTAACTTTATTTTTTATAATTTATAAAAATCTATCACAAATATTTATTTCAAAACTATTTCTTTAAACTATTTATTACATCAATATATTCCTTTCAATTTATTTCTAAACTCAATCAAAATCTTTAATATAATTATCTTTAAAGAGTGGAATATATGAGGAGTTCGAGTGTAAAACATCTGTGTGTGCCAAAATAAGAGTGTAAATATTTTCTTTTCTAATTTGCATAAAAATTCATTTTATTGCATCTAACGCTGTTTTAAAATTATATTGTTCATTAATTATTTTGTACATGCCATGGTAAACAAATATAATATTTCGATGATTGCAACTAGTTTTTATAGCAAATTTTATAAAAATATTTATAAAAATAAAAACTACCACAGATAATATATATATATATATATATATTTATTGCTGATATTTATTTAGAGCTAGAGATTTTATCAATCGATTTTTCAGGAAAAATCAACCATAGCGGCTTTCAATATTGATTATATTTTAAAATGTCTTTTACTAAACCTTTAATGATTTTTTCTTTTTATTGAGTATGAGGTTTCAAATTTTCTTTTTCATAATATAAAAACAAAATATTTCTTGAAATATTAAAATTTGATATAATAATGAATGAGATATACAATTTCTTCCGAGTTTCAGAGTAGTTTTTGATGAGTGTCAATAAGTTTTAATATCTCGGAACAGGGATTATTAAGATGCTATCAATTCATAATGAAACAGTTTCATCTGCATAGTTGACAATACATATTTAAAAATAACAAGGAAATATTGACTTTAACATTAATTTTAAAGTATTTAATTTATCACATTTGTCTATAAGATATGATGGTTGAACATGAAAATATTTATTTCAGGATGTAAGTAAAATAATTAAATATCACAAAAGTATTGTTTCTAAACATTTCCCAAATTACTTTTCAGAAGTTCTTTTTCTTTATATTTTTCATTACACCCCAGGCAAATTACTTTTCAGAATAGTATTGTCTTTCCTAAAAGCACTCCAAGCATTTCTTAGTCATTTTTGTTTCAACTATTATCTGATATTATTATCTGATGATACTTAATACCCAAGGTTTTCATACATTCGCATTTCTCTAATCTCAGTGTAATTTCACTTGATTTTTTTTTAATGCAAATGAGTTTAACATCACCTAATTTTTTTCCATTTTTTATCGCGCAATAATTCTAGGTTCTACCAAATCTTCTTTTATACTTTCTTATTCTTCAAGGCTGCTACTAAAGACAGAAATTTCGTCAGCGAAATGAAGAGGATTTAAGTATTTCCTATTTGCTCTAATCCATTTAATCTGTTCGATCTAGCTTCTTGAAAATATTTTAAAGACAGCAAAAAAAAAAAAAAAAAACCTTAAGCGAAATGGTTTCAACTTGTGTTACCCGCCTTCCAAATTTGGTCTCTTTGTTTTTTTTCCAACCGGGTGATTGCCGTTGCTTTTTAAAAAATTTTTATGATATTGATGTAAGATTTGTCTGTACCAATACTCTCTAGAGATTCTACGGCCGCTGATATGTAGACGTAATCAAATGCTTTTTCATAGCGAATAAATGATACGCAGAGAGGTAAATTAAATTTCGTATGCTTTTATATGCGTTTTCTTACTATTTAAAAACTTATTCTGTTTAATCCATTTCGGAATCCTGCTTTTTCGGAGTGATACATTTTCAACTTCGTGTAATGATCATATTTGAATTTGACTATTCAATTGCGTCACAGGACTGTTAATCTTAACGTTAGTACTACATTAAAAATAGTTATAAAGAATAAACGGACTCACTGTCTTAAATACCACAATTGGAACAGCTTTGAATGCGTATAACTATATTCAGTCAAATAAACTAGGCTTTATATAAATTTACAATAAGCATAGCTTCAAAAATTTCTCGACGTTTTTCAATAAAATGTTTTCCCCTTTAAAATGTTCCTCGTTAAAATTTCCACAATAATAAAGATTACTTTAAAAAATACATTAATACATAGGTTTATATTAATTAGGATTATTTAAGAAAATTCTGCAAATTATAAGCTTTATATAAAATTTATATTACTTTTAAAAACTTGATTAATCGAAAGTGCTATTAAATTTTGCTTTCGCAAAATACTAAGAGAGAAAACAAAGTGAACTCTCAAACTGCAGCTTCATCAAAAAAAAAAAAAAAAAAAAAAAAAAAAAACTTATATTTATTTTGTTTAAAATTTAAACTCCACTATACTGCAAAAATATTACAAAATAAAAAAACTTGTTTTTTTTTATTGCTAAAATATTATGCAATAAATTAACACTGTGAATAAAATTATGCTGTTCTAAGCGCACTGATTATGTTTATACCCATTTAAATTCAGACTCAAAATCGTCGCAATTGCAATATTTCCCAATCATTGAATGCTCCAGTTTATTATAAACACATGCTTCAATGTATGTGTATTTGACTTTAGAATGTCATTAGCGTAGTTGTATTGAATCATGTCATATCCATAAATGTTAATTTGCCATACAGTAAATAACAATTAAACGATAAGTATTTCTGTATTTCCAAACAAAGTTAATAATTTTAACTATGGAAGTACGCATAGCTCAATGTGTTTGTCATAAAATATTGAAAATTTCACACATGATTAAGGCTGAATCTCCAATACAAGTCCTGATACACGAACCCAACTCAATTTATACCAGTATTATATATTGTCAGTAGCAGTTGATGAACAATGAAGTAATCCTATGAACTAGATGAACAGTTTTGATAATAACTCAAAGTACCTAACCAATAAATTCAACTAATATCCGGAAACAGTTATCTTTTATCTGTAAATCTGACTAAGAGGACATAATATTTTAAAGATTTTACAAAAATTCAACATTCTTTTATATGTATGTCTCAAAAGGTAACAATTCCTGAAAACTTTTTTAAAAAATCGCACTCTTTATAGTTGTTAAATATTAAATATTTCCAAACAGAGGACTTTAAATCTATTTTCTCAAACTGTGAATTCCAGTCTTGGTACATAAAATCTTTTCAAAACATTTTAGTATTTTTTCAATGTAGTTTTATTTTTTATACTATATGGTAGGAACTATAACATAAGCGTTCTTTTGTTGTTGAGATTCTTTTTTTGTTTGGTCTTGCTAAAATTAAATATATGCTATATATACAGTATGCTCACTAAACTATTTATCTTGGTTTCTTCCTCGATAACGGTAATAGATAGGGTACTAATATGATTTACAAAATTGTAGAGTATCATCGATTTAGTACGAAAAAAGACTATGCAGACATTAAGTTGAAGAATAGAACGGTTGAAATGCGCATTTTAATTTTCATGATTTCTTACGCTGGGAAGTGAGAAAATGGTTTTAGAAAGAAAAAGAGAAATAGCTATAATAAGATACTTTTATTTGAGATGTTCAAACTTCCCACCGTCAACTGCAATGCATTTAGTATTCACATTTGTCCGAAAGATAATTATTTTTACTTTCGTTCAAGTTTCATTAAGTCAAAATGTAGAAAATCATGCAAAAACAAATGCGCATTTGAACTGTTCTGTTCTTCGCATTATTGTCCACAAGGTCTCTCCGAGTCTCAAAGTATCTTTCCGATTTCGAGATTGGAATTTTCACTCCACAGTTTCCCAAAGCTGGCGACGTAGGTGTTTCATTCATCAGCGTATGACAAATTTGATGTATCATAACACCACATTATTAACATAGGAGCAGCGATTAAGTTAAGAGGGTGGAAACGAATTTTAGTGGGAATTACTGTATATATAAAAGCAGGATACAGTTATTTTTTTAAAGAGAAAATTCTGCGAATGAAATTTCTTTAGTTTCAAAGTAAACACGTGGCGCTGCAATTTAATTAAATACCAAAACTTTTGTTTACATGCCTAAATTCTTCTGCAATTATGATAAGAAACTGTGATTACACTATGTCTACGTGAAAAATCAAGTGAACATGTAATTTTAATTAATTTTTTAATTAATTTTTAATAGCGAAGTTACACTGGAAAATCTTGAATATTTAATACATTAAATATTTCGCGAAAATATATAGACGTGAAAAATAAATGTTTCATGCATTAAATATTCAATATTTTCCAGCGTAATTTTACTGTTCAAAGATTAATTGAAAAATTAATTAAAATTACATATATATTCATTGGTGCTGAGTGTGTTTGTGTCTCATGTTACGCGGCTGAATCGTATGCCCGAGAAGACTGTTCCATCTTGTGCTGCAGTTGCAGTCTTACCAACATATATATAGAGTGAAAAATGCTAAGCTGGGCATCGCCTTCGTTACTTAAATGGTAGAGAACTTGAAGCTATATTTCAAGAGTTCCGAGTTAGATCCTTGGCTTGGGCATTTTTCCCTCTCTTGGCTCTATCCTTGGTTAGCAATGAGATATTTCATGCATTAAATATTCAAGATTTTCCAGCGTAATTTTACTGTTCAAAAATTAATTTAAAAATTAATTAAAGTTACATATGTGTTCATTGATGCTGGGTGTGTTTGTGTATCATATTACGCCGCAGAATTGTATGCCCAAGAAGACTGTTCCATCTTGTGCTGCAGTTGCAGTCTTACCAAAATATATATAAAGTGAGAAATGCTAAGCTGGGAATCGTCTTCGTGGCTTAAATAGTAGAGCACTTGAAGCTATATTTCAAGGGTTCCGAGTTCGATCTCTGGCTTGGACATTTTTCACTCTCTTGGTTCTATCCTTGGTTAGCAATGTGATATTTCATGTATTAAATATTCAAGAGAACCTCCCCAAAAAAAGTTTTTGTAGTAAAATTACGATCGAGATTATTGAAGAGTATACGCATGAAATTTCGCTAAAAACTATTTAAAACTGATGCGTAAAGTTTGTTCAGGTATGCTGAGCTTTATTTCGCCATATGTTTCGCCGCAGGGATATGTACCCATAGAGGATTTTCCGTCTTACTCTGTGACCTCAGACTTATGTGCGACCCCAGTTCTTGCTCAGCCTTATATGCGTGTGTGAGTGAAAGATGCCAGGCTGGGCTAAATCTTCTTAAGTCAAAGACTAAGCAACCGAACGGCAGCTAAATTTGTGTCCAAAGTTTTAATTATTTCACAATAACCTAGCTGCGATTTTCGGTAGAGGCATAAAAATAAGCTAAAACAATAACAAAAAAAAATAAAAATAAAATAAAAATAAAAATAAAGAGACGCGTATCAGCGATTTTAAAACGATTTTTGCGTTTATGTTGCTCTTATCGTGTATGTAACCGATTATGAAAAATTAGACAAATAACTTATTTTTCATTTAGTTACCTACATCGACTATCAACCCTATAATAGAAAAATTGACTGATGATCGATTTATAATCCTATAGATGTATTAAAGTGATACAAAACTTTGATAATCAATATTCTTTTACAATATATATATATATGTATGTGTGTGTATATAAACTATCTATATACTTACGTATGTTTTGACAAATTTTGGCTCTAATTATTAGGTAAAATCTATTTAATGCATTAGTTATGTTAAAAAACTAAGTTCAGTTGAAAAATATTTATTAAAAAGTTATTAATAAATGATTTTTAAAATGACATTATGGAAATAAAAAAGATCAGTTGACTCAATTTTCAATTTATTAAGTAAAGAAAATATGCTTTTAATTCAGTATTATACTAAATAAATCATACTAAATATTATACATTATATAATTATAATTATTAAATATTATACATATAAATATTATACTAAATAAATCATACTAAATAAATATTCATCAGGTTTAGTAAAATAACAGTTTAATATTGGAATTTTTTAAATATATATATATTTTTCAAATACTTGGAATTTTAATATATTAGCAATCTTTGATTTAAAATTGACAGAAAATATATATAGAAATTTGAGTCAAAGTTAATAGATTAACTTTAGATTAATCGAAAACTGAGATACTCAAGATTAATGGAAAACTGAATAACTGAAGATTATAATAAAAACTGATAAAGACTAATTATTCAAGATTAATAGAATTACTCAAGAATAACAAAATAATTAGAGTAGACAATTACACAAGATTAATATATATTTGAGATACTCAAGATTATTTTAAAAATGAAAAACTCAAGATTAATAGAAAACTTATGAAAATTAATTATTCAAGATTAACAGAATTGCTCAAGAATAATAATATAATTACAATAGGCATTTGCTCAAGATTCGCAGAAAAATTGATAACTCAATATTAATAGAAAATTAAATAGTTTATTTAATTCATTATTCTTTTAACTAAGTAATGAAAGATATTTTTAATTCGGCATTCCTTTAATTACATCTATGATTTTCCAATTTTCTTGAGGAATAATAACAGTTTGATATTGGAAATAATTATCTTAAACTTTTTTTGGAATACTTCGATTTTGAAAGTTATTAAGTATATTTTTTTTCATAAAGGAAATGGCTTGAATTTTCTTGACAGATTTCAAAATCAAGAATTAATAAAATCATTGGTGTATTGAAGTGAGGTTTAGATAAAGATTTTTCATTAGTAAATATATCGTTTAAGCAAATTAAAAATCAAGTCAATCAAAAACTGTTCAAAAAAGCATTTCACCTTAAAAAGAAAAACAAAACTCATGCATAATAAACCAGCAAAATTTTCAACGAGTAAGTCTGAATAATTTCAATTAATATTTTTAATAATTACCTTTTTAAAATAATATTTAATAATTAACAGTTTGAGATATCAGATATAAACTGATTGTGATTTAAAACAAAACAATATTTAAACTGTAAAATTTACAATCAAATAATGTTTTAATCATTTAGAAGTACACTGTATATAACTGTCCATACCAGTTATTATAGAAATATAGAATGTAGCTCGTTAAATCAATTTTTGCAGGGTGTGTTCTTTTAACAATCTCATGAACAGTAAAGTTTGGCACATTTTATATTAAATGATAATAAATATAAAGCTTTAAGTATTGCATTTTTTTCATTGTAATCATACATAAAAACATAATTTAAACTTTAAAATACTTTTTCCTTTTATTTTGGTACACCCCATACCACTAAACTGAGAATTTTGTTTCTTTGAGAAATTGTAGGAAATTACAATTTCTAGAGGTGTCAAATACCCGTTTTAGTCAGACCGTAAAATATAAACTAGGCAAGCTCCAGCTTTCTTCATTGTAATCGTTTCATATTAATTGGTGAAAATTTCTTCATTTAGGGTTTTTCGCATTGCTGTTTCGATTGATTTGCAAGAAAATCTTGACGAATTTCTATACAAACGAATGTAAAATTTCAGTTACTTCCGTTATTACACTTTTATAGCCCAGTCTTTCTGGACAGAAGTCCGCCCATTAATGCATCTAAACATAATAAAAAAAAAATAAACTGATTCGTGTAAGGCATTTTAACATCATCTTTGCTTTTTTATATGTGTGTACAAACATATAATTTAAACAAAATAATCGTGAAGGCATACATATATATCAAAGAAATATTTTTTTCAACAATTTTCCGTGCTAAAACTATTTTCTTTACATTAATAAACAATAACTCTAAAGTCTGAAAATTGTTAATTATTAATAACATAATACCACATTTTAAGCTTTATTAAACTTTCTAATTTAAATTAATAACAAAAACAAAATTATAGGGGGATTATAATTAAAATTCATAAAAGGACTATTTTTTAAAAACATGATAATATTTTAAAAGAAATCATGGGAAGAAAAAAAAGAAGTTAAATTGCTTTTACCAGGGGCAGAAATGACACTTTCAAATGGTTTTTCAAAACAAAAATTTTTGCCTAATTGAATAAAAAAATGTTCGGATTAAATAATGCAAATTTTATAATAAAAATTTACAGTTTAAAATCTGTGCGTGATATGATCAAATCAAGATTGGTAAAAATATGTTGTCTGTTTGACGTACGGTTAAATCAGGGAATCGGTTAAGGAATGTTAACTTAAACAAATTTCCATTTAAAGGCGTTAAAGGCGACAAATGTCGAATTTATAAATGTGTTTATAAATGTTGTTTTAAAGAAATATCGAGTTAAATAGGTTATCATTAAGCTGTCTCATTAGACCCCACAAGAAATGTCCCATTAAACCCCACTATACGAAAATTTATAACTTATTTACATTTGTAATTCAATATTTTTTCACTAATATTTTTTCATTTACTAATATTTGTAGCATCGATAAATGTATTTAAATGAGATATAAGTATTCTGAATTGTTTACGAAATAGAATCAGTCGCAAAAAATAAAATTCACTTTGGGTTGTTCGAAATTAAATATATTTTTTTATAAACAGTAATCAACTGTCATTGCTGACTTCCCATGCTGAAAATGTGTGCTAGACCTATTGTCATGCCGTGGTATATAAATCGTCACTAAAATGTTTGTCGTGTAAAAAGAATATCCATTTGTCCCATTAGCCCTGCGTCCAATTAGTCCCAACTTTCCCCTACATCGCATGTTTAAGGAAAATTATGGAAAAGCTCGAAGCCGCGGATATGTTATCTATTGAACCTGTGAACAGAAGTAAACCAGCCTCTGTTGAAACTAACTGATTGTAGCTTTAGGAGTAAAGCAAGAAACAATGGAAACTACGCACAGTACATGCTCGGCGCATTTTGTACCAAGTCCCACTGCTACATGCACTGTGAGTACTGCTTGCTTAGCGTCAATATTAAAACGTTTCGTCATATCTGTAATCCTGTAAGTGGCATTTTAGACTCTTCGATTTTTATGTGGGACAGGATCACAACCACGAATTGATATATGTATCATATAGTTCCTAAGCAATGTTTCATGAATGAACGGATTAGAGGACGCAATTCTTCCTTTTTCTTGGCCATACCGAACACCAGACAACAATCATTGTGATTGTTGGCTATTGGGTTACCTGAAAAGCACTGCACATGTTTAAGAATGCTTTTCAGCAACATGTCTGTAACATTCCTCCTGATTTGCTAAGAGCTATAGTTGAGAATGCAGTAATACGGTTTCGTTTACCTTCGGGTATGCAAAGTGGTGGACACCACTTTGAATACACTTTGCAAAACATCTCAGAAGCGATTAAGCACATGTTAAATTCTTTATCATATATTATTTTCCTAACAATATTGCATACTTTGCCATTTCCGCTTTAAGGGTAAGTATTTCAGCGTTCATTGTCTAAAATAATTTTTCATGTCCTCTGTTAAACTAGTACCAAATTTGAAAACATTCTGTACAGATGTTTTCCTTTTATGACTATTTCAAAGTGGAACTTTAATTATAAACCTATATCATATATTTGAAAATGTAGAAAACGATGAAGCAAATTCTATACATTCAAAACTATTTTACATATACTATTTCTGTTTGCACATACATACACTCACATATATGCATATATATGCACATTTTACAAATTATTTTATAATGAACTATTTATTTGATTAAGAAAATATTTGTAAAGGAGAGTGTGATAAATTTAAAATACACTGGTGTCCAAAATTTAAGCATAATTGGTAATTAAGTAATTATTTTTAAGTAATGAAAGAAATATGAATCGGAATGTGCTGAAACTCCATGTGTGTAAACAAAATAGTACGCGTCACATATTTTCGCGAAGAGTTTTCCCCGAATTCGAACAGGGGACCGTCAACAAATTGAAAAAGAACGAAGATCTTTTGGATAACCCTGTCAAAACTAATGTAGCAAAAGCGTTCAAACTGCACATTATGATTAATTGGCTTATTGTAATGTAACTGTGTTAATTTTTACAAGGATAGCATGTATACTCGTAGAGAAATTAAGGTTTTTATAAAAACAGTCCTAACTTTTTCCAAGTTTTTTGCTTATAATTTGCAGAGTTCTTATTATAAAATAATGTTCTTTTCTGAAAATATGACAAACATCATTGTACACAATACCCTGTCATTAGAATTTAAAAATAATAAAAATTGTATGAAAAATGAGTATGTTTAGTAAATAATTTTTCATTGCGCATGCGTAAACGATATCAAAATGCCATTTGCATATCGTGTTAGCTAATTGTATAGAGCAACTTCTGTAAAAGTTTCAAAAACATAGCTTGAAAATTCTGAAAATGGGAGCCTATAGAATCAACTAAAAATCCGTTATTCCTAAAGAAAGCAAAAAAATCAGGGGTTTTACCTAAATATAGTTGTACGTGCAATATTGTGTAGGCACTAAACAATGGAATATGGATACAGCCCCTCATCTTTTTGCTTCATTTAGGGAATAAAGGATTTTGATCTCATTCTATCAACGATAATTTTCAGAATTTTTAAGCTATGTTTTTGAGACTTTCACAAAAGTTGCTCTATACATTTAACTAACATAATATGCAAATGAAATTTTAATAGCGTTCACGCATGCGCAGTAAAAAATTATTTTGTAAACCTGCTCATTTGTCATACAATTTTTATTATTTTTTAATTCTGATGACAGGGTATTGTGTACAATGATGTTTGTCATTTTTTCAAAAAAGAACACTATTTTATATTAAGAACTCTGCAAAATATAAGCAAAAAAATTAGGACTACTTTTATAAAAACCTTAATTTCTCTACGACTATACATGCTATCCTTGTAAAAATTAACACAGTACATTACAATATGCCAATTAATCATAGTGTGCAGTTTGAACGCTTTTGCTACATTAGTTTTGACAGGGTTATCCAAAAGATCTTCGTTCTTTTTCAATTTGTTGACGGTCCCCTGTTCGATTTCGGGGAAAACTCTTCGCGAAAATATGTGAGGCGTACTATTTTGTTTACACACCTGGAGTTTCAGCACATTCCAATTCATATTTCTTTCATTACTTAAAAATAACTACTTAATTACCAGTTATGCTTAAATTTTGGACACCAGTGTATATTCCCATAGAAATACTTTGCTGGAATTTTCTTCTTACTAAAGGAAACATCTAAGCACAGAAGTATTTCTCTATTTGGTAAGCGTCAGGGTTTAATTGGTATGCGATTTAAAAACGACATAAATTTTGAATTTTAGATTTTGCCAATTAATGAAACTATTGTTACAGCGTACATAGGGTTCTTTCGATCTTATGGTTAGACAACTTCAAACTCTTTTCTCTTAGAAAAGTAGAAAATAATTTATTTACAGATCTTCAGAACAACAGAGTCTTCGAAACTCACAAATATTACTAGATATTCCAAAATAACTGTTCAAATCTATCGAACAAGTACAAATATAGGTCGCAGAGACTCTTTATACAATGTCTCAACATTATATCACATTCAAAACAACGTAGATAAAACTCAATACATCAAGTAAACTTGCTTGGACAATCTCTAGTAGCTCACTCAATGCCTGACTGGTAAATAATAACCACAACAGCTCGTATCGCTCTCCTTATATAGGCTCGCAGCAGGTGCTGGAAATTTCTAGAACCATCTCGAAAAAACTGGAAAACCACGGAACAACATTCAATGTATCAGCATATCTAAAGGGGGGTTACCATAAATAGGGTAGGGTTACCTTCGCCAAAAATCGCCAAGTTTGTCGCCAACTTGGCGATATATCGCCAAATTTGGCGACCAAAATTAGTCGCTAAAAGTGGCGCCAACTTGGCGATATCTCTAATATTTCGCAAAGCTGCCATAGACATTCACTGAAAATAATAGACAAGTTTGCTTGATAACAGAGACAATGTAACAAAAACTAATATTAGTAAAGGAATGGAGCTTAATAAGATTATTTACATTATTTTAAAGTACAAACACTAACTATTTACAAAATTCGTAGCACTATTAATGATAGTATATGAAATGCACAATGGTAAAATTATTATGTGTTTATTTTTCTAGATAAAAGCATTACTAAATTAATTAATTTAGAAAATTTATCTTTTGAACGTGTATGTGATAACTGAATATCAAAATCGTATTTTATGCGTGGAATTCCAGGGTTCGAATAATAATACTGGGGATAATATTCTATATAGTCACCTCATGAAAATGTGAATGATTTAACTTATTTTTGTGTTAAAAAACCTATACTATTTTTTAAAAAAACCTATTTCGGGTACATTAAATTGTATGAATTATTTATAAATATTCTTTATTTTATGGTAATAACAATTGGAAAAATTTAAGAAATTTAGAGAATTTATATTTATTTTGATAGAATGTTGATGATTATTATGTTATGCAATATTTTAAAATAAATAAAATATTGCTTATATCTTTTTATTACATTGCGTGATTAAGTGTGAGATGCGTTCTTTTATTTAAATTCATGTATCATATCTTGTTTTTAATAAATAATAAATAAAAATATCATAACACATAAAAACTATCATATAACTCTCTCTGTTTCAATTTATCATCGATCGTCGCTTTAATTGCTTAACATATTCACCCACGTGAATCGTTTACTGATTACTGTTTATCAATTTCTTTCATATTAATAGATCATATCGTTTACCGATTACTGTTTTTCAATTTATTTCATATTAATAGATCATAAATTCAAAATATTATATCACGGCCATTTTGTCTCATACAATTGCCGTATCCAATACATTCCGGCAATCTTCTTAGTTCATCATGAACATTTTTACTGCTATAACCATCTCATCCATGTTATTCGTATTGTATATTGCATTCATTTCAGCCAATTTAACCAATATGAGAGAAAATACACGATATCAAATTCTTATGTTAACACAAAAACAGGAAATTGCATTCTTGTAGCCAAAAATCAATGGCAATTTACAAAACTAGGGGACTCTGCCCCATAAGCTATGTTCATGAACCCCGTTTAGGCACAGCTTACTCTAAAAACATGTTAATTTAACCAGCTTTATTAAAATTACTGAAGATTGAATTATAATTAATAAACAAGAGGCTATCTTCTTGTAAATGGATTTTCACTCATTCCACTTTGATAGAAAATTTTTAAGTTTGAATCAGTTTCTGTTTAATCCTGTCACTGAGAAACCCGTGTTCACACATTCACTTGGCTTCAGGATTCACTGCAAAATAAGCATTATGTAAAATTAATTCATTTGTTGTTTCGTAAATTTATTGTTTATTTATTAAATTTTTAATGCACTGAACAACGATTTTAAAACTCTCGAGTCTTTTTTAGCATTTAAAAGAAAATGCACAGAAAATGGGAATTACAACGTTGTCCTTTTCCAAGGTTGTCAAGGGGTTAAAAAATCCATTGGCTAATTTCGTCTTTGATTAAATAAAATCAGTTAAACATTTGCAAATTAGCTAATATACAATGAATTAAGTAAAAAGTTTCTTTGTGTCTCGGTATTTTTTAATAACGTTGTAAGAAATATGTTTTAAATATGAGATTTTGAATTATCTAGTATAATCTGTCGTAATTTTTGCCAAAGCTTTCTTTCTTTTAATGCTATTCACGTTAAAATACTTTATTTTTAGAATGGAAATTTCATTTGCACTGTCTTACAACTGAGAACACTTATTAAAATGACCATATCAAAAAAGGAAATAAATGCCTTGTGTGTGAATGTATTTTTTAATTAATTCATTTTATTTTATATTATTTATTTATTTATTTATTTATTTATTTTCAATATTATTGTTTAGTCATTTAAAATTTGATTTATTTCTCCTATTTACTGCCTTTAAAGCGTATTGATTTAATTATTTTAAAATTTTATTGCTCTTTTAAAATTCATGACAAAATATTTTTGTTGGTAGAAAGGAAATATTTTTATTTGCATTGTTTTAAAGTTCGCAACAATAGTTTCAAAGATTATCCAGAAATGTAAAATAATGTTTTGTGCAAATATGTTTTCAAATTTAAACTTTTTGGCATTATTATTACATGGCATATGACGTAATTTCCTCCATTTAAGGCTTTTTATGTATTTATTATTTTAATGTTTTATGTTTATTTTAAAATTCATGTGTTAATATAGTTTTTCCGACAAAATAACAATATATGCTTTCAATTCTTTCTTTATGCTTTAAATTTGCATTCTTTGCATTTAATACACAATCCTTTAATTCTAATTTGTAAAGTTTTTTTCTTTTTACGTGAAAATATATATACACTCCTGGACAAAATTATAAACTCAGAAATTTTTTAATTTGTTTAAATTGTAATATAAATAGACTTAGCTTTAAATTAATGAACTAGAGATGAATATTTATATTAAGACATCTAAATTTAATGTAACTCACAAATAAAATTAAGCAAATAATTAAAATAAGAAAATACATTACTTAAAAAAATTAACGTTATGTGAGATCTGGACAAAATTATAAACTCAATGTTATGAATTTCTATATTCTGGCATATTCGATATAAATAAATGTATTTTATGATTAAAAACTAATAAACGGAGTATTATGTATCAATACATTTCAATACATCAGTACATATTTTAATTTTTCTCATAAATTAACATTACGTGAGACTTGGACAAAATGATAAACTCAAAGTCATGAATTTCTACACTCTTGTGTTTTTTATATAAATAAATGTATTTTGTGAAAATAAACTAATGAATGGAGTAATAATTAGTAAAGATTGGAATAAAGAAATGGAGTAAAGATTTTCAAAGAAGTTGAGTAATATAAATATAGTACATGTGTAAACAGAAAACAAAAAATTATAGAGTTTAAGAAGGGAACATACTTTTGAATACTAGTGCAAAGTATTAATGCATACATTCAAAAATGATTTAAACCTTCATTTTTCTGAATGACTTCGAATATGCGACTCAGCATAGATTGAACAAGTTCTTCCAACTGCTCCATAGACAACTGGTTCCAGGCTGAAAGAATAGTCATCTTTAAATCATTTGTGTTTTTATATTGACGTCCATCGCGATAGATTATTCGAGCCGTTGCACCCCAATGAATTTCAATAGGATTTAGATCAGGGCTCGGGCTGGTCAATTCAAGACATTGGCATTCCAGAGCTGCAGACAAATTTGTGTAGCTTTTTGCAGAGTGAATTGCTGAATTATCTTGCTGAAATACCCAGTTTAGTCCAGTGATCAACGGTCCATATGGCAAAAGATTATCTTTCAGGATTAACTGATAGTCTTTTGCTTTTTGTTTTCTATTAAGAAAAGGTAGAGCAGTTTTGCCATTCCGAGAAGAACCAGCCCTCAACCTCACGGATTTTCCATCAAAGTTTCGACTAAAGATATCTTGTTTTTTATGTTTGATATCGTGCCAATAGTATCCTAAATCCATCTGGTCCGTGTAAATTAAACTTCTTTTTATCTGTCCTGGTGAATGTATTCCACTCTGTTGTCCATGACATGCGCTGTTGTGCAAAGTGAAGTCTGGCTTTCAAGTGATGGGGCTCAAGAATCGCTATGCTTTCATTTTCTTCCTCTTCATATTCGGCGCTCGTTGAAGAGTTCATTTGACAGTTGGATAGCTTACATTTAGCTTTAAAGTACTATTTACAATTCGACTAGAAGAAGCTCCAGTATTAGATGCTGTTCGTAAGATAGATCTTTGATTTATTTCTGTTATCTTTGGAGATCGACCACTCCGTTTTTAATTTCCATACACTGACTGATTCTTTAAAACTTTTTTTTTTTTTTACTGCTGCTTGTGAACATTTAATTAGCAAAGCAATTTGGCTTTACATTTTTCCAGAAGCTCCGAATGCCAAAAATTTATCAACTTATACCTCTGTGAGAACTTATCCTCGAGGCATTAGAAAAGCTGTTGATTTTAATTGTTCTAAGCATAACATACAATGACACACGATTAACAAGAGTGATTTAAAAAAATTGTTCTAAAAGTAAAAGGCAGATGATAAAGGATTTTTAATAAAATCATGGAGGAAATTGCAAATATGAATAAATATCGTTTGCATTAATGCCAGTGTGAAAAATTATTTCACTAAATTAGTTTCTTATCACAAAACACATATGTTATTTAGATTTAAAAAAAATACCAGAGTATAGAAATTCATAACTTTGAGTTTATAATTTTGTCCAGGTCTCTAAAATGTTATTTTATGAGAAAAATTAAAATATGTATTGATGTTTAGAAATGTATTGATTCATAATGACTCCATTTATTTGTTTTTTATCAAAAAATGCATTTATTTACATCAAATGTGACAGACTATAGAACTGTATAACCGAGTTTATATTTTTGTCCAGGTCTCACATTATGCTATTTTTTTAATTATGATTTTTTTAAAGAAAATAACTTTCTCTATTTCATTTATGAGTTATCTTAAATTTAGATGTCTTATTATAAATATTCATAATTATTTTATTATTGTAAAGCTAAGCTTATTTATATTATGGTGTAAACAAATTAAAAAAATTCTGAGTTTATAATTTTGTCCACGAGTATATATATAAATTATAACAGGCACGGAAAAATATTTTTTTAAAAGAAACATTTTTTTTTTGCTCTGTTTTTATAAATTGGCAACAATTGTTTTTATAAATTGGCAAATAATATTCTTTTTTAAAATATGTAAAAAATATCTCTTGAAATGCTGAAAATTTGAATTTAATATCGAAATAATATATCAAAGAGATAGTTGAAAAAAAAACATGAGTCTACATACCATTAACTTCTAATGTATACAAAAATCTAAAAACGATTAAATTCCTATGTATAGTTTTTGCGCCTATAAATCTTTTTTACTGGGACAATTTTTACCAAGTTTAGCTTTAAATATTTTGAAATAAAGATTCGATTGAAAAACTGCCTACACCAGCGTGTTTTTCAAACATTTCTCTATAATATTACGTATTTTCGTACATTTGTATGAACTATAATACTTCTGTATACTTTTGTTTACAGGAGTTTTCTTAATATTAACGTAGATCCCCCCTTGTCACAAAAAATTCAAAATTAGCGGCTGTGACAGCGTTACTTATTTTTTTCAAATAAAGAAATTCAGAGTAGTATTCCTTATTGAGTTTAGGTCAAAAGCAGAATCACATTTCTTTATTTTTTTCAGATACAAGGAAGGAAGAATCTTTCTAAATGTAACTAACAGTAACATAGTATAACAGTAACTTATGGTAAATTTGACATTATCGCAACTATTAATATAATATTAAATTTCATATTTCTTTATGTAAGGAGACGATTATAAATAAATCCATAATAAAAGATTTGGAGTATGTTTTCAACATCAGTGATTTAAGTGTCGATACGTCTATTTTCAATCGTACGGTATAAAAGTTTATAGTAACTTTATAAAAGTGAAAATGTTTTAAGTACTTTTTCAATTTAAGCACAATCCATTATAGTTAACAAAGTATTTTGCTAGAGTAAAAGTAAATAAATAAATAATAATATTAAAAAAAAACATTGCCATTAAATTTTAAAACCTAACTTTGAAAGGGGTTCTTTTTATGTTTTAGATAAGTAGTTATATTATTTTTAATTGAAAAAAGTAGAGTTTTCAACAGCAATCCAAAGAAAGATTGCGAATTTACGCCATCATGTGAAATAAAAGGCTTTCTTTCTTTCATATACCGGATGCAATTGATGATGATAAATGTTTGTCGCGAAAATGAAGCTTTTAAAGTTCTTTTCAAAAGAGAATTTTTATATCTTTGCAAACAAAACTTGGTGCCACTTTACTTGAAATGGAAAGCTAAGATACTATTGTACGATAAAATTAAATAAAGAAACACATTGCATTAAAAACTTTCTCAATTTTTTTTTTCGAAATCCGTCTCACTATAAATAAGATAATTTGAAAAAAAAAAAAAAGCTTTTTATTTACAGATAATAATTTTTTACTCAAAAGCTAATCTTCAAAACATATATTTTTTCAAAATTATTCTCACACTTCGGATTTTTCTTTGGCAATTATAAATTAACCATAATAGAATACATTTGTAAACACTATTAAAAACAATAAAAATGTTGCATATTCTCAAGATCAGGTTAACATCTTTTTGTTATTTAATATTATTGATAATAACTGAAATGTATGTCCTCTCAATTTTTACTTCAGAAAACGAGTTTTACTCTATTTGGAATATTTAGAATAGAGATATTTTATACCGAAGCATAAAATTCTAAGATTGAAATTACAATTATGTTTAAGTGTCTTTATTAAAACTAAAAAAAAATATCTACATCTTTAGACTTAGAAAACAAAGAGGTTAAGTTAGTTTTATGCATGTTGTAAAACGATTTTTTAAATCAATTTGTATATTTTTAATAATATTATAAATATTTATCAACGCGTTCGGAAGGCTTTTATATAAAAAAAATGTATTACTAAATTTTAATTATGAATAATCTTTTAAAGATGTGCATAGAATTTCCTTTAAAATTATTCGTATCTATTTTCAGTGTTTTCAAATATCTATACGTTTATTTTATATGTCATTTTATGTGTGTTAATTGAATGAAATGATACAGAATTGTTTTTCCTAGAAAAATTTTCCTTGTTTATTATAGACAATTATTCTTTTTAGACGTTTTCTTACAGAAAAAAAAAATCATTCACTAGTAGAAATAACGGAAATATTCTTAAATTTGCGTATAAGATTCCGAAGAATAAAATTAATTTGAATTAAAAACTTAAAATTTTAGCTCTAATTATTTTGTCGAGAAAAAAATTAAAAATACAAAATTTATTGATGACGAATGAAAGAAAAAAAACCCGTCTAATTCTTTTCTTTTTCACTTTAAAAGTTGAATTTTGAATTGTTGACTTGTGAATAATGCTTAATTTTTTAAGTAGAAAACGGAACCAAATCAAAAATTTTTTATTAAGATTGACTTACAGCAGATTAGATTATTCTCTTTTACATGGAATATTTTATTTGTAAGGTTTACACTTACTCATTGTTATAAATATGGAATTATTTAGAAAAGTATTTTTAATATATTTCCAATTTCACATGCATCAAATATGAATTAAGGCATCATCTTGAGCGATGCATTACAAAATTTATGTTTTACACAAACTCAACAATACGCTTTATTTTATATTATTAATCATATTGCATAATGTCAAATATTTAACAATTTATTGTAACTGTTGATATCTAAAATGAACCAATAATTATACATTTAGCTGCTTTATAATATTTACTCTGCTTTGGTAGATCTATAATTCAGGTTTTAATAACATTGATCAAATATATTGAACATTTTTCTCAATTAATTGATGTCGGTATTTGTTTTTTTAATAACGAAAAATGGTTTTTACATTTTTTTACCTTAAGCCGTTAAAGTATTTTTTATATTTTGGATAGATTTAAGATGTAACCAATTTCTAATTTAAATGTCTGTTTTAGCATCCATGTCATTAAAAAATAGCAGAAACGGTGTACATTGCTACTTATTTCTATCTTTACAAGGAAAAAAAATATTTAATTGGTGAAAACTTTTGATATCGAGTTTTCAACTGATTTACACATTTTAGGATCGGAAATCCTCAAAAACATTTTTTAACAAAATGCGTGTTGTGCGTGTGCAAGACTATTACTTTATCTGTCTGTCTGATTCAGTAACTTCAGTATATTTAGATTCAAATATATCTTGATTAATATTGGTGCTGACTACATTTTGATGTAAATCTCTCAACATGGGATGCTTTTACCTTGCATTTGTCAAGATTTATTCAATAGCTCTATCGCAAGAACTAATGCACGAAATTCTATCTAATTTACGACTGAGTTAGATACTGACACAAGTTGTAATTAGTTAGGTTTTGTTGATATTCGCGCAACAGGTAAATCTGTTATGCTGTTGTTTTAACAACTTTCGCACTAGCTGAATCTCAAAGCTAATGAACTGATGTTCCCGAAATTGTATATTCAGTTGAACGTTGACATAAGATGATGATAGTTAGGTTCTGATGTAATTCATTCAATAGGTAGCTCTACTATGCTGCATTTTGCTATATGCAGCATTAAATTATGTTACATTAGATTACATTCAGCGGTACTCATATATTCAAGCCTGTGAGTCATTCGCTAAAATCAGGTTTTCAGATGTATTCCACCGCAGATATGACTTGGCAGACTTTTATTGTCTTTTAATATGCGAATAGTTCGTTAACTAAGGGACCGTTCTTAAAAGATGTAACGCTTCAGTGCAGGGAGGGGGATTCGAGAAATTGTGAGAGTTTGTGACAAGGGAGTGGGAAAGAAGAAAGAAAAGAATGTGACATCTCACATTATTGTTATAATAAAATATATAAAAAATTAACCGATTAAATTATTTTTATTTTTGCAGCTAATAATTTTGTTGTGGTATAATTTTGTTGTGTAATAATTTTGTTGTGCATAAAGTATTCATGTTGTTTTAGTTTGCATATTTATCCACTTTTTACAAATTTGGACTTAATTTCGATGTGTTATTTTACGTGTAGAATCAAAGACATTTATTTTTTAATATATTAATCACTTAAAATAAGGTATTATTTTAAAATGAGGAAGAGAAAGTATTTCCTATAATTATAATTGTTTTATTGTCTCAGTCATAATTTTTATTTACTTTATAGCAGCCAAATTTTTCTAAAACATTATTATAAGAAGGTTTTTACATTATCTAAATTATAACCTTTATAGTAATTTGGATTTTAGTAATGAAAACACGAGCTATAAATTCAAGCCTAATAGGTACATAATCTATACCAGGCGATCAAATAAATGTAATTAATGCATGTTAAGCTTACATTTATTTGTAATTATCTAGTGACGTGTATTTACATTTCTTTTACCACATCTTTTAAATTTTGTATAATTTAAATTTGGTTTAAATAATGACGCATACATTTTTTAAAGAAAAGTTATTCTTATTGATAATATATCAGAAAGAAAAAAATATAAACGTGAGCATTCTATAAAAAAATGCGCAAACATTTCAGATAAGATTTCTTGAAACAAACTTTTTTACATGTAACTACAATGTCTTTTTCTTTTGCGTTTTGCTTGACTTACATCAAAGTAAAAAGTTAAATCCGTTTATCAAAGATTTGTAACTTTAAATAGGCTTGTTTGTTCGATAAGTCACCCAATATGTTTTCACATGGTTTAAGTTAAAAATGGAAAGCTTTATTATTATTATTATTATTTTCTTATTTATGAAAAACATTAAAATTCATGTGAAATCAATTGCTATAATCATGGATTCCAAATTTAGAAGTGCTATCACATGTATTGATTTATAGAATTATGCATTTATTCATTAATTATGCTTTCTTCAATGTATGCACTTTTAAATTTTCTTGTTAAAAATGTAAATGTACGGACAAGTGTTTAATAATAGTGCTGTTTTAATATTCATTTAAATGTTAAACAAATGTGGTTTGTATTTATCATAACAAAAACGGTTACAAGGTACCTATAGATATCTCAGTAATGATAGACGCTTTTGAGCTCAGTGACACTTGGAGCTATGACACATAGCTCGAAAATATCTGCATGAGTGAAGTTAGTTACGAATCTCAAAGTCAGTTGTTGGAATTGTATTTTAAAGCTATTTTTGTGTTTCTTCAAGCGAGTTTTACTGTTTTTTAATGTTTTGCTCTGATATTTCTATATTAGTAAAAGGAACCAGAATATTCATTTGTTTCCAAGATGTTAAATTTTATGATCATTCCATTAATGCTTATTCGGATTTTACACAGCTATTTTTTAATTGTTCGTGAAGTTTCTTTTATAATTCTTTTTTTAGTTTTTTCATGTTCTGCTGTCATGTTGTGACATTTGTAAAAAGATTTCCGTTTGAGTCTAATATTTTGTAATAGTAAACATTTTTCAACTATTTGTTATGCTATTTTTAGTGTTTTGCGAATTTTGCTACGATTTTTTTTCCTATTCGGTCCCTGGCTCCCTATCCAAGTACCTCTGTTCTTTTATTCATAAAAACTAAAATGTCTGATATTTTACAAATTTATATAATTTCTTAATAGCTATTTTTTTTTCGTTGAAAGCAAACGGATAAATGTCTGCATCTAAAATGCAAATAAAATAAATTTTATTTGCATCTGATTTTGCACAATGCCTCAAAATATCTAAAATACAGTGTGACTAAGAAAGTAATAAATTTTCATAAGTGTTTAACTTATTTTTTTATGTTTTTCTTTTTTTATGATTCGTAATTTATTTACTTGTTTAAATCTTTTAAATTTGTGATTAGGGGGAACTGGGGCACATTGATACTGTTTTTTTCTAAGAATTATTTTTGTGTCCAGAAAGCAGAAAATTCAAGTTATTCTTCCATGTGGTGTCAGCAAAACTTGTGTATATGTTATAAAAATATCCAATCGTTGTTTTTTATATTATTTTTGCATGTAATTTTTGAAAAATCAAAAAAAGTCATTTGTATCAATGCGCCCCATCCCCGGAGCAGATTGATACACCTCATGGGACTCTTTGATAAGTCTGGGAAAGTGGATACAAAATAACACTAATGCATATTTTTCATAGAAAAATAGTTAGCAAACCAATTTATATTTATTTATAGAAATTACACAATAGTTTTTAAGCAATATTAGAGCAATCAAAATGAAATGTATAATGACCTGATGTTCTGGCTGTTCCTTGTCTGATTGTTGGCTGGGGTAACTTTGTCATATCTGCTACTTCAACCCCAGCATTATCTCCTTTCTTAGGAAAAGTGAAAAAATT
The DNA here is from genome assembly GCA_964019185.1 of Maratus speculifer. NCBI lineage: Eukaryota > Metazoa > Arthropoda > Arachnida > Araneae > Salticidae > Maratus > Maratus speculifer. The sequence continues at coordinate 161,305,877 of OZ025294.1, read as the reverse complement.
ACGAGTTTTTCTGTTTATAAATCGTTTGATAAACAGAAAATAAAGGATAATTATATTAAAAATTATGTTTATAATATAATTATCTTGTGCTGTTCTGCAGCTTGTTTCTCTTATTTAATATTTCTCATGTCGAAAGTACGTTTTTCTCTGAAGAATCGATATAAATTTGAGATTTTCACAGCTGCCGTCATTTTCTTTTGTAATTTCTAATAGCACTAGATTTTGGATAAGTTCGTACGTCTTCTGTTTGCAAAAATACTATAAAATGTTGTAATATAAAGAAATTAGAGCTATTTCACTTCAGTAAAAACTAATGTTAGAAATTTTTAGCGAAAAATGGTTGGATTAAGAAGTGTATGGTAAAAAAGAAAATTAATTGTAATGGAAAAATGAACTAGAAAAGGATTTAAGTTGTATACTTGTGCCCCGACATAGACTGTATCAATGTGCCCCATACAGCCATTTTGAATAAAATGGGTCTCAAATCCAACACTTCATAATTTATATAACAATAAAGAATGAGGAACTTATAAAGAGTAGCTTTACTTGTCAGGGAGAGTATTCTTTTGGGTTGAAAATACTGGAACAGCTGTATAACGCCATGTCAATTGTACATGTACAACTCAAATTTACTTTTGACCTAGAAAAACAATTAATCACCCGTCCTATTTCATCAAACTACTGAATCATTCTAAGACTTTCTGTATGTAGTTGAGTGCACTAGTATCACCTTTTGGAACTGTTGTGAAACTTCCCGTAATGACCCTGTGTACAGTACAGGGGGTGTATCAATGTACCCCAATTACCCCTACGTTAATTAAGTTTAATGCCATTAAATTGGTGCTTTAATGGGTTTGTAGTTATATTTTAATAAGATCCATATTTTTAAATTTAAATGACTAAGCACTTAAAGGATCAATTTCAGAAAGATATTTATTCTGTCGTTTGCAATATTTTTTTTGTTTGGAAAAAATCAATGAATAAAATTTTGTATTATGATTTTAGCCGGATATGTATTATTATTTTCGCTTCATTCTGAAGAACGAAGAGAAAATTAATAAAATAAAAAAGATTTTAAGTTTTTAATTCAATTTAGTATTTTTATATCCTTTGTTCAATAAAGTTTATCTTGAATTCATACAGCGATATTTCTATACAATTTGTAGAGTTCTGATGTGTTTCGATGCGATTTTTTTAAAATTCACAATACTAATCCTGATTTAGTATATGCTAACGTACAAGTAAGTTCATGAAATAATTTCCAACAGCTACAGAATGAAATTTCACCATTTAAGTGCACATGGAACATAAAATGATTAAAATTTTTGAGTTTTTTATTTTCAGCCTAAAAAGTAAAGCTAAAAGATTATGATGCTAAATGAATCTTTATAAACATCTCACAATAACTTTTTTTCGAAATTTAAAGAAGAGTTTATAAAGTTAAATTTTTAGTCGCTGCCCCTAAATTTCGGAAATGCTTCTTATTAGCTTTTAAAATTAATTACAATGAATACCTCACTATATTACATAATAATCACTGGAAGATCTTATTATCACCCAATGAATCTAATGGATACATATATAAAATTCCATATGTTTGAAACACTGTAACACCCTTTTAATACACTGTGAATGATTTTTCCCGAATAACACCAATGTGACGATTGTTTTTTTAATGGCAATGGACTATAAATGAACTTTATAAGATACAAACTTCATTTTCAATATTGAACTGGGCATGATAGAACTTATTTAGTTATATAAATAGCATGATAATAAAAATAGATTTATGTGAGTTAGTGCAATGGCTGACAGACAGATGACAGGCAACTCAATTATTAAAAAGTCTCAACTAAGTTGGAAAGAGTTTTTTTTAATGTGCATTGCCATCTACTGTCATTCGTATAAATATTTTAATAATGTTCTTCATGCAAAAATGAGGAAATATTGCATAAAATATAACAGTAAAGCTCGAAATTTCTAACGCAAAATAATTAAATTTTCATGTTTGGTTTTAACAATTTAAATCTGAGAATTTATTTAATTAATTCTCTTTTATTGTTCGTTAAGGGTGTATTCGAAAAAACGCATTTCCACCTTCAACAGCTCGAAATTTTCCGATACAATTTCAGACACATTTTTAAAAGTAGAAACATGAAACTTGCTGAGGTGATTTTTGAAGAGACTTGATGTCTTTTTATGCTCCATTTATTAGAAATTGATTTATAAACAATTACCTTCTCAGTATGACCATTTTTTTTCGTCCAGAAATCTCCCGCTTCGGGAAAAATCGGTTCAAACTGTCGTTTTTGATTGCTTTTTTTGCAATATTTTCTACATTTATCAAAGAATTGCCAGTCACGGCACCTTGTGTACTTTCTAAATAAGACAATTTGCCAGTTTGATGCATTTGCGAGCAAAAATAAATTAAAAAATAAATCGAAAAATAAGCAGTTAGGATCGAAATACACCCTTAAAACTATTCAGGGATTCACTTTATCAGAAAGAACCAATAGCCAAAATTAGAAATTACGTCGGATAATTATGCATAAAAAAGATTTATTTAATTTAAGGGGAGAATAATCACCACCACCCCCTTTTAATCAGCAAAATAACCCCATAACTAATCAGGTATAGCCCTATCTTAATGAACCTACATTCAAAATTGAAGCAAATCGGATAATTTTGCGTTAAAAGCCATTTATTTTATTTAAGAGAGGTTATCCCCCATTTTCCCTCTATCCTTAACCATTAAACTCCCAAAATTCTTCAGGTATTATACACTGTCATGACGTACTGACAATTTTAATCGTGGCAGAAGATAGATAGCGAAGTCTTATTGTGAAAAGGTATGCAGGGGTGAAAGTATCTTCATTCAAAAGCTGAAAAGAATAGGTGTTATTGACCTCAAAGGACATGCCTAGAAAATGATTGCACTGGTCTAATGGCAATGAGCTGAGGGGGAAATTGGGATTACTGAGCATTGAGAGAGAAGGAAGGTAGTTGGAAGAGAGGCATGTGCTGTTAATGTATAAGAAAGTACATTGATGTAAGATGGCTTAGACGTGCTAAGCGAAGTGTAATATTGGAGCATGGCTTCCATGGAGTTGTAATGTCGTTTTAGATATTTTTTACTAATTGATCTATGGTTCTAATAAAGAACTTGAGGAATTAAAAATGTATTATTGATGAACTTAGTAAATAAACCAAATGAGTAAAGAGAAACTCAGGCCGCAACACCAAAATACTACATATAAGCCTTATCAGAAAGAACCTATATCCAAAATTTGACACACATTGGATTATTCTGCTTAAAAGCCCATTCATCTTATTTAGGGCGGAGGGGAAGGGGGGTAATCGTCCGTTCCCAAAACTAATCAGGCAAACGTATTTTCAGTATGAACGTATATCCCAAAATTAAACCAAAACAGTTAATTCAGCATGAAAAACCCATTTACCTAAATTAAGAGCCTCCCTCCCGAACCTCCCTTTCATACTTAACCAATAAATCCCCATAATCAATAATTAATCCCCAAAATCAATTCCTTTTCACTTTTTTTCCAGTAACATTTTTTCCTTGTCCCTTTTTTCCGGTAAATTTTTTTCCGTGTCACCTTTTCTCCGCTTTTGTAGTTTTATGTCATTTTTTTCCGATAACCTTTTTTTCGGTCACTTCTTTTCCTAGATTCAGGCAAGTAGATATCATGCAACTCTATCCCCCCCCCCCCCCAGAGCCGAATTCTGGCTGCGCCACTGGAATAAGCAAAGCTGGACAAAGCAAAGCCACAGAGACTCGCGATGGCTTATATACCCGTTACGGGAGATAACCCTCGTATATAAACAAATAGATAATAAAAAAAGATAATTATAGAGACTCGCGATGGCCGTTACGGGAGATAAGCCCCGTAGTTAAAAAAATAGATAAAAAAAGATAATAGATAAATAACGCATATCAGCATGAGCAACGGAGTGAATAAGTAGAGGCATCTACCGGAGAACAAACAATCTAAACCCCGAAGTCAAAAATAAAATTAAAGACTTCTGTATACTTAAGAAATGAGGAGCATTAGATAAGTAATTGATTAAGGAATGGTAATTTTTAATGATGTGAGAAATTTTCCGAAAATTTTACTTTTTTACCATATTTTTAAAACAATAAATGCAGTCTTTGAGGGAATAGATAATATAAGGTGATGCCTGATATGTTAATTAAATACTTAAATGCGTTTTTTTTTTTTTTTTTTTTTTTTTTTTTTTTTTTTTTAAGAAGAAAGAAAAAAAAGAAAGAAAACCGCATTCTTCATTTAAACTTTAAACATTATATAAAGAATCATAACAAAAGCAGAACCTAAGAAGATATATATATTTACAGAATAAATAAGAATGCTTATAAACAATTCCGGTGGCATTTATTTGTGAAAAAAAGCAGTTTTATACATATAAAAATATATACAATTTACTTTTTACCACATTTTTTAAGCGGTAAATGCAGTCTTTGCTGGAAAGGGTAATTTAAGGCGGTGCCTGATATGTTAATTAGATTCTTAAATAACGTTTTCCACACACACAAAAAAGAAAAGCCGCTTTTTTATTTAAATATAAAACTTTATATAAAGAATCATAACAAAAGCAGAACCTACGAAGATATATCTATTTACAAAAAACAACATTATTTCAGATATACATGATGCATTTCCTCTTTATGCAATCTAAAATTTGTTTTATTATCTGCAACACATTATTTTACTTTATATTTTAATATAAAACTGTAAGATGAATTTTTCTTTTAAAATATTAAACAAAACATTCTTTTAAATATTATATTCACAAAATGAATAAAATATCTTATCTTAACTAGCAATAAATTAAAAAATATATTTTTTCCTTGAAAATTTCAGCGATATATATGAAGTTTAATACAAAAGCCTTCTACAGTCTATTTATCCATTTACTTTTCTTATTTTTTTAATCTACTCTCTATATCACTTCAAATGATTTTAACAGGATTTCATTTTTCATGTTAATTATACTTAAAGACCATACTATAGATTGCATCTGCTCCTGAGGTTTTTCAAAAGAGGAAATTAAACTTGTTCAATGACATTCAAAATGTAGAAATTTATTTTGATGATGTCATAATTGCAGGAAAAAATGAAGATGAGCATGATATAACATTAACAAAAGTTTTGTATAGTGCAAAAAGCTGTAGTGTTAAATTTAATCCTGAAAAATTTCAATTCAAAGTCTCTGAGGTTAAATATGTAGTACAAATAATTGGAAAAGAGGGAATCAAAGCTGATCCACAGCATATTAAAGCAATTACTCGTATGGAAACTCCAACTGAAAAGGCGGGTGTTAGAAGGTTCCTGGTTATGGTCAATTATGTATCTAAATTTATACCAAATGTGTCTAGCATAACTTTTCCCTTAAGAAACCTTATAAAAGATAAAGTAGAGTTTAACTGGTTTGCGGAGCATGAAGCTGCTTTTAAACAAATAAAGGATTTGTTGAGTTCCTCAACTGTGTTGAAAATATTTAGTAGCTCGAAAGAAACTATTATTCAGTGTGATAGTTCGAAAGATGGTTTGGGAGCTTGTCTTGTACAAGATGGTCACCGGTATCCTATGCTTCCAGAAGTCTCACTGAAACAGACCAAAATTATGCTCAATCAGAGAAGGAAATGCTTGCTATTGTGTTTGCGGTACAAAAGTATCATAATTTTAGGAATGGAAAAAAATTACTATTCAAACTGATCATAAGGCCCTTACTAGTATTGTAAATAAACCAATGTGTAACATTTCTACCAGGTTACAAAGAATGCTGTTAAAATTATTAAAGTATCAATTTGATATTAAATATGTAAAAGGTACTGAAATGTTTCTGGCAGATACACTTTCTAGGGCATATCTTAAAGATAAAGTAAATGATGATTCTGATATGTTAAAAGTTATACATACTGTAAAACAACTTCCCAGTTCAGTTAGATCCTGAATTAAAGTTAGTTTATGAGTACTGTGAAAAGGGTTGGGCCTGACCATGTTCGCAAAGTTCCTAATAACATTTAGATGTGACTTGTATATTGAACTTGGTTTATTATTTAAAGACTCTAAAATTGTTGTACCATTTTCACTTAGAAATGAAATGTTGTCATTAATCCATGAGAGACATTTTGGTATAGAAAAGAGTAAAAACAGGGCAAGAGAGATTATGTATTGGCCTGGAATGTCTCAAGACATAGAATCTTTAGTAATGAAATGTGAATTCTGTCAAAAATTTCAAAGAGTAAATGTTGAAGAGCCTCTTTTGTCACATGTAATCCCTAATAGACCATTTGACAAGCTGGATATTGATATTATGGAATATGGAAATGTAAATTACATTGTTATTATATGTTATTATTCAAAATGGATTGAAATAGAAAAAATAAATAGCAAAAATGCAAAATAAATTATTAATAAGTTAAAAGTTTGTTTTTCTAAATTTGGGGTTCCTTTAGTGGTTGTCAATGACAATAATCCATTTAATAGCTTAGAATATAAGACCTTTGCAAGGAATGGGATTTTGAGTACAATTTTGCAAGTCCCAGATACCCTAGAAGTAATGGCATGGCTGAAAAAGCTGTTGGTATTGTTAAGGCTATATTCAGAAAAGCTTTCGAAGATAATAAAGATTGGGTAGTTGGAATGATGAAATATAGGAGTACGCCTATCTCGGGGGTGAATTTATCTCCCGCTCAATTGATGTTTGGTCGAAGACTAAAAACTAAAATTCCGTTACACAATAAATTAATAAACGCTAAATATTAGAAAATGTACAGGAAAGAATGGTAGGTAAACAAGAAAAGCAAAAACGTTACTATGATAAGAGTACTAGGGTACTAAAACATTTTAATCCAGGTGATACAGTAAGCACATATAGTTTTAGTCAGAAAACATGGGAACTTGCTCAAATAATTTCTAAATGTAAACAACCTAGGTTATATGTTATTCAAATTTGCCCTGGTAAGAGACTTGTGAGAAAATCCCTTTCGGCATGGCCTATAGGCGGAGGTAGATTTCGAAAAGTTTTCATCTCAAAAAAAAATAATAAATAAATAAATAAATAAATAAATAAATAAAAATAAAATAAAATGATTAGAGATAAACCCAGTTTAACTACTTTATTCAACCGCTTTTAAAATTTTTTTAATTTCATTTTTCTGTAAGAACTGGTTTTATCAAAATTCTCTTAAACGAAATTCTACTCAAATGCCCATTTTGGCAACATATTTTGAATTATATTCTTACTTTATTAAAAAAATTGACCAATATGCTCATTATATAGTTCCTAAATAACAAAAAACTGTTAATTAAATTCGTTTGACAGCAAAATTGAATTTAAAAATGAGTCATAAAATAACCAATTTATTATTTTAATACATCCACAATTCTTTAATCAAGATTGCTTTGAGAAATTTTGTACGAAGTGCCCACTTTGACAGTTTTTTTAAATATATATTTAGCCTTTATCAAAAATCTGACCAATACGGCACATTACACAGTTCCTAAATAACAAAAAACTGTCAATTAAATGCGTTTGAGAGAAAAATTGAATTTAAAAATGAGTCATAAAATAAACAATTTGTTATTTGAATACAACCTCAATTCTTTTATCATGATCGCTTTGGGAAATTTTTTTGCGAAGTGCTTACTTTGACAGCTTTTAAAAATATATATATTCACCCTTTATCAAAAAATCGAAGAATACGCACATTACATAGTTCCTAAGTAACAAAAAACTGTCATTTGAATGCGTTTCAGAGCAAAATTGGATTTAAAAATGAGTCATAAAATAACCAATTTGTTATTTGAATACCCAGAGTTCATTAATCATGATCGCTTTGGGAAATTTTGAGCGAAGTGCCCATTTTGGCAGCCTTTTTTTGAAATATATTCTGCCTTTATCAAAAAACTGGCCACTCCGTCACATAATATAGTTCCTAAATAAGAGAACCTGTAAATTGGATGAGTTTGAGAACGAAAAAAGATTTAAAAATGACTCGGTAAAAACGCAATTTTTTAAATTTCCTCAAATTTCTATCATGTTAACTTCGTGAAATTTTGTTCAAAATACCCTTTTTGGCAGCCTTTTTAAAAATATATTCTGCCTTTATCAAAAAACTGGCCAATACGTCGCATTATATAGTTCCTAAGTAATAGGACCTGTAAATTGGATGGGTTTGAGAACAAAAATGAATTTAAAAATGACTCAGAAAAAACGCAATTTGTTATACTTAATCAATTTTTAATGACAATAATTTCGGGAAATCTGTTCAAAATACCTTTTTTGGCAGCCTTTTAAAAAATATATTCTGCCTTTATCAAAAAATTAGCCAATACGTCGCATTATATAGTTCCTAAATAAGAGGATCTGTCATTTGGATGCGTTTAAAATCAAAAATGAATTTTAAAATGAGTCAGAATATAAGCAGTTTGGATTTAAGGTTTTTTTCTCCAACTCCTATTTTTGTTTAATTTATTTTTGCTATAAGAATTGGTTCTATGGAAAACTTGTCAATATAAAAGTTGTAGACCTTATTGTGAAGATGTAAAATAAATTTAATTAGATTTGATTGCTTAAGAATTGAGTAAGTTATGGGTTTTTTTCTTTTCCCTCCCCCCTTTTTCTTTTCGTTTTTAATTTTTTTCATCGGTAAAAATTGGTCCTATCAAAAACTTGTTAATACAAAAGTTTTAGATAATATTGAGTACATTTATATAAAATTTAGTTGGATTTGATATCTTGAGAATTGACGAAGTTATGAATTTTTTTCTCCCAAAAACCACGTTTTTTTCGCCCCTTGAGCCCACTTTTAACTTTATCAAAAATCTATCATACAGAAACTTTTACCCCATTTTTTAGAAGTAATATAAACTTTAAACTGATTCGATATCTATTTTAATTAAGAAGTTATTGCGTTTTTTCTGTTTTCACAAAAACACTCCCTATTTCCACCCCCTTGGTCCGATTTTGCCCATTAACGAACTCGACCGAGATTTTAAGCTCCTTGATTTTATGTAAAAGTTTGAAGAAGATCTGAGCATAATTATGGAAGTTATCGTGTCTAGAAGAAAGTGATATACACCGATAGATAGATAGATAGATAGATAGATATGTATATAAACTTTTTTACTGATGGTGGTTTTGGGGTCTAGGAGTCATGATTCGTGTAGATCCGCAAAAATTTTTCAGAAATTCCAACATGGGAGAGAATGCAATAGGTAGTATTTCATACGAAATCTACCTAAAAAGGGTGCATTAAAGGCTATCACAGATTCCATTTGAAATCGAAAGAGAATTTGATGTGCCTAAAGAGCCTGTATCCCCTTCTAATGTAATTACAAGTGTACCCCCAGTAACGGATGCATCTCAGTTATCCCAAAAATCAAACATATCCCAAAAACAAACAAGATCTGTGCGCATCGTAAAAAGACTCCAATATTTAAATGACTATGTGTAATTAAAAATCTTTAAGGAGGGGTGTTACATATGTTGAAATCGGTTATTTGTAATTTATCCAACTGTGATTTTATAATATTCAAGATATAACTGTGATTATAATATTTTATATAACTGTAATTTAATGTTATATGTAACTGTGATCTAGTATATTTTCTGTAACTGCGATTTAGTAACATGTTTCATAATAACTGTATGATTAATTGTAACTGCAAGGTGTACTGACACTGTCCACTTGAATGTTTTGCTATGATCATGGTGCACAAGCTAGTCTCAATGCTAAAGTCTAAAGTATGTAATTATTGTAAATAAAGGTGTATTTTACTTAAAATAATACTGAATATAGTTAGTAATTAACTAATTAAACAGTCATGTGGAAAATTTGTGAAACACAATAAAATGCTTTATTTTATGCTGCTTCTCTGTCCTTATCGGTTTTCCTCTTTTTTAGCCTGTATACCGCCACTGATTTTCATGGTGCAGTTGCCGTTCCAACATTATGGGATTTTTCACAATGAAGATCACATTCCAATACAAAAAACCGGTTGTTGCCATTTGACTTTTTCGAAATTTTATCACTGTAACCGTAACTGTTTGAGTGACAGAGTTGTTTTCCATATCATGCTTGAGCGCATACCTCAAAATATATTTTACCGAAATTTTATTTAGTTTCTGTGAATGGTCTGATAGTTAGGAGCCCAAATGTCCGGATATTTTTTTTATAATCACCCTGTATATACATATAAATACATACATATATATATATATATGTATATATATATATATATATATAATTTATTAAGTGAAATGATAATATTTATTTTGTGAATAAAGTTGATATTTTTTTATTTTTAAATTTTAAATGTTGCATGTTAACATTTAAATTGTTGATATTGCTTAACTTTCAACAACAAAGTATTCCACAATTATCTTAAATTTTATGTATTTATATTCTTTTTAAGTTTATCACTGCTTTACAATAAAAATTTAAAAAAATAGCTAGATTATATATTATAGTAGAATAAATACCTGTTTTCAGTTTGCCTTTCATTGTTTAATCACCGATCGCTATTTAAATATATTCACTTCTGCTAATGTATTTGAAAATAATGAAAAAAAGTACCATAAAAAGGAAAATACGAAAATTTTTTCAAATGCTTATTGCTAAATTGTATATTTAGTGGTTATTTGGATTTGACAAGAGAACCGTAAAGCAAACGATAAATGTGCATTGTATAATTTTCTCTTAAGAGCTCTTTCTCAATGCTTCACTAACTTACAACGTTGATTTTTTTCCACCATTCTTTGCTTGTTGTAAAAAATTAAATTTCTGATGTAAAATGTCCCTCTGTCATAGTGTGAATTTTGTAAATAAACGTAAAACGCGCGTGTAAATATGAATTTCTTATGTTTAAAAACGCATGCTATAAAAAATTATAGTTATTTTAACAGGTCTCACTTCTTTTTAAATTGTTAAACATTTGATGCCATTTTTATTAACATTTTTTTTTTTTTGAATGACTACTTAATTGCTCTGTTTTGCAGCTACCAAATGGAAAAGATAAAACTATATTTTACTGATGTATAGCAGGTTTTTTGGACCACAGGATATTACTTGAGTGCTTTCCCACCCACAGAATCTGTGAGTATGTACTTTCAGTAAAAATTTTTCGTATATAACTACGAACATAGGAATACAGCTGAAAATCTATTAATAGAAATATCGGACTGATTACATGAGTCGGAAATCCGAAAACATTTACTAGAATTAAAGCAAGAACAGACAAATTAAATTCATAAAAACTCTTAAACTCTGTTTACAAACATTAAAAAGGAAAATTGAAGGATAATTAGGCAAAAGTGTTATTTTAAATTAAAGTTTAGACATTCGATTGTATAGAAAGACAACAAAATATCTTTTTGCTCACAAATACTGATTTAAAGATTGTAGATATAGATTTCAAAATAAAGTAGAAAAAAATAAAACAAGTAGAATTAGAAGTATAGATGTTCATTTAATGTATGCGAGTGAAGTCATTGTTAGTCTTAGAATCAAAGACATCTTTTACGTAGCGATTTTATACAACTTGATCTTAAAATATCTAATTAATCTTGTTTAATCATTCACGAAATCAGCCGTCAGCTCTCGTTACATCAGTAAATGCGATGTCTGGTATCACGAGACTCTCAAGTCAAAGAGAAATAAATTGTACTTGACTGAGAAAATTGGAGCATATGAGTGAAACTTTTCGTGATCCTCCGTAACTAGTTGTAACTCAATCCTCTTTATTATTTGATAGTGCCACGATAGAAGAAACATCCGTTGCTATTATATTGCGTCGACTCATGTTTTAAAATTTCTATCAGGTAGAAATTTATTAAGACTGTTAGTCAGTCATTTTTCGAATTCCCCTTGCTTATGTTACATTTATGGGAGTAGAATGCATTTGTACATTTAAAATATCTTTTCACGAAAATAATAATTTAAATTCCTTTTTTTCTGTGCTCTCATCGTAAAAATGTATGCTCAATTTAATACTCAATGTGTCAAAGGCTCATGAGTTATGAATAAAGTATTAACTTTACATACTAAAATTAAGAGTACCTTTTCGGAAATATTTTGAGAACAAATAATTAGTCGGATGTGCCTATTCCAAAACACTTCAGTACATTCTAAAATGTATAAATTCGTTGAAAATCAGAAATCGAGATTTTTCACCAAATGAACACGTTATATATATATATATATATGTATATATATGTGTAAGAAAGACACATGTTTTAAGAAAAGTGCACGTTTCTATTTTTAAAAATAAAAGAAAGTGAAAACATAGATATGATTTAATAAAAAAGAAAAAATATTAAAGAGTTAATTTATCTAGGAGCTATTATAACCCTTTATCTAAATAACGGTACTTATAAGTACCGTAAATTATTTATTATAAAATTCTTTTAATACGTCAATTAGAATGAGTTACAGATATATTACTTTATTTTGTTCCAAAAGCATTATTGGTTACACAATGCAAAAATATTTTTAAAAGGATGATTTATTTTGCCTTTGTATCTTTATTTATATCATTATCTATACATTATCTATATATTACCTATGTTTGTACATTTTGTAATTCTATAAAATACTGAGAAAAAAATTTAAAATAAAAGATTTGTGTGGGGTTACAAATATTGCGCAAAATACCTATAAATTCAAATTTAATTAATCCTTCAAAATCCTTCTAAAACCCTTCAAAAATTTATTAAATGATTACGTAAATCTTTTGATTTAGCTTAAACAATTTACGTAAAATGCTTTATAATGTAAAAATTTCATGTCTTTCTAATGCAGTAGATAAAGGGTTAAATATACAAATGCATCACCTGTTTATAATGTTAATATTAAAGATGGGATTTCTGTAACTAGCAGTCTTAAGTAAACTTTGTATAATATATTTTTTTTAAATATGTATATCTCTATTTATGGTAATATATCCTTAATTAAATTTATTTACTAATAGTAAATAAACAGCAATGGTTTTAAATTAATAACACTTGAAAAATATTTTATGGCTGGATTTAGGGTAAAATACTCCATTGTGCGGCGGTGAAAAGGTGAAATATTCTGAAACCATTTAAATATTGACATAACTTGCATTATTTAATTTGTATTAGTAATAAATCAAATGCATGAGTCATTCTTTAACAGCAATATAACGATTAATGAGATTTAACAAATATTTAAAAATAAATTCATAATATTTTTTTCTTTTGTTATTTGTATAAAGTATCTTAACTAAATTTAAATAACTAAATTTCAATCATTTAGAAATATTATGAAGCATAGATTGTCATCTTTAAACGAATGTTACAACACGAGAATAACGTTTTCTTATACTGTAATGTTTGTTCAACGGAAAAATTATCTGAAATCAATTTTATCGATGTATCGGATTTTGTATATAAGTGGCATTCAATATAATTATCATTAATAATTACTAAAGCATCGATATTGTGTATCCGATATCTAAAATCTATTTCTAATATAATCAATAAATTCCTTATGAAATAAGCCCGTCATTCCTTTTGAGTTTTACATAACACGGTTGAAATATAAATTGTCTGATTTTGGTATACAGAAATTTAACGGTAAAATATAATCATTTTTTTATTATGTTTGTTAATTTCAACATTTTTATAAATTGTTGAAAACTATTATTATTATTATTATTATTATTATTATTATTATTATTATTATTATTATTATTATTATTATTATTATTATTATTATTTAAGATCATGTGTGCGCTTTCAGATTACAAAGTTATTAGGAGTGTGCATTCTGTTAAGTAAGTCCTAGTGTTCAAAGAAATGTATATCTATAAAACTATTACAATAAATTTGTCTATTATATATCTTTTTATATCATAATATTTGCAGGTTTATATAATTGCCATGGAAATTTCTCATGCGTAAGGACTTTTAATTTTAAATCTTAGATGTATCGCTCTATTTCCATTTTTATTAATTGTTTTTATGAATTTAAGTTGTTTGATAATTTATTAACTACAGCAATCAGATATCAATCATTTAGGTGTAATATGTAATTGTCTATTCTATTCAATAAACTCCCGTCCTTCAATAAGGTGCCGTAAGATTTTACATTTTTTATGCTTTTCTCGCACACAAGTCTCTGTGATATATCTTAAATAAATCATGTTTTTTGTATATTTTTTAAATAATTCTAATTGAAACAGTATTTATTATAATTCAAATTTAAAAATACGGATTCCATTACCCTACAATAATTTCTTGATCAATTGACAATAGAAATTTCATAAAAACTCATTGAAAAATCCTAATGAAATTTAAAAAATATCTATCATTTAAGTTAATTTTATAGCGTGAGCAAATTTCAGAATTTGAGTTATGTATGTAACTTTTGAATTAATGAATAGTGTGCAAACTAAAGTGGACTTTATGTGAGTAAAATAGATAAATAGCAAAAAATATAGATAAATAAAAAAAATAAAATAGATTTGCACAAAATAAATATTAAGTATATTGGAACTAATATTTAAATTATACATAAAAAAATTAAATGATTAATATAGAATAACATTTGAATAAAACTATACCTCCGAGCAGCGCTCATACACCGTCTAAATCTTTCCCGCTCCTTGAAAACTTTATAGTTTTTTTTTTTTTTTTTTTTTTTTTTACGCAGCGCAGTGGCGCTGATGTGTCACTGTTCACTTAAATAGGCCTACCATATACTTTTATATATTTTAACCATCTTGTCCTGATATATATGCAAATTCATTTCATTCACTTGCAGAATTCCATGCTTGATGTCATTGAAAATCAAAACTGTTACATTATTGCAGATAATAAAGTTGGTAGAGTTGTTTCCCAGTAAAATACTCGAGGCTTTTACTGAAAACTATAAAAGTAACTTAACTTTAAAAAATTGAATTGTACCTCCCAATAAAGTATTCATATATATATATATGTATATATAAACTATAATAATTTTATCATGCATGATAACAATATATATATTCAAAATGTTGATATACCACAAGGTGGTAGTACATCTAGTGTATTATCTGACTTATACTTATATTACTATGAACGTCATTATTTAAATAATAAAATACATTTATATCGATATATAGATGATGTAATTTTAATTGATACTGATAACACCTGTATATCTCGATTCCCTGTTGATTATCCTTCTAATCTAGAACTTCCAAAAACCTACTTTTTAATAATACAATCAATTTCTTAGATATTAAAATTATATTAAAAGAGAACAAATTTATAACTGATATTTATGACAAAAGGAAAGAATTTAATTTTAAAGTTAATACCTTTACTAATTTTAAATCATGTCTTCATAATTCTGTATATCGCAATATAATACTTAATCATTTATATAGAATAAAATATCTATGTTCTTCCCATTTAATTAATACTAATATTAAAAAGCTTGTATATGATGCTATAAATAATGGTTATCCTAAAAAATTCATATATTCTTTAATTTATAATAAGATATTACATGATCTTATAATTAATTCTTTGCGTAAAAAATGTATAAACAAATTATAAAACATAAAAATAATAATAAAAAATTAAAAATGTTAAAAAGTAATAAAAAAAATATATATAGGATGGTTGGATGGGTAGATGTTAGAGTACGGGGAAGGGTGGTGTTGTCTGGATAAAAACGCAAAGGTTAATTATTTATAAAAAAAATTGAGAGTGGGATATTTATTTTAACATATTTTTAAACTGTTTAATTGACACCAATATATGGATATTTGTCTAGTTATATCTGTAGTTAAATAGCTATATTTTAATTATCAAATTTATTTTAATGTTATTGATATAATTTTTGGTATTATTATTAATAATATCATTACTATTATTATTATTATTATTATTATTATTTTAATTTTTACTTATTTTTATTTTATTTATTTATTTATTTATTTATTTATTTATTTATTTATTTTAAATTTTAATTTAATTTTATTTTACTTTTTAATTTTTATTATCCTATATTAAGATAATGAGTTTTTACCATGTAAAGTCACAATAAATGTTACTGATTAAAGTAACAAAATGGTATTTTAAGTTATATGTTAATATGAATGTTATCTCTTAATTCAATTTTTAATTATTTTATTAATTTAATTTTATGTTAATATCGATTATTAATTATTTTCTCTGGTTCAATTATATTTCCATTCAGCTTTATCTTTTTTGTTTGTTATGGATAACTATTATTTTTACTTACTTTCAACTCATTTTTGTAAAATATCTTTGTTCCTTGTTTAATAATTTGGTTTTTGTGTGTTGGTAGTCCCAAATACGTATTATTTTGCTATTTCATGGCTAATACGTGGATGAAACCGCACACTTCATTTGTAGTTCCAGAGCATTTGGGGCCTGATGATTCTGCTTTTGGAGCTACAAATTCTATTTGCATTCATTTTATTTATTTATTTTTTCAGATTTACTCGTTACACTATTTTTTTATTTTATTATAATTCAATTCAATTCTAATTCTTCGTTTTGGTTTATTGTTTTATTGATAAAATCCATTGGTGAATCTTGTCTACTTTTAAAGGTATTATATATATATATATATATATACATGAGGTTTTTCTTTTGTTTCGGTATTTGAAATATTAGCTATTCATTTAAAACTTTAAAAACATTAACATTATAAACATTTTTAAATTTCAAATGCTCGGACCATATTGCAAGTTAATTCGAAAACACTTTACCTCAGTGGAGATATTACCTTTTGAAGAATATATTTGGCTTAAAAAACATATTGTTTTATAATATTATTCGAGAAAAGAAATTACTAAACTTTTCCTGGGGAACTGTGCCTTTTAAATTTTTTTATGTAACGGTAGCAGAAAAAAATCATGTAACAGAATCGGTACATTGTATTTTTGCTGTTACCGTTTATGAAAAGTTCTAAGAGTCCCATTTTCCTGAAAAAAGTTAGAAACTTTAAAGATTTTTTTACAGTGTACGTAATCTCTAGAACGTAGGGGAGGGTTAGAGGGTTATTATGAACTCCCAACTGAAACTAAGCATTGATTTTGATAATATAATTTTGTGGGTGGCAGCCGTATATATATATAAATGAATGTTAAATAACTTTCATGCCAAAAGTCACTTTGTAGGCATTTACACATAATGCATCATAGATTTTAATAATTAATCTGTACACTGTAAAAAAATAAATGAATAAAAAACGTAAATTTACTAAAAGTATTCTAGAAACTTTCTAGAACTAGGTTTTCTCTAGGTTTCTCTAAGTTTCTCTCTTTACTCTAGGTTTTCTAGAACTTTTCATGTAACGGCAACAGAAACAATTCAGATACAGATTTGAACTGAAAATTTAAAAAAAAAAAAAACCTGTAAGGTTACTAATAATTATTTAGGAAACTGGAATTCCAAGATTTTTTTCATGCAACTGCAATCCATTATACAAGTAAAATCTTAGGAATATAACAGTAATTTTCGTAGACTTGTTTGTAAAGTTACAAAAATTAGTTTTGTAGATTTACATTTTTTCTTATACAAGTGTTCAGATAAAATGTTAGTAACCATACAGATTTTGGCAACTTCATATCTGTAAAAGTACAGATATATATATATATATATTTTTTTTTGTACAGTGTAGAAAATAATATCTGAAGAGTAGTTTTAAATCTTACCATAAGTATAAATACGGAAAATTACAAATTGCTTGTATATATCGTATTGTATTAATTAAATTTAAACCATAAATGTATTTCTGTTCATTAATACCGATCATATAACCGAAACAAAGATTTCGAAAAAATATCTTATACGTTATTTTTTATAAAATTCCGCTAAAAATTAACCCCTACTTCTTCATCTAGTAATTTGTAATTATCTTGGAAGATAGATGTGCTAAACTGATGCAAATTATTGCATGAAACTTTATAATAGTTAATTACGGAGAAAAGTTATCTGAATGTCATTAATATCTTATGTAACAAGAAGTAAATAAAAATAGAACTATGCTATGAAAATATTCTTTATTTTTTAATGAAATATCAATGTTATTATAGCTCACTTTTCATAAAATTGCAAATGCCTACTCTTTTGAACGATTTCAATTACTCATAAACATTTTTAGTTATATCATGCAAATAAAGTTATGTCAAATTTTTCTGAGATAAAAGTCATGTATCAGTCACCTCAGTAATTTTTTCATCTTCTATCCAAAAGTTAAAGAACAAACATGAAATGGGAAACGAGACTAAAATAGGTTTAAATTTAATTAAATTACATTGCAAAGTAGAAAATGAAGTGAATTCAATATTTAAACTGAAATTCAATATAAAGCTTCTGTATCAGCAATGGAATATTTGTACCCTCAAAATATCAATATGTAAACGATTAAAAATTAGTAGTACACCATAAACTTACTTTATTCAAGTAGAGTCAAATAACAGAAAATTAAACACTCGCTACTAACTTTGCTACAAATTACTGGAAAAAGAAGTTACTTTTATGAAAAAATGTAAATAAAGACTACTTTAAAAGTTAATGAGAAAATTAGATTAAGGGTATATCTGTATATTAAAACAAATCTTAAATTTACCCCTTCTTAAATAGCAATACTCGAGTTAGACCCTATAAATGAATTGCATGATTTGAATTATATTAAACAAAATTTTTTGTAGAACTCAAAAGGTTAGTTTTAAAAGTATGAACTATTTTAAAATAAGCATATTTCAGGGCCTGTATCAAAATGTTAGTTCGGTACTCGGTTTTTTAAATTCAACAGATTGACTATGAAATTTTGATTAATGTATTATTTCTTTCCAATATGACCATTTCACTCTCCTCATATGATTCAAATATTGCCAGTACTACTATTTTAATAAAATAAGTAAAAACTACTTTTTTTAAAATTATGATTCTCTACACATTATAGACGGCCCTTCAACCCATCATTTTCGCTTTTTATCAGTATAATTCAAAAAATATCTGGAATAAAAAATTGAAATTGAGAAATAACAGAAAACAGGATATAATTTATCTATCAAAATATTGTAGGTTACAATTTTTATATTTTTATTTCGAATATTAATTTCATCATTCATTTTATGAAAATAAAATTTAATTACCGATTCAATGTATTTATGTTTGAGATTTTTAATATTGTACTTCATACCAAAAATTTTCACATTGATATTGTAAATTCAGGAGATATTAATAAAAGTATGATAATGCAATCCCAGATTAGAAGCTCTACATTTTGAATGTTTCTAAGTTAGAAATTAATGGCTCGCAATCTTGCTTCCTGGCATGATATGAATTGAAGATTTAAAATATATAGTCAAAATTGAGAGTCGCTATTGAAAGAGAAAGTTTGGTCAGGTCTATATTTGTATATGACAGTTTTCTATTAAACAAAACTTATTTAAATAGTTTAAAAGAGGATTTCATTTTCAATCGTTTGGAAAAATGAAATTTCCTGATCACAATTAATTCAGAATTAGTAAATTGTATTTTAATAGGGGCAATTTTAAAAAAAGGTAGTTTTATTCACCACGACTGTATTTCAATTAAATTATTTAAACCGTATTTTTATAATCTTCTTTTGACCATATATGAAAAGAAATAAAACAAAGATCCTCGTTAAAAAATCTTTAATTCTCCAATTCCCTTTCGATTTAAAGATTTTTTTATTGGTTCCATTAAGAACTAGAAAAATATCGGTATTAGATCTTCAATTAAAACGGAAAAAAGCTAAAGAAACATCAAAAGCGAATTGCTGGACGAGTAAAATAAATCAATTTTCTAAACTTTCTACCAAAGTGTTTGAACAAAGACAACTCAGCACTTTGGGATCAAAATATTTGAATAGAGTATATTTTATTTTACTTTTACAACATAAATAGTTAGCAAACAAATGAAGCCTTTTTCAGTTCAAAATAGAAAAGGAAATTTTAAATTAAAACATCACTTGTAATTTTGTAGAAATTGTTTAGTAATTACAATTTTGAATAAATAACATATTTTTAAAAAAGTGATGCATTCAATAACAATAACTGTTTTTATAATAAACTAGTCAGATGTGACAATCCCAAATCATTATTTTATCTTATGCATGTGAATATTTCCTGAAAAATACAGCATAATAGCGCCACCAGTTAGGTTGTTTAAGCCAAAATCTAGTCAGCAATAGCTTATGTCAACTTATTACTGAATCTGAAGTTCGTGAAGTAGTTTTTGAGATAGAACCATTAAAAATCTTTTTTTAAAATCCTGCATGACAGCGCTACATGTTGGGTGATGTAAACCAAAAACTAATCAGGATCAATTTTTTATCAGGTACTAACAAAATCTGAAATTTGATGAAAATTCATGCATTAGTACTTGAGATACATTTATTGTAATATCGTGAAAAAACCAGTACTGCAGTGCCATCAGTAGGGCATTTTACACCAAAAACTAATCAATACTAATCTATATCACGGACTAACAGAATGTTTTATAAGAAAGAGATAGAACTATTGCGATAATCAAGAATAATGCACCACTGCAGTGCCACATGTGGAGAGATTTCCATCAAAACATAATCAGCACCATGATAAATCAAGTACTAACTAAATATATAGTTTTATAAATATCCATGCAATAGCTCTTGTGATACGGCTATTGTGGTAATTGTAAATAATACAGCACATCAGCGCCACGTGCCGAGAGATGTACACCAAAAACTAGTTACATCTCGTTTGTATCAAGATCTAAGAGAAGCTAAAGTTTTGTGAAATCCCATGCATTATATAGAAATGGAGCGCCGACATAAGTTTTGTCACGTACAGACAGACAGAATAACAGACTCACTAGTTCAAACATTCGCACCCAGACACTTTATAAAAACATGATTTTATGCTTCTGTGACCCCTGAAACTTGGAAATCCGTTGAATAATCGGACTTTAAAAATTTTCACGAATCCAATGTTTTCTTCCTGCAAGACAGAAGAAAGTAAAAATATTTAACTTTCTCATTTGTTTAGTTTAAAAAAAATGGAAATAGGCAGATTTCTTTGATAAAATATAAAATGCGAATGCATCAAAGATTTTTCCAATCTAACATCCAGAAAACTACTCATATTTCCTAATGATATCGAGCATTGCAGAGATCGCAGCAGCTCAAATCGTGTCAACATTCAAAGTGAAAAGTCAAGTTTATCATAAAGCTCCATGAGTACGTTAGCAGATGAATAACATAAATTACTACAAATATATTTCATCGGGGACAGCAATTATAATTCAGTCACGGTGAAAACGGTGCATAAATTTTATAGAGTAAAAGATGAGAAGATGGTGGTAAATTAGCAATCATACAAATACGAAATGTAACAGGTGAAAGAAAACAAGTATATCCATATTCGACATTGCTATAAAAAACATAGCACATACAAACTTGGAATATTGTAACAATGTCAAATCGATTAGGTACATCTGTAAGTAGGAGGAAAAAGCAGCGATATGGAAATTCTTGGCATACAACTATTAAGAACTGATAGGAATTCGGAAATAAATATCAATAAAATAACACAATGTCCTTGGAAAATACTTAAGTAGCAATGGAGCTGTTTTGCGAATTCTTTTTTTTCCATATCTGACCGAAACCCAACTGTTTCTCACTTGGCAATACATCTAGAGAGTCAATAACACATTTATTTCACATATGCAAATGTAAAACAAATTGCTCTGAATCCACTGGCTACAACTGTAACTGCTTTATTCGCGCTATATCAAAAATGACGTGTTCGATAAAACGTTGTTGTAGAAGCATTTGTAAGTGCCAGCGTATTACACATGGAGTGAGAGTAATGTAGTATCAGTAATTCAAGATATGCAGTATAAATTTAAAATCGTGTAGTAAATTATAGTTCCATAATACAGGAGTTAGATCCAGAAGAAAAACAAATTTTTCATATTTAGGGATACGAAATTTATTTTCGTATTTGTCTCTTGAGGAATAGATATTTATTGCAAACAAGCAACTTAGGAATATTAGTAATTATTCAAAAAATTTAAGTTTGAACAAATTTTGAAATTTTGTCTTTAAGCACATTTGTGGGATTTTACCAAAATAATGTATTAGAATCATAATATAGCGTCTAAACAAGTATGGAATTTCACTTTAAAAACTACTTTTTTGTTATCATAACTGATGGACCAAATGAAATGCTTAATGTTGGATAATAATTTGAAGAGATCATCAGCTATGAATCGCTTATGGAGTAGTGTAGCGATTTCTTATGCATTATACAGAAGACTTTCAATTTTTCGAACTCGTACGTACTCCTATAATATGTTTTTTAAATCGAAAGTTCGTAAATGAAAGGTCACTGAAAAAATAGAATGTGACTATCTTTATTCATTTATTTTGAAAGCTGAAAAGAAATGATAAATGCATAAACAAGTTGGTAAAACTGTAAAGATGAGGAAAATATAAACATTGGAAACAAAAAATGTATTATAAGAAACAAGAAATTACCTAGATAATCGTCAAATGATCTTTAAGATTTATTTCATACTAAAGATATGTTATTTAATTCAATATCGTCAGCATTAAGCCTAAATTAACAAAATTTTTCTCTTTGTAACATATCAAGCAATCGCAAAATAAACGAAAAATTTCTAAGGTATTCAAAATTTCAAATACTACACATAATATATTAAAAGATAACTAAACGAAGAGAAAATAATACGTCAATCATAGATTAAAATCTGAAGTTTTGAGCTAGTCTATACAGTTAGTAAAAACAAATAGATCAATCACTCTATTTATAAATAAATTTTCGAAGTCATTTTAAAATTTAGCTGAATTTATCCAGAAAAGAATTGTTGCCTATTGATGAATATTAAAATCTTATAAACAATAGGATGTCTATAAAAGTAATTTAAGCAAGAACGAAAAATCATGAGTACGGCATAGAATATGAAACACTTTTTTACACACTCCATTCCTTATGCAATTTTGAATAAATAACATATATATAAAAAATATTCAATAACAATAACTGTTTTTATAAAAAACTAGTCAGATGTGACAATCCGAAATTCTTATTTTATCTTATGCATGTTAATACTTCCTGAAAAATACAGCATAATAGCGCCACCAGTTAGGTTGTTTAAGCCAAAATCTATTCAGCAACAACTTGTGTCAACTTATTACTGAATCTGAAGTTTGATGAAAATTCGTGAAGTAGTATTTGAGATAGAACTATTAAAAAAATCTTTAAAAAAAATCTAGCATAACAGAGCTACATGTTGGGTGATGTAAACCAAAAACTAATCAGGATCAATTTTTTATCAGGTGCTAACAGAATCTGAAATTTGATGAAAATTCATGCATTAGTGTTTCAGATACATTTATTATAAAATCTTGAAAAAAACCAATGCAGCAGTGCCATCCGTAGGGCAATTTACACCATAAACTAATCAATACTAATCTATATCAGGGACTAACTGAATGTTTTATAAAAAATTTCATGCTTTAGTTCTTGAGATAGAACTTTTGTGATAATGAAGAATAATGCACCACTGCAGCGCCACATGTGGAGCGATTTGCATCAAGACATAATCAGCACCATGATACATCAAGAACTAACGAAATATAAAGTTTTATAAAAATCCATGCAATAGCGCTTGTGATACGGCTGTTGTGGTACTTGTAAATAATACAACACATCAGCGCCACGTGTCAAACGATGTACACCAAAAACTAATTACATCTATTTTATATCAAGATCTAACAGAATCTACAGTTTTGTGAAATCCCATGCATTATATAGAGATAGAGTGCCTACAAAAGTGTTTTCACGTACAGACAGACAGAATAACAGACTCACCAGCTCACAGATTCGCAGACAGACACTTTATAAAGACATGGTTTTATGGTTCTGTTACCCCTAAAACTTGTAAATCCGTTTAAAATCGTATTTCGAAAATTTTCACGAATCCAATGTTTTCTCCCTTTAAGACAGAAGAAAGTAAAAAGTATTTAGCTTTCTCATTTGTTTAGTTTAAAAAAAATGGAAATAGGTGAAAAAAGTCTTTTTTTTAATAAAATATAAAATGCCAATGTATCAAAGATTTTTCCAATCTAACATTCAGAAAACTACTCAGATTTCCGAATGATGTCGTACATTGCAGAGATCGCACCAGCTCAAATCATGTCACCATTGAAAGTGAAAATTCTAGCTTCTCATTAAGCTCCATGATTTCGTTATCCGAAGATTAGCATACATTTCTACAAATATATTTCATCGGTGATGACAATTATATTTGAGTCACGCTGAAAACGGTGGATAAATTTTATACAGAAAAAGATGAGAAGATGTTGGTAAATTAGCAATCATACAAATGCTGAATGTAACAGGTGGAAGAAAACAAGTAAATATACCCATTTAGGGCGGAGCGTAAAAAACTTTGTTTCGAAATTGTTTTCTCCCTAGCGCGTTAAATTTGTCTAGTGGTATCAGTAATATACTCACAAAATTTCACAACAATCAATAAATATCTTCCGGATCCACTATTGGGTCGAAATATGCAATGTGGTAAATTTTCACATTTGAGCAATATTTTTTAATTTTGGATTTTTTCTTCGGCCCAGAAAGGAAAGTTAGATGCTTACTAGATGTCGGTTCACAAGCTTGCTTGATTAATTCACAGTGTGCTAATCGATTGCAGCTTAGAGTTAATAAAACGAATACTTTAATTTCATGTTTGGATGACACTTCTATGATAATAAAAGGCTGCGTAAATACAAAAATCGCGAATAGAGATAAAAGTTTTGAAAGAGAATTGACTATGCTAGTAGTAAGGAAAATTACAGATTTAATTCCGCAACAAGTGGTTAACATAAATGTTGAAGTACCAGATTTAACTATATTAGCAGATTATAGATTTAATTTCCCTGATAGAATTGATATGTTGTTGGTGGAGAAACATTTTATGAGCTATTAAGACCGGGACAAATATATTCTCAAAGTTCAAATTTACTTTTACAAAATACCGTATTTGGGTATGTGGTTAGTGGATGCATAGAGCAGGAAAGTGATGTAAAAGTTCATTGTGGGCTAATTCGGTAGGAAAATTTAAACCAAACATTAAAAAAGTTTTGGGAAGATGAAAACGTCGAAGTAGAGTTATCAAAAAGTAAGGAATTTGAGATATGTGAGCAGCATTTTGCACGTACGCATTGGAGAAATGAGGAAGGGAGATACGTGGTAAAAATGCCTTTAAAGGAAAATCCTTCGTGTTTAGGCCAATCTAGGGAGCTTGCTCCTAAAAACTCAAATCGCTGTGGATTCGCTTATTAAAGGATAAGAAATACTTCAAATTGTATAAATATTTTTTAAATGAATATGAAATGTTGGCAAATATGAAACAGGTTAAAGAAGTGAAAGAACGTCGTGTAGTATGCTCCACATCATGGTATTTTTAGACCAGAAAAGTCCACCACAAAACTGAGAGTTGTATTTAACTGTTGTCCCACAACAACAAATGGCACATCACTCAATTCATTGCAATATAATGGCGGTGTTATTCAGAATGACTTATTTACGATCATGGTTAGTTTTCGAGAGCATATTTATGCACTGACTGCGGATATTCAAATGATGTATCGAATGATCAATATTGATCCTAGTCAGCACGCATTGCAGATGATTTTGTAGAACGATAATTTCGAAGAAGAGCCTAAACTTTTTGAACTACAGACCGTTACATACGGCACGGTTAGTGCGCCTTATTTAGCAATAAAAACTCTCAACCAGCTATCGATTGATGAAGGAGATAATTATCCTATGGCAGCATCGGTTCTTCGTGAAAATATTTACATGGATGATATTTTGTGCGGTGCACCTACGCTTGAAGAAGCTAAAGAGTTGCAGCGGCAGCTCATAGCGATTATGCATAAAGCAGGTATGGGACTCCATAAGTGGTGTACAATAGGGTGGGCCGAAAAAAACTTTTTTTCGATTTTCGATTATGGCGGGTGCGTAAAAGTGGCCACTGGTGGCACTCAGTTCACACAAAAAAATTGAGATTTTTTGGACTTTTCCTTACCCTGCCGCAAATGGCTTGAAAATTTGCAAAAATGCTGATTTTTGAACTTTTTTAGGTAAAAAGTTAAAAATGTTAAATTAAATTTATTTTGGCTGTGTTTGCTTGAAAAGGCAGCTTTAACGTACCAAATGCTTAAATAAGTTCTGATAATGCATTATTTAATTGCTAAGTGTATTTTAAATAATCCGATTTTCATAGCTTTTTCACGTATAATAGGCAAAATATGTGTTAGTTTGTATCGTTCGTTAATTTCTCTCTTATTTATGTTCCTTGGTCTTTAAATTTTTTCTATGCGTCAAAGGTCATATATTTGGGCAGCGGACAGCAGTATAACTCAAAAACAAAGCTGGAAGGTGAGAAGGGGGTGAAACAGGACACTAAACTTGCGCAATGCCTCATCCTAATGTTGAGAGAGTGAAGGAAGATATAAAAGAGAAGGGAAAATTGCTATAAGAGATTGTTATTATTTTACCATGCTCAAATTCTGAGAAATTTGTTCAGTGTGGATGTGAAACCTCTTCCTAGAGAGATTCAGTACTTTTTGGATCGTTTGACGTACCATTACAGTGTTTTGTGCGTTTTATTACGACGAGTTTGGAAATGGCTATTATGAAGGTCCATGCCAATGTAAAAGACACACGACAGAATGAAAAGTACCCTTTTTGGGCACCATGCTTGTTGAAAGACTTGCAATTGCCAACTTATACTGGTATCATATGCCACTACTACTGTTTGCGAAGCGATATGGCAAAAAATCGAAAAATTCAATATTAGTCAATAGATGGTGTTATTAAAATGGTAGATTGAAAAGTTACCGAAATCTGAATAAAAGCCAGTGTTTTCCCGACGATAAATTTACAAAAAGATTAAAAACGATTAAAAGAAGCGTAGATCATTGGAGAAATCCTAAAATCGTATGGGCTTGAAAGTAAAGACAACCCGCGAAGAATTCGTACGAAATGGTGAAACCTTTTAGTAGTTTTTAATCTTTTTGTAAATCGATCGTTTCGAAAACACTGGTATGGAAGCTTTTTTTCAGATTTCGGTAACTTTTTCATCAACTATTAAACTATTATTCTAAACTATCACTATTAAAAGACGTGTAGATCATTGAGGAAATCCTGTAATCGTATGGGCTTGAAAGTAAAGACAAACCGCGAAGAATTCGTACGATATGGTGAAACCTTTTAGTAGTTTTTAATCTTTTTTGTAAAATTGATCGTTGGGAAAACACTGGTATGGAAGCTTTTATTCAGATTTTTTTCCGAAGCTTTTTTTCAATGGTAACTTTTTCACCTGCCATTTTAATAACATCATCTATTGACTAATATTGGATTTCTCGATTTGCTGCCATATCGCTTCGCAACCAGTAGTAGTGGAGCATGATATCAGTATAAGTTGGCAATTGCAAATCTTTCAATAAGCATGGTGCCTCAAAAAGGATACTTTTCATGTTGTCGCGTGTCTTTTACATTGCCATGGACCTTCATACTAGCCATTTCTAAGCTCGTCGTAATAAAACGCACAAAACACTGTAATGGTACGTCAAATGATCCAAAAAGTACCACATCTCTCTAGGAAAAGGTTTCACGTCCACACTGAACATATGTCGCAGGTTTTGAGCATAGTAAAATAATAACAATCCCTTATCGCAATTTTCTCTTCTCTTTTATTTCCTCCTTAACTCTCTCAACATTACGATGAGGCATTGAGTGACTCTATGAGTCCTGCTTCACCCCTTCTCACCTTCCAGCTTTGTTTTTGAGTTATACTGCTGTTCGCTGCCCAAATATATGACCTTTGACGCATAGAAAAAATTTAAAGACCAAGGAACACAAATAAGCGAGAAATTAACGAACGATTCAAACTAATACATATTTTGCCTATTATACGTGAAAAAGCTATGAAAATCGGCTTATTTAAAATACACTTAGCAATTAAATAATGCATTATCGGAACTTATTTAAGCATTTGGTACGTTAAAGCTGCCTTTTCCAGCAAATACAGCCAAAATAAATTTAATTTAACATTTTTAATTTTTTACCTAAAAAAATTCAAAAATCAGCATTTTTGCAAATTTTCAAGCCATTTGCGGCAGGGTAAGGCAAAGTCCAAAAAATCTCAAATTTTTTGTGTGAACTGAGTGCCACCAGTGGCCACTTTTCCGCACCCGCCATAATCGAAAATCGAAAAAAAGTTTTTTTCGGCCCACCCTAGTGTACAAGTGATAAAAATCTTTCGCTGACATATGAAGAAGGGTACAAATTTGAAAATGAAATTGAAACTAAAACGTTAGGGCTTTCGTGGAACCCAAGAGATTATTGTTTCACTTTTCGAGTTAAGGTGGAATTGAGCAATTCCTACACAAAGCGAGAAGTATTGTCAACAATCGCGAGACTATTTGACCCACTGGGACTTCTTGGTCCAGTTATATCTAAAGCCAAAATACTAATGCAGAAATTGTGGAGAATCAATATTGACTGGGATGACGAGCTTCCTGAATCTGAGTTTCATGAGTGGCATCAATTTCTTATGTCATTTAAATGTGTAAATAATATAAAAATTTGTAGGCGTATTATAATTGAGAACCCAGAAATTATAGAAATACACGGATTTGCAGACGCCTCAGAACGTTGCTATGGGGGAGCAGTTTATTGCAAATCCAGTGATTCCTTAGGAAATGTGATGGTGAATTTAATCGCTAACAAGTCGCGCGTTTCACCGATAAAGAGTCTAACTATTCCAAGACTGGAGTTATGTGCAACAGTGTTGCTAACCAAACTGGTAAACAACAGAGTATTATCATCCATGAAAGTAATAGTGACTAATGTTTTCCTTTGGTCAGATTCAATGATTGTGTAAGCATGGATTCAAAAAGAACCTATCGACCTTAAGCAATTTGTTCAAAATCGAGTGGCTAACATGCAAGAAAACTCTAGTGCTGAACAGTGGCATCATATTTGCTCAGAAGAAAATCCTGCTGACAAACTTTCCAGAGGTATGGATTCAGACAAACTTGCAAACTGTGAATTGTGGTGGAAGGGACCTTCGTTTCTTCAGAACAGTGATTATCCTCAACGTACAATAACCATACCAGAAACAAATGATGAGTTCAATAAAGAGCTCAAATTTAATGTTAAAATCTTTAATGAATTTCATGTTATAAGTTGTAACATTACCGAGAATTGTTTTGTATATAACTTGATAATAATTTTTTAACGATTGTAATAATTATTTAACGTTAAGTTGTAACATTACCGAGAATTGTTTTGTATATAACGTAAGTTGTAACATTACCGAGAATTGTTTTGTATATAACTTAGTAATAATTATTTAACGATTGTGCGTTTTCTTAATTATATTTTCAGATTTTTGATGAATACAAGAAACCCGCTTTATAAAAGTATTAGACCATTGATTACGTCAGAATTGGACTTTGCAGAGAAATATTTAATTAAATTAGTGCAAAATGAAGCCTTTAGTACAGACATACATAGTCTTCAGACTAAAGGATCGGTAAGTCCGAGTAGCAAGTTAAAAGGCCTCAACCCTTACTTAAATGAATCTAGAATTTTAAGAGTTGGTGGCAGGTTAGATAATAGTAATTTAAACTTTTCAAAAAAACACCCGGCGATTTTACCAAAGAGTAATAAATTTACTGTAATTGTTATAACCTATTATCATAAGAAATACTTGCATGTTGGTGCGTCAACTTTACTATTCTTAGTAAGAGATAAATTTTGGCCAATAAATGGTCGTGCAATGTGTCGAAAGGCGGTTCATCAGTGCATTCCATGTTTTAAAAATAAACCAGTTATTGCAAATCAATTGATGGGCGATTTGCCCAGGGATAGAGTCCTTTTGGACGATTGCTTTAATATTTCGGGTGTTAACCTGTGTGGGTCATTTATGATTAAAATTGGTTATGCACGTAGGACCATCTTACAAAAAAATTATGTCTGTATTTTTGTCTGTTTTGTATTTAAGGCTATACACATAGAAATTGTCTCAGATTTAACTTCCGAATTATTTATTGCGGCACTGGAAAGATTCATAGCACGCAGAGGTAAGTGTGCCAAATTGTATTCTGATGATGCAAAAAATTTTATTGGGGCAGATAAAACACTCAGGGTCTTTTATGAATTAGTAAGAAAACCTGATGAGAAATTATCAGCATATTTGTCTTCTGAAGGCATTGAGTGGAAATTTATTCCCCCCAGATCACCCAATTTCGGAGGTCTTTAAGAGGCCGCAATAAAATCCTTTAATTTCATTTTAAGAGAATTGTGGGAGGTGCTAACCTCACTTATGATGAATTTCTTACAGCAGTGATACAAATAGAGGGGATATTAACTTCGAGGCCTTTGAGTTCATTATCAGATGATGCAGATGATTGTGGAGTCCTATCTCCAGCTCATTTTCTTATAAACAGACCATTAAATGTCATTATTGAGCCTGATTTAACCAATATAAAAGAAAATCGCCTCAAAAATGGCAAAGAATAACTAAAATTGTACAACTTTTTTTGGCGCAAATGGCATCATAATTATTTAAGTGAATTACAACAGAGGGGTTGTGAGGGAGTGACCTTTAGTCATAAAGGCACTCTAGTGTTTCTGAGATCGTGACGTCAATAATTTAACATTTTGTAGGCGTAAAAGTGACATCTATCCTCTCTTTTACTTTAACTTTCTAGAGTGTGTGTGCTCTTTCGAGTTCCGCAGTTAGCTCGCGGTTATTAGTATTATGTTAATGAGAAGTATCTCAGTTTGTCGCGTATAAAAGCTTGGGTGTGAGTTTGTGGTGTGTGTGTTTCTGGCCTTAGCCAGCAGCCAGCGTCTGTGTGTTCTAGCCGGCAGCCAGCAGCCTCTGTGTGTATTCCGCCATTAGACAACGAAGTTGATGATTGTTTATGAAGGTGCTGACGATTAGAAAATAGCTACGGCCTCCAGTAAAGCGAAAAGGAGTTCAGATAGTGGATTAAAGATTCTGCCTTGGTAAGAAAGTTTAGAATCGTTCCGTTTTGATTATTTGAGAAATAAAGAAATATCCACAGCCACGGGCTGTGAAATTAAGATTTGTTTAGTAGATCAGCCAGGAAATAGTGTCAAGTGTTAGACGGTGCCCCGACTGAGCTAGACCAACGCCTGTGAGTATGATTTAGCTTTTCATAGTGTTCTCAGTGAGTGAAATTATAGACTGGCTCCACTTTCCTTTAGCCCTTATCATTTTAATAAACTGTGTTGTTTTAACCTAAATTAATGAGTATGTCTGCATATAACGTCACAAATGACACCCAGCATGAATATACCGTCACAAATGGCGCCCAACGAAATGTCGGAGATTTTGAGATTGTGCCACGAGTGTATTTCACCGGTGAGGGTGATATTAGTGAATTTTTAGTGAAATTAGATGATTATATTTTGTTCAATAATATACCTGAGAAAAACAGGTACGTAGTGCTTAAATGCTCGTTAAAGGGCGAAGCACTTTTGTGGTTAGAAAATATAGGAAAGTTTTTGATTACTGAGGAAGCGAAAAGATTTGAACAAACTGTAATTGAGTTAAAGAAGGCATTTCCTCCCGTTAAAGATAAAAGTATTTTGAGAAAAGAGTTCTATTGTAATAAGCAGAATATATATGAATCGGCGTCAAAATTTTATCTTCGTAAGCTGGAACTAAAAAATAAATTAGATTTGGATATTACATTTGAGGAATTGTTGGACATTGTCTTTCCTCTTTTTAATCCAAATATACAGGACTTTATTGAAGCTAGAGCACCGAAGAATTTTGCAGAAATGCACCAGATATTATCGAAGTATGAGTCTCGGCATAGCTCGGATCAACGGGATTTGCGTAACCCTCGGCAGAGACCTGTCACGGATAGTAATTTGAGAAATGAGGGGGAACGTAATTTTGTGAGGGGGAGACAGCGATTTCCGGATAGTAATGTGCGTAATAGAAGTGATGGATTTGGTCGTAATATGTCGAATACGAGTAATGGTAATAGGAATGGTGGTGGTGCTAATAATTTTAGAAGTGGTGAGAGAAATATGTATGGAAATAGACAGAATAGTGGTTATGATCGTAGTG
This sequence comes from Maratus speculifer, assembly GCA_964019185.1. Classification (NCBI taxonomy): domain Eukaryota; kingdom Metazoa; phylum Arthropoda; class Arachnida; order Araneae; family Salticidae; genus Maratus; species Maratus speculifer. The sequence goes on along the minus strand of OZ025294.1, from coordinate 161,273,627 downwards.
GGGGAGTACGGGACAGGAATGTTTCTTCGCAAGTAAGGAGATTAACTTCGGATGAGAATTTTGAAGGTAGATTAATGCAAAAGAGATGTGTTCAGAGGTTGGAAAAGTCGTCTTTAAGTTTGAATAAAATTACTATTAATCCGGTTGAGTTACCTGAAGTGTTAATTGTGTTAGATGGTATTGTCGTTAAAAGTGTCTTCGATACAGGGGCAGATAAGTCGTTCATTTCTTTTGATTGTTATCGGAAATATTTTTCGTATAAGAGGTTGAAAAGGTCAAGTCTTGTGGTTCAGTCAGCACAGGGAGTAGCTTGCGATAATAAAGGTTCAGTAGAATTGGAAGTTGAAATTCGTTCGGTTAAGACATGTTGGGAGTTTTGTGTGTTAGATGGATTAACAGTGCATTGTATAGTTGGTGTGGATTATATGAAGGATAGAGGAATTAGTTTGGATTTCTTTAAAAAGTCGTTAATCGTGAATAAGGATGAGAATGTGAGTAAGAAAGAGCCTGTTTCAGTGTCAGTTAATTTGGAGGAGTCGGGTTTAAGTGTGGTTAAGAAAATGGAGGTTAATAAGTCTTTAGTCGATTGTGGTAAAGTTTTTTCAGATAAACCGAGTTTAACTAATGAAATTTATATTGGTTTTGACGCACTAGTTGCTAGTAAACCATTTCGTTATGATTTTATATCTAATATTTTTAAATCTTTTTGTGAAAAGTTGGAGACTGAGGACGGTATGGAACTTACTCAGTCTAATATGGCTGAACGTGTAAATCGTACATTAATTCAAATGATTTCTTCATATGTTGGTTCTCATCATGCAAATTGGGACCAGTTTCTTCAGCATTTTGCGTATGCACTTCGTACAGCAGTTCACGAGTCAACGGGGAAAACGCCTGCTGAATTGTTTTTGGGTAGAAAAGTTATTACTCCATTCCAAAGGTTAGTTATGGTGTCAGATGCAGAAAGTCAGTACATGTGTCAGGATATTGAGAGGTTGGTTAAGGAAGCTCAGGTTCAAATGGGAAAAGCGCAAGAAAAGCAAGCTCAGTATTATAATATGCGTAGAAGGGAGTTAGAAGTGAAAGTTGGAGATTTTGTGTTAGTAGAAAAGCATTGGTTAAGTTCAAGTCGTCAAAAGAGAGTAGCTAAGTTTGGTCCGAAGTTTGTAGGTCCGTTCGAGGTTTTGGAAGTTCGAAATAATAATTTGGTTGTTGATGTGAATGGTGAAAGAATGACTGTTAATCTGGATCAGGTTAGAGTGTATAAGTTTAGAGAAAATGGTAGTGAAGGTTCTCATATGTCGAGTGGTGTTTCGCGAAATTCCCGATCCAATGAGTGTCCCGAGTCCAGCACTTCTTCGTCTAATTCTTTTCATCAATATTCAAGAAGAAAATTTGGTCAAACAGCTCCAAAGACTGTTATTGAAAGTCGAAAGCCTAGCAATCCGAGAGCAAAGTATAATAAAAATAAGAGAACTGTGTCAAATACATCGGACTCTGTGCGTCATAAAAGACAAAAAATTATAAATTGTCCAGTTCCTCCATCTATTAGACAACAACCTCACAAGCATAAGTTAACTAATAGTTCACCATCTTCAGTGATTAATCCCCAGAAAAGATTTCGTTTGGACACTCGTAAAACTGTTAAGCGAGGTTTAAATTCTGAATTTTTGCCTAACAAGAAACTACATAGGTCCGGAAAGAAACGTGGCCTTGGATCTTCGGTAACTTCGGGTGCGTCTAGAAAGAGGAGACAACTCTCAGTTTACCGGCAACAACAGTGTGAACCTCGCCATGAAGTGAACCCAGCGAACCGGCCGGAGCAGAGTCGTCGAGTGGAACCTACGAGTATTCCACGGCATCCATTCAGAACCAGGCTGCAGGCACGACAGTCAACTGTGGCGTCACCGTACAGTTCTGATGACGAGAGGTCCTTCGTACAAGCCTTTTGGGACAGGAGGAGAAAGCCATCTTGCAGTATGAAGCCTGCCAGCAGCGAATCGTCTCTATGATTGGGTGATAATGTTCTTTATTAAATTTCTATTAGAGTGCATATATGTGGTAGCAATGTGAAGGAATAGAAAGCAGAGAGACTGTTTTGTACTTTTGGCCATTTTTGGAATTTTTTGACGGACTCACGTTTAGTGCTTAATTGTGTTCAAAAGTTGTTTGCAAAATTGTTAGTTTTATGTATGTTGGAAATTTTGGTCTTAACTGCTTTTAAAAATTCTGGATCTATTGTTATGTTATTTGTTAAAATGTTATTATATTGTTATATTGTTCATGTGTTATAAAATTTATGTTAATGTATGTTTAAATTTTCAGAAAGTACAGATAGTAGTTTGGGTTATTTTGTACACGCGCCGCGGTTCAGGCGCGCACGTGTTTTGCGGTCAAGAAGTCCTTGACACGCGTTTCTATCTCTGATACTAACATTTAATGAATTAACTTTCTTCTTATCGTTCGTGTTTTATGAGTTGCGTTTTGTACTTTAGTTGAGAATGGTTTCCGCAAGTTGCGAAGTTTTAAGCTGCATTTGAATTTGAAATTGTATTGTATTAAAATTGAATGTTAATGTGATTTTCTTGCAGGGAAGTATACCTTTTGTTATGTATTGATTCTGCTATTTTTCTTTTAGTTAATACAGATGAAGAGATTGATGACGTCATTTTGTAAATTTTTGATATTTTTTGATTGTTGCATAAGCACAGCGATATGCCGCTGTACGTATGTGCCCCAATTATTGTTCAAGTGGAGTTAAGTCTGAAGAAGTTTGGGAGTTAGTTCATTGGCTAATGGGGATGTAGGTATTACGTAGTAGCAGAATTATTTTAGTATGAAGTAAATGTAATTTTAGATGAAGTCGGAATTTGGATGAGGAAAGTTTTTGCGCATTGGGTTTTTTGGACTTGGTGCGAATTCTAGTATATTAATAGTTATGGAGAAATTTTTGGGTAAAGTTATAGTTGCATTGCAATATTGAGGAAAATTTCGGAAGGTTAGTGTTTTGAGAAATTTTAGCACTCCCAGTGGAGTGGGTTGTTTTGAGAGAAGAAGTAATTAGTTTTGAAAGTTTTACGAGTTTTTGGAAGTTTTACGGAGGCTATTTGTAAGATAGAAGAATGGTTGGATTGGATATGTGATTATTTGAGGCAAACTGAGTTTTTTTTGGTTGTGATGGGTTAAAGTTAATATTTTAAAAGTTATGTTTCGGCGTTAAATTTCACCCATCACTGTGTTTTATTACGGCTCTAAATTTATAACAAGAAAAAGTTCTGGGCATGCATTTAGCCCAGCCCTTTTTCTCTGCGGAGTTCGAGGGGGGGTTGTGAGGGAGTGACCTTTAGTCATAAAGGCACTCTAGTGTTTCTGAGATCGTGACGTCAATAATTTAACATTTTGTAGGCGTAAAAGTGACATCTATCCTCTCTTTTACTTTAACTTTCTAGAGTGTGTGTGCTCTTTCGAGTTCCGCAGTTAGCTCGCGGTTATTAGTATTATGTTAATGAGAAGTATCTCAGTTTGTCGCGTATAAAAGCTTGGGTGTGAGTTTGTGGTGTGTGTGTTTCTGGCCTTAGCCAGCAGCCAGCGTCTGTGTGTTCTAGCCGGCAGCCAGCAGCCTCTGTGTGTATTCCGCCATTAGACAACGAAGTTGATGATTGTTTATGAAGGTGCTGACGATTAGAAAATAGCCACGGCCTCCAGTAAAGCGAAAAGGAGTTCAGATAGTGGATTAAAGATTCTGCCTTGGTAAGAAAGTTTAGAATCGTTCCGTTTTGATTATTTGAGAAATAAAGAAATATCCACAGCCACGGGCTGTGAAATTAAGATTTGTTTAGTAGATCAGCCAGGAAATAGTGTCAAGTGTTAGACGGTGCCCCGACTGAGCTAGACCAACGCCTGTGAGTATGATTTAGCTTTTCATAGTGTTCTCAGTGAGTGAAATTATAGACTGGCTCCACTTTCCTTTAGCCCTTATCATTTTAATAAACTGTGTTGTTTTAACCTAAATTAATGAGTATGTCTGCATATAACGTCACAAATGACACCCAGCATGAATATACCGTCACAGGGTAAGTGGAGTTTTGAAAAAGATAATGTAAAAATAGGAGATCTAGTGTTGTTAGTAGAGGAAAATATATCAAGCAATAAGTGACCTTTAGGCAGAATTATTGAAGTATATTACGGTAATGATAAGAAAATTCGCGTAGTTCAGGTAAAAACTCAGAATGGAATTTTTAAAAGATAGATTAGTAAAATATGTATTTTAACTGTGCCTGAAACCCATAGTACTTTTAAAAAATGTATATATATATATATATATATATATATATATATATTTGTGTGTATGTGTGTGTGTGTGTGAGTGTTATATTGTTTTTTCTTTCAATTTTATATTTAAGTAACATATATTGTGACCTTTTGTATTTATTTGTGTAATTAGTGTACTTAGTAAAAAAGTTATTATTGAATGTGAAACATGTCAATGGGGGCCGGTATGTTCCATGTAGGCAGACGATACCGTGCTACCTATAATTAAAATTTCAGTGTTGAGAAAGTGAAAAGAAGTGAATTGTTTTTTTTTTTTTATTCCAAAAGTTGTGTTTGAGATAAGGGCAGACGATATGCAGCAGTGAGCTGCTAGTGAATTTATTCTTTGTAAATAAAGAGTTTTTTAATAGAACAAGTGCATATGGAATATTTTGTGTAGTGTGTGCATTTAATAAATTAACACGCTCCGCTCTAAATCCATATTCGACATTGCTATCAAAAACATAGCACATATAAACGTGGAATATTGTAACAATGTCAAATCGATTAGGTACATCTGTAAGTGCGAGAAGAAAGCAGCGATATGGAAATTCTTGGCATACAACTAGAAATAAGTGATAGGAATTCGGTAATAAATATCAATGAAATAACACAATGTCCTTGGAAAAGACAGAAGTAGCAATGGAGCTGTATTGCGAATTCTTTTGTTTCCCATATCTAACCGAAACCCAACTGTTTCTCACTTGGCAATACATCTAGAGAGTCAATAACACATTTATTTCACAGATGCAAAGGTAAAACAAATTGCTCTGAATCCACTGGCTACATCTTTAGCTGCTTTATTCGTGTTATATCAAAAATGACGTGTTCGATAAAACGTTGTTGTAGAAGCATTCGTAAGTGCCAGCGTATTACACATGGAGTGAGAGTAATGTAGTATCAGTAATCCAAGATATGTAGTATAAATTTAAAATCGTGTAGTAAATTATAGTTCCATAATACAGGAGTTAGATCCAGAACAAAAGCAATTTTTCATATTTAGGGATACGAAATTTATTTTCATTTTTGTCTATTGAGGAATAGATATTTATTGCAAACAAGCAACTTAGGAATATTAATATCTAATCAAGAAATTTAAGTTTGAACAAATTTTGAAATTTTGTCTTTAAGCGCATATGTGGGATTTTACAAAAAAAAAAAGTATTAGAATCATAATATAGCGTCGAAACCAGTATGGCATTTCACTTTAAAATCTACTTTTTTGTTATCATAACTAATGGACCAAATGTAATGCTTAATGTTGGATAATAATTTGAAGAGATTATCAGCTATGAATCGCTTATGGAGTCGTGTAGCAATTTCTTATCAATTATATATTAGACTTTCGATTTTACGAACTCGTACGTACTCCTATAATATGTTCTTTAAATCGAAAGTTCGTAAATGAGAGGTCACTGAAAAAATAAGAATGTGTCTAGTTTTAATCATTTATATTGAATCCTCAATTATGTTTGCTTCTTTGACACACTGTTATAAATGTATTGAAAACTATTTACAAGGGAAAGCAACTCAATATTGTTATCTGATCATCAGACGTTAAAATATTTTTTTCAACATATTGCATACATCCATACATATATATGTAAGTAAAGGAAATAAAAATGCTTAAACAAATATGTAAAATCGTAAAGATGAAGGAGATATAAACATTAGATATCAAAAATAGAAAATAAGGAACTACAAATTACTTAGATATTCGCCATATGAACTTTAAGATTTAATTCATTGTAAAGATATGTTATTTAATCCAATATCTTTCGCATTTAGCCTAAAATAACAAAATATATCGCCCTGTAACATATCAATCAATCCCAAAATAAATGAAAAATTTTAAGGTATTCAAAATTTGAACTACTATATATAATATATTAAAAGATAACTAAATGAAGAGAAGATAATACGTCAATCGCAGATTAAAATCTAAAATTTTGAGGTAGTCTGTACAGTTATTAAAAACAAAAATACAAATTCTAAACTAACGATACAAACTTTAAGGGTAGGTAGAGCACAGTGTAACAATCTTTTATTATATAGGAATGTATGGGACCAAGTCAAATTCATGAATAAAAAAGAGAAAAATATGTTTATTTACACGAGATTATATTACAAAGAGTGTTTATTTACAATATAGCTTACAAGTAAATAATAATGCATGCAATAATATTACAATAAGTGTTCAAAATTCCGTCCACCAAATGTGATACATGCTTCGCAGCGTCGGTGGCACGATGGGCGTATACTTCTAAAGATCTAGGTATTTCCCGCATACGTGCAGCAGCTTCGGATATGCCAAATACTAGATTTTCGTCTGAGTAATCTGGAGTTTCATAAACAAGAATCTTCAGATGTTCCTATAAAAAGAAATCAAAGCTCGATAAATTGGGAGATTGCGGTGGCCAAGGTACTGGTCCACCACGCCCAGTTCATCGCGTCCCATATGTGGCATTGAGGTAACTGCGCACAGTGAAGTGAGTGGGCTTTCCATCATGTTGAAACTACATCCGGTAATTAATGGTGACCGGAACATCTAGCAGCATTTCTGGTAAAACCCGGATAAAAAAAAATAATGTAAGAGCGACTATCTAGCCTTTTTGGTAATAGCTATGGACCAATCAAATGATTATTAACAATACCACTCCACAATGTCACAGAAAATCGTTGTTGATAAGCATGTGGCCGCATTGCTTGTGGAATATTAGTTGTCCAAAGATGGAAATTGTGCGTATTAAATGCACCCTCGCTTGTACATACTGCCTCATCTGTAAAAAGAATAAGAGCATTAAAGTCTGGCTGCATTACATGTTGCTGCAAAACTCACTGTCAAAAGTTTAACCACAGAAGATTGTCTTCCAGAATCAAAGTTTGTGCACGTTGAGAACGGAAGGGATGAAATTGATTTCCATTTAACACTCTCCAAACGGTGGGATGACTCATACCTAAATTCTGTGCAACAGCTCTTGTACTTGATTGGGCCTTTCATTCAAAGAATTCAAAATAAATTATTGCAGGCTTGCACTGCGTACAGCACATTCTCGCATAATTTCCTGTCAGGTGATGTGGAAAGAATCAGCTTTAGAAAGCTGACGGTGTAAGCGCTGACAGATTCTATGATCAGGCATTCTTCTGCGAAGAAACTGCTCCTGATACATTTGTAAGGCAGCTCTCGCGTTCTCATTTGCACGGTCATACATGAAATGCATGTAGGTTTTTGGCATGCGTAAAGTCTTCCGTAAGGAAAGATAGCACAATTAAAAATGGCAATTTTTTCTACTTTAAAGCATAGTTCTGAACGGCATCCAGTCACTTACTGCCTTCTACCGCCAATGGAATCAACTAACATCATTTCCATTTTAAAAACTTTCTATTTGTATTTCTATTTTCATTAAAAAAAAAAAAAAATTCGATGTCTTACCAAAATTTTTCAAAAAAGAATTTATTATTAAGTAATTATGAAATTTCAAGAAAAGGATACCATAAAAATTATCTGGTGTGAATATGAATTTTTTTTTAAAAAAAAGGGGCTTAATTGCCACCTGATGTTTTTACCTCATTGCGTCACTTGGTTCCATACATTCCTATACAATAAATGTTTGTTGTTGTATGCTCTACGTACCTTTAAAGTTTGTACCATGAGTTTAGAAACACCCTGCATTGATCACTCTATTTATAAATATGTTTTTGAATTCATAAGTTTAATATGTTTCCACTCTTCTGTATTTGTCATTTAAAAATCAGTTGAATTTATCAGGAAAGTGATTATTTAAATAGCTCTAGCTGAAGAAATAATGCACGGAATTTTACAAAACGTTTGATTCTGTTAGAACTTGTTATAATCTGAATCTGATTATTTTTTGGTATAAACCATTCGAAAGGTTGTGCTGCTATGCTGTATTATTTACAATTTCTACAATAGCAGCATCTCAAGAGCAAATGCATGGATTTTTATAAAACTTTTTAGTTTGTTAATAATTGACATGTCATAGTAGGTGATTAGGATTTGGCAAATTCCTCAACAGGTGACACACTGACGTGGTGCATTATTCATGATTATCACAATAGCTCTATCTCAAGAACTAACGCAGAAATTTTCTAAAACTTCTGATTCAGTTCATACCTGGTATAGATTAATGTTGCTTATTTTGGTGTAGTACCCCATAGATGCTGCTGCTATGGTTCAGTTTTTACGATGTCACAACAAATGTATCGCAAGATATAATGCATTAATTTTCATGAAACTTATTCAGTTAATACCTGATAAAAATTAAACTTGAGTAGTTTTTCATGTACTTCACCCAACCTGTGGTTGTGACCCAATATGTGGCCAACATTTTTCACGCAACATGTGGTGATCTTATGCAGTTTTGTTTTATGATTTTAAAATGGCTCTATCGCAAAAACTAGTGCACGCAGCAAACATTAGATTCAATCACAAGTTGACATTAGTTGTTTCTGACTAGATTTTGGTTTAAATCACTTAGCCGGTGGCGGGGCAATGCTTAATTTTTCAGGAAGTATTAAGATGCATAAAACAGAAGAATGTTTTGGGATTGCCACGTCTGACTAGTTAACATTAATTTGAAAAAAGAAAAGCGGCCTTATTTTTACATAAACTATTTTAGAAGTCGATTAATATTGGATTCTTATTGACGTAATAATAAATTCTTTTATAAACGTATGATTTTTATTATGACAAAATAAATAAATAAATAAATAAATAAATAAATAAATAAATAAATAAATAAAAATTTTGCTAAAATCCTTTTTTGCTATCAAGTTATTTTTTTCCAATACTACGGCGATTTTGCTCATAGGCTGTAAGAATAAAAAGCAAAATTTAGAACGAACATTTGTTAACACTGCATCAAATCTTACATTTTGAATTCTGTTTGTAGTATTTTACAATACTTTTCACATATAAAAATGTTAGAGGCAGAAAATGTCTTTGCCAGAAGTTTTCTCAGTATTTTTCCACGTATAATTTTATTTGCCGAATTTGGTTTGAAATGTTTTTGTTTCAACTAAAATTAAATTTCAGATTTTTCTAAACAAATAATTTTTTTATTTATGTATATTTTTTCGAAATATTTCAAAGAATTTACATTTAGTGCATTTCTGTATAAATATGCTGCTAAATGTTTACAAGGTAAAATTAGATGATTTGTAAAACAGAATTTTTTTGAAATATTAATATTAAATACCTTAGAATAAAAAAAAGACTTTTTTTCTAAAAAGCACACACTTTTTTTAAAACTTCCACGTTTGAAATGTTATAAGAAGACAAATACTTATCCAGTATTACCATTAAACATATTAACTAAAAGAACAACTTTCTAAGGTCTCCTACAAAACACAAGCTGCGTGAAATATTACCCTGATCTTCTATCACCAATGGGATCATTAGAGATCATTTATTAGTGTACTGATAAGTAAAACAACACGTGCTTTGGCATTTATTATAAAGTATACATATTGAGAATATTGTTGGCAATTTTTAAAAGATTTTTGCAGATTTTTTATAAGCAATTAAAATAAGCCTGTATTGTAAAAATTTCAAAACAAGACCAATTGATTACTGTGCAATTAAATATAGTTACTTATGAATACTCTTTTAAAATCTCCCTGAAAACACGAGCTGCGTGAAAAATTAACCTGAATTTCTATAACGAATTGAATCATTTCTAAGTGTACTGGTAAGAAAAACACGTTGTTTCTTATTTAATAAAAAAAATTGCATATTAAAAAATTGGTGACTACTTTAAAAAGATTATTGCATTATTTTTATAAGAACTTCAAAAAAGCATTTTATATAGGATGCTCATTCTGAACGTTGGCCAATTCCTTAACCGTTAGTCATAAACATGCAAGTACATTTACAAAAATCTTTTAAATCCATTTACGAAATATTTTAAAAGCGATTTATGTCAATAAAACCATTTCTGTAAAAAAAAAAAAAAAAAAAAAAAAAAAAAAAAAAAAAAAAAAAAATACGGAATTTAAATTTTTAAACTACGCCCCCCCCCCTCTTATAAATTATATTTAATAAAAATTTCCCCTTATACTGACAAGTAAGACAGAAAACTCCTGTTATTCTATGTTTACAATTGACGAAATAATAGCTATTTAAAGGATGGATCATATTTTTGCTGCAAATTACGGGGAATTTACAAATTTAATAAAAATATAATTTCGTCAGAAATATTAATTGAAAATAGTTGAGACTAAAATTAAAATTGCAGTATAAATTTGAAATATTTAAATATTCTCGTATGTTAATGAAAAATATAAAATTTGTAATAAAAACAAAATGTTATTAGATAACACAACCCTGCAAAGAATGAGGTAAGTTATGTTTTTTAGCTTTTTTAAAGGTTTCTGTTGTATTCTGTATCAATGAATCCGAAATTTACCTCATTTTTAATCATCACGCTAAGATATTCCGCAAATCGCGAATTTTAAAGTTAAAAAGGAATAAATAAATATCGGAAATTTGATATTGTTATATCTATCTGATGTTCGTGTTTTGATAATTAATTTTTATGTATTTTTTACAGCAGAATTTTAAAATAGTCTTCATTTTTACCCATCACGTAAAGAATTTTTACAAATTTTAAATTTCAAAGATAAAATTATACCTTTACACTCACCTCATCAGAACTTTGAGCTTTTTAGCTATATAAACAGTCAAAACAGTTGAATAAATTGTTGAATAAAGAATATTAGTTTAAATTTACGGCGCTTTAGATCTGTCTCATGTTATCAGTTTTTGTATATGTTACAGGCCAAACCCGATTTTAGGCCAAACTAGATTGGCCTAGGCCAAACTAGTCTATCCTAACGCCCATCGGATAAACTAGTTTTTCCTAGGCCAAACCGGTCTATCCTAACGCCCATCGGATAAACTAGTTTTTCCTAGGCCAAACCGGTTTATCCTAACGCCCTTCGGATAGACTAGTTTTTCCTAGGCCAAACTAGTCTATCCTAAGGCCCATAGGACAAACTAGTTTTTCCTAGGCCAAACTAGTTTGGCCTAACTCTTATAGGATAAACTAGTTCAGCCTGCTGTTTATTGGTCCGAACTAGTTTATCCTAGGCCAATTCAATTTGGCATGATTTTATTAAATTTCATGACTGCCTCAGCGCCAACATTCTAGTTTCTCCTAGGCTGATCTAGTTTGTCCTAGGCCAATGTAATTATCCGTGTTTTTAGCTCACGGGCGTCAAAGCCAGCGAAGTAAAGGGCTCACAGGTTCTGTATGTATGTACGTACGCATGCATGTACGTATGTACGTACGAATGTACGTAACGCTATAACTCTTGATATAAATATCCGATTAGCTTCAAATTCTGGATGTAGGTTCCTTCTGATAAGATACTTTTCTGATTAGTTTTGGAAATTCACTGAATAAGGATAAAGGGGGCGAACGGGAGTCTAATCCCCCACCGTTAATTTAGAGAAATGCATTTATCATGCAGAATTATCAGTTTTCATTTAAAATGTTAGATATAGGATTATTTTGACAAGGCGCCTCCGGGATTAGTTTTGGATGTTTATTGTTTAAGTGTTAAAGAAAGGGCAATGTAGAACCCCCCCCCCCCATAAGTTAGATAAATGGTTTTTAACGCAGAAATTACGGATTTGCTTCAAATTTTGGTTATAGGTTCTTTCTGATAAGGCAATTTCCTGAATAGCTTGCAGAGTTTAATGGTAAAGTATGAAGGGAAAATGACGGATTTCCCTTTAACCTAGTAAAAACTAGTTTTTCTTACGGGCATATAGATAAACAAGTTTGGCGTATGAAATCTAGTTTATATAATTGGCTTTAGGATAAAATAGTTTGGCCTAGGCTAATCTAATTTGGCTCGAAATCTGGTTTGGCCGGTAAAAAACATGTCTTTCACTAGAATAAGTATAAATGTGTGTCAAGACTAATTGCTTATAACATCAATATAGGAATTTCACAAGTCCACCCTAAAGACATAATGCATTTTACATGGTGTTTTTTTTCCTGCAGACTCGTGCCAACTGAGATCAGGCTTGCATTTATTATTATTATTATTATTGCATATTCGAGCCAGATTGGAGGTGAACATAATTTGGAATCGAACACGACTTTTCCATTTTTTAGAAATTAATTTCTTGTCGACATGTAAGCTAATCTTGTCACGGCGTCAAGTTTTTATTTTCCGTGAAGTCGTAACCGAAAATTTGATTCAAAACGTAGCTTTAATAGTATCTTCCCAAAGGTACATCGCTTTTATGGGAAAATGGTTAACGCCATTCGATTACATATTTTCTGAGTGAGAATGCCTGTTAATCTTATGCCTTTCCGAAAACAAATTAATTCATAAATGGGTTAGGATGTAGCTCTTTTGGATTTGAGAAAAGTCTTAAGGAATGACAGAGAAACATATTCACAAATTTATTTTTTACTGAACAGTTTATTTATGATGTTTATGACGCTCCTTTTTTTTCTTTTGTTCTAAACTACATTAATTATTTAATGAATCCCCATTTCACTATTGAAAGGTCTAAGAAACTAAATAATCAATAATTCATTGTGTATTTTTCATTCTGTGAACACCTCGTAATTTAAAAATACATTGTAAATTTATCCAATATGTATGTATGCAGTATTTTTTAAAGGAATCCTAATTTTATGTAAAGTAAAATCTGATTTTTTTGCAGAAATTGAGTAGGGCCAGATTGGGAGGGACTGAGTCTTTTTTCACATATTTTTGTAAAGGCAGGGCTCGGGCTGAACTTTTAATTTTTGCACAGGGTCACAGCAAAATAACTTTCCTTCGGGAAAGGCGGGACCCGGAACTCGAAATTCTGGCCCGTGCAAACCTCTAACAGTATTTTACAACGCATCTAATAAAATACATTATAATGGTGATGACAAAACCACTTTGCACAAGGTTAGCAATGGAGCAGTAGTCGGGATCAATATTAAAAAGAATATTGCCCAATTAAACTGATGGCTTTGCATTCACAGGCTGTTTACAGTCATTGTGTATTTCAGCCTTATTTTTTTATAGAATATTACCCTCGAAAACTAAAGTAAGTTGGATTACTTTTTCCCATTTCCCCCACTTATATTTAACCATTGAACCCCCAAAACGAATCACAGATACGCTTTATAAAATTAAACAATTATCCAAAATTTGAACCAAATCAGATAATTCTGCTCAAAAAACCATTCATCTGATTTAGAGAGGGTAATCCCACATTCCTCCCTTTATACTTAATCATTAAACCCTCAAAAGAATTCAGGGATTCGCCTTTATAAGAAAAAACTATAAGCTATATTCAAAATTTACGACAAATCGGATAAAACTGCATAAAAACCTAATTATCTAATTTAAGGAAGGCGATAAATCATCCACTAACCCATTATACATAACCATAAGAAAAGACCCAAATTCATTAAAGAAGCACCTGATCAAATGAATTCATGTCCAAAATTTTAAGCAAATTGGATAATTCTGTATTATAATAAATTTATGTATTTTAAGGAAGGAAATAAATTGCTGGTTCAGACCAAGAACCAAAGAACCAGCAAAATTAATCAGTGAAACGCTTTATCAGAATGAACAAATCTAAGGTTTGCAGGAAATCGGTTAATTCTACATGAAAAATCCATTTAACAAAATTAGGCGGGATTCCCCCGTTCTTCCCTTTGTTCTTATTCAATTAATCCCCAAAACCAATTAGGGAAACGCCTTACTAGAATGAATCTATTTCTAAAATTTGAAGTAAATCGGTAAATTCTGCGTGAAAAAAGCATTTACATATATTATGGAACGTTACCCTTATTCTCCCCTCCCTTTATACTTAAACAATTGATACCCACAACTAATGAAGGCACCTCAAGAGAATACTCCTATATCTAAAATTTGAATAAAATACGCTAATAATCCATAGAAATCCATTTATTTGAATTAAGGGAAGTGGCGAATCATCTTCTCGTCCTCTCCCTCCTTATTCTTCTCCAATGACCTCCCAAAATTAATCAGAAAAGCTCCTCATAAGAATAAACCTATATTGAAAGTTTGATGAAAATCGAGTATTTCTATCAAAAATTATTGCGTTACGTACATAAATAGATACAGAACCCACGGGCACATTAGTTCTCAGGCTTTGGTAGCTGATGAGATAAAAACATGTCAAATTACATAATTTCTATCAAGAGTTATCGCGTTACGTACATACGTACGTACATACGTACATACATGCGTACATACATACATACAGAACCTGTGAGCCCATTTTTTCTTTGGCTTTGACGGCCATGAGCTAAAAATACGTAAAATTACATTGGCCTAGGATAAACTAGATCAGCCTAGGACAAACTAGAATTTTGGCGCTGAGGCGGTCTTTGAATCAAATAAAATCACGCCAAATTGATTTGGCCTAGGATAAACTAGTTCAGACCAATAAACAGCAGGCTAAACTAGTTTATCCTATAAGAGTTAGGCCAAACTAGATTGGCCTGGGAAGAACTAGTTTGTCCTATGGGACTTAGGATAGACTAGTTTGGCCTAGGAAAAACTAGTATATCCGATGGGCGTTAGGATAAACCGGTTTGGCCTAGGAAAAACTAGTTTATCCGAAGGGCGTTAGGATAGACCGGTTTGGCCTAGGAAAAACTAGTTTATCCGATGGGCGTTAGGATAGACTAGTTTGGCCTAGGCCAATCTAGTTTGGCCTAAAATCGGGTTTGGCCTGTAACATATACATTTTGACATTTACGATTTGCAAATAAATCTAACTTGACTATTAAAAATGATGGTCATTTTCAGATTTAATGCTATAACGTGCATAAAAGTCAATCAGACAAAGCTAAAAATCACAGCCTTTATTTTATAACTAGCGAGCTACGCCCGCTAGCTGGGCCACTTTTTCCAAACGAACCTCGATATTAAGCAGTATATAATAAGCAAAACAATTCATTTAAAAAGCAAGTCTTGGAGTTCGAATCCTCAAGCACAAAAAAGGTAAATTAAAAAGCTATGGTTGTTATGCGCCCATTATCCCGTTAAAAATATGTGATTTCGCACAGTGGGCGCTACGTGCCCACCGTGCAAAGGCGGTCCACCGGCCTAGCACCCACCGGCGCTACGCGCCATGGTCGCCATCGTCCCGTTAAAAATATTTGGTTTTGCACGGTTGGCGCTGCGCACCCATAAGACATTTTCTCGTATTTTTTGGTTCATCAAAAGCAGACTTTTACGCAGATTCTGAATATGTAATCAGTTTTATCTACTTTAAAAACTGTCTGTATGATGGTTTAAGAAAAAACGCGCAAAAAAAGTTTCGGTATTAAAAACTGCAAAAGACTGCTATTAAAAAAAAATAAGTAATTTCATTAATATCACAACAACATACACAAACAACATAACTAACAAATAATTTTGGCAGCTCGTTTTCCGTTTGTACTAACAAAAATTAGTCTTAATCGCGTAAATCTTAGGTTACACAATATTCGTGTATGCTACCAAAAAAAAGTATGAAAATAAACCGTGTTTAACATTTTTTACGAATTAGTTCTTTTTCAAAGAACCGAAACGAAAGAAAAAGTCGTTTTCCCGGGAGAAAAAAGAAGTTTTCGGCTGCTTCTTCTTTTAGCCAAAGGGGAAAAGTTTAGGTCGTTCACCGCAAGGTGGCGCAGTGTTCTGCCTCAGAGCTCCGTTTGAGCTCCGTTTGGGAAATTAGACGTTTTCCGTTTCGATTCCCGACCGGTTTTTAATTCATAACTTTTTTAATTTTGGTCCTACGGTCTCGAAAATGCCCGAAATGACTTTCCCGGAATTTTTCGAATCGAAAGACACCTCTCCCGACTTCCAACTCGCCCGCGTTGCGAACTGTAATCGGCTTCAAGCAGACAGACAGACAGACAGAGGCGCACGGATTTTATAAGTATAGATAACCGATTTTTGTTGCTTTTTAAACTTTGACAATTTATCAATTGCGAGAAATACTGAGATGATAGTTAACAAATTAGGGTAATTTTTGGATTCAGTGATGAAAAATACTTAATAGTAAAATTAAACCATCACAGTGTGTTATAAAATTTAAAGCATTTTTAAAAAACTCCTTGGCGGTATTCTGTCTAAAATCTTTTGTGTTATCCGTTAAAATAAGTATAAATGTATGGAAATCACCAAAAATTATAACAATAATAAACTGTCATCGGGTTTACGCCAGTATGTACAATTTAATCTAGATCGATTATTTCAAAAGGAGTTAAAGATCGAGTATTAATTTTAATCAGAAAAAATATGCACAGAAGTTAAACAAAGATAAGTTATACATTATTGAATTCAAACAAAACTTTTAGGAATAACACAATTCTTCCTAAACGGAATCATGAATAGAAACAATCTAAAATCTTTCTAAAATAAAACATATATTAAAATACAGTTATTTTAGACAATCGTAAAATGCATGGGATTTTTTTCAATGCGCAGATACATATGAAATGAGTTTTTCGAATAGTTTAAGCATTGTTACTATGACAACCTCAAAGCAGGCCGAACTCATATGTGTTAACATATATAAAAGTGTAAAAGTGGTATAAGTCATGCATCTTTAAAGTTTCAAAACTCGGTCAATTTTAGTGTTATATGAACAGGACTTTCCTTATATTGTCAGTATAATAGGAAAATTATACTAAACATAACTTGTAGTTCCGGGAAACCGAATATAAGTTTGAATTTCGCAATTACATAAAAGGTAATGACTCAAATTTCTTTTTAACTATTTCTTTTTTTTTCATTAAAAAAAATTGTACTTGGAATTACAGGCTTGTAACAAATGGTTAAGGAATTAACCATTGGTCCCAGTTGAGAATGGACACCCTGTATAAGCATTCTATAAGAATTTGTTGCAAAACTTTTGTGAGAAATACAAATTCACATCAACTTTTGTCATTAAACATTGTTACTAAATTAATACACTTTTACTCTCTTAAAACGAAAAAGCTGAAATAACTCAAGTTGAGCTGAAATCCACTCTTTTCCCATGTTGAAAGTAACCTTCTCAAGAAGAGCTGAAACAACTCAAGTGAATGAGTTGTTTTTAATCAACTCATGATTGAGTGATCTCTATTTTACTCATACTTGAGTGAAATAAAAATCAATAAAGTTTAAATCCAGTAGTACTTGAATGATTTGTAATAAAGTCATACTTGAGTGAAATGAAGTCATTTAAGACTGAATCTCGTAGCACTTGAGCGATTTGTAACCAAATCATACTTGAGTGAAGTGAAGTCTTTAGGATTAAATCGAGTAGCACTTGAGTTAGCTGCAGCCAACTCGTATTTGAGTGAAGTGAAATAATTTAAGGCAAATCCAGTAGCACTTGAGCGATTTGTTATCAATTCAAGTTGGAGTGAAATGTTGTCATTTTTGATTTAATCCAGTAGCACTTAGGCGATTTGTAACCAATTCATACATGAATAAAATCAACTCACTTAAGAGTTAATCCAAAACTCCTTGAATTTGTAGAATTGACTAAATTCACTCTTAAGAAAAGCAAAATTGCTTAAAATTACAAAAATCTTCAAGCAATTTCTAAATCGTCTAAATAAAATCACATCATTTAAAACTAAATTCAGTAATCCTCGATTAATTTTTATCAATGAAATTCAATATAACATGGAATTATTGCCACATTTTCAAATGTTGCAATTAAATTCTCATTTCGGATTTCAATTTCTGTTTATTGACATTACAAGGGTATATATATATATATATATATAGAGAGAGAGAGAGATTGGAAAACTGTAACATGGATTCTCCAATATTTCTTCCAAGTCTTTAACCCGGGAGAACGCGCGCTTTTCAAGGTATGAATGATTTTAACTTTGCCACCAATAAAATCTAATTATAACAGTCATTTTATTAAGACGGAGACAATTCTTACAAATTTTGCGATAAAATAAATTGACGATCACTTTTAAAAAATTAGTGGTTACAATTGTAAAAACCACACGCACTCAGGGTCTTTTAGGCCCTGCGCGCGTCCTCGCGGGTTAATTAACAAGACTTAAAACATTCTAATTTACATGACTGAAAGTTCTCTAATGAATCATAAAAACATTTTTTTTTCTTTCTAATTCAATGAAACTGTTTCCTATGTCAATTTAGGGGAAAAGACAATTGAATAGTTATACAAAATTAAATAGAGCTTACATGAATTTTTTATTATTCTGTTAAATGAGAAATTTTTAACATCAGAATTTTCTTTTGTTAAATTTAAAAGTACATATATTCATTAAATTAAAAATACTGGTGATCTCAAAATTGCAAATTTGAAAACACTTATTCATGCAAACTGCCTAAATTTGCATAACTGTACAACAGCATCCGAACAACATTAAACAGAATATCAGCTTCTGATGCTCTGGTGCCAATTGGATTTTTCCTTTCTTTTCTTGGGCAATTTCAAGTTTACATATTTTCCAATGATACTTATAGCTTCAGATATGCTTATATACAATTTTAATTTTTTCATTAGCTTCTGATTTAACTGTAAATAACAATTATTTTTTTATTAAAAATTTACGATTTCAATCAAATAAACCAATCTTAGGCATCTTACTAAAAAAATATTGAAAAAATAAACTTGATATCAGCCCAATGACTCAACTTCAGCACCACAATGTCATAAGCTGATTGTTCCCCTTAAGAGTTTAGTTAAACCTATGCAGAAGTTGTTTTCAAATATCTTGTTTGGATTTTAAAATGTTTACCTTTTTTTGGGGGGGGGGGTGCATAGAATATTTGAGGATGATCTGTAAGTGGGTTAGTTTTTACTTTTGCAATTTTGGTTAATTATTTTTTTTTAATTATTAATAGGAGTTTCAGACACAGTTTTGAAAAAGAAAGTATTAAAAAACATAAAACCTAAATTAAAAAAAAGTATCCCCCCCCACACATGGCCAGAGCAGGGTTTAAATAATTGAAATTGAAAATATTTTAAATGGATAAACATCAACCCATGATACCTTGTTGTAATTATTCCTCGATTTAAATCTCAATCAAAATCATATTTCTTAAACTGACTAAATTTAAAAAAAAATATTTTAGTTGTTTAGTTTGAAATCTGAAATGGCTTTGAAATCTTAGATAAAATAATTGTTACCCATAGCATTTATATAAGCACATTGCAATTGGGAAATGTGGAGGAATGCCATTAAAAAACTTGTATAGCTAAAATTTTGATTATGGACAATTATTTTATTGTATGAAGTTAAATGTAGAAATAACTGAGAAATGGATTTATTGACCATGTGCAATTATTCTTTATATCATTTAAAACATTTGTTAAAACTTGAATTTATATTCAAGAATAACTTACTTCTTCTTAATAAAAAATTTTTGATTTAATTTTTGATTTTATTCAATGTTTCTTAAATCAACTAACTTTTAAATAAATATAAAAGTATAAGACTACAGCAGTTTATGTCAAAAGTAGAGCCAAATGTGCAATTTAAAATGTTGCAAGAAAGAAAAAAAACTAATTTTATTTAACAACAAAAACATTTTATTTAGCAAGGACTAAATAAACCTAACATTAATTGATAACAATTCTTTCCAACATCAGATAAACAAGTTTCAATAACATCTTTAACAGGACCTTTATAAATATAACAGTCCATTTGCATTAAACATTAAATACATAAAGAGCATATTGTAATCTGTCCACTGTTTTGTCCAACTTTTAAAATCTTAGGCAAAATAGACACTTTCTTGAAAATCCTTGAGATTAAATAAGATTGTTGAATTTGACTCCTCACTCACAGTAGAATTTTACTCCTCCATAAAATCACCATCTTCCTGTGTTAAAAGAAAATATTGAAATTAAGTTAAATAGCAATAAATATAATGTTAAGGAATGATTATGAACATATTAAAATATTTTGCACCTTTCAGATTAAATGTTTTATAAAATTTTCCATCCATAGTCTAAACATAAAATGAACCATACACTAAAAATTTTAGCTTTATAAATATTACACTACTGAAAATTCAGCCAATCATGAATAAAATGGAAATAGAATAAATAAATCCTGTGCGATTACACTTATCTGCTTGTTTAAATCATGGTGTTACATCTGATACAATAAATCACCATTTTAAAAACAAATTTAAAATGAAAGTTCTTAAAGCAACATTATAAAATATTGTTGAAAATTCACCTTTGTTGCTACTTTCAAAATGTATCAGCGCTGACAAATACCCAACCAATACAGGTTTTTGTGGATTTTTAGTTGTTTTTCTATATATTTGCATATTTATATAATACAAGATAGAACCTACAACAATTAGACCAGGGTTGGCACAGTTTAAACCAATTGGTTTTAACTATGGTTTAAACAACTGTTTACTCCTTTTGGTTTAAACAACGGTTTAGTTTAAACCAACTGGTATTTTTCTATAAAAAAAAAACTTTTTTTTTCAGAAGAAATCTAATGACATTTTCTCTTTTTCTTAATAATTTATGTATGTCAGATTATTGAATATAAATAACTTCTATTTTTAACACTTTATATCAGCAATAAGCATTGGATGTAGCAGGTTTAGATCATTTTTTGGGTATAGGATTAAAATCAGTCTGCATTGGTGAATATATTTATTTCTCTTTAGAAAAAGCTTCAAACATGTGAATTGATCTAATATAAAATAGATTAAAAATATTCAATATTTAATAGAAAATATCTTAATTTTTTGAAAACTGCAGATTTTTTAACGCAATAACATAACACAATCCATAAGGTTTCAAGCTGTAAAAGAAATCCCCAATTTTAATTGGGGAGGTTATCTTAAGCATTAAAATCAAAATATGAAGTCGAATAAGAGAGTTTTCAAAGATTGGATGCTACTTATAGCATTTTAATAAGTGATTCCCCCCCCCCCTGTTAGTTATATGCTGAATCTATGACCAAAAAATTTGACTTCAAATTGTCATTCAAGAAACAAAATCTCAAGAAGTATTTGAAATTTATTATTTGGATAGCTATGGAGAAGAATATTTTATTTATCAGACTACTTTCAAATATTTATTATTAGTAATTAAAAGATTAGTTATAAAGATCCACGCTGCGTGTGGATGAAGATTTATTTGACAACGGTCACTTCCCGACTGACATTTCTGTCACTATTAATCCCACCCCTCTCCTCCTTGTCGCCC
The DNA here is from genome assembly GCA_964019185.1 of Maratus speculifer. NCBI lineage: Eukaryota > Metazoa > Arthropoda > Arachnida > Araneae > Salticidae > Maratus > Maratus speculifer. Next base: position 161,252,098 of record OZ025294.1, on the reverse strand, counting down.
CCTTTATAATTGCCCGTTGATCTGCCGTGATATAACAACAAACTGCACTCATTGATGGAAATAAACTTTAACTCTTTCCTCACTCTGGTCCAAAACTCGAAGGCTAAGTTCAGCACTGCTAGATCTAACCCCACAATGAACCTTCGAGTTTAGTGAACTAAAAGATGCAGTAATCTCCACAATCGGAAGATTTTTTTTTAAATTTGGTTGCATAAGATCGGGGCATTGCGGGTCTCTCCCCTAAAATTCATCTGTGCTGGGTTCTGGGACACCGGGGGATCCCCTTAAATGAACAAGCTGATGATCTCACTAAGAGGGTTACTGACTCCAGTGGTGACCACCCCCCCCCCAAAAAAAAAATCTTCATACTTTAACATTGACCCCCCCCCCTAAACAGAATGTCAATTGTAAAATATATAAATATATTTTACTTATAACCTACTGCACCATCAAAAGATAGTGAGTTAAGCATAATGAAATGAATTCTTATTGCCCTTATCTAGAATTTAAAGAAAAAAAAGCACAGAAACATTTCTGGAAATTCAATGTTGAAAAAATTTAAAAGTGAAATTTAAGAATCAAGATTTACAAAGATAGCGAGTTGAGTATAGCAGAATGAGTTCTTATTGCCCTTATCTAGAATTTAAAGAAAGAAAATACAGGGACTTTTCTGGAAATTAAATGTTGAAAAAAATTAAAAGTGATATTAAAAATCAAGATATTTTTTTAACAGTAAAAACAAGAAATATTAAGAATTTAAAATCCCCTCCCCTCCAAAAATGTACTTTTTCTCAAATTACCCCCCCCCCCAAACTAAGTTATAGGACGCATCTTGCGTCATCAAACCCCTCTCTGGGCACCCCTGACTGAGTCCGACATCCTGATTGATTAGACCTCTCCGGAAGACTTGATCCAGCCTATAACCAGAAGATCAAATTGATGGTTGGTCAGTTTTTCAGCTGGTCAGTTTTTCGTTTATTTGTTCATTTTAGTCGTAAGTTCTGTACATCTGATGTATTTTGTTCAGCTACTCTTTGCTTTCAGTAGAGTATCGACAGGATGTAGTTGGTTGTGAGTTCTAGTCACGGCGACCTTTTGTGGATAAATTGAAACTACAGCCTGGTTGCTAGAGATCTCACCCCCCTCCCCCTTTGAAACTTCAAAGAAGCTTGTTTTTGGCATTGCTAATAAAACAAAATTTATTCTCGTGAATAAAATCAAGGCATATTATTACATCTTGAAAATAATCCTAGCTTTATATGTTATATATACAAATGTAAAAATTGCTGATATATCTTTACCAACTGAATTTGATATTTTGACTGGGTAAGTAAATTTAAAGGGTTAATCTCCTCCCCCCCCAAGGGTCCTCTAAATCATATATTTTATCAGATTATAGACCACAAGAATAAAGCGATGACACACCACAATGAATTGTGGGGTTGACACCTAATATTGAGTTAACTGAATGAAAATGAATTAAATTTAATAATTGCAACTGTATTAATGCTATATTGTCATCAAAAACATTATGTACAACTTTTATCATTCTAACATACCAGGAAGCCAGTTAAAAATCGTTTGAAACATTACAGACTTGCATAAACCAGATTATTATTATTAAATATAAATGAAAAAAAAATAAGGCATGTTTTATTAATATAACATGCACAATACTGTACATTTTTAAAAAATGCATTAAAAGATAGAAAATTTCACTAAATTGTTTTTATATATGGCAAATTATTTTTGCTGCCAAATTTAACCCCCTGACTGCCCAGCCAAAGGGTAATATTGTAATGTTGTTTTCTCTGTAATTTATTAAAAATATATAAAAAAGATGTTTTTTTTTTTTTCAATCTGATGCAAAATACGTTATTAGTGTCGGTGTATAATCTTTGATAGCATCAATCCTAACTTAATTTTTCAGAACTGGGTTTTATTTGTGGAATTATACTAATTTAAATATTGCTTATGTTGCAGTGAAACCTGCAGCTTAGTGCGTGAAAAAATCAGCCGGCGGCAGTCAGGAGGTTAAGGATATCACAAGTAGGTCAAAATTTGGCACTTTGCTAGTAATACTGCTATTACAGTAGACTTCCTCAAATCCGCACAGCTTGGGACCAGAGGTTTTGCAGATTTTAGAATTTTGCGGATTTCTGGTCATTATTTTCTTTACATTTTTTAAACAGTAATTTGAATGTAACTAACAAGGAAATCTAAACTATTGTAAAGGCTTACAATATAATAAAATATTAAAATAAGTAATAAACTAAAATAAGGATGCACAACCTGTGGCCCGCAAGTTTCATCAATTTACAACTGGAAAAAAATTGAAATCTTTGTGCTTATGTCGTAGGAAAAAATCGTCAATTTACTGCGGGAAAATGTAAAATTTCATCACATAAGAATCGCAAATTTCTTTGATTGGTACGCAGGGTTGGCACGGTTTAAACCAATTGGTTTTAACCATGGTTTAAACCATGGTTTAAACCAAATGGTTTTTTTAAAGAAATCTAATGACATTTTTTCTTTTTTCTACATAATTTAAGAGTTTGAAATTGTTGGATATGAATGTTTTCTACTTTTAACATTTTATTTCAGTAATAAGCATTAAATATAGTGGGTCCAAGTCATGTTTATATTCATAGGATGGAAATTAGTAGTGTTGGTGAACATATCTAATGCTTTAAAGAAAATTTTTAAAACTTGGGAATTTTTCAAAGATAAAAAATGGTTTTTAATAATCAATTATTTAGTATAAAATATTTTAATTTTAGAAAAATGCCTATTTTTTAAAACAATCTGTCATAACATACTTGATGATTTTGAATATGGAGCCACAGAACTGCATACAACTTGATCTTTAAGATTTTAGTCAAGCTGTAAAAGAAATTCTTCTTGATTAGGGAAATTACCCGGGTGTCATCCTCTAAAGGGTGACACCAAATATTTATTTGCAAATAAAAAATACAATTTTATAAAATTTTGAAGACTAATTAGGAAATAAAATGAGATTTTTAGCTCATGATGCAATACAGCTAGTTTTCTTTTCTTTGCTAAAGTGAAGTTTTATACAGAATGATGTGTCTAAATAAGATATGCACCAGGGAACAAAAACCAACCTATTCAACGAGTGGGTAACAAAAGCAAGCTTTAAAAGAAAGAATTTTCTTCTACGTATGGACACGGCATTGACTTGTGCAGACTATGGGTCGAGTGATGATTCACTTCTGCGGTTTTTTTTATGCAGAAGGACAAAAGGTACATAAGGAATGGTAAGGTTATTTTTTATAAGAATGTAGAATTGAGATTGAAAAAATATGACAGATTGGAAAGGAGGAGGAGGAGGGGGGGGGGGGCTTGACACCTTTTACATCTGTCCCGGGATGTCACCCATCCTAGCTACACCACTGCACACCCACTTCATCTCTGACAAGTAAATAAATTTTCCTGCCTGAGAAAACCGTACCAAACACAAACCATAAAATATTACTTGAAAAAATAATTATAAGAAAATATTGCATTAATCCTTACTATCTGTTAAATAAATGATCGGAAATAAAATACACAATTTTATAGTTTTAGTTTACATACTACATACTTTTTTATAAAATAGTAATTTTTCATTTTATTATGCCAAAAATTTTGCATAACTGCAAAGGATGTTTGGTTTATTTTACATTCTAGTAGGAGTGTGTGTGTGAAGTAAACTCTCATGCGTACTGGTCTTTGGGACCAGTAACTTTTTTTAAAATCAATTCTACCACTGGGCTATGCATAAAAAATGTTAAGGGAAAGGGATGATATTACAAGGTATTTTCTAAAGAGAAAGAGGATTTGCTTTTTGGTATCGTTGCATAATATTTAGGAAATAATACTTGCATTTACCAGTATAGAAAGACAAACTTTTGTCCACTGTTTTCGTTTTATTTATAAATTCTCATTTAGATTTAAAGCTACCTGGGAAGCAGGCACAAGAAAACTATTATTTCTGCATGTATTATGTAACAACTTATAAATATTAAGCAGATAATTATAATACAGACCATGCATGCAATAATTTTGCCCAATAACAGTATGAAACATTGCCAAACAAAACTGTAATACAAGTTCAACATTAAGAATGAAAAAAAAAAAATCTTAGAAATGTGTATAATGTAATCCGGAGCACGTTCTTACTAAGACACTGCAAACAAGACGTAAATACAATGTTTTGATAAATTTCTATGAATAAAGATATAATAATTACAAAACTTTAATACAAGGCAATTAAATAACGAGATATTTACATTGCATTAACAATTTTTACTCTGATTAAATATACTAATTTATTTTATTAAAGCACGAAAGTTTTGTAGCAGCACTGTAACACCAATTATTAATATAGAAATGCATTAAACACATCCTCAATATTGCCGTGTGACACGACATTTTAATTTCAAGGTATGATACTGTTATGAATTTTAGTCTTAAAAAGAGAAGGGAAAGTTATTAATAGAAAGCATAATTAAAATAAAATACTTATATAAAACTTACTTACTTCGTAAAAAAGGCATTTTCAGCAAATTGTTTAGCGAACGCCGCAAGTCTCCATCTTATCTTGCAAGGTCACTTGACAAGTCAGCGGCGAAAATCAGCGCGGGAAAAGAGCTGTTTCATTATTGAGTTCAGTTGTTTAGTTTTAAAGCTGTATGAGTGGATTAGAAAGAGAAAAAATCAAACCAAGATGACTGAATCGGTTAAAAATCAACTCATTCACGATCCAATAAATTAGAACTCTTTCTTGAGCAGCCAAATCCACTCTTTCGTTTTAAGAGAGTATGATCTCCTACAAAACTTTTTTGATCTCCAACAAAATCTGCGTGAAAAAAATATTCCGATACTCTATCAACATTGCAATCATTAGAGATCATTTATCATTGTACATATAAGAACAACAACATGCCATTTGCTATTTATTACAAATTTTGCATACTGAGACAATTGTAGACCATTTTAAAATGAGATTTTTTTCATTATTTTTTCACAATAAAATATAATTTTACAAAACATACTTAATAGGCCCTTAAATACGATTTTTTAAAAATTATATACTAGTTGCATTTTGAAGTTTTAAAAGTTCTTCATAAATACTATTGTTTGATTTAATTTATATCTAAAGAATAAATTGGAATGGTGCTAGATATTTGTCTAAATATTCTAAATAAATATATTATTTTGCAAACATTTCAATATAAGAAGTATAAATTATTTTTTAAGTGGCATATTTCATTTTAAAATCACATATTTGTAAATACAGGCAAGATTTAAAATTTTCTCTAACCTCAGTTTTTATACGAAGAATCCAAAAAAATAGAATTTATACATACGTAGTTAGATATTTGTAAAACTCTTTGATACACGAACTGCTCAAAATTATATTTGTGATTGAAAAACTTTAAAAATTATATCATAACTTTGATTTATTTATTTGTTTATTTGCCAATTGCTATTATTTACTCATTATTTTCAGGCGTTGTTGATAAGTGGTTCAGAATCTCAAAAAACAAGAAAAAAAAATCAAAATTAGATTTTTTTCCAGAAGTATCGAAAAGTCGCAACAAAAATTATAGTGAGAACGTTTCGTAACCTAATGATGAATTATGTTACTATTTTGTTAAAATTAATATTACTCGTATTCCCTGTTTATAAAGGTATTCAAACTTATAATAAAACACTTAAAAAAATAATGATAGAGAAAGGATTCCAATGCAGCAGCTATGACTTTTTTCATTAATTTATTTCAATATGATTGAAATGTTAGAGAAATAATGTTCAAGGTAGAATACGTTCCGGAAAATACGGGAAAAAACACGTCAAATGAATAAAAATACTTATTATGTTGAGTTAACTTTTTAAATGGTTGTAATGGAAATGTGATTATCAAACTATAATATTTTATAAAAGGTTTCAACGCAATTAAATTATTTTCTTTTCGAGTTCTGTAGACAATATGTTTCAAAGAACAACAAAATAATATTTAATGAAAACTGTTGTTCGTTTGGTAAATTAAAACATACATAAAAAAAAAATCAAAGTGGAGTGAAAAATTAGTCGGAGCTAGGAATCGAACCCGGAACCACAGAGTACTAAACTACTTCTTTACCACTGCGCCAATTCGTCTGGTACCTGGTTCTGTAATTTCCCACTAATTAACCAGGTTCAGAAAATCTTTCTCTTAAGCATTTATCTTTGTTCTCGGCACAGGCTGAAAAGACTTTATAATTAGTATTTGGAACATTTATTTAAAATTTCTGAATTCTGAAATAATTAATTATGAGTAATTTATGGATAAGTCCAAATAACTGATATACTTGTGACATTAGGAAAGTATAGCAACGTTTATACAAATAGGTACAAATACTACGTCATCAAGTTAAAAGATTAAATCATGGCCTAGGTTAAGAATATAAGATATAAACGAACGAAGGACTCGTCTGACTTGGTGTTTCTTGGTATGATACAAGCAGCAATGGGCGATAACTCGTTACTTTTGTATCAATAGCGAATTATTGAGTTACGAAATGAAACTGGTGCCAAACGAAATGTAAAATAATTAATTTAAATAATATTTTTGTCTAACTGCCCATACCGTGCTAGAAATTAAAAGAAAAAACTTCATTAAGTAAAATTCAAATCCAAAAAGCTTAATATTTTATAATATATTTAGATATGTATTACTTCGTCGTTGACCTTTAAGATAAAATATTGGTTAAGGGAAATCTTATTAACAATACATGTAGGAGTGACTAGTTCGGCATAATTTTGCACAAAGCAGAAAGGACGGGGTATCAGTTTATCATTCTAATGGTACAACCAAGTCATCGAGTTACGACTTGAGATCTTGATATGTTAAAGATACCAATAAATGCAAGTAGAATATTTCTATCTGCCTCTTGATACTTCGGTAAGAGATGAGCATAGCGGGGCATTAATTCTTAATTTTGCCGATACCAACAAATCATAGAGCTGCGGCTTGAAAATTTAAAACATTAAAGATATATATATATATTAGTATATATACAATAAGACAATTTAGTTATGACAAATGATATCTTGGTTGGTAGAGATTAGAAGATCTAGGCACCAAATCTTAATTTTGGCTGTATTATCACGGCATCAATTGTTTTTCATGCTAAACATACTGATAAGAGATACATAAATATTTAAATCTGCCTCAACAAATCTTAGCACGAGACGAGCAGAGGGTGTGTCAATTTCCCTTTTGACGGTACAATCACATAATTGAGATACGGCTTGAAATTTTGGTACATTAAAGTAATTATCAGTACATTGAGATTATTTTAATCTGTATCATCATAACTTCGAACGAAAATGAAAGAGCGGGGTACCAATTCTAAATTTTGAGGGGAAAGGCGATGATGATATCACGAGGAAGACTGAAATACTTTTATTTCACTAATCTGTATCTTTAATGTAACTTGGAACGTGCTAATACCGACAAAATTGGTTTCTTCTTGCTTTGTACACAAATATGACGAGGCTAGTGTAAATATTTTTATTGCATTAATATGCATCATGCATGTTAAATTTGAAGGTCGAAACTCAGTTACGTAGTAATATCGTCAAAATTTTGATTTTGAGCCTCTCTCTGAAAAGTATGACAATGCAGATTTAAATACTATTAAAGTACTGATATGTTCCTTTCATGCACCAAATTTTCAAGTTGTAACGCGATGGCGTAATAATAACATCAAATAATGATTTGGAGTATCGTTCTGCTTATCTTGTACCATTTGGTCAGCATATGGTATGACGAGACAGACTAAGATATTCTTATTTTATCTTTAATGTGCCAAGTTTTCAAGTCGTAACTCATAACGTGATAGTACACTCAAAGCGTGGAATTGGTTCGACGTTCTTTTCACTTTGTACAAAATTATGCCTAATCATACATTCTTTCATGTACATTTTCCTAAACTGTTAATTCATTTTGAAAGTCGATGAAAGAGTGATTTAATCATATACTAGCTAATCTGCCCAGCGTTCCTCGGATTCGTCAAAAAACAGCAAGAATTGTGAAAAAAAAAACTAGAAAATAAAAAAACTAGAAATATTTAAAAATCGTTGCACGAATTACGTTTAACGTTCATCGAAAAGACAAGGGCTAGAAAATTGAAACTGGATGCTTTTTACTAATGTGGAAAAATCTTACAAAATTGCGAAAGCATTAAAAAGTTTATAAAAATATAAAACAAAATTCAAAAACGTATTTCGAAATTCGAATAAATTTAGAGGAAAAGAGGGCAGGATTTACTACATTCGGTCGAAAATTGAACGCCTAAAAAATCGAAGCGGATCGCGAAGAAACGTAAGCATTGCATTGAAAAGGGCAAAAATTTCAAAAATCAAGGTACTAAAAATCTACTTTATTTCGATAAAAGTTTTGAATCTAATTAGTGTAATAAAATGTCAAGCAGTGCAATGCGAATAAAAAAGTTAAAAAATCGCAATAAAAACTTTTAATATAGCAAAAAACGCACAGGAAAAACGATTCATATTAGAAAGAAGTTTAAACCGAATTCCTTTTCCGAATCAAAAAAAATCGCCGTGAATTCAAACAAACAAAAAAAATTTCTAAAACATTGCATTAAAAATCGCTGGAGAGCAAAATAGAAGAGCAAAACAACTACCATAAAGACTAAAAGTTTGAAACCAAATTCCTGTTAGGCTAAAATTTTTAAATTGAATTCCTTTGAAAAATCTAAAAAAAAAATGTCTGTGAAGGCCCTAAAATTGCACTGAAAATAGTATTAAAAATCGCAAAATGTAAAACAAAAGCTAGGGTTAACATTTATTGTTAAAAAATAAAATACTGCAATCAAAAAATTAACTATATAAAACAAAATGTTTGAAATCGAAATCAGTTTCCGAATGTCAAAGAATCGTCACGAAACTTGAAGAATGGCTAAAAATAACATTGAAAATTGCATTGAAAATCACTAAATATCTGGAAGTCAATGCCTAAAAAATTAATATGAAGGGGGGGAATGTTGTTATCAGAAATTATTCATGAATAACAAAATGTTGACATGGAACGCAGAAAATCCTATTAATTGATAAAACATTGCAATTGAAAAATAACCATATTAGGCAAAAAGTTTGAAATCGAAACAGGTTTCTGAATGGCAAAAAATCGCCAAAGAACGAAACAAATGGCTAATTGTCACAGATGTCACATATGCACCACATTGGGGCGCTATTTTTCAGGCGCCAATTTGACGAGAACTAATTATGTGCATATTTTATAACTAATTTCTATTATTTTAAAAGGGAATAATCATAAAAAAGGCTTAGTTAATAATAATAGAGTAAAACAATTTATATCATTTTAAAAATGAAAATAAAAATAAACAAACAGGTTATTAATAAATAAGTAAAATTTGGAGGGTTACCATGTGAAGCACATATAATTGTGCTTCACATTGTTGCAATCGCACCAATGTGATGCGTATATGACATCTTGTGTCAATTTCTCTGGCAGAATCTTCTAATTTAGCAAAAAATTAAGCAATTAAAATAAATTATGAATAAAAGAAATGTGATTTAATGATTAGTTTACATTGAAGGGAGACCAATCTGATCGCCAAGGGCGGTTATAGTTTACTATATTTGGGTAAAACACTGTAATCGAAAATCATTCACGAATGGTTAAACAATCGGCGCAAAGCATAGAAAATCTCGAAAAATCGTATTAAATATCGATACATAGAAAAACCAAATACATTAGGCTAGGGTATATAAGTGTAAAACAATGCAATTGGAAAACTTTCATGAATAGCAAGAAAATTGACGCAAAATGTAAAAATAAAATAAAAATAAAATAAAAAAATAAAAAATAAAAATAAATAAAAATAAATGCTAAAAATTGCATTACAAATAGCAAAATTTCAAAATTCGTAAATGGAAAAACTTTTTAAAAGAGTAAGGATAAAAATTAAATTCCTTTTACAAATTTTTAAAAATAGCCGTAAAATTCTAAAAACCACTAAAAAAATCATTGAATAATTCATTAAAAATCGCTAAATGTAAATGCATCCTGCACTGTAAAAAAAAAAAGATTCAAGAGGTTACTAAAAATGTTTTAGTAAATTTGTATTACACAGAATTTTTTAGTAACCATTACAAACTTTTTTTTGAAAGCGAAGCAAGCATTTCTTTTGTAAACTGAACAAAAGAATTTTTTGTATATATAACTTAAAAATTTTTAGTATGAGCCACCAAGCAAATTTTAGTAATAGCTCCAAAGTTATTTTTAATAACACTTAAGTGGGCTCGAAAGGCAGGCTCTTCCTTTGAGCTGCATCCAGACTTCTGGAGCGGAAGATTTTCGGCAAAACCGCAATAGATGGCAGCACCAAACATTGCTAATGCTCCGTCAGGATATTCATAATCCCTTTAATAACGAGCACTTACACTGCATACATTCAAGGCGTATTTGGCAGTGGCAAGTATCGAACCCGGGACCTTTTAGCCTAGAGTCCGTTACTATAACCACTATGCTATCAAGGCCACACCAAGTGAGTTTTAGTAATAGCTATTAAAAATATAAAATTATTAACTCTTATTCGTTGCTACCTTTTTTCTAGTAATTCTTACAGATTTTCTTGTAACCGACAAAGATTACTAAAAATTTTTTAGTAATTACAAGGATCACTAAAGTTTTTTTAGTAGACCGACACTTTTTTTTTTACAGTGTGAGAATGAAATTTATTGTAGTCGGGTAAAACATAGCAATCACATTTTTCATGAATTACAAAAAAGTCGACGCAGAACAGAAATTTTATCCAAAAATCGCATTGAAAATAGACAAAATTTAAAAAATGTAGATTAGGGATGCACAACCTGTGGCCCGCGGGCCACAATAATACCACTATTTTTATGCAGAATAATATCCCTTATAATAATAACAGACATTTTGCTATTAAAGTAAACAAATGTCACATTTCAAATATTCTGGTGGCAAACGATTTTCTGGCTAAAAGGTTGTGCATCACTAATGTAGATGGTGAAATTTACTAAATTTGTCTAAACATTTGAAACCAAATTCCTTTTTTAATTGTTTAAATATTACTGTGGGGATCGAAAAAAAATTGTATTAATCACACTAAAAAATTAATAAAAAATAGCATTGAAAACTGCATTAAAAACACACTGAAAAATGCACTAAAAATAGCTAGTTAATTTTAAAATTGCAGTAATAAAAATTTTCTCAAATGGATAAAACATTCTAATCGGCAATCAGTACTGTTTGATTATCTGTTCGGTCAAGAATCTAATTGCCAAACTATCAGATTAAACGCCAATAATGGCTGATCGTAAACGTAGCATTCACTTGACATTAAACACGTTACACATGTTTGTTACGTCATCAAATGATTTTTACTTCGTTGCTTTATTTCTATTTTTATTAATGTTTTTCTAATTTATTAGTCCTTTCATTATTTAACATAAAAATTAAATCAATTTGCATACTTTGGCGAGTCATTTGATGATTTATATAATTTGGAGAAATTGATCGACAGCATAATCAAGTATTACATGGAAATCTTTTATGGATGATAAAAAATCGACGCGGCTCACGAAAAATTTTTTAAAAAATGCATTAAAAATCTCTTAAATTACAAACGACTAAAAGTTTAATAATCAATTTTTATTACAAATATACAAAATTACCATAGAACTCGAAAAAAAAACCTGCTAAAAAATTCATTGAAAAATGCATAAAAAATCATTAATATTAAAAAATAGCTGGGTTAAAAATTTATTATAATAGTGTAAAACATTGTAATTGGAAATATTTCATGTATGACGAAAATTCGACATCAAGCACAAAAAATCTCGAAAAAACGCATTAAAAATCGCTGAAATTCATGAATCTTAGCAAACAACACCATGTAAAAGGGGAGGGGGACGAAAGGGTCTATTACCCCGGGCACGGAAATTTAGTTTGTGCCAAATTTATACTACCAACGTCATTTTTTTCTGACACAAAAAAAAAAGTTCGCGGGAGGGGGGGGGGGTGCAAAATTGAAGCTTCGGGTCGGGTGCAGTTAATTCTTCGCATACCCCTGTTAGTAGACAAAATTTAGTACATTAAACTGAAAGATTGAGTCAAAATTCCTTTTACTATTATCAAAATACCGCACAAAATACGAAAAAACATTAAAAATTGCACTAAAAAATTCACTAAAAATCCGAGAGTCATTATGCGAAATCCAAATAAATTATTTTGAAAAGAGAACAAAATTCATTATATTAGGTTAAAAGGATGAAACCGCATTCTTTTCGCCAATGGGGAAAAACCGCCTCGAAACATTATAAAAACCTGTTAAAAATCAAATAAAAATTATATTAAAAAATCAAAAATCGGCTTTCGAGGTGCTAAACTTCATATATAGAGGAATTTTCCACCAAAATTTTGTAGCTCTTCGTGCAGCAATCTCTCCAGGACATCGTCGGCATTTGAAATTTTTAGTATGTATTGTAAGCTATCTTAAAGTTTCAAAAAGGGCTTCTTGTTAGATTTCCTAATTTTGTATGCGCCCCTCTCTTTTCGCACCCTGAAATTTGTTACATCATTTTTTTTATCATGTATTATAAACAATCTTACAGTTTAAAACAAATCATACTGTAAGATTTCTCAAATTAAACAAAATCACTCTCTGTTAGTTCCATATTCCACCACCAGGGAGCGCATGCTATTCTTATCAAAACTATATCTAAACAAAACTCCATTAAAAAACCTATCAGGAGATATATTACTCGAGGAGGTGGCGGTCTTAAGCAAGAATTTTAGATATTTGATGAAATTTCTATTAAAAAGTAGTGGTACATTAACTTTTGACATTTTAGGTAGGTTTCGCAAAAAAATTTTACCTATTGCATTCTCAACGGTTTAAAATTTTGATAGAAAAACTATGGAAAAAAATAGACACTTAGCGCAAAAAATGTCGAAAAATCGTTAAAAATCGCATTCAAAATCGAATTAAAAATCGTTGAAAATCTAAAAATCATAGCAGATAAATTTTTGTGCATTACAATAAAAGTTTGAAACAATTTTCCTTTTATCAATATCAAAAAATAGCCGCAAAATGTGCAAAAACACAAAAAATTGCATAAAAAATTCATTAAAAATTTTAAAATCGATGTAAGAATTCCGAATAAACTTTGTTGAAAAGAGAAAAAAATTGCTATATTGGGTTAAAAGAATGAAACCGCATTCCTTTCACTATTGGGATAAAACCGCATAAAGAACGCTAAAAATCGCCTAAAAAAACTATTTAAAAAATATAATCAAAAAATCAAAAATCGGGCTTCGAGGTGCAAAACTACATGTATAGAGGTACCTTCCCTCCAAATTTTATAATTCTACATGCAGCGATCTCTTCAGCTGACAGACAAACATACTTGTCTCTTTATTATTATAGATGGCAATGTAATGTTGGGTTTGAATTGCACTTTATCATGTTTTATTTTTCATTATAAATTTTAGTCTGCCGGGTATTTCTACCGAAAAATGTGAAGTTAGATTAAAATATTTTTTTTAAATAATTTATTTAGTTTTTCATTTCTTTTCGGAATTCGATGACGTAATGGTTGCGACAAAATGACAATTTGATGCCCGGTGCTGCTCCTATCATATCAAGAATTGTCGAAGCAGTCCTTAACCTATACCTAATAAGCTTGTGCTAGATCTTTATATTATCTTGTGACTCATGACGCGGTCTTTTGTGTTGCCACTGATCCGCCTAAATGTAGCAATGTATCAATCTTTTTTTTTTTTTTTTTTTTTTTTTTTTTTTTTTTTTTTTTTAACAAAAGGCAATTGTCTAGTCAAAAGGCAATTATCATTCCTTTGTAATAATATATTTATGTATCTAACTCCTACCTGTATATTCTAAGTCTCATTGAGTGTTTGTGTTTGTCTCCATATTGATGCTTGTTGTGGATATCGATACGAAGAAAAAAAAATGACTGATCAACCTTCAGAACATAAACGTTTCATCCATTTTCTAAAATTTTGCTACCTGTGGTAGGTAGTTATGCTCTGCTCTACTCATAATTCAAGCGACAATATTGCTGACATTTAATACATAAAATTATTCCAAACGATTTTTTAAATCGTAAATACTTTTTAATAGTCGGAATGATAACAAATGTACATATATATATATATATGTGATAGTATATATATTTTTTTAATACAATGGATTCCTTCTTGTAAATACCTTGAGCCTTTGCCACTTTCTGAGAACTTGGGAAAATGACCCATACCCAGTTGCCTTTTGATGCATTATAATAAAAATTTAGGAATCGATAAATCAAGTATTTCGATGGTCCTTGAATTGAATTACAAGTTCTTGCATCATATAGTTAACATGATGTCATATATGGACTTAAATTATTTCTTAAATGCTTATTAAGCCGTATTGTGATAATTATAGTGTAATTTAAAAACATTTATTACGACTGAACTACGATTAAAAAATAAAGTAGTCTATAAGAACTTGAATTACATAACGGCTAATAGACGAAATAAATATGAATTTATAACATACATCTAAGGATTCAGTATAAAATGTAATATATCTGAAAACATTCTTATAGTGTGATCACATGAGAAAAATAAATGAAACCTTTTTGTTTTGATACATTTATAGTTTTAAGTAATTTCTATTATAAAATGTAAGTTTTTTTTTATTTTCACATCTGTCTTCACACCGCAGTTTTTTTTAATTATTTGTATTAATAAAATCATATTAAATTTATTATCTGCTTTACGAACCAATATTCTAACTTATAAAATGAACAATTTCTTATAATCATACAACGTCTTATCTTAGTATAATTAAGAAACACAATGAAATCAATTTTCTTTATCCAAAATGTAATATCGATAGACAGTTTAATTTTTTTTATTTATTTAGAACGGAATAAGGGAAGTTATTTGCATTTTGAAAGGCTATTAGGGATTTTTTTTTAAATGTCGAAATGATTAAGAATAAAAAAAAATTATGGGAAAAGATGTTTCTTCTTTTAATTAAAAATTAAAATTAAACACGAATTTTTTCAATTACTAAAATAATTCTCACTCTGTATACATTATTAAAAAATATATTTTGATAAAAGAATATTTTTTGTCTAGTGGATTTTTTTAATGTATTCCGCTACAATTTTATCATGATATATTTTCTGGATACGGAATAAAATGAAAGAAAAATAAAATATTCGATCAGATATCACTTATTTAATAAAATGTTTTTTTTTTAATTTTGTATAACTCTCACAAACTAAGAAAATATTTATTCTGGAAAATTTATTAAACTCTTTAATTTGATATTATATCTTTTCAATTTTTAAAACAAACTAGACGCTTTGATTTCAAGGGTATCCTTTAGCATTATCCCAATATTGACTGCAATTTGCTACACGTAACAAAATTTAATATATATAAATATATACCTATTTTATTTCAAACGTATATCAATGACGAATTAAAAAAGATAATATTATAATTTATTTTATTTGTATGCGAGCATGCTATGATGCGAATGCGTAACTTCAGTAGAAATCAACAAGCGCAGTGCATTCCATTTACTACCTATAATTGTATACTTATATATAAATATTGCTTTACCAAGTAGAATTTCATTAAATGCTACGTCTTGAATTTGGTCATTATTCAGGTATTTTCAATCTGTATATATTCCTTCATACGTTATTCTCCACGCATACACACATCATCACCACTACCCAGGAAAAAAACCACGTACACTAATTCATAAAACTATTAGATTTTACTATGATTTAGACAAAGTAGTTTAAAGTTTTAATCTCTTTTATTTAATTTAACTGTATCTATGTAAAAACAGGAATTTGAAACTGATTTTTCAGTCAACATTTTCCACTCGGTCGATATACCAAAACCATATAAATTATACGCATATGTTTGCTTCTGATGACAAAAGTATTAATATTTTTATAAGTTAAATTTAAATTTATTCATTTATTTTTATTCATTTTCACACAATTTTTAGCGCTTGTAATAAAATGTCAAGTTATCGTTAGAAATACACCTGTAAACGAATTTAGGCAAAAGAAAAATTTAATTACGCTCCGAACAACATTTGCTAAAAGAAATTCCAATTGGCCGTGAAACTGCAAAAAATAATTTTTACTATTTAAATACTAAAAAATAAAGTTAAAAAATAAAAACTACTGATTGCAATATATATATATATATATATTTATATATTCCCTTACTATTGATTTTTAATTGTTAATAAATTATTATTATACGTCGTGGAAATAATTAAAGATACCGATGAGACTGTTTAAATTCTTTTTTTAAGTATACTGACACATCTAAAAGACGAACAGACCAAAGTACACATATACAGTTAAATTTTCTTAAGATTTGTACAAGGTGTTAATCTAAATGGTTATTTTCCCGTAATCTGATATCATAAAAAAATTAATGATTTTTATGTCTGCTTTTTTACCGCAACAAAATGAATTGCTTTCATAAATTAGTAAATCGGAACAAGCTGCTCACATCAAAAGCTAAATTCCATGATTACTTGAAATTCGATCCTTATGTTAAAATGCAGTCGATCTGCCAATTGATATCTTCGTGGAAAATACACAAAGAGCCGATTTTACAGATTGAGTAGTAAATTAACCATAGTGCTTTTCTTTTCCCAGTAATCCATATTTTTATATGTTAGATTTACAGGAATACACAAAGATATACCTAAGATAAACCTACCAAAGATAAACCAACAAATTAATCATTCATCTGTTAGCGGATGAAGTTGGCTAACAAAATATTTCGACAGCTTTTGTTTTCTGTACATATGCTTAGTCAAATATAAATCGGTGAATAAAAAAGCGTGCGATCACATGACAAACATCAGATTGTTTCAAAATGTCAGCTACTTAAGAAATTCAAATTATGATATTCCTGCCGCCTTTAATTTAGTGTTTGATTCGCAAAAAATTTCATTGTCCAGTTTTTAATGAATTTATATATTTTAGAAGTTTTTAAACATGATTTAACTGTTTTGAAAAAGTATGTCTATGAGCCTAAATGTGGTTTAGATTGCATTAAACCATTTATGTAGTCATTAACCCTTTAAGCGGCCTAACCGGGTTTTTCCGTCATGTAACTTTTAGAAACAATGGCTGATTTAACACAAAATCAATATTAAAATTAATTTTTTGAAGTGAATAAGATAAATAAATATGTAAGTTTGTCAAATAAAAATTTTCATACCAATATCTTTTATAAATACTATCTTATGAATTGTTAAACGTGAATGGAATATTTTGCAGGCCGCTGAAAGGGTTAATACTCTGTATGAATAGATTAAATAAATATCATAAATAAATTGTTCTGCAGCTTTTTGCTTATACATTTTATTGTACAGATTTCATATTAATCAGCATTCACTCTATAGTTTCATTTTACAACATTTAAAAATTTGTTTTCAAGAAACGACTGTTATCAAATTTCACTTACATTTATTAAGTAACAGAAAAGTATATTAACTAAATATTGAAGAAAAATGCGAAAATTCTTCTCCTATTAAAAATTAATCTCCTACGAAAATGGTAAAAAATTTATCATATGAAAAAATAATATATAAGATAATAAATAAAGAATGTTTGCATAGTAAAACTTTTTTTATATTACAATAGGTGTTCCTTCAATTCATTTTTAACTAAGAGATGAAATATATACTGTTATATATTGTACATCTTTTTTAATCATTTAAATATATATAAGGACCCCAGAAGTCAAGGGGTACATTTGAAAAGATTGAGTTAAGTGCACAGGGTATCTGGAAATATGCTATTTTCATTTCAGGTAAAGAAATATAGGTCATTTTCTGATTATTTGGGGAAGTTATAGAGATAAACCACTTTTTTCGAAAAACAAACAATATTGATTAATTATATATTTAAAGAAAATTGTACTCTATTTTTTAACAGTTATTGAAATGAGAGTTCAAAGATTAGAATGCAACAAGCAGATGTTTTCTATTTCAATTTAGTCAATTGTTATTGATGTTCCAATTTAACATCAATTATCTTTAAACTCAATTTACTCCAAATCGACATTTTGTCACTTGTACCCCTTGGCTTCTGGGCTCCTCATATATAATTAACTCTTTGCAAACAATGAAAAAAAAACATCCTTTAGTATTTGACAACATACATCTCACTTATGTACTCGAAATGAAAAAAAAAATATAAGTCATAGTCAATATACAGGACGAAGTAGCACAAGGAAATTTTGTAACATAGAATAGATACAACCGGAAAGTTCCCACAAAAAGGGCTTGCAGTGGACTAATTGGGAATCGAACCCAAACAACCTCCCACGATTGTAGGCGATTAGCGGAGTGGTGCCTTAAACTTTTCGCCACTGATGCCGCTTATAATTGTATTTACCGAATAAATCAAAACTATAAATTCCGTGGAAAAGAAAAAAGCATAAGCCATGTTGTCGGCTCTAAATAAAATTATAAAGTACTAAATCAGATCATACTGACAAAATATTTTTTTTAACAGCATGGTAAGGTGATACGCCGATAATGAGGTAATTTCACCAACCTTATATATTTATGTTATGCAATCATATGTTAAAATTAAAAAAAATCCAACTAAATTTGAAAAATTCTTAAATTTTACTAAATTACATACAAATATTCAATTTATAATACTGTTTAATTATTTATTGAACAAAATACATCCGACTTGTGTGTTCGACATGAAAGCATACTTATAATTCATCATCAATATACAGGCGATTAGCAGAGTGGCGTTTTAACCACTGAGCCATGAAGGCGTCTTATAATTGTATTTAATGAATAAATTAAAGCTATACATCACGTGAAAAAATAGCGTAAGCCCTCTTTTCGGTTATAAATAAAATTATAATAGAAAAAATCAGATCATACTGACAAAATATTATTTTTTTAACAGTATGGTAAGGTGATACGCCGAATACGATTAAGCTCACCAATCACCCATCCGTCCACGATAGCTTTCACAGAATGGCCATTTTCTTTTCTCACTTTTCCTTACGGAGCATAAAATAATTTTTTCACGATAATTGGCTACGTTCTATAACCTAACAGTCATTCGTTACCCTTGACCATGGAAAAAACTGCAGTTGGACCACCGTTGTCCCAATAGCTGGAGGCTGATTACGTGATTATACAGGGTGTTTTTTTTAACCTGACGCTATTTAGAGCTCTCTGTACTCAATTTTAACAACCGGAACTGCTTTAAAATTTATAAAGGAGTTAATGAAACTAAGGGAAAAACCTTCCAAGAAAAAATAATTCCAATCACTAGTAAGGACTATTCCATGTGGCACGTTATGCTCAGCTGTTGAACATTTTCAACGAAGAATGCAAGATGTGGTGCAAGAGAATGGTGGTAATATTGAATGGGGTCGAATTTCTCGTCGGGAAAATGAATATGATGAATAAAAACATGACATTTTATCCAAATTATTAATTTTCTCTGTTTCTGAGATTTCCTTACCATATGCAGCGCCAAATTTTCTACTATTGGCGATAATTGGAACTATTATTTATTTATTTATTTTTATGGAATCTTTTTTCCATGAATTTATTAGTCCATTATAAAATTATGTGTCATGCCAGTTATTAGAACTAGCTGCCGGCGGCTCTGAAAAGCGTCAGTTAAAAAAAAAAAATCCACCCTGTATATAAAAAAAGATGAATTATTTATCTGAAAATAAGCTCGTTCAAAATGATTAAGTAAAAATCGACATGACCAAACGGTTTTATAAAATTTAGAAGGATTTTTTTAACTTTAGCAGTTTTACTTATAACATTTGTGAAACAATGAGATAATGTTTCACATAACTATGTGAAACATTATTTAATGAATCATCCACGCCATATTTTGAATATTATTATAATTTAATAGATTATTTATGTATTTTTTCTTACGTTATTCATTTATTAAAATAATTTTATTTTTCATTTATACATTATTTGGCCATTAATGATTGGACACTTTCGATTTTACATATTTTGTTAAATATTTAAAATATGTTGATTATTTAATCCGTGAATTATCACATCGTAACACATTTCACCAAGTGTAGACCAACAGACTAAAAATATCTAAGCCGGCAATAAGCCCTGAACCGTTAGAATAGCGCTCCAATTGCTCTATCATTTAAGCAACAAGGACGATACCCAGTTTATCATCTCTGTCTCAAATATTTAGGTAAGTCTGCGATAACAGCACGAGATTGCTATAGTCCTTATGAATACACAACTCTGCGGTATAGCTTGAGACATAAAGAAACCCTACATTGGTAATCACATATACATTTTTAGTTTTTTTTTATTTATTTTCAACAATGAAATTACACTTTAAATTATTTAATATATATTACGCGAATCATCACACTGCCAACAGGCATAGACCAACAAAGTAAAAAATGCCTAAGCCGGGAATCGAATCCGGAACCCTTAGAAAAGCACACGAAGTGCTCAACTATTTAAAATATGAGAACGATATCCAGCTTAGCACCTCTTACTCATATATGTTGGTAAGGCTGCAACTACATCACCAAATGGAACAGTCTTCAAGGAGAATTAGTCTTCTTACCGATTCAGGGTTTGTTCATAAAAAAAGTTTTTGTCCAATGCATGTAATTTACCAGGTTGGCATGCAAAATAAATTACAAAGTAGACATAATTAAACTGTTAGTAATACTTGGGATGTTCTGTAGCGCAAGCGCATTGAGAGATTGTCACCGAATTTTGTAAAAAGATTAAACAAGACGGGAATGAAGGATTCCACGAAATAAAATATTCTCAAATAGTCACCGC
Organism: Maratus speculifer; assembly: GCA_964019185.1. Classification (NCBI taxonomy): domain Eukaryota; kingdom Metazoa; phylum Arthropoda; class Arachnida; order Araneae; family Salticidae; genus Maratus; species Maratus speculifer. Next base: position 161,231,147 of record OZ025294.1, on the reverse strand, counting down.
AACTTGAATATGTAACGCTGCTTAACAGAAGAGTAATCGAAACTTTGAAAACGTGCAAATAATACTAAAAGCACATTTAACGATGCTAGTATCGATTCTGCATTTTTTAAAACTCTCTTTTCCGTTACATAGGCCAAATACTCTCTTGTCAGTGACTTTTGGAATGAATTTTTTTCATAGAATTCTTTATCCACCATCTTGTTAAATCTTATTTCACATTTTGTTGTCATTCTCTCAATTAGATGCACTACAGAACACTATCAATCGCACTACAGAACACTATGAATACTATCAGTAAGTTATAGCCATTTCGTATATATATTAAACATTAATCGATTATATTTTTTAACTAAGAAACTAAACTGTTTTTAGAATTAATCTAAATTTTACATTATAATTAAAAATCAGACCCTAATATTATCAAGTTTCAATTTAAAACATCACAGTACGCACTTTTCATTGTGATTTTTTAATTTTATCTAAATATTACATTAAAAACATTTAAAATTACTATTTCTTTATCATCGTTAGCCAGTGTAATCGGACATCAAAAGTTTAAAAAAAGTGCAGAAGTAATACCCAAACGTTGATAAATTCAATAAATATTTAACTTCTTTTATAGGTTCTTTCATCCATTTATGACATAAAATAAAAACATGAAATATTTATTCTTGTAGATATGGTTGCGTGACTCAACCCGAAGCAATTTTATCAATTATGCATGACCATGTGAGGATTCGAAATTTAAGAAACGTGCCAAGAATAAAATTTTCATTCGAAAAGGCAAAAATATTTGCGAATTTAGAGCGAACATTTTTAACACATTTTAAAATAATGTGTCTAAATTTATTCTTTATTCAAAGCAAAATTAATTTTAAAAATAGCACGTTTGGCTGAGACAAACTGCCAGATTCAGCAATAACCCATTTATCTTCTTCCATAATTTAACATTTGAATATTTTAATTCAGTGTTTTCAGAATTTATATTTTTGTCTGATATTTTTTTTCTGGGAATCAATTTACTCTGAGTAGTACATTATGCTTTGCAAGTTAGAGATGATATTTAAAAATAATCTCAGAGAACTTCGTAAAAGTGAAAGTAGTAATGACAAAAATCTTAAAGAAAACATTCTAAAAATAATAACAAATTACGGAGACATAAAAATTCATACAATAAAGTATGAAGTTTAAAAAAGTTTGATTTAAAAATTCTAATTTTCTATCAGAATATTTATTATGTTATCTAAACTAATACATATGTGAGAAATTTTTGTTAATAAATTGCGTAACAATGGGTATAAGACCACTTGCAAAAATAAATGCATGTGTTTCTAATATATATACTCCAGATTTGCCTTTCTTTTCATTTATCTCTATTTATCATTTAAATTTTTGTGAAAGTTTTTTTTTATGTTCGAAATTAAACAGATTTATATTTATGTTGTATGACTAAAAGTTAAAGTTCCAAATTCTAACAAAATTTTAAAAATTCTTAAATTTAATTAAATTGCATTGACCACTTTAAAAGAAATCCTTCAATGCTAAAAAGCACTTGCATGTAGTTTCATTATTAGGTATAGTGGTTTTATTTTCAAAATTAATAAAAAAAAGCAAAAATGTGATAGATGTGATAGATATTTTATCGCTAAAACTAAATAAATAAATGCATAAATAAATAAAAAGAAACATAAACATGTCTAACTGAAAATTATCATTGAAATTTCTGAAAATTATTGTCGAGGTTATTATACGTTTCTCTCAAACCTGCCTACGAAAAATTTCGTCTTTATTATTCGAACATACTTTATAGCGATTCCAACAAAGGAAAGATGTACAGACACTTCGAACATCGGAAGTGGATAGCGTATTTTAGTAAAATACCGTTTCAGCAATTGGTGAAAACATGTCTTTTATTATAACGTGACAGTCAAAGAAGTGTAAATAGCATGGTTTAACTCCCTATGTGCAATTTACAGGCAGCCACCGCCCCTAATTTACACTGTGGATTTCTTTGGAATTTCTTCTTTCGTGATAATTTACATGTCAAATATATATAATTTTTTGGAAACAAAAAAATTAGTTGCACCAACATTTAGGTGATTTATAATATTCTTAAGAAATATATGCATAAAAAAGCATTGTTAAAATGAAATATATAGTGCCATCAACTTTTTCAAGATTTACTTCACGCTTATACATGATTTCATAAAAATACCCACATATTCGTTAAGGTAAGTTCGAAATTTTTTCTTGTGTATGATTGTATACGGAAAGATATATCCTTTTTTTCTATTTTGTATTCAATAAATTACGTCTAAATTAAGTTTTAATCCGCCGAACTTCTTCCTTTTTCAGGTGCATTCGTAATTATATAAATACGAAGCACCTATAGTGGCCGTTCAGTCTTTACATCTGTCCGTATATAACAATCTCAAAACTACTCAACCGAATCGTTTGAAATTTAAAATATATAATTAATAGATAATTTTGTCGAGTAATATAAATTTTTATGGAAATGGGACTCACAGTTCGATTAAGTAGACAATCAAAAATATTCATTTACATTATGGTCAATGGCGAAAAAAAGATTCAAGTGCATTTCAATTGTGTTACACTGTGTCGAACATAATAAACTTGATATACATCAATGAAGTATGTATTGTAATGTACATTTTATGCAATTTATGGTGTAAAGAACATTTCTCATTGATTTACAGGGCCACGCAAAAGTATTTCATTACGAAATGGTACAGGAAGAACATTATTTGGTACGCGCTTAAATTGTTTTAAACTGTTTAACATTTTATGAATTTGATATTCGTTGCTAAGGAACACTCCAAGTTATTTCCTCTATAAAAGATCGCGCATAGTATTTACTAGCGGGAGTGACCGAGCTTTTTCACTGTATCAGTCTCTCCCTATTATTACTATAAAACATGTTATTTATGAAAGTATTATTTATAAAAACAATCAATAAGAAAACTATGTATGTATGCACATGTTCATAAATTTTACATTATTTGAAAATTTATAACGAAAGGACATCGACACAAATCACTTTTTTAGCTCGATTCTGATTGATTTAACCATGCATCTCGAATCCTATTAAGAATGTATAAAAATTTTCTTCACATTCTGAAAGACAATATATTTTTCCAGATATAGCCAAACTTGGCGACATTCTTTAATTTGGCGCTAAATAGGTGTTTTGGCTTGCATAATCTTAATAGTCAATTTTTCGGATAAATGTCGCCAATATTTTGTGAAACTTCGCCAACTTATTGGCTGTTGCCATATTCTCGTGTCACTGACCCGTATTACCCAAAATGACTACTAATCAAATTTGGTCAAACATGTGACCTAGCTCAATTATCTTCATGTACTCAAAAACAGTAGAATATAAAATTGAATCAAAATCAATTAAGCATTTTCTTAGGTATAATTAGCTTGATAGCAGTTGGAATGAAGCCGAAATGACTCACTAATATATATATATATATATATATTTTTATCACTCAGCCAAATAATTATCTCGTGACAATAAACGTGCTACAAATTTTAGGTAAAACTGATTGAATCGTTGTTATATATAATTAGAATTCCTCTAATCCATCATGACCCAAAATGACCCACAAATCGAATTTTCGCGAACATGTGTCTGAGCCCAAAAGTTTTCTCTTGCCCCAAAACAATGTAATACAAAGCATAGTCAAGATGGCGAGAGCCGTTTTCTAGATAAAATTAGCATGATTCATCATGACCCACAAATAACCCTTATAAGCGAAATCTCTCGAACATGTGACCGAACGCATTAGTTTTTGCGTGCCGAAAATATTTTGGATACAAAATTTAGATAAAATCGATTGAGACTTTTTTAAATATAATTAGAATGACCTTAACCCATTATGATCCAAAATGACCCATTAATTGAATTTCCACGAACTTCTGACCTAACCCAATGATTTTCTTGGGTCCAAAAATGATAAAATATAATATTTAAACAAAATTACGCGAGACATTATCTAGATAAAATTAAATGACCCACAATGGCCCAAAAAATAACCCACTAATCGAATTCTCTCTAACGCGTGACTTAACTCCAAAATCTTTTTGTAATCCGAAACGGTAGAATACGAAATTTTGTCATAGTCGTTAGAGCCAGTTTTTAGATAAAATTGGTTTGACGTAAAATTACCTCAAAGTGACCAACTAATCGAAATTTCTCGAACATGTGACCTAGCCCGATAGTTTTCTCGTGCCAAAAAATGTTGCATACAAAATTTCGAAATTTCGAAACATTCAAAATAAGTATTCGGCCAAATTTCGATGAAATTGATTCTGCCGTTCTTTAAATATATATAGCTTGACCCAGACCCTTAATGATCCATAGTGACCCATTAAAATTTTTTCTCGAACATGTATGCTACCTCAATGTTTTCTCGTGCCCGAAAACCATAGAATGCAATTTTTAGTCAAAATTGCGAGAGAAAATCTCTAGATAAAAATGACTCTTATAATCGAAATCTCTCCATCGTGTGGCTTAGCCCATAGCTTTCTCATGTCAAAAAACTGTTACAGGCAAAATTTCGATGAAGTTGATTCTGCCGTTCTTTAAATATAAATAGCTTGACCCAGATCCTTAATGATCGTTAGAGCCGTTTTTGAGATAAAACTCACACACACGCACAGACAAACACACACAATTTTTGCTCGCATTATAGTATAAGACTAGCGGGGAAAACCGAGCCATGCACGGTAACATGTAACCTTGTTCAATAAATGTTTCTTGCCGTAAAACATTATTTGGATACAAAATTTTGCTAAAATCGATTGAGCCGTTTTTTAGGTACAATTCGCTCGACCCTGATCCATTATAAACCAAAATTACCCAATACTCGAATTTTCTCGAACATGTGACCTAACCCAATGGTTTTCTCATGCCCGAAAACTATAGAATACAAAATTTAGTCAAAACCGTATCTAGAAAAACTCATTTTCTAGATACAATTAGCGTGACCCACAATGACCCAAAAATGATCCATTAAACGAATTTTCTCTAATACGTGACTTAATCAAAAACTGTGGAATACAAAATTTGGAAATTTATAAAGAAACACTTCTCTGAATTTTTGAAACATGTAACCCTGCCCAATAGTTTTATCGTGCCAAAAAAAATGCTGTGTACAAAATTTCGTTAAAATCGATCCTACCGTTTTTTAAATATAAATAGCTTGATTCAAACCCTTTACGACCCAAAAGAACCCAGTAATCAAAATTTCTCAAACATGAGACCTAGCCCAATAGTTTTCTCGTGCCAAAAAATATTGTATACAAAATTTCGTTAAAATCGATCAACCTGTTCTTTAGATATAGCTTGACCATGACTCATTATGAGCCATCATGATCCAAAAATGACTCTTATAATCGAAATTCTCTCGATCGTGTGCCTTAGCCTATTAGCTTTCTCGTGTCAAAAAACTGTTACAGGCAAAATTTTGATGCAATTGATTCTGCCTTCTTTAAATATAAATAGCTTGACCCAGAGAATGATCCAATATGACCCATTAAAATTTTTTCTCGAACATGTATCCTACTTCAATGTTTTTCTCGTGCCCGAAAACCATAGAATGCAATTTTTAGTCAAAATTGCGTGAGAAAATCTCTAGATAAAAATAGCAAGACCCGCAATGACCCCAAAAATGACCCACTAACCAAATTTTCTCGAACATGGCACCTAACCAAATGGCCTTCTTGTAATCCAAAACGATAAAATATAAAATTTGGCCAAAATCGTTAGAGCCATTTTATTAGATAAAAATAGCTTGACCCATAATGACCTAAAAATGACCCACTAATTGATATTTTTGAAAATGTAACCCAGCCCAATAGTTTTCTCGTGCCAAAAAACGATTGGATACAAAGTGTTCTTAAAATCGGTCCATCAATTCTCTAGATATAAATAGTTTGGTCCTGACCCGTTATGACCTAAAATGACCCAATAATCGAATTTTTTCGAACATGTGACCTAGTCCAATGGTCTTCTCGTGCCCGAAAGTGGTAAAATCCAAATTTTTGTGAAAATCGTTAGAGCCGTTTTTGACATGAAATTTACACACACACACAATTTTTGCATTATAGTATACTCGCATTATAGTATAAGATAGGGACACAAATAAGATTTCGGCATTTATACTGTATCCAAAACACTTTATACTATCACATCACGATCTGAATATTTTAGATGCGTTCATATTTATATAAATACGTAACACCATTAGTCGTCTTTCAGTGTGTCCGTCCGTTTGTCTGCCTATCTGTCCGTCCGTATGTCTGCCCCATATAACTGGGAAAAACCTTCGTAACCAAATCGTTTGAGATTTCAATATATAAATGTTACATAATTTTGTCGAGTCTTTTCAAAGTTTAAGAAAAACGGATGCATAATTTTATTACAGGGACAATTAAAATGATTCCTTTAAATTACGGTCAATAAGAGGAAATAGTTTTAAAAGTATTCCTTTAAATTACGGTCAATAAGAGGAAATAGTTTTAAGTACATTTTAATAAAATTACACTCTTTGAGATAAAATAGAATTGACATTAATCTATGAAGTACATACTAAAATATACATTCTGTACAATCTATGATGAAACGAATATCTATTATTAATTTACATGACACAAAGCATTTCACTACATAATGGTATATGGAGAATATTGTTTGGGGCATGCTATATTTATATTAAACTATTTCACATTTTATGAAATTGATATACGTGGATGACGTTTAATTCAAGTTCCTACTTGTGTAATCGATAAAATATAGTATTTAAAAGAAGACACAAAATATTTCGATCTCTGTATTGCATCCGAAGTGCTGTATATTATAACAGAAAATTCTGGATATTTTAATTTTAAAACGTAGATGTAGTACGAACGCACCTCATTTGCTACGCTTGAGTTGTATTTTCTAAGTTTTTTTATTACATTTATATTTATTCTTATTTTAACTGGCCACCATTTGCCGAATTATACTAAATATTTAGCTGACATACTAAAGTACCGCGAGTTTCGTTTCGATGCAATGCATCAGTTCATTTAATGTATGCATATATTGCTTTTACTATTTCCTTGAAATTAATTTGCTAATAATTTTCTTTTCATTTTGAAATTACATACTTAACTTACTATATTCTCAAAGTATCCTATTTCACTGCACTTTAAGCTTTTGTTGATATAGCTCTATGTCTTTAAAAATACTATGATGTTTCTTTCATGTGACATAGTTCCATTATACCGATGAGTGAAATATAACAAAGAAAAGTCTAAAATTTCACGTCAAACGAAGTAGATGAAGTGTATTCGTACTACAACGAAGTTATAAAAAAATTCACATCTTAGTGTAATAGTATACAGTACATCTGATACTGTAAAAGTACCTAAAATCTTTTGTGCTTTCCTGTAAATTCTATCTGTTTTCTATTATACAGGAAATAACTTGTGGTAAACTTCCCCAATGTCTATCAATTTCATAAAATTTGAAATAGTTTATAATAGTTAAAATACGCCCCAAACAGTGCTTACTCCTATATCATTATGTAGTGGAATAAATTTGCGTAAGCCTTTAAATTAATAAAAAGTATTCTTTGCAAAATAAATTGTATGGAATTTATATTTTTGTATATACTTTATAGATGTATATGAAATTCATTATGTTCGAAAGAGTGTACCTTAAAATGCTCTTGGAATTTTTTTCCATTGATTTTATATTTTAAATTTCAAACGATTCGGTAAGGTATTTTTGTGTCGTTTTGCGCAGACGGATAGACAGACGTACAGACAGACTGAACGACGACTACAAATGAGTGTGTATTTATATAAATAGGAACACATCTAAAGAGCATGATGAAGCGTGGTTAATTTCTTATCAAGTGGTTTCGAGAATGTCACATACTTATTGAAATACTTAATATATCTCTTCAAAAAAAAAAAAAAGAGAGAAAAAAAAGAAAAAAAAACTCAGAAACAGATTTTTGAATAATGTATGAGCAGTATTCTATGCGAATTCTAAATTGAAAAACAGGCTGAAAAAATGAAAAACAACTAGAGTGGAATACAGTTATCTCATGAATTTAAAAAATATTTTAAGCATGCAATTTTAACTTGAAATAATGCATTTAATATGTTTGAATTTAAAATAACTTTCCCGCATGCAGTCAACTATTTTAAAGAATATATTTTTCAAGACAGTCTGATTAATTAAAATATTCTGTTTCTTTTCATGAAATAGAAAAGCTAAACGTAAATATTAATTTAGCACTGACTATACTTAATAAAAACTGAACACAATGTGTCATTTGAATGTACATTGGCGAAATATTTGTCATTATATTTCGAATTTGTTGAGAGTAAACACGTCCAGACTCTTGAAACAAGTCTTTATCTATCACAATATTTATTCGTCCAAATAAATTGAATTGTATTAATGTTATATTATCTGTGTAGTCTTCACGTTATTTTAAATATTTTGATTTTATCTCTTTTAACTAATTTTCTAAATGGATATTTTTATATGAATTATTTTATCAGCCGGTTCCATATGTCAATTTCAGAGAAAATGATTTCAACTACTTAACGGATTTGCTACATCACTTAAAGCTTTTTGACACCACTATTTTTTTTTTAAATACAGTTTCTTACTACTAAAATGTTTAGGCTAAATATTAAGAATATTTTAGCTTAAAAAAGTAGAATTTATCAAGAATTTTCAATTTATTGTATGTTAAAAAAGGATAATTTAAGTGGTTAAAAAACTTACATAAATTTTAGTTAATAGCTTTCTTTACTATATTTTAATATTTTAGGTCTTCTTTATTTTAGTAGAAGTAATTTCTTTACTTAAAATACAATCCTAATTATTTTCTAAAACATAAATATATTTAAAAACGCCAGCAACTAAAAATCTGCGTCTATTGCATGACATTAGAAGTTCTGTGATTGAAGTTATCCAGCATACAATTTCACGTGATGGGAATCGTTTCATTTCATATCTTACGCATGACTTCCGATGGTAGATGGTAATAGCTTCATTAGGTGTCTTTTAAATTTACTGTCGTTACGTTGACATTCAAGCTTTATTTGGTTAAGATACCTTGATTATCATTGTTATTTTATTTAAAGTGAGCAGTGATGCATTTCAAAATATTTTTTATTTGTTGAGTTAAATTTCTAAGATTTTTTGTGATGGTTAAATATGCTATTTATAAACAAAATCACATGATAAAACTTCTCTGAATTAAAAAAATAAATGAAAGACTTTTGAAAATAGTGGTCTAATTTAAAATCGTTCTAACTCGAAACATTATTTGTAAAATTTGATTTTTTTTCATTTAAATAATCAGAAATGTATGTGTCTTAATTCTGATTAAGCATTTTTAAAAAGTATTAATAAAAATAAAAATAAAAGAAATTCATTGTTTTAATAATATTTTTAAAAGCAAATCTTTTTTCCAAGTTTGTTAAATAAAAAGAAAAATAAAACAATCCAAAAAGATATCTTACAAGTTTCAACCATTAATCTTTACTAGCAAGCTACGCCCGCTAGCTGGGCCACTTTTTCCAAACGAACCTCGGTATTAAGCAGTATATAATAAGCAAAAAAATTCATTTAATAAGCAAGTCTTGGTGTTCGAATCCTCAAGCACAAAATAAAGTAAATTAAAAAGCTATGGTCCCGTTAAAAATATGTGATTTCGCACTGTGGGCCCCGTGGACTTGAAAAAAAAAAGATTGTGAATCGGCGCTATGGTCGCTTCGCGCCCATAGTCCCGTTAAAAGTATTTGGTTTTGCAAGGTGGGTACTACGCGCCCATAAGACATTTTTTCGTATTTTTTAGTTCATCAGAAGCAGATTTTTACGCAGATTCTGAATATGTAATCAGTTTTTTTCTACTTTAAAAACTGTCTGCATGATGGTTTAAGAAACAAAAGCGCAAAAAAAAGTTTCGATAGTCCTTTTTTATTTCTAAGTTCAATATTTTAGCGAAAACTACGGTAAGTATTCTACGGCAAGTCAAAAAAATTGATGCGGGAAAAAACGCAATTAGCGCCGGTAGAAATGGAGGTTTTCGGCTGTTTCTTCTTTTAGCCAAAGGGGAAAAATTCATTCCTTCACCGCAAGGTGGCGCAGTGTTCTGCTTCGGAGCTCCGTTTGGAAATTGAGATATTTTTGTTCCGATTCCCAAGGGGTTTTTAATTCATAACTTTTTAAATTTTGGTCCCACGGTCTCGAAAATGCCCGAAATGACTTCCCCGGAATTTTTCCAATCGAAAGACATCTCTCGCGACTTCCAACTCGTTTCGCGGTTGCGAACTGTAATCGGCTTCAAGCAGACAGACAGACAGAGGCGCACGGATTTTATTAATATAGACTAGCGAGCTACGCCCGCTAGCTGGGCCACTTTTTCCAAACGAACCTCGATATTAAGCAGTATATAATAAACAAAAAAATTCATTTAATAAGCAAGTCTTGGAGTTCGAATCCTCAAGCACACAAAAAGTAAATTAAAGAGCTATGGTTGTTATGCGCCCGTTAAAAATATGTTATTTCGCACAGTGGGCGCTACGCGCCATGGTCGCCATCGTCCCGTTAAAAATATTTGGTTTTGCACGGTTTAGAATCTTTGTATCAAGGTCAAAACACAAAAGAAAAATATTTTTCAAGTTCTTACTTTTTTGCACCTAATTTTAAAATTTAAATAAAATAATATTATTCCGCCATTTTGAAACAAGACGGCGGTTGGAACTGTCCAACGAACTCTGTCCAGGCATAAAAATGTCCTGTCTACGCACCAAATTTAATCCAAATCGGTGTATAAATACGCGTGTTATCACGTGACTAAAACCTGATCATTTCCAAATGTGAGCAACAATAGAAATTAAAAGTACTATATCTCAGACATTTTTTAAGATACAGGCAAAACAAAAAAATGCTTTGGAATCTTTGTATCAAGGTCAAATGCATAAAATAAACATTTTTTTCTATTCCTTACTTTTTTTGTACCTAATTTCAAATTTTAATTAAAAAAAATAAAGGGCCGCCATTTTGAAACAAGATGGCGGATTTAACTGGTTAACGAACTGGATCCAGGCTTTATTGAGTACTATGTACACACCAAATTACATCCAAATCGATTTATAAATACGAGTGTTATCACGATAAAAAAATCAGATCGTTTCAAAATGTCAGCTATAAGAAAAATTCAAACTGCAATAATTTTTTATCATATCTCAATCATTTTTTAAGATATAGACAAAGTAAAAGTGTTCTAGAATCGGTATTTTAGGACCCAACGCATAAAAGAAAAATATTTTTCAACTTTTAATTTTTTCGCATTTATTTTTAAATTTTAAATTTAAAAAAAATTAAATGGCCGCCATTTTGAAAGAAAATCGCGGATGATTCTGGCCAACGAACTCGGTCGAGATATTTGTATGTACTATGTACATACCAAGTTTCATTAAAATCGGTTCATAAATAAGTTAGTTATCCCATGACAAAAATCAGATATATATATATATATATATATATATATATGTGTGTGTGTGTGTGTATATATACACTATATTGCCATTGATTATGGGACACTTGCGATTTTAGACATTTTACTAAATATCTAGAAAAATACATGAGGAATCATCTCGAAACTCTTAGTGTATAAATATAATAGTATACGTCATACATCTACGTGAAGATTTTTTACCGAAACTCCATAGGGGACCGTCAACAAATTAAAAAAGAATGAATATCTTTTGAATAACCCTGTCAAAACTAATGTAGCAAAAGCGCTCAAACTCTAGATTATGATTGAATGCCTTATTGTAATACAGTGTGTTCATTTTTATGCAAATAGCATGCATACTCGCAGAGTAATTAAGGTTTTTATAAAAATGGTCCCAAATTTTTCCAAGTTTTTTCCTTATAATTTTCAGAGTTCTTAATATAAAATAATATTTTTTTTCAGAAAATATAAAAAACAACATTGCACACAGTATCATGTAATCAGAATTAAAAAATAATGAAAATTGTATACAAAATAAGTTGGTTTACTAAATAATTTTTTACTGCGCATGCGTCAACGATATCAAAATTTCATTTACATATTATGTTAGCTAAATGTATAGAGCAACTTTTGTGAAAGTCACAAAATCATAAATTGAAAATTCTGAAAATAATCGTCAATTGAATAAGTTGAAAATCCGTTATTCTCAAAATGAAGCAAAAACAAGAGGGGTTGTATCCATATATTCATTGATTAGTGTCAATATAGAATACACAATACGGAATGTTACGACTACTTTTGGATAAAATCCCTCATTTTTTTGCTTCATTTTGGAAACAACGGATTTTGTCCTTTTTCTATAGACGATTACTTTCAGAATTTTCAAGCTATAATTTTGAGACTTTTACAAAAGTTGCTCTATACATTTAGCTAACATAATATGCAAATGAAATTTTGATATCGTTGACGCATGCGCAGTAAAAAATTATTTAGTAAACCTACTCATTTTTCATACAATTTTTATTATTTTTTAATTCTGATTACAAGGTACTGTGTACAATGTTGTTTGTCATATTTTCTGAAAAAAATATTATTTTATATTAAGAACTCTGAAAATTATAAGGGAAAAACTTAGAAAAATTTGGGGCCATTTTTATAAAATCCTTAATTACTCTGCGAGTATGCATGCTATTTGCATAAAAATGAACACAGTGTATTACAATAAGGCATTCAATCATAATCTAGAGTTTGAGTGCTTTTGCTACATTAGTTTTGACAGGGTTATTCGAAAGATATTCATTCTTTTTTAATTTGTTGACGGTCCCCTATGGAGTTTCGGTAAAAAATCTTCGCGGAGATGTATGACGTATACTATTATATTTATACACTAAGAGTTTCGAGATGATTCCTCATGTATTTTTCTAGATATTTAGTAAAATGTCTAAAATCGCAAGTGTCCCATAATCAATGGCAATATAGTGTATATATACATATATATATATATATATATATGTATATATGTGTGTGTATATATATATATATAGGGTGTTTCTAAATTCATGGTCCAAACTTTAAGGGGTGATAGTACACATCAAGACAAACAATATTTAAATAGGAAACCAAGGGTCCCAAAGTCTTCCAAAGGAGATAGGCGCCATTAAAGTTTAGGGTCAAAAAATTCAAATGATAATGAAAAACAGAAAAATTGGTCGATTCGTTTGCGGTTTTCACTAAAAATATTCTTTATGTCAGTATTGTCTTGAAAATAAATTATAAAGATAAATTTCAAAAAATGACTATGGAGGGCGCTTTAGACTTTAGAGTAACGAACAACTATTTTTTACCGTTATTTTTTGCATCTCATTAAAGGTTTCGTAAGCTTAGACTTAAACTTAAATTTTGAGCTCAGAATCTGAATACTTGGAAGCAGTTAGGTAGTACAAACTTAACTGTGTTCAGAGGGTTTAAATTTCGAATGATTATAAAAAACGGAAAAATTGGTCGATTGATTTGCGGTTTTCACTAAAACTATTCTTTATGTCGGTATTTCATTGAAAATGAATTATAAAGATTAATTTCAAAAAATGCCGATAGAGGGCGCTTTAGACTTTGGAGTAACGAACAACTATATTTTACCGTTATTTTTCTCATCTCATAAAATTTTTTTTGAAGCTTAGACACAACCTTAAATTTTGAGATGAAAATCTGAATCGTTGGGAGTGGTTAAGTAGAGCAAACAGAACTGTGTTCAATGGGGGTGGGGAGGTTCAAATTTCAAATTATTTTAAAAAACGGAAAAATTGGTCGATTCGTCTGCCGTTTTCGCTAAAACTATTCTTTATGTCAATATTTCTTTGAAAATAAATTTTAAAGATTAATATAAAAAAATACCGTTAGAGGGCGCCTTAAACTTTAGAGAAACCAACAACTATTTTTAACCGTTATTTTTTGTATTTAATTAAATACTTGAAAATGCTTAGATTTTAATTTTGAGCTCAAATTCTAAACCGATGGAGGGGTTAAGAAGCGGAAACTGAACAGTGTTCAGGAGTTAAAATGTTACCCTCCCCACCCCTCGAACACATTTCAAATTTACGCACTTAATTACTCACAACGATGCAAATTTTCAGCTCAAAATGTAAGTCTGAACTTTTATAAGCATTTAATTACATACAAAAGATAACGGTTAAAAATAGTATTTGTTTACTCTAAAGTTTAAGGCGCCCTCTAACGGTATTTTTAAAAATTAATCTTTAAAATTTATTTTCAAGGAAATATTGACATAAAGAATAGTTTTAGCGAAAACGGCAAACGAATCGAAGAATTTTTCCGTTTTTTAGTATCATTTGAAATTTGAACCTCCCCACCCCCATTGAACACAGTTCAGTTTGCTCTACTTAACCACTCCCAACGATTCAGATTTTCATCTCGAAATTTAAGTTTGTGTCTAACCTTCTAAAAAAATTTTATGAAATGCAAAAAAATAACGGTAAAATATAGTTGTACGTTTCTCCAAAGTCTAAAGCGCCCTCTATCGGCATTTTTTGAAATTTATCTTTATAATTCATTTTCAATAAAATACCGACATAAAGAATAGTTTTAGTAAAAACTGCAAATCAATCGACCAATTTTTCCGTTTTTTATAATCATTTGAAATTAAAACCCTCTGAACACAGTTAAGTTTTTACTACTTAACTGATTCCAACTATTCAGATTTTGAGCTCAAAATTTAAGTTTAAGTCTAAGCTTACAAAACCTTTAATGAGATGCAAAAAATAACAGTAAAAAATAGTTGTTCGTTACTCTAAAGTCTAAAGCGCCCTCTATCGTCATTTTTTGAAATTTATCTTTATAAATTATTTTCAAGACAATACTGACATAAAGAATAATTTTAGTGAAAACTGCAAACGAATCGACCAATTTTTCTGTTTTTCATAATCATTTGAATTTTTGGACCGTAAACTTTAATGGAGCCTATCTCCTTCGGAAGACTTTGGGACCCTTGGTTTCCTATTTAAATATTGTTTGTCTTGATGTGTACTATCACCCCTTAAAATTTGAACCATGAATTTAGAAACACCCTGTATATATATATATATATATATATACAGGGTGTATCTAAACTACTGGGAAAAACTTTAAGGGGTGATAGTACACATAAAGATAAATAATATTAAATGGGAAACTAAGGATCCCAAACGTCTTCCGAAGGAAATAGGCGCCATCAAAGTTTAGGATCCAAAATTTGAAATGATTATAAAAAACGGAAAAATTGGTCGATTCGTTTGCGGTTTTCACGAAAACTATTCTTTATGTCAGTATTGTTTTGAAAATAAATTTTAAAGATAAATTTCAGAAAATGCCGATAGAGGGCGCTTTAGACTTTGGAGTAACGAACAACTATTTTTTACTGTTTTTTTTGCATCTCAATATACTTTTTTAGAAGTTTAGACATAAACTTAAATTTTGGGCTCAAAATCTGTGGTTAAGTAGCTCAAACTGAACTGTGTTCAATGGGAGTGGGTAGGTTCAAACTTCAAATTATTATAAAAAACAGAATAATTGGTCAATTGATTTGCGGTTTTCACTAAAACTATTCTTTATGTCTGTATTGTCTTGAAAATAAATTATAAACAGAAATTTCAAAAAATGTCGGTAGAGGGCGCTTTAGACTTTGGAGTAATTTACAACTATTTTTTACCGTTATTTTTTGCATCTCATTAAATTTTTTTGAAGCTTAGACATAAACTTAAATTTTGTGCTGAAAATCTGGATCGTTGAGAGTGGTTAAGTAGCGCTACTGAACTGTGTTCAATGGGGGTGGGAAGGTTCAAATTTTAAATAATTATAAGAAACGGAAAAATTGGTCAATTCATTTGCGGTTTTTTCTAAAACCATTCTTTATGTCAGTATTTCCTTAAAAATAAATTTTAAAGATAAATTAAAAAAAAATTCCGTTAGAGGGCACCTTAAACTTTAGAGTAACCAACAACAATTTTTAACTGTTATATTTTGTATCTAAGTAAATGCTTGCAAAAGGTTAGGCTCAAATTTTGAGCTCAAATTCTCAATCGTTGGGAGGGGCTAAGAAGCACAAACTGAGCTGTGTTCAGGAGTTGAAATGTTACCCTGCCCGCCCTGCGAACACAGTACAGTTTTTCGCTACTTAATTACTCACAATCCTTCAGATTTTGGGCTCAAAATTTAAGTCTAAACTTTTAAAACATTTATTTAGATAAAAAAAAATAACGGTTAAAAATAGTTGTTGGTTACTCTAGAGTTTAAGGCGCCCTCTAACGGAATTTTTTGAAATTCATCTTTAAAATTTATTTTCAAGGAAATACTCACATAAAGAATCGTTTCAGAGAAAACTGCAAACGAATCGACCAATTTTTCCGTTTTTTCACAATCATTTGAAGTTTGAACTTCCGCACCCCATTGAACACTGTTCAGTTTGCGCTACTTAATCACTCTCAACGATTCAGATTGTCAGCTCAAAATTTAAAATTATGTCTAAGCTTCTAAAAAAAATTTATGATATGCAAAAAGTAACAGTAAAAAATAGTTGTACGTTTTTCCAAAGTCTAAAGCGCCCTCTATCGGCATTTTTTGAAATTTATCTGTATAATTTCTTTTCAAGACAATACTGAAATAAAGAATAATTTTAGTGAAAACCGCAAATCAATTGACCAATTTTTCTGTTTTTTATAATCATTTGAAATTTGAACCTACCCACTCCGATTGAACACAGTTCAGTTTGCGGTACTTAACCAGAGATTTTGAGCTCAAGATTTAAGTTTATGTCTAAACTTCTAAAAAAAATTAATGAGATGCAAAAAATAACGGTAAAAAATAGTTGTTCGTTACTCCAAAGTCCAAAGCGCCCTCTACCGGCATTTTTTGAAATTTATCTTTATAATTTATTTTCAAGACAATACTGACATAAAGAATAGTTTTCGTGAAAACTGCAAAGGAATCAACCAATTTTTTCGTTTTTTATAATCATTTCAAATTTTGGACCCTAAACTTTGATTGCGCCTATCTCCTTCGAAAGACGTTTGGGACCCTTAGTTTCCCATTTAATATTATTTGTTTTGTTGTGTACTATCACCCCTTAAAGTTTTGCCCAGTAGTTTAGATACACCCTGTATATGTCAACAATTGAACGGAGGGGGTTTTGGGGTCTGGGGGTCATGATCGGTGAAATTATACCAAAATTTTCTGTAAGTGCTTTCCTCCGGACAGCTGCAATAGGTTGTTTTTTACTTTTTTAATGAAAGCTACCTAAAAAGCCTTTTTTCTTTACCTTGTTGATTATAGTCAAAGTATTAATTGTAAGTTTGTTCTGTTTATATTAATATAAGCTATTATATGTTATATATATTATGTTATATATAGTAATATATGCTATTATTTGTTATTTATATTATGTTATATATATTAATATAAGCTATCTGTTGATATAAGCTATTTATTAAATATTTCTTATTAGGAAAAATACTGATTAAATTTCTGTTCAATTTTTCAGGCTTATTATTAAAATATGTCTTTAAACTTATTGTGTACGACAATAAAAAATAAAATAAACGCTTGAAACAAAACGTACATTCGCTTTAATTACATTTGCGAACATTTAATAAAATGTATCGAATATTTTATTAAATTTTGAAAATACATTTTTGCATTTCTTTGAAATTAAACTTGAATTACACTAAAGCACATTCAAATAAAAAGAGTCATAGATTGCATTGATTACTTTTAAGTCTGTAATAATATGACATTTGAGAATTATTAACTTTTTAAAAATACTGCATCTAGCATTTAAAAATATTAAAGTTTCCTTTAAATTCTCTTTTACAATTTAAGAACGTAACTTTTTTTTACTTGTTTATCTTCAAAATAATTGGAGTTTTTTCTATACACACAAGAGAGGTTTTATTTTCAGTATAAAGAATATGAAATTGTTGGAATATCATTTAAGATTTAAATATTAATACCAATATTCTACAAATAATGCTATGCTGTTTTCTTTTCTTTTTTTTCGTTAATAGTCTTTCTAAATTTATATAACTGAATACTATTAAATAATATAATTTTTTTAAAAAGAAAGATTTATGTATTTTTTTCTGATCAGTATTTTTATTAATTTAAATGCCTTGATCTTTTGCGCAAAATTCTGATTCTGCATTTTTTCATCATCCGTGAAAATTTTGTTAAAAAGCTGTAAAATTCCACAGGAAAAAAAAACTTTTATAAATTATATCTTTATATATATATATACATTTATATATATCAAAGCAATAAGAACATATTTATAATTACTTCACAATTATGAAAATTATAGGCAATCGAGAGGTAACCTCTAGTGTCCCACTTAATGTTCCATATGAGCTGTACACGAGTATTTTAAACTAATGTTCTTCGCCTTACCTTATGACCAAAAGTTAGTATTATCTGTGATAAAATTTGCGAAGTAAACTGTAAGATATTAGTGGTGTCCAAGGCATTTGGCATCCCGATTTAAGAGGGGCACCTGGCAAAACTTGTGGTGAGTCTTAGAGTCATTTCTTGAGTTCAAAGGGTTAATAATGTACTTAAGATATTTCATTCAGTTCAAATTCCTTTCCCTACTAGTTCCATTACGGGAACTAGTAGGGAAAAAGCTGTATTTATAAAAAGCTGTATTTATAAACTTAATAGCCATACAGCTTCATATGACATGGTTTTCTACAGATTATTGGATACGTTTCAATTCCTGTCATTGGAGAAACGTTAAATACAGACAATATTCATGTTATACTGTCTTTTAAACTTAAAATAAATAATGCTAATCAAGGAAAGCATAAAAGCTATCTAAAGCTAACGTATGAAATTAATTACATGTTTTTTTTATGTATACATAGAGTTCCATCATGGGTTTACGGAATATAGGTCAAGATATTTTTATTGAAAACAGTAATCTGTTTTTCCTGATTAACACATTCGCTGCCTGTCACGCGCTAGCGCGTGAAATTCTCAATCATTTAACACAGTGGGCGGAGTTATCGGCAGCGAACGTGTTAAACATTAACAGAAATAAAAAAGAATTTTTATGTGTAAAAATTACTCAAAGAATGAATTCAAATATTTTTCTGAATTTCCTTAAAATTAAAACATTTGATCTATTCGCGAGCCAAGTGTTACTAGAATAGAAATCTCCCGGTTTCGGCAATTAAGATATTTTATTATTTAATTTTTTTTTTCAAGAATAATTCATATCATTATGGGATGTTAGTTGGAAACAAATATGGATTTTTTTATAGCTTTAAATGCAAACCAGGTAACCTTTAATAATCAGGAAGCAAGTATTAGAAGTGAGTTGACAATAAAATCGTGTGATAAAAAATTATTTTTAAAAGCATAAAAAAGAAAGAAAAAAATAAAAATTTTTGAAACAAAATGCATTTTTTTCTGTTTACGATGCAAAAACTCTTAGAGGAAATTGCTGAAGTGGAATTGTCTGAAATACATGTTTCAAATAAAATAAATTTTGGAATGCATGTTGTTAATAGATACAAATCTCTATACCAAAAACAAGGCTGCTAAAAAAATTATTAATTTTCCTATAGTAAATGGCAACAGCTGAAATTCGGTTTTCAAATGCGTTTTACATTTGCCTATAGTAAAAGGAGACGTAATATTTTATTTTTGAACCGTGCAATTTTATTATATTTCTCTGAATAATAAAGTGTCTCAAAATCTGTGCTTGAAGCATGATTATTTCTTTCTAGTTAAATATATCTTCATTCATTTTTTTTTCGGTTTCTGAATAATGGAATAATAACCTGACTTCAGAAACGTCTAAATGTACTAAATAATTAATCATGTTCAAAAGTGAAATCAATTCTAAAATTGCTTAAATAAAATTGAATGTCTAATGTCGAAAATCAGCAGGTGATTGAAAGTTTAGAAATTACCTAACTTCACTTAAGTTATTATAAGAAAAAAACAGTACGTGCATGTAATATTTATTAATAATTTTCATATTAAATTTACGAATATATAATTAGAGATATACAAAATTTAATTAAAAAAATAAACGGAATGCCCTTATCGAATGGTTTTTAATTTATATCAAATTCATAAACAAAAATCTAATCTCATAATTAACAATATATTTAAAAATATATCTTAAAGATTTTATTTATATTTGCAAAGAAACAAATCGTAATAGCTCTTTTTAAAATTCTTATCTTTAAAGTAATGCAAGCGGAAAACATTGACTCTTTTTATTCAATGAAATTTCTTTTGACTAAAATGTATCTACATTTCAATTCTGTTGAATAGAAATCTATCCAAAAACGTCTTCAGGTTATTTTTCAATTTAAATATTTCCATACATATCTTTTGTCTGTGTTTTGAAAACTCTTCACGTACTTTTATTAATGCAAATTTTATTTCAAATTCTAAAATAGCTTACAAATAGAAGTAACTTTTTTCGTTTTTAACCTATTTGTATTTCTTCTCTTACAATGCTTTAAAGTATTCAGCATAAAAATATTAATAATTGATTTAATAAATGATATATATTTTCATTTATACATAATACACATACAAATGTTTCTTTTCAACAGAATATTTTATGTAGAAGATTTTACAGTTACAGTTACATTGAATATAATTTACCTAGAGTAAAAACCCATCAAAATTGAGGGAGTGTGAAGAAAGAATTTAAAACATTGTTTAAACATTTCAAAAATTACTAATAAAAGATTATGCTGCATTTATAACAGCGACCATTTTTTGCATGTTTATTATTGATTAAGTAAGGACATAATAACAAAAAGGCAATACAATTTTGATAATCACGTGATATTACTTGCGTTACATCTTGGTAATATTAATTCTTCATTATTTATTGTCTATCACTGATTTTGTTTGAGTAATTTTGATTTCCTTTCAGTGTTAGCGTACTATTTTTTTTAACCTGATTTAGAGCCTAATAAATTTGATTGAGAATTCAGATTTTTATTCTAAGAAGTACCCAATGTCAAACTTAACTGTTTGCATAATTTACTTATAATCTGCGGATAGCTAAATTGGCAACAACACTAACGGCATTCTACCATTTCTGCCCTTCCTTGTTTACCTTAAACAACAGAATTTAGTATTTTTATTTCATCAGCTAATATCGCAGGCTTGCAAAAAAATTAAATTTAATTTATTTATATAAATTGCTTATATGTATTGATTCAATAAATTTTATTACTTAACCATCATAAGTAGTATAGGATAAATCTTGCAATCGTTTTGAAATTCGAATTTCTTTTTTTTCACTTTTTTTACGGATTGAAAACATTTTGCACACTGGAGATTCCGAAAAACATTTTTTTAGAAAAAAAATGCCGTCCATCTGTGTGTGTATGTGGTATCCCTCTATCTTCTGAATAAACTGAGATAGAGACGAGATACCAAATTTCAAATTTGGCATGTTCATTAGGGTGGAGTGAAAAATCGAAAGTTGGAATTTTGATTTTGGATAGCAGCCAAAAGTTGCCTTTTAGTACCTCTAATACACGTGCAAAATTTCATAAATTTTGAAAAACTTCTTGAGTCCCCTACCAGGAGATTTATATTTTCATTGATTTATATGATAGATTCTTACCAAAAATTGTACATTAACAGGATATTTTGGTAATCTCGTTTTATATTTTTATATTAAAATGTTCAGTGTAATTCCTTTCATCTTTTTCAAACTTTAAGTCTTTATTTTTAAATATTTGAAACGGTTTATTAAGTTTTAAAATATGTATGTTGTCATGTTTACAGTAAAAATGAGTACGAGTGTTAGCAAATCGAAGTTTACCATTACTAGAAGTTGGTGATTCTTCAAAACTAAATAAAGCTATTTTCCAACAATAGCACAATGCTATAAAATTTTATTATAAAAAACAATAAATAAAACACAGCAGTAATTGTAAAGTTTCGCTAAATTCAGAGGTAAAAAAAATCCTGAGAAAAACATCGAGGTCATCAATTATTGTAGTTTTCCAAAGACGTATTAATCAAATGAAAGACAATATTTTTTCTGAATATCAGATGCTTATTCAATTAACCAAAATCAAAGGAAATTATGGAAAATTGGCGATATATGGAAGAACTATAAGTGAAAAACAATCTCTGATTTTAAGAGTCAAATGAATTGTATTTGGTACACATTACACCATCATTTGGACCAGGAAAGATCATTCCAGGAAGTATTAAAATATTTCACTGAAAAAAATTAAAACCTTGATAAATTTATGGCAATAAGTTGTCACAGGTCAACTGTAAACAGTAAGATAAGAAATCATGCTAATAAATTTTTGAAACTAAGATTTAGTCGTCCGTTGTAGTGGTTAATGTGTCAACTCTCTGCAAACGAATTGCCACTAAGTCATTGAACTTGATAAACAAAATGAAGGCTCACGCACTTTTCCTGTTATAATTGGAAAGTCATTGGATCAATGTGAGCAATAGAGAGTTATGGAAATTAAAAAAATATCTGCTCCTATCACAGAGAAATGAACTCTGGAGAGTTAAATGTAGACCAAAATTTTTTTTATGACATGTGTCAAACATTTCCATATAGTTATGTTCCTCAAATCTGATAAATCGTAATCCAGCAAGAAATGTCGCACTTTAAATGATTGACAACTGCCAATTGATTACTTGGTTTGCAGATTGGAAGTCAGAATTCATCCCATAATCTGAAGATTGTGGCTGAATTTGTAATGAAAGTACTTTCGTCAATGCTGTTTCACTTCAAGAAAGATTCTTCTTGCAAATATAGAGCTCAAAATGTTTTTTATAAACAATTAATTTGTTTCGTTATTTGAAGGAATATTTAAAAAAAATTCTCAATCCCGTTATTCAACAAAACGAATACTTCTGTCATTAAGATGAAAATTTACAGGAACGATAACTGATAAAAAAAATCATGTTGGAGAATTTGGATTACGAAGAATATTAAAGATGAAGGACATTATATGTTCTACAATAAGACAGTTTCATATTCCAATATTGAAATTCAGTGTTACAAACTATATAAACATTATTAACTAGCAAGAATGTGAAATCACCAACATTCTTAAAAGAGTACCAAGAGAGAAACTGAAAATTCCCAGAAAAAAATCGAAAGTTCCATCTTTTCAATTGAAAAATTTCCCTGTTAGATTCAAGTATTCGAAAGATGCGTAAACTTAGTTGTTGAAGCGCCATTAGCACCTGTAGTAGTAGAAGCAAGAACCGGATATATATGAGCAAAAATCAAATCACGAAAGGTAATACCCAAGTTTGATAACAAAGACCAATGTAAATAGAGTTAAATGAAAGATCGTTTTACAATGCATCGTATGTATTCTTTTCAGCTTATTAATATATATTCAGAAAACTGCATTTTCTTTATATTTAGAGAACTATCTTTCATGTGCATTCGAAAAATAAAAGTGAAATGTATGTCTAATTATTGTGTTTTCTCTTGTCTGCGACAATACGATTCACATTTTAGGGTTTATTCGCGAGTTAAAATGCAACGATACTTAGATCGTTCACAAGTAATACTTTAAGAAGACATTTTTGTGAGTTATTTTACTAAAATCAGAAATTTAGTATTAAAAAAAAAGTTGATTAATTTACATTATATTGTGATCTTGATTTTCACATAAAAAGGGCATAATCTTTAAGAGCTGTTAGGGAACTAAAATGAATTCCAAATGAAATGAAATTTTAACCATATATTCAGTGTGCCAAAAAGCAACATTTTAGACCAATCCAAAGAAAAATTTCCGGAAAAAAAGTTTTTTGGTCATTTACACTACATAGTGAAATCTTGATTATTACATATAAAGAGCGTAATCTTTAAGAGTTGGTAGGGGACTAAAGATAAATTCCAAAAGAAATGAAATTTTAACCTTATGTTCCATGTGCCAAAAGGCAGCTTTTTAGACCTATCCAAAGAAAAAATTCCGAAAAAAAATTTTTTTGGTCTTTTTCACTCCACCCTAAGTTCATAGTATGTAGGAATAGGACGAAACCTACTTAATATCAGTAACCTGGATTATCCATAACTATGTTTTTCGGACACTCAAAATGTTCGTTGTGATGAAAAGCAGATAAAATTTTTCATTTTTTTTTTTTTTTTTTAAGGAACTTATTTCAAATATAATAAAAAAACGTTTTTTTTTTTTTTTTTTTTTTTTTTTTTTTTTTTTTTTTTTTTTTCAAAAAGAATGATATCGGTCGGATAATTAGTTGTCGAAATATTTGTAATCATGTTTTTCACACTCTTTAATTTTTCTTGATCCTGTATTCCATTTAAATTGCAATTCAACTATATATTTTAATTAGAAATGGAACTTATGATCTAACGCAATAAATGTTTAATTAATATAATTACCATTTTTGGAGTTATAAGGACGCTTCTTTTATGCAATTCTCTGTTACTTGGTTTTATCTTCATATTTTATATTATGCATATCCATGATGGGTATTTAGTACGGTGACCTCAAAAATGTTAAATAGTATCAATTTAAATTATTTCCATCATCTCCCCCGCACAGCCAGTAATTCATTTAAATTAAAAAGATTCTTTTAATTTATGTTTTAAAATTGCTTTACCTACCTTTAATTAGACAGGGTCGATTTATTTGCTAAAATTGGTTGCTTTTTAGATGAAAAAGTACGGGAAGATTTTAGAAAATAAAATAAAATGTATGCAGATGAATGCTCTATGGGTATTTGAATTGCTAAACTATACTAAGAACAATTTTCTTGCTATTTGGGGATTAGTGAAAGTTCTAAATTTTCTTAGTCTGAATTTTTATTTTCTTTTCAGTTGTTTTAAAAAATTGTTTTCTAATAGAATGTTGATGTACTTTTTTCTTAAGCAATGATTTAAAAACTAGTCATTTATTTTATTTATTTCATAAGTGACTATAGTTGGCTAATAACCTAAGTTGCAAAAGAAATTTTAACCACCAATAAATAAAATCATAATTTGAAATAAACTAGATTACATATTTCATTTTTAATTTATTATGAAAATACAAAATAAACAATAGATAACCAAACTTATTTATTAAAAAAAAGCGCAAACTATAAATATAGAAAATGTCTTTACAATTTCCTTGTCACTTTCTAAGAATTATTTATTATTATTTTTGAATAGTGACATGACAAAAATGGTTTTATTTTAACCACCTGACCTCCGAGCAAAAGGGCAAAAGTGTAATGTTGTTTTCTCCTTAAATTATTTTAATGTTAATTAAAGAGGAATTTATCAACATGGTATACATTTTATGTAACGTACATGCTTATAAGCCTTGAAAGTATCAATCATAACTTAATTTCTTAAAATTGAATTATATTTCTAGAATTATATTAATTTAAATAAAGTTTCAATTGCAGTGAAACCTGCAGCCTAGTGAAAGGATATATCCGGTCGCGGCAGTGGGAAGGAGAGTATTTAAATGTAACATTAATGACAGCGTCTGATGGATTTAAGTTTGATTAAGCAATAGGAAAAATATTAGTTTAAATAAAATATAGTTATTTATTTTTTTCCTGTATTACTTTATGTTTCTGAGACATATGCAGCTTTATAGGAAAAGTCTCAATATTTTCATATTTTATTTATTTGTTCAAAGGTACCCCTACATGGGGCAGATTTGAACAGAAATCTTTCATCTTTTTAAATCCTCACAACTTTTTTAATTTACATGGAAAACTTTGAATTTCTGACTCATATGATGAAAAAATGCGCTGTTTTTATTATGTAATACTTAAAACGCATAAAATATAAATCAAATAAGAAATGTATTGACCATTTAAAAAATTGTTCAAGCGTGCCCCCCTCTCCCCTGCTTTAAGTTTTAGAAAGTAAACTTAATAATCTTACATAAAAATAAATATTTCCTCTTTAATATAAACTAAAACAGTAAATGTATTGTCATTACTTATTCAAAATAGTAAATGCTGTGTAATCCAAACTGTCAACAATTTTAAATGTATATACACTGTAAA
The DNA here is from genome assembly GCA_964019185.1 of Maratus speculifer. Classification (NCBI taxonomy): domain Eukaryota; kingdom Metazoa; phylum Arthropoda; class Arachnida; order Araneae; family Salticidae; genus Maratus; species Maratus speculifer. The sequence goes on along the minus strand of OZ025294.1, from coordinate 161,205,045 downwards.
AATCCGTTTAATTTATCACAAACTCTGCTGGCAGCGATCTTGCTAGCAGTTTTTGCTGTAAAAATTGCAGTAAAACTAGATGTAATAAAAAAATTTACATCTAATTTTACTGCAAATTTTACGGGAAAAACTGTTGGTAATGTTGTTCCCAGCAGTGTTTGCTGTAAATTTAACGAAGTTTGTTTTTTCAGTGTATTCAGAGTGCATTTTAATGATTATTTAACTGAATTTAAAAATTACTCTTACATTACAAATACATTAAAGTGTTGCGCATTTTCTACTTTCTCTGTATTTTACATTTTACTTCCCTGAGTAACGTAATTTCAGTAAGTATATAAATATATCGTTATATACTATTTAGTATTAACTGTATCATTTGTAACAATTTCATTTGTAAAAAGTCACACTATGTAACGTTAAATATTTTAAATACGTTATACTTGAGTTACATAACTTTCCTTTTTCGTATCGTTTTTCTAGTCTTTCTTCCGTTAAAATAAATAAATTGAAATATTTCTTCTTTCTTTGTGTTCTTCCCTTGTTTCATAATGGATTTTTTTCGATTATATTAGTATTTTCTTTATTTTGAAGAAAGAATGTTCTGTTTTACAATTTGTATATAGCTTGAAGTGTTTTCAAAATTGTATGAGAAATATAAAAACATGAAAAATTCATAGATTAATGTCTAAATTTCTTTTATTTATGTATCAATATTTTTTTATTATATCAATTATATTAACTTTTAATTTTAATTGAGCTGAAATATGTCACTTTATACCGCTATAACGCAATATTAGATTAATTTAAAACACGGTTATTAAATCAGTAAATTAATTGTATCAGTTGCAAATTTTCCCAGTGGACGAAAAATGTGGAAGCAGGACGTTTCAGTCCCGCCATTTCGGTCCTGCCATTTCGGTCCCGAGACATTTCGGTCCCAAGACATTTCGGTCCCTACTCATTTCGGTACCTAGCCATTTCGGTCCCAAGACACTTCGGTCCCTTCTCCTGCAAACTGAAATTTTATGAAATAAGACATAATTTTATAGGGAACATTGTGGAGCTTTTAAACTGAACGCCATAAAATTTTTAGTATAATGCGATTATAAGTGCTCGAAAACCGCACAGACGTATAACTCTTATCCAAAATATTATAATTCACACAAATTTTGTATGGTAATCCTAATGATAATTGGTAATCCTAATTCTGAAAACAATTAGTAATTTATATTTAAAGTTCAAATTAATATTTTATTAAATATATTTATTAATTAATAACATTATTAATTTACATAATGAATTTTACTTTAATATAAACTCAATACATAATCCATTTTATATTCAATACATCATTATATTTCCTAGTAGTTCTAAACTGAAATTTATCTTTTACTTGTTTATTTATTGTATATTTAAAATTGCAGAAATTTAAAACAATTAGTATAGTTAAAAATAAAACTAAAGTAAAAATTGTTTTTATATTTTCTGGGAAAGTAGGAGCGGAAAGGTAATACAAATGAATAAATAATTAAATAAATAAATAAAAACTTTCGCCAATTAAAATTTGAAAATAAAATATTTTAAATATTATTATATTACATTTTAATATATTTTATCAGATTAGATATTACATTTTATATATATTATTTATATTATTATATTTATATATAATATTTATACTATTATATTAATTTTATGCAAATAAAAAAAATCATCTTATTAGAATGAAATAGGGCCAGTTTCAATAAAATTAACTCACAAAAATTGTCTTCATAGCATCAGAAGACTGTTAAAAATGCAATCAATAAATACTATTTCTATTAAAAAAAAAAAAAAAAAAAAAAAAAAAAAAAAAAAAAAAAATGGCGGAGGCAAATTTCTAAAAAAAAATTTTTTTTTCATAGCATGCCCAGTTATGAAATCACTATTACTTTCGTATAATAATAGAGAGTAACTTATGAAAATAAACTTATAAGATGCAACTTTGTATTATAAAATAATAAAAATAATAAAAAATTTGCTCTTCAATAAATATATCTCATTTCTGAATTATCAAAGGAGAGTGTATTGATGGGTGATTTAAGGAAATATGAATATATTATGAATTAGAACTGTCTAATTGAATTATTAAAGACATTTATTATTAAACTGATTGGAATAAAAAAACAAGCACAGTTTTTTATTATTTAATTAATGCTAAATAAAAGGTTCTAAAAAAATGTAAGTAAACAGCCAAAAAAAAATTTATGTTAGTTTATATAAGATACTTTTTAGTTTATAGTAGTTTATAGAAGTTTATATAAAATACTGATACTAATAATTAACGATAAAATTTAAAATATTTATTCTGATTAATAATAATAATACTAAAAGCGAAAGACAATATCCCCTAAACTTATATCACATTATTTAATCAAACAAAATTTTCAACTCGCTGTAATTTCATTATCACGAGTTGTAAAAGTTTAAATTTATCGGACTCTTAAAAAAAAGCCCGAATAATGTTGAATTTATATCATTTGGCAGGACCGCAACAATTAGAATCCAACTTATAAAGCAGCGAGCAAAGGAATAACAAGGGACCGAAATGGCCAAGGACCGAATTGTTTTGGGACCGAATTGTCTCGGGACCGAAATGTCTTGGGACCGAATTGTTTCGGGACCGAAATGACCAGGGACCGAAATGTCTCGGGACCGAAACGACGGGACCGAAACGGCTGGACCGAAATGTCGTGTACCCGAAAAATGTATAGACCAGGATTCGAAACAGAGATGTATCATCTGAAGCCGTCAATGTTCTTCCAATCGAGTCATCACGGACGAATACGGTAGGATTATTTCACCCAGGTAATCTGAGCGATCACAGAATCTAGTCTGATACTTTGTATCAACTCAATAGAACAAATCGAATCTGGTCTGATCCAAAGTATCACACCAGATTCTGTGATCGTTAAGGTTACTTGGGTGAAGTAGTTCTCCAATATTCTTCCGGGATGATTCGGTTGGAAGAGTATTGGGGCTTCAGCTGATACATCCCTGGTTCGAAATCTGGCCCGAACATTTTTCATCCATTTGGAAAATTTACAAATCATGTACCAATTAATAAAAATAAATTTATACATTTCTTAAATTTGTAGAAATTTTTCATTTAAATCATTGTGAAAGTGTTATATCGTCATTAATGTTATGATTAATGCAAATAGCATTTATTCATTTATAATTTCGTACATATTTCCATACTTTTTTAATTTCTGTTTTATTGTGTGTTTTGTTGTACATGACGACATGTTTAAACAATATGTCGTTTACTGTGTTTCCATAATAGCAATATTACACACACACACACACATATATATTTATATTAATAAAAATCATTAATATAAATACATGTTAATAAAAAGGAGTAATATATATATTAAAAAATCATTTTGTACAAAATGTAAATTATATTAATCATATCTAGTTGTTAATTGCAGGTGGTTATCAAAATAATCGAAACACCCTAGATTTGGAAGGAATTCTTTATTAATATGGCGTAGGACCGCCTTTGGCATGTAATACAGCTTGGATTCGCCTGGGAATCGAATCATACAAATTCTGAATAGTGTTTAGAGGAATATTGTACCATTCTTCATGGAGATATTGTGAAAGTTCCGTGAGAGATGCCGGTGGACGATATCGATTCCGGATTGAAAGCTCTAAAATAGACCACAACGGTTCGATTATGTTGAGGTCTGGGGACTGTGCGGACCAAGGTAGATGTTCCACCTCATCCTCATGTTCATCAAACCCTGATTGCACAACTCTGGCTGCATGAATAGGGGCATTATTATCCTGGAAAATTCCATTTCCTGCAGGAAACAAAATTTGGATCATGGGATGGACCTGGTCAGCTAAAACTTCTCTATACTTCTCCCCAGTGATCCTTCCTTTCAGGGTTACTATTGGACCAGCAGAAAACCATGACACGGCTGCCCATACCATGACCGATCCACCTCTATGCTTGACAGTTGGACGGAGGCAATCAGGATCATACGCTTGTGCAGGTGTTCTCTAGACATGTACCCGTCCTGTTATGGGGGAAAATGTAAAAGATGATTCGTCTGACCATATAACAGTCTTCCACTTATCAATCGACCAGGTTTTGTGGTTGTGGCACCAATCTACACGACGTTTGGCATTAGCATCTGTGACAAGTGGCTTGGGAATTGCTGTTCTGTCGTAAATGTTCTCTTTATGAAGGTATCTCCGAACTGTAATTGTTGGAGAATCCAGATGCTGATTGAGCTCTGCGGTCACTTTGGCTGCAGTTGTTTTCTTTTTAGACATTACAATCCGCTTCAATACCCGTCTGTCTCTTTCACTCAGCTTCTCCTTTCATCCACTATTTTGCTTTGCTGAGCTTGTCTTTCCGCGCTGTGTGTATGCTGTCATAACGCCTATAAGCTGGGATGTTTCGGTCACCGTTGCTCCAGCTAGTCCGGCTCCTACAATTTTGCCTCTTTGAAAATCTATGAGGTCTGACATTTTACGCTACTGACAAAAAAAATCAAAACGTAGACAACTCTTCTAGAGCTCTCTCATACTACCTAATACATGCACTTTTTATATTAAAAAAATCTGGTAGCTAAGATTATATTTTAATGCTTACGAAGGGAATTCTTAAATGTACCTTTCATTCACAAGTGTTTCCATTATTTGATAACCACCTGTATAACAAATAGTATAAATAATTTCGTAAAATAAAAATACAATTTTAAATTTGTAGTTATTAAACTGAAACGATATCAAACTGCAACTTTCAATTTCTAAGTCGCATATGGAACGTTAGGTTACAACCGATTTTAAGGGAACTGAAATAATAATGAAGTTATAAAGTTATCAAACATTTTTTATTATTTAATCAATAGAATTTTTTGTCGATCTACTTATACTTCTAATGCTGCACAGTCATAAACATTTCCAAAGATTTGGTGTAATGTATTAGTAATAACATGAACGCCTCCTGACTTGATAAACTTGGGGGTAGTCTAATTACTATAAATGAAATAACTCGATCCGAATTTTTTCAGTGTTTCTAATCCTGATGAGGGGCTCCTAAGATTCTCAAAAGTACTTGTGCTTAGATGTATGCTTGTGAATAATTAAATAAAGTAGGATTTCCTATGGTATTTTATAATTAAAAAAATATTCATACGATTTATATTTGTAAAAATAATAAAAATTAAAAAATATTAAAAAGTGATTTAAAGTTTTATAATGGTGTCTTAAAATTTCAAATGGTTTTTTTAAGTAATGTATGTTAAGTCGAGTATCTTCTTCTTTTTAATTATAAGGGAAATTAAAATAATATGAAACTTAGGAACTAGGAGGAATCTAGATGTGAAAGGCATTTGAATGGACTTTTATTTTACTGCATTCTATTTCAATAACATTTTTGTATACTCGAATATTTTTCTTTTCAGTTGTAGCCCTTAATTCATATAACTATTTTTATTGTAACTACTAGACTGTAAATCTGAAAAAAATCATATTTATTAGCTCCCCATAGTTCATCGCTGAAACACTTGCTGTTATTAAGCAATGTTTTTTTTTTTTTTTTTTTTTTTTTTTTTTTTTTTTTTTTTTTTTTTTTTTTTGCGCAAAGAAAAACTACTAATAAAAAATCACAAAAAATTTTAAATTAAGGTAAATGATCCTTAATTTTAATTTGTTATGCAACACATAATTCCAGAATAACGTAATGAATCTGAAACTAATGCATTTAACTTAAAGCAAATATTATCTTCCATTCTAAATATACACTTTTAAGTAAAATAAATTATGCAATAAAATTTCCTGAAATGGTGTAAACTTGCGTCATCCATGTAATTAATGTGGTCTGAACTAACATAAGTGCCAAAATTTTCTAATGTGTTTAAATAAACTTTTTTCCTTAATGCTAAATTAAATATCTTAAATTCAAAATTTTCAGTCAATAATGCTAAATAAATAAATGGATGTGTTTCTTAAAGAAATGCATTAATTTCAAAAATACTTTTAGTTAATAAGAAATGAAAAGTTAGCTTATTAAACTTCTGAACATTACTTTAACTTCATATAACAGGATTAAGTAATTGTACATAAAATATTCATATTTTGGTGTTTGTGCTACTTATGTATACATGGAAATCGCTTCAAAGTTAAATATTTAGTCATATAATATTGTTTAGTTTCGGGAAAGTACAGACGTTACGTGTTACTTTTTACATTATATTTTTTCATTATTTTTTAGATTATAAATAACATTTGAATTTTATATAAAATAATTTGCGAATAAATAAAGTGTAGAAGCTAAGAAATTTCAAAACAGTTTAAAAATTTTATAAATTTAACATTTTAAGAATGTTTCAAGTAGTACATTTAATTTTTTAAAATGGAAACGTACATATTTACTTTTTTGTTTCAGACCCATATTGAAAATTTCGGTTTCTACGTATTTTTATGGTACATACTGGTTGTCCCAAAAATGACTGATGGATTTTAAAATTCAATAACTTGCAAACGGTGACAGCTATTTAAAAAAAAATTTGCAGGAGTGTTATGTATAATGTCAGGGTTTTTTATCGTAATTTTTTATTTTAGTTCGCATATCAAACAATAGGTGGCGCTGACGGCGATTGAAGGCCAGGTGATCAAAGCTGAGTGAAGCGTCGACCTGGCCTTCAATCGCCTTCAGTGCCCCCTATTGTTTGATATGCGAACTAAAATAAAAAATTACGGTAAAAAAACTCCTGACATTGTACATAACTTTGCTGCAAAAAAAAATTTAAGTAGCTGTCACCGTTTGCAAGTTATTGAATTTTAAAATCCACTAGTCATTTTTGGGACACCCGGTATTTGTATGTATATATTATATGAGGAGCCCAGAAGCCAAGGGGTAAAAGTGTCAAAATTGAAAAAAATGAGTTAAGTACACAGACTATCTGGAAATAAGTCTATTTATTTGTAGGTAAGAAGTTATGAGTGATTTTTTAATTATATACTGTGTTTTAGGGGTCAGTTACTTAACCTATTTCCCAAAACTGTGAAACGCTTGGAGGCCATAGGGTATAAGTGCAATTGTATCCATTAACGTCTACAGCAGAAGCGCGACCAACGTCATACAAGGCCATTTGCTTTTTTATACATTAAATAAATGTATTTCAACTGTTAACATGTCAGAAAATCATGCTTTAAGTGTAGATTTTGAAATACTTTCCAACACTCTCTGAAATCTTTAACACATTTACTGCCGATCACGCGCCAACATTAAGGGGCCACTCACGAGCCAGTATGTGATGTGGGGCAATGTCTCAATAGCCAATCACGCGCTGGCACGGGAAAATCTTTCACTGCTTCTTTGTTATAAAAAGTAAATCGGCTTCTGGGAAAAACCCACTTATACAGTGCGGCATTAACTATCATCACATCTTCACTTAAGCGGCAGCGAACGTGTTAAAAATCTTTGCTATTTAGGGTAATAGAGTGTTAATGTCCATAACCAAGCATGTATTCTAATAATTTTGAACAGCCTTAGGTTTTATCTGACGGTTGCTATGCACTGCATAATAGGGAAATTTAGTTTAGGAAGAAAACGCATAACAGTTTGAAATTTCTGTTTCAGCAGTTTTTACTAATAGATGAAAACACTCTTGTATACTTTTGTTTATCCTGTAGTTTACTTTGAACCTCTATTATATGCCAGTATTTAGCTAAAATTTAGTTAAAACTAAAACACTCTTAAGACTACTGAAATCACATTTCCAGAAATTAGCATAAATAGATGACAATGCATAAAATTTTGTGCATGACCCTGTATATCATTTAATCAATGTTTTGCAAGCATTTTTTAGCAAACTGAATGTAGTTCAGCTTAGAAACATATGACTTATTTAAAAGCAATCTTTAAGTAAATTACGCTCATGTTCAATAACCTTTACGAAATCTTTTGTATAGCTCTGTATATGAACTATAGAATTTATATGAACATATGCATACATAATAATATGTATAAATTTAGTGAAACTTAAAAGTGCAAATCATCAATAAAAATTCATTTCGTCCATCCATCAATCATCATCGATAATATACAGTACTTCGGATAGAATATACTATTTGAAAGCTTTTTTTGTGTGCCTGTAAACACTGAGTACTTCGCATTATGCGCGAAATAACTTATATTAAGCGTCTGCAGTGTATATCAATTTTATTATACATGAAAATTGTAATATAATTAAAATATGTTGTAAAAAATTCCCGCTTTATCATTAGATAATGTAAATCTTTTGTGTAGCCCTGTAAATAAAAAATATCTATTCTTTTCACCTTATATTTTAAAAAATGTTTATTTTAATGCAATTCGTAAATGCATATAAATTTTAATGTGTTTGACAGGTTGTAACTTCTTTAAAATTCATTTGAAACGATTTTTCCCATAACCCGTAATTTAACGGAAAACTTTTGATTGTCCCTGTAAATAAACTAATCGTGTTAGAAACTTCATTTGCAATAGGTTTGTGTTGAGGTAAACGTGAATAATTCCCAAAAATTTCATGACAATCCGGGTATATTTACGAGAATTAAAGCACGGACAGCAAACTAAACTCACATTCACTTTTCAGTTTTGTTGGAAAGTGTTTAAAAATATAAATTTCAATGTTTCAAAATTTATGATAAAATTTTAAAATTTATATTAGAACAAAAAAATTTCCTTTCATTCATTTATATCAATATCCTTCATTTTTTTCGTAAATTCATTTTTTATTTAATAATTTTTCCGTTTTTGAATTTATATTAAAACAAAATTTTGTCCTTTCATTTATGTGTATCAACATTGTTCTTAATTTTTTCATAAATACAATTTTTTATTTCATAATTTTTGCGTTTTTTGTACTCATTCGGCACTTGTACCTTTAGTTTCCAAGAACTTTTCACTACTGTTTGGAAGCCAAGGGATACAAGTGCCGAATGATGATAAACATTGTTTAGTTATAAATAAAAAGAAAAATTGTATTCCACATTTTTTAAAACAGTTATTGAAATAAGAGTTCAAAGATCATTAAGATTTAAGCAAAAGTTTCATATCTCAATTCATTCAATTAGAATATGAGGATACCTCATATATGAGGATCCCAGAAGCCAAGAGATACCAGTGACAAAATTTAGATTTCGAGTAAATTGAGTTTGAAGTTAAACATCAACTGTAATCGAATGAATTGAGGTAGAAAACTTTTGCTTATTTCTTGGTGATCTTTAAACTTTTATTTCAATAACTGCTTGAAAAAAAGTGGAGTACAATGTGTTTTAAATTCTAACTAAGCAATGTTTAACATCAGTCGGCACTTGTACCCTTCGGTTTCCATGCAGTAATGAAAACAGCTTGGAGGCCATAGGGTACAAGTGCCGAATGAATAGAAGAAATGAAAAGTTATGAAATAAAAATAATAAATTTTTATGAAAAAATTAAAAGCCATGTTGATATAAATAAATGAAAGAACAAATTTTTTTTTAATAAAAGTTTTATAAAGAAAAAATTATGAAATAAAAAATGAATTTACGAAAAATTTATAAACAATGTTGATATAAATGAATGAAAGAAAAAACTTTTGTTCAAATATAAATTTTAAAATTTTATTATAAGTTTTGAAATGTCGGAATTTTATAATTTTTAACACTTTCAAACAAAGTTGAAAAGTGAATATGATTTTGGTTTGTCTGTTCGTCCGTCCGCGTCTTAACTCTCGTAAATATATTCGGATTGCCCTGAAAATTTAGGGAATTATTCACATTTACTTCAATACGAACCTATTGCAAAAGAAGTTCTTAACACGATTAATTTATTTACAGGGACAATTAAAAGTTTACCGTGTCATTACGGGTTACGAAAAAATCGTTTCAAATGAATTTTAAAGAAGTTACACCTTGTCACATATTAAAATTTATATGCATTTACAAATTGCATTAAAATAAACGTCCTGTAAAATATGATGTGTAAAGAGTAGTTTTTATTTATTTACAGGGCCACACAAAAGGTTTCCATAACCTAATGGTAAAGAGGAAATTGTTTGCGACATATTTTAATTATATTACAATTTTCATGTATAATATAATTGATGTACGTCACTGAGGCTTAATATAAGTTCGCGCATAATACTAAATACACAGTATTTACAGGGACACAAAAAAAATTCAAATAGTATATTTTATTCGAACTAGTGTATATTATCGATGATGATTGATGGATGGACGATATGTCTTTTTAATTAGGATTTGTGCTTTTAAGTTCCACTAAATTTATATACATTATATAGTACGCATAAATGCTATAGTTCATATACAGGGCAATACAAAAGATCTCGTAAAGGTCACTGAACATGAGCGTAATTTACTTGAAGATTGCTTTTAAATAAGTTATGTATTTTTATGTTGAACTGCATTCAGTTTATTAAGAAATGCTTTTAAAATATAGATAAAATGGTATTCAGGATCACGCACAAAAATTTATGCATGTTCATATATGGATGATAATTTCTGGAAATGTGATTTCAGTAGGCTTAACAGTTCTTTAGTTTGAACTAAATTTTAAATAAATACTGGTTCAAGGTAAAGTACAGGAGAAACAAAATTATACAAATATGTTTCCATCTATTAGTATAAACTGTTGAAAGAGAAATTTCAAACTGTTACGCGTTTTCTTGATAAACTAAATTTCCCTATTATACAATATATATCAACCGACAGATAAAACAAATGGCTGTTCGAAAGTATTAGAATACATATTTGGCTATGGATAGTAATACTTTATTACCCTAAATAGCGAAGATTTTTAAAGATTTCAGGGAGTGTTGGAAAGTGTTTCATAATCTATGGTTAACGAAGGATTTTTCTTACTTGTTAACAGTTAAAATGCATTTATTTAATGTATAGAAAAGCAAATGGCCTTGTAGGTCGTTAGTCGCGCTTCTGCTATATAGACGTAAACATATACAACTGCACTTATAACCCTTGGCTTCCACGCGTTTCATAGTTTTGGAAAAGAGGTTAAGTAATAACTGACCCCTAAAACGCAGTACATAATTAAAAAATCACTCATTACTCTTTACCTACAAAGAAATAGACTTATTTTCAGATAGCACGTGCACTTAACTCATTTTTTTAATTTTGTCACTTATACCCCTTGGCTTCTGGGCTCCTCATATATTCCGATTATGAATAATATCTTAAACTACTGGGCCGATTCGCACGAAAAATGCCTCTTGTATTAAAACGAGCATAAGAAAAAGATCTTTTGAATTCAAGAAATTTTGTGTTTATAGGGTAAATCAAACACTGTACTGAAAAGTCTGTTTGCGATAGATCAAAACATTTTTACGCGATTTTCATCAATCATGTTTTCTATGCTAATTTAAGCAAGAGGAAAATAGTCTTGCTAGGTTTCAAATTCGAACACAAGAAATCAATAATGAAATTTTATTTTAAATTTTTAAATGGTCGTGCATTATTAGTACCTATTAGTACTTACGACGATCCCATGGGATCGTTCCCGTAGCGGGTATATAAGCTTGCGTTTCTCTGTCTCTTCGCTCAGTTTTCCTCTTTCTATCTCACTGATGAAGAATCTCGATAGTAGATTCGACTCAGCTGTTTGCTACATTTTCATAGATTATTTGTGCATTTATAATCGGTGTTTTATATCTTTAAATCGTAGTTTTTTATCTATTATTTTTAAGAGTCTTTTCAGATTTATGTAGAAAACACAAGTTTTTCTTACCGCCCTAGGACGGAAATTTACATTAATCAAAATATAATGTGCATAATACAAAGCTAAATGTAAAGAGCAATTTTAACGAAAATCTCAAAAATACAGCATAAAAACTCTCAAAATTATCGTCGATAGAATGATCTATAAATCCGTTTTTCCCGAAGCGAAGCAAAAAGTTAAGGAGCTGTAACCAAATATAGTACGAATAATGTTGTATGCTGCTGATAGAGTGTAACAGATAGGAATATTTGAACACAGCCATTCATCTTTTAGCTTTCTTTTAAGAAAAACAAATTCTAACCTTATTTTATCGACGACCATTTTCAGAATTTTCAAAGAATACCTTTGAGACTTTGACTGAGTTTGTTCTATACATTTAGCTAGGTTATGGACTTCAGGCTTTCACGCATGCAAAATGAAGCATTATATAATAAACGTGTACCTTTTTTCGCCTAGATTTTATTGCATTTTAATTATGATTGCAGGGTGTTGTGAATAATATTATTTGTCATAATTTCTGAAATAATTTTTTTTTTTTTTTTTTTTTTTTTTTTTTTTTTTTTACATTAAGAAATTTTGAAATTCTAAGCAAAAAAATTGGCAAAACTTTGTTACATTTTTATAAATATATTATTTTTGCTACGTCTATACATCCTATTATTTTTAAAAAGAATACATTATATTAGAATAAACCTCTTAAACATGTTTTACAGTTAAAATGCTTTTGATACATTACTTTACTCAGAGTTATCCAAAAGATATTCGCTATTTTTCTATTTGTTGTAGGTTTTTTGTGGGCTGTCAGAAAAATCTCTTCGCAACCTAATAGAGTATTTCTATTAGGTTTCTATTACTGTGCTAATTGATGACCTCAACTATTCTGTTACATACACCTAGAGTTATAGGATGATTCATCTTGTATCTTTTTTAAATATGTAACAAAACGTCTATGCACATTTAATTCCTTTTTTAAAAATAGGTATGTATTTATAGGCAACATTTTAATTATTACTATAGTACCTGTACCCTATATGGACACCTTAAGGAAAAAATATTTTTTTTTTACCCCCATGTACAAGTCAGAAGACTCCAAAAATATATGTTTCCACTATCCTTGGACTATTGACTATCATTATTAGAATTAGCGACCTTGTAATTATTCTGGTTTAATTTATATGATAAAAACAAAAAATGTTTACAAGTGTCCATATAAGGAACTACCTGTCCCTATTATGGACAGGTTTTTCCTTATTGACTTTCTACACAGTGTGTATGGAAGAGCCACTTTTCCAAGGGATTTTAGAGGAGAGGGATTAAAAAAATATATCTTAAAGTATTCGGAGGAGGAGGTGGGACAGTAAATATCTTTAGAACTTGCATTTTCGAAAGGGGGGGATCATTTTCGACTTTTACCCTTCGAAGACCCATGCAAAGCCCCTTAGTTACTAATATTATGAAATAATATTGTTGGCTTTGCTTAGCTTTATAGCATCTGTCTGCAAATTTACATCTGTTATTACCCAGTCCTCACAGCATGGACAAATAGAAACTTTTTCACCATGGGCAGTAAGTCCCATAAAATCCTCATGAACATATCTGCCACATGTGATGCATGGCCACATGTTTGATAAAGCATCAATACTGCAAAAGAAGCCGTACCAGCTCTCTTTTCTTGAGGAAGTCATACCATTGGTGCCTATGATTTCGCCAAGAGATATCCTACTGGCGGGGGGTAATAAGTAATTAAGATCAGCACATCTCGAAACAGCAGGTTTACTCGTAAATAGCGAATAGCACGCTTTTTTACACTTTCCAGCCTTAATTATCTTTTCAACTGCTTTTCTTCGCGAAAATGTTGAGCCATCTCTCGATTAAAATTATTACCTTTAAAAATATTAGGGGTGTCCATATTGAGAGCCCTGTCCATATAGGATACAAATACCTTATAAACTAAAGTTTATGAATTTCATATTTTACCTTAAAATTAGAAACATTTGAAAGGAAAAATTAAAAGAGAATGTAATTTATTATTATTTCATTGAAAACATAATATTTAAACTTAACCTCAATAGAATAAAAAAAATAATCAATCTTAAAGCGGTAAATCTACCCACGATCTAATGTCAAACCTTCGGACATGGAGTATCGACAGTCGTATATTTACTATCTGTTTAGGAAATTGTTATTATTAATTGCTGTTTTATGTGTGCTCTTTTTTTCAAATGTCTCTTTTTGCAATAGTTGTCAAAATATTTTAAAATTATATACTTATATAAAATCTATCTCACCGCTCCAGATATTTAAACATGTATTGCATTTTAGGCATATATTTTAGAAATATATCGATAACTAAACAATAAACAGACATCCTTTAAAATAATGTACACTAAAACGAAGTTATTCAAGTCAATATTATAAATTTTTACTAAATCTACGAATTCATTCAATTCCCATAAGTTTAACATTGGCCAGAGGAATTGGTGAGTTGATTGATAATTAAAATGTAGTTCTTTAAAAATATATACATATGCGAAATGATTATAGACAGAAATACATACATATATGGTTCATTCTCAGATAAGGAAAATTTTATGACATTGACCAATAAAAGAAAAATCAATGAGTCTATCATGAATGTTTTAATTTTATTTTTATAAATAGATAAAGAACTACATTCTGCAACAGTTTAAACATGAGAGAAATAATAATTTTAATATTAAAAAATAAAAAGTTGCAAATGTCATTACCATAGCATGTTCCTAACTTCAAGTTTAATAATTCAAAATTACATATTGAAGTGTTGGAAAGACTTTGAGCTAAAACAACAACAATGTAATAAATTTTTACCTCTCTACTTATGATATAATTAATATTTTAGCTTCCAAACATTGTTTCCTCTTAATTTTAATTAAATAAATTTTGTCCTTGGCGTTGATGGTCATTACCATGGTGCAAAGTGTTTACTTTCATAGTCCGCAGTGACCGCCAGAGTATACTTGTAGGTGCTGTATTGTAGAGTAGCACATGTTCTTACAAGCAGTGGTGTCTAACTTTTTTGCAATAGGTATGTACAGTTTCATTTTGATATGTATTTTTTATGCGTCATTACCATGTTTCATTTGACTAAAATATAATAATACAAATTATTAACTGTATTAATTGAATTATATAGATCTCTAGAACTTTTTGAAAGTAAATGCACTATAAACCTTTAATTGTCATAAACATGGTAATTGCCAACAGGCCATGGAAATGAGAAATTTCAAGACTTTTTGTGTTTTCTAGTATTACTTCACAAAAATGATCATCAATAACATAAATTTGAGTTACTATAAAGATTTAAACTTACTGACTAATTATTTAAAAATTAATTAAATCCGATAATACCAAACAATCATTTTAATTTATCTTTGTAACCAAAAAGTATTTTCTTTTACTTTATTAAACTTTATATTTATTTCATGAATGATATTAACAAGTGGGTCAATGATTAAATATAAATTTCTTAATTTTTAATGTACTTATATTTCATGAATTTGAATTTTAAATTAATTGGTTTCATCTTCCAATTATTAATTTGGGTTTCTATAAATAAAGTCATAAATACGGCTAACGATTTCTGCTGATATTTTTCTCATGATTTTAGACATGCAAACATTCCATTATTACAAAAAAAAAAAAAAAAAAAAAAAAAAAAAAATAGAAAATTAATTTTTCTCCATACATATATGTGTGTGTTTGCGCGCGCACGTAACAGATGGGAAGAATGTAAACAAAATTTATTCAAAATTATGTAGTAAGGCATAATTCAGTATTCTTATATGATACTTGAACACTTAAAACAGATAAAAGCTTTAAAAAAATAGTTGTTACGTTTATAAAAATTGGATAACATTAAAAAGAAGATTACGATTAGGAAAAGAAGTAAGAACAATAGTAATGAGACGTTTTACAATCTTTAATTAATGTAATTAAAAATAAAGAAGAAAATAACAAGAACAACATGCATTGATTTTATCTCTTAAGTAATCTCCCTTTTTTCTATTTAAAAAAAAAAATTCTGAAAAAAAGAAAAAAATATCTTTTTTTTTTTCTCCAGGAGACATGAAAAACTGTCAAACTTGTTTTATTAAAACGCTTTGCAATTAAAAAAAAAAACAGTTTACTTAAAAAAATAACCATGTTGATAAAAAAAATAAAATAACACTTTTTATTTTAATAATTTGGGGACATTTTAAATTTTTTATATTTTATTCTATAAAAAATAGCTATGATAAAACTATGATTCACTGCGCTATAACATTAATGTTTTAATGTACTAATAGCTATTTTACGTATTTCTAAAATATGAAATATTTGGAAGATTAATACGACTGGATTAAACTAACATAGCAAATTTCGGTATCGTATTTTTGATTATCATAAATTATTACTTTTAACTATCTTTAAATTTAAAAATAGAAAAAACATGTTAGAAATAAACGTTTCAGAAGTGTGTCATAAAGCTTTAAACATTATCACTTTTATATATTTTACTGTTAAATGCACTTATTCACACACACACACACACACACACACACACAAAAAAAAAAAAAAAAAAAAAAAAAAAAAAAAGAAAAAAAATTCCGGCTAATTTACGGCAAAAAGTGCTGGCAATATTGCAACATTGTTGGCAGCAATTTTTGCCGTAAATTAACGATTTTTTTTACAGTGTCTGAACACACTTAGTAAAGTGATGCTTGTAAAAATGATACTTTTCGGCTTGCCGGGCACCACCGTTAAATATACACATGTATAAATATCTATATGTAAATATACATATATGCATACATGCATGTAGGTATTTTTTCGATAGTTTGTAAGTATGAACATATGAAGCGGAATATGAAAATCATTAAATTTAATTAAAAATTAATTGCAAATGAAAACGCAATGTTTTCAAAAGTTTCCGAGTATCTTGACAAGTTCTGAATAAAATGGCGTTATAATGGAAAATAACTGTGATGAACGACATTTACAATTGATATTTTGTAGTCATATTTTAGAAATAAATACTGTGGTACAGCATAGTGGCATCGACTCAATGAACGGTTATAAGTTGTCTACGGTAAGCTTTTTCTACTCTTGCAATTTTGGAGAACATTCTGTTGAATTGGAATATTTTTAATTCTGAAAACTTTTGTGAAGTTTATTCCAAAGATTTTGTATTTGATTCAGATCGGGTGATTGAACTGATCATTTCAAGCAGTTTTTTTCTTCTAAAGTCCAAGATTCGAGCTTGCATGCATACTTTTGGCCATTTTCATGATATAGAACTTTTTCCTCTGATAAGGCAACAAATGATCTTGCAAGATTTCTTATACATTATACTATTCTATATATTCTATATGTCTTGCACCGAATTTCAAGTAACAGATCGACACTTTTTCCAGAAAATGCTCCCCACATCATAACGTGTCCTCCGCCATCCTTCATTTTAGAAATAACATATCTCGAATCAAGTCTTTTGTTTTCGGATCATCGGACGTGGTGTTTGTTATAACTCTCGAAAATATTTAATTTCGGTTCATTTTAAACTAGTTCGTTTTTCCCGTTGTCCCTTAATCAGTCTTTCTGTTCCTACGAAACGCCAATCGAGCACTTTCTCTTTATTATTACTATTATTTTATTTATGAAAATTTTTTTAACGCGGACTCTTTCATAATGTGCTCGATAACGCAAGCGTCTTGATAGATTGACCGACTCATTTGAGGAATATTTTCACTCCATAAATCGCAGGATATTGCAACAGCATTTTTTATAAGGGTCATCCACACCTATTCTCGTGTTCACAGGCTCGTGATAAATTTGTTAAATAGTCATTTTCAAGGGTTTCCCAAACCGAAACAAGTCCTATAGAGGCCATTGACATTTTTAGATTAAAAAAATATCGTTCGCAGTAGATTTACCTTTCGGTAACTTTGCCACAATTGCATGAGAGGATTGATCCTTTAGCGACAAACAAATCACTCGTTTCTTAGAAAATATTTTTGAACTTTTGATTTTTTAAATTCAATTACATTACTGATGAATATTGATTCACAAACACAGCAAAAAAATAAAAACACTATACTTACAGCAAAAATAAATGAATGACGAATGGCCGGAAACTTTTGCACACGCGAATTTCAAATTCCTTCCCTTTGCATCTAATGTCTTCAGATTCCAATCGTAATGATCACATGGTCGGAGATTACTTACATATTCCTTACTTTTGGAACAATTTCACTTGTTTTTTTCTTAAACTTTCTGCCAAATCAAAAAAACTAACTAACCGGAAACTTTTGACAGCCATTGTATAAATATCTATATAGGTAAGTATATATACATATTATGTGTATGTATATATAACAGCGGTGCCCGGATAAAATAAAACAACAGTAAAAATTTCCAAAAATATAATTTTTTTAGCTGCTTCTTAATTCACTAGTGCGCAAAATAACTATTTATCCGTTTCATGCAATTCAGTAAACATTAGTTTTACCACATTTAATATTGGTATACACAATTCGAAGCTAAAGGAATAATTCAAATGAGAACTAAACTTATTTAATCTTTAAGTATTGAAACAGTAATTGTGGCTTAATATTTTGAGCTTTCCTTCAGTCCTCTCTATTGAAAAATGAATAAAAGCCTCGATTAACTCACATGATATTCTTTTTGTATTAAATTTTTTGTGCAATATTATTAAAATAAAATTCGACTTATTCAAAGGTCTGTGACAAACTAATAACTGCTAGTCAAACTCTTAATATGGAAAAAAAAGTAGCGGTCTGTGAGACGTTATAACATAAATTAGAGGCTCATATAAAGTGAGAAAAGCAATCCCCACCCTTCGTAAATTCCATGAACAAGCTCTAAAAATTATTTCTGAAAATCTGTTTTTTTTTTTTTTTTTTCAATAAACCGGTATACACAATTTATAGCCAATCGGATAACATTAACGAAAGCTGATTTTCTTTAATCTAAACTTGGAGAGATTATTTCCCCTTACCTGATGCTTCTTATATTCTATATACAGAATCTAAAAACTAATTTTTAAGCGCTTGCTTACAATAATCCGGTATGTAAAATTTTTAAGCAATCGGACAATTCTAATTAAGGCTGAACTTCTTTAATCTAAATTAAGAGAGATAGTTAACTTCTCATCCTTATATTCCATGCACAAACTTTAAAAACTAACTTGTGATACTAAAATAAAATGATTGGAAACTGACAGAAAGTATTACTTATATAAGCATTATTTATAAAAATTTCCTATTTGTTATACAAATATTCCTAGGGAATGCCATAATCAACTAAAATAAAGAAGAAAAAAACGATTTTTTCAAAAACTCTGAAAATAACTATATTCTCATGCATAAAGTTATCTGATAATAACAATTAGGTCGTCTTACTTCGATTTATAAATGAGGCATACATCCCTGAGTCAAAGTGGGTTAAGTTTTCTTTCAACCCGGGATAGATGCCCCAACCAATAACTGTGGAACTAGCAAAAAAAAAAAAAAAAAAAAAAAAAAAATACTGCAATCAACACTAACACATAACTTCATAAGAGATGTAAATTTTCATATATGCTTTAGTTAAAATTCCTACGATATATATTATGACAAAATCCTATTATAAAACAAATAAAGATTTTTCACAAAAAATTACAGGATATATTCTCCACTGATTATAATTATAAAGATTTCTGAAATGCGGTACATATTACGATGCAAACATATTTTTTATACCAAGACGCCGGCTGTAGAGATAGCATAAATGTCAGAATAACGTAATACCAGTATATCCAGTTCAAACTTTGTTTTTTCGTCGATTAAATTTTTACATCATTTGAAATTTCTGCTTTGATTGATTAGACTCTTAAATTGAGGTACAATTAAAATTCAAGCTTTTAAAACTTAATATCCCTTGCTCTCATTGTAAATCATTGTAAGAAAATTTTCAATGTATTACGCTCAAATCAGTGAATTTTTAAAGTAGTATACCATTTGTTTATTACTCAATGTAACTTATTAAGCAATAAATTAAGAAATAAGTTTTTGAAAAGTTTAAAAATTATACGGTAATTGCGTACATTTTTTAATGTTACAGTTAAGCTCTGATCATCATTTGTATTTTTTTTCTTTACATAAACAGAACATATTTAGCATTTAATATAAGAATAAAATATTTCATAAATTATATAAAATGGAACGATTCCATTAAAACTCACCTCGTTTAATGCTGAATATTTTATACTACGTTATAAATTAATAGTGTTGAGTATTTTATGTGCTTATATAAATTAAGATTAATTATAATAATAAAAGTTTTACACAGTAAAATGCTTGCAGAATTTTTTATAATATTAAAAAAAATAACGTTTTTAATTAAGTGGCTGTAAGTAAAAGTTTATTTTTTCCCTCATAAACAAATACATGTTGTCCGTTAAAACATTGTTATAAATTTGGATGTTTCGTAAATTAAGAGACAGCGAGAAGAAGCAATAAACTTCTAAACATTCTTGAAGCGTCCATTAAGGTAATGTAAAAACCTTTTTTTTCTTTTTAAGAAATGTATCTTTTTATGCGTTTTAACCGATTTTGACTCTTATAAAGATGCGTAAGGTGTCACTTAATCTGACAGTAAAGCTTATCCCTATTATCAATATTAAAACTTCGTTAATGTTGAAAAACTTTTGTTTTATTTTCAATCTGTATTTTTGCGTTTAATGTTTTAATTAGCACAGTTGCATAGAAGAATAACGTATAGCAGTTTAAGTATTTAACAGCTAATTTTCTCAAAATAATCAGTACTCTGTCTAAAGCGTACAGTTAAATTGATATATTTTCTGCATTATTTTAGCACATTATGTACCGTAAAATGGGGTGAATAGGGACAGCGGGGTGAATAGGAACGAAACCTACCGGTCATACAAATAAATTCATTATAAATATGTGAGATGATATTTTTAGTTGTCAATTTTTACAAGAAGATAATAACATTAAGAGTTGGTAAATTCAGTTTTGACATGTTGGCATTACTACTGGGGTATATAAAAAACTTCAAGAGTATCCTCAAAAACCTCATTTTTTCAACGTCTTCAAAACTTTGTATGTAGCTATAGTATTTTTCGTATTCTAAAACTAAGAGAGGGGATTTTTAATTAATGATAGACCTGTAAACGATATGCTGTAATAAATTCTATTTAATTTTAAACTACATAATGAAAAAATGAAAAATGGCTTGTAACATCAGAGGTTTAAGATTTACGGGGTGAAACGGAACACGTTTTCTCCCATGGTTTATTTTTCTATATAGTAATAGTTTCATGTAATATGTGAAAATATAAGTATTAATATGTATTGTAACAATATTTTGTTTGTTCTAATTACTTGAAGAGTTTAAAGGTGCCAAGAAATTACTTGGTTAAACAAAAAAGTCAACGCCTAATCGAACAGACATGGAACACACAATAAAATAACTTAAAAATAGCTAATTAGTTAGAAAAACTGCACAGAATTATTCTCTGATATCCACAACATTACACAAACATCTCAAAATGAAAAACCAATTAAAAAAGAGAGGGATGCAAACAGTACTAAGGGATGGGGATGAGGACGTATTAGTAGATCGTATTAATACATGCAGCGATTGGGGCTACTCAATAGATTCACTTACCCAATGACTACTAGTAAAGGATAACACAGAACAGGGCTGAATTTGTATTAAATTCTACTTCTGCAAATCGAATATAATTTCTTAAAATAAATTTTAATTTTTATTGATTTCAAAGTTATTTTCAAAGTTTTAATAGGGCATATCTTTACTTGTATATAAAATAAAGGCTTGGTTTCACAATCACTACGTGTTCCTATTCCTCCCTTATCATTATTACCCGTTTTTATTAACCCTATTAAGGTTTGAATCGGAATAAATAAAGATTATAACATTTGTTCTGATTCACCCCTATCTGCGGGGTGAATCGGAACACCATTAAAAAACTAAATAATTTATATATAAAGAATAAAAATGTTTCGTTTTTGCTTAAAATGTAAAGAACAAAACAAGACAGAAGTTTGTAGTACAAAAATAAAAAAATTAAAATATCAGTTGTTGCTTTTTTTAACGTTGAAGTTGGAAAGTGTTCCGATTCACCCCATTTTACGGTATAATTTTTAATGCTATTGTTAATTACATAATTTTTAAATGTTTTTGTCGATAAAATTATGATTCCTATTTACTGCAATAAGAATAGCAGGTACACATGGTTGAGGAACGAAAAAACCCTATAAAATACTATTTATACAGGGTGGTCATAAAAAAACTTTACCGATATATGGAGCTCTAGCGGACAGTCCGATTAACCGATCGAGGAAAAATTTCAGATACAGCTATTCAGAGGTGTGAGCTCAAGATTCTGTGAACGACAACAAAATGGCGCTCACGGTTACGGTTATAGTTATAGACACTCGAAATTTTCCAATGGCAACACCCATTTTTTTTCAACGCAAAATGTTCATCGCATGCGAATACCCTAACGAGCGTTGGAACGGTATGGTTGCTGCAATAAACGGACGCATTATGCTCGCAAAAAATCAACTCTACGAACGGCCCCCAAAAAACACGACCAAGACGCACGAAGAAAATTTGAATGTGACAGAGACAAAATACCAATCGCAAAACGTCGTTTGCAAGATAGTCAGCGTAGAAAACGAATAAAAAGTGGGGTTGGAATGTTAGTTCTTCAGTCAGAGCTCGCAGATGCCAACAAAATGAATTCGTTCGTGGTGAGTTGGTAAAACTATTATCAAAATTAGATGAATGCTGCGAAAACCTGGCGCGTTTACCTTCGAAACCATCGCCAAATACATGGTCATTGCATTTCAGAAGTTCTTCGTGATTTAGTAATGAAATTCGAAGAAATTGGCTGCACTTGTGATAGTCCCCGATCCGGACGACCAACTCTTCTTGAGGATACTGTTATGGATGTGCATCACATAGTGACCAGAGGACGTATGCAAAGTACAAAAGGTGAATCTCGTGTATTCGATATACCGAAATCAATGGTCTTAAAGTTACTGCGCTCTGTAATCCGCAAGTTTCCTTAACGATATCAGCACGCCCAGTTGTTGGAAGTGAGAGACCATCAACAACATATAGACTTTGTTAATTAATTTCTTATCCAATATGATGGAGATTACGATCGGTCTCTTTCATATTATGAACGGACGAGGCACATTTCATCTTAATTGGTAACGTCAATGGCCTCCACAACCCCCTGACCTCACTCCTATGGATTTCAGGTTCTGGAGATACCTAAAATCTCGCGTCTACGTGTGCAACCGGAAACTTTGCCAGATTTGAAAGATTCTATCAAACGAGAGATTGTAAACATCCCTCATGCGATGTAACGTTCGGCTGTACTGTCCACGGTCGCAACCATGCAATGTGTAGTTGCCTGTTATGGCACCTATGTGGAAAATGTGTAATCAAAATAAAAGTTTTATTTTCTCCGATCTGTATTGTAATCAGAGATTAGTGTACTGACTCAGTGTCATATGCAAATTTTCTCCTTGCGCCCAAATCGAGTTTTTTTATGGGAGGGGGGATTTGCAGAACAGTTTTTTGTGCCTGCATAACATGTCCATTTCTTGCGATACACGTGCGGTTCCAACTCTCTTTAGGGTTTTCGCATGCGCTGAGCATTTTGCGATGAAAAAAATGGGTGTTGCCATTGGAAAATTTTGAATATCTGTAACTATAACCGTAACCGTGAGCACCATTTTGTTGTCGTTCACAGAATCTCGAGCTCATACTTCTGAATAACTATATCTCAAATTTCACCTAGATCGGTTGTGCTGTCTGGCCGCTAGAGCTCCATATATCGGCAAAGTTTTTTTTATGACTACCCTGTATATAAGCCACTAAATGAAATATTATATTGTAAATAAAAACGTTTTCAAAACTTACAATTTACATGTGAAAAACTTTCAAAAGCGTTGAAATAATTTTTCCCGTATTATCTAGAATCTCGGACATTTAATTATGATAAAGATCATAAAGTGAGATGAAGAATGTTCATTACCTACGAGAAAATATAAGACAGGGTTCCAAATAATTACATTTGTTGTGCATAATTTAAAAAATCCCTGTCGGCTTGGCCTATAGGCGGAGGTAGATTTCGAAGAGTGCTCATTTCAAAAACAAAAAATAAAGTATGATTAGAGATAAACCCAGTTTAATAACTTCATTTGGCCGCTTATGAAAAATTCTTAATTTCATTTTTCTACAAAAACTGGTTACATCAGAATCATCTTAAGTGAAATTCAGCTCAAATGCCTATTTTGACAACATATTTTGAAATATATTCTGAATTTATTAAAAAATCAACCAAAACAGTACATTATATAGTTCCTAAATAACAAAAAACTGTCAATTGAATACGTTTCAGAGCAAAATTGAATTTAAAAATGAGTCATACAATAACCGATTTGTTATTTGAATAAATCCTTCATTCTTTAAACATAATCGCTTCGGAAAATTTTGTGCGAAATGTCCACTTTGACAGCATTTAAAAAAATATATTCTATCTTTATCAAAAAACTGGCCAATGCCTCACATTATATAATTCCTAAATAAGAGAGCATGTAAATTGGATACGTTTGAGAGCGAAAATGGATTTAAAAACGAGTCAGAAAAAACGCAATTTGTTATTTGAATACTTCCTTAAATTTTTAGTCTCGATGACTTCGGGAAATTCTGTTCAAAATACCCTTTTTGGAAGCCTTTTTTTGAAATATATTCTATCTTTATAAAAAAATGACCAATGCGTCACTTTATACAGTTTCTAAATAAGAGGATCTACTATTTGGATGCGTTTAAAATCAAAAATGAATTTAAAAATGAGTCAGAATATAAGCAGTTTGGATTTGAGGTTTTTGTTCTCCAACTCCTATTTTTGTTTAATTTATTTTTGTTATACGAATTGGTCCTATCAAAAACTTGTCAATATAAAAGTTGTAGATATTATTAAGAAGATGTAAAATCAATTTAATTAGATTTGATTGTTTAAAAATTGACAGAGTTATGGATTTTTTTTCTTTTTTCACCGCCCCCCCTTTTTTTTCTTTTCGTTTTTAATTTTTTTCGTCAGTAAAAGTTGTTCCTATCAAAAACTTGTATGTGCAAAAGTTTTAGATAATTTTGAGAACATTTATAAAACATTTAGTTGGACTTAATATCTTTAGAATTGAGGAAGTAATGAATTTTTTTTCTCCCCAAAACTCTGTTTTTTTCGTCCCTTGAGCCCATTTCTAAATTTATCAAAAATCTGTCACGCATAAACTTTTTGCCCATTTTTAAGAAGTAATATAAACTTTAAACCGATTCGATATCTATTTTATTTAAGAAGTTATGGCGTTTTTTCAATTTTCACAAAAACCCTCCCTATTTCTACCCCCTTGGACCGATTTTGCCCATTAACGAATTTAGCCGAGATTTTATACCATTTGATTTTATGTATTAGTTTGGAAGAGATTGAAGCAAAACTATAGAAGTTATCGTGCCCATAAGAAAGTGAGAGATATATATATAAACTTTTTTACTGATGGTAGTTTTGGGGTCTAGGGGTCATGATCGACGTAGATCTGCAAAAATTATTCAGAAATTCCAACATTGGTGCGGTTGCTATAGGTAGTATTTCATACGAAATCTACCTAAAATTGGGTGTAAATTAGGATATAATATTATTTTTTGTAGCAATTCATGATTAATATAAGTTTAAGTGTCCTTAAGGAGTTTCACATGTTTGGGTGATAGAAATTTTCAAAATTTGTTTTCTGGCCTGTTAAGATTGAACATCACTTTTCATTGTACGTCTTGTACAGTTTACATAAAATTTTAAATGCTTTTAACAGGTAAAATATTATTACAATACTTAATTAAGTTTGGGGTATCAAACACAGTTCGTTTAATGAATATTTTTGTACTACGCTAATAAATGAGGGAGAAATAATTTTATTTGTTTATATAAATGACGATTGCATAATAACAGAATTTTAACACAGAAAATTTTATAGCATTCATTAAAATAATATTTTTCATTAAGCTGTTTTAAATGAAAATTTAAACATTTTGTATCATAAACAAGCATGTGTTGTCTCTTAAAGCCTTATATTAAATTGTGATGTTTAGTAAATTGAAAGACAATAAGAAGTAATGATTATCTACTTGTTTTGAGCAGTTTATAATAAGGGTGTAAAAAGTTGTAATTTTTGAAAAAAGAAATTTATCACAGTTGTGTAATTTGCTATATTTCGTTAAGATCTATAAAGTGTCGCTAAAAATAATAATAGACCAATCCTTAGAAGCTATGCCTTAGAAGCTAATCCTTGTTGAAGATATGTTAATGTTAAAATTACTTTTTATTTTCCTTTTGGATTTTCGTACTCAGTGGTTCAAAGTAAATAAATAAATAAATTTATTAAAAAAACGAAGTAAATCTTTAACAATTGCATGTTTTAAATAAATACTTTGCTTACAGCTTAACAGCGGAGTTAAAATGATATACTTTCTGCAATGGTTTCAAACATTATTTAGAATCTCCAAATTTATTACTAAGATAACTTTTAGATAATCTTTTTTAGATAAGATTTTTTAATGCTTAGTACTATTAATACTAATAAGGCTATTAAATAACATTTTTTAATGATTAGTACCGATATTACTATAATACCCATGTGCCGTCAAAATAACAGCGTGATCATATATTTTTTAAATTGTTATTGAAAGAGAAAAAAAAAGTATAAAATCTCCCTATATAAAGAAAAAAAAGAAAAAAGAAATATTATAAATAAAAACATCTTCTAATTTTGCAATTGACAATGCAAAATTGTTTCAAATGTGACTTGAGGTTTTTATCCATATATTAACTAGAATTAGATGAATTTTATTATGAAAAAGGTCACAAGATTTAAAGAAAATATTATTTACATAATGGAAAGTATAAAATCTTTTCCCATAGACAACAATTTAAACTTGGGTACTTAAAAATTCGATATAAAATATTTATTTATTTTTTTATACTTTTTAGTTTTGTATAAATTCACAGTTAATAAGATATATATCTTATTAAGGAGTAACATTTCTTTAACTGGTTAAAATTTTCAAACTGTTTTTTCGTATGTTAAGTTTTAAGAGCATTTTAACGGACTGATAATTTTGATTATGAATGAGAGCACACATGAACTGGGATGCAACGGACTTTTTTTCTCTTATACCATCTACGTCATAATACCATTTCCTTTCATCGTCAAACATTTAAAAAATGAGTTCATTGTTACATTCTTAAAGCTTTAAATTTGAAAAATACATATACAGGTTTCGTACAGGTCCTGGAATTTTCTAATCAGGATATTCTGCGGCACCAGTATTTTCTTATGGAATATTATTTCTGAAATAGAGTGAATTTTCATACGTTTGAACTGAATTTATTTTGTTGTAAAAAATACTGATATTCCATTGGAAAAATAATGGTACCCCAACAAACCCTGACACATAATCTTTATTTAGTACATATAAGTAAGTCCAAAAATGATTAAACTTATTAAAATATCGATTATACAGGGTGTCCAGCAAATAACACCCTGATTCCAAAATTAAATTTCTCAAAATCAAAGATCGATAGTAATATGCTGTAAACGGTTTTTTTAGGTAAGCTGTAAAAAGCTTATACAGAAATTTCAAACGGTGAATATTTTGAAAAAATTGCGTTCTGATTGCATAGAATGCTTTGATTTGACATTTTTCTTGTTTTAGATTGCCTGCAGAGAAATAATTTTTCAGCTTACAGTGCAATATTTTAAAGATTTTTCGAAGTAAAGTTTTAGAATTTCGAAATTTCAAAAATTTAATTTAAAAAAACTATGAAATATGGCACTTTAAGCCGAAAGACACATTCTCTGGCAGCAATCTAAAGCAAGAAAAATGTCAAATCAAAGCATTCTTTGCAATCAGAACACAGTCTTTTCAAAATATTTACCATTCGGAACTTTTGTATAAGATTTTTACAGCTTACCTGATAAACAAACCGTTTACTGCATAATTCTATTGATCTTTGTTTTTGAGAAATTTAATTTTGAAATCAGGGTGTTATTTGCTGGACACCCTGTAACATAAATGTTTTATTATTATTATTATTATTATTATACTTACACTTTTCTTTGCTTTCCAAGTGGAAATCTTTTTATTTTGTCCTTACATGTTACATAAAAGAGCAAATATTTTGCATATAAAAAATGTAATGAAAATATTTAATTACTGAAACTATAAAGTTTTGAGTAATAAACCTAATTTATTTAATGCAGAATATTTTGTACAGCGCATGTAAAAGAACGAGAATGAGTATTTTATGTTCTCATATAAATCACGATTTTACATAATAGCAGACTTTTGACAGAAATTTTTATAGCATGCATTAAAATAATGTTTTTATTAAGTGGATTTAAGCAAAAGTTTAAACATTTTCTCAATAAACTTTAATGCAGTGTCTATTACAGCGTTATTCTTAATTGAGATGTTCAGAAAATTAACAGACAACGCGAAGAAACAATTAATATCTAACCACTCTTGAGCCGTTCATTATAAGGCATGTAAAAACGTTGTAAAAATTTTAAAATGTATTTTTGGTATATGTTATTAAACTCATTTTGGCTATCATAAAAATGCATAATCTGCCGCTAAAAATGATAGTTATAATTGTATATAGTTATGTATAGTAATGGTAGTTATTCCTTGCAAATAGTGTTGAAAATAAGTTAATAATGTCACGCTTTTTTCCTGGATTGCTTTAGTTATTGTATTGGATAAAGTGATTGTGCAAAACAATAATTATAAAAATTTAGCTATTTAACAGGTTTTTTTTTAAATGAATACATTATTTTAAAGCTTAGCAGCTAACTGAAAACGCATTTTCTGCTTTTTAAGTATATGTTATATAATTGTGTAGGTTATTTATTCAGTTTTATTACAGTTCCTTTATTCCATAAGTATTTTTCACGTTTTTTGTTAATTTAATCATGTATCATAAATACTGAAATACAAAAAAAAATTCAATACATGAAATACATGAAATACAAATTCATACACAGAGTTATTAGCTGATACAATTTTTTTCTTTTTCAAAATGAAACAAACGATTAAATTTTGTTCATATAAAATTATTTTTCTTTCATAGATATACAACTTTGGAAAAGTATCATATTGCAAATAAATCCACTTCACCGTATTATAATAAAGACAGTAAAAGAATTACAATGTAATGTGAAGATATTTTATGTGTATCATATAGAATTCCATACATGTAAATTATGAAATGAATTATGAAACGATCACAAAAGAAAACAAAAAAAAGTTTGTTCCATTCCAAAAATGTAATAGAATTTGTATTCCTTACACTTTTTACTGAAAAAATTTTATATAAATTCGGATGAAATAGCACCTGCATTTATTTATAGGTATATCATATATCATTATTCATAATAGGAACAAATCATATGTGTGTCTACACACATTTTATTTTTAAGAAGTTCAAAGGATTTTCACTAAATACTGTGTACTACCTTTTTGAAATACGTGATGACGAGTATGGGGGTGATGAAATGTTCGAGAAAACTGGTCAGCGAATCACTTTTGGATCTAAGTATCAGTGAGCTTAAATCGGAATTATGATATCTAGAAAATGACTCTAACGATATTTAATAAATTTTGCATCCTATTGTTTTGGGGTATTAGAAAATAATTTAGCTAGGTTACGTTTTTGTGGAAATTCAATTGATGGGGCAGTTTACGATGATTACGTATCAATGCATTTTGATGGGAATAAAAATTGAAGCATTTGATGAAGCATTGAAAAAATGCTGTAGTCACAAGTTGCTAAACAATCAGCAATATACAAAGAAAAAAGTTAAGAACATTTCACCTAATGTACTTTTATTTGACGAAATACTTGTCACCTTTGTTGTTATTTGACGGAAATTTCAATTTTCAAGAATATCAATGCTAAAACACATCCTTGGTGCCAATTGAAATAATGTCTTTATCTTTCACGATATTAGAAAAAAAAATGAAGAAAATATTCGCTTTCCGATTCTCAAGGAGTTTCCTAGAAATTTCAAATAGGAACCAAAATGCATGACTCAACCAGTCAGACAGTGTTTTCGCTGTCGCTCGCCATTGCGCCAAATTGCGGCTAAATTCTTCATTTGGCGAGTAAATAAGCGATTAGATTCGCCAAATTGCTAGTGGTCAGTTTTTGCTTTTTCTTTCTTTTCTTTTCTTTTTTTTTGCGTGTGAGTGTTTAATATTTTTTATATATTTGTAGCGAATATTTGAATTTAGATAAATAACAATCGTTATCGCAGTTATAAAAACTTATCTTATTTTAGAACGCCTTGAGAAAAAAGGGGGAGGAGGTATATTAAAAGATTATAGATAAATCTTTTTTAGTGCTACACGGCGAAACTATTTGGCTAATACTTTTTTTATTTGGTGAATGTTTTTTATTTTTAATTAGCCAAATTACTAACGTTGGTCAAATGTCAGCGAGAACACTGCAGTCAGATGAGTTAGAAATGTAGCTTGGAAGGATATCATTCGTTATAAGTAAATTGAAATTTAGAAATATGTACATAGCATTGCTATTTTAATTTTGATTATTTCTGTAAATAGTACTATTATGAAAGAAAATACTTCATACAGGGTGTTCATTCTCAACGGCGGTGAATGACTGATACGTATGCCGTTAGCCATATAGTTCCAGCTACAAAAATGTTTTAAATGAGGTAAAGAAACATTATAAAAGCGATTTGGTAAAATTATTTCTTAGAAATTTAAATTTGTACACGGTCCCTCGGTCCTATAAATTGTATTTAGAAAAACTTTCCTAGTTTAGCAAGAATGACTAAGAAAGTCCCGTACTTTTAACACTAAAATTGACCAAGTTATGAAATTTTAAAATGCATGAATTATGTTAATCCCTGGATTGAAAACAAATGAGTTCGAGGAATTTGAGGAATCATATATCAAATACTTACAGTAGTAGATAAACCTACCACATGTGTATCTGAACTTTGAAAAAAAAAAGTACGAATATTTTGATAAATTTCAGATTATCTGAAATAATTGTATTTCAACGTATATTTTATTTTTTAAGGATATGATATAGTTTCGTTCTATGATTCCTTTAACCAATAAAAAAAAGGTTTTCTAAGTTCAAAATTTGTATTTCAACTTTACCTTAAACATTCATTTAGAATAAATTTTACAAACTAACATAATTCCAATGATAATCTAGCTTTATTACGAATTTCGATGGTTACTATTTAAACTTACTTTACCTGATAACACAAAAAAAAATCGGATAGATTACTGCCAAGCAGTTTAAGAAAAAGTTTTAGATTAGTTAACACAATACGACGATTTTTGTATTTTCTGGCATCTATCTATATTTTTTCGTCGAACCTGAAAATTACCTTAAATTTTCTGTAATTTGTCATGTGAGGACTTTTCGTAAATCATATACTGTCATAGTTAAAAAATAACAAAATCGGGTATTACAAAATAGAGGAGACGGCTATGTTTTTCAGTTTTTGATATTTGGTTTTTAAATATTTTTTAACACTGAATCTGAAAAGGACTTTCATTTTTAGGTCATTAAGTCGCAATTTTTTTTGTGAATCGTAAATGTCAAAGTTAAAATGTAGCAAAAATTTAATACTATAAAATAGATGTAAAACTTTTTCTAAATTAAACTTTATTTTATTTAATAATTTAGCCAATTTTTTGGTTTATCGTAAGATTCTTTCAGCTAAACAGCTGGTAACAATTGATAATTTATTTCATTTTTCTATCGATTTATCTTAAGACAACCCAAACAAAATTAAATATAAAATTTCTTTTGTAATTATTTTTATCATTTTTACCTAACATTTTTGTGATCCTTTTTTTATTACATTTGAATTGTCAAACAACAGTAAATACTCTTTTATTAAAATGATCATTTCCTTTTTAAATTTGCTTAAGTGTTCATTTACTAATCATACTATCCTACATTTGTCTATTATTGTTGTTTTATGCATGTCATTTGGCATAAAAAGACAACACTTTGCATTTCCTCAAATATAACAACAGAATAATCTGATCTTCTGCGATCGATTGTTTAACTTGAAATAATTTAGTGAGATATTTTAGAACAAATAGCAGAAATTAAAAATTTTGAAACCTTGTCCTAATGAAAAATCAATCTAGCCAAAACAATTTCGGTTTTAGAAAAGTAAATAACTTATAATTATCAAATATATATTTTTTAAATTACAGTTACAATGCTTTTTTCTTTAAGTCAAAATTATTTATGTTTTTAATGCGTGTTATGCTGAAAATGAAATCTGGGAATAAATAATAATAATAATAATAATAATAATAATAATAATAATAGAAAAGTTGGAATAAATAATAGTCTTTAAAAAAAATTTTCAATAAACAAACAACAGCAACAGACAAAAATCTATCTATCTTTCGGTAATTTTCTATATTTCAGTCGATATTATTATACTCTCTTTATTATCTTTGAAAACATCATTTATTTTAAATCTAAAAATCTTTTTCTCCATTATTTTTAATCTATTAATTGAAATACTTTCTTTTTAAAAAGGGAAAATATCTCTGAAATCAAATCTTTAAAATAAATTTCAAAGCAATTACCAAGAATTTTTTTGTCTAAACAATTCTTTATTTTTTTATTTTCAAAGTTTACGGTGAAACGCTTTGTTTTGTTCTTTTTCTATTCGTAAATAAATAATGTTTCTTTAAAGGTTTTTTTTTTCAGTTTACTATCATTTTTAGGTGCGCTCATAGTTATGTAAATAAGTAGCACCTACAGTTGTCGTTCAGTCCGTCCGTCCGTCTGTCCGTTCGCATTTAGCAACGTAAAAACTATCCAACCGAATCGTTTGAAATTTAAAATATACAATTGTTACATAATTTTGTTGAATCATTTCAAATTTTATGAAAATCGGATGCATACATGAATTACATGGACAATCCATATATTCCGTTACATTACGGCCAGTGGGGGAAAATGTTGAAAATGCATTTTAATGGTGTTACACTCATTAGAACATAATAAAATTGATATGCATCTATAAAGTACACATTATAATATACATTTTGCATAATCAGTGGTTCATTTAACATCAGAACATTTGTTATTGATTTACAAGGCCACAAAAAATATTCCATTACATAATGGTATATGGTGAACATTGTTTGGTGCACATTTTAATTGCAATTAACTAGTTACAATATTATGAGATTGATATATGAGAGTGATATTTTTATAATTTCGTTATCGTAAGAACGCACCTCATTTGCTATGCTTCGCGTGCAATTTCCAACATGGTTAAATTGTTCGCATTAATCTAAACAATAGTAATTTTTTGAAATGTCTGACATGCGTACCTTGAAAACATTTTTGTTGTATTTTTCATCGTATTATAAATATAAACATAAAATTTAATAACTTTTTGACGACTTCTTAAAGACAAAAAATTCTTTGAAGATAATAAGAAGTTACAAAATTCAAATATCCGCGTTTTATATTTCAATAAAAAATATTTCTAAAATGCCTTTTAATTATTTTTTAGAAAATAAATTACTTATTCCTCTTAAAGTTAATATTCATTGAGATGCAATTTTACGGAGAAAGTCTTGCATAAAAATTTATAATAATAGTAGAATTTATATTCAAACAATTATGCAACCAATAAACCTTCCATTAAACAAAAATTAGCATAAAAATAAAAAAATAAATATTATTTATACTGCAGTACAATTTTTTTCTTTCTTTTTTAAAATGCTGTTTGAATATTTTTCTTAGTTGAAAATTATGGATCATAATTATCTATTATGTATCATCACAAGTTTAAAAAACTGAAGGAAGATGCATTGATATTATCTAAGTTTTACACTTTCACTTATAGAGTCGTTTAAGGAAATTGTTCTTGATAACTTTTTAGTTTTTTTAATACAGTGATTACAGCAGCAACAAAAAGACATCACTTGAGACATAAAGTTTGAATCACCATTCATACAGTTTCGCTGTATTTATAAAGTTCTGAGGAAAACATATTTCAAATAAAACAACCGGTTATAATTTAAAAAACTATGGAATGAATAATTTTTTGATATATTTGTCATTATTAAGGCTCTTTTAATCTTTCTTCATGGAAAAAAGATTTAACATTCTCAATCACAAAAAATATGAGCATTTTAAATTTGTTTAACTCTTCAGTGTGAGCTTTTGCGTAAAACCCGTCTCAAATGCCAAGTTTTATTCCTTAACAAATTCATTAAAATGGTAATTTAGAATCTTTTCTCAGTTTTTTTTTTTTTTTTTTTTTTTTTTTTTTTTTTTTTTTTTTTTTTTTTGAATATTCTAGATACCATTCATGTCGGGCATAAACATTTTATTAGTAGTTTCAAATTTGTAGACCAAACATGTACATTACATGCTCAATTTTAATATTTTTTTTCTGCGCACCCCTCAATTATTTTTTAACTCGTCTGCGCGAGTATTTAAGTTATGAAAGTAAAAGCCATATCCAATTTTGACTGATAACTCTTTATAATCTCTGATAATTCTCTATAAAACATAATTTGGAATAATTTTGCAATGTTTTATAATAATATCATACTTTTAAATGCAAGATTTCAATACTCCTTTAGTTACTTTTTCTAATTTAAGAGTAACAGCCAAGCACAAATTAAAAAATTAAATCCAACAGCATTATTGAAATTAAAATTTTTAATGTTCTTCTTCTAGAGAACTTTAATTTTTTTTTATCTCTTTTATGCCAGTATTAAAGTTTTCAGAGTAACAGTAATGTGGAATTTATATTTTTAAATTCATTATATTGTTAGAGTTCATGAGGCCTACAAGTAAGACTTTGGCGTTGGTGGAAGAAAATGGTCAACTCCTATTTCGAAATTTTTATCGACTTCGACTTATATTTGTTCGAAATAGTTAATTTTTTTGTTGATTATGATATAACGTAAGAAAAATAACGTGCAAATTTCGCTATTTTGGTATTAATTTAGTTCCTAAAGCTTTGAAAGGAAAAATGAAAAAAATATTTTCCATTTTAGTAACTTTCTAATTTCACATCGCACAAACCCAAAAAATCCAACTATAGCAATCTAAGAAAGAAAACAAAACAGAAATATTATTATTTGGATCCGTCGACATTAAAAAACAAACAATTACAATTTTGGTATTAATTAATGTCCTCCAGGCTAGAAAAACTTCGACGGAAATAAAAAAAAATACGGATGAAAATTTTACTAGTTTGGAAATAATTGAGGGACAAGTAGATTTTTTACATAAAACTGTTCATGTGCAATAAACATTTTGTCATACAACATTGACAATTTTCATTTACAATGTATGCCGGACAGTCTTTTGGGAATCTCCAACTTGGGTATCCCGATATAATCCATAAATAACAATAATTCCTTTTATGGATTTAAAATTACACATAATTGGTTTAATTTCACTTTAAACTGTCTAACGAAAATGCCGTAGTTGAATTCGGTTTGTTTTAAGCGACTCCAACTCTTTTATTCAGAAATAAGCTCGACTCCGACACCGACTCCGATCGTGCATCCTTGCACATCAAGTCCTAGACACATCTGTACTAGACACATCTAGAAAATGTTTTCCATGTTGTCTCTAGAAAACATCTAAAAAGTTCACTTTTATACAGCTAAAAAGCACCGGTTTATGATTCTATAAATTTTATAACATTTCTGATCTTTCTGGCTCTAAAATTTGATAATTGGTTATTTTGATGAGACAAAACCTAGTTATCATAAAATTCTTTGAAGTTTTATTGTAAATGGAAAAATATTTTCAATGTTACTATGTCAGAAAATAAGATGTCAGTAATACACCTGCCTTAACCTATTTATTTTGTGAAAATGAAAGTTCAAAAACACATAACAAATCATTCAAACCTTGTGTGATAAAATCATCCTGTTGTCAAAAAATGTAATTTGAAATTTTTATTTGAAATAGTGTTATGATTTTTACTCGATAGATTATGCAAATGTTACTTAAAATAAGTTAATTTTCGAATCAGGTTGAAGAGATTCATACATTTGAAAAGTAATGGAAATCGATTTCGTTTCTTTCATTTTGAAACTTCTGAAGCTATTAATTTCAAGTCAACAACAGATGTAGTAATAAATGTGACTTTTAGGTGTATTAAGTCTCTATATTCAACGCAATGAGATCATTTTCAGTAACAACTAAATTAAAGCATTGCAATTAGTTTTCATATTTCGGAAACGGTAACAAACTGCAAAACTTCTTTTATATATGATGAAATGGTGTGTTACTTAAAAAAATAACTTTTCTAAAACGCCGAAATATGTAAAATTTTTATACTACGGCTGTCTATATGCACCATACATTATATTCAGAAGCGCAGCATTTTATGTGAGACATATGTTTACTAATAAAACTATCATGTGTAAGAATTGTATTTTTTATTTTAGCGAGAAACTGAAGATAAGTATGCTAAATATGTCATCTTTAAAAAGGGTAATTTTCAATTTCTTCGGTGCATCTAGCAGAAAAATATACAATTTCCCTGGGAATAATTAAAAAACCCCAAATGGAGTAACATTTAATGATATTCTATTTTTCATGACACTTTTTTTTAAATAAAAATTTTCATTTTACATTCATGAAAACTAAATCTACATTGATCATAAGGAACCGATATTATTGTGCGTAAGTTTTGAATCATAATGTCAGTCACAAGGTTTATTCGAAAAGAGAAAGAATTATTCTGAAAATATTCTTGTTAAATTTATAAAAACTCTTTAATAAGAATTCTGTGCATTTTGTTATATAAAGTAATAAGACAATTATCTTTAGCATACAGATATTATATGAGAACCCCAGAAGCCATTGGTTATAAGCGACAGAATTGAAAAAAATAAACAAATTGCACAGGAGTCCTGGAAATGTGCTTTTTTAATTTGAGGTAAAGAAATATAAGTAATATTCTAATTATGTGCTGCGTTGTAGAGATAAACCATTTTTGCCTGATAATAATCAATACTGATTAATTATAAATTTAAAGAAGATTGTACTCTACTATTTTTACATTTATTGAAGTAAGAGCTCTAAATCTACGATGAAACATGCGGCAGTTTCCTATTTGAATTCAGTCAATTCTTTTTAATTTTTAAATTTATTATCAATTATTCGTAAATTCCATTTACTCTAAATCAAATTTTAATGATTTGTACCCCTTGGGTTCTGAGGTCGTCATATATACCTATAGCATATAAATGATATATGATACAAAACATAATTGCCATTGTATATACTCAGTTGTACGTCGCAGTGAATGTTTGTCATGTTGACGTCATATTTGAGAGATTGGTATTTTTTATTTTTCCACATTTATTTATTTATTTTTGAAAATACAATGTCTTTGTATGTCATATTTTTAACACCAAATGCATTCAAATAATTGGAATACATTTTTTAGATACATCTTTCTTCATTCAATTTAGATGAATTAAAAAAATATATATGTTTTTTTTCTTTTTTTTACGTTAACTACCATGACAATGATGATGAGCCAAACAAGTTAATAGGTACCAAATCAAAAAAGAGGCAAATGGAGTGATCACAAAACGCATATGAGTTTCGTTTGCTCATTAAATTAAAATGCATTTTATAGAATGACTTACATAAAATCTTTGGATTTTGTCTTCTTTTTAATACTCTTTAATTTTATTAACTGCATTGGCAGGATTCAATCATAAAATACTGACTATAGTCACAGAAGTAGAATCATAGATATTTTCAGAGTTCAGGATTGCCCGAATTATAAAAGACCTTTATGGATTCAGTAAAAATTTAAATTTCAAAAGGAGACTGTCTAAACTGCTGCAAACGTCTATTAAAAACGATTGCCATTAATATTCGAAATCTCAGGAATATGAGTAAAACAAAAAAATGGGCATTTGGCGTGTTTTGATTGCGTGTGGAGACTTATACCTGAAGTTTTAAGGATAAAACAGCTCAAAATCTATATTATCGTGTTGTAATGAAAATGTTTGCAACAAAGAAATTTTATAAAGTATGTTTTTGCGTATTAGCTTGCAGTAAAGTACTTACTTTTTCTAATCTGAAATACTATATTTATTTAAATTACGACGTTTAAGAATTTAATAAATAAACAAAATTTTCTACTATAAGAAATCATGTTTACATAAAAAATCATATGTGTAAGTGGTTCATCGGATTTCGAATTGTTTAATCGGATTTCTTTTAATATTTTTATAGGAGTAAAGGCAATAGCTACTACCATTACCTGGTGAAATTTAGGCTAGTAATATAGAGTATTAATAACTAGTGGTCTATTAATAACTTTAGTGTAACTCTGTAATTCACAAGAATTTTAGCATGTTTTAGGAAGCGCAACATGATTAAAATTCACTGTAAGCATTTTTCTATTGCAGATCGTTATATGTAACAGCGGATATTTATTGTTATTTTCTCTACAAATATATGAAAACAATAATGATAAAAAACTCATATTTTTAGAAACCGCTTGTATCGTACCCTTCCTCCAACAATTATTGCAAAATAAACATTTTCAAGGTAAATTTCATTTTACTTTCAATGTAATATTTTATTGTTTAGAAATATAAGTTAAAAAATTAAAAACAAACTTCGATCAATCAAGGCAATCCTGTAATGGAATTTATTTGTGTAATCTGCAAATGAAATATAAAGGCTGTGAAAATAATTTTTAGTAAGGATCGTGTAATGTTAAATTTCAAATATGTTTATGAATTCTTTTGTAATTCAATATAATTACAGATGTTAAAACATTGACTTATGAATTAAAATAATAAATACATTACTACTGTGTCTTTACATGTGATGGTTATAACAATAATTTCTTTGAATACTTCCTACAAATGACATTTTATTGTTCGCCTTGAGTTATCAAGAAATTTTTAAAAAATATATATATTCTTTAAAATTTAATTACGGTACTATTACATGCAAGCGCTATGTTACTGTTTTAAATGTTTTTATTTAACTTACATTATTTTTTTAAATGTAGCAATAAAATTGTGTGATGCATTTTTCCAATAGTTCCTTTTTGCACAGAGCTTTGTTGTCGGAATTATATGCATTCTTGAGACCAATACATGAATTGAGCAGTGATTGTATTTAAATTCAATCTCAAATGCATTAAACGCGGTGGGGAGAAGATTAATTACCTTATATCATAAACGAAAAGAAATAAAACATATTAAAACGTGATATGTCATTATAGTAATACCAAAAATAGTAAACACGTATTTCAAAACTTAACGTCTAAGATGTCAAAGGGATCCCATCCCAATCCACCCATTACTCTATTATATTTTGATTCAGAAGAAAGTAGCAATATATAACGCCAAGTTGGCGATTGTTGGCTAATTGAATAACCATTTAAATCAACTGATCTATACTTCTGCCTTTTTTTAAATTACAATAAAAGCAAAATTTAAAGAATATATAATTTCTTTTTGCACTTTGGTGCAAAGAAATTTTATTTTTAAATTATTAAATGTTAAATTCTTTTATGAACTGCAAGCAAAAGAATTTCTGATAAATTTTGATTGTATGAGACGCAAGAATATACATTTTACGAAACGTAATTAAACAAATATCTTGTGTTCAAAACTTTAGTAAAATCAGGTGTTTCAAAACGACACCTATATTGTCTTATTATACTAGATATTTGTGTGAGATATGATCCCTCACATTTATTATTAGCTCGTTTGTAATCCTGTCATTTGTAATGAAAGCATTTATTATATGATGTTCATTTATTTGCAAATAGCTTTTGAACCACGTTGAAACCAGCAACAGTCATTCTTGCTTTAGTAACGTTAGTCATTAATTTTAATAGCAGATAAGTAAGACAATACCACTAACATTTTACTAATGAAATATATTTATGCTAATTAACAGAAGGACTATTAATGAACAGGATAACATTATTATAAAGTTGATGCCGAAAAAGTTAAATTATTTTTTATTATATATATATATATATATATATATATGGCTGACAGGAGTTAGATAATAGCAGGCTGAGTACGACAAGACAATTCTCACGTTATTTTTTCTGAATTAGCTGAAAAGTTACACACAAGATTGAGCAAAATATTACGTCCAAAATATCACATAACTTTTGTAGATATACAATGAAACAAAATAAATGTAATATAAATATGAAGTTTGTAATTTGACATTATATGAATTCATAATATTTAAATACATATAAACTATCATCTGTTAGCACATTTAACCTGTATCTGGCATATTTTACTGTTAAAAAAATAACTTTTATATTTAAAAAAATTGCATTGAACTTAAAGAAAAAAAACGGCGGCTGTTTGTAAAGTTATTTTATTTAAAAAATTTCAATTTTTACTAAGGTATTAGTTTATTAAATTCAACACCTAAAATGAAATAAATGTTTACTATGGCAAAACATTTTTCATGTACAATGAATTTTAAACTTAAAATACTTATAGTGATGAATTTTTTTAGATGAAAAAGAAAAAGAAACAGAAACATGTTAAAATACAATGTTCTCTAGTTCTACATTATCTGAAAACGAATTAAATATGTTATAAATAAGAATTTAATAACTTATTATTAAGAAAATTTCTACATGCTGGTATAAAAATTTGTGTTTTTTAAAGTGAATTACGAAAATAAATTTTAGTTAATTTGAAAAAAAAACATTAAAATAGGTTGTGGTAGGAATAGGTTGTGGTAGGAAATGTTGAAATGCTTGAAACTGATGTGTGTGACCTTTTGTGTCATGTATAGGGGAGACTGGTGTACAATGGACTAAGGGGTACAGTGGTCCACCCCCTCTTTTTGATATTATTTCAGATTTTGAATGCTTCATATTTTGGTACATACATGGCAGACCTGCACTAGTGAACAGAAATTTAAAACCATGTGCATAGCTGCCATTTT
The DNA here is from genome assembly GCA_964019185.1 of Maratus speculifer. Taxonomy (NCBI): domain Eukaryota; kingdom Metazoa; phylum Arthropoda; class Arachnida; order Araneae; family Salticidae; genus Maratus; species Maratus speculifer. Next base: position 161,164,105 of record OZ025294.1, on the reverse strand, counting down.
AGTCATTTTATTCTTGATAGTTGATTTGAAACAGGTAAAAGTAAATATTTTAAGTAAAACATATGCTACTTTTTACATTAAACATTTGATATTTTGAAGACATTGCTCGGCACAGTAAAAAAGTAAGACGATATATTACTATATTCATTGTAAGTAAAATATTTGCATGTGAAACTAATTTTATTTTTATCAATTTTTTGTCAAAGTCACATATGGGGTACAATGGATCACCAGACACAGGGGTACAATTGACCATAGTCCATTGTACCCCAGTCTTGCATTCTGTGATTTTAAAATTAAAAATCAGATGTGAAATTAAGAATTAATAAATTATTTTATTTTTAGTACGAAATAAACTAATGATTCATGTTGTGTAGTGCATTTTTGAAATGTTATCTATACAACATATTTTCAAAACTTTAATATTTCTACTCAATAGTGATACAAAATGCAGTGATGATAAAATTTCACAAAATGATATTAATTTTAGTAATGAAATGAAAGTTATTACTTACATTTTGATTAAATTTTTGAGAAAAAAAAGCAGATTCATTTTGTTGATTTAGTAATAGAAAAAATGAGGATGATTCTGTTTTTGTGAGATTTATGTGCTGAAAATCAAACCAAAATGTATTTATGTTTCCCAATAATGTTAATGAATCTCTTGTAAATGTTTACGATATTGTAATGATTCTTCCGGATTTTAAGTATTTTTCACTAGAAAGCAGCAGGCTTTCAGTGACACAAATATCTTTTCATGTATCATTTGCTATCCTTAATAATCGTTAAACTTACATTATATCTATGACTTTAAGACATGAATAAACAAATTATGATATATTCTATACTTCTTCTTATTAAAAAATGTACTATACTTATATAGTTTTTCAGAATTACATGTGAACGATAGAGCCCCATGCTGTGGACCCTTGTACCCCGGCCATGGGGTACAATGGTCCATTTTATCATTTGCTATTTAAAAATATATATTAAAAAAGTATACATAACTGGTACAGTTATTTTGAGTATATGTAATCTAAACTATAATGTATAGATAACATGCTTGCATGTGAGTTTTAAAAAAAATGAATATTTTAAGAGTAAACAGTCAAAGTTAACAAAAGTGATCCATTGTACCCCAGTCTCCCCTATATATATTTGTGCGTTAATAAGCTTTTAAAGGTTTTGGATATTGCATTGGAATTCGCACAAGATGTTTGACTTGTAGTAACAATTATTTTTAATTCAGAAAAAAGCTATTTAGGGGATTTGTCTAATCATGCGAATAAAAACTTCTGATTTACTCTTATGTATGTTTTCACTACTATTGAAAATTTTTATTTAGCTTAACATCTACTTTTTCTTCACACCCTATAATTTTAAATTACAGAAAAATATATCATGCGTTAATATAATTTTCTTTATATGTATAAAATAGTTTTCGTTTTAAAATCATTTATGAAAAAATCCTGACAAGGTTTTTCTCTCAAAAATTTTTTTAATAATGAAACTAAACAGATACTGCATACAGTCATGGAGAAAAAGCTGCACTAACTAATCATCAAATTAATGAAAGACTGCTACTGGTTCTAATTGATTGGTAAAAGTAGTTATGATGCATCCCAAATAGCGTATATGTTTAAGAAAGTTTGATTTTTTTTTCTAAAATTATCTTTCAATAACAAATTTGAGTTCATTAATTCTCAGAGAATATTCTCCAAGCTAGGCAAAACATTAATTAATCATCCACTTACAAGACTACCTCGTTGTAAAACTATATTTAATTCAAGGCATTGACAGGTTCAAAAATTACTTCTGCTGAAACAGTAGAACATCAACGCATGCGCTGAAATTGTAGAAAAGCAAAATACACATTTTGTTGCTCTCATTGTCATTCATAGGTTAAAGCAGGACACCCCCCCCCCTAAACGTATTTGCTTGTTTAACTGTTACAATGTAAATATTAATTACAACGTAACATTTATCCTATAAACCTATTTCCTTTGATATTCTTAAAAATTAAAAAGTTATGATACTTTTTACTAAGTTACACTTATGTTTTTGGCCTTTTTAAAGCAAAATTTCAAAATTTTTATTATAAAATGCATTTTTCTTCATATTATGGGGTTATGTTTTAAATTTTCGTTTTAATTGATAAGCGTTTTTTCATCCCTTGCTTTTGTGATATTGTTTTTGAATTCTTTGGATCAATTCATTCATAAAATATATCATGCGTAAGCTTTTGTAAGGCTGAACTCGAAAATACATTTTTTTAAAAAAATTAGGTATTATTTGTTCCAAGATATTGTCGAAAATATAGCGCAAAAATATTTTCTCTCACCCCTTTTATTTCAGAACTAACTAAAACTAAAACTAGGGGTAATGCATGTTCATTAATGCCTTGCAGGAAAACTATTGCTTTTACTCTAAGTCACATAGTTTTTGATAAAAGCGCATTTTACCGTATTACACAAATTTCAATTTGCTAGCATTCCTCAAAGGTGTCGAATGGTATTATAGGTACCTGTCGTAGTAGCAGTATAAAAGCATTGTCTCTATATATTTGCGATATAACAATAGTCGGTAATTATCTGAGATATTAACCCTTAAATACGTGGACTTTTTTTTTTTATTATGCTTAATGACACGGGCGGTATACTCTATGCACTTTCGGTTTATAAGGTTTAGATGATAACTTTTCATGATATGTTTTTGTAATAAAATACCTAGCACCAAAAATGATAAATACCAAAATGATACAAACATATGAAAAATAATGAAGAACGGGTACGTAGAAAACTATAAAAAAAAATCAATTAAACAATTTTTAGCATTAAAATACATATTTTTTTGTATGCGTATACACGTATATACTGCATTATTGCTTTACTGTATTGTAATCACACTACTATACAACATAATAGAATATCATATTAATTTTAACAATATATAAAACAATATTTTATGTTTTCAAGACATTATTAACTTTAAAATATATTCTAATGTATGTATTTTTTAAAATTCTCGTGAATATAGCATTAGAAAACAAAATTTCTAGGAAAATAGGAGAGTCTTAAATATTTTTTTTTAATTCAATGTTATGCAATGTATGAATAACAAAACTGATTAATGAATGTTATGTAATGTATAAATAACATAAAAATGGTTAATGAAGGCTATGAATCATATCTGCGAAAAGATGAATCTAAAAGAATATAAATAATGCATAAATCCCACTTTAATTTGCAGCAATTTTAAATAAACATTTAATTTACATAACTTTGTGAAGCATCCAAAAGTATTATACAGTTGCAATGACTTTTCAAACGTCCTTGTAATTTTCTGAAGTAAAATATTTTTCAAAATTGTGAAATAGTTAATCCTAAAGGACATGAACGCCACTCGTTTGTAAATACACAGAATAATTATTTTACATATATCTAAGTGATATCTTCAGTTAAATAATGATCATTTTGTAAAAATTTACATGCATAGTTAATTAAACATTTGACAAATAGTTGTTGCCAGGTATAATGCATTTATTTCCTGATACTGAAGAATTCATTAAAATCTTGAGGCATGTAATTCTTTTTTGAGTATGCATCGATAGCTTCAGATAAATCTTAGTTACATGTATTTCAATTTTAAATGTTATTGGTTAAAAAGAATAAGGATTAATTGTTTTATTTTAATTTTGTGAATTACTAACGATAGTTTAGTAACAATTTATGATAAATTTAACAAATACAATATATTTTATATTTTATTAGCTTTTTGAACAATAACATTATTTAAAAAGATGTAAAATACATATCTTTAAAAAATAACTTTAATAACTTTACAAAAAGAAATTTTTCATGTCGTTATAAGAAACAGCAAACATGTGTAATTCAGAAAAAGAAAATAAATAAACTGAAGTATAAACGAAAAAAAAGTCTTTAAAGGGAAAGGGAATTGTACTAATACACTCACTTCCAAAAGTTAAGCACGAAGATGTAAAATGCAAAAAAAGAAAAAAAAATCAACAAATACTGCTTTGATTGACACAAAATTCTGCAGGAAAGCAGCATATATATTTATGCATAAAATAAAATCAATAATAATATACAGAAACTAAAACAGTATTTAATTTGTATAAGTTATCAGATAATGACATACTGGAGACTTAAACAGAATTATGTATAAAGTGAAAATAACCAATATAAAATGAGAAAAATATCATTAATAGGGTATATGATCCCCGCCTCATCTGTATACAAAGTTTACACCTTGTGACCATGCTTTCAATTATTTGATCAACCACTGCAAAATTAAGCAATATCTATTCTTCTTGTAGAGTAGTTTCCAGCTCAATAAGAGTGGCTGGAGGTGGAAAACGTAAACATATAGCACGGCCGAGAGCATCCCAAAGATTTTCAATGAGATTAAGGTCGGGCGAATATGCTGGCCACGCCATGCGCGCAATCCCTTCACTCTCCAGGTAGTGATCGTAGATGCCAACTCTATGGGGACGCGCGTTATCGTCCATTAAAAAAAAAGTAGGGCCTACTGCTGCAGCGTATAATCTCACAATAGGTTCTAGGTCTTTATTTCGATGCCGGACAACTGTCACAGAACCCAGTTTAAAGATGTGCAGGTCAATGTGGCATCCTAATGAAATCCCTGCCCACACCATAATGCTTTCGCCTCGGAATGCGTAATGTTCGGTGATTTTTTTGGCTGATTGCGTGTTCCTTGTTGACCCCATATCCTTATACGCCTGTCATCTGGCTGCAGAGCAAATCTTCACTCATCAGTAAACATGACATTGCCCCAGTCAGACACAGTCCTGTTGACATGTTTACGGCACCATTTTAATCGTGCCTCTCTTGACTGGACGGATAGAGGAACACAAATTCGAGGAATCCGGGCGTACAGTCCACTCATATGTAATCCTTTTAACAGTAGCTGCAGATATCGCCTTACCAACGGACGCTGTAACCATAGATGTCACAAGTGTGGAAGTCGCTCTGCGATTCCGTTTGGCGACAATAGCTATATATCGATCTTCCGCGAGGGTTGTCACCCTTGGGCGACCGACTACGGGCTTTCGGACAACTATCTGTTTCGTTTGGAATTGTTTCCATAAACGTGAAATCACAGAGTGATGAACGCCGAAGAAAAGAGCAACATCTGTGATCGACTGTCCTGCTTCAATTCACTCCACGGTACGCCAGCGCCCAGAATCTTCCATTCGTCTTTTGCAAGTCATAAAAACACGTACGTTTTCAAAATAAATTGTGCGAAAGTTTTAAACGCCTTCTATCAGCACTTGCAATCGACTTCTGTAACCCTTCATAAAACTGACTTCTTATAAGACTCCATTTTTGCATATTTCTTGACATGAAATCGCGATTAGCTGTTACCTAACATATTTGCATACTTCCATCTATTTCTGCAGCGATATGCATCTTCTTCAATTCTGATTGGCTTTAAGAAATTAGCATTTTCCTCTTCGTCTTTAACTTTTGGAAGTGAGTGTACCTAATATTTCACTTATTTTAAATGTAAGGCCTTTCACAAAATAAAGTTTTTCTGTCAATTCTTTATTGATATTCACATTAGAATAAAATCCTAATAATAATATAATCCTCATTTTGAAATCAGTAATATACAGGGTGATTCATAAAAGATGGGCAGAACTTTAAGGGGTTATAGTACACTTAAAGACAAATAATATTAAATAGGAGACTAAGGGTCCCAGACTTATTCCCAAGGAGATAGGGGGCATTAAAGTTTAGGGTCCGAAATTTCAAATGATTATAAAAAAGGAAAAATTGGTCAATTCGTTTGCGGTTTTTGCAAAAAATTTTCTTTATGCCAGTATTTTCTTGAAATAAAATTTTAAAGTTCAATTTCAAAAAATGCCGATAGGGGGCGCTTTAGATTTTGGAGTAACAAACAACTATTTTTTAACTTTTTTTTTTGTATTTCTTTAAATGATTTCGAAAGCTTAGACTTAAACTTAAATTTTGATCTAAAAATCTGAGTCCTAACGAGTAGTTAAGTAGCGTAAACTGAAATTTGAAATTTGAAACCCTTCTCCCCCCAGAACAAAATCAGTTATTCGCGATCTTTGTGTCGTAGATTAGGCTCTAACTACTGCCGCGTTTTGCTAAAATTATTCTTTATGTCAGTATTTTCTTGAAAATAAATTTTAAAGAAAAGTTTCAAAAAATTCCGATAGAGGGCGCTTTAGACTTTGGAGTAACGAACAACTATTTTATACCGTTATTTTTTGTGTCTCATTAAATGCTTTCTAAAGCTTAGACTTAAACTTAAATTTTCAGCTCAAAATCTGAATCGCTGAGCGTGGTTCAGTAGCGAGGGGAGGGTGTTCAAGTTTCAACTTCTGAACATAGTTCAGTTTGCACTACTTAACCATGCCCAACGATTCTGTGCTGTGATACGAGGCAAAAATACAACTTTCGTTAAGGACTGCATAGTCGGAATTCACTCATAAAGGCACTGGCACAGTTGGAAACGTCGCTCATGCAAACGTTAAAGCTCCATTCCTGACGCTAGTCACCGGGTGAAGAAGGAGACAGAAAGTATGCAAATGTCAAATGGGGAAGAAGAAGAACACGCATTCAAAATTTCGACACGATTCAGGCATAAAAACCACTGAACGGTGAGTCAAGTGTAAGTCGCTGTAGAAATGAATCGGAAGATGGTGCCCTTCACGAATAAGGAAAAGGCTGAGATGCATTTAATTTACGGAGCGGCAGATGGGAATGGTGCAGAGGCACAACGAATGTACGGAGAGCGATTTCCCAACAGGCGGTTGCCTAACCGCAAAACTTTCGAGCGCTTACACAGACAGTTGTGTGAGACGGGATCATTTCTCGCTTCCCGGTCGAATGCAGGTCGTGCAAAAGAGGACGAATCAGTAGTTGTTGCAGAAGCCATTCTGGATGTAGTAGCGGCGCAGCCAAGTACAAGTACACGAACAGTGGCTAGGCAGGTGGATACCTCACAGTCCATGACTTGGAGGGTACTGAAGGATGAACATTTGCTCCCGTTTCATGTGCAACGAGTCCAGAAACTGTCTCCAGGGGATTATCCAAATCGTATTGAATTCGCCCGGTGGTTTCTGCAGCAGAACGCGCTAAATCCACATTTTGGACGAACTGTGCTTTTCACCGATGAATGTACCTTCACACGTGAAGGTACATTTAACACACACAATGCACATGTATAGGCGGATGTCAATCCACATGCTACGTATCCACATGCTCATCAGAGACGCTTTTCCATCAATGTTTGGGCAGGAATCCTCGGAGACCACCTAATCGGACCGTACCTTCTTCCTGAACGCCTCAACGGTAAAACATACCTCACATTTCTGCAACATGTGCTGCCAGACCTGTTAAACGTTGTTCCTCCACGCATCCGGCGGGTCATGTGGTTCCAGCACGATGGAGCGCCAGCCCATTACGTACGAGACGTCCGCAACTATCTGGACATTTCCGAACAGATGGATTGGTCGAGGTGGTCCTGTTGCTTGGCCTGCTCGCTCGCCAGATCTTTCACCCCTCGATTTCCTTTTTTGGGGACAATTGAAGGCTCTTATGTATGAGACACCCATTGAATCCCCCGAGGAACTGGTCGCCAGACTTTCCGCCGCTGTAGGGGAAGTGCTCGAAAAGCCTGATGTTTTCGCGAATGTTCGCCGTTCCATTCTTCGCCGTTGTTCTGCGTGCATAACCTCTGGTGGTCACAATTTTGAACATTTATTGTAATTACATGTTAATAAATATGCTTTGGTAACATAATCCTAATTTGTGTCTTTTTACTACGTATCACAGCACACAATGTGTGGACATGGTAAACTGAACTGTGCTCAGGAGTAGAAATTTCAAACCCCTCTCCCCAGAAACTTAACTACGTCTAACGATTCAGATTTTGGGCTGAAAATTTAAGTCTAAGCTTTAGAAAGCATTTAATGAGACACAAAAAATAACGGTATAAAATAGTTGTTCGTTACTCCAAAGTCTAAAACGCCCTCTATCGGAATTTTTTGAAAATTTTCTTTAAAATTTATTTTCAAGAAAATACTGACATAAAGAATAATTTTAGCAAAACGCGGCAGTAGTTAGAGCCTAATCTACGACACAAAGATCGGGAATAACTGATTTTTGTTCTGGGGGGAGAAGGGTTTCAAATTTCAAATTTCAGTTTACGCTACTTAACTACTCGTTAGGACTCAGATTTTTAGATCAAAATTTAAGTTTAAGTCTAAGCTTTCGAAATCATTTAAAGAAATACAAAAAATAACGTTAAAAAATAGTTGTTTGTTACTCCAAAGTCTAAAGCGCTCCCTATCGGCATTTTTTGAAATTGAACTTTAAAATTTTATTTCAAGAAAATACTGGCATAAAGAAAATTTTTTGCAAAAACCGCAAACGAATCGACCAATTTTTCCATTTTTTATAATCATTTGAAATTTCGGACCCTAAACTTTAATGCCCCCTATCTCCTTGGGAATACGTCTGGGACCCTTAGTCTCCTATTTAATATTATTTGTCTTTAAGTGTACTATAACCCCTTAAAGTTCTGCCCATCTTTTATGAATCACCCTGTATAATGCATTACTTTTTTCTTAAATGTGTAAATCCCAATTTTCTGAACAGAGAGGAAAATAGGACTATCTTTAAAATGCAAATAAAACTTTAATCTTAACACAACAGTATCTATTATTTTTTTACGAATATTGAAGATAAAATTAAAAAAACTGATATAAATTCTGATTTTTAGAATATTGTGAAATCCGAACGCTATCTTAAGCACAACAAAAGTTTTCTCAAACAATATATATAGGAAAATGGTAGGAGATAAATAAACATAATTTTATTCAATGTTAAGCAAAATATGAGTAACGGTAAATGATTTATGAATGTTATGCAATGTATAAATAATATAACAAGTTGAAAATTGCACGTGAAGAGTAGCAAATTAGGTGCGTTCGTACGATAATGAAGTTTTAAAAATATTACCTTCATATATCAATCTCATAAAATTGTAAATAGTGAATTACAATTAAAACGCTCATCAAACAATGTTCTCCCTATACCATTATGTAATGGAATACTTTTGTGTGGCCTTGTAAATCAATAACAAATGTTCTTTGCACCACAAATTATGAATGATGTATATTATAATATGTACTTTATAGTTGCATATAAATTTTATTAAGTTCGCGTGAGTGTAACACGATTAAAATGCATTTGAAGCATTTTTTCCAATTGACCGTAATGTAACGGAATACTTTTGATTGTCCCTGTAATTGATCTATGCATCCGATTTTCATAAAATTTTAAATAACTCGACAAAATTATGTAATAATTATGCATTTTAAATTTCAAACGTATAGAATATATTTGAAATTTTTTCCTTATTGACCATAATGTAATTGAATATTTTTGATTGCCCCTGTAATTGATCTATGCACACGATTATCAAAATATTTGAAATAACTCGACAGAATCATGTAATAATTGCGTATTTTAAATTTCAAACGATTAAAATGCATTTGAAACTTTTTTCCCCATTGACCGTAATGTAATGGAATACTTTTGATTGCCCCTGTAATTGATCTATGCATCCGATTTTCATAAAATTTGAAATAACTCGACAAAATTATGTAATAATTATGTATTTTAAATTTCAAACGTATAGAATATGTTTGAAAATTTTTCCTAATTGACCATAATGTAATTTAATAGTTTTGATTGCCCCTGTAACTGATCTACGCACACGATTATCAAAATATTTGAAATAACTCGACAGAATTATGTAATAATTGCGTATTTTAAATTTCATACGATTAAAATGCATTTGAAACTTTTTTCCCCATTGACCGTAATGTAATGGAATACTTTTGATTGCCCCTGTAATTGATCTATGCATCCGAGTTTCATAAAATTCGAAATGACACGACAAAATTATGTAATAATTATGTATTTTAAATTTCAAACGATTCTGTTGTGTAGTTTTGCGTTGTTATATGCGGACAAACGGACGGACTGAACGACCACTATAGGTGCTACGTATTATATAATTACGAACGCACCTAAAAATGGCTAATCAATGCTATGAATAACATTGCGAAAACGCGTATCTAAATGAATGTAAATAATGCATAAATTCCACTTCAGTTTGCAGCAATTTTAAGTAAAGGGTTAATTAAAATAATTATTTGAAGCACCCAGATGCACTATACATTTGTAATGACTTTTCAAACGTTTTCATAATTTTCAGACATGAAAATAATTTATTAAAATGGTGAAATATTTAATCCTAAAGGACATGAACTTCACTCGTTTGAAAATACTCAGAATAATTATTTTAAATATACCTATACCTAAGTTATATCTGTAATTTAAATAATGAACATTTCTGAAAATTAACATTTGCAGTTAATTAAGCATTTGACAATTATTTGATTTCGGGCATAATATATTTCTTTACCGAACTTTTGAATTCATTAAAACCTTGAAGCATGTGATTGTTCATTGGCTATGTATCGAGAGCTTCAGATAAATCTTAATAACATGTATTTCAATTTTTAGTGTTATAGGTTAAGAAGAATATGGATTTATTCTCGCCTTTATTAAAAATATTAACAGTAGGAGGTAAGGGGAGTTGTACTCAATTTTATTATTTTACTAATTTTAAAAAGCAGCGTTTTCTCATCAAAAAGTTTCTGTACCAACTCTTTATTGATATCCACATTCAAATAAAAAAAATGGTTAATGAAGGCCATGAATCATATCTACGAAAGCACGTATCTAAAGAAAATATCAATAATGCATAAATTCCACTTCATATTTCAGCAATTTTAAATAAAAATTATATTTTGATAACTATTTGAAGCATCCAAAAGCATTATACATTTGTAATGTTTCTTCAAACGTTTCCATAATTTTCCGATATGAAAATAATTCATTAAAATTGTGAAATATTTAATCTTAAAGGACATGAACTCCACTCGTTTGCAAATAAGCAGAATAATTATTTTAAATATACCTAAGTTATATATTCAATTTAAATAATTGACATTTTTAAAAATTAACATTCACTGTTAATTAAGCATTTGACAAATAGTTGTTTTCAGATATAACGTATTTCTTTACCAAGCTTTTGAATTCGTTAAAATCTTGAAGCATGTAATTATTCTTTGTGTATGCATGGAGTGCTTTAAATGAATCTTAATAGCATGTATTTCAGTTTTAAGTGTTATTCGCTAGGAAGAATATGGATTAATTCTCTTCTTTTACCTTTTTGAATTATAGACGATAGTTTGAAGTAAATATCCATCTATCATAAATTTAGCAAATTTAATATGTATCACAGTTTGTTAGCTTCTAGATGCACCATGTTTTATAAAATTACTAAATGAAATGTAAAATATACCAATAACTGTATAAAAGCAATTTTTTGTGTTAGAATATGAAGCAACAAACATGTGTAATTCAGTTTTCTATAATCGCCATGTTTGCTGTTGTTTATTTATTTATTTTACTAATATTAAATCATAAAATGTAAAAAAAAAAGATAAACTGAGATAATTCCGATCTTTAGAATATTATCACAACAAAATTTTAGAGAATTATCCAACGCAACAAATGTTTTTTCTTTTCTTATGAGCCTGGGTAACACCCCCAGTAATTGGCTGCACCAGTGATTGGCACATTTTACAAACATGTCCTAAAAAAAGATTTATATCCAGTCTTTTAAAAATTCAAGACCATGTATCATTTATATGCTCATTTACGTTAAAGATTATAACTTTGATTTAATTTACAAGATGACAATAGAGCCTAGGAAAGAGAAACAAGTATGGCTTGTATCAAATTAGCCATTTTGTTGCAAATTCTTCTTCTTTGGCTTAAGGAAGGCATGCTTTTCAATTCATTATTATCTCATTTATAATATATTTTAAATTTTAATTGACAACAGTTTTGTTTAGTTAAAAAGGGTTACTTTAATTGTGTAAAAGTATTTTCGACACAAATATTTCGATTTCTGAATTAATGGTAGTTGCCAATTAATGGTGCTTCAATATTGCTAGTTCCAAGTAATTGGCACCTATTCCAATTACAAGGTATTCTCAAGGAATTTGAGATTAAACCATTTATTTTGGAGGTACTTTTAAAATAATAGACTACTTTTGTTTATCATTTGTTTTTATTTGAAAATATAAATTTTATCAGTAATTGGAATCCATTAAAGCTTCATATGACAATTACTGGGGACAGCATGGCAATTACTGGGTATTAATGTAAGTAAATTGTATTGTTTTAAAGTGTTCACATTTCAGTCTAATATGCTGATTTCTTACTCTCAAAAACTAGAAATATGGCATCTTCATCTACAGTAAATTAATTTAAAGCGATTAAACTCAATGCAAAATGTAAAGTTTTTTTTTAATATAAACATATGCCAATTACTGGTGTCATACATTGGTGCTCTAGGTGCCAATTACTGGTGATTTTAGCAACTTTTTTATAAATATATTTTTATAAAAATACTTTTTCAATTTTTTTTGCTTTTAGTGGGCAAAATAGATGCACAGATATGCATTCTTTGATTTAAAAATATTTCCAAGTAAATAGCTTATTTCTTTGTAATGAAAATTTAAGTAAGTTTAACGACAAATCCTTAATGTGCCAATTACTGGGGATGTTACCCTACATATTCCTGTATCTATTTCAGATACACACCTACCTCATAACTTCGTTTAAGGGAGCTATATACACATTTTTCTGTTATACGCATGTTCGTTTCATAAAACTACATTATATTTCACGTTTTCATGTTCCTGTATTATTTCGAAAAAGAGCATTTATGTCACTCACTCACTCAATCACTCACTTTTGATCACCAAATAACTAAGGTTCTTCTAAAAGTAGTAGAATCATAAAATTTCACAAGTAAGTAGATTTCGTAACACAATTAACTAGAAAAATCTTAAAACAAAAAAGTTCGTTTCTAAATTCTCCGAACAAGAGATGTTGTTTTGGCCGTATACAATTGGGTCGATCTTAGTCGCTAAAATTTGATATCAGAATTTTGAAAGTGCACATAATTTCAAGCAGAATCAAATTTTATATGCTTCTCAAAAATGTTGATTATAAAATAATTATAAATTATGATCTATGCGTGAAAGTATAACAATAAAAAAATACATCGCAATTGAATACGTTTCTGATATAGTGGTCTTGGCAAATTAGAGAAAATTACCTGGACGAGAAAAGTAATATATGTTTGACAACCTTTTTACTGTTTCATATACGCAAGCAGTTTTTTCCAACTGTATGCAATATATTTAATATAAGCAAGGCTGCCACAGCCGACTATTTTTATATATTTTTTTTCGCCGCTCTATTTTTCTAATATATTTTTTCTGTAGATTTCTCTTGCAAATGTTGTGTAAGTTAACTATTTCTGTTTCGAGAAAGTGGTGCCGGTTAGAATTAAAAATTGTCGCCTGTGCTTTATGTATAAGAATTATATTTAATATAGATGGACCAATTACACTGTTTGATAATGTAACATTTAATAAATTCAGCTCATCAGTGTATACTAGATGTTAAATTTTTTAATTAAAATTCATGTACTACTTACAACTAAAGTAGAATTGATTTCCTACAGTTACGAGCAATAAAACTTGTTCATCATCAGGGAAACATTAGAAGATAAAAACTAACACGTTACATAGTTCACATAATACAATACTAAAAGCAAAAACCCGCCTTTCTTCTGAAGGAAATCCAAATTCGCATGTGAATATAGCAGTGACGCCATCTACAGTGTAGAGATCAAATTAAAGTTCATTCGAACTTTATTTCTGTTTTTAGAAAGCCTATCCAAGCACTAGGTATAAAATAGGATAAATTATCGTTACATAGTTGGTTATTCCGTGTTATAATTTCTATTGATTCACGAATTTTAGACTTATGGGGGTTCGTTTGCCGAGAAATAATTCTTGCGTTGTTATAATCAATTGATTGTACTTCATTTATGGAACAGAGTCTTGATATGGATGTGCTTGGTTTATTATACTTAATATCTCTTTTATGTTCTTTAAGCATTTTGATGAATTTTCGACCAGTCATTCCTATGTAATATTTGAGTTGATTGTTGTTAAGCAAAAAAGGTATTTCATATACACCTGCATAATTAATTGGGTCTATTGGGTCTAGTTTCTTGTTTATTACTTTCATAAGATTAGGAGGAGTTGATGCTATTAGCTGAATATTATATTTCTTGAATAACTGTTTTAGGCTTTCAAAGATGATTGGAATGTATGTAATTTTTCTGTAAGATGGTTTGGTGGTTATTTCTTGATTAAGATTTGGTTTATTAAAATTATCAATAATCTTATATATTGTTTTTGGCTGGAAATCATGATCGCTTGCAATTTGAATTATATAACTAATCTCATCTGTTAGGTATTGCTCTGAACGTACTTTGAATGCTCTATGGATGTAAGATTTTATGGCACAGAGTTTATAAGTCCATGGGGCTATTGCATCCTTAGGTTTAATATGGTCTAGTTTTACTTTCTTTCTGTATACTTTTCTATTGATTTTGTTACTTTCAAAATTTATATTTCAAAATAAAACAATTATTAAAGAAGTTGTTACAGATATTGAGTCGGTAATTCATTCAGTCCCTCAAACAGAACGGGATACAGTCAGGCACAAAACCATAGATGTTATCAGGAAATTTAAACATCAATACAAAAATAGTGATAACTACTATAAGAGAACTTTATCCAATCTGAAAAAAGATAAGTATTTATTTATAGTTAAAACAGACAAATCTAACAAGCTTGCTATTGTTGACAATCAAATGTATATCAATAAAATGGAAGGAATGTATTAAGGAGCTCTCATGTGTTATACTTAACAAAGACCCCAACACCAACATCTATAATAAGACAGAAACTTTAATAAAAGATGCAGAATGGCCTGAAAATATGAAGAATTTAATTAGATTAAATACTACAGGTGTCAGTCCCAGGAAGATAGGCAGACTGAAGGACTATAAGGACAATTTACCAATGAGACCAATAGTTTCAAGATGTGATGGACCTTTGTACTTTATTGAAAAAGCTTTTGTTGTATTTCTGAAGTCAATCCTCCCAGAATCCATATACTCTATAAATTCCAGTAACAGCTTCCTTCAAAATATAAGTAATTTGGAAATCAATAATAATACCATTTTAACAAGTTTTGACATAATTTCATTATTTCCCTCCATCAATGTAAAAGAAGTTATACAAACTATTAATGATAAAATAGATAAACAGGTGAACATGAATGAAAATATGAAGATTTCTTTAAAGACAGGTTTAAATCTAATAATGGACAGTAATGTGTTTATATTTAACAACAAGTATTACAAACAGACAAAAGGAGCACCTATGGGTTCACCTATATCTGGTCTCCTTGCTGAATTTAAATTAAGACCTTTAGAAAACTACATTTTAGATAACATACAACCTACTCCTAGCATATGGATAAGATATGTGGATGAAATTTTTGCAGTTTGGGATCATGGTTTGGGATCCTTGAAAGATTTCCTTGAAAAAATCAATAGAGTTGATAAAGACATCCAATTTACTATGGAAATAGAAAATAATAATACTCTTCCATTCTTAGACATTCTACTGATAAAAGAAAATAACAAAATCAATAGAAAAGTATACAGAAAGAAAGTAAAACTAGACCATATTATACCTAAGGATGCAATAGCCCCATGAACCTATACACTCAGTGCCATAGTATCTTACATTCATAGAGCATTCAAAGTATGTTCAGAGCAATACCTAACAGATGAGATTAGTTATATAATTCAAATTGCAAGCAATCATGGTGTCCAGCCAAAAACAATATATAAGATTATTGATAATCTCTATAAATAAAAGGAATTCCGAGGATAATTAATTGAGGCACAGGGGAGCAAATCTTGGCAATGCGCCAACTCGGTCCAGAGGAAGCAAATCTTGGCAATGCGCCAACTCGTAAATATTAATCTAAAATATAGATTTCTGACTGCAGACGATTTTAAGATATTAACAAAAGAATGTTATATTTTCAAGCAAAACGTTAAAATAATTTTCTATATTGATATTTAAAACACATATGATAAAATAATTAATATTTTTTACCGGTGAAGCGATAGATTAGTTCTTTTTAAAAAACAACAGTCAGTGGCCACGTATTTCTGACAATGCATTTCTGCAAGTTTCGAGTTAATGATAAAATAATACAAATTTCAAGTTCGTTTAATATTGTTAATACGGACCCGGGCAACGCCGGGCGGGTTAGCTAGTTTTAATAAACCAAATCTTAATCAAGAAATAACCACCAAACCATCTTACAGAAAAATTACATACATTCCAATCATCTTTGAAAGCCTAAAACAGTTATTCAAGAAATATAATATTCAGCTAATAGCATCAACTCCTCCTAATCTTATGAAAGTAATAAACAAGAAACTAGACCCAATAGACCCAATTAATTATGCAGGTGTATATGAAATACCTTTTTTGCTTAACAAAAATCAACTCAAATATTACATAGGAATGACTGGTCGAAAATTCAGCAAAAGGCTTAAAGAACATAAAAGAGATATTAAGTATAATAAACCAAGCACATCCATATCAAGACTCTGTTCCATAAATGAAGTACAATCAATTGATTATAACAACGCAATAATTATTTCTCGGCAAACGAACCCCCATAAGTCTAAAATTCGTGAATCAATAGAAATTATAACACGGAATAACCAACTATGTAACGATAATTTATCCTATTTTATACCTAGTGCTTGGATAGACTTTCTAAAAACAGAAATAAAGTTCGAATGAACTTTAATTTGATCTCTACACTGTAGATGACGCCACTGCTGTATTCACATGCGAATTTGGATTTCCTTCAGAAGAAAGGCGGGTTTTTGCTTTTAGTATTGTATTATGTGAACTATGTAACGTGTTAGTTTTTATCTTCTAATGTTTCCCTGATGATGAACAAGTTTTATTGTTCGAAACTGTAGGAAATCAATTCTACTTTAGTTGTAAGTAGTACATGAATTTTAATCAAAAAATTTAACATCTAGTATACACTGATGAGCTGAATTTATTAAATGTTATAAGAATTATATTTTATGCATGTATAAGTAAAATGTAATAACACGTACCACAATCTTCAATTTTATTTGTAATTGCTCCAATATTACTAATTCCATTTGATTCTCTTGTCGCGTTTAAGTTTCTAATATTGGGTTAGATTATATTTATTGTAGATGATGAATTTTAGTATTATGTAATGGTTATACATATATATATGTGTGTGTGTGTGTGTATGTATGTTTTCATAGATTTTTATATCATTTGGCAACGCATATCACCTTTTTGTAGTCCGAATTTTTTCAACCTTTTTTAAAAATTCCAAGTTCTTATAGTAAGAAATGACCTTAATTCTCAAACTAAAGTATAAAAATTAAAAAAAAAATCCTTTTATCTGTGTGTAAATGAATTGTATGACTAACAAAGATATCTTTAATGAAGAGCGATAGATGTGACTTTCGAAGACCGCTGCTATTGTTGTATTGTATTATTATCATATTTACTGTTAATTTATTCTTAATTTTAAATCTGAAAAATAGGTTATATTTTTAGATAAGAAATTCTCGTTGGCATAACCAGATTACAGAAAATTAGCCTAAATTATAAACGTGTTACATGATTTAATGCTAAATGAATTTTTAAATGCTTTTACAAAAAAAATGTGAAAAGGGAAAATTTTTCAGTCTATCTATTCAACTTTCTAACTTTTACTTTTTTAAAACAAATTTCATTAAAAACTGAGAGGCATCTTCACAATCACTAACTTTATCAAACTGTAACATGACACAGCTGAAATTTTTGTATTAAATAAAACTTGTTTGCATATTAAAATGTAATTTTTCTGCATATTTTTGTGGCAACAACCTAGAGACCCGATTTTAGTGGCTTATTAGTGTATTTTCCGGCACACATTTCTTCTTATTTCCATATTTTTGGATGCAAGAAAACATAAAAACATTGGGAGTAGAAATATTTTATGAGCTATTAAGACCGGGACTAATATATTTTCAGAGTTCAAATTTACTTTTGCAAAATACCATATTTGGGTATGTGGCTAGTGGATGCATAGAGCAGGAAAGTGATGTAAGAGTTCATTGTGGACTAATTCTAACCAAACATTGAAAAAGTTTTTGGAAGTTGAAAATGTCGAAGTAGGGATATCAAAAAGTAAAGAATTTGAGATATGTGAGCATCATTTTGCGCGTAAGAATTGGAGAATGAGGATTGGAGATACGTGGTGAGAATGCCTTTAAAAGAAAATCCTTCGTGCTTAGGCCAATCTACGGAGCTTGCTCTTAAAATCTCAAATCGCTGCGGACTCGCTTATCAAAAGATAAGGAATACTTCAAATTGTATATAGATTTTTTAAATGAATATGAAATGTTGGGGTATATGAAACAGGTTAAAGAAGTAAAAGAATCTGACGTTGTGTATTATGCTCCACATCATGGTATATTTAGACCAGAAAAGTGCAACACAAAACTGAGAGTTGTATTCAACTCTTCTGCCACAACATTAAATGGCACATCACTTAACTCATTACAATATAATGGTGGTAGCATTCAGAATGACTGATTTACGATTATGGTTAGTTTTCGAGAGCATATTTATGCACTGACTGTGGATGTCCAAATGATGTATCGAATGATAAACATTTATCCTAGTCAGCACCCATTGCAGAGAATTTTGTGGAACGATAATTTCAAGGAAGAGCCTAAAATGTTTGAACTACAGACCGTTACATACGGTACGGTTATTGCGCCTTATTTAGCAATGAAAACTCTCAACCAACTATCGGGTGATGAAGGAGATAGATGTCCTATGTCAGCATCGGTTCTTCGTGAAAATATTTACATGGATGATATTTTGTACGGTGCACCTACGCTTGAGGAAGCCAAAAAGTTGCAGCGGCAACTCATAGCGATTATGTATAAAGCAGGTGTGAGACTCCATATGTGGTGTACAAGTGATAAAAATCTTTCGCTGACACATGAAGAAGGGTATAATTTTGATAATGAAGTTGAAGAAGAACAGTTTCGTAAATTATTTATTTGTGGACTCAATTATAAAACTACAGAAGACTCACTCAAATCTCATTTTGAATAATGGAGTGAAATTGTTGGTTGTGTTGTGATGAGGGATTGCAATATTCGCAGATCACGGGGATTTGGCTTTGTAACATGTAAACGTGCTCATACGGTTGATGATGCTCAAGCTGCTAGACGTCATAAAGTTGGTGGCCATGAAGTGGAGCCTGAGAGAGCTGTTTCTCGTGATGATTCAGATAAACCTAAAGCACAGATGACGGTTAAAAAACTGTTTATAGGACCTTCATTTCTTCAGAACAGTGATATCCTCAACGTTCAATAACCATACCAGAAACAAATGATGAGTTCAATAAAGAGCTTAAATTTAATGTTAAAATCGTTAATGAATTTAATTTTGTAAATTGTAATATTACCGAGGATTGTTTTGTATATAACTTGATTAATCTTAGTAATAATTATTTAACGATTGTGCGTATTCTTAGTTATATTTTCAGATTTGTGATGAATGTAAGAAATCCTTTGTACAGGAGTAATGGACCATTGAGTACGTTAGCAAAATATGTATTTTACCTATGCCTGAAACTCATAGTACTTAAAAAAAAGATAAATATAGGGGAAGATGGGGATACTTGAGCCATGTTATGAATTTTAATTTTTTTTAAAAAAATTTTATAATTTCTTAGAACAAAATAAAATATCAAAAATAAAAATTTGATATTTTTTCTTGAACCGAAAACAAATTTCAATTAAATTTAAACTATTTTTCTATGTCTAATAAGTTTTTACTTTTTGTTTAACATCGTGGCTCAAGTATCCCCTTCATGGGGATACTTGAGCCATGGTGAAGGGATGCTTGAGCCAGTATGGAAAAATACCTACAAAAGTAATTTTTTTCGCTTTATTTTTGCTCAAACATTTTACAGAATGATAAATTATGATACATAAAATCCTTCAAAACCAACAACAATTTCATTTACTGTAATCCAGTTGTTTCAAATTGTAATAAATAATTGAGTTAATTATTTAATGTCAAGTAATTCATTTATGCATTTGTTTTATTGTTTGTAGTTTCCATAACAAGTTCATACAGTAATCAGTTTATTATGATTTATAATTTATACATTTAATAAATAATATAAATTGTGTAATTACATAGTTTTGGTTCACATTATAAGTAGACTGCATTTTAATATTGCTGTAAAATACGAAATAGCTTTTATTTCAGATTTGTGTCTGTTCATTTTCATGCTTACGTTTTTTAAAACATTTTAGAGTATCAGGGAAAAAAAAGCACGAAAAAGGAGACATTGTGGTTTTCAAACTGGTTTCTTTTTTGCTAATGGATGAAATTGTCTCTTAATTTGTACTTTTCTGTTGCTCGTTTTCTTGGTATACAGTGGAGTGCGTCTTTCTAATGTTCTTAGATCATATTAGAGACAAAGATTTCAATGGGTGCTATGGGGGGGACTCTTATAAAGTTTTCATAGGCAATACATTCTGGAGTATCAGCATGACATAAGAGTTTTCTTTAAACATCTAGGTAATGCAAATAGAAAAGAAAATCCTAAAATTGTAGAAACATATCCTGTTAAATAAGATGTGCTTCTTCAAGAGTTTTATTTTTTACACTTTATAAATATGAATTATCAAGTATTTAACAAAGAAAATGGAATAAACATACATAACAGACTTTCCATGTAAAGAAAGGGATATAAATGCTTTGAATCCAAAATTTTATTTAAAGAAATAAAATATATTTCAAATAAGTACACATAGAGCATGATGCCACACATGATGCATTTAATTAAATAAATTTTCTGTTTCAACGTACTGTTTTAAAATAGGTTATTCACAAATATGGGATACCTCTGGGGCAGTTTATATGATTAAAAAATGGACTTAATTTTAAAAAGAAGAATGCGAGGCACTTTGCTTTTGTATGCTTCTTATCAAAGATGACGACGAAGGTGAACAAACGAAAGTTCTACCTAATTACACACATAAATCCCACCCTACCCCCCCCCCAAAAAAAAAAGAAAAAAATGCTTACTTGAAAAAAGTAAAATTGGGCAAGTTATGACTGCTTATACATTAGTAAGCCTTACCTCATTATTCATCTGTGCTTTGGTAGAGAAAAAGTCAATGCTTATAAAAATCCATTTTTCGTTTGCACCAAACAATTTAAAATAAGATAAAAACAAAAATTATTACTTATCAGCGTAAAAAACAATTTATTATAGATTAAAAATTCCTAACGTTTCGAACTCAATCTAATGAGTCATCTTCAGAGGTATATTTTTAAAGGAGAAATAATTTACATTAAAAACAGATTGGCATACTATAAATTGACAAAAATTATACTAAATAAACATTAAAGGCCGAGATTCAAAAATAAAAATATGTACCAGTTGCCATCACTCAGTAGACAATACAACAATGACAAAACCATGGAGGAAACTTACAAAAGTATTTCTTTTAAAATATTAAACCAGATATTAGGTATTTGAAAGGACATATTGTCATTGCAGACTTCATTCTTCCTGAAACCAATTTCTATAGATTCCCTTATGAGTGCTTTTTGCGGATTTGAACAATGAGAAATAATCTTTACTTTATCAAAACAAACATTTCTTAAAGTCCCCTTCATCGATAATCTGGACAGAGCTGTTGATGGTCTATTAAATTTTAAATCGGCTTTATGCTCCTTGATCCTCTCAACTAACCATCTCATAGTTTTGCCTACATATGACGTCACTGTACCATTATTCAGTTCTATAGGTATTTCATACACGCCTGACTGGAATAAAAATGGAACGGGATCTTGTTTTTTGATTATAGCTGTAAACAAATTTTTAGTGGGGGAGGCTACAAGATGAATATCAAATTTATTGAAAATTCTCTTTAATCTTTCAAACATTATAGGGATATATGAAATTTTTCTATAAGATTTGCGTGTTAACTGGGCATCTTGAGGATAACTATTGTACTTGCTGATTAAATTATGTATAATTTTTGGACAATAACCATGATCAATTCCAATTTTAATAATGTGGTCAAGTTCGTCTTTCAAAAATTCATCTGAACAAACTATGTGCGCTCTTTTAATAAAGGAATTAAATGCTGACATTTTATAACTCCAAGGAGTGGAAGCTGTAACTGGAATAATACTATCAATTTTCATTGGCTTTCTGAAAATTTTCCTTTTAAGTGAAGAACTTGATTTAATAATTAAAACATCCAGAAAAGGGAGTGAATTATTAACTTCTTTTTCATAGTAAATTTAATGTTGTCATCAAGTTGATTTAACTTTTCAAAAAATTCCAACAAAGCTGGTTCTCCCTCCTCCCAAAGTACAAATATATCATCAACATATCTTAACCACAGTCTAGGTTTATAATTAAAGGTATTAAAAATAAAATCTTCCAAAGGTCGAAGCATAAACTCTGCAAAAATACTTGAAACTGGAGATCCCATAGGTGCACCATTATCTTGTTTATAATATTTACCATTGAAGTAAAAAACGTTACTCTGATTAATTAAATTTAATCCTGATTTTAATGAAGTTTTAATTTCTTGATTCAAATTATCTAAATTATCTATAGAATGATTAATATTATTTATAACTTCAGAAATATTTATGGAGGGGAAAAGTGAGACAATATCAAAACTGGCTAAAATTGTATTATCATTAATTTCCAAATCAGCAATTCGCTGAATAAATTCTTCCGTAGAGGAGATAGAAAACTGTGATGGCGGAATAATTGTTTTAAGAAAACTAGCATAAGCTTTTTCAACATAATATAACGGGCCTTGGCATCTTGGAACAATTGGTCTAAATGGGAAGTCTGGCTTATGATCTTTAACTCTTGCTGTAATCCTAGGTGTAATACCAGTATGGTTAAACTTTATTTTACTCTTCATACTATCAGGCCAACTACTATTCTTAATAAGCTCTTGTGTTTTATTGCGGATCCAAGTGTTGGGGTCTTTATTAAGGACATGGCATGATAATTGCTCAATACAACGTTCCATTTTATTTATATAGGTATCTTGATTTAACACTGCCAATTTTCCAGATTTATCCGTCTTCATAAAAACTAAATTTTTATCTTTTCTTAATCTGGAGGCTATGTCAATTTGTTTATTTCTCACTTTTACTTGCTGTTTAATATATTTTTTACTCAAATTACAAACATTTAATCTCACAGTTTCTTGATCACTAGTAGGAATGCTTTGAATCACAGCCTCTAAATCTGTACAAATATCTTTCGGATTAATGTAATGCTGAAAATTAAATTTACCACCTAATGATAAAACTTCCTCTTCATCTCTTGAAAAAGTTCTATTTGAAATGTTCACAAAATGTACAGGTTTAACTTGGGGGGGAAGGTAATTTTTATTTAATTGCTTTACTAAGAGCTGGAGTTTCTTTTCATGCCGCACTGAAATCACTTTCCTTTGTTTAAACCTGAGTCCTTCTAATGAATACAAGAATTTATCGAATTGATCTGGAGTACAAAAATTATTACTTATCAGCGTAAAAAACAATTTATTATAGATTAAAAATTCCTAACGTTTCGAACTCAATCTAATGAGTCATCTTCAGAGGTATATTTTTAAAGGAGAAATAATTTACATTAAAAACAGATTGGCATACTATAAATTGACAAAAATTATACTAAATAAACATTAAAGGCCGAGATTCAAAAATAAAAATATGTACCAGTTGCCATCACTCAGTAGACAATACAACAATGACAAAACCATGGAGGAAACTTACAAAAGTATTTCTTTTAAAATATTAAACCAGATATTAGGTATTTGAAAGGACATATTGTCATTGCAGACTTCATTCTTCCTGAAACCAATTTCTATAGATTCCCTTATGAGTGCTTTTTGCGGATTTGAACAATGAGAAATAATCTTTACTTTATCAAAACAAACATTTCTTAAAGTCCCCTTCATCGATAATCTGGACAGAGCTGTTGATGGTCTATTAAATTTTAAATCGGCTTTATGCTCCTTGATCCTCTCAACTAACCATCTCATAGTTTTGCCTACATATGACGTCACTGTACCATTATTCAGTTCTATAGGTATTTCATACACGCCTGACTGGAATAAAAATGGAACGGGATCTTGTTTTTTGATTATAGCTGTAAACAAATTTTTAGTGGGGGAGGCTACAAGATGAATATCAAATTTATTGAAAATTCTCTTTAATCTTTCAAACATTATAGGGATATATGAAATTTTTCTATAAGATTTGCGTGTTAACTGGGCATCTTGAGGATAACTATTGTACTTGCTGATTAAATTATGTATAATTTTTGGACAATAACCATGATCAATTCCAATTTTAATAATGTGGTCAAGTTCGTCTTTCAAAAATTCATCTGAACAAACTATGTGCGCTCTTTTAATAAAGGAATTAAATGCTGACATTTTATAACTCCAAGGAGTGGAAGCTGTAACTGGAATAATACTATCAATTTTCATTGGCTTTCTGAAAATTTTCCTTTTAAGTGAAGAACTTGATTTAATAATTAAAACATCCAGAAAAGGGAGTGAATTATTAACTTCTTTTTCCATAGTAAATTTAATGTTGTCATCAAGTTGATTTAACTTTTCAAAAAATTCCAACAAAGCTGGTTCTCCCTCCTCCCAAAGTACAAATATATCATCAACATATCTTAACCACAGTCTAGGTTTATAATTAAAGGTATTAAAAATAAAATCTTCCAAAGGTCGAAGCATAAACTCTGCAAAAATACTTGAAACTGGAGATCCCATAGGTGCACCATTATCTTGTTTATAATATTTACCATTGAAGTAAAAAACGTTACTCTGATTAATTAAATTTAATCCTGATTTTAATGAAGTTTTAATTTCTTGATTCAAATTATCTAAATTATCTATAGAATGATTAATATTATTTATAACTTCAGAAATATTTATGGAGGGGAAAAGTGAGACAATATCAAAACTGGCTAAAATTGTATTATCATTAATTTCCAAATCAGCAATTCGCTGAATAAATTCTTCCGTTTAATAAAGTTTAACCATACTGGTATTACACCTAGGATTACAGCAAGAGTTAAAGATCATAAGCCAGACTTCCCATTTAGACCAATTGTTCCAAGATGCCAAGGCCCGTTATATTATGTTGAAAAAGCTTATGCTAGTTTTCTTAAAACAATTATTCCGCCATCACAGTTTTCTATCTCCTCTACGGAAGAATTTATTCAGCGAATTGCTGATTTGGAAATTAATGATAATACAATTTTAGCCAGTTTTGATATTGTCTCACTTTTCCCCTCCATAAATATTTCTGAAGTTATAAATAATATTAATCATTCTATAGATAATTTAGATAATTTGAATCAAGAAATTAAAACTTCATTAAAATCAGGATTAAATTTAATTAATCAGAGTAACGTTTTTTACTTCAATGGTAAATATTATAAACAAGATAATGGTGCACCTATGGGATCTCCAGTTTCAAGTATTTTTGCAGAGTTTATGCTTCGACCTTTGGAAGATTTTATTTTTAATACCTTTAATTATAAACCTAGACTGTGGTTAAGATATGTTGATGATATATTTGTACTTTGGGAGGAGGGAGAACCAGCTTTGTTGGAATTTTTTAATAAGTTAAATCAACTTGATGACAACATTAAATTTACTATGGAAAAAGAAGTTAATAATTCACTCCCTTTTCTGGATGTTTTAATTATTAAATCAAGTTCTTCACTTAAAAGGAAAATTTTCAGAAAGCCAATGAAAATTGATAGTATTATTCCAGTTACAGCTTCCACTCCTTGGAGTTATAAAATGTCAGCATTTAATTCCTTTATTAAAAGAGCGCACATAGTTTGTTCAGATGAATTTTTGAAAGACGAACTTGACCACATTATTAAAATTGGAATTGATCATGGTTATTGTCCAAAAATTATACATAATTTAATCAGCAAGTACAATAGTTATCCTCAAGATGCCCAGTTAACACGCAAATCTTATAGAAAAATTTCATATATCCCTATAATGTTTGAAAGATTAAAGAGAATTTTCAATAAATTTGATATTCATCTTGTAGCCTCCCCCACTAAAAATTTGTTTACAGCTATAATCAAAAAACAAGATCCCGTTCCATTTTTATTCCAGTCAGGCGTGTATGAAATACCTATAGAACTGAATAATGGTACAGTGACGTCATATGTAGGCAAAACTATGAGATGGTTAGTTGAGAGGATCAAGGAGCATAAAGCCGATTTAAAATTTAATAGACCATCAACAGCTCTGTCCAGATTATCGATGAAGGGGACTTTAAGAAATGTTTGTTTTGATAAAGTAAAGATTATTTCTCATTGTTCAAATCCGCAAAAAGCACTCATAAGGGAATCTATAGAAATTGGTTTCAGGAAGAATGAAGTCTGCAATGACAATATGTCCTTTCAAATACCTAATATCTGGTTTAATATTTTAAAAGAAATACTTTTGTAAGTTTCCTCCATGGTTTTGTCATTGTTGTATTGTCTACTGAGTGATGGCAACTGGTACATATTTTTATTTTTGAATCTCGGCCTTTAATGTTTATTTAGTATAATTTTTGTCAATTTATAGTATGCCAATCTGTTTTTAATGTAAATTATTTCTCCTTTAAAAATATACCTCTGAAGATGACTCATTAGATTGAGTTCGAAACGTTAGGAATTTTTAATCTATAATAAATTGTTTTTTACGCTGATAAGTAATAATTTTTGTTTTTATCTTATAATGTTTACAGCGTAAGTCCAAGATTTCATTTCAATTTAAAATATTAGATAAAACTAAAATATTTTTTTTCAGTAAATACATTTTTAAAATATGTGTTTAAATTTTCTTTCTTTCTTTTTTTTTTTCAAAATGCCATAAGCTTTTTTGTACCTAGGAAAAAATACACATATTTGTCATTTTAAAGTCATATGGAGTGAAAGAAATAAGCTTTGGACATTTTATGTAAATTTTTAAAGGGCCAAAACTTATCAAAGCAGCACATGCAATAATTTAGAAATAATAATAAAATTATTTTTAAATATTTCTATTAAACACAATTCATAATAAGAGTGGTAATTGTTAGCCGATTATTAAAATATTTAAACATTTTTTTTAATTTAATTTTTTTTTTTTTGGAAAAAGGGGAAATCTTAGAGTCCCATATGTTCTTAGTTTATTTCTGAAAAGTACTCCTTCATTTAAATAATCCTATTAAATTATTTATCCTCTCCCTAAAGTATTTATTTTAAATCTATTAATTTCCTTGCTTCAACAAACTGATTTATATTAAATATATGTATATATATATCAAATGCATTTGATATCTACATATATTTATTTCTTATGCTTTCTTACATTTATTTTTTCTTAATTGATTTAAAATAAAAGGATCAATAGAGTTTAGATTTTTTAAAATGAAATAGTAATTTTTTTTTCAGAAATAAACTAAGAAAATATGGAACTCTTTCTAATTAAGCCCCCCCCCCTCTCTCCCTCTTTATCCAAAAAAATAAGTAAAATCTGAAAAATTTTGTTTAAATATTTTTTATTCGAACTAGTGTAGTAAAGCTAACAGAAATTAAAATTGGCCGTATTTAAATTAAAAATTCCGAAATCACTTTCATTTTTATCCAACCAACCAATAATCCATTTATTTCTCATCAAAATTGGCTTTGGTATTTATCTAATATTCATATTATATTCATCATCATAAAATCATACTCCTTTGGGGTTTCATAATGTTTGTTTCTACATTTCGTCGGATTTGGATATATAAATCTAAGGATAATGAGACATTTCTGAGCAATTGCCTATGAAATTCATCTTTATCTGATAAAAATGAAACATCGACCGCTTATCATGTCATCAGATTTCGATGAAAGGCCATTCAAAGGCCATAAATCTATTGCTACTAGCACGTAAATTATCTTATTGTTAGCATTTTAATTTTAAAAATATCAAAATTTGCTCGTTCGAAAAGCAGCTTCGAAATCATTATATTTACAAGGATCTTGTAGATCACTCTAACACAATGTTGTTTAAGTTGTACAGAGAATTGATTTCGTTGAAAAAACTTTTATTCTGAAAAATGTATCAATATTTTGCCGCTAATATTTATAGATATTTTACTGTTAATTCTTCAATAGTTAAATATATTTGTTTGATTATGAGCTTTAAAGAGAATTTTCTTGTTAGTTGAATGTGTAAATTTAAGAATTGAAACACAAATTGAAAAGAAATCCTTAAAATAAGATTTGAATCTAAAATAATTTTGGAATTATACAAAATATTTTCCTTTTAAAAAACTTTTTAAAACATTTATTATATTTAGCTATATTTCGCAAACGTGTAATTCTAATTTTTTTTTAAATCTTTGAAAACAACAGACGATCACTAAGCAAAAAGAAATGAAATATCACCGATAAACCTGTCTGGAATTCGCAATTGGGAAATTATAGAATAATTTATAAATTATTCATAAGTTTTCACAAATTAATCTGTTTATATGAATTTCAAAATATATGTTTTGATTTTGAAAATGTCAGGAATTCTGTTCTCTACACAATCATACATGTAAACAGCGTTAAAGTCAGAAATATTATTACAAATTTTCGGCGGATTTTCTTTTATCGATTCTAAAATTAATTTCGAAAACCTTAAAAGGAATCAGATATTTTACTTTTAATAATTCAATACATTTTTATGCATAGTCCAATTTATTCATATATGTAAATTTAGTCTTTTGCTCGGAAAATAGGAATACTCAAGGAGAAAGTATTAAAAAATGCCTTTGATGTGATTCGTATATGGTGTATACTAAGAATTTTTTTTTTTTGTTTACCTCAAAATCATGCATTAAGTGTTTCAGTTTAACAGTAAAAATTTAAAAAAAAAAACTTATTGCAAAATATTACCTTACAAAACCATCTGCAGCAGCATTTTTAAAAATTATTTTTTAAGACAACTATATTTTTCCCTTGATAATCCATTATTTTACTCATAAATTATCCTATCCTTTCTTAATAAATAAATAAATAAATAATAATTAATATTGTTCATATAGATTGATTTAATGTCACACTTAATAAATGGCAACAATATTTCTGTATCGTGAAGTTTTGTAATTTCTGTAAATAAAGATTGCTTACAAGATTGTTGAATTATTGTTGAAAGAATAATTGGCAAAAATCACATTTCAGATATTCATGAAACTACAGCCTTACTTGTAACAACTCCATCAATTAAAGATACAGAGAATTCGAAGTTATCACAATTTATTCACCCGGAATTATCTGCACATCAGATAAGAGAAGCAAAAAGGGCTTACACTAAGAAGCAAAATAATTTTTGTAAGCAGAAATTTTGTTGATAAGGATGATCTGTCTGTGGTACTGCATTTAGAAAAGCATCTTCATTTACTTCATTTACTTAACTATAAACAAATTTCTTTTTACCTTAACAAAAGGGAAAACATCAATATGTAGCATACAATGACGTGCTAAAGAAATGAAAAAATCAAGATATAACAGAAAATAGTTGCTAACAGCGAAAAAAAAAAGAAAAATTTCCATAATTTGATAATCGGCAAATTGTGAAAGAACGCAACACTACCAAAATTATCACCGTCTGCAATGTATCAGCCAACCGACAATTATGTGAACTAATCGCAGTGAATGCCCTGAGAAACTACAGAATATTATACGAATTAACATCACCAATACTCACGCGATTTCACATGAAAAATTTGGAATTACTGTAAATATATGCATATCATTTTTACAAAAACCTTTTAAAATTTAAAGACATAAATTGCATGACATTCCTTTAGTAAAATGAGAAATGACATTTAAGTAATACGGAGTGAACTGCATAGTGTTTGTTGTTTCGTTTATTCTATTCCTATTAAATTCTGTGATTAAATGTGATATGTAATCAATATTGAATATCCGTTAAACGAGAATTCATAATATTTCCTGTAAATATGGTAAAACAGATGCCAATAGTTTTTAGATAGATAATTGTTTAACAAGAGTTGAAAGCGATATCCAATTTAAATTTTTCATTTTATTTCGGCAGACATTATAGTTGAAAGAAAAGTAGATTTGTTCCGGTGAGAATACTCTGACAAAGACTGCAAAAATATGAGAATAGGTATATATTAAGAATTCTCTGCAAACGTTGTAGTGATACTCTTTATCTAAATGCGTTAATCATGGAGGATTATGCATTTTAAAATTTAATTAAGACAATAATTTTTGCAGCTGCATATAATTACGGTTTAGGCATGGTACGTTCGGTTATTTTACTTTCTAAATATTTGTTACAGCGCTTTTCAAACTGGCACATACTAAAAAGAAATCCTTAAAATAAAATTTGAATCAGAATAATTTTTGAATGATACAAAATATATTTTTTAACTTTTTGAAGCATTCATTATCTTTAGCTATGTTTCACATTCGTGCAATTTTAAGTTTTTCTTTAAATCCTTGAAAACTATATACGATCTCTGAGGAAAAACAAATGAAATATCCCGGATAAATTATGTCTGTAATTTTCAATTGGGAAATTACAGAGTAATTTATAAATTATTCATAACTTTTCGCAAGTTAATTTATTTATATGAATTTCAAAATATATGGTTTGATTTTTAAAAAATCAGGAATTTTGTTATCTACAAGTAAGATTACAAATTTTCGGTGGATTTTCTTTTATCGATTCGAAAATTAATTCCGAAAAACTTAAAAGGAATCGTATATTTTATTTTTAATAATTTAATACATTTTTATGCATAATCCAATTTATTCATATATGTAAATTTAATCCTATGCTTGGAAAATATGAATACTCAAGAAAAAAGTGTTAAAAAATATATTTGATATGATTCATATATAGCGTTTTCGTTTAGTAAAAGTTTTAAAAAAGGTTTTATGAAGAAAAAAAAAATATTTACCTCAGTACCATGCATTAGGTGTTTCAGTTTAATAGTAATAATAAAAAAAGTGTTACAAAATATTACCTTAGAAAACGATCTGCAGCAGTATTTTTTGTATCTATTTTTTAAGACAATTGTACTTTTTCCTCGTTAATCCATTATATTATTCACATTTTCGCCTCTCTTAATAAATAAGCAGTTTAATAAAAAATATTTGTCATAAACCGCTCCACCAACCACAGACACGGAAATTTTGGAAATAAATAATATATATATATAAATTCATTCAACAGAAAATCCCAATAAAGAATACTCAACTCCAATTATTTTTCTTCAGATTCGTGATTTCATAACATCTCATTCTTGTGTTAAAGGGCTGATGTAATGATGTTTCAGAAATAGGCATCTAAATATGGCTATTCCGCTGATTCATTCTTTTACCATTAATTTTTCAAGTTTGACTTCAAATAAAATTTTAAAAATTTATGTACAGAATTCTTATTTTGGACAAAATTAACCGAAAACTTGAGATTCTGTTTATGAAAATTAAAGGTTTTTTGTAAATTTTATTAAATCGAATGATTTGAATTATTGCAATAATGACATGCATTTTTTAGGTGCGTTCGTAATTATGTAAATACGTAGCATCTATTGTTGTCGCTCAGTCCGTCCGTCTTTCTGTCCGTCCGTCTGTCCGCATATAACAACGCAAAAACTACCCAACTGAATCGTTTGAAATTTAAAATATATTATTAATATGTAATTTTGTCGAGTCATTTCAAATTTTATGAAAATCGAATGAATACATCAATTACAGGGACAATCAACAGTATTCCGTTACATTACGGTCAATGGGGAAAAAGTTTCAAATGCATTTTTATCGTTTGAAATTTAAAATATATGATTATTACATATTTTTGTCTAGTCATTTCAAATTTTATGAAAATCGGATGCTTAGATCAATTACAGGGATAATCAAAAGTATTCCGTCACATTACGGTCAAAGGAGAAAAAAGTTTCAAATGGATTTTAATGGGGTTACACTTATTCGAACACAATAAAATTGTTATGCATCTGTGAAGTACATGTTATAATATACATTTTGCACAATCTGTGGTGCAAAAAACTTTTGTTATTGATTTACAAGGTCACACAGAAGTATTCCATTACATAATGGTATAGGGAAAACATATTTTGTTGCGTGTTTTAATTGTAATTAACTATTGAACGTTTTATGAGATTGATATATATTGCTGAGGAATACTACAAATTATTTCCTGTATAAAAAAAAGGATATAGTATAGCATATGATATCCGTTGCTGAGGTATAATAAAAGTTACTTCCTGTGTATTTACAGTAACGCAAAAAAAAAAAAAAAAAAAAAAAAAAAAAAAAAAAAAAAAAAAAATCCGACCATTATATTCTATCCAAAAAATACTATCTATTATAACAGCAAGATCTGAATATATTTAAAACTTTGTTATCGTACGAACGCAAATCATTTGCTACGCTTCACGTGCAATTTCCAACTTGTTTATATAAATAATCGAAATAAAAAAAATACATCTGATAGAAAATGCAAATTATCGATTCATTATATGAATGAATCTTGTAATTTATTTCGCAAAATTGGTAAATTTGAACAATACTTTAATTTTCTTTTTTGAGATATGTAAATATTTATGTATAATTTGACTTGCTTCCAAGTTATTACAAAAAAAGATCTGATGTAATATTCTACGAAAATATGAGTAATTATTTTTTTAGTTCAAAACATTTTTGAACTTTTGCCAAATCTGGTAAATTACAAACTTTTGAATTTCAAATTCCTTTCTTCTTACGCACTAGTGAAAGTAAAGTTAAAAATCTAAGTCACGTTATGTAAATATTTGCATTATAAATCGTTCTGCCTACGACAAAAGGTTGTAAAAATGTTATTTGCAGAAGCATTTTGCTATTTAACTTTTACGTTTTACAGAATCGTGATTTTAAAATGCTTCATTTTTAAAGACATTTATTTCAAAACAATAAAAAGAAATGTAAGTTTCGTAAATATTGCTTTAAGTTTTTTATATTTCTTTCTTTTCTATCAGTATTAAGAAATAAAAATTATTTCCACAGCATATCAATCTAGGATACAGACGAAATTTACAAAAAAGTTTTACAGAAATAATGTGTTATTATGTAGATATTATTTATAGTGAAATCGCATACTTAAAGACATTTTATAGTGTTAACAAAACTGTAAAATTATTTTTTATTTTACTTTTCAGGAAAACAGTATTTATAGCATTATAGAAAAATCTATGATTATAAATTAAAGTAAAAAGATAAGCAAACGTAATGGATTTTCAATCATAATCTGGCATTTTCTCATATAATTATCAATGATGAAATATTTAATTAAGATAAAAATTTAAAAATATTTTCATAGGCTTTTCAGTGTTTATCGTATTTCCGACTTTCAGCCTTGTTTTCTGACTTTAAATAGGCCAAAAATAACTAAGCACAAATAATAAAAATAAATTTACTATTACAGTTCTGAATTCTTCCAAACCAGGTATGTCAAAACTGTGGCCCGAAGGCTACATTTGGCCTGCCGATAGCGTAGATTTGGCTCATGAACTATTAGTAATTTTCGTATGTTTATTTGAGATCATGTGTATTGCAAAAAATAGAATTTGCATTAACTCGTGTGACTGCAGTCTTGCTATTTTGGACGGTGTCGGGCCAGTGCCGCGTGGCAATTTTTTCGTATTAATGTCTAGATTATTTAAGATTAGTGTACTTTATTTAATGAAAGACATTCCATGATAAAATAAAGCGAATAGTACTAGCAAAAACAATATTTCACAGTCTAGCTACATCGCCTGGCATTAGGGCTGTTGCACATAAAATGTGTGATGTATTTATGTGTTAAAATTTAGCTCATGAAGCAACGGTATATCACGCAATAGAAAGCTACACAGAGTAAATCATGAATTAAAAAAAAATCCCTTGTATGATAAAAATAGTTTATTTTTCTGTTCTCTTTAATTTTCATTATATTACAAAATAACGTGCAGTGTTTATTAGGTAATAAAATAGAAGTATGAAAACTACTATAATCTGACAATTATGTAATTTTTTTAACTAGCAGTTTTGACACGAATTCTAATCCTCTTTTCTTAAAAGAATTAAATTTTTTACCCCTGTCATACACTGGGACATGTTTATAGTCAAACATGATGATTTAAGATACTTATGTATCTTTATGGGATCTTCATATTCCTTTTTTTTCTTTTAACTACGCAGATATGCTGCCTACGTGCTACAGCTGCGAAAAGTTAATTAGATTTCCGCAAGCTCTAACTTGCCCTGTTTTCAAACAGTTCAGAAAATTTAATGAAAATTAACCGAATAGTCGTGATCTTTTGTAATATAAGTGAAAATATACAACTATATCTTGAAACATTCATAATACACACAACATTTCAGAAAAACATCGTTTGTACGACTTTTAGTTTGGTTCTAATTTATTACCATTTGATTTCATTTAAAAATATACCCTTGATATGACGCAAAAAATCGTTTATAGTAGGTATTTCAATTCTGTGCACATTTTTTTTTTTTTTTTTGTTTATTGTTCTTGCGAATTTTCCAGCTATGGATGACGCCAAAACACTTGTGTAAATCTACCCTACATGACAACAACATGATCTATTATGGGATTAGTTGGGAAAACCAGATAACGCAGAATGGATTATATGCGGAGGAGTCACTCATTTTGCTGGGATGATGAACTTTCCCGATAAGTTTTATTATTACCAGCGCATTTTTAACTTATCTGTGAACTAACAGTACATATCTTTTTTCTTTCGTTCTTCAATTGTCGTACAATTTCGGCAACAGCTTTTAAGCACTTTCGAACGAAGTAGAAAAATGCCTCTGTTTCGGTTTCTATGTATGTCTGTCCGTCTGTACATCTGTCCTCTATCTGTACATCTGTCCTCTATCTATTCCATTGCTCTAACTCCCATAAATTTTGGGGGATTTTCATGCAATTGGTAAGACTTATTTAAGATCACCAAAGTATGTTTTGTATTGTACATGAAGTAATGGTGATTAATGGTTCTTTTACAAGGACACTCAAAAGAAATAGTTTACAGTATGGTATATGTAGAAAAATCATTTGAAGTGTATTTTATTGACATTATGCTATTTCAAATGTATTGAAACTGAACCAAATTACTGAATTTCGCTACGAGCAAGTTAAAACACAGCATTCATATTTTTTTTTAATTTACAGGGACACACAAAAGAAAGAAGTTACATTACTGCCTTTTCGTAAACATTGCTAAAGAGTACGTTTTAAAAGTCGGTATGCGCTTTTAAATTTAATGATTACTAAGCACATTTCTCTTAATATATAAACTCTATGCTTCATGTTCAGGGCAGCACAAAATTATTCGCATAGCATGTTTCTTATTAAAGGAAATTGTTGAAAGGTATTTTTTAATTGAAATATATATATTGTTTAAGTAACTAAAACTTGTAAACTAAATTTTTAAATGCATTTTGTTAATAGATACAAATTTATATATTATATACAGGGCTGCTGAAAAATTTGGCTAATTTTCCGATTGTAGATTGGTATAGATGATATTCGGTTTTGAAATGAGTAAGACACTTCCACATTATGAAATGAGACTTAATATTCTAATTTTTTAAACGATGCAGTTTTGTTACATTATCATGTGTTGAAAAGTGCTTCATAATCTTTGCTTAACGCATGAGTTTTTTC
This sequence comes from Maratus speculifer, assembly GCA_964019185.1. Taxonomy (NCBI): domain Eukaryota; kingdom Metazoa; phylum Arthropoda; class Arachnida; order Araneae; family Salticidae; genus Maratus; species Maratus speculifer. The sequence goes on along the minus strand of OZ025294.1, from coordinate 161,128,126 downwards.
TATCTAGTTTGATATTTATCTTAAAACGTATGTCTATCTCGGTAAAAGAAAAAAAGGAAATTTTGAAAGAATTCAACAGTAAAATTTTACCGGAAAGGTCAAAAGCGGACTTGGCTAAAATTATGGGTATTCCAGTTTTTACATAAAACATTAATATTTATGATCGCCAAAAATTGGAGGGAAAAGAAAAAGCCTGTGGATCACAGGTATAAAAAAATTGCAAGAGGGAAAATTTCCTGAAACGGAAAAGAAGTTTTGCTCCAGTTTTTAAATCAGTTTTACGCGTCGGCTAGTCCAGTAAGTGGCTCAGTTTTGATGGAAAAAGAGAAACTGACAGATTGTCGATTTACTGTAGAATAGTTGCAGAATTTTAAAGAGTACGACGGATTCATGTGTCATGTTGTAAGCGGTGAATTGACAGATTTTCCAATTTATTCTGTTTAATAATGGCTCAAAAATTTGGCAGTCATAAAATGTGATTACCAACATAAAAACATATTTTATACTGATATTGTTCACTAACATATTTTATACATTTTTTATGCCGACTATCCAGGTCTTTTTTATCATCTGATACAAACTGGACTTTGCCTTATTATAGCGAAAACTATAAAAGAGGAAAAAAATTAGATGGCGTTACTGCAATCCTTTGAAAACTTTACAATTTTATAAAGAGGTAAAAACGAAAATTTTTGCCATTTTTCGACCGATATCAATCACACCCACCAGATACTGATTTTTTGGAAAATGTAAAAGCTCACTTCTCTCCTGCAAATTGTAGAACTCACCTTCAGCCATGTGATTTCGGCCTGATTAAGAATCTAAAAATGCGTTATAAGAAGTAGTTAGTTCAACTCGCTATTTGTAGCATTGAAGAGCCTTATCCCAATCAAGTAAATGATCTAGATACAATAGATATGATTTTGTTTATTTGGTCTCACATTACAAGGACAACAATGATAAACTGTTTCATAAAGTGTGATTTACACAGCAAAATTTCAATGGTAATAAGGGTGATGGCATAAGTGACGATGATTGTGACGAAGTGACGATCATTGACGATGGTCAATGAAGACTAATGGAATCTGCTCAGAGCAGATATTACTATTGATGAATACGTGGGATGTCATGAGGATGTAATAATTTCAGAGTTTTCTAGTGTTGATAAGCTTATTCAGTAATGACGATCTGATTCGTATAGTGACAACGAAGTTGACGAGTTTTCCAAGAAGTTATTTTTTCATCATTTCAAGATGTCATGCGGATTTAAACATTAAGAACTTATTTTATTTACTACAACACCATAGAACAAAACTTTTTGGGCTCTTGACTCATTGCTTAAATCATTAAAAACAACTCAATGTCAGTCATTAAGTTAAACAACCACCGATATTTTTCTGTAATACTAAGCAAAATGATCAAAAGAAGAAATAAAGATACACACATTCATATTACTTAATATACTTTTTTCCGGTTTTGCTTGTTTGTTTATTTTGCATTGTTTGATTTATACACTTATATAAATCAAAAAGTTAAACATTAATCTTGAAAATAAAATCAATTCTAGGTTTAGAGGTAAAAATCGATTATATGGCGTTTTCGTTTATATGACGATTTCGGTAGTTACTTCGGCGTCGATAAACGAGACACAACTGAATTCAAAATGAAATAATTAATGACATTTATATATAAATAATTCTGTAAGAATTTTACGGTCTATAGTTTTAAAAGTTTTAATAAATATGAATTAAAAATTATACTGATTTTTCTTTTTAAGTGACCCGTTCTTTTGTATCCTATGTTTAATTTGGCCCGCTCTGATAAAAGAGTTTAACATGCCTGTTCAACAGCGAATACAGTCTTCAGGAATTAAATTTTTAAGAACGGTGTCAATGAGTTTTTTCTGAATATTCGATGTGGCCGTTTGCTCCGTTAATTCAATTTTATACTTTTTCGAACCGACTCAAAATTCGAATTAAACCAGTTTTCGAAAAGTAAGGCTAGAACATTGTTTCAAACGAAAAACTATATATTTTAATGTGAATGTTGCTTCACATGTTCAGTTTTATACAGACAAAAAATTAATTAGAGTTTGAAACAAATTATCGATATTTGACAATTACAGATATTGCGTAAAAAATTCATTACATGGTAGAAATTGTTGATTATTTTCAAATTTTACTTCGTGTTAAATTTTTTCGGACTGCTCTTCTGCTAAAAAAATGTAACAGTTCAAATGAAAATTGATTAATTCCAATTATTCTCGAATTATTTTCTTCGTTAAAATTTAAATTTTGTATTTCTGCTACTTTTAATACTTTTAATACACAATCCTTTTTTTTTTTTTTTTTTTTTTTTTTTTTTTTAAATTGAAATATTGCCTGAATACGGAAACACATATATAAGCCGATGTTAAAAAAATAAGAGAAAATGTTAGCAATGAGACATATCTTTTATAACAATAGTCTTAATATAGCCCTTGCTAACAAAATTCTTAATTCCCATATATTATATTTTTGCCTTTTTTATGCACGCCGCGAACAAATGACCATAATATGTTTTTAGATATTTTTGCCCACAAAAATAAAATAATAGCTTCTTATACTATGATAATAGATATTTTTTTAATTGAAAGGTAACGATTATTTAAATTATACTTTGATATCAATTGTTCTAACGATGTTTCATGTGACAATTTTAAAAACTGAGTAGGCTAAGTGTACATACAAAACTTTTAAAAATGTTTCTCTCTTTTCGAATTTGCCTTAATATTTGAATAACCTACTGCGGTTATTATGCATCAAATTAAGTAAACTAAAACTTAAAGAAAATGATTTGACAAATTTATGTATATGGAAGGGATTTTAATAGAAATTCAAATTAGGCATTTTAACTCTATTGTGAACTAAACTGACATAAATGAATTAATTCATTGATTTATTTGAGACATACTAGAAGATACTAAAAACGGTATGAGTATTTTAAATTATCTTATAATAATACTGAACAAGAATTTATATAATAGAGCCCGGATGATAGAAGGTTAGTTAAATATAAGTATAGGATAAATAGAGCATTTGATCTCTCAGCCAATTACAGCATATAACTTTACTTTTTCCTCTCTCCGATAAGGACTATAATATTTTATGTTGTCAATTGTATATTTACCCAAAAGTGGTATATTACCAACATGTGACCTAGCTTAATTATTTTCTTGTGCACGGAAATGGTTGGATACTTAATTTAATCAAAATAATTTGAACCTTTTTTTATGTGAAATTAATTTGACAGGCAGGATCGAAACATGTATAATATGTAATAATCAAATATGTTAATATGTATAAACAAATTTTTGGATAGAATATCTGATATTGATGCCTGGCCGGCACCAATCACTCACAATCCGTCTAGAAACTATTTGTCATTCAAATTTCCCGCTGCGCCATTATTTACTTGACAATATTTATTAAGGTCGATGAAAACATGAAAAATGATAATTGTTAGTAGGATTCTAAAAACTAAAGACGTTATTTTTTAATTTTTATCTCGGTAATTCTAAGTCTATGGGCATTTTATTCATTCTTATATTCAAAATATCTCCTCAGGGAGTTTATATTTTAAAGTTATTTTTCCAGTGTTCTTTTCTAATAGGGTGTCACTTTTTTCTTAGTTGTCAATGTATATATATATATGTGTGTGTGTGCTCAATTAAATGTTTATGCTCAATTTAATGCTTATGCTCAATTTAATGTTTTATGTTTTAAAAACAGACGAACTGGAAGTAAAACTTAACAATTCATATAAAAATATGCATACATTTTCCACATACTTTGAAAACAAAAAAGAGATATTCTTTAAGAACAGACCACTGCAAATATTAATTTAAAACATTAATTTTTCTATGATATATTTTGAATAAAAGCATCAAACGCCTATACACTTAACATTTCTGAAAAGAATTCAGCCTCTCAGTGACTAGAACCCTTAAATTATAAATTATTAAATTTCAAATAATACATAGATATAATTAATTTGAAACATTTGTCTCAATACGGAGTATTATTATTTTTTTAAAAACGTGAAAAGTGTATTTTTTTATATTTATCAATTATATTAACAAAGGTTTTCACCAAACGTAATTAATCAATGTCACTTAAACAACAGTCTATATATAACTCTTTGTGCTCAAGTAATTAATAAAAAACCCGTTTACAACAAAGTCGTTAATATGCCCTCATATAGAACTTTTATTGTTAATAAGCAAGAAATATTTAAGTTAAAAAAAATTTTAATAACAAATTCAATAAAGTGGTAAAATGCAAGTTGTTTTTTTAAATAAATAAATGTCGCAACCTTTAATTTTAAATAAAATTATCGTTTTGTAGTTTCAGATATATCTTTCTGAACGAATGGTGCATATATACAAACAATGGAAGCAGGAAACTTTTTCACTCACCGATATAAGATATGTTCTTTTATCGTAATTGACAAAAATTGTGAAAAGTATGATACAAAATTTTACAAATGCAAAGGAAAAAAACAACATAATTTGGAAAATAAAAATTCAGCTATTTATACTAATTCTACATGCAAATTTTACTAACTATTTTAATTAGTTTAGATTTTCACTAAACGTAATCAATCAATGACACTTAAACAATACTCTTCATTTAACTCTTTATGTTCAAGCAGCTCATAAAAAGCCCTTCCCTAACAAAGTTGTTAATATATCCTTATAAAAGTTTTATTGTTAATAAGCAAGAAATAATGAGCAGGTAAAAAAACTTTTAATAAAAAAATCAACAAAAGAAGAAAATGCAAATCGTTTTTTATATAAAAAAAAAATCTAGTAGCAGTTTTTTAAAATCAAATTATTTGTTTTGTATTGTCAGATTTATCTTGGTTAAATAATGGTGCATTTAAAAAAAAGCAGTGGAAGCAGAAAAAGCTGTTCGCGCACCGATATAAGAAATGCTAATTTATCTTAATATTTTTTTAAATGTGAGAAGTATCGTGCAAAATTTTCCATGCGCAAAATAAAAAATAGTACAATTTGGAAAATTTTATGCAGTTGCTTGGTACTGCTACATGAAAATCGGAATTCAAATGAATTCACAACAATGATTTATACAGTTTCTAAATTTAATTTTTTGGTATCAAGAGAAAAGCCACCGAAGCGTAAATAATTAGTTACAAAATATAGCGTCTAAAGCAACAATAAACAAAATAATATGATAGCGCATAATACAATGATATAAAATAATAATAACATACCATTTACAGCTTAAAAATAGAGAAAAAAAGAAGAATGAAAGTTAAACGAAATATTCACCATTTTTAGTCATGAAATATGCCTCGACGTAGGACTTTTTTCTCCGTTTTTATCCCAGTGTAAAAAAAGATTTAGCATAAGATGAATGGAAATACATTCTTACACTAGAGAAAGCATGGATCTTCCTAGATAACTAGAACAAACAAAAGTCTACTTATTGTAAAATAACAATAATGAAATAAAATGAAAACGATCGCCATATCTAGTTAGCACAACTCAAAGTAAGTTTTACAGCAAAGTTTGTGTGTCGGAAATGAATCTTATTGGAATGAATAGTTATCAACAGAAAATAATAATTATAAGAAGAAATATTAATGTTGTTTTATAAATATTTCGTAAATAATTCCTGGTTGGGAGGGGAGGATAGAGTTTGAACTTTTAAGAGATTTTTTTTTTCTTCTTTTTTTGTAGCAACTTTTGGCGATGACCAATTTGGTTCTTCTCTAGTTACGTTTATCAGCATCAGCGTATACACATTTAAGTTTAGAAGCGGATTATAGGAATTCTTTGTTTTGTAATTACAAATTTTTGATAACGATTATTTTGTCCAAAGTTAAGTATGAAATTAAGGGCTGAAAAAATTCAAATTAAGATAATTTTTTTATGAGTATGGAAAAGAGAAATCAACCAAAATAAACTATTTTGAAACATTTCTGTGATAACAATAACAAATTTTATATGATTGAGAAAAATAATTTTTAACATCTGAATATACCAAGACAACTCTTGTTCATGGGGAGAATCTTAAAGGTAACAGTTAATTTAGGTAAATTCCAATTTTTAGTAATATTTCCATTCAATAAATTATACAAAAATAATGAACAAATATTTTTTTAGGAATAATAAATATTTTGTACATAGATATTCAAGTTCATTTTATTTTTATAATAGAATTTTACACCATTTTTCTACATTGAGGCTTATTTTATTCTTGTAATTATCCCTGTATAAATATGCAGTCTGTGTATTTATCTGTATAAATATGCAGTCTGTGTATTTATCTGTATAAATATGCAGTCTGTGTATTTATCTGTATAAATATGCAGTCTGTGTATTTATCTATATAAATATGCTGTCTGTGTATTTACCTGTATAAATATGCACTCTGTGTATTTATCTGTACAAATGTACATGTACACGTTTTTAAAAACAGAAATAAAAAAACTATTGCATGGAAAAGTTGCTTAATTCCGTTAACAGTTTCTTTGTGCACAAGGACTTCTAATAGAATATACGTGTTAGACTTATACTTTACTTCAACAATGGGCACATAATCATTTTGTTATTTCTCAAAACCAAGAGTATCTGAATACCGATGTAAGTTTAAACATGTTTGATAAAGAGAGATTGCAATATGTCAAAATTCAATACCAACTATGAAAATGTTGAACGCTAGGAATGCGTAAGTGTCAGATGATGATAAATTACTACAAGACTTATTAAATACGTTTCAAACCCAAGTAATTATCACCAAACTTGTTAAATTTGATTTATTTACAGTTTAATTTAATTTCAGATAGAGTTGTAACTGCTTTGATGTGAGTTTATTATTAATCTTCATTTATAATCGTATTTAATATGAGAGTCCGAGTTGTTCCGAATTAATTTAATGTTTCAAGTTTATAACATCATTCGCACAAATCTGTAATATGTTAATAGAAAATAATATTATAAGTCATTAAATCACTCATATAATCGATTTAAGAGGATTTCCTTTTCTGTTAAAAACACAAATTTCTAAAGTAAATTAATAGAATTTCGTTCTATTTTTACAGAAATTCGTCAAAAATAAAATTATATTTTCTTCATTTTAATCGACATAAGGATTCATAATATATATGATTGAAATTTCATGTGACGTTAAAATAGTAACTTAAATTTTAAATATGTAATAATTTTCAGTATTTTAAAATTTTAATAAGATACATTTATACACCCACATTATATTTTATTTTAAGCACTTCTTTTTTATAGTGTTTTTGTTATTAACGGTTTGTTTATATATCCTCAATAGCTATTCGTATTTAAAACTGTTGTTTATGTTTCTGCATAGCATTTTTCAGTATTCTATAAATATCCTAACAAAGAAAATAAATATCCTGTTTTTCTTAAAATATTTTTTCCTTTAATTAAAATTTGTTTTTTAAGTATTCAAACCTGAAGCTCTATCAAAAATTACAGGTTTTTAAACAAATAACTTTATAATTACTAACATAAGCTACTAATAAAAAAACTATTTTTATTACTACAATACAAATTAATGAATTCACTGGCTCAATCGTTCGTGGCATACAATACGGTTTGTACATTAAAATTTTCTAACATATATTTTTAAAATGTTTTATATAATATTTTGTAATGTGTAATATGGGACATTAATTAGTAAAAATCCAGTTTTAAATGATAAATATTAGGCGTAAATTAAAATGACATTTACAACAAATGATTTAGCATATTACTTTTTTCACAAATAAAAAAAATAATTAAATATATCAGTTTTAAATGCAGAATGAATAGAAATTTATCAATTTAAGGAGAAAGGTAAAATGTGTTTTGTTTTCTGACATAATTATTTTCAATCATTAAATTAAAAAATAAAGAAAAATTGTTTTTATTTGTTATTTGCATTCAGTTGTATTCAACTCGCTTTTTTATGTTACTTGGATATTTTTGCGGCAAACCTTTACTGGAAAATCTCCTGATCGACAAATTTCCTAAGAGACTAGCCGCCCGCGATATCAACCGGACATTCCCCTCCATCAAATGAAGAAAGCAAGCTTCTTTCCCTGAAAGGGTTCCCTGAATGGACTGCTGCATCCCTCCCTATTTTAACTATATTCATTAGCTTATATGCCTTATCATAATGAACGTGCATCGAAAATTTGAAGAAAATCGTATAATTCTGCGTAAAAAGCTATTTATGTAGTTTAAGGGAGGTAATCCCCAGTCCCCCCTCTATGCTTAGCCATTAAGCCCTTAAAACTTATTAGGGACCCACTTTATGAGAAAGAACCTACAGGGTTGTTATAATTAAAATTCGCCTATTCAGAAGGCTCTAGAGCCGGTTCTATAGCTCCAAACGAAGGAAAATTTCACCAGTACGTAGTTGAAGAGATGCGTTCTGCGAAAATCGGAAAAAAATTAGTTAAAATTTTTGTCAATAGATGGCGCTGCACCTCTATTTAAGCCGATATTTGCCGATTTCTTTATTTTGTAAAAAAACAAAATACAGGAAATTTTATTTAACAGTTTATAAAAGTAAACTTTTTGACTTCGTTATATCAATTTCGATCAATCCAGATGAAACACTCAAAATTACAAAATTTCACCCAACGCTTGAAAAAGATAACATTTTATTCAAATTTTTGACGAACGATGTCAAAGTGGCGTCGCAACTTCGAAAACTTGAAATACCCTTCTAACCAACAGATGATTTAAAACTTACCGATAAAGTGTGTCTGTGATTTCTTTGACACTGGTACAGTTGATTGTTTCTGAAAAGCATTTGAATCTAAACTTTGAGGAGAATGGTAACTTTGAAAAAAAAGGCACTTCTTATAAAGTTATTTTATCAAAATAACAGCATTGCAGCTGCAGTTCTTCGAAAATTCCTGAAATTAAAAGATATTAGACGTAGACCAATGTCGGATCGTGGAGTTCACAAAATGGTTAAAAAGTTCGAGGAAACAGGAAAACTCGACATTCTTCTTGCCAGAGGACGAAAAAAGGTAGACATTTCTAGCATTGAAGATATTGCTACTGTTGCCATTGATTTAGAAAGCCAGTCATCATTTGGTAATGCGAGTGTGCCCGCTATTGCGAATGAAATTGATTTTCCAATTTCCACTGTGAGAAAAGTCATGCGTCAAATTTTGCACTGCTATCCATACAAGATTTAGAGGGTACAACAAATAATACAGGGTGATACCGAAAGTCGGCTATCATTTTCACTACAGTTTCTTGCACGAATGAATGTAGACGATTCTTGGCCCTGGAATATTCTATAGAGTGATGAAGCGCATTTTTATTTAAACGGACAAGTGAACACATACAGCTGTCGAATTAGGGCGAAAGAGAATCCTAATGTTGTCCAAGAAGTTTCACTGCAAGCAGCTAAAGTGACAGTGTGGTGCGGTTTTACTGCTACGTTTATGATAAGGCCATATTTTTTTGAAGAACTAACATCCACAGGACCCATTACATGTTCCGTAAATGGAAGAAGGTATCTCAATATTTTGTCACATTTTCTGATTCTCGAGCTGCAACAGCGAGACTGCCTTCAAAATATCGTATTTATGAAAGATGGTGCCCCACCGCACATTACTAGAGCAGTTCGGACTTTCTTAACGAGCCATTTACAGAAGACCGCATCATAAGTCGTTATTTTCAAACAGCCTGGCAACCACGATCGCTTGATCTAACACGATGCGATCTTTGATTGTGGGGATTTTTGAAATTTTTTGTATCTAAAGAGAGACGTCAGACAATTTATGATCTGAAAGACAGTATTAGACTTCAAATTCGCTCAATCTCAGAGGACAATTTACGCAATGCTGTAGAAAACACAATTCAGAGAATGGAATACGTTATTGATAATGGTGGAGGATGCATTGAGCATTCTTAATGTTATTTTCGTGATTTCCTCGTGGCCGACTAACATGTTTTATTTTTGCTGATGCAGATTACATCACATAAAATGATATTCATTTTTCTTTATTGTTTAGAGTCATAGGTCAGGCACTAGAGCTGCCTAATTAGATGAACTTTAATTATAACAATTCGCAGTTCGACGAAGTTTGTCGACTTTTTTTTAAATTTGTGTGCTTCGTCTGAATTGACAGAATTGATATAATGAATCAGCAAACATCGTCTTAAATATTGGCCCAGCGCCAGCTATTGACAAAAATTTTAACTAATTTTTTTTCGATTTTCGCAGAGCGCATCTCTTCAACTACGTACTAGTGTAATTTTGTTTCGTTGAAACCGTAGAATCGACTCTAGAGCCTTCTGAATAGGCAAACTTCAATTATAACAACCCTGTGTATCAAAAATTTTAAATACATCGGATAATTACGCATATAAACAATTTATTTAATTTAAGGGGGGAGGGAGAATAATCTTCCGTTTCCCAATTTATACTTAGCAAAAGAACCTCATAACGAATCAGGGATATGATTTATCAGAAAGAACCTGCATCCAAAATTTGAAGCAAATTGGATAATTCTGCATAAAAAGGTATTTATTTATTTTAAAGGGTTTTATCCTTTGTTTTTGCCTCTATACTTAGCCATTAAATCCTTAAAACTATTTAGGGATTCACCATATCAGGAAGAACCTATATTTAAAATTTGAAATATATCGGGTAATTCTGCATAAAAACAGATATATCTAATTTTAGCGGGTATAATTGCTTGCCCCCCCCCCTTTATAATAAGCAAAAAAAAAACCCTTAACTAATCAGAGATAAGTTTTATCATTATAAACCTATATCCAAAATTCGAAGCAAATCGGATAATTCTGAGTAAAACGCCATTTATTTAAATTAAGAGGGATTATCCCCCGTCCCCCCATCCCTTTATACTTAGCCATTAAACTCTTAAAACTATTCAGGTATTCACCATATCAGAAAGAGCATATATTTAAAATTTGAAATACATCGGATAATTCTGCATAAAAACCGATTTATTTAATTTGGGGGGGGGGGGTAATTTCCCAAAGTCCCTGTATAATAAGCAAAAGAATCCCATAACTAATCAGAGATACGTCTTAACATAATGAACCTATGTCCAAAATTCCAAGCAAATCGGATAATTCTGCGTAAAAAACTATTAATTTAATTTGAGAGATTACCCCTTTCCCCTTTTTTCTTAACCATTAATCTCCCAAAACTCTTTAAGCATTATATACTACATATAATCTTTATCAGAAAGAACTTAATCTAAAAATGACACCCGTTGGATAATTCTGCATAAAAACCCATTTATCTAATTTGGTGTGAGGTGGGCAATCACATGTCCAAAAATTTAACCAAAATATCTAATTCAGCATGAAAAATCCATTTACCTAAATTCAGAGCCTCCCTCCGATCCACCCTAAATACTTAACCAATGAATCCCCAAAATCAATAATGAACCCCCAAAATTAATAATAAATTCCCAAAATCAACTCCTTGTCCCTTTTTTTCCCGGTAACTTGTCTTCCGCTTTTGTAGTTTATGTCACTTTTTTTCTGATAACTGTTTTTTCGGTCACTTCTTTTCCATTCACCCTCTTGCCTATTTCGGGCGTTTTTCAAATAATAATATTAATTAAAAAAATTGTCTGAAAGTACTCCCTTTAAAGTAGTAGTAAGTAGAAAATAGTTAGAAAATTCGAGCTCCCTAAATCTTTGCGCCAGGGGCGACTGACCTCCTCGCCGCCCCCCTTTCGAACGGCGCTGTTAATATCTTTCCAGAAACATAAATATAAACGAATTTTATACATTCCAAACATGCCTGGATTTTAAAAATGCTTGAAGGAATTCGAAAGATTTAAAAAAAAAAAATCTCTTATGTCCATCTTTTTCATAATTTTCTTCTCTGAAGAGGATTTAATATCAGTCATAGCGAAACGCACAATAAAGGAAGCTAATACCCATGGTAGCACTACAGCAACTAACAACATATTGTTTGTGGAATCAAATCCACCCTTGCATGCGTTTTTGTGTTTTTCCTGGTATTTGAGAGTTCCAGTCCCGTTTCCAAAAAAAAAAAAAAAAAAAGCAAAAAACAGATATAACTAATAAAGAACCCCCCCCCCCCCCCCCAAATGGTGCAGTATTGAAAAACCCGAGACGGCATTGGCAGTGACAGAAATGACCAAACTTTTTGCCTTCGGCTGATTTCCAATTGTATAAATGAATACCGGCCTTTTCCGAAATGAGTGATCAGTTTTCGATATTGATACTGTTATCATGTGCTTTCTCGATTTTTAAAAGAAAATATATTACTGCCGCTTAAAAGAGTCAAACATTTAAATAAAATATGTTTCAATAAAACGTCGTATTTTGAACAAAACAACAACAACAAAATTCTAACTTTAGTTTTGTTTTGAATGATTAGGTTCATAAAAATATTCATAAAAAGGTTCATAAAAATGTATATTTGTCGTGGCTCTAGGGGGGGGGTTAACCCTCAACCCTCCCCCCTCTCGTTGCTCCACTGCTTATTCTTACACGTTGTGTCTGGTACTGATGAAGAATCTCGATAATAGATTCGAATCTGATGTTAGTTACATTTTTATGCATTTTTTCTGCATTTCTCAACTTTGATTTTCGTTCTTTATAGTTATTCATTAAGTTGACAAGATCCAAATGCGTATAAATTAAATATAAAAGGAAATTTAAACATTATAAATAATATAATTCAGATGTTTATAATATGAACATTGTATATATATATGTATATATATATATATATATCCTTTACCAAATTTAAAAATTGTGATGCTTGAATGTAAGTATATAAAATTATGAAAAGTATTTTTAAAGACTTGATTTTAAAAAAATACAAAAGTTAGATTTAAAAGTAAATAACAAAGAAATAAACTATAAAAATAAAAACATACTTTTATAAAGAAAAATTAATGAGTCTTTAAAAAAATACAGAATAAATATTTATGTTGATATGGCATATTATAAAATAGCTTTTTGAAACTTCTTTGTGAAACTGCATTTCTTTTCTGAAAAAACAATTGTAAAAGTCTTTAATATAATGTCAGTAAAATTGGGAGTAATTAAAATGAGTTTCATGTTTTAAAAGAAAAACTGACTATTATTTATTGTTTCCACTTATAATTTTTTAATTGGCTCAAAGAGCGAAATTGTTTGAAGGGAAGTTAGTATTTATGAGAAAAGAATTTTTGATGGAAGTTGTATTTGTTAAATAAAAAGTGAAATCAATAAATGAAAGTATTTTATTACTTTGAAAATTGAAACAGAAAAATAATAAGGGAGTTATTCTGTTAATTCGTAAAATAAAGTATGAAAATGTAAGTCTTTTAATTATCTTGTTTATAATATGATCTTAACTTCAAATATGGATTTTAAATAGTTAATATAGTTTAATTTTGCGTAAAAATGATTTTATTTTTTAATATAAATGTAATATTATCTTAATTTCGAATATAGATTTTAAATAGATAGTATAGTTTAATTCCGATTAAAAATGATTTTATTTTTAATATAAAAATACTTTCAAAACTTTCCATAAAGTTAAATAGCAATATCAATAAAAATATTTTTTTTTGTTTTTTGTTTTTTACTATATTTTAAGAAGATAAATGGAACATTATAAAGAAAATTCTTGTATATTATAAAATTCGGAAAGTGTAAACAGAAAACTGCAATTTTAAACAAATGTATATTTATATAGCATTGAACCCTGTAAAAATGTGTTTCAAAGGACTGAACAAAAACCACGTGTTGAACGGCATTACGCCTGATATGTCATTTGTATAATCTTACAAAAACTAAGCTTATTTACAGTTCTAATATTCTAAATGAGCATTCAGAACTTTTGTTTATATTCTTAATGCCAAAATTCATTCTTTTTAAGTATATTTATTTTAAATCTTAAATATATTTTATGTTCGACTTAAATAAGTACTAAATAAGATGCGGATCAAATATGACTTATTGCTAATTAATACGTTACAAAAAAAAAAAAAAAAAAAAAAAAAAAAAAAAAAAAAAAACAGGGATTTTTTTTTCTATTTCATATATATATTTTTTTTAAATAATCTCAAAATATTAAATTTTTGCCGAACAAACCAGTTATTATATTATACTACATAATTCATTTTTGTGATAATGTGTAACTTTGTAATCAGTCACACCTTATAATTATCTTAATCTTGTCAATTATGTCTTGATTATTAATTTTGAAAGTTTTAATTTCTTTTGTTTTTTTGTTTTTTAAATTATTCTTAGATTTGTATTTTTATGTAATATCTAAATTATTCGACACAAACCTTCTTTTACTTCCTTTATTATTTTCAATACATTAGAAAAATCGTAGAAAATAATAGAAGAAAAATGGACTTTTAAATACAATTAGTTTGAAAACTGTATTTCAAATTGTTTTACATTTGACACGTACATTTAGCGGAGGACATGTAGCCGAAATGTACATTTAACCGATAGGACATTTAGCTGAAGCGTACATGCAGCATACCGGACAGTTAACCGAAATAGACATTTAGCCAACAGATAATTGGATGAAAGGCAACTGATTGAACGTAACACTTAGCCAACGGGATATTTAGCTTACAGGTCAATTAGCCCACAAGACGATTTGCCGACAGGACATTTAACCGACAAGAAAAATAGCTGACAGGATATTTAACCGACAGTTCAATTAGCCGACAGGATCATAATCATTGATAACTCTTTTATAACATGCACGTTACGGCTACGTTAGTGTTAGTTATATTTAGGTTATAGTTAGGTCACGGTTACATTGCAATTAGGTTATGGTTACGCCCTGTTATATTTCTTTTAGGTAACAATTAGGTTACGGTTAGCTTACAGTTATGTTATTATTAGGTTATGGTTTGATAATGGACGGAACAGTTCGTTTACAATTAAGTTCCAGTTAGGTTATAATTAGAACACAGTTAGCTCACGGTTACGCCACTGTAAAATTAGTTTTAGGTAATAATTAGGTTCCGTTTCCTTAAAATTACATTACTATTAGGTTATGATTAGGTTATGTATAGGTAACTGACGATTAAGTGATTAACTAATTTAGAAAACTAAATTAAATTAATATCATTAAAATTAAAAACTAAAGAGTCTTGTATATTTTAAACTTTATATATCTTTTTTAAACTCTATAAAATGACACAAGCTTAGCATAAATATTTACTTGTAGATTCTCTGTAATTTCACAAAAATTATTTTAATATAGTGCTTTTTGTATTTTTTGTGCAATTCAGCATCCTTAACTGTGTGACACACGTTTTTTTTAAATAAAATTAATAAAATTTAATAAACACCTGATAATACGTAATATGTTTAACATTTTAAAATAGATAAAAACAAAAAATACTAAATTAAAAAATTAAATTATATTTCTGCAATGAAAAAAATGAATTAAAATTTCTTAAATAACATACTATAAAACATTCGGTTTAAAAAATTGTTTTTATCCTATGTAAGTACATAATTCCTATGTAATATAGGATATATATTCTTATATATCGTATGTAAATATATATAGTGCCTATATGTATTTTTTATAAATTCAGGAAATGCATGAACATTTTTTTGGAAACATTACACTCCTTTATCAAAGAAAAGATGCATATATGCGGATTCTAATATGGATAACTTTTCTACTCTATATTTGACCCAATATTTTATAAAATTAATTTATTTGAAAAATATTGCTTCTTTCTGAAAAGATATATTTGCTGTTCCATTTAATTTCACAAGTTGCAGTTTAGCTTCAGCGTATTATAATTCATGACATCTATCAAGTCTTACTGCTTTGTATATTTTATGAAGCGAGGAGCTCTGAGATAAATTTGACTTAGAAGTTTATTGGTGTAATTTGTTACTCTGCATCTCTTTGTAATGTCACCATATTTTCAAAATAGATGAATAATCAAATCTTACAATTTAAAGAAAGTTAATTTCTTTTCGCATACTATTAGAAACAAATTGTAGTCATTTTGTGACAGCATTATAAAATATCATTTGTGAAATAATTTCAATAATATACATACAAATATAATGCATACAAAATCGTTTACACTGTAAAAATATATCCATGAATCCATAAGAGCTGGCAGCGAAGTTGTCGTTTTATTAAATATCATTCAAAAAAATCAGTTTTGGGAGATAAAACAAGTAAGAAGAATCATGCATTAAAAATAGATTATGAAGCACTTTCCAACGCTTCATGAAATCTTTAACAAAACTTCGTTATTTAAGTAAATAAGGATATAAAGTCAAATGTAGCCAAATATGTATTTCTGTACTATTTAACACCCCTGTATTTGATCTGTCAGCTATTATACATACTATATAATGGGAAAATTTTGTTTAGCATAAAAATGCCTAGAAGTTTGAAGTTTCTCTTTCAGCAATTTATACTAATAGATGGAAACATATTTGAATACATTGTTCAGCCTTGTAGATTGCTTGGTACCCTTATTACACATCAGTGTTAAGATAAAATTTATTTTAAACAAAAACACTCTTAAAACAACTTAAATTACTTTCTATTAAATTATCATTCATAGGCTCCTTGTACAGAATTCTTTGCGTGGCCCTGTATATCATTTTATCTATATTCTGCAAACATTTTTTAGTAAATTTAATGCAGTTCAGCGTAAAAATGCATAAATTATCTATGGATAACGTTTTAGCAATTTTTGCTCATATTTAGTAACCTTGGCGTGTTATTTTGGGTAGCCCAGTATATTAACTATAGCATGTATACACACCATATAATATGCATAAATTTAGTGAAACTTATACGCGCATATCATAATTAAAATGCTTTTCATCGATCCATCAGCTATCATCGGATACATATGCAGAAGTCCGGAAAGAATGTACTATTTGAAATCTTTTGCATCCCCGTAAATACTATGTACTTTATATTAGGGAAGGCAGTATCGTACAATTTATACTAAATTTCATTGAAATACATAAATTTTACTATACATGAAACAGTTTAATATATTTAAAATAAGTCTCACACAATTACCCTTTTATCGTTATCTAATGGAATTCTTTTGTGTGGCCCCGTAAATGAATAATAGCTACATTTTCACCTTATATTTTATAGAATGCATATTTTAATGCACCTCGTAAAAGCATATAAATTTTAATATGTTTGACAGGGTATAACATCTTTAAAATTCCTTTAAAACGATTTTTCCCATAGGCAGTAATGTAATGGGAAAATTTTTATTCTTCCTGTAGATAAAGTATTCACGGTAGAAACTTCATTTTCAATAGAGTTCGTGCTAGGGTAAACGTTAATAACGTCCTAAAATTTCATGGCAATCTGAGTATATTTACGTAAGTTAGAAGGCGGACAAACGGACAGAAGGAAAGACGGACATACGGCCAGACAAACCGAATGCAAAAGTACTTTTCAACTTTGTTGGAAAGTGCTAAAAGGGAAAAAATCTGTTTTATCCAACGGTAACTTTCCGTAATAAAATTGGTATTTCTCCGTCTTTTTTTTTTTTTTTTTTTTTTTTTTTTTTTTTAATTTATTTATTTATTTATTTATTTATTTTTTTTTGCTGCCGGAACAGTATTTTTCATTTGTTAATATAGCAATAATAGTATGCTTCAATTTTTCATAATCTTTTTTACAGATTACTATCGGTTCATTAACATAGAATCAATGGTATGCTTACGTTCTTTATTCACTTTTTCAGGTCACTATCCGTTATTTAATATAATGAGAAGAGCATATTTCCGATATTTATTAAGTCCTGTGTGGTGTCTGTTTGTTTCTTAACATTTAGATTTTTAAAAATAAAAAGTTTTCAAATATATTCCAATTAAAATAAAATAAGTATGAGTTCAAAGTAATTATTTCTTGCTTAATAGTAAATATTTTTGAAAAAAATGAATGCGTATTAACAACAGATTTTTTTTTTTTTTTTTTTTTTTTTTGTGTGTGTGTGTGTGTGTGTGTCGACAAAATTTTTATAAAATGTAACACAAACAAAATTATTCAAATCCGTATTTTGAAAGGCTATTTTTTTTATTTTTTAAATGCATATAAATACGGTGAACCTCTGAATATCGTTTACCTGTGAGTACGGTTAAAAGTAACCACTATTCAGAGATGAAAGGTATTCAGAAGATTCATTTTTATAAAATCAAAATTACATAAAATAAAAGAGAAATACACTGTAATTTTCATTATTCCTAATTGTTTTACACGTAATGCTTCTAAATATCCATTATTTGTTGTTGCTTTGTTTCTTTAGTATAAATGTTTCTCCAAACACTTCCCTTTTTTTCCAAACGAAAACGCACTTTAAGTACCCCCCACCCCCATCCACATTTTAAATGAAGCTTTCACGGCAATTTCTCTGAATAAAAGAAAACTTTATAGGTGTCATACTAAAGAAAAAAAACGTAGAAAAAAATGTAGTGGTCACATTGGTTTTTATGAATTATTTGTTGTCAGTTGTCTTGTTACACTCAATAGAACGAACACTTTCTGTGCGCTATGTCCTCTTTTTGAGTCTTGCAAATTTACGGCATCTTGAAGTAGAAAAGATTAAAAGATTAGTTTTTAGAAAAAGGGGTTAAGTGACATTTTTGTGACATATCAAGTAAATTTTGTTTGATCTGCTTTACATTTCGGTTTGCAAAAAATGGGAAATTGTACAAGAAACTGTTATTTTTTCTATTCTTGTAACTTTTAAGCCATCATTGCACAGTGGGACAAAAATCCAAGAAGCTGTTTTTTTCTTTTTTTTTTCATTCTTATATTAAATACTAGCGGCCCGCCCTCGCTTTGCTTCGGGTAGAGTAAGTCGCCCAGTCCCGTGTCACTACTGACACTGCAAATTGTTACTACCCCTTCATCCCATTAAATTCAACTACTAAAAGCTTTACCCTAATTTTGGGTAGTCGGGTAAAAGGTAGCCTATATTTTATTTTAATTTTTTAGCCTATATTTAAAGTGTCAGATACCTCCATACAAAATTTCATATAAATCGATCCATGCATTCTTGAGTTATACATTTTTATACACACACTCATACTCTCTTCTTTGTGCGTGGAGTTTACTAAAAAGTGTAAAATCATAAAAGAAAATTCGTATATTAGTATTATTTTTTATTTATTTATAATAATGTTTGTAAAAATTTTTACACCTACAAAACAAAAGCCAGTAAATTTATTGGGTCAGAGCTTGCCTGTAAACGATATTAGATGTTTTATTTTGCAGCAGAAAAATAAATTGATTTTCAGGAGCTCCGACCAGCGATAGACCAACATACAGTTGGTTATGTCTAAAACATTATTTTCGTAGGTCGATCTCTACTAATTTGAAGGTTTAACCTTGGGACTTATTAATAGTTAACTCGAAAGATGTTTTTATAGGAAATTGAAGCCGTTTAATGGGATTGGTAGATCAGTTGGGATCGTCGACATCCTCGGTATATCAGCTAGTTGACCAGCTGCTGAGCCGGTGATAATGGTTGCTACAAATAAATTGTCCTTCAATTCCTTTATAAATAGCCTCGTCCTATTGCACATGTTCGGAGAGCTTAAATTTCTCAAAAGCATGATTGGAATTCCAATTTTTAACGTCAATTCATGTGGTGGCAGTCCAGAAGGGTTAAGTGAATTTAAAAATTCCTGTGGATAATGGATTGCGTCTTCGATATTAGTCACGGTGTCGATCGATTTGAAATTTTTTACTTGGCCGGGAACTTTTTGAATAATCAGATTGTTAATTTTGTTGACACTATCATTCCTAGGTGACACTATTGCCCTAGAACACAACCAATGAAAGTCTTTTTTGTGCAAATTCTCGATGTCAAGGTATATTGCATCTATTAAAAATTCTAAACTATGGACTATTTGGCCTAGAGACTCATCCAGAAGGATGTTACAATTTCTGCTTAAATTTGGAGTGGGGAAAATTCTTTCCCCAAGTTTAAGCAGTTGTTGTGGAAATTCACTATCTATGATTCCATGAAGATGAGCTCACATATTTCCGGAAAATATAATATAGTTCATCGGAAATAGTGTAGCTTTCCAACGGTGAAAGAATTTTTCAAATCCGTCAAGTACTTCCGGGGCCTATTCAATTCAAACAAACGAACAATCAAATCTTTCCTCTTTATAATATTGGTATAGATGTAAGGTCATTATTTACCGATTTTTATTAGCCTCTTGTTTTTTTTAACAAATATTTCAAAATTCCTATGTTATTTAAAGTATGACGTCACACTTCTCCAGATCAAATATTTTATTAATAATTTAATTCTTTCTCATTCACTTTACTTCTAATTATGTCGAAATTTTTCACAAAGAACCTATTATTAACATAACCGATATTCGTGCGTCTTACATAATAAAATACTTTGTTTTCCAAGTATGACGTCATATTTATTTTCCTTTGAATTCTTTTTATTTTATCTTTTCACGTGGATACTGTTCAACTGAAAGTTAATTGCCGAGGTGAAATTATTATTCAAGATTTTGATTTTCTTGGCAACGGAAAGAAAAATGGTTATTTTTTATCGGAAAATTTTTAATTGATTCAGGGTGAAAAATAATGAAATTTTGAATTATTAAGGAAAATATTTGAATAAATCAATTAAAAATTAGCCTATGTTCAACGGAAATAGTGTAGCTTTCCAACAGTGAAAGAATTTTTCAAATCCGTCAAGTAGTTTCGGAGCCTATTCAATTCAAACAAACAAACAATCAAATCTTTCCTCTTTATAATATTAGTATAGATATACAGGGTGTTTCTAAATTCATGGTACAAACTTTAAGGGGTGATAGTACACATCAAGACAAACAATATTAAATAGGAAACAACGGGTCCCAAATGTCTTCCGAAGGAGATAGGCGCCATTAAAGTTTAGGGTCCAAAAATTCAAATGATTATAAAATACAGAAAAATTGGTCGATTCGTTTGTGGTTTTCACTAAAACTATTCTTTATGTCAGTATTGTCTTGAAAATAAATTATAAAGATAATTTCAAAAAATGCTGATAGAGGGCGCTTTAGACTTTGGAGTAACGAACAACTATTTTTTACCGTTATTTTTTGCATCTCATTACTTTTTTATAGAAGCTTAGGCATAAACTTAAATTTTGAACTCAAAATATAAATTGTTGGGAGTGGTTAAATAACGCAAACTGAACTGTGGGGGAGGTTCAAAATTTAAATCATTATAAAATACAGAAAAACAGGTCAATTGATTTACGATTTTCACTAAAAATTATTCTTTACGTCAGTATTATCTTAAAAATAAATTATAAAGATAAAATTCAAAAATTGCCGATAGAGGGCGCTTTAGACTTTGGAGTAACGTACAACTATTTTTTACCGTTATTTTTTGCATCTCATAAAATTTTTTTAGAAGCTTAGACATAAACTTAAATTTTGAGATAAAAATCTGAAACGATGGGAGTGGTTAAGTAACGCAAACTGAACTGTGTTCAATGGGGGTGAGGTGGTTCAAATTTCAAATAATTATAAAAAACGAAAAAATTGGTCGATTCGTTTGCGGTTTTCGCTAAAACTATTCTTTATGTCAATATTTCCTCGAAGATAAATTTTAAAGATATCTTTCAAAAAATTCCGTCAGACTGCGCTTTAAACATTAGAGTAACCAACAACTATTTTTAACCGTTGTTTGTTTTATCTAATTAAATGCTTGTAAAAATTCAAACTTAAATTTTGAGCTCAAAATCTGCATCGTTGTGACTAATTAAGTAGCGGAAACTGAAACTGTGTTCAAGGGGTGGGGAGGGTAACATTTCAACTCCTGAACACAGTTCAGTTTGCGCTTCTTAACCCCTCCCATCGATTTAGAATTTGGGCTCAAAATCTAAGTCTAAACTTTAGCAAGCTTTTAATCAGATACAAAAAGTAGCGGTTAAAAATAGTTGTCAGTTACTCTAAAGTTTAAGGCGCCCTCTAACGGAATTTTTTTAAATTTATCTTTAAAATTTATTTTCAAGGAAATATTGATATAAAAAATAGTTTTAGCGAAAACCGCAAAGGAATCGACCGATTTTTCCTTTTTTTATAATCATTTGAAGTTTGAACCTCCCCACCCCAATTCAACACAGTTCAGTTTGCACTACTTCACCACTCCCATCGATTCAGATTTTTATCTCAAAATTTAAGTTTATGTCTAAGCTTCTAAAAAAATTTTATGAGATGCAAAAAATAATGGTAAAAAATAGTTGTACGTTACTCCAAAGTCTAAAGCGCCCTCTATCGGCAATTTTTTAATTTTATCTTTATAATTTATTTTCAAGATAATGCTGACATAAAGAATAGTTTTAGTGAAAACCGCAAACGAATTGTCCAACTTTTCAGTTTTTTATAATCATTTGAATTTTTTGACTTCCCCCACAGTTCAGTTTACGCTACTTAACCACTCTTATCTATTTAGATTCTGAGCTCAAAATTTAAGTTTATGTCTAAGCTTTTAAAAAAATGTAATGAGATGCAAAAAATAACGGTAAAAAAAGTTGTTCGTTACTCCAAAGTCTAAAGCGCCCTCTATCGGCATTTTTTGAAATTTATCTTTATAATTTATTTTCAAGACAATACTGACATAAAGAATAGTTTTAGTGAAAACCACAAACGAATCGACCAATTTTCCTGTATTTTATGATCATTTGAATTTTTGTATCCTAAACTTTAATGGCGCCTATCTTTTTCGGAAGACGTTTGGGACTTTTAGTTTCCTATTTAATATTGTTTGTCTTGATGTGTACTATCACCCCTTAAAGTTTGTACCATGAATTTAGAAACACCCTGTATATACATGGTGTATCTGAAATGCTTTAACAGACTTAGAGAGATGACAGTGTTTACAAAGATGAACAAAAATTGCAGTTGAACATGTGATCGCAAATGACGATTAAAAAATGAAAATAGGAAAAATATGTCTAGAAAGCATGAACTGAGACAAAAAAAAAACACTCCAAATAATTATTTCTTGTACATAGTAGGTATAACACAGTACAAAGGACTTCACAATGGTACAACCTATCATAGTTGGTGTTTCATGATACTATCTAGCGTTGTTACGTTTGTTGTTCTGTCTCTAAATAGATGGAAAATTTACTTACGGTGATTCTTTCCCATAAATTTGTCTGGCTTTCTTCCAAGTGTTTATTATTTTTTCCGACCGGATATGCATAAAATAAAAGTAGTTCACATCAAGGAAACCAGCTTTGTGCTACTAGCCAGTTCTGCAGAAAAGCAGCATGCGAGATTTCTATATTTTTTATTAGTTTTGAGATTGTAACCCTTTAAACGTGATTTGCGACTCCATGTTCCATTGCTTTTTCGGTTCGTCTTAATGAGTACCATCATCCCACTAAGTTTGCTGAAGTATTTCAGATACACCCTATGTATGTAAAATTGTGGAAATACTGGTGTGCTTATTGTGAATCATTTAATTCAAGAATAATGCATTGCTAGAAGCTATGTAACTTCTACAGATTTCGTGAATCACGGCAGTCGCTAATCGGATAATTAGAATTCGATAAATAGTCGATTCATTATGTTGAGGTTGGTGCAGAATGTTGAGTACAAAGGCTGTGGAATGAAAAAGTTTCTTCAATACGGAAAAATTAGTCAGCTTTGGCCTTCTTATCTTTATTAATAGCACATCATCGAAAACATCCTCACGTATCTGTTGTAAGGTTATGTCTTTATATGTTAATTAAATAATCGTTCTGATTGTGAAATAAGTTAAAATTAAAAACTACTGTCAAAAATCTACCAGTGCACAGGGATGTTGACAGTGAAACATTGGACATATTCCACGGCATAGTTCCATGCATCAGTATTTCGTCATAGCTCGCATTAACATAAATTATGACGTCGCGTACACAATTGAATGAATTAATGGCACACGTGAAGCCTACGTCACGTTTAAAGGATGTGATTTTGTAAAACATCCAGTTAATTTCGAAGAAGATGGAATTTAAATTAAAAAATACCCCACCATGCAAGAAATTCTCGGAATAAACTAATTAAAAAAATGGTTCTTTAAAAAACATTCGAATTTACACAAAATAACAGAAATGGTCAGGACTAATGGTACAATTTAGGAATATACTAAAAGTTTCATAATTCACTAAGTAGAGCTAAGTAATAATTAAATTAAGAAGAATTTTATAGGATAAATGGTAGAAATTATTAAAGAATAGGAAATTAGTGAATATGTCGGAAATTTATCATACTAAAACTGAATTAGAAATTATTAATGTAAGATACATAAATGTTTAGTTTTAGCATTTAAATAAAACACATAATAAAATTAAATGAAATTTGTGTTACTAGGGGCGATCAAATGAAAAGGTACAAAACGCCCTATTTACCAAACCGGTTGAAATTTGAATATGCCGCTTTGGAATAATGTAGGAAGACATCGAGAGATGCGATTGGAGTATCCAGCGTAGTTGTGAACATGCGTAGACGCTTGTGCATGAAGGGGGAGAGAAGCAGACAGCAAATGAGTTCCGTCCAATTGATGCAGCACTGCTTGTGAGGCCATCATGGCTTTCCCATTGCAAAATCCGATAATTAAAGGGCAGCGAGGTGTTATCAGATTTTTCATTGCGTCAGACTTTGATTAGGCATTTCGCTGAGCTTAAATAATTGGATTTTGCAATGGGAAAGCCATGATGGCCTCACAAGCACTGCCGCATCAATAGGACGGAACTCACTTGCTGTCTGCTTCGCTCTCCCTTCATGCACAAGCGCCTATGCATGTTCACAACTACGCTGGATACTCCAATCGCATCTCTCGATGTCTCACTACTTTATTCCAAAGCGGCCTATTCAAATTTCAACTGGTTTGGTAGTAAGGGCGTTTCGTAGCTTTTCATTTCATCGCCCCTGGTATTAGTTTAATCACGTTTCCTTTCCAATATTTTTTGAAAAGCTTTAAAACAATACTTTTTTCAAAAAGACCACCACTGTCAACATTCATACTCCTCAAAGTATTTTAATACCAGTTATTTTCGTGAAGAATTGATCGCGATATTCAAAAACGGAATGGCTTAATTAAATTAGATAAGTATTTGATTACGAAACATCACGCACTCGAATATCTTGATGCATACAAACTCTGTTATCTTAAAAATCTGTTTTATAGTATTTCTAAATGTCATAACACATAGTTTAGCTTGAATGTATTAGATTGGTGTTTCCCGTAATTTTGCTTCTCATTGTTAAAAAAAAAAGGCTCTTCAAAAATACAGAAGAAAGTAAGAATCTCTGTAAATTTACACTAGTTCTCAGTTAAATGTATTCGATCGAGGTTCTCGGGCATAATTTCCCTGATTATCACAGACATTTCCCTGATATTATAGCTAACTCTTTATAGGGATTTCCATGTCTCCATTTAAAGATATTTTTATTTTTGTTTAAACTTGTAATTCAAAATACTTAATTTTAAAGTTATTTTGCAATTTTATTAGAAATATTATAAAAGAAATTTTGTTTAAAAATTGTTTTATTTTAAAGTCAAAATAATTCAGAAAAGAAAAAAAAAGGAAAAAAATAATCTTCTTGAAATTAGTGCGGTTTTTGTGCAATCAATTTACAATTTTTCTTTCACCATATACCAGTAGCTTCGTTATATTTAAAGTAAAAAGGCGTTCAATTATTTTGACGGTGTTATTATTATTATAATGCTATTATTATTATTGCTTTATAGTAAATGTGTAAGAAGAATCTTCTAAAAATATGTCACATAAAATCAATAGAATAATAAAAAACGTAAAACATTAGGTTTAACGAAAAAAAAAATTATTATTTTGCTTATTTTCCTTTATTTATTGCTAAAAAATTCTAAATTCCGCTGAATTTTGTTTGTTATTACATAAACTAATTAAAAAATTAAAATTGATTTAAAAAAAAGTCACGGATATTATGTATTGGTCAAAAATAAATTTAAATAAAGCTTTTACGTACTTTCGAAAGCATATCTTCAAACAAAATCTTTGAAAATCCTAATAGATTTTTCTCCGCTGAATCATAAAGGGATATTTTGTACTAAATTACAATGTCTCCTATAGCTCGGTCAGTAAGGTGTTCTTTCGCTGTCAAGAGGTATCGGGCTAAAACCCCAGATCTGTTGACGACCTCATCCCAGGACGGCTTGAAGCAAATTGTGTAAAAACTAAATGATACACCAGTTCAGGTTTATTCGAAAAATTTTTCAACGATTTCAAACTTTTCAAATTATTTCAACGGTGTTATTATTGTACAACGCTTTTATTAACAATAATATTTCAATGGTAAATGCGCTATAAAAAACGTCTTAATCTTTTAAAAACATGTTATGTAAAATTAATAAAATAAAGAAAACAAGAAATTTTGGTTTCACTAAAAAATAACCTTACTTGTGTTTATTTTTTTTCTTACTAAAAAATTCTTTTAAAAAATAGTGTGCGATAAACTTGAAAAATTCTTATTTATAAGATTGTAATAAAAATTAATTATATTCATGTTTTCGTTCAAAAACAAAATCCACTTAGTTTTTTTTTAATTTTTATTAAAAAAAAACTAGTTAAAATTTTAAAAGTGATTTAAAAAAAGTAACAGATGTTATTTATTTTCTATTGGCCTAAAATTAATTAAAGCAAGGCTTTTACGTATTTTTAATGCATATTTTGATACAAAATCTTTGGAAATCCGCTTTTTCCCGTTGAGTAAAAATACTTTTTAGCAAGTAACAACGTGTTTCGGTCCGGAAGGGGTTTTTCCTCTGTCAAGAGATCGCGAGTTCAAACCCCAGGACGGTATTTTGTAAAATCTATAATATAGCAGTTTAAGTTTTCTCGAGAAATCAAAGTTATTTGAGGCTCACTGACAATTAATGATAGACTAATTTTGAAAACTAAATGAAACTATTATTATTAAAAATAAAATTTAAGGCGTCTTGTAAATTTTCAACCATGTTAATTAGCAGAGTCTATTAAAATTTACCGAATAACGTCTCTGTTTTTTAGTAAAATACCTCTCTTTTTAACTCAGCAATTTTATAGAAAATTTAATATAATGGTTTACCCGTAGATTCTATGTAATTTCACAGAAAAAAAAATAGCATTGTGCTTTCTGAATTTTATATGGAATTTAGCATCCAAAACTGCATTACATATGTTTTGGGGAAATGAAATTAATATAATTTAGTAAGCACCTGGTTAGATGTAATATGTCCAAAATTTTAAAATAGATGAAAACATAAAAATACTGAAGTTTAAAAAAAAGTAAAAAGCAAATTTTCTGCTATTAAAAGAAATAAATTTAAATTCTTTTAATAGCATTATATAGCCTATTCAGTATAAAAAATTGTTCTCCTACCTATGTGCACGCTATTACTTATGTATTTTTTATGTGTTTAGGAAAGGAATGAGCAAAAGTTTTTCCTGAAATATTAAAATCCTACATTAAAGAAAAGACTTACATATGCGGATTCTAATATATATATAACTTTTCTACTCAATATATGACCCAATATTTTATAGAAATCATTTATTTGAAAAACATTGCTTCTTTCTGAAAAGATTTATGCGTTGCTCCATTTAATTTCGCACGTTGCAGTTTAGCTTCAACGTGTTATAACTCATGACATCTATCAATTCTTACTGTTTTGTATATTTTATGTATCGTGGAACTCTAAGATATATTTGGCTTGAAAGGTTTATTGGCGTAATTTGTTATTATGCATCTCTAGGTAATGATACCATATTTTTAAAACAGATGAAAAATCATATATCACAATTTAAAAAATGGAATTCCTTTTTCCATGCTTTAAAAAAAAATGTAGTCATTATGAAACTATAATATATATATATATTTTTTTTTTTTGAAAAACAAATAGTGATCATATACAGTAGCGTTTAAACGTTTCCGGCCAGCATAAAATTTTCGGTTAGTTTGTAAATATACTCATGTGAAGAGGAAATTAAAATTGACACTTCTGCGATTTATTGATATAATAGTTAGAAACTTGATTATGGAATAAAATATAAATATTAATAAATTTAGTTGACAAAATTAATTATAAATAAACGCATCTTCTCAAATATTTTGAATAATAAATTTACTAGATATGTTAAGAAAAAATAACAAAATTTAACTAAAACAAATCAAATATAACAATTTTGGCTGAAAATATAAAAAATGCAATTACTTAAAATTTATATTTAAAAAAATAACAGTTTTTTTTTTTTTTGAAAACTAAAAAAACATGTTTATTTGCAAACATCGGATTTTAGTGAAAACTTAGTAGTGGTCAATGCAAAACTGGGCGAAAAACTTCGAATGAAACTTCGATTTTTGAATGAATGCTAGTGCAAAAAGATTTATATGATTAATAAGAATAGTTTGGTTTGGTTTATTTTTGTCATCCGATTATCTACACTAGGGATATAGGACCAGGGGGGGTGCCCTTCGTGGGGGTCTTTCTAATTGTAAGAATAGAATTCACATTTAGGTTGTAACAATAAAATTACATGAAATGTGATTTAATAAGACTGTGGTGGAATTGCAATTTCAATTACTATTTTTCTTGAACAAAGTAAATGGATTTAAGCAACAAATAATCATCTGCTCACAAGTAGCAGATTGAATGATTAAAAATTTATAAATGACATGAAATCACTCTTTCGTATCCTATGCATTTTCGCATCTAGCAAAAAGTGTTATTTGATTAAACGAATTTGCAAAAGCGGATATTTAAAAGGAATGTAGAAAAAATAATGGACATCACAATTGATAAAATTAAACTTTTTATAGCCTCGAACCAAATGAAAGATAGGGTCCATTTTTTTAACTAGGAGTTACTAACTGGAAAGAA
Source organism: Maratus speculifer (assembly GCA_964019185.1). Lineage (NCBI taxonomy): Eukaryota > Metazoa > Arthropoda > Arachnida > Araneae > Salticidae > Maratus > Maratus speculifer. Next base: position 161,099,189 of record OZ025294.1, on the reverse strand, counting down.
ATGCTAAACTACACCTATTCTTTTAAGGTAATCGACATTTTCTCTTATCGCATGTATCCGGCAAGTTAGAAGTATTCATGTGTCATCACAATTGGCAAAATGGCGATTTTTTACCTCGAGCACAATGTAAAAATACGATCCATTGACCAACTGAACTTAAGGAAAATAAAATTTCTTAAGTAATTTTTTTTCAGTTTGAAAGAGGAAATTGCATTAATAATGCAAAGAAGACATCTTTAGCAATAAAACATGCTCCGAGCTATAAGGGAAATGTCGTTAAATTATTAAACAAATAAATCTTTTAATAATATTAATATTTAACTATTTTGCATTTAGAAATTTTAAAGGTTATTAAATTTCCTTATTAATTGTTCTGATTTCTGAAACGAGTAAATGAAATTTCAATCGACCAAATGACTGAAAAGAAAAAAATTTCGTCATTTGGTTTTCTTTTCAATTTTAATAAGAAAATGACATCAATAAACCAAAAATGACATCTTCTGAACATTTGCAGCAATACTATTAATATGAAAAAAAAATTTCAATAACATAATTGAAGGACATATTTACAAATAAATTTAAGAAGTAAAATAAGCATTAAAATACGAAAATTATTTCACACAAATCATGTTCGAGGAAAAAATTAAGCCATAAATTAAAAATATACAACTAAAACGATTTATTTATGGACAATATTCATTTGACGTCCCATTGAGGATCACATCTCCTAAAAGTAGCACAGCTAAAAAAATTGTTTCAAAGTATTTTATGAAATAAATGAGGCACAAATGAACCTCAAATGAATCTATGTCTGTATTGCAGACAGCATAAATGCGAGTTGAATACGCCAAGCATTTTCAAAATTTTCTGTACAAAATACTATTCGATACTTCACGTAAATATCTTAATAAATGAAATAAACAATTTAAAGTTAAAAAATATAATGAATATATACATGATCAGTGGTTAAAACCAGGATGAGTGTCCAAGTGCTCTAAATACCGGTATTTTTATTATTATTATTATTTTATTTATTTTTTAAGTTTTGTTCTCCCCAGGGTTGAAAAAAATCTTAATTAAAAAAATAAAAAATAAATATGATTTTTATTATTTAAATCGGATTTTTTTATTTAAATCGGATTTATTTGATTTTTTTTAGAATTCTATTTTTAATTATTGCGTTTTTATGTTTTTATAATACTTGAAGCAGTTTTCTTATAACCAATAACTAAAAAAGAATAAATAATATTTATAATTTATAAAAATAATATAAAAAATAATTATACAGTTAAGAAAATACTTTTTTCTAGTCACTGATTGGTACTAAAAATGAAACACTTAGGCTTTAATCTAAAGCCACTCTATCATTTTGTAATTGAATTGTGCACAAAAATAAGCTTAGATATGTTTTAAATGAATAAAAAATGGTAAAATGTAAAAAAACAAATTAAATATTTCACACTTTGCTTTATACCACTTTGAAACAAGTAGACCGCGGGCGGATTTTTTAAATCGATGGGTTCGTTTACCAATAAAGTTAACTATTTAAACTTTGCGTGATTATATTTTACATTGATCCTAGTTTTAAAAATGTAATGTTCACCAAAGTAATGCTGATTTCCAGATACGGAGTTCTTCTTCAAATCCACTCCGATCGAGGAAGAAACTTTAAATCGGCTGTGTTTAAGGAAATGTGTGGACTACTCGATATAGACAAAACTCGAACTACACCTCTACATCCTCAGTCGGACGGCATGGTTGAGCGGCTCAATCGTACCATCCTAAATAGCCTCTTCGTTCTGGTGTCTAAAGATCAACACGACTGAGACAAGAAATTGCCAGTTTTCCTGTTTGCCTAGAGGAGTGCTTCTCATGAGGCCACTGGTTATTCCCCTTAATGCTATTTGGCCGTCATCTTCGTCTACCTGCGGATCTTTTGTTTGACCGTCCTCCTGATGTTCCTTTATAGTCTGAAGAATATGTGGATTAACTCCAGGCACGGATTGAGGAGATTCATTGTCTGGCGACGAACCGAATCGGACTGGCATCTGAAAAAATGAAGAGACGGTACGACATAAAGGCAACTGGATATAAATTCAACGAAGGTGACAAAATGTGCTTGTGGAATCCCATACGTCATAAGGACTGTCGCCAAAATTACAAAGAAACTGGGACGGTCCTTCCACAGTCGTCAACAGGTTGAATGACGTGGTCGTTTGTATTCAAAAACTGCCCCGCACGAAGCCCAAAATCGTACATTATAGCCGAGTAGCCCCTTATTTTACCAAAGTGATTAGAAATCCAAATTTCAGACTATGGTCATGAAAGTCTCTTTTTGCAAATGTGTAAATAGTAATTAGTTTTTTATTTATGTAAATCTTATTATTTTTTTAAAAGTGTTTTCCTCAAACTCAAGGATTGCACTGCCCGGAACGTGCAGTCTTTGAGGAGGGGGTAGTGTTACGAATTTTGTAAATAGTTAGTATTTGTACTCTAAAATAATTGTAAATAATCTTATTAAGCTCCATTTCTGTGCTAATATTTGTTTTTGTTACATTATCTCTATTTGTTATCAGGCAAACCTGTCTATTATTTTTCAATAAATGTCTATGGCAGTTTGGCGAAATATTTTAGCTATCGCCAAGTTGGCGCACTTTTTATGACTAATTTTGGTCGCCAAACTTGGCGATTATTGGCGATGGTACTCCTTCACTCTCTATGGTAATCCCCCTTATAGGTATACATATACATTGTATGCTATTACGGTGTTTTCTGGATTTTTCTAGAAAATTGTAGAAATTTCTGATGCAGGCCCCGCGGCTATATATAGGAGAGCGATGCGAGCTGGATTTTGTTATTCTTTGTCAGTCAGTTATTGAGTGAGCTACTAGAAGATTATTTAACCTTTACGCAGGGGCTCGCACAGTGTATACCAGAGAATACATGTAAGCTCGGACAGATGCTGTCACAGCCCCTCCGTAAAGGTTAAGCAGGTTTGTTTTAGTATTGTGATTTATCTACGCTGTTTTGAGTTTGATATAGTGTTGAGACGTTGCGTAAAGAGTCTCAGTCACATATTTCTGTACTTGTAAGTTGGGTTTACACAGTTATTTCTGAAAATCTGGTAATGTTTGTGAGTTTCGAAGACTCTGCAGCTGTGAAGTCTTGTATATAAATTATTTTCTATTTTTTTAAGAGACTAGATTTTGAACTTGACAAAACGTAAGATCAGAAGAACCATATATACGCTACTATATACATACATGTAAATATGTATTATATTTTAAATAAAACAGATTTCTATGTCAAGCAAAACTGATACTAAAAGTATTGATTATATTTATTCCAAATATTTAATACAATGATTTAAAGATATCGTTTCTTTGTATAACAGCGTTTCGGCTTTTGGTGATAGATTTGTAGTGCTATTGAAATTCCCAAGATATGTTTTAGTTCGAAGATGTTAGAATTCATGATTCCGCTAAATTCGGGCTCTCTTTTATTCAGTGATCAGCAGTTTTCAAACATAAATTTGGCGAAAGGAATTTGAAATAATTTATGTATACGTTATACGGTTTAATACGATAATAAATTTAAATCAGAAAATCACTTAAACATTTATTAAAAGCAAGGGATTTTCGTTGTTTTAAATTCATATTTTCTTTTCGTTTTGAAATAAAGATGCATATAAATCCACATTGTTACAGAAAATGTCCATATATGTTATACTGGAAATTCATTTATTCAAAAATGTTATTTAATATTTTATTAGTTCTCAGGTTGTTTGTATGTATGTACGTATGTGTGTATAAACGTAACGCAATAACACGTGATAAAAATATTTGCTAAAAATTTTGCATGTAGGTTTATTATCATAAGGCTCCCCAGATTAGTTTTGTTAGTTCATTGGATATGTATATAGAGAGGGGGACCAGGGGCTAATCCCACTTATTTCGATAAATAAGTTTTCCATGCAGAATTATTAGTTTCAATCAAATTTTAGACTTGGGATCATTCTGATAAAGCGCCTCTAAGATTAGTTTCGGGTGTTCATTGGTTAAGTATTAAAGGGAGAATGGAGTTAAATCAGCCTTAATTTAGGTAAATATTTTTTTCACACAGAATTTACCGATTTAATTCAAATTTTGGATGTAAGTTTATTTTGATAAAGTGGTTATTTTTTTGCAGATTGATTGGTTAAATATAAAGGGGAGATTATATACTATCCCCTACCCCTTTGCATTTAGGCAAATGGGATTTTTACCTAATCCCAATTAATTATTTTGAATTAACCAATTTGCTTCAAATTTTGGGTATAGGTTTATTCTGATAAGTCGTTCCCCTGATTAATTTTTGCCGTACTTCAGTTAAGCATAAAGGTAGGGAACAAGTGATTATCTCTCCCTCCGTCTTCAAATTAGATAAATGTTTTTTTATGCAGAATTATCCATTATTCTTCAAATTTTGGATACAGGTTATTTTAGACAAGGTAAATCCCTGAATAATTTCGGGGATTTAATAATTATCTATAAGAGGGGACGGGGACTACCCCCCACGTTAAATTAGTTAAATTAGTTATTATGCAAAATGATCCGATTTTATTCGAATTTTGGATATAGTTTCATTCTGATAAAGTGTATTCTTGATTAGTTTCAGGGATTCAATGGTTGTATTTAAAGAAGGGAAGTGGAGCAGATAACCCCCTTAATTTCTTTTTGAGATCCATTATTCTTTGAAAAATAAGACTGGAATTTACAATTACTGTGAATACCATGCGAACCCAATATCATTATTTGAAGTGGACAATATTTTTATTAAACTTTGAGATTATATATATATACTTTATTCATAGACATTTGTTATGCAGGTTACACATTTTCTTTAACAAAAAAAGAGATTTTTACAGTGTAATTATACTTTAAGTAAAAATTTATTGATACATTGGCCGTTCTTTCTTCTTTCACCTACCCCTTTCTTAGATTTCTCTTATTTCGGAGTATCTTCATCTTTTATAAACACACCATCTTTTTCTCTCTTCGTTTAACTACGGTAGTTAGGTAAATATGTTTATTTTCCATTCATGATCTACATATCAATACCATATAATAAATCGATATCAATTACGTTGTCATGTCAAACATTTGAGTGACTTTAATGTGTAATTGTTTTTGTGATTTTCGCTGGTTCCAACATTATTTGTATGTCCTACTAGCAGGTCCGCCAAATAAACCCTAGGGTACGCTTACCCAAGATTGGAAACCAATTATATAATTAATTTTATTTCTAAATTTATTTTAACAACACACTGAAAGTTTTCTAACCAGAAAAAGTATGAAAAAAAGATAGATGAAATTTTTATCAAAATCATTGAATTTAGAAATTACACTGAGCAAAGAAATTAAATGTTTTTCCTTTTTGAACTGAAATTAGAAATTTTTTTTCTTTTTGAACTGAAATATATTTTATTGAGCTCTTTACAGTTATTTCTAATTTATTTTTTTATTTTAGCCAGCATGCATAGTTTTCAATGTTAAAAAGATTTTTTTAGGTGGAATTATATATAAAAAAAAAATACGAGTAGGAGTTTTGCCTAATTTTTGTTTATATTATTCAACAAAAAAAAATATTTATTATCTTTTTATTTATTTATTTATTTATTATTTTTTTTGCTTGCTTTTTTCAAACATTATGTTATTTGGTAATAAATCTAACAAGACTATAAAATAGAATTCAGAGAACTTATGTAGTTGTTTAAAGGAATTTAAAGTCCCTCTATGTATCTATGAATGTAATATATGAATTGATGAAACTTAATGCTGGATGTCATTCATATTTGATATAGAATATTAATTCTAAATGTCAGTTTCGCCTGTTCAAACCAAATGATATTATGTGTAATGTTTGGCAGATATTGTAAATTAATAGAGGCAATCTGTGTTCAGAAAATATCAAAGTACATTTTATTTATTGCATGTGCGTGAAATAAGACATCAGTGATGTGGCCTTTAGATTTTATAGCAACATTTGACAAATAAATTACAGTATAGAGCAAGAGATTCCCAGTTCAATATAATGAATCTATTTAATACGAAGTCTATGTGCTGTAATTTATTAAATTTATTTCTTTTTGTAACATTAGAAATCAAAACTCCAAATATAATAAATCGTTCACTTAAAAAAATAATGGTATATTAAATGCCTTTTTTTCTTTTTTAGTTTTGAACATATAATTTTCAAAAAAAAGTTTTAAATATTAAAAATAATACACAAACTCTGAGAATAGGAGAAATTAAAAAAACAGTCTGTATATTTTGGATGCTCAAATTTCTGCGTGCTTTTCATAGATTACGTTAGCTTTTAAATAACGACATTAGATATTCAGAAATGTGATTTTTAGACTTAATAGCAATCTTTGGATGGATGAATCGTAGTATACGGCGAGAGACCACAACTACAAAAAATCCGAATGAATCTATTTAATACGAAGTCTATGTGCTGTAATTTATTAAATTTATTTCTTTTTGTAACATTAGAAATCAAAACTCCAAATATAATAAATCGTTCACTTAAAAAAATAATGGTATATTAAATGCCTTTTTTTTCTTTTTTAGTTTTGAACATATAATTTGCAAAATAAAGTTTTAAATATTAAAAATAATACACAAACTCTGAGAATAGGAGAAATTAAAAAACAGTCTGTATATTTTGGATGCTCAAATTTCTGCGTGCTTTTCATAGATTACGTTAGCTTTTAAATAACGACATTAGATATTCAGAAATGTGATTTTTAGACTTAATAGCAATCTTTGGATGGATGAATTGTAGTATACGGCGAGAGACCTCAACTACAAAAAATCCGTATGTTTATTACAAAGTCTATATTTTTAAATTTATTAATGAAATTAATTTCTTAAAATTAAAATCTAGTACTCCAAATTTAACAATTCGTTTACTATAAAAGACAAATATTAGTGGAATAAATGACTGTTTTGCCCTTTAGGTCTTGCCATAAAATTTTCATATAGATGTTTGTGAATTTAAAAATAATGAGCAAATTTTGAAAATTGTAGAATTTAAGAAACACTCTGCATGTTCTAGATATTTAACATTTTGCATACTGTTAATGAATTGCAGTCACTTTTAAATAACGACATTATATTTTCAGAAAAGTGTTTTAATAACAACCTTTAGAGAAGTAAATTGCAGAACATGACGAGAGACTTCTATTTTAAAAAATGCATCTACTTACTAAAAGTCTGTATATTATAATCTATAAGAAAATAAATGCAAGTCGGAACCTCAACATATATATATATATATACAGGGTGATTCAAAAGTCAGAGCGAACCAAGAATACAAGAAACACAATAAATTGAACTGGAGTAAAAAATTATCTAGAGCCAGTTATCTTACCCGGGACCACAGCGTCCAAAGCTGTTTCTTTACCACTGAGTCGCAACTGCTGATACCCAGACGTGCATTTTCCTACTAATAAATCAAGTTGGGGAATGTCATCAGCCATCTATCTAGATCTAGAATTTAAATCTAGGAAACATATCATTTTCCTGACAATATCTGGAAAATGCAATATACTCAACCATGTGGCATAATATTTAGTAAAAGAGTAATTCCATGTGAAATCAACCAATAAAAAAATATTTTTTTATGTTAATGTTTTAGATTGTTCTGGTTTTTTACCAGTTTATTGTACTTACTTATGAGATTAAAATTGTGAATTTAAATTTTTTCTCGACAATTCGTTTTAAAGTTACAAATTTTTGAAATTTTGAAAATTTTACAATTTTTGTATAGTCTTGTAATCTTTAATCGGCTATAACTTCCAAACTATTTGATCTAGAGAATTAAAATTTGCATCATTTTTTTCAATTTTTTATGGTGTTTCATAAGATATATAACATGACTAAATTACTTAATTTTTTATTTTTTTTTTTTTTGTAAAAAAATTATATAAATTTAAAAAAAATTCAAAATTGGAATTTTTGATTTTTTTGAAAAAATTATATTATGTTTAATACCCTTTTAGCAACTTTTATGCCAAATTTTATGATGGAACTCCTATGGTGTCATACAGAAAAAAATATTTTCTGTATCAATGTTCATATAAATCTGTAATAAAAAATACTTTAAGGTATGCTGCACAGTTTAGCCCGAATTGTTACTTACATGGAAGCAAATAAAAATTGGAAAAATTTAAGAATAGTTTGTTTTATTAAAAGACAAATAATAAATTTTAGATATTTAATAAATACATCATTTTTCTTAACAAATTACGTACTATGTTTGGCACAGTGGAGCTCAATTTCTTTGGGTACTGTGATGTTCTGCCTGTTGCAGTGATTGGATGTAGTTTGCATAAAATAAAGTATTTTGGTATTTTCAAAAAGTCTGATTTTCTAGGAAAAGTGAATGACAGAGATGGTCCGCTTGGATGAAGGAAAGAAACTTTAAAATCTTCTTCGACCTGATCTTTTATGAAAACACATACCACCTACCACTCATTCTCACAGGCACAAGCAACATACCCCACAATTTCTTCAAAGAAGTACTTTTTACTACTTTTACATTTACTTTTAATAATATATGACTCTCCAATAGATGTTAATGATGCATTCAAATTATCAAAACCAGATTCCACATCCATGAATTCATGGTCATCCTTACTACAACCTAGTTTTGGATTGTCATCATTTGGAATGTCTGAAAAATTAGTATCAATGTCATTTCCACAATTTGAGGGATACTTTTCCTTACCTAATTGTAAGCGGCAATGAGTGCAGATTTTCACGCCATTTTCAATGCCATATTTTAATGTTGTCATCCACAATGCAACATTTCTTAAATTTTTACTGACCTAGTGTTCTTGCTTTTTGAATGGATGACAACAAAATTTATTTAATTTTTTATTCATTTACAGTTTAAGGCCACTTCCCTTTTAATATTTTATAACACAAATCCGCATTCAACTCAATGAAATAATAGTAAAAAAAAAAAAAAAAAAAAAAAAAAAAAAAAACTAAATTGTACAAGTTATAAACAAACAGCAGTTCTCAAGTTATAAACAAACAGACTTGAGATAGTGTGCCACTACAGAAGATCTTAGAGAACACTGGCGATTTCAAAAGCCTTGTGGGAAAGGCATGCAGATTTCAGCAGAAAACAAACATGTTACTGTTTGAGGGTGACTCATTGTGATCGTTAAAGCATTCAACTTCAGGAGCATAATTTGTATTGTTGAACACTTCTTTGAGATTTTCTTTCGTTAACTCATTTATTACCAATTTATTCATTTTTTAAACAAAATTTAATTAAAAGTAATATTAAATTAAGAATAATTAAAAAAACATTCTATTTAAACTCCAAGAAAATAAATTAAAAAGTATTTAGCTTGTCAATTACGCAAAATATTAATTATCTTGATTACTTTTAATTTTTACTTTTATGTGTTTAACAAAATAATAAAACCTAGCAAACTATAGTATACTAAAATTTTATTTGATAATTGAACTTGACTTGCATGAATGAGAAATATGAACATTGGAAACAAAAATAGACTACCTTTTATAGTGAATTTCTTTTAACAAAATATAATAAGATTTTTTTACAGAAATTGGCCGATCATTGATATGGAAAATATTTTTTTTCTTTATGATACCATAAGAGTTCCATCATGAAATTTGGCACAGAAGTTGCTAAAAGGGTGGTAAATATAATATATTTTTTAAAACAAAATCAAAAATTCCGATTTTGAATTTTTAAAAATTTTACATAAATTTTTTACATAAAAATATTTTTTTAAAAACAATTTGGTCATGTTATATGTCCTATGAAACAGCATAAAAAACTGAAAACAATGACTTAAAGTTCAACTCTTTAGGTCAAATAGTCCCCAAGTTACAGCAAATTAAAGAACACCAAAAAATACAAATTTCATTAAAATTTTAAAATTTCAAAAATTAATAACTCAAAAATAAATGGTTCAAAAAATCTGCAAATTTGCATTTTTTATCTACTATTTTTGTACAACATCTGAGCCAAAAATTAACAAAATCCAAAGACCTGAAATTTTGTCCATTGGTTGGTTTGATCTGTATTGACCCAAAATTCTATTTTGCAAGGCATTATTTTAATAAAAACACACATTTTCATATTTTATGCATTTTTATCATAGATGCATTATGAAGAATGAAATAAAATTCAGCTATATCAAATAATGAAGCTTTAATAATCAAACTACAATTATATATAGTAAATGTATTGCATAGCTGCATTATAAATGCTTTATATCATTTCACATGACAAAAATGTAACTGATTTGTACTGACGTTGCGTTTTCGCAACACTTGATACCCGGATATAAATAAAAATAAAATTGAATTGAAATATCGTTTATATGTATATATGTATATATATATATATATATATATATATATATATATATATATATATATATATATATATATATATATTAGTCATTGATATACGTATAAAATAATAAAAGGCATAACGTATAATGTTTACTTTCTTCTATGTTGAAACGAAGAAAGTATTAGATTCATGAAAATTCTTGAATTTCGTTTTTTGACGGATATACCATTTTTGATTGGTCAGAGATTCCACAAAAAATGTTTTTACAAAATGTCTGTTTCTGCGTCTGTAATTCTGTCTAGCTATCGTCTGTCTGTATGCGATATAAATATTACGGCAGATCTATCTAAAGAACTAATGCACGGAATTTAACAAAAATTGTGTTCTGGTAGTCTCTAATATAAATTAATGTTGATAAGTTTCTAGTGTAAATCGCTCAAAAGGTGGCTCTTCTATTCTGCATTTTTTTACGTTTTATGCAACAACTAAACTGTTAAAAATATTCCTGTAAAATTATGGGCAAAAAGATAACAGCAGAGATTCCAGTAAATTCCCCTTAAAAAAGTAGAAAAAAAATTAGTAAACATTTAAAAACATTTAGTAAAATTCTATTTTGCAAGGCATTATTTAAATAGAAACACATATTTTCATTTTTAATGCATTTTTATCATAGATGCATCATGAAGAATGAAATAAAATTCAGCGATATCAAATAATGAAGCTTTAGTAATCAAACTACAATTATATAAAATAAATTTATTGAACAGCTGCATTGTAAATGCTTTAAATCATTTCACATGACAAAAATGTAGCTGATTTGTACTGACGCTGCGTTTTTGCAACACGTGATACCCGGATATAAATAAAAATAAAATTGAAATATTGTTTATATATATATATATATATATATATATTAGTCATTGATATACGTATAAAATAATAAAAGTTATACAGTATAATGTTTAGTTTCTTCTATCTTAAAAAGAAAAAGTATTAGATTCTTGAAAATTCTTGAATTTCGTTTTTTGACGGATATACCATTTTTGATTGGTCAGAGATTCCACAAAAAATGTTTTTACAAAATGTCTGTTTCTGTGTCTGTAATTCTGTCTAGCTATCGTCTGTCTCTATGCTATATAAATATTGTGGGTGTTCTATCTAAAGAACTAATGCACGGAATTTAATAAAAAATGTGTTCTGGTAGTCTCTAATATAAATTAATGCTGATAAGTTTCTGGTGTAAATAGCTCAACAGGTGGTTCTTCTACTCTGCATTTTTTTTACGTTTTATGCAACAGCTAAACTGTTAAAAATATTCCTGTAAAATTACGGGCAGAGGATGACAGCAGAGATTCCAGTCAATTCCCCTTAAAAAAGAAGAAAAAAAACAAAAAACATGCCCATCATTATGTGATGCCCTTAAATTTGAGTTATAATGCGCTTTAAAACATAATAACACTTTACTTACTGTTCCATAGCATATAGAAAGTTAGATACACGATCACAGAATCGCTTTCTTTAGCGGTTTAAAAAAATGTTATGATTAAGTGACATTATTTTACGAAACAAGACTAAAATGAAGAGTTACCGTCGTGCGACTTAAAATGTATGGGGTTATACAGTAATTTTGCTAATAAATGGGCTAGAACTGTAAGAATATGTAAATTGGGTTGTAAGAACATGTAAATAAAGCCACTTATTCAGTGGATCAGACCATTTATTTTACGTAAGGCTATTGTAAGACAAAATTGAAGGGCAAACTCTCAAATTACAGTTTTTTTTTAACTCTCAAATTGCAGAAAATTCACAGTTTTTACTCAGAACGTATATCTGAATAACTAATGCACGAAACTTAATAAAATTTATATTCTTGTAGTCCCTGATATAAATTCATCCTGATTAGATTTTTGTGTTAATCGCTTAACAGGTGGAAGTTGCTATGGTGCATTGTCAACGATTTACACAACAGTTCTATCTCAATAACTCAACTATGCTGCATTTTCCCCTATTTCCGCAATAGCTCTATTTCAAGAATGATTTTTCATTCTCTCGAATTTTCATCCAACATCAGATCCAGTAAATCCGTGATATGATTTTGTTCTGTTTACGTTTGGTATCTATTGCCTAACAGGTTGCACTGCTATGCTGAATGTTTCCAGATTTCTCATATAGCTCAATCTCAAAAAGAGATTTACGAATTTTCACCAAAATTTAGATTCAGGTAACGGATTGGTAAATATTATTGCTGCCACGTTTTCGTATAAATTGCCCAACTGGTGAAACTTTTATGTTGATATTTTACCGATATACACAATAGTCCTATTTCAAAAACTAATTCACTCAAAATTCATGGCTTTAGAAACCTCATGATGAACATAGACTATCATTTAATTTTGTCACTGTGGCTGCGATTTTTGAAGCATTAATATGCATGAGATAGAAGAAAGTTTTGGGACATCCGGCTAGTTTTAATTTGTGTTAAGAATCGTGATCGATATTTGGTTAATGCTCAAAGATATCTTTAAAATCAACGTGTTTAATTTGTTGTATGAATTGAAAAAAATAATATAAAATTAAAAGAGTTTAATGCATTTTCCAGTGTAAATATTTCCTTAGTTCATAAGAACTATACAAAATTCATATAAAAACCTTTTATGAAACAAGTAATATTTGATCGAATGTTTCATTTTCATTTTATTTTATTCCGTATACTGAAAATATATTACTGTAAAATGGAATATGTAAAACAAAAGGAAAAAAACTTTCTAAACAAACAAGTGTCGAAAAAAAAATTCTTTTACGAAAAATATATTTATTATTTATCTTACGAAAAATATCTTTATTTAATAATGTATGCACAGTGAGAAATATTTTGTTAAAGAATTCCGTGTTTAATTTTGTATTTTAATTTAAAGAAACAATATTTTGCCTCATAAAAATTTGTTATTCTTAAGCATTAAAAAAAAAGAAAAGAAAGAAACCCTAATACCCTTTCAAAACGTAAATAATTTCCATTATTCAGTTCAAAATAAATAAAAAATTGTTGCAGTGGCAATCGATATTTCAATTTTGATAAAAAAATTACTTTCATTATGTTTTACTAATTATAATGAGATAAAACATTGCATAATTCTAAGAAATTGCACACTTTGTAAATTAGAATATTGATTACTAAAGCAGACGTTATATTTAATAATATTTTAGTAATACAAAACAAAACAATAGTTGTAGAGCAAAATTAAATAATTTATGCTCCTAAACCGAAATTATTAGAAGCTTTAAATATTTTTAAAAATAAGGTTCTATTTATTTTTCTCTTGTGATCATAATAGAAATGTGTTTTCAGATACATTAATTTTTATATTGAATCCTTAGACGTACATTTTAGTTTCATATTAATCTCGTATTTTACCCATTCGGAAATTCAAGCTTTTATAGCCTACTTTATTTTATAATAGTAGTTCAGTAGTAAAAAATGTTTTTTAAGTTGCGCTATAACTATCTGAATATTTTAATAGGTATTTAAGCATTATTTTATATCCATATATGCCATCGTATTTGCTTTAAAATACTTACAAAAACTTGTTATTCTAATAGTGTTGAATTAATACTATTGAATTAATATTAACTAAATAATTTTATTCATTTATTATTATAATACATTTAAAAATATCTGGATGTGTTTCATTTTTTCAACTTCTTAAAAATTGACAAAGGCTCAAGTTATTTTCCAGAAGGAATCCGATCTATCAAAAAATATTTTAATACCAACAGACACATTTGTTTCGTTGTTATCATAGCTATTACTAAAAAATATTTACGATTTAAAAATCGTTTAAAATGATTTTATTTACAATGCGTCGGTTAATATAGAGACTGGAATTATGAATAGAGCACAAGTACTCGTACTTACTACGTGTAGGAAACTTTTAGAAAATGTTTGAAACGTTTGAGACTTCGTATCGAGATTCACAACAATCATCAATATCGAAGCAAACACAGACATTTAATGAGACTTGGAAAATACAGATAGGAGTTAAATACATAAATAGATTATTATAAAGAAATTAAAATTGCCTTTTGACGAGACTTTAAAAATGTATGAAACAATAACTACATTGACAAGTCGAATGCTACATTCCCTTGTGTATTAAGCGGATCAACGTCGGCATAAAAGACCGCGTCATCCACTCACAAAATACAACAAAGATATAGAACAAACGTATTACTGCTGGACCAGCGTTTAAAGAACTGAATTGGCATACTGCCAAAATAATGGAATGTTCCGAAGGTAGGGAAGCATTAGGAAGGGACGAAATTCAGGTTTCTCCCAACCTCTCCATTCCTAGAAAACCAGTATTAGGGGAAACCCCCTTTCTCTGCCTTCATCCTATTATCAAGAATAGACTCCTCTTACTCGGACCTTTAACTCACGTGACAGGTCTTTAATCTCTGGCTAAGCAGTAGGTGTAGGTGAAGGAATGAGGTCTGCTTCGACAATTCTTGATGCGATAGGATCAGCAAAGGATGAAAATTTGTCATTTTGTCGCCACTATCCCGTCATCGAGTTATAAGTTGAAATTGGTGCCGAATAAAAAAATAAAGTATTTTTAAAAAAATTTGGCCTGCATTCACACATTTTGTTAAAAATACTCGGCAGACAAAATTTTTAATTAAAATATGATATCATAAAGTACAATCTAAATAAACTCAACATTACATTGCCATCATATTTGAATATGTCAGTCTTTCTTTGACATCCAAGATGAACTAAAAGTTTCAGAAAAAATACATGAAACGAATGACTGATTAGGCTTAATTTTGTACAAAGCGAGAAAAACGTTGAGCCAATTTCTTTATTTTGAGCGTACTATCACCTCATCAAGTTATGGCTCGAAAACTTAGCATATTAAAGTTAACGCTAAGCAAAATAAGAATATCTGAGCCTATCTCGTCATACCAGATGTTGACCAAATAATATAAGATAAGCATGTACAGATGAGATGAGAAGTACTGAATCGTGGATTGGAATTAATTTCCTGTATTTCACACAACCATGCTCAAACCATAGTTCCTCAATGTTTTGTATTTGTGGGAACAGAGATATTGAAATAACCACTAAATCCGAGTCTACAGTTCGTAAAATGCGAGTATGTCCACTTTCTTCTGCATTCTTAAGATGGAAGTAGTCAAAAACCTGCTTCATCGGGGGAGACGAGGAAAATGCTTGGTACATCCATAGATGATAACGCGAGGAGTCGGTCACCATAAGTAGAGTCGACATTTTTTCCTGGATACTTGTCTCCCACCATTTTCTTACCTAGTAACTGGAGTAAATGGGTTTTATTTTCATTAATACCAAAAATTGATGAGTTTTTTTTTTTTTTTTTTTTTTTTTTTTTTTTTTTTTGCAATTGCAATTGCAATTTAGTCAAAGATTTTAACACTTATGCCACTTCCTCTTGCTTCTTGGATATATGTCTTCAAGCTGTTGCTAATATATACAGGGTGATTATAAATTGTTTTTACCAAAAAGAGGGGTGGTAGTACACATCAAGGCAAGAATATTAAATAGGAAACAAAGATTCCCAAAGGAGATTCCCAAATTTTCCGAAGAAGATAGCCGCCATTAATGTTTAGGGTCCAAAATTTCAAATAAACATAAAAAACGGAAAAAATTGGTCAATTGATTTGCGGATTTCACTAAAATCATTCTTTATGTCAGTATTTTCTAGAAAAAAATATAAAGTTGAATTTTAAAAAATGCCGGTAGAGGGCGCTTTAGGCTTTGGAATAACAAACAGCTATTTTTTTCCGTTATTTTTTGCATTTAATTAAATATTTTCAGAAGCTTATATTTAAACTTAAATTTTGAGTTCAAAATTTAGTAGTTGGTAATGGCTAAGTAGCGCAAACTGAGCTGTGTTCAAGGGGGGGGGGGAGGTTCAAATTTTAAAGGAATATAAAAAACGGAAAAATTGGTCGATTCGTTTGCGATTTTCACTAAATCTATTCACTATGTCAGTTTTTCTTTGAAAATTAATTTTAAAGGTAAATTTTAAAAAATTCCATTAGAGGGCGCATTAAACTTTAGAGTATACAACAAGTATTTTTAAATATTATTTTTGTACTTTATTAAATGCTTGCAAAAGCTTAGACTTAAGTTTTGAGCTCAAATTCTGAATCATTGGGAGGGGTTAAGAAGCGCAAACTGAACAGCGTTCAGCAGTTGAAAGTTACCCCCCTCCCCTCTAACACAGTTTACGCAATTTTTCGCCAATTAACCACTCCCAACGATTCAAAATTTAAGCTGAAATTTAAGTCTAAGTTTTTGGAAGCATTTAATTCGATACAAAATATAACGGTTAAAAATAGGGGGTGATTACTTTTAAGTTTAATGCTTTCTAACGGATTTTTTTTTAATTTTTCACTAAAATTATTTTTAAGGAAATAATGACATTAAGAATAGTTTTAGTGTAAACCTCAAACGAATCTACCATTTCTGCCATTTTTTATAATCATTTGAATTTTGATGAAACCGCTTAACCGCTTCCAATTATTCCGATTTTGAGCTCAAAAATTAAGCTTAAGTCTAAGCTTCCGAAAACATTTAATGAGATGCAAAAAATAGCTGTTCGTTACTCCAAAGTCTAAAGCGTCCTGTATCAGCCTTTTTTTAAAAAATTATCTTTATAATTTATTTTCAAGACTGACATAAAGAATGGTTTTAATGAAAACCGCTAATCAATCGACCAGTTTATCGATTTTTTTATGTTTATTTTAAATTTTGGACCCTAAACTTTAATGGCGTCGATCTCCTGCAAAAAACATTTGAAAGCCTCGGTTTCTTATTTAATATTGTTTGTTTTGATGTGTACCAACACCCCTCTTTTTTGTAAAAAAAAAAAAAAAAAAAAAAAAAAAAAAAGAATCAGCCTGCATATGTTTAATACAATATCTAATCATAAACTGTTCATTAGTTGATTAATGAAATGTGCTTTGAAAAAATGTTCATAGTATCAAGAAAATGCTCTCGCAATATCTGGTTTAAGCATGTGTATTACGGTTGCTCCATCAAATATTTTAGCTGCTGCATTCGGTTGGTTGTGATTAAAGCTTATAACACATTTTGATTGAATGCAGTCAATAATATCCGACATTTAGAGGATTGTTGGTTGGTTTTCGGAGTTTTACATCATGTGAAATAGAGGGTGGGTACATTGGGATTTTATGCAAAAATATATCATAATGCGAAAATGTTGCCAGCCCGTGCTTCAAATGCAACATACAATCTGCTGAATAAATTGGAGTCTCTAAGAAAGTAAGCAATATTGGACTCTGTCTTATCTGTTTCTCCTTGTTACAGTCTTGAAAATGTGAATATTGGTTTGAGGAACAATTTCATGAATTGAATCTTGAACCTGATCGAGGAGGAACGCGACATAATCATTATTCTGTTTTAGTTCTAGAGTAGATGCTTGCGTAACACAGTTGACAACTACGAAATTTGGAATAATTTTGGAGCTCCCTATTGAAACTAAATCAGTTTCCTCAAACGTATTTCTTTTTTCATTAAAACATTAATTATTTCTTTGACATGGGCCAAGAACCTATCGTTATTTTCATGATGCTTTGCGCCTTCGTGTTTGTCATCTTTTAAAATTGATTTATCTTCATATTCATGAATCAACCTTCTTACTGCCGCGACCGGATATATTCGTTCACTTGGTGCAGGTTTCACTTCAGTTGCAGCTTTATTTAAATTAATATTATTCTACAAATATAATCCAGTTTTAAGAAATTAAGTTATGATTGATACGTTCAAGGCTTATAAGCATAAACGTAACAAAAAATTATACTATGTTGGAAAATCAACATTTAAAATAAATTAAGGAGAAAACAACATTACATTTTCGCCCTTTTGCTCGACGGTCAGAGGATTAAAGAATTGATTCTAGGAACTGCTACTATCCATTTAAGCAGAACATTTTGATTATCAAGGATTGCGTTAACAGCACCTTCACCCTTTCTAACTTTGTTATTGTGTTTATGAATATGATCCTCAAATGTTGCAGAAAATGATATGGCAGTTATGCTGCTCATAAAGTTACCACGAAGAAACTCAGCATGCATATTAGTATATTTTTTTAGATGATTTTGTGGAATGCCTACGATTATTGGTAACCAACCATAATAGTGGATTTCGTCCAACTCAAATATTCATGGACGTAAATGATCCAAAGTACCGACGTGTACTGTAAAGTTAGTTGTACGAGTACTTAATACAAGCTGTACTAGAAGTGTTGTAAATGGATTTTGGTCTGAGCAGTTAGAACGTCCTTTCTGTTTTTTTCTTTTTTTCACCAGACAATCTTTCTGTCATTTGATTGTCATAGTATTTCTTGCAAGATTTTTTATTTTTTTGTTGCATGAGCTATTAATGTTTGTAAAAGAATCAGTTCCACCGTCCTACTGATCCAAATTCCTTATAGCACTTGGTAGCTCACAATGTTCAGAAAACATTGCAAGATTTTTGCCATTGTTAAATAACTTTAACAATGACAAAGCACTGTTTTGAGTGCTTCTGGCGTAACAAACACATATACCATACAAAATGAGTAGTAACAGTAGGTCAGCTTTATTATCAACAAATTCATGGTTTCTCTTCATTGACATGAATGGATAATTTTTATATTTCTATGAGGTAGAGGAAAATACTACCTACTACGGATTAAATGAATAACACGACGTCTTCTACAGAGAAACACAAAACTAGTATTACTGAATCGAATCTCATTTATTTAAATTATTTTTGTTATTATTATATTTTTTAAGTTGGTGCCCCAAAATTTAAATTTCGAGGAGGGACTACGATTTTAAAATTTCCCACTGAAAATCGTCGAATACATTTACCTATACATAAAAAATTACATTTCCTACTTTAACAATTATAAAGTAACTGGATTAATTTTTTGAACTTGTAAAAAATCTACTAAACTTTTCATGATAGCAGATGTTGCCTTTAGTTCTATGAATAAAAGTCTTTTACTAAACCTTAAATCTTAAAGTTAAACAATATTCACATTAGCACCTTTGTTCTCGCATAAATCTATTTCGCAACTCCTACGGAGAAATAACCACAAAAACGTTACAACAATAATTAATGAAATCAAGCTACAAGAATTTATTTATTTTTCCCTTTGGAATCGACAAAAAAAAAAGAAGTTGCCACAAAATAAATCAAAACTTGTTTTCTCTCATTTTTCTTAAATGAGACAATCATATAGCAACACGCTATAAATCAAAGTATCAAATGGTATCTCACGTCATTCTTTTTGTTACATTGTTCATTGGTGATCGTGAAATTTTGAACAAAATAAATAACTCATGCCGATTCCATAATAGAACCCCAATAAGTTACAGTGTCTCACAAAAGTGATGGGACACTTGTATTTTATAAAAAGAAACTGCAATAAAACAAATAAACAAACATGTGCAAAAAATTTTTGGGTGTGTTTCATATTTAAAGTTAGTAAGAATTATTACATAACATACATTTTGTCAAAATATTAAAAAAATAATTTAGTAAAAATACAATTGTTCAGAACGGAGCAAAAAATGGCTCACATAAGTGATGGGACACTTACTTTTCCATCAAATATTTATCCAAAAATTTTACTTTTTAAAAGGTTTTAATATTTTGTTGGATTTCCTTTTACTTTTAAAACACGATTTAACCTTTTTGGGATGGATTCGACTAATTTTTTTGTGATTTCTGGAGTGATTTTACCCCATTCTTCTTGAAGCACCGATTTTAGTTGTTGTTTTGAAGGAATGGTACGTTTGCGAATTCTTGATTTCAATTCTTGCCAAATATTCTGTATGGGATTTAAGTCTGGAGATTGTGGTGGTGTTTTATTATTTCAGGACAGTTATATAGCAGCCAGAGTCTAACATTCAGAGCAGTGTGCTTGGGGTCATTGTCCTGGTAGAATTTAAAATCGTTATGAAGGTTCAATTTTCGTTCTGAAGATTTCAAATTTTGCTTTAAAATATCAATATACTTGTACTGATCCATTATACTGTCAATAAAAACAAGATTACCAACTCCAGCGGACGACATACACCCCCATACCATAACTCCTCGTCCACCATGTTTTACTGTTGGTACCAAGTTCTGTTTGCGAAATTCTTCCCTGGGTTTTCTCCACACCAAGATTCTACCTTCAGAACCAAATATATTAAATTTACTCTCATCAGCAAATATAACTTTATTCCAGTAATCAGAATTCTTATTTATGTTGGATTTTGCGAAAGCTAGTCTGAGTTTTCTATTTTTTTCACTTACGAAGAATTTTTTCCTGGCTACTCTACCGTGATATCCAGCAGATCGAATTACCCTTCTAATAGTCTCAGGATTAACAATTACTCCATATAATGCTTGTAAATCAGCAGCAACTTTTGAAGCACTATTTCTTGGATTTTTTTTTTTGATATTTCGAACGATAATTCGCTTTATTCCATTGGATAGCTTTGATGGTCGGCCAGGTCTTCTTTTATCCTGAATCATGTGATTCTTTTTACATCGTTTAATGGTATTGAAAACTGTTGAACGACTCAAGTTAACTGTTTCAGCAGTTTTTCTAATAGATTTTCCACGTTTAATATGCAAATTAATTTTCGAATTTCAGGCGAAGTTTCTTTTCGTTTAGCATTCATGGCTACACAGAGCTAAAAAACACAAAAATTCCAAAACAAACTGGGGAGAAATACTGCAGACGATTTTATAAATTATTGCTAATTGCTTTTAAGTAAAACTAAAACCCCCCAAAATATTTTTATTGCTTATTTCAGATGATTTTTGTTGCATATATAATGGTGTCCCATCACTTATGTGAGCTACTTTTTGCTCCGTTCTAAACATTTGTATTTTTATTAAATTAATATTTTAATATTTTGACAAAATATATGTTATGTAATAATCTTTACTAAATTTAAGTATAAAACACACCCACAAAAAAAAAATGTGTACATGTTTTTTTAATTTATTTGATTAGTTTCCTTTTGTAAAGCACAAGTGTCCCATTACTTATGTGAGACACTGTATGTTGTTCCCATAAGGACTTTCTGTACAACGCTACAATCCTTTGGCAAATTTCAACGACTGAAATAGAAGATATAATGTACTGTTCAAAAGTTAATTTTCTGACAAATATAAAGTGTCTGACGCGTCTTAAGCTGCATGCAACGAATTCAAAGTTATTTTAAAAAAAATCGAAAAAATCAAGATAAACATCAAAAATTTTAATAAGCTATAAATATTTCTGGTATTATGAACCAAAACAATGATGTCAAAAATATCAATAGAAAGGGCGTTTTCTCTTAAATATTAAACCACGTTATACATGAAAAAGGAGAGTGTCACGCGGGGCCATATTGATTGCGTCATCAAAGCGGCTAATGGGCTAGAAAAATTTGTGTCCTGGACATTTTGAGCTCTGCTATCCATATACCATCTAAATCCAAATTGGTGCATTGGTTGCCAGAGTGAACTTTTTTTCAGCTATTCCACCCCACTACAAAGTCCTTGTATCAAGGTTAGAAATTTTGTTTTTTAACTCATAATTTCTTATCATCTCTTTGTAATATCCTAAATTTTTAAATTAAAAAAATGACCGCCAATTTTAAACAAGATGACGGATGAAGCTAGTCAGCAAACTCTGTCGAGAGTTTAATATTTTCTGTACATATTCTTAGTCACATATAAATCGGTGAATAAAAAGCGTGAGATCACATGTCAAACATCGGAGCATTTCAAAATGTCAGGAACACTAGAAATTAAAATTATATTTCTGCAATTTTTAATTTCTCCGATGTTTACAAAAATAAAATATTTGATTCAAGAAAATTTTAAACGTCTAGTTCTTAACGAATTTATAAATTTTAGAAGATTTTGAAAACGATATAAATATTTTGGAAAATGTCTGTCTATGAGTTGGATAGGTATAAGGATGGGGCTGGTGGCTAATCCTCTCTTTATTTAATTAAATGGATGTTTTTTGTGCTGAATTATTAGATTTCATTGGAATTTCAAATATGTGAACATTCTAATGAATTACCTCCATGTTTAGTTTCGGGTGTTCATTGATTAACGATAAAAGGGTGTGGAATAGGGGGTAACCCCACCTCTTAATTTAGGTAAATGGGTATATTATCAGAATTTACCAATTTGCTTGAAACTTTTGATATAGGTTTATTGTGTTTTCCCTGATTATTTTTGGGAGTTCATTGGATAAGTATAAGGGGGAAACGGATAAGTATAAAAGGGAAACGGATAAGTATAAGGGGGCTCTATCTCCTCCATATTAATTTAGATATATGGTTTTTCGTGCTGAATTATAAGATTTCATCCAAGTTATAAGTATAGAATCATTGTGATAAAGCACTTTCCTGATTAGTTTTGGGGGTCTTTTCTTAAGTATAAAGCGGAGAAGACGGGCGATTATCTCCCTTAAATTAAATAAACAGGTTATTATGCAGAATTATCATGGGTTAAGTATAAAGGAAGTAACTGGTGGCTACACTTCTTAATTTAGGTAACTGGGATTTTCATGCATAAGTAACCGATTTGCTTTAACTTTTAGATATAGGTTCATACTGATAATACGCTTTACTGATTGTTTTGGGGATTCTTTTGTTATGTATAAAGGGGAGGGGATGGGTGATTATCCCGTATAATGAAATAAATAAGTTTTTATGCAGAATTATTCGATTTGCTTTGAAATTTAGACATATATTATTTCTGCTACGACTAATCTTTGAATAGGTTTCGGAGTTTAATATTTAAGATAAAGAGAGGAACGAGGACATCCTTATTAAATTAAATAAATGGATTTTTATACAGGATTAACCTATTTGTTTCAAATTTTGTATATAGGTTCATTATGATAAGGCGTATTCCTGATCATGTTTTATTTTTTTGGGGGGGGGGGATCAATGATTAAAAATAAATGGAGAGGGAATAGGGGTAGTTAATCCCTATCTTAAGTTGTTTTTCGACGGGCATTTTTCCTTGAAATAAGGCTGCTATGTACAATAAGTGTGACTAACTTGTGAGCTCAATGGCATCATTTTAACTAGGCAATATTCTTTTTATTTGTTATTTAAAAAGTTTTTTTTTTATTATAGATTTTTTGTAAAAATTAGTAAAAAATTCGTGTTTGTAAATTTTTTCCACTTTTCTAAGAATTATTTATATTATGTATATTAAAATTGGAAGTAAATATCGCTCGTAGTTTCTGATTAAAATTACACGTATTTAACTTTAGTAGGTATGAAACTTTCAATCTCCACTTTGGATTGACTTAACAATGTTTTATAATTATTAACACTTTGTATGAAAAGATAAAATAAATTTCATAGTTAAATATATTTACCCTTTTTTTCTTATATATTTTATTGAAAAGGTTTCATATTACTCAACATTCATTCAAAATTTTCATTTTACAACATAAAAAAATATTTTTAAGGAACGACTAATATCGCTTTACATCTTTCAATTTCCATTTATATTTATTAAGTAAAATAAAAGTATCCTGAATAAATATTGAAGAAAAAACGTTAAAAATTCAACTCCCAGAAAAAAATTAATCTTTTAAGAAAATGGCATAAAATTTATCTTATAAAAAATACCTTTAATGAAGAATGTTTGCATGGCAAAATATATTTTTGTTATTAAAATATGTGTTCCTTCAATTTATTTTTTAATTAAAAGAAGAAACATGTGCCATTTTATATTATACATCTTTTTTTAATCATTTAAAACAATATAACACTAATGCTTTGTCAAACAGAGAAAAAATATTCAATATACTTTTTTTATGTCTCAGAAATGTAACAGAATTATATCTTGAGAATTAATGCTTTAATATTTTAAATAATTTTGCTTTCAGTAACGTTAATTATTTGAACTTATAAAAAGTACAATAAAGCAGAAAAATTTATTTATAATGATGCTTTATGTGAATAACCATGCTAGAAAGTAGAGTGATATTAAAATAACAAACATGACTGTTAAATTTATAATTGTATTTATCAAATAAATTAAAACTATGCTGTTCGTGAAAACATATCATAAACCATATAAATAAGAAGTTGTAAATAAAATTATAAAATAATAAATCAGATCATACTGACAAAACATTTTTTTTTAATTAGCAGAGCAAGGTGATGTGCCGACTACGGTGATATGTCACTTTTAACTGCCTTTTGCATGTGATATCTTAATAACTGTTAAGTAAACATTTTCTTTTAGGAAGATTTCGCAAAAGACATTATCTATTACATTCTCCTCTATGTCGGAATCTCTGACATTATTAACCGATATATTGGTGTCATAATTTTAGTTGCTATTAATCATAGTATTATTTCTCGATTTCCAGTAGATTATCATGCTAATTTAATATTAAAAGAAAATCTCCTTTTTAACAATACCATTAACTTTTGAATCTTAAAATTTTACTTAAAGAAAAAAAAACAATAACTGATGTATATGACAAACGTAATGAATTTAAAATCAAAGTTAGTACATTTAATCATTTTAAATCATGTCTACCTAAATTAGCATAGCCTTCTATACTTCTTAATCATATGAAATATACTTCTTAATCATTTGAATAGAATAAAATGTTTACATTCTTCGTATTTCATTAACAATAGTATCAATAAACTAATTTAGGATGGATTAAATAATGGTTTTTAAAGAAAATCATAAATACTTTAACATACAATTAGTATTCACATGATATCTAAAAAAACTCGTTTAACACATAGCGTAAAAAATGAATAAAAAATATAAAAACTTTGATTTCCTGAATTCTTTGGGTAATGTAAACTTAAAACAATCACTGAGGATAATTGTTATACATTAAAACCCAGATCTAACGTTCCCGCATTCATCATTTTTCCGTATTGATCGTTTTATTTCTAAGGTCCCTGCGCAAATTATGCTTAAATAATGGTATCAAAACCCGCAAGCATCGTTCTTCAAAAAGTCATTTCCCGCGTTCATCGTTGTAAACATTTTCTCTTCATAGAAATAAAATTGTAACTCATGCGAATCCATATGTCATACAAACTGGAATTACTTCTTTTATCCTAAAATAACTCGTTTGTGTTGATTACGGTGACAATAATAAAGATGAAAAGTGATTGTATATAGCAAAGGATGCGATTATGTTTCCATTGATCAAGATGTTACGACATATGGTTGATGGAGCGAAATGGCTCCAGCAAAAGAGAGAAAGAGAAAAGGACAATAAAAAGACCACACAGGATTTTATGATCATATTATAAATCCTACAAACATTTATGGCTGGTAAGAACAGAAAAAAAAGACAGTCAAATTTATGATGAAAGCATTTTCAAAAATCTCTCACAATGTAAAACAAGACACAACAGAAGGACCAGACTAAAGGAACCTAAGCCAATGATCTTCTGGCAAGGGGGGTGAAAACAAGATGATTCGCCGCAGTAAAAAAAAAGGAGGAGTGAAAATGACCCGAAAATTATAATAAGAAAAAAATTAAAATGAGGCAGAACAGGAGGACTGGGAAGAAAAAAATCTGCTGAGAGATCAGAAGCTGTTAGAGATCCCTCCAGTGAAGTCCTAAGAGAATTTGTCTTTTGCCGCCTAGTCTACTCCTGAGATCGATAGAAGATGACCGGAATGTAAATCCCGGTGGAGCATCCCCTAAAGAATGTTCCCTTCCGATAGTGATGGTACGGAAACGACAAGGAGCGGTCCTGATGCCTCGGAAATAGTCAGAGTATCATCAAACCTCCATATGCACCCTTCAAAACGCCTCCCTCCTAATACAAGGTATTTTAAAAGTTTTCTTTACTTTGCCTGAATTACTTTCTCAAATTATTATTGCACATAGAGACACCAATCTCTTGCCTCTTGCCAGTCATAAGGTCGAAATAAAAAAAAACAGACATAATTTAGTATGTATTCGGGTTATAATATATTTAATATATATATGATTGATCTAAGTGGTCTGTAAATGGACGGAATAATGTATGAATATATAGATCAAACTAATGCAAATATTAGAAACCTGGGGAAATAATTTTGTAAATATTTGTTTTTCTTTATTTTAAATTGCCATTGCTTTGTAAATAAATTTTGTGTTTATAGGTTAAATTTTTTATGATGTGTTATTTTGGCTGTATGTTTTCTTTCATAAATAGAATTAAGATATGAGCAAAAAAGGTTGATTTTTCTTCATAAGGTAATTTTTCCCCTAATAGACACAACGCAATAAAAATTTTAGTAATTGATATAATGATATAACCATTTTATACTTCTAACATTTATAAATTTACCTAGAAGATCACAAACGATCACCTTTGTAATTTAATAGATATCAATTAAATATGTAAATCAGCCTAGCATGCTCTAATGGGTATTAGTGAGGTTAAAAGGATAGGGTAACAATACCAGAGCTAATCAGAATTGTGTTAAAAAAAGGGAAATGTGCAAATTTCTCTCCATCAATGGTGTCCTAAACATAGAAGAAATGTGTGATAATACAAAGAATTAGAACAATGGCGAAGAAGCGGGGGATAACTTCAAGCCGATGAAGCTAAGGCACCAGTGCCAACTTTGTCTCGAGCAATTGCGGCATTTGAAATTGTATGAACTTTTATATATGCATAAAAATTACAGAAAATGGGCAGTAAAATGTTGTATATCTTAAAATTTATTTTTTGATCTTAAAAAATATGATCAAAAAAGCCAAACAAAATTATTGGTTTTTTAAAATAAATAAAATTTTTCTATAACTTCGATTTATTACTTTTACAATTTAGTGACAAATTAGTATTTATCAGTACATTGTATGCATTGCATGCATTAGTAATACATTAACAATGTGCTTTTTCATATTTTGAAGTTTATCCGCATTCATCGTTTTTCCGCCCCAACCCTTGAAAAACGATGGATCGGAGTTCTACACTGTAGTTGTTTCCAAATGGGAAACTATAAGATAAGCTCATTTTGTTGCCAAGTAATTGAAATATATATATATGTAGATTTTGCATGAACTTAGTAATGAAGAATATCAGTAACTTACAATTTATCCATTATTTGTACGATTTAATGGTGTTACATTTGTAAATAGAAAAGTATCAAATGAGAGAGATTCTATGACTGCATGTGTGAAGGTAACTCTGCTAATTGCGGGTCATTTGCCTGGATATAATATGCAGGATTTTCTTTTATTTATTGAAATCTTTGCTAAACATGAGTCTTTAAAAAATTTCTTTAAGATCCATTATTTAGAAATCCAGACAAAAAAATGATATTTTGATAGGTGTATTTTTTAAATGGATTGATATTTTTTTATGTTGAAGTAAATCATATTTCATGAATAATATGCAGTTTTGAAACCCTGAAAAAATTTCCTCTTCCCTATAAAAAATATTAAATTTCAAGGCTGTGAATACCATTTTCATGAAAAATGAAATGCCAGTAAATTTGGAGTGCTATATTTTTGGCAAGCAACAATACCCCAAAATTCTTTAGGCATAAACTATTTGTACAACACTATCTGCTTATTAAAGTTTATTTGTTTCCATGGGGCATTGTTACTTTACACTGTTAAGCTGCCACAAAGTATAGTCAAAATGACGTTTTTGTCCATTTTCCGCTCATAATACCTTATTTAACACTAGAACGCTGGAAAATTTTACGCAACTTTTATAAAATATATTTAAAATCAGAAAAATAATTTTAAATTATTTACTTTATATTTGTTTAGCCTATTTCATTGCAAATCATCTAGAACTTATTTCTTGAAGATTTTTTTGGTTCGAATAGACAATTAGTCTAGTGATCGGTATTGAATTGACACCTTCCCGGCGTTCTAGTGTTAAGAAATAGTAACCCAACCTTTTTCTTATAGAATATAAAAGTGCACTACTAGTGCAAGTTAAATAAGTACTGCACGGATATATTGGTATTGTTAATAGATATAACCTGCTAAATTTAAAAAAAAATCAAAATATGCAACATTTAAAATAGTGTTATTTCAAAAATGCGCCATAGTTGAATGAAATAAAATATTTCAAAAATATATCTTAAAATATTTAATTGCTAAAAAAGATGTCAAATACTAATAAAATACATTAAAAAATCTTAATATTTTGACGTGTTTCGATTGAATTTATTCAATCATCAACAGAAAAACAAAATATACAAATAAACACAAAAATGGAAAATGACAATAATCTGTTACAAATGAAATTTAAAAATAAATAAAAAATCACGCGCGTTATATTATCATTATTATTCACTTTGCTTAATTTTAATTTTCAAATTATCTAACACTTCAATCCAAATATTTGGTATTTGAAATGACAAGGAGTCATTGCAGACCATTGAGCTTCTGAAGTGAATTTTGAATAGACTCTCCAATGAAAAGTTGCAAATAAAAATCTGACCTATAAATTAATCTACTTTCATTAAACAAAATATCTATTCTTTTCTATTTTATTTATCCTTGATAATGCGGTATTACCTGTATTACATTTTATGTCTGCAATGTGTTCTTTACATTTTACTTTGAATTTTCTCTGAGTCATGCCAATATAATAATTTCTATATCCATCTTCTTTAAGAAATGGAATAATATAAACACCTGATAGTTCAAATTTATCAATTGGGTCAATTCTAGTGGTTAAAACTGATTTTAATTATGGAGGGGGTCTAGCAATGAAATTTAAATCAAACTTTTTTAATATTGTTTTAGCGGATTCGAAAGTTTAAACATTATACTAGAATTATATTATATTTTAACCTCTAGAATTGACCCAATTGATATATTTGACCTATCGCGTGTTTACAGGGTGTATCTAAACTACTGGACAAAACTTTAAGGGGTGATATTATACACCAAGACAAATAATATTAAATGGGGAACTAAGGGTCCCAAACGTCTTCCGAAGGAGATAGGCGCCATCAAAGTTTAGGGACCAAAATTTGAAACGATTATAAAAAACGGAAAAATTGGTCGATTCGTTTACGGTTTTCATGAAAACTATTCCTTATGTCAGTATTGTCTTGAAAATAAATTATAAAGATAAATTTTAAAAAATGACGGTAGAGGGCGCTTCAGACTATGGAGTAACGAACAACTATTTTTTACCGTTATTTTTTGCATCTCATAATTTTTTTTAAAAGCTTAGGCATAAACTTAAATTTTGTGCTGAAAATCTGAATCGTTGAGAGTGGTTAAGTAGCGCTAACTTCACTGTGTTCAATGGGGGTGGGAAGGTTTAAATTTCAAATGATTATACAAAACGGAAAAATTGGTCCATTCGTTTGCGGTTTTCTCTAAAACCACTCTTTTATGTCAATATTTCCTTGAAATTAAATTTTAAAGATAAATTTCAAAAAAATCCGTTAGAGGGGGGCTAAAACTTTAGAGTAACCAACAACAATTTTTAACTGTTATTTTTTGTATTTAATTAAATGCTTCCAAAAGCTTAGACTTAAATTTTGAGCTCAAATTCTGAATCGTTGGGAGGGGTTAGGAAGCGCAAACTGAACTGTGTTCAAGAGTTCAAATGTTACCCTGACCACCCTACGAACACAATTCAATTTTTCGCTACTTAAATACTCACAACGATTCAGATTTTGAGCTCAAAATTTAAGTCTAAGCTTTTAAACATTTATTTCGTTTTAAAAAAAATAACGGTTAAAAATAGTTGTTGGTTACTTTAAAGTTTAAAGCGCCCTCTAACGAAATTTTTCAAAATTAATCTTTAAACTTTATTTTTAAGGAAGTACTGACATAAAGAGTAGTTTTAGCAAAAATCGCAAACGATTCGGACCATTTTTTTTCGTTTTTTATAATCATTTGAAATTTGAACCTCCCCGCCCCCATTGAACACAGTTCAGTTTACGCAACTTAACCACTCTCAACGATTCAGATTGTCAGCTCAAAATTTAAGTTTATGTGTAAGATTTTGAAAAAAATTAATGAGATGCAAATAATAACTGTAAAAAATAGTTGTACGTTATTCCAAAGTCTAAAGTGTCCTCTATCGACATTTTTTTAAATTTATCCGTACAATTTTTTTTTCAAGACAATACTGACATAAAGAATAATTTTAGTGAAAACCGCAAATCAATTGACCAACTTTTCTTTTCTTTCTTTTCTTTTTTTTTATAATCATTTTAAATTTGAACCTACCCACTCCCATTGAACACAGTTCAGTTTGCACTACTTAACCACTTATTTTGAGCTCAAAATTTAAGTTTATGTCTAAACTTCTAAAAAAAATTTATACAAAAAATAACGGTATAAAATAGTTTTTCGTAACTCCATAGTCTAAAACCCCCTCTATCGGCATTTTTTGAAATTTATCTTTAAAATTTATTTTCAAGATAATACTGACATAAAGAATATTTTTCGTGAAAACGGCAAACGAATCGACCAAATTTCCCGTTTTTTTATAATTATTTCAAATTTTGGACCCTAAACTTTGATGACGCCTATCTCCTTCGGAAGACGTTTGGGACGCTTAGTTTCAGATTTATTATTATTTGTCTTGATGTGTAATATCACCCCTTAAACTTTTGCCCAATAGTTTAGATACACCCTGTATATTATTCCATTTCTTAAAGAAGGTGGATATAGGAATAATTATTTTGGCATGACTCAGAGAAATTTCAAAGTGACATGTAAAGAACACATTGCAGACATAAAATTTAATAGAGGAAATACCGCAATATCAAGGCTAAATAAATAGAAAACATAGATATTTTGTTTAATGAAAGTAGATTATCTTATAGGTCAGATTTTTATTTGCAACTTTTTATTAGAGAGTCTATTGAAATTTACGTCAGAAGCTCAATGGTCTGCAATGACTCCTTGTCATTTCACATACCAAATATTTGGATTGAAGTGTTAGATAATTTGAAAATTAAAATTAAGCAAAGTGAAACATAATTAAAATTTAACGCGCGTGATTTTTATTTATTTTTAAATTTCATTTGTAACAGTTTATTGTCATTTTCCAAATTTGTATTTATTTGTAGTTTTTTTTTCTGTTGATGATTGAATAAATTCAATCCAAACATCAAATTATTAAGATCTTTTAATGTATTTTATGAGCATTTGACGTCCTTTTTAGCAATTAAATATTTTACCAGATATTTTTGAAATGTTTTTAATAAACGTATAAAAGAACTTATATTTATAATTAATGAAAGAAAATGTATCCCGCATTAGTCAACTATATGTACAAAACGATGGAAAAGAAAATGAAGTGGACTCTTGTGATACTTTTAGGCAAAAAAATGACAAATGTTACAGGGAAATAAGTGTCTATGACTACATTTTCCCCTAATAGAGAATGAAACATCCGATTTCTCTTTTGGAAAGGGTAAGAAAAAATGTATATTCCATTTTCTGAAAGGAAAAAAATATGAAATGAAAGAAATATAGGATTTTTCATTTTCTGATATGGGAATAAATGAGGGAATAAATGTGATCACCGACATTGTTTATTTGAATTTTTTTTTTCATTTTTTAAAAAATAAAAATACCAAAAGATCCCACTTTTTTTTTTCTTTTCCATGTTTATATATATATGTCTAGCTACTACATGGTATATTTTGTTTCATGTAACTCTTACGCTTTTTTGAGATATGAATAATTAAATTGTTGTAGATTTTGAAAATTTTTAATCTTTAACGGATTATTTTTGAAAAAAAACTAATATCTCTGCAGAGTATTATGTTATTTGACTTGTACTAGTAATACACTTACATATTTCATAAAAATAAGTTTGCGGTACTATTATTTAAATAAGGTATTATGTGCGGAAAACGGACAAAAACGTTATTTTGTTTGTATTTTGTGGCAACATAACAATGTAAAATAACAATGCTATATAGAAACAAATAAATTGTTATAAGGAAGTCGTCCTATACTAGCAGTTTATGACAAAATAATTTTGTGATGTTGTTGCTTGCAAGAGATATAGTGCTTTAAACTAACATACCAGCATTTCACTTTTCATGAAATATGGCATTCACAACCTTGAAATTTGACTTTTTTAATCGGAAATAAGAAATCTTTTCAGGATTTAAAAATTGCACATTATTAATTTCATGTGACCTATATCAACGATTTGTGTGTGTATTAATTTTTTACGGATTCTATCTAGTTATCATTTAATAGATCATTTATAAGTTTTTTTCTTATGTTAATCATTTAGCAAAATGTTTTTTTTATTTTTCACACATTCATTATGTTACCGGATTTTGTTAATGACCGGACACTTTCAATTTTAGACATTTTGTCGAATAAAAAAAAATATTGAATATGTATTCGGCGAATTATCACATTGTAACACATTTTACTAAACATAGGCCTACATAGTGAAAAATGTCTAAATCGGGAATTTAATACGGAAATCTCAGAATAGGGCTCCAAGCGGTCTGCCAATTAACCACTTCAACGGCTGCCCCCAGATAAGTCGGGGTTAATGTACTGTTTCCCATACCCGTGCCGGTTAAGTGATTAAGTTACGGGCACGGTACCCAGTTTAGCATCTCTAACTCACATATGTTGGTAAAGCTGCAATTACAGTACAAAAGGGAATAAGGTATTTGTACCCTATATGGACAGGGCTCTCAATATGGACACCCCTAATATTTTTAAAGGTAAAAATTTTGATCGAGAGATGGCTAAACATTTTCGCGAAGAAAAGCAGTTGAAAAGATAATAAAGTCTGGAAAGTGTAAAAAAGCGCGCTGTACGCCATTAGGAGGAAACTTGTTATTTCGAGATGTGCTGATCTTAATTACTTACTAGCAGGGGAGACCGAGCTTAGCTCGGTCAAAATTAACTTTGTGTTCAACTCGATATAGTATTTTCACTGTGTCATTCACTCGGTATTATTACTGTAAAACATGTTGTTTATTTAGAAAAACAATCAATAAGAAAACTATGTTTTTATAAGCATGTTTGTAAATTTTACTTGATTTTAAAATTTAGAACGAAAGGACATCGATATAAATCACTTTTTTAGCTCGACTCTGATTGGTTTAACCATGCATCTAAAATCCTCTTAAGAATGTATAAAAAAAATTCTTTACATTCTGATAGACTATATTTTCTGCTAGATATAGCCAAATTTGGAGGCATTCTTTCATTTGGCTCCAAATACGTGTTTTGGTTTTCGTAATTTTTATAGTCGATTTTTTAGCCATATGTCGCCAATATTTTTTCAAATATCACCAAGTTATTGGCTTTTGCCATATTCTCGTGACCCTGACCCGTATTACCCAAAATGAGCCACTAATCAAATTTGATCAAGCATGTGGCATAGCTCAATCGTCTTCAGGTAATCAAAAACAGTAGAATATAAAATTGAATCAAAATCTTTTAAGCCATTTTTTAGGTAAAATTAGCTTGGCAGCATTCAGCAATGAAGCAAAATGACCCACTAATATAATTTTGTTTAACACTCGACTCTGCCCAATAGTCTTCTCGTGACAAAAACGTTTGGTTTCAAAATTTAGGTAAAATTGATTGAGTCGTTGTTATATATAATTAGAATGACCCTAGCTCATTAAGACCCAAAATGACCCACTAATCGAATTTTCGCGAGCATGTGTCCATCCAAATGGTTTTCTCTTGCTCAAAAACGATATAATACAAAGTATAGTCAAAATGGTGAGTACCATTTTCTATATAAAATTAGGATGACCCATCATGACCAACAAATGACCCTTATAATCGAAATCTCTCGAACGTGTGGCCTAGCTCATTAGTTTTAGCATGCCGAAAAACATTAGATACAAAATTTAGATAAAATCGATTGAGCCGTTTTTTAGATATAGTTAATTTGACCCTGACCCCTTATGATCCAAAATGACCCATTGATCGAATTTTCTCAAAAATCTGCCATAACCCAATGATTTTCTTGTGCCTGAAAACGATAAAATACAAAATTTAGTCAAAGTTGCGCGAAACGTTGTCTTGATAAAATTAGAATGACTCAAAAGTGGCCCACTAATCGAAATTTCTCGAACATGTGACCTATCCCAATGATTTTCTCATGCCAAAAATATGTTGTATACAAAATTTCGTTAAAATCGACCCACCCATTCTTTATATATAGCTTGACCTTGAGCCATTATGACACACAAATGACCCTTATAATTGAAAGCTCTCGAATATGTGACTTAGTCTATTAGTTTTCTTGTTTCTAAAAATTGTTACGTACAGAATTTCGTTAAAATTAATCCTGCCGTTCTTTAATTATATATAGCTTGACCCAGACCCTTTATTATCCAAAATGACCCATTAATCGAAATTTTTCGAACATGTAACCTAGTCCAGTGATTTTATCATGCCAAAAAAATGTTGCATACAAAATTTCATTAAAATCGATCCACCTGTTCTTTAGCTATAGCTTGACAATGACCCATTATGACCCATCATGACCCACAAATGACCCTCATAGTCGAAATTTCTCAAACATGTGATTTAGCCCATTAGTTTTCTCATGTCAAAAAACTGTTACATACAAAATTTCGTTATAATCCATCACGCCGTTCTTTAAATATAAATAGCTTGACCCAGACTCTTAATGAACCAAAATGACCCACTAATCGAAATTTTTCGAACATGTAACCTAGTCCAATGATTTTATCGTGCCAAAAAATATTGCATACAAAATTTCATTAAAATCGATCAACCTGTTATTAGATATAGCTTGACCATGACCCATTATGACCCATCATGACCCACAAATGACCCTGATAGTCGAAATCTCTCAAACATGTGATTTAGCCCATTAGTTTTCTCATGTCAAAAAACTGTTACATACAAAATTTCGTTATAATCCATCACGCCGTTCTTTAAATATAAATAGCTTGACCCAGACCCTTAATGACCCAATATGACCCATTAAAATTTTTTCTCGAACATGTAACCTAGCCCAATGTTTTTCTCGTGACCGAAAACCATAGAATGCAATTTTTAGTCAAAATTGCGTGAGAAAATCCCTAGATAAAAATAGCATGACCCACAATGACCCCAAAAATGACCCACTAACCGAATTTTCTCGAACATGTTACCTAACCCAATTGTCTTCTTGTAATCTAAAACGATACAATATAAAATTTGGTCAAAATCGTTAGAGCCGTTTTTTAGATAAAAATGGCTTGACCCATAATGACCCAAAAATGACCCACTAATCAAAATTTTTCGAACATGTGACCCAGCCCAATAGTTTCCTCGTGCCAAAAAACGATTGGATAGTAAATTTCCTTAAAATCGATCCAGCCGTTCTCTAGATATATATAGCTTGATCTTGACCCATTATGACCCAAAATGACCCAATAATCGAATTTTCTCGAACATGTGACCTAGCCCAATGGTTATCTCGTGCCCGAAAATGGTAAAATCCAAATTTTTGCAAAAATCGTTAGAGCCGTTTTTGAGATAAAATTTACCCCCACACACACACACACAATTTTTGCTCGCATTATAGTATAAGATAAGCTTAAGTTCTTATTAGATATGGTAAAATTACATTAAATGTTGAAAAGTGGAGTATTTAAAAAAGCTGATAAAACATATTTTCGATTACTATTGCATATTTTGCTTAAAAAAATTTTCCTTATTCTTTTGGTACAAGATTTAGTAAAACTGCGCCCGGTTCCCAATATGGACAGCTTATGTCCCCATCGACTACAACTGTAAGAAAGAAGAAAATTAAACGTTGCCAAGCAATAACTTGAAAAGTCATCAAAGTGGTAAAATCTTTGTTCAACAAGATGCTATTTGAACAATCACCCAAAAACCTTCCTCCAAAAAACCCTTGCAGAAAAATAAAAAGAAGCCCCCCCCCCCCGTCCAGTAGGATATCTGTTGGCGAAATTGTAGATACCAATGGTATGACTTCCTCAACAAAGGAGAGTTGGTACTGCTTCTTTTGCAGCATTGATGCTTTTTCAAACAGGTGGCCATGCATCACATGTGGCAGATATGTTCATGAGGATTATGTAGGACTTACTGCCTATGGTGAAAATTTTCTATTTTTCCATGCTGTGAGCACTGAGTAATAACAGATGTAAATTCGCAGACTGATGCAATAAAGCTAAGCAAAACCAACACTATTACGTCATAATATTTACTAGTAACTAAGGGGCTTTGCATGGGTCTTCAAAGGGTAAAAACCGAGAATGCCCCCCCCCCACTTTTTAAAACGCATGTTCTAAAGATATTTACTGTCCCCCCTCCTCCTCGGAATACTTTAAGATACATTTTTTTAATTCCCTCTCCTCTAAAATCCCTTGGAAAAGTGGTTCTTCCATACACACTGTGTAGAAAGTCAATAAGGAAACACCTGTCCATAATAGGGACAGCTAGTTCCTTATATGGACCTTTGTAAACATTTTTTTGTTTTTATCATTTGAATTAAACTAGAATCACTACAAGGTCGGTAATTTTAATAATTATAGTCAATAGTCCAAGGATAATGGTCACATATTTTTGGAGTCCTATGACTTGTACATGGGGTTGAAAAAAATACATTTTCCTTAGGGTGTCCATATTGGGTACAGGTACCTTAGTCATTATGAAGACACAATATTGCAGCGTAACATGAGACACAAACAAACCCAACATCAGTAATCTCATACATATTTTTTTCAATTAATTTTCAAGGACGAAATTACGCTTCAAATTACTGAATATTTATTACGTGAATTATGATACAGCTAACTAAGCGTAAGCCAACAGAGAAAAAATGTCCAAACCGTGAATATAACCGGAACCTTTGGAATAGCGCTCCAAGTATCCTACCTTTTAAGCTATGAGGACGATACCCAGATAAGGATCTCTCACTCAGATACGTTGGTTAGGCTGCAACTTGAACCAAAGATGTAATAGTCTTCATGATGAATAAATAGTCTTCTTACCGATGCTGGGTTTGTTCATCAGAAAAAAAAAGTTTTTGTAAAATTTACGTAATTTATCAGGTTGATAATCAAGATAAAGTACTAAATAGCCATCATAATCAAACTGACAGGAGTACTCAGAGTGTTCTGTAGTGCAAATGCATTGAGAGATTGACACCGAATTTCGTAAGAAGGTTCAACAAGACAGGAAACGAATGACTTTACAAAATAAAATAAATCCAAAATTCCCCGTTTGGGGAATATGTGACGCTGTAAAATACACAAATAATTGAAACTTTTAAAAGGCATATTCAATACTGAAATTAAATTATCTTTTATTTAGCATATTTAACGATATGCTAAACGATATGATTCTGCACTTTTTAAAACTCCCTTTTCTGTAAAACAAGACCATATATTTCTCTAACGGTAAATTTTGGAATGAATTTTTTCGCGGAATTTTTTATTGGCTATCTCGTTTAATTATCTTTCAAAATTTTGGGTCATTCTCTCAATTGGTTTGAGCTAATGAATAATTTGTGTACTGTCAGTAAACTATGGTTGTATACAGTGTGAGTCATAAATATCGAAACAATAGACTATCTCCTTAAAAATTGCCTCTAGACCCATACTTCCAATAGCAAAAATTCATAAAAAAGATGAAATTTGTGATAAGTTGCAACTCCATGCGGGGAGGGGGGGGGGGGCTATTTTAAAAAATGCGAAAATTAAATTCTTATACGGCCCCCGTAGAGCAAAATTCCCAATTAGGAAATTATTCCTTGTCCATTCCTTAATTGAACAAAAAAATTTTCATCTCCGTATGTGAAAATCTGACAGAGATATTAAAATCCAAAATTCGTGATTTACACCACTTTGCCATGCCTGTAAACGAATAATTTTTGGCTCAGTTTCAAAGCAAATGAGGGATCGTCCACAAATTGTCCGTATTAAATGCCAATTTAAGACCATGCCTCTTATTTAGACATAATAAAGCAGCTTATTGATTTAAATCAAAAGTCGTTTTCAAAATATGTTGATCGTAAGCACTGGAGGTCTGTATAGATCGAAATATCTGGGTCCGGTCCCAAACTGACCAATAGGGATAAAATTTCTGCCCGGTACGGAAAAATGTTAAAGTATAATCCGGACCAGCCTGGAAAAATGTTTAAATGATAGCCCGGCTCAGCTGTGAATTTCTGCATTGTTTTCTACTTCAGTGTAGTTCAAAATTGCTTCGCGAGGAGGAGTTCTGACCAAAAATATTTATTATAGCTGTTCATTTTTTATATTTATACTTTTTATTATTAAAGAAGCGCCAAAGGCTGTGATATATTTATTTTATCAATGAATCTGTGTTTATATCTGTTTCACTTATATTTTAATATCGTTGGTCAATATCCCGTGCGTTGGAGACTTTGAAAATTGATATATAGTAAAACCTTTTAAGACGGAATCACATAGGGAAAAAAAATAAGTAATAGACAAATGCCCTTCCTAGGAGGGTTAAATGGAGTTTATTTTTTCTCAGGTATTATTGTATTCGTTTTGCATGGATTAACACATTTTCTGTTTAAGGCAGTGTTCCGTCATAGACAGATATTTTTCTCTCGTTTTATTGTGCCTAGTTTTTTAGCATTTAATTATACTATTCTTAAAAAAAATTATAAAAGTTTTTTTTTTTTTTTTTTTTTTTTTTTGGTAAAATAAAAGCGATTTCAAAATCTATGTGGTTTTGTAAAAATTTTCATTGAACCAAATTTTACTTATTTCATGTATGTATCAGGTCAGTCAGAGACAGTGATTTTAATACCGATTGTTCGAGACCGGGATTGAAAGTTTCGTCCGGTGCAGGCCGTATTAAAAGTTAAGAATTGTTAAAGAAAAAAAAAAGAACAAACTTGAAACATGTCATTTTTAATTATTTTACATTAGTTTTGTTTCGGGCAAAATCGAAAAATTCTTTACTTTTGAGTTATATGATTTTTTAAAAGTTATATTATTTTTACAATAAATATTTTTAATAGTTCTAAAAATAATATTGAAAAACAAAACCCCCGAAACAAAACTAAAATCAGATTTACATCTTTAATTAAATGGACAGAAATTGAAATCCGATAAATAATGTTTGGAGTTATAACTATCCCATTTAAACCAGTACTAATCATATGAAATTTTTATAAATTTTAGAATAAATTTTAGGATATGATTTTCCTAACAAATTATATGGCTAACCATCACAAAAAGAGAAAAAAAATCGAAATTCTTGTTCAAAAGATTGCACGTTTTTACACGTTTCTTAGAACTGTTAAAGTAACATTATCTTTTGAATTGCGCGCATTTCAATTTGTGTCTAAAAACCCTTAAAACCTGATGAATTATTCAAACGGCTATAACTCTGTGAGTTTTGAAGATATGAAGATGCAACTTTTTGTGTATTATTCAGCACTGCATAAGGAAAGTTTTCCTAAATGGAATTTTTATCCTACGGGGGCCGTATAAAAAGTTATTTTTTGTAATTTTTCAAACCGAGTCTACCCATGGAGTTGCAACTTATCTTATCAAAAAGTTAACCCACTTTTTTTTTTATCAATTTTTGCAATTGGAAGTGTGGGTCTAGGGGCAATATTTAAGAAGATAGCCTATTTTTTCGTTATTTATGACTCATCCTGTACATATTAAAAAATAATCATATACATTTTTTTAAAGAAACTAAACTATTTTTATAATTAATGTAAATTATACAATGTAATTATAAAAAACAGACCATAACATGCCTAATATAACATAAATACCAAGTTTACAATACAAAAGTTTATAGTAACGCATTTTTATTGCGTCTTTATAAATTTAACTAAAGATTACACTAAATACATTTAAAAGAACTATTTCTTAATTATTGCTAACCAGTGTAATCGGACTTTAAAAGTAAAAATAAATGTATTGATGTAAATGTTGATAAATAGATGCATATTTAACTTATTTTATAGGTTCCTTGATCCATTTTTATATAAAATAAAAACATGAAATATTTATTCTCGAAGATATGGTTGCGTGACTAAACTTAAAGCAATGTTATCAATTATGCATGGCCACGTTGGGAATTGAAATTTAAAAAACGTGCCAAGAATAAAATTTTGAATGAAAAAATATGTAATTCGAAAATTTTTAACACATTTAGATACAATATGTCTAAATTTATTCCTTATTCAAAGCAAAATTGTTTTAAAACTAGTATGTTGTGGCCATCACAAAACTTTCTTCTATTTAAATCACGTCAATTAAACCATTTAAAAAGTGCACATAATTACATCGATTTAGCGCATAGGTATATATATATATATAATTTTTGTTTCATTATCTTAATTTTTACTCTAACCTTTTTAATTTTACTGTATGTATTACGTGAAACTAATTCTATTTAATTTTCCAATACAGTTCTCTTTTAACTGTGTACATGATCAATTTCATTTTAATATATATACAATGTTACGGAATTGTGAATAACGAAAACTTTTAATGCAGGAAAAATTTATTTACACCATTCATTACATTTCACAGAATGCATTTAAATAATCAATCAATGTTTAATAATCAATCCACATAGCAGCGCCACCTGTTGTGAGGTTTATACCAAAATGTAATAAGCGTCTAATTATGTTATATATTCTAGTGTAACAGAATCTCAAATTTGATGAAGTTCTCTGCATTAGTTCTTGAGATATAGCTATCGCAAAAATCCTGAAAAATGTAGCATAGCAGCGCCACCTATTGGGCAGTTCGCACCAAAATCTTATCAGTGGCAATGTATCTTAAGGTATTGCGGAATCGGAAGTTTGGTGAAATTTTGTGCATTAGTTTTTGAGATATAGCTATCATGAAAATCCTGAAACACGTGGCATAGCAGCGCCACCTGCTGGCCAATTTGCACTAAAACTTAATCAGCGTCTAAATATATCAAGGTCTCACAGAAACTGAAGTTTGGTGACATTCTGTTCATTAGTTGTTGAGATATAACAATCATTAAAATCTTGAAAAACGTAGTATAGCAGCGCCACCTGCAGGCCAATTTACAGCAACAACCAATAGGCACTAATTCATATCAAAGTCTAACTGAATATAAAATTTTATAAAATTTCGAGCGTTAGTTCTTGAGATAGAGCGACCACAAATTTTTGTCACATATAGACAGACAGACAGACTCACAGACAGACATTTTATAAAAATAGTCAAAACGTGTTCAGTACATTCTAAAACGTATAAATCCGTCGAAAACCGGAAGTCGAAAATTTTCATGAATCCAATACTTTCTTCTTGTAAAGATAGAACCCTGCTAGGTGGGGCTTGTTGAGCTTAAGCCATTTGGTAGGCCTCCCCACCTAGCTGAAACTGAAACTGAAACTGTAAAGATAGAAGAAAGTAAAAATAACACATTTAGCTGAGACATCGTACCAGTGAAAATAGCGATTTAATTTTACAGAACTTGATGATTCTCGACTAGATGAATTCACTTCGCCGAACTAAACAAGCAAATAAAGACGATCTTGTCAATAATTCGAGTTCGAGAATATTTTACTTTATGTGAGTCACAGGTATATTGTGTATCGTGTTTATTTCAAGCAAATTATTTCAGAAAATTTCATTTACAAGAATATAAATAGTTTATTATTTGTTTCCAACTAATAGTAGTCGACACTTCAAGTTATGAATTAGAGTGATTTTAAATTAATCAAAGTAATGTACCAACTTTTTAAAAGAGTGAATACGGATACGAGAGGTTCATATATAATTTGTAAGATGGTGAACATGATGTCGAGTTTAGATTTCACATGGAAAAATTTCTATGATTGAGTCAAAGTAGAATAAATTTTGCTGTTTTTCATTTTTGAATGCCAAGTATAAGTGCCTAAATTGATCGAGCGTTAATTCTTGAGATAGAGCGACCACAAATTTTTGTCACATATAGACAGACAGACAGACTCACAGACAGACATTTTATAAAAATAGTCAAAACGTGTTCAGGACATTCTAAAACGTATAAATCCGTCGAAAACCGGAAGTCGAAAATTTTCATGAATCCAATACTTTCTTCTTGTAAAGATAGAAGAAAGTAAAAATATCAAATTTAGCTGAGACATCGTACCAGCGAAAATAGCGATTTAATTTTACAGAACTTGATGATTCTCGATTAGATGAATTCACTTCGCCGAACTAAACAAGCAAATAAAGACGATCTTGTCAATAATTCGAGTTCCAGAATATTTTACTTTATGTGAGTCACAGGTATATTGTGTATCGTGTTTATTTCAAGCAAATTATTTCAGAAAATTTCATTTACAAGAATATAAATAGTTTATTATTTGTTTCCAACTAATAGTAGTCGACACTTCAAGTTATGAATTAGAGTGATTTTAAAATGATCAAAGTAATGTACCAACTTTTTAAAAGAGTGAATACGGATACGAGAGGTTCATATATAATTTGTAAGATGGTGAACATGATGTCGAGTTTAGACTTCACATGGAAAAATTTCTATGATTGAGTCAAAGTAGAATAAATTTTGCTGTTTTTCATTTTTGAATGCTAAGTATAAGTGCCTAAATTGATAACTATATCATAATAATATATCTTTATTATATTTTACTACTTACGACTACAGTTTAATTTTTATAATTTCTATAACTTAGTTTCAAAGAAATGGCATTTTATTAACTTTTTATTTAATATCATTTGTTTGCGAATTAAACAAGCCAATACAAGATGCATTTTTTATTGTAACTAATTTTGTTGGATTATTATAAATCAATGAGACAGTTCCCTCTTAAGCATTTTCTTTCGTCATAATTCGCGGGTTCTACCTTGTAAAATATAAAAACTGAAAACAATGTCGCATTTAAATACATACTGACAAAATATTTGTCATTATAATTCGAATTTGTCAAAAGTAAACATTTCCAGACATTTCAAACAAGTCTTTATATATCACAATTTTTATTCATCCTAACAAATTTAATCATGTTAATGTTAAATTATCAGTATATTTTGCACAACATTTGAAATAATTTGATCTTAGCTTTTATAATTACATTCCTAAATGGATAATATTTATGTATGTTATTTTACAAGCCGGTTTCAAATGTCAGTTATAGAGAAAAATGATTTAACCATTTAACTGTTTGCCCACACATCTTGCGGGAATCAAAGGCTTCTTTTGTACACCATTTAAAGCTTTTGGACATCACTAAATTATAGAAATTACCTGACTTCAAATAAGTTACTATAAGAAAAAACAGGTACTCATGTGTGATAGTTATCAATGATTTTCCTATTAAATTATTACGAATATTAAATTAGAGTTATACAAAATTTATTTCAAAATATAAATGGAATGTCGTTATCGTTACTAATGGTTTCGAAGCTATATCGAAATCATTTACAAGAATCTTTTCAAATAATTATCATTAACAAAATACTTCAAAATATATATTAAAGATTTTATTTGCATTGGCAAAGAAACAAATGGTAATCCGTATTTCGAAAATTCCTATCCTTAAAGTAATGCAAGCGGAAAACACGGACTTTTTTTATTCAGTGAATTTTCTTTTGACTAAAATGTATCT
Source organism: Maratus speculifer (assembly GCA_964019185.1). Classification (NCBI taxonomy): domain Eukaryota; kingdom Metazoa; phylum Arthropoda; class Arachnida; order Araneae; family Salticidae; genus Maratus; species Maratus speculifer. The sequence goes on along the minus strand of OZ025294.1, from coordinate 161,055,194 downwards.
GCATTTAAATTCTGTTGAGTAAAAATCTATCCAAAAACGTCTTCAGGTTATTTTTCAATTTAAATATTTCCATACTTCTCCTTTGTCTATGTTTTCAAAACTCTTTTCACCCACTTTTATTAATGTAAATTTTATTTCAAAATCTAAAATAGCTTAAAAATAAAAAGTTCTTTTCGTTTTTAATGTTTTGTGTGTTTCTTCGCTTGCAATGCTTTAAAATATTTAGCATAAAAATATTAATAATTGATTAAATAAATGATATTTTTTTTCATTTATATATAATCCACATAACAATGTTCCTTTTATAAAGAATATCTTACGTCAAGCCTTTACATTTTTCGGTTAGAGTTGCACTAAATGTAATAGAGTAAGTAGTATAAACCTGTGAGTATAAAACCGTCTACAAGAGTATAAACTATTTACAATTGACATAATATGAATGAAAAATCTTCAAAACAATGTTTAGAATTTTAGGTCATGAAGATAGAACACAGAGAAAAATAAAGACTTATTTTCAATTGCAGGACTTGTATCCTAAAACAATACTTGGTTCGGGGTATTGGTGCTCAAATCTGAAGCATCACATGATTTAGATAGACAGTGGCGGTCAAAAGTTCCCGGCCAGCAAAATTTTTTCAGTTAATTTGTAAATATACCCATATGAAGAGGAATCTCAAACCAATACTTATACATTTTATTGACATATTAGTTAGGAACTTAGTTATAGAAGAACGTGTTAATATCAATAAATTTTATTGACAAAATTAAATATAAAAGAAAACGCATGTTCTCAAAAGTTTCCGGCCACTTATCATTCTTTAGTTTTTTTCTATCCATAAAGTGTTTTTTGGTTGTGTTTATGAATGAATCAACGTGTATAGCATAGTTTGGATTCAAATTTTAAAAGTTCAACAATTATTTTTCATAAATGAGTGATTAGTTTGTCGCTAAAAGGCCAATCTTCTCGAGATATTGCGGCTAAGTTATCGGTAGGTAAAATCAACTGTAAACAATATTTACAAAATTATATAAAGGTGGTTATCGCTTTCAGGACTTTTAGAGGTTCAGGAGACCCCGAAAAATTACTATTCCTGAGGACAGAATTATCAGGAGAAAAACAATTGATAATCTGCTTGAAAATTCCGTTGCAATATACTGCGATTTACGGAATGAAAATATTGCTGAAATAAGTTAGTCTACCGTGTTATGATGCTGAAGTTGGAAGAGTCGGTGTTAAAAAATTTTCAAAGGTTTAAAAAAAAAAAAAAAAAAAAAAAAAAAAAAAAAAAAAAAAAAAAAACTGACGTACCCTACTTTCATTTTCCAGGGAACACAAAGTCTGGTCAAGCGAAACCTGGAAAAAAGTTCTATTTTTCCATCAATCGAATTTGAAACAGTTTTGGAAGTGATGGCAGACACAACGTCCGATGACCTAACAACAAATGATATGATTCGGCCAATGTTATTCCTACAATGAAGCATGGCGGCGAACACGTTATGCCGTGGGGAGTATTTTCCTCAAAATGTGTCGGTGCGTTATTTCAAATCCACAGCTAGGTGAATTATACAATGTATAAGGATATCTTGTAAGACTATTTTCTGCCTTATTAGAGAAAAAATTTGGTCGCAACTATTTTTCGTAACATGAAAACGACATAAATAATGTATGCAAACCTCGATAAGCAATAGTTTTCTCACAAAAAATTTCGTTTTTGAAATGGCAAGCCCAAACGTCCAAAATGAATCCAATAGAAAATATTTGAAAAGAAGTTGACAAAAGTCTGCACTCTCAAAAAAACTTCCGTCTTTTCACAGAAAATGCACTGGCAGCACTGCTGCCAGAAATTGTCTGTATATTGACGATTTTCTGTTTATTTTTTTCTCTGTCAAAAGAGGAAAAATATCCGTCACTTGAAAAAAGTTTGGAAAAAATCAATGCGGAAGAGGTGGGGATCGAACCAAGGACCCCAGGATTACCAGACCAACGCTAATCCACGGCGCTACGGCTGCTCATGATGATTGTGCGTTAAAATAGAACTCTTCATTTCATATGGTGTGGGTTGGTGTATTTCGTTAAAAAGCTTTTAATTATGCAGTTAATCTCGGAAAGATTTCATCTTTAATGAAACTGTGGCTGGGTTTTTTTTACGTTTAGTATTAATATAGTATAAAAATGTGAATTTTAAATATATTACGTAGAATGTTAGAGAAAAAACATGGATGTTCTATTTGTGAGAATTTTTCAACGAATAAAGAAAGTAATTGTTATTTATTTTTAAATTCGAAAACTTTTTGTCTTTTAAAACTAAATTAGACATTTTAATCAATAGAATATTTTTGTTTTTCATTTTAAAAATAAATTCGAACTTATTACTAACAGACCCAATGCGCATGCGTGCTGGATAGAAACGGAAACTTTTCCTCATTTTTCGACGCTCGGAATGAACTCACAGAACAAATACGTTTTCTGGGAGAACAGAAATTATTTGTGAAAAAATAACGATAACTTAGTGTATATTGACGAATTTTTCTGACAGTGTGCGGAACTATAAATATTCCAACTCAGCCGAAATTTCGCCAAAATTGCAAGGAATGTGGGGAAAACGTACCATAGACGATCTTTAACCGCTGATTGTATGAATGTCACTTTGCTGCGCCGCAGTACTTATTGCTAAAGCTAATAAAATAGTAATGCGATAAAATACTAATCGTAAATGTTGTTGATCACTTTAATTTTCTATAAAAATACCACATTTGTATACAAACTTGTGAAGGTGGCCGGAAACTTTTGAGAACATGCGTTTTCCTTTAAACTTAATTTTGTCAGTTAAATTTATTGATATTTACATGTTCTTCTATAAGTAAGTTCCTAACTATTATGTCAATAAAATGGATAAATATCACTTTGAGATTCCTCTTCATATTGGTATATTACAAATTAACTGAAAAGTTTTTGCTGGCCGGAAACTTTTGTCCGCCACTGTAGTTTGTATTTTTGATGATAGATGGCAGCGTCAAATGTCATTAGGTATCTTATAATTTTATTTTTGAGATTTATTTCCACATGATCAATAAATTTGAATGAAAATATGAATGATCGCTGTCCGAGGTACAGGCTCTGTTTTTTCTTTTCACTTTTAACTTCATAGCAAAAAAACTTGTTTCAAAATAGATACATTTGACAAAACTTAATAATAAAAATCATACATTTTTTTCTTCTGACTTAAAACCTTATCTCATTTTATGGTTTTCGTTTAAAAAAAATATTATCTTTTGATTTTGCATGAGTACAACAAGTATGACCAGCAAATTATAATGTAAGTTAGTATTTAACATATAAAGTTTAAAATGATTCTTGCATTAATATGATATTTTTTTTCCTTCTACAGATTTTCCATTTAACCCATTAACGCCCAGCGTCCTTTTTTGAGGACGGTTACAAAAACAGCAAGAAAGCGATTTTCCCACCAGTAAATAGGAAGATAAATATATACCTTATTTCAAAAGACAAAATCCCCGATAAAATTAGATAAAAGTTAATTTGTTTTTAAAAGTGGTGGGAAATACAAAATTTTAATTTTAGCGAAGAAAATAATTTGGGCGTTAATGGGTTAAAAAGCGTATTGCACATATCCCTAATATTTTAATCGCAATAAATATTGTTAAAAGATATTTTTTGCCTTGCTTTCAAAGCTGATAATATGCATGAAAAAATATTGAAACAGAAAAATTCTTTGTTTATTCCGAAGGATTTTACCAGGCCGCAAAACATTTTTTTCAACGAACCTTAATCTAGTACAATTCACAGAGTTGATTCACAGAATAATTCACTGAATTCGGCATATACTGAATTCAAATTCACTATTTATAAATGTAAACAAAGCATTCTGTTCTCAAGAACACTCTCTTCGAATGAACCTGTCTTGGGTTACCGCTCACTACAGCACCGTAATGGAGGCATGCTGCGCATGCGCCGGATAAACTTTTAATTTTAAATTACACCGCCTGGTGGCGAATTCTGCAGAAAATGAACTACCAGAATTAAATCTATACTAATAAAATTCGTGCGCCTCTGTCTGTCTGTCTGTTTGCTTGAAGCCGATTACAGTTCGCAACGCGGGCGAGTTGGAAGTCGCGAGAGGTGTCTTTCAATTCGAAAAATTCTGGGAAAATCATTTCGGGCATTTTCGAGACAGTGGCACCAAAATTAAAAAAAGTTATGAATTAAAAAACGCTCGGGAAACGAAAAGCAAAACGTCTCATTTCCCAAACGGATCTCGCAAGCAGAACACTGCGCCACCTTGCGGTGAATGACTAGAACTTCCCCTTTGGCTAAAAGAAGAACCAGCCGAAAACCTCTTTTTCTACACGCGCTAATTGCGCTTTGTTCCGCATAAATTTTTTGACTTGCTGTCGATTATTTACAGTAGTTTTCGCTACAATATTGAACTTTGAAATAAAACAGGACTACCGAAACTTTTTTTGCGCGTTTTTTTTAAACCATCATGCAGACAGTTTTTAAAGTAGAAAAAACTGATTACATATTCAGAGTCTGCGTAAAAGTCTGCTTCTGACGAACCAAAAATTACGAAAATATGTTTTATGGGCGCGTAGCGGCAAACGTGCAAAACCAAATATTTTTAACGGGACGATGGGAGCGAAGCGACCATGGCTCCGATCCGCAACCCTTTTTTTTTTTTTTTTCAAGTGCGCGTAGCGCCCACTATGCGAAATCACATATTTTTAACGGGATAATGGGCGCATAAGAACCATAGCTCTTTAATTTACTTTTTTTATGCTTGAGGATTCGTACACCAAGACTTGCTTACTAAATGAATTTCTTTGCTTATTATATACTGCTGAATATCGAGGTTCGTTTGGAAAAAGTGGCCCAGCTAGCGGGCGTAGCTCGCTAGTATAGTGAATAAATTCTGATGGAAATAGAATCATTGGAATTTGTGAAAATAATGAAAGTTGCTGTTTGAAAATAATGGGAACTGGAGCATATTATTAGGAAAACTTCAGAATTTGCAAGGAACCCAGAACCTTAAATTGAAACCAGGAATCTGACACAGTTGTAGAAATTTAGATTTTAATCAAAAATGCTGGTGAATAATGTTACAGTAAGCCACCCGGACAATCCCCTCTGTGTTTGGCTGCATATTCGTTTGAACCACCTTACCCTAGATGAATTTAAAAAACGCCTTTAACACTTGTTGGCAAATGTTAATTATAATTATGCCGCTTTGAGTGCTCATAGGTTTCACATTATCACATTCAGATAAAGAAATATAGTCAAAATACCTATATACGATGTTTATATTTAAACTATTAATATGATAATAATATTGTACATTAAAATTTAAACATAGGTATGTGAAAGTTACTTGTTCATTTCGGTTTCTACAATTCCTCTTTCGCACGGCCGATGTGTGAACCCACTTTCTATTTTGCTGTAATTGGTTATTTTATTTCTAATCGAGAAATCTGAGAATAAATAAAATAATCTAGACTAATTTTTTTAAGACATGAAGAATCATCGGCCACGAGGCTGATTGTGTTTATAATACTATATTAAACGCTTAAAAATTCAACATTATGCTGCATTTTTAGTAGGGCTTAATTTTAGATCTTTATTATTCCTTAAGTAAACATCATAATAATAAAAAGTCAACAAAGTAATTTTTTCGTCACATCTGAGCAACGGCAATTTTTCATTATTCGTTGCTGATTACTGTTAATCTTTGAGTAATTATGTTTCCTTTTGATATTGCATACTGGATTAGTTTTTTACCTCTTTTTTTTGTTTGAAAATTTAGAATGTTTACCTAACTGGGTACATGATTTACTTATAATCTGAGGATGGTATTAATTTTAACAACACTAATGTGATTTAATCATTTAAATCCCCATTCTCCCGTTTTAACTTGTAACAATAAAATTTATTATTTTTATTTCATCTGATAACATCGCAAGTGTGACACAAAATTTAATCTATATTATTTAAATTAATTGATTTTACATATTTACACTATAAATTTTAACAATAATTGTTTAAATAATTTCCTGCATCCCCCCAGACCCCACTAGTAATTCGAGAAGTTGATAAAATTGTATTAGTTTGTGTTATAAAATTTCCTTACCTATCTCAAATAAAATAGGGTCGGTCACACACTGTAAAAAAAAAAAAAAAAAAAAAAAAAAAAAAAAAAAAAAAAAAAAAAAAAAGAGGTTACTAAAAATTTTTTAGTAACCATTACAAGCTTTTTTTTTTTTTTTTTTTTTTTGCAAGCGAAACAAGCATTTCTTTTGTAAACTGAACAAAAGAATTTTTTGTATAACTAACTTAAAAATTTTTAGTATGAGCCACAAAGCAAATTTTAGTAATAGCTCCAAAATTATTTTTCATAACCATTACGTGGGCTCGAAGGTCAGGAGCTTCCTTCGAGCTGCATCCAGATTTCTGGAGCGAAGATTTTCGGCAAAACCGCAATAGATGGCAGCACCAAACATTGCTACTGCTCCGTCAGGATATTCATAATCCCTTTATTGGTGAGTACTTACACTGCATACATTCGGAGCGTATTTGGCAGTGGCCAGTATCGAACCCGGGACCTTTTAGCCTGGAGTCCGTTACTATAACCACTATGCTATCAAGGCCACACCAAGTGAGTTTTAGTAATAGCTATTAAAAATATAAAATTATTAACTCTTATTCGTTGCTAACTTTTTTCTAGTAATTCTTACAGATTTTCTTGTAACCGACTAAGATTGCTAAAAATTTTTTAGTAATTACAAGGATCACTAAAGTTTTTTTAGTAGATCGACACTTTTTTTTTTACAGTGCATAAATAGATTTTTATTTAGAAATGTAACAGGCGATATTACAAAAAGAATGAAGTTATGTGTCCAGATGAATTTATTACGCATATGTGAGTTTTAGAATTATACCACAAATAGTTTTCTTGCTATTTGGCAATTATTTAACATTCTATTTATTTTTTTTTTTTTAGTATTTTTATATATAAATTTTCTGATTGAATGTACTATAGATGTGAAGCAGAAATTTTCAAACTAATCACCAATTTCTTTTATTTCATAAGCGATAAATTTTAACAAATAACCCGAATTTAAAAACAAAAATCATACCCATCATTAAAATAAGTGCTATTTTACTATACACCAGAATACATGTATCTCTTCTAATTAATTATGAAAATACAAAAGATACAAAAAAATTACAAATGCACTAATAAAGAAAAGAACAAACAATGATTATGGAAATTTTCTTGAAAATGTTCCTTTTATTTGCTAAAAATATTTTTAAAAACTTGCATGATTGAAATGATGGTATTTTAAAGTATATTTAAATTTAACAAAAATTATAACTTCTGAAGCTGTACACAATAATATTTATCTTTAATACGTATTCTTTAATATGTATATAATATGTACATTGTGAATTCACATTTAATTCTTTAAAATACTTTTTTTCTAGTTGTTAAGTATATTCTTCAATTTTCTCTTTCAAAATTACATTTGAAAGCAAATTCTTAAAAAAAGAAAATTCTGAGGATTTATTCATTTCAAAATATCGAATAAAAGACTCGTATTTAAATACCCGAATATAGAAAAAAATATCAGCGTAACAGTTGCATATCAATTAATACTTTTTTTTTCTTTTTTTTTTTTTTTAATTTGTATATTGCAGAAAATGATAGTGAAATCAAAATGTTTAATTGGTAATTTTTAATATGATACGTATGTGTATGTTTTAATTTAATTCACTTTCACTTCCAAAATGTGTAAAATAGGCACACAGTACAATAAATGCATGTGCATACACACAAAAAATACACATCCTTCATAATTATTTTTTAATTACGTGATACTTCTTTAAAACTTCCAAAAGCGAAACACACATTTTTTCTTAAAGTTGATTGGATAGATAAATTAAAAATTTACATAAACCTTTTTTCTCATAAGATTTAAATTTTAGAAATCTCAATTTATGTAAAAGATTATTATATAAAATAATTATAATAATAATGAAAAAGATTACAGAGGTTAAAAATTAAAAGATAGACTTTCAAAAATATTAAATGTTTAACTATACGTAAATGTATATATTGAATATTTGATATTTTAAAAGAAGATAAATATGTTTTTAAAATGATTGCTTAGTGCATTTATAATAATTTTACATGGAGTACAACAGTTTTACATGAATTTAAAACAGGTATCTATTAAGACATTTCAAAATAATTGCAGATATGCAATTACATCATGTAATATTACGTTGAGATTTTGAAAATAAATCTAATCGTCTTATAGATATTTTCAATTTAGTTTAATCTAAAACAGTAAATGTATTGTCATGAAGTATTCAAAAAAGTAATTGCAGTGTATTAAAAAAGTCAACACTTATATACAGACAGATGTATTTAGTTTTAATGTTGATTACTTTAAAATTGTTTGTGCTCCTGCTATGAGATTCTAGTATTAAATTTAAAAAATTACACTTTTATTAAAAATACATTAAAGTTATACGCATTTTCTAATCTCTTAGTTATTTACATTTTATTTCCATGAGTAACGTAATTTAAGAAATTATACAAAAATGATAAAAAATGAGCTTATAATCCATTTAATATAACTGTATAATTTACAAAAAATTCACACTTTGGAAAAATTCACACTATATGACATTAAATATGGTAAATAAATTATACTTGAGTTATATAAGTTTCCTATTTCTTATCGTTTTTGCTAACCTTTTCTCTGTTAAAATAAAGAAATAGAAATATTTCTTCTGTCCCTGTGACCTCTTTTGTCTCACGATACAATGTTTTCGATTATATGAATATTTTTTGTTTTGAAGAATGAATATTCTGTTTTTCAATTTGTATATAGCTTGAATTGTTTTGAAAATTTTATGTGAAATATAAAAACATGAGAAATTCATATATTTATACCTAAATTTAATAAATTTAAGTATTAGTATATTTTTATTACATTAAGTTTATTCACATTAAATTTTAGTTCAGCAGGACAGTCACTTTACCTTAATCAAATGTAATACTAATTAACAAAATTAAACTTGCATATTTCTTAAATTGGTAGGAATTTTTCATTTAAATTATTCCAGAAATGTTACATCATCATTAATGTTATGCGCAATGTTACAGGGTGTCCAGCAAATAACACCCTGATTTCAAAATTATATTTCTCAAAAACAAAGATCGATAGTAATATGCGGTAAACGGTTATTTCATTAGGTAAACAGTAAAATCTTATACAGAAATTTCAAACAGTGAATATTCTAAAAAAAAAATGCGTTCTGATTGCATAGAATGCTTTGATTTGATATTTTCATGTTTTAGATTGCCGGCAGAGAAATAATTTTTCAGCTTACAGGGCAATATTTTAAAGGTTTTTCGAAGTAAATTTTTAGAATTTCAAAATTTCACAAATTTAATTTCAAAAAATTATGAAATATGGCACTTTAAGCTTAAAAACACATTCTCTGGCAGTAATCTAAAGCAAGAAAAATGTCAAATCAAAGCATTCTTTGCAATCAGAACACAATCTTTTCAAAATATTTACCGTTCGAAACTTTTGTATAAGATTTTTACAGCTTAGCTGATAAACAAACTATTTACTGCATAATTCTATTGATCTTTGTTTTTGAGAAAATTAATTTTGAAATCAGGGTGTTATTTGCTGGACACCCTGTATGTAGCAAGGAGCATTTATTCATTTATAATTTTGTACATATTTCCATTTTTGTACTGTATTATTGTGAATTGTTGTGTGTAACGAGATATTTACACAAACATGTCCTCTACTGTATTACCATAGTAGCAATATTATAGATATATACATATATATTTACTGATAAAAATATTTTTTTACAAAGTGTAAATTGTATAAATCGTATCAAGTTGTTAATTACAACAAATTGTATAAATATTCAGGGCTCAGTTCCTAAAATTTTCACTCTTTGCTACCAGTATTTTAAAACAAAAATCTTTGTGGAACGTTCCTTTAACATCTACAATAGAATTATACAATAAATTTTACTTTTTTTAAAATTGTGGTAGCAGAATATGAAAATTTTAGGAACGGTGCGAGCCCTGAATATTTCGTAAAATCAAAACACTATTTTAAATTTGCAAATAGTAAGCTGAACCGATATCGAACTGTAATTCCGAAATTGCACCAGGAGCAAGAGGTTATAACTGATTTTAAGAGAACTGAGATAATAAAGAAGTTATAAAGTTATCGAACATTTTTTATTATATAATGAAAAGAAGTTATATGTCAATGTACTCATACTTGTAAAGATAAATAATTATATACCTTACTCCAGATTTGGTATTATGTAATAGTAATAATATGAACGCTGCCCATTTGTCAAACTTCGGAGCAGTCCAATTAGTATAAATCAAAGAAATCAATCCAAGAGCTTTCAGTGCTTCTAACCCTTATGATGGGCTCGTATGATTCTCAAAAGTACTTGTATTTACACGTATATGTTACAGGCCAAACCCGGATTTAGGCCAAACCAGTCTATCCTAACGCCCATCGGATAAACTAGTTTTTCCTAGGCCAAACCGGTTTATCCTAACGCCCATCGGATAAACTAGTTTTTCCTAGGCCATATACTAGTCTATCCTAAGGCCCATAGGACAAACTAGTTTTTCCTAGGACTAACTAGTTTGGCCTAACTCTTATAGGATAAACTAGTATAGCCTGCTGTTTATTGGTCTGAACTAGTTTATCCTAGGCCAATTCAATTTGGCGGGGTTTTATTGAATTCAATGACCGCATCAGCGCCAACATTCTAGTTTGTCCTAGGCTGATCTAGTTTATCCTAGGCCAATGTAATTTTACGTGTTTTTAGTTCACAAGCGTTAAAACCTGAGAAATAATGAGCTCGCAGGTGCTGTATGTACGCATGTATGTACGTACGTATGTACGTAACGCGGTAACTCTTGATAGAAATAATGTAATTTGATGTATTATTATCTCATCAGGCTACCAAAGCCTGAGAATTAATGTGCCCGTGGGTTATGTATCTATGTATGTACGTAAGTACGTAACGCAATAATTCTTGATAGAAATACTCGATTTTCATCAAACTTTCAGTATAGGTTTATTTTTATGAGGAGCTTTTCTGATTAATTTTCGGAGGTCATTGGAGAAGAATAAAGTCCAATACATCATGTCTCTACTGTTTAAATGTTAAATTTCTGTGTTGATGTTGCAAGCAATGACTTTTGACACACATTTATGCTTATTCTAGTGAAAGATATTTTACCGGCACAACCCGATTTTGAGCCAAATTAGATTAGCCTAGACCAAACTATTTTATCCCAACGCCAATTGGATAAACTAGTTTTTCTACGCCAAACTTATTTATCTAAATGTCCATTCCATAAACTAGTTTTTTCTACGTAAGATTGTAATCCTTCATTTTTTCTTTCTTACTTAACCAGTAAACCCCCAAAACTATTCAGGGAATCTCTTTATCAGAAAGAACCTACATTCAAAATTTGGCGCGAATCCGTAAATTCTGCTTCAAAACCACTTATCTAAATTATGGGTGGAGGGTTATTCACAATGCCTTTTCTTTTATACTTAAAGAATAAACAACCACATACTAATCACTTAGGTATTTTGTTAGAATGATCCTATATCTAAAATTTTAAATGAAAACTGATAATTCTGCATGAAAAATCCACTTCTCTAAATTAACGCTGGGGGATTAGCCTTCCGTTCGTCCCCTTATTTTTACCCAATGAATTCCCAAAACTAATCGGAAAAGTACCTTATCAGAATGAAACTACATCCAAAATTTGAAACAAATCGGATATTTCTATCAAGAGTTGTCGCGTTACGTACATACGTACGTACATACATACAAACATGCGTACATACATGCTTACATGCGTGCATACAGAACGTGCGAGCTCATTATTTCTCAGGTTTTGATGCTTGTGAGCTAAAAACACGTAAAATTACATTGGCCTAGGATAAACTAGATCAGCCTAGGACAAACTAGAATGTTGGCTCTGAGGCGGTCATTGCATTCAATAAAATCACGCCAAGTTGAATTGGCCTAGGATAAACTAGATCGGCCTAGAATAAACTAGTTCAGACCAATAAACAGCAGGCTAAACTAGTTTATCCTACAAGAGTTAGGCCTAGGAAAAACTAGTTTGTCCTATGGGCCTTAGGATAGTTTATTTTGGTCTAGGAAAAACTGGTTTATCTGATGGGCGTTAGGATAAACCGGTTTGGCCTAGGAAAAACTAGTTTATCACATAGGTGTTAGGATAGACCGGTTTGGCCTAGGAAAAACTAGTTTATCCGATGGGCGTTAGGACAGACCGGTTTGGCCTAGCCCAATCTAGTTTGGCTTAAAATCGGGTTTGGCCTGTAACATATACATGTGAATAACTAAATAAAACAGGATAATTTTAAGTAATTTCAAATTGTATTTTATGTCTAAGAAATTACTCATACGAAAAGTTTTTTGTGAAAATAATTATTTAAAAATATATATTAAAAAACGATTTAAAATATTATAATGTCGATTTAAATTTACAAATGGGTTGTTAAACAATACATGTTAATTCGGGTACCTTTTTCTTGTTATTTAATGAAGGAAATTTAAAAAACACATTCCTTTATTCTGTTAAATTTTATTTAAAGAATATCTTTGTATGTATTACTCGATTTTTTTATTTGTTGTATTAAATTCATTCAATTATTTTTACTATTAGACCGTAAAATTAAAAAAAAATCATAGTTTATCGCTGAAACAATTTCTGTTATTAAGAGATGCCTTTTTGCGCAAAGAAAATAATAATTAATAAATAAACACCAATTTCGTTTTATATTACGGTAAATGATCCAGATTAACGAAATTAATATGAAATTAATACATTTTACTAAAAACAAATAATGTTTTCCAATCTGGATATACACATATTTAAGCAAAATATATTTTGCAATAAATTTCACAGAAATATTACATACTTGCTTCAACTATGTAATTAATGTGGTCCAAACTAACATAAGTGCCAGGATTTTCTAATGTATTTCAATAAACTTCCTGACCTGAATGCTAAATGAAATAACTTTAATAGAAATGTTTTCATTCAATAATAATAAGTAACTAAATGGATATATTTTTCTAAAGAAATGCATTAATTTTAAAGATACATTTAGTGAATAGGAAATGAAGATGTAGCTTTTTAAAGTTCTGAACATTATTTTAATTTCACATAACAGGATTAAATAATTGTACATACAATATTCATATTTTGATGTTAGTACTAATTATGCATACATGGAAATCCCTTCGAAGATAAATATTTAGTCATATAATATTGTTTAATTTACGGAAAGCACAGATGATACGCGTAATTTTTTCATTGTTTTTTAGATTATAAATAACATTTAAATTTGATGTATAATATATTTTTTAAAAATTAAATGAAAAAGCTTAGAAATTTAAAAAGAGTTTAGAAATTCCATAAATTTAACTTCTTAAGAATCTTTCAAGTGATTTATTATTTTATTTTTCAAAAATATAAATGCACATTTTTTTTGCTTCTTTGAGACCTATAGAGCAAATTACCAGTTTGTAAATATACTTTCTAAAAACAAATTTCTAAAATTTGTGACGATATACTAACTAAAAATGATGGGGTTTTTTCAATAAAGTTTTTTGATTTTTGTTACCTTTCCAAATATAAAAAGAATAAAAATGTGATACATATAAAAAGACAAATTTATAGATGTCATACACAATAATCTATAAATATATTGTTTATGTTTGTGTTGAAGAAATAAGTTTAAGAAAATTTAGCACCATTTCACGCATACATAATCACGTACATATGCACATGCATACATACAGATGCATTGCTTGTTCTACAATAAAACGTGGAGAAATTTCCTTGAAAAAATATTTTTAAGCTTTTTGTTCAAAGCATAAAACATTTACTGTCATTGGGTCTCAATGACGGGCAATCGCTCAATATGAAAAAAAAAAAAAAAAAAAAAAAAAAAAAAGGTACAATAATAATTTTTTAATGTTGCGCTTAAAAATATTTTTTTTAATCCAAAACTGCCGAAACAATCAATGCACACATTCATTTAGACATTGTACTAATGCTGCTGTAAATTTACCGGAAGATGCTGCGAGCGCACTCTATCCATTCTCATCAAATCTCTTTACGTTCAATCTTTCCTTCCGCATGATCTCTCCGTACAATATATAACCATTAATCACAGGAAGCATTTAATTTTACAAATATCGTCAAATTTTAACTGATATACTTCTCGAATTTTCCTGGAACTTCAAAATAATGAAAAATAAGCTTGACTCCATGTTGATAGATTGATCAGAAGTACAGTTATGAGGTCAACAAAATATCGAAGGAAAAATAATGTATGGGATCACCCTGTAAAATGAAATACATGCAATGATTTCTTGTTATTTCTGTCGAATATTTGATAAATTGTACAATATGTGTTTTAACTTGCGTGAAAATAGAACATATATTCATCGATATAGATGATGTTTTTAATAAAATTTGATGCCAGTTTTAGAAAATTGGACAAAAGTTTGTAGAAAAATTGTAATATAATTGGAATGTGAATATACTAAACATTTTTTGATATATGAACAGTTGTATGAAATAATTTTTTTCTGAACCTGCTCGCCCAAAATATATATATATGACGATTTAAGGAGAAACTCGAATTATTTTCACTGGTTCACTGGTTTTAAAAATCACACAGTCATGGCAAGCGAGGGAAAAAACAAAATAAATAAATAAATGTAGAAGATCCAATAAATTACTCATTGGCTGCTGCAAGTTAATTTATTAAACTGTCATAAGAGAGGGAAACGCTCTCTTTGCAAGCCGTCTTTAACTGAAACATCAAAAAGAATATTCCATCTTTATTTTAGCAAGCCGTACTCATCGAAGAAAAAAAACAAGAATCTCCCTTCTCACCTCCAGGCTTCCTTTCTTAAATCTAAAAACAAAGTTCTAGAAAATTCTCTACTCTCTAACCATCATTTTTCCATGTAAACATAACTCATTCCCAGAGTCGAGATTTTTATTCCACAGACGATACTTTTTTTTTTTTTTTAAATGTTATTTAACCAATTTTTAATCGACTCAGAATTTCAAATATCTTGCAAACGAAGTATTTTTAAGACGATTTTTTTTAAGAGAAAAAGAAAAGAAATGAATTTATTGATATGCACATATATTGAATGTTGAAGGAGGGGAAATAAATAAATAGATAAATAAAAGTAATGATATTTTTTTAAAGGTATGGTTTTGGAATAAATTTAATAAGACTTTCTTAAAAAGAGTTGATAAAAACATAGAAAAAATGAGTTTTATTTGGAATATTAAGAAATAAAGTTTAATTAAGAATATTTTTAATTTAGATTCATCTTTTAAATTTACGCGTATTGGAATAAATGTTTTTAAGACGAATTAAGAATTTATATCGTTTCCATAAAGATTAATAGATTAGATCTAGAAACAAGATTTTAATTTAATAAGTGGAACTAAGTACGGAATATTGTTATAAGGAAATTAATATAGCATAAAGGTTAATTTTGGCGGAAAAAAATTAAATTTGTAATATATGTATATATACATGTATTTATATATACACATATATACATATATATGTATGATTCATGATTAAATAATCAACTCTATGGAGGAACTCATAAAAAAGTTAGTCATATATCTTTGAAAATTCAGAAAGTTATAACCGACTTAGTGATCTAATATTTAATTTCTTTACAGCGTCAGTTTAAATTGAATAACGTTAAATTAAATTCTTTGCTTCCTATATATATATTATTATTCTTTTTCCTACCAATTTAATTAGCTAGTATTACCAGCCATTACTGACTTTTACTCAGTTAGCCAAGAAGATGCCGTCACAGTAATTACTACAAACAGTTGACACACCGCTTTAAGGTCTACGCAGATGGCACTAACTTCTTGCGCTATCTTTGATCTTTCGTGTCGGCGCTTTTGTTCTTTCGGTGCACTAAATCCGAACTTCAAGAGAGAAATCCAACGCGAAGTCAGTTGACAGTTTTACGACTGTAGATGTGGGGAGATAAAAGTCCCCCTTCCTTTGTAAATTTGGGAGGGTCAGCCCTCAAAAATCATTTAAAGATATTTTACCCTTGTTTCGTTTGGTCAACAACGATTGATTGATTGCTCCTTTAGTGTACTAAAAACCAGTGCTGTTCGCTCCGAGCTTTAGTATTCTTCTGACCTTTAAGATGAAATACTGAAAACCGGATGCTACAAAAGAACACCAACAATGTCACAAAAAAGATAGGTCGGAACAAGTCATATTTGAATCAAGAGGATCGTATCATCATCTACTCCTAAACACGAAACTTCATAAGAAAAATAGTGCACCGTGACTAGCGAGAGAAACCGCATACCAGATTCATTTATCGCTAGCCAAGTTTGAGGATCAGCTTCGGACAAGCTACGTCTGCGATTTTTTTTTTACTAAAGAATGTTCTCTGATGAGGCCTTGAAGTACCTAAAAGTTAATTTTTCTTCGTTTATTATACTACTTACGTTAGTCATTTAGCGTCGCATAATCATCTATGAGTATCAGTTTTTGTATATTTTCTACGGGGTTCTAAGCCTTTAACTCTCATACAATAAGCTAATCATATTTTCTTTTGTATATGATGTTAGTTTACTTTGAAGATGGCATGGAGCTTCATATTATTAAACAATTTTAAAACGGACATAATGATTTGGCTCTTGAGTGTACATGAATGTTTTCTTTTTATTTGTGCAGAATGTGCTGTAGTTTAACACTAGCCTGGGATTCAATATTATGATCTTATACATGAGTCGCTTTAGAAGGGTTGTTTGGTGTCAAGGTTTTAGTGTCAATATATTACACATGACGCATCCCAGCTGGTAGTTGAATAAATAAAGTCAGGGTTACGGTCTGAGTTCATCCGTTTTAAGTTTTAATAGTAAAGTACCATGATATCTGCAACTTTTAATAATTTTCCTATAATATCTAAAACTGAGATCAGCTGAAATTAAATGTGAGAAAAAATATATTAAAAGTATGTAACTTAATTATAATTTAAATAACAATAGCAATGATTTAAAAAAATCTGATCAATTTGGCATGTTAGATTTAGGACAAGATTCATATGACGAAAGTTTACCAGATTTGACTTTACCGGATTGAGATTCGAATTTATCCAATGCAAATGGTCAGCTAATGTTTTAACAATAATAAGCTTGACACGGAAATGCTGTTATTCGATTGCTTCGGAGTCCCGGGCAAAACTGCATATACAGGGTGTCCGAAAAGTCTGGTAACGGTCGAAGAACTCGAGAAATATATATCAGATTGAAAAACAAAAATATACGTATTAAATATTTTTAAATAAACTTCTCAGTGATACTAAATTTGACCAACGCAACTGACTCCCTGGGGGTCAAAGGGAGTGAGGCTTTGAAATCTTAAATTATAACCCCGCCCCTTTTTATTGCAGTTTGGAAATCTACAGACAAAAATACGTAACTTTTGTATTTTATGTTTATTTCAAATCTTCCTTAATCACGCTGTAATCGGGCATATTCGACAGATGCATATTTCAGTTTTCCCAACCATCTTTCGCCTTCTCGAAGCCTGATTGGCCAGAGCTTTTGACGTCAACTTCCCCGTCTTTTGCAGGAATACCGTTTCTCGAAAACCGCGAGTAGCGATTATTTTGATGGTGTTATAGTCTTTTATATGATTTTCTCTACAAAAAGTCATTGAAATATATTATATTAGTTTTCTATTCCGATTTTTATTTTATCCTGACAAACATTTCTAACTAAAAACTTGCGCATTTCGAACTGTTAACGTATAAATAAGCACCTCCCCTCCTAAATTGAAATAGGATAATCTTCATTATTAGGGTGCGAGATGTGTGTATATTATGCGTTTCAATGGATTCTGCTGTTAAATAAAAAAATATATAATAAAAAATAAATAGATAAATAAAAAAAAAATATCTAATAAGGCTTATAAGGGTGATTTTTTAAAAAATTATTACTATACAAAAATATACGACAGAATATAAAAAAATAAACATATGAAATCTTTTTATGTTGGCTATGCAACGAATGAAGCAGCATCGTAAATTCAGTAAGGTTCCGTTATTTTCCAAGTGAAATATCAGTATTTTATAATAAAATAAATAAAGTTACTTCAAACGCTCGTATTTTTTCTTTTTTTTTAACCAGGGATTTTCAACAAGAAAATTTTCCTGTTTAGAAATTCCAGGATACGTACGAACCTTTAAATTTCAGGTGGGGGTGGGATTAAAGGTTTTCATGATTGATTAATTGCTGCAGCTTCAAAATAACAAGTAGGGCAGAATATATTAATTTACTAAAAATTATGATATATTTCTAAGAACTACTGAAAAATTTTCTACCCTACTTGTTATTTTGAAGTTGAAGAAATTAATCAATCATAAAAACCTTTAATCCCACCCCCACCTGAAATTTAAGAGTTCGTACGTCCTGGAATTTCTTGAACAGAAAAATTTTCTTGTTGAAAATCACTGGTTAAAAAAGAAAAAATACGAGTGTTTGAAGTACATTTATTTATTTAAATTTATATATATATATATATATATACTGATATTTCACTTGGAAAATAACGGGACCTATAAGTACCTTGGATTTACGATGCTCCTTCATTGGTTTCACAGCCAGCATAAAAAGATTTCATACGTTTATTTTTTAGTATTTTGTCTTATATTTTTCTACCGTAATAGTTAAAAAAATACATCCTTATCATCCATATTAGATGATTTTTTTTAAACAGCAGAATCCATTGAAACGTATTATATACACACATTCCGCACCGATATAAAGAAGATTATCCATTTTCAATTCAGGAGGGGCGGTGCTTATTTATACGTTAAATGTACGAAATACGCAAGTTTTTAATTTGAAATGTTTGTCAGGATAAAATAAAAATCGGAATAGATAATATAATATATTTCAATGATTTTTTTTGCAGAGAAAATCATATAAAAGACTATAGCACCATCGAAATAATCGCCACTCGCGGTTTGCGAAAATCTAAAATGGAGGGCCAAAATCACAGTCCGGTGAAATCCAAACTCCTCATTGGTCATCGAATCTTGTCCTTTTATAAAAACAATCTCTTAGCGGTAGGGAAAATGTCGCCTTACTCCTTTTTCCGAGAAAAAAATCGTAGCGACAATTTTGAGGTAAATCTTGTCTGTTTTCATTTATAATCTAAATTTTTCACTCTCATTTTATAAAATGTTATCAAAATATCTTAAATGAGTTAATTTCGATAATTTATAGTAAATAAGAACAGACGGTAACAATCGCTTCAAAATGACGTTACCACTGTCTCTTTTTCAAATGGAGAAACAAGTTCGTGATTTTCACCCTTACCACACGACCAATATGGTGGCTGGATTTCTCTTGACTGTGATTTTTGCCCTTCATTTTAGAATTTCGCTCGCGGTATTCAAGAAACGGTATTCCTGCAAAAGACCGGAAATTGACGTCAAAAACTCTGGCCAAGGCTTCGAGTAGGTGAAAGATGGTAAGGAAAACCGAAATATGTATCTGTCGAATATGCCCGATTACACCGTGATCAAGCAGGATTTGAAATAAACATTAAATTTTTGTCGGTAGATTCCGAATCTGCAGTAAAAAATGGGGGTTATAATTTAAGATTTCAAAGTTGGAGGGGGTCGGTTGCGGGGATCAAATTTAGTATCACTGAGTAGCTTATTTAAAAATATTTAATACGTATATTTTTGTTTTTCAATCTGATATATATTTCTCAAATTATTCGACCGTTTCCACACTTTTCGGACACCCTGAATAAGTGTTCTAAGACCTATGGAAGAGGTGTCTAAAAGATTAAAGGAGGGATGAAGGTATACGCCACCTAGCGGCAGGGGTATATAACAAGGGGATTATTAAGTAAATTGCAGTTTTTTTGTGTGAATGGCAAGAAAACGTTTTTGTTTCTATGAAATGTTACTTTAAAATATTGCGTAGAGTAAGTTTTAGGTTTGAAATATCGTAAATAAATATAGAGTACATAAATGTAGTACGACTAAATATTAATATAAATATACTAAGATGAAATATCATTTAACTATGCGATACAAATATCACTGATTAAAATATGTTAGATTTTAATTATGTTTTTAATGTAATGAAAGATGACTCATTAAATTTAGTAAGTACTTATTATATAAATGCAGAATTTTGAATTAGTGTCACATTTTACTAAATTCTTGATGAACTAAGTTATACAAAATTGTATGCAACTTAGTATTTCCTATAATAATATAATGTTTATCAATGTTTAGAAACGTATAGAATTTAATACTAATAAAATATTCAACTTTTGCTCCATTTTTCATTTACCAATTGCAGACGATAAAGATCCAATGTTTTTTTTTTTTTTTTTTTTTTGGTCGTATCGACTTTTATTATTTAACTTGCAAACATTTCATTCTTTTAAATAAAAAACCTATTTCATTATACGTATATTTGGAATAACTTTAATTTTAAATGTATGTATTAAATGTTGTTTTGTTAAACAAAGAGATGTTGTTAATTTATTTGTTTAAATATTTTACGATTCTAGTCAATAGTTTTCCTAAAATCATAGATTAGTCTCTCTCTCTGTCTCTCTTTTTCTTTTTTTTTTTTAAACAGACAAAGCTATTTCAAGAATTCATATTAAAAATTCAATCATAAATTTCAAGCTATTCTTTCAGTCATGACACGAGATTCATTGCAAAAGTCTACGAGTCTACAAGATTTATTGCAAAATATTTTTGTTACAGTTTGTTTCTATAAAATCATGCATATTTAAAAAAATAGTCACAATATCATTTTAATTTCGGGAGAAAATATTTTTTTTTAAATATTTTAACAGAATATTTTAATTAATAGAATAACTGTAAATAATTTTAAGATTATATGTTAATACTATGATTGTAAACATTTTAAAAATGTATAGCCATGAATTAAATCAGAGTTATCCTAGGAGATTCTTGAATGAACAGGTATTTAATTTTATGTGAAATAACGTCTATCGAATTGAGATAGAATTAGTTAATGATATAACAGCGTTTGGATCCAGAGGAACAGTTTTGATAGGTAATTGTTTTCAATATTGCACTGCAATTGAATCTCGTAGTCGTTTATTACACTACGCCAAACATGACAGTGCGATTTTTGACATTCTGTTACATATCTAGAAAAATACATAAGGAATTATCCTGAAATTCTAAGTGCATAAATGTAATAATAAACGTCATACATTTCCGTAAAGATTTTTTCCGGAAAATCCATAGGGGACCATCAACAAATTAAAAAAGAATAAATATCTTTTGGATAACCCTGTCAAAACTAATGTAGCAAAACCGCTCAAAGTGTGGATTATGATTAAATTGCTTATTGAAAGAAACTGTGTTCATTTTATGTCGATAGCATGCATACTCATAGAAAAAGTAAGATTTTTATAAAAACATTTCCTGATTTTCTCAAAATTTTTGTTTATAATTTGAAGAGTTCTTAATGTAAAATAGTATTCTTTCGTGAAAATATGAAAAAGAACATTGCACACAATACCATGTAATCAGAATTAAAAAATAATAAAAATTGTATGAAAAATTAGTAGGTTTACTAAATAATTTTGAGCGCTTACAGTTTGAGCGCTTTTGCTACATTAGTTTTCACAGGGTTCTCCAAAACATATTAATTCTTTTTTATTTTGTTGGCGGTCCGCTGTGGAGTTTCGGGAAAAATTCGTCACGGAAATGTATGACTTTTACTATTATATTTGTACACTTAGAGTTTCAGGCTAATTCCTTAGGTATTTTTCTAGATATTTAACAAAATGTCTAAAATCGCAAGCGGACGGTCATCTTTGGCCATGTAGTGTATAATTTATTTTATTGATCTTGACTGTTAAAAGAGAACGTTGCACACTTATAGCATATTCAGCCGCATTCTGTAAGCCCTGCTGCCTGTCTCTAAAAAATTTGATTTATTGATTGAGTAATTTTTTTGTTTTGAAATATATAAAACCGTATAAAATGTAGCCATTATCGCGAACAGTATGAAGAGAGAGATTTTTTGAAGAGTCATAATTTAAAATGATCTAGCAAAATAGTACTTGGTCTGTTCTAGACTAATGGGCATAGACTTCATACGACACAAGTTAAAATGCACATTTAAAAAAATCAATATTCATTCATATAGAATACTTTCGCTTCCTATAAAGATATATTTTTAAAAAGACCGAAAAAAAAGTAAAATTTAAAAGCAATCTGAACGATAATTGGTGTATCTGAAAATAAATAAAATGTCAAAGGGGAATTTTTTTCTTTAATTAAAGAAATTATGAAGAGTAAATGACATATGTATTGCATTTGACATTGAGTTCTGTAACTAGGAATCTGGAAATGTCTTAGAATATAAAATTTTAAATATGTTTTTTTTTAATTAAATGACTATGCATTGTATAAATTTCTAATCAAAGTAATTCTTTTAAATCTTTTATTAAAGAAAAGTAAGGAAATTGTAGAATTAAAAAATCTTTTAAAAAGTTTGATAAACCGTTTAAGAAGAATCTCTCAGGAATTTGAGATATTTCTGAAGTGATCTAATTAAAATTTAAAAAACTTTTTTTCAATTGAATTGCTTCTTTGCCTTACGTGATATAAGAGCACTAAAGAAAAGAAATTTTTTGGTAAAAATAAATAAATAATTTCAAACGTAGCAGTGTATTCGAAAAAACTTAAGATATTTAACAAAAATTTTTATCTGAGCGTACGAAAATTGAAAGACAACAATAAATTTTTAAACGTTCTCGTAGTGAAGGAAAAATAAAAGGAAATTCTTATGTTTGGCTTTTAACTTGTGCGAACTTCAGACATCACTATCTTTTGTGGCCAAAACATTGAAATCTTGGTGCTTTTTTATTTTTTTTATTATTTTTTTTTACATAAAGCTTTTTAATGGAATATCAATAAATTTTGTATAATTTTTCAACTGTGTTTTTCTAAACCATATTAATATATGTATTTTTTTTATTTCAGTATACTTATGTTAAAGGGCGCAAATCTGCTTAATAGCATTTAGGTTTTCGCATGTGATATTTAGGCACAATAGTTTGATTTTCACACAAAATATTTTGGTTCATGTTAATATTTCTTATTTATTCATTTCTATGTTTTAAACAAAATGAACGAAAATCATTTATTTTAAATGAAATTTGTGTATTTTGTGTAACATGACTGAAACATTATATTGTTTAATGAAATGAACGCAATATAAACAATGTATAGGGGAACAGTATTTCCCAGTTAAAATTCAATTAACTAAATTTATTTTATTGAGCTTTACAAATTTATGTTTTATTTCTCTTTAAACTAAAGTACTATATGCCTATAGCAAGCAGTTTTGATTTCAATAAATGCATATAAGGAATTGCATTATGTTACTGTTGTTCATTATTTAATTTAATTGCCCATTCTTTGGATGCTTTTAATAGATAAATTAAAAACCCTTTACGATCATGGAAGCAAATCATATATTTTGTGTTGTTATTTTTCGTAACGAATATCTCGTAACTCACTTATGCTTATTGTACATTTGTGTAATGCGTATAACTTAATTATATCCTTAAATATACATTATCTAATGCGGACATTTTTAATCCTATGAGTAATCTTTTCTTATTTTTTTCACTACAAATTATAGTATATAATTATATATTATTAATTATTATAGTATAGTATAGTATTAATTATTATAGTACATAATGTTATAAGATTTGGTTCAAGTAAAATTATCCTTATCAAATCCTATGATGCAATATTCATTTACATTAAATCATATTAATGCTAATATCTTTTTGTTTCACGCTAATCTTTTCAATAGTTTCGATTACGAGAAAATGAAAAATCTACGAGCGCCTTACCATGATTCCGTAGAAAATCTATCATTTTTCTCCTCTGATCGTCTGGAAAATGTGTCGGTGTTATAAGATTTTAGATAAATTTGCTGAAATCCTGAAAACTATAATTCAAAGAATGCGATTATAAAAGATTAATTCTCACGTGCATATCAATAAACTGACTACATATTATATAATAATAATAATTATTATAAAGTAAACTGGTGGTTTAGGTTCTTTAATAGTTTCTGCATATATTATCTTTATATAATACAGAAACTTTAATAAAAAAAAGACTAACAACATATTAACAGTAAGAATAAAAAGAATATTCTCAATTTAAATTGATGGCTTTGAGCTCACAGGCTGTGCACACTAATTGAATGTTACAGTCTTTTTTTTTTCAAGGAATAACGCTCTTTGAAAAACAAATGGAGGGGATTAGTTCTCCCATTTCCCCTCTTTATACTTAATCAAAATCTTTGACCCTCTAGAACTAATCGTGGATAAGTCATATCATGTAATAAATCTATATCTAAAATTCGAAGCAAGTCAGATAACTCTTTATAAAACACATTTATGTAATTTAAAAGGAGTTATCCCCGGTTTCTCCTTTTATACTTAACTATTAAACCCCCAAAACTATTCACAGATTTGCCTTATCGGAAAGAACATATATCGAAATTTTAAACTAAATCGGATAATTTGGCACAAATATCCATTTAAAAAATTCAAGAGGGATTATCCCCTGTTCCTCTTTTTATACTTCAACATTAAATCTCCAAAACTATTAAGAGATTCTACTTATCAGAAAGAACCTATAGCCAAAATTCATGCAAATCGGATAATTTTACATAAATATCTATTCCTCTAATTTAAGTGGGTATAATCGCCACTCCTCTTCCCCTTTATGCTTAACAAAAGAACCATACAACTAATCAGGGAAGCGTCTTATCAATATGAACCTATATCCAAAAATTGAATCAAATCGGTTAAGACTGCATGAAAAGTCATTTACATAAACTAAAAGAGTATCTCCCCTTTGATACCCTCCTTATATTTATTCAATAATTCTCCGAAACAAATCAGGGAAGCGCCTTATCAGAATGCACTTATATCCAAAATTGAAGCAAATCGGTAAATTCTGTGTGAAAAACCCATTTACATAAATTAATGTTGGTATTAAGTATGTCCCTGTTCCCCCCTTGATACATAATCAATGAACACCCAATACTAATCATGGAGGTGCCTCATCAGAATAATCATAAATCTAATGCTTGAATGAAAGACGATAATTCTGTATTCAAAACCCATTTATCTAAATTAAGTAGGGAGATCATCTACGTTTTCCCCTTGATCTTATCCAATTAAATCCCAGACACAAATCAGGGAAGCGCCTTATCAGAATGCACTTATATCCAAAATTGAAGCAAATCGGTAAATTCTGTGTGAAAAACTCATTTACATAAAATAATATTGGCATGAAGTATGTCCCCATCCCCCCCCCCTTTATACATAATCAATGAACGCCCAATACTAATCATGGAGGTGCCTCATCAGAATAATCATATATCTAAAGTTTGAATGAAATCCAATAATTCTGCATTAAAAACCCATTTATCTAAATTAAGGAGGGAGATCATCTCCGTTTTCCCCTTGAGCTTATCCAATTAAATCCCAAAAGAAATCCTGCTGGCGGTGTAGCGGAGATTATCGATACATATATTTTCCCCTTCATAAATGCAATAATTATTTCCCTTTAATAAATTCTTAGTTTTATTTTAGTTTCCCTTTTCACTAATAAACCCATTAGTTAAATTAATTCTACATTTAATAATTAAGTTCTAGCTTTCATCCTCCCACTATTAGAAGTTTCAACTTTTCATCTTTTGGTGCTCTCTGTAGAAAATAATAATAGAACTTTCTTTCTCACAAATTTCTGTTGTGTCTTTGAAAAACATCTGCCCATAGATACCGCACTTATTAACAAAATAAAGAAAGCTCGGGGCTTAGTTCATCGTAATCTTTTATCCGTTACATTTTTATTAACATCTGCCTTCCACACCCTGTTTTCATTCTCACAATTAATGCTTAAAGCTAGAAATACTTTTGTCTCTGTTTATCTTGATTGTGCTGTCTTATCTGTTAATTGCGCATCTGGATAACATATGGTTTTGTCTGCAAAAGGCAAATGTATGTAACGGTTTGCTTATCTCATATACTTCCCAAGCTTAAAATATTTCTATAACCTATAAAATATTCGAAGAGGTGAAAATAATCCTTGGGTTCCCAGACCGCAAAAGTTAGATGATACTGAACGTGTGGTTTATCAAATATCGCCAAAATTCTTTGTATGAAAAACTTCTTATGCCTTTTGGCGATAAGGGCTATGACGCTGTGTCGTCACTTCGCCGATTGCCATCATACCGTTAACATGTAGCTCTCTAGATCTCTAAGATTTACTTTCCCCTTAGGGGTACCTGCAGTCTGTTATCTCTGGCTAAATAAATGTATCGTCGTAAAATGTAACTCTCGCTTTTTCGGAGTTTTTAGGTAGCTTTCATTACAAAAAGTAAAAAGCTACCTATTGCAACCGTCCGGAGGAAAGCACTTCCGGAAAATTTTGATATATTTTCACCGATCATGACCCCCAGAACCCAAAACCACCCTCCGTTCAAATGTTGACATATATATATATATATATATATATATATATATATATATATATATATATATATATATATATATATATATAACCCTATATATATATATATATATATATATATATATATATATATCTGATTTTTGTCATGCGATAACTAACGTATTTATGAACCGATTTGAATGAAACTTGGTATATACATAGTACATACAATTGTCTCGACCGAGTTCGTTGGCCAGCATCATCCGCCATTTTGTTTCAAAATGGCGGCCATTTTAAATTTTTTAAAAAATTTAAAATTTAAAATTCAATGCGAAGAAATTAAAAGTTAAAAAATATTTTTCTTTTACGAATTAGAACTTAAAACAACGATCCCAGAACACTTTTTATTTTGTCTATATCTTAAAAAATGATTGAGTTATAGCACTTTGAATTTTTCTCATGGCTGACATTTTGAAACGATCTGATGTTTGTCACGTGATAACACGCGTATTTATGAACGGACTTGAATAAAACTTGGTATGTACATAGTACATACAAATGTCTCAACCGACTTCGATGGTCAGCATCATCCGCCATTTTGTTTCAAAATGGCGGCCATTTTAAATTAAAAAAAATAAAATTTAAAATTAAATACGAAAAAATTGAAAGTTGAAAAATATTTTTCTTTTACGTGTTAGAACCTAAAACAACGATTTCAGAACACTTTTTATTTTGTCTATATCTTAAAAAATGATTGAGTTATAGCACTTTGAATTTTTCTTATGGCTGACATTTTGAAACGATCTGATTTTTGTCACGTGATAACACGCGTATTTATGAATCGATTTGGATGTAACTTGGTGTGGACATAGTACATACTGAGGCCTGAATCGAGTTCGATACTCAGTTCCATCCGCCATTTTATTTCAAAATGGCGGCCATTTAAAAAATTTTATAAATTTTAAATTTTAAAATTAGGTACAAGAAAGTGAGAAATTGAAAAAGATTTTTCTTTTATGCATTTGACCTTGATACAAAGATTCAGAGCATTTTTTGTTTCGTGTGTATCTTACAAAATGGCTGAGTATACATATATTAATCGATTTCAGTATGAGTGTGCATGTGCACCTGAATTAAGATTTCGACCAAGCTCATAATCAGGTTCTACTAATATAACTTAATTTAAAATAAATAAATAAATATATAAGTATATGAAAGCTACCTCTTCCTCCCGGCACTGCCGGAAGGACTATTTTGTGTGTGCTTCTTTTTGGTAAATCACTTGGGCCTGTGAACTAACACCTGCACATGAATATCTGGTGCTTCTGGCCTTTTTTTTCTCCGGTCAAAAAAAAAAAAAACGCACACACAGACAGAGATTTAAAAAAAATCATAATTACAATCTTCGACAAAAAATCTTGTATCAAGCACCCTCGGACATCAACGAATCAGCACTGCTCAAGAAAAAAAAACCGTTTTCCGATGTGCGAAGGCCGCCTGTCCTCAATTGTGTGACGTATTCCCCTCCTGAAACCTGCTACAGTCTCTAGTGTTCAATTATGATTTCTCCTGCACTCAAGAAATATTCCAACTTCTCTTTTTCTCTCGCTGGTTCTTCACTTTCGTTTTCGAAGCGTCGGAAACTGGGTCAAATATTTTCGGCTCCGGACAGTAGCATTCTGTGTTTCATTTTACCCTGTGTTCTGCCGCGACAAATTTGTCATCTCCAACTATGTTTTTCGGTATGGTGAATCATCCTGGCAGTGTAACTATGCTATCCTACAGAAATACAAAAAAAAGGTGTTGTGAAAGTACTCATCGATGTGCTGTGCAAGCCTGTGTAATTGTGTATAAATTTCAATCTACTTGTGTGTGAGGTGTGCAACAGATTATTCTGAGCCCCATCCCATTTTTTTCATCAGTAACTAGATCTGTGTGAAATATTAACTAAAGAAAGGGTCGTCAAACCCAAATAGTTTGTGAATAATAAAAAAAAAAAAATAGTACAAAATTTATGCGTTACGGGTCGTCGAACCTGTACGCACCTTTTTTTTTAGCTTAAATCGTTGTCAACAACAAAATTACAGTGATAAAGTACTTTCGGTGCAAGTAGAGTGTGAACATTGTGTTTTGTGCTTCTCTGGTGCTCTGATGGTTCAGTCACTGTGTCAAAAATTACCGATTTGCATAATTATAACAGAATATCTACAACAACAGTCTCGTTTAATGACAGTAGTTACTAATGCAATAAGGGGTCGTCGCACCCATTGTTGTACCGACAGTTTTTTTTCTCTTTCGCAAGAATCTTTGATAAAAAAAAGTGCTGTGACAAAAAAAAAGAAAAATAACAATAATTACTCAACATTTTGACAAAACTGAAACATAGAAACAAATTTTCTTAGTAGTTAGAGTTAATTCATAATGAAAATAGTTTGTGTTCTTTTTATTAGCTTGAACAGAGAAGATTTTTTTAAATTTAAATATAGTGCAGTTTTGAAATTTTATTAGTTATTAACGTAAACAAAATACATTTTAAATTTTAGTATTTAATTTGCACTTTTGAATGCATTCTTCTCTTTTCATGCTCACTTTTCAAAAGTATTATTATTTTCAATGCATGTTGTTTTAGTATTTATGTGTTGCATACTTAAATATCACAGATTTTTATTATTTTATGTGTTCGCGCATTAATTTTTCGCTGACATTACTTGTCCTTCATTAATTGCAGTTTGAGATTCGCATTCTCGTTTTTACTAAATTTTTTTGCCATTAACTTTGCCAGTACCTTCTTAAACAAGCCTTTTGAAACTGTTTAGTTTCTGTTTGTCAGGTAAAAAAAAAAGGGGGAATTTTGGTATTGTTTTTTTTGAAGGGTTAAATGTTTTATTTTAAATACAGTATATGGTTTAAAAAGTTGGGTTTACATGTTTTTGTTTGAAAAGGTATTATTCAGTGTCTGCATTTTGGTTGTTTTATTTTCAGTGCTCACCCCCTTCTGTGTTTACCCCCCCCTCATTAAATGTGTCTTGATTTACTCATAACCTGGCAGGGTTTGCTCTCTGATTAATGCAAAATTTAAGTTTTTGGTTTGCCCTTGCACTTTTATGTTACTTCCCCAAATTATTTCTATTATTTTAATACTATGGTCAACAGTCAAATTTGTTTTGGTGCACCTAGTTTATTTATAAATCTTTCTTTTGATTTATATTAGTGCATTTTTCTTTTGGTAAACATCTATGGCTAATATTGAGCTAAAACAAGCTTCAGCTACTTCCCAAACAATGTCAGAGAGAGATAATAAATTTAGGTCTACTTTTGGACAATCGCAAGTTTCAATATCCCCTTTACTTGAATTTTATGAGGAAAATTTAACAAAGTTTTCAGACACAATTATCGCTGAGGCCACAGCGTTTCAAAATCAAATAAAACATCAAAGCAACACTGATGCACTTGTCTCTAAGTTTACGGAACTCAAATTCACAATCGAATGGGATCTAAACAGTTTGAAAGAGACCTTTCAAGTACTCAAAGATGAATACACTAAAGTAAAATATGAAAAGGAAAATTTATTTTTAGTAAATAACAAACTGTTGGAACGAGTACGTGACTTATCTCAGGAACTAAAAAGTAAAACTAAACCGCACATATCAAATACTCAAAAAGAACACACTCCTTCGGTTAATACTGCTTGTTTAAAATCTGTTCAGAATATGTCCACGCAGACAGATAACAACCTCATTATCAAATCTCCACACACTACAATACATGAAAGTTGCAATACAAATCCCTCTTTTTCTAGTAATCAACAGGTTAATGATTTATGTGACAGTAACAATTCTCATCCCAGTATTTTTAGTACCCCTGAGAAAGATAGTAGTAGTTTTATCCCTGTTGTAATCATGCGTTTGCCTGAAAATTTTAGCATACCTGACATTATGTTGGCTATTTCAAATCTAACTGCTACTTCTCCGCCTCCCATTCAATTTCAAAACAAAATAAAAATAAAGCATTGTAATTTATTTAACTGGATTTTTCTAATGCCATCTCACTTAGCTGAAATTTTGCTTGTGCATAAACATATCATTATTCAGTCCTCAAAGTTTACTCTTAAAAGGTACATAGATATAAAAAGATGTTTTACATGTCAAAGTCTATTTCATTTAAGTAAATTCTGCCCTAATGACATAATATGCCCTGTCTGTGCTATGTCACATAAAGATCCTAATTGTGTAAACTCACCAAAATGCATTAATTGCATGAGGTGCAATAAATCAAGTAATACCCATTTTGACATTCAACATACAGCTTTTTCTCATAACTGCCCAGCTGTCAAGAGATATATAATCATACAAAGACAATTGCTTTATACAAC
This sequence comes from Maratus speculifer, assembly GCA_964019185.1. Classification (NCBI taxonomy): domain Eukaryota; kingdom Metazoa; phylum Arthropoda; class Arachnida; order Araneae; family Salticidae; genus Maratus; species Maratus speculifer. Next base: position 161,024,103 of record OZ025294.1, on the reverse strand, counting down.
TGAGTCTATTTCAAATGAAAAATAATGCTTTTCTTTAATTTAATTTTCCTGGTCACACACTACATACTACAGGATAAATTCACTACGCTTTTTATGCATTCTTTATACATTTTGACAGTTTTGTTTTTCCTTTTTTATAAAATATTTAGTATTTTGTTCCCTCACATTTCCTGTTACACTTTAAATTTTAACAAGTTTTCTTCACATTAATCTTCTGTACAAATGCATTTTTTTCTTTTTCTTATTCGGCCATCAGGCGCCAGATGGGTGAGTAATAGAAAGAAGGCAAGTAAGAGTGAAAATTTTGATGCGGGTCGTCAGTTTTGTTTTTCACTTGGTTTTGGTTGTTTCGCGTTCGTGTACACAATCAGTTTAAACATATTTACACAATCAAGCACACCTTTCTTTCCCCTTTAATGTTTTGTTTTGCAGTAACAGGAATGCAGTTAACAGTATCAACATTTCAATTCTATTGTTATAGAGGCTACATTTTCCACATTTAATACATTTTTCATGGTGTAATTTTTGGGTTCTCAATTAAATTTTAACTTTAAAAGGATTTTTGACAGTATAATTACATTTTTTTTACTTTCCTCAACTTTGAGTTATATTTTTCTTTCATGTGTTTTTACACAAGGTCATGTGCTTTTCTCTAGGTCAAGGTATATCAGATACCAGGTCATGCGATTTCTTTTACACACATTTTTTTCTTTCATGCGTTTTTACACAAGGTCATGTGCTTTTATCTAGGTCAAGGTATATTAGATACCAGGTCATGTGATTTCTTTTACACACATTTTTTTTTCATGTGTTTTTGCACAAGGTCATGCGATTTCTTACACTATCACATTGTTTTTTTTCTATACACACTCAGTCATGTGCAATACACAAGGTCATGTGGTACACACTAGGTCATGCGAATATACTTTAGGTCATGTGCAACATATCAGGTCATATGGTTCTTACATTTTTTTTCTCTTATTTCTCGGTTTGAGGATTGTACACGAATTTCACTTGTTTTCTCCAAGCTCGTTCATGATAACACACAACACAGTCATGTCATGTGTTTAAATTTTTACACTTTTGTCATGTGATATGAATCCTTCCCTCAGTAAATATAAAAGTTGCTTTGTAATTAGGTAGTTGAAAACCTCATTCACACAAATATCTTGGATATTTTTTTCTTTTAACACACTTACCGTTAAATCCTCTTCGGTTCATTTTGGTTTTGTTTTTGTTAAAAGGCTCATTCTAACACAAAACAAACAGTTGACATTTTTACAGTTTGTCATGCCCACACTTAATCATTTTATCTTAATTGTTTAATGTTATTTATTCCCTTTACACATTACAGTGCTTCAAACGACACTTAGTTCACTTTTGTTTGTTACATTTACATTATAGGGTTATTTGGATTTTTTTCACACTACAGGTAAATTCCCTTGTTCCACTTACCTCTTTTTATGTAGTGGCAGTACATGAAAAGAAGGTCACTTACTTCACTAATAATTAATTTTCATTACATGCATTTTATCACAATATTGTAGTTCAACATTAGTTACAAATTATTTTGGACAGTGGAATAATACAAAAAAAAAATCATCATTTTTATTTTTGAAATAGTCCAGTTGTAGTTGCACCTAATCCTGACTATTTCTTTACCTTACCCGGACTGACTGTTTCAATTTAATTTATGAGATGGATTACATTCATCTTACATTTTATTTTTGTTTTTTTCTTTCTAAATTATCCCCCAAAAGTCGTGAACCGTTCAAAATTCTGCCCTAAGGTTTCACGCCACTCCTGTCTTGCGAGACATTTCATTTTTACCTTGAACTGGCCTACCAATTCTTTTATGTTAAATTTTATGTGACTTCCAAGCGCGCTCCTTTCGTAGATCAGTGCGATTTTACTGAGAAGCGGGGCGGACTTATATTGTACGCAATATGGGTTCGTCCACTACTCCCTCTTCCCCTAGGGCCGACGTTTTAAACCGAAGCCATAATACTTGTACTTTTTATACAAGATTAAGGGCTACAACCTTTTATGGGCATGCCAGTGGCATCTCTTTTTTTAGTAATCCTGTGCCTTATGCACAAATTTTCATTTTCAATTTTTAACAACATACATCATTTTTAGAACATATTATCTTAGTTAGTTTTCTTTTATTTTTGTTTTAAATATATACTATTTGTGTTTTGTGTTTTATATATATATATTTTTGCTTGCAATTATCCCTGGTTGATCTCAAAAAGGATCAATTTAAAGAGAAGTTATCAAATACTAAGCTAACAGGTGATCACAAATAAATCAATAAATAAATAAATAAAATACTTCTCTCAATTTTTGCTCATGACAAAAATAAACAGCTGGTACCAGCGCCACAACAAAGAAATTTAATAAAGGATCCAATATTAATTAAATACTTTGTGGCAATTTTGAACTATTAACCCGTCAGTAGTCGCGTGTCGGTCTTTTCGCCGCCCGTATAACTTATCTTCTCCTAACTTATATCACATTACAAATATAATGGAGATCTACCATGTAGCTGACTTTGAAGCTTTCTCAACCACCTTAGTGAAGTAACAGGACACCTCTGTTTTTCTTTCAGGTACATTTTTAGAAACAAAATTGAAATTGGCGAAAAAGGTCTACATAAAAATCACTTATGTCAGTTCTTTTTACTTTTTCCAATTACTCCAGATCTCGTGAATAAAATGCATGATTTAAGAAAACTGCAAATTTTTATCTTCGTTGTAGTGTTATTTTCGTATATTAGGTGAAAAATATTTCTTATTTTACTTATTTGGTATGAGGGGGGCCAGCGGCGAAAAGACCGAGCGCGACTAATGACGTTGTGAAAAAAGTCGCGACTACTTGCGGGTTAAGGAGCTCCCTGTCATGATGATTATAAAGATAGATATGGTCATTGTTTTTATTTAAATACTTTGCAAGCTAATAGTATAACTAATCATTTTTGTAGTACTTATATATATGTACTTATACTTGTATGTCTTTTGATATGTGTTTTTGTATATATTTTGGTAGACTTTTTACTTTATACTGGTTTAATTCAGTATCCTCAAAATAGTGACAATAATAGCAAAAAAACTTTAATACAAGTATTAAGTTTTTTTTGTGGTGCCCGGGGTGAGTTATGTAGCGGATATTATCGCTACATATCTTTTCCCCTTCATAAAGCAATAATTATTTCCCTTTAATAAATTCTTAGTTTTATTTTAGTTTCCCTTTTCACTAATAAACCCATTAGTTAAATTAATTGTACATTTAATAATTAAGTTCTAGCTTTCATCCTCCCACTATTAGAAGTTTCAACTTTTCATCTTTTGGTGCTCTCTGTAGAAAATAATAATAGAACTTCCTTTCTCACAAATTTCTGTTGTGTCTTTGAAAAACATCTGCCCATAGATACCGCACTTATTAACAAAATAAAGAAAGCTCGGGGCTTAGTTCATCGTAATCTTTTATCCGTTACATTTTTATTAACATCTGCCTTCCACACCCTGTTTTCATTCTCACAATTAATGCTTAAAGCTAGAAATACTTTTGTCTCTGTTTATCCTGATTGTGCTGTCTTATCTGTTAATTGCGCATCTGGATAACATATGGTTTTGTCTGCAAAAGGCAAATGTATGTAACGGTTTGCTTATCTCATATACTTCCCAAGCTTAAAATATTTCTATAACCCTATAAAATATTCGCAGAGGTGAAAATAATCCTTGGGTTAAGTTAGATGATACTGAACGTGTGGTTTATCAAATATCGCCAAAATTCTTTGTATGAAAAACTTCTTATGCCTTTTGGCGATAAGGGCTATGACGCTGTGTCGTCACTTCGCCGATTGCCATCATACCGGTAACATGTAGCCCTCTAGATCTCTAAGATTTACTTTCCCCTTAGGGGGACCTGCAGTCTGTTATCTCTGGCTAAATAAATGTATCGTCGTAAAATGTAACTCTCGCTTTTTCGGAGTTTTTTGTGTGTGCTTCTTTTTGGTAAATCACCTGGGTCTGTGAACTAACACCTGCACAGGCGGGTTATCAGAATGATCCTATATCAAAAATCGAATGAAATCTGATAATTCTGCATGAAAAAGTGATTTATAGAAATTAAGGAGAAGAATAGCCCCCGTTGCCCCTCTATATACTTATCTAATTAACCCCCAAAACTAATCAGGGAAGCGCCTTATCAGAATAAACCTATATCCAAAACTAGTCTACCTCATCGAATTCACGGTTAAATTTTGATATTAATTAAAACTCGATTAGCATATTAAAGTGTAAGTAGTCTAGCAAGTCATGATTTTGTGGAATCCACCTACGCATTCGAATTTATTGATTGATTGGTGTATTTTTCATTGTTTTGCCACCTGTTCCGCCATGTTGTATACTTGTGGATGCAGGAAGACACAATAGAAAACTTATCAGTCAACAATTAATATTAGGACTTTAAGTAATTTTCACTAAAATATGAGAAAAAGTATATGAATTTTTTCAATTTTTTTTTTTTTTTTTTTTTTTGTTAATTGTGCGACGAAACCCACTTGTGAAGTTTCATGATTTTATGACTTTTAGAAATACTGTAGTTATTTTATGACCACCAGTTAATGAATAAGTGATAAAAAGAAATGCTTTTTAGTAATCTAATATTTCCAAAACTATTATATAAAGGATAGCTACCTGCAAGTGAGAACTTGGCAGACGCACACCCGGGCTTTCAGATAAATTCATTATAATATATGAAATGGATATAATTTAATTTGAATGATTTTTTTTCTACTCCTCCAGATACTGTAATCAAACTTTCAATAAACAGCCAAATCCATGGCACACTATTCATATGAAAAAACTTCAAACTATGAAAAATAACAGACTTCTTCAACAAGTGTAAACTAATATTTTATTGAGTTTATTTTTTATTAGAATCATAACTTAAGTTCTTCGTGAAATAAGATAGAAAATGAAGTGAACTATTTTTGAATAGACTTCAAGAAAGCATTTCATCAGATTCCATGTGAGACATTACTTTTCATATGGTTTCGGACAATTTGAATCTGAACTTCAGTAATTGTAACTGAGAGAATGTGTTGTTGAGCGGTACTGAGAATTTTATTTGCTAATATTTTTTTACAAAGTAAACTCACTTTTCTTTACCAATCCCATGAACTACGTCACACTGGAAATTTTTTTGTTTACTATATAGCCTACTATATTACTGTATGACCAAAATTGTGCGAAATTCAGATATTGTGTTGAGGAAAAATACAGATAAGAAATTTCCTGCATTTTTTATGCGCATTTTTTTTTCAATTTTCTGATTTTTTTTAACACTAGAACCGCGGGACTTTCGGTATACCTAGAACCACGGAGCGGGTCAATTTGACCCAAGATGGAAAAACATATGTAAATATGCCCAAATACTTCCTTTGGTTAGTTAAATAATTATATTTTCATGATCCCTGGACTGTTGACTATTATTATTAAAATTAGCGACCTTGTAATTATTCCGGTTTAATTTAAATGATAAAAACAAAAAATGTCTACAAATGTCCATATAAGGAACCACCAGTCCCTATTGTGGACAGGTGGCTCCTTATCGATCTACTACACAGGGTGTATGGAAGAACCACTATTCTATAGAATTTTAGAGGAGTTGGGATAAAAATACTATATCTTAAAGTATTGCAGGGTAGGGGAGAGCACTGTAAATATCTTCACAACTTGCACTTTAGAACGTGGGGCATTTTCGGTTGTGGCTCTTCGAAGACCGATGCAAAGCACCTCAATCACTACAAAATATTATGAAATAATGTAGTTCGTTTTACTCAGCTTTCTATTTTTGTGAATCGGAAGATTCACCTGCTGTACTTCCAATGTGGACATAAGGTGTCCATATTGGGAATCGGTAGTAGTTATATTGAATCTTGTAATAAGTAAATAAAGAAAAAAATTTAAGCAATATATGCAATAGCAATCGAAAATATGTTTTAAGAGTTTTCTAAAACACTCCACTTTTCCATACTTAAAATAATTTTAAAGTATCTAATAAGAATATAAACTTACCTGTATTTACGATCAGCACACCACGAAACAACAAGTTTACTTCTAAATGGCGAACAGTGCGCTTTTTTGTACTTTTCTGGCTTAATTATCTTTTCTACTGCTTTTCTTCAAGGACATGTAGTGCGATTTCTCTATCAAAATTGTTACTTTTAAAAATATTAGGGGTGTCCATGTTGAGAGCACTGTCCATAATGGGTAGAAGTACCTTATATTCTAATGAAAAAGTCCAACAATATTAAGAATATAGACATCGTTGTCGTCACTTTCATTTTCATCATTAGAATTTAATTTTCTTTATATATAAGCAGATATACAACCTTAATCATTTGCATTCTCAGTCATTTATATGCTAACATTCCAAAGCATCTTTGACAATAATATTAAGGTATCGGAAATCTTATCTATGTTTTCAATAAATGCGAAATATAAACAACTTCAATAGTACTTCTAAATATCTGTTGTAATTTACCACTGCAATCATCCGTTTGTCAGTCAAGAATATAAGATCTTGATTGAAAATATTCACTATACCCACTTCCAATTTTGCCTATTACAAGAATTAGGAGTGAGAGAGATATACTTTCTCATTACGTTCGGAAAAAATGCATCGCTACTTTGTCATTTATGCGTAAAAACTTTTTACGATTTAAATTAACCCACTTCGCGGTTAGGTATAAGTAGTTATAACTTAAAAATAATTATGCTATTCTCTATTAAATACAAAAAGTTGTTGTTTACTTTAAAATATTAAAAGTCAGAAAATGAAATATGTTTTCAATGAATACTTTTCGTGTGGCGAGAAATTAAACATCAATTTGCGTCAAATCGACCCGCTCCGCGGTTCTAGAGTTATTTTCAGAGTTTTAATGCAGGTGAAATATTTTCTGCAAAAACTGTCGGAGAATTTTTAAAATAAGCTTAACAACATTCTGAAAAAAGAAACAGAATGCGATTGTTCACTGGTTTTAAATTGGTTGACAGTTTTAAATATAAAATAGAAATCGGCACCACATTTTTTTATTACATTGATTTCATAAGCATAAGATCTGTTCCGTGGAACAATCAAACATTACTATTTTTTCCATTATACATTAGCGAATACATTTTGTAAAATATGTTTGTAAAAAAACAAATTTAAAAAAGCATGTACTTCTAATGTATAACGCTTAATAAAGACATTTTCTTGAATTTCACTTGTTCTTTTCCATGTAGAAAAAAAAAGCTTGAATCTAACCACTTTATATCTATAGGAAGATAGTCTCAAGATTCACCATTTTGAAATTTGCGAATGTTTTTGGGAAACTAGCCTACGCGAATGTCAAGGGATTACTGTACTCAATTTCACTTAAACCCACAGCTTCAGATCTGAAAATGTAATGATTTTGAAACATATATTTTAGAAATATATCAATATCTAAGCAATAAACAGGCATCTTTTAAACAGAATACACAAAAGAAAGAATTTACGCTTGTTTATATTTTGTGGAATTATACAAAATTATAGTATTCCTTCAAACGTCATAGGTTCTACATTAGCCAGGAATATTAGGAAGTTGAATGATAAATAAACTAAACATGCAGTTCTTTAAAAAATTATGTATGCAAAGCGTTTATAGGCAGAAATAGATAATATATATATATGTGTGTGTGTGTGTGTGTGTGCATGTAATAGATAAAGAATGTAAACACAACAAAAAATAGAAAGGCATAGTCCCATATACTTATATCATACTTAAACTCTTAAAAAAACATAGAAAAGATTTTTAAAAAATAGTTGTTTTTATTGGACTACATCAAAAAAAATACAGTTGGGAAAAGAAGTAAGAACAAAGGCAATGCCACGTTTTACAATCTTTAATTAATGTAATTAAAAATTACATAAGAAAATAATAAAAACATTATGTATTAATTTTATCTCTTAAATAATTTCTTTTCTATTTAAAAAAATATTCTGAGAAAGAGGATTTTTTTTCCCAGGATACATGAAACATTTGTCAAACTTATTTCCTTAAAATGCTTTGCAATTAAAAAGAAATCAATGAAGTTAAAAGAAGTAACCATGTTTAAAAAACAGCAATCTACTTTTATTGGTTAAATTACGACCAAAAAAATACTTTAAATAGTGCATTTAATTTTAATCTTTTCGGGTTATTCTAAATCTTACATTTTTTTATTCTTTAAAAAAAGCAATGATAAAACTTCGGTTTACTGAAATATAATGGATATATAAATATATATTTAACGTATTAGGAAAATGTGGGATATTTTTAAGATTACTACTGTGATAAACTGACATAGCATATTTAAACATAATTTTTGTTTTTGTTTGTCATAAATTATTAGCTTGAACTATCTTTAATTTTAAAAAAATGAGAAATGTTTTTGAAATAAAAGCCTTAGCAGCGTTTAATAAAGCTTAATATTATTACTTTTACATGTTTTAGTGTTAAATGCACTTGCTTAAACACACTAAATAAAGTCATACTTGTAAAAATGATACTTTTCGGTTAGACGGGCGCCACTGTTATATATACATATGTATATATCAAAAGTTTTCGACCAGCATAAAACGTTTCGATAGTATGTAAGTATAATCATATGAAGAGGAATATGAATTAAAACTTATGCATTTTATAGAAAGTATCAATTAGAAAATTATTTATGGAATAACAAATAGATATCAAAAAAATTTAATTGACACAATTAATGGAAAAGGAAAACACATGTTCTCAAAACTTTCTGGTGATCTTTACAAGTTGCAAAAAAATGATGTTATAATGTAATGTAAAAATGTCAAATAACTATAATCAATAATATTTTCTAGTATTTCGTTCTCATATCTTTACAAATAATTACTGTGGCATATGGACATGGCATCGATTAAATGAATGCTTTATAGGTCATTTATGGCAATCTTTTTCCACTCTTCTTGCAATTTTTGGAGAAAATTCTGCTGAATTGGAATATTTCCAATTCTGTTCATATCATTGATTCAAATTGAGCGATTAAAATAATATATATTTTTTTTTTTTTTTTTTTTTTTTTTTTTTTTGTATTAAAGATACAGGTTTCGAGCTTGCATGCAAGATTTGGGTTATTATAATAAAAGAACTTTTCCTCCAATAAGACAGCAAATGATATTGCAAGATTCCTCTTACATTTCATAATTCTTCATGTCACCTATTGAGGTATCGGACCAAAATCATTTCCACAAAATGCTCTCCACATCACAGGGCAGAAATATTTTTGTTCTACATTTTTCTTGCAAATTGCGCAGAAATTGTCTTCAGAGGTTAGTTTTATCGCAAATGCAGTAGAAATCTACTACGAAATTTTCTGTTAAAAAATATCGGTGTTCAGTTTACGGACCCATTTGGGAGCCCTGACATCACAACGTGTCCTCCGCCATGCTTCATTGTAGAAATAACATATCTAGAATCACATATATTTTTTATCTCATGAGACGTTCTGTTTGCCATCACTCATGAGAAGATTGAACTTATTCATCTGAAAATAGTTTGTTTTACCTGTTTTTACTTACTTTTGCGAAGCAAATGCCAGTTATTTTTATTTATTTATTTATCTTTTCTTACAAAAGATTTTTTAAGACGGACTCTTGCATAAAGTTCTATGTCATGTAATCGTCTTGACACGGTAGACCGACTTATTCCAGCAATATTTTCACTTCGTAATTCACAAAATATTACAATAGCGTTTTTATGCGGATCATAAAAAACTTTCCTTTTGATTAATCTGTACACAGAAATAGTAATTTTCACCAAATTGTAGCAAATCCTGGAGGCCATTGTCATTCTCATATTTAAAACAAAAAATCGCATTAGATTTTCTGAAAGATAAATTAGTCGCAATCGCACGAAAGGATCTACCCATTAGCAATAAATTATCACACGTTTACGAGCAAACACTGTTGAACATTTCAATTTTGAAATTCAGCTACGTTATTCATAGGGATTAATTAACAAATTCTGCCAAATAACTAATATATATATATATATAAAACGAATGAATGACGAATATACGGAAACGTTTGCAGATGCGGATTTCGGATTCCTATCCTTTACATTTAAGGTCTTCCGCTTCCAATCAAAATGATCATGTGGTCGGTGATCATTTGCTTATTCCTAACTTTTGAAGAAATTACCCTTTTTTTTCGCTGAAACGTTTTGGAAAAAAAAGTTAAAGAAATTAGCTAGCCAGAAACTTTCGACCGCCACTGGTCGGTAATTGTATATAGATATGTATATCTATATATTACATATATGTACATATGAGTATATACGCTGTGTATATGTATGTATGAGTATACATATTGCGTCTGGCTATGCCAAAAGTATCTAAATATTTCCATAAATATAAATTTTTTATAGCTCCACATCTTCATAGCTCACTAGTGCGTAAAATAACAATTTATGTACTCACAAACTTCAGTAAACGCAATATTTGACAGATCGAATTTTATTTTCGAAATTAAAAATATATTGCTATATTCTATAAAATATTTTCTTAAATTACTTATTAAAACAGGTTTACTGTTTATTTAAAAAATATTCTTTGAACGTGTAAAATGTCGTTTAAATTGTCAAATACACGCCCTGTATGTCAATTTCAGAATATGCTTGTGTATTATTATAACAGAGCTTTACATTGCTAAATTTTATAGAAACCATAAAATGGTTCAAAAATACATTTATTAATGTATAATTTACACATGAATAAACTTATTTCAATGGAATATTCAAAAATAAGTAAAGAAAAATGTAATGCACATTTTGTGTATTATACTTTGTGTACACATTTTAACTTTATAGCAATGGTACAAATTTTGAATTCCTAATTTTCTTTCAAAAAAATTTGGAAATAAATGGCAGGAAACATGCTTCTGCAATATATTTTTAACGATATTTCCGAAAATAAACGACGGCTGTATGGTAAGTACCTGGCCTTGTTTAGAAAACTACATTTTTATGTCAAAAAAAAAAAAAATACTTTATTGTTCAACATAGTCTTTTTTTAGTTCAATTCGCCCAGCCTTACGCTTTTATATTTTTCATCCCCTCTAAAAATACGATTTCTTCAATCCTTCTAAATAGGCAATTGTGTCAGCAATTGCCTCATCGTTTGAGCCAAATTTTTATTCACAGAGCTACTTTCTCAAATCCGGAAATATAAAATAATTGCCAAATGTTAAATCTTATTAATATTTTGGATGCAGAAGCAGTTCATATCATGATTCATAGAATTTTGCCATGGCGATGACACAGGCGTGGAAGCGTGCATTTTTTTTTTCTTTGCCAAATGCATATGCTTTTTTCTCACAAAATCTTTGAAACGATCCAGTAGTTTGGCATAACATTCTCAATTGACAGTTCTGCCCCTTTCAATGTAATCAACGAAGATTGTACTGAATACAACCCAAAACTCTGTAACCATGATTTTGATTGCAAATAAAGCCGACTTAGCCTTTTATGGCACAGATTGGCCGTGAAAAATCTAATGCTTGAACTGATCTTTAAATGTGGTATACTATGATGAATAATGTTATGAACTGACAACAAAAATCATTTGAATATCGTTTTAACTTTTCCAGACATTTTTTTAAATTGATACACGAGTGTGTTTAATATTAATAGGAAGCATTTGCCGCAGACATTTTGCAGTAAACTGTTCCACATCCAAATAAGCTGTTAAAATATTTTACACCCATTCAGTCGATATGCTCGTAGTCTCAGCAATCTGAAGCACTTCCATTTCCCGATCGTTTATCACAATATCGTGGATTTTTTTTAATCGGTTCGGATGTCGTAACCTCAATTGGACGATTTGGACGTTTTTCATCACAAATGCGATTTTTTCATCACGATTTTCTTATTTTAAACATATATTTCCCTAATTAAATTTAAAATACAAGTTACGTTCTGAAAGAATCATGTGTAATAAAGTACAAACAGTATTAGAAAAATGCAATATAAATTAAGCTTATTGTAATACGATATATTCTAAACATCTCTAAATGTCTTCTTTATCCTATTGTCAGGTGAATATTGATTGAATAGTATGCAAAACAACAACATTCATTATCTTTAAACCATGATATATTTGTTAATTACTAACTTATATGTTTGAATCGCTAGTGTTATTTTTAATAAATTAAAAGTAATTTTTCTAAAAAAATTTTTTAAAAATCCTACTTGAAAGGGTTAATAGACAATGTTAAGTAAAAATTTTACTTTTACATTTCAACAAATTGAACCGTTATGTGTATGAATTAAAATCCTTATGATATGCATAAACATAGATTGTAAATGTTAACAAAAAGTAAATATTTTTTATTTTTAATATTAGAACAATTCTTCGAATACCTAACAAAACAGCGCTATAAATGGTTCCAAATTAATAATTTCTTTGATATTTTCATTCATAATATGATTATTGTTTTAATACCTCTATTAACCTTTGAATCATGAAAGTACACATGAATGCATTGTAGTGAAAAATTTTGATTTTATGCTTTATATGACCTAATATCACAACCTTCATTATTAAACACTGTAAGAAATGTTTCATTATAACATGCTTAAAGAAGCACATTTTAAAAACAGCTTACTTGACTTTCACTAATTATAAATTATTAATTAAAAATTAAGGATTTCCTCTTTAAAACTATTAAAAAATTTATAGTATAGCTATATTCATTTTGTTTGATTACTTTACATGAAATTAATATATTTTCATTCTGTCCTTTTTACTTGTACTAAAGGAAAACTTTTAGCATGAAAGATATTTCATAAATGTTTTAAATATATTTTTTCAAATGTGAAACCCAATTCTTTAAAAAAATATATATTGTACTTCAATTTATTTTATATTGCGATATACATGAATAGGAATTAATATTTTATGTATTACTGTGAATCAGGATTAATTAAAATAGCAAGAGTTATACACTTAAGGGAAAAGTTACATGTTACCTGTAGAGGAGTTTTTATATGATGCACAAGTATAACGCTTTTAATTAAGTAAACTTAAGTAAAAGTTTATTTTTTTTCTCATAAATAATTATTTGGTGTCTTTTACAGCATTAATTTAAATTTCTATGTTCGGTAAATTAAGAGACAAGAAGAAGCAATTAATTTTAATCTTTCTTGAAACGTCCGGTACACGTGTGTAAAAACGTTGTAATTTTTTAAAAACGTTTTACTGCTAAGTTTTATTAAGTTATTTTTATTTCAATAAAAACGCGTAATGTGGTCGCATAAAATGATAGCCGATCAAATTCCTAGTAACGGAGTTGAAACTTCATGTTGAAAAAGTTTTGCTATATTTTTGCTTGTGGATTTTTGTACTTAATGATTTAAATATTGTGATTTCATAGAAAAATTATGTGTTTTTTTTTTTTAATTATTAAAAAATAACAGTTAAGTTAAAAAATCAGTTTTAGCATTCTTTTAACAGATTTTTAAAACAGAATTATAAATTAAATGACTAAGTGACCTTTTTTCAATGTTTTGTGCTGATATAATTTTAAATCCTGTATATTCTCATAATAAAAGCTGGAACATTTTTTAAAGACTATAATCTGCTAAATGCTGTTAATATAAGTGAGACCGTAGCACATTTTCCATAGGGTCAAGTTTTCCAACTCACTTTAGTTTTTTAATGAGTTGCTACATGACGCCAGCGGATGAACTGTCTGGAGTGGCAGTATCGCACACACCATCTAAAAAAGTGATAGTATAGTAACTCCTGTCATTTCGTCCGGAAATCTACTTTTATCAATTTTTCAACGGTAAGTAAAATTTAAGGCCTTTATTACAACGTAAAATAAAGGTACTAACGTTAAACTTAATGTTTTTGCTTATTGCACGTTCTAAAAAATGGTTCTTTCTTCACGTAAATATGCGTTATCTTTGCAAATAACTTACACCACTATCAGTCTAGTAAGTAAAATTCTAAATATGTGGACGGGGCAGAATTATCAACAGCATACGGTGCATGTTACCCACCATATTTCTTCTCGGAAACTGTGCCCCCCACCCCCCATAAGATAGTCTTAACGTATTAAATAGTCATTTTTCTGTAAAAAAGATCGCCAAATAATCATATATGCTATTACCCGTTTGATCATTCAGTCATTTCAGTAAAGCTATCGATATAAAATACAAGATAAATTCAAAACTATAATAAAATGTTAATTATTTTTCAAAATGAATTCATTTAATAAATCTATTTTATTTTAATTTTACTTTTGTAATCATGAGATACATTATTCAGATAGCAGTGTGTATGGGTCAATCCAAAAGCAAATTAGCAGCACTTTGCACAGGTGTTAAAAGTAGTCAATATTATGGCGAGTTTTAAGCATTTGCTAGTTTTTTACTGCATTCTGAAATATTTACAGACTTTCATTTTATGTATACTTCTTTTCTCACAGATCAGTTTCCTCCCCCCACACACTCATAAAACAAACATACTGAAAACATACTGAAAATATCCAATTCTTCTGCACGAACGCAGCACTTCTAAAGAAGATGCTTCCCAAGTTCTACACGAAATTTCCCTATTGCTATAGTAAGAGTTTCTTTTCATCGAAGCAATTTTTATTTGCACTAAAAGAAGGTTGCAATTTGAAGCCATAAATAGGGGAAACTTCAAAATAATCAGACGAAAGGGGGAAGAAAAAAGGAAATTCAATTCAGCCCTGGATTCTTTTTAGACCTTCCTATCGAAAGTGGAACTTATTAACATAGTTTTTTATATTACTGTTATGCTACTGTGTGTTTAGTTAACAATAAAAAAATTATAATTAAAAAGCAACATTTATTACCTCTGATTTACCATTTAAATTATAATTGGAAAATTTGCTCCTATACAAATTCAATAAGGTGGTAAACTTGCCCGGCACGCTGAGCACATTTCCCAATGTAACATGCTTAGATTTAATCATTTTCTATTTAAAACTACATTGCCTTTTTTGAAAAATAATCGTGTCTTTTTCTAGAGAAAGGTATAGGGACTAAAGTAATATCCTGTAGATCTTAAAATAGATAAAAATCCGCTATAAACCTCCAACTACAATTCATACTCTAAATGTTTTGAACTATTTGATTTTATATATGTATTAGTTAAAATTTCTAAGATCTAAATTTTGAAATAATCATATTATAGTTAAACTTATAATAAGATTGTAATATTAAAATTATAGGATATATTTTCCACAGATTGTAATTTATACTAAAAAAATTTAAACTTCGGTATAAATTATAACGCAGTAGTACTTTTTGTACCAAGACACCGTAAAGATAATGTATGTGTCAGAAAGAAGTAATGTCAGATTATCCCGTTAAAACTTTGTTTTATCGTCCATTAAATTTTTACAGAGTTCAAAATTGCGGCTTTCATTGATTAGACACTTAAATTGAGATAAAATTAAAAATTAAATCTTTAAGATTTAATATTATAAGCTTTCAATTATGCATCATTGTAAGAAATTTTTTATTGTCATATGGTCAAAGCAGTATATATTAAAAGTAGTATACCATTTGTCAATGTTACTTGTTAAGTAATAAAATTAAAAAAATAACTTTTTTTAAACTTTAAAATATTCTAATGTAACTCCGTACACATTTTAAAGTTACAGTTAAGCACTGACGATCTTTTATTTTTTCTTCTTTACATAAAAAGAATATATTTATTTTAATATAAGAATAAAATATTTCATTAATTATTGAAAAAAAATGTTTCCATGAAAACTCACTTTGTTTAATTCGGAATATGTTATACTGCGTTACAAATTCATAATATTTATATGAATACATATTTATATGAATACATTTTCATACATGTTTATATAAATTGAGATTAATTATATTAGCAAAAGTTTTACACAGCAACATGCTTGCAGAAATTTCATATATAAAAAAAGTTTTAATTAAGTGGCTTTAAAAAAAGTTTATTTCTTTCCTCATAAAAAAATGCATGTTGTCCTATAAAACATTGTTATAAATTGTGATCTTCCGTAAATTAAGAGACAACGAGAAGAAGCAATTAATGTCTAAGCTGTGATATACGCTCTTCCTATTTTCTTCATAAATTTTTTTACGAAACACCTGTGTGCTTTAAAGTAATCCAAAATAATCCAAGGAATCAAGCTTTGATGAAATAAAAGTTTAATTAAACACACGGAACACAAATGATAGGGACGAATACAGCAAGACTTGAACACAGACACACAAACAATTAAATATATATATGTAAATATCCGGATTTCGTATTTCTTACAAGAACTTCTAACTACTCTTCTTTCACAACAGATCGATCTCGTGCCCGAAGCACATACATATCCCGATTTTTGGATAATATTTTTATTCTGTTTACCTGCATCAGACATTCGCAGGTCTACCTCTTACCTCCGCACACACACCTCTCTCTCTCCGCGTTCGTAACCCCTTCCTCTCCACACACACTCGTCCGCTGGTCACGTGACTCAAGAGCGGGCGCCGATAAATAAAACAAAAAAACACATCATCAGTCATCACACCCCCCACGCAAGATTGAAAATATGGTACACACTTATTTTAAATCTGAAATTCGACTGATGATGTTACACTATTTAACAATGATTTCCCAAATTATAATATGTATATATAAAAAATAACACCACAAATACAACCGTATCCGGAGAAGGCACATCTTCCAGGGTTCTTCCTATCTGCTAATATAAAATAGAATTAAATTAATACTTCATATACACAATATAACATACAATTCACAAAAGGCAATACACAAAACTTAGTAAACATTAAACAGGACACTAAGAGCTGCTGAAAAAAAAATGCATATTGTTCCACACTCTTCAAGGAATGTTCAAACACTGGGTGCTTCAAAAGTTGTTGAATGTCTTACATAGTGTCCAAGCGTGATAAGGCATCAGCATTGATTAGTTTGGCACCCGGGCGGTGCGAAATCTTAATATCATACTTTTGTAAGGCTAATGCCCATCGCTGCAGTTTTGAAGATTGAGGGGCATTTTTGGTGATAAAAGTTAATGGATTATGGTCCGTAATAAGTTCCACAGGTGAACCGAAAATCCACGTTTCAAATTTTTTCAAACTCCAGATCACTGCATAGGCCTCCCTTTCAATTGTTGGCCATGCCTGTTGAGTTTTGGGGAGTTTTTGACTGGCGTAACTTACTGGATACACTACTCCATCTCTTCTCTGCGATAAACAGGCTCCGATGCCGATTGCAGATGCATCACACTCTATGATGAAAGGTAACCCGATAATAGGAGTATGCAGACTGGGCGCTTCGATGAGACCTCTTTTTAACGCGTTGAACGCCTGGTCATGCTCTACTGACCAGCACAAATTCTCTGGACTGTCCTTTTTTGTCAGTTCAGTGAGGGGATATGCTGTTTCAGCATATTTTGGTATATAATCTCTATAGTAATTGCACAATCCTAAGACACTTTTTAGTTGCTTCTTGGTTTGAGGCACAGCTAACTTACGGATGGCCTCCACTTTTTCCGGATCGGTCCGATGGCTGCCGGACCCAATGATATGGCCTAAGTACTTTATTCGGGGTTTTGAAAATTCACATTTTTTCAAATTGACGGAGAATTGTATCTGTGATAGTTTGGAAAATATCTTCTCTAAATGCACCAGGTGTTCCGCGAACGTTTCGGAAAATACTGCTATGTCATCGATATATGCCCTAGCAAAGTCCTGGTATTCAGAAAGCGCTCTGTTGATTTCTCGTTGAAACGTCGCAGCAGCATTCCTCAACCCAAAAGCCATGACCTTGAAGCGATATTGAGCTCTATGAGTCTTAAAACATGCTAATTTTTGACTCTCTTCTTCTAATGGTATGGCCCAGTAGCCTTTGAGTAAGTCCAAAGTGGAAATGACGTTGGCCCTGCCAATATTAAATAATAGATCAGTAGAATTTTCCATAGGAAAATCATCAACCTTGGTGATTGCGTTCAGTGCCCGAAAATCTACGCAAAGTCGTAGCGTTCCATCTTTCTTCATCACGCACACTACCGGATGCGGTGCTTCTTCATCACTTTCTTCAATCAAACCTAATTCTAGTAATTCTTGAATTTGTTTGTCTACTTGAGGTTTTAGGGCCTCTGGAATTCGATAGACATAGGGTTTCTTCTTCTCATTATCATTTAATCTTATTTTGTGTGCACCAACTTTTGCTATTTGCATTTTCTTTGAAAACAATTCTTTATATCTAAACAATAAATCTAACATCTTTTCTCTTTCTACGTTTTCCAAATGATTTAAATTTACTTCTTCGATTTTAAAATAGTTCGAGTTATCCTTTGTACTAGGGGTGGGATGGACTTCCCCTAATTCTTCTTCATTCTCAAAAATTACCCCCACTGCTTGTACCCTAGGAGTAAATTTCCTTATCTTATTCACGTGAACATTTTTAATGTTTCTGTTCGTTAACCTGACTTTGTAAGAATCGGGATTACACCTCGCCACTATTTCGGCTGGCCCTGTCCATCTAGCATAAAGTTTATTACTAGAGTCTGGGATTAATAAATATACCTGCTCCCCCGGTCTAAATTCCTTATAAATTGCCCTTCGATTCGCATACTTCGCATACGCGCCCTGTTTAACCTCCGCTACTAGTGAAGCTTGTTCCGCCGCCTTTTCTAAGTTAATTTTTAAATCCTGAAGGTATTCGGTTGCACTTTTCCCGAGATTTATAGGTAGTGGAATTTCGCCCGACCATGTAGATTTTAATACCGCCAATGGCCCCCTGGCCTCCCTTCCATACATCAACTTAAATGGCGACACCCCCGTCGTACAGTTAGGAATCTCCCTATACGCAAATAATAAATAAGGGATGTGTTTATCCCAATTTTTAGGATCGCTCCGAATGATATGGTGCAACATGCGTTTCAATACCTGATTATACCGTTCAACCAATCCCGAACTTTGTGGATGTCCCGGTGTTGCAAATCTAGGAGCCGCCCCTAGCCTAGCCTGAAATTCCTGCATTAAACCTGATACAAAATTTCCCCCCTGATCACTTGCTATTACGCGGGGTATCCCTGTCCGCATAAATATTTCTAACAGCGCATCACAAGTAACCTTAGCCGAAATTGTTCTTAACGGAACCGCTTCGGGCCACCTACTGTGTTGGTCAACCAAAGTAAGTACATATTGATGTCTACGCGCCGAAGGTGGTTCAATTTTCCCAATTATATCAATATTTACAACGTCAAATGGGAGCTCCGGTCTTTCAATCGGAAGAATCGGTATCTGATCACTGGCTCTCTCCCGGCTTCGCAACTGGCAGTCCTTGCACGATTTACAATACTCCTCTACATCCCGTGACACGCCTGGCCAAAAAAATGAATATCGAATTCTTTCTTTCGTTTTCCTTATACCAAGATGGTTCGCAAAGATTGATTCATGTGCAATCCTTAAAATTTTCTCCCTCCTAATTTTAGGCACTACTAATTGCATGACTTGATCTCCCGAAACATTTTCCCTATGATAAAGTAAATTATCCACCATAACAAACCCATTTTTCCCTTGTTTTGCATCTTTAAATGCCCCCTGTAAAGATTCGCAATTCTTTTGTTGCTCCCTGTAAATGGTCGTTTCCGACTGCTGATTCGAATTTAAATCCTCGCAATCATTTTTCGTTCCAATACAATTAATAATCAAATTCTCTTCAAAAGATTCATTTTCAACCTGCAAACATAAATATTTATCACTCGAATTTTGTTCTTTTTTCTTTTCCAACGATAAATTTTCATCCCCCCTTTTCGATTTCGTCTCACTTGTTGGTGCCAGACTGTCGGCTATTCTTTTCCCTTCCCCAATTTGCAATGATTGTAATAACTCATAAACCTTCGGAGTAATAATACATGAACTACATAATTTATCTGTCACTGCAAATAATACATCCACACTGTTAAATAAACAATTTGATTCACTCATGTTTAGAGAAACCGGTAATGTTACAAGATCAGCAGTAATTTGCTCGCCAAAAGCTGAAATCAACTGAATTGATGAATTTTCATTATTTTTAAATGATTCTGGTATTTCATTCGAATTTATAACGGGAATCTCAGCAGCGCTGTCAATTAATGTTTTTATTTTTTGTTTCCCCACCCAAATTTCATCGTATTGCAATGGTTGAGTACTTATTGCGTCATTTTCAAAGCATAAAGCTGTCACTTTCGCTATCAACCGTTCGTCTTTATTTTTTCCGGTAGAATCTTTTTTCATTTGATAATGAGAATTTCCCGACCTCTCTTTTTCTTTATTATTAGGACAAAACCGTAAATGAACGATTTGACGGCACAATTTACACACAGACTTTTTCCTATCATTACGCGAATTAAAATTATTTCTTAGATGCGGTAGAATATATTTGCCAGATCCGAAATCATCAGAACCGCGACAATTTGTTGATTTATCATATAACTCAGAAAAGGTTCTACCTTTTGATGTAAACCAATTATCGCATAATTCCGCAATTTCCCGCGCTTTTAACCAATTATCTAATTGTTTTATTTTGACATAGCTTCGCGCCTCTGAGTCTAACGCATCCATTAATCTATCACTAACTATTAATTCATTAAGTGCATCAAAATCATTTACCTTTCTAAGTTCGCAATAAAAATCCCAATTCGCTCTTAACCTAGATGCGAATTGCATATGATTTTCATTTTTCGCCCTCTTTGCCGAAAGAAAATTTTGAAGACAAGCTTCAGGGGTGGGTTGAAATTCTTTTAAAATTAAAGCTTTAACCTTTTGATAATCCTTCATTTCATCTGAATTTGCATATACTAATAAATGCGCAGCTTTTTCCCCTACTAAATTAAACAGTATTTCAACTTTCAAATCTTCCGCGACATTCTTTAATTCAAACGCCCTTTCGAGCGTAGAAAAAAATAAATTCCACGATTCAGATTTGGTAGGAATCGCAATAGTTAAAGTTTTAACGCTTTTAATTAGAGCTTCTAACGAATTAGTTTTGGGATTTTGTCCATCCCCCCCACCATCAGAATTTCTGTTCTCAGACTGCAGTTTAGCCATTTCTAATTGGTGTTTGATAACTTCTAATTTCGTTTTTTCTAATTCTAACGCTGTTTTCTGCTCAGAATTAACATATTCTTTTTCATTTTTAAGGGCCTCTGCTTCTTGTTTCTCTTTTGAAATGCGGTCTGATACCGTTGTAACAAGGAATTCTTTTACAAAATCGAAATCCTTCTCGTATTGTTCGCTTCCTTCGATTAATGCCTTTAAATCCACTATTCTATGATCTGGCTCTACTTTTAATCCTAATTCTGTGGCTACTATGACCAGGTCTTCTTTTTTTAACCCTTTAATGCTGAACATATTCTTTTTTTTTTTTTAACTATTACTATCTTTATCAATAATTATAATCACTAAATAATATAATCATTCATTATAATCATACACTAGAATATACTCAGAACAATACTTGTTTTCAATTCTAATACGATTATCTCTTTAGAATCATTGCAAACATATTCATTAATCTAATATTCATGAATCTTCAGTTAATAAACAAAAGTTATAAATTTCAACTTTATTTCCAAAACTATAAAAAGTGGTTTCACTTACCACTGGTTCTTGCGAAGAGAGCGTGAGATATACGCTCTTCCTATTTTCTTCATAATTTTTTTTACGAAACACCTGTGTGCTTTAAAGTAATCCAAAATAATCCAAGGAATCAAGCTTTGATGAAATAAAAGTTTAATTAAACACACGGAACACAAATGATAGGGACGAATACAGCAAGACTTGAACACAGACACACAAACAATTAAATATATATATGTAAATATCCGGATTTCGTATTTCTTACAAGAACTTCTAACTACTCTTCTTTCACAACAGATCGATCTCGTGCCCGAAGCACATACATATCCCAATTTTTGGATAATATTTTTATTCTGTTTACCTGCATCAGACATTCGCAGGTCTACCTCTTACCTCCGCACACACACCTCTCTCTCTCCGCGTTCGTAACCCCTTCCTCTTCACACACACTCGTCCGCTGGTCACGTGACTCAAGAGCGGGCGCCGATAAATAAAACAAAAAAACACATCATCAGTCATCACAATTCTTAAAACACCCATTAAAGCGTAAAAACTTTTTTTCTTTATGAAATGTATCTTTGTTATACATTATTTAGCTATTTCGGTTCTCATAAAAATACATAAAGTGTCTCTTAAAATGACAGTAAAGCCAAAACGTAATAAAAATTTTAAAACTCCGTTAATGCTTAAAAGCTTTAGTTTTATTTTCAATCTGGATTTTTGCACTTTATGCTTTAAATATTGCTATTGCATAGAAGAATAAAGTAGGAGTTTATCTATTTAACAGTTAGTTTTTTTAAAAATATATGTACTATGTTTATAGGGTAATGGTTAAGTTAATATTTTCTGCAGTGTTTTCGCACATTGCATATAATTTTTGACGCTATTATTAATTGGGCAAAAAAAAATTCAATTTAAATGTTGTTGCCAATATAAATACAGTCTGTTACAAAATTACAAGAACACAACATATATTTCTATTTAGTTAGTTAAAGAAATATTTAAATTTAAATAAAGAATACTCTGCGTTAGTACATCAAGTTTTTAGAAAAATGCACACAAAATTCACACAAATGAAATTAATTCGGAAAAAAAATAAAACATCAATATAACAAAAAAATGTCAAAAATAACTGTTACAAATTTATAGAACCACCTATGGGAAAGACAATTTTCTGAAATTTTAAGTACGATGTTGCTCTGACATTTCTCTGAATAACTTCAAACACACGATCAGTTAAAGAGTTAATTAATTTGCAAGGAAATATTCGGGAATATTGTTCTATTCCTCCATAATGTCATTTCTATTTCATATCTTGAATGATATTGTTTATTATTTTCACACACCTGGCAAGACAAATAGCCCCACAAGTTTTCTATGGGGTTTAGGTCAGGGCTTCAACTTGACCAAGGTAAAACATTAATCTTTTCTCTTTCAAGCCAATCTTTTGCTGATTTTGATCTAAAATTTTTAACAGTGTATATACAATTACAAGTTAAAAAGAAAGTATTGAAAGAAGAAGATGTATTAATACTAATTTTTACCCCTTCACTGACAGAGTCGTTTAAGGTAGTAATTGTTCTTGATGATTTGATTCGTTTTAATTTTTTGGCAATGCACAGATACATCAACAAACAAGTAAGAAAAATCATGCGTTAAGCATAGATTATGAAGCACTTTCCAACACTTAATGAAATCTTTAACAAAACTTTGTTATTTAAGGAAATAATAGTGTATAGCCAAATATACCCAAATATGTATTCCAGTACATTAGAACAGCCCTGTATTTCATATGTTAGTATATACATTAGCTTAGCAAGAAAATACCCAGTAGCTTGAAATTTCTTTTTCAGCAATTCATACTATTAGATGGAAACATACTTGACTACTTTTGTTCAGCCCTGTAGTTTATATTGTGCCTTTATTTCACGTCAGCATTAGGCTAAAATTTATTGTAAACTGAAACACTTTTAAAACAACTGAAATCACATTCTCATAAATCATCATTCATAGGCGTCCATGTACCGAATTCTTTGCGTGGCCCTGTATATCCCTTTACCTATATTCTGCAAACATTTCTCAGTAAATTGAATGCAGCTCAGCGTAAAAATGCATAGCTTATTTAAGAACCACGTTTAAATAATTTACGCTCATATCCTGAATAAAATTTCATATAATTATTCAGGTGAGCTCTTTTGGGTAGCCCTGTATATCAACTATAACATTTATACACACCATATAATGTGCATATATTTAGCGAAATATAAACGCGAATATCATAATTAAAATGAATTTCATCCCTCCATCAGCCATATACGGTAGACATATACCATAGACATATACGGTACTTCGGAAAGAATATACTATTTGAAATCTTTTGTATGGCCCTGTAAATGCTATGTACTTCATATTATGAAAGACAGTAGCGTATAATTTATACTAAGCTTCAGTGACATATATCAATTTTATTATACATGAAAAAGCTTAACACTAGAACCGCGGGACTTTCGGTATACCTAGAACCGCGGAGCGGGTCAATTTGACCCGATATGAAAAAGTATATATAAATATGTCCAAATACTTAATTTGGTTAGTTAAAGATTATAATTTCTTATAATAATCAATATTTCTTAGTATTTATATTATATTTTACACATAAAATCAGCAAAAATTTCCTACATTTCAGAAAATGGCATTATTGGAAATTACATTTCATTAAATATGATAAAAATATCTTGAACAAATGTTGAACAAATACGGAATATATATTTTAATCATAAACAAACTTTGTCTTACTAAACATTAATAAAAATAGATTATCCCATTCGAATAACTTTAGATATAAAATATAAGAATAATTTTAAAAGTATATATAAATTAAAATTTGCTTAGTAGATTTATTGATTTATCTTATACAATTTATTGTATGCATTGCTTGAAAAACATGGTGAAATATTTTGCACATTTAATAGAAATGTATGTGTACATTATATTTTTTAACAATTATCTTTAGTTTTATTTTCCCTTTTTTAAATTGTGATAACGAACTCTTTTATTCTTAATTTGCGTTTTCATCGCTTTTTGTGTTTCTTCTTGTGCAAATGACAAGTTTATTTATTTTTTTTTTTTTTGGGGGGGGGGGAGAAAGGAGGAGGGAGAGAGATAACAAATTGGTCTCTTACGTCTTCAACTAAGTCTTGAATAAATTGACATATGCTAATAGATAATAAACATATACAAATAGACGCATATTAGCTAATTTTCCGGTTACGATTTACATAAAATTCAAACATTGATAGTAGCAAAATACAAAATATTATAAATTGCATTCCCCGGCCTCCAATAAGAATCAGGCTTGACATATGCAGCCTTCCTGTCATCTGGGAAATCACACAGCTACATTGAATTTAGTTGCGTTGTACTAAACAAGAGTATTTAGTATTTTGTAGAATTATCTAAAATTCCATCAGTTAGATATAGACTGCTAAGCAATAGAGCATCTTTACACTTCTTTTCTTGGTAAACAGCTACGGTGATACCTAAATGTGTTCGCAGAGTAGCCGAATGCATTTCCGATTTTGACATTTTAACAGAGACTTGTATTTCTCGTCTTGGGCATATTACAGTTTCTATAAGGCAGTTTTTTATTAGCATCTGCAAGCAACTAGAACATAATACAATACTGAATTTATCTGATTTTGGTAGACTTGTACTGCTTCAACCTATTCACAGATTTTAAAAGAAATAAGTTCTGATCTATTCTTATGTTAGGTTCTTTTATGTAGTTAGTCTTGCAATTTTCATTGCCACTTCTTTATTTCCAGGTGTTGAATGCGCAACTTATTACTTATTTATATTTCAGATTTTCATGAGCATGAAGTTCAAATTTTCTCAATTGTGATCAAATTTTCAATTCTTTTTTTTTTCCGATTTTTTATCAGATAAATATCAGAAACTTTCCTTTAATACTGATAAATTTTCATTTACATTTTAATGAAAAAGTCCATTAAAGTTGTGAGTATAGGCAGAGTTAGAATTTAATTTTCAAAACTGGAATTTAATCTTCTTCATTTACAGACAGTTATTCATCCTCAATCATTTATATTCTCAATCATAGTTGTTAATATTCAAAAACTTCTTTGACATTAATATTGAGACATCAGAAATCTTATCTATAATTTCAATAAATGCATAATAAAAGCAAATTTAATATTACTTCTAAATACTTGTTGCAATTTTCCACAGCAATAATCCATTTTTCTCATCAAAAATATAAGATCATGATTAAAAATTTTCACAATCTCCTCTGCCAATTCTGCCTATTAGAGAAATTAAGAGTGAGACAGATATACATACTAATTACTTCCGAAAAAATGCATCTATTTTGCCATTTATGCGTAAAAAATTATTACGGGTCAAATTGACCCGTTTCGCGGTTCTAGGTATAAGTAGTTATAACTGAAAAAATATTTATGTTATTAGCTATTAAATACAAAAAGTTGTTGTTTACCTTAAAATATTAAAAGTCAGAAAAGTAACATTTTTTCAATGAATACTTTAACCGTGGCAAGAAATTAAACATCGATTTGGGTCAAATTGACCCGCTCCGCGGTTCTAGTGTTAATATATTTAAAATATGTCACACATAATTCCCCCTTTTACCATTATCTAATGGAATTCTTTTGTGTGACCCTGTAAATGAATAATAGCTACATTTTCACCTTATATTTTATAGGATGCATATTTTAATATGTTTGGCAGGGTATAACATCTTTAAAATTCCTTTGAAATGATTTTTCCCCATAGGCTGTAATGTAATAGGAAACTTTTGATTCGCCCTGTAGATAAACTAATCATGGTAGAAACTTCATTTTCGATAGGACTTGTGCTAGGGTAAAAGTCAATAACGTCCTAAAATTTCATGGCAATCCGAGTATATTAACGATTTTTCCCCATGGGCCGTAATGTAATGGAAAACTTTTGATTCGCCCTGTAGATAAACTAATCATGGTAGATACTTCATTTTCAATAGGGTTCGTGCTAGGGTAAACCTCAATAACGTATAAAAATTTCATAGAAATCCGAGTATATTTACGGGAGTTAGAGCGCGGACAGACGGACAGACGGACAGACGGCCATCCGGACAGACGGACAGACGGACAGATAAACCGAATGCATAAGCACTTTTCAACTTTGTTGGAAACTACTAAAAAAGGACATAGCTCGAAAAATCAATTTTAAGCCCCATTCATAATGCTTCTTTGCTTTTATAGAGTTTTTCCAAAAACATATTTAAAATAAAACAACCTGTTACACTTTAAAAAACTATGGAATGACCAACTCTGATGTACTTGTCATTATTAAAGCTATTTTAATATTTTTCCGTGGAAATAAGATTTAACATTCTTAAACATAAAAGATATACTTAATTTTAAAAAAAATAACAGTTCAATATGAGCCTTTGCATTTTAAAAGTGAAATCCTTGTCAAATGTTAAGTTTAATTCCTTAAAAAAATCAATGAATTGGTACTTTAGAAACTTTTTTCCACATTTCCACCAGAATTTTTTTATACTATTGTTAGCGTACATAAACGTTTTATTAATAACTATCAAGTCCAATTTCAAGTTGATAGCCTAAACATGTAGGGAAAAGCTGGTAGGGAACTAAAATGAATTGCAAATGAAACGAAATGTTAACCATATATTCAGTGGGCGAAAAAGCAACATTTTAGACCTATTTAAAGAAAAAATTCCGAAAAAATATTTTTTGGTGATTTACACTGCATAGTGAAATCTTGAATTTCAGATATAAAGAGCATAATCTTTAAGAGCTGGTAGGGGGCTATTGATGAATTCCAAACAAAAAGAAATTTTAACCTTATATTCAGTGTGCCAAAAGGCAACTTTTTAGACCTATCCAAAGAAAAAATTCCGAAAAAAATTTTTTTGGTCTTTTTCACTCCACCCTAATGTACATAACATAATCAGTTTTAGAAAAGTTTTTTTTTGCAGACTTTTAGTTATTTTTAAACTCTTCTATGTGAGTATCTATGACATAAAAGTAAAAGCCAGTTCCAATTTTCAGTGCTTATCTCTGATAATTCTCTATAAATCGTAATTTAGAATGATTTCACAATGTTTTTGCTTATTCCATCATGTTCAATTCAAAACTGCAACATTTCAATTGCGAGATTTTACATCTTAACCCCCTGACCACCGAGCTAAAGGGCAAAAATGCAATGTTGTTATATATATATATATATATATGTATTTGTATATTGCATCTTACATTATATATGTATACCAATGATGGAGATATTTAGAATACACTACTTATTTTTACTTTCTTCTATCTTTGCTAGAAAAAAGTATTGAATTTGTAAAAATTTTCGAATTCCGGTTATCGATGGAAATACACATTTTAGAGGCCAGAGATCCCGAAAAACTTGTTTTTTACAAAATGTCCGTATGTGACAAAAGATTTGTGGGCACTCTTTGTCAAGAATTAGTGCACAGAATTTCACAAAACTTTACATTCTGTCATATCTTGATATTAATTAGATCTGATTAGTTTTTTGTACATATAGTTCAAAAGGTGGCGCTGCTATGCTGCATCATTCACAGTTTCCCCAATAACCATATCTCTAGAACTAGCGCATGGATTTTTAATATTTTAGATTTAGTTAGTACTTGATATAGTTGGTGTTGATTATGTTTTCTTGTAAATCGCTCGACATGTGGCGCTGCTATGGTACATTATTCGTGATTATATCAATAGCTCTATCACCATAACTAATTCGCAAAATTTCACAAAACTTTAGATTCTGTAACACTTAATATAATCTAAATTTGATTATCCTTTAGTGTATAATACTGAACAGGTAGCGCTGCTGTGTGGCATTGTTTACAATGCCCACAATTGCCATTTTCAGCAACTACTGCATTAATTTTCATAAAACTTTATATTTAGTTAGTATTTGATATAACACGGCAATGTCTGCGTTTTACTGCAAATCGTTCAATAGGTTGTGTTACCATAGTGCATTATTTGTAATTATCACAATAGTTCTATCTAAAGGACTAATGCAGGAATTTTCATACAACACTAAATTCTGTTAGTTTCTGATATAGATTGGTGTTGTTTAGATTTTGGTATAAATCTTTTAACAGATTGCGATGCTATGCAGCATTTTTTATCATTTCTCAATAAATGTATCTCAAGGACTAATGCATATATTTTCAATCAAACTTCAGATTAGTTTGTACCTGATAAAAAATTAAACTTGATTAGTTTTTGGTGTGCATCAACGAGTACATATCGCTGTTATGAAGATTTTTTAAAGATTTTGCAATAGCTGTAGTTCAAAAACTAATGTGCGGATTTTCATCAAACTTTAGGTTCAATTAGAAGTTGTCATAAGTTGTCGTTGATTAGATTTTGGTCTAAACCACGTAACCGATGGCACAGGTATGCTGCATTTTTCAGGAAGTATTAACATGTGTAAGATAAAAGAAAGTTTTAGATTGCCGCAACTTATTTGTTCATACAAAAATAGAAAAGAATCCAACTATTCTGTACTAATTGAAAAGAAACACTGTTCGGTTTAGCGGGAATTGGGAATGGCCAAATTCTATTAATAATTATCAACGTATTCGCTTTTTAAAGCATAAGTAAAATGCGGGCAAATCTGCTAGTTTTACTCTTTTCAGCGTTGATTAAGTGATGGTGAACAGCTCTCTTATTTCTAATACCATAATTAAAAAATCACTTATAACTTATAATAGGCCCTTCAAATATCCATATAGACCGCTTTTCCCCCTTTCTCTCCCTATACCACGCGGTTGGCTGTCCACGGGTGGATAATTTTCGTAAATTTCTGTAGACAGCTGTAGTATCATATCAGTAAATACTCCCTTTTTCCACACGTAAATTTTAGTCAATAATGAAAAAAATATATTACTTATTCCATTGTGTGATCTTCGTCAAAAAAAAAAAAAAAAAAAAAAAAAAAAAAAAAAAAAAAAAAAAAAATGCTTTTACTTCTTAAGTGTGTGAAAATTAATTATGTTTTGAGTTCAGCTGTGATTATAAAATGTTTCTACAGAATTGTATAAATAAGGCCACACATACACTAAGTAACCAGTTTTCATTCCAATTTAGTTTCAGTAATTTTCGTGAAGCTTACGGTCCATATATGTTTTCTAAATTCTTTGTATAACAATAAATCAATGTTTTTTCACGAACGTTTTTTTAATTTGCTCTATTATACAGTTAAAAAATCGTTTTTTTTCCTGAATTCTGTACGGAAGAGACGGATTTTTGCTGCATACCCTATTGTATACAGCGTTTTCCATATACGTAACAATTTTATTAGTAATCTGCATCTGCTTTAAGATGCCGCTGTGCCACTCTTGTTTATAATCATAGTGGGGCATTTCCATACAAAAGTATACATTGATCAAAACAAAAATTCGGGGTACATTTTACAAATTAATTTTTGAAATTTATGCCAGGACTTCATATTAGTGTTTTCGATTAAATTTTTTTATTTTAAATTCACCTGGCGACAGTCTACATAAAAAAAAAAGTTTGAGAAGTAAAATCCTTGCAGTTGTGTTCAAAAAGTACTTTTGAAGAATACTTGAAAAAAAAGAGATAATTGTCGAACATTTCGCATTCTTTTAAATAAAAGAATGCATGTAGTGTAATATTTAATCGATTACAGAAACTTTAAAGTCTTTTCTTGATAATAATGCATGAAAAATGAAGTCTTGTGTTGTAGTCAACCGACATTTCAAATAGTGGATCGTGCTCGATATTTTTTTGAAAAAGCTATCAAATATCAATAGCTATGTAATTAGAATCATTCTGCATAATAAAACAATTATTAAATTTATTGGTTTAGTCATTTTTAAAATAAATATTTAAAAACATTTCAGATATTTCATCTCAGTTACTCCGTCACATCAAATGCAGGTAAGCCCTTCGCGACGGGAGCACTTTACGAAATTTTTAATGATTTGTCACCGGATTTTTAAAACAGAATTTCGTGCCTTATTCAATCGAGGAAGTGTTCCGATTGAATAAGACAAATTTTACAGTAATATTTTACCGGTGGAGATAAATAAGCATTCTTAAACCTTTTTGCGGCAGGTATACTTGTCGCTCGTCCCGAAGGGGTTAATAACTTCAACTTTAATACTGATAGTGTGGTGGTTACTCGATAACCCCTGCCATATTTTTATTTTAGTTCAATTGTATCAACTATTTTATTAGCCATCATTCCTTTTTTTTCATTAATGTTCTCATTTTAAATATTATTTCGATTTCGTCTTTTTGATGCCGTCTCCTGTAAATATTTCTTCCTTACGTAGCTTATCGAATGTTCTAAAACGGTAAAATCTTCTTTGAATTCATTCCTTCCGGTTTAAAAAGCTTCTAGAAGCTTCTCCAACGTTCTATGGGTGGTTACTTCCGTTTAATCAAGCCCTCCCCTTGGCCTATGAAATTAAATTCTACAGGTGACGTGATTTAAGCAATTAGGTGCCTGGCCACCTTTTTGGCTTTCCTTCTTTAAGAGTATTATCATTTTTTTCCTATTAAATTCATATTTCCTTATACATTTGTACGGAGCTTGGCTTTTCTCTCTCGCTTCGCTCATTCTATTTTTGCCAACTTGGCGTGTTGCGAGATTACAGCAACCCTTTCTCTTTGCACTCCCCTCTGTGACGGCCGTTAGTTAGTTGAGTGGAGGTTTTGCAGTGCGTAAGACACCTCTATCTGCTCCGGCCTTATCCTTCTGGTGATTTGTCGGCCGTTATAAAAGTTCGTATAAGCTGCCGTGAACACGATGGAATCAATTGTGCATTTATACAATATTGATGGAATGTTCTGGTGTTATATTAACCATGATGCTTCTATGTCTTCTTTTTCATTTCATATTATTTACGAAAATCATATTCTTGAAAAATTTGATGAAGAAATAATTATTATTCTCGCATAAAAAAATGAAATTTCGATTTTGGAGGATTTGCTTTTTAAAATGAAATGTATTTGTAATTAAAAAAAATGGCATCCCCAAGAGAAATAGAGAGATCTCTCCAGAAGTATATTTTTCCTTTTATGATTGAAGATTTTTGCAAATTTATGTCTGATCTATAATATCAAGATAGATCGTTCTTAATATGTGTTTTCATAACGAAAAATTATTTATGAATTACTATGGCATTATTCTTCTTCATATATAAAGAAAATATAAATAAAGTTTTTCTTCTTCAATCTACAACAATCGTCTCAAATGATTTTTCTTCTTCATTTTGTTTCACTCATCATATTCGTCAAGACTCAGGTAATATCTTTTCATTTTTATTATTTTCTTTCAAGTGTTTGACTTAATATTATTATCAAAGAATCTTCTTCAAAGAACTTTCAAGGTATATTTTTGTCATGTCCTTTTTTGGGTATTTTGCTGGCCCTCATTCAGCACATTGTACTAAATACCACTATGATCATTGGCCTATATGTCGGAACGAAAGCTACAAGCGTTCCCACACTCTTTCTATACACAACAGTCAATCTCCTTTAGTACCTTGAAAACACAACAGATAGGTTACTCTGAATTTTAGTCTTTTGCTGCTTGTACATAATTTTTAAGATACGCATTAGTTAAAAACCTGAAAGGTTTCCTAATTCACTAAAGTTTCCGGTTTTATGTAACAGGTTAGAGTCATGATTTGCTAAATGTCATACCTTCAAACACAATGAATTACTCAAGATGAAAAAAATAAAATATGTAAAAAAATGTTTGAGATATTTTGTTTAAACTTTTAATCAGTAACATACATTTGAAAACTGAAAAAAAAGTTTTGTTTGAAAACTGCTTTAGAGTAGTTGTTTTAACGTCATTCTACAACCCCAAGGGTTTATTCCGTCAAATATATGATTGTCCACTGTCTGAATTAATCGTTTATGGCCCAATAGTACATTAAAATTCCATAAAAGTGACTTGTTATAAAATATATTTAACACATCTGTTAGTAGTGCCACAGATTAGAATAAGTTATAGATACTTTCCAGAAGCGTTACTGATTTGCACAAAAGAAAAATGTTTGAAAAAAGGATTGCTTTTTCATTTGTATCAATATAAATAAATTGAATAATACAACAATCGTAGTAATAAAAATTATTATGAAAGATAGACATTTGTTTCAAGTAATTATTTTAAAATACACCAGCTTTAAAAATGATAATTTATTATATCATCGGCGCATCTAACAGGAAGTTAACAATTTCCCTTGCAATTTTTGAAACATTACGAAAAACGTAATCCAAATGCAGTAAAGAAGGATTGCGTTTTCATTTGTGTCAATACAAATAAATTTAATAATACGGCAATCGTAATAATGAAGATTTGTATATTCTGTACACAAATCTTAGAAATATATTCAGAAAAAAAATATTACAGCAAATACACCAGCTTTAAAAGATGTTAATTTATTCTATCATCTTCTATCATTAATTATAGAAAGTGTACAATTTCCCTTGAAATTGTTAAAAAAATACAAAAAATGCATTCAAATGCAGTAACATTTAGTGATATTTAATTTTGTATAGCATTATTTTTAAATGGAAACTTTCATTTAACATTCATGAAAACTAAGTCTACATTAATTACAGGGACTTGATATCATTTTGCATACGTTTTGAATCAAAATTTCAGGCACGAATTTAATTTGGAAATGGAAAGGATTATTCTAAAAATATTGTTGTTAAATTTAAATACTAAGTAATGTAAATTTTGGTTAATTTTACTATATAAAGTATTAAAATACTTATCTATTCGATTTAGCTGTCGTATATACCTATTGTATACAAAAGATATAAAATAGCAAACCTAATAACCATTTGTTTATATTCAGCTGGCGATTGCTGGATAATTGGCCGAAACTATCATTTAAACCAACTCATCCATATTTCTGGATCTTTGTAAATTTTAATAAAAGCAGAATTAAAAAAAAATTCTTTTTGCTCTTTGGTGCAAAAAAATCTTATTTTTAAGTTCTTAGACAAAATAGTTTATTTATGACACATTTTGACTGCATGAAAGAAAAGAATAGATATTTTATGAAATGTAATTAAATAAATTAAATATCTTATGTTTGAAACTTCTGTAAAATCATATGTTTCGAAATAAAACGTACATTGACTTGTTATGCATGATATTTGTGTAAGATATGATCTCTCGCATTTACTATTAGCTCGTTTATAATCCTGTCATTTATAATGAAAGCATTTATTATATGTTACTCATTTATTTGCAAATAGCTTTGAAACCATGTCAACACCACCAACGGTCATTCTCAGGTTTAGTATCATTAGTCATTAGGTTTAATGGCAGTTAAGTAAGTAAATACTACTGATATTTTACCAATGAAATATATTTATACTAATTAACTGAAGGATTATTAATGAATGGGATATCATTATTATGAATTTGAGGTCAAAAAGTAAAATGATTTTTTATTAATTTTGGGATTTTTTTAATGACTAGTCTATAGTTATAAAAAAATAAAATAATGACTTAGAATAATTAGAATGAATACGTCACTAAAATTATCGTATTAATATATATTTTTTAAATTTTAACTAAAAAGTTATTATTAAGGTCAAGCGAAATTTTACATCAAAAATAACACATACGTTTAGTAGAAATCTAACGAAGCAAAGAAGATATAATATAAATATGAAGTTTGTGATTTGTTATTATATTTAATCATAATACTAGGGGGGCCCCGCCCCCCTGCTCGCTATGCTCGCCAACCCCCCGCGTAATCGCTTCGCGATTCCAAATTATTGGTTACCCCTGCTTGCTGCGCTCGCCAATACCTCATGGTATGAATAAGCAGTTGCAGACCTTTCAAATGATGTGTCACACGACTGGTGTTGTAAAGAAATTAAAAATGTGCCCCCCTGGGGGGCAGAGTGGGAGGCGACACAAAAGACATCCATAATATTAATAAGCAGCTGCAGACCTCTCAAATGATATGTCACACGACTGGTGTTGTAAAGAAATTAAAAATGTGCCCCCCTGGGGGACAGAGTGGGGGTGACACACAAGACATCCATAAAATGAATAAACAGTTGCAGACCTTTCAAATGATGTGTCACACAATTGGTGTTGTAAAGAAATTACAAAATGCGCCCCCTCTGAGGGCAGAGGGGGGGGGTTACACACAAGATATCCATAATATGAATAAGCAGTTGCAGAACTCTCAAATGATGTGTCCCACAATGGGTGTTGTAAATAAATTAAAAATGTGCCCCCCTGGGGGACAAAGTGGGGGATGACACACAACACATCCATAATATGAATAAGCAGTTGCAGACCTTTCAAATGATGTGTCACACAACTGGTATTGTAAAGAAATTAAAAATGTGACCCCCCCCTGGGGAGAGCAGAGTGTGGGGGTGACACACAAGACATCCATAAGATGAATAAGCAGTTGCAGACCTTTCAAATCTTGTGTAACACGACTGGTGTTGTAAAGAAATTAAAAATGTGTCCCCCTTGGGGAGCAGAATGGGGGATAACACACAAGACATCCATTATATGAATAAGCAGTTGCAAACCTCTCAAATGATGCATCAAACGACTGATGTTGTAAAGAAATTAAAAATTTGGCGAAATATTACAGTTATCGCCAAGTTGGCGTCACTTTTGACAACTAATTTTAGTCGCCAAATTTGGCGATATATCGCCAAGTTGGCGGCAAACTTGGCGATTGTTGGCGATGGTAACCTTTCCTCTCTTTATGGTAACCCATACGGCGATGCATAGGCGGAGCCCTTTCCTGATTGGTCTATTCGACTCATGGAAGGAGTGCACAACCCGGATTCGTTAGTTCCGGAAATCTTCTACATCAGCATCATTCCAGGAGTCATTCCTTTTAAGGCTAGTTTTTTTTTTACTATAGAAGGATTTAAATGTAACAAAGAATGTATGCTAACAAATTTAACCTGTATCTGGCATTTTTGTTAATTTAAAGAAAATTAATTTTTATATTAAAACAAATGCATGAAACTAAAATAAAATGATGGTATAATGTAATTAATTTTAAAATTGTGCTGTTTGTAAAATTATAATGTTTACAAAATTGCAATTTTTTCTACGATATTAGTGTTTCAAATTCGATTTGAAAGTAAAGAAAAATTTATTATGGCAAAATTTTTTTCGTGTGCAACGAATCTTAAACTTAAGATAATTTGTGTCTATAGTGGTGTACTTGTTTAAATGAAAAAAATAAAAATAATTATATTTATTATTTTATGTAAAACTTCAAATATCCTTTAATTGTTTTGAGCATTGTAGTATAAAAATATGCGATTTCCTACCGAATTACAAAAAATAATTTTATTTAATTTGAAAAAAAAATGGGTTTAAGGAACCTCGCTTACTGATACGAGTGTTGGCTAACAAATGTTTCTTAGCCAGGTCATCAGCTGCTAGTAAAGTACTCGAAGTTATAATCAAGGGGTTCTTTAAGTCTTTTTAGATTTTTTCTTTCGCAAAGAGGAATGGAGATTCAAGAATCCTGGAAACTTATACGTGTGATTTTTTTGCGTCCTGTATGTATGTATTTGCGTGTTAAAACGTTGTTAAAAGTTTAAAATTTTTTATTGGAATTCGCAGAAGGTGTTTGATTTATGATAGCAATATTTTTATTATACAAAAACTGCTTAGTATATTTGACTAATCTATCGAAAAAATACTTTTTATTACACTTATGTATCATTACTATCGAAAATTTTTATTTATCTAAAAATGTACTTTTTTATTTACAACATCTAATTTTAAATCACATATATATATATATTACGCATTAAAATATTTTTCTTAAGCTGCACAAAATACGTTTCGTTACAAAATCTCTAATAAAAAATACCGACAGCATTTTAATCTTGAAAAAAAAAAAACTTTTACTAAAAAAACTAATCAGATACTGCTAATCACGGAGAACAGGATACGGTAATTAATGATCAATAGAAAACTTCCAGTGGTATTAACAGATAGGTGAAAATTATTATGATACATCCCAATATACATTTATAGAAAATTTGATTTTTTCTGATATTATCTTGCATTGACAAATTTGACTTAACAAATTCTCAGTGAACCTTCTAGAAGGTAATCGAAACATTAATCAATGATCCACTTAGAAGACTATTTTGCAGTATTTTTTTTTAATTCAAAACAGTGGTGGGAGAAAAAAATTTCTCTACTGAGATAGTTGACCATCGGCGTATGCACAAAAATTTCAGAAATTAAGCGCTGCTCAAAAAGCAAAAAATAAATTTCGCTGTTCTCATTTTCATTAATTGATTAGGCAAGGAACCCCCAAAAATGCATTTACTAATTTAACTGTTATAATAGAAATATTAATATCAGAGTAATATTTTATCCGATTTTTTACTAAGTTGTGTTTACGTTCTTGGCCTTTTTATATCCATTTTCAAAATTTGTATTTTAAAATAAATTTTCTTCATGCTATGGGAATTTATTTTAAATTTTTATTTTAAATAATATGTGTTTTTTATCCTTTACTTTTTATGACACTGTTTTTGTAATGCAGGAATCATTTCATAAACGAATATACATAGTTTATGCCTTTTATAATAATTTACTTCTCCTTTGAATATTAACAAAGCTAATGTTTGATATACCTAATATTAAAATTGTTTGACAATCCATAATTAATTTCTCTCGAAAATGCTCAGTTCTAAATGCTTTCATCTCTAATGCGATTCTTTCTAAACACATTTGTATGATTGCATTTAGAGGCAAATGCATTCTAAGAATTTTTTATCTCCAAAATATATTTTTAACTCTGAAATTTTTTTAAAAAATAAATAAAAAATATTAATAACAACGTATAATATTTTGCTATATTTTCAAAAGCATGACTACTTTTGGGTTCCGTAATTAAAAAATGAAAACGGAACCATTATAAGATCATTCTTGTATGTATTCGTCTGTCTGTCACTGTCATTTAACTCTAAAGCTATAGAATGTGGCTAGTTCAAAATGGGGAAATGATAAAGGATATTGACCAATATATTTACAAATTATTAAACATTCGCAAATACATTTAGGAAAAAAATAGTGTGGTTAATCAAGTTACTTGAGAAAAATGTTTTCGTTTGCATACATATCATTTGAATGCTTTTGAAACACTGAAGTCAAAAA
This sequence comes from Maratus speculifer, assembly GCA_964019185.1. Taxonomy (NCBI): domain Eukaryota; kingdom Metazoa; phylum Arthropoda; class Arachnida; order Araneae; family Salticidae; genus Maratus; species Maratus speculifer. Next base: position 160,986,152 of record OZ025294.1, on the reverse strand, counting down.
TTTCTTTTAATTTTACGTATTAGTTGTTCAAAAATATCGTAAAAAATATAGTAAAAATTCCCTTCTTCTATTTCTTATATTTATGAACAAGTTGAAAATAAATTATCAAAAAATAGATAACAAAAGTAAAAGTAAAAGTAATAGAGAAAAATAGTAAAACACGTTAATTTTAATCTTCTTGAAAACTACACCCATTACTCTAGGTCACACATTTTTTCATTGCACACAAATTTCGATTTTAGGGCATTCAGGAAACGTGTTTAGGAGCCTTAGTAATTTTAATAAAAAATTGAACGATAGTTTATGTTAACAAAATATTACTAACATTTAAAATATATTCTAATATTTCAAATTCTCATGAGTACAAGGGAAAAAAATCTCTTAGAAAATACGCGAATTCGTTCTATACAATTCTATGTAATGTAACAGTAATGGAAAATGACTAATGAATGTTATGTAATGTATAAATACATAAAAATGGTTAATGAAGGCTATGAATCCTATTTGAGAAAAAACGTATCTAAAAGAATATAAGCAATGCATAAATTACACTTCAGTTTGCAGCAATTTTAAATAAAGGTTTAAATTAGGTAACTATTTACAGCATCCAAAAGTACCATGCATTTATAATGACTTTTCAAACGTTCCTCTAATTGTCTGACATAAAAATAATTTATTAATATGGTGAAATATTTATTCCTAAAGGACATGAACTCCACTCGTTTGCAAATACGCAGAATAATTATTTTAAATATACCTAATTTATACATTCAATTTAAATACTGAACATTTCTAAAAATTAACATTCACTGTTAAGCATTTGACAAATAGTTGTTTCACAGATATAACTTATTTCTTTACTTAACTTTTGAATTCATTAAAATTTTAAAGAATGTAATTGTTCTTTGCGTATACATCGAGTGCTTCAGATAAATCTTAATAGCTCGTATTTCAATTTTAAATGATATTGATTAAGAAGAATTTGGATTAATTAGTTTCTTTTACTTATATGAATTATTAACAATAGCTTAAAATATATATCCATCTATCATAATTTTAACAAATTTATCGGATATCATAGTTTTTTAGCTTTTTTCGATATAACGTTGCGAATAAATATATAAAATACACTAATAACGTAACAAAAGTAAAATTTTTATGTCATAATAAGAAGCTCCAAACATGTGGATTTCAGTACGAAAAAGAGTAGTATGGAGGAAAAAAGACTTTAAGAGGAAGAAAAATACTAATTTTTATTCTTTATTGGAATTTAAATATAAGGGTTTCCTCAAAAGAAGGTTCCTGTATCGATTATTTATTGATAAGAAATAATGCTATGCAACTTATGAATGGCAAAAAGTGATTAATGAATATTATTTAAAGTATAAATAACATAAAAAGGCTTAATAAATGCTATTAATCATATTTGCGAAAAAACGCATCTAGAATAATGTAAATAATTCACAATTTCCACTTCAATTTGCAGCAATTTCAAACAAAGTTATAATTATGATAAATATTTAAAGCACCGAAATGTATTACACATGTGTAATGACTTTTCAAACGTTTCTATAATTTTCTGACATAAAAATAATTTTTTTTAAAGTATGAAATGTGTAATCCTAAAGGACAAGAACTAGAAAAGTTTACAAATACGCAGAATAATTATATTAAACATACCTTAGTTATAAAGTCAATTTAAATAATACCTTTCTAAAAATTAGCATTTTCAATTATTTAAGCATTTGGCAAACAATTGTTTTCAGGTATAGTGTATTTCATTACAGAACTTTTGAAATGCTTAAATCTTGAAGCAAGTATTTTATCTTTGTGTATGCATTGAGAGCTTCAGTTGAATCTTAATAACATGTATTTAACTTTTAAGTGTTATTGTTTCAGAAGAATTTGGATTAATTCTTTTATTTTTTCTTTGTGAATTATGATTAGTAGTTTGAAATAAATATACCTCGGTAATACATTTCACGAATTTATTCTGCTTTATAGTTTATTATCTTTTTAAAGCATGGTGTTTTTTTTATGTAATAAAATACAACAGGAATATGAAATATATATATAAATATATGTATATATATAACGGAAATGTGATGGAAAAAACATTTTTAAGAAGGAGAGAACTTCTACCAATTTTTATTCTTTCTTGAATTTTAAATAGAGGGGTTTCTTAAAAGAAAGTTTCTTTGCCAATTCTTTATTGATATTCACATTCAAATAAAATCCTAATATTATCCTTCCTTTGATATCAGTAAACCTTAATGCATTAAACTTTTTTAAAGAATGCAAAATGCAATTTTCTGTACAGATAGGAAAAGAAGTCTATTTTAAAAATGTAAGAAATACAGTAAATGGAACACAACTGTATTTTTGTTTATATTAAAAGACAATTTTTTTTTAATTTTTCGATTCAACTGATATAAATTTAGATTTCTAGAATATTATAAAATCAGAATGGTATCATTAACACAGCAAATTTTTATTCAAAAAATATCTATTTATCTATATTTTTCTATATATACCGGGTGTCCCAAAAATGACTGATGGATTTTAAAATTCAATAACTTGCAAACGGTGACAGCTATTTAAAACATTTTTGCAGCAGGGTTATGTATAATGTAAGGAGTTCTTTTTACTGTAATATTTTTTATTTTAGTTCGCATATCAAGCAATAGGTGGCGCTGACGGCAATTGAAGGCCAGGTCGACGCTTCACTCAGCACTGATTACCTGGCCTTCAATCGCCATCAGCTCCACTTATTGTTTGATATGCGAACAAAATTTAAAAATTACCGTAAAAAAAACTCCTGACATTATACATAATCCTCCAGCAATTTTTTTTTTAAATAGCTGTCACCGCTTGAAAGTTATTGAATTTTAAAATCCATTAGTCATTTTTGGGACACCCGGTATGTATGTAATGTATGTATACATATATATGCATATATATATATATAGTATATACTTATATGTACATATGTATATATATCTATATATATTTAATAAATGTTATGTAATTTATGAATAACATAGAAAGGATTAATCAGTGCTATCAATCACATTTTCAAGGACACTTATCTAAAAGAATATAAATAATGCATAAATTCCACTTCAGTTTGCAGCAATTTTAAATAAAAATTATATTTTGATAACTATTTGAAACATCCAAAAGTATTATACATTTGTAATGACTTTTCAAACGTTCCTGAAATAAAAATAATTTGTTAAAATGGTAAAATAGTTAATCCTAAAGGGCATGACTTTTTTCGTTTGTCAGTACGCAGAATAATTATTTTAAATATACCTAAGTTATATCTTCAATTTAAATAAAGAACATTTCTAAAATTTAACATTTGCAGTTTATTATGATTTCAGATAAATTGTACTTCTTTAGCGAACTTTTGAATTCCTTAAAATCTTGGAGCATTTAATTGTTCTTTGTGTATGCATCGAGAGCTTCAAATAAATCTTCATAACCTGTTATTTAATGTTAAGTGTTATTGGTGAAGAAGAATAGATATGATTTTTTCCCCTTTATCTTTGTGAATTATTAGCAGTAGTTTCAAATAGATATTTATCGATTATAAACTTAGCAAATTTAATATGTATTATAGTTTCTTAGCTTTTTGATGCATCATGTTTTACAATATTGCGAACCAAAATGAAATACACCAATACTTTTCTAAAAGCAAACTTTTGATTCCATAATAAGATACAGAAAGCATGTGTAATTCAATAAAAAAAAGGAAATATGAAGGACAAAAAGTCCTTACGGCAATGCCGGGAGGGAGAGGTAGCTTTCATATACTCATTTATTTATTTTAAATTAAGTTATATTGTTCAAACATACGAAGCTCAAATTAGTGAAACCCGATTTTATAAGATTGAATACTAGTTTTTGTTAATACTGAATATTAATAAGAATTTTTAGAAATTAGTCATATTTTATTCAACCTGGTTTTATTTTCAGCGATTTAGAGTCGCCAAATTCCACAATATCATATATGCCATTTTAAAGCAACATGATGGATAAAACAAACCACTGTGCTTGGTCGAAATTTTATTTTATGTGCACATGCACACTCATATCAAAATTGATTAATATATACAAGTGCTGTCACGGGCAAATTGATTTTTAAAGAAATTTCACCCACATTAAAAATTCAAACTGCTATATCTCAGGCGTTTTTTAAGATAAAGACAAAGCAAAAAATACTTCGGAATTCATTATTAAGATAAATACTTTAAAAAGAATCTTTTTTTCAATTTCTAATTTTTTGTTTGTACATCATCATACATTTAAAAGTTTTTTGACAAACTTAAATGGCAGCCATTTTGAAACAAGAGGGCGGATGAAGTTGGTCATTGAACTCGGTCAAGACATTTGTATGTACTATGTACGTACACACGGAGTTATATCCAAATCAGCTTATAAATATGCGTATTATCACGTGAGAAATTTCAGACCATTTCAAAATGTCAATCACACTGGAAATTGAAAGTGCTATAACTCAGCCCTTTTTCAAGATATAAGTGAAACAAAAAATGCTCTGGCATCTTTGTATCAAGGTAAACACACAAAAGAAAAATCTTTTTCAATTTCTTACTTTTTTGCATCTTATTTTAAAATTTAAATTAAAAAAAAATAATATTCCACCATTTTGAAACAATATCGCGGATGGAACTGGACAACGAACTCTGTCCAGACTTCGTTATGTATTATGTACGCACCAAGTTTCATCCAAATCGGTTTATAAATACGCGTGTTGTCACACGACGAAAATCAGATCATTTCAAAATGTGAGCCACACTAGAAATTAAAAGTGCTATAACTCAGCCATTTCTTAAGATACAAACAAAATAAAAAATGCTCTTGAATCTTCGTATAAAGGTCAAATGCATAAAAGAAAAATCTTTTTCAATTTCTCACTTTCTTGTGCCTAATTTTAAATTTTAAATTAAAAAAAATTAAATGGCCGCCATTTTGAAACAATTTGGCGAATAGAAGTGGCTAACAAACTCGGTCTAGGCTTTATTATGTACTATGTACATACCAAGTTACATCCAAATCGATTCATAAATAGGCGTGTTATCACGTTACAAAATCAGATCGTTTTAAATGTCAGCCATGAGAAAAATTCAAAATACTATAACTCAATCATTTTTTAAGATATAGACAAAATAAAAAATGTTCTGAAATCTATGTTTTAAGTTCTAACACATAAAGGAAAAATATTTTTCAAATTTTAGTTTTTTTCACATTTAATTTTAAATTAAATTTTTTTTTTTAAATTTTTTAAATGGCCGCCATTTCGAAACAAAATGGCAGATGATGCTAACCAACGAACTCGGTCGAGACATTTTCTTGTACTATGCACATACCGAGTTACATCCAAATCGAACCATAAATACTTGTGTTATTACGAGACAAAATCAGATTGTTTCGAAATGTCTGCCAAACTAGAAATTGAAATTGCTATAACTCAGTCATTTTGTAAGATACAGACAAAACAAAAAGTGTTCTGAAATTGTTGTTTTAGGTTCCAACATATAAAGGAAAAATATTTTTCAATTTTTAATATTTTTGCATTTAATTTTAAATTTAAAAAAATTTAAATTTAAATGGCTGCCATTTTGAAACAAGATGGTGGATTATGTTGGCCAACGAACTCGGTCGAGACATTTGTACGTACTATGCACATACTAAGTTACATCCAAATCGATCCATAAATACGCGTGCTATTGCGTGACAAAAATCAGATTGTTTCAAAATGTCTACTAAACTAGAAATTCAAATTTCTATAACTCAGTCATTTTTTAAAATAAAGACAAAACAAAAAGTGTTCTGGAATCATTGTTTTAAGTTCTAACACATAAAAGAAAAATACTTTTCAACTTGTAATATTTTTGCATTAAATTTTAAATTTTAAATTTTTTTTTAAATTTAAATGGCTGTCATTTTGAAACAAGATGGTGGATTTTGTACGTACTATGCACATACCAAGTTTCATTCAAATTGGTTAGGAAATACATACATACATATATATATATATATATATATATATATATATATATATATATATATGTATGTATGTATATATATGTCAACATTTGAACGGAGGGTGGTTTTGGGTTTTGGGTGTCAAGATCGGTGAAATATACCAATAGTTTCCGGAAGTGATTTCCTCCGGACGGCTGCAATAGGTAGTTTTTTACTGTTTGTAATGAAAGCTACCTAAAACGACTTTCAGTGGGAGTGGACATGTACGAGTTTTTACTATTTCAAGAATTTTAAATAGAGAGGTTTTCTCAAAAGAAACTTTCTGTGCGAAATCATTATTGATATCCACATTCGAATAAAATCCTAAATTAATATTATCCTTACTTTGATATCAGCAAACCTTAATGTATTAATGTAAACCTTAACTCTGCAAAATCCAATTTCTTCACAGATAAGAAAAGAAAGATACTTTAAAAATGCAAAAAATACTGTAAACCTAAACACAACGTACTTTTTTTGGTTTATTTTACGAATATTAAAGGATAAAATGTTTACAAAAGAAAATTAAACTGATATAAATTCCGTCATATAGAATATTGTGAATTCAGAACGGTATCACCATCACAACAAAGATATTCTCAATGTCTCTATTTATGTCTCTCTCTCTATATATATGTATAAATAGGAAAATAGGATATATTTTATTCAATGGTAATCAATATATAAGTAACAGGAAGTGATTATTGAATGGTATGTAATATATAAATAACATAAAAATTGTTAATGAAATCTTTGAATCACATTTCTGAAAACTCGTATCTAAAAGAATATAAATATGCACAAAATTCCACTTCAACTTGCGGCAATTTTAAATAAAGTTTTAATTTTGTTAATTATTTGAAGCATCCAAAAGTACTATACATTTATAATGACTTTTCAAACGTTTCTGTAAATTTTTGACATAAAAATAATTTATTAAAATGGAGATATATTCAATTCTAAAGGACATGAAATCAACTCACTATAGAATACACAGAATAATTTTTTTAAGTAAACATAAGTAAGATAGCCATTTTAAGTAATGAATATTTCTAAATATTGACATTCACTGTAAATTAAGCATTTGACAAGTACTTGTTTCCAGGTATAATGTATTTCTTTACCGAACTTTTGAAATCCTTAATATCTTGAAGCATTTAATTGTACTTTTGGCATGCATTGTAAGTTTCAGAGGAATGTGAAAAATATACATTTCAATTTTAAGTGTCATTGGCTAAGATGAATATGTATTAATTATTTCCTTTTACCTTTGTGAATTGTTAACTATAATATGAAATAAATACAAATCTATCATTAATTTAACAAATTTAATATGCATTTCATTTTATTAGTTTTTTAATGCATCATGTTTTATAACATCACTAAAATAAAGATGTAGAGTTTATCGATAACTTTCCAAAAGTAAATATTTTATGCCATAATAAGATTTTTAAAACATGTGTAATTCAATTAATATATATATGAAGGAAAAGAAGAATTTTAATGGGGAGGGGACTTGTACAAATTTTTATTATTTCAAGAATTTTAAATAGAGGTTTTTTTTTCAAAAGAACGTTTTTGAGCTAATTATTTATTGATATTCACATCCTAATATTAATATTATATTTACTTTAATATCTGTAATCCAAAATACTTACACATTTTTAAAGTGAGCAAAATCCTATTTACCTTACACATACGATAACAGGCTTTTTAAATGCAAATAATACAGAAAATCTTAACAGAACAGTATTTTGTTTATGAGTATTAATAGCTAAAATGTTTAAAGAAGACAAGCTGATATAAATTCCGATTTTCAGACTATAAGATTATACTGTCGATCAACCGCCGATAATCAAACAACTTTTAAGACAACACTGTTGATATTAAAATAAAGAAAATTCTGTCAATCAAAAGTGAGTTTAATAAAGTTTTTATTAAATATATTCTATTGGAAAAAATATGATTAATATAAATTAGCTCGAAATACCTCGTTAAAACATTCATCCTTCTTGTAGTAATTTAGGGGGCTTAGAATCATGGGAACGTTTTTCAAAAGCGCAAAAAAAAAAAAAAAAATCATGTAACAGATGCACATTTGTTCTTTAAATCAGAAAAAAAAATCTTTCTATTCTACAAAAATCTTTCTATTCTATTTTTTCTCCATTAAAATATTCGAAATAAATGTGTGGCTGTTTGTGTGCGAAAGGAAAATGTTTTCTGTCTATTAAAAAAATGACGTAATACTCTACTCCAGTTTTGTTATACTGAAAAGCCTATTCTTTGTAAATGAATACCAACTATTCGTCAATTTTGTTCTATAAAATAAATAATGTGTGTTATCAATTCAAGGTGTTCCTATTTCCAGCCTATGTGTATTTTATGGAGAGACGGGGTATGTATCGTAACACCATACGTTTCTGTATTCTCAAAACTTTACAATCTCATTCATTTAAAATTTGCCCTGTTTTTTTCGAATCGTTCGCATTCGGTTTCTTTTTTTAAATTCTGTAGTTCTTGTTCTAAACTTGAAAAACTTATCTATACCCAAGTTATTCTTATTCGAACCTTCTAACCTATTCTAAAATTCTTCTATCCAATGCACTTTAAAAAAAATATTTGTCAGATTTAATGTGGAAATTTAAGAGGTGAGACATAAATTAAAAAAAAATACTTAAAGGAAGATTTGAAACTAAAATATTTTTAAAACATTCATAATACTTTTCTTAAAAAAACTTTTAGTTGCATTTATTACAGTTAGCTATGTTTCACAAATCTTCTGGTTTATGTTTTCTTTAAATCTTTGAAAACAATATTTAATAACTCAGCAAAAACAAATGGAATATCCCTGATAAATCATGTCAGGAATTCGCAATTGGAAAATTACAGAATAATTTATAAATTATTCATAAGCTTTCTGAAGCCTCAAAATAAATTTCAAAATATATGTTTTTATTTTGAGAATGTCAGTACTTCTGTAACCTAGAATATCATACATGTAAACAGCGTTAAACTCAGAAAAACTTTACACGATATTGGCGGATTTTCTTTTATCGATAAGAAAATTAATTCCGAAAAACTTAAAAGAAATCAGATATTTTATTTTCAATAATTCAATTCATTTTTATGTATAATCCAATTTATTCATATATGTAAATTTATTCTTATTATTGGAAAATATGAATACTCAAGAAGAAAGTATTAAAAAAATATTTTTGATACTATTCGTATATGGCGTTTTCTTCTAATAATAATTAAAATAATGTTTTATGAAGATAAAATTATATTGTTTACCTTATTATCATGTATTAAGTGTTTTACTTTAAAAGTAAAGTAAAAAAAAAAAAAAAAAAAAAAAAAAAAAAAAAAAGGTTTTACAAAATATTACCTTAGAAAACGATCTGCAGCAGTATTTTTTAGAAAAAACACATTTTGTTCTTGATAATCCACTGTTTTTTTCATATTTTTCCCTTTCATAATAAATAAACAATTAAATAGAAAATTAATATTGTTCAGATCGATTGATTTGATGTCACATTGACAGCAATAATTCTGTATGGTAAAGTTTTGTAATTTCAGCAAATAAATGATGCTGATATGCTTGTTGAATCGATGTTGAAAGAATAATTGGAAATAATCCGATTTCAGATACTCATGAAAGTACAGCCTTATTTGTTACAGCTCAGTTAACTAAATATGCAACGAATTCGAAGTTATCACACTTTATTCACACCAGAATTCTCTACACATCAGAGAAGAGAAATAAAAAAAGGCTTAAATTAAGAAGCAAAAGAAAACATTTTTAAGGAGAAATTTTATTGATGAGGATGATCTGTCTGATCCAGTTCCTGTTTCTAGAAGAGCCTCCTTATTTATTATATAATTTAACTTAATTATAAACAGACTAGTATATAACCCCGTCAAAAAGGACGGAATTTTCACTTACATTTCATTATTATAATACTTTATACAAACAAATAGAATGAAGATTTTATTATTGAAGAATTTGTATTGTAGAGAAGCACATTTTTAAGATAGCAATAAATTTCTAAAAATACAAATAATAAAACCTTTTATTATTATTATTATTATTATTTGATTTTTATGGCGATCACTTAAATATTTTAAATTTTTTCTCCTAAAAAAAAAAAAAAAAAAAAAAACGGGGGCTTTAGGGGAGGGCTCCGCCCCCCATGACATAGTGTGGATTATTCATTTTTTATATTTACAAAAATGCAATTTTTTAGGAGTTTTGAAAGTGATCGCTGTATTTGAAAACGGGTTTCTCATGCAGTTTCAGTTTGCCGATCGTTTTCGGAAACGGCGTTTTGGCGCGAAAAAAATCGCTAAGTTTATGGTGCACATCTATACGTCATCTGTTCCATATCATGCAATAAATATATTAATTGCATCAAAGCAGATAAAATATTTCATAATACTTCATACAAAGAAACAGAATGAAGATTTTATTATTGAAGAGTTTGTATTGTAGAAAAGCATATTTTAAAGATAGCAATAAATTTCTTCAAATACAAATAATAAAAACCTTTTTTTTTTCTTTTAGTTTTTGAACAAATTTTAATTTAAAAATCAATAGCAGTATTTATTACAACAATAATAATAATTTGCAAATTAGAACGTTATTATTAGCAAAATAATTCGTTTTCAAATATGGCGATCACTTAAATATTTTTAATTTTTTCTCCTGAAAACAAAATAATAAAAAAAGGGGACTTTAGGGGGGCTCCGCCCCCCATGACATAGTCTGAATTATTCATTTTTTATATTTACAAAAATGCAATTTTTCAGAAGTTTTGAAAGTGATCGCTGTATTTGAAAACGGGTTTCTCATGCAGTTTCAGTTGGCCGATCGTTTTCGGAAACGGCTTTTTAGCGCGAAAAAAATCGCAGTTTATGGTGCACATCTATAAATCATCTGTTCCACATCATGCACTAAATATATTAATTATATCAAAGCAGATAAAATTTTTATTTAAGTGGATGTGAAAAAATAATTTTCAATTATACTAATGCAGCTATGATAATATGTGATATATCCATTACAACTTGAAGGGGGGGGGAAGCTTATTTTATTTATAATAGAAAACAAAATTAAAAAAATAAGCTTATGCTAGCATCTTAAAAAAATTAATAAAACTAAATTTAAAAAGTCCGCAATAGCTAAGTAGCACAATGGTTTAAAATCAGGTTTGCGAGTCCTTTGTTAGTTCATAGATGGCAGGACTAAAGTTTTGTAAGATCAGAGAAAAACGGCGCTTTGAGCCGATAATATAGAATCATACTTTTAAATGATTAAAGTTTTATCAGTCAACACTTCCGCTGTTATCTTTATGTATGATAATTGGGTTTTATATGAAAATATGCTGAACAAACATCATTTCAATTGGAAGACATTTTAAAATAATCATTTTAGCATTTGTTTTCAGCTAAGCCTAACGTGGAGTTTAGCGGCAGTCGATATAAAAATTGGAGTGGTTCATGCCGGAACCGTTCCTACAGTCTCTGAAGTCGCTTTTTATTATAAGTAGGTTACTTTCTACCGTAGAAAGAAAATTAAATCTATGTGTAACATATAATGGTATGCTAAAGAAATGGAAAAATCACGATATTATAGAAAAAGTTCCTAACAGCGAAATAGAGAAAACTTTCATTATTTGATAATTGGCAAATTGTAAAAGAACGCACAACCACTAAAATTATCTCCGTCAGAAATGCATCAGTCAAAAGATAATCATCAACGAAACTCAATGAATTCCATGAGAAACGATAGAATATTATACAAATAATATCACCAATACTCAAACAATTTCACATGGGAAATTAGGAAATACTCTAAATGTATGCATATCAAAACGTTTTAAAATTTAAAGACAGGCATTATGTGACATTCCTTTGGTAAAATGAGGAATCATATTTTAAATAATATAGGCTGAATTGTACAGGGTTTGTTGTTCCGTGTAATCAATTCCTATTTCGTTCTGTGATTAAATGTGATATATAGTCAACATCCAACATCCATTAAACGAGAATTCATAATATTTTCTGTAAATATAGTAAAAAAGATGCCAATATGTACTAGGTAAATAATAGCTTAACAAGAGTTGAAGACGAAATCCAATTGATGATTTTCGTTTTATTTCGGCAGAGATATCATTATAGTCGAAAGGAAATTATATTTGATAGCGGGAGGATACTTTGATAAAAACGTCAAAACTATAAGGACACACACATATATATATATATATATATATAAAGAATTCTCTGCGAACATTGCTATGATATTCTTCATCTAAATGCGCTACTTTCTAAAGATTTACAGCGGTGCCTTTGAAACTTGAAAGATTTATTAAGATACTGACTGTAAAACTTAATCTCAGTTTTTGAAATGTATTAAAATTTTATATTATCTGAAAGACGTTAAAATACCGAAGAAGTTGAAGTGCTATCTTAGAGATAGGAGTTTTCATATTGAGAGGTTGTTTATGTCAGAACTTGCACATTAGCAGATTCTAGATAAGAGAACTTCATTTGTTGCGAGCAAAATCTAAAAATAATACTTATCTGGAAAAACGAACAGTGACATCGAGAACTCCTTGGTGGATAATTAAAGATTTTCTAAGTTCAAAGTTTTAAAAGAATTTAAAACACAAAATTAATACTTCTGGACAGATTCTTCAATAGTATACAGTAAAAAAAAAACATTAAATTTGCGGCAAAAACTTCTAGAAGCATTGTTGCCAGCATTTTTGCTGTAAAAATTACAGAAAAATTAGATGTGTTTTTGTATTACATTTAATTTTATGAAAATTTTTACTATAAGAACTGCTGGCAACATCGCTGCCAACAGTTTTTCCATGAATATAACGGACTTTTCTACAGTGTACGGTCCTGGATTAAAAGGGAACAACCATGGGAAGAATTTGTAAATGCCTCGTTGAAAAACTAGGACGGTTCTCTTCAACAGATATTTCAACTCTAGACAATTTTGCAATTCAGAATACAAAGGATTCAACACACTCACTTTTTAACGCATTTTACTTTTAAAATTAATTGCATTTTACAGGATATTTTATCTTCAATTTTTTCTTTACTGATAAAAAGGTGGACGATGCTGTATTTTCTGACATGTAATTAATAAATATCAGGTACATGTAGATGCTTCAGTTTACTCGCTATTTGCACCTCTGATACAGATCTGTTGCTGAGGATGAATATTGTGACACTTATTATCACCGGCGGACATTAAATACATTTGCGCATATTGCTAAAAGTAAAATACGGATGTTAAATTTTTATTCGATAAGATTTGTTTTGTACTTGTTTTAATTAAAATATCTTTTAAATGCGTTCCTTTGAAGTATATTTTAAATGCGAGTATTTATTTATAAATAACTTAGTAAATTCATCTTTATTCAGCTTATCCAATTTTTAATAATAAATTGCGAGTATTTTTGAATGAAAGAAGGAAGTAATTGTTATTTCTTTCTAAATTCGAAAACATGTTTGTTTTTTAAACTAAATTAGATATCTTAATCTATAGAATTTTTTTCTTTTTCATTTTAAAAATAAATTCCAATTTATTACTAATAGACCCAATATGCATGCGTGCTAGGAATGATTAGAATCTCTTCCTCTTTTTTTAGACGTATTGTATGAATTCAAGGATTAAATAATTTCCTATGAATACCGAAGTTATTTTGAAAAAAAAAGAGGATAATTTATTGTATATTGACAAATTTTTCTGATAGTGTATTTTGATAATCATATACTTAAAACACAATCTCTAGAGATAAAAATTGAAATTTTTTGTAAATCAAAAGGAAATAGGAAAAAGAGAAATAAAAGGTAATTGTGTCATCTATGGTCAATCTGGAAGATGTCGATATTTATATAAGCCAACAGTTTTCCAGTTAAAGAATGATAGTAAAAATTGTTGGACAGATGTTAAGATTACTTTCATAATATTTTTATTAAGATTTAGTTAACATGAATATGTATTTTTAAATTAAACAGTCTAGATAGATGCATGCAAAAAACTATCTAAACCGAAGATTTAAAAGAATTTACTATTCCTACTTGATACCCCAAGGATGCAGAAAGAATGATAAGATGAGAATGGGCGAGATTGTGCTCATCTAGCGATTGATTCAACAAAGCCGAATGATTGTCCGCTTGCAGTTATGCTAAAAGTCTACTCGGAGAACGACTGAACTGAATTTAATCTAAAGATTATAAAAATTTAAGCAGTTAAAGAAAAAATATTTCATGTCCAGAGAATATATTTTTCATAAACAAGCTTCATCAAAAATTGACATAGAAATTTTAACAATCCAAACAAATTATAAATTCATTAAACAGAAAATCCCGATAAAGACAATCCAGCTCCATTTTGCTCCAAGTAATTACAAAAATGATCTGATGTAATATTTTAAGAAAATATAATTCTTTTTTCAGTTCAAAATATTTTTGTACTTTTGCCAAAGCTGGTGAATTACAAACTTTTGAATTTCAAATTCCTTTCTTCTTACGCACTAGTGAAAGTAAGGTTAAAAATCTAAGTCACGTTATGTAAATATTTGCATTATAAATCGTTCAGTCTACGACAAAAGGCTGTAAAAATGATATTTACAGAAGCATTTTGCTATTTAACTTTTACGTTTTACAGAATCGTGATTTTAAAATGCTTCCTTTTTAGAAACATTTATTTCACGAAAAAAAATCTAAGTTTTGTAAACATTGCTTTGCGTTTTTTACATTTCTTTCTTTTCTATCAGTATTAAGAAATAAAAGAAATTTCCACATTATATCAATCTAGAATACCGATGAAATTTTCAAAAAAATTACAGAAATGCTGTGCTATTAATTATAGATAATTTAGAGAGAAATCGCATACTCAAAATCATGATATATTATTAACAAAACTATAACGCTATTTTATATTTTATTCTTCGGGAAAACAATAATCGTAGTGTTATAGTAAAACCTTTGATAATAAATAAAAGTGGAAGGATAAGCAAACGTAGTGTATTTTTTATGAGAATTTTGCATTTTCCTCATAAAAAAGAAATATTCAATTAAGATATCAGTTTAAGAATATATTCAGTGACTTTTCACTGTTCCGCGTGTTTCCGATTTCGAATGTTGTTTTCAGAGATTAAGAAGACAGAAAATTTCAATTTAGAAATAGTGGAAATAAATTTATTATTACAGTTCTGAATACTTCTAATGCAGTCATATCAATCATATGGACGGAAAATTATATTTGGCCGCCAGGTAGCTGACCTTGTTGTCCCTAATTATTTTATTATTCTTTAAAACAGTAATTGTAGTGTTATATTAAAACCTTTGGTAATAAATAAAAGTTGAAGGATAAGCAAACGTAGTGTATTTTTTATCAGAATTTTGCATTTTCCTCATATAACAGAGATATTTAATTAAGGTATCAGTTTAAGAATATTTTCAGTGATTTTTCACTGTTCCGCGTGTTTCCGACTTTGAATGTTGTTTTCAGAGATTAAGTAGACAGAAAATTCCTATTTAGAAATAGTGAAAATAAATTTATTATTACAGTTCTGAATACTTCTCATGCAGTCAATCAGTCATGTGGACGGAGAATTATATTTGGCCGGCCGGTAGCTGACCTTGTGGTCCCTAATTATTTGCACCTAATTACTTTATTATTCTGGAAAACTTTAATTGTAGTGTTATAGTAAAACCTTTGGTAATAAATAAAAGTGGAAGGATAAGCAAACGTAGTGTATTTTTTATCAGAATTTTGCATTTTCCTCATATAACAGAAATATTTAATTAAGATATCAGTTTAAGAATATTTTCAGTGACTTTTCACTGTACCGCGTGTTTCCGATTTTGAATGTTGTTTTCAGAGATTAAGTAGACAGAAAATTCCAATTCAGAAATAGTGAAAATAAATTTACTATTACAGTTCTGAATACATCTAATGCAGTCATATCAATCATGTGGACGGAAAATTATATTTGGCCGCCCGGTAGCTGACCTTGTTGTCCCTAATTATTTGGACCTAATTATTTTATTATTCTTTAAAACAGTAATTGTAGTGTTATATTAAAACCTTTGGTAATAAATAAAAGTTGAAGGATAAGCAAACGTAGTGTATTTTTTATCAGAATTTTGCATTTTCCTCATATAACAGAGATATTTAATTAAGGTATCAGTTTAAGAATATTTTCAGTGATTTTTCACTGTTCCGCGTGTTTCCGACTTTGAATGTTGTTTTCAGAGATTAAGTAGACAGAAAATTCCTATTTAGAAATAGTGAAAATAAATTTATTATTACAGTTCTGAATACTTCTCATGCAGTCAATCAGTCATGTGGACGGAGAATTATATTTGGCCGGCCGGTAGCTGACCTTGTGGTCCCTAATTATTTGCACCTAATTACTTTATTATTCTGGAAAACTGTAATTGTAGTGTTATAGTAAAACCTTTGGTAATAAATAAAAGTGGAAGGATAAGCAAACGTAGTGTATTTTTTATCAGAATTTTGCATTTTCCTCATATAACAGAAATATTTAATTCAGATATCAGTTTAAGAATATTTTCAGTGACTTTTCACTGTACCGCGTGTTTCCGATTTTGAATGTTGTTTTCAGAGATTAAGTAGACAGAAAATTCCAATTCAGAAATAGTGAAAATAAATTTACTATTACAGTTCTGAATACATCTAATGCAGTCATATCAATCATGTGGACGGAAAATTATATTTGGCCGCCCGGTAGCTGACCTTGTTGTCCCTAATTATTTTGACCTAATTATTTTATTATTCTTTAAATCAGTAATTGTAGTGTTATATTAAAACCTTTGGTAATAAATAAAAGTAGAAGGATAAGCAAACGTTGTGTATTTTTTATCAGAATTTTGCATTTTCCTCATATAATAGAAATATTTAATTAAGATATCAGTTTAAGAATATTTTCAGTGACTTTTCACTGTTCCGCGTGCTTCCGATTTTGAATGTTGTTTTCAGAGATTAAGTAGACAGAAAATTCCAATTCAGAAATAGTGAAAATAAATTTACTATTACAGTTCTGAATACATCTAATGCAGTCATATCAATCATGTGGACGGAGGATCATGTTTGGCCAGCCGGTAGCTGACCTTGTAGTCTCTAATTATTTGGTTATTTTACTTTCTCGATTTTAGATTATGTTTTATAAAAAAATATACATATATATAGGTGATTTTACAATAAGTGAGTAATTTCCGTCTCTTAGGGTTACATGTTGTTTTTTGTTATTCGTATAGTTTTTTAAGCATACAATATATTTTGTACAACAAAGTGTAATTTGTACAAATATTTTTCTACAATTTCAAAATAATTTTCAAGAAAATAAATGTAAATTTTACTGTAAAAGTAGTTTAAATATTCAATTTGTCACTTCTGTTCCTTGTCTCTCACTTCATGTAATGATCTTCTGGAACAATTTTAAGTGTAATGAAAAACTGTTTTTTTTACAATTTTAACCCCTAAATAAAAAGTTATACTCCAAAGTACATAATAAAGTATGTTTATTGTAAATTAAAAATAGTTTACATTTATTCTGAGTCAGAGAAATGCTGTCCCCTAGTTTTTATGTCACTACTGCCCACTTGTATAAAACAGCTAAAGTGATTACCAGGACGCCAGATAAAATTTGTTGAACAGGTGCATTTAGTAGAAAAAGTCATTTTAATATCCCAGAAAAACGCGTGACACAATTCTAAGAATTCAAACATAGTTACAAGCTACAAAACGGATAGAAAAGTATCAATATGTTCATTACTTGTCATTACTGCCCACTACATAAACTGTCATTGTTATTGTTTTTATTTATTTATTATTTTATCATGACATAACATACTTTTGCTTAGTACAAAATATCATATTGTATTCTTACTAAGCTTAACTTACTATGCACACAGAAGTAATTTTCTTAATTTTGTCACTACTGTCCCTATCACTTCTGTCTCCTTTCAAATTATTTATTTGAGGACTGAATCTCCAAAGCAGATATTAATGCCATAGTTGACTTGAAGCCAAAGATTACAGTGATATTATCTATTCCAATCTATTAAAATTGCATGCTCATTTGGAATAAGTTTGAAAATGTTACACTTTCACATCGTTATTTAAGCTGTTTCACACGTGAAAAAGATGAAATATGTCAACATTAGTTGTTCAGAACTATCATTTGTAGACTTATTTCCCTGTTTTAAGGATATGCCTAATGATTATAAAGATACTGAAGTATTAACTCCTGGATCTGAAAGCGAACATTTTTTTTTTTTTAAATGTAGAAATGTGGTTGCAGATGATGAAAATTGGTTTCCTGGTGAGTTTTAAATTTTTATTTAGAATTAAATTATTATTTTAAATTTTATCAACATATTTTATTTTTTATATTACTTATTACAACATTTGTTTTTAACAGGTTTAATTGAAGAAATAAATGATGACATCCTTAAAATAAACTTTATATTAAGTAAGCCGATTCTATTGGCAAAATACACCAGATATCCAGGATGTTCCAAAGAATGAAATTTTGTATGTTCCAGTGTTTGTATGTCCTCGGCCAGTTACTTCAAGATATTTTACTATAGACAAATTACATGATGTAAATTTCAAAATGAGCAGTATTTCTCGTACTTAAACACTTTTTTCAAATTAAGACTTTTGTCAAAATAAATTCACCTATTTACTCATTATCTTATTGTTGGTTATTTTTTTACAGGCTGCGTTCGGGCCATGATTTTTTCTGAAGGTCTTAGGCCAAGCCTTGTCAACACTTTTTCGTCCGGGCTCAGACCTTTTTACCTGAAAGCCCAATTTATTTTTTCTGTGTGGAGCCAGGGCAGATTTCATTCTTCCTAGTCATCAAAAGCCACAACTTTTAGTACTCTTTTTGACCCGTATAAAAATCATTGTCTCGGCGTGGCTTGGTCTATTTAAAGATCAACAAAATTAAGCCTGGTAAAAAAATATATATATACATATAAAGAATAGTTGATTCCTAGACACAATCCTGATGGATTCCCGACTTAAGCTGATAAATTTGTTGATCCATGCTAAACGAATATACTAAGAAAATTATATACTACACTAAAATCCCGTTAATCGGCCCTTCCCAAACTAACGCCCCTCCCTTATTTTATAAGAAAAATTGAATTTTTCAAAAAATTCCGAAAAACATCTCCGTTTTCCTCCCCCTTTAAAGATCTCTGAAAAAGCAAATTGCATCAAATGATAGCTGAAGAACGGCAATTATGTCAAAGTGTTGCGAAAATAAAGAAAAATTAATCAAATAATAGTTTAAAAACAAATTTTTTTCAAAAAATCACGAAAAAAAGGAATTCTTTTGAAAAAATCAGGAAAAAACGCAATTTTTTTTTCAAACAATCACGAAATAACGCAAATCTTCTTAAAGGATCGCGAATTTCGTCAAAAGATTGCAGGAAAAAATGCGAATTATGTCAGATCTAAAAAAATGCAATTAAAAGATCGTTGAAAAAACGCAAAATACGTCAAAAAATCACTAAAAAAGGCGATTTGCGTCAAAGGATCACAGAAAAATCATGAATTTCATTGATAGATCGCAAAAAATGCACATTTCGTTAAAAGATTGCGAATTTTGTCAACAGATTGTCGGAAAAACTGCGAATATATCCGATCTAAAAAAATACAGTAAAAGGATCGTTACAACAGCGCAAATTTAGACAAATATCACGATAAGAATGTAAATGTTATCAAAGAATCGTGGTAAAAATGCGAATTAAATCAAAGAATCGCAGAAAAAATACGAGTTTCGTTAAACAATTACCGAAAAAAACGTGCCTTTTTTGAAAAAAATCACGAAAAAAATCGAATTTCTTAAAAAACCGCCGGAAAAAACGCGACTTTCTTTAAAAAATCGCGAAAAGCAAATTTCGTCAAAAGATTGCAGGAAAATATGCGAATTATGTCAGATCTAAAAAATGCAATTAAAAAATCGCTGAAAAAACGCAAATTACGTCAAAAAATAAGTAAAAAACGCGATTTGCGTCAAAGGATCACGGAAAAATCACGAATTTCATCGATAGATCGCAAAAAATTCACATCTCGTTGATTGCGAATTTTGTCAACAGATTGTCGGAAAAACTGCGAATATGTCCGATTAAAAAAATGCAGTAAAAGGATCGTTACAACAGCGCAAATTTAGACAAATATCACGATAAAAATACAAATGTTATCAAAGAATCGTAGTAAAAATGCGAATTAAATCAAAGAATCGCAAAAAATACGAATTTCGTTAAACAATTACCGAAAAAAGTGACTTTTTTGAAAAAATCACGGAAAAAAACGAATTTCTTAAAAAATCGCCGAAATAAACGCGAATTTCTTTAAAAAATTGCAAGAAAAGCAAATTTTATTAAAGAATGGCCAAAAAAACGCACTTCTTGACGACGAATCCCGGAGAAAATGGGATTTTCGTTAAAGAATCGCAAGTAAATAAATAAATAAATAAAAATAAATTTTCTCAAATATCGCTATAAAAATCCCGCAAATTTCAACAAACATTTCGTCAGTTTGGGAGGAGGGGTGGGGCTGGCGGATCGACAGTATTTTAACAGTATTTTACAGTTGCTAGGAAGAAAACTTGTCTATGACGCATTTTTTTTTCTTTCTTATGCAATTTGGATATAGAAACTTTTACCGTGTAGCATTTTTCAGATTTTTAAATCTCCAGTACATTTAATATGAATTAACAATATTAATGAAAAAAGAAAAAAGGAGAAAACAAATAGCGATTCGTTAAAAAAATAAATATATCGCAGCCTATTGCATTCTATATAAAGTGAAGATTATGAACATAAAAAAAAGCTAAGTATTTTGGATCAGAACTTCTCGTACGAGAAAAATTTTTAACCAAATCGACGTAAAAATCAATGTTTTGTAAAAATTCCGCCGGGCTGGATCGGGCTATTCTCGGCCGAACTTTTAGCTGTTATTCTATAGGTGACGTCGTGTCTGGTCAATAATTTTTTCCAATGAGCCTGGTTCGAGCCTAACTTTTCAATTTTATACCGATCCGGGTCGACATTATTTTTGTACCAGCCATGCTCGGAACGAAATTTATTTTTATTTATTTTTTTTTTTTTAACTGGGAAAAAATTTTTAGACATAAAATTTTTTTTCAACATTTGATTCTATAGAAAACTGCTTAATGATCAGTTTTTAACGAAACTTTCCTTAAATTAATTTAAATTAAATTTGAATTTTTAAATTTTAAAGTTGTAATTTTAATAAAGGTTTAATTAAAAAAAATTAAATTTAAATTTAAATTTTAAATTTCTTTTCTCTGCCTTACAAAATGAAAAGTAAGGTTCAAAACCAAGTTGGTTCTATTCGTGATAAGTATCTAATATTCAAGACTATGAGCGTCCTCCAACTTTTTTGTCCAGGACTACACCACTGCTGGGAGGGCTCATTCTTTTTGCAGGGATGGTTAACTTTCTCGACGAAGTTTATTGTTACCAGTACAATCTTTGCTTACATGTGCAATAACAGTGCAGATGTTTTTTTTTTCATTCTTCATTTTTCACATTCTTTTGTCAACAGCTTTTAAAATACGTGTCTAGAAAACGTAAATGTATTTCGGTAAAAGAAAAAAGAATAAATTTTGAAGTTTATCTGAAAGGTCAAAAGTTGACTTGGCTAAAATGATGGGTATTCCAGTTTTGACATTAGAGACTATTAGTCCTGATCCAAAAAAACTAAATAAATTATGAAAACCTGCGGATCTACTGCATACAAACGTGCGAGAGCAGGAGGATACATTTCCTGAAAAAAAAAATGGATAGCTAGATTATGCTGCCAATAATAATGCGTGATCGACGAACAAAATGAACCAAAACGATGCGCCCCCGTATTTTCAACGAAGCAATTGATGAATCATAAGAGATATTTTAAATATTTCTGTAAGAATTTTCCGGTGTATAGCTTTGAATATTTTCATGTTTTTATTTTAGAAGTGTTTATTATGTTGAACAGCAATGAAAAAAATCTAACTTTTTTTCTAAGTATACAGTACTTTTGTAACCTATGTTTAAATTGGCCCACTGTGGTAAACGAGTTTAGCATGCCTGTTCTATAGCGAAGTAAATACAGCCTTCAAGACTTAGATCTTACAGTCTTCAGGACTAAGTACGTTCTCAATGATTTTTTCTGACTATTCACTGTGACCACTTACATTGTGTTTGTGAGGGGGGGGGGGGGAGCGGTCCGTTAATTCTAATTTATTCACTTTCGAACCGACTCAAAATTCAAATAAAACCAATATTTCAAAAGAAAGGCTAGAACATTCTTTCAGACGAAAACTATATATTTTAATATAAATGATATTTCACATGTTCATTTTTATACAAACAAAACATTAATTAAAGATAGAATTACCGATTTTGTATGAAAATTCTATTAAATAGCAGGAAATGTTAATTATTTTTCTGTTTTATTTCGCGTGAAATCCTTCCAGATTGATTCAGAATCCTCCATTGGCTTAAAAAATTGTATTAATTAAAATTTTAATTGATTTTGACCCATTAACACTAGAACGCCCGGATGGAGTCGATTCGACTCCAATCATGTAACCAAATTTTAATTTGAACCAGCAAGATTTTCTTGAAATAATTTAAATTTAATCCACGCAAATTTACGTTAAATAAATCAATGAAATAACTTTGAATAAAAAATCTGGTGAGAAATATTTTTGTCAAACTTGAGTAGAATTTCCGGGCGGTCTAGTGTTAAATCTCGAATTAATTTCTTCGTTTAAATTTAAATTTTTGATTTTTACCGTTTGTAAAAGAAGAGTAATTTTAATCTTACTTTATCAAAGAGTTTGTCTTTTGAAAGAAAGTATATACCGCATATTTCCGTGTATAAGCCAATTGTACGACTTTATAGCGAAAAATCGTCCAAAATCAAAAATCCGCATATAATTTGATGTTAAAAAATTGAGAGGAAATGTTAGCATGGAGACATATATATAGAGATATTCTTAATACACCCGGTCCAAACAAAAGTTTTGATTCCCATGCATTATATTTTCGCTTTTATTAATTATGCACGCCGCGAATGAATTGACAGAAGATATTTTTAGAGATTTTTACCCACGAAAAATAAATTAATCGCCTTCTTTTTCTATGACAATAACAATTTTTTTAATTGAAAGATAACGATTATTTAAATTAGACTTTGATATAAATTGTATCATGCAATGTTTCATGCGATAGTTTCAAAGTACTCTTATAAAACTTTTCCCAATGTTTCTCTCCTTTCAGATTTGCCTCATTGTTTGAATAGCTTACTTCGATTATTATGCATGACATGTGAGTAAACTAAAGCTTAAAGCAAATGCTTTGACAACTGTATGTATATGGAAAGGATTTTAATAGAAATTCAAATTAGCATTTTAACTGTATTGTGAATTAAACTGACATAAATGAATTAATCCATTGATTTAGTTGAGTCATTTTATATGATGTGAATAATAGTATGAGTATTTGAGATTAACTTGTTTTTAATTCTAACAAGCCTTTATACATACAAAAAGATCGGTTCATAAAAGATTTGTTAAATATAATTATAGGATAAAAATAGAATTTGATCTCTCAGCCAATCACAACATTTAATTTTATTTTTTTATTTCTCCGATAGAGGCTACCAAATTTAATGTTGTCTATTATGTATTTACTCAAATGTTAAAGATTCGAGATGAGTGTCAAATACACCGAAATATGTTGGATAATTATATATAACTATCGATTATTTAATGAAGTCAATGGGTATAATGCGATGTTTTTGCACTAAAATAGCATTAATTTAAAAATTTTAACTATATAAAATAACTCAATAAATATAGTTTTAAGTGCGTAATCTCGGTATTATGAACACATACTGCATAAATGTCGGCTTACTAAATGTCAAAACGTATTAAATGTAAAAAAAAAAGGCCATTAGCATTTTTTTAGCTATTCTTTTGATAAATAGACGATAAAAAGAAAAAAAATAAAAATAAAAATAAACGCTTTCAGAAGGTATATAATGAAAGGAATAGATTTATATGGATTGGAAATCTCACCACTATAGAAATTTTTTATCGCTTGTAATTCTGAATCTTTTTTCAACATGTAGTACAAATGATAATTTGTTAATACGAGATTTAAAAAGTGGAATTTTTTATTAAAACATACTTTAGTTTCAACAACTCATGTGACTATAAATATAATAAAGAATACAGTTTCATAGTTTGCAAGAGTAATTTAGCCGTTTACCATATCAATCAAATTTAATCATTTTATTTCATTATATCATAACATTAGTCGGTTTGCTAGAAACAGTCGAATGTATATTGCACTGTAGAAAATGTTTCATGGCTCAGAGCGGTTCTTGAACACGTTAACAACATTAATCAAATATTGCAAAAATTAAATAAATAAATAAATAGAAGAATGCGTCAGTTTTTGTATTATTTTTTTTAAATAATCCAAATCCAAAATAATCCAAATTCAACCACTTATCGAAGTCTCTTTAACATGTTAAATAGCCTAATTACCTTGTGCCCAGAAATGATTAAATATTAATTAAATCAAAACCGTTTGAAACTTTTTTTAAATGAAAATAGTTTGAATGGCAGGACCCAAATATGTATATTATGTATCAACCAAAATGTTAACATGTATAAATGGTTTCTTGGGTCTTTATTTGGCCCATGTACAAAAGATTTTTTGGATTTATTGATGCCTGGACGGACACTTTTGCGTTTATTTGATTACAGTTGAATTTATTTTTCTATGCGTACACTTTTACCTCTGATACGTGTTCAAAAAGAACATAAAAAGTTCTTCAAAATTCAAAAAATGGCATATAACCCGTTTGGACATTGACCACACATATTATATGCAGAAAAGTCATTTTAAAAACATTGAAATGCAAATGAAATTTAAGCAAAAATGTATTATTGGTTTAAAATTAGCTTTCAAATTTATTTGTGTTATAGTGTAGATTCATAAATTATCCGATCCAGAGATGATATACAGGGTGTATCTAAACTACTGGGCAAAACTTTAAGGGGTGATAGCACACATGAAGACAAATAATATTAAAAGGAAAACTAAGGGTCTCAAACGTCTTCCGAAGGAGATAGGCGCCATCAAAGTTTAGGGTCCAAAATTTGAAATGATTATAAAAAACGGAAAAATTGGTCGATTCGTTTGCGGTTTTTATGAAAACTATTCTTTATATCAGAATTGTTTTGAAAATAAATTATAAAGATAAATTTCAAAAAATGCCGATAGAGGGCGCTTTAGACTTTCGAGTAACGAACAACTATTTTTTACCGTTAGTTTTTGCATCTCATTAAATTTTTTTAGAAGTTTAGACATAAACTTAAATTTTGAGCTCAAAATCTGTGGTTAAGTAGCGCAAACTGAACTGTGTTCAATGGGAGTGGGTAGGTTCAATTTTGAAATGACTATAAAAAACAGAAAAATTGGTCAATTGATTAGCAATTTTCACTAAAATTATTCTTTATGTCAGTATTGCCTTGAAAATAAATTATAAAGATAAATTTCAAAAAATGTCGATAGAGGGCGCTTTAAACTTTGGAGTAACGTACAACTATTTTTTTACCGTTATTTTTTGCATCTCATTAATTTTTTTTAGATGCTTAGACATAAACTTAAATTTTGAGCTGAAAATCTGAATCGTTGAGAGTGGTTAAGTAGCGCAAACATAACTGTGTTCAATTGGGCTGGGGAGGTTCAAATTTCAAATTATTATAAAAAACCGAAAAATTGGTCGATTCGTCTGCGGTTCTCTCTAAAACCATTCTTTATGTCAGTATTTCCTTGAAAATAAATTTTAAAGATAAATTTCGAAAAATTCCGTTAGAGGGGGCCTTAAACTTTAGAGTAACCAACAACATTTTTAACCGTTATCATTTTTTTTTTATCTAATAAATGTTTTAAAAGCTTAGATTCAAATTTTGAGCCCAAAATCTGAATCGTTGTGAGTAATTAAGTAGGGAAAAACTGAACTGTGTTCGTAGGATGGGCAGGGTAACTTTTCAACTCCTGAACACAGTTCAGTTTGCGCTTCTTAACCCCTCCCAACGATTCAGAATTTGAGCTCAAAATTTAAATCTAAGCTTTTGCAAGCATTTAATTAGATACAAAAAATAACAGTTAAAAATTGTTGTTGATTACTCTAAAGTTTAAGGCTCCCTCTAACGGAATTTTTTGAAATTTATCTTTAAAATTTATTTTCAAGGAAATACTGACATAAAGAATGATTTTAAAGAAAACTGCAAACGAATCGACCAATTTTTCCGTTTTGTATATTCATTTGAAACTTTGAACCTTCCCACCCCCATTGAACACTGTACAGTTAGCGCTACTTAAACACTCTCAACGATTTAGATTTTCAGCACAAAAATGTAGGTTTATGTCTAAGCTTAAAAAAGATTAATGAGATGCAAAAAATAAAAATAAAAAATAGTTGTACGTTACTCCAGAGTCTAAAGCGCCCTCCGTTGACATTTTTTGAAATTTATGTTTATAATTTATTTTCAAGACAATTCTGACATAAAGAACAGTTTTAGTGAAAACCGCAAATCAATTGACTAATTATTCTGTTTTTTATAATCATTTGAAATTTGAACCTACCCACTCACATTGAACACAGTTCAGTTTGCGCTACTTAACCACAGATTTTGAGCTCAAAATTTAAGTTTATGTCTAATTTTCTAAAAAAAATTAATGAGATGCAAAAACTAACGGTAAAAAATAGTTGTTCGTTATTCCAAAGTCTAAAGCGCCCTCTATCGGCATTTTTTGAAATTTATCTTTATAATTTATTTTCAAGACGATACTGACATAAAGAATAGTTTTCGTGAAAACCGCAAACGAATCGACCAATTTTTCCGTTTTTTATAATCATTTCAAATTTTGGACCCTAAACTTTGATGGCGCCTATCTCCTTCGGAAGACGTTTGGGACCCTTAGTTTCCCATTTAATATTATTTGTCTTGGTGTGTACTATCACCCCTTAAAGTTTTGCCCAATAGTTTAGATACACCCTGTATGCAATCCTATAACATTAAAATTATAGTAATATCTAAACATTTTAAAACAAAACAAGTAATGTTTATGGATACGCATAAATATCTCATTAAATTAATACACAAAGTAAGTAATTTTATTTTGCCGTATGTATGAATCGACGACCTGTGCAGAGAAATTTCATGTTGTTCTAACCCAGAGGTTCCCAAAGTGTGCTCCGCGGAGCCCTTGAAGCTCCGCCTGAACTTTCCAGGGGCTCCGCGGCGTTCCAGGAAAATAAACAAAACATGAAAGAAATTAGCATATCGTAATTAAAAGATTTATATTAAGAGACATATTAAAAGATATATGTAATGTGTGTATATATTTCTTTTTATTTTTATATGTTTGATTTTTTTAAAATCTGTTTATGTTACTTGTATTAATTTTTAGTTATTTAATTCTTTATACAGTTTTTTATAAAAAAAAAATAATTTTCGTCTCTGAAAACATATTTTTATTGCATCTTCCATCATGTAAATACCTTTATTAGATCCATATTACATTTGTGTTCATTGTGTATATGTATTTCTTTTTTCAGATATAAATTTAAATTATTTAATCTGCTTATGTTATTTGTATATTTAAATTTTCTAACTTGTTTTTCTCTGTACAACAATGTTTATCGATTAAAACGCTCCTTTCATGTACTATTTTGTATTATTTAAGAAACCCCTCATTAGATTTATTTAATATTTATGTACGTTGTGTATATAGTTCTTTTCTTTTCGAAACTTTAAATACTTTAATCTGTTTATTATATTTTTATAATTTCTTAGTTATTTAAATTTTCTATGCTGTTTTTCATAATTGTACTTAATTTTATAAGCAATGTATCTTGCTGAATCTGGATTTTTTTTAGCATCTTTTTACAACCCTTTTTTTAATTTTCTTTTAATTGGTCTCTGCCACATTTCCAATCAGAAATAAGTCTATAGCAATTTAAAAAATATATATTGTTTCTTTACATTCGTCATCAGATTAAGAATTTAAAATTTTTCACAGCTCCAACCATTGCTTGGAGTTTTTGTCAATGAGTACCCGCCCTGATATAAATTTAATCCCACCTATGTATATCCCATTTTATTAGAAAATTTTTCTACTAGTTGCAGTTCTTTTAACTCTTTGAAGGGCAGTGGGATATATTTTATCCCACCTAATTTAAACAGGATTCTCACCAGAAACTTTTAACGAAATTTTATATTTTTAACTTTGGTTTCTAATTATTAGAAATTGGCTTTTCTTATTTTAAAACTAACCTTTACGATTTTTCCGGTGATAATTCCACATTACAGAGACATTATTGCTTGCCCCTCAAGGGGTTAAGATGTGTAGATTTTAACTGCATATTTGTTTTGAGGAAAAAACAACGACGAAAGAAAGTTTCTTTTAAAACTGTAATTAATAGACAAATATTTTAAATAAAATGTTCAAAAAATTGAACAACGCTGCACCAAACAATACAGTTTATAAATTTTTCCCCGCCCACTTAAACACTAAAACTATGATTTAATTCTAAATGTCTTTTTTTAATTTGTTCGAAAGAAAAAGGTGAGAGACGATTCATTTTCGTTGCATGTTTAGAAGTATTAGAAACTTAAGGATGAATGAAAAAAATATTCCGTAATCGCTTGATTCTATCACGGGTAGGCGGGACTAGCGAAAATATCTTACATAATTAGTTACTCATGGGTGATTGAAACTAGGCATTTCTTTTTTTTTTCTTTTTCTTTGCGAGTAGCCCATGGGAATTACATAGAGTACCTCTCTGCTAACGAAAACGGTACAACTTACCCTTTTTTTCTGTGTCTGTGTCTGTGTGGTTTTTGCCATAAATAATAATACTTTTACGTAAGTCCCAATTCAATGCATTATCCAAACATGGTTACCATTTTGATCTTTAATTCCAAGCTCATACTGGAAATTCATACTGAATTCAGAATTTCTGTATCAGCAAAAAGCCAAATTGTGAACTTTGGTCCAATGTTAGAAATTACTGGCTCGAACTTTTATTCAACATAGGCTTGCTCCATATTTGCACGATAGGCTTAAAAAAACATTAATTTGTAAACCATAGAGTATAATTGCGTTCAGGGCCTCCGCCTAAGAAAAATTTCCCAAAAAGGGCCCGCGAGTCCAAAAGTTTGGGAACCGCTGTTCTAACCAATCAATCACAATCCATCGAGAAACTATTTGTCATTCAAATTTGCCTCTACGCCATTATTTACTCGACAATACTTATTAAGGTTGGTGATAAGGGGAAAATTATAAATATTAATACGATACTAAAAATTAAATGTTTTATCATAGTTATTTGAGTTAAGAGTGCTAGTCAGCAGCCAGTAAGCTAGTCAGTAGCTTTATCAGCGGTCGAATTCTCCTCAGTAATGTTAAGTGTATGGGCGTTTCATTCATCATTTTATTCAAAATATCCCTTCAGGAAATTAATACTTCTAAATTATTTTTTTTTCAATGTTCTCTTCTATACTGTTAAAGATCTTATCCTAGTTTGAACCAAATTTTGATGCTCAGTAGTTGCCACTGCAAAGTTGTGAAATCTTTAACCAATATTTGGAGCTCCTGTTGAAGCATAGCTTCAGTAATTGAAACGAGGTTAAAATAGGAAGCTCCAAATATTGGTATGAGATTTCACCATCAGATGGAGACAAGAAATGAGCACCAAAATTTGGTTCAAACGAGAGCAAAAATTTTAATAATGTAAAAATAAGTCAATTTTTTCTTAGTTGTTAAAATATATATTTTTAAATGTATGCACAGTTTAATTATTAATGTTTAAAAAGCCGACTAACTGGAAGTAAAATTTTAACAATTCATGTAATATATCCATAGATTTCAGAAATAATTTGAAAACTAAGAAAAAAAGGGATATTCTTTAAGAAGAGAATACTGAAAGAAGAAGTTAAAATTATTAATTTTCCTAAAAATATATATTTAATATACCAATGCATCAAACGCCAGTACACTTAACATTACCGAAGAAAACTTGGCAACTAGTACTGAGTAACTAGCACTTCTAAATTATAAATTCTTAAATTTCAAATAATGTATTGCAATAGTTAATCTAAAAAAATAGCCTCAATGCGGAGTAAGATATTGAAATAACTGTGGGAAGTGTATTTTTAATACTTTAAAAATTTTTTAAATACTTTTAATCAATTGTTTAACTAAAGGTTTTCACTAAGTGTAATCAATCAATAACACTTAAACAGCAGTTTAGATATAACTTTTATGTCCAAATGGCTCATAAAAAAACCCTTCATGACAAAGTCTTTAATTAATAACAAGAAATATGGAGGGTACAAAAACAATTTTAATAACAAATTCAATAAAGTACTAAAATGCAATTCTTTTTTTATATAAAAAATTTCTCATAACCGTTTTTTTAAAAATAAAATTACTGTTTGGTACTTTCAGATTTTACGCAGGATTTTTTGTTCTTGAGCCCCGCATGAAAAAAAAATTTGCAATGGAAATGCATTCTTGCACATGATAATAAATGGATAGTTCTAGATACCTACCACAAGTAAAAATATATTTATTACAAAAAATAATAATAAAATAAAATGAAAATGATCACCATATCTAGTTGAAACAACACAAAGTGAGTTTTAGCTAAGCTTGTCTGATTGTCGAAATTTTATCGTATGGAAATCAATGAGTATCAATGAAAAATTAAAAATTAGAATTAATAGAAGAAATTATTAAAACCAAGAGAACATTCAAGTTTTTATGTTTATAATATTTACCGAAGAAATTCTATATGTGTATCCCAAAGATTTTCGAGCAGTGAATCGGCATCAAAACAAAACCACATGTCATAATTCAAAACAAAATGCATACTATAGCTGCTTAATCATTTTTAAGTATTTCTTGGATAATAGTAATAAATTGGATACAGGGTGGCTGAGGCTGTAGTTGCTCATGTAAAGCTGGTGCTACGTTGTTTTTATTGTATTTATTTCCTTCTAATTTTTAGGAGTAAACTAACTTAATTCGTACAGCCATTAATGAATGTATTATAATGTGTAAAAGTGAAATCTGCTGAAATTAAAAAGCAAAAAATGTAAATAAATAGTTCCTTTAATTACAACCTTTTTCCGTAGTTCATCAATAATTGAAATCAGTCAAAAATTCAAAAGATAATATTTAAAATATCACACTTAGGCTGTGATTAACAATAATTCATATACAACTATTAGTTGAAATGAACATGTTCGAAGAGGATTATTTTAACTTACCGTAATTTTGTCCAACTAATCAAAAGCTAAATTGTTTCATTTTCTAATAAAAAAAAAATGTAATAGAGTTTCTCCTTCTGTTGCCAGCCGACAACAATGTGAACACAAGTGCAATAACATTCAAACCAAAGTATTATGTCTATAACCACGTATAATACTAACTTAAGTCTGAAATGGCGCGATATTTGAAAAAAATTGATCAACAATAATTTTCAACATCGGAACGCACCAAGATAACACTTCTTCAGTGAGATAATGCTAAATTAAAGATTTTTTTCAATTATTAGATTAAATACAATTATTAGAAATAATTAGATTCAGTTAATAATAAATATATAATGAGCAAATTTTTTGGGGGTAAATAATAAATATTTTGTATATAGATATTCAAGTTCATTTTATTTTTTTATCTAACGAATTGTACACCATTTTTCTACATTGACATATATTTCTGCCATGTAATTATATTTATATGAATATACAGTCTGTATATTTATATATATAAATATAGAACTACATATTTTTAAAAACAGTAATGAAAACGTATTACACGGAATAATTGTTTAATTTCGTCACCAATTTCTATTTTCACAAAAATCTTTGATAGAATATACAAGGTGAGACGTAAATATCGAAACTATAGACTATCTCCTTAAATATTGCTCTTAGATTCATACTTCCAATTGAAAAAATTCATAAAAAAGGTAAAAGTTTTGATAAAATAAATTGCAATTCATGGGGGGGGGAGGGTCCACTTGAAAAATTCCGAAAATTAAATTTTTATACGGCCCCCGTAGGATTAAAATTCTAGTTAGGAAAATTTTCATTGTCCAGTCCTGAATTAGACACAAAAAATTTCATCTTCATATCTTCAAAACTCGCAGAGTTATAGCCGTTTAAATAATTCATTAGGATTTAAGGGATTAGTCAAAAGTTGAAATGCGAGCAATTCAAGAAACAATGTTACTACAAATCTAGGAAATATTTAAAAAATCTATCTTTTGAGTTAGAATTTCGGTTATTTTTTCTTTTTTTTTTTCGTGATGGTTTGCCTTATAATTTGCTAAGAAAATCACATCCTAAAATTTCTTTCAGGAAAAATGTGTAAAATGCGTCTTTTAAGTTGTAATATTGATATTTTTCTTTTTTTGTCATGATTAGCCATACAATTTGCTATCAAAATCACATCCTAAAATTTCTTATAAAATTTATAAAAATTTCAAATGATTAGTACTAATTTAAATGGGATAATTTTAAATCGTTGTTTCTCGAAACATTATTTATTGGATTCTTTCAATTTCATTAATGATGAAAATCTAATTTTATTTTTGTTCCAAGTTTTCTTTTTATTATTTATTTTAAAACTATAAAAAATATTTATTTAAAAAATCATATTTTCACAAGTAATACTTTTTTTCAAATTTGCCGAAACAAAACTAGTGTAAAATAATGAAAAATGATGTGTTTCAAGTTTTCGCCTTTTTTGTCTTCAACAATTCAAGACTTTTAATAATTTAAAGATGAGAAATAGTGGGGAAAAACTCACTATGCAGAAAAACGAATTTAAACATTTAGATAAAGTTTGGCTCCTAATAAAAGGTTTAAATGCTTTTTAAAAAAATGAAAGTGCTAACTTTACCTTTCTGTAGCTCAAATTTCCAATTAAGTTTAACTTCTCTCAAATCCATCTCCTTTCTGTACTGTTTAAATATCCGTCAATTATTTAAATAATGCTTTTTCTAAGATGCGCATTAAATCTTTTTATATATATATATAAATTTAGATCTCACAACTTCAGGCGTTTTATCGTCCTGGAGAGGCTGTTAAAAAATTTTGTATCATGGGCCCAGTCTGGGCCAGGAGCGAGACATTACTTTTTTCTGAAATCTCTCCTCGTCGGGCCTAATATATTTTTGATACCAGAAGGGACTGCTTCCTTCTTTCTAGGTCTGCACTGGATGAAATTTTCAACCCGGTCTCGACACAACCCATATTAAAACCACTGTCCCTGACTGACCTAATACGTGATAAAATAAGTAAAATTTGGCTCAATTAAAATTTTTACGAAAAACACACTGATTTTAAAATCGTCTTTATTTTACAAAAGAAAAAAAAACCAACAAAAAACCCTTTAAAATTCATCTTTTTAAAGAATAGCATATTCAAAGGCTAAAAAATTAAATACAATTAACCAATGAAAAAAAAATCTTCCTCTGACGGAATCCTGTCTTAAACGGAAATTTTGATGATCCATGCAAATTAGATATAATAATATCTGACGAAAAAATAAACTTCATTTAGACACTTCTTTAGTAGGGAATTTATATTACGCATATATTCTTTCCTGTGTGATTCCGTTTTAAAAGGTTTTACTATATAACATTTTTCAAAGTCTCCAACGCGTCGAATGTGGATTAATGATATTAAATTATAAGTGAAACATTTACATATAAATAGAGATTCATTGATAAAATAAATATATCACAGCCTTTGTGATTCTTTAATAATAAAAAATATAAATATGAAAAACGAAAAGCTATAGTTTGAATTTTTTTTCATAACTCCTCCATACGAAACAATTTTTAACCATACCGAAGTAAAAAATTATGTAGAAATTCACAGCTGAGCCGGGCTATAATTTAAACTGTTTTCCCTATGGGTCGGTTTGGGACCAGACCTAGATATTTCGACCCATGCAAACTCCAATGCAGACTTCCAACACCGTTTGAAAAATAGTTTAGCTTTAAATCAATACGCTACTTTTTTATGTCCAAGTAAGAGGCACTGTCTTAAATCGACATTTTAACAATGCAAAATTTGTGGACGATCCCTCACTGTCCTTCAAAATGAGTCAAAAACTTGTTGTTTACAGGCATAGTTTAGTGGTGTAAGTCACGAATTTTAGAGAATTTTGGATTTTAATATCAATGTGAGGTTTTTAGTTATGGAGATGAATGTTTATGTTCAATTTAGGGATGGATAAGGAATAATTTCCTAATTGGGAATTTTGCTCTACGGGGGTCGTATAAAAATTTAATTTTCGTATGTTTTCAAATAGACCCCACCATGGAGTGGCAATTTATCAAAAATTTCACTTTTTATATGAATTTTTGCAAATGGAAATATGGGTCTGGGAGGCAATATTTAAGGAGATAGCCTATTGTTTCGATATATATGACTCACCCTGTATATGTTAGACTTGCACATTACTTCAATGATCGGCACATAATCGTTTTGTTATTTCTCAAAACCAAAAATATATGAATGCTGATTTAAACTTAATTATGCTTGACAACGAGAGATTACAATTATGTCAAAATTCAGTTCCAACTATGAATATGTTCGATGCTAGAAACGCGTAAGTGTCAGATGTTGATAAATTACTACAAGACTTATTAAAATATGTTTCAAACCCAAGTAATTATCGCCAAACTTGTTAAATTTGATTTATTTACAGTTTAATTTAATTTCAAATAGAATTGTAACTGCTTTGATGGGAGTTCATTATTAATCTTGATTTATAATCGTATTTAATATGTGAGTCCGAGTTATGCTAAATTAATTTGATGTTTCGAGTTTATAACATCATTCACACAAACCAATAATATGTTAATAGAAAACAATATCATAAGTCATGAAATCACTCATATGACCGAACTAAGCGGATAACGTTTTAGAAATACTTCCTTTTCATTTAAAAACACAAATATCTGAAGTATATAAATTGAATTTCTTTCTGTTTTTACAGAAATTCTTCAAAAAAAGAAATTACCTTTTCTTCATTTTAATCGATATAAGGATGCATAGTAAGTACTTTTAAAATTTATCTGAAGTTAACAGCTTTATTAATTTTTTTTAAATATATAATAATTTCGTGTATTTTAAAATTTTTGATAAGATATATTTTGATAAAAATACTATTAAGAAGTGATGTAAAAATGTAAAAAATTCGGATATTTTAGTTTCTTTAAGTAAAAGAACCGAGTCCCGATAGGGGACCCAGGGGCCTCTGAGGCTATAGAAAAATCATATCAAAACTCGTAAAATGCAGAAAATAGAATAAAAATTTGCTAAAAACTGAAAACGAGCAGAGAATAATGTTTATAGGATATTAGACTGAAACAGAATTCATTTTACAAATGTCATAACATGACAAAAAACGTAATTTTTTTTTTCAGTCATAAAAAAAATTCAAGAACAATTTAAAAATTTCTGTATGAATTCTGAATAAGTATTAATGGAATAATCAAAAAATTTAACATTTTGAGCACAAATGATTAAGCTAATTCTTTTTACTAATACAGAAAAATCACCTCAAAACTAGAAAAGATAGAAAAAACGGTAAAATTCGCCTTGAGTGAAAACAAAAATATCTTTAAAGTAAATTCCAAAAGCTGACTGCGAGATTTTAACAAACTTAATTGATGCTGGTGTCTTCCTGCTAAGTATTTTCCGCTCTAACCGTAGAGGATTTTCAGAACTCAGCTCAAAAACAACTATCATTAATGACACACTTGTAGATACCGAGCAAACGTTTTTTGTTATGATCAAACAAACCACATCCCAGTAAGTTTTTAATGAATATTAAAACAACGTAACTGGCAACATAACTGCCAGAAATTTTGCCATAAATGTAATGGATTTTTTTACAGTGCAGACATTTTGTTAAAACATGTTTTGGGGGAATTCTTTACCCATAAAACTTGTAAATTCGTCCAAAACCAAAAGTCGAACGTTTTTACGAATCAAATATTTTCTTTTTGCAAATATAGAAAAAAGTAATAATCAAATACACCATTTGTGTTATTTTCTTTGTGACGTACATGCTTATAATAACATACAAGTTTGAAATTAATTGTACTTCACAAATCTATCCAAAATGCAAATAAACATTCACGGCTAAATTTGAAAAACATATATATAAAGTAAAAATCATTTTTCTTCATTAGAAAAAACAATTACTGATATGGATTAAATGCGAAGGATGTTCAATATATTTGATCGATGTTATTACAACCTGAAATATAGATTTGCCAGCAACAAAATAAAGTAAATTAATAAAGCACCTAAATGCATAATTGTTTGTTCAGTTTAAATGCTACCAGTTTTAGTAAAATGTTAAATTTCTGTCTAATTAACAAAATAAAGTAACTCATATTGCTGAATTTTAGTAAAATGTGAATTTTGTGATATATCACTCAAGATTTAATTTTAGTTCATACTCGATGTTTATAAAATTTCGAATACATCAAAAATATTTTTCTACATAAATGCATATTTATAACAATTAATAGGCGTAAACCTTAAAAATAAAATGTTTCATTCAAAAGAAAATAATCTACCCGGCTGTTATTATTAGATTTAAATAACAAATTTAAATTGTGATTTCATTTGTTTTATTTCTTTGAGATTCATATACAAAATTGTTGATACATATAATGTAATATTAGATTACAAAATGATTTATAGAAACTTTCTTTGATTTGAATTCATATTTAATACGCAAATTAAAAAAAATTAAAGAATAACCATTGTTTTACAAGAAAATTAACTTTTAAAGTGCGAAAGAAAATGAACTTAGAAGGTTAGCTTGCTGTTTTATATTTATTTCATCAATAATTTCTGTTTTTTTTTTATCATTTTTTTCTCACCAAAATTAATTAAAAATCGAAAGTTTAAGTTTTTAAATCGAAAGCTGAAGTTTTTTAATCGAAATTTATTTAATTCTTCGGAATATTAACAGCATTTTTATTTTTTACAGAAATACTATTACATTCTATAGATATTATAAAAGCAAACCGTATATGTGCGCAACGCATACGTCATTTTGAGAATGGCAACACTTTGAAATTTGAAATAAAATTTAAGTTTTGCAATTTTTGTTATTACAATTTTTTTACTTTTCTAAACATCACACATTTTTAACTTTTACACCGTCGTATAGAGGAAAATGCACTTTCATATGCAATTTATTTCAAAACTGTATATTAATTATTTTATTTTATTTTATTTTATTTTATTTTTTGAGAGAGAGATTTTATTTTTTATCTATTTATTTATTTATTTATTTTGTAGTTTTAAATATCATTTTTGTAATTGTGGGAACAACAGTACTCCATTTATGTTTAACGTAAAGGGAAAAAAGCCGGAGATCAGTGTATCTTATTGTTGCTATTTTCTCATAAATAGTGAAATTTTTTTAAAGTAAAATACGTGCTATGTCATAAAATATCGTCTGTTATAAAACCAAGTGTATTTTGGTTTTATTTCGTTTTTATTTGTCATTTAAATGGGGGGGGGGATTTTAGTTTTTTGCAAACTTTGACCGTAATGATTG
This sequence comes from Maratus speculifer, assembly GCA_964019185.1. Lineage (NCBI taxonomy): Eukaryota > Metazoa > Arthropoda > Arachnida > Araneae > Salticidae > Maratus > Maratus speculifer. The sequence goes on along the minus strand of OZ025294.1, from coordinate 160,948,331 downwards.
CATGCAGATAATTTCAGAAATTTTCATTTATACTTTAAAGAATATAAATAGTTTAATATTTGTTTCCAGCTAATAACAATCAGCACTTCAAATTTTGAACTAAAATTATTTAAAACTGATCAAATTAATTTCCAATTAAAAAAAAAGGTGAATGCGGCAAATTTTGAGGTGATGAAAATAATATCGGGTCTAGATTTCATTGAGAAAAAATCTATGATTGAGTCAAAGTGGAATAATTTTTTTTCTGTTTTTCCCTTTGGAATATTAGAAGCATACTAACTAAATTGATAACTGTATGATAATAAATTATCTTTATTTATATTCCACTGTTATACGATTAAAGTTTAAATTCTACGACTAAGTTTTATAGTATTTTATTTACTTTAGCTTAAATATAATTTGTTTAAGATTTAGATTTACCAATATAAGGTGTATTTTTTATTATAACTAATTTCGTCGATTAATTGTAGATCAATGACACAGTTCTCCTTAAACATTTTCTTTCGTCGAAATTCGACAGGTTCTACCTCGTTATGATTAATGTATAATAACGTAACGTAAAATTTAAAATCTGAGAATTATTTCGAAAATTTATATGTTTTGAAAATTAGCTTTTAAGTTTGAAAACATTTTCTGTAAATAAAAAGCTTTTTTTTTAAATTATCTTATTTATGGTAGGATGGCTTTCGTAAAAGAAGTTGAGTAAACTTTTAATATAACGTGTTTCTTCATTTAATTTTATCGCACAATAGTATCTTAACTTTCCATTTCAAATAAAGTGGCACCAAGCTTTGATTGAAGATATAAAAATGCTCTTTTGAAAAGTACTTTAAAAGCTTCCTTTTCGCGACAAACATTTATCATCATCAATTGCATCCGGTATATGAAAGAAAGAAAGCCTTTTATTTCATGTGATGGAATAAATTCGCAATGCTTTCTTTGGTTTGCAGTAGAAAACTCTACTTTTTTCAATTAAAAAATAATTTAACTGCTTATTTGAAAAATAAAAAACTCCCTTTTCACAGTTAGAGTTTTAAAATGTAATATTTTTTTTTCAAAAAATATATGCTTTTATTTTTGAAAAAAAAAACATATATTGTTAACTATAATGGATTTTTCTTAAGGGGGTCTGGGACAAAAAAGAAAAAAAATCTTCGAATTTTCTAAAAATATTTTATTGCATTAAAAATTGCTACTTAAAATGAAGACTAAAGTATGTTTCTATATTAATTGGAACAGGAAATATTATTTTTTTTCATTTTGATTTGTTTTCAAAATTTCGCTTTAAATCCACCAAATTAACTGACTCTCTCGTACATAAGCTATCCATGTTTTGAAAGTACGCATTATGAAAATCCACGAGCATGAGGCGGGAACAGATTTTGAAAATTGGAAAAAGCGGTTGATAAAAATGTTGTTTTACATGAAGCATAGTTATATTATTTAAAACAAAATGTATTATAGTTTTTAAATGCCGAATTCAAGTATTAGTAGAAGCTACAGACTTCGTCGTATTAAAGTATAATGTAAAGTCATTTCAAAGTTTTATTTTCCAATTAATCCAATAACTTAGTTTTTTACTATATATATATATGTGCGTATGTAATAAACAGAAATAGTAAATATAAAACAGTATTAAATAAATAGTACTTGCTTCATTGTTTTCTAATACATGATACAGGGTTAGAAAGTTCCACCTTGAAATGTTCATGAAAGGAAAACTATTGTACATAGTATTATCAAACTTGATGCTAGTTTAAAAGAGTTCATGGGAATTTATTTCTGCCAACCAAAGTTCAAATACTTACCACTAAGGAGGAAATAGTGCTGTGTGATGCATTGATTGACGGAAAAAGACATGAAATGGTGTTTTTAAAGGTGCTTAACCGCTTCTGAGGTGTGTTCTAAAGCATATTCAATATGGCTTCCAACATTTTCCGAAAGCAAATGAAAACGCATTACTGCTTATTGAACGGTAGTTCCTAGCATACCAAGATGAATGTTACGTACATACCAATGCATATCATCTTCCACCATAAGCAGAGCTTTTGAGTTAATCCCAACACTCACACAGGGGTTTATATCTGGTGAGGGGATTGGACAAGGCATGGGAAAGTTCCAGCCTATCCGTTCATTTGTGAAATATTGCTTAAGTAAATATGTGACACATTGGCCAATTTGTAGTGAGATCAATTCCTGCATAAAAATCGTGAAATCTAAAATGCCATGTTGCTGCAGTTCAGATATGACGAAATGTCTTAATATTGACGCTAAGTGAGCAGTAGCAACACCCCTACAATCAAGGCCTTCGCAGCGAATTCCAGAAATGCAAATATGACTGCCCCTGGAGACGGAAGATCCCCAGTGAGTACCTTCCCTTTTAAGGGAGACCTTCATCTTCTTTCTTTATTCACATTTAGCCAGTCAGCCCATTAGTGCTAGTACTTCATGCCTCGCGTCTCGCCAACTTAAATTTTGCGTTTGATTTAATTTGGATATTTTAAAGATTAAAAGTAAGGGTTATCTCTGTTTCCTTATATCATTGTTTTAACAAGGCTTTAAAGATGATTTCTGTTAAATATATAGTTGTAAGATTAATGATTTCCAATTTCTTTTTCCAACCACATGCTTACTGCGACAGTGGCTTTCAAAACATTTATTTGTGCATTGAATTAGTATTTTGTTTAAAATAATATTAATAAAATTCATATTATTTTTTCAATTGATTTTTTTTATCCTTTTGGTTTTAATTTTCAGTATTTCCTCACAGGATTTTGTTATTTATGCATAGTATATATCTTCTATAAGAAAATTCCTGCCTTTTAGCAAATGTTTATTTCTTTGTTTATTAAATATTTTCCTAAACTCCAGTTTATTCATTTGCATCCGAATATACTAAATTATATAATTTAACTCTTTACCAGTTTAAAATTATTTACTAGAGTAATCTTCATACGCTGTTTAAATTCATTCATAAAATATTCAAAGAGTTTATTTATTGCTATTGCAGCATTCATTAGTACAATAATTAGCATCAGTTCTTAAATTGCATTTGGCATTTTCACAATAATCTTTTTTTCTTTCTATATGTGCTTAATTGAAAGTTATTTTTATGCAAATAGATTTTTTCTTTAATACTAATTACAGTAATTTAAAAATAATTTATAAATTAAAAAAGACCAGATATTTTCTTTAGTAATAATAATTTATAATAATAATAATAAATTAAAAATAACTTATAGATTGATAAGGAATAGATTTTTTATGGTAATAATATATAATAATAATAATAATCATTTTAAAATAATTTATAGATTGATACTGAACACATTTTTTCCTTTAATAATAATAGTAATTAAAAAACAATTTATAGATTGACAATTAACAGTTCTTCTTTAATGATAATGGTAATTTAGAATAATAATAGAAATTTAAAAATAACTAGATTAATAAGAAATAGATATTTTTAGTGGTAAATATTTATAATAATAATAATAGTAATTTTAAAATGATTTATAGATTGTACTAAACACATAATTTTCTTTAATAATAATAGTAATTTTAAAATAATTTATAGATTGATATTGAACACATTTTTTTTCTTTAATAATAATAATAATAATTGATAATAATAATAGTAATTAAAAAATATAAATTAATAAGGAACAGATTCTTTCTTTAATAATAATAATAATTTATATTAATAATTTAAAAATAATTTATAAATTGATAAGTTGTTGGGCCTTTTTTTCCCCCAGTGACTACCGGTGATATTTAATATTAATAGTATTAAACGGAGTCTAACAAGGAAATACTGAGTAAAAATATAATTAAAGCCAGAAAGCAAGCATAATATACTTCTTATTACTAAAAAACGTTTTTTTATCTTACACATGTATAACAGAAATTATATCTTAATAATGATATTAAGACAAGGACCTAAGTAAATAAAAGATAACACTTAGCATTCTGTCATTAAATAATTCTCATCAAATAAAAAAAAAAACTAAACAAATAAAATACATAGGAGTGAGTGTGAAAAGTGGGGGGGGGGGGGCTATATTTGAAATGAAAAAACTCTTCTCATACAACATATTATGTAGAAATCTTTTTTCCATTTTTTTTTAGTCAAGTCATGAAATACCAGTCATATAAAAGAACTTAGCTTCAGGATTATAAAGCTACATTAAAATACAAATTTTAATATATATACTAGCGAGCTACGCCCGCTAGCTGGGCCACTTTTTCCAAACGAACCTCGATATTAAGCAATATATAATAAACAAAAAATTCATTTAATAAGCAAGTCTTGGTGTTCGAATCCTCAGCACAAAAAAAGTAAATTAAAGGGCTATGGTTGTTATGCGCCCATTATCCCGTTAAAATATGTGATTTCGCACAGTGGGCGGTACGGGAACATCGTGCGAAGACGGCCCACCGGCGCTACGCGCCATGGTCACCATTGTCCCGTTAAAAATATTTGGTTTTTCACGGTTGGCGCTGCGCGTCCATAATATATTTTCTCGTATTTTTTGGATCATCAGAAGCAGACTTTTACGCAGATTCTGAATATGTAATCAGTTTTTTTCTACTTTAAAAACTGTCTGCATGATGGTTTAAGAAAAAACGTGCAAAAAAAGTTTGTTTATTAAAAACTGCTGTTATTAAAACAAAATAAGTAATTTCATTAATATCACAAAGAACATAACTAACAAATAATTTTGGCAGCTCGTTTTCCGTTTGTACTAACAGAAATTAGTATTAATCGCGTAAATCTTAGGTTACACAATATTCGTGTATGCTACCAAAAAGAAAAAGTATGAAAATGAGCTACAACGATTAATACTCACATACAGAATAAATATATGAATAGCCAGTTACATCTGAGATCCTCAAAATATTAATTAGCAACACTATTACCTCTTAGTGAACATATCTTGCTGTGCTTAAAGAGTTGTACTTATTATATTAATTAAACAGTGTTTAATATTTTTTACCATTTACTTCATTTTCTCTTATACATTATTTGAAAAATTGACGGGAGAAAAATAGGTTTTCGGCTGCTTCTTCTTTTAGCCAAAGGGGAAAAGTTCCTGTTCTTCACCGCAAGGTAGCACAGTGTTCTGCCTCAGAGCTCCGTTTGAGACCTGTTTGGGAAATAAGACGTTTTCCGTTCCGATCCCGACCGGTTTTTAATTCATAACTTTTTTAATTTTGGTCCCACGGTCTTGAAAATGCCCGAAATGACTTTCCCGGAATTTTTCGAATCGAAAGACACCTCTCGCGACTTCCAACTCGCCCGCGTTGCGAACTGTAATGGGCTTCAAGCAGACAGACAGACAGAGGCTCACGGATTTTATTAGTATAGATATATATTTTTACTTTCTTCTATCTTTACAAGAAGAAAGTATTGGATTCGTGAAAATTTTCGACTTCCGGTTTTCGACGGATTTATACGTTTTAGAAGGTCCTGAACACGTTTTGACTATTTTTAGAAAATGTCTGTCTGTGAGTCTGTGTGTCTGTCTGTGAGTCTGTCTGTCTGTATGTGACAAAAAATTTGTGGGCGCTCTATCTCAAGAACTAATGCTCGAAATTTAATAAAATTTTATATTCAGTTAGACCTTGATATGAATTAGTGCCTATTGGTTTTTGGTGAAAATTGGCCTGCAGGTGGCGCTGCTATACTACGTTTTTCATGATTTTCAAGATTGCTACATCTCAAGAACTAATGAACAGAATTACACCAAACTTCAGATTCTGTTACCCCTTGATATACATAGACGCTGATTAAGTTTTGGTGTAAATTGGCCAGCAGGTGGCGCTGCTATGCCACGTTTTTCATGATTTTTATGACAGCTATATCTCAAGAACTAATGCACAGAATTTCACCAAACTTCCGATTCCGCGATACCTTGAGATACATAGTTGCTGATAAGGTTTTGGTGTGAACTTCCCTATAGGTGGCGCTGCTATGCTTCATTTTGCACGATTTTTGCGATAGCTATATCTCAAGAACTAATGCAGAGAACTTCATCAAATTTTAGTTTCTTTTACACTAGAATATATAACATAATTAGACGCTGATTACATTTTGGTATTAACCTTACAACAGGTGGTACAGCTATGTTGCATTTTGCACGATTTTTCCGATAGCTATATCTTAACAACCAACGCACAGAATTTCATCAAACTTCAGATTTTGTTACAAAATGACATATAACATAATTACACGATGATTACGTTTTGTTATAAATCCTTCAACTGATGGTGCTGCTGTGCTATATTTTACACGTTTTTTTAAAACTAGATATATCTCAAGAACTAATGCACAGAATTTCATCAAACTTCAGATTCTTTTACACCATAACATAATTAGACGCTTTTTTACATTTTGGCATAAATTGTCCAAAATATGGTGTTGCTGTGCTACGTTTTGCAAATTTTTTGTTATAATTATATCTCAAGAACTAATGGACGAAATTCCATCAAATTTCAGATTCTGTTAGGTCTTGACATCAATAGATGCTTATTAGGTTATAGTATAAATTACCCACCAAGAGGCACTACTAAGCTCATTTTCTCAGAATATTAATTACATTTTGCGTTTTAGGCTTTTCGGATACCAGAATCTCATTAGGCTAGCTCAAATGTTCGAGGAAATTCGATAATAAGTAACTTTAAAGTCACCACGTTTTATTTATATATATATATATATATATATATATATATATATATATCATGTATTTATGAGATAGAAGAAAGTTTCGGGATTGACACATCCAACTAGTTTTCAATTGATATACTGTTATAATTTTAATCTGGAGTTTTTTTTCTTTCTTTTCTTTCTTTCTTATCTTCAATGTATAAGTTCATTTGATGCTTTAATACATATATATATTTTTTTTTTTATCCTCACTCATTTAAAATAGCGTGATATTGATAATGTAAAGGAAATATGCTATTTCTAAATTAAACCTCATCTATTTAGAAATCCAAAGCTCAAATCTAATCCACCTTTTATAAAAATTCGTATTTTAAGTCCCTTTTAGTATATTTTTAAAACAATAAGTAACTTTCTTAATAACTTTCTTTTGTTAAAAGTCCGCTCCCCCCTTTTTTTAAATAGGTAAATTTATTTAACTGTATTGACAAACCTTTATATTGTACATGGTTATGTTTAAAAAAAAATAAAAAAATAATTTCATTTAAAAACCACAGTTAAAACAAAAATTTTATTTAAATGAAAACATAAAAATAAGATAAAGGACTTATAACAATGAAAATAATATGGTTTAAGGAGAATAAATGCAAATCTAATGCAAAATAAAATTGAATAAAATAAGATTTTCTTTTTTTTTAATGTTAAAATTTTTAATATTAATTATTTTTAGCATTTAAATTACAACTTATATTTATAGGAAATGACTATTATTTATTTGATTACACATTAAAATATAAAAATAAATAAATAAAAATAAAAATAAATAAATAAATACATTTTAGAGAAATTCGATTTATTCGAATGTTTAATTAAATAAGAAAATAAACTGTATTGCTAAAAGTTTTGAAAATTACGAGAAATGCATCTTTAATGTGTGAACTTTTGTAAATTCATATTATGGAAGTGAAAAGTCGGTCTTCGCGATCGGCCATTTTGAAACGGTGTAAAGTCCTTGACTATAGGGGGTGTCGGCAGTAGTCACAGTACATGTAAAAAGTTCAGATGCCGACTGCTCTTAAAAATATAGTCTATTTACGAAATTTGCTGTTATACCACACTAAAACGTGTCTTTAGAAGAATACAGCAGAATTGAGTACAAATCATGATTTATATATTTGGACAAAAACATTGCGATTGTGGATGATGATATCGCCATTTTTAAAAATTGGCTTCATCTGTCCAAAAAATATTCTATGGCCGATTTTCCATCCGTGCAAGGAATTCAAAAGTGAAAGATTCTCTTGCAGCAGGATTGTTTCGTTGAAGTTTTATAACATGTTCAATTTTGTATGGGTTTATAGACCTGTGGTTATGGGTCTGTGGCAATTTAAGGACAATTTTGTACACCTTACTACATAGTAAGTCTGTGTGACGTCCGAAAGCATGTGCAGAGCCTGTATCATGCGTACTTTTTATTGTTTCTTCCTCCAATGCTAATGTTAGATCCTATTCGTTTTCAACAAACGCAGATTTCCTTCCCCTCCCAGATAAAACAGATAACAAATCGATGGTTTTAAATTTTGCCATCCTTTTCTTCAAAACAAGCGGTATCATTGGGTTTTGGCATATTCCTTTTGTTGAACTATAACTTTGCAAAGCAAGCCGTTCATTGCTTTCGCATTCATAATAACGTTTAAAGAAAAATACACGGTTTTTCATGGTTAGAGAGGCCTTGTCGATTCGTAACAATGAGAACTCTGACAAACAGGCTCGATATTATGTGATGTGTAAAGTGTATTTGCATAAATCTAATTCTACTGTTCTTGCCGTACAAATAATATTTTTTTAAATAACCCCTCAAAAATTTTTGTTTTAAAACTGATTAAAAACATTTTGACCCAATATGTTTGTGTCTTAAGGCCAAAAAGTTAGACTTCAAAAATCACAAATTAGCGATGCGTAAGAAAATGATTTCCGGAATGCGAACACATGTGAGTGATTTGCGAACTAAAATTTTATGATTGCCAATTTGTTGTTTGAACTTTTAAGAACATGTGTCAATTATTACAAGTATGACGTAACTGAACGTGTGTTGCCTTAAATGGTAATTTTGTTTAAGTCAATGTTCCTTAATTTTCCTAAAAATGTGAAACCCTCCTAATAATATGTTATGTTACATTCCGACTCTTATTTCGTTGATCAATATTACATACAGCTTCATTTTCAACTCTAGTTTTAAGTATTTAACTTCTTTTTCTGCAGGAAATAAACCTCCATGAAGTCCTTTATGTTATTATCAAGTTTTATAACATTTAGTCCCGTAGTTTTACTTTTATGAACATTTAAAATTGAAACATTAATAAAAACCACCTTGAATTTGTTTTAGTTTTTTGGGGGGTTGAGGGAGGTGTTCAAACACATTTGATAGTTTAATAAAGCTATTAAAGATTGTGTAATGTTGCTAATATTTTATAATTTTCAAACTTTAGTATTATTGATTATTGCTACAAATAGCATGATTTGAGACCGGAAATTGTTGAAAAAAGAGCTATCTCTTTGATGTATGTATATGCAGTACAGCCTCGATTATCCGTGCAATTGGGTGGTAAAGGCAGAGCGGATAACAAAAATCGCAGATAAACGGAAAAATAGAGGGCAAACACGAATAATAAAATTTTCAACACAAAACTGTGATTTATTGTACATACATGTGTACAGTACTGCAAAAACATTCTCTCTACGTCTAAATCACTAAAATAAAGAAGAGGAAAAAAAAAATATATGCAAGATACAGTACAAAAATGCCGTACATACCGTCATTTTAATTAAAAAATATATTTTTTGATCATTGAGCATTTATTATATACTGATTCATTTAGTTAAATTGTAAAAAAAAATAGTTTGAAATAAAAAAAAACAAAGTTTCTATTTTTAAAATTTATTTAAGTTAAAAAATCATTTTTTTAAATTTATTTAGCGGAAAAGTATTGTCTTTTTTATGCAATGTTGTTTTTTTTCTGTAAATGATGTTACATTTAATGAAGAAGCTTTGAGATAATAATGAAGCTTTGAGAAAAAAGCCGTTATTTTATTTTTTGAATCACTCCTAATGCGATGCGAACATCAATAACAATTGGAATATAAAATAATCAATTCTGTCCTTAGATGTCTCCACTTATGCACATCACCTCAATTAAAAAGTGGATTTACTGAAATTTCGTACTTCCATAGGAAGCCATCTAGAAATGACACACTTGTGAGAAAAAATATAAACGTTGTCCTCTATAACGTGAACTTTACAGAGTAAACTGGGCATTCTGGAATCATCACGGATAATCTGCACCGCGGATCATCCGCTCACGGATAATCGGAGCTCTACTGTATGTCATCACGATTATTATGTTTTATTTAAAAATATGTTATATATTAGTGCATTTATGCTAAAAAAGCGAAATTAAAGTAAAAACATCTTGCAATAATCAAGTTATAAAATAATGTGAAAAATTATGCATAGTTGGATTAATGGACGGGGTTTCGATCCATACATATTAGGGTATAAGCATGTATTTACTAAGTAATTGAAATTATTCATTTATATGCCTTATCATAGAAATTCGCCGAGAATCGAATCAAAAATGCAAAGAACCCTAAATTAAGAAATTCTTGTCGAATGATGAGAAATGAATGTAAAAAAAGAAACCTGGACTTTGTCTAGTTTATATTTTGCTAAAACACAAATTGATAAACCAAAAATGCAAATCAATATCGGATGCTGATTAAATCTGAAGTTTTAGAAAATTTCGTGCATTTGTTCTTGAGATAGAGCTATTGCGAAAATCACGAATACTGTACATTGTAGCTCCACCTATTGAGCGATTTGTACCAAAACGTAATCAGCACCATATTATATCAAGTACTAATTAAATGTAAAGTTTATAAAAATCCATGCATTAGTTCTTGAGATATCGTCACCTGAGAATAATAAAGTTCTATCTGTGTTTTTGGAAAAATTGACTTATCGATATACATAGGTTCTATTTGTATCGATGAAGGCATTTTTTCATCAAAATGATGCTATATATAATTTACGTATGACCTAACAATCATAATATGACATTATTTTAATCCAGAAATGCTTTTATAGATACAAATAGAACCTTTCTATATCGGTAAGTCATTTTTTTCAAAAACACAGGTAGAACCTTATTATTTTCAGGTGACGATATGTCTATTGTGGAATTGTGAATAATGTAGCATAGCAGCGCCACCTGGCGAGCGACATATCATAAACTAATCACATCTAATTCATATCAAAGTCTAACAGAATTTAATGTTTTGTGAAATTCCGTGCATTAGTTCTTGAGATTGAATGCCCACACAATTTTGTCACATACAGACATACTGACAGACTCACAGGAAGATATTTTGAAAAAAGATGTTTCTCGGGTTCCCTGATCTCTAAAATGTGTAAATATGTCGAAGACCGGATTTAGAAAATTTTCACGATTCCAATATTTTTTCATTTTATGATAGAAAAAATTAAACATAAAATGCACTTTGTAAAAAAATTATAGTTTAGAAAACGTATGTATCACTATAATACATCTATTGGATTATAAATCGATTACCTCATCTAAAGTATCTGCCAAATACTATCGTTACGTAAGAAGAGATTTTAAAAAGGATTTTTGGAAACCAGAATAGCAGATTACAAAACAACAAATGCAAGCAAACTTTAATCCGTATTAAATGTTGTGTTGCTGGAAAAATGTCACATACTTGTAAATAAAGTTACGGAAACTTTGTTATTTTAAATACTTTTAAAAAATAAAATTTTATAAGTGAAGTCCATGCGGCTATATTTAACTTTAATTTTTATAATCTAGAAAAATCTATCGGGAGTTATTTTTTGTAAGAAACTTGAATACATTGATAAGAATAAAATCTACTAGAGAAAAATACAACCGGTATTTAAAAAAATCTAGAGATTTAACCATTTGATTGTTCTAGAAAGATTTAAAAAAAACTTTGGATGTAAATTATTTTGTTAAACAGAATATTTAATTTCTAATATTGATTATCATTTAAAAAGTTATGTTGATTTAATGCAGGCTTTAATAAAATATTTTTTGAGTAAAAGATTTCAAGATTTCTTTTTTACAATGTAAAAAACCAAATGTTTCTTAAAATGTTAAAATGTAATGTGATAATGAACAAGAATACACAAAAACCTTTTTCGAGTTTTAGAATCACAAAAATCATATTTTTCATACATCTGTGAAAAACCTTAGAAACTTATATATTTTCGAGATTTAATCAAACACTTAAAAAGAAATAAAATCCTTCGCTGACTGATTTTAGAAAACTATTGTGGTAGTGTTTGTCGTGTGTTAATAGGTTTTCTCAAACCGAAACATGCGTTAACAATCTATCAATCTGCAATGAAAAACAGTTTCGTTTGCATAGATGACAATACGTGTACAAGAATAGCAATAAAATACTATTTTAATATTAATGTTAAAGCTATTAATTTATCACGCTAGTCTGTAAAACATGGTGAATGAGCATGAAAATGTTTATTTCAGAATATATATAACAAAATTAAGTCCAATGTAAATATGTAAAAGCATTGTTTATAAACATTTCCATTACGTTATCGAAGTTCTGTCACTTTTAACAAAATGTATATATAATTTCAGAATTTATATATTAGAGCTGAATCTCACTTACATATGTAAAAGCATTGTTTATAAAGAATCCCAATTAGTTATCGAATCTTTGCCTCTTCAATCAATATGCATGCATGTATGAACAGAAATTGTATTGGGCTGATAAAACGTTTTTCCAATTATCCTAAATAAATGAAAAGAAAATAATTATTTAGGATTTTTTTCCATTTAATATTCTTTTTTTTATGTATATAAAAATGATTTTGAGATATCAAGTTGATATCTGTAAAGTACTAAATAAAAGCAATCACAATAGAAAAATAATATAATTACCACATCATAAAATTATTTGCGCATTGCCAAAATTGAAATACATTAACCGTAATTTTACGCTTTGCTAGTTAATAGTATCCAATTTCAATAGTTTACCTGTAAAAAGAAGAGAACTGGTGTGCAAGGTATGTTTAAAGCATTATAACGAACTATGATCATCTAAATTTTTCCCTCAAAGTATTATACTATTATGGTAGCATTTAGATATTTTAAACGTTCTCATTGTTTGAGTCTCTTATACTCCACATTTATTTATATGCATGTGTTTTACGTTGGAATGAAATCGTAAAATCCATTTGTTACAAGCAGACGATTAGAGAAGCCCGGGCCCACTGTCGTAAATCCCCAGATACTGAGCAATCTCGGATATATAACAAGATGCATTTCCATATGATACGGTTGTAGCATGAAAAGGGTGGGAAGGACTTCGGTTTTTTAATTCATTAAAAAGGGGAAAAATAAAGAAAATAGAAAATAAAAATATAAACTGACTAAATTTAACTAGGACTTTCCTCAGAAATATTAGTTTGAACTGAAATTGAGATTATACTTTTAATAACTTACAACCAGTAAAAAAAAATTGAGATGCTAACTTCAAAAGGCCGTAGATTTCGAAAAATGTTTCACAATAAAAAAATTTGCTTTTTTTTACTACTGACATGTTCTATAAATAAATCAAGACTACGAATAAAATTATAATGCCCTAAGCGTACTGAGCATGTTTATTTCCACTTAAATTTCAAATTCAAAATTTTCGCAATTGCAATATTTCCCATTCATTGCATACTCCTGTTTATTCTAAACACATGCTTCAATGTATGCGTATTTGACTTTAGAATGTCATTAGCGTAGTTGTATTGAATCATGTCGTGTCCAGAAATGTTAATTTGTCATACAGTAAATAACAATTAAACGATAAGTAGTTCTGTAATTCCAATCAAAACTGATAATATTCATTATGAAAGTACGCTGTAGCTCAATGTGTTTGTCATAAAGTATTGAAAATTTCACACATGATTAAGGCTGGATCTGCATTGCGTGCCTTCAAGCACGAAAACAACTCAGTTTATAACAGTAATATATATTGTCAGTCGCAGTTGATGAACAGTGAAGTAATCCTATAAACTAGTTGTTCTGATTATAACTCAGAGTACCTAAGCAATAAATTCAACTATTTTCCAGAAATGATTAGATTTTATTTATAAATCTAATTAAGGGGACTAAAGATTTTAAAGCTAAAATTTCAAAAAATTCAACAATCTTTTAAATATATCTCTTAACGTGTAATAAATCCTGAAAACTTTAAAAAAAATAAATCAACTTATGGTAGCCTATATAATTAGCATTGGTTTGAAATTGCTGTTTAAGTTTAAAGAGCTAAAATCACAAAAATCTTGTATCACATTATTTAGAGAGTACGTTATTTGGCTTAGAATATTTAATTAGTGAACACGTGATAACTTAGAGGCAGCAATTGTTTTCTATAGAAGCATTAAACGAAACCCTTTTTAGTAAGAATAATAATGATATTAAGGAAAGTTCGCCAGTATTTTTTACTTCCAAATAATAATAATAATAATGAATTATAATGCAAAATAAAAGTAATATTTCACTGCTTTTTCTCAGAATCCTTGTTATTTCGCAGTCAAAAATGCTTCGGTACATCAGTGTATTGCCAGAAATATTGTCTCACCAACAATCCATTCTCTTTCAAGGCATTTCAATTAGGTTCAAGAAATATTCGAAATAAAAAAAATAGACCTTTTAGAATACTAAAATATTCATGTTCTTTTAAGGATATACATGTTTTATTTAAAAAAGGAATTTACAGCTATTTAACAATAAATATAGATTTACAAAAGAGCAGAGATAATTAGATAACATAAACGACAAATGTTTGAAAAAAAATTTTTTTGGAGTTTGGAACAAAGGCTAATTAAGAAAATCGTTTTTAGGTTAGAAAAATGGTTCAATTAGCTTCGAACAGAGTAATTATTACGTAAAAAGAGAGAACTATGTGTTGTAAATGATAAACTTGCTTCAACTATTTGAGTTTTGTTTATAAATAACGCTATTCGTATGTGTTTAAACTGCAAATAGTTTAAAAGAAAGTTTATGTTTATCGTACAATGCTGTAAAATTAAAATGAAATTTTGTTTTATTTTTAACTCAGTTATTATTTAAAAAATAATATATATATATGTACACTTTTTATAATTGAATCTATTTTTAATATGCGCAATTAATAGCCCAGATTAAATATAAAATTTCCATAATATTATTCATTTTTATCAGAAATGATTTGAAAAATATTTCGAAAACGTGGAATAAAATTTGCTCATATTATGTAACACTTCTTTTTAATAAGTATTGAGAAATCAAATAAAAATTAAGAATAACTGGCATTTGTATCAGATTAATAAAAACTGTGGTAAAGTGATAATAGATTTCATAATATATTGTTTTTCCTCCATATAATTTTGATTTTATGTGTGTTGGTAGCCCCAAATTCGTATTATTTTCCTTTTTCATGGCTAGTGCAAAGATAAAACCACGCACTTTGTTTGTAGTTCCAAAGTATTTGTGGGGCTGATGATTCTAATTTGGTTCTGCAAAATTCATTTGTATTCATTTAATTTTTTTTTCATGTTTCAATGGGGCAAATTATGCATTAAATTAATTATTTCATATAATGTTTTACATTTAATAGTATTATATATGTATATATAAGCCCCTAATTCGTATTATTTTGCTTTTTTATGGCAAATACGAATGTGAGACCACACACTTCATTTGTAGTTCCAAAGAATTTGGGGCCCGAAGATTCTGCTTTGGCTCTACAAACTCTATTTGTACATTTTAATTATTTATTTTCCCTCCAAGTTCAATGTGGTATAAGTTATTAAATTCAATGGTTCATATATTGTAATACAATTAATGGTTTTATATTCATAGATATATGTGTGTTTATATATATATATATATATATATATATATAGTATGCTATAGAAATTTCCTCTGTAAATGAATAACGTTAATATGAGCTTTTTATTAATTAATTTTTTTATGTAATTTAAAATGAAGTACAAAAAACGTTAGAAATTAAAAAAAAACATGTTTTTCTTATTTGTTTATTCTTAATACATAGATTCCGGCTCATTTTTTGTTTTGTCTATATCTTAAAAAATGGCTGAGTTATAACTATTTGAATTTCTAGGGTGGCTGAGAATTTTAAACGTTC
The DNA here is from genome assembly GCA_964019185.1 of Maratus speculifer. NCBI lineage: Eukaryota > Metazoa > Arthropoda > Arachnida > Araneae > Salticidae > Maratus > Maratus speculifer. The sequence continues at coordinate 160,932,424 of OZ025294.1, read as the reverse complement.
TGATTTTTGTCACGCCATAAAACGCGTATTTGGCGTATTTGGGATTTGGATGCAACTAATTGTTTACATACTAAATATTAATGTATCAACAGAGTTCGTTGGCCAATTTCATCCGCTGTTTCGTTACAAAATGGTGGTCATTTAAAATTTTCAACAATATTTTAAATGTATTATGATACACAAAAAGTGCATTATAAATGTAAAAAAGTCCTTTCATAAATATTTAATCTTTAACCAGTTTTCTGAGCATTTTTTGTTTTGTTTTTATCTTAAAAAATGGCTGAAGTCTAGCAGTTCGAATTTCTAATGTGCGTGACATTGTGAAAAATCTAATTATGTGTGACAGCTCTCGTAAATACCAACTGATTTCGATGTGAGTGAGCATGTTTACAGAAAATACTATTACCTCGTTCAAGTTCGTTGGTTAGTTTCATCCATCATGTTGACCCCCCCAGGGGGATACCTTCTTTAGGTATTCACGGGCTTCACAACCCCGGGGCACCTGAGTGATCCTTCTCCTTTCCTTTTCCTCTTACTCCTCTTGTCTTCTTTCATCTTTGTTTCACTCTCATTGTGGTTTCCTCTCCGGGGGTGAGGGCAATTCTGCATGGGCCGATGTCATCCTCTATATCGACTCATGGAGAATTGTAAACCACCCACGTGTTGGCCGTGCGTGGCGACCCGTGTCCCTGGAAAGGGGGATCCTGGCAGTTGAGGGAAACCAACACACTGCTTTGGCCTCTGCTTCAGGTAGACGGGAGGTGCATATTGGTCCCGTATGCATCAATCGGCTGGTCAGCTGGCTTTTGTCACTGGCTTTAGGGATCAAGTGAGCGAGCAAATACTAGTCATCTCGTTAAGGGTGGAGACTGACATAGGTTTGTCTTGTGACCGTATGGGCCCTGGTTAGCACTGGTGCACGAATGTGCATCCCCTTGTTGGGCTCGGTAGTGGGTGGTGCGGCCGGGGTCTGAATTTTATTATTTTTAACATGGATGGGAAAACTTCATTTCCTTCTATGTCTCTCCCCAGTGGAGAGCACCAAACTGTTCCGACTTCTTCCTTCACACGCTTTTTTATTGTTAAACGCACTGATAGCCACTCTGATAGTTCCTTTGGCAAAACGTCACCATTTGTCATAGCAAAAACTTTCCAGTCTGCCTTAAGGGATGGTCATACTCTCAAAAAATTAAAATCTGGGGATTTACTAGTGAAAGTTTCTACAACTAAACAATCACAGATTATCGCAAACAATGCGAAATCGAAGCTATAAAATCTACCCAATAATATAGACATCGTCTTTTTACGTGTGAAAAATAATTTAAATATCTTACAAAAGAAATGAAGCTTCAAAAACATTTCACTTAAAACTTAACACAAACTTTATTCCAGAATAAATTCTACTACTCTTTTTTATCATTGCTCGTGAGCATCTGCGAAAAATAAAACCACGACCATGGAGTCACCATGAAAGTGCGGACACTAAAGCAATTATAAATATTAATCTAATTCGCGACATTCTCCCACCTTGAGTTTTCGACAGTTAAACTCAACAATGGGTACAATAAAATATAAAATAAAATATGACTAATACTTACATTACAGTGATAAGATACAATTCTTACAATATTACATTTCTCAAAACAGGTAAATAAACATTTTCTTCTGCAAAATTCAAATAAAATTAAACATATTATTACAAATCCAAATTAACACTATGAAATATACTAAAAAATAAGAATAAAGTTTTCTGTTGAAACAGTATTTAAAGTTAATAACGTTTTGGGACAGTCACTATTCTGCCACTTCTCGTTCTTAATACTGGATCACTAGAAAGTTCTTTTGGAATCTCTAAATTGTACAGTTTTTGGACAGGTCGCAAAAGTTCACCATTTTCAATTTTTAATCGTGCAACTCTTGGGTGGCCATCTTTACCAGAAATAAGTTCTTGCACTCGGGCTAAAGCCCAATAGGCACGTTTCTTATCAGACTCTACGAGTACGACATCACCAACGGTAAGTTGCTTGACATTCTTTTGCAAAGAACTTTGCTGGCGCAATTGTCCTAAATATTCAATACGAAATCGCTTACGTAAGTGTTCTCGAACATGTTGCCTATACTTAACTCTTTTATTTAATTCTTGCGCGTCAATTGCATCAAAATCTCTCACATCTGAAGATCTTATGTCCTGTAAAAACATTGATGGTGTTAACGGTGCTAGATCGTTCACATCTTCAGTAACATAAGTTTGAGGTCTAGCATTCACAACTTGTTCACAATCACAGAGAATTGTGAGCAGTTCTTCGTAGGATAATGAAGCTCTACCTAGAACTTTTCTCAGAATGCGTTTCACCATTTGTATCAATCGCTCCCACCAACCGCCCCACCAGGCAGCGGTAGGTGGGTTAAATTTCCGGCGAATCTTTTGGGCTCTAAATCTTCTGCATCCTACACATTTCTGTACTACTGCTCGAATAGTTTTCCTAGCTTTTAGGACCCAGTAGTCTTCTCGTAACGATGTCATCAAAAGAGCCACTCCTGCATGCAAAAGCTCTTGGTGTTTCCAGGAGATCAGGCGGTGGACTACAGGATGGTCGGAAGGCAAAAGAACAGGGTATTTAAAATTGAAAGCATCTTCTTTATAAATAACTTGCGTTTTCACTCGTATAATACCATCTTCATCTAGGATTGGTCTTAAGCTACGTATCTTCTGATTATTCTTCTCGTTGAATCTGTCTTTCTGAATCAAAATTATCAATTTTCTTTCGGCTTGTTCTAATTCCAAACACAGTTCAGAAACTTCTTTTGAATTAGGATTTCTTGAATTGTTTAAGAATCTTAAAATCCAGGCGATCAATCTCATAATTTTCTTGAAAGATGAAAACCGTCATTAATACCAATCACTAGATTCTGTGTTCTTGTTCATTGCTGAAATGACACTTTTCCGTTTTACAGAGTTAATAATTTCTTCATCGGGAATTTCGACACTTTGAGGCCAAGTATATTCAGGTTGAGCCAACCAATGCGGTCCCTCCCACCATCTTAGTTGTAAAAATTGTTCAATCGAAGAACCTCTGGAAGGGATATCTGCCGGATTAAATTTTCCTGCAATGTGTCGCCATTGGTTCTTTTGAGTTAAGGATCTGATTTCTTCTACGCGATTCCAAACGAATGTTCCCCATCTTTTGTCTCGCTTTATCCAGCTTAAAGCTGTAGTTGAGTCACACCAATAAAATATCTTTAAATTTGGAATTCGTAGATCAGATATAACTCGACTTCCCAACCTGGCTCCAATGCAGCATGCTAAAAGCTCCAACCGGGGTATCGTTATGTTCTTAAGGGGAGCTACTCTTGCACGTGACTGTACGAAAGTTACCAGGATTTTATCTTTTCTCTTTACTCTTAGAAAAATGCAAGTAGCATACGCATGTTTGCTTCCATCACAAAATATGGGAAGGCCTACATCATTTCTTTCATAATTATCAAGATACATCCATCGCTGCAATTTGATGTCAGAAATCATCTTCAATCCTTGCACCCATTTTAAAAATTGTTTAGCCAAATTAGTTGGGATTAATTCTTCCCACTTAATTTTTAACTTCCAGCATTCTTGTAGAATAAGTTTAGGGAGCAAAGTCACAGGAGAGGTAAATCCAAGAGGATCAAACACTTTCTGTGCGAATGAAAGTACAGCTCGTTTTGTGGGAATAATTTGTTTTTCCTCAATAGAACTGATTTTACAAGATAGGGTATCGTTTTCCAGATCCCAGATTAAACCTAATACTGGTGTTACATTAGCTGCTGAATTTTCAGAAATAATTTGAATGGGATAATTTGACAACCATCCCCTGAGATTAAATTTTGCAGAGAATAGTAACGTTTGGGATTCAAATATAAACTTATTTAATTCTTCAACTGTGTTGAAACTGCAAACACAATTATCTACATATAACGATTTATTCAAAATTTCTACTGTAGAAGCAAGATTTTCAGTCGCACTTTCTAAATGATGTCTCAAAGTAGCCGCTAATAAAAAGGGGCTACAATTGATTCCAAAAACAACACGTTTATGTCTATAAATTATGCCATTTTCCCATATAAATCTCAGATAGTCTCTATCCTCTGCTCTAATACCAATTTGTAGAAATGCCTTCTCTATATCGGATACTGCACCAACAGGATATTTCCGAAACCGATGCAATATAGAAGGAATCATTTCAATCAAATTTAATCCCTTATCTAGGCAATCATTTAGAGAAGGGGAACCTTTAACATGAGCCGAAGCGTCAAAAACTGGTCTAACTTTAGTAGTTTCACTCGATTCTTAAAATACAGGTCTGTGTGGCAAATAATGTACTTTAGTTTCTTTATTATCAACCACCCTTTCAATTATTCCTGCATTTATCCACGAATCAAATACTTCGCTATATACCTCAATTTTATTTAAATTAATTAACTTTTTCCTCGTTGTAGCAAGTCGCTTTTCGGCCAATTCTCTATTGTTAGGTAAGCAAGCTTTATCTAGCACCCATGGCAATGCTACTTCGTATCTCCCTTCTGAATCTATTCTTATATTACTCTTAAAATGCTGCATAGTTTCTTCATGAATTTCAGATTTAGTTTTGGATTCAACTGGATCCGTTATACCCATAATATCCAGCTTCCACAAATCAGCAACGGAACAATTGTTCCAAAGTGATGAAATAATCATAGCAGCCTTATTTGTTTCTGATTTAATACTTGGAATTTTTCCCATTAGAGTCCATCCCAAATGGGTTTTTACCGCAACCGGACCACTTTCTAAAACTTTAATATTTCCGGTGAGTAATTTTCCGGCCACATCAGAACCAATCAATAATTTAATTTCATTTTCGGTTTCACATGAACTATTTTCAATATCAGAAATTTTAATGCCACATTTATTTAATTCTGATAACCAAGGCCCAGTTGGCACTTTTCGTATTTTAGAACAAATAACAGGAACATCTAAAACATGCATATCACATTTATAACTGTTGTCTATGCTACTTAAGTGAATTCGATACTTATTATGTTTTGTTTCACTTGTTTCAATATTACCAAATAATGTGTGAATTAATTTAATTTCACCAATACTTTTATAATTCAAATATTTAATTACATCTCGTGATAAATAGGAACGTTCGGATCCTGTGTCAATAACTTCACGCACGATTTTCTCTTTTCCATTGTGCTTTACACGGACACTCAAAGTTTGGAGTAACACAGTAGGATCCGAAGCTTGAGTAGTTAAAACAGTGTCACTACTCCCTGATTCATGTTTATGACTTTCTAACGACACATTACCACCTTCATTTAAAACATTTTGACATAATATTGAAAAATGTCTTTTACCACAATTCGAACATTTAATTTTAGAGTTACAATTGCGTGAAATGTGGTTTTTCTTCAGGCAAACAAAGCATGCTCCTTTTTTCAAAATTAAGTTACGTTTCTCATCAAAAGAAAGCGAACTAGCTTTAAAACATTTTTCTGATAAGTGACACTTGTCACAAAATATACACAAATCTTCACGTTTTTTAACTAAATTCTTATTAGACTTATTATTTATAAATAAATCTGCGGCAGTTGGCATTGAATTATATTCATTATTACATTTATGATATTTCTTTGGGTTTTCAAAACCAAGATTGGAATGAGCCAAAAGAACCCGCTCTTCCGCAATAACTTCATTTTTCAAAAAATCAAGGATAGAATTTAATTGATTCTTACCTTGAGCAGTCTTCTCACGCTGTCTTTCCCAGATTTTAAGGACATCATGAGGTAGACAAGATTCTACAAGTGGGAAAAAGTATGCTGGCATACTTCTCTTCTGTGACACCTAAGGATTCTAGAGACCTAAGTTTTGTCTCTAGATTATCATATAACGACGATAAATTAAAATTCTTGCTTGATGATCTATTATTATTTAAGACTAATTGAAGAAGGTCTCTAACATATATCTCAATAAGTGTATCTTCTCTGCCAAACCTTTCTTTCAGATGTAGAATTACTTTTGGATAATTATCAGCAGAAACCGGATAACTATTTACTATCTGTGCTGCTTTGGATTTCGGTGTTATCGCCTGTAAAAGATAAACAAATTTCAAAAGGTCATCTAAAGTGGTGTCTTCATGAATTTTACTGAATGAATTCCAAAAGGTTAACCATAATCTTGCATCGCCATCAAACGGCTGTAAACTTATTTATGGTAAGCGAAGTGGTCGGGACAGCGTTCTTTCAACATCTGTATAATTCTGCGATCGGAGTTGTTCTTCGATAGGTTTCACCAAAAATGTCTTTACTTTTTGCTTTATAGCAATAAATTTTTCTGTATACTCCTCGCATGCTTCAAATTCTTTAGAATAATCTTTTTCTACAACTTTCTCTGTCAACATAAAATTCAAAATTTCTTCATCTACAGCTCGTAATCTTGTGCTTTTATCTTCCAGTTGACACATTAAATTCTCTATTAAATTAGCATCTGGAGTTGCGTTGTTTAAAGCTTCATTTAAAGCATTATAAGTTTTCGTAAATCCAGCTCTAAGAGGAGTTCTTTTGATTTTCAAAGCATCCATTTTTTTCAATGACAACTTCTGATAACAAATAAAAAACATTTACTTTTCACACGTCCCTGTTCGGGCGCCACATATCGCAAACAATGCGAAATCGAAGCTATAAAATCTACCCGATAATATAGACATCGTCGTTTTACGTGTGAAAAATAATTTAAATATCTTACAAAAGAAATGAAGCTTCAAAAACATTTCACTTAAAACTTAACACAAACTTTATTCCAGAATAAATTCTACTACTCTTTTTTATCATTGCTCGTGAGCATCTGCGAAAAATAAAACCACGACCATGGAGTCACCATGAAAGTGCGGACACTAAAGCAATTATAAATATTAATCTAATTCGCGACACAGATTCTTTCAAATAGCTCTACAATAGGCCCTTTTTCTGTTTCTCTTCAGGTGCATAAAACTCTAAATACAAGCCGAGGCGTTATTTCTGAACCAGATCTTTTATTTTCTATGAAAGATGAACTCTTAGAAAACCTAAAAGACCAAAATATTATAGATGCACGTCGTATCACGATCCGTCGGAATGGCCAAGTCTTTTCTACAAAGCATGTCATTCTCACTTTCAATAGCCCTACTTTACAAACAAGAATTAAAGCTGCTTACCTGAATTGTCCTGTCAGACCGTACATTCCTAACCCTCTCCTTGTTTTAAATGTCAGCGATACGGCCACACTAAAACTAACTGTCGCGGTTCCCTTACCTGTGCACGCTGTGCAGAAATTGACCACGACAGCAATTCATGTGAAAAATCAGAACGCTGCATAAATTGCAAGGGTAATCATACAGCTTTCTCTCGCTCTTGCGCAAACTGGATCCGTGAAAAAGAAAGTCTAACTATAAAAATAATGCAAAATCTTTCCTACGCAGAAGCTCGTAAAATTGTAGAAGCCAGAACCCCGTCTGTCGGCGTATCTTATTCAAGCCTATTGAAACAGCAGTGTAAATCTGTAAGACATATTAGCACCCAGACTGACTTGTCTATGTCATCAAAAAAGTCAGCCAAAACACAATCAATAAACACCCCAATCAAAGAATCCCGTGATATCTGTTTACCTTCGTCAGAACCTGTTACTATTTTACACACACCTACTCAGACACAAAAATCTTCTGCTCAATTTAAAAGTCAGAAATCTCAAGCTCAATCTAAGGGATTATCCAAACCTCTAAATGAAACTAAGGCCGTTACCTCACAAAAAAATGACCCGAACTCATCTGCATTACTCTAAAAAACCTAACTCTAGTCAAATAGTGAAAACTGGTGTTCAGAAAGAAGGGACCAAGGCTGGGATCCAAACTGCTACAAAATCAAAAACATTACAGAAATCATATGTGCTTAAAAACAAACTGAAACCATAAAAACCCCAACTCCAGCAACCCCACGGCGGAAGACTGCCGTTAAAAGATTGCAGAATTCATCGCTCAGTCCATGCAAAAGAAATTTTAAAGATCCCAGGCAACTGCAGCATTATGTCCAAGAAGCTATGGAATCCGAGTCTTACGGCAGTGGCTCGGATTCCGAGGAAAATACTATGTTTGAAGAGTATGTGCCTGGTTAAATTAATTTTTTTTACTGGTCTTTGTTTTAGTTGTATTTTCTGTTTTCTGTGGTGCTTTTCCAATTTGGTTATCGTGTCACTATCTTACTGTTTTAGAATTTTTAACTAGTTTTAGAATTTTATCTTTTTTACAATTTTAAATATGTTTGTCGGTTTTTAATTGATTTTTAATTTCATGTATCACCGCATTGCCTTTATCAACTTAACTCATATCTACAAAGGATTTTTAATGCAATTTTCACTTTTTACATTTTGCTTTGAAATTTAATCTTATCTTATTCTTACCATAATCTAATGATTTAGCATTTTACTGTTTTTGCCTTCTTATATTTACCTGACCATATCCGGATGGGAAGCCCCCCATCCGGATATTTTGACGTTGTCTTTTTTTCCTCATTTTTACAATTTTGTCTTTGGTTTGGCGCAGCATGTCCCTCAAGGGATTTTGTGCCATTAAAACCTATACGACCAACCAACCATCATGTTGACTTAAAGTAACGGGCACTTCAAGATATCATCAGATTTGGTGACCAAACATAAATTCCTTTAAATAAAACGAAAAAACGAATACATAAATCTGACAATTTTTACAAAATTCTCATTCTTATCAAGTATTGACAAAATAGTATTGCATTTTTTATAATCAGGTACCATTAGTTTTACCTTCGTAATTTGAATAATATAATTTGATTTTAAAAAAGTAATCTGAAAGCTACCTCTTTCTCCCAGCTCTAGTTGGAAGAACTTTTATAATTACAAATCACTGCTTTTTCTTCAAACCCATTCATAAATTTAGGTCGTTGTAGAATAAGATATCATTGCATGTTTTTGCCCCTTCTGTCAACAATTTCAATATATCTTAGCACTATTAGTTCGCAAAAATTCGTATATTTTTTTGCTCTTATTGGATTTGTTATGTTCTTATTTCATGCTTTATGATTGGAATCAGTTTTAATGATTTTTCTGCTTTTCATAAATTGTGGAAAGAGCGGTTGTTGGTCTCTTCGGAAAAACTGTCGCAGAATTCGAAAAAATGTCGCAGTTAATTGCTTGAAAAAAATCAAAAGTGTTGTTTTTTCAAAAATGTTTCCCTTGTTGCCTTATGTCAAAGCTCCCTCCAGGACGCAATTTTAAAATTACCTACAAACAAAATTAATTCTACTAAAGCGAAAGATTTCTGCTAATCAGTGATGCAATATGTTTTAAATATGAAACTTTTCTATCCTAGAAATAACTAAGAAACTTTTTACGAGCATCTCAATTGATCAGATTTAAGTAACCAATGACAAGGTCGAAAGTTTAGAATGATTTTATACACACACACACATATATATATACATATATATGTATTATAAAAATCATATATTTAAAAATCTCCACACAAAAAATAAAAACTGGGCTGCTTTCGACTTCGTCAAAAGTTTCCCCGTTCACCATTTTCATTACTTTCAGTCACGATATTTTACAAAAGACTTAGCCAAAGTTATATTTTTATCCTATTAAATTTATCTGACCTGATGTAACCTTTAGGGTACACATACTTAGAAATTTTTTCAAGTGTATAAATATTGTTATAAAACAGAGAAATTGGTATGAATGAAGCCTAACACAGAGCAAAATTAAACAAAATAACAATTTGTTTATTAGCGAGCTACGTGCTATTTAAAAATGGCTTGCAGAAAAAATGTACGAAATGTACAAAAATGACAAAGTAAATAAATTTAATATGTTTTAAGATACCATTGTAAGAGTCTATTAATAATAAAAAATTATTAAATATTTACTTGTTTTACATTTTCAACAGTTTTGCAATGCAAAAAATAAAGTAAAATAAAATAAAATAAAACTTAAGAAATTGACAAAAAATATACTTTTAGACCCCATGTATGATCAGTTTTCTGTACAAAAAATAAATTAAAACTTTTTAGGAGTTCGATCTTTTTTATTTTTCTGTTTTTTTAATATAAATCCAAAAATGAAATTTATAAAAAGCACATAAATAAATCCTGGAATCCGAAAAGAAAGCAACTAGAGAGTTTGTAAAATAACAATATCTTATTTTAATTTACTAATAATACCGATCAGAAAGCTAGAAAAAACAACAAGGAGAAAATATATTTATTTTTCAAGACGATATTAAGTCATTTCGCGTCTCACAAAGACTATATTTCTACGCTAAAATTAAGAAAATGTCCATATTTTAAAACAATATTTTAGATCATCTGAATATATGAGGAATCCTCAACTAAACTTCAATATTTTCAGGTGAATGCAACCATTTAAAACTAAAAATTATATCATCAGATTCTGTGCCTGCCTTCATCTACACCCCGGCAAGAACAATCACCACAATTCTAACATTTGAACATGAAGCATCCTAGTCCAAGAGCCAACCGCACAAAGTCCTAAGTCATCGAACACAAATAAAATTCCTTTTTTTTTATAGAATGAGTAGTAATAGAGGAATCTTATGATCCATGTCTGCGGGAAGCGAAGTGGTGCATAAGCCAAAAAATTAATACCACTAGTGGTTGACTCGTAGACTTACAAGGAAGGTCTCCATACTGGGCATACTCAGAATTTTTTGTTTACTACTTATGTATGTAACAAAGGATCAGTCAAATTTAGTGGCGGAATTACAAAAGAAACTCAGTAAAAAAATAAAATACTTTCGAGCATTTGGCGCGAAAAGACAAAAGCGTCACGCGATTTGGCGGGCAGCATTTTCCCTCGCCAAAAGCAAACGATTTTAAGCACTTGAAAATTTCTTGCAATTAATTTTTAAAATACGTGTAAATAGTATTTAATGAATTTAAATTTGAACAATGAGAAAGAGTTTGGCACAGGGATGCATTTTATATTACGCATTTCTGTTGTTTTTACTGCAGTTATTTAATTTTATCACTTTAAAAATAATTTCTTATATAAAAAATGCTTTCATATTGAAAAGTTTTTTTTCATATATTTACGCGTATGACAAAATAAAGGCCAGATGAAGAATGCTGCAGTGATGTATTTTAATATCGGAGAAGTTTTTGTTTCCATAGCAACAAAACTGAATCGACCGTGCTCAATTAGATTGGAGTTAATTTTGAGATTGAAACAATTTTAATTAATTTAAATTTTGTTTTAATTCAAAAAATTTCCCAGTTAATTTTCATTCTAAATACATTATATCAAATATATAGTTAAAATAAACTAACATTAACTAAAAAAAAACTAACATTATATAAATGAAATTTCTTTAAACAAGTTCAAAATGAAACATTTTTATCTTCAAAAGCATTAAGTTTTTCTGCACAAAGTTTCAAATGTTTTTATACTTTTGATTGTACGGCAAACACAATGCTAAGCCTAAGAGTCAACCACTAGTGGTATTATTTGTTTGCTTATGCACTACCTCGCTTCCGGCAGACATGGATCACTAGATTTCTCTATTACTACTCTTCCATAAAAAAAAGTATTTCTTGTGCTCGATACACTTAGGGTTTTGAGCGGTCGGCTCTTGGACTGTCATAACCTGAATTCATTCTTTTCCAACCACACAAATAATGAAAATTTTTAATTAATAATTTTTCATTAATTATTTTTCTTAACATTATTTCCTGATTCTTATGATCTATCACACTACTTGTTTGAATTTACTCTTTCAGTTTGTCTTACGTTGTAAATATTTTTCCATTCTATACATTGTTTGAATTTTTATCGTTTCAATTGTATTATAGGAATATGATAGTGTGGAATTCAAATAATTTTTCGCAGATTCTTTTCACAAATGTACATAATTTACAAGAACACACTTAAAAATCGGACTCAAACACATAATTATTCAAAGGTTGTGCTGAATAGAATTGTGAATAGCTCGTTACATTAGAATTTAGCAGCGGTATTGGGTATGTCAGAGTAGGCACAGCTTACATAAATAAATTGAATAAAAACTTTGTTTATCATCTAAGCCGTTTTGCCGCCTTCTTTTTCTTTTCTCTTACTGGATTATGGTATTTTTTAAATGATTTACTGCTAAACAACTGGTTTTAATAGGCGATAAATTATTTTATAAATTTATACTCTTCCAATATTTTTTGTGTGTGCACAAGTTTGAAAAAATTATTAAAAGTACATGACTTGATATATAAAATAACAATATTTCAGACCCCGGGAGACTATAAAATTTCTCTTGGCGACTAAATATTTTAGTTACTTAAATTCATTTTTTTTTTTAAACCAAAGTAATTCCATGAGCGAAAATACTTACTTTTAACAGTGCGAATTATTATAGTAGATGAAAGTACACTATATAGGCACTTCAAATTAGTCAGTGTTCCATTTTACAATAAATGCGTTAATGATGTCAAAAAAATCTTAACGCCTAAGAATTTTCCCTGATCATGATGAATTTATTTCAAATTCATTGGTCAGGATAATTTTTTTTCAAACAATTTATTTCAAAAGTAAGATTTTTTAAAAGAAATTTTGAATCATAACAAATTAAATTTTATTATTTTTAAAACAGATACATTTAGTGTATAGAGAAATTTGAAAATAAAATTAAAAGGAACATTTTAGTAACTCTTTGGATTTGGATTACAGAAACAAAATGGACAATTAGGGTGATTATGAGAGGATGCTACATAGTACATTGATTTTAGATAGTATTTTCTAAATATTTGATTAAAAGTAAATTCATACTTATTTCTTTGCATCCATACAAACAGGAATAATGAAAATATGCAGCGCCGACCAGCCACTTGCACTGCGCATTTCGAAATGTTAAAAACACCATCAGAAATTTTAAAAATTTAAAGTAAAAATTTAATTATTCTTTTGTAATATGCTTTAAGAAGGAAAACAATGAAAGAATAAAATTTAGAAAGTTAGCATGAAATTTTGGATCTTGTTGAGAGGTGGTTTGTAATTTAAGTTGCCAGAAAAAAAATTCTTTTAAAAAGTTTATTTTTATATTTAAAGTGGATTAGTTAAGGTGACTTATTTACGCCGTTACTTGTGTACATTATTCGAATTAAGAATTAGGTTTTTTGGTTGGTTTTTAATTATATAAATACTAGCACCTATAATATTCATCTGGTCCGTTCATCTGTCCGCATAAAACAGCGCAAAAATTACTTAACCGAATCGTTTGAAACTTAATATATATGTATGTTGCAGAACTTTGTCGGGTAATTTCACATTCTATAAAAATCGAAAAGAAACATAAAAAGATGTTAATAGAGGTTTTCTTTATTCTATTAAATACTATGATACGTAATTATTCCATTGATTTTCTTTTGATAGTCACTCAGTCAATTTTAACATGGTGATTACGTCAGGTTTAAAATGGAGTTACATTACTGCCATATAATTTCAATTTCATACATAAAATCGTAATAAATTGTGCATATTCATGCATTTTTGCGTAACGGTTCAATAATTATTGCACCAAGCTTTAAATAATACGAACGCATTTAATTTGCCACTTGTGATATCCGACTTGTCTAGATACTACATTCTTTTATGAAATGGTGCTTTTTTTTATCAACCTAACTTCTTTTCTAAATGTGTTTAAAGACATGGGCTTTGAATTTATTTTACATTTTTTGAAATTGCAAATAAATACACACACATACACACACACACACACACACACACACACATATATATATATATATATATATACATATATGAACATTTTAAGTTTAATTTAAATCTATTTCCTATAAATTAAGCATAGCGCAATTTAATTAAGCGAACCGATGCCAAATTAATCACTCTTACATTAATTAAGTGTCGGAATCTAATTTAAAATCACAACGTACGAAAACATAAAAAGCACTTCTAAAGGATAATTCATCTTGTTATGAAATGAATTCTATCGCATTAATATATCGCTTAAATTTGAAAGTTGAAGAAGAGAAATCCAACATTTTCAATTTTTTTAAATAAAGCAAAAAAAAAAAAAAAAAAAAAAAACTTTTTTTTGACGATAATCGTACATTAGTATACGTAAAAAAATTAAATAGTTTTTTTATGTTATAAGTCTTATTTGAAAATTAATTTATTCAAATTAATTAAATGGCAAGATTACAGAAATGAATAAAGAAGTTGAAGTACAAAATCGTAACCCAAATTAAATATACAGGGTGTTTCTGAATTCATGGTCCAAACTTTAAGGGGTGATAGTACACATCAAGACAAACAATATTTAAATAGGAAACCAAGGGTCCCAAAGTCTTCCGAAGGAGATAGGCGCCATTAGTGTTTAGGGTCCAAAAATTCAAATGATTATGAAAAACAGAAAAATTGGTCGATTCGTTTGCGGTTTTCACTAAAATTATTTTTTATGTCAGTATTGTCTTGAAAATAAATTATAAAGATAAATTTCAAAAAATGACGATAGAGGGCGCTTTAGACTTTAGAGTAACGAACAACTATTTTTTACCGTTATTTTCTGCATCTCATTAAAGGTTTCGTAAGCTTAGACTTAAACTTAAATTTTGAGCTCAAAATCTGAATAGTTGGAAGCAGTTAAGTAGCACAAACTTAACTGTGTTCAGAGGGTTTTAAATTCAAATGATTATAAAAAACGGAAAAATTGGTTGATTGATTTGCGGTTTTCACTAAAACTATTCTTTATGTCGGTATTTTATTGAAAATGAATTATAATGATAAATTTCAAAAAATGCCGATAGAGGGCGCTTTAGACTTTGGAGTAACGTACAACTATATTTTACCGTTATTTTTCGCATCTCATAAAATTTTCTTAGAAGCTTGGACATAAACTTAAATTTTGAGATGAAAATCTAAATCGTTGGGAGTGGTTAAGTAGAGCAAACTGAACTGTGTTCAATGGGGATAGGGAGGTTCAAATTTCAAGTTATTTAAAAAAACGAAAAAATTGGTCGATTCGTCTGCCGTTTTCGCTAAAACTATTCTTTATGTCAATATTTCCTTGAAAATAAATTTTAAAGATTAATTTCAAAAAATACCGATAGAGGGCGCCTTAAACTTTAGAGTAACCAACAACTATTTTTAAGCGTTATTTTTTGTATCTAATTAAATGCTTGCAAATGCTTAGATTTAAATTTTGAGCTCAAATTCTAAATCGATGGAGGGGTTAAGAAGTGGAAACTGAACAGTGTTCAGGAGTTAAAATGTTACCCTCCCCACCCCTCGAACACATTTCAAATTTCCGCACTTAATTACTCAAAACGATGCAGATTTTGAGCTCAAAATTTAAGTTTGAACTTTTACAAGCATTTAATTAGATACAAAAAATAACGGTTAAAAATAGTTGTTGGTTACTCCAAAGTTTAAGGCGCCCTCTAACGGTATTTTTTAAAATTAATCTTTAAAATTTCTTTTCAAAGAAATATTGACATAAAGAATAGTTTTAGCGAAAACGGCAAACGAATCGAACAATTTTTCCGTTTTTTATAATCATTTGAAATTTGAACCTCCCCACCCCCATTGAACACAGTTCAGTTTGCGCTACTTAACCACTCCCAACGATTCAGATTTTCATCTAGAAATTTAAGTTTATGTCTAAGCTTCTAAAAAAATTTTATGAGATGCGAAAAATAATGGTAAAAAATAGTTGTACGTTACTCAAAAGTCTAATGCGCCCTCTATCGGCATTTTTTTGAAATTTATCTTTATAATTCATTTTCAATAAAATACCGACATAAAGAATAGTTTTAGTGAAAACCGCAAATCAATCGTCCAATTTTTCCGTTTTTTATAATCATTTGAATTTAAACCCTCTGAACACAGTTAAGTTTGTGCTACTTAACTGCTTCCAACTATGCAGATTTTGAGCTCAAAATTTAAGTTTAAGTCTAAGCTTACGAAACCTTTAATGAGATGCAAAAAATAACGGTAAAAAATAGTTGTTCGTTACTCTAAAGTCTAAAGCGCCCTCTATCGTCATTTTTTGAAATTTATCTTTATAATTTATTTTCAAGACAATACTGACATAAAGAATAATTTTAGTGAAAACCGCAAACGAATCGACCAATTTTTCTGTTTTTCATAATCATTTGAATTTTTGGACCCTAAACTTTAATGGCGCCTATCTCCTTCGGAAGACTTTGGGTCCCTTGGTTTCTTATTTAAATATAATTTGTCTTGATGTGTACTATCACCCCTTAAAGTTTGGACCATGAATTTAGAAACACCCTGCATAATACCAGTGTAAATTTTCGAAAAGTATTACACAAAATAAAATTATATTTTAATTTTCTTATTAAATATGCGAAATTTTTATTTTGAAACCTGTATATAGAATGCTGTAATTATTACTTTAAAATTCATCATACGTTTCTCCGGAAGAGGCAAATGGCAATTTATATAATAAAATAGTGCTAATACTTAAGTAAAAGTGCTACAATACTTAATTAAAATAAACAAAATAAATACCAATTTACCAAAAGGGGCTTAAAATTATTTACGAATTGATTATTAATTATTTGAATTTAGAATCTTAAGACTACTGATAATTGTAAAATATGTAAAATAAAGAAAGATGTCATTTTAGTTCGAGATCTTTCAATCACAAACGTGATCATTTTCAACTAGTAGCTTTACTAGAATGTCGCTTTCATTTTGCTATTTATTTAGTATTTTAGGCAATATTATATAAATGGAAAATATATGGCTCAGTCTCTTATTCTTTAGAGTTGTTTATGATATCGGTGCGTTCCGAAGCTGAAGTGTTTGGTATTGTTAAAATATTGAAACAAACCGAAATGTCTCGTTATTAATGTAAATTCATTTTTTTTCTTTACATATGACTGAAATATCAATGATTTAAATTTTTATGACCAGTTCATTTCTAATGGAATATTAAATAAATTTTAAGCAATTTTTTTAGTAAATTGATATTTATTTTGGACATTTTAAGGGAAATTGTATGCAACATTCCGTTCTGAAGTTTTTGAGTTTTTCGATTGGGAATTTTAATTTGGATAAAATTTAATATCTTGAAAATGATACAAATGCTTAAAGGTTTTTCATTATTTTAATGAAGAAGAAATTGATACTGTATATTGATATTATGTATATGTTTTTTTTTTTAAAAATATTTAAATACATTGTTCTTTTACATGCAAGCAAGTTTACAAATTTTAATTTCCCCGAAAAGTATTTATATTAAAAACAAATTTGGCATGAAAAGTATTTTTCCAACTGCACTTCATGCAATTTGAATACAGTATATGACATATATAAATAATTTTTTCATTAAACACTTTACATTCTAATTTACACTGTGAGAAAGAAAACTGATTAGTTTAATATTACATAAAATGCTTATTCAGCTCAGTTTTTATATCATATCTGTATAAGCTACACTATACTATCAAAGTTTAAAATTTTCTATAATATATATATTTATATATATAGACCAGCATATATGGTTTATAGATAAATTTTATTTTCGGACACTGCAATTAGTCAAGTAGTTTTAAAGTTGTTTACGTTTAACACTTGATTTCTCAATGTTAAATAATTCTCTTTTTAATCGTTGAAAAATAGTTTTCTATGCGGATTGTGTTTGTAAGAGTAATTTGAAAACAACTGAGTAACGAGTGTTATATTGGATTCGCATATTTGGCGCTTTTAGAAAATCCATTTAATTAAAAAATATGCATGTTAAAATTCACTTTTTTTGAAAAAACTTATTTAAATAAATTTGCTGTTTAATTTTCTGGTGGGAATTGAGATACACAAATTAAAGTATCTTAAAATATCTTGGGAAAGGGGGGGGGTCGGGAGGTTTGGGATCCAGAGGGTTAAAAGAGTGATCCATTTAGAATATATCTATATTTTTATCATCCTCCCTCTGATATTTAGAACAAAAATGATTAATATACTTAGATATATCTTTTTTTTTTTTTGCAATTATTTTTATGTCGACGAAAGTATATACGAAATTCTTTTAATTCAATCTGTTAAAATAATTACAGATCAACCAGTGATTTTAATTTTTTGAATGAGTGAACGATACATGAGCTGAATGAATTATTATATTAAAAATCTTCATTAATGATACTTTTTTAAATAAACAATGTTAGTAAAGTCTAAGTACATAAGAAAACTTTATCAGTAAATGTGCCCCATTCAGTGAATTATATACTGCTTGCTAAGTCTTTTTAATTAATAATTTCACTCAAATGTTAATTTTATAATAAATTTTATGTGAATGTGAAATATTTATCTATTTATTAACTTATTTTTAAAGGATTCAAATTTTGCTCATTTCTAAGTAAGAGAAAAGGGGCCACGTTTGAATAAAATTTTAGAAAATCAATACATTTCTTATTTAAATTATATTTCTTGCATTTGAAATTTTACATAATAAAAACAAGGCATTTTTTACCATATGAACCAGAAATTAAATGTTTTCCATGTAAATTAAATAAGTTGTAATATTTGCCTATGGAGGGGTACCTTTGAACAAGTAAGAGGAACCTTTGAACAAATGAATAAACTATGAAAATATCGATAGTTTTTATCAAAAAAGCTGCATGTGTTTCAGAAATATAAAGTACTATAGATAAAATTTAATAACTATATTTTATTTAAATTACTGTTTTTTTTTAATTATTTAACCAAACTTAAATCCATCAAAGTTTATGTCAAAACTTATTGTTGAAACGACACACAGTGTCTCTCCAGTTATGTTTGGTTGTGAAAACTCTTTTACAATATCTTTGAAATACAGAAATATCATATTTCATACTTCTGGAAAATTATTTTTTTTCATTCATTCTGTTTATGAAGAAACCTGACATAAAATTCCGTTTTATAAGTTATGAAAACCAGAAATATTATTTTTGGGGAATGAGAAAATGAAACAGGCGTTGTTGTCAAAACTGTTAAAACCCGAAACATTATTGTGTATACGGGATTTGAAATTATCCAAAAAATGAATGCCATCATCAATTTAAATTTGAAACCTTTCATCACTGATACATCCAGACGTTTCGATGTATCATGTTGTAATTTATGTGTGCAATAAAGGGGAATTGCTACTAGTATAAATCCATTTTCTTCGAAATTCTTAACCGATCTTCACGTAAAAAAACTCCGATAATAATAATATTTAAATTCATCTACAACTCTTTACTTAATAGTTTTAAATATTCAGTGGTGCTTCATCTTTTCTGTTCAATGGGCACCATCACATGAAGAATGGGGTACATACAAACATTACAACTGTTTATTCAATTCGGTTAAAGAATTTGAATAAAGCAAATCTTTTAAACTAAAGCTAACATCTTTATTTAAGTATTGAAAAATAAGTTAAAACTTTAGGAATACAAAACTGCCAACAAAAATTTTACAACTTTATTTTCTTAAGTTTAGTTTTAAGAAGGAGAAAAATACATATCTTGCTTAGAGAGTATTGTTCATGCAAAATGGTGAAGCTTTGTGTACTTATAGCATTGAAGCATTAGTAATGTACTGCCATACGCATTTTTAGGAAATAACGTATTTTAAGGAAACTATTTAGAGTGTTCAAAGGTGCCCCCGGTTCAAACGTGCCTTCTCCCCTCTTCCCAACATCTCCATTAAATTAATCAAAAAAGGATTTTATATTATAATAGTTTTGAACAATACAATAGTGTTAAAGATTGAATAACGTATTCTCCACATGTGCTATAAATATAATTTCTTTAATATGTCATTCAATTTGAATCTCATGCATATCTATATGCAAAAGTTATTTGTGATGCGAGAAAATCTGTCTTATTATATAAAAAATATATATTGAAGACCAATCAGTGATAAATCATGAATCAACAGTAGTTAAATTAAATTTTTAACTGTAATTACACATTTATCGCTATATTATTATGATATTGGAATTATGCATTTTCCTTTCTAATTTTATTTTTGCATTTATGTGTTTTTCTTCATAATAAATAATAATTAAACTGCATAAATTATGATTTTTCTCTTCAATGCCATACATCCCGTTTTTCTGATTATATTTTAATCAATATTATCAATTTGAGTATAAGCTGGAAATATTTATTCATAACTAATGTTTCCAAAAGCAAATCTTTCAAAATAATTATTTTTTCTAACTCACCACGCTACAGTCAACTGATTCTTTCTTTAGTAATTTTCATTTAATAATTTCGATGATAAATAATTATATAATTTTATATTTATATTTTAATAATTAAACTCGAATTCTTCAATAAAAAATAATTTATTTTCTTTTATATAGGTTTTTGCAGTGATTCAAGTTATATATATACATATATATATATATATATATATAAACTTATTTTTTACTTGAGATCAAAAATAGATTTTTAAAGTCAATCTTTTAATTCTAAATAGTTTATAGTAATAGACATTTCTGTAAAAGTGACATTCTTTAATTGTGGCTGATTTAAAACTTTTATTTTTTGAGATTATGTTTAAATTTTAATAATAATATACCAGAGAGAAATATATAAATATGAAACATATATGTATGAACAAACTTTATATTACTGTGATATATTTCTGTTTTTAGTACAGCAAATATGATTTTCATTCAGGTCTGGCCGTAAAGGGAAGAAATATGCATTGTAGGAATTATATGCATTTGTTTATTTCCTTTTCCTTTTTTCCATAAAAAGTGACGATCCAATATAATTTACATGTTTTCACAAACATATGCTTCATTGAACATGAATAAAAACTATTATAATACACTTTGTATTTTACGATATAATTTATGCTCCATAAACTTTTTTGTACAAAGGCACATTTAAAGATAAATTGAATACTTTAAAAAATAAATAAATAAATAAAAATAAATCAGTTTCAAAATTATTTCCGTATTACTCACAAACATTATATGTAAAAGTATGGTAGCATATAACATACTAAATTTTAATATTCTAAGTTTGTTTCCCTTATCGTTTATTTATTTATTTTTTAGGATTTAGAATTAAAAACGTCTTAGCACTTTCCAATGAAGTGGAATAGTGCTTAAGCTTTCGGGTTGTCTGGCCGTCTGGCCACTCTCTAATTCTCCTAAATATGATCGGATAGACAAGAAAATTTTGGACGTTATTAACGTTTGCTCTAGCACGAAACCTACTGATGATTGTCCACTAAAATATGTATTCTGTAAAGTATGCAATGAAAAGACTAACTACTGATTTACAGGGCCACAAAAGAGAATTCCATTACATAATAGTAAAAAGGGAAATTCTTTGAGTCATATTTTATTTATCATAAACGATTTCAAATTGCTATACGTCGCTGATGCTTAATATTAGTTATTTTTACCCATAATATTTACAGGGAGACCCAAAATATTTCAAATCGTATATTCTATCCGTAGTACTGTATATTATGAATGATGAATGTTGCATGGATGAAGTAAAATTTCATCTATGATCTGCGCTTTTAAGTTTCACTAAATATATGACCATTATGGTGTGTATAATTATATGGTGTGTATAAATGTTAATAGTTATAAAATTAAGATATACATGGTTACACAAAAGAGCTCGGAAAGTTTGCTGACTATAAGCGTAATTTATCTAAAGGTGGTTTTTAAGTAAGTGATGCATTTTTACGTTGAACTTCATTTAGTTTACTAAGACATTTTTGTAGAACATAGATAAAATGATATACAGGAGATGAGATACGCAAAAATCTGGATACAGAGTCGCCTTGGGAAGGTAATTTTTGGAAATGTGATTTAAACAGTTTAGAGAGTATTTTTTTATGAAAAAATTTTAGCAAAATACTATCATGTAATAAAGATACTATATAAACTACAGGGGAGAACAAAAGTAGTCAAGTATGCTTCTATATATTAGTATAAATTGCCGAAAGCAATTTTTCAAACACATAAGCGTTTTCTTGTAAGACTAAATTTATTCATTATACAGTTTGTATATCAATCGATAGATCAACTACCTAGCTCGTCAAAAGTATTGGAATACATATTTGACTTTGGACAGTAACACCTTATTTCTCTGGATAACGAAGTTTTGTTAAGGATTTCAGAAAATGTTGGAAAATGCTTCATAATTTATGCTTAAGGCATGATTTTTCTTACTTGTTTTCTTATTTATTTAAACTAAGTAAATACTAAGAATGGCAAAAAAAAAAGATGCTTTAAAACTTTTTTTTAGTTGATCGGATAATTTGGTCAGAAAGTGTTAATTTTTTTTTTATTTTAATTTATCTAAAGTAAGTAAAATCTAAAAATGAAAAAAAACTGTGTTTAAGATATCTTATCTATTAAAATATCAGTGGATTTGGATCAGAAAGTGTTAAGTTATTATTATTATTATTATTATTATTATTATTATTATTTAAACTATGTAAAAATTAAAAATGAAAAAACCTACAAATAGCTGTATTAAACTAACTCTAATTTAATTCGTTATAGGAGAATTTGTGTCAGAAAGTGTAAAGCAATTTTTAAATTCTAGATTATTTAAACTAAAAAAAAAATGCATCAATATTTTCTCTATTAAGGAATCGGAGAATTTGGGACAGAAAATGTTAATTATTTCTTTCTAGTTTATATATATTAAGTAAAAACTAGGAATAATAAAAAAAATAACTGTATTAAAATTTTATTTATTAAATAATCGGAAAATTTGTGTCAAAGAGTAATAAGCTTTCCCCCCTAATTTTTCAAACTAAGTAAAAACTAAGAATGGAAAAAATAAATTTCTCTGAATTAAAATCTTTCTTATTAGATAATAGGGGCGTTTTGGTCAGAAAGTGTTAATATTTATTTTTTATTCTAGTTTATTTTAACTAACAAGGAAGGTCTCCATAGTGGGTATACTTGGAATATTTTGAAAAAAAAATACAAATTAAACTACTCATGTACTACTTCAATAATAAAGGAACAGTAAAATTTAGCGGCGGAATTACAATACAAAGAAAAAAATTAAAATGCTTTCGAATATTTGGCTTTAAAAGACGAAAGCGTCACACGGTTTGGCGAGAAGCATTTATTCTCGCCTCGTACAATGCTGCACTTATACAATTCAAGTTATTTCCATAGCAACGAAGTTGAATCGATAATCCTCAATTGCATTTAATTTCCAGTTTGAAATAGTTTTAGTTAATTTAAATTTTGAATTTCGTTTTAAATCGTAATTTTTACTGTTAAATTTCAATATAAATACGTATAAATTTCGGTATGACAAAATCATACTTAAAATTATCTAAAACTACCAAAACTAAAGTTGTTTTTGACAATATAAAATAATATAACTACGTATAAATTTCGGTATGACAAAATCTTACTTAAAACAATATAAATCTACCAAAACTACAGTTATTTTAATTAACCCGTCAGTAGTCGCGTGTCGGTCTTTTCGCCGCCCGTATAACTTATCTTCTCCTAACTTGTATCACATTACAAATAGAACGGAGATCTACCCTGTAGCTGACTTTGAAGGTTTCTTGACCAGCTTAGTGAAGTTACAGGCCACCTCTGTTTTTCTTTCAGGTACATTTTTAGAAACAAAGTTGAAATTGGCGAAAAAGTCTACGTAACGATCACTAATGTCAGCTCATTTTTACTTTTTCCAATTACTCCAGATCTCATGAATAAAATGCATAATTTAAGAAAAATGAAAATTTATATCTTCATTGAAATGTTATTTTCGTATATTAGGTGAAAAATATTTCTTATTTTACATATTTGGTATGTGGGGGTCCAGCGGCGAAAAGACCGAGCGCGACTAATGACGTTGTGAAAAAAGTCGCGACTACTCGCGGGTTAAATTTATTCAAACTAGTTCAACATAATAGTTTATCAAACAAACTAGTTCTTTGCAGAATAATGTACAGACTCAGACAAGAACAATATCTTCATTGAAAAAGCTGGGCAAAAGAAATCAGGTATATAGCCTTCATTTTCTTTTTAATTAGGTCTTTTTTATTTCGGAAATCAATCATTGAAAATAACAGAAATCGAAAATTTTGTTATACACGCATTAACAATATTGCATTATTTAAGCTTTTTTTAAATATGAATTAAGTATATAAATCACACAAATATTCTTTAAAATACATTTTTTTAAAGAGAACGTGTATCATTTTTAATCATTGTTAAAGAACGCGTATCATTGTAATAATCAAAAAATCATTTAATTGATACTTGAGAATGAAGTAATACCAAAATTAACCGAGTTTTATAACAGACAATATTTTTATGAAAAAATTGCAACAAAAATTCTCAATAACATACTATTTTCCGTTTTTTTTAAAAATAGAAATGGAGTACTTTAAATGCAAATGTTGCAAAAATGATATTTAAAACTATTAAAACATAATATATCATTAACCTTTATGGAGGGGCTGTGACAGCATCTGTCCAGGCTTACATGTATTCTCAGGTAGACACCTAGCGAGCCCCTGCGTAAAGGTTAAAAAAAGACAATGAGAGACATACAGATTTTAAGCAATTGCATTTAGATGTTCCTCTAAGTTTCTTGAACGACTGTGCAAAAGTATAAGATGTTCGCCGTTCAGAAGTTTCATAATTTCCAAT
Organism: Maratus speculifer; assembly: GCA_964019185.1. Taxonomy (NCBI): domain Eukaryota; kingdom Metazoa; phylum Arthropoda; class Arachnida; order Araneae; family Salticidae; genus Maratus; species Maratus speculifer. The sequence goes on along the minus strand of OZ025294.1, from coordinate 160,907,729 downwards.
TACAAGCCTGCAAACGGAAATTTAACTTCAAAATTCAAAGTGTTATCATTCGCAGAATGAAATCAGCGTTACAAACAAATTTGTTTGTCCTTTATAATATAGACATAATAAAAAACTATGCGAACATTACACAAATTTTCAAAAGCGGAATATTTGATTCCGAAATGCATTTTTTACTGATACATACTGATACATACATGATATTTTTCTTAATAATACCAATTCAATGATATGATGATGATGCTTATAAAGAAAATTTTCATAATAAATTTCGCCTTCTTACAATCTTAATAATTTTCAGTCAAAAAACTATTTATTTAAGAGTTTGAAAAGATACCATTATTTTTGTATGTGTTATCATGTATAAATTATATATGTGTTACAAAAAATCAAATCTAGCTGTCTTTTTTAATACTTTTAGCATTCATGATGATTCACTTTTCTTTAAAATGTGGCCTGTATAGGGCATTAGAATGTGTAGATGAAGTATACGTGAACATCGTCGGAAATAAATCTATTTTTCCCTTGCTAAATTTATAGGATGAACCATGTTTCAGACATTTTATTGTCTTCTAATAAAGTGTAACTAAACTCTGATTTTTGATCTAACAAGCTCATGATTGACTAATATTTTTTTACAAAAACAAGTGTGTATTAAAAAAACAGCAACAGATATCTTAAAGATATTCAAATTACGATTATATTGTGAATAATACAGCATTGGATATCTGATACAGCACTGTAGATGTTTAAAAAAATATATTCTGGATGTCAAAATATTACGCCAACTGTCATCTTACTGCTTTTAATTTACGACATTTATTAGGCAATTTTAGAAAAATACATAGGCTAAAAAACAAAGGAAGATGTTTAATGTGTGTATGCGTATGATAAAGGAATCCACTCAAACTTTCTAAGAAGTAACTATTTGGATTACGCTCCATATCCACTTAAATTATTGTGTTTACTTCCAATAGGATAAGCCAGAATCAGTTGAACCACTGTGCACAGAATTGGAAAAGATCTTTGAGGGGGTTTATGTTTTATGACAAGCAATGTATTTAATTAATTGAAAAATAAAGAGTATATAAACTTTTTACATCCAAATCAGTTCGACAAGATATATAAGATGTTTTATGTGTAACTTTACAAATTTGAAAAAATATTGAAAAATAAAAAAAAAACAATTATATGCTGTCTATTTATGTTCTATAAAGGAAATAGAAAAGTTATTTTTTGCAAGGTTTTATCCACAATTTCAATGTGCGCATAATTTAGTCACGCTATACACATACAGAGTCTATACGAGATTTCTAAGTAAGTTCTATGAAACAATGCAGAAGAAACAATCTCGATGGTCCCTATAGTTTGATTTTTAAATTCGTCAGTGTCGCCAACTGGATAATGATAAATAATATTCCTGTATCCCCATAAAATGAATACCAACAATGTTATGTCTAGCGATCCAGAATGTCACGGTTAAACATTGACGTAGCACAATTTAATTTATTCTTTATTTAAAAAAAGGGAACCCTTTTTTATAGAATATAAAATATTGATAAGTGCATATCATTTATTGGTCATTATTTAAATTATTTTTTTAATTCTAAGAATGCGTTTTTCACACCCTATATGTATGTGATCTCATATTTATAAGTATATACTATGGTTCTTTCCATAAATCAGTGCTCCTACATTTGATCAATCTTCAGTAATGCTGGTATCAAACAATTCTGCTAATGTCTGATGAGTTATATCTGTCACAATAATAATAATAAAAGAAGACTCCTTTTCTATAACACATCTATACTAACAATATATAACCAGTATTGATTTATTTTGGTTAAGACTACAACTTGGATAATGGTTAATATACTGTTTATTTTAAGACTTTCGGCGAAAATAAAGAGTGTGTTTCAATAGACAAAATCCGAAACCTATGTGGATAAAAAGTTAATTGAAAGAGTTCTTAATTTATACACCATGAGCAAACATATGTTCTTATAACATAAAAAGTGAAACTACTTTTATAACGTAAAAATAGGAAATCCAATTATAAATTTAATGATTCTAAACTGCATTTATTTATTCCAAATTATACTAAAATTTAATTCTATAAAGCTAATAAATGAGACATACAAAGTTTTCCCAATCCACATTTAGAATTATGAATTTAAGATCTCTTAAAAGTTTAATTGGATGGAATTTTATTTTTATATTACTACTCAAAGATAGTAACTTCCAATAGCTTTAAAATATTAAGCAATTCAAATAAAAGTTTTTTCACTATTTTCACTATTGAGAAGTGGAGAATAATTATGTAATGAAATGGACCACAGGCAGGATTGCACTTGTTTTTTTTTATGTATAAAATTCGTTTGATTTTTTCGAAAAAACAGCTAAACTTTCACTAATTAATTTATTTTATATACCACTATAAATATCAAGAAACAGATTTTTTTTATTAAATATCATTAAACGTTGTTTTGCATATACTACTAAAAAAAAGACTTAACTCTAAAGTCACGTAAATATTGAATTTCGTGATGAAAAAAAAAAAAAAAAGTTGATGCATCTTTAAAGCAGAAATTCAAGCTTTCATTTTTATTCCTTTAACTTTATTTTAGTAAAATATAATTTTTTTCACATTGGAAGATTTAGTTTCTAAAATTTAATATTTTCCTAGATTTATTTAAAAAAAAATAGCAAAGATAAATTTCTGGTGTGGTTTTAGTTTTGAAATCGTTATAAATAATCTTCAAATGCAGTTAAAAATTTCACCGAAACTTTCCGCAAACAGTGACAGGACTTAAGCTTTGAAGGTTTAAATAGTAATCCTGTTATAATGTTGGCGAAACATAAGATTTATCAAAAGTTTTAGCGAAAAAGAGATTTAAAATTTTACGTTCGTAGAAAATCCTTTTGGCCGCTTTCTAAATTATTATAAAGATGAAAAACCATTTATTGTTCTATGCACTAAGTTTTGATGAAAATTACAGGGAAAAAACCGGATTTATGACTAAAAAATATTGATGCATTAGATAGTTTTTAATGAAAAATTTAAAGCTTAATATAGATATAAGAAAGACAGGTTTTTTATAACATAAAAAATTAAACAACTTCAATAGCGTTAAAATATGAAAAAAAATAATTTAGTGATTCTAAACTGCATTTTTTTTATTTTAAACTACGCTAGAATTTAATTGCATAAACCTAATAAAATGACGCGCACAAAGTTTTTTTGCAATTCACGTTTAGAATTGCGAATTTAAGATTACTTGAATTTTTTATTGGATTAAGTCAGCAATTTTTTTACGTGTCTACGTAAAGATAATAAATATAATACCTTTAAAATAATATAAGCGATACAAATAAAAAAAACCCTTTCAACTAATTTCACTATTCAGAAGTGGAGAAATATTTTTTAATTAAATAACTTCAGGCAGGAATCTACATGTTTTATTTCATAAAAATTTCAATTAATTTTGAAAAAAAAATTACTAAACTTTTACTAATTAATTTATTTTATACACTGCTATAAATATCAAGAAGTATATCTTTTTATATAAATCTGTAAACGTTATTTTACGCATACTACTGAGAAAAGATTTAGCTCTGAAGTCACGTAAATATTGAATTTCGTGATGCAAAATGAATTAGTTGATACAACTTTAAATGAGACATTCAAAATTTAAATTTTTATTTCTATAGCTTTATTACGAAAAAATATAAATTTTTCATATTGGATGTTTTAGGTTTCAAAAATTTAATCCTTTCCTAGATAACGAAAAAATGGAAAGGATTAAATTCTGGTATGATTTTTATTTTGAAATCGTTTTAAAGAATCTTCAGATGCAGTTATAAATCTCACCAAACCGTTTTCGCAAACAGTGACATGATTTAAGCTTTGAAGGCTTAAATAATAATCCTGTTATAATGTTGACAAAACATATAATTTATCGAAAGTTTTCCAGAAAAAGATATTTAAAATTTTACTTTCGTTGAAAATCCTTTTGGCCACTTTCTGAATTATTAAATGATGAAAAATCGATAACTGTTCTATGGACTAAGTTTTGATAAAAATTTTATTAAATCCAATAGATTTTTTAAATCACCAGATTTTAAAAGATTCACCTTTTATATAAACATTTTTAATTTTTTTTATTTAACTTAAGAAAGGTGTTATAATAATTAAAAATAAATGACATTGACATGTTTCTGATCCGTCTAATAAGATACATAATCACAATAAAAATAAAAATAAAAATTCAAAACATTTCACGGTCAATACAAATGACACGCGACAATGAAATACGAACAACAAAAAACAAAAATCACGCGTTTTATTGTAAAAAATTAAATTAAAATAGACCATGGTCTAAAAGAATTTCCAACATTGTCCATCCCTTTCAAGCTCTCACGAGGAATTTATTCATTAATTCTAACCATAACTTAGGAATAATAAAAGAAACGGTATCTATTTCAATCAACTCTTTTATAATAGACTTACGGCTACAATTAGATATGAAACATAATTTGCTTTCACTAAACAATATTTTTATTCCCTCATATAAATATGTTCTAGATAAGGCTCTAATTTTCTGTAGTACGTCCAAATTTAATATCAGATTCATGCTCCCCTTTTCTAATACCAAGCTTTCTCCCAGTTATGCCTATGTAATAATTTATGTCCCCATTTTCTGTAATATAAGGTATTTCATAAACTCCAGCAAAATCATCATGTCCTAAAGGATCCACTTGCTTATTAAGTAAACACCTTAATTTGGGTGGAGGAGTTGCAATCAAATCAGTATTAAACTTTTTTAATTTAAATTTTAACTTTTCAAAACTGCCTTTCAGATATGAAAAAGAAACTCTTTTAACTTTTGTGGAATCTCCCCCTTTGTTGAATCTTTCAATTAACTCTGGATTTTGTTGTTTAGGCTTCCCTTTTCTATAATAATTTATTAATTCATTGATGCTACTTATTTTTTACCCATTAGAACCTGCAATCGCACAGATATTACACAACTCCTTATTTAAAAATTCTTAAGAACAGACTTTAAAAGTTCTGTCAACCATAAAACCATCAACAAAACCACTAAGTTTTGTTGATTATTATGGGGACACAAACGGATTATAATGGGAGAAAAATAAATTTAATGCATGAGTGTTAATTGAGATACATAACTATCGTTGATATAAACACACTAACTTATTCTAAATCGAAAGAAGTGAGTTTAAAAAGTTGAAAATAAAAATACTTGAAAAAAAAATTCTGCAAGTGGCAAAAAGCATCTCGTAAATTTGATCTTTCTAATAAATAATATTTTATTCTACAAGATTAATCTAACTGGGTTGTGCAAACATCAGCAATTTTACTTGATTATCTTAATCATGTTTAAATTTTATTCTACATTTAGAAATGCGAGTTTAAGATCACATCACTAGAATTTTTAATTGGATTATGTCTGCAATTTCATTTTGATGTTACTACTTAAACATTGTAAAATGCGATACCTTTAAAATAATAAGCAATACAAATAAAAGTTGATTTAATTACTTTCAATATTTAAAAGGGAGAAAAATTCTGTTATTAAATAACCTTAGACAGGAATCTACATGCTTTACTACATATAAAATTCGATTGGTTTTGGGAAAAAAATCTAAACTTTTACTAATTAATTTATTTTATATACCACTATAAATATCAAGAAATATATTTTTTCATAAAAATCAGTAAACATTATTTTACACACATCACTAAGAAAATGACTCTTAAGTCACGTAAATATTGAAATTCGTGATGCAAAATAAATTAGTTGATGCATCTTTAAAGCAGGAGTTCAAGATTTTACTTCTATTCCTATAACTTTATTTCGGAGAAATATAATTTTTTCACATTGGAAGTTTTAAGTTTCTAAAATTTAATCCTTTACTAGATAAAAAAAGTGGAAAGGATTAGCTTCTGATGTGGTTTTTATTTTGAAATCGTTATAAAGAATCTCCAAATGCAGTTATGAATCTCACCAAACCCTTCTCGCAAACAGTGACATGATTTAAGCTTTGAAGGCTTCAATAGTAATCCTGTTATAATGTTGACGAAACATAAAATTTATCAAAAGTTTTCGAGAAAAAGAGATTTAAAATTTTACATTCGTAGAAAATCCTTTTGGCCTCTTTTTAAATTATTGCAAAGATGAAAAATCGCTTATTGTTTTATGCATTAAGTTTATTTGATGATTATAGGGAAAAAACCGGATGTGTGAATAAAAAATAATTAATGCATTAGATAGTTTATAATGAAAAATCTAAAGCTTAATATAGACAGCATACAGAAAAACATGTTTTTATAACATAAAAAAAACAAGTTTGATAACATTAAAATACGAAATGAACTTTTAAATTTTGTGATTCGAAACTGCATTTATTTATTCTAAACTATGCTAGAATTTAATCCAATAAAACTAATAAGATTATATGTACAAAGTTTTTTTCAATTCACATTTAGAATTGCAAATTTAAGATTACTTAAATTTTTAATTAAATTTTGTCTGCAGCTCTTTTTTTTTTGTACGTCAGTACGTAAAGGTAATAAACTTAGTACCTTTAAAATATTAAGCAATACAAATAAAAATTACTTTCACTAACTTAACTATTCAGAAGTGGAGAAATATTCTGTAATTAAATAACCTCAGTCCGGAATCTACTTGTTTTACTGTACATAAAATTCAATTAATTTTGAGAAAAATCTTAACTTTTATTAATTAATTTATTTTATACAACACTATAAATATCAAGAAATATATATTTTTATACATATCTGTAAACTTTTTTTTTTTTTTTTCACACACCATTAAGAAAAGATTTAACTCTAAATTTACAAAAATATTCAATTTCGTGATGCAAAATAAATTAGTTGCTATACCTTTTAAGAAGAAATTCAAGACTTTAATTTTTATTCCTATAACTTTATAATTTTTTCCTATTGTAAGTTTTAGTTTCTAAAACTTAATCCTTTTTTAGATTTAAAAAAAGGGCAAGAATTAACTTCTGGTGTGGTTTTTATTTAGAAATCGTTATAAAGAATCTTCAAACGCCGTTATAAATTTCACTAAAACCTTTTCGCAAACAGTGACATGATTTAAGCTACGAAGGCTTAAAAACTAATCCTGTTATAATGTTGACAAAACATAAAAATTATCAAAAGTTTTAGCAAAAACGAAAAATCAAAGATTTAAAATTTTATTTTCGTAAAAAATCTCTTTGGCCACTTTCTAAATTATTACAAAGATGAAAAATCGGTTATTGCTCTATGCACTAAGTTTTGTTGACGATGAGTGGGACAATACTGGATTACGTTGGGATTAAAAATAAATTTAATGCAGCAGTTTTAATTAAAATACATATCATCGGTTTAAAATGCTAACTGAATGCTAAATTGAAGTAACTGAAGTATGTTCTTTTTGCTTTCAAGAGATTTTACAGTTAGTATATATTGGATATTTTAAGTATTGTCCCAAGATAAAGATAATATGCGACATAATTGTACGTGATCTTAAATAAAAGCTTAAAATTATTTGTGTTTTGATCGCTTTTTCAAATACTTACGTTTGATATGGAACATAAAGCATTTTACTGTTTGCGCAGTAAATCTTTGTTTGGATGTTTTGTTGATTTGATTTTTAAACGGAGTAAAATACTTTTTCAATATTGCAACAAGTACAATAAATTATAAGATCATAGCCTAATGGATTATGTGCATATCCATGCGAATAGTATGAATTCAGAAAGATGCACATCTATGTGCATATTTCTGAAGGCGTTTTGTTATCATTTACAAATAATATTACACTAATGAGAATAATTATAATTAAATATAAATATAAATTTTGGTATTTAGATTCAAAGTATATCTTAATAAATAAGAAAGAAATATGACAATTAATTTTTTTAATCTTTTGATATTTGATTTTTTTTTTTTTTTTTTTTTTTTTTTTTTTTGCTTCCTGTTTTTCTAAAGTTTTGTTAAATATGATTTAAAATATCATTCTGAAGCTTCTAATTAGAGAAGTTGATAAAATAATAAAGTGAAAATTCCTATTAACATGATTTAAGAAGTTGCATTAAAATAAAAAGCTGTTTAAAATGAAGCTTACATTTCATTTCTTCCATTTAATTAAAATTTTCAGTTTATTTTACAAATATTGTTGCTTTTCTACAACGAAATTCCGATTAAACAAACATTGATCTAAAGATTTTTCGAGTGTAAGCAAAGTTAATTTTTGGTTCCAAATAACATCTAGAATAGTCTATTCTAGTAAATATTTGATGTACGTATGATGTTTCTCAATGTGTCAGATAATGCGTAAGTAACTCGAAACAGGTTAATGCAAACAAGTGTCAACGGTTTTTTTTCTATATTTTAATATAATTGATTTTTTAATAGTGTGTATAATCGCAAAAAAGTAAATTTCACAGGAAATACGAATAAAAAAATGGCATCCATTTACGGCATTACTACTTTATAACACTTAGCTGTGCATGTACCTTCATCAACGTCCATAAAAGCGTAAAACCCTTAAGAATAAAGATATAATGATGTTTGGAGATTTCAGTAATTTCGCATCCACCATACAATCCACCTTTTTTTTTATTTCGAATGGACATATAGTATAATAAATACTAGCAGGGGAGACCGAGCTTAGCTCGGTCAAAATTAACTTTGTGTTCAACTCGATATATTATTTTCACTGTATCATTAACTCTGTATTATTACTGTAAAACATGTTTATAATAGTATTATTTAGAAAAACAATCAATAAGAAAACTATGTTTTTATGCGCATGTTTATAAATTTTACTTTAATTTAAAATTTACAACGAAAGGACATCGATCTAAATCACTTTTTTAGCTCGACTCTGATTGGTTTAACCATGCATCTCGAATCCTCTTAAGAATGCAGAGCTGCCAAGTCTCCGGCTTTTTGCACACCAGTATTGTTTTAGAGAAAATCATCTGTTTTTAAATCGTCTCAATGTTCCAATTACTTAAAACATCATTTTCTGTATAATAATACTGGTATCCAAAAAGCCGGAGACTTGGCAGCTCTGAGAATGTATAAAAAAATTCTTTACATTCTGAAAGACAATATTTTTTGCTAGATATAGCCAAATTTGGAGGCATTCTTTCATTTGGCTCCAAATACGTGTTTTGGTTTTCGTATTTTTTATAGTCGATTTTTTGGCCATATGTCGCCAATATTTTGTCAAATATCACAAAGTTATTGGCTTTTGCCATATTCTCGTGACCCTGACCCGTATTACCCAAAATGAGCCACTAATCAAATTTGATCAAGCATGTGACATAGCTCAATCGTCTTCAGGTAATCAAAAACAGTAGAATATAAAATTGAATCAAAATCGTTTAAGCCATTTTCTAGGTAAAATTAGCTTGGCAGCATTCAGCAATGAAGCGAAATGACCCACTAATATAATTTTGTTTAACATGCGACTCAGCCCAATAGTCTTCTCGTGACAAAAAACGTTTTGTTTCAAAATTTAGGTAAAATTGATTGAGTCGTTGTTATATATAATTAGAATGACCCTAGCTCATTAAGACCCAAAATGACCCACTAATAGAATTTTCGCGAGCATGTGTCCAAGCCAAATGGTTTTCTCTTGCTCAAAAACGATATAATACAAAGTATAGTCAAAATGGTGAGTACCATTTTCTATACAAAATTAGCATGACCCATCATGAACAACAAATGACCCTTATAATCGAAATCTCTCGAACGTGTGGCCTAGCTCTTTAGTTTTAGCATGCCGAAAAACGTTAGATAAAAAATTTAAATAAAATCGATTGAGCCGTTTTTTAGATATAGTTAGTTTGACCCTGACCCCTTATAATCAAAAATGACCCATTGATCGAATTTTCTCAAAAATTTGTCCTAACCCAATGATTTTCTTGTGACCGAAAACGATAAAATAGAAAATTTAATAAAAATTGCGCGAAACATTGTCTAGATAAAATTAGAATGACCCAAAAGTGGCCCACTAATCGAAATTTCTCGAACATGTGACCTACCCCAATGATTTTTTCATGCCAAAAATATGTTGTATACAAAATTTCGTTAAAATCGACCCACCCATTCTTTAGATATAGCTTGACCTTGACCCATTAAGACCCACAAATGACCCTTAAAATCGAAAGCTCTCGAATATGTGACTTAGTCCATTAGTTTTCTCGTTTCTAAAAATTGTTACATACAGAATTTCGTTAAAATTTATCCTGCCGTTCTTTAATTATACATAGCTTGACCCAGACCCTTTATGATCCAAAATGACCCATTAATCGAAATTTTTCGAACATATAACCTAGTCCAATGATTTTATCGTGCCAAAAAAATGTTGCATACAAAATTTCATTAAAATCAATCCGCCTTTTCTTTAGATATAGTTTGACCATGACCCATTATGACCCATCATGACCCTCATAGTCGAAATCTCTCAAACATGTGATTTAGCTCATTAGTTTTCTTATGTAAAAAAACTGTCACATACAAAATTTCGTTATAATCCATCACGCCGTTCTTTAAATATAAATAGCTTGACCCAGACTCTTAATGACCCCAAATGACCCATTAATCGAAATTTTTCGAACATGTAACCTAGTCCAATGATTTTATCGTGCCAAAAAAATGTTGCATACAAAATTTCGTTAAAATCGATCCACCTGTTCTTTAGATATAGGTTGACCATGACCCATTATGACCCATCATGACCTACAAATGACCCTCATAGTCGAAATCTCTCAAACATGTGATTTAGCCTATTAGTTTTCTCATGTCAAAAAACTGTTACATACAAAATTTCGTTATAATCCATCACGCCGTTCTTTAAATATAAATAGCTTGACCCATATCCTTAATGACCCAATATGACCCATTGAAATTTTTTCTCGAACATGTAACCTAGCCCAATGTTTTTCTCGTGCCCGAAAACCATAGAATGCAATTTTTAGTCAAAATTGCGTGAGAAAATCGCTAGATAAAAATAGCATGACCCACAATGACCCCAAAAATGACCCACTTACCGAATTTTCTCGAACATGTGACCTAACCCAATGGTCTTCTTGTAATCCAAAACGATACAATATAAAATTTGGTCGAAATCGTTAGAGCCGTTTTTTAAATAAAAATGGTTTGACCCATAATGACCCAAAAATGACCCACTAATCGAAATTTTTCGAACATGTGACCCAGCCCAATAGTTTTCTCGTACCAAAAAACGATTGGGTACAAAATTTCCTTAAAATTGATCCAGCCGTTCTCTAGATATAAATAGCTTGATCCTGACCCATTATGACCCAAAATGACCCAATAATCGAATTTTCTCGAACATGTGACCTAGCCCAATGGTCTTCTCGTGCCCGAAAATGGTAAAATCCAAATTTTTTCGAAAATCGTTAGAGCCGTTTTTGAGATAAAATTTACCCACACACACACACACACACACACACACACAATTTTTGATCGCATTATAGTATAAGATACTTCCTGAATAACTACAACTTATACATTTTTACTCTATCAAAAGATAGTTATAACACATATAAACGAAATGAAGTTTGCGAGATGTATCACTTTTCTTGTTGGTGAGTGACATGATGTTGATGTCTAATCGGATACTTTCGTATTATTATACTATAATAATTTTGTTTAATTTTTATTTTCTCTGTGGACAATTCCACTTTTGGAACCAGTTTCGAAAGAGAATATGTCATCTGAGATTGTAAGAGAACCATTATGAAAAAATTCAAGCGTTCGCTGTTAGAAAAAAATGTTTAAGGTATCTTAACGTAAAAAATAAGTAAATAAATAGGTAATTTAAAATGAAAGTGGGTAATTTGACAAAAACGCAGCCGCTGATTTAACATTAGATTGCGAATGTCTTCATGATATTAGCTTACTATCATGGTAAAACTGCGTTAAATGACCCGTGCTTCTCTCTAAAAGCGATTCTTTTATAATGCTGTAAGAAAAAAGAAATACTACTTAAAAAGCACAGTGTGAAAACATTCAGCTTACAGCATTCCATTTTAACTATTATTTTTCCCCCAGAAATACTTTGATGAAAATCCTTAAAACTGAATGATAATTGTTAGTTTATAGTAATTATAGTTTTAAGTATATAGGGTAAGTTACGGTTCTAATCTAGAACCAAACTACATTTCAATTTATCCTTTTTTTTTTTTTTTGCACATGCCTCGCACATACAGGGTGTATCTAAACTACTGGGCAAAACTTTAAGGGGTGATAGTACACATCAAGACAAATAATAATAAATGGGATACTGAGGGTCCCAAACGTCTTCCGAAGGAAATAGGCGCCATCAAAGTTTAGGGTCCAAAATTTGAAATGATAATAAAAAACGGAAAAATTGGTCGATTCGTTTGCGGTTTTCACGAAAACTATTCTTTATGTCAATATTGTCTTGAAAATAAATTATAAAGATAAATTTCAAAAAATGCCGATAGAGGGCGCTTTAGACTTTGGAGTAACGAACAACTATTTTTTACCGTTATTTTTTGCATCTCATTGATTTTTTTAGAAGTTTAGAAATAAACTTAAATTTGGAGCTCAAAATCTGTGGATAAATAGCGCAAACTGAACTGTGTTCAATGGGAGTGGGTAGGTTCAATTTTGAAATGACTATAAAAAACAGAAAAATTGGTCAATTGATTAGCAATTTTCACTAAAATTATTCTTTATGTCAGTATTGTCTTGAAAATAAATTATACAGATAAATTTTTTTAAAAATGTCGATAGAGGGCGCTTAAGACTTTGGAGTAACGTACAACTATTTTTTACCGTTATTTTTTTCATCTCATTAAATTTTTTTTGAAGCTTAGACATAAACTTAAGTTTTAAGCTGAAAATCTGAATCGTTGAGAGTGATTAAGTAGCGCTAACTGAACTGTGTTCAATGGGGGTGGAGAGGTTCAAATTTCAAATGATTTTTAAAAACGGAATAATTGGTCGATTCGTTTGCGGTTTTCTCTAAAACCGTTCTTTATGTCAGTATTTCCTTGAAAATAAATTTTAAAGATAAATTTCAAAAAATTCCGTTTGAGGGCGCCTTAAACTTCAAAGTAACCAACAACTATTTTTAACATTTATTTTTTTTATCTAAATGAATGTTTTAAAAGCTTAGACTTAAATTTTGAAGTCAAAATCTGAATCGTTGTGAGTAATTAAGTAGCGAAAAATTCAACTGTGTTCGTAGGGTGGGCAGGGTAACATTTCCTCTCCTGAACACAGTTCAGTTTTCTTAAGCCCTCCCAACAATTTAGAATTTGAGTTCAAAATTTAAGTCTAAGCTTTTGCAAGCATTTAATTATATACAGAAAATAATAGTTAAAAATTGTTGTTGGTTACTCTAAAGTTTAAAGCGCCCTCTAACGGAATTTTTGGAAATTTATCTTTAAAATTTATTTTCAAGGAAATACTGACATAAAGAATGGTATTTGAGAAAACCGCAAACGAATCGACCAATTTTTTCGTTTTTTATAATCATTTGAAATTTGAACCTTCTCACCCCCATTGAACACAGTTCAGTTAGTGCAACTTAACCACTCTCAGCGATTCAAATTTTCAGCACAAAATTTAGGTTTATGTCTAAGTTTAAAAAAAAATTAATGAGATGCAAAAAATAACGGTAAAAAATAGTTGTACGTTACTCCAAAATCTAAAGCGCCCTCTATCGACATCTTTTTTAATTAATGTTTATAATTTATTTTCAAGACAATATTGACATAAAGAATAGTTTTAGTAAAAACCGCAAATCAATTGAACAATTATTCTGTTTTTTATAATCATTTGAAATTTGAACCTACCCACTCCCATTGAACGCAGTTCAGTTTGCGCTACTTAACCACAGATTTTGAGCTCAAAATTTAAGTTTATGTCTGAACTTCTAAAAAAATTTAATGAGATGCAAAAAATAACATTTAAAAATAGTTGTTCGTTACTCCAAAGTCTAAAGCGCCCTCTATCGGCATTTTTTGAAATTTATCTTTATAATTTATTTTCAAGACAATATTGACATAAAGAATAGTTTTCGTGAAAACCGCAAACGAATCGACCAATTTTTTCGTTTTTTATAATCATTTCAAATTTTGGACCCTAAACTTTGATAGCGCCTATCTCCTTCGGAAGACGTTTGGGACCCTTAGTCTCCCATTTAATATTATTTGTCTTGATGCGTACTATCACCCCTTAAAGTTTTGCCCAGTAGTTTAGATACACCCTGTATATAAAGAAACCATCAATGAGAAACGACAGCGTTAATCTGAATAGATTGCAGTAGAAATTGCAAAAACAGGGGCTTTTTAACGTATGCTGATTTTCCTGTATTTACTTGATATTTACTATTAAACCACTAAAATGTGTTTCTTTACATTTTAAAGTATCCTATATAACCAGTAAGAGAGAATTTTAAGCATATTTAGAATATATAATACATATATTTAATCAGGAAACACTAGACATACTTTAATACAATTTTTTAAAACATACAATACAATTAAAGTGATGTAAAATAATATAAAATTATATTCTATAAAATAAACGTTTCGCTATGCACGGCATAGCCTCATCAGTATTCGACTTATTAAAACGTTTATTTTATCGTTTTAAATCGAAATGTTTATTTTATAGTGTAAAATTTTATCTTATTTTATCTCATTTTAATTGTTTTGTATGTTTTAAAAAATTGTATTAAAGTCTGTCTAGTGTTTCTTAATTAAATGTTTTAAATTCAGACGTTAAAATGTATATATATATTAATAATACATATATATTTATATATAAAGGATACATTACACATCAATTCCTCTACCTTTTTATTTAAATTCCCGAATAGTTAATTATTAATTTATGTTGAAGTAGGGAAAGGTCATTAAAAATGAGCTCCCTTTCTAACGTAAGTCCCCATCTTCATATATATCCTTTCGTTTTTCGAAAAAGTCCTACATATAAACCATTCCCTTCAATTTTATTTTGTAACGTTGTGAATCTTTTTTTTCTTGAAAATTCCTTAGGTTGTTTGTTTTTATATTTGTTATGAATAATATATTTGATGGTAAATATATTTTAAACAATTTATTTCTATCACAATTTATTCAAATAATTTATTGTTTTTATTAAAGGAAACGTCTTAGATTCTACAGAATGAAAGTTTAAAACCAAACAATGTTTACTAAAACTGACATTTATTTAAAAAAAAAATCCTGTGATATTTAAAAAGTTTAAATATACCTTCCATCCTACCAATTTTACTATATTTTTATAAAAGTTCCCTTTATAACCCCTCTTAAAATCATTATATTTCCGTATCTGTTAAAAAAACGGAGGGCTACTTTTGGAACATACACTTGCAAGAAACATACTGCTTAAATTAAATCAAAAAATGTGTATATATCATTATTTGAAAAACCTGGAAGTGTTTAAAGTTACGAATACCCCAACGTTAATATGCAAATTACGCCGACACTGGATACTGAGAAAACTTATCAGTTGTAATATATTCCAATATTAATCCAAATAAATCCATATCTCTGCATATCGAATTATGAAAATTTTCAATGAACATTAAAATGTTTGACTGTATGTGCAGTTTATTAATATTTATGAGATACAAAAGCATTTTCAGAACTTAAAAGGGAGTAATGCTTATGGTTCAACTATAATATTCATGCTATTTATGTTTCACTTGAAAACACAAAATTGAAATATTTTAAGCATTATTTGAATTTAATTTCTAGTAATAACCTTCGACCTTTCTAAATTTTTAAAATTCGAATTATTCCTGTTATTAGAGCCTCCGGGGAAGTAAATATTAAGCTGCTTTTAGCAGTATGGTTCGAAAATTTAATTAGTTTAATCTATGGAAATTAAAATCCGACAAACATTTCAATAAGTAATTAATGCCCGCTGGTTTAAAACGTCATCATATTGCACAAATTTATTTTCGTCATGTGATTTGTATTATTTAAAATCAATAAAATTATGCAAGTGAATAATTCTTAACACGGTAAAACGGGGTGTTGAGAAGTCATTCAACCCTTTAAAAAATATATTATGTTTACTTAAATACAGACCTGATTCAAAATACAACGATAAACTAAATTGAATGAAAAACAATACTGAGACACAAAGCTGACGAAAAATAAGCCTCGTTACTAAAGAGTTTGAAAATGTGACTCTTTTTCCCGATTACAAAGACGTATGCCTTTTTCTCCAATTTGAGTACACGCTTCTCAATGTTGAAATGTTTATTTCTTGAATCTCATGTTCAACAGCTCGGGCGCGTAGTTTTTTTTTTTTTTTTTTTTTTTTTCCACTTTTACGAATACTTTTCCTCTTATCGCAGAAAAGTTGTGTAGTGGTCTCAGATATATACTCAGAAAAATATAAATAATCAATAAATATCTTCTGGATCCACTTTAGTATCTAAATATGTAATTTTAACCGAAAATGATATAAATTTTTTTATTTCACTTAAATTTTTAATTTCAGGCTTTTTCTTCGCACTAGTATGGCGAAATTGAAAGAATATACAAGGAACATAAGTAGAAAATTTTAGAATAATTAATGAATATCTTCCGGATTAAGTTTGGAGTCTAAGTATGGAAAATTAGCCGTGAAAGGTGTAAATTCTTACATTTTAGTGATATTTTTCCGATTTTTTACTCCCGTTAGCACGGAAACGTTGGAAAAGTATACAAGAAAGTTAAGTACTGAACTTCAAACAAATCAATAAATGTCATCCGAATTCCCTTTGGCGTCTAAATACAAGAAAGTATGCAAAAGTGCAGAAAAATTGGAGGTGAAATATAAAAAAAGAAATCAAAAACATTTACATAAAAAGCTATTTATGGAAGCTTTTAAATGTTTTTTTTTTTACAAGACTAGTTTATCGTAAGTAATAGTTATGAACATTAAACAACAAATCTTTTTATTCACATAATACGCAGATTTTGTATAAATAACTGTATTTAGAGTTCAAGATTAAAATTCACAAATGTGCATTAAATGCATTTAATTATATTGTTTAAATATTTTTCGCTTTATATTGGTTTTTCCTTTCAAACAATGGCATGACACATCCTGAGTCCAATCTGAATTTTGATGTAGCCTCACGATCATTGTCGTCGATGACTGCAAGGGAAGTTTCTCTTGCCAATTTCACTCTCCTTTCAACACATTGAGTTTTGACACAAAAAGTGTTTGTTTCACAAAGGCAATACCGTACTTTCGACAGATTTTATGACATGCATTATGTGTTCGTTTGACAAGTGAGCGCCTATTGGAAGTTCCGTTTGTTGGCAATTCTGCCATTTTATGAGATCACACATGATTAAGTTTCAAAATTAAGTTCAGGAATTTAAAATACAGGAACCCCTGTTTTTTTTTTTTTGGCATAAAAAAATTCTGCAAAGTGCAAAACATTCTGGATTGGGACGACAAGCATTCCAAGAATTGTTGCTTCAGGATGACCAAAGTAAGCATTTCTGTGGATGACGCGATCCACAACTAACTTCAGATCATCTGCAAGATAACATGAAACTCTGATTGTTTTCCGATGATTTCTTGTGCCATCTGTGCCATTAGCATGAAATTTGATTATAAACCACGCAGGTGCGTATACTTCTATGATAAACATAGTCAAAGCTTGTAGTTCATCGGAGGATCGTGTGTAGTAATATAAACACGCAAGATTCGGTTAGCTGTTTTCCACCAACGGGCTTTGGAAATTTTTCCAGTATTTTATGGGACAAATTTTCAGGACGAAAACCATTTATCACTGCAGTGCACATACAATGCAGGTATTTCTTCTATTCAGATAGTAATCAGCCCATAAAACAAGATATAATGCACTTTAAAACACAATGGCAGTTTATTTACTGTTCCATAGCAAGTAGCACGTTATATAATCATCACAGAATCGCTTTTTTGTTACGGTCAAATATTAAATATGTTACGGTTAAACGACATTATTTTTCGAAACACGGATAAAATGAAAGTTTATTTCCTAGCGGAGGAAAATGTATGGCATTGTATCTTAATTTTGCTAACAGATGGGCTAAAGCTGGAAAATATGTGGATTGTCCTTAATGTTTAAAGTACCTGAAAATAAGACCGCTTATTTAGAGGATCATGCCGTTTTTCCTTAAATAAGGCTCCATACCTTGAAAATTGAAAAGCAAATGCTCAAATTACATTTTTACTGACGATCAAGTTGCAGTAAATTTACAGTTTTTTCTGAAAGTGTAAACTATTCCATAAATATAAATTTTCGCTTTGGTTGTATACGGCGAATATTTCATCATATACTATAAAAATTTGTGATTCAAAAAACATTCAAACTATAACTGTGCGTACATAATACATTTGGCATATTGTATGATAAAATTTCATTTTAATACATTAAATTTTTTTAGTTGAAAGAGTCATACAGAAATAAGAAAATATTTTTGATAGAAACAAAGCTAAGCTAAGATAATATATATATATATTCTAAAAAATTAAATAGACTTTTCTAATGGATCTTTTCGAAATATTAAATGAAAGATACTTTTCGATTTATTAAATTAACATAATTTCAATAAACGTGTAAAATAAATGTATTTAAAGTTTCTTTATTATTTTATTCTTATAATTCATTTTTTATCTTCATTACCATGATTTTCACTGTATTTTAGTATATTTTTAGCAGCTGGTTAATTTATTCAACTCTAAATATTTTTTTTCTTCTGCAGAATTCAATTTTTAAATATTGATCTAGAACTTAAATAAAAGGCATTCATACCTATTAAGTTCATGAAAAATGTTTTATATCAATTTATAGTTCAGAACTATTAACTTTGCTAAAATGTGTCAAAGTAAAAAACTGTTAAGAAAAAAAAAAACCTGTAGAAGGTTATACAAAATCCTACTACATCGATTTACAATTTAATCATATCAAGTATTTTTGTATTTTTCTAATAAAATACACTGTGTAAATCTTCAGTTTTCATCATAATGTATTTAATTAAAAAGTTAAAAAATGCAGAAAGCCATAAAATAGCATTTGAGAAATAGTTAGTACACAAAATATATTTATATAATCCAGGTAAATATGATTTATGTTAATTTTATAGTTTATCTAAAAGAATAAATTAATGAAATGTAAGGAAACATTGTTTTTATTTAATCTTTAGTGAGTAGGTTACAATTTATCTTATTTACGATAAACACGAAAAAAAAAGTATTTTAATTTGCCTTTAAGTACATTTTATACAATTTCTCATTACTTTAACTATAAAGAAACATAAAAATAAACCTAAAACATTTAGAACAACAAAAACAAATTACGTCTGCATCAAAATTTCAAACTAACAAAGGGATTTTGAAATCAGATATTTAGTAAATTTAAAAAATAAATAGATAACACATTAATATCAAATAATGAAAAAAATACTGTACACATTTCAATATATATACATGCATTTCACCAGTGAAAATGTAATGCATACACAATGGAGATTTAATGTTTTATATGTCACATTATTCAATGTGATTATACAACGTGATAATACAACGTCTGTAAAAAACAGCTTCTGTTTTCGATGAACATTGGTGCTGATTAAAGGCTTCAATAAAGCTTTAAATATTTATTTCGATTGTCTTTATTGTTGGTCTAATTATATTCTTTAATATTTTCTTATTTTTTAGATTTTTTTAATGCTTGTTTTTAAAATATATTTTTAATTTTAATTTATTAAAAAAAAACGAAGTTTTCAAATATTTTTAAATTTTGATTATTGAAGAAATTCCATGATAATTCCATTTGAAATTAAAATGAATAACTTTTCGCTTAAGTATTTCAGTAATTAGATTTAATAGTATTTAATCATGTATCCTTTAGGTAAATAAAATGCAGCTAGTATGCTTTAAAATCACTTTTAATTATTTGAATTGCACTCAATATTAGTTAACAGTGTATTTAAGTAATGATAATATTCAATACACAAAGGAATTTTCGCAAATTATTCAATAAAATAAACATACCAAGTGAAATTAAGATAATTAATAATTAATATTAATTATTGATTTCTTATTACTTGCAGGGGAGACCGAGCTTAGCTCGGTCAAAATTAACTTTGTGTTCAACTCGATATATTATTTTCACTGTATCATTAACTCTGTATTATTACTGTAAAACATGTTTATAATAGTATTATTTAGAAAAACAATCAATAAGAAAACTATGTTTTTATGCGCATGTTTATAAATTTTACTTTAATTTAAAATTTACAACAAAAGGACATCGATCTAAATCACTTTTTTAGCTCGACTCTGATTGGTTTAACCATGCATCTCGAATCCTCTTAAGAATGCAGAGCTGCCAAGTCTCCGGCTTTTTGCACACCAGTATTGTTTTAGAGAAAATCATCTGTTTTTAAATCGTCTCAATGTTCCAATTACTTAAAACATCATTTTCTGTATAATAATACTGGTATCCAAAAAGCCGGAGACTTGGCAGCTCTGAGAATGTATAAAAAAATTCTTTACATTCTGAAAGACAATATTTTTTGCTAGATATAGCCAAATTTGGAGGCATTCTTTCATTTGGCTCCAAATACGTGTTTTGGTTTTCGTAATTTTTATAGTCGATTTTTTGGCCATATGTCGCCAATATTTTGTCAAATATCACCAAGTTATTGGCTTTTGCCATATTCTCGTGACCATGACCCGTATTACCCAAAATGAGCCACTAATCAAATTTGATCAAGCATGTGACATAGCTCAATCGTCTTCAGGTAATCAAAAACAGTAGAATATAAAATTGAATCAAAATCGTTTAAGCCATTTTCTAGGTAAAATTAGCTTGGCAGCATTCAGCAATGAAGCGAAATGACCCACTAATATAATTTTGTTTAACATGCGACTCAGCCCAATAGTCTTCTCGTGACAAAAAACGTTTTGTTTCAAAATTTAGGTAAAATTGATTGAGTCGTTGTTATATATAATTAGAATGACCCTAGCTCATTATAACCCAAAATGACCCACTAATAGAATTTTCGCGAGCATGTGTCCAAGCCAAATGGTTTTCTCTTGCTCAAAAACGATATAATACAAAGTATAGTCAAAATGGTGAGTACCATTTTCTATACAAAATTAGCATGACCCATCATGACCAACAAATGACCCTTATAATCGAAATCTCTCGAACGTGTGGCCTAGCTCTTTAGTTTTAGCATGCCGAAAAACGTTAGATAAAAAATTTAAATAAAATCGATTGAGCCGTTTTTTAGATATAGTTAGTTTGACCCTGACCCCTTATAATCAAAAATGACCCATTGATCGAATTTTCTCAAAAATTTGTCCTAACCCAATGATTTTCTTGTGACCGAAAACGATAAAATAGAAAATTTAATCAAAATTGCGCGAAACATTGTCTAGATAAAATTAGAATGACCCAAAAGTGGCCCACTAATCGAAATTTCTCGAACATGTGACCTACTCCAATGATTTTTTCATGCCAAAAATATGTTGTATACAAAATTTCGTTAAAATCGACCCACCCATTCTTTAGATATAGCTTGATCTTGACCCATTAAGACCCACAAATGACCCTTAAAATCGAAAGCTCTCGAATATGTGACTTAGTCCATTAGTTTTCTCGTTTCTAAAAATTGTTACATACAGAATTTCGTTAAAATTTATCCTGCCGTTCTTTAATTATACATAGCTTGACCCAGACCCTTTATGATCCAAAATGACCCATTAATCGAAATTTTTCGAACATATAACCTAGTCCAATGATTTTATCGTGCCAAAAAAATGTTGTATACAAAATTTCATTAAAATCAATCCGCCTTTTCTTTAGATATAGTTTGACCATGACCCATTATGACCCATCATGACCCTCATAGTCGAAATCTCTCAAACATGTGATTTAGCCCATTAGTTTTCTTATGTAAAAAAACTGTCACATACAAAATTTCGTTATAATCCATCACGCCGTTCTTTAAATATAAATAGCTTGACCCAGACTCTTAATGACCCCAAATGACCCATTAATCGAAATTTTTCGAACATGTAACCTAGTCCAATGATTTTATCGTGCCAAAAAAATGTTGCATACAAAATTTCGTTAAAATCGATCCACCTGTTCTTTAGATATAGGTTGACCATGACCCATTATGACCCATCATGACCTACAAATGACCCTCATAGTCGAAATCTCTCAAACATGTGATTTAGCCTATTAGTTTTCTCATGTCAAAAAACTGTTACATACAAAATTTCGTTATAATCCATCATGCCGTTCTTTAAATATAAATAGCTTGACCCATTTCCTTAATGACCCAATATGACCCATTGAAATTTTTTCTCGAACATGTAACCTAGCCCAATGTTTTTCTCGTGCCCGAAAACCATAGAATGCAATTTTTAGTCAAAATTGCGTGAGAAAATCGCTAGATAAAAATAGCATGACCCACAATGACCCCAAAAATGACCCACTTACCGAATTTTCTCGAACATGTGACCTAACCCAATGGTCTTCTTGTAATCCAAAACGATACAATATAAAATTTGGTCGAAATCGTTAGAGCCGTTTTTTAAATAAAAATGGTTTGACCCATAATGACCCAAAAATGACCCACTAATCGAAATTTTTCGAACATGTGACCCAGCCCAATAGTTTTCTCGTACCAAAAAACGATTGGGTACAAAATTTCCTTAAAATTGATCCAGCCGTTCTCTAGATATAAATAGCTTGATCCTGACCCATTATGACCCAAAATGACCCAATAATCGAATTTTCTCGAACATGTGACCTAGCCCAATGGTCTTTTCGTGCCCGAAAATGGTAAAATCCAAATTTTTTCGAAAATCGTTAGAGCCGTTTTTGAGATAAAATTTACCCACACACACACACACACACACACACACACACACACACAATTTTTGCTCGCATTATAGTATAAGATATTTTAATAATATGTTATTGTTATCCCTTAATTATGTGTGATATTTGATGAGGCATCGCTGATTGGAAACCTCAAATTTAATTTGTTTATTTGGGAGTAACTAACACACTGTAAAACAAGTTGGAAATTGCACGTGAAGCGTAGCAAATGAGGTACGTTCGTACTATAAGTTTTAAAATATTCAGATCTTGCTGATATAGTAGAGCGTACTTTGGATACAGTACAGTGGTCGAAATCTTTGTGTTCCTGTAAATATGCAGGGAGTAATTTGTATTATACCTCATTAACGTATATCTTATTCATAAAATTTGAAGTAAGTTAATATAATTAAAAAACGCCCCAAACAATGTTTTCCCGTATAGCATTATGTAGTGGAATACATTTGTGTGGCCCTGTAATTCAATAATAAATATTCTCTGCATCTCATATTGTACAGAATGTGGATTTTAGTACATACATCATAGATTCATGTCAATTATATTATGTTCAAATGAGTGTAACATCATTAAAATGGCTTTGAAATTTTTTTTCCCCATTGATATTAATGTAACGGAATACTTTTGATTGTCCCTGTAATTGATCTATGCATCCGATTTTTATAACATTTGAAATGACTCGACAAAATTATGAAATAATTAAACGTTTAAATTTCAAACGATTAAAATGCATTTAAGACTTTTTTTCCCATTGATTGTAAATTAACGGAATACTTTTGATTGTCCCTGTAACTGATCTATGCATCCGATTTTCATAACATTTGAAATGACTCGACAAAATTATGTAATAAATATACATTTTAAATTTCAAACGATTTGGTTGGATAGTTTTGCGTTGTTATATGCGGACGGACGGACAGACGGACGGACTGAGTGACAACAATAGGTGCTACAAATTTATATAATTACGAACGCACCTAAAAAGCTTTAATTTTACAGAATGCTGTATTACTACTATAATTTTATTTCTATGCAATACAAAATAAGATGTAAATCTAAAAAATTAGTTTTTGTAGATGTACAGGAATCTGTAGTTTTACAAAATAAATTACTAAACTTGCAGTAAACCGTACTAAAATTTTATCTGTAATCCATGCTGCAATTAGATTAAATGTTCTAGCGGCAGACTCTTTCCACAAACTCTCCTATCTAACGAGACCCTTGCAGTGATTTGGGGGAAGTAAACAGAATAGGTTCCGGGATGGTTCCTCTACTACATTGGACTTCCTTACGTGAAAGTCGGACTAACTGTCATTTATGAACTGACTGACAATAGCTGATACAGGGGGGGGGGGAGTTGCGAGGGGCTACTCCGTCTTGCCGGGAGAATGTGCATTGAATCGATGTATTAGAGAAACGCAGTCAAGCATGCATTCATTGGGGATCCATTAACTTAAGCCCTGGATGTAGAGTCTCATTTTCAACAACCTACACTCTTAAAACTACAGGGTTCTAAAAAAAAGCTTATTAAATTATATTTTTTGAATACGATTTATGAATTATAATGGTATAAGTAATACAGAAATCTATGAATGCTTTTTCTAAAGTAATGTTAAAATATATCTATAAATATCAGCAAATGTTGATCAATCGCAATTTGATCTGTGACACTGAATGATTTTTGAAATAGCTGTGAATATTACATGGGACATAGATGATATTTTTATGTGATATTCATGAATATAACGTACATACTCTACATTTTTACGAGTACAACACTGGACAGTGATTAATTACACAATAAATTTGAAAATTGTATGCCTTGATTCACTCAGAGTGATAGAATTTACAAACCGATGAATTGATGGACATACTTTATGGCACTGAGCAAGTGTCATTCTCCAAGTGAGTGACCCCAATTTCTACCTAGTTCATGGGATTTTAATTAACTTATATCACCCAATCAGAGGTTAACTGGCACGCCAATCATATTTCTAAGCCCCTGTATCATCCTAATATTCCACATTGCATAGCCTTTTCATCCCAGATGATTAGCTCCACCATATGACACCCAATGGTTTCAAAAACAACCGCTTTCACAAGGGAGTTCAAGAACCGCACTGGTGTGTTCAGTTTTAACGGTGTAGGTTGCGTGCACGTGCAAGATTTCTCGATTCGAATGCAATATGTGCATGTGGCTGTGTGTGTGTGTGCTGTGGTGTCCAACAGCATGACATTGGACACCATGATTGCGCCTTCCAGTTTCACTAGAAGACAGTAGCGGGTACCGGACAGGCACATGATGTTAATGAATGACTCACACCTAGTCTTGAGAAAGTTTTCCCTTGCAATGTGCAGATGGATAGTCTGTTGATGTAGTGTTATGATGTGGACACACAATCGTAACCTACGCCTAGTCATGTGTAAAATGTTTTGGATTAATTCATCCCCTTGCTTGGAAGAAAGCAGATGTGTACTTTGGCGCAAATGTGCAAGTTAGAAACATTGGATTGTCCGACTTGACTAAAATATTTTGATTAAACAAAAGTTTTCCTTTGATGCGCTGGAGTACACGTTGCTTGGTTAGTATTTATTTTTACTTTTTTATTACAAAGATTTATTTTTATTTCATTTTCTTTGCTTCCTTGAAATGAGTTCAGGACATTAGGATGGATGGTCAAAGAATTCCCGACAAAGACACCTATAAAATCTGAACTATACACACGCATCCTTTATCCTTTTTTTATAATTCTTTAACATTCATCTTCCATGGCTATTCACATTTCTCGTAATTCTCACTGTCTTCTTAGTATAAGATTACACTAATGTTCAGCTCTCCATATCTTCCAATTACAGACTATTCTTTCCAATGTGATATTTTTCACGAACACTACGAAACTTTGTGTCATAGCTCTCGAACTGAGCCAACGTTTCTTATAACTAATTGCTTTACGATTTCCGTTTTTTTTTCACTAACTATCGTATTTTGTGATAAAAATTCGTAAATGCTCATAGAGAATACTTTAACCAACTTTTCAGGTGACACGGTAAAACAATAAACTGCTTTCATTAGCAGACTATTATGCAAAAACTGTATACTAACTATTATATCAAGATAGATACATATTTGCATGAGTGTGCTTCTAGAGGAAAAGAGAGACATAATTTGGTTGGTTTGCAATGGTTTATTACTATTAAATATATTTCTAATATTCAATCGTAGTAAAATATAGTTTAACTTAAAATAATGTTTTAAGATTTTATATATTTTTTACTTTTTATCAAAATTATGCTTCTATCTATGAAATGCAATAAAACTGATATTTTGGAAAATCCAAAAAGTAAATAGGAAACATAATCTTTTGACTTTTTTTTTCTTTTAAAGTATCTAGGAATTCGAAAAAAACTAATTTCAAAACCCTCATGTTCAATTTTCTATTGTTTCCTATCATGGGAGTATAAGTCGTTTTGAGCACTTTAACCCTACAAATAATTCGAGAAAGATATATTTTCAAGTATGCGATTTCGTAGGAGAAGAGGCAAGTTACTTAGCATACATTCAATAATTAATCATTATTATCATTATTTATAATATTCTTTAATCATAGTACATGATATCTCAATCAACAAATTTCATTTCAAAATTGTAAACTGACTTATAGATATTTTTTAATCTCAGAAAAGAAATAAAACTGTTTGTTTCCGATCAAAGAAGTAAAATTGGAAATAAAATCATTGAATCCATTTTATTTGTTTATGTGTTATCTGAAAAGCGGAAAAACAAAACTATCTTCGAATTCTTCAATAAAACGAAAAGGAATTAAAACACAGCAAAAGTTGTTTTGACGGCTTCATAAAACACGGAATTTATAGAGTTTCATCAAAACATTAAACTAAAGGGCATTTTGAGTTTTCTTGAGTGACCTATTTCGTTAAAGTTTCTTATCGAATATTCAATAAATGTGTTTTATATTTATGATAGTGTATTTGTTTTTGTATAATCCTTTATCATGAGTCTAGAGAATTTAGTATTGATTACCTGTTGCAGATATTTGTGTAATGTCTAAGAAATGAATTAAATGAAGACGAACTGATCCAGGCTTTTGCGAATAATAATAGACGACCTCACAAGATAAGGTTTACATATATGTGTTATAAAAATTCGGTTAGGAATAAATTGAGTTTAACGATAATTGACTTCAAATTTGAGCATCAATAGTAATTGAGTGAACTGAAACAGGAGACAACTGCTTGTTTCATGGCGGTATTTGAACTCTTATTTCAATAACTGTGGAAAATGTAGAGTAAAATTTTCTTTAATTTTTTAATTAATCAATATTGATTATTATTCGACAAAAACGGTTTATATCTGAGACGCAGCATATGAATAGAAAACCACTTACATTTCTTTACCGATAAAGAGAAAAATATATTTCCAGGACGTCTGTGCACTTAGTTCATTATTATTCAATTTTTTCAATTATACCCTTTGGCTTCTGGTAGTCTCAATTAGAATCGTAATATTTATTTGTTAAATTCTTAAATATTAGAATTACTTTAATATCACAATAGAACATAAATTACAGTTATGTTAATATTTTCAACAGCGTGAAAAACTTCTATGTTTTAATTGTAAAACTTTCAACAGTTTAAAGCATGTTGCTTTTCCAAAATTCACAGTAACTGTGCCAAAAAATGGCTATCTTAAAGATTATAAGATATCAAATTCTGTGCTTTAGTTCTTGAAATATGAATATTCCTAAAATCGTGGAAATTATGCGAAATGCACCATAGCAGCGGCACCTGCTGGGTTCACCAAAATCTAATCTCATGCAAATTATGTCAGTGTCTACCATAATGAAATTACATGGATTAATTTTTCAGATCGTAAAAAATGCAGAATAGCAGCGTCTCTTTTTGGGCGATTTGCATTACAACATAATTTTCACAAATAATATTTATCATATTATACATTAATCTTCATTTGGGGGAAGATTCATACATTAGTTTTTATGTAAAGCTATTTAAGAAATCGTGGAAAGTACAACATAGAAGGACTAACTGTTTCTGCAGTTATGATGAAAATTCATGAAATGATGTATTTTAATTAAAGCTATCGTGAAAATGCAGCATAATTGTCATGTGCCACATATCAGATGATTTACACACACACACACACAAAACTAATCAATACGAATTTAAAAGAGGAACTAACAGAATATAAAAGTTTAATAAATTTCGGTCATTATTCTTTAAGTAAACTCTAAAAAAATTTCCGTGGCATGCAAACAGTCAAACAGATAATGACACAGACTCACAAACAATCAAAAACATGTTTTACTGCATCACAGAAGCCTGAAGCGTGCAAATCTGACGAATACTGTAAGTACAAAATTTTCACGAATTCAGATCGCTTTTTTCGTAAAGGAAAAAGAAAGTGAAATTGTATTAGTCCTTAAAGGCGCAAAGCTCTTACATTGCTTAAGAATTTAAATTAATGAATGACACCGGAATTAAAAAACAACTTTATTTGTAATTATTAAAAAAAATTCTATATTAAACGCACCTTATAAAATTTTTAAAAGAAATTTATAGAAATTCATGTTATTTTCATAGAAAACTACCACCCTTCTAGGAGTTAAAAAATTAATAATGTAAAATGTTTTTTTTAGATTTTTTCCCCTTGTGTTCGAATAAATATTTCCCATACATGAATGTAGCGAATTTTTTCAATTTTCTTAACACATATTAAAATTTTGACTGCTCTATACGCTAAAAATTTAAGATTATTTAGCAGTTTTCAAATTAATTTCTTTTTTATGTGAAAGAAAACATAACATATCATCATTGTCAAACAATTTTATTAGTTATTTTAGAAGCAAAAAAAAGTGTAATATGCGTAAAAAATTCCACCTTTGACGGCTGAAATTTGTTTATTGCGAAATTATAAAAAGTACGCTGAATTTAAAAGCATAATTAAAATTAGAATTAAGACCAAGCATAGATTTAAACATCATTCTTTAACGAAAAATGCCTTTGTGTGCGGAAATGAGAGTATATTTATTAAAAAAAGTGTCGCCAAAGCACTTTTTAAAATGCGTGATGGATTATTAGTAACAGTATCATTAATGTAGTTATAAGAAAAAAAGAACACACATTTTCCATCACGCATTTATTAAAAAGAAAAAAAAGTAAGATGTAAGGATTTTATTACTGTTCTTTTTCTTTTAATTTATGCATTATGACAGAAATTATAAGCAGAAATTCTGTTAAGATCAGTTACAAATGAATTCGAAATTTACAATGTATAGTTAAATGTCGATATCTTTAATTTTATAAATATAAATGAATTTAATAAAAAAATAAATGACTGTGTATATTTTTGGAATATATATATTTATTAAAAATTATCAGGAATTTAATAATATCACAATCATATGTCATAATGATAAATTTATGACATTTATGTATAGATAAATTTGTTCCATACTTTAGTTCATTTTTAGGGCTGTTTTATAGTATTTGAAATTCGTATAACTTTTAATTAAGTGTTTTATATAACAATTAGAAATTCCAAGTATCCACTAAAATAGAACTGTAATATTACACTTCCTTTTAATTGTAACTATTTTTAAGGAGGTCCGGGACAAGGATTTCTTTAATATTTCCAATATATATATATATATATTAGATTATAAATTTCTTTCTTTTTCGCTGCATAAAATGACGTTTAAATCATATTTCTATCTCAGAGGGAATAATGTTTCGCTTTGGTTTGTTTTCAAAATCTAACTTTCAAGCAATGGCTGTCATGGAAATGACTTCTTTTGAAAATGCATTTTTTTTTTCATGATGCTTTTTTTCACAATTTCTCATATTTAAATTACTAAAAGTCAATTAACTGTTCAAGATCAATGATTCAAACTTGAAACATGTCTTTTTCATTTGTTTTACTTTAATTTTGATTGATGAAAGTTTAAATAAAAATTACTTTTGAAAATATGATAACTTAAAAAAATTACATCATTCCTTTTTTACATTTTTAACTGTAAATATTATCAATTGTTATTTAAATAAATATTTTTAAAAATGCTGATTCAAAATTAAATTCTATATGTTTCTATTTATTTAAATGAAAATTTGTTGAGATTCTATAAAAAATATTTCACGTTATAACGATTTAAAATTACCCCACTTTTTAATAAATTTTCAATTTCTTTAAGAACAGTGTAAAGTTTTATCACGTGATTTTGTTTACAAATAAAATGCTTAATCGTCACAAAAAAATCTAAATTTTAACTCAATTAGCAAAAATTATGGTAAATTGGTTCCCGGACAACCTTATAAATAATTCGTCGTTGCAATTCACATTCTCTTGAAATTTAAAAGTTAAGAAATTTTGAAAAAATTATGCTTCGATTAAAAAAACTAAATATTTTACTTTAGAAATTGTTAATTTTGAATATTGCACTCTAAGACTTAATACTGTTTTTTTTCTTTGGAGTAGATTGTTCCTTACAAATTTTATAATTTTTTCTATTCGCCACTTAAATCTTGCTCTCAAATAATAATAATTAAACAAATGAAAAAATTAATAGTAAACACACACACACACAGATATATATATATATGTAATAATAAAAAAAATCATAAATTCCTAATTAATTACTTCCATTTTTATAATATTGAACTTTTTCCTTTCGTTTTATAATATTTCAACATATTGTTGCGTATATAGGGTTCTTTTGATCTTATGGTTAGACAACTTCAAACTCTTGTCTCTTAGAGAAGTAGAAAATAATTTATTTACAGATCTTCAGAACAACAGAGTTTTCCAAACTCGCAAATATTACTAGATATTAAAAAATAACTGTTCAAATCTTTCGTACAAGTACAGATATAGGTCCCAGAGACTCTCTATACAACATCTCAACACCAAATCACATTCAAAACAACGTAGATAAAACTCAAGCAAACTTGCCTAAATAATCGCCTAGTAGTTCACTCAATGACTGACTGATAAAAAATAACAACAACAGCTCGTACCGCTCTCCTTATATAGGCTTGCAGCATGCACTGGAAATTTCCACAAGCTTCTCGAAAAATCCAGAAAACCACGGAATAACATTCAACGTATCAGTATATCTATAAGGTGGCTAGTATAGAGAGGGGAGGGTTACCATCGCCTACAATCGCCAAGTTTGTCGCCAACTTGGCGATATATCGCCAAATTTGGCGACCAAAATTAGTCCTCAAAAGTGACGCAGACATGGCGATATCTATAATATTTCGCCAATCTGCCGTAGACATTCACTGAAAAATAATAGGCAAGTTTGCTTGATAACAGAGACAATGTAACAAAAACTAATATTAGTAAAGGAATGAAGCTTAATAAGATTATTTACATTAATTTACAGTACAAACCCTAACTATTTACAAAATCTGTAACAATATTTTTAATTCCATACCATTAATCAACTCTTTTTGTTTTATTTTATTTTAAAAATCATTAATCTTTCAAAATAATTCTTTTCACAAAAAGAAAATTCCATTACTTAATTCATTCTGTATATGTTGCATATAGCTATTATTTTATACTCCGAAATTGTTCGATTATCCAAAATTCCCCTTCAGTAGTTTTTGTTTAAATGCAGAATCCTAGTTCACTATACACGACCGTGAAAGAGAGATATTTTCTGTTTGTGTCAGCGGATTAAATTTCATTGGTTAAAAGTAAATTCTCAAAATTTAATAGATAAATTAGGAGTTTGTCGTGAAATTCCTTTTTTAACGCACTGATAACTTATATAAAGGATTCCCTTGACTTCGGAATTCAGTTCAGTTTTAATTCAGTTGGCATGTTTCTTCATATTTTGTTGTCACTTTGTTAAAGCTGACGTAATGGGCGGATTTCTACAGCGATAACATTAATCTATTTTTATGTCGGTATTATAAAGTAGTACCGAGTTTAAACCAGCATTAGTGGATTTTTTTACTGTGATATGAAACTCGAAAAAAGGAGCTTAAGAAAATGTACAGAGCTTCTGTCTAATTTAAGTAGGAAATATCCCAAAAGATTTTTACTTTTGCTTTACCACTTTGTGCTGCACGATTGCTAAAT
This sequence comes from Maratus speculifer, assembly GCA_964019185.1. Lineage (NCBI taxonomy): Eukaryota > Metazoa > Arthropoda > Arachnida > Araneae > Salticidae > Maratus > Maratus speculifer. The sequence continues at coordinate 160,875,626 of OZ025294.1, read as the reverse complement.
CTTCCTTGGAGCATTCTTTCTAAATGATTTGGTTTAGAGCAGAATTTTACATGAACATATATACTTTTCAAAACATAAATACTTTGAATTCAAAAATTCAAAAATTTAAGAAAAGTTAATGTGTTAAAAAAATCGTGTGACTAAACAGATTTTTTGAGTTTTAAAACAATGAGAGTTATTTTTATTTAACGTTTCGCATTTATTTTTAATATCAGAAATTCTTAACACAATGACTTTCGCTTTCTTTATACATTATAAAAACATGTTGTTTATAATGTTGTAGCGTCTATAAGGTTCTTTTGATCTTATGGTTAGACAACTTCAAACTCTTGTCACTTAGAAAAGTAGAAAATAATTTATTTACAGATCTTCAGAACAACAGAGTTTTCGAAACTCACAAATATTACTAGATATTCAAAAACAACTGTTCAAATCTATCGTACAAGTACTGATATAGGTCCCAGAGACTCTTTCTACAACGTGTCAACACTAAATCACATTCAAAACAACGTTGATAAAACTCAAGCAAACTTGCTTAAACAGTCGCCTAGTAGTTCATTAAATGACTGACTGATAAATAATAACAACAGCTCGCATTTCTCTCCTTATATAAACTCACAGCATGAACTGGAAATTTCTACGAGCTTCTCGAAAAATCCAGAAATCCAAGGAATAACATTCAATGTATCAGCATTTCTAAGGGGGGTTATTATAGAGAGGAAAGGGTTACCATCGCAAACAATCGCCATGTTTGTCGCCAACTTGGCGATATATTGCCAAATTTGGCGACCAAAATTAGTCCTCAAAAGTGACGCCAGCTTGGAGATATCTATAATATTTAGCCAATCTGCCATTGACATTCAATGAAAAATTATAGACAAGTTTGCTTGATAACAGAGACAATGGAACAAAAACTAATATTAGTAAAGGAATGGAGTTTAATAAGATTATTTACATTATTTTAAAGTACAAACACTAACTATTTACAAAATTCGTAACACTACCCTTTCCTCAAAGACTGCACGTCCCGGGCAGAGCAATCCTTGAGTTAGAGGAAAACACTTAAAATAAATAAATAAATAAAATAATAATAATAATAATAAGATTTACATAAATAAGAACCAATTATTATTTACATATTTACAAAAAGTGACTTTCATGACCATGGACTGAAATTCCAGTTTTGAATTTCTAATCACTTTGGCCAAAATAAGGGGCTAGCCGGTTATAATGTACGACCTCGGGCTTGGTGTGCGGCGACTTTTGTATACATACGACGACATCATTCAGCCTGTTGACGACTGTGTAAGGACCATCCCAGTTCCTTTGTAGTTTTCGCGATAGTCCCTTACGACGTATAGGATTCCACAACCAAACTTTGTCACCTTCGTTGAACTCATGTCCAGTTGCCTTTATGTCGTAGCGTGTCTTCATCTTTTCTGATGCCAGTCCGATTCGGCTCCTCGCTAGACAATGAATCTCCTCGATCCGTGCCTGGCGTTCATCCACATATTCCTCAGGCGATAATGGAGCATCAGGAGGACGGCCAAACAAAAGATCCGCAGGTAGACGAAGATCACGGCTAAAGAACATTTGAAAAGGGGAATAATCAGTGGCCTCATGAGCAGCACTCCTGTAGGCAAGCAGGAACAGAGGCAATTTCTTGTCCCAGTCCTGTTGAGGTAGAGGCTATTTAGGATGGTACGATTGAACCCTCCACGAAGCCGTCCGACTGAGGATGTAGAGGTGTAGTTCGAGTTTTGTCCATGCTGAGCAGTCCACACATCTCCTTAAACACAGACGAATCAAAGTTTCTTCCTTGATCGGAATGGGTTTGAAGAGGAACTCCGTATCTAGAAACCCAGTGTTAAACCACTATCTCTGCTTCAGTTTCCGCCTCTTGATTAGGAATGGCGTAGGCTTCAGGACACTTAGTGAAATTAGTCCATGACAACGAGGATGTACTTATTACCGTCAGATGTCCTAGGAAGAGGACCCAGGATGTCTAGAGCAATTCGTTCAAAAGGATCTCCTAGATTATAACGCTGCAATCGTCCACGGGTGCGCTTCTTTGGACCTTTACGTGCTACACAGGTGTCACAAGTTCGACACCAATTCTCCACATCACAGAGAACATTTTTATAGTAAAAACGCTCTCGAACCTTTTGCAGGGTCTTCATTACACCAAAATGACTTCCTGTAGGACTACCATGAAGTTCTTCAAGGACCATAGAAATTCTAGATTTAGGAAGTAGTAGTTGCCATCTACATGTCTTTCCATCGTCAGACTCCCATTTTCGGTACAAGATACCGTTCTTCAAATGTAGGGAATCCCAGAGAGCCAAATAAAGTTTAGTCGTAGCATGGAAATGGGCCATGTCTTGTCAGCTGGGCTTCCTGTTGGACACCTCTTTCAGCTCTAGAATTGGCTTAATTTCAGGATCAGCAAGTTGATCTTTACGCAGGCTTTCATCACTCCACTGTCATGGGATGATGTAGACCCAGTTGTAAGTTGTCTCACTATAGGGCCTTTGACATTAAATTTCTTCTCAACCCGGTCGCAGTATCTACAATTCTCTGAGTAGGGTCTTGTGATGTAACAAATATTCTATTATATGTATTTCTATTATTTTTTCATTTATGAGTTCTCCCCCCCCTCTTTTAAAATTTAATTTTAAAAGAAAAGCATTTTTAATAAGTATTTTTATTGTGTGTTCGCCTCCAAGTGCATATAAAATAATAATAATAAATAAAAAGAACAAATAATAAATTAGTTTTAAAATATCATTCCATTTCTAGATTTTTCTTTCTTGTTCTTCAGTTGATTAAATATCAAACGACTGTTTTAAATAACTGCTATTTTTATTTCCCAATCATTTCATTTTGTCTTGTATAAAGAACTTAATTTGTTACCGATTGAGTAATTCTGTTTAGGGTTGCCGGCTGCTGCACGTTCTCGCCACGAGCGATAAAGACTATATTCTTGGCAACGCTCTTTTTTTAAAATTTCTCCTTTGCTTATCATGTAACGGTCCTTTTTACCTGTACTTTGTTTTGCTCGGATTGAAAATCTATTCTATGCCAAAAGACTTTTTTGGCGTTTGTGAAAATGTGAAATTTTTAGTCAGTTTTATGTTTTGACTTGGTGAAGGAAACACGCTTGATCGCTGTTGTCAAATTGACAAATATTTTCTTTATTATGTTCTATGCGTGCTGCACTAGTGCACCTTTGAGTGAATAAGCTATTTTACCGATGTTTGATGTGCTCAAAATTTCAAGTGTTCTTCAAAAATAAAGACAATTTAATTATGATTTTTGTGAACTGAGTTTTCTTCATCAAAGTAATGCCTATTACACTTCGTTCCAGAAAAAAAGTAAAACAATGAACCTGGGTCTCTCTACGATATTGCAATACGATCCGGCCTAACATATAAAAAACGTGCCTTTTATTTCATTTTTTTGCTGTGATCTCGGCCTAACTCATAAAATGTGCCCTATTTTTCAAACTTCGCCACCACAGACCTATTTTGCCATCATAGAACTTTTTTGCCATCATAGGTCTTCTTGAGAGAGCATCTGCATTTCCATGCGATGAACAATTTTGATGGCGTATCTCCATATCGTACTCTTGAAGCTTTTGTATCCACCTGGCTATCTGGCCTTCAGGGCTCTTAAAATTCAATAGCTAAGTTAGAGAAGCATGATCAGTTCGGATCAGAAACTTTCGACCGTAAAGATAGTGATGGATACGGCTTTCACTACAGCAAGAAGCTCTTTTCTTGTTCACAGAAGTTTCGCTCTACCTTTGACAAGCATTGCGGAAATAGGCGTTAACACGCTCCTGGTCGTCGATTTCTTGGGACATTACAGCGCCAATGCTTTAGTTACTTGCATCCGTATCAAGTATAAACTGTTTATCGATTTGAGGATATGACAGAATTGGGGTGGATGTTAATGCCTCCTTAAGCTTTTCGAAAGCATCGTCTCATTCCTGTATCCACATAAATTTTTGATTGGCTTCTGTTAGTTTATGAAGTGATCTTGCAATCATCGAAAAGCCTTTGATAAATTTTCTGTAATAGGAGCATAATCCTAGAAAATTCCGAAGCTGGTGAAGATCTGCTGGACGATTCCAATTTTTCACGGCCGATATCTTCTCCGGTTCACTCTTGACTCCTTCCGCCGAAATGATGTGTCCAAGGTATGCAAATTCATTGCGAAACAAACTGCACTTCGAAGGGCTTAAGTTCAAATTAGCTTCCTTTAATTTTGGTAGCACCCGCCTGAGGTTGTTAAGATGTTCATCAAAAGATTTTCCTACGATTATGATATCATCTAAATAAACAAAACATGCCTCATATGACAGCCCCCGGAGAACCGTTTCCATAAGTCGTTCAAAAGTTGAAGGTGCCTTACATAGACCGAAAGGCATTACCTTGAATTGCCATAATCCTTGTCCAGTTGTGAAGGCAGTCTTCTCGTGGTCGTCTGGATGGATCTCTACCTGCCAGTAACCACTCTTCTGGTCTAAAGTCGAGATCCAAGTGTTGCCCGCATGTGTGTCGAGATTGTCGTCGATCCTTGGTAGAGGGTAACTATCTTTTTTAGTGACGTCATTTAGTCGGCCGTAGTCTACACAAAATCCAGTAGAACCATCCGTCTTTCTTACTAAAGCAATTGGAGACGCCCATGGACTTGTCGATGGTTCGATGACGTCATTTTCTTCCATATCCTTAATTAAATTCTGCACCTCTTCTTGCTTGGCAAAAGATAACCGTGTAGGGTGCTGTTTAATAGGAGAGTGATCTCCCGTATCAATTCGGTGTTATGCCATTTTGGTTCGTCCAAATTCTTCAGAGGTTTGGGAAAATAAACTTTGGAATTCCCTAAATAAACTTTCTGCAGCATCCCTCTGGTTTGGATCTAAGTCTGTATTTTGTAACAAATTCTTGACTAAATTATCTGAAGATTTCTGAGAGAGATGGGAATTTTGACTAATGCACGTCACAAGAGCACATGATGCTATCACCTGTTCTTTCTTGATAGTTCTCGTCTTATCACTGGTGTTAGCAATTCTGACTGGAATGGTCTTTTTCGAGAGGCCCACTACAGAAAAAGCCACCAATACTTCTGCTTGTGTGCTATTGTCTTCTGGATAATCTATATGGCAAATCGATAATTAGTTCCATTTTTAATTACAGCAGGAACTAAAAATTCAATTCTTGGATTTAGATTAATATCTTCTTTGGCTATTACTATTTGTTTACATTTAATTTCGTTATTTAATCCAAAGAGGCTTATTTCTTAAAATTTAGAGAGCATTTTACTATTTTTGAAATCAAGTTTGAAGCCAAACTTCTTCAGAAAATCTAGCCCGATTAAGCAAGGATCTGTTATGTCAGCCACATATGCCGTATGATAATATTTCGTTCTTCCAAAGGTGATGGTAAAATTGATCTTTCCATGTATGCCTATCGTGTCGCCCGTCACAGTTTGCAGGATAACACAGGGCGGAGTCCAGATGAGTTTGCATTTCAATTTCCGAGCCAAATCTTCTCTTATTATTGTCACATTGGCGCCTGTATCCACAATCATACGGCATTGAATCTCATTAATAAGTCCAATCACATACAATTCATTATTACCGCCACTCATTTTTGATTGTTGGAGGATCTTCAGGTGGGCTTTGTATTCTCTGGCAACCTCCTCCCCGCGAGGTGGTCAAAATTTAGTTTCCCTGCTGACTGTTTGAATTCATCTCACGTTCGTGGATTTTGGGGCATTTTCTGCGGAGGTGTCGTGTATCACTTCACAACCAGCACGTGAGATTCTGTCGTCTTGAGCTTGTTCTTTCATATTTTAATGCTTCAAGTCCTTGCTTTAATTCTTTAATTTTCTTCAAGATGTCGATCTTAATGTCTGGGCTTTTATTCACCGTTGCCCCTCGGACTGAATGACGATCTCTTCGGCTGGCTTGTGTAGCTGCTTCCAACTTTAAGGCATATAGTAATGCAGCCTTTAAATCCTGCACATCTGCCATTCGTATCGCTCCCTACACTTCTGGATCTTTTATTCCGTCTACAAAGTACTGCAGTGAGATCATTTCTCTTACATCTGTTGGGCAGTCGATGAATGCTAAATTTGCAAGGCGTTCTATTTCTGAGGCAAACTCTTGAAGGGTTTCACTCGATTTTTTATGGCAGCTCTTCATTTGTATCCTCGTATAATCTTTGAAGAATTTTTCTCCGAATCTCATTTCAAGTGCACAACTAAGAGTCTCAAAATTGGGTTGCGTCATATCGGACAATGTTTGCAGCACGTTGGCAGCTTCTCATCTCAAAGACGCTGCCAGCTGACAAGCTTTCATCTCGTCATTCCACTTCTTCCCTTCGGCTACAATAGAGAATTGGGTCTTGTAAACTTGCCAGGAACGTTTTCCGTCGTATGTTGACAACTTAACATGCACAGGAGAAGCAGGCGGATTCCTAAATTCTTCATAATTACCACTGTACGCAGAAAGCTTCTTCTCAAGATCTTGTACTCTTTTATTTAGTTTTTCATCTATTTCAACTATATCTCTTCAACGTTACTAACTTCATTCTGAATTTTCTCTTCTACTTCCTCTATTTTCCTTTTCATTATCTCTTCAAATTTACTGACTTCATTCTGAATTTCTCTTCTACTTCCCCTATTTTCTCCTCTACCGAATCTATTCTTCTCTCTACCGACGAGAACTTTTATTCTAAAGTTTTCTTCATTTCTTCTTGGCCTTTATTAATCTTTTCAGTCACTTCCTTTTGGCATTTATCAATTTTATTTGTCAACTATTCCATTCTTTCTTCGTTTTTATTCATTTTATTCGCCAACTCTTCTTGGCCTTTATTCATCTTTTCCGCCAACTCTTCTTGGCCTTTCGTCAATTCTGTCTTTATGCCATTGATAGCTTCTAATAGTTCTTTCAGTTGTCCGTCCATTCTTCTTGTTTTCGCCATAAGATTCCGACTCCTGACACCAAATGTTTTAGCGTATATAAGGTTCTTTTGATCTTATGGTTAGACAACTTCAAACTCTTGTCTCTTAGAAAAGTAGAAAATAATTTATTTACAGATCTTCAGAACAACAGAATCTTCGAAACTCACAAATATTACTATACATTCAAAAATAACTGTTCAAATCTATCGTACAAGTACAGATATAGGTCCCAGAGACACTTTATACAATGCCTCAACACTAAATCACATTCAAAACAACGTAGATAAAACTCAAGCAAACTTGCTTAAACAATCGCCTAGTAGTTCACTCAATGACTGACGGATAAATAATAACACAACCCCTCGCATTGCTCTCCTTATATAGGCTCGCAGCATGCACTGGAAATTTCTACGAGCTTCTCGAAAAATCCAGAAAACCAAGGAATAACATTCAATGTATCAGCATACCTAAGGGGGGTTACTATAGAGAGGGAAGGGTTATCATCGCCAACAATCGCCAAGTTTGTCGCCATCTTGGCGATATATCGCCAAATTTGGCGACCAAAATTTGTTGTCAAAAGTGACGCCAACTTGGCGATATCTATAATATTTCGCCAATCTGCGATAGACATTCACTGAAAAATAATAGACAAGTTTGCTTGATAACAGAGACAATGTAACAAAAACTAATATTTGTAAAGGAATGTAGCTTAATAAGATTATTTACATTATTTTACAGCACAAATACTAACTATTTACAAAATTCGTAACAATATTTATCTAGAACACAATATTAAGTTAGTTGAAGTTAAATTTTTTACTCTATATATTTTAACCTCTCATTGCACGATTTTTTCTTTTCTTTATGAAAAAAATATTTTGATTTCTTCAAGTATTCACAAATGTAGGAAAATAATATAAAAAAAAATCTGACTTCATATATATTTTTTTAATATGGATTTTTGTGGTATGTGCCATATGTGTCCCAAAGAACACAATGATATATTTATTTTTCGTACCAAATGTCGCATTAATCTTACAATAATGGCGTATTATTTATACAAAAACAGTATAATGTATTAAAATTTTATTGTAAGTATTTAACCCTTTGAGAGGCAAGCAGTTGTTTTTCTGAAATGTTTAATTCACACCACAATATTCGAAAAAAATATTAAGTAAAGAAATCAATTTTGATTTTTTTCCAAAGTTAGATATATAAAATTTAATAAGCTTCTGCTGCGAATCTTGATTAAGATCATGTGGTATATAATATATCCCATTGTCCTGATACAAACCCCACTTAAAAAATTTATAGCATATTTGTAGGAAATTGGTAGCAAAAAAAAAAAACTGTTGAAAATTTGTAGACAATTGGTCCATTCGCAGATATTTGTGTGAATATCTTAAAACTTTCTGCAGATATTTTTAAGGTAAAAGAAATCTGCAAAATTTCTGGAAAAAGTGGATATTTCTTCAGATAGTCTTAAGGTTATTTTTAGTGGGAACTCTATTAGAGACTTTAATTCAAAAAGTGTATCGTGGCTCTCCAGACCTTTAGGAATTTCATTAGTATTGTCAATAAAATGCGAAATTGACGTTTTTTTTTTTTTTTTTCAAATTCTGTGACAGACATTCCCTCTTTAATTGTTTGGTTACCTAAAACATCACTCCAGTAATATCCGTAATGGACATTTGTTAAGGTATTTCCATTTTTTTCTTGTGCAGTTATCATTTTTGTGCATTTCGTACATTTGTATTATAAGCCATTTTTATGTAATACTTAGCTCACTAAAAAAACGCAGTAAGAAACAAATCGCTTTTTTGTTTCGTTCTGTTACCTGTTCACACCAATTTCTCTTTTTTAAAGATTATTTATATTCGTGGAAAATTTTTTCAAAGATTTGTATCCTATACGATACATAAGATTTGAAGAAGTTAATACGAGCAAAACATCTGGGACTTTTCAAAATCTTTTTCGCCCAAATGTGGAGTAGAATTACAAAAGAAATCTGTTTATTTTTCGATCTCTGTGCTCCCTCATCAATAAAAATTCTACAAACGTTTGTTAAAATAAAGCAATTTACCGGTTTTGCTAGACGGAATTTATTCCATAAAGGAGCTCATCCTCAACTAATAAAATGCACAGCAATATTCTAAGGAAATGAAAGAACGAAAAAAAGAGAGTTGTTATGGATGTTTCAAGTACCTCCCCCTGTAAAATATTTTGATTTGAGTTTCAGAAAGGAAAGAACATACAAGAATTTGGTTGTTTCTGTATTTAAATCTGGATGTTGGTATGATAATTTCATATTACTTCTGTTACAATGAAAATGTTATGTGAAATCAATAACACAAAATTTGAATTGACTATTGCAATTATGGCCGAATTCACCTGTGATAGTAAGTGAGTTTTAGCACTAAGATATTTATACAACTGTGATAATTAATTTAATTATGTGCGTGTTTTTAATATTTTTTAAATCTTTCCATGTATTACGTTTAACAGTTAATATGAAGATTTTTATATATTTGATTTTCGTTTTAAGCGAATAAAATTGTATTTTTTATAATTGCTTAAAGTAATAATAATAATAATAATAATAATAATAATAATAATAATAATAATAATAATAATAATAATAATAATAATAGAAAAGGACATATTATTGTCAGATATATTTTAATACATTATTCGAAAAATCATCTTTTTAATTAAAATAAAAGTCAGATATAAAATTTTAAGCTCTAATAATATTAGCTTTTCTTTAAAAATACCTTAATGTTATGTATCTAACATTATACACACTTGGCGATCAGTTTGATCGCAATTAAATTTAAGCTAAACATTTAACGTGTTGCTTTTATTCTCAATGTAATTTACTTCCTTAATCTTTCGCAACTTCGGAAGATTCTGATAGAAAAAACATATTTTTATGAATTTTTAGTTTATCCAGGCGCAGCCATAAATTGCCAAATGTTGCTTAGGTAATATTTTTTAATATTTCATTAATCTTGTTTTAAATATAAAATTTTACTTTATTTTATTCAAAATACATAACTTTAATTTTAAATTCATAACTATCACTAATTTTCTCTTTGTTTATTTTCTTTTAAGAAAAGAAAAGAAAGATAATAAACATAAAAATAAGCCACGGCATTTGACTTTAACATCAAAGCATTGTTTTAATTAGCCAAACGAATAATAAAGTATGCTACTTAGCAGGTTAAAAATGATATTGCGATATATGTGCAAGTCCAAGAACCAAGATTTTTTTTAGACCATGGCAACATCTATGTAGCTTTATTTGAAGAAAAAAAAAGAGTAAAAATGGATGTTTTGCGTATAAATAGCGAATAAATCAGACCAAATTACTTATGGCAGTCACATAAACAATATAGATTAAATGATGGCGATGGAGCAACATTTGGCGATTTATCACTAAAAGGCTAAAATTATATTATTAAAAATTCTTCCTAGCATAAAAAAATGAAATGTTTTCAATCAGGAACTGTTGATTACAGTAACACGATCTAGGCTTTTATTACATAGAGAATGAAATTTTTTAAGGATTGAGAAAAAAAAAATAGGAATAAGACATTTTTGCATACACATAAAACATTTAAAGTAATACCTTTCAAATTAAAAGAAGTAGTTATAAAACGCTTAAAAATTTTCGCCCCACTCTGGAATTTTCGCATATTTAAAAGATGCGTTGTATTAAAGATACATGAAAAGACATTTTGTAAAATATTTACTATAGTAATTAGTTTCTTATATAAAAAGAGAATGTGGTCTTACTTTCTGAAATTGTTTATCAATTTTTTCTATAAAACTACTTTAATAATTCAAATAGTATTTTTTTTATCAACTATGCAAATGAATTTTTTATTTATTTTCGTTATGAAATCAATGTAAACATAAATTTTCATTTCATATATATTTTTACCTCAATGCTAGAAATTTGCATTCTTCGAATATTTTTTGAAATCAGTTTTCATAAATTCTGACATCTAAAGAAATTCATGGAACGATTAATTTAGATATCAGTTTAAACCTTTTTATATTTTACTTGACTGAGGGTGTTTTATTCCTGACGATAGCAAATATTTAACTCTACTGGGCTTTTAATTTGTTATTTTTAAAAGAAATTAAAACAGCAGTTTTAATAGCAGTTTTCTCAATGCAGTGCATAAAAGTCTGTAAAGTTGCAAAAATGTTCTTGGGAATATGGATCCTTAGTTTCTTTCTGTAATGGCAATAACTAAAATTCATATAATAAATAAACGTTTGAATTGTAAAAAAAATATATATAAAAATAAAAGATATAAGGACTTTTTAGAAAATTGGATTGCTTAGGAATAGTATATAACTTCAATCAGGTAACAGATAAAATCTTAGTAAGGCTGCTAAGTAACTTTAGAAAATTATTTCTAAAACTATAAAAAGCTGTAAATTTACAAAAAAAAAAAAGTATTTTTTTTCACGTGTGTTTGAAAATTGGTTCTGTCTAATGCAGATTTGACTTTTAGGAACAGGTAAAAGGTACATTTAGGCAGACAATTTAGATAAATAAGCTGGGTGTTCCAACACTGGGTTATTATACTTGGTTAGAGAACTCATGAGAGACAATTCAGTTTCAGTTTCTGTCAGTGTACTTGTTCGTCCAAAATTATGGTCGTATGTTAAGTATTTTTCACAAAATCTAGCAAAGACCAAAACTTAGTAATGTTGTCTAATATTTTATCCTTCAAGAACCAGTAAAATTACACAGTACCATCGTTATCGTATATGCAAGAATATAATTATCATAAAATATAATAATCATGAAACATTAATAATGCGTCATTTAAAATCGTCAGTCATACATCTAAATGTTAAATAAATCTACAAGATTACACAATACTATTTGAATTCATAAATTGACAGAAAAAAAAAAATTCGATACTTCCGTTACAAATTCATTGTTCAATGAAAGTATTTGGTTACATTTCTTTTGCAAAATAATAATACACATGTATTATTCTTATTGTGTTTTTCTAAGAACTAAACAGTATCAGGCAATTTATATAGATTTAGTACGCCTGCTGCACACTATATATCATGTATTATATATGTAAAAATATTTTATAGAGATTTCTTTCCGCAAGAATTAAAGTTTTTACATAGAGAACATACTTTTTCATCACAGCGTGTAAATAAATACAAGACAAATAAATAATTGAATCTTATCATGAAAAATTATAAGAAAAAATTAAAAAATAATCATCGTATATATCTATTTTTTTTTATCTTGATAGAAAAAAAAAACAATCTCGATAAAAAGAAGAAGTGCGTTTGTTTACAGAAAGTATTATCTGAAAAATATGTTTAATTAAAAATCTATTTTTTTTTTCAATCAAACGTTGAAAAAACGTCTTTTTATAAAACACATTTTTTATAAGACACCTATATTAAAATAAATGCAGGAAGATAATATGTGAAAAGATAATTTATTTGGCTATTTGAATGACTGAATATCAAAGTAACATCGCATGAATGGAATATAATTTCACGAAGATTACATCATTTCGTTAGTAGTTTTTTAATTATTTTTCGCATAAAAAAATTTCTTTCAAACAATCCAATTAGGCTTAACAGTGTCTTTAGTGACATTTCATTTGTCGATGCTTCATGCATGATAAAAAAGGTTTAAAAAAAAAACGTGCGTTGAGCATAGATTATGAAAAACTTTCCAAAACTTCCTGAAATCTTTAACAAAATGCAGGGAAATTCCAATACTTTTAAACAATCCTGTATTCGATCAGTCGGTTGATATATAGACTATATAATGGGGAAAATTAGTTTAGGAAAAAAGTGCCTAACTGGTTGAAGTTTTATTTCTGCATTTTATACTAATATAGATGCAATCATAGTTGAATACTTTTGTTCACCCTTGTAGTTTACCTAGTACTTTTGATACACGAATATATTTTGCTGAAATTTAGTTCTAACAATAATAAGATTTAAACCATTTAAATCGCATATCCAAAAATTATCATCCATCATTTTCTAAATATCTATATGTTTTTCATGATTAACTACACTGTTAAAACTAATGGTTAAAACATTGCACCTTTTAGGGGTGAAAGGCTTGTCTCACTGGTGACACCCCTAAAGGAGCCAGAATGGGACCTTTAATTAGGGTGAAAAGATGGCACCCTTAACCCAGAGTGCTCAATAATAAAAAGCTAAAAAATATACAAACCGACTTTCGCCCTCGAAAAATTCAAACCCACAACGTCTGATTACAAGCTCAGCTGTCTAACCTCTCGGCCATCGAGCTCACCTTCAAAGTCTTCCTGAAATGTTCAAAGGTCCTGAAATTCAAAGTTTGCTTTATATAAAAAAGCTCGCCAAAAGTTAGCTATCCGAAGCTCTAAACGAAATGGACACAGCGTAAAGCAGTGATAGTCATCGTAGGAAAGAATTGCTGTGTTGATCCACCAGTAACGGCTAGTTGAAGGGTAAGGATACATGTCACAGAGCATGCGCAAATGACTAAAGGGTGAAAATCTTTCAACGGTATGCATTAGGCGGCACCCTAATTAGACTGAATCACCCAGGGAGAGATCAAACAGCACCCCAAACACATTTTCAAGCTCGCGGGTGTCAAATGGTAACAACTTTTCATCCCTGGGCGCCAAATGCAACTGGTTTGTCCCCTTTATTTTTAACAGTGTACATGAATTTCGTTTTGTGCTATTTTAACTTTTTATTTTTTTATTGTTTTATTTTTTGTGTTGCCATCTTTGCGTGGCTACAAAAAAATAGCTATTTACCATTTTAATTTTTTTTTCAATTTTTATTTTATTTTATTTTTTTTATTTTACTTAATATTATTTATTTATTTATTTATTTATTTATTTTATATATATATATATTTTTTTTTTTTTTTTTGCTCATCATATGATGAGTATATGCATCAAAAATTTTAAATATGGTTGAATATTTCTTCATTTTCATTCTAATAATTTTTGTTTAATCCTTGAAAACTATTGTTATCTATTCTAGATTTATCCTATATTGAAATTGATCGACATACATTTTTTATGTGACAATTTTTTTTAATTCTATGTAAAATTAATAAAAATTACACAAAAGCCTTTTTTCATAGAAAACTACCAAAGAAGTAATTAAAACGAAAATTAAGAAGTTCTAAAAAGAAATTAAGTTACACATAACTAAGTTTAATTGGAGAGCTATCAATATATGTCTGTTTTCTGGTTGTCAAGCTTGTAAATTAAAGAGAATAAAGTAAGAAAAATCATTAATTGGAAACAAATTTGTGCCACTAGAAAATCAATCAGATGAAGAATAAATGCATTAGACGTAATTTATTTTTCGTTGTTGCTATTCGTATATTATTCATTCTAGATTAAAAAAGAAAACAAATATTTGTAATATAATAATATAAATATTCATTTCTAGAAATATTTAATTTAAAGGATGTTATTAATCTATGTAATATATTGTGTGTGTGTTTTTTCCTGATTATCGGACTTCTGCATCGAATGAATTTCGTCATATTTGATTAAATTCACATTGATATAAAATATTAACCTATATTTTAAAATAATCAAACTAAAAAGCTTTACAAATGCAACAGTTTTTATCACTTTGATTCGTTTTAATTAGCTATACTATACAAGGTGATACAATGATACTATACAAGGTGTTTCTAAACTACTGGGCAAAACTTTAAAGGGTGATAGTATACATCAAGGCAAATAATATTAAATGGGAAACTAAGGGTCCCAAACATCTTCCGAAGGAGATAGGCGCCATCAAAGCTTAGAATCCAAAATTTGAAATGATTATGAAAAACGGAAAAATTGGTCGATTCGTTTGAGGTTTTCACGAAAACTATTCTTTATGTCAGTATTGTCTTGAAAATAAATTATAAAGATAAATTTCAAAAAATGCCAATAGAGGGCGCTTTAGACTTTGGAGTAGCGAACAACTATTTTTTACCGTTCTGTTTTGCATCTCATTAATTTTTTTTTAGAAGTTTAGACATAAACTTAAATTTTGAGTTCAAAATCAGTAGTTAAGTAGCGCAAACTGAACTGTGTTCGATGGAAGTGGATAGGTTCAAATTTCAAATGATTATAAAAAACACAAAAATTGGTCAATGATTTGCGATTTTCACTAAAACTATTCTTTATGTCAGTATTGTCTTGAAAATAAATTATACTGATAAATTAAAAAAAATTTCGATAGAGGGCGCTTTATTCTTTGAAGTAACGTACAACTATTTTTTACCGTTATTTTTTGCACCTCATTAAATTTTTTTGAAGCTTAGACATAAACTTAAATTTTGTGCTGAAAATTTGAATCGTTAAGAAACGCTAACTGAACTGTGTTCAATGGGGGTGTGAAGGTTCAAATTTGAAATGATTATACAAAACGGAAAAGTCTGTCGATTCGTTTGCGGTTTCTCTAAAACCATTATTTATGTCAGTATTTCCTTAAAAATAAATTTTAAAGATAAATTTCAATAAATTCCGTTAGAGGGCGCCTTTAACTTTAGAGTAACCAACAACAATTTTTAACTTTTTTTTTTGTATCTAATTAAATGCTTGCAAAAGCTTAGACTTAAATTGTAAGCTGAAATTCTGAATCGTTGGGAGGGGCTAAGAAGAGCAAACTGAACTGTATTCAGGAGTTGAAATGTTACCCTGCCCACCCTACGAACACAGTTCAATTTTTCGCTACCTAATTACTCACAATGATTCAGATTTTGAGCTCAAAATGTAAGTCTAAGCTTTTAAAACATCTATTTAGATTTTAAAAAAATAACGGTTAAAAACATTTGTTAGTAACTCTGAAGTTTAAGGCGCCCTCTAATGGAATTTTTTGAAATTTATCTTAAAAATTTATTAAAAGTTTTAAATTTTATTTGTTATTATTATAAATTTTACTATGTTAATCATAAAAACTAATTTAATGCACGTTAAATAAACCAAAGTGTATCAAAATATGTATCTCTTTAAGGACGATAATGACAATTTTTAGCTAATGTTATCATTTCTTGGCTGTTTATTTATTTTTTTTTTCATTTTTTGTATCTTTGCAAAACGAAAGTTTACATCTGAAAAAAGTAAATCCCAAGTCATGTTTAAATGTTAGAATAATGTATTGCGTATTGATACATAAAGGTACACACAGTAATAAAATGAATCACAGTCTATTTATTAATTATTAAACTTAACAGCATATAAGTTTAATTAACTAGAATTAAATTAATTTATTGATACTTTAAAATAACAAAACACTTCTTTAAAAGGTTTAAAAATTACATTTGTTGAAAAGTAATAGCGTGTAATAATAAACTGATAACATTAGTTTGAGATGAATACTTTTTTTACACAAAATTAATTTTCTTATGGAGCTCATATTACTTAGAAATAAATTTCATAACATATTTAATGTATAAAAAACAATTAGCGGTGAAATTAAAAATGATAATCAAATTATTTATCAGCACTAAAAGAAAAAAAAATCTGTGCCAAAAAAAAAAATAAAATAAAATAAAATAAATAAAAAAAAATAAAAAAATAAAAAATAATAAAAAATAATAAAAAATAAAAAAAAGGATTTCTGAAAAATATATAAAATCTCATTTGGTGATCTCCTTATAATAAAATAATTATAATCACAATGGATTTTAATTTTTTAATAACTGTATTCTAGCGGAATTATTTCAGTTAAGTCGAATTGATTTTTTCTGGTTTAATTTTTTTTGCAGAGTTATGATTTGGTTTTATAAAAGTAACATTTTATTTTCCTTTATAAGGTACTTTTTTATTTTAATTTAGATATTAATCACATTTTTATAACTGTTTTGCATATTTTTACAAAAGTAAATATGGTAATATTAATGAACTTTAATAAAGTTAAAAAATAGTTGCAAAATTGATACATTAAGATGAAAATGAAATAATTATGATAAATTATAATTATGGAACAAAAACGAATAAAAAGAAATAATAAAAAATGTTTTTTTTTTTTTTTTTTTTTTTTTTTTTTTTTTTGTATTAACGAGCCTCAAAGTACAGAGAAAGGTTTTAAAAATAATGTTTCCATTTTATACAGGATGCATTTTATTATACGAAATCGAAAAGACACAAGATTGTTATAATGTAGGATCTTTATTAATTTAATTTACGTGATCCGATGAAAAGTAAATCCAGGTTGTACAAAATAAATTTCTTTCTTAAAGCTAAAAAAAAAATAAATTTTAAAGAAAACTTTTTAACTCTTTGAAATACTTTTATATAAATGGCTGATATGCAGAATAATTTGAAAATGTGGATCTTTCCTGAATTCACGAATAAGGAAAAAAAAGTTTCGCATTTTTCCACTCTGTCCCATACGGACACGCGTTAGTTCAGCTGATGACGAGCTGTTATTGTTGTAACTTTTAAATTATGTCGGATTACAGGAAATACAGTCAATCGAATTTATGAGATAACAGTTGTACAAGAAGAGCGAGGGCATTCAAAAGTTGTTGAGAAAAACGAAGCGGTCGTCATGTTGCGATTATGACAAAAGCAACAGTGCGGAATGTTCAGGAAATACTTAAAAGTAATTGGCGAACAACAATAATTAAATTGCTTCTTCAGTTACAAACGTCCATATAAGTGAGTTGTTGTCTTAAACTGCGCATTGAGCATTCCATTGCAGTTACTATTGTTGTTTGCGACACCTTTGTTTTTCGTTAATATTTTTTGAATGCGCCTTATCTTCTTGTACAACTGTTGTCTCAAAAATTCGAAATTAACATGTTATAGTTGGATAATGCTGGTACCTATGAACATATTTGTAAACAATTTACTATTGTTTTCTGACCTCTCATATTGGTTTGAGACTTACTGACTTTTCCACTTTTCCCTGTAATTTTTATACCAAAAATAATTCAAGACGTCTACTACTTTCGTTGAGTATTTATCAAACTTGTGCGACATTTTAGAGCTTCAATCTTTAAGATAATTTGCTGATGCGTTTTTTATCAACTTTCTAATTAATATTTTTTTAAATTAATTTTTTATTTTTTTAAGTCGTGTTTTAAAAGAATGAGATTGTGTACAGTGTGAAAAACATCTTAAAAACTCCTTGCATGATATCTTATTCATTCATAGCACGTTTTGCATGTGCTTAGAGAAACAGATACTGTATTCGAAATAATAAATTAGATAACTCCATAGTTTTGTGTTATTCATTTATCCTTCATTAAAATATTTTAGGCGTGTTTAAAAATCTATGCTAATAGATGAAAGTTCTACTGTTTGTGTGTGTATGCGATCGCCGGAAAAATCGATAGTACGCACGAGGATGCAAATTTGTGTGAAAGTATTTCAAGGGCTCTCCTAGTGCACTCAAGACTTTTTAATATTCAGTTAATTCATCAAGATAGTGAACGATATTGCACTTTCATCAAAATTTCAATATTTTCATCACGAAATCTGAAAACGAATTTTCTAAAATCATTTACGCATCTGAAACAGGGGAAGAACCGCATCTTGATTCCATTTGATTTTTTTAATAGTTTTGTTTTAAGCGAAATCAACAAAACTGCTATGTGCAATTCAAATTGTAAAATATATTCCAAAATATCATACTGTTACGTCAAATGCCGCAATCATTTCCAAAAAATGTCACAGTTAATCGCTTGAAAAAAAAATCAAAAATAGTTTTCTCAAAAATAGTGAAAAAACACCATAAACACTGGCGATAATTAATAAAGTAAAACACTTTGTAAATGAAAAATAAAATAGCTATTTTATTTTTCATTTTATGTTGATTTTACAAAGATATCAAAAATGTTTCCCTACTTGTCTAATGTCAACGCTCCCTCCAGGACGCAATTTTATAAGTACCGACAAACAAAATTAATCCTATTAAAGCGAAAGCTGATGCAATCGGTTTTAAATATGAAAATTTCCTTTTTTATACTTTTTCATTTTTACATTTTCTTTATCCTTGCTTCAAGCTTGATGGAGACGATATACTTTTTACCCTAGAAATAACTATGCAATCTTTTGCGAGAATCTCAATAGATAAGATTTTTATGTAACCTATAAAATGGTCGAAAGTTTAGAATGATTATATATATATATATATATATATATATATATATATATATATATATATATATACTAGCTGTTACCCTTGACTTCGTTCACATAACATTTAAATAAAAATATATTCATCAATCAAGCAAAAGATTTCGATAGTTAAAAGCATGTGTAATTAACCTTTTATCGTGTTTTATAATAGAAACACTTCTGTTGATCCCAATTTGCTTATATTTATACATATAGGAGATCATATAAATTTATGTCGTGAGCTTGAAATTTCATACTTCTTTTCTAAGATGAAATGCAGAATAAATTTACATTTCCGTTGTTCTAATTTTATTATTTATATTTATTCAATTTTACATTTAATCTATTCATGGTTATTGATTTATGTTTTTGTGTCAAAGAATATTGTTTCAAGAAATATATTAGCAAATGTTTTTTAACTAAAACTATTATTAACAAAAAACTTCAGACGTGTCTTTGAATTGATTAAAAAATCAGCATACGACATTGTTTTTTTTTTTTTTTTTCCAAAAATTCTTTTTTTGGGAAAGTAAAAGATAAATGATATTAAATAAAATCAAACAGTGAAACAACGTAGCTCAAATTTAAATAAAAAAGTAAAATCTTTAACTTTCAAATGTTAATAAAATTTTTATTTCACGGCACCACACTTTTAACAGCTGTAGATCTAACATTAACATTGAAATGTTCATCAGATTAAGAAGTATCTCGAATCTTAAATGCTTATTATTTAAGCATTAAAGTTGCTTGTTGCAAGAATGTAAGTTAGAAAGGTGTTAAACATGTATTTGCGAAGGAAAAATTCTGTAAAAAACCGGCTATTTTCTAAAACTTCTATAAAATGCAAATATTTTATGAAAGAAACTGACTAATGATTTAAAATATGACCACCAGGTTATTTTTTCATGCGGATTAATACTTGTCAAGAGAAAAAAAATCTTTCATGTCGTGAATCATGTAAAATTAAGCATTTTAATTTAATTAAAACAGGAAATCATTTAATGAAATCAAATACTACAACCCATTTAAAAAATATTGAAATATCATTTTTATTAAATGCTAAATTTCAAGTAAGAAATTGTATTTAAAATATATGTTAATATTAATGAAAAATATTATTTCTGAAATGTATATTTTCTTTTAGGATTATTTTTTTTTTTCGAAGCAGGTAACATCACTTTGCGAATTTAATATACTAAATATATAGTAATGTTTTCTAATAAACATGAATGCTTTACACGAACAAATATTGCATCATTTTTACCAGAAAAATCCTTTAACTAAAAATGAAGGGCAATAACTATCCACTATACTTACGGAAGTTAAATTTACATCCCTGGTTGTAAATTTCAATCTGTTGACAAATGATTTCCGTCTCAGTGGAAGAAGTTCAATAATGAAGTTTCAATTTATAAAAAAATTTTTAGTTTTAGTGATATTTAATTTAATCGTGTTTTTATATCATCCTGTCCAAACTTTCACTAAGCAAAGGCGCATTTCAATTAAGAACAAACAAACTAGAGCGCCATCATTAACAGAGCTCAAAAAATAATAAAAAAATATCTTGCAGTATTAATAGTGAGGCACACATACAAATGCATACCGTTGCACAAGATATAAGGCCCCTGGAATTTCATGTAAAAAAGTGGAAAATCAAATAACTATAAATCAAAACAAGTTCGAAATACACATTTTTCTTTCTCAAAGATTGTTGAAGTGGAAGGAACCAATAAATTTAATCTGATTTTTAATTGAAATAAAATGGCAATCAAGGCATTGTTAGAGTTTTTTTTAGGATGAATGAATACGCCACGGCATTATAAAAAGCACAAAAACAAAAAGTATGTCAGTGTCCAATCCAAGGATGATTTCAAAGAAATGTCTTGAAAGAACTTTGATTGATGGAAATCATTTCGTACGATTATGTATATATATTTTAAACAATTTAGGAAAAATACCAAAAATTTTAAAAATCTGTGCGGTAAAATGACACTTCTTTACCCTTATTATGATACAGCAATGAGTCAGTGTAATAAGATAAAAAAAAAGTTGAACATTCCTGCATGAAGGAGGGGAAAGGGATGCACTTTTTTTTCTACTTTTAACATATTAACTTATTAAGTTATTTTAGCTTTTACCAATTTCGATCGCCATATTGTCCATAACATTGTAGATAAAGAATAACTGTAAATTAGTGAAGACACGCAATAACACATGGTTAAATTAATAAAACACATTTTCATTTTTGATTACTGAAATGTACTTGCATAAGTTTCAAAAATATTTCTCAAGTAAATATCAAGGATTTACAATAAAGCATTTTTAAATGGAATTTAATTAAAAAATAAATATTAGTAATAGGAAACATCCAAAAGGGCGGCAAAAACCTGGTACAGGGCCACTGCTTTGGCAGCGCTGATCTATACGAATGTATATTAAATTACTTTTAATTTCAAAGAAAAAATCTATATTAATCAGATTTATTTTTCCCTTTTCCCAACCAAAAAAGTCTTCTACTAATAATTATGAATTTTGAATGAAATTTTACATTAGTATGTAATTTATAACTTATTAATTAGCATAAGTACAAAATATTTCTTATTCATTTTAAATATGACGTCATTATTTATCGAGCTCCAATAGTTACTGTTAACCATGTCCCTTGTATTTTTAACGACTACCATAAAATAGCTGTTTTATTTAATTTATGGCGTCATATTTTTCCAAGTGAAATGTTTTGTTAAAAATAAAATTTTAATTTCTAATTATGTCGCCATTTTTTACAGAAAAATTCTTATTAACGAAATAAATATTCATGTCAAATATATAACAAAAAGTACTCCCTTTTTTTATTTCACATATGACGTCATATTTATTTTCTTTTAAGTTCTTTTTATTTTCATTTCACGCATGAAAATAGCTAACGTGAAAATTTATTGCCCCAGAGAAATTATTATTCCGATTTTAATTTTCTTGGCAAAGGGAAAGGAAATTAATTAAGCTTTATCTAAAAAATGCCTATTAATTCAGTGTGAAAAGTAATGAGATTTTGAATTATTAAGGAAAATATTTTAATAAAAAAATTAAAAATTAGCCTATGTTCATTTCCGAATTTTTACTTATGTATACGCAAAGATTCAGCGAAATTAATCCATCCGTTTTGAAGCCAATTTCATTCGAACTTTCGGACACACTTTCTCGTTTATAACATATATAAGGATATATTATAAAAGTCAGCATGTAAAAATTTCGACAAAAACATTAAAAACTGACGGATTTATAGGTGCTGCTTTCGACTTTGTCAAATGTTTCCCTTTCAGCCATATTTATCATTTTAGTCACGATATTTTACAGAAGGCTTAGCCATAATTATATTTGTACCCTATTAAACTTATCTGACCTGATGTAACCTTTAAGATACACACATACTTACAATATTTTTCACGTGTATAAGTATTGTTGTAAAACAGAAATTGGTATGAATGAAGCCTAACACAGAGCAAAATGAAACAATATAACAATTTGTTTCTTATAGCTCTTTTTAGAGAGTTACGTGCTATTTCAAAATGGCTTGAAGCAGAAATGTATCCAATATACAAAAATGAAAACGTGAATAAATTTAATATGTTTTAAAATACCATTGTTAAGAGTCCATTAATAATAAAAAATTATTAAATATTTACTTACTTTACATTTTTCAATAGTTTCGCGATGTAACAATTAAAATAAAATAAAAATTAGAAAAAAAATAAAAAATTGTTAGAAAATCTTCTTTTAGACCCCATGTATCATCAATTTTATGTACAAAAATAAATTAAACTTTTTTAGGACTTCGATGTTTTAAATTTATTAATTTGTTAATATAAATTCATTACTGAAATTTAAAAAAGTACATAAATAAACTCTGGAGTCTGAAAAAATTATAAAGAAACAATCAGAGAATTTTGAACATAAGAACGTTTTATTTTAATTTACTAATGATACCGATCAGAAAGCTAGAAAAAAATTGAGAAGATAATATAATTATTTTTGAAGTAGATATTAAGTCATTTCGCGTCTCACAAAGACTATATTTCTACGTTATAATTAAGAAAATGTTCGCATTAAAACAAAAATTTTAGATCATCTCAATATACCAGTAATACATCCTCTACTAAACTTTTAATATTTTCGGGTGGATACAAGCATTTTAAACTAAAAGTTATATCACCAGGTTCTGTGCCTGCCTTCATCTTCATCCTGACAAGAACAATGACCACTATTTAACATTTAAACATGAAGCATCGTAACCTGAGTTCATTCTTTTGTAATCACACAAATAAAGAAGATTTTTCACTAATTATTTTTCCTAACATTATTCCCGATTCATATGATCTATCACACTACTTGTTTGAATTTACTCTTTTAGTTTGTCTTATGTTGAAAATATTTTTTCATTCTATACATTGTTTGAATTTTTATCGTTTCAATTGTATTATAGGAATATCATAGAGTGGAATTCAAATAATTTTTCGCAGATTCTTTTCACAAATGTCCATAATTTACAAGAACACACTTAAAAATCGGATTTAAAGACGCATTTTATTCAAAGGTTGTGCTGAATAGAATTGTGAATAGCTCATTACATCAGCCTCTAGCAGCGGTATTTGGTATGTCAGAGTAGGCATAGCTAACATAAATGAATTGAATGAAAACTTCGTTTATCATCTAAGCCGTTTTACCTTCTTCTATTCATTTTTCTTACTTAATTACAGTATTTTTAAAATGATTTACTGCTAAACAACTAGTTTTAATTGATGAATTGATGATAAAGTATTTTATAAATTTATACTCTTCAATATTTTTTGTGTGTGTACAAGTCTGAGAAAATTATTAAAAGTACCTTAAATAGAAGTGCATTATTATATAGAATAACAATATTTCAGGAAGAATATCATGATTAAGGTGAGAGAAACCCCGGGTGACTATAAAAGTTCTCTTGGTGACTAAATGCTTTAGTTATTTAAATCCATTTTTCCCTTAAACCAAAATAATTCCATGACTAAAAAGACTTATTTTTAACAATACGATTACATATGGCAGATGAAAGTACACAATATGGGCGCTTCAATTTAGCCAAGGTTCCATTTTGCAATAAATGCAATAATAATGTCAAAAAAAAAAAAAAAAAAAAAAAAAAAGATTCTTAGTGGCTAAGAATTTTCTTCATCGTGATAAATTTATTTCAAAATCATTGATCATATTACAATTATTCCAAACAATATGTTTCAAAAGTAAGATTTTTTTAAAGAAATTTTGAATCACAATAAATTAACTTTTATTATCTTTAAAGCAGATACATTTAGTGCATAGAGTAATTTGAGTGTAAAAATAAAAGTAACATTTTAGTAACTCTTTGGATTTGGATTAAAGAAACAAAATGGACATTTGGAGTGATTATGAGAAGATGCCACATAGTAAATTCATTTTTGATAGTATTTCCTAAATATTTGATTAAAAGTAATTTCATACATTTTTCTTTGCATCCATACAAACAGGAATAATGAAAATATGCAGCGCCGACCAGCCACTTGCACTGTGCATTTCGAAATGTTTAAAACGCCATCAGAAATTTTCAAAATTTTAATATTATTTTTAAAAAGGCGGCACTTTGAAAACAAAAATTTAATTAATCCTTTGTAATATACTGTAAGAATGAAAACACTGCTAGCACAGTGAAAGAATACAGTTTGGGAACTCGGCATTAAATGTTGGATCCTCTCAGTAGAGCTGTTATCAAGTAATTTAAGTTGTCAGAAAAAAGTCGCTTAAAAATTGCATTTAATATAAAAAGTGAATTAGTTAAGGTGACATATTTGGGCTTTTATTTTTGTAAATAATTCGAATTAAAATTAGGTTTTTTGGTGAGTTTTTAATTATATAAATACTAGCCCCTATAGTCTTCGTCGGGACCGTCCATCTATCTGAATATACCAGCGCAAAAACTACTCAACCGAATCGTTTGAAAATTAATATATATGTATATCACAGAACTTTGCCGGGCAATTTCACATTTTATGAGAATTGAATCGAAACATACAAAAAATAGTAATAGAGATTTTGCTTTATTCTATTAAATACTGTGATACGTAATTATTCCATTGATTTTCTTTTGATAATCAGCCAGTCTATTTTTATACGGTGATTAAGTTAGGTTTAAGATGGAGTTATATTACTGCCATATAGCTTCAATTTCATACATATAATAATTATAAATTGTGTATATTCATGTATTTGTGTGTAACGGGGCATTAGTTATTGCACCAAGCTTTCAATAATACGAACTTATTTAATTTGCCACTTGAAATTTTAGACTTTTCTAGTTACCATAGACTTTAAGAAGTGGTGCCTATTTTATCAACTTAACTTCTTTTCTAACTACGCAGAATCGTGTATTTTTAAGCTAAATGTGTTTTAAGAAATGGGATTTGAATTTATTTTACATTTTTTGAAAATGCAAATAAATAAACACACAATACATATATATATAAACCAGTGAACATTTCAAGTTTATTCTAAATCTGTTTCCTATAAATTAAACACAGCGCAATTTAATTAAGCGAACCGTTGCCGAATTAATCACTCTTACATTAATTAAGTGTCGGCATCTAATTTAAAATCACAACTTAGAAATCATAATAAGCACTTCTAAAGGATGCTTCATCTCGTATTGAATTAAATTCTAACCCATTAATATATTACTTAAATTTAAAAGTTGAAGAAAAATCCAATATTTGCATTTTTTTATCAAATAAAGCAAAGAAACTTTTTTTGCCGATAATCATACATTAGTATATGTAATAAAATAAATAGTCATTTATGTTATAATAAGTCTATTGAAAATTAATTTATTCAAATCAATTAAATTTCTTATTATTCATAGTAAAAACGGTGAGATTATAGAAATAAATAAAGAAATATATACAATACAAAATCGTAACCCAAATTAAATATGACTTACCAGTGCAAATATTTCGGAAAGTATTACAAAAAATAAAATTATATTCTAATTCTCTTATTAAATATGCCAAATTTTTATTTTTAAATCTTAATTTTCGAACGTTGTAATTATTATTTTAACAATCATCAGATGTTTCTCCAGAAGAGGCGTATGGCAGTTTATTTAATAAAAAAGTTCTCTAATACTTAAGTAACATATACAAAGTAAATACCAATTTACTAAAAGGAGCTTAAAAGTTATTTAAGAACTGATTATTAATAATCTGGATTTAAAATCTTAAAATCACCGATATTTAAAAAATATGTAAAGAAAAGAAAGATGTCATTTTAGCTCCAGATCTTTCAATCATAAACGTGATTATTTTCAAGAAGTAGTTTTATTAGAATGACGCTTTCACTTTGCTATTTATTGAGTATTTTAGGAAATATTATGTAAATGGAAAATATTTGGGTTAATCCCATATTCTTTGGGGGTGTATATGATACCGGTACATTCTGATGCTGAAGTGTTTGATATTGTTGAAATATTGAAACAAAAAAATATCTCGATATTAATGTAACTTCATCCTTTTCTTTATGTATTTCTTAAATATCAATGATTTTAAGTTTTTATGCACAGCTCGTTTCTAATAGAATAGTTAATAAATTTTAAGCACTTTTTTTAGTAAAGGGTGGTTTTCAAATGCGTTGCCATGTTAGGTGAAACATAATTTGAAAAAATAATTTGGTTTAAATATGAAAATTTACTCAGGTATGAGTTGCTTATAGTTTACAGCATTCTAAACAGATGATTATTTGCGAGTTTTTTTTATTTACATTTCAGAAATTTCAAGAAATCTCTTGGGCAGTCACTATTTTTCTCATAAGTGTGACATCTACCAAACATTATGTAATTTCTTTTGTATCAATAATTAATTTTAAAAAATGCTTAAGTTCATCTAACATACGCATTAATAAATCAAAAGTGTATTAGTATTTATTTATTTTAAAATTTTAAAGCATTTTAATACTTTTTTATATCATGAGTGTTACTTTGCTTCTTAAATAAAGGGTATAACTTCTGATAAAAAAAATAATTAAAAATTAATTGTTTCAATTGCAGTTATAAAAAAGAATTAGAAAGTTCTAATAGACAAAACAATTAATTTAAGTGAAGCAACAAATGCATTAATAAAATTCTGATTCTTAACTATAGTAACGTTCATGAACAGTGGTAACACTCATGACAAGCGGTAACACTCTTGAAGCAAAAAACCTTTTTTGGAACAATATGAAAAAATAAAGCCACTGTATAAAATAGAGGTCAAAAATGAAAATTTATTATAACATCTATTTTTATACATTAGAAAATATTTAAAAATTTAAGTAACATGATTCCCTTATGTGACATTTGTTCAAAAACATCTACTTCTTGGTCAAACTTACAGAAAATGTGATCTTTCATTTTGAGAATAGGCGTTTTCCAATAAATCAAGTGAGTTTTCTCCTATTTCACTATGTATTCGATCTTTTACCGACAGAAATTTTCTTTTTTTTAAACCATTTTTATTACAAAAGTAGGAAATTGATCGATGCAAAATTTTTCCTCTGTTTTTAGTGATAATTTGGTGAATGTTATGTGTTCCAACAATAAATTTTAACTTTTTTGGTTTAAAATTGCATTTAAAAATTCCGTAACTGATGTAACATAAAACAGACAAGCGTATTTTCTGCTTTTATTGAAGTGTAAAAATTTTAAAAACTACTAGTGGCTTTCGCCTGCTACGCTTGTCGGTTTAGACGGACAGACGGACATTAAATAGTTTATTAGTTTATTAATTACGGGCATTAAATAATTTAATTGTTAGTATTAAATAGTTTAATACTATTAAAATGCATACCAAACAATGTCTCAATATATAAGTATGCAATGGAATACTTTTATGTGGCCCTGTAAATCAATAACAAATATTCTTTGCGCCACAGATTGTACAGAATGCATATTATAGTATATACATCACAGATACATTATCAATTTTATTATGTTCGAAAGAGAATAAAACCAATAAAATGCACATGAAACTTTTTACCCCATTGACCGTAATGCATCTGAATCATTTTGACTATCCCTGTAATTGAGTTATGCATCTGATTTTCATAAAATTTGAAATGACTCGACAAAATTATCTAATAATTATGTATTGTAAATTTCAAACGATTCGGTTGGGTAGTTTTTGAGTTGTTATATGAAGATAGACGGACAGACGGACGGACTGAACGACAACTATAAGTGCTACGTATTTACATAATTACGAGCGAACTTAAAAATGCATTTCATCTATCCATCAGCCATAATCAATAACGTACATACTTCTGATAGAATGTACTGTTTGAAAATCTTTTGTGTGTCCCTTTAAATTCTATTCACTTCGTATTATGCCTAAAATAACTTATATTTCAATTTTATCATTTATTTATATCAATTTTATCATACATGAAATCGTTTAATATAAATAAAATATGCCGCACACAATTCTCCAATTTTCCAATATTGATGGAATTCTTTTGTGTAACCCTGTAAATGAATAATAGCTATTTTCTTCATCGCATAGTTTCATAATGCATGTTTCAGTGCATCTTGTAAATTTATATAAATTTTTATGTGTTTGACCGAGTGTAATATCTTTAAAATTCATTTGAAACGATCCCATAGGCCGTAATAACGGAAAACTTTTGACTGTCCCTGTAAATAAGTTAATTGTTCTAGAAACTTCATTTGAATTGGTGTTTGTGCTAGGGTAAACGCCAATAAGCTCCAAAAATTTCAAAGCTATCGAAGTATATGTATTTAGAAGAATTAAATCGCGGACAAGCGATCAGACAAACCAAAATCATAAACACCTTTTAACTTTGCTGAAAAACGTTAAAAAAAAAAACAGATTTTTCAGTTATTGAAAAAAAAATAAATATTTTTAGAAATTTAAACTATAATTTGTTTAAAATAGATAGTCTTTTGAAAATTATTTATTAAGAATTAAAATTTGAATCTTAAATAGCACTTACAAAACACTTGTGCAGACATGAAAAACCTGTTACTATCTTTAAATAATTATAAATATATATAATATGACAAAATATATCCTTGAATCATGAATCAATTATAATCATAACTTAAATCTTATACAATGTCTATAGTTGTAGATTTACTTATAAATTGGTTGCTTTTATCTGTGTTAATTCTTTTCTCACGAGTGTTACTTTTTCCAAGTAACACTCATATACGGTAACACTCATGTTCTGTAACACTCATGACATTTATTAAGGAATTCTTCACTAAAATGAATTCTAATTTTTTATTGAAATTTTAATTGGGCCTATTGATTTCTGAACAAAAAATGCAGCATTTCCTAACTCAACATTTTTATACGTTAAAAAATAATAAAAAAAAGTCCTTCCGGCAATGCCGGGAGGAAGAGGTAGCTTTCATATACTTATTTATTTAGCTTTCATATACTTATTATTACTCAGACATTTTTTAAGATACAGACGAAACAAAAAGTGCTTTGGAATCTTTGTATCAAGGTCAAATGAATAAAAGAGAAATATTTTTCAATTTCTCACATTTTTGTACCTAATTTCAAATTTTAATTTTTTTAAAATTTAAATGGCCGCAATTTTTAAACAAGATGGCGGACGAAACTGGTTAACGAACTCGGTCAAGGCCTTATTAAGTACTATGTACACACCAAATTACATTCAAATCGATTTATAAACACGAGTGTTATCACGTGACAAAATGAGATCGTTTCAAAATGTCAGCCATAAGAAAAATTCAAAGTGCTATAACCCAATCATTTTTTAAGATATAGACAAAATAAAAAGTGTTCTAGATATGGTGTTTTAATATATAACACATAAAATAAAAATATTTTTCGACTTTTAATTTTTTCGCATTTAATTTTAATTTTTTAAAAAAAATTTAAATGGCCGTTATTTAGAAACAAGATGGCGGATGATGCTGGACAACGAACTCGGTCGAGATATTTGTATGCACTACGTACATACTAAGTTTCATTCAAATCGGTTCATAAATACGTTAGTTATAGCATGACAAATATCAGATCGCTTCAAAATGTCAGCCATAAGAAAAATTCAAAGTGCTATAACCCAATCATTTTTTAAGATATAGACAAAATAAAAAGTGTTTTAGATATGGTGTTTTAGAATATAACACATAAAATAGAAATATTTTTCGACTTTTAATTTTTTCGCATTTAATTAAAAAAAATTTTAAAAAATTTAAATGGCCGTTATTTTGAAACAAGATGGCGGATGATGCTGGACAACGAACTCGGTCGAGATATTTGAATGTACTATGTACATACCAAGTTTCATTCAAATCGGTTCATAAATTCGTTAGTTATAGCATGACAAAAGTCAGATCGTTTCATATTGTCAGTCATAAGAAAAATTCAAAGTGCTATAACTCAGTCATTTTTTAAGATATAGACAAAATAAAAAGTGTTCTGGAATTGGTGTTTTAAGATCTAACACATAAAATAAAAATATTTTTCAACTTTTAATTTTTTCGTATTTAATTTTAAATTTAAATTTTTTTAAAATTTTTAAATGGCCGCCATTTTGAAACAAGATGGCGGATGATGCTGGCCAACGAACTCGGTCGAGATATTTGTATGTACTATGTATATACCAAGTTTCATTCAAATCGGTTCATAAATACGTTAGTTATCGCATGACAAAATCAGATATATATATATATATATATATATATATATATATATATATATGGTTATATATATATATATATGTCAACATTTGAACAGAGGGTGGTTTTGGGGTCTGGGGGTCATGATCGTTGAAAATATACCAAAATTTTTTGGAAGTGCTTTCTTCCGGACGGCTGCAATAGGTAGCTTTTTACTTTTTGTAACGAAAGCTGCCTAATAAGTGGGTAACACTCCTGTAAGAAAATAAAAATACTTACCATGTTGAAACGAACATTCCAATAAATAACAATTGTAGAATTAAATTATCTAGTTCTCATTAAGTGCACTGTATAGAAGAAACAACATCGTTTTCACGGTACATTTGCCAACTGCAATATACATTTTTTTTTAAAACAAATAATAACTTCCCTAAGGTAACACTCATGTTCTGCATATGAGGACACAAAATCCTTTTAAATTTTAAACTCTTAGATACGTATTTTAAAAATATAAATCATCTGTTTGTTGAATTAACACAGGATATTTTACTTTTAATCCATATATAAAATTTTTTAAATGTTTAAAAGAATAAAAAAAGATTGAAAATTTGCAAGTTTTTTATTCAGGACAGGTTAATTCCTATTACCTGCTAACTAAAGTACAAAAATAAGACCACTATTTCATAAATCTGAAAAAAATGTAATGCATGCATTGAATTAAACATAAAAAGATGTACTACTACCTGTTTTTAGAACATCAAAAAATAAATTTATTAATAAGAAATTTAGATTTAAACACCAGGACATCAAACACGCAGTTCATGTAAAATTCACCCTAAATTGATACTTATTTTGGATATTTTAAGAGAAGTTGAATGTGACATTTCTTTCTGAAGTTTTTGAGTTTTTCGATCGTGATTTTTTATTTGGATAAAATTCAGTATCTTGAATAATACAAATGCTAAAATGTTCTTTGGCCTGAAAAGTATTTTCCCAACTTCACTTCACATAACTACTTCACATCTGATATTGCACTATAGATGTATAAAAATATATATTCTGGATGTAAAAAGATTACGCCACCTGACATCTTACTGCTGTTAGTTTGCGACATTTATTCAGCAGTTTTATAAATATATATGGTAAGAAACAAAGGAAGATAGGTAATGTGTATATACTTATGATAAGGGAATCCACCAAATCTTTTCCAAATCTTTTCCAAGAAGTAACTATTTGGATTACTCTCCACATTCACTTAAATTACTGTAGTTACTTCCCATACAATAAGCCAGAATCAGTTGAACCACTGTGCACAGAATTGGATGAGATCTTTGAGGAGGTTTATGTTTTATGACAAGCAATGTATTTAATTAATTGAAAAATAAAGAGTATATAAACTTTTTACATCCAAATCAGTTCGACAAGATATATAAGATGTTTTATGTGTAACTTTACAAATTTGAAAAAAATATTGAAAAATAAAAAAAAACCAATTATATGCAGTCTATTTATGTTCTATAAAGGAAATAGAAACGTTATTTTTTGCATGGTTTAATCCACAATTTCAATGTGCACATAATTTAGTCGCGCTATACACATATAGAGTCTATACGAAATTTCTAAGTAAGTTATATGAAACTGTACAGAAGAAACAATCACGATGACCCCTATAATTTGACTTATAAATATGTCAGTGGCGCCATTTCGAGAATGATAAACAATATCATTGTATTCCCATAAAAGGAATATCAACCGTGTTATGTCTAGCGATCGAGAATGTCACGGTAAAAAATTGACGTAGCACAATCTAATTTACAGATCTTAACAAAAATATGGAACTTTTTTTATAGAACATAAAGAATTTATAAGTGCATATCATTTATTGTTCAGTTTTTAAATAATAAGAATGCATTTCTCATCTCCTATATGTATGTGATCTGATATTTATAAGTATTTACTATGGTTCCTACCATAAATCAATGTTTTCACATCGGATCAATATTCAGTAATGCTGGTATCAAACAATTCTGCAATTGTCTGATGAGCTATATCTGCCGCAATAATAATAATAATAATAATAATAAAGATTCCCTTTTTTAATAACACATCTATACTAACAATATATAACTACTATTGATTTGTTTTGGTTTAGACTGCAACTTGTATAATGGTTAGTATACTGTGTCATTTAAGACTGTATTTCTATAGAAAAAATCTGAAACCTATGTGGAGGGAAAAGTAAAGTGAAAGAGTTTTTAATTTATGCATCATGAGAAAAATTGTTTTTATAACATAAAAAATGAAACTAGTTTTATAATGTAAAAATATGAAATCCAATTATAAATTTATTGATTCTAAACTGCATTTATTTATTCCAAATTATGCTAAATTTTATTCAATAAAGCTAACCAAATGAGACAAACAAAGTTTTTGCAATTCACATTTAGAATAGAGAATTTAACATCACTTGAATTTTTAATTGGATTAAGTCTGGAATTTTATTTTTACCTTACTACTAAAAGATACTAACTTGCAATGCTTTTAAAATAATAAGCAATGCAAATAAAAATC
The DNA here is from genome assembly GCA_964019185.1 of Maratus speculifer. Classification (NCBI taxonomy): domain Eukaryota; kingdom Metazoa; phylum Arthropoda; class Arachnida; order Araneae; family Salticidae; genus Maratus; species Maratus speculifer. The sequence goes on along the minus strand of OZ025294.1, from coordinate 160,842,233 downwards.
CTTTCACTATTTTCTCTATTGAGAAGTGGAGAAAATTTCAGTAATAAAATAGACCACAGACAGGAATGCACGTGTTTTTATGTATAAAATTCGGTTATATTTTGAGAAAAAATATCTAAACTTTTACTAATTATTTTATTTTATATACCACTATAAATAGCAAGAAATATATTTTTTTATAAAATATCAGTAAACATTATTTTACACATACCACTAAAAAAAGATTTAACTCTAAAGTCACGTAAATATTGAATTTTGTGACGCAAAATAAATTAGTTGATATTTCTTTAAAGCAGAAATTCAAGATTTTAATTTTTATTCCTTTAACTTTATTTAAGTAAAATACAAATTATTCATATTGGAAGTTATAAATTTCTAAAATTTAATCCTTTCCTAGATTTAAAAAAAAAAAAAAAAAAAAAAAAAAAAGTGGAAAGCATTAACTTCTGATGTGGATATTATTTTGAAATCGTTATAAGGAATCTTCAAACGCAGTTATAAATTTCAACATCTTTTCATAAACAGTGACAGGAATTAAGCTTTGATGGCTTAAAAAGTAATCCTGTTAAAATGTTGACAAAACATAAAATTTATCAAAAGTTTTACCGAAAAAGAGATTTATAATTTTACATTCATAGAAAATTGTTTTGGCCGCTTTCTAAATTATTACAAAAAAAGGTTATTGTTTATTTCACTAAGTTTTGTTGATGATTTTAGGGAAAAAACCCGGATGGGTGAGTAATAAAAATTTAAAGCATTAGATAGTTATAATGAAAAATCTAAACTTAATATAAACACCATACAGAAAGACAAGTTTTTATAACATAAAAAAATGAAAATATTAAAATATAAAACCAAATTTTAAATTTTGATATTTTAAACCAAATTTATTTATTATAAACTATGCTAGAATTTAATTCCATAAACCTAATAAGGCGATACATTCAAAGTATTTTGCAATTCCCATTTAGAATTGAGAATTTAAGATTACTTAAATTTTAAGTTGGATTAACTCTGCATTTTTTTACGTTACTACGTAAAGATAATAAACATAATACCTTTAAAATAATAAGCTATACAAATAAAAATTCCTTTCACTAATTTCACTTCTTTAGAAGTGGAGAAATATTCTGCAATTAAATAACCTCAGGGAGGAATTTACATGTTTTACTACGTATAATATTCAATTAATTTTGATAAAAAATCTAAACTTTTACTAATTAAATTTATACACCACCATAGATAACAAGAAAAACCTTTTTTATGTAAATTTGTAGACGTTATTTTACGCACACCACTAACTAAAGATTTAACTCTAAAGTCCCGTAAATATTGAACTTCGTGATGCAAAATAAATTAGTTCATACAATTTTAAAGCAGAAATTCAAGATTTCAATTTTTATTCTTATAACTTTATTTCGGAAAAAAATAATTTTTTTATATTTTATTTTTTTTATATTATATATAAAAAATAATTATTTTATTATTTTTTAAGTTTTCGGCTTCTAAAATTCAATCCTTTCCTAGATAAAAAATAAAAGAGAAAAGGATTAACTTACGGTGTGATTTTTATTTTGAAATCGTCGTAAAGAATCTTTAAACGCAATTATAAATATCACCAAACCCTTTTCGCAAGCAGTGACAAGATTTAAGCTTTGAAGGCTTAAATAGTAATCCTGTCATAATGTTGACAAAACGTAAAATTTATCAAAAGTTTTAGCGAAAAAGAGATTTAAAATTTTACATTCGTAGAAATCCTTTGGTCCGCTTTCTACATTATTACATAGATGAAAAATCATTTATTGTTCTATGAACTAAGATTTGTTGATGATTCTATGGAAAAAACCAGATGTGTGAATAAAAATTAATTTAATGCATTAGATAGTTATAATGAAAAACCTATATTTAATATAGGCACCATTCAGAAAGACATGTTTTCATAACATAAACTAGTCGTTGGAAGCCACCGTAATACTTACCCATCATGGATATGCATAACATAATATATGAAAACATAACGTATGTAAACAATTTATAAAATGCATTACAATTCCAAAACAAAATATAAACGTATAATTAAGTATTTTTAACATATAATCATGCTCTATTAATAAATTTCTGATGAACCAATTTCGATAAATTGTATGAAACGCCAAACAATTCAAGTAGCACGGAATTGCATAAAAGAAACATCCCTATAACTCCAACAATATTAATCATATTCACTAACGGTTTCTTGCATCAAATTAAGTGTCTCATTTCCAATTAAAAGATATCTTTGAATTCAAATTTGAATGAAATACAGGGTCATGAAAAATTAAAGAATGTGGAAAACAGGATTAGAAATATCTCGACAAGTAATAATCCGATCGACTTTGTTTTATGCGCAAAATTTGTGTTATTTTATTGCCTTTTATTTCCACTCCTTAAAATAAAAAAATTCGAAAAATTTTATATACCTTTCATCAGAACGAATTTTTCGAGAGTCCGAAAAAGATAGTTCCGGATAATCGAGGTTACTGATATTAAATAGGCTTCGTCCCATTCTTACATACTAAGCACATACAAAATTTCAAGTCTATATCTCAATTTGTTCGGGAGATAGAGCGGTTATAGACAGACAGACAGACAGACAGACACACAGACGGACGGACGGCAAAATTTTTTTCTAAAAATATGTTTTTCGTAATCTTCAGTGTCCGAAACGGTAAATCCGTCAAAAAATTTTTTTTCGATTTTCAAAACGATTGCAAGACTTACCCTATACTACGTATGATGGGTAAGTAAAAAATGAAACACCTTTGATAACACTAAAATATGAAACCAAAATTTTAATTTTGTGATTCTAAACTACATTTATTTATTCTAAACTATGCTAGAATTTAATTCCATAAACAAAATAAAATGATAAGTTCAAAGTTTTTTGCAATTCACAATTAGAATTGCGAATTTAAGATTACTTGAATTTTTAATTGGATTGTCTGCATTTTTTTTTTACTTTACTACGTAAAGGCAATAAACATAATGCCTTTAAAATAATAAGCGCTACAAATAAAAATTCCTTTCACTAATTTCATTTAGAAGTGGAGAAATATTCTCTAATTAAATAACCTCAGGCAGGAAATTACATGTTTTACTTTATATAAAATTCAATAAATTTTGTGAAAAAATTTAAACTTTTAATTATTAATTTATTTTATACACCACTATAAATATAAAAAAAAAATACTTTTATGTAAATCTGTAAATGTTATTTTATGCACAACACTAAGAAAAGATTTAACTCTTAAGTCACGTAAATATTGAATATCGTGATTCAAAATAATTTAGTTGATATATCTTTATAGCAGAAATTCAAGACTTTAATTTTTATTCCTATAACTTTATTTCGGAGAAACATAATTTTTTCATATTTGAAGTTTTAGGTTTGTAAAACTTAATCCTTTCCTAGATTAAAAAAAAATGTGGAAATGATTAACTTCTGATGTGGCTTTTATTTTGAAATCGTTATAAAGAATCTTCAAACGCTGTTATAAATCTCACCAAACCCTTTCCGCAAACAATGACATGATTTAAGCCTTGAAGGCTTAAATAGTAATCCTGTTATAATGTTGACAAAACATAAACTTTATCAAAAGTTTCAGCGAAAAAGAGATTTAAAATTTTGCATTCGAAGAAAATCCTTATAGCCGTTTCCTAAATTAATACAAAGATGAAAAATTATTCATTTTTCTATGTAAAAAGTTTTGTTGATAATTATAGAGAAAAAACAGAATGAATGTGTAAATAAAAATACATTTAACGCATTAGATAGTTATAATAAAAAATCTAAACTTAATATAGTCACCATACATAAAGACATGTTTTTATAGCATAAAAAATGAAACAACTTTGATAATAATAAAATAGGAAACAAAATTAAATTTTTTTTTCATTCTAAACTACATTTATTTATTCTAAACTATGCTTAAGTAAAGATAATAAACATATTATCATTGAAATAATAAGCGATACAAATAAAAATTCCTTTCACTAATTTCACTATTCAGACGTGGAGAAATATTCTGTAATTAAATAACCTCAGGCAGGAATCTACATGTTTTACTGCATATAAAATTCAATTAATTTTGAGAAAAAATCTAAACTTTTATTAATTAAGTTATTTTATACACCACTATAAATATCAAGAAACATATATCTATACTAATAAAAGAACAAAACGTTCTGTCTGTCTGTGTTTGTGTCTGCGATGACTAACAAAATATACAGCATGTACGAAGCTTAAAATTTTTTTTAGGGTAGCCCCAAAACTCTCCTGATGTACCTGAGCTTCAGAATTTCGAAATTGTATTTATTAACTGAGTAATTAATAAAATTCCAAAGCTCACTTTCATAAAAAATCGCCTTTTTTCTTTACCCCTTAATTTGCTTATGGTTGGTTGGTTGCATAAAATTTTCGCAGAAATAATTAAAAGAGGTTGGTACAGGCATTTAAAATTCATAGACTGGCAAACTTTTAGTTTAAATGATGATTTTTTATCACAGCTGTTGTACGCCATGGAGGAAAAATATAGGTGGAGGTGAAGTAAACCCCAAGAAAAGTTTGCAATATGAAACCATTTATCGCTCAAATTTTAATTTCCCAAACAAAAGCATGTGGAAGGGATTTTGTAGTAATAAGACGAATTGAAAAAAATGAATTACAGCTGAAGCATATTTTAAGAAGAAATAGTAATTTTTTTAAATTGTCTTTTTCTATTATATTATTTATTTTAAAAAATGTTTGCTTTTAAAATAACTGAAATTGGAAAATTAGAAATAATTAAATGTCAAAATAAAATTAAATAAAATATTGAAAACATTTGGTTTGAACTAAAAATTATATTACTGAAAGTTTTCTTTTTTTTCAGAAATTTTTAATACTTTATAACATAGATGAAAAATGTTTATGATTTAACAACATATGAATAATTCTATGTCAATATATAAAATACATCGATGAAAACATTCTTTTAAAATCATGCATGAAAACTTAAATAACAAATATTAATCTAAAATCTAGATTTCAGAGTGCAGACGATTTTAAGACATTAACGAAAAAATGTTAACTTTTCAAGCAAAATCTTAAATGATGCTTCTATATTGATATTTCAAAGTCATATGATAAAATAATCAAATAATTCTTGCCTATGATTGATATATTTGTATCTTTTATGAATTCCGATCGTGTATTACAGCCAATAAGGGCACAAAACGTTATTTTTTAAACGAAATTTTAGTCATCTATTCAATAACAGTTTAAAAGGTAAAAAATAAAAACAAAGAAATGCGGGTTTAAGCTAGTTTGACTTGATCGGCGTGTCAAAGCACATGGTTTGGTTGGTGCTTATTTGGACTTAACGTACAGATTTTAGGGTTACATTTATGGCATCACCCCAAGACATTATACTTCCACTCAATAAATTTCTTTTTACTGTATGGTTGTACCCAGATTTTTGGCATTTCGAACATTAGAATGTATGAGTCACTAGCTGTATTGCAGTAGAAAAATCACACAACAGTTTTCTAGGAGTTTATTTTTTTATCATAGATAAAATTTAAATGTATTCTATTCAATTTAAAATTGTATTATGGCTTTAATTTGTTTTTAAAACAAAAATAAAATAGCTGTTTGGCGTACAATTTTTCGAATCCACAAACGATTCATACACCATAATAAATTATCAAATAGCAAAGTAAATTATTTATCAGAAATAGCCATAAAAAGAATAGTAGCAAAACCTATTATAACCTTAATGTTTAGACTAAGTAACACATAACCTAATCCCAACCAGAAAAAAAAGAGACCACAACTCCGATCCGTGATAGACAAATTTCTGTGAGTATAAACCCGACCCGAAACTAAAAATTCTGTTTGAAAAAAAACTATGGATTTTTATAACTGACCCGAACCAAATACCAAAACTCAATCCCTTAAAAATGTTCAAAGGAAGCATATCCCGATCCAAACAAGGAACAATAATTTTAGTGGGTATGAAACCTCACCCGAACCTAAATATTTTCTTTAAAAAAAACTCGAAATATCACCCGAACAAAATCTAAAACCGATAAATATATTCCAGAGAACTATAACCCCATCCGAGCAAGACGAAATAATTTCCATGGACATATAAACCCGACTCGAACCTAAAAAATCCGATGTGAAAAAAACCTGAAATTTGACCCAAACCACATCTGAATCCCACCAAAATATTCGAAAGAACCATAACCGGATTCGAGTAAGACAAATTAATTTCCGTGGACATGAACTCGATACGAACCTAAAATTTCCATTCGAAAAAATACCTAAAATTTGAATCGAACCAAATCTGATTCTGAGAAAACTATTTCAAAAAACCGCAACCGGATCCGAACAAAGCAAATTATTTCCATGCACATGAACCCAGTCCGAACCGAAAAAAATTCTTTGGAAAAATCGCGAAATCCCAACTGAACTTGGCAAAAATATTCCAGTAAGGCATGTCTTTATTCGAACAAGAGAGAATAATTTTCGTGAACACGCAAGAAGACCCGAACCCAAAAGTTCTATTTGAAGAAAAACCCGATATCTAAATTGAACCCAATCTTAATCGGATAAAAATATTCCAAAGAACTATAACCCGATCCGAGCAAGACGAAATAATTTCCATGGACATAAACCCGACTCGAACCTAAAAAATCCGCTATAAAAAAACCTGAAATTTGACCCAAACCACATGCGAATCCGACCAAAATATTCGAAAGAATCATAACCGGACTCGAGTATGATAAAATAATTTCCATGGACATGAACGAGATCCGAACCTAAAAATTCTATTTGAAAAAATACCTGAAATTTGAATCGAACAAAACTGAACCTGACAAAAATATTCCAAGGAACCGTAACCGGATCCGAATTATACAAAGAATTTCCATGCACATGAACCGAATATGCACCAAAAAAATTTCTTTGAAAAAATCTCGAAATCTTAAATGAACCAAATCTGAACTTGACAAAAATATTCCAGTGAAGCATGTTCTTATTCGAACAAGGCAGAATAATTTCCGTGAATACGCAAGAAAACCCGAACCCAAAAATTGAATTTGAAGAAAAAGCCGAAATCTGAATTAAACCAAGTTTGAACTTCACAAAAATATCCCAGTGAAGCATGTCTTTATTTGAATCAGAGAGAAATTTCCGTGGACACGCAGGAAGACCTGAACCCAAAAATTCTATTTGAAGAAAACGTCGAAATCTGAATTGAACCAAATCTTTTCCCGACAAAAATATTTCGCAGAACCATAACTGGATCCGAGCAAGGCAAAATAATTTCAATGGGCCTGAATCCGACCCGAACATTTAAATCGTATTTCAAAAATTACCTGAAATCTGAATCAAACCAAATCTGAACCCGACGAAAATATTCTAATGAATCATAACCAAGATCCGAACAAGACAAAATAATTTCCATGGACATGAACCCAATATATAGTTTGGTAACATTTGGGTTGCGATTAACTTGCAATTACATTGCGGTAAGTCTTTGATTTTATTTCATTTCACGTTAGGTTACAGTTAGATCACGGTTAATTTAAAGTTAGGTTAAAGTTAAATTGCATTTTTGTTATGGTTAGAATAAGGATAGGTTACAATAAAATGACGGCTAGGTTACATTTATGTTATATTTAAGTTACGGTAGGATACTGTTAAGTCGCAGTTAGGTTACACACAGGTTTTGGTTACGGTACAAAAGTTTACGGTTAGGAATTTGTCCACAGAGTGAACATTACGCATGCTTTGATTAAAAATATTCACTTACTTTTGTTAAATGACTCTGAAATTATAATACTATATACTAACCTTTTATCATCGAGTATCGATTTCATTCACGGTATAGTCGGATTTAAGAGTGATATAATTAGTTTGAAATTAAAAATATTTCACTTGGGATTTCTATGTTAAAAAAATAATTAGTTACGTGATTTATCAGTGATTTTTACGGGTAAATATCAACACTTTAACACGAAAATAACGCAATCGTTGGATACATGTTCCCTCCCGCGTTCTCATTGCTCATTTTAAGCATTTTTGGAGCTTAATATTAGTTGTTGTTTTTTAATCCGATTTTTCACACAGTCCGCTGCCACGTATTTCAGATAATGCATTTCTGCATATGCTTCAAGTTAATGATAAAATCATACAAATTTCAAGTTCGTTTAATGTTGTTAATACGGACCCGGGCAACGCCGGGCGGGTCAGCTTGTCTTTATATAAATCTGTAAACTTTATTTTACACACACCACTAAAGAAAGAATCAACTATAAAGTCACGTAAATATTGAATTTCGTGATGCAAAATAAATTAGTTGATATATCTTTAAAGCAGAAATTCAAGATTTTAATTTTTATTCCTATAACTTTATTTTGGAGAAATATAAATTTTCCATATTGGAAGTTTTAAGTTCCTAAAATTTAATCCTTTCCTTGATTAAAAAAAAAAAATGTGGCAAGGATCAATTTCTGATGTGGTTTTTGTTTTGAAATCGTTATAAAGAATCTCCAAACGCAGTTATAAATCAAACCGAAAGCTTTTCGCAAACAGTGACATGATTTAAGCTTCGATGGCTTAATAGTAATTCTGTTATAATGTTGACAAAACATAAATTTTATCAAACGTTTTCAACAGAAAGAGATTTAAAATTTTACTTTCGTAGAAAATCCTTTTGGCCGCTTTCTAAAATATTATAAAAATGAAAAATCCTTTATTGTTCTATGCACTAAGTTTTATTGATGATTATAGGGAAAGACCGGATGTGTGAATAAAAAAAGAATTTAATGCTTTAGATAGTTTACATTGAAAACTTTAAACTTAATATATACACCATATCGAAAGACAACTTTTTATATCATAAAAAAATGAAACAACTTTGATAACATTAAACTATGAAAAATTTTTAATTTTCTGATTAAGCTGTATGTTTTTATTCTAAACTGTACTAGAATTTAATTCCTTAAATCTAATAAGATGATACGTACAAAGCTTTTTGCAAGTAACATAGTAGAATTGCGAATTTAAGAGTACTTGAATTTTTAATTGTGTGATATCTGCATTTTTTACTTTACTACGTAAAGATAATAAACATACACTCTCAAAAAACTTCCGTCTTTTCACAGAAAAAGTACTGGCAGCACTGCTGCCAGACATTGTCTGTACATTGACGATTTTCCGTTTATTTTTTTCTCCGTCAAAAGAGGAAAAATATCCGTCACTTAAAAAAAGTTTGGAAAAAATCAACGCAGAAGTGGTGGGGATCGAACTGAGGACCCTAGGATTACAAGGCCAACACTAATCCACAGCGCCACGATTGCTCATGAAGTTTCGCTTTAAAATAGAAGTGTTGATTTCATATGGGTATGGTATGGTATTTCGTTAAAAAGCTTTTAATTTTGCAGTTAATCTCGGAAAGTTTTCATCTTTAATGAAACTGTGGCTGGTTTTTTTTTTCTTTACGTTTAGTATTAATACAGTATAAAAATGTGAATTTTAAATATATAACGTAGATTGTCAGAGAAAAAACATGGATGTTTTATTTTTATTCGATAAGATTTTTTTTAATAATATCAATTTTTTTTTTTGCATTTTATTTTTTAATTAAAATGTTTTTTAAATGTCTTCACTTAAAGTATATTTTATATGCGAATATTTATCATAGAAATAACTTAGTATATTGAACTTTATTCAACTTATCCAACTTTGAATAACAGATTGTGAGAATTTTTGAACGAATAAAGAAAGTAATTGTTATTTATTTTTAAATTCGAAAACATTTTTGTCTTTGAAAACTAAATTAGACATTTTAATCGATAGAATATTTTTGTTTTTCATTTTAAAAATAAATTCGAATTTATTACTAACAGACCCAATGCGCATGCGTGCTAGATATAAACGGAATCGTTTCCTCATTTTTCGACTTTCGGAATGAACTCACAGAACAAATACGTTTTCTGGGAGAACAGAAGTTATTTGTGAAAAAATAACGATAACTTAGCGCATATTGACGAATTTTTCTGACAGTGTAATACCTTTAAAATAATAATCGATGCAAATAAAAATTCCTTTTACTAATTTCACTATTCAGAAGTGGAGAAATATTCTATAATTAAATAACCTCAAGCAGGAATCTACATGTTTTAGTAAATATAAAATTCAATTAATTTTGAGAAGAAATCTAAACTTTTACTAATTTATTTATTTTATATACCACTACAAATATCAAGAAATATATATATTTTGTATAAATCTATAAGCGTTATTTTACGCACACCACTAAGAAAAGATTTAACTCTAAAGTCACGTAAATATAGAATTCCGTGATGCAAAATAAATTACTTGGTACATCATTGATACAGTAATTCAAGATTTCAATTTTTATTCCTATAACTTTATTTCGGAAAAATATAAAATTTTCACAATGGAAGTTTTAGGTTTCTAAAATTTAATCCTTTCTTATATAAAAAAAAGTGGAAAGGATTAAATTCTGGTGTGGTTTTTATTTTGAAATCGTTATAAAGAATCATAAAACGTAGTTATAAATCTCACCAAACCTTTCCGCAAACAGTGACATGATTTAAGTTTCGAAGGTTAAAATAGTAATCCCGTTATAATGTTGACAAAACATAAAATTTATCAAAAGTTTTAGCGAAAAAGAGAATTAAACTTTTACATTCGTAGGAAATACTTTTGTTCGCTTTCTAAATTATTACAAAGATGAAAAATTATTTATTTTTCTATACATTAAGTTTTGTTGATGATTAGGGGTACAAAACTGGATTATGTTGTGAATAAAAATAAATTTAATGCACTAGTTTTCATTGAGATACATAACTATCATCGATTTAACATGGTAATTTATTCTAAGTTGTAAGAAATTAGTTACTTTGAATTAAAACGTTAAACACAAACCTTTAAAAAATCCTGCATATAGCTATAAACATCACGCACTTTGACCTTTCTAATAAATAGCGCTGTCTTGTACAAGATTATTATGAATGGGTAATGCAGTCGTCAGCATTTTGTTTGATTACCTTAATCATGTACAAATTTTCTCCCACTATTATTTTTACTTTTATTTTTTAATATAAAAAGAAGTTACAAATTTATAACAAAATGGACTAAGTAATGAATTATATTTATAAGTGAAAGAATTCATATATTGTTCATTCATCATTGTTATAATGTTTTTTTTTAATGTAATTCACAAAATACGAAATATTTTTTTTATAAACGCGCAAAATATTACTATTGCAGTTTTCTTTTTAGGGTTTTATTCATCTGACCAAACCCTCTTCGTCTGTGTCCTCTGTCTGTCCATTCGCATACACTGCATTAGTGAGAGACATTAAATTTTGTGTACTTAAAGCTGAATACATCATATCACACGACAAAACATCAAATTTTGAAAACAAAATATTGTATTTAAATTAATTTTATCAGTGTCATTCGTTTATTTTTACCATTTACACTTTTAAAAAGACAAACTTAATTGGAATGTTTTGCGTGTAGGCATCATAGCTTGGACGTAAACTGTCTCACAAGTAAGCAGAACATTGTTAGTTCAATCCTACCTGTGGCAAGTTAAAATTTTGCAAATTAAGATGTTCACAAGATGAGCTGTATATGGATTGGCATAATCTTGCTGGAAAACATAGGAATCTTCTATGGCCGCATCGTAAGATATGGCATGAGGTATCATTGTCTCGTTTGCATATCTTTGGACTGTCAAAGTATCATTCCGAATGATATGCAGGTCTGTATGTCCATCTATTCTGATTTCAACTTATGCCATCAATTCACTTCGTATTGTGGCCTTTCACGATCGTAAGTGGGGTTGTTTCAAATGCCCTTTCTCTCCATACCAAAACATGTCAGGTGTCACACTCCAGACTGAATCGGAAAAATAAAGATAAGAAGTCAAAAGATAAAGATATTATGTGACACATTTCTACGTATCTTCAATAACAGCATTATATTACTTGTGTTTTGATGGTAGGAAAAAATGAACTTTTCCAAATACTTACGTCCGAAATGCGACATTTCGGACACAAAATTTGATGATAAACATTTTATTGTGTACGCATTAAATAGTTTTTTTAAAAAAATTTGTTGACTTGATTTTTTAAACGGAGTAAAATAGCTTTCAATATAACAAAAAGTACAATAAACTATAAGATGATAGACTATTCTTACGGGCTATGTATTGGGTGTCCCAAAAATGACTGATGGATTTTAAAATTCAATAACTTGCAAACGGTGACAGCTATTTAAAAAAATTTTGCAGGAGGGTTATGTATAATGTCAGGAGTTTTTTACCGTAATTTTTTTAGTTCGAATTTCAAACAATAGGTGGCACTGACGGCGTTTGAAAGCCAGGTCGACGCTTCACTCACCACTGATCACCTGGCCTTTAATCGCCGTCAACGCCACCTATTGTTTGATATTCGAACTAAAATAAAAAATTACGGTAAAAAACTCCTGACATTATACATAACTCTCCTGCAAAAATATTTTAAATAGCTGTCACCGTTCGCAAGTTATTGAATTTTAAAAACCATCAGTCATTTTTGGGACACTCGGTACATATAAAAGCGAATAGTATGTATTCAGAAATATACACATCTACGTACATTTAATTTTAATTATTTTCATTAGTGTAATACTATTTGTGAATAAAAACAAACTGTTTTCAGAAATATGCACATCTATGTACAGATTTCTGAAGGCGTTTTGCTATTATTTTCCAATAATATTACACTAATGAGAATAATTAAAATTAAATATAAAAATGAATTTGACATTTAGATTCGAAATATAGGTTAATAAATAAGTAAAATTATGGCAATTCCATTCTTATATCTTTTGATCTTTGATTTTTATTTTTTAGCTTCCAATTTTTTACTTTGCAAATAATGTCATTCTAAAGCTTTTAATTATAGAAGTTATTAAAATAATAAATTGGAAATTTTTTTATTATCATGATCTAAGAAGTCGCATTAAAATAAAAAGTTGTTGAAAATGAGGCTTAAATTTTACTATTTCCATTTAATTAAATTTTTTTGTTTATTGTACAAGTATTTTTACTTTTCTACTATCAAATTCCGATTAAACAAACATCGATCTAAAGGTTTGTCGTGTAAGCATTTAATTTTTGGTACCAAATAATATTTAGTATGATTCATTTTAAATTAAAAAAAAATGATGTCAGTATATGTTTCTCAATGCATCAGATAATGCGTAGGTAACTCGAAGGCAGGTTAACGTTATACAAACATCAACGTTGTTTTTTTTATTCATTTATTTTTTTTTCAAAATTTTTGCTTACATTTCTTAATAACTAAGTGATTTTTTAATAGTGTGTATAATCGCAAGAAAAAAAATCTCAAGAAAAGTAAATTTCACAGGAAATACGAATAAAAAATGGCATCTATTTACGGTATTACAACTTTATAACATTTAGCTCTGCATGTACCTTGATCAACGGGCATAAAAGCGTAAAAACCTTAAAAATAAAGATATAATGATGTTTGGAGATTTGAGTAATTTCGCACCCACCATACAATACACCTTTTTTTCTGCTACGAATGGACAAATAGTATAATAAATATATTTTCTAAATAACTACACTTATAAATTTTTACGGTATCAAAAGATTGTTATACCATATATAAACGAAATGAAGTTTGCAAGATGTATCACTTTTATTGTTGGTGAGTGATATGATATTAATGTCTAACCGGATACTTTCTTACTATTATACTGTAATAATTTTGCTGACTTTTTATTTTCTTTGTGGACAATTCCACTTTTGGTACCAGTTTCGAAAAAGAATATGTCGTCTAAGATTCAAAGAGAACCATTATGAAAAAAATTCAAGCGTTCGCTGTTAGAAAAAATATTTAAGGTATCTTAACGTAAAAAATAAATAAATAAATAGGTAATTTAAAATGAAAGTGAGAAATTTGACAAGAACGCAGCCGCTGATTTAACATTAGATTGCGAATGTCTTCATGATATTAGCTTACTATCTTCATGGTAAAAATGTGTTAAATGACCCATGTATCTCTCTAAAAGTGATTCCTTTATAATGCTGTAAGAATAAAAGAAATACCACTTAAAAAACACATTGGGAAAACATTCAGCTTACAGCATTCCATTTTAACTATTATTTTTTCCCCAGAAATACATTGATGAAAATCCTTAAAACTAAATGATAATTGTTAGTTTATTGTAATTATACTTTTAAATATATAGGGTAAGTTACGGTTCTAATCTAGAACCAAACTACATTTCTATTTATCCTTTTTTTTCTGCACATGCCTCGTGCATATATAAAGAAACAATCAATGAAAAACGAGAGCATTAATCTGAAAAGATTATAGTAGAAATTGTAAAAACAAGGGCTTTTCAACGTATGCTAATTTTCACGTATTTACTTGACACTTACTATTAAACCACTAAAATGTGTTTCTTTACATTTTAAATTATCCTATGTTACCACTAAAAGAGTAATTTAAGTATATTAAGAATACATAATATATATTTTTTAAAAGATAAATTGCACATCAATTCTTGTACCTTTTTATTTAAATTCCCGATTAGTTAGTTATTCATCTATGTTGGAGTAGAGAAAGTTTAATAAAAGTGAGCCCCCTTTCGAATGTAAGTCCCCAACCACACATATGCAATTTTGTTTTCAGAAAAAACGCCATTTATAAACCATTCCCTTCAATTTTATTTTCTGACGTTTTGAATCTTCCTTTTTCTTTTCTTTTTTCAGAAAATTTTTTTGTTTGTTTGTTTTTATATTTTTTTGGCAATATCTTAAACGATTTATTTTTATCATAAATTGTTTATATCAAGTGAGAATCAAATTTTAAATTGCTTAAAAGGCGCAAATGCCAATCTAGTGAAAAAAAGGTTCCATACCGGGAATCAAACCCGGGCCATCAGCATAGCGCACTGACGTTCTACCGAAAGAAACCACATGGAACGACACCCAGCAACGGACTTATCACTGTTACTTGTTGGCAAGGCTACAAACGCAGCACAAGATGAAATACAATCTGCGAGCCACCGATCTGAGGCAGTCACGAAACTCAAATTAATCCAGCTTCGATTAAATACATCAAAGCATGGACATTTTTCCAGAGAGAAAATTCGCCTTGAATATAACATACCAAATGAGAATCAAATTTTGAATTGAATTTTCTCTCTGGAAAAATTTCCATGCATTGATATATTCAATCGATGCTGGATTAATTTGAGTTTCGTGTTTGCCTCAGATCGGTGACTCGCGGATTGTATTCCATCTTGTGCTGCGTTTGTAGCCTTTCCAACAAGTAATAGTGATAAGTTCCTTGCTGGCTTTCGTTCCATGCGGTTTAGTCGGTCGAACGTCAGTGCGCTATGCTGATAGCCTTGGTTCGATTCCCGGCGTGGAACCTTTTTTAACTAGGTTGGCATTTGTGCCTTTTAAGCAATTCAAAATTTGATTCTCATTTGATATGTTATATTCAAGGCGAATTTTTCTCTCTGGAAATTTCTCTCCATGCATTAATTAAAATAATCTCCATGCAATATTCGAATTTTCTCTCCATGTTTAATTAATTTATTCTTTTTATTAATGGAATATTCTTAGATTATACAGAAGGAAAATTTAAAACCAAACAATGTTAATTGAAACTAATTTTTAATTGAAAATTAAAAAAATCCTGTGATATTTTAAAAATTCTAAATATACCCTTACATCCTACCAATTTTACTATCTTTTTATAAAAGTTCTCCTTATAACCCCTCTTAAAATCATTATAATTTCCTATTTGTTAAAAAGACGGAGGGTTACTTTTGGAAACATATACTTACAAGAAATGTATTGCTTAAATTAAAAAAAAATGTGTAGGGGGAACTGGGGTACATTGATACATGGGGCACATTGATACACCCCCTCTACCGCTCACAGGGTCATTACAGGAAGTTTCACAACAGCTCCAAAAGGTGATGCTAGTGTATTCAACTACATACAGAAAATCTTGGAATGATTCAGCCGTTTGATGAAATGGGACGGGTGATTTATTGTTTTTGTTGTTCAAAAGTAAATTTGAGTTGTACAATTGAAATGCTATTATACAACTGTTCCAGTATTTTCAAACAAAATGAATACTCTCCCTGGTAAGTACTGCTACTCTTTATCAGTTCCTCATTATTTATTGTTAGATATAATGTGAAGTATTGGATTTGAGACTCATTTTATTCAAAATCGCTGTATGGGGCGCATTGATACAGTTTATGACGGGGCACATTGATACAGCCTAAATCCTTTAATAGTTCATATTTTCATTATCTTTTATTATTTTTTTTTACCATACACTCCTTAATCCAACCTTTTTTTCACGAAAAATTTCTAAGATTAGTTTTTATTGAAGTGAAATAGCTCTAATTTCTTTATATTAGAGCATTTTATGGTATTTTTGAAAGCAGAAGACGTAGGAACTTACCCAGCATCTAGTGCTAGTAGAACTAATAAAAGAAAAGGACGGCATTCTGGCAAATCTCGAATTTATATCGATTCTCCAGAGAAAAAAGTATTTTCGACATAAGAAATGTTAAGTAAGAGAAACAAACTGCAGAACAGAAAATGATACTTATATTATAAACAGAATTTTTAATATAATTATCCTTTATTTTCTGTTTATGAACCTATTTATAAACAGAAAAACTGGTAATTTTTTCATCTTTCATAAGAAAGAAGATAATGCTGGGGTTGAAGTGCTAGATATGACAAAGTTACCACAGCCAACAATCAGACAAGAAACAGACAGAACATCAAGTCATAATATATTTAATTTTGATTGCTTTAATATTGCTTAAAAATAAATTGTGGGTGATTTGAATTTTTATAAATAAATATAAAATGGTTTTCTAACTCATTTTTTATGAAAAATATGCATTGGTATTATTTTGTCGTCATTTTTCTTAAACGTATCAATCTGCCCCGGGGATGGGGCACATTGATACAAATGACTTTTTTTTATTTTTTTAAAATTACATGCAAAAATACTACATAAAACAATGATTGTACATTTTTATAACATACTACACAAGTTTTGCTGTCACCTCATGGAAAAAAAACTTGAATTTTCTACTTTCTTGACACCAAAAAAAAATCTTAGAAAAAAACTGTATCAATGTACCCCAGTTCCCCCTATATTTTATTATTTGAAAAACCGGGAAGTGTTTAAAGTTACGAACATTTCAAGTTTATACGCAAATTACGAAGAAAGTGAATACTGAGAAAACATATCAGCTGTAATAAATCCAAATATTATATATATATATCTTTGCACACCGAATTATGAGAAGTTTCAATGACAGTTAAAATCTTTGAATGTACGTGCAGTTGATTAATATTTATGAGATACATAAATAAACATTTGTCAGAACTTAAAAGGAAGTAATGCTTATCTTTCAACTATAATATACATACATGCTATTAATTTTACACTTGAAAACACAAAAATGAAATATTTTAAGTATTATTTAAATTTAATTTCTAGTAACAAGCTTTGACCTTTCTAAATTTTCTAAATTCAAATTATTCTTGTTTTAGAGCCTCAGGGGAAGTAAATATTAAGCTGCACTTAGCATTAGGGTTCTAAAATTTAATTAGTTTAATCTATGGAAATTAAAGTCCGACAAACATTTCAATAAATAATTAATGCCGCTGGTGTAAAATGTCATCATATTGCACAAATTTATTTTCGTCATGGGATATCTGTATAATTTAAAATCAACAAAATTATGCAGGTGAATAATTCTTAATGCGATAATACGGGGTGTTCAAAAAGTCGTTCAACCCTTTAAAAAATATTTTGTTTAGTAAATTATACACATGCTAAAATACAACAATAAACTAAATTAAAAGAAAAAGAATACTGAAACACAAAGCTTACAAAAAATGAGCATCGTTACTGATGAGTTTGAAAACGTGACTCTTTTTCTCGATTACAAAGACATACATGACTTTTAAAATTTAAATACATGCTTCTCAATGCTGGAATGTTTATTTCTTGAATCTCATGTTCAATAGGGCAGGACCGTAATTTTATTTTTCGAAATTCTTTTCCCCCTATTGCGAAAAAGTTGTAGATTGATCTCAGAAATATATTCAGAAAAATATAAAATAATCAATAAATATCATTCTGATGCACTTTAGGAGCTAAATATGCAATTTTAACCAAAAATTATGTAATTTTTTAACTTCTGATTTTTTCTTCGTACTAGCGCGGGGAAGTTGAAAGAATATACAAGGAACTTAAGTGGAAAATGTAGAGTAATTAATAAATAACTTCTTGTTTAAGTTTGGAGTCTAAATATGGAAAATTAGCCAAGAAAGGTGTAAATTCTGATATTTTAGTGATTTTTTTCCGATTTCTTTCCCAGTAGATATAAAAATATTCCTGTAATATTACTTATAGATGGCGTCAACAGAGATTCCAGTCATACCCCGCAAAAAAATCCTTGCGTAGCATTTTGTGTAGCCCATAAAACAGAATATAATGCACTTTAAAACACAATTACAGTTTATTTACTGCTCAGTAGCATGCAGCACTTTAGATAATCATCACAGAATCGCTTTTTTGTTACGGTTCAGTATAAAGTATGTTACGGTTAAGTAAAATTATTTTTCTAAACACGGGTAAAATTAAGGGTTATTTCCTAGAGGAGGAATATGTATGCGGTCGTACCGTAATTTTGCTAACACATGGGCTAAAACTGGAAGAATATGTGGATTGCGAATAATGTTTTAAGTATCTAAGGGATAAGAAAGCTTATTTAGTGGATCAGACCATTTTTCCTCAAATAAGGCTGTACCCTGTGAAAAATGAAGGGCAAACGTTCAAATTGCATTTTTACGGACGATCAAGTTGCAGTAAATTTACAGTGTTTTTCTGAAAGTGTAAATTATTTCATAAATACAAATTTTCGCTTTTGTTGTCATATTCTACGAATATTTCATTATATACTTTAAAACTTTATGATGCAGAAAACATTTAAACTATAATTTGACATACATAATACTTTGGCATATTTTATGATAAAAGTTCATTTTAATACATGAAATTTTTTATTTCAAAGAATCATACAGAAATACAGAAATATTTTTATTGAAATATTAAATGAAAGATACTTTTCGATTTATTAAATTAACATAATTTCAAGAAGCATGTAAAATAAACGTATTTAACCTTTTTTAATAGTTTATTCTTATATTTCATTTTTTGATATTCATTACCATGATTTCCATTATATTTTAATACATTTTTTAACTACTGGTTAATTTATTGAGCTCTAAATATCTTTATTTCTTCTATAAATTAAATTTTTATTTATTGATCTAGACATTAATTAAAGGAATTCTTATTTATTAAGTTCAGGAAAAATATTTTATATCGATTTATACCTCAGTAATATTAACTTCGTTACAGTAAGTCAAGATAAAAAAAAACTGTGAAGAAAATAAACAATAGAAGGTTATATAAAATCCTACTTGATCAATTTACAATATAATCATATCAAATATTTTCGTATTTTCCTAATAAAATACGTTCTGTAAATCTTCAGTTTTTTTAAATCAAAATGTATGTTAATTAACGAGATTAAAAAAAAAATGCAGAAAGCCATGAAACAGCATTTCACTAATACTTAGCACACAAAATATATTTATATAATCTAGATAAATATGACTTATGTTAATTTTATAGTTTATCTAAATGAATAAATTAATGAAATGTGAGGAAACATTGTTTTTATTTTACCTTTAGAGAATAGGTTACAATTTATCTTAATTAGATAAACACGAAAAGAAAGTATTTTTATATGCCTATAAGTACATTTTAAACAATCTTGGTTTACTTTCACTGTTAAAAAACATAAAAATAAATTTAAATATTTAGAATAACAAAAACAAATTACGTTTGCATCAAACTTTCAAATTTAACAAAGGTATTTTAAAATCAGATATTTAATAAATTTTAAAAATAAATAGGTAACGCATTAATATCAAATAATAAAAGAAATACTGTAGACGTTTCCAGATTTATACAAGCAATTCATCAGTGAAAATGTAATGCATACACAATGGAGATTTATAATTTTTAAGTGTCACATTATTCAACGTGATTATACAACGTGACTGTACAACGTGATTACACAACATCTGTAAAAAGCAGCTTCTGTTTTCGATTGATATTGGTCCTGGTTAAAGGCTTCAATAAAGTTTCAAACATCTACTTCAGCTGTCTTTAGTATTTGTCTAATTATATTCTTTAATATTTTCTTATTTTTTAGTTTTATTAAACGTTTGTTTTTAAAATATATTTTTAATTTTAATTTATGAAAAAACACGAGGCTTTCAAGTATTTTTAAATTTTGATTATTGGTGAAATTCTATGATAATTCCATTCGAAATTAAAATGAGTAACTTTCCTCTTAAGAATTTCATTAATTTCACTAATAGGATTTAATCATATATCCTTTAGGTAAATTAAATACAGTTGGTAAGCTTTAAAATCACTTTTTAATTAATTGAATTATATTCAATATTAGTTAATAATGTATTTAAGTAGTGATAATATGCAATACACAATGGGATTTTCACTAAGTATTCAATATAATAAACATACCAAGTGAAATTATGATAATTAATAATTAATATTACGACAATTTTTTTCTTGTCATATTCTTATAAAATATTATTGTTATTACTTAATTATGGGTGGTATTTGATAAGGCGTAGCTGATCGACAACGTTAACTTTCAATTATTTATTTGTGTATAAATTACACATTGTAAAAAAAAGGGAAAAAATGCGTTAATTTCACAGGGTTCTGTATTATTATTATAATTTTATTTATAGGCAGTACAAAACAAGATGTAAATCTCAAAAATTAGTTTTTGTAGAGATACAGAAATTTGTAATTTAACAAAATATTCTATTAAATTTGCAATAATCGTACTAATTTTTTTTCTGTAACCCAGGCTGCAGTTAGATAAAAAGTTAATAGCGCCCGACTCCTTCCAAAAACTTTCATTTCTAAAGGGACCCTTGCAATGATCCGGCTGGAGTAATTAGGTTAGGTTCTGGGATGCTTCCTATACGCTTTGGTATTTTTGACATGAAAGTCGGCTGACTGACATATATAAACTGACTGACAATAACTGGTACAGGGGGGATGCGAATGGCTACTCCGTTATCCGTGAAAATGTGCATTTAATCGATATATTAGAGAAACTCAGTCAAGCATAAACTCATTGAAAATCCATGAAATTATGCCCTAGATGTGGTATCTCAGTTTTAACACACTACACTCTTAAAAAAAAAAAAAAAACTACAGGGTTCCAAAAACAAAAGCTTATTAAATTATATATTTTTAAATATGATTTATGAATTATAAGGTTATAAGTAATACAAAAATCTTCGAATGCTTTTTTTTAAATTAATGATAAAATATATCTATAGATATCAGCAAATGTTGATCAATGGCAATTTGATCTGCGATATTGAATGACTTTTGTAATATCTGCGAATATTGAATCGGATACTAGCGATATTTTTATGTAATTTTCATGCATTTAACGTACATACTCTAATTTATACGAGCATAGCACTGGACAATCATTAATTACGTAACAAATTAGAAAATTGCATGCCTTATTCACTCACACCCATAGATTTTACATATTTCATGGCACTCAGCAAGGGTCAGTCTCTAAGTGGTTGGACCCAATTTCTACCTAGTTCATGGGATCTTAGTTAACTTACATCACCGAATCAGATGTTAACTGGCACGCTAATCATATTTCCAGGTCCCTATGGGATCCGAACATATCACATTGCATGGCCTTTCTCCCCAGGTGATTAGCTCCACCATATGGTACCCTTTGGTTTCAAAAACTGCTACTTTAACAATGGGGTCCAAGAGCGGCACCGGTTTGTCACCTTCAGTTTTAATAGTGTAGATTGCGTGCACCTAACAAGATATCTCGACTCAACATGCTATATGTGCAGGTGGTTAAACAACAGCCTGACATTGGATACCATGATTGCGCCTTCCAGTTTCAGTAGAAGACTGAAGCGGGATATCGGACAGGTGCTGAAGTTTAATGGATGGTTCACATCCAGTCTTGAGAAAATGTTCCCTTGCAATGTGCAGATGGATAGTCTGTCGCTGTAATATTATGATGTGGATACACAATCGTATCCTACGAGGGTCATGCGTGAGATTTTGGGGCAAATTCCTCTCCTTACGTGGAAGCAAGTACATGTGTGTACTCTGGAACAAATGTGCAAGCTGAAAACATTGGACCATAAAATGGTACGACTGGACTAAAACATTTTGATTTGTTTCTATCTTGGATGCGCTGGGGTGCTCGATCCTTGGATAGTACTTTTTTTTTTACTTTTTTATTACAAACAATTATCTTTGCTTCATTTTAGTTGCTTCCTTGAATCACAGACATAACCTGTTTACAGAGGATTCTCATTCCTCAGTTCTCGATGACAGTAAAGAAAGAATTTGATGTGGTATCATTCATTAGAATCGCAAATGGTTCACTGTTGCTTATGCATAAAATGTCGATAGTGTGATTTACTTGCATCTGTAACGCATCTGTTTTGGCTACTCTTTTGGTATTAAGTTTCACTTCGTCGCCGCTTCCGGATTCACAAGGAAGGTCTCCATACTGGGCATACTCAGAATGTTATGAAAATAATACGAATTAAAGTACTCATGAATGTAATAAAGGATCAGTCAAAATTAGCGGCGGAATCACATTAGAAATTATGTTAAAAAATAAAATATTTTTGAATATTTGGCGTGAAAAGACGAAAGAGTCACTCGATATGGCGAGCAGCCCTTTTCGTCACCAAAAGCAAACGATTATAATGCAACTCAAAACCGTTAGATACATTGAATGCGTGTAAATTGTATTTCATTAATTTAAACATAAACAATGAGAGATTTTAACATGTTGTATACATATATATACATATTGTATTACATATAAAGTGTGTCCCAAAAAGTCGTTTACAAACTTAACATGCTGGTCTGTCATATCATGATGAACAACATTAAATAGGAAACTAAGGGTCCCAAACGTCTTCCAAAGGAGATATGCGCCATTAAAGTTTAGGGTCCAAAAATTCGAATGATTATAAAACACAGAAAAATTGGTCGATTCGTTTGCGGTTTTCACTAAGACTATTCTTTATGTCAGTATTTTCTTGAAAATAAATTATAAAGATAAATTTCAAAAAATGTCGATAGAGGGCGCTTTAGACTTTGGAGAAAGGATAAACTAGTTTTTACCATTATTTTTGCATCTCATTAAATTTTTTTAGAAGCTTAGACATAAACTTAAAGTTTGAGCTCAAAATCTAAATCGTAGGAAGTGGTTAAATTGTGCAAACTGGATTGCGAGGGGAGGTTCAAATTTCGAATGAATATAAAAAACGGAAAAATTGGTCAATTGATTTGCGATTTTCACTAAAATTATTCTTTATGTCAGTATTATCTTGAAAATAATTTGTAAAGATAAAACTCAAAAAATGCCGATAGAGGGCGCTTTAGACTTTGGAGTAACGTACATCTATTTTTTTCCGTTATTTTTTGCATCTCATAATTTTTTTTTAGAAGCTTAGACATAAACTTAAATTTTGAGATAACAATCTGAATCGTTGGGAGTGGTAAAGTAACGCAAACTGAACTGTATTCAATGGGGGTGGGGAGGTTCAAATTTCAAATGATTATAAAAAACGGAAAAATTGGTCGGTTTTCGCTAAAATTATTCTTTATGTCAATATTTCCTTGAAAATAAATTTTAAAGGTAAATTAAAAAAAATCCGTTAGAGGGCGCCTTAAACATTAGAATAACTAACAATTATTTTTAACCTGTTTTTTTTTAAATCTAATTAAATGCTTGCATAAGTTTAGACTTAAATTTTGTGCTCAAAATCTAAATCGATTGGAGGGGTTAAGAAGCGCAAACTGAACAATGTTCAGGAGTTGAATTGTTACCTTCCCCACCCCTCGAACGCAGTTCAATTTTTGGCCTCTGAATTACTCACAACGATGCAGATTTTGAGCGCAAAATTTAAGTTTGAACTTTTACAAGCATTTTATTAGATACAAAAAATAACGGCTAAAAATAGTTGTTGGTTACTATAAAGTTTAAGGCGCCCTCTGACGGAATTTTTTGAAAGATATCTGTAAAATTTATTTTCAAGAAAATATTGATACAAAGAATAGTTTTAGCGAAAGCCGACCAATTTTTCTTTTTTTTTAATCATTTGAAATTTGAACCTCCCCACCCCCATTGAACACAGTTCAGTTTGCGCTACTTAACCACTCCCAACGATTCACATTTTTATCTCAAAATTTATGTCTAAACTTCTAAAAAAAATTATGAAATGCAAGAAATAACGGAAAAAAATAGTTGTACGTTACTCCAAAGTCTAAAGCGCAATCTATCGGCATTTTTTGAGTTTTATCTTTACAAATTATTTTCAAGATAATACTGACATAAAGAATAATTTTAGTGAAAATCGCAAATCAATTGACCAATTTTTCCGTTTTTTATAATCATTTGAAATTTGAACCTCCCCTCGCAATCCAGTTTGAACAATTTAACCACTTCCTACGATTTAGATTTTGAGCTCAAACTTTAAGTTTATGTTTAAGCTTCTAAAAAAATTTAATGAGATGCAAAAAATAATGGTTAAAACTAGTTTATCCTTTCTCCAAAGTCTAAAGCGCCCTCTATCGACATTTTTTAAAATTTATCTTTATAATTTATTTTCAAGAAAATACTGACATAAATAATAGTCTTAGTGAAAACCGCAAACGAATCGACCAATTTTTCTGTTTTTTATAATCATTTGAATTTTTGGATCCTAAACTTTAATGGCGCCTATCTCCTTTGGAAGAGGTTTGGGACCCTTAGTTTCCTATTTAATATTGTTCATCATGATATGACAGACCAGCATGTTAAGTTTGTAAACGACCTTTTGGGACACCCTGTATATATATTGCTTGTTGAAGTAGTTATTTAATTAATCACTGGAAAAAATATTTTCATAGATAAAAAAATCATATTGAGAAAAATTATCTTCATACGTTTAAGCATATTCAAAAATAAAATCAGAGGTTTTCATAGCAACAAAATCTAATCGACGATTCTCTATAGAACTTTGAGCTTGAAACAAATTTAACTAATTTAAATTATGAATTTCGTTTTAAATCTCAAATTTTGATGATTGAATTTTAATATAAATATATATAAATATCGATTTAACAAAATTTTACTTAAAACAAACTAAAACTTACAAAACTAAAATTATTTAAATTAAATTTATC
Organism: Maratus speculifer; assembly: GCA_964019185.1. Taxonomy (NCBI): domain Eukaryota; kingdom Metazoa; phylum Arthropoda; class Arachnida; order Araneae; family Salticidae; genus Maratus; species Maratus speculifer. The sequence goes on along the minus strand of OZ025294.1, from coordinate 160,816,745 downwards.
AAAACAAGTTCAAATGAGACTTTTGTTTCTTGAAGTGTATTTGACATTTAGTATTTTTTGAAATTACATTCCACCTCCAACCGGCGATAAATCGCCAAATAATGAAATTTTCATTATTTTTTTACGGATACTGAATGGAAGTTCCGCCGAATATTTTTTTATAAACGTATATATCCCCATGCAAAGAGCATTCTGTAATTTTTTCAGATTTTTCTGGGTATGAATGTATGGAGACCTTCCTTGTCAGGTGGTTTTGTACTGAATGCGAAATCCAAACTAAAGACAAACATGAGGAAGATCTTCAATTAACTTGGCTATGACGTACAATTGCAAGTATGGTTGATAAAACAGTGTTGGTTATTTCCAAAGAAGGCTAAAGCGATGTATCTAGTGGATGCAAGTTATCGATGGATTCATATTTCTTCTCTAAAAACTGCGTTTCAAGAATGCGTGTACATAAATAGTCTATTACCTGTGTAGCAATGCATGGACATAAACTTCCCAAACACATGGAAAAGGAGCTCGATGTGCTTTCCCTCCCATGAATGAATTAGGTGATTGCTTTGGTGTCAGACTAACGAAGGGAAACAGACTTTATCATAGGCTTCAATCGGATCAATCGCTTTGCTTTTACATTCTACCCCACACTTCTGATATCCTGGGAAGATGTCGGTGTGGTTACGCGCGATGCTCGGAAATAATTTCCTATTTTTTTATATAACATTTATTTCATTTTGAAATGATATGTGTTGTTCTTTTGCTAACTTGCATTGAAGAGTTGTTGCTAATTACAGAGGATTCTCAATTCCGGCTGTCATAATGTAGCTCTTTGTTGAAGAATTTCCAGAAATATTCTTTCCTATGAGGCTCCAAGAACTCGATGTTTTGATGGTTTAACTTCGAATTCAGATCTGTTCCGTCCTTTTTATACTGGGTGAGTCATAATTATAGAAACAATAGGCTATTTCCTTAAATATTGCCCTTAGGTACAATACTTCCAGTTGTGTCTGTTTCATAAACAAGGGTGAAAATTTTGAAACGATAAGTTACAATTCCATGGGGGATCAATTTTAAAAAGTATGAAAATTAAATTTTTATACGCCCCCCCCCTATGCAATAAAGAAATACAATTAGGAAAACTTCCCTCATCGAGTGATGAATTCGACACAAAAAGTTGCATCTCCACATTTGCAAAACACGCACAATTATACCGGATTAAATAATTCATCAGCTTTTAAAAGATTAGAGACAAATTGAAATGCGCACAATTCAATAAAAAAATTTTACTTTAACAGTTTCAGAAAAAATGTGTAAAATGTGTCTTTTAAGTTGTAATATTGATATTTTTCTTTTTTTTGTCATGGTTAGCCATACAATTTGCTATCAAAATCACATCCTAAAATTTCTTATAAAATTTATGAAAAATTCAAATGATTAGTATTGTTTTAAATGGGATAATTTAAAATCGTTATTACTCGAAACATTATTTATTGGATTTCATTTTTTCCCCATTTACTTAAAGAGGAAAATCTAATTTTACCTTTGATCTGGGTTTTTATTTTTTTTTTCAATATTAATTTTAGAGCTATTAAGTATATTTATTTAAAACATGCTGTAAGTTATTTTAAAAAACGAATCATGTTTTCTTATCAGTGGGGGGAGGAGGTTAAACATCATGCAGAAAAATGCATTTTAAGTTTTAAAAAAGTTTGGCTCCTAATGAAAGGTTTAAATGCTATTTAAGAAATTTAAAGTGTAAAATAATTTTTGTAACTCAAACGCTCCTCTCTAATTCTAATCTGTAATCAACTTCCTGCCATGTTTGTTGAATCATCTCTGGCGTAACAGTTGAAATAGCTGCAGAGATTCACTTCCGAAGATGGTCCGAATCCCGAATCTTTTCTGCGTAAAACCAAACTTGAGTTCCACAGTTATCATTTAATGAAAGAATTACTCATTTACCAAAAATGTTTTGTTGTTATGATTTTATTTTTACTTCTAGGCATTATTTTTGGATGACCCTGTATATTTGTAAAATAATTCAATCGTGGTACAATATAGCTTAAACTAAAATATTTTTTAAGATTAATAAATTAACTTTATGTAGAAATTATGCTTCTATCTATGAAATGCAATAGAATTGATATTTTGGAAGACCTAAAACGTGAATAAGAAACGTATTCTTTTGGGGTTTTTTTCTTTTAAGCTAGCTATAAATTTTAAAAAAAACTAAATTCAAAATACTAATGCTTGATTCCTATTATGGGAGTAATAATATGTAGTTTTGAACACTTTAACCCTTCTAATAATTTGATAAAGTATATTTTCATGTATGCAATTTTGTAGGAGTATAGAAAAGTTAGTTGGCATACATTAAATAATTAATCATCATTATCATTATTTATAATATTCTTTAATCATTGTACATTATATCTGAATCAACAAATTTCACTGCAAAATTGTAAAACGGCTTATAGATTTTTTTTTATCTCAAAAAAGAAATAAAACTCATTGTTTGCTGATCAAAGAAGTAAAATTGGAAATAAAACCTTTGAGTCCATTTTATTTGTTTTTATGTTATCTGAAAAACGGGAAAACAAAACTAGCTTCGAATTCTTCAATAAAACGAAAAGGAATTAAAAGTTAGAAAATGCTGTTTTGACTGCTTCATAAAACCCGGAATTTATAGAGTTTCATCAAAACATTAAACTAAAGGGCCTTTTGAGTCTTCTTGAGTGACCTATTTCGTTAAAGATTCTTATAGATTATTCAATAAATGTGTTTTATATTTATGATAGTGTATTTGTTTTTGTATAATATTTTTTCCTGAGTCAAAAGAATTTAGTATTGATTACATGCTGCAGATATTTGTGTAATGTCTACAAAATGATTTAGATAAAGCCGAAGTGATCCAAGCTTTTACGAATAATATCCGACGGTCTCACAAGCCAAGGTGTACAAGTTACAAAAATTCGATTAGGATTGTTTTGGTTTATTTTGTGTCGTCCGATTATCTACTCTAGATATATAGGCCCATGAGAGGAGTGCCCTTCCAGGGGGTCTTTTTAAGGGAACCTAACCTGTATTCACGCAAGGTTCGATTAAAACCATGAAAACTCCGAAGGATTAGGCCTACGGCAGCGATTAAGTAAAATTCGATTAGGAGTAAATTATGTATAAATATATTTGACTTTAAATTTGAACATCAATAATAATTGACAGAATCGAAACGGGAAACTGCTGCTTGTGTCATGGTGGTCTTTGAACTCTTATTTCGATAACTATGAAAAATGTAGAGTAAAATTTTCTTTAAATTTGTAATTAATCAATATTGATTATTATTCACCAAAAGTGATTTATCTCTAAGACGCAGCACATGAATAGAAAATCACTTGCATTTCTTTACCGATAAAGAGTATAGCATATTTCTAGGACTTCTGTGCACTTAGTTCAAGTTATTAAATTTTGTCACTTATACCCCTTGGCTTCTAGTGTCCTCAATTACAATCGTAATACTTATTTTCTAAAATCTTGAACACTAGAATTATTTTAACATCATAATAGTACATAAAATTCTGTTATGTTAATATTTTCAAAAGCATAAAAAACTAATCAGATGTTTTAACTGTAAAACTTTCAACAATCTGAAGCATGTTGCTACTCCAAAATTCAATGTAATTGTGCCAAAAAATGGCTATTTATGCCCATGATAAATATTATAAAATATGAAATTCTGTGCTTTAGTCCTTAAGACATGAATATTGCTAAAATCGTGGAAATTATGCAAAATGCATCATAGCTGCGTCATCTGTTGGATTCACCAATATCAAATTGAAAGCAAGGTATGTCAATGTCCATCGCAACGAAAATACAGGGTGGTCATAAAAAAACTTTGCCGATATATGGAGCTCTAGCGGCCAGTCCGCACAACCGATCGAAGTGAAATTTCAGATATAGCTATTCAGAGGTATGAGCTCGAGATTCTGTGAAAGGCAACAAATTGGTGCTCACGGTTACGGTTATAGTTACAGAAACTCGAAAATTTCCAATGGCAACACCCATTTTTTTTCATCGCAAAATGTTCAGCGCATGCGAAAACCCTAAAGAGCGTTGGAACCGTACGTGTATCGCAAGAAACGGACATGTTATGCATGCACAAAAAAACGTTCTGGGAACCCCCCCCCCATAGAAAAAACTCGACTGGGGCACAAGGAGGAAATTTGAATATTACGCAGAGTCAGTACACTAATCTCTGATCACAATACAGATCGGAGAAACTAAAACTTTTATTTTGATTAAACATTTTCCACATGGGTGCCATCAAAGGCATGGCACCCATGTGGGAAATGGCATGGAAAATATGTAATCAAAATAAAAGTTTTAGTTTCTCCGATCTGTATTGTAATCAGAGATTAGTGTACTGACTCTGCGTCATATGCAAATTTCCTCCTTGCGCCCCAATCGAGTTTTTTCTATGGGGGGAGGATTCCCAGAACGGTTTTTTGTGCGTGCATAACATGTCCGTTTCTTGCGATACACGTACTGTTCCAACGCTCTTTAGGGTTTTCGCATGCGCTGAGCATTTTGCGATGAAAAAAAATGGGTGTTGGAAATTTTCGAGTTTTTTGTAACTATAACCGTAACCGTGAGTGCCATTTTGTTGTCGTTCACAGAATCTTGAGCTCATACCTCTGAATAGCTATATCTGAAATTTCATTTCGATCGGTTGAGCGGACTGGCCGCTAGAGCTCCGTATATCGGCAAAGTTTTTTTATGACCACCCTGTACATGGGTTAGCTTTTGAGATAGTTCTGTTTTGAAAATTGTAAAAAAAATGCAGAATAACAGAGCCACCTTTTGGGCAATATTTATCATGTTATACCTGAATCTTCAGTTTGGTGAAGAAGTTGTTTATGTAAGGCTATTTAAGAAATCGTGGAAAGTACAACGTAGCAGGATTAACTGTTTCTGCAGTTATGATGAAAATTCATGAAACAGTTTTTTATTTAGAGCTATCGTGAAAATACAACACAATTGTCATGTGCCACATATTAGACGATATACACACAAAAAAAACCTTAATCTGTAATAACTTAAAATAGAGATTAATTTGAAATAAAGATAATTTAAAATATAGACAGAATATAAAAGTTTAATAAATTTTGATTATAAGTTCTTCAGGAAAACACTAAAAAAAAAAAAAAAATGCGTGGCATGCAAACAGTCAGACAAATAAAGTCACAGACTCACAGACACTCAAAAACATGTTTTTCTGTATCACTGAATTCTAAAGCTTGCACATCTTGCGAATACTGTAAGTACAAAATTTTTACAAACCCAGAAATATTTTTTGCAAGTTAAAAAGAAAGTAAAATTGTACTAGACCTTTGTGCATTGGTGCAAAGCTCTTTCATTGGTTAAGAACTGGAATTACTGAATGACGCCGAAATTAAAAAACAACTTTACCCGTAATTAGAAAAAAAAGCTATGTTTCATGCACCTAACAAATCTTTCTTTCTTTCTTTCTTTCTTTCTTTCTTTTTTTTCGTACAAATTTTTTATTTTGATGCAAATGGGGGCATTTGGGAATTAAAATTAAGTAAATATATACTGGACAATTGCACCATACAATTTAACTACTAAGAATATATTTATTAAAAATACAACACATTGCTCAAATTCCAATAGATCAAAAATCTGGTATTTATGAAATCCCCATTACTTTATCTAGTAATGTTAAAAAAAGTCTACATCGGCATGACAACACGCAAACTTTTAATTAGAATTAAAGAGCATCGCAGAGATATTAAACAATATAAACAGAATGCTGCTCTTTCTCGCTTACTTGGCGAACAAAGGTTGCCGTATTAACTTTGATGAGGCCAAAATAATAGTTTCGTGTAATAACCCAATTAAAGGTAAAATAAGAGAATCTGTAGAAATCATCGCTCGAGAAAATAAACCTTGTAACGAAAATTTGTCCTACAATATACCAAAAATATGGCATAACTTTATAAAATCTTAAATTTTATCTCGTTGCAATATTTTATTTTTTACTCACGGTTAAGTGGCAACATTTTTAAACTTTTAATTCATTTTGATTTTAATTTATTGGAAATATTATCTCTCGATCAGGAAGCAAACTTAGTCCTTTCATTATTGTATTTTCCTGAAGACGGCCGCAGAAGACGACGCGAAACATTGATAGTTTTTATTTTATTTTAATTGTACAAGTTCATAATAAAATTATTGTTTCGTGCACCATTGAGCAATGTGTTGTATATTTAATAAATACATTCTTAGTAGTAAAATTAAGTAGTTTCATAGATATAATACCGCCCTTATAGGAGTTAAAATATAATAAAGTAAAAAAGTATATTTTTTAGATACTTTTCTCTCTGTGTTCTTATAAATATTTCCCATACATAAATGTCACGAATTTTTCGATTTCCTTAATGTATATTAAAATTTTGACCATACATTACTCTAAAAATTTAAGAATTTTTAGCAATTTTCAAAGTAATTTCTTTTTTATGTAAAAAAATAGCATACCATCATTGTTAGAGAATTTTATTAGTTAATTTAGAAGAAAAAAAGTGATGTAAGTGTGATGTAGAATCACATATAGTTTTCTTAAATTTTACATTTTTCTAAATTACAGTTAAAACTAATCTTTAATTAAATATCTATTTTATCTTAACGTTTTATTTCGATCCCACAATAACTTTCCGTTCAAAAGAAAAGAAATAAAAACATCTAGCATCTGCCTTATTACTGAAAAACGGCTGTCATATAAAAAGAATTCATTAAGATGCGTATTTCACCCTTGCTGGAAACAAATAATAAAAAAAAGAACAAAGATCGAATATGTTTTCGGTCAGTGAAATTTCATTTTCCTCTCTGCGTAATTTTAAGTCTAACTTATTCGTTGCGTAAGAGTCTTTTCATGTACATAAAGTTTGTTGTGTCTTTTGATAACATTCTCCCAAAACAGACCTATAACGTACGATTTTGGCGCGAATTCTTTTTGGCGTATTTTTTAGAAATGCCCATTTCTGGTTGCCCTGCATTAAATTCAAAATCATCTTAATTGTTTAAAGCGTAACAGAAAATTTCATGGATATGATATCATTCACTTTTCATATGCTCCTTTCCGCCAATTCTATAATGCCAAAGTGTGAATTATGAATGAGGAATCAATTGCCTCGCCCTCGCTTCACGAATTCAGTCATGTAAAGCAGGTCTCTTAAAAAATGCTTACAGGCACCATCCCTAACTATCTCTGTAAGAAATGATTTAATTTCCATAACTCTACTTCAAATAAACAATGTTCTTAAAAAGCATTTATTTTTTCATAATAGATCACAGCCTACATCTCCAGCGAATGCATTTTAAAAAGAACCTGGTCAACAATAATATTTAAAATACAGAACTATAGTACAGGAATGCATAAAAAATGCCATCTTTAAAGACTGAAATTTATTTATTGCGAAATTATAAAAAGTACGCTGAATTTAAAAGCATAATTAAAATTATAATTAAAGAAAAGCATGAATTTAAACATCTTTCTTTAACGAAAAGTGACTTTTTGTGCGAACTAAGAATTAAGTTACTAAGAATTGTGACTTTTTTCTTTTAAATTAACAACAACAGAAAATTATTTTCCAAATTGTTTCTTAAGTTTAAGTATGATTTATTGTACTTAAAAATTGTTTGCGTATTTTCCTTACTCCATGTGCTTAAATTTGGGAATTTAACAAAAACATCCAGCCACTGAAAAGTGACGCACACCAAGTTTCTGTGACGTATGCAAATAAATTGTGCTTTTTTTATCAGTTTTTGGAACAATTTTTAAACTATTTTGAACTAATTTTTGAAAGTAGGTACATTCAGTAGGTTATTCTCATAGGTACAGTTTGGTACAACCAGAAATGCAATCCGACATGTATTTTTTTTTTCAGATTTGCTTGACGAAAGAATTATGCTTGACTTTTAATATCGTTACGTACTATGTGTATTAGCCGTCGCTTCGCTCAGACAAATATTTACTCCATGTACTCTGATTCGGTTGTCTAAAAAAATATCCATCCGGTGAAAAATGACGCACACCCAATTTCACTGACTTATGCAAATAAATTGTGCTTTTTTATCATTTTTTAAAAATAACTTTTAAACTATATAGAACTAATTTTTGAAAGTAGGTGTATTCAGCAGATTACCTTCATAGGTACCTTCTGGTACAAACATAATCGAAATCCGACGAGTATTTCTTCAGATTTGCTTGAAGAAAGAATTTTTTTTACTTTTAATACCGTTACGTACTATGTGTATAGACTTCGCTTCGCTCAGACAATTATTTTTTATCTTGATACAAAAACAAACATTCTTGATAAAAAGAAAAAGTGCGCTTGTTGGCAAAAAGTATTATCTGAAAATTATGTTTAATTAAAAATCTATTTTTTTTCAATCAAACGTTGAAAAAACGTCTTTACATAAAATATATTTTTTTTATAAGACGCCTATAATAAAATAAATGCAGGAGGATAATATGTGAAAAGGTAATTTATTAAGTCATTTGACTGGCTAAATATCAAAGTAATATCGCATCAATTAGTATAATTCCACGAAGATTACACCATTTCGTTAGTAGTTTCTTTTTCAATATCTTAGCTGTTTCAGATATAACATATAATAACATTCTTTGAAGAATTCCAATTAGACCTAAAGTGTCTTTAGTGACATTTCATTTGTCGATGCTTCATGCATGGTGAACAAATAAGAAAAAAAAAACATGCGTTAAACATACATTATGAAATACTTTCCACCACTTCCTGAAATCTTTAACAAAATACAGGGAAATAAGTAACATAAGGTAGTACTGTCTGTAAGGTACTACTAACAGTATTAAGGTATTACTGCCATTAGCAAAATATGTATTCCAACATTTTTGAAGAGTCTGTATTTGATCTATCAGTTGATATACAGACTATATAATGGGGAAATTTAGTTGATCAAAAAAGCGCCTTCACTGGTTGAAATGTCCTTTCTGCAGTTTATACTAATAGATGGAATCATACTTGAATACTTTTGTTCAACGCTGTAGTTTGCTTAGTAAATTTAATACACGAAAGTATTTTGCTAAAATTTAGTTCAAACAAAAATGTTAGTAGTTAAAATTAATATCATTTACAATAGTTAAATCATTTAAATCACAAATCCAGAAATTTTCATCCATGTATGCGATTATGTACCCTGTTTTTTGTGTGACTTTGTATATTATTTTATATATATTCCAGATACATTAGTAAACTGAATGCAGTACGACGTTAAAATGCATAACTTATTTAAAAACCGACTTTAAGTAAATTACCCTCAAATTCAGTAACCTTTAAGAGATGTTTTATGTAACCTTGTATATCTAAATTTTGTAACTATTAGCATTTATACTCGTCATATAATATGCATACATTTAGAGAATTTTAAAAGCGCATATCATAATTTAAAATACATTTCATCCATCCAACAGCCATCATCCATATATTCAGTACTTTGGATAGAATATACAGTGTGTAATCTATTGTGTGTCCCTGAAATATTACACACTTTGTATTATACATAAAATAACTCATATTAAGCCTCAGCGACGTATATTAATTTAATTATACATAAAATCGCTTACCATAATTAAAATATTCACAAAAAATCCCCCCACTTTATTATTACGTAATAGAATTATTTTGTGTGAGCCTGTAAATTAATAATAACAATTCTTTTCACTGTATACTTTACAAAATGCATAGTTTTAGAGCACTTTGTAGATATATATACATTTGAATATGTTTTTCTGTGCTTGACATCTTTAAAATTCATTTTAAACGATTTTTTCCCATAAGCCGTAACATAAAGGGAAAATTTGATTGCCCTTGTAAATAAACTAATCAAGGTAGAAACTTAATTTTCAATAGGGATCGTGCTAGGGTAATCGTCAATAACGTCCAAAAGTTTAATGACAATCCGAGTATATTTACGAAAGTTAGAACGCGGACAGAGGGACAGACAAACCGAAAGCATAAACACTTTTCAAGTTTGTTGGAAAGTGTTAAAAATAATTGAATGACTGTTTTCTAATTTTTAAAATCTCTACATCTTCTGCTCATGTTCGTGAATTATTATAGCTCATACTTTCGAATAATAGATAATAAAAAATACCAGCGGTAACGTTAATGTGATTATTACGCCCTTCATAAGAAAAATAAATAAAGTTTAAATTCAAATAGAATAATTAGGATAACATAAATCAGTGTTGTATTTGTAAAAAAAAAAGATACGCGCGTTTTGCACAGGGTACATGCTCAAAGCAGAGGATATACTCTATAGTGTATATACTACAGTTTTCTTAGGAAACAGGGGTATACAGTGTTCTTAAAAAAATCAGAAATTATACTGCGTATACCTCCTTATACCCCCACTACATCCCTGTGATTATAATATAAATAGGGTAAGTCTAGGATAGTCGGTCGTAGAGGGGAGATGATCAATGTAAATATTTCCAAAACTTGATCACAGATGTAGTAAAAACTTTGGAAAGAATTTAAGGAGAAATACTTCATAGGAAATAGTTCAACAAGTTTACATTGTGTTTTTCGATTATAAATTGTATGCGTGATATTAATGTTTATTTAGTTTAATGATTCAATATTTTCTGTTGAAGTAGGTGTCTAAACATTTGGCATGACTTACGTTATTTATTTACTTTTATTAACCATACGTATAAGGCACGTATATAATCTAACCTTTGCGTCTAATTTTTAAACAAAGGCGTACACTGGCAGAGGGATATTTTGAATTGGGTTGCCATTCGTCATTCAATTTTGAGACAGATAGCCAACTTATATCAAGACGAAATCGCCATTTTAATTAATATTTCAAAAATATATGGAATTCGGATCTTAAACAAATATAACTATATTTAAGCAATTATATAATTTTTATGCTTATAATTTTAATTGATACAATTAATTAATTTTAACGAATACAAATATTTCACTATTATTAATATAATAGAGGGGCCTATTGATGTTTTTATTCAGAAGATATTAAAAAATATCGGAAACTTTATCCCAGAGACATATAAAGTGGATAAAGAAACCTAAATCAGAGAAAGAATCTATAATAATTGTGAGTGAAAAAAAACGGTATTTTCAGCTTCGAAAAAGGTTAAATGTATTAAAATTATCAGATTCTATTAATTCTGAATGAATAGGATTATATCAGGATCACCATGCTGGCTGTGGAAAAAATTATATATGAATCCTAAAAGGATGACTAAATATAATCCATAAGCTATCTGAAGTGATTACATGAAACGTGTAATCACTTTTACTAAGACTTTTGCCAAAAATGTGGTTAAATTTTAAGAAAAGTGAATGATTTGAATTTACACTTAGAATTTTGTTTCTTCAAATTTTATTCATTCATTTTCCTTAATATAATTATATTTTTCTAAATTTCTAGATGTTTTTTTATGCTTAACTGCATGAAATTCGTTTTGTGCTATTTTAACTTTTTCTTTTTTGTATTGTTTAATTTTGTGTATTGCCATCTTTGCGTGGCTTGAAAGAAAAATAGCCATTTACCATTTTAAATTCAGGGTTTTTTTTCAACTTTTTGTTCTTAATTTTTTTGTTCTTTTTTTGCTCAACACATGATGAGTATATGTATCAAAAATTTTAAATATGGATGAAATTTCTCCATTTTCATTCTAATAATTTCTATTTCAATCTTAGAAAACAATTGCTATCTATCCTAGATTTATCCTATATTGAGATTCATTGACATTTATTCTTTATGTGACAAAAAAATTCATAAATAAATAAATAAATAAATGAAAAAAAACTAAAATTAAAAATGCTACGTCATATTTATAAAAATTACACAAAATCCTTTTGTTTCAGGAAACAGTCAAAGAAGTAATTAAAACGAAAATTAACAACTTCTGAAAAGAAATTAAGAACTATTCAAGTTACACATCAGTAAGTCTAATTAGAGACTATCAATATATGTCTGTTTTCTGGTTGTCAAGCTTGTAAATTAAAGACGCTGCAGTAAGAAAAATCATTAATTGGAAACAACTTTGTGCCACTAGAAAATCAATCAAATGAAGAATAAATGATTTAGATGTACATTACTTTTCGTTGTTGCTATTTTCATATTATTCATTCTAGATTAAAGAAGAACACAAATATGTGTAATATAATATTATAAATATTCATTTCTAGAAATATTTAATTTAAAGGATTTTATTAATCTATATGTTATTATGCTTTTTTTAATTAATGGACTTTTGCATCTAATAAATTTCATCATATTTGATTAAATTCAGATTAAATATAAAATATTAAGCTGTATTTGAAACAATGCAAACATAAAAGCTTTAGAAATGCAGCAGTTTTTATCCTGTTGATTCGTTGTAATCAGCATCATAATACAGTATATTTCAATAAATTTAAATTCACATTAAGCTATATAAAATATTTTCTTATATTCTAAATTTAAGTATGGTTATTTTGGTTATCGTTCATCTATGCAATTTCTGTATTTAATTAAATTTATAAAAACTTTTGCTGAATGAATATTTTTTTATTAAATAAGATTAAATACGAATGAAATAATTTTTATTTGTTTCATTATCTTTATTCTTATGTTATAAATAATTATTTTAAAAACACCTAACAACATTATTTTAACAAAATACGGAAATTAGCAGCATACATGTATATAACATAATCAGTACTGTAGTGCAATATATTAATAAACTAATTTTAATAAATAATAAACTATATTAAAAAATGCTTTGCATTCTATAGATTTATACAAAAAAAAAAAAAAAAAATTAGAAAACATCTTTTATGTTGAATTAAAAGCTACATCTTGCAACAGTAAAATTTCCTTATAATTTGATGTATCTTATATTTATACCATGAAAAATAATAATAATAATAATAATATAATACATATATTTAGCAAAGAAATTATTTTATCATTGATTCTATATTTATCTGCATTTCTAATATTTTTACATTTAAATAAAACATGGCTCATGATGCATATATTTTGTTTAATAAATTAAAATCTCTGATTATTTAATAAAATAAAATTTGTGAAATGTCTTCGTTATTCAAGTATGTTCAAAAGTTAAAGTGTGTGCAAATAAATAGGTAAGATAAATTGGTTTTGAAATTTAACAAAGTGTCCAGCGTATAAATGTGTACAATATTCAGCATATCCAGGATGGTGAATTTACGTACAGCTACTTATGGAAAATCAAGATTAATTTTTAATTATTAAAATAAAATTCCTAGGAGTAAAGAACTTTAAAATCTGCAGTTATTGCTTTATAAATTACCGTATATCTCAGCGAATAACATGCACTTTCAACGCAAAAAAATACTTCATTTTCCCAGGTGTGTGTTATACGCCGAATATAAAAAGTTTAATGTAAAATCATAAAAAGAAAATATTTTATATTTTTAGAGTCATGTTTAAGTTCGTTTATATATCACATAAACAAAGAAATTTACAATATCTCTTTTCTAAGAAACTTAATTTTTATTATCATATAACACTAAAAGTTAATTGTAATCAACCTTATTTATATTTTCAGCAATGCCATCTTCTTTTTTATTACTGCAGTTTTAATGATTTGTCCGCACTGTTACTGTCATTTAGCCGCAAATAGTCATCCTTTGTACCATCAAGATTCTTAGGGACGGGTTATTTAGATTTCAAATGATAGAAATTGAGGAGGTCGGAAACGATTGCATTCAGACATTGCAAAAAATTATGCATTATTTAAAGTGGGGGAATCTAGTACTTCTGGTAAGTTTTCGTGTGGAAAACTTAATGCGTGTTATACAGCAATATATGTTTTAAATATAAAAAAAAAAATATATACTGAAATTAATTCTACGTGTTATACGATAGGGTGTATTATACGCCGGTATATACGGTATTCGCTTTATGAATAGATTGATGTTTTTATCTAAAATCATACAATTTCATATTTTGCTATTTAAGTGCATTTTAAAAAAGTGAGACTATTCATTTATCAACATTCATCAACAAACTGAAAAGTAATTTTCGTTATAAAGATTTCAATATGTGAATTTTACACTTTGTCGACAACTAATTGGAGAATGCAATCCGTTTTTTTATTAAACAAGCTTTATGGTTTTTCTATGCAACAATGAGAAATTGATGTAAAGTTAATAAAATTTGGAAAAAGATCAAGTTAAGCAAGTAAAAGTAATTGAAATTAGGAAGGGCTTTTATACAAATATCTGCCGTATGATTTATACGAATGTGTCATACTTTTAACATTAAATTTGATATAGATTTAATTTTTAAGGCGCAGATATAGAATAAAAATATAAATAATATAACACAAGAACCATTAACCGATAAAAATATTTTAAATAATAGTAATAAAGAAATACAAGGCATCCAAAATTTTTACTTACATCATCGATCCTCCATAAAAACTAAATGAAATATGATAGCAAATTTCGGTTTACATTATGTATAACATGTTTTATTTCTTCTAAAAAATTGTTTTTGCTTTCAGGTGTGACCAAATAAGATCGACTACTGGCGTTGGCAGCACCTTAGAAAAAGTCCTAGTGTGTGGACTGATTCATAGTGACGAAATCAAACACACAAGTCTAAAGGATTATCTACACAATGTATAGACATCACCCACTATTCAGGCACCACCCTCCAAAGGCTAGGTCTGAGTACTGACACAATAATCGTAGGTGGATTATTTGAACATATGTACTGCTGGTAGAATTTAGACGCCATAGTTTTATAAAAGATTTCTTTATAATGTTTAATATGTGAAAAATAAAGCGAAAAAAATAATTAAAAAGGATATACAGAATTATTTAGAGTAAAAGTCAAGGGATTGTACACGTAATGAAAAAAATCCGTCTTTAGCAGCCAGCAAAGTCGGATTTTTGCGTCAGCGCTCAGACCTAGTGTTCAGGGGCCTAGTTATCCAGGACCTGAATATGGGCGTGTTAGAAGAAGTTTAATGAGATCACTATCGTTCTTCATGAAAAAGACGCTGACTGGCTAGTGTTCTTAAAGCACCAAATATGCTCATATAAAGCTCTAGCATCATATAAAATTTTGAGTTGTGCTCTTCATTATATGACATTTTTTTTTCTAATTTCATCATAGTTACAATTTTTCTACAGCTATATTATGGAAACAACTGAGTAGGTGAAAGTGAACAGTTGGCGTAATTTTAGAAAATCTATTTTATTCCTTTGTTTAGTTCATAGAACATTTGAGAATTCTTTTTTTCTTCGGTTTTATGCCTATTATTTTGATTTAGAAAATGAGAATTAACACGTTAACGAAAGTAAGAGTTCAACGGACATAAAACGTTAAGATCATACATTTTTGTTTTATGCTCTTTTATGTATGTTTAATATTAAACAAAATTGTTTATTATCTTGACTTTTTAGCAATTTTATTTTCCAGGATAAAACGTATTTTCAAGAGCAAAAAATTGCAAAAATGTTTATTATTAATAATCTTCAGTAAATTATAATGTTAAAACCCACTTTTTTTCAAATTTTTGATTGAAATAGCTTTATTTTTTTTCAAAATGAATTGATATCAAGCTCATGGTAATATTCTTACATTTCTAAACGTTTAGATGGGAAAATGCGGCTCTTTTTAAGAGTTATTTTATTTTTTAAGACAATAATCATCGCACTTCATTCAGTTATTAATTATTTCACAACTGAAACTTTCTACAAGAAAAAAAAATTCGTAAACAAATTCTACAATTAAAGAATAAGAACATTTTTTATATTGCATTAAATGTTTGACACACAAATTCTTTTTCCATTGTCAATTATTAGCTGCCGAAAAAAAAAGATAAAAATCAAATTAAAAATTTTGCAAAATATTAAAATCACCACTCTACAAATTCTGAATAAACCAAATAGATTCTGAATAAACTAAATAGATTAAAAATCTTGCTGCAAAGTGGAGAAGAAATAATTCAGTAAAAATCTTAATTTTATATTATTACTCAGCAGCGAAAAGGTTAAACATCCAAGTAGTATGCAGAATTTTAGTTAAATTCAAAAACACATTTCTAAACTGAAAATGAAATTTCAACGATGACATTTAGTAGAATTTACTTTGTATAGATTATTGTAAGTGAAATTTATTATTTGTCCGTCTAAATGAAATTTAAACATCATATTCTACTGCGCGCAATATTTCGTAAGCTTCCAGTTCCATCAAGTCTGAAGTACATTCTTAAAGAGTTTTTCCACGTAGATCATAATATAATCAAATACTTTTGTGTGACCCATAAATGTGTGATAAATCTTGCTCCCCATATTTAACGGGAAGCATTTGTAATTACACCTTCGAAATTATCATTTTTATTATGTTTGTATGGAGCAAAAACCTTAAAATAGCCACAAACGATACTTTATTGACCGAAGTCTAGTAGAAACGTTTTGAGTTCTCTGTATACGTCTGTCAGTGATAAACATAACATATTCCACAATAAGTATATTTTATTGCACCTTGGAAATGCATATACGTTTCATCATATATAAAATAGTGTAACACCTTTAAAAACACCGCAAATGGTTTTTCTCCACAATACAAAATTTAACAGAATGCGTTTGACTTTTCCTGTAAATGAAAAATAGATGCTATACATTTTATCTTCAATGTTGAACATGCCATGCGAAATCTCATCAATACATCATTTGCATGGTAATAGGAGCATATAATGCAGTTGAAGCAAATACTGACAGACGGATTAGAGATCCCAATTCATAAACGCTATTTAACTATGTATGAAAGTATTAAAATATATAAACATTCCTTAAAACAAATTGAGTAACATTCAATAATAAATCATGAAAAATCTATGCAAAATAAGATTTTATTTAACAAAAATCTGAATTCGAGAATATTGACGTCTTTTTTTTTGTGTGTGTGTGAATAAGTTACTTAATTTCTTTTTAACAGAATTTGTTTGAATGTTAAAAGCTGATGATAAACTCTCCTAGAAAAGATTATTAAAATTTAATTAATAAATAATTGAATCATTTTCACTAGTCAAGTTTTTAAATTAAAAAAAAGTAAATATTAAAAGATATTTTGTCATATCTTGAATAATAAGCAAAATATTAGTATTTTTGTTTTAGCAAAACACATAATACCTTATAACGCTGTTACACAAAAAACGAAATAAAGCATTTTCTAGAGAAAATGTATCATAACATGTTGCTCTAGTAAGCGCTTCAAGTATTTCTGATTAAAGTATTGACAATAATGTATGTTATTTAGTTATTTAGGTTTGAGAATTGAAATGTAGCGAGTGTACAAAAATAAAAATAGTAAATTTCAAACAACTTTAGTCCATTAAAAATCAATTAAACGAGGAATAAATGATTTATCTCTACATTATTTTTCTTCTGTTACATTAGTTTTTGTTAGTTTAGAAAATTAGGTAAAGGGTCAGGCAATATTATATATATATATATTTTAAAGAATAAAACTAATGTAATTATGCTACGCATTTTTATCTGTTTTTATCTCAGCAATTCTGTTTTTTAAGAATTTAGTACTTTTTTATACATAGTCTAAACAATAAGGAAACGATTACAATATTTATTTTGTTTTCTTTTCTTTTTTAACACGTACTCTTTTTTAAAAAACGAAACAGCTAATCCTCTCTTAGATTTTCCAGTTGCTTAGATCTTACAGTTGCTTTCAATTATAAATCAAATAAGTATCTTCTATAAGATATTTAATTCGTATTTACTACAAAATCCGTTATATTATTATTTTTTAAGTATATTTGTTTTAGGTAGTCAAATTAAAAATTCGTTTTATAAATATTTGCTTAATTAATTACTACAAACACTTCATTAAATGAGTTTAAAATCAGACTTTTATATTTATTTGTTTCTCTCGATTTTATTTAAATATTTATATGATTATATTCTGTATGTAATTAAAAATTTATTTTTAATTAACTAATTGCCTCAACGGAATATAAACATTTAATATATTAACATAATTTTGTTAGTTATCCTTCTAATTTTTCATTTGATAAATTGAAAGACTTTTTTTATGTTGTTGAAAAATGTTTGTTATGTTGTCTTAGTATTAGGACTTTGTTGTTATTTCTGATCCATTTGAAAAAGATCAATATTTTTCTATGAACATTTTATCTGAATCATTTGTTTTTACATCAAATAAATAAATATTTTATTTTTTTATAAATGCCAATATGAATTGAGTGAACGAAACAAATAACATTGTTACGGATTTCAGAAAGTTACATAAATATCTGCTCAATATTACATTCTTGCTGTAACTGTTATCCTTCTAGTATGTGTCTCTATAACGTCTTTATGTTTTATACAAAAATTCAGATCATTATAATAGAAAAATTACAAGTATTTGGAAAGATTTTAAAATATAAATTTTTATGCCGTATTATTCTTAGTATTTTTTTTTTTCAAAATTAATTTTAGAGTTCCCAGTTTTAAAAATGTTGACACAAAACAGCTATTTTTACACACTTTTAACGAACTTCATCGACTGAAATCTTCCATTCAAATTTTAATACCTTTCCTGCACATTGTAAAAAAAAAAAAAAAAACTGTAAAGTTAATAAACTTTTCCTAAGAAACTGGGATTCCTATATTTTTTTTGTGCAATGGCAAGAGGAAAAATTGTTTTATATTTCTGAAAGGGGATGATGGTATGAGATTTTTGTCTTTAAACGGACATTAATTATTTTTTTTCTTCCCAGGAAGTTGGAATTTAAATGAGTGAAATGTATAATAACAAATATATGTGATAAAGATTGCCAAAAATTACATAAATAACCGCACGATATCGCATAATCAGAGCCTTTATTTACAATTATTTCAAAAATCCTGGTAAATATGGATGGTTCATTCAGGTAGGCCATTTTCTGTTTCTGTACGTGATAAAAGAATGATAATAAAGCGCGCTTTATGCAAAAATTAAATGTCAATAAAAAATTTGTGAGCTGAATTTAGAATGCAGCGCTATCACAGTGTTTTACGGAAACAAAAAAAAATCGCTATGGTTAACATATGTCAGCCTCTTACAAAAGCTCATAAGAAACTGAGTGAAGAATGTCGGATAAGGTTGTTTTTTTCGATGAGAAAAATGTTAATCTGGATGGAAGAGATGTTTTCGGTACTCCTTATATAATCTCCATATAGAAAAAGTAATTTTCTCAAAACGTGCATTTAGAGGTGGTTCTGTTATCGTCTGGGAAGGAGAAAAATTCCAATAATTCTGGTGCAGGGTAGAATAAATTCCCAAAATTATGCTGATGAATTGCTAAATGACGTGAAGTAATTTTTAAAATCCTGTCATATAAACATTCTGGTGCTAAAAGGATTTAAAATTTTACACTGAGAATACTTTTAAATTCCGTAAAAAAAGGATGTTTTAAATTTTGCTTATATTATATTACCATAATTTAAACTGAAATGTGAAAAAAATTAAAAGTTGAAAAATGTTTTTTTAATGTGTTAGAACTTAAAACAACGATTCCAGAACACTTTTTATTTTGTCTATGTCTTAAAAAATTATGGAGATATAGCAGTTTGAATTTTTCTTAAGGTTGACATTTTGAAACGATCTGATTTTTGTCACGTGAAAACAAGCGTATTTAGGAATCGATTTTGATGTAACTTGATGTGCACATAGTAAGTAATGAGGCCCTGACCGAGTTCGTTAGCCAGTTCCATCCACCATCTTGTTTCAAAATGGCGGCCAATTAATTTTTTTTGTAAATTTATAATTAAAAATTAGGTACAAAAAAGTGAGAAATTGAAAAAGATTTTGCTTTTATGCATTTAAGCTTGATACAAAGATTCCAGATCATTTTTTGTTTTGTATGCAACTTAAAAAATGGCTGAGTTACAGCACTTTTAATTTTTAGTGTTGCTCACATTTTAAAATTATCTGATTTTCGTCACGTGATAACACGCGTATTTATAAACCGATTTTGATGAAACTTTTTGCGTGCATAGTATATACCGATGTCTGGACCGAGTTCGTTGGTCAGTTCCATCCGCCATCTTGTTTCAAAATGACGGAATATTATTTTTTTAATTAAATTTTAAAATTAAGTGCAAAAAATAAGAAATTGAAAAAGATTTTTCTTTTTTGTGTTTGACCTTCACACAAAGATCCAGAGCATTTTTTGTTTCATCCATATCTTAAAAAATGGCTGAGTTATAGCACTTTCAATTTCCAGTGTAGTTAATATTTTGAAACGGTCTGAAATTTGTCACGTGATAAATACGCATATTTATAACCTGATTTGGATATAACTCCGTATGTACATAGTACATACCAATGTCTTGACCGAGTTTACTGTCCTACTTCATCCGCCATCTTGTTTCAAAATGGCGGCCATTTAAGTTTGTTCTTCTTTAAAAATCTTTTAAATGTATAATGATGTACAAACAAAAAATTTGAAATTGAAAAAAGGTCTTTCTAAAGTATTTATCTTAATAATGAATTCCGGAGTATTTTTTGCTTTGTCTTTATCTTAAAAAACGCCTGAAATATAGCAGTTTGAATTTCTATTGTGGGTAACATTTAAAAAAATTGAATTTGCCCGCGACAGCACTCGTATATATTTATCGATTTCGATATGAGTGGCATGTGCATTAATTAAGATTTAGACCAAGCTCATTCGTTTGTTTTATTCATCACGTTGCTTTGAAATGGAATACACTTCATGATATCATGGAATTTGGCGACTCTCCAAATCGCTGAAAATGAAACCAGGTTGAATAAAATTTAACCTAACTAATTTCTAAATATTCCTACTGATATTCAGTTTTGACAAAACTAGCATTCAGTCTTATAAAATCGTGTTCCACTAATTTGAGCTTCGTATGTTTGAATAATATTACTTAATTTAAAATAAATAAATAAATAAATAAATAAATAAGTAAATGAAAGCTACCTCTTCCTCCCGGCATTGCCGGAAGGACTTTTTTAATAGTCGCTTTGGCTCAGAATAATACTTTTAAAAATATGTACACCAATCAACCATATACAAAGACATGCAACTGGATTATAAATGTGCATTTATAGCAACTGATAAAATATATGATAATCGATTAAATTTATATGAGTTGTTTCTAATATTCTTTTCAAGTTCAAATAATTTATCCTTTTCTGTAATTGGTTCATATTTCTTTTCTGTGTCTACTCTTTATAGAGTCCGAATATTATTAATAAATTAAAATTTAAATTTTATAGATAAGGATAAAAACTAATATATTACAATAAGAGTGTATTTTCATGTATTAGAGGGTGACCCAGAATTTCCTGTACAAACTTAGAGGGGAGGAAGGAACCCCGTGAGGCACCACACTTATATAAGAAAGCATGGGCGATAACATCATCTTCACATGATAAACAGACACAACGACGCAATTGGGCTACATTGCAGAAAATAGTGCAAAATGCTTTGCATATAGAAAAAAGTATAGCTGGAGCTGTTAGAAATTGCACCCAGTGGCAGGGATGCATGAATGACACCTAAGTGACATGGGTTAGCGGATATTTGCGAATATTTGTAAATATTTTGGTTCTTCCTTTTATGGTAGCCGCAGAGATGTAAATTCGTGCCTTTAGGTTCATTTCAGAATTTACAGGCGTATCATACACAAAGCTCTTCATTGCATCCCAGAGAAAACAAACAAGTGATGTGGGTAAGAGGAATGCAATGGAGCAACCGTGCAAATCCAGTTGTTTCCAAAAGTCTGTCCCAAATAGTTATTTAAGCTCTTTGCGCAATGATATGGCATTTTCACATTCAAACCACATTTCGAGTAAACATGTGAGAGGACATCACAAAGCATTTTCAGAAAAGCCTCATGAATAAAAACGAGATACTTGCGTGCAACTAGTCGAGATGGTAATCTGTATGGTCCCACAATACTATACGTCACGATACCTGTATGCACATTAAAAGTGAAAAGTTTTCTACATTTCACGTCAAACATGTGAAAGGAATCACTAAGCATTTTCAGAAAAGCTTCATGAATCAAAAGAGATGCTCGCAAACGTCTTGTCGAGAACGTAATATTTACAATACCACTAATGTAATCGGCACGATACTTGTATGCACAGAAAAAGTGAAGCGTTACTGTGTGCCTCGTGATATAACTCTGTATGGGATGTTGTCCGTTTGATTCATGTTGATCGTTTGCTATGAACGTGTGCAATGAGGAATCCAACATTAAAATATCAAATAGAGTGGCATTTATCGATTGGACAGATCAAAATTTTGCACAAATTATAGCACTGCTCGAGTCTACCCGCACTACTCATCACTCCATCATCGATTTTGCAATCACCCGCAATTTTCCCTTCCCGTATACCATTCAAACAGTTAACGATTTGCCATCGGATCATCTCCCAGTTGTTCTTAGATTCGAAGTGGGCAACTACCAGCTAGATATCCCCCAGGCTTTCTCAGTGAACTGGGAGGACTTTGATCATGTCCTCGAGAACATGGACTTACCGCCCACTGAGATTCACTCTGCCGAGGATGTAACTTCTTCAATACAGGCATTTGGTGACTCCCTCCATAATGCTTTCCAAAAAGTTGCGAGACCTAGGCAGAGGGTGGTTGATGCATTTCGACTACCTGAGCACATCAGGGATTTGAAAAGAGAGAGGAATCATTTACGACGGGACTGGCAGACGACTAGGGACCCTATCATTAAATCTCATTTCAATAGAAAAAAACACCAGGTTTCTGCTGCAATCAGGGAGTTTAGTAACTCACACTGGAACACCTACATTGAGTCTCTGACAACTTCTGACAACACCATTTGGTCGGCAACGGCACGCATTCGTAGGACACGAACACACATTCCAGCCCTTAATGGCCCAAATAATATGGCCTATTTAAACACTGACAAGGCTGAGCTCATTGCTGACAGTCTTAGAAGCCAGTTTACACTTAACCAGGATGTCATCATTCCTAAAATGGTCGACATTGTAAATACTAAGGTTGAACATTTCTTAAACACTGAACATGATAACACGCTTAATCCTGCATTGCCCTCTGAGGTTATTATTTACATTGGGAATCTCAAAAAGAACAAATCACCAGGCCTCGATCGCATCTCTACTAATATGTTACTTCATCTGCCCCTTAACTTTATTTTCTTTCTTACTATCTTAATTGCATGCTTAACCTCCGTATGTTTCCTGACTGCTGGAAAAAGGCTCTGGTTGTCCCAATCCCAAAAGCGGGTCTGGACAGACATGCTCCTTCCAGCTTCAGGCCTATCTCGCTTCTCTCTTGCCTGTCTAAAGTCTATGAATACATACTCATGTGCCGTCTGAAGGAGTTCGTTGTCTCCAATTCGATTATTATACCTGAGCAATTTGGGTTTCGGCCCAAGCATTCGACTCAACACCAGCTTTGGAGAGTAACGGAACTCATTCATGAGGGTTTTAATCGTAATCATAATACTGGAGTTCTATTTATAGACATCGCTAAAGCCTTTGACCGAGTCTGGCATTATGGACTTATTTTTAAGTTAATTTTATACAGAGTTCCTCCCCAACTTATTTTTATTATCTGGAATTACCTTCGTGGTAGGTCCTTTTGTGTTAAAGTCAATAATTCTCTTTCTACTACCCGCATCATCGAGGCTGGTGTCCCTCAGGGGAGCCTTATCAGCACTTGGTTGTTCAACCTTTACATCAACGATATCCCACGCTGGATTCCCAACGTCCTCTTAGCATTATATGCGGACGACACGGCCATCTTGACTTCCAACATTTCACTTCAGACTGTGTTACTTAAACTCCAAACTTATCTTTTGGCACTTAATAATTGGCTTAGGAAATGGCGTATTAAAGTCAATGCAGCAAAAAGTGCCGCCATGATTTTTTCAAAGAAAGCTATCTCCCCAGGCACTAATCTTTCTCTCAATGGTGACAGCATACCCTGGGTCACCAACTATAAATACCTAGGCATTCACCTAGATTCCAAATTAAACTGGGCTAGACAGATTCAGGATGTACTTCTCAAATCTAACAAAGCCCAAGGTTCCCTCAAATCTCTGTTGGCTTATCACAGCCGTCTGTCAATTTCAAATAAATTATTACTTTATAAGTCCTTTATCAGATCAACCATGACTTACGGGTCAGTTGTTTGGGGATCGATCTGTGAAACTCAGATGCAGAAAATTCAAATCTTTCAAAATGCAGTTTTGCGTAGGATTTGTAAGGCGACTACGTGTGTTCGGAATGACGTCATACATGCTGATCTCAATATCAAGCCCATTGCTCAAGTTATCAAAAAACTTGCAATAAATTTTCATAGAGATCGCATTCTTATACCCAATGATGCGTTGCGATCCATCCAACCTTACAGTGTCAACGACACTCAGGGAAAGAAAAGACCGCTGGTCATCCTTAGTAGAGATGACGGATTTGCACCTCCATCGAAAAGAAGGAGGCGTGAACCCCCTTAAACGCATCATTGTGGACTTTCCAAATTCCAAAATTCATTTTCTTTTTGTTTTATCCTCCCACTAATTTAGCTAATGACGTCTTCCTGCCTCGCTTTTGGCACCGGGTAATATTTACCTTCCTAACTTGTTCCTAGTTACCTTGGTGATTAAAAAATTTAAATACTTGATTAATTTGTGTGATAGATAAAGTTTTGTTATCCTTTTTTAACTTGTTTAATTTTGTACATAGAAATTTATTTTTTAATTGAAATTGCTTGCATCATTATGTTTATCTGTTTGCATCGTGTATTCTATTTCTATCATTTGCATTGTGTCACCCTTATACTTGTCACTGATTTCATTATTTCATTTGGTAAATTCACACTACTGTGATTTAAAATAATTGAAATTTGAAAATTAAAATTACTTATATTATTGTACTTGTCAGCCCTTTCCCCCTCCCTGCCCTGGCATGTCTCTAAAACACAACTGCTTAAAGACCATCTATCGACAGCACATCATCTGCTCTTCACCACCGCAGCTGCCTGCGAGATGAACATTAGACTCTTTTTATCATCATGATGAACTCTGCTTAGATTGTCTCTTGTTCGATGGAAGTAAACATGAGCATCACGCCCATGTAGGTATTCCAATACCAATCGCCTTTTAGTCCACCAATGTTTCGCTATGTAATTATGTCTAATTTTGTTCCCTATGCAACTTTAAAGTCTATATATGAAATTCTGGGAATTCTTAATATTATATTATGTTCATCCAAAAATTCAGAATAAAGAAATAAATAACTAAATTATATAATAAATGAAAACTAAATAGCATGGGAGATTTCTGTCACTTTTGAAAAATGTGACTAGTAAATATATCTAAGAAATGTGTCTTTGCATTGATCCTTGTTTTTCAGTATCCAACAAAATCGGGACAAAATGCCATATAAATCACTGAAAATATATATTAATATATTTCATGTACATTATAAAATAACACGAACACTGAATGCCCACTATAAGTTACAATAAATATTTTAAAATATTGTTTTGCTGCTTAAAATGACGTGAGATGTTTAATTAAAATATTTAAATATGTGGCGTATTGAAATCCGTATTTTGTTTTCAGTTTAAGAGAAAAATTTTCAAGCTCTTATGTCAGATATTAAATTCAATAAAAAAAAAATAAAATAAAATAAAATAAAAAAAACCGCATAC
Organism: Maratus speculifer; assembly: GCA_964019185.1. Taxonomy (NCBI): domain Eukaryota; kingdom Metazoa; phylum Arthropoda; class Arachnida; order Araneae; family Salticidae; genus Maratus; species Maratus speculifer. The sequence goes on along the minus strand of OZ025294.1, from coordinate 160,790,932 downwards.
TGTATTTTATCTTTTGTTTAAAAAATTATACTATCAGAGCATAAGATTTCCCTGAATTTTGAATTATGTTTAAATCAAGTTCCTTTAAATGCTAAAAACAAAATATTTCATACTTTACAGTTCATAAGACGACTACAATTTTTAGCAAATATTTGAACGTTTTACTTCTCTCAAGTGAACTGAAATAAAAAATTATCAAATAGAAATTCTTCAAATTGTATTTATATAGTTATTAAATATTACAATATTTTAAATCATCGTTCCATTGCAAAAATTAATTTTCTGTTCTTTAAATTATTATGCCTTTTTTACTTCACAATTGTTCTAAACCTGCATTCTATTGGGAAGAGACACAGGTAATATTTCGACATTTAAAGAATTCGTTTAATGCAGCAATTTTCTCTCCCTAGTTCCGGTGTTCACTACTGATCACTGTCTTATTACGTATTTTTTATTTATTTATTTTTTATAGCTTGATGTATACTGGGTTACACAGTTAGAAACAGATAAGTAATAAATCCAAAAATTAACCGACTTGAATCAACTATAAAAAGTAACAATTTTTTCTTATTTAATTATAAACAATTAGCTAGCTAACAGTTTGTTAACGATTCACATCCAATATTCAGAATAATGATTTTGTATTAGCTTTTAAAAATGCCTTTCCCAGCAAAAAGCTGTAATTTGCTGAATAGAACACTTTTACTTAAATATGCATTGTATAAGGAATCATGTATAATTATATTTTGATAAGACATTTTACTGTTCTGCTAAGAAGATTAAATAAAAAATTGGATTATTTTGTTTCAATTTTCCATTTTTTTTCAAGAGCTATTTTCGAATAACATATATATATATATATATATATATATATATATATATATATATTTACTAAAAATAAGTGATTTTTGTTTTCATAGATTATTATTCATTAGAAACGTATACAGAGATTTTAAAATATGTATCTTTAAAAATAATTAGATACCTTTCATCTATTTTCGAGTAAATTACTGCTAACAACTTCACATAATTTTTTCGGAATTATCATAAATGAATGCAAATATGTTCAAAACCTGTTCTACATGCTTTAATTTTCCTACTGATGAGTTGTGACTATTTCGTGCTATTTCAAAATTATTCCTCTATTGCTTATCTAAATGACTCGATATTGAATCTACTAATTCATTATAAATTTTAATCTATCTGTGGATTACTATTATATCTGTTTCACGTGATCATTTACTGTGAAAAGTACATTGAGTGCCCAATCGGAATTAGTGTATTTTCAATTCATTTCGTTGTCATCGAGAAACAATTAATGTGAGATGAGAAATTTATTGCGAATGTCAAATCTTCTAATAACAGGAATGAAATTCGAACTAAATGATCTAAACTTATTAAGTTTATTTATTGTTAGGAAAATCAATATAATCAAGTGCGTAAAGAATACATTACAGAAATTGGATAAAAAAAAAACATTAAATATACAATCATGTTTCAAATAAATACAAGGTGTTCCAAAAATTACGACCCATTTCTTTAAAAACACTAATCTATAAAAAAATTTCCACAGCTGTTTCAAGAAATGTTGTCGTTAGAAGAAAAAATAGGCGTTGTTTCCTGGTAACAGGACGATAAAACTTTTAAAGAGTGGTGTCAGTTATACCATTGAAAATTCAAAAACTCTCACCAACAAGGGCCAATTTCAGGCCACGTGTGAACAAAAGCCGGTAGGATTGCGGAGTAAAAAAGTCATGGACGACAATCAATATCTGTTGATACCGTCAAGAACATTTGTTGAAAGAAGCCCACACTCACAAGTAGCCTGATATAGGCCTTGTTGCAGCTGTTTTCAATATTTTCGATGGTACAGGTAATGCTGAGAAATAATTGATGCACAAAGACATACATCAAATCTGATATAAAAACTTAAAATACAAAATATAAAATCAAAAGGATGAAAATATCAGTTAATGGCAAAATTGGACAATGGAGGTAAAAACAGAAAGGATTTTTGTAAGAAACAAAAAACATACCTTCGTAATTACAATACATATCAAACCATTTTATCATTCCTTCCAGGAAAAGGGCAAAAAATTATGAATTACAACAGATTTATGATAAAATTTAAAATGGGCCCAAAGGGATAAAACAGGGTTTTAAAAAGATAAATTTTTTTAGCTTCGTCAATTCACAAGATATAAAATTGACTTAAAATCATTAGAAATCTTCTTAATATTATCTAGAAATTTATATTGAAAGTTTTACATAGGTCAAACTTTTACATAATATAAATAAATTAATATCTAAATAAAAAAGAAAACAAAAAGAGGGGGAAATAAGAAAAAGATTTATAACTTCGTCAATTCACATGGTATCCAATACGTTTAAATTTAATACACATCTTCTTAATATTATCTACAATTTTTATACTGACAAGATTTTGATAATACCAACTTTTAGTGATGAAGCAAATTAAATAGAAATAGGAATTGAAGAATAAATTATCGTATTAAGGTCGTACTCAAATTCAAACATCTTATTTTCTGACTCATTTATAAAACTATTTTTGCTCTCTAACGCATCTGATTGACAGTTTCTCTTATTTTGAAACTATATAAAGTACCGTATTGGTCGAATTTTTTGATAGAAGTAGAATCTGTTTAGAATAAAGAATAAAGTAGAATAAAGTTTTTCATAGAACTAACTTTTACAGCATATATATAAATAAATACTTAAATAAAAAAGAAAACCCAAGGGAGGGGGGATTAATAAGAAAAAAATCTATAATTTCGTCAATTCACAAGGTATACAATACGTTTAAATTTATTACACATCTTCTTAATATTATCTGCAATTTTTATACTGACAAGATTTTGATAATACCAACTTTTACAGAGTAAGCAAATTAAAGAGAAATAGGAATTGAAGAATAAATTATTGTATTAAGGTTGTACTCAAATTCAAACTTCTTATTTTCTGACTAATTTTTAAAACTATTTTTTATCTTAAACACATCTGATTGACAGGTTCTCTTATTTAGAAACTATATAATGTGCCGTATTGATCGATTTTTTGATAAAAGTTTAATGAAATATTTGAGAAAATTATAAAGTGGGCATTTGGAACACAATACTACTGGAAAAGGCACACAATGGTCGTACTGAAAAAGAATATGTTGGAGAATCAAGCTCTTATTAACTCAACGAAAAATAAAAACACAGGTCGCTTATAAATCTATTCAAAAAGCTCATCAGCAAGTTTCATTTATTTTCTTTTTTAAATGTGTCAGAAAATTTTGAGTTATGAAGTGTGGTGAAATATATATATTGAATACTGTCTTAACATTATTCTGATAAAACCAATTCTTTCAGAAAAATGGAATTAAAAACTTGACATAAGCGGGAGAAAATAGATAAACTGGGTTTACCTTTAATCTAGATTTAAATTTCATTTAGAAATTAGCACAGCTCCGCAATCCACCTTTGCCTGTAGATAAAAATAGAAAGTTTTTTTTTTTTTTTGATATACTTTGGAGAATATGTACATTAACGTAAATGTAGATGGAAAAGAATTGTGCGAAAAAAGCGTTATGTATTAAAAATATATAGCCTTAGACCTGTACTGTTTTTTTATTGTATTTCAGTAAATTTGAATGAACATCGTGAAAACATCATTTAAACTACAAGAAAATTCAAAAGATATTCGAAAACTGCGTTATTTTTTTAAACTATAGAAAATTAATTAAGTGACGAAAGCGGGACACAATTCCCAATAAATTTTAATAAATGTCATGTGGTTTCATACAATGAAACTAATTGGAACCTTAATCTTTCCATACGATGAAACTGACTGGACCATTAATTTCATAGGAGAAATTGCAAAAAAGATTACTGTAAAAGAAGTATAGTGCTCTTTTTGAAGAGGTTGCTTTGTGTGGTTAGGAAATTAGGCAAAAAATAAAATTTTAACGCTAATTAAGATAACAATTCAAAGATTATTATATAAACGTGACAAAAGTTATTAATTTTAGCATATGATAATTAAAAGGAAAAATATGTCACAATAAAATATGCAATCATTAAGTTATTGAACCTGGCTTTAAATGCACATCAGATTAAAATTTTAAGTGTTTGATATCATAAGAATTAGAAAAAACAGCATTTGGAGAAACACTCAAATTTGTTTGCAATCGTTACCGTGATTACATGTCAGAAACTCAATTATTACTGTAAAAGATGTATAATTTTATAACGTTACCTGTTACATGTTATATGATATTATTGAAAGAATATGACTATACAAAAATTATTTGATTATTATATTTTCTATCTTCAATAAAGATAGCTTTATTTCGAAGTATGTTTTCCACTCCTCATAGTTTTCATGCTATGACACTTTTAATGAGACACTTTTTATGTCGTTCTGAATATTGATTTCATATTATTAATAGCCTTTTACTTGCATTCAATTAAGTCATAAATGTTCCAAAATAAACGTGGTCTGTTTTCCAATTGAGTTATTTATGAAAGTATGACTGAGGAATGTATCTCTTTTGACAATTAGCCCAAATATTGCATTTCATATTCGCTACAAATTTTATTCTGTTAATGATACAAAATATCAAAAATATAATTTATGGGCAATTTTACTCAAAAATTAGTTATTAATATTCCATATACACATTTTTAAAAATCAATTTCTCTTAAAAAATTTATGTTAGGGTACATTTTATTTTTCAATTATTTATTTCATTTTTAATCTACTGAAAAATTTTAAATATATGAAAATTAAATGTTCATGTGTGGATTAATAATAACTAACATTAGAACGAAATCAGCGTAAAATGAAATAGCAATCGTCATAGGAAACAATAATAAAAATATCAGGAACATAAAGATTACATCAGAGAAAAATTTTTTTAAAGTACAAGGAAGTTTTGAAAATGTAGTAATTTATTCTAAGTTTCAGTACATATTCAAATCGTTTTTCCTTCCCTTCTAGACACATATCCGCATAATTAATGATGTTCAAAAACTTGTTTTAGACTGACAGGCTATTTAAGGATAAATGCGTAATCGCTGTGATTATCAGTTAATTGTTCAAACTGCTAGTTTGTACTACTTACCAGTGATTTCACGGTATTTAGACTTTTTTAAAAGAATTTTCGTTAGAAAACTAAACATCGATAACGTAACTTTTTTCGGGAAATACATCTTTATGATGTTCGAAGAGATTTATAAAATCGCAAAATGAATTGTAGATGATAACATTCGTTGGACTAAAATGTAAGCAACAGATAGTCCCAACAGCCTTGTTCACAAAAGTCAAATTAGATATTTTTCTGTTAAGCAGTGATCAAATAATAATTTGCTTTGAATAAAATTAAAATAAAGCTAGTTTTGCTAATGTTGAAAAAATGATAAACTGAAAAGCGTGCTTTTATAGAATACTTTGAACAAAGTTTGGAATGCATTAGAGATTCATAAATATATGCAGGATAGATATGTAGAATACTTTTTCAAAATTTCGTACTTCAGTTACTTTTGTACGAAAGCGGGTGATATAATTTAAACATATTCATAATAACACAAGTAATTTATTCCATTTTTCAATATTGGGTGAAAAAAGTCCGGGCCAGGATTCGAACCAGGGATGTATTGGTTGAAGCCGCCAATGCTCTACCAAATGAGCTATCCCGGACACGAACACTGGAGGACTATTTCACCCAGTTAACCTCAACAATTACGTTATCTGGTCTGATACTCTGTATCAGTTCAGCAGAATAAATCGAAGGTCAGTATATGGAACTGCAGAAAATCGCTGCAAACGAAATTACATTAGAATAATTTTAAACACGATTATTCAATCGGTAAATTAATTATAACACAAGTAATTTTTTCCATTTTTTAATATTGAAAGAAAAAAATCTTTTTTCACCCAGCATTGAAAAATGGAAAAAAAATTACTTGTGTTAAAATTAATTTACCGATTGAATAATCGTGTTTAAAATTATTCTAATATTCATAATAGCCCGGTAGTACAAAAGCACAGAGAAAGAAAAAAAAATTCCTCAACGTCTGCAATTTTCGAAAAAATGCAAAATCCATCTGCAAAAAAATGCAACTCCAAAAGGACAATATATACCTGTTTAGGTATCTCAGCAGGCAAAAGATATAAGTATCCCAGATGAATAATTATTTTATAACCTATCTATATAATTAGAGACAAAAAAGCTTTCTGTCAGATGAGAGCACACATATTGACAAATATATTAAAAGCGTCATAGAATGAGAATTTTTCAAGACAATGGAGATCGTTTAATGCAATTTCGTCTGTCAATTTGTTATTAAAACTGAAATTAGGTTGCACTTTAATAACACTGATACCAAATAAAAGAATAAAAAGATTGAAGACACAGTGGTTCGGTACCATCAAAGAAGGAATTGTTTGTAAAATCAGATTTGGTCAAGCACCAGTTTTTGTGGCATATTAAGAAGACGTTAATATGACCGATAGTCCGAAAATAAGATTCCCCTTTCAAATGCGGACAGAGGTGTGAATGAAAGACAAAACATATAATGAAATATTAACGACAAGACTTTATATTACTTTTACACGCAAGTGACAAGTGAGTTAAGACATTTGCAATACTCCTTTATAAGCTTCAAAAAGACCTTTGAATGCAAAAGAAGTATTGAATCGCTTGAGTAATTTCAGCATTGCTTACAAAGCTGTAGTCAAGCATTGCTTTTGTCAGTAGTGATCGTGCATGCCCGTCCAGGTCTCGGTTTGTACAACACATGATGATGCCCCTCACTGAATTGGCGGCACTATCTTCGACACTATTTGTTATCCTTTTGTTTCGTAAACATATCTGGCCCATAGACTTCCACAGAGAGGCATCAACAAGTGTTAGACAGACCAATACCTGGACGGGTGTGCACCACCACTATAGACTAAAGCAATGCTTGACTAGAACTTTAGAAGCAATGCCGAAATCACACAAGCGATTTAACGCTTCTTCCGTATGCAAGGCCCTGATTTTTTGCTGGAGGTCTTTTTGAAGCTTATAAAGGGACATGGCAAATGTCTGAACTCACTTTTCTCTTATGTAGAAAACTAAAGTTACATATACCTTTAGTGTTTCATTATATGTTTTGAATTTAATACACATTTCTGTCCACAGTCACCTGGGGAAACTTATTTTTGGATTTTTTTTCTCGTAGTTGACTATATGTTAAAGGATCAAATGATAAACGGCGAATATTACGCTTAACTTCTAGGTAAAGGATTACAAAAATCAGAAAAAAACGTGAATTGCGTAAAAAATCATATTCCACCAGAACAATGCACGTTTCCAATTAACTGTGGTAACAATAAAAAAATGAATGAACCAAAGCATATTCTATTGTACCTTCCATTCTATTTGCCTAGTTTGGTTTCTTCTAATTGCCATCTATTTTTACGAAAAAAAGGTTTCTCCAGAGACGAAAGATATATAAAAGAAGCAAAAACCGATAAAAAGCATGATGCCTACATTTGGATTTCAAGAATCACACTGTCATGATGGCATAGTGGTTTTTGGACATCTTCGGATGCAGCAAATTAAATTTAAAGTAGGGTATCTAAAAAGACAAAGCATATTTGAAAAAGAAAATTTTCATTTTTCGTTCGATTTTAAGAGTGTTTTTTAAATCAACCTCGTATGTATGTATACCAGTTAATCTTTATTAATCACAGCAAATTTTACGCCAATTCTCTGCGTATAATAAAATCGATTTTGCAACTAGTGAGTTTTAAAAGTATCTTCGAACTTTTTTTATTAGTGTAAGAGTTACATAAAATATCAGTAACACTCATTTAGAACAACCCATACATAAAGTTAATTTAACGTTGCGAGATTCAGATAGTACAACCTATGACAATTGACCATTTAGTTTCACACCATACATTTACTTTCTAATTGATTTAAACAATGAAATTTGGATGTGACAATTGAGAATTTTTAAACATATTGCTTTATCTTTATGAATATCATATACATGTATTAAAATTCCATATAGATATATTGCGTTCAAAGATAAAGATTATGGGTCCACATAAAGGTTAGTTTACAGGAGATTAATCGCACATGAAAATCAGAAAGCAGAGTAAGACATAAAAGAAAGTAAAATATGTTTATAACACTTTTAGATGATTTTAAAAAGGACAATAGAGCCCTTTAACAAGGCAAACAAGAGAAATCTCTCATAATAAAAGGACTGTTAAAATAATGAAGCAATGAAACCATAACCAAATGGTTCAGTCTAATGTAATGTGCGATTACATAATTCTAACAATAAATATTTTCCTATCAAATTGCTGTTTTTATTTTTCTTACTTCTTCCGAGTGATAAAAAATATTAGAAGATTCCTTTGCAAGCCTTTAGGACAGTTTCTGAAACTATCTGCAGTGATTATGCATATTAAGGTCTTAAACATTGCTTAATAACTTAATTTATAACTTCATTTAAAATTCATATAAATTATTTGTTATTTTTTATTTAAATTATATTTGTAGTTTAAATAATTGAATAATTTTAATAAATGATTAGATAAATTTATCTTTGGGAATCATCCATATCCAACAGTTCGAAATGATTATATCAAAACTTTTTACTTTTGAAATTAGACATACATTTAATGATTTTATATATATAACTGTTGTTCACTAACTAATTTTATCTTATGTATCAAAAAGTAAAAAATAATAATATAAAACATTTTACTTTGAAACTAGATATGCATTTAATGATTTTAGGAATTTATTTCTTGTTTCATAACTAAATTCATTTGAGAATTTCATATTGATGTTTTAATATAATGTAATCTGAATAGGTGTATGCTTGCCTTATAAATTAAATCCAAATTTCAGAAAACAATCACTTGTCCAATATTGCATTCATGTTCTAATCGATTATCAGTTTTAACTCCGCAGAAAATGAATTATGATTATTTCCGTAATTATTGAACTACGATTCAATCTAATGAATTATTGGAGTTAAATATTGATTTTATCTTACGTTAAAAGCATAGCTGGAAATTATCAAGATGACTGAATTGAAAAAGTTAAATATTGTTTATATTTATTATAGTGTTTATAAAAGTTTGTTTCCTGAAATGTAAATGAAATGTAAGGAAAATCACTAACAAAACTAAATAGTGTTGATGTCAGACACTTTCCTTCGGGGGAGACTTCAGAGGTACAGGCGGGGGGGGGGGGACAATATAGAGTTCCGGAGGGGAATTGCTCTTTTTGAACATTAAGTACTAGAGATCTCAAATTTTAGGAGGGAAACATTTCATTACCCCGAGGAGAATGTCCTCCCGGGCCACCCCCGATATTTAAAACTGTAACTAAAACTAAAAAATACAATTAAATAATTATATAAACACATTAGAATGATAAATTTGTTATTAAACTATTTTGGTTCTCAGAATTTATTATAGTAATACAAGGTGGTGTTAATTAAACTGACAATACTCAGAATTTTCTGCAGCGCAATCTAACAGACAGAATGAAGGCAGATTTTGAAAAAATGTTAAAGAAAAAAGGGAAGAAAGGATTTCGCAAAAAAAAAAATTATTTCCAAAAATCATGGTTAGGGAAATATGTGGCGCAGTTTAACTGAGAAGTAAGATTTAAAAATTGCAGAACGAATACTAAAATGTTTAAATGGTTAAATAAAAAGTAATTTTATTTCAGCATTCATTGTGCGTTTTTTAAAAACTCTTTTTTCTGTTACACAGCGTCACATATTAGCCAAAGTGTCAATCTTGGCCAAAGTGTCAAGATGGCCATGTAGCCATCACAAAGTCCTTGCGGTGGCTTTTGTAATATTTTTATCGGTATCTTTTGTCCTCGAATATATTTAATCATCTTTCAAAATATGGTGTCGTTCTCTCAATTAGATTGCGCTACAGAACACTCTGAGTACTGTAAGATTGATTACAGCCAAATTGTGTGTCTGGATTATTAGTGAGGGAGCTGAATAAAATTTCAAATGAAGTGCTGTAAAGTGCAACGAAAATTACTAACATAACTGAAACTAAGAAATGCAATTAAATAAACACGTTAAAATTATAAATTTCTTACAAGCCTGTTTCTTTTCTTGTTCTTGTTTCATAAAGGCTGTATTTAAACTGACAGTATTCAAAGTGTTCTGTAAAAATATCTGATTGAGAGAATGACGCAAAATATTGTAAGAATATTAAATAAGAAAGGGATGAAGCAGTTCGTGAAAATAAAAATTATTTTCAAAATTCACCGCTAGTGGAATATGAGTCGCTGTGTAGAGGCTAAAAATTACAGAAACAATACGAAAATTGTTAAGTGTTCTAAATAAAATTTCATATAATTCAGGATTGATTATGCATAGTTTTTAACTCTTTTTTCTGTTACACAGCGCCATATTCTCCTAGCGGTGATTTTTGTAACTATTTATAAAATATTACGGAATCCTTCGTCCTCAGTTTTGTTTAATCTTCTTGCAAAAAATGGCGTCTTCTTCTTAATTAGATCATACTACAGACCACTCCAACTACTGTCAGTTTAATTATAGCTAACTTGTATATCTAGATTATTAGTGAGAAATTCTAGTAAAATCACAAATAAAGTGCTAATGAAAAATAAAAGAATAAAACGTTGACAAAAATATAATATGATGTTACATTGATATTTTTAAAATTCTTAATGGAAGGTATACCCGTGACGTCACAATTGATAAAATTTTGAAATTTATCTTCTCGAATCGAAAGAAAGAAAAAGGTACATTTCTTTACGGATTAATTTCTGGAAAAAAATGCTCTACTATTCATATTCTCTTAAGTGTAAACGAAATTTTACATAATCGTCTGCTTGATAAAAGTTTAAAAAAATATTCCTGTGAGGTTACAATTGGTAAAATTGCGGATTTTAACCTCGAAAAACATGTAGGGTCCATTTATATATTTCATTTTGTCATAAAGCATGAAAATCTTCAATTGAAAATAAACTAGCGGCCTGCCCTCGCTTTGCTTCGGGTAGAGCAAGTCGCCCAGTCCCGTGCCATTACAGACACCAAAAATTGTTACTACCACTTCATCCCATTACATTCAACTACTAAAAACATTATCCTCCTTTTAAGTAGTCGGGTAAAAAGTAGCCTTTATGTTAATCTAAGGTTTCAGATACTTCCATACAAAATTTCATAAAAATCGATCCATCCGTTCTTGAGTTATAAAAGGCGTAACTAACACAACTTTGTTTTATGTATATAGATTATAATCAAAAGTATTCGCAGCGCACGTGATATAAGGATTTTTTAAGGTCATTTTTCTACACCTTGGGTTACATTATTGGCATTTTAGTAAGGTACCCTAATATTTTGAAAAGATAATATAGCCTATATTCACCAGAAATAGTGTAGCTTTCCATTGGTAAAGAAATTTTTCAAATCCGTCAAGTACTTTCCGAGCCTATTCAATTCAAACAATCAAATCTTTCCTCTTTATAATATTAGTATAAATAATCAATAGTATTCGCAGCGCACGCGATTTAAGAACTTTTTAACGTTATTTTTCTACACCTTGGGTTATATTAATGGTATTTTAGAAAGGACCCTTAATTTTTTTTTTGAAAATATAATAGGGCATATGCTCACCAGAAATAGTGTAGATTTCCAATGGTGAAAGAATTTTTCAGATCCGTCAAGTAGTTTCAGAGCCTATTCAATTCAAACAAACAAACAATGCAATATTTCCTCTTTATAATATTAGTATAGGTAATCAATAGTATTCGCAGCGCACACGATGTAAGGATTTTTTAACGTCATTTTTCCACAACTTTGGGTTACATTAATCGTATTTTAAAAAGGACCCTTTTTTTTCTTCTTTTTGAAAAGATAATATATCCTATGTTTACCGGAAATAATGTAGCTTTCCAATGGCGAAAGAATTTTTCAAATCCGTCAAGTAGTTTCGGAGCCTATTCAATTCAAACAAACAAACAATCAAAACTTTCCTCTTTATAATATTAGTATAGATAAGGATTGAAAATTTCAGGTTTTTGCGCCGAACACACCGCCAAATCAGGAAAATGTGAAGTATCTCGCGAACTACTGAACTTAAAAGAATTTGCTTGGTACCATTCGATTCAGCATGCAAAAATACACTAAAATATGTTATCAGTTGAAAAATAACTGCAAAAGCCGATTTTTAAGGAGTTTTTTAAAAGTTCGTTCCTTTTTTTAACCCCCTTAGGGGTGGAATTTTCGAAAATCCCTTTTTAGCGGCAATTGATGATATCAGAAGTATTTTTACCCCAATTTTCAAGATTTCAGTTTCGGCAGATTTTTTTGTGCAGTGATTAATACGAAATCCAGACTTTCTTTTATATATATAGATAAGAATTCAAAATTTTAGGTTTTTGCGCCGAAGACACCGCCAAATCAGGAAAATGTGAAGTATCTCGCGAACTACTGAACTTAAAAGAATTTGCTTGGTACCATTCGATTCACCATGAAAAAATACACTAAAATATGTTATCAGTTGAAAAATAACTACAAAAGCCGATTTTTAAGGAATTTTTTTTAAGTTCGTTCCTTTTTTTAACCCCCTTAGGGGTGGAATTTTCGAAAATCCCTTCTTAGCGGCACTCGATGATATCAGAAGTATTTTTACCCCAATTTTCAAGATTTTAGGTTCGGCAGATTTTTTTGTGCTGTGATTAATACGAAATCTTGACTTTCTTTTATATATATAGATAAGGATTGAAAATTTCAGGTTTTTGCGCCGAAGACACCGCCAAATCAGGAAAATGTGAAGTATCTCGCGAACTACTGAACTTAAAAGAATTTGCTTGGTACCATTCGATTCAGCATGAAAAAATACACTAAAATATGTTATCAGTTGAAAAATAACTACAAAAGCCGATTTTTAAGGAATTTTTTAAAAGTTCGTTCCTTTTTTTAACCCTTTTAGGGGTGGAATTTTCGAAAATCCCTTCTTAGCGGCACTCGATGATATCAGAAGTATTTTTACCCCAATTTTCAAGATTTTAGGTTCGGCAGATTTTTTTGTGCTGTGATTAATACGAAATCCAGACTTTCTTTTATATATATAGATAAGGATTGAAAATTTCAGGTTTTTACGCCGAAGACACCGCCAAATCAGGAAAATGTGAAGTATCTCGCGAACTACTGAACTTAAAAGAATTTGCTTTGTACCATTCGATTCAGTATGAAAAAATAAACTAAAATATGTTATCAGTTGAAAAATAACTACAAAAGCCGATTTTTAAGGAATTTTTTAAAAAGTTTGTTCCTTTTTTTAACCCCTTAGGGGAGGAATTTTCGAAAATCCCTTCTTAGCGGCAGTCGATGTTATCAGAAGTATTTTTACTCCAATTTTCAAGATTTTAGGTTTGGCAGATTTTTTTGTGCTGTGATTAATACGAAATCCAGACTTTCTTTTATATATATAGATAAGGATTGAAAATTTCAGGTTTTTGCGCCGAAGACATCGCCAAATCATGAAAATGTGAAGTATCTCGCGAATTAATGAACTTAAAAGAATTTGCTTGGTACCATTCGATTCAGCATGAAAAAATACACTAAAATATGTTATCAGTTGAAAAATAACTACAAAAGCCCACTTTTATGGAATTTTTTAAAAGTTCGTTCCTTTTTTCAACCCCTTAAGGGTGGAATTTTCGAAAATCCTTCTTAGCGGCAGTCGATGATATCCGAAGTATTTTTACCACAATTTTCAAGACTTTAGGTTTGGCAGAATTTTTTGGGCTGTGATTAATACGAAATCCAGATTTTCTTTTATATATATAGATAAGGATTGAAAATTTCAGGTTTTTACGCCGAAGACACCGCCAAATCAGGAAAATGTGAAGTATCTCGCGAACTACTGAACTTAAAAGAATTTGCTTTGTACCATTCGATTCAGTATGAAAAAATAAACTAAAATATGTTATCAGTTGAAAAATAACTACAAAAGCCGATTTTTAAGGAATTTTTTAAAAAGTTTGTTCCTTTTTTTAACCCCTTAGGGGAGGAATTTTCGAAAATCCATTCTTAGCGGCACTCGATGATATCAGAAGTATTTTTACCCCAATTTTCAAGATTTTAGGTTCGGCAGATTTTTTTGTGCTGTGATTAATACGAAATCCAGACTTTCTTTTATATATATAGATATGGATTGAAAATTTCAGGTTTTTGCGCCGAAGACACCGCCAAATCAAGAAAATGTGAAGTATCTCGCGAACTACTAAACTTAAAAGAATTTGCTTCGTACCATTCGATTCACCATGAAAAAATACACTAAAATATGTTATCAGTTGAAAAATAACTACAAAAGCCGATTTTTAAGGAATTTTTTTTAAGTTCGTTCCTTTTTTTAACCCCCTTAGGGGTGGAATTTTCGAAAATCCCTTCTTAGCGGCACTCGATGATATCAGAAGTATTTTTACCCCAATTTTCAAGATTTTAGGTTCGGCAGATTTTTTTGTGCTGTGATTAATACGAAATCCAGACTTTCTTTTATATATATAGATAAGGATTGAAAATTTCAGGTTTTTGCGCCGAAGACACCGCCAAATCAGGAAAATGTAAAGTATCTCGCTAACTACTGAACTTAAAAGCATTTGCTTGGTACCATTCGATTCAGCATGCAAAAATACACTAAAATATGTTATCAGTTGAAAAATAACTACAAAAGCCGATTTTTAAGGAATTTTTTAAAAAGTTTGTTCCTTTTTTTAACCCCTTAGGGGAGGAATTTTCGAAAATCCATTCTTAGTGGCACTCGATGATATCAGAAGTATTTTTACCCCAATTTTCAAGATTTTAGGTTCGGCAGATTTTTTTGGGCTGTGATTAATACGAAATCCAGATTTTCTTTTATATATATAGATAAGGATTGAAAATTTCAGGTTTTTACGCCGAAGACACCGCCAAATCAAGAAAATGTGAAGTATCTCGCGAACTACTGAACTTAAAAGCATTTGCTTGGTACCATTCGATTCAGCATGCAAAAATACACTAAAATATGTTATCAGTTGAAAAATAACTACAAAAGCCGATTTTTAAGGAATTTTTTAAAACTTCGTTCCTTTTTTTAACCCTCTTAGTGGTGGAATTTTCGAAAATCCCTTCTAAGCGGCACTCGATGATATCAGAAGTATTTTTACCCCAATTTTCAAGATTTTAGGTTCGGCAGATTTTTTTGTGCTGTGATTAATACGAAATCCAGACTTTCTTTTATATATATAGATAAGGATTGAAAATTTCAGGTTTTTGCGCCGAAGACACCGCCAAATCAGGAAAATGTAAAGTATCTCGCTAACTACTGAACTTAAAAGAATTTGCTTGGTACCATTCGATTCACCATGAAAAAATACACTAAAATATGTTATCAGTTGAAAAA
Source organism: Maratus speculifer (assembly GCA_964019185.1). Classification (NCBI taxonomy): domain Eukaryota; kingdom Metazoa; phylum Arthropoda; class Arachnida; order Araneae; family Salticidae; genus Maratus; species Maratus speculifer. Next base: position 160,775,476 of record OZ025294.1, on the reverse strand, counting down.
TAACTACAAAAGCCGATTTTTAAGGAATTTTTTTTAAGTTCGTTCCTTTTTTTAACCCCCTTAGGGGTGGAATTTTCGAAAATCCCTTCTTAGCGGCACTCGATGATATCAGAAGTATTTTTACCCCAATTTTCAAGATTTTAGGTTCGGCAGATTTTTTTGTGCTGTGATTAATACGAAATCTTGACTTTCTTTTATATATATAGATAAGGATTGAAAATTTCAGGTTTTTGCGCCGAAGACACCGCCAAATCAGGAAAATGTGAAGTATCTCGCGAACTACTGAACTTAAAAGAATTTGCTTGGTACCATTCGATTCAGCATGAAAAAATACACTAAAATATGTTATCAGTTGAAAAATAACTACAAAAGCCGATTTTTAAGGAATTTTTTAAAAGTTCGTTCCTTTTTTTAACCCTTTTAGGGGTGGAATTTTCGAAAATCCCTTCTTAGCGGCACTCGATGATATCAGAAGTATTTTTACCCCAATTTTCAAGATTTTAGGTTCGGCAGATTTTTTTGTGCTGTGATTAATACGAAATCCAGACTTTCTTTTATATATATAGATAAGGATTGAAAATTTCAGGTTTTTGCGCCGAAGACACCGCCAAATCAGGAAAATGTAAAGTATCTCGCGAACTACTAAACTTAAAAGAATTTGCTTTGTACCATTCGATTCAGTATGAAAAAATAAACTAAAATATGTTATCAGTTGAAAAATAACTACAAAAGCCGATTTTTAAGGAATTTTTTAAAAGTTCGTTCCTTTTTTCAACCCCTTAAGGGTGGAATTTTCGAAAATCCTTCTTAGCGGCAGTCGATGATATCCGAAGTATTTTTACCACAATTTTCAAGACTTTAGGTTCGGCAGAATTTTTTGGGCTGTGATTAATACGAAATCCAGATTTTCTTTTATATATATAGATAAGGATTGAAAATTTCAGGTTTTTACGCCGAAGACACCGCCAAATCAGGAAAATGTGAAGTATCTCGCGAACTACTGAACTTAAAAGAATTTGCTTTGTACCATTCGATTCAGTATGAAAAAATAAACTAAAATATGTTATCAGTTGAAAAATAACTACAAAAGCCGATTTTTAAGGAATTTTTTAAAAAGTTTGTTCCTTTTATTAACCCCTTAGGGGAGGAATTTTCGAAAATCCATTCTTAGCGGCACTCGATGATATCAGAAGTATTTTTACCCCAATTTTCAAGATTTTAGGTTCGGCAGATTTTTTTGTGCTGTGATTAATACGAAATCCAGACTTTCTTTTATATATATAGATATGGATTGAAAATTTCAGGTTTTTGCGCCGAAGACACCGCCAAATCAAGAAAATGTGAAGTATCTCGCGAACTACTAAACTTAAAAGAATTTGCTTCGTACCATTCGATTCACCATGAAAAAATACACTAAAATATGTTATCAGTTGAAAAATAACTACAAAAGCCGATTTTTAAGGAATTTTTTTAAAGTTCGTTCCTTTTTTTAACCCCCTTAGGGGTGGAATTTTCGAAAATCCCTTCTTAGCGGCACTCGATGATATCAGAAGTATTTTTACCCCAATTTTCAAGATTTTAGGTTCGGCAGATTTTTTTGTGCTGTGATTAATACGAAATCCAGACTTTCTTTTATATATATAGATAAGGATTGAAAATTTCAGGTTTTTGCGCCGAAGACACCGCCAAATCAGGAAAATGTAAAGTATCTCGCTAACTACTGAACTTAAAAGCATTTGCTTGGTACCATTCGATTCAGCATGCAAAAATACACTAAAATATGTTATCAGTTGAAAAATAACTACAAAAGCCGATTTTTAAGGAATTTTTTAAAAAGTTTGTTCCTTTTTTTAACCCCTTAGGGGAGGAATTTTCGAAAATCCATTCTTAGCGGCACTCGATGATATCAGAAGTATTTTTACCCCAATTTTCAAGATTTTAGGTTCGGCAGATTTTTTTGGGCTGTGATTAATACGAAATCCAGATTTTCTTTTATATATATAGATAAGGATTGAAAATTTCAGGTTTTTACGCCGAAGACACCGCCAAATCAAGAAAATGTGAAGTATCTCGCGAACTACTGAACTTAAAAGCATTTGCTTGGTACCATTCGATTCAGCATGCAAAAATACACTAAAATATGTTATCAGTTGAAAAATAACTACAAAAGCCGATTTTTAAGGAATTTTTTAAAACTTCGTTCCTTTTTTTAACCCTCTTAGTGGTGGAATTTTCGAAAATCCCTTCTAAGCGGCACTCGATGATATCAGAAGTATTTTTACCCCAATTTTCAAGATTTTAGGTTCGGCAGATTTTTTTGTGCTGTGATTAATACGAAATCCAGACTTTCTTTTATATATATAGATAAGGATTGAAAATTTCAGGTTTTTGCGCCGAAGACACCGCCAAATCAGGAAAATGTGAAGTATCTCGCGAACTACTAAACTTAAAAGAATTTGCTTTGTACCATTCGATTCAGTATGAAAAAATAAACTAAAATATGTTATCAGTTGAAAAATAACTACAAAAGCCGATTTTTAAGGAATTTTTTAAAAGTTCGTTCCTTTTTTCAACCCCTTAGGGGTGGAATTTTCGAAAATCCCTTCTTAGCGGCACTCGATGATATCAGAAGTATTTTTACCACAATTTTCAAGACTTTAGGTTTGGCAGAATTTTTTGGGCTGTGATTAATACGAAATCCAGATTTTCTTTTATATATATAGATAAGGATTGAAAATTTCAGGTTTTTACGCCGAAGACACCGCCCAATCAGGAAAATGTGAAGTATCTCGCGAACTACTGAACTTAAAAGAATTTGCTTTGTACCATTCGATTCAGTATGAAAAAATAAACTAAAATATGTTATCAGTTGAAAAATAACTACAAAAGCCGATTTTTAAGGAATTTTTTAAAAGTTCGTTCCTTTTTTTAACCCTTTTAGGGGTGGAATTTTCGAAAATCCCTTCTTAGCGGCACTCGATGATATCAGAAGTATTTTTACCCCAATTTTCAAGATTTTAGGTTCGGCAGATTTTTTTGTGCTGTGATTAATACGAAATCCAGACTTTCTTTTATATATATAGATAAGGATTGAAAATTTCAGGTTTTTGCGCCGAAGACACCGCCAAATCAGGAAAATGTAAAGTATCTCGCGAACTACTAAACTTAAAAGAATTTGCTTTGTACCATTCGATTCAGTATGAAAAAATAAACTAAAATATGTTATCAGTTGAAAAATAACTACAAAAGCCGATTTTTAAGGAATTTTTTAAAAGTTCGTTCCTTTTTTCAACCCCTTAAGGGTGGAATTTTCGAAAATCCTTCTTAGCGGCAGTCGATGATATCCGAAGTATTTTTACCACAATTTTCAAGACTTTAGGTTCGGCAGAATTTTTTGGGCTGTGATTAATACGAAATCCAGATTTTCTTTTATATATATAGATAAGGATTGAAAATTTCAGGTTTTTACGCCGAAGACACCGCCAAATCAGGAAAATGTGAAGTATCTCGCGAACTACTGAACTTAAAAGAATTTGCTTTGTACCATTCGATTCAGTATGAAAAAATAAACTAAAATATGTTATCAGTTGAAAAATAACTACAAAAGCCGATTTTTAAGGAATTTTTTAAAAAGTTTGTTCCTTTTATTAACCCCTTAGGGGAGGAATTTTCGAAAATCCATTCTTAGCGGCACTCGATGATATCAGAAGTATTTTTACCCCAATTTTCAAGATTTTAGGTTCGGCAGATTTTTTTGTGCTGTGATTAATACGAAATCCAGACTTTCTTTTATATATATAGATATGGATTGAAAATTTCAGGTTTTTGCGCCGAAGACACCGCCAAATCAAGAAAATGTGAAGTATCTCGCGAACTACTAAACTTAAAAGAATTTGCTTCGTACCATTCGATTCACCATGAAAAAATACACTAAAATATGTTATCAGTTGAAAAATAACTACAAAAGCCGATTTTTAAGGAATTTTTTTAAAGTTCGTTCCTTTTTTTAACCCCCTTAGGGGTGGAATTTTCGAAAATCCCTTCTTAGCGGCACTCGATGATATCAGAAGTATTTTTACCCCAATTTTCAAGATTTTAGGTTCGGCAGATTTTTTTGTGCTGTGATTAATACGAAATCCAGACTTTCTTTTATATATATAGATAAGGATTGAAAATTTCAGGTTTTTGCGCCGAAGACACCGCCAAATCAGGAAAATGTAAAGTATCTCGCTAACTACTGAACTTAAAAGCATTTGCTTGGTACCATTCGATTCAGCATGCAAAAATACACTAAAATATGTTATCAGTTGAAAAATAACTACAAAAGCCGATTTTTAAGGAATTTTTTAAAAAGTTTGTTCCTTTTTTTAACCCCTTAGGGGAGGAATTTTCGAAAATCCATTCTTAGCGGCACTCGATGATATCAGAAGTATTTTTACCCCAATTTTCAAGATTTTAGGTTCGGCAGATTTTTTTGGGCTGTGATTAATACGAAATCCAGATTTTCTTTTATATATATAGATAAGGATTGAAAATTTCAGGTTTTTACGCCGAAGACACCGCCAAATCAAGAAAATGTGAAGTATCTCGCGAACTACTGAACTTAAAAGCATTTGCTTGGTACCATTCGATTCAGCATGCAAAAATACACTAAAATATGTTATCAGTTGAAAAATAACTACAAAAGCCGATTTTTAAGGAATTTTTTAAAACTTCGTTCCTTTTTTTAACCCTCTTAGTGGTGGAATTTTCGAAAATCCCTTCTAAGCGGCACTCGATGATATCAGAAGTATTTTTACCCCAATTTTCAAGATTTTAGGTTCGGCAGATTTTTTTGTGCTGTGATTAATACGAAATCCAGACTTTCTTTTATATATATAGATAAGGATTGAAAATTTCAGGTTTTTGCGCCGAAGACACCGCCAAATCAGGAAAATGTGAAGTATCTCGCGAACTACTAAACTTAAAAGAATTTGCTTTGTACCATTCGATTCAGTATGAAAAAATAAACTAAAATATGTTATCAGTTGAAAAATAACTACAAAAGCCGATTTTTAAGGAATTTTTTAAAAGTTCGTTCCTTTTTTCAACCCCTTAGGGGTGGAATTTTCGAAAATCCCTTCTTAGCGGCACTCGATGATATCAGAAGTATTTTTACCACAATTTTCAAGACTTTAGGTTTGGCAGAATTTTTTGGGCTGTGATTAATACGAAATCCAGATTTTCTTTTATATATATAGATAAGGATTGAAAATTTCAGGTTTTTACGCCGAAGACACCGCCCAATCAGGAAAATGTGAAGTATCTCGCGAACTACTGAACTTAAAAGAATTTGCTTTGTACCATTCGATTCAGTATGAAAAAATAAACTAAAATATGTTATCAGTTGAAAAATAACTACAAAAGCCGATTTTTAAGGAATTTTTTAAAAAGTTTGTTCCTTTTTTTAACCCCTTAGGGGAGGAATTTTCGAAAATCCATTCTTAGCGGCACTCGATGATATCAGAAGTATTTTTACCCCAATTTTCAAGACTTTAGGTTTGGCAGAATTTTTTGGGCTGTGATTAATACGAAATCCAGATTTTCTTTTATATATATAGATAAGGATTGAAAATTTCAGGTTTTTACGCCGAAGACACCGCCAAATCAAGAAAATGTGAAGTATCTCGCGAACTACTGAACTTAAAAGCATTTGCTTGGTACCATTCGATTCAGCATGCAAAAATACACTAAAATATGTTATCAGTTGAAAAATAACTACAAAAGCCGATTTTTAAGGAATTTTTTAAAAGTTTGTTCCTTTTTTTAACCCCTTAGGGGAGGAATTTTCGAAAATCCATTCTTAGCGGCACTCGATGATATCAGAAGTATTTTTACCCCAATTTTCAAGATTTTAGGTTCGGCAGATTTTTTTGTGCTGTGATTAATACGAAATCCAGACTTTCTTTTATATATATAGATATGGATTGAAAATTTCAGGTTTTTACGCCGAAGACACCGCCAAATCAGGAAAATGTGAAGTATCTCGCGAACTACTGAACTTAAAAGAATTTGCTTTGTACCATTCGATTCAGTATGAAAAAATAAACTAAAATATGTTATCAGTTGAAAAATAACTACAAAAGCCGATTTTTAAGGAATTTTTTAAAAAGTTTGTTCCTTTTATTAACCCCTTAGGGGAGGAATTTTCGAAAATCCATTCTTAGCGGCACTCGATGATATCAGAAGTATTTTTACCCCAATTTTCAAGATTTTAGGTTCGGCAGATTTTTTTGTGCTGTGATTAATACGAAATCCAGACTTTCTTTTATATATATAGATATGGATTGAAAATTTCAGGTTTTTGCGCCGAAGACACCGCCAAATCAAGAAAATGTGAAGTATCTCGCGAACTACTAAACTTAAAAGAATTTGCTTCGTACCATTCGATTCACCATGAAAAAATACACTAAAATATGTTATCAGTTGAAAAATAACTACAAAAGCCGATTTTTAAGGAATTTTTTTTATGTTCGTTCCTTTTTTTAACCCCCTTAGGGGTGGAATTTTCGAAAATCCCTTCTTAGCGGCACTCGATGATATCAGAAGTATTTTTACCCCAATTTTCAAGACTTTAGGTTTGGCAGAATTTTTTGGGCTGTGATTAATACGAAATCCAGATTTTCTTTTATATATATAGATAAGGATTGAAAATTTCAGGTTTTTACGCCGAAGACACCGCCAAATCAGGAAAATGTGAAGTATCTCGCGAACTACTGAACTTAAAAGAATTTGCTTTGTACCATTCGATTCAGTATGAAAAAATAAACTAAAATATGTTATCAGTTGAAAAATAACTACAAAAGCCGATTTTTAAGGAATTTTTTAAAAAGTTTGTTCCTTTTTTTAACCCCTTAGGGGAGGAATTTTCGAAAATCCATTCTTAGCGGCACTCGATGATATCAGAAGTATTTTTACCCCAATTTTCAAGATTTTAGGTTCGGCAGATTTTTTTGTGCTGTGATTAATACGAAATCCAGACTTTCTTTTATATATATAGATATGGATTGAAAATTTCAGGTTTTTGCGCCGAAGACACCGCCAAATCAAGAAAATGTGAAGTATCTCGCGAACTACTAAACTTAAAAGAATTTGCTTCGTACCATTCGATTCACCATGAAAAAATACACTAAAATATGTTATCAGTTGAAAAATAACTACAAAAGCCGATTTTTAAGGAATTTTTTTAAAGTTCGTTCCTTTTTTTAACCCCCTTAGGGGTGGAATTTTCGAAAATCCCTTCTTAGCGGCACTCGATGATATCAGAAGTATTTTTACCCCAATTTTCAAGATTTTAGGTTCGGCAGATTTTTTTGTGCTGTGATTAATACGAAATCCAGACTTTCTTTTATATATATAGATAAGGATTGAAAATTTCAGGTTTTTGCGCCGAAGACACCGCCAAATCAGGAAAATGTAAAGTATCTCGCTAACTACTGAACTTAAAAGCATTTGCTTGGAACCATTCGATTCAGCATGCAAAAATACACTAAAATATGTTATCAGTTGAAAAATAACTACAAAAGCCGATTTTTAAGGAATTTTTTAAAAGTTCGTTCCTTTTTTCAACCCCTTAAGGGTGGAATTTTCGAAAATCCTTCTTAGCGGCAGTCGATGATATCCGAAGTATTTTTACCACAATTTTCAAGACTTTAGGTTTGGCAGAATTTTTTGGGCTGTGATTAATACGAAATCCAGATTTTCTTTTATATATATAGATAAGGATTGAAAATTTCAGGTTTTTACGCCGAAGACACCGCCAAATCAGGAAAATGTGAAGTATCTCGCGAACTACTGAACTTAAAAGAATTTGCTTTGTACCATTCGATTCAGTATGAAAAAATAAACTAAAATATGTTATCAGTTGAAAAATAACTACAAAAGCCGATTTTTAAGGAATTTTTTAAAAAGTTTGTTCCTTTTATTAACCCCTTAGGGGAGGAATTTTCGAAAATCCATTCTTAGCGGCACTCGATGATATCAGAAGTATTTTTACCCCAATTTTCAAGATTTTAGGTTCGGCAGATTTTTTTGTGCTGTGATTAATACGAAATCCAGACTTTCTTTTATATATATAGATATGGATTGAAAATTTCAGGTTTTTGCGCCGAAGACACCGCCAAATCAAGAAAATGTGAAGTATCTCGCGAACTACTAAACTTAAAAGAATTTGCTTCGTACCATTCGATTCACCATGAAAAAATACACTAAAATATGTTATCAGTTGAAAAATAACTACAAAAGCCGATTTTTAAGGAATTTTTTTTATGTTCGTTCCTTTTTTTAACCCCCTTAGGGGTGGAATTTTCGAAAATCCCTTCTTAGCGGCACTCGATGATATCAGAAGTATTTTTACCCCAATTTTCAAGATTTTAGGTTCGGCAGATTTTTTTGTGCTGTGATTAATACGAAATCCAGACTTTCTTTTATATATATAGATAAGGATTGAAAATTTCAGGTTTTTGCGCCGAAGACACCGCCAAATCAGGAAAATGTAAAGTATCTCGCTAACTACTGAACTTAAAAGCATTTGCTTGGTACCATTCGATTCAGCATGCAAAAATACACTAAAATATGTTATCAGTTGAAAAATAACTACAAAAGCCGATTTTTAAGGAATTTTTTAAAAAGTTTCTTCCTTTTTTTAACCCCTTAGGGGAGGAATTTTCGAAAATCCATTCTTAGCGGCACTCGATGATATCAGAAGTATTTTTACCCCAATTTTCAAGATTTTAGGTTCGGCAGATTTTTTTGGGCTGTGATTAATACGAAATCCAGATTTTCTTTTATATATATAGATAAGGATTGAAAATTTCAGGTTTTTACGCCGAAGACACCGCCAAATCAAGAAAATGTGAAGTATCTCGCGAACTACTGAACTTAAAAGCATTTGCTTGGTACCATTCGATTCAGCATGCAAAAATACACTAAAATATGTTATCAGTTGAAAAATAACTACAAAAGCCGATTTTTAAGGAATTTTTTAAAACTTCGTTCCTTTTTTTAACCCTCTTAGTGGTTGAATTTTCGAAAATCCCTTCTAAGCGGCACTCGATGATATCAGAAGTATTTTTACCCCAATTTTCAAGATTTTAGGTTCGGCAGATTTTTTTGTGCTGTGATTAATACGAAATCCAGACTTTCTTTTATATATATAGATAAGGATTGAAAATTTCAGGTTTTTGCGCCGAAGACACCGCCAAATCAGGAAAATGTAAAGTATCTCGCTAACTACTGAACTTAAAAGAATTTGCTTGGTACCATTCGATTCACCATGAAAAAATACACTAAAATATGTTATCAGTTGAAAAATAACTACAAAAGCCGATTTTTAAGGAATTTTTTTTAAGTTCGTTCCTTTTTTTAACCCCCTTAGGGGTGGAATTTTCGAAAATCCCTTCTTAGCGGCACTCGATGATATCAGAAGTATTTTTACCCCAATTTTCAAGATTTTAGGTTCGGCAGATTTTTTTGTGCTGTGATTAATACGAAATCTTGACTTTCTTTTATATATATAGATAAGGATTGAAAATTTCAGGTTTTTGCGCCGAAGACACCGCCAAATCAGGAAAATGTGAAGTATCTCGCGAACTACTGAACTTAAAAGAATTTGCTTGGTACCATTCGATTCAGCATGAAAAAATACACTAAAATATGTTATCAGTTGAAAAATAACTACAAAAGCCGATTTTTAAGGATTTTTTTAAAAGTTCGTTCCTTTTTTTAACCCTTTTAGGGGTGGAATTTTCGAAAATCCCTTCTTAGCGGCACTCGATGATATCAGAAGTATTTTTACCCCAATTTTCAAGATTTTAGGTTCGGCAGATTTTTTTGTGCTGTGATTAATACGAAATCCAGACTTTCTTTTATATATATAGATAAGGATTGAAAATTTCAGGTTTTTACGCCGAAGACACCGCCAAATCAGGAAAATGTGAAGTATCTCGCGAACTACTAAACTTAAAAGAATTTGCTTTGTACCATTCGATTCAGTATGAAAAAATAAACTAAAATATGTTATCAGTTGAAAAATAACTACAAAAGCCGATTTTTAAGGAATTTTTTAAAAAGTTTGTTCCTTTTTTTAACCCCTTAGGGGAGGAATTTTCGAAAATCCCTTCTTAGCGGCAGTCGATGTTATCAGAAGTATTTTTACTCCAATTTTCAAGATTTTAGGTTTGGCAGATTTTTTTGTGCTGTGATTAATACGAAATCCAGACTTTCTTTTATATATATAGATAAGGATTGAAAATTTCAGGTTTTTGCGCCGAAGACATCGCCAAATCAGGAAAATGTGAAGTATCTCGCGAATTAATGAACTTAAAAGAATTTGCTTGGTACCATTCGATTCAGCATGAAAAAATACACTAAAATATGTTATCAGTTGAAAAATAACTACAAAAGCCCACTTTTATGGAATTTTTTAAAAGTTCGTTCCTTTTTTCAACCCCTTAAGGGTGGAATTTTCGAAAATCCTTCTTAGCGGCAGTCGATGATATCCGAAGTATTTTTACCACAATTTTCAAGACTTTAGGTTTGGCAGAATTTTTTGGGCTGTGATTAATACGAAATCCAGATTTTCTTTTATATATATAGATAAGGATTGAAAATTTCAGGTTTTTACGCCGAAGACACCGCCAAATCAGGAAAATGTGAAGTATCTCGCGAACTACTGAACTTAAAAGAATTTGCTTTGTACCATTCGATTCAGTATGAAAAAATAAACTAAAATATGTTATCAGTTGAAAAATAACTACAAAAGCCGATTTTTAAGGAATTTTTTAAAAAGTTTGTTCCTTTTTTTAACCCCTTAGGGGAGGAATTTTCGAAAATCCATTCTTAGCGGCACTCGATGATATCAGAAGTATTTTACCCCAATTTTCAAGATTTTAGGTTCGGCAGATTTTTTTGTGCTGTGATTAATACGAAATCCAGACTTTCTTTTATATATATAGATATGGATTGAAAATTTCAGGTTTTTGCGCCGAAGACACCGCCAAATCAAGAAAATGTGAAGTATCTCGCGAACTACTAAACTTAAAAGAATTTGCTTCGTACCATTCGATTCACCATGAAAAAATACACTAAAATATGTTATCAGTTGAAAAATAACTACAAAAGCCGATTTTTAAGGAATTTTTTAAAACTTCGTTCCTTTTTTTAACCCTCTTAGTGGTGGAATTTTCGAAAATCCCTTCTAAGCGGCACTCGATGATATCAGAAGTATTTTTACCCCAATTTTCAAGATTTTAGGTTCGGCAGATTTTTTTGTGCTGTGATTAATACGAAATCCAGACTTTCTTTTATATATATAGATAAGGATTGAAAATTTCAGGTTTTTGCGCCGAAGACACCGCCAAATCAGGAAAATGTAAAGTATCTCGCTAACTACTGAACTTAAAAGAATTTGCTTGGTACCATTCGATTCACCATGAAAAAATACACTAAAATATGTTATCAGTTGAAAAATAACTACAAAAGCCGATTTTTAAGGAATTTTTTTTAAGTTCGTTCCTTTTTTTAACCCCCTTAGGGGTGGAATTTTCGAAAATCCCTTCTTAGCGGCACTCGATGATATCAGAAGTATTTTTACCCCAATTTTCAAGATTTTAGGTTCGGCAGATTTTTTTGTGCTGTGATTAATACGAAATCTTGACTTTCTTTTATATATATAGATAAGGATTGAAAATTTCAGGTTTTTGCGCCGAAGACACCGCCAAATCAGGAAAATGTGAAGTATCTCGCGAACTACTGAACTTAAAAGAATTTGCTTGGTACCATTCGATTCAGCATGAAAAAATACACTAAAATATGTTATCAGTTGAAAAATAACTACAAAAGCCGATTTTTAAGGATTTTTTTAAAAGTTCGTTCCTTTTTTTAACCCTTTTAGGGGTGGAATTTTCGAAAATCCCTTCTTAGCGGCACTCGATGATATCAGAAGTATTTTTACCCCAATTTTCAAGATTTTAGGTTCGGCAGATTTTTTTGTGCTGTGATTAATACGAAATCCAGACTTTCTTTTATATATATAGATAAGGATTGAAAATTTCAGGTTTTTACGCCGAAGACACCGCCAAATCAGGAAAATGTGAAGTATCTCGCGAACTACTAAACTTAAAAGAATTTGCTTTGTACCATTCGATTCAGTATGAAAAAATAAACTAAAATATGTTATCAGTTGAAAAATAACTACAAAAGCCGATTTTTAAGGAATTTTTTAAAAAGTTTGTTCCTTTTTTTAACCCCTTAGGGGAGGAATTTTCGAAAATCCCTTCTTAGCGGCAGTCGATGTTATCAGAAGTATTTTTACTCCAATTTTCAAGATTTTAGGTTTGGCAGATTTTTTTGTGCTGTGATTAATACGAAATCCAGACTTTCTTTTATATATATAGATAAGGATTGAAAATTTCAGGTTTTTGCGCCGAAGACATCGCCAAATCAGGAAAATGTGAAGTATCTCGCGAATTAATGAACTTAAAAGAATTTGCTTGGTACCATTCGATTCAGCATGAAAAAATACACTAAAATATGTTATCAGTTGAAAAATAACTACAAAAGCCCACTTTTATGGAATTTTTTAAAAGTTCGTTCCTTTTTTCAACCCCTTAAGGGTGGAATTTTCGAAAATCCTTCTTAGCGGCAGTCGATGATATCCGAAGTATTTTTACCACAATTTTCAAGACTTTAGGTTTGGCAGAATTTTTTGGGCTGTGATTAATACGAAATCCAGATTTTCTTTTATATATATAGATAAGGATTGAAAATTTCAGGTTTTTACGCCGAAGACACCGCCAAATCAGGAAAATGTGAAGTATCTCGCGAACTACAGAACTTAAAAGAATTTGCTTTGTACCATTCGATTCAGTATGAAAAAATAAACTAAAATATGTTATCAGTTGAAAAATAACTACAAAAGCCGATTTTTAAGGAATTTTTTAAAAAGTTTGTTCTTTTTTTTAACCCCTTAGGGGAGGAATTTTCGAAAATCCATTCTTAGCGGCACTCGATGATATCAGAAGTATTTTACCCCAATTTTCAAGATTTTAGGTTCGGCAGATTTTTTTGTGCTGTGATTAATACGAAATCCAGACTTTCTTTTATATATATAGATATGGATTGAAAATTTCAGGTTTTTGCGCCGAAGACACCGCCAAATCAAGAAAATGTGAAGTATCTCGCGAACTACTAAACTTAAAAGAATTTGCTTCGTACCATTCGATTCACCATGAAAAAATACACTAAAATATGTTATCAGTTGAAAAATAACTACAAAAGCCGATTTTTAAGGAATTTTTTTAAAGTTCGTTCCTTTTTTTAACCCCCTTAGGGGTGGAATTTTCGAAAATCCCTTCTTAGCGGCACTCGATGATATCAGAAGTATTTTTACCCCAATTTTCAAGATTTTAGGTTCGGCAGATTTTTTTGTGCTGTGATTAATACGAAATCCAGACTTTCTTTTATATATATAGATAAGGATTGAAAATTTCAGGTTTTTGCGCCGAAGACACCGCCAAATCAGGAAAATGTAAAGTATCTCGCTAACTACTGAACTTAAAAGCATTTGCTTGGTACCATTCGATTCAGCATGCAAAAATACACTAAAATATGTTATCAGTTGAAAAATAACTACAAAAGCCGATTTTTAAGGAATTTTTTAAAAGTTCGTTCCTTTTTTCAACCCCTTAAGGGTGGAATTTTCGAAAATCCTTCTTAGCGGCAGTCGATGATATCCGAAGTATTTTTACCACAATTTTCAAGACTTTAGGTTTGGCAGAATTTTTTGGGCTGTGATTAATACGAAATCCAGATTTTCTTTTATATATATAGATAAGGATTGAAAATTTCAGGTTTTTACGCCGAAGACACCGCCAAATCAGGAAAATGTGAAGTATCTCGCGAACTACTGAACTTAAAAGAATTTGCTTTGTACCATTCGATTCAGTATGAAAAAATAAACTAAAATATGTTATCAGTTGAAAAATAACTACAAAAGCCGATTTTTAAGGAATTTTTTAAAAAGTTTGTTCCTTTTTTTAACCCCTTAGGGGAGGAATTTTCGAAAATCCATTCTTAGCGGCACTCGATGATATCAGAAGTATTTTTACCCCAATTTTCAAGATTTTAGGTTCGGCAGATTTTTTTGTGCTGTGATTAATACGAAATCCAGACTTTCTTTTATATATATAGATATGGATTGAAAATTTCAGGTTTTTGCGCCGAAGACACCGCCAAATCAAGAAAATGTGAAGTATCTCGCGAACTACTAAACTTAAAAGAATTTGCTTCGTACCATTCGATTCACCATGAAAAAATACACTAAAATATGTTTTCAGTTGAAAAATAACTACAAAAGCCGATTTTTAAGGAATTTTTTTAAAGTTCGTTCCTTTTTTTAACCCCCTTAGGGGTGGAATTTTCGAAAATCCCTTCTTAGCGGCACTCGATGATATCAGAAGTATTTTTACCCCAATTTTCAAGATTTTAGGTTCGGCAGATTTTTTTGTGCTGTGATTAATACGAAATCCAGACTTTCTTTTATATATATAGATAAGGATTGAAAATTTCAGGTTTTTGCGCCGAAGACACCGCCAAATCAGGAAAATGTAAAGTATCTCGCTAACTACTGAACTTAAAAGCATTTGCTTGGTACCATTCGATTCAGCATGCAAAAATACACTAAAATATGTTATCAGTTGAAAAATAACTACAAAAGCCGATTTTTAAGGAATTTTTTAAAAGTTCGTTCCTTTTTTCAACCCCTTAAGGGTGGAATTTTCGAAAATCCTTCTTAGCGGCAGTCGATGATATCCGAAGTATTTTTACCACAATTTTCAAGACTTTAGGTTGGGCAGAATTTTTTGGGCTGTGATTAATACGAAATCCAGATTTTCTTTTATATATATAGATAAGGATTGAAAATTTCAGGTTTTTACGCCGAAGACACCGCCAAATCAGGAAAATGTGAAGTATCTCGCGAACTACTGAACTTAAAAGAATTTGCTTTGTACCATTCGATTCAGTATGAAAAAATAAACTAAAATATGTTATCAGTTGAAAAATAACTACAAAAGCCGATTTTTAAGGAATTTTTTAAAAAGTTTGTTCCTTTTTTTAACCCCTTAGGGGAGGAATTTTCGAAAATCCATTCTTAGCGGCACTCGATGATATCAGAAGTATTTTTACCCCAATTTTCAAGATTTTAGGTTCGGCAGATTTTTTTGTGCTGTGATTAATACGAAATCCAGACTTTCTTTTATATATATAGATATGGATTGAAAATTTCAGGTTTTTGCGCCGAAGACACCGCCAAATCAAGAAAATGTGAAGTATCTCGCGAACTACTGAACTTAAAAGCATTTGCTTGGTACCATTCGATTCAGCATGCAAAAATACACTAAAATATGTTATCAGTTGAAAAATAACTACAAAAGCCGATTTTTAAGGAATTTTTTAAAACTTCGTTCCTTTTTTTAACCCTCTTAGTGGTTGAATTTTCGAAAATCCCTTCTAAGCGGCACTCGATGATATCAGAAGTATTTTTACCCCAATTTTCAAGATTTTAGGTTCGGCAGATTTTTTTGTGCTGTGATTAATACGAAATCCAGACTTTCTTTTATATATATAGATAAGGATTGAAAATTTCAGGTTTTTGCGCCGAAGACACCGCCAAATCAGGAAAATGTAAAGTATCTCGCTAACTACTGAACTTAAAAGAATTTGCTTGGTACCATTCGATTCACCATGAAAAAATACACTAAAATATGTTATCAGTTGAAAAATAACTACAAAAGCCGATTTTTAAGGAATTTTTTTTAAGTTCGTTCCTTTTTTTAACCCCCTTAGGGGTGGAATTTTCGAAAATCCCTTCTTAGCGGCACTCGATGATATCAGAAGTATTTTTACCCCAATTTTCAAGATTTTAGGTTCGGCAGATTTTTTTGTGCTGTGATTAATACGAAATCTTGACTTTCTTTTATATATATAGATAAGGATTGAAAATTTCAGGTTTTTGCGCCGAAGACACCGCCAAATCAGGAAAATGTGAAGTATCTCGCGAACTACTGAACTTAAAAGAATTTGCTTGGTACCATTCGATTCAGCATGAAAAAATACACTAAAATATGTTATCAGTTGAAAAATAACTACAAAAGCCGATTTTTAAGGATTTTTTTAAAAGTTCGTTCCTTTTTTTAACCCTTTTAGGGGTGGAATTTTCGAAAATCCCTTCTTAGCGGCACTCGATGATATCAGAAGTATTTTTACCCCAATTTTCAAGATTTTAGGTTCGGCAGATTTTTTTGTGCTGTGATTAATACGAAATCCAGACTTTCTTTTATATATATAGATAAGGATTGAAAATTTCAGGTTTTTACGCCGAAGACACCGCCAAATCAGGAAAATGTGAAGTATCTCGCGAACTACTAAACTTAAAAGAATTTGCTTTGTACCATTCGATTCAGTATGAAAAAATAAACTAAAATATGTTATCAGTTGAAAAATAACTACAAAAGCCGATTTTTAAGGAATTTTTTAAAAAGTTTGTTCCTTTTTTTAACCCCTTAGGGGAGGAATTTTCGAAAATCCCTTCTTAGCGGCAGTCGATGTTATCAGAAGTATTTTTACTCCAATTTTCAAGATTTTAGGTTTGGCAGATTTTTTTGTGCTGTGATTAATACGAAATCCAGACTTTCTTTTATATATATAGATAAGGATTGAAAATTTCAGGTTTTTGCGCCGAAGACATCGCCAAATCAGGAAAATGTGAAGTATCTCGCGAATTAATGAACTTAAAAGAATTTGCTTGGTACCATTCGATTCAGCATGAAAAAATACACTAAAATATGTTATCAGTTGAAAAATAACTACAAAAGCCCACTTTTATGGAATTTTTTAAAAGTTCGTTCCTTTTTTCAACCCCTTAAGGGTGGAATTTTCGAAAATCCTTCTTAGCGGCAGTCGATGATATCCGAAGTATTTTTACCACAATTTTCAAGACTTTAGGTTTGGCAGAATTTTTTGGGCTGTGATTAATACGAAATCCAGATTTTCTTTTATATATATAGATAAGGATTGAAAATTTCAGGTTTTTACGCCGAAGACACCGCCAAATCAGGAAAATGTGAAGTATCTCGCGAACTACTGAACTTAAAAGAATTTGCTTTGTACCATTCGATTCAGTATGAAAAAATAAACTAAAATATGTTATCAGTTGAAAAATAACTACAAAAGCCGATTTTTAAGGAATTTTTTAAAAAGTTTGTTCCTTTTTTTAACCCCTTAGGGGAGGAATTTTCGAAAATCCATTCTTAGCGGCACTCGATGATATCAGAAGTATTTTACCCCAATTTTCAAGATTTTAGGTTCGGCAGATTTTTTTGTGCTGTGATTAATACGAAATCCAGACTTTCTTTTATATATATAGATATGGATTGAAAATTTCAGGTTTTTGCGCCGAAGACACCGCCAAATCAAGAAAATGTGAAGTATCTCGCGAACTACTAAACTTAAAAGAATTTGCTTCGTACCATTCGATTCACCATGAAAAAATACACTAAAATATGTTATCAGTTGAAAAATAACTACAAAAGCCGATTTTTAAGGAATTTTTTAAAACTTCGTTCCTTTTTTTAACCCTCTTAGTGGTGGAATTTTCGAAAATCCCTTCTAAGCGGCACTCGATGATATCAGAAGTATTTTTACCCCAATTTTCAAGATTTTAGGTTCGGCAGATTTTTTTGTGCTGTGATTAATACGAAATCCAGACTTTCTTTTATATATATAGATAAGGATTGAAAATTTCAGGTTTTTGCGCCGAAGACACCGCCAAATCAGGAAAATGTAAAGTATCTCGCTAACTACTGAACTTAAAAGAATTTGCTTGGTACCATTCGATTCACCATGAAAAAATACACTAAAATATGTTATCAGTTGAAAAATAACTACAAAAGCCGATTTTTAAGGAATTTTTTTTAAGTTCGTTCCTTTTTTTAACCCCCTTAGGGGTGGAATTTTCGAAAATCCCTTCTTAGCGGCACTCGATGATATCAGAAGTATTTTTACCCCAATTTTCAAGATTTTAGGTTCGGCAGATTTTTTTGTGCTGTGATTAATACGAAATCTTGACTTTCTTTTATATATATAGATAAGGATTGAAAATTTCAGGTTTTTGCGCCGAAGACACCGCCAAATCAGGAAAATGTGAAGTATCTCGCGAACTACTGAACTTAAAAGAATTTGCTTCGTACCATTCGATTCACCATGAAAAAATACACTAAAATATGTTATCAGTTGAAAAATAACTACAAAAGCCGATTTTTAAGGAATTTTTTAAAAAGTTTGTTCCTTTTTTTAACCCCTTAGGGGAGGAATTTTCGAAAATCCCTTCTTAGCGGCAGTCGATGTTATCAGAAGTATTTTTACTCCAATTTTCAAGATTTTAGGTTTGGCAGATTTTTTTGTGCTGTGATTAATACGAAATCCAGACTTTCTTTTATATATATAGATAAGGATTGAAAATTTCAGGTTTTTGCGCCGAAGACATCGCCAAATCAGGAAAATGTGAAGTATCTCGCGAATTAATGAACTTAAAAGAATTTGCTTGGTACCATTCGATTCAGCATGAAAAAATACACTAAAATATGTTATCAGTTGAAAAATAACTACAAAAGCCCACTTTTATGGAATTTTTTAAAAGTTCGTTCCTTTTTTCAACCCCTTAAGGGTGGAATTTTCGAAAATCCTTCTTAGCGGCAGTCGATGATATCCGAAGTATTTTTACCACAATTTTCAAGACTTTAGGTTTGGCAGAATTTTTTGGGCTGTGATTAATACGAAATCCAGATTTTCTTTTATATATATAGATAAGGATTGAAAATTTCAGGTTTTTACGCCGAAGACACCGCCAAATCAGGAAAATGTGAAGTATCTCGCGAACTACTGAACTTAAAAGAATTTGCTTTGTACCATTCGATTCAGTATGAAAAAATAAACTAAAATATGTTATCAGTTGAAAAATAACTACAAAAGCCGATTTTTAAGGAATTTTTTAAAAAGTTTGTTCCTTTTTTTAACCCCTTAGGGGAGGAATTTTCGAAAATCCATTCTTAGCGGCACTCGATGATATCAGAAGTATTTTACCCCAATTTTCAAGATTTTAGGTTCGGCAGATTTTTTTGTGCTGTGATTAATACGAAATCCAGACTTTCTTTTATATATATAGATATGGATTGAAAATTTTAGGTTTTTGCGCCGAAGACACCGCCAAATCAAGAAAATGTGAAGTATCTCGCGAACTACTAAACTTAAAAGAATTTGCTTCGTACCATTCGATTCACCATGAAAAAATACACTAAAATATGTTATCAGTTGAAAAATAACTACAAAAGCCGATTTTTAAGGAATTTTTTAAAACTTCGTTCCTTTTTTTAACCCTCTTAGTGGTGGAATTTTCGAAAATCCCTTCTAAGCGGCACTCGATGATATCAGAAGTATTTTTACCCCAATTTTCAAGATTTTAGGTTCGGCAGATTTTTTTGTGCTGTGATTAATACGAAATCCAGACTTTCTTTTATATATATAGATAAGGATTGAAAATTTCAGGTTTTTGCGCCGAAGACACCGCCAAATCAGGAAAATGTAAAGTATCTCGCTAACTACTGAACTTAAAAGAATTTGCTTGGTACCATTCGATTCACCATGAAAAAATACACTAAAATATGTTATCAGTTGAAAAATAACTACAAAAGCCGATTTTTAAGGAATTTTTTTTAAGTTCGTTCCTTTTTTTAACCCCCTTAGGGGTGGAATTTTCGAAAATCCCTTCTTAGCGGCACTCGATGATATCAGAAGTATTTTTACCCCAATTTTCAAGATTTTAGGTTCGGCAGATTTTTTTGTGCTGTGATTAATACGAAATCTTGACTTTCTTTTATATATATAGATAAGGATTGAAAATTTCAGGTTTTTGCGCCGAAGACACCGCCAAATCAGGAAAATGTGAAGTATCTCGCGAACTACTGAACTTAAAAGAATTTGCTTGGTACCATTCGATTCAGCATGAAAAAATACACTAAAATATGTTATCAGTTGAAAAATAACTACAAAAGCCGATTTTTAAGGATTTTTTTAAAAGTTCGTTCCTTTTTTTAACCCTTTTAGGGGTGGAATTTTCGAAAATCCCTTCTTAGCGGCACTCGATGATATCAGAAGTATTTTTACCCCAATTTTCAAGATTTTAGGTTCGGCAGATTTTTTTGTGCTGTGATTAATACGAAATCCAGACTTTCTTTTATATATATAGATAAGGATTGAAAATTTCAGGTTTTTACGCCGAAGACACCGCCAAATCAGGAAAATGTGAAGTATCTCGCGAACTACTGAACTTAAAAGAATTTGCTTTGTACCATTCGATTCAGTATGAAAAAATAAACTAAAATATGTTATCAGTTGAAAAATAACTACAAAAGCCGATTTTTAAGGAATTTTTTAAAAAGTTTGTTCCTTTTTTTAACCCCTTAGGGGAGGAATTTTCGAAAATCCATTCTTAGCGGCACTCGATGATATCAGAAGTATTTTACCCCAATTTTCAAGATTTTAGGTTCGGCAGATTTTTTTGTGCTGTGATTAATACGAAATCCAGACTTTCTTTTATATATATAGATATGGATTGAAAATTTTAGGTTTTTGCGCCGAAGACACCGCCAAATCAAGAAAATGTGAAGTATCTCGCGAACTACTAAACTTAAAAGAATTTGCTTCGTACCATTCGATTCACCATGAAAAAATACACTAAAATATGTTATCAGTTGAAAAATAACTACAAAAGCCGATTTTTAAGGAATTTTTTAAAACTTCGTTCCTTTTTTTAACCCTCTTAGTGGTGGAATTTTCGAAAATCCCTTCTAAGCGGCACTCGATGATATCAGAAGTATTTTTACCCCAATTTTCAAGATTTTAGGTTCGGCAGATTTTTTTGTGCTGTGATTAATACGAAATCCAGACTTTCTTTTATATATATAGATAAGGATTGAAAATTTCAGGTTTTTGCGCCGAAGACACCGCCAAATCAGGAAAATGTAAAGTATCTCGCTAACTACTGAACTTAAAAGAATTTGCTTGGTACCATTCGATTCACCATGAAAAAATACACTAAAATATGTTATCAGTTGAAAAATAACTACAAAAGCCGATTTTTAAGGAATTTTTTTTAAGTTCGTTCCTTTTTTTAACCCCCTTAGGGGTGGAATTTTCGAAAATCCCTTCTTAGCGGCACTCGATGATATCAGAAGTATTTTTACCCCAATTTTCAAGATTTTAGGTTCGGCAGATTTTTTTGTGCTGTGATTAATACGAAATCTTGACTTTCTTTTATATATATAGATAAGGATTGAAAATTTCAGGTTTTTGCGCCGAAGACACCGCCAAATCAGGAAAATGTGAAGTATCTCGCGAACTACTGAACTTAAAAGAATTTGCTTGGTACCATTCGATTCAGCATGAAAAAATACACTAAAATATGTTATCAGTTGAAAAATAACTACAAAAGCCGATTTTTAAGGATTTTTTTAAAAGTTCGTTCCTTTTTTTAACCCTTTTAGGGGTGGAATTTTCGAAAATCCCTTCTTAGCGGCACTCGATGATATCAGAAGTATTTTTACCCCAATTTTCAAGATTTTAGGTTCGGCAGATTTTTTTGTGCTGTGATTAATACGAAATCCAGACTTTCTTTTATATATATAGATAAGGATTGAAAATTTCAGGTTTTTACGCCGAAGACACCGCCAAATCAGGAAAATGTGAAGTATCTCGCGAACTACTAAACTTAAAAGAATTTGCTTTGTACCATTCGATTCAGTATGAAAAAATAAACTAAAATATGTTATCAGTTGAAAAATAACTACAAAAGCCGATTTTTAAGGAATTTTTTAAAAAGTTTGTTCCTTTTTTTAACCCCTTAGGGGAGGAATTTTCGAAAATCCCTTCTTAGCGGCAGTCGATGTTATCAGAAGTATTTTTACTCCAATTTTCAAGATTTTAGGTTTGGCAGATTTTTTTGTGCTGTGATTAATACGAAATCCAGACTTTCTTTTATATATATAGATAAGGATTGAAAATTTCAGGTTTTTGCGCCGAAGACATCGCCAAATCAGGAAAATGTGAAGTATCTCGCGAATTAATGAACTTAAAAGAATTTGCTTGGTACCATTCGATTCAGCATGAAAAAATACACTAAAATATGTTATCAGTTGAAAAATAACTACAAAAGCCCACTTTTATGGAATTTTTTAAAAGTTCGTTCCTTTTTTCAACCCCTTAAGGGTGGAATTTTCGAAAATCCTTCTTAGCGGCAGTCGATGATATCCGAAGTATTTTTACCACAATTTTCAAGACTTTAGGTTTGGCAGAATTTTTTGGGCTGTGATTAATACGAAATCCAGATTTTCTTTTATATATATAGATAAGGATTGAAAATTTCAGGTTTTTACGCCGAAGACACCGCCAAATCAGGAAAATGTGAAGTATCTCGCGAACTACAGAACTTAAAAGAATTTGCTTTGTACCATTCGATTCAGTATGAAAAAATAAACTAAAATATGTTATCAGTTGAAAAATAACTACAAAAGCCGATTTTTAAGGAATTTTTTAAAAAGTTTGTTCTTTTTTTTAACCCCTTAGGGGAGGAATTTTCGAAAATCCATTCTTAGCGGCACTCGATGATATCAGAAGTATTTTACCCCAATTTTCAAGATTTTAGGTTCGGCAGATTTTTTTGTGCTGTGATTAATACGAAATCCAGACTTTCTTTTATATATATAGATATGGATTGAAAATTTCAGGTTTTTGCGCCGAAGACACCGCCAAATCAAGAAAATGTGAAGTATCTCGCGAACTACTAAACTTAAAAGAATTTGCTTCGTACCATTCGATTCACCATGAAAAAATACACTAAAATATGTTATCAGTTGAAAAATAACTACAAAAGCCGATTTTTAAGGAATTTTTTTAAAGTTCGTTCCTTTTTTTAACCCCCTTAGGGGTGGAATTTTCGAAAATCCCTTCTTAGCGGCACTCGATGATATCAGAAGTATTTTTACCCCAATTTTCAAGATTTTAGGTTCGGCAGATTTTTTTGTGCTGTGATTAATACGAAATCCAGACTTTCTTTTATATATATAGATAAGGATTGAAAATTTCAGGTTTTTGCGCCGAAGACACCGCCAAATCAGGAAAATGTAAAGTATCTCGCTAACTACTGAACTTAAAAGCATTTGCTTGGTACCATTCGATTCAGCATGCAAAAATACACTAAAATATGTTATCAGTTGAAAAATAACTACAAAAGCCGATTTTTAAGGAATTTTTTAAAAGTTCGTTCCTTTTTTCAACCCCTTAAGGGTGGAATTTTCGAAAATCCTTCTTAGCGGCAGTCGATGATATCCGAAGTATTTTTACCACAATTTTCAAGACTTTAGGTTTGGCAGAATTTTTTGGGCTGTGATTAATACGAAATCCAGATTTTCTTTTATATATATAGATAAGGATTGAAAATTTCAGGTTTTTACGCCGAAGACACCGCCAAATCAGGAAAATGTGAAGTATCTCGCGAACTACTGAACTTAAAAGAATTTGCTTTGTACCATTCGATTCAGTATGAAAAAATAAACTAAAATATGTTATCAGTTGAAAAATAACTACAAAAGCCGATTTTTAAGGAATTTTTTAAAAAGTTTGTTCCTTTTTTTAACCCCTTAGGGGAGGAATTTTCGAAAATCCATTCTTAGCGGCACTCGATGATATCAGAAGTATTTTTACCCCAATTTTCAAGATTTTAGGTTCGGCAGATTTTTTTGTGCTGTGATTAATACGAAATCCAGACTTTCTTTTATATATATAGATATGGATTGAAAATTTCAGGTTTTTGCGCCGAAGACACCGCCAAATCAAGAAAATGTGAAGTATCTCGCGAACTACTAAACTTAAAAGAATTTGCTTCGTACCATTCGATTCACCATGAAAAAATACACTAAAATATGTTTTCAGTTGAAAAATAACTACAAAAGCCGATTTTTAAGGAATTTTTTTAAAGTTCGTTCCTTTTTTTAACCCCCTTAGGGGTGGAATTTTCGAAAATCCCTTCTTAGCGGCACTCGATGATATCAGAAGTATTTTTACCCCAATTTTCAAGATTTTAGGTTCGGCAGATTTTTTTGTGCTGTGATTAATACGAAATCCAGACTTTCTTTTATATATATAGATAAGGATTGAAAATTTCAGGTTTTTGCGCCGAAGACACCGCCAAATCAGGAAAATGTAAAGTATCTCGCTAACTACTGAACTTAAAAGCATTTGCTTGGTACCATTCGATTCAGCATGCAAAAATACACTAAAATATGTTATCAGTTGAAAAATAACTACAAAAGCCGATTTTTAAGGAATTTTTTAAAAGTTCGTTCCTTTTTTCAACCCCTTAAGGGTGGAATTTTCGAAAATCCTTCTTAGCGGCAGTCGATGATATCCGAAGTATTTTTACCACAATTTTCAAGACTTTAGGTTGGGCAGAATTTTTTGGGCTGTGATTAATACGAAATCCAGATTTTCTTTTATATATATAGATAAGGATTGAAAATTTCAGGTTTTTACGCCGAAGACACCGCCAAATCAGGAAAATGTGAAGTATCTCGCGAACTACTGAACTTAAAAGAATTTGCTTTGTACCATTCGATTCAGTATGAAAAAATAAACTAAAATATGTTATCAGTTGAAAAATAACTACAAAAGCCGATTTTTAAGGAATTTTTTAAAAAGTTTGTTCCTTTTTTTAACCCCTTAGGGGAGGAATTTTCGAAAATCCATTCTTAGCGGCACTCGATGATATCAGAAGTATTTTACCCCAATTTTCAAGATTTTAGGTTCGGCAGATTTTTTTGTGCTGTGATTAATACGAAATCCAGACTTTCTTTTATATATATAGATATGGATTGAAAATTTCAGGTTTTTGCGCCGAAGACACCGCCAAATCAAGAAAATGTGAAGTATCTCGCGAACTACTAAACTTAAAAGAATTTGCTTCGTACCATTCGATTCACCATGAAAAAATACACTAAAATATGTTATCAGTTGAAAAATAACTACAAAAGCCGATTTTTAAGGAATTTTTTAAAACTTCGTTCCTTTTTTTAACCCTCTTAGTGGTGGAATTTTCGAAAATCCCTTCTAAGCGGCACTCGATGATATCAGAAGTATTTTTACCCCAATTTTCAAGATTTTAGGTTCGGCAGATTTTTTTGTGCTGTGATTAATACGAAATCCAGACTTTCTTTTATATATATAGATAAGGATTGAAAATTTCAGGTTTTTGCGCCGAAGACACCGCCAAATCAGGAAAATGTAAAGTATCTCGCTAACTACTGAACTTAAAAGAATTTGCTTGGTACCATTCGATTCACCATGAAAAAATACACTAAAATATGTTATCAGTTGAAAAATAACTACAAAAGCCGATTTTTAAGGAATTTTTTTTAAGTTCGTTCCTTTTTTTAACCCCCTTAGGGGTGGAATTTTCGAAAATCCCTTCTTAGCGGCACTCGATGATATCAGAAGTATTTTTACCCCAATTTTCAAGATTTTAGGTTCGGCAGATTTTTTTGTGCTGTGATTAATACGAAATCTTGACTTTCTTTTATATATATAGATAAGGATTGAAAATTTCAGGTTTTTGCGCCGAAGACACCGCCAAATCAGGAAAATGTGAAGTATCTCGCGAACTACTGAACTTAAAAGAATTTGCTTGGTACCATTCGATTCAGCATGAAAAAATACACTAAAATATGTTATCAGTTGAAAAATAACTACAAAAGCCGATTTTTAAGGATTTTTTTAAAAGTTCGTTCCTTTTTTTAACCCTTTTAGGGGTGGAATTTTCGAAAATCCCTTCTTAGCGGCACTCGATGATATCAGAAGTATTTTTACCCCAATTTTCAAGATTTTAGGTTCGGCAGATTTTTTTGTGCTGTGATTAATACGAAATCCAGACTTTCTTTTATATATATAGATAAGGATTGAAAATTTCAGGTTTTTACGCCGAAGACACCGCCAAATCAGGAAAATGTGAAGTATCTCGCGAACTACTAAACTTAAAAGAATTTGCTTTGTACCATTCGATTCAGTATGAAAAAATAAACTAAAATATGTTATCAGTTGAAAAATAACTACAAAAGCCGATTTTTAAGGAATTTTTTAAAAAGTTTGTTCCTTTTTTTAACCCCTTAGGGGAGGAATTTTCGAAAATCCCTTCTTAGCGGCAGTCGATGTTATCAGAAGTATTTTTACTCCAATTTTCAAGATTTTAGGTTTGGCAGATTTTTTTGTGCTGTGATTAATACGAAATCCAGACTTTCTTTTATATATATAGATAAGGATTGAAAATTTCAGGTTTTTGCGCCGAAGACATCGCCAAATCAGGAAAATGTGAAGTATCTCGCGAATTAATGAACTTAAAAGAATTTGCTTGGTACCATTCGATTCAGCATGAAAAAATACACTAAAATATGTTATCAGTTGAAAAATAACTACAAAAGCCCACTTTTATGGAATTTTTTAAAAGTTCGTTCCTTTTTTCAACCCCTTAAGGGTGGAATTTTCGAAAATCCTTCTTAGCGGCAGTCGATGATATCCGAAGTATTTTTACCACAATTTTCAAGACTTTAGGTTTGGCAGAATTTTTTGGGCTGTGATTAATACGAAATCCAGATTTTCTTTTATATATATAGATAAGGATTGAAAATTTCAGGTTTTTACGCCGAAGACACCGCCAAATCAGGAAAATGTGAAGTATCTCGCGAACTACAGAACTTAAAAGAATTTGCTTTGTACCATTCGATTCAGTATGAAAAAATAAACTAAAATATGTTATCAGTTGAAAAATAACTACAAAAGCCGATTTTTAAGGAATTTTTTAAAAAGTTTGTTCTTTTTTTTAACCCCTTAGGGGAGGAATTTTCGAAAATCCATTCTTAGCGGCACTCGATGATATCAGAAGTATTTTACCCCAATTTTCAAGATTTTAGGTTCGGCAGATTTTTTTGTGCTGTGATTAATACGAAATCCAGACTTTCTTTTATATATATAGATATGGATTGAAAATTTCAGGTTTTTGCGCCGAAGACACCGCCAAATCAAGAAAATGTGAAGTATCTCGCGAACTACTAAACTTAAAAGAATTTGCTTCGTACCATTCGATTCACCATGAAAAAATACACTAAAATATGTTATCAGTTGAAAAATAACTACAAAAGCCGATTTTTAAGGAATTTTTTTAAAGTTCGTTCCTTTTTTTAACCCCCTTAGGGGTGGAATTTTCGAAAATCCCTTCTTAGCGGCACTCGATGATATCAGAAGTATTTTTACCCCAATTTTCAAGATTTTAGGTTCGGCAGATTTTTTTGTGCTGTGATTAATACGAAATCCAGACTTTCTTTTATATATATAGATAAGGATTGAAAATTTCAGGTTTTTGCGCCGAAGACACCGCCAAATCAGGAAAATGTAAAGTATCTCGCTAACTACTGAACTTAAAAGCATTTGCTTGGTACCATTCGATTCAGCATGCAAAAATACACTAAAATATGTTATCAGTTGAAAAATAACTACAAAAGCCGATTTTTAAGGAATTTTTTAAAAGTTCGTTCCTTTTTTCAACCCCTTAAGGGTGGAATTTTCGAAAATCCTTCTTAGCGGCAGTCGATGATATCCGAAGTATTTTTACCACAATTTTCAAGACTTTAGGTTTGGCAGAATTTTTTGGGCTGTGATTAATACGAAATCCAGATTTTCTTTTATATATATAGATAAGGATTGAAAATTTCAGGTTTTTACGCCGAAGACACCGCCAAATCAGGAAAATGTGAAGTATCTCGCGAACTACTGAACTTAAAAGAATTTGCTTTGTACCATTCGATTCAGTATGAAAAAATAAACTAAAATATGTTATCAGTTGAAAAATAACTACAAAAGCCGATTTTTAAGGAATTTTTTAAAAAGTTTGTTCCTTTTTTTAACCCCTTAGGGGAGGAATTTTCGAAAATCCATTCTTAGCGGCACTCGATGATATCAGAAGTATTTTTACCCCAATTTTCAAGATTTTAGGTTCGGCAGATTTTTTTGTGCTGTGATTAATACGAAATCCAGACTTTCTTTTATATATATAGATATGGATTGAAAATTTCAGGTTTTTGCGCCGAAGACACCGCCAAATCAAGAAAATGTGAAGTATCTCGCGAACTACTAAACTTAAAAGAATTTGCTTCGTACCATTCGATTCACCATGAAAAAATACACTAAAATATGTTTTCAGTTGAAAAATAACTACAAAAGCCGATTTTTAAGGAATTTTTTTAAAGTTCGTTCCTTTTTTTAACCCCCTTAGGGGTGGAATTTTCGAAAATCCCTTCTTAGCGGCACTCGATGATATCAGAAGTATTTTTACCCCAATTTTCAAGATTTTAGGTTCGGCAGATTTTTTTGTGCTGTGATTAATACGAAATCCAGACTTTCTTTTATATATATAGATAAGGATTGAAAATTTCAGGTTTTTGCGCCGAAGACACCGCCAAATCAGGAAAATGTAAAGTATCTCGCTAACTACTGAACTTAAAAGCATTTGCTTGGTACCATTCGATTCAGCATGCAAAAATACACTAAAATATGTTATCAGTTGAAAAATAACTACAAAAGCCGATTTTTAAGGAATTTTTTAAAAGTTCGTTCCTTTTTTCAACCCCTTAAGGGTGGAATTTTCGAAAATCCTTCTTAGCGGCAGTCGATGATATCCGAAGTATTTTTACCACAATTTTCAAGACTTTAGGTTGGGCAGAATTTTTTGGGCTGTGATTAATACGAAATCCAGATTTTCTTTTATATATATAGATAAGGATTGAAAATTTCAGGTTTTTACGCCGAAGACACCGCCAAATCAGGAAAATGTGAAGTATCTCGCGAACTACTGAACTTAAAAGAATTTGCTTTGTACCATTCGATTCAGTATGAAAAAATAAACTAAAATATGTTATCAGTTGAAAAATAACTACAAAAGCCGATTTTTAAGGAATTTTTTAAAAAGTTTGTTCCTTTTTTTAACCCCTTAGGGGAGGAATTTTCGAAAATCCATTCTTAGCGGCACTCGATGATATCAGAAGTATTTTTACCCCAATTTTCAAGATTTTAGGTTCGGCAGATTTTTTTGTGCTGTGATTAATACGAAATCCAGACTTTCTTTTATATATATAGATATGGATTGAAAATTTCAGGTTTTTGCGCCGAAGACACCGCCAAATCAAGAAAATGTGAAGTATCTCGCGAACTACTGAACTTAAAAGCATTTGCTTGGTACCATTCGATTCAGCATGCAAAAATACACTAAAATATGTTATCAGTTGAAAAATAACTACAAAAGCCGATTTTTAAGGAATTTTTTAAAACTTCGTTCCTTTTTTTAACCCTCTTAGTGGTTGAATTTTCGAAAATCCCTTCTAAGCGGCACTCGATGATATCAGAAGTATTTTTACCCCAATTTTCAAGATTTTAGGTTCGGCAGATTTTTTTGTGCTGTGATTAATACGAAATCCAGACTTTCTTTTATATATATAGATAAGGATTGAAAATTTCAGGTTTTTGCGCCGAAGACACCGCCAAATCAGGAAAATGTAAAGTATCTCGCTAACTACTGAACTTAAAAGAATTTGCTTGGTACCATTCGATTCACCATGAAAAAATACACTAAAATATGTTATCAGTTGAAAAATAACTACAAAAGCCGATTTTTAAGGAATTTTTTTTAAGTTCGTTCCTTTTTTTAACCCCCTTAGGGGTGGAATTTTCGAAAATCCCTTCTTAGCGGCACTCGATGATATCAGAAGTATTTTTACCCCAATTTTCAAGATTTTAGGTTCGGCAGATTTTTTTGTGCTGTGATTAATACGAAATCTTGACTTTCTTTTATATATATAGATAAGGATTGAAAATTTCAGGTTTTTGCGCCGAAGACACCGCCAAATCAGGAAAATGTGAAGTATCTCGCGAACTACTGAACTTAAAAGAATTTGCTTGGTACCATTCGATTCAGCATGAAAAAATACACTAAAATATGTTATCAGTTGAAAAATAACTACAAAAGCCGATTTTTAAGGATTTTTTTAAAAGTTCGTTCCTTTTTTTAACCCTTTTAGGGGTGGAATTTTCGAAAATCCCTTCTTAGCGGCACTCGATGATATCAGAAGTATTTTTACCCCAATTTTCAAGATTTTAGGTTCGGCAGATTTTTTTGTGCTGTGATTAATACGAAATCCAGACTTTCTTTTATATATATAGATAAGGATTGAAAATTTCAGGTTTTTACGCCGAAGACACCGCCAAATCAGGAAAATGTGAAGTATCTCGCGAACTACTAAACTTAAAAGAATTTGCTTTGTACCATTCGATTCAGTATGAAAAAATAAACTAAAATATGTTATCAGTTGAAAAATAACTACAAAAGCCGATTTTTAAGGAATTTTTTAAAAAGTTTGTTCCTTTTTTTAACCCCTTAGGGGAGGAATTTTCGAAAATCCCTTCTTAGCGGCAGTCGATGTTATCAGAAGTATTTTTACTCCAATTTTCAAGATTTTAGGTTTGGCAGATTTTTTTGTGCTGTGATTAATACGAAATCCAGACTTTCTTTTATATATATAGATAAGGATTGAAAATTTCAGGTTTTTGCGCCGAAGACATCGCCAAATCAGGAAAATGTGAAGTATCTCGCGAATTAATGAACTTAAAAGAATTTGCTTGGTACCATTCGATTCAGCATGAAAAAATACACTAAAATATGTTATCAGTTGAAAAATAACTACAAAAGCCCACTTTTATGGAATTTTTTAAAAGTTCGTTCCTTTTTTCAACCCCTTAAGGGTGGAATTTTCGAAAATCCTTCTTAGCGGCAGTCGATGATATCCGAAGTATTTTTACCACAATTTTCAAGACTTTAGGTTTGGCAGAATTTTTTGGGCTGTGATTAATACGAAATCCAGATTTTCTTTTATATATATAGATAAGGATTGAAAATTTCAGGTTTTTACGCCGAAGACACCGCCAAATCAGGAAAATGTGAAGTATCTCGCGAACTACTGAACTTAAAAGAATTTGCTTTGTACCATTCGATTCAGTATGAAAAAATAAACTAAAATATGTTATCAGTTGAAAAATAACTACAAAAGCCGATTTTTAAGGAATTTTTTAAAAAGTTTGTTCCTTTTTTTAACCCCTTAGGGGAGGAATTTTCGAAAATCCATTCTTAGCGGCACTCGATGATATCAGAAGTATTTTACCCCAATTTTCAAGATTTTAGGTTCGGCAGATTTTTTTGTGCTGTGATTAATACGAAATCCAGACTTTCTTTTATATATATAGATATGGATTGAAAATTTCAGGTTTTTGCGCCGAAGACACCGCCAAATCAAGAAAATGTGAAGTATCTCGCGAACTACTAAACTTAAAAGAATTTGCTTCGTACCATTCGATTCACCATGAAAAAATACACTAAAATATGTTATCAGTTGAAAAATAACTACAAAAGCCGATTTTTAAGGAATTTTTTAAAACTTCGTTCCTTTTTTTAACCCTCTTAGTGGTGGAATTTTCGAAAATCCCTTCTAAGCGGCACTCGATGATATCAGAAGTATTTTTACCCCAATTTTCAAGATTTTAGGTTCGGCAGATTTTTTTGTGCTGTGATTAATACGAAATCCAGACTTTCTTTTATATATATAGATAAGGATTGAAAATTTCAGGTTTTTGCGCCGAAGACACCGCCAAATCAGGAAAATGTAAAGTATCTCGCTAACTACTGAACTTAAAAGAATTTGCTTGGTACCATTCGATTCACCATGAAAAAATACACTAAAATATGTTATCAGTTGAAAAATAACTACAAAAGCCGATTTTTAAGGAATTTTTTTTAAGTTCGTTCCTTTTTTTAACCCCCTTAGGGGTGGAATTTTCGAAAATCCCTTCTTAGCGGCACTCGATGATATCAGAAGTATTTTTACCCCAATTTTCAAGATTTTAGGTTCGGCAGATTTTTTTGTGCTGTGATTAATACGAAATCTTGACTTTCTTTTATATATATAGATAAGGATTGAAAATTTCAGGTTTTTGCGCCGAAGACACCGCCAAATCAGGAAAATGTGAAGTATCTCGCGAACTACTGAACTTAAAAGAATTTGCTTGGTACCATTCGATTCAGCATGAAAAAATACACTAAAATATGTTATCAGTTGAAAAATAACTACAAAAGCCGATTTTTAAGGATTTTTTTAAAAGTTCGTTCCTTTTTTTAACCCTTTTAGGGGTGGAATTTTCGAAAATCCCTTCTTAGCGGCACTCGATGATATCAGAAGTATTTTTACCCCAATTTTCAAGATTTTAGGTTCGGCAGATTTTTTTGTGCTGTGATTAATACGAAATCCAGACTTTCTTTTATATATATAGATAAGGATTGAAAATTTCAGGTTTTTACGCCGAAGACACCGCCAAATCAGGAAAATGTGAAGTATCTCGCGAACTACTAAACTTAAAAGAATTTGCTTTGTACCATTCGATTCAGTATGAAAAAATAAACTAAAATATGTTATCAGTTGAAAAATAACTACAAAAGCCGATTTTTAAGGAATTTTTTAAAAAGTTTGTTCCTTTTTTTAACCCCTTAGGGGAGGAATTTTCGAAAATCCCTTCTTAGCGGCAGTCGATGTTATCAGAAGTATTTTTACTCCAATTTTCAAGATTTTAGGTTTGGCAGATTTTTTTGTGCTGTGATTAATACGAAATCCAGACTTTCTTTTATATATATAGATAAGGATTGAAAATTTCAGGTTTTTGCGCCGAAGACATCGCCAAATCAGGAAAATGTGAAGTATCTCGCGAATTAATGAACTTAAAAGAATTTGCTTGGTACCATTCGATTCAGCATGAAAAAATACACTAAAATATGTTATCAGTTGAAAAATAACTACAAAAGCCCACTTTTATGGAATTTTTTAAAAGTTCGTTCCTTTTTTCAACCCCTTAAGGGTGGAATTTTCGAAAATCCTTCTTAGCGGCAGTCGATGATATCCGAAGTATTTTTACCACAATTTTCAAGACTTTAGGGTTGGCAGAATTTTTTGGGCTGTGATTAATACGAAATCCAGATTTTCTTTTATATATATAGATAAGGATTGAAAATTTCAGGTTTTTACGCCGAAGACACCGCCAAATCAGGAAAATGTGAAGTATCTCGCGAACTACAGAACTTAAAAGAATTTGCTTTGTACCATTCGATTCAGTATGAAAAAATAAACTAAAATATGTTATCAGTTGAAAAATAACTACAAAAGCCGATTTTTAAGGAATTTTTTAAAAAGTTTGTTCTTTTTTTTAACCCCTTAGGGGAGGAATTTTCGAAAATCCATTCTTAGCGGCACTCGATGATATCAGAAGTATTTTACCCCAATTTTCAAGATTTTAGGTTCGGCAGATTTTTTTGTGCTGTGATTAATACGAAATCCAGACTTTCTTTTATATATATAGATATGGATTGAAAATTTCAGGTTTTTGCGCCGAAGACACCGCCAAATCAAGAAAATGTGAAGTATCTCGCGAACTACTAAACTTAAAAGAATTTGCTTCGTACCATTCGATTCACCATGAAAAAATACACTAAAATATGTTATCAGTTGAAAAATAACTACAAAAGCCGATTTTTAAGGAATTTTTTTAAAGTTCGTTCCTTTTTTTAACCCCCTTAGGGGTGGAATTTTCGAAAATCCCTTCTTAGCGGCACTCGATGATATCAGAAGTATTTTTACCCCAATTTTCAAGATTTTAGGTTCGGCAGATTTTTTTGTGCTGTGATTAATACGAAATCCAGACTTTCTTTTATATATATAGATAAGGATTGAAAATTTCAGGTTTTTGCGCCGAAGACACCGCCAAATCAGGAAAATGTAAAGTATCTCGCTAACTACTGAACTTAAAAGCATTTGCTTGGTACCATTCGATTCAGCATGCAAAAATACACTAAAATATGTTATCAGTTGAAAAATAACTACAAAAGCCGATTTTTAAGGAATTTTTTAAAAGTTCGTTCCTTTTTTCAACCCCTTAAGGGTGGAATTTTCGAAAATCCTTCTTAGCGGCAGTCGATGATATCCGAAGTATTTTTACCACAATTTTCAAGACTTTAGGTTTGGCAGAATTTTTTGGGCTGTGATTAATACGAAATCCAGATTTTCTTTTATATATATAGATAAGGATTGAAAATTTCAGGTTTTTACGCCGAAGACACCGCCAAATCAGGAAAATGTGAAGTATCTCGCGAACTACTGAACTTAAAAGAATTTGCTTTGTACCATTCGATTCAGTATGAAAAAATAAACTAAAATATGTTATCAGTTGAAAAATAACTACAAAAGCCGATTTTTAAGGAATTTTTTAAAAAGTTTGTTCCTTTTTTTAACCCCTTAGGGGAGGAATTTTCGAAAATCCATTCTTAGCGGCACTCGATGATATCAGAAGTATTTTTACCCCAATTTTCAAGATTTTAGGTTCGGCAGATTTTTTTGTGCTGTGATTAATACGAAATCCAGACTTTCTTTTATATATATAGATATGGATTGAAAATTTCAGGTTTTTGCGCCGAAGACACCGCCAAATCAAGAAAATGTGAAGTATCTCGCGAACTACTAAACTTAAAAGAATTTGCTTCGTACCATTCGATTCACCATGAAAAAATACACTAAAATATGTTTTCAGTTGAAAAATAACTACAAAAGCCGATTTTTAAGGAATTTTTTTAAAGTTCGTTCCTTTTTTTAACCCCCTTAGGGGTGGAATTTTCGAAAATCCCTTCTTAGCGGCACTCGATGATATCAGAAGTATTTTTACCCCAATTTTCAAGATTTTAGGTTCGGCAGATTTTTTTGTGCTGTGATTAATACGAAATCCAGACTTTCTTTTATATATATAGATAAGGATTGAAAATTTCAGGTTTTTGCGCCGAAGACACCGCCAAATCAGGAAAATGTAAAGTATCTCGCTAACTACTGAACTTAAAAGCATTTGCTTGGTACCATTCGATTCAGCATGCAAAAATACACTAAAATATGTTATCAGTTGAAAAATAACTACAAAAGCCGATTTTTAAGGAATTTTTTAAAAGTTCGTTCCTTTTTTCAACCCCTTAAGGGTGGAATTTTCGAAAATCCTTCTTAGCGGCAGTCGATGATATCCGAAGTATTTTTACCACAATTTTCAAGACTTTAGGTTGGGCAGAATTTTTTGGGCTGTGATTAATACGAAATCCAGATTTTCTTTTATATATATAGATAAGGATTGAAAATTTCAGGTTTTTACGCCGAAGACACCGCCAAATCAGGAAAATGTGAAGTATCTCGCGAACTACTGAACTTAAAAGAATTTGCTTTGTACCATTCGATTCAGTATGAAAAAATAAACTAAAATATGTTATCAGTTGAAAAATAACTACAAAAGCCGATTTTTAAGGAATTTTTTAAAAAGTTTGTTCCTTTTTTTAACCCCTTAGGGGAGGAATTTTCGAAAATCCATTCTTAGCGGCACTCGATGATATCAGAAGTATTTTTACCCCAATTTTCAAGATTTTAGGTTCGGCAGATTTTTTTGTGCTGTGATTAATACGAAATCCAGACTTTCTTTTATATATATAGATATGGATTGAAAATTTCAGGTTTTTGCGCCGAAGACACCGCCAAATCAAGAAAATGTGAAGTATCTCGCGAACTACTAAACTTAAAAGAATTTGCTTCGTACCATTCGATTCACCATGAAAAAATACACTAAAATATGTTATCAGTTGAAAAATAACTACAAAAGCCGATTTTTAAGGAATTTTTTTAAAGTTCGTTCCTTTTTTTAACCCCCTTAGGGGTGGAATTTTCGAAAATCCCTTCTTAGCGGCACTCGATGATATCAGAAGTATTTTTACCCCAATTTTCAAGATTTTAGGTTCGGCAGATTTTTTTGTGCTGTGATTAATACGAAATCCAGACTTTCTTTTATATATATAGATTACTGAAGATAAATTATTATTTCGTTTTTTTAATTTTTTGGCAACAAAAAAATGAATAATGATTAAATTTGAAAAAATATAATGGTGAAATTGTCAATTAGTTCTGTACGAAAAATAATGAAATTTTGAATTATTAAGAAGAATATCTGAATAAAATAAATAAAAATTAGCCTATGTGCGTTTTAGGCCAATAATCTATCTATATACAAAAAATTCAAAGACATTAATCCATCCGTTTTGAAGCCATTTTCATTCCAAGTTTTGGACACACTTTCACATTTATAATAGACTAGCTGTTACCCGTGACGTCGTTCACGTAGCATTAAAAAAAGATAAACGCTTTAGTTAAACAAAACGTTTCATTAATAATAATTTAAAATATATATAACACATATCTTATAAGAGGCTATGCAGTAGTTTTTTTTTTATAGGGGACTTAAAGAACTCGGTCAAATAAAATGGAAATGTGTTAGATAATATGAGCAATCGCGAAAATGAAATTGCAACCACTTATACTGTAGAACAACTGTAATGCACCCCAATTGTACACAAATCATGTTGTAGTGTATTTCAGAATTCCATATCAAAGAAAGAAAAATCATATGTTAAACCTAGGTAATAAAAAAAATCCAACATTTCCATAATACATAACTTCGTCGGCCCATTCTTTTCCGCAGCTGTGTATATGATCTATGTGTTTGTAAATATTCTAAATACAATGTTAAAATTTTGCTTAGTTAGAAAAAGTGTAACGAAGATTAAAATTCACCTTTAGCAATTTCTAATAATAGACAGAAACTTACTTGGATTCTTTTTTACAGTCCTGTATACTACGTGCAAATATTTATACGACCGCATATTTAGCTTAAATTATTCAAGCAAAAAACCCGATTAAAATTATTGAATTCATATTTCCGGGAATCGCTATTGCACAGGTGACCATATATCCAGTTTATTGTATAGTCCAATACATGATTTATTCAAATTCTACAAACATCTCTTATTATACTAAATGTAGCTGAACTTCAGGATGCATTAGTTTTCCTTAAAATACATACGATAATTGTAAAAGCTCTTCAGCATTTTTTTCTAATAGACCATACTTTGGATACAATATCTGAGATCTGGACACAGGTCCAAAATCTTTTATGCGTCTGTGTAAATGAACAACAAATGTGATGCAAATCATACTTAACTGCAAGCATATTGTAGTAAATTTCAGTATTTATCATTGTATTGATTAATCTCAGTATATTAATTTCATCATGTTTGAAATAGTGCAACGCAATTAAAATACGCTGAGAATATTTTTTCCCGTGGACTATTATATTACCGAACATTTTTCTGTGATCTTGTAAATGAATGTTAAATCTTTTCACCCCCATTTTCTATAGAAATCCTGTTTTAGTGCATTTCAGAAACTGATATCAATTTCAATATTATTAAAATAACCTTAATAAAATAACATTATTAAAATGCGCTGCAAATGGTTTTTCTTCACAGACCATTATATATTGAAATACTTTTGAGCTCCCTGTACGCATACTATAAGTACTAACACTTAACATATTCAATGGTAACCATGTTCTTGTGAACCTTAAAAATGCATGTAAATTTCATTACATTTAAAATTATGTAACATTATCAAAATACACCAGAAATGATTTTTCCTCCTTAAACCATTATGTAAAGTCTCCTTATGCGTGCTCCTGTGATTCAGCTATAATTGCTACCTGGCACATTTTCAATGCCGCACATGCTATGGCAAAACTCAATAACGTAAGTTATTTTCGTATGAATCCTACTATATTTACTCAAGTTGAAACACGGACAAACAGACGGCAGACCCCAGGCACTCGGCATCCGCTATACAGACAGGCTGAAGTCGTAAACACTTTTAGACCATGTTAGAAAGTGTCAAAATGGAGGTAGTTTCCGTAAAACGAAAAAAAAAAAAACAGTGTTAGGAAAAATCTACTTCAAAACTGTGTTTTAGGTGGCATTTGTGTATAATTTGTACATATATGTTTTGCATACCATAAAAATTTATAGAAATTTATTGTAAAAAAATATTCTTAAAAGTGACAACATATTTGTACTTTTTAAGAGCTAAAAAAAAGTGGAATTAATATCCATTTACAAACCTGTTTCCAGCACACTTCGAGCGCATTATGCGAAATTGAGATATTGACTGAGGGAATGTATTTTCTCACAATTACATTAAATCTTTAGATTTTAAGCCCGATAGTACATTTTTAAAGTGATTTTTATTTATATTTGAAGAATTGAACAATTTTAAGAATTAACACACAAAAATATATATTTTTTAATTATTAGTTGAGTTTTTCTTACTTTCTAAGAATGGTAAAAAGTATTTTTCATTGATCATTACGTTATTTATGATATGTATAAATTATTAACATTTTCTAATCATTTAATACTTAATCTTTAAAAAACTTATTTCATTTTAAAATTAAATATTTATACTAACCACGCTCAGACGATGAACTTAATTTTCTTTAAATAATAACTTTTGATATCATAATTCAATCTCATTTCATTACAACATCAGAACATATTTATTTTATTTTTAATATGTGACGTCACAGTCGTCTCTTTTTAGCACTTACTCTAAATTACATTGTGTTATTAAAATGAAAACTTGAAAACTTATACTTTGTTTCAGATATGACGTTACATTGATAAGTTTGAAATTCTTAATGGAAAGTAGTCCTGTGACGTCACAATTGGTAAAAAATTGAATTGTATAGCCTCGAACCGAAAGAAAGAAAAAGGTTCATTTTGATTACGGATTAATATCTGGAAAAACTACTAAAATATTTATTTTCTTGTAAAGTGTGAAGTTATATTCTTGTGAAGTCTTCTAAGTGTAAAAGAAATTTTACATAATCATCTGCCTGATATAAGAAGAAAAACAGTATTCCTTATACGTCACAATTGGTAAAATTGCGGTTTTTAACCTCGAACCGAAAACAGAATAGGGTCCATTTATTTAATTCATTTTGTTTTATCACGTGAAAATCTTTCAGTTGAAAATTAATTACAGAAGATAAATAATTATTCCGGTTTTTTTATTTTTTGGCAACGAAAAAAGAAAGATGATTAAATATTATGGAAAATTTTTCAATTTATTCTGTATGAAAAATAGTGAAATTTTGAATTATTAAGAAAAATATTTGAATAAAATAAATAAAAATTAGCCTATGTTCATTTCAAGCCAATAATCTATCTATATACAAAAATTCAAAGACATTAATCCATCCGTTTTGAGGCCAAGTTCATTCCAATTTTCGGACACACTTTCACATTTATAATATATATAAGGATTTATCCTTACTAATATTATAAATCGGAAAGTGAGTTTGTTTGTTTGTTTGTTTGTTTGTTTGTTTGTTTGTTCCGCTTTCACGCCGTAACTACTGAACCGATTGCTTTGAAATTTTGCAGACGTAAAGTTAGAAGTCCGGATTAAATAATAGGGTAATTTTTATTTATTTTATTCAAATATTTTCCTTAATAATTCAAAATTTAATTATTTTTCATACAAAATCAATAGGCATTTTTCAGATAAAATTTAACCGTTTTCTTTTCCTGTTGCCAAGAAAATAAAAAATTGGAATAATAATTTTTCAGCGGCAATGAATTTTTAATAGAAAACTTCCACGCGAAAAACTAGAATAAAATAATTTAAAAGAAAATAAATATGACGTCATGTTTGAAATAAAAATAAAAGGTGTATTTTTTATAATACATTTAACAAGGCTATTTGTTTAGTTAATGGGAATTTTTGTGTAAAATATGGTGACATAAATTAAAAGTAAAAAGAATGAAAAAGAATTATATTTTTAATAAAATGGTTCACTCATGAAAATGTGACGTCATAGTTGAAATAAAACAAGTACTTTATAGCAGTCGTTAAAAATACAAGGGGTATGAATATCAGTAGCTAATGGAGCGAGATAAATAATGACGTCATATTTAAAATGAATCAGAAATATTTTTTACTTATACTAATTAATGAGTTATAAGTTACATACAAATGAATATTTTTATTCAAAACTCATAATTATCAATGGAAGAAATTTTTTGTGGGGAAAAGACGGAAAATAAAATCACTGTTTAATATACTTTTGGCTCGATTTTTTAACACTTTCGAACAAAGTTGAAAAGTTATTATGCTTTCGGTTTGTCTGTCTGTCTGGTCGCTCTCCAACTTTCGTAAATATACTCCGATTTCCATGAAATTTTTGGACGTTATTAACGTTTAGCTAGCACGAATACCTATTGAAAATGAAGTTTCTACCATGATTAGTTTATTTACAGGGATAGTCAAAAAATTTCCTTATATTACGGCATTATGGGGAAAAATCGTTTTAATTAAATTTAACGATGTTACAGCCTGTAGAACATATTCAAATTTATATACATTTACAAAGTGCACTAAAATATGCATTTTGTAAAGTATGTAGTGAAAAGGGCACTTACTATTCATTTACAGGGTCAGACAGAAGAATTCCATTGCATAGGAATAAAGGGAGGAACAGTTTCCGACATATTTTAATTATGGTAAACGATTTCATGTATAATCAAATTGATATATGTTGCTGAGGCTCAATGTAAGTTATTTCATGCATAATACGAAGTGCATAGCATTTACAGGGACACACAAAAGATTTCAAATATTATATATTCTATCCGAAGTACTGTATATCATGGATGATGACTGTTGCATGGATGAAATGCATTTTGAATTATGATATGTGTTTTTAAGTTTCGCTAAATGTATGCATATTAAATGGAGAGTATAAATGGTAATAGTATAAATAGTTAAATTTAGATATACAGGGTTACACAAAAGATCTCGGAAAGGTTACTGAATATGAGCGTAATTTACTTAAAGGTGGTTTTTAAATAAAATATGCATTTTTATTTTGAACTGCATTTAGTAAACTAAGAAATATTTGTAGTATATATATAAAATGACAAACAGGGTCCCGCAAAGAACTGGATACAAGGTTGTCTTCGGATGATAATTTCTGAAAATGTAATTTAGGTAGTAATAAGAAATATTTTTGTTTGAAATAAATTTTAGAAAGATACTTTCGTGTATCAAAGGCACTTGGAAAACTACAGGGCTGAACAAAAGAATTCAAGAATGTTTCTATCTATTAGTATTAATCGCTGAAAGGAAAATTTTGACCAGCAAACAAATTAGCAACTAGGGATTATTAGAAGTTTTTTTACCATAAATTCGCGATAAAAAGTTAATTACACATGCTTTTCATCATGGAAATTTTTTGCTTGATTGATCAATTATTTCTTCTTTAAATGTTATGTGAACGAAGTCACGGGTAACTGCTAGTAATTTATAATTTATAATTTATAATGTATATAAGATTCTTATATAAGTTCATATATAGGATATACTAATGCTTAACCAGTATTACTATTCATTCGAGATTCAATAACGAAAATTTTTTTAGAAATCGTATTTTAAATATAAGTAATGTATTGCATTAAAATGCTATATGCAATAAGAGTTTCCCCAGGTTTAACCTCTTCAGTCCCTGAGTACCCAAATGGGTACATCAGTTTTGTCCCATTTTATTAATGATACTCAAATATAAATGAAATTTCGATATAAGAATAATGTGTTTCGAATTCTAAGATTCGAGCTAATGTAAATAAAAAAAAAATCTCGCTCTGAAGTCTAACGAGAGAAGAAACAATTCAGTAATAATTAAAAATACTGTAATAATCGCCAGTAGCGAAGAGGTTAAAAAAGGGCAGGGCGCTAATGTTCTGAAAAGGGTACGTTTTTCATTTTCAGGGCACTTTTTCATTTTTAAGGGCACTTTTATAGAGTTTAACTATCTAACTAACTTATATAGAGAGAATCTAGAATTTAACAGTTCAAAAAGTCGGGAAAAAACAGAAATTTCATCAAAATATTGGAAAAAGAAAAAAAAAGGTAAATTTTGTTAAAAAATCGCGAAAATCCGCAAATTTTATTAAAAGATCGCATAAACTAAGTTTTTGCTAAAAGGTCGCAAAAAAAGCATATTTTGCATAAAATCGCGAAAAAAACGACAAATCTCGTGAAAATATCACGAAAAAACGGAACTTTTCACAGAATTTTTTATTTTATTTCGCTTTTTGGACGAAATTTGTCGTTTTTTCGCAAATTTGTTGACGAAATCTGCCG
This sequence comes from Maratus speculifer, assembly GCA_964019185.1. NCBI lineage: Eukaryota > Metazoa > Arthropoda > Arachnida > Araneae > Salticidae > Maratus > Maratus speculifer. Next base: position 160,733,093 of record OZ025294.1, on the reverse strand, counting down.
TTTTATCGCTATTTTTTGACGAAATCTGCCTTTTTTTACGACTGATTTGACAAAATTTTCCGTTTTATTGCGATTTTCGGAAGAAATGTCGTTTTTCCACAATCTTTTCAGGAAATCTGCCATTTTGTGGAATTTTGTGAGGAAATTAGCCATTTTTTCCGAATCTTGCCGGAAATTAGTCGTTATTTCGCGGTTTTTAACGAAACTTGCCGTTTTTTTAGCGATTTTTTGACGAAATTACCCATCCCGCGGCACGCGTATGAGGCTATTTTTTTGCGTTCCATCGCTAATTTTTTCGGATCAACGCTGGAGGCTGCGTTTTTTCAAATGTGGTAATAAGGGCGCTATTTTTTTAATGAGTGACAAGAGGTCGCTAGTTTTTGGATGAGGGGCAAGAGAGGCGCTAGTTTTTAAACTCAAGGACAGGAGGGGCGGAGCGCCCCCCTGAAACCCTCTGGGGGAAACTCTGTGCAATAAAAACCAAAGGTTATAGGAAAGTTTATCCAAATTATTAATTCTGTCTATTTCTAAAGTTTTCTTTAAATGCACAGCGCCAAATTTCCCCTCTCGGCGATAATTGGAACTTTTATTAGGTAGATTTCGTATGAAATACTACCTATTGCATTGTCTCCCATGTTGGAATTTCTGAAAAATTTTTGCGGATCTACACGAATCATGACTCCTAGACCCCAAAACTACCATCAGTAAAAAAGTTTATATATCTATCTATCTATCTATCTATCTATCTATCTATCTATCTATCTATCTATCTATCTATCTATCTATCTATCTATCGGTGTATATCACTTTCTTCTAGACACGATAACTTCCATAATTATGCTCAGATCTTCATCAAACTTTTACATAAAATCAAAGGGCATAAAATCTCGGTTAAGTTCGTTAATGGGCAAAATCGGACCAAGGAGGTGAAAGTTAGGAGGGTTTTTGTGAAAACAGAAAAAACGCGATAACTTTTTAATTAAAATAGATATCGAATCAGTTTAAAGTTTATATTACTTCTAAAAATTGAAGAAAAAGTTTATGCGTGACAGATTTTTGATAAAGTTAAAAGTGGGCTCAAGGGGCGAAAAAAACATGGTTTTTGGGAGAAAAAAAATCATAACTTCGTCAATTCTCAAGATATCAAATCCAACTAAATTTTATATAAATGTACTCAATATTATCTAAAACTTTTGTATTTACAAGTTTTTGATAGGACCAATTTTTACCGAGGAAAAAAATTAAAAACGAAAAGAAAAAGGGGGGAGGAAAAAGAAAAAAAAACATAACTTACTCAATTCTTAAGCAATTAAATCTAATTAAATTTATTTTACATCTTCACAATAATATCTACAATTTTTATATTGACAAGTTTTTCATAGAACCAATTCTTATAGCAAAAATAAATTAAACAAAAATAGGAGTTGGAGAAAAAACCTCAAATCCAAACTGCTTATATTCTGACTCATTTTAAAATTCATTTTTGATTTTAAACGCATCCAAATGACAGATCCTATTATTTAGCAACTATATAATGCGACGTATTGGCCAATTTTTTGATAAAGGCAGAATATATTTTTAAAAAGGCTGCCAAAAAAGGTATTTTGAACAGATTTCCCGAAGTTTTCATCATTAAAAAATTCATTAAGTATAACAAATTGCGTTTTTTATGCGTCATTTTTAAATTCATTTTTGTTCTCAAACCCATCCAATTTACAGGTCCTATTATTTAGGAACTATATAACTTGACGTATTGGGCGGTTTTTTGATAAAGGCAGAATATATATTTTAAAAGGCTGCCAAAAAGGGTATTTTGAACAGAATTTCACGAAGTTATCGTGATTAAAATTTGCGGAAATTTAAGAAATTGCGTTTTTACCGAGTCATTTTTAAATCTTTTTTTGTTCTCAAACGCATCCAATTTACAGGTTCTCTTATTTAGGAACTATATAATGTGACGGAGTGGCCAGTTTTTTGATAAAGGCAGAATATATTTAAAAAAAGGCTGCCAAAATGGGCACTTCGCACAAAATTTCCCAAAGCGACATGATTAATGAACTGTGGGTATTCAAATAACAAATTGGTTATTTTATGACTCATTTTTAAATCCAATTTTGCTCTGACACACATTCAATTGACAGTTTTTTGTTACTTAGGAACTATATAATGTGCGTATTCGTCGATTTTTTGATAAAGGGTGAATATATATATTTTAAAAGCTGTCAAAGTAAGCACTTCGCAAAAAAATTTCCCAAAGCGATCATGATAAAAGAATTGAGGTTGTATTCAAATAACAAATTGTTTATTTTATGACTCATTTTTAAATTCAATTTTGCTCTCAAACGCATTCAATTGACAGTTATTTGTTATTTAGGAACTGTGTAATGTGCCGTATTGGTCAGAGTTTTGATAAAGGCTAAATATATATTTAAAAAAAAATCTGTCAAAGTAGGCACTTCGCACAAAATTTCTCAAAGCGATCTTGATTAAAGAATTGTGGATGTATTAAAATAATAAATTGGTTATTTTATGACTCATTTTTAAATTCAATTTTGCTGTCAAACGAATTTAATTAACAGTTTTTTGTTATTTAGGAACTATATAATGAGCATATTGTTCAATTTTTTAAATAAAGTAAGAATATAATTCAAAATATATTGCCAAAATGGGCATTTGAGTAAAAATAGGCTTTTTTTTTTTTTTTTTTTTTTTTTTGAGATGAAAACTTTTCGAAATCTACCTCCGCCTATAGGCCATGCCGAAAGGGATTTTTTTTTGTTGTTGTTGCTGTTGGAATATTTTTTCCCATGCTTTTTTACTTCATTTATAAAATTCTGTTTCATTTCAACTATTGAAACGTTCTACAGGCTGCTCTGAATAGCGTCAGTTAAAAAAGTAAAATAAATAAATAAAAAATAAATACAATGTAAATAAATTGCTCAAAATTTTTTTAACCACATAGGAAGAGTAATATAGGGTCAAAATAATGCAAAAAAATGCATTTTTAGTCGGTATGGTTTCTAGAAAATTAATTGCCCAGAGAAAAACATAGCGCGAACGATAATAATTAAAGTTAGCTCGGCAGCTGGACTATTTCTTTTATTTCGGTGATTTTATTTCATTTTCTTTAATTACATTTTTATGTCTCATTGATGGAATTCACATGATGACTAACGGTGCAACTTTGAGTGAAATCTTTTATTTCTTTATAAAATGATAAATAGGTTTAAATAAAATTTTGGTAAACTTTTAATTAATTAATGAATTAAAAAGGGATACCTGAAGCAATTATTTTAAACTACACAAAATATTTCTAGACCTTTATGTTCATTGCAATTTTTGCAAACATACGTAAAAATATGTAAGTTATAAAAATGCCGAGCTAAAATAATGACATTTTTGCAAAATCTGTAATTTTACTTTAAAACAATGTCTAGTATGAATTTATGTTATTCTTTGTAACATTTACTATTGCTTATTTGAGATATCTTCGTGATCTAATAAAAAACTTCTTAGAAACTTATTTTGATGCAATCGATTATTATCTGGTCTAATATTTAAACGCTTACCATGTATACTACTAGCGTTAAAGCATATTCGCGAAAAAACTGACACCCTAATTTGAGTGGCAAAGTATTTGTAAAATTCTTGATCCGCATATAAGCCGACCCTAAAACAATCCAATGTTTTTTTTTAGAATACAGTCACATTTTTAATGAAATAACAAAAAATATAGCAAAAATAACTATTTAAAAAATTAGAAAACAACAAACAAATCATTCAAGTAATACTTCAAATTTTAATTATTTAAAAAGTCTACAGCCAATAAGGTGAAAAACCGGCATAACGATACCCAGACTCACACTTCTCACTATCATTAGTTGGTAGGGCTACGAACGCACAAGATGGAATATTTTTCCGTCAGCCACCGACATTATGAGGCTGAGTATCATTGAAAGTGGTTCAGCTTTTAAAACGTAGGTGAACAATACTGAAGACCCGAGTTCAAGTTCCGGCTTGGTCACTTTTCATCGCCATTTAACCCCTTATGGACGAGCGACATGTATACGTGAGGCAAAAAGGCTTAAGAATCATTATTTATACCCACCAGTAAAATTTTATTGTAAAATTTGCCTTATTTAATCAGAGCATTTTCTCGATTTAATAAGGTACAATTTTTTAAAAAATTGCTGAAGAAATATTGAAAATAAAAGGCTTTCGCCGCGAAGGGGTAAAACAATCAAAATTTGAAATATACTTGATAGCCCAGTCATTTTAGCAAAAATAGGGGAAAAAATTAGAACAAAGCTGGATTTTTGCATAGATGCTAGTTAGGGTATGTAGTTTAACATACTAAAAGTCCCCATCGATCCGATGTGAGCTTTTGCCGCCAGGGGGCGCTAAAGAGCTTGAAATTCGGTTTTTTGTGAATATCTCATGAACAATGGCATTTAGAAAAAAAAGTTCAATTACAAAATTGTAGATAATTTAATTTCCTATAAAAAGTGTCATTAACATTTGTTTGTCACACCAACGCTTCCCTGTCAAAAATGTGAAAAAGTGAACATATTTGAAAGTAAAATTATAAAATTTCGAAAAATCTGCTGCTACTTAAAAAAAAATTAGGCAAACAGATCTAAAATTCTCACCTTTAAATGAAGAAAGTGAATATATAATATACATTTATTCTTGTTTTCATATTACTCTTGAGGAAAAGCATTTAGCGCGTTTTCTTTATTGCGGTTTCCCCCATAGGTATATTCCACTTATAGTGACAGGCTTAGTTCAATTTCAGTCGTTTAACTGCTTTAGTAGTTCTTTGCACAACTTCAGTTTCTACAGACGATTCAGATTCGTCACTATCTGTATTTCTTTCTTTCGTTTTTGTGCTGCTTTCAGTATTTTTTTTTTTTTTTTTTTTTGCCTTTTGATATCATAAGTGAATTCAGAAGTAGCGCTTCCCTCCTTACTTGCAATCGGCAGGATATATGTCAATATCTTCCTGGTCTTCAAATTCAATTTTACTTGCATTATGACATGAAACTCTGCAGCAATTTATGCAAATATCAAAGCATTTCAATCCAAATAATCGGCATCCACGTGCTTTTCCACATCCTTTGGAGCAAGTAAAAAAAATTGATTCAATAATATTTTTTGGTGCGGGCTGTAAGGTAGCTGGAATTGGAGACAAATTAGATGCATTTTGCCAGCACCAGTTCTCAGGATGTAATTTATTGCCCAACCGGTATTGTACGAATGTGATACTCGTGTTTATCATGTACTATTATGATAAACACGTAAACTGTGAAATCTAGCTGCATCTTTGGTAGGCGGCAACGATGAAAGGCTTTTTTTACCAACAGCAACTTCTTTCTTGAAACATACATAACGGTGCTTGTTCAGAGAAATTTCTGCTTTACCATCGTATAAAGCAAGAAAAATAGTTTTTCCTGCCTCGGAAACTTCAAATTGGGATACTTGAGCACTTTTTAAAATGTTGGCAGTTTGTATGTTATGATCTTCTTCCTTTTTTCAAAAAAATTTCTAACGACATTTTACTTTTCCCATACATCGCTGATGACGAGTCACAACCTGAAAAAGCGTGAAGGAAAGTATATGATCTTTCAGAACAGCATCATTGTTAAGACTGTGCGATGAATACAGGATGGTTGCAATTCGTATTCTTCCAGTCTTATTTAAAAATATCTCTATCGCTGGAAGTGCTAAAGCAGTCAACAATACGAGCAAGTCAACATCATCGCCAACAACAGCAGTAACTGCACCAGACTTTTCTATTTCAATAGCTGTTTCAACAATTAGTGCGTATGCATCATCTTCTGCTTATTTCGCTTCAAAACCATTCTCTATAAATTTCTCCATATGCATAGATATGAGACGTGTCTTATTTTAATGATTAGATTTTAAAAAGTTTCTTTTTTGCGATATTTTAGAGCTTTTTTTTCCTTCTATATAATAGCTTCGTCTAATGTATCAGAACATAACAAACATTTTTCCTTAAATTCAAACAAAGGACTGTTATTTCTCAATTTTTAATTAATGAAGTAATCTGTGCAGACATTGATGGTTTTTCTGCAATAGATTTATTGTATGATTTAATAGAATTCGTTCCTGTATAATTTTTCTACACTTTAGGTGAACTGCACATTCACTATTCTTTTTAGCCCTTTCTCCAAATATTTTCTACTTATGGTCACCGCTGTCACAAGGAACTTCAGTCCCATTTTTCCTATTTTTACATAATCTTTCGAAACGCATTCCTCACCGCATACAAGACATACTATTCTGTCAATCTCCATTTTTCGCTCACAATCGGCAATTAAAAAAGAGTCATTTTAAACTGTCATAACTATTTAACAATTTCTATAACATGCGTTGAAAATAAAATTATTCCCTTCCTAAAATCTCACACAGGGGCGAGCGAAGAGAAGAGAGAGCTTTGCGGCCGGGGCAAAGCTCTATTTGGCGCCCCAACTTTTTTATGTGACAGGCCAAAAATTAGTTGGTAGTATAAATTTGGCTTCCCCCAAATATCCGCTTCGGTGGCGACCGCCACCTTCGCCCCCCCCCCTTTCGTACAGCGCTGATCTCAAAGAATACTTCGTTGGGGTAGTAGATTAGGGTGATTTCATACTAGTGAAATGAGCGCCAAATGAAAATTAAATATTGGAAAGATACCTACACGTTGTACATTTTCACAAATGCAAAGAGAGATAGGGTATTGGGCAACTACTGTTGCACAAGCACGAAAACGGCATATAGGAAATGGGGGAAAGTTGGGGGGGGATCCAAAGTTGTTCCGTATTTGTTCTGCCTCTTCGCCGCGTTATGACCGTGCTGCCGCATTTTTTTTCAAACACGTTTATTTTAATTTTCGGCAGGGAAGGGTTGGTGTGACAAAAAAATGTTAATGACACTTTTTGTTGGAAATTAAGTTATCTATATCTTTGTAATTGAACTTTTTTTTCTAAATGCCATTGTTCGTGAGATATTCACAAAAAAACGATTTTCAAGCTCTTTAGCGCCCCTGGCGGCGAAAGCTCACATCGGATCGATGGGGACTTTTAGTATGTTAAACTACATACCCTAACTAGCACCTGTGCAAACATCCAGCTTTGTTCCAATTTTTTCCCCTATTTGTAAAAAAAGATGCTAAAATGACTGGACTATGAATGGAAGGAGAGAAATATGCTCTTCAGAAAAATTTCAATGTTTAGAATAGCGAATAAGATTGATTTAGAACAAAATTAATAGGACTTTAGTTTAAGATAGATATTTAGAAGTAATGTATTGCATAATTGTACATAACATTGATAATGATATACCAAGACATTGGGTAGCTTTTAAATGTGTTATTAAAAATTATGTAATAGTTACAAATCGAATAACACATTAAGACGCTATTTATATTTTGCTAATTTATACTGCATCTAATCCTTTGTATAACTACTAGCAACACAGATTATAAATTATTTGTTACGCTAAACAAGCTAGGTGAAAAGACTTTTTGTTCATTTAGCCTGGACGTTCAATTCGTTATATTGTTTCCCTTTTATGATATTGCATCGATAATGCAACTTATTTATATGTAAAATCAATTATGAAGGTAGGGCACCTGTAAACCTCTTATCATATGTCCAATTAATTACAATTTAATTATATTTATTGGATACCTTTAATTATTGAATGATTTTCAAGAATAAATTAGAAAATATTGTTTTCAAAGCATGTGTTAAATAATTATATCACTTTAAATAATCATACTAATCATAAAATTGATTACATTAATGTGAAAATTAGTGCTAAGAAATTAATAAACTTTAGTTATTAGAGGTGTTGATTCTATTTTGAAATAAAATATATACACTGCTCAAAACAATTAAAGGATATTGCAGTTTTAGGTGGATTTTGTATCTCGGAAACTTTTTAGCGGATTAATACATGGTCGACAGACATAGTAGGTTATATGAGAATAAATTACACATGTTTGGCAGAAAAAAATGCATTTTATTGCGCATTTGTGTACAAAAGGAAAAAAACACAATTTTTGCATATGAGAAAAAAGGAATAAGAAAAGGTGTTTTCTTTAAAAAAAATCATTTTCAGTAGGGGGTGTGGTTTCCATGGGCGGCCAGCAACGTTGAACACCTTTGAGGCATGGACTCAATGAGGCTATTAATGACGAGTTGGGGTATTCTGCCCCACTCTTCCAGAAGAGCTCTTTCCAGTTCTTGGAGAGTTTGTGGGGGCTGTTGGCGGCCAGAAACTCATCTTCCTAGAGCGTCCTAAACGTGCTCGATTGGATTCATGTCTGGAGAACACGCTGGCCATTCCATTCGAACGATTCCTTCCTTGAAAAGGAAATCCTCCACCAGGATTGCACGATGTGGCCTGCAGTTATCGTCCATTAAAATGAAGTTATCTCCAATTGCTGCAGCGTAAGGGACTACAATATGTCTGAGGATCTCATCCCTATATCGGCGACCAGTCAGAGCTCCATCTCGAGTGATGTAGAGGTCAGTGCGCCCGTCAGTGGAGATGCCACCATACACCAACACGCCTCCACCGCCAAATCTGACACTTTCGTGCAGGAACGCAGGATTATTCCTACTGCCACGGTCTCTCCAGATAAAAATACGCCTATTACCTGGATGCACAGAAAAACGGGACTCGTCAGAAAACAGAATATTACTCCTCATTCATTTCTCCTCCAGTTGACATGCTCGTTTTCCCACTCCCTGCGGTCGCGACGATGCCTTGATGTTCATCTAACACATACCATCGGTCGGCGAGCATACATACCTACAGCATGGAGCCCGGTTTCGGACAGTCTGAGTTGAAATTGTGGTGCCTGTAGCCGAGCAAAGGTGTTGTTAGAGAAGAGTAGCGTTCATGTTTCGGTGTCTCCGAGCTGTTAATGCTAAATACCGATCTTCATTGGGCGTTGTTGCCCGCCTACGACCTTGGCCTGGTCTTCGGCCTGCACATCCACTCTCCAATAAACGGTTCCAGATCCTGGAAATGACACTTTGTGACACTCCAATGGCTTGCGCTACTTCGGCTTGAGTTTGTCCCCCTTCTAACCTACCAACAATTCTCCAAGCTTCTGAATCTGTCAAATGACTTCGCTGAGACATTGTACTCATCGAAACAAAGCAATCACTGAATGCCGATCATCCTTGTCTTCATTCTCTTTTATCCAGTTGAAAGTCAAATTTCATTCGCTGCCGCTGAAGCGACGTTTTTGACGTCGAACTCAAAATTTGCATACTCCACACTTTGAAAACAGAAAAATTTGCATTTGTGATTCTCTTCTTTTATTTTCGGCAAAAAAAAATTTCGTTTATATCTTTATTTTATATAAAACTTCAAATATCCTTTAATTGTTTTGAGCAGTGTAAACTATTAATGGTTTCATGTAGCTGAAATATTATTTTCTAAGTAGATTATAATGCACTTTACGTTAATTTATTTTTATATGATGAATTTGAATATTCTTATGTAGTGATTAAATGAATTATTTTAAATAATTGAAAAAGACTGATATTTGACAGAATACAAACTAATTTAACACTATAAAAGCCGGCAAATTTAATCAAGCTTTACAAAATGTGTTTCACAGCAGAATTTGTATTTAAATCTATTTAACTTATTTAATAAAACTATTATATTGCTTCTTATATTTTACATGTCTTCTGAAGACATTTCTATTTTGAATCTATTATTATCAACTAGATACGGATCAAAATTACTCCTATTGGCAATTCTAAATTTAAACAAGAAATTTTATTGCGTTTTAACGTTGTAGCGTTGCTACTTTTATTGTCATAATTTTATTACTTTTAGGTCTGTTGTACTAGTTTTATTGCGTTTATTTTTGACGATTTATAGCTCGCGAAAAATTCTGATATAATGGCTATAAATTAAGCTATCTTTCAGGCTCAGTTATCTAAAATACATAATAATTAAAAAACATCGATAAAAACATTCGCTGTCTTGTGTCAGCTAATCTAAAACTTTTCCTCAAACTACTTCGTTTTAATCTATTTAAATTTTTTTCTGTTATCCTGCGAAATAAGTATAAATGCATGGTAATCAGTGTAAATCATAACAATATATCTTGTAATCATATTTACATGAGTATGCAATATAATATCTCGATCGAATGAATGAAAGTACATTAAAGTAGAAATTTGAAATTGCAAAAACATACATACGATCGTTGATGTTTAAAATATATATATATATATAAATAACATAATATTTGCTAAAAGAGATCATGAAAAGTAACCTCCCAAATCCTTACAAAATAGAACACATGTAATAATACAATTATTTTAGCGAGTCTGAACTTAATAAAAGTAAATTCAATCATGATACTTGCACTGGTATTTTAAACACACATACACATGAAATAAGTACTTTAACATGTGACCACTCAAAACACGCCGAACTTATTTGCGTTCATGAGCATAAAAGTGTTATGTATCATGCGATTTTCATGACTCAGTGAACTTTTCATTGTCATAAGAAGGGGACTTTCTTTGTCTTATTTGTCAGTGTAATAGTAAAAAATTACTAAACATAACTTGTAGAACATGGAGACCGTATAAAAATTTAAATTTCGTATTTTTTGATTATTTATTTATTTATTTTTAAGAAATATTTTTATTGACTCAAATCAATTTAAAAATATTTCTTTGGAGCATTTAAAACATTTTTGTAATTTTAATTATATATCTATGACTAATGACTCAGGAAAAAGCCACTGGGTATCATTGAAAGTGATAATGGATATATTTATAAAAAATAAACACTGCTTTAGCAAAATAATTTGTAAAAAAAGAAATTTGATACCCGATTTCATTGCAGTTATATGTATCAACGCTTATTCAAAGATAATTTAGAAGAGCCCGAAAATATTATTTTTTCACTTTTAATGAAAAGCTGTTTATCAAACAGATTTTTATTACGTTTTTCAGATTAGTTAGAAGAGTATTAAAATTAAGTGCTTACACAAATAATTCGATGCTATTCTGATTCTATTATTTACTGTGAAATAACATTTAGGATTTTTTTTCTATCTAAAAAAAAAATTAAATAAATAAAAAATAAAATACTAGTAAAATAAAAAGTAAGTAAATAATAAACACACATGCTACCATTTCTAAAAAAATATCTATTGTCAAATAAAAAAAGAAAAAAAAACTGTCAAACATAATGAGCAGTATCCCTTTTAAACATTCAAATTTAAAGAAACACTATTTAATCAAAAATGACTATCGCAGTCCATCCTCTGATCCCCTTTAAACATTGAAATTTAAAGAAACCACACCCCCAGTCAAAAATGACGAACAAAATAATTCAGCGAATGCAACGAAGTTAGAATTATTCAATTCCTGTGATGTCGTTTATTAAAAAGAACGTTTTACTTTTCATTCAAATAAATTCCGTATACTAAAATGATTTTATGTGACACTATTTATCCGCACAACAAATTACACTAGTTTAACTGATATCAGTATGAAGTGTTAAAAAATGTATTCAAAATGAATTAAAAACAATTACAACTTTAGAAGCAACAGTGATGAATATTTGTAATAAAATAAGTGACAAACTCTATACCGCTTCTCGGAATATATTCTTTACACTATACAGGTAATGAGTTCCAAATTTAACAGAGACTATCCCTAAATAATGCATTAAATAAAAGGAATAACGTTGTTATTTATTCTAATACATTAAATTATGCTCATATCCAATCCATATTCTAGTTTCACCAATTCTCTTTTGAATCTATTTAAAAAATTGTAAATCCAATTTTATAGTATACAAAAATTAAAATAACAGAAAATTTATTAGAATGCCTTAAATTACAATACCTGATTTTTCAGTAATTGGAACAAGTTTCCAATTTCAGACATTGGGAAAACAATAATACAAATTATCACTTTTCATAGATATTTTTAAATGGTAATTTCAAAACTAGCAAATATTTATTAATCTATTTATTGAAAAACAATAATTATTCTCCAAAGTAGAATTTCACAAATTACTTCAAGATAAAAGGGCTTCTAAACTTTAGACAATTCAATCCATGATATCTCAAAAATCTATTTAAAGTTAATTTAATGCCTGAAGCATTTTCGTGTTCTGCTTCCTGATAACAATGAATATATGTTTCAAAGTTATCTCTTTAAATTTCCTACTTCAAAACCATTTTATAACTGATGATACGGCAATTGTAATTTTATTTTATCTTATGTACGTACAGCTTGAAATTTCATGAATTGACTTATAAGGATTTTCGTTGATTACTTTTACTAAGAGTTTTAAATCCTTTTGAAGATTTTTTAACTGAAAAATCTTAAACTCATAGTTATTATTCACTTATTAAAGTAATTTTAAATATGCTGAAGGGCAACACAGTTTTACAAAATATTTGCGAATTTAATTGATCAGAAAATGCCTGTTACTTATCTAATTTGCGTAACAAATTACTTATAATGTAAAAATCGGCCCTTCCCACCTTGGTAATTTATGAGCAATTTTTATAATATCATATATGCAAATTTATTGTGTGTATTAATTTTTGAATGCTTATGTCTAACCTCAAAACGTATGTATAAAGGCTTTTATATCTTTACATGCAGATAGATAGTATATAGAAAAAGTACACAGGCTAATTTTTATTTATTGTAATCAAATATATTTATTAATATTTCAAAATTTTATTATTTTTATAGTGAATTCAATTGATATTTTTTTTCTTTTGACATTCAATTATCTTTCTTTTTCGTAGACAAAAAATAGAAATCCATTATAATAACTTTTCCCTCATTCATAAATTTTCTCTTGAAAGATTTTCTCTTGAAAAAGAAATATGAAACATAAAAAAATTATAAATAAGCTGCGCATCAGTAATGACTTCTTGTCAATAAATTGGTTCCTAAAAACCAATTGCTACGCTGTATATTCTATTCCATCTGTATATTATAGTTATACTTTATACAAGTTTTTTAATACTTTATAAGCAGTAGTAAAATATTCTACGGATTATATTGAAAAAAAAAAACATTACATTTCATCTGAAATACAAATATAAAATTACATTAATAAATATACAATTAAAAATACTAGTGTTTCGGATTAAGTTTCCGCCCCTCATCAGTACATTAACATTCAAATCACTATAAACTACATATCATGATTACAGTTAATAATTGTTAACAGTTAAGATCAAAGAAATGATAAAGAACAATATCAATTCAATGCTGAGTATTCATATGAAAGCGCACAAGATTCAAGAATCTGCGAAATTTTATTCCGAGTGAACCAACCTTGATCCGTTCGCGATAGAATCTTTTTTAGAAAATTTTAATACTTTGCCAGTGGTTTTTAAAAACAGAAATGTCTGCTTTATTTAATCAACCAAAAATGTTCCGATTAAATCAAGAAAATTTTTTAATAAAATTAGACTGGTGGGTTAAACTCTGTACAACTCATTTAAAAAATTCTGTACTATTTTTGCGTCACGTATACGTGTCCCTAATCCCCAAGGGGTTAATGAAAATTCTACCTTTAAAGTTATTGCAAGTGGATATCATTACTATCATATTTGCGAAATTTAAGCTATCATTGGTATTCAAAGAATGTTGTACAAGTATAGAATATTACTTGTTGTGCAAGTTTAATTACACGTGTTGTACATGTTGTACAAGTTTAGACTATTTATTAAAGAAATTCGTAGGCCAGTTTATATTCGGCAAAGCGAATGGCATATGTAAGACAAGTTTCGCCAGTATATACCAAATGGCAATCTTTGCAAGGGATACTGTAAATTGAACTGATTCTAAATAACGGTTTAGACATGCAAAGCAAACAGGTACGATTCGGGATTGGAAAATATGAAAATTGTCAACTTCAGTTGCAATCACGTTAAAAATAGACTTTTCTTGAAGGTTGGTTTCATCGTAAGTTACTTTAGCCTATTTATGAATCATGTGCAGTTACATAGGAATGCATAGTATTGTTTTGATATGGTCCTTTATACTTTCTTTGATTTTAACTGTTTGTATAAAATAAGTTTAATCATTATATGCAGTTTTCTGGTCAGTTGAATTTTACTTCACTGACGAAAGGTTAAAAACTTAGCTCGAAACCTTTGAATTTTTAGTAGTACATGTACTTGTATAGTTTTTTAATAGTATGTCTGATTAATTGAAATAAATTTTTCAATTTCGTATGAGAGACGTTAAACAATTGTTGGTTATTTTATAATTACATTCGATAAGAAACTAAACATAGCAACTGTTCATTGGTAAATTGTCGTTTGTCCATAGATAATGTAAAGATTTAATTTTTTATTTAAAATGAGAGAAAAAGAGCTTAAAAAGATCTGTAAAGAAAATTGATAATAAATGGCAATAATATGTAATGAAAAATTATCTATGTCGAAAATGATGTCATGTTTAGCATCAAAACGTAAAATTAAAAAGGTCTTCTCAAAATTTGATTTTCTATTGAAAGTTTTTCACGTCAAAAAGAAACATGAATAAAAATAAATAAAATAACTGGCAAAGTGCGCGTATTATCGCGCTCGGAGGGTTCCGTACAATAAATACATAAATTGTTAATTGTGTTATTAAAAAAATTGTTGTTAAAAGAATAGTAATAAGACTTTGTAAAAATTTATACAAGATAATATTGATATAACTGCAAGTACTGAAAAAAATAAGATCGGTATATCAAAAAAGTTCAAAAAGATTTGAAGTCTAAATAATATCAAATATTGCGATTCTCTTTAATTAGTTTTAACACTTTCCAAAAAGCTATCAATTTACAACAAAGTTAAAATGTGTTTATGAATACTGCTTGTCTGTTCGTCTGTCCGCCTCTAAATCTCGTAAATATTTTCGGATTGACCCGAAATCTTTTTAAGTTATTGACGTTTACTATAGTACGTTGTCTATTTTAAATAAAGTTAGCAGGATGTTTAGTTTACTAACAGGAGCAAAAGAATTCCTTTGCATAATGACCATACTTAAAAAAAAATTCTTTGAAATGAATTTTGAAGACGTTATCCATTTCAAATATAATAAAATTGATACACCTTTACGAAGTGTTTTAAAATTTGCATTATGCAGAATATGCAGTGCAAAAAAAGTTATTATTCACTTACAGGGCCACACAAAATAATTCCATAGCAAAATGGTATAATGGGGGGAGGATTGTTTGCATCACATTTCATTTATGTTGAAGTATTTCATACATAATGAAATTGATATTCGTCTCTGAGGTTTATTATACGTTATTTCATGTTAATATGAACTGCATAGCTTTTAGAGGGACAAACAAAAGGTTTCAGTCAAGTACTGTATATTAGCGACGTTGGTAGGAAATGTACATTTAATTATGATATTCGCATTAATGTTTTATTATATATATGCATACGGTATTGTTTGTATAATTACTATAGCCAACGTACAAGGCTGCACAAATGAATTCGTAAAGGTTACTGAGTATGAATGCAAATTGCTTAAAGGTGATTTTTAAATGATTTATGCATTTTTATACTGAACTGCATTTAGTTTACTAAGACGTGTTTGTAAAATATAAATAAAATGACAGGGCCATGCAAAGAATTTTTTAATGGTCGTCTAGGGATGGTAATTTCTAGAAATGTAAATTTAGTGGTTTTAAGAATGTTCAAATTAAATTTTAGCTAAATAGTGATGTGTGTTAAAAGTACTGGGTAAACTTCAAGGCTGAACAAATGTATTCAAATATGTTTACATCTATTAGTATAATTTGCTGAATAAGAAATTTGAACCAGTTATGCGTTTTGTTGCTAAACTAAACTTTCGCATAATATGCTGTACATATCCAGAAATACAGGGTTATACAAAATAAATCGTTATCTTATTTGGTCATTTACCTCAATAACAATATTTTGTTAAGGATTTCAGTAAATGTTGAAAACGTTTCATAATCTATGTTTAAAGGACTTTTTCCATTTTATTTTAATTTTATCCTAATTTTTTATGGGCTTTATTCGGTACTAAAATGTGCATATTTAAATTTCATTTGGCATTTTATAAAGTTAAATTCTGCGATTTTTTTCACAATATAGCTAAAACAAAAACCTTTGTTTATAACCCTTAACCTATGATTTACGTTCGAGAATTTTGGGTCGGAAACGTCAACAAGTTCGTGCAGCCTGTTTGTTGGAGCCATTCGCACGACTTGTGTAATTCACTGATCGAGCGTAACCCGATCATTGTACTACGGCCTATGCCCGCAATATTTAAGTTTGTCCCGATCATCGTACTTTAGGCTACGCTCGTAAAATTTGCGTTTGACCCGATCATCGTACACTGGCTATGATCGTAATATTTACGTTGGTCCCGACCATCGTACACTTGCTATGCCCGAAATATTTACGTTTGGCCCGATCATCGTACACGGACTATGCCCGTGTTGTAGATTAAGGGATTAAACTTAAAACCTAGCATTATATTCGGAGGTTAGAAGATGCAGTGCCGTGTTTTTTAGATAGGTTTTTAGTTAACATGTAAATACATTGGAAACGTATTAAGGATCCACTCAATGCAAGCAATTCACGAATCTTATATTTATGTGATTCATTCTAAATGAATTAGTCCGTTTCTATCAATTTTATATTTATTATTTTTTATACTACTACTGAGCCGTGCAGTAAAAAAAAATCATCAAAAGTTGTTATTATGCTTTAAATGCTGATGGCACATAGAGTATGTTGCCCCTGTCATTATGTATTTTCGAACTGTTCTTGTGTTTAAAGGTTAATATCTCAGCTAATTATCAACGAATTTTTTAATTCATTAACAAGCATGCTTTTATACTTCTGCTATGACAGATACCTACAGCGCTCCTTAATTTTTTTATGAATCTCCACACTTAGAAATTTTACTGTAACAGAGAAATTAACTTTTCTCAAAAACTATTCTAGAGTAATCTATTCACCTAGGGTAATCGCTATAATTTTCCTGGAAAGATAAACTTAATGTCTACTACCACTAATTTTTTCATAACATTAGTTTCAGTAGATTCGGAAACAGTTGGTTGGAGGTAAGGGAGACATCTTTACTTTCGACGATATATCTGAAAATATCATATCTAAAATTAAAAGAAATATAATTTTTAGTTCATGGTTACGAAAGCTTTCGTTCCATTCCTATTTTCTTGCACAAAGAAAAAAAATTATCTCAAGTTATCATAATTAGCCTCACTACATTTTCCATAAAAATATTTGTGAACGTTTATTAATCTGTGAAAAATGTAAGTCAATAGTCTTTTTTACTTCTCCCAATTTGAACTCTCTACGTTCCATTTTTTACGAGTAAAGTAGTTGTGACAAACAAACAGACATAACAGTGATCTTTATAGTGGTTTCGTTTTAGCTTTTAAAGTATGGAACCCTAGAAAGTTTAACATATCATGATATTGTAAATGAAATAGAAATGTTTAGGTATTTCTTAATAATATAAGTTGCAAAAGTTTGAATAAGTACGGAAAACTGGCGATTTTGATGTTATGGAAAAAAATCGTGCATGTTTTGATGTAAAAAAGGGTTATATTATTAAATCTCACTCTTTAGAGAACATTTTAAATATTTTTTGATTGTTTACTGTCTGCGTACGATTAATATGAAGATTTAACATTCAAATTAATTTTGAAAAATTATTTAGAAATATTTTTAAAAAAATTCAAACATCTATAAAAGGTAAATTGAAATAATCCATCTTAAAAATTTGTTGCGAATAGCAGGATTTTTTTTTTTTAATTTTTAAAATCTAAATTAGTTACTCGATTTCCTAAATTTTTGTTTTGACGAGTATTAATTCTTAAGTCACTCATTTAAGAAACTATAAATAAAACTAACTTAAAAAAAAAAAAAAAGAAAGAAAAAGAAAGTTGAATTTTTGTCTATAAAACCTAAAGGTAAAAATCAGTTGGTTCGCAATCTGGAAATATATTACAATGTGGCGTACGCGATAAGAAGAATGAATAATGTGCCCTGATTTGAAAAATGTTTATAAATCGTGGTTTGGCAACGAGATTTTAATTCCACATGTCTTCTACATTTAGAAAATTAAAAATCTATAGATGTTTTCAAAGAGATTTTTATTTTAAAATTTACAAATATAAATTTTTGTAGATTTGTACGATGTAACGCAGTACAAATTTGATACTCTGAATGAAGCAGGTTACTTCTTTATAATTATCAGTGTCGCAAAAGCAGTGTTGCCAGTGGGCTACTTTTTTTCAAATCAAATTTCTTGACTGGCGCCACTTTTTTGAAACGGTAAAATTTTCTTTGTTTTCACCTTAAATAATATTGCATTTAATGAAGCGCATTTTATCATTTCAAAAAAGTAGTGCCGAACAAAAATTTTAATAAAAAAAGTAGCCCGTCTGGCAACACTGCCCAAAAGTAATCGTCTCTGAAAAAATTCATCTCTCATGATATGAAAAGAAATGAACTGGTTATTGCAACAAAGAAATGTTACATAAGCTGTTTTTTCTCCGTAATTATTTGAAAAGTATTGCAAAAATATGCAAGAAAAACAGTTCCATGTGTTCATCTATAAAAAATGTAAAATAAAAAATTTTACAGTGAATTTATATTAGTGAATTTATAAAAAACTTATTCAATGTCTTATTCTTCACGTTAAAGAAATTAGAAAGAGGAATTATTTTTTATTTATTTATTTAATTCTGAAAAGAAATAATAATAATAATAAATCATTAAATAATATAGATTAGATCCCTTTATATTTAAGGAAAAATAATTAAAATTCAATTTTACTTGTTGAACTAATACTTATGATAGTTCAAATAAACATACGTTAACGCAGATGTTAATATATACAAATAAAATTTTTGCACTTTTTATATAAATCAATGAACCAAGTAATTTTTTTATATAAATATAAATCATGCTAAAAATTTTAATGCATCCCAAAAAATTACAAAAAAAAAAAAAAAAAAAAAAAAAAAAAAACCGGTTGAGTGTTATTATATTTATAAATTACTGCAAACAATGCAAATATATCAAATATAGGTCTCCGCGGTATCAATTGACATTATCTAAGCAGAGCTGCCAACTTCTACGCCTATTTAAATCTTATAAACATGTTTTGAACCACAAAAATATTTTAATAAAATGTATACCATATACACTGGTGTCCAAAATTTAAGCATAATTGGTAATTAAGTAATTATTTTTAAGTAATGAAAGAAATATGAATCGGAATGTGCTGAAACTCCAGGTGTGTAAAGAAAATAGTACGCGTCACATATTTTCGCAAAGAGTTTTCCCCGAAATTGAACAGGGGACCGTCAACAAATTGAAAAAGAACGAAGATCTTTTGGATAACCCTGTCAAAACTAATGTAGCAAAAGCGTTCAAACTGCACATTACGATTAATTGACTTATTGTAATGTACTGTGTTAATTTTTACAAGGATAGCATGTATACTCGTAGAGAAATTAAGGTTTTTATAAAAACAGTCCTAAGTTTTTTGCTTATAATTTGCAGTGTTCTTAATATAAAATAGTGTTATTTTTTGAAAAAATGACAAACATCATTGTACATAATACCCTGTCATCAGAATTAAAAAATAATAAAAATTATATGATAAATGAGCAGGTTTACTAAATAATTTTTTACTGCGCATGCGTGAACGCTATTAAAATTTCATTTGCATATTATGTTAGTTAAATGTATAGAGCAACTTTTGCGAAAGTCTCAAAAACATAGCTTAAAAATTCTGAAAATTATCGTTGATAGAATGAGATCAAAATCCTTTATTCCCTAAATGAACCAAAAAGATGAGGGGCTGTATCCATATTCCATTGTTTAGTGCCTACACAATATTGCACGTACAACTATATTTAGGTAAAACCCCTGATTTTTTTGCTTCGTTTAGGGAATAAAGGATTTTGAGTTGATTCTATAGGCTCCCCTTTTCAGAATTTTCAAGCTATGTTTTTGAAACTTTTACAGAAGTTGCTCTATACATTTAGCTAACACAATATGCAAATGACATTTTGATATCGTTGACGCATGCGCAATGAAAAATTATTTACTAAACATACTCATTTTTCATACAATTTTTATTATTTTTAAATTCTGATGACAGGGTATTGTGCACAAAGATGTTTGTCATATTTTCAGAAAAGAACATTATTTTATAATAAGAATTCTGCAAATTATAAGCAAAAAACTTAGGACTGTTTTTATAAAAACCTTAATTTCTCTACGAGTATACATGCTATCCTTGTAAAAATTAACACAGTACATTACAATAAGCCAATTAATCATAATGTGCAGTTTGAACGCTTTTGCTACATTAGTTTTGACAGGGTTATCCAAAATATCTTCGTTCTTTTTCAATTTGTTGACGGTCCCCTGTTCGATTTCGGGGAAAACTCTTCGCGAAAATATGTGACGCGTACTATTTTGTTTACACACCTGGAGTTTCAGCACATTCCGATTCATATTTCTTTCATTACTTAAAAATAATTACTTAATTACCAATTATGCTTAAATTTTGGACACCAGTGTATATTGAGTGTTATGCATTCCAATACATATTCTTAATAATTTACTAAAATTTCTGTTTCTAATATGTTTATTTGATTGTAAATAAGCGTAGTAGTTGGCAGCCATGTCTAAGCTTATTTAATAATTTGCACGCATTTATTAATCAAATATTAACTTGCATTTCTTATTTATGTAACTTAGATTTTTTATAAATGCATTAACTACGTAAAATAGTATAAATAATAAACGAAGATAAAATTTGCTTATTTATGTAAAGATAAATTCTTGTAATGCTTTCGATGTAACAAATTCCGAAAATTAGGCTCTCTCCCAGATACTGCATGTATAACAGTCTAAAACTCGTTTTAACAAAATAATGTGAAAATTTTAATAATCTCATCGACACCATACAATTTATAACCCAATGCTAAAAATACGTTTACGTTTCGCTGTTTTGTTTCAATCTTTAGGAATCATCTTTTATATGCGATATTGATATCAAAAGAAAAACATAAAATGAAAATTAGTAGAAAAAACCTGAATTCAAACGCAGTGTCCACGATACAATGTGTAAAAAAAATTCATGCATGGATCGAGATAAAAATAAGAAAATCTGTCTGGAGTACAAGTGTGCCAAAACTTGAGCGTTTAAACCAGCGAAGTGGACGCGTTGCTCTCAAGCATTAAACAATAGGGTGTGCCGAAAAAAACTTTTTTTCGATTTTCGAAATTGGCGGGTGCGGAAAAGTGGCCACTGGTGGCACTCAGTTCACACTAAAAAAATGAGAATTTTTTTAACTTTTCCTTACCCTGCCGCAAACGGCTTAAAGTTTTGCAAAAATGCTGATTTTTGAACTTTTTTAGCAAAAAATTAGAAATGCTAAATTAAGTTTATTTTGGTTGTATTTAATTGAAAAGACGTGCCAAATGTTTAAATAACCTCTAATTATGCATTATTCTAGTGCTACGTTCTTTAAAAATGCACTGCTTTAGTAGCTTGTTTTGCGTTCGGTACCAACGTGAAACATCCCAGAACTCATCATGAGGAGGTAATTGCACGCCCAGTTTTACCCGCCCTCCTACCAACAGAATGTTTTATTTAAAATGTAAACCTTTTTATGCCACAAAGTCCTTCTTAGAAATGAACTTTAGTATATTTTTCCTTGCTTACAATTTTGCATCTCTTTATTCACACCTGCGTACCTTTGAAGCAGCTTCTGTCACAATTTTAATGACTTTTTCCATAGCCTGGTAGTGACTTGGAAAGCAGACTAATGATTCATCCAACATGGATCCTGAAATTACGTTTTCTCAAATTTCTTCTATTGACAACGTTTTTGTTATAGGAAGTTCGCTGATTTCGTCGGCGACCAGTTGATACACTCATAGTGTCCCATTGCATTAAAGTTCAGCTTTGGAACTTGAAACTCTCGCACAATGTTAGTTTTTATCTTTTTTAAATTGCGGCATATTTTTATTCTTTCCCATGCCATTCTTCTAATAAGTTGTATATCGTCAGTTGCCATTACTATCAGTAAATTCTCGGGATGACCATAGTATCCATTTGTTTTGATGACTGAATGCAGTGCCCTTTTTAAAAGGATCTGCTAAAAACGTTGAAAGTTTAACAGTCTGCCACGCATGTCTAGGTCTGACCGCGTTTTGCTTACAGAAAACCAAAAGGCGCATGAACTCGCATTACGTACTAAGCGAGATAAATTTTAACGCTTTATCAGGTTTTGAACATCTAACATACAAGCGTAAAATTCTGCAAGCATTGGTGATCCGTCTCGATATCACAATTGGCACTGGTTTTCTGTTTTCTAGTTTTCGAAAACATACGCCGGTTGAAACCGCAGCACAAACATCGAATAAGTACTTTTGATCAGTATTTAGATCTTCAGTATTTTTTATTTCTGAATTCCATAAAATAGCAATAGGGTCGAACAAAGTGACATGTAGATTTTCACACCCTGTTTGTCTAACACCGATCGGACCGGCAAAGGTCTTAGGTCCCGTTGTTCCACTATTAAGTTTAGTAAGTAGATGTCGGAGTGAAAGTTCGTTCGTATAAAAAATACATATCGAAAAATACATATACTCTTCCTAGATTTTTTTTCAAGACAGGCAATGACATCACTACGTTGTCCTGTACTAACAGTGGTGCCATCACACCCGAGTGCTGTCAGTTCAGAAAACTCTAACTTGTACGGCCTTAGAAGACTATATAATGATTTTGCTATTTCTTTTCCATGACCAGAACGGGGTGTCCAGCGACCCAAGTATTCTGAACTAGGTTCAGACAGCACGGTGATGTATTCTTCGCCTTCCTCTTGACGGTGCCGCTTGTTCTTTTTTTCTATAAAGATAGTTTCATCCTATCTACCTTCCAAAAATATGCTTTTAATTTGCCTTCCTTCAAGAACTTCTTCCCCCCGTATCTTCTTACCAAGTTTCTGTTTCTTTCCTCTGACCTTGTTTTTACAGATAACGAGCTTCGTTGGCTGTCACAACTAATGCTTGTTGAAGCAACCAGTAGTAAGGAAACATGGTATCAGGACAAGTTGGCAATTCCAATTCTTTCAATATGCATGGTGTCCCAAAAGGCTAACTTTTACTCCATCGCGTGTCTGTACATTGTTATGAAACTTCCTACGAGCCTTTCCTATGCTCGTCGTTATAAACGCATCAAACACTATAATTGCATGTTAAACGATCCAAAAAGCAATGCATCTTACTAGGAAAAGTTTTCACGTTTACACTGAACAAATGTGGCAGGGAAACGGAGCATGGAAAAATAATAAGAAACCCTCATCGAATTTTCGCATCTCTTCTATTTCGTCCTTCACTCTCTCAACATCGTGAGTCATTGCCTTCACTTCGAGTCCTGCTTCACCCCTTTCTCACCTTTCATATTTGTTTTTGAAATATACTGCTGTCCTTTGCTCAAAAGTATGACCTTTAATACATAAAAAAATAAAGAAGACCAACGGACATGAATAAGAGATAAATTAATGAACGATTCAAACAAATACATTTTTTCCTTGATGTACTATAAAAATCGGCTAATTTAAAATATACATAGCAGTTACATAATGCAATATCAGACCTTATTTAAGCATTTGGTACATTAAATATGCCTTATAAAGTAGATGCAACAAAAATAAATTTAATTTAATATTTTAAAAGTTTTTGCTAAAAAAGTTCAAAAATCAACATTTTTGCAAAACTTCAAGCCATTTGCGGCAGGGTAAGAAAATGTAAAAAAAAACTCAATTTTTTTGTGTGAACTAAGTGCCACCAGTGGCCACTTTTACGCACCCGCCATCATCGAAAATCGAAAAAAAGTTTTTTCGACCCACCCTATTAAACAACTATGAAAGGATTCGACTTCAGTCAAATAGTTATGCAGTAATTAAAAGATGCATAAAAAGAAGTAATTTCAAATTTTGTATTCTTAAAGAAAGCTGATCCACCTCGTAAGGATGAATCTTAGACAGTCGACTTCTCAAATTTATGAAGCATTTTAGTAATTTCAGCAATATTGTAATACATTTTCATTCTTTAACTTCTTGGGGACGAGCGACACGTATGCGAGCGCAAAAAGGCTTAAGAATCCTTGTTTATTCCTATCAGTAAAATTATAATGTAAAATTTGCCTTATTTAATAGGAGCATTTTCTCGATTTAATAAGCAACTCTCTTTTTAGGTGCGTTCATAATTATATAAATACGTAGCACCTATTGTTTTAAACTAGTGACAAAAATGTAAAAATTTCGTAAAAGGCTCCCTTGACGAAAGGGTTAAAACGATCGTTTGTTAAATATAAATGCTGTTATATAAATATAGTTTGGCAATTTGTTTTGTACAAGAGATTTTCCTTGCATATTTGTTTCTACTGTTTTTTTTTATGGAATTAATCGATTGTCTTGCAGCAGTCTTAGCACAAAACATATACATTATAATTTATCCAATTCTGCAAAACGATAGAATATGAAAAGGACTATTAGACTTATGAATAAATAAATTCTTTGAATAATATTTTCTTTCACAAAAGTGTAAAACAATCGTTAATATTTTAATATGTTTAAAGAAAGTTAAACTAAACAAAAAAGTATTGCAGCATCTCAAGCACATCATCTGAAAATTATAAGTCATATTTATAATAAAAATCATTCTAAAATTTATTGTTTTTAAATGAAATATGTGATTTTTAAGTATTCTCAAGTTGTTTAAATCAGTATTTTAAGTATCTAGCAGTCGTAACTAAATAATGCTTAAATTAAGAGCAAGTTTTTTAAAAGTCTATTTACGAATCCAAGGATTTTCTTCCACAAATAATTTTTATTAAGTAGAATATATCGAGTATATAAATAAATATTTACTAACACAATATCAAAATACAATTATATGCTCACGCAATTTAATTTTTGAGACTACGCTTTATTTATATTTCATGAAATAAAAAATAATTGTAAGATTAAAAAATAGTAAATATTTGTTTTATATATTTATATTACATTTTTATTTAAAGAGCAAAGGCGAATACATATATTTTATACTTAGTCGATAAGAGATTTTGTTTCTAGACATTTTATTTTTTTAACATTTACTTTATTCCATCAATGAAAGAGATAATACAGTCTGCGGTACAAAATTGCACTTAAAACAAACAGTGTTATTTATACGCATTTTGGGTATAATTTTTAAACATAATCAAATGTAAATTTGATTGTGTTTGATGCAATCATTATTGTTGTTTATTTTCAGTCTGTAAACATCGAGCACCATAGGGCTTGAAATCCCTAATGAGGACACACAATCAAACAGTTTGCTTTTCTAACTGCTGGGAATTCCAAAATGTTGAAGCAGCAAAAGAACAATTTTGAAAAAAGTTCGATGTGTAATTATATTTGGACATAAAGATATTTAAATTGGCAGAAATGTTAATTTGATCTATATATATAGAGAGAGTAGATACCCACTAAAATACAACCACCATGATTTTATATCTTAATTTGACAGGGAACAAACAAATGAGAACGAAACAAATATAACAAGAAAAATTTATATACAAACACATGTTTACAAAGCGTAATTCCCTCCTTGCCCCATTTGGTCAAGGAAAAAATAAATGTATAAAAAAAAGATGGGTGAAAGTGTTTCTCCGAAATAAAGCCATCGCTGTTAATAGCCACTATATTCGTTATGTTTACATATAATACGGAATATATGATGTGGATTTTCTAATCGCAGGAAGACATTAGCATCATTATTATCCCAGGCGTCAGTGATGGCGACCTGCAGTTCTGCCATAGATTTAAACTATACAATATTGTCATATAAAATTACGGTGGAGTGAAAATGGCCAAAATTTTTTTTTCGGAATTTTTTCTTTGGATAGGTCTAAAAGTTGCCTTTTGGCACACTGAATATAAGGTTAAAATTTCATTTTGTTCGGAATTCATCTTTAGTTCCCTACCAGCTCATAAAGATTATGCTCTTTATATGTGAAAAACCAAGATTTCACTATGTAGTGTAAATGACTAAAAAAAAAATTTTTCAGAATTTTTTCTTTGGATAAATCTAAAAAGTTGCTTTTTGGCACACTGAATATAAGGTTAAAATATCACTTCATTTGGAATTCATCTTTAGTTTCCTACCAGCTCTTAAAGATTATGCCCTTTACATTTGAAAACCAACATTTCACTATGTTGTGTAAATTATTCAAATCTTTCTTTTTTTCTTTTTTTCCCTACAAAAATAACTTCTTAAAGCATTACTTATAAATTATCTAAATATCTTTGCGCTTTAACTCTTTAAATCACGAATATAATCCTAAAATGTGGATTGTATTGTCGCAGAGAATATAAAGCACAATAATTAGACATGCAGTTAACTTTTATTTTTCGAATGCACATGAAAGATAGTTTTCTAAATATAAAGGAAATGCAGCTTTCTGAATATATATCAATGCAATGAAAAGAATATATAAGATGTATTCTAATCGATTATTTATTTCACTCTAATTTATATTGGCCTTTGTTATAAAAATTACGTATTATCTTTCGCGATTTGATTTTTGGTCATATATAAGTTTCTTGCTTCAACTACTACAGTCGCTAATGGCGCTTCAGTAACTAACATTACGCATCTTTCGAATGCTTGAATCTAACAGGGAAATTTTTCAATTGAAAAGATGGGATTTCCGATCTTTTTCTGAGAATTTCCAGCTTCTCTCATGGTACTCTATTAAGAATGATTTCACATTCTTGTCAGTGAATAATGTTTATTTAGTTTGTAACACTGAATTTTAATATTGGAATATGAAACTGTCTTATTGTAGAACACACAATATCCTTTATCATGAATATTTTTCGGAATACAAATTTTCTATCATGTTCTTTTTTTATTTTTTTTTATTATTATTTGTTATCGTTCCTGTAAATTTTTATCTCAATGACAGAAGAATATGTTCTGTAGAAATTACGGGATCGACAATTTTCTTTAAATATTCTCTGAAATAACGAAACAACTTAGTGCTTAGGACAAAAAAAACATTTTGATCTTCATTTTTGCAAGAAGACTCTTTCTTGAAATGAAACAACATAGACGAATGTACTTTCATTAAAATGTCAACCATAATCTTCAGTTTTTAAGATGAATTCTGACTTCCAATCTGCAAACCAAGTAGTCGATTGACAGTTGTCAATCATTTAGAGTGCGACATTCTTGCCGGATTACGATCTATCTGATTTGAGGAGCATTAATTAGATGCAAATGTTTGACACATGTCATAAAAATAATTTTGGTCTGCACTTAACTCTCCAGAGTTTATTACTCGGTGACAGAAGCAGATATTTTATAATTTATATAACTGCCTATTGTTCACATTGATCAACCGACTTTCCAATTGGAACTGAAAAAGCTCGTGAGCTTTTATTTTATTTATCAAGTTTAGTGACTTAGTAGCAATTCGTTTACAAAAAGCTGACATATTAATCACTACAACGGATGACTAAATCTTAGTTTCAAAAATGTTTTAGCATGATTTTTTTATCTTACTGTTTATATTTGTCCGTCACAACCTATTGCCATAAATTTATCAAGATTTAATGTTTTTTCAATGCAATATTTTAATACTTCCTGCATTGATCTTTCCTGGTCCAAAAGATTCTGTAATGTGTCCCAAATACAATTTGACTCTTTAAATCAGAGATATATGTTTTTCACTTATAGTTCTTTCATGTAATCTATCTCAAATTTTCCATTATTTCCTTTGATTTTGGGGAATTAAATAAGCTTCTGATATTCAGAAAAATTGTTGTCTATCATTTGATCAATATGTCTTTGAGAAACTACAATAATTGATGCTTTCGATGTTTTCTCTTGGGATTTTTTTACCTCTGATTTTGGCCTAACTTAACAATTACTGCTATGTTTTATTTATTGTCTTGTATAATAATAATATTTTATAGCATTCTGCTATATTGTTGGCAGAACAGATTTATTTACTTTTCAAGAATCACCAAATATAGAATATTCCATTGCTCTTCTAGTAATGGTAAAGTTCGAATTGCTTACATATGTAGTCATTTTGACTGTAAAAATGGCAGTATACAATTTTAAAAACCCAATAAACCGTTTCAAATATTTAAAAATAAAGACTTAAAGTTTGAAAATGATGTAATGAATTACACTAAACATTTTAAATATAAAAATATTATACGAGATTACCAAACTGAAGGAATTTTTTTTTAAATTCATAAAATTTTGCAAGTGGATTAAAGGTAATAAAAGGCAACTTTTGGCTGCTATCCAAAATCAAAATTCCAACTTTCGATTCTTCACTCCACCCTAATGTACAGGTCTACTGAGAACACCTGAGACATTTTTAGAGGGTTGAGATGAGTGTACAGACAAGACATTCCACGGCATACACCCAGTTATCCAAAACCTATATCTATGAGGATTTTGAAATGATTATGGGGGCGTTGTTCTGAAGGAAAATACAACTTAGGCCTCTAATTCTCTTTTCAAATGTCAGGTTTCTAGAATTTCTTGGTAATTGGAAGCCTGCATGCGTTCTGAGTGAAAAACCAAATTAAGTTATCCGACATAGTCAAAGCCTCCAAACACTATTAATAAGCCTCTGCTACCAGCTAATGTTGCAAGCTTTTCATAAGCAAAACAGAGTCAATTGGGCCAAATATAAACAAACTTGGAAAGACCAGCGGGATCGTGTTATGCTCTCAGATGAGAAGAAAAACAGCTTGGATGGCTCTGACAACCTTTCTCTTTATTGGCACGACGTGAGGAAAGAAGCGGTAATTTTCAAAAGGCAGCATGGTGGAGGCTTATTAGTTGTATTGGGAAGCTTTTAGCTCCAATGATAAACTTAATCTGTCTTTCCCCTCAGACTGCAAGTAAGCTAACAATTCCTAAAAATTTCCAGAAACGCATTTCTTGCCAACTACAGAGAGAATTCCTTTATTTGGACATCTTCTAAATTTTATAGCATGTAGTTTTAAAAAGACAATTTAAAACGTCAGTACATTCGTTGGGATAAAATCGATCCCAATCAAATTTTATTCTCGCAAATAAGAAAGGATATTTTTTTAGAACGCTTTTGACCTGCCTTGTACTTTTCTAGATCAAGGTCAATAAGAAATAGCTGAATCAATATTTCTCCTTTATTCTCTAAAAGAGTAGACATGTACTTTTTGGTATAAAAAAATCACGCGTATGTAGAAACGTTTCCTTTTAAGTAGATTTCGTATGAAATACAATCTATTGCGGTCGCTTCTATTTTGGAATTTCTAAAATTGTTTTGCAGATCTACGCCGATCATGACCCCTAGACCCCAAACTGCCATCAGTAAAAATTTTATCTATCTATCTGTTTATCTATCTATCTATCTATCGGTGTATATCTATTTTTTATGGACAGGATAACTTCTTTAATTTTGCTAAGATCTCTTCCAAACTGATACATAAAATCAAGGGGTACAAAATCCCATTCAATGGGCAAAATCGGTCCAAGGGGGTGGAAATATGAGGAAAAATCTATGGGTTTTTTGTGAAAACTGAAAAAATGCTATAACTTCTAAATAATAATAGACATGGAATCGGCTTAAAGTTTATATTACTTCTTAAAAACGGGCCAAAAGTTTCTGCATAACAGATATTTGATAAATTTAGAAATGGGCTCAAAAAAGAGGGTTTTTGAGCGAACAAATTCCATACTTCGTCAATTCTCAAAACATGAAATCCGACTAAATTTTGTACAAATGTTCTTAACATTATCTAAAACTTTTGTATTTACAAGTTCTTGATAGGACCATTTCATACCTATAAAAAAATTAAAAACAAAAAAAGGGGGTGAAAAAAGACAAAAATCCATAAATTCTTAAATTCGTCAATTCTTAAACTATCAAATCTAATTAATTTTATTTCACATCTTCTCAATAATATCTACAACTTTTTATACTGACAAGTTTTTCATAAGACCAATTCGTATAGCAAAAATAAATTAAACAAGAATAGGAGTTGGAAAAAAAAAACCTCAAGACCAAACTGCTTATATTTTGATTCATTTTTAAACTCATTTTTGATTTTAAATGCAACTAAATGGCAGATCCTCTTTTTTAGGAACTATTTAATGTAACGCATTGGTCAGAATTTTGATAAAAACAGCTTATATTTGAAAAAAGGCTGCCAAAAAAAGTATTTTGAACAGAATTTCCTGAAGTGATCGTGATTGATAATTTGAGGAAGGATTCAAATTTCAAATTGCGTTTTTTCTGACTCATTTTAAAATCCATTTTTGCTCTCAAACGCATGCAATTTACAGGTCCTCTTATTTAGGAACTGTATAATGTGATGCATTAGTCAATTTTTAATAGGCAGAATATATTTCAAAAAAGGCTGCCGGAATGGATATTTTGAAGAAAATTTCCCGAAGGTTTCATGATTGAAAAATTAAGGTATTCAAATAACAAGTTGCGTTTTTTTTTCTGACTCATTTTTAAATTAAGTTTTGCTTTCAAGTACATCCAACTGACACGTACTCTTATTTAGAAGCCTGTATAATGTACTGTATTCGCCGTTTTCTTGATAAAGACTGAATATATATATTTTTTTAAATGCTATCAAAGTGGGCACTTCGCAAAAAATTTTCCGGAAGCGATCATGATTAAAGAATTGAGGTTGTATTCAAATAACAAAATGGTTATTTTATAACTTATTTTTAAATTTAATTTTGCTCTCAAACGCATTCAATTGACAGATTTTGTTATTTAGGAACTTCATAATGCATCGTCTTAGTCGGGGTTTTTTTTTTATAAAGACAGAATGTATTTCAAAATATCCTTTTAAAATGGGTATTTCAGTCGAATTTAGCTTAAAATGATAAAACTGATAAAACCAGTTCTTACAGAAAAATGAAATTAAAAATTTTTCAAAAACAGCCAAATAAATTTGTTAAATAGAGTTGATTTGTTCATTTTTTGTTGGTCAAATGAGCACTCTTCGAAATCTACCTCCGCCTATAGGCCAAGCCGACAAGGATTTTTTACTCGTGCATGTCTTACCTGATAACACAAAGAAAAATATTTTTAATGAAAGCTTAATATAAAAAAAACGTCTACATATAGATTAAAAGATATTATGTACAATTGATATAAATTTTGTGAAATAATTCATCTTTTAAGATGTAAAAAAGTGTATATATTTTTTGGAATATGTATATATATTACAGAAACTGCTACAAAATATGAAAACAAATACTAGCATTGAAGCATTTTAAAATATAGGAACGAAGATATTTTTTAAAGACGCATTTAGTAAAAAATATTAAGCGAGACCAAATAGGGCTAGTTCATTCAACGCATGTATTATGTTAAAGAAACATGCGCGTTTTCTGAAAAGTTAACTGCAATAATTAATTAAATACTATTATTCAAAGTGTCGAACATTTACCTAATGAATACCTGATCAATAATACATATGTAGAATAGAGCTTGATAGGGATATTAAATTATACTGAGCTATTTTTCAAGCTTTGAATAAAATATTTCTCAAATTTTTCACGCTCAAGACAAAGAATTAAATTGATCATTTTTTAAACAACTGATCAATTTTACAGTCAAAATTTAAATAAATTATAGTCCAAATTTAAAATTAATATTTAATCTTTAAAATTACGAATTAGTAAAAATTAATTTTGCAGTTATTTTATATATATTTCTGTAAGCTTTTCAAAAAAGTTCTTTTTCTATGTGCGTTTAGTCGGATTATAATTTAAGACATCTAGCCTTTTTCAATGATAGAAATCGCAATAATTCATTTGCAGTGAACTTTTAAATCAGCTATTTTATTTTACACTTTTAAATAAAATAAAAACCTTTTTTAAATGTTTACTTATTAAACATAGTGTCTCAAAGAAATGATTATTAATTCAAATATAATCTGTTCTTCATTAATATTCGAATAAGAATTTTCTGCTTCCATTTAATTACATGAAAAAAGAAAAAAAGAATGTTGAAACCGGGAATTATTTTTATCTCGCATTTTCTCAGTATTAAACTGTTCTTCTCTTTCTTAAATTTTTTCATTTGCATAATAAAGGAAGTGTAATTTTTTTTTTTTTTTTTACATTTTGATATTTTTTACATTTAATTAATGAATATTTATGAATTTATCTGTATTTAATATCAAGATAAAATTAATAAATATTTAAAACATGTATATATATATATATATATACAGGGTGGTCATAAAAAAACTTTGCCGATATATTGAATTCTAGCAGCCGGTCCATTACACTGATCGAGATGACATTTCAGGTATAGTTATTCAAAGGTATGAGCTCAGAATTCTGTGAACGGCAACAAATTGGCGCTCACGGTTCACGGTTATAGCTACAGAAACTCGAAATTTTCAAATGGCAACGCCCATTTTTTCATCGCAAAATGTTCATCGTATGCAAAAACCTTAAAGACCGTTGGGACGGTACGTGTTTCGGAATAAACTCATGCGTTATGCTCGTTCAAAAACAGCTCTGCGAACGGCCAGGAAAAACACGATCAAGACGCACGAAGGAAATTTGCATATGATAGAGGCGAAACACCAATCACTAAACGCCGTTTGCCAAGTAGTAGGCGTAGAAAATGGATAAAAAGTAGGGTGGGAATGTTAGTTCTTCAGTCAGTAGCTCGCACAGGCCGACGAAATGTCTCTTCCAGCAAAAGTTCGTGGTGAATTTATAAAACTCTATCATTAAAATGGGATGAATACTGCCAAAACTTTGCATGTTTACCCTCGAAAGCATCACCAAATACGTGGCCCCTGTCGCTCGCAAGCTCTTCGTGATTTAGTAAACAAATTCGAAGAATTTGGCTGCACATGTGATAGACCGCGATCCGGGTTACCAACTGTTCCTGGGCATACTGATATGGAAATGCATCACATAGTGACTACAGGACTCAAGCAAACTGCAAGAGATGCATCTCGTGTATTGGATATACCGAAATATAAGGTCCTAAAACTACTGCGCTTTGTAATTCGCATTTTTTTCTTTCCGTTAAAAGCGCGTCCAGATCTTGAAAGGGGGGACCGTCAACAACGTAACGACTTTGCTAAATAATTTCTTATCCGATATAATGAAGATTAACGACTCGCCTCTTCGCATATTATGGACAGGAGAGGCACATTTCACTTTAACTGGCAACGTCAATACCAAAAATTGTGTGCACTGGGCAGACATGAATCCGCACGCTGTTGCATTAGTACCTTTACACGATGGGAACGTTATTGTGTGATGCGGCATTGCAGGCACAATTATCTGGGGCCTTACTTCTTTGAAGTAGCGACACCAACGGGATTTATAACTTGCTTTGTAACAGACTCCAGCTATACAGAAATGCTGCAAAATTACGTCTTACCAGAATTGCTGCAGCGAAATTCACTCAATGATTTCGTTTGAATGAAAGATGGAGCACCTCCACATATAGTTAAGCTTGTTCGCAGGGTCCTGGAAGAGCATTTTGGCGACCATGTCATCTCACGCCATTTTCCATTTCAGTAGCCTCCGCGAACACACTACCTCAATTCTGTAGATTTCTGGTTCTGGGGATATCTCAAATTAAGAGTGGGGATTTGAAATCCACAAACTTTGCCTGATTTGAAATATTTTATCAAACACGGGATTGCAAACATCCCTTATGCGATGTTACGTTCGGCTGTATTGCATGCAAAGTGTAATTGCCTGTAATGGCACCCATGCGGAAAATGTGTAATCAAATTAAAAGTTTTCTTTTCTTTGATCAGTGTTGTAATCACTGATTTCCTCCAAGCGCCTCATTGTTTAGGGGGGGGGGCGTTTTTTGTGCGTACATAACGAGTCCTTTCTTGTGATATACGTACGGTTCCAACGGTCTTTAGTGTTTTTGCATGCGCTGAATATTTTGCGAAGAAAAAAATGGTGTTGCCATTGGAAAATTTCGAGTTTCTGTACGATAATCGTAACTGTGAGCACCACTTTGCTGCCGTTCACAGAATCTCGAGGTCATACCTCTGAATAACTTTATCTTAAAACTCACTTCGATTGGTTGAACGGACTAGCCGCTAACGCTCCATATATCGGCAAAGTTTTTTATGACCACCCTGCATATATATGTAATAAGATGATACAACGCAATGCGTATTGTTTGCTTTTAATAAAAACAATATAATGATTGATATTATATCTAACAATACATTAAACAGGCGACATAAAAATGACAAATAAATACATAATAACATATTTTCATTTGTAACATAGAATTTGTGTGTAATTTTATACTTTTATATGTTTATTAAATGGAATACGAAAAAAATATAGAAATAGATGATATCAAAAATAGGTGAAATTCTCTGTATCTAAATGTCCAGTTGAATAATTAATTTTTTTTTCAGTTCAGTAACCTCTTCAGTCCCTAGAGTTTATTTAAATATATATAACCTTATAGTGTGTCCGGAAGTTGGAATGAAGTTGACTTCGAAACGGATGGATTAATATCTTTGAATTTTTGCATATAGATAGTTTATAGCCCGGAAATGAACATAGGCCATGTTTTACTTGTTTTATTCAAATATTTTAATTGATAATTCAAAAATTTATTATTTTTCATATAGAATCATTCAGCATTTTTCTAGAGAAAATTCAATATATTTTTTTCCCATTGCCAAGAAAATGAAAATCTGGAATAATAATTTCTCAGCGGCATTAAATTTTCAATTAAACAGTTTACATGCGAAAAAAAAATAATTGAAAAGAAAATAAATATGACGTCATATTTAAAATTAAAATAAAAGGTGTATTTTTTATAATACATTTAACAAGGATATTGTCAAAAATGGCGACATAAACTATAAGTAAAAAGAATGAAAAATAATTATATTTTTAACAAAATATTCCACTTGGAAAAATGTGACGTCATAGATCAAATAAAACATGTCTTTATAGTGGTCGTTAAAAATATAAGGGGTATGAATATCAGTAGCTAATGGAGCTAGATAAGTAATGACGTCATATTTAAAATGAATGAGAAATATTTTTTAATTATACTAATTAATAAGTTATAAGTTACTTACAAATGAAAATTTTTATTCAAAACTCATAATTATCTATAAAAGAAATATTTTGTGGGGAAAAGAGGAAAAAACTGCTGACTAATATATTTTTGACTTTATTTTTTAACACTTTTCAACAAAGTTGAAATGATATTATGCTTTCGGTTTGTCTGTCTGTCTGTCTCTTTCTAACTCTCGTAAATATACTCGGATTGCCATGAAATTCTTGGACGTTATTAACGTTTATCTTAGCTCAAATACCTATTGAAAATGAAGTTCTACCATGATTGGTTTATTTACAGGGATAGTATAAATTTTTCCTCACATTACGGCAATATAGGGAAAAATCGTTTCAATCGAATTTTAACGATTTTACATCCTGTGACACATATTCAAATTTATATGCATCTACAAAGTGTACTAAAATATGAATTTTGTAAACTATGCAGTTAAAAAATGACACTTATTGTTCATTTACTGGGTCACATAGAAGATTTCCATTGGATAATAATAAAGGAAGGAACTGTTTGCGCCTTTTTTTAATTATGGTAAACGATCTCATGTATAATCAAATTTATATACGTTGCTGAGGCTTAATGTAAGTTATTTCATGCACAATACGAAGTGCATAGCATTTACAGGAACACACAAAAGATTTCAAATAGTATATATTCTATCTGAAGTAATGGATATGATGGATGATGACTGTTGCATGGATGAAATGCATTTTGAATTATGATATGTGACTTTAAGTTTCACTAAATGTATGCATATTAAATGGTATGTATAAATGCTAATAGTTACACAATTTAGCCACACATGGATACATAAAAGATCTTGGAAAGGTTAGTGAATATGAGCGTAATTTACTTAAAGTTTGTTTTTAAATAAAATATGCATTCTTATTTTGAACTGCATTCAGAAAACAAAGAAATGTTTGTAGTTTACAGAAAAAATGATATACAGGGTCATGCAAAGAACTGCATACATGGTTGTCTTTGGATAATAATTTCTGAAAATGTAATTTAGGTAGTAATAAGGAATTGTTTTGTTTGAACTAAATTTTTGTAAGGTATTTTCTTGTATTAAAGGTACTAGGTAAACTACAGGGCTGAACAAAAGTACTCAAGAATGTTTCTATCTGTTAGTATAAATCGCTGAAAGGAAAATTTCAACCAGCAAAAAAAAATCGGCAAATAGGGATCATCAGAAGTTTTTTTTTCTATAAATCGCGATAAAAAGTTCATTACACATGCTTTTAATCAAAGAATTGTTTTGTTTGATTAATTAATTAATTAATTCTTCTTTAAATATTATGCGAACGAAGTCGCGGGTAACAGCTAGCGTATATATATATATATATATATATATATATATATATATATATATATATATATATATATATATAATTTTAGTTATGGATTTATATTACTAAACTTATAACTTTAAAAAAATAGATTCTATTTTTTGTACATCAAATTTTTGTACACAAAATAAATATAAATTTAAAAACACGTTCTTTTTACTAATAGACTCTACAAATGGTTACTTAGCGTACAGTTAAATTATATACGTTTTCATTTCTGTACATTTCGTGCATTTCTGCTGCAAGGCACTTTTATTTAACACATAGGTCTCAAAAAAGCGCTAAAAGAAAGAAATTGTATTTTGCCTAGGTCTGCTATTTGTTAGGCTCTATTCACGCGAATTTCTCTTACTTTAACATTATTTATATACATAAAATATTGTAAAGATGTGTATCCCATATGATACATCAGCTTTAAAAAGGTTAAGGAAATTAAAATATTTAAAACAATAACGAATGATCCAGTAAATGGATAGGTTTAGCCCTAAAATGCATTCAATGCATTTGAACATATGAACATTTATGTTCGTTCTCTCATATGAACACTTTTATTCTCGATTCTTAACACCAATCAATGCAAACGTAATTGTCCAAACAATTATAGCCGAACTGTAATTCGTGCAACAGTAACATTTTGCAAGGCTCGTTTTATTTAAAACAGTAGTTTTATAATATATTATACAATGCATTTAGAGTACATTTTTACGTTGCAATCATTTATGAGTAAAATATACAAACATATGAGATTATTAAAACGTTACTTCAGTCAAGCGGAAAGTCCCATTCGCTAGTGTAAAACCTAGTAAGATATTTATAAAAATATCTTGTATGAATTTAAATATTTTAAAATGATTTTGTTTCATTTAATATTTGAAATTGACCAATACAAAATGTCATTTTTTTTACTATTTTGATTTTGTTTACACGTATTTTTAGCTAAGATACATTTATTTTCAAAACCAGTTTAAAAAAATCCTTAAAATAATAATAATAATAATAATTAACAAAAATAAAAATTTATTAATAAAAAATATAGATATATAGTAAAAAAATCAAAAATTAAAATACGGCCTGCATTACTAGACTTCAGTTATCCAATTGAAAAAAAAATGAGAAACAAGCCAGAATCCTTATAAATTTCTTCCATAGGATTAGAAATAACGAATGGATCTTTTCATGAGACTAAACCCTTTAATAAGCTCTTGCATAAAATTATTAATTTGAAATTTTGATTTTGATTTTTTACATTCTTAATTGAAAGAAATTTTATGTTAGTTTTTTCAGTTTCTTCAGTTTTAAAATAGAGAAAACTTAAATCTACTTAAATCTATCATCATAGAAATACTTTCTTATTTCATAGGGCTTTTTTCATACAACTTAATTTAAAAAATTGCACCATATTTTAATGCAAATTGCATTTACTTTAATCTATCTTTTGGAAATTGTATTCCAAGATATATCATCCTATACTAAACTATAAAAAACATACAGGGTGGGGCATAAGGATCTTCCCAATTTAAGAGGTCAATAAAAATGTGTAGCACATTGAAAACAAATATTTTATGTTTACATTTGGAAAGAATAATGTTTGCCGTTTATTAATTTTTACAATCTGTAATAATTTTTGCTATTAATTTCGATCTTTTCTACGAAAAATTATATTGCGACGTGCAGTAGCATATGACTTCTTTCTGTTTACACACATAAGTCTAAGTCCTAAGACAATCGACGAACTAAAATAGGCTATTCGATTTCAAATTGCAGCAATTCTTCCAGCAATGATGGAAAAGGGTTTACTGAATTTCCGGGAGAGACTTCACAAGTGTATAGAGAGCGAAGAAAAACATTTAGGTGATATCATTTTTCGTACAACAAAACCTCGAAATTAATAGAAAAAAAATTTACACGTTGTTAAAATTAATAAATGGCGACCATTATTCTTTCCGAATGTAAACATAACATATTTGTTTTTAATGTCCTGTATATTTTTATTGGCCTCTTACAAGGTGGAAATCTTTATGCCCCTTCCTGTACTTATTTCCTATGAACGAAGTATAAGAATCTCTAGGATAAAATAACTTTCCTTATTTGAAGTTAACTTTTATGAAGGAATACTTCTGATTTATCCAAAATGTCCGTATTATAGGAACTTTTATGTACCGAAAGAACAAAACCTGTAAATACAGTAATAGGATAGCATTTTTTGATGTGATACAACGGAAAAACATCACGTACATTAATGATAATTGGGGTGAGAAATCTGCTAACGTTGATTTAAGAATTATCTTGTTAATTTTTAAAAAAATTCTTGACATGTTTTTTTTTTAAGCGAAATATATAATTCAAAGATAATTTGAATCAACATTTGGGATCATGCTGAAAAACAAATTTGGTTGACATCTTTATAAATATTTTATGCAAGCGTAACGCCTTCGGGTGTGGTGTACAGTTAATATACTGTAAAAAAATTCAAGAGGTTACTAAAAATTTCTTAAAAAATTTGTATTCCACAGAATATTTTTGTAACCATTACAAACTTTTTTTGCAAGTGAAACAAACATTTCTTTTGTAAACTGAACAAAAGAATTTTTTGTATAACTAACTTAAAACTTTTTAGTATGAGCCACCAATCAAATTTTAATAATAGCTCCAAAATTATTTTTAGTAACCATTACGTGTGAGTATTTACAGGAGCTTCCTTCGAGCTGCATCCAGTGGGTAAAATGAGAGACTCCTGAAACGGAAGATTTTCGATAAAGCCGTAATAGATGGCAGTACCAAACATTGCTACCTACTCTATTTTGCCATGTTCTAAAGGGGAGGGAAAGTTCAGAGATCATTACCCATAGTAACTGCTACGACAGGATTTTCATAATCCCTTTATTTGCATTCGGTGCATATTTGGCGGCGGCCAGCATCGAGCCCAGGTACTTTCATTCTGGAGTTCGGTGCTATGACCACTAGGCTATCAGGGCCACGCCAAGTAAATTTTAGTAATAGCTATTTAAAATGTAAAACAATTAACTCTATTCGTTGCTAGCTTTTTTCTAATAACTCTTACAAATTCCTTGTAACCGAGTAAGATTACTAAAAATTTTTTAGTAATTACAAGGATTACTAAAATCTTTTAGTAGATCGAACAGTTTTTTTTACAGTGTAGTACATGACTTTTCATCGACTATTATTTTGTCTTAAAATTAATTTTCTTACCATGTACATGTAACAAAGTTTATGTACATTGTTTATGCATTTCTTATTATGCCATTATTTATGTTTTGGCATTAATAAATAAAAATGATAAAAGTTTTCTTAGTTATTTTTACACCATTACAGATTCTTTTATTTTAAACATATACTTCAGGCTTTAAGATTGAAATTTAAGTTAGTTTTCTGAATTAATCATACGTCATAAAACGCAAACAATATGAGAAATTTGTAATGTTTGGGTAAATGTTGTTTTAATAAAATATTTTCCAAAACATTTTTCTGATACTCATTCTCATATGAATGCGAATTTAATAGTGCACATAATAAATAAATTCGTTACATATCAGATCTTGACATATTCTTAAAACTTCAGTAAATGAATTTGGATGGTTTCTATTAGAACTATTAACGTAAAATAAGTCCCTCTCCACCAATACTGAAAGAACCCGAAATGGTTAAATTGATTCAAATACATACATATTACAAGTTTTAAATTTTTTTCGCCAAAACTAACCTTTATACTATCTTAATTTTCTTATAATAATATTCCGTACTTACTTCAAATTATTAAATTAAAATCTTGTTTATAGATCTAATCTGTTAATCGTTATGCAGGCGATATAAATTCTTAATTTGCCTTAAAAAACATTATTCCAGTTTGCGTAAATTTAAAAATATAGCTCTAAATTAAAAATATTCTTAATTAAACTTTATTTATTAATATTCCAAATAAAACGCATTTCTTCTAAGTTTTTATTAACCCTTTTTAAGAAAGTCTTATTAAATTTATTCCAAAACCATACATTTCAAGAAATATCATTATTTTATTTTATCTAATTTATTTTCCCTCCGTCAACCTTTGATAGTGTGCATATCAGTAAATTCATTTCTTTTCTTTTTCTCTTAAAATTAATCATCTATAAAAATCGTCTGCCTAAGAAATTCTGAGTCGATTATAAATTGGTTAAATAATATTTTTTTTTTAAATAAAATTATCGTCTGTGGAAAATAGTCTCCTAGCTGGACAAGAATTCTGTTTACATAAAAGAATGATGGTGTGAGGTTAGAGAATGCTCTAGGATTTTCTTTTTAGATTTAAAAGAGGAAGCCACGAGAGGTGGTAGGGGAGATGAGAGGAAGGATTCTTGGGTGCGTTCTTGCATGAGTACGACTTGAGTAGTAAAGCATGGAATATTTTTTGGATGTTTCGGTAAAATATCGTCTGTAACAGGAGCTTTTCCCTCTATTATAGCTACAGTTTAATAAAATGAACTTGCAGCAGCCAAGGAGTGGTATTTTGACTTTCTACATTTATTTATTTTGTTTTTTCTCGCTGGTCATGACTTCTATGCGGAGTAAGAGAAATCTTGCGATGATGTTTCTGCCCCCCCCCCCAACTTCAAAATGTCACAATCTACGCCAAAGTCGACAGGATAGCTTATGCCTGTGCTGCCTTTTTCGGATTTTAAAG
The DNA here is from genome assembly GCA_964019185.1 of Maratus speculifer. Lineage (NCBI taxonomy): Eukaryota > Metazoa > Arthropoda > Arachnida > Araneae > Salticidae > Maratus > Maratus speculifer. The sequence goes on along the minus strand of OZ025294.1, from coordinate 160,691,829 downwards.
AAATTTGCTATGGAACGAAGAAGAACATGCTGTCGCCGAAGTTTGATTGAATTCTATGTTCTGAAGGGCATTCTATATGGTAGTTTCGGCTTGCTAATTGAGTCTGCTGTGGAACGAAATGATGCTAGGTTTGCGAATCGCCGATAATCGACTTCTCGTGAATGTTCTTGTGCCAAAATCGCGGTAATTTCTTACTTAATTAAAGTAAAAGACTGTTCTTTCTAAAGAACTTCACAACTATGCTTGGAAAAATGCTAATCTGAAATAATTAGTACTTGCTTCGAGTCTGATTGTGGATTTCCTGACGCTTGATGTCGATCTGTCGCCGTTGATACATAATTTGTGATTCAGTATTCATGGTCATAGTGACAAATTTTTCAAAATTAATGACTTCAAAGCGGTGAGTATGCAAGAAGTATTTGATGAGGAATTTAAAGACGATTGAAGTTTATTGAAGATTTTTCGAGAAACTGTAAGTTATTTTATTAAATGTTTTGATTATTATTTTTATTCTTTTTATGATTGAGGAAATATATTTATTATGTATTTATTTATTTATTTATTATTTAATTGATGAGAGTAATTTGAAGTTAATTTATTAATTTACTAATTTAATTTTTTATTATTATTTATTGTATGTTATGGATATTTGTTATGGATTGTTATGGATTAATTTACTAATTTATTTTTTATTATTATTTATTGTATGTTATGGATCTGATATAGCAATTTTGAAAAAATATGCAATTGATAGAAATTATTAACTTTGAAATTTATTGGGAATGATTTACGATCAGGATTTAATAAAGAAATAGAAGTGCTTCATTTATTCTAATGAGTTAGAATAAAAAAAATATGGAACATCCTAAATTCCTACCGTTTGATCCGAGTTCTGGAATGAACATTTTGTCGTGGTTAACTTATTTTGATACAACATGTGAAAAGGAGAAGAAAAATCTAGAATGGAAATTTAATTTTATTGCGCAATATTTGAAAGGGGAATCGCAAAAATTTATATCAATGACTGTTTAAATTGTACGGATTATGAGCAAACTAAGAAAATTTTGATAGAAAGATTCGTTGAATTAGACATCCCGAGTTTTTCTGATTTTTCAAATCTGAAATTAGATAATTTAGACAATTTAGAAGCTCAAGTTTATTTCAAAAAAGTACATTTTCTAATTTATTGATATTTCTTAGTTATAAAGAACTATTTTCAGAATGCAGTATTTTCATGATAATGTTCCTACAACTAGACATTTGAGCTAGAAAACTAAATTAACATTTATGTTTTTTCCTTTATTTGTTAGGATTTCTGGTGATAGTGAGCTTTGGTTCCCGGATTCTTATAATTTATTTAAATTCAGTAAGAAAGATGGAACTGTACAAAAATGTTGCTAGAATTTTGACTGATAAATATAATTAATTTTTTCAGCAAATTTTGTGATTTTAAGTAAGAAATTACCTATCATTGATATTTTTGTATCTGTTTATGATTTATAAAATAATAGAATTAAAAAGTTGATCCCAATTTAAGGTATAACTATGATATTTACAATTTCTATTTTTATTAGATAAAATTTCTGGTTAAAGTAAGCAGCTAAATATAATTATAATTTTCACGATAATTTTGATTTAGATTTTTAAAAGGGAGGGTAATGGTTCTGTGTGAGGCAGTTAAAATGCACACAACTCCAGTAGACAAAGCCCTCAAGATTGCGAAAGCGCGAACTCGTGAATTTCACTTTAAAAGTAAAAGACTCTATAATCGAAATTTTGTCGAATGCCCATTAAAAATAGAAGACGCTGTAATTTATGAAGAATTGAAGTACCCTAACACTCGAAAATTAGAACCTACTTTCTCTGGACCATATAAAATTATAAATAAACTTTCTGATGTAACTTATGAAATAGATAAATTTAATTATGAGACAGGACAGAATTCCGTTTTTGTGCATGTTTCTAAATTAAGACCCTATTTATCACCTGAAGATTTTAAACTATTTCATGAGCAACCCAAACAACAAACAAAACCTCAGATACAATCACAATCACTAGATCAAACTAAAGTCAAGACAGTAGATTAAATTTTAATTCTTATTCTTTAAAAACGTTATCACCATAATTTTTCAACATTAGCAGGTATGTTCTTGGAGCGCTACAAGAATATAACTTATTTTTGGGAGTTTTTGTGGTTAAATTGGGCTCCTTATGCAGGCATAAGTTGTACACTTTGATCGTAAAAGCTTACAATTGATGTTGATAAATTAGTTTTAAATGTATTGAATTCTAACTATATTTACTCATTTATTTGACATTAGTATTATTCTATTTATTCAGCAGATATTTATGTGATAACAGTTATAAAATCTGATGAGTCTACTCCAACCTATAACATAATATGTGATTTTCAGTGATTGTGAAAACTACAGATATTGAAAGTTTTACAAAAAAGCGAACTATTTTTATTTCTATTTCTCAATTAAGAATGACAACTTTTATTCCTATTTGTTTTTTATTATTAAAGTTTATAAACCATGTGTAGATAAAACATTATTCTACATTTGGCATTTGAAAACTTATAACCAAATTTGACAATTTTGTAAAAGAGTATCAGAGAGGAATTATTGTAAGGAAATACTGGTTGAGAGTCCATTTTCTAAATAGTTAGATTTAATTTTATTTGGATTTGGAATTATTATTATTATTTATGTATACTTTCGGCTAGCAAAAATACTTTCTTATGCTATTAGAAGATAAGAAAATTGTTTAGTTGCTATGTAATTATTTTTATCCTCAACCAATATTTTCCCTATCAATAATAAACAAATTGTGATATTTTCTGTTGATTATACTCTTGTTTTATTATTATTATTATTATTATTATTATGAGTTCTATAATGAAGTTTAGTATTAATTATACTCTTATTGAGAAATATTAGCATATGGAGTCTTATTATGCTACTTATTATTATTGTTATTATTATTATTTAATTTTTTTCTATATTATTTATTATTAATGTTTTGAAGTGATACTGTTTATTGTTGAAAATTTGATATATTATGAAAAGATTTTGGAATCCAACAAAAGACTTATTTAATGAACTATATCACTGAAAAAATTTAGTTGACTATTGAAGAGATACTGTTTAATAGACTGGATCCGGAGGACTTTTATTTAGAGAACTTTCTTTAGTGGACTATTGATTAAGTTTTTGAAATTCCATAAACTCCCATGAAGGAGATTTCTTATTGTTTTTATTGTATTTTTCATATTTCTTGCTTATCGATATTTATAACTTATCGACTTTTATTGTATGTATTATCTCCTATGCACTTACAAATAGTAAGTGATATTGTAACATTATTTTATTTCTTTCGAGGAAATGCTCCTACCTAAATTTAATTCAATTTAATTTTCTCTTAACTATTTTTTAATTACTAATATTTTTTATATTGCGCTAATTTTCTTTTCTTCCATCTCTTGGCTTCCTGAGTTTGATAGTTTTATTCCAAATTTTAACTTTTCTAAATTATTATATTTCTGTTGTCTGAACTTGTAGTTTCATTTAACTATCAATTTCATACAAAGTTTTGGGGAGGGGGGATAACATTACAAATTTTAAATTTTTTTCGCCAAAACTAACCTCTATTCTATCTTAATTTTCTTATAATAATATTCCGTACTTACTTCAAATTATTAAATTAAAATCTTGTTTCTAGATCTAATCTGTTAATCGTTATGCAGACGATATAAATTCTTAATTTGCCTTAAAAAACATTATTCCAGTATGCGTAAATGTAAAAAGATGGCTCTAAATTAAAAATATTCTTAATTAAACTTTATTTCTTAATATTCCAAATAAAACTCATTTCTTCTATGTTTTTATCAACCCTTTTTAAGAAAGTCTTATTAAATTTATACCAAAACCATACCTTTCAAAAAATATCAATATTTTATTATATCTATTTATTTATTTTCCCTCCGTCAACCTTTGATAGTGTGCATATCAATAAATTCATTTCTTTTCTTTTTCTCTTAAAATTAATCATCTATAAAAATCGTCTGCCTAAGAAATTCTGAGTTGATAATAAATTGGTTAAATAATGTTTTTCTTTAAAATAAAATTATCGTCTGTGGAAAATTGTCTCGTAGCTGGACAAGAATTCTGTTTACATAAAAGAATGATGGTGTGAGGTTAGAGAATGTTCTAGAATTTTCTTTTTAGATTGAAAAGAAAAAGCCTCGAGAGGTTGTAGGGGAGATGAGAAGAATGATTCTTGGATGCGCTCTTGCATGAGTACGACTTGATGTAGTAAAGCATGGAATATTTTTTGGATGTTTCGGGAAAATATCGTCTGCAACAGGAGCTTTTCCTTCTATTATAGCTACAGCTTAATAAAATGAACTTGCAGCAGCCAAGGAGTGATTATTTTGACCTTCTACATTTATTTATTTTGTTTTTTTTCTCGTTGGCCATGAATTCTCTGCGGAGTAAGGGAAACCTGGTGATGATGTTTCTGCCCCCCTAACTTCAAAATGTCGCATACATGACAACAATACTAAATAATACATACATACATATATCTATATATGCGTGTGTGTGTGTGAATGTGACCAAAGACTTCTGTTTTGAATTAACAACACGTTTTAAAGGGATTTTTGTATTTTGTTTTAAATCTCGGAAAAAATTAATATTTTAGTCAAAACATGGCGTTAGTAAATAGTGCCATCTTAATCGCAAATGTCATGTGACCACTATGACTTATGGTGAAATCATTGAGACCATACAGATATAAAATAATTAACTCTATTTGAAAACGAAAAAAAAAAGAAATTCTGCTATCTGAGACCCTTTTGCCCTTCCGCACCAAATTCTTTGCTTAAGACAATGTTTAATTCATGTTCTATTAATTTAAGTGAAGCAATGGGGGAGGTGGGTAATTTACATTTGAAATGTGTAATTTTTATGACATGGGTGAGTTTAGAAAGATTGATATTTATCTCTTTCTATTTAATTGTGTACAAATTGGAATAACACACCAATTTGTACACATTCAGGCATTTTTCTGTATATACGCTTTTATGTGTGTTTTAAATCGATATCATAAAATGTTTTATCGTTTTATAAGATAAAATACATATTAAAACCGGTAAATATTCTTAAAATGTGTGTAATTTTATGACAAGTGTTCATTTTCACATATAGATGGACAAATGTCACTAATTTACACATTTGGATTTTATAGTTATATTCATTGATACGTCAGCTGTTTTCAGCACTTTAACTGATAGTCAAAATTAAACATTTGTAGTAACATGCTGCCAGAATTGAATGCACTATGGAACATATAAAATGATGAAAATATTAAAAAGAAAACTGAATTTAATTCACTTTAAACTTGATAAATAATAAAAATAATTGTAAGTATTTAAATTGATAAACACTTATCTAATAAGTGTATGTAAGGTAAATTTGTTTTCTTTAATTTAGTAATGATTAATGCCATTTTTATAAACTTAAAAGGGGAAGTGTTTCTAATTTACATTCAATTAGAGATAAACAAACATTTCAATAATGCAATGTTAAATATTGTTACACTTAAAATGCATTCCATTTTAATTTTGTCTTTTCTATTTACTAACTTAAGGAAATTTTTTATTTCAGTTTTTTTTTAATAGAAAGAACTTGATTAAAAGCCAGTATTAAATATTCTCTCTGCTAGTAGCATTATTTAAAGTATATTGATCATTACTTTAAATTTATTAAACATAATACTCAGTCTGTATGTGCAAGGGCCCCCACCAGTGGCCGAGAGGGTCTGACCTCTCAACTGGTAGACGGCAGGTGCTGGGTTCGAACACAATCGCGGCCGTCGGCCTAACCGTTCGGAGTTTTCGTGGTTTTCTTCGAACCTTGCGTAAATACGGGTTAGGTTCCCTTAGAAAGACCCCCACGAAGGGCATCCCTCCCCCTGGGCCTATATCCCTAGCGTAGATAATCGGCCGTCACAAAATACACACACACACACACTGTATGTGCAAGGAGATAAAATTTTTAATATCAATGAAATTTTATTAGGAGCAATATTGAATGATATCTTAATATATATATTATCAGCATCTTAATAAAAATTGATTTATTTACTAGAGAAGGTCTGTGCTCAAAACTTTGTTAGCAGCTAAGTTTTTATGAGTTAAGTCACTGTTGTGTATAACTGTAACAAATATATTTAATAATTATTTTAATTCATATTAGCAATTTTGTAAATTTTTGTAACTTTAGAGGCCTTTGCGATTAAAATGTAGTTCTGAAAGAGCATACCAATTGATGAGGAAATTGTCATTTTTCAAATTAAAAATTTTTATTGCTTGAAACACGTATTAAATCACCCTGTAAAATGAAAAATCTGTTGGAATGTTAAGTTGAAAATACTAATTTAGTAAATCAACACAGCTTATTGAAAGATAATTTTTATACAATATATTCAAATAGCATTTAAATTTACATACATTAATTATAAGACATTCATCAGTAGACTGGGTGTAAAGTTTACAACATTACGGAATCCTATCAAAGTGACTACACTGCTAAGTACTGTTGAAGATAATTAAAAAATATATTTTTAAAATATAGCGGTTCGAGTAAATTAAAAAATAGAAATAAAATGCTAGTGTAAAATAAATCTGACTGAGTGCAACATCCAAGTCGGTGCATACCGATGAATTTTTACGATTATTTGTAAGAGCCAAAAAGAAAAAAAAAGTATAGCAATGCATTTACGAAGGTTCAAAAAACTTTATAATTCAATGTAACAAAAATCAGTTTTTACAAAAAAGATGCCCCCATATCCCAACTTAACACTTTGCGGCGCAAGTCAAATTCATTGCTTAAGGGTTGAAATTGATGATTGACACCGGAATTTGAAAATAAAATAAAATTGTGATAGGCCATAACATTAAATAATTATATCATTTTTTACGGATTCAAGGGAAATTTCCTTTGCAATAAAAGAAAATGCTGTTTCTTTTATCTTTAATTAAATAGAGAATTATTTTATATTGATTTTCTATTACTAACTCCCTTTTAATAAAATTTGTCAAAAATATGAAACAGTTTAAAATAATATTTTTTAATGAATTGTACATATTATAAATTAAATTTGCTCAAAGCGTATATAAAATGCATTTTTATTATAATTTGTCAAGAATAACGAAGAACAGAAAATGATTAAATTGGTAAAATATTTAATGAAAAAATGAAAAAAGTCGATTTGTTTCGGGAAAAAATAGTCTTCTTTTATTCTTATTAATAATTAAAAAACGTATTTTATTTATAAAACTTTGGTTTTGAATTAGCAATAAGAGTGATATTTATTATATTATTATATCTATTATATTTAAATACAGTAAAAAACTGAAAAATGAACTTCAATTTTGTCTCATTCTTTTATTCATAAAAGATATAATTTAATAAATTTGGCTCCACGGAAACAAAAGATTTAAGAACAGACTCAATTTTAAAAAAGGTTAAGCAAGATATTTTCAAACGATCCAATGGCTTTAATTACTCGAATAAAGCTTTCCTTTTAATATATTTTTTATTGCAATTTAAACAATAAAATAAAATAAAAAGACTCAAGTATGTATGGATTTTCTTTTATTAAAACATGTTGTTTTGTGATATTGCTTCTTAGATATTAAACATTTATAACTTAATTCGGAGATTAGATTTTTTTTTAATTAAAACTTTAAGGTTTAAATTGATTGTTGAAACTAATGTAGGTGTCTTAGCTAAAATTTTTAACAATTTTTTTTTTAATTTAAATCTAAGTTAAGTATTAGATTTAGTACCAAAATATTTAAAACTGTTTTACATTTTGAATTGCTTTATAGCACGATTTTGATACAATTTTTGACGTCTGCACTTTTCCATTGAAATTTTTTATACTATTCGCATTTTAAATAATAATTTTTTTTATAATTCTCTTAAAGATACCTTTGGCATGATTTTACGTATTATTGGAAAAACAGCTCCAGTGAATGACATGGTATTCGAATTTTTGATTTAATCATTTTTAGTCAGTTGTCATTAGTCTGTGACAATTTTTCATTAGTATAGAACTTCAACTGAGGAAAATAACGCATTGTTTTACACCAATTTCTTTCGATTTTATCGTTAATAAGAGAAACGTTAAGTTCAAATATTCGATTATTATGATAAAATGTATTTATTCCAATATTATACCTTTACCATTTCATGTCTCGCAAACTAGTTCGTTGAATCAAGTTTGTGAGAAATGTATTATTTTTAGCAATGGATAAATCACAAATCTTCTCTAATTCGATATATAGTCAATATGAAAAAAAAAACTAATAAGGCATACGTTGATTACTTTGCACTTATTGCTCTTCATGACATGGTACATAACACACTGAAGTGAAATGGATTATTATATTGCAGTGCAATATTTTTTCAAAAACTTAGTTTATACAAAAACAAAGAATGGTCTGCAAACTTCAGTAAAATGTGACTGGAGCATATCCGGCAGTCAAAAATTTCCCATAAATTCGTTCTAACTTTTTGTTATCACACTATATGTACGTATTTCATGAATGTCCTTCAAAGTACGTTCTGTAAGACATTTCACACACATTTGCTCCATCGCCTTTGCCATTGCTGAAAACAACGATGAAAGTCCTGTCTTGATATCTTCCCAATTTCAACTATAGCATTTGTTTTTGTGTGTACTATGGTGTCGAAATGTAAACTTTTTTTTTTACCTTAAGAGGCTACTTCATTCAAATGAAAAGACCAGTTCGCTAATATTAATCCTATGGAAGAAATTTATAAAGATATCTCACTTGCATTATAATATTTTTAAATGTTCTTTTTTTCATTGGATTGCTCAGATTGATCTGTACGCAAGCCGCTTTTTACATTTTTGATTTTGTTTACATATATTTTTTATGAAGACGGTTTCATCTTAGAAACCGGTTTGGCAAGCGAAAGTACTCTCATAAAAAAGTCCACAACCAAAATCGAAAAAGTAGAAAACAGCCTGCATTGACATCAATCTCAACTTTCCATTTAAAAATCACCAAACATTTTAATGTATTGAAATGCAACCGAGATATCTTTAAAAATTTCGTCCACAAGTTTAGCATCAGCGAACGGGTCTTTTCTTTTGATTGTAGTAAACATTAGTAATAAATATAGCTTTTATTAATTTTTTTATTCCATTTTCGTCCCAATTTCAACGTTTAAAAAAATAACGTTTTCTTTAACGTTGCAACGTTTTGATTTGGCTAAAACCGCAATACGCATCATGCTTAGTGAATTCAGTTTTCCTCCAACAACAACAAAGTCTGTGAATCAGATTTCTAAAAACTAGACATGAATTCGATGTTCACATTTTTCTAGAACAAAAACATCGCACCCATTATTCACCACCATCTTGCTACTTTCAGTCACACTACCTGTTAAAAATTCCGCTAGAAATAATGGTATAGTGGCAATCAACCAAAGATAAATTTTTGATACCGTAGAAAGCAAAAACTACAACATAACGCGATGCACAGTGTAAGGTTTTACGAATCTAGCGGGTCAAAATTCAATTTATGATAATTACCTATAATAAAGTAATAAAATTGATCGTACTAGAGATAAAATGGTTATGTATTATGAAAAAATGTACCTTTACATATTTTATTGTAAAATTTACATCATTGTCATTCCAACATCATAAACATAAAAAAAAAAGATTTTTTTTCGTTTTCATACATTGACATTTCCGTCGTGTTAGCATTAAATGCATATATTTTTAAAAATACAGTATATTTGTTTTAAACAATAAGAGTTTTGTTGCACTAAAAAATTTAATTAATTAATTACATAGTAGTGTTATCGTACTAGTGTGCTATACATACTAGTGTTATCATAAAGTGAATTACTGTTATGTATTGTCGTTTGTTATTCCTTTATTATTTGTAAGAAAGTATGAATGTTAAAATTTCATGGTGAGTTTCTGCCAATCTATAGTTTTAAAAAGATTTTAATGTCGTGATTTATAGTAACTAAAACCAGATATATTTATCTTATAGCCATATGTAATGCCAAATTACATAAAATCCATAACCTGAAGAAAATACTTATCTTCAAGAGTTGCAAATAGTTGCAGCTAATATTGTTTTTTTATATCTATATGCATACATAATTACAAATATATATATATATATATATATATATATATATATAAATGTTACAATAAACCAGCGTTTACAAAAGTTTTCACAGATTTTTAAAATTAATCATATGCTATTAAATTTTCTAATAATTTTTATATTGACTTAAAAAAATATTAAATAACTATTGTAACTATAAAACACAAAGTATCTACATTGTTGTAAAGATTCCATGTTATAATAAAACAAATATTTACAAAATAAGTGTGTTTTCAGCCAAAAATATCGATACCAATTACAACTACATCAATCATCCATTCTGAAAAAGTTAAAAATGAATTTGGTTTTTAACCGACTTCCAAAAAGGAGAGGAGGTTATCAATTCGATGCGTATGTATTTTTTAATGTATGTTCACCGATTACTCCGAAACTATTCAATCAATTTCTGTTACTTTTGTTTTAAATGAAAGACTATGCTCTCGAATTGGTACCACTTTCGTTTCGTCGAAATTGGCTCAGTACTTTTTTAGTAATTAGGCAAAAACTAATAAAATTAGTGATTTTTCGCTAATTAAAAGTGTTGAATACGTTCGCTGAATGGAGTGTCGACAGCATGGCCAAGCGGTCTAAGGCGCCCGATTGAAATTCTGTTTCTCGAAAGAGAGCGTGGGTTCGAACCCCACTCCGGACATAGTTTACATCCAAGTAAAATTTACAATATTTTTTTCCGTATTACAATTTTTATTATTAACCGGCTTCAGAAAAGGAAGAGGAAGTTATCAATTCGATGCGTATGTATTTTTTTAACCGACTTCCAAAAAAGGAGAGGAAGTTATCAATTCAACGCGCATGTATATTTTTTATGTATATTCACCGATTACTCCAAAACTATTCAATCGATTTCTGTAATTTTTGTTTTAAGTGAAAGACGATGCTCTCGAATTGGTACCACTTCCGTTTCATCGAAATTGGTTCAGTACTTTTTTAGTAATTAGGCAAAAATTAATAAAATTAGTGGTTTTTCGCTAATTAAAAGTGTTGATTACGTTCGTTGAATGGAGTGTAGACAGCATGGTCGGGCGGTCTAAGGCGTCAGTTTGAAGCTCGGTTTATCGAAAGAGAGCGTGGGTTTGAACCCCACTTCCGACATAATTTACATCCATGTAAAATTTTCAACTTTTTTCCTTATTAAAATTTTTATTATTAAACGGCTTCAAGAAAGAAAGAGGAAGTTATCAATTCGACGTGTATGTATTTTTTTCTATGTATGTTCACCGATTACTCTGAAACTATCCAACCGATTAATTTCGTTTTTGTGTTAAATAAAAGAGGCTACTCTCGAATTGGTACGACTTCCATTTCATTAAAATTGGTTCAGTACTTTTTTAGTAATTAGGCAAATTTTAATAAAATTGGGGATTTTTCGGTGATTTTTTTGGTGATTGATAAAAAATAACATGGACTTTGAATAAGTTCCCCGATTGGAGCGCAGTCAGGATGACCCAGCGGTTTAAGGAGCCAGATTTAAGCTCTGATGCTGGAAAGAGAGCGTGCGTTCGAACCCCACTCCTGGCAAAATTTACATCCATGGATAATTAACAATATTTTTTCCGTATTATAATTTTTATTAGCTGACTTCAAAAAATCGTTAACTTTTAACTAAAAAGGGAAAAATAAACTTTTCTACCAAAAATTGAACCGACTTCAAAAACTACTACAACTTAATTTTTTTAATTGGCTTGGCTGGCACCGACTCCAAAAAACCAAATTAATGTACATAAATATAATAATACGCATGGTAAATACTATGCTCTTAATTTGATTTCTTATTATTATTATGTAAAAAAAAATATTTTTCACTTTGTAGTAGTTTTTGAAGTCGGTTCAATTTTTGGTAGAAAAGTTTATTTAGCCACTTTTTGAAAAGTTAAATTACTGCAAGTCGGTTTTTGATCTTTTTTTTTCTGCTAGATTTACAAAATCGCACACTGTGCGACGGTGGAGCTTACTAAGATATGAAAACATAATTTTCTTCTTTATTTTCAGCAATGGTAAGAGCGGTGGCTAGTAAGTGTGTGTGTTCTTATAAAATCTACACAGTTAAAAAAATTCTGAAATTCACATATATATTTTTCCTGAATTTCATATAAAAGTCCCTTTTTACGATAAAAAAATATTTTCCGTTAAAAGGCGATAATTTTCAACCTACTTGTTGAAAATAACGAAACGGATGCAAAAGAAGGGAAACAACGGAGATACTCCGTTATCTATCACAAATTTAGTTTCAATGTTTACAAAATTGATATGTTGCTGCATAGAAATAAAAAATCCCGTCGAATCTACCCGTCGTACAATGTGGTATAATGTTTTAGATAAACAAACAAAGGTTAAACCGAAATTTTTAAGAGCTAAATTTTTAGAATGGAAAATTGAGAAATAAATAAGCTTCAATGCATTGATTTCAACTTGCACTTTTTCAGTTAAAATGAAACACCTGGACCCTGAATCTCCTGTCGCGACGCAAGAGACAGTTTTGCTTAAATACAGAGGCGTGTTCACTTCTCGGCAGTGTACTTATCAAAAGAAGAATCATGTATGATAATTTAAAATATGTAACATTATCCTATAAAATAAAAATCATAATGTATTCCTGCGACAAACACAGAGCAAACAAAGTCATTTTTTTCACCATATTTATTAAATCATGCCCACCCGTTCCCATTTTATAACATCATAAAGCTTACATTTTCCATAACCGAAAACATTTACCTCTCTTTCTGCAAGTAAAAAGAAAAAGCCAAACTTTTGTGCTACAATATGTCAGTAATGTGCATTTTTCCGCAAACAAGCAAGTATAAATTGCAGTCTTTTTTTTCTACTTGTGTTATTATATCTTGTATTAGTAACACATGCTCAAACATCATAATTTTATATTTCCAGCATGCACTGTAAAAAAATAACTTTTATACTTTTGCAGCATAATACTGCCACTCCAGTTTCCAGTATTACACCCAAAAATCAACAATAATATACTGTAAAATAAGCAGTAATATACCATTAAGTGGTAATATACGGTATATTTGTTTTTGATTTTTTATAATATGGTATTATACTTCTGTTTTACAATTTATTACAGTCAAACCTCATTAACATGAACACGCTTAACATGAATTACTTTTAACATAAATTGTTTTCACAATCCCCATAAAAACGAATACAAAGATTTGCTGCAGATAACATGAATTACTGTTAACATGAACAAAACTTGATTCCCCTTGAGGTTTATTTTAACGAGGTTCGATTATATTGTTCATTTTAGTTTATAATACTGGCAGTTGGAGTGCCAGTATTATACCGTATTTCACAATTTCTTTTGAAATGTAGAAAATTAAAAAAAGCGTAATTATCCGTTTGCTTTTGTAACACTTTGAAAACCCCATATGATCATACGATCGCAGGGCATATTAATGGCATACGATAGTCGATATTATGTTTAATTTACAATCAAAAATGGCCGATATTAAGAAATCAAATGGATAAGGAATTATTTTGCTTATTTTGAAAAAAAAAAGTTATTACAGAGTTGTCAAAGTTTTAGTTCTGAAAATACGAACGATTTTTGAAAAACTATAAGCTTAATAGCCTGGCATTAAATTAAAATGCGTCGTTTGAAAAAAATATCAATATATTTTTCTAATACACTTCAGAACAAATATATTGTAGTTACATACAACTGCATGAATTCTGATTCAATTGTAGGCATAGATAAGGTTACATCTACTGATAAACAAGATATTACTTCTTTTAAACTTATAAACGTACTTCGTACATATAAAGCATTTTAATTGAAAACTATAAAGTTTATTCAGTTTAGAATTTGTAGACTATCCTAAAACCAAATAAATAAGTACTGTTTTTTACTTAACTTTATTATTAAATTATGACCAGTATATATTTTATATTATAAGTAGTAATACAGTTGATAATATGTACATCTTTTTTTTGTTATCATGACTACATCAAGTAAAGAAATAAAGTATTAAATACAGAATGTTTAGCATTAAAAAAGATTATATATTACGAATAGTACATTAATTTAAATCTCTAATTTTTGATGAAATCTTCTAATAAGACAGATTTCTATTATAGTTTTTTGACAAATGATATGTGATAAAATTATAATAATAAAGACAATATCCTCTTGTAAAAAGGGCCGTTCTTGTCGAAGCGCCATTAGAATTTTCGATTTTTAAAATCACACATATCAGAAAAACGATTATGCTACAATAATATTTTATTATAAAAACGATATTTTACATCAAAAATATTTTTCTCATTTTTCACTTACCTACAAAAATATAGCTATTGCAATTTTTATTTCTCATCCGTAAAGAAAAGAAAATTAAATTTTTTAAACATGTTTTTTTTATTTAAATATTTATGTGTTGCTCTAAATTTTGAGCACACACATTATTTATATACTCTTTTAAAATAATTCTGAATATTTATAGGAGGTTAGTGACTACGCGAATAGCACTTTTGATAAAGAATGTGATGCACTTTGTGCAGTAAATCATTTTTAATGAGACAATATGTTATTTTGCTGGGTATCTGAAGAAAAATAGCTTGAATGTAAGACAGTAAATACGCTGAGACGCTGAGATGTGTATAAGAAAGAATTTAAATTTTACGGTAGTAATAAATTTGTAATTCTGCTATGTTAGGAAAACAGGATGGTTTTTTTTTTATATACTATCAGTTTGGCATATTATCAAAGGGTTTTATAAAAAAAATATATTTAAATTTATGATTTAAGTAAAATTAAAATTAAATATTTTTTTATTATAATAATGAAAAATTTGGAAATGTGAAAGTAATATAAGAATAATAACAATATAATTAATTGAAATAAACATTTATTAAGAGAAAAATTAATTAACATAGCAAAATTTAAAAAATGTGTACTACAAAAATGAAATTTATTTTTAAAATCCTATTTTTATAACATTTTTTAAAAACTTTTATCTGTATCATCTTCCTTACAACTTTTTTTTAACGCTAACAATCGGTTATCAAAAATGAGTTTATTAGTTTAAGAAAAAACGAATAGAAAATTGCGGTACGCGTGTTTATAAATGTCTTTATCATAAAAGAAAATACATTAACATGTCCTGGGATAATTACGCCAGGGTACCAAACAAAGCAGAGTTCGAATGTTACGCGTAATTAAGAAGGAATCTGGGAAATGGCAGCTATGGGCTCTGCGCAGACGCAATCTGTGTCATATTAATCCGAAACAACTGCTATTTTTATTTTTATTTATTTATTTATTTTCATTTGTATATATTGTCACTTCAAATATACGTAAGAATAGCATCCGATCAAAAAATTGAGTGGTAAGTTATGCAATTTGAAGACTATATATTTATTAGAAAATATTTTATATATTACATTAATTTGTAGTTTATTTCATGCACTTCATGTAAAAGATACACCTATGCTATATACATTATTTCAAATTATTATTCATATTAGTGATTATTTCAAATATATCATCGTATAATTAAAGTCTTTTAAGTGATATGGTTACGAATGAATTCTACACATTCAATAAGTATACTGTCAGTGCACTTCATTGCTGAATATGAGTTTCAATAAATTAAAAATAGTGTAACATCATTTAAGAAAAATACAAAGGGTTTATCTCCATAGACCACAAAGTAACTTCACTTTTTTGTTTATGAAATATTTACGAACACTTCCAGAATACTTTAACGAAATTGTACGGTTTAATAACTGAAATATGATGTCTAAATAAACCATTTGGTGGAAACTAAAAATGCTTGAACGTCCATTTTCAGGAATTCGATAATCGAAAGATATAAGAATTATTTTATGAAATCCTGTATGTATCCCAAAGATTTAAAATATACTACATATTATGCATAAAAGTAGTTTAATAAGGAAACGCATAGCATGTATAAAACTTCCTCTTCAATTATTCCCATCAATAAAAGAAAATATACTTTAAATCTTTTGTTCTACCGTGTATATGATCTATTATAGAAGAGATATGCATCAAGTAGCTAAAAAAAATAGTTATAAAAGAAAAAATGTTCCGTAATTAAAAGTGCACTTCCAGATCCCCCTGTTAATAAACATTATTGTAACTTTTTTTTCATGAGTACCTGGGAATAAAAGAGTTTTCTACCAAGACAATTTACGGAAATCCTTTTGAGTGTCCCAGTAAATAACCCATAACCCATATAGCACACTAGCCTCCCCAGGATGTACTGGGGAGGATTCACATCCTAGGAGCGTCATCCCCCACGCATCTCTGAGGATGCAGAAAATTGTCACTGGGAGGTCCTCAGGAACCGAAAATCTCCGCTTTGCAGCGTCCTCAGCGGGAAGTTCTGGGAAAGATTTGAAGAAGTGATATAGGAGAACTTTTGGACTAATATTTTCTAATAATGTCACTTATATTAAAAAAAATAAAGCTACGATTTAATTATTATTTTTTTAGAAGAAAACGCGAATGTTGTTTTTTCCCTATTATTCAGACGGATTCACATATAACAGAGAGCATTCGAGAACAAATTACTTACCTTCATTTTTTCCGTAGGATTTGAACCCGAGTACCTTTGTATTCTGGACACACACTCTGACCATCACGCTGTAGGGTCTGTAAAGGGAAAAGGTTTCTATATATATATATTATTTTACATCTACAAACGAATTTGTTTGTAAAGCCTTTCGTACTAACTCGCAAATAGTTTGACTTCTAGGAATAACACTTTTTATCTCTTTCTCACTGAGTGATTTCCGCAAAAAAAACACACACATTCTCAGGTGACGAAACTGATTGAGAGGGGCGGGATAAGCTTATTTAGAGTCTAATTGTTGGAATATTGGAACGGTGACTACCTGCCATTTAAATTATTGAATGCAGTTGCTTACGTTATAATATTTTCACTGTCACCTAACCAAGAATGTATGCATGGTAAAACAGGAGGAAATTGCATTTTTTATAAATATCAGAAACTAAAGAAATATATATAAAATCGGTTTATTAATGAAAGTTTTAAGTGTTGCAATATACTCTTCGCTGAAAATTGTGATAAAATATTTGTTATTTAGGAAATAAGATAAATATTTATATGTAATTTCAGAACCAAAAAAAAATTCATATTTCTGAAGTTCTCAAAATAAAGACTTCATTTTATCTTTCAGAATTTAAATAATAATAATATGTTTGATAATCTATAAAAGATATAAAAAAAATAATTTGTTAATAAGTCCAACTTACATTTAAAAAAATTAATTATTGATAAGAATAACAAAATATATTAAACTTAGATATGATATTTAAATTGATGCTTCTATTTAGCTAAAATATTCTTATCCTCAACACTGGGTAGGTAATTGGTAATAACGTAAATAAAACTTTAAGTTTGTGTGAATTTATATTTTTGAACTGATTTTATAAGAATGCATATTTTTAAACAGAATTTTTTTCAAATAAACCACGTATTGGTATGTTTTTGGGGAGAAGGGGAGAGGTGCGGCTTAATATTTATATATTTTAAATCCAAATATACCATATTAAAGTGAATTGCGCTACCTTTGACTTGTTATGTGCTGTGATAAAAATGTCTAGTATGTCGCAACACTTTTTTTTTTTTTTTTTTTTTTTTTTTTAAATAGGGTTTTGTAAGTATGTTAGCTAATTATATATGTATAGAAACATTTAACATTTCATATTAAGATGCATCAGGACTCTTTTAAGATAATTTTCATAACAAAGTTTTAAAAGGGCACTTATGAACAAACTTACGTTAAGAATCTTTTTTTTTTTTTTTTTCGTTGCATTTTCATTATCTTTATTCTAAATATCACAAAAAATATATGATCGAGAATTGTCTTCTATTTAGAGACTTCAGTGTATTAATTTAGAAACTTACTATTTAGTTAATTTAAACAAGTTAAATTAATTTCTTAATTAATAAAAAGTAATAATAATAAAAAAGCAAAAAGGCAATAGGTTATTTATTAATAATTAATAAAATATTGATAAATGAACAAAATTTGATTTAAAAGCTACATGATAGTAATCCATACATAAAAATAGAAATTAACTAAAATAATAAATTAAAAGTTTTAATTTAACTAAAAAAGATTAAAAGTTATAGCAATAATTAAAAATAATTGTAATTTAATAACAACTATCTAAATGCTAAAAAATAATAAATGGTAAACCTTAGTAAACGATAAACCTTAGTAAATGGTAAACCTGGTAAACCTTAGTAAAATATATCGGTTGCATGATTTAAAAAAAAATACGCGAGTTAAAGCATGGCAAAACGATGAGATAATCTGAATGAGCAGACAATCAGAAGGATCAACATTTTTTAACTATGTTGGAAATCCTTAAAAAGGATACATTTGATTCATTAAAGAAGAGTTAAAATCTACAATTTTTCTTCAAGTATCAATTATACTTTTTATGTAGAAAAATCAATATATCTGTATATGTACTAGGCGATATTCAAATAACATAGTTTTTCATTTTGAAATATATTTCAGAGAGTCTTTTGTGGAATTGTGTAGAATAGAACCCATCCGCTGAAAACAATAAAAGTTAACCTGACTCAAAAAATTAAAGCCAATATGAACCTCTGCTAAAAATATTAACTTTAGTCTGATCCGACACAAACTGCCAATCGAGTTGTGTTTAGTTCGCACTACGTGATACAGGATTTTGTCCGAAGTGCAATCTGCCCCCCCCCCTCCAAAAAAAAATCCTTATTTCTACCTGAACTAGAAGTACTTACTCAACCAATTTTCATCCCCAAATGATGAAAAGGTATATCCATATTTTAATGAAACAATACAAAAGTAGTCTAGAATTAAACCTCTAGTACCAATTTTAATAAAAAAAAATAATATACATGTACTCATTATTATTCAAATGTGTAATGTTTCATTAAAATTAAATTTTGTAAATTCTTTTCAGATATCGATTCATCTCAAATCAAGAACCGTAAATGCCAACTTCCAACTCGAACGAAACAATTAAAGTTAACTCAACTCAAATCCCACCCGCAACGACAAAAACAAAAGTCCAACTCACAAAAGACCAGATTCAGCTCAGACAGCGAGTAGGGTCAGGTTCTATTTGCCCGACTATAAGCAGTTCCGCTCCAATGAAGCATTCTATTTGCGATCCAGGACGACCCCGACAAAATAATTTCCATCTTATGTATTTTTAACTGAACTCGAAATACTTCAAAACAAGCCGACCGAAATCCTTAATCAGTGAAAATTGACTCTCAAATTAATATAGTTATAAAAATAGTAAGTGACCATAACTACACTATAAATTTGATTTTTTATGTTGAAAAATTAACACATAAAGAGTGATCAATTTTTCATCTTTTGTAATCCTTAATGTAGATTTTTAACAAAAGGAGTTTGGACATTTTCATTCGAAAAATCGGGTTCACCTTATCTCAACCAGCACGAATTAAATTTCAATCATAAACCGATTCGTACCCGAAAGAATTAGTTTAATTAACCAAATTTACAAAAAAATGTAATTTTAAGAAATTACACCAACCATTTGAAAAATGTTTCACTCGAAACATTCGTCTATCATTTTAAGCTAAATACCAGTTATTTTATTGTGTATTATCCGTGCCACTGCTATAAATGCAATTTGAAGGTACGGTTAGTTTAAGTTACATCACTCCATTGTCGCCAAGTATAAAAGCTGGCGACGAAAGAAACATTTCAAACTATGTAACATTGTTGGTGTGAAAGTAATCATTATTAAAATACAGCTTTGGCATATACTGTTATACTTGTTAGACTTTGGCATATACTGTTTGATTTTACAGAGCAGAATTTTGGTGATGGAGGTTTTAAACCAAAGTCGATCGCAGCACATGCATCTGTGAATGGGTCCATCAGACATTGAATCAAAAAAGATTTTTTCCAGTTTTTCCCAAGCCGATTGCTTTTTAGTTTTCTTTTTAGGTGGTGGAAAATCAAGAGTAATAGCCATAACATTTTCTGGCTTGTTAAAATCCCTATTGGCACTCAAATTTCCCTGGTTAGAACAGACCGATTGTAAAACACCATGGCTAGTGGAGTGGTCGCCCTCAAGACATGATGTTTTACAATTAATCGGTTCGGCATTAAATTGCTTCCTTTTTCGTAATCGCCTTTCAACACGTAATTGGTTTTCAGCGGCTCGATAATCTTTTGATTTTCTCGTTTTCTGCATTGAAAGACTTTTTTGCGCCAAACCAAATACAGTATTACCTAGTTATCCCGTCGACCAATTTCGCAAAATAATACGAATCGCCAAACTAATAAGCAACTTATACATGTTGACTAAATTTTTATTTTAAATAACAAAAGAACAAATAAATTAGTAAAACATTAATAAAAAGGCAAAATAAAAATCACTTTATGAATGTTTAAGTACGCGTATTGTGTTTAATGTCATTCGCGGTCATTCATTTCTTTGACTTCGGCTTTTTCCGTATCAGTTAATTTCCGTCTACCCATTTTTAAATTTGTTAATTTTCTCCGTTTTTTATAATAATTTGAAATTTGAAAATCCCCACCCCCATTGAACACAGTTCAGTTTGCGCTGCTTAACCACTCTCAATGATTCAGATTTTGAGCTCAAAATTTACGTTTATGTCAAAGCTTCTAAAAAAACTTAATGAGTTGCAAAAAATTAACGGTTAAAAATAGTTGTACGTTACTCCAAAATCTAAAGCGCCCTCTATCGGCATTTTTGATATTTATCTGTATAATTTATCTTCAAGACAATTCTGATATAAAAAATAATTTTAGTGAAAATCGCAAACGAATCGACCAATTTTTCCGTTTTTTATAATCATTTCAAATTTTTTACCCTAAATATTGATGGTGCCTATCTCCTTCGGAAGACGTTTGGGACCCTTAATTTCCCATTTAATATTATTTGTCTTGATGTGTACTATCACTTCCTAAAGTTTTTCCTATATTTTGAATAACCCTGTATATATATACAGGGTGTTACTAAATCCATGGTACAAACTTTAAGGGGTGATAGTACACATCAAGACAAACAATGTTAAATAGGAAACTAAGGGTCCCAGACGTCTTCCGAAAGAAATAGGCGCCATTAAAGTTTAGGGTCCAAAAATTCAAATGAATATAAAATACAGGAAAATTGGTCGATTCATTTGCGGTTTTCACTCAAACTATTCTTTATGTGAGTATTGTCTTGATAAAAAATTACAAAGATAAATTTCAAAAAATGCAGATAGAGGGCGCTTTAGACATTGGAGTAACGAACAACTATTTTTTACCGTTATTTTTCGCATCTCATTACTTTTTTTAGAAGCTTAGGCATAAACTTAAATTTTGAGCTCAAAATCTAAATCGTTGGGAGTGGTTAAGTAACGCAAACTGAACTGTGGAGGGAGGTTCAAATTTTAAATGATTATAAAATATGGAAAAATTGGTCAATTGTTTTGCGATTTTCATTAAAATTATTCTTTACGCCAATATTATCTTAAAACTAAATTACAAAGATAAAATTTAAAAATTGCCGATAGAGGGCGCTTTAGACTTTGGAGTAACGTACAAGTACTTTATACCGTTATTTTTTGCATCTTATAAAATTTTTTTAGAAGCTTAGACATAAACGTAAATTTTGAGATGAAAATCTGAATCGTTGGGAGTGGTTAAGTAGCGCAAACTGAATTGTGCTCAATGGGGGTGGGGAGGTTAAACTTTCAAATGATTATAAAAAACGGAAAAATTGGTCGATTTGTTTGCGGTTTTCGCTAAAACTATTCTTTATGTCAATATTTAATTGAAAATATATTTTAAAGATATCTTTCAAAAAATTCCGTCAGAATGCGCCTTAAACTTTGGAATAACCAACTACTATTTTAACCGTTGTTTTTTGTATTAATTAAATGCTTGTAAAAGTTTAAACTTAAATTTTGAACTCAAAATCTGTATCGTTGTGAGTAATTAAGTAGGGGAAAATGGAACTGTGTTCGAGCGGTAAGGAGGGTAACATTTCAACTCCTGAACACAGTTCAGTTTGCGCTTCTTAACCCCTCCCATCAATTTAGAATTTGAGCTCAAAATCTATGTCTAAGCTTTTGCAAGCATTTAATCAGATACAAAACGTAACGGTTAAAAGTAATTATCAGTTACTCTAAATTTAAAGCGCTCTCTGACGGAATTTTTTGAAATTAATCTTTAAAATTTATTTTCAATTAAATATTGACATAAAGAATAGTTTTAGTGAAAAGCGCAAATGAATCGACCAGTTTTTCCGTTTTTTATAATCATTTGAATTTTGAACCTCTCCACCCCCATTCAACACAGTTCAGTTTGCGCTACTTAACCACTCCAAACGATTCAGATTTTCATCTCAAAATTTAAGTTTATGTCTAAGCTTTTTAAAAAAATTTATGAGATGCAAAAAATAACAATAAAAGATAGTTGTACGTTATTCCAAAGTCTAAAGCGCCCTCTATCAGCAATTTTTTTATTTTATCTTTATAATTTATTTTCAAGATAATACTGACATAAAGAATAGTTTTAGTGAAAACCGCAAACGAATCGATCAATTTTTCTGTTTTTTTAATCATTTGAATTTTTGGACTCACCCCACAGTTCAGTTTGCGCTACTTAACCACTCTCAACTATTTTGATTCTGAGCTCAAAATTTAAGTTTATGTCTATGCTTCTAAAAAATTAATTAGATGCAAAAAAATAACGGTAAAAAATAGTTGTTCGTTACTCCAAAGTCTAAAGCGCCCTCTATCGGCATTTTTTGAAATTTATCTTTATAATTTATTTTCAAGATAATAATAAAGAATAGTTTAAGAAGATAAAGAATAGTTTTAGTGGAAACCGCAAACGAATCGACGATTTTTTCTGTTTTTTATAATCATTTGAATTTTTAGGCCCTAAACTTTAATGGCGCCTATCTGCTTCGGAAGACGTTTGGGACCCTTCGTTTCCTATTTAATATTGTTTGTCTTGATGTGTACTAACAGCCCTTAAAGTTTGTACCATGAATTTAGAAACACCCTGTATATATGTGGGATATACTCTCGCATGTGGGCTACGCTCTCTGTTGCACCTGAATTGGACTGTATTTCTCTCCGCCACCCTCCGGAACTCTGGGTCGAGATTAAATAAAAAAGGTGAATTAGCGAAGCTGTGTGACCAGGCGTGAAAAGAGGAAGGAAAGTAAATAGAACGTTTTTCGACGACGGCTAATGGCGTTGATTAAAAACTAAAGTGATGGTTCCGACGATTTAAAAGCGAAGATTTAAGAAGATTGTTTTAAAGAACTATAAAATATTTACGACGCATTGATGTATCATTTTTAAAGATTGTTGAGTAAAAAAACAAACAATGAATCTGTTTTATTTTTTGTTAGTTTTTTTGTTCTGTTCGTCTGATAATAAATGTCTGTGTCCGTTAGAGACTGCTTTTCATTTTGAGTAAGGACTCGTCCATCCTATAAAGTGGTGCCAGAAGTGCCCACCCAGCATTTTTCCGCATTGTTATGAACTAGATATTTTTTCTTCAGATTCAAGCCGGATATCACTTTACGGATGAGTTAATTATTCCATATTTTATATTTACTATGAAGCTAGTCGACATCAAAGAACTGGAACTTGCATTTAAAAATGAACGTACTAATAATATAAAATTACTTCATAAATTATTGTTCGACACTGATGGTGATCGATCAAATCGAAAAAGAATTCGTGACTTCACTGGTCTTGATTTCGAAACAACCAGCACTGAATTCAAAAATAAAGTTACGAAAGTTCAAGCAGATTTTTCTTTAAACGATTTAATCACAATTTGTAATTTACTCTGCGTTTCTAACGAAGGTTCTTTAACTGACCTTGCAATCCGATTAGTTACATATCTTTCAGACTTGAATTCACTCCAAGCTAACATTATCCAAAACGAAATTGATACCGATTCGGAACCTGAAATGTCTTCACATAATACCACATTGAATAAGGACACTGCAAGTAATACCGAATCATCAAATTTTGATAAAAACAAGCAATTTCCAGTTCAAAGTTTTTTTGCCATCTACTATTAATTTTAATGATGTTGAAAGCGTTATACTGCCTTTTGATGGTAGTTCTTTTCAAGACATAAATATTTGGTTAAGTGATTTTGACGATGTCGCTAGCATGCTCAATTTATCAGAATTTCATAAATTTAGATTTGCTAAACGATCCTTACGAGGAAAAGCCCAGCTGTTAATACAAACAGAATTTTATATTTACTCGTATGAAAAACTTAAAGAACTCTTAATTTCTGAATTTGGCTTTACTTATAATTCTGCTGAGTTACATGACATGTTAAATAAACGAAAATTACAAGAAAATGAATCCCTTGAAGAATATTTTCTCGTAATGAAACAATTATGTTCGCGCGGTAACATCGAAAATTCAGCACTGATGCAATACATTATTAACGGTATACCCTGTTTACCCGACCCTGTTTTTCGAAAATCAATATTATATGGCTGCCAATCTATAGCAGAATTTAAACAAAAGCTCAAAATTTATGATAAAATTCGGCATGACTATGAGAACACTAAATTTCGTAAATCTAAACCAGAAATGCCGTTGAAAGAGAAATCTTTTCGTTCAAAACCTGATTTTCTCTGCTTTAATTGTGGTTTAGCCAACCATAAAAGTAGCCAATGTAGACATAAAGACAAAGGCCCTCGCTGATTGAGTTGTTCGAATTTTGGCCATAAGTCGGCTCAGTGTGATCAACCAAGGAAATCTAGAAATAAGCCTGAACCATCCAATATTTCCACCATTATGTCGAATACTTTTATGACCAAAAAAGTAATTATTTCGTCAGTAAATGTTCTTTCTTTGATCGATACAGGAAGTGAAAGAAGTCTGTTAAAAGAAAGTATTTATCGCAAACTCCCAACGGTTTCGAACCTCGAACATTCAACAATCACATTAACTGGATTAGGAAACACTATGATCAAAGCCCTGGGTTTTGTTTCTACGGATATTACTATAGATGATTTTAATTACACCACTAATGTTTATGTAGTACCAGATTATTCTATATCTTTTGATCTTATTATTGGTACATATATTATACAGCAGAGTATTTTAACAGTTTCTCAAAATAATATTTCGATGCAAAAAATCAAGCAAAATGAAGATATGTCAAATAATTTTCTGATTAATGTTGCTCAAGTATTAGACGATAGTAATCTTGATTTATCTCATATTACCGATACAACTATACGTTCAAAAATTACGGAACTTATTCAAAATTATTCCGCCAGGAAAGTAAAGACTACCGATGTTACATTATCAATTCATCTGAAAGATGAAATTCCTGTTACTTGTCCTCCCAGACGCCTAGCTTCTATAGAGAAAGAATTTGTCGAAAAACAAATTTCTGAATGGCTTGAAAAGGGAATTATCCGAAAATCACCAGTAATTTTTCATCACCTATTGTCCTCGTAAAAAAGAAAGATGGTTCATATAGATTGTGTGTTGACTATAGGAAGCTAAATGCTAAAACACATCAACAACGTTTTCCCCTCCCAGTAATCGATGACATTATTGATCAATTACACTCTGCAAAAGTATTTACTACTCTTGATATTAAAAATGCACTTTTTCATTTTGAAGTAGAAGAAAATAGTCGAAAATACACTTCTTTTGTAACACATTCTGGTCAATTTGAATTTCTATACATGAATTATGGCCTTAGAGATGCTCCCTTAGTTTTTCAGAGATATAACTATAATGTTTTTCGCGATCTCATTAATGAAAAAGTACTTATTATATACATGGATGATTTCATAATACCATCTGAAAACGAAGCCGAAGAACTCCAGAAATTACAACGCGTTCTTACAACTGCATCCGAATATGGTTTAGAACTGAATCTAAAAAAGTGCCACTTTTTACAACGAGAAGTCGATTTTTTGTGTTACCACATTAAAAATGGTCATGGTCAACTGCATCCATCTCCCTCAAAAACTAAATCCGTTCTAAATTTTCCGGAACCTAAAAGTGTAAAAGATGTACATTCATTTGTCGGACTAACCTCATATTTTCGTAAATTTATTCAAGATTATTCTTTAATAGCTAAGCCCTTAACAGATCTCCTTAGAAAGGACACTAAATTTTACTTCGGTGACCAGGAGCGAAATGCATTTAATCAGTTGAAACACATTCTTGCTTCAGGTCCTGTTTTAAGCATTTATAATCCTAGTAATGAAACAGAAGTTCACTGCGATGTTTCTATTGATGGTTACGGAGCAGTCCTCCTTCAAAAATCTTCTATTGATAATCAATTTCACCCTGTCTACTTTATGAGCAAAAAAACCACAGATGCTGAGCGTAAATATTCGAGTTATGAATTAGAAGTTTTGGCCGTCATAGAAGCTCTTAAAAAAATTCCGTGTTTATATTTTAGGTATTCCTTTCAAGATAGTCACAGATTGTAACGCATTTGCCCTAACTATGAATAAAAAAGATCTTTGCACAAAGATAGCTCGATGGGCTTTAATGTTAGCTGATTATAACTATACAATCGAACACAGACAAGGTACACGTATGCGCCACGTCGACGCATTAAGCTGCAATCCCGTATGTATGACCATTCAAGACAGTTTTACTTCCAAAATCATACAATCACAGAACACTGACGAACATATACAGGCCATCAAGAAAATTTTGAAAACAAAGCCATATGACAATTATTTCCTCAAAAATAACGTTCTTTATAAAAATCATAAAGATTACGATCTGGTAGTTGTGCCGGATGAAATGCAGCTAAACGTCATTAAACACGTTCATGACAAAGGACACTTTGGATGCAAACGTTGTGAAGAACTCCTTAATGAAGAATTTTTTTATCCCTAATATGCCAAATAAGACTGATAAAGTTATAGCAAATTGTGTAACATGCCTTTTATATAATCGGAAACGTTTGAAACAAGAAGGTGAGTTATATCCCTTACACAAAGAGGAGACTCCCCTCCAAACGTACCACATTAATCATTTAGGCCCTCTCGAATCGACTAACAAAAACTATAAACATATTTTGTCTTCAATAGATGCATTTACCAACTTCGTGTGGTTATATCCCTGTAAAACTACTTCTTCTGCCGAAGTCATATCGAAACTGCAACAACAAAGTTATACTTTTGGCAACCCTTCCAAAATTATTAGCGATAAAGGTCCTGCATTTACAAGTAAAGAATTTGCTGATTATTGCCAAAATGAAAATATAAAACACGAGACAATTACAACTGGCCTTCCTGGTGCTAATAGTCAAGTAGAGCGACTTAATTCCATCATAATTTCGGTAATCTCTAAAATGTTCAAAGACGAACCGACCAAATGGTTTAAACATATTCCTAAAGTTCAACAAGTTATTAATTCTACTTACCAACGAAGCATTAAGAGAACACCGTTTGAAGTACTATTTGGTACAAAAATGAAACAGAAAAAAGATTTACAAATTATTGAACTCCTAAACAGTGCAGTCGAAGAACAATTCATGAAAGATAGAGAAGAACTCCGAAAAGAAGCTAAGAAGAATATTCTGGAAATTCAGCAAGAAAATCGCAAGCATTATAATTTGAGACGTAAGAAACTCCGGAAATATAACCTTGAAGACCTCGTAGCAATTAAAAGAACCGAACAAGGAGCAGGGTTAAAATTAAAATCTAAATTCCTAGGTCCATATAAAGTAACCAAAGTGAAGTCTAACGACACCTACGACGTAGAGAAAATCTCATCAACTGAAGGACCGATAAGTACTAGTTCGTGTGCTGAATACATGAAGCCTTGGCATGACGATAATTGAAACTTTATTTTTTTTTCCTTATCTTTAATGTGTATGTCTGATCATTTTAAAAGTCAACAATTTTAGAGAACATTTTCATAAGATGTTACACCATTTCAGAAAAAGACGACTGATCTTTCTAGTGTACAAACGAACTCTATTTTTTTATCCTAAGAACAGTTACTGTTCTTGTTTTTGTTTTTGTTTCTTTTCAGATTCTGTCAGATCACATGTCGCTGCGGCAAATGCAGATGTCAGGACGGCCGCATGTGGGATATACTCTCGCATGTGGGCTACACTCTGTGTTGCACCTGAATTGGACTGTATTTCCCTCCGCCACTCTCCGGAACTCTGGGTCGAGATTAAATAAAAAAGGTGAATTAGCGAAGCTGTGTGACCAGGCGTGAAAAGAGGAAGGAAAGTAAATAGAACGTTTTTCGAGGACGGCTAATGGTGTTGATTAAAAACTAAAGTGATGATTCCGACAATTTAAAAGCGGAGATTTAAGACGAGTGTTTTAAAGAACTATAAAATATTTACGACGAACTGATGTATGATTTTTAAACATTGTTGAGAAAAGTAACGAAGAATGAATCTGTTTTATTTTTTTTTAGTTTTTTGTTCTGTTCGTCTGATAATAAATGTCTGTGTCCGTCAGAGACTACTTTTCATTTTGAGTAAGGACTCGTCCATCCTATATATATATATATATATATATATATTTATTTATTTATATATTTATATATATATATTATATATATATATATATATATATATACAGGGTGTCCCTAAACAAATGTTATATACGCTAGGGGGTGATAGAATACATCAAGACGAGTAATAGTAAATAGGAAACCAAAGGTCCCAAATGTTTTCCAAAGGAGATAGCCGCCATTAAAGTTTGGGGTAAAAAATTCAAACACACATAAAAAACGGAAAAATTGGTCGATTGATTTGCGATTTTCACTAAAACTATTCTTTATGTTGATATTTTCTTGAAAATAAATTATAAAGATAAATTTCGAAAAAGTGCCGATAGAGGGCGCTTTAGACTTTGAAGTAATGAAAGACTATTTTTTGCCGTGATTTTTTGCATCTCATTAAATGGTTTCGCAGGCTTAGACTTAATCTTAAATTTTGAGCTCAAAATCTGAATAGTTGGGAGGGGTTATGTAGGACAAACTTAACTGTGTTCAAAGGGTTTAAATTTCAAACGATTATAAAAAACGGAAAACTTAGTCGATTCGTTTGCGGTTTTTGCTAAAACTACTCTTTAAATCAGTGTTTTCTGGGAAATAAATTTTAAAGATAAATTTCACAATTGCTGATACAGGACGCCTTAGACATTGGAGTAGCGTACAAGTATTTTTAACCGCTATTTTTTTTAATCTCATTAAATGCTTTCAAATGCTTAGATTTAAATTTTGAGATCAAATTCTTAAGGCCTTTTGAATCCAAAATGTTTTAAATTTCATTTAAATTAAGAAAAAACAAAATCCATTGTTTTTGCAAAAACTGCGATTTTAGGATAAGCACATACTTTAAGACATACAAGAACGTGTACACACTATATGTTCATTAATTACCGAACAATTCTAATTTTAAACATTTTGTTGGGAAAAAAATAGTTACCAGATTTGTCTGGAATTACACGATTAAAAAAACAGGATTCACCTAATATATACCAACGTAGATTTAATTTAGGTTAAAAAAATCAAAGAAAGAAATATTTGGGATAATATTGTACATAAAATTGCATGAAATGATATATTGCTGTAGAATACAAATTTGTGTACATTGCGCGACATGTTGCTCATTTGTGTAACAATAGCATATATATTCATGCAGCTATAGTAGTTTTTATTTTTTAATTAAAAAAAATCTGGCATGTCTTTATATGTGATTATAAAGCGCATTTCTCCAAAATTTTACAATACTCCATTTCAAAACATGGCGACACTCGTCTGGGCAACCTTTATTATAGAAGCAAGCTTATAGAATTATAAAATATAGAATTATAGAATTATAAGATACCTTGTTCCCTAATGCTCGTATTCACTTTTTACCTCAACATAGAATTTTCGGTCGATCGCTCAAATGAAATTCCTGATAAAATTTGATTGGACATTGTTAAGGCGATGTCCAATCAGGATTAAAAGTGAATACCGTTTGAGCGTTCAACCGATGTTTTCGGTAAAGCTCGTGGTCGAAGTAGTAGATGAATAAGAATGTAAGTAACACAAGGCTTAGAACGCCAAGTGGTGGTTTTGCCTGTATGCTTGAGATCCGCTTTCATGCTGAATCGTCTCAAAGAATCAAATTTTACATTTTATCTGTTGCAAGTTTCTTATTGAAATACTCAACGGTAAGCTGCCATAAACGCGCTATACGGTAACGAAGTTCACATGCCACCTGACCCTATCATTTTAGGTAGCTTTCATTACAAAAAGTAAAAAGCTATCTATTGCAGCCGTCCGGAGGAAAGAACTTCCAGAAAATGTTGGTATATTTTCACCGATCATGACCGCCAGACCCCAAAACCACCCTCTGTTCAAATGTTGACATATATATATAACTATATATATGTATATATATATATATATATATGATTTTTGTCATGCGATAACTAACGTATTTATGAACCGATTTGAATGAAACTTGGTATGTACATAGTATATACAAATGTCTCGACCGAATTCGTTGGCCAGCATCATCCGACATTTTGTTTCAAATTGCAGCCATTTTAAACTTTTTTTAAATTTAAAATAAAATTCAATGCGAAAAAATTAAAAGTTGAAAAGTATTTTTCTTTTACGTGCTAGAACTTAAAACAAAGATTCCAGAACACATTTTATTTTGTCTAGATCTTAAAAAATGATTGAATTATAGCACTTAGAATTTTTCTTATGGCTGAATTTAAACGATCTGATTTTTGTCACGTCATAACATGCGTATTTATGAACCGATTTGAATGAAACTTGGTATGTACATAGTACATAGAAATGTCTCGACTGAGTTCGTAGCCCAGCATCATCCGCTATTTTAAATTTAAAAAAATTAAATTTAAAATTAAATCTGAAAAAATTAAAAGTTGAAAAAATATTTTATTTTACGTGTTAGAACTTAAAATAGCGATTCTAAAACACTTTTTATTTTGTCTATATCTTAAAAAATGATTGAGTTATAGCACTTTGAATTTTTCTTATAACTGACATTTTGAAACTATCTGATTTTTGTCAAATGATAACACGCGTATTTATGAATCGATTTGAATGTAACTTGGTGTGTATATAGTATATACTGAGTCCTGAATCGAGTTCGATACTCAGTTCCATCCGCCATGTTATTTCAAAATGGCAGCCATTTAAAATTTTCTATAAATTTAAAATTTAAAATTAGGTACAAGAAAGTAAGAAATTGAAAAAAAGAATTCTCTTATGCATTGGAACTTGATACAAAGATTCCAAAGCATTTTTTGTTTCGTCTGTATCTTTAAAAATGGCTGAGTTATCGCATTTTTAATTTCTAGTGTTGCTCATATCGAAATGATCTGATTTTCGTCACGTGATAACACGCGTATTTATAAACTGATTTGGATCTAACTCCGTGTGAACATAGAGTACATAGCAATGCCTTGACCTCGTTCACTGTCCAACTTCTTCCGGTCGCAGACATTTAGCCGACAACCAAATCACCGACAAGACAATTAGCATACAGAAAAGGGCATTTAGCCGACAAGTACATTTAGCAGACACGTACATTTAGCCGACAGGACGTGTAGCCAAAACGTACATTTAGCCGACCGGACATTTGGCCGAAACGTACATTTAACCGACAGGACATTTGGCCGAAATGGACATTTAGCAGACAGACAATTGGACGACAGGCAATTGGCCGAACGTAACATTTAGCCGACAGGACATTTAGCCAACAAGACAATTAGCCGACAGGACATTTAGCCAACAAGACAATTAGCCGACAGGACATTTAATCGACAGGTTCATTAGCCGAAAGGTCATTTAGACGACAAGACGATTAGCCGACAGGACATTTAACCGACAGGTCAATTAGCCGACAAGACAATTAGCCGACAGGACATTTAACCGACAGGTCAATTAACCGACAAGACAATTAGCCGACAAGACGATTAGCCGACAGGACATTTAACCGACAGGTCAATTAGCCGACAAAACGATTAGCCGACAGGACATTTAACCGACAGGTCGATTAGCCGACAGGACATTTAATCGACAGTTCGATTAGCCGACAGGACATTTACCGAGAAGACGATTTGCCGGCAGGACATTTAGCCGACAGGACATTTAACCGACAAGACGATTTGCCGACAGGACATTTAACCGATTTAACCGACAAGACGATTTGCCGACAGGGCATTTGATCGACAGGATGATTTACTATAAGATTACCGATAGGTAGTAATTAGGTTACAGTTAGTTTATAGTTAGGTCATGGCAAGATTATAGTTATTTTATAGATCCGTTACGGATAGGTTACAATTAAGTTACGGTGGTAATAGTAAGCTTTAAATTTGGTCACGGTTAGGTTAAAACTAGATTATGGTTAGATTGCTGGTAGATTATTCTTATACTGCAATATTAGGTTATATTTAGACTGTAGTTGGGTCCTGGTTACGTTACATTTAGAATATGGTTACTCCACTGTTATATTACTCTTAGGTAACAATTAGGTTACGGTTAGCTTACGGTTAACTTACTGTTATGCTACTATTAGGTTATGATTAGGTCATGTACAAGTAATAGTTTCATAACAATTAAGTTCCGGTTACGTTATAATTTGATTACAGTTAAGTCACGGTTATGTTACAATTAAGTTATCGTTACGCCAATGTAAAATAATTTTTAAGTAACAATTACGTTTGGGTTTGCTTGAAGTTATGTTACTGATAGTTTATGGTTAGGTTATGCATAGGTAACGGCTTGTTAACAGTTAAGTTGCGGTAGGTTGTAATAGTTTATAATTTGGCTGCAGTTACACCACAGATAGGTTACGTTTCCTTCTATAGTAAAAAAAATTTGCCTTAAAAGGAATGACTCCTGGAATGATACTGATGTGTAAGGTTTCCGGAAATAACGCGTTCGGGTGGATCACTTCTTTCATGAGTCGAATAGACCAATTAGGAAAGGGCTCAGTCTGTGCATCGCCAATCGACTCCAACCGGGATTGCAAAGCAATAGCGAACGGAATCGCGAAGCGATGCCATGGGGTATTGGCGACCGCAGCAAGCAGGGATAGCCTACAACTTGGAATCGCGAAGTGATTACGCGGGAGGTTAGCGAGCGTAGAGAGCAGGGGGGTGGAGCCCCCCTATAGTTTAAAATAACTGTAACTGATCATTCCAATTATGCATGTTTGGGGCGCCGCACTCCACTTCCCCCCCAAAGGAGAACTTATAAATTTTTATCCACATTACTCGTGTTGCATATTTTTAGAAAGGTCTGAAACTGCCTTTTCCTATTATGGATGTCTTGTGTGTCCCCCTCCGCTCTGCCCTTCAAAGGGGGCACATTTTTAATTTCTTTACAACACCAGTCGTGTGACACATCATTTGAAAGATCTGTAACTGCTTATTCATATTATCGATGTCTTGTGTGTCACCCCCAACTCGTTCCCCCCCTAAGGGGGCACATTTTTAATTTCTTTCCATCACCAGCTGTGTGACACATCATTTGAAAGGGCTGCAACTGCTTATTCATATTATGGATGTCTTGTGGGTCACCCCCCACTCTGCCCCCCCCAGGGAATGCACATTTTTAATTTCTTTACAACACCAGTCGTGTGACACATCATTTGAAAGGTCTGCAACTGCTTATTCCTATTATGGATGTCTTGGGTGTCACCCTCACTCTGCCCCCCCAGGGGGGGCACATTTTTAATTTCTTTACAACACTAGTCGGGTGACACATCATTTGAAAGATCTGCAACTGCTTATTCATATTATGGATGTCTTGTGTGTCCCTCTCCGCTCTGCTCCCCAGGGGGGGGGCACATTTTTAATTTCTTTACAACACCAGTCGTGTGACACATCATTTGAAAGGTCTGTAACTGCCTTTTCATATTATGGATGTCTTGTGTGTCACCCCCCACTCTGCCCTCCAAGGGGGGCACATTTTTTATTTCTTTACAACACCAACTGTGTGACACATCATTTGAAAGGTCTGCAACTGCTTATTCCTATTATGGATGCCTTGGGTGTCACCCTCACTCTGCCCCCCCCCAGGAGGGGGCACATTTTTAATTTCTTTACAACACTAGTCGGGTGACACATCATTTGAAAGATCTGCAACTGCTTATTCATATTATGGATGTCTTGTGAGTCCCCCTCCGCTCTGCTCCCCAGGGGGGGGCACATTTTTAATTTCTTTACAACACCAGTCGTGTGACACATCATTTGAAAGGTCACTAACTGCTTATTCATATTATGGATGTCTTGTGTATCATTTCCCACTCAGCCTCCCCCCCATGAGGGCACATTTTTAATTTCTGTACAACACCAGTCGTGTGACACATCATTTGAAAGGTTTGCAACTGCTTATTCATATTATGGATATTTTGTGTGCAACTCCCCACTCTGCCTTGCAGGGGGGGCTTATTTTTAATTTCTTTACAACACCAGTCGTGTGACACATCATTTGAAAAGTCTGCAACTGCTTATTCATACCATGGGGTATTGGCTAGCGCAGCAAGCAGGGGGGCGGAGCCCCCCTAGTAGACCCCATCACTTAGGATGTTTAAACCAAAATCTATTAAGCAAATACTTATGTTAACTTATAACTGAATTTGAAGTTTGATGAAAATCCGTGTGTTAGTTTCTGAGATAGAGCTAAGTTTATAATTAAGTTATATTAGTTTCTGTTATGTATATATGTTATGTTATATTAGTGTCTGAGATTGGAAAATATTTTAAAAATAACAGTATATTAACAACATCTGTTGGGTGATGTACACATAAAACTAACCATTAGCAGTTGTTTCCAGGTAATAATTTGAATTTTCATAAAATTCATGCATTATTTCTGTAGATTTATGATAATCATGAATAATGCCGCATGGAAGCGCCAATTGTTGAGCACTTTGCACCAAAAAGTAGTAAACACCAAATTACATCACGTATTAACTGAATCTAAAGTTTTATGAAAATCCATGCTTTTTGAGATGGAGCTATTGGGGAAATTGTGAATAAGACAGCACATCAGCGCCACCTCTTGAGCGATATGCACTAAAATCTAATCATCTCTAGTTTATATCAAGATCTAACTACATCGAAAGCTTTGTGAAAAATTTTGTCCCCAAAAAATTTTCCCCACAATATTTTTGTCACATATAGAGTGACAGATTGGCAGACAGACATTTTTTAAAAACCATCATATCTTTTTCAGGGCAAATTGAAAGTTTGCCCCAGGTGCCGTTATTTCTTTGCACGTCGTTGTATCCATCAGTATTTTGCAAAAAATTAAAAACCAGCAACTCTAAGGAACCGTTTTTATTGCTTTCATGCATAAAGTGTTTGTAAAAATAAACTTTTACAAACTACGTTTTTTCGAAAATTTTTACTTTTTATATTATGAGAGGAATTTAGGAAATGAGATTGCTTCACTTTTCCTTTATATTTAATAATAAATCTTTTGTTATCACTTCTAACAGCTGTTTTAACACAAGTGCCAAAAGACCAAGAGATATTTTGGAAAAACTGCTCGCGGGTTACCAGAACGCAGAGCAGCCAAATGCGCACTCTTATCTAAAAAGCGAAGTGGATCTTTTTAAGTCGACTCGAATCTCAGGAACCAGTGGCGGAAAAATTCAAAAATGTCAATGTTAGAGGCAGAACAAATGTCTACTTTCAGAAATTCTGAAAATCAGTCATATCAATCAAGAAAAAGCTGAAAAATCCGCTAAAAATCGATCAATAAAAATTCATTTTATTTCATTTGAAAGACAAGTGGAAGCTGGTTTGAAATGAATTAGAAGAGAATATTATATTACATTAAATTTAAGTCAATAATTGGAAGTCAGACATAAAAAAAAATAAAGTTCGGTGAAGGAATAATTCCACATTTGAATTCCAGAAATTTTAATCAGCAACTTTGTGTTAATAAATAAGAGTCCATAATACTTTTAAGAAGGGACCGTTCAAGTATTATGTAAGCACTAAAGGGGGAGAGGGGGGGCAGAGTCTGCCTATTTTTTATGACAAGGGGGGGGTCACGACAATTCTTACGTAAGCATTAAACAACGAAGCAACTGCAGTTCAAATTCAACAAGCAAACAAGTATGATGGGGAAAGAGCGTTCTACATTCCCTTCGAAATTCGCCGTTTATTTTCGATTTTATCCTTTGCTTATCCATCGGCAGTCACGTGATCCGCATCAACCACTCGCTTTTTGTCTTCATTGTTGTCTGTTAAGTTGTGTGCCATGTCAAGTACATTGCAAGACAGAAAAACACAGGAACCGGTGTGGCTGGGTTCTGTTGCCAGGGTAACTGGCCAGTTGACTTTATTTTAGGTCAGTCCGGTTATTTCTTTTCTCACGTTCAATCGGTCATGGAATTCCGAGAATTTTTCCAAAATTTCTGGAAAATTTTGTCTTTTTGCTCCTATTGTCGAATTTCTTTCTCTACAGGTTTTGGAACTTTAGAAAGCAGAAAACCTACTTGGGGGTTTTCTTGTCTCGGATACACAACACAGATATTTATTGTTTAAGTTCAGTTGCATAGTGAATTAACGTAGTGAATATTTTAT
This sequence comes from Maratus speculifer, assembly GCA_964019185.1. Lineage (NCBI taxonomy): Eukaryota > Metazoa > Arthropoda > Arachnida > Araneae > Salticidae > Maratus > Maratus speculifer. Next base: position 160,654,963 of record OZ025294.1, on the reverse strand, counting down.
TGGTTCGTAATTTTAGTTATGATGCCTAAGTAAGTTAGGACTTCTTGTATATCTTGTTTTATTGTTCAATGTGATAAATAACAATATATTTAAACCATTTTATATTATGTGGTTTGTTTAATTCAATAAGTAACAATATATTAAAAACATTTTATATATTTTGATATCACAATCCCTATATGCCTATATAAATTTGTAGGATTAATAACGTAATTGATTGGTAACTTTTTATAAGTCAAGAAGTATTGATGTATAAACTGTTATAAAATCTTACGTAAGCAAAAGGGGGGGGGGGGTCTAGCATTTGCTTTCTTACAAGGGGGTAGAGAGGATACAAAATGACTAAAAATATGCTTACATAATACTTGAACGGTCCCAGAGTAAAATTGTTTGATTTTGTTTTAATCGAAAAATAGTAATTTTCATGTATCGCAACAATATATATTTTATTTATTTTATTATTACTTTTAAAAATAAAACAATTTCTGCAAATTTTGCTAGTTACATGATTAAAATCAAATTGTAGGAATACTAAATCGACTGTTATAATAACGTAAGTGATGTTCCTGATAACCTTAATTTCATTTCGGGTCATTAACCACACTAAGTTAGTTTCGAGAACGGAACAGAATAAGCCTCATGGGTTATGCGTCCGAAGGCAGTAGGAACACTAATTCCAGGTACGTTTAATTTTGATGTTCGATCGAAAAAAATACATAAGACAAAATAAGTAATACAAAATATAAGTTGTATAAAATATAAGTTGATCGATAAATTATAGAGATTAAAAAAAGGAATCTGCTCAAACGCAATAACAACCCATTACTATAGTAACCTCCAACGGCATTAAATATCTATATATATATCTAAAAAAAAGCCTTAAATGTTTAACTGTGGGACCTACCTTTTCCCAATGCCAATAATGGACTCTAAATAGACTTTATTTTTAGCCTAAAAAATTTCGTCAAATTGTGCATTTTTAAAAATAATGACGTTTAGGTTTAGAGGAAGTAAAAACTATTAAGTTGGAGAGAATAAAACTAGAAAGCATTGCTGCTCCGATAGAATCACCACTTCGTTTTTATATTTACTAGTACACCAAACCCGGGGTTCCCGGGTCACAGAGTAAAGGTGAAAAACTTTTTTTAAATTTAAAATTGAAAAGTCTAAAAATGATTTCCTACGTAATATGATTTTTAAACTGCCAACTAATTCCAAACAGCAATTCTATATGAAACATATTATTTATGTAATCATATAAAACTTTGAAAATTATTGATACTTCCCTATTAGATGCAAGATTGAAGTTATTAGCCAAAGATTTTGCCAAAGAATAAAATTACATTCTTTCATTTTTTAAAACCAACTAAGAAAACATGACCCACAGATATTCTTTAAAATGCATTTTTGTAAAAGTAATTGATGTATCTTTTGTAAAATAAGCTTGTAACGAACTCAAAGTAATTAAATTGATGGATAAAAACAAAATAAAACCAACAACATTCACCGGGTTTTATAGCCGAAGATATTTTGACATAAACGGATTTTTAATTACTTATTTTTTTCTGTTTCTATGAAAAAATGGCAACTAAAATATACAATGTTCTGTTATTTTCATGGAGAAAAGAGGTAGATGGAGGTGCAGTATGAGATTAAAACGGTTTGACGTTATTCTTCCATTTTAAGTCTCTTATTCGGCCCAGACAAAACAATCACGTGGAACAGAAACCGAATTGTTTAACATCATTTTTTCTCTAAATGAAAAAGATCTGATTATATTTTAACATTTCATTGTATTATGAATTAAAACTGTATCGCTAAAGCAAGCGGTTGCGTTTGATGCAATTCAGCGAATTTTAGTGTTTCATTTTTTGGCGACACATCCAGCTACCAAACTGCATCTTTATTCATTTTTTTTTAGCTATTGCATAGCTTTTAAAGTGGGCTTTGAGCGCGGCGACCGAATCCAAAAATTCCGTAACGAGAAATATCCTAACACATCCGTAACGAAAAAACCTAACACTCGGCTAACGTCGTTTCAGCTCGGCAGACTTCGGCATGCTATCCTTCGGTAGATTTCGGCAGACATAGACGCGGTATTTTTCAGATATTTAGAGGATATCAAGTCTCAAACTTTTTATTTCAGTTACTATAAATCTATAGTTTCAATAATAAAAATTCCTGATAGAATGTGTATAGAAAAGAATCGTCGTAAGATAAAACAAGGTAGGATAATGTAGCTTTTGGTGATTGGAGACCCGCCCAATGGTGAGGATCGAAAAATTTAAAATGCTTATAACTCGCGATCTAATTCTCGTAGCGCGGCCAAATTTTGTTTGGTAATTTATTATGAGACAGTGTTAATTTTCGGTGACAGGACACCCCCACGGCGAGGGTCGAAAAATTTAAAACGCTTATAACTCGCGATCTAATTTTCGTAGCGCGGCCAAATTTTGTTTGGTAATTTATTATGAGACAGTGTTAATTTTCGGTGACAGGACACCCCCACGGTGAGGGTCGAAAAATTTAAAACGCTTATAACTCGCGATCTAATTTTCGTAGCGCGGCCAAATTTTGTTTGGTAATTTATTATGAGACAGTGTTAATTTTTGGTGACAGGAGACCCCCCACCCCCTCCATGGAAAGGGTCGAAAATTTTTAGATGCTTATAACTCGCGATCTAATTTTCATAGCGCGGCCAAATTTTGTTTGGTAATTTATTATGAGACAGTGTTAAATTTTGGTGACAGGCGATCCCACATGGTGAAGGTCGAAAAAGTTAAAATGCTTATAATTCGCGATCTAATTTTCGTAGCGCGGCCAAATTTTGTTTGATGATTTATTATGAGACAGTGTTACTTTTGGTGACAGGAAATCCCCCATGGTGAGGGCCGAAAAATTTAAAATGCTTATAACTCGCGATCTAATTTTCGTAGTGCGGCCAAATTTTGTTTGGTAATTTATTATGAGACAGTGTTAATTTTTCGTGACAGAAGATCCCCATGGTGAAGGTCGAACAATTTAAAATCCTTATAACTCGCGATCTAATTTTAGTAGTGCGGCCAAATTTTGTTTGGTAATTTATTATGATACAGTGTTAATTTTTGGAGACAGGAGACCCCCCACGGTGAGGGCCGAAAAATTTAAAACGCTTATAACTCGCGATCTAATTTTCGTAGCGCGGCCAAATTTTGTTTGGTAATTTATTATGAGACAGTGTTAATTTTTGGTGACAGGAGACCCCCTCCCCATGGAAAGGGTCGAAAAATTTTAAATGCTTATAACTAGCGATCTAATTTTCGTAGCGCGGTAAAATTTTGTTTGGTAATTTATTATGAGAAAGTGTTAATTTTTGGTGACAAAAGATCTCGCATGGTGACGGTCGAAAAAGTTAAAATGCTTATAATTCCCGATCTAATTTTCGTAGCGCGGCCAAATTTTGTTTTATGATTTATTATGAGACAGTATTAATTTTTGGTGACAGGAGAGCCCCCACAGTGAGGGTCGAAAAATTTAAAATGCTTATAACTCGCGATCAATTTTCGTAGCGCGGCCAAATTTTGTTTGTTAATTTATTATGAGACAGAGTTAATTTTTGGTGATAGGAGATTCCTCATGGTGAGGGTCGAAAAATTTCAAATGCTTATAACTCGAGGTCTAATTTTCGTAGTGCGGCCAAATTTTGTTTGGTAATTTATTATGAGACAGTGTTAATTTTTGGTGATAGGAGACCCCCACGGTGAGGGTCGAAAAATTTAAAATGCTTATAACTCGCGATCTAATTTTCGTTGCGCGGCCAAATTTTGTTTGGTAATTCATTATGAGACAGTGTTACTTTTGGTGACAGGAGATCCCCCATGGTGAGGGTCGAAAAATTTAAAATGCTTATAACTCGCGATCTAACTTTCGTAGCGCGGATATATTTTGTTTAATAATTTATTATGAGAGAGTGTTAATTTTTGTGACAGGAGACTCCCCCCCACGGGGAGGGTCGGAAAATTTAAAATGTTTATAACTCGCGATCAATTTTCGTGGCGCAGCCAAATTTTTTTGGTAATTTATTATGAGACAGTGTTAATTTTTGTTGTCAGGAGACCCCCACGGAGGAGGTTCGGAAAATTTAAAATGCTTATAACTCGCGATATAATTTTTGTAGCGCGACCAAATTGTGTTTGATAATTTATTAAGGTATTGCATAGCTTTTATCGCGGGCTTTGAGCGCAGAGAAAGAATCTAGAAATTCCGTAACGAGAAAATCCTAACACACCGGCTAACGTCGCTTCAGTTTGGCAGACTTCGGCACGGTATCCTTCGGTAGGCTTCGGCAGACATTGACGCGGTATTTTTCAGATATTTTGAGAATATCAAGTCTCAAACTTATGTTTTTTATTTCAGCTACCATAAACGTATAATTTCAATGATAAAAATTCCTGATTAACCTACATGTATTGTAAGATAATAAAAATATTTTAAACGATATTAACTTCTCATTTATTCAATAAAAGAAAAAAAAAATTGTTATCGTCATCACGCTCAAATAGTGTAACTTGAATTAATATTAAAGACAAAAAAGGTGCATAAATAAAAAATAAATAAATAATTATAATTGCAGAAATTAATAAAAAATGCTATGCAATAGCTTTACCGTGGCAGTCCCCGAGTGCCACATGTATTTTTTATCGCTATGGCTGTTTTCCGTTTATTTCCCTCATGAATGCGATCTCAAGTTGCCACCATTCGAGAAATCGAACTGAAAACTACAAAAAAAAATTAATATTTAAAAAACAAATCGAGATACAGTTTTCTAACAAACTGCATTTAAAAGTGCATTTTTTTCTCTATACGATAGTTTAAAGGTTGAAAACGTGCTATGTCTGGATGTATAAAAATTTACAATAGTGAAAATTGCAAAAACAAAATTTCATCGGAAAGTGTTGCCATTCAAAGCATGACGTATGCGTTATGCACAGATACGTTTGGCCTTTATTATATACACTCCTGGACAGAATTATAAACTCAGAATTTTTTTTATTTGTTTACATCATAATATAAATAAGCTTAGTTTTACATTAATAAAATAATGATGAATATTTATAATAAGACACCTAAATTTAATATAACTCATAAATAAAATTTAGTAAGTAATTTAAATAAGAAAATACATAACATAAAAAATAACATTATGTGAAACCTGAACAAAATTGTAAACTCAAAATTATAAATTTCTATATTCTGGCATATTTGATATAAATAAATGCATTTTGTGATAAGAAACTAATAAATGGAGTCATTATGGATCAATACATTTCAATACGTGAATACATATTTTAATTTTTCTCATAAAATAACATTATGTGAGACCTGGACAAAATTATAAACTCAAAGTTATAAATTTCTACACTCTAGTATTTTTGTTATAAGTAAAAGCATTTTGTGATAATAAATTAATAAATGAAGTTATTAGGGATGAATATATTTCGATACATCAATGCATTTTTATAATTTTTCTCAAAAAATATGAGTAAAATATAAATATAGTACATGTGTAAATTGAAAACATAAAATTATAGAGTTTAAGAAGTGAACGTACTTTTGAATCCTGGTTCAAAGTTATTAATGCATGCATTCAAAAATGTGTTGAACCGCCATTTTTCTGAATGACTTCGAATATGCGACTCGGTATGGCTTGAACAATTTTTTCCAACTGCTCCATACACAACTGGTACCAGACTGAAAGTATAATCAGATTTAAATCATTTGTGTTTTGATATTAACGTCCATTACGATACACTATTCGATACTCCAGTAATTTTTAATCAGGGTTGCGGGCTGGCCAATTCAAGACATTTACATACCAGCGCTGCAGCTACTCCTTTGTAGTTTTTGCATAGTTTATTGCTGCATTATCGTGCACAAATACCCAGTTTTCTCCAACGATCAACGGCCCATATGGCAAAATATTATCGTCCAGCATTTACTAGTAGTCTTCTGCTTATTGTTTTACATTAAGAAAATCCAGAGCAATTTTACCATTCTGAGAAAAACCAGCCTACACCATCACTGATTGTTCACCAAAGTTTCGACTAAAGATATGCCATTCATCAGGGTTAATATCGTTCCAATAGTATCTTATGCCACCTGGGCCGTCTAAATTAAACTTCTTTTCGTCTGACCAGATGATTGTGCTCCACTATGTTGTCCATGACATATGCTGTTGTGCAAAATGAAGTCTGGGTTTCATATGATGGGGCTCAAGTTTTGGCTCAGCTTTTATTTTCTTCCATTTCATATTCGGCGCTCGTTGAAGAATTCGTCTGACAATTCGAGAGATTACATTTAGCTTTAAAGTATTTACAATTCGGCTAGAAGAAGTTCCAGTATTAAATGCTGTTCGTAACACAGATCTTCGATTTCTTTCTGTATCTTTCGATGTCGACCACTCCGTTTTATATGCAAAAACCATATTAATAAACCTATTAAACAAAATTGTTTAACTAAAAATTATAAAAATGCATTGATTATTGAAATATATTTATCCCTAATAGTACATTTTATTAGTTTATTATCACAAAATGCATTTATTTATACCAAAAATACTAGATTGTAGAAATTCATAATTTTGTCCAGGTTTCACATAATGTCATTTTATAAAAAAATTAAAACACGTATTGATGTATTGAAATGTATTGATTTATGATGACTCCATTTATTAGTTTTTTATCACAAAAAGCATTTATTTATATCAAAAGTGCCAGAATATAGAAAATCATAACTTTGAGTTTATAATTTTGTCCAGGTTTCACATAATGTTACTTTTTTAAGTTATGTATTTTATTATTTGAATTACTTACTCCATTTTATTTATGAGTTACATTAATTTTAGATGTCTTATTATAAATATTCATAATTATTTTATTAATGTAAATCTAATCTTATTTATATTATGATGTAAACAAATTAAAAATTTTCTGAGTTTATAATTTTGTCCAGGACTGTAGATTGGGTTTGAATTATGAACTATGACGTCTTTTTTTATTATAAATTTTACTCTGAAATAAGGTTTATATTAGGCTAATGCGCAGACATACCAAAATATCCTTAAAATACTTTATCTTTAATTTGGTAACAATTTCATCTCGTAATTCGATGACGTGATAGTGTCAGTGATGCCAAAATAGCATGAAAAGCTCTACAGAATAAACGTGATTAAAATAAAAAACAAGTTGGATGTAGATTCTGCCATTGCAGAATTCAGCTTCGCCTCCGATTAGAAAAAAAATCGATAGAGGTTTTTTTATATACATTTCATCAGAATAAATTTTTCGAGAGTCCGAAAAAATAGTTCCGGATAATCGAGGTTACTGATATTAAATAGGCTTGGTCCTATTTTTACTTACTAAGTACATGCAAAATTTTAAGCATCTATCCCCATTTGTTCGTGAGATAGAGCGTTTATAGACAGACAGAAGGATGGCAATTTTTTTTCTAAAAATATGTTTTTCGGAATCTCCAGTATTTGAAACGAATAAATCCGTCAAAAAAAATTTCGAGAGTCCGAAAAAAATAGTTTCGGATAATCGAAGTTACTGATATTAAATAAGCTTCGGCCTATTCTTACTTACTAACACATACAGAATTTTAAGTCTCTATCTACATTTGTTCGTGAGATTGAGCGTTTACAGACAGACAGACGGACGACAATTTATTTTCTAAGCTAAGGAGGCTCCGCCCCCTGCTCGCTACGCTCGCCAACTCCTCGCGTAATCGCTTCGCGATTCCAAGTTGTAGGCTACCCCCACTTGCTACGCTCGCCAATACTCCATGGTATGAATAAGCAGTTGCAGACCTTTCAAACAATGTGTCACACGATTGGTGTTGTAAAGAAATTAAAAGTGTGCCCCCCCAGGGGGCATAGTGGAGGGGGTGACACAGAAGACATCCATAATATGAATAAGCAGTTGCAGATATTTCAAATGATGTGTCACACGACTGGTGTTGTAAAGAAATGAAAAATGTGCCCCCTCTGGGGGGGGGCGGAATAGGGGTTGACACACAAGACATCCCAGCAAACACAGAACTAACAGAATGGTACAAAAATTATATCTTTCGACAAGTACTAGAGGTGTTATTTCGATAACAGTGAATCGTAACCTAAAAGTATCGATTTTGTCCTTTCCTTCGATATCTTTGGCGATACTTTCATGCGTTGTCATGATGGTGCCAGAAATATGGCACCACGACGAAAATCGGCGATATAGATGATACGTGTTTGATACAAATACGTAGGAATTCCGGCACTTCTGGCATAAAAATGATAAAATAAGGGCACAAATTTGATATTGCTGATATCCAATGAGAATCATTTTGAACGTTTTTTTAATGCCCATATGATAACATTTTGTGCCAATCTAATGACACTTTATGCACATGCCGGCGGATACTTTTAATAGTTTTTTTTTTTCTTTTTGTAGTATCTATACTATTTTAATCCTTTGAGGGCTAAATCACTTCCATTGCTAATATGTTGAAATGAATGACACAGGAATTTACATGTATATTTGTAAAGAAGAAAAAACTAAATTTTACATACATCAAACTATTTTTTTTAATCAAAATTCTGGTAACATTTGGAAATTAAAATTAATTAGTTCCATAAATATACAACCGCCTTTGAAAGAGTAAAAAAAATTACTCCAGTTATAAAATTAGAGAATGATTAAAAAAAAAAAAAAAAAAAAAAAAAAAAAAAAAAAAAAAACCTTGGTACAATCAGTTATTTTTAAGACCTTTTCTCAAGTTTCAAAATAAAATTGTTGCAAGATTTTCTCTAAGTTTTATAATAAGGAAATCAAGCTTGCGTTGTTTTATTGTGGAAAATTAGCACTGAAGAATTTTTTCTTCTATATTTTGCGATTAGCACATCTTGTAACGCCGTATTTAACTTCACTTAAATTTTATACAGAATCTCTGTGTACTGCTTAGAGAATCTTTTAACATAAATATCTTCTTTATTCAGTTTCACGCGTGTATTTTTTTTATGAAGTTTCATACTATTGATCGTATTAAAAAACTTTTTTAAAATCCACTCTTAACTGATCAGGAAAAAATGCATCTAACTAGCACACATAATACAATAGGTTTTTTTTTTTATATATATATATATATTACGGATGTTATCCTTCATCTTTTTATCGTACATTTGCCTGAAATTCCAATTTAGAGAAAAGAAAAAACATTCCAAAGAAAAAAATATTTTTGAAACAAGTTTTTTTTAAAAAGTCCTTTAACTGTCTTAATTATGAAGGATAAAAAAATATTCTAATTTTTGCTCAACTATTCAATCGCACCTTTTTTACAATAAAAATGTTTTATTCCCCCCCCCCCTCTCTTACAATAGCATTTCAATTAAGTTCCAAGTGTAGTACATTGAAAAAAAAAAAAAAAATCAAATATTGCTTCAAAGAAGCAAACATTTTTCTAATATAAATGCATATACATGGAGGGGGATGGGGATTTTCTCTTAATTTTTCTAACTAATCATGAAACATAAAAAGGGGTGCAAAAATCTAGGCATAAGTGGGTAGTCTCACGCCACTAAAATTATTAAAAAAATTTCTTTGCTGAAAATTTAATAACATTCTAGCAAGAATTTTGCACAAAATATTAGCCAAAATATATATAAATCAATTTAGTGGTGAGAGACTGCCCGACGCCGCTTAGATTTTCTGCACCCCTCATAAAATATATTCAAATTTTTATTCAATGACCAAATTGCTTTTGTCTATAAGTAAAAGATTTATAAATAATACAAATTATTATTATTAGTGATGAAATTAGCATTAAATAAAAAGTTTATTTTTACTTATTAGATATTTTATTGTTTTTTCCTCTAATAGCATTATTGTCTTGCAGTAATCCCTACATAATAGAAGTATAAAAAAATTTCTTATTACTTACTAATTTAAATATTATCAGGTCTTAGCACATATCCTAATCCCCCCCCCCCTCTCCACACACACACACTTGAGTAATAAAGTACTTTTGAGATAAGATTTTTTCATTTAAAAACTTCCATTTTATTATTGATTTTTTTTTTTTCCTCATCACATTCAATATTTTTGGACTCCAAAAAAGTTTCAGTGACTAATTAAATTAACAACATTTTGTCATTTGAGATGCGTAAACCATTTAAATAGCAAAAATTTTTTTAAATAAAATTTCAACAATACAAATTTGGAAATGAAGGGGGGGTGGGGATAAATGGAATAATTTATGCTTCACAAACTTTCATATTGAGAGACTTTAGTACAACTGAAAATTTTGTATGAAATATAATTAAATTAAAAATGTACAAACTATTTCAAATAGAATACTAATAATAATGCATACACACACCAAATACATTTATCTCAAATCATAGGTGAGACATAAAAAAAAAAAAAAATTCCTTCACCCCCCCCCTCCCCTCCTTGTTTGCGATAAACCTTATGAGTCTTTTTTTCAAATCATCTGTCAATTCTTGTCTATGTTTCATCTGAAAATACCTACCATGTTAAGATAGCTGAAATAAATAAACACAAACAATATAGAACAGTGCTAGTGTTAGTGCTACAATATTTATTAACTACAATTTTTGTTTACAAAATACAAATTATATATATTTAATATTTTTTAACAAAGATTTTCCTTTAATTTTTTTTAAAGATGAGATTTAGCAATACAATGTTTCATATCGACAGTTATCATGCTCTTTTATAATACATTTTCTTCAAAATTCAGAAACTGGCTCAGAAGTCCTCAATCCTTTACTCTCAATACTGGTATACTTCAAACCCAGATTCCTTCCAAGTTGGGTGCTCCAAGTATCTGACAATTTCTCCACCTATTTAAACAACATAAAATAACATTTTAAAAAGATCAAAAATTTTTATTGGTAGGCACAAAATCAGATTATTAAAATTGTAGAAATATAATAAAATAATTGACTTTCACACCTTGAGAACAAGTAAATTACACATACATAGCATCAACACTAAATATATAAGGAATTTTATTCAATATATATAAAAATATTTTATACTAGGATTTTTATTCAAGACTAACTTATTTTTATGTGATTTAACCATTAGACAGCATTTTCCATGGATTATATTTTCATTGTATAGAAGAGAATCAGCAGTTTATTGAAATTCTAATGCAGAGATTGGCAAGTAATTTTAAATGGGTTCCGAAAATTTTTATTGACATCCAAAGAACAAAACACATAAGTACTACCTACTTATATTTTATTATTATTATTATAGATATACACACATGTAATAGAAAAGTTATGCATTAGTTCTGAACAATTACTACATACATAGGTATAAGATCTAAAAATGTTCTCATCACGAAATAGAAAAGGCATTCTTAAGGCATCTGTTGAAAAATTAATGTGAAGAATTACACTTGCTTTCTTGAGCCAGATTTTTACAGTTTTGTTCATGTGGTGAATAAATAATGAAAAAAGTATCTTGAAGGTGGGCATCCATTAATCTCAAAACGATATTTGTTTATCAAAAAATTAATTTTGAACAAAGATTTTTTACATACATATGAAGACATGAAGAGTCAAAAACAGTAACCAGGTAAATAGCTAGTTTTTTGCAATTTTCATACATTACTGAAACATTTTTACCCCAAAATTCTTAAGAGGATGTATTTTTATACACTGGTAGGGAAATATTTTCTTGCAAGACAATTATTTTCATTTGAAGTTTTTCAGGATTGAACAACTTCACAACCATCTATTTTGCAGCTGGAATAACTAAGGTGACAAAGAATTGAGACAACTTAATTATCTCTGGAAAGTTTTGGAATCTTGCTTCAAAATTCCTTTACAAACTGTCATAAAATTTTAAGAACACTACAGTGTGTATTTCGGAATTCTTATAGTCATGTATTGTTCGAAAATGAATAAATACTTCATTTGCAATATCTCACTTCCCCCCCCCCCCCAAAAAAAAAAAAAAAAAAAATCCAGTTTGTTACAAAAAGCAGACACATTTACATCAGACCACACATTAATTTCCCATGTCTATGTAACTGGATGTTAAGTGCCCCTCTCTACTGGAGAATTAGGATTTATTCAACATTTTTCAAAAGAATAGAAATCAACAGCACAATCAATACTTTCCCATAAAATATTCTGACATGACATTTGAAAGAATTAAAATCATACATAAACCAAAAGAGCCCTTAAGAATTAAACTAAATAATTAACTATACCAGTTTTTCTCAACCTTTTTCAGGCCATGCCCCACCAAATCATATCTAAAACCCTGATGGCCCCCCTCCCCTCTCTCTGAAAAATAATTATTATATAAAAATTGAGCTGTTATTCCATTTAAAGAAGTTAAAAAAAAAAAAAATAGCCATTTAAAAATGGAATGGAAAAGAAAACAAACAAGTAAAAGAAAGGTCATGAAAAAATGAACATAAACGAAAGAAATGTGTTCAGGAAGCAATCGTTAATAATATAGACCAGGAAGCGGCTGCACAAACCATCACCTCATAGAATTGATTGTTGAAGTTTCAGCATTAGACAAAATTTGATTTGTATATTAAAATGCAACTGGTCAGCCAAATCATATCTTGGTGGAAACCGCTAAAGACCTGATTTTAGTGATTGATCGGTAAGTGCTTTACTGCAGTCAAAAGTATGAAAATGTAGAGGACTGCTAGCAAGAAAACAAATGGTAAATCTACTAGTCAACCACCAAAATCAGGTTTGTTAAGATATGACTTGGTAGACCAGTTGCATTTTGATATGCGAATCATGTTTTAACTAGTTCATGAATTTCAGTCATCAACTCGATAAGGTGATGGTTTGTGCAGCCACTTCTAGATTTTAATAAGAGTAATAATAATAATATGCAGCAATGAAAAAAAAAAAAAAAAAAAAAAAAAAAAAAAAAAAAAAGAACAAACAAATTAGATCTTCAAATATTTAATAGTGAACTTTGATACACAAAAATAACTTTAACTGGATGTTTCTTGATTATGTATCTGTCATTTTAATTGCTTATAGTAAAAGTAAATAAATAAATAAAATATATAATAAAATAAATTCAAATTATAACATTTAAGATGAATAGAATAAAATTGAGATTTTTGTGCTTGATGTTGGCTGCAAAGATATTTTATATCAGGCACTAATTTTGTCAGCTTTTATTTCAAATCCCTCGTTTAGTGATGTCTAGTCGATTTCTTTATTTTAGTAGTAAATCGTTTACTGCACTCAAGCCACATTCAGCAAGGTATGAAGACGGGAAGGGTAACAATATTTTTCTTGCAAATTGTGTTGAATTAAGCTATTTAGTTTCAGTCTCAGCACAAAGCCACACCATATTGCCTTTTATGTTGAATAGAGTTTTAATTGACTCATCGTTTTTAATTTCAGTGATTTCTTCTCTGTATGGTGTTGAAACATTAGATAAATCAACTAACATTGGCTGCATGACCCATGATGGAAAATCCATTTGCTTTAAATCAACGAATCTATCATTCATATCAGAGGCCAACATTTTCAGATGATTGACAATGGCAGTTATAGCAGTGTCTGTTATCTCGCATTTTTTTAACCAGAAAAATAGGTCAAACTTTCTGTCTGAAATATGTTTTTGTCAAACCTCAGCAGACGCAGAAAACTCCAAATATTTTCACTTTTGCATCAACAAGTGTTTTGTTTTCTCCTTGAAATTGTTTATTTAATGTATTAAACTTTTCAAAGATATCTGCTAAATAACTAACATATGCTTTTCCATCAACGGTTTGTAGGGCCTTAATGTCAGGCTTTTCATTTAAAAATTCACCAAGAACATCGAACAACTCCATGAATCTTTTTAAACAATTCCCTTTTGAAAGCCATCTTAATCGCACTTTTTTTTTCCTTTTTTTCATTGCAACAGGGTTGGGTAGATTTTTTTGAAAAATAAACAAAAAATGATCTTGAATTCAGAATCGTTGAGGTTGGAAGGATTCTGGATTTTGGACTCTACAAACATAATGGGGTGCTGCAGCAATGATTAACTAGCAAACTATTTTATTATTAGATTTTTTTTTTTAAGTCTTGCATATAGATCGACCCCCCCCCCCTTTTGAAGTTCTTTTTTTGTCTAAAATTTCTCGACTTATACGCGAGTATATACAGTAATCTTATTTACTTTACCCTGAACAGCGAACTGCTCTACAGCATCTATCCTGATCATGATGTCACCCTAAAGTGGGAACCCCAGTATTCAGTTGTAATATAACTAGGTAATTATCCACACTGTAAGGATGAAAGTTTGCATAAAACTTGTGCAGCCAGAAATCAGACTTTCAACATATAGTTATTGAATCTTAAGAATTAAATAAGTGCCTTCTACCTACAAGTAACACTCTGCTTTTCTAGAAAATCTAGGACCAGTGATAGAAATTGGGAGATAAAAGGCAGGCGTCAAATGACGACTACTGTAAAAACCTTAGGCGTCAAATTAAGATTTTTAGTTGCAGTTTCTAAAATTCATATTAATATTACTGTGATACTGCATGTAATTTTGAAGTGATTTGGAGTAAAAGAATAATTTTGAAATTCGCATCAAATTTTCTTTAAGGTTACTACAGAGACAAGAAAAAAATCCACTCCCAATTTTTTTTTTTTTTGGGGGGGGGGGGGGAGGTTGCACCATTTTTACGAATTTTGCTATCTTTCGGCAAAATTTGCCGTTTTCTCGCAATCTTTCGACAAAATTTGCAACTCTTTTTGTGATCTTTCGACGCAACTGGCCTTTTTTTTTTTTGTGATCTTTTGACGAAACTTGTCGGTTTTTTCGCAATCTTTTGATGAAACTTGCTGGTTTTTTCGTGATTTTTTTTTTTTATATTTTGCCTTTTTTGCAATCTTTTGCCAAACTTTGTCATGTTTTTTCGCAATCTTTTGCCAAACTTTGTCGTGTTTTTGATCTTTTGACAAGCCTTGCCATTTTTTTTGCGATTTGTTGACGAAATTGGCAGTATTTTTTCTCAATCTTTTGACAAAATTTGTCGTTTTCTGCAGGGCTGGGAACCCCTACCTCCTTGTTAATTATGTGGTTTTTTTCGCAACCCTTTGGCAAAAATTACTGATTATTTGGGATTCCTTGAAGAAACTTGCTTTTTTTCGCGAGCCTTTGATGGGATTAAGATTTTATTGTGATCCTATGACAAGATTCTTATTTTTTCTGTAATTCTTTGACAAAATTAGCTTTTTTCTAAAGATTCTATGACGAAATTAACATTTGTTTTCACGATCCTTCATAGAAAATTGCATTTTTTTGCGATTCTATAACAAAGTTCGTTTTTTCCCCAAGATTTTTTTGACGAAATTAACTTTTTTTGTGATTATTTTATGGAATTCGCGTTTTTCTTGCGATTCTTTGACAAAATTTGCATTACTATTCACAATATTTTGTAGAAATTTGCATCTCTATTCGCAATACTTTGTAGAAATTTGCCTTTTTTTTATGCTATCATATAAAAAAACTTCTGCTTTTTTGTTATTTTTGGAAAAAAAAATCGTTTTTCACCCATCTTTTGCCGAAAGTGGCGATTTCTTATACGAGCAATTGATGAATTTTTTTTTTTTAGCGATTTTTTTTAGTTCTGATTTTTCAGACTAGACCTTTTTTTTTTTTTAATTTTTGGAGCTGAATGTCTAATAAATTTTTTAAAAAGCTAGGCGTCAAATTTGACGAATAATTTTCTGCGAAAGAATAATTTTCTAGTCGGTCAAATTCAATTTTTTAGTTGCATTTGACAACTAACGACTGCTAATTTCTAACACTGTCTAGGACAATTCTGTTTTCAGAAATGTTTCTGTAAATGTAGCCTAGAATTTTTCTAAATTTTAGTCACCAGAAAAAATTTCCCCTCCCTTATACTTCATTATGAGTTTCCATGTTTAAAATTTAACCTTTAAAGACATGAGCAGTGTGTAATATGCACCATAAATGGTTTCAGTTTTTAAAAGCATAAATAGCTTTTAATGATAATTATTTCAGACAGAAAACAAGAATAGTTTAGAATTATTAGCTAGAAAATTTAAAAGAGAACTTTGAAAGATAACACATTCTAAGTCTACTTTATTTATCAAAATTTGAATTCTATTAAAAAAATAAAAAATAACTTACATGTTTGGAAATATCCTCATACTCTAATATATATTTGAGATGCGAAAGAAGGTCTTCCTGAATTTCTAAACAACACCATCTAAAAACAGAAATTAAAAAATAATACAACAGGCATATATACAAAAAATTTAAATTTCTATTAACATCTATATGAAGTCAAAAACTTATTTGCTATTATATTATTAAGCATACCTTAAGATGTATGATTTTTTAAAGCAAAATGTAATGATTTGAAAATGTAGTGTTTATTCAAAATGAATGCTTTTCTATAAAAACGTTATAGGTACACTGTACACGTGTGATTATCCACCAATACCAATTATGGGACCAACAGTGTAGTAGATGATCAGACTTACTAAAATTACATGTCTGTATAAGAATAATTAAAAGTTTTTATTATTATTATTATTATTTGCTGTATATTTTTGTATAGGGAAGAGCAGTGTTCTCGCTGTCGCTCGCCAATGCGCCAAATTGCGACTAAATTTTTCATTTGGCGAGTAAACAAGCGATTAAATTCGCCAAATTGCTAATGCTCAATTTTTGCTATTTCTTTTTTTCTTTTCTGTTTTTCATACATACGCATTTATATATATATATAATATATGCATATTTAATATATTTGTAGCGGATAGTTGAAATTAGATTAATAATAATCGCTGTCACAGTTATAAAAACTTAGGTTATTTTAGAACATATTGAAATAAAGGGGGTACATTAAAGGATTAAAGATTTTTTTTTTCTTTTTGTGCTACACGACGGATCTATTTTAGACAAGTGGGCCCAGTGGGTTGGGCTTTTTTAAAAAAAACCGGGGTTTTTTCAAACCCTGCCGATTAACGAAATTTAAAATTTTTCCATTCATCATAGACAACATCAGCGATTTTTCCATTTCATATCAATCTATTGTGTGATTTTTTTTCTCCTAAAGACACAATGTGCTTTTTTGTGACCAATCAACAAAATTTGCAATTTTTTCAAGTATAATCGACAAAATTCACAATTTTGCCATGTTCGAAGAATGCTATTTTCAATTTTTTCCGCTCCAGAATAATATTTTCGATTTTTTCACGCCTGATTGAGGAAATTAGAGATTTCTACGAAGTTGATCGAGAAACTTTGAGATTTGTACAAAGTCTATCGAGAAGCTTCGAGATTCGTAAGAAGTCTATCGAGAAGCTTCGAGATTCGTAAGAAGTCTATCGAGAAGCTTCGAGATTCGTAAGAAGTCTATCGAGAAGCTTCGAGATTCGTAAGAAGTCTATCGAGAAGCTTCGAGATTCGTAAGAAGTCTATCGAGAAGCTTCGAGATTCGTAAGAAGTCTATCGAGAAGCTTCGAGATTCGTAAGAAGTCTATCGAGAAACTTCGATATTCGTACGAAGTCTATCGAGAAACTTCGATATTCGTACGAAGTCTATCGAGAAACTTCGATATTCGTACGAAGTCTATCGAGAAACTTCGATATTCGTACGAAGTCTATCGAGAAACTTCGATATTCGTACGAAGTCTATCGAGAAACTTCGATATTCGTACGAAGTCTATCGAGAAACTTCGATATTCGTACGAAGTCTATCGAGAAACTTCGAGATTCGTACAAAGTCGATCAACAACATTCGAGATTTTTACGAAGTTGATCGACAAACATAGGTACAAGAAGTCTATCTGTGAAATCTTTTCTGAGTATTAGAAGTAACTAAATGAAAAGGGGTTAGAAGATTTCTAAGCATGGGTGCAAGTTTGAAATTTTGCCAAGTCTGAAAATATTTTGACACCGCACCCTCTCACTGATTGAGAACATAAGCACGTAACTCGTATTTTTTTCCATGACCATATGATGAAATTAGTTTCTTCCCCCAATCTTTCGACAAAATTTTCAACTTTCCTACAATATTTTGCTGAAATTTGTGATTTCTTTACGATTTTAAACCAAAACTTGCAATTTTCCACTATTTTCCACTGAAATTTGTGATTTTTCTACAGTTTTCAGCAGAAATCTGCGTTTTTTCGATGAAATCTAAGTATTTCATACGATCTTTTGATGAAATTCGCATCCTTTTTCGCTATCCTTCGACAAAGAATTCATTTTCTCCGCTATCATTTGATAAAATTTGTGGGTTTTTTGCAATGATTTCACGGAAATCGCGCTTTTTCTCGATCTTTTGGCAAAGTTTGCACCTTTTCCCCAATCCTTCGTTTAAATTCACACCTGTATTGCGATCCTTTGACAAAAAGTGTACTTATTAGGATGAGCGAAGCAAATCCTCTACTAGGCCACTCAAGTTACACTTTGTCGTACACTTTATAAAAAAACTATTCAGTATTTTTATTTGAAATTAAACATAAGAATAAATTATGATTTGTAGATTTGCACAATGTTATTTTTTTACAGAATAACCCTTAAAAAAGTATTATTTTAATAATTAATTTATTCTACATGTTTTTCTATTATAGACGCAATTTTGCAAATAAAAAATTGAACGCGTATCTTTTTATTTTCAGAAGGAAAATAAACCATGGGGTTAGTAATTATAGGTAGAATCATGTTTAATTAATTAAATTAAATATATTTTCATTATTCCGCCAAAATCGTTTGCAAATAAAAAATTGAACCCGTATCTTTTTATTTTAAAAAGAAAGAAAAAAAAAACAAGGGGTAAGTAATTATAGATAGAATCATGATTAATATATTAAATAAAATATATTTTCATTATTCTACCAAAATTATTCACGCAGTTTATACTTACGGATTTTAAAAGAATTACATTAAGATTTATTTATTAAGGTATTTACTTTGGTAAACTGGCAGCAAAAGAATCGTAAACAAGTAAAATTAATTTTTATATTTGGTATTTAAACTGAATATTTTGTTAAGTTTCTTAAGTTTGGTATCCGAATCGAAAGATTGAAGAATAATTGAGATTGAAGAATAATTTAAGAATATTTTAATTGATTGAAGAATAATTTAATTAAATCAAATTATTACTGTTTATCAGGTTATAGGTGGTCAACTTGGATACAGTGGGCAAGTTATTAATTTCCCACAAGACATTATGGAATTTTGTACTTTATTACCCCATTCCATTATTTAAACCAGCCTCATATCATAAATAAAAAATTCCGAAGTAATTCTTAGTTATTTGGCTGAATTTACATTTCTAAAATTTAAATGTGCCAAAACATGAGCTAACGTTTTTGCTTAATAAAGATGCAAAAATAATATGAAAAATTTTGTTACATTCAAATATTTATCTTATGAAATAATGCTTCGCGAATCCAAACAAAGCACGGCTTTTGCTAGTTTTGTATTCTTTGACCGGAAATAGCGCCTTTTTTGCAATTATTCGACGGAAATAGTGTCTTTTTCACAATCCTTTAACAGAAATCACATCTTTCCATGATGCTTTGGCAAAGTTCGCATTTTTTCACGATCCTTTAACAAAAATCACATTTTTATTGCAATCATTTGATGGAAATCTCCTCTTTTTCTCGATACATTGACAAAATTTGCGACTTTTCCATGATTCTTTTGTCAAAATTCATGTCTTTTCTACGATCCTTTGATTAAATTCACGCGATTTTGCACTTTTTTGCGATCCTTTGACAAAAATTGCATCTACTCAGTATTCTTTGACTGGAAATAGCATCTTTTTCGCGATTTTTTGATGGAAATTGCGTCTTTTTCATGATTCTTCTACAGAAATAGTATCTTTTCCGTGATTCTTCGATGGAAATAGCATCTTTTCTGCAATTCTTCGACAGAAATAGCATCTTTCTAGAGATTCTTCGACGGAAATAGCATCTTTCTAGCGATTCTTCGACGGAAATAGCATCTTTTTTGAGATTCTTCGACGGAAATAGCATCTTTCTCACAATTGTTCGACAGAAATAGCATCTTTCTCGTGATTCTTCAACGGAAATAGCATCTTTCTCGCGATTCTTTGACAGGAGTTGCGTTTTTTCTGTAACTTTTTGACAGAAAACTCATCTTTTTTTTTGCAATCCTTTGACAGAGACTGCGTCTATTTCGCATTCTCTGACTGAGATGATATCTGTCCCGCAATCTTTTAACAGGAATTGCGTTTTCTTCACAAGCTTTTGATAAAAATCGTGCCTTTTTTCACAATTCTTTGATGATATTAGAGTGTTTTTTGCCGTCTTTCGACAGAAATAGTGTGTTTTTTGCAATCCTTTGAACGAAATCACTTTTTTTTTTTCGCAAGCTTTTGACGGCAAACGTGTCTTTTTTGCAGTCCTTTGACAGAAATAGCACTTTTTTCCGCGATCATTTCACGAAAATCATGTTTTTTTCTGCGATCATTTGATGAAAAGCGCGTGTTTTTCACTATCCACTTCCGTCCTAGGAGATTTTTCCATCTCGTTTCCGTCCTCAGGAATTTTTAAGAGACCGAATTCCGTCTCAGGACTGAAAAACTTGCACCTATGTTTCTAAGCCTTTCATTATGGCTAAAAAATTGATTTCTTACAATAAAAGAAAGTGATTAAATGTTCGTGACAGTAAAACTACTATTATTTAAGTATATAAAGTAGAATTTGCCAAAAATTTCTTCAAGACTAAAGGTCTTGCACCCATGTCGACAAAATTTGAGATTTTTCCACCAACCATTGACAAAGTACGTTTTTTTCTGCACCCGATAAATGAAATTTGAGATTGTTAAATGACTGATGAAAACTGCATTCCCCCCCCTCCCTCGACAAATTGATGAAGTTGTATTGTATGCTGCCAATGAACAAAATTTCCAACTTTACGGCACCTCATCAACAAAACTTGTAATTTTTACATGCACTGATCGATAAAATTTGTGATTTTTTCCGTGCCTCTGATCTACAAAACTTGCAATTTTTTCATGCCTGATCAATGATATTTCTTTTTTTTTCTGCGTCAAACAACGTTCATGTTTTTTTTTTTGGAGCAATAAATAGACAAATTATTTGTTTTTTATTACAGCCGATGAAGAAAATATGCAATTTTTTGACGCATCATCAAGAAAGCTGACGATCATTGAAATGTGCAATTTTATGCATCTGATAGAAAAAATTTGCGATTTTTCCAAGCTTGATTGACAAAACTTGTGATTTTTCCGTGCCTGACCTTCGAAATTCGAAATTTTTTCTGCACCTCATTGGCAAAATTCATGATTTTTCTGTTTCTTATAAACAAAATTTAAGATTTTCCACACCTTATCAACCTAATTTAAATGATAATTTAAACTTTCATTTTTAATTCATATTGTAAAAAACAAAGTCCCATTAATCTGCCCCCTCCCCTAATCAAATGTGAAGGAAAATCATAAAAGAGGGAAGCATTTACATATTAAAATTGTAGTACATATCTATGGATGGTGGTGGTGATAGGGGGATGCTAACGGCTGATCGTCACAAAGTATGCATTATTTTAATTAAGTAAAACTCAAACTTCTGACGAAATTTGTATTTTTTTTTAAAAGTATTTTGACAAAATGTGTTTTTCACGACCATTTGACAATAATCGCACTTTTTTCCATGGTCTTTTCAAAGAATTTGGCATTTATCCATGATCCTTTAGCAAAATTTTTACAGCCCTTTTAGAGAAAATTTGCATATTTTCTGTGATTCTTCAACAAAATTTGCATATTTTCTGAAATCCTTCGGTAAAAGTCTCATATTATCTGCAATTTTTCAGCAAAATTTGCATATTTTTTTCCCTGTCTTTAAACAGAATTCATTATTTTTCTACAATCTTAACTTGTCCCATATTTGTGAGGCAATTCCTGGTTATTGCTTAATAATATAATTTTATTATATTTATATATGATATTTTATCTATTATAAGTGTACACCCTAAAAACTATTGTCTTACAACTTTTTTTAATCGCAAGTTTAAAGCCTCCTTAAAAATATAATTGTAAATGCAAAAACGGTAAGTGCTCTAACGGTAAGATAAGACACACCCTATGACAGAAGAACTAAGTAGAAAAACTCTCTTATTGCAAAATGCTGAAATCATGCATAAACATATATATAGGCAATACAAACATTACATTTTACGCCGAGTGTTAAAGATCCATATTAAAGTTTATGTAAAATTTCTTGAAAAAGGATCCAGAAACTTCAGTCATAAAATCGAAAAAATAAACATTTAACCAATAAATTTGTAAGGATTAATCCATTTACATTGGATAAAAAAGTAATAAATACTGCTAATAAATGCTACAAAAATTCTTTGGCTAGTTCATGCTTTGTAAACTATACAAGTCTTTTGTATATGAAATAATTTTGTATCTATACCAAAACAAATTATGGTTTATTATTAAACAATTATGAGATGAATAAAACTTACAAGATTGATTATATTTACTTTAATACTCAGTCTTAAAAAAGTAACTATCAATATACATTCTTTACGTCAAAAAGGATTCTGACCAATAATTACCAAAGAAAGACAGAGAATTACCCCGTTTCCAGACCAATTCTTGGTCACTTAAAAGTTATTTCAAATTTCAATTATGTGCATATATATATTTAATAAAGATTTTTTATTATATAACCATCATGGGGGGGGGGGGGTTAATTAAGAACAATACCTTTAATAGCTTTCATAATAATTGGATGCTGATTTTTGATCAGGAATTACCCCAGGTGACCAGGGCCGTAACTATAAACTTGGAGGCCCCAGGTGCAGTTTTTTCTCCGCATACCGCTGTTTAAATATACGCAGTATGATAAACCAAAAAATGGCTTAAAAACATAGAATTGGGCAGGTACTTGGCGCCGACAAAATTTTTGTCGATCCCACTAAAACTAGCCATAAGGGAGAAAATACAGACTTCTGATTGGTTGAATACTTTGAAGAGTGTTTTGCTTAGGTTCATTTTTGTTTATGTAACTTAATCATATGTTTCTAGGTACTTACGTACTAACACCAGGTGAAGAATAACAGTGGCGCAGCCAGAATTCGGTTCTAGGGGGGGTTTTGAGTTTCTGATAAAGTTTTTTGCCAGTTATTTGAATCGCCGGTTAATATAATCAGTACTAATTAGAATATTCACTGTATAATACATAAACTCGAAGAGCATCTGTGTGGCAGGAAATCATCATTCTTTTAGCATAATACGTCTTAGAAAAGAGATTTAGTTAAAATAACCAATTTTTATTTAACTAATACATGTAACATGCACCTTCAGAGTTTTAAGTGGAATTTTCACCATTTAATTGAATCACTTTATTTAATAAAGCGGCGGATTCCGAAATACGTCAAAATGTTTAAATATTTTAAATATTAAGTTTGGTTTTGATTCATATAAGCTGTAATTATAGCGTTCTTTCTTAGCTCTGGTAGGGGTTTTAACCCCAAAACCCCCCCTCTGGCTGCGCCACTGAATAAGAATAAGCAGAAGAATAATAAAGAACAATCTCGTTCGCATGTACACAAAAGATGCCGTCAAAAATGAGCAAACAACGAGGCAACAAGGAATCCAAAACATAACTACATGCACGTAAGAACAACAAAATTGCTCTTTATTTGCACATTAGCATAACTTCTGCTGTGGCGGCGTTAATACATAAGTACCTGTTCCTGATTCTGCTTAAAAACCTTATGAAAGATATATGTTGATAATTCTTTTTTTCGATTTTATATAAGAGAGATTTTTTAGAATTTTTTAGATGCTTTCTGTATTATTCAAGTGATCAAAAACTCATATTTTCTTTCTTATACTAACTTCAGTGGGATCGGCAAACATGACATGACACATTCGACTCGACATTTTGCTGTCTGTTCTAGAGCTGCTTTAGCATGTGAAGTGTACGGAGTATATCGACAGACATGCAAAAACATATATTCTAGTGCTTTGATTTATCTAATTACTACTTTTAGTTAGGTGCTCGGCATTTTATAGGAAGTTAGACAAGAAACTAAAATCAATAGTGTTTTTTAACCATCAGTTTGGGGGTCCCAAAGGCATGGAGGCCTCAGGGCAGTGCCCTGGCGATAGCTTCGACCCTGCAGGTGACCCTACACAGGTAAATCATTAAATCTGATAATTTATATTCATTCTAGTGGACAAACAGCAGTAAATGTTAATATAAATATACATAATGATTCCATAAATGTATACATTAAAAAATTGTCTTTAACATGATTGGAAATTAGAAATGATAAACAAAATAAACAATTGATAACAGCTTTTGGCAATCATTTAACGGTTCAATGAATACAAGACTGGGCTTACCCTGCACTTTATCAAATTATTTAAACAAATGTGTTTTGCGTCTTCAAAATGAAGTCCCTGATTTTTTTTTTTCCCAAACATGCCAAAATGCAATTTTTGAAAATTATTGCAAGTCAAACTCAACAATAAACAAATATGGTGGTTAAGTTTAAAACTAAATTGATGTTTCAAAACAAAATTCCTTCGCAGTTTTGTACTCGCAATAATCTCAATAAAAGAGGCCCATTCAAAAAATTTCTTTCAATAAAACAGGCCTCTTTCTATACAGGCCTCTTCCATTCGATAAAAATATACTTTCATTGATTATTTTTGTTAAAATGTTTAATATTTTAACAAATTAAACTTACCATAAAGAAAAACTTTAGCAGAAGGATTTAAAGAAGTAATTATTAATAAACATTTGTTGTTATTTTGAGAAACTGTATTTCATTTTTGGGGACAATGTTTTTCACACAAAAAAGAAGTATAAAGATATGATACATATCTAAAAATAACTTTTACTTTTTATAAAATGGGTCCTAAGAAAAAAAAAACTTGTATCGATTGCTCATAAAGTTACGTAAATAATGTTTTAAGAAATGTTTGTTTGTTTACATTATGAAAACGTGTACTGATGTTTGCAAGTCACCTACAATATTTAAAATTTTTTACTCAGTTATAAATATTAAATAATTAGTGTATAAAGAATATTTAGTAAAGCACTTACCTTTTACATTAAAAAAAGAAAATCCACAAGGAAACGACGAACGACGAATTAACGCCATGCTATGCAACACACGACCACATATCACAGCGGAAGACGCCATTATTCCGAATCAAGCTTCGTGGATGTTGCCACTCTTCTTTTTCATTACGACAAACTTGTACACGAATAATATGGCAGGACTTCGATACTAAATCAGTGTCGCGTTAGAAAATTATCAGATACATGGTATTAAGGGCGATACCGTAAAACACATACATAAGTGACAGGTTTAACTACTGTCATGTATAGGATAATTGATAGATAACAGTATTTAACGCTTTTACAGCACTAGGATTTTCTATCGTCTTTCTTTAATAATATTGGCACCACTTGTATGATATAACTTTTTTTTGTCATTAAAACATGCCGCAATGATGCTTGAAAATCGATGTACTTGACAAACATGATAATTCTGACATCCGATCGTAACTTTTTTGACAAATTTGTGTTTGCTGGGATCCATAATATGAATAAGCAGTTGCAGACCTTTCAAATGATGTGTCACACGACTGGTGTTGTAAAGAAATTCAAAATGTGCCCCCCAGGGGGGCAGAGCGGAGGAGGACACACAAGACATCCATAATAGGAAAAAACGGAAAAATTAGTCGATTTGTTTGCGGTTTTTGCTAAAACTACTCTTTAAATCAGTGTTTTCTTGAAAATAAATTTTAAAGATAAATTTCACAAAATGCCGGTAGAGGGCGCCTTAGACATTGGAGTAGTGTACAACTATTTTTAACCGTTATTTTTTTAATCTCATTAAATGCTTTCGAATGCTTAGATTTAATTTTTGAGATCAAATTCTGAGTCGTTGCGAGTGTTTAAGTAGCGCAAAAGTGAACTGTGTTCGAGGGGGAGGGGTTAAATTTTAACTCCTGAATACACTTCAGTTTGCGCTTCTTAACCCCTCCCAACGATTCAGAATTTGAGTTCAAAATTTAAGTTTAAATCTAAGATTTCGAAAACATTTAACAAGTTTTGGAAAGCATTTAATTAGATAAAAAATAACGGTTAAAATTTGTTGTTGGTTACTCTGAAGTTTAAAGTGCCCTCTAACGGAATTTTTTGAAATTTATCTTTAAAATTCATTTTCAAGAAGATACTGACTTAAAGAATAGTTTTATTTTAAACCGCAAACGAATCGACTAATTTTTCCATTTTTTATTATCATTTGAAATTTGAACCCTCTGAACACAGTTCAGTTTGTGCTACTTAACCACTCCCAACTATTCAGATTTTGAGTTCAAAATTTAGGTTTAGGTCTAAATTTACGAAAACATTTAATCAGATGCAAAAAATAGCGTAAAAAGTAGTTGTTCGATACTCCAGAGTTTAAAGCGACCTCTATCGGCATTTTTCGAAATTTATCTTTATAATTTATTTTCAAGAAAATACCAACATAAAGAATAATTTTAGTGAAAACCGCAAATCAATCGACCAATTTTTCCATTTTTTATGTGTATTTGATATTTTGGACCCCAAACTTTAATGCCGGCTATCTCCTTTGGAAAACGTTTGGGACCCTTGGTTTCCTATTTACTATTACTCGTCTTGATGTGTTCTATCACCCCCTAGCGTATATACCATTTGTTTAGGGACACCCTGTATATATATATATATATATGTGTGTGTGTGTGTGTATATATACTTACAAATTAACTAAAACCTTTTTACTGGCCGAAAACTTCCGACCGCAATTGTATAGTGGTTCATTTAAAAATATATTATATAGATATTATATACCAGTATATATTTTTATTTTTTTTATTATTTTTATTTTACTTATTTATTTATTTTGCGGGGTTATATTTGTATTAACTTCCACAGCTGGAGTTTTAACATATTTGTGTGAGTGTGCGGATTTATGTGTAGTTGTTAATTCAAAAATACGCTTTTAGCAAAGATTTCAGCTAATTGACAAATGATGTGTCATTTTCAATATAAGCTGACGCCAAAGAGCTCACGCACACTTGGCCTAACTCGGAAATAATCAGTTATTTTGAAATCAGCCAGATAATTTTCTGTCTCATTTCACAGTGAAACTATCGAGATTCAAGCTAATTTAAAAATGGCTGATATTGGCGCCTTAAGGGCCCACACTAGTCACTGAAAAGTCCCTGATGATAATCATAAATCTATGGGGACGGTCTTTTAAATATCTCGCTCAAATTTTAATATTTTTACATGATTTGTTTTGCATAGAACAGTTGAGGACCATCCACAACCGGGCTAGTTTTTACTTTTTCAAATTTGGTTATATATTTTTCATATTATGATACCCTCAATTTCACAACTGGATCAAACCAGTTCTGAAAGTATTTTTTTTTTTTTTTTGTAAAAAATCTGGAAATGGAAAAGTAAACTTATTATACATTTTTATTATACAAGCTCTAAATTTCTCTAAAAAAGAAGAAAGAAAGAAAGAAAATGTAAATTAAACTTTAAATGATTCCGCACGAGATTAAATTAGTTTCATGATTTATAGAGAAATTCTAACTTACATATTAATTTAAAACAGAACTATCGGAAATTAAAGTATTTATGAAACATATAGCAAACAGAAATATTGATCTGTACTATATTCAGATAATATGTTGATATTATTTATTTCTGCTCTTTTTTTAACAAGTTAAATTGGGCAATAAAGTATTCTACTTCTTTGAGACCCTTATTTTCGATAACAGAATGTATTATTTACATTTGTTTCTTACGCGGCCTTTAAATGTGTTGAGAGTTTAGGGGAATGCAGTAAATCAAGCAACTTCAAAGAAATCGAAATTTTATTGCTCGAATAAATTGCGAATTCTGCATCCAATCTTATTTAAATATCTTTTTACGTTTTTCACTTCTTTTCACTTTTTTTCTAGAAACTATTTTAGAAATTATACGTTTAGTTCAGAGGCTATAATCGTAAATTGAAGTGTTAAGAATATTTTCTTTTTTCGTAAAATGCATCACAATTAATGGCTATTCAGTTTTTTTAGTATATATATACATATATATATATATATATATATATCTTTTGTAGAAAATCGCACATATCCTAAATATATACTTTCTGCAAAATGAGAGAACGATAAATTTCTTATAGACATAAAAAATAAAGAATTTGAATGTAATAAATATTCTGTAAAAGCCCTGAAATTGATTATCAATGTAAATACATCTATTTTATCTTTTTTAGATGCGTTCGTAATTATGTAAATACGTAGCACCTATAGTGGTCGTTCAGTCGGTCCGTCTGTCTGTCCGCATATAACAACGCAAAAACTACCCAACCGAATCGTTTGAAATTTAAAATACATAATTATTACATAATTTTGTCGAGTCATTTCAAATTTTATGAAAATCGGATGCATAGATCAATTACATGGGCAATCAATTTCATTAGGGGTAATCAGGGGTACAATTACATTACGGTATAATAATGAAAAAGTTTCAAATGCATTTTAATCGTTTGAAATTTAAAATACATAATAATTACATAATTTTGTTGAGTTATTTAAATTTTTTGGTAATCGGGTGCATAGATCAATTACAGGGGTAATCAAAAGTATTTGATTTTCTCAATGACATTGAGGTCAATTGAGAAAAAGTTTCAAATGTATTTTATAAGTTTGAAATTTAAAACACATAATTATTACATAATTTAGTCGAGTTATTTCAAATTTTATCAAAATCGGATGCATAGATCAATTACAGGGACAATCAAAAGTATTCAATTACATTACGTTCAATGGTGGAAAATGTTTCAAATGCATTTTAATGGTATTGCACTTATTCGAACTTAATAAAATTTATATGCAACTATAAAGTACATATTATAATATTCATTTTACATAATTTGTGTTGCAAAGAACATTTGTTATTGATTTACAAGGCCACACAAAAGTATTCCATTACAAAATAGTACAGGGAGAACATTGTTTGATGAGCGTTTTAATTGTAATTCACTATTGACAATTTTATGAGATTGATATATGAGAGTAATATTTTTAAAACTTCGTTATCGTACGAACGCACCTAATTTGCTACGCTTCACGTGCAATTTCCAACATGTTTTTAATTAATTTGATTTTATCACAAATAAAACTAGTCGTTGGGAGGACGGAGCCCCGTAATACTTACTCATTTTAGATATCCATACTATAAGATTTGAAAATAAAGCATGCGTTAACTATTTAAAAAATGCATCGTCACTTCAAAATAAAATTTAAACGTATAATTAAATATTTTTAACGCATAATACTGCTCTGTTAATGAATTGATGATGAACTAATTTCCACAAATTATATAGAAAGCCAAACTACGAAAGTAATACCGAATTCCGTAAAAAAAACATTCTTATAAATCCAAAAATAATATTCATATTGAATAACAGTCTTTTACGACGAATTAAGCGTATTAGATCCAATTAATATATATCTTTATTGATATTTGAGTGAAATACAGGATCACAAAAATCGAAGAATGTGGAAAATATGATTACAAATATCTCGTCAATTAAATATACGATCGACTTTGTTTTTATGCAAAATTTGTATAATTTTATTGTCTTTTTTATCTATTTCTTAAAATAATTTTTTTATATACCTTTGATCAAAAGGAATATTGGTAGAGTCCGAAAAAAATAGTTCCATGTAATCGAGCTTACTGATATTAAATAGGCTTCTTTCCATTATTATAGACTAAGTACACATCAAATTTCAAATCTCTATCTCAATTTGTTGGGAAATAGGGCGTTTACAGACGCATAGACAGATATACAGACAGACGAAGAGATAATTAGATAGACAGACGAACGCCAATTTTTTTTTTTTTTCTAAAAATGTATTTTTCGGAATCTCCAGTATCTGAAAAGCGTAAATCCGTGAAGAAAAATTCGATTTTCAAAACGATTGCAAAACTTACCCTATACTTCTTATGATGGGTAAGTACAATGACAGATGGGATTTTATCCGAATGGTAATTGAAATTATAGGAACGATAACTGAATGGAATGACACACTTCGCGACATGAGCATCAAAAGTTCGCAATGTGTTTTTTCTCAAAAAAATATCAAAAATGAGATCAATCTAAGATTAGATGTTTAGAATATTTATGAAAACACAATACATTTATTGCGTCATGTGTAACTTATGGAAATAATAATGTAAGCAGAAGAATAAATGTGAAAAGAATGTATTCATTTACATATTGTCTTTTATTGTCTTTTTTATTTTATTTAAGAAAAAATAATTTAGTATTTATTTTTACTGTATACCAATAGCTTTTCTTCATGTTTAGGGTTTTAGGCAATCACTAATTTGGAAAAAAAAAAATTAAGAATTAGTAATATTTTAAAAACTGACATTTCGGTGTGAGAAAAATTAATTAATACTCTATAAAAAATATATTATAAAAGCTTTCAAAAATAAACGAAAGAATAAAAAAAAAAAAAAAAATCAGTGTTCTTAGAAATGTAGTGTTAAATTTTGCAAATATATAATTTCTTAGTTTTCGAAAGTTAAAGATCACATCTTGGTCTTAGTAATAATTGGAACTGCTTATACTATACTCTTCTAGGTATTTTTACAATATTTTTTTACAGTTACACACTATATATATATATATATATATATATATATATATATATATATATATATGTGTGTATGTGTGTGTGTGTTTTATAAAAAAAATTGCTTTACAAAAATCCATTTAAATTATTTTAAATTTACAGTATAATCATCATATCCTTATTTCTTAATAATATCTACTATTCATTTCTATCCGATTTCTTAAATTCAAAACGCATACATTAATAATTATATTATTGGAGTTCTTAATTTAAAACATTTAATAACTTCATAGATATTTATCAACTTCCAAACCTATAGTATTCTGAGAGAAACTACTTTTATTTTTAAATGTAATTTTTGTTATTATTCTTTTATATCCACGAGTCAGCTTATCACGCACATGTCTGGGGTCATCCCTGTTACATAGAAATTATTCCGTCAACCTATATGGAACTCTTTTGCTATTCTCCTCTTTCTCATTCCCTATTGTTTTAGCAACCGCGCACATTCCACAATGATATTCACTTCTCAATCTGATTGGTTCTTTCCGATAGCTACATCCGAATCTGTGCTTTGCAAATAAAATAACATGCATCAGCTCCAGAGTGAGATTTCTGTGTTTTTTTTCTTTTTTTTTCATTATTAATTTTTTAACTCTGTTAGCCAGTATTAAATCGTCTAGTAAAACATCTGTATTTGTTGACTTAAGATCTTTTTGGCGTGAAATACTAATTCATGCACTGTAAAAAAACTGTAACTTTACAGAAATAAATTAACAGAAGTCTGTATGTTTACTAAAATTAATTCTGTATACTCTAAAGAAAAATATGTAAATCTACAGAATTAATTTTTGTAAAGCCACATATTAATGCAGCTTTACAAAGAAAACTACAAAAATTACAGTAATCTTACTAAAATTGTGTCTGTAACCTAAGTTCCTGTCGCACAAAATGTTATTAGCATCCCAATTTCGTAAAAGAGTCTTAGTAACCTTACAGATTTTTTCATTTTCTGAGTAAATCTTTATCAGATAGCGTTACATAAAAAATTCTAGAGATCGAAGTTTCCTAGAAAATTTTTTGTTACTTTACAGAATTTTTTCTTACAATATGCTGTAACCTAAGGGCGCCACGAGAACTCTCGTAATGTGGGAGTTACTTTACGTACTAATGTGTGGCAAAATAATTTTTTTTAATGACTTTACGATCTGTTTTATTGATGAAACTACCAAAGTTCTCAATCCGATGTTTGGAACTCGTACATGGTCTTATCATCGGAAAATAATTCGATTACGTATGGATGCCAGAGTTTCGATTGGAGTTTGCCAGTCTCAACTGGTATTGACATATTAATGTAGTTGAGTGCACTCTTACCTGCAAAATTAACGCAGCCTATAAACTGTTACCAATATTCTTTGATTTTAAAAACTGAGCTACAAAGTTTCAAGAGTGTGCTAGTAAATTTATGTCCCTAATACACACACACACACACACATACACATACATACATATATATATATATATATATATATAACATTAATAACTTGGTTGTCATTTTTTATATGTCACACGCTGAAAGATATTTAGAAATCACATTATTAATCATGCATTTTCATAATTTCATAACATTTTACCAATTAAAAAAAAATAATAATAACAACATACTTTTATGCTGCACAATTTGTTGATTCATAAAAAAATATGCTAGAAATTATAAAATTAACAATAAATAAATTCGTATCAGCTATATTTTGTTCAGTTAAACTAATAATAAAATAAATTATAACGACTAATAAAAAATATTTATAAAAATATTTTATAAGGTTTCATTATTTATAAAGAATATTGATTTTTTTAAATAATAATAAAGAGTTCACCGCAAAAGAAAAATTCCTTCCGGATATAAAACAAATCCCAATATTGGTGTATTTCTAATATTTCAAGATGCAATTTATTACTTTTATTTTTTAAACTCTTTCTTATTTTACAAGTTAAACTGGATAATAAAACACTCTATTTCTTTAAAACGTTTATTGCCGATAACAGAATGTATTATTTACATTTGTTTCCTTAAATGCATAGAGATGTCAGAATGCAGTAAATCAATAAATCCTAAAGAAATCAAAATATTATTGCTCGAATAAATTTTGAACTCTGCATCCGATATTATTTAAATGTCTTTTTACGTTTTCCACATCTGTGCACCTGTTATTTCGATATTTTTCAAGAAATCATTTTAGAAATTGTATGTATAATAGAGAGGCTATCATCGTAAATCTGTTAGTGCATTCTTTTGAAGTAGACGTGAAAAGAGTATTATTCCTGATAAAATGTTAACAACTAATGTCTCATAAGGTCTTTTCCATGTGTACTTTTAATCTCTTAACTGTTCCATATTTCAAAAGAAAATCAAATAATGCATCTTTTTCTGTCTTTTACAGAAGTTTTAATCATTTATCTTCGGGTTTTTTTTTAAAAAACAGAAATTTTTACCCACTTGAAACAGAATAATGCTCAAATTAAATAATGCAAAATTTACATTAAAAATTACTTGAGAGAATATTAAATCAATAATTTTGCAGAATAATAATTTGACATGTTATTTACTTATAAGGTATAAATTATCATTAAGAACATTTCCTAAAAAATATGAAATTTAAAAGGGTTCAAAATGCTCACAAAAGCATTTGAAAAAACGTTCGAAATAGCGATTTCTAAGCAATTTCAGGAAGTAGCAAACCTATCTAAAAAATAATTATATGGAAATGGTGTTCACAACCCTTGCTCTTATATAGGCTCTATTTTATGTCGAAGTCACTACACTGTAAAAAAAAATCTGTAAAGGTACTACACTTTATCTAGGAAACTGAGATTCCAAGAACGTTTCCTGTAACGCTAACAAGAAAAACTCAAGTTTTAGAATAGGTTACATGGATTTTTCCTGTTATCGTTGCATGAAAAGTTCTTGGAATCCCAGTTTCCTAGAAAACATTTAGTACCTTTACAGATTTTTTTTTACAGTGTACCACTGCGCTGTTGCAAAAGCAAAAGACAAAAAAAACCTCTTAATTGTTACTGTTTTTATTTATTTTATTATTTATTTATTTATTTTATTTTTAAGGAAGGGTCTATAAGCATGAAATTTGCCATGGTAATTACTTATAAGATATAATTTGTCTTTAAAATATTCCCTAAAAAATAATAATTCAAAAAGTGGAAAATGAGGGGGAAATATTAAAAAAAAAGTTCGAAAATGCGACTTCTATGTAATCTTAGGAAATACCAAACCGATTTAAAAAATAATGGTGTAAAAATAGTGATAGCCTTCGACACAAGCCGTCAATTTCCATTAACCAAAAGGCGGTGTAAGAGCAAAAAACATTCTAAAAAATACGATTTTTGTGTTATTGAATTTAGTTGATTCATGGAATTTGGTATGTTAGTAACTTATTAGATATAAATGATATCTAATAATCTTTTAATCTTTCCTTCAAAAATATGTTAATATAGCAGCTACTGTGGTGAAATTGAACACATAGGCATATAATAGAGTAGGTTTCGATATTCTACCATTGCTGCAGAGATTTTTTATATACACTCGGGGCAGTAATTGTTGAAGTACCCTCGTATTTCCATGTGCAATTTTTGCTATTTTATCAGACATTTTAAAATCTAGTAATATTTCAAACAATTTATTTCAGCTCAGACTTTCATAAGGCTAATTAAAATCAATAATTGACTCGTGTACATTATTAATTTCTTGGCAGAAATTTATAAGGGTACTTATAATTCTGAAAAATATGATTCGTCGTTTATCGTTCTGTTTGAAATCTTTTATATTTCATTAATTAAATTGTCATTTATATTTTAACATTTGAATGAATAGAAGTTTTTAATATTCTCCTTAGAATATTGTACTGAAGCCCCCTGGCCAATGTCTAATTCTGTTAGCTTCTTTCACTTTTAAATTTATTTCAAATATTCCTTTCATTTCCGTGAATGTAATTCTTTTTTTATGCTTAATTTGATTTATCTTTTTATTCATCATTTTTCTTCAGATGTGATTAATTTTACGAAGTTGGAAAGTCTACTTAAAAACTCTTTTAAAAAGAGCCCAAAAAATCCAAATTGTAATAAAAATATTTTCATTTTATTAAAATAAATTCATGGAAATACTTAGTAAAATATATTTTAATAAAATTTCTTTTAAGAAAAGTTAAGAAAAGAATAGGGTTCTTGGGTATAGTATATATATATATTTATGGATTTTTAAACAAATTCGATTTTTTCTGAACAGCGAAATTTAATGCATTCAATTACAATTTAAAAAATTAATTTTCAGTTTACTCTTGAACAATGTACATATATATATATATATATATATATATGTAACGTCTTCTTGGGATGTCGTGAATGGAGAGAATAATTGAGACTGGGTAACCTCTTTGCGCATCGAACTCTTTTATTTGGTCGCTCATCATACAGATGGAATCGCGAGTCCCGGAGGTCTAGGAGCCAGATGCGTCGATTTTTGCGAGTTATATTGCCGTAATTTCAGCAGGCATCTGAAAACTAAAAAGTCTATCCTTTTTTGCGCTTATTCTTGCTAATATTTTGGGAATTGTAATATTTTCCCGCAGAGGGCACAACTGGGAATTTAGGAGAAACATTTATGTTTATTAGTTCATTAGCTTTTGATTGATATGTGCTCAAAGTCAGCTCAATTCCTGGGTTGGTGACGTGTGAGGCCTAACCACAAGTGGTTGCAAAAAACACTTAGATAATCAATACTAATCTTAATGAGCTTCCGAAAAATTATATCTGAAGTAATAAAGGTTAAATCAACTGAAAATTAATTATCAGGGGCAAAATGGATTTGAGCTTGAGAATTAAAGTTAAAAACATTGATTGGGACTTTAAACTTTTTAAAATTTTAATTTTAAAATTTAAGTTTTAAAAGCGATTTAGCTATTTTATCCATTCATATATTTATTTATATACATGCATTCTTATTGATAACTGTTTGTCTGATACTAAAAATATGTGTATCCTGAATCCTGTAGTATACACTGTGTCCACTCTCAAAGATGGCCAATGGCTAATTTCTAAACCGTTAGACAGAGACATATAATTCCAACTGCAAAAATGTTTTAAAAAGGGTACAAAATTGTTTTTTAACTGATTTAGGCCAAAAAAGTTTCTGTAAATAAGTAAGAAAATTAAATTTTTATACGGTCCCCTGGTCCTATAAGTGATATTTAGTAAAAAATTTCCATCACTCTAACAAGCAATGCAAAAAAGGTCCCATTCATCTAACATTAAAATTGAAACTTTGAATTTAATGACTTAAATCACTATTCTGTAACTGAAAACGGAGTTTGACCGGACGGAGAACGGAACTTTGAAAGATGAGTTTGTCCAAGCTTTAAGGGAACATATACAAAGTGCTTAAAGTATTATAAAGGGTGCCCATTTCCAACGCTGTCCAATGGCTAATTCCTTAACCATTTGTCACAGACATATAGTTCCAATTACAAAAATGTTTTAAATGGAGCCAAAAAAAAAAATTAAAGCTTTTTAACTGAAGGTTCTTCCAGCGTATAATTTTTATGGCACTGTTAATTTTAATTAATGAACCTCTAGACTGGTTAAAATAATTGAAGACTTGAGTTTAAAATTTTTTTTAACTCAATTTAAAAATTTCAAAAGCGATAAGGCGAGTTTTTTAAATTTACATCTTCAATTGTATTTTTACATATGAAAAGCTCAGAAGCCAAGGGGTATAAGTGACAAAATTGAAAAAAATGAGTTAAGTGTACAGACTATCTGGAAATAAGTCTATTTATTTGTAGGTAAGAAGTTATGATTGATTTTTAATTATATACTGCGTTTTAGGGGTCAGTTACTTAACCTCTTTCAAAAAACTGTGATACGCGTGGAGGCCAAGGGGTATAAGTGCAGTTGTATCCATTAACGTATACAGCAGAAGCGCGACGAACGACATACAAGGTCATTTGCTTTTTTATACATTAAATAAATGCATTTTAACTGTTAACTTGTAAGAAAATCATGAACTAAGCGTAGATTATGAAACACTTTCCAACACTCTCTGAAATATTTAAAAGTCTTTGCTATTTAGGGTAATAGAGTGTTACTATCCATAGCCGAATATGTATTCTAATAATTTTGAAAAGCCCTATGTTTTATCTATCGTTTGATAAATACTGCATAATGGGGAAATTTACTTTGGCAAAAAAACGCATAACAGTTTGAAACTTCTCTATCAGCAGTTTATGCTATCAGATGGAAACACACTTGTATACTTTTGTTTATCCTGTAGTTTATCTTGAACCTTTATTATACGCCAATATTTAGCTAAAATTTAATTCAAACTAAAACACTCTTAAGACTACTGAAATCACATTTCTAGAAATTATCATCCATAGATGTTTATGTATAAAATTTTGTGCGTGACTTTGTATATCATTTTATTTATATTTTACAAGCATTTCTTAATAAACTGAATGCATTCAGCATAGAAATGTATGACTTATTTAAAAGCAATCTTTAAGTAAAATACGCTTATATTCAGTAACCTTTATGAAATCTTTTGTATAGCCCTGTATATGAACTATAGCACATATATAATATGTATAAATTTAGTGAAACTTAAAAGCGCAAATTATAATTAAAAAGGCATTTCCTCAGTCCATCAATCGTTAGCGATAATATACAGTACTTCGGATAGAATATACTATTTAAAATCTTTTTGTGTCCCCATAAATACTGTGTACTTCGTATTATGTGCGAAATAACTTATATTAAGCCTCAGCGATGTACATCAATTTTATTATACATGAAAATTTTAATAAAATTAAAATATGTTGTAAAATTATCCTCTTTATCATTAGGTAATGTAAATCTTTTGTGTAGCTGTATAAATAAAAAATATCTATTCTTTTCACTTCATATTTTACAGAATGTTTATTTTAATGCAATTTGTAAAAGCGTATAAACTTTAATATGTCACAAGGTGTAACATCTTTAAAATTCATTTGAAAAGATTTTTCGCATAACCCGTAATGCCACGGAAAACTTTTGATTGTCCCTGTAAATAAACTAATCGTGTTAGAAACTTCATTTGCAATAGGTTCATGTTGAGGTAAACGTGAATAATCCCCAAAAATTTCAGGGCAATCCGAATATATTTACGAGAGTTAGGGTTCGGACAGATAGACTAAAATCATATTCATTTTTCAACTTTGTTAGAAAGTGTTAAAAAAATGTAAAATTTCAATGTTTCAAAATATATAGTAAAATTTTAAAACATATTAGAACAAAATTTTTTCCTTTCATTCATTTATATCAACATCGTTCATATATTTTATTTCGTAAATTCATTTTTTATTTCATAATTTTCATAATTTCACTCGGTTGGTTTTAATCGCAGGAGAACGGGAATTTTTGTGTCTTACATGTTAGATTAGTAGTAAAAATTTATTAAATATCACTTATATCATGTACAAATTTAATTTTCGTATTTTTTTAAAATTTTTCTTGACCTAAATCGCTTAAAAATTCTTCTTTATCTTTAAAAAAAATTGCATTTGGTACTATATGTCTATGACACCCTGTATAGTAATGAAACGCTTGCTTGAAAATACAAGATAGGAAATACAAACTTTTTCAGTGATAATTTTATAATTTCGGTTAACATTTTTTGTTCAAATAATGACCGTTATAGCATTTTCTATTGCTTACAAGAAAGATCACATTTGAATAAAAACTTTAAAATTCAATCAACGATTCTAAAAATGTGAAATTTAAAGCTCTAAATTATTTAGTGTAGTTATTTAAATTGATCAAATTTACAATTTATTTTATTATAGCTATTCTGCTAGTATGAAGTTACACAAGGGTGTGGTGGACTCGATCAATTATGTCTGTGTGATAATCATTATTTAATGAATTATTTCTTTATATTTGATGCAGTGGCGGAAATTTATTTTAAAGGGGGGAAAATGTATGCAATTAAATAAAACTAAATCTTTACTACAAATAGGTATTTAAAATTCCTTCGATAATTAAAAAAGTTACTAAAAAGGCATTTTATCTTATAGGAAACCTATGCAAACACAACGACGTGAACGTTCTCTAAATCAAAGTTTTTAAATTTAGAGTATAAAATATTTTTTAGAGAATGCATACTACTATAAAGTTTTGGAATAGTGCTTCCGTCGTTTTCCATAAGAAAAAGGTATTATTTAAGTACATAGATATCACATTTTATTGATTGAAAATATGAGAATAACACCATTATCCAAGAATTATTTAGACCTTTTTATCCATTCTATGTATACAGAAGTGCCGATGGGAAAAATTTTTAGGTAACTGACTGTAAATCCCTTTGATGTACATACTGTAAAAGAATACAAATGTTTCTTAATATACGACAACGTAAAATGCACACGAACGAAAACATAAAATAACCTCTTCCGAGTTACCCAAGATTCTGAAAAATGTTTCTTCGTCTTTAGAAATCGGACAAAACTATTTATTTTCAAAATTTTTAAAATAATTTACAAAACATAAATTGTTATTAACTGCCTTTAACTTTCGGAAACGTATTCTGAAAGCTTTTACAGTGCATTAATCATTTCTTTATACCCGGAAATTAAAATTTCCAGATTCAATTAAATCTTAAGATTTTTTTTTCAGTTGGATAACTACATTTGTGGATATAATTATTGTAAAATTATGTTAATTTTTGTATCAGTGTTAATTCTTTTAATTTAGTATATTTGTCTGTTAAAGATGTTTTTGGAATATAAAAATATTTACCTGGGAAATAACAGCATCCGAAAAAGTAATATTCCCATTTAAGAAATCTCAATATTACACTGTAAAAGCTACTCAGAAGCACTTTTAAATTGGTTGGCAGCTAATAAGAATTTATTTTTATAAATTCATTTTTAAAAGGACGCTTTTAGGAATTTTTGGTGACATTGAATATGTTATTGAATATGTTCATTGAATATGTATCGTATATATTATTATATTTATTATTATTATATATATTATTACATTGAATACGTTCATTCTTCATTATAGCATATTTTTTATTATGAAATTTCCATCTTTTTTTATAGTGCAGGATGAGGCAAAACTGGTAAAAGCCCACTCAAACGTAAAAGCACATGTCAAAATAATGTAGAAAATATGATTGCATCGATGCAATACTACTTAGTCATACATATGTTTTTAAGATATATATGTTAATCATACATATGTTATTTTTATACGGTCTATCATTCAATTCAGAAAAAAATATATTTATATTTATGGAAAGGCAAATAAAACAGCAAAGATTCGATTTTTTATTAGCTAATGATCAAATTTGGGTATATTAAATTTTGTACAATTTCGGAAATTCCCAGAATCATAAACATAGAAATATAAATTTTCAGTTCGCAAAGTTTATTTTTTAATGTCATTTATTACGTTTGGTTAATTATTGTATGTCTCCCATTAATATGTTTTATGCAATACATATGAAATTTAATCATTTATTTTGTATGTCTAAAACATACTACCTAGGTATTACATTATGAAACCAAAAAGTTAAATTACTAACAACATTTGCAAAAGGTTTTTTTTTCTTTTTTTAAATCAAAGGATATTTTTATGTACACGGTTTACTAAAAGAGTTATTAAAATTTTCATTACACTTTCTAAAATTTTAAAAATATATATCTATGTAAGATAAAGTGACACGCAGACAAATAGTGCAACATGGTGAGTGCTGCGTTATGCCGAGAGTATATTATTACTTGAGCCCCAAATGAAAGCAAACGATCATGCAGACTTAAGAGCCTACTTTACACATGAGAAGGTAATAAAACGGTAATATTAATTCTAAGAGGGCGTTATTTTAATATTTCACTGTAGGTTGTTTAAATTTTTGCATGAGATAGTGAGGACGATTAAAAAAGTTATCCAATGGAAAAAAAAATTAAAGCGAGAAAATTGAAAATAATGCTTCCATAGATTTAATATTAGAGTATTCCTTTCTTCCGGTTTCTTAAGTAAGGTCCTAAAGCCGTTCCTAATTCTAAAATGATAGTTTAATGTGTAATGCCTCTTTTTTTCTGCAAAATATTCGGGCGAGAAGCGGAAATTCCGGTAGAGTAAGAGTAATAGCCGTTTTACAACTATCGCTTCCTG
Organism: Maratus speculifer; assembly: GCA_964019185.1. Classification (NCBI taxonomy): domain Eukaryota; kingdom Metazoa; phylum Arthropoda; class Arachnida; order Araneae; family Salticidae; genus Maratus; species Maratus speculifer. Next base: position 160,614,016 of record OZ025294.1, on the reverse strand, counting down.
AGGCACCAAGAATAATTGGATAAGTTTATTCTGTAACTAAAACAAAAGTTGCCCTATGTGTGCGAAAATCTGCGAGTTTCAGTTTTGTATAAAAATTACATGAAAGCTCTTTCGAAGAATATTATTTTAAAAGTTCTTTTGGAAGTTGTTTTTGATACTATAAAAAATTATAGACGGAATGTGACAGAAATTACGTATCATAGTGAAAGAAATGCAAATCTTACTGTCCTCATTGAGAACCGTCCCAAAATAGATGTGACATCATTGTGGCGTCAAAATAAAATTTATAACGAGCATTAAGGACAATGAAAAAGCTATCCAGTAAAATAATAATATTAAAAAAAAAATCAAAGCGAGAAAATTGAAAATAATGCTCTCATAGATTTAGTATTAGGCTATTTCTTTCTTCCGGTAACTTAAGTGCGATCAATAAACCGTTTTTAATTTGAAAATTGTAATTTATTATGTAACGCTTTTTTTTTTTTTTTTTACAAAATGTGTAGTGAGAAGCGGAATTTTGAGTAGATTTAAAATAATAGCCGTTTTACAAATATCGCTTTCTGAAGCACCTAGATTTACTGGAGAAGATAATTTTCAGACTAATACAGAAATTGTACTCTGAGTGCCAAAATCTGCGAGTTTCAGTTTTGTATAGATATTATTTGGGAGTTCTTTTGAAGAAAATTATTTTGAAAGGTTTTTCTAATACTATATAGAAGCCACGACATCAAATGTAATTATACACACATTACGTATCATAGTGAACGAAATGCAAATCTTACTGTCAGAATTGCGGAAAGTCCCAATATAGATTTGACATTATTGTGGCGTCGAAATAATATTTATATCAAGCATTAAGACAATTTGTCTTGTGACGCGTGACTGAAAACTCAGACAGTCATTTAAATGAAAATTAGGATAAAGTCACATTAGTATAAGTATTTTTTCTTCGGTTTGCAACTACAGTCGGCTATCGTTAGTTCGAAATCGGATAAATCGAAACTTTGCTAAATTCGAACTAAACATAAAATCGTCAAATTTTCGGTGGCAGATAACGATAAAAAATTTATTTATTCGAACTTATTTTGTCTTGACTTTGTTTAATTCGAATTAACGCGAATTCCGTTTTTTTTAATTTTTCCCTACTTACTCACGGACTTCAGATCCTTGAAATAACTTTTTTCTTTCTTCTTTGTCAGAATTGTTCTGAACTAACATACATATAATACAATGCATTTGATATCCGATTTCTTAAGTACGGCCTTCTGCCTATCAATGACACCTCCACCAATTCTTATATTGAACTTGTTTTTAATCCTTTAATTAGTTCATGTATTTACACTTTTTAATTTAATATTAAGTCATATTCTAACAATAATAGCCGAAAAATTTTTTAACACTAATTTCTTTGTAATAGTTTTCGTCTCATACTTTCCATAATTAGAACATTGGGATAGTTCTAACATTTTTTGTAGTGCCAATGAGTCCGAATTAACGAAAGCCGACTGTATTTCCAAAACACATTTCTTAAAAAAGAGAGAAAAAAAACCGCTTAAAGATGTTAATCATGCTATTTAATTTTAATTTAAATAAGCGAAAGCTCATAACTGAATAAAATCATCCACATAAATATATTTGCTGGATTTAATACTTTTGTCTGTAATATATATATATATATTTTCATTTAGCGGTTTAAACTGATGATATAACAGACTGTTGTTTTGAAATGTTTATTTTGATAAAGGGAGTTATTATTTGCATTTATTTCTTATACTGCTTTCTAAGTGCATAAAGATTCGTAAAGAATGAAGTCAATCAAGCTGAAAAAGAAACTGCATCGTTATTCATCGAAAGAAATTGTAATTTTTCATTCAATTTAATTTAATTTCTTTTTTTTTTCAAATTTTCCATTTATATAAATCAATATTATTTATAGAGTTCTAGACGGTATATATACTTAGTTGAGCGGCGATTATGCTACGTCTTTATAAATAAAATATGACTTTATAAATATAATCGACCTCATTTATTACTCTACTAAAATTTTATAGGGTTAATTAATTTTTATATTAACTACACAAATCTCATTTCTTCAAAGTTCAGGAATCCAGTTAAAAGGTAAAATTTTTCCCTGGACGAAAATTGTATAAAGGAAAACTTCATTCAATTGTGTGAAGAAAAAAATCGATTTTTCTTGCTATTATAATTTGTAAACTGGTGTATATTTTGAAAGATAAAATATTTTAATTTCTTTTAACAAAGCACAATCTGTAAAAACCGTATATAAAAAATTAAAAGAAAAAAATGTGTAACCTTGCATTTTGAGAGGGAATTCACCAAATTCTCTTGTTATTTATATTTTCAACTCGTTTTTTGAGCTTATTATTATTTTTAATTAACTACGAATATTAAAAATCTTTGGTAAAAATTGACTGAAAAATGTGATAGCGTTGCCTGTTGGACAATATTACCGTACAATTACGAAATGATAATTTTCACCATTTTAAATTTTTATTTTATTCTGTAGTTATATTAACTACAGATAACGGTCTATCATTAACTTAAGATGCCACCATAATTTCAAACAGCCATATTCTGCACACCAAAGCAAAATTGGCCTTCTATTATTACATTTATATTTTTCAAGAAATAATAAATAATAATGGGCTATTTTTTAAAATATCACGCAAAAAAATGTCTTAAACTAAATAGGTAATACGAATGTGTAAGTTTTATACGTAGTTCATTTATTACGGGTATAATAAATTGAGATATAAAGTGCTATTTAAATCACTACAATTCGTAATTCAAAATAAAATTAATTTCAACGAATAATGCAGTATTTCAGAACACATGTACACGCATATAAATAAACCACTTTGTTATTTTTACCGTATATTTTATCCAAACATATTTTTTAATAGTGAGTTGCAGATACAAATACAATTTTCTTCATTAATTTCTATTTCAAACCTGAATTTACATTAAAAACCTTTTCAGTACGTGCTATGTAAATGAATTTCTAGAACATATACTTTGATAACACGGTTTTTTGGTATGATTTTATAGATATAATAATGCAAATACATTTTCCTATCTTTGAAAATTCTATTTAAATGTAAATACTGAAAACATTAACATTTTTATTGAAATGTAAGAAAACAAGCGCAGTGATTTTTCAAACAGAATAACTAAATTAGCAGTTAAAAAAAAAATAATAATAAAGTTTTTTTTTCTATGTTTGACTCTTTGTGGCCTATTATTGCAGTAAATAAATAAATGACCTCATGTTATTTTCTTTGAAAAATGCAATTTTATGTGGATCGAAACGGATTTTTTTATGCATGCAAATTTTCAATTATTACTGAAGGATTTTATTTACTTTCCCAAAATATTTTAAATGCCAAACACATATAATAGAACACTGTATTTGTTGTTGTTGAAGTATGCCCGGAGGGTAGGCGGGTTGCTGGAGCTTCCTTTGAATTGCGCACAAGGGTTAGGAAGACAGACTTCTGCAGCGGAAGATGTTCGGCAAAGCCTCAATAGATGGCAGCACCAAACAACGCCACCTCCTCAATTTTGATATGTCTCTGAAGGAGATGGAAAGTTTGTTTGGTTAGGTTCCGCTACTATGCTGCATTATTTACAATTTCTGCTATAGCTATATCTCGAGAACTACTGCATGGATTTTCAAAAGCTTTATATTAAGTTACCACTTTATATAACATGGTGCTGATTACGTTTTGCTACAAATCGCTCAACAGGTAGTGTTTCCATGGTTCATTATTCATGATTATCGCAATTACACTATCTCAAGAAGTAATACTCGAAATATTACAAAAGCGTCTGTGAGAGCATGATATAAGCTAGATCTCTTTTTTTTGTGTATATCGCTTAAACGAAGGCGCTGCTACGCTGCAGTTTTCACGATTCCATTATATGTGTATCTCAAGAACTAATGCATGAATTATCATCATTATACTTTCTGAGAAAATTCTAATAAAACAGGTGATTCTTTTCAAAAATCTTTATTAAAGATAATATGCATACTTAAAACTGAAATATCGTTCAAATAAACAAAATTCGTATAATTAAAAAATCTGTCTGTGTCATTGAATAACTTCCCACTATTTCAAACGCCTCTATTCCAAAAATCCGCGTTCAGAAAAAATACCCATTTTTTTATTTAGAAGCAGGGAAAATGAAAAAAACGCACTTTTTTTTTTTTTTTTTTTTTTTTTTTTTTTTTTTTTTTTGTCATACAAAGAAATTAAATAGAAGTATACACAGAGCCTAAGCTTTATGAAAACGGATGAAACGAAATTATAATGAAAATTAGCTCAGTACAATTACAGCACATACTGGATCCTTTCATGCAGTTCAGAGGAATAATTTTTGATCAGTGCTAAATAAAAAAATAATGAATTAAAATACAAATAAGAAATGAACTCAATGTTTTTTTCGAACACAACTGAATTGACAAAGTAATTTGTTTTTTGCCATTGTTGGTTCAGATTTATGTGTGGAGAAAAATCATATTTATTGCTGTTGAACTACAGTTTTTATTTTTATTTGAAGAATCTATTATATATTAACAGTGAATTTTAAATTAAGTTTTTAGAAATTACAGATCATGTTTACTACAAGCCGATCAACCTGTATAAACCTGACACTAGTAGATGTTCCCGCATTTAATTTGAACCTTAAATCAACACGTTGATTATTATTAATGAAACCGTCCGGTTCAAAATCCCGCTAAAACGAATAGTGTTCAATCCCAAATAATTCGGAATAGCGAGATTCTACATTAATTACTTTTTATTTTATATGAAAGTAAAAAAAAAAAAAAAAAAAAAAAAAAAAAAAAAAAAAAATACTTGGGTCAAAGGCAAAGAAATCCACTTTTCACCAACACATATAATTATTTAATAATTTTGTTTACTAAATAAATAAGAACAAGTAATTAGTAATTATTTATATTTAATAAATATGCATAACTCATTAATAATTATGCCAATTTTTGTGAGTATTGATTATTTCAAAAAATGTTTGGGACATCTTCGTTTTCGTTTTCTTTTTCGACCAAAAGCAGAACAATCACCAAAATTCAGTTTTAGTTTCTTATTCGGTCTCAAAAAATGTTTCAGTCGATCCTTAATTATATCTAATGCTGGCGATATATAAGAAAAACAAGTCGGAAATACCACGTCAAACGTAACAATTGAGGTATTATAACGATGCTTTAAAAATATCCATATATTGATGCAATAGATGCAGTACTTCGGATACAGTATAGTAGCCGAAATCTTTTGTGTGTCCCTGTAAATACTATCTGATTTTTTATTGTACAGGAAGCAACTTGTAGTAAAACTCGGTTACTTCGCAATTTTATAAAACGTGAAATAGTTTAATATAATTAAAGCACACACCCCCATGCATAGTTTTTCCCTCTACCATTATGTAATGTAATAATTTTGTGCGGCCCTCTGAATTAATAACAGATATTCTTTGCACCACAAATTGTACAGAATATATGTTTTAGTACATAATTCATGGATGCATATCAATTTTATTATGTCCGAATATGTGTAAAATTATTAAAATGCAGTTGTATCTATTGGCTGTAATGTTACGGAATAATTTTGATTATCTCTATAGTTGAATTATACGTCCCCATTTCAAAATATTTGAAGTGATTCAATAAAATTATGCAACAATTATATAGTTTAAATTTCAAACTATTAATTTGGGTAGGCTTTGCGTTGCTACATGCGGGAAATAGATAGGCGAACGGTTGAACTGAACGACCACAGCATGTGGTATATATGCATAATTACGAACGCAAAAAATGATAAATTCCATCATAAAAATCTATCTATCTATCTATCTATCTATCTATCTATATATATATATATATATATATTATGCTAACGTATGGGGCCCAAAAGAAGAAGGTTGTTTGTTAATTGTTTAATGGCAACGCCCAAATGAAACCTATCTATTCCGTGGAGCTTCATTTGGATCATTCGAGACAACAGCTCAGCTCGTATAAGTCTCAATAATACCCTTTTCCAAGGTTGAAGACTTTTAAAAATTATGGAGTTTCAAGATAGTGTTATTTTCGTTTTGTTTTTCTTATTCTATTGTTATAAATAAAAATCATGAATTTTAAACGTTTCAGTTTCAAATGAAAGTTGTTATTATAAATGAAACGAGTGAAAGGGTTATATTATTAACTATATTTTAAATGAAATAAAAAAAAAAATGCCATGGGTACAATATTTGGCGATGTGCCAAATTAGCATAAAAATACCGATGGCCTGATTTATCGGCAAAGATCAATATTTTCGATACCAGTTACATACATATTTTGTAATTATTTTCTATTAATTTAAAAAATAAATAATAATAAATAAAAAAAGTTTAATTAACAATTGTAGAACAAAACAATTTATATCATTTTAAAAAAGTAAATAAAAGTAAATAAAAACAGCTTATTAACGAATAAATAATAATTGCCGAGTTATCATGTGAGGCATATATTTGCTTTTTTGTTACAATTTCACCAATGTGGTGCGTATATGATATATGTGCCTAATTCTTTGGCAGAATCTTCTAATTTGGAAAAATAAAATTGAGCAATTAAAATAAATTATGAATAAAATAAATATGATTTAATACTTAGTATGCATTTAAGGGAATACCAAACTGGTCGTCAAGGTCGTCAAGTTCGACATCTGCTTATCATCAAGAGTATTCTTTCTTGAACAGAATTCAGTATTTCACATATTTTAGCTGTGTTCTTTTTTCTTTTTTTAAGGCACGGATTTTGTTTTATTTCATTTGTAAAAGAAATCTGTTTACAAGAAGTCATTGTAGAATGTGCTTCAAAGAAAGTGGAAAGTTAACATTCTTACTTTTAATACTCTAAGTATATGCTCCATATTTTTTTAGTTTTTGTTTTAAATTGTTAAGCTGGCAAATATATATGTTACAGAACTGTATTTTAAGACGCATATGGGATTAAGGGATATCAAAGATTTTTCAGAAAGAAACGGCGAATGGAAATTCAACTTGACTGCGGTTTAAAAAGCATTTCTTTGATAGTGGATGAAAGCCCTCAGACGCCCAGAAGTTTAAGAATAGGATATACATATTTCGGTAACAATGCATTTATTTTGTTTTGGGTTTTTTAAATGTTGATAAAACTCTACGAAATTTACAAAACATAATTTAATATCTACGTAAGTAATAATAGTATCAATTTATTTAATGTAATATATTTTAAGTGCAAACTTTCATTTTGTTGTTTGAAAATCTTACAATGTATAGTGCAGAAAATGAAAATTTTGCAACAGCAAAAATTATTGATTTCTCTATTTAGATATTTCAATACTGAGTATATAGCAATGTTATATGGTGAAGAATGTTATAAATCAGGTACTCATTGATATTTTTCCTTTGTTTACTAAGTGTTTAAGCAGAACAACGCTGAAGATAAAATTTTCCTAATCTCTAAACATCCCCATAAATGAGATAAAGATGTATGAAATCTAATTTACAGTTGTGCAATGAAATGACTCTTTCGTAGGCGATGTTAATTTTTTAGAGTACTACATTTTAATCACTGTCACATATGCACTAGAATTTGGAAATTTTATATTATTATTAACTAGTAGGAACAACATCGAACTCGAGAAATGAATATTTAAAAAAATATATTAGATTGAAGTTACATCAAATAATCAGTCATACTTCGGGTAGTCTAATTCATAAAACAAATATTATTAATAACTAAAAATTAACTTAAACTTTTCAAATTATTGAAAAATCAAGCATTAATCCTATAAGTTGTCTGTAACATGTAATTCATATAATAAATTAGGAAGTAACCCATTTTGGCTTTCATCTCTCGTGAAATGAAGCGATGAAAAATAAACGAAAAATTTGTTATTATAACGTTAATGCAATTTTTGTCTTCAAGGAAATCTGAAAATGACAACATTTTCAGCGTCACAAAATTTACATGCATTACTTTTCATATTATTTTTAAAATGTTTTAATGTCCAATAGTTTATTAATAAACTAGCTGAGCCGTCCGGCGTTGCCCAGGCCCGTAATAATACAGTAAAACCCCGATAATTCGGATTAATTTGGACCGGACCCAATCCGGATTATCAAAAATCCGGATTATCCGGAGAATTAGAAAAAAATGAATTAAAACAGAACATACTTACAGAAAATCACCTTTAAGTTAAATTTATTGAATATTTACAGACAGTAAAAATGTTCACTTTGCTTAATTCTTCCAAAAAGATTTCAGAAAAAGTTTTTTTTAAATTCAGAATACGATGATGAAACAAGTTAATGTTATAGAAATTAGCCAATCACTTCTCAAACTTGAAAAAAAAATGACCAAACCGATCCGAATTATCCGGAGATCCGGATTATCGGGGTCCGAATTTGCGGGGTTCTAGTGTATTCCCAATTAAACCTGAAATTTGTACTACAAAATCTCAAAAAAAGGGAAAAGGGAAAAAAATCGCGAAACGAATGCCGGCTGCCTACGGTACCGTTTAGCAGAAGTGCTTCACACACACGGCAAAAAAAGGGAGGGGGGTCTGGAATCTTTTAGTTTCATATTCCAGAACCAGGGGGCAAAGTCTTTTCTTAACAAAACTGTATGTAAACGTAAGAAAAGTATTTGATGAAATTATTATTCGAAAATAGGAGTAAGTACACTTTTAAAATTTCATATTAACTGAGTATTATTTATCCCAGAGCTCTGAAAAATCCGCATCTAAAACGGTACGGTTTTAAATATTTGATCACGCTCTCCCTAAAATTATAATTGCCCCCTCTCCTGCACATAATTCGCTGTCCCCTACTCTTTAAAATCTATATTATGTGTTTTAAACTTATGGTTTCGAAAAATTTATTTTAAATAGAGCAAGTCATTCAAGTAACTAATTAATAATTAATATATAAGGTTGTAATTGAACGACTGCGAAGAAATTTACATATTTAAAATCAGCGAAAACTTCTTCATCTGAATTGATAAAAATTAAATTTATAAATTTAACATTCGAAAATATTTACACATCGTCTAAAAATGCCACTACTATCTGACGCCCAGCTGTCTGCATTCCAAAACACCTTTTCTCGTTCAGAAAGATTTATCGAAATTCTGTTTCTTTGAATGGAAATAAAATGAGATTTTATAAATGGATTTTTACGCATTTTTCACTATTTACAGGAGTATGAAAATAATTTTTAGAATTTCTGAAAGGGGAATTTTTTCTGCAAGTAGCTGTCTAATCTTTGAGTTTTTAGCCCCAGAAGAACTAAAATTACAGCCTTTTATTAAAAAGCCTAGTACATACATCGTTATGGCAACCCTGTATTTACGTTAACCTTTTTCCTTTTCTTTGAGTTTTCGAAGAAATATTCTGTGGTTTGATAAAAATCAATGTTCTTATTGAAATATGAGTACTTTTCCTTTCTTCTAATTTGGGGATTTTAATTAATTTCTCAATTAATTATTAGAATTTTAAAATTCTCTAGGATCAGGTACATTAGGAAAGGACATGGACAATCTTCAGAAAAAAATTGAACCTCGTACATGCCATAGTTTTCCCTAACTATCGCAGACAGACATAGAGATTTGTTATTTTATTAGTATAAGATATACTCCCAAGCTTCAAGTCACTTTTTCCAGTTACAATTTTGAACGCAATATACACTCATTTTTACTATGAGATCATTTCCTTCCATCGAAACCTTCTGAGATGATCACTACAATATTAGTTTCAGCAGAATGAAAAATAAAATACTGAAATGTAACAGCTTTATGAATTTAAATGTATTATTTTAAATTATAACGTCCTTTTCTGTTCATATGTGATTTATATTTATGCGTTAGTACGAACCAATGATATGTATTTTTAAACAATAAGTATTTAAATAATTTATAAAGTCAGTGCATTCAGAAAAAGCAATATAGATAGCATTTTAATAATATACAACGTGATTCTTAAACCCTTCATCATTTTAAAATCATTCAGAATTTTCTTAAAAAACTAAGGAAGCAACACAATAAAAAATCCATGACTCGTAAAATTATTAATAAACTTACCGTTAAAAATAAAAAAAAATCTAAATTCTTCCAATAAATATTGATTTTCACTCCCATTTTTCATCGTTGCTAAAAGGGGAGGATCGAATTAGACAGAAAGAACAAAAGACAGTATAGTTTATGCTTTAATGGATCGTACAGAAAATATGTCAGTTTCTACCACATAAATTATCGATTTAAATTTGGATGCCTAATACTCATAAAGCGTCAAGTTATTCAAATTTTTTTTAAATAAAATCAAAAGAAAAAATGTATATCCGTTTCTCTAACATAACTTATAATGGACTGAAACTGAAAACTGATGCTTTAAACATGAGTAAATTATAATTATTACATAATTTCATAAAAATATGTATAGTTATGTACATATTTTTTCTTTAAAAAATATAACAGATAGTACAAACGTTTGCACAGTTTCTCCTGTATAGCTTTTTTTTTAAATCATTGATTTTGCAGCTTTATCGATAATCTAAAAGTTATTTTCATTTATACACTAGTACATGCCGTTAATAAATATTTTTAAAGAAATAGATATTTGAATAATTTATAAATAAACACATTCATAGAATCAATAAAAGTACATTTTAATAATACATATGAGGTTCTCAAACACTTGATATTTCTGACATCATTCAACATTTTCTTGAAAAATATGGAAGGAATGCAATAAAAAATTTATGACGCTTAAGATTATTTAAAAAACTTACTATTAAAAAATAAAAGAATTCTAAAAGTCTTTCAATAGATATCGATTTCTGCTCACATTTTTCATCTTTACTAAAACGAAAGGGTCGAATTAGACAGAAAGAACAAAGGCATTATAATATATTATTTCATGGATCTTATAGAAAATATGTCAGCTTCTAGCTCATAAATTATCGATTTAACATTTACATCCCTAATTCTCATAACGCGTCATATTCAAAATTCTTTAACATAAAAGCGAAAAAAATCTATATAATCGTTTCACTATCATAAATTGTAATGCACTGAAACTGATGCTTTAAATCATATATATTATAAAGCAGAAGTTCTGAAACTTCCAAACGAGTATTTTCATAAACTACCTGATGGATTTTTTTGCCGATTGTATCATTCGATAGGAAATATTTTTCCGAAGGTTTATGATTCAAATTTACAGGGATAACTCTGATTTTTCGTAGTAAATTTCGTATTTTTCGGTTATTTTTGACAAAAGGGTTGCCAGTAGCTGATTTTGGCGAAAATTATAATTGCTAAAAGAATTAAATTGGCTATATCTATTAGAAATATAACAAATATCTTGCAAATAATAGCAGAAAATAACTACTGATAATAATAATAAAGAAAGACCGCTTAAATGAGGCGTAATATTGTAAAAATATATTTAACTTGAAAATGAAAAAAAATATTTGTAATGCTTAAAAAATAAATTAACGCGAAATATAACAATTGGTTCAACTTTTGGCGACTTATCCCTGGCGTTAGAATAAAAACATGAATTTCAGAAATTGATTAAATGAATTTTGAATGATAGTTATTTCCCTTTTTATTATTTTATTTCTCTTTTTTATCGAATTTCCGTATAATATAACTTACAGCAGAAAAAAGCAGATCTGATTGTAAAAGACACTGTAAGTTGTGAGTTACTATTCGTTTCTATACCATTTTCATCTTGCTTTTGTCGCCAAAGAATGTGTTTTTAAGCCGAAAATGCACTACTGACTTAATGCCTGACTTAGGTTCTTAATGGTCGCAATAATGTTTTTTTTTTTTTTTTTTTTTTTTTTTTTTCAAGTGAAGATAATTTTTAGAGTATATTTTAATATTCAATCGTAAATTATATAGATATGAGTATAACTCTTTTATTTCTTTTTGCAAATGTTTTTATTGTTAATTTAATTTTTCTTGCGCCATTTCGTCAATTTCACTTACAGGAAAAATTTCAGTTTTAAAATTTAAAAACTGAAGAAGGAAAGATTACCCCATCGATTAAAAATCTACCGTAACATTAAAATAAATATTAATTATGTCATCAAGTGATTTTTACTTCGACATTTTATTTCTACTTTTATATATGGTCTGCTAATTTGTTTTTCGTTATTTAAATGAAAAAATATGTTAATCTATATAATCTGGCTAATAGTTTGGCGATAATTTGTATTAGTATAAATTGGCGAAATTGGTCGACGATATAACCAAGTAGTACTGAAGGAAAAATTTTCTAATTCAAAGAAAATTTATGCAGTTATGCGTTATTACTATAGATAAATTCAACATTTTGAAATAAAAAATTCCTGCTGAATAAAATTTACAAGTCTTTTTTAATTGACCATTTCCTCTTCAATATTTCTTCAATCAATATTTCGCTATTCTCTTTTACGCAGGCTAAAAAAAATGTTTTTTGAATATTTTATTAGATAAAACGTAAATAACATTTTTCTATTTTTTTAAAAATATTTTTAAAATCTAATTCTTCCATTATGTGTCTTACAGGACAAAATAGCAGATTTACTTTTAAAAATGGTTTTATCTGTTAATTATATGTTATTTGTTTATTTGGGTGTTTGAATTTACTTTTGTCATCAAACAATGCGATTTTATACCAAGAAGGCATAAGCCGGAGCGATGTTCGCAATTAGTACTAAATTCTCTCACTCTCTTTTAAATTTGTGAGAGCATTTTTAGGATTTTTTTTAATGTTTAATTGTAAATATATAAATAGCAGTTATAGCAATAAAAAAATGCGTATAATGTTTAAATTTTAGTATAAATGTCTTCCTCATCCAAACTGTAAAATAATTTAATTGCAACTTTTTAAAGTTTTGGCGCAGATGTCACAGACTCACCACATTCGCACGATTGCAACAAAATGGCGATTTTATGCCTCACATGGTAAACCGACTATGGTTGTTTATTTATTAATAAACTATTTATTAACTTTCATTTTGTTTTTTAAAATAATATAAATCATTTTGTTCTATAGCTATTAATTAAACTTTTTTATTTATTATTTTGTATTCAAATAATACAAAATAATTAAAAAATATTTATGAAATTGGTAATTAAAATCCAAGTTCTCCAAATTGGCGCCAGAAAAAAATTGCGCCAATGTGGTGCATACATGACATCTGTGTCAAAGTTTTTTCACTATACATAAGTAGGGAAAATGCAGTATAAATACCGATTGAAGTTTTTTTCCAAATATGGAAATTTTGTCACAGATTTGGTCATATACTCATCGAAGTATCTCACTGGCGCCAAAATGGCATTATTTGCCTCATATGGTAACCCAGCTATAGTTGTTTATCTGATGATAAGTTGTTTATTTATTTTCATTTTCTTTTTTAAAATGATATTTGTTGTTTTGTTCTACAGTTACTTTTTTATTTATTGTTAATTGCTGTTTAAAATGATAGAAAATAATAAAATATATATAAATTTCTTTGGTATTCTAAAACAAGGATTTTGCCACATTGTAGTTGCAAGAAAATCGTGCTAAACCTATTGCGTATATGATGTCTGTGCAGGAATCTTTTGTGAAATATGAAAAGTGTAAATTGGCTACTACTTGATTATCACGTCAACCAATTTCGCCAAATCGTTCGCCAAATTATACAATTTTACATAATTTTATCTTAAATAACTAAAGAGAAAATGCTTAAATACGAAAGAGCAAATAATTTTGTTTTCATTTTTCAGAAGGAATTTTTGCAATAATAATGTAATTGTTGTAGTGAGAATTTTGTTTTTTATTTTTTTATTTTATTATTATTATTTTTTTTTATCGTTGGCAACTTGCTGTAACGAAAAATGTTTATTTTTTTTCCTGCCATTGTTTTGTAAGAGCTGGTTTTGTCAAAGCCATGTTGAGATGATATTCAAATTTTTGAACCCTTCCCAATTACCACCCCCTCGGGCCGATTTTGCTCATTTGCAATTCCCACTGAGATAATAACCATCTCATTGTACTTGACGAGTTTGAAGATGGTTCTTGCATAATTGTGCCTTTTATCGCGCGGACAAAATTTAATATATATATATAAACTTTTTAGGTGGGAATAGCTTTGGGTTCCTGGCTTCACATAATGAAAAGTTGTGAAGAAATTTTTCAGAAGTTGTACCATGGTAACGACTGTAATAATTAATATTTCTTCAGATAAGGGAAAATTTTAAATCCAGTTGCCATAATGGTCTCATTTCGATTCCAAATGTGCACTGTTAGTGATAAACTAAAATAGTTACTTCTAAACAGCTGTTTTTTGTGCAACGTTTAAGATAATTTAATATCACAATGGTGTCTGAATCGTTTTCAGCAATGAGCAAAGTGCTGCTGAAGGTCCAAATTATTTAAAATACAAATTTAAATTCACCAGTTCGTTTCATCCATGGTTGATTTTGAAATATTGACCAGCGCAGCGGGCATAGCCTGCTAGTATGATTATATTATGATTATTGTACAGATTCATAAAAAATATGTACAGTTATGTGCATATATTTTCTTTAAAAATGTAACAGATAGTGCAAATGATTGCAGACTTTCCCTTGTATAGCTTATATATATATATTTTTATCACTGGTTTTTTAGCTTCATCGATCATCTAAAAGCTATTTATATTTATACACGAATACATACTATTAATAAGTATTTTCAAAGAAACAGATATTTGAATAATAAATAAGATAAACACATTCAGAAAGTACAAAAAAGCTTATTTTAATAAATACATATAATGGTTCTCAAACACTTGATCTTTCTTACATCATTCAGTATTTTCTGAAACAATTATAAAAAAAAACGCTATAAGAAATTCACGACACATAAAATTATTTAAATAACTTACTATTAAATAATAAAAAAATTCTAAAAGTCTCAATAAATATCGATTTCAGCTCACATATTTCATTTTTACTAAAATGGAAGGATCGAGTTAAACAGAAAGAGCAAAAGAGAATATAGTATATTGTTTAATGGATCTTATAGAAAATAGTTCAGCTTCTACCTCATAAATTATCGATTTAACTTTTGCACCCCTAATTTTCATAAAGCGTAAAGTTATTCAAACGTATTTAAAATAAAAGTGAAATAAAAAATCAATATAACCGGTTCACTAAAATAAACTGTAATGCACCGAACTGATGCTTAAAACTTCAATGCATTATAAGTATTACAAAATTCATAAAAATATGTACATACATTTTTTCCCAAATATAACAAGTGGTAGAAACTTTTGAATTGTTTAACCTGATTAGCATTTTTTTTTACATTTATCACTGGTTGTGCGTCTTCTTCGATCATATAAAAGTTATTTATTTATATTAATGCACAAGTACAAACCATTAATATTTATTTTGAAAAGAAAATAGATATTTGAATATTTTATGAAATGCAATATAAATAGCATTTTACTAATACGTATGATGGTTTTCAAACAATGCACATACATTTAATGTCTGAATTAAAAAAAAACTTTTAAAAGATTGAATATATAAACTGAGACAGTCTTGAATACATTTAAAAAATAAAATTTATGTAGAAAAAAATTAAAATACTAAAAAACATTATAAAAATACCAAGAGTAAGCGTTTTGCTAAGCTACTTGCAAGATCTCATTAGTAAAAGAACAATTTTAAAGGCTTTTCGAGTAGTTTTTCGAAACACTTCCTCATTGTATTTTTTAAATGTTTTTTAAGTAAATTAATTTTTTGTACATCAGTTTTAATTTTTTTATGTATTCAAGTCTCTCTTAGTTTATATTATTCAATCTTTTAATGGTTCTCAAACACTTGATCTTTCTGATATCATTCTGTAATTTGTAAAACAACTAATCAATGATCGCAATAAGAAATTCATTACGCATAAAGTTATTTAATGAACTTACTGTTAAAAAAAACAAAAAAAATTTCAAAAGTTTTTCAATAAAAATAATTTTAAAAGTTTTTCCATAAATATTGATTTTGGCTCACATTTTTCATCGTTACTAAAAGGAAAGTATTAGCTCAGGCAGAAGGATTAAAAAGGAATATAGTCCATTTTTTTAATGAATCGTATAGAAAATAAGTCAGCTTCTAACTCATAAATTATCGATTTAACTTTCACATACTTACTTTTTATAACACGTCAAGTTATTCAAAACTCTTTGAAATAAAACTAAAGAAAATTAATATCAATATAATTACTTTACTAAAAAGTCTCATCTTATTGAAATTTATATACTTATTTTCAAGTTGTTAAATTTTACGTCATAAAAAAAAATCTATTTAATGAATTTGCGAAAAATGTGAGAGAAAATCTGAATGATTCAATTGTGTTACCCATAATTCCATGTAAATCTATTGCATATGAATAAATTCTATTTCTATAAGTCCATTTTCTAGTTCTTACAAAAGCATCTCTAGAGTGTTAAAAATTTGCCTATTCACCTATTTGGGTATTATCCAACGAAGAAATCCTACAGAATTCATAATTTCATGTTGAACTATAACGTTTTGCTTCAATGACTGTCTATGTCATTTGCAAGGGAAATATTTTATGGGCCAACGACATACTACCGTTCAGAAACTACAATTATTCGTTGATTACTGACAATTGGAAAACATTCAGGAGCATCAAAGTCATGATCACTCTGCAAAACATTTGTCTAACGTTACTCCATTGAATTGGTGGCAACTTCTGTCTGTATTTTATGGAGTTTTTTTTTCACTTACAAAATGATGTAATTTAAACATATATTACCGCTGTAACATTGCAATGTAACACCGGTTATATCGATTAATGTATTCGATAAAACTAGAGGCAGCAAGGCTGCTACATAATTGTACAAAAATGATCAAAAACCTGTGCCAATAACTATTATAATTTTATAGAAAGAGCTGCATGGCTAGACTAAGGCATCAAAACAGGTTGACAACGTTATATATCACAAGAAAAAAACACCAATAAATCCAATAAATGTATTTCTTACCAGAAGGATGCGGTACATTATAATATCTATGGCTTCCAATATATGTTATGGTTCACTATAAACAGGGCACGTATAATACCCTCGTACACCCTCGTACTCCCTCCGTATTCCCTCGTACACCATGTTTGCTTATTATGAATAAACTACTGGCTGGAAGTCGAGATACTTGATTTTATGAAGATACCTTTCGAACAACACATATCTAATTTACATTTTGAAAAACAGCATTTGTTTCCAATTTTATTTCTAGCAACTACTCCTGCATTGAATTATTCGGTGTCAATTTTAGCTAAACAATTTCTCTTTGAAATGTTTTCCACACTGTAAAACATTTGTGTAACGTTATTCTATAAAACTGGTGGCAGCCTTGCTGCCTTCAAAATTTCTTTTTACAAATTTCTTTTTGCAATATCCAATATTGCATTTTTAAATCTTCTAGCCACCGTTCATTTTCAGATTTTGCCCCGTCGAAAAGAAAATTAAATTTAAAAATTGAAATTCAGTTTTTATATAAGCATCTTAATTGATTGATCTTTAATGTTTTTAAAATAATTTCAAACCTGAATTTTTACAGTTTATCTGTGTCAGGTGGCAGTTTCATTGCATAATAAGGTTTCCAGGAGTAATGACGATACGTTAAGGTTGTACCAGTTTTCGCGGCGTAGTTTTAGATTTTGTTTTGCGCACAAATATATCATTTGATACAGAAACTTATTGGCAATGTAATTAAGAAAGAATACTTTAGTAGATATGTATTCATAAAATATAATGGCGTGATTTCTTGACCAATACTATTTGGTGTATTACTCACCTGTGTGGGTAATAATGCCAAATGAACAAAACTACAAAATACAATGGAACAGAGGCATACAAGATGTTCAGTTTTTCAGATACCAACTCTATAAAAATTAACAAATTTCTCTAAAAATTGACATATTTCTCTTATTGATAATTAATTGATATATCAGAATGCAGTAATAATCATATGATGTTTTATTCGTATGACATGAAAAAATTACAAGAAATTGGAACATAGAAATTAATCATTACTATTTCAACAATGACTATAATGCTTTCTTGTGCATAAAACTAAAAAATTTAACCTCTCGGAGGTAGTTCCAGCACTGAAAAGAGTCAATTATTGCTCCGTACGTTTTAAACTTTAAACTACCTCATGAACGCAACCAAAATTTTTTAGAACATTTCCAATGCACATGAAATGCAACGTTTGGCCATTAAGTAATGATACCGATTCTGCAAAATCTGTCTATTGGAGGATTATTTTGCAAACATTTTTTATTCTGCCAAACTAGCCTCTTTCTACATTACTACACCGTAGCCAATAATTTTGCGACCCATATATGCCGGCTTGAAAGTCTTCATAAAGAATACTGTTCAGAACGTGCTTTATGTTTTTCTTCATAATTCTCCAGATTACCAGAACTATCGCATTTTATTCGTGGTTTAAACCGAGAAAATTGAAACAAATCTTCAGCGATTAAAGGTTCAGATTTTACAATAACTGGAGAATCGTTGCGATGCTGTGTTTTGTCAGGAACTGAGTCATATTGAAGAATATACTGGAACCAGCGTGTTACAAATTTTCCTATTTCAAGCTCTTCCGTGACAATTTAATCACAATCTCGCAATCATTCGGACATTCAACAGACGATCATACTTTAAAAGCATATTTACATTTGAGCCACATTGTCTGAAGTTCGAGAACTTGATAGATTGCCAGCGCGTTTTTCGTCATCGAAGACTTCTCTTCCGTCTTAGTATGCTTTGTGTGACATAAATACTTAAGCCATAGACAAAGAGTCCTTCCCGTAAGCTAATTTTAAAAAGCGAAGTCTCGCAGTAGTCAATCTGTTAAATTTTACTCACAAATTTATGGCGTATCTCTGCTCCACAATTTTCTTCATTTTTAAAAACTAACGTCACTTTTAAACACGTGTCATTTTAAGTGATCCATGAGCTGCAAAGTCTCAAAGCCAATTGATTTCTGCTAGAATCTGTAGCAAACAGACTCCATCGCCCGTATCCGATCGGAAGTTTCGGCCATTCGAACTTTTGCTTTTTGCGAAAAAAGCAAAAGATACTTTCTATACATAAGGGAAGACTATTTAAATTTATATAATAAACAGAATATTTCCTATTAAACATATAGTCTTCGAATCACAGATCTACCATGAATATTTAATGGCTAATATTTGACTCTTAAATGTTTCCTCCAGTGACAAAATCTTTAACTGGAACAAATTAACTTTTAGTGGTTCTGTGTAATTCCCTTGACTCAGAGCCTTCCTGCTCAAAACCCGAGAAATATATCCTTCCATCTCCACGAGTTTTTAAAATAATTTCACGTAATATTAGCTCTGGGTATTTTACCCCAGAACATCTTAATAATAATTATTTTGCAAATAAATCAATAAAAATTAATCAGAAATTATTTTTTAGTATGCATTTATAAATAAATTAAAGATTCCTCTATAAATAGATTAAAGAATATTAAAAACAAAAACAAACTTTACACGCAAGTTATTGAACGTTTTAAATATTTACATCATCAAATTAGAAAAAAAAAGTTTCAAATATGTTTCGTTTGAAAACTGCATCTCAATATACTCATTAACTATAGCTTTTAAAATAATTTACATGCATGAAGCATTTTAAAATTTATTTTTCAGACGAGGAGCTCGATTACAAAAGATTAATCCGTATGCATTTAAAATACTGTAAAGGTTCAGCACTTTTATACCGATATTTTTTTTAAGTAAAACTTCCTCTATAAGTATATAAATGAAAAAATATAAATACAACACAAATTTAACATACATTTATTTGAACTACGCGTTTAAAGCATCGACATGTTTAGAATCAAAAAGGCTGTTTTAAATAGCTAAATCCTGAGGGAATTTGTAGCATACAGTTAATAAGAAAATATCGCTTAATGCTTTTTTAGTATTTCTCATCAATCTAAATATAGTTATTGCATATAAAAAAATATTGGAGTTCAATAAAAAATGGTTTTAGTTGTACTTTGTTACCCGGAAATACTGGGGTAGTTGCCATACTTTGTACAAAAGTCATTGCACTTTTGAATGTATGTTCCTCACACAAATCTTTAGTTTTAACCGATTTAAACAAAACTTGCTATACTTACATTTTAGGACATCAGTACGATCATTTTGAAGTTGATAATTTTAAGAATCACTCCGGATCACTTTTCTCAAACACCTATCATTATTTATTATAATGGATTTTTTCCTAATGCGATTATTTTCCAGTTGCTAGTAAAAAAATCTCCCAACAGACAATATTTTTATGATTGATACTTTCAGTTAAATCCCAGTGTGTTAATTTGTAAAACGTAATGTGATTTTTTCGTGCGTGTATAATAAAAGAATTAAAATAAAGTTGTTTAATTGAAATATTACATTTATCTAAATGTGTATTTTTAGAGTTCAATTTTGTATTGTCGAAACCCTATACAACGGAAACCCGAAACAAAGGTTTTAAGATCACTAGACTCTTTTTAACCATGCAAGTATAATTGTACTATCTGTCCAGAAATATGTTTTAGAAACATCATGTTTCAAAGCCCTTAGCACTTTTTCATCAACTTAGATAGCCGGACTGTCGCAGAAAGTTCCAAACGCGGGATAGTGACATGCTTTAGAGGAGCTACTCTAGATTTATTGGTGAGTAGCTTAACAGAAGAATCACCATAAGAATTTGTAGATTTCAGGTAATTGACTGCACCATATGCAATTTCTGATGCGTCAGAAAAATCGTGTAATTCTATACAAATCGACTGCTCAATAAAGATGCATCTAGGAATATTGATCATATTTACAGTTTTTAAGGAAGTAAGAAAGTCATTCCATTCCTTATTTTCCTTCATAGGTGAATATTTCAATTGTTCGAAAGTTTATTAATAATTTCTTACTCAACTCAAAATTAAATACTCATATCTGGTTTTAAACAGTTTATTCTCATGAGAACACTCATCTCAAATTCTTTCGAATATAGATAATTTAACAAAACACAACTCTGATAAAAAACCGTAGCATTTTTTCACATATACTCATAAAAAACATTCTAATCAAACTCAAAAACAAAAAGAATATTGTTTCACACAGCTTAGGTAAAACTGAAAAAATAAACAGATAATGTATTTATCACAAATTATCGTTTGCACAGAAAACTTTTTACATTTTGAAATAATTTGGTATATCTTGGTTGCTAGGTGACACAGCCAGTAGAAAATTAAATAGTATTTTATCAAACATACCGCCCCTCTTAAAACCTTTGAGGGGGGTTTCAAACTAAAACACTGGAATTACAACCATTGTAAAAAATATAAATAACAGTACAATTAAATACAATATAAATGAGTTAAGTTAAGTTAACAGTTAAGTTAAATTTAAGCAAATATTTAAACAATTTTACATAATACATAATAAATAAAGAAATTTTACAATAATGTACACTTTCTTATAAAAACTGAATTACTTTTCAAGAGGTAATACAGCAATTTTGGATACTGCTCTTTTATATATTTCATTTGGGGTTTTTATATTTACAACTCTTACTTTATTATCATTACCAAAAAATACCTACAATTCTCCCTAATAACCATTTAGACACTGGAAGATCATCTTTCTTTATTACAGTTATATCTCCTATTTTGAGGTTGTTTTTTGATATCATCCACTTATGCCTTTGCTGCAATGTACTTAAATAACTATTTTTCCACTTTTTACAGATGGTCTGAACCATTTTAGTGGTCTTTTGCCATAAGTTAAGTCTATTATCTTCAATATTACTCAGGTCAGATTCAGCAATGGCATTAAGTGGGCGACCAGGAAGAAAATGTCCCGGGGTCAAGAACCTCCAAGTCATCAATATCTGTACTCAAGGGAGTAAGCGGGCGCGAATTTAAGATACCTTCAATTTGGACAATTATAGTTAACATTTCTTCATAAGTTAATTTAGAGTTGCCCACAACACGTTTAAAGTGATACTTGAAGGACTTGACTCCCGATTCCCATAAACCTCCAAAATTTGGAGCTGTAGGGGGAATAAATTCCCAAGCAATACCTTCAGATAACAATTAGTAAGGTTCTGGTCTAGTTTGTTTACCAATTCATGCAACCTTTTAAGCTCTACATTAGTCTTCACAAAATTGCCTGCATTATCACTGAAAATTTTTCGAGGTTTGCCTCGTCTGGCAAAAAACCACTTTAATGTTGCAATAAAAGCCTCAGACGTTAAATCAGTAACTAATTCCAAATGCACTGCCTTTGTTACCATACAAATAAAAATACAAACATAAACTTTATGAAAAATACCTTTACGTTGACCTTTATCTCTAATCAAAAATGGACCACAGAAATCAGTTCCTGTGTAATTAAAAACAAAGTCAACATTTATTCTTTCTTTTGGGAGCTCGCCCATAATTTGTTCTAACAATTTAGGTTTGGCCCTAAAGCATGTAATACATTTAGGTACAATTTTTCTGCAAATAGCCCTACCGTTTAAAGGCCAAAATTCTCTTCGAACACAATAAAGTAAATTTTGTGGTCCTATATGTAGATATTTTTTGTGATAAAACTCAATATGATGTGAATTTGTGTTTAGAAGGCAGTACATATGGGTGTTTTGGGGCATAATTTACCGTGCAATTTTGAAGATGACCTCCAACTCTGATTAAATTATTTTTATCCAAGAAAGGATTTAATGAAAGCAATCTACTATTTTTTGTTAACTCCTTACCCTTAGATAACAATGTGAATTCAGAACTGAACTCTTTTTCTTGAACAGATTTTATGATAAACTGCTCAGCTTTCTTCAATTCAGCATATGTTAACTTACCTGAATACCTTTCTTTTGGCTTCTTGACATTCTGAATGAACCTGAAAACATAGCTAAGAATTCTTATTAATTTAGCATAATTATTACTCAATTGCAAAAAGTAGTCAATAAAAGATGAACAGTCTGATATTAAAAGTGTAGTCTCTGAAAAAGTCTTTGAAGCTGTATGTTTAAGTTCACTTATGTATAGATCCTTATCATTTTGCTCAAGTTCAACAATATTTGGAGAATGTTCAGTTTGTTGTGTTAGGAATAGTGGACCCTTCCACCATAAGCTACTCTGGAGAAGTTTGTTTGGATCTACACCTTGTTTGGATCTACACCTCGTGACACAAGATCAGCAGGATTATCAGAAGAAGCCACATGTCCCCAATGACTGATATCAGAAAGATTCTGAATCGCAGCCACACGTGATGCCACAAAGGTTTTTAAGTCACACGGCTGTTTTCGAATCCAACATAATACAATAGTACTATCTGAATAATAGTAAACAGCTTCTTTAGGAACTTTTAAGGTTTTGGCAACCTTATTCATCAATTTGGCTAATAAAACAGCACCACAGAGCTCCAAGCGAGGAATAGTGATTGTTTTGATTGGTGCAACTCGACTTTTACTGCAAAGCAACTGAGAAATTTTCTCTCCTGAAGAATTTGAAGACACAGCATACAATGCCACACCGTAAGCTTTCTCCGAAGCATCTGAAAAGCCACAAATTTTAATTTGCACTGGATTATTTGTAAAAATGTATCTAACAGCACTTATATTGTTGATGGCTCTTAATGATTCTAAAAACTGCAACCAATCATCAAGCTCAGCTGTAAGGAGATTTTCATACCAACCAATTTGCAGTCTCCACAGTCTTTGTAGGAAAATTTTTGCTTTCGTCACAACTGGTCCAAGTAGACCCAAGGGGTCGAAAATGCGAGCAATATTTGACGCACACTTCTTTCAGTTATCTTGGTTTGCTCACGGAACGATACACTAAAAGTAAAAGTATCATCATTGCCATTCCAACAAAGTCCTAGTGCCTTAGTTTCACTCATATTTTAAAAAGTGTAATTCTCATTTTTAAAGGCTGGCTTCATTAATTCTGGATGGTTACTAAACCATTTATGTAAATTCATGCCGCACGTATTTAATAGTTGAATAAGCTCAATTTGCAATATCTTAGCCGATTTTAGGTCAGCTGCTCTAGTCAGGACATCGTCCATATAAAAGTCTGATTATACCACACCAGAAGCATACGGAAATTGAGATTCACCATCTATACCAAGCTGTTTAAGGCAGCGCATGGCTAAATAAGGGGCACTAGTTCTGCCATATGTGACTGTACATAGTCTGTAATATTTTATCTCACCATTTACAGTATCTTTCCAAACTATGCGCTGTAAATCACGTTGACTTTTATCGACAAGTATCATGCGATACATCATTTTTACATCTGCTGTAAATGCATAGAGGTGTGTACGAAATCTAAGTATTATGCTAAACAAATCATCTTGAATGACACCTCCATTCAGCTGTATGGAATTTAGGGATTCTCCTGATGAAGTTGCATGTGAACCATTAAAGACAACTCTCAATTTTGTAGAACTTTTATCTGGGCGATAAACAGCATGATGAGGTAGATAATTTGCATGTTTTGACTCATCTGTTTTCTCTACTTCCTCCATATGGCCTAACTCTCTATACTCTGCCATAAATGCGCAATATAATTCTTAAAGATTTGGATTTTTGACTAGCCTATTCCAAAGTGAATTTAATCTAATTTCCGCAAATTGCTTTGATTCTCCCAAAGAACTGGATCTTTTTTCAACGGCATTTGTACTATGAATTTGCCCGTTGTATCTCTCTGATGTGTGTTTATAAAGTGCGTGTCGCATGCTAATTCTTCTGTATTTCTCAATGGTGTACTTTCTTCTACTCTTTCAATTTGCCAAAATTTTTTCATTTCAAAATTTAAATCTGTTTCAGTAATTAACCCAGAATGTATTTGTTCCTGATCGTTACAATCGTAAACACTCCCACTTACTATGCAACCGAACACAGCATTTTGCAGTATTAATTTAGAATTTGGTAGCTTCATACGACCCACCTTTATCAATTCTAGAAATACTTCAGCTCCTAGCAAAAGATCTATTTTCTCTGGTCTATTAAATTCAGGATCAGCAGGAATAATAGACTCTGGAATTCCTGGCTCTGAAATATTAATATATTTCGAGGGCATAATTTGCGAAATCTTTGGGATTATAAGGAAATCTAACTCTCGGCTATAATCTCCCGAATTATTACTGATCAAGGCAGTAGTTTTATTTTTTACCGCTACAGAGGATCCACTTAAACACGATACCGAAACATTACTTTTTTCTTTTCGAATTCCTAATCTTTCAACTAACTGCAATGTTAAAAAATTGCTCATTGAACCATTGTCCAATAAAGCACTCACCGGAACTTTATTTCCGAATTTATCTCTCATATAAACAATAGCAGTGGAAAGAAGAACTGTTTTAACATTATTCGATCTCACATTTGTAGTACCAGTGAAATTTTGAATTTGGTTATTTAACTCAAATGGCATGGCTTCAGCATTTAATGTTGGTTTACTTTCATTCGTTGACAATGCATTTGGCACTTCCTTATCACTATAATTTTTTGTGTTTCCCACCTCATTGGAATTTTTCTCACGCCTATCAAAACAAAGAAGTATATTGTGGCGTTTCTGGCATTTTGAACACGAGAATGTCGAGTTACATATTTTGACGCGGTAGATTTCTGAAAGACAGTTAAAGCACATATTGTTTTTTTTAACAAATTCTACTCTTTCCTGTACATTAAATTTTTGAAATTTGGGACATTTAAAAACACTGTGATTTTCCTGGTTACATACAACACATTTGCTCATAATTTTCTCATTTAAACTCGCAACCATGGATGTTACCTTTGAAAAGCTATGCTTTTTTTGGTTTTCGTTTTGAAAATTTCGTTTTGTATTTACTTGTTTGGACGCACTTAGTGTACGCGCGTCGTCTCTCAAGAATTCTAGCAATTCAGTTAAACTCGGTAAATTATCCCGCTTAAGATGTCTTTCCCACCACATTTTTGTATTTACATCTAATTTTTGAGCCAAAATATAAGCAAACATAGTAGTAGAAAACCCCTCAACCTTTTGTTCTAAAATCTCTAACGACCTAATACATTCATTTGTTATATCTATTATATTTAATAATGCTGCTGGGGACTCATTCTGAATAACAGGGATATTTAAAAAACGTTTTAAATGCGCGTAAACTTGTTCTCTCGAATTTGAAAACCGTTCTTTCAAAAGCGGCCATTCAACTTCATAATTAGAATCCACACGAAAGGCATCTCCTCTCAATGAAGACTTCAAATATTGTAATTTCATTGCCCCTGACAAATTAGAATTTTCATGTACAGTAGCCTTAAATATATCCTTAAAAGAAAGCCACTCATGCAAATTACCCGTAAATACAGGAAGAGTTAACTTCGGCAATTTTATGTTATTTTCAGCCTTTGTGGCGTTTTCTAAATTAACAGTTTGCAATTTCATTTTTGATAACTTTTTGGTAAGTTCAAATTCCATTATTTGTAATATTTCATTAATTTCTTCGTTTTCCTTAATAAAATCCTCAATTTCATCTTCTTTACTTATCTTATAAATAGACTCAAATAACTCAGAAAAGTTTTTCTCTAATTTATTCCGTTTCTCCATTATGATAATTAATTCATATAATTCTAGCTCAGAATTCGATAATTTTTCTTTTAATTTTGTCAAGTTTGTTTTGAAAATTTTCTTTTTTGCTTTTAATTTTTCATACTCATTTTTAATGAATAAAAATTAAATGGGTGAACTTACCCCTCTTGACTCTTTAAAAGATGATTTCTAACATAGAAGAAATAGCAAAACAGCACAAAATATTCACCAGTTATCCTTCAGTCATTGACGTAGAACAACAACTCGCTGATTTTTCTCCGTAGAGAAGGACCATATGAATATTTCAATTGTTCGAAAGTTTATTATTAATTTCTTACTCAACTCAAAATTAATTACTCATATCCGGTTTTAAACAGTTTATTCTCATGAGAACACTCATCTCAAATTCTTTCAAACATAGATAATTTAACAAAACACAACTCCAATAATAAAACCGTAGCATTTTTTCACATATACTCATAAAAAACATTCTAATCAAACTCAAAAACAAAAAGAATATTGTTTCACACAGCTTAGGTAAAAACTGAAGAAATAAACAGATAATGTATTTATCACAAATTATCGTTTGCACAGAAAACTTTTTACATTTTGAAATAATTAGTTGTATCTTGGTTGCTCGGTGAGACAGCTAGTAGAAAATTAAATAGCATTTTATCAAACAATAGGAAGATAATCAATCCAGTCTATTTTAAGCAACCACAACTTTTGCAAAAACACCTTGGCCCTTGTAATTATGGGACCTATCAAACCCAAAGAACCAAAAATTCTTCCAATTTGAAATAACACTCATCGTTTGGTGTACAAATTACTTCGTTCGATAATCAAGTTAAAGCCAAAACTATTTGGTTTAGATTTTCACAGTAACCCCAAAGTTTTCATCACATTAGAAAACGAATTCTCCATTTTTCCCCTATCACATAGAAGAGAGACATTATTTACGGCCCATTTACGGAGATTCATGCCTCCTCTGTTTAACAAGGATATCAGCTGTTGTTGAATTTCTTTAGCTGTGTCAAGATCATTAGCCCCTATTAATACACTATATGGCCATTGATTATTGGACACTTGCTATTTCAGACATTTTGTTAAATATCTAGAAAAATACATGAAGAATTATTTCGAAACTCTTAGTGTATAAATGTAATAGTATACGTCATACATCTCCGTGAAGATTTTTTTTCCCGAAACTCTATAGGGGACCGCCAACAAATTAAAAAAGAATGAATATCTTTTGAATAACCCTGTCAAAACTAATGTAGCAAAAGCGCTCAAACTCTAGATTATGATTGAATGCCTTATTGTAATACGCCTTGTCCATTTTTATGCAAATAGCATGCATACTCGCAGAGTAATTAAGGTTTTTATAAAAATGGTCCCAAATTTTTCCAAGTTTTTTTCCTTATAATTTTCAGAGTTCTTAATATAAAAAATATTTTTTTCAGAAAATATGACAAACAACATTGCACACAGTACCCTGTAATCAGAATTAAAAAATAATCAAAATTGTATACAAAATGAGTTGGTTAGCTAAATATTTTTTTACTGCGCATGCGTCAACGATATCAAAATTTCATTTGCATATTATGTTAGCTAAATGTATAGAGCAACTTTTGTGAAAGTCACAAAATCATAACTTGAAAATTCTGAAAATAATCGTCAACTGAATAAGTTGAAAATTCGTTATTCTCAAAATGAAGCAAAAACAAGAGGGGTTGTATCCATATATTCATTGATTAGTGTCAATATAGAATACACAATACGGGATGTACTACTACATTTGGATAAAATCCCTCATTTTTTTGCTTCATTTTGGAAACAACGGATTTTGTTCTTTTTCTATAAACGATTACTTTCAGAATTTTCAAGTTATGATTTTGAGACTTTTACAAATGTTGCTCTATACATTTAGCTAATATAATATGCAAATGAAATTTTGATATCTTTGACGCATGCGCAGTAAAAAATTATTTAGTAAACCTACTCATTTTCCATACAATTTTTTTTATTTTTTAATTCTGATTACAGGGTACTGTGTGTAATGTTGTTTGTTATATTTTCTGAAAAAAATATTATTTTATATTAAGAACTCTGAAAATTATAAGGGAAAAACTTGGAAAAATTTGGGACCATTTTTATAAAAACCTTAATTATTCTGCGAGTATGCATGCTATTTGCATAAAAATGAACACAGTGTATTACAATAAGGCATTCAATCATAATCTAGTGTTTGAGCGATTTTGCTACATTAGTTTTGACAGGGTTATTCAAAAGATATTCATTATTTTTTAATTTGTTATCGGTCCCCTATAGAGTTTCGGGAAAAAAATCTTCACGGAGATGAATGACGTATACTATTACATTTATACAATAAGAGTTACGAGATGATTCCTCATGTATTTTTCTAGATATTTAGTAAAATGTCTAAAATCGCAAGTGTCCAATAATCAATGGCCATATAGTGTATATCATCCATGTATGTATCTTGCAACAACACATTTGCAGCTAAAGAAAACTCATTTTCTTCATCTTTTGCTAATTGCATCAAAGTTCTGGTAGCTTAAAAAAGGATCACTAGTCGTGCCGTAAGTCACTGTGCATAACCTATACACTTTTACTGGCTCATTCACATCAGACTTAAATAAAATTCGTAATAAGTTTCTTTGACTTGGATTTATTAGTATCATACGATACATTTTGTTTATGTCTGCTACAAAAATGAATTAGTGCTTTCGGAATAGCAACATTATATAAAATAACTCCTCTTGGATTGTTCCTCCGTTATACTGTAAGCCATTTAATGATTTCCCTAAGACGTTTGGGAAGTCGCATTAAAAACTACGCGTAATGGTGTGCTACTTGACTCTGCTCGAAATACACAATGATGGGGTATGTGATAAGTAATTTCTAGCTCTTCAGATTCTATTACTTCCTCCATATGACCCATACTTAAATAGTCTGCCATAGATGATTTATAAAGATAATTTAATTTAGGTCCTCTAACTAAGCGATTTCATAATGAATTAAAAATTTTCATGGCTTTTCGCTTTGATTCGCCAAGACAAGACGGTTCTTCCTTTAGTGGCATTTTCACCATATATTGTCCATTTCCAGTTCTAGAATAATTTTTCAAAAAGTGCTCTTCACAAATGTTTGACTTTTTAGTTTTAGAAATCCCAGACTCTCTCTCTATGTTTTCCAATTCCCGAAATTCTTTAATTACCTTTTCTAACTCCAAATTATCTGTTACCAACCCACAATGAGTACAACTTTTTCCCCTAGCCGGAAGGCTTCCACTAACGATATAACCGAAAACACTGTTTTGCAACGCAATTTTAGTATTTAATGTTTGTGGATAAATTTGACCTAGTCTTAAAAATTCATAGAAACTTTCTGTACCTAAAAGCAAATGAATTGGGCATGGGACATTAAATTTTTCATCAGCCAATTTGATGTTATTTAACAATGGAATAGAAATATCAAGCGATCTAGACGGCGTAAACTCTGTAATTTTCGGAACGACCAAAAAATCCAATTTCAAATTAAAATCCTTATCTCTATTCGAAATAGTTGTGTTAACCCTAGATCTAGCATTCAGCGATAAAGTATTTATGCCTGAAATAGAAATGTTAGTCTTTTCTCTTTTTAAGTTAAGTTTATCTACTAATCTTTTATTCATAAAATTAGAACTTGAACCTACATCTAATAAACCTCGTACTTCATGAAAATTACCAAATTCATCTTTTATTAAACAAACAAATATGCTAAGTAACACAGCTTTTAACTCATTAGCCAAATTACATGTCGTTGAAAATAAATTGCTCTGATTATTAGCTTGGAAAGACTGGAATACTGGAGCCGAAACATCTAAATTAGATTTATTACAACCATTGTTTATAAGACTCATTTTCTGTGAAAGTACTTCTTGATTGTCAACTTTATTTATTTTTTGTTCCTTAGGGAAATGGAGAGTTAAATTATGTCTTTTTCGATAAATAATACAAGATAATATAGATTTACAATCAACTACCTTATGGTTCAGAAGACAATTAAAACAAAGTTTTTTTTTTGCCTTTATTAGATCAACTCTATCACTCACAGACATATTTTTATAAACAGGATATTTATGTAAAGGGTGACTTTCATTGCATGACAAAATACACTTAGAATTTTTAACATTCGTTAGAAAACTTTAGAAAGTGGTTTGGAATAATATTTTTTATTACTCGATCTAGAACAATCAGCATCAACGACGGATTTCCCTTTTGATGTATAATATAAATCTTTCTCTCTCGATAATTCAATTGGTCGAAACCAAGAATCTCTTGCCTAACATTTATAAAACACATAACATCCTTATCAAGAGTCTGACAAATTTTATCAGGAATCACTAACTGTTTTAGACTTTCAAAATCTGTCAAATTTCTCAATTTTAAATAATAATCCCAACTCGTTGTTAATCGGGATGCGAATTGTACATATGTTTTATTAGATTGACGTTGTGCTTTCCTAAAATGTTCTAAGCAAGTTTGTGGAGTCGGTTCAAACTCTCTAATTACTATAGCTTTTACTTTAGAATAATCCTCTAATTCCTCATCTTTAATGTATGTAATAACATTTGTTGCCCTTTCCCCTAACAGATTTAGAAGAATTTCAGATTTATACTTTTCTGAGACACTTTTCGAAATAAAAGCCCTTTCCAATGACGAAAAGAAATAACCCCAACCTTCCGGTCGCGTCGGAATATTAATTCTAAGTGTTCTTATACTTTTAATGAGAGAGTCTAAATATTCTATACTTTCGATTTTCTCAAAATTATTCGCGTTTGCACTTTTTTTCTCTGTTTGGGCTTTAGCCAATACAAGCTCTAATTTAGTACGTTCTAAACGTAATTTCTCAATTTCTAAAACCTTTGCTTCATCATTTTTCCTTTCTTCTATAATATTATTCGCCATATTTTTTACCATTTTAATATGTGTCTTATATTTATAAGTTTCTTTAATTAGGTTCATTAAATCATAATTAATTAATTTTGAATCTGAAATGCCAATTCCTAATTCGAAGGCTATCCTTAGATAATTTTCTTTTTTAGCACTTTTAAACATATTTATAAATAAGTTTCACAATAAAAGAATAAATAAAACAATTTAACATGCCTTCAAAAAATGAAAATGTAATCCGAAGAACTAGATTACGGCAGATTTTTGTTGTTTATTTTTTCCCTTTATTCTTCTCAAATAACAAAACGTTCTTTTCATTTTTTTTTCACGGCTGATTACGCAACATCGTTTGACGAAAGATCATAACTTTTGTTCTAATTCTTATTTTTAAGTCACAACAGTGAGCAGTTGCATATTATTTCGAAAAAACATCTTTCTTTCTCAATTTCACAAGATTGAAGTAATACCAATTATTTGATTAAAAACAAATAAACCAACACTTTATATTTTTGCTCGTAAAATCGTAACTCGAATGTTGAAAGAATGAAATCTTAATACGCACTTTACTGCTAGTTTCTCCGGCTCGATGGGGGGACCAAAAAATTTGGACCCGGCGTTAGCTCAGTTAATTAGTCAATTCACTTACCACAATAAAAGTTCTCTGTCGACTGTAATTCTCTATAAACTCTAATTCACAACACATAAAAATATACGAGAGCCGATATTTACACTACTCCTCGGATCGGCATTTCGAAAACAAATCAAGTTATTAAAAAACAATTTATGTAGATGGCGGCAACATAATATAACTACTTTGTTGTCAATATAAGGGCTAAATCATGGCATGAGATATTATGTTCTCAAAACTTTTAGTGAGAAGGTGTATATTTTCAAACCATATTGCACTTGTCAGCCTAACAATTTGACGTTTCGAGTAGTTTTCTTTGAACTTGGACTGACTTCTTATGGATAATCAGCCATAACAAAAACTATAACCACCCCATTTCCTGAAGTGCAAATTTTCATTTACAACTTCTGCGTATAATTGAACAGGCAGGAGATGTTTTGGTGTGATTGACCTAATTGTATACGAAAGTAATGCTACATGGATCTTTATCAAGTCGTGGCATGATGCATATCTAAAACAGATCGAATTATCTGCTATATCTCACTTGTAATTTATCGAGTAAACAAGATTTACACTATTGCTTTTAAATTTGCATAAAATCATCGATTTTAATTCACTCCTTGTTACTAAAAAATGTCGTAGGTACTTCAATTACGCATTTTTCAAAAAACATACTTCATTTAAACAAAAACAAATTAAAAATATTCTGTAGTGTTTTGAAATTTTTTTATGTTCATTTCTTTTACTTATGCGTATATAGAAATTACTTTTAGTCACTCAGTATTTATATGTTGCATCCGACTGCATTAACATTGTAATGACCGCATTAACGGAAAAAATTTGTTTTTGATAATATATGAAAAGAAAAACCTATCTTCTCGAAATGTATTATATGTATAGATTGATATATTTTCAATAAATTTTCTATTTTTATTTAATGGTACTCATTAAATTTTAAAAGACCTTCCGGAAGTAAATTGATATTCATCAATGCTACAAAAAAATTAAGTAAAATAAAAGCATTTTTCTCATTTCTAAATGCTTTGAAAGTGTCTTTGAAACTTTTAGATCTTGAGGAGAAAAAACATTTTTCACGATAATAATCAATATTTTACTGTCAAATTTTAATTCCTTTTTTCGTTTTTGGCCGCTTTTCAAAAAAGTTTAAAGTATTGGTAGAAGTAAGCCACAATTTAAAGATAATGAATTTACAAATTATGACAGTATCATTAGTAAAAAATATATGTCATAGATACATTTGTCATGTAGAATCAATTTAATTTAATTATATTTTAAGTATTATTTTTAAAAGAGATTAATCCAAATGCTACGTGTGAAAAATCTACAAATCGTGATAAGAATATACCGACTTGTCAGAATCTACTTTATATTAATAAAAATTATAACAGAGGTGGTGGCATCTTGTAAACTCGTGGGAATTCAAGATGGCGGCTGTTATTCAAAATTGAGTCATTTACTGAATTATTTTATATATAATCAAATAAAAGTGCGTTTGGTATCAATTTTGATGTTTTTAAAATGAAAATTTCGTTTTTGACAATTTTCAAATTAAATGAAAAGTGTTTATGAATTCTTTGATTTGCCTGTCAGTTTGTCTGCCGGTCCATGTGCCCTTTATCTTGAACAAATATACTCGGATTACTATGTAATTGATGTACATTATTTATATTTACAATGGAATGTTCGGTATTGAAAATGAAATCAATATAATTTACAGTTCCTGTACAGGAATATTCAAAAGAATCCGTTTACATTACATGGCGTATTTTATTTTTGTTTCAAAACATGAAACATAATGAAATTTACATATATCTCAGAGATTCTCTTCAAGGTGCTTATTAAGGAAAATAGTGTGTAGAGCATTCATAAGTCATTCATATACAAGTACGTACAAAAAACTTCAGCAATGATACTCTCGATGAGAAATAATTTCTTTAAAATGTGTTTTTCGGTGTGCTACTGTTTTTTATTATTTTTGTTTTCATGTTACATAGGGCGTAAAAATTTTATAGATCATATACAGAGTTGCACAAAACGTCTGAAATATATTTCAATTTACTGATGGAAACTGCTAAAGCGGTTTTTGCAACTGCGAAAGGTGTTTCCGAATTGAAATAAATTTTGCATACTTACGAATTAAATGATTGTTCAAACTGAAAAATATCACGCAAAATGTCTAGCACGATTTCAATGTCTCAAACTACTCAAATTTTAGAAGAAAGTACACTATTCAAATATGTCAGAGTGTAGTTTTCGCAGAAATGATAAACTTATAGAAAAAATATGAAAGATTCAAATTACATTCAACCAGTTCCTAGCAAAATATATAAGAAGCGATTAACTCAGCTTATAATAACATATAGGCAATTGTCTTTGCTTAATGTACACATTTCACGTTTACTACAGATAACTCACATTTCTCATATATGACGTCTTGCATGCCTGGTAGAGTCTATTTTAGCATATGATAAAATTGTTGATGACGTTATGCTGAAAGCATGTAAACATGATATCGATAAAGGTGCATTTTCTTTATTACATGTCGCGAAAATGGTAACAAAAGATATGCTTCAACATGGGAACTCATTCGACGGTGAAATAAATCACAGTGTAAATCCATGATCCATGATAGGTATTGTAAATATACTATTAAATAGTAAATATTGATATCGATGAACTTGTTATTCAACCGTCTCTCAATCGTATCAATTTTTTTAAACGCACAAGCACGTAAATCCAACCGTAGTATAAATATATTGAGGCATCGAATTTGAAATGCAACTCGTTTGGCAGATTATATGAGTTTTTCAGGATTTGGTAAAACACAAAAGAAAAAACTAGAGAGAGGATCTATTTACTTGAAATTTCAATCTCGTATCATCGTGTGCAGCAACTCTCAGCAACCAAGTGTGTAGCTGTAAATGTAAAGTACAAAAAATAAAAGTTAGTGTGTTCTGAACTATGACAAGGGATTTTTACGATTGCAACATACGATAAATGATCGCAATCGCAGTAGTTCGTTCTCAGAGAATGCCTGTCTTAGAATAAGTGTATAATTATTTCCAAATCTAACACCTTATTGCTTAGGAAGTGTAAGGATTCTTAAGTAATTCTAATTTATAAGACAATTGCCTCCAAAAAATGAAGTGTTCGCCCTCTGCCAGAATAATTTGAATTTTCTATAGTGTTACCAGTATGACTACATACAAAAGAACCTATTATTTCAAATTGTTCTGAAGCATTATCCGATTTCATACCTCCAAACAATACAGGTATGAAAAAACGAGAGACTGCCTAGTTGAAACCCATCTTAAATTAAGATACTAATAATATTAGGAATTATGTTTCGTTGGCGGCTTTTCAAACAAATAATCCAACAATTTCAATGTCATTCGAGGAATTTACAACAAATTTACCATTATTCTATCTAAGACTCTACAGCAGTTCAACGCAAATAAATGCCCATTACGGTCACTGCCTAACCTTTTTTTGAAATTACGAAATTGATACAATAAAATTGTCTAGAAACAAATGATGTTTGATGCAATTCATACTGAGCAAGATTTTCTCCGAATGTTAGGAGAGAAAATGTCAGGAAGTAAGTAATTTGGTGCATTTTCTCATGCTGATATAGCACCTTTTAGTGCCGCAGAAAAATTTCTTAAAATAACCCATGTAACACTTCTATAAAATTATATTTTTAAACGCTTTCAATTTATTAAATAGAATGGAACTTTCCAGCTTATTCAGAATATTATAATAAAACTTTACATTTAATAAGGCGAAAAATGATGTCAAAATAATAAATTTATAAAACGAATAACGCACTTTAAAATTCAATTTCAGAGATTCTCATCAAAAGGCTAAAAATGAATTCTGATTTTTTTCAGGTCTATATATAAACTATATATTTATCATATAATGCACTGCATGCTAAAATTTAGTTTAATTATTTAGTACTCCTATTTTTTTAATTATTTATATATCATTTATTTATAATTATTATTTGTTATAATTATTAAATTTATCATCTATTCATTATTTCTGTATATTATTTATTTCATTTCTACTATATTAAAAATATATATATATTCATTTTTTGAACATTGTACACAAATATACTTTTTGTGGAAAGTCTTTCATGCATTTATATTACTTTTTTATTTAAAAACAAATTGTTTACATTGAAATTATTTCTGTAAAACAATCTTATAATTATCTTCCTATTCAGAATGTCTATCATATTTTTAGAACGGAATATAATTCACACAACTTTAAAAATATAAATTCGACTAGATCGATTCAAAATGCGTTTTTTTTTTAAATCTCAAAGTAAATAATGTATTCTGAACCATAACGAAATTCAAAAGAAAATATTCTTCAATCCAAACAGTTTCTCTTTCGTCAAATTCTGCCCAATAAATAAAATGTAATGAATTATTTTCACGTACTTTTAGTCAGGTTTTAACATTTTTACTTTGCACTATCGGAAATTGATTTAGAAAATAAATGCTCCTAAGAGTTTGAAAGAAATTTTATGAGATACTGAAAATATAATATGAATGGAAATGAAATTTTCTAATTATATCAAGCCTTTCCAGTATTAAGATGTAAGTTCATAATAAATGTTTTCATTCATTTAAATCCGATATAATTTCAATGCTTTTAATTTTGCATTTAATAAACAAATGTGATTTACATTGCACGAATTATTAATCATGATGTTGAAAAAATAAGTAAAAAAATGATTTTCAGTATACACACACAGACATTCATATATATGTCAAAATTTTCATACAGATTTAAAGATGTTGTTTCAGCGTTATACTATAAATCAAATTATGTATATACAAATTAAGAATACTAATGAATAATTTATTTGTTAAAAAAGAATTATATGGTCTAAATTAACCTTTTAAACGCCGCACTATGATCGAAACATAACACAAACTATTTATTGGTAAAAATCCTATTAAAACTCAAATATAAGCACTATGAGTAATTTTTTTTCTCAAAAAAAAATTTTTGTGCATGATTTCTAACATGTTCCAGAAGTGGAACATTGGCGGGAAACACTTAGTTTTTTCACATGTTTTTTATAAAATATAATAAATTACATTTCAATTAAAATCTTTATTTCTGTGCACAACCTTTTCATAATAATCAGTAATTTTATAAGCATACTTCAGTAATAACACATGTTAAGCATGTAAATAGCCGGGCTTCGCCCATCCAGCCTTCGTTTGACTTAGAATTACAGCAAGAATTCAAGCAAAATTATTCAAAAATCCTTTCGAAGCGTTTACAAAAATGCTTTTCCATTAACTTTATAAATAAAATTACATAGATAATGGGCAGTAATTATTGTACAGTTTACAATTATTTATCAATGATACAGAAAAAAAGAAATATATACAAAAACTGAGAAAGAAAATAATAATTATGTCTGTACTAAAATTGATATCAAAATAATGAAATAAATCAAAATCTAAAAAATACAAAACAGAAAAAACTTACCAAAAATTCTTAAAATATATATATATGTATCGTACTTTACTTTTGAGTCCTACATTAAATCTATTGTCCATGGTAATGAGGAAAGCATTTCTCATGCAGTCTTTTTTTACACTCAAAACACTTTTTTTTTGGTGTTCTTCTGGCATACCGCACATCGTCCTTGTGTTGATGGCACAAGATAATGCGCATCGGATTGTCTCAAAGATACAGAACAATGTGCCCGAGGTCCAGGAGCAGAATGGATTTTTGATTTCATCCGAAGTAAGTGCAAAGTGACTTCTCTCCGGAAATTGAGGTGTGACAGTTCTGTTGTTGTACCTTTGTGTAAATGTAAATGTAAAATCCATCCAGCTGCAACTGCCATGTTTAGAGCATTGCTAAATAGATTCCAGTACCATTTTTTACTTCTAAACATAGGTCTATATGATCCAAGAAGTCTGTCTAGCAAATCGACACCTCCCATTCCCTCATTATACATTTTAATCAGATGTGGCTGAGGAACATCAACTTTCTTCTTTTTTGCACGACAAAATCGCTTAGTTTTAGAAGTAGGCTCGTGTGTGGAATAATTGGATGCAATAGTTACTACAGCACTGTCTTTCCAGCGGCAGACATAAACTTGACCATCACTTCGGTACTCGAAATTTCCCCTTTGCCACTTTGAGGCTTCTTTTGGTGATTTGAGGGGACATCTACCCGTTCGAAATTCTCGAATTGTGCCTGTTGCTTTGAAACCTTTTTCAGTCAGCTCAGTAAACAGTTTATATGACGAGAAAAAGTTATCAAAAAATATTTCATGTTTCTCAGGATTTTTAACTGAAGATAAAAGCTCCCACACCACTCTAGATCCAAGAGGTGAATTTTCTGAATCTGTGCTTTTTCCACTATATATTCTCATAGCATACGGATAGCCACTGCTGGAACACAACATCCATATTTTAAATCCAAACCGTATTGGTTTGCCCCGTATAAACATTTTGGCTGAATGATGACCGTAATAAGGTACCATTGATTCGTCTATACTTAGCTTTGAATGAAATATACCAAACTGCTGAAGATTTTTTTCCAATTCTGCATAAAAGGGAGATATTTTTCCCAATTTATCTCCTAATTTCAAGGTAGTATTATCTATGATATGAAATTTTTTTTAAGCTTTCTAAATTTATTTCTGGGCATTACTGTGGAAACAATTGGAACCGATAAATCTTCTTGAGTGCTCCAGTATAAATCTTCTCCGGGTACTTGGTGATATCCGCTAAATAACAACAGGCCAAAAAATTGACCTATATCATTTTCATCTACATTTAAAATATCTCCTTTTTGAGACGCATAAAGTGTTGTCATATTTTCTAAATGCTGTAAATATTCTACTGGAATGAACTTGTGAAATATTTCAACAGGAGATAATGTAACCAACTCAGGAAAACTTTCAGAAATATTCTCTACATTATCAGTTTTTAGAATATTTTTAAAATGTGCATTTTTTTCCCAGCGGTGTTGGATTTTTTCCTCTTTTGACGTTAGTTTCGCTTCAAATTCGGCCTTTCTTTTGACGTTGAAGGTACTTCTGTATCAAATGGAACTTTATTAGAAATATCAGTGTTTTCTCTTTTTGTGGCAATTTCAATTTCACCACAAACATCTGCTGGTAAAACAGGTTCAAAAATGTCCTCATTTATATTTTCTTCGTCCGTTAAATCTCCACTTTCGTCTGGTGGTAATTGACAAATGTCAATACATTCCTCTTCAGAGTCATCTGATAATTCATGAAAATATTCTAACGCCTCTTCTACAGTTCGAAATGGCTTTGAATGAGACATCTCGTCTCTCTGACGTATCCTAACTAACTGAAGAAAATCCCCGAGTGAGGTAAAATATAAAATAATTCCTTATCATGCTATTTTCCAATATCACCCCTTACATTCTAACTTTCTTGAGTCATAAACAACAACTAACTATCAACAAACACACGTGTTTGCGCCGTCAGTAATCCTCTTCAGATCGGAGACCGAGTGTGGGGGAGGGAGAAGGGGGGATGTAAGGGACAGGGTGTGGCGAGCGGGGGAAAGAGAAAGTTTATCACAGTAATAAACATCTTCTGTTGACACTTAGTAAACTGCCTCGTATTCGGAAACTTTTTATCAGTAATTGCATGCGCTGCAATCAGGAAAAAATATTATGTTGAAAAACTAACCTTTACACGCCAATGTTCCATTTATGGAACATGCAATTTTTTAATCTAAAAAAAGCAATTAAAATCAATCTTTTTTTTAATAACTTGTGTTCTACGAATAAAATGATCATTTTTACGTGCTCTCACTTAGTTATAAACATAATTGTTAAAATTTGAATTTTTTACAAATTTATGAATTTTACCCAACGAAAAGTCTGAAAAAAGGCTTAAATTACGATTTTTTTCCTGAGACATGATTTATTCTATCAATAAAATTTCGATGCCAAAAAATCAATCCATACTTTCTTTTTAAATACTAATTTTTACAGGGCAATACGATTAAAAATGTATTTTTTGTAGAATTTTGAATTTGATGTTCCATTTATGGAACATTGGCGTGTAAAAGGTTAATATATTTCTAAAAATCATACTGTTCAATCAATGATATTATAGTTGTATATTCCGCAGGAGAAGTTTAAAGTTGCAGTAATATTTGCTTTAATAAAACTGAGATTTATATTTCAATATTTCTAGCAATATTCCAAATGGATACATGTTAAAATATATTAGACTTTAATAATGATTATCGATATATTTTATTAATACATAAATCATTTTTACTTAAGAATTTATGAACGGTATGATAAAGAAATTCGGAGAATGCATTTATAAACCAAGTATTTAAATCTAATTAAAGAAAAATGATTTCCGTTGTTTGAAACAGGCTTTACCAAGTATTCCTAAACAACATTTCCTAAAAAAAAGCACGAAAAAAATGTGCTATTGCCTTGACTCAATTAATTAAATTCTTATTCAATATTTACTTCGTTTTAGAAAGAAGTAGTTCAAACAACTATAACTGCACTTTTAATGTACACTTTTTAATGTTTCATGATCTCTGCAAATTTATGTCACTATGGCATAACATTATATAGACATAATATACTTGAAGTAATCCAGTAAAATTATACACTTGATTTTCATTCTTAACTCTCACAATTATGAAAATGGTTTATCTATATTTTTATCAAAAGTACTTTTGGGTTCTATATAATGTGATATGCTCCCAACAATTTAAAAAAATTTTCACAATTTATGTGTAAAAAAATTACACAATTTTAGTCAGTAATATTGCTCAGAGTGCATTTGAGTCGCTTATCTAATGAGCATACTTCCCTTGATATCATCTATTCTCACTCGAAGCACATTTAATTTATTAATTTTGCTAACGTATCAGCTGAACTATTACATGTACTATGTATGGAAAAGTCTCTTTATGACACAGGCTGAGACGCTCTGTATTTATGATGTGTGCATGGAGCGTATAGATAAGCGTGTTTCATCAATTTCAAAGAAATTTTATTGCTGTATGTACTTTTTCTCCTGTTAAATATTATCACATTTTTGCTGATTCTGCGACATCTATATAAATATATACAATAATACAACACAATTACCGAATACACACACACAGATATATATATATATATATATATGTGTGTGTGTGTGTGTGTGTGTGAATATATGTATAATGTTCATATTTTTGCTTTTTTAAACCCATTTCTGACAAAATTCGACGAAATAAGATAATTTTCTGTAAAATACCACGCAGAGCACCTTTGATGAATTTGTGTGCTACTCATAGTTTTGAGGTTTATGGATTTTTGTTCGTTCCATTTTTGTAGTTTTCTTCGTAGTAGTAGCAACTTTTAATTTATTCTTTTGTTTATTTATTTAAATTATATATTTTTGATTTCAATTTTATTATGTATATATACAAATGTGTGTATATATATAAGTAGAAGAATTTAACACATAAAAAATAAGTGGTGCAAATTTTGTAATTTTTTAACATCAGTACTATTTATAGTCGGATTTCAATAGATTTGATTTGATAATATTTATTATTATATATATATATGAAAATATAGAGAAAAATTGAGAAATTTGACGATTAAGTGCAATTCAAGCTAAACAGTGATATTTGAATTATATAATATTTTTATAAAATGCTACAATAAAAAATTATCAGCCAACATACTTTATCAAAATTTACAATTCAGAACAGTTTAATTTTAACATAAATTTCAGTTCTATGGAAAAATTCCTTAATTGCACTGCAGCAGTTTAGCGAAAAAAATATATGGATATATATTAATATTTTAATCATCTACGACTCTAAAGTAATTTCAATTTGCATCTTACGGCCTTATGTAATTTTCTCTATATCAAAACATAAAAGGCAATGACTTTAACAACTGGAATTTTCCTTTTAATCCATAATTCAATTAGAAGAGTTTTAGAAGCTAATGTTTCGTGAGATATTTAATTTGGAAAAACCTCTTAAATCGCGGAATAGGGATTCGTGGAACTTATTTAAATGTTTTCATATTACATACTTTTAATTAATACAAAACTTTTCAGAGTTTTGTGAAAAGTTATTCAAAAATTAATTTAATTAATAAGCATTATATTTGTCTTAATGCAACATTTTAATGTTTATTCTGATTATTTTCACAGCTAATGATTTCCAATGAAGAGTGAGAGAAAAGTTGATTTAAATTTTAGAAAATTTTAATCACATCGAATTTGTGTAACAGAAAAATGGTTTTTTAATTTCGAAATCTTCTAAAATAAATGAGGATTATTATTATTATTTAGATAATTGAAAAAAAAAACAGTTTATTTATTTTAGTGTTTTTTGTGTAAAAATGTAAAAACGAAGTTGCTTTTATCAATTGGAAAATATAGCTAATAACGTTTTCGATGAATAACTGTTACATTTTTTACCCAACCGAATCGTTTGAAACTTCAAATATACAATTATTGCTATTTTTGTCGTGTAATTTCAAATTTTATGAAAATCGGATATATAGTTTATTTATAGGAACAAACAAAAGTATTGCGTTACATTACGATCAATGGAGAAAAAATACTTTCAAGTGCATTTTAATGATCACTCTTTCGAATGTAACGCAATTCATGTGCATCTATGAAATGTATAATAAAATATACATTTTGTACAATCAATGGTTGAATTTTTTTTTAAATTATTATACAGAATCACATAAAAGAGTAATATTATTTCATTATATAGGG
Source organism: Maratus speculifer (assembly GCA_964019185.1). Classification (NCBI taxonomy): domain Eukaryota; kingdom Metazoa; phylum Arthropoda; class Arachnida; order Araneae; family Salticidae; genus Maratus; species Maratus speculifer. Next base: position 160,570,946 of record OZ025294.1, on the reverse strand, counting down.
GAAAATATTGTTTGGGCGCTTTTTAGTTAAACTGTTAAATAAAACTATTTTATATTTTATGAAATTGATATACGTTTACAAAGTTTACTGCAAGTTGTTTTCTGTATAAATGAAAGTAGATAGTATATACAAGGAGAATACAAAAGATTTCAGCCCCTATACTCCACCTGAAGTACTGTTCACTATTACACAAGCACCTGCATAATAAAAAAAACAATATATCAAGAACACATTTTTGAAACACAAATGAAAACACAACATCATTTGCTACGCTTGACGTCCAATTTCCATACTTGCCAACCTCCGGCTTTTTGTAAATCAAGAAAACGGATTTTGAACCGGAAAATTTGTTAAATTAAACGGATCTTCCATTAAATATCGTTCTCATTTGAAACCTATTTAATTTGATTCGCTAAATAAATTTCTGGTTCCAAATATCTTTCTGTGATTTATAAAAAGCCGGAGGTTGGCATGTGTGAATTTCCGACTTGTTTTAGATTAACGTACGTTTCATTGTACAAGCGGAAGCATTTTCAAAATCATTCCTGATAAAAATAATTTCTTAAAAATGTTTAATAAAGAAGCCCTTGATAAATAATATTACACGATCTCATGCATGATGAAAATCAGTGTCAGCGTAAAATAAAATGAAAATATCAGCATGAAAAGCAGGACATTTAAAACTAGAATTAAAGAATAAATGGTAGACATTAAATACAACAAGATAACAGAAGATTTGGACAAATTGAACAAAAAAGAAGCTTTAGAGTTTGATTTTAAAATATCCCCCAAGAAGTTGGAATAATGCACTTTTATACTGAAATGAAAGAACATATTATTTACCTCGTATACTTTACCTTACATATTACTTGCTTCAAATAACATTACCTCGGAATATTATTAGAACTTGAAAAACAATTTTACGAAATCTCATGCATTGTGCGTAATCTAAAAATAAAATTAAAATGTAGGTATGACAAGCAGAAAATATAAAACCACAATTAAAGAACATATAGAATACAACAAGAGAACAGCACATTTGGACAGATTATGCAAAAAATAATCTTTTGAGATTGATTTTAAAAATATCACAAAAAATGGAATAATGACAATTAGAAAATTTAAAATTGTAAACAAAGAACATACAGAAGACATAACACATCACGGGAACACAGATTTGGCAGAATATGCAGCATAGAACATTTGCAAATTTATTTAAAATATTTTCAGAATAATTTATTCGTAAAGATTTTATTTACCTTATATTATCCAGAAATTATTGGAGATATTTTTACGCAATTAAAATATTTGCATCGATTCAATGTACCTTGAGTTACCTGAAATTAAAAAAGTGTTGCCATGCAAATTTAGTAACAATAATCTAAATTATCCACGCTTATCACTGTTAATGCTGTCGCCTTTACATTTTAATTAGCAATTGTTTTTCCCTACTCCCATTTTAAAATTTTATCAATTTCTCAACTATTAACTTTAGTTATTAATCTGAATTTTAATCCCATTCATTTTGAAACGATCGCTTCCTTTTAAATTAAGATTACAATGTTTCCCTATATGTAATTCTTTAAATCACAATGCTCCGCCTTAATGTAGAACTAATAATTATTTTTCTCACTTGCAACAGCTTCTGGATTTTATTATCATAGTTAAGTCCTATTACTATGCAGAATTAAATCATCGTTGTACCTTTGTACTTTTAGAACCAGATGCTTTTATTCAGCAACGGTCGAAGAAACTTTCATTAATAATACTTTCCGTATTAATTTTTATTTTATTTTATTAACGTTCTTCCTCTAGATTTTCTTATCCCATGTGATTATTGGAAACCCCCTGTAGAGAATTCAGTCCTTGTGGTTGAAATATCCATTTTTCTGCTTTTATCATTTGGCGTTGCTTATTTCACATTATGCCCTATAATTCCTCTCATCAATTTATTGTTATCTGAAATCAAATACATACATTTTACCATCACAACTTTTGCCTGAGAGTTCGTTATTGGCTATATGTATGTACATGTGGCTCGCCAATACTCGAGACCTAGAAAAAATGCATTTTGACTCATTCTTCTTTTAATTACTGGAGTGAAAATGCAAATCAGATTTTGCTCTTTCTCTAGCGGTCAGCGGCTTCCCTGCATAAACCACCTCTGACGACGAAAGCTGATATGAATTAGCTGTCGGTGAATCCTGGTCGTGAAAGCTGAAATAAAATGCAATATTCAAAAAGAAAGCTTTTCCGTCTTGAAGGTTTTTTTTAACTGTATGGAAAATAGTTGTTGTTTTCGGTAGAGAATCGGGAAATCCGATGTATATCTGAACCTTTTTATTGGTTGAATTCCGCAACTTTATTTTATTCGTTTCCTTATTGGTCCAAGTTTAATGTCCAAAAACAGTATACTTCTGTTATCACAATGACAAAAAGAGTAACTAAAACTTAAACAAAAAAAATAATTTAAAAACAAATTGTGGCAGCTTTGAAACACATTTCATTAAAAAGTGCTTTTTATCTGTACGCAACAGTGTAAAAATTTAAAATGTGCGATGTTAATAAGTTGAAATTTCATTTAAATTGAAATTTCATTTGAAAATTATTTATGATGGGTCCAGGAATATTAATGTATAATCCATGTCGTAAGTAATAGGAAGCATTCGTCTGATTACCTCCATTAAATAAAAGTGCACATTTAAAACAGCTAAAGTTGTCTATTTATGAATTACCGTTTTTTTATTCACGGCATATGTAATATATGACTCGTTATAATCGTCCTAAAAATGATGTTCATTATTATTATTTTAATATAAATATGGAATTTCTTTGAAAATATTATATTCCAAATAGTCGTTGTAATTTGTTAAATTACATTTTTTTCTTTTTTTCTTTCTTTTCTTTTTTGTCAATTATTTTTAATTTTATTGAACCCGTTTAAAATCACCGATGCTGATGAAACGTCTTTTTATTTTATTTTAATGGTTGCACTAGTTTTCATTATGCATGAAGTCGAATAACATTATTTACCAAACTTTCTTTAAATATTTCTATTAAGTATAATTTTGAAATTTTCACCGTCAGTAAGATAAAACGTTCGTTACATCGCAATAAATAAAAATATGTAATCACTATTATACAATGTTTAGCTTAGCCTTAGAATAAGTTCAAATACGATGTTCTCAAATTATCGAACCATTATAACAGATTCTTTAAAAATAATTAAATTTTTATTTGAAAAAAGAAACCCCAAATTGACTTTCGAAAAAATATAAGCGCATTTTTTGTCAATTAAGCACTAAGAAAACTTTATTGCGTAAAAACTGAATGTAATTTTTTTAATATTCAACATTTTTCTGCGAAATATATTATAGATTTAAATCATCAAAAATTTCATTCAGTTAACGAGCTTGAATGTTTTTGTACTGCTTAATATATTATTGAAATATTTATTTCTATGCCATAATAAAAATTCTTAACCCTTTCGAATACAATTTTCTTTCCGATTTAAGAACAAATTTATTATTAATTTAGTAATGTTAATCGTAATTATCCAAATAGATTTTCTTATGTTTAAAGATTATCTAATTGTCTGAAATGCAACGAATGCACTTATTTTGAGTGTAATTCAATTTATATTTTTATGATAATAGACTAAGAAATGGTTGTTGAAACGTTTGGAAAATATCGTATTACAACAAGGTTTAACATTTATTAGAAATTTCTAATGTCTTTTGCGTTTCCTTACGCATGATTCGTTCAGAAATGTAACCTTTATTTGAATATTTGTATAATATAAAAGAATTGACAAGTGTGCAAAGAGAATTATGCAAACTTTTATTATTATTGTTATTACTAAGTGTCAAAACATAAATGAAATCCTAATAAAAAAGGTATAGATATATACTATGGTTTCTATACGTAGAAAGTAACAAAATATTTGTTAATATAAAATAATATTCAATGAAAAGACATTCGCTACTAATGGTACACCTGACCCGAAAGGGTTAAAATAAAATATAATTATTGTAACACCTAATGTCTCACATCAGGAACACTCGCTACTGTTGCTTTTTTTTTTTTAAATATTGTTAAAAGTCAGGAGCCGACCGCATTAAAGTTTATTTTTCTTAAAACTTTCTTTTACTTCACTGGATGAAAGTGTAATTAATCATGATATTAATAAAGCAAAAGAGATTCTGCTTATATTTTTTCGACTTAAATATATATTTATTAACTTTCTATTTTACAGAAATTTCCACTTATGTAAACCAATTCACGAGCATGGAAATGTTCCTTGAAATAAGATGAATAAGATGTATAGATGGGTTATTTTACAAATGTAATAAACCGGGGGCAATATTCCAGACAACAACTTCATTGAGTGCTCTTCTGAAATTTCAGAGAGACTTAATCTTCGATTGGCATACTAAGACGCAATTGGTCTGCCAAGTCATAACTTGGTAGGAAATAACTGGAAATTTGATTTTTGCGGTAAGTTTACAACTGTATTTTCCTACTCCCTGTCCTTCATTTTTTTTGTCCTCGAGTGTAAGAAAACACAATGGTAAACATACCAGTCAATCATTAGAATCAGGTTCTCGGGTATTTTCTACCAAGATAGGACTTGGCAGATAAATTGCACCTTAATATGCGAATCGAGATTTAACTCTTTCTGCAATTACAGCCATAACTGGATGAGGTGATTGTCTATGTTGGAGGTTCCAGGTCTATAAGGATATTTTGTTTAGTAACACGAAGAACAAAAAAAATAAAACCTAGTTGTTGGAGGCCACTCTAATAATTACCCATCACGGATATGCGCTCTCTAAAACATGAAAATAAAATCAAGTAATACCTAATTGCGTAAAAGAAGCTTTCATATAACTCCAAAAAAGTAATTGTATTAATTAATAATTTACTACGTTGCATTAACCGTTTTATTTTCAATTTAAATATGTCTGTCTGAATTTAAATTCGAATGAAATCCAGGGTTATGAAAAATGGAAGAATGTGGAAAACATTATTACAAATATCTCAAAAACTAATTATCTGATTGACTTCATTCTTTTTGCAAAATATATGTTTTTTTATTGTGTCTTTTATGTTCACTCCTTGAAATAAAATAAAAAAAATCGAAAATTTTTATATACCTTTCATCAGAACGAATATTTCGACAGTCCGAAAAAATCAGTTCCTGGTAACCGAGGTTAAAGATATTCAATAGATTTCTTTAAATTATTACATACTAACAACACACTTAATTCCAAAAATCTATATCAATTTCTTCGGAAGATAGAGTGTTTACAGGCAGATGGACGGCATTTTTTAAATATGTTTTTCGAAATCTTCAGTGTCTTTTCCGATTTTTAAAACGATTGCAAGACTTAGATTATACTACGCATGATGGGTAATTAAGAGATGATTCTTAGTCTGTGAAATTGAAAACCGTTAATTATGGAAACAGATAAATTTCATTAAAAATATGGGAAAAAATATTTAAAAATCTTTTTACCTTACTTTTTATTTTTGCTTTTCATTGTAGCGGGTTTAACCTCCTCGGACCCCAGCGTTTATTTTAATAATTTTTTCTACTTTAGTTATGAATTTATATTAACAAACTGCTAACTAAAAAAAAATTAAAAGCGAAAAAAAATTAAATTTATTTTTTGTAGCTTAAATTTGATGTATTCTATAGGATACATGGGGTCTGAATGAGTACATTTTCTGACAGTTTGCTATGAATTTTTTGCATGACAAAAGCAATGAAAAATAAGAAATAATTATGCATTTAATAACTTTTTATTATTAATGGATTATACAAATCACATATTTACATATAGAAAAAATATTTAAGCTTTCTTTTTACTTTTGTTTACATTTTTCTACAATTAATATAAGAATTTGTTATAAAAGAGTTTTATCTTTTCAATTGATGATATTTCATAAGGCAGTTCCTTTCTTTCGTGAGACAAAGAAACATATTGCAAGCTGTACATCTTGTTCTAGCTTTTGTAGAATTACAGCCTGGATATCTGCAACGTGAAGTATTTCTTTGCTGTGGAATTTCAGGAAGGTGGGATGCAGCCATTTTTCTTAATTCAGAAGATGGTTCAGGGCAGGGATTCCTTCTTTTCTTTTTCAGTGGAGACATAAACTCAATATTCGAATCTGTTTCAGAAATTTCATTATTCAATACTGAATCAATCTGGTCATCTTTACTGTGAATTAAGGTTTCAGCCACTCGTTCTCGAAATTCCAAATAATCTAAAGTATTTTTGTTATCAGTATGTAAGTACCGTGCTGCTCGACGATACTCTATCCACCCAGCTGCCAATGAAAAATCTACAAAATGAAAAATTGTTCTTATAGTCCACTTTCTTGTCTTTGCAGTTATTTTATAGAAACAAATTATCCTATCAACAAGGTCAACTCCTCCCATGTTTGTATTGTATTCTTTTACAATATTTGTTCTACTCACATCTTTGAAGCATTTATCCTTTTTACACCAACGTTTACAAATATCTGTTGGTTCTTTACTTAAGACTGACGAAGCAATAATAATTGGTTTATTATCAAACCACTTTACCAATGCAATTTGACCATCATTTCTTATTAGTTGATCCACAGAACCCCTTCCAGTTTTTCTTAATGTAGCATCAGAAGAAAATTGTGCAGCTTTAGGAATATTTGATTTCCTTATCGTTCCTGTATCTTGCAAACCTTTAGTATGTAATACGTCAAGCAAAGGAACTGACATGAAATAACGGTCTGCAAATATGTGTGATCCTTCAGGAAGATTTTCCGACAAGCGTACTATCACTTTCTCTCCAATATCTAGTTTATCTTCACTTCCGTTAACTATGATTGTATCGCCTTTTCCTTTGTATAGAAAAAAATCTAACGGTAAACCATCAGGGGACGTTGCAACAAATTTTTTTAATCCACATGGATTTGGTTTTCTGCGATCGTACTGCCTCATAGTAGTATGCCCCCAAAAAGGTATCATCACATGCAATCGTTCTTGAACGTGGGTTTGTTAAACACCCTCTTCGAACGGAATTAATTACAGGACGTATTTTCCAAAATTTATCCTTTTTTCGAACTGTATCTGTCACTAAATCGTCTTCCCCAACTTTAAGATTCTGGCGAATCAAAAAATAACGATCACGATTCATTTTGGATGCTATTAAATCAACTCTAGTATGCCTTGCCCAGTACATACGAATTCGCGGAAACTTTAGATAAGACATTACAATTGATATGCCAAAAAAATCTTAATTTCATGCAAGGAAGTGTTAAGTTACTTACCTTTCTTTAAAAAATATGTCCGATTAGTCATATCAGATATTTCAGAAAATATACTATCGTCTAAATATTTTTCAAAATACTCTTTAGGAGGTTTGCATGTGTAATTTACAGCTTCGGATTCAAATTCTGGAGCTGGAGGTAGAGGCTCAAAATCTTCTTTGTGTTTCAAAAATACTCTTCTTGATGAGCCATTACCATTATTTCCGCCTGTTTCTTCATCTTCTGACTGACTAGTAAGTTCATCACTTACAAACTCAGCAATCTCTTCATCCACCTCACTGTCTGATGACAATCCAAAATCTGAATTTTCTAACAATTCAAGAATTTCTGCTTCAGAAAGTCCTACATTTTTAAAAATAATATTGTTTTATTGTATTACACATGTAAAAATATAATTAAAAATTAGTGTTGAATTCAGGTAGTGGTCGGGGGGGGGAGATATCTTCCCTGGAACATTGAATTGTTCCCCCAGAACGGTTTGATATTTTATGCTTTTTAATAGACAAAACGGCAATTTCCAAATCAGATCTTTAAAATATCGCCCTGGAACTGAAAAGATCCATCCAGAAAAAGAGAAAGAACGCAAAGACCAAAAAGATCCATCCATCCGATGAGAATAACTTCTGAATTCAACACTATTAAAAAGTGTTGAATTCAGGGGGTTGACAGGAGGGAGGGGGGCATCCCCCTCTCGGAACATTGAAATGTCCTCCCCGGAAGTTTTGATATTTGATACTTTTTAATGTACACAAAATCCATTGATACAGTGCAATTTACCTCCGGGAACTTTACAATACCCCCTCCCTCCCCCGAGCAGCAGAAATTCCTCCCGGAGAAAAATATCTGAATTCAGCACTGATTAAAAACATTCCTGTTATTTAATAATCTTAATTTATGTTCATTATAGTAAATATCCATGTCAATTTTACTGTTATTTAGGACCAATGTGTCTTTTAGACAGCATAAAATATTAGCATTACGTGTTAGAGTCAATCCCGATGTATCTTATTGGATACATGGAATATAAAGGTAGTTCATACTATCAAAATTACACATTATTTAAAAATATTTTTTACTACAATAAACTGCATTCATCTATTTTTAATTTATTTCATAAATAAAGCTCACAAGGTTAATTATTTTTTAAATAATAATGCTTACCTTTTTTCCGACGTAAACTGCTAACATTTTTGCTGCACGCCATTTTGAAATAACGCATATCACGCCAAAAGAACGCTCTAAGAATCAAATTGCTATTTTGCATTAGTGCTGCCAGCTGTTAAGTTTCATGCATACCAATTTCTCTTTTTTAAACATTATTTTTATACAGGAAAAAATTTGTAAAGGTGTGTATCCTATAGGATACACGGGATCTGAGGAGGTTAATATAAACAGTATTTTCTTTGATATTTGATTTATTTTTTTTTTCAGATTTTCAGAAATATGCTCTAAGCATCCTTTTGTGAATGATGTTTATCAATTTGCTTCAAAATGTCCCTCAATAACATAAAGTCTATACGCGTTTGATGTATTCGTATATTTAAAATGTTTCCATGGGAAATTAATTTTTAAACTTTTTTTCTTTGTTCTCTCCTTAAAAGATGTCCATTTCCCCCTTTAATTCTCAAAATATTTCTGAATTACATATTTAAGTTTATATGAAGTGTTAAAATTTTACTCATTTAGACAGTTTTAAATACAAAAATTAATTAACTAGCATAGATTTCAGAAATATTTGACAACTAAAGAAAAAAAAATGTTTTTTAATGAGCGTACAACGAAATAAGAAGCAAAAATTAGCAATTTTCAGAAGAGATGTTTTAAACTTGAATGCATTCTACTGTCATAGATGATAGGTTTACAGTCGTAGATGATAGTTGTACAACCATATATCAGGCTTAAGATTATACTTTGTGGAATAATCGTACCCAATCTATCGTTTTAGTATATTGTGAACATAAAATTCCATTTTTTCATGTGAGTTGTTTCCTGTGCTATCCGATATTGTGTTCTGGGTTTTACTGTAAAGTGTTACTGTAAATTTCAAAATAAGCTATTTAATTTTTTCGTATTTTCATTTCTTTTTCTTGAGGCAATACTATCTAATTCTGATTGTTTAATTTTGAAAGTGATCAAAGTTTAATTGCTAACTGATCTACGAGTGTTAGGTAATAAGTATGAGTAAATTTAAAATTGATTAAATTGCCTATTTTATTCAAGTACATACAGTCTTTATCAGCTTGTTAATAGTTTACTTTTTTATCAGCTTGTAGCTTCATAAAAGTTATAATTTTCATTTTTCTCGTAGTTTATATTTGATCCATGTGCAATCCTTCTTCAAAAAAAGTTTTGTGGAGATTTAGACTATTCCTTTTTGTCCTTCAACTAAAACAATATAAAGTATAATGAAAATAAATACAAAATATATATTACTTAGAAAATTACATGTTCAAAAGTCCCTTCAAACATAAAAAAATGCTTTTAAACTGATTTATGAAGAAAGAAAAATGAATTGTTTTCGAGGAATTCATGGGGTTTACAACAAATGTTTCCACTTAAATATATGCATCACAAACTTTGTTTTAAAGTTTAATAATGTCAAACAATATTTCAATAATGTAAAACAGTGGAATTCCGATGGTTACATTACTCACGCCTTCGAAAAAAAGGTGTTTTTGAGAGTTTTTTTTTTCATTAATATCTCGTCTGATTAGCCAAGCAGAAACAATCTGAGCTTCATTTGATTTTGGATATGTCTTGGTCTATCTACATCCGAATATTTAGACCTTAACGTGCAATAGATTATCCTTGCCGTCGTTGCAACAGATTGCAACACACACACGTAAACAACTTAATTTTATTAGAATTTATTAAAATTGTGTGTGTTTTTTAGTAACGGCTACAATTTTTCATGCATTTAAATACTTTTTTCAAAAAGTGAAGTAGTTCTTTTTTTCTTTCTTAGTCTAAAATCTTTCGATTAAGCAATTATTTTTTGTTCGTATATGAATGTTATGTAATACATTAATTATGCTTATTGAATTTCTTCTTTTTTACACGAGTAACCTTAGAATAAAAATCGATTTTGCAACATGGTTAATATTAAAAAAATTCTAATTGTCGAATTACCAGCATAATTAGGAGTAGCACTTAATATCATTTTGATTCAGTAACAGTTAAAGTTCTTAGTCTACGTATTTGAACACATTTCCAAAATTTCATAAAAACAAATTTTGAAGTGCTGGAATTGATTTTGTATATTCGTTCGATTTCTGTTACTTTTATAAAACATTACTTTTATAAGTAAATGATTTTCTTTTACAATGTAAGGAAATCCAAACTCAAGCTTTCAACTTTTATTTCTGCATATCATTTACATATTTTTGAACTTCTGTCGTATATAGTTAATTTTTCTTAGCTATTTGCATGTTTATATGTTAAGAATATTCAGAAAAAAATTGTTTTTATAATATTTTTGATCCAGTTATTCTTAATTAAAAAACATTGTTTTTATAATATTTTTATTCCAGTTATTCTAACTTGAAAAACATTTTAATTCTTAAAAAAAATCTATCTTAGGTTTGGATGAGAAATAAAGCAAGCTTTTTAAGTGCAATCGTACTTATGTAAATACGTAGCACCTACAGTTTTCGTTCAGTCCGTCCGTCTGTCTAAATATAACAACGCAAAAACTACCTAAACGAATCGTTTTAGAGTTATAATATATAATTATTACAGAATTTTGACGAGTCATTTAAAATTTTATGAAAATTGGATGCATAGTTCAATCACAGGGACAATAAAAATATTCCGTTACATTACGATCAATAGGAAAAAAAGTTTCAAGGAATTTTTATGGTGTTGTACTCTTTCGAACGCAATAAAACTGATATCTATGAAGTATATACTATAATATTAATTTCGATAATCACTGGTGTAAACATTGATATTTATTTACAGGACCACACAAAAGTATTTCATTACAAAATGGTTTAGTTGTTTTAAACTATTTAACATTAAATGAAATTAATGTACTCTACTGAATATTACTACAAGTTACATCCTGTATAATTGAAAACAGATAGCGTTTACAAGGACACACAAAAGATTTTGGCTATTATACAGTATCCGAAAAACATTCTAATCATAGTTACATTTTTTTATACTTTTATATACTTTCTTTAACAAGTGATTTTTTTCTTTCATAATCTAAAACCTTCGGATTAAGCATGTTTTTTTTTCTTTTTTGTTTACATATGGATGCATATCCGATGCAAAAATTATGTTTATAGAGATTCTTCTTTTTTATAAAAGTAAAATCTTAGAATAAAAATAGATTTTGAAGCATGATTAATATTGAAAAATAACTTATAATTAAGGAATTTCCAGCATAATTATAATTAGAAAGTAATATCCCTTTGATTCCGTAATAGTTAGAGTAAAAATCTTAATCTAAGTATTTGAAAACATTTCCAAAATTTCGTAAAAACATAAATTTTAAAGTGCTGGAATTGATTTAGTATATTCGTTTAATTACTGTTCCTTTTATAAAACATTATTTTTATAAGTCGATGCACCTCTTTTACAATAACGAAATCAAATCTCAAGCTTTGAAATTTTATTTTTACAAATCATTTGAAATTTTAGAACTTTAATTCTATGTAGCTAGTTTTTCTAAGACAGTTCTATGATTAAATGTTATAAATATTAAAAAAGAGTATTGTTTTAAATATTTTATAGCTGTTATTCTTAATTATTTTATATTATCTGTTATTTTTTAACAAAATTTTAATGATTTAAAGAAAAATATTTATTTTCATTTAGGTTTGGATGAGAAATAAAGATACATCTTTAGATGCGATCGTAATTATGTAAATGCTTAGTTCCTATAGTTGTCGTTCAGTCCATCCGTCTCTCCGCTTATTTGAAAGCATATAACAACACAAAATCTACTCAACTGAATCGTTTCAAATTTAAAATATAAAATTATTACGTAATTTTGTCGATTTATTTCAAATCTTATGAAAATTGGATGTATAGTTTAATTACCGGTATAATCAAAATTATTCCGTTACATTGCGGTTAATAGAAAAAATGTTTCAAGTGCATTTTTATGGTGTTACACACTTTCGAACATAATAAAATTTATATGTATGTATGAAGTATATACTATAAATATATTTTGACAATCTGTGGGGCAAAGAATATTTGTTATGCATATACACGGCCCCACAAAATTAATCCATTACATAATTGTTTAGTTGTATTAAACTGTTTAAAATTTAAAGAAATTGATGTACTCGACTGAAGATTACTGCAAGTTACTTCTTGTATAATAGGAAACACATCGTATTTACAGGGACACACAGATGATTTTGACTACTATATCGTATCCGATTTTTTTTTCATGCTTAGACATTTTATACTGTAGGGGAGAGTGGGGATACTTGAGCATAGGGGATACTTGAGCCACCCCTATTATCTCTACAGTTGGTTAATTTTTCTTTCTAAAACTGCCAATATGATAACATATTTATAGTTTTGAACATGTAAAAAAGAAATCACACATCTTGGTACCATTTTGAAAGTATAGTGATTAATAGTTGTCTTTTCCCTATCTGAAGTAAATATTTGGGTGCATGGTTTTTTTGTTTTTTTTGTAATCAAAGTTTTGTTTAAAGTTGCAACTATATACATACATTCAATAAGCATAATTTCAATTGTATTTTGAGTCTAAAATAGTTCTAATTGCTGCATGCTTTATTTAGTAAAACTCTGGGAAACAAAAATAGTGATAGTGGGGATACTTGAGCCAATGAGAGTGGGGATACTTGAGCCATGTCTTAACCATCCCCACTAGAAATAAAACATGGGTGAAAAAAACAAAAAATAAAATTACATCCTTAGTGTCACTAATAGATATTTTTCTGGAGAAAAGGGAGAATAATTTTTCATTTTATTTTTTTTTTCTTAAAAAAATAACGACCTAAAAATGTTTAAAAATGTGTATTTTTTAAATGAAAATGTCTATTTTATTTTTCGATTTGACTAACAAAATAGCCTGTCTAGATAAATGTAAACATAGTTTTCAATTTAACTTTCATTAAATGAAAATAACTTTTTAAAACGGTTTTACAGGCTATAATCTCCAATTCTTTAATTAGTTAGGTCCAACATATTAAAATATTTATTTTTTAATATAACATATTAAGATTAGTATTTTATATTGAAATCGTAACCTCTGTTGCTGTAACTTTTTTTTAACTAAGAAAATTGTAGAAAAATTGGTAAAAAGAGCGCACAAAAACAAGAAAAGCAACAAAAATCCCAGTTCAAACTTACCTACATGGAGCCAAAGAGGAAGACAAAATCTTTTCCTGTGATTTCAAAAAAGTGTTTGAAATAGTAGAATGATACATCTAACTTAAATTCCGGCAGCTACTAAACTAAAAGCATGAGTTCGACAATATTATTAGAGGAAAATTCTGTCAATGATGGTGATGATGTGAAAGAAAACCTTCTATTGATGGTTGGTTACTAATAAAATATGCCAGAGAGAAAACTGTAAAAATATTTGTTGGATAAGTGCTTAATATTTTGAAAATGAAATTTGCCCGAAGAATTGCAGATTCCAAATTTAAATGGCTCTGAACTGAGGATGTTTCTACCGTCGTTATAACTCAAGTTCAAATTATCCTTCCACAACCAGTTTTAACGACAAAAAATGATCGTATTACTAGCTTTGTTTTCTCAATTGATTTTGAAAGACTTTACGTTTCATAATTTATCATTCTGTAAAATGTTTGTGCAAAAATAAAGCGAAAAAAATTACTTTTGTAGGTATTTTTCCGTAGTGGCTCAAGTATCCCTTCACTATGGCTCAAGTATCCCCGCCATGGGGATACTTGAGCCATGATGTAAAACAAAAAATAAACATTTATTATACATAAAAAATAGTTCAAAATTTATTGAAAGTGGTTTTTAGTTGAAGGAAAAATATCAAATTTTCATTTTCAATATTTTATTTTTTTCTAAAAAAATATAAAAAATTAAAAAAAATTCAAATTCAAAAAATGGCTCAAGTATCCCCATCTTCCCCTAACCGTTGGGTGCTTGTACTGGGTGTTGAATGAATACATAACTCAGAATATATGATAAAACCAGTATATTTAAAACGGTTAGGGTCAAGGGCAGTGGAGCAGTTTTTGAATTTTAATAACTGGTAACAATACTGAAGGATTAAACTTATACTCACAGCTCCGGCACTAACTCAATCGGGGCACTTCAGATTACGTCTCACTTAAACTTCAGCTAGACTGCCAGATAAAATTTTATTAGACAGCCCGTGGATGTATATATACTTTTTATTAACTTTCGAATATTCAACATAATTAATATTAACTCTTACCAACGACAAACTTCTCGAATTGACTTCCAGAACTCCTTGTCACTCACTGAAGGCTCGATAATACTTGCTATCACTCGTTCTAGATCAATCCCACTGCTTGTCGTCACCACCTAGCTAGCTTCTAGTCACCACTAGCTGGCTAACGCCGCTAGACACACCACACACACGCAAACTCCAAGCTTTTATATGCTGCGAAATGAGATACTACAAATTTACATATTACTTCCAATCGCGACATAACTGTAGAATCCGAGAAAGACACACACGCTCTAGAAAGTTAAAGTAAAAGAGAGGATAGATGTTGCTTTTACGCTTACACATGTTAAATAATTGACGACACGATCTCAAAAATGCTAAAGTGCCTTTATTACAAAGGTCACTCCCTCACAACCCCCCCCCCCCTCGGACTTTACAGAGAAAAAGGACTGGGCAAAATGCATGCCCTGGACTTTTTCTTGTTATAAATTTCAAACCGTACAAAACAAAGTGATGGGTGAAATTTGGCATCTAAACATAACTTTTAAAATATTAACTTTAACCCCCCCCCCCATTACAAAAACATCAGTTTTCATCAAATATTCACATATTCAATCCAATCATCCTTCTATCTTAAAAATAACTTCCATAAAACTTTCAAAACATATAAAACTTCCAAACCACCTACTTCTTTTTAAGAATAACCCACTTCACTGGGAGTGCTAAAATTCATCAAAACACTAAACTTACGAAATTTTCCTCTATACTAAAATACAACTGTAACTTTACCAAAAATTTCTCCATAAAACTTTCCTAATACTAGAATTTGCACCAAGTCCAAAAAACCCAATGCGCAAAAAATTTCCTCAGCAAAATTCAGAACTCATCTAAAATTAAATTTACTTCATAATACAATAACTCCATGCTACAATAACTCCGTAATACTACGTAATACCTAATACCCATAAGCCAATAAACTCACTCCTAAAAATTCGTTAGATCTAGCTCCGCTTTAACAATATTTGGGGTAACATACGTACAGCTTCACATAGCTGTGCTTATGCAATAATCTAAAAGATCAAATTTACAAAGTGACGTCATCACATGTAACTCTTCATCTGTACTAACTAAAAAAGAAATAGTAGTATCAAAATATAACACAGGTATACTTCCCTACAAGAAAATCACATTAACATTCAATTTTAATACAATACAATTTCATATTCAAATGTAACATAAAACTTCGCAACTTTCGTAAACCACTCCCAACTAAAGTAAAACGCAACGTATAAACTCCGAACGAAAAAAAATGTTAATTCATTAAATATTAGTACAAGATATAGAAACGCGTGTCAAGGACTTCTTGACCGCAAAACACGTGCCCGCCTGATTCGTGGCGAGTGTACAAAATAACCCAAAATACTATCTATACCTTTCTGAAAATTAAACATACATTAGCACACATTTTATAACTCATGAACAGTATAACAATGTAATAACATTTTAACAATTAACATAACAACTTAATAATAGATCCAGAATTTTTAAAAGAAGTTAAGACCAAAATTTGAAACATACATAAAAGTAACAATTTTGCAAACAAATTTAGAACACAATTAAGCACCATTCGTGATTTCGTCAAAAAATTTCCAAAAAGTGGCCAAAAATACAAAACAGTCTACCTGCTTTTCATTACTTCACATTGCTACCACATATATGCACTCTAATAGAAATTTAATAAAGAACATAATCACCCAATTATAGAGATGATTCGCTGATAGCCGGCTTCATACTACAGGATGGCTTTCTCCTCTTGTCCCAAAAACCTTGCACGAAGGATCTTTCGTCATCAGAACTGTACGGTGACGCCACAGTTGACTGTGGTGTCTGCAGTCTGGTCCTGAATGGATGCCGTGGGACACTTGTAAATTCCACTCGACGACTCCGCTCGGATCGGTTCGCTGGGGTCACTCCATGGCGAAATTCAAACTGCTGATGCTGGTACTCTGAATGTTGTGTCCTCTTTCTAGATGCACCTGAAGTTACTGAAGATCCTAGGCCAAGTGTCTGTCCAGATCTACGCAAAAAGATTGGGCAAAAAATCAGATTTAAAAGTTCATTTAACAGTTTGACGAGTGTCCATATAAAGTTTTTTTCGAGGATTAAGTACTGAAGATGTTGAACTATTGGATAACTTATGTTTTTGAGGTTACTGTCTAATAAGTGGAGGAACGGGACAGTTTATGATCTTTTGCCTTTTATGGCACACTGAGTCCCACGTATTTGACACTGCTCTTTTATTTTTATTACCATACTTTGCTCTCGGTTTGATAGACTTTCTACTTTCAATAACAGTTTTTGGGGCTGTTTGACCAGATTTTCTTTTTGCATACTGATGAAAAGAATGAGACGAAGAAGTGCTGGACTCGGGACACTCATTGGATCGAGAATTTTGCGAAACACCACTCGACACATGAGAACCTTCATTACCATCTTCTCTAAACTTATAAACTCGAACCTGATCCAAATTAACCGTCATTCTTTTACCATTGACATTTACAACCAGATTATTATTCCGAACTTCCAGAGCTTCAAACGGACCCACAAACTTTGGATCAAACTTAGCTACCCTCTTTTGACGACTTGAACTTAACCAATGCTAACTACAAACACAAAATCTCCAACAGAGTTTCCAATTCCCTTCTATGCATAATATAATACTGAGCTTGCTTCTCCTGCGCTTTTCCCATCTGAACTTGTGCTTCCTTAACCAACCTCTCAATATCCTGACACATGTACTGACTTTCAACATCCGATACCATAATTAACCTTTGAAACAGAGTAATGACTTTTCTACTCAAAAATAACTCAGCCGGCGTTTTCCCCGTCGACTCGTGAACTGCCGTACGAAGTGCATACGCAAAATGCTGCAGAAACTGGTCCCAATTTAAATGATGCGAACCAACATAAGAAGAAATCATTTGAATTAATGTCCGATTTACACGTTCAGCCATATTAGACTGTGGACGATACGGAACAGTAAAAGAATGATCGATCTCCAGCTTTTCACACAAAGACTTAAAAATATTAGATATAAAATCATAACGAAATGGTTTACTAGCAACGAGTGCGTCAAAACCAATATGAATTTCATTCGTTAAACTCGGTTTATCTGAAAAGACTTCACCAAAATCGACCAAAGACTTATTAAACTCCTCTTTCTCAACTTCACTTAAACCAGACTACCCCAAATTAACTGACACTGAAACAGGCTCTTTCTTACTCACATTCTCATCATTATTCACGATCAACGACTTTTTAAAGAATTCCAGACTAATTCCTCCATCCTTCATATAATCCACACCAACTATACAATGAACCGTTAATCCATCTAACACACAAAACTCCCAACATATCCGAACGAATTTCAACTTCTAAATCTACTGAACCCTTATTATCACAAGCTACTCCCTGCGCCGACTGAACCACCAGACTTGACCTCTTCAACTCTGTCGAGTGCTACGCGAATCCCGTTGATCCGAGCTATGCCGACTCTTATACTTCGATAAAATTTGGTGCATTTCAGCAAAGTTCTTGGGTGCTCTAATCTCGATATATTCCTGTATATTCGTATTAAAGAGAGGAAGAACTATGTCCAATAATTCCTTAAATGTGATATCTAAATCAAACTTATTCTTCAATTCAAGCTTACGTAGGTAAAACTTTGATGCTGATTCGTAAATATTCTGCTTATTGCAGTAAAATTCTTTCTTCAAAATACTTTTATCTTTAACGCTAGAAAACGCCATTTTTAACTCAATCACAGTCTGCTCAAATTTTTTAGCTTCATCATTAATTAAAAATTTTCCTATATTTTCTAACCACAAAAGTGCTTCGCCCTTGAGAGAGCATTTAAGCACTATATATCTATTTTTCTCAGGTATATTATTAAACAAAACATAATCATCCAATTGTATTAGAAATTCATTAACGTTACCTGCACCCGTAAAATAAACACGTGGCATAAGTTCACAATGTCCAACTTTTTGTTGAGCGCCATTTGTAACGGTTGGGTGCTCGTACTGGGTGTTGAATGAATACATAACTCAGAATATACGATAAAACCAGTATATTGAAAACGGTTAGGGCTCAAGGGCAATGGTGAAATTCTTGAATTTTAATAACTAGTAACAATACTGAAGGATTAAACTTATACTCACAGCTCCGGCACTAACTCAATCGGGGCACTTCAGATTACGTCTCACTTAAACTGCAGCTAGACTGCAAGATAAAATTTTATTAGACAGCCCGTGGCTACATATATATATATACTCTATTAACTTTGGAATATTCAACGTAATTAATATTAACTCTTACCAACGGCAAACTTCTCGAATCGACTTCCAGAACTCCTTGTCACTCACTGAAGGCTCGATAATACTTAATATCACTCGCTCTAGATCAATCCCACTGCTTGTCGTCAACATCTAGCTATCTTCTAGTCACCACTAGCTGGCTAACGCTGCTAGACACACCACACATACTCAAACTCCAAGCTTTTATATATTGCAAAGTGAGTTACTATAAATTTACATATTACTTCTAACCGCGACATAACTGTAGAATCCGAGAAAGACACACACACCCTAGAAAGTTAAAGTAAAAGAGAGGATAGATGTCACTTTCACGCTTACACATGTTAAATCATTGACGTCACGATCTCAAAAATGCTAGAGTGCTTTTATTACAAAGGTCACTCCCTCACAATACATCTGGATATTTTCGTCTAGAATTAAAATATTTTTTTTCTTTCTTTCATAATCTGAAATCTTTTGATTATACATTTTTTAATTTTTTCTTTATACATGAATGCTTATCAGATACACTAATTATTCGTAGAATTTCTTCTTTTTTTTATAAAAGTAACATCCTAGAATAAAAACAGTTTTTGTAGCATGATTAATAATGAAAAGTGGTTTTTGTTTACAGAATTTTTAGCATAATTATGAGTAGCACTTAATATTCCTTTGATTTATAAATAAAGTTATTAATCTATTTGAAAACATTTCCAAAACTTTGTCAAAATATAAAGTTTGAAGTGCTGTAATTGTTTTTATATATTCATTCAATTACTGTTCCTTTTATAAAATACTATTTTTATAAGTAAATGCATCTTTTTTATCTTAAGGAAATGAAAATTTAGACTTTGAACATTTAATTTTTCATATCATTTAATTTTTTTTTACTTTTATCGTACATACATATTTTTCCTAAGATTATTATTTTTATTATTAAATGCTATGAAAATTTAGAAAAATTCTTTTTTATATTATTTTATAGCTTTTTTCCTGAATACATGAGCAAAATTTTAATGCTGTCAAGAAAAATCTCTAACTTTTTTTTAGATTTGGAAGAGAAATAAATCTAGCTTTTTAGGTGCTTTCGTAATTATGTAAATACGTAGCACGTATATTGTTCGTCCGTGTATTCATATGTAGCAACGCAAAAAATACAAAACCGAATCTTTTGACATTTAAAATATATACTTATTATAGAATTGTGTTGAGTCATTCAAACTTTTATAAAAATGAGATGCATAGTTCAATTAAAGGAGCAGTCAAAAGTATTCCATTCCATTACGGTCAATGGAAAAAACATTCAAGTGTATTTTTATGGTGTTACACTCTTTCGAACATAATAAAATTGTTATGCATCTATGAAGTATTTACTATAATATAAATGTTGACAATTTTCGGTAGAAAGAATGTTTGTTATTCATTTAACGGTCCACACAAAATTATTCCGTTACATAATGGTACAGGGGGAACATTGCTTGGGGAGCATTAATTGTATTAATCTGTTTAACATTTTATAAAATTGTCATTCTTCGCCGAGGATTACTACATATTATACATTTGATGTGCAATATTCGTCTTATTTTTAAACGTTTTTAATATCTCTTTTAAATGAAGTTCTCAGATAATACAAGCGGTAGAATCACGAATTTGAAAAAAAAAAATGAGCAGTAATGTTCTAACTATTGATTGGTTATTATTCTGAAATGCCTCAATTATATATAAAAATAGGTGTGAGTGTATTTTAATAGTAATCTAATAGATTATGGGGAACCATTGATTTTCTTCAATTCAGCAGGGGCTTATTGAGCTGAAGCCAATTTTTACTTCTCCTTACCTGGCTGAACTTGATTTCTTCAATCATATGAATAAATATATATTTTTTAATTTTGTGGCATATAAGATGTATAATCTGAGATAAACGTTACATATTTAACCTGTAAAAAAATCGGTACAGTTACTCGGAATTTTCTAGGAAATTCGAATACCTGTAAAATGTTATGTAATATTACAGCATGAAAATTGGCTTCCAATTGGTCAATTGCTTGATAAATAATTTGAATTTTAAAATTTTTATTAAATAAAAAGTTCTAATGATGTTTATCTAAGGTTAATCTAAGTTTGGATGAAACTGGAATGAGACTACACGGTTGTCATACGCTTTCAAACAAAAGCGAATTGTAAAAATCCGTTCATATTAACAACAGTTATGCCGGAACAGTAATGCATACTGATCGAATTCATAACCGAGTTTTTTGAAGTCGATTAAAAAGTTTATTTGAGTAAAATGCGTGTATTATTACTTGTGAAAATAATGTGTTCCATTTACAACAAATGTTGAAACAGCTAATAAGGGTGATAAAACAGTTAATGTGCTTATAACGGATTTTTTTTCCATGCTATTACTTTATAACAGATATTTAATATATAGAATTTTTAATTTATGTAAATATCCAAGAAATAGACTGCAGATTAACGATAGTTATAATTCTATTGTAAATTACACTGACTTTCTAATGAATCTCTATTTGAATGTAAATATCTTAATAATTACTAATACCATTAGTTCTTTTACACGGCTTAGAGGCTTGAAAATCTCAAAAGATTTATGTAGAAAACTTTCTAAGGCTGAATCATATAGGAGAAGAAAAAAAAGGGTAAGTTCCATTTATAACAGGTACATCGTCTCTAGCACATATACTATATATATTATTTTCAAACTAGTTGTTTTATTCATATTTCACAAATTAAAAAAAATAATTAAAACAAAATTTCATCGTACACTGATTCTTCTGGCAGGTTTTAAAATACTGTTTGCTATACTATAATTGCATACGGATCATTCTTTAAAGATAATTTTATTTGTGAAATAATGTTTGATTAAAAATATATGCATTGTCGGTAAAAATTGTTGTTCCAAGGAATATTTTCCTTTACATGAAAAAATATATTTTTTCACGTGTCTCACAAGAATGGGTCAACAGTTTTCGTAAATGCAGGTTATGACCGGACTATAATATTTCTTCATAATTCTCGAAAGAGTAATGCACAGGTCTAAAAACAAGTTCTGTTTGTTATGACTTCACTGTAAAAAAATTTGTGTAAGGTTCCTAAGAAAACTTGTGGCAGCTATTCTGCCACAGGTTTTCCCAGGAATTTAATCATAAAAATACCAGGAAACTTACATAAACCAGGAAAGTTCAGAAATCTATAACCTGGGATGTTATTCATGAAATCTCAGTTAGGTTTCACAATTCTGAAACGTCTAGACACCTTTTAACTGTAACGTTACTCATTTCTTCTGTGTTAGGTTCCACAATTCTGATATATACAATGTGAAACATTACTCGTGAAATCTCAGTTAAATTCCACCATTCTGAAAAGCTCAGAAACCTATAATCTGGAATGGTACTCATAAAATCTCAGTTAGATTCCAACTTTCTGAAAAGTTCCGAAATCTTTAATTTGGTATGTTAATCATAAGATCTCAGTTAGGTTCCGCTATTCCGAAACCTATCAGTTGGAATACTACTTATGAAATCTCATTTATGTTCCTTCACTCTGCAAAACTCTGAAATGTATAGCCTGGTATGTTTCACATAAAATCTCAGTTATATTTCTTCATTATGAAAAGTTCTTAAGCATTTCACGAAATTCGGTAATGTTCCTGGGTAAGCCAGTGGCAGCAATTCTGCCACATGTTTTCACAGGAACTTTACCAAAAATTTGTCTGAAAAATTATACAAATCTGAAAAGTCCAGAAATCTGTAATCAATTATGTTAAAGCTATCTTTCAACCGGAAATTACTTCTAATCTTCAGCATGTTATTCAAAGAGTTTTAAGATGCCCCACAGTTATCATAATAATCTCATCAGAATTCATATTTTCTAACTATTTCTTTCGCATTAAAATCGTCTGTAATTCGTTGACTTTTCTTTTATCTTTTTCATATAAGAGACATTTGGTGTAGAATTATAAGGATAATGATTTTTCTAAAAGACAATGTGGATTATTAATTCTTTTAAGAATATCCGTTTTAAACGGGGTTTGATGTTTACGACATCTTTACACATGTGCTGAAAGAGAAAAGTATACAATGTATCGTTTGCTGCAATTTGATAAAGGGCATTCCATAACTGCTTTAACAGTCATGTGCTCTCCAAAATGTGTTATAATTTTGAAAGATTAGAAGAAACATAATCACAGTTTGGACAGCACAATGTTTCAAAAAATTCTTTCTTCGAGCCATGAGGTCTGACTTTGAGATCGATATGAGCTTAATACCGTAAATGTTCTAGAACATAATTCACATTTAATTTTAAAGTTTCGTCCTTGAACATGATACAGATTAATGAGTTAGTAATCTCTGTTGAGAATATAAACGATGATTGCACAGTTGAAGGTAAACATTGTATTGAACATATTTCTAATTGATTATTTTCATTTTTTAATTGACAACACAAAATTAAAAAAACACAGGATATCTATGAGTAAAACCTTTTTTTAAATAATGGATATATTAAAATGACTTTTACAGAAATAAATTAGTTAAAATATTGATGCAAGGATAAATTATGATAAATACGCACTCAGAAACAAAAGAAATATCAAAATGAGTGCACTGTGCTGGGATCTACAAAAAACATGGTTAAGTTTTTCTACTTTTATTTCAAACTCAACACATTAATTTGAAGGTGTAAATAAATTAAGAGATGATCTAACACAAAGTACATTTTTGGCAAAATCTCATACATAGCAGTTTTTTAAAAACCTTTAGATAATTTTACCATATTATTTAATAATTTAAACAGATGAGCAATTCGTGACATTTGGAACAACATAGTAGATTTAATCTCTAACAAAGCTTTCTTAAATGTTTTCATAATATTTGAATATCTGATCTTTTGGGGGAAATTTGTGGCTATTCGAAGCTCCCCCCCCCCCCTTCTTCCACTATATTTACTTTACTTGGATTAATTTTCTTTAATAATTCTATTCTTCAAATAATCTATATAATACAACAATAATAAATGGTGTTACGCCCAGTATGTTACATCCTAATATGTTATATCTTGAGTGTTATGTGGAAAGAGCCTGTAGATGGCGCCTGCAGTGAATCTGTTTTAATTCTGTATGTACCTGTGCATATGCGCTCTGGACAGCGATGATGAAAGACATGTAAAATAAATTGCGCTAGCGAAATGATTAGAGTTTGTGGTCATTATGATGTTAATGTGTGGAATTAATTAATTATCCCCCCCTTTCTTATGATGTGTTCTGCGAGTACTAACATGGTGTCATGAGTTGTGGGTAGAGTCACACGTTTTGATTTGTTTGTGTATAGAACGGCGCAAAATATTTGAGCGCTTTCTTTGTTGCGAAGAAAAGGGGTGAGTAATATGTAGTTTGGTTTTTCGGAGATTTAGTTTAGTTGTATAAATTGTGGTTTTGTGGTTTTCTTATGTTAATTAATTAGTGTTGTGTATTGAGTTGTATATTTTATTCGTAACTAGTGATTTTGTATTTTATTCGTAACTAGTGATTTTGTGTCAGTTGTAGGAACTATTTTAAGAAAATTATTTTAGTTATTTCTGGTAGATTTGCAGTGTTGTTTCAATAATTTTGTGATTTCTTGTGTTATTAGTGTAAATATATTCATATATTTAATCATGTCAGTGATAGATAAGTTGAAAAAAAACGAGTTAAAAATCGTCGCTGAAGAGTTAGGGTTAATAATTCCTGAAGGAGCTAAAGTTATTGAATTAAAAGAGTTAATTGAAAAAAGTGACTCTTTTTTAAATAACTTGGATTTAGTTAAAAGTGTTGTTGAATATGTGGTTGAAGAAATTAAAATTAAAAAAGAATCGGAAAAATCAAAATTAGAATTAGAAAAAATAAAGATTGCTCAGTTGGAAAAAGAAATAGAGCTAGCTAATGTTCGTAAAGAATCTTCACAATACTCTGAGTTTGAAAAAATAAAATTAGCACAGCTAGAAAAGGAGTTAGAAATCGCTAATATTCGGAAGGAATCGCTTCAAAATAATTCATTTTCATCGGTAAAAAGTGAAATGGAGTCAATAAATAATGTAGAAAATTTTAATAAGAGCATTAAAACTTTAACGATACCTGTGCCATCTAGGGTAGAGTCATTTAGCCTTTTCTTTCAGTCCTTAGAAAAAGCATTCAGAACAAAAAATGTACCTGAGGAATTTAAAGCTGAAATACTTTTGAATATGTTAGGTGAAAGAGCAAATAATATAATGATTTATTTGTCAGAGGAAGATTTGTGTAATTATGATAAATTAAAAAATGTAGTGTTAAAGGAGTTTCAACCAACTCCGCAGGAGTGTTTGAATAATTTCCGTAAGGCGCAAAAATTACCTTCAGAAAGTTATGTCCAATATGCGTCAAGATTAAGTGCAGCATTCGAATATTATTGTCAGTTACGTGAAGTGAATGATTTTAAATCTTTGTGTGAGCTAATTGTTTCGGATAAGATTTTTGGTTCGTTAGATAGTGATTTAATGTCTCACATTGGAGCAAAACAGGGAGAATCATATTTTAAACCGCAACAACTAGGTCGTGAATGTGATATTTTTCTTTCTACGAAAAATAAAATAAAAACTGACAATGTGTTTAGGAAACAAAACGGAAATGAAAATAAAAGATTTTTTGGAAATAAATCGCCAAATCCAACGTTTCAAAACAAAGTTTCGAATGTGTTCTTTTCTGAAATAAAAACTTGCGTTTTATGCAAAAATGAAAATCATGAACTGTATTTTTGTCCGAAATTTAAAAGTCTTACAATTCCGGAAAGAGTAGATGTTGTTAAAATAAATAGACTATGCTTTAAATGTTTGCATCCCAATTGTAGTGTAAAAGTTTGTAAGAGCAATAATTGTTTTTGTAAAAAACCGCATAATAAGTTAATCCACTATCCAAAAGAAAATATAAATATTCAGTCGAGTAAAGAAAAATCGCCCAGCTTCACATCTGTTTCCAATAATGTAGATCAGAGAGGGGAAAGTAACGATGCGCTTTCTCCTTCCATCCCTCCTAGTCAGTCAGATAGGTCTGTGGTCGCTAGTAGTTTGGCAAAAAATAAAACAAAAAATGTTTTATTGAGTACAGCTTTGATTTTGATTAAAGATAAAAATTCTCAGTGGTATGAAGCGAGATGCCTGTTAGATGTCGGGAGTCAAACTTGCTTAATAAGCAGAGACTGTGTGAATCGTTTGCAATTGAAACCAGATAAAACGAATACGGTAATATCGTGTTTAAATGATTCATCTTTAAGTGTTAATGGGTGTGTAAATACTACGAATTCTAACCGAGATAAGAGTTTTCAAAGAGATATAAATATGCTGGTAGTGAACAAAATAACAGATCTTATTCCACATAAAGTATTTCAAATACAGGTGGATGTTTCTGAGTCAGTCGCTTTAGCTGATCATACATTTTATATCCCTAGAAAAGTGGACGTATTATTAGGGGCCGAAATTTTTTATGAGTTGTTGAGACCAGGGCAAATATATTTAAAAAATCCGCGACTTCTATTACAGAATACTTGTTTTGGCTACGTGGCTAGTGGAAGTATCGAACAGATAAATGATGGTAATATACATTGTGGGTTAATACGGGATTCAGATTTAAATGAAACAATGAAAAATTTATGGGAACTCGAGACTTTAGGTATTAAAGAAAATGAAGAATTAAATTCAGCGGATAAAGAATTGATAGATCAATTTGAAAGAAATCTAAAATTTGTGAATGGGAGGTACGAAACTGATTTATTATGGAAAATTAGTTGTGATGAATTAGAAAGTAATTATTTTTTGGCAAAAAAAAGATTTGATAAGTTAAATAAGGGTTTTTCTAAAAACAATTGGATTGTTAGTGAATATCGAGAAATAATAAATGATCAATTGAAAAACGGGATTATTGAGAAATGTCAGAGGGATCAGCTAGAATATTTTATGCCTCATAGAGCAGTTGTTAGAGAAGATAAAGAAACAACTAAGGTTCGGATAGTATTTAACTGTAGTTCAAAATCTAAAAATAATTTGTCTTTGAATGATTGTCTAGAAACTGGTCCTAATTTAAATCCTAATATTCTTGATGTTATTCTAAATTTTCGGAAACATAAAATAGCGTTTAATGCTGAAATAGAGAAAGCATTTTTAATGATAGGAATTTCAGAGAGAGATAGGAAATTTTTAAAATTTCTTTGGTGTTCGGATGATCCTAATAAAGATTACGAAATCATGAGAATGAAAAGATTACCATTTGGCTGTAAAGTGTCTCCTTTTATTTTGAGTGCTACTATAAAACATCACATTAAAAATTTTGAAAATAGCAATCCTAAGTCATTTGAAATGTTAAATTCAGCTCTATATGTAGATGATTTATTTTTTGGAGGAAGTACTGTGAGTGAGTCGTTCGAATTATCTTCGGACGCTGTAAATATTTTAAAGAGTGGACGATTTAATTTGAGAAAACTGAGGTCTAATAGTAGAGAGTTGGAAAAACTCTGGGTAGAAAATGGCTTTAAGGATATAGAGAAAGAAAGTATTCAGCAGTTGAAGATTTTAGGTTTAAATTGGTGTCCAGAGAAAGATGAATTATCATTGGAAGTTAAGGGTTTAATAGAATCTTGGGAAACGTTGCAAAACAGTAAAAGGCGTGTTTTGAAAACAGCAGCACGTATTTTTGATCCCATAGGCCTGATTTCGCCATTTGTTGTTCGTATTAAATTATTGTTACAGGAAATTTGGGAAACAGGTTGTGATTGGGATGAGGAGTTGCCCGATGATTTGCGGGAAAAATGGTTTAAGTGGTGCAACGAAATTGAGAAAATATATTATATAACTATTCCCAGATTTTGTTTAGTTGATTGTAAAGATGAACAAGTGGAGGCACATGTTTTTTGTGATGCTTCATTAAGTGCGTATGGAGCAGTTCTTTATTTTAGATATTGTGATAATAGTGGAAATTATAAAGTGTCATTTATTTTGTCAAAAAATAGAGTAGCACCGTTAAAGAAATTAACTTTGCCGCGTTTAGAGTTGATGGGTCTTGTATTAGGTGCTAGAGTTGGAAATTATGTGAAGAATATTTTTAAGGATAGAATTCAAAGAGTAGTATATTGGAGTGACTCCACCATTGCATTATATTGGGTTAAAGGATGTGCGAAAAGGTGGAAACAGTTTGTAGGTAATAGGGTTCTAGAAATCCAAGAGAAAACCAACCCTAGTGATTGGTACTACTGTCCTACAGAAGACAACCCGGCCGATATACTAACAAGAGGAATTGCTGCTGAAAGTTTAGTTAACAACGAGAAATGGTGGCAAGGTCCAGCTTGGCTTCGAAGTAATAATGAGAGCTGGCCCGAACAAACATTGAGAACGTCTACGGAAATCAATAGTGTAGATGTATTGAAAGAACAGAAGGTCAAGCTTGCTGAAAATTTGGTCGGTAAATTAGAGTTAGTTGAACAATTGTGGAGTAAATTTTCATCGTGGACTAAATTGCAAAGAGTGCTTGCGTGGTGCTTGCGATTCATCGATAATGCAAAGAGAAATAAAATTGCAGCTCCGTTTTTGCAAACAGAGGAATTGAAAAGGTCACATGATATTATAATTAAGTTAGTCCAGAGAGCGAATTTTGCAAACGAAATAGCCAACTTGGAGAAGGGAAAAATTCTAAAAACCAGCAATTTAAATTCCTTAAATCCTTTTTTGGACAATCGTGGGTTTTTAAGAGTTGGTGGACGGCTAAGAAATGCCAACATACCAGAGACTGCAAAATATCCTTTAGTTTTGCCTAAAAATCACCCAGTTACGACCTTGTTAATTAAATTTTATCATTTAAAATACTTACATGGAGGAGTACAGCTAATAAATTCTGCCGTGAAGCAAACCTATTGGATTGTGGGTGCGAAGTCTCTTATCCGTAAAGCAATAAAAAATTGTGTTATCTGTGCACGATTTCGCAGCGAATTCTCGAAACAAATCATGGCTGATTTACCAACATCAAGAGTGAGCCAAGGAAGAGCGTTCATTTGTTGTGGCACCGACTTTTGTGGACCTTTTCTAATAAGTCTTCGACGTGGTAGGGGAGTAAAACCAGTCAAAATGTACGTCTGTATCTTCGTATGTTTCTCTACCAAAGCAGTTCATTTGGAACTTGTTAGTGCCAGCGCCTGTATAGCTGCGTTGAAAAGATTCATTGCACGTCGAGGTAAGCCAATAGAGATCTTCAGTGACTGTGGTGCTAATTATATAGGAGCAAAGAATTATTTGAAAGTCGCTGCATCAGAAGCAATCGGCAACTACTTGCACAATGAGAGTATAAAATGGACTACGAATGTTCCATCTGCTCCCCATTTTGGAGGTCTTTGGGAGGCAGCGGTTAAATCAATGAAGTACCATATGAGACGAATTATTGGGTCGCAGATCTTGTCTCAAGAGGAATTTGCAACAGTTTTGGCGGAAATTGAAGCAGTTCTGAATTCTCGCCCATTAGTCGCTATTTCGGAGGACCCAAATGATCTTTCAGTCCTCACTCCAGGTCACTTTCTCATTGGGTCAGATTTAAAGAGTGTTCCCGAACCAGACATTACAAATATGAAAATTTCAATTCGAGATCGATGGAAATTGATTACGAATATTTCCCAGTCATTCTGGAAAGCATGGTCTAAGGACTATCTTACACAGTTGCAAGTGCGCAACAAGTGGAAATTTTCGACAGAAGACTTATGTGTAAACGACTTAGTGCTCATCAAAGATGATAATTTGCCACCGTTGAAATGGAAAATGGCAAGAATAATTGACATTTTCAAAAGTTCTGACAACAGAGTAAGATCAGTGAATTTAAAAACTGCCATAGGTGAACTTAAAAGACCAATCCACAAATTAGTCAAACTGCCAATAAA
Source organism: Maratus speculifer (assembly GCA_964019185.1). NCBI lineage: Eukaryota > Metazoa > Arthropoda > Arachnida > Araneae > Salticidae > Maratus > Maratus speculifer. Next base: position 160,540,959 of record OZ025294.1, on the reverse strand, counting down.
TGAAAATTAACTTTTCTTTGTGAAATTATTTAAATTTCTAGATATAAATGTGAATTTATTGTGTAATATTATTGTTATATATTTTTATGTTTACATTGTGTATTGTATTAATGTGTCAATTTGTTATATATATATTTTATTTATGATGATGACGTGGTCATGGGGCCCCAGTATGTTACGCCCAGTATGTTGCATCCTAATATGTTATATCTTGAGTGTTATGTGGAAAGAGCCTGTAGATGGCGCCTGCAGTGAATCTGTTTTAATTCTGTATGTACCTGTACATATGCGCTCTGGACAGCGATGATGAAAGACATGTAAAATAAATTGCGCTAGCGAAATGATTAGAGTTTGTGGTCATTATGATGTTAATGTGTGGAATTAATTAATTATCCCCCCCTTTCTTATGATGTGTTGTGCGAGTACTAACAAATGGAAAAACGGTTTTTGATGCATGTGTTACACAGAACATAATTCTTTTAAAATTTTACTCCAAAACGTTAAGGTTTATTAACAAAAATTTTCAAAGCAAGTTTAAATATGTAAAAATGTTTGAAAGAGATTTTTTAAATTATAGTAAAAAATAGCTTATAAATTATAATTTAAGCATTAGCATAATAAAAACATTCATCCATGTGGTTTATGCAGAAAATTCAAATTCAGATGTCAAGAGATACAATAAAAAACTATATTTAACTGCCGAATGAACGTAATATTTTTAAAAAATTGAAAATCTTAACACAGTGTACTCTTGATACTTCAAATGAAGTACATTTTTCTCTTTGATATTATAAATTCCTCTAAATGACTTATCAGAACAATTGGTTATTACAAAATATTTTTTAAAATCCCTTCGACTTAAGATATCGCAAGTATACTGTAATTTAAAAAATAATATAATCAAAAACAAAAATTCACAGAACTTTTATTATATGCACAGAGTTTTATTCATATTATGGCTAAAGTTACAATCAAGAATTAAAACCTAGAATAATTACAAATATAGAATTTTATCACAATTTGCTTAATTTTTCGTTCAGCTGCAGAGGGATTGTCTACGAATTTGCAAATCTTCAATGCTAAATGATTCAGTTACTCACATTTTTCTGTCCATTGCAAGCAATCTTCAGTTAAAGCTTTAGGGTAGAGTAGGAAAAAAAAAATACTCTGATAAAATCTGAAAATCCTTGCGCGATGGGTGCTTTAATATACAAATGACTGCTAATATTTAAATTTAATTCTGCTATACCAAAGTCTTCATTTGTTTCTGTTAATGAACTATCATTATCTTCAAATTTCATTGTTATCCAAGGTGGCTACAAAGAAACAAAAAGCATATTATTGGTTTTGTTTTTTATGCATAAATTATTGAATGCAATAGTGTTTATTCAATTTCTGGAAAAATCAAAATGTTTATTGGAGAAATTATTCTTATTTGCACTTTGTATTATGCAATAGCTTGATAATATAGAATACTTGAATATATGTCCTAGAAAGACTGTAATAACAATACATAAAGTACTGCAACTATTCTTGTATACGCCTAGAATGTTTTGCAAAAAATGAAAAAAGTTGCAAAATATTCAATATATACATTTTAAACAGGGAGTTTTTGCAAGTGCACTGTTAAAATATTGCGCATAAACAAAAATGAATATCCATGAAATGTATAGGATTTTGTTCCATTTTGAAAAGTGGATTGTAATATTTTGGATTTCAAGTGAAAATTTTGAATTTATTAGATAAAAAAGGTTTATACATCGTTGAAAATTTTTTCTCTCAATTATGTATTGATTTTCTGAAATCTCCATTCAGAAGACTAAGTATAGTTTGTGAGTCTTCAGGAAAATTTTCCACAAGGAATCTATATCTCCCCCCCCCTCTTTTTTTTCACCATCTTTTTATCAGTCCCCGTTTCGTGACCCGTCTTGTGGGTATGATTTTTTTTTTACGCGCAGATCAGGTTAGGAGTACGCAAAATATACATTCGTTATTCAATACAAATGACTCGTTCTTAAAATCCTAAAATGATCAACCGTTTATGACAGTTTAAGATGTTTATTTTTCACAATTACTTCAAAAGACCCCTCCCCCCTACGTCGCAGGGTTTTGCAGATCTCGGTTTTGCCACTGTCCTCGATACTGATATACAATATAAGTTCATTTACGCTTTTACACAATTTTTGGTTAGCTCCTTGCAATATAGCGTAAAATTAGCAATTTCCACCGTCGAGTAACACTGAAAAAACGATTAACTTTACCGTAATCAGTCGGAAACTTCATGGGTGCTACTCGCCAAGCACGGTGGTTGTAAGATATATCGGTATCAGGGATAAAATGGGAAAAAATTGTTTAAAATTTTCGCAGTACAAATTGACGATTATTCCAAACACTTAAAAAGAAAGTAGATAAATCTTTTTTGGTTTAAAGGTTCTTAATCGCAGCTGGTGTAAAGGGATAGTTAATTGCCAAGAGATCTTTTTTCATCTGAGCTAATTACGTATTCTACTATACACTATGAAATATTTAAAACAGGAGAAGTAGTTTAGCTTGAAATTAAAAAAAAAATCCCGAAATGTCTAATTTTAATGTTTGATTCTGAAATTCCCAAAAATTTCTTTTTCAGACTTGTTATACAATATGATTAATTTCATTTATGACAAAATTCGTTTAATGCAATTCCAAGTTAATGTTACTTTAAATATACTAAATCCAGGAATCTCATTCCTGTGCGAATTAAAGTGTGCCTATTGACAAAATCTGCTAAAAAACTGCTAAACCCAAAATTTTGATGAATCTGCATTATGCAAGACCCATGTTGCTGCGCAAACTCGTTTAAATTTACTATATAAAATCCACTTACTTCGTGAAACTGATTATTTCGGGTTTTGGTGGGTTCTAAATCAAATAAAAAGTGACTGGTAACCCCCCCCCCATCTTAAATAGGCTTAAACAAAAACTTTTGTTAAGAATTATACATTTTCTTTGAAGTTTAGGTATCAGTTTATTAGAAAATTGGGCGAGACTAATCAACTCAACAATGTTAGGTCAAGTATAGGTCAAGTACAATCAGTCACAGATGACTGACACTGAAATTTCCGTTTTCTTAATGATATCCTTTAATAAAATAAAACGAAAATTTTAAATAAATTTTCAGCAATTCCTTAAAACATTATAATATTTAGTTTTATATTATAATTTTACGCTGTCGTCCACCGGCGACTGACACGGTTAAAACGGAAAATTCAATGTCAGTCACCGGTGAATGACATGGCAGCTAACATCTTAATGCAAGGGTTTTTGGGTTAAGTATTTTTTTTTTGCGGGGGGGGGGGAATCCACCAATTTCATTTTGTTTATTTTAAATTGCATTTTCCTTGGATAAAATTATTCAAATAGCTTCAAATTTTGGGTACATATTTAATAGAAAGATGGATTAATTTCACAGATACTTAATTATATTTTTTAACTATCATAATAATTTTAGCAAACTTTAAACTTCCCCCATCCCCCCCTCACTTCAAACACTTATAAAATTTATCCGATGTTTTATAAAAGTAGTATTGTGAAATTTTCAAAATGCATTTGCTAACCCTGTCAAAATAAAGATGTTAAAAAATTTGTCAGTTTCAAGATATTTGTGTAACACTGAAATAGTTCAACAAATCACAACAATAGATGTAATAAGATTTAAATGCAAAGTGATACTTTACGCTTTAAATATGGAAGTAAGCTCACGCATGTTAAGTACGAAATTATTTTTCACGTTACTTCTTTTGGTAATAAATAATTCGGTATGCTTTTTTTAAATTTAATTTTGAAAGCGTTTTTGGAAGCATATTTCTCGAATTCCTGTTTCTAATACACTAGTTAATGTGCAGTTAAGTTTCTTGAATTATATAACATAAATATTGTGTTCTTTTAAATCAAATCACAGAAATCTCCGATGTTACTCCATCCCCTGTTAATGTGGTTTCGAATACTTTTCCAATTCTTTATGCAGCTTTATGTTAATTTGATAAATTATAATATTGAAAGCTATTTTGTAAGCGGGATTTAGAAGCCTCCATTTGCGTGAATTTCAATTGGGCTTTGTAGGACTTGCAAACGCGGATATCCGAGCTCTTGTTTTTCAATATGATCATAATGCATATTTTAAGTTTATTACATAATGTATTCAAACTTAAAAATTACGTTTGGAGAATTCTCGATGTTACGCCACCTTTTAATGGGGATTCAGAGCAGCTTTTTAAAATAGCTTTTATTTAATAAATTTCAATTTTAATATTTTTTTTAGACTTTTTGATGCCTGTTTAAATAGATAGAATTAAATTTTGGGTTCGCCAATCCCCCCCCCCTTCCCCCCACACACCCACGTTTATGCGGATTTCCGAGCTCATTTTAAATTACGGTAATTTTTTAATTACATGTTTTTCTGTTATATACAATTTCAGCTTTCAAATGAGTGTAATCCTAACAAACGGAAATTACAATATAATGATGATGCAATAATGTTTACAATAAGTTATAATGTTGATAGGTAGAAATATGCGAACACTTCATATGATTTTGTATGAAGTGTTCGTAACTTTGTTAATTGTCAATAATTAAAAATCTGCGTACTGGTCAGTTGCCAATGTTAATTTTTATCTATATTTTGCACAAGCATACAAATGAAAGAATATTGTAAATAATTATGTACAGATCTGTACAATAAAAACACATGCTCATAAATTATTCCAATTATTCAGAATTTTTTAAAAAGAAAGTAACATTCAAAAAGTATGCCTTACAAATGTTAAAATTTCAGCAAGTAAAATATTGACTTCATTAAAATTCGATAAAAATCCAACAATTTATGTAATTTTTTCTTAAATTAAGATTAAAAATTGATACTATAAAATTTTGTTTCGTTTTCACTTAATCCTTCATTTAACTTTCACAAAGTTTTTAGCTTATGATAATGTGTATAGAATTTTTATAGTATGCTTATCCATATAAGTTAAATCGCACATGTAATAAAATGTAAAATAGTCTTCAATTTTTTCTTCAATTTAAAAATCAAACAAATTACCGGATCATTCATTCCTAAAAGATGAATAACACTCCAAGGAGGTATATTCAAAAACAGTAAATCATCATCATCTACTTGAGTTCCATCATCAAAGTAAGCTTTGACTCGAGCAAAAGAAATTTTCGGTTTCTGACCCTTGATAAATTAGAAGCAATAAAACTAGATTAATTTGTTTTTTATTGCAAACATATTTTTAAAATAACTTTCTTTAAATGTAAATGTCTTGCTGTAAAACTCTATCCCCCCCCCCAAAAAAAAAGAAAAAAAACTCTGCAGATTTCAAAATGCATGTAGTGGCACACTGTCTCATGCATAAAAGATATGCAAAGGATGTCTGGCAAAGATTGGATATTTAGCTAACAAGTGTATGTTTGAAAGTTACACCAACATACAAGTTACTCCAATTATTTGGCAATATATTCTTTCACTTAAAAAAAGAACTGAGCATTTTCTGTACTTAAATATAAGTATATTGAAACTGACCATTTATTTAAACGATTTATTGATTTATTTAAATAAACGCAGTTTTCTTTTTATCTTTTCTCTAATATAAAACTAAAAAATGTCGATTATGAGTAAAAAATGAAAACTGAATTCAAATATAAGGATTTAAAAAAGTGCTTGCAAAAGTTACGCTTAAATAATGGCATAGCTCAATTGCATTCTGTTTTAATCGGAGACTGCATTTAAGCTACCAATTTGTATAATGTTGGTAAAATTAACTTAACCTCATTAAAATAAATATTTAACACAAGATTTTCAATCAATACAAAATCTTTCAGAGTTTCCATCATAAAATTATTGTAATTTCAATAATCATGTGGTTATATTTTGTTAATAAAATATACACCGAGTTTCTTTGATTAAAAAATTAAAAAATAAGTATACTGTTCGATTTTGATAATCTTAAATACATACATAGCTAAGTTAAAGAAAAATTTCAAATGGAGGATTATGCTATTTACGACAGCTTAATTAAACATAAAATTTGCTTTAAATATTTTAATACAATATATCAAGAATAACATACAAACTTACCTGATAGTTGATTAAATTCTAATCCACAAACTGGACGCTATTTTTAACAATTTATTGGTCAGTTAAATGAAACAGACATAGTTTATTTACGTTAATAAGATTATTTTATCTTCAAAGTTAAAAATTCGAAAGACAATTTAGGGAAATTTGATAAATTTACGAAACATGGGGGCTCTATAAAATGAACGATATCTATTTAATCGAAAATCTCTAAGAAAATGTTATCAATGCAAAAAAATGCTTACTGTTTCATTAAAAATCGAATTCCTTATTATATAGCATTTAGGGTTTCTGCGCTAAAATTTTAAATAAAAGAACATTAAAATTGTACCTTTTCATCCTTTATATACATATATAATTTACAGATACTCAAGAGGAGAGGAGGGGAAAGAAATGATAAATTTATACATTTATGTACTGATATGTCTTTAACTTCGTGTTATAGACTGAATATTTTGAAAAATAAAATAGTTGGCCACAGCTTCTCCCCTTTCCCCTTCAAGCGTTGTCTTTGTTTATAATATTTTTTATGCTAGATTTATTGTTTTAGGAAACAGTCAAACCCTTCTTAAGACGTGAAACAAATTAATACCCGAATTTACTCCAGTTCTAACATCACCAGAAGATCGCTCTTACAGTAAATTTAAAAATTTTCCATTTAATATAAGAAAAAAATTTCATCCCTTGGAACAAAATGATCTCGCTTAAGACGCGAATTCATATACCTAGATATTAAGTTTTTAAAGTGAACATCAAACTATTTCCGAATAGTAATGATCGCTTAATTTAATGACAGAAAGATTACTAATCGGAAATAGTGATAGACATTGTAAAAAGAAATCCTCTAGACTGCATAGCTGATTAAATAAGGCGAATATTACCAATCGGAAATAGCAGGTATTTGGATAAAAAGTCGCGGTACTAAAATCAAGAATTTCTTCAAACAATACCTGATAAAATAATTTCATAAAACGATCATTAATGGAATTTGAAAAAATAGGTTTCAAAATGTACAATAAGACAGACATAAACACTTTCATACCAAAGTTAGTTGCTCTAAATCCCACAGTCATTATTTTTACATCTGAGGCAACAAAATGACCCACACGCAAAAAGAAGTTTATATGGATAATAAAGACCAAGAAGAGTCTTCAGAGTCTAAACTAAGAAAAAAGATATTGCGTAGTAAAAGCTTCGGTAATGCATAGTAAAAGCTTCGGTAAAGAAATGCGTAGTAACAGCTTCGGTAAAAATTAATTACTCTAGTTTCATACTTGATTCACAACTAAGCGATCAAAATGATTTGATCAAAAATTGATTTCTAAATGCAAAATATAGCTCAGGAACTGTACAGTGCAGAGATTTGAATAAGAGCTTTGGGATGTAGAATTAGTAAGGTATACGCACCTTTGTGCTATTTTTTATAGCGCAAGATCCCGCAGTCTTTTCACAACTGGGATAATAAAATGACATACAAGCAAAATAACGATTTTTTTGTAATTGATTTTTCTGACCAACTACAAAATAAGGAATGATACACACAAAACATATACAAGTTTACACACATTATCAATAACATCTAATTTACAATAAATCCGAAAAGCTACACTAAAGATCACAAAAAGTATACCTACTAAAACTGAGGAATGTTACACAGAAAATATTCGGAATGTTTCACAGTTGATCAACAATTTTCGCTTTCTCAACTATTCCAAAAAGTTACACAACATTGTGGAAGGTATTACACCGGATTTCTCGGTATTCTTGGATCAGAAGAAATAAACCGAGAAAACCCAAGAATGTTACACAGTAAATGTCAGGAACATTGCGCAGATTTTTTACAGTGTATATTCCCAGAATGTTTTTCAAAAAATAAAAAAAGTTTTAAAATATTCAATATATATCTTTTAAACAAGGAGTTTTTGCAAGTGCACTGTTTTCATGTTGCGCATGGTCAAAAATGAATGTCCATGAAATATACAGGGTTTTGTTCCATTTTGAAAAATGTATTGCAGTATTTTGGATTTTAAGTGAAAATTTTGAATTTATTAGATAAAAATGGGTTTATGCATCGTTGAAACGTTTATTCTCAGTTATATAGGGCCATTCCACTGTCACGTGCGGGACAATCAGACACCATAATTCCACCAAAATTGTGTTAAAGGGCTTAAGATTTTTCAGAAATAAGAATAAACATATTTTTGTAAGTTTATAATTGATACAACAATATCTCAGGCAGGGACAGATTTTTCCTAAATGGTTTACTGATTTAGTTATTAATTAATTTGCATGCGTCACGTGCAGGACATCTGAAGTCAACCACTTGTAATTTGCTGTATGATCCAGATAACATTTCTGCTCTACTAATTTTGTAATTTCAAAACAAAAAATATGTGTTAGAGGCTAAAGGTCTAATGTTCATGAAATAAGCATTCTTATTTCAAAAAGAAATTTTTAAATTGCTAAAAAATATATAACGTATAGTGTCACGTGCGGGACACGGTTGTCACGTGTGGGACATTTGCAAATATCATTCAAGTAACCTTTTCAAAAATCAGAAAATAAAGTAATGCAAAAAAGAAAATGCATGTTATACATTTTACAATACAAAAATATTTATTTTAACTTTTTTCTGTACAAAGTAAATGTTCAAATTGACATTTTAAAACATAAAATAAAGTAAATGTATAAACAAAAATTCAAAATTTTTCTAGAAATTTGAAAAAAACCTCTTTTATTAGCTACAGTGAGGATTGATATCTTTTTTACTACATTTTTAAATGAATATAGAATTTTATCTGGATACTGTGGTCACTTGTAGAATTACCACTTTTTATCATGACAGACACTTCAACACTATCATGATGGGTGCTTGTAATTTCACTAGGATGATTAATGCCGTCATATTTTACAACTACCCATTCAACCATCCTAAAAGAAGCTGCTGTTTCTGATCCTTTTATTTTCTTCTTTTTGGAAATTGGGATTTTTTAATACATTTTCTCTCTCATCCTTTTCATTCTTCTAGCACTAGTAGACTTAGATCTTTCCATTTCAGCTAAATAAATAACAAACTTTATCAATTATAAACGTTTTTGTCTAAATTTACTTAATTTCACAGAAAAATTGAACCTAAAATAGAATTAAACTTAGAAAAACAGAATATAGATAAGAAGTTTTATTATTTTTTTATGTAGAGTAATAACAAGTTCTTAAACATGCGACTCTTCTTATTGTATAGAAAAAATCCCTATAAATTAAGTAGATCAATTCTTGCTGGAAAACAAGATGTTCTTAAAATAAAAATAACCATCAAAGTGTTCAAATTTTATTAAAATAAATTTGTAAAAAACTGGAAATAAAAAATATTATCATCACAAAAAAAAAAAAAAAATGGAACTATCATAAAAATTAAAAAAAAAAATCTTAATTTCGTTTTAGTTACATAGAATAAGTTCTTAGGACAAAATAATCATTAAACTGCTAAAACTATGCTATAATAAATCTCTATTTAACATTCAGAAAACAAAAATAATCGTCCTGCTCATAAGGTGTCACGTGCGGGACAATTTTGTTTTGATATTTTTCTCCAAATAAAAATTTCACCCAAATTTTTATCTAGCATAGGATAAGTGTACTACACTAAACTGCTTTAGAAATGCCAATTAAACAAAATAAATGCTTTCCTTTTTCTCCCTAAGTGAAAAAGTTCATGTTTTGTGTCACGTGTGGGACACAAAAACAAAGTTCTTTTTGTGTGCTGTAATAATTATTCGAAATTATCTTATATATTTCAGTTTAGTGAAATATAAACAATGAATATTAGACTTACCTAAAATGTTGATTTCAAAAGTTTCACTGGATTTTCTTTATTAAAAAAACTCACTCAAAATGTATTGTAAAACGCAACACACTTGCTTGCACATGGACGCCATCTTTAAACTGTTGTGTTGCCAATCCACAAAAGATAAACTTTACATTCATACTCAAAACATAAAATTTGACATGTTGCCAATCAGTAAATACCAAAAATATTTATTTAAACAAATTTTTAAAAATGACTATCAATTTACCCGTTTTAATGGAATGGCCCTATATTGATTTTGTGAGATCTCCAATCAGTAGTATAACTATAGTTTTGAGTCCTCTGCAAAATTTTCCACAAGGCCCCCTAGAATCTATAACTATTTCTCATAATAAAACGGGGTCCCCGTTTCGTAACCCGTCTTGTCGGTATGATTTTTTTACGCGCAGATCAGGTTTGGAGTAAGCGAAATATACATTCGTTATTCAATACAAATGACTCGTTCTTAAAATCCTAAAATGATCAATCGTTTATGACCGTTTAAGATGTTTATTTTTCACAATTACTTCCATGCCCCTCCCCCCTCCCCTAGGTTTCAGGGTTTTGCGGATCTCAGTTTTGCCACTGTCCTCGATATTGATATACAATATAAGTTCTTCTTCATTTACATATATTTTTTGGTTAGCTCCGTGCATTATAGCATAAAATTAGCTATTTCGACCGTCGAGTAACACTATAAAACGTGGAGATTAATTTTATTGTCTTGAGTCTGCAAACTTGATGGGTACTATTCGCAAAACATGATGGCTGTAAGATATATCAATACCAGGGATGAAAGGAGAAATATCCGTTTATAATTTTCGGAGTCAAAATTAACGATTATTTCAAACACTAGGAAAATAAGTAGATAACTCTTTTTGGTTCAAAGTTTGTTTCACAGCTGTTAGGAGGGGATATTTAATTGCTAAGGGATCTTTTTTTATCCGAGATAATTACGCATGCTATTATACAGTATGAAATATTTAAAACAGGGATCGTATTTTATCTTGAAATTTAAAAAAATAAATTTGGCCGCGCTACGAAAATTAGATCGCGAGTTATAAGCATTTTAAATTTTTCGACCCTCACCGTGGGGGTTCTCCTGTCACAAAAAGTAACACTGTCTCTTAATAAATTACCAAACAAAATTTGGCCGCACTACGAAAATTAGACCGCGAGTTATAAGCATTTTAAATTTTTCCACCCTCACCGTGGGGGGGTCTCCTGTCACCAAAAGTAACACTGTCTCATAATAAATTACCAAACAAAATTTGGCCGCACTACGAAAATTAGATCGCGAGTTATAAGCATTTTAAAATTTTCGACCCTCTTCATGGGGGATCTCCTGTCACCAAAAGTAACACTGTCTCATAATAAATTACCAAACAAAATTTGGCCGCTCTACGAAAATTAGATCGCGAGTTATAAGCATTTTAAATTTTTCGACCCTCACCGTGGGGGGTCTCCTGTCACCAAAAGTAACACTGTCTCATAACACTGTCTCGCGGTCCGAAACAGAATTTGGCCGCACTACGAAAATTAGATCGTATGTTTTTTAAATTAAGTTTATTTTTTAAAATTATTTTTTAAAAGTAAGCATTTTAAATTTTTCCACCCTCACCGTGGGGGGGTCTCCTGTCACCAAAAGTAACACTGTCTCATAATAAATTACCAATTAAAATTTGGCCGCGATACGAAAATTAGACGGCGATTTATAAGCATTGTAACTTTTTCGACCCTCACCGTGGGTGTCTCTTGTCACCAAAAATTAACACTGTCTCATAATAAATTACCAAACAAAATTTGGCCGCGCTACGAAAATTAGATGGCGAGTTATAAGCATTTAAATTTTTCGTTCCTCACCATTGGGCGGGTCTCCACTCACCAAAAGCTACATTACCCTACCTTGTTTTATCTTAAGACGATTCTTTCCTATACACATTCTATCAGGAATTTTTATTATTGAAACTATAGATTTATAGTAACTGAAATAAGATATATAAGTTTGAGACTTGATATCCTCTAAATATCTGAAAAATACCGCGTCAATGTTTGCCGAAGTCTACCGAAGGATACCATGCCGAAGTCTGCCGAAGTGAAACGACGGTAGCCGAGTGTTAGGTTTTTTCGTTACGGATGTGTTAGGATATTTCTCGTTACGGAAATTTTGGATTCGGTCGCCGCGCTCAAAGCCCGCGATAAAAGCTATGCAATAGCTTAAAAATCGCGAAATGTCTAACTTTAATGCTTAATCCTGATATTCCTTAAAATGTCCTTCTACGACTTATTATACAATATGATTAATTTCATTTATGACAAAATTGAATTTGGAACAAATTGCAAGTCAATGTTATTTTTAATATACTTAATCCAGGAATCTCACTGCTGTGCAAATTAAAGTGTATCAATTGACAAAATCTGCTAAAATTCTGCTAAACCCAAAATTTGGATGAACCTGAATCATACAAGATTCATGTTCCTAAACAAACTCGCTTAAGTTTACAAAATAAATTCCTCTTATTTCGTGAAGCTGATTATTTCGGGTTTTGGGGGTTTTAGATCAAATATAAAGTGACTGGTAAACACCCCCTCCCCTCTTAAATAGGCTTAAACAAAAAATTTTGTTTACAATTATCCATTTTCCTTGAAGTTTGGGTATCAATTTATTAGAAAATTAGACGATCAAATTTTGGTCTCCTTTTATTAGAAGGATATTTACACCTTTAACACGTTGAATTCCACGTCAATCATGGATGACTGACATTGAACTTTCCGTTTAATTAATGATATCCTTAATAAAATAAAAGGAAAATTAAAAAAATTCAGAAATTTCTTAAAGCAATATAATATTTAGTTTTATATAATAATTTTACGCTGTCGGCCACGGGCAACTGATGCCGCTAAAAGGGAAATTTCAATGTCTGTCACCGGTGAATGACATACCACTTAACGTGTTAATGCAAGGGTTTATAGGTTAAGTGTTTAGGGGGGGGGGGAATCAACCACTTTCATTTTGTTTATTTTAAATTGCAATTTCCTTGCATAAAATTATCTGAATAGCTTCAAATTTTGGGTATATATTTAACAAAAAGATGAATTAATCTCACGGATACTTAGTTATATTTTTTAATTATCTTAATAATTGCAGCAAACTTTAAACTTCCCCTATACTCCCCCTAATTTCAGCCCCCTCACTTCAGTGGCTGAGAGGTTCTGATCTCTCAACTGGTCGGCGGCAGGTGCTGTGTTCGAACCCAATTGCGGCCGTCGGCCTAATCGTTCGGAGTTTTCGTGGTTTTCTTCGAACCTTTCGTAAATACGGGTTAGATTCCCTTAGAAAGACCCCCCACGAAGGGCATCCCCCCGTATCATAACTATCATAATAATTGCAACAAACTTTAAACTTCCCCATATCGGTCGAGCAGTCGAACCCGCTTAAGACGTGATACCGATTAATACCTGAATTTACTCTAGTTCCAACATCAACAAAACATCACTCTTACAACAAATGTGAAATTTTTCCATTCAATATCAGATAAAGTTTTCATTCCTTGGACAAAAGATCTCTCTTACGACGCGAATGCATATACCTGGATATTAAGTTTTGGATATGAACATCAAACTATTTCCGAATAGTAATAATCGTTTTATTTAATGACAGAATGATTACTATTCGGAAATAGTGATAGACATTGTAAAAAAATCTTCTAAACTGGCACTGCTGATTAATAAGGCGAATATTACTAATCGGAAATAGTAGGTATTTGGAGAAAAAGTCGCGGTACTAAGATCGAGAATTTCGTGAAACAATCACAGATAAAATAATTTCGTAAAACGATCATTGGTCGAATTTGGAAAAATAGGTTTCAAAATGCACAATAAGATGGGCATACGCGCTTTCATTCCAAAGTTAGTTGCTCTAGATCCCATAGTCTTTCTTCAACTGAGGCAATAAAATGCCCACACGCAAAAAAGTAGTTAATATGGAAATAAAGACTAAGAAGAGTCTTCAAAGTCTAAACAGGGAAAAAAATATTCGAGAATTACAATTAAATGTGTTGTTAAAGCTTCGGTAAAAATTAGTGAATCTAGTTTCTATACTCGATTCATAACTAAGCGAGCAAAGTGATAAACACACAAATAAAGAATACTGCCCAGTTAAACTGATGGCATTGAGCTCACAGGCTACAAATACTAATTGTACATTAAAGCCTTATATTTTCAAGGGTTAATTCCGTTCGAAAAAAAAATTAAGAAGGGGAAACAGCTCTCCCCTTTCCTCTTTTTTTATACTTAATCATTGAACCTCCTATACTATCAAAGACATGCTTTATCATATAAAAAATCTATATCCAAAATTCAGAGCAAACTAGATAATTCTTAATAAAAACCCATTTAGCATTTATATAATTTAAAAGGAGTTATCCCCTTCTTTTATACTTAACCATTAAACTTCCAAAACGATTCAGAGATTTGAACGAAATCTGAAAATTCTGCTTGAAAAACCTATTTATATAAATTAAGAGGGGGGGGAGGCATTAGAACCCCTGTTGCCCCTATTTATACTTATTCAATGAACACCTAATAGCAGTCACGGAATCGCCTCATCAGAATGATCCTAATCTAAATTTTGAACGAAAACTTAATTCTGCATGAAAATCCCATTTATATCAACTAACGGGGGGGGGGCATTAGAACCCCTGTTCCCCCTATTTATACTTATTCAATGAACACCTAATAACAGCCACGGAATCGCCTCATCAGAATGATCCTAATCTAAATTTTGAACGAAAACTTAATTCTGCATGAAAATCCCATTTATATCAACTAACGGGGGGGGGATTAGAACCCCTGTTCCCCCTATTTATACTTATTCAATGAACACCTAATAACAGTCACGGAATCGCCTCATCAGAATGATCCTAATCTAAATTTTGAAAACTTAATTCTGCATGAAAATCCCATTTATATCAACTAACGGGGGGCATGAGCCCCCCGTTCCCCCTCTTATACATATCGAATGAACTCCAAAAACTAATCAGGGAAGCGCCTTATCAGGATATACCTATATACAAAATTTCAAGTGGATCCGATATTTTTATCATGAGTTATCGCGTTACGCACATACGCACATACATACAGAACGGACGGGCACATAAGCTCTCAGGCTATGATAGCCTGTGAGCTAAAAATTAGTTTTTACATGTAAAATATAGCTCAGGAGCTGAACAGGGCAGAAATTTGAACAAGAGCTTCGAGATGCACAATTAGAAGGGTATACGCAAGTTCGTGTTATTTTTTTATAGCGCAAGATCCCGTAGTGTTTTTACAAGTGGGATAATAAAATGACATTCACGCAAAATAATGATTTTTTTGTAATTAATATATTAACCACAAAATAAGGAATATTACACACAAAACATATCTAACTTTGCACAGATTACCAGTAATTTCTATTTTAGAATAAATCCGAAAAGTTACACAAAAGCTCAAAAAGTATGCCTACTAAAATTAAGGAATGATACACAGAAAATATTCGGAAAGTTTCACAGTTTATCAGTAATTTCCACTTTCTCAACTATTCCGAAAAGTTACACAAGACTGTGGAATGTATTACACAAGATTTCTCGGTATTCTTGTATGAGCAGAAATAATCAGAGAAAACCCAGGAATGTTACACAGTAAAAGTCAAAAACATTGCGCAAATTTTTTACAGTGTTGAAGCGTGGAGAGAAAATTTCGCCCATGCACGACTGAAAACTGGTGATCAGACTCGTTGCGTCCTGAGTCAGTTTAGGAATCCAAATGGCATAGGAATGGGGAAAATCATGTTATTAACGACTGGATTTTTTAAAATTACTTATACAGAACTGCTTTTAAGTTATAAATTTCGTTTAAATTCACATACTTATTTAGCTTTCATTCAACTTACCGTCTTGTATCAAAATGTCAGAAAAATTCAACTTAACGTTCAGAAATTGAGCTAAACGCATGAACTTTCACTCAATGAGATCGAGTATGCATAACATTGATGACAAACACCGCTCCTGCACCAACATAGTACAAAGTAATGTTGCCGTTTACCCTGTATAAAATATTTTATTCAGTTGAATATTGCCTCACTTATTTCCACATTCCATCGCCATCCGTCGTTTTAAAATACGTTTTATATCACAAACTATACAATATGATCGTAAAATTTTACCGTTGTATTTCACACTTGACAGGCCATATTAATACAATGTTACATAAACTATATATTTCATTTTAATGTCAGCATTCGCGTAGCTTATGTCAGGGAATAAACATAACAGCAATTCTGACTTTGTGATTTATTCAAGGTGGAATATTGCACTTCATTTTTAATGATTTTGTGTCCCACATGATTAATATTGGTTTTGAAAATACAGCTTTTAAAATATTACGATACTTACATCATACGAACATCACTTCTATTAATATTTCATTAATAATTGTTACAAAATATGTTTCTTATGGTTAATATTAATTTTGAAAATACTATGTGTAATATGAGTTTTAAAATTATTTTATTACTTATATAACCTATTTCATTAATAATAATTACATTACATTAAATAATATTTCATTAAAAGCAGTTGCAAAGCATTTTTCATATAGTTAATGTTAATTTTGAAAATATTATGAGCAATATGAGCTTTAAAATTATTTTCATACTTACATAGAACATATTTCATCAATAATCACAATACGTTAAAAATAGTTTTTTCCTTTGTGGATCAGTCTGTTATACCTTTTAGCGTGTAACTTTAAAAGTTAAGGTAAGGCTTATTGGCTTTGTTCTATGTGTAATCTTATATTTAATAAGAGCGGGAAACTTCACTTTTTTCAAAATTAAAAATTAATGATCACCTATTGGTACAGTCATTTAAGGAAAGGATGGCCAATCAAAATGACCAAAGGTGCATAATTTTATTATTCAGTCATTTATGCATTCGTCAAAATAGAAAGAATAATTTTATTAATGACTTAGTGCACACATCTCAGTAATCTAGTCAGAACTTAATACATTTTTACTTATTGTTGCAAACTAAACGGCAAAAACCTTTCGAATAACAAAATAATGATTTCTTCTTACAGAGACATTTCTTGGGTGTACAGAAGAACATTAGGTATTCTCTCAGATTTTTTAAAGTCCGGCGAAGTCCCGGTCCCAACGATGCCAGGTTTTCGAGATTATACCTAACATATTCAATAAATTCTATAAATTCTTTCTCTCCTAAGTTTTATTACAACCTCTAAACCCTGTCTTTGATCCTCAGGCACGAAGATTGCTATATGGAGCATATTTTGTTAGAACTGATGGCTGTTAAATGGGGAAGATACGGGGACAGTATCGCATTTCCAATCAAATAAAATATATCATACAGGAGTGGTGGCACGACTACTTTGTACAAGGTTGGCGCTGGAGAAGTAGTTGGGATCAATAAAATGACGTCAAATTACACTGGCATAGGATAAACTATTTTCTTTAGGATAAGCTGGTAGGTTGGTGTAGAAGCGGACTTTGGGATCAATAAAATAACGCCAAAATGAATTGGCCTGGGCTAAACTATATTCAACTAGAATAAGCTAGTTTAGACTAATAAATAGCAGGTTAAAATAGTTTATCCAATGAGTATTAGGCTAAAATAGTTTGTCCTAATGCTCGTAGGACAATCTCGGAAAGTCTCGTTTATCCCATGAGCGTTAGGATAAACTAGTTTGGCCTAGGCTTATCTAGTTTTTCCTAAAATGTGGTTTGGAAGGTAATATATATAGATATATATATGTAATAAAACAGATATGACCATGAGTAACACTGGAACAAAATTAACGATGGCAACACCTGATCAATAAATTTTCCTTTAAGTGCTGTTCTTTTTTTTAAACTTATGTATTATGTTTTTAAATTTTATTCAGATGATTATGAGAAAAAAAATTTAATTTCAAGTGCAATATTTTATAAAAGCTGTGTCAGAATTGAATGTTATTTTATTATTTAAAAGAAATTTAAACTTAAAAAAGTCAGTCTCTATCGCATGCAATCTCGTTACAAACGATTAATAACTTTGTATATAAAGCGATATAAATAGTTTGTCATTTATTTCCGTACACGCATTTATATAGTTAAATGAAAAGCGATAACAGATGTAACTAAAGATACTACACATAGTTGGCTGTTTCCTTTTTTCAAAGTTAGCCATAACTACAGTTTTAGTAATTTTAGGAATAAAATACATAATCACAATCGAAAAAATCATCTTTTAAGTTAAATTTTAAAAATATAAAGAGAAGCATTATTGTACCTATATACCATAAAATATTTAGAGAAATTATTTTATACATTTTCCTAATCAGTTTGTTTTGCTTCATAATTTTCTGATTGTATAAGCTGCTAAATGTTAAAGAAATGTAAAAAAGAACTACCAAACTACAATCTAATGTATAACAAAACAACTCCTCCATTTACGTATATTTTTGGAATATCTTACCAACAGCAAAAGCTCGGTAGTTTGAATCTTGTTGCGTGGAGAATAAGTTGGATTGGTGTGATGTATTGATTGTGTTGGATTGGAAATGTGTGATTGTCCAAAGAAGTGTTTTTTAACCAATTTTTGAACAATAATGTGGTCAAAGTAGTCTGAAAAGTAACCGAAGTTGATCATCGCGGTTTGTCTCTTTAATGAGCTGTCTTATCTTTCATAATAATTTGATATTGACATTAGAACAACTTTTTTAAATAATGCAGTGATACTGACTGGTAAATATATCATAGAACTTGAACTTTTTTAACTGAGTGAAAAACTTCCAAGGACTTATAAGAACTTTCTCTTAAAATGCCTACGTTCATCCCATAAACTACATGAGTTAACTACCGGTAGATACATTACGGATGGATACATTTTACTCAGATAACCTTAATAACAATAGAATCTGGTGTGCCGTGCAGATAACTAAACAAAACAAACCGCCAACAAAACATATAGTTTATTATCTATAACATATACTCCTCTAAATGATGGAAATGTGGATACATTTTTATTATTTATACTGAAATCGTATTGATTTGTAAAGAAACATATAATTTGAATTTTTATAACAGAGATTTAAAATGTCCATTCCGGCAGTCGGTCCTGTGACTAAAACTGATCCTCTGATTTGCATTTTAAAAAACATATATTTATTTTACACTTCTCTTTACATCTGTGATATTTATGTTTAAAAATATTTAAGAATATCAACTACTTTCCTGAATATGTTACTTTTTATTTCGATAGATAAACTTCTTTTTCAAAATATAAAATTTATTCAAGCTAATACCTTAATTAAATTCTAAAGAAATACACGATGCATTTTTTTTTAGAATAAGAATTCTATCCATCTATTTGAGCTCATTTAAATTCAAACATAATGTTTTAAAAAACATATCTAAATGGATACAACCTGATATTTATTGGAATGTATTTCGTAATTTTGAATTTTGAACCTTAATTATGCAAATATCCGAATGACATCAAATTATTAACCATATCATTAAAATTTTCCTTTGAATAAGTTTTAATAAATCTAAATTAGAGATAGAAATTTCCGATAGTTACGTCTGCAGTTTTATGAAGATATATGTTTATAGAATAAAACATTTATCCATGAATATTATTTATTTATTTAAGAAATTCAGAATAAATTGTTAATTAGTTTAAAAAAAATAAACGAAAGCAATTTTAATTGTGTTTTTGAATATTAAAATTTTCTTTTATTAAAATTCCATGTACCATACAAATGATTTTAGAGTTTCCCATCATATCTGGAATTTGATTATTAGTTTAGATTATTTGATTATCTGTCTAACTGGCCTTGCTCTAACTTACAAGTGAACGAAAATAACAAATACTTTGAGCGAACTTTAATGTATAAGTTAAAATCTTTAACAACGTTTTAATGCACAAATATGTACAAACATGACACAAAAATCTACTTATATCCGTTTCAGGGATTCCTACATCGATTTAACAACCTCAGCGAATTATC
The DNA here is from genome assembly GCA_964019185.1 of Maratus speculifer. Taxonomy (NCBI): domain Eukaryota; kingdom Metazoa; phylum Arthropoda; class Arachnida; order Araneae; family Salticidae; genus Maratus; species Maratus speculifer. Next base: position 160,520,953 of record OZ025294.1, on the reverse strand, counting down.
GAAACAACTACATGTGATTTTTATGTCATGTTTCTATGCATTTGTGCACTAAAAAATTGTTCAAGATTTTGACTTCACGTAAATACGCTAAGATTATTAAGAGCATAATATACTTTGGTTAGATTTATCACATGATATTGTTCATCGAAAATGGAATACATAAAATTTAATGTTTGCTCTCTGAGATACATAGAATAATTGCCCTATATTATGATCTACAGGGAGCATTTCTAGTGTATTTTATAAATGAATACTATTTCAAACATGTTGACGTAGATAAACAATTTTGAGGTACAAAACAATAACATTCATTCTAGAATATAGAACGCATGGAAATTATTATTCCCTTGTACATGAAAATCTTATGTTGCATTTTTTCCAATAGCGAGGATAAGAAACCTATAAATTGTTGTGGAACATTCGTAAATATCTTCGGCACTCGAAGAATTCAAATTTGATAAATGATAAAAATATATTCTTCTGATTTTTCTCATAAATAAAACGTTTTCAATGTCTATACTCTATCACAACAATTATGTGAATTAACGCATGATAAATTACTATACTTGTGGGATATCATTCATCTACATGTAAATAGCTTGAAATTCTATATAAATGTATTAATTTTTATTTCTTCAGTTGAATTAAGTGAGTACAATACTTTATAAATATTTCTGTAAAATATAAAAACACGTACCAGGAGTAAAACATTCTCTATTAAGCGTACAACAGAAAAATTTTCTTTAATATATTAATGAACATTTTTCTTTTGAATTTTATGTTAATCTATGTATAAAATATCAATCGTTACTTACATATTATTCATTTATTTCTGCTTTACATTACTCACCTATGACTGAACGGTATACACATTGTTTCAAATTCATTTTTATTACTTTCTTCTATCTTCAATAGAAGAAAGTATTGTAATCGAAATTTTTTTCGACTTCCGGTTTTCGACGGATTTACACGTTTTAAGGGTCAGAGATTCCAAATAACATGTTTTCACAAAATGTCTGTCTATCCGTGTGTCTGTGTGTCTGTCTGTCGCCATTCTACCATCAAAAAGTGTATGAAGTTATGCATAAAATTGAACCAAATTTTTTGTGAATGTTTTTGTCTGTGGCAAGCAGGTCCTCTTTCAGTTTTGAAATATTCCGCTGGAAGAGGGCGTTGCAATCGTGCTTTTGTGCCATTTTCAATATTGTACCGACCAAAAGTATATAAAGTTATGCATTGAAATGAACCAAATTTTTTGTGTATGTGTATGACTACGGCTAGTTAGTCCTCCCTGAATTTGGAAAAAATCCGCCGGAAGGGGGCGCTGCAATCGCCATTTTTGTGCTACTTTCAATATTGTACCGACCAAAAGTATATGAAGTTATGTATCGATTTGAACCATTTTTTTTTGTATCTGTATGACTATGACTAGTTGGTCCTCGCTGAAATTTGAAAAAAATCCGTCAGAAGGGGGCGCTGCAATCGCGATTTTTGTGCCATTTTCAATATTGTACCGACCAAAAGTACATGAAGTTATGCATCGAATTGAAAGAAATTTTTTGTGTAAGTGTATGATTATGGCTAGTTGGATCGCCCTGAATCTGAAAAAAAATCCGCCCGAAGGGGGCGCTGCAATACCGAATTTTATGCCGTTTTCAATATTGCACCTCATAAAGGTGTATAAAGTTAGTTCTAGAACTGAACATTTTGTATATGATTATTTTTTGGTAAGGCAAGTAGGTCCTCCCTGAATTTGATAAAAAAATCTGCTTATCATTCGATTGTCCATCGGCTCGTGCAGAGACGGAAATTCGTTTTTACTCCGATTAATTGATTGATTCAGAAATTTAAGATGAAAAACAAAGTTGGTAAGGTATTGAATTAAAATTATTAACGCATTAAAATGAGTAACTATTTTTTTTAATATTAAAATGTATGTATGATATAGAAGAAAGTTTTGGGATTGGCACATCCAACTAGTTTTTTAACGCTTTTCAACAAAGTTGAATAGAGTTTATGAATTCTATTTATCTGGCTGACTGACCGTCAGTTCGCGATCTAACTTCCATAAATATACTCGGATTGCCTTGAAAATTGTGGACGTTATTGATGTTTACCTTAGGACGAGCGCAATTTCAAATGAAGTTTCTGGCATGGGTAGTTTATTTACAGGACGGTTCGTTTACCACACATTATGGACTACGTTTCAAATGAATTTTTAAAATCTTATACTCTGACAAACATATTAAAATGATATGTATTTACGACCTACTCTAAAATATGCTTTCTATAAAATATGCTGGGAAAAATTGCTATTATTTATTTAAAGGGCTACACAAAATAATTTCATTAAAAGATAATAAAGTGGGGGATTTTGTGCGACAGATTTCTCTATATTAAAAAGTTTTATATATAATAACATTAATATACATCACTGAGGCTTAATATATGTTATACGATATAGTCATACATAATATGAAGGGCATAGTATTTACAGGGACATATAAAAGATTTCAAATAGTATATATATAATAGTATAGAAGTACTGCATATGTATCTGATGATGGCTTATAGATGCATGAAATGCATATTTATTACGATATGCGCTTTTAAGTTTCACTAAATCTATGCATATTACATGGTGTTAATAAATGCTGCAGTTCATATACAGGGCTACACAAAAGAGCTCGCAAACGTTACTGAATATGAATATAAATTATTTAAATGTGGTTTCAAAATAAGTTATGCATTTTTACGCTGAAGCGCATTCATTTTACTAAAAAATGTTTGTTGAAAATAGGTTAAATGATATACAGAACCGCGCAAAGTATTGGATAATTGGACACCAATGAATGATAATTTCTGAGAAAGTGATTTCAGCAGTTAAAAGTGTTTTAGTTTAAAATAAATTTTAGCTTCATACTAGCACGTAATAAAGAACAAATGTATTCAAGAATGTTTCCATGTATAAAATTCGGAAAGAGAAATTTCGATCTTTTAGGCATTTTCTTGATAAACTAAATTTTCCATTATATAATATATATACATATAAACCGACAGATCAAATACAAAGTTGTTCAAAAGTATTGGAATACATATTTGGCTATAGATAATAACCTTATTTACCCAAATAACGAAGTTTTGTTAAAGATTTCAGAAAGTGACTAACATTTTTCATAATCTATGCTTAACGCATTGTTTATCTTACAATTTTTTCTTTGGCAACGATCGAAGAGTAAAAAAAGTCATGTGATGTAAAAGTTATGTAGCAGTACTTGAAACTGTTCTAAATAGCGATGATGATGAGAATGTCTGAACATGCAATCTTTAATATTTTAATTGCGTATTTTTTCAGTTACATATTGTGTTAATCAATTAAACTGATTGAGAATATTAAACCCTCCCCTATAAGATTAACATATATCTTAGATGTTTTTGTAACGATATGTTGGATTAAACGTTTGTTACAACAAGAACATATTTTAATAAGAATCATTGGATAAATATTTTAGCAATAGAAAATATAGCAGCATAATAGTTGTAAAATTTGGACAATTATGCAATCCAAAATTATAACCATATAAGAAATATGGTTATATATATAGGAATTCTTTTTATTTTTTATAGGACATTTATAGGACATTTTTTTTATTTTTTTTCAGAAGTTAAATGCCTAATGAATCACTATTAAAAAAGATAAACCTTACATTATTTAATTATAATCGAGTCAACACTTTAATAATGTTTTCTTGCCAATTAACTGTCGTAGGTACATATTGATTTTTAAAATATCCACTTGTAAAAGATATATAATACTTCAGAAAAAAAATTAAAAACTTAACTAAAATAGTTTTTTTTTAAATTTTTAAGAACACAAAACAAAACAAAAGATATCCATAAAATAATCTTTTGATAATGATCCAGTTTTCTATATTTAAGATTGAGTTTGTACATTGTTAAAAACATTTTTAATCTTAACGCATTTGAAAGGTTTGGAAAAGACAACAAAAGACAAACTTGATAACGTTTGAAACGACATATGGAGAAATATTTGTAGTGAAATCCTGGCCAATATTCACAAAAATGTGCAAAATTTGATGACATAAGTTTCAATATCTTGCGATGGCATATTTGAGGGAAAATATACGTTTCCCGTACGTTGAAATTTACAAATAGAAAAAACTTCCTTATACATTCCTGAAGATGCACAAATGGATATCATGTTCATATTTGCAAAACTCGCAGAAGTTATTCCATTTAAACAATTCGACAGGTTTTAATGTTTAAAAAAAGAAATTTGTAGAATTGAATAAATAATCTTTATTTAAAGAGTCCCGGAAAACTTTAATCTATTTATGTTATAACATAAGTTTTAATCCCATGTTACAGTATATATAAAATGAAAACTTTTATGCTATTGTAAACAAAATTAATTCATTTAAATGTTTTAATATCACAAGATTTAAAAGAACATCACTTTTTATAAACATTTTAATAAAAATGTTCTATTGCCTGAGAAAAGGTGGTGCACAAAATATTAAAGACAGATAATTTTTGACATATTTCGGTTTCAATCAAGATAAGAACCATGATCCTCATATAAAAATGCAAATGATCTTACGGTCAATACAAAGTGACACGCGACAATGAAATGTACATAAAGGCGCGTGTTCTTCTGTGAAAAATTAAACTAAAAATGGACTATGATTTAAAATTATTTTCGAATGTGTCTCCTCCTACCAACGCTTTCCGTGAGGAGTTTATTCATTAACTGAAACAATAACATAAAAACAATAAAAGAAACAGAATCATTTGAAAGAAACATTTAACGCGATACATTTCAAAGGATACTCTTAATTACTTACGATAAAAAATTTATACGAAACAGAATTTGCTTTCATTAAAGAGAAGTTTTATCCATTCATCTAAATATAACCTAAAGAAAGCAGTTCTTGTGTGACAAAATATTTTATTAAAAAGATTGATATTATTTACATGTCAAGCAGACAGCTTAGTGGGGGAGAATTGGAGGTTTCGCATAAAGGCACGTAGTATATATTTGAATAGAGGAATGATGCGAAAAATTTAGTGATTTAAAGAGAATATTTAATAAAGAATGTTAATAGAGAAAAGAGGGGTAAATAAGAAATATCCTTTTACAAGCGTAGTTAAATACTTAAAAAGAGCTTTAAAGCTCAATAATAGCTTTTTAAAAATAGTTATAAAATTGAAAAAGGAAATGCTATTTTGTTCCCGCACAGTGGCGCCAACTTTTGAAAAATATTGCGTGGGCTCAGAAAATTTTCAACCAATACAAAATTATTGGGTGGGTTTAATTATCAATGAATGGATGGAGATGTCAAATTATTGCGTGGGCTCGCTCTCCATGGGCCCATATAAGTTAGATCCACTGTTCCCGCATACCTTCATAATAAAACCATCAGTTGACGTTACTGAAGTTAGTTCCAGTATTGATGATTTGATGAACGGTTCTGTAAACTTTAATGACAATATGAAACTGAAAAGTTGTTTACAGCTAATCACAAATTGTAACTTTTTAAAATTAGATGGGGAATTCTATGAGCAAAAAGTGAGATCCCAATTGAGTATTTCTAGTGGAATTAGAGAAGAGGTTATATGAAAAATGAATTTTTGGAAGTTTTGAAAAAATACCTAATTTTAGGAAAAGGTATATTCATGATGCTTTTTTTTTCAATTCTGGAACTGAGAGAGTGGATTTTTTCGTTTTGTTGACGTAGTTAATAAATTAGACATAAATATTGAGCTTACATATGAATTAGCAGAAAACGGTAGTTTACAATTTTGAGATGCCTTTTTAATTAGCGAGGGAGTTTGAACGCTTTTTCTTTATTTGTTTTGACAGGGTTATCCAAGATATCTTCTTTCTTTTTGAATTTATTAGCGGTTCCCTATGGGATTTTGGGAAAAAGTTTCGCCTATATGACCTGTATGACCTATACTATTGTGTTTATACATCTGGTGTTTCGGACTAATTCTTCATGTGTTTGTTGACATCAAAATCATATCAATTAATGTTAGACTTGGATGATGCAATGGTGCTTAGGCTACTCAAAGAAGAAAAATTTTGGTTGGCTTTTTGTCATGAAAAAACTTACTCACCAATCGTAAGAAGCAGCAACTGTCAATACTCTGGGCATACCTCTGAAAAATGTAGAAAAAACTCAACATGTGCGTACTGTGCTAAAAATTACGAATGTAAAAGTTGCCCGATTCAAAATGAAAGAAGAAAATATAAGTGCATAAACTGCACAAATGCATTTTACCCAGATGGAAGAGTGTATGACTACAATCATGCAGCAAACTCATCAAGATGTCAAGTGTATCAAAATATAATGCAACAAAGAAACCTTATAATAAATAAACTTCTGGCAAATTCCCGTTGATAATCTTAAATAAAGAAAAATCCTCTAAAAGTTCAAAAACAAGATTCTCTTTGCTAGAAATTACAAATAGTTTAAAAAAAAAAATAAAAATTTCTCAACTGAACTTACAAAAATACGTTCTGCGACAGCTTCATTGTTCGCCTTTTGACTTAGAAATAATTACACAGCTGCATGTATACAGGACAATGCAATAACAGCTAATAGGCCACATGGTATTCCAAAATCAGCACCGTGCTATTCATCTCAGTCAAAAAATTGTTTCATAGTAATACTCGACTCGTGAGTACAACATTTACAAGTCCAACAAAATTACTCCTCAGTGTTTGTAAATATTTTAACAACAGCGGGCTATATAACATTGGGTACACAGTATACGGCACCATCACAAGACATAAGAGCAGATTTACAGGCCTGGTCAAGTAGAAGAGGAAGGTCCAATAAATGCTTGTTGGGTGATCTGAATGCCCATAGTCATTTTGGGGGTATGCAAAGGATGATGATAGAGGCCATCATGTAATCAGTTAAATGAATACACAACGTCTACTGGTTGTAACTAACCCACACATTTCCCCGACCTTTGTAGTCAAACACTTGTAAGGATGGCCGGACTTAGCGCTATCATCTTTTCAACTCTTTCAATACATAAAAGATTGGGAAGTTGAAGAAAGCATGGATTATGGAGATCACAGTTTGACAATAACAAGTCTTTCCCTACAAATACCAGATTTACCAAAACGTAGATACCGAACAAAAGGAATATCAATAAAAAAATTTAATAATGCTATTAAACAAAATATAGAAAAAAGAAATTTAAATTTCAAAGGATTAAGTACACCGGAAGAGTTTGAAAAAAGATATGTATTGTTAATTTCATTGGTAAAAGAAAATTGTGAAACTCATTTTAAGAAAAGGAAAAGTTTGTTCAAACCATCAATCTCGTGATGGAATGAAAATTTGAGAAAACAAAGGAACTATGTTAGAGCTCTGAGAAAATTATAAAAACTCCGGAAGCAATACCAGAAAACTAAATAAAATTCAAAGCTGAAAGAACGAAATACAGAAAAATGATTCAACAAGCAAAATTTGAAGTTTGGAAAAGTTATTGTCGAAACACAAAAGAGCTTTACGGCAAATTGAAAAAGCTTTTCAAGACTTCTATAGGCAGGATATTTATGCACTATCAAACTCAACCCATGAAATTCAAACAAAACAAACATTTTTTCAAGATATAACAAATAAAATATTTGGACCATCACAGGAAACCCAACTATATACATTCAAACCAAACTCCACAGTACCAAAAATTTTGTTAAAGGAAATAAAACAAGCAATCTATGCCTTCAGCAAAAACAAAGCTCTTGATCCAGATGAAATAGATCACGTAATACTCAGAAATCTATACAAGACTCAGCCAGAATTATTACAAGATATGTACAACTCACTATTAGCTCTGAATTATTTTCCTGATGATTGGAAAGTCGGTGAAGCTGTATTCTTTCTAAAACCACGCAAACCTGCTAATGAAGCGGCATCTTATAGACCGATACCACTACTTTCAGTATTTGGAAAGGTCTACGAAAAAATACTTCTAAAAAGAATAAATTACTATCTGCATACAACAAATAAACCCTTTACTTCCCAGCATGGCTTCCAGGAAAATTCCTCAACTGAAACAGCAATAAGAGAACTTACCTCACAAATTGATTTATTTAAGCAAAAAGACGTATGTATATATTTCCCTCCTGTCAATAGACTTTGAGAATGCATTCGACAACTGGTCGTGGGATATTACAATACAACAATTAGAAGAGTTACATATAGAAGAAGCATATGTCAACACCATAAGGTCCTATTTATCGAAGGGAGGCATTTATCCAATTTGGATACTAGATATCCTGTATTGGCTTTCTAAGGGTTGCCCGCAGGTTTCCTGTTTAGGACCTTTTCTGAGGAGAGTCTTTATACAGAAGTTAATAAATATACTTAGAACAAATGGATTTTGAGTAATAGCGTTTGCAGACGATATATTATTGGTGGTGTATGGAAGAACAAGAAAAATACTAGAAGAGATGGCCAGAGAGGCCTTGCAATTAGTGAGTGACTGGGCAGACTTAAACCATATGAACATCTAATATGGAAAATGCAAGGCATTAAATCTCAGAAAACTACAATATCTAAAAAGAGCTCCAATTTTTAAAATAAATAATTACAAACTGAGATCTGGAAATATGCTTCCGGATCTTGGTTTAATTCTAGATAATGCAGTGTCATTTTTGCCTCACCTAAGAAATAAAAGAACAGAGTTGATTTCAATAATCCAGAATCTTCTAAAACTTACAACAAAAAAGGAGGAATAAATAAAAATATTTAAAAAATCTGGTATACAACAATCTTAGAAAAAAATATAACGTATGGAGCTGCAGTTTGGTACGACCACCTACAGAAATCTCATGGGCTTCGTTTACTGTACTTCATACAGGCCCAGTGCCTTTATTTTGTGTAGGGCGCATATAAAAAAACGGCCACCCTTGCACTTTGCGCCTTAAAAGGAATTCCTCCATTGCATCTCAAAGTACTTCAAATAGCTACACCGGGAAAAGTATTAAGATTGGGCACACCAGTAGAAAGTTTTAGACCAGAGTTCTATCAAAGCAAATCCCCAATTTCATCAGTGTGTCCTTACAAAAATTACCTACGCAAGGCAAACGAAAACCTCCAAATGGCTCCAAAATGGAAGAGGGGACTGGGTTAGCGTTCTGTGCTTACGAAAACTCGATCTTGTGTCATACTTTTCAATCAAAATTAAGGCATGAAAACACCGTTTTCCAGGCAGAATTGCTAGCGGTACTGAGTGCAGTTGAGTAGATGGAAAAAAGCAAATATGGAAGTGCAACAATATACTCCGATAGCCTCTCAAGCATACCAGCCCTTGAAGACAGCACAACAAATATAGAAGTTGTCCAGAACATAATTCAATTACTACAGTATACCAATAAAATGATAATGCTAAAATGGATAAAAGGACACTTCGGAAAAGCAGAAAATTAGACAGTGGATCAAATGGCAAAAGAAGCAATCACAAATACAACTTACCAGAAATATTTTTACCTTTCCCACCCTCTCATCAAAAACGAGAACTTAAACTAAAAATACAACAGGAATGGCAGAGAATATGGGACACTGATTATAGGGGAAGATTTACATACTCACTTCTACCTATTGTCTCAGAGGAGACTTTACTATCGCACAGAAATTTCTTCCTGTTTACTACTAATCATGGGACTTTTCCAGATTATCTGGTAAAGATCAGTAAAGCTGACTCGGGCTACTGCACGTGTGGAAAACGAGGTACCTCACTGCACTATGTAACGGAATGTACACTAACTTCAATATACCACATCAGAATCTACAGAATGATAAGTCTCCCTCCATGGTTTAAAGTAATAAGAAAACAGCCAGCACTTTTACAAAAAACCATAAATTGCGTAACATTGATTGAAAAAATCAAGGACTGTTCCAAATGACTCCTCGGGACCTTTTATATGATAATGATGATGATTTATGGAACTAACCAAACAAACTTTTTCTTTAAAACAGTTGTAGAATTACTGTTATTGTTCAAAAAATTATGTGTTATACACTGTTAAAAATCTGCTGCATTTTGTTGCAACGCACTTCACCGCTTGTATATAATATCTCTATTCTAACCAATGAGAAAGCTCCATTTCACGGCCAAGTAACCGTTTTCTATACAAGCAAGGGAGTGCGTTGCAACAAAATGCAGCAGATTTTTAACAGTGTAGTCTCTAAATCACTCAACTAGTTTATTTTACTACTAGCTGGCCCGCCCGACGTTGCTCGGGTCCGTAATAATAATGTTAAACGAACTTGAAATTTTATGATTTTATCTTTAACTCGAAATATGTGTAAATACACTGTTAAAAATTTTGCCCTTTTGCTGCATCGTCACTCCACCGCTTTTATAGAAAATTACTTCATCTTATTATGGAGCATTCTCATAGGTCAAACGACAGATATTCTATAAAACTGGGGGAGTGATGATGCAGCAAAAGGGTCAATTTTTTTACAGTGTACATTTTATTAAATACGTACCCCCTGACTGTGTGAAAAATTGGTTTAAAAAAACTAATATTTAGCTCCAAAAATACCCAAAATGACTGCAGTGGGAAACGCAGGAGGGAATATGTGTTCAACGATTGCGTGATTTTCGTGTAAAAGTGTTGACATTTATCCTTAAAATTACTATTAAGTGACTTAACTAAATACTTTTTCACATAGATATCTCAAGTGAAATATTTTGAATTTCAAACTAATTATATCACTCTTAAATCCGACTATACCGTGAATGAAATCGATTCTTGATGAATAGCTAAAAGGTTAGTATATAGTATTATAATTTCAGAGCCATTTTACAAAAATAAGTGTATATTTTTTATCAAACATGCGTAATATTCATTCTGTGAACAAAATCCTAACCGTAACCTAATTGTATTGTAATCATAACTTGTCTGTAATCTAGCTGTATCTTAACAGTAATTTAACTGTAACTTAAATAAACCATAAATGTAACCTGGCCGTCACCTTATCATAACCTACCCATAATCTAACCACAACCACACCGTAACTTAACCTTAACCTAACTGTAACTTATCCATGACCTAACTGTAACCTAACCTGAAATTAAATATAACATAATTCTCACCGGAACGTAATTGCAACCTAACTGTTACCTAACCGTAACCAAGTTATAATTTAACTCTAACTATAAACGAAATATCTTAACCAACTCGCGCTAAGTACTTAGTTTCACTTTCCATCGCTACGGAGCGCATTATGTTTTGCAGAACATCCGAATTTTAGGTTCGGATTGGATTCATGTTCATGGAAATTATTTTGTATTCTTCGGATACGGTTATGGTTGTTTGGAATATTTTTGTTCAGATTAGATTCGGTTCAATTCAGATTCTGTGGGGTTTTTTTTCCTTCAAATGGGATTTTTTTCGTTTGGGTCGGGTTGTACTTCCATGGAAAGTATTTTACCTACTTCCAATCAGGTTATACTTCACTGAAATATTTTTGTTAGTTTCAGATTAGGTTTGGTTCAAATTTCGGGATTTTTTTTTAGAATTTTTTAGTTTCAGATTGGGTTTATGTTCATGGAAATTATATTGTTTTGTTCGTATCTGGTTATAGTTATTTGGAATATTTTCGTCGGATTCCGATTTGGTTCGATTCAGATTTCAGGTATTTTTTCAAATTGATTTTTAAGGTTCTGGTCGGATTCATGTCCATGGAAATTATTTTGTTTTGCTCGAATCCGGTTTTGGGTCTTTGGAATATTTTTTTGGGGTTCAGATGTCGTTCAATTCAGATTTCGTTTTCTTTAATGGAATTTTTAGATTCAGGTTGGGTTGCGCATCATCGGAAATTATTCTGCATTGTTCGAATAAGGTTATGCTTTTCTGGAATATTTTTGTCAGATTCAGATTTAGTTCAGTTTTTTAGGTTCGGATTGGGTTCATGTTCATGGAAATTTTTTGTCTTCTTCAGAGCCGGGTATGGTTCTGTGGAATATTTTTGTCAGGTTCATATTTGGTTCTATTGAAATTTCAGGTATTTTTTCAAATGGAATTTTAGGTTTGGATCGGGTTCATGTCCACGGAAATTATTTTCTCTTACTAGAATCCGGTTATGGTTCTTTCGAATATTTTGATCGGATTCAGATGTAGTTTGCATAAAATTTCAGGTCTTTTTTCAAATGGAATTTTTTAGGTTCGAGTTAGGTTTGTGTTCACGGAAATTATTTTGTCTTGCTCTTATCGGGTTATAGTTCTTTGGAATATTTTTATCGATTTCAGTTTTCGTTCTGGTCATTTTTCGGGGTTTTTCAAAGAAAATTTTTAGGTTGGGGTCGGGTTGCATATACACGAACATCATTTTTCCTTGATCGGATTGGGGTATGCTTCATTTGAATATTTTTGTGGGATTCAGATTTTATTCGGGTAAGATATCAAATCAATAGTTTTTTTTTCAAATGGAATTTTTAGGTTCGGGTCGGGTTTATGCTCATGAAATTGTTGTCTTGCTTGGATCGGAGAATGGCCTGTTTTTTTTCTGGTTGGGATCGGGTTATGTGTTAATACGCCTAAAATTGATGTTTTGCTACTATTCTTTTAGTGACTATTTTTGATATATAATTTATTTTGCTATTTGATAATTTATTATTGTGTATGAATCATCTGCCGATTCGAACAATTGTACGTCAAATAGCCATTTCATTTTTGTTTAAAACAAATTAAAGTCTTAATAAAATTTTAACTTAAATAAAATGCATTCAAATTTAACACTAGAACGGCGGCAAAATTTTACCTACTGGAACGGCGGAAGGGGTCAATTTGACCCCTCGATGAAACTACTGAAATAACAATGCTAAAACAATTTTAAATGGCATACATTGTGACAAATATTTAATTTCCCTGTATTTCATAATTTATAGTTAATATTACTCGATATTTTATTTAATTTTTAAAGTACTGTGTATGTAACGGCTGCAAAGCGATCAATTTGGTACATACTAAACTACTCAAAAAACTCATTAATTTGATGTAAAAAATCGTTTAAAATAAATGTTTTCAAAAATTAAAACCAATGTTAACTAAAATAAAACACAATTTATAAAATAATAATTTTTTTAAAAATCTACTTACTCGCCGAATGAACCACACTCTGAATCCAATAAATGAGAAACGTATTCTGTTGTTTCCTTTATTTCATTATAAATGTAGCTGAATGGTTTATATCTAAAGCATTTCGTTTGAATTTTTTTAATGCTTAACATAGTCCCGTACATGTATTAGACATTAATGCAATTGATACAAAAATAATTTTTAACAATTTTTCCTGTGCATTTTCCGCACACAACTTTGGAACACGATGCACAAAATTCTTGAGATTTGTTTCCATTGCATTTCTGTACTTGACACTTTTTTCTCTTTATATACACTTTATTTTCGTTTGTTTTTTCTGAAGATTCAGGAAGGATCTTTGGAAGTTTTGAAGCCACAAGAACAATTCTTAATTCCTCTCCTAATTTCAATAGAAAATCTCTTCTACTGATGGGCTTGCCGGTTACACTTTTATAAATTATCCAGGCGTTCAAAGCTGCATGATCCAAAATATTGAAAAAGATATGTACAGGCCATCGTCTAGAAGCAGATTTAACGGAGTATTTTCGGCACATCTGATCACGAATATCCACACCACACTTTGTTGCGTTGTAATAATCTATTGAATCTGGCAACTTTTTCAGGTTGTCCTCAGTTTTTACAGTAGAATGTAATGAGCTCAATAGAAAAACACTTTTGTTTCGTTTGGCTTGATAGATGGTAAGTGTCATATTATCATGTTCCACTATCTTCGATGAATAAAGAGTACTACGCATATTTTTCAAAGCTATAGGAATTTCTCTTCTGTTCTTTTTCATTGTGCCAACCAAAGTTGTATTTTTAGATTTTAGCATTTCAGCTAATTTGATGCTAGTAAAGTAATTATCTGTCGTAATATTCCTCCCTTTGTTTAGATGGGGATCTGTTAATTTCATGACAACATTTTCAGATAAACGTAATTGAGGATTTGCTGTTTCATCTTTTCCTAGGTAAGGAAATCCATTCAAGAGGTATTTAGTATCAACGTCAACAGATAACCAAAATTTTATTCCAAATTTATCAGGTTTATTTGGCATATATTGCGTAAATTTACATCTAGCTTTAGATGGGAACAATTGTTCATCAACTGTAATATTTTGTCCTGGTCGGTAGCATGTTTTGCAATTTTCAATAAATTTATTCCATATTTCAGATGCAAGAGCAAATTTATCAGTCTGTAATCGACTAGATCTTGTTGTTTTTTCGTCAAACTTCAAAAATCTTTTTATTTCTTTGAACCTATCTCTTGAGATAGTTTCTTTGCAAAATGGTATGCCCCATGCTTCAGACCACAATGAATATAAATCTAAACCCTTTGCTCCTGTTGCTCCACGAATATATAATATAGCAACAAAAGCCTCTAACTCAGCTAGAGATAAACTCCAGTCGTTATTTCCACGTTGTCGATGAGCTTCTGATTCTGTACATTTCTTTATATGCAACAAGATAGCATCGTCAATGAAAAGCTTGAAAGCTCTAGACACTTTGTCCTCAAAAACACGAGTCTTTGCAAAAGATGTTGGTCCCGCCGTTTCTTTTAGAACATTATAAGCAGGAACACGGCCGCAAGCTCAATTTTTAGAATTTATTTCATTCCAGATAGTGTTATCAGGGGCAGTGAAAACAGTTTTGATAATACCCTGATCCGCTTTTTTTCGTTTATTTCTGCTTAGCTGTTCTTCGTTCACATCACTGTCCTCGGATTCACTAATAGTTTGTGTCTGAAATTCATCTTCAGATTCTACAGAAAAATTATCATTTTCACCTCCGTCAGACTCATTTTCAGAGAGCTCCTGCAACAATTTTTTATTTCTTCATTAGTAAGACCTCTTTTTAGCTTATAAGACATACTTTGTAAAATTTGAAAATAAGATGGAAAAATGTCAGAATATCAGCAAACGACAGAGTTTATGTTTCAGCGTATCATTCACAGAATAAAGGTAAGGCGATAATGAATGTGACGGCAGAATTTTCCCGCCAAACTGTCACTGGTATTCGCGCGTTCCACACAGGGACCTGGATTCATTTCACCGGCGTCATCTATGTTTCTTTTATTGCGAGAACGAAAACAGACAGGTGAAAAGAAAGGGATTATGGCCAAAAAATTGACACCCTTTTGTCGATGAAAGCGGGAAGATATACGTTCAACTGCCTGCCTTAGGAACAATGGAATTCGTACTCAAATCATAAAATCCCTCCCCTACGGTTACCACCTGCTGCGAGTAATCTGAACTAACAAAAGTAACAAATGCGAAAATACATTTGTCTATTTGTGAAAAGAAATGTAAGTATGAAAAACCCTGCACCTGCTTTTTTTTTTTTGAAATATTTTCTTCAAAATAATGGAAAAAAGCTAACAAAGGAAAACAATTATCTTAGAAATAACAATATAGTGTGACCACCCTGGTTTGTATTTCTCTGGGAGACAGTATAAATGCATCCGAAAAAAAGCTTATCACTGAATTTTTCTCATGGTTTCACAAGGCTTCGCGTACAAAGACTATTTTACCAAAGGGGTCAAAATGACCTCCGTCCGCCGTTCTAGGAATACATGCAAATATTTCAAAAACTAACAAATCTAGAATGCTGATTTTTTTAAAAGAAATATATGTTATCTATTTAGGAAAAGTCAAAAAATTTCAAACGATTTCTTCCAACCAAACAAAAGTGATCCAAGGACGAAAGAGCTCAGGTGTCAAAATGACCCCTACCGCCGTTCTAGTGTTAAGCAATGATTTTAAAAAACTGCTAAAAAAGCCTCATGTATGCCATATACATATATTTACTGCAACATACACTGTTAAAAATCTGCTGCATTTTGTTGCAACGCATTCCACCGCTTGTATATAATATCTCTATTCTAACCAATGAGAAAGCTCCATTTCACGGCCAAGTAACCGTTTTCTATACAAGCAAGGGAGTGCGTTGCAACAAAATGCAGCAGATTTTTTAACAGTGTAGCTAAGCACGCATAGATTACAATGTACGAAATACCAACGATCTGACGTAACAGCTGTATTCAAAAATCCTAAATTAAACTGACATTTTGCCAGTCTATGAATTTTAAAGGTATTTGGGAAAAAAACAGTCACTTTTGAAATATCAAAATCTCAAATTGGTTTCTTTTATAGAGTAAAAAGAAATAAATACAGTGGAAGTATTATCTCTGAAGGTGATGCTAAAATGTAACCCTACATTAAGTCCAATTAAGTACCAAAAAAAGCACGTGATTGGACACGCCTATCAATTGAAACAGGTTTAAACCCGTATTTTTTTGCTCTTGTTTCTTAAAAAGAACTAATCTATGGCTTCACCGGTAAAAATTTATTAGTTATTTTATCATACATGTGGGATTAAAGAATAAAGTATCCAGCAATAAAAGATAATAAACTCAATGATTTAATGAACGTGATATCCAAAATGAGATTCGTGTGATGATGCGTGGAAAGAACGAGGTGTTCTATAGATTTCAGCGATGGCGAGTTGGATGGATTTTTAATCCAAAGCTCAGAGAAGCTTATTTATTTTAAATATTATTCAGTTCTACTGTTATCATTGAATGTTACTTACATATTTTATGTCTATTAAACCTTTTTATTTTTTTAAGAATGTTACTTTTGCTTAAATCATAAGCTAATCACTCAATATTCCCACAAGTTTTGGGGGTTCGTTGCCGGGATTGAAGGATTTGAATGATTTCGCTGATTTATATTTGAATTTGAATTTCACGATGAAAGCTATTTTACACTAAGAAGATCTAAGTCTAAGAAAAATGTTTTGTTTTTAAACTAATACGTATTATGTAAAAAAGGAACTGTTTCTTATATGTGTAATGATTAGAAATTATCCGTAATCAAGCCTGCAAGATAGTGCACTATATTGTTTTGTTGAAGTGTAAACAAAAATTATAATGTCTGTTCTGAATAAAGCTAGAAAGGCGGACTTGTTAACATTGTGTGATGACCTAGGTATAGTTGTGCCTCAGAGTCCAAGAATCATTGATTTGATAAAGTTGGTGACTGAATCGAAGGATTATGAAGAAAATTTTGTAAAAGTTCGACTTGAAGTCATAGCCGCGGAGAGAATAGAAAAAGAAAGACTAGAAGCAGAAAAAGAAGAAAGACGATTAAGGCTGGAAGCAGAAAAAGAAGAAAAAAGACTAGAAGCAGAAAAAGAAGAAAAAAGACTAGAAGCAGAAAAAGAAGAAAGACGGTTACGGTTAGAAGCAGAAAGAAGATTAGAGGAAAAGAAGATGGAAATGGAGTACGAATTACGAAAAATTGAACTTCAAGGAAATATGACAAGTACAAGTGACGGTTCGGCTGTAACTGGTTCAGGTAAGCAACCAGATTTGTCTAAATTAATATCACACTTTGATGGGAAGGGTGATATTAGTATCTATTTAGCTCTATTCGAGAGACAGATTTCTAGGATGAATATAACAAAAGAGAATTGGGTCATGCACTTATTAAGTTTAATGCCGCTAGAAATTGCTAATGTTATAACTAGAGAACCAGAAACATTAACAAATAACTACGATTATGTAAAAAACTTGCTGCTCAAAAGATTCAAATTGACGCCAGAAGAGTTTAGGCAAAAATTAATGTCGCATAAGAAAGAAAATTCAGCCACTTGGCGCGATCTAGCATTTGAGTTAAGGAATTATTTAGAAGAATGGATTACCGGTCTTGATGTGTCGAATTTTGAAGATTTAAAAGAATTAATACTGGTAGATCAAATCAAAAGAAGATTACCGATAGAAATGAAGGAACATTTCATCGATGATCTTCCCAAAATTAAAAGTGTTGATACGTTAGTTTGTAAACTAGATGATTACGAAACAGCAAGGCGTAATATTAAAACCATGAATAGAAATTTACACCACTTTGAAGATAGGAAGTCAAAAATGCGCGAAAATAACAATTGAAAACCGTGGTTACCATCTCAACGTTATGATACTTTAAGAAAACAACAATTCGCAGATAATACAGCTAATAAAAATGAATCTTCTAATTTAAATGAAAGAAACAGGGCACAAATTAGATGTTTTAAATGTAACCGTCTTGGCCACGTAATATCCCAGTGTAAAAATGGGAATAATAGTCAAATAAATTATGACAGCCAAAATCGGAGCCAAAACCAGTGATTATCCAATCACAAAGAAGTGAATTGTGCATTAATCAAAGAAACAAACAGCGCCAAACCGGATCACATGTTAGACACCGATATTAACGGGAGCCAAAACCCGCGATTATCCAATCACAAGGAGATAAATTTTGCAGTAATCAAACAAACAAACAGCGCCAAGCCGGATCGCATGATAAATATTGATATTAACGGTGAAAAGACACAGATCTTTTTTGACACTGGAAGTGATATCAGTCTGGTCAGTTATGAATACTATACGAAAATTGGATCGCCAAGATTACGTTCAAATAATATTTCTTTGTCAGGCATAGAAAGAGTAGTTGTTTATCCTAAAGGATACTTTTCATATGAATTTAATATTGATGGTTTTCTAATCAAAGCAAATTTGTATGTGTTAGAATCTCTTTCATATGATATTTTATTGGGATATGATGTGATTAGCAAATTAAAGTTGGCGATAGATGAGAACGGAATTAAGATCGTTGGCGAACGCAACAATATTGAAGTAGGTTACACTGAAGTTCAGAAGAATTCTGACATAAAATTGAATCATGCTGCCAGAAATAACAATGAAAAGAAAACGTCAACGTTAGGTAATTCACGTGATGAAAATATTATAATTGTAAACGATAATAATGCAGGAGATAATTTCTTAATTAATTTAGCGAGCGTCATAGAAGATGATGAAATTGATTTAGATCACGTGAGAAATTTTAATATAAGAAAACAAATAAATGAATTATTAAAGGGATACAAGCCAAATAAATCAAAAGATACAGGATTACGGATGAATATAATTTTATCTGATGAAATTCCTGTTTGTCAACGGCCACGAAGATTTCCTTTTAAAGAGCAAGAAATAATCGAAAACCAGGTTCAGCAATGGTTGAAAGACGGAATTATAAGGCGCAGTTTTTCAGATTACGCTGCACCGGTAGTTTTAGTTAAAAAGAAAGACAACTCGTATAGGTTATGCATAGATTACCGTAAACTGAATAAGAAAATAATCAAAGATCGGTACCCATTACCTTTAATTGAAGATGTTTTAGATAAATTAGAGAGATCAAAAGTATTTACGACTCTCGATCTAAAGAATGGTTTTTTTCATGTTGAAATTGAGGAGAAAAGCAGGAAATACACCGCATTCGTGACACACGAAGGGGAATATGAGTTTTTGAAGTGTCCATTTGGTTTATGTACATCAGGAAACCAGTTCCAAAGATATGTAAACACGGTGTTTAGAAAGTTATTACGTGACGGCACAGTAGTTATTTATATGGATGATTTTATTATTCCATCACAAACTGAAGAAGAAGGTTTAGAGAAATTGAAACAAGTACTTGAAGTTGCAGCGGATTATGGGCTAGAGTTTAACTTCAAAAAATGCAAATTTTTAAGGAAAAAAATAGAATTTCTTGGTTATATAATTGAAAATGGGACGATACAGCCATCTGAATCGAAGACATCAGCTGTTTGGAATTTCCCTCAACCAAAAACGATAAAACAATTGCAATCATATTTAGGATTAACAGGTTATTTTCGTAAATTTATTCCGAACTATGCTCGAATAGCCAAACCATTGACTGATTTATTGCGTAAAAATGTCACATTTGAATTTGGCACAGAACAAATACAGGCGTTTAAAAAATTAAAAGAAATATTATCGCAAAAACCAGTATTGCATTTATTTAAACAAGGATCAGCACTAGAATTACACACCGACGCAAGTAGCCATGGTTTCGGAGCAGTACTACTACAAAAAGCGGATGATGGAAAATTCCACCCTATACAATACATGAGCAAAAAGACAACCCCGCAACAAGAAAAATATTGTAGTTATGAATTGGAGGTATTGGCAATAATTGAAGCTCTTAAAAAATTCAGGAACTACTTACTTGGTACAAAATTCAAGATAGTAACTGATTGTGAAGCATTTCAGAAAACATTAAACAAAAAAGATTTGGCTCCAAAAGTCGCAAGATGGGCTTTATTCATGGAAGAATTTGATTATGAAATCACACATAGACCAGGGAATAAAATGAAACATGTAGATGCTTTGAGCAGAAATACTGTTTTAGTAATTACAAGATCACAGAGTGAGATGACAGCTAGAATAGCTATAGCACAGGAGAAAGATGAGCTCATAAAATCAATAAAATCTTTAGTTGAAAAAGGTGAAGAAAATGAATATCTTATCAAGAATAACGTGTTGTATAAGTTTGATAACGGAAGAGAGTTACTTGTAGTGCCTGAAGAAATGCAAAAAGAGATTATTCGTAAAACACACGATAAAGGGCATTTTGCTGCAGTCAAAACAGAAGAATTAGTAAAAAAAGAGTTCTTCATCCCTAACCTGAGAAAACAAGTTGAAACAGTGGTAGTAAATTGCATCGAATGTATTCTATTTAACAAGAAACGAGGCAAAGCCGAAGGTTTTCTAACGCCCATACCAAAAGAGAATATACCATTAAGCACATACCACATTGATCATATTGGACCACTGCCATCAACAAACAAGAAATATCAGCATATATTCACAGTTGTAGATGCCTTTACTAAGTTCGTATGGTTTTATCCGGTGAAATCCACGACGGCTCAGGAAGTCATTGAAAAGTTATCATTGCAACAAACTGTGTTCGGGAATCCCAGCAAAATAATAACGGATCGGGGACCAGCGTTCAGATCAGATGAGTTTATAGAATACTGCAAAGAGCAAGGGATAGAACACGGTAAAATTACTGCAGGAATGCCCAGGGGAAACGGACAGATCGAAAGAATTCATAGCATCCTGATTCCTGTACTAGCAAAGCTATGTGGGAATGAGCCCACAAAATGGTATAAATATGTGGCAGATGTGCAGAGAATTCTCAATAGTACAGTTACAAGAAGTACAAAATACAGCCCGTTTGAATTGATGATTGGCGTAAAAATGAAAAATAAAAATGACTTAAGGATTAAAGAAATACTAGAGGAAGAAGATATAAATCACATGATGATGGAAAGGGAAAATGTAAGAGAAGAAGCGAGAAAAAATATTTTGAAAATACAAGAAGAAAATAGAAAACAATTTAACAAGAAGAGGAGAGAGCCCAACAAATATAAATTAAATGATCTCGTGGCAATCCAAAGAACGCAGTACGGCACAGGTCTGAAATTAAAGGAAAAATTCCATGGACCTTATAAAGTTACTAAAGTAAAGTCAAATGATCGTTATGATGTAGAAAAAATTGGAGACCATGATGGTCCCAACAAGACCTCAACTGCTGCAGAATATATGAAGCCCTGGAGTAACGCATCTGCATAACGTGACATGTTTTTGTTTTATGTTCACCTGTTTTGTATGTGTAAATTTGTGTCTAAATTTTTATAAACAGCTGCCGAGGACGTCAGAAACGTCAGGATGACCGAGAATGTGGGATTAAAGAATAAAGTATCCAGCAATAAAAGATAATAAACTCAATGATTTAATGAACGTGATATCCAAAATGAGATTCGTGTGATGATGCGTGGAAAGAACGAGGTGTTCTATAGATTTCAGCGATGGCGAGTTGGATGGATTTTTAATCCAAAGCTCAGAGAAGCTTATTTATTTTAAATATTATTCAGTTCTACTGTTATCATTGAATGTTACTTACATATTTTATGTCTATTAAACCTTTTTATTTTTTTAAGAATGTTACTTTTGCTTAAATCATAAGCTAATCACTCAATATTCCCACATACATAACGTTTTGCTTGAAAATAAAACATTCTTTTGTTAATACATAAAAATCGTCTGCAGACAGAATCTATATTTTAGATTAATATTTATTACTTCAGTTTTCATACATGATTTTAAAAGAATGTTTTCATTATTATATTTTAAATATTTATTTACATGCAATTATTATGTCATAAACATTTTCCATCTATGTTATAAAGTTTTTAAAATTACATTAATGAAGGAAACTTTTAGTTATACAATTTTTAGTTCGTATAAAATGTTTTCAATATCATATTTAATTTTAATTTTATATTTAATTATTGCTAATTTTACAATTTCCTTCATTTTAAAAACGAACATTTATTTTAATAAATAATAATAGAACAAAGACCATTTTAAAAATTTGTTATTTCCTCTTAAAATGTGCTTCAATTGTAATCCATTTCTTTCAATTCGTCTTACAATACAAAATCCCTTCCACGTCCTTTTATTTGGCACATTAAAATTTGAGCGATAAATGGTTTCATATTGCAAACCTTTTTTGAGGCATACTTCACCTCCACTTATCTCATTCCTCCATGGGTTTCTTTAATTCTGTCTCAGCTTTCTTATTAGTTCAGCGAATTTTTTTACACAACCAACCAACCGTAAACAAACGAAAGAGAAAAAAAATGGGGAAAAGATGATTTTTTATTAGAGTGACCTCTCGATTATAATTAATTACTCAGTTAATAATTAAAATTTCGAAATTATGAAGCTCAGGTGTATCAGGAGAGATTTGGGGCTACTTTCAAAAAATTTTGAGCTTCGTACGTGCTGTAGATTTTGCTAGCCATCGCAGACACACACACTCACACACACAGAGCGTTTTGTTCTTTTATTAATATAGAAGATTGCTACCTATAGTTATTTCATTGTTTCATTATCTCAATTATTTTTGTTACCTACCTTTATTTACTGTATAATTGTTCGGTATTTTACTGTATAATTGTTCCGTATAATTGTTCTGTATTGCTGGGTGGGGTTTGTTGAGTTCAAACCAATTAGTAGGCCTCCCCACCTGGCTGAATCTGAATCTGTGTTTGTTGACTAATTTAATAAAACACATAAAATTGCAAGTCGCTGACCACCTTTTGTCCTATAGTATATGAACCAAACAAAATTAAAATCATAATTTTTGATGAAAAAAAATTGCAGTTTCTCGTTTCGTGGTGTTGAATAAATTATTATGAACTTTGAAAAAATTATATACCTGAAAGGATTTTTTAAAAGTTTATGGGAAAATATAATGAAGCAATCAGTTGAAAAAACCCCTTAATGCATTCTGATGAATTTTTTCACTGTTGTAGAAGAGGGCTGCTTGACATTTTGGGAATTGTGCATTTAATCATACTATTATACATGTAAACTCTGCCATTATTCAGGAATCATTTCCAACTGCAATTGGTACTGTAAATGGTTTCGTTAACCTGATGAATATCCAAAAAACTCCGCCTTTTGTCTCGACAAAAGACAAAAGCTCTCTCAATGTAGATTTCGTTAGCTTAATGCTTTCATTTGGCCAGCATATCGTACATTTTTTACAGAAATAAAAATTCATTCCTAGCAATAGTGATCCTCAACTCTGCAACTATTTTGAAATTATTTCTGGCCCTTGAATCGAATAAACGTAAGGCCAATCCTAATTGAATTTATTTTTCATCAAAAACTGTCACTTTTTTGTTTTCAAACTTTCAAATCATGTGATAAATGCATTTTTTTTGTCTCTTTACTTATAGGTACACTGTAAAAAAAAATTCAAGAGGTTACTAAAAATTTCTTAGTAAATTTGTATTCCACAGAATTTTTTAGTAACCATAACAAAATTTTTTTGGAAGTGAAACAAACATTTCTTTTGTAAACTGAACAAAACAATTTTTGTATAACTAACTTAAAACTTTTTAGTATGAGCCACCAATCAAATTTTAGTAATAACTCCAAAATTATTTTTAGTACGTGTGCCCGAAGGGCAGGAGCTTCCTTTTAGCTACATCCAGTGGGTAAAAAGAGAGACTTCTGAAACGGAAGATTTTCGGTAAAGCCGTAATAGGTGGCAGCACCAAACATTGCTACGTACTCTATTTTGACATGTTTCTAAAGGGGAGGGAAAGTTCGGAGATCATTACCCATAGTAACTGCTACGACAGGATTTTCATAATCCCTTTATTTACATTCGGTGCATATTTGGCGGCGGCCAGCATCGAACCCAGGTACTTTCCGCCTGGAGTTCGGTGCTATGACCACTAGGCTATCAGGGCCACGCCAAGTGAGTTTTAGTAATAGCTATTAAATATGTAAAACTATTAACTCTATTTGTTAGTAGCTTTTTTCTAGTAATTCTTACATATTCCTTGTAACCGAGTAAGATTACTAAAAATTTTTTAGTAATTACAAGGATTACTAAAATTTTTTTGTAGATCGACCCCCTTATTTTACAATTTAGTTGAGGTTTTCATTTCTAACACATTAATATCATACATTTGCTGGCTACTCTAACCCCCTGACTGCCCAGCCAAAGGGTAATATTGTAATGTTGTTTTCTCTGAAATTTATTAAAAATATAAAAAAAGATGTTTTTTCTAACCTGATGCAAAATACTTTATTAGTATCGGTGTATAATCTTTGATAGCATCAATCCTAAATTAATTTCTCAGAACTGGGTTTTATTTGTGGAATTATACTAATTTAAATATTGCTTATGTTGCAGTGAAACCTGCAGCTTAGTGTGTGAAAAAATCAGCCGGCGGCAGTCAGGAGGCTAAACACAATTCAATTTGACACAGGTATTGGAAGATCTCTTGCTAGTTTACCTAAATTTTTTTTTACCGTCATATCTCGCTTTATAATGACCTTTTTGATCTTTGGAATAACTTTGGTACCCTTCGTTGTTCTATAATTCACTGGTGATATATGAAACATCAATATTGTATTTGGAAATATTCTCAGGATTTTTTAGCTAACTCTTTTTTTGGTAGCTATTGATCCTTAAACGTTGTTTTTTTTTTCTTTCTAAAAACCACTTAAAGCGACATATACTCTTACATATCATTTTGCTCTCATATTTAAAAAATTCCACAAGTTTTTATATACTAAACGAACTTGAAAATTTCAGTCTCTTTCTTTCTAAGAGGTATTTGTTGCGCCTGTAAATGCCCGTTTCATGGTAATTTCGACCAGTGTTCATATCATTTTCAAATCACAATATTTTTTGATAATTTGTTTGATTGATGTTTTAATCCTTCGGACTCCGGTGCCTCTTATACAATTTTTATTAGTACCACTTTTTAAAAAGAACATTATTTCAAGAAGGCGATTTCAAAAATTCTTTGATTAAAAAAGGAAAATTTTATTTTCCTTTATTACTGGGTCCAAAATCAAATTTTGGAAGGGAAGATGATGTCTACGCAGCGGAGACAACGGATAATATAGAGACAACAAATATAATATTAATTTAATATTATATTTTAGCAAAGCATATCTCAGGCTCTCGTAAAGTTGTGGACCCTTAACCTCTACCAACAATGATTATGAATAATTTTGAATTGAAACCATCAGCTTGGATTAGATATGTTGGTGACATTTTCATAGTTTGGAATCTTTAAATAATTTTCTGACAAAACGTAATGAATTGTATTCAAGGATCAAGTTTACATTAGAAATTTAAAAATCTGGTAGTTTACCTTTTCATGATATAAAACTAATGAAGAAGAATTATGAAGATAAATTGGAGCGTTACATTGTGCATTATAACTAATTGTCCAGTATTACTACACTGCACAAAACAATTAAAGGATATTGCAGTTTTAGGTGGATTTTGTATCTGGGAAACTTTTTAGCTGATTGATACATGGTCGACAGACATAGTAGGTTATATGAGAATAAATTACACATGTTTGGCAGAAAAAAATGCATTTTATTGCGCATTTGTGTACAAAAGGAAAAAAACACAATTTGTGCATATGAGAAAAAAAGAATAAGAAAAGGTGTTTTCTTCAAAGAAATTCATTTCAGTAGGGGGTATGGTTTCCACGGGCGGCCTGCAACGTTGAACACCTTTGAGGCATGGACTCAATGAGGCTATTAATGACGAGTTGGGGTATTCTGCCCCATTCTTCCAGAAGAGCTCTTTCCAGTTATTGGAGAGTTTGTGGGGGTTGTTGGCGGCCAGAAACTCGTCTTCCTAGAGCGTTCCAAACGTGCTCGATTGGATTCATGTCTGGAGAACACGCTGGCCATTTCATTCGAACGATTCCTTCCTCGAAAAGGAAATCCTGCACCAGGTTTGCACTATGTGGCCTGCACTTATCGTCCATTAAAATGAAGTTATCTCCGATTGCTGCAGCGTAAGGGACTACAATAGGTCTGAGGATCTCATCCCTATATCGGCGACCAGTCAGAGCTCCATCTCGAATGATGTAGAGGTCAGTGCGCCCGTCAATGGAGATGCCATCATACACCAATACTCCTCCACCGCCAAATCTGACACTTTCGTGCACGAACACAGGATTATTCCTACTGCCACGGTCCCTCAAGATGAAAATACGCTTATTATCCGGATGCACAGAAAAACGGCACTCGTCAGAAAACAGAATATTGCTCCATTCATTTCTCCTCCAATTGACATTCTCGGTTGCCCACTCCCTGCGGTCGCGACGATGCCTTGATGTTAATCTAACACATACCATCGGTCGGCGAGCATACAGACCTACAGCATGGAGCCGGTTTCGTACAGTCTGAGTTGAAATCGTGGTGCCTGTAGCCGAGCGAATGTGATGTTGGAGAAGAGTAGCGTTCATGTTTCGGTGTCTCCGAGCTGTTAACGCTAAATACCGATCTTCATTGGGCGTTGTTGCCCGTCTACAACCTTTCTCTGGTCTTCGGCCTGCACATCCACTCTCCAAAAAACGGTTCCAGATCCTGGAAATGACACTTTGTGACACTCCAATGGCTTGCGCTACTTCGGCTTGAGTTTGGCCCCCTTCTAACCTACCAACAATTCTCCATTCTTCTGAATCTGTCAAATGACTTCGCTGAGACATCGTACTCATCGAAACAGAATAATCACTGAATGCCGATCATCATTGTCTTCATTCTCTTTTATCCAGTTGAAAGTCAAATTTCATTCGCTGCCGCTGAAGCAACGTTTCTGACGTCGAATTCAAAATTTGCATACTCCACAGTTTGAAAACCAGAAAAATTTGCATTTGTGATTCTCTTCTTCTATTTTCGGCAAAAAAAATTTCGTTTATATCTTTATTTTCTATAAAACTTCAAATATCCTTTAATTGTTTTGAGCAGTGTATTTACAGAAAAGCATGCAGGTATAACAATACTATTTCTTTTGATTCCAACTCACCCTGTTCTTATAAAATTGCTGCTTATAGATTTTACATTAAACGTACCTTCGCAGTCTGTACAGATAAATACCTGGAAGAAGAAATTAATATGATTAAACACATTGTTTTGGAGAATGGTTTTCCTCCTCAACTGATTAATAGTTTAGTTAATCGAGTAAAACAATCTGGACCGAAGATAGAATTAAGTTTGAATAAATTCAGTTATTTCAAATTTAGATGTATACCACAACTTTACGAGAGAGTGAGATATGTTTTGCTAAAATTTAATATTAAATTAACAGCTAAGCTTCCGACAAAATTAAAAGATTTAATTCATAACAAAATATATAGATTCAATCCCAGATCTAGAAAAAACAGTGTTTATATGATTCCATTCACAACAGAGCATCAAAAAAGTTTATCCTATATTGGTCAGATTTCTTGAAAATTAAAAGTAGGATTGAAAGAGCATTTTCCGGATATCCAATATAACAAGCCAAGTAGAGCCTTATCTAGAATGCAACAAAAAGAAAATATTTTGATAAATTTTAAAAAAGCTGAAATAGTCTTTTCAATATCCAACCATTACTAAACCATTATCCGTGTATCCCTCGAAATTTTGTTGAACAAAGATACTGTTTTCAATGACGCAATTTCATATAATATTCCCACACTCTAGTACAATGTCCTTGGTGTTTCGGTGAATTCAACATGACTTTGTTTATACACGCTGACTGCTTTTGTTTTTGTTTTGTTTTGATGTTTTCTTATTCTAATCAATTATCTCCTTTTACGTTCCTTTGATGATTACGTTACTTTTTATTTATGCAGTTTTTTTTGTCTTTGATATTAATTCAACTTATATACTTTTTGAGCGTGATGACCGATAACAAATTTTTTTTTCTTTTATTGAATAAATGAGAAATTAATATCGTTTAAAATATTTTTATTATCTTACAATACATGTACGTTAATCAGGAATTTTTATTATTGACACTATACGTTTATGGTAGCTGAAATAAGATATATAAGTTTGAGACTTGATATTCTAAAAATATCTGAAAAATACCGCTTTAATGTCTGCCGAAGTCTACCGAAAGATACCGTGCCGAAGTCTGCCAAACTCAAGCGACGTTAGCCGGAGTGTTAGGTTATTTTTCTCGTTACGGAATTTCTAGATTCTTTCGCCGCCCTCAAAGCCCGCGATAAAAGATATGCCAAACAAAATTTACCAAACAAAATTTGGCCGCACTATGAAAATTAGATCGCGAGTTATAAGAATTATAAATTTTCCGATCCTCACCGTGGGGGTCTTCTGTCACCAAAAATTAACATGTCTTATTAAAAATTACCAAACGAAATTTGGCCGCGCTACGAAAATTAGATCGCGAGTTATAAGCATTTTAAATTTTGCGACCTTCACTGTGGGGGGGGGGGGGCACCTGTCACCAAAAGTAACACTGTCTCATAATAAATTATCAAACAAAATTTGGCCGCGCTACGAAAACTAGATCGCGAGTTATAAGCATTTTAAATTTTTCGACCCTCACCATGGGGGATCTCCTGTCACTAAAATTAATATTGTCTCATTATAAATTACCAAACAAAATTTGGCCGCGATACGAAATTTAGATCGCGAGTTATAAGCATTTTAAATTTTTCGACCCTCACCATGGGGGGGGGGGGGTTCTCCTGTCACCAAAAGTAACACCGTCTCCTAATAAATTACCAAATAAAATTTGGCCGTCCTACGAAAATTAGATCGCGTGTTATAAGCATTTTAAATTTTTCGACCCTCACCGTGGGGGGGGGGTCTCCTGTCACCAAAAAGTAACACTGTCTCCTAATAAATTACCAAACAAATTTTGGCCGCACTACGAAAATTAGACCGCGAGTTATAACCATTTTAAAATTTTCAACCCTCACCATGGGGGATCTCCTGTCACCAAAAAATAACACTCTCGCATAAAAAATTACCAAACAAAATTTGGCCGCGATAAGAAAATTAGATCGCGAGTTATAAGCATTTTAAATTTTTCGACCCTCACCGTGGGAAGTCTCCTGTGACCAAAAGTAACACTGTCTCATAATAAATTACCAAACAAAATTTGGCCGCTCTACGAAAATTAGATCACGAGTTATAAGCATTTTATCTTTTTCGACCCTCACCGTGGGGGCTCTCCTGTCACCAAAATTTAACACTGTTTCATAATAAACCATTAAACAAAATTTGGCCGCGCTGCGAAAATTGATTGCGAGTTATAAGCATTTTAAATTTTTCGACCCTCACCGTGGGGGGTCTCCTGTCACCAAAAATTAACACTCTCTCATAATAAACTACCAAACAAAATTTGGCCGCGATACGAAAATTAGATCGCGAGTTATAAGCATTTTAAATTTTTCGACCCTCACTGTGGGGTTCTCCTGTCACCTAAAGTAACACTGTCTTATAATAAATTACCAAACAAAATTTGGCCACACTACGAAAATAAGATCGCGAGTTATAAACATTTTAAATTTTTCGACCCTCACCGTGGGTTGTCTCCTGTCACCAAAAATTAACACTTTCTCATGATAAATTACCGAACAAAATATGGCCGCGCTACGAAAGTTAGATCACGGGTTATATGCTTTTTAACTTTTTGACCCTCACCTTGGGGGGGGGGGGGTCTCCTGTCACCAAAATTTAACACTGTTTCATAAAAAAATCATTAAACAAAATTTGGCCGCGCTACGAAAATTGATCGCGAGTTATAAGCATTTTAAATTTTTCGACCCTCACCGTGGGGGTCTCCTGTCACGAAAAATTAACACTCTCTCATAATAAACTACCAAACAAAATTTGGCCGCGATATGAAAATTAGATCGCGAGTTATAAGCATTTTAAATTTTTCGACCCTCACCGTGGGGAGTATCCTGTCACCAACAGTAACACTGTCTCATAATAAATTACCAAACAAAATTTGGCCACTCTACGAAAATTGATCGCAAATTATAAGCATTTTAAATTTTTCGACTCTCACAGGGGGGGTCACCTGTCACGAAAAATTAACACTCTCTCATAATAAACTACCAAACAAAATTTGGCCGCGATATGAAAATTAGATCGCGAGTTATAAGCATTTTAAATTTTTCGACCCTCACCGTGGGGAGTGTCCTGTCGCCAACAGTAACACTGTCTCATAATAAATTACCAAACAAAATTTGGCCACGCTACGATAATTGATTGCGAGTTATAAGCATTTTAAATATTTTGACCCTCACCGTGGGGGGGGGTCTCTTGTCACCAAAAATTAACACTGTCTTATAATAAATTAACAAACAAAATTTGGCCGCGCTACGAAAATTAGATCGCGAGTTATAAGCATTTTAATTTTTTCGATCCTTACCGTTGGGCGGGTCTCCAATCACCAAAAGCTACATTATCCTACCTTGTTTTATCTTAAGACGATTTTTTTCTATACACATTCTATTAGGAATTTTGACTTTGATTGAAACTATAGATTTATGGTAACTGAAATAATAAACATAAGTTTGAGATTTGATATTCTCTAAATATCTGAAAAATACCGCCTCAATGTCTACCGAAGTCTACCGAACCGAACCGAAGTCTACCATACCGAAGTCTGCCGAGGGACGTCGAACGAACGACGTTAGCCGAGTGTTAGGTTTTTTCGTTACGGATGTGTTAGGATTTTTCGCGTTACGGAATTTTTGGATTCGGTCGCCGCGCTCAAAGCCCGTGATAAAAGCTATGCAATAGCTTAAAAAAAAATCTCGATATTTTTCCCAAGTTTTTTCAAATGGAAATAATGGTTGCCAGATATTTAAAAGAAGTATTAAATTTGCTTTTCAGAAACGATATATTATCTTACAGTGAAGACCATCCCAATAATAATGTATTTAAAATAATTAATAATGTCTAAAGTTTTCTGCGTTCTGCCACATATTGACACTCTACATCGAGGTTCCCAACCAATAATCTAAATGAATCGAAAATATATGATGTACTTTGCATTTCTTCCTCCTTTTGTGTCTAAATTGTTTTATCTCTTAATATTACCATTCTTAATTTTGTGCGAGGCACAAAAATCTTCAAATTTTCTAAAAAACATTTCATCGCATTAAAACTTTCTCTGATTATTATATGCTTAAATTGACATTTAATACATGTTTCTATTTCAATTAGAAGAAGAAATAGTATTTTTTCGTTATGGTTTATTTCCAAAATCTTGATGTTAAGCAATGAAAAATGACTTCTTCTTAAAATGCGTTTTTCTTCATGGTGGCTTTTTTCACAAATTCCAGAATGTAAATTGTTACACATCACGAATGCAAATCTTTATGATTCAAGAACCGTTATAGGTAAATGCCTCAAACTTGGAACATGTTTTTATTTTAAATTACATTACATTAATTCTGATTCAGAAAATTCGAAAAAATATTTACTTTTAAAAATATGATTTTATAAATAAATGTAACATCATTTTTTCCAATTATTTTATATTAATATTTTTAAACATGCAGAATCAAAATTAAAATTTAGATATTTCTAATCATATAAACGTTCAAAAGATGAAATTCTAAAAATACTATTTTGAGTTTTGATGATTTTAAAATACCCCCTTTTTTATGTTTTTTTTTTAATTTAAAAATGTTTTTTCTTAATTATTAATTTTATCATGTGATTATGTTTACAAATACGGTTAACTATGTGGTTAACTATCATAAAAAAATCCGAATATTAACTCAATAAAAAAAAATATATTTTTAAATGTGTCCTGGGCCCATTTAACATTGCATTAGTCTAAAATCTTGTCAATAATTCAAAATTCATAGAAAAAACTATAAAATCAGTTCATTTTTTTTTATTCTGTGAGAGGTTTTGTTTTCTGTTCACTTTTCTTCTAATTAGGAATGAAAAAGGAATATTTCAGTAGCCACAAGATTTAAATATAGCAAATGTGTTCCGTACCCGCTTATCCTTACATTTGTCTAACATCGTGCCAATAATTCAAAATTCCTAGAAAAAACTATAAAATGCCATCGGTGCATTTCTAAATGCATTTTGTTTTAACTTAAGCGTCAGTTTTCCATTCGTATAAGAAATATCTTCATTTGTTAAAATAAACTCAAAGAAAACCTTTTTTTATTTTTATTTTTATTTTTTATATATTTCACTAGTTTACAGTACATCTGTTGCCGAAAAAATTTTAGCTGTTGCTGACTACATATGATATGCTATTTTCAAAAATATAATTAGAATATTTTAATCAGCTCTAGTTTCTGAGTTTCAGCTATGTAGGTATTAAAAAGAAAAAACATGTATTTACTAAGAAAAACTTTACTAAAAAAATTAATTATTCATTGAGTTCTGAAAAACTTCGTTTTAAAACTCTTCTAAGATCTGTAGACTTTAGAAAATGACATATCAGAGACCAACAATAGTCAGACATCATATTCGTATCCCATAAACCCTGATGCATACGTTCTCCCTGCTCTTTGCTCATATCTCCTAAATTTTCCGGAAACATATTCAAGTGACTATGGAGGAAATGAATTTTATGCTCATATTGCATTCCATATTTTTTAATTGTAGCAGAAGGTCTTCTAAAAGTTCAATATAATTTTCAAATTTAACGCCGTAATTCTGTATCTCTTTCACGATAAAAACCCATTTCAGTATCTGAGAAAAGCAATTTTTTTTCTTTTAGTCTTGATTCTAATAATTCTGAAGCTTGTTTAGAAAGATTTAAATCTCTTACAAGATCATCTAACTCATTTTAGGAAAAGCATTTTGGCTCATTTGACATACCTCCAAAATTAGCATCATTTTGTGATGAGCTTCGACCTTCAATGTCTTGTTCTGATGGTTCAGATATATTTTTTGGATCTGAAGAGTCAGATGAATGCTGCACTTGACGTTGAACACAACTAGTACTTGGGTACTGCCATTTAGCTAGATTTTTTGTGTTTACGTTCACGCTACAAAAATAACAGTCTACAAGATGATTTCTTGATTCTCGCCAAATAGTCGGTGTTCTAAATTTAAAGGGACTTTTTTTACCACTTTTCCATAATCTTAAATATTCCACACACGATTTACAAACACAATTGGGAGCCCAAGATTTCTCATTTTTATCCAAGAGCATTCCAAAATACTCAAAATAGGTATTTTTCACAAACTCTGATATTACCTTTCTACAATTGTTAAACACATATTCTACGTATATATAGCAAAAATGATCTGGATTGTTTAAACAACGTCTTCTTGAACTATGCATGACGCAAAAACTTGAGAAATTAATCTTAACACGATAAAATAGGCCTGTTATCGATTAATATATATGCTTAAAAGATAAAAATTAAAAACAAGAAATTAAAACAAGAAATTAAAACCGCTTCTCCAAAAAATTTGCGGTTAGATTTGACAAAAACAAGTCATAATTGAACATTATCAACCACAGAATTCGCGACAACAGACAAAAAGTTTAATTTTGTAAACTAGTGTTTTTTCTTAATTCCGTGATGGGTTTTGTTTTCTGTTCACATTTCTTCTAAATAAAAATGAAAAATTAATATTACAGTAGCTAGAAGATTTAAATATAGCAAGTTTATATGCTTCTTTCCCACTTTTCAAAACTGGGGGGTTTTCAAAATTAAGAAAAAAGCAGTCCATTAATTTTTATTTTTCATGAAGCATCGGCTGATAAAATGTCGATAAAGGCAGAGTTTGGCCTTATTGGATTGTTCTAAGGAAAGTGTTTTTGTATTTTTTAGGTGTTAAATATAATGTACTTCAAGAAACTACTAAAACTTACGAATGTTTTACGAAAATTTTCATTATTGATATTTTGTAAAAAAAAAAAAAAAAAAAAAAAAAAAAAAAAAAAAAAAAAAAAAACATTGTTAATAATGACTTTTTGTTTCCCTCTTCCGTGTATGGTTTAAAATCGATACAATTCAGAAATCTGCGGAGAATTTTCTCAGAATCCAACATCAGGTAGGTTGATGCAAGATTATCGTAGAGATCATGCAATTAAACATTAACACAAGCACTTAATTCAAGGAAATTATATGAAAGGCAATAATTCTAGGTAGCTATGTTGGTTATTCGATTATATGAAATCATACATAATTAATTCAATGATATATCATATTACCCACATCTTTATTTTTGTAACAGTTTTAAACTGTAGATAAATTGTAATATTTTAAGAGAAAAAAAATAAATTAAATATCACATATAATTGTAAAATGCACCACTTTCACAATGGGTTAGTGATAATTTGTATTTATTTCAAAATTATAATTTACATTTATTAAGAATTATAGATACCAGATTAGAGAAAAAAATGTAAATGACAATAGAACTGCCATAAAAATGCGACATTTTCACTATCTGGAAACAAGAATAAGTGATATAAAAATATATATTACCAAAGCTAAAAAAATAACCACTCTATTTGAGCTGATTAAGTAAATGGTATGTAAGAAATTCAACAATGGTTATTTCATGCCTTCTAGCTAATTAATAGCATTTTATCTTTCCTGACACTTTAAATTAAATCACAAGCTAGATAACTGAAATATCCATATATTTTCCTAAATTTTTACACTTAGATTAAAGTATACTAGATATTTATAAGTACATATTTAATTTGTTTTTCAAAGAAAATTTATCATTGTACTATGAAGACGATCTTTAGATAATGTATTAATATATATATATATATATATATATTAAATTTTTGGGGGGATTTAGATTGAAGAATTTGTTTTGTATTTAAAAAGATAAATAAATACAAATAAGAATAATTACTGAAGTTTTCAATTTGTTATATGCACCTTCTGCTGCCTCGTGCCACATTTTCACTATCTACATCGAGGAGTGCAATCGATAATCTATATTCATAAAATTTCATTAACACTTTGATAATTAAAAAAGGTACATTAAAAGAAATGTGATTTTTTTTACTTATCTTCGTGCTTTTTTTTACAGTAGTTTAATTTTTTATTTTACCATGAATTATTGTAACATAGTAAGGTATATATTATTCTAACATCTAGTTCATAAATCAAAATTCCTAGCAAAAATTATATAATGTAATCGGTTCCTTTCTAAATGCATTTTATTTAAGTAACACCTTAATTTTCTCTTTATTTCTCTTAAAAGCATTCTTTTACGAAGAAAAGCATTCTTTTACATCTTCATTAAAAAAAAAAAAAAAAAAAAAAAAAAAAAAAAAAAAAAAAAAAACTTTCACTTTCTCATTTTCAGTTTCCATGATGCAGATTTTTTCTCTGTTCACAATCTTTATAATTATGAATAAGAAAAGAATGTTTCAGTAGCTACAAGACTTAAATGTAGCAAATGGATATAAATGCTTTCCTCTTTTTTCTAGACACCTCGTTATTTTGTGACAGCCTTAAAATTCAGATCAATTCTCATAATTTCTTTGAAAGAATTTAACCATTTAAATAGCAAATAAATTTCTAAAATGCATTACTTAATCACGGAGATTGTGATTATTTAGGAATGTACGAAATTCGAGATAAGACTTGTAAATGATAACAGAAGTGTAATTGAAATACGTAAAGTAGTCTGTCATTTTCTCGTTATCAGAATGCAAGAATAGTTCATATAAAAAAGAATGTATTATCATAGTTAAAAAAATAACAACTCGATTCATAAAAAAACTTTGCCGATTTATGGAACTCTAGCGGCCAGTTCGTTCAACCGATAGAGGTGAAATTTCAGATATAGCTATTCAGAGGTATGAGCACGAGATTCTGTGAGCAGCAACA
The DNA here is from genome assembly GCA_964019185.1 of Maratus speculifer. Taxonomy (NCBI): domain Eukaryota; kingdom Metazoa; phylum Arthropoda; class Arachnida; order Araneae; family Salticidae; genus Maratus; species Maratus speculifer. The sequence continues at coordinate 160,484,769 of OZ025294.1, read as the reverse complement.
AAATGGTTCTCACGGTTACAGTTATAGTTACAGAAACTCGAAATTTTCCAATGGTAACGCCCATTTTTTTATCTCAAAACGCTCAGCGCATGCGAAAACCCTAAAGAGCGTTGGACCCGTGCGTATATCATAGAAAAAGAGGCGTTATGCACGCACAAGAAACAGCTTTGCGAAATCCCCCCTCATAAAAAAAACACGATTGGGGTACACGGAGGAAATTTGTACTTAACACAGATTTAGTACACCAATCACTGATTACAACACAGATCGGAGAAAAAAAAAACTTTTAGTTTGATTACACATTTTCCCCATGGATGCCATCACTGGCAATTACACATTTCATGTGGGCGACTCTGGACAACACAACCGAATTTTACATTGCATGAGGTATGTTTGCAATCTCCCGTTTGATAGAATCTTTCAAATCCGGCAAAGTTTGCGCATTGCACATGTACACTCTAGATTTTAGATATCCCCAAAACTAGAAATCCACAGAGTCTAGGTCGGGGGGAACGCGGAGGCCATTGAAATGGAAAATGGCATCAGATGACACGGTCGCTAATATGCTGTTCCAGGACTCTGCAAACAGACTTCTCTCAATTTAGTGGTTCACCATCTTGCATCCAAACGAAGTCATCCAGTGCATTTTCGCTGCAACAATTCTGGTATGACGTAATTTTGCAACATTGCCACAAAGCGGAAGCGTATTACAGAGCAAGTTGCAAATTCTGTTGGTGTCGCTTTTTTTCAAAGTAGTACGGTCCGAGAATAATTATGCCTGCAATGCCGCACCACACAGTAAATTTGAAGTCGTGTAAAGATACTGGTGCCATATCGTTCAGATTCAAGCCTGCCGAGTGCATCCAATTTTTGGTGTTGACATCGACGTTACCAGTTAAAATGAAATGTGCTTCATCCGTCCATAATATGCGAAGAGTCCAGTTGTTATCTCCATCATATTGTATACAAAATTCATTAATAAAGTCTATGGTCTCTCATGGTTGTTGATGTTTTCTCACTTCCAATATCTGGGCGCGCTGGTATCTGTCAGGAAACATGTGTATTACAGAGAGCAATAACTTTAGGACAATTGATTTCGGTATATCAAATACACGAAATGCACCTCTTGTAGATTGCATGTGGCCTGTGGTCACTATGTGATGCACTTTCATAACAGTATTCTCAGGAACAGCTGGTCGTCCGGATCGCGGTCTATCACAGGTGCAGCCAGTTTCTTCGGATTTCATTACTAAATCACGAAGAGCTTGTAGGCGGCATGAGCCAAGTATTTGGTGAGTCAGGTTTTCGGAGCATTAATCTAATTTTGATAATAGAGTTTAACAAATTCATCACGAACAAAATCATCTTGTCGCCATCTGCGAGCTGTCGATTAAGGACCTAACATTCCCACCCCACTTTTTCTCCGTTTTCTATGCGGACTATAACGCAAACGGCATTCCGTTGTTGGTATTTTGTCTCTGTCATATTCAAATTTTCTTAGAGCGCCCTGGTCGTTTTTTTTTTTTTTTTTTTTTTTTTTGAGGGGCCGTTCATAGAGCTGTTTTTGTGAGAGCATAAGGCGTCCGTTTATTGCGATTTACCAATTCACCACGTCATTTTGTCGGCTTGTGCATGCTCCCGAATGAAGAACTGGCATCCCCACCTCACTTTTTACCGGTTTCTTTGCTGATTATCTGGCGAACGGTGTTCCGTGATTGGTGTTTTGCCTCTGTCATATGCAAATTTTCTTCGTGCGCCCTGATCGTGTTTTTTGGGGAGCCGTTAGAAGAGCTGTTTTTGTTCGAGCATAACGCGTTGCTTACTGCAATGTACGTACTGTTCCAACGTTATTTAGGCTTTTCCCATGAGCTGAGCATTTTGCGATGAAAAAAATTGGCGTTGCCATTTGAAAGTTTCGAGTTTCTGTAGCTATAAGCGTAACCATGAGCACCAATTTTTAGCCATTCACAGAATATTGAGCTCATATGTGAAAGTAACTATATCTGAAATCTCATCTCGATCGGTAAAACAGACTGACTGCTAGAATTCGATTTATTGGCAAAGATTTTTTATGACCACCCTGTATATATATTACGATTAACCTGATAAATTCAGTAATTATTAATAATAACAATGTATTTTGATAAATTTTATATATATTGCATATTAATCAAATTTACCAATTATTATTAATAATTACCAATGAATTTCGGTCACTATGATTAATTAAGCTTAGTAAAGAACATTGCAATACATTGCAAAAATATGTACTATCAAAAATGTTTTAATTTAATAACAAAAATTATTGTTAAAAAATATTGTAATTATTGTTATACTCAATCAAAAGAAGTGTTTTATTAATAAAACGTAAAAGTTTAAACAGTTTAAAATAATTATTTTTGTAATTGCTAAATTAAATAAATAATAAAATTAAACGCTGAAACACTCAAAGAATAAATTATATAGCTTTAAAATGCATACTTTTAGCAATGTATACTTAGAAAAAAAGGTACACTAAATAAAAAACAAAAGCTAAAAGATTTGAAATTTATTACATCTATCAACATTGATTGGTAATTATTAATAATAACCAGTTACTTTAATAAATTGTGATAAATTTATCACATTAACCACTCTACATGGATTTCAGTTGGTTATTATTAATAATAACTGATTAATCAAATTAACATATTCTATACATATATATATATATATTAGGGTGGATCGAAATTTTTTTTTTCACGGTGTCAAAACCTACTTATACGGAAAAGATGTTCTCTTGGATACAGATTAAGGTAAAAATAATTAACATAAATAAATTTTAAATTTTACTATTGCCACAATGAGATCGAATTTCGAAAAAAAGTGAAAAAAGACCTTATTTTGGTTAGATGATTTTTGATTCAAAATAATAGTTTAAACAATTATCGAAAACCTACCTATGCGTAAAAGATGTCATATTATATGATGAGTATGAGAAAAACAAAAGTATTAATTTCAAAATTTAAATCTGCCGATATGTGGCTCAAATTTATGTAACACGGTAAAAAATCAATGTTTTTCTGTAAAATAAAATATGAATTTTAGAATTTTCAACATTTATTACAATGAGGGGATATTTATTTTATTGCAAGATAAAAACTTTAGTTTCTTATTTAAAAGCTTCTTTATTATTAAATCAAGAAAAATCGCCAACATTAGAATTGGCGATAATGACGTTTGGTATTGAAAATCGGCATGAGATTTTGTAATTCAATTGGATTTTTTATAAAACCGTCTCTTATATACGGTCCATGCACAACAGAAAATGCTTCCGTGACTATTTTGATTATTAGTTTTGTAGAATGAGCGTTGCGTGAATCGATATTATTGATAGTAAATGTTATTGCCACTGGAATAATTTCTGAATTTACTATTGCTTCTGAAATCAGGTCGTTACTAAATTCCTCAGTCAGTGGAGGTTCGACACATTTTCCTATTTTATTAAATGTATGTAATCCGTCACAAAAGGTCAAAAGCTGGTAAATGGAAAATATAAATATTATTTAATGTAAAGGTTAGGATTACAGCAGCCCGTTTGATTTTACTGGCGGTCTTTTAAAATTCATCTACTGACATAAATAAAAATACAAAAAGCTTCTCACATGCAGCGAATATTTTTTTTATTTCACCAGTGAAACATTTATGCTCAGCCGAGGTTCCATCAACGTTGCGAAAAAATGACATAGTGAAACCTCATTGGTGTGTAACTAGCACAAAATCCATTGTAGTGGACGCTTGAAGATCAATTCTATATTTCGAATAACACATACTTTAACATTTATGTTAACAGATATTCCGTCACAACCGATCGCAACCAGCTTTGTTACATGTATATTATTGTTAACAAATGACATAAAAATGTACGTCGTGTTTTCAAATTGCTCGGTACTCTCCCAGAATTTACATATATGTGGCCGATGTATTCGGAACCAAGTTATTTTTTCAAGCTCAAGTCTACTTCTTTTACGATTTTTCTTCTGTTGTTTTCTAGTGATGTAGTCTGTCTTTACATCCATCAAAGTTTAAAGAAAATGGTTATGATTATAATCTTTTACAAATGACTAAAGAGAATGACTAAAACGATGGAGTGGTCTTTGGTTTGGTTTGTCATGCCGATTTTTTTCTGTCAATAGCATTCGATTCATAGTTTTGTGAGATAATGCCCACATCTTGAAGTGCCGGTGCTTGAAGTCACCTGCTTGGTCGGAAGTGTCCAAACTGTCCAATAGTCTAGCTGATGCCAATCTTCGTCACTACAGGTGATGTGACACTTAGCTCGTCAGCATTTTGGCTTTTCAATGATAGCTGATGACGCAGAAAAATGTGTTTGCTCGCACTACGTCGGTATAGTTTACACCCAATATTCATATTCATATTCAAATCTACTGAACTGAAAAAATAGGCAGTAATTTTGGAAATGATCCACAAGACTGTAATAGATTTCAATATCCTATTATGTTTTATAAGAATTAAGAAGAGCGCAATATTTGTCGTGAGAGAATAAAACGCTGCAGTCGTAAATTATTGAGATTGAACTTCACTTACAGATATTACTCTCTAACGTACGCTTGTAAATTATTAGAAACTCCTTCTCACTGGCAGGAAATAAATAGATGTAGAAAGACAGATGCCTTGCTTTGGTTTTTTTTTAAATACCAATACATAAATTCTATATCGTTTTTGCAATTGGGGGCATATTTACTGGTATATCAAAGCCAGATCCAAATAGGAGGTAATTCATATATTTATTTTTTTATTTTAATAACTCCAATGTACAGTAATATTCAAAGTATGTTAAGCTACACAATACACAAGCAGACAAATACTTCACTGAAAAAACTAGAACTGCCAATTTTTTGAAACTTTAAATCACTTGCAGCAGTATTAAATTTAATATTAATTAATTTTTTTTCTTTTTTTCTCTTAATCTCCATGCAATATAATATCTCTTAGCAAAGTTAAATTTTGATTGATATTAAAATGATTATTTTGCGTCAAAAATATCTAATCAAATTTTTTTCCAAATTTCAACGAATTTTCCACTTTTTTGTCGCAGTATTAAATTTTGAATTTATTATTTATTACTTTTTTACTTAACCTCCATACGATATAACATCTTTTCCGCATTGTTGGATTTTAAAAATTATTTAAAAAATTACTTTTTGACAAGAATCATCTAACCAAAATTCGGTTTTTTTCTTTAAGTTTTTTTTTTTTTTTTTTGAAATTTTAACTTTTTTGTGGCAGCATTTATTATTTTTCCCTTTATCTCCATACAATAGAACATTTTTTCCGCATAGGTAGGTTTTGATGAATTGTATTTTTCTTTTTTTTTTTTTTTGCCATAGACAATCGGTACACCCTAATACATATATGTGTGTGTGTGTGTACAAAAAATATTTTTGATTTGTTCTTCAGAGACGATTTAATAGGTCACTATGAAGACGACCGCAGTGATAATGTATTTAAAAGATTTAATAAGACATTCTTTTAAATTTATATTATTTTTTTTATCCAGAAAGACAAATAAAAAAAAATATTTTAACATGTCTACCTGATATGGCTATACTAAGCCTTCTGCCGCGAGACACCTGTGGACCATTTACACTGAGGAATGAAATCATTAGTCATCAATTGTAAAATTTAACTGTTACTTTGATATTTACACTAGTAATTTTTTTAAATAAAAACGAATTTAAGTGTATTTTTTCTTTGCTTCCTGATTCGAATATTGCACTGTCAATTGTGAGACATTGTAACTTTCTAAATATAGTATCGCATTTCTCAGAAACATACAATCAAACACGCTGCAATAAAGTTACACATGTTGCCTTAAATTGAGTGGAACTCGTGAATAATTTTCCGTGTAACTGACCGTGATTTAGGCTTGCTCTGCAAATTTATTCTGATATTTCTTTTCCACATTCTACATGTCTATTCAATATACACAAAATGGATATTTTCAGATGTTGATTATCCGAATAGCGTTGCTTTCGTATGTAGGTATTTGAATAAATCTGTCGCATATCCCGAGTTTCTAGCTTGAATTCTCTTTACACATAAAGTGACTTTTAGACAGGATGTCTTGAATGCACAAAATATGCATATCATGCTCAAGTGGACGCATGGAAACTCAATGAGTAAATCTTACCCGATGAGTACGCCTTTAGCCAACACCACTTTGCCATAAACGTTTGGGCGGTATTATCTGTCAAATATCTAACTGTCTCAATGTTCAATCCAGAATGAAATAATAAATTCGGTTTTTTTCTTTAAGTTTTTTTTTTTTTTTTTTTTTTGAAATTTTAACTTTTTTGTGGCAGCATTTATTATTTTTCCCTTTATCTCCATACAATAGAACATTTTTTCCGCATAGGTAGGTTTTGATGAATTGTAATTTTTTTTTTTTTTTTTTTTTTTTTTTTTTTTTTTTGCCATAGACAATCGGTACACCCTAATACATATATGTGTGTGTGTGTGTACAAAAAATATATTTGATTTGTTCTTCTGAGACGATTTAATAGGTCACTATGAAGACGACCGCAGTGATAATGTATTTAAAAGATTTAATAAGACATTCTTTTAAATTTATATTATTTTTTTTATCCAGAAAGACAAATAAAAAAAAATATTTTAACATGTCTACCTGATATGGCTATACTAAGCCTTCTGCCGCGAGACACCTGTGGACCATTTACACTGAGGAATGAAATCATTAGTCATCAATTGTAAAATTTAACTGTTACTTTGATATTTACACTAGTAATTTTTTTAAATAAAAACGAATTTAAGTGTATTTTTTCTTTGCTTCCTGATTCGAATATTGCACTGTCAATTGTGAGACATTGTAACTTTCTAAATATAGTATCGCATTTCTCAGAAACATACAATCAAACACGCTGCAATAAAGTTACACATGTTGCCTTAAATTGAGTGGAACTCGTGAATAATTTTCCGTGTAACTGACCGTGATTTAGGCTTGCTCTGCAAATTTATTCTGATATTTCTTTTCCACATTCTACATGTCTATTCAATATACACAAAATGGATATTTTCAGATGTTGATTATCCGAATAGTGTTGCTTTCGTATGTAGGTATTTGAATAAATCTGTCGCATATCCCGAGTTTCTAGCTTGAATTCTCTTTACACATAAAGTGACTTTTAGACAGGATGTCTTGAATGCACAAAATATGCATATCATGCTCAAGTGGACGCATGGAAACTCAATGAGTAAATCTTACCCGATGAGTACGCCTTTAGCCAACACCACTTTGCCATAAACGTTTGGGCGGTATTATCTGTCAAATATCTAACTGTCTCAATGTTTAATCCAGAATGAAATAATTACCTATAGATAGTTTTGAAGAGGATTATCGTAATTACGGTTTACAATGCAGCAGTTACAAGCGGTTACACCTGGAGTCAGTATGAAGAAGCTACTGCAGATTTCTCCAAAAATCCGCGGTATTATCTTTGCATTGATTATATCAATAGAGCATGATTTTATGGTCAGTGTGTTTCTTTGGCCTTTTCCTGTTGATTTTATATTGTGAGGACGCTTTAAGACAACGTTATACGAAACATCACATAGACTATTGAAGCTATCATTAAAATAGCGAAAGCAGATACACATGTCCATGACATACTTTTCCAATTGGAGTGTATACGTGACTCAATGGATCGTTGGTTTGAAACATACAATAAATCCGATAAATGTAATTTTAACCATCTTCTGTTATTAACACTTTTTTTTACATTAGGTTAGTTTTTGTTAATAAAGTTTTATGAACACCGCTATCGGTATGCTCAGTTTAATTGTCAGCTAATTTGTTGAAGCACCACACGGTTTATTTTTTGGACAAATTCTTCTATATAATAAATTTGGTAATTGTAGGATGAACTAACACCCTAAATTTGTGATTGTTATTTTTTAATCCTTTGAATATTACGTTCAGTCTTCATTTCTTCCATGAAAATTCAAGATATTACTATCAATTTTATGAACAACTTAGAACAGTAAGTTCAGATAGGAAATATACACTAAAACGTATTTGACAATTATTTATGTCCTATGTCAAGCTAAACCTGGATATTACAGGAATTCAATAATATATGTGTTGTTTCAGTACTCAAAAAGTTAGTGCAATACAGAAATAGCCACATAGATAGAGGCTTAACTTTCATTAACTTTTTTAAAACTAACTTTTTACCGCAACGTATAAAGCCATAAAGCCAGTTAAAAAAGGCGAAAAAAATACTTATGTTTATGTATATAAACAGCTTTTAAAAGATTAATAAATATCTGTTTTTTTTTTTTTTTTTTTTTTTTTTTTTACAATTTATTTTTTTAATATAGGAATTTAGGGAAAATTCAAGCTCCAAAATGCACAATTTGAATTTGTATCTGACGTATAATTTGCATTGTAAACTAATAAGAAATGTAACTTATCTTTAAAAAGCCACGAAACAAACAAATAAATACGCATTTATCCAACATTTAATATTTTGAATATTTTCTTACGTAGATATTACGATATGAAATATTCAGAGAGAAACCTTACTTTTTGCATTAACAACGAATCTTGAACAAAATAACACTTTTTATAACCAAGATATTTCTTCTTGTTAGCTACATTACCTTAAAATTCACGAAATTCTCAGACAAAACATGAAAGTAATTTTTCTGAAAACAGCTTTTTACTGCTTGAAGATTTCCTTAAGAAAGAAATTGGTTTTCTTGATGCTAAGCATAATATCTCTGTTTTGAAAATTTCGTTTGAAATAAGACATTTGTATTTTACAAAGAGATATTTTTTAAAAATATCACAAAGAATGTAAAATTGCATGCGTAGCCACAAGTCTAATCTTAAAATAATTTTTTAGGGTAAATAATTTATTCATTACATTATACATTTAAAATAAACACATATTTTTAATATTTATAAAAGATTAAAAAACTGATATTTTCATACATGCGATTTTACAAGATATTAACACTTTCTGTAAAATTATGATTCCTTGATGATAGATTTTTCATTCGAGATTTTTTTTTTAGAAAGTTAAAGAAACCACTATCGATATTCTAAAATTTATTTCAACAAGTATATATATATAGGTGTTACCATAAATATAGGTGTTACCTATTTGTAATTCACGAATCTGGGAAAGCAATCACGATTTTTTTATGTCGACCGATGAAAATGCTTCATTAAACAGTTAAGTAATCAGTATTTGAAACTGTAACTAAATAACCCGGTATTTTGTTGCAGCAATTGTAAAATAATAGTTTCTTGAAAAAGAATTTGTCTATAAAGATCAATTAAATACAAGCTGAAGGTAGATAAAGAAATTATTCTTTAAATAAATTATATGAGCTTTTGAAGGTTTTTCAATCATGTTGTTATAGAATCCATACTGAGCCTTATTGTCTCTTAGTTACAGATTTTTATCCCCTAAAAGGGCGTTGGATAAAATACATTCAACTAATTTTTAATTACAAAATCGCACATTGACACCAGATTTTTTAAATGAAAGTTTTAATCTTACCAAGTACGTGAAGAAATGATTTTATCTTTTTTAAAATAAATTCGTTTTTTTCATTCTGGAGTCAATCAGTCCTTTTAGCATTTTAAGAGCGGAAGTGCTTTGCCCCTGAAAGGTTTAAGTATTATTTTCAGAACAGGAACTTAAAGACATTATATTATGGTGGTTAGCTTGTTTCCTTGGGGTTCTAATTCTTATGTGAGACGTGTTTGAAAGAAACAACTAAATTTCAATAGCGCTAATACATCTGTGCCAACTGTCATATATTTCTCTATTAGGGATGACTTATAGTAATACTTGTGATCTGTTCCATCAATTTTCATTATGTTATTACATTTTATTGAAAAGTATTTAGTGCAGTTTTATGCTAGAAATTGTTACTTACCTTAATTATAGATCAATTTTTAAATAAAAATCCACACTCGGATTTCAAAGAGATATCTTATATTTTTGCTGTTTTCAGAATTTCTTTCCCGTACAATAAATATCCGTTATGAAAATTATCACATCATCATCACGTTAGGCATTTATACCTTTTAAATCCAGTAGCGAAATATTTTGTATATAAGATACTTGTAACGAAAATTTTATAATTAACATATAATTAAAATATAATTAATACACAATATAATACCTAACTAATATATAGTAAGATTGTAACATGCAGATCAAACTGATAAATGTAATCAACTTAAATTAACATGGGCTGTTCATAATTCGTCTATATGTGAGAGAAAGAGCAAATCACGTGTATCGTCCTGACTCCGCATCAAGAATCACCGACGGATACTTTGTCCCGGAACTCTCTATTAAAACAAAAACAGTTTGAAAGATTTCATGAAAATGTTGTGGATCCAGGAAAAAAAATTGATAGCTGTATAATAGACCTTAGGTTATTCAAGTCACTTAAAAACTAAAAATGACATTTTAAAACAAAAATGGACTGATAGTTTCAGGACACATGTAAATCACAATGGTCACACTGAGAATTATAGGAAATTATTGGGATTAACGATATCGAAAACAATATCTTCGATAGTGAAATTGTTCACCATTTAATTGACGGAAAACCAGAACGAAAATCCTGAAAAATTCACATAGCCTCCTTGTATATGCGGTAAAATTTCTTAATATTTTCATGGGCAAAGTGTTTATGAATTTTCGGAATAATCCAACATGCGGTAACAATAAAGAAGTTTTATCTAACAAGTCAAGAGCTAATAAAAATATGTTCCACCGAATGTGAAGCATGGTGTGTCTACAATGCCAGACAGTGATTTGCAACAACACCAAAAAAATTTTTACGGACTTATTAGTAACGGAACAAATAATTTCTCGGTCACAATTTCACAAAGAAAATTAAAATTGTAAAAAATAATGGTTAAATTACAGAAGATATGATAAAAATAAAGGATGACAAACAGTTATTCTACCACCTTCAAATAAAAAAACAAAACAAAAAAGAAAGCTTTGAAAAACAGTGGAATTGTTTTTCTCATTTTCTAACTACCTTCCACTGATATTATAAATTTTCCCGACCTACCTGCAGATCGACACTTATAGAGGATCCAGCATGTCCACCATTGTATTTCCCATTCATACAATAATTTTAACCATTAATATATATATATATATTTGCTAATATTCTTTATTATTCGTTTTGTTATTTATCGTTCGTGTTTTGCTACAAATTTTAAATAATGCATCGGAAAGTATGAGTTAATAGCAGCCATACAATTCTTATTTCCTGGTTATCGCCCCCAATTACTCCATTTCTCATATGTTAAGCCTCAGTGTTTCTACTATAAATTTAATTACTCAATAAAGCCTTCATATGAATTAACAAGAAAAACAAATTTACTTCAAAGAACGGAGAATTTTTTTTTTCTAATTTTATACTTCACTTCCATTGAAATTGTATTTTTATTTTTCCCCACCCCTAATCCAGATCGAACTCTGTAGAGGGTCCAGCATGCTACTATTGCTTTTCTCATCTCATACAATATATTTTAACATTAATGTATAGATATCTGCTGAAACAGGAAAAAAGTATTGTTTTTATTTTTCCCTCCAGTCCTTTCCCCTAACACCCCCTCTCCACACACGGGTCCCGGATGCCCACTACCGCTTTAACAAATAATATAAAATTCATCCTGCATAAAAATGTTTGAAGATATAGTAAATTTCGATTTTTTGTATAAAGACTAATATGATGAATCTAGTGACTTAAATCTAGTAATAAATTGTAATCACTTCTTACTGTCCTTAAAATCAGTTTCATAATGGTTTTTATGGTTTTATAAAGTATACAATTTTTACTTATATATATATATATATGCAGGGCTTGAAATTCAATTTTCCAGAGGAGGGGAGACCCCTACAAACATTTATAAATGGAGGGGAGTTTAGCTGTTTGGAAGGGAGAAAAAAATCTTTAAAACCTACTGTTTAATGTGATATTTAAAGAATTACACAAATACAGACATGACAAAATACCGCTGAAGCAATTTTTATTAACAAATTGTTATGCAAAATGAGATTTTTTATTTAAAAAAAGTCACGATTTTATATAGTTTATTTAGTTTTCAAGGGGATAAATTCCCTTCCTGTGCTAATTACTTTTGTTTCAGGTCTAATAAACTGTTTTTGGTTCAGGTCAGAGTGTGATTCTGGGTGAAAATTTTTTTCGGAAATTCACATCGCGTTTTCGGAAATCGTCGGGGGGAGGGGGGATTCCGCAAGTTACTTCCCCCTCGAGGGGGGTTATCCGCGATCTTCAGACGAAATCAGCGATTTATCTGCGAAATTTTAGAAAAATCGGCAATTTATAGCGATCGTTTGACGAAATCGGCGTTTGTTACGACGATCTTTAGACAAAATTTCATTTTCACACGATCTTTTCTCGAAAACGGCGTTTTATTCCTGCGATCTTTTGACGAAATCGGCGTTTTTCCCATGATGTTTTGATGAATCGGCTTTTTTTGTTTAAAATGATCTTTTGACAAAATATTTTAAGCGATTATTTATCGAAAACGGCGTTTTTTCCGCAATTTTTAGACGAAATCGACGTTTTCCCGCGATCTTTAGACGAAATCAGCATTTTATCTGCGATATTTGATGAAATTTCCGTTTTTTTACGCGATCCGCGCAGGAAATTCGCGTTTTTTAGCAATCTCTTGCCAAAGTTCGTTGACAAAAACACTGAAGAAATCGTCGTTTTTCCACGAAATATTGACGAAATGTGTGCTTTTTCGGCGATCCTTTTACGAAATTTGCATTTCTCCGCGATTGTTTTTCCCGTGCGCAAAACCGTACAAGTTGGCAACTATGCGGAATTGATAACCCAATTCCAAATTTTTGGAAATTTCGAACGAGAATCATCCCTGGTTCAGGCTGATTTTAGGTTGAGTGAGAACACAGAGTCTAAAGTAACCCCCACCCCTTTCACGCAATCCACTGTAACATTTCAGAAAATTTTCTGCAAATTAAAAAAAAAATACCCCTGAGGAATCCTTTGATAAATTTGGTGTTTTCCTGCGATCCTTTAAAGAAATTCAAATGCAGGGACGTGTTAAGAGAAAACTGCGCTTGAGGAAAAGTTTCAATTTAGTGTTCTTTTTCTTCTTACCGGCCAAAAATGATGTTGGTTGTAGAAAATCAGCGCCCCTAAGTTTCTGCACCCGGGGCGACTGCCTCTTTGCCCCCACCTGCCCCTTTTCATACGACGCTGTTTATATGGCGATCCTTTCACAAAATTCACATGTTTTCTGCGATGCTTTCAAAAAATTCGCGTTTATTCCGCATCATTTCACGAAATTCGCGTTTATTTCACGATCCTTTCACAAAATTCGTGTTTATTCCGTGATTTTTTTTAAAGAAATTCGTGTTTTATCGAGATCTTTTAAGGAAAGTCGAGATTTTTTTCGCGATTCTTTGAGAAAATTGTCGTTTTTATCGCGTAATCTAACAAAATTTTCTGCGAACGATTGATGAAATTGATTGAAAATATGCAATTCACCTCGTTTTCAAAAACTATGAAAAATCGGTAATTAGCCCGGAAATTTAGACATAACTATCCAAATTTCGGGGTTGATAAACGATGTTTCATAACTTTTGAAATCGAATGCGTTATTTTTATCAAAATTTTGAAACGAAATTACTCCGTTCTCACGACGGTAAATCGCACGAAACTTGTCAATTGATCGCGGGAAAAAAATTGCGAAATTTGACGATTGGTTGCGGAAAAATAGCGTGAATTCCAACGATTTTTCGCAGCAAAATGTCATTCAGTCGCACGAAAATATCACAAAAAAGGAAGTTAATCGAAGTTTTAAAATGCAAAACTTTTCGGAAAATTCGGGAATTTTTTTGGGCAGGAGAGTCCCGCCTACGATATTTTTTTGGGCGGGATTTCAAAATTTCGGGCGCGAATCCCGCCATCCCGCCCTGGAATTCAGGCCCTGATATGAAATCTTTAATTTACAGTCACTTTCCATTTTGTGAAAAAAAAAATTAATTGCTTATAATTTGTTTAAAAAATATTTTTTTTTTCAAAATTAACAGTTGTTTGTTACAGATACTAATATAGTAAAATCTACAGAAATAATAGTGGAATTTGTTTTTGAGAAGAGATTTTGAAAGAGATTTTTTGTGATAGATGAGAAGTTATCACCGTTAGAGATGAAACTTTCAAAGTTTACTATTTAAAAGGTAAAGTATACTTGTTTAGAGATGCTTAATTGTTAAACATCATTATAAAAAATAACAACCATGTGCCATATCCATTAAATACCACTTGTAGAAATGAAAACGAAGAATTTTTAAAACAAAACCAATGTAATTACTTAGACAATACAGATAAACAATATTCGGATAAACAGTTTACTATGATAGAAGATACTATTACTGTGATAGAAGAAAGACTGGAATACAAATAATTAATTTCACAAGTACGTCCCGAAAAATAAATATTTGTTTCTTAAACTAGCAGATGTACATGCCATGTTTTACTAGTTTATACTAGTTTATACATCTAAAAAATATTAACAAAATATTTTAAAAACAATTGTGGGTGAAAAATGTAACCAAACTTTTCATTTACTGATGATTTGAGATTCATCGCAGCAGGCATCTCGAGTAAGGAGCATAATAATTTTCAAGATGCTATGAATATTATATATGGTGCTATTTACTTTTGCTGATATTAAGAAATAAATGTTTTCTCAGAGGTATTACAGTTGCGTGAAACAAAAACACTTGGCATAAATAACATTTCAAATTCCTTTGTCGATCACAAAACACAAAGACTGCAACTACATAGACAATAATACTCTATCCAATATTAGTGAATAAAAATACTTCATAATGTATAAAGTGTTTATTCTTTAACTTTTGTATTCCAAAAATACGCAAGGAATTTTCATAAGGTTATTGTTATTTCAATTTGAATATTATTTTACTTCGAAAAAAGAGTAATAAAAATTGATAACAAAAATATATATTTCACATTTTAAAATCCTAATATGACTTGTTTTCATCATAATATGTGGCAATTTCCATCTGTCTTTCTTATGATGAAAAATATTATGATCTAAAATACTAAGGATTTTTTGAAAAAGAGTAATATTTTATATATGTTCGAGATTTATTTTCAGTGGAATATATCCCATTCTTAACGCTTTAAAAATAGATATTTTTAAATTACCTTTTAATATATTTCGGAATCAGAACATATTTTTGTTTTTAAGTTACAGAAACGAATATTTTTATTATTGATACAGACGATATTTGAGATGCTGATTTATTTGTTAAATACGATTATTTTGTAATAAAATGTTACAAAATTTGAAAAAATTTTCTGAGTTTCATCGAATTACATCACTTTAGATCGATCTACTTGTGAACAACAGCTTTCTTGTTCCATATTTCTGCGATTATAAGCAATTGCAGAATAATGGGCACTTACTCGAAAAAGGTTTCAGAAAGAAATCACTTACTGCACCAGACTTCAAAAGAAATAACCAAAGTCTGTTGTGGATGTTCAACTTATAATAAAATATAACATTTACAAATAAAATAAAATTTAAATCAGAAAGAAAAAAATCGAAAAGAAAAATAATTCAAAGAGTGCGCGAAAGTAATATAAATTTAAATATAATTTATATGCAAAAAATACGATGTAATTAAAAATTTATTGATGAAATTTTGAAACAGTTTCGAGATTATAAAAGATAAAATTTATTTCCGATAAAAATCCCAGACTTGTAAGATTATATTTTGTACGATGAAGGAAACTTTCTTTTTTTATGACCCACAATTTTAGAACTCTTCAAATGAAATTTGAGTTAAGAATCTAAACATTCGTTATGTAAGAATCTAAATTTCATTAGGGTTACCAAATTTATATAAATTCTATTGCTGTTTATAGAGTTCCAAAATTTTTTATCTTCATCGAAACGAGGAAAAACATTGCTTTTACAAAATTTTTAAAACATAAAGTAATGTCCAAAAACAATATGCAAAAAAGAATTCTCTTATGCAATTAGGAAATTCCCCTTTGTGCCTAAAGTAAATTTTTAAGTATATTATTCAGAAAAATAGATGTTGTATGTAAAAAATTGACAATTAAACTTTAAAATTTACTTTCATCTCAGTTATTCGTGAAATACACCATTTAGTGCTGCGCGTTGATAAAACTGTAAATTATGAATGTAGAAAACAATTTTTGAATAAAACAAATTCAGAATGCATCAATTTCCAAACAAAATACAAAACACTTACTTAAATTTTGTTGTAAATTTAAAATTAGCACAAAAAATTAAAATTGTAAGTTTTTTACAAGTTTTTAAAATGAAAAAAAAATAATAATAAAAGGGATTTTTTGTTTTGTCTATTTTAACATGTAGATTCTAAAGATTTTTTCTTTTTTTATAAACTGTAGCTTATACAATTTGAAATTAATAACGTACTCGAAATTCATTAATCTCAGTAAACCCTTTTTAAAGTCTCAATATATGCGAATAAAAATTATAATCATCGTCTAGAAATAATTATAACTCAACAAATTGGGGTGCATTTTTTAATAAGGTTTTGCATATTGTTAAAATAAATAAATAAAACTAAAACAAAAATTGGATAATGGTTTTTTTAAAAGTTTAATTGTCCTATGCCCCATGACAGAACGTTATTTGAAGATGATAAATATAATACTTGATAAATAATTACTTGCAAAATCTCTAAAATGTATCATCCATTGTAATTGAATTATTTTATATAATTTAAAAATCTGCAATCGATTTATTATGGCAATTTAAAAAAATAGCTCTATTTATCAAGCACTTTAATCACTCAGACATAGTTTAAAACAGACAAAACTAATCGGATGTTGCAGTCCAAAAACTCAATATTAATACTACAAAACTATTTTCCAAAGCACCACAATTAAATGACAATGTATGCCCATAGTCTAAAGTTATAAAATTCATAGTATTAGTTTTTGAAATAAGACTATTGCGGATATCGGGAAAAATGCAGCAGTAAAGTCCCAGGTCAAAATTCATGCTGGTATTTGTTTGCTAGACAAGCATTAATTGCTGTATCCCAGCATATAAAATAGCATAAACTATCATCACATATATTTGCTGGTTCTGCCCGAATTACCAACAAGGCATGGCGTGTATTGACCCACTTTAATGCTGGTCCAGCATACATAATCTAGCATGTGTTGCTTGAATGTATTGCTTGCCTAGCAATAATCAGTACCATCATTTGCTTGTACTTTCTGCTTGTCTAGCATTATTTTTCTACCACCATTTGCTTTTATTTTTTTGCTATTCTAGCATTAAATTTCTAGCATCAGTTGCTAGTTTAAAAAATTGCTGGTGACGTCATCTATTGACAGCACAAGAAACGACTATAGATATTGTCGGGAGAAACTGTCGGGGTTTTTTTCGTTCTCTTATGAAAATAAGACTCTTTGCACTAAGACACTTTACCATAATCCAGTATATATTGCTTGAATATTTTGGTGGCCTAACAAAAGTCAATACCATCATTTGCTTGTACTTTCTGCTTGTCTAGTATTATTTTTTTACCATCATCTATTTTTATTCTTTCCTATACTGGCATTAAATTATAGTATCATTCTAGTCGGGAGAAACTGTCTCGTTTTTTTTCTTTCTCTCTTGAGGATTAGACTCTGGGGGAGACGCGCGTTTTCCTGACATTGCCAGTGGGGGCGTATTTTATGGATGCCTGTAATTGCGAGTGATGGTTGTCAAAGCTGATTCTATTGTGCGCTAATATTTTTATAAGATAAAGGATAAATTTATCGATGCATTTACGAATCCTATGTAGTTTCAATTAATAGATTTAATTAATTTTAATTTTGAGAGTTTTTTAATAGTTAATGGATGTATAGAATATAGATTGATTAATATATTTCATCATTGATATTAAACGAATTTTTTTTGCTCAATACATACATTTAACATGCCCTAAATTATATTTTACAGAGAAATAAAAAAATTTTGAAGTTTTTTTTTTTAATATAATAATTTTTAGGTTAATTCATGGGGGATTTCTAACTGTAATGTTTATTGGAAAGAGCCGGGAATCAATGATACATATTTTAAAAACGATTTTCTTATAAACATATTTTCTTAAATGAAAAAGTGCTTCACCACCTGTTGAGAGATTTACCCCAAAATATAAGCATCATCAATTTATGTCAATAAATGAATCTGAAGTTTGATATAAATCCCTGCATTACTTCTTGAGATACAGCTGTTGAGGAAATCGTTAAAAAACTTATCAGAATAATTTCTTCAACTATCTATATATATATATTTATAAAATTCCTAGCATTAGTTTATTAGATAGAGCGTGTACAAAATTTATCTCAGATACAAAGAAGAGATAGAATCCCATGCATACAGATTCATAGACGGACTACTTTTTAGAATGTCTAACCACTCAAACGTGTAATTTTGTCAAAATAGGCATTCAAAAATTTTCACTTATCCAATACTATTTTCGTGTTAATGTAAAAGAAAGTAAAAATACGTTTTGGAGCTCCTGATTTTAGATTAACACAGAACATTTTAAAAAAATATTTCTTTTATTTATCGGTGAACATAAAAGACTTCTGCAAATTAACGATTTTATCTATAGTTAATTAGAGCATTAGTTAAGATAAAAAACTTCAAAGACACAATCTTAAATAAAAAATATTTATTGTTTCTGAGAGAGATGTTCTAGTAATAATTTGCATAAAACGCTTTAGGAAGTAAAAAATGTCTTTATTCCTTAGCAGTATCTGCCGCACAATTTTACAAATACCACAAGTTCTCAATCGGAATTGCATTATTTAATTAAAATTAATAATAACCCCATATCATTTATCACACGATGCGATACATGAAAATAAAAAAGATTGTCGTTCTGAAAATGGATTTTTAAAACATAAACAAATCTTATAATTTCTTAATGCATTAAAAAATCCGTTATGGTTCTGTTTTCCCCCAACCAGTTTTAGGCGTGTTCGTAATTTTGTAGTCGTCTGGTCCTTCCGTCTCCCAGCATATAACAGCGCAAAAATTACCCGCCTTAAAATGAATGCCTTGAAATTTAAAGTATGTAGTCGTTGCAGGATTTTGTCAAATCGTTTCAAGTTTTACGAAATTTTAATCAAATTTTAAAAAGATAATAAGATTTATAAAATTAGTTACAGTAAGAATGCGTTTTCTGTCCAATTTCTCACTTGTTATATCAAGTTACTGACCATAGGTTGTGAACAAAAGGACAGAAAATTAATTCCCTTCAAAAGTCATTTTTAATATATTTCAGAAAATACTTACACTATATTATTTGATTATACGGATAATATTAGACATTGTTAATCAAACTACATGAAGTACTACTTTATGCACAAATGAATGACATCGATTATGTTTGGAACATTAAACCATGTAATCACCAATTAAATTTCGAACACTTTCATTCGGCTGGTATGTTTAGGATCCCTATTAATTGCATCGGCTTGTTAAATAATAGTTGGATAAAATCAACCATTATTCTCCGAATATTGTCTCTTACATGAAATATCTAAAAGTATATCTTACTTCTTTAATTAGTTATGTAAAACAAGAATATAAACAAGTAATATATAATTAAAAAAAAAAACTACAACAGTAGTCTGGAATTTTGTTCAATTGCATAAACTATTAAATTTCAAAATACATCAAGATAAGTTATCAAATATATATGTTATTAATATTATTTAAAAAACAATGTCACATGCAAAAGAAATGTACGATGTTGTTTTAGGATTTTATGAATTGCTGTTTTTATTACTACAAAGTTTAGTATATACAGATTTACCTTAGTAATTTATTTTGGAGCTGTAATTTATGTAATTACTTGTTAAATGTGGAATTCGATCTGGAGGTTTCTTAGTAATTTGATCGCCTTAACCTTAACTGTACAGATATCAGGATCAGATTGTACATGTTTGTCATTACGTTCAAAAACAACTCATACTATTATTTTGTCTAAATGAATGTTCTCAGTGAAAAAAATTATAAAAATAGCTCAGACTTCTGAGAAACATTTTAAACAATAGTATAATTGGCTTGCATAGAAACTATTTCTCTATCCATGGGTTAATAACATCTCATTAAAAAAATTAGGCTTTTTAGAGCGTACTAAAGCAATTATTGTAACAGCCCCAAAATCCACACACACACATATATATATATATATATGTACTATAACAGATTCACATGTTTTTTTGTCTCTGAAATTAGGGTCATATTCATTACTCTTCCTCCCTCTCTCTGAAAAAAATGCAACATTTAATTATACAATGATTCATGGATGTAACAATTTATCTTTTACTAAAAATTAAACACATCGTTAATTTTTAAATTCCGATAACAGTTTCTTAATATAGGAAAAATCATGACTTCCAGAATGACATTTTTTTAATTTCGTAAACCATTACAAATTACGATTTAGAGCTGATAATATAGGAATAATAAAATGAATTTGTAAATATACACCTAGTATGATGGAAAAGTTCGGCGAAAAGTGTAAAAAAACATTACTCTGAATAGTTCAAAGAATCGAAGCATATCCATCTTCAAAGTGATGACCTTGGGTGATGATACACTTCTGCAACAGTTCCTTTAATTGCTCGAAGCACCGATGTAAGTATCTTTCGCAACCTCCCATTAAGGCCTATCGCAACTGATGATTAAAAACGGTGTCCCTATAAATGTGTTTTATTGACGGGAACAGTTAAACGTCACACCGGGCTATGTCATGTTGATATAAGGTGAGATGTGAAAGCACATTAGTGCGAGTTTTGACGAGGAATTGTTTTACTAGTTGGTATCGATGTAATGGTGCGTTGTCAAGCAGAAGATACCAGTGTGTAGTCTTAGAGAAAGTTGTCCAACACAACCATCGTTTTCGAAGGAATTCTCGGTCATTTTTAAAACGTCGATGCCATTCATAAACCTTGAGTTTCACCATGGTAGATTCATCGTACATCTATCTTAGCATTTTCAAAGTCTTCATTGGTGTTTTACCTAAACATTGACAGAATTCAATGCTCCAACAATGTTCAAGAAAAGCAATCTTTC
The DNA here is from genome assembly GCA_964019185.1 of Maratus speculifer. Lineage (NCBI taxonomy): Eukaryota > Metazoa > Arthropoda > Arachnida > Araneae > Salticidae > Maratus > Maratus speculifer. Next base: position 160,463,537 of record OZ025294.1, on the reverse strand, counting down.
TTACGTCGCAGGTCAAAGGTAATTAACTTTTGAAAATATCAGCTGAGAGTGAAGTTCGGTCACATGACATGCATTATCCAGCATGATTAAGTGGGGAAGAGATGGGAGAATACATTTCAAACGGTTTTGCTTTAGGCACTTGCTTTCGTTGTCAAGAATAGTCGCATTCCCGAATTTTTGAATGGTAAATTTTCTGTAAAATGAAACCACTGAAACATATGATAATGACCAAATATAATAAAATCATTATAATAAAATAGAGACACAAATGCTAGTTATATTATGTAGTCGTATGAAATAAATTAGGAAAAAGTCGCATGAAGAAAGAAGAGATTGGTTTCTTACGCAAAGGTATATTATATAACTGAGTGAGAAAACATAATGTTAATGGCCAAAATTGGAGGATCAACTATTTACATATGACATCAATATCTATACATGACTTCAATATTATTTAATAATAGAAAAAATGTATGGGAGAATTAAAATTAAATTCAATATGTAGATATCGTCCATTTTTTCATTTTAATGTAATTTATTATTTTTAATTTAAAAACTTCTAAATTAAACATTATAAATAAATTTCTTTTGAATAAGATAATTTTTGTATTTTTTGAGAGTTTCAGATACTTAGAGCGTAAACAATAATCTGGATCCTAATATGTTCCAAAGGTCTTTTTTACAAACAAATCAAATGCATATATATATGTGTGTGTGTGTTTAATAAGATATGATAAAAATACAATTAATTCGCTACTATTAATTATGTTACTCTTTGTGTTAACTTATTTCAAAATATTCACTGTACAATGTAATGCAGTAAAATTTAAAACGCCAGACATTAATCTACATTACAGCAGATAATGGTAATTTAAAGCATAATAATAAAAGAATTAAAAAAAACTGTACCATACATTTATTGGTAAAATTTTGAATGGAATGAGTTTGAGGAAGGTTGGAAACATTAGTATCATTCGAGCTATTAAGGTGACTCGACTTTTTTTTTAAATTCTAAACACATATGAGTTGCACTAAAAACAATATAGAATGTATGTGTTCTTCATGTTCTTCTTGGTGACGGTAAAAGTAATATAATAAAATTATATAAGTAATATAATAAACACGGTGAATTAGTTTAATAAAACTCATAGATTTTATAACATCACTGTTCAGGAGTGTAATTTCATTGATATTTAGTTAATTGTATTTACAGCTTAAAACTCGCGTTTTAAGCCCAATAACAAAAATTTATTTGGTAAAATTTATTACATCTTTCTTTTTGATTCATAGAAACATGTTAAATGTTATATTTTTGATAAATAAAATAGTATGGTTAATAATAGCTAATATAACAGAATTTTTCATCGTCAAGTATCGAATGCTAAAACCATCAACTTTAAGCTCATGTTTTGAACTCATTCCCCCACCAAATATGTTTTATTAAAAATATTTAACGTTACATCCTGCATCATACACGTACAATATGTCAAAAATGCATATAGACCTATCATATGTAACCCCATATACATGACCTTTATTTTCTAGATTATAAAAAATATATATAAATGAATTTATCTGAAAATAGGTAGGTAATGATAACTGTAAAATTCTAAAAAAGCTGTAAATTATCCTTAAAAGCAAATGATTCGAATCCTTTCACATCAGAAGTCCCCATGATTTTTTTTAATGGGATATGGGATATATAACATTTTAATTTATTTAAAATACATAAATTATAACTTTAAAACAGAAAACTTAGATTTACTCAACTATTTATATGTTGAACTGATATATCTATAAATATATACCTGGCCTGTAAATCAGATTTTCCAATTTCATCAAAGGTTTTCGTTAGGTGTTTATGAATTCCAGAAATTTCCACTGAAATACTTCAGGAAGAATAGAATCAATGGCACTCTTTCAAATAAATAACACATTTATGAGTAAAAATAAACATAGAGGTATTTTTGTGTCAAAAACAAATGTTTATAATTTTATTACTTATTCTAATAATCTCAGGAATTGACATTAAAAGAAAACGTCTTCAAAAAATCCTCTATTCAGCAAATGAACTCATGATAAGTAACGGTAGATCGGTGACAAAATGTATTTAAAGAATATATCAGCAAAGCAGGTATATTCTGCGTTGTTTTTATGGACTGTTCATTCATATAAGATACATATATAATTTATTACGGAAAAATAATGTTTATTTGCTTTGAATGAATTCATGGTGAATAACGATGAATTTCTTCTGTAAACTATTTTATCTTAAAATTATAGCTATATCAATACAAGTGGTTACTTAATTATAATTAAAATTTCTGAACAAGATCTGTCTTATAGAATTTAATTACGTTTATTATAATTAAATTATGATGAAGTAAAACATAATCTGATTAAATATTTAATTAAAAACTGTAGTTTGACTCAAATTTCTTCATTAAAGGGCATAACCATGAAGCACAATTTTTCGTTGAAAATGATTAGAAAAGGCCGAACATAAATGCATCACTTTATCAACAATTGATAACATGCACATTTTAATCGTCAACATTTATAAATAATATTTTATTGAGATAATAGCATGAAATTCTTGGAACATAACAGCATGTGATTTTAATAAAATATGAATGTTGTATATCGGCTAGTCATCGATGCGTTTTAGGCACAAAATGCAACGTATATTTAAATTAAAATGCTAATTTAATTTAATTTAATTTAATTCGTTAAATTTTATTTAATTCATAGACATAGAATAAAAAAGATTTTTTAAGCACTCAGTGAATTAAGAAATATATTCCAAATAACTGCAACGAACCTTATTAGCGTTTGCAGTTGACTTAATAACTTATTTTATTTAACACTACAATTTACGGATTACCGAAAAAAATGTCTTTGTTTTTAGGGAAATTAATACTCTCTGAGTGAAATTAAATACACTTTTAAAAAACATTTTTTTAGTATTCGATTGTTGATTATTTAAAAAATATATAATCAATGTAAACTTTGTGAATATTGTAAGATTATTACAAAATTAATGCAGTGCAAATATTTAAACAACGCATATCTTACATAAATATTTACTTTTCCAAAATATTCTCAACAAAATAGAAAAAATGCATAAGATTTACTTTGCATATTAATTTAAGAAAAATATTATAAGTTATAATTAAACACAATCAAAAACAAACATCCCGAATAATGAAATTGGTATTACACAGTTTAATGTATATGTAAATCACTTTGAATGTTGCATTTATAATTATTTTAAAAGAATAAAATAAAGTATAAAAATTTTTAATACCTTACTTTTAAATAGAAATGTTTAATAAGAGGCATTCAAGAAAATGTTCTATATCAAGTAATGCTTCATTTAGGTATTTTCTAATAATGTTTGTAGTTTTAATTCTAAATGAGGAATGGAATTGTAAATAAATATAACAATATCAAATTCCAGTTAAGAAAATGTGTTTTGTAAAAGTATTTAATTGAATGTATCATTCACAGTAAAGTAGAGTTACATTACACGTTAACGCTTAATATAAATTAAGCTTTTACTTAAAAAATATATTATGGGTGATCTTTAGAAGGTCAAGAATCAAGATGGGATGTTGTATGGATGTATACAAGAATCATAAAATCTACTTTCACCTTTACTCTCGGAATGAACGTTTTTAATTAATATTTGGATCATGTCAAAATTGAAATTTTTACAGATTGAAAGCTAGACTATACCAATTAAGAAACGCTGCAGAAAAAAAATCATTATAAATTATAAAATAAAGATATAATGCACATATAAAATATAATTAATAAAATGCACACTTTAAGAGATGGCGGATGTTTCATAATGTACGAAAATTAACAATAATCACCAACGCAATATACAATAACCCCTTTTCAGTCACCTAGTAATCCGGAAAGTATTCTTTTATCTGTCGATTATTTCATAATGTAGGAAAGTGAACAATCATCACCAACGCATTATAAAATAACCATTTTTTGAGTCACCCAGAAATCCGGAAAGTATTCCTGTATCTTTAAAATGTTTCATAATATACGAAAGTGAACAGTCATTTCCAACGTAATATACAATAAGTACTTTTTAGTCATCTAAAAAATGGAAAGTATTCCTTTATATTTAGAAACCTGGGAAAAAATTATCTTGCAATATTTATAGAAACAAATTTTGATTAGTAGCCAGTCATTTTTGGAAACGTTTCCAAGCAGTTTTAACATTAATCAGTTCTCTATATCTGAAAAATTTGGTTTTTCGCATTCTACGAATTCTCAAGTAAACATTTACAGCTGATATTCTGAATTCCTGCACATTATTACAACAAAATAACTTTGCATTTTATAATAATATTAAGGGGCGCTCTCCCCTCAATTGCACCCGCCAACACCCGTTCGAAGTTTTAAAAAATAGTGCTTCCTTTTTTTCTTAAAACAAATTACCAAATTACGAAGATTGTCACGAACAATGATGTTGTCGGGATACTATTTAATCTTGAATGGAGCATTTTTCGGTTACTATGATTTCATCAACCGCTGTCGCAACAGTAGAATATTGTTTTGAAAATTGATAATTAACATTAGTAAAATATTTGAAAATCCGCTTAAAAGGAATGGTTCTGTTAACCTTTAACCAGGGGCTCTGAAAGGTACTATCGGATCCTTTATGTAAAGGTTAATCTATCACTGTCAATCAATATTTTATAGTATTATTCGATTTGATTCAGGGATTAAAAATCTCCGTCTACTTGAGAATAATATTTAAAACTACGAAATATACCGTGTATTGAAATTTTACGCTTATATATTATGTTTTGATCGACTGTTAGAAATTGTCAGAAACATATTTTTATTATTTTCTCGATTTTAATGCACCATCATGCATTTGTTCATTTTATTTTTAAAATTTAAATTTTTTAATTCATTTAATAAGCTATTTACGAATTTTCTAAGAAGTATCAAATAGTAAATTTTTTAGAAAAAATTGAAAAAAAATTTGCTGAGGCAACATGCATTTATTCTGCGTGCAATGCAGGCATGTATTCATTGGTAATGCATATGTGCATCATTTGTTTCATGACATACATTGAAACAAATTTTTAGCCGTGTTACTTTTACTTAATGTGACGGCAAAAAAAAACATTGTCAATGAATAAATTCGTATAAAATGCATAGTTTTTATTTATGGTTTAATTTTTACCTCAAATTTAATTTGCTTGAAATAATTTTAAGTTTTTTTTCTTTCAGGTTAACTTGTAAATAGGGGAGAGGGGATCACTTCTGAACTAAGGGCACCTTTGAACACTATAATATTTTCCTTGAAATAACTTATTTGAAAAAAAGTATGTGGCAATACATTACTATTGCTTAAATGCAATAAGTATACAAAGCTGCACCATTTTGTATGCAGCATAATGTCTAAGCAAGATGTGTATTTTTCTCCTTCTTGAATCTAAATTTAAGAAAATGGAGTTGTAAGATTTTTGTTTACAGTTTTGTATTCTTAAAACTTTAATTTATTCTTCAATACGTAAATAAATATGTTAGTTTTAGGTTAAAAGCATTGTTTTGTTCAAATTAGTCAGCCGAATTGAATAAACTGTTGTAATGTTAAACTCTATGTGATGAGACACCATTGAACAGCGAAACATTTTAGAATAAACTAGTGATAAATAATAATTGAAAACTTTTAAAGCGAATATTTAAAACTATGAAGTAAAGACTTGTTGATGTATTTAAATATTATTATTTCTGAAACAAAAACATGAAAAGAGGTTAATTGAGAATATCAAAGTCCACGGACCTATACTGTTAACAATTCCCCTTACTACACACATAGATTTCATCCTTTGGATTTATCATTTATGGGAAATTTCAAATTTAAATAGATGTTAGCATTCATTTATTGGACAATTGCAAATCCTTGATACACACTAATGATTCCTGATTCTTCAGGTTAGTCTAAATCTTTACCCATTCCAAATATTATTTCTGGTTTTCGTAATGGATAAAATGGAGTTTTATATCAAGATTCTTTATAAAAAGAATTAATGGAAATTTTCAATTTTCCAGAAGCAACAGATATCACATCGCGGTATTTCAAGGATATTGTAAAAATGTTTTCACAACCAAACACAACTGGAGGGACAATCTGTGTTTTTCTTTTTTTAACAATGAATTTTGACATTAACTTTGATAGACTTAAATTTGGTTCAATAATAAAAAAAATAACAATTTCAATATAATGTAGCTATTTAATTTTATTCATATTACTTTATATTTCTGAAACGTAAACAGCTTTTTATAAAAACTCTTAATATTTGTACATTTTATCCAGTTGTTCAAAGGTGCCCCTTACTTGTTCAAAGGTATCCCTATATGGGGCAGGTTTGAACAGAAATATTTCAGCTCTTATAATCCTCACAACTTATTTAATTTACTTGGAAAACTTTAAATTTCTAGTTCATATGATGAAGAAATGCATTTTTTTTATTATGTGATATTTAAAAAACAATAAACATAATTCAAGGAAGAAATGTAATGTTTTGTTAAAAAAAATGTTCATACGTGCCCCCATCAAAACTATATAATTTAATCGTGTTACTAAAACATTAATTTGTCTTACATTTTAAAAGAATTGCTTAAAATGCGCAAAAGAAAAAGCAAATTATGTAATTTCTGCATTATTGATCTCATTTGCATATTAAAATTCAAAGGAAAACCAAAGGACGATATTTCTCTTTGCAGTCATTTGAGCGTTTATCAATTCATACATATTTTTTTCTAATATTAGAACAGTTCCAAAGGAAATTTAATAACTTTAAATTTTTTCAATACAAAGTATTAAAAAAATAATATTATTGAAAGATTAGAATTTTTTGAAATTTTAATAACATTTCTCTTATAACTCCAAAACAAAATTGATGGTGATTTCCTTTTCAAATTATTAATGTCATTTTTTTTCTTTAAAATTAACAAAAAAATCAAGCAGGAAATTTTATCCTTCCTTTTATCCTTACTCAAGCAATCAGATTGCATTCTTCCTTTCGTTTCGAGTCTATAAAATCTACGCTTTAACTATTGTAACACAATTGTTTGTAAGTCACACGAGTACTGCTTTTTGAACTTTCTATAATACTGAGATGATTAAGGGAAATTTTGTTTACACTTAAAAGAATATCAGTAGTTTAACACCTATTCCCAGTGAATAACTTCTAATAAAGAAATTGACCCTATTCTTCATTTTGCTTCGATTCTATAAAAATCGTCATTTTATCAATTACTATTCATTATTTTCTCATAAATTCGTTTCTTATATCCGCTTTTATGAATTCGTTTTATTAAAATAAAATATTTATAAATTTCAAGTGATCAGAATCTCTCAATTTACGAAACAAAGCATCTTAATTTTATTTGGTTAACCGTATGAACTTTTTTTATAAATAAACGAAACTGCAAAATCATAAAAATATAGCAATGGAGGTAACGAAGCTTTGAGCATCCGCTCTTTAATCGTTATAATGATCAGAAAAAAGTCTGATATTGACTAATAAAAAAATGATTTTACTTTGATGCTTGCAAAAATAAGTAGTAAAACTCCTCAATTTCATAAATGAGAATGCAGGCTTTCTTGGTATGCGTAACAACATGGAACAAATTTTTAATATATACTTCTGAATGTCATATTATTTAATAAAATTCTATTTCATACAGTTAAGAATAGCCTTTTGATTTCTTCATAAATCCAATCTTGTTTACTTATTGTTATATTTCACTTCGCTTTCAAGATCACTAGACAAATCTTTGTGCCAATTCTTCAACTCTCTTAAACTTTACACCAGTCCATAATATCAATCCTGATGTACTGACAAATATCTTCTTCAAAGTCCTCAAATGTCCTTCTAAACATGACTACAATACAATTACTGATTAAAAACTGGTTTTATGTGATATCATTCAAAAAAGAACTTCTTAATACACTATAAAATTACTAAAGAGAATCCATCTATCTATAATCCGTCCATCTACTTTGAAAATAACACCAAGTCTAACTCAGAACAGAAAAGGAATTGGGGAAGATGGATAAACAGACAATAATAAAGCTAAAGGCAACAGCGTATCATACAAGAACAGTGAAAAAAGTCCGAAAGAGAAGAGTACGAATCGCTCAGCTTCCCCTTTTTTGCTTCTTCATTCTCCTATTTGTCTGTTGTCTTCTCTTTTGGTAATGCACTTGTGCGATTGGCTATTTCATTTTATGTTTCTGTTAGCTGTTTCTTAAACTTTTACTCGTTTCTTACCTGCTCTCAGCCAGACTTCTTGCTGTTTTCAAAGTAGAATTCTATTAGGTAGCTTTCATTACAAAAAGTAAAAAGCTACCTATTGCAGCCGTCCGGAGGAAAGCACTTCCGGAAAATTTTGGTATATTTTCACCGATCATGACCCCCAGACCCCAAAACCACCCTCCGTTCAAATGTTGACATATATATATATATATATATATATATATATATATATATATATATATATATATATATATATAACCATATATATATATATATATATATATATATATATATCTGATTTTTGTCATGCGATAACTAACGTATTTATGAACCGATTTGAATGAAACTTGGTATGTACATAGTACATACAAATGTCTCGACCGAGTTCGTTGGTCAGCATCATCCGCCATTTTGTTTCAAAATGGCGGCCATTTTAAAATTTTTAAAAAATTTTTAATTTAAAATTAAATGCGAAAAAATTAAAAGTTGAAAAATATTTTTCTTTTACGTGTTAGAACTTAAAACAAAGATTCCAGAACACTTTTTATTTTGTCTATATCTTAAAAAATGATTGAGTTATAGCACTTTGAATTTTTCTTATGGCTGACATTTTGAAACGATCTGATTTTTGTCACGTGATAACACGCGTATTTATGAACCGATTTCAATGAAACTTGGTATGTACATAGTACATACAAATATCTTGACCGAGTTCGTTGGCCAGCCTCATCCGCCATTTTGTTTCAAAATGGTGGCCATTTTAAAAATTTAAAAAATTTTTAAATTTAAAATTAAATGCGAAAAAATCAAAATTTGAAAAATATTTTTCTTTTACGCGTTAGAACTTAAAACAACGATTCCAGAACACTTTTTATTTTGTCTATATCTTACAAAATGATTGAGTTATAGCACTTTGAATTTTTCTTATGTCTGACATTTTGAAACGATCAGATTTTTGTCACGTGATAACTCGCGTATTTATGAACCGATTTCAATGAAACTTGGTATGTACATAGTACATACAAATGTCTCGACCGAGTTCGTTGGCCAGCATCATCCACCATTTTGTTTCAAAATGGTGGCCATTTTAAAGTTTTTAAAAATTTAAAATTAAATGCGAAAAAATTAAAAGTTGAAAAATATTTTTCTTTTACGTGTTAGAACTTAAAACAACGATACCAGAACACTTTTTACTTTGTCTATACCTTAAAAAATGATTGAGTTATAGCACTTTGAATTTTGCTTATGGCTGACATTTTGAAACGTTCTGATCTGAACGATCCACAATGTTGCTTTAAAATGGCATGCACTTTATGATATCGGGGAATTTGGTGACTCTCTAAATCGCTTAAAATAAAACCAGGTTGAATAAAAGATGACTAATTTCTAAAAATTTCTATTAATATTCAGTCTTGACAAAGACTAGTATTCAATCTTATAAAATCACTAATTTTATAAGATTTTTTCCACTAATTTCAGCTTAGTATTTTTGAACAATGTAACTTACCTTAAAATAAATAAATAAATATATAAGTATATGAAAGCTACCTCTTCCTCCCGGCATTGCCGGAAGGACTTTTTTTCTTTTCGTTGAATTAAGAATGTGTGTTTCGAAAGACTTTGCGCACTTTATTAAGTTTATAGTCCTCTAAAATTTTTTTTAGATTCATAAGATTATGAATGTTGAATCCTTCACCTTCCTGATTGATTTTTTTTTCCAGCCAAAAAAAGAATGTAACATGATTAAATAAGTAAAAAGTAGTACTAATTGGCTACATTAAGATGAGGGAAATTTATTGTTAAACTAAAAATGATTAGCTTTTATTCTTTATGGATAAATTTTAATTGAAATCTAGTAAATGAATTAAATTTATTTCATTAGTCTTGATTATATTCCTTTTCGCTTTGAAATTAAATTTTATCGAAAAACAAAAACTGAAATTGGTATTATTTGTCATAAATTCTAAAAAATACTCTTTAAAAAGAGTTTTCGAAATTTCGGACAACATTGTAGTGTTTTCTTAATAAATGTACACAATTAAAATAAATCCAATTTTAATTAAATAACAGCAACTTTTAATGCAAAAGTAACAAATATAACAGCATTAATTTTTTTTTCATCCATTAAAAACATAGTTACTTTTTTCTTTACAAAACAAACATTTTCGTGACTTTTTTGTCCTTATTTAAAATAAATGAGCTTTATTGAAATACTTACAAATCGTCTTCTTTTTATGAATGTAAAGCACTTTTTATTTTCAATGTGTATTTAAATACAAAAATTCGTTTTGCTAGCATGAAAAAAAAAATTACTTTTACTTCAAACTCATGTCTGAAAATTGCTGAACGCAATATAAAACTGGTAAATGATTTATTAACTAATAGCGTCGTGAATCGTTGCTCTTTTCATTAAAAATATATCAAAAGATATTAATTGAAAGAAACTTTTACCTTTTAGACAGACGCAACTTTCATTAAATAATCGTTTGCTTTATATCAATGCATCATTCACTAGGTAAAAAGTTTTCTGATGCTATTTAATATCAATCTTATTTAGTTTAAGGATTTCTTTCCTTAAAAATATAATTATATATATATATATATATATATATATATATATATATATAAACATATAAATTTAGACAGAGAGATTTATATGTAAACGTTCTTGTTCATAAAGTAATTTCTGCAACAGAGCTTAGTTTTTCTGAATAATTAGTAAACATAAAATTAACCAAAAAATAAATTTTTCATAAGTCTATCAGTGGGGATATGGCTGAAATTCTAGAATTTTACAAAAGGAATTATCTCTCAGAATATTTTACCTAAATACATTTTAAAAACTCATATAATGCACAAATAAATGTACTAAAATTCTTCTCAGGTGCAAGCTTATAATATATATTTAAAAAAAAAAAAGATTAAAATACCTAACAGCTATAAATTTAGTTAAAATATTCTAAAATAATTAGTAAATTTATTCAAAATACATTAAAACATCCATTATTTGTGAAAATACATTAAAATACTCAAATTAATTTACATTATAAGTTTGCACCTAAAATTGATCTAAGTATATTTATTTGTGATTTATATCAATTTTAATTAAGTAAATCAAGGTAAATTTCGCACTAAATTTTTTATTTCCATTTATTGAATAATGATTTATTTAACAATAATAAAAAATCTCATTTATTACATTACATTCTGTATCAATGAATATGAATTGCAGGGTATCTACATATTATACAGAGAATTATTTGTATTGTAATACATACAAAAATTATAATAAAAAACAATACATATGCACAAAAAAATATTAGAATAAATTTAGCAGCGGAGGAATTTCAGAATTTTACAAAACGAATTCCGCACTAGAATTCTATTAATTATATTTTATATCCCAATAATTAAAATTCTTCTTTAAAATACTTTATTTTGTATTGGTCACTTTTTTGTCTTTTTAAAATATAAATGAGCTTTATTCTAATATTTACAAATATTCTTCTTTTTTATAAATGTATGGACTTTTTTCTTTTCAAGGCGTATTTAAATAAAAATTCGTTTTGCTAGTATGGAAAAAATTATTTTCCCGGCGAATCTCTGTTTCAAAGCTGCTGATCACAATATAAAACTGGTAAATGATTTTTAAATTGATAGCAATCGTGAATCGTCGCCCTTTTCAATGTATAACATCATAATATATTGAATGAAATAACGTTTATCTTTTAGACAGAGGTAACTTTCATTACATAATCGTTTGCTTTATATCAATGCATCATTTAATAGATAAAAAGGTTTTTGATGTTATTTAATATCAATCTTATTTATTTCAAAGATTTATTTCCTTATAAAAGCTAAACATTATAGCGATATATAAATTTATAAAGAATTTATAAAGATTTATACTAAAAATTTTTTAATCATCTATAAACGTCTTAGTTTTTCCTAAATAATTAATCAACAAAAAATAAATTTTTAATGCATTTTTCTGTAAGTATTTGGGAGGAATTCCAAAATTTTACAAAATGAATTCATCACTAGAATATTTTAAGAATTATATTTTCACAATAATTGAATTTTTTCTTTAATATATTTTACAGGGTGTTTTATAAAGTCCCGGAACCATTTTGATGATTAAGAACTCATAAAGTAACAAAGATAGATTAAAATTAATAACATAAATGGTTAGATAGACTCAAAAAGTTTCATGAACCTTGTCAATGAACTTCCACGTATGCCCCCTTCGTCATACGGAGAATATCAAGTCGATAGTCAATTTCACGCCAGATAGCGGCAAGCATGTCAGCATCCACAGAGGCTATTGCGGTTGTAAGTCTGGCTTTTAAGTCATCACTGTTCAACACTCTCCTCCTGAAAACATTGTCCTTTACAAATCCTCAAAGGTAAAAGTACAGTGACGTATTATAGATGATATGGGTGGCCAAGGAATTGGACCTCCTCGCCCAACCAAAAAAGAATGTAACGTAATTACGCGCGTTAACAGTAGCGTTAATTGGATACATTAAAATGAAGGGAATCTACTGTTAATCTAAGTGTGTTCTTAATAGTAAATGTACAGATCAAATAGATCCAATTTGAATTAAATAATAGCAACTTTTAATGCAAAAGTTATAACAGCACTATTTTTTTCACCCATTAAAAACATATTAAACTTTTTCTTCATATAACAAACATTTTCATGACTTTTTTTGTCCTTATTTAAAACAAACGAGCTTTATTGAAATAAATTGAATTGCTCATCTTCTTTTTATAAATGTGTAACACGTTTTCATTTCAATGTGTATTTGAATAAAAAAAATCGTTTTACTAGCATGAAAAATAAATACTTTCACGGCAAATTTGTGTCTCAAAATCGCTGAACGCAATATAAACTGGTAAACGATTTATTAATTGATAGAATCTTGTATCGTCGCCCTTTTCAATTTAAAATATATCATATTATATTGAATGAAAGAAACCTTTTAGACAGACGCAACTTTCATTAACTAATCGTTTGCTATAAATCATTGAATCATCTATTAGGTAAAAGAGATTTTTGATGCTATTTAATATCAATCTTATTTAGTTTAAGGATTTCTCTCCTCAAAAAAATATAATTATATGTATATATATAAACGTATAAAGATATATTTATAGATAAACGTTGTTGTTCATAGCGATTTCTGTAGCTTAGTTTTTTTGAATAATTAATTCACAAAAACTATCCCAAAAAAATGTAACGTTTATCAGTGGTGATATGGTTCTAGGATTTTACAAATGAAATTCACTCTCAGGATATTTTACCAATATTTTTTTTTAACTTATATAATGCACAAATAATTATATTAAAACTTCTTTTATTTGCAAACTTATATTATAAATTTATTTAAATAGATTAAAAAACCTAATACTTATATATTTTGTAAAAATTATAACATATTTAATAAATTAAATCAAAATACATTAAATACTCATAAATTTATTTTAAATAAATTAAAATACTCAAATAACTTTACATGATAAGTTTGCTCCTGAAAGTGATTTCAATATGTTTATTTGAGCTTTATTTGAATTTTAATTATGTGAATCAAGCTAAATTTTGCACAAGATTTTTTATTTCTATTTACTGAATACTACTTATTTCACGACAATTAAAAATCTCCTTTAACATGTTGCATTCTGTACAAATGAGCATTAACTACGGTGTATCTACATACTATACAGAGAATTGTTTGCAGTGTAATATATTAAAAAACATAATAAAAAACAATATATATATCCAAAAAAATTAGAATAAATTTATCAGTGGGCATCGCATTGGAATTTCAGAATTTTACAAAACGAATTCCGAACTAAAAATCGATGAATTATATTTTATTTCACACTAATTAAAATTCTTCTTTAAAATATGTTCTTTTGTATTGGTAGTTTTTTTTTTGTCTTTTTTAAGGAGACAGTGAGCCTTTATTTGAGCAAAAGCGTGGCAAAATGTCTATTTCTGTGGTATAATAGTACCAAAACAAATTTTCTTATTCAAATTCTCCGTTTGTCCCTTATTACTTTTGTATTGATTATTGATACTGATGGTCATATGAATGTTTTTAAACATTTTTCAGAGATTTCAGAGTGTTGTGCTATTGAACAACAACTTTTACTTACCAAACATTTCATGCATTTCTTCTTAAATCAGTATCAAACAAGTTAAATAAATAAATAAAAAAAAAAAAAAAAAAAAAAACAGGGTTCGCATGTTTTTAAGACGCGCCCCATTTTTTAAGGATACTTTTACGAGTAATTGCAAAAAACTATCTTTAAACTAATGAATTGTGAATTTATTAGGAAGAAAATGATATTTCTTCGAATCCCATCTTAATCTTGCTTCTGCTGTCATAAACATGACTTTGGTTAAAAACTTTCGTGTTGGCAATGCCTCAAGGGTTCAGTTTCATCTATGGTGATGTAAAACGAATTACTAGTATTCGTAATTTAAAATAATTTTTTTCTCGGTATGAATACGACCCAACATTTTCGATAAGCATCCGTTATTTTGAATAGGCTGTTAATAAAGTCGAATTCTGTCGAGCTTATATTTTACTGTTAACTTGGCTTAACCCACTTGAGGAACAAGCAATCATGTATCTGTATTGTTAAATTCTCACCGAATAATCGAAAAATTTATTTTAAAGTACAGAAAATCATTCTTTTAATAATTTGTCCCCAAAATGAAAAAATAAGATTTTTAAAGTAAAAATTTTAAAGTTGCTGAAATTAAATAAAATATATCCCATCCCCCCCCCCCTCAAAATAGTTGATAAAGTACGATTCAAAACTTTTCTCTCCGTGAGAATTTTGTGTTTTGTTGATTTAAGTATTGTGGAAAATCATGTTTTAACGCCAAAAGGGCTACGAAAGTCTGATCTTAGCAGTACGTGTGGCAGCTCTCCTGGGCTCACGATATTTTTTGTTTTGTTTATATTTCAGAGAGAAAAAATACGAGATGTGATGACAGTGTTGATCGAAGAAATGTTCCAAAAAATATATCGAATTTCATGTAAATAATGTATAGTATTTGTATAATATGTATATAGTTTCTTCCAATTAAAAACAAGAAAAGAAGATGCCCGTTTTGAAATTATTGAATAAGTGTCAATCGCTTAAATTAAATTTGTTTTCGAATACAACCTCTGAACCAGAATTCCGACGTAACAAGTATACTAGCAGAACACGGACTCCTCGAAATAAACTCCGCAATGATTGTCTCTGATTTATTGGAATATTTTTGGTTTTGCTCAATTGTTGAGAAACCCGTTTTTTCTTTAGTCCGCACTGACCAATTTTTTATTTTTTAAATTACATTGTAAATTTCAACCTCATTAATTTTTTATGTCTTTGCCTGCTTACACAAAAAGCGATATTCTACTACGATGTACATCAAATTTAATCACTGCAACCTTTTTGAAATCATTTTTTAGTTTGTCATTTTTCAAATATCGCAGTAATAATTGTAATACAGTGTTGCGCTCTTTCTTTCTTTTTTTTTGGGGGGGGGAGGGGGTATTTTTCTAGATTATTATTAATAGTTAAAATTACCGTCACATAATTGTTAGATCGAATTACAATACTCTTTATTTTCACTAATTTATATCCGAGTTAACACTGCCTCTGATATTTAGCATACCAGATTATATTCATTGTAGTACAATTTTACCGGTATCGATGTACTAAACTGCATTGAAAATTATTTATAAATTTACCTACTTGAAATGTAGAAACTAATTTGGGACAAAATTTTTGACATAAATGTAAATTTGGGACAGAGGGAGTATCATTTATGAAGGTTTTAAGATTTAAATAATAAAGGTAATTGCATTTATATACTTTAAATGCGTTTTTCTGAAAACTAATTTTTCAGCGTTTTTAGCTTTTTGAAATGTTCTTGCGACGTAATTTTTGATCAATATTTATGAAATTGATGAAGAAGTATCCTGATATCGTTTAGGAATTAATTGTGTAAGCTTTTTAAAGTTCGTCTACATTAAAATAGGGAAATTTCATTTTTTACTTATTAAAAGGCAAAATTTTGATGAAAATCGATTTGGAATTTAGAAAAAAATTTGTAAAATATTAACTATTCAAAAGATTTAAAAATATTATATGAATTTGTTTATAATAGAGTTTAATATGATACAAAAGCAAGAAAATATCTCAAAAATTAAAAAATATATATTTTTTAAAATTTCGTCTAAAATTTTAAAATTAAAAAAAATCTAAAAAGAAAATAAGATTTTATTTTAAGATTGGAGATTTAATTTAAGATTGGAAATGTTTTGAAAATGTTCTATATGTTTTTGATGAAATGTATGTAGGCACAAGACTTCATAATGCTATAATGAAAATTGAAAAAAAAATTTAATAATAACGTCCACCGTCCCTTTAAAATAAATGACCTTTGTTCTAATATTTACAAATATTCTTTTTTTAATAAATGTGTAGCCTTATTTCTTTTCAATGCGCATTTAAATCAATCAAAACTGCTGAACGCAATATAAAACTGGTAAACGGTTTTTAAATTGATAGCAGTTGTGAATCGTCGCCCTTTTCAATTTAAAATATATCATAAGATATTGAAAAAAAGAAACGTTTACGTTTTAGACGGATGCAACTTTCATTAACTAATCGTTTGCTATATATCATTGAATCATTATTAGGTAAAAAAGATTTTTGATGCTATTTAATATCAATCTTAATTAGTTTAAAAATTTCTATCCTTAAATATATATATATATATATATATAAAGAGAGATTTATAGTTAAACGTTGTTGTTTATAAATTAATTTCTGTAAAAGAGCTAATTTTTTTTGAATAATTAATCAACAAAAAACTATCCAAAATATAAAATTGTAGTAAGATTATCAGCGCGGATAAGGTGAATCTAGAATTTTACAAACATAAATCACGACGCGTTACGAGCTACAAGAATAACAGCTCGTAATCAAGTGAACTCAACACGTGTTCTTAAGGGGACAGGGTCATCAACATGTGAAGCCAATTTGGCTATTGGTGAAAGAAATTCAATTTGATGAAAATTCAAATTTAAATCTATTTATATTTAATGGCTATTTTCACTAATGGCAACAATGATCTTTAATGCAAATAATGGAAAAATAAAATAAAAAATAATTTATCTTCGGATGAAGTTCCACCTCTGAAAAGAATCAACAAATTTTATAACGTCAGTAGGCGGTGTTATTACAATGGTATACTTATTGTGCAGTGTATTTTAAACCACAAGTTACTTCGCAAACACTTTCAAAATCTCCTACATTTTTTTGCAAGTACACTACACATTTAAAAATAAACATAGTTTTCCTTAGAAATAAATACAGTTTTCACATCACAGAACTTACCTCGCAAATTTCTGACCGAGAATTTGTCTTTAATGTGCTTCTTCCGCTGATAATGTTAACAAATGAAACCAATTAACTTTTAGCGGTTATTTGTGTTTTAGATAAATTAGTGCAATTCTGCTCAGAATTCCCAGTACCAACAAACAGACTCCTTCATAGTACGTGTAATATTAGTACTTGGCATTATTACTCACATATTACCCCAGAATTCCTTATAGTTTTAAGAAATCTTATACTCTTTTCACACATATATATTAATGCATGACAAAAAGTTTCCCTGTATATATTTAAAATTGAAGATTTGAAGATATTGTAGAAATATGAAAAGTGAAGAAATTAACATAATAATTTATTGACCAATATCATTCTCATATCTTTAACAACAACAACAACATTAAAACAAAACAAAAAAAAAAATATATTTGATTAATTGTCTCTTCCAATAACGCAAAAGTGTATTATTTTAATAACTTTCATGTCTTTTCATTCTTAAATATAATAACTTCTTTTAAAAGTCTTTTCTTTTAACAACTGACTTCATTTCCAAATATTTTACTCACTCGAACGCTTCATTAAGACTATGCGAACCAATAAAGCATAAATGATTTTTAATTTAAAATGCGAAGCACAATTAGCTTCTTTCCTGTTTTTGTAGCAGAATATTGATCAACAATAAATGTTTGTTTTTAAAAGTCCAGCTGAATTTTAACAAAAGAAAATAAATAAGCTTTTTCAAAATAAATATAGATTTCACATTTATAATGAATGATTAAATGTTTCAAATGAATGAACTACTTTTTTTAATAAATTTTTTGCCACATGGATACATTTTTCACTTATGTAGCATGGTTTGTTTTATACAGATATATTACATTTTTATTTATATCATTTTTACGAATTAGTCTAAATATTTGACCTCATTATTAGGCATCTATATATTACAAAAGAACTGAAACTTCGTGTTTCCAGTTATTGCTTTCATGTTTAAATCTATACTATTCAGTTCTGTTTTCTGTACCCTTAGTGAGCAAAATTCTGCTTAATTTCCGCAAACACATTTGATTTTTCTATCTAATATGGACCATTAAAACATGGAAGTTCAGTCTATAGAGTATATGCTCCTCCCTATTATCATTGTTGGTGTCTTAAAAAAATTACAGTTTCAGAGCTGAAATCAAGGAAAACAGAATAGCGTTAGACATTTCCATAAATTTTCTTAAAGAAGAAATTCGACCTACTTGCCAAATATTCATTCTTTTTTCTTTCTCTTCTGTATAGTATGGTAATTTTAATTTGGAAAATAAGTGCGAAATTTCAAATGCGCAGAAAAAAATGAAAACTAGTTGGATGCGCCTATCCCAAAACTTTCTCCTATTTCATACGTACATTTGAATATTTAAAAAGAAAGTTACTCATTTTAATGCTTAAATAATTTTAATTCAATACCATCCGAACATTGATTTTCATCTTAAATTTCTGCTTCAATCGGAGTAAAAACGGATTTCCATCTCTGCACGAGCCGATGAACAATAGAATGATACGCAGAGCTTTTTTTAATTCAGGGAGGACCTACTTACCTTACCAAAAAATAATTATATACAAAAAATTTAGTCCAGTTCTAAAACTAACTTCATACAATTTTAGGTAGTGCAATATTGAAAATTTCATAAAATTTGCTATTGCAGCTTCCCGTTCCGGCGGATTTTTTTTTTTGAAATTCAGGGAGGACCAACTAGTCATAGACATACACTTACACTAAAAATTTGGTTTAAATCGATGCATAACTTCATATACTTTTGGCCGGTACAATATTGAAAATTGGCACAAAAATCGCGATTGCAGCGCCCTCTTCCGGCAGATTTGTTTTCAAATTCAGGGAGGATAAACTAGCTATAGTCATACATTTACAAAAAAAAATTTGGTTCAATTCGATGCATAACTTCATATACTTTTGGCCGGTACAATATAAAAATGACACAAAATTCTCGATTGCAGCGCGCCCTTCGGCGGAATATTTCAAAACTGAAGGAGGACTTGCTTGCCATAGCGAAAAACATTCACAAAAAAATTGGTTTAATTCTATGCATAAATTCATACACTTTTTGATGGTAGAATGGCGACATACGGACACACACACAGACACAGACACACATTTTGTAAAACATATCTTTTGGAATCTCTGACCTTTAAAACGTGTAAATCTGTCA
Source organism: Maratus speculifer (assembly GCA_964019185.1). NCBI lineage: Eukaryota > Metazoa > Arthropoda > Arachnida > Araneae > Salticidae > Maratus > Maratus speculifer. Next base: position 160,443,616 of record OZ025294.1, on the reverse strand, counting down.
AAAACCGGAAGTCGAAAAATTTCGATTACAATACTTTCTTCTGTTGAAGGTAGAAGAAAGTAAAAATCAAGATCGGCATTCAGAAAATAACATTTATGAAGATGTAAATGTAAGATTTAATTAAATATATGATTAGAAAATAAAGGTACTAGAATTACGTGGCTTTTTCTTAATTCGAAAATGTATGATATATTTTAAAAGTGTAATTAAAGAGATTGAAAAAATGCTTTTTAAAGCGGTTCGTATTAAGATTTTTATAAATAAAAGAGGTATTTTTATGTATTAGATACCTAAAATATATGTTTTGTATTTTGATTAGGAAACTAAACATAGACTTGTAGGTTTGAAAAAACATTTAATCTACTTAAAAAAAAAATAAATAAATCATCAAAAATAAATAAATAAATCGGTTTTTAATTGTCCTCAGGCCAAAAACCGCATAAAATATATCCATCCAATCGGTTTTTAAGTTTGGCGAGACTGGCACAAAACATGTTCAATATGCTGTCCGCCGTTGTGGGTAACAATATTAAATCGGGAAACAGCATGTTCCACAACCGATCGAAGTGTATCCGGGGTCAAGTTCAGAATGTGTTGCGCAATGCGTGTCTTTAATTCAGCTACATTGGCAATCGGAGTACTGAACACAATATCTTTCAGATAACCCCACAGCCAGAAATCACACGGATTAAGATCAGGTGATCGGGCCGGCCAGGCTGTAGGGAAATGACGACTGATAATTCTAGCATTTCCGAAATGCCGCCTCAACAACTGCTTCACTCGATTTGCAATGTGCGGAGGAGCACCATCTTGCATAAAAATGATACTATCCAGACATTCACGCTGTTGCAGAGCAGGAATGACGTCATTACGCAAAAGAGACTCATAGCACTGACCATTGACGGTAACGGTAACAGGACCTAAAGCACCTGTCTCCTCGAAAAAATACGGCCCTATGATAAATTATGCCGTAAATCCGCACCACACAGTGACCTTTGCAGGATGAAGTGGTACTGGGTTCGTTGCGATCGGATTTTCTGTTGCCCATATTCGGCAATTCTGTGTATTGACATATCCCGTCAGGTAGAAATGGGCTTCTGTCCACAGAATTTTCCACGGCCAATCATTGTCCACTTCCATGCGAGCGAGAAATTTCAAAGCAAAACACTCTCTTGCTGGCAGGTCAGAAGGGAACAACTCCTGCACAAGGCAAATTTTATACGGATAGCATTGCAGGATGTTTCGTAGAATGTTATGTACCGTGCTCACAGGCCTGTTCAATGTTCGGGCAATTCTCCGTGCACTGCATGGTTGCTCACCACCGCTAGACTCTTCCTGAACTGCTGTGGCCACTTCTTCAACTACCGCCGAATCACATATTTTCCTTCATCTACCAGACTGCACATCAAACGAACCTGTATTTTCGAATTTTTTGCATCATTTTCACCAGACCTCTGACAGTCATCGGTCCAGCGCCTTTTTTCATACCCTTGAGAGTCCTGAACTTCTGCAGAGCCACTGGTGCAGAATCACCGTTCTTGTAATAAAGCTTTACAAGCAGAGCACGATCCTTGATTGAGATAATCATGGTCAACGTCTGAGAAGCGAAATGAGGAAACGCCGTTTACCCAACGCTTTTTTAACACCTGAAACTGTCATGCGCATGCCAGGTATTTTAATTTGCATATACTGATGCTTACAGTGCCATCTGTCACTCAAATTTGGAACTTTTTTTGGTTCATGTTCTTTCCCCCTTCTTTAATAATACGCTGTGAAGTTTTGACGCCATTTTAACGAGTGGTTCGCTTTTTAGAGCGTTTTGAAACTCGGACTTTAATTATAATCACCCTGTACATTCGGTCCTTGGTTTCTTTATAATTATTAATATTTTCAGACTTCTATATCGTTTCGGTCGCCAATAAACAAAGAGACAAACACACGCAGAAGCATATCAAAAACAAACATCTTTCATGCTAATTAAAATAATGACATGACAATATCCCAGGCTATTATCTTTTCTTTCCAAGATCATTTTCAAATTCTACAAAGTAAAAAAAAAAACAGACATTTCTTAATCTACAAAAATGTGCTATATTAAAGGGCAAGAAAATACGTTAACATCTTTCTTGTCACCGAAAACTAAAAAAATGGTCACCTACCTTATAAAACCACAAAAAAATAATTTATTTTTGAAATTCGAAAACGTTTTTATAAAAATAAATTTTTATTAACAACCCATAATTTTTTTAAACATTTCCAAGTAGCTTTTACAGTGCAATAATCAGTTTTCATAAATCGCAGGTAAATGTTTTGGTATTCAGTTTATTTTTTATATTCAGCCATATGTAATAGGCAAACATGCAAAATTAATATTATTAACATTGATATGAAAATTAACATGTTTTGTTGCTATTCCAAGCGCAAATTCTAATATGCAGCCGATAATGTTTGTACTGGAGAATTTTCCGGGTAAAGATTAACAATTAATACACTGTAAAAGCTGTTTGGAAACGTTTCCGAAAATGACGGATTTATTTTTATAAATTCTTTAAGTTCTGAACAAAGTGTTTTCTGAGGTTTATAAAGATAAAAGATCATTCTTTGGAACACTTTATATACCGGATGTGCAAATAACCAAAAAAAAGGTTGTAGGGGGTTTGCATCTATAGGGTACGGGAAATTTGTTTAAGATAGAAATGAAAAATAACTCAAAAAACCTCCGACAGATGGCGCTAAAATTTGTGACCTCAATGGAAATATACAAATGGGACGGCTATAAGTATTTGGGCTGCTAATCCGCAATTTGTTCAGGGTTGAGAGCAGTGTACTAAATCAAGGATTCGTCGCTGATTCCTGGTTCATGTAAAATAATTTCACCAACAAATCTTTATCCTTCACATTTAATATCTTTGACTAAGTACACTGCTCTCAACCGTGTACTAATTATAGATGAGCATCACAAATTCTTATAACTGTCTCATTTGCAAATTTCCCCTCAATTCGAACGTTTCCAGAGCCATCTCTCGGATGTTTTTTAAGTTATTTTTATTTCTGTTTAAAAAAAAAAAAATTCTACAGATGCTAAACGTACGAACTGCTTTTTAATTCGATTATCTTTTCGGCTTTATTGAATTTTTAATAATTTTACGAACTTTTTGCACGCAATGTATATTTTTGTTCGTGATTATTGCACATTTTCGTAGATTTAAAGACTGTTTTTCTTTTACAGGGTATAATGTAATTGAATTCTATTTATTCATAGTTAAGTAAAACGTTAATGAAAAGAAGTATATTCTCTTTTATAAAAAGTAATAACTATACTTGTTCAAAGGTATTCATGGAAATCAGTTGAACGTGCAATGAAAGTTTCGGTTAATGCTCATAGATAGAGGTATATAATATAAGATGGATTATTCCTGTTGTAATTGCAACTGCTCTTGCAGATTTCAAGTGTTTGCTCTTTTCACAAAATCAAATATTTAAATCCTTAAAAATCGCAATCAAGTATTTAAATCCATATCATTTTTAGATTCGAAATTCTCAGACTCCTGAGATAAATAATACTTATTTTATATAAAATTTCAAATGTGTGCAGTATCCTTATTTTCAAATAATAATTTTACAAAAATATTTTGTTTAAGTCCGCCAACCACTTAAATATTATATCTACGCATAGGTTGTTTAACAAAGTTTCGTACAGAAACAGTTTTTTTAAGAACATAAATCGCTCCCTGGTAGTGGAATGTGAAATTAAAATATTCTAGATTTTAGCACGCCTGCTAAATGGTACCGCAGAAAGCAAGGTTCGGATCGAGATTTTCTCTTTTTATGAAATTCTGCTGTAAAAATTTCAGGTACACTTAATAATATTATTACGGATCCGATCAACGCCGGGTGGCTCAGTTAGTAATTAAATAAAACATTAAAAGAAATAAGCATGTTCCCTTTTCTGAGATTCAATAAATTAAAACTCATTCAAATGCATTCACGGAGAAACACTTTAATGTGCAATAAAAGTTCCGGTTAACGGAACTACATAAGAGGAATACATAAGGAATATTGAATGTTAGATTGTTCCTGATTAATTGCAACTGTTTCTGACAGATTTTAAGTGCTAGATGTCGTCTCAAAATTATGTAGGAGGATATTTCAATTTATCCGAAGATTTCCCTGCCTTTGCTCATTGACTATAGCTTAAGTGGCAGAATTGAGATTTAAATGAGAGACTTAACCTCTTCGCTACTGGCGATTATTACAGTATTATTAATTATTACTGAGTTATTTCTTCTCTCGTTTGACTTCAGAGCGAGATTTTTGTTTTATTGTCATTAGCTCGAATCTTAGAATTCGAAACATATTATTCTTATACCGAAATTTCATTTATATTTGAGTATCATTAATAAAATGAGACAAAACGGATGTACCCATTTGGGTACTCAGGGACTGAAGAGGTTAAGGAAATTCAATTCAGAATCTATTCGAATAGGAAATTCATAATGAATTGAAAGATTAAATCTGCCCAAATAATTGAAATTTCGCTACAATCTGAACTGCTCAAAATTTCAGGAATGCACATTACAAAATTTTTTCTTTCAATAAACTATGTATTGGCGGTAAATAACTTGAATATTTCATTAGAAAAACTCTTCTTTGTTTTATTAGTTGCTTTTTACTTAATTTTTTGAATCTCGGCAAATTTTTCAGTAGCGTAAGTGATTTCAATTTGTTTAAAAAGATAGCTGGGGCTGTCAATCTAATATAATCAATTCTACTTGCTTTTTATCAGAAATTTACTTAAAAATACTAGGTGGAGTACTTAATCTTACTTACTGAAATATCTACTTTTATTTTTTTATATTTTTCTTTTAAAAAATATAATTTAATTTCTCTTATTCACAATTAAGTAAATCATTATTGAAAACAAGTACTTTCCCTTTCCTAAAAATTAATAAATTGCACTCGTTGAAATGCATTCACAGAAACCAGTTTAATGTGCAATAAAATTTTCGGTTATATATCATACCTAAGAGCTATACATAATGAGTATTGAACTTTCGATTATCTCTGCAGTAATTGCACTGCTTCTAAAAGCTTTTAAGCATCCGCTATCTTCTCAAAATTATGTTGCGGAACATTTCAATTTATCCGAAGATGTCCCTGTCTTTGCTAACACATTGACTATAACTTAAGTGAAAGGATTGTGATTACATGAGAGAATTATTGAAATTGAATTCACAATCTATACGAAATGGAAATTCATTATGAATTACAAAATTAAATCGTTCCAAATATAATAGAAATTTTGTTACAATCTTCACTTCTGAAACTTTCAGGAATGTACATTACAATATTTTTCTAACAATGAAATATATATTACACATAAAGTTTTGGCATTAAATTAATTAGAAAAAATTTTCATTTTTTTATTGGTTGCTCTAAAAATTGATTTTTTGAATCGCGATAAATTTTTATGTAAAACAAGTGATTTTAATTTGCTTATAGAGACAGCTGGTGCTGTGAATCTAATTTATTCAATGAATTGAAAGAATTATTACCATATAATTTACTACAAATTATGCTTGCTTTTATCAGAAATTTGTTTAAAAATACTATACAGAGCATTTATTTTTATTTACTCTGGTCTAAATCCCCCCCTTTTTTTACAAAATAAAAAATAATTTAATTTCACTTATTAATAGTTAAGTAAAACATTAATGAAATAAGTACCTCCCCTTTTCTAAAAATTAATAATTGTACTCGTGGAAATGCATTTACAGGGAAAACAGTTTAATGTGCAATGAAAGTTTCGTTTAACGATGAGATACACATAATGAATACTGAACTTTAGATTATTCCTGTTGCAGTTACAACTGTTTCTGTCAGCTTTTAAGCATTCACTATCTTCTCACAATCATGTAGAGAAGCATTTCGATTTATCCGAAGATTTCCCTGCCTTTCCTCAATGATTGACTATAACTTAAGTGGAAAGATGGAGATTAACTGAGAGAATTATTTAAATTGTATTCGGAATCTATTCGAAAGGGAAATCCATAATGAATTAAAACATTGAATAATCCGAAAAAATTTGAAATTTTGCTACAATCTGTGCTGCTGAAACTTTCAGTAATGCACATTACAATATCCTTCTTTCAATTAACTATATATTGGCTGTCAAATTTTGGCGGTAAATAACTTGAATATTTCATTAGAAAAAGTCTTCACTATTTTTTAGTTGTTTTTGAATTATTTTTTTTTATTCGTGACAAATTTTTATCTTTTTTTTTTCGGTGTAAAAATGTAATTGAATTTTTCTTATTGGTAATTAATTGAAACATTAATGAGAAGAAAAATCTTCCCTTTTCTAAAAAATAATAAATTGTACTCATTCAAATGCATTCACAGTGAAACATATTATTGGGCAATGAAAGTTTCGGTTAACGATCCTACATAAGTGGCACATATAACGAATATTGAACTTTAGATTGTTCCTGTTGTGATTGAAATTCCTTCTGACAGCTTTTAATTATTAGCTATCTTCTCAAAATGATGTTGCGGAATATTTCAATTTATTCGAAGATCTCCCTGTCTTTGCTTATATACTGACTCTAACTTAAGTGGAAGGATTGGGATTAAATGAGAGAATTATTGAAATTCGATTCACAACCTATTCGAAAGGGAAATTAATAATGAATTTGAAGATTAAATCGTCCCGAATGTAATTGAAATTTTGTTACAATCGCAACTTCTGAAACTTTAAGGAATCAACATTACAATATTCTCTCAATGAAATATATATCGCACATCATGTTTTGGCAGTAAATAACTTAGAAAACGTCTTGACTTTTTTATTTGTGGCTTTTAAATTATTTTTTCGAATCGCGACAAATTTTTATGTATGTAACATAAATGATTTTAATTTGTTTAAAGGCACAGCTGGTGCTGTCAGTCTAATTTATTCAATGGATTGAAAGAATTACAATCGTATAATTTACAACAAATTATGCTTGCTTTTTATCATAAATTTGTTTAAAAACACTATGTAGAGTATTTATTTTTAATTACTTTAGTCTACATTTTCCCCTTTTTTTGCAATGTAAAAAATAAGTTCATTTCACCTTTTCATTGCTAAGTAATACATTAATGAAAAAAAGTACCTCCCCTTTTCTAAAAATTAATAAATTGTACTCGTTGAAATGAATTTATGGGAAAACTGTTTACTGTGCAATGAAAGTTTCATTCAACAATCATAAACAGGAGATACATATAATGAATATTGAACTTTATATTATTCTTGTTGTAATTGCAACTGTTTCTGAAAGCTTTTAAGCATTCGCTATCTTCTCCAATCAAGTAGAGAAACATATCGATTTATCAGAAGATATCTTCGCCTTTCCTCATTGATTGACAATAACATAAGTGAAAGAATTGAGATTAAATGAGATAATTATTGAAACTATATTCTGAATCTTTTCGAAAGGATAATTCATAATGGATTAAATAAATGAATCATCATAAATAATTAAATTTTGTTGCAATCTGAGCTCTGAAACTTTCAGGAATGTACATTACAATATGAATCATATATTAGTCGTCAAGTTTGGTAGTAAATAACTTGAATATTTCACTAGAAAAAGTCTTTACTTTTTTTAGTTGTTTTGAAATTAATTTTTTGATTTGTGAGAAATTTTTATCTATTTTTTTCAGTGTAAAAATAATTGAATTTTCTTTTTCATAATCAAATGAAACATTAATGAATTAAAGTATCTTCTCTTTTCTAAATATAAATAAATTGTACTCGTTCAAATGCATTCACAGGGAAAAAGTGTAATGTGAAATAAAAGTTTCGGTTAACGATCTCACATAAGTGGTATACATAATGAATATTAAACTTCAGATTGTCCCTGTCGTAATTGGAAATTCTTCTGATAGCTTTTAAACATTAGCTATCTTCTCAAAATCATGTATATGAATATTTTAATTTATCAAAAGATCTACATTTCTTTGCTCGTTGATTGAGTATAACTTAAGTGAAAGGATCGAGATTAAATGTGAGGATTATTGAAATTGCATACAGAATCTATTCGAAAGGGAAATTCATAATGAATTAGATGATTAAATCGTCATAAATATTAGAAATTTAGCTACAATTTGAATTGCTGAAACATTCAGGAATGTAAATTGCAATAGTCGTGTTTCAATATATTACCCATCAATTTTTGACGATAAATAACTTGAATGTTTCATTAGAAAAAAATCTTCGTTTTTAATTAGTTGTTTTTCAATTAAATTTTTGAATCGTGACAAATTTCTACGTAGCATAAGTGATTTCAATTTGTTCTAAAGATAACTGGTGCTGATAATCTTTATTCAATAAAGGAAAATAATTTTAAGCTTATAATTTATAACAAATTCTGCTTGTTGTTTATTAGAAATTTATTTAAAAATTCTCGATAGAGCATTTATTAGGTAGCTTTCTTTACAAAAAGTAAAAAGCTACCTATTGCAGCCGTCCGGAGGAAAGCACTTTCGGAAAATTTTAGTATATTTTCACCGATCATGACCCCCAGACCCCAAAACCACCCTCCGTTCAAATGTTGACATATATATATATATATATAACCATGTATATATATATATATATCTGATTTTTGTCATGCGATAACTAACGTATTTATGAACCGATTTGAATGAAACTTGGTAAGTACATAGTACATACAAATGTCTCGACCGAGTTTGATGGCCAGCATCATCCGCCATTTTGTTTCAAAATGGCGGCCATTTTAAAGTTTTAAAAAATTTTAAATTTAAAATTCAATGCGAAAAAATTAAAAGTTGAAAAACATTTTTCTTTAACGTGTTATAAATTAAAACAACGATTCCAGAACATTTTTTATTTTGTCTATATCTTAAAAAATGATTGAGTTATAGCATTTTGAATTTTTCTTATGGCTGACATTTTGAAACGATCTTATTTTGTCATGTGATAACACGCGTATTTATCAACGGACATGAATGAAACTTGGTATGTACATAGTACATACAAATGTCTCAACCGAGTTCGTTGGCCAGCATCATCCGATATTTTGTTTCAAAATGGCGGCCATTTTAAATTTTTTAAAAAATTTAAAATTTAAAATTAAATGCGAAAAAATTAAAAGTTGAAAAATATTTTTCTTTTACGTGTTAGAACCTAAAACAACGATTCCAGAACACTTTTTATTTTGTCTGTATCTTAAAAAATGATTGAGTTATGTTTTACTATGGCTGACATTTTGAAACGATCTGATTTTTGTCACGTGATAACACGCAACACGCGTATTTATGAATCGATTTGGATGTAACTTGGTGTGTACATAGTGTATACTGAGGCCTGATTCGAGTTCGATACTCAGTTCCATCCGCCATTTTCTTTCAAAATGGCGGCCATTTAAAAAAAATTAAAATTAGGTACAAGAAAGTGAGAAATTAAAAAAGATTTTTCTTTTATGCATTTGACCTTGATACAAAGATTCCAGAGCATTTTTTGTTTCGTTTGTATGTTAAAAAATGGCTGAGTTATCGCATATATATATTAATGGACTTCAATATGTGTGTGCATGTGCACCTGAATGAAAATTTCGACCCAGCTCATAATCAGGTTCTACTAATTTGAGCTTAGTATTTTTGAATAATATAACTCAATTTAAAATAAATAAATAAATATATAAGTATATGAAAGCTACCTTTTCCTCCCGGCACTGCCGGAAGGACTATTTTTAGTTACTGCAGTCTCTATTTTTCTACAATGGAAGCAATATTTTGATTTCTCTTATTCATAGTTAAGTAAAACATTAATGAAAAGAAGAACCTTCCCTTTTGTAAAATTTAAAAATCCCTGTCGGCTGGGCCTATAGGCGGAGGTAGATTTTGAAGAGTGCTCATTTCAACAATATATATATATATATATATATATATATATATATATATATATATATATATATATATATGATTAGAGATAAACCCAGTTTAATAACTTCATTTGGCCGTTTATGAAAAATTTTTAATTTCATTTTTCTGCAAAAACTGGTTTTATCAGAATCATCTTAAGAAAAATTCAGCTCAAATGCCCGTTTTGACAATATATTTTAAAATAGATTCTGAATTTATTAAAGAAATCGACCAAAACAGTACATTATACAGCTCCTAAATAACAAAAAAAACAGTCAGTTGAATGCATTTGACAAAAAAAATTGAATTTAAAAATGAGTCATAAAATAACCGATTTGTTGTTTGAATACATCCTTAATTCTTTAATCATGATTGCTTAGGAAAATTTTGTGCGAAATACTGACTTTGACAGCATTTTTAAAAATATATTCTATCTTTATCAAAAAACTGGATAATGCATCACAGTATAGAGTCCCTAAATAAGAAGATCTGTAAATTGGATGCGTTTGAGAGCAAAAATAGATTTTAAAACGAGTCATACAAAACGCAATTTGCTATGTGAAAACTTCCTTGAATTTTCAAATCACGAAGACTTCGGGAAATTCTGTTCAAAATACCCTTTTTGGTAGAATTTTTCAAAATATATTCTGTCTTTATCAAAAAAACCGATCAATGCATCACATTATGTAGTTCCTAAATAAGAGGATCTGTAAATTGGATGCATTTGAGAGCAAAAATGGATTCAAAAACGAGTCAGAAAAAAAACGCAATTTCTTATTTGAACACTTCCTTAAACTTTCAGTCACGATGATTTCGGAAAATTCTGTTCAAAATACTCTTTTTGGTAACCTTTTTTGAAATATATTCCGTCTTTATCAAAAAACTGACCAATGCATCACATTATATAGCTCCTAAATAAAAGGATCTATAAATTGGATGCGTTTGAGAACAAAAATTGATTTAAAAACGAGTCAGAAAAAAACGCAATTTCTTATTTGAATATTCCCTTCAATTTTCAGTCCCGATGACTTTCGGAAATTTTGTTCAAAGTACCCTTTTTGGTAGCCTTTTTTGAAATATATTCTGTCTTTATCAGAAAATTGACCAATGCGTCACTTTATACAGTTTCTAAATAAGAGGACCTACCATTTGGATGCGTTTAAAATCAAAAATGAATTTAAAAATGAGTCAAAATATAAGCAGTTTGGATTTGAGGTTTTTTCTCCAACTCCTATTTTTGTTTAATTTCTTTTTGCTATACGAATTGGTCCTATGAAAAAGTTGTCACTATAAAAGTTGCAGATATTTTTGAGAAGATGTAAAATAAATTTAATCAGATTTGATATCTTAAAAATTGACGGAGTTATGGATTTTTCTCTTTTTTCAGCGCCCGTTTCCTTTTCGTTTTTAATTTTTTTCATCGGTAAAAGTTGGTCCTATCAAAAACTTGTAAATAAAAAAGTTTTAGGTAATTTTAAGAACATTTAGAAAAAATTTAATTGAACTTGATATCTTGAAAATTGACGAAGTTATGAATTTTTTTCTCTCAAAATCCCTGTTTTTTTCGCCCCTTGAGCCCACTTCTAAATTTATCAAAAATCTGCCATGCATATACTTTTGACCCATTTTTAAGAAGTAATATAAACTTTAAACCGATTCGATATCTACTATAATTAAGAAGTTATAGCGTTTTTTTCGGTTTTCACAAAAACGCCCCTTATTCCGACCCCCTTGGTCCGATTTTGCCCATTAACGAACTTAGCCAAGATTTTAACCCCTTTGATTTTATGTACAAGTTTGTTGGAGATTGGTGAAGAATTATAGAAGTTATCGTGTCCATAAAAAAGTGAGATATATAGATAGATAGATAGATAGATAAACGGGTGCGATTGCAATAGGTAGTATTTCTTACGAAATCTACCTAATAAATTGTACTCATTAAAATTTATTCACGGGAAATAGTTTAATGTGCGAAGGAAGTTTCGGTTAATGGTAATATATAAGAGGTACACATAATGAATATTGAACTTCAGATTATTATTTTTGTAATTGCAATTGCTTCTGACAGGTTTAAACTTTCGCTATCGTCTCAAAATCATGTAGAGGAATATTGCAATTTATCCGAAGATCTCCCTTCCTTTACTTATTGATTGGCTTAAGTGGAAGGAGTGAGATTAAATGAGAGAATTATTGAAATTGTATTCGGAATCTATTGGAAAGGGAAATTCATAGTGAATTAAAAAATTGAATCATTCCAAATAATTGTAATTTTGCTGCAATCTGAGATGATAAAACTTTCAGGAATGTACATTACAATATTCTTCTTCAATGAACTATATATTGACAGTCAAGTTTTAGCAGCAAATAACTTGAATATTTCAATAGAAAAATGCTTTACTTTTTTTAATTGCTTTTAAATTAATTTTTCGATTCGGGAGAAATTTTTATCTACTTTTTATTTTTTTTTCAGCGTAAAAAATAAACGATTTTTGCTTGTTCATAATTAATTGAATTTATAATGAAAAGGAATATCTCCCCTTTTTTGAAAATTAATAAAGTGTACTCGTTCAAATGCTTTCACAGAGAAACAATGTAATGTTTCGGTTAACTTTACTACATCATGAATATTAAACTTTAGATTATCCCTGTTGCAATTGCAAATTCTTCTGATGCCTTTTAAATGTTCGCTATCTCCTCAAAATCATGTGGATTAATATTACAATTTAGCAAATGATGTACCTTCCTTTGCTCATTGATTGACTATAACTTAAATGGAAGGATTGAGATTAAATGAGAGGATTATCGAAATTGCATTCAGAATCTATTCGAAAAAGAAATTCATAATGAATTAGAAAATTAAATCGTCATAAATATTAGAAATTTATGCACAACCTGAACTGTTGAATTATTCATGAATGTACATTGCAATATTCTTCTTTCAATGAATTATATATTACCCGTAAACTTTTGTTGGTAAATAACTTGACTGTTTCATTTGAAAAATCTATTTTTAATTAATTGTATTTCAATTAGGTAGATTTCGTATGAAGTACTGCCTATTGCGGTCGCTCCTATGTTGGAATTTCTGAAAACGTTTTGCAGATCTACACCGATCATGACTTCAAGAAGAGAAAGAGGCAAAAAATAAGGTTTTTGGGAGAAAAAAATTCATACCTTCGTCAATTCTCAATATATCAAATTTTGTATAAATGTTCTTCAAATTATCTAAAACTTTTGTATTTACAAGTTTTTGATAGGACCATGTCTTACCGATAAAAAAATTAAAAACAAAAACAAAAAGAGGAGTGAAAAAAGACAAAAATCCATAACTTCATCAATTATTAAACTATCAAATGTAATTAAATTTATTTTACATCTTCTCAATAATATCTACAACTTTTATACGGAGAAGTTTCATAGGACCAATTCGTATAGCAAAAATTAAATTAAACGAAAATAGGAGTTGGAGAAAAACTTCAAATCCAAACTGCTTATATTCTGACTAATTTTCAAATTAATTTTTTATTTTAAACTCTTCCAAATGGCAGATCCTCTTATTTACGAACTATATAATATGACGCATTGGTCAGTGTTTTGATAAAGACAGCATATATTTGAAAAAAGGCTGCCAAAAAGGGTATTTTGAACGGAAGCGATTATGATTTAAGAATTGATGTTGTACTCAAATAACATAATGGTTATTTTATAACTCATTTTGAAATTTAATTTTGCTCTGAAACGAATTAAATTGACAGATTTTGTTATTTAGTAACTATATGAGGTACCGTATTGGTCTTTTTTTTATATAAAGTCAGAATATATTTCAAAATATGTTGTCAAAATGGGCATTTGAGCGGAAATAACCTTAAGACGATTCTGATAAAACCAATTCTTACAGAAAAATGAACTAAAATTTTTTTCAAAAGCAGCCAAATAAAGTTGTTAAACTGAGTTTATCTGTAATCAAGTTTTACTTTTTGTGTGTCAAATGAGCACTCTTTGAAATCTACCTGCTTCTATAGGCCAAGCAGACAGAATTTTTTGAATTTTTTGAATTTTTTGAATTGTGACAAATTTCTATGTAGCGTCAGTTATTTTAATTTATTCAAATAGATAGATGATGCTGTCTTTCTTATTTATTCAAAAAAGTGATAGAATTTAAGCTTATAATTTACAAGACATTATACTTGTTTTTTTTATATCGAAAATTTAATAAAAAATATTAGATAGATTATTTATTTTTACTTATTGCAGTCTCGATATATTTTTTTTTTTTACAAAGTAAAAAATATTTTATTTTCCCTTATTCATTGTTAAGTAAAACAATAATGAAAAGTAGAACCTTACATTTTGTAAAAATTAATAAATTGTACTCGTTCCAATTCATTCACTGGAAACAGTTTAATGTGCGAAGAGAGTTTCAGTTAACGATCATATATAATAGGTACACATAATGATATTCAACTTTAGAATATTTTTGTGTAATTGCAATTGTTTCTGAAAGGTTTAAGCGTTCGCTATCTTCTCAAAATCATGTAGAGAAATATTACAATTTATTCGAAGATGTCCCTTTCTTTGCTCATTGATTAACTATAACTTTAGAGGAAGGATTGAGATTAAATGCGAGAATTGTTGAAATTGCATTCAGAATCTATTCTAAAGGGAATTCATAATAAATTAGAAGATTAAAGAAGAGTAAGAAGTTCCAAATAAATGAAATTTTGCTACAATGGGAACTGCTGAAACATTCAAGAATGTACACTGCAGTATTCTACTTTAAATTAAGTATATGTTATCCGTCCAGTTTTGGTGGTAAATAACATAAATATTTCATTATAAAAAATCTTCTCTTTTAATTAGTTGCTTTTTAGTTAATTTTTTGATTAGTGAAAAATTGCTATAGTGCATAAGTGGTTTAAAATTGTTTAAAGATATAGATGATCAGTCTAATCATTTGTAACATATGTTTTTATTACTTGAAATTCGTCCTGCACTTAAATATTTCATTTTTACTATTAAACCTTTAATATCAAGATAATGCTTTAAAAGTTTTATATTAATATATTTATTTATTTCCTTCTTACTTTTAGGTAGTTTTCATTACAAAAAGTGAAAAACTACCTATTGCAGCCGTCCGGATGAACGCACTTCCAAAAAATGTTGGTATATTTTCACCGATCATGACCCCCAGACCACAAAATCACTCCCCGTTCAAATTTTGACATATATATATATATATATATATATATATAAATAAATATGAGTTTTGTCATGCTGTAACTATCGTACTTATGAACCGATTTAAATGAAACTTGGTATGTACATAGTACATACAAATGTTTCTGAATCATCCGCCATCTTGTGTCAGTCAGCCATTTAAAAAATTTTAAAATAATAAAAATCTAAAATTAAATGCAAAAAAATTAAAAGTTGAAAAATATTTTTCTTTTATTTGTTAGAACTTAAAACAATAATTCTAGAACACTGTTTATTTCGTCTATATCTTAAAAAAATGACTGAGTTATAGCACTTTGAATTTCTAGTATGGCTGACATTTTGAAATGATCTTATGCTTGTCACGTGATAACACGCGTATTTATGAAATGCTTTGGATGTAATTTGGTGTGCTCTTATTACATAATGAGGCCTAGACCGAGTTCGTTAGCCAGTTCCATCCGCCATCTTGTTTCAAAATGGCGGCCATTTTTTAAATTTAAAATTTAAAATTAGATACAAAAAAATGTGAAGATTTTTCTTTTATGTGTTTGATCTTGATACAAAGATTCCAGAGCATTTTTTGTTTCGTCTATATCTTAAAATTCCTTCCGGCTGTACCGGGAGGAACAGGTAGCTTTCATATACTTATTTATTTATTTATTTATTTTAAATTAAGTTATATTATTCAAACATACGAAGCTCAAATTAGTGGAACCCGTTTATATAAGATTGAATACTTTTTTTGTCAATGTTCAATATTAATAAGAATTTTTAGAAATTAGTCACCTTTTATTCAGGCTGGTTTTTATTTTTAGCGATTTATAAGGTCGCAAAATTCCACGATATCATGAAGTGTATACCATTTTAAATCAACATGATGGATAAAACAAACCAACCAGCTTCGTCGAAACCTTGATTCATGTGCACATGCACACTCACATCGAAATCGATTGCACTTTATGTTCTATTTGTGATTGCTATTACATATTTATTTAAAAATAATGTAATACAAACAAATAATTGTAACAAGTAATATATGATATAATAATATAATAGTAACAAATACACCCATCCGTCTGAAACACGTTTAGTAAAATTCCAAAAACTAATAATTGCTATAAAAATTGAAGCAATACCATTTACCGTAACTACTTTGTTTTCAAACATATTAAATTTCAAATTTTGAGCAATCTTTTTAACGTGAAAAATGAATATTTTCAAGGCAACAGTTTGAATTCTAATCCTCGTTCGTTCCTGAAAAGCAAAATTTTGATAAACCACGAAATGAAATGCTTTAACAATAATAAAGCAAAAGATATAAATGACATAAAGTAAAATTAAAGGGATTTTAAAAATCTTATAAAGTTCGAATATCAGTTAAATACTTGCTTTAAAATCCAATAAAAATCTTTCGTACATTCTTTCTTTAGTATTTTGTTTATTTCTTTTTTGTTACATAAATCGATATTTATTCTAATTAGTTTGACATTTACAAGATATAACTGTTAAATTGGTTATAATGAATTAGCTATGCTATTTCACAAATTATCTTAACGATAGTTACCTCATTAATGGTCAATATTTAAAAAAATAAAGAAAGTGGGATAACAGATAGGCTACATATTCGCAGTATGTACTCACTTATTTTTAAGTATAGAATAATGTAATCAGTTAGCCTTAACATCAAGAATTATTTAGTTCCTTGCACCATTTCTCAGTATGAATGTTTCAAAAGGATTTTAACCATGTTTAAATTTCTTTATAATAGAAATAAGATGTTGGAAAAAATACTAACTCTATAAAATTCAAAAACAAATTGAAGAACCTCACTTTAACACGTTTGAATTTTTAAAAAGATTTATAATTACTTAATTTTAAGTAATTTCTTATATTATGATTAAATTTCCTTATAATAGAAAATAGTTGTTTTGAAACATATTAACTTAAGTAAAATTCAAAAAACAGTTATTAAAATACAAACTGTAGAACCTCACTTTAACACAATTGTTTTTTTTTTTTTTCATAAGATGTATAATTATCTAATGTTGGTTAATCTCTTTAACATGATACAGAAACCTTCCAAGGAAACACATTGAATTGCTAACTGAGAAAATTTTTTTACTAGAAGAATGCTGAAACTAATAAAGACTTTTCCTAAAACTGCAAAAGGATACATTGAATGACTAAATGAAGCATGATTGTATTGACTTTAAAAATCTGCAAGGATTTTCATGAAAGTATAAAGTTTTGAAATCCTTTAATCTTTGTTTCTAAATGAATTAAAAGTTTTAAATCTCTTCGAAATGTATTTTTATTTTCCATTTTTGCAAATACAAAATCGATCCTCTTATTATTAAGTTTTTAGTGTTTTATTTTCAACTGATAAGATATTTATTTAGTATTAATATTATAAACATATGTAATGTTTTAGAAATAAGCACCATCTTCTGCTATTTAATGACAAATTATCGCAGAGAAATGAGGAAAATACCATTCAGTATAAAAATGCGTATTGTTCTAATTTAAAAGGAATTTTTAAGTAAATGTTGTCTGCATATTAGAAATTGCACCAGTTTACATTTGTTCAATGTTATCACTCACTTTTCGTACCATATTTCAATTCCTTCTATCAAAGACTACTGGAAGAAAGTAAAAAAAGTTCTTTTTAAAATACAAAATTGGGACATTGTTTAATGTACCAGAAATATGTAACAAATTTATAATACAGTTGATTTTTGAAGTCCTGTTCGATATCTCTCTCACTATAATGAATATTTTAAATTTTTGCATTAGGATAAGATTAAGAATAAAAAAGTATTTATCCAAATACCGAAAAAGCACTCAATAGTGATCCTTTTCGGATTACGAAATTCGTCCGATAATCAGAGCTGTATCTTTTTGTGAGGTAAAAGTATACAAATAAGTATGTATTGTTGATTAGAATAAGACGTTCATTAAATAGTAATGTGCAGTATTCGGGAATAAAATTTAACATTCATAACGGCATTCCTCAATAATGGATACTTCTAATTAGAGACAGTAATGCAGATTTTTTTTGCTAAAAAAGAACTACATTAAACTTTTAGAGAGCGGAAATAGGTTTATGAGACCATTTAATTTTAATACCGAAATGCCACAATTGCATCAGAATTTTGGTATACAATTTTTCTTTCTTTATTTATGTTAAATTTAACATTTTCTTATTTTTAAGTAAACTCTTTCCGTACATTCAGATTTCAATCAGTCATTTCAAAATTTCAGCATTGGAATTATTTTACCTTTGAAAAGGTTAAAGCATGAGCGAATTGGGCAGTTTCTCATCTTTTTTCCTACGATTATAGTATCTACGAATTTAGCTATTACTTAAAAAAACTCACTTTTTTGACGTTAAATATATATTTATGTATAAATTATAGATTGAAAAAGGTAAGTTTTGCTAAATAAGTGTGTTCATAATTAGATTTTGTTGCAAAGTGTCCATAATGGATACACGTAAACAGAAGGCATCGCTAATTTGGAAAGGCAATTTTTACATGTTTGTTTCCGAAAAGTTGACATAGCTGAGTGGCAAAGAGATTCTATTATCCAATGGGGTCCAATATTGAAAATTTTTACTGTATTTAAACAAATGATTTGGATTATAATCTTATTCTGCTCTAGATGTACAGAATATTGATTGCTACACAATTAAAACTCGTGTCCTATTTCGAGTCAAATTTTGGTGCTGTATAGCTGCTACCTTAAAATGATGAAATCTTGCTTTAACATTTGCAACCCTTGCTGAGATATTATTTGAATAAATGCTATGAGAATGTAGTAGAAAGTATTTTTAAACCGAAGCTCCAAACGTTGGTACGAGATTTCAACGTTGTATGGAGGCGGTAAATGAGCATCAAAATTTGGTTCAAAATAGGACAAGACATTTAAAAGCATAATTTCTACAATCTAGATTTTTTTTTTAATATCATATGTACGAAAATTGCTTAGAAAATTTGAGAGTTTCTAAAAATTTATGTACTGGGGTAAAAAGCGAAAGGACCTATTCCTTGATCTACACTTTAATCGGGTTCCTCTTCTATAGAAAATGCTTCTCTCATTAGTGATCAAATAATTTTCTAGGGATTAAAAATGTCTATGTATAATGCTTCCCCTCCCAAAAAAAGGCTTCTTACTGGAAGTTTGAAATGTCTGAAATTCAAACACAAAATAGGTCTGAAAAAAAAAAAAAAAAAAAAAAAAAACATTTTAAAAGTCTTAAAATTGAAAACTCTGTTTATACACTTGATGTCTGAATGCCAGACAATTTATCGTCTATATGTGTATGTAATTTTATTAGCTTACTAAAATAATTATTACACTGTAAAAAGAAAAAAAATCCAAATTACGGCTCAGCAATGTTACCAGCAGTTTTGCCATGAAAATTATAGTGAAATTAGATGCTGTAATTAAAAAAAAAATACATTTAATTTTATTACAATTTTTTGGCAAAAATGCTGACAACATTACTGCTACGTGGGATTTTTTTTTTTTTTTTTTTTTTTTTTTTTTTTTACATTAAAATGCACTTATGTTGGAAATGATTTAATATCATAAATTATGTTCATTTAATATTATTCATAAACAATCTTTTTATTTAAGAAAATTTATAATTGTACTAAAAAAATCGGACAAATCAAAGAAACATTTTTTTCTTTCTTTAGATTAATAACTCCCGAAGTTGAATAATCTAGTTAAGATAAAATAAATTCTTTAGCAAAGCACATCGTTGCTAAGATTTTTTTTGTTAGAAATGCGCTTAAACAATACAAATCTTTTGCTAAATCAGCAAAATGGATTTATTTAACGGCTTAATGGAGCGTGCATGGAAAGGATTTAAACTAAAATTGAAGGGATATTGAATAGTGCATGAAGTTCAAAAACTTTTTTAATCTCTGCTTCCGAATCCATTAAAAGTTTTATAACTCTTCGAAACTTCCTTCTTTGGATGCTATTTTTTCTATATTTATGATTCTGAAATTCGATTGTGTTTTAATGAAAACGACATACAGGTTTCTTTTTTTTATGATTATACTTCACTAGTATTCATGTTACACAAATGCATATGTTTACGGAAATAGACAGAAAAACTTTACAGAAATTCTTATACTATCTAACAAATAAAAATGAAAATATATCTGTCTGTAATTCTGTACAAATCTACAGTTTGGATGCCAGAATTGTTAAATATTACATACATGTGTGTTAGAATACGGACGATGCAACTAAAGTTATCCAAAATCGAAATGATCTGTAGTTAACTTTTTATTAATAAAAAAACATTACTGTAACAGCATTAGGTGATAGGATGGATAGTAACGGAGTTCTCAAGGGCCCATACTGCTAATCGGCGCAATGTGTCTCACAGTGTAGTCCAACGACTCTTGAATCAGTATGAATCCGAAGAGTATTTGTCCAGAAGACATGTTTCAAGCCTACCATGTGTACGTACACCTACAGAAAACCGGTTTCTAGCTCTTTCGACAAAAGGAGAAGACGCACTCTGCTACTACAGTGCAAAGACGTCTTCACAATGCAGGTCTGTATACATGGTTATCAGAAGTGTGTTTCCCCTTCAACAGCTCAACAGACGACAGAGAAGTTCCCGCTTATGTTGGGCAAGAGAACACTGTCGAAACACATAGGTACAGAAACGGTGGAATCATGATTTGGGCAGGGATCTCACTTAGAGGCCACACTGACTTGCATGTGTTCCATGTAGGAACTCTGACTGGTGCGGAATTTCGGGATGAGATCCTTGATTCATATGTGCATCTATATGCCGGTGCTATTGGCAACGGTTTCATTCTAATAGATGATAATTCGAAACCACACCGAGCTGTGGTTCTTTAAGATTATCTTGAGGATCACGGTTTTGAAAAAATGGAATGGCCAGTTCACTCTCCAGACTTGAATAAGATAGAAGATCTTTGGGACTATCTTGGAAGAAACGTTGCAAAAAGTTACTTTAAATCCTCTTCCAAAATCTTAGATGAGATGAAACAATGTTTACTCTATGTCTGGTCAGCGGTACCTGTTTCGGTGTCCGACAATTTAATTGAGAACACGGAAAGTAGATATCGCCAATGCATTCAAGTCTGAGGTGGATATATTCCGTATTTGAACCAGTTTTTTAATATTTCTGTTATATTTTACTGCATAATACTGCAATGTACTGATTTCACTATAAGGGTTTTTTTCATGTAATTTTTTTATACGATTAAGTTAAGTAAATTTATGTGTCGAGTTTAATAAATAACAGTTTAGAGCACATTTCCACCAAATTTGTTGTTTCTATATTCATTCATTTGCAAATTAGACACAAAAAACAGTTGTACCTTAACTTTTGTATTATACGATATTTCATTGCAAGTAAAATCGTATCTTTGTGCTATTCCATACAAAAAAACTTACTAGAGTTTATATTTGAGGTAGCATATTTTTGGTTATGTGACTGTAAAAAATATTTTTTTTTTATTTTAAGATGAATTAATTTGTTTAAAGTTTTTTTAGTGTGGATTAATTAAAATGTTTTCAATATAACATACTTAATACCAAGTTGAAATATTTTAATCATTTCTAGATTTCGGTATCGAATACTGTATTTGTTTACTACTTTAATTCGATGAAAGATGACAAAATTATCGATTTTCTATTTTTTTTTTTTTTTGTTAAATTATTATTTATTACTCCCAATACAATTTCGTGGTCTTTTACAAAGATCCGAGTATTATAAATATTGTTTATAGCTATTTTATTACGTCGCTTTCCTTTTAAATGCGCAATCCACTTCGCGTGAAAGTGATTCTTCTCAGTTTTTGATTTTCGACGAATAGGCATTTTCAAAGAATGTAAAATGTTATCTATATTGTTCAGTTGACACTGTTTTTTTGTGATTGTTCTTTATCTATTTGATAAAGGCTTTTTTAAAACATAAAAATGGAAAATAACTTCAATGTTTACTGTAATTTTACACGCATTTATGCATTTTATTTTTTTTATCCCAAAATAATTAGTTTAGGATAAATCCAAATCCGATACTAAAAATTATACACCTCTTCAACTAATTGTCTGTAAAAAGAATTGGCTGAAATTGGTCAAAACCACACGAGAAGATACTTAATTTACTTAAAATTAAAAAAGTATACATATTAAAATTTTTCCCGGAATATTGAACGTTTTTTTTTTTTATATACAATCCTTTTTCTTCATTGAGTCCTTTATTATTATTCCAAAAATGTACGCCAAATCGCTTAATTTATAAAAAACGAAATCAACAAGTGTCGAGTCCCCTTAATGAGTCCCCCTGACTGTTCATCGTAATCTACGCAGTTTTAAGTCCGCAGAAACAAAGTTGGAGAAATCTACTGCTCACTAAAATTTTTTCTGTGTACTATACAAAAAATATGTAAATCCACTAAATTAGTTTTTATAAAAATACTGAAATCCATAGTTTTTGAAAAAAAAAAATCAAATAAAATTTCAATTATTTTACGTGTTTTAATTTTTTAACTGTAACCCGTGTTATAGTTACGTAAAAAAGTTCTAGGCACCCCAGGTTGACTAAAACTTTTTTAATAACCGTATTTTTTTTTTTTTTTTTTTTTTTTTTTTGTGCATTGGAAGAAAGTTTATACATGGGCATGTATCTGAGGAGTGAAAATAAATTACACTTTATGCTGGAAGCAGATATATTATTTTATGTTTATAAAGGAATTGATTTTCTTACTATGTTCCCTAAAGTTCAAAATTTAGCCTTTTCAGATCCGATGTATTCTATTTAATTCTTATGATTACATTTTTTTTCACGTATCTATATTATGAAAGCCAAACGTATCTGTGCGTGACGCATACGTCATTTTGCGCATGAAATTTTAAATAAATTTCGGTATTGCAATTTTTGCTACGAAAAGTTTTTAAATTTCTTAATATCCCATATTTTCCTTTTTACACCATCATGTAGAAAAAAATGTACTTTTAAATGAAATTTGTTTGAAAGCTGTATCTTTATTTGTTTTTAAAATATAATTTTTTTGTAGCTTTTAATACCTCTTTTCTAATCGTGGCAACAGGAGTACTCCATTTCTATTTAAAGCAAAGGAAAAAAGGGAAAACATTGAGTGCTGTATCTTTGTGTTGCCATTTTCTCATTAAAAGGGAAAAATAGAAATTTAAATATCTTCTGTTATAAAACCCGGGGAATTTTGACTTCATTTACAAAATTTGATTTACAAGTAAAAGAATATCAACTGTTTAATATCTATTTCAGCTAATAGCATTGAGACTTCAAGTTTTAAGTCAAAATTATCATTTTATTTTTTTATTTTATTTTATTTTTCGTGAATACAGATGCGAAATGTGCATTTGTAAATTTTGATATGGTGAAAATGATGTCGGGTTTAGATTTCACGGGAAAAAAATCTACGATTGAGTCAAAGTTGAATAAATTTTGCTTTTTATCATTTTGGAATACTAGCATAAGAACCCCCCCCCCCCTAAGAACCCCTTAACGTAATAACGTATCTTTATTATTTTTTACTTCTTACATATACGATTAAAGTTTAATTTTAACAATTTCTACAACTGCATTTTATAGAAATAGTATTTTGTTAATTTGACGATAAATATCGTTTGTTTAAGAGTTACACGTAACAATATAAAATGCATTTTTTACAATAACTAATTTTGTAAGTTTGTTATAAGTTAATGAAACAGTTCTTTCCTAAGCATTTTCTTTCGTCAAAATTTGACGGGTTCTACCTTGTACAAATAGTGTTACAAAAATGGTATGAATACAGAATTATAGTTAGCAGAACTAAACAAAACGGAAATTTGTTTTTATAGTGCTTCTTTAGTTAGCTACGTGTTATATAAAAACGGCTTGCAGCAGAAATGCAGTACAAAATTTTGAATGTAAATAATTTTTCTTGAGATGAGATTACTTTTTTAGAGTCATTAGTAATAAAGAAAATTAAATATATATTTATTTTATGTATTTCAATGTTTTTGCAATATAAAACAGTAAAATAAAATAAAATAAAAACTTGACAAATTGTTAAAAAAATGTACTTATATCTTTTTAATCTGCATATCTGTAAAATTTTATGTACAAAAATTGAATTTTTTTTCACTTTTCAATTTTTTTATTTGACAGTTTGTTAACACAATATCGTAGCTGAAATTTAATAAAATGTAAACTAACCCGGGGATCAGTAGATGATAATCTTTAAAGTGAAATGCCTTGATTATTTATATGTACATATTAGAGCCTGTTTTTTGCTTGCAGTTTCTTGTGAGGCTTTACCAAATTTAGCTACTTTCCCATAAATGAGGACTAGTTTCTAATTGCGATTTTTTTTTCTCGGTATCTAACATGCGTGCGTGAAATTAATATATATCCATTATTTCTCCGATTTTCAAAAGTGAGATTATGGCCCTATGAATATGTATTCCAAGAGAGTTTCAAGTCATTTTATCATAATTAGAGTTCCGTGGTCAGCTAGTGAAGTAGAAATATGATGGTAAAAGTTGAATGAGTGGATTTTAAATGGGTGCTGTAACCCAGAAGAGGTAGAGTCGTTTTGTTGTCACTTTGGAATGAAAGCTTTATTTGTAGCGATGTGTTTGAAGACTGCTCTCTTGTTTTACCCGAAAACTTCACCAACTGTTAAGTATATACGTCATCGTATTTTATTCAACTACTCTTGGTAAATGACAGATTCCTATTTAGTAGTTTTATTTAGAGGCGCTTCTAGTAAAAAGTGTTTTCGGAGGTATAGATTCTTCAACATCAAATTCGCTGGAGTGCGTCCGATATTAATAACCATTTGCCAGCAATAAGTTAATTTTAAGATTGAAATGTTTGCATTTTAACTCTTTAATCGTTCTGTAGAATTTGTAATGTATGTTTGATGATTCATAAAATAATAGTTATGAAAAGTATCTGTTTGAGAATTTGTTTCCTATTCATGTTTGTTTCATTCGATTATTACCTTACATGTTTATTTATTTTATGCTCTACCAATAAAAAGAACATTAATATGAATTTTGTGTTATGGCTAATTCCATGGGTTCTGTAGTGTAAGTCACATAATTATTATTATGCATTTTAAGCAATTAATAATAATTATTATTAATTGCTATGCTTGTTAGAGACCGTTATTTTCGAAAATTCTGCTTGGCCTTATTCAATTAATGAGAATGTGCCAATAAAATTAATCAATTTTTTTTTGTTCTATAATACTGGTAGCCAAAAATCGAAGCCTGTGACTTACACTACAAGTACTCATGGAAATAGCCTTATATAAACCTTTAAATTCAATAATTACGTAACATAAAAATACGTTCAGGACGCTTAATTCGTTTCAGTGTTATTCAAGCTAGGTTTTATTGCGGATTTTAGATTGCTGTGAGTTTCACTCTGTTTGAAATTCTATTAATATTGTATAAATTTTCGATTTTATGCTAAGTTAGTGTCATGACTTTCGTATTAACTATCGCTCTTGTTCGCTCTTGTTCAATCTTTTTACTTATGTATTTTCATCAGATTTCCTTAAATGATATGAATTGTTGCTTGCAGTATTTTAGATTGATTAAGTAATTTAAAATACAATGTGTAGAATAATTTTAAGATTTAAATTATATGTAGCCTGTATTAAAATAATCTGGCGAAAAATTAAACACTTAAATTATCTCCACTTGCCCTCCAAATCTATTCAGCAGTTTTAGCTTTAGTCTTTTTTTTAAATTAAAAATAACTATTCTGATAAAGAAATCAAAGAAATGTTTTTGTTATTTCTCTAGAGAGCTAATAAAAATTCTTTAATTTCCAAAAGACAGTTGTAGAATTACGCCAATTTTTTAAATGAAACTTTTTTCTTGAAACGTAAAAGCGAATAAAAAAGAAGACACAAATAAGTTAATAAAAAAGAAAGGAAAAGTAAAACAAAGAATTTCAAAAGAAAAGTGGCATACTGGCTAAGAAGGATAAATTTTAATGCTATTTCTTAAAAACAAACAAATTAATTTAAATATACGCGTTAGAACAACTTTAAACTTTCTACACATTTCTTATCTCCGTTTTAACACATTTCTTTTCTCCGTTAATTCTCCGTTTTATTAATAGAACAATTTTATCTAAAGTCAATTTATAAACTGTAATTTTAGATCCATTTGCTGTAAATACACATTTGTTTATATTGTTAATATTTATTTTTTAAGATACAGTGCAACTTACATTTAACGAAATATTATGGTTACACTTAAACAATTCCTTATGAAGAAAATTTGTTAAATAGAAATCAACTAAAATTTATGATATTTATGTAAAGTAATTCACATTCATAAAATGAAAGATATATATAAAATTGAAGAAATGGAAAAGTATTTTTTAATTCGGACTGCAACTTTAATTATGCAATCAATACTTAAATAAAAAATAATTTAATTGGAATTTTGTCTAAAAACACACAATGAAGAAGGGTTTCTTACGTTTGTTTCTTTGTTTTTTTTGTTTGTTTGTTTTTAGTTTTCCAAATTCTTTACTTACAAAAAGTCTACAGTATTACTTTATGCAAATTTGTTATATAAAGCACACAATTTATAAAACTTTTCGCAATTTTGTAAGTATACAAATAATTCCTCTGTAACCATTTTCGTGAAACACGATTACCCTTCTCGTTACATCGAATGTTTTTAGCATTTACTCTTTCAAATGCAATTGATTAAATAAATATATAATTGCATTTTGCCATAACCATTTGAAATAAACTCATAAATTTATCGCAACGGAAACCTCTCCGTTTCAATATTCTACAACCACAAAAACAAAAACGTGCGTACTTGTTTTTTTTTTCGAATTTCTTATTTTAAAAAGTCTGTAGTATTACTTTGTACAAATTTTTTATAAAAACACACAATTCATAAAACTTTTCACAATTTTGTAAGCATCCAAACAGTTCCTCAGTAACCATTTTCGTGAAACACGAGTATCCCTCCCATTACATCAAATGATTTTAACATTTGCTCTTTTAAATGCAAGTGATTAAATAAATATGTAATTTCAATTTGTCACAACCAACTGAAACAAGTTCACAAATTTATCGCAACGAAAACCTTTATGTTTAAATATTGTGCACCCAAGAAAGTGGAATAAACTTCATTAAATAGAATATATTTTTCATAATATGGCGAATAAATTGAATGTTAATGTTGATCAACGTTAAGGTGCAATAGAAAATTTTGTTACGTAGAAATTTTCAAGCTCTACTATGCATTTTATTGCTGTTCAAATACATTAAATGTTAGATTATGAGTACAGCTGAACTTTGTTTTGTTAAGTAAAACAAATGGGCACTATATTTATTTAATTATTTATTTATTTATTTTTGCATAAATTGGCGAATTCCTATTTTATATAACTTTGAGTATTCTTTACCAATCATTTTTTAAAAAGGAAAAAACAATCATTAATAATTACATTAAGTAAAATTGCAAATCAATTGTAAATGAACGGTATTTTCTACTTCTGTGCAATTATAAATTTAATTGTTTCTGCCAGATACTGATATCGTAAATACATAGAATTTGTAGAGAATCTCTTATACTATTTTAAAAAATAGTTATTTAAAATTAAAAAACGAATTTGCAATGAAAAAATAGTTCTCGAAGTTAAAATTGCATTGCATATGCTGTAAAACGTGCTTTAGAAGTCTGCTGTTGTTTGAAAACTGAAGTTAAATGTTAAATAGAATTTAAAAAAGGTGATTTTTTTTTAAATAAGTAAAATATTTTTATATAAAATTAAATGTAGTTATCCGGAAGCTAAACATTAAATTTTCTTTAACAATAAGGAATATGTTTATAGTCTTCTTGCATATATTTTTAGTAATAAAATGTCTCAAAAGGAATTTTTGAAGAAGTAAAAAATATATATCATTATTACAATATCATAATGAAAAAGAAATTTTCTCAAAGCATAAATTTTTAGTTCAAATTACCTTTTCTCTACTATATATGGGGAAACTTTGTTTCAGGGGTGTTTTAATTATATTAAACTACTTCACATTTTATGAATAAGATATACGTTAATGAAGTAGAATAAAAATTACTCTATATTTATACTCCATAATTACTGCATATTTATAGGAACACAAAGATTTCGACCACTATACTATATCCAAAGTACGCTCTACTATATCAGCAAGATCTGAATATTTTAAAACTTCGTTATCGTACGAACGCACCTCATTTGCTACGCTTCACGTGCAATTTCCAACTTGTTCTATCTCTGAGGTTTTCCCAATAGCGGACACCTCCGAATAGCGGACAATTTCTGCGCTCCCAAAGTGTCCGTTATTTAGAGGTTTTACTGTATTACTGTCGTGAATGTTCTTTTCTTACATGTTTCCTTTTTTCAACATTTTTTTGGTTTTTCGTAAACTGTAATTTTGATAATTTATCTCCACATTATTTTATAAATTAAAAATTTCAGTAGATGTTCTGCTAACGATATTATTTTACTTTTTATAAGCACCATTTAATAGCCGCAAAAGTGCAGATAAATACAGTAATTCACCTTATTATAAAAGATTCTTACTCTTAACAATAGTAATGTAAAAGTAGTCGTGTGTTTTTAAAAAGCCTCATTAGTCTCGCTTTGTCTTTTTGCCGACAGTTCCCTTGCACACAGAAAATGTGAAATTAAAATAATTACTTAATATAAAATTACAATTCAATTAAATTATAAATTTGCATTTTTCTTAAAATATACTTCTTACATGAGATTTGGAACATTGGGAAAAATAAAAATTAGCTGTTATTAGTGATCATTGCACATTATTTTTTCATCAATAGGAAGTTTCTTGTAAGAATGCATCTGAAGGGAAAATAGAGAGATGTTATTTAACTATTATGGTGGAGTGACTTTTAATCTCAGATACATGTTAGTTCTTCATTTTATTTGCAGAGGAATGTGAATTAAGAAGAGATAATTTATTTCAGCCGTAAAACATCAACACGTGAATATATGCGGTTAAAAAATACAAACAATTGAAAAAAAAATCCGTAAAACTCATAACGGTAATTTTATAATTTCAATAAAAACTGGTTTCATAATTGATAAAGAATATCGCGTGAAAGATTTTTGTAAGAGATTCACAATTAATCACAGATTTATAAAAATGTTTGCAATCACTCTTAGATTTTTTCGAAGAGTACTGCGTCACATTTCCTTTTTTTCACATTTAAAGACTTACTGCTATATTAAAGAAAAGATTGTCTATGGCAAAACTTTAAATCTGTAACAAACTTTTAGTTATTGCTAATTGTGAAACCATCTACGAAATAAAAACAATCATTTTCATGGAAACTGACTTCATTTAGAAGTCAAGAAAAAATGGGCAAGCACTACAATAATTTTGTAGAGGCTATGTGGTGTCAGCAATCATTTTTTTTTTTTGAAAATTTAAATGTGAATATTGAACGAATAAATAGTTCCAGATGTAGTATTCGTACTGATACAATCGATTTAATTGTGGTATAATAACGGTATAGTAAAATATTTCCGCATATTTTGGTTTTATAATGATATGAACACCTCACAATTTTGCAATATCATGGCAAAAATTCATAATTAATTATCAGAAAAATTCACTTTCGCGACAAATAGAATAATTTCACATAATACATAGTTGTAAAAGAAATACCAAACTTTAAATTCATTGAAAATATGAATTATCTAAAAAAATAGTGTTGCAAAATGATATGAGCATTCATCAAACTATCACCAAAGAGCACAGAATCTGTACAGGAATATTTAATGCCACTTTGAGAAGAAGAAATCGAAATATGCAAATTAGTTTAGCTTATAAAAATACTTTGCAGAGAAGGAAATTTTCAAATCTGATGATAAAGTTAGTTCTATTAGTATGGCCATAAACAATCTTTAAATTGGTTTCAGAAAGGGGAAATTGTGTCATTTAGGGTTCTAGGAATTTCGGCTATCGTAAAATAATTGAAAAACATTTTCTAGTATAATATTAAACTATTTTCGATTAAAAGAGGATTATGGAGCAAAGAAGTCACCGAGACATCTGAAAAAAACTATACAAAAAGGGAAAAAAACCAATATAAAAGGAATGAGCAATAGGAAAACAATTTTGTGCAAACTTTCACCAAATCCACAGACAGCAATGTGAAAAAGTACCTTGTCCAAAGAAGTCAAGAGCTCGAAGATGATGAAGTACAAGAACAGACCCTCCCCTCAACCATGTATGATTGAAATGCATCAGCAGAATCGTATAAATAGTACAAAATATCACATGTCCTTAAAGTTAAGTAATATTTTCGAATGGAAAAAATTCAATTTGGATGATCGGGGCCTTTTTTTTTTATATGCACGATATGCGGAAGAAATCAAAACGGTTTCAAAGCAGTAGCAGGGTAGAGGTTAATTCATAGCTTGAGCTGCGGATCGATTTCATGGTAAGATCATTGTTGCGTTCTTCTCTGCTGAATGAATGCATTGACTTACCAAGATCTATCGAAGAAAACTTGATGTGATTTGCTGAAAAAATAGGCAGAACTTTCTGGATGCTGCACTAAGACGGTGCACAGTGTGGTATTTCGCTCAAAAAGCTGGCCAAAAGTCAAAATTTTAAATTTCGCATTTACTTGATCGTTTTCTGGTTGATGTAAGAGGACTATCCTGTGCATATGATAACGGGTTACTTTCTATCTGTAGACACTTCCAATTGTCTGGTATTTTACTTGGAAGTCTTGGTTTTTGCATTTCTCATTTTATGCTTCTGATGTATGCATCATTTTATCGAACGTCTAAAAAATATTTTAAGTCGAACTTCAGAAACATTTTATAGTTTTTAAAGAAGAACGTATATAATCTCTTGCACACATGTATTTTTGTAAATAAAGTACATGTTCATTATGATTTTCAAGTTTGAAACCATAGATTTTTTTGGGTTAAATATTTTAGATAAAATTATTATTTTAATAGGGAGTTAAACCGAGTTCACCAAGAACTCTTGTGTTTTCATAATGTATAAACATTCTAATTAAAAGATATAAAAAAATTGTAATTATTTATTTATTTATTTATTTTTGCATAAATTGGCGAATTCCTATTTTATATAACTTTGAGTATTCTTTACCAATCATTCTTTAAAAAGGAAAAAACAATCATTAATAATTACATTAAGTAATATTGCAAATCAATTGTAAATGAACGGTATTTTCTACTTCTGTGCAATTATAAATTTAATTGTTTCTGCCAGATACTGATATCGTAAATACATAGAATTTGTAGAGAATCTCTTATACTATTTTAAAAAATAGTTATTTAAAATTAAAAAACGAATTTGCAATGAAAAAATAGTTCTCGAAGTTAAAATTGCATTGCATATGCTGTAAAACGTGCTTTAGAAGTCTGCTGTTGTTTGAAAACTGAAGTTAAATGTTAAATAGAATTTAAAAAAGGTGATTTTTTTTTAAATAAGTAAAATATTTTTATATAAAATTAAATGTAGTTATCCGGAAGCTAAACATTAAATTTTCTTTAACAATAAGGAATATGTTTATAGTCTTCTTGCATATATTTTTAGTAATAAAATGTCTCAAAAGGAATTTTTGAAGAAGTAAAAAATATATATCATTATTACAATATCATAATGAAAAAGAAATTTTCTCAAAACATAAATTTTTAGTTCAAATTACCTTTTCTCTACTATTTTTTTAAATTTGACCTTTTAAAATATTAGATATATTGGTTAAAATACCGTAACTATATTAATTAATACATGTAAAATTAAAACAAAAAATGTTATAAAGAGATCACAGAGTATAATCATTTGTTAATTTAGTTCGAACAGAATGGAAAATTAACAAATGTAGATAATAATCTAATTATGTTTTAACACATATTTAGTTTTAGACAACAGTAAGTTTTATAAGAGTCGAAATCGTCTAACTGTAAAATACACGAAGATGTAAATCGTATGTATTTTCTACTCAATTTCATACTAGCATTTTCGTAAAGATCACTTGAAAATCAGACCTTGTAAAATTACTGGATGAATCATTTGAATATTTTACTAGTCCTATTGGAATGGGTATTACGTGTTCATGTATGTCACAATTTCATGCTGTCGGAGTACCTATGATGAATAGCTAATTTCCGTTATGATAGTCT
The DNA here is from genome assembly GCA_964019185.1 of Maratus speculifer. Lineage (NCBI taxonomy): Eukaryota > Metazoa > Arthropoda > Arachnida > Araneae > Salticidae > Maratus > Maratus speculifer. The sequence continues at coordinate 160,411,233 of OZ025294.1, read as the reverse complement.
CTGACCTGTAATCATTTCAAAGTGCATTCACTATAAGTATACATCACAATATATAAGACCTCGTTTGCTTTAATATGCATAAATATTTGATAGTAAAGTTTGGAAAAATGTTTTAAAGTATATTTTAGATTTAATTTTTCTCTCCGTGTTTACAAATATTTAAATTGCAGTTATCAAGTGGAAAATAATATATATTTTTTTCTTTTTTACTCGCTTACTCATTTTAAATGTAATGTCGACATTTGGAGTGTCTTTTTTATAAATGTATATGTTTTAAAATAATATTTAATAATATTTAATAACTACACATATTTTTTGTTCACTTGTATACAGAATGATGACATTATGAGTTCTGGCAATATCTCCAGAAACTTAAAAAAATTCTTAGGGATGATATTTTTTTAATAAAATATTATGATTACTCCAGACAGCGTATACTCAATTGAACTAGGTATGTCTTAATTTCTGTTGTACAACATTTTCCTATTAAGCTAACTATGCCTGAAGCAGAAATTTTACAGTATCATTAAAATAAATTGAAATATTTCGAAATATGTCGGGAGATTTTTGACATATTACTTATTTATTATGACATAGTTATTTATTATATTTATTTATTATAACTTACTACTTTTGACATAATTATTATTAAAAATCTTGCTGCATTCTAAAACTAGATAATTGTTCCTTGTTAAATATATTATAATCTTAATTTCGTACTTTTGCATTCTTTCTGAAATAATTAACATTTAATTATATTCTGTGATGTTTTTCATAATAAGTTCTTTAATATTACAATTGTCTATTAATACAGTTAAGGTTTTTCAATGGAGAGATCTGAGAATTGTTAAGGTCAAATTATAGAGAAAAACAATTTAGTAGAAAATAAGTTAAGTTGAAATATAAGATGTATGTTATTATAATTATTTTTTTGATAATGATTTTGTAAAAATAATATTTTCTTTTTTTTGCCAAAATCTTTTCCCTATCTTTATTTGATATTATATTTAGAGCTTCGTTCATCTGACGAAACCCTATACGTATCTGCCATGTGTATGTCTGTCCATGATAACGTTCGTACACAACAACTATATATGTCAGAGACTTTAAATTTTGTGTTCTTACAGCTAAATTCGTCGTGGAATACGAGAAATCATATTTTTTTAAAAAAAGTCTATTTTTTTAATTAAATCCATTTTATCAATGTCATCTGTTATTTTTTTACGATTTGAATTTTAAAAGAGAACATTAATTACAATGTTTTTCGTGTAGACATCCCAGCTTGGAGCTAAAGCATATCACTAATAAACAGGATATCCTTTGTTAAAACTACCGTTCTGGAAGTTGAAATTTCCATATTTCAATGAATTTAATTAAAATACATTTCATATTTTTTCCCAATTTAAAGGTTTATTATGCTACGATCACTGACATTCGTGATATTTTTGGAATTCAATTTTCTTCCAATTTTTGAAATTGCTGCGATTTATTAATTATTGAGCTTTTTAAATTTCGTTTAGTTAATATTTCGAAATCTAAAATGTTATTTATATCTCCGCTATTTTCTTAAACCTCTGATATCTGAAAATTTGAAAGTTCAGATTTTATTTAGTTATTTTATTTGAATACTTTTACTTTGATTAAAATAAGTAATTTCCTTTTATATTTATTTTAAAATTATTTTTTATGTACCATCATGTAAGATATTATGTATTATGTACCATCAATAACTATAATTAAGAATTTCGATTTATTAATTAAAGGATAATTTATTTTGAAATAATATTAAACAAAAACCTCTGTTCAATTACACTTTCACTTTTTTATCCATTATTCCATTTTTTTATTATTCGAGTATCTATACAATAATTATAATGCCACATAAAACTTAGGTTTTAGTTCAGAATGTAGTGAGAGATATAGAAAGCTTTCTGACAAAATTTCACACAAAATATGGTTAGCATTTTATGTTATGAATTTTATAAAACATGGAGAAACGGAACACTTGATTTTTAAGAAATCAAATTTAAAAATGTTCTTTTAATATTTGATACGCATACAAAATTAATCAAGGATAGCCAATTAATGTTTATTAATGTTCTGTGTAAAAAAGTAAGAGAAGAATGCATAGAAACTTTGTTTAGATTTCTTTTGGATCCTTTTTATTAACACTTTGGGGTCTGAGCTATTTCAACTGTTTATCTCTCTCCGGACTGAGGTTATTTGGTACTCTAAATGGTTTTTAAAACACTATATTTTAATACTATTTTTATTATCAACTTCAATTTATCCTTATTCATAATTAAGGAAGTACTTATATTCACGAGAAATTAATATTATACAAGTGAATTATGTAAAAGAGTATGTTTAATTTATTTTTAAAAAGGTCCTTATATGAAAGCATAATTTATTTAATGTTTTAAAATATCTGAAAACAGATGATATTTCTATACAAGCATTATTTAGCAAAACTTTCTTTTTTATCGTATATTTAAAAGTACAAACAGCAACACAAAAGGTCAATAATAAGCTAAAATAATAATATTTTAAAAAATCTTATAGATGTTAGACAACATCTGAAAAGTCCGCGATTGTATATAAATAGGTACTTTTATCGCATGTTCCGATAAGCGGGATTTAAAGTTGACCCCAAGAGATTTTAGGGCTTAGTTAACTTCAATGTGAAAAATACCAGTAGTAAGTCTTGATTACGTCCATTATTAACTATATCGTAATAATAATAATATATATTCCACAACGAAAAACTAAGAATTTATATTATAAATAAATATTTTGTTTATAAGACTCTGCTGTATTAATAAAAACATTAAAAATACATTAAATATTTTTATTTACATGTTTCAACTCTTTTTAATCGATTCATCTTCAGAATGTAAATAGAAAATAAAACTACAAACATAATGAACGTGAAAAACTGGAATATATAATTATTGAAATTAAATTAAATATATCACGCGCTTTTTAATTTGGATACTGTCCGTGATCTAGTTAAATAATTATCTTTTAAATTTTCCAATCATTCAATCCATATACTTGGGATGCGAAAAGATAGCGAATAGTTATAAATATGTGATGTTTTCAAATAAATTCCAATGGATTCTCTTAAGAATAATTTTAAATAAAAATTAGTCCTATAAATTAATCTACACTCATTAAAAAGTATGTTAATGTTCTCTTTTTGATTTAATCTGGGCAGAGCTGTTTTTTCCTGATAAGTTTTATATTTGTTATATGTTTATTAGTTAATTTCTAATTATGTACTTTAGTTATAATTTAGTTAACTTCGCCAGAAACGGCAACCTATTGACACTTGAATTTACACCTCAAAGTGTTAATTTGACCATACCATCATTTCCTAAAAATCATAGACATACAATAAAAACAAAATTAGAATCATAAATTATTACTCTTTTAAATAAAGTAATAACATAATATCGATACTTTTCAAGAAAATGGTAATTTTAATGCAAGCAGACACCTTAACACAACAACTAATTATTTATTTGCATATTGGGGGAGAGAAAAAAATTGTATGTATCCGGGTGGTATAATTTAAAATAAGTTCCTTGGTGAGAGAAATGGGTAGATTTTTTAATACCACTATTTTAAATTAAAATGTTTTCTCTATCAATTAAAAAATTTGCGATTAAATCGGATAAATTTTACAATTAGAAAAACATACGTTCCAAAATAGAGAATCATGGCAGCTCTACCAAACATAAATATTGTATGTTTTTCAAAAGGATAATACATACAAGTAATTTTTTTTTTAATTAGGAAAATTAACAGTCGATTTTTTTATTGATTTATATTATGAAAATTCGCCAAAATGTTTAAATATAGTTTAAATTTTAATTGTGCCTATTATATGAACATAAAACAGTATGACCTGAAAAAATTAGTTTTATAATAGGCGGTATGCTTAGCGTTATTATAAGATATGTGTAAAAATATGCCATTTTCTCCTAACAAAGTTCTTTCTTTCTTTCTTTTTTTTTTTTTTTTTTTTTTTTTTTCTTTTTTTTTTTTTTTTTTTTTTTGGTTTGGGGTAAATAATGCTTGATAGAATCTCTCTGATGCACCTGAGCTTCAGAATTTCAAAATTCCAATTATTAACTGAGTAATTAATTAAAATCAAGAGGTCACTCTCATAAAAAATCATCTTTTTCTCAATTTTTTCTCTTTCATTTGTTTACGGTTGGTTGGTTGTGTAAAAATTTTCGCAGAAGTGATAAGAAAGCTGAGATAGAATTAAAGAAACCCATGGAGTAATAAGATAAGTGGAGGTGAAGTAAGCCTCAAAAAAGTTTTGCGATATGAAACTATTTATCGCTCAAATTTAATGTGGCAAACAAAAGGACGTGGAAGAGATTTTGTATTATAAGACGAATTGAAAGAAATGAATTAGAGTTGAAGCATATTTCAAGAAGAAATAGCAAATTTTTAAAATGGTATTTGTTCTATTATTATTTATTAGAATAAATATTCGCTTTTAAAATGAAGGAAATTGGAAAATTAGCAATAATTAAATATCAAATTAAAATTAAATAAGATATTGAAAACATTTGATACGAACTAAAAATTGTATATCTAAAAGTTTCCTTCATTAATGTAATTTTAAATACTTTATAACGTAGATGAAAAATGTTTATGACTTAATAATTGCATGTAAATAAATATTTAAAATATAATGATGAAAACATTCTTTTAAAATCATGTATAAAACTTAAGTAATAAATATTAATCTAAAATATAAATTTCTGACTGCAGACGATTTTAATGTACTAACAAAATAATGTTATATTTTCAAGCAAAACGTAAAAATAATTTTCTATATTGATATTTAAAACACATATGATAAAATAATTAATAAATTTTTACCGGTGAAGTGATAAATTAGTTCTTTTTTTAAAAACGAGAGAAAAAAAATACGGGTTTAAACCTGTTTCAATTGATAGGCGTGTCAAAGCACGTGCTTTTGTTAGTACTTAATTGGACTTAATGTAGGGTTATATCTTAAGCATCATCTCCAGAGATAATACCTCCACTCTATTAATTTCTTTTTACTCTATAAAAGAAACCAATTTGAGATTTTGACATTTCAAAAGTGACTGTTTTTTTTTTTTCCCAAAGACCTTTAAAATTCATAGACTGGCAAAATGTCAGTTTAACATAGGATTTTTGAATATAGCTGTTACGTCAGATCGTTGGTACTTCGTACATTAGAATGTATTGGTGGTTGGCTATCTTGCAGTTAATATATGTATATGTATATATGAGGCTTTTTTAGCAGTTTTTTAAAATCATTGATTAAATTTGAATGCATTTATTTAAGTTAAAATTTTATTAAAACTTTAATTTGTTTTTAAAACAAAAATGAAATGGCTCTTTGACGTACAATTGTTCGAATAGGCAGACGATTCATACACAGTAATAAATTATCAAATAGCAAAATAAATTATGTATAAAAAAGTCACTAAAAGAATAGTAGCAAAACATAATGTTTAGGCGTATTAACACATAACCCGATCCCAACCAGAAAAAAACAGACCATACTCCGATAAAAGCAAGACAAAAATTTCATGAGCATAAACCCGACCCGAACCTAAAAATTCCATTTGAAAAAAAAAAACTATGGATTTGATATTTGACCCGAATCAAATCCGAATCCCACAAAAATATTCAAATGAAGCATACCCCAATCCGATCAAGAAAAAATAATGTTCGTGTGTATGCAACCCGACCCGAACCTAAAATTTTTCTTTGAAAAAAACCCCAAAAATGACCAGAACGAAACCTGAAATCGATAAAAATATTCCAAAGAACTATAACCCGATAAGAGCAAGACAAAAAAACTTCCGTGAACATAAACCTGACTCGGACCTAAAAAATTCCATTTGAAAAAAAGCCTGAAGTTTTATGCAAACTACATCTGAATCCGATCAAAATATTCGAAAGAACCATAACCGGATTCGAATAAGAGAAAATAATTTACGTGGACATGAAACCGATCCGAACCTAAAATTCCACTTGAAAAAAATACCTGAAATTTGAATCGAACTAAATATGAACCTGACAAAAATATTCCACAGAACCATACCCGGATCTGAACAAGACAAAAAAATTTCCATGAACATGAACCCAATCCGAACCTAAAAAAATAAACTAAATCTGAATCTGACAAAAATATTCCAGAGAAGCATATCCTTAGTCAAACAATGCAGAATAATTTCCGCTGATGCGCAACCCAACCTGAACCTAAAAATTCCATTAAAAAAGCCGAAATCTGAATTGAACGACATCTGAACCCGAAAAAAATATTCCAAAGACCCAAAACCGGATCCGAGCAAGACAAAATAATTTCACTGGACATGAATCCAACCAGAACCTTAAAAATCAATTTAAAAAAATACCTGAAATCTGAATCGAACCAAATCTTAATCCGACGAAAATAGTCCAAATAACTATAACCAGATACGAACAAGACTATATAATTTCCATGGACATAAACCCACTCCAAACCAAAAAATTTGTAAAAAAAAAAAATCCCGAAATTTGAACCAAACTTAATCTCAACCTAACAAAAATATTTCAGTGAAGTATAACCTCATTGGAACTAGGTAAAATAATTCCCATATAAGTACAACCCGACCCGAACTTAAAAATCCCATTTGAAGGAAAAAAAACCCCCACGAAATCTGAATTGAACCTAATCTAAACTGAACAAAAATATTCCAAACAACCATAACCGTATCCGAAGAACACAAAATAATTTCCATGAACATGAATCCAATCCAAACCTAAAATTCGGATGTTCTACAAAACATAATGCGCTAGCGGTGGAAAGTGAAACTAAGTACTTAGCGCGAGATGGTTAAAATATTTCGTTTACAGTTAGTGTTAAATTAGAACTTGGTTACGGTTAGGTAACAGTTAGGTTGCAATTACGTTCCGGTGACCCTTTTGTTATATTTATTTTCCGGTTAGGTTACAATTAGGTCATGGTTAAGTTACAGTTAGGTTAAGGTTAAGTTGCGGTTAGGTTGTGGTTAGATTATGGGTAGGTTATGATTAGGTGACGGCCAAGTTACATTTATGGTATATTTAAGTTACAGTTAGGTTACTGTTAAGATACAGCTAGGTTACAGACAAGTTATGATTCCAATACAATTAGGTTACGGTTAGGATTTTATTCATAGAATGAACATTAAGCATGTTTGATAAAAAATATACACCTATTTTTGTAAAATGGCTCTGAAATTATAATATTATATACTAACCTTTTAGCTAAACATCGAGAATCGATTTCTTTCACGGTATAGTCGGATTTAAGAGTGATATATAATTAGTTTGAAATTCAAAATATTTCACTTGGGATATCTATGTGAAAAAAGTATTTAATTAAGTCACTTAGCAGTAATTTTAAGGATAAATATCAACATGAAATCGTTGGACACATATTCCCTCCTGCGTTTCCCATTCCAGTCATTTTGGGTATTTTCGCAGCTAAATATTAGTTACTTTTAAAACCAATTTTTGACACAGTCAGGGGGCATGTATTTAATATAATGTACACTGTAAAAAATTTGACCGTTTTGCTGTATCATCACTCCCCCGCTTTTATAGAATATATCTCTTTTGACCTATGAGAATGCTCCAAAATAGGCTGAAGTAATCATTTTCTATAAAATTCTTCAATATAGCGGTGGAGTGACGATGCAGCAAATGGGTCAAACTTTTAACAGTGTATTTACACATATTTCAAGTTAAAGATAAAATCATAAAAATTTCAAGTTCGTTTAACATTATTATAACGGACCCGGGCAACGCCGGGCGGGTCAGCTAGTATTTAAATAAAACACATGTAGAACTATATGTTTTCTTACAATTGATAAAGGGCTATGGACATCAAATGATTCAAACTTCTGAGTTAGAAAAGATTATGGTGGTAAATGATTATGAATGTAAAACATTGTGATGCTCTACGGTTTTAAAATATTATATTTTAAGCACTATGGGAATGTATAAAAACGTGTGTCTCTTTTTTTCCGAAATGCGTCTTTTAAGTTTTGATAGATTTTCCTATTTTAAGAAAAACTTTAAACGTTTGAAAATAGTGTAACAATGTAAACTTATTTCTTTAAAAATATCTAATGTTATAGGTCTTATCTCAGTGAAAAAATCCAAATTATGGAAAATATGTTCTTAAAATTTATAGGTTTTTCAAAAGTTTTTAAAACAGATATTTTAAATTTTACTCCTTTTATGCCAAACTGAAAACTGCTTGTTATTGTTATCTTCAAAAGGTATGTTTTTTGGCACGAAAAGAAATTTTAGGGTGATATATTCAACATTTTTTAGAAAAATGTACCGAACAGATATAAGATTTATAAAAAAAATCAGATAGGTAAATTTACAAATTTAATTAGTTCTTAAAACCAAATTTATTGATGAAATTATATTTCGTTTGATTTATATTTAGGCTATAATGCGTATATTTACTGCCTATCTCGATTATCCCTTCATTGCACCATGTTATAATTCTAATCATATATATTATAAAGCAGAAGTTCTGAAACTTCCAAACGAGTGTTTTCAAAAATTACCCGATGGATCTTTTTGCTGATTACATCATTCGATAGGAAATATTTTTGTGGAGGTTTATGATACAAATATACAGGGATAACTCTAATTTTTCGTAATAAATTTCGTATTTTTCAGTTATTTTTGACGGAAGGGTTGCAACAACTAATTTTTTGTCGATAATTGTATTTAAAAAAAGAATTGAAATGTTTTCTCTAATGGAAAATAATATAAACATTTCGAAAATAAAAACTGTTAATTCATTGATTTAAAATAAAAATGATAAAAAGAAAAGAATCCGTTTAATGCAAAAAAATATTATGAAAGGAAAATATTTATCTTTAACGAAAAAAATATTTATAATATTTAAAAAGTAACTCAATGTGAAAGAAAGTTTTGAAGTGACACAATATTTGGCTATTTATTTCTTTCGAACCAGATTAAAGAAAACAACATCTCAAAAATTTCATTAGGTAAAACATAAATATTTTTTTTTCTTTCTTCTTTTTAAAATATTTTTAAATCTAATTTTCCCGTTATGCGTTTTACAGAAGAAACTCGCAGAATTATTTTTTTAAAAAAAGGTTCTAATTGTTATTTGTATGTTGTTTGTTCAATCGGGTGTTTCAATCTACTTTTGTCGCCAATCAATGCGATTCTAAACAAAAAAAAGCACAAGACGGAGCGATGTTCGCAAGAACTATTTTTTTTCTCTCTCTCTTTTAATGAGTGAGAGCATTTTTAGGGAAAAATTTTACATTTAACTTAAATACATATATAACAGTTAATACCACATAAATTGAATAATATTTAAATTTTAGGGTAAATGTCTTTTCACATACATAGATATGGTAAAATAATTTAACTGCAACTTAAAAAAAAAAGGCACAGATATCTCATACGCACTACATTGGTGCGATTTGTCTCTTACGCCATTACCATATATACATCTGGGTAATTAACTGACGCCAAAGTGTCATTATTTTGCTTGATATGGCAACCCGGATGTTATTGTCCATTTACAATTTTTTTCTTTTTTTCCCAATTATATAAACTATTTTAATCTAGGCACATTTGTCATACATGCGCCACATTTGCGCGACTGCACTAAAATGGCGATTTTATGCCTCACTTGGTAACCTGGCTGTTGTTTATTTACTAATAAATTTTTATTATCTTTTATTTTATTTTTTAAAGGATATAAATAGTTTTGTTTTATAATTATTAACTAAACTTTTTAAAATTTATTGTTATTTTCTATTTAAAATAACAGAAAATAATTGTAAACTATATATGTAAATGATATTTGAAAGCAAAATTTTCTCCGAATCGGCATCAGAAGAAAAAAAACGCACCAATGTGGTGCTATATGTCATGTATACATTTTTTTCACTATACTACAGTATTTAAACATGCTGTATAAATAACGATTATTGTTTTTTCCAAACATGTTTGGCACAGATATTATATACACACTGAGGTATCTGACTATCGCCAAAACGGTGTTATTTTGCCTGATATGGTAAACCAGCAGTAGTTGTTTCTGTATTAATAAATTATTTATTTACTTTCAGTTTCTTTTTAGAAATTCTATAAATTGTTTTGTGCTATAGTAACTTTTTTATTTATTAATATTTTCGTTTTAAAATAACGAAAATTAAAAATGCACATTTCTTTGCTATTCTAAAACGAGGATTTTGCCGCATTGGTATTGGAATGAAATCTTGCAAATCCGGGTTTGTGCCGGAGTTTTTTGTGAAACATGATATTTTCAAATGTAAATTGAGAGCTACTTGATTAACACGTCGGCCAGTTTCGCCAAACTATTCAAATTTACATAAATTCATTTTAAATAACGAAAGAACAATAAACATAAATAAAAAATACAAATTAAAAGTCGAATTAAAAAGCACTTATGAAGTAAAAAAAATACATGTATCACGTGTAAGATCAATTGCTATCATATTTACGATCATCGATTATTGACATTTATCCCTATAATCTGCTATTAATTTTTTTCTCGACAGAATAATCAAGTAGTACCGTACATTGTACAAACTCCAGTTAATATAACAAAAATAGAGCTAAATAGCTAAATTTAGGTGCAAATGCACACACCCATGTTGTAAGAAAGAGGCACAAATGTCATATATGCACCACATTGGGGTGATACATTTCTGATGCCACTTTAACGGAAACTTCGTTTTCAAATGACAGATACATTTCTATTTTCTATTTTACTTTTCTGTGTATAGAGCATAACATTTTGTATCATTTTAAAATGCAAATGAAAGTAAATAAATAGTTCATTAATAAATTAAAAACAAAGCTGGATTACCATAAGAGGCATAAAATGTTCATTTTGTTTCAATCACGCCAACGTGATGCGTATATGACATCTATATCAAGAAATGAATTTCACACATTCAAAAAAACATTCACCTTATTTTTCTAAGGAAAACTTTAACTTTATTTATGAGGCTGCATTCCAAAAACGAAACACTGTAATAGATTTGTCAAGAGAAGATGAACGTTGCGAAATATAATGTAACATTGATAGAGGATGTATTAAGGTTTCCACAGATACCCATATCCTCAAGTTGAGAGGTTTAGAGTTCAAAAACTATCAAATGAAAATTAATCACTTGAAAATTGTTTAAATTCAATGGTCAATCTCTGCGATTATAGTGCTCGCTATTTTAGAAGTATGGTGAATAGACAATATTTTAATTGCTCTTTTCATAATTGCTTCATTTATCTATCAAACTCTACAATAAATGGTCAACTGAAATATATTTTTTTCTTAAAAACCCGAATTTTATCTACTTAATAAGACAAAATATTAGTCATATTCATATTAATGAATTTAATTTTTAGCTGATTTCGATTTAATTTTCATTCCAAAAAATATGAGAATCCGTTTCGCTAATTAATAAAAAAAGTTTCATCAATAATTAAATAATGAAATTCAATAAAAATGCATTTTTTTATTGAATTTTATTTTATTTTATTCTTATTTTGAATTAGTGAAAACTATAAGATGGTAATAATTGTTCAAGATATTTCCTACCGTTAAAAATTATTACATAAAGGGAGATTTAACTATAATCGGTAAAAATAAAGTTTTTTTTTACAACAATTTCTTCACAATGATTTGGTGAAATGAATAATGTAAACAAAAACAAAAAAACTACATAAAGGAAGAATTAACAATATTCGGTGAAAATAATAGAGTATTTTTTTCAACAATTTCTTCACAATGATTTGAAGGAACGGATAGTGTAAACAAAAAGTATTAAAACATAAAATAAATAATCTACGCTATAAATCATAAACATTTTTTGTGCTTCTTAAGTGATTTTAATTTGCTAAACTTTGTCACATTTTTCTAATTAAATTCCATTCGTGATAAGTCTAGTTATCTTATTGTTTTGTGTCAGATGCATAAACAATTTCTTTAACCGTAAGAGGGCAAAAAATGCAAAATATTTTCTTTCGCTTTTGGGAAGTTGTTTTGTGTCAGAGGATGTAATTTTGAAATATAACGTTTCGTGCGAACAATTTTGTTTGTGACACGCATAATAAATTTAAAATTAAGTGTAATTTTTTTAATGTGTCATAAAAATGTGGGTTCTTACATGTTCAACTATTTTCTTTTTTAAAGCATGCGTTTTTCTGCAAGCGTTTATAAATTAACAATACATTAATGTTATTCACATTTGTCTTTAAAACATAAACTTATTAACATTAATTCATTCGCAATTTTTTTTAATAATTTGAAAAATGTATATTGCAAATTTTAAAATGATTTTAATTTTTCTATCATCTATTTCAATTCTATTACACAATTAATTAACTCTGATTAACTAAGACTGTATGTGGGATCCTAAAAAAATAATGTTAATTATATGTTCTGTTATTTAATTATTTTCTTTTCATCTCTTAAAATTAATATCTCTCTTGCTAAAATAAATTAAGAAAGCGAACACGGACGGTATTAAACCCATAATTATTCACTATTTACACCAGTTATTGTCAACAGTCCCCTTATTTATCCTTTAAAAAACAATTCTTTATAAAAAAAAACAATGCGCATATAAATTGGTAACTTTACACAAATTATTTTATGAACCTGTGTGACAAATATTTTTCATTTCTTTTAAGTACCACTTATTATGGAAATGGGTCAAGAATGTTTAATTCCGTAACTTTTATAACATCAAAAATTATAAACAGCGATTTAACAATCTATAGCGTAAATATACATACCGTAATTTCGGTTGTATAAGCCGCAGATTAATCAATTCTTTTTCGACCCAGAATTTTTTAAGAAACAAATATAACTAGTTAGATCGCCATAAATATTTGTCTTCAATCACTAAATAAGATTTCTGGGTCTAAAAAGAATTGTTTGAGCCGCGGCTTATACACCCGAAATTACGGTAATTAAATTCTAGGGTACATTGTGCAATAACCGTTTTAGAAAGATTTTGTTTTCAACTTTGTTCTATAATTTTTTGCTTCAAAATTTCAACATTAAAAAAGAGTGTGTGTGTGGGGGGGGGAGATAATCAAAACCATGAGAAGGGAACAATAGACATGGGTCAAGTCACTTAATATCTGGACAGTTGAATCCTGACAGAAGATAAATATTTATTTACGATATAATAGATAGCTATTTACACTCTACCAGTCATTAAATGTCTAGTTTTTAAAAGCTTTGGCCCACATCAATCTTTGACGTCATACTCTATAACATCACATTATAAATAAGTCCAGTTTCTTCCAAATCTTCGAAAAGTTTTGCATTCCGTATCAAACTGATAGATTTTTTTTAATTCTTAATGTAGTTTGTTAAGGCAAAGAAATCTAATCAGTTTGGGTCAAGTTAGAGTGTTACAAGAAAATTTAATAGGAATGAATAATAGGTATTATTAAGAAATAGTTATTAGCGAATAAGACAGATAATTAGAATAACTGAAATGACTATCGCAAAGTAGAAATTTTATGTAACATAAATACATATAGATACCATGTACATAATACTACTATATATATTTATATAGTACATATTATCTACAAATTAATTACAACCAAGATTTAAAAATAAAACAGCAAAACAAAAATACAACTTTCTTGCATAAAGCAGAGTGATACATTTAAAATATGAGAAAATAAAAATTATTTTTCTGCAATAAATTTTATAATCATGCTAAGTTGGTTTACAGAAACTGGACATTTTACGCCTTTATAGCAATCCTTGATTTAAATTTCATCAATTTCTAAATATACAGGGTATTCCATCTAAAATTCGACCGACTAATTCAGAAGAGTGATAAAAGGTATAAAGAGAATGAAAAAAATTTCATAAAATATGACATCGCAAACCACATATTCAATCTTAAATACAAGGTGTGTCAGCCTAACCGAACTTGCGTTGAAAGTAATAATTTTTATAAAAGTGAAAATATTACAAAAATAATGCAACGGTGTATACGCTATTTTACATGAAAAGTTGTGACATTACGAAAAGTCTGGATATACAAAACGCTCAAGTAGTGGATCATACCGTTTGAACTGAAAATCGCGGTCCAAAATGTGAAGGCTCAAGTGCATTAGCTGAAGAACATAATGAAAACGTCTACGACTTTTTCGATAATATATCATTTAGACTGCATTAGACAAAACTGTCTAATTAAGCGTAAACATTTCTTAGACAAAATTGTATATTTATGAATGCTTGCCCTTTATTTTTCACAGACAACAACCTTATTTGTTGAAAAACGGTCTGATCCAATATAAAAGCTGCCTTATCCTTTAGATACTTAAAAAATGAAAGACAATAAACCTGTTCTTACCGCTCTAGCTCATCTGTTAGACAAAATAAGATACAACTGCATAGTTATCTTTCCGATAGTGTGTTACACTTTATTTTAGTTATGTTCCAAAAAAAAAATTCACTTATCCGCCACAGTCACATATTTTTAACTCGCCAAATAAGTGATTCTGTGATGATTATCAAACGTACTACGTGCTGTAGAGCACTAAATAAATTGTTATTGCGTTTTAAAGTGCATTAAAGTGTCTGTTTTAGGGGCTGCACAAAATGATGGAACATCTGCTAAACATGGGTATGAATGGAGCATCTGCTGCAGGCTTCTGGCGGAAATTTTACAGGGATATTTTATAACAGTATACAACAAAAATATGAATGTCTAATAAAGTTTTATAGTGTTCTTCTGCTTTCTGAAATTTATTGTCGTCAATGCAATTTAAGTTAGCGAAAACACCCTGTATGTTAATAAAAACGTGATTTTCTACACATTTTTTTTTATAATTTCTCATACACTTTCTGCCTTCTCTCACCCCTCTTAATCTGTCGATCGAATTTTGAAATAGCTAATATAAATATAAAAATATGTTCTATTAAAGAAATAAAAATGTGAAATTACAAAATATTAAAAAATATATATTTCAACAAATGTTCTATGAAAGGAAACAAAATCTGTTATTTAAAAATAAGACATAATTCATTAATTTTTTTTAAGTATCTTATACTTCGTTTGTTATCTCTTTTAATACATTTTGCACAGAAAATTGTAATTTTTCTTAACTTTCAAGTCACATTCTTAATCTCAAATCAGAAGGTACATTGTCGAGGAATGAATTTATTTTTATCTATATCCTAAATCTTTCATTTTCAAAGACAAGACATTTTAATTAAAATTATTCTTTGAAAATCTATTTATTTAAGAGAAGTTGTGCGTCAATATTTCAAAATTATACTTTCACTGATGCAGAAAACAAAATGTGTTTTTTGCACCTGTGTTCAAAAACAGTTAGCAATAAATAGAAACTCGAAAAAGAAAGAAATTTCAATTATTTCAGTGACATTTCTGAACTTTTGATAAGAGGTTTCAAATCTTTTATTCCATAAAGAAGATTTCGATATATTTAATATTGTGTATTATAAAAGACATTCCAACAAAAGGAAACTACCAGCTATCCTCTTATTTCTTTTTAAGATTAGATTTATGGTAAGATCTTTCATTATTAAGCAAACAGTATTTTTAGCTAATTAAGAAAACGTTAAATTTACACTGCAGATGTTAGGGAATGTACATTTTATATTCCTTTAGTATATATCAGGATATTATATATCCTGATACATGTATATTAATACAGGCTAATTTTATTATCTATTATTATCTATGAATTATTGTATTTACTATATTAAAATTATAATACATGTATTTATGTACAAGGTTAAAAACTGCTTTAACAAAATACGAAAATTTACATTAAATGACAAACAATTTTCAAGGAGAAACTGTTTTTTATGTATAATTATTAAAATAATTAGAGTATTGTACCTATATTCATAATAAACTTTCTTTAATTTCCATGCATTTTTATGATACTATGAAATATAATTTAAATTATAAAAACTATGGCCAATGAACACAACATTGAAGCTCAGCAATTTCAAATTATAACTAACAATACGTTTTGCGTCACTCAAAAAAATACACTGCATTTACATTAATTTAACCTTCTCAACGCCGTAGACTGATAAATTCATTCACAAAGATGCAGGTTTCACTTCAATAGTAGTAGTATTTAAATTAATGTAATTCTAGAAATCTAATAGTTTTTAAAAATTCCATAGCGAAGTGGGAACCTCAGATCCTATCTACTATATATGTACTCTGATTGAGGCCTGACATCTAAGATATCACCCTTATACCCCCGATTCCTGACAAAAAGGAATGTTATCTTGGCGAACATTGCTGGCAAAAGTAAGAAACATATATGATTATCTAATATTTGTTTTAATCCTAAGTGTAGTAAATGTACATGTTATACACTATATTTTGTATACTAGATTGGAGGAGCCTCTGTCTCGTTCGTATTTCTTTAAGATTGCATAAACTTGAGATAAAGAGGTAAGGAAAAATTCGCTTACCTCATTTATGGTCCCCACAGATCACACAAGGCACGAATGAAGATAAATCCATTTCATTGCAACAGCGATGGGCTTGCTGTATAAGAATACTAAAATATACTGTTAATAATGTATTGTGATTTATTTCAGCACACATAACGAAGATAGATAATTTTTCTTTAGATTTAATATTTTAATAGAATAAAAAACATTATAAAATATCTTGATTATTATAGTTTAAAACTGGAGAGAGAAAAATACATCTCTCCGTCTACATTTTTCGCATCAAACTACATAGTAAAATATAAAAAGTCAAAGGAAATCAAAGTTCAAAAACATCTACAATTCTTTTAGCGTCCGAAAAGGGAAGAACAATGCAAAACCGCAGAGTGGGGGAAATTAGGGCTTCGTACATATGAAATAAAATAAAAAGTCTTGATTAAAGTGTCTGAATTCTTGTTTCGTCGATTCTTATATTTAATATCCCCGCTGAAACGGAAAAACAAGTGTCTGTTCATATGTTGAACAGATTTTTAAGGTGTAATAGAAATTGAGCTTGGGAAGAGGTTTAGTTAAAATATCTTCTATCATCGCAGCAGATTGAAGATACTGTAGCTTTATTATTCTTTCACTAAATTTATGATCAAATGGTATCGAATGGAAATATGCTTTGTCTTAATGTGGCATTTGTTAGATTCTGCTTATTTGATGCAGGACCGATTGTCCTCGTATAAGGTGATTGGTAGTTTCTCTTCGAGGTTAAGTTCCTTGAGTAGTTGGAGAATATAAATAGTTTCGTGAGCTGCACATGCGGCTGCAACATATTCAGACTCAGCCGATGATAGAGCAATGCAGCTCTCTTTCTTTGAAGACCACAAGATTGTGTTTTTCCTATTTTGAAAAGGTTTCCTGATACAGACTTCCTGTCCGATCTATCATTGGCCCAGTCCGAATCGGAATATACTCTTAATTAGTTCCTCTAAATTAGTGTAAGTTAATTTTAAGTAAATTGTTGTTTTAAGGTATTTAATTGTTCTTTTAACTGCTTCCGAGTCTTTAACCCTTGGATTTTCGTTTTTGCGGCTTAAAATGTTTACTGCTGCGCAAATGTCTGGTCTCGACACAGTCGCAATATAAAGTAGAGCCCCCACTGCCTGTCTGTAATTCGTATTATTCGGAAGAAGATTTTCATTATCCTCTAATTTTACATACCCGGGCTCCATCGGTATGTTCGTTGGTTTCGAGTTTTCTAAGTTGAATTTATTTGCTAATTCATTGATTTTATTCATTTGGTCGAGTGTCATTGTGTTCTTGTCGGGTTTGTTTATGTTTATCCCTAAATAATATTTCGCCTCACCTAAATCAGTAACTGGGTATTCTTTAATTTTTTTACGAGTTCGTCAATATTTTCATCTTCCCCAACTATGTGGAGATCGTCAACATAAACAATTAGGTAAGTCTTTGAGCTATTGATTGTTTGTTTGTATAGACATTTATCAATCTGAATTTGGTGAAAACCTAATTTTGTTAGTGATTTGTGCAATGTCAGGTTCCACGCCCTGGCTGCCTGCTTCAAACCATAAATGGCCTTTTTAAGCCTACATACCTTATGCTCCTCTCCCGGAACCACATAACCCTCAGGCTGATGCATAAACACGTCTTCTTGTAATTCCCCATGTAGGAAAGCAGTCTTAATATCAATATGTCTTAAGCTCAAATTTTTATATAATGCCATTGCTATGAAACTTCTAATTGTCATATGAGATGCGACTGGCGCAAAGGTCTCGTCATAATCAACCCCATATTTTTGGGAAAAACCCCTTTTCAACTGGTCTAGCCTTAAATTTCTCTAACACACCCTGGCTATTGTATTTAGATTTAAACGCCCACTTGCAACCGATTACTTTTGTCCCTGGCGGGGCTTCGACTTATTCCCACGTATCATTTTCGCGAAGAGAGTTCATTTCTTCTAAAGTCGCTTTTATCCATTTTTCCTTTTCAACCGGGTTTTGCATATTTTTTGTATCGTTCCAATTTTTCGTGTCTTCTACTTTGACATTATTTGTTAGGAAAGCAAACCTATCAGGAGGAACCCCCCTGTTCGATCTGTTTGATCTACGTGAGACGATCTTCGTGGTGTCTGAATTTGAAATCTGTCTTTGCTCTGTTTCTTCGGTACATACATTATCTTCGATCAATTGCAATTTTGGTTGCAAATTATCATTATTAGGCATTTCAATAGTTTTATTCGACATGCTATTTTGGGTTGTGTTTCGACCTTCATTCTCTAGAAATTTTACAGTTCTACTTATTATTATTTTTCTGCCATCCGTACAAATTCTGTAGCCCTTACTCCTACTGTCGTAACCTACGAATATTCCCTCTACAGCGGTATTATCCAATTTTCTTCTAAGGGGTTTCTGTATGTAGGCAAATGCGCGACACCCAAAGGTTTTGATGTTCGAAAGGTCTGGTTTTCGACCAGTCATTTTTCGTAGGGTGTACGGTCGTTGGATGAGGTTGGGAGTCGATTCTGTAAGTATGTTGCGGTGCAGATAGCTTCGCCCCAGAATGAGTTAGGTAAACCACTATCGTTTAGTAGGCAGCGAGCAATTTCCGTCAACGTACGGTTTTTACGTCCGCAACCCCGTTTTGAGGCGCAGAATACGGAACAGTAAGCTGGTGATCGATTCCCTCATTTTTTAAATAACTATCAATTTCCTTTCCTAAATATTCACCTCCGTTATCGGAACGGATATATTTTACTACCCTACCAAATTTATTCGTAGTCATTGCTACATATATCTTGAACTTCGGAAAAACTCCATCTTTATTTCTCAATAAATACGTGACAGTAAAACGGTTAAAATCGTCTATAATTGTCAATAAATAGTATTTTCCCCAATCGTCGTTGTTTGCATGGGCCCGCACAGATCAGAATGCACTAATTCTGTGGGCTCTGTAGCTCGAAAACTAGCGACTTTGGGGTATGGATCACAAGTGCGTTTAGAGATGATGCAAGTTTTGCATGTATTGCCGTGTTTACATTTGTCAGTTTCAATCCCTAACGCCATGTCGTTGTTTAATAATTCCTTAGTATGGTTAACGTTTTTGTGGCCTAATCTTCTATGCCATTTGTGCAAGCAATTTTTATTTTCGCATTTATTTATAATATTTACATTGTGAGATATATTTTGTTTTATTTTACATTCATACAAATTGTTGTTTCATAGCCCTTGAGGTATGTGACACCTTCGTGAGTTATTTTGCAAGATTGTTTTTCAAATATGGCTTTACAACCATTTTCTGTGGCCCTTTTTATAGAAATTAAGTTCGTTTCTATCTCTGAAACATACAATACATTTTTTAATGTTATCGTTCTGTGAGTGTTATCCGACATTACTGTATCTAATTTTATAGTCCCGTAACCCTCAGAGTATAACTCTTGACTATTCGCAATTGTTACACTACAAATATTGTCATAAAAATCATTAAATTTATTTCTATCATTGCAAAAATGAGTTGAGGACCCAGAATCAATTACCCATAATTTTTTTACATTATCCCCCCAAAAAAATGTAACATATTTATTATTGGGTGTTTCCTTTTCGATATTTCTACTTTTGTTTGTACTCGCACCTGCATTGTCTTGAGAGCATATAGCCGATTTTTGTGACTGTTGGGAAATCTATTATTAAATTGTGGTTGTTTTGAAACATTTTGTTTTTATTTTTCAAATGCCAGCATTCTTCTATGTTGTGGGAAGTTTTTTTGCAGCATTTGCAAAATTTGATTTGATTTTTGCTTGGTGTTTTACACCTTGTACACTGTGTGATATGGTTCATTCTCAGTTTTATTATCAGTTCTTTTTAGATATTCGTCAGTGAGTTTGCTACGTATAAACGTAGCAAAGTATTTGGTAGCACTAAGATCACGTTCATCCCTAGCCACCAATGCAGTTATGAGAACATCGTAGCTGGAAGGCAGGGAGCACAGCATCAATGCTGCAAGATGTTGATCGTCAACAGTTTCGCCTATGGCAGCGAGTCGATCGCGTATTTCATATATGTTATTTAAATGTTGTATGAGGTTGCCATCTTCACTTAATTTTGACGAATACACTTTTCTGAATAAAAAAAGTGTGCTGCTCAAATTGGTCCTTTCATGGACATTTTTCAAGGCAGTCCAAATATCACGCGCACTTTCTAAATTCTTTACATGTATAACTTGGTCGCCTTCTATTGGTAAATTAATAACTGCGCGTGCCTTGTGATTTTGTTTTTAAACGCATCTGTGACGGGATCTGGGGGTTCGAATTTGTACTGCTATATAGACGAAAAGTCTTATATTTTTTATTTTATTTATGTAAATTTTTGTGCTTCGAATTCGGAATTGCTTACTTTTTTTTTTTCAAAACATGGCAGAAAAGAAAAACATTATATTATTTATTTCAATATTTAAATTTTAATATATGTATATATGTATATTATATAAGCACAAAACAAATTCTGTGATGATAAACCAGTAACAAAATGATTTCACTTATTGTCGGTAGCTGTGCGACAAATTCTATTATCTGTAGTAAATATAGATGTTATACACTATATTTTGTATACTAGATTGGAAGAGCCTTTGTCTCGTTCGTATTTCTTTAAGACTGTATAAACTTGAGATGAAGAGATAAGGAAAAATTCTCTTACCTCATTTATGGTCCCCACAGATCACACAAGGCAAGAATGAAGATAAATCCATTTCATTTCAACAGCGAAGGGCTTGCTGCTATATGAATACTAAAAAATACTGCTAATAATGTATTGTGGATTATTTCAGCATTCATAACGAAGATAGATAATTTTTCTTTAGATTTAATATTTTAATAGAATAAAAAACATTATAAAATATCTTGATTATTATAGTTTAAATCTGGACAGAGAAAAATACATCTCTCCGTCTACATTTTTCGCATCAAAGTGCATAGTAAAATACAAAAAGTCAAAGGAAATCAAAGTTCAAAAACATCTACAGTTCTTTTAGCGTCCGAAAAGGGAAGAACAATGCAAAACCGCAGAGTGGAGAAATTAGGGCTTGGTACATATAAAATAAAATAAAAAGTCTTGATTAAAGTGTCTGAATTCTTGTTTCGTCGATTCGTATATCTAATACTAACAACTTCGCGGTCAGTCTTTTTGTCGTACTTTGGGAGGTCTAGAGTGCTCTATCCCATTTCAAAAACTGTTTGTCGCGAAGGGGCAAGTCCAGTGGACATATCACTAAAATATGGTGCATTTCATTTTCTTCTCTCTCTCTCTATGTGTTGCGAGGGGGCAGTCTGTGCCCCAAGGCTGAGTTTAGTCGGTATTTTTTTCTATTTTTTCTGCATTCTGAAAAAACGGACAATTTTACGAAAATACTACTGGTAATCTGAACGCCAGTACAATTTGCTGATTTTTTTCGGAAAAATTCCTATAAATTCCCGGAAAATACAGAAAATGTTTTGGAATTTACAAAAATTTTGCAGTTAAAAACAGTAAATTGTACTAGCGTCGAGATTACCAGTTGTATTTCCGTAAAATTGTCCACTTTTTTTACAATGCGGCTGAAAAAAATGTAATTTTTTAAGACCTTTATAAAGAGAACCAGGAGAGACACTATGCTCTGCAGACATGGGTTCCTTGTCTGAGAATTCATTCTTAGTCATTCAACAGTTTTTAAAAAACTGAGTGTGGTGATTGCTTAAGAAGAGGATAAGATGAGAACACTTATTTTTTGTTTCATCTCAAATATAGGCTAGGTGATCGTATTAATGGATAAAGCACATTGTGTTGGATGAATGCCAGCAAACGACCCAAAAAAGGCAACCATTATAGTTCTTGAATAGTGCAATCTTTAACTATAATAATAATAACTCAAAGCAAAGCTGTAAAAATATAAAATGATAAGAAGAAAAGTTACCTGGAATTTTCTTGGCTGATGAAGACAAATTCAGGTAGACAAATCAATAGGCTTTGACGCAAATAAATGAAGAGAAAAAAAATTGAAGAAGACAAGCATATTTATTTATTATCACTTGTGAAATACTTCATGACTTGAATATTTTTTTATATATATTTGTTATCATGTACATTTTTATATAAGTAGAATTATTATTATTTTCGTACAAAAATGCTCCACAAGGATGATATACATAAGTCGACATATTTTAACACAACCTTTCTTCATGTATGTATTTGTATGCATTTTGATAACATGATAACATTTTCTTAATGATATGAAGACAAAAATTATTTTAGAATATCAACCAAATATTACTTCAGAAGGAATATGCCTGAAAAATCACAAAAGATATTCAATACCTTCAATTGGGGATGCCGTTTTATGCCCAGATAATTATATTTACGCTTAATGGCCGATTTATCATGAAACGAAGAGGAATTAAGTTATGATATATTTTAAGTAGGAATCACATTCTCTGCATTCTCTTCAGAGGAAAAATGAATTCACTAAAAATAATGATATGGAAATCGGTTTGAAGAAACTTGAAATAAATTGAAGAGAGTTCTTTGGAAAAGAACTATGATAAATCATTTATGAAGACAAATAACTGATTTTTATCACACCATTAGAACATACTGAGTAGCCGGAATAAAATGAACAAAGGAGTTTAGATCGCAGCGGCAGAGGTGCATTGCCGCTCGCAGCTTAACGACGATTTTGGAGGATTTACCATCCATCTTGCAGCATCCGCTCAACTGCCTCGGGGCGCGCTCACTTGCCCCGGTGCCGCTAAATTTTCTCGGCATCTACGGAACTTCTCAGCATCACTCTCAACTGCCTCGGTGACACTCAACTGAACTCAACTGACGCTCAACTGAACTGGACTGCTTGGTGGCGCAGAGCCAGGAGAGAGAAAAGAACAAGGGTTACTGTAAACCCAGAATACGCCAAGTTGGCAACGTTCGAATGGGGAGAGCGAGGAAAAAGAAGCCAAGCTACGTTTAAATGTATGGTGAAATATAAATTTAATAAGGAAAAAAATGACAAACTCTTAAAGAATGAAGGCCAAAGAAGGTGGCCAGGCACTTAGCTGGTTAAATCACGTCACCTGTGGATTTGAATTTGATAGGCCAAGGGGAGGGCCCGATTAACCGGAAATACCACCCAAAGAACGATCGAGATAATTCTAGAAGATTTCTAAACCGGAAGGAATGAATTCAAACAAGATTTTACTGGATTAGAACATTCGATAAGCTACGTAAGGAAGAAAAATTTACAGGCGACGATGTCAAAAGAAACGAAATCGAAATAATATTTAAATTGAGAACATTAATAAAAGGAGATGATAGGAAATAAAATAGTTAATAAAATTGAATTAAAACAAAAAATATGGGGGGGTTATCGAGTAACCACCACACTGAGAAATGCTTATTATTCTCAAGAATCATATTCATATGTGTAATAAATTTTTCATTTCATGTTTAAAAAATCTTCTTTTTTCAGCATTTTCAAAAGATTAAGGAGAAAAAAATACTAAAACTTTGTCAATCTGTTTGGCGGTTAAGCGGTTAATGGATCCCATATTTTTTTAAAGTATTTTAAAAATTTCAGCATTTTTAATGTTTTTGGTTCCGACTTACTTCACTAACTGACCACATTCAATCTGCCTTTTACTATCGGAATCTATTGCGTAGTTTATAGCTTCCAGAAATACATACTTGAATTTTAGATAAAACAATTTCTGTTTTTACACGCAACAAGGATATGATTGTTACCTTTGAAAAAAATCTAATGCATAAAATGACAACTGCGGAGAATGTAGACTGAAAGTTCATGTGTTTTTCAGAAATAAAAAAGTGAAAAAATATACAAAAATTCGTTTTAAAATTAACAAATCTGCTTGAAAATGATAAAGTATTCTTAAGTATGTAAATAAAAAATGTTATTTAAAAGTTAAATGAAATAAAAGTTCTGTTTTCTTGAAAAATGATAATATATTCTGAATAATGATAAATAGTTAAAAATTCCTTTAAAGTTTATCAAAATTTCAAAGTTGTGTATTAGAAAATTTTATTCATGTTGTACCTATAAAGGAAAAAAGGTATAAAACCTTTTTCAGTGAAGCCCCTTGGGCGAATATATACTTATATTAATAATTCTGAAAATGAAGAAATATATTCCAAAACTCCTTTTTATTTGAATATAAATTTCGGCATCATCGCTTTCATATCCAATTTGTAAAAAACCTCTTCATTCAATTTCACTAATGCATATCCACTTTGAATATTAAAAACTGTATGTTACTTTTTTTGAATATTTTGTACTGATTCAAAATTGACTTTACTGTTGTTAATAAAATAAATGCACTTATTTTTCTTCAAAAAATGTGTACATGTATATAAGAATATATGCATGAAATACAAATAAATTATCTCCTTTAAAAGTAAATATTAAATGAATTTTACTGAGAAAATTTCGTTCTTTTCATTGGAAAAAATTATATTAATTTGGTTTATTTGTATGTAGCTAAGCAAAAAATATTCCAATTAAATTATAGTTATTTTATGTTATGTTCAAATGGAATAGTGTCATAATATTTCTTCGTATGTCGTCATTTTTCACCGACTACTTAAAACCTCTAACAAGGAAGGTCTCCGTACTGGGCATAATCAGATTTTTTTTAATTAAACTACTCATGTATGTAATAAAGGATAAGTAAAAATTAGCCGCGGAATTGCAGTAAAAAACATGTAAAAAAATATTTTTGAATATGGGAAGTGAAAAGACCAAAGTGTCACACGATTTTGCGAGCAGCACTTTTCCCCTCCAAAAGCAAACCATTTTAATGCAACTGAAAACTTTTGGATTTTTAGAATCCGCATAAATGGTGTTTGATGAATTTAAAGATAAACAATAAAAGAGTTTAACATATTTTATACATATATACCTACATATTAAATTGCATATGTATACATTATTTGTTGCTGTTGTGATTTAATTTCCTCAAAGTATGCTATCCTCAAAGTATTTTTTTTTTTTTTTGTAAAAAGATTATATTATTAGAAACCTGTTTTGATTTTCAATCTTATAACCTTCTTTAAAGACGAAATAATGAAGGAATATATAAAATGGATACAGATTTGTTTGATGTTCATCTTACATTTCCTTCAATATGTTGAAAACTAATCGAATGTGCCAATAACATAACATTCATCTATCTCTATATTTATTAGTACTGAAACTGAAACCTAGATTAAGTAAAAAATTAACACTTTAACCCAAAAATTCCGCTCCATAAACGAGAGTCAAAGCTAAAACCAAACCATTCCGTTTCGTACCACTTATTATTATTATTATTATTATTATTATTATTATTATTTTAATTCTACTTTGACAACAACTGAGAACTTCATCGTTAAGAATTAAAGACACACTCGACAGTTGTATATTTCATTATTATTTTATTGCTTCTCTTGTCAGTCTTATCTTATATTAGTCGAATCCATTACTTCGTGGCATTCCACTTCAGCTGGCCATGTATTCTAGCCAATTACTATATAAGAGCACAGAAGCTTGATCAATTTTTATTTCGTACCGGAAATCTCACAGAAGTCTATAAAATTGTACCTTTCTGATGAATAATATTATTTTTATACTGAAACCTGACATAAATGGTAAAAAATATACTTATAAAGTTTGTTTAAATTCTACATGTAATTTGGAATACTTTCAGATCTTAGAAGGATGAATATAGACAAAAAATGCTAGTGACGAGATAACTTTTTGTAGAATATTCCAAAATTCAACTGCAATCTGCTGGCCGTAGCCAAAAACATTTACGTGAAATTTATTTCAGTCCTATGCATAACTACATACATTATTTCAAAAATCCATTAATGAAAGTAGCACAATCCAGTTTAGGTGGGATATTCTGTTATTCGATATCTTCCCAGCCATAGATAAAAAAGAATAGTATATGAAATCTTATTCCATTATGTGAATATCTTCGTATATTATTCGAGGATAAAAATACCACGCCCATTGTTTTACGTCATCATTACGTCATAAATGCTTAATATTTGAAGGAATTTAGCTATTTCAATTCTCCTAAGTCTCCCATGGGGGGTAAGTGGTTCAAATTGAGTATATAGCAAGCAGATAATGTCGATATGGATAATACCAAGTTTGGTACATTTTGGTACACTCAGTAAAAAGTTATTAGCTTGGTCAACAAGTTGGGGCATTTGTTGATTAAACTCAGATATACCCCCCAGCCCTCCCTTAACAGATACACACTTCATAAATTTTATACAGTAAGGCTATAGTACATAGATTATGTATACCAAGTTTGGTACAATTCCATAAATTAGTTTTTAAGTTATAAATTTTTTTATCTGTTTGGGGCATTGGGGCAGTCGCGTAGAAGGTAATACTACAGAAACGCTCCAAGCCCATTGTTTTACGTCATCATTACCTCATAAATGCTTAATATTTGAAGGAATTTAGCTATTTCAATTCTCCTAAGTCTCCCATGGGGGGTAAGTGGTTCAAATTGAGTATATAGCAAGCAGATAATGTCGATATGGATAATACCAAGTTTGGTACATTTTGGTACACTCAGTAAAAAGTTATTAGCTTGGGCAACAAGTTGGGGCATTTGTTGATTAAACTAAGATATACACACACAAACACACGACCATACAGGCATACAGACACGGACAAACATGTATTTCGTAAAAATATATTTTTTTATAAACCAATAATCCTTCCAATGTAAATGTGTCAAAAATCTAAAGAAAAAAAAGATTGCGAAACTGTCTTTTTTTGGATTGAAGGAAGTGTGATGCATGAAATTTCATAAACTAAAAAAAAAAAAAAAAAAAAAAAAAAAAAAAAAAAAAAAAAACACCTTCTGACTATGAAGTTCGGTAAATAGCCCCGTAACATTAACGTAGATGAAATAGTAACAAAACTTACAATACTCTCCTCCGAAATAGTCACCTCTCATAACTGTGCACCGCTGAGAACTTCTATACATCTCCTGGAAACTTTGCAAGAAGTCTTCTTTTGGGATAGAGTTCAAAAACTTTTTTGCGTTTCGTTGGATGTCAGGAATATCACCAAATCACTTTTCTTTCTGTTTGAGTCGTGGGGATAGGAAAAAGTTTGGAGGATTGTGATCTTTCGAGTATGGTGGATGTTCAATTTGCACCACCCCTTGAGCTTCTTTTGGTGGTCAAAATAATACTATAAACTGATCTTGCGTTAGTTTATTTTCCTGTTCTCAGCTAAGAACCAACACACTAAACAAGCACTTTGTAAAGCACATTTTACACAGAACATAAACGACGCTCAAATGAACGACGGTGGGAGAAGATGGTCAACACCTTTCACTACGTAGGTCTAGAGTTTTATTTCGCTATTGTTGCCGATTTGACCTTTCTGAATTCATTAACCGAACATTTTAGTCATAGGTTGTAAATAATTCAAGTATGTATGAGAAAATATGAATTTTAAGCAACCTTCCGTAAACTTCAGGAAATTTTTTTTTATTTTGAACCCGCGAAATGGTGCATGAAAAATTTTCAAATGAGTAGACCTGCCCGGTATGTGTGATTCCCGGCCGGAGTTTCTACCTTGAAATATAAGCAAATGCAAGGTATTTATTTTATGCAACAAATAAAAAAAGAAAATAATGTCAAAAAAATTCACCTATTAAGATTCACATGTAAACACTTTAATGCATTAGAAAGGAATTTACGTTATTATAGCTTTTTTCTTACAAAGTAAACGTGCACAATCCGTACATAGATAGAGACTTGCAACATTTTTGACATTTTTAGTATTTTTGCTGTTTTTCTTTATGGTAGCATGGGTATTTTCCCATCTTAAATTTGAAAGAAAATTGAACATTGATTTCTATTCGCGAAAACAGATTAACTGAAGAAATAGCACTGGTATCTCACACACATTAAAAATATTTCGCTTTTTTTTTTTTTTTCTGAAGTTTTCCTGAAAAATTTCTTTCTTTTTTAGAAGATGACTTCGAACTCAGTTGCACGGCGTTAGGCTCATTTAATGAAAGATGGGTATGTGATGTAGTTATGTGTAATATATATATATATATATATGTGTGTGTGTGTGTGTGTGTGTGTGTGTGTGTGTGTGTGTGTATGTATATACAGTGTGCCAGGGTGTCCCAGAACTTCGTGTACAAACTTTCAGGGGTGGTAGTAACATCGTTTTGGAATCACAATTACACAGGAAAACATGGACAGAAACGTCACCCTCACTTGTTAACCCGTTCACGAGGTCATTTCTCTATGAAACTTAAAAAAAAAATAAAAAAAAAATAATACAAAATGAACATTTGTACCAAAATTTTAATATGATTTTTCCATTCATTTTGTATGTGAATTGTTTCTCTTTTCTCCTTTGCAAATACATTTTTCTGCAATTTCTGATGTCATTCCTATTTTTCCACATTCCAGCAATGTAAGTGGTTTGTCGGAGATAAAGAAACACAAAGACACAGTTATGACACAATACAGAAAACGGAGTAGAACGCTTTATTACACAGAAAAAAGTACAAGAACTGATTTAATTTTAAATTAAATTTAAAATAATATTTCCTTAAAATAATTTATCATAGTAGCTATTAGAAACTGATAAAATGTGGAAAAATATGAGCGACATCAGAAATTGCTTGAAAATGTATTTGCTAGAAGAAAAGAGAGACATTTCACATACATAATAAATGGAAAAATTCATATTAAAATACTGGTATCAATGTTAATTTTGTATTAATTTTTTTTTTAATTTTTTAGACACTGTATGTGAAAGGGTTAACAAGTTAAGGTGATGTTTCCGCCCATGCTTTCCTGTTTAATTATGATTCCAAACGGTGTTCTTTACCACCCCTCAAAGTTTGTACACGAAGTTCTGGGACACCCTGTATTTATTTAATTATATATATATTTGTTTATTTATCTTGGGTTCTATACGTAAAAGTGAAAACGGAACCATTATAAGATCACCCCTATGTGTCTATATGTTACAACCATTTTACTCTTAAAGTATGTAACATGGAAAGTTTAAAATAGGCAGCGGAATATAGAGTATTGACCAACATATTTCCAGATTATTACACATTCACAAATATATTTAGGAAAAAAATAGGGGATCTAATTATATGATTTGAAAAAAAAATATTTTCTTTATATATTGTGCGGTGCATCTTTCGAAAGCTTTCGTAACGCTGAACTCAAAATTTCAGTTGTTTTAAGTTTATATATTCTATTTTCAGAGATATAGCTGAAAATGTAGGGCAAAAATATGATCACCTGCATGTATAGCCGAATCTACTGAAGCTAAAATTATGAAAAGAAAACAGAGATTGTAGACGTTACTTTTATCCTTACAGTAAAACTATAACGATTACTCAATGCCATGTAGTTTTTGAGAAAAACACATTTTTATGTTACACCCAAATTTTGATTTGCGGATATTCTGCGAAGTTGTTCAGTAACACTGGAGGTACCTGTCCTAGAAGAAGTATAAATATAATCTCCATAATGATTTTTGAAAAAAATCGTCTTAATTAGCTGAGATATTAATCCTTAATGTCACGGACGGTTTGCACATAAACAGTGACATAGGCGACGTACCGTATGCACCATTGGCTTTTAAAACCCAAATAACAACTTTCAATGATATATATGTTTAATGTATGCCAAGTAATAGAATAAATGCAGTAAACGTCAAATTATGTGTAGAACAGACTAACTAATAATGAATCATCACATCAATGCCACAAGAGTCGAGACTAAATAGCATTGAGTGAACCTCTAAAAACGCATTCCGTATCATCAAATGCAAATAAAAAACAGATTGGGAAGAACGCGGCACTGAAGAAGGCGGCATTGAACTTTGCGACCTCCTTCCGATATGTTCCTAGTACAATGTCAAGTTTACATTTTCAACAAGGATTATGTTTTAGTTACACTGTTTGCCTCTTCGTGACGAAAGCCTTTTCCTTCATTTTTAATCTTTTACCACCGATTTTCCGAATCAGAAAATTTTCCGTGTTTGAATCGGGGAAATGATCTGACTAAAAAAGGTTAACTTTACGATAAAAAGTAACTGTTTAGAATAACGAAAGATTCCGAGAACTTTAAGTTGAAAGTATACAGGTTGCTTGTCCCTAAGAGGTTAAAAAAAGAAAATTATTTCTACGCCGAGTTTAGTTTTATGAAAGCCATACCGAATCAGTTTATTATCGGTACCGAATTATTTTCACAATAAGCAATTCAGGTTCACAATAAGCATTTAAAATGAGATTAAAAAAATAGTATACAGAATAGCGGTATTTGATGTTAATTAAGCTTTATATGTCTTTGAACTTTTGCGATATACTAATTCATGCTTTTCCAATCAATATATGTATATATACACATCCCTAAGTTGCACAGATTTACAATTTTTTTATTCTTCTTTTAGCAACATTTTTTAAAATTTTATCGTTAGTAATTTATATATTTATTATGCGGAATTCCAAGAGCGCGAGTTATGCTTACACTTGACCTTTTATTTTAATACAGATTGAATATATTTGTTTACGTAGACTAAAATAAAGATATTAAAAACACATCGGCATAAATCCTGAAGACAGTGACGTTTTTGTGTGAGATTAAATGTCACCGTACAACACTCTTCAAATGTTTTTAGAGAAGCATTTTTTCCATCTAATTAACGAAAAGCAGTATTTAAAATGTTAATTTTGAAGGTTAAAAAATATTCTAAAAACAATGCACTCTAATAAAATAGTCATTTCTTTTTATCTAGCTTTTCATTTTATAATATCTCTACTAATGTAGTGAATATAATAGAATAGAAACAAAAACTTAAAAATAGAAAAATAATTTGCTAAACCTTTTTGCAAAATTTGCATATTTTTAAATTAGAGAAAAACTTCCTTGTTTTTAAATCCTTTATTGTTAAGAGCATTTCATAAGATTAATAGAAAGGCGTAATTACTCTCAATCATAGTCAAGATAATTACGCATAAACGCTTTCCTTTTGTGCCTCAAATAATCGCAAACTCGTGAGCTTCAAGTATTCCTTTGAAATTTTCTAGACGTAAAATCAATAAGGAGATATTTAGTAATGTTCTTAATGGATCTTAAACATTTAGATAATTATAGGTTGTCTATAGTAACATGAAGTTTACATTGTTGGAATTCGTACTCAAAGTAACTATTTTGTTTGCTTACGCGAAAGATAAGAAAAACGATAATTTTCATTTGAGAGAAAATTACACATTTTCATGCATTAAAAATGTAAAAGAAATATTACTTTAGCTTCGAACTTCATATTTTTGATAAAGTGTTTTTAATTCTATTTTTGAGTGCACTTTATCATTGTATTTTCTTTTCAATTTTCTTCTCAATCATATTTAAATTGCATCATTGTTCATTATTATGATTAATTATGAAAACCCAAAATTTTAAGGAAAACCAAGAACCTGCCTTCGCAAAGGCTACATAATGAATTGAAAACTGTGATTACAATAACTTGTCTTAAGATAGTTTCGCATATTCATTTATATTACTGTAAATGTCAATTTATATTAGTGTAGAAAATAAATTTTTATTGTTGTTGTTGTTGTTGTTGTATTGTTGTGTTTTGTTTCTCTAAATTTGCCTAAAATATTATCTTTTCCTTTTAAAAATGTAAACGCACTTTATTTAAAAAAATAGCCCATTAATTTATAATACAGTTTTAAAAATCATAAAGTATTGTGCTATAATTATTAACGCAGAATCGGTTTTAAGTTGCAGATTTCAAGCACATTAGACGCAGTGGCATGTAAAGTGAAGTAGATTAAATGCCTCTTGACCTAGAAATTTATTAAAAATAATCTTAATTT
Organism: Maratus speculifer; assembly: GCA_964019185.1. Taxonomy (NCBI): domain Eukaryota; kingdom Metazoa; phylum Arthropoda; class Arachnida; order Araneae; family Salticidae; genus Maratus; species Maratus speculifer. The sequence goes on along the minus strand of OZ025294.1, from coordinate 160,378,762 downwards.
GTTTCTACCTATTTCTTTAATTTATATCTGCTCCAAAGTTTAAATTACCTTTATTTACAATATCATCGGTAAAATATAAGCAATCATTTTCCTGGAAACTGATCTCAAATAGAAATCAATCGAAAAACTACAATATTTTGTCTAGTTTGCATGGCTATAATGCGTTAAGCAATTTTTTTTTATCTCAAAGTTTATAAATGACGAGTTGAAAATATCAGTTCTAAAACTTATATATCTTAGCTTAGAAGAAAATGCGAATTGATAGTTTAGGATATGTTTTTCTTCAATAATGTCAAAGCACTGTATGTAAATACAGTAAAACCTCCATAACGGACACTCCGAAATAGCGAACACCTCTATTTAACGGACAGTTTTCAAATCCCCACTCCCAAAACATAAATTTTTGTATGTTTAACCTCTGAATAACGGACATTCCGAATAGCGGACAGTAAATTTGGCAGAAAAGAATGAAAAATTATTTTTTAACGAGGAAAAAAAAATAAAAATCTTCTAAATTTATCAGGGCAATATGTCACAAATGTTGTGATCACAGATAAATGTGGGGATGCCCTCTCCTCCTACATTTATCTGTGATCACATCCCTCCCTCCCTCGGATGATTTGAGATTGTATGCTTTTAAGAAGCAGAAAAATACAGTAAACAGTTATACATTTTTTTTACAGAAAAAGATGATTCAAAAGGATTAAAACTACTGGCAGAGTTAAAACTTCACATTGAAAAACAAATTACATGTAATCGCAAGTAAAAGCCAATTTTTGTTTAAAAAAAAAAAAAAAATGTAAGAAACAAAGGATAAAGATATGCAAAATTTTATTTCAGTTTTATTGCTTTAAAAATTATTTTAATCTGGTTAATCATATAATAGAGGTTTTGGGACACATTAAAATCGACTAATGAAACATTAAGCATTGATTTGCAATTTTTAGGTGCGTTCGTAATTATGTAAATACGTAGCACCTATTGTCGGGATTTGGAACTTATTTCATATTCCTTTTCATCCAAACCACCTGTCAGGGAAAAAACTATTGCGCAATGTGAAAAACAAGAAACTCTTTTTTTCTCTCTTACGTAAAGGTGTGGCGCATGCGCCGAACTTTTTTATTAGACTAAGAACATTTTTTGTTTATTAACTTTAATTCTTTTTTTTCTGTTTTGTAGTTCGGTTAGAAGTTTTAGAACTAAGATGTAACATTGAAATTGTCACGGCCATTTGTAAATATTAATGTTGTGTGTGCCTTTTTTGTGAATCCTGTTCGTCCTTATTAAAATATGAAAATGAAGATGGACTTTTGTTTTTTGAGTTAAAATAGTCTTCAATACTTATGTTGCAGAAGAAGGCCTAGCGCATTTGGAGCCCCGATACCCCGACTTTCTCGAAGAAATGGAATTTTATTGGAATTTGGAGGTAAGAATTTTTATGTCTTACCTAATTTTCATGATATGATTTTCTTTAGAATCAACGTGTAATGTTGATAATTTTTTTTTGCGGCAGCTCTGGCTGTGATTATCTAATTTAGGCAGTCGGAGTTGTCACATAAAAGTGGCATCCCCTGCTGGGATCGGGTGCTCCGTAGTTTAGTGAATAAGAAATTAGAAAAAATTTTGTTTTAGAATTATGGAAAAATTACGAAAGTTAAGAACGCCAGTGCGTTCAAATTTCACGAAATTAACTAAAGAAATTGAAGACCTTATACAGGCTAATTGTGATGATTTAGATAGCTTGTCTTCAATTCTAATTAGATTAGAAGTAAAACAAAACGAACTTGTGAATTTAGATAAACAAATTCTTGATAATTTGTCTGAAGACCCAACCTGTAAGCCAGATGCTTTTGATACTGAATATGATTCTATCGATAAATATAATACGATATTTTACGAAACAAAAAACAAATTATCGCGTTATATACAAAAATTAGAAAAAGGTCTTAATCCAGATAATTGCTTAACATTAGATAGCATGGCAACAAGAAGAAAATTTAAGTTACCTAAATTAGAGCTCCAGCCTTTCAACGGTGAAATTAAAAACTGGTTAACTTTTTGGGGGTAATTTGAGAAAATTCATGAAGATAGGGACATAGCAAATGAAGACAAGATGCAATATCTAATAATGGCTACACAGAAAGGATCGCGAACCAGAAAAATAGTGGATTATTTTCCCCCCCCACAGCCGAGAGCTATCCAGAAGCGGTGCAATCGTTGAAGGCACGGTTTGGTAGGACAGATGTTTTAATTGAAGTATATATACGCGAAGTCTTAGGATTAGTTATTAATAATTCCTTGGGACAAGGGCAAAAACTGTCTCTTGTTAAATTATACGATAAAATCGAAACTTATCTTCGGTCATTGAAAATGTTAGGAGTATCGAGCGAAAATTATTCGTCGATTTTATATCCACTGGTCGAATCGGCATTGCCTTCAGATATTCTTAAATTATGGGAAAGACATCTTGGTACTTTAACTGTTAAGGATAAAGATAAAAATCAGGGAATTAATAAATTAGATGTTTTAATGCAATTTTTACAGATTGAAGTTGAGATGGAGCAAAAGGTTAAATTAGGTAAGAGTGGGTTTTCTTTCGATAAAGATGTTTCAGTAAACAGAGAAACAAAATTCGATCGAAAAGATAAACATTTTTCTCTTCCTACGGCGGCCGAACTGTATAATGCGGATGATAAAAAATCGGAAGAACAGTGCGTTTTTTGCGAAAACAAACACCGTAGTCAAAATTGTAGAGCGGTATGGAAAATGACAATAGCGAAAAGAAAAGATGCTTTATTAAGAAAAGGAGCATGCTTTCGTTGCTTCAATTTCAACCACCTAGCAAAAGTTTGTAAAAGGTTAGTTGAGATGGTTAGTTGAGATGGAGCAAAAGGTTAAATTAGCTAAGAGTGGGTTTTCTTTTGATAAAGATGTTTCAGTAAACAGAGAAACAAAATTCGATCGAAAAGATAAACATTTTTCTCTTCCTACGGCGGCCGAACTGTATAATGCGGATGATAAAAAATCGGAAGAACAGTGCGTTTTTTGCGAAAACAAACACCGTAGTCAAAATTGTAGAGCGGTATGGAAAATGACACTAGCGAAAAGAAAATATGCTTTATTAAGAAAAGAAGCATGCTTTCGTTGCTTCAATGTCAACCACTTAGCAAAAGTTTGTAAAACTAAAATTAACTGTTCTCATTGCGGGAAAAATCACCAGCAGTTCATGTGCATAGTAAAGAGTAAAATTAATTTAGGCGAAAATTCTAAACAGGATTCAACTGCTAATAAAGATTGTATGCTTGCGAATACAACTTCTAGAAAACGAGTTTTGCTCCAAACATTGGTTGTACGTATATACAATGGGGATATCGTACGAAATGTTAGAATTTTATATGATACGGGTTCGCAGCGATCGTACATATCGAAATTTGCTGCTAAAATGTTAGGATATAGTAGCATAAGTAAAGAGAGAATAGTGCATAGCTTATTTGGGGGGCGGCAATATGAAGAACTACACGATAGATATTTGATTAATTTGGGAAATATGGATAATAGTTTCCAATGTAAATTTGAGGTATTAGACCAACAAAAAATTTTCTCTGAAATTTCACCTATACCAGAAGGACCCTTTATTAAGGAAATAAAGTGGTACGGAATAGTTTTGACTGATAGAGTCACTAAAGTTAATGATTTATTATATGAATTTTCTCCTGATGAGATACATGTGTTAATTGGTGCAGATGTCGCCGGGAAATTATTTACCGGACATTTAAAACAATTACAGGGCGGATTGGCTTGCATGGACACTCGTTTAGGTTGGACAATTCTTGGGAAAACTGAAGTTTATGAAAATAAGAATATGAACAATTTGATTTTTTCGCTGCATGTCAAAGAGGCAAAAATTACCGAGTTATGGCAACTTGACACTTTAGGAATTCGCGATCCTGTTGAGAAAAAGAGGAGAGAGGAAATAGAATTAGCCACTAAAGAACATTTTCTCAGTAACATTAGAGTAGATGACGAAGGTAGAAGTACGATGACGAAGGTAGATGACGAAGGATGAGGTTAGTCTTCCAAGGATACAGGGCCACCCTCGTTTACCCAGCTACGAAAATATCGCTCGAGGTAGATTAAAAATATGCGTCGATTCGTTAAAAAGGGTAGGAAAATTAAGTGATTATAATCAAGTATTCGATGACTGGTTAGACGAGGAAATAATAGAAAAAGTTGATCAGAGAAAAACATTAGGTAGTGAGCATTTCCTTCCTCATAGAGCGGTGTTTAAAGAAAACTCCACTACAAAGGTGTGGCCAGTTTTCGATGGTTCAGCTCGGGAAAAGGATTCGCCGTCTATAAATTACTGTATTGAAAAGGGGCCTAATCTCGTAGAACTGATTCCTTCTATATTAAATATATTTAGATTAGGAAAAATTGGGGTAATTGCTGACATAAAAAAGGCTTTTTTGCAAATTGGCATTACAGAAAAAGATCGCTCATTCTTGAAATTCCTGTGGTATGAAGAAGGGGACCCTCAAAAAATGATAACGCTTCAACATAGAAGAGTAGTATTTGGCATTTCTTGTAGCCCCTATCTTTTAGGTGCCACGTTAGAATATCATTTAAAAAACGCACCGGAGCAATTTAAGAACACTGCGCTTAAATTGTTAGAATCATTTTATGTAGACAACTGTGTTACGAGTGTTAATAGTAAGGAAACACTGAACAGATTTATCGAAGAGTCAAAAACCCTTCTTAGCGATGCAAAATTCGAGCTTCGCGGGTGGGAGCATAGTTTTCGGGAAGTTTTGACTGGGGAAAAAGTCCCTGTTTTGGGTCTAATGTGGGATTTTAGTAGGGACACCTTAGCAGTTGATTTAAAGGAGATATCCGAAGACGAACGCAAAGTAACCAAAAGAAACATTTTATCGGCTGTACACAAAATATTTGACCCTATTGGATACACGTGTCCTGTAACATTAGAACCTAAAATATTATTACAAGAGTGTTGGAAAGCTAAGGTGACATGGGATACGGAATTACCTATTTCTATCAAAAGAAAATTTGAAAAATGGAAAAAACAATTAGAAAAATTAGGGACTATTGAAATACCTAGGTGTTTTTCTCGGGATGCATATAAACTGCATTCTTTGGCACGTTTTTTGTGACGCTAGCAAAATAGTGTATGCTACGTGTATATTTATACGGTTTGAAGGTGAGAATGACAATTTCTGTCATTTGGTTCAAGCAAGAAGCCGAGTTGCTCCTATGAAAACAATTTCCATTCCGAGGTTGGAATTGTAGGCTTGCAATATTGGGGCTAGATTAGCAAATAGTGTCAAAACGGATTTAAAATTAGATGATATTGACATTTTTTATTGGACTGATTCGGCCAATGCTCTTTATTGGATAAAAAGAAATGAAAATTGGGCGCCTTTTGTTTATAACCGTGTATCAGAAATCCGGTCTTTAAGTGATTCTTCAAAATGGCATTTTATTCCAGGCCATTTAAATCCTGCGGACCTGCCTTCGAGGGGTTGTACCGCGGAGGTTTTAGCCCGAGACAAATGGTGGGAGAGACCACAGTGGCTAAAGAAACCAATTAACGAGTGGGCCAAAATCAGAAATATTTCCAGATTTTGAAATTATAGATGCCGAAAGAAGAATGACAATTATTAGTGCTAACAATTTAGATATTCACAATGAACAAATTTTTACAAAATTTTCATTGGATGAAAAATTAGTTAACATAGTTAGTTGGATATACAGATTTTGCCAAAACTGCAAGAAAGCTAAAGAAGATAGAGAATATAGTATTTTAACTGTAAAAGAGAAGAATGAAGCTGAAAATAAATTTTTGAAATTAGTTCAAGAACAATCGTTTAGTGGCCCCCTAGATAATCGATTAAAATCGTTCCAGATTATCACGGATTCCGCTGGAGTTCTAAGGCTGAAATCGCGTATATTATTGAGAGAAGATACAATGAATTTTCGATACCCTGTCATACTTCCCCATGACCATCCCGTAGTTGAAAAAATTATTAGATCTAGACACCTAAAACTAGGACATGCCGGGGTACAAACTTTAATGTCTAATTTGAGGAAAGATTTTTGGATCTTAAAATTTCAAAAAACTGTAAGAAAAATTATTAGAAACTGTGTAATATGCAGAAGATACGATTTTAAGCCACAAGAAATATCCACTCCTCTTTTACCTGTAAATAGATTTCGAGAAGCTGCCATTTTTGAAATCGTTGGTATGGATTATGCCGGCCCGCTTATTCTTAAAGAAAATAGGAAAATATGGTTAGTAATTTACACGTGTGCAATTTTCAGAGCAGTTCATTTTGAGTTAGCCACCTCTTTATCAACCGAAAACTTTCTATTAACTTTGAGAAGATTTATCGCCCGTAGAGGTAGGCCTTCTATTATCTATACCGACAATGGTTCGAATTTCGTAGGGGCCGAAAATTTGTTGAAAGAAATAGATTGGAATTCAGTACAAAATCATAGTATATCCAGAAAAATTACTTGGAAATTTATCCCACCTTCAGCTCCATGGTGGGGAGGATGGTGGGAGCGACTGATAGGAATGACAAAAAGAATACTCAGAAAAGTTTTAGGAAAAAGCTCGCTAAATTATGAAGAGATGCAAACCGTAATGTGTGACATCGAAAGTATAATCAACAGCCGCCCCATTACATACGTTTCCGAAGACAACAACGATCTTGTACCCCTCACTCCATCCATGTTTCTGCAAGAAGTAAAAGGTAGTGGAACACCTGATATAGATATTTTGGATGCTGAATCGTTGAATAAAAGGCATGCCTACCAACAAAAACTAAGAGAAGATCTTCGAAAAAGATTTCGATCAGAATATTTAGGTCAATTGCGTCAACCAAATAAAAATAACAAAAAAGAGAAACCTTTTGCAATAGGCGACGTCGTGATTGTGATTAGTGACAATAACAAAAGAATCGATTGGCCTCTGCCCAAAATAACTGAAATTTTCCCATCTAAGGATGGACAAGTACGACTTGTCAAGGTAAAGATGAAAAGTGGTGAATTCATCAGAACAACAAGTAGACTAATACCTTTAGAGGTATCACAAAATAATGATCTCATGAGAAGCCATTTCAACGACATGAAAAATTCACGTTCTTCGGACGAACAATCCAATGATCCTTCCAGTGGTTCGGTCATGAACCGAAATTCCGACTCGTTAGTTCATCGTTCAAGATATGGACGCATCATAAAACCGATAGTTAAGTGGAAAATTTGAGTTCCAGCTGAGCCCCTGAAACTCAAAGGTGGGAGGATGTCGGGATTTGGAACTTATTTCATATTCCTTTTCATCCACACCACCTGTCAGGGAAAAAACTATTGCGCAATGTGAAAAACAAGAAACTCTTTTTTTTCTCTCTTACGTAAAGGTGTGGCGCATGCGCCGAACTTTTTTATTAGACTAAGAACATTTTTTGTTTATTAACTTTAATTCTTTTTTTTCTGTTTTGTAGTTCGGTTAGAAGTTTTAGAACCAAGATGTAACATTGAAATTGTCACGGCCATTTGTAAATATTAATGTTGTGTGTGCCTTTTTTGCGAATCGTGTTCGTCCTTATTAAAATATGAAAATGAAGATGGACTTTTGTTTTTTGAGTTAAAATAGTCTTCAATACTTATGCTGCAGAAGAAGGCCTAGCGCATTTGGAGCCCCGATACCTCGACTTTCTCGAAGAATTGGAATTTTGGAGGCAAGAATTTTTATGTCTTACCTAATTTTCATGATATGATTTTCTTTAGAATCAACGTGTAATGTTGATAATTCTTTTTGCGGCAGCTCTGGCTGTGATTATCTAATTTAGGCAGTCGGAGTTGTCACACCTATTGTTGTCGCTCAGTCCGTCCGTCTGTCCGTCTGTCTGTCCGTCTGCCTGTCCGTCCGTCTGTCCGTCCGTCTGTCCGTCCGCATATAACAACGCAAAAACTACCCAACCGAATCGTGTGAAATTTAAAATACATAATTATTACATAATTTTGTCGAGTCATTTCAAATTTTATGAAAATCGGATGGATAGATCACTTAGAAGGACAATCAAAAGGATTCCGTTAGATTACGGTCAATGGGGAAAAAAGTTTCAAACGCATTTTAATCGTTTGAAATTTAAAACGTATATTTATTACATAATTTTGTCTAGTCATTTCAAATTTTATTAAAATCGGATGGATAGATCAATTACAGGGACAATCAAAAGTATTCCGTTACATTACGGTCAATGGGGAAAAAAGTTTCAAATGCATTTTAATGGTGTTACACTCATTTGAACTTAACAGAATTGACATGAATCTATGAAATATGTACTAAAAATACATTTTGTACAATCTGTGATGCAAAGAATATTTATTATTAAATTATAGGGCCACACAAATGTATTCCACTAAACAATGTTATATATGGGGAAACTTTGTTTCAGGGGTGTTTTAATTATATTAAACTACTTCACATTTTATGAATAAGATATACGTTAATGAAGTAGAATAAAAATTACTCTATATTTATACTCCATAATTACTGCATATTTATAGGAACACAAAGATTTCGACCACTATACTATATCCAAAGTACGCTCTACTATATCAGCAAGATCTGAATATTTTAAAACTTCGTTATCGTACGAACGCACCTCATTTGCTACGCTTCACGTGCAATTTCCAACTTGTTCTATCTCTGAGGTTTTCCCAATAGCGGACACCTCCGAATAGCGGACAATTTCTGCGCTCCCAAAGTGTCCGTTATTTAGAGGTTTTACTGTATTACTGTCGTGAATGTTCTTTTCTTACATGTTTCCTTTTTTCAACATTTTTTTTGTTTTTCGTAAACTGTAATTTTGATAATTTATCTCCACATTATTTTATAAATTAAAAATTTCAGTAGATGTTCTGCTAACGATATTATTTTACTTTTTATAAGCACCATTTAATAGCCGCAAAAGTGCAGATAAATACAGTAATTCACCTTATTATAAAAGATTCTTACTCTTAACAATAGTAATGTAAAAGTAGTCGTGTGTTTTTAAAAAGCCTCATTAGTCTCGCTTTGTCTTTTTGCCGACAGTTCCCTCGCACACAGAAAATGTGAAATTAAAATAATTACTTAATATAAAATTACAATTCAATTAAGTTATAAATTTGCATTTTTCTTAAAATATACTTCTTACATGAGATTTGGAACATTGGGAAAAATAAAAATTAGCTGTTATTAGTGATCATTGCACATTATTTTTTCATCAATAGGAAGTTTCTTGTAAGAATGCATCTGAAGGGAAAATAGAGAGGTGTTATTTAACTATGATGGTGGAGTGACTTTTAATCTCAGATACATGTTAGTTCTTCATTTTATTTGCAGAGGAATGTGAATTAAGAAGAGATAATTTATTTCAGCCGTAAAACATCAACACGTGAATATATGCGGTTAAAAAATACAAACAATTGAAAAAAAAATCCGTAAAACTCATAACGGTAATTTTATAATTTCAATAAAAACTGGTTTCATAATTGATAAAGTATATCGCGTGAAAGATTTTTGTAAGAGATTCACAATTAATCACAGATTTATAAAAATGTTTGCAATCACTCTTAGATTTTTTCGAAGAGTACTGCGTCACATTTCCTTTTTTTCACATTTAAAGACTTACTGCTATATTAAAGAAAAGATTGTCTATGGCAAAACTTTAAATCTGTAACAAACTTTTAGTTATTGCTAATTGTGAAACCATCTATGAAATAAAAACAATCATTTTCATGGAAACTGACTTCATTTAGAAGTCAAGAAAAAATGGGCAAGCACTTCAATAATTTTGTAGAGGCTATGTGGTGTCAGCAATCATTTTTTTTTTTGAAAATTTAAATGTGAATATTGAACGAATAAATAGTTCCAGATGTAGTATTCGTACTGATACAATCGATTTAATTGTGGTATAATAACGGTATAGTAAAATATTTCCGCATATTTTGGTTTTATAATGATATGAACACCTCACAATTTTGCAATATCATGGCAAAAATTCATAATTAATTATCAGAAAAATTCACTTTCGCGACAAATAGAATAATTTCACATAATACATAGTTGTAAAAGAAATACCAAACTTTAAATTCATTGAAAATATGAATTATCTAAAAAAATAGTGTTGCAAAATGATATGAGCATTCATCAAACTATCACCAAAGAGCACAGAATCTGTACAGGAATATTTAATGCCACTTTGAGAAGAAGAAATCGAAATATGCAAATTAGTTTAGCTTATAAAAATACTTTGCAGAGAAGGAAATTTTCAAATCTGATGATAAAGTTAGTTCTATTAGTATGGCCATAAACAATCTTTAAATTGGTTTCAGAAAGGGGAAATTGTGTCATTTAGGGTTCTAGGAATTTCGGCTATCGTAAAATAATTGAAAAACATTTTCTAGTATAATATTAAACTATTTTCGATTAAAAGAGGATTATGGAGCAAAGAAGTCACCGAGACATCTGAAAAAAACTATACAAAAAGGGAAAAAAACCAATATAAAAGGAATGAGCAATAGGAAAACAATTTTGTGCAAACTTTCACCAAATCCACAGACAGCAATGTGAAAAAGTACCTTGTCCAAAGAAGTCAAGAGCTCGAAGATGATGAAGTACAAGAACAGACCCTCCCCTCAACCATGTATGATTGAAATGCATCAGCAGAATCGTATAAATAGTACAAAATATCACATGTCCTTAAAGTTAAGTAATATTTTCGAATGGAAAAAATTCAATTTGGATGATCGGGGCCTTTTTTTTTTATATGCACGATATGCGGAAGAAATCAAAACGGTTTCAAAGCAGTAGCAGTGTAGAGGTTAATTCATAGCTTGAGCTGCGGATCGATTTCATGGTAAGATCATTGTTGCGTTCTTCTCTGCTGAATGAATGCATTGACTTACCAAGATCTATCGAAGAAAACTTGATGTGATTTGCTGAAAAAATAGGCAGAACTTTCTGGATGCTGCACTAAGACGGTGCACAGTGTGGTATTTCGCTCAAAAAGCTGGCCAAAAGTCAAAATTTTAAATTTCGCATTTACTTGATCGTTTTCTGGTTGATGTAAGAGGACTATCCTGTGCATATGATAACGGGTTACTTTCTATCTGTAGACACTTCCAATTGTCTGGTATTTTACTTGGAAGTCTTGGTTTTTGCATTTCTCATTTTATGCTTCTGATGTATGCATCATTTTATCGAACGTCTAAAAAATATTTTAAGTCGAACTTCAGAAACATTTTATAGTTTTTAAAGAAGAACGTATATAATCTCTTGCACACATGTATTTTTGTAAATAAAGTACATGTTCATTATGATTTTCAAGTTTGAAACCATAGATTTTTTTGGGTTAAATATTTTAGATAAAATTATTATTTTAATAGGGAGTTAAACCGAGTTCACCAAGAACTCTTGTGTTTTCATAATGTATAAACATTCTAATTAAAAGATATAAAAAAATTGTAATTATTTATTTATTTATTTATTTTTGCATAAATTGGCGAATTCCTATTTTATATAACTTTGAGTATTCTTTACCAATCATTCTTTAAAAAGGAAAAAACAATCATTAATAATTACATTAAGTAATATTGCAAATCAATTGTAAATGAACGGTATTTTCTACTTCTGTGCAATTATAAATTTAATTGTTTCTGCCAGATACTGATATCGTAAATACATAGAATTTGTAGAGAATCTCTTATACTATTTTAAAAAATAGTTATTTAAAATTAAAAAACGAATTTGCAATGAAAAAATAGTTCTCGAAGTTAAAATTGCATTGCATATGCTGTAAAACGTGCTTTAGAAGTCTGCTGTTGTTTGAAAACTGAAGTTAAATGTTAAATAGAATTTAAAAAAGGTGATTTTTTTTTAAATAAGTAAAATATTTTTATATAAAATTAAATGTAGTTATCCGGAAGCTAAACATTAAATTTTCTTTAACAATAAGGAATATGTTTATAGTCTTCTTGCATATATTTTTAGTAATAAAATGTCTCAAAAGGAATTTTTGAAGAAGTAAAAAATATATATCATTATTACAATATCATAATGAAAAAGAAATTTTCTCAAAACATAAATTTTTAGTTCAAATTACCTTTTCTCTACTATTTTTTTAAATTTGACCTTTTAAAATATTAGATATATTGGTTAAAATAGCGTAACTATATTAATTAATACATGTAAAATTAAAACAAAAAATGTTATAAAGAGATCACAGAGTATAATCATTTGTTAATTTAGTTCGAACAGAATGGAAAATTAACAAATGTAGATAATAATCTAATTATGTTTTAACACATATTTAGTTTTAGACAACAGTAAGTTTTATAAGAGTCGAAATCGTCTAACTGTAAAATACACGAAGATGTAAATCGTATGTATTTTCTACTCAATTTCATACTAGCATTTTCGTAAAGATCACTTGAAAATCAGACCTTGTAAAATTACTGGATGAATCATTTGAATATTTTACTAGTCCTATTGGAATGGGTATTACGTGTTCATGTATGTCACAATTTCATGCTGTCGGAGTACCTATGATGAATAGCTAATTTCCGTTATGATAGTCTCTGACCTGTAATCATTTCAAAGTGCATTCACTATAAGTATACATCACAATATATAAGACCTCGTTTGCTTTAATATGCATAAATATTTGATAGTAAAGTTTGGAAAAATGTTTTAAAGTATATTTTAGATTTAATTTTTCTCTCCGTGTTTACAAATATTTAAATTGCAGTTATCAAGTGGAAAATAATATATATTTTTTTCTTTTTTACTCGCTTACTCATTTTAAATGTAATGTCGACATTTGGAGTGTCTTTTTTATAAATGTATATGTTTTAAAATAATATTTAATAATATTTAATAACTACACATATTTTTTGTTCACTTGTATACAGAATGATGACATTATGAGTTCTGGCAATATCTCCAGAAACTTAAAAAAATTCTTAGGGATGATATTTTTTTAATAAAATATTATGATTACTCCAGACAGCGTATACTCAATTGAACTAGGTATGTCTTAATTTCTGTTGTACAACATTTTCCTATTAAGCTAACTATGCCTGAAGCAGAAATTTTACAGTATCATTAAAATAAATTGAAATATTTCGAAATATGTCGGGAGATTTTTGACATATTACTTATTTATTATGACATAGTTATTTATTATATTTATTTATTATAACTTACTACTTTTGACATAATTATTATTAAAAATCTTGCTGCATTCTAAAACTAGATAATTGTTCCTTGTTAAATATATTATAATCTTAATTTCGTACTTTTGCATTCTTTCTGAAATAATTAACATTTAATTATATTCTGTGATGTTTTTCATAATAAGTTCTTTAATATTACAATTGTCTATTAATACAGTTAAGGTTTTTCAATGGAGAGATCTGAGAATTGTTAAGGTCAAATTATAGAGAAAAACAATTTAGTAGAAAATAAGTTAAGTTGAAATATAAGATGTATGTTATTATAATTATTTTTTTGATAATGATTTTGTAAAAATAATATTTTCTTTTTTTTGCCAAAATCTTTTCCCTATCTTTATTTGATATTATATTTAGAGCTTCGTTCATCTGACGAAACCCTATACGTATCTGCCATGTGTATGTCTGTCCATGATAACGTTCGTACACAACAACTATATATGTCACAGACTTTAAATTTTGTGTTCTTACAGCTAAATTCGTCGTGGAATACGAGAAATCATATTTTTTTTAAAAAAGTCTATTTTTTTAATTAAATCCATTTTATCAATGTCATCTGTTATTTTTTTACGATTTGAATTTTAAAAGAGAACATTAATTACAATGTTTTTCGTGTAGACATCCCAGCTTGGAGCTAAAGCATATCACTAATAAACAGGATATCCTTTGTTAAAACTACCGTTCTGGAAGTTGAAATTTCCATATTTCAATGAATTTAATTAAAATACATTTCATATTTTTTCCCAATTTAAAGGTTTATTATGCTACGATCACTGACATTCGTGATATTTTTTGGAATTCAATTTTCTTCCAATTTTTGAAATTGCTGCGATTTATTAATTATTGAGCTTTTTAAATTTCGTTTAGTTAATATTTCGAAATCTAAAATGTTATTTATATCTCCGCTATTTTCTTAAACCTCTGATATCTGAAAATTTGAAAGTTTAGATTTTATTTAGTTATTTTATTTGAATACTTTTACTTTGATTAAAATAAGTAATTTCCTTTTATATTTATTTTAAAATTATTTTTTATGTACCATCATGTAAGATATTATGTATTATGTACCATCAATAACTATAATTAAGAATTTCGATTTATTAATTAAAGGATAATTTATTTTGAAATAATATTAAACAAAAACCTCTGTTCAATTACACTTTCACTTTTTTATCCATTATTCCATTTTTTTATTATTCGAGTATCTATACAATAATTATAATGCCACATAAAACTTAGGTTTTAGTTCAGAATGTAGTGAGAGATATAGAAAGCTTTCTGACAAAATTTCACACAAAATATGGTTAGCATTTTATGTTATGAATTTTATAAAACATGGAGAAACGGAACACTTGATTTTTAAGAAATCAAATTTAAAAATGTTCTTTTAATATTTGATACGCATACAAAATTAATCAAGGATAGCCAATTAATGTTTATTAATGTTCTGTGTAAAAAAGTAAGAGAAGAATGCATAGAAACTTTGTTTAGATTTCTTTTGGATCCTTTTTATTAACACTTTGGGGTCTGAGCTATTTCAACTGTTTATCTCTCTCCGGACTGAGGTTATTTGGTACTCTAAATGGTTTTTAAAACACTATATTTTAATACTATTTTTATTATCAACTTCAATTTATCCTTATTCATAATTAAGGAAGTACTTATATTCACGAGAAATTAATATTATACAAGTGAATTATGTAAAAGAGTATGTTTAATTTATTTTTAAAAAGGTCCTTATATGAAAGCATAATTTATTTAATGTTTTAAAATATCTGAAAACAGATGATATTTCTATACAAGCATTATTTAGCAAAACTTTCTTTTTTATCGTATATTTAAAAGTACAAACAGCAACACAAAAGGTCAATAATAAGCTAAAATAATAATATTTTAAAAAATCTTATAGATGTTAGACAACATCTGAAAAGTCCGCGATTGTATATAAATAGGTACTTTTATCGCATGTTCCGATAAGCGGGATTTAAAGTTGACCCCA
Source organism: Maratus speculifer (assembly GCA_964019185.1). NCBI lineage: Eukaryota > Metazoa > Arthropoda > Arachnida > Araneae > Salticidae > Maratus > Maratus speculifer. The sequence continues at coordinate 160,363,467 of OZ025294.1, read as the reverse complement.
AGAGATTTTAGGGCTTAGTTAACTTCAATGTGAAAAATACCAGTAGTAAGTCTTGATTACGTCCATTATTAACTATATCGTAATAATAATAATATATATTCCACAACGAAAAACTAAGAATTTATATTATAAATAAATATTTTGTTTATAAGACTCTGCTGTATTAATAAAAACATTAAAAATACATTAAATATTTTTATTTACATGTTTCAACTCTTTTTAATCGATTCATCTTCAGAATGTAAATAGAAAATAAAACTACAAACATAATGAACGTGAAAAACTGGAATATATAATTATTGAAATTAAATTAAATATATCACGCGCTTTTTAATTTGGATACTGTCCGTGATCTAGTTAAATAATTATCTTTTAAATTTTCCAATCATTCAATCCATATACTTGGGATGCGAAAAGATAGCGAATAGTTATAAATATGTGATGTTTTCAAATAAATTCCAATGGATTCTCTTAAGAATAATTTTAAATAAAAATTAGTCCTATAAATTAATCTACACTCATTAAAAAGTATGTTAATGTTCTCTTTTTGATTTAATCTGGGCAGAGCTGTTTTTTCCTGATAAGTTTTATATTTGTTATATGTTTATTAGTTAATTTCTAATTATGTACTTTAGTTATAATTTAGTTAACTTCGCCAGAAACGGCAACCTATTGACACTTGAATTTACACCTCAAAGTGTTAATTTGACCATACCATCATTTCCTAAAAATCATAGACATACAATAAAAACAAAATTAGAATCATAAATTATTACTCTTTTAAATAAAGTAATAACATAATATCGATACTTTTCAAGAAAATGGTAATTTTAATGCAAGCAGACACCTTAACACAACAACTAATTATTTATTTGCATATTGGGGGAGAGAAAAAAATTGTATGTATCCGGGTGGTATAATTTAAAATAAGTTCCTTGGTGAGAGAAATGGGTAGATTTTTTAATACCACTATTTTAAATTAAAATGTTTTCTCTATCAATTAAAAAATTTGCGATTAAATCGGATAAATTTTACAATTAGAAAAACATACGTTCCAAAATAGAGAATCATGGCAGCTCTACCAAACATAAATATTGTATGTTTTTCAAAAGGATAATACATACAAGTAATTTTTTTTTAATTAGGAAAATTAACAGTCGATTTTTTTATTGATTTATATTATGAAAATTCGCCAAAATGTTTAAATATAGTTTAAATTTTAATTGTGCCTATTATATGAACATAAAACAGTATGACCTGAAAAAATTAGTTTTATAATAGGCGGTATGCTTAGCGTTATTATAAGATATGTGTAAAAATATGCCATTTTCTCCTAACAAAGTTCTTTCTTTCTTTCTTTTTTTTTTTTTTTTTCTTTTTTCTTTTTTTTTTTTTTTTTTTTTTTTGGTTTGGGGTAAATAATGCTTGATAGAATCTCTCTGATGCACCTGAGCTTCAGAATTTCAAAATTCCAATTATTAACTGAGTAATTAATTAAAATCAAGAGGTCACTCTCATAAAAAATCATCTTTTTCTCAATTTTTTCTCTTTCATTTGTTTACGGTTGGTTGGTTGTGTAAAAATTTTCGCAGAAGTGATAAGAAAGCTGAGATAGAATTAAAGAAACCCATGGAGTAATAAGATAAGTGGAGGTGAAGTAAGCCTCAAAAAAGTTTTGCGATATGAAACTATTTATCGCTCAAATTTAATGTGGCAAACAAAAGGACGTGGAAGAGATTTTGTATTATAAGACGAATTGAAAGAAATGAATTAGAGTTGAAGCATATTTCAAGAAGAAATAGCAAATTTTTAAAATGGTATTTGTTCTATTATTATTTATTAGAATAAATATTCGCTTTTAAAATGAAGGAAATTGGAAAATTAGCAATAATTAAATATCAAATTAAAATTAAATAAGATATTGAAAACATTTGATACGAACTAAAAATTGTATATCTAAAAGTTTCCTTCATTAATGTAATTTTAAATACTTTATAACGTAGATGAAAAATGTTTATGACTTAATAATTGCATGTAAATAAATATTTAAAATATAATGATGAAAACATTCTTTTAAAATCATGTATAAAACTTAAGTAATAAATATTAATCTAAAATATAAATTTCTGACTGCAGACGATTTTAATGTACTAACAAAATAATGTTATATTTTCAAGCAAAACGTAAAAATAATTTTCTATATTGATATTTAAAACACATATGATAAAATAATTAATAAATTTTTACCGGTGAAGTGATAAATTAGTTCTTTTTTTAAAAACGAGAGAAAAAAAATACGGGTTTAAACCTGTTTCAATTGATAGGCGTGTCAAAGCACGTGCTTTTGTTAGTACTTAATTGGACTTAATGTAGGGTTATATCTTAAGCATCATCTCCAGAGATAATACCTCCACTCTATTAATTTCTTTTTACTCTATAAAAGAAACCAATTTGAGATTTTGACATTTCAAAAGTGACTGTTTTTTTTTTTTCCCAAAGACCTTTAAAATTCATAGACTGGCAAAATGTCAGTTTAACATAGGATTTTTGAATATAGCTGTTACGTCAGATCGTTGGTACTTCGTACATTAGAATGTATTGGTGGTTGGCTATCTTGCAGTTAATATATGTATATGTATATATGAGGCTTTTTTAGCAGTTTTTTAAAATCATTGATTAAATTTGAATGCATTTATTTAAGTTAAAATTTTATTAAAACTTTAATTTGTTTTTAAAACAAAAATGAAATGGCTCTTTGACGTACAATTGTTCGAATAGGCAGACGATTCATACACAGTAATAAATTATCAAATAGCAAAATAAATTATGTATAAAAAAAGTCACTAAAAGAATAGTAGCAAAACATAATGTTTAGGCGTATTAACACATAACCCGATCCCAACCAGAAAAAAACAGACCATACTCCGATAAAAGCAAGACAAAAATTTCATGAGCATAAACCCGACCCGAACCTAAAAATTCCATTTGAAAAAAAAAAACTATGGATTTGATATTTGACCCGAATCAAATCCGAATCCCACAAAAATATTCAAATGAAGCATACCCCAATCCGATCAAGAAAAAATAATGTTCGTGTGTATGCAACCCGACCCGAACCTAAAATTTTTCTTTGAAAAAAACCCCAAAAATGACCAGAACGAAACCTGAAATCGATAAAAATATTCCAAAGAACTATAACCCGATAAGAGCAAGACAAAAAAACTTCCGTGAACATAAACCTGACTCGGACCTAAAAAATTCCATTTGAAAAAAAGCCTGAAGTTTTATGCAAACTACATCTGAATCCGATCAAAATATTCGAAAGAACCATAACCGGATTCGAATAAGAGAAAATAATTTACGTGGACATGAAACCGATCCGAACCTAAAATTCCACTTGAAAAAAATACCTGAAATTTGAATCGAACTAAATATGAACCTGACAAAAATATTCCACAGAACCATACCCGGATCTGAACAAGACAAAAAAATTTCCATGAACATGAACCCAATCCGAACCTAAAAAAATAAACTAAATCTGAATCTGACAAAAATATTCCAGAGAAGCATATCCTTAGTCAAACAATGCAGAATAATTTCCGCTGATGCGCAACCCAACCTGAACCTAAAAATTCCATTAAAAAAGCCGAAATCTGAATTGAACGACATCTGAACCCGAAAAAAATATTCCAAAGACCCAAAACCGGATCCGAGCAAGACAAAATAATTTCACTGGACATGAATCCAACCAGAACCTTAAAAATCAATTTAAAAAAATACCTGAAATCTGAATCGAACCAAATCTTAATCCGACGAAAATAGTCCAAATAACTATAACCAGATACGAACAAGACTATATAATTTCCATGGACATAAACCCACTCCAAACCAAAAAATTTGTAAAAAAAAAAAATCCCGAAATTTGAACCAAACTTAATCTCAACCTAACAAAAATATTTCAGTGAAGTATAACCTCATTGGAACTAGGTAAAATAATTCCCATATAAGTACAACCCGACCCGAACTTAAAAATCCCATTTGAAGGAAAAAAAAACCCCACGAAATCTGAATTGAACCTAATCTAAACTGAACAAAAATATTCCAAACAACCATAACCGTATCCGAAGAACACAAAATAATTTCCATGAACATGAATCCAATCCAAACCTAAAATTCGGATGTTCTACAAAACATAATGCGCTAGCGGTGGAAAGTGAAACTAAGTACTTAGCGCGAGATGGTTAAAATATTTCGTTTACAGTTAGTGTTAAATTAGAACTTGGTTACGGTTAGGTAACAGTTAGGTTGCAATTACGTTCCGGTGACCCTTTTGTTATATTTATTTTCCGGTTAGGTTACAATTAGGTCATGGTTAAGTTACAGTTAGGTTAAGGTTAAGTTGCGGTTAGGTTGTGGTTAGATTATGGGTAGGTTATGATTAGGTGACGGCCAAGTTACATTTATGGTATATTTAAGTTACAGTTAGGTTACTGTTAAGATACAGCTAGGTTACAGACAAGTTATGATTCCAATACAATTAGGTTACGGTTAGGATTTTATTCATAGAATGAACATTAAGCATGTTTGATAAAAAATATACACCTATTTTTGTAAAATGGCTCTGAAATTATAATATTATATACTAACCTTTTAGCTAAACATCGAGAATCGATTTCTTTCACGGTATAGTCGGATTTAAGAGTGATATATAATTAGTTTGAAATTCAAAATATTTCACTTGGGATATCTATGTGAAAAAAGTATTTAATTAAGTCACTTAGCAGTAATTTTAAGGATAAATATCAACATGAAATCGTTGGACACATATTCCCTCCTGCGTTTCCCATTCCAGTCATTTTGGGTATTTTCGCAGCTAAATATTAGTTACTTTTAAAACCAATTTTTGACACAGTCAGGGGGCATGTATTTAATATAATGTACACTGTAAAAAATTTGACCGTTTTGCTGTATCATCACTCCCCCGCTTTTATAGAATATATCTCTTTTGACCTATGAGAATGCTCCAAAATAGGCTGAAGTAATCATTTTCTATAAAATTCTTCAATATAGCGGTGGAGTGACGATGCAGCAAATGGGTCAAACTTTTAACAGTGTATTTACACATATTTCAAGTTAAAGATAAAATCATAAAAATTTCAAGTTCGTTTAACATTATTATAACGGACCCGGGCAACGCCGGGCGGGTCAGCTAGTATTTAAATAAAACACATGTAGAACTATATGTTTTCTTACAATTGATAAAGGGCTATGGACATCAAATGATTCAAACTTCTGAGTTAGAAAAGATTATGGTGGTAAATGATTATGAATGTAAAACATTGTGATGCTCTACGGTTTTAAAATATTATATTTTAAGCACTATGGGAATGTATAAAAACGTGTGTCTCTTTTTTTCCGAAATGCGTCTTTTAAGTTTTGATAGATTTTCCTATTTTAAGAAAAACTTTAAACGTTTGAAAATAGTGTAACAATGTAAACTTATTTCTTTAAAAATATCTAATGTTATAGGTCTTATCTCAGTGAAAAAATCCAAATTATGGAAAATATGTTCTTAAAATTTATAGGTTTTTCAAAAGTTTTTAAAACAGATATTTTAAATTTTACTCCTTTTATGCCAAACTGAAAACTGCTTGTTATTGTTATCTTCAAAAGGTATGTTTTTTGGCACGAAAAGAAATTTTAGGGTGATATATTCAACATTTTTTAGAAAAATGTACCGAACAGATATAAGATTTATAAAAAAAATCAGATAGGTAAATTTACAAATTTAATTAGTTCTTAAAACCAAATTTATTGATGAAATTATATTTCGTTTGATTTATATTTAGGCTATAATGCGTATATTTACTGCCTATCTCGATTATCCCTTCATTGCACCATGTTATAATTCTAATCATATATATTATAAAGCAGAAGTTCTGAAACTTCCAAACGAGTGTTTTCAAAAATTACCCGATGGATCTTTTTGCTGATTACATCATTCGATAGGAAATATTTTTGTGGAGGTTTATGATACAAATATACAGGGATAACTCTAATTTTTCGTAATAAATTTCGTATTTTTCAGTTATTTTTGACGGAAGGGTTGCAACAACTAATTTTTTGTCGATAATTGTATTTAAAAAAAGAATTGAAATGTTTTCTCTAATGGAAAATAATATAAACATTTCGAAAATAAAAACTGTTAATTCATTGATTTAAAATAAAAATGATAAAAAGAAAAGAATCCGTTTAATGCAAAAAAATATTATGAAAGGAAAATATTTATCTTTAACGAAAAAAATATTTATAATATTTAAAAAGTAACTCAATGTGAAAGAAAGTTTTGAAGTGACACAATATTTGGCTATTTATTTCTTTCGAACCAGATTAAAGAAAACAACATCTCAAAAATTTCATTAGGTAAAACATAAATATTTTTTTTTCTTTCTTCTTTTTAAAATATTTTTAAATCTAATTTTCCCGTTATGCGTTTTACAGAAGAAACTCGCAGAATTATTTTTTTAAAAAAAGGTTCTAATTGTTATTTGTATGTTGTTTGTTCAATCGGGTGTTTCAATCTACTTTTGTCGCCAATCAATGCGATTCTAAACAAAAAAAAGCACAAGACGGAGCGATGTTCGCAAGAACTATTTTTTTTCTCTCTCTCTTTTAATGAGTGAGAGCATTTTTAGGGAAAAATTTTACATTTAACTTAAATACATATATAACAGTTAATACCACATAAATTGAATAATATTTAAATTTTAGGGTAAATGTCTTTTCACATACATAGATATGGTAAAATAATTTAACTGCAACTTAAAAAAAAAAGGCACAGATATCTCATACGCACTACATTGGTGCGATTTGTCTCTTACGCCATTACCATATATACATCTGGGTAATTAACTGACGCCAAAGTGTCATTATTTTGCTTGATATGGCAACCCGGATGTTATTGTCCATTTACAATTTTTTTCTTTTTTTCCCAATTATATAAACTATTTTAATCTAGGCACATTTGTCATACATGCGCCACATTTGCGCGACTGCAATAAAATGGCGATTTTATGCCTCACTTGGTAACCTGGCTGTTGTTTATTTACTAATAAATTTTTATTATCTTTTATTTTATTTTTTAAAGGATATAAATAGTTTTGTTTTATAATTATTAACTAAACTTTTTAAAATTTATTGTTATTTTCTATTTAAAATAACAGAAAATAATTGTAAACTATATATGTAAATGATATTTGAAAGCAAAATTTTCTCCGAATCGGCATCAGAAGAAAAAAAACGCACCAATGTGGTGCTATATGTCATGTATACATTTTTTTCACTATACTACAGTATTTAAACATGCTGTATAAATAACGATTATTGTTTTTTCCAAACATGTTTGGCACAGATATTATATACACACTGAGGTATCTGACTATCGCCAAAACGGTGTTATTTTGCCTGATATGGTAAACCAGCAGTAGTTGTTTCTGTATTAATAAATTATTTATTTACTTTCAGTTTCTTTTTAGAAATTCTATAAATTGTTTTGTGCTATAGTAACTTTTTTATTTATTAATATTTTCGTTTTAAAATAACGAAAATTAAAAATGCACATTTCTTTGCTATTCTAAAACGAGGATTTTGCCGCATTGGTATTGGAATGAAATCTTGCAAATCCGGGTTTGTGCCGGAGTTTTTTGTGAAACATGATATTTTCAAATGTAAATTGAGAGCTACTTGATTAACACGTCGGCCAGTTTCGCCAAACTATTCAAATTTACATAAATTCATTTTAAATAACGAAAGAACAATAAACATAAATAAAAAATACAAATTAAAAGTCGAATTAAAAAGCACTTATGAAGTAAAAAAAATACATGTATCAGGTGTAAGATCAATTGCTATCATATTTACGATCATCGATTATTGACATTTATCCCTATAATCTGCTATTAATTTTTTTCTCGACAGAATAATCAAGTAGTACCGTACATTGTACAAACTCCAGTTAATATAACAAAAATAGAGCTAAATAGCTAAATTTAGGTGCAAATGCACACACCCATGTTGTAAGAAAGAGGCACAAATGTCATATATGCACCATATTGGGGTGATACATTTCTGATGCCACTTTAACGGAAACTTCGTTTTCAAATGACAGATACATTTCTATTTTCTATTTTACTTTTCTGTGTATAGAGCATAACATTTTGTATCATTTTAAAATGCAAATGAAAGTAAATAAATAGTTCATTAATAAATTAAAAACAAAGCTGGATTACCATAAGAGGCATAAAATGTTCATTTTGTTTCAATCACGCCAACGTGATGCGTATATGACATCTATATCAAGAAATGAATTTCACACATTCAAAAAAACATTCACCTTATTTTTCTAAGGAAAACTTTAACTTTATTTATGAGGCTGCATTCCAAAAACGAAACACTGTAATAGATTTGTCAAGAGAAGATGAACGTTGCGAAATATAATGTAACATTGATAGAGGATGTATTAAGGTTTCCACAGATACCCATATCCTCAAGTTGAGAGGTTTAGAGTTCAAAAACTATCAAATGAAAATTAATCACTTGAAAATTGTTTAAATTCAATGGTCAATCTCTGCGATTATAGTGCTCGCTATTTTAGAAGTATGGTGAATAGACAATATTTTAATTGCTCTTTTCATAATTGCTTCATTTATCTATCAAACTCTACAATAAATGGTCAACTGAAATATATTTTTTTCTTAAAAACCCGAATTTTATCGAATGCATAAGCTGATACAACAACATAATATTTTATTATTCTTTTAATATATTTTGGCGTCAACGGGCCTTGATTCCATTGTTGTTGTTTTTATTTTTGGCTCAGTTTTGTTTTTTCTAACTCGCTGAGTTTTGCACTGATGAAGAATCTCGACAGTGGATTCGAAACAGCTGTTTGCTAACTTTTAATGCATTTTTGGTGCATTTATAATCGTTGGTTTTCTATTTTTACATACAATGGCGTTTTGTATGATTTTCAGAAATGTGAAAGAGCATTCGAGGTGAAGTTGCTTTAAAAAACAAAATCATATTCAATATTTTGTTTGATTCATGTTTTGTTTTAAAAAATAGACCAGCGAAGCGGGCTTAGCCTGCTAGTACATGAATAAAAATGAATGTAATACATTTCGTGGTAGATAACATTTAATGTGCTATATATTATATACCATTTTTTAAAATTAACGTACTCACATAAAGAAACAATATTGCCATTGTAATATCGCCCTTTATAATCGCCCTTCGCATAACGAAAAAACAGGAATATCATCATCCAAAAATCTACTTAATAAGACAAAATATTAGTCATATTCATATTAATGAATTTAATTTTTAGCTGATTTCGATTTAATTTTCATTCCAAAAAATATGAGAATCCGTTTCGCTAATTAATAAAAAAAGTTTCATCAATAATTAAATAATGAAATTCAATAAAAATGCATTTTTTTATTGAATTTTATTTTATTTTATTCTTATTTTGAATTAGTGAAAACTATAAGATGGTAATAATTGTTCAAGATATTTCCTACCGTTAAAAATTATTACATAAAGGGAGATTTAACTATAATCGGTAAAAATAAAGTACTTTTTTACAACAATTTCTTCACAATGATTTGGTGAAATGAATAATGTAAACAAAAACAAAAACAAAAACAAAAAAACTACATAAAGGAAGAATTAACAATATTCGGTGAAAATAATAGAGTATTTTTTTCAACAATTTCTTCACAATGATTTGAAGGAACGGATAGTGTAAACAAAAAGTATTAAAACATAAAATAAATAATCTACGCTATAAATCATAAACATTTTTTGTGCTTCTTAAGTGATTTTAATTTGCTAAACTTTGTCACATTTTTCTAATTAAATTCCATTCGTGATAAGTCTAGTTATCTTATTGTTTTGTGTCAGATGCATAAACAATTTCTTTAACCGTAAGAGGGCAAAAAATGCAAAATATTTTCTTTCGCTTTTGGGAAGTTGTTTTGTGTCAGAGGATGTAATTTTGAAATATAACGTTTCGTGCGAACAATTTTGTTTGTGACACGCATAATAAATTTAAAATTAAGTGTAATTTTTTTAATGTGTCATAAAAATGTGGGTTCTTACATGTTCAACTATTTTCTTTTTTAAAGCATGCGTTTTTCTGCAAGCGTTTATAAATTAACAATACATTAATGTTATTCACATTTGTCTTTAAAACATAAACTTATTAACATTAATTCATTCGCAATTTTTTTTAATAATTTGAAAAATGTATATTGCAAATTTTAAAATGATTTTAATTTTTCTATCATCTATTTCAATTCTATTACACAATTAATTAACTCTGATTAACTAAGACTGTATGTGGGATCCTAAAAAAATAATGTTAATTATATGTTCTGTTATTTAATTATTTTCTTTTCATCTCTTAAAATTAATATCTCTCTTGCTAAAATAAATTAAGAAAGCTAACACGGACGGTATTAAACCCATAATTATTCACTATTTACACCAGTTATTGTCAACAGTCCCCTTATTTATCCTTTAAAAAACAATTCTTTATAAAAAAAAAACAATGGGCATATAAATTGGTAACTTTACACAAATTATTTTATGAACCTGTGTGACAAATATTTTTCATTTCTTTTAAGTACCACTTATTATGGAAATGGGTCAAGAATGTTTAATTCCGTAACTTTTATAACATCAAAAATTATAAACAGCGATTTAACAATCTATAGCGTAAATATACATACCGTAATTTCGGTTGTATAAGCCGCAGATTAATCAATTCTTTTTCGACCCAGAATTTTTTAAGAAACAAATATAACTAGTTAGATCGCCATAAATATTTGTCTTCAATCACTAAATAAGATTTCTGGGTCTAAAAAGAATTGTTTGAGCCGCGGCTTATACACCCGAAATTACGGTAATTAAATTCTAGGGTACATTGTGCAATAACCGTTTTAGAAAGATTTTGTTTTCAACTTTGTTCTATAATTTTTTGCTTCAAAATTTCAACATTAAAAAAGAGTGTGTGTGTGGGGGGGGGGGAGGGAGATAATCAAAACCATGAGAAGGGAACAATAGACATGGGTCAAGTGACTTAATATCTGGACAGTTGAATCCTGACAGAAGATAAATATTTATTTAAGATATAATAGATAGCTATTTAAACTCTACCAGTCATCAAATGTCTAGTTTTTAAAAGCTTTGGCCCACATCAATCTTTGACGTCATACTCTATAACATCACATTATAAATAAGTCCAGTTTCTTCCAAATCTTCGAAAAGTTTTGCATTCCGTATCAAGCTGATAGGTTTTTTTTAATTCTTAATGTAGTTTGTTAAGGCAAAGAAATCTAATCAGTTTGGGTCAAGTTAGAGTGTTACAAGAAAATTTAATAGGAATGATTAATAGGTATTATTAAGAAATGGTTATTAGCGAATAAGACAGATAATTAGAATAACTGAAATGACTATCGCAAAGTAGAAATTTTATGTAACATAAATACATATAGATACCATGTACATAATACTACTATATATATTTATATAGTACATATTATCTACAAATTAATTACAACCAAGATTTAAAAATAAAACAGCAAAACAAAAATACAACTTTCTTGCATAAAGCAGAGTGATACATTTAAAATATGAGAAAATAAAAATTATTTTTCTGCAATAAATTTTATAATCATGCTAAGTTGGTTTACAGAAACTGGACATTTTACGCCTTTATAGCAATCCTTGATTTAAATTTCATCAATTTCTAAATATACAGGGTATTCCATCTAAAATTCGACCGACTAATTCAGAAGAGTGATAAAAGGTATAAAAAGAGAATGAAAAAAATTTCATAAAATATGACATCGCAAACCACATATTCAATCTTAAATACAAGGTGTGTCAGCCTAACCGAACTTGCGTTGAAAGTAATAATTTTTATAAAAGTGAAAATATTACAAAAATAATGCAACGGTGTATACGCTATTTTACATGAAAAGTTGTGACATTACGAAAAGTCTGGATATACAAAACGCTCAAGTAGTGGATCATACCGTTTGAACTGAAAATCGCGGTCCAAAATGTGAAGGCTCAAGTGCATTAGCTGAAGAACATAATGAAAACGTCTACGACTTTTTCGATATTATATCATTTAGACTGCATTAGACAAAACTGTCTAATTAAGCGTAAACATTTCTTAGACAAAATTGTATATTTATGAATGCTTGCCCTTTATTTTTCACAGACAACAACCTTATTTGTTGAAAAACGGTCTGATCCAATATAAAAGCTGCCTTATCCTTTAGATACTTAAAAAATGAAAGACAATAAACCTGTTCTTACCGCTCTAGCTCATCTGTTAGACAAAATAAGATACAACTGCATAGTTATCTTTCCGATAGTGTGTTACACTTTATTTTAGTTATGTTCCAAAAAAAAAATTCACTTATCCGCCACAGTCACATATTTTTAACTCGCCAAATAAGTGATTCTGTGATGATTATCAAACGTACTACGTGCTGTAGAGCACTAAATAAATTGTTATTGCGTTTTAAAGTGCATTAAAGTCTGTTTTAGGGGCTGCACAAAATGATGGAACATCTGCTAAACATGGGTATGAATGGAGCATCTGCTGCAGGCTTCTGGCGGAAATTTTACAGGGATATTTTATAACAGTATACAACAAAAATATGAATGTCTAATAAAGTTTTATAGTGTTCTTCTGCTTTCTGAAATTTATTGTCGTCAATGCAATTTAAGTTAGCGAAAACACCCTGTATGTTAATAAAAACGTGATTTTCTACACATTTTTTTTTATAATTTCTCATACACTTTCTGCCTTCTCTCACCCCTCTTAATCTGTCGATCGAATTTTGAAATAGCTAATATAAATATAAAAATATGTTCTATTAAAGAAATAAAAATGTGAAATTACAAAATATTAAAAAATATATATTTCAACAAATGTTCTATGAAAGGAAACAAAATCTGTTATTTAAAAATAAGACATAATTCATTAATTTTTTTTAAGTATCTTATACTTCGTTTGTTATCTCTTTTAATACATTTTGCACAGAAAATTGTAATTTTTCTTAACTTTCAAGTCACATTCTTAATCTCAAATCAGAAGGTACATTGTCGAGGAATGAATTTATTTTTATCTATATCCTAAATCTTTCATTTTCAAAGACAAGACATTTTAATTAAAATTATTCTTTGAAAATCTATTTATTTAAGAGAAGTTGTGCGTCAATATTTCAAAATTATACTTTCACTGATGCAGAAAACAAAATGTGTTTTTTGCACCTGTGTTCAAAAACAGTTAGCAATAAATAGAAACTCGAAAAAGAAAGAAATTTCACTTATTTCAGTGACATTTCTGAACTTTTGATAAGAGGTTTCAAATCTTTTATTCCATAAAGAAGATTTCGATATATTTAATATTGTGTATTATAAAAGACATTCCAACAAAAGGAAACTACCAGCTATCCTCTTATTTCTTTTTAAGATTAGATTTATGGTAAGATCTTTCATTATTAAGCAAACAGTATTTTTAGCTAATTAAGAAAACGTTAAATTTACACTGCAGATGTTAGGGAATGTACATTTTATATTCCTTTAGTATATATCAGGATATTATATATCCTGATACATGTATATTAATACAGGCTAATTTTATTATCTATTATTATCTATGAATTATTGTATTTACTATATTAAAACTATAATACATGTATTTATGTACAAGGCTAAAAACTGCTTTAACAAAATACGAAAATTTACATTAAATGACAAACAATTTTCAAGGAGAAACTGTTTTTTATGTATAATTATTAAAATAATTAGAGTATTGTACCTATATTCATAATAAACTTTCTTTAATTTCCATGCATTTTTATGATACTATGAAATATAATTTAAATCATAAAAACTATGGCCAATGAACACAACATTGAAGCTCAGCAATTTCAAATTATAACTAACAATACGTTTTGCGTCACTCAAAAAAATACACTGCATTTACATTAATTTAACCTTCTCAACGCCGTAGACTGATAAATTCATTCACAAAGATGCAGGTTTCACTTCAATAGTAGTAGTATTTAAATTAATGTAATTCTAGAAATCTAATAGTTTTTAAAAATTCCATAGCGAAGTGGGAACCTCAGATCCTATCTACTATATATGTACTCTGATTGAGGCCTGACATCTGAGATATCACCCTTATACCCCCGATTCCTGACAAAAAGGAATGTTATCTTGGCGAACATTGCTGGCAAAAGTAAGAAACATATATGATTATCTAATATTTGTTTTAATCCTAAGTGTAGTAAATGTACATGTTATACACTATATTTTGTATACTAGATTGGAGGAGCCTCTGTCTCGTTCGTATTTCTTTAAGACTGCATAAACTTGAGATAAAGAGGTAAGGAAAAATTCGCTTACCTCATTTATGGTCCCCACAGATCACACAAGGCACGAATGAAGATAAATCCATTTCATTACAACAGCGATGGGCTTGCTGTATAAGAATACTAAAATATACTGTTAATAATGTATTGTGATTTATTTCAGCACACATAACGAAGATAGATAATTTTTCTTTAGATTTAATATTTTAATAGAATAAAAAACATTATAAAATATCTTGATTATTATAGTTTAAAACTGGAGAGAGAAAAATACATCTCTCCGTCTACATTTTTCGCATCAAACTACATAGTAAAATATAAAAAGTCAAAGGAAATCAAAGTTCAAAAACATCTACAGTTCCTTTAGCGTCCGAAAAGGGAAGAACAATGCAAAACCGCAGAGTGGGGGAAATTAGGGCTTCGTACATATGAAATAAAATAAAAAGTCTTGATTAAAGTGTCTGAATTCTTGTTTCGTCGATTCTTATATTTAATATCCCCGCTGAAACGGAAAAACAAGTGTCTGTTCATATGTTGAACAGATTTTTAAGGTGTAATAGAAATTGAGCTTGGGAAGAGGTTTAGTTAAAATATCTTCTATCATCGCAGCAGATTGAAGATACTGTAGCTTTATTATTCTTTCACTAAATTTATGATCAAATGGTATCGAATGGAAATATGCTTTGTCTTAATGTGGCATTTGTTAGATTCTGCTTATTTGATGCAGGACCGATTGTCCTCGTATAAGGTGATTGGTAGTTTCTCTTCGAGGTTAAGTTCCTTGAGTAGTTGGAGAATATAAATAGTTTCGTGAGCTGCACATGCGGCTGCAACATATTCAGACTCAGCCGATGATAGAGCAATGCAGCTCTCTTTCTTTGAAGACCACAAGATTGTGTTTTTTCCTATTTTGAAAAGGTTTCCTGATACAGACTTCCTGTCCGATCTATCATTGGCCCAGTCCGAATCGGAATATACTCTTAATTAGTTCCTCTAAATTAGTGTAAGTTAATTTTAAGTAAATTGTTGTTTTAAGGTATTTAATTGTTCTTTTAACTGCTTCCGAGTCTTTAACCCTTGGATTTTCGTTTTTGCGGCTTAAAATGTTTACTGCTGCGCAAATGTCTGGTCTCGACACAGTCGCAATATAAAGTAGAGCCCCCACTGCCTGTCTGTAATTCGTATTATTCGGAAGAAGATTTTCATTATCCTCTAATTTTACATACCCGGGCTCCATCGGTATGTTGGTTGGTTTCGAGTTTTCTAAGTTGAATTTATTTGCTAATTCATTGATTTTATTCATTTGGTCGAGTGTCATTGTGTTCTTGTCGGGTTTGTTTATGTTTATCCCTAAATAATATTTCGCCTCACCTAAATCAGTAACTGGGTATTCTTTAATTTTTTTACGAGTTCGTCAATATTTTCATCTTCCCCAACTATGTGGAGATCGTCAACATAAACAATTAGGTAAGTCGTTGAGTTATTGATTGTTTGTTTGTATAGACATTTATCAATCTGAATTTGGTGAAAACCTAATTTTGTTAGTGATTTGTGCAATGTCAGGTTCCACGCCCTGGCTGCCTGCTTCAAACCATAAATGGCCTTTTTAAGCCTGCATACCTTATGCTCCTCTCCCGGAACCACATAATCCTCAGGCTGATGCATAAACACGTCTTCTTGTAATTCCCCATGTAGGAAAGCAGTCTTAATATCAATATGTCTTAAGCTCAAATTTTTATATAATGCCATTGCTATGAAACTTCTAATTGTCATATGAGATGCGACTGGCGCAAAGGTCTCGTCATAATCAACCCCATATTTTTGGGAAAAACCCTTTTCAACTGGTCTAGCCTTAAATTTCTCTAACACACCCTGGCTATTGTATTTAGATTTAAACGACCACTTGCAACCGATTACTTTTGTCCCTGGCGGGGCTTCGACTTATTCCCACGTATCATTTTCGCGAAGAGAGTTCATTTCTTCTAAAGTCGCTTTTATCCATTTTTCCTTTTCAAGCGGGTTTTGCATATTTTTTGTATCGTTCCAATTTTTCGTGTCTTCTACTTTGACATTATTTGTTAGGAAAGCAAACCTATCAGGAGGAACCCCCCTGTTCGATCTGTTTGATCTACGTGAGACGATCTTCGTGGTGTCTGAATTTGAAATCTGTCTTTGCTCTGTTACTTCGGTACATACATTATCTTCGATCAATTGCAATTTTGGTTGCAAATTATCATTATAAGGCATTTCAATAGTTTTATTCGACATGTTATTTTGGGTTGTGTTTCGACCTTCATTCTCTAGAAATTTTACAGTTCTACTTATTATTATTTTTCTGCCATCCGTACAAATTCTGTAGCCCTTACTCCTACTGTCGTAACCTACGAATATTCCCTCTACAGCGGTATTATCCAATTTTCTTCTAAGGGGTTTCTGTATGTAGGCAAATGCGCGACACCCAAAGGTTTTGATGTTCGAAAGGTCTGGTTTTCGACCAGTCATTTTTCGTAGGGTGTACGGTCGTTGGATGAGGTTGGGAGTCGATTCTGTAAGTATGTTGCGGTGCAGATAGCTTCGCCCCAGAATGAGTTAGGTAAACCACTATCGTTTAGTAGGCAGCGAGCAATTTCCGTCAACGTACGGTTTTTACGTCCGCAACCCCGTTTTGAGGCGCAGAATACGGAACAGTAAGCTGGTGATCGATTCCCTCATTTTTTAAATAACTATCAATTTCCTTTCCTAAATATTCACCTCCGTTATCGGAACGGATATATTTTACTACCCTACCAAATTTATTCGTAGTCATTGCTACATATATCTTGAACTTCGGAAAAACTCCATCTTTATTTCTCAATAAATACGTGACAGTAAAACGGTTAAAATCGTCTATAATTGTCAATAAATAGTATTTTCCCCAATCGTCGTTGTTTGCATGGGCCCGCACAGATCAGAATGCACTAATTCTGTGGGCTCTGTAGCTCGAAAACAAGCGACTTTGGGGTATGGATCACAAGTGCGTTTAGAGATGATGCAAGTTTTGCATGTATTGCCGTGTTTACATTTGTCAGTTTCAATCCCTAACGCCATGTCGTTGTTTAATAATTCCTTAGTATGGTTAACGTTTTTGTGGCCTAATCTTCTATGCCATTTGTGCAAGCAATTTTTATTTTCGCATTTATTTATAATATTTACATTGTGAGATATATTTTGTTTTATTTTACATTCATACAAATTGTTGTTTCATAGCCCTTGAGGTATGTGACACCTTCGTGAGTTATTTTGCAAGATTGTTTTTCAAATATGGCTTTACAACCATTTTCTGTGGCCCTTTTTATAGAAATTAAGTTCGTTTCTATCTCTGAAACATACAATACATTTTTTAATGTTATCGTTCTGTGAGTGTTATCCGACATTACTGTATCTAATTTTATAGTCCCGTAACCCTCAGAGTATAACTCTTGACTATTCGCAATTGTTACACTACAAATATTGTCATAAAAATCATTAAATTTATTTCTATCATTGCAAAAATGAGTTGAGGACCCAGAATCAATTACCCATAATTTTTTTACATTATCCCCCCAAAAAAATGTAACATATTTATTATTGGGTGTTTCCTTTTCGATATTTCTACTTTTGTTTGTACTCGCACCTGCATTGTCTTGAGAGCATATAGCCGATTTTTGTGACTGTTGGGAAATCTATTATTAAATTGTGGTTGTTTTGAAACATTTTGTTTTTATTTTTCAAATGCCAGCATTCTTCTATGTTGTGGGAAGTTTTTTTGCAGCATTTGCAAAATTTGATTTGATTTTTGCTTGGTGTTTTACACCTTGTACACTGTGTGATATGGTTCATTCTCAGTTTTATTATCAATTCTTTTTAGATATTCGTCAGTGAGTTTGCTACGTATAAACGTAGCAAAGTATTTGGTAGCACTAAGATCACGTTCATCCCTAGCCACCAATGCAGTTATGAGAACATCGTAGCTGGAAGGCAGGGAGCACAGCATCAATGCTGCAAGATGTTGATCGTCAACAGTTTCGCCTATGGCAGCGAGTCGATCGCGTATTTCATATATGTTATTTAAATGTTGTATGAGGTTGCCATCTTCACTTAATTTTGACGAATACACTTTTCTGAATAAAAAAAGTGTGCTGCTCAAATTGGTCCTTTCATGGACATTTTTCAAGGCAGTCCAAATATCACGCGCACTTTCTAAATTCTTTACATGTATAACTTGGTCGCCTTCTATTGGTAAATTAATAACTGCGCGTGCCTTGTGATTTTGTTTTTAAACGCATCTGTGACGGGATCTGGGGGTTCGATTTTGTACTGCTATATAGACGAAAAGTCTTATATTTTTTATTTTATTTATGTAAATTTTTGTGCTTCGAATTCGGAATTGCTTACTTTTTTTTTTTTTCAAAACATGGCAGAAAAGAAAAACATTATATTATTTATTTCAATATTTAAATTTTAATATATGTATATATGTATATTATATAAGCACAAAACAAATTCTGTGATGATAAACCAGTAACAAAATGATTTCACTTATTGTCGGTAGCTGTGCGACAAATTCTATTATCTGTAGTAAATATAGATGTTATACACTATATTTTGTATACTAGATTGGAAGAGCCTTTGTCTCGTTCGTATTTCTTTAAGACTGTATAAACTTGAGATGAAGAGATAAGGAAAAATTCTCTTACCTCATTTATGGTCCCCACAGATCACACAAGGCAAGAATGAAGATAAATCCATTTCATTTCAACAGCGAAGGGCTTGCTGCTATATGAATACTAAAAAATACTGCTAATAATGTATTGTGGATTATTTCAGCATTCATAACGAAGATAGATAATTTTTCTTTAGATTTAATATTTTAATAGAATAAAAAACATTATAAAATATCTTGATTATTATAGTTTAAAACTGGACAGAGAAAAATACATCTCTCCGTCTACATTTTTCGCATCAAAGTGCATAGTAAAATACAAAAAGTCAAAGGAAATCAAAGTTCAAAAACATCTACAGTTCTTTTAGCGTCCGAAAAGGGAAGAACAATGCAAAACCGCAGAGTGGAGAAATTAGGGCTTGGTACATATAAAATAAAATAAAAAGTCTTGATTAAAGTGTCTGAATTCTTGTTTCGTCGATTCGTATATCTAATACTAACAACTTCGCGGTCAGTCTTTTTGTCGTACTTTGGGAGGTCTAGAGTGCTCTATCCCATTTCAAAAACTGTTTGTCGCGAAGGGGCAAGTCCAGTGGACATATCACTAAAATATGGTGCATTTCATTTTCTTCTCTCTCTCTCTATGTGTTGCGAGGGGGCAGTCTGTGCCCCAAGGCTGAGTTTAGTCGGTATTTTTTTCTATTTTTTCTGCATTCTGAAAAAGCGGACAATTTTACGAAAATACTACTGGTAATCTGAACGCCAGTACAATTTGCTGATTTTTTTCGGAAAAATTCCTATAAATTCCCGGAAAATACAGAAAATGTTTTGGAATTTACAAAAATTTTGCAGTTAAAAACAGTAAATTGTACTAGCGTCGAGATTACCAGTTGTATTTCCGTAAAATTGTCCACTTTTTTTACAATGCGGCTGAAAAAAATGTAATTTTTTAAGACCTTTATAAAGAGAACCAGGAGAGACACTATGCTCTGCAGACATGGGTTCCTTGTCTGAGAATTCATTCTTAGGCATTCAACAGTTTTTAAAAAACTGAGTGTGGTGATTGCTTAAGAAGAGGATAAGATGAGAACACTTATTTTTTGTTTCATCTCAAATATAGGCTAGGTGATCGTATTAATGGATAAAGCACATTGTGTTGGATGAATGCCAGCAAACGACCCAAAAAAGGCAACCATTATAGTTCTTGAATAGTGCAATCTTTAACTATAATAATAATAACTCAAAGCAAAGCTGTAAAAATATAAAATGATAAGAAGAAAAGTTACCTGGAATTTTCTTGGCTGATGAAGACAAATTCAGGTAGACAAATCAATAGGCTTTGACGCAAATAAATGAAGAGAAAAAAAATTGAAGAAGACAAGCATATTTATTTATTATCACTTGTGAAATACTTCATGACTTGAATATTTTTTTATATATATTTGTTATCATGTACATTTTTATATAAGTAGAATTATTATTATTTTCGTACAAAAATGCTCCACAAGGATGATATACATAAGTCGACATATTTTAACACAACCTTTCTTCATGTATGTATTTGTATGCATTTTGATAACATGATAACATTTTCTTAATGATATGAAGACAAAAAATATTTTAGAATATCAACCAAATATTACTTCAGAAGGAATATGCCTGAAAAATCACAAAAGATATTCAATACCTTCAATTGGGGATGCCGTTTTATGCCCAGATAATTATATTTACGCTTAATGGCCGATTTATCATGAAACGAAGAGGAATTAAGTTATGATATATTTTAAGTAGGAATCACATTCTCTGCATTCTCTTCAGAGGAAAAATGAATTCACTAAAAATAATGATATGGAAATCGGTTTGAAGAAACTTGAAATAAATTGAAGAGAGTTCTTTGGAAAAGAACTATGATAAATCATTTATGAAGACAAATAACTGATTTTTATCACACCATTAGAACATACTGAGTAGCCGGAATAAAATGAACAAAGGAGTTTAGATCGCAGCGGCAGAGGTGCATTGCCGCTCGCAGCTTAACGACGATTTTGGAGGATTTACCATCCATCTTGCAGCATCCGCTCAACTGCCTCGGGGCGCGCTCACTTGCCCCGGTGCCGCTAAATTTTCTCGGCATCTACGGAACTTCTCAGCATCACTCTCAACTGCCTCGGTGACACTCAACTGAACTCAACTGACGCTCAACTGAACTGGACTGCTTGGTGGCGCAGAGCCAGGAGAGAGAAAAGAACAAGGGTTACTGTAAACCCAGAATACGCCAAGTTGGCAACGTTCGAATGGGGAGAGCGAGGAAAAAGAAGCCAAGCTACGTTTAAATGTATGGTGAAATATAAATTTAATAAGGAAAAAAATGACAAACTCTTAAAGAATGAAGGCCAAGGAAGGTGGCCAGGCACTTAGCTGGTTAAATCACGTCACCTGTGGATTTGAATTTGATAGGCCAAGGGGAGGGCCCGATTAACCGGAAATACCACCCAAAGAACGATCGAGATAATTCTAGAAGCTTTCTAAACCGGAAGGAATGAATTCAAACAAGATTTTACTGGATTAGAACATTCGATAAGCTACGTAAGGAAGTAAAATTTACAGGCGACGATGTCAAAAGAAACGAAATCGAAATAATATTTAAATTGAGAACATTAATAAAAGGAGATGATAGGAAATAAAATAGTTAATAAAATTGAATTAAAACAAAAAATATGGGGGGGTTATCGAGTAACCACCACACTGAGAAATGCTTATTATTCTCAAGAATCATATTCATATGTGTAATAAATTTTTCATTTCATGTTTAAAAAATCTTCTTTTTTCAGCATTTTCAAAAGATTAAGGAGAAAAAAATACTAAAACTTTGTCAATCTGTTTGGCGGTTAAGCGGTTAATGGATCCCATATTTTTTTTAAAGTATTTTAAAAATTTCAGCATTTTTAATGTTTTTGGTTCCGACTTACTTCACTAACTGACCACATTCAATCTGCCTTTTACTATCGGAATCTATTGCGTAGTTTATAGCTTCCAGAAATACATACTTGAATTTTAGATAAAACAATTTCTGCTTTTACACGCAACAAGGATATGATTGTTACCTTTGAAAAAAATCTAATGCATAAAATGACAACTGCGGAGAATGTAGACTGATATTTCATGTGTTTTTCAGAAATAAAAAAGTGAAAAAATATACAAAAATTCGTTTTAAAATTAACAAATCTGCTTGAAAATGATAAAGTATTCTTAAGTATGTAAATAAAAAATGTTATTTAAAAGTTAAATGAAATAAAAGTTCTGTTTTCTTGAAAAATGATAATATATTCTGGATAATGATAAATAGTTAAAAATTCCTTTAAAGTTTATCAAAATTTCAAAGTTGTGTATTAGAAAATTTTATTCATGTTGTACCTATAAAGGAAAAAAGGTATAAAACCTTTTTCAGTGAAGCCCCTTGGGCGAAAAGATACTTATATTAATAATTCTGAAAATGAAGAAATATATTCCAAAACTCCTTTTTATTTGAATATAAATTTCGGCATCATCGCTTTCATATCCAATTTGTAAAAAACCTCTTCATTCAATTTCACTAATGCATATCCACTTTGAATATTAAAAACTGTATGTTACTTTTTTGAATATTTTGTACTGATTCAAAATTGACTTTACTGTTGTTAATAAAATAAATGCACTTATTTTTCTTCAAAAAATGTGTACATGTATATAAGAATATATGCATGAAATACAAATAAATTATCTCCTTTAAAAGTAAATATTAAATGAATTTTACTGAGAAAATTTCGTTCTTTTCATTGGAAAAAATTATATTAATTTGGTTTATTTGTATGTAGCTAAGCAAAAAATATTCCAATTAAATTATAGTTATTTTATGTTATGTTCAAATGGAATAGTGTCATAATATTTCTTCGTATGTCGTCATTTTTCACCGACTACTTAAAACCTCTAACAAGGAAGGTCTCCGTACTGGGCATAATCAGATTTTTTTTAATTAAACTACTCATGTATGTAATAAAGGATAAGTAAAAATTAGCCGCGGAATTGCAGTAAAAAACATGTAAAAAAATATTTTTGAATATGGGAAGTGAAAAGACCAAAGTGTCACACGATTTTGCGAGCAGCACTTTTCCCCTCCAAAAGCAAACCATTTTAATGCAACTGAAAACTTTTGGATTTTTAGAATCCGCATAAATGGTGTTTGATGAATTTAAAGATAAACAATAAAAGAGTTTAACATATTTTATACATATATACCTACATATTAAATTGCATATGTATACATTATTTGTTGCTGTTGTGATTTAATTTCCTCAAAGTATGCTATCCTCAAAGTATTTTTTTTTTTTTTTGTAAAAAGATTATATTATTAGAAACCTGTTTTGATTTTCAATCTTATAACCTTCTTTAAAGACGAAATAATGAAGGAATATATAAAATGGATACAGATTTGTTTGATGTTCATCTTACATTTCCTTCAATATGTTGAAAACTAATCGAATGTGCCAATAACATAACATTCATCTATCTCTATATTTATTAGTACTGAAACTGAAACCTAGATTAAGTAAAAAATTAACACTTTAA
The DNA here is from genome assembly GCA_964019185.1 of Maratus speculifer. Classification (NCBI taxonomy): domain Eukaryota; kingdom Metazoa; phylum Arthropoda; class Arachnida; order Araneae; family Salticidae; genus Maratus; species Maratus speculifer. Next base: position 160,339,722 of record OZ025294.1, on the reverse strand, counting down.
CCCAAAAATTCCGCTCCATAAACGAGAGTCAAAGCTAAAACCAAACCATTCCGTTTCGTACCACTTATTATTATTATTATTATTATTATTATTATTATTATTTTAATTCTACTTTGACAACAACTGAGAACTTCATCGTTAAGAATTAAAGACACACTCGACAGTTGTATATTTCATTATTATTTTATTGCTTCTCTTGTCAGTCTTATCTTATATTAGTCGAATCCATTACTTCGTGGCATTCCACTTCAGCTGGCCATGTATTCTAGCCAATTACTATATAAGAGCACAGAAGCTTGATCAATTTTTATTTCGTACCGGAAATCTCACAGAAGTCTATAAAATTGTATCTTTCTGATGAATAATATTATTTTTATACTGAAACCTGACATAAATGGTAAAAAATATACTTATAAAGTTTGTTTAAATTCTACATGTAATTTGGAATACTTTCAGATCTTAGAAGGATGAATATAGACAAAAAATGCTAGTGACGAGATAACTTTTTGTAGAATATTCCAAAATTCAACTGCAATCTGCTGGCCGTAGCCAAAAACATTTACGTGAAATTTATTTCAGTCCTATGCATAACTACATACATTATTTCAAAAATCCATTAATGAAAGTAGCACAATCCAGTTTAGGTGGGATATTCTGTTATTCGATATCTTCCCAGCCATAGATAAAAAAGAATAGTATATGAAATCTTATTCCATTATGTGAATATCTTCGTATATTATTCGAGGATAAAAATACCACGCCCATTGTTTTACGTCATCATTACGTCATAAATGCTTAATATTTGAAGGAATTTAGCTATTTCAATTCTCCTAAGTCTCCCATGGGGGGTAAGTGGTTCAAATTGAGTATATAGCAAGCAGATAATGTCGATATGGATAATACCAAGTTTGGTACATTTTGGTACACTCAGTAAAAAGTTAGTAGCTTGGGCAACAAGTTGGGGCATTTGTTGATTAAACTAAGATATACCCCCCAGCCCTCCCTTAACAGATACACACTTCATAAATTTTATACAGTAAGGCTATAGTACATAGATTATGTATACCAAGTTTGGTACAATTCCATAAATTAGTTTTTAAGTTATAAATTTTTTTATCTGTTTGGGGCATTGGGGCAGTCGCGTAGAAGGTAATACTACAGAAACGCTCCAAGCCCATTGTTTTACGTCATCATTACGTCATAAATGCTTAATATTTGAAGGAATTTAGCTATTTCAATTCTCCTAAGTCTCCCATGGGGGGTAAGTGGTTCAAATTGAGTATATAGCAAGCAGATAATGTCGATATGGATAATACCAAGTTTGGTACATTTTGGTACACTCAGTAAAAAGTTATTAGCTTGGGCAACAAGTTGGGGCATTTGTTGATTAAACTAAGATATACCCCCCAGCCCTCCCTTAACAGATACACACTTCATAAATTTTATACAGTAAGGCTATAGTACATAGATTATGTATACCAAGTTTGGTACAATTCCATAAATTAGTTTTTAAGTTATAAATTTTTTTATCTGTTTGGGGCATTGGGGCAGTCGCGTAGAAGGTAATACTACAGAAACGCTCCAAGCCCATTGTTTTACGTCATCATTACGTCATAAATGCTTAATATTTGAAGGAATTTAGCTATTTCAATTCTCCTAAGTCTCCCATGGGGGGTAAGTGGTTCTAATTGAGTATATAGCAAGCAGATAATGTCGATATGGATAATACCAAGTTTGGTACATTTTGGTACACTCAGTAAAAAGTTATTAGCTTGGGCAACAAGTTGGGGCATTTGTTGATTAAACTAAGATATACACACACAAACACACGACCATACAGGCATACACACACGGACAAACATGTATTTCGTAAAAATATATTTTTTTATAAACCAATAATCCTTCCAATGTAAATGTGTCAAAAATCTAAAGAAAAAAAAGATTGCGAAACTGTCTTTTTTTGGATTGAAGGAAGTGTGATGCATGAAATTTCATAAACTAAAAAAAAAAAAAAAAAAAAAAAAAAAAAAAAAAAAAAAAACACCTTCTGACTATGAAGTTCGGTAAATAGCCCCGTAACATTAACGTAGATGAAATAGTAACAAAACTTACAATACTCTCCTCCGAAATAGTCACCTCTCATAACTGTGCACCGCTGAGAACTTCTATACATCTCCTGGAAACTTTGCAAGAAGTCTTCTTTTGGGATAGAGTTCAAAAACTTTTTTGCGTTTCGTTGGATGTCAGGAATATCACCAAATCACTTTTCTTTCTGTTTGAGTCGTGGGGATAGGAAAAAGTTTGGAGGATTGTGATCTTTCGAGTATGGTGGATGTTCAATTTGCACCACCCCTTGAGCTTCTTTTGGTGGTCAAAATAATACTATAAACTGATCTTGCGTTAGTTTATTTTCCTGTTCTCAGCTAAGAACCAACACACTAAACAAGCACTTTGTAAAGCACATTTTACACAGAACATAAACGACGCTCAAATGAACGACGGTGGGAGAAGATGGTCAACACCTTTCACTACGTAGGTCTAGAGTTTTATTTCGCTATTGTTGCCGATTTGACCTTTCTGAATTCATTAACCGAACATTTTAGTCATAGGTTGTAAATAATTCAAGTATGTATGAGAAAATATGAATTTTAAGCAACCTTCCGTAAACTTCAGGAAATTTTTTTTTTATTTTGAACCCGCGAAATGGTGCATGAAAAATTTTCAAATGAGTAGACCTGCCCGGTATGTGTGATTCCCGGCCGGAGTTTCTACCTTGAAATATAAGCAAATGCAAGGTATTTATTTTATGCAACAAATAAAAAAAGAAAATAATGTCAAAAAAATTCACCTATTAAGATTCACATGTAAACACTTTAATGCATTAGAAAGGAATTTACGTTATTATAGCTTTTTTCTTACAAAGTAAACGTGCACAATCCGTACATAGATAGAGACTTGCAACATTTTTGACATTTTTAGTATTTTTGCTGTTTTTCTTTATGGTAGCATGGGTATTTTCCCATCTTAAATTTGAAAGAAAATTGAACATTGATTTCTATTCGCGAAAACAGATTAACTGAAGAAATAGCACTGGTATCTCACACACATTAAAAATATTTCGCTTTTTTTTTTCTGAAGTTTTCCTGAAAAATTTCTTTCTTTTTTAGAAGATGACTTCGAACTCAGTTGCACGGCGTTAGGCTCATTTAATGAAAGATGGGTATGTGATGTAGTTATGTGTAATATATATATATATATATATGTGTGTGTGTGTGTGTGTGTGTGTGTGTGTGTGTGTGTATGTATATACAGTGTGCCAGGGTGTCCCAGAACTTCGTGTACAAACTTTCAGGGGTGGTAGAGAACATCGTTTTGGAATCACAATTACACAGGAAAACATGGACAGAAACGTCACCCTCACTTGTTAACCCGTTCACGAGGTCATTTCTCTATGAAACTTAAAAAAAAAATAAAAAAAAATAATACAAAATGAACATTTGTACCAAAATTTTAATATGATTTTTCCATTCATTTTGTATGTGAATTGTTTCTCTTTTCTTCTTTGCAAATACATTTTTCTGCAATTTCTGATGTCATTCCTATTTTTCCACATTCCAGCAATGTAAGTGGTTTTATGGAGATAAAGAAACACAAAGACACAGTTATGACACAATACAGAAAACGGAGTAGAACGCTTTATTACACAGAAAAAAGTACAAGAACTGATTTAATTTTAAATTAAATTTAAAATAATATTTCCTTAAAATAATTTATCATAGTAGCTATTAGAAACTGATAAAATGTGGAAAAATATGAGCGACATCAGAAATTGCTTGAAAATGTATTTGCCAGAAGAAAAGAGAGACATTTCACATACATAATAAATGGAAAAATTCATATTAAAATACTGGTATCAATGTTAATTTTGTATTAATTTTTTTTTAAATTTTTTAGACACTGTATGTGAAAGGGTTAACAAGTTAAGGTGATGTTTCCGCCCATGCTTTCCTGTTTAATTATGATTCCAAACGGTGTTCTTTACCACCCCTCAAAGTTTGTACACGAAGTTCTGGGACACCCTGTATTTATTTATTTATATATATATTTGTTTATTTATCTTGGGTTCTATACGTAAAAGTGAAAACGGAACCATTATAAGATCACCCCTATGTGTCTATATGTTACAACCATTTTACTCTTAAAGTATGTAACATGGAAAGTTTAAAATAGGCAGCGGAATATAGAGTATTGACCAACATATTTCCAGATTATTACACATTCACAAATATATTTAGGAAAAAAATAGGGGATCTAATTATATGATTTGAAAAAAAAATATTTTCTTTATATATTGTGCGGTGCATCTTTCGAAAGCTTTCGTAACGCTGAACTCAAAATTTCAGTTGTTTTAAGTTTATATATTCTATTTTCAGAGATATAGCTGAAAATGTAGGGCAAAAATATGATCACCTGCATGTATAGCCGAATCTACTGAAGCTAAAATTATGAAAAGAAAACAGAGATTGTAGACGTTACTTTTATCCTTACAGTAAAACTATAACGATTACTCAATGCCATGTAGTTTTTGAGAAAAACACATTTTTATGTTACACCCAAATTTTGATTTGCGGATATTCTGCGAAGTTGTTCAGTAACACTGGAGGTACCTGTCCTAGAAGAAGTATAAATATAATCTCCATAATGATTTTTGAAAAAAATCGTCTTAATTAGCTGAGATATTAATCCTTAATGTCACGGACGGTTTGCACATAAACAGTGACATAGGCGACGTACCGTATGCACCATTGGCTTTTAAAACCCAAATAACAACTTTCAATGATATATATGTTTAATGTATGCCAAGTAATAGAATAAATGCAGTAAACGTCAAATTATGTGTAGAACAGACTAACTAATAATGAATCATCACATCAATGCCACAAGAGTCGAGACTAAATAGCATTGAGTGAACCTCTAAAAACGCATTCCGTATCATCAAATGCAAATAAAAAACAGATTGGGAAGAACGCGGCACTGAAGAAGGCGGCATTGAACTTTGCGACCTCCTTCCGATATGTTCCTAGTACAATGTCAAGTTTACATTTTCAACAAGGATTATGTTTTAGTTACACTGTTTGCCTCTTCGTGACGAAAGCCTTTTCCTTCATTTTTAATCTTTTACCACCGATTTTCCGAATCAGAAAATTTTCCGTGTTTGAATCGGGGAAATGATCTGACTAAAAAAGGTTAACTTTACGATAAAAAGTAACTGTTTAGAATAACGAAAGATTCCGAGAACTTTAAGTTGAAAGTATACAGGTTGCTTGTCCCTAAGAGGTTAAAAAAAGAAAATTATTTCTACGCCGAGTTTAGTTTTATGAAAGCCATACCGAATCAGTTTATTATCGGTACCGAATTATTTTCACAATAAGCAATTCAGGTTCACAATAAGCATTTAAAATGAGATTAAAAAAATAGTATACAGAATAGCGGTATTTGATGTTAATTAAGCTTTATATGTCTTTGAACTTTTGCGATATACTAATTCATGCTTTTCCAATCAATACATGTATATATACACAGCCCTAAGTTGCACAGATTTACAATTTTTTTATTCTTCTTTTAGCAACATTTTTTAAAATTTTATCGTTAGTAATTTATATATTTATTATGCGGAATTCCAAGAGCGCGAGTTATGCTTACACTTGACCTTTTATTTTAATACAGATTGAATATATTTGTTTACGTAGACTAAAATAAAGATATTAAAAACACATCGGCATAAATCCTGAAGACAGTGACGTTTTTGTGTGAGATTAAATGTCACCGTACAACACTCTTCAAATGTTTTTAGAGAAGCATTTTTTCCATCTAATTAACGAAAAGCAGTATTTAAAATGTTAATTTTGAAGGTTAAAAAATATTCTAAAAACAATGCACTCTAATAAAATAGTCATTTCTTTTTATCTAGCTTTTCATTTTATAATATCTCTACTAATGTAGTGAATATAATAGAATAGAAACAAAAACTTAAAAATAGAAAAATAATTTGCTAAACCTTTTTGCAAAATTTGCATATTTTTAAATTAGAGAAAAACTTCCTTGTTTTTAAATCCTTTATTGTTAAGAGCATTTCATAAGATTAATAGAAAGGCGTAATTACTCTCAATCATAGTCAAGATAATTACGCATAAACGCTTTCCTTTTGTGCCTCAAATAATCGCAAACTCGTGAGCTTCAAGTATTCCTTTGAAATTTTCTAGACGTAAAATCAATAAGGAGATATTTAGTAATGTTCTTAATGGATCTTAAACATTTAGATAATTATAGGTTGTCTATAGTAACATGAAGTTTACATTGTTGGAATTCGTACTCAAAGTAACTATTTTGTTTGCTTACGCGAAAGATAAGAAAAACGATAATTTTCATTTGAGAGAAAATTACACATTTTCATGCATTAAAAATGTAAAAGAAATATTACTTTAGCTTCGAACTTCATATTTTTGATAAAGTGTTTTTAATTCTATTTTTGAGTGCACTTTATCATTGTATTTCCTTTTCAATTTTCTTCTCAATCATATTTAAATTGCATCATTGTTCATTATTATGATTAATTATGAAAACCCAAAATTTTAAAGAAAACCAAGAACCTGCCTTCGCAAAGGCTACATAATGAATTGAAAACTGTGATTACAATAACTTGTCTTAAGATAGTTTCGCATATTCATTTATATTACTGTAAATGTCAATTTATATTAGTGTAGAAAATAAATTTTTATTGTTGTTACACGAGGTATTTTGTTTCTCTAAATTTGCCTAAAATATTATCTTTTCCTTTTAAAAATGTAAACGCACTTTATTTAAAAAAATAGCCCATTAATTTATAATACAGTTTTAAAAATCATAAAGTATTGTGCTATAATTATTAACGCAGAATCGGTTTTAAGTTGCAGATTTCAAGCACATTAGACGCAGTGGCATGTAAAGTGAAGTAGATTAAATGCCTCTTGACCTAGAAATTTATTAAAAATAATCTTAATTTGTTTCTACCTATTTCTTTAATTTATATCTGCTCCAAAGTTTAAATTACCTTTATTTACAATATCATCGGTAAAATATAAGCAATCATTTTCCTGGAAACTGATCTCAAATAGAAATCAATCGAAAAACTACAATATTTTGTCTAGTTTGCATGGCTATAATGCGTTAAGCAATTTTTTTTTATCTCAAAGTTTATAAATGACGAGTTGAAAATATCAGTTCTAAAACTTATATATCTTAGCTTAGAAGAAAATGCGAATTGATAGTTTAGGATATGTTTTTCTTCAATAATGTCAAAGCACTGTATGTAAATACAGTAAAACCTCCATAACGGACACTCCCAAATAGCGAACACGTCTATTTAACGGACAGTTTTCAAATCCCCACTCCCAAAACATAAATTTTTGTATGTTTAACCTCTGAATAACGGACATTCCGAATAGCGGACAGTAAGTTTGGCAGAAAAGAATGAAAAATTATTTTTTAACGAGGAAAAAAAAAAAATAAAAATCTTCTAAATTTATCAGGGCAATATGTCACAAATGTTGTGATCACAGATAAATGTGGGGATGCCCTCTCCTCCTACATTTATCTGTGATCACATCCCTCCCTCCCTCGGATGATTTGAGATTGTATGCTTTTAAGAAGCAGAAAAATACAGTAAACAGTTATACATTTTTTTTACAGAAAAAGATGATTCAAAAGGATTAAAACTACTGGCAGAGTTAAAACTTCACATTGAAAAACAAATTACATGTAATCGCAAGTAAAAGCCAATTTTTGTTTAAAAAAAAAATGTAAGAAACAAAGGATAAAGATATGCAAACTTTTATTTCAGTTTTATTGCTTTAAAAATTATTTTAATCTGGTTAATCATATAATAGAGGTTTTGGGACACATTAAAATCGACTAATGAAACATTAAGCATTGATTTGCAATTTTTAGGTGCGTTCGTAATTATGTAAATACGTAGCACCTATTGTCGGGATTTGGAACTTATTTCATATTCCTTTTCATCCAAACCACCTGTCAGGGAAAAAACTATTGCGCAATGTGAAAAACAAGAAACTCTTTTTTTCTCTCTTACGTAAAGGTGTGGCGCATGCGCCGAACTTTTTTATTAGACTAAGAACATTTTTTGTTTATTAACTTTAATTCTTTTTTTTCTGTTTTGTAGTTCGGTTAGAAGTTTTAGAACTAAGATGTAACATTGAAATTGTCACGGCCATTTGTAAATATTAATGTTGTGTGTGCCTTTTTTGTGAATCCTGTTCGTCCTTATTAAAATATGAAAATGAAGATGGACTTTTGTTTTTTGAATTAAAATAGTCTTCAATACTTATGTTGCAGAAGAAGGCCTAGCGCATTTGGAGCCCCGATACCCCGACTTTCTCGAAGAAATGGAATTTTATTGGAATTTGGAGGTAAGAATTTTTATGTCTTACCTAATTTTCATGATATGATTTTCTTTAGAATCAACGTGTAATGTTGATAATTTTTTTTTGCGGCAGCTCTGGCTGTGATTATCTAATTTAGGCAGTCGGAGTTGTCACATAAAAGTGGCATCCCCTGCTGTGATCGGGTGCTCCGTAGTTTAGTGAATAAGAAATTAGAAAAAATTTTGTTTTAGAATTATGGAAAAATTACGAAAGTTAAGAACGCCAGTGCGTTCAAATTTCACGAAATTAACTAAAGAAATTGAAGACCTTATACAGGCTAATTGTGATGATTTAGATAGCTTGTCTTCAATTCTAATTAGATTAGAAGTAAAACAAAACGAACTTGTGAATTTAGATAAACAAATTCTTGATAATTTGTCTGAAGACCCAACCTGTAAGCAAGATGCTTTTGATACTGAATATGATTCTATCGATAAATATAATACGATATTTTACGAAACAAAAAACAAATTATCGCGTTATATACAAAAATTAGAAAAAGGTCTTAATCCAGATAATTGCTTAACATTAGATAGCATGGCAACAAGAAGAAAATTTAAGTTACCTAAATTTGAGCTCCAGCCTTTCAACGGTGAAATTAAAAACTGGTTAACTTTTTGGGGGTAATTTGAGAAAATTCATGAAGATAGGGACATAGCAAATGAAGACAAGATGCAATATCTAATAATGGCTACACAGAAAGGATCGCGAACCAGAAAAATAGTGGATTATTTTCCCCCCCACAGCCGAGAGCTATCCAGAAGCGGTGCAATCGTTGAAGGCACGGTTTGGTAGGACAGATGTTTTAATTGAAGTATATATACGCGAAGTCTTAGGATTAGTTATTAATAATTCCTTGGGACAAGGGCAAAAACTGTCTCTTGTTAAATTATACGATAAAATCGAAACTTATCTTCGGTCATTGAAAATGTTAGGAGTATCGAGCGAAAATTATTCGTCGATTTTATATCCACTGGTCGAATCGGCATTGCCTTCAGATATTCTTAAATTATGGGAAAGACATCTTGGTACTTTAACTGTTAAGGATAAAGATAAAAATCAGGGAATTAATAAATTAGATGTTTTAATGCAATTTTTACAGATTGAAGTTGAGATGGAGCAAAATGTTAAATTAGGTAAGAGTGGGTTTTCTTTCGATAAAGATGTTTCAGTAAACAGAGAAACAAAATTCGATCGAAAAGATAAACATTTTTCTCTTCCTACGGCGGCCGAACTGTATAATGCGGATGATAAAAAATCGGAAGAACAGTGCGTTTTTTGCGAAAACAAACACCGTAGTCAAAATTGTAGAGTGGTATGGAAAATGACAATAGCGAAAAGAAAAGATGCTTTATTAAGAAAAGGAGCATGCTTTCGTTGCTTCAATGTCAACCACCTAGCAAAAGTTTGTAAAAGGTTAGTTGAGATGGTTAGTTGAGATGGAGCAAAAGGTTAAATTAGCTAAGAGTGGGTTTTCTTTTGATAAAGATGTTTCAGTAAACAGAGAAACAAAATTCGATCGAAAAGATAAACATTTTTCTCTTCCTACGGCGGCCGAACTGTATAATGCGGATGATAAAAAATCGGAAGAACAGTGCGTTTTTTGCGAAAACAAACACCGTAGTCAAAATTGTAGAGCGGTATGGAAAATGACACTAGCGAAAAGAAAATATGCTTTATTAAGAAAAGAAGCATGCTTTCGTTGCTTCAATGTCAACCACTTAGCAAAAGTTTGTAAAACTAAAATTAACTGTTCTCATTGCGGGAAAAATCACCAGCAGTTCATGTGCATAGTAAAGAGTAAAATTAATTTAGGCGAAAATTCTAAACAGGATTCAACTGCTAATAAAGATTGTATGCTTGCGAATACAACTTCTAGAAAACGAGTTTTGCTCCAAACATTGGTTGTACGTATATACAATGGGGATATCGTACGAAATGTTAGAATTTTATATGATACGGGTTCGCAGCGATCGTACATATCGAAATTTGCTGCTAAAATGTTAGGATATAGTAGCATAAGTAAAGAGAGAATAGTGCATAGCTTATTTGGGGGGCGGCAATATGAAGAACTACACGATAGATATTTGATTAATTTGGGAAATATGGATAATAGTTTCCGATGTAAATTTGAGGTATTAGACCAACAAAAAATTTTCTCTGAAATTTCACCTATACCAGAAGGACCCTTTATTAAGGAAATAAAGTGGTACGGAATAGTTTTGACTGATAGAGTCACTAAAGTTAATGATTTATTATATGAATTTTCTCCTGATGAGATACATGTGTTAATTGGTGCAGATGTCGCCGGGAAATTATTTACCGGACATTTAAAACAATTACAGGGCGGATTGGCTTGCATGGACACTCGTTTAGGTTGGACAATTCTTGGGAAAACTGAAGTTTATGAAAATAAGAATATGAACAATTTGATTTTTTCGCTGCATGTCAAAGAGGCAAAAATTACCGAGTTATGGCAACTTGACACTTTAGGAATTCGCGATCCTGGGGAGAAAAAGAGGAGAGAGGAAATAGAATTAGCCACTAAAGAACATTTTCTCAGTAACATTAGAGTAGATGACGAAGGTAGAAGTACGATGACGAAGGTAGATGACGAAGGATGAGGTTAGTCTTCCAAGGATACAGGGCCACCCTCGTTTACCCAGCTACGAAAATATCGCTCGAGGTAGATTAAAAATATGCGTCGATTCGTTAAAAAGGGTAGGAAAATTAAGTGATTATAATCAAGTATTCGATGACTGGTTAGACGAGGAAATAATAGAAAAAGTTGATCAGAGAAAAACATTAGGTAGTGAGCATTTCCTTCCTCATAGAGCGGTGTTTAAAGAAAACTCCACTACAAAGGTGTGGCCAGTTTTCGATGGTTCAGCTCGGGAAAAGGATTCGCCGTCTATAAATTACTGTATTGAAAAGGGGCCTAATCTAGTAGAACTGATTCCTTCTATATTAAATAGATTTAGATTAGGAAAAATTGGGGTAATTGCTGACATAAAAAAGGCTTTTTTGCAAATTGGCATTACAGAAAAAGATCGCTCATTCTTGAAATTCCTGTGGTATGAAGAAGGGGACCCTCAAAAAATGATAACGCTTCAACATAGAAGAGTAGTATTTGGCATTTCTTGTAGTCCCTATCTTTTAGGTGCCACGTTAGAATATCATTTAAAAAACGCACCGGAGCAATTTAAGAACACTGCGCTTAAATTGTTAGAATCATTTTATGTAGACAACTGTGTTACGAGTGTTAATAGTAAGGAAACACTGAACAGATTTATCGAAGAGTCAAAAACCCTTCTTAGCGATGCAAAATTCGAGCTTCGCGGGTGGGAGCATAGTTTTCGGGAAGTTTTGACTGGGGAAAAAGTCCCTGTTTTGGGTCTAATGTGGGATTTTAGTAGGGACACCTTAGCAGTTGATTTAAAGGAGATATCCGAAGACGAACGCAAAGTAACCAAAAGAAACATTTTATCGGCTGTACACAAAATATTTGACCCTATTGGATACACGTGTCCTGTAACATTAGAACCTAAAATATTATTACAAGAGTGTTGGAAAGCTAAGGTGACATGGGATACGGAATTACCTATTTCTATCAAAAGAAAATTTGAAAAATGGAAAAAACAATTAGAAAAATTAGGGACTATTGAAATACCTAGGTGTTTTTCTCGGGATGCATATAAACTGCATTCTTTGGCACGTTTTTTGTGACGCTAGCAAAATAGTGTATGCTACGTGTATATTTATACGGTTTGAAGGTGAGAATGACAATTTCTGTCATTTGGTTCAAGCAAGAAGCCGAGTTGCTCCTATGAAAACAATTTCCATTCCGAGGTTGGAATTGTAGGCTTGCAATATTGGGGCTAGATTAGCAAATAGTGTCAAAACGGATTTAAAATTAGATGATATTGACATTTTTTATTGGACTGATTCGGCCAATGCTCTTTATTGGATAAAAAGAAATGAAAATTGGGCGCCTTTTGTTTATAACCGTGTATCAGAAATCCGGTCTTTAAGTGATTCTTCAAAATGGCATTTTATTCCAGGCCATTTAAATCCTGCGGACCTGCCTTCGAGGGGTTGTACCGCTGAGGTTTTAGCCCGAGACAAATGGTGGGAGAGACCACAGTGGCTAAAGAAACCAATTAACGAGTGGGCCAAAATCAGAAATATTTCCAGATTTTGAAATTATAGATGCCGAAAGAAGAATGACAATTATTAGTGCTAACAATTTAGATATTCACAATGAACAAATTTTTACAAAATTTTCATTGGATGAAAAATTAGTTAACATAGTTAGTTGGATATACAGATTTTGCCAAAACTGCAAGAAAGCTAAAGAAGATAGAGAATATAGTATTTTAACTGTAAAAGAGAAGAATGAAGCTGAAAATAAATTTTTGAAATTAGTTCAAGAACAATCGTTTAGTGGCCCCCTAGATAATCGATTAAAATCGTTCCAGATTATCACGGATTCCGCTGGAGTTCTAAGGCTGAAATCGCGTATATTATTGAGAGAAGATACAATGAATTTTCGATACCCTGTCATACTTCCCCATGACCATCCCGTAGTTGAAAAAATTATTAGATCTAGACACCTAAAACTAGGACATGCCGGGGTACAAACTTTAATGTCTAATTTGAGGAAAGATTTTTGGATCTTAAAATTTCAAAAAACTGTAAGAAAAATTATTAGAAACTGTGTAATATGCAGAAGATACGATTTTAAGCCACAAGAAATATCCACTCCTCTTTTACCTGTAAATAGATTTCGAGAAGCTGCCATTTTTGAAATCGTTGGTATGGATTATGCCGGCCCGCTTATTCTTAAAGAAAATAGGAAAATATGGTTAGTAATTTACACGTGTGCAATTTTCAGAGCAGTTCATTTTGAGTTAGCCACCTCTTTATCAACCGAAAACTTTCTATTAACTTTGAGAAGATTTATCGCCCGTAGAGGTAGGCCTTCTATTATCTATACCGACAATGGTTCGAATTTCGTAGGGGCCGAAAATTTGTTGAAAGAAATAGATTGGAATTCAGTACAAAATCATAGTATATCCAGAAAAATTACTTGGAAATTTATCCCACCTTCAGCTCCATGGTGGGGAGGATGGTGGGAGCGACTGATAGGAATGACAAAAAGAATACTCAGAAAAGTTTTAGGAAAAAGCTCGCTAAATTATGAAGAGATGCAAACCGTAATGTGTGACATCGAAAGTATAATCAACAGCCGCCCCATTACATACGTTTCCGAAGACAACAACGATCTTGTACCCCTCACTCCATCCATGTTTCTGCAAGAAGTAAAAGGTAGTGGAACACCTGATATAGATATTTTGGATGCTGAATCGTTGAATAAAAGGCATGCCTACCAACAAAAACTAAGAGAAGATCTTCGAAAAAGATTTCGATCAGAATATTTAGGTCAATTGCGTCAACCAAATAAAAATAACAAAAAAGAGAAACCTTTTGCAATAGGCGACGTCGTGATTGTGATTAGTGACAATAACAAAAGAATCGATTGGCCTCTGCCCAAAATAACTGAAATTTTCCCATCTAAGGATGGACAAGTACGACTTGTCAAGGTAAAGATGAAAAGTGGTGAATTCATCAGAACAACAAGTAGACTAATACCTTTAGAGGTATCACAAAATAATGATCTCATGAGAAGCCATTTCAACGACATGAAAAATTCACGTTCTTCGGACGAACAATCCAATGATCCTTCCAGTGGTTCGGTCATGAACCGAAATTCCGACTCGTTAGTTCATCGTTCAAGATATGGACGCATCATAAAACCGATAGTTAAGTGGAAAATTTGAGTTCCAGCTGAGCCCCTGAAACTCAAAGGTGGGAGGATGTCGGGATTTGGAACTTATTTCATATTCCTTTTCATCCACACCACCTGTCAGGGAAAAAACTATTGCGCAATGTGAAAAACAAGAAACTCTTTTTTTTCTCTTTTACGTAAAGGTGTGGCGCATGCGCCGAACTTTTTTATTAGACTAAGAACATTTTTTGTTTATTAACTTTAATTCTTTTTTTTCTGTTTTGTAGTTCGGTTAGAAGTTTTAGAACCAAGATGTAACATTGAAATTGTCACGGCCATTTGTAAATATTAATGTTGTGTGTGCCTTTTTTGCGAATCGTGTTCGTCCTTATTAAAATATGAAAATGAAGATGGACTTTTGTTTTTTGAGTTAAAATAGTCTTCAATACTTATGCTGCAGAAGAAGGCCTAGCGCATTTGGAGCCCCGATACCTCGACTTTCTCGAAGAATTGGAATTTTGGAGGCAAGAATTTTTATGTCTTACCTAATTTTCATGATATGATTTTCTTTAGAATCAACGTGTAATGTTGATAATTCTTTTTGCGGCAGCTCTGGCTGTGATTATCTAATTTAGGCAGTCGGAGTTGTCACACCTATTGTTGTCGCTCAGTCCGTCCGTCTGTCCGTCTGTCTGTCCGTCTGCCTGTCCGTCCGTCTGTCCGTCCGTCTGTCCGTCCGCATATAACAACGCAAAAACTACCCAACCGAATCGTGTGAAATTTAAAATACATAATTATTACATAATTTTGTCGAGTCATTTCAAATTTTATGAAAATCGGATGGATAGATCACTTAGAAGGACAATCAAAAGGATTCCGTTACATTACGGTCAATGGGGAAAAAAGTTTCAAACGCATTTTAATCGTTTGAAATTTAAAACGTATATTTATTACATAATTTTGTCTAGTCATTTCAAATTTTATTAAAATCGGATGGATAGATCAATTACAGGGACAATCAAAAGTATTCCGTTACATTACGGTCAATGGGGAAAAAAGTTTCAAATGCATTTTAATGGTGTTACACTCATTTGAACTTAACAGAATTGACATGAATCTATGAAATATGTACTAAAAATACATTTTGTACAATCTGTGATGCAAAGAATATTTATTATTAAATTATAGGGCCACACAAATGTATTCCACTAAACAATGTTATATATGGGGAAACTTTGTTTCAGGGGTGTTTTAATTATATTAAACTACTTCACATTTTATGAATAAGATATACGTTAATGAAGTAGAATAAAAATTACTCTATATTTATACTCCATAATTACTGCATATTTATAGGAACACAAAGATTTCGACCACTATACTATATCCAAAGTACGCTCTACTATATCAGCAAGATCTGAATATTTTAAAACTTCGTTATCGTACGAACGCACCTCATTTGCTACGCTTCACGTGCAATTTCCAACTTGTTCTATCTCTGAGGTTTTCCCAATAGCGGACACCTCCGAATAGCGGACAATTTCTGCGCTCCCAAAGTGTCCGTTATTTAGAGGTTTTACTGTATTACTGTCGTGAATGTTCTTTTCTTACATGTTTCCTTTTTTCAACATTTTTTTTGTTTTTCGTAAACTGTAATTTTGATAATTTATCTCCACATTATTTTATAAATTAAAAATTTCAGTAGATATTCTGCTAACGATATTATTTTACTTTTTATAAGCACCATTTAATAGCCGCAAAAGTGCAGATAAATACAGTAATTCACCTTATTATAAAAGATTCTTACTCTTAACAATAGTAATGTAAAAGTAGTCGTGTGTTTTTAAAAAGCCTCATTAGTCTCGCTTTGTCTTTTTGCCGACAGTTCCCTCGCACACAGAAAATGTGAAATTAAAATAATTACTTAATATAAAATTACAATTCAATTAAATTATAAATTTGCATTTTTCTTAAAATATACTTCTTACATGAGATTTGGAACATTGGGAAAAATAAAAATTAGCTGTTATTAGTGATCATTGCACATTATTTTTTCATCAATAGGAAGTTTCTTGTAAGAATGCATCTGAAGGGAAAATAGAGAGATGTTATTTAACTATTATGGTGGAGTGACTTTTAATCTCAGATACATGTTAGTTCTTCATTTTATTTGCAGAGGAATGTGAATTAAGAAGAGATAATTTATTTCAGCCGTAAAACATCAACACGTGAATATATGCGGTTAAAAAATACAAACAATTGAAAAAAAAATCCGTAAAACTCATAACGGTAATTTTATAATTTCAATAAAAACTGGTTTCATAATTGATAAAGTATATCGCGTGAAAGATTTTTGTAAGAGATTCACAATTAATCACAGATTTATAAAAATGTTTGCAATCACTCTTAGATTTTTTCGAAGAGTACTGCGTCACATTTCCTTTTTTCACATTTAAAGACTTACTGCTATATTAAAGAAAAGATTGTCTATGGCAAAACTTTAAATCTGTAACAAACTTTTAGTTATTGCTAATTGTGAAACCATCTACGAAATAAAAACAATCATTTTCATGGAAACTGACTTCATTTAGAAGTCAAGAAAAAATGGGCAAGCACTACAATAATTTTGTAGAGGCTATGTGGTGTCAGCAATCATTTTTTTTTTTTTTTGAAAATTTAAATGTGAATATTGAACGAATAAATAGTTCCAGATGTAGTATTCGTACTGATACAATCGATTTAATTGTGGTATAATAACGGTATAGTAAAATATTTCCGCATATTTTGGTTTTATAATGATATGAACACCTCACAATTTTGCAATATCATGGCAAAAATTCATAATTAATTATCAGAAAAATTCACTTTCGCGACAAATAGAATAATTTCACATAATACATAGTTGTAAAAGAAATACCAAACTTTAAATTCATTGAAAATATGAATTATCTAAAAAAATAGTGTTGCAAAATGATATGAGCATTCATCAAACTATCACCAAAGAGCACAGAATCTGTACAGGAATATTTAATGCCACTTTGAGAAGAAGAAATCGAAATATGCAAATTAGTTTAGCTTATAAAAATACTTTGCAGAGAAGGAAATTTTCAAATCTGATGATAAAGTTAGTTCTATTAGTATGGCCATAAACAATCTTTAAATTGGTTTCAGAAAGGGGAAATTGTGTCATTTAGGGTTCTAGGAATTTCGGCTATCGTAAAATAATTGAAAAACATTTTCTAGTATAATATTAAACTATTTTCGATTAAAAGAGGATTATGGAGCAAAGAAGTCACCGAGACATCTGAAAAAAACTATACAAAAAGGGAAAAAAACCAATATAAAAGGAATGAGCAATAGGAAAACAATTTTGTGCAAACTTTCACCAAATCCACAGACAGCAATGTGAAAAAGTACCTTGTCCAAAGAAGTCAAGAGCTCGAAGATGATGAAGTACAAGAACAGACCCTCCCCTCAACCATGTATGATTGAAATGCATCAGCAGAATCGTATAAATAGTACAAAATATCACATGTCCTTAAAGTTAAGTAATATTTTCGAATGGAAAAAATTCAATTTGGATGATCGGGGCCTTTTTTTTATTATATGCACGATATGCGGAAGAAATCAAAACGGTTTCAAAGCAGTAGCAGGGTAGAGGTTCACTCATAGCTTGAGCTGCGGATCGATTTCATGGTAAGATCATTGTTGCGTTCTTCTCTGCTGAATGAATGCATTGACTTACCAAGATCTATCGAAGAAAACTTGATGTGATTTGCTGAAAAAATAGGCAGAACTTTCTGGATGCTGCACTAAGACGGTGCACAGTGTGGTATTTCGCTCAAAAAGCTGGCCAAAAGTCAAAATTTTAAATTTCGCATTTACTTGATCGTTTTCTGGTTGATGTAAGAGGACTATCCTGTGCATATGATAACGGGTTACTTTCTATCTGTATACACTTCCAATTGTCTGGTATTTTACTTGGAAGTCTTGGTTTTTGCATTTCTCATTTTATGCTTCTGATGTATGCATCATTTTATCGAACGTCTAAAAAATATTTTAAGTCGAACTTCAGAAACATTTTATAGTTTTTAAAGAAGAACGTATATAATCTCTTGCACACATGTATTTTTGTAAATAAAGTACATGTTCATTATGATTTTCAAGTTTGAAACCATAGATTTTTTTGGGTTAAATATTTTAGATAAAATTATTATTTTAATAGGGAGTTAAACCGAGTTCACCAAGAACTCTTGTGTTTTCATAATGTATAAACATTCTAATTAAAAGATATAAAAAAATTGCCCCGATTTGCCCCCACTTTTTTTTAATAAGTAAAACAAAGTTTCAAAAATTTTTTCTGAAAAGCAGTTTTTTTTTTACTTTATTAAACTTTTAAAATTTATTAACTGTTTAAATTTAATGTTTCTTGTGACTGTTTTTTTTATTTTTACTGAATACCCTTTGGTGGGCAGCTGATAAATCTGCAAATTGAAGGGTAAAAATCCTTTTTTTAAGTAGTTGGATGTTTCTTTTTTTTCTTTAATTAAAATTTGATCGTGCATCGATAACGCGGATTAAATGGTTTTTTGTAAATAATGTAACATTTTGATTTTGTACCGAGAGTTTTTAATATACGAATTATCTGTTATCTTTTTGAATAATACATTTTAAATCAACCATAAGGAATTGCGTTCTTTACTCACTAATGAGGTAAGAAAGTTTTATATTATTAAGAAGAAATCTACTAGACATACATACATACATACATACATATATATATATATATATATATATATATATATATTCTATTGAATTAAAAAAAAACAGTAGAAATATCAAAAAATGTATGAGTGATGTAATAAAAGTATAATGAAGCATAAAAATTAACGAGTTAAAGTTTCTAAAAAAGAAATTTATCGAAATTGCGAAATGTTTATAAAATAAAACACATTTGATTACGTCAGAGAATAAAATCTTTCAAACATAGCTATAAACAAAAATGAGCTTCTCTGGGATTCACTGAACATTGTATTTCTGAAAACAATGAGGAATGACAGAAAATGACGCTTTATTTTTCTATAAGGATAGTAGAAAAACTCGGTCAGCCAGCAAAATAGTTTAAAAACTGGTAACAGATATAAAATGGAACAATTAAAATCTGAAACTAGCCAAGAACAACTGCAGTTCAACTGAGCAAAAAAACTGCAGGGCATGCAGATGTTTTACAAATTTTTAAAGATATTGCATTCAGGCCAACAAGGGCAGCAAAATATCGAAAGAAATTTAATTCAGTGTTGCCAAATGGGCTACTTTTTTTTAATTCAAATTTTTGTTCGACACCACTTTTTTAAATAATAAAATGCGCCTCATTAAATGCTATATTATTTAAGGTGAAAACAAAGAAAATTTTACCGTTTCAAAAAAGTGTTGCCAGTCAAGAAATTTGATTTGAAAAAAAAATAGCTCACTGGCAACACTGATATAATTCTTTGTCGTAGATCTTAACACTACAGGGTGTCCCAAAAGGTCGTTTACAAACTTAACATGCTGGTCTGTCATATCATGATGAACAATATTAAATAGGAAACTAAGGGTCCCAAACGTCTTCCAAAGGAGATATGCGCCATTAAAAATTTAGGGACCAAAAATTCAAATGATTATAAGAAACAGAAAAATTGGTCGATTTATTTGCGGTTTTTACTAAAACTATTCTTTCTGTCAGTATTTTCTTGTAAATAAATTATAAAGATAAATTTCAAAAAATGTCGATAGAGGGCGCTATAGACTTTGGAGTAACGATAAACTAGTTTTTACCATTATTTTTTGCATCTCATTAACTTTTTTTAAAAGCTTAGACAGCTTGAGCTCAAAATCTAAATCGTTGGAAGTGGTTAAGTAGCTCAAACTGAATTGCGGGGGGAGGGTCAAATTTTAAATGATTATAAAAAACCGAAAAATTGGGCAATTGATTTGCGATTTTCACTAAAATTATTCTTTATGTCAGTATTATCTTGAAAACAATTTATAAAGATAAAATTCAAAAAATGCCGATAGAGGGCGCTTTAGACTTTGGAGTAACATACAACTATTTTTTTCCGTTATTTCTTGCATCTCATAAAAATTTTTTAGAAGCTTAGACATAAACTTAAATTTTGAGATAAAATCTGAATCGTTGAGAGTGGTAAAGTAGCGCAAACTAAACTGTGTTCAATAGGGGTGGGGAGGTTCAAATTTCAAATGATTATAAAAAACGGAAAAATTGGTCGGTTTTCGTTAAAACTTATTCTTTATATCAATATTTTCTGGAAAATAAATTTTACAGATATCTTTAAAAAAATTCCGTCAGAGTGCGCCTTAAACTTTATAGTAACAAACAACTATTTTTAACTGTTACTTTTTGTATCTAATAAAATGCTAGTAAAACTTTAAACTTAAATTTTGTGCTCAAAATCTGCATCGTTGTGAGTAATTAAGCGGCCAAAAATTAAACTGCGTTCGAGGGGTGGGGAAGGTAACATTTCAAATCCTGAACACAGTTTAGTTTGCGCTTCTTAACCCCTCCTATCGATTTAGATTTTGAGCACAAAATATACGTCTAAACTTTTGCAAGACTTTAATTAAATTTAAAAAAAACTATTAAAAATAATTGTTGATTATCCTAAAGTTTAAGGCGCCCTCTAACGGATTTTTTAAAATTTATCTTTAAAATTTATTTTCAAGGAAATATTGACATAAAGAATAATTTTAGCGAAAACCGACCAATTTTTCCGTTTTTTATAATCATTTGAAATTTGAACCTCCCCACCCCCATTGAACGCAGCTCAGTTTGTGCTACTTTAACACTCCCAACGATTCAGATTTTCATCTCAAATTTTAAGTTTCTGTCTAAGCCTCTAAAAAAATTTATGATGTGCAAAAAATAACGGAAAAAATAGTTGTACGTTACTCCAAAGTCTAAAGCGCCCTCTATCGGCATTTTTTGAATTTTATCTTTATAAATTATTGTCAAGATAATACTGACATAAAGAATAATTTTAGTGAAAATCGCAAATCAATCGACCAATTTTTCCGTTTTTTATAATCATTTGAAATTTGAACCTCCCCCCGCAATTCAGTTTGCGCTACTTAACCACTTCCAACGATTTAGATTTTGAGCTCAAAATTTAAGTTTATGTCTAAGCTTCTAAAAAAGTTTAATGAGATGCAAAAAATAATGGTAAAAACTAGTTTATCGTTACTCCAAAGTCTATAGCGCCCTCTATTGACATTTTTTGAAATTTATCTTTATAATTTATTTTCAAGAAAATACTGATGTAAAGAATAGTTTTAGTGAAAACCGCAAACGAATCGACCAATTTTTCTGTTTTTTATAATCATTTGAATTTTTGGACCCTAAACTTTAATGGCGCATATCTGCTTTGGAAGACGTTTGGGACCCTTAGTTTCCTATTTAATATTGTTCATCATGATATGACAGACCAGCATGTTAAGTTTGTAAACGACCTTTTGGGACAACCTGTAGAACGACGAGCAGGTGTCAATTTGACACCAGTCAGTAGATTAATTGACGATCCGAACCAGAAAATTTTTTAAGAAAAAAGTTATAGACAAGTTGCAAAGAAATAAGTCGAACAATTAAACTAAACTCTTTTAAAAAAATTTTCTGGTTTAAAATATTTTTCATAAAACTTACGTAAATTTTCCAGGCGTTCTAGTGTTAAAACTAAGTACATTGAAGCTATTACCAACTGAGGCTATGGCCATGTTTGTTGCAGCGGTTTCTACGTACAATTGTTTTAATATAACCCGAACATTTAATAAATATGCATGTCCTCGCTATAAACTTCTTCAGAAAGCTAAAGTACAGTTTTTCCCAGAAGCCGATTTGCTTTTTTATTACAAAGAATCGGTGAAAGATTTTCCCGTGCCAGCGTGTAACTGGCTATTGAGACAACACCCCACATCACGCGCTGGCGCGTGTGTGGCCCCTGAATGTTGGCGGTCTATCACGCGCTGGCGCGTGATCGGCAGCGAATGTGTTAATAACGGTGTGCATGTAATTCATAGGTCATCTGTTTCACCTAGTTTAAATCCAATAGAAAATGTATAGAGCCTACTGGTTAGAGCTGTTTTCGATAATGGAAAACACTATCAGAACACTATCAGAACACTATCAGAATTAATAGTTCTCTCCTTTTTCATTGGAATGAAATCGCTTAAAATATATTAAAAAGTTTGGCTCACTCCATGAATGATCGTACTTTTACATTAAGATATCTAGTGCGTATGCTGGGTCTTAATCTATATTTTAGGCTAATGTTCATATCCTTATGAAACATCTCAAAATGAAACTAGTTCGATGTGCCAATCCCAAAAGTTGCTTCTATCTCATACGTACATTTTAATATTTTTAAAAAACAGTTACTCATTTTAATGTTTTAATATTTTTAATTCAATACCATACGAACTTTGGTTTTCATCTTAAATTTCTGCTTCAATCAATTAGTCGGAGCAAAAACAAATTTCCGTCTCTACACGAGCCGATGAACAATAGAATGATAGGCAGATTTTTTTTTTTTTTTTTAATTCAGGGAGGACCTATTTGAATTACTAAAAAATAATTATATACAAAAATTTTAGTTCAGTTCTAGGACTAACTTCATACACTTTTAGGTGGTGCAATATTGGAAGTGGTATAAAGTTGGCTATTGCAGCGCCCCCTTCCGGTTGATTTTTTTCATATTCAGAGAGGACATACTAGCCATAGTCATACACTTACACAAAAACTTTGGTTCAATTCATTGTAAAAATTCATATACTTTTCGTCGGTAAAATATTGCAAATGGCACAAAAATCGCGATTGCAGCGCCCCCAACGGGCGGATTTTTTTCAAATTCAGGGAGGACCAATTAGCCCTACCCATACGCTTACACAAAAAATTTGGTTCTTTTCGATGCATAACTTCATATACTTTTTGCCGGTACAATATTGAAAATGGCAAAGAAATTTTTCATAGACGGATAATGTTTTGTAAAATAGTTTGGAATGGAATCAAAAAATTATTTATCATATTTTTTTATGTATTTTAAAATCGAGTCTCAGTAATGAGAGTTAAGTACGGAATAAGTTATCACTCAGATTAATGTAATATTTATATAATTTTGAATTTTCAAGTTATTTTTCAATTTTCTTTCATTCTTTTGTTGCTCTTATTAACTTTTTGTAATATCTTGCTATCTGTTCCAATTATAAATTGCGACACACCAGGTAATAGTCGATGTATTAATTACGAAATTCCAGTTACAAACTCCCATGTAAGTTTTAAAAAATCGAGGAATAATAAACTGAAATTATATATTATATACCGGGTGTCCAGTAAATGACTAACCCATTTTAAAATTAAATAACAAAAAAACGGTTTGAGATAAAAATGCGCGGTTTGCGGTATTGTTATTAAAATATCAATAAATTTTTAATACGCACTTCCTTCAAAGAGTTTCAATTTCGGCCAAAAGATGGCGCTGGCGGCATCAGACTGCAGAAATTCCGCCTGTTATCTTGTTCTCAAGCTGATGATCTTTTCGGCTCCTTTTCCCGAGTCGAATCTGAGTCGAAATGTTGAATCGACTCTCCACTCAACTGCAGAAATAGGATTTGTTGATTGAAACGAGATTTAAAATAAAATTTAAGATTGAACTAGGCCTATTGTAAAAACCTATGTCTATTGTAGCCTCCTCTGACAAATATCACGGGAAACTATAAAAACTAGTTTAAAATTACTGTAAAACATCTCCAACGGTGTATCAATTTATGAATAAATATTTATGACAAGAAAACATTTATTAAAGAAACGTAGAAATATTTTTAAGAATTCTAGAAAATTTTAAATTAATTTAAAGGACGTTCTTTAGTGTTTGCGAATTATCTTCGGAATATGTTATTTTAACCGCTTAACTGATACGCTTTTTTACATACAATAAAATTAAAATATAGGATAAACGCCGCTTTTTTAAAGCTAAAATAATCGTAATATTTAATTTAAATATTTCTGCTATTAAATAGTATGAAATTGCATTTAAAATTTTTAGTAGTGTCAGAAAGCTTTAAGTGAAGGAAGAAGCAAACTATAATTGCCGGTACGTTGTACGGGCAAATCAGTTAAAATTTTAAAACAATGGTATGCAAATAGCGTTACCAAGTCTCCTGTCTAAGAAAACTTATAAATTGGCACATTATTTTTTTTTTTTAATCTTACTATAAAGGAATCCGTCTACAACAAATCCTGTCTTAAACATAAAAATTTATTGATCCCGAAGTAGAAAGAAACCTACAAAACTACCTGCTAAGGGAAAAACCTGCCTAAAATAAAATATTCTTAATTTTTCCGAAAACCGAATTCATCCCTAATTTATATTCATATTTTGTCATTTAACGTATCCAAAAATTTTATTACGAAAGCCGTGAGAGATTTTAAGATGTCTTTTGCACACACCTCGCCTCCCCCAACCCACCCACGACAGGAAACGTATCTACGCTAAAATGGACGAATATTTAAAAAGAAAAAAGAAAGACGTATCTTTTTTTATAGCCTGTAAGTCATCCCTCTACAAAACTTCATTACAAAAAGCATCATAGAACCTGAAGTATATTTTTGCCCCCTCCCCCCATATAGGAGGGAAATATGCAATCTCGTTCTTTTCCCCCGGTATGAGGAAAAGAACTAGAAAAAAACGTTCTGAAAATATCTCCTGTATCTGATTTGAAATAAGAAATATTTTAAAAATATGATTTTTTATCTTTTTAAAATTATGTATAAAAAGATACCAATGTTCAATTTATTTTTCCAATATTTATATTTATAAAATTTAATTAAAATAAGTAGACATTCAGTTTTATCTAAAATATCTATGGCCTCACCAGTGGGCGATCGGATCTGACGTCTCAACTGGCGTTTAAATCAGCATTGTAATAACATCTCCTATTTACAGTGTAGATGACGCAAATTCCTCAAAATTTAAACTTGACATTCTGCTAAGAGCATCAATTTGATGTTTATTGCTTTTTTTACTGTTACTCGGTACTGCATTACACAAATATAGGTTCAAAAATTGTAATCTAGGCTTTTAAAACCGATTCGTATTTCAACTCATCGAATCCAACAGAAGAAAAATGTAGAATCGGGAGATAGTAAATGAAAGAAAGGATCGGGACAGTGGATACTGCATTGGCTTCTGAAATGTTTTCAACAGATTTTGTCTCATGCAATATTTAAAAAAACTAGAAGAAAAAGAAACGAAACTTTATTTCAGTAAAAAGTTTCGTAAAAATGTTTTGCCATAAAATTGCCTATAGATATTTTAGTTTGGTTTGGTTTATTTAATGTCGTCCGATTATGTACACGTGGAATATAGGTCAGAAAGATGTGGGATGCCCTGCGTGGGTGTCTTTCTAAGGACACCTAACCCGTATTTACACAAGAAAATCCAAGGTTCGAAGAAAACCACGGAAAATTCCGAACGATTATGCCGACAGACGCGATTGGGTTCGAACCCAGCACTGCCGTCTACCAGTTGAGACGTCAGAATCTATCATCCACTGGTGGATATTTTAGCTAAAACTGAATGTCTACTTATTTTAGTTCAATTTTATAAATATTAATATTGAAAAATAAATTGAACACTTTTTTTAATACATAATTTAAAAAAGATAACGAATCATATTTACATAAATATATTTTTATATATACGTAAAAAGAGTATCAGTTAAGCGGTTAAAATGACATATTCCGAAGAGAATTTTGAAACACTAAAGAACATCCTTTAAATTAATTTAAATTTTTCTAGAATTGTTAAAAATATTTCTAGGATTCTTTAACAAACGTTTTCTTGTCAGAAATATTTATTCATAGATGGACACATCTTTGGAGATGTTTTACAGTAATTTTAAACTAGTTTTTGTAGTTCCTCCGTGATATTTGTTTGAAGAGGCTACAATAGACATAGATTGTTACAATAGACCCAGTTCAATCTTAAATGTTATTTTAAATCTCGTTCCAATCAACAAACCCTATTTCTGCAGTTGAGTGGGGAGTCGATTCAACATTTCGACTCAGATTCGACTCGGTAAAAGGAGCCGGAAAGATCATCAGCTTGAGAACAAGAAAACAGGCTGTATTTCTGCAGTCTGATGCCGCCAGCGCCATCTTTTGGCCGAAATTAGAACTATTTGAAGGAAGTGCGCATTAAAAATTTATTGATATTCTAATAACAATACCGCAAACCGCACATTTTTATCTCAAACCGTTTTTTTGTTATTTAATTTTAAAATGGGTCAGTCATTTACTGGACACCCGGTATATACTCTCTTAAAAAGTCAGCCACAAAATAGCTCAAGTTAAGCTGAAATCCACTTATCTGAATATTGAAAGACAGCTTCTTAAAAATGAGTTGAAATAACTCAAGTTTTAACCAATTTAAATGAAGTTGAGCTATTTAAATAACCAATTTAGATCAAGAAGATTTAATCATTTGAAAAACAACTCTTTTATGATCGAAAAAATTACAGCTCTTTCATGGGAAGCCAAATCAGCTCTTTCGTTTTAAGAGTGTATATATATATATATATATATATATACACTATATTGCCATTGATTATGGGACACTTGCGATTTTAGACATTTTACTAAATATCTAGAAAAATACATGAGGAATCATCTCGAAACTCTTAGTGTATAAATATAATAGTATACGTCATACATCTCCGTGAAGATTTTTTACCGAAACTCCATAGGGGACCGTCAACAAATTAAAAAAGAATGAATATCTTTTGAATAACCCTGTCAAAACTAATGTAGCAAAAGCGCTCAAACTCTAGATTATGATTGAATGCCTTATTGTAATACACTGTGTTCATTTTTATGCAAATAGTATGCATACTCGCAGAGTAATTAAGGTTTTTATAAAAATGGCCCCAGATTTTTCTAAGTTTTTCCCTTATAATTTTCAGAGTTCTTAATATAAAATAATATTTTTTTTTAGAAAATATGACAAACAACATTGCACACAGTACCCTGTAATCAGAATTAAAAAATAATAAAAATTGTATGAAAAATGAGTAGGTTTACTAAATAATTTTTTACTGCGCATGCGTCAAAGATATCAAAATTTCATTTGCATATTATGTTAGCTAAATGTAAAGAGCAACTTTTGTAAAAGTCTCAAAATTATAGCTTGAAAATTCTGCAAGTAATCGTCTATAGAAAAAGGACAAAATCCGTTGTTTCCAAAATGATGCAAAAAAATGAGGGATTTTATCCAAAAGTAGTCGTAACATCCCGTATTGTGTATTCTATATTGACACTAATCAATGAATATATGGATACAACCCCTCTTGTTTTTGCTTCATTTTGAGAATAACGGATTTTCAACTTATTCAATTGACGATTATTTTCAGAATTTTCAAGTTATGATTTTGTGACTTTCACAAAAGTTGCTCTATACATTTAGCTAACATAATATGCAAATGAAATTTTAATATCGTTGACGCATGCGCAGTAAAAAATTTTTTAGTAAACCAACTCATTTTGTATACAATTTTCATTATTTTTTAATTCTGATTACAGGGTACTGTGTGCAATGTTGTTTGTCATATTTTCTGAAAAAAATATTATTTTACATTAAGAACTCTGAAAATTATAAGGAAAAAACTTGGAAAAATTTGGGACCATTTTTATAAAAACCTTAATTACTCTGCGAGTATGCATGCTATTTGCATAAAAATGAACACAGTGTAATACAATAAGGCATTCAATCATAATGAAGAGTTTGAGCGCTTTTGCTACATTAGTTTTGACAGGGTTATTCAAAAGATATTCATTCTTTTTTAATTTGTTGACGGTCCCCTATGGAGTTTCGGTAAAAAATCTTCACGGAGATGTATGAGGTATACTATTATATTTATACACTAAGAGTTTCGAGATGATTCCTCATGTATTTTTCTAGATATTTAGTAAAATGTCTAAAATCGCAAGTGTCCCATAATCAATGGCAATATAGTGTATATATATATATATATGTATATATATAAGTATTAATTCATAAAAATACTTTTTGTATACATTTAAAATATGAATGAGTACTACATTAAATATTCATTATAATAGTGAAAAATTACATTACTCATGTTCTAATGACTTTTAGTGTGTGATTCATACAGTTATGGATCTTTTATTTCCCGTTTTAGCAATATTTAACAAATAGATTGGTTGTGTTTATGACGGCAAGTTATCATCATGAGGGATACAGGCTCTTAGAGGTGCCCTTTTTCGGGTCTTGCTAAAAGAACCTAACCTGCATTTACCAAGTAGAGTATTTTACTAATTATAGCTAAATTATTTTATAAAAAATTATTTTAATAAATTTCCTATTTATGTTAACAAGTTGAGAGTTAAAAATTTTGAATAAATTTTCAGTAATTACTTTAAACAATTAAAATATTTTTGTTTATACATAAAAATTCAGAAAATTATGTGACAAAAATAATTCTGTTAATTTTTTAATTATATTATCTATAATAATAGAGATTTTTTTTTTCATGTGCGCGTATTTGTGTATGTTCTGTGATAAAGTGACCAGTGCCCGTAGAGCTATAATATTTTGCAGGAGTAACATGTGTGTCTGAAGTTATGCACTAAGAAGCCCCTTTTATATTTTTTTAAAATTAATTTTACGCATTTTTAGTCATTTCCATAAATATAAAATTGCTACTTTTTTACTTTTAACTAAGAAATCGGCTCCATAGGAAGTTTTACATAGCCCGCAATAATTCATAGTTACCTTCACTCGAGACTAGAGTAGGCTTAAGTTGTACAGTAGAACGCTGCCGAAAGCAGTGGAACTTTTCATTTAAGGCCGCTTCTTTTCAAGGTTCGTTTAGAAAAGGAGATTTTCCGACTGTTTTACTGTTTTTACTACAATTGCAAGATCTTTTTCATTACATATAAATATGTAAAAAATGAAAAAAGCTATTGAAAAATAAATGTTTGTCTTAAAAAAAATCTCAATAATTAAAAATCTTTTTGAAACATCGTAAATGTAACAATGTTATTAAGAATCTAACTACTTAATATTAATGTAAATTGATGTATGGACGATTATTAATTTTATTAAATTATAGACATTCAAAAGCTATTTGTGAAGAATTTTTTGTCATTTCCATAAGTATAAAATTGTTACTCTTTACATTTAATGGTGAAATTGACTCTATTTCTGTAATACAAAGTAACAAAAGCTATTAAAAAATAAGTGTTTGTCTCGAAATAAAAAATAAATATTTTTTTTTTCCTTTCAATAACTATAAACATGTTTAAAACATTGTAGATATAATGATGTTAGTAGGACTTCAATGACTTACTATTAATTTAAATTATTGTATGGACGATTATTAATTTTATTAAATTATAGACATTCAAATGCTATTTAAGAAAAATATTAAACTAAAAAAAAAGATTTGCTATAATTAAAATACTATATACATTTCTCGAAATTTTAATTTTAGAAACATTATAAACGCAATGATTTTTAGGGCCAGTAACTTAATTTATTAATTTAATATATATACAGTAATGCTTTTTAAATTAAGTTATAAGAATTTGTAAGATGTTTGACTTTTATAAATTTATCTGAAACTATTAGTATTCCGTAAGTAAATAATAAATCTTTTAACTTGCATTTACGTTTCCTAACAAAATAATTTATATGCTTTAAATTTCTGAGAGTAAACATAAATCTGCTTCGTTTCAGTGTCTAATGCGGTTTGAATTCTCATAAAAGCCAGGATTTGCAAATGAGCTTAAATAAACTTCATTCACTGAATGCTTAATTAAATAACTTAGATCAGAGTGTTTTCATAGTGTAATTGTAAATAAATATCTGAAAATGCGCGAGAGTCTGTAAGATATAGATTTAATTAATTGAAAATGAAAACAGTATATCTTAATTAAACTACATACATACTTTTATTACATAATATCTAGCCAAATTCTAGAAATTTTATTTTAAATTCAGTTAATGAATTTAAAATATTTACACATGTTGTTGAGAGTTTAAAAGATAAGATTTAAATCGTTTTATTTAATTTTTAATACTAGAACAAAAAGTGTTTTAGTTAAGAACTAAGTAAAATCTTTCTTAATTTTAAAGTTTAGTTTAAAAAATTTTTAAAGTTAAAAAAATTAAGTAAAAAATGCTTTTTTCATTTTCTTCTGCAATACAGTAAGTGATTTTAATACGGTATTTAAAATCAAATTCAAACAATAAACAATGCTACCTCAAAAATCTGGTAGCGAAATCACCCCCCCCCCTCCTTTTTTTACAATTCAAACCTTCTGGATAGAAAAAAAAAACAAATATTTTCGAACTAACAATTTAGATATAAAATATAATGGTATTGTAGTCAATGAAGCTGCTATATTTGTGTTCAACAGAACAGCTATTAATGCGTAATAGGAACTTATAAAAGCGGAAACGAGGAGCCGGCATAAAAAATCATGCATTAAACATAGATAATGAAACATTTTACACCACTTAATGAAATTTTTAACAAAACACCGTTATTTAAATAAATAAGGTTACTGTCTTTAGCCAAATATGTATTCCAATAATTTTAAACAGCCCTGTATTTGAGCTGTCTGTTGATATACATACGAAATATGTAATTTAAAATTAAGTTTAGCATTAAAATGCCTAGTAGGTAATAGATTGGAACATCCTTGAATACTTTTGTTAAGTCCTGTAGTTAAGTCCCTTACTATCTTTATCCCACGACAGTATTTAGCTAAAGTTTGTTTTAAACTAAAACACCCTTAAAACTGCTGAAATCACATTCTCAAATATTATTATTGATAGGCGTCCACGTGTTCAATTCTTTGCGTGGCCTGTGTATCATTTTATCTTTATTCTATAAACATTTGTTGTAAATTAAATGCAATTCAGCGTAAAAATGCATAAATTATTTAAAACCACCTTTAAGTAATTTAAACTCATATTCAGTAACGTTTGGGAGCTCCTTTGTGTAACTCTGCATATCATCAACTATAGCATTTATACGGACCATATAATACGAATTGATTTAGTTAAACTTAAAAGTACATTTAATAATTGAAATGCATATCATCTATCCATCATCCATCATTAGATACATAAACAGTACTTCGGAAAAAGTATACTATTTGAAATCTTTTTGTGTCCTTTTTATTTATTTATTTATTTATTTTGCACTTTGTGTAATGCACGACAATATCATACAATTTATATTAAGTCTCAGAAACATATATTAATTTTACTATTCATGAAATAGTTTAATGCAATTAAAATATGTCGCACATTTTTCCTCTTTACCATTAAGTAAAGGAACTCTATTGTGTGGCTCTAAAAATGAATAATAGCTATTTTTTTATTTGCATACTTTATAAAAAAGCATGTTTTAGTGTATATCGAAAATGCATATAAATTTTAATATGTTTGACAGGATTTGATATCTTTAACATTTATCTGAAACATTTCTTTCCCATAGGCCAAAACATAACGGTAAATTTTTGAGTGTCACTGTAAATAAACTTATCGAACTAGAGACTTCATTTGAAATACATTTCGTGCTAGGGTAAACTCCAGTAACGTCCAAATATTTCAGGGTAATCCGTGTATATTTACGCAAGTTAGAGTTCTCAGACGGACAGATAAACAGAATTCATAAACACTTTTCAACTTTGTTGGAAGTGTAAAAAAAAATCTCGAAAATTACATAAATTTGACGCCAAAATTAGTATTTTACAGAGAAAGAAGACTGTTCTCCGAAAATACCGTCAACAAAATATGCGCTTATTATTAATAATTGCCGGTTATTAAAAATAATTACCGATTTTGTCAAACTAAACTTAAAATATATATTATTTTACACAGTTTTTTTTTTTTTTTTTTTTTTTTTTTTTTTTTTTTTCAGTAGTATTGGAGTTAGATCTATTTGATCATCCACTAAGAAAGAACGTACGATATTTTCCTGTGGAGATTACATCAAATAGTTCTTAGGTTTTCATAGTTAAATATTTTTAATATTTTGATGAGATCCTTCTTTCAAAATTTATGTTGTATATGCATACTTTATTTTTTAATGAAATCGAAATATATAATGCTATATATCTTCGCTTTTATATTATAACCAACCTGGTCAAAGGAGTTAGTGAAACACAAATAAGGTAGACCATAAAATTTTAGACACACAGGATTTAGAACGAAGAAAAATAAAAGTTTAAAGCAAGAGCTAACTACAGGGTTCGTATTCCCCGATAAAAAAATTGATTTATTCCAGTATTTTCTGATAGTTAATTCCTGATTAAAAAAATAAAAACTAAGTCGGTTTATACTAATTTATTTTCCTATAAAGAAAATACCGATATTTTTCCTGAAACCTTTCCTGAAGTGTAGGAACTGTGTAATTATTCAGAATAATGTAAAACGATATGTAAATGCATAATGGAAGGTATCAGAAAGTTTAACTGTGATCTTGTTAAGAAAGCTAATAAAGATAAGATAAGCACTATATTTTCTCTTAACAAATTTATAAAATTCAATTTTTCCCTATGTGGTTAGCGTTATGTGGTTAGCGATGAATAATGATTCTTATTCATTCTAATTCTTATCTTCAAATAAAGAATCATTATATAATAGTTAATATGTGATATTCGAAAGTCAAAAGATAATTCTTATTCGAGATTTTTAGAAGGAAATATAAAGAAATATTGTACATGTTTTATAATATGCATTGCATTAAAGAATAAATCAAATCAATAATAATATAAAAAATATAAGATAAAATATATGGAGATTCTTCTTATAAAAGTTCTTTCGAACACATAAGTAAATAAACTCCGAGGTAAATTAAATTCTGACACCGTTTTTAAACTTTTAAATGACTTATATTAAACGTTAATATTTACAAAAAAGATATTTACATATTAATATTTACAATTCGAACATTCAAAAGGAAACTTTAATTAAAACATCTTAATCGCGTCATCTTAATCAACATTCTTCTAAAGTCAACACCAACTCTCCCAACATTCCATCCAACGATCTCTTCCGTTCATTTCTTTTTTTCTTCGGCTTTTCGTCTGAATGGAGTTTTTTCAGAAAATCGTCTGCTTTCTAAAGACCTTTTCTATCAGAGTTGCGATATGAAGAACCTTATAAGACATGATACTTGGCTGTTGGAGAAAGAATCGCTCCCACAACGGCCGTCCTGACTAGGCTTTCGTCCTCGAATGCTCGTCCCTTTGGAGGCAGCAGCAGTTGGATCATCTGGAAAGATAAAGAAAAAAAACACAGCAGCATCCAAAGTCTTAATTGAAAAAAAGAAGTCATTATTCAAATTGTTTATCAAAGCTTAGATTATTTCTTGAAAAAATTCATATATTTTTTTTTTCGCGTCTTTTCGTCTTCTCTTTCTTACGTCCTTTCATCTTCTTTTATCTTACGTCTTTTCGTCTTCTTCTTTCATACGTCTTTTCATCTTCTATTACCTTACGTCTTTTCGTCTTTTCTTTCTTACGTCTTCCGTCTTCTTTTATCTTACGTCTTTTCGTCTTCTTTCATACGTCTTTTCATCTTCTTTTACCTTACGTCTTTTCGTCTTTTCGAGAATAAAGTTAAAATTCTATTAGTTGTCAGTCCAGAGGTTTGTCATAGTTGGTATAGTGTCACAATCGGTGAAATTCTTTTTTTTTTTTTCAATCTTCGTCCGTCCACGGCTTCATGTATTCTGCACATGTACCGGTGACCATGGGTCCTTCGTTGAATCCAAGTTTCTTTACATCGTAGGTGTCATTATTTTTTACTTTTATGACTTTGTACGGACCTAAATATTTTGGTTTTAACTTCAAACCTGGACCTTGTTGTGTGCGTTTTATAGCAACCACATCATTAATCTTAAATTTGTTAGCTTTCTTTCGTCTGAGGTTGTAAGTTTTACGGTTCTCTTCTTGGACTTTTAAAATCTGTTTTTTAGCATTTTTTCTCATATCTTCGCGATTATTTGTAAAATCAGATTGTATTTCAGCATTCAGAAGACTAGTAATTTCAATGTTATTTTTTAGTTTCATTTAGTACCAAACATCAATTCAAAAGGAGTTGTGCTTATACTTCTCTGAAAAGTCGAATTTATCATCTGTTGGACGTTGCTTACATGTGTATACCATTTTTTAGGATTATCGACAGACAATTTAGACAGAACAGATATTATGACAGAATTTAGACGCTCAACTTGGCCGTTAGACCTGGGTAATCCAGTGGTAATCGGGATATGTTTAATATTTTCATTGATGCAATAATCTTCAAAAGCTTTAGTGGTAAATGCAGGACCTTTATCTGATATAATTCGAACTGGATTTCCAAAGATAGATTTTTGGATTTCTAATTTAGAAATTACTTCGGCAGCATCGGTAGATTTTGTGGGATACAACCAAACAAATTTTGTGAATGCGTCAATGACCGAAAGGATATGTTTGTAATTTTTATTAGTGCTTTCTAATGGACTTAAGTGATCAACATGGTACGTATGTAATGGAGTTTCTTCTTTTTCTATTGGGTGAAGTAAGCCTTCTTGTTTACCACATTTTCTATTAACTAAAATACAGGGAACACAATTTGCTATACATTTCTCAATTTTTTGTTTAACTTTAGGGATGTAAAAATCATTTTCTAAACTTTTCTCTGTTCTTGCAACTGCGTAATGACCTTTTTCGTGAGCGGCCTTGATTATATTCATTTGCATGTCTTCCGGTACAACTAATAAATCATTACCATTAACACATTTATAAAGAACATCATTTTTAACTAGATAATCATCATAAGATTTCACCTTTAGGATTTCTTTTATTGTTTTAATATGGTCATCGGTTTCTTGAGCTTGGATAATTTTTAAAGTTAAGCTATCTTGGATTACCATACAAATAGGATACCTACTTAATGCATCGACATGTCTCATACTGCTACCCTGTCTATGTTCAATAACATAATCAAAATCGGATAACATTATTGCCCATCTAGCTATTTTTGTACTCATTTCTTTTTTATCCATAGTCATTTTAAATGCATCACAATCGGTTACAATTTTAAATGGGATACCTAGCACATATACTCTAAACTTTTTCAGGGCTTCAATTACAGCTAAAACTTCTAATTCGTAACTAGTGTACTTCCGTTCAGCTTCGGTGGTTTTTTTACTTGCGAAATAAACTGGATGAAATTGATTATCTACTGGAGATTGTTGCATTAAAACAGCTCCATAGCCATCAATACTGGCATCACAATGGATTTCGGTCGCACTTTTGGGATTGTAAATTAAAAGTACTGGTTCTGACGACAAAATACGTTTGAGTTCATTAAAAGCTCTTTGTTCTTCTATATCGAATTTAAATTTTGAATCTTTTCTTAGCAGGTCACTTAACGGTTTAGCTATAACCGAATAATTTCTTATAAATTTTCGAAAGTATCCTGTCAATCCTAAATAACTTTGAACATCTTTGGTACACTTTGGTTCGGGAAAATTTATTACTGCTTTAGTCTTCAGTGGAGAGGGATACAATTTACCATTTATGATTCTATACCCCAAGAAATCAATTTCACGCTTCAAAAAATTGCATTTTTTAAGATTTAATTCTAATCCATATTCCGATGCAGTTTCGAGTACAAGTTTTAATTTTTCTAGACCTTCACCTTCATTTTTAGCAGGTATTATTAAATCATCCATATAAATGACAACAATGTGATCTTTTAATAGGTTTCGAAATACATTATAAATATACTTTTGAAAAACACTAGGGCTATTGGTCAACCCGAATGGGCATTTCAAAAATTCGTATTGTCCTTCATGAGTAACAAACGAGGTGTATTTCCGCGAGTCTTCTTCAACATCTACATGAAAGAAACCGTTTTTCAAATCTATGGTGGTAAATACTTCGGCAGAATGTAATTGATCTATTACATCATCAATAACTGGCAAGGGGAAATGCTCACGTACTGTCTTTTTGTTAAGACATCTGTAATCGACACAAAGTCTCATTGTGTTATCTTTTTTCTTGACTAACACAACCGGCGAAGAAAAATTAGAAGAACTTTCTCGAATTATTCCCTGAGCTAGCCACTCCTCAATTTGGTTTTCGACTATTTTTTTCTCGCATGGCGGTAATCTTCGAGGAGAAGAACAAACTGGGATTTCGTCAGTTAAATTAATTTTCATTTTAACATCTACTGTTTTAGTTTTAATTGGTACATAATTTTCAATTAAAGAGTATAACTCTGAACGTAATTTTTTGTCAGCAATGTGAGTTAAATCAATTTTAGGCTCATCCAAAACATTTACAATATTAACTAAAAAGTCATTAGACTGAACTTCAGCTTTAAACAGTTTCACTTTATTCTCAGAAATAGTTAATGTACCTTGATGAATAACATCAGTGCCAATAATTAAATCGAAATTAATGCAACTGTCCTTAACGACAAAAATAGTAACTTTAAATTTTGAACCATCTACTTCGATTTCTGAATTGAAACAACCTTCTGGTTTAATTAAGGCTTTTCCTAGACCGGTCAAAGAGATACTCGTAGGTTTTAATTCTACAAAGTTCTTCAAATTATCATAAATACTTTTCTTTAACAAAGTCTTTTGGCTACCAGTATCTATTAAAGAGATTAAACGCAAAGAATAAAGCTCTATCTCTTTCAGAATTAAATCTTGGGATGTAATAATGTTTACTTGTGACTGAGCATTTTTAACGCTTGTATCTTTAGATTTATTACATTGAAATGATTTATGACCATAAGCGTTACAAGCAAAACAAAGCGGCCCTTTATCTTTATTTACACAGTTAATACTCTTATGATTATTCCCGCCACAATTAAAACAACGCATATTTGGCTTTACAGGCTTAAATTTGTTCTTAACTTCAACTTCGGATTTAATTTTAGGCTTAGCTCCTTCATATTTATGAAATTTTGCATTTTCATACTCCGATCTTATTTTTTCATAAATCTTTAATTTTTGTTTAAATTCAGCAAAATTGGGACAACCATACAAAAAAGATTTTTTAGAAATGGGGTCATTAATTCCATTTATTACATACTGAATAAGGGCAGAATCTTCAATATTGCCTTTTGAGCATAATTGTTTCATATTTAAAAAATATTCATCTAACGATTCATGTGGTCTAATTTTTCTTTTGGACAGCAATTCGTGTAATTCAGCTGAATTGCACGTTTGACCAAATTCAGATATGAGTAGGGCTTTTAATTTAGACCACGAATTAATATTTGTTTTACTTTCAAGAAATAATTTTGCTTTGCCTGTCATACGGCGTTTAGCCAAAATCAATTTGTGCAAATCACTAACGTTAAATAATGAAACAATATCTTCAAAATCGGCAATCCATTTATTAATATTTTGTACTTGAGTACCTTCAAACATTGTAATCATACTTTCAATATCATTAATAGAAATGCTTGGTTTAATAACATAATCAGGAATTAGAATTTTCTGATTTTCATTACTTTCACAATTAGAACTACCAGAATCATTTCTCATATTATTCTCAAAAACAGTTGAAATATTTTTAGTTTTATCTTGTAAATCATCATTAAATTCATCAACACTTTTGTCATCACTAAGAGTACCTACATCGGCTATCATATTAATTTTTAAAATATTAAAATCACATAAACTAGAAATTATTCTGGCAGCAATTTCATCAAAAGTTCCCGAATTATTTATACACAAAACATTGCAAATGGTAATTAAGTCGTTAACAGAAAAATTATCTTTAATTTCTTTGAATTTAGTTTGATATTCATCGGAATCTACTTCAAACGTAAACCCAGTAAAATTCCGAATTCTACGTCGATTATTTCTGTCACCGATTTCTCCAAAAATTAATTTGTGCAATATCTTAATACTAGCTGATTTTTCAGTTTTCAAAGAAAACTCTAATTCCTTTAAATCAACTAATTTTTCCATTATTGAAAAGAAAAATGAAATAATAAACTCACTTCATAATCAGATGCTCAGCTTCACACATTTAAACAGCATTGTTGTCGCAGTATCCAACAGCTTCATATCATTAAACATATATTCAAAAAAGATTTCCTCATAATAATTTCCAGCAAGGATTCCATCACAATTCTAAATAATAACGGCTTCCAGATTATTTAAAGTATATATATATTTCTTCTCTGTGGGCGTTCGTTTGTCTCGGTTCTGACACCAAAATTTATGGAGATTCTTCTTATAAAAGTTCTTTCGAACACATAAGTAAATAAACTCCGAGGTAAATTAAATTCTGACACCGTTTTTAAACTTTTAAATGACTTATATTAAACGTTAATATTTACAAAAAAGATATTTACATATTAATATTTACAATTCGAACATTCAAAAGGAAACTTTAATTAAAACATCTTAATCGCGTCATCTTAATCAACATTCTTCTAAAGTCAACACCAACTCTCCCAACATTCCATCCAACGATCTCTTCCGTTCATTTCTTTTTTTCTTCGGCTTTTCGTCTGAATGGAGTTTTTTCAGAAAATCGTCTGCTTTCTAAAGACCTTTTCTATCAGAGTTGCGATATGAAGAACCTTATAAGACATGATACTTGGCTGTTGGAGAAAGAATCGCTAACACAAATATAATAATTCAAAAATATTCTAAATTTTTTTCAAGTTTTGTTTATTATTAATTGTCTATCTATAATAATGTAATGTAATATAATATAATATAATGTAAACTTTCATCCTCTGGATAGTATTTTTCTATCATTCGTGAAAGAGAAATAAGGACTTGGTTGGATAAAAATATTCCAAACCACTTAACGAGTAAAATTTGATAAACTACTTAAGAAGGACATTGTAGGAATGTGGAAAACTCCTCAAGAGGTTTAATTAAGAATTTAAAAATCTCTTTCAAAAGAATTTCTTCAAGTACGTGATCTGAGAAGACTAGATAGAGGTAATCTAATAGTAAAAAGAAATAATTAAATAAAGAATAATATTTAAAGCGCCTTGAAAAAATATTAGAAACAATTTTTAGAAAAATATCTTTTAGGTTAAAGGTATTTTGTAGTATAAACATTAAAAATTATTCTATGAAAATGGATAATCAAATACACTCAATGAAAGAAAAAGAAATATTGAGGTTTTGTATTATACGAGAGATATATACGAAAAAAATATATTTATTTAACAACTTTATAATTTTTGGTTAGGTTTTAAAAATGCGCATATGGGGAAAGTAGTTTTTTTATTTAAACTTTGAATAAATCTTTGAATTCTGTGAAATAAAATTATTATTAAGAAGACATGTTCCTTAACACATCAGAATAAATTGCATATTAATTCATTTTCTGTTAAATAAATGTTTTGTTTATTCAATGATGCTATTTTCTCTTAAATATATACATATTATCGAGTTTGTGCATAGGAAACCATTTTCAAGAAACCGAGAACTGGGATAAGAAAACTTTTAAATTAACAGAGATTAATACATTTACATCCTTATAGATTAAGATAAAGGTATACTCAAAGAAATATGAAATTTGCAGTTCTGCTCATTAAAATGTCTTTGAAAAGTAAAAATTAAAGCAGAATTACTCACAAGCAGAAAACTAAACAGTTACTTATTTTATTTAATTTTTACGTGTTTTGCAAGAAAGACCTTAATACAATATTCACAATAATTTATATATATATATATATATATATATATATATATACATATATATATATATATAAAGTTAATAATAATATATACATATGATTAGATTATTGATGGGACGTACAGTTTCTGAAGTGTAGTCTGGATAACTTTTTCATTAGATAAAAAGATATGTTTTGTTTCAGAAGTTACAGAGGAACACTGATTATGATAAACCAAATAAAGACTGCAAAATTTTGCACAATTATTTGTTGTTCGAAACGAGATGCGGAGCAAGAGATTCTAAGCATGGGGTAACGGTTACGCTGTAGTGCTTATTTTAATTTTTCGTTGATGTTTCTGCACATATATTACATATTATAATTATTAATATTTATTTTTATTTATTTTTATTGTCCGCATTTATTTTTATAGCTATAGAAACAATCTTTATTTACTTAGTATTGCAATAAAAGAAGTATTATTCTTTAACGTGGACTTTTATCTAACAGACATGTGCGTACTAGTGACAATGACACGAAACTGCTTTACATTAATAATCATGAAGCAATATAGAAAAATAATGGAGAATGTTTGAAAAAAGGCATCTGTGTTGGAATTTTCTTTGGTATTTCACGAATAAATACATCATTTTTAAAGTTTATACATTGTTGTGCATATGTATTCACATCCTTAAAGTTTTATAAGTGACGTTTAAATGTGGGCTAGGATTCGCACGGGGTTTCGGAATTTCCAAAACAGAAAATTCATCGATACCTGTAATTCCCAACAGCAAATATTTTGATAATTGAGGTGAAATGCCGAACTAGATTTTTTAAATTATAAATTAATTCTGAATTTTCATCTTGAAAATAATGGGAACGGTACGAGCCCTGTTGGCAAAAATTGTTGAAGTTGATTGAAACAGAAACAGAAAAAATGTAAACTATATATATATATATATATATGTGTGTGTGTGTGTAAATAACGGAATCCAGGGGGATACAGTAAATAATCTTCAATATTCCTGAATATTATATCCAAATAAAAGTTTACAATGTTAAATTAAGGGGGGGGGGGGTCTAGGACCATTTTACTATCAAGGCCGATACTTTCAGCCATATTTCCCAGAGCTCGATCGGAATATCTTTTCGCATCGCAGCCGAAAAGATTCTCCTTTACTTTTGACTGTTACCATTCTACTTGTACAAAAAGATGTAATCAGCAAATTCACACGCATGAGCTGGCCTCTACACGTCACTCGAGTCCGTGAGAACGCTGACTAAAGCTTTTAATCAGTGAAGTGTTTTGAGATGACAAAACCATAACTCACACATACATATATATATGTATATCTAAAGTACTCTGGGGTAATAACGCCACGTTAAGGTTCTACCAATTTTCACGGCTCAGTTTTAGATTGTATTTTTCAAACAAATATATGATTTGATACAGCAACTCATTGACTATCTATATAAAAAAA
The DNA here is from genome assembly GCA_964019185.1 of Maratus speculifer. NCBI lineage: Eukaryota > Metazoa > Arthropoda > Arachnida > Araneae > Salticidae > Maratus > Maratus speculifer. The sequence continues at coordinate 160,298,234 of OZ025294.1, read as the reverse complement.
ATAATTTAAGAGATATGAATTCATAAAATGTAATGGCGTGATTTCGTGACCAATGCTATTTGGCGTTATTACCCACCTATATGGGTAATAACGCCATGCAAACAAAACTATGAAATAAGATGGAATAATTGCATGTAGATTGCCGAATTCTAAAAGTACAAACTCTACAAACTTAGAAATTGACAAATTGCATTCTAAGCTATTGAAAATGCTCAATTTTTTGTGAAAGTGTAAGAAAAATAAAGGTGTGGTGTGTGTGTGTGGGGGGGGAGGATGAGGCAAAAGAATATCAGACCGTGAGCTTCTTTTTGCTTGAAAAGGACCGCCTAAATAGAATTATTAGAAATATTGCACAGTTCTAACTGCGTTTATTTGAATCAGTATTTAGGATGTAGCTCGGCCACTACAGAGAATCAACCGCGGTATTGATGCCAAGGATTGGCGTTATTACCCCGGTATAACTATTGCGCAGTACATTTTAAATTACAAATTATCTCGAGAAGATATCCATAATCTTCTACGACATTTTCAAAGTACATGAAATGCACTACAAATTTATGTAATTAACAAAGTATTTCCGGTTAAAAAAATACTCTTCACATCACAAAACGTTTCTCGCAAATATTAGATCAAGCGTTAATTTTAGTTGCTTGTAAAAACAATAAGACCTACAAATGGAAAAAATTAGCTTGAAGCTATTTTTTGCGATTTATATTACTCAAAACCCTTCTGCGCAGAGCACATGGGTGTCATTTACCAGATTATTTCATAATTATGCATAATATTAGCACTTGGCGTTATTACCCCACCTGGCGTTATTACACTAGACCACCTTATATCTATCTCTATATGTATGCTGAATAAAAATATTTAATCACCGAATTGGTGATACTAATACATTTGTTTAGACATATAATAGTCCATACTTCGAAAAAACAACCACGGCAAAGTACTCAGCAAAAGCGTATTTCTGTAAATTCATGTTTCCTTGATATTTTTGTCAAGTATTTAAAGGGGCACTACATTCATTCAAAAACTATGAAATCAAAAATGGGAAATTCTATTCAAAAATGAGAAATATTGTAAAACAGCTAAGAAAAATATAATAGTTCTATTATTTCTTTTATTAAACTATCATTTTTGTTCGACACATATTTACTATTAAATTCAAACGGGGATAAAATGTGTTCATATTTTTTACAACTCGCATTACACGTTTCTTTATAAGCAAACGCACTAAATTATTCTGTTTTGCGTTACTATGTATCGCGGCTGTCTAACAGTAAATTAGAATTGTCTAGAGTGATGTTAGTATAAGTAATTTTATAACTTCGTTGCAAATAACAGGAGACAGGTTCTTCCGATTTCAATATACTCACTATCAATCACAGAAACTTTGTAACATTGTTTTGGACATTAAATTCAACGTGCAATTTCATCTACAGAAATTAATTTTACCGCAAAACTAGAATAAGGAATGGCGATGTAAACTAATTTCCCTCATAGTTTAAGAGAAATCTCATATTGTATTTGTTAAATAATTTAAATGACAAATCACGTGATATTCATTATAAATGTATATATAATTTAAAATAATGGTCAAGTGCAAATAATACTCTTGATCAGAGGGTTCTTAGCGATAAACATATAAACTATTAACAATATTGTTAAAAAGTATCGTTGCTTAAAGAATAGTGAGGTTTTGCGAAAAACTATAATACGAATGGTTGGGTACAGCTATATATACTAAAAAATATGAAAAGACATTCATAAAATTTCAAAGATATATGAAGGCAATAATATGAACTATTGTTATTTTGTATAATTTTTTTAATCGTATCTTCATCTGTATTTTTTATGAACTTATCTCGGTATATGCGTATAATTAAACTGCATTTGGCATTTCATGAAACGAAATTCAACATAATAATATTATTTTTTTTATAGTGTAACAGAAACAATAAACTTTTTTAATGCGTATACTGGTATTGTGTCAAGTGTGCTTTGAAAGGAGGTCGCATATCATATTACAGTTCCTCATAGGAATTTTATAAACACAAGAAATCGGAGGAGACATCTGCATAATACTACAACATAAGACACTTGTTCCTAAACGTGACGATCTCTAAATGCAACAATGTTCTTATATTTAATGCCTTAATACAAGAATGTTACATTTAAAATGAATATTCCCAAAACAACTTGTCATGTCTGTCACGTACTACGATGTTTGGCTATAGTATTTCTGAACTGAAAAATTTAACTTATTTTATCGGAGATACGTCATCAATGGAATAAGACGAAGTTAACTTTTCGAAAATAATGGTAGCGAACAAGCTTAGTGATTTTCAGCTGTGGGACAGACATGACAGATTCGCACGGAAATAGCCAAATGTTAAAGACATTTCTGAATTTAAAACGTTTTAAAAAAATCGAAATAAATACAAATCCTTCTTATAAAGCGACTTGTCTTCCGTAAAATAGGGAAAAAGGTGCTTTTTAGATCAATTCAATGGACGTGAAGTACTAAGAAATAGATTTAATTTACATGAAAATTAATGAAGTTACGACCATTAAACGAAGATCATTAGAACGTTAGACCATTAATGAAAATTAAGTGAAGTTACGACCAACAAGGTTATCTGAGTGAGAAATTCCCGCTGGCTATAGCCTAGTTAGCTTAAACAGTAAAGCATTCGCCCTGTAAGCAAAGAATCTGGGTTCGATTCCCGGCCTGTGCAATTTTTCGCTCAGATGGAAACATTCAATTCGTATCATGAAGTTTAATATTAAGGAGAAACGCTCATATTTAAAGTTACAGATATAAATTCTTCTAAACAATTTTATGTTAGTGAATTTTTAAGATACTTAACAGCAACGAAATGAACACTATAAATGCATAAAAATTTATAGTGGAATAACTTGGTAAGTTTAAACATTATGGAATTCAGTTATTATACTAAAACTATGTTTTTGCAGCTCTTTACATAACATTGTTTTTAGAACAATTGTTCTAAAATCGAATTCAAGCAACAAATGAAGTAAAAATCCAACAGAAACTTGTACATTTTACAGCAATTGCGTTGGTAGCATAGGTGCCAGCACCATTTATTGTAAAATATAATGATTTGCTAATGATTACAGTGGTGGTCACAATTATAAGGACAGGGCAAAAATTGTCAAATCTTGGGTACATTTGGCGAGAAACTTATGCAAATTTAATGGCTGGAAGCTAATGAAAAATGAAGAATATTTTTATACGTTTTTAAGGAAATATGTGGGAAATTCATATTCATAAAATGCATTATGGATTTGTACAGCCATCTGATATGGACAAAATTATAAGATCAACTGTATTTGTGTGTTCTAAAAAGTAAAATTTACATGTTTTTGCTCCGCACACGGAACTTTCAGACGATATAAATTCGTACTAAGCGTTAGGGATCATAATTTTCTGTTTTTCAATTTTACCACAAGGTACAAAGTTTTCGGAGTTTCAGAAATGGAAAGTGGACGCATTTAAAATTTCAGGACTTTCTGTATGCTAAATTGCGGCAAAGCTTAATAGATCAGGGACGGTTATTTAGAATTATCTTTAAAATTCCGCTAAATATGGACGGCAAAGACACATAGGCAGCCATCTTCTGTGTCTGTATGGGGGAAAATAATCATAATAAGAAGAGTTTGCTCCAAAAAACCGAAATGAAACGTGAATTGAAAAAAGAATGGAAGTAATCGAACTGTTAGACGTGTTTTGCAAAAAGAAAAAAAAATTCGCTATAGTAAACATGTGTCACTAACGCCTGTTACAAAAGTTCATAAGACACTGAGGATGGAGTTTGCCAAAAAATGCAATACTATTAAAAAAATTGGGATGCTGTCTTTTCCCATAAGAAAAAAGATTAATTTGTATAGGCAGTATGGTTTTTGCTACTTCTATTATGATCTTCGTAACGAAAAAAACAATTTTGTCAACACTTGTATTTGGAGGTGGCCAGTAATCGTCTGGGGAGGTTTCGCAACTGGTGAAACTACTCGAATAGTTTTTTCGCAGGTTAAGAGGAATTCTGAGAGTTATATTGATGTACTGGTTGATAATCTTTTCCCGAAAGCACCATCAAAAGCGAGTGGAGACTATTTTCTCCAGCAGGACAATGCCTAGGTACGCATATTTCAGATGTGTATATTGCTGGGACGATTACTGTTTCTAAACCAATAGGAGACCGTCATTATCACGGTCAAGTACACGCCCACACAGTTTGATTGACAGGAACTCGTGGACAATTGATCGTGTGTGTTTATTATTTATTTGTACTCGGAATTGTTTGAATTTGTACTCGGTAATTAAAAATTAAAGGTACGAAAGAATTTTTTTTTTTTTCAAAATGACTGAATTTTATTTACTTCAATTAGAAATTATACTTCCTCTGATCCTGAAATAAATAAATAAATAAATAAATAAAAATAAATGAAAAATGAAGAATATTTTTATACGTTTTTAAGGAAATATGTGGGAAATTCATATTCATAAAATGCATTATGGATTTATACAGCCATCTGATATGAACAAAATTATAAGATCAACTGTATTTGTGTGTTCTAAAAAGTAAAATTTACATGTTTTTGCTCCTCACACGGAACTTTCAGACGATATAAATTCGTACTAAGCGTTAGGGATCATAATTTTCTGTTTTTCAATTTTACCACAAGGTACAAAGTTTTCGGAGTTTCAGAAATGGAAAGTGGACGCATTTAAAATTTCAGGACTTTCTGTATGCTAAATTGCGGCAAAGCTTAATAGATCAGGGACGGTTATTTAGAATTATCTTTAAAATTCCGCTAAATATGGACGGAGTGGATTTCCCGTCCATATATTTCCCGTCCATTTAATCTTTATAAAATTAGGAATAAAAATTTTATTTATTTTTATATTATTATTTATTTGAACACACAATGTTCTAAAAAATGTTTCGAAAGAAGGGTAATGTTATTAGAGTATTTTTTAAGTAAATGTTAGTAAATATTAGTTTAGTTTGTCCATTTGATCTTTTTCCATTTGAGATAAATTGAATTTAGAAAAAAAAAAAAAAACTAATTCTAATTAAAATAAAAAGATTGTCGGTCAAGATTGTTAATGGGCAAAATTGGACAAAGGAGTGGAAATAGAGAGGAGTTTTGTAAAAACAGAAATAAAACCTACAAATTCTTAATGAAAATACATATCAAATCAGTTTAAAATTTATAATATTTATACCAATAATTTCTGCATGGCAGATATTTGATAAAGTTTATAATTGGCTCAAGGGGCGAAAAAAATAAGATTTTTAGAAGAAAAAAATTCATAACTTCATCAATTCTCAAGTTATCAAATCCAGTTAATTTTTTTTATAATTGTTCTTATTACCATCTAGAACTTTTGTATTTACAAATAAGACCAACTCTTATAAGACCAACTCTTATTACAAAAAAAGGAAAACAAAATGGGTGAGGGAAAAGAAAAAAAAATCATAATTTCGTCAGTTCTTATGATATCAAATCTGACTAAATTTATTTTATATCTTCACCATAATATCATGAACTTTTACTCCGACAAGTTTTTTATAGGACCAATCATTATAGCAAAACTAAATTAAACAAATATTGAAGTTTAAGAAAAAATCTTAAATCCAAACTGCTATATTCTGAATTATTTTTAAATGCCTTTTTAATTTTAAACGCATCCAAATGACAGGTTCCCTTATTTGGAAACTATAATGTCAGGTATTGGACCGTTTTTTAAGAAGGCAGAATATATTTCAAAAAATGCTGCCAACATAGGCATTTTCCACAGAATTTTCCGAAGCAATCATGAGTGAAAAATTGGGGAAGTAATCAAATAACAAATTGCTTTTTTTCTCACTCATTTTTTAAAATCCATTTTTGCTCTCAGACTCATCCATTAGATTGGTTCTCTTATTTAGGAACAGTTTTCATAAAGGAACAATGTCTTTTTTTATGTTGTCAAATTTGGCATTTTAAAAAAAATTTCCTGAAGCGAACGTGATTGTAGAATTGGGTATGTATTCAAATAACAAATTGCTTATTTTCCGACTCATTAAAATTAAATTTTGCTCTCAAATGTATTCAATTGACATTTTTTCTTATTTAGGAACTATATAATGTGCCAGATTGATTTTTTTTTTCATAAAATCAGAATATATTTCAAAAAGTTCTGTCAAACTGGGCATTTGAGCCAAATTTCGGTTAAGATGATTCTCATAAATCCAGCTCTTACTCAAAAACGAAATTAAAAATTCTTCAAAAGCAGCCAAATCATGTTTTTAAACTGGGTTTATCTCTAATCATATTTCATTTTTTGTTATAGAAATGAGTACTTAACTTTGACATCTATCCCAACTTATACACCAAGCCTGCAGGAATTTTTTAAATATTGTTTATAAAAAAATTATTATGCAAAGACTTTTTTTTTAAACAAAATTAAACTAAACTAGCACTTATAACTGAAATTTGGTCTGGATTATTGCAGTAGTTCTAAGTTACAAAAATACAATAGGTTTTTTTTCCCTAAACCAAGAAATGTGATTCATTTTTTTTTGTTTCATTTAGCAACTTATATTATAGAGTATTCAAAATATATAGTTGGAAAAAGAATTTCTGAAGGTACCGTACACGTTTCTTTTAATCCTATAGGGCTTCGAAGTATAGAATTTTATCAAGCTTTTCTCTTTTAAAATAAATAGTTAAAAAAACGTATCAAGACAAGCAGCAAAAATATCTTTGGCATAATTATGAATAGGACAATTGCAACATGAATTATACTAAAAATATTCACTAAAATAAATACAGATTACTAAATGGTACTCTTATAAAAAGAATATATTTAAAATATAATTAAAAATTCATCAACGTTTCATTCCTTTCTGGGAACTCGTCAGGATAAAATACTGTGATGTTAAATGTAATTTAAAGTTTCAAAATATAAACACATACGTCCACGGGCATAGTTGAGTTGAGAGTGCGCAAACCTGCTTTTTAATTAATTATAGTATATTATGCCAGATTTTATGAATTAAATATGGTAAATGATCGTTAGAAGCTCGGGTCCGAGCTTAATGATCGTAATGGACTCTAAAAGTTTTATTGAGATACGGATTTTTGCATGGAATTATAATTGTAGCTTCATCAAATTCAATTTTGCTACTTTCATTTGAAAAATATAACCTTGAGAGGACTGTACTGAGTTTTGACTGTGCAATGTCTCTTTTGTGCTCTTTAAATCTCTTTAAAAATTTTCGTTTAGTTTCACCAATGTATGTGTACCAAACCTTTCGTTGTTTGCGAGGATAATTGGAATTTCATAAACTCCTGCAATTTGATGATAATGAATTTTATCAATATTGTTACTAAGATGCTGTATTAGATAGGGGGGGGGGGTATAGTTATTAATTTTATATTGAATTCTAGAAGAACCATTTTTTACTCTTTCGTACAAAATGGAAACATAATGCATACTTTTGTATTTAATATGTAAACTATTGATAAAACGCTGGGCAGAAGGAGCGGGAGTATTTATTACATTGCCGAATAATCTTGTCAATATACGAATCCTTAAAACCATGATCTAAGGCAAATTTTTAAATAAAATCTACTTCATTGTTAAGTTGGTCATCTAAAAAAACTCTTTATGGACGTCGTATGAAAGACGTCAAAGCAATTTTATATTTAAAAGGCACAAAAAGGTATTGCTGAATTTTCTTTTAAAGGTTTTCTCTATACAGATAATGTGAAATGATTACAGAAAATGATTATCTTTTCAATATAAATTGCTGCATTTCAGTCTTTCATACAACGTGCATATAGAGTCTGTTCAGATGACCAACTTACCAATGAAATAGATTTTATTACAAATTTTCCTTAGATCATGGTTTTAAATATTCACATATTGACAAGATTATTCGGGAATATAATACTCCCCCTCCTTCTGCCTACCGTTTAATCAATTGTTTACATATTTAATACAGAATCATGCATTATGTTCCCTTTATGTATGAAAAAATAAAAAAGTTTCTTCAAGAATATCTAATACAGCATCTTAGTAACAATATTGATAAAATTCATGATCATCAAGTGGCAGGAGTTTATGAAATTCCAGTTATTCTCGCAAACAACGAAAGATTATTATACATTGGTGAAACTAAGCGAAAATTTTCAAAGAGATTTAAAGAGCACAAAAGCGACATTGCACAGTCAAAACTCAGTACAGTCCTCGCAAGGTTATATTTTTCAAATGAAGGTAGCAAAATTAAATTTGATGAAGCTAAAATTATAATTCCATGCAAAAATCCATGTCTCAATAAAATTTTTAGAGTCCATTACGATCATTAAGCTCGGACCACGAGTTTGTAACGATCATATTTAATTCATAAAATCTGGCATAATATACTATAATTAATTATAAAGAAGGTTTGTGCACTCTCAACTCATCTATGCCCGTGGATATGCCCGTATGTATTTATATTTTGAAACTTTAAATTGCATTTAACATTTTTATATTGTATCATGACGACGTTCGCAGAAGCGAATGAAACGTTGATGATTTTTTAATTATATTTTAAATATATTCTTTTATAAATGTACCATTTAGTAATCTGTATTTATTTTGGTACATATTTTTAGCATCTTGTGCATGCATGTGTTTCCTAAAATGGGTATTTATATTTTCTTATTAAAAGAATAAAATTAAGTAATATATTCGTTCAGAAGAAAATATATATAAATATACAGGATATTACGATGATAGAGTTGCTATGATTTCTTTGGTAAAACAATAATGCAACACTGTAAAGATAAAGGACAGATGACCAGGTCCGTTAGGAAGATATCGAAAAACCCCACAATGATGATTCAGTCACAGTTTTTATTTAAGCATAAGGGGAGGTACAATTATGTGATCGGAGAAAAATTCTCTGGACAGAAAATTCGAACCTTTTAGTTCGAGAGCAGCGGGTGAAGTGATCGTCTTACAGATATGACACACACAGCGTTGGCGTAGAACAAAGTCGCCAACATACAAACGTTTGCCCATGCACAATGGAGCCGACACTAAAAATTGCAGCCAACACGCAGCCAGTCTGATCGGTATTCAATTTGACTCCCCTGCTGAAAAGGGGTTAAAATTCTCATGGTTGCCAATACATTTATTTCACGTGCAGCAAGGCTCTCTGTAACGTTCACACCCAAGAACTGCAATAGTTATGTCTAGCAAGGGAAAACCTGATTTTAATGCGCAGATGTTAAATTCTTTTTAGCATTTTCTCATGAAGTGAAAGAAGCATTAAGTTGCAATTTAACCGCGTTACTGTTTGATGACCATAAAAGGGCATAAAGGAACATCTGCTCAGACTTAACTGACATCTGGAAAATTGTTTTGAAACGGTTGATTAAAGTGTGGGCATATTTCTTACTAATAATCCAGAGGCATTAATTTTGGCGGTTAACGAAATAATGGCTAAGAGAAATGAAAAAAAATGAAGCATAATTTTAAACGAATTTTTAATTGAAAAGGGAACGGGGGTGCATAGAAATAATGTATAACAAAATAAGCAATATATAACGAAATAACCCTTATAATAAAATGTTACAAATAAAAGATTTTTTTTCAGAAGATTTTATTTAATCTAACATTTTTTTTCTACTTTGCAGTAATTAAAATAAAAATCAACCAAAGGCATTTATTAAGATTACTTTAACAGTTTTCTTGAGTAGAAACTAAGGTAATGACAATTGAGATACAATGTTTCAAAACATTTAATTAATGTAGATAAGAAACAAAAAGTTTTAAAAAAATCATGCTTCATTCTAATCTCTTAAGACATTTCTATCTGTTTCTTGTATGAAAAAAAGTATTTAAAAAAATCTACTCTTTTTTTTACTTTTTTTGTCTTGCGAAATACTTCCCAAGCTCAGATGTATAAGAAATTGGCATATTCTAAAAAGAAAACTACTTAATGAGATCGTGTGTTATTTAAGAAAAGACAAGTGTCAGGATATCAAAGAAAAAAAATAACAATTTTAGTTTATTTAACCCATGTTTGTTGTTGTTTTCTAAAATCACATTATTTTTTTTTTTTCAAAATGAAGTAGGAAAATATATAAGAAAAATTACATATAAAAAACATTTGTATTTTTTGCAAAAAGTATACATACAAAATATGGGAGTATGTCTATTATTTATATAAGAATAATTTGTATAATTATATAATTTCTCTACATTTACATAAAATAAGCTTTTAAATTGTATAGTATTCACAACAATTAGTAAATTTATAAACTACTACAAAGATATTTACTTCCTTAGATATACTAATACCATTAATTATATTACTAATAATAAACCAGAATTATCATATTTGATCGTATTCATAATGGATTAAAATTAATTTTGTATCATAATCATCTTACAGCTCATATTCAAAATATTAGAATAATTACCTTTTTTTTAGAAATTGAAAATATCGTTTGGTAATTTAATGTCTTTTAATGAAAATATGCAAACGATATTTTTATTAAGAACTTATTGTTGATTAAACTTACTTGTTATCTTAAATTTAATATCATTTTTGAAAAGATTAATTGCAAAAAAAATTATTTTGAAAAGTCAAAATATTAGAATATTTATTCAAGTGGTTCAAAATATTAGAATATTTCACATTAATTCTCCTTTAATTATTACCAATTCTTAACTGGTGGCATCATTGATTAAATTCAGACTATTTTATTTAAAATCAGTATTCTTTTTTGCAGTTTGTTTCTTTTTCGTCTTAAAATGGGCCGTGTGAGTGATATTCCTGAATCTACTAAACTTCGTATGGTTGATTTGCATCGGCACGGTAAAAATCAAAGTTTTATAGCGAATTATTTACATTGTTCGCAATCGAGCGTTAGTAAAATACTAACACAATATTCAAAAATTGGAAAATTTCAAAATAATCGCCGAAATGGTGGCCGAAAACCAAAAACATCTGCTAGAGATGACAGGAAACTGAAGCGTATAGTTAAGAAAAACCGTTTTAAAAGTGTGCGATTCTTGCACCGAAAATGGAAAAAGAAGGAGTTGAAGTTTCTACATCGACAACATTAAGACGTCTCCATAAATTTAAATTTGAATCTCGTGTACCGAAAACAAAACCTCTCATGACTGCAAGACAAAAGCGTATAAGATTGAATTGGTGTAAATCAAGACGTTTATGGAGCAATGAAGATTGGAAAAATATATTATTTAGTGATGAAAGTATGTTTTGTGTTTCATATGGTAATCAAGGTATTCGAGTTTGGAGAATGAAGCAAGAAGCATTTGATAAAGAATGCCTTAAACGTTCTGTAAAATTTGCTGCTAGTGTCATGGTTTGGGGTTGTATGAGTGCAGAAGGACCTGGAAAGTTATGCATCGTCTACGAGAAGGTTAACTCTCTGATATATCAAGAAATTTTAGAATATTACATGATTCCATCATCAGAAGATTTATTTGAAGTTGATTTCATCTTTCAACAAGATTTAGCGTCCCCGCATACCTCGGTGTCAATTAAGAATTGGTTCCGCCAACGCAACATTAAGGTACTTCCTTGGCCACCAAATTCACCAGATCTTAATCCCATCGAAAACTTATGGTGTATAATGAAGAAAAAACTTCAAGAAAATCCTCCTTCAAGTAAAACTGAGTTAGTGGCACGTATAAAGTCTATTTGGGCTAATATTGATAGAAATGTTTGTAAACACCTTGTATATAGTATGCAACATCGATTGTACGCTGTTGTGAAAGCTAAAGGGGATGCTACAAAATATTAACTACCATTTACTTCATATTCATAAGGTAATATTGTTGCGTAAAATAAAATATTCTAAAATTTTGAACCAATCTAAATTTTATTCTAATATTCTGGTGTGTTTAAGGAAGCTGTATACCTAATTTATTGTGCTGTATTTTACATTTTATAAATGTTAAAATCTTATCTAAACATTCCAGATTTAATTTATAAAAGATTTAATTGCATTTACTTAGTATAAAAAATAAATAAATGACAAATATTTTTTTCTTATTACTTTTTCTCAATTATTCTAACATTTTGAATATGAGCTGTAGAAACGACTTTAAATAAATTGCTGTCACCTAAATAATATATAAAAGTATGTAGCGTCTTAAATTCGCCACGTTACATAAATGCATAAAAAAATTAACAAATAATTTCACAATTTAACTGCTTCGCTGAGTTATTCGTACGTCAAACCGGAAACGGGTTTTTGCCAAATATAATTTATTATGCCCACCAGTAAATTTTGATTGTAAATTTTGCAACGACTGATTCCGAGCATTTTCTGATTCAATTAGGCAAATATTTCTGTTTTGAAAAAACGCTGATAAAAAATTAAACATTCTGAAAAAGGCATCCGTCCGGCTCAAATAAAAAAAAATATATTTGCTTTATTATTCATGCTCTTAATACTGCTTTAATTTTGTTTTCTAATTATCCCTTTTCATGTATTTTGCTTAGCAATAACATGAATACGTCATTTTTGAAATAAAAATAAGCATTATTTAAAAGTTTTTTTAATATTGATCAGTTACGAGGGTAAAACTAGTTGGATGTTCCAATCCCAAAACATTCTTTTATCTCATATGTACATTTTAATACTTTTAAAAAATAATTACTCATTTTAATGTTTTAATAATTTTAATTCAATATTATACGATATTTGGTTTTCATTTACCGTCCCTACGCGAGCCGATGAACAATACAATGATAGGCAGATTTTTTTTTTTTAATTCAGGAAGGAACTTACCAAAAAATAATTATATACAAAATCTTTAGTTCATTTCTAGGACTAACTTCATACACTTGCTTCATACATACTACATATTGAAAATGGCATAAAATTGGCTATTGCAGCGCCCCCTTCCGGCGGATTTTTTTTTAAATTCAGGGAGGACCAACTAGTCATAGCCATACACTTATACAAAATATTTGTTCGATTCGTTGTATAAATTCATATACTTTTCGTCGGTACAATAATAAAAAAGGCACAAAAATCGCGATTGCAGCGCCCCCCTCCGTAGGATTTTTTACAAATTCAGGGAGGATACACTAGCCATAGCCATACAGTTACACAAAAAGTTTGATTCAACTCGATGCATAACTTCATATACTTTTGGTCGATACAATAATGAAAATGGCACAAAAATCGCGATTGCAGCGCGTCCTTCCGGCGGATTTTTTTCCAATTCAGGGAGGACCAATTAGCTATAGTCATACACTTACACAAAAAATCTGGTTCAATTCGATGCATAACTTCATATACTTTTGGCCGGTACAATATTGAAATTGGCACAAAAATCACGATTGCAGCGCCCCCTTCCGGCGGAATATTTCAAAACTGAAGGAAGACCTGCTTACCAAAGCCAGAAACATTCACAAATATTTTGGTACATTTTTATGCATAACTTCATATACTTTTTGATGATAGAATGGCGACATACACACAGACACACATACAGACACACGGACAGACAGACATTTTGTAAAAACAGGTTTTTTGGAATCTCTGACTCCTAAAACGTGTAAATCCGCCGAAAAACGGAAGTCGAAAAATATTTCGATTACAATACTTTTTTATATTGAAGATAGAAGAAAGTAAAAATACGTATTTCAATGAAGTCCATAAGATGAGATTCTGACTTATTTATTTGGATAAATGAATGAAAAAATACAAATAAACTTTTAATATTTCGCTATCTTGAAATATAAAAAATCTATAAATTCTACGTTTTACTAAATTTAGTTTAATCTTTTACTAATTTATTTGTTTTTTCGTTACATAAAAAAAAAAAAAATTATGTCAATTTGTATAATGTACGTGTAGTTTCGCGATTTACATATTTTTCAAAATTGCTCGACGGAATAATCAAACAATTCTGTAACAGAGCATTACTATGCATTACAAATACAGTCAGTGGTATATACATACAATATATGTTCACCCGATTATAAGATCATCACTCTTATAAGGCCACTTTTCATAAGTCCGTACTTACAGAATAGATATTATATGCTAAAATACACCGCACATATAGTCAGCTTCTAATGGCTTCTATCGGATATATGGTCAATTTTTGTCTCCCATTTTATTGGTTATCTTATAATTTTATGTTTTTTTCTCTCCCTTCTTAGAATGTAAAGTGCCGAATAGATTTCATTCAACTGTCTTCAATTGTCGGGTTCTTTGTATTGGTCACATGGTACTTTTCATTTTTAATAGCTTTAGAAATAAGTGGATGCATATCATGCAGGGGGAACATTTTCCTTCTAGTCAGTCCTTTTCCTAATCACTGAATCTTTCATGCTTGTGGTAAAAACCACAAATACACACTGCAATATGGTAAAGAAAGACCAGTTGGGTAGAGAGGAACATTTTAAAACTGCCCCTCAATAATAAAATTTATGTAGTAGGAAAATAAGAGTACGGGGACAGCCGCAGGCGGGGCGGCGGGGCCGTCCCGCCTGCGGTGCCTCCGGCTGTCCCTGCGGCTGTCCCTCCTGCGGTGCTTCCTGCGCCCACCGTGCCACCGCCACCCTCCTGCCCCCACTATGCATCCCCCTCCACGAACGCCCCCTAGTGGAAAAAAGGAACATTCTATTATAGCAGAGAGGTGATCAACCTTCCCTAATTAAAAATATTATCAATCACATCTCAACACAGAATCATACTATATGATGAAGATTAAATTTATATTTGAATTTTGAAGAACCGTAATTTTAATGAGTATTATTAATTAAGCGAAACAATTAAAATCTCAGTTTTTAACCATTTTATTTAGATTCCTTCAACTACAAGATGAGATTATCAATTTAACACAAGAAAGTTAAACATATATTTGAATTTTGCTTGATAGACATCTTAATGAGTATCGTTAATTAAGTAAAAACAATAGAAAATATCCAGTTTTAAAGAAAAATACTGATTTTTTACGATTTTTATCAACTATATGATCAATGGTAACGACTTAAAAGTTGAAAGTTAAACATGTATCCTAGTTTTTCAACATCTATAGCCTTAATGAGTATCGTTAATTAAGTAAAAAAACAATGAAAAATATCAAGTTTTATGGAAAAAGACTGATCTCTTACGATTTTTATCAACTTAAAAGAGAAAACTTAAACATACATTTCAGTTTTTCAACAGCTATAACCTTAATGAGCATTCATAATTAAGTAAAAAACAATGGAAAATATCGATTTTTATAGAAAAAGACTGATTTCTTACGATTTTTATCAACTGCAACATCAGTGTATCGACTTACAAGTTGAAAGTTAAACATGCATTCTAGTTTTTCAACAGCTATAATCTTAATGAGTATCGTTAATTAAGTAAAAAACAATGGAAAATATCAAGTTTTATAGAAAAAGACTGATTGATTTTTCTTAACTCAAACTTCAGAATATCAATTTGATAGAAAGAAATTTAAGCATGCATTCGAGTTTTGGACAACCATTTCCTTCACGAACATTAATAATTAAGCAAAACAACGGAAAATATTAAATTTTTAACTGATTTCTTCATATTTATTTATTTATTTTTTTTTTTATATATATATAAAATCAGAATACACAACTTAAAATAGAAATTTAAACATATTTTTTAATTTTTGAACAGTCGTTACCTCAAAGAATTTCAATAATTGAACAATTAACAAAGGAAACTAATGATTTTTTAACGAAAAAAGACGAATTAAACGAATTTGGTTAACTTTTACTCTAAATGGAAATTTCATCATACTTTTATATACTAACTAAGTAGAATTTTAATGCATAAACGAACACATTTCAGTAAATATTCAACTCACACACAAATATGAAAACAACACCTGCTTCTTGTGACGTCATATTGAAACCAAAACTTATTCCTCCGAAGTCCCTCACCATACCTTTTCTCCCCCATCTCCCTCAATTTTTTACCTTAGGTAGGGAAATGGACAATGCAATGACCTCTCTATCTTGTATATTTAGAAGTCTGGGAGAATAAAAGAGACATTTTATACACTCCAATTTCATAACAGTTACCGCAATATCCCAAAATTTGAATTTTGGAAGACATAATCAGTATAATTAATTAAACAAAATAATAAAAATATTATTTTTTAAGGGGAAAAGGTGAATTAAAGTGAATTTAATTAGTTTTACAATAGTCTTTTGAACAACAACTTGGAAATATAGATTTCTAACAGAAGAATTAAACGTATATTTTAATTTTAACAACAAAAACTTAACAAGTATCATTAATTTAACAAAAATAAATATCAATTTTAAAGAAAAGACGAATTTGAATAATTTTACACTAGTATTTTCAAAAGCAACCTAGAAATATCAATACTTATTCACATATTTCACTTATTCACTGTATTCAATACTATATTTAATAAATATGGATACACTTTAAGAATTTTCTAATCTATAATTAAATATTAGCTGTATAAGCTGTATGTTACCCATGTTTTCAACATTAGTTCATAATCGTGAATTTTGTATTTTAAATACCATGTATTCAGGTTCAGATTATTTTCACTTGAAATCATACAGAATTTTTTAACAGAGTTTGTTTTTGAAATCATTGAAGCAACTGTATTTAATATTTTTAACACCAATTTTCTAAGATTTTGTAAAATTTTCCGATTATACATTCTTCAGAAGTACATTTCTAAATGTTACAATCACTTTACATATCGAAAAGATATCATTGAAGCAACTGTATTTAATATTTTTAATACCAATTTTCTAAGATTTTTTAACATTTTCCGGTTATACATTCCTCAAAAGTATATATTCTAAACAATAGAAAATATTAATTTTAAGAATAAAAAGACGAATTTAAACAAATTTTATTAGTTTTACACTATTTTTTCTCACCTCCAACACGGATATATCAATTTTAACAGAAGAATTAAACGTATATTTTAATTTTTAACAACAAAAATGTAATAAGTATCATTAATTAAACAAAAATAAATATCAATTTTCAAGAAAAGACAATTTTTTACACAAATTTTCAACTTTGAAATACATTTATTTACATATATTGTTACAATATATTACTAAACTTAAACTTTTTAAAAAGTTTGAATGTTTTTACAAAGGGTTCATATTTATATTTTTCACGTCTTGACTGCATTCGAAATCTTACAACAAAAGTTTACTTTTATTATTTTTATTATTATTATTATTCTAGAAAACTTAAAAGTCATTTCTTGCTGCTTTAGACACTTGACATATTAAAACTACTCTACCCATATAATTAATCAAATTAGGACATGATTCATCTTACACTTCAAAATTTCTGAATTTTTACGATACTTATTTTCATCAAACTTTATTCTTGATCCTATATATTTTAATAGCACAGAATTTTAACATCTGTTTTAATCTACTTATCAAAAAATTATTAAAACACCCAACAACATTTTCCAAATATGAATATTATCTTTACAATTTAATAATGCAAAACATACACGAATACAAAGTTTAATTTTTACAAACATTTCATATTTCAAACCAAACTATTCGAAATTTTCACAACATAAGAGCAAACATTAGACGAACTTTTTAACATTAATATTGCTTACATCTTTTCATCATAACTTTTAACTATGATAATTATCCATTTTTAGGTTGATTGTCGAAAAACTGTAACTGAAATTACATAAACTTAATGTAAAAAACCATGTTCTCACACAATTTCTTGAAATTCAACAAAGAATTGACTATTACTCCAATACTTATCTACTTCAATCTCGACTCTCGATAGTATATAGATATTGCATCATTACATACTTACAACTCTTTTCAAACGTTTATCAGTAAATCAAGTCAATCAAAGTCTAGTAGTTATCACACCTGTTCCTCAGAAATATTACTATCATATGAAACAGTAAAGAAAATTAATAGATATTTAATATTTAATAACTTCATACGTGAAATTACTGCCGAATAAGAATACTAATAATCAATAAAATCAACTGTTGGACAAAAAAATAGTACAGATTACCGAAAATTCAAATCATTTTTTCTACAAAAATTAACAAATGAATGACAAGTTAGAGAAATAACTAAAAAAAAAAATAATGAACATATTTACAAATTTATTAAAATCACACCTTTTTCTGGATTACAAACCACAATTTCTTGAAAAATTTAACACCGAATTTGTAAGATTTTAATCCTAGTATTACATACACTCAATAAATATTCAAAATTAACAAAAAATATTTTTTTTAGTCTCATCAATAAGCAGAAATTCTATATTAAAAAATATTTCCATAGTAGTACTTATAAAAATGAGAGTTTACAAACTGATTTTCATAATTTTATCACATTTAAACTTAATATTTTACATAAAACATTATTTAATCAAATTTTATGCTTTCTAATTCAGTAAAATTCAATACTTTTTTAGTTTTTAAACCAATACCACAATATTTATTTACATCAAACTTGATTCTTCACCTTTTATATTGCCACATTACACACATGAGATAAATGCTAACTTGGATCAGGAGTTGAAGTCAATTGATTCCATTCGATTTTCATCATGTACGCATTGCTCCTACACGAAATTTCTTACTGCTATAATCATCTAATGTATTTAAATTAATCTACTCATATTTTTAATCAATTCATCAGATGTTTCATCTCGCACTTCTGAATTATCGTGCATCAAGTTGCTTAAAATATAAATACTATCTTTATAGTTTTAATGATATATAGTATACATGGTTTATCTTGAGTTAGCACTTCCATAGTATTAATCAAATTATATGTTTCATCTTGCACTTGATCTTAATGTTTTCATCTTGCATCTGAATTATCGCCCATCGAGTTTTTTAAATAATAATATATTTATAGTTTTTGATTATACATAGCATGTACAAATACAATCTTTAATTTTAACATTTCATATTTCAAATAACCTATTTCCGAAACCAAGCTATGTGAATTTTACCACAATGCTTATTATCATAGAATAATTTGTATTTCACACTTTTCTAAAAATTATCAGATATGTACCCCTCAGAGAAATTACTATCATATGAATACATGAAGAAAATTTAATTTATATTAAATGTACACGAAATTCATTGCAATATACATGTATTTAATAAAAATAAATAAATAAGCGATTATTTATACATTAAACCTTTACTAAATATATATTTCTTTCATTATACAGATGTTTCAACAAGATGAACCAAAACAGCAGCAAACTTCAGAAATTAATGACCCGAATGATTCATCCCTAGCACATGTAGCGTTAACGAATAACACATATGTGAGTACTTATATGAGAAATACTAGAATTCGTATATGAAACGTAATTAGAGTAAATACAAAATGATTTGTCTTACTACCTACACTTTAACAAGTGCTTTTTACCTATATTATTGAAGAGAATCCTAACTGTGTCCATTTATTTCTACTACAGATGTGCTCTATTTGATACAAACACTTCTTAAGTAAATGGAATTTAACAGAACATACAGAAATCTATACAGGTGAAAAACCTTACACTTGGAAAGATTACCATAAATGCTGTTTTCAAGGAGACGTGAATCAAAAATGCACACATCATCATATAAAGCATCATCACATATATGTAAACTTAGCGAAGATATTCAAAAATTAGTCAGACTTTTGAAGAATTTAAAAATAAAGGAAGATATTTAGGTTATTTATCCATCATATTTTCACAAGACTTACCACAATATCTCAAACTTAAAATTTGGAAGACATACACACTGCTGAAAAGTAATTTTGTGATTCTTCTAACCAGTATGAATGTATAGATGTTATTTTGCAGTGTATTCTTTAAATGCTCACATTAAATATTCTTTTATATGCATATATCGTTGTGTTTATTTTTCTAACACCTATTACATTAATGAAATACATAACATTTTAAGTGAAATAACACTCTCACAACTTAAAAAATGCATAAGAACATACAAAAATAAACAGATGTATGA
Source organism: Maratus speculifer (assembly GCA_964019185.1). Classification (NCBI taxonomy): domain Eukaryota; kingdom Metazoa; phylum Arthropoda; class Arachnida; order Araneae; family Salticidae; genus Maratus; species Maratus speculifer. Next base: position 160,278,169 of record OZ025294.1, on the reverse strand, counting down.
AAAAATATGCAAGTTTACAAAATATTTTCATTGTTTTCTAGAAATATTAACAAAAAATATTTACAATATGAAAAAATTGTAAAAGTGAAAAGAAAAAACATAAATGTAAAAACAAAAACCACAAAGTGAAAAACTCATAACAAAGTTTTTGAAAAAAATATTTACAACAAAATTTTTTTTACAAAAACCAAAACTTCCAAAAATATTTTTTTCAAAATTTTTTTTTTCAAAAACATTTTTTACAAAAAATTTTTTTTTCAAAATAAGTTTTTACAAAAGTAACAAAAAAAAAATCACAACGTTAAAAAAATGAAAAATTTTTGTTAAAAAAAGTGTAAAAAAATTACAAAAAAATGTTGCAAAAATTTCAAAAAAAGTTATGAAAAAAGTCTCAAAAATTTCGTTGGTTTTAATGCAGTATGCAATGGCGAAACCATTGCATTTGCTATTAAAAACAACAAAATTTTTGAGACTTTTTTCATAACTTTTTTTGAAATTTTTGCAACATTTAGTTTGGAATTTTTTTACACTTTTTTTAACAAAAATTTTTCATTTTTTTAACGTTGTGATTTTCTTTTTTTTTACTTTTGTAAAAACTTATTTTGAAAAAAAAAATTTTTGTAAAAAATGTTTTTGAAAAAAAATTTTTTGAAAAAAATATTTTTGGAAGTTTTGGTTTTTCTAAAAAAAATTTTGTTGTAAATATTTTTTTCAAAAACTTTGTTATGAGTTTTTCACTTTGTGGTTTTTGTTTTTACATTTATGTTTTTTCTTTTCACTTTTACAATTTTTTCATATTGTAAATATTTTTTGTTAATATTTCTAGAAAACAATGAAAATATTTTGTAAACTTGCATATTTTTTCATACATCTGTTTATTTTTGTATGTTCTTATGCATTTTTTAAGTTGTGAGAGTGTTATTTCACTTAAAATGTTATGTATTTCATTAATGTAATAGGTGTTAGAAAAATAAACACAACGATATATGCATATAAAAGAATATTTAATGTGAGCATTTAAAGAATACACTGCAAAATAACATCTATACATTCATACTGGTTAGAAGAATCACAAAATTACTTTTCAGCAGTGTGTATGTCTTCCAAATTTTAAGTTTGGGATATTGTGGTAAATGTTGTGAAAATATGATGGATAAATAACCTAAATATCTTCCTTTATTTTTAAATTCTTCAAAAGTCTGACTAATTTTTGAATATCTTCGCTAAGTTTACATATATCTGATGATGCTTTATATGATGATGTGTGCATTTTTGATTCACGTCTCCTTGAAAACAGCATTTATGGTAATCTTTCCAAGTGTAAGGTTTTTCACCTGTATAGATTTCTGTATGTTCTGTTAAATTCCATTTACTTAAGAAGTGTTTGTATCAAATAGAGCACATCTGTAGTAGAAATAAATGGACACAGTTAGGATTCTCTTCAATAATATAGGTACAAAGCACTTGTTAAAGTGTAGGTAGTAAGACAAATCATTTTGTATTTACTCTAATTACGTTTCATATACGAATTCTAGTATTTCTCATATAAGTACTCACATATGTGTTATTCGTTAACGCTACATGTGCTAGGGATGAATCATTCGGGTCATTAATTTCTGAAGTTTGCTGCTGTTTTGGTTCATCTTGTTGAAACATCTGTATAATGAAAGAAATATATATTTAGTAAAGGTTTAATGTATAAATAATCGCTTATTTATTTATTTTTATTAAATACATGTATATTGCAATGAATTTCGTGTACATTTAATATAAATTAAATTTTCTTCATGTATTCATATGATAGTAATTTCTCTGAGGGGTACATATCTGATAATTTTTAGAAAAGTGTGAAATACAAATTATTCTATGATAATAAGCATTGTGGTAAAATTCACATAGCTTGGTTTCGGAAATAGGTTATTTGAAATATGAAATGTTAAAATTAAAGATTGTATTTGTACATGCTATGTATAATCAAAAACTATAAATATATTATTATTTAAAAAACTCGATGGACGATAATTCAGATGCAAGATGAAAACGTTAAGATCAAGTGCAAGATGAAACATATAATTTGATTAATACTATGGAAGTGCTAACTCAAGATAAACCATGTATACTATATATCAATAAAACTATAAAGATAGTATTTATATTTTAAGCAACTTGATGCACGATAATTCAGAAGTGCGAGATGAAACATCTGATGAATTGATTAAAAATATGAGTAGATTAATTTAAATACATTAGATGATTATAGCAGTAAGAAATTTCGTGTAGGAGCAATGCGTACATGATGAAAATCGAATGGAATCAATTGACTTCAACTCCTGATCCAAGTTAGCATTTATCTCATGTGTGTAATGTGGAAATATAAAAGGTGAAGAATCAAGTTTGATGTAAATAAATATTGTGGTATTGGTTTAAAAACTAAAAAAGTATTGAATTTTACTGAATTAGAAAGCATAAAATTTGATTAAATAATGTTTTATGTAAAATATTAAGTTTAAATGTGATAAAATTATAAAAATCAGTTTGTAAACTCTCATTTTTATAAGTACTACTATGGAAATATTCTTTTAATATAGAATTTCTGCTTATTGATGAGACTAAAAAAATATTTTTTGTTAATTTTGAATATTTATTGAGTGTATGTAATACTAGGATTAAAATCTTACAAATTCGGTGTTAAATTTTTCAAGAAATTGTGGTTTGTAATCCAGAAAAAGGTGTGATTTTAATAAATTTGTAAATATGTTCATTATTTTTTTTTAGTTATTTCTCTAACTTGTCATTCATTTGTTAATTTTTGTAGAAAAAATGATTTGAATTTTCGGTAATCTGTACTATTTTTTTGTCCAACAGTTGATTTTATTGATTATTAGTATTCTTATTCGGCAGTAATTTCACGTATGAAGTTATTAAATATTAAATATCTATTAATTTTCTTTACTGTTTCATATGATAGTAATATTTCTGAGGAACAGGTGTGATAACTACTAGACTTTGATTGACTTGATTTACTGATAAACGTTTGAAAAGAGTTGTAAGTATGTAATGATGCAATATCTATATACTATCGAGAGTTGAGATTGAAGTAGATAAGTATTGGAGTAATAGTCAATTCTTTGTTGAATTTCAAGAAATTGTGTGAGAACATGGTTTTTTACATTAAGTTTATGTAATTTCAGTTACAGTTTTTCGACAATCAACCTAAAAATGGATAATTATCATAGTTAAAAGTTATGATGAAAAGATGTAAGCAATATTAATGTTAAAAAGTTCGTCTAATGTTTGCTCTTATGTTGTGAAAATTTCGAATAGTTTGGTTTGAAATATGAAATGTTTGTAAAAATTAAACTTTGTATTCGTGTATGTTTTGCATTATTAAATTGTAAAGATAATATTCATATTTGGAAAATGTTGTTGGGTGTTTTAATAATTTTTTGATAAGTAGATAAAAACAGATGTTAAAATTCTGTGCTATTAAAATATATAGGATCAAGAATAAAGTTTGATGAAAATAAGTATTGTAAAAATTCAGAAATTTTGAAGTGTAAGATGAATCATGTCCTAATTTGATTAATTATATGGGTAGAGTAGTTTTAATATGTCAAGTGTCTAAAGCAGCAAGAAATGACTTTTTAGGTTTTCTAGAATAATAATAATAATAAAAATAATAAAAGTAAACTTTTGTTGTAAGATTTCGAATGCAGTCAAGACGTGAAAAATATAAATATGAACCCTTTTTAAAAACATTCAAACTTTTTAAAAAGTTTAAGTTTAGTAATATATTGTAACAATATATGTAAATAAATGTATTTCAAAGTTGAAAATTTGTGTAAAAAATTGTCTTTTCTTGAAAATTGATATTTATTTTTGTTTAATTAATGATACTTATTACATTTTTGTTGTTAAAAATTAAAATATACGTTTAATTCTTCTGTTAAAATTGATATATCCGTGTTGGAGGTGAGAAAAAATAGTGTAAAACTAATAAAATTTGTTTAAATTCGTCTTTTTATTCTTAAAATTAATATTTTCTATTGTTTAGAATATATACTTTTGAGGAATGTATAACCGGAAAATGTTAAAAAATCTTAGAAAATTGGTATTAAAAATATTAAATACAGTTGCTTCAATGATATCTTTTCGATATGTAAAGTGATTGTAACATTTAGAAATGTACTTCTGACGAATGTATAATAAGAAAATTTTACAAAATCTTAGAAAATTGGTGTTAAAAATATTAAATACAGTTGCTTCAATGATTTCAAAAACAAACTCTGTTAAAAAATTCTGTATGATTTCAAGTGAAAATAATCTGAACCTGAATACATGGTATTTAAAATACAAAATTCACGATTATGAACTAATGTTGAAAACATGGGTAACATACAGCTTATACAGCTAATATTTAATTATAGATTAGAAAATTCTTAAAGTGTATCCATATTTATTAAATATAGTATTGAATACAGTGAATAAGTGAAATATGTGAATAAGTATTGATATTTCTAGGTTGCTTTTGAAAATACTAGTGTAAAATTATTCAAATTCGTCTTTTCTTTAAAATTGATATTTATTTTTGTTAAATTAATGATACTTGTTAAGTTTTTGTTGTTAAAATTAAAATATACGTTTAATTCTTCTGTTAGAAATCTATATTTCCAAGTTGTTGTTCAAAAGACTATTGTAAAACTAATTAAATTCGCTTTAATTCACCTTTTCCCCTTAAAAAATAATATTTTTATTATTTTGTTTAATTAATTATACTGATTATGTCTTCCAAAATTCAAATTTTGGGATATTGCGGTAACTGTTATGAAATTGGAGTGTATAAAATGTCTCTTTTATTCTCCCAGACTTCTAAATATACAAGATAGAGAGGTCATTGCATTGTCCATTTCCCTACCTAAGGTAAAAAATTGAGGGAGATGGGGGAGAAAAGGTATGGTGAGGGACTTCGGAGGAATAAGTTTTGGTTTCAATATGACGTCACAAGAAGCAGGTGTTGTTTTCATATTTGTGTGTGAGTTGAATATTTACTGAAATGTGTTCGTTTATGCATTAAAATTTTACTTAGTTAGTATATAAAAATATGATGAAATTTCCATTTAGAGTAAAAGTTAACCAAATTCGTTTAATTCGTCTTTTTTCGTTAAAAAATCATTAGTTTCCTTTGTTAATTGTTCAATTATTGAAATTCTTTGAGGTAACGACTGTTCAAAAATTAAAAAATATGTTTAAATTTCTATTTTAAGTTGTGTATTCTGATTTTATATATATATATATATAAAATAAATAAATAAATAAATATGAAGAAATCAGTTAAAAATTTAATATTTTCCGTTGTTTTGCTTAATTATTAATGTTCGTGAAGGAAATGGTTGTCCAAAACTCGAATGCATGCTTAAATTTCTTGCTATCAAATTGATATTCTGAAGTTTGAGTTGAAAAAATCGTAAGAAATCAGTCTTTTTCTATAAAACTTGATATTTTCCATTGTTTTTTACTTAATTAACGATACTCATTAAGATTATAGCTGTTGAAAAACTAGAATGCATGTTTAACTTTCAACTTGTAAGTCGATACACTGATGTTGCAGTTGATAAAAATCGTAAGAAATCAGTCTTTTTCTATAAAAATCGATATTTTCCATTGTTTTTTACTTAATTATGAATGCTCATTAAGGTTATAGCTGTTGAAAAACTGAAATGTATGTTTAAGTTTTCTCTTTTAAGTTGATAAAAATCGTAAGAGATCAGTCTTTTTCCATAAAACTTGATATTTTTCATTGTTTTTTTTACTTAATTAACGATACTCATTAAGGCTATAGCTGTTGAAAAAACTAGGATACATGTTTAACTTTCAACTTTTAAGTCGTTACATTGATCATATAGTTGATAAAAATCGTAAGAAATCAGTATTTTTCTTTAAAACTGGATATTTTCTATTGTTTTTACTTAATTAACGATACTAATTAAGATGTCTATCAAGCAAAATTCAAATATATGTTTAACTTTCTTGTGTTAAATTGATAATCTCATCTTGTAGTTGAAGAAATCTAAATAAAATGGTTAAAAACTGAGATTTTAATTGTTTCGCTTAATTAATAATACTCATTAAAATTACGGTTCTTCAAAATTCAAATATAAATTTAATCTTCATCATATAGTATGATTCTGTGTTGAGATGTGATTGATAATATTTTTAATTAGGGAAGATTGATCACCTCTCTGCTATAATAGAATGTTCCTTTTTTCCACTAGGGGGCGTTCGTGGAGGGGGATGCATAGTGGGGGCAGGAGGGTGGTGGTGGCACGGTGGGCGCAGGAGGCACCGCAGGAGGGACAGCCGCAGGGACAGCCGGAGGCACCGCAGGCGGGACGGCCCCGCCGCCCCGCCTGCGGCTGTCCCCGTACTCTTATTTTCCTACTACTAATTTAGTTTTAACAATTACGATAAAAAAAACAAATTTGAAGATTATTATTATTTTTATTACTACTAGTATATTCATGAATTCGAAAACTTAAATGAAAAGAAATTTTTGTTTGTAACTTTTATATTATAAAATACATCTTCATAGTTTATTTGTATATTATTTTACTAATTTAATTAACTTATAATAAATATGTAGTATAAACATTTTATAATAATATTTTGTTGCCTAAAGTAAAATTCCTGTTTACAACGCATATAAGGTCACCCCGCTTAAAAGGTCATATTCTTCTGGACCGCATGTGTGACCATATAGCCGATACTGACTGTGTATAAATACATGTTTACATTTTATTTTGGAATTATGAAGCATTTTTAAATAATTTACATATGTTTTATTTTCATGTTTTATATTATGCACATCAATGATGGGTAAGTATTACGGTGTATCCCAGCAACTAATTTTGAGATCGTGTGATAATATGCAAGTTTTTGGACATGTATATTTTATTAATGAAAAAAAAATTAGTGAAAATTTTAAATTTTTTAAAATGAGATATAAATAATAAAATGCAAAACAAAAATGTAATTAAAATAAGAAAATTTTATGTTTCCCCTTTATTTTCCTATAAAAATTCTTTATTTTTTATTATTTTTCTAAGAAAAGGAAATGTCCTTTCTTAAAGATTTAATGCAAAGTCAGATAGTAAAATTTTTCATTTTTCTAATTTTTTTAAGGATATCAATTTTTTTCTGTATTCCGAAATAAAAGGGAAACATATATATCTTCTATACATGAAACTGCCTTCCATAAAATGTTTTCTTAAACGACGAAATAATTAATTTACGTTCGGGTTAATTTTATTTTACACCACCTTATGTTATCAGCGTTATCGTAAAAATACCGATGGCTTTAGTTACGATAATTCTGTACATCGAAATCATTTTCAAGATATTAAGAGCATCATCTTTTGAAAAAACAGAATATGACTCAAAATTGTACACATTTGGAAACGAAATTACGATGCAATTATGAGATCTGTATACATATTACGTTAACGTATGTGGCCGAAATATCAACATTATTTGTTATGCGTTTAATGGCAACATCCAAATGAAAAACAGATTATGGGTTACTAAGCAAAAGTTCTTTGGTAAGGTTATGCTAAAGTAAATTGGATTTATTTATATTTTCTTCCTTCGCTGCAATTAGAGGGTTTAAAAGTATCATTATTTTAATTTTTTCTGTTCTTTTTAGTTAAAAAAATTAATAAAAGTCATGAATTTTAAAAATTCAGTTTCAAATTAAAGTTATGTATTGTAAATGAAATGAGTGAAAGGATAATATTATTGTATTTTAAATAATTAATGAAATATCACGGGTAGAATATTGGGCGATTTATTATCTGCGCCAGGGCTAGATTAAAAATACTGAGTTCTTGATAAGCATCGATGTCATATATGCTCCACACTGGCAAGTTATTTTTTCTGATGGCAATTTTGCGAAAACTTCGTTTTCAAATACCAGTTACATGCATATTTTTTAACAAATGATTTTTAAAAAAATTATAATAAATAAAAAATTGTTTAGTTAATAATTATAGAATAAAATAATTTATATTATTTTAAAAAAGAAAAGAAAAGTAAACAAATAGTTTATTAATAAATAAATAACAATAACGGGCCACCATGTGAGGCACATAAATTTGTTGCAATCACGCCAATGTGGTGAGTATATGATATCTGTGTCTATTTCTCTAGAAGAATCTTCTGATTTCTCAAAAACTGAGCCATTAATATAAATTATGAGTCAAAGCAATATGATTTAATGCTCAAGGGAAACCAAAGGGGATCAAGGGAAACCAAACTGGTCGCTAAGGACGGCTGGTTTGATTTTATTTCGGATCATAAATTAAATTATCTCTGGAAAGGATATAAAATGTGTACGTTGTTTTTGACTTTTTTATGTGCGAGCAAAAGGCATTAGTATAACCGGCTAACCCAGAAGTACCTTGTTTTTAAGCAATCTTTTTAAAAATGATACTTTCATGCAGTTTAAATGTAAAAATAATTTTAATCAAAACTGTTTGTCATATAATCAACCAAAACACAAAGGTTTTCAGAAACTTCATCATTTGTGATTAGGTGTATATTATTATTATTATTATTATTATTATTATTATTATTATTATTATTATTATTATTATTATTATTTTGAAGTTGTTGGCAACAATAGTTCTTAGGTTGATCTAATTGTTTATATTCCAAAGATGTAGGCAGTAAATAAAATTATTGAAAGGAAAAACCAAACGATTTTTAATGTTGGTCTCTATAGAATAAGATAAATAGTATTTTTTAGCGAAATGTGTAAACGTTATAGTTTGGATTGAATAGAGACATATTTTTATATTTATTATTTTTGCAGTTTTCTCTCAATAAGGTAAACAACTTGAATGCCAGAGTAGAAATTAATAATTTGAAAATGACCATTCGGAAATTGTGAATAGCGAAGTTGTTAGGCTGTTTTTACTACACTCGCATGACTTAATCATTTTTTTATTAGAGATAAAAGACGTGTATTTTAAATGTATCTGATACACATTTATGAAAAATGAAATTAGTGATGGGTTTATATTTTGAATGAGCTGATGGCGATAGCACCTTATTTGGCGATTTAATCATCTGTTCCAACATGATATTAGCCAAATGGCCACGTGGCATATAAAATGCCACGCGGGCTCTCTGCCCCGAACTGTTGATGGCAGTCACATGACTCAGAATACTATTTTATTTATTAATTTTAACTAAATATGTGTAATGGCTTTTCTGAACCCAAACCCAATGAAACATAATGTCAACAGGATCTGTGTCTAAAAGTTCGCAGTAGAAGGTTATTTTTTAGAATCTGGTAGGGGGATCTGGGGCACATTGATACACCCCTTCTACTGCTCACAGGGTCATTACAGGAAGTTTCACAACAGTTCCAAAAGGTGATGCTAATGCACTCAACTACAAACAGAAAGTCTTGGAATTATTCAGTAGTTTAATGAACTTGGATGGGTGATTTATTGTTTTTGTAGGTCAAAAGTAAATTTGACTTGTACAATTAAAATGGTATTATAAAAATGTTCCAGTTATCTTCGACCGAAAAGAATATTTTCCCTGGAAAGTAAAGCTATTCTTTATCAGTTCATCATTCTTTATTGTTAGATAAATTATGAAGTGCTGGATTTCAGGCTCATTTTATTCAAAATAGCAGCATGGGGCACATTGATACATTTAATGTCGGGGCACATTTATACAACATAAATCCTTTTCTAGTTCAATTTTTCATTAGCTTATACACTATATTGCCATTGATTATGGGACACTTGCGATTTTAGACATTTTACTAAATATCTAGAAAAATACATGAGGAATCATCTCGAAACTCTTAGTGTATAAATATAATAGTATACGTCATACATCTCCGTGAAGATTTTTTACCGAAACTTCATAGGGGACCGTCAACAAATTAAAAAAGAATGAATATCTTTTGAATAACCCTGTCAAAACTAATGTCGCAAAAGCGCTCAAACTCTAGATTATGATTGAATGCCTTATTGTAATACACTGTGTTCATTTTTATGCAAATAGCATGCATACTCGCAGAGTAATTAAGGTTTTTGTAAAAATGGTCCCAAATTTTTCCAAGTTTTTTCCTTATAATTTTCAGAGTTCTTAATATAAAATAATATTTTTTTTTCAGAAAATATTACAAACAACATTGCACACAGTACCCTGTAATCAGAATTAAAAAATAATAAAAATTGTATGAAAAATGAGTAGGTTTACTAAATAATTTTTTACCGCGCATGCGTCAAAGATATCAAAATTTCATTTGCATATTATGTTAGCTAAATGTATAGAGCAATTTTTGTAAAAGTCTCAAAATTATAGCTTGAAAATTCTGAAAATAACCGTCTATAGAAAAAGGGCAAAATCCGTTGTTTCCAAAATGAAGCAAAAAAATGAGGGATTTTATCCAGAAGTAGTCGTAACATCCCGTATTGTGTATTCTACATTGACACTAATCAATGAATATATGGATACAACCCCTCTTGTTTTTGCTTCATTTTGAGAATAACGGATTTTCAACTTATTCAATTGACGATTATTTTCAGAATTTTCAAGTTATGATTTTGTGACTTTCACAAAAGTTGCTCTATACATTTAGCTAACATAATATGCAAATGAAATTTTGATATCGTTGACGCATGCGCAGTAAAAAATTATTTAGTATACCAACTCATTTTGTATACAATTTTCATTAATTTTTAATTCTGATTACAGGGTACTGTGTGCAATGTTGTTTGTCATATTTTCTGAAAAAAATATTATTTTATATTAAGAACTCTGAAAATTATAAGGAAAAAACTTGGAAAAATTTGGGACCATTTTTACAAAAACCTTAATTACTCTGCGAGTATGCATGCTATTTGCATAAAAATGAACACAGTGTATTACAATAAGGCATTCAATCATAATCTAGAGTTTGAGCGCTTTTGCTACATTAGTTTTGACAGGGTTATTCAAAAGATATTCATTCTTTTTTAATTTGTTGACGGTCCCCTATGGAGTTTCGGTAAAAAATCTTCACGGAGATGTATGACGTATACTATTATATTTATACACAAAGAGTTTCGAGATGATTCCTCGTGTATTTTTCTAGATATTTAGTAAAATGTCTACAATTGCAAGTGTCCCATAATCAATGGCAATATAGTGTATTATTTATGTACTATACACTCTTTAATCCAACCATTTTTTGCCAAAGATTTCTAATATTAGTTTTTATTGCAGTGAAATAGCTATAATTTCTTTATATTAGAATTTATTACAGTGTTTTTGCAAACAGAAGACGTACGAACTTACCCTACTTCTAGTGCTAGTAGAACTAACAAAAGAAAAAGACGGCAGCCGGGAAATTCTCAAATTTATATCGATTCTCCAGAGAAAAAAGTATTTTTGACACGAGAAATATTAAGAGAAGCAAGCTGCAGATCAGTACAGTATAATTATATTATAAACAGAATTTTTAATATAAATATCCTTTATTTTCTGTTTATAAACCGATTTATAAACAGAAAACCTGGTAATTTTTTTTATCTTTCCTAAGAAAGAAGATAATGCTGGGATTGAAGTGCCACATATGAGAAAGTTACCACAGCTAACAATCAAACAAGGAACAGCCAGATAATCAGATCATTATAAATTTTATTTTGATTGCTTTTATATTGCTTACAAATAAATTGTGGATGATTTGAATTTCTATAAGCAACTATAAAATGGTTTGCTAACTATTTTTCTATGAAAAATATGCTTTGTTGTTATTTTATCTCCATTTTTCCAAGACGTATCAAAGTGCCCATGAGATGTACCAATCTGCCCCGGGGATGGGGCACATTGATACAAATGGCTTTTTTTGATTTTTTAAAAATTACATGCAAAAATAATATATAAAATAACAATTGTACATTTTTAAAACACACTACACAAGTTTCACTGACATCATATGGAAAATTAACTAAAATTTCTGCTTTCTGGACACCAAAAAAATTCTTATAAAAAAGCTGTATCAATGTGCCCTAGTTCCCCCTATTACATAAAAATAAGTATTAAACCTAAATATTCCCTCATCACTATATTTCATGATTTTCATAATTTTCTGAAATATGAAATTTATTATTTACACCCATTCCCGTCAGAAATCTTCAAAAATCACATACACATATTTTTAATCGATTGTATTGCGAATTTTTCGCAGAAAAACATGATTTCTTGTTTTCAGCAATTATCATAAAAGACAATACAAACAGTGACGATTGACAAGAAATATATTACGGCCTCTTTATGTTAATAACACAGCTCGCAAAAAGGATGGATAATTAGAATATTTCTCCTTATATTGACAATAAAAATTAAATTCGCTTTAAAACTTATTTTTAAAGAATTGTAAAAATTATACAAAATTTAGAAAACAATCTCCTTTTTTGTTAGTTTTAATTATTCTTTATTTATTTATTTGTAAATAAATAAAATTTTCTTTTTTAGCTTGAATATTTATTGTAGATTTTGTATTCAAATCTACCATAAAAACTGACTCTCATTTAATGTTGGACCGGAACCCGTACTCACTGAAATATAACAACAACCAAACAATCTATCTATATATTTAAAAGGCTAAGCGTTTTCTTCCGACAGGCGGTGAGCAGAAACTTCTGTATTAAATTACACCATTTTTTTTAATGAAAGATATTTGTTCACAGATTTGTTATCGTACATTCGTTAGATCAAAAATGTTATTAATTAGCTGTAATTATCAATTAAAATTTCACTTATGAGCATGCTTAATACATTACTAATCTGTGCCGTGGCCTGTACGCATGCGTATAAATCATCGCCCAGTTGAATTATCATAAGCGGTGGAAGCCGGTTATGTTTTTACCGGCACGTGCGATTCCTTGGTTGTCTTTATATTATCTCACTAACTACAATCTTTTTTTTTCACGAGGTTGATATTTTTGAGTTATTAAATATTTATTTGGAATGGAAAACTTTGCTGTTCCGATAATAGGCGATAGAAATGGTGGGAAATTTTTCGTGCAGTGTATACCCAACAACTTATTATTTTTTTTTTTTTTTTAAAGGGTTGGCGAAAAATGGGGGTTTTGAGAGAGGGCGCCATCTAGCGTTTTTATTGAAAATACAGGTATGCTTTTGGTTTTTGGCTTTGTTTTTTACCATAATGTATGCGTGACTCCTGACACTTATGAATAAAATAAAAAAAATAGCCTTTGCACAATTTTAATTTATTTTCCCGATCGAGATCTCTGTAAATTCATAGCCGAATGAATGGGTTTATGTTCGAGAATGGTCCCAAATCCTCCCTAATTTTAAGCTGTAAATAGTTTAGCTATATCGTATAATCTAGAGCTATTAAACAGTTTTTTTGAAAACGTAATTATAGAATTTTTTTGAAAACATAACTTATTTTTAATTGCGTAAAGCATGTCTCACTAATACGAAAAAAAAGAGAAAACTATTATTAAGTTTCGAAGAAAAATAAATTAATTGCATTATGCATTGTACATTCTTTGCTACCCCTCATAAAATTTTGCAATTTGAACACAAGATTTAACATTTTTTATTCGGATAGTATTATCTTTGAATACCAAAAAATGCTTTCGAATGACTCATATTAGAAGAAGCTTATAAATTATGAACGCCAGCTTAAATGAAAACTAGTGTTTGAGTTTTTACCGCTGAAAATTTCTTACGTAGGAATTTCATGCCGTATAGTTCTTCTTTTTTTAAGATTTTCCTCCAATTTTATTTTCTGGATCAATATACGAAATACACCTTGTAAAATATTGATCGCAGTGTCTATCACTATTGAAATCGTATGCAATCCTGAAAACAAAATGCATTGGGAATAAAATGTCGATTATATAAGAATTCCCAGGGTAAAACGCATTCTATCAAAAGTAAGATAAGAAATCTATTTTTCGAAAAAGTACGATTTTGTCTTTACAGAAGTAAATACGCTTTTAATTTAGCTGGTCGAAGATTTCTTATGTTTTCTGGAAAGTAAAGTATAAGAAGATTGGTTACATTTATTTCCTTGCAGATGCTTTTGTGTTAATATAGAGGTTTAAATAAATAAAAAATTCTTTTTAATCGGGTTTATAAAAAATGTATAAGAGGTATTTAGGTAAAAAGAACATTGACAATAATCGTGACATTCTGTAATCAAAATATATGTGTTTGGAATTATTGCTAATATAAAAAATTATAATAATAGTAGGAAATAAAAGGCATGTCTAACTTTTACTATTAATATGGTAAACGAAATTTTATGATAGACGTTAATGTTTCACAGTTCCAAAAATCTAGATTGTTAAATTTCTGTATCATATTTCATTTCACAAACTTTCTTAAATTAAAAGCTTTTTTAGGAGTATTTTCTGAATATTGTGAGTCTTATTTCAGTTTAAATTTTTTCTGTAAGAGTGCGTGATTCAGATTCGGTGTTAAAATATTCTGAACATTGCTTGTTTTTTTTTTATATTCGTTTTATGTATATAAAATAAAAATTAAACCACATATAAAGCCAGAATAATATTTTAAATCCTTTCTAATAATTTTTATAATTCAAGTAAATGAATCAATAACCTATGCTTATACGGCCCTTCTCATTGTAATTTCTGTTTTAATTACAAATATCATTTTAATGCTTTCTAATAATTAGATATTTTAAATATTTATGGTTAATGAAATGATACAAATAGACTTAAAGGTTTTAGCTATTCGTCTTTTTAGAAATTATCGGTACATAAGTTTAAAGTCGACGGAAATTACTATACCAATTATTTTTATTACAGTTTTAACAGTTTAATGTTTAAAAATTTATTGCATCTACAATGGAGTTATAACAAAAGTGTATTATGTTTCTGTAAAATTAATTAATTCTAAGCAATGCATGTTTTACATAAATACTTTTGCATTTCAAACTGTGGCAATCAAGTAAATGGGTAAAAATATAATATGTTAGTAAAATTTGCTAAATTCACGTCTTTCAGAAAGATTTTATTTAGATATGTGAGCATTAAAAAAAGAAAACAAAATCGTAAGTATACAAGATTTGCAAAGTTTGCATACTTTTAAAAATCCTATTGAATTAATAGAGACCACGAAGGAAATAATTTTGCTTATAATTATATTATTGAAACTATTTTATGTTTATAAATAAAACTGGTATTTGACGGCATTTATGACATTCAAATGATAAAAGCGAAAGACTACACCCTTGCTATTTGGCAAAATCGGACGTTTCTACTTGATTTCTAAATTCAGACTGGTTAATTGGCGGCAATACTTGACTGAATCAAACGTTTGGTCAGCGGGGGAAAAATTAAAATAAATTATGCCCTTGCAATCCCACCAAACACAGAACAACACCTTCATTGGATAGAAACTGACATTTGCCATCGCGTCATTATGCTCACATTGATGAACATTCTTGTAAACGATTCATTTCTCATTCCTCGTTACTAATCGATTCAAAAACGACTTGTTTTTAAGCTGCCCGAGTAAAGAAATGACAACAGAATTTCGCTCGATTTTGTTCCCCTCAGTCAGCAAATGGGGCACCCATATATCGAGCTTCAAATCGAATCTTATATTTTTTTAAACGTTAAAAAGTGGTTGATCGGTGAACGTTAAGTGCTATAGCAACTTCCTCTGTCGAAATTCGCGGAGTATTTTTAACTAAAGTATGCACAATATCGACATCAATGTGTGAAGTTTGACCGGATTATGGTCCGTCTTCAAGGTTAAACTCTCCGTTGCGAAATATCGCAAACTATTTTTCCACAGTTCGTTTAGTTGGTGCTTGATCTTGATAAACCTCTTAATTATTTTTTTCGGCTTCTGAAACGTTTATTCCCTTCCGAAACTCGTAAAGAATAATATGCCGTAAATGCACCTTATCAATACTCATTTTGAAAGTAAATTTTCTTGAAACAGTGTGTATCTACACAAATTATTTTGCTTGAAATGAAAGCTACACACGTCACTTTTCCAACGATCTGTCTTACGTAGACTGCAGCATTAATGACAACACTTTACGCCGCTTCTAACGACATCTATTGCACCTCCGCACGAACTTTTGCACTCACCCAATACATATGATATTTTATTTGTGTTTACTTTATTGCTCATAATCCCATCAACAATAAAAATATCATTTATAAGATCTGCTCATAATCATAAAGAAACACAAACATGAAATTTAGAAAGAAAAATTATTTTGCAAGAAATTGGGCTTTTTATAAATTTTAAGTAACATATTATCCAATCGACCCTCTCTAATCTATACAAACTTAATGAATGTATGACGTACGAAATCTTACTGTTGAGAAAAGACGGTGATATGACTTTTTGCCGGTAGGTGGCAGCAGCAAAGATTTCCAGAACAGATATTAATCTCGTATGAACATTATGTATAAACGTATCTTAATATGTAAACTGTGTCTATTTATATGTTTTTTAGTAATTTTTGATATTTTTGTGTGATTTATATTGGTAAGTGTTTTTATTTTCTGTTTAAATTTATGAATAATCAAAGTAATTATGGTAATTTGTAAAAAGAGTATTTGAATATGTACCTGTAATTTTCATTCACCAGATGGCACTGTGTGTCCAGTATTGTATGTAATGTTTCTGAGTACAAAGCATTTTTGTTGTGTCAGCGAATTCCAGATGTTATGATGTTAGTAAGTTTTCTCGCTGAAAAGAGTTGTAAAAGTTTTTATTTTTGGGGTATATTGTGAAAACCACATATTGTGTATTAGATAAGATTGAAGCTTAAATGTGATATAGTTTTAACAGCGGGATGTCATCTGAACACCAACGTCTGAAATAAACGTGAATGTAGACGAAAATGAAACCATGTAAGTTTTCTCTTTTCTTTCCATTGTCTCCTTGTGTTACTCTGATTATTTCTGTTTTGAGCAGGTGATGGAAGTGTTACAATTATTTAAGTGTATAATACAGAGAGTTTTCCCACTCCGCCCCTTAAAAACGGTTAGTTTTTCATCGATCTAAAAAGTGTTAAATTAAATACAAAACTAATAGTTTTAGTTTCGTTTTTCAAGGTTTTGTTATTTTTTAACATTACGTGGCGCCCGAACAGGGACACGAGAGTGGGATGTTTTTTGATTGTATGATAGTTGTAACTCTCTGTTTTATGATTTTGTAAGAGTAATATATATATTTGAGTTGGAATATTAGTGTATTTATTGAAATTTGTAATTTTGTGAATATATTAATCTCAATGTTGTTTTGGAACATAGTTGTACATAATATTTTTGGGAAATAGTAATCATAGTGTTTTAGATAAAATGGAGGCTCTTAAGCTTAAAAGGACAGGCGTCAGGTCATCATTCACCCGTACTGCTAATATTTTAAAAACAGAACTTGCAAAGGAAGATGGTGATATAAGTATTGTTAGAGATAAGTATACAAAATTACAAAATATTCAGACAGAGTTAAATGATTTAGATAATAAAATCTTAGATTTAATAACCGAGGACGGCAGTGCGGCGGAACAGCTTGTTTCGAGTGAAATAGAAAATAGGGAAGCATATTCAGATGATTTTATTACGTTGTCTCGTCTGTTTAATGAGAAATGTAAAATTCCGGAGGGATTTCAGATAGATACGAGGCCAGACGATGTGTTTAGTACTACAGGTAATAAAATGAAGTCTTATAAATTTCCGAAAATAGAATTAAAGAAATTCGATGGGGAACTAATTAATTGGTTGCCCTTTTGGAGCCAATTTCAGAAAATTCATGAGGATGGGGATTTACATGATAGTGATAAATTTTCTTATTTAGTTCAGAGTATGAAACAAGGGTCACGCGCGAAGGAATTTATTGACAGTTACCCGGTTACTTCGGATAATTATAAAAGTGCAGTTATGGCACTTACAGAACGTTTTGGAAAACCGGAGTTATTGATTGAGGTTTATGTAAGGGAATTGATTAAATTAATTATTTCTAATGTAAAAGCAGATAATAGAAATAAATTACCCCTTGATAAACTTTATGACAAAATTGAAGCTCAGTTAAGGGCGTTAGAATCATTAGGGCTAAAGACAAGTAAGGACACCTCATGGCTTTCTCCGATGGTGGAATCGAGTCTTACGGAAGACGTCCTAAAAGCGTGGCAGCGAAGTGCACTTTTTAATCAACCCGAAGGGTCAGATCTTTCTCGTCTAACGAATTTGATGAAATTCCTGAAAGCTGAAGTGGAAGGCGAGGAGAGGTTAAAATTAGCACGCAGCGGTTTTGAAAATAACCATCGCACGGAAGGGTATCATGATAGAGATAGAAATAAATTTAAAAAACCCAATATCCCTATTACATCAAATTTTCTTACGATTAAAGAGCGTTCGTGTATTTTTTGTGACAAAAGTCACGAGAGCAAAAATTGTTACGAAACCCGTTTATTAACATTAGAAGAAAAAACTGCGAAGATCAAAGATAAAAGGTGTTGCCTTAAGTGTTTAGAGCCTAATCATGTTGCCAAATTCTGCAAGCAATTTGTACGGTGCTATTGTTGTGGTAAACCCCATTTTATTTCACTTTGTCCAGAAATGCATAAAAAAGGGGAACCGCCGAAGGACAAGGGGGTAACGGAAACTGTACAAATGACTGCTGCTAAACAAACATGTACCGCGGAAGTAGCATTAATGACTTTGCGTGTAAAAGTCGCGGGTAAGAATATAGTGAAAAAGGTCAGAGTACTTCTGAATTGCGGTTCGCAAAAGTCATACATTTTACAGTCTCTGGCAGCCGAATTAGGTCTGCCAATTATTTCTAAAGAAAACATAGCTCATACTTTATTCGGGGGTGCTAGAACGGCTCCGAAATTGCATAACAAATATCGAGTAAAATTGTGTTCGCTAAATCAACGGAATTTTCCGGATTTAGAATTTGATTTTTTGAGCCAAGACGTAATCTGTGGTGAAATCCCGAGTTTACCTAGAGGGCCAATTTTGAGAGAATTGAAAAATAATAAAATTTGGTTATCTGACAGGTGCGAATCCTCCTAAAATTGAGATGCTTATAGGGAGTGACATATATGGTAAAGTTCTCACGGGTCAAGTCAAGCAATTAAAAGGATTGACAGCAGTTTGCACGAAGTTGGGTTGGGTCGTTTGTGGCGCATTGGATGAATTTTCGCCTCTGAAAGAGCAAGGAGCAACAACTTTGTGTACAAATTTGGCCATTAGAGATTTCAAAATTTCCGATCTTTGGAATTTAGAAGCAATCGGAATATCAGATGGGCCACAAAATTTGACTAAAGCAGCGGAGGGAGAAATGGCCCGGGAACACTTCTTAGATTCCCTTACTCAAAATGAAGAGGGTCGTTATTGCGTGGGCTTACCCTGGTTGGGAACCAACGCTGAGTTGCCATCAAATCGTCATGTTGCAGAAAAGAGGCTTTTTAGTGTTTCTCGAAAACTTAAATCTTTGAATAAATTTGAGGAATATAATAGGGTTTTCGATGAATGGATGGAAGAGGGCATAATTGAAATAGTTCCAGATGCAGAAATAGAGAGTAAGGGACATTATCTCTCCCATCACCCAATGTTTAAGCCCGATAGTGCAACTACTAAGATAAGACCGGTTTTCGATGCGTCGTGCAAAGTAGGTAGAGCTCCTTCTCTCAATGACTGCTTATTTAAAGGGCCAAATTTAATCGAAGAAATTCCTTCGATTTTGTTAAGATTTCGGGAAAAGAGCATTGGGGTGACTTCCGATGTGAAGCGCGCATTTTTGCAAATAGAACTGAAAAAAGAAGATAGGGATTTTTTGAGATTTTTATAGTGGGAGAAAGATAATGTTATAAAACTTCTCCGCCATACCAGAGTAGTTTTTGGAGTCACTTCCAGTCCATTCTTATTGGGAGCTGTCATAAGATACCATTTGTCACAGGTACCAGAAGAAAAGAGGTTTTTAGCTCAGAAAATAGACAAATCTTTATATATAGATAATTGCGTAACATCCGTTGACAATGTGCAAGAACTCGAAGAGTTCATAAAATATGCTACAGAAGTTCTCGCCGAAGCAAAGATGGAGTTGCGCATGTGGACCTGTAATTACATTGAGACAGAATCAGGTACCATATCGCAGGTTTTGGGGACCGACTGAGTTAGAGGATCCAGTATTGGTTTTGGTGATTATGTGGGACAGGAATGAGGATAACCTACATATTAGCATTAAAAATTTACCGATTTCAGAAAATTTGTCAAAAAGAGAGGTTTTGTCTCTAACACAGACTATTTTTAACCCATTAGGTTTCCTGACACTTGTTTTATTGACTGCCAAGTTATTGCTTCAAGAAATTTGGACAGAAAATTGATTGGGAGAAATTAGTCTCCCATGAGACCTTAAATCCCATTCAGTGGAAATTTATTCCACCAACTGCTGCATGGTGGGGTGGATGGTGGGAGCGATTGGTTCGTACCACCAAAAATCTGCTTGTGAGAGTGCTAGGGCAAGCATCAGTGAATTATGAGGAGCTTCTTACAATCATATGTGACGTCGAAGATGTCATTAATTGCCGCCCCCTCACGTACGTGTCCAACGATGCGGAAGATCTCCAACCTCTGACTCCGTCGATGTTTTTGCGCGACCTTAGATCATCAGGCGTTGTAGATCTCGATATCATAGACAAAAATAAACTGCTTGTTCGACAGCGAAGATGCCAAGATCTTCGTGAACAATTTCGCATAAGATTTCGAAAGGAATATCTTAGCCAACTAGCGCTAAAACATGGCCAAACGGACGGTGTGTGTATCCAGAAAGGAGACATCGTACTTATTGGTGCGGATAAAACCAAACGTATCAACTGGCCAATTGCTCGTGTGCAGGAGCTTTGTACAGGTAGAGACGGTCGTGTAAGAGTTGTCAAACTCAAAACTGCAAATGGTATACTTCTTCAACCCGTCCGTAAAATTTACCCTTTAGAAGTGTGCGCCTGCACCAGTGACAAAGTGTAGTTTTTGATTTGGCTCTCCCCTAATCAAAAAGGTGGGAGTGTTGAGAAAAGACGGTGATATGACTTTTTGCCGGTAGATGGTAGCAGCAAAGATTTCTAGAACAGATATTAATTTCGTATGAACATTATGTATAAACTTATCTTAATATGTAAACTGTGTCTATTTATATGTTTTTTAGTAATTTTTGATATTTTTGTGTGATTTATATTGGTAAGTGTTTTTATTTTCTGTTTAAATTTATGAATAATCAAAGTAATTATGGTAATTTGTAAAAAGAGTATTTGAATATGTACCTGTAATTTTCATTCACCAGATGGCACTGTGTGTCCAGTATTGTATGTAATGTTTCTGAGTACAAAGCATTTTTGTTGTGTCAGCGAATTCCAGATGTTATGATGTTAGTAAGTTTTCTCGCTGAAAAGAGTTGTAAAAGTTTTTATTTTTGGGGTATATTGTGAAAACCACATATTGTGTATTAGCCAAGATTGAAGCTTAAATGTGATATAGTTTTAACAGCGGGATGTCATCTGAACACTAACGTCTGAAATAAACGTGAATGTAGACGAAAATGAAACCATGTAAGTTTTCTCTTTTCTTTCCATTGTCTCCTTGTGTTACTCTGATTATTTCTGTTTTGAGCAGGTGATGGAAGTGTTACAATTATTTAAGTGTATAATACAGAGAGTTTTCCCACTCCGCCCCTTAAAAACGGTTAGTTTTTCATCGATCTAAAAAGTGTTAAATTAAATACAAAACTAATAGTTTTAGTTTCGTTTTTCAAGGTTTTGTTATTTCTTAACACTTACAGTTGAATTCAAATTTGGTTTAGTATTCTACAGTGAACCTGTGATTAATCCAAATTCTGTTTTTATGAAGCAGAAGTAGATTTTCATCTTAAAAACATAGATGTAATCCATAAGCAATTTGAAGTCATGCGAATTTTATAACACAGACAATCAGGAAGAAATGACAGCAGACAAATCATGGAAAATCATTAATATTTTACTGCTGAAATATATAATTTCTTTCTGTTTAAAAAAAAAGTCATAATAAGAAAAAGCCTGCTTTAAAAAATTACTTCTCAATAGACTGCCATGTAATAATATATTCTAAGTGACTCTTTGGACACTGAACAGCGATCAAACAAGTTATTTCAAAATGAGAATAAACACATTCTAGCGACTTTTAATTACATACAAGAATTACAGTGTTATTCAAATTTTCAGTACAATTCTCACGCAAATCGCAGTTAATGAATTTGTCTGCAATAATGTTAGATTAAGCTTTTAAGTACGAGTATATGTTTTTGAATAGAAAAATAATGTCTGTAGCTTAAACTAATCAACAATCCAATGACATATCGAATCTATGTTGAATCGCGACACGATATTTGTTTTGAAAACAACAGTTTTCTTTTCTTTAGTTATATCTACAATTTCCTGTCTTTAAATCATTATACATTTCTATTAAATGCAATCGAAGTTCCTTAAAAATTATAACATAATTCAAAAAACAAATCAAACTTGAAATTTAATACATGCTTAAAATTTTATATATTGTCTGACAATAATGAAATATTCTATGATGTTCTTATTTTATGTAAGAATAAAAAAAAAAAAAACAGGGAATAATATAGCCTAATATATGTGATACAGGGTCAAATTAAGTTCAGAAAAAAGCACTTTATGAAACTTTCCTTTTTTTTTTATTCTTAAGCAAAGAAAGTAACTAATCTCTTGGAAGTTCGTAAAACATTGTCTGACGTGCACAATAGATAAAATAGGGATTTTCTTTTCCACACCACCCAGTTCTTTTGTTCGACAAAGTGTTTGGAAGCAATTATTTGTCACTAAAGAAAGCATCTAAAGTTGTTTTCACGAAAACAGTTTGAGGCTTTGATCGAAACAAATGATGTGTAGTCTTTGAAAAGAAAGCTGAAAAAAAATACTGTATCGCAATATAGATTTATTGACAACGATGTTTCAATTTATTATATCAATGTATTCTTATAATTGGATATAAATTTGCATAAGACTGGTTTTAAAGATCTTTCTTTATTTTTTATATAAAATACATGCCTTTAAATAATGTTTGTTCTATTAGTTTTTATTTTACTGCAAAAAAGAATGTTAAGTTCAAGTGGAAATGTGATTGAAAAGAGATTCAGGCACACAAGTACATGCATATACAGTTTTGAGCATCATATATGTCTCAGTTTAAGTTATATCAGTGCCTTATCGAACGAGTGATATAATTAAATTAAGAGAAGTGCCTGCAGAATGATTATCTGTACGAAGTTATGCTAGCTAAAGAGTTGCGCCTTTAGAAAATCAGACATAAAAGCTTAAACATTTGCAAACTGTACCCAAGTTTCATTAGAGAATATTGTCAAATAAATGCAAAATGTTTATTTTTTTCACATTTACTAAATTTGCTATTACATTAAATATTGAGTAATTTTAGTTATACAAGTTAACTATGTCACTGCAAAACATAGAAAACAATTTTTGTTCCATTTTTACTAAATTGTTTTTAGTTTTCTAACTTAAGTAACAGCGCGTGTTCGAAATTTCAATTAAACCCTTATACCTAAAACCATGATGAAAAATTTCTACAGTGAATACATTATTATTGCCGGAACGTCAGTGAAGGCTTACTTTGGGGACACGAAATTATTTGGATTCTGTCTGTCTGTCTGTCATTCTGTCAGTTTGTCAGTCTGTCATTCTGTCCGTTCCGCGATAACTGACATAAAAAGCCTTCGATTGGCTTGAAATTAAGTGGGTATATTAGTGAGACACTGGGAGTAAGCTGTATAGTTTTTTGTTAGAATTGATTCATTCGTTCGGAAGATATAGAATATTTTGTTTTGCGCAATAATGCTTTTCTATGGCAAATCCAATAATTTTCATTTTTTCCCCTGAGAGAAAATGACACATTTGATTAATGAAATTCAATGATAAATGAATACTAAAATTTACCAGTTTAATTATTCGTATTATTTTGAAATTTTGTCAACGCATTTGTCAGATTTTTTAAATTATTACTGTAAATTTTGGAGATTTTTTATAAATGTGTTCCAATATTATAAACTAATTTGTTTTAGAGATTTACTTATTTGAAATGTATTTATTTCATTTTCTTTATTTTCTTTTAATGGTTGCTTAGCAACCATTCATCCTAATCCTTATCTTTATAATGTTATAAATTTGAAAGCGTGTACGAAAATTTAAATGGAGTCAACATCAAAACTTATGAATTAATTAATGTCTTTGTATCGTTGCGTATAAATATAGCATAGCCCAGAAAAAAATTATAGGCTATGTTTTATTAATTTTATTCAAATATTTTCCTTAATAATTCAAAATTTCCTTCTTTTTCATACAGAATCAATAGGGATTTTTAAATTAAATTTAACCAATTTTCTTTATCGTTGCCAAAAAAAATCAAAATTTGGAATAATAATTTTTCAACAGCAATAAGTTTCAATTGAGCAATTTCCATTCGAAAAATTAAACTACGAAAAAAACTAAATATGACGTCAGAATTAAAATAACCATAGATATAGTACTTTTTGTTAAATATTAAACACGGATATTCGTTTCGTTAATAAGAAATTTTCTGACAAAAATGGGGACATAATTAGAAGTAAAAGAAATAAAAAAGAATTATATTTTTTAATAAATATTTCACTTAGTAAAATATGACGTCATAGTTGAATAAAAACAGGTACTTTATAATAGTCGTTAAAAATACAAGAAACATGAATATCAATAACTCATGAATAATGACGTCATTGCCGAAACTTCAGTGAAGGCTTATTTTGGAGACACGAAATTTATTGTTTTTCATATGTCAGTCTCTTCTTCTGTATGTCTGTCTGTCCCGCTATAACTGCAACAAAATGCAATCAAACTTCTTTTTTTTTTTTTTTTTTTTCGGAAACAAAATTGTAAAACTCTAGATTACTGAGTTTACACTTACAAAAGTTCCTGGTGCATCAGGTTTAGATGTTTGTGGTTGGCAGACATGTAGAAGTATGAGGATAATGAAAAATATTTCCCCAAACTGTTCTTATTCTTATAAATCAAAATGTATAAAGAAATGCAAGATATACAATAACCATTAGCACAACTATTAGAAAGTGATAAATTTAAATTAAGTAAGGTTCAGGGGGACGGAGCCCCCCTGAAGAAATCTACTATGTTATAATAAAGAAAATAAAAATAATAGATCATGAAAATTTCAGAATATCCTAACATAACTAAATTTTTAATTTACCGCTTTTAATGGCTGAAAACTTCTAATTTTTATTTTATTCTTATACATAATTACGCAATTTGAAAATTTTAAATTACAGTTTCCAGGAAGTTGAATATTACCCAAAGTGTGTTTAAAAAATGTAAACAAAGCTGACGTTGAGGCTCCTGATCTGCAGATTTACTAGTTATTATTATTATTGAAAGAGAGAGCGTAAAATGCACTGCTAATGGACTTTTTAATCCTATAATAAATATCTTAAAATTGTTGGAGAAAAGTTAACTGAAATAACAAAATATGCTAACCTCAGGGTCACGTTATATTTATTTAAATTTAACGATCAAATAGCTAAGCTTGCGATAGAAGAAAAAAATAATTTTACAGAAGGTGTTTAGAATACCAGTTCCCTATATTTTCTTACATAATGATAACTAATATATAATTACTCTCTCTAATATATAATTACTCTCTCATTGGCCTGTGTTAGTAATTATTTGGAGGGAAAAAGGGATTTAGATTTACCTCAATAACACAGGCCAATTATGTGCCAACCGAATTATGTATAAGAATTTTAGAGTACGGAAAGGCTAGAAAGTAGACCAGAGGTGGTCAAAAAGACAAAAGATTCAAAGTGTTAAATATTTTTAACAGTTTTTGTTAACAAAAATCACTATTAGCAAAAATAATACCTGGATAGCTATTGGACATAGCAGCCAATTAATGGTAACGGTGATATGTAGACCCATCTAAGTCACCCTCCCCCCACCTAAAAAATTTATGCAAATGGAAAACACAACTCAAATACATATATTTGCAAAGCATAGAATCCTAAGCGTAAGGTGAAGCTGTTTTTTTTAAATTATTGAGAACTACATTAAATGGCAATGACACAACCACAAGTACATTGTTTTAGTTATACTCACTTTGCTCAGAAGCTTATAATTTCGTTGTTTGAAACATTAACACTGTAAAGCTCTAGCAGCAACGCACGCAATATGACTTATAAAATCTATTATTAAAATTTTAAATTTAAATACACTGGTACAGTTTTCAGAAATGTTATAGTTATCTTAATCCTTTTTAACACAATGAAATTTAATTTAAAAAAGAATGTAATTGAATGTTTTCTATTTTCGAACATTAATAAATACAAATTTCTATAAAATAGCAGTAATAGACAAAACAAATTTAATTTTTTGTAGTTATACATCAGTACAGCTGAATTCAATAAAATAAAAAAATTCCAGTGTCCGAAATTTTTGCCAAATGGCTTGGCAAAAGTTTAAAGTGCATCTTATG
The DNA here is from genome assembly GCA_964019185.1 of Maratus speculifer. Lineage (NCBI taxonomy): Eukaryota > Metazoa > Arthropoda > Arachnida > Araneae > Salticidae > Maratus > Maratus speculifer. The sequence continues at coordinate 160,251,557 of OZ025294.1, read as the reverse complement.
CATACAACTGCAATACAATTACATGTCGCCGTGCAGTTAGAAATGTGCATAGATACGTGGGTGCTTCAATAATTATTGTTTACTAGTGTATATAAAATATTTTTTTTGCTATGGTTGATTCTGAATATAGAATTCTAATGTCTCAAATGCCTATTGCTTAATTTCAGAGCTGTACCTGCTATAATAACGTACATTTGGAGAAATCGGAGAAATTTTAAAGACCTATTTTTAAAGAGTTTTTAAAGACGAGTGAAACTAAATGCTGAATTGGAGCTATTGTAGCTAGATTTGTGGCAGTGGGGAAGACGTTAACACATTGCTAAGATTCTCTGTTTAAACGACAAAAACCGCTTCTCATCCGCTGTCACAAATCCCCTATAAGCTCCAAACTACCCTCTCAATCACACACTCTACCCTTTTACTCTTCCCAGAAAAAAAGTGTGAAAATAAAAGTTACGATTTTGAAATTGAGCACAATGACATCTAAGACATTGCGCTTTAATATTCTTTATCAATCGTCGAAATGCAAATATTTTATCTTCACTAAGGATAATAAGTATTGAACCATCGATGTATTTACTAATTTTATTAAATTTGAAAAAAAAAATTATCTGAAAATGCATACTACAACTGTCCAATTAGCAACATACTGTCCAATGAAAAATTGCAATATTACGAGAAACATTCAGTATTAAGAAAAATTTCGTTTGTTGTACTTTTAGGATAGGTAACTGTTATATCGAGTTCAATCGAGTAGAGAACATACTCGGTGTGATTTATAGTAAACTTAAAGAAAATGTGCATTATATTTTTTAACGTATTACAGAAGTAAGAATAACTTATTTAGATTATAAAACATGTTTTATCTATACAGGATGTATTTAAAAAACGGGGCAACTCTTTACGGGATGGTAGAACGCAGCTATGAGAGCAAATCTACTCGTAGAATGTATGATCGGAACGTAAGTGGTGAGGAATTAAAAGCTACTTTTCCACTGTTGCATCTAAAGAATAACACAATAATGACAGGAGATACTTAGTCCAATTTATTATCAGGAATATAATTGATGTATACGCTCAAAGAAATTGCTCAAAATATATTCCGCAAAAGTAATGCACACTTCAAGTCTGCGGGATACGGAATTGCCAACATTTGCTAAACCAACTGATATTTGTTGAATATCACCGTTAACAACTTCAACCTAGTGACTAGGTCCAAATTGGATTCAATGGGCTACTCACAGACTGAACATTCCATACGGCCTTACAGGAAAAATTTAAAACACGAGCTATCTGACTATCTTGACGGCCAATCTATGGGACCACCTCGATAAATACATCCCTCTGGGGCAGTGGAAAACTACGTTTTATCTTCTCAACGCTTGCGTTCCAACCAAACATTGTAAGGCGAAATTTCCTCATATAGCTGCGTTTTATCATCTTGTAAAAGTTTTCCTTCTATTTCAGATGCATCCTGTATAAGATACTTCATCCTAATTATTACTTGAACATTTTAGCAATGAATATAAAAAAAATACAATGTCCTCAGGCCTGAGTCAAATATTACGAGGTAGCACAAAAATTGGTTTAAAATTACTAAAAAATACCTCTAAAGGTATATTAGACTATATATCAATGCTTATTATATGCATGGACATATTTAAAACGTCTTGTAGTAATTTTAACAATTCTAGAAACACAAATTCAATTAAAGTTTCTTTAGAGTCTCCAAGCGGCGAAATCAAGACTGAGGCGATTAATGTACTCTAACATGTAGTAACGATCGATGTACGACAAAAAGTAATATTGATCTTGCTGAAGAGTTGTGAAACTATAATAATCCTCATCAACTAACTGAAGAATCTGAAATGCATTCCATTATCTTCAGAAACATCAGAAACTAATATACATCCGAGATTGGAAACACCATTTATATTACGATTTATTTCGTTAATTTTTGGAATCTTCTCAAATTATGTTTTATTGCGTTTTTAATTAGATTTCTACACGCTGCAAACACTGCAAGGTACTTTTGAACAAGCAAGGGGCACCTTTGAACAAATGAATAAAATGTGAAAACTTTGAGAGTTTTTTTAAAACGTTGTATATGTTACAGAAATACTTATAAAGTAATATGAATAAAATTAAATAACTAAATTTTGTTGAAATTTCTAATTTTTTTTGTTATTTAACTAAACCTAAATCCATCAAATTACCGTCAAAACTCATTGTTGATAAAACACAAAGTGTCCCTCCAGTTTTATTTGGTTGTGAATTTTTTTTACAATATCCTTGAAATACATCAATGTGATATCGGATGCTTCTGGAGAATAGAAATTTTTCATTCGCTATTTTTTTAAGAGACCTGATATAAAACTCCGTTTCATTCGTTACGGATACCAGAAATAATGTTTGGAAACCTGTTAAAGCATGAATTATTATTTTGTATCCATTATTTGCAATTATCCAATAAATGAATTTAGATTTGATTCTGTTTTGATTTGAAACGTCCCATCACTGATACTTACAGAGGTTGGAACCTATGTGTGCATTAACTGGAATTGTTAGCTGTTCCATGTACTTTGTCATTCTTAATTAACCTCTTTTCACATAAAAAAATTCAGAAATAACAGTATTTAGATAAATTAACAACTCTTTACTTCGTAGTTTTAAGTGTTCTCTTTAAATTATTTCAATTATTATATATCACTAGTTTATTCGGTGTTTTTTTCGCTGTTCAGTGGTGCCCCAACATTTTTATTCAAGTGCCCTATCGCATGGAGTTCAATATTACAACGGTTCACTCAATTCGACTAGAGTTTGAATAAAACAAAGCTTGTAAACTAAAGCTAACATCTTTGTTTAAGCATTGAACAATACATTTAAATTTTAGGGATAGAAGTTTGTAAACAAAAATCTTGCATCTTTATTTTCTTAAGTTTAGATTCAAAAGGGAGAAAAACACATATCTTGTTTAGACAATACTGTTCATATAAAATAGAACAGCTTTGTATAATTAATCCCTTGAAGCAGCAGTAATGTATTGCCATATACATTTTTTAAAAATAATTTACTTGAAAGAAAATATTTAGAGTGTTCAAAGGTGCCCCCAGTTCAAACGTGTCCCCTCTTCTCTATATTGTAATAACGTCTCAGAATAGTTCTTGAAGAATTCAAGGAAACAAAAAATAATTTAAGAAAAGTTTTTTTAAATGAATTATTTCTGTTTGTTTACAAAGTTTCTGGAGATAAAAGAACGATTTTTCGAATGTTGGGTAGCTTGGAAGAAGTTATATTACATTTTCGTAAGGCGTCATTCTAGATCAAAATGCATTCCTCTTTTTTAATTGTAGAAAACTAGCGGTTTTTATAATCTAATTATTAAACTTTTTATGTAAAAAACCCTAAAAATTATAATCTTAGTTATGAAAATTCAGTGAGACGTTATATATATATATATATATTTATTAATACTTTATTCCGATATTAATTCTATCTGTATTTTTTTCATAACATTTTTACTAGTGTTAAAATATTTAATTTTTTTTTCTTATCTGCGGAAAGTCGAGTAAGCACGACTTAAAACAAAATCTGTAATTTTTTCAAATTGTTTGCTTACAATTCAACATGTTTAGATGTTTTTCGCAAACAATTCCTAATATCAATAACAAACTGGTTAGATTCTAACTTCTTTTTTTGTAACATTTTGTTTCTAACATTTTCTTGTTGATGTTGTTGTTGTTCTATTGGGGGTATTGGACATTTTTACATACTTTCGTAACAGGTGTTGAAAATTTAAAAAAAAATAAGTATCCCCAGTTTATCTGCAGATAAATCTGCAATCTAAATAATAAAATACAAAGGTTCAGGGATTGATATCAATATGAGAAATAATACAATGTAAAAAATACTTGTCAAAGTACTAAAATATAATCGAGAAATTTTAAATGAACACTGTCAATGTTTAAACATGATCTTATAAGTGCTTTCACTCTCATATTATAAAAAATACATAATTTCGTATCTATGAAGAATTTTATTTTTCTAATATTTCAGACAATAACCACTGATTTCTCGATATTATGTTGAATAACAGAAAACGTTTTTGAATTATCAGTGCAAAAACGTTGATAAATAAAATAAAAGTTTAAAATATTCTTAGATTTTCAGTAATGTGGCAAACGAAAAACATTTTATTGTAGAAAAATAACAATATCATACTCAAAATTTTACTTATTTAACCCTTTAAATGTTCTGTAGAATTTGTCATCTTTGTTTATTGATTAATAAAATATCAACAATGTAAATATTTGACTGAGGATCTGCTTGATGTTTATTTATCTTCTTATGTACTGTATAGAAATAACATTAGTATCCATTTTTTGATATATCAGCCCTTGAATTCAAAGATTAATTGACGATAAAGCATAGTTATATCACTTAAAGAGTTTTAAATAATTAGAATTATTCTCTTAAACACTTCTATATTACATAAAAAAAATACATGTGTTTTGTTTATTTTTTTAGACCAAAGTTCTCCCAAGTAATTCGTATAATGCTATTCTGTAACGAAACTAGCTTCAGAATAATTTTTATTCAATATTTTTTACCATTTCTTCTTATATTTAGCCTGTGTTTTAATTAATTTATCAGAGTGCTAAAAATTTTTTACTATTATTATTTTTATGAGTATGGCAATTTTAAAATATATACTTCCTAAATTTAAAAAAGAACTAAATTTTTAATTCTTAAAATGTTTAGTCTATAACATGTTATTTATTTTTTATCTCTATTAAGATTTCATTTCAAAAACTGAAATACTTTTTAATGCAATTTGCAGAAAACAATAACAACAGCAACAACAACAACACACACACACAAAAAAAAAATATTTTGAATATTTTACCCTATTTTGTGCGAAATGGAGACCGGGAGAAAAGTCAAACATTCATATAAATATTAATCTTTTATATAACAATGCCATTTTTTAATTAGCGTATACGCAGTGAAAATTTTTTCTTTCTTTTCTTAAATTTTATGTAAAATACTGATGAAACAAGACAAAAAAGAAGTGATTACCCTCTTTAAAAAAACTAAATAGCTCACCATTAAGTGATTTAATATCTAACAAGCACAATAAAAAATTCTAGTGTTTAATATCTATTTAAAATTTTTGTAGCCCCTCTATAAAATAACTAAGTTTAACGGATTACGTTAGACTTACGTTAAACGTTTTATTTTACATTAGAAACCTTAGATGAAAATTATATTTTTTGTATTTTTTAAGGTAGAATGTTGTATAAAAATTATTTCATGTATTACATTTATTGATTATAGTTATCATTCATTATATCCACATTCTTACTTTTTTACTCTTATTAAAACTTTATATTTTGATTGGAAATCATTTATATATACAAAGAATGTTTAAAGTCATTAAAATTTAATGCGTTATACTTCTATATCCAAAAGTATACATTTACATTTAACTTTTAATAGAGTAAATTTTATCTTCGGAAATACTGTGTGTTTATTCTAAATTAATGTTATTTTTTATAATTTTGATAATAATCACTTATGTAATTATAAGTTTAAATCCAAGCAACTTCAATAATTCAATACCTGGTTGTGCTAAAAATTTTGATCTTTGAAAAAAATTTAGGTCATTAATATTAGAAACATCATTGTTTAAAATCATATAACAACCAGTTTTATAATATATAACAAAAACAAACGATGTTTAATTTTTTTCTCTTATAGACTGTTTCTAAATTTGTTGAAAATTGACATTTTAAATACAAAGTAAAAGAAAAAAATCCTTAACAGTATTTTATTCATTTTTAAAAGTAAAATATGTTTTTGACATTTAAAATATGCTAAAACTAGCTTTCAAGTTTTGCTGAGATAGATAAATTAAAATAAGTTAAAATATTATTCTGTTTCATCTTCATCTTTATGAAGATTATGTTAAAATAATGAACAACGAGATATATAAGCCATAAACCTTTACAAAATGTTTCATTTTCACCGATCTTCCATGTATAAAATATGATTTAACACGTTTATGCTATAATGATCGAGAACATATCCCTAAAGATAGCTACGTACATGATAAAGTAACTTAGTTAGCAAGATAACTGATGACCTAAGACCCTAAGGACATCCGACAGATTACAGCTTCCGGAGCACATTAAATGGCAAGTTTTTTTTTTTTTTTTTTTTTTTTTTTTTTTTTTTTTTTTTTTTTTTTTTTTGTAGTTCTCATATTATCGATGTATAACATTACTTGTATAATATTTTTCGTAGATATAAATATTTTCTGTAACACCAAAAATGTATCACTTTATCATGATATAAATGTTAAAGTTTGAATATTGTCCCATAATATAAATAAGTAAAGCTCAAATATATTTAAAAAATAATATTTTTTTCGTTGTTTACATTTCAACTTTTTATGGAACTTCAAACATTTAAAGATATTTCTTTTTTTTATTTTGTGCAATGTTATTTATAAAAAAAATTAAGGTTCAGATTTACAGTTTTGTAAATTGCTTCATTTCCATTTTATTACATATATTTCTTTTGCCTATTATTAATTGAATTGTTCTTTAATTTGCTTTACAATTAATATAATTTTGTGATGTATTATTAGCGTATCCAATTAATTTAGTGCATGTCCTAAAGAATTTGAATCCATTTTCAGCAAAAGATGGCGACATTAAAGTTAGTCTTTATTTTCTTAACAGATCTAAGGTTTATATAATTTTTAATAACTGCCTGTATAATTTTCAATCCATTTTATTAAAGTATGTTAAGTTTCTATTAAATAGCATAAAAATATTTTATTATGTTTAATTCCATAAATATCATATACTTAATAATTATTATATCAAATGTTTTTAATATTTTTTTTAATCCATATAATGTATCCCAACTGGCTGTTGTGTTGTTAACTATAACTACATTATAAGTTGTGCAAGAGCTTCGATCAGGTTTTGTAGTATTGTAAATTATGAGGTTTTCCCTTTTCAATATATATTTTACATAGTAAGTTTTTTGCTCGTATGTTTCGCTTTTTAAAAAAAAATTAATTCGCAATTGTAAAAATTTGCATTTGCATGATTTTTACCTCAGAAATTAATAGTATATTTTTGTGATCACGTAATGTTCCTTTGATAACGAGTTCAGTATCACAAGTTACATTTTTATTTACCAATGTTCGACGTTTGTGTATTTCATTTGCCTATCTCGTTGGGTTTGAGTATATTCCATTAAGTGATCCTACATTGCTTAAAAGAAATTTAATGAACTGTACGAGATTTTAGAATTGATTTTTTTTCACAGACAGATACTCAAATGTGAATTGTATTCGTAATGGATGTTAATGTGTAGTGTTATTAACATATAGAGGTAGCGATATAAATATAGATACAAATATGTAATTTTTTAAATCGAAATTATGAAAATTATTGAACATTTTGAACATTTATTAAGAATAAAAACTTGCTCTTTTTAGTAAAAATTTAACTGTCAAAATAACGTAAGTTTTTGATAAAAAATTATTTTAAACGCGTCGGAAATATATTTTTGAAATTACACAGCTAAAGATTTTGAAGTAAATTGAACAATTTTTTGTGCTGCAGTAGATGCAACCATAATATTGAACAATCACATTCCAAGATATGAAACTAAGGTTGAAATCAAAGAAGTATCAAAATTTCACAATATCATACATATGACAGCTTGTTTGCTACTGGAGCAGCAAAAATTAATTCAACCAATCAAAACACATTTGGTGGTGTAAAGTTAAATATTTTAAGGTGATTTAAATTATTGATTTACTTACATTTATCATGTATCGATTGACTTTTTTTGCTCGTCTTCCTTTTTGAAAATTTCTATGCAATTTTTCAGTATACAGAAAATTAATTAAAACAATTTTAACTATGAAATAAACAAAAGACATTAAAGAATATTATTCAATGAATATTTATTTAAGAACTTTTCAACAATTTTTAGCTTTTTGCATTTATAATTTGAATTCAAATTCTTTTCAATTACAGTTCTAATTTTTTTTATTTTCTTTTTTCATATGCAATATCTAATCAAATTAGCATTTGGATTCTGAAACTCTTAATATTTATATAAAGCACGAATTACTTATCATGTCTATCATTTAGCTATGAACTGTAAACCATAACCGCAAAACCACAACTATAAAGGCGCAAGAAAAAATTTCTAACGTAAAAAAATACAGAACTTTAAAGCTGAAAGAACTATATATTAAATATTTCATTATATAAAGTAATTTACAAGAAATGAGTTTTTATTATTTTTCTGAAATATTCGTCATGATATTCAGATCTGATTGAATCCTTGAACCTAGTTATTTTACTGTTTGATTTGAATTTAATACTGAATGGAAAATTACAATGTAGTCCTTTCATTAAAGTAATTTGATTTTTTTAAAAAAATTGCTATCAAGTTTAAAAGTTAACAAATTTACTTTAAAAATAAAAAAATACTTAAATAAAATATTACATTAAATGAAACTTTAATAATCTCAAGACACTTTCTCAAGACAAGATTTTCATAAATGTTGAAAAACTTATTTCTTTTCAAAGTAATTTATTTTCCTTTCAAACAGTATTTCTGAATATTTCTTCAGTTTCATTTTATATATATTTCTATCTGTGCCTTTCTATCAATCATTAAGAATAGTTTTGAATCATTCTGAAAAAATTTAAAACATGAAAACACACTTTTTAAATTTTCAATATGGAAATGTCTTAAAAATATATTCATTTTATCAAATTCGAAAAAAAAGTATGTGTTGTCAAAATTCACGTATTTCTGAAAATTAAACTCGAAAAAGGATGTCAAATTTGAAACGTTTCAAGTGTAAACAAAATAGACCGAGTATTTTATAATGTAAATAGCAATATAATGTAATACATTTAAATTATTACAAGTTAATTTCAAGAAGATTTAAAAGACTCGGAAAAGAAATGGAATTATGTAATTTTTACTTAATTATTGTGTAATAAATATTTTAATATGTTCATTAGGTTTTTAAGTTATTTTCTTTGCAGTTAATATTAATGGTCTGAAATTGTTAAACATTGTTAGTACGTACAGTGTACAGAAAAAAGCACCATTGCCTAATAACTCTGCCACAAATCATACTGGAAAAAGTTGCTTGGTAAAACTTTCATTAAATTTCATTTCGCAATCAATGAAAAAATTCAATATTTTAATCCTAGGAATCTATTATGTTAAATTCAATTCTCACGTATAACTAAATAGAACACTGTTTGTTGAATAAATGAAGTCTACTTATGTAGTACAAAATACTTAGCTGTATAAAGATCTAGGGACACCCATTTACGCTATTTTCTGAAAGTTCATGTACAGAATACACAACGAATGGCAAGCTGCTGAACATTATGTTCTTAGTTACCTCAATTGTACTTTCAATATCGCTTCATTCTTTTTTACATTTAAGAATCTCAAATGTGAGATTTGGAAAATCACCAAAGAAGTTGTTTATTTCTTGTAATCACAATTTATTGCAATATCTGTTTTCAAATTGTGTATTTTGTTGAAAATCTCCAGCTGATTATAAAATGAATAGAATAAACTTAAATTTTGGTTACATAATCGTGAAAAAAATCGATAAGTGCTGAATTTGCAGCAAATTGTTAGAAAATTATCTTGCAGACTCTCAAAAATACGTTCCTTGATGGAAATATTCCTGGCAACACAGTTATCTTCATAATCCGAGAATTACAAAATTACGATTTTTTTCCTTAATCAATAACTCTCATAATATGAAAAAAAAGTTTCTATTGAAAAAAAAAAAACATGAAATTTCTCGATTTTTGAACTCTGGGCCGTGTATTTCGAGCATCTTTACCCATCGATAGCGCAGCGATCAAAGAGCGAGTTTAAAAGAAGATATAAGATTTCTTTAGATGGAGGATTGTTGAGGAATGTTAAATTTCTTATTCAGAATACTCGAAAATTTAAAATTAACTGCATGAACAATTTGCCATCATGAAATAGTGTTTGTTTTCAGTATATAAAAAAATGAAAGGTAAAACTATTACATATTATACATATTTTTAATAAGAAAAAATTTGATTGTTAGATGTAAAATTTAAATCTTATATTTCTAATCAAATTTTAGATTTTTTTTTAATAAAATCAATTTTTTTAACGTGACTGAATTATCATACATTTTTTAATGCGTTCGTTTATGATATGTTTTACATGCGAATATTTTTTAATACTCTAAATGAAATCACGAAAATATTGCATGAATAAAAATTGCTACTTAATTAAATTCCAAAGCATTTTTTGTTTATTTTTAAATAAATCAGATATCTTAATTTTAAATTTTTGAGTTTTCATTTTAAAAATAAATTCGAAGTTTGGTATTGATGTAGCCAGTACTCATCCGTTCAATGAATAAACGCAATGTTTTCTTCTACATCAGATATCTACGAAAAATGAAATAGGATAATTTGTAGGACTACGGAAATTGTTTTAAAAAAATTGAATAAATTCGCGTATAAAGACTAATTTTTCTGACAATGTAATTTCTTATATTTCTGCTTTTAATTACATAATAATATTATTTTATTTGCAACACAAACTGAATATTTTAAAAGTACATATCTACAATAAATATGACGTAAATATTTCATGTTAAGTGCCAAATAATGTATTTTGGTATGGAATAGTTTCCAAATTTTAGATTGGTTAAACATTGCTAATACTAGTGCATCGATAGCAAGTAATATTTCATCATTTCACTGTTAATATTTCAGCAATATCGGCGTTTTATTATAAATGTTTTTGTAGAAAGCGAAAATTTATATACTAGAGACAAACTATTGCAAATATTTTGACAAAGGAAATTTTTAATAATATAAGTATTTAATTTTAAAGTATTTCCTATAACTGAAATATTCGCGTAATATTGGGTAAAAGCATCATCAATATAAAAAGAATTTATAGCTTCGTACAAGTTTTATATTTCACTAAATGACTTAATATTAATTTTACGGCGAATTATGCCCGTATTCTTTTTTGCAAAAAGTGAACAAAAACAAAACTTTGAAAAAAAGGACAGTTTTCTCTGAAGTAAGTTTCTTTTCTACTTATTTTGTTTGCTAAAAAGAAGCAGGAAGGAAAAGTACTATGTTTACAAACAGAGTAAATCCCAGGGATTTTTGCTGGTCTGACATATTTTGGACATTAAATGTTTATCTCCTACTTAAATATTTTCACAAGCGAAAGTGCTTTCCGGAATATATGAGATTTTCTGTCTGCAAATGTTGTAAAAGAAGCTAAAATGTCAATTCAGAAAGAAATGTATCAGAAAATATCATACTATTTTTCTTTACAAAATTTTTAAAGTTCTAGTTTAGTTTTATATGTCTTTCATTTAAATATATATATATATATATATATATATATATATTACAAATTTAAATTTTTTTTCGCCAAAACTAACCTTTGTACTATATTAATTTCCTTTTAACGATATTCCGTACTTAATTCAACTTATTAAATTAAAATCTTGTTTCTAGATCTAATCTATTAATCTTTCTGGAAACGATATAAATTCTTAATTCGGCTTAAAAAACATTTTTTCAAATATGCGTAAATTTTAAAAGATCTAAATTAAAAATATTCGTAATTAAATTTTATTTCTTAATATTCCAAATAAAACTCATTTTTTCCCTGTTTTTATCAACTCTTTTTAAGAAAGTCTTATTAAATTTATTCCAAAATCATTCCTTTCAAAAAATATCATTATTTTTGTTTATTTATTTATTTTTCCTCCTTCAACTTTTGATACTTGTGCGTGTCAATAAATTCATTTTTTTTTTCAAAATATCATCTGCAAGATATCGAAGTCAGTGTTCGATTGTAAATTAGTTAAGTAATAATTTTTTTAATTAAAAAATTACCGTATTTAATTAATTTTTTAATTAAAAAAATATCATCTGAATGAAATTAAACTCGACGATGGACATGAATTCCTATTTCATGTGAAAATCATGATTAGAGGTTAGAGAAAGTTCTAGAAGCTTTTTATTATTCACTTGAGTGAAGAGGTCCAGAGATGGGTGGAATCTTTTATTTGATGTTTTGGGATTTTAACAGTTTTAAAGACAGACGAATGTTTTTTATAGAATAATGCTTCGGAAGGAAAGAGCATTTTCCCTCTGTATATGATTGCATTTAAATAAAACTTTTTTGCAGCAATTGTGGAATTTAATGAAGTTTCTACGTTTATTATTTTACTTAATTTTTATCTCGCCTCGACTTCTGTGACATAACATGGGGAAACCTGCAAATAACAGTAATGGCTCCTATCTTAAAATGTCACACACACATACATACACACATATATATATTATTTTACTGTAAGTTCCATTAATTGAATTAGGTATATAACATGTTTTCTTTTCGGAAAACTGGAATTTCTTGTTTTGAGTAAAATAATTTTTTTTAGGACAAACTTAAATAAAAAGAATAAATTTTAAAGATAAATTTAAAATTAATAAATTGATTACAATATTTAAAAAAAATTATTAGCGACAAACCGAATCTAAATGTTCATGAATTCATTAATTATAGTTATTTTAAAGGTGAAGTAAATTACTTTTCTAAAAGGCAAAGCGTAAAATTTTTACACAATAATTAAAATATATAATTGAAATCTCTGTCAGCTTTTTAATATGCGTTGTCAACGTTAAGAATACACAAACAACGGTGCAAATCTCGATCAAACACAATTCTGTTTTGATTATGTTTCGCATTCTTAACCCCGATTAAAATGGTTCTCGTTTTCAATTTACATAATACGTTTTTTAGTTTAAACATTGCGTCGTCATCAATTGACTAGTGTTAAAATTAATTTTAAACAATAAACAAAATTATAAACGAAAATCATAAAAAATATATATTTTAAACATAACTTTTATAACACCTATATCAGTCTAAAAAATATTTTTAAAAGTAAATGTTTATTTCTTTGAAGGAAGTAATTTTTAGAAATAGTGAGCCGATTTAAAAACTGCTGATGGCAGTCTGTGAATCATCACAGACTGTATATAAAAAATTCAATTCATGACAAACCGAAACTAAATGTTCTTGAATTCATTAATTACAATTAATTTAAAGGTGAAGCAAGTTACTTTTCTAAAAGGCATGAATATAGAAAATTTAGGTTATACTTAGGATGTTCTTATTTTAATTGTTTTTGTAGCGTATAGTAGAATTTCAATTTTCGAAGCAATGAAAAAAATATGGTATTTTTAAACACACTGAAAAAGAAAGATGCAGTAATTATTAAAGTTAGATTTTTCGAAATTTCACATCAAATCTATTTTGCGAACTTTTTTCCATTTGGCTACTGTTTTTTATTTCATAATTGCGAAATTGCTAAAGTTTCTGAAAAGCCAGTGAGAACTCTGGATCTAAAATCCATTTCCGTATTCCTTCATAACTACGAGTATTATTGGAGCTATTATAAACTCTTGGCACTATTATCAACCCTGACATTAATAGCCCAGGGCACATCGTAGTCCAAGAGTCGACAGAATAAAAACCTAAGGTATCGAGCACAAGAAAAAAAACCTTTATTTTATGGAAGAATAGAAATAGAGAAATCTAATGATCCATGGCTGCCGGAAGTGAAGTGATACACAAGAAAAAAATATTACCACTATTTGTTGCCCCGTACCTTTATCACTGCGTTTGTCCTACAATCAAAGTAATGGAAACGTGGAAAACTGTGAGCAGGAAAACACAATGGTAAACGTACGATGCAACCAAAAGTGGTTTTAATTTTCGGCTTATGCACCACATCACTTTCGGCAGACATGGATAATTAGATTTCCCTATTTCTACTCTTCCTTAAAATAAAGGGTTTTTTGTACTTAATACCTTAAGTTTTCGTGCGGTGGGCGTTTCGACTATTACTAAAATGTACTTTTTAACAGCATATCATATAGTGTTTCTTTTCAATTACATTCTTATCATCAAAACATCTAAGAAATGGATGCCCAAATATGTTGCTCTCTTAATATTGACGCAATGTTATAAAAGTTATTGTAATACTTTAAATGCATGGAACATAAAATGATGAGTTAAAATTATTTTATTTTTATGAACAATTCCATTACCTCTATGAAAAATTCCACTGAATCCCATTTTGCAATAAAAAGAAAGAACAAAAAATATGTAGAGCATTTCTTTTAAAATTTCAGTTTAATTTAACTGATTTATTGTAATTTTTTTTAAACATGGACCTGATTTATTTTAGTATTTAAAAAATTTTGTTCATTTCTCGTTATTTTTTTTTTCCTTATTTCAAGCGCCCCACCAGTGGCCGAGAGGTTCGGACCTCTCAACTGGTAGACGGCAAGTGCTGGGTTCGAACCCAATCGCGGCTGTCGGCCTAACCGTTCGGAGTTTTCCGTGGTTTTCTTCGAACCTTGCGTAAATACGGGTTAGGTTCCCTTAGAAAGACCCCCACGGAGGGCATTCCCCCTGGCCCTATATCCCATTAGCGTAGATAATCGGGCGACAAAAATCAACCAATCAACCAACCTTATTTCAAGCTTCTTTTTACAAGAAAGTATTGTAATAACTTTTTATAATATATTGAATGCCAAATTCCTAATTCTCCTTAATATCGATACAGAAATAATGAAAACATTCAGATCACTTAAAACATTTCCTAGAATGCATTCCATATATATCTCAAAGGAGTAGTTTCCTTATCTGAAGTATTTTCTTCAAAGACAATTTGGAGTTATATGAAATCTCATTCCGCATCCCCAACAACTCTAGTATCAGTATGATTTGATGCAAAATGAATTTTACTTAAATATATTTAATATTACAAAGCAAATACAAGATTCAGTTTTACGTTGTTTCATAAGTAACGTGAAAATTTAAAATTTATAAATTATTAAATATCCAGGTTTGTTGCAGAACATATATATTATGATTTTTAAAAATGCTGATAAATATTTAAAAACTATGTAGGTATTAGCAGGTAAGATTTATATAAAGTTTAAGAAACTATTCCCATACGCGCACAAAATGAAAAAGAAATATTTGTCGTTAGTTTCTATTAAAATCAATAATAATAACAATAATAATAATGTTTCGTCTTATTCATATATTTAAAAAAGTTATTAAACTATTTATTTTTTTGAAAATCTATTTTTTAAGTATAATTTTAGTCTAAATGTGAGCATTCTTCACAGCTATCCCATTGTTTAAAATATTACCGTTTCAGATTAAAAATCTTAGTGTAATTTAGTGAAAAATGTGTATCATAAAATAAGTTAAAAATATTTCCATTTGAAAGTAGTGGTAGAGATGAATTGATAGATTTATCGGCAATCCATTTTTTTTTTTCATTTTTATCTGATTCTACACACAGTTATATGTTTTCTTTTGAGCATTTCAATATTAATTAAAGATAGGACTGCAAATGTTGCTTAAAACTTTAAAATTAACAGCAAAAGTACCGTATAAATGTTTATATGAATTATTTTTAGATCATCGGTAATGCATCTTCTCTTAAACCAATACTATATAACATATGCAAGAGTAATTGTATTTCTGATTTTAAACGATTTTTATATTCTGGTAATAATAATTTCAAAACCCGATTCTTTCTACTGTATTACTTATAAAACTCATTTGATGGCAAACACGATGTAAAACTGTCTTATTTTAAGTGGTATCTAAGTAAAAATCAGAATAATTAACGTTTTTATCAAGCCATGTTTCGTAACATTTATAATATTTTCATATTCATATTTAATCATACTTTAGGTTTATAATTTAAAAATATCAGATGTTGCTTATTTTTTCGAAATTACAGGAAATGCTATATTTGTCCTCTAAACACATTGAACAAATGACGTGGAGATATTACAATCTATTCTCTTGTGTATATTTTGGAAATTTTAACGTTTTGGGGTCGATATTAATAAATAAATATAAATACAAATAAACATTTTCATAAAATACATTTAGTTAAAATACATTTTTATTTATTAGTAAAAATACTGATATCATGCTCTGGAGAGTTTTTCTTTTATTTGTTATAATTTAAGTATAAAAACAATGTCTTAAATTTTAGAGAAAAATCAGTTTAAGAGAAACATTTTCATTTTAATTAATAAAGACCAATAATTTAATGTGAATTTTATGCACTTTATAAATAGTCTTTCCAACGAACCCAGGCGTAAATTTCAAGCGAACGCAAATTTAAAAATACAAACAATTTTTTTTTTAAAGAATGTAATGTTTAACTTATAAGTGATTTTTCATTGTTATAATTCATTAAAACTAATTGACTTTTTTTATTGCACATTTATTCTATTGAAATATAAAACCTACATGTTCTTTTCTATGGTATTCATTCTTATTAAAGATAGTAAATTATGTCCAATTCTCACGGTTCTCTTAATTTTAAAGTTTTTTATTCTATAAACGGTTTGGTTTTATTTTTCAGTATAAATACACATATTTTTGAAAATAAGACAGAAATTTTTCTTTAAAAGATGTCAAAAGATTTGGGAAAAAATTAAATAAAAAAATATTTTTATTAAATTTTTACAAATACAATTTTAAAACATTGGAATACTTTTTCAGTTAGACTTCAAAATGCAATGAAATGGAACAATTTAATTCTCTAAAGAAATTGTCTTGGTAGAAACATGTCTTTTACAGGATATTACATTATTCTAGTTTATTTTATTTAAGCTATCTTAAAATGCTCTTATCAATATATATCTATATTATAAAGGCCTAACGTGTCTCCGCGTAATGCATACGCCATTTTGCGAATGGCAACACTTTCCCATGCAATTCTGTTTTGAAATTTTCGGTACTGAAATTTTTATACTTCTTAACAACGCACATTTTCAATTTTTATACCATTGTATACAGAAAAATGTGTCCTTCTAAATGCAATTTATTTGAAAACTGTATCTCAATTTATTCTTGACATATTAATTTTTTTATATAGTTTTAAATGCGAATTTTGTAATTGTGGCAACAGAAATACGCCATTTTCTCTTAAAATTAATAAAAATTGAAATTTACGCACGCAAATTTTAAGATGGAAATTATAACGAGTTCAGATTTCACGTGAAATGCTAAAATCGTGTCAATTTGAATTTTTTTTTCATACTCCTTTATACCAAACATACGAGCCTCATTTGATAACTTCATCTTAATAACCGAGTTTTATTATATTTTGCTTTACTGTTGTATTTTTACACATGCAATTCAAGTTTAATTTTAATAATTTGGATCACAGGGCCTTTTAGAAATAGCATTTTTTTCTTAATTTTTACCTTTAAATAATATTTGTTTGAGAATTAGACTGACCATTGTAAGATGCATTTTTTATTGTAGCTAATTTTGTAGGTTTATTATGAAACAGTTCCTTCTTAAAGACTTACTTTCGTCGAAACTCGACGGATTCCACCTTGTATATATAACAGTGAAATTATTTGCACTTATAGAGATTTAATCTGCCCTTTCATTTTGTTACTAATATCAATTTTTGTTTAATGCAAAATAATTTTTAGTCTGAAAAATAAAAATACCCAATTTTAGCTTATATGTTTTGCTTTTCTTTTGACGAAACTGAAAAACAATAATTTAATAAAATTTAAGACGTTAAAATTTAGTTTTTTAATATTTCTTGTCAGGACATAACAGGAATACTAAATCATTTTTATGCTTCTGATAACGAAAAAGGCATAGCATTATGCACACATTATTTTACAAGTCACGATTTTTAACTTCCACTGAATTTTTGTAACGTTGAAAAGTCAAGAATGTCATGAATTTTAATTTATTGTTCGAAAAAGTTATTGAAAAAAATTTAAGTGCAATCTTTCTGCACAAATATATATGTATATATACATTGTTTATTTATCATGTATCTTTGAAAGGTACCAATTTTTTTACTAAAAAGGCATAAAGAACATGTAAGAAATTCATGCTGATTTATGTAATAGGTACGATGGTAAGTAAATAATTAAGTTTTATAAAGTCGAGGAAATAAAATAATATGATCAAATATACAAATAATAACGATTTATCAATAAAATTTTTTCAATGATTTGTTTTCGTTTATTTACTACTTTTTTCCATTGGAAAGTCAAATATTTGGTTTGATTTTGTACAAGATTGAAATAAAACGGTTGAGGGGTTGACTTATAAGTGGGCTCTTTATTTATGGCAGAATTTCCATTAAAACTTAGGGAATCGACTATATACACGAGTTGCCATATAAGCGAGTATGCAATATATTTTCTTGTGCAAGTTTAGAGACTTCATTACCCCTTGCTCAAAAGGTTTTATTTGTTTATTTATTTATTTGCAATTTCGCTTCGCAGTACGATGTATTCTTCAGTGAATATTTAATTATTTTTGTGAGAAAAGATTTTAAAAGATCCCAGAAGTCTTAATTTTTATCTGGTGCTGCAATTTAGCAACATGTAATTTTTAATTCTTTTCTAAGTTCCTATAAAAAATAAATGCATAATGTTTTTAATCTAGCTAGCATAATATCCTTTCTATATAATTAAATTATTTACATTATTTACATTATTTACATTATTAAATTACTTACATTAATTTTTTATACTTAATTTTGATAAAATACTAAAAATTGTTCGTTGAATTGCATCGACTGCAATCGGACATTTCTCAAAAACTAATAAAGAAATTTGCTTGAAACTTTGAAGTAAATTAATTTGAAGTTAAATAATAACTTATCCATCAAATTTTGTATGATGATCGCATTAATTATTTAAAATTGGCAATTTTTTAATACAAAAAGTTTTTTTCAAAATTTTAATTTTGGAAATTGAAATTTTAAATAAATAAATAAGTGGTTTTCAAATGAAGTATAATTTCTAAGATACATTAGTTTTATATCATTATTAATAACTTGGGGGCGGCTCTTTAATCAATAGGTTTGATACAGTCTTGCGTGCTGTAGATGTAATTAAAAAAAAACAAATTAATTTTTGTATAAAAATTTTATATTAATAAAATAAAATAAAATTTCAATGTAGGATTTTTGAAAAATAAATAGAACAGATATTATGTTGTCTATATTAAAAAAATATGCATTTATGTTTTTAATGGACTGAAGAAAAAAATGTGTTTTGTTGCTAAATTGCGCTACCAGGTAAAAAGTAAGACTCTTAAACACACATTTATTATCATTTCCTAGAAAACTCTATTCACGTTTCATAAAATCTTCCATGACTGCACGATTTTGTAGCAATAATCTAATAATCCAAATTGCTAAGGAAACAGAGACGAAAAAACAACAACACATTGAAAAAGTAATGGAATATTCTGTTAATTTTATTTCGGTTTAAAAGTTTTTAGTATTTTGGTAAACAAAAACATCAATTGTATTCAAATTTTCAAATCTTTTATTTTTCTATCCAATTCAAAAAATCTTTTTTACCACAAAAAGGGAAAATAAGTACAAACTCAGATTAGAATATACGTTTCAAATATTTCTAGTTCAAATTCAAGACAATTTTATTTAAAATTAATATAACCTCTGACTGACTAGTGGGGCACAGTAAATAAGATAATTGTTGTCTAAGTTTTCAGACTTCATTTTCCGTTGTTCAAAATTATAAATTATTAATTTTTTAATTCAATTATGCCTCGCAGTTGGACGTAATGTTCAGTGAACATTTAATTGTCAAAAAATTTGAACCGCATCCTTTCCCAGGAAACTTTATTCATGTTTTATAATTTCTTCCTTATCTGCACCGCTTTGTAGAAATAATCTAATAATACAAAGTCCAAAGAAACAGAAACGAAACATAACAGCAGCAAACTGAGAAATTAATGGAATATTTTGTTAATTTTATTTCAGTTTCTGATTTTTTAGTCTTTTGGTGAAGAAAAATGCAATTTGTACTCCTACTTTCAAGTCATGTTTTACTATTCATTTCAAAGATTATTTCTTATCATAAAAGGTGAAAATATCTACCAACACAGATTTATTTTCAATCTTTCAATTAAAAATATATCACAATTTTAATTAAAATTATTCTTTGAATATTTTTTTTTTACTTGTGAAATTAATTACGTCGAGATTATGAAATCATATTTTTAATCAAGCACAGTATGTTTTTGTTCTTGTGTTCAAAACCAGAGAAAAATAAATGAAAAGCCAAAGAAGAAGTTCGTTTATTTCAGTGAAATTTTAGAAAGTTTAACAAGAGGTTTTAAAATTTTTATTAAATTCAAAAGCTTTGCAGCTTTAAGACTCCGCATGTTTTAACGAAACAAAATATTAAAAATCAGCAATTCCTTGATTATACTATTAAATATCGCTAAATACCCATGTATTTAAAATATGTGAAATTTTGGAGAAACCATTTCCACTTGTTTAAAACTTGTTGATTATTCATCGTTTTTTTGCGATTTCGCCTCGTAGTAGGACGAATTGTTCAGTGAATATTTGATTATCTTTGTAATTTTTTTTTCTATTCATACTTTCAAATCATATTATTCTATTCAGATGAAAGAATCTTTTTATTATAAAATGGGAAAATAAATATAAAAACAGATTAATATCTATGCATACAATCTTTCGATTTAAAATGCAAGACAATTTTAAATAAAATTATTATTTGACTATTTTTTTTGTTGTTGTTTATGAAATGCTATGAGTCGAGATTATGAAATTTTATTTTGAATTATACAAAAAAAAACATATGTAGTTCATGTGTATAATCAAAATAATGTTTTCGCATACTTACTGCTTTTTTTTTTAATTGGGAAATAAAAATTTGGTTGTGAAAAATTGAAATAAAGTGTTTGGGAGTTATCTTATATGATGGTTCTTTTTTTTCACTAAAATTATTCTTTATGCCAGCATTTTCTCGAAATTAAATTATAAAGATAAATTTCAAAAAATGCCAATAGAGGGCGCTTTAGCATTGGAGTAACGAACAACTATTTTTTGCCTGTAATTTTTGTATCTCCTTAAATGTTTTCGTAAGCATAAACTCAAACTTAAATTTTGAGCTCAAATTCTGAAAGCTGGGAGTAGTAAAATAGCACAAATTGAACTGTGTTCAGACGGTTCAAATTTCAAATGTTTTTAAAAAACGAAAAAATTGGTTAACTAATTTGTGGTTTTCACTAAAACTATTCTTTATGTTGGTATTTTCATAAAAATAAATTATAAAGATAAATTTCAAAAAATGTCGATAGAAGGCGCTTTAGACTTTCGAGTAACGAATAACTATTTTTTGCCGTTATTTTTTGCATCTCATTAATTGTTTTCGGAAGCTTAGACTTAAACTTAAAATTTGATCTCAAAATCTGTATAGTAGGCAATGGTTAAGTTACACTAACTGAACTGTGCTTAAGGAGGGAGGGGAGGTTCAAATTTAAAATAATTATAAAAAAATGGAAAAATTGGGCGATTCGTTTGCGGTTTAAAATAAAACTTTTCTTTAAGTCAGTATCTTCTTGAAAATAAATTTTAAAGATAGATTTCAAAAAATTCCGTCAGAAGGAGTCTTGAACTTCAGAGTAAAAAACAATTCATTTTAACCATTATTTTTTGGTTTTAATAAAATGCTAGCAAAAGCTTTTTAGTGTTTTCGGAAGCTTAGATATAAACTTAAAATTTGAGCTCAAATTCTAAATCGTTATGACGGGTTAAGAAGCGCAAACTGAACTGTGTTCAGGAGTTGAAATTTAACCCTCCTTCTTCCACACCACCAACGATTCATAATTTGAGCCCATAATTTAAGTCTATGCATTTGAAAGCATTTAATGATATTAAAAAAATAACAGTTAAAAATAGTTGTACGCTACTCCTAAGTCCAAGGCACCTTCTAGCGACATTTTGTGAAATTTATCTTTAAAATTTATTCTCAAGAAATTTCTGATTTAAAAATTAGTTTTAGCGAAAGCCGCAAACGTATCGACCGATTTTACCGTTTTTTACAATCATTTGAAATTTGAACCCTCTGAACAGAGCTAAGTTTGTCTACTTAACCACTCCCAGCTATTCAGATTTTGAGCTCAAAATTTAAGTTCAAGTCTAAGCTTACGAAAGCATTTAATAAGATGTAAAAAATAACCCGAAAAAAAAGAGTTGTTCGTGACTCCAAAGTCTAAAGCGCCCTCAATCGGCATTTTTAAAAATTTATCTTTATAATTTTTTTTCACGAAAATACCTAGTTAAAGAATAGTTTTAGTGAAAACCGCAAATCAATCGACCAATTTTTCCGTTTTTTATAATCATTTGAAATTTGAACCCCCTGAACACATTTCAGTTTGTGTTACTTAACCACTCCCAACTATTCAGATTTTGAGTAGAAAATTTAAGTTTGAGTCTAATTTTACGAAAACATTTGTTGAATAAAGTTGTTGAAAAAATACCGGCAAAAAATTGTTGTTCATTACTCAAAAATCTAAAGCGCCCACTATCGGCATTTTTGGAATTTTTTCTTTATAATTTAATTTCAAGAAAATGCCGACATAAAGAAAAATTTTAGTGAAAACCGCAAATCAATCGAACGATATTTCCGTTTTTTTTATGTTTATTTGAAATTTTGGTCCATAAACATTAATGGCGGCTATCTCCTTTGAATAACGTTTTGGACCTTTGGTCTCCTATTTAATATTGTTTGTCTTGATGTGTACTATCACCCCTTTTTTATTGTAAAAAAAAAATTAGAATCACTCTGTATGTAGTAAATATATATATATATATATATATATATATATATATATGATTTTTATCATGCTGTAACTATCGTAATTATGAACCGAATTGAATGAAACTTGGTATGTACATAGTACATACAAATGTCTCGACCGAGTTCATTGGCCAGCGGCAGTCGCCATTTTGTTTCAAATGGCGGCCATTTAATAAAAAAAAATTAATTTAAAATTAAATGCGAAAAAATTAAAAGTTGAAAAATATTTTTCATTTATGTGTTTGAACTTAAAACAAAGATTCCATAATACTTTTTATTTTATCTATATCTTAAAAAATGATTGAGTTATAGCACTTTGAATTTCTCTTATGGCTGACATTTTGAAACGATCTGATATTTGTCACGTGATAACACGCGTATTTTTGAATCGATTTGAATGTAACTTAGTGTGTACATAGTTCATAATGAGGCCTGGACCGAGTTCGTTATCCAGTCCCCTCCGCCATCTTGTTTAAAAATGGCGGTCATTTAAATTGTTTTTAATTTTAAAAATAAAATTAAGTACAAAAAGGTGAGAAATTTGAAAAGTTTTTTACTTTATGAATTTGACCTTGATACAAAGATTCCAGAGCATTTTTTGTTTTGTCTGTATCTTAAAAAATGGCTGAGTTATAGTACTTTTAATTTCTAGTGTTGTTCACATTTTGAAATGATCTGATTTTTGTCACGTGATAACACACGTATTTATAAACCGATTTGGATGTAACTTGGTGCGTACATAATACATACCAATGTCTGTACCGAGTTCATTGGCCTGTTCCCATCTGCATATTTTAGAAAAAAATATCGTAAAATTAAATTTTTTAAATTAAATTTTAAAATTAGGTGCAAAAAAGTAAGAAATTGAAAAAGATTTTTCTTCTGTGTGTTTGACCTTGATATAAAGATGCCATAGCATTTTTTGTTTCATCTATATCTTGAAAAATGGCTGAGTTATAGCACTTTCAGCGCTGTTGATATTTTAAAACGGTCTGAAATTTGTCACTGATAATACGCATATTTATAAACTGATCTGGATATAACTCTGTGTGTACATAGTACATATCAATATCAAGTTTACTGGCCAATTTCATCCACCATCTTATTTCAAAATTGCGGTCATTCAAGTTTGTCAAAAATCTTTTAAATGTATAATGATGTACAAACAAAAAATTATAAATTGAAAAAATGTACTTTCTAAAGTATTTGTTTAATAATTAATTCCGGTGCATTTTTTGCTTTGTCTTTACCTTAAAAAACGCCTCAGATATAGCAGTTTGAATTTCTAATGTGGGTGACATTTTTTAAAAAATCAATTTGCCCGCAACAACACTCGTATATATTAAACGTTCTCGATGTGAGTGTGAATGTGCACATGAATTAAGATTTCGACCAAGCTCCAATTAATATTAATTATTGACAAAAACTTGTATTCAATCTTAATTATTTTCCACTAATTTGAGCTTCGTAAGTTTAAGTAGTATAACTTAATTTAAAATAAATATACAAATAAATAAGCATATGAATGCTACCTCTTCCTCCCGGTACTGCCGGAAGGATTTTTTTGTTATAATTTCCTAAGAAACTATCACGTTTTATAAATTCTTCCATGTCTGCATTGCTTTGTAGAAATAATCTAATAAACCAAATTCTAAAGAAACAAAAGCGAAAAAACAACAACAAATTGAAAATGTTATGGAATATTTTGTCAATTTTATTTCACTTTCTAATTTCTTAGTCTTTTGTTGAAGAAAAATATATTTTGTATTCATACTTTTAAATCATATTTTACAATTCAATTCAAATATTCTTTTTATCATAAAGAGGAAAATAGCGACAAACACGGATTTATATCTATATTTTCAATCTTTAAATTTAAAATATATGACAATTTTAATTAAAATTATTCTTTGAATATATATATATATATATATACATATTACTTTACTTATGAAATCCTTCGTGTCGAGATTTAATTTTATTTTTTTTATTTTACAGCGATTTTTAATGAAGCAAAAATCGCTGTATGTTTTTTTCTTGTGTTCAAAACCGGAAAAGAATAAATCAAAAGTTAAAGAAGAAGTTCGTTTATTTAAGGGACATTTTAAAAAGTTTAACAAAAGGTTTCAAAAATTTTATTAAATTTAAAAGTTTTTGTCAACTTGAAGACTCCGCATGTCTTAACAAAATAAAATATTAAAAATCAGCAATTCCCTGATTATGTTATTAAATATCGCTAATTACACATCTAATTAAAATATGTGTAATTTTGGAGAAACCATTTCCCCTTATTCAAAAGTTATTGATTATTCATCGCTTTTTTTTCGATTTCGCATCGTAGTAGGACGAAATGCTCAGTGAATATTTAATTATCTTTATAACAAAAATAATTTTAAATTCACTCTTTCAAACTTTTTTTTCTATTCACTTCAAATAATATTTTTATCATAAAAGGGGAATTAAATAAAAACATGCATTAATGTCTATATATTAAATTTTTCGATTTAAAATGCAAGACAATTTTAATAAAAATTATTATTTTAATTGATTTTTTTGCTTCGGAAATGCTACGCGTCGACATTACGAAATTGAATGTTTAATCATGCAAAAATCAAAATATGTAGTACATGTGTGCAATCAAAATAATGTTTTTGCATACTTATTTACTTTTTTGCATTGGAAAGTAAAACTTTAGTTCGACTTTGTGCAAAAGAGAAATAAAAAGTTTTGGGGTCAACTTATATAACGGTTATATATATATATATATTTTTGTGGGGGGGGGGGGACAAAATTTGCACCGGAAAGTTAGAAGATCGACTTATACGCGATTACATAAATTATTTATTGTGTAAGTTTAAAGACCCCATTTGCCCTTGTTAAAAAGTTAATATTTTTTTTTCTTTGCGATTTTGCCTTATAGTAGGACGTATTGCTCCGTAAATATTTAATTCTCTTTATATCAAAAGATTGTAAGTACACCTTTGTTATAATTTCCTAAGAAACTTTATTCCCGTTTTATAAATTCTTCCATGTCAGCACCACTTTATAGAAATAATCTAATAAATCAAATTTCTAAAGAAACAGAGACGAAAAAACAACATTAAATTGAGAAAGTAATGGAATATTCTGTTAATTATCTTTCGGTTTCTGATTTGTTATTTTTTTGGTAAAGAATAATATAATTTGTATTCATACTTTTAAGTCATATTTTACTATTCAGTTCAAAGAATCTTTTTATCATAAAAGGGAAAAATAGCTAAAAACACAGATTTATATCTTTATTTTCTAACTTTCATTTTAAAATGTATGATAACATTAATTAAAATTATTTTTTGAATGAATTTTTTTACTTATCAAATGCCTCGCGTCAAGATTATGAAGTCATATTTTTAATCAAGGAAAAGTAACACTATGTGTTTTATTTTTGTGTTTAAAGTCAGGAAAGAATAAATGAAAAAATAATGGAAAAAATGTTTAGCAGGAGGTTTGAAAATTTTGTTTTGACAAAACAAAAAATTAAAAATCAGCAATTTTCTGATAATATTATTAAATATCGCTAATTACCCGTCTTTTTAAAATGTGAGTAATTTTAGAGAAACCATTTCCGCTTGTTCAAAAGTTATAGATTTTTTATCGCCTTTTTCCAAAATTCGCCTCGTTGTAGGACGTATTGTTCAGTGAATCTTTGATTATCTTTGTAACAAAATATTTTAAAATCATCTTTGTTATCATTTACTAGGAAGTTTTTTTCATGTATTATAAATCCTTCAAGGCTTTGTAGAAAAAAACTAATAAACCAAAGTGCTAAAGAAACAGAGACAAAAGAAAAAAACAAGAACAAAATAAGGAAATGATGGAATATGTTATTAATTTTTATTTCCGTGTCTGATTTTTTAGTCTTTTGGTAAAGAAATACATCATCTGTATTCATACTTTCAAATCTTATTTTTCAACTCAACTCTTTTTTTTATAATCTAATATGTAAGAATATTTTTACAGTGAAAGGGGGGAAATAAGTACAAACATAGATTAATATATATGTATTAAATCTTTCGATTTCAAACATAAGACAATTTTAATTAAAGTTATTCTTTGAACAATATTTTTTGCTCATGGAATGCTATGCCTCGAGATTCTGAAATCATATTTTTAATCAAGCAAAAATCGCAATAAGTTTTTGTTCTTGTATTCAAAGTCAGAGAAGAATGAATGGAAAATCAATGAAGAAAAATTTCGTTTGTTTCAGTGACATTTTAGAAAGTTTAACAGGAGACTTCAAATTTTTTATTAAATTCAAAAGTTTTTACAGATTTAAAAATGTGCATGTCTTCACAAGACAAAAAATAAAAATCAGGTTTTCCCAGGTTATATTATTAAATATCGCCATTACCCGTCTATTTAAAATATGTGAAATTTCGGAGACACTATTTCCTCTTGTTCCAAAGTTATTCATTTTCCATCGCCTTTTTTGTGAATTAGCCTCACATTTAGAGCGTATTGTCAGTGAATATAAATGTTCTTTATAACAAAAGATTTTAAATACATTTTTGCTATCATTTCCTAGAAAACTTTATTCACGTTTTATAAACTAATCATTGCCTGCACGGCATTGTAGAAATAATGTAATAAACCAAATTGCTAAAGAAACAGAGACGAAAAAACAACAACACATTTAGAAAGTAATGGAACATTTTGTTAATTTTATTTCGGTTTCTTATTTTTTATTCTTTTGATAAAGAAAAATATCACTTGTATTCATACTTTCAAATTTTATTTTTCTATTTAATTCAAAGTATATTTTTTATCATAAAAGTGGAACATAGCTAGAAACACAGATTTATATCTATATTTTTTATCTTTCGATTCTAAATACAAAATAATTTTAATTAAAATTATTCTTTGAATAACATTTTTTGCTTATGAAATGCTACGCGTCGAGATTAAGAAATTATATTTTTAATCAAGCAAAAATCACAATATGTTTTTGTTCTCAGAAAAAAATAATTGAAAAGTCAAAGAAGAAAAAGTTCGTTTGTTTCAGTGACATTTTGAAAAGTTTAACAGGAAGTTTCAAAATTTTCATTAAATTTAACAGATTTCGACATATTTAAGACTGTATTTCTTAACGAAACGAAAAATTCAAGTTCTACAATTTTTTGTTTATATTATTAAGTATCGCTACTGACCTGTCTCTTTAAAATGTACGTAATTTTTAAAAAAATAAAAAAAATTATGAATATACGAACATTACATTTACGCATTACTGCTAAAAAATGCTTTTTAGTTTTAAATACTACAGCTGTGAATATTGCTTTCTGTGAATTTGTATTTCGACTTCCTTTTTCAATATAAAAAATCGTTTATTGCATAAAAAGCAATAAATTAAAAATTATGCCTGATCGAAATTAGGATTGATTTTTCTATCGGAGCTCTGCTTTATGCTAGTAAAGAAACGTGAAACAGCGTATCTTTTTATTAAGCAATAAATTCGTAAAATCAGTTTTGGTTCAGTTTGAAAAGTTGATACTAATGCCTGTAGAATTTGAATTTTTAGATAGCAACATATATTTTCGTTATGACGAGTGGTATCAGAAAATTAATTATATGGCTGGTTATCGTCTACAACTTGAAAGTATAAACATCAAAAAACGTTTCATGAATTACGAATACAGTGAATTTAGTCTTTGATAATCAGAAAATAATTAGTCATTTATTTTTCATCACCTATGAACCACTGAATGTACTGGGCCTAATTAGAATGTGCTGTAAATATTGTAAAGCTTACTGTTTTTAGGTGCTAAGCTGCTGTATTTGAAAAAAGCTCGTTATAGCCAAGGTTGATGATTCGATTGGGAAATGCCGACTTTAATTTCCAGCAATAAAAATGAGCATTTTTCAAAAAAAGAAAAACTAAGCTGTAAAAAAAGACGGACTTTTCTTAACTGTAAACAAAAAGTGGAATTTGATTTTAGAAAAGAGATATGTTTCCACTAGTAATGGATTCTAAAATGCCAACGGAACACAAAAATTTCCTTTTTTACGAAATTATGCGGTAAAAAAAATCGGATGTTTTTTATTTTACAAAAATGTCTTATAAAAAAACACAGATCTTATTTTTATAAATTTCAAACAATTCCACTGGTAATGAATTTTTTAAATGTCAACGAAAACGAACATTTTTATTTTTACAAAACACAGCTAAAAAAATGATGTTTTTAAATCTGCAAAATGTACTATAGATAAAAGGTATATCTTCGTTTTAAAATTTTGAAAATTTTACTCTTATAATGGCTTTTTAAGTGCCAATAAAAATGAACATTTTCCTTTTTTTTAACTACGTTGTAAAAAAAGACGGATGTTTCTTACTCTTAAAAAATGTGTTACAAGCAAATAGTGGATCTTAATTTTAGAAAGTCAAAATGTTTCCACAAATAAGAGATTCTCAAATGAAAATGACAAGAAACATTTTACAATTTTACAATTTTTTGTAGCACATTTTTACAATTCTATGCAGTAAAGAAACACGGATAATTCTTACTTTACAAAAATGTTCTATATACAAAACGTGGACCTTAATTTTAGAGAGATGAAATGCTTCCACTGGTAATGGGTTTTCAAATGCATATGACAACGAGCATTTTCATTAATTACAAAACTACACTTGAACAAAAAGCCGGATGTTTCTTACTCTACAAAAATGTACTATAGGCAAAGGGTAGATCTTATTTTTAATATTTTGAAATGTTTCCACCTGTAATGGATTCTCAAACGCCAAAGACGACAAACATTTTTATTTGTACAAAACTACTCTGTAAAAAATACGAATGTTCCTTATTCTACGAAAATGTACTATAAATATAACATGAATCTTAATTTTAGAGGGATGAAATGCTTCACTGATTGTGGGTTCTTAAATGCCAATGACAACGAGCATTTTCATTAATTACAAAACTACACTTAAGAATAGCCGGATGTTTCTTACTCTACAAAAATGTACTACACTGTAAAAAAAAAATCTGTGAAGGTAATAAACATTTTCTAGGAAACTGGGATTCCAAGAACTTTTCCTGTAACGGCAACAGCAAAAATTCAAGTTTTAGAATCGATTACATGAGATTTTCCTGTTACCGTTACATGAAAGGTTCTTGGAATCCCAGTTTCCTAGAAAATGTTTAGTACCTTTACAGAATTTTTTTTACAGTGTATAAGCAAAAAATAGACCGTAATTTTAATATGTTGAAATCTTTCCACCTGTAATGGATTCTCAAACGCAGCATCGACAAACATTTTTATTTGCACAAAACTACTCTATAAAAAAGACGGATGTTTCTTACTCTACGTAAATATACTATAAATAAAACATGAATCTTATTTTTAGAGAGGTGAAAATTTTCCACTGGTGATGGATTCTCAAATGCCGATGACAACAAACATTTACATTTTTAGAAAACTACTCTCTAAAAAAAGACGAATGTTTCTTAATCTATAAAAATGTACTATAATCAAGAAAAAAAAATAGAATAACATTACCAGAATTACCGAAGATTACAAAGAATGCTTCCTTACATTTAAAAAACCAGAAAACTATTTATTTTCGAAATTTACAGAATGATTTAGATAAAGATATTTTTATTAAATGCCTGTTATTTTCCGAAATTTTTTTCTGATTACCTTTTACAGTTCAATAATCAGCTTTTCTTTCAAATCGGAGCATCACTTTTTTGGATGCTATCAGTTCTGAGGTAAGTATTTTGATATTGTAGAAACATCTTTAACAAACAAATATACTAAATTAACAGAATTAGCATTAATATGAAATTTAACATTTTTTCGTTAAAACTGCATGCGTAAATTCAATTATGCAACTAAACACTTTACTATTTGGCCGTAACGTAACATACCACTTTTGTATGTCACTGTAATTAAACATTATATACGATTTTCATAAATTTGAAATGATTCAAAAAAATTCTGATGAAAATTTCTTATTTAAAATTTGAAACTAATTGATTGGCTGGTATTTGCGCCTGTTATATAGAAACAGACGGACAGACAAACAGAGTGACAGACGAACGAACTAGACGATGACTTTAGGTTCTATGTATTTATATAATTAGGAACGCACCTAAAAAAGAAAATGAGAAAGTAACGAAAAACCAAAATCCACCCAACGAAAAACCCACCTAAATATGAAATAATTGCAAAAAATAGCAAAACAATTTTTGGATAGCTAAATTTCAAAATATACAAAATTTGTATTCCTTAAACAATATGTATCTGGTAAGTAACTGGTATACGTTAATAGAAAACCCTAATACAATAACATGAATTCTTCTAGATAGGAGGCAAACAGGTTAATTTTCTTTATTCAAATGCTACATTGTTAACAGCATTTCATAAATTTATCAGAAAAGCGTAATTACTTACTTTCTTAATAATAATAATTAATGCATAAAGGATTTTCGGTTGTGTCTCAAATATCTAACAAATTTAATGAAATTTTCTATGTGTAAAATCAATAAATAGATTTTTCTTAAAGTTCTTAATGGATTTTAAAGATTTAAATAATTATACGTTGTTCCTCATAAAAGAAATTTTACATTGCCCGAATTCTGAACAAGTCTAAAAATTTAGTTTACTCGCGTTAATGAGAAAATAAAACAATAATTTGTATTTTCTAGTAAATTATATGTTTCGATACACTAAAAATTTAAAATAGAAAATAAATATATTTTTTTGCCATTTTGTAGATATTTCACTTATGTTTCCAAGAAAAATTTTCAGGTTTTCAGTATAATAATGAAATTACCCTCATCATTCTAAAGAGTTCTCTATGTACTTTAGTTACGCTAGATATTGGGTTAATTTATTCATATGAATGTTATTAAAGAAACACAGTATCGTTTTAAATTGTGTTTCTTGTTAAGTTTAGTAATTTACAAAATCTTACTGATACATTTTATGTTAAAACAATATACATATGCATGTATATATATATATATATACAGGGTGATTCAAAAAAGATGGTCAAAATTTTAAGAGGTGATGGTACACATCAAGACAAACAATATTTAAATAGGAAACCAAGGGTTCCGAAGGAGATAGGCGCCATCAAAGTTTAGGTCGAAAATTTGAAATGATTATAAAAAACGGAAAAATCGGTCGATTCGTTTGCAGTTCTCACGAAAACTATTCTTTATGTCAGTATTGTCTTGAAAATAAATTATAAAGATGAATTTCGAAAAATGCCGATAGAGAGCGCTTTAGACTTTGGAGCAAGAATGGTTTTAGAGAAAACCGCAAACGAATTGACCAATTTTTTCTGTTTTTTATAATCATTTGAAATTTGAACCTACCGACTCCCATTGAACACAATTCAGTTTGCGCTACTTAACCACAGATTTTGAGATCAAAATTTAAGTTTATGTCAAAGCTTCTAAAAAAAATTAGTGAGACGCAAAAAATAACGGTAAAAAATAGTTGTTAGTTGCTCCAAAGTCTAAAGCGCCCTCTATCGGCATTTTTTGAAATTTATCTTTATAATTTATTTTCAAGACAATACTGACATAAAGAACAATTTTAGTGAAAACCGCAAACGAATCGACCAATTTTTCTGTTTTTCATAATCATTTGAATTTTTGGACCCTAAACTTTAATGGCGCCTATCTCCTTCGGAAGACTTTGGGACCCTTGGTTTCCTATTTAAATATTGTTTGTCTTGATGTGTACTATCACCTCTTAAAATTTTGCCCATCTTTTTTGAATCACCCTGTATATATATATAAATATATATATATATATATATAAAATATTGCTAAAATTATTTTAGCTACCTTTGTTATACATTTAAAACATATGACTTTAAAGATCTTTTTAATAATATAGATTTATTAGATCTACATAATATAATAAATGCACTTTTTTTAAAAATATCAACATGATTTGAATATATCAACGAATACTGATACTGATTATTTTCTTACTTTAACAATATTCATTATCTATAATAATTTCATAATGTAGGATAACGTAATATATATACAAAAGGTCGGTATACCACAAGGTGGTTATGCATCCAGTATATTATCAGAGTTATACTAATATCATTATGAACGTAAATACTTTAATAATAAAATGCATTTATACCGATATATTGGTGATATAATTTTAATGGATACTGATAATACCAGTATATCTCAATTCCCAGTAGATTATCCAGCAAATTTAGAAATTACAAAAAACTTACTTTCTAATAATGCCATTAACTTTTTAGATCTTAAAATTATATTAAAAGAAAACAAATTAATATCTGATATATATGACAAACGAAATGAATTTAATTTTAAAGTTAATCCATATACTAATTTTAAATCATGTCTTCATAATTATGCGTACCGTAATAAAATCCTTAATCATATATATAGAACAAAATGTTTATGTTCCTCTCATCTAATTAATGCAAATATTAAAAAGTTTATTTATGATGCACTAAAAACGGTTTTCCTAAAAAAATCATTTATTCTTTAATATACAATTAGTCAATATGTGATCTCAAAAATAATTAACACATTGCTTAAAAAAGCACAAAAAATTATTAAAACATAAAAATAATAATAAAAAATTACAAATGTAAAAAATATATAAAAAATGTATATAATAGGATGGCTGGGCGGGTAGTTGTTAGAGTACGGAGGAGGGCGGTGTTGTCTGGATAATACGCAAATGTTTAATTAATAATTAAAAAAGAAGAGAGTGGGAAATGCATTTTTAACCTTTCTACCCTGAATGGGTCTAATCGACCCATTTCTATTATTTATTTCATAATAGTTCCGTCGGGTTTTAACTAAGAGTTCTTATATTTTAAGTATTCCTCAAACAGATAAATATCTTCAGTTTATAATTTTTTCAGACTTCCGAAATTATTTTTTTAGCCAAAATAAAAAAAGTCACATTTTACCTGAATGGGTCTAATCGACCCATATCACTAATCGCATATAAATGCATGGAAAACAATTAGATTTTTCGATGCCATTGTGGAAAATGTTTAATCAAAATAAAAGTTTTAGTTTCTCCGATCTGTATTGTAATCAGAGATTAGTGTACTGACTCTGCGTCATATGCAAATTTCCTCCTTGCGCCCCAATCGAGTTTTTTCTTTGGGGGGGAGGATTCCCAGAACGGTTGTTTGTGCGTGCATAACATGTCCGTTTCTTGCGATACACGTACGGTTCCAACGCTCTTTAGGGTTTTCGCATGCGCTGAGCATTTTGCGATGAAAAAAATGGGTGTTGCCATTGGAAATTTTCGAGTTTCTGTAACTATAACCGTAACCGTGAGCGCCATTTTGCATTCGTTCGCAGAATCTCGAGCTCATACCTCTGAATAGCTATATCTGAAATTTCATTTTGATCAGTTGAGCGGACTGGCCGCTAGAGCTCCATATATCGGCAAAGTTTTTTATGACCACCCTGTATTTTCTTCATTATTCGGGTTTCAAAAAGATATGACACTTGTCTCATATGTGCCGAAAAAAACAAATCGGTAATCCTCCTTTCAACTATGCATCATGAGGCCAAAGTTTCAAATGGAGAAAGAAAAGAAACCGGAAATAATTTTATATTGTAATGAAACTAAAGGTGGAGTAGCTACTACTGATAAATTAGCTGCTGCATATACATGCAAAAGGGGCACTAGGCGATGGCCTGTGTGTTTATTTTACAATTTAATTGATCTAGCTGCAATAAATGCATTTGTTGTTTTTATGCATGTAAATCCTTCTTGCAATCAAAACAAACTATACAAAAGGCGGCTTTTTCTAAAGGAACTTGGGAACAGCTGACCGAACCTCACAGAGATATTAGGATGAAACAAAATATCCGAGTAATCATAAAGAAGCAATTGGCTACCTCAGCAGGTGAAAAAAAAGAAAGTATTGGTTCAGCTAAACGTGGAAGATGTAAAGAATGTGGTCCAAACAGAGATCGAAAAGCGCAGACGAGATGTACTTCATGCTTATCTTTTCTTTGCCAGGAGCATGTGAATGTGTACTGTAAATCTTGTTTATCATAAAAAATGTATCAAAACAATAGAAATAAAACAAATTTCTAATGTACATTTTTTATTATTATTTTCCAAATTATTGCTTATACAAACAAGGCATTGCAAGGAAGAGGGGGAGGGGGTGCAGTTAAAGTGTGAGGGGGGGGGGTTATAAAATATGTTGGTCTCTAATAGTGAATGCAAAAATAATATCTAATATAAAGCTAGTTAAAAATACTTGTTTTGAGGTAGAATAAATAAAAACAAGTAAACTGGGTCTAATCGACCCATTCAGGTAAAACGTAACTTTTTTTTCAACAGGGTAGGAAGGTTAAATTGAAATACAAATTATAATGGATGTTTAATTGACACTAATGAATGAATAATTGTATAGTTACATCAATTAATTCTATTAATATAATTTAATTAATTTACATGATTAAGTTGTACCTAACCTTTATTAAATTAGAGACCTACAATATTATTTCTAAGTGTACAGGGTAATCATATTAATTATACATTTTCAAATATTAAATCATCTTATATTAAGATATTGAGTTTAGCTTAGAATAGTCAAATTAAATGATTTTGTTTTAAATATTAATAGGGTGTATGGTTTAATTTTTCTGTTATCACATTACTCTGTGTTTAATTCATTAATTTATGTATTATTATCATATTCTCGGTAATTATTTTTATTTTTCCCTTTTCATTTTGCTATCCAATTCGGTAATTTTGATGTATCTTGATTTTGATGTTTTTTTCTTCATTTGGTTTTGTTTTTGTGTGTGTTGGTAGTCCCAAATTGGTATTGTTTTGCTTTTTCATGGCAAATGTGAGGATGAAACCACACACTTCATACGTAGTTCCAAAGTATTTGGGACCTGAAGATTCTGCTTTGGTTCTACAAATTCCAATTGTATTCTTATTATTTTTTTTTCTCCCATCTTCAATGTGCTATAAGTTGTTTAATTCAATGGTTCATATATTGAAATAGTATTAATGGTTTTATATACATATATATATATATATATATATATATATATATATATATATATATATATATATATATATATATATATATATATATATATATATATATATATATATATATATATGTGACGATTTCAGGAGAACTCGAATTATTTCCACTGGTTAAACAGAAACACGCAGTCATGGCAAGCGAGGGAAAAAACAAAAATAATAAATAAATGTAGAAGATCCAATAATTAGCCATGGGCTGCTGTAAATTCATTTATTAAATTCGTGATAATGAGGAAGGAAAAGCTCCTTGTTGCAAAAATTCCATCATTATTTCAGCGAGCTGTCCTCATCGAAGAAGCAGCCCAAGAAATCTTCAGAATCTTCCTTTCATCTCGAGACTTCCCCCTTTTTAAACTGAAAAGAAAGTTCTGGAACACTCGGTAACCTCAAACCATCATTCTTTTATGTAAACAGAATTCTTGTCCAGTTACGAGGCTATTTTAAACAGACGATAAATTTATTTTAAAAAAAATATTATTTAACCAATTTATAATTGACTCAGAATTTTAAATATCTTAGGCAGACGATTTTTATACATGATGAATTTTAAGAGAAAAAGAAAAGAAATGAATTTATTAATATGCAAATTATCGTTGACGGCGGAAAAATAAATAAATAGATAAAATAAAATAATGATATTTTTTAAAGGTATGGGTTTGGAATAAATTTAATAAGACTTTCTTAAAAAGAGTTGATAAAAACATAGAAGAAATCAGTTTTATTTGGAATATTAAGAAATAAAGTTTTAATTAAGAATATTTTTAATTTAGAGCCATCTTTTTAAATTTACGCATACTGGATTAATGTTTTTTAAGACAAATTAAGAATTTATATCGTCTGCATAAGGATTAACAGATTAGATTTAGAAACAAGATTTTAATTTAATAATTTGAAGTAAGTACGAAATATTATTATAAGAAAATTAAGATAGTATAAAGGTTAGTTTTGGCGAAAAAATTTTAAATTTGTAATATTATCCCCCCTCCCCAAGACTTTGCATGAAATTGATAGTTAAATAAAACTACAAGTTCAGACAACAGAAATATAATAATTTAGAAAAGTTAAATTTTGGAATAAAACTGTCAAACTCAGGAAGCCAAGAGATGGAAGAAAAGAAATTAACGCAATATAAAAAATATTAGCGATTAAAATAAAATAGTTAACAGAAAATAATTCTGAATTAAATTTAGGTAGGAGCATTTCCCTGAAAGAAATACAATAATGTTACAACATCACTT
Source organism: Maratus speculifer (assembly GCA_964019185.1). Lineage (NCBI taxonomy): Eukaryota > Metazoa > Arthropoda > Arachnida > Araneae > Salticidae > Maratus > Maratus speculifer. The sequence goes on along the minus strand of OZ025294.1, from coordinate 160,214,416 downwards.
ACCATTTGTAAGTGCATAGGAGATAATACATATAATAACAATAAATAAGTTATGAATATTAATAAGCAAGAGATAAAAATATAATAAAAACAATAAAAATTCGTTCTCATGGAAGTTTAAATAATTACAATGACTTAATGCATAGTTTATTTTAAAATAAGTCCTTTAAATGAAAAAAGTCTTTCAAGAATATATAAAAGAGTCTTTTTCAATGTCCAGTGAATACAGTCTCTTTAATTAAATATCTCCAAATCTAGTTTAAGCTTTGTTTTTTATGTTATGTTGGATCCAACATCTTTCAATAATATATCAATTTTTCAATAATAAATAGCATCACTCTCAATATCAATAATAAATAATATAGAAAAATTTAAATAATAACAATGTCAACAATAATAAGTAATAGTATAATAAGACTCCATATCCTAATATTTTTCAATAAGAGTATAATTAATACTAAACTTCATCATAGAAATCATAATAATAATAATAATAGTAAAACAAGAGTATAATCAAAAGAAAATATCACTATTTCTTTATTATTGATAGGGAAAATATTGGTTGAGGATAAAAATAATTACATAGCAACTAAATAATTTTCTTATCTTCTAATAGCATAAGAAAGTATTTTTTGCTAGCCGAAAGTAATAAGAAAAAAAATCATAATAATTCCAAAATCCAAATAAAATTAAATCTAACTACTTAGAAAATGGACTCTCAACCAGTATTTCCTTACAATAATTCCTCTCTGATACTCTTTTACAAAATTGTCAAATTTGGTTATAAGTTTTCAATGCCAAATGTAGAATAATGTTTTATCCACACATGGTTTATAAACTTTAATAATAAAATACAATAGGAATAAAAGTTGTCATTCTTAATTGAGAAATGGAAATAAAAATAGTGTGCTTTTTTGAAAAACTTTTAATATCTAGTTTTCACAATCACTGAAAATCACATATTATGTTATAGGTTTGAGTAGAGTCATTAAATTTTATAACTATTATCATATAATATCTGCTGAATAAATAGAGTAATACTAATGTCAAATAAATGAGTAAATATAGTTAGACTTAAACACCCTTAAATTTAATTTATCAACATCAATTTGAAAGCTTTTACAATCAAAGTGTTCACCTTATGCCTGCATAAGGAGCCCAATTTAATCCCAAAAACTCCCAAAAACAAGTAATATTCTTGTAGCGCTCCAAGAACATACCCGCTGATGTTGAAAATTATGGTTTTTTTATGGTAAATGGTTTTAATGGTTTAATGGTTTAATGGTATTTGGTAAATGGTTATGGTAAAAGTTTTTTTATGGTATTTTTTTTATGGTTGTTTATGGTAAATTTAATCTATTGTCTTGACTTTAGTTTGATCTAGTGATTGTATCTGAGGTTTTGTTTGTTTTTTGGATTGCTCATGAAACAGTTTAAAATCTTCGGGTGAAAAATAGGGTCTTAATTTAGAAACATGCACAATAACGGAATTCTGTCCTGTCTCATAATTAAATTTATCTATTTCATAAGTTACATCAGAAAGTTTATTTATAATTTTATATAGTCCAGAGAAAGTAGGTTCTAATTTTCGAGTGTTAGGGTATTTAAATTCTTCATAAATTACAGAGTCTTGTATTTTTAATGGGCATTCAACAAAATTTCGATCATAGAGTCTTTTACTTTTAAGGTGAAATTCATGAGTTCGCGCTTTCGCAATTTTGAGGGCTTTGTCTACTGTTGTTGTATACATTTTAATTGCCTCACACAAAACCATTACCCACCATTTTAAAAAAAATCTGAATCAAAATTATCGCGAAAATTATAACTATATTTAGCTGCTAACATTAACCAGAAATTTTATCTAAAACAGAAATTGTAAATATCATAGATATACCTTAAATTGGGATCAACTTTTAATTCTATTATTTTATAGATCATAAACAGATTCAAAATTTTAACTATAGGTAATTTCTTACTTAAAATCACAAAATTTACTGACAAAATTAATCATATTTATCAGTCAAAATTCTAGCAACAGCCTTGCACAGTTCCATCTTTCTTACTGAATTTAAATAAATTATAAGAATCCGGGAACCAAAGCTCACTGTAACCAGAAATCCTAACAAATAAAATGAAAAACATAAATGTTAACTTAATTTTCAGCTCAAATGTCTAGTTGTAGTAACATTTTCATGAAAATACTGCATTCTAAGAATAGTTCTTGATAACAAACAATATCAATAAATTAGAAAATGTACCTTTTAAAAAATAACTTGAGCTTCTGAGTTCTTTTATACTTCATTATTATTACGAACTTATCTTTAAACGTGCATAAAAATATCATAATAATCTTAATAAGTAACAGTAAATATCTTAAGAACATCATACTCCTCAATTAAATTTTTAAGAACAAACATGTTTTCACTCCAAAAAGTAATAATAATAATAAGACTCATAACTAGATAAAAAGATAAATAAATAAGGCTCACAGAAAAATAAACAAACAAATAAATAAACCTTACAAACAAAGAACTATCTACACAAATACAGTAAAAAGGATACACATAATAATTAAATACATCTAAAAATAACTCACGGATAAGGAGAAATTTTCAAGCTGATCCTAGGGGAGACAGGAATAACGAAAATTATGAAAGTAGGTAGTAATCTGCGTTCAGTTGTCTCTAAAAGTTTTTTTTTTTTTTCTTTCTTGTCATTATGACCATGATTATCTTGAGTCATCAGTTACACATAAACAGCAAAAAGGTGGAATATCAGGCCTCAGGAATTCACGAGATATTTAGAAGAAATCTTTCAAACCACTCGGACAGAAAGATGTTTAACATTAAAATCTCCTCTGTTACATTCACTCGAGGAATCAAAAGATAATGGCAATTCTTGCTTAATAACACTTTCAACCATGGCGGGAAAAATTTTCGGCGATTCATATTTTTGTCATCACTTCGTTTCAGTAGATTCATTAGATTCATTTACATAGCATTTTACTTCTTCAGTAGATTCATTTCAAAATCCGAAACAGGCACTAGCACAGGCATTACCTATCCTGTGCGACTTTTCGATTAGTTGTGACGATTTCAGGAGAACTCGAATTATTTCCACTGGTTAAACAGAAACACGCAGTCATGGCAAGCGAGGGAAAAAACAAAAATAATAAATAAATGTAGAAGATCCAATAATTAGTCATGGGCTGCTGTAAATTCATTTATTAAATTCGTGATAATGAGGAAGGAAAAGCTCCTTGTTGCAAAAATTCCATCATTATTTCAGCGAGCTGTCCTCATCGAAGAAGCAGCCCAAGAAATCTTCAGAATCTTCCTTTCATCTCGAGACTTCCCCCTTTTTAAACTGAAAAGAAAGTTCTGGAACACTCGGTAACCTCAAACCATCATTCTTTTATGTAAACAGAATTCTTGTCCAGTTACGAGGCTATTTTAAACAGACGATAAATTTATTTTAAAAAAAATATTATTTAACCAATTTATAATTGACTCAGAATTTTAAATATCTTAGGCAGACGATTTTTATACATGATGAATTTTAAGAGAAAAAGAAAAGAAATGAATTTATTAATATGCAAATTATCGTTGACGGCGGAAAAATAAATAAATAGATAAAATAAAATAATGATATTTTTTAAAGGTATGGGTTTGGAATAAATTTAATAAGACTTTCTTAAAAAGGGTTGATAAAAACATAGAAGAAATCAGTTTTATTTGGAATATTAAGAAATAAAGTTATAATTAAGAATATTTTTAATTTAGAGCCATCTTTTTAAATTTACGCATACTGGATTAATGTTTTTTAAGACAAATTAAGAATTTATATCGTCTGCATAAGGATTAACAGATTAGATTTAGAAACAAGATTTTAATTTAATAATTTGAAGTAAGTACGAAATATTATTATAAGAAAATTAAGATAGTATAAAGGTTAGTTTTGGCGAAAAAATTTTAAATTTGTAATATATATATGTATATAGATAGATAGATAGATAGATAGATACAGATATATATAAACGAGCATAAGAAAGAGAGATTACATTTATGTGATGATATGACTACAACAGACTTAGTACACCCTGATCGATTTTTAATTTTATATTCACAAGGATTACAGTGAAGAAAGCATGATTCGTAAATTAAAGATTTAAGTAGAAGAATAACTACTAAAATAAATCAAGTTAACAAAATCGTAGTTTAAAAGTTAATAGTTTAGGACTTTTTAAATTAAACTCTACGAGAGAGGCCCTTTTTGATCAAGATTAATCATATTTTACATCCAGTCATCTTTATTAATCTTCGTAGACATCATCAATACGAAATCCACACAGATTTCAAAATCAATCCAAATTAAATTTTTCAATAAATAAAAAAAGTACTCTATATTTTGCATTTTTAATTATGAAATGACGAAGCACAAAATTTCTTTTCGAATCCAGCAAAATATTTTAAATCGCCAAGTGTGTCACCTTCAGTAGTAAGACAGTGTACATTTTAAGAATTTAAAGATTAACAAAAATTTGTTTACCCAAGAATATTTATATGAATGATAAGCTTTATAAGAGAATTAGAATAGTGAAAATTGTTTTTCAAGGAAATGCAAAAAGTCGTATTACAAATGAAAGCGTATAAATATTAAAAAGGGTGTAAAAATGAATCAAAAATGATCGCCAGGATTAATAAATTAAGTAATAATAACAATAATTAATAATAATAATAATTAACGATAATATTTAATCGCCAGGATCTGTGTAATTGCGTATGAATGAAAAATTTATAACTTAAAACGTATCACTGTAAAATCCAAAAATTTCTGCTTGCTCGGCCTATAGGAGGTGGTAGATTTTGGCGTTAAGAACTAATTTCACGAACAAAATCTAAATAAAGATTAGATATGAAACAGTTTAATAGTTTTACCTTGCCGCTTTTGACGAGCTCTTAATTTCAATTTTATTTGAGATCTGGTTTTATCAGAAATCATGTCAGTTCGATTATTATTTCTTTAATCCCTAATTTTTCTTGTACGTTTTTGGTGTAAAAGTTCGTCTTAGTGAAAATTTGTCAATATAAAAGTTGCAGATAGCAATAAGACTATTAATTATAAATATAAGTAAATTTAATATCTTGTAGAATTTATGAATGACTTTACGAATTTATGAATTTTTCTTCTTCAACGCCATTTTCTTTTTTCATTTTTATTTATTTGCTGGTTAATTATTTATTTTTTGTACTAAATGATAGTCCTATCGAAAACAAATCAGTATGAAGGTACTAAATACTATCCAGGAGTTTCATTGCAAAGTTAAGTAGATTTGATAATACTTAACCATGTTGTGATTCATTTTTAAACCGTATCATTTTCGACTCATGAGCCCGTTTTTAATTTTATCAAAATTCTTTCATAAAATTTTTTAGCCTTTTCCGGAAAAGTAACAAAAAATTAAACTGCTTTGATCTGCGTAATAGTGAATCCGTTATAGGCTTCCACAAAACCTCTCCGTAATAAAACCTTTTCAATCTGATTTTGATAATTAAAAACCTTGACCTAGATTTTTCTGTTCCAGTTCGGAAGAAATTTGTGCAAAATAATAGAAGTTGTCGTGTCAATAAAAAGTGATATATGTATAGATAAAATTATAAACAGACAGACAGAGAGAGATAGAAATTATTGAACTGGCGGGTGATTTTGGGTTTTGGGGATCATGATTGACATAGATCTGCAAAACTTTTTCGAAAATTCCAACATAGGGGAGGATGTAGTATATATTATTTCATACGGAATCTATTTAATTTTTGCCTTATTAAAGAAAAATAAAAGATTTTTTTTGAATTAGAGTGAATTTATTTCGGAGAAATAAAGATAGTATTCGTAGAATAGAAGAATTTTACGTTACAAGATTTTAGAGAAAAAAGTTTATTAATTTGGAATGTAGTTTGTTCGGAGGTTTGACCTGAATTAATATATACATATTTAGTGTTGAATATCTTCTAAAACGCTTTGGAATTATTAAAACTCAAATTTTAATGAGCTGCTTGGTTTAATACTTTTTATCATTTAAACTTAATTATTATTATACAATTATAAAAAACCTTTTGATGCAGCATGATTGAAAAAACTGAAGTTTTCTTCAAAGAAATGTTAAATCCTTTAATTTAACCTTAACATTTCCCAACAGAAAATTCTGTGCAATCATTTTCTATGAGTATCTATACATCCTCTTCACTTCATTAACTAATACTCTTTGAATTTTCATAAAAGTCAGTAGTGTACTTAAATAAACTTCTTCAGATTACTTAATTAAATCACATTAATCTAAATGTTTTCATTGAAGAATTCTTAACGAATATGCATATTTATCTTTCTGAAAATTTTAGGACTATGTTTAACAGACACTTAATTAACGGGATATGACGTCTCTTTATCTCGTTAAATTCTTCGATATTATTTTAACTGTATCATATAAGTTTTAAAATTTATTTATATCCTAAAGAAATTCAGTATTTTTACAAAACAATTGAATAGTATAAACAATATTTACATATATAGTTTTATTACTTTTTTTTTAATTCTGAATCTACACTGGTGGAAATTGAATTATGAAAACACGTTTTTTTAATCCGAACATTTATAATATTAACTAAAAATGGATGAAATTTCATACAATATACATGCTATGTACAACAAATAATTTAGAAAAATAAAATTTCATACAAATTAATAAACTAAAACATATTATCAAAAATTAGATTTTAATAGCATAAAAACATGGAAATTGATTTATGAAATGTCACATTTAATTGAAATTAATAATTAGTGAAGCCGTCTTTATTCATTAGACAATCTTTTATTCTAGATGGCATTGATAAAACAAAATTTAGGTTGTATTTCTGATCAATTAATTTCCAGTTTTGACAGACTGAAGCTTTCAAATCTACAAATGATGTGTACTGCATCCCATTTGCATAAACCATTCGAACATAAGCTGTCCCCAAACGTTTTCGTTGGGGTTCAAATCAGGACTAATAGATGGATGATATAAAAGAACAAAATTCTGTTCGTCAAACAAATCTTTCATCGTATTTGAAATGTGAATACTTGAATTATCTTGCATGAAGATATAATTTAAACCCTACTATTGCCATGCAGATGGAATAAGTGAACTTGAATAAGAATGAGTAAGAATTTTCTGAAACTAAATTATAATAAAAAGAGTTCTGGTGACAGTTTAAAAATGCAGTTTCACTTTTGCCAACAAAAGCAATCACTGCCCAACTCATCAAACTTCCGCCACCAAAATTTCTGCTGAATGTAGATTTCGGAGATCTCTCTAATAATACAGCAGACCATCTGGGCCATCAAATCAAATATTTTTTCATCAGAAAAAATGACTTTCTTCCAATTTTCATTCATTTCCATGTATTTCTCGCAATTCTGCCAGCGCATCTGCTTGTGACGCCGAAGTAGTTTTAGACACGGTTTTATTTCGACCATCTCAAGCTCCGTGAAGAATGCAAAATTTGCATAACTCTTCTGGAAGTAACAGGCAGGGATAGGTCTGCGCAAAATTGCTTCGAACTGTGACCAGCTTTCGATGCAATTTAAAGAATCCCCTTTTCTGTGGTAAACGTGGGTAACTTGCTTAACGTGGATTACCTTTTTTGTTAAAATTTTTACCATAATTTTCTGTATCTTTTCTATAGTTATATATCACACTAACAGATCTTTTAATTTATTTACTAATTTCTGGAACAGACTTTCCACATTCTAAATTTGCGTCGGTTTTACCTTTTTTCTATTTCAGACAAAATCCTTCGTTTACCCATCACAAAAATTGTAATTGAAATATATTGCTTTCACTGTACAACGCTTTTTATGTCTCTTTTGCAGGTTACATTACCTTGTTTTATGCAAATTTTTGCCACATTGCTTCGGAATAATCATGAAATGTGATATTTCATAAATCTATTTCCATGTTCGCATATTACGAAAATTTAATTTTTGACTTTTTGTTTATGAATAATATTATGTGTGAAAATTTATTTTTGTAACAGATTTATCATACATACTGTGTATACCATGAAATTTCATTCATTTTTAATGAATATTATAGAAGTTTTTGTCAGAAAACCGTGTTTTCATAAATCAATTTCCACCAGTGTATATTGTTTATAAATTAGGAATGTAAGTTAAAAATTCGGGTGGTACAAAATAAAGGGTTGTGAAAACAAATCCTTGGACGTAGGAATCCCATATTTGGAGAATATTAATTTAACAGAATGGGGACGGATTAATGTAACAAAGAAACAGATTTAATAGTGGCCAGCAGAAAAAATGAGGTGCTACGATCGTTATTATGTAATGCAATACAGGGTTAATATTACCGTAGATTAGAATCGACCGCTTTTTTTATCGTTTATCAAGCATAATTTGCTTCGCTTTCGCCAAACTGGGCACGAATCATTTTAAAAGTTGAGTTTTGACATTTTTATAACGTCAAAGGTTAGAATGAGGCAAAATTACAGTTTTGTTTCGCTATGAAAATCTCGCGAAGCATTGCTTGGGTAATTCACATGTAATTTACGAGAAAATATTGGTCGTCCGCCGAAACATATTTATATTAAGTACAAATTTTAATGTTTAAGTAATAATAAAACATTAAAAGAAAATGTCTAACCAAATTTATCTAGGTGCATACTGTCTTCTTTTGATATATGGGTTACCAGAGTTTAAATAAAAGTTTCAGATCAAAGAGTGCAATTTGTTCGCATATCGCGTCTCTTTTGTTCAAATAGATAATTTACTGGGAACAGCGAGAAATTTTTAAAAAGAAGACGGATGTTGATTGAATAAAATGATATACCAATGTTTCAAACATTGTTTATTCAACAGAACTCGAAATACAAACATTCATAAAATGTTTTGATCACTATTACCCAAGTGCAGCTCTTTGAAGAAACAAGGGGGTGCTAAAACGTTCCTGGCTTCGACTACTTATTGTTAAAATATAAAAATTAAAATTTTTTTAGAGTTCAATATCTTATTATGTAACTCAATGATATCAGGGGTTTCTGTTTATTAGATTATTTTTTATTATTGAGAGTCGCAGAGGCGTAATAAAGATTTTTTCCTATATAAAAAGTCAGTAAATTTCATTTTGGACGGAGAAAACAAACTGAACAGGAATTTTCTTGACTGAGTTAGTGACTGAGGAAGAATCCTGGCTTTACACATGTGATTCGTAAAACAAGGAGCAGTCAAAGGAATGGCATCATATTACGTCTCCACGGTAGAAGAAATTTCGTAAATGAAAACGGCTCAAATGGCCATAGTAACAGTTTTCTGGGACAAAGACGGGTATTCACAAGAAAAAATAGTTCCAAAAGTCACCACCAGGGGAATATCTGATGCTGTTTATTCGAAAAATGGAGTTTCGAAAACTGACGAATAAATACGGAAATCAAATTACCATTTATGTAACGAATTCAACAATTTAATCCAAGCTAAAAATGATAACAGTTTATAAAAAGCTAAAAATTCACACAAACTCTGCTAAAGATTCTTTATTTGCAATTTCACTTACACGGCTTCAAAGAAAGCAACAGCAAAAGAAGTTCTTTATTCAAATTTCACGTTATATCTTTTGTTCCAGTGCCAGCTTGTTCGGCTGTAAAAAGTATTGTGCTACTGTTAGAAGCAATTTCAATGAAAGTTATCTTTCACAAAGTCTTCTTCTTTATTCGAGCGAGCTCTACGAATCAAATTCTTTTAACTTAACCAACGCAATGCGATAGCCGCTCTTTGTGCTTTTAGAAACCACAAAAAATGCTTTGAGATAACGGTTCTTTTTTAGTTAATAGTTTAAAAGCAATGGTTGAGAAGTTTGAGAAAACAGGTTCTAAATGTTCATTCAGGCAGAGGACGAAAACCCGTATCACAGGATACAATCAAAGAAGTTACAACGGCGATTTTTGATAGAGCACCAGATAATATTTCTACCATTCTCAGCGCTCGTGGGATAGCTCAGAATCTGGATATACCTTATTGTATGGTATGGAAAATCGTTCAAATGATTGTCCAATTATATCCGTGGAAGATGCTGTGTACATGAGTTACATTACACAGACCATTGAAAGCGATTGACTTTTGCTCTCAATTTTCATGCCAGAATGGTGTTGGATGATGCTTGGTCGTGGAAATTCTTATGGAGAGACGAGGCCCACATTTACCCGAATGGAACTGTAAATACCGAGAACTGCCGTATTCGATATAACAAGTCACAAGAGCATTCAAGGAAATTCACTTGCTATCACGAAAGATAACTGTTTGGTTTGGTTTCACAGCAGATATGATCTTAGGTCCATTCTTCTACGAGACCATTACTTCGTCAGGACCTGTAACTTGTTCTGTTACCGGAGACAAATACCCAGAAATGCTAAAAATTTTGATATTACGACAATTCAGCAAATACTATGCCTGGAGAAAATCATTTTCATGCAACATGGAGCCCCTCTACATATTGCTTTGCGGGTACATCAGCTGCTACGACAGAAATTCACAACAGAAATAGTTATTAGCCGCTATTTTCTAACTGCATGGTTACCTCGGTCCCCTCATTTTACTCACTACGCCTTTTTGCCGTGGGTTATCTAAAGTCCAAGGACTATCATGGAGGTGCCCAGGACGTGGTTACCTTGAAGAAGATTTCTGCAAACATGTTATTCTCTGTTGTTGTAAACGCTATGCACAGAATGCAATGTGTGATCCGTAAAAACGGCACCCAAATCGAACCTAAGTTGGATGTGCTAAATAAACAGTAATTTTATTTCAGTATTGATTCTTCTTTCTTGAAACTCTCTTTTTCGAGTACACAGCGTAACATTTTCCCTTGGCGGTGACTTTTTGAACTAATTTTTTTTTTTTAGTTTCGTGATTCGAGGAATCCTTTGCCCCCCGTCTTGTTTAATCTTCCTACAAAATTTGGCAATAGTCTTGCAATCGGAATATATATATATATATATACTTTTTTCACTCGAAAAAACAATTTAGACATTTTTTTATCAGGTCAGCATCAATTCTTACTTTTTCTTTGCTTTTAAAATATTTGTTTTAGATATAAGAAAGCATTTTGAAATTATTTTAATACCCAGAGAATCCATACAGTTTAAATTGTCATTAATAAACAAAATGTTAAACCTATCTTCTTCTTAAAAATTAATTCAAGTAATAGACTTCTATTTTAGTGTTGTTTTAAAGTTTTTCTGTAAATGGTCTTCTTTATCAAAATGAAAGGATTGTTGTACCTTAAAATGTAATGAACACTAATTATTGAGGAAAAAAGGATACAGTTTTGGACGAAGTTTTAAATATTTTGTATTGAAAATTGTAACATTTTGTTATTTGAAAAAGCATAAAGATATAATGTAATCTTAATTAAATATCAATAAAAATAATTTTAAATTACCTATATTTATTTATTCTAAAGTTTCCGACATCCTTACAAGAAACCTCCTTGTTTTTGCATTAAAGATACGCATAAGAATTAAATGTTTTCTAAGAAATATATATGAATATTTCAATATTCACGTTTTCTGAATTCAACTCTATTCAGCCATATTTTACATTGAAAAGAGTCTAGAGTAAGCAGATATCTCTACGATCGATATCTTATTATTTAGCATCGTTCTACAATTTGTCGGATACATTTATTTAGCACTTTTTCTGGCCAATTTCATAACTTATGCCTCGTGCCTAAAGAATGAATATGCCAGGTATGGAAAGACATGGATATAATGTTTATTTCCACTAACCATTAAGGATTAAAAAAAACATCATACATAAAACTGAAAGTAACATTGGTCTTTCTTCGAGTGAAATTTTCAACAATATAAAATAATTCGTGTTAAATTCCAGTCATCGATATTTAAATGTTATTTTTACTTCTGTTAAGAAAAAGAGCGCTTTCAGCAGACCTAACTAAAGCGAACAATGTGACCAGTTACATGGCGTCATGGTAAGTGACCGGTTTCTAACCTGTTTACAGATTCACTGCACTCCATTGGTATTTTTACTAATAGCGCCATCTGCATTACTTTCCGTAATTATCCTTTTATTGTTGTCGTCATAAATGTTTATGTAACTAATCGCGTAAAAAGATAAGCACGATTTTTATCGGTTATTTCGGTTCCTTATCCGTCACTTTGATTACTTGCGTTGTACAAGATTGGTTGCATATCGGTTAGAAGCACTGATCGATTTGGTATCTAACCGATCCTACCGGTACGAAATTGGTGACTCTGCTGAATTTACTCGACGGAAAGAAAATCATATGAAATTTGAATAACATACTTATGCCGAATGACATTTTGATCTGTCACATCCATTAAATAGCAATTCTGTTCTCTGTTTCAAAAAGGATATTGGAGTCCAAGGATAAATGACTCCATTTTATAGTAACATAATTGGTGTTGAAAATCTGAGATGTTTCCAAGCAAATAAGAATAAGTATCATAGTAAAAATATGTAAATACTAAAAATGACTCAATTGCTTTGTAATAAATGAACTGATATTAATAATTCCCTTACAATTGAGCAACATTTAACATTTTTAACTTACTCTTTTGGGCCTAATGTACTATTAATAGAACAAGTCTTTTCATCGAGTATTATTTACTCTTAATAATTATGTAGTTTCTTTCAACGTATAGAAATGATAGTATGTATCTATGCCTTTCTTATTATAACTCCATTAAACATCCATCCGTCGGCAATTTCTTTATTTTTATACGTATATTTCCCTCTTGATATTTAAAACATAGTCTAGTTTTCTAAACGAATAATGAGTGATGAAACGCAAAAATTAGAAATTTGTAATATCGGTTAAATCCTACTGTAATAACACATTATACTAAAGTCTCAAATAACTCTTTTTTGTTTAATTATCAGATAAATATGATTTGAATAGTGCACAAAATATTTGCATTCGTTACATTGCAGACAATTAAATAATCTTTAAAAATCAGTAAATTTAAACTTAAGTATTACACTTAGTAATTATACTTATAATTATACTTAATAAATAATAATTAAACTTAGTAATTATACTTATAATTATAATTAATAAGTAATAATTACACTTAGTAATTATTACTTATTAAGTAATTATGTTAACCACATAAAATTACAACAAGAAATATTTTTTAACCGACTTCAAAAAGGAGAGAAGGTTATCAATTCGACGCGTATGTATTTTTTTTTATGTATGTACACCGATTACTCCGAAACTATGCAGCCGATTAATTTGGTTTTGGTGTTAAATTAAAGAGCTTACTCTCGGATTGGTACCACATCCTTTTCATAGAAATTGGTTCAGTAGTTTTTTAGTAATTAAGCAAAAACTATTAAAATTAGCGTTTTTTCGGTAATTAAAACTATTGAATTAGTTCCTACAATTGAGTGAAGTCAATTATATATTTATATTTATATATTTATATATTTTACAAATTAAATACTAATTATGCTATTAAGAATATTTTGTGTTTAACCATTAGCACAGAGTATCAGAGATCTTTTATCAACTCAATACTTTATCAGTGAAAGAGTGCTAAAATAATTGACTTTCAAAAAGTAACATAACATTGAATAAGTTTCCGAACCTATTCAGTATTATAATTTTTACATATATATTTTACAAATTAAATACTAATTATGCTATTAAGAACATTTTAACCGACTTCAAGATGGTGTATTGGTGTATTTTTGTCGGCCGATTATCTACGCTATGGGATATACCCGACCGACTTCAAGAAGGAGAGGAGGTTATCAATTCATCGCGTATGTATTTTTTTAATGTACGTTCACCGATTACGCCGAAACTATCCAACTTATTAATTTAGTATTGGTGTTAAATTAAAGAACTTACTCTCGGATTGGTACCACTTCCATTTCATAGAAATTGGTTCAGTAGTTTTTTAGTAAACGGGCAAAAACTATTAAAATTAGTGATTTTTTGCTAATTAAAACTGTTGAATGAGTTCCTGCCATGGAGTGCAGTCAGGATAGCCGAGCGGTCTAAGGCGCCTGATTTAAGTTCTGGTTCTCGAAAGAGAGCGTGGGTTCGAATCCCACTTCCGACATACATGTATACAACAGCCTATTCCGCATTATAATTTTTACACAGATATTTTGCAAATTAAATACTAATTATGCTATTAAGAATATTTTGTATTTAACCGTTAGCACAGAGTATCAGAGATATTTTACCATTAGTCAGTAGATCATAGTACCATAGATCAGTACTTTATCAGTAAAAGTGTGCTAAAATAATAGACTTGCGAAAAGTAATATGGCGTTGTTCACCGTTTAGATTGCAGTCAGGATAGTCGCGCGGTCTAAGGCGCCCGATTTAAACTCTGGTTCTCGAAAGAGATCGTGGGTTCGAACCCCATTACTGACATCCATGTATAACATACAGTATTTTTCCGTATTATAATTTATTTAACTGACTTAAAAAAAGGAGAGAAGGGTATCATCAATTCGACCACGTATGTACTTTTTTTATATATGTTCACCGATTACACCGCAACTATCCAACCGATTAAACTAAGTATTACGGTATAAATAACTAAAAAGTAAGAAATAAAATAAACTTTTTCAAAAAAAAATATAACCGACTTCAATCAACGCTCTAAAAAGAGTTAAATAATTTTTTTTAAAATACCCTAATGATGAATTGTTATCTAATAACCACACATCAGATATCATGTACAGACAAAAAAAATGGTTATAAGTTTAATACATAGAACTTAATATCCAGCAAACATGGTTTTTCGACAGAATATTTTTTACAAGGGATTAATTTACATATTTTTGATTTAATTTATGAATATATACAGATAAAAAGTAATGAATTACTTTTTGAAGTTGGTGCCAAACTATTGTAAGTATAGAAAGAATTATGGTTATATTATGCCTAATACCATAAATAAAATGGTAAAAATCATTATTGACTGTGATCGTTTGGCACCAACTTCAAAAAGTAATTCATTACTTTTTATATGTATATATTCATAAATTAAATCAAAAATATGTAAATTAATCTCTTGTAAAAAATATTCTGTCGAAAAACCATGTTTGCTGGATATTAAGTTCTATGTATTAAACTTATAACCATTTTTTTTGTCGGTACATGATATCTGATGTGTGGTTATTAGATAACAATTCATCATTAGGGTATTTTAAAAAATTATTTAACTCTTTTTAGAGCGTTGATTGAAGTCGGTTATATTTTTTTTGAAAAAGTTTATTTTATTTAAATATAAAATTACTTTAATTCTTAATACTTTCAACTGTAAACACAGCATTCGTGAGAGAATACAAAAAATACTGTTATTATCGTCTTATTTTTCAAATGTCACGTAGTTGATGTCAAAAAGAAGTGAAAGTGAACTATGTGATATTTAAAAAATGAGACATTGATAATTGTACTTTTTTGTGTTATCAGACGCAGGCTTTGTTAAAAGCTCAAAATACTAAGAAATAAAGTAATTTAACATCTTCTTAAAATATTTTTTGTCATCTTTTTAAATGGTTTATATAGTGTAATTTTCAAGTAAACCTTTTTAAAAGATGAATTTAAAATTTTATTTATTTATTGAATAAAGATATCTGTAAATATATTTGGGTAGTTATGATTAACATTATCTATATTATAAGGTGCATAACGCAAGTGTCATTTAGTCAATGGCAACACTTTTAAATTTTAAAATAAAATTTAAGTTTTCCAATTTTTTCTATTGTAAATTTTTTAACTTCTAAATGTCGCACATTTTCAATTTTTACACCGTCGTATAGGGGAAAAATGCCTTTTAAAATGCAGTTTGTTTTAAACTGTATCTTTATTTGAATTATTAATTTTTTGTAGTTTTTTATACCGTTTTTGTGATTGTGGCAATAGACGTACTCCATTTCTATTTAAAGTAAAGGGAAAAAAGCCGGAAAAATGCAGATTACTGTATCTTTCTGTTGCCGTTTTTTATAAAATTTGAATCTTGTTTTTTATAATTAAGTAAGAATTTATTATTTCGTATGTGTATATATTTATTTATTTTAAAATTATGTTAATGGTTCGTGTGACTTTAAAATATAAACTTAGTATTTCGGGCAATGTGAAAGATAAGGAACCCCTGCGATATGGTATGTGTTTTTAAATAAAGATTTAAGGTAAGCTAGGATAACTGGACCCACGAAATATCTGGATGATTGATAATTTTATAAAATACCGTAAATGACTTTTAATTGTAAGCTATTCTGAGCATTTCACTCCCAATTTTACTTCTTAAAACAACATGTGTTAACAAAATCATAGCTCTTTTTTTCTGCGATAGGTTACCGAAAATTCAAGCTTCTTTTAAAAAAAATAACAATAAATTATTTCAATTTTATGGGCTTTAACTTAAAATACGGCTCTTATTAAATAATCACTTTTTTAAAATATTAGACATATAATTAGATTTATATTATAAGCTATCGATACAAATTTATTCCATATTTCAAATGTAAAGGCGGTGTTCCAATTATCCCATTTTTTAACAGTGCGGTAATTAGTACAAGGGTCGTAACTGAACCATGCAGGATCCAATTACCAGTTTTTCAAATTAATAGGAAAATTAGAAATTCAAATACTTATGTACCCGTTTGTTGATGGATTTACCTTGTTTATTTTCTCCCTAAAATACCCATTTATATCGTAACTTTTATACTTATTACCTATTTTAAATGACATGCGTACATCCTTAATTCTTATGGGTTTCTTTAATAAATAGAACTAATAATCCCATGTTTAACGTGTTTTAGACAACTTGATAGCAAAAAGTTCCTTACAATGCTCTTTATTTAATATATAGGTTGCGTGATTCGCCTGGTTTAAATTTTATTTTTAAATTATTTACGTTTTTTAAGCAAGAATTGATACCCCATCATACAAAAAACTAGTGGAACCAGAGAGAAAAACTGAGCTCGATCGAAAAAACTGTTACAGTAAAAATTGGGAAATATTTTCAATCTAAAAACGTGCGTAGAAAAGAAATGGAATTAGATTATCTGTAAAACTTATGAAATAACCCAAATTTTTGTTAGCTGAAAATGGGGACTGAGCCTTACTGGTGCCTTAAAATCTATCAGGGAAAAAGAAGCATTTTTAACTCACTCCGTATTTCAATCATCCATAACCAGTTATTTGGATTCATAACTATATATATCACAGGCTGATGTAATTAATTATGAGAACGGTTCGTTCAGTACAAAGTGTGGACACAATTCCATTTTAGCGGTTTTGATTAGTGGAAGGTCTAAGCTCTAAGTAATCTCAAAGCCTTGAACAGATACGATTCAACCATATACAAAATATTTATATTCAGACATATATATCTACATCAATTCCGCAACAACCCGATTATATTAATGTTATACTTTAATTATTACGTAATGGTTTATATTCGTTTAGCGTTTTGGGGCTTAACTGATTTGAGAAAACATTATAGTATATTCTATTGACTACTTTCCATAGTAATCATCTTCAGTGGATAATACTATAATTGAGAATATAAGGCACCAGTAAAGCCCAGTCCACATTTTCAGCTAACAAAAATTTGGGTTATTTCATGAGTTTCACAGATCATCTAATACCATTTCTTTTTTACGCACATTTTTAGATTGAAAATGTTTCCCAATTTTTACTGTAACATTTTTTTAGATCGAGCTCTACTTTTCTCTCTGGTTACACCAGTTTTTTGTATGATTTTATATCATTTTCAGATCCTTCCAGGAACTTTATCAATCCCCTTCCACTAACAACATAAACTATTATTAATATTAATTTAAAGTTTTTAGTAGACATATTAGTTTGGCAAAATACCGGATATAACACCAAGTTGGCTTCAATTTTGGCGAATAAGTTGGCGACGTTTCGCGGCACCCCCCCCCCCCCTCCCAGATGGTAGTCCCACAGCAATTTATCGGTATCTACGCAGATTTTCTTATGACCATAGTAGGTATCTACACAGATTTTCATAACTTCATTTTCACATGGTTATTTTTATAAATATAGAAGAATTTTTTTAATTGAAATATCTGTATTGTAGCAACTGTTTTGACGTCGAAAACATTCAAATAAAGGTGAGGTGTTGTTTTAACACATATTTAGTTAGAGTTTATATATATGTCTATGAAATATATGTTACGAATATTTTTGTTACGAATGCCGTCAATTTGAAAAATTGAAAAATCTATCAGGAGAATTTTTATTGATCTATAAAAGAAACAACACGTGTTAATATTTTTTTAAATCATTGGACTGTTTTTAGTTGAGTGTCTTTTCTTTAATAATGGATATTTTTTGGCAGGACTTTCGAAAGGCACATACCTAAATTAAAAGCTATCGAACAAGCTATAACACGTCGCTGAATGTTTCCTGGTTCAGGTTATAATTGAATTGTTTCTCTTTTTTTCTCGTTTCACGAGATAAAAGTGATAAAATCTGGTTCCACCGATAAAATCCACCGATTAGTTCTGGATCTCCATAACTAATCGGTAGATCTGGATGATGTTTTGTAAACTTTGAGGTCTAGAATAGGACACTTTGCCTTTTCGATTTCGTCGCGACCCAATGATTGGGTCTAAAGTTATTAAGAGGTAATCTTTAGGCTTTAATTTTAGAGATGCGGCTGAGCTATACTATACAGCACTATCGTGCTGTATGATATTTAAAGAGATATGTGTTTAAAATAGACTGGACAAATCCATTTGCAATTACTGTATGGTTAAACTGGACCCATAAAAAATACAGATATATAAATAGAGATGCATATATAAACATATCTTTTTCTCGAAATTAAAATGTAATTTTAAAAATATTTGTCTGTAACAGTTGTACTAACTGAATATATTTACAGAGGTTCGGACATTAATTCAAGTGAACATTAGATTCTGGAAGCTGAATTGACAGTTTCTCCTGAATGACATTGCAAAATAATGGTTCAGTTGCTTCATGTAAACTTAAGAGGATCTAAAGAGGACGAAAGATTAAGAGGGTGTAAAATAACAATTATGCAGTGAATTTTTTTTTTCGTGAGAATGATTTTCATTATGATGCAGAATAACATTTAAAATCAGTTTAAATTTAACTTTGCAGTTAGAAGTATACATTACGTATTGTTTTTACGATGCTGATGATTAAATGAGTATCAATAAAGTAAAATTTTAATTATTAGAACATATTTTTAAGATTTAAGTTAAATAGAATTAAGTAATTTAGATGTTAAAAAATATATTAAACTATTTAACAATAAAGGTAAAATCACAAACTACTGAAATAATGTTCGTACTCCAAGAATTCTAATAAATTACATTGCAAATTTAAGTGCTTTAGCTTCATGAAATCTATCTCAAATACATGATCTGAGGGAATAGGCTGATGATATTTTATAGTTAACAGTAAATAATTAATTTAAGAAGTTTAAAATGTAAGCAGTTTAGCCATAAATTTAAAAATAACCTTTTTGTATTACATTTTTAATAAACATTTTGCATTTTTACATTATATAAGTATGCTGTTATTGTATAACTATTTTAAAAGGAAACATTAAAGAACATTCATAATAAATTTCACTTTTTACATACGGATAAGACATTTATATACAATATTAAAGTATGGAAAAATTGGATTTCCATTCTAAAATACTTTGAAAGTGAAAATTGTTTACTGTTTAAGATTTAAAGGGATCTTCAGTCTGGATATTTTAAAAGGGAATGTGTTTTTCAGTCATGTTGTATATATTTTATTAATTTCTATTTTACTTTACGTATAAAAATTTTCACAACGTAAAATTATTAGACATGAAAAGCATTCAGCTTACGTTCTTTATATTTTTAATGTGCAGTTCTAGATATTTTTATGCTTACCACGTTTCCATTTTAAGAGATATATTAATTAATAGTTTGTTGCCAAAATTATTCAAAATTCGACACTTAAGCAGTTATGAGATTTTTTCGGCTGTACAAAATGCTTTTTTTATATTATCTGTGTGTGTGTGATTTTTCGAATTTACCTGTCTTTGCCATTTTTCAATTAATACTCATATATCGGATTTTTCTTATTTTATAATCTCATAGCATATGTCGAACAATGTATATTATAAGAAAAAAATATCCAGATGCGAATTTGACGCATCGTCTCCGTTATTGTTCACAGATGCCTTCAAATAACAATATTCCTGGCAAAGAAATATTCCCCTGTAGTCTTTTGCAATTATATACTCTACTTTTGTGTTTCCATATATATTTTTCTTATTTACGGAGAATTTACTGTATATATTT
The DNA here is from genome assembly GCA_964019185.1 of Maratus speculifer. NCBI lineage: Eukaryota > Metazoa > Arthropoda > Arachnida > Araneae > Salticidae > Maratus > Maratus speculifer. Next base: position 160,194,026 of record OZ025294.1, on the reverse strand, counting down.
CTAGAAATTTTATTTACAGGATTATCATAAACTATTGAGCCCGTTTCAAAGTTCTATTAAACAAAAACAAATGAATGAACCTTTTTAATATTTTCTTTATCTTTCATTTTTGAGAGATTTTTTTTAATGTATTCAAGAAGGTATACATTAACTCTATAACCAATCTGCATTTAATTTCATGCCAAATGTTGCAGAGTATCTCAGTCATTATTCCTCCAATATCTGCAGTGATTCATAGTTTTAGTTCATTAATATCGCGAACATTTACGTACACCCGGTCTTTAACTTCCTCCAAAGAAAAAAAATCTAGGGGGTGTTATGTTGGATACTCTTGAAAGCCAAGGAATCAGTCTACCTCCATCAATCCATCTTTTGAGAAATATTTTCTGCAGGTAATCCTTAACAATGATACTTCAATGTTGTGGTACACCATCTTGCTGGATATAAACTTGTGGCTGAAATCGCTTTCGTTTTGAATTACAGTAGTGTTTTATACATTCATATAATCTTTTTATAGAACTTTGAAATGCGCTCAATAATTTATGCTCACCTTGTATTATTAAAGGACTCTACTTTCTATGAACTGCGTTCTTGAACCTCATTTTTAGCAATGCCATATGGGGGACGATAAACAATAGCCATTTTAGGAAACATTTTACAAAACATGTTTGCCCAGTTTTTGCGTTTTCCTTAAACAAGTTTTTCAAACTTTTTGTAGGGTTATATAATTTCTAGCTTCGCTCCTAAAGGCTCATTTGATAAGAGCAGAATAAATGTCCAGAATTTCCTGGGTGATGCAAGAAGCATTTTGTGACTAAGAATAACCAGCAAAATTACCTCCTTCATTAATGTCAAACAACTTTTACTGACTATAATGATTTGTTGAGGAAAATGTTTGTCGGACGGCTTTCGTGTGATACGGCTATTAGAGACCACATGCTCTAAAATATGATAGTTTGCATTGTTTTAAAGCTTTATCCTATTACGAAATATGAAATGATATTATCTCTTTCAATGGAGGTCTTGTGTAATTGTGTTTTAGTTAATTAATTGACTGGTACATTTTTGTTTCCCTAGAACGTATCCGCCAAATTAGGATTCAATAACAGTAATTACATATTAGAACACAAGTTTATATGAAATAGTTAAATAAAAATTTCTGCTGCCTTCCGGATATTTACAAAGTCAAAAAAGAAGTTTTTTTTCTTTTAGACAATATTAGAATATTATTTAAAATGTGACGTAAAATTTACCATTAAATCATTTTCGCACAAAAATATTTCATTTTTTAAGTGTGTTTTATTATTTTTTTATGAGTGAAAATAATTTTCAGTTAAAATGTGTGTGTTCAGTTAAAAGTGTTTTTAAGTATAATTTCCAACAGTTGTTAAAACTAGAACATTGATACGTTTGTTAAAATATATTAAAAGAAAGACACATGAATCCTAATTAAATGAATATTATATTTATTGAATACAATAGTTTGGCAATCAAAATGTGTAGTGTATTGTCTTTTTTCCTTTTGAAGAATGTTTGTTAAAACATATTAATTATTATACACATCGACATGTGATCCTTGCTTGTATAAAATTATACTTGTATAAATCATCTCGTATAAAATAGTTACTTAAAAACTTGCAGAAACTTGGATTTTTACAACGTCTGGAATAAATGTTTACTTTTAGTTGCTACAAGAAAATTCCTTTAAATATAAAATAACATTTATCATTAAATGACTTTGGCACGGAATAATTCGGTTATTATAAGATTTTCTTTTTCTAGTATTTATGTTTACCTATAGTTTTCAGTTGAAACACTTTGACAATATAACCACATTTTTCAAACTTTATTACAAAATAACTGTCCTTGACGACAGAATTGGTCGCCATTAATAGCAATGCTAAGCATTTTATAAAGTTACTTTTATTCATAATTTAAATTACTTGTTCAAATTTTTGCGAAATCGGAAGATTTTGGTAAAGAAATTAAGAATTTGTATATTTAGCTTAGCTGGAGGCTAGGATAAACCGTTAAACATTCTTCCCGCTCCGCATTTTTCTCGCATTTCATTAATTCATCAATTATTCGATTTGGATTCTTTCGACATTCACGCTAACGTGAACAGATCAAAGAAATCTTCCCTATCAAAAAACCGCAAAAATATGAGTAAAAACACATTTATCCAAGATTATTAATTTTCAACTAGTAGCATTAAAGTAATAAAAAAGCAATCCTTGCTCAAGACCCCAACAATTACATCGGAACACTTATCACCCGCCGTCCCTCCCAAAAAACAGGATATAGAATTCTTCCCATATTTTGTATTCAATAAATGTATATTATAATGTATATTAAATGAGTTATATATACATTATAATTTATAGCTTGTTTATATTTCTTTCAGCCAAAAAAACTTTTTGAAAGTTGAGTTGTACAGCACTTCACGTAACAAAATGATACAAAAGTTTAATTGTGTTACATGCAAGAATTATTTTTGCATGGTAAAATTCATGATTGAAGAATTTGCTGTTTGAATTATTACGTCTATAAATTAGCATTTTTTTCAATCATTAAAGAATGATTCTTTGATGTTTACTTTGATGGAATTAGATATTGGGTTTTTGATTTAATTTTCACTGAAGTAATCTTAAAATATCCATATACTAAAATGTAACTCATGTCTGAAATATTACTCTTAGCAAAACATCTCTATAAAAGTATAACTTTTATGCAGTTTTGTAAGAAAAAATAATTTTGAATAAATTTGGACGTTTGACATAAGAAAATCGATGTGATAACCCCGACAATGTATCGAAGACAGCCAAATGCTTCGCACTCAATAATACTAATGTGTATAATATTTGGTGACTTATGACATGGGCTTGCTAACAAAAGCACAAAATTGGCCGCATAGTATATTAGAGAGAAGCGGGTAGGCCGGAAATGTTGATGACAGTAAAATTAATTAGGCTTTAATTACATAGATAATAATGCAATATGGACACAGCCCTTTAAGCGTATTTCTTAAAATTCATAAAAAACAAAAGATATGATTGTCGTTTTTGAGTATGACAGTTTGGTAATTAAAATAAGTGGTGTATTTCTTTCATTTTTTCAAAAATACATGCAAGAGAATCATTTACAAGAAATTTTACTGTTATCATTACAGGAATACTTATTTCCTAGAAAACGTTTAGCAACCTTACAGATTTTTTTACAGTGTAATACTGAATTATAACTGCTTTATGTTCGTTTACATTTACTATTTCAATACATTTTAATTTTAGACTTATGAAAATATTTTATAAATAAATATGGACAGGACTAACTAATTTTGGCTATTTACTCTACTTTTACTCTTTCTCTATTAGGCTCTATTTTGGATCTTCTATTAAGAAGAACTATTCTAGCAGATAGGTAATCCGACAATATGCTTGCCCCTTTGAGTCGAAATCTTTAACAAAAGCCATCTTAAAAACCTATTTACACACTCATAAATATGAAATTGGTGTAGAAAAACTATAATGTTATATAAAGTAGCTATTTTGTACGAACCCTTAAAGGTCGTTACAACAATATTGTTATCAATTAATTACATGTAATACATTAATACATTAAAATTCCATCATGATGAAAACATTTTCTTGAATTTCACAACTTAATTTATACATCACGAATAGTAATTCTCTAACATTCTGAATTATTTAAATTCCTGAATTATTTGAAATATTATAAATGGAAAATAATAAGCGCTAGACTATGCAGTTACTATTTTGTTTAAAAGTAACAAAAATGATATTTTTAAGGTGACAAATAATCTGTTACATATTTGTCTTAAAGTAACATTATTTTATACTAAATAAGGTTTCGCAAAACTCTTTGCACCCAACAAAATAATTTAATATAAATTTTGTAATACCTCGATAACATTTCAGTTTGCACAATTACAAAGTGTGGGTAATGTTTAATATCAAACTAGAACATTCATTTATAAAAAAATGAAATATTGTTATAGCAGTGTGATAAAACCTTTGAGTAACTGTCGAAGGGCGGAGTTATTTAAAACAAATGACACATGACATAAAAATAAAAAAAATGAAATTCATAGATTCGCGTCGACAAATGTAAAACACATCCTCGCTACAAATATTATATTATTAGGTGTTTTTGTTTGTTGTTGTTTTTTGTACTTCTTTTAAAGTCAATGCAAAGAAAGCTTTTCATCAATATTATATTCTACCTGTATACGTATCATTTAATGTGAATTTCTTCAAAAAGTTTTCAATTTTTTTTTATCCTCAGTATAATTTCTTTATTTTTATTTTCCCCAATTATTTAAGAGCATGTCATTATTTGCAAATATTTTAAATACAAAACAAATCTTAAAGGAAAGTTTAAAAATTTAGAAACGTGACATAATAATTAAAGTGTAAATATATAAATAAAAAAAATATTTTTTTAAAGGTAGTTTTAATTTTCTTCTTTATTCAACTATAAACCCTATACTCTTAAATTGTACTTACTATGAATTATAAGAACATCAACACTCATTTTTGTCAAAAGAAAAAAGATCTGAGAAAGAAATGTATCTTTTTAGCCTTAAACTACCAACCATAAAATCTTTTCTTAAACGAAGAAAAAATCCATTTATGTTCCAGTTAATTTTGCTTGATAGCATCTTATATTATCTCTATCATCTTAAAAATACTGATGGCGTTTAATTCTAGTAATTCTGTACATCAAAATAATTTTTAGTATAATAAGAAAGTCAATCTTTTAAAAAAGAAGATTATATTTCTAAATTGCACGGAATTTCAGAAAAAAATATGATGCAATTATGAAATTTGATTTCCTTTATCATCATATTTTAAATTATCTCTGAAAATAGCATAAGATGTTCTCGCTGCTTTTTTTTTATTTGTGAGCAAAAGAAAGGACTATAGCACTTATTATTTTTTATCCTATTCTTCTTGAAGAAAGTGTTCCTTAAATCGTTTTATGAAACAGCACACTTAACCTATGATTATATGCTCGCATAAGATTTAAATGACTAGGATGAAAAAATACATGTGTATAAGTATTTAAATATCATTTGTTTTTCATTTACAAATACAAACTAGATATATGTTAGGATATTTTGTCAGAGTATAAACCTGAAAACTAGTGTCAAACAGTGCCCGAACCTGCTACCGGAATAACCCAATAGAAAATTACTAATAATTATTTTAATTATTTTAAGATTACTTTTCACATTTAGCAATTTGTTCCTACCTGAGAATAAATATTAATTCTAAATATTTCTGCACTATAGCATTTCGTTATCTTTATACCATTTAGAATATGTTTGAATTAGAAAATTTTAATTTTTACCCAGGCTTTGGAGGGATTCTGCAAAAAAAGTTCATTCTGATTATTTTAAACGATTTTGTAAGTACAACTATGGGAAAAAGACATGATTAGGGCATTTCGTTAATTCTAATAAGTGATAAAGCAGACAGTGCAGACATGCAAGTCATATGTTACGGCTTCTTTAAAACACTATCACTGTATCACGTATAACCTTAAAATACGCTTTATAATTACAATATTTCTCATTAGATCTTTATTAAAATTTCAATACCATTTGGAAATCCTTTTATAAGAATATAAAATACTTTAAAGAGTCGAGAAACAACATTTGTTTCTGTTTATTATTATTATTTTTTCAATAACTCAAGATTTCTCTTCGAATGCCAATTGGAAAAAGGGTGTAAAAATAGATTCCTAGTTATTTTTGGGCTCAAACCTGGACATCAGCTTAGTTCGTCTGAAGCTATCTCATTTTTTATGCTAAGAAAATTCTTGTTATGATCTAGAGAGAGCAAAATAATTTGTTGCAATTTTTAATAACCACTTTATAAATTTTCTTGAAAATTAATATTTTATTTTCCTTATTTGATACAATTTAACTTTTATTGTGACATCTCAGTCTGAATGCTTTATTTTTGTTCATAGGGACTTTTCTTTTGCTAGAATGAATTTTCAGATAGACATACATTTCATTAAATTTCTTGCGATATAGCCGATGTATACTTTTGTTTTTATATTTATCAATATCAAATAAAATCATTTACAAGAAGTATAATGTTGATAGCGGAAGTTGTTTGTGAACAACTTTTAAAATTAAGAACTTAATGGTAATATTCCTCAAGACAAAGTTCTTTAATAGTTCTTTATCAAGAATCTTTGTAAAAATGTTGACACATTTGATGATTTTTATATTCAAAACCTGCTTGAAGTTTGCCCATTTGCCAAGATCTGCAAGAAAGACACTGCAATACTTTTAAATTTAAATACTTTTTGCACTAGTGTAATCATGACCTTAAGTTATCTAAATCTTACAAACAAACAAGATTTCTTCATATCATCGCAAAGGTATTTCGAAGAATAGTTAAGATCCAGTTTGTTACTATATTGTAATCAATGTCCCATTTGGATGAGGTTCAGCATGGTTTTAGAATTTTAGAGAATCATTCAAGGTAATATCAGTTCTTGCAGTTCGAAAGAAATTAATTATGGAATCACTTTCAGAATTAAAATAGTTTTCGCTTCTCTCCTTTGATATAGTTGGTGCTTTTGATGAAATGTATTGGTTTTTCTTGGCTGAATAAATTGACGATCTTCCAATTTACGATTATCTAAAAATGACAACAATTTTATCATTCACCATTTTATAGGATTCAAGTTTGTAAGATGTATGAAATGCATCACAGTCTTTCGAAACTGCTTGCAATATTCCTGTTTAGAAATCCTGCTTTGAACAATTTTTGCTGATAAGATCGTTAAAATTTATAAATGACACAACCAAAAATTATTTCATATGCTGGTGAGTTTCTTCTTGTTCAAGGCCGTGTATCAAGACCAGCACTTGCGAATACCGTCAATATTAATATTTCCCAATTTTTTTTAGACTTTAGTGATTTATATTTGCCAATTAGTGTTAAAAAGCTTCCTACAATACTTTTTGGAAGGTATACATCAATTAAGCGTCGACCTATTTTTAAACTTCAAGGTTGAAGCATCCCTATTACGATAAATTGTTGTATTTTGGATTTTGATAGTAGATTCCATTGGATGGAACATCTCGATTTGGCAAGAGATAAAATAAAAGATTTTAGTTGTAATATCCAGGAGAGAAGATTTCGAGATAAGGTATTACCACTTGAGTTTAAAAAAAAATTAGTACAGTTCAGTGTTAAAAAAAAGAGTTTCGCAAGTGTAATCATGACCTTAAGTTATCTAAATCTTACAGACAAACAAGACTTCTTCATATCATCGCAAAGGTATTTCGAAGAATAGTTAAGATCCAATTTGTTACTATATTGTAATCGATGCCCCATTTGGATGAGGTTCAGCATGGTTTTAGAATTTTAGAGAATCATTCAAGGTAATATCAGTTCTTGCAGTTCGAAATAAATTAATTATGGAATCACTTTCAGAATTAAAATAGTTTTCGCTTCTCTCCTTTGATATAGTTGGTGCTTTTGATGAAATGGATTGGTTTTTCTTGGCTGAATAAATTGACGATCTTCCAATTTACGATTATCTAAAAATGACAACAATTTTATCATTCACCATTTTATAGGATTCAAGTTTGTAAGATGTATGAAATGCATCACAGTCTTTCGCAACTGCTTGCAATATTCCTGTTTAGAAATCCTGCTTTGAACAATTTCTGCTGATAAGATCGTTAAAATTTATAAATGACACAACCAAAAATTATTTCATATGCTGGTGAGTTTCTTCTTGTTCAAGGCCGTGTATCAAGACCAGCACTTGCGAATACCGTCAATATTAATATTTCCCAATTTGTTTTAGACTTTTGTGATTTATATTTGCCAATTAGTGTTAAAAAGCTTCCTACAATACTTTTTGGAAGGTATACATCAATTAAGCGTCGACCTATTTTTAAACTTCAAGGTTGAAGCATCCCTATTACGATAAATTGTTGTATTTAGGATTTTGATAGTAGATTCCATTGGATGGAACATCTCGATTTGGCAAGAGATAAAATAAAAGATTTTAGTTGTAATATCCAGGAGAGAAGATTTCGAGATAAGGTATTACCACTTGAGTTTAAAAAAAAATTAGTACAGTTCAGTGTTAAAGAAAGAGTTTTTTAATAGTAGTTACGAAGTACGATTTAAGTATTTACCTAGCCGTGGAATTAATATTTTGTCGTCTTGAAAGACTAAGTCTTTTATTTATCATTCATATATATATATCGGTCAATATCAACACAGGCTTTAAAGTACTTTCGGGAGTTCCTCTAATTGAAATTGTATTAAAACAGCTAAATTTATTTTATGATGTTCAGAAAAGTGATGGTTCAGATTGGAAAGAAGATGTTGATGTTTCAACAGATTGTTTATTGAAAAAGATTTATAGTTTTGATTATTAGTACTTTTATCAGGATTATCATGAAAAATTTGTAGGAGATATTACAGAGAAGGTCCCCTATTACAAATATCCAGTAATATATACACATGAATTGATTATTTCCACGTCATATCAAATCATATGATATCATATATATAATTGATATCATATCATATCAATTCGTATGATAACTTTACCAATCAGTTTGATTGTGTTAAAAATAATAGTATATACACATGGTTCTAAAAAGCCAGCAGGTATTGGAGCGGCGCTTGTGGTGTTTTTGAAAAAAAGATATTATCTCCGAAAAGAGAATTAGTCCTAAATCTCTGAAATGCATGTTTAACAATTTATATACATAATTTGTAATCTTAAATTCTACGCTAATATTTAAAATGGATGCTAATAAATAATTATGTATAAATATATTGATATGTAAAATATAAATGAATTTCAAAGCATTTTCAATACACTATAAAAAATACAATGTAAGAAATTTTTTTTAATTTTTTTTTATTAGACTAAATCATGTCTCTCTACACTGTTAAAAATCTGCTTCATTTTGCTGCAACGCACTCCACCGCTTATATATAATATCTCTTTTCCAACCAATGAGAAAGCTCCATTTCACGGCCAAGTAACCGTTTTCTATACAAGCAGGGGAGTGCGTTGCAGCAAAATGCAGCAGATTTTTAACAGTGTACAAATAACAAAAAACTTGAAGTGAACTATCCTTGAAGTAATACAACGTATCTACGTACAAAAGACATTCATTTGTTTCATTGTGTATTGTTTATTTCTCCCACTTCATAATATCATGTAATATCAACATAAGGTTTAACATTTGTCTTTCGAATAGCATTTTAATTGAGTACAAAAAAAGTTTAGTAAATTCCAAGTGATCCATATTCAAAAGAAACTTAAAACCTATTCAAAAATTTTAACGCTAATTTAAAAAAAATATTTAATTCTTCTCAAATGAAATCCCAAATGAAATTCACCCTTAAAATTACTTGGGTACATTTTACTTACACCTAGAATAGCTGTTGACTTGTTTTCACAAATACTGTACCCTTTTTTCCTTATCTTAACCAATATGCAATGTGCAACTTCTAAAATATTGATCACAGTGTTTATCACTATTGAAATCGTAAGCATTCCTGAAAATAAAATCCACAGGAAATAAAATCTGCATCACACAAGAATTCACAGACTAATGTGCATTTTATCGGAAATGAGATAAGAAACCTGACTTTTAGAAAAATTTCAATTTTGTCTTTACCGAAGGGAGCATCGCTTTTAATTCAACTGGTACGAAATTTTGTATTTTTTCTGAAAAACGAAATACACAAAGCAAACGCATTGCTATCATTACTTCCTTACGAGTTTTTGTATTTAAATACAGAAGTATTTTCAAATAATATTTTTTTTCAATCAGGTTTTTAAAAATATACATAAAGATACGTTGTGTAGAAAGAGCATTGCGAATAACCGTGAATTTTGCACAAAAATATATTTGATTTAAATGATAGGCTTGGTTAATATAAACCAAATATATTAGTAGTATGAATCTAACAATATGGCTAATTTTCACTTTTCTTATGTAAACGAAATTTTACTATCAATGTGAATGTTTATAGCCCCTGATATTTGGGTTCTTCTTTAAATTTGTGTGTGATAGGTATTGCAAACTGTCTTAAAAGAGATTTTTTTTGGAAATATTTTCTAAACACTGCAATTGTTTTTTTCTGTTTTAATATTTTCTCTCTGGGCGTATATGTTTTATTTTTCGTCTTAAAATTATCTACGTAGTGTGTGAATTTTTTATGTCTTATATTTGTATTGCCCTATATAAAAAAAGTATAAACAATGAGGAATGACCAACGAATACTTTGAAATCTTTCGTAATAATTCCTATAGATTAAATTTATAAATCAACAGTCCATAATTATTCTTTCTATATTTATACTTCAGAATTCCAAACAAATGTTTTCCATGTTCTTAACATTATAGTCCAAAAACTTACAAAATTTGTGTTGTCAAATATCTATTGAAAAGAATATAAATGCTATTTTGCAAAAATAGTAGCATGAATAAAATAATCGGTTTACAAAAATTTTATTTTAATTTATGAAAGAAATATAAGAACAATAACATTTCTTCTGCTTTCTAAATAAAAACAAATGAATAATAAGATATTTATTCACATTAGCAAAATAATAATCCCTGCTTATTTTAAATCTTAAACTGGTAGTTGATTTCAAAACGGCTCTTTTGTGCTTTGAATATCGACCGTGGTTGCCATTAAACTTTAAAGCGCAAATTTTGCATTCGCACTTTTTCTTTTGTCTTACTGATTATTTTCCTGTGTTCAACAGATCTTCAGTCTCTTTAAATGCTATTCAATTGTTGTTTGATAGTGAAAAACTATTTGCATTACACAGAATTGCAAACTAATTGTTATTTAGTACAATTGTTATTTAGCAAACTTATAGTTAGTTTATTCAACACAGGCTTGTTCTCACGAAAAACAACATACTGCTAATGCTAGGAAACTAAAAAATGTTTACTATTAAGTGGTCAATGAACATTACCAGCGTGCACAAATCTTTGTTGTCCAATATAGATCGCAAGCCTTCAAACAAGAAATTCGTCTTTTTTTTTCGTGCATTTGCATTTTCTTTTATGGTTCTGTACGTTATGCTAGTGTTTCGATCAATTGCAAAGTAACAAAAGCAAGGACCTTTTTTTTAAATAAAATGGCTGGACATATGTTTGTCGTATAAACTAGCAATAAATTGCAAATTATTGTAACTTGAATCAAAATATTTTCATTCCATATCTTTGTACTATAAGATACTATAATACGATAGTAGTCTGATACATAAAATATGTAAAATGGTGAGAGAAAATAAGAATTAATGTGAGGTTATACCATTTGATTCAAAAGTAATGGTTATTATTTATAGTATTTTTTCCTTCAAGTTAGTTTTTAAAAAAATAATTTTCTATAACTCTTATAAAGTAAATTAATATTGCACTACATTCAGAAAAAGTTCACAAGATATAACAGCAATGTTATATAATAACATTATTATCTTTGTTATTTTATATTTTACGGAAAAGAAAGCATCTGAAAATAATCTATATTTAAAATAGTTATAATGCCTATAATATTTGATTGTTGATATCTCAAATGGATAATAATACTCTCAATAGTAAAATCCCCATAAATCAAATAAATTTATTTTCATAAATAAACAAGAATATGAAGGTTACAATAAATTTTTTTGTAAAAATATAATCTTTTTTATCATTTAAAAAAAAAAAAACATGATTCCAAATTCATCTGCTCTAACCTATAAAATCTTAATAAACATATAACATACAAAAACACATAGATCATTACAAAGTCTTCGTTCCATTCTACAGACAACCAGTGATTAATACAATTTCTGTGTGTTACAACGCACAAATACTATTCAATCTTAATAGCATATATGTAATCTATAAATAACTTGAAGGTATAGGAATCTAAGAGCACAAGCAATCAGGCAAAATGACGCCAAAAAATAGTATTTTTCAGCTGAATTATAAAATTTCTTTTGTTTTCAAATAAAAAATCATAATACCATTAAATGTACTTCTAAGAATTCCATGCATTAGGCGATAATGAATTAAAATTCTTCATAGGAACATTAATAAGTAGTATTCTTAATAAACAAGTTATTTAAAAATTAGAGACTTTATACCCAGCAACTTTTAATAACATATATGAATTAAAAACGTATTCAAATTTTCAGAAAAATTCTGTCCGAAATCGCAGACAGAAACGAAACCAAAAGAGAAACTTAATTTTTTTAATCTATCTATATTCATAAGAGTTAAATTATGTTTTTAAGTAAGAATAAATGATATTAGAACTTCCAAATAATAGATGTGGCTTAAACATATTAAGGAATAAATTAAACATTTAATATCTGTTGAATTGGGAGACGAAATTACTTTGCACCAAAAATTTTTATTTTTTTCTTTAAAATTCAATTTACTTTCTTTAATTATGCATTTTCTTACATATTTTTAGCATACAGAATTCAGATTATTAAAATGTAATATAATTTAAAAACAAATCAAGCTGCAATTCTTACACAAATTAATATTTGATAATTTTCCAACAGAATAAATGAAACATTACATATTGTACTCATTTTTTAATAATGAAAAACAAAGGTTAATAACACCTAACATGTAAGATACATGGTTAAATTAAGCTCAGAAGAAAAGCATTTTATAAAACTTTTCTTAGCGTTTCTTTTGGTTTTCTTAAGCAAACATAGTAGCTAATGTCGTGAAAGTTCGTAAAACAGTCGCTGATGTGCACAAAAGATCAAATAAGGAACTTCTTTTTCTCACCACCCAGCCTTATTTTTCGATAAAGTATTCGGAAGCAATTGTTTGTCTCAAAAGAAAGCATCTAAAGTTGTCTCCGTGAAAACAATTTGAGACTTTGAAAGAAACAAATGATGTGCAGCCTTTGAAGAGAAAAATTAAAAAATATTGTATTTCTATATACATTTATTAAGAAATGAGTTTTAAATTACTTTAGAAATATATTTTTATAAGTATGCGATTTTTATAAGACGGATTTTTAAAGATATCTCGTTTATTTTACGTAAGAATAAATGATATTTACTTGAAAAATATTCATTTCATAGCAAAAAGATTTAAAAAAAAAAGAATTTTAATTCTAGGCCGAAATATGTTTGAAAATGGATTGAGGCACAGGAATATATATTTTCAAGCAGTCAAATGTATGACTATACAGTTTCAACATTATATTTGTCTCAATTTAAGATACACGAACATCTTACCGAATAAGTGGCGTAATAAAATTGAGAAAAGTGTCCGCTTAATGATTATGTGATTGAATTTAATAAGTAATCCATTTAGGCATACAGAAATTCAAAAATGAAATTTCCAGCACTTGTACACCATAACGAAACATTTTAAGAAAATATTATTAAATAAATAAAAAGTGTTTCTTTTTTTCACGATTAATAAATTTTCTATTAACAATTTTTAATGCGAAATTTTAACTATAAAAGATAACCACGCACTAAATGTTTTACTGCATTTTTTTGCAAAAAATATAATCTTGAAATCTCGTTATGCATATATACTTGATACATCTATTTTTTTTTGTAATAAGCATATTCACTAAAACGACATAATCAAGCATTTGCTTTTTTAGATTGGCGCTATTAATTATTTGTTTTAAACCTCACCAACATAATAACTCAAAACTCTTTGCTATCTAAAAAAATGTTAATTGATTTCTGTGAAATAATTGAATTAGAATCTAAAATTAAAAGGAAATTAAAAGATTAGAAAAAATGAAATAAAATCATTTAATTATTTTTGTTTCGGCATTTACGTTATTCTAATATAACATAAGCGAACTGTACTTGGTACCAATAAATTTCGCGCATTCTCTTGCCGAAAACTTTATAATCGTATTTTTGTGCATTTTAATATTTATTAACATCAAATAATTTTACATATTCGCTAAGTTTACGATTTCGAAACGTATAATATGGTGCTTTTTTACAAGATTCATTTGATAAAAAACATTGTGTAGCCATAAAAAACAAATGTGTTTTCATACATATAATGTTATAAATGTTATTGGAATAATTTAAAGAATTGTTAGCTAATTTCAGATAAGTTAAAGTAATATTATTTTTCTTTTACTAACGATTCCATTTGGTCTGTAAAATGTTGCAGTGAATTTCATTAAAAAAAAAAGAATAATGAAATAGACAGTAATTTTCTCTTCAAATTTCAATTTAACTGTTTAATGCAAAAATTTCTAAACAAGGGTATAATTTTTTTTTTACTATTTATATTTTCTTGTTAATTTCTTTCGCTTTAAATATACAATTTTTTTTATTGCAAGCGTGCAAGCTCTTTCTTAAATGAAATTAATGTAATATCATTCAACAATACATTAAACGCTATTGACTTGAATCTCGAGATTATACATATAGACACCATGAAAATATTCAGATCGCAGAAAATCCATCCCTTATATCTCAAAGAAGTAGTTTCCTTACATGAAGTATTTTATTGTAAGACAATTTTAGAGTAATATAAAACTCATTCCGCATTCACGGTAACTCTAGTAATGGTATTATTTGATGAAAAAGGCATTTTGCATGGAATATATTTAATATTATAAAGAACACCCAACATTATATTATATTCCATTGCGTAAGTTACGTGTGCAAAATGAGAAATTTATAATTAGTTGAATTACCCATTTTTAGGTACGTTTGTAAGTATATAAATACGTTGCACCGATAGTCGTTTGGTCCGTCCGACTGTCCTCATATAAAAGAGCAAAAATATCCAACCGAATCATTTAAAATTTAAAATATATAAATGCTGCATAATTTTTTTTAGTCTTGTTCCGCTTCTGTATTGTGATCTTGTAACATCGTCTTGGCGACAAACACAGCCCACGCCAATTATACGCCAATCGGCAATTTAGTGTAACCCTGCTCACGTTTTGTGTGACGCAGTGGATTGAGAGAAACGGTCTCTTAGCAATAAGCTCTAATGCTGAAACAAGCGACGACTCTTAGAAAATAAACATTCCATTAAATTTACAGTCAACTTGCTTTTTCTTTTTTAATTTAGTTTTTCTTTTTAATTTAGTACACCTCCGTACATTTTGGTCCTAGCGACCCGGAGGTATGAACGAGCCAGTGTCTTTTCTATTGAATTAAATATTGAATTTATCGAATTTCGTCAACAAGATGAATAATGTCGGAAACTGAAATAACATCGTTAAACAGAAGGCGAGGGAATATCAAGGCCCAAGTCACTAAAATATTTAACGCAACGGATGGAAAAACATTTAATTTATCCGAATGGAAAGCTCACCTGGACTTACTGTCGAAAACAGAAGAAAAGTTTGAAGCTCTTAAACTAGAGTATTATAGATTAATAGAGGAAGAAAAGTTGGAAGAAACTGAAAAAACACTCAGTCAACTGGACGAGGATATTCTAAAACTAGAGGTAAGCTTAAAATCTTATCTTAATGCTTATTATGAAAATACTGATTCAAATAAAAAATCCATTGAACAGGACCAAGCTAAAACATCTAGCATTAAGCTACCTAGGGTCATATTGCCGGTTTTTAGGGGCAGAATTGAAGAATGGTCCGTATTTAAAAGTACTTTTAATGAGCTTATTAATGATAATTCAAATTTAAAAATAATGAAAAATTATTTTATTTGCGTTCTGCTTTGACTGGTGAAGCGAGGAGTTTGCTTACACCAGATGAAAATTATGTTTCACTTTTCAATGCGTTAGAACAAAGATACGAGAATAAAAGAGTTATGGTAGATTGTCATATAAAGAATATTTTAAATCTTTGTGTAATTAAACAGGAATCCGCTAAGGATCTCCGCATTTTATTGGATAACGTGAAGAAAAATTTAAGGGCTTTAAAGATCTTAAAGTATGATAGAGATAATTTCTCGAACGCAATTTTGCTGAATATTATTCTAAATAAACTAGATAACGAAACTCGTAAACAATACGAACTAACATTAAAGGATAATGAATTGCCTAATTTTGATGAATTTTTAGAATTTCTTGAGCGAAGATGTCAAATCTTAAATAGTATAAGTTCTAACGTATCCTCTAAATATACTGAAAAATCCTTATTTATAAAAACAAACAAACCTCAAAGTAAATTTTGCGTAATCTGTAAAATCGAAAACCACCCCTTATATCATTGTGTTAAATATAAAAACATGAAGTTAAGTGAGCGAATTAACCTTGTTAAGAAAAATAAACTTTGCTTCAATTGTTTAAGTTCAGCCCACCTCATTAATTATTGTAATTCAAAAAGCACTTGTCATGTTTGCAAGAGCGCAAGCCATCATTCATCATTACATAACTATACAACACCAGTAAACAATCCTATAATCAATCTCCCAATACATGAAACAATAAATAGCAATTTTGTTTCGGAAGATTTATCACAAAACGAAACTACTGCTCATTCATTTTTTTCGTATGAAAATGATAATAATAAATCTGTTTTAATTAGCACTGCAATAATTTATTTGACAGATGTAAATGGCATCAAAATTCCTTTCAGGGCAATATTAGATTCCGCATCGCAGAATTGTTTTTGTACATTTAAAGCAGCACAAATATTAGGCTTGAAAAAAAGAGAAAATAAATATTCCTGTAAGTGGAATAAATAAATTGCCTGTTTACATTAAATCTAGAATCAAATCAAAGTTGTCAAATAAAATGAATAGTACCAGTTATGATATTGAGTTATTAATCGTTCCAAACATCTGTGAATTCACGCCCTCGAAAAAGATAAACATATCAGATTTAAAAATTCCAGCAAATATTTGTTTAACGGATAAAAAATTTAACATTCCAAGCAGTGTGGAGATAATTATCGGTGCTGAACTGTATTTTTCTCTTTTAAATGAAGAAAAAATAAAGTTAGGCAATAATTTATATTTGCAATCAAGTATTTTCGGTTATATTGTATCTGGTTGTATTTATGACAAAACAGTAAATAATAATAATACTAATTATTGTTTCTTAACAAAAAAATCTTGAAATACTTAATGACACTTTGAAGTCTTTCTGGGAAATTGAAGAAGTACAAAATTTAAAACCCTTTAACAGTGAAGAATTAGAATATTGTAATGATCACTTCGATAAAACGCACTTCAGAAAACCGGATGGTAGATTTGTGGTCACGATGCCGTTTAAACCACAGGTTTTAGAACCCGATTTGGGAAATTCCAAAAATCTTGCTTTGAAAAGATTAAAATCTCTGTGGCAACGTTTAGATCGAGATCCTGTTATTAAAAACTTATACACAGAATTTATTAAAGAATATAGAGATTTAAATCACATGCATGAAATAAAAGAAAACACGAACTTTAATGATGGCTATTACTTACCACATTACGGCGTTTTACGACCCTCTAGTAAAACCACAAAACTACGCGTCGTTTTTGACGCTAGTGCCAAGTCAACCAACGGAAAATCTTTGAACGATTTATTATGTAAGGGTGGAGTTCTGCAAGATGATCTTTTTTCGATATTAATTAGATTTAGAAAGCATATTTATGCTTTTACTGCTGATATTAAACAAATGTTTAGGATGATAGAAATAAATCCATCCCAGTACAAATATTTAAAAATTTTGTGGAAAGACAGTATGTCATCCCCGGTTAAGGTATTTCAGCTAACAACAGTTTCGTATGGAACATCTTGTGCTCCCTACTTAGCCACTAAAGTATTACAACAATTAGCTCTAGATGAGAAAAAGGAATTCCCGTTAGCATCGAAAATCGTTTTGAAGGACTTTTATATGGATGATTGCCTATCGGGCTCATCCAATTTAGAAGAATTCAGATTAATGAAATCGCAATTAACAGAACTCTTCCTAAAGGGAGGGATGGTTTTACACAAATGGTGTACCAATGAGGTCCAATCTACTGATAATCACATGTTTCCCCTGGACAGAAATACTGAAGAAATAACTGTTAAAACATTACGGATGTTGTGGAACAGTTTCAATGATACGTTTAGGTATAAAGTTAACATCAACACAAGGAGTGATTTCACAAAAAGAAATGTACTTTCGCAAATTGCCCGCATTTATGATCCTCTCGGTCTCTTAGGGCCAGTGATTACTAAAGCAAAAATATTCATGCAGGAGCTATGGCTTCTTAAAATAGAGTGGAATGAGAAGCTGCCCTCTCATGTTGCCAAACAATGGGAAACCTTCCTCGAAAGTCTTAAAGAATTGGAATCCATTGAAGTGCCAAGATGCTTCCTAGCTGTGAACCAATCAGTGGTGCTAAATGGTTTCGCAGATGCGTCTTCCAAGGCTTATGGCGCAGTGATATACATGCAAACATCTAATTCTAGTGAAACCATCAGTCACGTATTGTGTAGTAAATCCCGCGTGTGTCCAACCAAGGTAATAACGGTGCCACGTCTCGAACTGTCAGCATGTCTTCTTCTGGCTAAACGCACTAACAAGGTCTTAAATTCATTAGACAAACAAATAGCTTCAGTCAATTTGTTTTCTGATTCAACTATTGCTTTAGCTTGGATAGACACTTCTCCTCATCTCCTGAAAACGTTTGTGGGAAACCGCGTTGTGCAAATTAAGGAACAAACTAAGAACTTTCCATGGTTTCATATTCCGTCAGAACACAATCCAGCTGACTTGATATCAAGAGGTGCAAGTGTGGAAACCTGTCTTCTAACCAGTTGTGGTGGCATGGCCCGCCTCTTTCAATTCTTGAAGAAACAATAGCAAAAACTGACTCTAATATAAGTGACATTAAAGATGAACATTATTCTAGTGAGCTTAAAGCTCCCAGCAACTTGACATTCGCTATTCATACTGACTCTAATTTCTGTGATAATTTAATTAATCTTAGCAATAATTTCCAAAAATTAATTAGAATTTTAGCTTATATTTTCAGATTCATACATAAATGTAAAAAATTAACATCTGCAACCGGTCCTCTGTTGCTGGAGGAATTAAAGAGAGCCGAGAATTATTTAATAACAGATATACAGGTAAAGTATTTCAAATATGAAATTTCGGCCCTCCAAGCGGGATCTTCGGTTCATCGCGCAAGTAAGTTAAAATTCTTAAATCCCTTTTTAGATGGAGATAGCTTATTGAGGGTTGGAGGAAGACTAGCAAAATCAAATTTGAATTTTGACCATAAACACCCCATTATACTTCCGGCGATTTGTCGCTTGACGAAATTAATTTTTCAATATTATCATAAACGAGATTTTCATGTAGGACCCCAAGCTCTTTTGAACACTGTGCGTCAAAAATATTGGCCGCTTGGTGGCAGAAATATTTCGCGTAAAATTGTACATGAGTGTTTACAATGCTTTAAAATTAAACCTATAACGGCTAGTCAAATGATGGGGGATCTCCCTCCTGAAAGAATAGTGCCCAGTTCCCCATTTTCAAATGTGGGATTAGATTTAAGTGGGCCTTTTGAAATAAAATATAAAGGTCAAAGAAAGGGTACTTTTCAGAAAATCTATGTTGCCATATTTGTATGTATGGTCACTAAAGCTGTGCACTTGGATTTTGTCTCAGATTTGACATCCGAGGCTAAAATAGCGACTCTAAAAAGATTCTTCGCTCGTCTTGGGAAAAGCTCTGTAATCTTTAGCGACAATGCTACAAATTTCGTTGGGGCTTCAGCAGAACTAAAACTTTTACGCAGACTTGTTACGAGTGATGAAGTTTAGAACTTTTTAGCTTCTGAAGGTATTAACTGGAAGTTCTTCCCTCCTAGGGCGCCAAATTTTGGTGGCCTTTGGGAGGCAGGAGTCAAATCTTTCAAATACCACTTAAAAAGAGCTGTGGGCTCAGCTCATCTCACGATCGAGGAATTCCTGACAGTTATCACACAGATAGAGGCTATTTTAAATTCGCGACCACTTTGTCCTTTGTCAACAGATCCTGAGGATCTTCAGGTGTTGACTCCTGGTCACTTCCTCATAGGAAAGCCTCTTAATTTAATTCCAGAACCCAATTTAAGTGAGGTCAAAGATAATTTGCTAAATAAATGGCAAAGGACTCAAACATTAACGCCGTTAATATGGAAACGTTGGCAGAATAATTATCTGAGCCAGTTACAAGAAAGAAACAAGTGGCTATTTAAAAGGCCTAATATTCTGCCAGAAATGCTAGTTTTGCTTTAGGACTCACAACTACCCATTTGCACTTGGTCACTAGGCCGCATTAATAAGGTATTCCCAGGCGCGGACGGGATAGTCAGGGTTAGGGTGGAGCGAAAAAATTTTTTTTTTGAAAATCAAAAACGGGTAGGTGCCAAAAGTTGCCTTTATACTAGTACATCAACTGTGTGAAATTTTACCGCTGAAAAAAAAATGGCTTGAGTCTGCGCTTTTGCTCCAAAAATCGAAATTTTGGGTAAAATTTGTCATTTTTTACATTTTTTCAAAAAAATTAAAAAATTCCTACAGAGCTGGTTAGTATTTAAAATTGTTGCTTAGACCTTTATATTTATCTGCTTAACATATTTAAACTATAAAACAATATGTTTATTCCCTATAGCTGGAGCAAAACAGACAACTTTTAGTAAGAAAACAGCATTACCACTCTATTGGGTCATACAACGAATTATTGTTTTTAATACAGTTCTTGTTTTCAAAACTACCTTGGACATGCGTCGTGGAGGTGGCTATATTTCCTATAGCACCCGGCCCAACTATTCGATCATCTTAGTACAGTGTTTTATTTATACATTGATTTGTGATTTTCTTTATAAAAATTTGGCATGTTTTCGATGCTTCCACCTTGTTCATCTGTTCTTTGCATCCACATGCTGCTGTAACTATCTTCATGTATATTTTTACAGTTTATACAAAAAAATGACAAGCAGAGTAATGCATTGGAATATTATTAAAGGGATCTATTCGGCCATCTATTATATTTATCAAACTTACATTCAGTTGATGAATAGTGATTGGAAGTTCTGTTACCACAACATTTTTTCAATCAATTGAATTTTTTTTTACGTAATGATTTGCTTCAAAGATGATTTCAGATATTTCAACTATAAGTATGCCATCATTTATTCTACTTTTGCATTTTTTATATGTTGAGAAGCGAGCTGTTTCATGTGATGGTGATCGTCAGAGAGAATTGCAATGAAAATTTGTTCTCCATGTGTAAAGCAACCGCTTCTGTAAATAACTTTTTTTTGCATTAGTTTCATGCCGTTTTCTAAGTGTTTTCGTATCTAGGTAATTTCCTATTAACTTTTAGATCCCCTTTTTATGAGCGGACAACATTTGATAGTGAAATGTCCTGGGCATAAACTTATAATGCATAGTACTTTATGAGGGAATGTACGGATTCTAATCGACTATAAGTGCTCATTTAAAATTAGGAGAATTTTATTTGTAACTGTGAACCATTTTGCATGGGGTAAGCTTAGAATTGTGTATAATATTGAATCATTCGCTACTTCAACTCCAGTGAATTTCCTCTGCGTCAATTATTTGAGAAGTCGATATAAAACGTTCTAAGCTACATGGATTCACCGGATCAATAAGGAAAATCTTTGTCAGCGTACTATTCACTTCCTATTGCAATTTTTTTTTATAAAATAGAGAATAATTTTGAAAAATTATTTTCTCAAATTGAGAAAAAGATACTCAGAACAGACTAGAAATTTCTGTCGGAGATTGCAAAGCTATATAAACTGAAAACTATTTCTCAGAAAGAATGGGGAATAGGAATTTAGAAAACATCTCACACAAAAGACAGCTCATAAAGTTAATAAAATATTCCGCTTTATATAAGCACAGATTGTCAATCAGCGTTGATATGTTCACTCACAAAATGTATAATCCAAGTTTATACCGCGGGATGTTTTATACCAAATGTACTACATACCTAAATAATAGATCTAAAATCTTATTAGAAATTACTAGACTACGGAACAATACAGGAAACGACATAAAGCATACTAAAACTTCTTTAGAAATATTGTTGTTTTACAACAAGTAGTTTTTGCAAATTTTGTTTGGAATCCTCTGTGACAATCGTTATAATATTAAACAGCTAGCTTCTCAGCATATATTCAATGTAATAGGTTCAATAAATGATGACATACTAGAAATTAAATTCATACAATCAATTTTTAGGCAAATCATTGCATATAAAATGCAATTGATTGAAAGAATGCTGTGATAACAAAACTTCCAATCATAATGTATTAATTGCATAAAATTTTAATGAAGATAATAGACTGCTGAAGAGGTTCAATTAAGAACATACCCAATACATTGCTCAGCTTCTGTTCTGTTATACATGGTATAAGAATATACGTGCAGCAGGTCACACCAGCATGATCCAAATCATCCAAAGTCAGTGAATATAAAGAAGAGATAAATTACTTTGATATATAGAAAACTTATACTCGTCTTCGGGAAAAAAATAACAATTCAATATATACATAAAACACTGGGCCTAGATGATTGGATGGTGGAGACGGGTGGGATAATGCAACCACCTCTATGAGTTATATACACAGTAGTTTTAAAAGCAACTAGGTAAGAAATGCATTCAAAACAACATTTCGTTGTATGCTCCAATAGAGAGGTTAACGCTGATTTTTCACAAAAAGTTGTCAGATTTGCTCCAATTATACAGACTACAGATATTGTTTTATATTTTAAATATGTTAAGCAGATAAATATAAATATCTAAGCAACACCTTTAAATACTAACCAGCTCTGTAGGAATTTTTTAATTTTTTTGAAAAAATGTCAAAAAATGACAAATTTTACCCAAAATTTCGATTTTTGGAGCAAAAGCGCAGACTCAAGCCATTTTTTTTCAGCGGTAAAATTTCACACAGTTGATGTACTAGTATAAAGGCAACTTTTGGCACCTACCCGTTTTTGATTTTCAAAAAAAATTTTTTTTCGCTCCACCCTAGTCAGGGTAGTTGAAGTTCGTACCGCTAAGGGTAATTTTAAACGACCTATTTCAAAAATAAGTATATTACCCATTGAGGACAACATCATAGATCTTAAACCTGAAATGTGCTTTATTATGTATTAATTTTTCATGTATTATTTGTGTTTATTTATTTTATTTATTTATTTTTGCTTATAATTTGTATCATGTTCTGTTATTACTTGTATTGCATATGTATCTTGAAATATAAAAACATTTCAACGCCGGGCGGGATGTTCCGCTTCTGTATTGTGATCTTGTAACATCGCCTTGGCGACAAACACAGCCCACGCCAATTATACGCCAATCGGCAATTTAGTGTAACCCTGCTCACGTGTTGTGTGACGCAGTGGATTGAGAGAAACGGTCTCTTAGCAACAAGCTCTAATGCTGAAACAAGCGGCGACTCTTAGAAAATAAACATTCCATTAAATTTACAGTCTACTTGCTTTTTCTTTTTTAATTTAGTTTTTTTTTTTAATTTAGTACACCTCCGTACAAATCTCTTCAAATTTTATGAAAATAGGATGCATAGTTTCAATGTAAGGACAGTCAAAATTATCCCATTACTTTATGGTTAATGAGGAAAGTAGTTTCAAGTGTATTTTAATGGTTTTATACTCTTTCGAACATAATATAATTAATATTAATCGATGAAGTATATACTGAAATATAAATTTCTGTACAATTTGTTGTACAAAAAATATTTGTTATTAATTTACAGGGCCACACAAAAATATTCCGATCGATAGTGGTACATGGGGAAACATTGTTTGGTTTGCGTTTCCATTATATTAAACTATTTCATATTTTAGGAAATTATATACGTTGCTGAGGTTTACTACACTTTACTTCTTGTGTAACAGAAAGCAGATAGTATTATATTTCAGCTACTATACTGTATCCGAAGTACTGTATACTATTACACAAAGATGTCAATATTTTTAAATCTTCGCTATGGTAGGAACGCAACTCGTTTCCAACACTTGAAGTGCAACTTCCAATTTTTTATTTCAGAAATTATATATTATCATTTAAAAAAAATGCAGATAACAAAGTTTGTACGGGTAGCTTTATTTTTTCAAGTCTAATATCAGCATTTATTTTACAGAAAAATACATCTAATTTAAACCCATGAAATTACGCCTTTCTTAAGGACAGATTAGAAAATACTTCCACTGAAGAAATTCTTGGTCTGGAAATTACAGAACCCATACGTACAATACTAAAAAGTACTTATACAAAAAAAAAAAAAAAAAAAAAAAAAAAAAAAATCGTGTACATTTTAGATTTATATAATGGTAAAGCAAGTATTCTTTTATGTGTGAAACATCAGAAAGGAATATATGTGGCTAATTTGTGTTATACTTTATGTAAGTATTATTTGAACCCGGCAGAAGATGCACTTCCCACTGTAACTTTGGAGATCTCGCGACATGTTTGGTTCACCGCAATCACTTTCATGCAAAAAAATTACTATAAATTAGAAAATAAAAGTTTGATTATGAACAATAAGTGCATGAATTCATTAGGATATTACTTAAGAAAATTCTTTAGTAGACAAATCTTTTTTAATGTTTGATGATACACGTTGAATTTTTACATGGGAGATTGCACGGGTTGACTTGATCCTACAAATCAGTTTTATTGATAAAGCACAATCAATTAGAAAATTGACTAGAAAAATTTATTAAAAACGATACGTGCATTAATTCAATAAGAAAAGCGCATAAAACAATAGAAATACTTTAGAACAGAAAAATAAACAGCGAAGGATGTGGAATTTCTACCAATAATGGTTATGTGTGGAGGGGGGGGAGGCTGAATCACATCCTTACAAGATAGATTTCAAGAAATGTTTCTTTAACGCGAAGAAAGGATAGACAAATAAATATTTTGCCACACATACCAAGAGAAGTGTCAGAAATAAAGATAGTAAAAGGATGATTGTTTAAATATGTACATTTCGCTCGGGGATGCCGTTTTTCTCTGAATGAAGTGACTCGGTACTCCGTATGATTTCTCTAGGGTTAAATAGTTATCAAGTATCACCCAAATGTAGCCATTTGTGACAGTTGCATTAATTATAATTTCGGATTCTGATTCAATAAAAATTTTCTGTCATAAAAAAGCCAAGTATTTCTATTTCAAAATAGTAGTACTGAAGATAATTAACAAATATGATTTTTTATTTGTTTTCACTGGTTTTACACGCAATTAAATGTTTTTTTCAGTCTGAAATATAGGCATGACTACTGTTTTTATTTTCTTAGAATTTATAAGTAAAAAATAAAATTGTCGTCTAAATTAATTTATGAGAAAGCCGTTCCGAATATAGATTATGCACTTTCTATTAAACCAAAACAAAGAAAAATATTTCGTATTTATTCCATTACAGACTGCTAGATATTTTTATTTCGTGAAAATAATCTTTTCAAAACCAAATTCCTTCTGGAGCATTAATCATAAATTTCTTTGTTCTTGAACAAAATGTGAAACAATTTTATTTTTCGGCATTTAAGTAAATACAAATAAAAATTACCGAAGTATTTTCAATTTCGTAGAGTCATGTTTTTTATTATTTATAATATTTCGATAATATTATTCGTTGTGTTGTGTACTGCAGAATTATAATTAAAATATATAGATGTTTCTTATATTACAGATATTTGTTCACTAAACCATGAACAAATGCTATGAAGATATCTCAATTTATTCTCTTGTCGATATTTCAGAAATTTTAACTCTCATTTAATTTTACAAAAAAAAAAAAAAAAAAAAAAAAAAAAAATATATATATATATATATATATATATATATTTTCGGTAAATATTCCTGCTTAAATATAAGTATAAATAAACATTTTTATAAAATACATTTCGGTACGTGTCAGTTATGTGTTATTAAACATACAAATATCATATTTTGTATCAATTTTCTATTACATATTTGAAAACGATCTAACTAATGTGTTGCCTCTGTAGAAATAATGTTTTTTCCTGTTTATCTCACAAGAGTGACAGAAGTTTAAAAAAAAAGCATGTCATTTTAAAGTGACTAGAAATTATGTTCAACATTCAACTGTCCAAGGGAGAACGATTTTTGTTTTGCCATTATTAAGCTGTTTCCTTCCATTTATGTTATGCATTGTGTCTCTTTCCTTACTTTCATACATTAGGCCACTAGGACCTAATGTATTATGTTTACAGTGATCAACTTGAAAAAGTGGAATACTTAAAAGAAGTACTGCAATACAAAATAGCGGAAAACCATCATCCTTAGAAAGAACAGTAAAAAAATCTGTAAAAAAATTAATTGCATAAAAATTGTATTTTTCTTTATTTCTTCATTTGAATAATTAACAGAACATACGCATTAAACAACCTATCGGACCACCAGAATTTCAGAACCAACATATGGAACCAGAATTTAAATCATTTTGCAGTTTTTTTCCCTCTTATTATTTACCTAAAACGTGCGTACTATATTGTACCAAAGAATCTGAAAACGAACATCTACAATAAACAACTACTGACACTTGGAAGCAAAGAGCGAGAGGTTGGAATAATCACTGAAATATGTTTAGAAATATTTGGGACATTAAAAAATTCTGGTACAATCCACCTCCTTCTTTGACGAAAATAAGTTTAACAAAAACAACCGTGCAGACGATAGAGAAGAAGTTATTGGAAATAGTACGAACGGACATAAAAACCACCTGTCTTCATTTTTAACAATTAATGACATCCATATATTAGGAATAGTTCTTCATGCAAACTTGGGGTTGATCACATTCAATTCAGTGTCCAAAAATGCATAGAGTTTAATACATAAAACGGTATTTTTTACATTTTTAATCTGTGCTTATTAAGAATTGTATGGTTGTTTAATATTTTACCCCTTAAAATGATGATCTGATAAAATGGATAAATAAAGCAATCCAATTCGTCGGTTGGATATATTTGATGTCCAAAATTGAAGACATAAGCTCTCCTTTAAATGTTATTCATTTTTTCAAAGTTTTCTTGCGATTTCGTCTCATACTTAAACATATACTTTTTATGAATAGTTGATTCGTTTTTGAAGAAAAGATTTTTAACTCACCTTTGTTATCATTTTCTCGGACACTTGAAAGAAAAATAATGTTGGTCTTTTTTTTTACAATTTTTTTCAATATTTATACAAATTTAAACAAATGAAAAGAATATTTAAAGGAAAAACAAACGATTCAGTAAGTAACGAAGATTTAATTAATTTTATTTCGATTGATTCAATTTTATTCTGAGTCTTTTTTAAAAAGAAAAATATCATTTGTATTCATAGTTCTAAATCGCGATTTTAATTTTCAAATCAAAGAATTTTTCTGTTATGAAAGAATAAAATATCTACAAATCTAAATTAATATCTATGTTTTAAATCTTTCAATTTCAAATAAAAGACAATTTTAATTAAAATTCTCCTTTGAATAAAATTTTGTATTTATAAAATGCTGCGCATCAAGATTCCGAAATCATATTTTTATTCAAGCAAAAATCAGGACATGTTTATGATCTTCTGTTCAAAGGCAGAGGAAAGCTAAGTCTTAACGAAAAGCCTTATCGAAAAGGAGAAAAAGTTCGTTTGTTTCAGTAAGATTTAAAAATATTTAATAAAAGTATTCAAATTTTTCATTAAACCCCCAAAATTTCGAAAGATATAATATTGTGCACATTCTAACAAAAAACAAAATGAAGTTTTGCAATACTTCGTTATATATATAAATATTTCTATTAACTTTTCTCTTTAATAATACTTATTTCATAGAAAAAAATTAATGCAATAATTTTATACAGAAAATTAAATTTACACTTTATTGCTAAAAAATTGATTTTAGAATTTAATGTTACGTCACTGTACTTTCTTTTCTCTTGATATGTACTTTGATTTTTTATATTATAAAACCTATTTTATTAAATAAAATATATAATTGAAAATATGATTTTGATTAATATAAATTAAAATTAAAATTCCCTCCGGAGCAGTGCTTTATGCTTGTGGAGAAACGTGATAAAGTTTAAGTGGTTAAATTTTGCTGTAAGTGATAAATTCAATGACGTTGCTTTCAGTCTGCTTGAAAATTCAAACCTCATGTACGCTGAATTTGACTTTTCAGGAAGCATCTTTTGTTTCACTTATAAAGTGCTTAATCAGAAAATAAACTACCCCTGTGCTGTTATTACCTTTAATTTAACTGATTAAAATATGAAATATTATTAACGTATCAGAATAAAAATCGGAAAAGAATCAGTCTGATTTTCCATCACTCATGAACCTTGACTTAAAAGTGATCAATAAAAAATAAGCTGTATCAGGTCTAATTGGAATCTGCTGTAATTGTAGAAAAAACTACTTTTTTCAGGTGTTAATCCTGATTTATCTGATAAAGAGCATTCTAAACTTAATTTATAGAGCATTCTAAACTTAATGTCTTCCAGCGATAAAATTAAAGTTATTAGTTTATTAAACTGGAATTATTTAAATATTTTTATAAATTAGTGGTCCGCACATTAACCTCGTGTTCTTTACATGTTTACAGTCAGTTTTACTTTCCGGGACATTTTTCTTCATTTTGGTATTTAATTTATAATTTTTGATTAAATATTAAGACATGCTCAAAAGCAGAATTATTTGAAGTTTTTTTTAATATATTCATCGATATTTTTTCAATATATACAGATTTATATTCGCCATTCCTTTCAAATTAACTAGACATACTCAAATAAAGTATCGATTTTTAAATTTCAATGAAATTGTGCATATTGATAAAAAAAAAATGTACTATATTTTATGAAAAGTAAATAAATACATTTTTTCTATATTGGATGATTACCGAAACGTGATTTAACTACAAAGATTGAATACAGGGTGTCTAAAAAGTATTCAGAAAAAAATATTCAGAGCGTCTTCAATTCAGAAGATAATAAAAAACACTTAAATTTATTATAAATCTTAATATTGCCTATAACATTTTCATAGAAGCAATTCTTATGTTTATAGAAGCATTTCTTTCACCAGAATCACATTAAAAAAACAAACAATTCATGAAAATTTTACCGTATTAACGTAATTCTGATATTAAACAGTTCATATTAATCAGCTCTGGAAAATCAATTTATAAGCTCGTCAAAAATGGACAGATAAAATATTTATTCTGTGGTATTCTGTTTTAATTTAATTTTTGTTGCTCAAATTAGCACTTAATTTCGTAGTTTACCTGTGTTTGCAGCTCGAGCCGGCAGGGTTTCTTCATTTAGCAAATTATAAAATCTTAGTTTATCCTGATCATTTTTTAGTTTAAAGTTCAATGGGTTTACAACGAAGTTACTAGGAACAAGATTCGTAATATCAAGATGGTAATTAATAATAATAATAATAATAATAACTGATAATAATAACTGCTAAAATAAACCCGGTAAACAGTATCATAGTCGCCTTGTGTTTGAAAGTTTAGGCCACTTTGATTGAAATCTTCTAGAGTCGCTTTTTGTTCAAGATTACTCAATATTTATGTCCACCCATTTATATTAATATTTTTAGTCTTTATTAATGTACAGTCCTCATACGATTTAAAATTAATCAAAATAAAATTTTTAATAAATACATTTATTTTTAATATCCTATTTCAATATTTAGATGATAAAACAAGGACTGTGTTTACAACAAAATATTTTAACTCTTCCAATATCTCATATTCACTAATAATGGAGTATAAAATTTAAGAATATATAGCAAAAAAATAGTGCAACAAAAATTGCTAACCAGAAAATAATTATAGTTGGTTTTTAATTTGGAGTTTAACGAGATGACAGTGAAGAATTCGAAGCGGTATCCATTTGTATATATATATAGATACAGAGAGAGTGAGATATACGATATAACTACAACAGATTTAGGTTGGACGAGATTACATAACATATGGTTAGAAGTCGAACAATAACTACTAAGTTAAATCCTGTATTTAATATCGTACTCGCCTTTTATTTGAAGTTTAAGCCACTTTCACTATAGTCTAACTGAGAGCAAATTTTTGGTCAAGATCATTCAGTGTTCATTCCACATATTTTTATTAACCTTATATCAGATATCATTAGTATACAGTCCTTAGAAATTTCAACATTTAAGTTTAACTACTATTCTTAAATTATAAGAAAACAATTCTTAAATTCGACACATTTGAAACTGCTAAAGTTTTCCTCAAACAAGCACTAAATATTTAAAATTAAGTATAACTTATCCAAACAAAAAAAATCTCTTCGATAAATTTCTCTTAGAACGTGTATGTTCTTTTCCTTTCGCTAAATAATACGATATTAATTTTCATAAAATTCAGTTATGGTCTTAAATAAACTTCCTAAGATCGCTTAATTAAATAATATTAATCCAAATGTTTTCATTGAGAGCTTCTAAATGAGTATGCATATTTATCTTTCGGGAATTTTAAGGGTATATTTAAGATACTCTTAATTAATAGGAAATGACAACTCTTTAACTCATTAATTTCGTGAAAATTATTTTATATAAATCATGTGAAATTTAAATTTTATTCATGTGTAATTTTATATAACTTATGTAGAATATATATGATACTTTTAATAATAGTTTTATTCACGTTTCTGATTATAAAGTTATAAATGTTTTTAACTTAAGAATGTATGTAAAAAATCAAATAGTATAAACTAATGTATATATAATCCTTGTATGTAACGGTCTCACATTTGGAGAATATACAGTTAAGACAATTGGGTTAATATTAATGCAATAAACAAACAGGTTTTTAATTGGTCGGTAGTGTTAATCTGGCACTTTCATCGTCATCATGAAATGAATTTACAGGGAAACTTACAACAAGAGGATCAAGCCTGATAATCACAGATTTTCATATATTTTATATATGTTGCCGGGTAATGTCTCCTTAGTCGCAGATATACATCATTTTATACATAACGCTTCTTAGTTTTTGAAAAACAGAGTTGGGGAGGGGTCTCTAATATTATAATACAACTTAAATACTTTGTAATACAATTTTCATGTTTGCGTAACTAATTGGGTAAAGCGTTAGTTCATTGATTCGCTTATTGTTTGTATGATATCTATACTTGTAATTGAAATGTAATAAACACATTGTCAATAAAAATTTGTATATTAATGATAATTGAACGTATTTATTTTATATTTTTGTAATTAAACTGTTATATAAACGGTTAATTTATTAAAATGACTTATAAAATACATTTCATTTGTTATTTACCAATGCAAAGACACTGAATAATTGTGTCAATTTTAAAGAAACATTGTTTATGTATTGCCTTAATAAAGGATATGAATAAGATGAAAATACAGGATAATAGAAATATGCTATATTTGTTTTCTTCTTAACTGTATCATAAATACACTTGTAATTATAATTTAAATATTTCAATTAAAAAATAAAAGTGTACATTGATTACAATTTGAATATTTAAATTTTTATTTAGCGTTTTTTTATTCTTATTAAATTTTTCTAATAATTTATTTTTTTTAGTTGGATCTATTATGATTAGCAAAATTCCAAAATCTTTTGGGACGCTTTTTAGTTGTGGCAAGAATAAAAATAAATGCAAAAATAAGATAAAAGTGAACTCAAAATAATTGAAAGCGAAGCGTATACGTATTACAAAATTAAAAGTATTTAATATATAAACAAGTATGAAAAATCATGCGTTAAGCACAGATTATGAAGCACTTTCCAACACTTAATGAAATCTTTAACAAAACTTTGTTATTTAGGGAAATAATAATGTATAGCCAAATATACCCAAATATGTATTCCAGTACTTTTGAATAGCCCTGTATTTCATATGTCAGTTGGTATAATGGGAAAATTTAGTTTAGCAAGAAAATACCCAGTAGCTTGAAATTTCTTTTTCAGCAATTCATACTATTAGATGAAAACATACTTGAATACTTTTGTTCAGCCCTGTAGTTTACATTGAACCTTTATTACACGTCAGCATTAGGCTAAAATTTATTGTAAACTAAAACACTTTTAAAACAACTGAAATCACATTCTCATAAATCATCATTCATAGGCGTCCATGTACCGAATTCTTTGCGTGGCCCTGTATATCCTTTCATCTATATTCTGCAAATATTTCTCAGTAAATTGAATGAAGCTCAGCGTAAAAATGCACAGCTTATTTAAGAACCACGTTTAAATAATTTACGCTCATATTCAGTAACGTTGGTGAGCTCTTTTGGGTAGCCCTGTATATCAACTATAACATTTATAAACACCATATAATGTACATATATTTAGCGAAATATAAACGCGCTTATCATAATTAAAATGCATTTCATCCCTCCGTCAGCCATCATCGGATACATATACGACACTTCGGAAAGAATATACTATTTATAATCTTTTGTCTGGCCCTATAAATACTATGTACTTCATATTATGCAAGACAGTAGCGTATAATTTGTATTAAGCTTCGGTGACATATGTCAATTTTATTATAAATGAAAAAGCTTAATATATTTAAAATATGTCACACACATTTCC
The DNA here is from genome assembly GCA_964019185.1 of Maratus speculifer. Classification (NCBI taxonomy): domain Eukaryota; kingdom Metazoa; phylum Arthropoda; class Arachnida; order Araneae; family Salticidae; genus Maratus; species Maratus speculifer. Next base: position 160,161,438 of record OZ025294.1, on the reverse strand, counting down.
CCCTTTTACCCTTATCTAATTTAATTTTTTTGTGTGGCCCTGTAAATGAATAATAGCTACATTTTCACCTTATATTTTATAGAATGCATATTTTAATATGTTTGACAGGGTATAACATCTTTAAAATTCCTTTGAAACGATTTTTCCCCATAGGCCGTAATGTAATGGGAAACTTTTGATTCACCCTGTAGATAAACTAATTATGGTAGAAACTTCATTTTCGATAGGACTTGTGCTAGGGTAAATGTCAATAACGTCCTAAAATTTCATGGCAATCCGAGTATATTAACGATTTTTCCCCACAGGCCGTAATGTAATGGGAAACTTTTGATTCTCTCTGTAGATAAACTAATCATAGTAGATACTTCATTTTCACTTGGGTTCGTCCCAGGGTAAACCTCAATAACGTCCTAAAATTTCATGGCAATCCGAGTATATTAACCATTTTCCCGATAGGCCGTAATGTAATGGGAAACTTTTGATTCGCCCTGTAGATAAACTAATCATGGTAGAAACTTCATTTTCAATAGGGTTTGTGCTAAGGTAAACACCAATAACGTCCTAAAATTTCATGGCAATCCGAGTATATTAACGATTTTTCCCCATAGGCCGTAATGTAATGGGAAACTTTTGATTCTCTCTGAAACTAATCATGGTAGATACTTCATTTTCAGTAGAGTTTGTGCTAGGTTAAACACCAATAACGTATAAAAGTTTCGTAGGAATCCGAGTATATTTACGGGAGTTAGAGCGCGAGCAGACGGCCATAAGCACTTTTCAACTTTGTTGGAAAGTGCTTAAAAGGTGTTGTAATTTAATTGTTGATACTTTTCAAAATAAATATGCCTTTTAATTTGAAAATAGTGCAGTATTATGTTCGTACCAACTTCCAATTAAAGCAATATATAAATGTTTTTCTTTAAATTCACGAATTGATACAATTGTTAGGTACCATTACATCGACAAAAAATATATAAATTAAATGTACAAGTATTTTTTTAATTATAAATTTAAAGAATATATGAAATGTACTTGAAAAGTCATTAAAAAATGTTTTATGCTGTTTTATATAACACTTTTGTTATAATTAAAAATACATAGTTTAAAATTATAATTGATACGCAACTTTTAAATAAAAATGAGCTTATTAAATTATAATGAAAGGCATATTTGTGAAAAACAAAATAAGAAAAACAAGCATAGCGCGTTCCGGGATTGAACCCGAGGCCCGCAGATCAAAGAAATAACGGTCTACCGAAAAAGCTACGACAATCTAAATATCGCATTTCAAATTATGTATTGATGTTGTGTTACAATATTAGGCCCTTAACTTTTTCGTCTCCCTGTTTTTCAAGGAATAAGGAGCGCTGTATAAAAATCAGTTGAACTTGTGACGAAGGACCTCTACCCAACAATATATATAAGAATAATCAACATCTGTAATATCAAGGTTTACTCTCTCCTTTTTAGTGTTAGATCAAATGACAGTTTTGTTCTGCATCTAATTTAATAGTTAAAGTCTCACTGCAGGCCTGAGGAATATCAGTGATTCATAAGACACAGTTCGTGAATTGTTGGCCAAAAAATATACACATAAAATCTCTTTTTTATGTTTTATTAATAATGAAACAAATATTAGAAAAAAAATTGTTTTGTTTACAAAAATCTACATTATTATACTCACGAAATTTTAAATGTTTAAGTTTTACCAAGAATTGATTATATTCATTAAATCGGTAATTTTCAAAACCACATAAGTCAAGAATTTCCCAATTATGTTTATTTATTTATTTCGCAAATGCTTCCTTAAAGGTAAACCTATGATAATGATAATAACAGTGTAACTCATGTATTCCTTTCTTTTCAAACAATACCTTTAAATTTTCGTTCATTACTTAAAGGACTTAAGTTAGTTACTTAAGTGTTTTTGTATTCAATACCAGATGACGTTACAGTCGTAACATTTCATTTTCGCTTAAATCTATCATTACTACATATAGTAATGCAAAACATTTTTCTTTGTAACAATTATTGGTTCTTTGTTTTGGTATAAAAAATTAAATAAGTTTTATTTATATTTTAACTTGCATAATAAAGGCATTGCTAAGAAATGCTCAAAAGAGGTTTGATCTATGCTGTTGCATTATATTTAAAATAATATTGGACCGCATATTATGAATTTATATTTGATTAAGCACTTATACAAGAGATTTCACTATAATTCTGATCAATAATGGACTATAATAGCCGAGGAATTTATTCCGCTCTCAAACCCTATCAAACCTAATCATACCCTATTTTCGAAAGTGTCAATTAATACTTTAGGGTAGCATTCTGGAAGAGCATACGCCATTTTACCAGAACATATTTAGCTTGGCAATTACCACTATTGAAGATAATCCATTTATGAATAATGAATAATATGGTTACGCACCAAAATTAAATAAAAACATAAACATGTTCCCGTATAAATTCTATTTTCAATAATTTTAATCAAAAGTACACTTAATATGTCTGTTTTGTTCAAATTAAATTTCCCTTTAATCTCGTTTCTTACTAAAGCAGCATAAGTCAATAACAGGTTTTCTGTTATTATTAATTTTATTATTCATGAATTAAAAAAATATTCAATATACAATTATTAAAACACAAACTCTACAATCAGCCCGAAAAAATCCATAAAAACTCGTTTATTTGTGAGTACTTCAGATTTTCAAAAATTTATTAAAAGTTCTGATTCGTTGACTGATGTGGTTTTTAAAATGACTGTTTCAATTCGCAATGCTATTTAATATTCATTTGTAAAACTGTTATTTATGTTTGATTCATAAGCCAAACTGTTGATATTTTATACATAATAATTGCGCAGAAAAGTGGATTCAGGCTACTGAAAAAATATTCACCACTGTGAAAAACTTCTCGTTAGGAGCACCGTAATACTTAGCTATCATGGATATGTATACTATAAAATATGGAAATCATGTCATGTAATAGCGAATTCCGTAAAAGAAGCATCGTTATAACTCCAAAAATGATAATTACATTAACCAACAGTTGACTGCGTTGAATTAAGAATCTCATTTCCAATTAAAATATATCTTTGTATTGAAATTTGAACAAAATACAGTGTCATGTAATGTCGAAGAATGTGCAAAACAAGACTACAAATATCTCAACAACTAATGATCCGATCGACTTTATTCTTTATGCAAAATTTACGTTTTTTATTGTCTTTTACATCCACTCCACAAAATATTAAAAAAAACGAAAAATTTTATAGATCTTTCATCAGAACAAATATTTCGAGTGTCCGAAAAAAATAGTTCCGGCTATCGAAGTTACTGATAATAATAATGTTTCTTTTCATTGTTACATACTAAATACATACCAAATTTCAAGTCTCTATCATAATTTTTTCGGGAGATAGAACGTTTACAGACAGACAGACGGATAGACACACAGACAGACAAATGGACTGTAAAATGTTTATCCAAAAAAAGTGTTTCTCGGAATCTCCAGTGTCTGAAACGTGTATATCCGGCATTTTTTTTTCACTTTTCAAAATATTGATTCTAAGACTTACCCTATACTACATATGATGAGTGCGTAAAACAATTCAGTCTCTACAGGGTGAGTCATAAATATCGAAGCAATAAGCTATCTCATTAAATATTGCCCCTAAGCATATACTTCCAATTGCAAAGTTTCATAAAAAAAAAGGTAAAAGTTTTGATAAGATAAGTTGCAACTCCATGGGGGGGGTCTATTTTAAAAAATAAGATAATTAAATTCTTATGCAGCCCCCGTAGGATAAAAGTTATAAGATATAGGTTAGAAAAACCTTCCTCATCCAGTCCTGAATTAGTCACAAAAAATTGCATCTTCATATCTGCAAAATTTGCAGAGTTATAGGTGTTTAAATGATCCATCAGGTTTTAAGGGATTAGACACAATTTAAAATACGCGCATTTCAAGAAACAATGTTTAACAGTTCTAGAAAACATGCAAAAAAACATACCTTTTGAATTAGAATTTTGATTTTTTTTCTTTTTTTTGTGATGTTTAGTCGTATAATTTTCTAACGAAATCACAACCTAAAACTTCTCATAAAATTTATAAAAATTTCAAATGATTAGTATTGTTTTAAATGGCATAATTTAAAATCATTATAACTCGAAACTGGATTTCGGTCACTGGATTTCTTTTTTTTTCATTTAATTAAAGAGCAAAGTCTAATTTTAGTTCTGTTCCAGTTTTTTTTTTCCAATATTAATTTTAAACTATTGCAAATATCTATTTAAAAATTATTAACACATTTTTTAAAAACCCATATTTTCAAAAGTAAACATATTTTTTTAATGTGCCGGGCCAAAATTTATGTAAAGTAATTAAAAAAGACATTGTTCCAAGTTTGCACATTCTTTCTTGAACGGTTTTTGATTTTAATAATTTAAAGACGAGAAATACTGATGATTGTGAGGGGAAGACGGAACATTAGGCTGAAAAACACATTTCATCTTTAAAACAAAGTTTGGCTACTGATAAAATGTTTAAGTGCTGTTATAAAGTTGAAAGAGAAAAATAACTCTTTTCAGTAGATCAAACTTTCAATTTAGTTTGATTTTTGCTTTTTCCAGCTCCCTTCTGTACTGTTTCAGCCGTCAGTTATTTAAAACAATGCTTTTTCTAACATGCGATTAGAGCTTTTTCATAAATTTGGCTCTTACATTTTCAGTCTTTTTATCGTCCAGGAGAGGCTGATAAGAAAGACTGTATTCTGCTCCCAGTCCGGGTCTGAACCCGGACGACTGGCCGGCCGGGCTTCACGTATTTTTTTTATACCATATGTTGATTGCTTCTTTCTTCTTAGTTCTGCACGGGACGAAATTTCAATCGCGGTATCTGGTCCATACAATCCCGGGGGTATTGACTGATCTAATGCACATAAAATAAGTAAAATTTCGATCATTTATTTCAATCATTTTTACGAAAAACGCAAAGATTTTGAAATCGCCATTATTTTATATAAAAAAAAATTAAAATTCACTTTTTGGAGAATAGTATATTCAAAGGCTAAAAACTTAAATGCGGCAAAACCAGTGAATAATGCCTGTCTATGACGGAATCTTGTCTTAAAGGAAAAATGTGCTGATAATTGTAAAATGAATATAATTACACCTGAGAAAAAAGTAAAATACATTTACTTCACCTAAGTTTGGAAGTTGTCTATAACGTATTTATTTTTTTCGTATGTGATTCCGTCTAAAAGGTTTCACTGTATAGCATTTTTGAAAGGCTCCAATACATGGAAATGCATTAACGATATTAAACTATGAGTGAATCATTTACATATAAATATAGATTCATTGATAAAATAAATATATCACAGCCTTTGGCTCTTTTTTAATAGTAAAATATATAAATATGAAAAACGAAAAGATATAATATTCATTTTTCGTCATAACTCCTCCATAAGAAACAATTTATAAACATATCGAAGTAAAAAATACATGTTGTAATTCACGGCAGAGCAGGGCTATTATTTAAACATTCTCCAGGCCGAGTCGTGTTATGATTTTAATATTTTTCCAGACCGGAACAAACTTTCTTCACCAGACTTCGGCACCAGACATAAATATTTCGACCTGTGCAGAACTCTTTTCCAGATGTCAGTAGCAGATTTTCATACAAATTCAATTTAGCAAAAAATCTATATGCTGCAATATTTTATGTAAAAAAAAACACTATCTTAAATCGATTTTTATTACAGTGCAATTTGTGAATGCTCCCTATCTACCGATGAATTTGAGTCCAGATATCACCGTTTAGAAGCAGGGAAAAGAGATGTAAGTCAGGATTTTGAGGATTTTGGATTTTAGTATCTTAGTGGGATTTGTATATATAAAGATGCAATTTTTTGTGTCTAATTCAGGATTGGATAAGGAAGACTTTTCTAATTGAAATTTTTATATTACGGGGGCCGTATACAAACTTAAATTTCGTATTTTTTTTAAAATAGACCCCCCCCCCCCCTTCATGGAATTGCAACTTATCTAATCAAAAATGTCACATTTTTTTATGAAACTTTGCAATTGAAAATATGTACATAGGCGCAATATTTATAGAGGTAGCCTAGTGTTCCAATATTTAGGACTCAACCTGTATAATTAAAAGTAGGGAACGTTGTAATTCGGCTTTTGCCAGCTGCGATTCAATAACAGTGTACAACTGAAAAAAAAAATAGAATTTGATTTATTGGACAGGTACAAAAAACTTCATTAAGAAAATTAAAAAAGAAACTTTCTATTTTTGGCCTTTATTTGCACTATATGGCCAATATTTACCGGTCAGTTACAATTTTTTACGTTTTGTTAAATATCTTTAAAAATACATGAAGAATTATCAAATAACTCTAGGAGTATCAATCGAATCTATTAATCGTATATTTCCGTAAAGACTTCTTCTTGAAACTTTAAAAAAGGACCGACAACAAATTAAAAAGGAATTAATATTTTTTAAATAAGATTATAAAAGCTAATGTAGCAAAAGCGTGCAAATTGTATAAAAAGATTTAGATGGTTATTGTATTAAATCTGCTCATTTAAATGAGGATAGCATGATCACTCATGAAAAAATTTAAATTTTTTTAAAAAGAGTTCCAAATTTTGCCAAGTTTTCTTTATTGCAATTTTCAAAGCTTTAATATATACATATTACAAATCTTTTTTTCGCAAAAATTAATTTTTATACTATTTTAATTTCCTTTATAACAACATTCCGTACTTAGCTCAACTTATTAAATTAAAATCTTGTTTCCAGATGTAATCTATTAATCTTTATGGAAACGATATAAATTCTTAATTCGCCTTAAAAAACATTTCTTCCAATACGCGTAAATTAAAAAAATTGCTTTAAATTAAAAATGTTCTTAATTAAACTTTATTTATTAATATTCCAAATAAAACTAATTTTTTTTTCCTGTTTTTATCACCCCTTTTTAAGAAAGTCTTATTAAATTTATTCCAAAACCATACCTTTAAAAATATCATTATTTTTATTTATTTATTTATTTTATCTCATTCAAGTTTGATATTTGTTCATATCAATAAACTCATTTCTTTTCTTTTTCTCTTAAAATTAATTGTCTGTAAAAATATCGTCTGCAGGGTATTCGAAATTCTGAATTCAATTATAAATTAGATAAACAATAATATTTTAAAAATAAAATTTATCGTCTGAGTGAAATAAAAATCTCGACGCTGGACATGAATTATGTTTACATGGAAAAATGATGGTTAGAGAATAGAGAATTTTCTAGAAGTTTTTTTTTAGATTTAAGAAGGAATCCTGGAGGTGATGAGGGAGATTCTTTGCTTTTTCTTCGATGAGTACGTTAAGGAGGGCTTGTTGAAGAAATGATGGAATATTCTTTTCGATGTTTCGGTTCAAGACGGCTTGCAAAGGGAGCATTTTCCTCTCTATATGACAACAGTTTAATAAACTAACTTGCAGCACTCAATGTCTAATTTAATGAATCTTCTACATTTATTTATTTATGCTGTTTTTTTCCCTCGCTTTTTTTTAAAGGAACCAGTGAAGATAATTCGAGTTTCTCCTTAAAACGTCATATATATATATATATATATATATATATATATATATATATATATATATATATATATATATATATATATATGTTTTTTAGAATGCATAACAATCAACATTTTACACAATACCATGCCATGAGCGTAAAAAAAACAATAATTAAACGAAAAATGTACATGTTTACAAATAACATTGCGCTGTGCATATGCGAATTCAATGAAAATATAATGTGCACAATACATTAAGTAAATATATGGAGCAACTTTTGCGAAAGTCTCAAGCATATAACTTGTAAAATTCTGAAAATTATCGTCGATAGAATAATATCGAAATCTGTTATTCCCAAAACGAAAGAAAAGCATGAGTGGCTGCATCGAAATGCAGTAATACGTGCAATATTATGTGATTGCAAATAGTGTGTAACATATGCTATATTTGGATACAGCACCTCATCTTTTTAACAATTTTCAATGCTGTTGAAATGTGCTTATGCTTTAGGTTTTCTGGTCGTTTATCGGTGCTCTAACTATTGTAGATGTACTCGGACCACCATAAAATTTTTAGATGGTATTGACGTTTACCGTAGTACGAACTCTTTTGAAAATGAACTTTCAACTATGACTAGTTTATGTAACGGGATAATCAAAATTTTTCTCTTACATTATGGCCTATGGGAAAAAATCGTTTCAAATGTATTTTAAAGATGTTACAACCTGTCAAACATATTCAAATTTACATGCATCTGAGAAGTGCACTAAAATATGCATTCTGTAAATTATGCAGTAAAAATAGTAGTTATTGTTCATTTACAGGGCCACACAAAAGAATTCCATTACACAATAAATAAGAGAAGAATTTTTTGCGATATATTTTAATTATGTTAAACGATTTCACGGCCTATATCAATCAAATTGATATAAGTCGATGAGGCTTAATATTTCAAGCATAATATGAAGTGCATAGCAATTACAGGGACGCACAAAAAATTTCAAATAGTATATTCTATCCGAATTACTGTATATTATCGATGTAGGCTGATGTATGGATGAAATAATTTTTTAATTTTAATATGCGCTTTTATGTTTCACTAAATTTGTGTATACTATATGGTGTGTATAAATTGTATAGTTGATATACAGAATTACATAAAAGAGCCCGTAAAGTTTACTGAATATGAGTGTAATTTACTTAATGTGTTTTTAAAGGAAGTTTTGCATTTGAACGTTCAACTGCTTTCAGTTTACTAAGAAATGTTTGTAGACTGTAAATAAAATGATTACAGGGTTACGCAGAGTATTGGCTACATGGTCACAATTGGATGACAATTTCTTGAAATGTCATTTAAGTATTTTTAAGTGTATTTTTGTCAGAAAAATGCTGACGTATAATAAATGTACTAGGTAAACTTCAGGACTAAACAAAAGTATTTAAGTATGTTTCCATCTATTAATATAAATTGCTGAAAAAGAAATTTAAACCATTTAGACGTATTCTTGCTCAACAAAATTTTCCCATTATAAAGTATATATATTAACTGACAAACAAAATAGAGGGCTGTTCAAAAGTATTGGAAGGCATATTTGGCTACATACAAAAACACTTTATTTCCTTAAATATTTTTTAGGCAACAGCATTTACGGTTACGATGCTTAGCACAATTTTTTAGTCTTTATTACCCAAACTATGATGAAAAGTATTTTTTCAATGTTAAAATAAGCATTTATTTTTTTCTTACAATTAATTAAAAATTTATTATACTGTACATAGAATTTAACTTTAATGTTAATAAAATGGAAATTCTCCGTTTATTATTGTACAGATATATTTATTTGTTTAGATTAAAATCTTTTTTTTAAATTCTTTTAAACAGATTGGTTTGTAAGGTGTGAAAAGTACGTAACCACTAGCATACAATATGTTTTTTGACACATTAAGTATATTTTTAAGAGGATTTTTTAAAAAATATTCATTGATATATTTTTTAAAATATCATCATATATCATAAATTCATGAGATGTAGAATGATATTTATTTATTTTTTTTATCCTTGTATTTTGAAATATCTATCATACATTGCCTTCTCGGGGCTGATTACTTAATAAGTATCAATAGAAATGATCCTATGAAGTACGACCTTAATAAGTATCAATAAAATAAAAAAAAACAGATATAAATGAAATAGCAATATATAAATTTAATAAAATTTGTAAAATTTTATAAATTTCCAAAAAACTACTCGTATTCCAAGAAATTCTTTACTGAATTTTATTAAATATTTAAGAACTTTATTTTTATGAAATTTATATTTGAAGTACGTGATATAAAAGAATAGACTGGCGAAATTTTATAGTTCATAGTAAATAATTATATTTAAGAAGTAAAAATTGTAAGAGGTTTAGCAATAAATTTAAAAATAATGTTTTTTTCGATCGTATCTTTATTCAAAGTTATGCATTTTTAAAATTATTGAAGTATTTTGTGAAAGTATAACTACTCTAAAAGGAAACATGAAAGAGAGTTCTTAACGAGTTTTCATTTCACATACAAGCAAGACATTTATGCACAACATCAAATTTAAAATATTGAAAAATTAAAATTTAATTCAAAAATATTATGAAAATGAAAATTGTTTACTTTGTAAGATCTAAGGGGATCTTCAGAGATATTTTTTTCCCCTGAACAAGCCTGAAAGTGTCAAAAGAGAACCAATCGTGCAGTGAAATTTCAACTGTTAAAATGTGTAAGTAATTGTTCTTTTACATATAATAGGTATCATGGCGTGAACTTAATAGCTGTTAAAGGCAGCCATACTATTTTATTTATTTATTATTTTATGATTTCTAGATGTATTTCATTGGTGCCATTTTTTTTATCTTTAATAGATATAATAATGCTTAGTGCATTGCGAAAATTATTTAAAATTAAACACATGAGAAGCTATGAGATTTTTTTAGAAGAACAAAAGGACATTCTTATTGTTTATGCTTATGTGGATTAAATGCTTAAAAAAAGATTTTAGCAAAAATATAGCAACAAAAGACAAATGGATTTAAAAACAACAAACAGAAAACGGGCAATAAGAGAACAGCATTACTGAAAAAGTCAGGGACGGCAACCCCTGTTTGCAAGAATTTTAAAATTTACCTCTTCCACCACGGAGAAAAAGGAGGTGTATAACAGGAAGTAGTAGTCACAGAACTTTCAATGATTTATCACATGATATGTGTCGGCAAAAGATGGGAAACGTGCCCCCATGCAATATTGAGCCATTGGAATACGCCCTTAAACATTTCTTTGAAATTTTCATACATAATATTTACCACACAATTCCATAATAAAATCCACTCTAAAAGGATAAAAAACACTACTATTTTAAAAATGTACAAAATTTCCATACGCCGATGGATAAGGCAGGAGGGAAGAAATGTTCATAATATGAAAGAGTTGTCCAAGGGCTTTTGAAGATATATCGCATGACGGTTCCATAAATATTTTGAATTTTTTCAACTTCCACTTTACCCCCCCCCCTTCTCAGGCGTGAAAATTTTAAAACCGCTGTAATAGGTATGTAAATATCTTTAAATGGATATATTTTCTGTAATTTTGCGTCACTACTTAAAGCGGTTTCTCATACGTGTCAAATCTTCGAAAATTTCCGACCCTATTAACCCCTTTAGAGTAAATTTCTCAAATAGCTCATATACATGCTTAATTATTTTTTTAGTAGATTTATTTTCTGCAATTGCACTTTCCTACCTAAAAAAACTGCTGAGATATGCCAAATATTCTAACAGTTTCGACCCTCTTTTAACCCCATTTGGAGCGGAGGTTGTAAAATTGCTGAAATATATGTATATTTATTATTTAGTATATTATTTTTTGAAATTTCAAGCTCCTGCCTAGTACTTCAGCAGAAATATAGTAAGGTTTTCTATACATTTCGACCCTGATTTAATCTCTTTACGGAGGACTTGTGTCTTAATGAACAATTACATCATAAGAAGTGTTTTCTCTTTTATATTTTCATGCTTCAAGATTCAGTAGTTTGGTTGTGTGTTGATACTGAATTAGTCAGGACAAACTATTTTATAGATAAATAGATAGATGATAGAGACTGAAATTAACTTTAGAATTTTAATTAGATTTTTCATATTTAACTAATTAATGTAGTAAATAAATCGCAACATAAGGAATATTTGTTATAAATCTAAATATTTTTAAATAAAGACAATTCTAGAGTTAAAAAAAATAAGTTAATCGAAAAGATTACGTGTAAAAATATGAGGTGGTGAGATTTAATGTTTTTTCTTTTTTATGCATATTCTGTATTTTTATCTTTTTAAAAATAAGCTGTAAATTTCGAAGATTCCAACTAATTCGAAAATTATTTAAAAATCAATTTTCAGTTTGATTTAAGTGAAATGTACTTGAATTTTGATTTGAAATAAGATGCGATTTTTCATGGAATAAAATTATATTAGTTATAATTCATTTAAAATGTGTATACGTGAAATTGTTCGGAACAAATAACTGGACATGAAAAGATGAAGAAATTAAAATTAAAAATAAATTTACAGAATTTTCAATTTTAGTTTGTTTAACATGTACACATAATCTAATGAAATGCATTAACATCTGAGTCTTACATACAGACAACTAAAGCTTTCATTGAAAGGTAAAATGAACAATTATGAACGAAATCATATCGATTTTTTTAAATTAAATTAATTTAATTCCCCTTTCCAAAATAAGGGAAGATATGCCTTATTAATTTATCTCAAATTTTATATTTAATTTTTTTATATTAAATGTCGTATAGTTTTTAAGAGATGGATAACTACTAATCACTAATAAATGAAATACCTTTGTATCTGAACAGAAATATAGAAATATTTATTATTCAATATTTTTAAAATTCCTTTAGGCAGCAAAATGATTGGAAATATTCTTTCTTATATTGCACATTCAGTAAATTTAAACATGATGGTTTTTTGATAGTTTAGTATTAAATACAATGTAACTAATCAGCTTCATATTATCATTGTGCGCGCGGTAGCGCGCAACAATAATATGATTGAGCGATGATGCTTAAGCATAGGAAACCGCAAAAACACGGATTTTTCAATTTTTCTTTTTGCAATAACTAACTAAATACTTATCCAATTTTGATGATTTTTTTTAAATGTTCGTCTGACCAAGAAGCACAACATAGCACAAAAGTTATTTTTTTATGGCATACTGTAGGTGTACTGTAGAGTATTCTGAAAATCACACAAAAATTTTGTGTCACAGCACTTTTCTCGAAAACTACTAAAGATAAAAACTTAATTTTTTTTAAACAAAAGACAAACTTTTTATCCCGGGGTAGTCATCGAGAAAACGTAATTTCGCTGGGCGGTTTTTCTGAAATTGCGTATTTTCCAAACTTGGTCATAAATGAGTATATCTAACGTTCTATTGCAGATAGAATGTTGCGGTAAAATTTATTTTAAAGATTTTGCGATGCTAATTAATTCTGAAAAAATTCATAGCTTTACGTTAAACAGTTTTTTTACAAGATGAAATAAAAGTATAGCAGTCATCAATCTAAGGTACTTCTGATCATCGGAGAGAAAAACCAGTTACACCATTCGATTAAGCATAAAAAAATACAGAATGCTTTTTTTTCTCTTATTTTTAACTTAATTTTTTAACGAATTATGAATTTTTTTGAAATTTTTGACATGCTGATTTTTGTCATTTTTTAATGAATCATTTACTGAATAATTATGCACGGTGTCTAGCCCTGGTGGCTGTCAAATTTGTTTTTTAATTTTAAATTAGGCAATTTTTTGCACCATGCCAAATTTATATTTTATCCATTTTTTTCATTTATATATATTTTGTTTTTAGCACAATGGCATCAATGGCAAAAATGCCTAGCATACCTGTCAAATATTGGAGCCCTGTACTTTAACAAAGTGTATTTACTATAAGTATATACCGTATTTATTCTATTAGAATGCGCCCTCTAATAGAGCGCGTCTTCTAATAAAGTGCGCACCTTGGTTCTGATTGAAAGAATAAATATACGGAAACGATATAGTAGATAAGTAGAAAACAATTACTTGAGTTTGAGTTTGAGTGAACAATGCTTTGAGATCTATAGCTACAAATGGCTGTTACCTCGAATGATCCATAAACCACAGAAACAAATACAGAACACTTTATTATTACAAGAAATCCAGTACATACATTTTAATACACTCACAGGGACAGCACCCGCACACCCATGCCGCTAGCTGGACTCGAACCAGGGTCCAGCGGTGTGGGAGGAGCTCACGCTACCGACCATGCCACTGGATCGGCAACAATTACTTAAATGCATTATCGAGGATTCTCATCGATCAAAATAGAGATATTCTATCAAAGCGATGGAGTGGCGATGCAGCAAAAGTTTCAAATTTTGAACAATGTACCACTCCTGTAAACTATAGCGCCAAGGATATGCACACTGTTAATAATCTGCTGCATTTTGCTGCAACGCACTCCCCTGCTTGTATAGAAAACGGTTACTTGGCCGTGAAATGGCGCTTTCTCATTGGTTGGAATAGAGATATTATATACAAGTGGTGGAGGGCGTTGCAGCAAAATGCAGCAAATTTTTAACAGTGCACTGTTAAAAATTCGACCCATTTGTTGCAGAGTCACTCCACAGCATTTATAGAATATCTCTTTATGGCCAATGAGAATGCTCCATAACACAGTAAAGCAATCGTTTCCTATAAAAGCGGTGGAGTGACGCTGCACCATATCGGTCAATTTTTTTAACAATCAATTTTTAAAATTGGCTACACTGTTAAAAATTTTATCCATTTTCTGCATCGTCACTCCACCGATTTTATAGAAAACGGTTGTTTTACAGTGTTATGGAGTATTCTCATTGGTCATAAAAGAGGTTTCTATAAAAACTGTGGAGTGACGCTTCAGAAAATGGGTCAAATTGTAAACAGTGTATAGTGTAGAAATTGGCTTCAACTGTTAAAAATTTGACCCATTTGCTGCATCGTCACTCCACCGTTTTTATAGAAAACGGTTATTTTACTGTGTAATGGAGTATTCTCATTGGTCATAAAAGAGGTATTCTATAAAAGCTGTGGAGTGACGCTGCAGCAAATGGGTCCAATTTTTAACGGTGTACTTCAGTAATACTTAAAAAATGCGCTAAAATATTGTATTCCTTAAATATGCAACGATGCTGATGAAATTTAAAGATAACAGTGACATCTGCGTTTTTTTCTAAAACTGCGCAACTTTTGCTTATCTAAACAATGTATTAGGAAATCCCACAGATGTTGCTGCGATCGATACTTTAGATTTCAGTACCATCGTTGCACGTTTAACCTTTTGAGTTCTGATGGTAGAATTTTCTAATACATAATTTTAATTCCGAATTGTCACAACGGCACCAGAAATTTCGACCAGATTTATTTGAAAAAGGTTTAATGCATTTTTTCGTGTATATCTTTAACATGTTTTTTTCTTTTAGAATTACTGATGCGAATGTCACATTTGGAATTTTGACGAAATTTACACCAGAGCGCAAAGGGTTAAAGGATAAAAAATTTTATTGCTGTTTGCATACACTGTAAAAAATTTGACCCTTTTGCTGCATCCTCACTCCATCGCTTTTATAGAATATTTCTGTTTTGACCAATGAAAATGCTCCAGAATACGGCAAAGTAATCGTTTCCTATAAAAGTGACGATGCAGCAAATGAGTAATTTTTTTTATAGTGTAGCAGATTTCTACACTATACACTGTAAAAAATATGACTATTTTGCTGCATCGTCACTCCACCGCTTTTATAGAAAACGACTACACTGTTAATAATCTGCTGCATTTTGCTGCAACGCACTCCCCTGTTTGTATAGAAAACGGTTACTTGGCCGTGAAATGGCGCTTTCTCATTGGTTGGAATAGAGATATTATATACAGGTGGTGGAGGGCGTTGCAGCAAAATGCAGCAGATTTTTAACAGTGTACTTCAGGCTATCATGGAGCATTCTCATTGGCCAAAAGAGTGATATTCTATAAAAGCAGGGCAGTCACGATGCAGCAAAATATTCATATTTTTTACAGTGTATATTCTAGATGTTGTAAATGTTTGAAGTTGTTAAACAATGATTTTGTATCATGCTATGCAAATTTAGTTTTACACATTTTATTACCAATAACCACTTAAGACAGCTATATAGAAATGTAAAGCTGCTCACCGGGCCAATATTTTGGTCAATACAACAACAACAATACAACAACCAATAACCACTTTGCACAATAAAGTAATGAATTACACAGGCAACAATGCCTTTTGTAATGAAGTTCATCAGTTATTTAATTTATATAGCAGTCAGTCGAACCAAGTGACAACATTGTCTCATTTAAGATCATTCGTTGATGATCCATTTAATCAACGAGCACAGCAAGATGCTCATGAATTTTTTAGTACATTTATAAACAAGTTGGATTAAGTTATTGCCTGTAGAAATTTGTTTGAATTTGTTGTGTCCACTAGAGTATTTTGTAGAGAACGAAACCACTTGATTCGAGAAACACCTTCAGCAGGAATAGAAATTATTTTAGCGCCTCCTGATGGCCCTTGCACATTTAGTAGCTTATTTAGAGAACAGATAAGTATGTCTTTTTGTAATGAATGTCAACAAAAATCGCTGGTAGTTGAGCAGAATACCTATGATTTTAGTGTGAATGATCAGCATTATTTAGTTGTTATGCTACAGTTGTTTGATGATAATGTACAAAGAAAATGTAATCGTGCTATATCAGGATTTAATGCAAATAAAGTTTCTATTGGTGGTAAAAATTACAAATGTGTTGGTGCAATTTTACACAGTGGCAATTCACCTCAAAGTGGTCATTATACATGCTTAGTCAGATGTTCAGATAATAGATGGATTCACATTAATGATCTTAATTATGATGACATTCAGTACAGAACGCGTTTTGTACCTAGCTTAAAAGATGTTTATTTGTTATTTTTACAAAAACTTTAAATGATGTTTTGTGGTTTTAGACAGTTAAAAGCATCGATTGAAGAACAATGAACAATTGGGCAGTACAGTACATATCTTTGCTTTTTACATAAAAATTTTCAGCAAAATATGGTACTTTTCTTTTTTCATCTAGCAGAGCAAACTGCAAAAATTATAGGTAATAAAGTTCTGCAGTAGAAATAAAGGACAACATTTTAAAGGAGTGTACCTTGAGTCACTCACAGACCAAAGTGTTCATTGGGTGGGTGTCAGCAATTAGGCACAGCCACTCTTACTGGTCTTTATTAAGAAGGCCCATTTGCCTCTAAGATGGGCATGACTGGATTACAAGCATACATGCACGTAGGAGTCTTAGAAGTAAACCCTGCACCATGGAGATTCTACCACCCCTTGCCACCAAAAATGTTCTAGACTGTTTTGGGAACAAACTTTTATGTTTTTCTTTTCAAATTTTATGCATATTTTTGTTTATTTTGGATAGATTTCAAATTTTTATAAATTGAACTTATCTATAGACTTTTTGCTGAGACATTCCCATGGAAAATTTTTACTGTGCATGCCTGTTTACAATAATTCAAAGGAGTGTACCAAGAGTCACTCATGGACCAAAGAGTACACAGATTGGGTGCCGGTCATGAGGCACAGCCGTTCTTACTGGCCTTCATTGTGAAGGTCTTTTTGCCTCTATGTAGAGGCTTCCTTCCCCCATGTGGGGGTTTAAATTACTGATGATGTTGCTTCTAGAAGGACACCTGAAGGATCCCTGATGGTGTTGCTATTATAGGGCACCTGATGGAAACCACCTTGGTAGTGGTACTTATACTCTACTTTTACATGCTCATTATGGGGTGTAACTGTAACATGGGCATGGCTATGGGTATCCTAGCTGCCATTAATGGAGCTAACCAAGGTTCTGAGTGCAGTTACCTACATTTTTGCCTAAAAATGTAGTGATCTTCGTCTCAGCTGAGGGCAGTTTTGCTGTCTCAGAATTCCCGATGATGATAATTTTCTGTCAGTCTTCTTTGACTGATTACTGCACTGTCTCTTTGATAGTGCTTATCTGAGGGAATTTCAAATATACGTTGCATCAAAGTCAACCCACTTTTTAGAATACCAGACGAAGAGTATCCAATGTCTGAATGTTCAAAAAGACTATCCTTTTTTTGTATAAAAAAGAAATCTTTAATTAAAAGAAGGTAAGCAGTAAAAATGTAATACATTTAAAAAATACGGATTAAGAAAAAAAAGAAGCATAGTTTTTGTATCAAACTTTACTCTTGCATAAAAAAAGTTCCTGTTTTTGGCAAAAATAATGGATATTTGAATGAAAAATCTATTCTTTGAAAGGATTTATTATTTTATTCACTTTAGTAAAAAACTGATTATTTTTTTTTTTTTAAACCACCGTAGAATTTTGGTATAGAAAAACCTGTTTAAAACGTTTTTTAAATTTGTAACACCAGACTATTAGAGTATGTAGCATTTTTTAATTTCAATACAAATAAGATTTTATTTTCTATATATAAAATACAAAACAAGTTGTGCAGTATCGCTAAGGAATATGGAAAAATAGAAGGACTAGTGAAAAATGCTCCAAGGAGCAGTCCAAAAGCAGAATATGATTTTAATTGAGCATTAAAAAGTAATGGACAAGTTTATTTTTTGGAAAAAGTACACAAACATTTAAAAGTAATGAACAAGTTTATTTTATTGAAAAAATGCCCAAGCATTTAAAAGTGATGGACAAGACTTGAAACTGAGTCAAGAACTAATAAATAATTTTCTCAAGACTTGAAAATGGCTGATCATGCTCTTATGTGACAAGCATATTCAACGTCCTTTTTTATCCCTGTCTATCTTAGTATTGACATGTTATCAGAATATAACATTGTGCTCTATAAATGCTGAACTTTCAGAGCAAGTTTTTGATGAAGTAGCTAAATTTACCACATGCTGCTCCTTAACAATTTACTTGTGAAGTAGTAACTCTTATGCCAATTTTATTATGTCCAAGTACATAAAAAAATGGAAAAGCAGTTGCTGTTTGTTTGTACATGTTACGTGCTTATCAGGTATTCTAACTTTATTAAAATCAAAATTTGCTTGAAATATACAGAGCTTTTGATAAACGTATCGATTACTTATGAAAATATAAAATTTTAGCACTATTTTATCTTTTGCTAATAAAAATCCGCTTAAAAATTTTTAGAAAAAAGATTGGATAGAAAAACTGTTTTTTAGTGATAAGATTGCGTGCAAAAAATGGTTGTGATAAGAGTAAATACAGTGCAAAGCAGTAATATCAAGGCTTTGTTAAAGAGGGGCCAGGATGTGTTTAATATAGACACTGTATCTAATACTTGTTGTGAAAACTGAGTTTTTCTAAAGCACAGTGTTAGATTCTGCCAACATGCCTATACTAAGATAGACAGGGATAAAAAAAGGACGTTGAATATGTTTGTCACATAAGAGCATGATCAGCCATTTTCAAGTCTTGAGGAAATTATTTACTAGTTCTTTACTCAGTTTCAAGTCTTGTCCATCACTTTTAAATGCTTGGGGGCATTTTTTCAATAAAATAAACTTGTTCATTACTTTTAAATGTTTGTGTACTTTTTCCAAAACATAAACTTGTCCATTACTTTTTAATGCTCAATTAAAATCATATTCTGCTTTTGCACTGCTCCTTGGAGCATTTTTCACAAGTAATTTTATGCATATTTCATTTGGAGTTTTTGCTCTTTGTTTTATTATTTTACGTACTTCATAGTACCACAGTTATTGTAGCAATAGTTATTTATAGTTAGATTGCAGAATATTGTCGTTACAATCGATTTTTAAAGAAGATAACTGCATCAGCGATAGGTTGTATTCATATAAATATAAAGAACATAAGAGATTTTGAGGCTACACAAATGCAAACATACAAACAAGATTTTTTCTAGGAATGGGAATGGTTTTCAAAACAGCGCAAGAATTTATACGCCAATGTTTATCTTAACTGATTTCATGCAAATAAATTCATTAGTACTTGCTTGAATCATTTACTATATTCCATTCAAAAAATTCCAAAAATCAGAGAGTACAATTTTGGTATATCAAAGTCGAAAAGAAAGAAATAAACTTTCGTGTCCTTTAATACGTATCATCTTAACGTGTGTCGAATAATGACAGATTTTGATTTGATATTATCTTACTAAACGTTACTTTATTTTTTTAAAAACAAGAGAATCAGCTACTTTTGTAATTTTAATGTCTGATATTTCTTTTTTATTATCATGATGATAAATTCGATTTTGCATTAAAATGCATTATACATTATTAAAATACCAACATGTATTGTTGTAACTAAATTTGTCAGTTTAAGGTCTTGGAGTTCATATGAGAATCGCTCCTGAGGGAAATATCATAATTCAATATGGACATATACAATCACACGTAAGTACCATTGACTAATTAAGAGCAACACCCGCATATGTCATTGTCGCTGCTCCACAAAATCCTTAAAATTCAATGATGACAAAAAAAATAATAATAATAATCGAAGATTAAATCACGTAGTTCCGGGATTACATTTTCGAGTCCCAATGAACTATGGGTGCACTGGATATCCATAACAGCATCCTGATCTCGGTTATAAACCGAATTATCCGAGGTGTGATGTTATTTTAATAAGAGTTTCCGGATGGGAAAAAAAACATTAATGTTGTATATATGATATGTCCTAGAAAATTTTATTTTATCCTCTAAAATTTCAAACGTCGGCAAACATAATTATAAACACTAATAGCGATGCACAATAAAATGGCAGTGGCGTTTCTTACAACTATTTCAGGAGACATTTAACGAAGAAAAAATACACAAAACTAAAAAATATATTCAAGGTACACAAAAATAGTCAAATACACATGTGTACTGAAGCATTTATTTAGTGTTAAAATACAATAGTCCAAAAAAAATTAACATAAATTGCATACAACGTTAACTTTTGTTTGTTATCTGCGAAATGTTTAGGTTATGAAATGCGTCATAAAAGAGACATCTTCACAAAACAAAAAGAACAAATCACTTTCATTAAACATTATCAATCGAAATCGTTGATTCCATTCATAACAAATTAAGAAAACGTACTCCTTCGAACTTCAACTCAGACTGCAATGTTAATTTAATTATTCTTCCTTATTTTCCAAAAATCAGTCATCAAATTTCTAAAATTTTGTCAAAATTTGACTTTAAAATAACCTTTACTCCTTTCAATAAAATACAATTCTCAAATCTCAAAGATCTCTTTATCACATTAGGGTATTTATAAGATTTCTTGCGAATGCGATAAAATGTACATCGGTCAGACGAATCGTACCTTGAAAAAACGTGGGGGAGAACACAATGCTAACGTTAAAAATTTTGAAATAAAACGTTCTGCTATCGCCAACCATTGCTGGTCAAATAGTCACAATCTTTAATTCTCCAAAGCCTCAATAATACAATATTGTTCATCTGTTTATGATTTAGACTTTTGGGAAGCTTTTCATATATGGAAAAACTCTAGTAATTTGGTTAATGACATGTCCAGTACTCCAAGATTTTCTGATGTCTAGTTTCCATTCCTGTGATGTCACTCCCCCTCCCCCTCCTTTTCTCCTTGAATTGGACTCGTCCAGTGAGAAGTAACATTTGATTGGTCTTCTCTGGTTGCGCGTGCCAGTTTACTTTTACTGTTGCTTTGCGACGTTTCATGGTCAGTTCGCCTTAGCGGCGAGCTCAGTTACACGGTTTATTTTATTTTAATTAACGGTATGACTTTCTTTTACGTTTTACGCTTTTTTAGCACTGATGATGGGACTTTAGAAGTCCCGAAACGGCTGTATGCTTTTAACATCTTTTGTTTTATAATATTTGTGCTCTTTAACGTTGTTTATTTATTTAGTTATATATAAGCACAAAGTACAATCCTCCCCCTTCTTATTATGAATTGAGCACTATTGTAAAATTACTAAAAATAAATTGCTGTTTTATAAAGTATTTCAGGATTTTGCATTCTTAAATTAGTGACTAACTACAAGATTGTCGATAAGTCATTATATATTTTTATAATATATTTTTTAAATCAAATTGGCGAAAATTTTCTACATTTTATCGACTTTAATTATGATAATGTCGTTCATTTAGAAAAAAAATAATGAAAAAATTGCTTAACAAAGCAAAACAAATGAGATGCAAATACTGTTTATTCATTTAATAACAAGTATTAATGTAGCATTAAAATATATGATTCAAAATTATAAATAAAATCATACTACATCTTGCGTTTAATCTTGTAATTATTTCGAATATAATAAACACACTTTATTAATATATTTTTTCTCTTTTGCTTTTACACCACGTATTAAAAATGAATATTAAGATAGTCAAGAAAAAATGTTCGAACACAAAATATATCGTTCAATAGATATTTATATTATCTCTTAAAAATTTAAAAATACAGATATTCAGCGATGTTTGGAAGTAAGTATTTGTTATAACAATACGAAAACTTTCGAAACAAAGAGAGATTTTCAGTACAGATTACTATGTTTATTAGAACTTTTTATCGCTTGATAAAATGGGATAGCTTGCTTAACTTAACAGATTTTCGCGTTTAAAAAATAACTACAAATGAAATACGATGTTTAAAAACCTTTAAATAATAACATTAAAAAACAACACATAAAATGTAAAAATACAGAATATTATTATATTCCTCTTTAGACATCTCATTTCATAACGTGCATAAAAAAGCAAACAAATAATTTGAAAAACAAACTGTTTATTGCCTCGATATGTGAAACATTGCTTAGCTCAATTACTCGGTAAACACTAGCATAGTCAAAAACGAACTAGTGAAACATTTCATAGAATATTTTTTCTTTAAGGTATGTGAAAACACTCGATACACTATTTTTAATAAAATTTCAAATTTATTATTTTAAATTAAAGTTTTTTTTACATACATTTAGGTTTATAAAACGTCTCATTTTTGGTTCAGCGATAATTAGAAGTGAAGTTATAGCAGAGAGTATAAACCGAAATAACAAGTATATTTCACGGTATAAAATCCATACAAATCTGCTCTAATATAAAATCCTTATAAAATCATATAACAAGTTAAAAAACATATTCAAAAAACTTTCTAAAAGTACATTAAACGAAATGAATTTTGAATAAACATTTTATTAATTTTTAGGATAAACCGAGGTAGTGTTATTTTTTTCTTTTTCTACTCTATTGTCCATTAACACCAAAATATTTTTTCCATTTGGAAATATGAAGCTTTTAAAATTTTGATAATTGCATGTTATTGTAATTATTTTACTTCATATCTTCTGTTATTTCTCCTTTTCTAGTTCGAATAAGCAGTAAGCAAAAATGAGTTTTTTAATTTTATTCAAGGTATCAGTACTGTTTAATTTCTAAGCAATGTAAATTAGTAGCTTTTGGGAATTTTCATAATATTAAATTAGATGCGTTTTTTACATATAGGTGTTTCGATAACTGCCATCCACATTACTCAACTTACGATTTCTGTTTAAACAACTTTTTTTTAAATGATAGTTCGCCCTTTATAAAACAAGTGTTACTGCTACAAAAAAGCATGTTTTGAATGGGTCAGAAAAAAGGTCACAGGATTTGGATTTCCTAGGGCCACATATATTTAACAGTAGAACCATTAGAAAATTTAATCAAGTTTTATCAAAATATTTCACGTCAGAATTTTCATATAATACGGTTAAACTTATTTACTAAAATTATTTTGTTGCTTCTTATATTTATCTTATTTTTTAAGGGGTTTTCTGCTTCGAATCATCATATTTTCATTCGATACCGGTAAAAATGGCACGCCACTGCGGTTCTAGTGTTAACCCCTTAACGCGCAGTGTTGCCGGGTCGGCAACACCTAAAGTTCCCCCTGTTTAGAGACACAAAAACTCCGTGAATATTTCAAAAACTACTCTAATGGCTACTTTAAATCTTTCTTATGAGTTCTAGATGGCAGTACCACAGAGATCAAACTACTGTTTTTAAATAATAGGTAAAATGTTTTACTGTAATACGCGCTTCACAGCAATGCTCTTCTCACTGCACTTATCAATGCTTTACTTATGGGAGGTTACCACTTCGGCAACAGCTGTATAATTAAAATGGTTCGTGCAATCTTTACAAAACTATACCCGTGTACTCCTCTAGGCCTATATAGATTGCCTAATTTTTTTTTTCTTTAAATTCCAACTT
Source organism: Maratus speculifer (assembly GCA_964019185.1). NCBI lineage: Eukaryota > Metazoa > Arthropoda > Arachnida > Araneae > Salticidae > Maratus > Maratus speculifer. Next base: position 160,137,511 of record OZ025294.1, on the reverse strand, counting down.
TAAAGAGTAGTGCGCCGGAAAGGGTTAAACTACCTTCAGTCAGTTTACTTAGGTGCGATAGTGCACATTATAGGTTTTAATACATGACCTTACCGTAAATTAAGAAGGTGACTTAGAGTATATTGAGTGAAGATAAGCGGTATTATAGCTCTGTGTCTAGAAAGAAGTGTATGCTGTATACTATGTATATATTTGAAATTTCTTCAGATGTATATGTTAGATTATCATTTAGTACAAGATCTTGGAATTCAAAAGTGGAACATTTAGTGGAACAGAGATTAAGTTGTAACAAATTGACAGTTACCAAATCTTGGACTTTCTAAATTACTTCCACATTTTTTTATCTTCTTATGCATATTAATCCTAACTTTATGCACCCATGAGCGCAGTACGTCTCTATAGTCACCTGTACAATCTGATATTTTCATATCCAGAACAACAACAAAAAAAGATATTTTTCTATAAAAACAGTGATTTTAAAACCTAAAACTCGTGCTTGTTTTGCCTTATTTTATAAAGTACCAAATGAAGTAAGGAAGTATATGCCTATGTCCTGTACCAAAATACAATTTATCTATTGCATTTTCGACTTCGGCGTCATTAAAAAAAATCATTACAAATTAATACACTTCTATTGCAGATGATGACATCGATGAGTTATTCATAAAAGCAAATCAATTGATCTAATTTAATTTAATAAGAGCTATTATAATAGGTAGTTAATAGAGCTTCATTAAGCACTTTGATTTTCGGAATAATTGAAAGTTTATTTTTATACACCTAAGAAAATTGGTATCAAGAGAATGGAGAAAGTTCTATTTTGACACCTTAATAAACAATTACATCTAGAGAGTTCTAGTCTTAAATTTATAGACTTATAATGCTCTAGACACATTTTATTGTTCATTGAAAAGCAATATATTTTTTCTTCTGTAAACAAAATGCTGATTTTTTTTGTCTTCTATTCTTTCTCCATTTCTTTGTAATGCTGTATTCACAAAAAGTGTGTTATCAGTTGCAGATGATTGTTTTCTCCTTTACTCGTTTGTAAATTTGGCAAATTTTATTTTCCGTTTGTAACACTGCTTCAACATATTCATAACTTCTGTGTAACAACAAATTTTTACTCGCACGTAAATGTTTTTGACGACGATCGGTAAATACTTCTTTGAAGTTACATCATTCAATATATTAGCAGACAATCAATATATAAAAAAATACATCGGATTAATTGCGTAAAGTATTTCTTGGGCAATGACGTAGTGGCCTTTGGGTCTATGGGATCTAGTACGAAAGTAATAAAATTTTAAAATTTTTCATATAGTAGCAGTGATTGTTTTGACCCATTATAGATATCTCGGTATATTCAACAATTTGCAAGAAGTACTGGGAACCCAGAAATCTTAATTTTAAATTTATCGTTTATGTTTTCATTTTTTTCCAGGAATCTAAGTAAAAAGAATATTTATATAATACTCATATATGGAAGAAGCTTATTTTTAATTCATTATAACAGTATTTTTTAATATTTTTTAATCGTATTTATTTTTCCCCAATCAAATAAACATATTTTGTCACAAACGTTCCATTCTACATTTTATCTAAATGACACTTTTCTTGTACGCAATAGAACTATAGAATTGTTTTTCTAAACTGCTTTTTATGTCCACTTTTGTATGTCAATAAGCAAAATATATCTTCCGGAATATCGATCACTTTCTTCGTCATAATTGAAATAACGTGCATTCCTGGATATAAAAGAATGTGCAGGAAATGAAATTCAGATCAGATAAGAATTCTTCTCTCCTTATGAGAAACATTCTATCGGAAACGTTATAAGAAATCTATTTTTAGAAATGTATAATTTTTGCCATTCTCAAAAGAAAATATGTTTTTTAGTTCAGATAGTCAAAAAAATTGTGTTTTCTTCAAAAGGAAATATAATCATAAAAATCTATGTTAAAATTTTACTAGCAATTCTGTTTGGTTTTAGAAATGTACTCTAGAAATATTTTAAATCATGTTTCAAAAAATGTATAAAAGGAATAAATTGGGAAAATCTATGTCATGATAATCATAAATTTTTAGAATAAGCAAATGTTTGTTTTACATGATATCAAACGCTACATGCATAAATCAGCGGTTTATTACAACAGAAATTGCTTTATATTATGCACCCTGTATTGCACGAACACTTCAAAGTGACACATATACTTTGTTTTCTAAAATTTTCATAAATACAAATCTATCTTCCTGTGTATCATTTTCGTGGTTATGTCATGAAGATTTTTGATTATTAGCTTTAATTGGTCAGCTGGAGAACTCTAAGTAGGGAAGGGGATGAACTTTTGAACGACCGGATCAGCAGAACTATGTCCGTGTGATGCACTTCTTCAGCACTTCATTGCCAATATTGTGTCTGTTTGATTTAGCAATTATCTTGTCATGGTTATTTAGTTTTCCAGATTAGTATTCCATCTTTTCGTGTAGTTTTTAAAGTGGCATTGTATTGCAAGGTTTTATATTTAGTAGAACTTTAAAACTTGTATCTGCCAGTCATCGTGAATTGATTTGTAGTCACAATTTTCAACCAAGTATTTTTTTAATAGTTGTATGTTTAAATTGCATTAAGAGATAGTGGAAAGAAAATTAAAATCCAGATTTAATCAGAATAGTAAAATTAGCATCATACAAAAATTACAATAACAGAAAGTCATTATGTACCTTGAAAGTTTTCCTTAAACTAATTTAAAATAAATAATTTCCTATTTTTAAAAAAATAATGTGTAAAAATTGAATCAATTTGACGTAAGAAATAATATAACTTTATTGATATAAATATAACGATGCTTTAAATAAATAAATAAATAAATATGTATGTATGCATATTTTTTTCTTTCAGACGTCTTGAATATTATACTATTACTTGAATATTATACAATCATTTCGCAACGACGATGAAAGTAATCCATTATTTGAATGATTTTATAACGGAATCTTTACACTGCGTTTTATTATATATATTTTATGTTTGTGACATATTTCTGTGGTTATTTGTATATATGTATATGTAATGTTAGAATATGCTATTTAACAATTTTTCTTTTAAGGTATTTGATGAAAATCAAATTACTATAGTAATAAATAGACAATAAATGTCAGTTTTTTTTAGTTTTTTTTCTATAAATCATAGTCTTTAATTTACAAAAGAAAAAAATTCTGAATCTTGGCACAATAAAATAAATACTTATACGTTAGCTGGGTGCAAATGATATATTGTAAATATTGTTCTTATCCCCATTATTCGAATATCATTAGTATCAGTTTAATTTTCAATATTAACTATTTAATTAATTTAAACTATATAAATTTTATTTTAATACAGAAACATAGAAAATAAAAATAATAATATAAAAGAAAATATTTCATTCTATCATCATCGATTGTTTCTAATTTGTACGCGGAGAAAATAAAACTTTTATTAGAAAGAAAAAAATATTGTCGGTGAGATTTGCTACAAGTAAACATAAATTCACATAAAATTTCTATTGGCGAAATCTTATGTTTGCTAACGTAAAAGTACCCTTATTTTGATAAAATTCAGTATTTTAATACGTTTGAATTTTTGTTTACAGATTATAAATTCATTTAAAAAATATATCGTGCATATATTAAAAAAATCTAGATAGCTAAGCCATTTTAAATAAGCTACATTTGAAACCTCAAACACATTATTCCCAACAGCACTGTTGTTTGTTGGCAAGCTTGACCATATAATCCACTTGACCAGTCATGGAGCGTTTGTTCAATTGTCTTAAATTCAGGAATTCTAAAATGTTATTCAAATATAGTAGTAATTTGCTAATGTAACATTAAGTAATAGAATGTGTCAAAAGGTAATAATGTAAATCTTATAAAATTAAGTAATTGTTAATTTGAAAACAACGATTAATCATTCTCAAGTTTTCACTGGCATTGAGAAAAAAGCAAATGCAATCTGCTCTCTGAGAAAAGTATATTTGTAAATAAAAATTATGCTGATTTTTCTTCAAGGCTTGTAGTGAATCCAGCTATACGCCTTCTCATAGATCTCTTTTAATTCTCGTATATTACATAGGCACGGTTAGAGCATTCAATGCAATTTTTTCCTCAATGAATTTCAAAAATTAATCTTTCACTCATTGTTTACGTGTAAAAATAAGATTTCTGTCTTTTGTCAACTAAGAAAATCATCATTAAAATGTTGTTAATTTTGAGTGTTTTATAGAAAAATATGTTCAATACACATTATTTGAGGTAAATGCAATCTGCATTTACAGAGATAATTTTTCACATACACTTCTTAAAATGAAATCAAGCTTAATATGCCTTCATTTTTGCTGATTGGTAAGATGGATGGATTCCCGCAGGAATTGTTACACTAGATTTTATGTTTTACACTGTAAAAAAAAATCTGTAAAGGTACTACACTTTATCTAGGAAACTGGGATTCCAAGAACTTTTCCTGTAACGGTAACAACAAAAACTCAAGTTTTAGAATCGGTTAAATGGATTTTTCTTGTTAGCATCACATGAAAAGTTCTTGGAATCCCAGTTTCCTAGAAAATGTTTAGTACCTTTACAGATTTTTTTTACAGTGTAGAGATAGCGTTAAAAATTAGATAAATTACAACATTGCACTGAAAAGTTATAAATCACTAAAGAATTCTGTATATCTATTTAAATGAAATGTCAAGGATTTTTAAAAATCCTAATTTCTGTTAGAAAATTAGTTGCAAGTTATTATAAAATGTTGCATAAAAACTATATATATATATATATGAAAATTGAAATTCAACCAAAAGTATTTTATCGCAATTTGATTTTCTTATTACTGATCCATTCAAAACATGCGTGATGATTTCTCAAAATGGATGCCTAAATTCTTAAATCTTTAAAATCTTTTCTAAATATTGCCTGTTTTTTATAATATGTATTATTTTAAATTATATGAATTTAAGACTAAGCAAAACTGCATTAATCTGCTTAAATGATGCTTAAATGATGCTTAAAAATTTCTACATTAACGTTAAAATATAGGATTTTAATACTTTTATTTTCTAATCGAATTCAAATTAAATTTGACACCTTTCCAAATACTGGAGAAATTAAAAAGATTTACTTATTAGTATAATACAAATATTCTTAATACTTTAAGTTATTAATAAGTTTTAAGAAATATGTACACACAAACTTTAAGCTGGTGAAAATTAATTAAATTTTTAATTGTTCTTAAGAAAATTGAAACATTTTAATCATTAGTTATGCCACACCATTATGAAGATTTTAAATTCAATGTATTTCAGTTATCAACATTCAACATTAATTAATTTAAAGAAATAATATATGTTTTAAGATGCACATATTTGCATTTTAAGTTAAATAAACGGGTAAATAAATTAATGATTTAATTAGATTTCCAAAATTTAATTTGTGTGAAAGATTTTCTAATTTGCGATCCAGTTTTAAATGAAGGAAAAATAATTCATGAAGATAGGTTAAAAAAGTTTGGTTTTCAATAAAGAGCGCTCTTACGACAAATAATTCAGATTATATTTTATAAATATTTATTGTCAATATAATTGATTTGCACTGTTATAACAAATTTACATTGCAATTTTTTTCATACAATTAGTTAGTTTATAAACTGTTTTACATTTTTATTAACCGACTTCAAGGAGTAGGTTATGATTTTGACCTGTATGTTTTACTTGTTCACTCATAAATCCTTTTAATATAAATCGATTTTAATATTTTTTTTTTTTTTTTTTTTTTTTTTTTTGAAAGTATAAGATGCCCATGTGGTCCCATTTTATTTTGTTAAATTCTGATTATTAGATTTTTTTAAATAAAAAAATGTAAATTTGAGTTAAAAAAATAATGATTTGGCACAAAACAGCTTCCATTGTTCCATCCGTTGACAAATCATAAGCCTGTTAAAACTAGGCATTCTTATGCGTGAGCGCCAAGTTGTCGTCAAGCTTGATTCTTTTTTTGAAATCGATTAGTATTTTTCTAAAAGAGTATATTTTATTATGTTTGAAAATTTCGCCAGTTTGAAAAAAGTTTTTCCTGAGAGCCCAAAATTTTCCTCTCCTAAATTGCTGAAATGTTTATGCCGTTGCAAAGTTAGAGATTCAACCCAAAAATTTCCCGTGTTCACTGCTGCATTTTCTAAAATGCAAATTCCTAGCTCGTTGGAAGATTATTTGTTATTTTTGTGTAATTAAAATTACCAATTCCAAGATTTTTAAAATGAATTTTATGTATTAATTAACTCGATTCCATTCATTACTTAGAAGACTTGACTCATGGAGATTCGACTTATTATTGTTCATTCTATGTAGAAAAAGCTTTAATATTTATGTATTAACTTTTCAGAAACTCTATGGAAAATTTTAAATTTTTCTAAACTTAATATACTCGGACTATGAATTTTTTTTTTAATACTTATACGGTAACTATGCCAAATTCTATGCAATATGCAAAATTCATATGCAATATCTATGAAGGTGATTTTTCTGCATTTGACAATTCAGATTGTAGAAAAAATTGCAGCATCTATATGTTTGACAAAAGCTCGATCTCTAAGAAAAGATGTGGAAAACTTTCCTCAATCCCCCCACATTCACCTATTTTTACAGCTTGTATTTTTGAGAGCTTTAAAGATGTTTTTACAGAAAACCTAAGATGTTCTCTAAATTCTTCAAACATTTATATTATTGCAAAATTAAACTTTGTGTTCAAAAGTTAGCTACTTTCACCGTTCCACTTTATGCATATTCCTGGCAGTGTAAGAACATTAATAACACTAATATAGAGTTATATATTATTATAATACATATTTTTATTAAAGTGAAATAAAAGATTTTTGAGTTCATTAACACTTGATTGAAACTTTTTTTGTTTTATTTTACAATGCGATAAATAATACTACAAATGTTTAATAAAATAATGTAAACATAATTCAACTTTTTGATTTTACTGATTTTTATGTATTTTTTGCCATTGAATCTGATAAGAACTTTCATTTTTTACTATCACATGAAAATATTTAGCAAATTGTAAACTTCAAATTTAAAATTGAATTACCTCTTACATCTCATAGAACCCTTAGGTGTAAGAATATACGGACGTAGCAGTAACAATCCCTATAACAAAAAGTCATTCCAGCAGTACCGAGAGGAAGAGGTAGTTTTCATATACCTTATTTATATATTTATTTATTTTCAATTAAGTTATATTGTTCAAACATGCGAAGTTCAAAACAGTGGAAGCCGATAATATAAGATTAAATAGTAGTTTTTGCCAATACTGAATATCAATGGAATTTTTAAAAATTAGTCATATTTTATTCAATATGGTTATGTGTTAAGCGATTTATAAGGTCACCAAATTTCACGATATCATGAAGTGCATGCTATTTTAAAACAACATGATAAATAAAACAAACCAATGAGCTGGGTCAAATTTTTGATTCATTTGCACATGCACACTCACATGGAAATCGATTAATATATACGAGGGCTTTTGGCGGGCAAATTGATTTTTTAAGTAAATGTCACTCACATTAGAATTCCAAACTGCTATATCTCAGACTTTTTTTAAGATGATGATAAAAAGTACTCCGGAATCTCTGTATTAAAATCAAGCAATTAAGAAAGTAGCTTTTCTCAATTTCTAATTTTTTGTTTGCATGTCATTACACATTTTAAAATTTTTACAAACTTAAATGGTCGCTATTTTGAAACAAGATGGCGGATGAAGTTGTTTAATGAACTCGAGCAAGATGTTGGTATGTACTACGAACATACGGAGTTACACCGAAATTGGTTATTAAGTGTGCATATTATTGCGTAACAAAATTCAGACCGTTTCAAAATGTCAAACATACTAGAAATTGGAAGTGCTATAACAACCAATTTTTAAAATATAGATAAAAAATGCTTTGGAATCCTTATATCAAGGTCAAATGCAAAAAGAAAAAATCTTTTTCAATTTCTTACATTTTTGTACCTAATTTTAAAATTTAGTATTATTTTTTTTAATTATTGTTCCGCCATTTTGAAACAAGATGGCGGATGAAAATAGCCAACGAACTCGGTTCAGGCATCGGTATCTACGTGTGTACACACCGAATTACATTCAAATCGGTTTATAAATACGCGTGTTATTAGATGACGAAAATCAGAGCATTTCAAAATGTAAGCAACACTAGAAATTCAAAGTCTTTTTGAAAAAGTGCTATAACTTAGCCATTTTTAAGACACAAACGAAACAAAAAATGCTCTGGAATCTTTGTATCAAGATCAAATGCATAAAAAGAAAATATTTTTCAATTTCTCACTCTTTTGTACATATTTAATTTTAAATTAAATTTTTTTTTAATTAAATGGCCTCCATTTTGAAACCAGAAAAAGGATAAAACTGGCTGACGAACTCGCTTCAGGCTTTAGAATTTACTATATACACACTAATTTGTATCCAAATCGGTTCATGAATACGAGTGTTATCACGTGACAAAAATCAGATCGTTTGAAAATGTTAGCCACACTAGAAATTGAAAATGCTATAAATCAGTCATATTTGAAGATATAGACGAAATCAAAAGTGCTCTGGAAAGATTGTTTTAAGGCCAAATACACAAAATAAAAATATTTTTCAACGCTCAATTTTTTCACATTTATTTTTAAATTTTAAATTAAACAAAATTTAAATGACCGCCATTTTAAAACAAGATGGCGGATGATGCTGGCCAACGAACTAGGTCGAGACATTTGAATGTACTATGGACACACTAAATTTCATTCAAATCGGTTCATAAATACGATAATTACAGCATAACAAATATCAGATATATATATATACACTGGTGTTCAAAATTTAAGGACAGAGAAATTTTCAAGCGAAAATTTTCACGCGAATATTCAACAGGAAGTAATACAATTCGAATAATTACTATCCCTGCATAACAGCTAGTCCATATAACATCTCCTTCAGGTCACACATGGTCACAAGAGTCACAGTCACTACGGCGAAACAAAAAATAGGAAATTCCATGCGTCTCTTTTATGAGTCTCAAATGACTACTATATGTGACTCCACTGTCAAGTCACTGCGACTGCTGCTTTGTGACGAGTCACCAGGTGACTTTACAGTGTCGTTTTATTGAGATTCTCATGTGACTGTCATTTAGAGGCTCAATTTCAAAGTCATTGTGAATGTTGCATTATTATAAATAACCAAATAATGACGCATTAAAGTCACATGGCGACTTCCTGTCACCAGACTTTGTCATATGGTAACAGAGACCCTACTGTGAAGTAACCACTGTGAAAAATGGTGAAAACTCACCATGTGACTTTAATGCGATATTGTTTGGTGATTTATCATAACGCAACATTCACAATGACTTTGAAATGGAGCCTCCAAATGACAGTCACACGAGAGTCTCAATAAAATGACACTATAAATTCACCTGGTGACTCGTCACAAAGCAGCAGTCGAAGTGACCTGACAGTGGAGTCACATATAGTTGTCATTTGAGACACATAAAAGAGACGCATGGAATTTCCTATTTTTTGTTTCGCCGTAGTGACTGTGACTCTTGTGACCATGTGTGACCTGAATGAGATGTTATATGGACTAGCTGTTATGCAGGAATAGTAGTTATTCAAATTATATTACTTCCTTTTGAATATTCGCGTGAAAATTATCGCTCGAAAATCCCTTGAAAATTGGCATTTTGGAAAGATCGGTGAAAATATACCAAAATTTTCCAGAAGTGCTTTCCTCCGGACGGCTGCAATAGGTAGCTTTTTAATTTTTGTAATGAAAGCTACCTAAAAGGAATATATAAATTATTGAATAAATTAAAATTAAAATGTTTTAAGTCACCTTTATCACATCAGATTTTTCCTATATTTTTATTTTGACATTCACCATTTGCAAAAATCTTCTAACCTGATGATTGAAAAGGAAAGTCATTTTTTGATTTATTGATGAAACATTCATAAAAATCAGTTATCAAAAGTTATAAAACACAGCCGTTTCCTCTATTTTGTAGTATCCAATTTTTGTTATTTTTAACTTAGACAACTTTTGATTTGCGAAAAATCCTGACATACTCATTGAAAATTAAGTTATTTTTTGGATTCAATGCTAAGAAACACAATCATCGCATCCCATTTTAATGTTTCTGTTAAACGTCTTGACGGGAATTATTTCCGAAATGTTTTGTATTATCCTGTAACATACGTATAAATGGTAACCACCGGAAACCATAATAATATTAGTTTGTCGGATATACCTTAATATGTATAACTTAATCTTTAAAATGTTGATGTTTGAAAACAAATTAATATTCGAGAACAAATTTTGAAGTGGAAAACATACGTATGATTGTTCAAGTTAAATAAAGCTTATAAAAATACCATATTTCTTATTTAATAGTCATGAAAGGAAACAATGTCAAATCCTTAGAAAATAAAACATATGTTAAAATTAATATGTTTTTAAATTTATTTAGTCATTTTTATTTTATAATTTAATTATTTTAGTAAATCTGCAACTTAATAAAAATTAACTCTATCCTAATAATTGTACGATTTTTTCGTAACAAAGATACACAATTTAATTTTTAGTCAATCTGCAACTTAATGAAAGTTAACTCTATTCTAATAATTGTATGATTATTTCGAAACAAAGATACACATGAAAGAAGTTCTCTGATTACTTTCAGACCTTGTTAAATGAACCCTCAATGCATGGTTGAAATCATTTGTGCTCAAATACAGAGAAGTAGAACAAATTATCATTTTTAAAGTTTCATAACTCGGTCGATTTTAATGATATATGCGGGGCGTTTCTCTTTTACTTGTCAGTGTGTTTTACTAAATATTACTTATAAGGCCAGTGAGGATAGAAAAGTTTAAATTTCTATTTTTTAAAGAAATGTTTTTATTGACCCAGATCGCTTTTAATTTTTTTTTTCATTTAGAACATTTTTTAAATTTAAAATATATGTCTCTGTCTAGCGGTTTAGGAATTAGACTGGACACCGTTGAGAGTGAATAGCCTATATATAGACCATACATTTGGTATCAATATATTTCTAATAAATACAATTATAACATGCTTTGTAATTAATAATAGCAATTATCGATGATTCACAAATCGTAAAAGTTATCGTGAGATGTCAAAATTGTTTTCCAAAACAAGATTTTTATACTTTACGTAAAAAAAATTATTATACAAATTAATTTCTAATTTTTTGACAGTTAGTTTATTGATCGTAGGTCAAATTTGAAAATAATATATAAATATAGCACAGGCTTCGACTGATCCATCTGTCTGCCTGATTGTCCGTCTGTCTGTCCGCATATAACGGCAAAAAATCTACCCAAACGAATCATTTAAAAATTTAAGCACATATTTCTAGCAGAATTTTGCTAACTTTGTTCTAATATTAGTAAAATCGAATATATAGTTCACATACAGGCACAATCAAAAGTATTCCGTTACATTATGGACGATGGAATAAATTGGTTTAACGTATTACCCTTGTCGAAGCATAATGAATTTGATATGCATTTATGAAGGACACTAAAATATACATTTTTTTTTAGAATATTCCACGCAAAAAATATTTATTATTTATTTATATGGCACCACAAAAAATTCTGTTACATAATGGTATAAAGAAGTGCCATTATTTGCGGCATATTTTAATTATATTAACTATTTCAAATATGGATATACGTTAGTAAACCTTTGTTAAAAAAGTTTTATAGTCAATAATTGAAGCATGTTTTTTTCTTTCTTGTTTTTATTAAAATCGTTGCAAATTATAACCAAAAAATCTTGGCAATATCTGGACTATTTTATAAAAACTAATTTCTCTTCGACTCTGAACGCTGTTCTCATAAAATTAACACAATATACTACTATTAACTACTTGACCATGTTCTTCAGTTTAAATGTTTTTCCTAAATTAATTTTTACAGGTTTATCTAAAATATTTTCGTTCTTTTTCAATATGTTGATTTGTTGATCCCTAGAGAATTTCGCGGAAAAAACTTCTCGGTAGTATATGACGTACAGTATTCTCTTTAGATCCTTGGATTTTTAGAATATTTTATCATGTGTTTTTCAGGATTTTAAACAAAACGTCTAAAATTACAAGTGACCGGTCATCATAGACCATTTAGTGAATTTAGCAGTTTTCACAATAATTTCGTAAAACTTTAAGTCGACATCTCATAATGTAATTCTAAGATTCTGAAAGATTACATGATATCATGCTAGATTAATTTATGACACGATTTTTCAATCGGTAAATTAATTATAAGAGACGTAAATTTCCCACATAGGTGAAAAATGTCCGGACCAGGACTCAAACCATGGATGTATTGGCTGAAGCCGCCAATGCTCTTCCAACTGGGCCATCTCGGACACGAACACTGGCGGACTATTTCATTCACAGGGAAAATTTACGTCTCTTATTATATGATATCCTCGATTATAAAAAAGTATGTAAGATATATTTTAATATAACAGATTCAGAGCAGTGTTCATATTGTAGAATAAAAACTACTTCTATAAAAATATTAATAATTTAATGATTTACAAAGCCTATTATTTGCAGTGATTTGCTGTTAATTGGGAATGAATAATATTAATTAAAGACGGTTTTTAATTCTCGATAAAAGAAAGGACTTAACAAAAGAAAACGTGTATTTGAAAAATAATACGTCAAAATAAGCTTTAATTTTTTTTTTTTTTTTTGAATATTAAAAGTTATTTTATATTAAATTTTGCTGAATGTGTATCAAGCAACATTATACTTTAAAGGAAAAGAAAAATTACAGATTGTAATAAATGTCTTTCAGTTTTTAAAAGTGTAATTAACAAAGTCACTTTACAATAAACATCGTAATACTATTAAATATATAAAAGAAAGGAATATTCGTACCAAGGAATATAAATTATTACGTAAAAAAAAATTTATGTAAACGCAAATTAGTTATTTCGATGCAGCACGTTGATTAATACAATTACGTCTGAAACTGTTTGGAATCTAAATTCTTTGCATATTTCATTTGGAATTTATCTGTCAAATTAAAATTGTTCAGAGAATGAGGACCTTTAGTGTTATGTAACAAATTACTGCGTGGTTGTGTTCCAATTGATTTTTAATTATGAAATGTAAGTTGAAATTAAAATTAAAATATGTGTTATCAATTTTATTTTGTAAAGATATTGCCATTGCATACTTATATATATATATATATTTATATATATATATATATATATATATATTTATAGATATATATATATATATATATATATATATATATATATATATATATAATATACATATTTCACCATAATGGAGATAAAATATTAATATTATCCTATTTTACCACATATAAAATTATATTTTAAAATGAAAATGAATATGCTTCTTACGTTTCGTTACATAATCTGCCGTATAAGTCGATATTATGTTCAGCTGAGTTTTTGAAGTATGCAATGACAGGGGTGCCAAACAATAAGAACGATCATATAACTGTCTAAATAAAAAATATAATTACGTTAATACATATATAAACAATATAATTTATTTTATGAATCCAAATTTTCAATCGACATAAAAAAATCTAAATCAATTAAAATTATCATGTAATGCATTGCAATTTTACTGTCATGTGGAACAATATTTTCTGTGAGTAAATGATAAGAACCAAATAAATATTGTTATATTTTAAAAATATTTCAAGTCAATTGTGCTTTATTTGCATTTTGTAATTTCAACGGATTAGTTTAGCATAGATTTTACATGTTTACGAATTTTTGAAAGGGACAAAACAGACCCTATTTCAAAATGCCATACATTAATTCTGCTTTCGAATTATACTGCACCACTTGACTATTTTTAGATATATATCTCTCACAATTATATCAATAACGTTATTCATGATGCTTAAATTTGAATCATTGGAAAACCAATCAAATCTGACAGTCTTATTAAATTTCAAACCGCTACTTTGTGTCTTTTTCAGAGTGAATTTAGGCATTATCATTTCGTGAATTAAATTGAAGCCCGTATTTTTTTAATTTATGCATTGCAGCAAATGGATTTTTGAACGTGAATCTAGGTATTCCTATGTCTAGAAAAGCATTTTTAATCTTAAATACATGGATAAATGCAGCCCATACCCTTAAAGAGTCCCCACATAAATGAAGCATAAAAAATACGTTATTTTCGCCTAAAATACCATTCCAAAAAGAATGAATACTATCCAGAATATAGAAATGAAACTCCTTTTAAGCACAGAAGATAAATTTAGATAAATTTATTTCTTGCTTCCTATGTTTCTCTTAATTCTGAAAAAAGGATATTTTTACTTTCATACGTTAAATGAGAACATATTGCATAGTAGTGCATAGTATTGCATAGTGTTTCTCATAGTATGCATTGAAGTTATCCCAGAAAATAAATTACATGGGTGTTTTATATAAGGTTGGCCCTTTGCATTTCAACAATAAAAATTGTGGGATATATGTAATGCAGTGAGCTAGGTGGCTGCAAATGTTGAATATGTTTCGTAATTTCACTAAACGTTTGTCACATGTAGCTCTTTGCATTAAAATCATCTCATCATTTTAACTTCTGTATGCTTTCCTACGGTGAAATGAAGCATAGAAAAGTAGGTCCTTCCATGGGCAGACTTCAATGATTCCAAAATTTCATGTCAAATTAAAAAATATATATTTTTTTGCCTATTTTAAGTGAGGTATACCAGACATAAATTAAAATCAGAAGTCTGTAAAATAACAATAGAAATGTAAAACAACTATTCATCTTTCAAAATCACCAAACATAATCATGGGCACTAAAGCAGTTTTCATAGGGTAATGGAAATTGCACTTAGGAAATATGCTCCCCAGGCCAAAGTATTCATTCAATGCCAAGAATAAAAGTGCTTCACAATTATTTTTGAAATGTATATACTGTATTATTCTAACATCAGTTGTGTTACTTATTGTACAATAATAAATGCTTTAAAATTATTTTGCTGTAGGTAGTGAAGTGAAGAGAAGAGAAAAGTGAATTTTTTTTAGTGAAGTGAAATTTTTAGTCTAACATCATTTGTATTATTTATCTATAATAATATCTATCTTTAATATGTTTTTGTTAATTGCAGTGAAGTGAAGCTTAAGAGAAAAGTTAATTGATGTTTGATAAAGTAAAAAGAAGTGTCTAAACCACTTAATCATAAGCTATTTCAGTTTGGTTATATGCTGTCTGTTTGAAAGTAAAACATTCAATAAAAGTTATTTTAAACATGAATGAATATTAATTATGCAAGTTATTAAATTATCGTGCTTGTGGGATATATGATGTTACAAGATCAAGTGGTTTTCTCCAGTTTCTCAAAAAATTAAGCCCAACGATTTGGAGTGATACTAGAAAAAAAATAAAAACAATCATATTTCCTATAAATATTTCTGAAAAAAAAATCACATAGAAAATTGAAGTGGAACTGCCCTAATTCATGGGGATATGATTTCAGTACATTCCTTTAGGCCATTTCATAGTCTGTTTCAGTGCATTCCTTTCTGTGAATCCTGCATGATACTCATCCAGTAATAATCGAACCAAATTCTGAGCACAGCGCTTTATATTTCAGAAAGGAACAAGATCTCAAATCCCCATGTCCTTTCCTACCCTTGATTTTATGATTAGGATTTTGGCAATAGCCAATGTTGTGGCCAAAATTTTCCAAATTTCTATCTGTGCTTTGCACAAATTTTATCCCCAAACTCTAGGATAATTCCACTTCTATATTCTATGAGATCTTTTTTAGAAACATTTTCTGGAGGTAAAATTGTTTTATTTTTATTCCAGTACCATTCCAAATCAATGGGACTAATCAGTTCAGAAACTGGAAATAATTCACTTGATCTTGTAGCAGCATATTTCTCACAAGCACAGCTACTTGATAATTTACACAAGGAATATTCATCCATGTTTAAAATAACTGTCATACACAGTTTTACTTTCAAACAGACAGTATACAAGAAAACTGGAATAGCTTATGATTATCTGGATTAAATATTTCTTTTCACTTTATTATACATAATTTCATTTTATTCTTATCTTCACTTCATTGTCTCTAACAAAAACATGTTAAAAATATTTATTGTTATAGGATAAATAATATAAACTACTATACACTAATATGTCAGAATTTAAAAAAATATATGCAGTTCATTTCACTTCATTAATGATATTTTTTTTCTCTTTTCTTCGTTTCACTGCCTATAGCAAAAACATTTTAAAAATATTTATTATTATACAATAAATAATAAATTGATGTTAGAATAATAAAATATATGCATTTCAAAAATAATTCTGAAGTGTTTTTATTCTTGTCAGTGAATGAATGCTATGGCCGTGATAAGCATATTTCATAAATGCGATTTCTATTAACCTATGAAAACTGCTTTATTGCCCATGATTATGTTTGGTGATTTTGAAAGGTAAATAGGTATTTTAGATTTCTATTATTATTTTACGGGCTTCTGACTTTAATGCATGACTGGCATACCTCTCTTAAAATAGGCAAAAATACATATTTTTGGAAAGTTTGCATAAAATTTTGGAATGAATTAACCCTTTCGCGAAAGGAATTACGAAATTTTTAATGTTTTGTCACCGGTTTTTAAAAACATAATTTTGTGCTTTATTAAATCTCGAAAATTATTCGATAAAATAAGGCAAATTTTACAGAAATTTTTGCTGTTAAGCAGAAATACGGATCCTTAAGCCTTTTTGCGACACGTATACGTGTCGCTCGTTCCCAAAGGGTTAAAGTCTGCCCATTCAAGGGCGTCCTTTGCTGTGATTTATTTCACCATAGGGAAGCATACAGCAGTTAAAAATGATGGTATGTTTTTAATATAAAGAGCTACATGTGTGAAATCACTCACTGCAATACACGTATCCCATTATTTTTATTCTTGAATATCAAAAAGCCAACCTTATATAATACAGCCATGTAATTTGTTTTGTGGAATAACTTTAATGCATACTATCAGAAATACTATGAAAAACATAAATTTTCAAATTTCCAAGCTGGGCACTGACTTTTGACCCCCCCCCCCCTCCAGCATTGATAATTTCGATGGTTATGGCACTGAGAATAAATATCACACAAATGTGCTTACCATTTATTCAGAGCCTGGGTGATTCTTCTATGGAATGACTTTTAAAGGATTTTACTGTATAGCAAAAGATATGAAAGGAAAAGTGAAACATTTACGCATAAAAAACAAATATATCGTAGCTTCTTATAGCGGGCTATGATTTTAAAGTTTTGCAGAACAGGTCGAACTTTTTTCTATGTGTGAGTTTGGGATCGGACCTAGATATTTCGATCAGTGTATAATTCTAGGGTACACTACCAGGATATTTTGAAAGCAGGTTTAGCATTAAATCTGTACGCTTCTTTTTTGTGTCCAAATGAGAGGCACTGTCTTAAATTGATATTTGAAAACGGACAGTAAGCGGATGGTCCAATCTTTGCTTCCAAAATGAGTCAAAAACTCTTCATTTAGAGGCATGGTTAAGCTGTGTAAGTGACGAATTTTGGATATTAATATCTGTCAGATTTTTAGATATGGAGTTGATTTTTTTTTTGTTTGTTTGTTCAATTCATGAATGAAGGAGGTATAATTTCCTAATTGTAAATTATCCTTACGTTGGCCGTATAAAAATCTAATTTTCGTATTTTTTGAAGTAGAACCCCTCTATGAAGTTACAATTTATCTCATCAGATTTTGTACCTTTTTTATGAAACTTTGCAATTGGAAGTATATACACAGGGGCAATATTTAATGTGATAACCTAATTTTTCGATACTTATGACTCACCTTGAATAAAAAATATATTTATAGAGTAAATAACATCTTTTTGCATTTTTTTTCCAAAAAATAAGGTCGGTACATATCGCTTGTGTTACAAATGTGACACATCTCGACAAAATTTTATTGCACAGGAGTTGCAAAAGAAAATATGACGGATTTAATTTTTTTATGAAATTCAAGCACTTAGCTTTACTTGCAGGAATGAAATAGTGTATAAAACTACAAAACATTTAGAAAGGAAAAAGTTGGATGCGGCTTGAAGTGTCAGGTAATTTCACCTCCGCACACAATCTGCCCTCTAATATTCTCACAAATAGACATATAGTGTAATAAAATGTTTTTTGCGATATTACACTCTGAAACAAATTGTAGAGCAAAACCTATTATCGAACTTTTTTTAGAATGAAACGCATAATGAATTTTTCTTTGTAGTGTCACTTTTCTTGCGAGTGAGCATTATGTAATCATTTATTTTATTTTATTTATCCTTAGTTTGTTCTTCTTTCTAGACCAACCTAAATTTAAAGTAAAACATATGACATCTATGCAGTTCATATTCATAAAATACAATTTATATTGGAATAAATTTTTTATTTAAATATGGTTTATCATGACGTTTGAGAAATAAGTGTTTTATAACATCCGTTTTCCAGCAATAAAAAATGAATTACACAGGAAAAAAGAATATGAATAATTTACATTACGGGAATTATTAAAATAATAAATGAAATTTCATGGCTATCTGAAAAAGAAAAAAATAATATCAATTGATTAAAATTTCGGTTATTTTCTTGCCCCTATGGACATTTTAAAACTATAATATATTTACAGGATTGACAATGAAATAAAACAGGGGTGATAAGATTGATATAAAAAAGTTTAGTCTTTTCTGTCAGTAATCTAATTCAATTCATAAGAAACTTTAATTGACGATACAAGCAATATTTAATACATATTAAAAAAAAAAGTATTATACCAATAATTATCAATCTTGTATTTGTTTTCATTGCATGCTGTAAAAGATCCAGTTCTTTTAAAAACCGCATAAACCAACTATAAAAAAACTCTTCATAAACGTGAACTAAAGTGTGACTGTTCACTTCTACCTCGGATTGAAAAACGCACTATTTTAAAAAGCGTGAATAGTTACTCCTCCGAATGAGTAATTTTTCACCCCTATTTAGAGTCAATTATTCACTTTGTAAGAGTTAGAATTCAATCTTTCAAAGACTCAACAATTCCACTTTTGTTCATAGAGTAAGTATTCCCTGTTCTGGAATGAATAATCACTCCCTCTTACTTATAATGCATCATAACTCGAAAATTTATCTGCTTATGTTACTTATTTCGTCCATAAAATTAAATTTTTAAATAAAAAATTATATGTAAAACTACAGCTTTATATTTAATGTATGATACATATATTGTTGCAACTTCAAGAAATCTAACAAAACTAATGTTATTTTATTCTGTATATTTTGTATTTTTTGATATTTATTTATTATACAAAATAAATGAGACATTATTACTCTAATTCTTTTTTGTTAGAACAAAATGGAAACGCGCGACATAATATATTTGTGACACATATTTAAATATACACTCTGAAATAAACATTTTTGTAAAAGTTTTCTTTGTATTTCAGTGATTCTCTTAAGCAAACAAAATTGCTAATATCTTGGAAGTACATAAAAACAGTCTTTGATGTGTACAATAGATAAAAAAAAGAAATTTTTTTTACTCACCATCGAACTAAAGTTCAGTTCTACTCAACATCGAAATAAAGTTTTTTGAAACATTTGTTTCTCACAGGAGGTAGCATCTAGAACTGTTTTCAGGAACACATTTTCAGGCATTGAATGAAACAATTAATGGGATATCTTTGAAAAGAAAACTGAAATAATATTGTATCACATTATAATGACATACTTATCCATAAAATTATTCCCATTTGCTCTATTGAATTATTCTTATGATTGGGCTTACATATGTAGAATGTGTATAATTCCTGAAGATGCTATGCGAAATTTCCGCGGAGATACGTGCTGGATAAGTGGTATATAATTAATCAAATTTTCCGTAAAAGATTTGTTTTATATACACCATTTCTTACTAAGAAAAATTATATATACTAATGTTTCATAGATAGTAAACTTTGTATGGTAGTAAATATATTTTTATTCCATCGTTTAGTCTCGTAAGTCCATGAATTAATTATTTTGATCAATAAATTACAGTTTAATAAACGGAGTATTTCTGTAAACATACCAAGGGCCCTTTTTAACCAAATTAAAAGTTGACAGTCGTGCGAAATTAGTGAAAGATTTCCCATTTAACAGAATTTGTAATTTTTTTTTTTTTTTTTTTTTTTAGAAATTATACTACATATATGGAATTTAATTAAACAGATTTTACAGCGCACCAAAAAAGAGATCAATAATTTCGGAGAAGGCAGTTTTTTCATTATATATGCACAAAACAGTGCTAAATTTGCATGATTTTTCTAGCATCGACTTACACACGGTTTCCGATTATGGACAATTTTTCGCTGATAATGCATATACATTAACTCTGTTTAAGCTCGGAAAAACGCGTAATATACATATAATTCAACGAAAATTTCAAAATAATTGTTTTTGGTGGAGTGAAATCAATTTTCCTTCTTATTAAAAAAAGATTTTTTTAACCAATTTTTTAAATAATTTTTCAAAAACTAAGCAGCTATACCACACTTTCTTTTTTGAAGCAGTTTACAAAAAACAATGTATGATGGCTGAAAGTAACATAATATTCAGTACTATTTAATAAGAGTAGCTATATTAAATATTTAATTTTCATAAATATTGAGAGGTATTTAAAATATTTCCCATTAATGGACCATTGAGAATTTGTTTTATTTACGTTTCAGGTTAGTAATAAAAAAAAAAGTATTTATTTCCTGCTAACTGCCAAGTTATACATTATTTAAAAATATATCTGTATGATTCTGCTCTAATAATAATACTTAATTTTACACTATTTTTATATAAAGATTTCAATCTAAAAAATAATGGTGAAATTAAATTCTAGGATACATCATATTTTATTACTATTAGTTACTATTGCAGCTGATTTTACAATTATCTATTTACCGTAGTCTTTTCTTTCAAAACCCGAAAGATTCGCTTAAAGTAAATTTCTGAATTAATCGTTAAGAAAAGACTGATGGAAGTAGCAAATGATTGCTCTCTTTTAAAGTGTTAAATAGTTTTCCACTATATCATTTTCTTTCCAGAAGAGTGGAAAAGCGATATTTGAAATAACTAAAGTGTCCCACTTATATTAGAAATAAGACAGCGAGAAAATATATACTTGCTTTTTCTAAACATGTAAATAAAACTATATATTGTTTCATAATTATATTTTAAAGATAGATTTTTACAAAAACATATAATTCTGTATTTTTTTTTATTTAAAAAGTTGTGTTTTGAAGCAAACAAACAAACAAACAAGCAAAAAACTACATTATATGAAATTTGATTTTACAAATTAACAGAATTTATTTTAATAACTATGTGTAAAGTCTAAGAAATTATTTGGGATTAGTTTAAAAATCGTTTTAATAAAAAATATATTAATTCATGAAATAATTTTTTATATTATTGCAGAACAGTGCCAAACTTAAATTTCAAGGAGGATTTTTACATGTATTGTAAAGAAAAAGATTATTATTACGCTGAGTTTATAAAAGGCTGTATAAATGCAATATTTCAACCGTCAGAACTGCATTAAGTTCATAATTAACAGATTAGAAATATATTAAAAAAACTATACTGATTAGTAATATTTGTTATTATTTAGGCTTTCTTTCAAATCTTTCATAATTTTTATAGCATATTTATTTACTGTTTACTAGTATATACAGCTGTACCCAACACTATATTCTACAGTTTTTCATAAAGACTTTGTTATTTCTTAATTTTCTTTTTCTAAAGATTTTTTTTGTAATATCATAGTAATTGATTAATGGGTGAAATATTGTACGGAACCATCTGTAAGCGACAAAAGATTGCACTTCACTATTTATCATTAATCAAATTTATTGATTGTGACTGCAAAAACAGATTTTCTTTCTTTAATAAAAGCACTTTACTGTACTCCCTGTTTGCTATTTGCATATATTATGAGCTATTTAATTATTAATTCTGTATACTGATCCGTATGGGATTCCTGATTTCTCTATGAATATCTTTTGATTCTAAAGATAAAGTACTGTTCAGAAACAGCTTAAAGCTTTGTGTATCAACAATTCTGATTTGAAAAATATTGAATCGGATGTATGAATACATCATTTTAAACAAATAAAATGTAATTAAATATTTTTTAAAGAAAGACTAAAATAAATATTGACTAAAAGGTAAATTTTCCACATCAAAATTCAAATTTTAAAAACAAATTGGTAAATAACACAACGAAATTTCATGTATAATGAAAAACCACTGCAAACATATTTGAAACATGCTTTATTATTAGTGATTATCATACATACTTTGCTATAGATTTTTATTAATAAATTACTAGCATTTTAAATTACATTTTTTTAGCATTCGAAATTCTTTATCGAAAAATACATAAAATTTTCTAGTCTCTAGATTTTTTAAAAGAAGAATAGTTTAGTTTTGGAAAAGTTTCTTTTCTACTGATTTTATTTGAAAAAAAAGAAGGAAGCATGGAGGAAAAGTATCATGTTTACAAACTGAGCAAATCCCGAGGATTTTTACTGGACTGAGATATTTTTGGACAGCAAATTCTTATCTCTTATCTAAATATTTTCATAAGCAAAAATGTTTTCCGAAATGTACGCGTTTTTCTCCTATTAGCTGAAATATCAATGTAAAAAGCAATATAACGTATTCATGATGTAATATTCTTTATAAATTTCATGTAGATATGATTTTTGCGAATCTTTGCCTTATCCTTAGTCGTAATCTTTTTGCTGATAGAAATACTCTCACAAAACTTTTAAAAACAATAAATTGTTAGATAATATCACGAGACTTCATGTAAAACGAAAAACCAGTGGTAACATATTTGCACTTATCTTGGTTTATTATATTCGATACTTACATACTGTTAAAGTAAATTTTTTTAATAAAGCTTTAGAATTCTAATATGCTTTTTTTAACATTTGAAATACTTTATCAAAAATATATAGAGTTTTCTAGAATTTAGACTCCTTTAAAAGAAGAAAAGTTTAATTTCAGATAAATTTCTTTTCTACTGATTTAATTTGAATAAAAAAAGAAGCAGGAAGGAAAAGTATCATGTTTAGAAACTTAATACAGCTTAAATATCAATGTAAAAAGAAATATAACGTATTCATCATTCATTCAGATCATGATCATTCTTTATAATTTTCATACAGTTATGATCTTTACTCATCTTTGTTTCTTTCCTTAGTTGAGATCTTTCCTGATAGAAATACTGTCGCAAAATTTTTAAAAACAATAAATTGTTAAACCAGTGCAAACATATTTGCTCTATATTTGTTTTATTGTAAGCGATTATCATACATACTATTACAATAAATTTTTATTTATAAACTCCTAGTATTTTAAATTACTTTCTTTTTAATATGCAAAGTACTTTCTCAAACATATATAAAGTTATCTATGTTCTAGGCTTTTAAAGGAAGAACAGTTTAGTTTCAGATAAGTTTCTTTTCTGCTTATTTTATTTGAAAAAAAAAGGAAAGAGGAAGGAAAAGCATCATATTTACAAACTTAACAAATCCTGTGGATTCTTGCTAGATTCACATATTTTTGAACACCAAATTCTTACCTCTTATCTAGATATTTTCGCAAGCGAAAATGTTTTCCGAAATGTACGAGATTTTCTCTCTTTAGATGTTATTAGAACAGCTAAAATATCAATGTAGAAAAAAATATAACATATTCATGATGTAATATTTTTTTTATAAATTTCATGTAGTTATGATCTTTGCTGAGTGATCTATTGTTGTAAAACTTTCGAAATCAATAAATAATTAAATAATGTTAAAAGAATTCATGTATAACGAAAAAGTGTATTTAAAACCAAAAATATATAAAATTATCTATGTTCTAGACTTTTAAAAGAAGAACAGTTTAGTTTCATATAAGTTTCTTATCTACTGATTCTATTTGAAAAAGAGGAAGCAGGAAGGAAAAGTGTCATGTTTACAAACTGAACAAATCCCGGGGATTTTCGCTCGATTGACATATTTTTAGACAGCAAATTCTTATCTCCTTATCTAAATATTATCCCAACCAAAAGATTTTCCCGAAATGTACGAAATTTCCTCTTTTTAGATATTATTAAATCAGCAGAAAATATCAATGTATAAAGAAATATAACATATTCATGAGGTAATATTCTTTATAAATTCCGTGTAGCTATGATCTTTGCTGATCTTTGTCTCTTTTTTTAGTCATGGGTTTTGCTGACAGAAATATTGTCACACAACTTTTAAAAACAATTAACTGTTAAATAATATCACGAGACTTCCTATATAACGAAAAACCAGTGTAAACATATTTGCACTTAACTTGGTTTATGATATGCGATTATCATTCGTACTGTTAGAGTAAATTTTTATTAATAACTTTCTAGTATTTAAAATTACTTTTTTTAGCATGCAAAATTTTTTAGCAAAAAATATATAAAGTTTTCTAGGCTCAAGACTTCTTTAAAAGAAGAATAGTTTAGTTTCACATAAGATTCATTTCTACTGGTTTTATTTGAAAAAAAAGGAAGCAGGAAGGAAAAGTATCATGTTTACAAACTGAACAAATCCCGAGGATTTTTGCTGCACTGACATATTTTTGGACAGCAAATTCTTATCTCTTTTTTTAAATATTTTCACAAGCGAAAGTATTTTCCGGAATGTACAAGATATTCTCCCTTTAGATGTTATTAAACCAACCAAAATATCAATGTAAAAAGAAATATAACGTATTCATGAATTAATATTCTTCATAGATTTCATGTAGTTTCGGTTTAGCTTTTCAGTTTTAACATTTTCTGACAAAGTGGATAAATGAATATGCGTTTGGTTCGCATGGCTTTCATTTTATTAGTCTGCCGTCTACATGTCTATATATCTCTCTGCCTGTATATGCATGCTGTAACTGGCCTACATAATCACGGATTTCTATGGAAATTATGTACGTCTAGTATAGGAAATGAAGTACTTAACATGAATTGTTCATTTACAGGAGCAATAAGAAAATGCCGGTCGGTGTATGGGGAAATTATTTTGTACTACACTGTTAAAAAAAAATCCGTTAAATTTACCACGCAGCAGATTTTGTCGTAAATTTAACGATTTTCTTTTCAGTGTACGTTTTAAAGATGTTACGCAGTTTAACTTAAGAACTTAAGAGGGAATTAGAGAAAAAAAGGAAAAAATTAAGGGGAAATTATTAAAGGGCATTTGAAGTGACAGCTCTTAAAAGTTGTATTTTTAAGATTGCAAAAAAATATATTTTAAGAAATATCCGGACATCAAAAATTAACTTCAGAAGCGCTTGTAGCATTAATAGAGGAACGAATTATCAAGCATATAAGTTATGTTTCGTAAACTACTTGTGAAATCGCAAAAGAAATAGTCTAGTAGTATTATCACATTTACAAAAACTTATGATATGAGTTTTCAAAATCTATGGGTTATCCGATTTGAGGGAATGTATGAATATGCGATGGAAAAGCAATGTAATATATTTGCTTTATACATACATTGGAGGTTCATTACAGTGGTATACAGGGTGGTCATAAGAAAACTTAGCTGATACATCGAACTCTAGCTGCCGGCCCATTCAACCCATCGAGATGAGATTTTAGGTATAGTTATTCACAGGTATGAGCTCGGTATTCTATCAACGGCAACAAATTGGCGCTCGTAGTTACGGTTATAGCGACAGAAACTGGAAATTTTCAAACAGCAATGCCCATTTCGTCCCTCGCAAAATGCTCAGCGCATGCTAAAACCTTAAAGAGCTTTGGAATGGTGCGCGTATCGTAATAAACGGACGCGTTATGCTCGCTCAAAAAACAGCTACACGAATGACAAAAAAAAAAAAACACGAATCACGATCACGGCGCACGAAGGAAATTTGCATATGACAGAGGCAAAACACCATTTACGGAACGCCGTTTGCAAGATAATCAGCGTAGAAAACGGATATAAATTGGGATGGGAATGCTAGTTCTTCAGTCGGGAGCTTCCAGATGCCGACGAAATGACACTTTCAGCGAAAGTTCATGGTGAATTAGTAAAACTCTATTATTAGAATGCGATGAATGCTGCGAAAACTTTGTGTGTTTACCGTCTAAACCATTACCAAATGCTTTGCCCATGTAGACTGGAAGCTCTTTCTGATTTCGTAAAAAATTTCGAAGAAACTGACTGCATCTGTGGTAGACCGTGATCCAGACAACCACTCTTCCTGAGGATACTGTTGTGGACGTGCATCACATAGGAACTGATAGACACACAAAAACCTGTAAGAGGTGCATCTCTTGTATTGGATACACCGAAATCAACGGTGCTAATGCAAGCGCGCTCTTTAATCTGCACGTTTCCTTACTGTACCAGCGGTTCCACATGATGAAAGTAGGAACCATCAACAACGTATAAACTTTGCAAATCACTTTTTTATCAAATATGACGGAGATAAGGACTGGCCTCTTCATTTATTATGGACAGACGAGGTTCATTTCACCTTAACTGGCAATGTGAACACGAAAAATTGTGTACACTGGGCAGACATGAATTTACACGCTTTAGCGCACGTACCTTTACACGATATGAAAGCTACTGTGTGGTGCGGCATTGCATGCATAATTATTCCCGGGCAGTATTTCTTTTTAGGAAGTGATACCAACGGGATTTGTAACTTGTTCTGTAACAGGTTTCCGCTATACGGTAATGCTGCAAAATTACGTCATACCAGAATTACCGGAGCGAACTTGCTTGTAGTGTTGTAATGAATCTGTGTCATATGCAAATTTCTTTTGTGTGTTCCAATCGTTTTTTTTTTTTTTTTTTTTTTTTTTTTTAACGCTCTTTAGGGTTTTCGCATGCGCTGATCATTTTTCGACGGAAAAAATGGGCGTTGCCATTGGAATATTTTGAGTTTTTGTACCTATAACTCTAACCGTGAGCACCACTTTATTGCCGTTCACAGAATTTCGAGGTCATACCTCAAAATAAATATATCTGAAATTTCTCCTCGATCGGTTGAACAGACCAGTCGTTAGAGCTCCATATATCGACAAAGTTTTTTTATGACCACCCTGTATATGTATGTAACGTACTAATTAATTGCCACTAAGGCAACTAATTCAGTAAATGAATGGTTGCGCAAAAGACAGTATTCACATCGTGAACTTATTGGATTGCTTCTAAAAATTTCTCCCCCCCCCCAAAAAAAAAAAAAAAAAAAAAAAAAATCAAGCCGACATATTCGATGAAATTTACTACACGCTTCATGTTATGAATTTGAATGTTGTCCAAAAGACTTACGATACTGACTAACAAAATTTTTATGTTATCTGTTTTGCCATAAGAGATGCAAGTGCCTTGTTTTCATAACGTAACTGACAATAACTTTTATAAATTCCGTCATGCATGATGTGAAATTACTTACAAAGTATTCTCAAACAATGCATATTTTGCATTGCTTTGAATGCATATAATAACTATTCTAGAAAATACATTCGGGAATTATATTCATCCGCAGTTAGACGTAATCTCAGAGATTGATATAAGAAGATGAACAATTTCAGTGGATTGCGTCTTTTCGAGCTTCCTAATTTAAATTTTGAAGCAAACGATTGTATTGATTTAATTCATTGGTCAAACACAGTTGCAACAGAGCTACCTCTTACAATGCATATAAAGACAAAAAAATTCGCAAAGAAAAATACTTTCCATTGCTAACTTAATAGAAATATTCATGTCACACGTCATCTTTTGAACGATGTGTTAAACTAATATATGAAGTTTTGATTAAAAATTTGTGGTGAAACTGCAAGAGATGGATATATTCCTGCCAAGCTTCAGGCGAGGAAAGATTTTGCAGCATTCGTCAACAAGGTACAATAATATTCTAACACCTAACATTCAATTTGCATTAGGTATTATGAAATTATTTCAAATTTGCATAATTTTGTTTCAATCTTAATTCTGTCAACGTGTAACTTAGAAAAGTAAATTCTAGTATTAATTTCGTAAAATAAATAAAAATAAAAGTAAAAAAATAATAAAATGTTAAATTGCATAATAATTATAGAAATATTATTATTTATAGTACTATTTAATTAATCAATTAGCGCCAACACAAATTTCAAAAGTAGTTTCCTTAGTACAGCTTTTAGAACATACGATAGGTTTTTATTTTGCAACAATTTTTAATGTTAAAGAGGTACGGGGAAATATTAAGAGAAACTGATAAGTTTTTCCCGATTATAACGCACCCATTGCGTAACATTTTCACCTTATGCCAGTAACTATTTTGAAACATTTTTCAAAATATTTTTTTTTCACAAAAAAACGATTTTTCTCTTTTTTCCTGTTTTTACACTTTCCAACAAAGTTGAAAAGTGCTTATGCATTCGGTTTGTCTGTCCGTCTGTCCGTCTGTCCGTCTGTCCGCGCTCTAACTCCCGTAAATATACTCGGATTGCTATGGAATTTTTATACGTTATTGAGGTTTACCCTAGCACGAACCCTATTGAAAATGAAGTATCTACCATGATTAGTTTATCTAAAAGAGTATCAAAAGTTTTCCATTACATTACGGCCTATGGGGGAAAATCGTTAATATACTCGGATTGCCATGAAATTTTAGGACGTTATTGAGGTTTACCCTAGCACAAGTCCTATTGAAAATGAAGTTTCTACCATGATTAGTTTATCTACAGGGCGAATCAAAATTTTTCCATTACATTACGGCCCATGGGGAAAAATCGTTAATATACTCGGATTGCCATGAAATTTTAGGATGTTATTGACGTTTACCCTAGCACAAGTCCTATCGAAAATGAAATTTCTACCATGATTACTTTATCTTCAGGGCAAATCAAAAGTTTCCTATTACATTACGGCCTATGGGGAAAAATCGTTTCAAAGGAATTTGAAAGATGTTATACCCTGTCAAACATATTAAAATATGCATTCTATAAAACAGAAGGTGAAAATGTAGCTATTATTCATTTTCAGGGCCACACAAAAGAATTCCATTAGATAATGGTAAAAGGGGGGATTGTGTGTGACATATTTTAAATATATTAAGCTTTTTCATGTATAATAAAATTGATGTATGTCACGGAAGATTAATATAAATTATACGCTACTGTCTTGCATAGTATGAAGTACGTAGCATTTACAGGGCCATACAAAAGATTTTAAATAGTATATTCTTTCCGAAGTACCGTATATGTGTCCGATGATGGCTGATGGAGGGATGAAATGGATTTAAATTATGATATTCGCGTTTATATTTCGCTAAATATATGCACATTATATGGTGTGTATAAATGTTATAGTTGATATACAGGGTTACGCAAAAGAGCTCACCAACGTTACTGAATATGAGCGTAAATTATTTAAACATGGTTCTTAAATAGGCTATGCATTTTTACGCTGAGCTGCATTCAATTTACTGTGAAATGTTTGCAGAATATAGATAAAGGGATATACAGGGCCACGCAAAGAATTCGGTACATGGACGCCTATGAATGATGATTTATGAGAATGTGATTTCAGTTGTTTTAAAAGTGTTTTAGTTTAAAACAAATTTTAGCCTAATGCTGACTTGTAATAAAGGTACAATGTAAACTACAGGACTGAACAAATATATTCAAGTATGTTTCCGTCTAATAGTATGAATTGCTGAAAAAGAAATTTCAAGCTACTGGGTATTTTCTTGCTAAGCTAAATTTTCCCATTATATGAACTGACATATGAAATACAGGGCTGTTCTAATGTACTGGAATATATATTTGGGTATATTTGGCTATACACTATTATTTCCCTAAATAAAAAATTTTTGTTAAAGATTTCGTTAAGTGTTGGAAAGTGTTTCATAATGTATGCTTAACGCATGATTTTTCTTACTTGTTTAATGTTAGAGTGGGGCGGCTAATTACTGAGTAATGCGGAAAACAAATCGCCAATTCTTACTGACCCATTATACAAGCTTTGCGTACTATGTCAAAATTAATTTCGAGAAAAAATAGCTTATTTCGGCCCACCCTAATACATATATCCACTGTTAAAACTACAGGTGACACATTGCACCTTTTAGGGGTGAAAGACTTCTCTGACTGGTGACACGCCTAGGAGAGCCAGAATGGCACCCGTAATCCAGAATGCTCAGTAATAAAAAGAAATTATAAACCGACTTTTGGTCCGCGAAGGACTCTAACCCACAAATCTGATTGCAAGCTCAACGCTCTAACGGTTCGACCATCGAGCTCGCCTTGCCAATGTTTGCCAATTATTAAAAACAAATGTTCAGATGCCTTTAATTCTTAATGACCAAAACAAATTATACAGAAATAAGCGATTGGATTTTCACTGGCTGCATTTTTCATGTATTCAAATAGAATATATGAGCAGCAATTATTTGGTATTATTACATGTTGATATATGGGCTAGATAAGGTTTTTCTGGTTGACAAGAATTCCCTAAATACTATCAGCATTGACATTATGTGATATGTAAAAATTGAAGTATACACCTCACTGGATTTTCGATGTAATGAATTTTGCGAAATTAAAAAAGACTAAGAAATCAGTTTTGGAAACTTTAAAATCGAGGAAAGTGATTACATATACATAATCTTTATTACAATTTAAAATATAGAAGCCAAATACGCGTAAATATTTTTATCGCGAGTTTCTTTGTACACATTTTCCTTGTTGCATAAGGTAATGAGATACACTCACTCCTCGAATATTGCGTGCTATTTCCTTAATATTTCTTTAGAATATCTATATAGGCTACAACAGAACATTCGGATCGCATGAAACTTTTGCGGAAATGCATTCCATACATCTCTCAAAGGGGTAATTACTGAATTTGAAGCATTTTCTTCAAAGGCAATTTTGGAAGGTTGAAATATCTCATTTCGCATCCACAATAATTCTAAGAATGGTATTATGGAATATAACAGGAATTTTACATGAACACATTTAATTTTATGAAGGGAATATAAAATGCAATTTTCAACTACATATGTTATATTGAGAAACACCGAAAATACTGGCGATAAATATATATCAATAAATATAAAAACTTTGTTAAATCTCCATAAAAAAGAAAAATTATACAGGACGCGTTTCGAGCTGCAAAATTACCGCTCGTCTTCAGCTGGTCCAAACACGTGTCACAACGGACAGAGTGGAAATACTCATTTCAATAATCGTATCAATTAAAAAGTCTTACAGAACAAAGAAATAGTAGTACACTCGCCCTTAAAGTTTTAACTGTCATAGATTTGCGTTAAAGTCAAATACTGTGGGGGTGGCTAGAGCTGTCTGTTCAAGGTCGCTAACATAAAATTTATTAAGGGGACATCTGTTTCTACTATCTTGCCGTATCATCTATCGGTGTAGTAAGAAAAAGGAATGTTTGTGTTAATCAAATACATGAAAGAGAATAATATAATATAATTATAATGCCTATACGTTGCATACATACTCCAAAACGTATAAATGAAATTTCTAAAAATTGAGGGTGATAGAAAATTTTTACAAACATATTCTTTTTCAGCAGCTTGAAATCTATAAGAAACACCCAACGTATATAGAGAAATAGAAAATTCGTTAAAATTTGTTTATCAATGTTATTTTATTTTTAGAAATGTTCGTATTTTTTTCTGCATTTCAAATAAATATAAACATTTCAATTCTGTAAGAAAGATAGCTTATTATGCCGCGCCAGATGAAAAAAGTATGCCAAATAGTAACCCTGTTGTCCAAAATAAAAGTATTTTCCGTCATAACTTTACAACTAATATACACAGAGCAATGTACTATATACGAAAACCTTCCTTGAAATAATATCTATCTAACGACATAAGTTAATTCAACATCCCTTCAGTATAATTTGAGGAGTAGGCGGAAACCACGAAATTTCCGTTTGTATTATATATATAAGTAGCTGCTTTTTTTTCATGAACTGAAATTCATTTCATAATAGTTTTACATTTGTCACTGTCTTTTTTTTTTCACTCATTGTTTCTGTTGCACGGTTTTAATAACACTATAAAAGATATTTCTATTTTCTTTTTATCCTGTTCTTGGAGTAGCGTGTTCCTTTATTTATTTTGTGCCAGTAAACTCCAATCTACTTTCATCAAAATCAGTCAGGCAATTTTCGAGGAAACGGTCTTAAAGTTAGTATATATCTCAAAGAATTGTACGCTGTCTTGTCTTTCCTTAACCTCTTAACTGGCACTTTCTTTTCCGTTCAATAAATTGAAAATATCAGTTTCTCACTACAATTTTTTAAATGAAATATTTGTAACATTTATTCTAAATTTTTCCGCATTTAAATAGTATGAAATTATGTTTTTTTAAACTTTGGTGTCAAAAAGCTTGAAATGATGAATTAAGCAAATTCGTCTTGCCCGAACGGCGTACGGAAAAATCGGTTAAGGGTTAAGAAATATCAAATTTGTATTATTTATCTTTCTATACCAAATTCTATAGGCTTTATAAAATAAAGCACTGAAATTTCTTTTTATTTTAAAATAAAAAGAAAGAATTATGATAGTAAATATTTTTTTTTCCTCAAAACTCGCAATTATTTAATAATAGCCATTTTCAAATAAATATCCAATTCTTTGGTATTTACAAATATATCTTATATTTATTTATTTCGGTGTAAAATATTTTTATTGCGAGTTTCTTTTTACACATTTTCCCTCTTGCATAAAGTAATGAGATATACTCACTCCTAGAACATTGCAAGCTATTTCCTTAATATATCTGCAGAATATGTGTATAGGCAACACTAGAACATTCGGATCGCATGAAACTTCTGAGGAAATACATTCCATACATCTCTCAAAGGAGTAGCTACCTTATCTGAAGCATTTTCTTCAAAGGCAATTTTGGAAGGATGAAATACCTCATTTCGCATCCACAATAATTCTAAGAATGGTATTCTGGAATATAACTGGAATTTTACATGAAAGCACTTAATTTTGTAAAGAGAGTGTGAAATGCAATTTTAAACTGCATAAATAATACATGTTTAATTAAAACTTTAGGGATCTAATTAGTTGTTAAGATAACTGTAAATTAATTTTTAACTACAATTGAATAATGTTTAAAAATATACTGAGTGTTTGAAGTATGTAAATGAAATATTTATATAGCGATTTCGTAAATACTGCTTCATATATATATATATGCATATATATATACATTTGAAGATGCATATATATAATTTTAGAAGGATGTATGTAAGGAGAGAAAGTGTGGCATTTTGTTTGAAATTTATACGAAGATTTATTTTACTATTCCTAGAACTAATTCTGAGAATACTTGTTTTATCAAAATTTTATGCCTCTAATTTCTTATTCTTGTAAAGATAACTGTACATTACCTTTTAGCTACAATTAAATAATGTTTAACTGTTTTTGTTCTTTATACATTTTGTGTTAGTTATTTATTACTTTATCAAATCTATGAATTTTCGCTGATATAATTTTTTAAACAATGTATTTTGATCTCATTGATTGGTTCTGAGAACATTTATCATCGCATTTGTTTCTCTGCTTAATTATGCTCTTTTCATGCACTGAAATACATGTCACATTACTTTTACATTTATTACTGTTTTTTTTTCACTCATTGTTTTTATTACACAGTTTTAATAACAATTTAAATGATATTCCTGTTTTATTTTTATCCTGTTCTTGGCGCGGCATGTTCCTTTATTTATTTTGTGCCAGTAAACTCCAATCTGCTTTCATCAAAACTAGTCAGGCTGTTTCCGAGAAAATGGGTCTTAAAGTTAGTATATTTCTCAAAGAAGTGTACACAGTCTTGTTTTTCCTTAAGAAATATCAAATTTGTGTTATTTTACTTTCATTCCCCAATTCTATAAGCTTTATAAAATAAAGCACTGAAATTTGTTTTTATTTTAAAATAAAAAGAAAAAATAATGATAGTAAATGTTTTTTTTTAAACTCGCAATCATGTATAAAATGTCATTTTCAAATAAATATCTAATTCTTTGGTATTTACAAATAGATTTTATATTTATTTATTTCCGTGTAAATATTTTTATCGCAAATTCCTTTTTACACATGTTGCCCCTTGCATAAAGTAATGAGATATAATCACTCCGTGAATATTGCATGCTATTTCTTTAATATTTCTGCAGAATATGTATAAAGGCTCCACCAGAACATTTGGATCGCATAAAATTTCTCCGGAAATGCATTCCATACATCTCTTAAAGGAGCAGTTACCTTATTTGAAGCATTTTCTTCAAAGGCAATTTTGGAAGGATGAAATATCTCATTCCGCATTCACAATAATTCTAATAACATTATTCTGGAATGTAACAGGGATTTTACGAGAAAGCATTTAATTTTATAAAGGAAATATATAATGCAATTTTAAACTACATAAGTTATACCTCTTTTGTTAAAATTTTATGCCTCTGATTTCTTATTGTTGTTAAGATAACTGCACATTACCTTTTAGCTACAATCACATAATGTTTAACTGATTTTTTTCTGTTTAAATGTTAGTTATTTATTATTTTATCAAATATATGAATTTGACTGTTATAATTTCTTTAAACTATGTATTTTGATCTCATTGATTGGTTTTAAGAACATTTAACATCACAATTGTTTCTTTATTTAATTATGCTTTTTTTTCATGCACTGATATACATTTCACATTACTTTTATTTTGTCACTTTTTTTCACTACTTGTTTCTATTGCACGGTTTTAATAACATTTTTAGGGGGCTCAGGGGTTGAAAACTTTTCAAAAAATCGCTTTTTTTATGATCTAGTTTGATTATTCAATTAATTCTTAACTCAGTGCAAAACACCGCATAAAAATATTTGCATTTTTAACGGAGTTATAAGCATTTATGTATCAACACTTTCATAGCCGCACCCATATAATTTCTACTTTTAAGTCACGTTTTCTCAAAACTTGATTTTTGACTAACACCAAGATTTAAAAAAAAACTATTTGATGGAATGGCTTAATTTTTTTTGCATGCATATAATATCATTATCTAGAGAATGAATTAATATATTTTAGATAGTTTAATAGTTGAGTATTTTTAATGAAAAAAAAGTTGTGTTTTTTAGGGTTTTTTTCAATTTTTAAGTTTGAGAGTTTTTTTAATAATGTTTTTTTTTGAGTGATTGTTATATCCTTAATTCATTCTATATAGTAAAGTTTCCTGATCATTTTAAAGTCAAAATTAGGATTTTAAATCAATTCAATGTTAAGATATATAGGTGTTGGAGATATAACATGTCGAAAATTGTGTTATATAAATTTTGTTATATTTCTTATTATATAACATTGAAGTACTTCATTTTATAATTTTATAAGACTACAAACATACCTTTAAAATATCAGAAAGTTTAAAAGAATTACACTGTATACTTCTGTTTTTATATGGACTCGAACTGAGAGCTCTGTTTACATGTTCTTCCGTATCGATCAACCCCTGAGTCCCCTTTAAAGGGGTACACGACATTTCGGTCCCGCCATTTCGGTCCCGCCGTTTCGTTCCCGCCGTTTCGGTCCCGCCGTTTCGGTCCCGAGACATTTCGGTCCCTGGCCATTTCGGTCCCAAGACATTTCGGTCCCTAGACATTTCGGTTCCTGGCCATTTCGGTCCCTGGTTATTTCGGTCCCGAGACATTTCGGTCCCTTGCCATTTCGGTCCCTTGCTATTTCTTTACCGGCCACCTTATAACTTGGTTACTGACTATCAAAGGCCTACTAAACACTGTAAGCTCAACATTGTTCGGGCTTTTTTTAATATTTTTATTCTCCTGCCCCCCCCCCCTTCCCTCAAATTTTATACAAAGCTGAATATAATAGTCCAATAAGTTTAATCTATTGTAACTCATGATAATAAAATCACAGCGAGTTGAAAATTTGACTTAATAATGTTATATAATTTTACACTGTCTTTATTATTATTATTTAACAGGATGAATATTTTAAGTTTTATCATATATTCTTTGTATTAGGTATTTTATCTATACAAAAAACTAAAATACATATTTGATTGATTGTTTTAGCACACTTTCTTAGAATCTTTAAATTAGTGATTTTGTAACTAGGCGTGCTACGAAAATTTTTTGTTTAAATAATAAAAATGCTCCAACGACTTTTTTTTTATGTAATTATTATTGGTTGCATTTTTTTTTTTTTTTTTTTTTTTTTTTTTTTTTAGTTTTCTTACTTTATGAAGACAATTTTTGTGAATTAATTTTATTGAAAGTGGGCCTATTTCTTTGTAATAAAATGATTATTTTTTAATCTTATATAATAATGTAACTATTATTTTAAATAATTTTATTTTCAATTTTTAACTGACAAAACTAAGCTTTTTTAATTTA
This sequence comes from Maratus speculifer, assembly GCA_964019185.1. Taxonomy (NCBI): domain Eukaryota; kingdom Metazoa; phylum Arthropoda; class Arachnida; order Araneae; family Salticidae; genus Maratus; species Maratus speculifer. The sequence continues at coordinate 160,100,891 of OZ025294.1, read as the reverse complement.
TTGTTTACTTATTTATTTATTTATTTACATTACCTTTTCGATCTCACTTTCACAGAAAAAAAATTGAAAATTCTTATTTTAATTTTATTATTGATTGAATTAATAGTTTTAAATTCCAGTAACTTTAAATATAAAATAAATAACAGGTAAACAATAAGTTTCAGTTTATAATTACTACAAAACATAATGATAAATTGAATATAAAACAGATTATTTATTGAGTTTATTTAAAGTAAAATTCGAAATGCGTATTAATAATTTTATCAATTTAATTAAAGATTCATTAAATTAAAAAAAACATATATTTAATAAAATATTAATTTCACTTTAATTTTAAAATCACTAACTGTTTTGAGATTTAATTTATAGCAATTATTCATCACCATAAATTTTTGTTCAAAAACTATTATTTATTTCAAAAAAAGAAATTATTATTATTATTTTTTTATTTTTTTGAAAAATCAGTTAGTAACGTAACGTAATAATTAATTAAACATAATAATGCAATACTGTAACAATGCGTAAAAATATTTCTTAACAGTGTTGAATTCAGACAATTTTCTCTGGGAGGGACTTCTGTGGCTCCGGGGGGGGGATTCAATAGAGTCCTGGGGGGGATTGCACTTTTTTAACACTGAAAACACAAAATCTCAAAATTTCCGGGGGGGGGGGCATTTGATAGCTCCGGGGGGAATGACCCGCCCCTGAATTCAACACTCTAAAATGTACCCTATAAAATTATGTCAGATATTTCCCGTGCACAAAATTTCAGTTTGCTGGAGAAGGGACCAAAATGTCCAGGGATCGAAATGTCTCGGGACCGAAATGTCTCGGGACCGAAACGTCAGATTCGGATATTACATCACGACTTGTATTTAGAGTTTTATGAGCTTGGACAGACATGGAAAAAGTACCTATTGCAGAGCAATTAGAAAGAAATTGTGATTGTTTGACAGTAGAAACCTCAACTAGTAAGTCCCCAGATTGCAGTTTTTTGATAGAATGATCATCACCAAGAATAGATTGGAATGTTTTAGCAACGAGAAAAGCTGAAGTCTTTTTAAAGGAACAATCAGAGTGGCTATCAGTACGTTTTACGATAAAGGAGCGAGTGAAAGAAGGCGTCTGTACACTTTGTTGCTCTCCACGAGGGAGAGAAATAGAAGGAAATGAAGCTTTTCCACCCATTATAAAAAATATAATTCAGACCCCGGGCGCACCACCCACTACCGAGCCCAACAAGGGGATGCACATTCGTGCACCAGTGCTAACCAGGGCCCATACGGTCACAAGACAACCCTATGTCAGTCTCCACCCTTAACGAGATGACTAGTAGTTGCTCGATCACTTGATCCCTAAAGCCAGTGACAAAAGTCAGCTGACCAGCCGATTGATGCATACGGGACCTATATGCACCTCCCGTCTACCTGAAGCAGAGGCCAAAGCAGTGTGTTGGTTTCCCTCAACTGCCAGGATCCCCCTTTCCAGGGACACGGGTCGCCACGCACGGCCAACACGTGGGTGGTTTACAATTCTCCATGAGTCGATATGCAGGACGACATCGACTCATACAGAATTGCTCTCACCTCCGAAGAGGAAACCACAACGAGAGTGAAACAAAGAGGAAAGGAAGACCAGAGGAGTAAGAGGAAAAGGAAAGGAGAAAGATCACTCAGGTGCCCCGGGGTTGTGAAGCCCGTGAATACCTAAAGAACGTATCCCCCTGGGGGGACGAGGGACCGGTATAAGTGCCACAAAGAGTTCTCAAATTACCTTGATTATTCTCACCAGTAACATTTTATCGAGAATTTTGCTTTATATTATCCAGTTAATTTGGCAATTCAATTAGACAAAATCTTTCGTTTAAAAAAAAACTGGTGATAAAAAATCAAAAATTCTCTAAAAGACGCATGTGCCGCAAGTTAACAACGGTTGAAAAGGAAGGTTAGAACGGTTAGAATGGGGTTAGCTCAAATGAGAATAGAAATGATTAAATAGATAAATAATTTCCCTTTCATACAAAGCGTTGAAATACTTTAATACATTTATCCGAACTGTAATATCTCCATTTGAATACTGTAGGTTCAAGTTAGAATAAACTTCGCTATTTAGAATATATTTTTTCGTAATATGGAGACTTATTTACATGTGAACAATGGAGTCCAATGTCAGTATTCTGCAAAAAAATTCGTTAAGTAGAAAATTTCGTTAAAAATAAGTTCCACTGTATTCCGTTTCACTTCCGAATTTTAAAATAGAAACTTTCACTTCGAATAATGTAAAGATTTTGTTGTTAAATGTACCAAAATTTGTTATTTAGGTTACAAGTACTAATTCAGATTTTCTGAATTACTGACTTTCTAGAACGTATTTTATCCTGGGAATTAGAGGGTTAAATAAACTTTTGAAAATGACTAAGTAATCACCTAGTCTTTATTACAATCGAAAGAATGTACAAATTTGTGGAGGCCTTATAAAATATGCATTATTTTTTCTACCGTAAATGTAACCAGATTCCGTGGTACATGCAAAAAATCATGAATATTAACAAATCTAAGCAGAAAATGCAAAATTTTTTGCAACATATAACATATGTATTTTTCAAAATTGAGTTTGAAATCAATAAATCAGAAGAATGATGGCTCTGAAATTTTGAATAACACATGTAAATATTTTCATGCTGTAAGGATATTCCAAGAACAAATCATTATACTTTAGAAGAGATACATTCGGGGAAGAGATATTCCCTTCGAGTATTATTATGCAATTTGTTTACAAAGCATATTTCAGAAAGAATCAGTGTGAAGTGTAGATAATAATAGAAATATAGCTTCCAAAATAGGAAATGAATATGAGGACTGGGAGAGTTTTATATAAAAAAAATTCTTTAAATGTAATTTCTTTTATTTTCTACAATTAAGCGTATGTATATTTTTGAGGATCAACATTTAAATATACACATTGTTTTTACAAGTAGGTGTACAGATTAATATAATAAATATAAATGTGCTTATGTCAAGAACAAACAACTGCAAACATAATAAAATAACATTTAATGTATTCTTTTTCAAATTTTTCATTCATTAGGGTGTAAAAAAAAAAAAAAAGTTTAAGAAAAAAAAAACTAACTATAAATAAGATATATTCAAAATTTTATTACTAATTTAATTTAGAAATAGACAGGATTCTTAAAATTGATTTTTGACAATGCCGCCTTCAATTTACCAATTATATTATATAATAAGCATATTATAATAAAAACTAACTAAACATAAACATCATATATAAAAGTTATTATTAATTTAATTTTAAAATATACAGGAATTTTAAAACTGCTTTAAAAATGAGTTTTACAATTAATAAATTATAATATCTAATAATTACATTCTAATAACAGCTAACAAACTATAGATATTATATTTGCAAGATATTTATTAATTTAGTTTAGAAATATACAGCAATCTTAAAATTTATTTGCAAAAATGCGTTTTTCAATTTCTATTGTATAACACTAAAGGATAAATTTTTGTGTCGACGTCTCAGCTCACTTATTGATATTTAGATAATCCCTCACTTATTGATATTTAGATAAAAATGTAGACGCTTACGTCATATCCGCTAAGAAACAAATATAAATTACAATAACAGTCTTTAAGTTAATGCAATAAATAAGGACGGGGATAAAAAGGCGATAATATGTAGACATTTATTTTATGTGCAAACTGTGATTGAATAAAAAATTTAAAAAGTAAGAATTCAATAAGACAAAAACATTCCTAAAAAATTCACTGACTTGGAACAGAATGGCTTCCTAGGTTCTTGTGAACATACACACATGGATATATGAAACATATAAGAATAGAAAAATAATATTATTATTTTATGTTATCATAATTTGAGATCAACAGAGAATTCATTTTCTTTTTCGGCCAAAATTCGGCTTGACTGAAACTATCCATATTCCAAAAATCTTATTTCTTCTTTTGGAAATTTCAACATTACTCATTGATTTCAGGTAGTTTTTTTGCTATAGACTTTATTGTTTATAAGTCATATTCAGTCAAGATTATGACTGAATTACAACCACACGTATGACAAGGTGACAGTTACATATCACAGTTCATACTCAATCAAGACTGACTTAAGACGTGAGTGCAAATTATAAAGCAAACAATGCCTATATGAGTAAACTTTGGAGACGCTTTTCTTCTGCTCATTGAAAGCTGGAAACTTAAAAGTAGTCTAGAAAATGTTTAGTTTCAAACCGCAAGGTGTTTTGAATAATTTTTAAGTAAGTTCTAGTATAACAGATAATCATTTGCAAAAACTATAATACCATACTAGTGATGGTACACATAATTATCTTCTGATTTAACGATACATCACGCAACGGAACACCATTGAATATACGGTAAATTTCATTGCCTTTTAATTTTACCATACACTTTACTATGGAATACCATAGAAATAAGGATATTTACTATATGAATACAGTATTTACATATAATGACATAAACATTTCATGATTATTCATATAAAACCATATGTTTCGATAAAAAATCCTATGTCATTTTTAGCTAAGGTGATAAAGAAAGTTTTCCTAATTGGAATTTTTACTTTACAAGGGCTATATAAAAAAAAAAATATTTTCTTATATTTTTAAATAGGTCTCCCCCACCCCCAACTATGGAATTGCAACTTATACCATCATATTTTGGCTCTTTTGTTTATGGAACTTTGCAATTATAAGTAGTGCTTAGGGAAATATTTAAGGTGATAGCCTATTATTTCAGTATTTATGACTCACTTGGGAGAATTTATTAATTGAATATATATTACTACACACACACACATGTATATATACATGTATATATGTGGGTAGATGTTAGAGTAAGGAGGGCGGTGTTTTTTGGATAATACGGAATGGTTAATTTAAAAAAAAATGAGAGTGGGAAATGAATTTGCTAAATTGAAAAACACATTATAATGGATGTTTAATTGACATTAATGTATGGATAACTGTATAGTTACACCAATCAAGTCTATTAATGTAATTTAGTTAATTTACAGGATTAAGTTGTACCTAATTTTTAATAAATTGGAGACCTATAATTCTATTCTAAGTGTGTAAGGTAAATGTATTAATTATCTATTTTTAAATCTTAAATTATCTTACATTAAGATATTCAGTTTAGTTAAGCATATTCAAATTAAATGATTTTTTTTTATCTTAATAGGGTAAATTATGGTGTATGGTTTATTTTTTTCTGTTATCACATTAGTCCGTTCTTAATTAATTAATTAATTTATTATTATCATATTGACAATAATTATTTTTATTTTTCCCCTTTTCATTTTGCTATCCAATTTTTAATTTTGATGTTTCTTCATTTAATTTTGGTTTTAGTTGTGTTGGTAGTCCTAAATTCCTATTATTTTACGTATTATTTATTATAAACCCGAAGATGAAACCACAGACTTCATTTGTAGTTCCAAAGTCTTTCGGACCCGAAGATTCTGCTTTGGTTCTATAGAATTTCATTTGTATTCTTTTCAATTATTTATTTTTTCCCTCTATGTTCAATGTGGTATAAGTTATTAAATTCAATGGTCCATATATTGTAATACAATTACTGGTTTTATATGTATATATATATATATAATCAAACCTCGTTAACATGAACACGCTAACATGAACTACTTTTAATATAAACTATTTTCAAAGTCCCTATAAAGACGAAAACAAAGATTTGATACTGTTAACATGAACAAAATTTTGATCCTCCTTGAGGTTCATGTTAACGAGGTGCAACTTTATATATATATACAGGGTGTCCAGTAAATAAGATTCTGATTTCAAAATTAAATTTCTCAAAAACAAAGATCTATAGAACTATCGGTAAACGGTTTGTTTTTTAGGTAAGCAGTAAAAATGTTTGACCGAATTTTGAACGCTGAATACTTTTAAAAGATTGTGTTCTGATTGCAAAGGATGCTTGATTTAACATTTTTCTTGTTTTAGATTGCTTCCAGAGAAAGTTTTCGTCATACAGTACTATATTTTAATGATTTTTTTAAATTAAATTTTTGGAATTTCAGATATTTAGTTCAAAAATTGCTAAAATATGACACTGTACGCCAAAAATATCATTCTCTGCAAGCAATATAAAGCAAGAAAAATGTCAAGTCAAGCATTGTATGCAATCAGAAAATAATCTTTTCAAAATATTCATCGTTCGAAACTTCTGTATAACATTTTTACAGCTTACCTAATAAAAAAAACCGTTTATCGCATAATTCTATCAATCTTTCTTTTTAAGAAATGTAATTTTGAAAGCAGGTTCTTTTTTGTTAGTTTATCTCTATTACACCCTGTATAATAGTGTGTGCGAGTGTATTGGTATAAATATTATGTATATTTAGATTAGTTAATTAATTTTTTTTATTACAAAGGCGATAAGAAATATAACCAAAACTGCCGATATATTAATAATGATTTATGTTTCAGTATGCTTGACTCATATACTTCAGAACTATAGAGAAATTTATATCAACTTTGAAAATATACGCCATTAGAAATGTTAAAGTGTCATGATTTGACAAATTACATCAAGACTGATTAAATAAGTTTGAAAATCGAGTTATAGTTACAAAATTTGTCAAATCTGATTTATTTATGGTTTAAATCAGTATATATATACATTGGTTAATGCTCTAAAATACGTCATTTTTAACCTTGATTTATACTCATAGTTAATATTTAAAAGGGAATAATTCAAATTAAAAAAAGTGTTTTACGTTAGTAATATGATTTGCAATAAACAATTCAATTTAAATAATGTGTTACATAAATTAGGAACTAAAAGTATAAAAAATAGGTAAATTGCAGCAAGGTTTTTTTCATTTTTTATTTTTTCAATCGTTTTTTTATTCATCGTAAAATAAAAGTATGGTAAATTTTTGATATTTTATCTTTTGCATATTTACATAAATCCTCTATTACAAAATTCTTCCTAACACTAATCATTTTGTTATGCATAAAATATCACTAATAGTAAAATTTAACATGTGTTTCTGATTCACAAGTTTGAATTTCTTTATGAAAAATGCAAAAAAAAAAAAAAAAGTAGCAATGATACTTTATCTTGATTTTATTAAAGCTCTGTATTTAAACCTGATTTCAACACTCCATCTTGAAGGCTAATGAGAACCTTTTTACCATGAAAAATTATTATTTATTTTTTAAAACATGAGCTTCCCATATAGCACAAAAGCTCCTCCATACCTCCCGAGGAGCTCCAAGTCATCCCATATTCCTCCTAATACTAAAATGACAAAATCAGGACGTCCTGGTGAAGAGTCTTTTACGGTGTCCCCAGGAGTGAGCTCCCAAAAGCATCCCTCGGAGCAATTACCCAGGGACGCTACTCCTGAGGAAGTGCCTTCGAAATCATTCCTGGGGAAGTACCCGGTTAGTCTTTCCTGGGGAAGTGCCGAGGAAGCCACATTGCAGGCGCCATCTCTTGAGTGATTCTGGAGTACAATATTTAATATCTTTTTATTAAAGTATTGAATTCAATTTGATCGGTATGAGTTTTTTAATGAGTTAATTTTATTTTATCAATTATTCGATTTCTTATTTTTTTTAGAAAGTTAGATAATTGTTATTAAATTGTAATTATTTTTAATTTTTGCTATAACTTTTAATCATTTTTAGTTAAATTAAAAGTTTTAATTTATTATTTCAGTTAATTCCTATTTTTATATACTAATTACTATTATGTATCTTTTAAACCAAATTTTCTTCATTTATCAATATTTTATTAATTATTAATAAATAATCTATTGCGTTTTGCTTTTTTGTTATTATTACTTTTTTATTAATTAAGAAATTAATTTAACTTGTTTAAAGTAACTAAATAATAAGTTTCTAAATTAATAAACTAAAATCTATAAATAGAAGACAATTCTGGATCATATATTTTTTCTGATATTTAAAGGTAAAGGTATTTATGCAAAGAAAAAAAAGAAATTTTTAAAGTAAGTTTGCTCATAAGTACCCGTTTAAAACTTTGTTATGAAAATTATCTAAATGGAGTCCTGATGCATCTTAATATCAGATGTTAAATGTTTATATATCTGTATATAATTAGCTAACATACTTACTAAGCACTATTAAAAAAAAAAATGTCGCGACGAAACTAGACATTTTTATCACAGCACATAACACCAATTCAAAGATAGAACAGTCCCCTTTAAAATGGTACCTTTCGATTTAAAATGTATAAATATCGAGCCGCACCTCCCCCCCTCCTCAAATGCATACCAATACGTGGTTTATTTAAAAATATTTTCTGTTTAAAAAATATACATTCCTCTAAAATCAGTTAAAAGTTATAAATTCACGCAAATTTAATGTATAATTAAGGTTATTATTAATTAACTACCAGTGTAATTTATGTATATGTTGTTGATAAGAAAATGTTAGCTAAATAGAAGCATAAATTGAAGTGTCATTTCTGATCAGTGGCGGCAAGTTATATGGGCCCATGGGGCGCAAGCCCACGGAATAATTTTATATCTCTATCCACCCATTATTAATTGAGCCCGCCCAATATTTATGTATTTGTTCAAAATTTTTTGAGCACACTCAATATTTTACAAAAGTTGACGCCACAGTTTCTGATGGTTTAACCTATTTTCTTTTATTTATCATTAATTAATTTTTTGAAATGTAAGTTGGACTTATTAACAAATTATTTTTCTAATATATTTTATAGATTATCAAACATAATATCATTATTATTATTTAAATTCTGACAGGTAAAGTGATGTCTTTATTTTGAAAATTTCAGAAATATGAATATTTTTTGGTTCTGAAATTACAGATGAATATTTATCTGTATTTCCTTAATAACAAATATTTTATCCCAATTTTCAACTGAAAAATATATTGCATTACTTAAAACCTTCATTTAACAAACCGACTTCATATTATATTTCTTCGGATATCTATAAAGCACGGAATTTCGTATTTTACCATACATTCTAAGTCAGGTAACATAAATGCAAACAATGCTCTCAAGCAGGAATCACCGTCCCAACGTTCCATCAATTACAAATTACCATTATAAACTCACAATAAGTTTACCCGCCCCCCCCCTTTCCAAACAGTTTTGCCAGCTGAGAATGTTTCACGGGAATTTCATGGAAATCACTGAAGGAGAGAAAGAGAGAAAAAAAAAGAGTAAGGTGTTACGAACAAATTTGTTGGTATGTGTAGTAGAATATATATATATATATATATTAGTTTGGAATTTTTAAGATCGTTGATAAAAACATCTTATATTTTAAATAAAGACATCAGTTCTTTTAGGCTTTTAAAATTGTCTAAAATCTTAGTTACTAAAAATACATTTCAAAAAATCAACAAATATATTTCCCGTCGTTGATTACATGAAAAAAGGTGCATATTGTATTTTTTATGCACATAAAGATTTCATAATTTTTTTAAAGACTATTAAATGGAGATTTAACTGAAAAGTAATTTTATTTATAACAATAAGAAAATAAAATGATTTTGTTAACAGATTCAAATTTTATTAATAGTTTCTATTTTATGTAACTCAAACAGTGTTTCAGTGTAATGATAGAATTTTACAAATGATTTTCACAATAAATTCTGATGTAACAAAATTATACTAATTTGTACAATGGTGTGTTATTAATAAAAATACAGAATTTTAATATTTTTACAATGTTATAAAATAATACAGTGGTTTTAAAGTATTTTTTAATCCCGCATCAAGTGGTAAATCTCCAAACATCTGTAACTCGTGCCGTCGTATAAGAATTTCAAAAGTAACGGATTTAATTATTCGTTAATAAATACTCGCCAAAATATACCTAATCACTTTAAAACGGATTTGTTGATTGGTTGTATTTATGACGGCCAATTATCATCATGAGGGACATATCAAGGGAGGGGGGTTGCTCACAATGAAGGACTTCCTAATGGAAACTAACCCGTATTTACGCGAGGAAATCCAAGATTCGAAGAAAACGCCGGAAAATTCCAAACAATTAGGCCGACGGGTGCGATTGGGTACAAACTCAGTACATCCCTTCTACCAGCTTCAAGAGCAGAATCTCTTGACTGCTGGTGGGGCCCAGTAATGAAACTGCAACAATGAAATATTTCAAAGAGTGAAAATTAGGAAAGAAAAAACTTAAGAAAAGACTAAGCAAATTTATATGTTTTTTCATAAATTAATATATAAGAGCACCTTTTACCAAGCGTAAAAAGAAAGAAATCGATAAAAATTTCTGTAAAAAAAAGTAAGAGCAAGAGCGAGCAAAAAGTTTCATTCTTGAAAGGATTTACTTAGATTTTATTCGTCAATCATGAAAAAAAATACAAGGGAGGAGGCTTGCCCTCCGGAGGGTCTTTCTAAAGGAACCTAACCCGTATTTACGCAAGGAAGTTTAAGATTCGAAGAAAACCGTGGAAAACTCCGAAAGATTAGGCCGACGGGTGCGATTAGGTACAAACTCAGCACCTCCCATCTACCAGCTTCGAGAGCAGAATCTCTTGGCCGCTGGTGGGGTTTACAGAGAAACTGCAACAATCAAATATTTCAAAGAGTAAAAATTAAGAAAGAAAAGACTGAGCAAATTTATATATATATTTTTTCATAAATTCATTTAATAAGAGCACCAAGAGAAAAAAAGAAAAAAATCGATTAAAATTTCTGTAAAAAAAGTAAGAAAGAGAAAGAGCAAAAAAGTTTTATTTTTGAAAGGATTCACTTAGTCTTTATTTGTCAATCATTAAAAAAAGAAATCATAATTTTAAAGAAGCTATGTGTTTTAATCTCTGGAAATAATATTTTTACTAACTAAAATATAATTTTATAGGGGATATCATCAGAAACGTTTTGCATCATTCATTGTGTGTCAAAATATATAGTTCATAATCAATTTTCTAACTACAGAACGATTTTAATGGATTTTAAGTATTAAAAGCTAAAATGATATTTTTATCATTTAAAAATACAATTTCATTTAAAAAAATTTTAATTCGAAGACATTTATGTTATAACAAATAATTATTGATAATTTATTTAGAGTTATTAATTTAAACTTATGTCGAATGTATGCAAAAGGCACAAAAAATGAGGACATTTCCTAGTTTTAAGTTTCAAAAGTGGAGTAAAAATGCATGTATACCTTAGAAACCTTGACTCCTCATTGACCCTACAGCATAACGGTCAGAGCGCGCGTCCAGAATACCAAGGTACTCAGGTTCAAAAGGGTTCCAGGAGGAAAAATAAAGGTAAGAAATTTGTTACTGAATTATCTCTGCATATGCAAATCCGTCTGATAAAAAGAAAAAAAAACATTCGCGTTTTCTTCTAAAAAAATTAAATTAAATCATAACTTTAATCTAATTTTTTTTAATATATTAGTGTCCTTGAAGTTTCCCAAAGTCCTCCTATATCACTTCCTCAAATCTTCCCCAGAACCTCCCGGGGAGGACCCTAATTGTGGTCCTGGGGACCGCGCCAGGATGCTGTAAAGCGGACATTTTCGGTTCCTGAGGACCATCTGGTGTCAATTTTCTGCATCCTCAGGGATGCCTGGGGGATGAGAGTCCTGGGATGTGAATCCTCCCCAGGACATCCTGGGGAGGCAAGTATGCTATGTGGGTTCGAGCATTAAAATAATTATTATAAAAACAACTACTTCTTTAAGTCTACAGAAAATGTGAAACATAAAAAAAGATATACTATTTAGGTTTTATTCCTAGCAAAAAATTTAAAGAAGCTTTAACATTAACACTGATAAGTAACTTATTGTAACTCTAAATTGTCCACACGGAAATTTATGTTCCACACATTATTTGCAAATTTTAAACCAATTTCATCCTCAACAAAAAATAATTTGAAATATTTGTACTTTTATTATATTTATATATGCATTTATATACAATATAACCAAATAAATAACGAGAGTAAAAATTATTAAATCATGAGTCAAGAATTAGACCTATTCATTAAGTATATGTTTGTACTAAAACAATACGACACGTTTGGGTGTGAGGTATTTATAAGGTCTAACAATTTTCGACTCGAATATTCACCAAAAAAAAAGTGTTAGACCTTCATTCGTGTTAAACTTAGGCCCATATTAAGTACCACGTGGAGTTAATAACTTGCATGCTAAAAATAAGAATTAAGAATAGCAAATGGATATGAAAGGTATTTGCTGCTGCTGTTAATTATGCCCTTTCCAATCGCCGTTTTGAAAAAAAAAATATCAGACCGAAAACCGTTGAAATAAACTTACGAGAATTTAATAGAAATATGCTACGTGTGGGACACATCCAGCAATGTGTAACGCGAATCTAACAAAAGAGACAGGTTACCACTCTATATTTCGCATTATATCTCTAAAATCAGTGATGCCATTTTCGTGCATCCTGTGACTTAATTAGTCAAAAAAATGAGACACATACAACACACTCCAGCAGCCAGCTTTTTTTCTTTTTTCTTTTTTCTCGGTATCCAAACTGAACGCTGTGTTAGGGAAAATCACAAGGGACAGCCGATGAAAGGAAATATATTTCTACTGTCCTTTTATCCATTTACCTTTCATTATTTTGGTAATCTGCCTTCTATTTCACTTCAAACATCAACTGTCCTCAATAAGATGACTGTAAAAATACTGGTTTCATTGGTTTATTGTATGGTAATATATGAATTACTCTGGTTATATAATGTCCATTTATCAATTTATTTTTTAATAATTTGGTAATATGCCTTCTATTTCACTTCAAACTTCAACTGTTTTCAATAATATGATTGTAAAAATACTGGTTTCATTGGTTTATTTAATAGTATTGTCTGAATAACTTTGGATGTATTCATAAAAGTATTTATATATATATATATAATTTAGGGGTTTTTTTATTCCATTGCGCTTTTTCGCTGAATACCGAAACTCGGTATTCATGAACTGCAGTTAATTCTAACCAATGTTTACAATTTCACTGAAAGCAAATAAGTAGTGCAGCTGAGAATAACAGAGTTTTGTTATAATCACACTTTGATTTTTCTTGAATTGATAACTAAATATTTATCTAAAATTTATTAATCTTTCATCCTCTTACCTACTTCATCGAAATGTAAATTCATTATATTAAACTGAATCAGAAGCGATTTCTTATTTCATATCACCTTTATTGCACTCCATGTAAAATTTAATTTACTATCGATATTTTTTATATGTATTTTAATCTATCATGGTTTAAATATGCATTATTTATCGCTGAAGCAGTGATTTATCCTTGGCCTCGGCTCTCATTTATTCTCTCTGCCTCTATTGCAACTAACCACTAAAATTCTGCTCCATTACTATTACTAAAGATTAAAAACAGAATAAACTGAAGCATTTCATATCGTCGACAGACCCTGCATTTTTGAATCATTTCACTACATTTAATGCTTAATCGCAATTTCAGCATCTATTTTTCTTTATCATCCCACATATTTTTAAAGGTTGTTTTATTACTTTACTTTTTATTTCTAACCGTCATCCTATCGTCTTTATATTTAGACATTTTAACGTACGAATATTTTCTCATATCGCACCTATTTGCATAAATTTCGCGCCCATCATTGGCCGAAAATACTTGCTTTCGAAGCTAGTAGAATGCACGCACTGAGTTCAAATCTACCCGTCGTTTAACCGTTCTCAGTTTTCTGAGTCTTTCTTTAAACCCTCGGAAACGTTCCGTAAATCAGAATCAGGTTCCCTTATATCCCTCATGTAGATAATAGGTCGTCATAAATAACGTCAAATACATAAATTCCGTTAAATGAAAATTTTTGATAGCAGCTACATTTGTAGATACTCCAACACATTGATCAATTTTTCGCATCCCAAATCTTTATCTATCTATGCTTATTATTGGAAAGCCGTACAATTTTATATTATACAACTAGCAATTTAGTTAGCTCTTATGAAGACTCAATACGTCACTTTTCTTTTGCATGGCCTGTTGTGTGGTCGAAAGACCAAAATGCTCTTTGCTTTGTTTTTTTAAGTACGTCACACTTTTGTCTACACCAGGCTGCTGAATTATTTTAATAAAATGTGTCTCGTCCTTAAGGATACTGTGTTTTTTTCCCTACTTCAGCATGGATTCTCATACTAGTATTTCCTGTGTAATATTTATATCACCATCAACAGTTCTATGGTCATTGTCATGAATCCTATGGTACAGGGAGATACGGTAAGCTCCTAAGCAAATTACCCATTCCATTTTATCTAGCTCGAGAAATTCTAAAGAAGTCATATTTATAAAATAGTAAAGAAATCATGACACTTGCACTGGGCAATTAGATTTATAATTTAATTTCTTTTTGCAATGAAATATTCGTAAAATATTACATTAGTAACTTTAAAGAATTAAACATGTTTAATTACTTAAATTCTTTTAAATGATAAACATTTACATTGAAATTCCATGTGAAGTTTGTGAATAACAATTCTTGCACTGCATTATTTTATAACTGAGATAAGTCTATTTATTAATAACAAAGTTGTCCTCACACTTAACCGATTAACGCCCAGAGTCCTCGTTTGAGGACGGTTACAAAAACAGCAAGAAAACGGTTTTCCAACCAGTAAAGAGGAAGATAAATATATACCTTCTTTCACGAGACAGAATCCTCGATAAATTTAGATAAAAATTAATTTGATTTTAAAAGTAGTGGGAAATATAAAACTTAAATTTTAGCGAAGAAAATAATTCGGGCGTTAATGGGTTAACTGCAAGATGTGGAAAAAAGACACACTTTTTCAGATCGAAATATGAAAGGTAAAGCGTTTTATTTTACTGGATATCCAACAATATAAGTTCTTAGTCAACATTATAGATGTGACAAATCTGCAGCTGTCACCACTGCATATACAACACAGATACTTACATCAAATTTTACAGGTAATTGAAGTATTGTTTTTTATTTTGCCATTTATTGTACTGTATTTTTTGTAAGCTTAATCTCTAGGTTGTAGCTGAGACATTTCATTGATAATTCTTTCATGTAAACCGTTAAATATGATATCAAATGAAATTTTTGGGATTTTATGCTATACACTTAATTTTATCTGGATTTTAAAGAAAAAGTTTATTTTCATCATCTGCGCACAAAAGTCAAAACAGTATAAAACATTCATTAGATATTTCAAAGATACAATAAATAAATTCCCAATTTAGTCAAACAAATAAACTGAAGGGTATATATTCAAATACTGAGACGAGATCAAATCATAAACAGGCGAATTTCAAAAAAGTACATTAACAAAAAAAGGAAAATGTTTACTCCATTTTTATTTCTATTATTATAAAATAAACTCATAATAATTTTGCATTTTGTCTTACAACAAAAATTTATTTTTTATTGTGTATTATGGTTAAATACTAAAACATATTACTTTATTCATGTAAAGTTTGCAAATAAATTAATAGTGAGTAATACGGAAACCATCAGCAAACATAATACTTTTATAATAGTTAAAAATATTTTTTTAATGGTATAAGTAATTTAAGTTATGCAGAAAATTGACAAGGAAACAGCTGTACATGTTTTACAAGCTCAAAAATTTGTGACTTCTCTACATCATAGATTTTAGTTAATGGATATTTATAAGCTATTGGATTGGAATTTAATGTAAAAACAACCTATAGTTTAGAATATTCAAAAGAAAAATGCTCCAGGAATGATTCATTTTTTTTTTAAACACTAAGCCGTTTTTAAGGAAATTATGTATTATGAACAAGTTACTTTATTATTTCAATTTCTTTTACATTTAAAGAAAAATATATAAAACAATTTCTCTGAAATACGTTATCAATAGCCAATGAAGAAATAAAAAAAATCATAAAATATTTCTTAGATTTCATTTCATATGTATCATTCCTTTAAGCCTAAAAATGGCTATAAAAATACATGTACCCTTTACATCTAGTTTTTACATTGACAGAAAAGATGCTGAACAATATATTTTTCACTTTTAAAAAATATATTTGATTTCATTTTCTTAAGTAACTGAGGAATTCTAAATTTTAAAAATGTTTTAGATTAAGTTATTTTAACTCAGCTGGAAAAATTGGTGCAAGGTTTATTTGTACTTTTTTTCCAAAGTTCACATGTAAGTAAAATTGTTTGTACTTTGCCCCCAGAGAAATTATTACAATATAAAATCGGCCATAGAAAACAAGATTAGATCATTCATAAATAAATAATATGTTGTTTTCTGATTGTTATTTGAATATATGTATGAAAAATTAATTCAGAAAGCAAAATTAATAAATTAAAGTGGATATTCCATAAATAAAAATAATTATTACAATCAATTTTTGTTCATTCTTTCGTTATTCTTCTGTTTATATTTCTAAATAATTTAACAGTATTCAATTTATCAAGTTTTTAATGAAATATTTGAATGTGAATATGAAATTTTTCAAATATAAGAAAGAAAGAAAACAAATGTATTGATGAAAATCTAGTGTCTGAAATATATTATTTTAAAAAGTACTTTCGATTCTTTTATGGATAATTAATAGATAATAAGAAAATTAATATACGAACTTACCTAAGAAGTCAATTGTTACATATTTCTTCAATAAAAGACCCAACACACTTTCAACACACGTGTTGTTCTACTATGGTTATAAAAGTTCTGATTATATGTTTATATAGTTAGAAAGTTACGTACCATTGATTTATTAACCAACTTTAAAAAAAAATAGCAAGTTCGCAATTCGGTGAGTAAGTATGTTTTTTTAATTAATTTATTAATTAATTTATTTATTTATTTGTACGATTACTAATTTTTTTCGAAATTACGTACCTGATTCATGTGATTTTTGTTGAGTATATCGTCACCTTAGAAGCACTGAAAATTCATTAAAATTTGTTCAGGGTATTTTTTTATTTCAACAAAAAGCAAAAATAATTAAGTAAATAAATATACATCTTTACATTATTTCATTTTAAATTATTATCATCAAGTGATCCAGTGCTATCTGTTTGACGAAAAAGTAACTACTCTGTGATTTTTCTCCCTCTTTCTCCATTTTTCTTTTAGGATTATTGCAGGAATAATCAAAAAACAATATTTCAATCGTTAAGATAGTTTATAACACGAAGAATCAGTAAAATAATGAAATAAATAAAAATTTTAAAACGTTTAATTTCATAGAAGATTTCTGCGTTACACTCGTTTCCTATGAAAAACTAAAATTTTAGGGTATGGGGATTTGTACATTAGTATAAAGATGGGCTTAAATGTCAGCGGTAAGTTTTTAAGTTGACAATAAAATCATATAATAGAAGTCGTTTTTTTCTTATCTATTTCAAAATTTTCTAATTATTTAGTTAAAAATAATACCTGTGATACGCAAGAATATAAAAAGTTATTTTCGCAATTGTATTAATTATTAAAATAAAATAGATAATGCTTAACTTGAAAAAAAATAAATAAAAATTTACAAAATGTTTTTAAAAATAACAGGAACTTTACAAAGTTTCCCCAAATCTTTAAATCTCTTTAATACATTTATAGGATTATAAATCGATTACCGTGTCAGATGTCCCTGCCAAATACTATCTTTACTTAAGACGGGATTTTCGTAAGATTTAAGGCGCTTTTAAAAGAAGATTCAAAGATTATAAAAGAACAAAGCCATTAAAAAAAGTAAATAAATTTTAATCTTAATGTCTGTGTATAAACATCGTTTAAAAAAAAAGATACATTTTAAATTTACATAGGAAGTATTAAACTACAAAAAGTCGTTATCTTAAAACTTTCTTCTTGCATAAAATCACTGTAAAAAATAGTCTAATAGTATTTCAAAAAATTGGTGGTATTATAACTGGATAGATCTTTATAGGGTAATTTAATCAGTATAACTAGTGTTAGGTTTCACCATAACAATGTGTATTCTTATACTTTCATGTATGCGTAAAATTAGTTTTAATTAAAATCCTGCAGATGCTTCAGGATCAAATACGGCAACATTTCCATCAGTGCTAATTTAAATTAATGGGCAAAATAGGGAAAATCAGTACAGAAGAAACACGACAATATAATTACGTCTTCTAATGAAATCATCGTTAATCGCATTGCGGCATATCGACACTGAAAAGTTGACACACGACGATTTACTCATATATTCGTATCTCTATGAAATACATAACTGATTTTAATTATATAAAAATATGTTATTGTTTCCATCTAGTGTATGCTATTTTTAGGTTGGCCTATTCTTATAATCTCGCCTTATTAAACCTTTGCACTGCGAAAGATTTTGAGTATGGGCTACCAGAAATTCCGCCTCATTTTGACTGTGGGTTACCAGCAACTCCGCGTCATCACAAAAACTTTATTCTGCCGACACAACTTTTTAAAAAGATTTTTTTCAAGTAGACAAATTTAAAACATGCTCTGATTAAATAAGGCAAGTTTTATTTTCTTTTGTTACTTGTGTGAAAACAAATTTACAAGGGAAGATGATGTCGCCGCAATGACGACAGTGGAGTTACTTCATTTACCTCACCATGTTGCCACAGTTTCAAAAACGGAAATTTCAACTCACCTTAAAATGTCGCAGCAGCGGCTACAACAGAGTAAAAAAAGAGTTAAGTTTAACTCGAAAACATATGAAATAATTTCATGTCTATTAAACAGTCAGATCCCTGTATTTTTTTCGATGTATGTATTCTGTTACACAGGCAAATATTATTCGTGAATTAATAGAAATTGGAAAGGTGATAGTTCTTGTTAATGTCGCGTCGGGAAATCTGACTAATACTCTCTAAGAACTACGTAGAATCTATTCCATAAAATATGGGTAATAACAGATACACGTGTTTCAGATATGCCTATTTATTTATCAGAAATCGATTGATATCTGACTCTTTTAAAATTTGAGAAATGCTTTCCAGAATTGTGAATAGATAAGAAAAGGTTATATTATATATTTGTGAACTATCTTTTTAGTCAATAAAATATGTATTTCATTTTTATTTTAAGATTTTTAATAGTTCTCTTATAATGTATTTTTTTTTTTTTATAGTTGGATTTTTTATTCTAAAAAACAAAGAACACCTTTACTTTGCAACAATGAAAGACCGAGGCATAATATTATTTTTATGGATATTTGTTAATAATATGTTAGATTTTATACTTTTATTTTAAAGCACATTAAGAATTTGTAGATGTAAGCATACCAGATTGAAAGTATTGCATTTGTATTTGAAATCTCAAAAAAAATTTCAGATATAGAAAATTATTTTGTAGTAGCTCAAGCCTGCCATGAAATGTAATATTTAAAAAAAAGAAAGATACATAAATATATTTATTCTATTTTTGTAAAAGAATCTACATAAAAAAAATCTGACTTATGCTTAACGAAAACTAATTTGGAAGAAATATTTTCTCGGTGTCCTTGTTATCTTAAAAATAAACAAATTCTATAATTGCAAGAAGTGGATGTTTTCTTTGAAATGAATCGCATCTTTGCGATTTCGTTTAACTTTCTGTAAGTATAAATCTTTCTTTTATTTTATTTTATAAACAAGAGATAAGAAATTTTCTAAAAGAATTTATTCCTCCACGTTCTAATTTTAAATGGAAAAATCAGATTTTACCTTGTTTTATGAAGGAAGAAGAACCTCTTGTAAATTTAACAATTGTTTTTACGTTGC
Source organism: Maratus speculifer (assembly GCA_964019185.1). Classification (NCBI taxonomy): domain Eukaryota; kingdom Metazoa; phylum Arthropoda; class Arachnida; order Araneae; family Salticidae; genus Maratus; species Maratus speculifer. The sequence continues at coordinate 160,081,113 of OZ025294.1, read as the reverse complement.
ATTTCTTTTATTTCAAGTAAGGCTTGTTGCAAGTTTTATCTATGCAAATTTTTATTTTAAAGGTAAGATCGGGAGGATATCGGTTGGAATATGTTATTAGAGAAGGAAAAGGTGAGATAGTGAAATTGAAGAGGGAATTCAATTAGCTAAAAAATAAAGTACGTTTGCTAAATTCTAGATTTTTTTTAAACGAACTCCTATTCTAGAACTTCTTTTTTATATAAATATAAAATAACTGCTTATAAATCGAGAATAATTATCCATACGTGTAATTTAATAAACCAAATATAATGCACAAACAGTTTGTTCATTAAAATATAGATAGATATATCTACTAATCAACTAATATTTTTATACAAATATATTTACTGATATATCTACTAATTACTCAACTAATGTATCTACTAACTACTCAACTAACAAATCTACTAATTTGAAATATATTTAGATATATCAAATAATATATATATTTCTTTTTGTACATTAGACACAGCATATTTTATCTGCAAAAAATTTAATAATTTGAAAATACAAAAAAAAAAAAAAAATTGTAAATATATTGTCTCAAATGTAAATAAAATCTAAATTAAATTACTTACCTATATTACATATTCTTTTTCAAAAGACTAATTATTGAGGACTTTCGCAATATGTGCATTATATCCAAACCATAAATTTGTTTTAAAAACACTTAAGTATACTATCACAATATTCTACCAATATTATTGCTATACATATAGGGTGTTTCGTAAAGGATAGAAGATCCTTCTCGTTGATACCCCTTTAACAATACTCTTTAAGGACTAAGTTAAAACGTTTCGGGGGAAAAAACACGCAATAAAAAGATATGTGTTTTAGGTATGCCTCTTTACATACCGGAAATCAATTGATTTCTGAAAATTTTAAAGTTCGCGAAACGCGTTTCGAAACGCGAGTGAATAGGAAAAAGTTTGTACATTTGTGCGCTCTCTTTTTAAACCAAAAGACATTTATTTCAAATTTCTGTTACGTTTTTATAGTATTTTGTTCTGTTTTTTTACAGTTCGCCTTTTTTATCCTAAAAACAAATAGTACCTTTACTTTCTGACAATAAAAGACCAAAACGTCTTTATATATATATATATACAGGGTGAGTCATAAATATCAAATCAATAGGCTATCTCCTTAATTATTGGCCCTAGACCCATACTTCCAAGTGCGAAAATTCATAAGAAAAGGTGAAATTTCTGATAAGATAAGTTTCAACTCCATGGGGAATCTATTTGAAAAAATACGAAAATTAAATTTTTATACGGCCTCTGTAGGGCAAAATTCACAAGGCGGCAATTATTTCTTATGCATTCCTAAATTGAACAAAAAAAAATTTCCTCTCCATATCTAAAAAATTAACAGAGATATTAAAATCCAAAATTCTCCAAAATTCGTGACTTACACCATGCCTGTGAACGAAGAAATTTCGACTCAATTTGAAAGCGAATGACGAATAGCCCATAAATTGTCCATTATTGACCATTATTAATATTATCCATTATTATTATTAATTGTCCATATTAATCCATTATTATTATTAATTGTCCATATTAATCCATTATTATTATTAATTGTCCATTAAGTGTCGATTTGAGACAGTGCCTCTCATTTGGACATAACAAAGCAGCGTATTGAATTAAATCTAAACTTGTTTTCAAAATATGTTGGTAGTCTGCACTGGAGGTCTGCATGGATCGAAATATCTAGGTCCGGTCCCAAACTGACAATAGGGAAAAAAGTTCGGCTCGACCTGGAAAACTGTTAAAATCATAACCCGGACCGACCTGGAAAAAAGTTTAAATCATAGCCGGGCTCAGTCGTGAATTTTTACATAGTTTTTTACTTCGATGTGGTTAAAAATTGTTTCGTGTAGTGGAGTTCCAACAAAATATACTTATTATAGTTTTTAGTTTTTTATATTTATACTTTTTTATTATTAAAGAAACGTGAAAGGTTGTGATATATTTATTTTATCAATGAATTTCTATTTATATGTAAATGTTTCACTTGTATTTTAATATCGTTAATCTATGTTCCATGCGGTGGAGACTTCGAAAAATGTTACACAGTAAGACCTTTTAAGGTGGAATCACATAAGGAAAAAATTATAGACAAATGCTCTTCGAAGGAGATGTGAAAGGAGATTGTTTATTTCTCCAGCATTATTGTATTTATTTTGCATCGATTAACACATTTTCCGTTTAAGACAGAATTGCGTCATAGACAGACTTTTTTCACAGATTTTATTGTATTGAAGTTTTTCGCCTTTAAATATACTATTCCTTAAAAAAATAAATTTCAAGGATTTTTTTTTTCTAAAATAATAAAAGCGATTTCAAAATCTATGTGGGTTTTGTAAAAATTTTGATTGAACCAAATTTTACTTATTTTATGCACGTATAAGGTCAGTCAGAGACAGTGATTTTCATATGGATTGTTGCCCCACCAGTGGCCGCGAGGTTCTGAGCTCCAAACTGGTAGACGGTAGGAGCTGGGTTCGAACACAATCGCGACCGTCGGCCTAACCGTTCGGGCTTTTTTGTGGTTTTCTTCGAACCTTGCGTAAATACGGGTTAGGTACCCTTAGAAAGACCCCCACGGAGGGCATCTCACCCCATAGTATCCCCAAACGATAGATTATTCCTAGAACTTTTAAAGTAACATTATTTTTCCAATTGCGAACATTTCAATTTGTGTCTAATCCCTTAAAACCTGATGAATCATTTAAATAGCTATAACTCTGCGAGTTTTGAAGATATGAAGATGCAACTTTTTGCGTCTTATTCAGGACTGGATAAGGAAAGTTTTCGTAATTGGAATTTTTATCTTACGGGGGCCGTATTAAAATTTAATTTTCTTATTTTTTCGAATAGATCCCCCGCCATGGAGTTGCAACTTATCTTATCAAATATTTCACCTTTTTATGAATTTTTGCAATTGGACGTATGGGTCTGGGGGCAATATTTAAGGAGATAGCCTATTGTTTCGATATTTAAGACTCATCCTGTATATATATATATATATACATATATATATAATTTTATAAATATAACCAAAGTCATTCAGATATTACCATTCAACAAATCAATGAAACCAGTATTTTTACAATCATCTTATTGAAAACAGTTGAAGTTTGAAATGAAATAGAAGGCAGATTACCAAAATAATGAAAGTTGGATTCTAATAAATAAAGACCCTATTTTTAATTCTGATAAGTATATTATTACAATACCAACTAAAATCCAATTTTGGTAGATCCGAAGTTTTAACAATGGTAGATATTTCTAAAAAGTATGAAAGAAGCAGCAAGAATAAAAAAATTAAATAAATACATCATTTAATGCGCTATGCAGCATTAAAGTAATGTATTTTAAAAATTTTTAAAATAAGGTTAATTTATGCCAAAATAGGCCTAAAATGAAATAATCCACAAAATAGCTGCAAGAAATCATGTTATCTTATGATAATATAATTAGCATAAATAACATAAAAGATTAAACTATCACTTAATGATTGCGCTTATGCATCTTATCATTATGGAAGTTGAATATATAAATACTTTTATAAATATAACTAAAGAAATTCAGATATTACCATTAAATAAACCAATGAAACCAGTATTTTTACAATCATCTTATTGAAAACAGTTGAAGTTTGAAGTGAAATATATATATATATATATATATATATATATATATATATATATATAGTTCGTTTTTCTAGAGTCTAAAGCGCCCGCTATCGACATTTTTTGAAATTTATCTTTATAATTTATTTTCAAGACAATGCCAACATAATGAATAGTTTTAGTGAAAACCGCAAATTAATGAACCAATTTTTCCGTTTTTTATAATCATTTGAGATTTCAACCCTCTGAACACAGTTAATTTGTGCTCCTTAACCACTCCCAACTTTTCAGCTTTTGAGCTCAAAATTTAAGTTTGAGTCTAAGCTTACGAAGACATTTAATAATGAGCAAAAGATACCGGCAAAAAATAGTTGTTCATTTCTCCAAAGTCTAAAGCGCCCTCTATCAGAATTTTTTGAAATTTATCTTTATAATTTAATTTCAAGAAAATTCCGACATAAAGAATAATTTTCGCGAAAACCGGATATCAATCGACCGATTTTTTGGTTTTTATGTTTATTTGAAATTTTGGTCCCCAAATTTTAATGGCGGCAATCTCTTTTCAAAAACGTTTGGGACCCTTGGTCTCCTATTTAATATTGTTTGTCTCGATGGGTACTATCACCCCTTTTCTATTGTAAAAAAATTTAGAATCACCCTGTATATATGTACATATATACATGTATATACCGGGTGTCCCAAAAATGACTGATGGATTTTAAAATTCAATAACTTGCAAACGGTGACAGATATTTAAAAATATTTTGCAGGAGGGTTATGTATAAGATCCGAATTTTATTTACCGTAATTTTTAATTTTAGTTCGAATTTAAAACAACAGGTGGCGCTAAAGGCGATTGAAGGCCATGTCGACGCTTTACTCACCTGGCCTTCAATCGCCGTCAGCACCACCTATTGTTTGAAATTCGAACTAAGATAAAAAATTACGGTAAAAAATCTCCTGACATTGTACATAACCCTCCTGCAGAATTTTTTTAAATAGCTGTCTCCGTTTGCACGTTATTGAATTTTAAATCCATCAGTCATTTTTGAGACACCCGGTATATATACATGTATATATGTATATATATATATAGATAGATAGATTGATTGATACATATAATATATGTTAAATATGTGTTAGATTTTACGGTTTTCTTATTATTCCTATGTGTATTATAAATTTGTACAATTAAGAATTCCAGAGTGAAATTTTTACATATTTGTATTTAGACTTCTCAATAATTTTTTTTTTCAAGTATCCGAAAATTATTTTATAGCACCCCATACCTGCATTGATATTTAATATTTTTTAAAAATACAGCTACTTACATATATTTATTCTATTTTTATAAAAGAATATGTACAAAAATACGACTGACTATATCTGACTTTTATTTAACGAAAACTAATTTTGAAGAAAAATTTTCCCGGTATCTTTCTTATCTGAAAAATACACAAATTCTACAAATAAAAGAAGTGGAACTTTTCTTTGAAATAGATCGCATCTTTACGATTCAGTTTAACTTTATGTAGATATAAATTTCCCTTTTATTTTATTTTCTAAATAAGATATAATGAAATCTCTAAAAGAATTCTTTTCTCTACGTTTTAATTTTAAATAGAAAAATCTGATTTTACCTTGTTTTATGTAGGAAGAAGAACTCTTGTAAATTTAACATTTGTTTTTACGTTACATTCCTTTTATATCAAGTAATGCTTGTTGCAAATTTTATTAATACATGTTTTTATTTTAAAGGCAAGATCGGGAGGATATCGGTTACTCTCGATCATTTGATAATGCAAAGGTGAGATTGTGAAATTGAATAGGGTATTCAAAAAAATTAAAAAACAAAATGCGTTTTCCAAACACTAGATTTAATTTTAAATAAACTCTATAAAATAAGAAATAAATTAATTAACTGAATATAAATTAGTAATAATTAAGATATGATCCATACAAATGGCGTTATGTACATCTCATGCATGCGGTGACATTTAATATTTAATAAAAGATAGTTAATTACACATATTTATTCTATTTTTGTAAAAAATATATACAAAAATATGAAAAAAAAATATGTATATGACTTATATTTAACGAAAACTGATTTGGGAGAAATATTTTCTCGGTATCCTTGTTACCTTAAAAATCAACAAATTCTACAAATAAAAGAAGTGGAACTTTTCTTTGAAATGACTCGCATCTTTATGATTTCCTTTAACTTTCTGTAAATATAAATTTCTCTTTTATTTTATTTTCTAAACAAGATATACAAGATATAGATAATTTCTAAACGAGATAGATTATAAAAATTTCTAAAAGAATTCATTTCTTCGTGCTCTAATTTTAAATAGAAAAATCAGATTTTATCTTGTTTTATGAGGAAGAAGAATTCTTGTAAATTTAACATCTGTGTTTACTTTACATTTCTTCTATTTGAAGTAATGCCTGTTGCAAGTTTTATTAATGCATATTTTTCCTTTAAAGGTAAAATCGGGAACATATCGGTTACACTCGGTCATTAGAGAACGCAAAGGTGAGATAGTCAAATTGAATAGGGGATTCCATGAATTTAAAAAATAATAATAAAATACGTTTGCTAAATTCTAGATTTAATTTTAAATGAACTCTATATAAATAAGAAATAAATAATTTAATTGATTATAAATTAGGAATACTAAAGGTATGATTGATACTAATGGCATTATGTACACTGTTTTAAAAAAATCCATGAATTCACGGTAAAATTACTGGCAGCAAGGTTGCCACACTTTTTCCGTTCGGTTAGTGGATTTTCCATTTTAGGAAATAAAAAAAGTAAAAAATCCACTTAAAGAAACGATAACTTTCCATCATAAAGTTTGTATAAGAAATGGCTGCCTTTTGCCATCTATCGTACAATTTAGAAGCACCTGTATTTAATGACCGAGGGAAAAAAATAGCGTCGTCGGGGTGATTCGAACTTACGACCGTTGTGTTGGAGTCGGTTGTCTCTCGCTATCATGCCATAGGATCTTCAAATGCCGGTGACTCTAAAGTCATATAATGGATGCTACAGTGTATTTATATTTTTATAAAATAAATTGTAACTGTATCGATGCAGTTACAATTCTTGCAAGTTTTAATCATTAAGGTTAATTTATTAGTATGATTTTTCATAGTTAATGAAAAATTGTAATATGGTTTCATTAAATAATTCATTAGAACATATTTTGCTCAATGAATTGTTAGAATATAGTCCGGTTAGTTTGTTGCTCAAAAAGTTGTTGGTATCGGTATGGTTACATTTCACGATACGAATCATAAAGAAAGCCAGTATTCTTTCACTGAGTTTTTCCTTTCAGTGTAACAGCATTTCAGTTAAACATTGAAAATATATTTGCGATAGGTAACAGAGTATGTCTGTTGATTCCTCCCATCGCTATCCGTTTCGATATTTGCTGTAAATAGGCTGAAAAATTCCGACTTTTAACGAAAAATGCCCTTCTGTCGTGAAAAGGGTCTTTTTCTGCGAAATTCGAGAAATATATATATCAGTGAATTTCTGATTTTGTTTTAGCAGTGTTCCAGTTGTATTGCGCAACATGTGTGTGTATATATATATGTGACGATTTCAGGAGAACTCGAATTATTTCCACTGGTTAAAAAGAAACACACAGTCATGGCAAGCGAGGGAAAAAACAAAAATAATAAATAAATGTAGAAGATCCAATAATTAGTCATGGGCTGCTGTAAATTCATTTATTAAATTCGTGATAATGAGGAAGGAAAAGCTCCTTTTTGCAAAAATTCCATCATTATTTCAGCGAGCTGTCCTCATCGAAGAAGCAACCCAAGAAATCTTCAGAAGAATCTTCCTTTCATCTCGAGACTTCCCCCTTTTAAACTGAAAAGAAAGTTCTGGAACATTCGGTAACCTCAAACCATCATTCTTTTATGTAAACAGAATTCTTGTCCAGTTACGAGGCTATTTTAAACAGACGATAAATTTATTTAAAAAAAAAATATTATTTAACCAATTTATAATTGACTCAGAATTTTAAATATCTTAGGCAGACGATTTTTATACATGATTAATTTTAAGAGAAAAAGAAAAGAAATGAATTTATTAATATGCAAATTATCGTTGACGGCGGAAAAATAAATAAATAGATAAAATAAAATAATGATATTTTTTAAAGGTATGGGTTTGGAATAAATTTAATAAGACTTTCTTAAAAAGGGTTGATAAAAACATAGAAGAAATCAGTTTTATTTGGAATATTAAGAAATAAAGTTTTAATTAAGAATATTTTTAATTTAGAGCCATCTTTTTAAATTTACGCATACTGGAATAATGTTTTTTAAGGAAAATTAAGAATTTATATCGTCTGCATACAGATTAACAGATTAGATTTAGAAACAAGATTTTAATTTAATAATTTGAAGTAAGTACGGAATATTATTATAAGAAAATTAAGATAGTATAGAGGTTAGTTTTGGCGAAAAAAAATTTTAATTTGTAATATTATCCCCCCTCCCCAAGACTTTGTATGAAATTGATAGTTAAATAAAACTACAAGTTCAGACAACAGAAATATAATAATTTAGAAAAGTTAAATTTTGGAATAAAACTGTCAAACTCAGGAAGCCAAGAGATGGAAGAAAAGAAAATTAACGCAATATAAAAAATATTAGCGATTAAAATAAAATAGTTAAGAGAAAATAATTCTGAATTAAATTTAGGTAGGAGCATTTCCCTGAAAGAAATACAATAATGTTACAACATCACTTACCATTTGTAAGTGCATAGGAGATAATACATATAATAACAGTAAATAAGTTATGAATATGAATAAGCAAGAGATAAAAATATAATAAAAACAATAAAAGTTCGTTCTCATGGAAGTTTAAATAACTACAATGACTTAATGCATAGTTTATTTTAAATAAGTCCTTTAAATGAAAAAAAGTCTTTCAAGAATATATAAAAGAGTCTTTTTCAATGTCCAGTGAATACAGTCTCTTTAATTAAATATCTCCAAATCTAGTTTAAGCTTTGTTTTTTATGTTATGTTGGATCCAACATCTTTCAATAATATATCAATTTTTCAATAATAAATAGCATCACTCTCAATATCAATAATAAATAATATAGAAAAATTTAAATAATAACAATGTCAACAATAATAAGTAATGGTATAATAAGACTCCATATCCTAATATTTTTCAATAAGAGTATAATTAATACTAAACTTCATCATAGAAATCATAATAATAATAATAATAGTAAAACAAGAGTATAATCAAAAGAAAATATCACTATTTGTTTATTATTGATAGGGAAAATATTGGTTGAGGATAAAAATAATTACATAGCAACTAAATAATTTTCTTATCTTCTAATAGCATAAGAAAGTATTTTTTGCTAGCCGAAAGTAATAATAATAAAAAAATCATAATAATTCCAAAATCCAAATAAAATTAAATCTAACTACTTAGAAAATGGACTCTCAACCAGTATTTCCTTACAATAATTCCTCTCTGATACTCTTTTACAAAATTGTCAAATTTGGTTATAAGTTTTCAATGCCAAATGTAGAATAATGTTTTATCCACACATGGTTTATAAACTTTAATAATAAAATACAATAGGAATAAAAGGTGTCATTCTTAATTGAGAAATGGAAATAAAAAAAGTGTGCTTTTTTGAAAAACTTTTAATCTGTAGTTTTCACAATCACTGAAAATCACATATTATGTTATAGGTTTGAGTAGAATCATTAGATTTTATAACTATTATCATATAATATCTGCTGAATAAATAGAGTAATACTAATGTCAAATAAATGAGTAAATATAGTTAGACTTAAACACCCTTAAAATTAATTTATCAACATCAATTTGAAAGCTTTTACAATCAAAGTGTTCACCTTATGCCTGCATAAGGAGCCCAATTTAATCCCAAAAACTCCCAAAAACAAGTAATATTCTTGTAGCGCTCCAAGAACATACCCGCTGATGTTGAAAATTATGGTTTTTTTATGGTAAATTTAATCTATTGTCTTGACTTTAGTTTGATCTAGTGATTGTATCTGAGGTTTTGTTTGTTTTTTGGATTGCTCATGAAACAGTTTAAAATCTTCGGGTGAAAAATAGGGTCTTAATTTAGAAACATGCACAATAACGGAATTCTGTCCTGTCTCATAATTAAATTTATCTATTTCATAAGTTACATCAGAAAGTTTATTTATAATTTTATATGGTCCAGAGAAAGTAGGTTCTAATTTTCGAGTGTTAGGGTATTTAAATTCTTCATAAATTACAGAGTCTTGTATTTTTAATGGGCATTCAACAAAATTTCGATCATAGAGTCTTTTACTTTTAAGGTGAAATTCATGAGTTCGCGCTTTCGCAATTTTGAGGGCTTTGTCTACTGATGTTGTATACATTTTAATTGCCTCACACAAAACCATTACCCACCATTTAAAAAAAAAAACTGAATCAAAATTATCGTGAAATTGTGACTATATTTAGCTGTTAACATTAACCAGAAATTTTATCTAATAAAATAGAACTTGTAAACATCATAGTTATACCTTATTATTACAAACTTGCCCTTAATCGTGCATAGAGATATCATAATAGTCTTAATAAGTAACAGTAAATATCTTAAGAACATCATACTCCTCAATTAAATCCTTAAGAATAAAAATATTTCAAAGTTAATAATTTCTATCAATTACATATTTTTTCAAAATTACTATATCAGATCCATAACATACGATAAATAATAAATAATAGAATAATAAATAAATTAGTAAATTAATAAATTAACTTCAAATTACTCTCATCAATAAAATAATAAATAAATAAATAAATAAATAATAAATACTTTCCATCAATCATAATTAGAATAGAAATAATAATCAAAACATTTAATAAAATAAACTTACAGTTCAAGAACAATCTTCAATAAAATCCAATCTTCATTAAATTCCTCATCGAATACCTTTCACATACTCACCACTTTGAAATCATTAACTTTCAAAAATTGTTATTATGACCATGATTATCTTGAGTCATCAGTTACACATAAACAGCAAAAAGGTGGAATATCAGGCCTCAGGAATTCACGAGATATTTAGAAGAAATCTTTCAAACCACTCGGACAGAAAGCTGTTTAACATTAAAATCTCCTCTGTTACATTCACTCGAGGAATCAAAAGGTAATGGCAATTCTTGCTTAATAACACTTTCAATCATGGCGGGAAAAATTTTCGGCGATTCATATTTTTGTCATCACTTCGTTTCAGTAGATTCATTAGATTCATTTACATAGCATTTTACTTCTTCAGTAGATTCATTTCAAAATCCGAAACAGGCACTAGCACAGGCATTACCTATCCTGTGCGACTTTTCGATTAGTTGTGACGATTTCAGGAGAACTCGAATTATTTCCACTGGTTAAAAAGAAACACACAGTCATGGCAAGCGAGGGAAAAAACAAAAATAATAAATAAATGTAGAAGATCCAATAATTAGTCATGGGCTGCTGTAAATTCATTTATTAAATTCGTGATAATGAGGAAGGAAAAGCTCCTTTTTGCAAAAATTCCATCATTATTTCAGCGAGCTGTCCTCATCGAAGAAGCAACCCAAGAAATCTTCAGAAGAATCTTCCTTTCATCTCGAGACTTCCCCCTTTTAAACTGAAAAGAAAGTTCTGGAACATTCGGTAACCTCAAACCATCATTCTTTTATGTAAACAGAATTCTTGTCCAGTTACGAGGCTATTTTAAACAGACGATAAATTTATTTAAAAAAAAATATTATTTAACCAATTTATAATTGACTCAGAATTTTAAATATCTTAGGCAGACGATTTTTATACATGATTAATTTTAAGAGAAAAAGAAAAGAAATGAATTTATTAATATGCAAATTATCGTTGACGGCGGAAAAATAAATAAATAGATAAAATAAAATAATGATATTTTTTAAAGGTATGGGTTTGGAATAAATTTAATAAGACTTTCTTAAAAAGGGTTGATAAAAACATAGAAGAAATCAGTTTTATTTGGAATATTAAGAAATAAAGTTTTAATTAAGAATATTTTTAATTTAGAGCCATCTTTTTAAATTTACGCATACTGGAATAATGTTTTTTAAGGAAAATTAAGAATTTATATCGTCTGCATACAGATTAACAGATTAGATTTAGAAACAAGATTTTAATTTAATAATTTGAAGTAAGTACGGAATATTATTATAAGAAAATTAAGATAGTATAGAGGTTAGTTTTGGCGAAAAAAAATTTTAATTTGTAATATTATCCCCCCTCCCCAAGACTTTGTATGAAATTGATAGTTAAATAAAACTACAAGTTCAGACAACAGAAATATAATAATTTAGAAAAGTTAAATTTTGGAATAAAACTGTCAAACTCAGGAAGCCAAGAGATGGAAGAAAAGAAAATTAACGCAATATAAAAAATATTAGCGATTAAAATAAAATAGTTAAGAGAAAATAATTCTGAATTAAATTTAGGTAGGAGCATTTCCCTGAAAGAAATACAATAATGTTACAACATCACTTACCATTTGTAAGTGCATAGGAGATAATACATATAATAACAGTAAATAAGTTATGAATATGAATAAGCAAGAGATAAAAATATAATAAAAACAATAAAAGTTCGTTCTCATGGAAGTTTAAATAACTACAATGACTTAATGCATAGTTTATTTTAAATAAGTCCTTTAAATGAAAAAAAGTCTTTCAAGAATATATAAAAGAGTCTTTTTCAATGTCCAGTGAATACAGTCTCTTTAATTAAATATCTCCAAATCTAGTTTAAGCTTTGTTTTTTATGTTATGTTGGATCCAACATCTTTCAATAATATATCAATTTTTCAATAATAAATAGCATCACTCTCAATATCAATAATAAATAATATAGAAAAATTTAAATAATAACAATGTCAACAATAATAAGTAATGGTGTAATAAGACTCCATATCCTAATATTTTTCAATAAGAGTATAATTAATACTAAACTTCATCATAGAAATCATAATAATAATAATAATAGTAAAACAAGAGTATAATCAAAAGAAAATATCACTATTTGTTTATTATTGATAGGGAAAATATTGGTTGAGGATAAAAATAATTACATAGCAACTAAATAATTTTCTTATCTTCTAATAGCATAAGAAAGTATTTTTTGCTAGCCGAAAGTAATAATAATAAAAAAATCATAATAATTCCAAAATCCAAATAAAATTAAATCTAACTACTTAGAAAATGGACTCTCAACCAGTATTTCCTTACAATAATTCCTCTCTGATACTCTTTTACAAAATTGTCAAATTTGGTTATAAGTTTTCAATGCCAAATGTAGAATAATGTTTTATCCACACATGGTTTATAAACTTTAATAATAAAATACAATAGGAATAAAAGGTGTCATTCTTAATTGAGAAATGGAAATTAAAAAAGTGTGCTTTTTTGAAAAACTTTTAATCTGTAGTTTTCACAATCACTGAAAATCACATATTATGTTATAGGTTTGAGTAGAATCATTAGATTTTATAACTATTATCATATAATATCTGCTGAATAAATAGAGTAATACTAATGTCAAATAAATGAGTAAATATAGTTAGACTTAAACACCCTTAAAATTAATTTATCAACATCAATTTGAAAGCTTTTACAATCAAAGTGTTCACCTTATGCCTGCATAAGGAGCCCAATTTAATCCCAAAAACTCCCAAAAACAAGTAATATTCTTGTAGCGCTCCAAGAACATACCCGCTGATGTTGAAAATTATGGTTTTTTTATGGTAAATTTAATCTATTGTCTTGACTTTAGTTTGATCTAGTGATTGTATCTGAGGTTTTGTTTGTTTTTTGGATTGCTCATGAAACAGTTTAAAATCTTCGGGTGAAAAATAGGGTCTTAATTTAGAAACATGCACAATAACGGAATTCTGTCCTGTCTCATAATTAAATTTATCTATTTCATAAGTTACATCAGAAAGTTTATTTATAATTTTATATGGTCCAGAGAAAGTAGGTTCTAATTTTCGAGTGTTAGGGTATTTAAATTCTTCATAAATTACAGAGTCTTGTATTTTTAATGGGCATTCAACAAAATTTCGATCATAGAGTCTTTTACTTTTAAGGTGAAATTCATGAGTTCGCGCTTTCGCAATTTTGAGGGCTTTGTCTACTGATGTTGTATACATTTTAATTGCCTCACACAAAACCATTACCCACCATTTAAAAAAAAAAACTGAATCAAAATTATCGTGAAATTGTGACTATATTTAGCTGTTAACATTAACCAGAAATTTTATCTAATAAAATAGAACTTGTAAACATCATAGTTATACCTTATTATTACAAACTTGCCCTTAATCGTGCATAGAGATATCATAATAGTCTTAATAAGTAACAGTAAATATCTTAAGAACATCATACTCCTCAATTAAATCCTTAAGAATAAAAATATTTCAAAGTTAATAATTTCTATCAATTACATATTTTTTCAAAATTACTATATCAGATCCATAACATACGATAAATAATAAATAATAGAATAATAAATAAATTAGTAAATTAATAAATTAACTTCAAATTACTCTCATCAATAAAATAATAAATAAATAAATAAATAAATAATAAATACTTTCCATCAATCATAATTAGAATAGAAATAATAATCAAAACATTTAATAAAATAAACTTACAGTTCAAGAACAATCTTCAATAAAATCCAATCTTCATTAAATTCCTCATCGAATACCTTTCACATACTCACCACTTTGAAATCATTAACTTTCAAAAATTGTTATTATGACCATGATTATCTTGAGTCATCAGTTACACATAAACAGCAAAAAGGTGGAATATCAGGCCTCAGGAATTCACGAGATATTTAGAAGAAATCTTTCAAACCACTCGGACAGAAAGCTGTTTAACATTAAAATCTCCTCTGTTACATTCACTCGAGGAATCAAAAGGTAATGGCAATTCTTGCTTAATAACACTTTCAATCATGGCGGGAAAAATTTTCGGCGATTCATATTTTTGTCATCACTTCGTTTCAGTAGATTCATTAGATTCATTTACATAGCATTTTACTTCTTCAGTAGATTCATTTCAAAATCCGAAACAGGCACTAGCACAGGCATTACCTATCCTGTGCGACTTTTCGATTAGTTGTGACGATTTCAGGAGAACTCGAATTATTTCCACTGGTTAAAAAGAAACACACAGTCATGGCAAGCGAGGGAAAAAACAAAAATAATAAATAAATGTAGAAGATCCAATAATTAGTCATGGGCTGCTGTAAATTCATTTATTAAATTCGTGATAATGAGGAAGGAAAAGCTCCTTTTTGCAAAAATTCCATCATTATTTCAGCGAGCTGTCCTCATCGAAGAAGCAACCCAAGAAATCTTCAGAAGAATCTTCCTTTCATCTCGAGACTTCCCCCTTTTAAACTGAAAAGAAAGTTCTGGAACATTCGGTAACCTCAAACCATCATTCTTTTATGTAAACAGAATTCTTGTCCAGTTACGAGGCTATTTTAAACAGACGATAAATTTATTTAAAAAAAAATATTATTTAACCAATTTATAATTGACTCAGAATTTTAAATATCTTAGGCAGACGATTTTTATACATGATTAATTTTAAGAGAAAAAGAAAAGAAATGAATTTATTAATATGCAAATTATCGTTGACGGCGGAAAAATAAATAAATAGATAAAATAAAATAATGATATTTTTTAAAGGTATGGGTTTGGAATAAATTTAATAAGACTTTCTTAAAAAGGGTTGATAAAAACATAGAAGAAATCAGTTTTATTTGGAATATTAAGAAATAAAGTTTTAATTAAGAATATTTTTAATTTAGAGCCATCTTTTTAAATTTACGCATACTGGAATAATGTTTTTTAAGGAAAATTAAGAATTTATATCGTCTGCATACAGATTAACAGATTAGATTTAGAAACAAGATTTTAATTTAATAATTTGAAGTAAGTACGGAATATTATTATAAGAAAATTAAGATAGTATAGAGGTTAGTTTTGGCGAAAAAAAATTTTAATTTGTAATATTATCCCCCCTCCCCAAGACTTTGTATGAAATTGATAGTTAAATAAAACTACAAGTTCAGACAACAGAAATATAATAATTTAGAAAAGTTAAATTTTGGAATAAAACTGTCAAACTCAGGAAGCCAAGAGATGGAAGAAAAGAAAATTAACGCAATATAAAAAATATTAGCGATTAAAATAAAATAGTTAAGAGAAAATAATTCTGAATTAAATTTAGGTAGGAGCATTTCCCTGAAAGAAATACAATAATGTTACAACATCACTTACCATTTGTAAGTGCATAGGAGATAATACATATAATAACAGTAAATAAGTTATGAATATGAATAAGCAAGAGATAAAAATATAATAAAAACAATAAAAGTTCGTTCTCATGGAAGTTTAAATAACTACAATGACTTAATGCATAGTTTATTTTAAATAAGTCCTTTAAATGAAAAAAAGTCTTTCAAGAATATATAAAAGAGTCTTTTTCAATGTCCAGTGAATACAGTCTCTTTAATTAAATATCTCCAAATCTAGTTTAAGCTTTGTTTTTTATGTTATGTTGGATCCAACATCTTTCAATAATATATCAATTTTTCAATAATAAATAGCATCACTCTCAATATCAATAATAAATAATATAGAAAAATTTAAATAATAACAATGTCAACAATAATAAGTAATGGTATAATAAGACTCCATATCCTAATATTTTTCAATAAGAGTATAATTAATACTAAACTTCATCATAGAAATCATAATAATAATAATAATAGTAAAACAAGAGTATAATCAAAAGAAAATATCACTATTTGTTTATTATTGATAGGGAAAATATTGGTTGAGGATAAAAATAATTACATAGCAACTAAATAATTTTCTTATCTTCTAATAGCATAAGAAAGTATTTTTTGCTAGCCGAAAGTAATAATAATAAAAAAATCATAATAATTCCAAAATCCAAATAAAATTAAATCTAACTACTTAGAAAATGGACTCTCAACCAGTATTTCCTTACAATAATTCCTCTCTGATACTCTTTTACAAAATTGTCAAATTTGGTTATAAGTTTTCAATGCCAAATGTAGAATAATGTTTTATCCACACATGGTTTATAAACTTTAATAATAAAATACAATAGGAATAAAAGGTGTCATTCTTAATTGAGAAATGGAAATAAAAAAAGTGTGCTTTTTTGAAAAACTTTTAATCTGTAGTTTTCACAATCACTGAAAATCACATATTATGTTATAGGTTTGAGTAGAATCATTAGATTTTATAACTATTATCATATAATATCTGCTGAATAAATAGAGTAATACTAATGTCAAATAAATGAGTAAATATAGTTAGACTTAAACACCCTTAAAATTAATTTATCAACATCAATTTGAAAGCTTTTACAATCAAAGTGTTCACCTTATGCCTGCATAAGGAGCCCAATTTAATCCCAAAAACTCCCAAAAACAAGTAATATTCTTGTAGCGCTCCAAGAACATACCCTCTGATGTTGAAAATTATGGTTTTTTTATGGTAAATTTAATCTATTGTCTTGACTTTAGTTTGATCTAGTGATTGTATCTGAGGTTTTGTTTGTTTTTTGGATTGCTCATGAAACAGTTTAAAATCTTCGGGTGAAAAATAGGGTCTTAATTTAGAAACATGCACAATAACGGAATTCTGTCCTGTCTCATAATTAAATTTATCTATTTCATAAGTTACATCAGAAAGTTTATTTATAATTTTATATGGTCCAGAGAAAGTAGGTTCTAATTTTCGAGTGTTAGGGTATTTAAATTCTTCATAAATTACAGAGTCTTGTATTTTTAATGGGCATTCAACAAAATTTCGATCATAGAGTCTTTTACTTTTAAGGTGAAATTCATGAGTTCGCGCTTTCGCAATTTTGAGGGCTTTGTCTACTGATGTTGTATACATTTTAATTGCCTCACACAAAACCATTACCCACCATTTAAAAAAAAACTGAATCAAAATTATCGTGAAATTGTGACTATATTTAGCTTTTAACATTAACCAGAAATTTTATCTAATAAAATAGAACTTGTAAACATCATAGTTATACCTTATTATTACAAACTTGCCCTTAATCGTGCATAGAGATATCATAATAGTCTTAATAAGTAACAGTAAATATCTTAAGAACATCATACTCCTCAATTAAATCCTTAAGAATAAAAATATTTCAAAGTTAATAATTTCTATCAATTACATATTTTTTCAAAATTACTATATCAGATCCATAACATACGATAAATAATAAATAATAGAATAATAAATAAATTAGTAAATTAATAAATTAACTTCAAATTACTCTCATCAATAAAATAATAAATAAATAAATAAATAAATAATAAATACTTTCCATCAATCATAATTAGAATAGAAATAATAATCAAAACATTTAATAAAATAAACTTACAGTTCAAGAACAATCTTCAATAAAATCCAATCTTCATTAAATTTTATCTTTCGAAATCATGGTTTTCTTACCAGAAATACAAACCTGCGTTCACTCAGATAAAATTTAAAATATTCTTCAGATAAAATGTAATTATTTTTTATATATTCAGTATGAATGGAGATTTTAATTTTTCGTAATTGGTTTGAAAACATCTATGGTCCTGACCTGTGCAACGCCGGGACAACGACTTATATATTACTGCCCAAAGTAAGGGATAGGAAAAAAACTACTCTGTTGGTATTGGGTTTCAATAATAAAATCATTTCACTTCGGTATTTTTGCTCGTTATATATTTGTATAACACAGTTAATAGCATACTGGGGAACAACAACTAACACATCTTAGTTATTAAATAAATTGAAGTTTAATTAGTGTCAATTAAAATGTTTAAAAATACAAGGATTACATCTCATTGGGTCTAAACCCTTTCAGGGGCAAGGCATTTCTGCTTAAAAATATTCAAATATTTAATTCATACCACTATTTACTAAAAATGAATTTCAAATTAATCGAAAACTTTTCTTCACACATAATAGGAAATTGAAATTGTATTAAAAATTTACTAAAGCCATTCGACAGTTTGCGCTTTTAAATTAAGTAATTCCAGTCTGCAAACAGCGCTTATGCTTGGATTAAAAGGTTAAAATTTTATGTCTTCGCGGCCGGAGTTTAGTTGATAGAAATGCGTCCAACATATTTCAGTAATACAATATTTTACATTAATTGTTTAAACATAGCTTTATAACATTTATAAATTTGAAAAATCCATATTTAAATTAAATACCTTCCAGTATTTAAGGATTAATAACTTACAAAATTTAGGCATTTTAAAAAATTAAAAATGTTTAGTTATGTATAATATAAAAAAGAAATATTCTCTAAGCGTATTAATTGTAAAGACGGATAGTCATATGCTAAACAGATAAAAAAAAAATTGAAATAACATAAGTCAATTAAATTATAAACTTTTTTATAAACTTTTATAAACAATTTTATTTTCTTATAAAAATATTTAAAAATAGCAAAAAAAAAAAAAAAAAAAAAAAAAAAAAAACCAAAGACAAATTTACTTAAAACTTACGCAATAGTAACTTAGTAAAGTAGATATTCGACCGACAAAAAATATGATTTGTATTTTATTACTAAAATAAACAGAAGAAAAGATAATATTTATAAATTAATTTTTTTCTCTCATTCACTGTAAATAAAATTAAAAACACATACTAATTATATTTCACATGTAAAAAAGTATTAAAGTTTCTTTCATTAGTACCGTGGGATATAATGCATCATTTAAAATCGACATAGTTTTTTTATTTTAATTGCAAATTTAATGACACAGAAATTGTATAAGTACTTGCGATATTAAAAAACAATTTAATTAAAAAAATGGATTTTTAACATCTTATAGTATTTGGATTTTTTTTTTATTACAAGCAAAAAAGTTAATTAAATATTCAATACATATTTTTAACCCGGGAGTAGTCGCAGCTTTTTTTCGAACGTGATTAGTCGCGCTCGGTCTATTCGCCGTGTTCCCTTTTGGCCGAAGAAAGAGAGGAAAGTTGCCGTTATTCCTAGAAGATCGAAAACAGAGAATTCAAGGGGAAAGTATTGCTGGAATGCGAAAAGATATATGTTATAGCGATTAATACGCAATTTCGTTAAGTATATATTTGGTTAACCTTTAATTAAAATTTATTAAATTGCATTAAATTATTTATTTTATTTTTTTTCCCATAATTTGTAAAAATGATAAAAGTTATTATATAATCTGACTGATTTTCTAAAGATACAATGAATAATAAATTAAAAAATAATTTCAGTTTTTTTTTTTTTTTTTCTTTTTTTGAAATTTTGAAATCGTGATACATATTTTTTGAAAGGACAGCAATGATGTCAGTGTACTTTTGACGGTGGTCTGGTACTAGGAACCAACTGAAGTTGAAAAATACATCTCAAATATAATTTGTCTTACGATTTCGATGTAGATATAAGAAAAGAAGATGAAATAACCTTTTATAAAATTATTAACATAAAAACAGGAGCTACTTTTCATATTTTTTCTTTCCCTTGATTCTTTTTAGCATGTAAACTTTAGAGGTTTTATAATACAGTAATTATATATATATGTGTGTGTGTATATATAATTTTTTAATAACTTCTTTTCATCTTTTTTATTTCAAAGTTTTTTAAAAAAAGATAAGAATTACTATCTACTCTGACTTAAATTGCAATGATACAATGAATAACGAATTAAAAGGTACTATCAGTTATAACATTGAAATCGTGATACAGATTTTTTTTCAAAAGACAGCAACGCACTCAGGTTGGTTATCTTATCTTGGGTTATGGCGGTGGTCTGACACTAGGGGCCAATTAATGTTGAAAAAAATATCTTATTTTTTTTATTACCATATCTATATAGATATAAAAAAGCACATAAAATAACCCTTTCTTCGTAATTAGTAACATAAAAGCAGTAGCTACTTTTCATTTCTTTATTTTGTTTTAACTATTTTTTCTTTTCGTTGATTCGTTTTTGAAATGTGCAACATTACAGATTTGATAATTTAGTACTTTTTTTTAATGAAAAAAATATATGCAACAAATGAAAATATATGAATATTAAAAAAGAAAGTAAATAATAAATGTATTAATAATTTTTTTTTTCAAAATTTGAAAAACGGTAAAAATATTATGCAATGAAACTGAAATTATAAAGATGCAATAAATAGCTAAATAAAAGAGAATAAATTTTGAATAAATTTTCATATGTAGTTATTAAATTTGATATACATAAATCAGTTTTTTTGGGGGGGAAACTGTCAACATTGATTTTGATAATGTTTCATTTTTAGGCGACAATCAATATCAAAAAGATGCAATATTTAATGTAAATAAATATTATTTTGTAATTAAATACAATATTTTTCAAAGTATAATTTATTTTCAATGAATTTCGCTTTTGGAAAGAAAAACATTAGTAACGAATAAGGATTTGTGAAATTAAATGCCAAGAAAGTTAACTTTATTACATCTCAGCACTAGGCACTCTTTAAATTCTTTTTTGTTTGTTTGTTTGTTTGTTTGTTTGTATTCTTTTTCTTTTTTTTAAGAAAAAAAATAGGGGCGTTGTTTTGGCGTTGTTAAATAAGGTGTATTTTTATTGACAACAAACATTTTAAAAATGTATACATTTTAGAAAAGTAGTTATCCATTTCTTGTATTTTATAAACATTACTTGAATTATAAAAAAAAAAAAGAAAAAAGTTTTTTACTTGCATACGTTCTAATCTACATTAGAAAATTCGTATTATGTAGCACACTCGACAAATAAATTATAAGTATTTTCTTTATAGATATACAAAGTACAGTGTTGACAAAATTGTTCTGTTCCCTTTTCTGCTTTATTGTGCAAAAACTACATCTTTCAGTTTTCGCAGATCGAACAACTTTTTTTCATTTCTATGGTTCTTTATTAAATTAAACACAACCATTTTATGCGTGTTTTTCGGAAAAATAACTTGAAATTTATTCGCGCAATATTCACAAAAAAAAAAAAAAAAAAAAAAAAAAAAAAAGTAAGCTGTCTTTTTTTTTTTTTACTTTTCTTTGCATATTCTTACACATATTAAAAAAAATAGGTCGTTGAGTTTATATTGATATATTTGTACAGTTCACAATTTTCTCTAGAACAGAATCATTAAAAAACAGTTTTCAGGCAACAAATATTATCAATGCATGTTTTGCGCTGTCGCGTACTCCTGATGTATAACAAACAATATTATCTTTTCTAAGTCATACATTTGTTCTTGGTAGATTTTTTCCTTACTTTCTAATATTATCCTAACAAGAAAGAAAAAAAAGGGACGCCGATACAGAGCATTTATTTTTTCTTTCATAATTTTTCAATTTTTGACTATCACTTTTCTCTTCTGTTTAGAACTACATTATTTAATTCTTTTGATGTAACGGCTTCATCGTTAATACAGCTCATTTCTAAATTATCAAAAATTGTTAAAACTTCTTGAACAGTTTGAATTTTTTTACAAGGCATTGGGAAAATAATCAAACACTCCAGCAATAAAGCAGAAATGGCTTTCATAGACTCATACTAATGATGTCCCCGTACATGATCTAAAATCTGTTTATTAGTTATAAATAATGTTTATAGGAGAAGCTTTTATTTCTTTTACCACATAGGATGAGAAAACACAGGAATGACTTGCAATTTCTATAGACAGAAGGTCGAACAGTGAAGGTCAGTTACACGGCGTTTCACCATTGTAAGTTTAAGGGGAGATGGGTAAATCAGAAGACAAAGAATTCGAGCGGCGAAAAGACCGACGCGCGACTAACCACGGGTTAAAGAACAGTTATAAAAAAATAATGTTGAAAATATTAAAGAGTTGTCATTAAATTTTGTAAACATGTATTTAAACATTTTTGGTTACACTCAATATATAAGAAAAAAAATACCGTGATTGCACGTTATATAATATGAAATTATTAAAATGAAAGAAATAATGTAGAGACGATATGAGATACGCATTGTTTAAAGAAAACAACATTATATTTTATGATTTGTTTTGTTTTCTTCAACGTTTCTTTTCTCCAATTGATACCGTTATACTCATTCAGATTTTATTAAAAATTCAACAGTTTGTTTTACTACTATAATAAAAATTCTGGTCTTAACCTCCTCAATCCTGAGACAAATAGTAAAATGAATTACAAAAACCGGATTAAAATTGTTATAAACCCTTAGTAAAAAAATAACTTGAAATTATTATAAAAAAAGAAAAAATCCGTAACTGAAATCATATGATTTTTTGCCTATCATAAAAAATGTCTTATGAAAACCATATATACATTAAGTGTATGATACAATTTATGGCACTGTACGGGAAAAAAAGATGTGGCACAATCTACGAAGATCTACAAAAAAAAAACAGATATTAAAATTGCTATAAAAATACCTCCAGAGATGTATTAGTCCATATATTAATGCTTATGATATGCATATATTTATCTAAAAGGTAAAAAAAGTAATTTTAACAATTTCAGAAGGATTTACATTAATTTGAATTGTTCTTTAGTGTCTCCTAAAGGCGACACCAGCACTGACGGGGTTAAAGAATGTAAGAGATGATCTAATCCTTGAAGAGAAGCTTCAGAGAATGTTTCTCGAATACCAAAACATGTTGTCAAGGTTAATGGAAGAAGTGATTAGATAGGTACAGGAAAAGACGCAGTACAGAAATCTACTACAGTGCACTTAGATCAACAGTTATGGCTTTCATAGACTCATACTAATGATGTCCCCGTACATGATCTAAAATCTGTTTATTAGTTATAAATAATGTTTATAGGAGAAGCTTTTTTTTCTTTTACCACATAGGATGAAAAAACAGTCATTAAAAAAATAATAACATGTTAAGAAAAACATTTTTGGTTTGAATAAATATGTCCAGTTACCTGCTTATCATGATCCTTTAGGATAATTTATTACATTTATAAATTTATAAATTTCATACCAATCGTTTTCTGTGCGAATTATGTTGTAGGGCGTATCAGCTGTGCAAATCACTTTGTATATTTTGAAAGTAGAGTATCATCACTGAAATGTTACGTTAAACAATTATTCTCATTAGACATAATTTACCCTATATTTTTACGGTGCTCGTGTAAACTAATGGATAGTGCAAATTGTACCAAAAATCATGCAATTGATTTGGGGTACTCAAAAACGCAACCTGCAAGATATAAATTAATAGTATACTTCTTGTGGTACTGTGAGACACAATTATTGGCAGATTGACATACATGCAGGCAAAAAATATATTTTCGGTCTTCACAGTACAGCCACAAGAAACGTTTCAGCAATGATTAAGGTAAAAGAAGAAATAAAGTAAGAAAATTTAAATTCTTAACAGAAATTTGAATGTCTTAAGTAAGCATTTTAGTAGATAACTGCCTTCCATTACATTAATATCTTGAGTTATAGGACTATTAGTAGATATTTTTCACTAGCTACTAATGTTGACAAATATCGCAGATTTTATAATTTTTGAATTCACACCCCCAATTGTCAATCACATTCCCAATTCTCAATTGGGAATTTTCTTTTACTTATCATTTTAATTCATACGGGCTTTATATGAGGACAGATAAATATTGCCCTATAAATCAATTCAATCAATGAAATCAAATCAATCAGCATTCAATTATGGAAATTTGATCTGTGTACAGATGCAAGTTAATATCTAGCACAATAATAAAATTATTTTTAAATAAATTCTCATTTATCACAAAAAAAGTTCGTTTGATTTTTTAAAAAATAATAATGAGAAAAGAAATTTGCATCGCAGGTTAATTATTGAAAATCAATCACCTTCTAAATCAAAAATAAAAGTTAAAACTTTCCGACGAGAAATCCGGGAGTCTAAATAAAAACCAGTCAGATATCATGACGTACGTTGCATGCCTCATTGCCGGATATGTCCAAAACTCCCTGACATACGCTGCCTATATCAGTCATAGAGTTAATTAGATTAATCAGCAATTTTGTTTTACATTTTTCTGTATCTAGTCGTTTTTCTGTATCTTTCTGTAGCTTGCAAAAGGGTTTATTTATCTAATTTTAGGGTGTTGAAATCAGTGGAATAACACATTATCGCTATCACGCAACGTTAATTAGATAGCGAACAGTTTTGTAAAATAAAGGCAGATATTTCACATAAATTGACAATTTGAAATAAAAACAAAACATAATGTTCATCTGTAAAAATATTTTATGAATTTTTTAACATATTTAATGAAGTAATACGTGCACGAAACAGTTGCACAGAAGTCCATAATGTTAACAATTCTATTTTTGAAAATAGGATTGTGTATTTTTTTATGACTGTGGTGGATGCTTTGATACAACATCCATGCAAATAAAGGTTTTACCTAAGTCTTTAAAGCATTTATTTCCTTACCATCTGATCACAAAACGAGAAATATAATTTAATTTTTGTGAGGTATTTTACCATATATGTAAAAAATAAAATTTAAATTTTGAGAAACTTCTATGTGCAAGAAAATTTCTGATAGCAAATTGAGATTCTACATGCAAAAAAAAATTTAAATAATATTTGTCACAAATCAGATACAAAATGGTTGTTCCCTAGTGTTATTATTAACTAAAACTTCGAGCAATATTTCGGATCATGTGATAGTAGTTTAACCACTTCCCTATTTATCGCATACGTCAAAGTGTACGGCAAAGTGTTTTTGTCAAACGTGATTTGTCCATACCACGTACGTGAATTCATACTCCAATCCAAATTTATTATTATCACCAGTAAAATTTTATTGTACATTTTGCATTATTAAAACAGAGCATTTTTCTGAATCAATAAGGCAAAATTTTTTGTTTTGAAAAACTGTTGATAAAATATTAAAAATCCTGTTAAGACTAATAAACATAATAAAAAACATAAATAAGTAAGACTAATAAACTATGAAAAAATAAACATTATTTAATTTTTTTTTTCAAAAATATTAAAATATAAGAATGCACAGTATCACTGTTGTCTTTATAATTGACATCTCTTTTTAGATTTACTTGGAAACATAAATCTTGTTTTGTCGTATTGCATAATAATGTCATTAAAATATCGGAATAAAGATTAATCACATTTCTACTAATAATTCGCTGAAAATAATAAGTATCCATAGAAATTTAAGTGATTTAAAATAAAGAAAAATATTAAAAAATCTATGTGGCATAAATTAGGAATCGAATTTTTAAAATGACTGCACCATTAAAAATACATTTAGTCAATTAAAATGCCGCTTGAAGTTAAAAAAAAATCTAAGTCTTTATATTTACGGTTTACGAAGATAAATATTTTATTCGACTTCTATTAAGAGGTATAAAAAGCATATTTTTAATAAAAATATAAGTAAAAAAATGGCATGAATAATTAAACAATAAAGAAAGTTAAACTTTACATTTGACTCGGAAAAGGGTAAAAAAAAGGGATAATTAATTAATTAAACCCATCAAATATACCTACACCGACAATTATGTCTCGAGTGCCATGTCATCTTTCTAAACGAAAATCCATCAATAAACCAACAACATAATTATAAACAAGAAGACGTTTTACTTTCTCAAAATTTAGTGTCGCCTTCCGATGAAAAAATGTAAATATAAATCCTACAAAACATAATTTATTTTTAAGACTTTTTTTTTATTTTATGTAAAATGACACGATTACACTAAAAGAAGAATTTTACGATCCAGTCTTAAGGAAGACAGTATTTTGAATTTGGTCAATATATCGATTCCCGTTTTTCAATATTAACTAAAATCTTCTTTACTTGTGAAAGTTTTGTCACCTAATTTTTCCCTATATGACCGCTATATCGAAATATACTGTATATTTTGTTAATAGATCTCTTACAAATCAAAACATTAAACTAATTTTTATATAGTACATATTGTCTTTTTCCCAGATGACACCAAATTTTATGTGCAAAAAATGTATTTTAATTTTTATGCCTTTTAATATTTCGTAGTTATCAGATTGTTAATATAAATTCATAACTGAATTAAAATATATCTATATATGTTAACCCTGAAGTCTGCAGATGGTAAGTAAAAATATGCCCTAATGAAGGGCACTTCGTAAATTAAAAACCTCATATTTATTAATTTATGCAACTTTAATTTTTACCTACTTTGGCTTACTCCAAAATGAAATTGCCCTATAACGATAGACATGGCATTTAATATGTATAGCCATCAATGATAGTATTTAATCACAATTGAAAACTGCCATTTTTATATTAACTGCTGAATTATCAATATTGAAATCGTTTCGTTATAAGATAAAAGAAGAAATTTCTAAAGTAGACGTTTATGTAATTTTAACCACCACCAAATAAAGAAAGGTCTACTGTTTCGTCGGACAAGTAACCGAAGCACCAAAACTACATCTACGTGATACAGAAAATGAGGTGATTATGTGGAAGAGCCAATTAGGGAAAAATGTTGCAAATTTATATCAAAGTGACTGCTGTTTGACTGTTACCACGTCCCACTATGTACTACTTTTTCCTACCACTGAAAATGTATATTTTAGTGTGGAAACACTGCATTATGTTTTTTTATACATTCATACTATAGTTAGATTGGTAAAATAGATAATAGCATTTAAAAACATAATTCTATTTACAAAATTACAGAACAGAATTTTGATATTACACTGTTAAAACTAATGGTGACATATTGCACCTTTTAGGGGTGAAAGGCTTGTCTCACTGGTGACACCCCTAAAGGAGCCAGAATGACACCTTTAATTAGGATGAAAAGATGGCACCCTTAATCCAGAGTGTCCAATAATAAAAAATTAAAAAATATACAAACCGACTTTTGGCCGTCGAAGGATTCGAACTCGCAACGTCTGATTACAAGCTCAGCGTTCTAACCGTTCGGCCATCGAGCCATTTACTTGCCGTCACAGAAAACAGAAAGACACATGTCACAGCGCATGCGCATGGTTCCAGTCACCCGATGAGGTGCCACATTGCTGCCAGTACGAAGTGTATGGCACCTTATTTAGCTCCAATCACTCAGTAAGAGACCTGTCGGCACTGCAACCACATATCCAAGCCCCTATGGCACCCTAGGGTTCCAAATGCCCCAGGTTCCAATGAACCCTAGGGCCTTTTCACCTCCGGGTCCTAAATGGCACCGGTTTGTCACCTTCACTTTTAACAGTGTGGTGCAATTCCACGGTACAGGACGTATCCGTCGGTACATAAAACATCTTACAAAGACACTAAATCTGTTAGATGCTTGCTTTTTTGTATGAACTTTATAAAGAACAAGGAATCTGCTTCTATATATAATGCAATTAAATTTTGAAGATTTCCAGAAACAAAATTTTATCTTATTTTGTTGTTGTTGTTTAATAACGGACGTATCTCACAGATGAATGTTATTTTTATGCCCTTATAAAATTTTATAAAGACATACATTGTCATAAAATTAACTGTAATTTATTTCAACCATCAAAAGTATGATACTTATGTATGACTTCATGCGATTCTTTTGAATGGACAGTATTTGAGTAAATTGTCCCATTCATATAAACACTTGTTGTAATGGAAGTATCAGTAGATGTAATACACGTGTCAGTTCTGAATTTATCGAATTTTTTCTGCATTTTTTAAAAACTTTTACATGATAATCATAGATTATTTCTAGTAAGCAGAAACAGTTAGCCTTATATAAATATATTTATTACCGTTAAACAATTACAAATTACTTCCAGTTATACTCTGTGAAGTTATGTTCAAATACCCATATAGCACAAAAGCTCCTCAATACCTCCCCAGGAGCTCCAAGCCATCCCATATTCCTCCTAAAATTAAAATGACAAGATCAGGACGTCCTGGGGAAGAGTCTTTTACGATGTCCTCAGGAATGAGCTCCCAGTAACATCCCACGGAGCAATTTCCCAGGGACGCTACTCCTGGGGAAGTATCTGGGAAATCCCTCCTGGGGATGTACTCGGTTAGTCATTCCTGGGGAAGTGCCCAGGAAGTCACAGTGCTGGCGCCATCTTATGAATGATTCAGGAATACAATACTCAATTATTTTTTAATAAAATATCGAATGCAATTTAATCAGTATCGATTTTAATGACTTAATTTTATTTTATTAATTATTCAATTCCTTATTTATTAGCAAATTAGATAATTGTTATTAAATTGCTATTAATTTTAATTATTGCTGTAATTTTTAATCTTTTTAGTTAAATTAAAATTTTTTATTTATTATTTCAGTTACTTACTATTTTTATATACTAAGTACTATTATATATCTTTTAAATCAAGTTTTGTTCATTTATCAATATTTTATTAATTATTAATAAATAACCTATTGCGTTTTGCTTTATTATTATTTGTTTTATTAATTAAGAAATTAATTTAACTTGTTTAAATTAACTAAATAGTAAGTTTCTAAATTAATACACTAAAATCTCTAAATAGAAGAAATTTCTATATCATATATTTTTCTGATATTTAGAGGTAAAGATATTTATGCAAAAAAAAAAAAAAAAAAAAAAAAAAAATCTTAATGTAAGTTTGTTTATGAGTATCCTTTAAAACTTTGTTATGAAAATTATCTAAATTGAGTCCTGATGCATCTTAATGTCAAATGTGGAATGTTTTTGCGTGTATATATATATATATATATATATATATAGAAATAAAATAAACAAAAGTGTCCCGACGAAATTAGACATATTTATCACAGAACATAACACAAAATCAAAGATAATTCATTTAAAATGGTATATTTGGATTTAAAATAAATAAATATTGAGCCGCTCCCCCCCCCCCTCCGCATACACATACCAATAAATGATTTATTTGAAAAGATTTTCTGTTCAAAAATATACATTCTTATAAAATCAGTTTAAAAAAAATAAATTCACGCTAATTTAAAGTTTAATTTAGGTTATTATCAATTATTTATCCAGTGTAATTTATGTATGTATTGAAGATAAGAAATTGTTTTCTAAATAGAAGCTTCAATTCAAATGTCATTTTTGAAGGTTTAACTTATTTTGTTTAATTTATCATTAATATTTTTTTAAATGTAAGTTGTACTTAATAACAAATTATTTTTCTAATATCTTTTATAGATTGTCAAACATATTATTATTATTTAAATTCTGAAAGATAAAATGATGTCTTTATTTTGAAAACTTCAGATATATAAATAATTTTTTGGTTCTGAAATTACAGATAAATATTTATCTGTATTTCCTAAGTAACAAATACTTTTATCGCAGCTTTCAACTGAATTGAATGGAATTTCACTACCCCAAGTGACCTTCCCAACCTTCAGGCAGTCATCTTCCCAACCTTTCAACAATTGAATTTTTAACAAGATTATCCTGCCCCCCAGTCAGTTGTCAGCTGAGAATGCGTTTTGCCGATCACTCAATGAGAGAGAGAGAGAAAAAGAAAGTGCGATATTCCAAGAATAGACTATTTCTGAATTTGTAGGAAAAAGCGCTACAAAGAATTTTGTTAGTAAATGTAAAAGAAATATATACATATATTGAAAACATCTTATATTTTAAATAAAAATTTCAGTTTTTTTAGGCCTTTTTAAATTGCCTAAAATCTTAGTTTCTAAAATTACATGTAAAGAAATCAACAAAAATATTCCCGTCTTTAATTAAATGAAAAATGGTGCATATTGTATTTTTTATGCATATAAATATTTCATACAATTTTCAAAGACAATTAAATGGAGATTTAAATGAAAAGTAATTTTATTTATAACAATAAGAAAATTATTTTGTAACAAATTAAAATTTTATTAATAGTTTCTATTTTATATAACTCAAGTGTTTCAGTGTAATGATAGAATTTTACAAATGATTTTCACACCAAATTCTGATATAATAAAATTATACAAATTTGTACAATAGTGTGTTATTGATGAAAATACAAAATTTTAATATTTTACTATGTTATAAAATAATACAGTTGTTTTACAGTATTTTTTAATCCCGCAACAAGTGGTAAATCTCCAAATATCTGTAACTCGTGCCGTCGTATAAGAATTTCATAAGTAACGGATTTAATTATTTGTTAATAAATATTCGTCAAAATATACCTAATCACTTTAAAACGAGTTTGTTGATTGGTTGTATTTATGACGGCCAATTATCAACATGAGGGACATATCAAGGGAAGGGGGGGGGGGGTTGGCCTCAGTGAAGGTTTTTCTAAAGGAATTTAACCCGTATTTACGCAAGGAAATACAAGATTCGAAGAAAACCCCGGGAAACTGCGAACAATTAGGTCGACGGGCGCGATTGGTTACAAACTCTGCACATCCCATCTACCAGCTTCGAGAGCAGAATCTCTTGACCACGGGTGGGGCCCAGAATGAAACTGCAACAATGAAATATTTCAAAGAGCAAAAAGTAGGAAAGAAAAGGCTTAAGAAAAGACTAAGCAAATTTATATATATTTTTTTTTCATAAATTCATATAATAAGAGCACCTTTTACCAAGCGTAAAAAGAAAAAAAAATCGCTTAAAATTTCTGTAAAAAATAAATAAATAAATAAAATAAATAAGAGAGAGAAAGAGAGCGAAAAGATTTTACTTTTGAAAGATTCACTTAGAGCTTATATGTCTATCATAAACAAAAAATCATCAAAGACATATCAAGAGAGGGGGGGGGGGTTGCCCTCCGTGAGGTTTTTCTAAAGGAACCTAACCCGTATTTACGCAAAGAAATCCAAGATTTGAAGAAAACCGTGGAAAACTCCGAACGATTTGGCCGACGGGCGCGATTGGGTACAAACTCAGCCCCTCCCATCTACCACCTTCGAAAGCAGAATCTCTTGATCGCTGGTGTCACCCACAATGAAACTGTAACAATGAAATATTTCAAAGAGTAAAAAGTAGGAAAGAAAAGGCTAAGCAAATTTACATATTTTTTCATAAATTCGTATAATAAGAGCACCTTTAAACAAGCGTAAAAAGAAAAAATATCGATAAAAAATTCTGTAAAAAAAAGTAAGATCGAGATAGAGCAAAAAAGTTTTATTTTTGAAAGGATTTACTTAGATTTTATTTGTCAATCATTAAAAAAAAAAAAAAAAAAAAAAAAAAAAAAAAAAACCAAGGTACATATTAAGGGATGAGGGTTGCCCTCCGTGAGGGTCTTTCTAAAGGAACCTACCCATATTTACGCAAGGAAGTTTAAGAAAACCGTGGAAAACTCCGAACGATTAGGCGGACGGGTGCGATTGGGTACAAACTCACCACCTCCCATCTACCATCTACCACCAAAAGAAAAAAGAAAAAAAATCGATTAAAATTTCTGTAAAATTCATAATTTTAAAGAAACTATGTGTTTTGATCTCTTGCTATTTTAATTTCTGGAAATAATATTTTTATTAACTAAAATTAAATTTTATAGGGGATATCATCAGAAACGTTTCGCATCATTCATTGTGTGTCAAAATATATAATTCATAATCAATTTTATAACTACTGAACAATTTTAATGGATTTTAAGTATTAAAAGCTAAAAGGATATTTTTATCATTTAAAAATACAATTTCATTTAAAATTTTTTAAAGCCAAAGACATTTATGTTATAACAAATAATTATTGACAATTTATTTAGAGTTATTAACTTAAATTTATTTCGAGTGTATGCAAAAGGCACAAAATATGAGGACATTTCCTAGTTTTAAGTTTCAAAAGCGGAGTAAAAATGCATCTATACCTTAGAAACCTTTATTCCTTACTGTCCCGACAGCATAACGGTCAGAGTGCGCGTTCGGAATACCAAGGTACTCGGGTTCAAATCCAGCAGGAAAAATAAAGGTAAGAAATTTGTTCCTGAATAATCTCTATATATGTAAATCCGTCTGAATAATAGAAAAAATAAAACATTCGCGTTTTCTCCTAAAAATTTTTTTAATTAAATCATAGCTTTAATTTTTTTTTAACATATTAGTGACCTTGAAGTTTCCCAAAGTCCTCCTATATCGCTTCCTCAAATCTTCCCCTGAACCTCCCGGGGAGGACTCTGAAGGAGGTCCTGGGGAGCGCCCCAGGACGCTATAAAGCGGACATTTTCGGTTCCTGAGGACCTCCTGGTGACAATTTTCTGCATCCTCAGGGATGCCTGGGGGATGAGTGTCCTGGGATGTGAATCCTCCCCAGGACATCCTGGGGAGGCAAGTGTGCTATATGGGTAATAGTCTTCCCCCGATGTCGAAAAAGATTCTGGGAGTAATGATATAATATATTCTTTACTGATTATTGAAAAATCATTTGAAGACCACACAAACTTTTCTCCAACTTTCTTATGTAACTCCACTGATAGATTGGCACTTCGTAAATTAAAAACCTCATATTTATTAATTTATGCAACTTTAATTTTTATCTACTTTGGCTTACTCCAAAATGAAATTGCCCTATAACGATAGACATGGCATTTAATAATGTATATCCATCAATGATAGTATTTAATCATAATTGAAAACAGCCATTTTTATATTAACTGCTGAATTATCAATATTGAAATCGTTTCGTTATAAGATAAAATAAAAAATGAAACATTAAAGTTACAAAACTAATGCTTAAGTAAACCAAAGAATTTTTCATTATCAAAACTTTTTGAATGCGAAATAATTACCTTTCATCTAATGAATCGTTAAATTAGAATTCGTCTTTTGATTAAAGGGAATGATTGATGCTATTCAATTATGTTTATTTAAATCGAACACAGCATGATATAAAAGTAACAATTAAACCTGAATAAGAATTTAAGATTGATACTTAGATTAATTGTGTTCATTTTATACAATGTTTTCATTGTCAGGTAGAAAATAATTAATGACCTTAGTTAATTTATTGAAAGCTATTTAGATTAAATCGATTTAATTGTCTTATATTATTCATTATCTAAATGTGCAAAATAGGAAGAAAATTTCTGTATCAAAGGAATAAAATTAAATAATTTAGAAATATTTATGCACTTTATAAATATCATTTTTGAGAATGTAATATTGGTAAATATTATAAGGTGGCAATTTACTGTTTACGGATTCTTTTAAACGCAAATCAAAAACGAAAATTTAATAAGTATAATAAGAATTAATTTTATTCAGTTATAAAGAAATATTTATAATATTAATTTAATAATGGAATATACAATTCCTGAGTGACCTCATTTGTGTTTGACCTCCCTCCATTCTATCAATTATTCGCCACATTTGATCGTCAATTAAGTTATATCTTTCAGACTTATCTTATGAATAATGATCACTCTTATGCCTCGCATTTCCTTGAAACAGCACAACAGACCAGCCAGACATAGAAAATCGCCTAATTTGCGAATTTACGACGCTAAGGTATTCTCGGAAGTGCATTTTTGTATTTAATAGTATTTAAATAACAAAAATAATTAATACATAAGGCATTGGTTGCAACATTAATTGCTTGAGAACAATTTTATTCATCATCCTTTAATTTTGACGACCAATGTAGTTTGAATTTTAAGAATTTTGTATTTTTACAAACAAAATCAACAGAAAAAGCAGGTTTCTCCGTTTTTATTGCCATGCTCACACACACTTCCCTATTTTGGGTGAAAATATTAATAGTTTATGAGCGCGAAGCACACACAAAATGATCACACTGTTCTTTTTATTTTTAATGTATTCCATTTTTGTATTTTGCGTGAAAGGTGTCCAATTTAATCACGGTCAGCGCCAAGCATTTCGCAATAATTGTTGTCGCTTTACTTCTATTTTTATAATTTATTTCACACAATTATAAAATATTAGAACTTTGAGCGGAACTAAACATGCATTTAAAATGAATTTTGATTGAAAGCTAATTTAGTATTTTATATCACTTTTGAGTTTTAAATAATAATAATAATAAACTTTAAAGACTTTTAAAGTAATTTCCAACTATGAATGTTTATTAACTTCCAACAGCGGATCCATAACATGTTTTTGTTATTTTATCATGTCGTGCAGTATTTTCAGACGAATCATTAAATTTTAGCTTACAATAAAATGCTGAAAACTAAGGAGTAAGTAACAGAGTTACTATAATCTGAGTGATTTCTATATCCATATCTATATCCATAAATTCCATCCATATGGAAAAACATCTTTTTTTTGTAAAGCTTTGAAACTAAAATAAAAAAAATAATTTAACAGAAATACATTGGATCTATAAAAAAATCCCCTATACAAAGAAAACTACTTTATTGAAATGAATAAATAAATATAAATACAAAAATTTCTAGAAACTCATCAAGTTGTTTGTAGATCAAGAAAGTTTTTCTGTGATAGCTTATTAAGAAAAAAAATAAAGTAAAACAGAATCATTTGAGAAAATATATATAAAAAAAAAACGTTCGACGAAGTTTTAAATTGAACAGTTCCAAATGGCTTTATATTTTAAAAATGAATTACCAAGTTTTCATATAATCCCTTTATCGCTACGGAAAGGAAACCGTTTCCAAAACTGAAAGCATACCTCTACCGAAGATTAGAAGAATTAAAACTCCCTATGGTGTGATTCTTCCAATAACTGGAAAAAAAGTCAAGATAAAATTTGAAGCCTCTCTCGCAATGAAATTAAAAGAATTTAATTACTTTTTCGGATGAAGAAACGAAACTCAATGAAAAGAGGCAAGAGAGGTTTATTAAGAAGAGAGCAAATATTTTTTAGAATGAAAAAATAAAATAAAAATAAAGAAATAAACTCTAATATTGACCTGTTTATTGTATGAAATAAAGGTTATATTAATAGATTTGAACTTTACAAATATTTTTTATTGAATAATTTATGATTTAGATACTATTGGATATCTTTGTTTTACTTTAATTTGCCTTATTTAATCAAAAAATTCTCTAAATAAAAAAATAAGACAATAAAGACTCATGGGTGTTGTCAAAATGGAGTCTTATTCACTATCACCATGCAATTGCCTGTGATGACACCCATGTGAAAAATGTGTAATCAAAATAAAAGTTTTAGTTTCTCCGATCTGTATTGTAATCAGAGATTAGTGTACTGACTCTGTGTCATATGCAAATTTCCTCCTTGCGCCCCAATCGAGTTTTTTCTATGGGGAGGAGGATTCCCAGAACGGTTTTTTGTGCGTGCATAACATGTCCGTTTCTTGCGATACACGTACGGTTCCAACGCTCTTGAGGGTTTCTGCATGCGCTGAGCATTTTGCGATAAAAAAATGGGTGTTGCCATTGGAAATTTTCGAGTTTTTTTAACTATAACCGTAACCGTGAGCGCCATTTTGTTGTCATTCACAGAATCTCGAGCTCATACCTCTGAATAGCTATATCTAAAATTTCATTTCGATCGGTCGAGCGGACTGGCCGCTAGAGCTCCGTATATCGGCAAAGTTTTTTTATGACCACCCTGTATATTATTACCATAAAAAATCTATATTCAGTTATAAAATGTAATCTCTGTTTATGTAACATCTGTTACTAAAATATGGTATCAGAGGTTACTTGTAATAGCGGTTACATTTAAGGAAAAACAGTTTTCTTTCTTAAATAATAGTATTCTAAAAAATAGTTATGTTACTTAAATAAACTTATTTTACTTAGAGTTTTGTGATTTAAAGAGAAATTTTATTTTTAAAACATTATTTAAATTTAAATTTGGAGTAACAGAAGTTACAAAGAGAAAACACAGTGACCTTAGAACTTGATAATACTGCTCTATAGTCTAAACATGTGGCAGACAAAGTGAAAATGGCACTTTTATTCTCTTCTAGAAAGTTCTTTGAGAAATATAGGTAAGTAGCGATCTCTGATAGACAAAATTTTTATTATTTATTCTGCTAAATGTAAATAAAGTAACAGAGGTTACATTTTCATGGACAAATGTGTAACTAAAGTGTAACTAAAGTGTAACTAAATTTACTTGAAAATTTATTGCATTCTATAAATTCCGAGTAAAAGAAAATTAAACATTGTGTTTTCTTATGTACAATTTTACTATTTAAACTGACGTCTATGGCTTTTTAACTAATAAAATTTCAAAAAGGAATTTAAAAAGAAGATTCTTAAACTAGGTAAAAATAAAATTGGACTATTGAAAGACATTTAAATAACTAAAATATACATATCTTTGTTGTAATTATTGATTTTTTAAACTTATGGAAATTTCTATGGAAAAGTGAGCAAAATATCGACATGTTACAGCCATTATCTCGGACTTACCACGGACAAGTCGTACATTATACAACTTGTCATATCTATTTCGATTACGCTATCTACATTGCATCGACACAAAACCTACATTTAAAACACAAATATGTTTCTATTTCTTTTTTTTTTTTTTTTTTCAATTTGCAAGATTCAGCTTCGAAAAAACACAAAATTTATTTTTTTTACATAAATTTGATGGTACATGGGGACTCAAATATACATTTTTTTGCCAATTACGAATTTTTATTTTCTTTTATATTTTTACATTAAAGGAACTTGAAATAAAGCTATATTTAATTTTTTTTTATCACGAATGGACTCTACAAATAAAATCTTTACGCACAGTAAATTTATCTGCATTTCCACTTTTGCACATTTCGTACATTTCTGCTGTATACCATTACTATACATTTGCTGCAACCTTGTAGCTTACTTCATGTAGTAAAGCTCCGTTTGATGAAACAGACTGAATTGTACATAAAAAGTTAATAAAGGACACCGGTGGTGCCATCTTTGGAGATCCTCGGATTTACTTATGCAAAAAATGCAGATTTTATTTTTTATCTTCATTTTTTAATCTTTGGCGCGGGCAGAACTTACTGCTTACAGTGTGGGGAACTAGTTTTCAACTTACCTAGCTACTGAGACCGCGACTGTTAATCATTTTAAAAGCGGGTAATGGGTGATGAAGCTGGTTATGGTGTCTTGATATTTTTATAAGATACAAGGTAAAATTTTCAATGCTATTCTAACTCCTCAAAATTGCAATTAATAAGGTTAGTTTATTATTAGAGTTTTTTTCGTTAATTTATAATTCGAAAATGACGTGATTAAAACAATTGATTTTACTGGTACTTTTTTTGCATAATGAAATGATTGAATGTGGCGTGAATTATTTATGGCAGAGAAACAAAGGATTTTGATGGATATTGTGAATAGAATCTATCAATTCCAGGTGGAGATTAAAATTTTAAAACAAAGATTTAAAAATTATTCTATTTATTTGAATTCGAAATCAATTATACGCATTTTCAATTCGATTGTTCTAAACGAATTTCTTAAATGAAAAAGTATTCCGTGAATTTTGAAATTGGATTGAATATCATTTGTATTTGACCAATTTTGAAAAACATATTTATTTATTTTTAATAATTTAAAATAATGAAATACTAAGAGAATGGACAGCTAAAAATTTTACGATGGGGACAGGGTGCTTTTTCTAAAAAATCCTTCATGTAAAATAATTTTCAGTTTTTTTTTTTTTTTTTTTTTTTTTTGCGTGTTAAAATTTTATTTAAAACTGGCAGTCGAAGGCAGTGTCGAATTTATCATGTAATGACACTACCGCCCCTGGATTGTAAATTTTAAGAACTATTTTTTCTTCTCTGATTTTAATAAACACAGTAAATTAAATCTTTTCGAGTAATTTAAAAAAAAATAAATATTAGACAAAAAATGCAACAATAAATTTTCTGCCTTTTTTGGAGGGAAGTGGGGTGGGAGGTTGGAGAGGGATATAAAAAAAAAATCTTGTGTTTGAAGAAGGGATGCTATAAGAACTGGCTGGTTCTGCCATCTATCGAACAGTTTAAAAGCTCCTATATTTATTGACCAAAGAAAAAAAATCATCGTCGGGGTGATTCACACTGACGACTTTTAAAGCCAGAGCCCATTGCTCTAGCTATGGCACCATAGAGTCTTCGAATGAATATGATTCTAAAGGTATATAGGGGAGACCGGGTCTAGTAGTAACATTTTCAACATCTTTTATATTAGCCGTAAGATTTAAACTGAAGTGAAACATTTAGTGTGTCATATCAATAAAGTAAGTCTTGCGTAACATATTTATAAAACTACTATTAAGATTATTAATGTTTTTCATAACATAAAATGAATTCTGCGTAACCTCGAAATTTGTCACTACTAACCCCCGGTACGGGCATGCTGTGACATGCTTGGGGCACATTGTGATACATACAAGTACATTGTAACATATACAAATTATGTAAGAAATGCGATTAAATGGGATATGTTAAATCAAGAATGAGAAATATATTAATTTATAACGTTCTTAACACAATAAAAGGCCTTTCATGTTTTAAGAATATTCCAAATAAAATGGAAATAAAATAGTTAAATTGTTAACACTTGTAAACTCTTAATCATTTATAAAGGTACTTTATTGTGACATGCAATTACTTTGTTGTACTTTTACAGACACTTAGCGATAAAAAGAAAAGAACATTATCTTAATCAAGAAAGAAATAAAAAGTAAGCCATGTTGATCTTTGACTCGGGAGCCTATCACAACGTGTAGGCCTATATCCTATATTTTAAATCACTTATTGTCATCGCTTGTTTCAGCGTCTGATTTGCAGTTAATGCAAATATAATGAGGTTCATTTTTTGTACATGTGACATGCGCCCATCTTTTACATGCCATGCATTACTCCCAATCTTCTCCAGGATTAGAAAGTTTGTATTGCTTCAAGCAAATTAGACATAAGCAATTTTCGTCATCTTCAGAGCTATCCAATACTAGCTACTTCCTTTTTTCAATAACCTAGGTGTAATTTTTTATGCACTGTTTGGCCTTTTCATACATTTTATTTTTTGCCTTTCTTTCTTCAATCTGTTTTCTGCGTTCTTTTGCTTTTTGTTCTGCTCGAAATTTCTCTTTTACAAGTTTGCTTGTTAGAATGGAGGATTTCAAACATTTCCGAATAGATTGCTTGCTTTTCCTAGGTCCTGCTTTAGGAAGTGGTCTTATTTCTGTAAGACTTACCACTGACACATTGCTATTATAAATTGTCATAGAATCACCTAATTCAACATGATTTCTTACTTCGGAAGACGGTCCTGCAATCTCACCATCATAAATTAAAATTATTGCTGAAGTGCGTAGTTTATTATCAGTTACATATTTACTAATTTTTTTCATTATCATTCTGGTCTTTAATGCTTTCATTTCCGATAGATAATGGTCGATCAGTTAATGAGGAACATAGGAAGTCTTCATCTGTAAAAATCTATTAAATTCCCAAATTCCACTACAATGAAATCCTGAATGTTTTTTGGAGTGACAGCATTAGGAAGGGCTATTTTGACAATACCTGGTACGTCGTAGATCGACACAGTGTGTCCAGGATGCGATTTCAACCATCCACATACAGCCAGATTGTCGAATATTTTTTAATTAGCCGTATACTGACACATCAAGGAATTGCAATCTGTGACTCGTGTTAGGTGGAAATGATAACAAAATCACTCCGTGGTCCGTGCTATAATCTAAAACATCAATATTTCGATGAGAGCTGTGGTTATCAAGAAATACTAAGACTGGCAACTCTTTTGTGCTCCTTACATTTTTAACAAAATGCTTCATTGAAAGTAAAAAGTGAGGTCCTGTAATCCATCTACTTGGGTTTGATATTACGCAACAACCTATGGGACCGTCACGAATAAAATTAGTTTTGAAAAACTTACGTGTAAATACAAACATCGGTGGGACTGAATTTTCCAGAGCATTAATGCTATTAACCAAGTTACGTTTGTTCCCCTTTCAGCACAGGTCATTCCCCCAACTCCTTTACGCATTTCTGCAATTATTTTTACAGGTTTCTGCACTATTCCTACTACTATCTCATCAATATTCTATAGGTAATTTGAATTAAATCTATTAGCTTCTAGTACAGACGCTAAGTTATTAAAAAACAGTTGACCATTATGTTTATTAAAAGCTGTATTTCTACTCAAACTTGTTACTTAAGGAACTCTAAATTAAAAATTGTAGGATGTCGTTGCATAAACTTAGTCAACCAATCAGCACTTGCAGTTTTTTTGTTAACCAATTTTCAGGCATGTTTATGTCATTTCTAATGGCAAACTCAAGTGCTAAATTTTGCAGTTCTGCAGAACTAATTTCATAAAACATATTCGCTGACTGATTGGCGCGTATTCGCATGACACCATCTCCTGTTTAGGTGTGAATATCATAAGCGGTTTTTTATATCCCACTTCAATACTTCCTTCCGTATTAGTACTCTTCTTTTTATCCATATATCTAAGAAAGGAGATTCGGTTTACATTGAACATTTCTTGCGCTTTCCTTAAACTGTACTTTCCTGATTTAACTTCTGTTGCAGCCTTTCATAATCTACTAAAGTAGCTTTTTCTCTTTCAGTACACCTCTTATAATTTCGCACCATTTTTCATGACATACAAAAACCTTCATTAAAAATTATGCTGGGGTAAGTAGAGACACTGTCACAACGTGCCTCTTAGATTTCGTCACAACTAGCCCCGCGTTACGCCATTTTGAACTTTATTCATTAGTTTCCGAAATGTTAGCATAATTAACAAATGAAATACATAGAATACCAGCTCAAAGTACAAGCATTTAAATAATGTTAGGAAAGTTTAAATACCTCAGTATCGCTAGTGGCAACGACGATTCAAAGGTAGGTAGCAAAATTTATTATACGTTATTTATATGTTACGATAGAGAACAAGATAAATATTTTTATCTCGAAAACAACGCGACGCTATACTTCAAAAAATACGAAGGAAATTGAGACAATCAACCTCTTCACTCACTTGAAGCGACAGGTGCTGCAACCTATTAGCTCAGTCAGGAAGCTCGATGGCACAACGTGCCCCTGGCACAACTAACCCGGGTCTCCCCTACTGAATTCTACAGTGTGCTTATATTTTTATAAGATAGATCATAATTTTATCGTTTCTGTTACATCTCTTGCAAATTTTAATTAATAAAGATTTGGATTTTCTTATTGTTAATTAATGATTATAATATGGCTTGATTAAATAATCTATTAGGGAAATTTTCTTTACTCAATGAATAATTAAAATGTTATCTGGTTAATTTTGTTAGAAAATTGTTGGTATCAATGCAGTTGCAATTCAACAGCACTATTCAAATGACAAAAGAGACGGGATTCTTTCATAGAGTTTTTTTTCATTTCTGTGCAATAACATGTCAGTTTTATAAACATTCAAAATAAATATGCGATAGATAACGGAGTATGTCCGTTGCTTCTTAGCATTAGCGTCCGTTTCGATATTTTCAGGATATAAGATGAAATTTTCTAACTTTTAACGATAAATACCCTTTTGTCTTAAAAAGGAACTTTTTCTGTGAAATTCGGAAAAAATATATCCGTGAATTTTAAACTTTTTTCTTAACAGTTTATGTGAAGTAAACGCAAAAATGCATATCCTATACGATATATCAGGTCAGAAGGGGCTAGCTGTATCTTTCTTTAACATTTCATTTTCAATACTCTATTTTTAAATTTAATAGTTTTATATGCAACTTCGCCAAAATAATGTATACGACATTAGTAAGCAAAATAATGAATATTAGCACGCTTCATTTAAAATAAATTATCTTCATTTATATTCATTCATCAAATGTAAGTTATGATGCACTGATTAGGCAATAAATGATGATTAGGCAATAAATTTTCACATGTCTGAAAATATATTAATTTTTCTGTCACAAAAGAAATTATATTTCTCTAAAATCCAATACCCGTTTTAATAGGATATTTCAGGTATTTAAAAAGATTTTTTTTACGTTTATTCAGTAAAATTCTATTCATATTTATACTAAATTAACAATTGTAATTTTAAACGAAAATAATATATTCTATATTTTAATTTATTGATAATTATTTGTTGTGTCAATTGTTGCCTAAGAAAAACAGCACAAAATGCAAAAAAAAAAAAAAAAAAAAAAAAAAAAAAAAAAAAAAATCTTAAAATCATAAGGAAAATATGCGAAAAATCTAAAAATAGCTGCACAAATTTCTAATAAATTTCATTGGAAAGAGAAAAAATCCGGCTAAAAGATTGATATTAAATTCATATTAAAAATTAACATTATAAAACGAAAATATTTAAAATGTCATATACGCACCAGTGTACCTAAATGGTTATTTTTCTTGACACTATAACCCGGCTATTTTATGGTTACTAATTAAACAATCATTTATTTATGAAATATTTCATTTATCACTATACTTTATTTATCCATTGAAATAAAAAATTTCATACCATTATAGCACACTACATGTAACCCATACTCAAAACGAGGTTTTTGCCAAATTGGCATAAAAGAAATCGAACGAAACCTGGTATATATATGACATCTGTGCCATATTTAAATATGAAAGCAATTTTTGTACGATTTGAAAAGATTTTTTAATGTAAAAAAAAAAAAATAGAATCGAAATAATATCTTGTTATTTATCCAGGATAACAAGAAAAAATGGATACTTTTATGTCAGCCATGCACGAATGTTGCCAATAGAATATTTCAAATTGTCAATAGCAGTGGTTAGATTTAGTTTATGTATATTAAAGCAATTTTTTTATTTGAGTTGTATATTATTTTTTACTATTTTTCTTTTACATTTTTAAATTAAAATTGATACTGCTTAATTATCCAGTCGAACAAAAAATAATTGCCAAACTGTATGATTAAATGCAACTAATGGATGATTGTGAATGTCACCTTCAATGACATTAAAGACGATACACATTTTTAAAACGTCATCAGTTTATTTTTAATTCCTTTCTTTAGTTGCAATTTATTAATGTTTTATTAATTTATTTGTTCTTCCGTTATTTAAAATAAAAAGTATGTCAACATGTATAATTTTGTTATTAATTTGCGATTTTAATAATTAGTTAAATTGGTCAACGGGGTAACCAAGTAGTACCATTAAATTATTATAAAACATGTATTTTGAATGAAAAAAGTGAAAGGCTTATATTTTAAACTAGTTGCCATTATTGATCAGTTTTATACAAAACTTGTGAAATGCTAAGCATTTTATAACTTTACTTTTATTCATAATTTAATTTAATTGGTTAATTCTTCGACAAATTGTTAGATTCTGGTAGAGAAATCAAAAAATTGGTATATTTATGTTAGCCGGACCAAGGGATAAATCGCCGAACATTGTTAAGAGTCCTTTCCCTACCCATGAAGACACTCGCGAGATAATGCTATTCTTATGGGAAGGAATTTTTCTAATAACTCTTTCGCATTTTGACTTTTTTTAAAAAAATGTAGTGCATTGGATAGCTAAGGTACTTCTCATGATTGCTCCGTGATTAC
Source organism: Maratus speculifer (assembly GCA_964019185.1). Lineage (NCBI taxonomy): Eukaryota > Metazoa > Arthropoda > Arachnida > Araneae > Salticidae > Maratus > Maratus speculifer. The sequence goes on along the minus strand of OZ025294.1, from coordinate 160,036,911 downwards.
TTTTTTTTTATTTTGGTCGCAGATATTTTTTATATAGTTTACTTTCACTTTTAGAACCGGTTCCGAATTTGAGGCAGAACATACGCTAAAAAAATCTCCTATGATAGTCGCCATTTTTTGTGTCAGCACTCAGGCGTATTATTCAGAAGGCAGTTTTGTGATGATTGAATGAAAGTTCTATCACGTTACGCCGTTACATCAATAACACCATTGCAACATCATCAAAAAGTTAATTAACCCATTAACGCCCAGCGTCCTCTTTTGAGGACGGTTACAAAAACAGCAAGGAAGTGGTTTTCCCACCAGTAAAGAGGAAGATAAATATATACCTTATTTCACGAGACAGAATCCTCGATAAATTTATATAAAAATTAATTTTCTTTTAAAAGTGGCGGGAAATACAAAATTTAAATTTTAGCGAAGAAAATAATTCGGGCTTTAATGGGTTAATGAAAGTTTCAAAAATCACCATTTTTTATCATAATCTTGATCGAAAATTGCACTAGAGTGGTTTTTTAAAGTTATTTCCACTTGTTTTTTCAATTATTGAAAATATTTCATTAAAAAAATTCTACGTGTTATAATATACAAACATTGTGTCGAGGATAAAATGCACAATGTGTGTCATTATTAATGACCTTATTTTATTTTTAAATATTATACAAAAAAATGACATTTATTTTAATGCAGTATTTTTTAAATATGCAAATTTATTAGTTTTCCAATAACATGAAGATGCATTCTATCAAATACTTATTCAGATTGCTAATATTTCAAATTTGCTGCAACACAGCATTTAAGGCCAATTATCTAAATAAACACAGTCATTATAGGGCGCAATATTTCCTTCACTTAGTTTGATTTATTTGATTGCTTATTTTACATACAAAACAGTGATGTTACACATAAATTAAAATACTTTTGATGTTTTAACTATTTTGAAACATGGACTGTAAAATATGTTTTAAATTAATGCTTTTCTTTTTAGAGGTGTTTATAAGCAAATTATGTACATACTAAAAGCGTTTATAAACAAACGTAACATATTACAAGCATTTATAAGCAAACTAAGCTAAAAAAATTGCTAAAACTGTTATTAAAATGTACTTAATTGCCATATAAAAATTTATTCAAATAAACATCTGTTTCATCGTTTAATCGGCTACATTCTCAATACCTTTGTTGATACAAATATTTTCCAGTTTTTGATATTCGCAAGGAATTGATAAACAAGAACACGAAACCGCATTTATAATAAAAAACAAGTGAAAATATTAAATAAAACAAAAATAAAAATGAGTATTTTGAAGCGTGAATTAATTTCCAATGTTGTTTCTTATTCTGAATAGCATATCTTTCTAAATTTTAGGTTAATCGATGGAAGTTGAAGCATTGCAAATATTTTCACTGCGCAAGAAATCTCTTTTGATTCCCTCTAAAGGATGAAAAATAACATCTTGATAGATAAATTATTGTTTTCTTTTTTAAATCAATCCTTAAAGATTCTTTGCTGCATAATCTGGCAAGAGTTGTAATTATATTGTTGTATTTGGTGTCTTCTGTATACTATTTGTTTCTAATCTTACATTTAGTGTTTGTCATTCCTATATAATATTGCATTGTTCTATTCTCTTTAATGAAACATGTTTCATATATCCTTGATGATTGATTTGTCTTGCAATAATCGGCTATTGCATCTTCAAATACAGCAAGAGAAGTACAACTTTGGTTAGATTATATAGCAAAGAATCTCTACAGTTTAATTTAAAAGTAATAATATAATTATCCAATAAGACTTTATTTAGCACCTCTTATCCATAAAGTAATACAAATACCTTTTACGCGTTTAAATTATTTGCAAAGATTGTCTCCATTTAATTACCTAAAATTTGTAATGAGATGCTCTGAAGAATAGTAAATATTTATTCATGTTACCAAGTATCCAACATAAGTTTATTTTATGTTTGCACTTTACATAAAGTCCTGTGATTTTGTAAACCAATTCCTTATTATTATTTTTTTTTATTGTGTGTGTGAAAACATTTGTCTTACAAAATTCTTCAGAATGTCACTGTTTGAATGATGAAATATATGCTTATCGGAATATAGATATTTATATGCCTTTAAACATATTTATTGGGACTTAACAATCCTTTACCTTAGCTTTGTACGATTTTAAAGGATTTCCATACATAAATTTATAGATCGATAAAATAAAATAATTTCGATAATATTTTTATGAATAGTAATTGTTTATACATGGCTACGACAAGATGCGTCTACCTTTTAAATAAACATAAAAATAATAAAAATACTAAATAAGATAATACAAAATGTAGCAAATTCATTCTCAATACGTAAACATTCCTAAAAAGTCATATTTGTCTTTAGTAGGTTCCTGTAATACACAGCAGAAAATTTCGTGATATTGCGAAACAATGAGTTACTACTTTACTTTTTCTCTAAGATTACAATAAGAAAATGCAAAACTATTATATTTTACACATTATAACAATTTCTATTTTCGTTATCTTTCTTTTCGCAGAGCACAAATTTGCTCAAAATATCAATGCCATATCCAAACGTTTATTAATTCATTTTTGCTAGACGTTGCCGACATTGCTAAAACTCTGCCATTTCTCGATTTAAAGATAGAAAAATATATGTTATTTTAGATAACTTGAAAATTGTAACATATTATTCTTTCGGTATCAGACAACTTATAATTAATTTGAGAGACCCAATTCGGTTGCAAAGTTAATGCCAGACGGCTTTAAATTAGGCAATAATAGTGACGGTTTGATGAGTGGTTTATAGAGAAAAAAAAAGATATGCTCCTTTTACATTTTACATTTTACATTTTAGTAAGCTTGATAAATGTAACTATTACTTTTTGGCTATCAGACAAGCTATAATTCATTTGCCAGAGAGAAATTCGGTTGCAAAGTTAATGCCAAATAACATTAAACCTGGCAACGAAAGTATCAGTTTGATGAGAGGTTAATAGAAAAAAAAATATTTCCCATTCAAGTCATTCTAGTACGCTGGAAAATTCCAACATACTATGGCTACCAGAGAACCTATAAATTATTTGCCAGACACAAATTCGCTGCAAAATTAATGTCAAACGACTAAATCAGACAACGAAAATGCCTGTTTGTAGAATGTTTTATAGATGGATATGCATAAAGATGGATCTTTCAAATCATTTTAGCAAGACTGAAAAGTGCAACACGTTATTAGAAAATCTATAATTAATTTGTTAGACATAAATTTGGTTGCAAAGTTAATGCCAGATGGCTATAAATCTGGTGGCGAAAATAGTCGTTTGGACGATTGGTTTATAGAAAGAAATACGTTCTCTTCACCTTATTTTAGGAAGCTTTAAAATTACGATTACATTATTCTTTAGCTACCAGACTAACTATATTTTTTTGATAGATACAAATTCAATGTGAAGTTAATGCTAGTTGACTTTAAATCTAGCAATCAAAGTGTCAATTTTCAGAGTGGTTTGTAAGTTTAAAATAATTGTCTCCTTCAAGTCATTTTAGCAAACTAGAAAAGTGCAAGACTTTTTTGTAGTTTTCTGAAAACCTATAATGAATTTGCCAGACAAAAATTGGTTGCAAAAATAATTCTAGGGGGCTTTAAATATGACAACGAAAGTATATGTTAAAAGAATAGTTTAGATGTTAAAATAATATGTTTTCTTATCTTTCCAATCGAATTTCTGTCTGGAAAATAAATTATTCGTTGTCTTAGCCAAATACTTTTATGCTACTCTTTTCAAAATTGCCAGAATGACGTACAGAGAACAAATTTTTTAATCCATGAATCACCTTTACAGCAGAGACTGCAGTTGCCAGATTTAAAGACATCTGGCATTAACTTTTGAACTTAATTTGGTTCTGGAAAATTAATTATATATTGTCTGTCAGCCAAAAAGAAATATATATCACTTTTCAAGCTCACTAAAATGAGGTGCATTGGGCATATTTATTTTAATTTATGAACCACTCTTCAAACCAACACTATCGATGCCAGATTTAAAGTCATCTAGCATTAATTTTGCAACTGAATTTTTGTCTGGAAAATTAATAATAGCTTGTCTGATATTTTATGAGTGATAAATTTCCATTTTCAAGCATGCTAAAATGACGTGATAAGAACACATTTTTTAACCTATAAACTACTCCATACAAAAATTTTTTGTAAAACTACAAAACTAGCTTTTATAAAGCTACATAAATATGGAGCTTTATAAAATGATTTATTAAAATTAATGTAATCTTACTAAAGATTATCTATAACCTGGGTAGCAAATTTCATAAAAATTTTTAGGCACCCCAGTTTTAAAAAAATGTCTTAGTAACCTTACAGATTTTTTTATTTACATTTGTAACGTATGTCTGTGTGTTGCATGAATTTTTATTGTTGCCTTTGTTTAAAATTCTCTAATAATCCCAGATTTCAAAGAAAATTTTAGTAACTTTACAGTCTTTTGTGTATTTTTGTTTGGGATTATGAAAAATTTTGGATCACAATGATCTCACATCTGCATTTTTGTATATAATTTTTCTTGGGAATTCTTCTACCTACTCGTAACCCAAAAAGCTTTAATAAACAATTTTATACTTAACTTTTGAAAATAAAGAAAATATTCACATATAGTTAATGTAACTGTAAAAAAAATTTAAAGTTACACAAAAATGTTAACTGGAGAGTAAAATGCCTAGAACTTTTTATGAAACGATAACAACAGAAATCCATGCATTTCGACTCGTTTGAACTGTAAATCATGAAACCTGAAAAATACTAACAATGTTTTAAGAAAATGTAATGTCTAGAAATTTTTATGTAGCATCATCCTGGGAAACGGATTAAACTTTAGTAAGATTACTGTAATTTCAATAGATTATTTTTAAAATCTGCAAATTTCTATAACTTTAGAAAAACTACGGTTGTAGATTTACATCCCTTTTGGCCACAGTGTACGAATAACATTTTAGAAAATATACCGAATTTTGTAACCATATGTAAAATTATATATATTTTTTTATTTATTTATTTTATTTATTTTTTATTTTTTATTTATTTATTTATTTATTTATTTATTTTGCGGCACATCAGTTACACAGTGTATGCATTGAAAGTCGCTGCATTAATCAAGTAATTCTGTATTCGCTGCAGTGTGCGAAAATAAATTAAATTGATAGTTAAAAATATATTATTTAAAATTTTTAAACTATTAAATTGATCGTTACAAATTTTATCAGCTGGAGACATTAACAGAAAGATTATTAAATTCCTTTAACGGAGTTATATTTTATAATAATTATTTATGTTTAGGTTAGAAATTATCATAATTTATTCAATGCCTGATTTATATTTATAGAATTTCCATGATATTTAGTCTTATTCAGTGAAGAGAAAATAACATTTATTTTATATATATGTTACAAGCCAAACTAGATTGGCCTAGGCCAAACCGGTCTATCCTAACGCCCATCGGATAAACTAGTTTTTCCTAGGCCAAACCGGTCTATCCTAACGCCCATCGGACAAACTGGTTTTTCCTGGGACAAATCGGTTTATCCTAACGCCCATCGGATAAACTAGTTTTTCCTAGGCCAAGCTAGTCTATTCTAAAGCCCATAAAACAAACTAGATTTTCCTAGGCCAAACTAGTTTGGCTTAACTCTTATAGGATAAACTAGTTTAGACTCCTATTTATTGGTCTGAACTAGTTTATCCTAAGCCGATCTAGTTTATCCTAGGCCAATTCAATTTGGCGTGATTTTATTGAATTCAATGACCACTTCAATGCCAACATTCTAGTTTGTCCTAGGCTGATCTAGTTTATCCTAGGCCAATGTAGTTTTGCGTGTTTTTAGCTCACGGGCGTGAAAGCCAGAGAAATAATGGGCTCACAGGTTCTGTATATGCATGTACGCATGTATGTATGTACGTGTGTACGTATGTATGTAACGCGATAACTCTTGATAGAAATATCCGATTTGCTTCAAATTTTGAATGTAGATTCATTCTGATAAGGTACTTTTCTGATTAATTCTTGGTAATTCATTGGATGGGCGAATAAAGCTGGGCGAACGGGAGGCTAATCCTCCACCATTAATTCAGAGAAATGGATTTATCATGCAGAATTATGAAAGGGAAATGTAGGTAACACAGCATAATTTAGATAAATGGATTTTGACGCAGAATTGACGAATTTGCTTCAAATTTTGGATATAGGTTCTTTCTCATAAGGCGATTCCCTGAATAGTTTTTAAGGGTTTAATGGTTAAATATGAAGGGAAAAATGAAGGATTACCCTCTTACCTAGGAAAAACTAGTTTTCATTTAAAATTTTAGATATAGGATCATTGTGAGTAGGCGCCTCCGTGATTAATTGTTGAATTTTATTGTTTAAGTCTAAAAGAAAAGGAAATGTAGGTAACACAGCATAATTTAGATAAATGGTTTTTGACGCAGAATTGACGAATTTGCTTCAAATTTTGGATATAGGTTCTTTCTCATAAGGCGATTCCCTGAATAGTTTTTAAGGGTTTAATGGTTAAATATGAAGGGAAAAATGAAGGATTACCCTCTTACCTAGGAAAAACTAGTTTATCCTATGGACATTTAGATTAATAATTTTGATGTAGGAAAAACTACTTTATCCATTTGGCGTTAGGATAAAATAGTTTGGCCTAGGCTAATCTAATTTGGCTCGAAATCGGTTTTGGCCGGTAAAAAACACCATTATTATTATTAATATTATTATTATTATTATTATTACATATTCGAGCCAGATCGGAGCTGAACGTAATTTGGAATCGAACAGCTTTTTCCTTTTTTGAGAAAATTATTACCTGTTGACATATAAGCTATTCTTGTCACGGCGTCAAGTTTTTCTTTTCCGTTAAGTCGTAAGCGGAAATTCGATTCAAAACGCAGCTTTAATAGCATTTTCTCAAAGGTACATCGCTTTTATAAAAAAATGGCTAACGCCATTCGATTGCATATTTTCTGAGAGAGAATGCTTGTTAATCTTATGCATTTCTGAAAATGAATTAGTTCTTAAATGTGTTAGGATGTAGCTATTTAGGATTTGAGAAAAGCTTTAAGGAATGACTGTGAAACATATTCATAAATCTACTTTTTACTGAACAGATTCAATACTTATGATGTTTATAACTATCCTTTTTTTCTTTTGTTCTAAACTACATTAATTATTTAATGAATCTGTATTTTAATATTGAAAGTTTTACGAATGTAAATAATAAATAACACATTGTGTATTTACCATTCTGTGAACACGTCGTAATTTAAATATACATTGTAAATTTATCCAATAAATGTGTATGCAGTATTTTTTTAAGGAATCCTAATTGTATGTTAAGTAAAATCTGAATTTTTTGCAGAAATTGAGTAGGGCCAGATTGAGCTGGATTAAGTCTCTTTTCACCGATTTGTGCACAGGCAGGGCTGAAATTTTAATTTTTACACAGGGTCACTGCAAAATAACTTTCCTTCGGGAAGGGCGGGGACCAGGCCTCGAAATTCCGGCCCGTGCAAAACTCTGTCAGTATTCTACAACCCTTCGAATAAAATACATTATATAAGGGTGATAAAAAAAACACTTTGCACAAGGTTAGCTATGGAGCAGTAGTCTGGATTAATATTAGAAAGAATATTGCCCAATTAAATTGATGGCTTTGCATTCACAGGCTGTTTACACTAATTGTGTATTACAGCCTTATTTTTTAAAAAATAACACCCTTGAAAAATACAGTAAGTTGGATTACTTTTTCCCATTTCCTCCAACTATACTTAACCATAGAATCGCCAAAACTAATCACAGATACGCTTTATAAAATTAAACAATTACCCAAAGTTTGAAGCAAATCAGATAATTCGGATAAAAACATCATTCATCTGGTTTAAGGGGGGTAATCCACTATTCCTCCCTTTATACTTAATCATAAAACCCTCAAAACAATTCAGGGATTCGCATTATAAAGAAAAAAAGTATATTCAAAATTTACGTCAAATCGGATAAACCTTCATAAAAGCCCATTAATTTAATTTAAGGAAGGCGATAAAAGGTCCACTACCCCATTATACTTAACCAAAAGAAAAAACCCAAATTATTTAAAGAAGCGCCTGATCAAATGAGTTCATGTCCAAAATTTTAAGCAAATTGGATAATTCTGTATTATAACCAATTTATCTAATTTAAGGAAGGAAATAAATTGTAAGTTCCCCCTTATATTTAACCGAAGAACCACCAAAATCAATCAGTGAAGCGCTTCATCAGAATGAACAAATGCAAGATTTGCAGCAAATTGGTTAATTCTGCATGAAAAACCCATTTGCCAAATTTAGGCGGGATCCCCCCCCCGTTCTTCCCGATGTTCTTATTCAATTAACCCCAAAACTAATTAGGGAAGCGCTTTACCTGAAGGAATTTATTTCTAAAATTTGAAGCAAATCGGTAAATTGTGCGTGAAAAAAGCATTTACATAAATTATGGGGCATTACCCCTATTCCTCACTTCCTTTATACTTAAACAATGAACACTCACAACTAATCATGGAGGTTCCTCAAAAGAATACTCCTATATTTGAGATTTGAATAAAATATGCATTAGCATATTTTATTTAAATGCATGGAAACCCATTTATTTGAATTAAGGGAAGGGGCGAATAGCCTTTCGTTCTCCCCCCTTCCTTATGACCTCCCAAAATTAATGAGAAAAGCTTCAAATAAGAATAAACCTGTATTGAAAGTTTGATGCAAATCGAGTATTTCTATCAAGAATTATTGCGTTTCGTACTTCGTACATACATAGATACAGACCCTACGGGCACATTAATTCTCAGGCTTTGGTAGCTTGATGAGATAAAAACATGTCAAATTACATTATTTCTATCATGAGTAATCGCGTTAAGCACATACGTACGTACATACGTACATACCGGGTGTCCAGTAAATGACTGACCCATTTTGAATGTAAATAACAAAAGAACTGTTTGAGATAAAAATCCGCGGCTTGCTGTATTGTTATTAGAATATAAATAAATTTTAAAATATGCACTTTGTTAATGTAATATAATAATATTTAAAATAATATCTCAGTCTCAAGACTGAGGAAGGGAAATATAATATAAATGATTCAATCACAAATATTATTTTAAATCACTTTCCAACCAACGTCCCCTATTTCTGAAGCTGATTCGAGAGTCGATTCAACATATAGATTGAGATTCGACAACATATAAGATTCAGATTCAGCCGAAAATCTCATATTTATGAAAATTAGAGTCATGTCAGTATTCAAACAGCCTGTTACCGCCAGCGCGATATTTTTTTCCGAAATTTGAACTATATTAACGAAGTATATGTTTAAAAATGTATTGATTTCCTAATAACAATACAGCAAACCGCGCATTCTCATATAATCTCAAACCGTTTATTTGTTATCTAAGTTCAAAATGGGTCAGTTATTTACTGGATACCTGGTGCATGCGTACATACATACATGCAGAACCTGTGAGCCTATTATTTCTCTGGCTTTCACACCCGCGAGCCAAAAACACGTGAAACTACATTGGCCTAGGATAAACTAGATCAACCTAGAACAGACAAGAATGTTGGCGTTGAGGCGGTCATTGAATTCGATAAAATCACGCCAAATTGAAATGTTCTAGGATAAACTAGTTCAGACCAATAAACAGCAATCTAAACTAGTTTATCCTATAAGAGTTAGGCCAAACTAGTTTGGCCTAGGAAAATCTAGTTTGTCCGATGGGCGTTAGGATAGACCGGTTTGGCCTAGGAAAAACTAGTTTATCCGATGGGCGTTAGGATAGACCGGTTAGGCCTAGGAAAAACTAGTTTATCCGATAGGCGTTAGGATAGACCGGTTTGGCCTAGACCAATCTTCTTTGGCCTAAAATCGGGTGGGCCTGTAACATGTATATTTTTTTTTGTATTTTTGCATTCTCGAATAAAATTCACTTTAAGGAATATTCGAAAACTTTCCAAAAGTTTAATAACATATCCAAAAAACATATTTTAAATTCCTTGAAGTGTGCACGTTTTTTTCTTTTTTTCAAAAGTTATAAAATTAAAATATGTTTTACAGTTGTAAGTAAAATAAGACATATTGAAGATAATAAAATTTGAAAATGTGTGCATTGTATAAAATAAGATTATGGTACAGCATGTTTTATTTCGTTTACGAAATTCAGGGCTCCCAAATAGTCCGCCAACTGAACATCAGAATTTTCTAAGAGAAATTTTCTTTTTAGATTTTTCTTGCAAATTGCCAAGAAACCAACTTTGGACGTTAATTCTAGGGTAAATTATGTTGAAACATATCATGAAATTTTCTGTTAAAAAATATTGATGTTCAGTTCGCGGACCATTTGGGAGCCCTGAAATTAAAATTTACAAAAATTAATTATTAACAATGCACAAACAGTTATAAGCAATGCAAAATTATTCTTTTCTATGGAAAATATCAAAATTCAAGGCAGTGAATGCCTTTTCCATGAAAAGTGAAATGCTAGTATGTTTAAAATTTAAATGTCTGGCAAGTAACAACATCCTAAAATTATTTTTGCATAAACTGCTAATATAACACTACCTGCTTTTTAAAATTTAGTTGTTTCCATATGACGTTGTTTTACATTGTTATGTTGCTAAAAATTAAAATCAAAATAACCCTTTTCTTCGTTTTCCACATTTACAATCTACAAGCAATAGTATCCCAAACGTTTTCTTATAGAATTTGAAAGTATACTACTAGGATAAGTTAAATAATATAGTAATCTACTGGATTATTGTTGCTGTTAGCAGATATAATCGCTTAAAAATTCAAAATCTGCTACATTTGAATTAATGTTATCTTAAAAAAGCATCGCAGTTGAATAAAACAAAATATATCATGCAGTATTTGAACATATGTACTAAAACATCGAAAACAAAAAGAAGTGGGGTTCTCTGGATATTTTTATAAAAAATAAATGACAAATTTTCAAACAAGCAACCTCAATGATATCACACTTCTCTCCTATCAGAAAATCAAAATCCTATTTCTGTTTCTATTTTCTATGTTTTTCGCCTATGAGAAAATTGAATATCCCTTTTTTCCCCTTCAGAAAGAGAAGTGGAATGTTTCATTTTCTGAAGGGGTAAATGTGATAATTGACATTCTTTTTATAGTAACAATTGTCATTTTTTCCCCTAAAAGGATCATGAAACCCCACTTCTTTTTCTCTTTCATGTTTTTGTACATATGTTCTAACACTGCATGTTATATTTTGTTTTACTCAAATGTGACACTTTTTTGAGATAACTATTAATTAATATTGAAGATTTCGAATAATTTTTACTTTTAACATACGCATTATATCTACAACAATATCTCGATGCGGTATTAAATTATTTAACTTGTCCTAGCAGCACATTTTCATAATTTATAAAAAAAGGTTTATGGTACAATTGATTAAATAAGATATTAAGTGCGGAAAATGGACAAAAACGTCATTTTGATTGTACTTTGTGGCAACATAACAATGCAAAGTAACAATGCCCCATGGAAAAAAATAAATTTTAAAGAAAAGGTAGTGTTATACTAATAGTTTGTGCTAAAGAAATCTTGAGATCTTGTTGTTAGCGAGAGATACTGCACTCCAAACACGCTGGCATTTCATTTGTCATAAAAATTGGCACTCATAACCTTGAACTTTGACATTTTCTATAGGGAAGAAGAAATTTTTTTAGAACTTCAAACTTACACATTATTCATTAAATATGATTTACTTTAACGTAAAAATATCAAGCCAATTAAAAAATACCACTATGAAAAAACCACTTTTTTGTCTGAATTTGAAAATAATGGCTCTTAATGATAAAAAGTGCTCTCATATTTTCTAACTTTAAATCAAACAATACTATTATTGTAATATTTCCTAGTGCAAAAATTGCATTAAATTCTTTCCTGATAATAAATCAGATTTTACACTTGGATTTCTACTATACTAAATATTCACATGAATATTCATGACAATTTTAACAAAAGCATACCAAACATTTTAAAAAGGGGAAAATGAAATGTCTTGCATAATCCAATAAGATAAACAAAGGGATTATGCATTGTATCCGTAAGATTAATCGGAAGTAAGAAAGAACTTCCAAAAACATTTATAAATGAGAAACGAAAAATATTAACGACATAGCTCAAGAAATGTCTGTTTTAAATTTAGATAAATATAAATGTCAAATGTAAATTTGAAACTAGAATTTTATAATATTTAAAAAAGATAGACGGTTATTATAAAAATATGTTTGTATAAGTTTACGTGTTATTTATATTAAGTTAGTATACATTTTACTCTACATATATGATTTACTAAATACACTCTGAAGAAAAAACTTCGTATAAGAATTAAAAATTAAAAAAAAATCTTTTAATTAAAAATTTAAAAAATAACTATAAACTCGAATGATGATTCTAAGCACAAAAATATTAAATACACCATGGAGAAGAAGAAAAGAATTTCAAACCTCTATCTAAATTAGCAAAAAAAGCTTAACATTTTTCTAAAAAAACAAGTTGTAATAATATAAAAAGGGAGAAAATTTGGTTTAAATTTTTCATTTGTATGCGTAATCTATTTAAAAATTTACAATATCTCACGATACACTAGTCCTATGGGTAAAAATGCGGTGTCAAAATATTCCCAATTAAAGAATCTTTTAGTTAATAATAAAAAAAAGTAAATCGGTATTTTGACCAATTTCAGAGTATTATGTCCCTTTAAGTTTTTATATGCCTCTAGAACGATTTGATATTTTTGCAAAATGTCCCATTCTACTCCCCCTCGCCCCCAAATAAAGAAAAAAAGTTGGAAATTGCACGTGAAGTGTAGAAAAAGAGGTGCGTTCGTACGAAAACGAAGTTTTTAAAATATTCAGATCTTCCTGTTACAGTAGACAGTACTCCGCATAACGTATAGTTGTCGAAGTATTTTCTGTGTTTCTGTAAAAATACAGGAAGTAACTTTTATTACACCTCAGCTACGTATGTTATATTCATAAAATGTGAAATAGTTTAATATAATTAAAACACGCCCCAAACAATCTGTCCCCGTATAGCATTATGTAATGGAATACTTTCGTGTGCCCCTCTAATTTAATAATACATATTTTTTGCATCACAGCTTGTTTATTGTACATAATGCATATTTTAGTATATATATACTTATAGGTTCATGTGAATTCTATTACATACGAAAGAGTTTAACATCATTAAAATGAAACTGTTTTTTCCTATTGATCGTAATGTAATGGAATATATTTGTTTGTCCCTCTAATAAAAATATACATCCGATTTTCATACATTTAAAATAACTTTATAAAATTACGCTAAACTTCGCGCAATTTGGTTTTTGCAGTTTTTGCTTTGTTAAATGCGGGCAGATAGACTGACGGACGACCAGACGGACTGAAAGACTAAACGACAAATATAGCTGCTAGCTATTAATATAATTACGGACGCATCTAAAATTATTCAGATCTTGGTGTAATAGCACACACTATTTCGGTACACACTATTAATAACAAAAATATTTTGTGTGTTCCTGTAAAAATTATTTTCTTTTTTTACACAAGAAATAACTTGTAGTATTGCTCAGCAATATATATCAATTTTATAAAATATTAAGTAGTTAGTTACAATTAAAACGCGCACCAAACAATGTCCTCCCTCTACCATTATGTAATGAAATACTTTTGTGTGGTCTCGTAAATCAATAACAAATGTTCTTTGTACCCAAGATTTTATAAAATATGTAATATAGTATGTTCTTCATAGATGCATATAAATTTTATTATGTTCGAATGAGTGTAACACCATTAAAATGCATTTGAAAAATTTTTCCCCATTGACCGTAGTGTAATGGAATAATTTTGGTTGTCCCTGTAATTGATCTATGCATCCGAATTTCATAAAATTTCAAACGATTAAAATGCATTTGAAACTTTTTCTTCATTGACCTTAATGTAACGGAATACTTTTTATTGTCCCTATAATCAATCTATGCATCCGATTTTCATAAAATTTGAAGACTCGACAAAATTATGTAACAATGATAAATTTTAAATGTAAACGATTCGGTTGGGTAGTTTTTGCGTTGTTATATGTGGACGGACGGACTGAACGACAACTATAGGTGCTAAGTATTTACATAAATACGAAGGCATTTAAAAATTATAAAACTGGGTTTTGATTTGCATACTGACAGATATAGGAGTGTTTTCCTGACAAATCTTGTTGCTCTACGCAAAGCAATCTCTTCAGAACTTTGCGTTCAAGAAGACAAACAAGCTTTTATGTTTATTATTGTAAATGGAGGTGTGTTAAATCTGTTTTCGGATCATTATTTTTATTCTTACTCTTATATAAAGGAATATTAATATGAATATCAATTCTCATCATAACTACATCCTGACAAAGATAAACAAAAATAATTACTTGCATAATATAAGGACATAAACAAAAGGTTTAATCATTGTAATCCACACTATTTATCACAGACTTGATAAGGACTTCTAAGAATGCTTATAAAAGGGAAAGACAAAAGATTAACGATGCATGTTTTGTTTTATATTTCTTCATTAAACATTCTCGAAAAATATTATAAGATAATTTAACTATAATTAGACTAGAGAGTTTTTTAATTAGTATTTTTTTTTTTTTTAAGGAAGATAATGTTAAAAATACGCTGTCAACAAAAAAAAAAAAAAAAAAAAAAAAAAAAAAAAAAAAAAAAACATGAATTTTTTTTATTTAAGAAATTATAATACTAACAATAGAGAAAATATACAAAAGCTCTTATTGATTTCAAATGTGATTCGTGATTTTTTTTATAATTAGAAAATTTAGAACTCAATATATTTTAATGCTTTAATAATGTTTTTAAAAAGTTTTTTTGCTGCCACTGATTTCGTAAATAATATTTCCTGATAATTTTATGAATGAGCAGATGACTTTTGTTTTTAAATTCTAATTCAGTCGATTAATTAACACTTTTTAATTGGTATATAAATCACATGCGTTGTAAATTGCAGCTGGGCTAACCATATCCGGCCAAGAATTTGAATAACGGGGCTCTTAGTTACCAATCGAGATACCGATTTCTAATTCAACAGCTAACGTGATATTTTCTTGTATTCGGTATTCCAGACATGTTCGGGATAATTCTATTGGTAGAGCATTGGCAGATTCAACTGTATCTGGGGTGAATTATGTCCTTCAGATCAGGTCCCGTTTAACCTCTGAAGCTATGACAAGCACAGTGTCATTTCGGGGTCCTGATTCATTCAAGAAGAGTTTCCTTAATTTGTTTGATGTAGCAGAAAAGTCACCAGTGCATTATTCAAATTTCTACAAATATTATAATATTGATTTTTTTATTGATTAGACAATAATACTGCATGATAGACTTTGTATGGTTGGAGGGACTAACAAAGGAACTGTTATTATGTGATTGAAAGCGATCAACTGTATGAAAGTTATTAATTTGCTATGAACAGAATTTTTATGAAAAACTTTAAAATATATAAGAGTTGATAATTTGAAAAGGAATTGGAATTTTGGAATAGACATAATTCAATATAAAAATTTGGTGTACCTTGTTTGCTCTTGTTTTCTGGCCCCTAGAAAATTTTCTAACGGAAGCACGTGCTTCTTGTGCCTATTCGGTAATCAGGACCATTCGTTCGGGATTGCGCAGATGCCAAAAAATTGTTAGTATAGAGATTCTTGGTTCGAATCCTAGCGCGGGCATTTTACGGCCAGTTAAAAAATTGAAAACAGGAATATAGGTATTTATATTACTATCAATTCTCAATCAAACATTTTCACTTGCGTAGTTTAATTTATACATATAAGAGTAACAAGAATATTGTAATGTTCATGTTAATTATGCAAATTTATTACATTTGTCGGTCAAACGAGTTTATTGAAAATGCAATTGTTTGCTGGAAAATCAATAGAATTAAATATTATTTGGAAACGGTTCCGAGAATCGGCAACAATGTATATTTTATTTTTGCGCATGTTATTTCCAATTTAAAAAAATATTATTTTTAAAAAGTTTCTAACTATGATGATCCCCTTTCCAAATGTTAGGAAAAGTTTAAGCTATTTTATATTTTCTTTTCTGATTATTTCTTCTTGGGCGAAAAAGTATTTTTTTCATATGAAAATCGAATTTCAGTTTTTTTAATTGCTTGTAGGCGTAAATGCAAACCTACTGAAAAAGAGTCCATACCGGAAATCAAACTCGGGCCACCAGTATAGTACACTGACGTTCTACCGACTAAACAACATGGAACGACTCCAGCATGGAACTTCTCACTATTGCATGCTAGCATGGCTGCAAACGCAGCACAAGATGGAATACATTTCGACCACCGACGTGGAGCCAACACGAAATTGAAATAGAGCAAGCATCGTATTAATGAAAAAAAAAATATTTTTGTACAGCATTATACACTGTATAGATATGAGACAATAGACACTTTCAGTTGTGGATTCTCGTCGACCATTTAAAGATATACTTGTCGGAGGTTGTGAAAATTCAAAATTATATAGAATAAGTTTGGCTTCCTATTTATCAGCATCGATTTGATAAAGACAGTAGTTACGAGGACAAAGTTAAACGAAAATAGCAATATCTGCTACCCCTTTATAAATCAACTGCACGAAATTATCTTTTTGTACAGAATAAAAATATGTCGATAATATAGAATGTGTATTTTCATTTATAAAAGAAAAGCACGTTCGGAATTTCTTCTATGTTTTTAGCTTATATCATTTTTAACCAAATATAAGGCCAATTTCAGAAATTTTGGCAATATGTAGTAGAAAAATATCGTGCAATGGTAATAGAAACATATTTAACAACATGTGATAAAATATGAGCAATTGTATGAATAAAATCAATCAGTACTTAAGCATAGGATAACCAATTTTCTTTCATGATTTAACCTAACAAAAAAAATCAGACAAATTTCACGAAAATTACGATAAATATAACGAGGAAGTAACCCGATTTTTATTTGCTTTCCATATGCAGCTAAATGATAGGGCGGTTTCCACAAATTGTTCTTTTTTCTTAATTTTTAGCAAAAGAGTTAGCATTTAATGACTACCAACGAAGAGATCTGGATAAATGCTTCGATTTCCATCTTTTTTTACATGTAATTGACTCTAAGTGTTTTTCTAATTAGAGCAAAATCAATAAACAAATAATATGCTATGTATATATATAATGAAAATGACAATTTATAGAACCTCCTTATTATTCAGCTGTTTTTAGAAGGCAACTAAAAGCAACGAAGTCTTGATGAGAAAAATAACATTTTAGTAAACCTTTCGTAATCGGATTTGCAACATACATTGTTGAAAATTTGAAAATTTTGCTGTATCGCCGATCCACTCCTTATATAGAAAACGATTACATAGTTGTATTATGGAGCATTGTCAATGGTCAAAAAAGAAATGTAAAATCGTGGAGTGACGCTGTAGATTTGTTTTAATTATTACCCATGTCAGTAACATTAAAGTTTTAAATTGAAGGTAGGTACTACTAAAAAGCCACCATAAAAAGATTTATTATGCCGAATCACAGCTATTATGCAATTAGCATTGGTTATGATTATGAATAACATGATTTAAAGGCCTCCAAATATACCTATTTCTGTGTGAATTCAGTATGCTTTTATTTAAGTAGATTAGGACTGATTTAAACAAAAGTTATAAAATGCTGAAAGAAATAAAATACATTTAAAGGCATAAAAATGCTAGTTAATTAGGTGATTTGATAATTTCGAAAGAGATGCTATCGAAATTAATATCAATAGGATAAAATAATTCATGATCACAGACGACATATTTATTTTAGTATTATGCATCTGTTTCTATAATTGAACTAATATTCATATGAGTATTCCTGACTATTATTATGATATTGTAATGAATAAAAAATAGTAAGAGAAACTAATACCTTAAATAATGCATAGAAAGAAACAGTAAGTATTAAGCATCGTAGTCCGTACGATTAATTAGAAATACGATAAGAAGTTCCAAGAATGTTCTCAATGGGTAAAAATAAAAGATTAAAGGTGTTCGCCAAGAAAAATATCTTGTTTTTTTCCGTTCATAATAATGTCAAATTTTTTGTATTACAATATATTTATAAGAGAAATATTTTTAAAATATATATATAAGTTTTGCATTTTTCGTTAAGATCCTTAAGTTCAGTTATTTCTTTATTAAAGTTATGAAAACTTTAATTCGGAAAAAAAATTACGTAAATAACTATTTACTAAGGAATCGGAATGTTCTATCTCTGTTACAGATTATGTTATGTTAGAACTATCTGAAAGCTGCTTATATTAATTTATTAACCCCATTCCATAAATATAAATTACTAAATAAATATACTCATCAAAATTAATCGTATGAAAAACCTTGTTAATAATCGCTGTTTATTTTTTTTCATTATAAATGAAACTTCCCCACGTGAGATATGCAGTCTTATAAAATAACTTAAGATTAATATATATAAATTAATTACAATAAATTAAGATTCAAAAATAATTAATTCAAATAAATTAAGATAAAAAAACTGGTTTATAATAATGAGTTTTTTTAATATATATATATATATTTACTGTCCTTAGAACAAGAGCTAACTCTGCACAATCTTTAATATTTAAGAAAAAGAAGTAATTAGAAAACATTTTAACTGTAATTTAACCCATCAGTTGACGAATCATTAAGAAAGAAATATTCAACTTTTTTTCTAAAAAACATTTGCCGCCACAAGTTTCGGAAAATAATCTTTGCTTTATTTAATTGTAAAAGTTTCTGTTTGTAAATAAGGCAAAATTTGCAATTCAAAAATAGTCGTAGTTTGTTGATAGTTAGTATAGGAAAATGCATATATTTTTAATGGTGCGAAAAAGCAATAATATCAGGTAATGAGTTAAAAAAAAAAGCTATTTTGAAAGATGTGTGATTGAAGTGGAAAACTTATTTCAGTTGCATAAAATTGTTTACAGAAGATGTTGTTGATAACTCAATTACATAATTCTTAAATATATTAAAACTAAACTCACAGAATATCTGGGTGTAACATCAAAATTCTTTTAGCTGTTTTCTTCAGTTTCTAATGAATGTTACAATATAAATTCATAAATACATTGAAAATAGTTTTCATAATCAGACCACGCAATTTCAAAAAAGCATCAGAAAATAATTTATTTACTAATCCAAGGATTTAACTAAAGGAATAAAAATTTTTTTTCGCTGTTCGTTTAATCTAAAAAAATAAGAACTTGTAACAATGTCCATAACAGGTTAAAAAAAAAGATTAACGACACATCTGACACATTTTGTTTTTTTTATCCACATGTTAAAATTCCCAAAGTTATTTTCAATGAAAATTTTATAATATTTAAAGTTTTCTTTAGGTTTTACAAGATAGAAAAATTAAAGAGCATTATATTACTTTAAAAATTTGATGATTAAACTCTGAAGAAAAACCTCGAGAAACTGATTGAATAAATAAAATTTCAGTAACATGAATTAATTTTAAAAATTAACTTATTAGTCTTATTGTGATCAATTACATATACAGCTATGTATTATGTATAAGTAAAGTAGGTTAAAACGGGATTTTTTATTATTTGTATACACTCAGAATTTCTGACAATATTAAATGCAATTTTCCCTATAATATCTGTATAAATATATTATCCGTTAATCCCATTAAATAATGCTCTAAGTTATATAATTGTCAGCTGTTTAAACATATTTAAATTGTTAAATCATATTTACAAATAATATTAATCATTCTCTGAGCATTTGTACCATAACTATTTTATCTACTTTGTATCTGCCAATATCCAACTATAAATATTTAAAATATAGCATTCATTACAACAAGTGTTAATGGACAGAGTATGAAATGTTGGGATTAATTCGTATCGATTGAAAAAGGAATCATTTCGAATGTCAGGAGCATTTAAAAAGAAAGAAAAACATTTTTTGTTGAAATTTTCAGATGTATATATGCTGTATATATATATATATATGTGTGTGTGTGTAAAAAATTACCTTATTAAATGGTTTGAATAATTTCATGCGTTTTTTAATCCTTTGCACTAAAGAAGTGATTTTCACTCACCACAAGAGTTGTCAGTTGTCCCTCGTAAATCCGGACACCAAATGATTTGGACACCACTAATATTTTACAGTTTATATCGCCATCTTTTATCTAAGATTATTTGGCCATTAGATAAAACGAAGAAAATTAATTTAAAATATTGGTGTCCAGAGCATTTGGAGCACCCATTTATGCGGGACATTAGTGGTCAGTGGGAATCACCCCTCGAATGCAATGCGTTAAAACATCATTTCATTTAAAAAGGATTAAGAATCTCATTAAAATATGCGTTAATATCTGGGTTTTAATGATCTAATTATTTATGCTGTTTTTTAAATTAATTGAAGCTTTCAAATTAAATTACTTATACCAAATCATTGTATTGATCATTGAACTAAAAAATTGCATTTTTGTTTTAGTTTATCTAGTTACAAGAGAGGAAAATCTGGCGCCATGCAAAGATCATGAAAAAATTTCCAAAACATTCAGAAAGTTGTAACGATACTTCACTGTTATATGAGCTTTGTGTATGTAATGCTTATGTATGTATGGAAAATAACAACAACGTAAACTGCTAACATTTTTAAATGTAACAATTTAAAAATGTTAGCAATTACATTCCATAGTCGAGAAAATAGTTGGATTTTGTTCTTCATCTCTATATATGATTTTCAGTTTCGCATGTGAGGCGATAAGAATTTTCAGAAAATCTTTTCAGCCAGCAAGCTGCAATATACAATTGAAAATTTATGAAAATCTGCAGGCGACTGTATAAATAGCTTATTACTATAACTATGCATTGCATTTTCACATTTTTTTTTAAAAATATAAATAAGAAATGTATATAATAAATGGAAGATGAATATAAGACAAGACTTTGTACCATGCCTGCATTGTTATAATTTGGAAAGTGGCAAAAAAAAGCTAATTAGAAAAAAAAATCATATCTTTTTTAATCTCCAGTTTTTCGAGAACGACTGTCAGAAACTCCTCTCGCCCGTTGCGAGTAAATAAATGATATTCTAAAACGCAGTTCTTCTTGATAATATGTTTTTAGCAAATTTTGCTAATAGTTGGGAAATGACTCTAATACTTTTGCACAGTATTTAAAGAGATCTTTACACACCACATTTTAAGCTAATGTTTAAATCAGGTAAAAAATGAATAACACAACTTCAAACTAGCTTCCAGAAATTATCAAATTATATCTGTAATTTATGTAATTATTTTATATTCCTTGTCGCCGATTTTATTCAAAACCTAAATAATAACTATTATGATTAATACAGTTTAACAGGAAAATGCATATTACCGATAAAACTGTCATTTAGTATTTGTTTATTCATAATCAATAATACGTACGAATACTTTTTTGTTTACCTGTATATTATCAATAGAATATCAGCGCATTACATAGTAAGCGAAAAATTATTTAAATTGAAAATTGATAAGAAAAGTTCAAAATCCAGTTAGTGCAGTTATTGCTTATAGCCAGAACTTTCATTAACTAACTCTTTTGTACATCTGTTTAAATGAAATGTAAATATAATAAATCCATACTTTTCTATAAAAAAGCTAAAGTGTTGCTTAGCAATGCATATCAATTTTGGTATATTTTAAATAGAGTACGTTTATTTAAATACACTACAAACAACTACTGCCAAAGACCTCTGTGTAACATAATTCATTTGTGTGACCTTTTTAATGAATAACAAAAGTTTTGCAACCCTACATTCTAGAAAAAACGTTTTAGTGCACTCCATAAATTCATATCAGTTTCTTTAAATTTTAAATGGCGTAACATCATGGAACTGCACTTGAAACGATTTTTATCATTGTCGTAATGTAACGGAATGTCGTTGATTATTCTGTAAACAAAATAAATATTTCATTTTAAATAGTGATTGGGCCTTAGTAAGCGCTAAAAAGATATGGGAATTGCCGTGTAATCTAATTATGTGTACGATAATTAGAGTACTGATAGTCGAAAACACAGATGCACTATCAAGCAATACGAAGTCTTAAAATGTATTTAAGCCGTGATCGAAATCATAAACAAATTGGAAATATTACGTCAAACATGGCAAATGAAGTGCCCTTCGTACTATAAACAGTTTTATAAAATTTTCATATTTTTGTGCAATAGCTACTATACACTTATTTTGCACATTTTGTACTTGTGCACAAGTGTATGAATTTAAAAAGTCTCATGATTATATATGTTTAGTTGAGTGACCATGGAAATAATATGACTCCATCTTAAATAAGATGTAATCATAATGACAACTTAGAATGGTTACCTATGATGATATATCATTCAATTAATTGCGTATAAAAGTATTTAATATAATGCAAAAGTATGCCATTAACTTTTTTGAATTTTTTAAAAACATTTTTTATAAAATTTCAAATGATTCGACGAAATTCTGCAACGATTTTATATATTAAATTTTAAATACTTCGGTTGGGTACGGGTAGTCTTTGCAGTATTGTATGCAAACATAACCATAGACAGATAGGTGTTTGTAACAGGGCACATTTATAGGTGCTATGTATTTATGTATTTGCGAACGCAACTGAAAATTTTTTTGCACGAGAGTTTATGCACGAAATCTCTGCGTGAAAAAAAATGGATCAAACAGTAGACATGAAAATTCAGTATATATCTTCTAAAATATCGACACAAAGAAAGTAAAATTTTTAGTCAATACTCGAATGAGATATTCAATCAGTTTTTGTTTCTTCATTTTTTTTTATTTTTTAGAAAAAAGTTTTTTGGTCAAAAGACTTTTTTCGTAATAAAGACGTTGGAAATTATAGTTCCACAAATATCCGACAAATTTTCCTATGAAAATTTCAAATGAATTACTTAAAAAATATATCAAGCTGGCTGATTAAATCTGGCGCAGGTAGAAGTCTACTGGTTTCAAAATTCAATTGGGAAAAAAACACTTAAGTTAAGGTATTCGCTAGTATTTACACATTAAGGCTCTCGGTAAGTTCCAGAAGGAGAAAGTGTTTTAGATCTTTCCTTGATGACGGAAGGTCAAATTCGCTTTGAAAAGGTGAATCTAAAATAAGAAAAAAAATGCATTTAAATGAGTGAGACTGAATACAGAAGTTTGAGATTCTATTCAGTTTTCGGATAAATATTAAATTACTACTTTTTATTTTCATTTTAAAGTGAAATATTCAAAACATATTTTCAATTATTTTCTTAGATACTAGTTTTTGTGTTCATAAAAAGGGAATTGTGAAATATAGTTAATCGTTTATCAGGAAAATCCCAAACCCATTATGCAAGATTATGCCCATAATTAGATTATGCAAGGTCCAAACAATAAATTGCATTTAAAAAATCGTTAATCTGATTACCGGAAAACTTAAAAGAAGAAAATATTCTGTAATCTGCTTAGAGAAAAAGATGCCGTATTTGTTTCGAAATCATGCTTCTAAAATTAAGATATCTGCCGTATTTTTTTTTTCGAAATTTCTTAGAAAATTTTAGATTTTTTATTACATGTGCTATACTCTGGATTCTTAATTTGATTTTTTTTTTTTTTTGGGGGGGGGGAGGGTACATTGCTTGCATCAAATTAAAGTTATTTTTTCTATTATCAGTTTAATATCTTGTGGATGCATATATTTATTGTTTTTTTAAGATATTATATTTTTACTTAATTTAATCATGCTTTCAAGATTCTGGTGAAGATGATTCGTTTTGCTAATGCTTGTAATTTTGATCAATGTATCGAATTAGAAATACGTATACCTCGTTGCAAATGATTGTTAACGGGCAAAATTAGATAAAATCTACTACCTGAACTAATAATTTTAAGTGACTCAGTCGTTTTATAGTGTTTTTTTTTATATAAAACATAAGAAGTGAATCTACAAAAGAAAAAAAAATGCAGATGTAAGTTTCAAATTTCAAATTAGCAATAATTAAATCTGTCTATGCATTGACTTTAATTTCAGTGCATCATAAGAAATCTCGCTTATGAAATTGTTTTTTGGTCATTGAACCTTGCAGATTCTTTTTTTAGATATTATATGTAGAAATTCTTGAATTTATCAACTATTCGTGGAATTTTTTTCAAAATATCGCAAAGTTTGACAACATTTTTTAAAATATAATTATGACTAGTATATGCGTGTTTGTGACACCTATATGTATGCTTTTGACACGCACTTATCTGTTTGTGATACGTATTTGTATATTTGTGAGAGTTACGTGTATATGAGCAACTGTCTATATGTGTGTGCGTATAGATTTACATACATGAATATATTATCGTACGAAAATATCAATTGTTCTATATCCCAGCTTTCTATTTCAACTTCATGGAGTCAACGCTACTAATATAAGGAATTACTTTGTCTATATATAAAAATTAAAGTAATATACCATTATTAGAAAAACTAATTTTTTATTAATTAGATTTTTTTCATTAATTATTTGTAAATATGAAAACTATGGCTAATTTTTTCCTAGTGCAGAAATCGTTCTTAAAAGTTCCTAATTTTTTTCTAAATTAAATTTACTGTTTTTAAGTAGATTTTAACTTTTATATGGTTTCGAAAAAGGACTTATATATTGTTTACCAATGATGCATAGCGATTCTTAGAGATGTTGTATAGCCATATCATATATAATAAATTATAATCAATAAGGTCGTGTGTGTCTTGCAAAATTATAGTTTGAATTTTACTCATTTCTCCATTACAAAATATTGGGATAAAAATTAAAAGTTTCTAAAACGTATAAAAATATACACGTATACGCAGTTGAAAAATATTAGATCATATGACATTTCACGTACTGTTGACATTTTATACAATTTTCTAAAAACCTCTTTAAAACCCGATATTTTTAATGCAGTCAATACCAAACTTTTTTTTAATAAAAAAGCATTAATATTAATCTTATAATGAGCCTCATACCGAAATCTTTTTAATTAGTGTATTGTTTTATAATAATTGCTTTTGCCATAAAGTTAACTTCACTAAGCATAAAATACAATTACTTAAAATAAATGACAAACATTTAAAATTTCGTTATAAGAACAAAGACAAAAAAATTGAATTGGAAACAAAATGTTAAGTTATATAAATAGAGGTAATTGGATATCATTGTACTAATTTTGGGAAAAAAGAATGTTTATTGTGCGGGTCAAATGACAAATGTATTTCATTCGTTTAACTTTGTTTGCAAATGATGTTTTTAACAACTGATTTAAATAGTTAAACTGCTAGAGCCATTTAAGAAAAAAAATTGTGTATGTTATACAGCTGTAAACTGAATTACATTTTAATTGCAACAGTTGAGTTATTAACCTTAGTAATGAACATGCGTTGACGATTTTCTAATGCAGATGAAAGATTGTTTTTATTTTTACGAGTAATTCTTATTCGAATAGTAATTTCCAGTCTCAGATTTCTTGTATACGTATTTTCAAAATCTAAAAAAGTAAAAGTGATTTCAAATATCATTATTAATTTTTTCTTAGTATAAACTGTTATAGTTAGTTTATTAAAATTTAAATAAAACATGTAATAATTTTTTAATGAAAATGTCAGTCCCACAGATTATTTTTACTAATGTATCAATTAAAGAAAATGGTTTTTCTGCAGTTATGGAGAATATGTTTATGATTTCTTTTCGTAAAAACCATAAGTCCAAAAGTATTCGCGTGTTTTATAGAATACTATTCATCGAATTGTGTTTTTTTTGCCGCCCGTTCATACTGACAAGAAAATGGGAATATATCAAACTGTCTAAATTAATTGATCAACTAGCAGGCTGAGTCCGCTGCCCTAAATCATTTTGGAAATAAGCCTCGAGTATAACAGAATGGACAATTTGACCCTTATTTTAAATTAATATGGAACTTCACTGAAAAATCCTTTCGATTTTTCTGAATACGATGCAAACGATTATATTATCGGATGGGTTACACGAAATTCGGACTGTTCTGAAGTGCATCAAGGAGCACAATTCTTTTATAGTATATCATTATAGTACAGTTTGGGAAGAAAATAGGATCGTTAAGATAGTCAGAAACTAAAATATTCTTTAGTCGCATACTACGCATACTAACAAAAGAGAGAATTACGAATGAATGCGAAGATTGACCATATGACTTGAAAGTATCTTCAGTTTATTCACATTAGTTTGTAAGTTCTTTTACTTTGCGCTTCTCAGCTAGGTGTTATGGTTGGATCTGGGTACATAAATACAATCTCTCTGCGTTATGTTATATTTGGTAACATAGGTCTTCTTGCAGGTTTTTCTACAGCTTCATCTCTTCGTTTTCCTTATCCCTACTACCCCACTTTTGCCGTAAAAGAACTTGAAAGAATGTTCACTTTTTTTCACTTTAGTTTTTTAGTTATTTTACTTTGCGCTTCTCATCTTGGTGCTATGGATAGATCTGGGTACATAAATACAATCTCTCTGCATTATATTATATTTGGTAATTTAGGTTATTTTCGCAGGTTTTCTACAGCTTCTTCTCTTCGTTTTCTTTGTCCCTACCCCACATTCGTCCTCAAAGTTTTTTTTCTTATCCGAGTGCCTATTTCTTTGACTATTCCAGATAGGTTGAATAATGGAGTTTTTCTAGGATAAAAGTTTTTTTTGGAAAGAGTTCGTGCCCTAGCGAAGGAAAGTAAAAATATCACATTTCCTTACAAACTGAATATTTCCAACTGAGTGAAAAATTGCCCAGGCCGGGAATTGAACCCAAACATTTGTCTTACAGGGCAAATGCGCTACATGTTAAGCTAACTGGGCGACAGCCGGCTGGGATTTTTATCAAGCCGGTATTTTTGCGGTATCCATCGTTATATTGAGTTCCATTACCTGGGGTTTACTCTGCCGAGTTGTCTAAATGACAGACCAGATGTTATGACCAATAAGGTTAACTAAGCGAAAAATCTCAGCCGCTGTCACCCAGTTAGTTTAATAGGTAAACCTTGGCCTTGTAAGCCAAGTATCTGGGTTCGATTCCCAGCATAGCTGTTTTTCGATCAGTTGGAAATATTCAATTCGTATGATAAATTTACCAATCAGTTGATTGTGTTAAAACAATAGTATATCTACATAACCATCATTATATTGAGTTCCATTACCTATGGTTTATTCTGCCGAGCTGTCTAAATGACAGACCATTGGTGTTATGACCAATAAGATTAACTGAGCAAAAAATCCCGACTGCTGACGCCCAGTTACTTTATTTCGTAAAGCACTGGCCTTGTAAGTCAAGTTCAAATCTAGGTTCGATTCCCGGCCTGGGCAATATTTTGCTCATTTGGAAATATTCATATCGTAAGATAATTTTACCAATCAGTTTCATTGTGTTAAAATAATAGTGTATCATATTTTCTATTTTAGATTTTTTAAATCATTATTACAGGCATTTTCAACACCGCGTAGATTAACTAGTTAAGTTATAAATATCTTCTTTTATTTTCAGCAGAGATCCAATGTGATACAGTAGGCAATAAATTTTTCTGCGATTTATTTACTAAGGATTTTTTTACAATTTCTGAAACACTTTTCGCATATTTTTAATTTACTAAGAGTCATATAACAAAATAGAAATCACTTTTCCATTTCGAAAACTTAGGTAATGAATTATACATTCAATTCAGGTAAATTAATTAAACTAAATAGCTTCTAGTAAATAAAGAATTATCTTTAAATATTCATGACTGATATTAGTAGTATGATAGAAAACAGGCACATTTAAAGGGAATATAAATCTAAAATTCCTAATCCGATTTAGTTTGTTACTTTTACGGTGCAATATACTGCTTAAATAAGCAAAGTGTTGCGAACTCAATCACTCTTATCTTAATCATGTGGCGGCAACTGAATTAAAAATGCATCGGACTGAAATATATTTAATTACTACAAGGAAAGTCCGAATCTATAATATTCTGCATTTTAAATTAACATCGTTTCTACCGCGTGAATATTTTATTTTATATGTATGAATAAATGAATTCTCAACATTCTTAATTTTAGAGGCAGTGTTATAAAGAATTTCCTGTAATTAGGAAAATAAAAATTATAAATGTTTTAATTTTGATAATTATCTATCAATTAATTTTTAGTTGTTAGTATTCTTCCAAATTTACTGCAGAAAACATTGTGTTTTTAACAAGCTGTTTTTATTATCGAATCTAAAATACCTAAAAAGTATAAAACTGTTATTTATAAACCATTCGGAAATTGCCAATAAAGCGTAGCAAATGTGGTGCGTTCTTACTATAAGAAAATTTTAAAAATATTCGGATCTTTGTTTTATATTGTACAGTACTTCGGATACAGTATAGTAACATAAAACTTTTGTATCTCCCTGTAAATGCTGATTTCTATTATACAGGAAGTAACTTGTATAAAATCTCAGCAACATATATCTGTTTCATAAATGTGAAATAGTTTAATACAATTAAAGAGAACCAGAAACAAAGTCCCCCCCCCTATAACATTATGTACATTAATACAGTTCTATGGACCTATAAATTAATAACAAATTATCTTTGCACCCCAAATTGTACAGATTGTATATCTTAATATATAATTCATAGATTTATATCAATTTTATTATAAGAACGTAAGAGTGTGACAACATTAAAATGCACTTGAAACTCTTTTTCCCTATTAGCCATAATGTAACGGAATAATTTTGATAGTCCCTGAAATTAAACTAAGGATCAGATTTTCATAAAGTTTGTAATGACTCGACAAAATTATGCAACAATTATGTTTTTTAAATCTCAAACATTCAGTTGGGTAGTTTTTGCTCTGTTACATCCGGACAGACAGACAGTTGGACGGACTGAATGACGACTATAAGTGCTACGTATTTATATAATTACAAAGGCATATAAAAATGATATTTATATTAACGCATTATTACTATAAAGTGATACTATTCTAACTGCCTATTTTGCTGTATTGAATAATATAAAAGGGATTTTTTCTCAATGTATAACCATTAACAATTATGTTTGAAGCGAGTGAAATTTTCGCTACAGTACAATTTTTGAAAGCTTAAATCCTTAACAAGTATAAATAACTCGTTAATAATTTTAGTTTAATTAAATTTGTATCATATTATATAGTGTAGAATATTTTTATCTGAAGGCCACAATATTACAAATCCAACAATTTTCTATTGGATAAGCAATTAACCCTGCAGAATTTTAACCCCCTGTACCCAACTGTAACGTTGGAGATATCGCATGATAACTAAATGACCCCCATCAGTTTTATATCAAAAACGCACTCTAACGTTAAAAAAGACAATTGATTATAAATAACAAGAACATTAATTCATTAAGAAAGTATTTAATACAGTATATTTCTTTAGTTGAGAAATCCTTTTTAATGAGTGAAGGCCAGCTATGACATTGGAGATCACATGGGGTGACTGAATGATTACAATCAGTTTTATAACAAAAACGCACTCTAAAGTAGAAAAACAATTGATTATAAATAACAAGGACTTTAATTCATTAAGAAAGTATTTAAGATAGTACATTTCTTTAGTTGAAAAATCCTTTTTAATGTGTGAACGCGCGTATCCAACTGTGACGTTGGAGATCGCACGGAGTGACTGATTGACCAGAATCAGTTTTATAACAAAAATGTACTCTAAAGTAGAAAAAACAATTGATTATATATAACAAAAACTCTTATTCGTTAAGAAAGTATTTAAGATAGTGCATTTCTTTAGTTGAAAAATCCTTTTTAATGAGTGAACGCGCGTATCCAACTGTGACGTTGGAGATCCCACGGAGTGACTGATTGACCAGAATCAGTTTTATAACAAAATTGCCTTCTAAAGTAGAAAAAACAACTGATTATAAATAACAAGGATATTAATTTTTTAAGAAAGTAGTTAAGATAGTATATTTCTTTAGTAGAAATCCCACAGGATGACTGGATCACCCAAATCTGTATTATACAAAAATGTTCTCGAAATTAGGAGAAAAATAATTTTACAAGATGTACATTAATTCATTAAGATAAGCGTAAATAACAACAGAAACACTTTAGAACAGAAAACTACACTAATTAGAATTATAAATTTCGAAGCGATGACGGTTGCGTGGAGAGTCTGAATCACCCAACTAACAGTTGGATTAAAAAAAAAAAGTTTACCGCCGAAAAAAAATGTAAGTAAAAATCACAGTAAACTTAATAAGGGAATTATCAGACAGCAGGATTATGAAATGATTTCCCCCAGGACTGATGTTTTTCCATTAATGTGGTGACTATGTGCCTCTCGCGATCTCTCTCGGCTTAATTCAAAGTATTCAATTGTAATAGATTATGCGGTGTTATTTCAAAGGACTAGAAATCTATGGGTCAATTCAACAGGTTTTTCATTGTCAGTTTTATTCTTTACAATGATTTCCTTGGATTAAATGCATGATTTTTTTTTTCAAGATCCAGTGTATCAAACAGCGAAAACCTAGAAATTTAGTCTCATAAAGGCAATCAATAATAAGTCAGTGGAATAGCTGTCCCATTTTGAACTTTTTATCACTCGATGAATTTTCTTATACAAAAATTAAACGCTGGTGAAACATGCATTTGACTAAATTTCTAAATTCATATTCCACCTAAACCCAGAATCATTTTTAAAAAATTCTGGGACGTTGTGAATAACAGCCATCCATTCAAAAATTTTGATCTGTAAGGCTAATTCTTCTAAATCAAGTATAAAACCGATTGAGATATTTTTAAATGCACGAAATTTTTGAGGAGATATTTGGTTGCCTAAGATTCTAAAACGAACGATTTACAATAAAATTATTTCCTCGTTTTACAGACTTCTCAAGACTAAAATATTCATACCAAAGAAGAATTCATTAGATCTTTTTTTTTGTACTGTCCATTTTTATCAATTAATGAATATAAAACAATGTAAAAACTCTTCTAGCACTTAGTTTAAGAAATTTCATTCAATATTTTCAGTAAAACAATATGTTGAAAACGCAATGTATATAGTTTTTAAGAATGAAAAATTGCCTCGTTTAAAATCGATTACAGAAAGTAGATTACAACTTTTACGATTACGGTAGTTTAAATTTATGATGTAATTTCTATGTAGGGGAGAGTGGGGATACTTGAGCATAGGGGATACTTGAGCCACCCCTATTATCTCTACAGTTGGTTAATTTTTCTTTCTAAAACTGCCAATATGATAACATATTTATAGTTCTGAACATGTAAAAAAGAAATCACACATCTTGGAACTATTTTGAATGTATAATGATTAATAGTTGTCTTTTCCCTATCTGAAGTAAATATTTGGGTGCATGGCTTTTTTGTTTTTTTGTAATCAAAGTTTTGTTCAAAGTTGCAACTATATACATACATTCAATAAGCATAATTTCAATTGTATTTTGAGTCTAAAATAGTTCTAATAGCTGCATGCTTTATTTAGTAAAACTCTGGGAAACAAAAATAGTGATAGTGGGGATACTTGAGCCAATGAGAGTGGGGATACTTGAGCCATGCCTCAACCATCCCCACTAGAAATTAAACATGGGTGAAACAAACAAAAAATAAAATTCGATCCTTATATTCACTAATAGATATTTTTCTGGATAAAAGGGAGAATAATTTTTCATTTTATTTTTTTTCTTAAAAAAATAACGACCTAAAAATGTTTAAAAATGTATATTTTTTAAATGAAAATATCTATTTTATTTTTCATTTTGACTAACAAAATAGCCTGTCTAGATAAATGTAAACATAGTTTTCAATTTAACTTTCATTAAATGAAAATAACTTTTTAAAACGGTTTTACAGGCTATAATCTCTAATACTTTAATTAGTTAGGTCCAACATATTAAAATATTTATTTTTTAATATAACGTATTAAGATTTTATATTGAAATCGTAACCTCTGCTGTGTAACTTTTTTTTAACTAAGAAAATTGAAGAAAAATTGGTAAAAAGAGCGCACAAAAAACAAGAAAAGCAACAAAAATCCCAGTTCAAACTTACCTGCATAGAGCCAAAGAGGAAGAAAACATCTTTTCCTGTGAAATCAAAAAAGTGTTTGAAATAGTAGAATGATACATCTAGCTTAAATTCCGACAGCTACTAAATTAAAAGCATGAGTTCGACAATATCATTAGAGGAAAATTCTGTCAATGATGGTGATGATGTGAAAAGAAAATCTTCTATTGATGGTTGGTTACTAATGAAATATGCCAGAAAGAAAACTGTGAAAATATTTGTTGGATAAGTGCTTAATATTTTAAAAATGAAATTTCCACGAAGAATTGCAGATTCCAAATTTAAATGGCTCTGAACTGAGGATGTTTCTACCTTCGTTATAACTCAAGTTGAAATTATCCTCCGACAGCCAGTTTTAACTACAAAAAATGATCGTATTACTAGCTTTGTTTTCTCAATATGTTTTGAAGGACTTTACGTTTCATAATTTATCATTCTGTAAAATGTTTGTGCAAAAATAAAGCGAAAAAAATTACTTTTGTAGGTATTTTTCCTTAGTGGCTCAAGTATCCCTTCAGCATGGCTCAAGTATCCCCGCCATGGGGATGCTTGAGCCACGATGTAAAACAAAAAATAAACATTTATTATACATAGAAAAATAGTTCAAAATTAATTGAAAGTGGTTTTTAGTTGAAGAAAAAATATCAAATTTTCATTTTCAATATTTTATTTTATTCTAAAAAAATATAAAAAAATTAAAAAAATTAAAATTCAAAAAATGGCTCAAGTATCCCCATCTTCCCCTATATTCATGACCATTATCATGACATCCTGGAAAATATAAAGTAAAAAACAAATAAAAATAATGGCTTACCAAGACAAAAGGATTATGCAGTGCAGCTTGTAAGATTAATCACGAACAAGATAGGTATATCTAAGAATATTTATAGTGAAGAAAGATTAATGACGCTCCAACACTATCTCTGTTTCCTTTTTTTTTACTGGCTTCAAGTTTTATAAGGATAGTGCTTACGATTATGCAATGAGGGATAATGCGCTTTAATTTTTAAAAGACAATAAAACTAAAAATATTTAACTTTTACTAAAATTTAGACAATTAATTCTTAGCCTCTTCAGCTACAGAAAACTTCTGTTCATAAAATTATGCACTATTTGATTGACAGAAGAATATACAAACCAATATCTTCGGAAAGATAAAAATCTATTTTTCTACACCTACATTATAGATTTTATCAATAACGTCTTGAGAAACTAATAATACGAAAAGCACAAGAATTACACGATATATGTGCAATCATACTCACATACATACACACATTTATATACAGTGGGCCTGCTAAAGTCCGTTGTCATCCAAATAAATTCTAAACGAAAAATGCTATAGTAACGAAAGAGGGGTCTAGATATCGGCCACTAGGTGAATGAAACCGAACAAAACGCCACGTGGTGGATAACTGCGGAGTTTGCATTTCTTTCTCGAAAACGATCATTGCGATCATTTGGCTACCTAAAGGGCTACCTATCCTTTTTAAAATTAACGATGTACATTTAAAATTTTTTCTCGTTGTTATAAACTCATCTGGGAAAAATATCTACACCAAAAAAACCATTCACTCGATCATTTCATGGTAGAAATTTCTAGTTCAATATTTTCATTTTTTACCAACTAATAAATACAAAACAATAGAAAAGTTCTTATAATACTTAGTTTAAGAAGTTTCACTCAAGTTTTTCAATAAAATAATATATTGAAAACGCAATGTATAGCTTTTATGAAAGAAAAACTTCCTCGTTTAAAATCGGTTACAGATAGTAGATTACAGCTTTAACGATAACAGCAGTTTAACTTTACGATGTAATTTTTATGAATATTCATGACTATTATCATGACATCCTGACAAAGATAAAGTAAAAAATAACTAAAAATAATGGCTTACCTAGACAAAAGGATTATGCGATGTAGCTTGTAAGATTAATCACGAACAAGATAGGAGCATCTAAGGATATTTATAGTGAAGAAAGATTAATGACGCTACAGCACCATCTGTTTCTTATTTTTAACTGGTTGTAAGTTTTATAAGGTTAGTGCATACGATTATGCAAAGGGGTATAATTCACTTTAATTTTTAAAAGACAATAAAATTTAAAATATTTAACTTTTACTAAAACTTATACATTTAATTCTTAACCCTGTCAGATACAGAAAAATTCCGTTCGTAAAATAATGCACTACTTGATTGACACCAGTATTTACGAACCAATTTCCTTTAAAATATAAAAATCTATTTTACTAAACCTACATTATAGATTTTACTAATAATTTGTTGAGAAACTAAAAATATGAGCACCACAATAATTACACTATATATGGGCAAACATACTCAGAGACATACACATACATACACATAAATAAATAATGCTTGCCAGCTGAAATCTATTGGCATCCCGAAAATTTCTGAACCGATTTCTCAAGGTATATTTATTGTATATTAGGCATACTATATGGATCAGAAAGTGTCTATCGTGTAACTAGATTTTAAATAAAATATGAAAAGTTCCTCCTCGACATACATATGCCAGCAAAAGAAATCGACATTTCCCAATTCTTGCATGGAAAATATGTTATTTAGTAAAACGTAAAGAAGACTTTTTAAGCACTCGGTCTGCGCTTTTAACGTCTGCAATCGGTAAATGAAAGCCAGGTCACATGAATGTCTCAAAAGATATGTCCATTGGAATAAAATCCATTAAATTGGTGAATATAACGAGGTGTTTTATTCTATTTCGTATATTAATTATAGAATTTGTGAAGCAGTTGGAAAACAAGCCACGTTATAATGTCTTACGTTTGTCTATGGACAAGACTTCAGAATATTTTGCATTTACATTTTGCAATGTATTTGATAAAAGCATAAATGACAACTTTTTCAATAATACATATATTTTATTTAAGATTTTTTTCATACTTTAAAACTGTTTCTTCATTAAGGAAAAGCATATATTGATAGCGTAATTAAACAACCTAATGCAAGATTAAAACAGAAATTATAACGCTGTAAAATTGTAACTTCTTACACAAAAGCTTTTTTTAAATAAATAAATATTACATTGAATGAATAGATCATTAACATTTTCTTTTAAAAATAAATGTATCAAAAAATGAACGAAAAATCAGTTTACAGAATAGTACAAATAAAACTTGTCTTATAACAGTATCTGTTTTCTGACTAATATAATATCCCGAAATGTTTCTACAACATCTGCAATCAATACTTAACATATTATGTTGCTTATTAGGAGGCAGCTAATCAAATAATTACAACGTTTCCTTAAAGAAAATTACTTAAATGGATTAATTCTATTTTGTGCAGTTTTATTGAATTTAGATAATTTCATTTTGTTCAGTCTACATTTTTTAAATGCAATAAAAAGTGTTCAAAGAATCAGTTTTTTGATAAAGATGCATTATATTTAATAAGGAATAGGACAGTATATTTAAAAACAAGGCCTCTATTCATGAGGTATTCAAAAAATTCCAAGACGAATAAAGCAATTTATACTAAAATGTGCAATGTGTTTTTCTTTTTACTTTTATGTAATGTAATAAACCATTCAACTCGATTTAACAAATGTACTTGCATATTTCAATTTTATTTGACCTTTTTTACAATTAATATAATAATGAAGCACTTCTCTGTTTTTAATTCCTTTATGAGCCTTTCAGTATTATTTGAAAAATTATTTTTTTTTAGTATATTTTGAATTTTTTTTTTCAAAATATATTTCTACTAGCAGCCTTCGCCCGCTACGCTGGTCAGTTATTTTTTCTTTAAAGAAACTTTGAATCAAACAAAATTTTTATATCATAGTAATTTTTAGTTTTATACCGTACTTTAGGCTGTTTGCCATCGGTGAAAAATCAGTCATCTAAACGGAAAGTTCAATGTTAGTCATCAATGAATAACGTAGCGCTCAACATGTTAAGCATTTTAATCACAAAAAAACTCATTCAGCGGAACTTTTAAAATAAAGCCAAACTTTTGTAATTGGGTTCATCTGATAAAAAAACATTTCCTAAGTATTCAATTAAACAACGTAGAATGCTATATTTCATTTGTAACAAAATTTCTGAAAAATTATCCAACTAACAATGTAAAATCCATTAAAATCTATCTTGTAGAACTTAAGTTATAAGCGGCCGCAATGAAATTTCACTTTGCGTTTTATATATATTGAGACACTTAAATATAGCTTACATAATCATGTTAACCTGATTATAGAGCTCTCTTTCAAAATTGTAAATTCGGCAGATTTTTTTTGTGCTGTGATTAATACGAAATCCTGACTTTCTTTTATATATATATAGATAAGGATTGAAAATTTCAGGTTTTTGGGCCGAAGACACCGCCAAATCAGGAAAATGCGAAGTATATCGCGAACTACTGAACTTAAAAGAATTTGCTTGGTACCATTCGATTCAGCATGAAAATATACACTAAAATATGTTATCAGTTGAAAAATAACTACAAAAGCCGATTTTTAAGGAATTTTTTAAAAGTTCGTTCCTTTCTTTAACCCCCTTAGGAGTGGAATTTTCGAAAATCCCTTCTTAGCGGCACTCGATGTTATAAGAAGTATTTTTACCCCAATTTTCAAGATTTTAGGTTCGGCAGATTTTTTTGTGCTGTGATTAATACAAAATCCTGACTTTCTTTTATATATATAGATAAGGATTGAAAATTTCAGGTTTTTGCGCCGAAGACACCGCCAAATCAGGAAAATGCGAAGTATCTCGCGAACTACTGAACTTAAAAGACTTTGCTTGGTACCATTCGATTCAGCATGAAAAAATACACTAAAATATGTTATCAGTCGAAAAATAACTACAAAAGCCGATTTTTAAGGAATTTTTTAAAAGTTCGTTCCTTTCTTTAACCCCCTTAGGAATGGAATTTTCGAAAATCCCTTCTTAGCGGTACTCGATGTCATAAGAAGTATTTTTACCCAAATTTTCAAGATTTTAGGTTCGGCAGATTTTTTTGTGCTGTGATTAATACGAAATCCTGACTTTCTTTTATATATATAGATAAGGATTGAAAATATCAGGTTTTTGCGCCGAAGACACCGCCAAATCAGAAAAATGAGAAGTATCTCGCGAACTACTGAACTTAAAAGAATTTGCATGGTACCATTCGATTCAGCATGAAAAAATACACAAAAATATGTTATCAGTTGAAAAATAACTACAAAAGCCGATTTTTAAGGAATTTTTTAAAAGTTCGTTCCTTTTTTTAACCCCCTTAGGAGTGGAATTTTCGAAAATCCGTTCTTAGCGGCACTCGATGTTATAAGAAGTATTTTTACCCCAATTTTCAAGATTTTAGGTTCGGCAGATTTTTTTGTGCTGTGATTAATACAAAATCCTGACTTT
Source organism: Maratus speculifer (assembly GCA_964019185.1). NCBI lineage: Eukaryota > Metazoa > Arthropoda > Arachnida > Araneae > Salticidae > Maratus > Maratus speculifer. The sequence goes on along the minus strand of OZ025294.1, from coordinate 159,999,215 downwards.
CTTTTATATATATAGATAAGGATTGAAAATTTCAGGTTTTTGCGCCGAAGACACCGCCAAATCAGGAAAATGCGAAGTATCTCGTGAACTACTGAACTTAAAAGACTTTGCTTGGTACCATTCGATTCAGCATGAAAAAATACACTAAAATATGTTATCAGTCGAAAAATAACTACAAAAGCCGATTTTTAAGGAATTTTTTAAAAGTTCGTTCCTTTCTTTAACCCCCTTAGGAGTGGAATTTTCGAAAATCCCTTCTTAGCGGCACTCGATGTTATAAGAAGTATTTTTACCCCAATTTTCAAGATTTTAGGTTCGGCAGATTTTTTTGTGCTGTGATTAATACAAAATCCTGACTTTCTTTTATATATATAGATAAGGATTGAAAATTTCAGGTTTTTGCGCCGAAGACACCGCCAAATCAGGAAAATGCGAAGTATCTCGCGAACTACTGAACTTAAAAGACTTTGCTTGGTACCATTCGATTCAGCATGAAAAAATACACTAAAATATGTTATCAGTCGAAAAATAACTACAAAAGCCGATTTTTAAGGATTTTTTTAAAAGTTCGTTCCTTTCTTTAACCCCCTTAGGAGTGGAATTTTCGAAAATCCCTTCTTAGCGGTACTCGATGTCATAAGAAGTATTTTTACCCAAATTTTCAAGATTTTAGGCTCGGCAGATTTTTTTGTGCTGTGATTAATACGAAATCCTGACTTTCTTTTATATATATAGATAAGGATTGAAAATTTCAGGTTTTTGCGCCGAAGACACCGCCAAATCGGGAAAATGCGAAGTATCTCGCGAACTACTGAACTTAAAAGACTTTGCTTGGTACCATTCGATTCAGCATGAAAAAATACACTAAAATATGTTATCAGTCGAAAAATAACTACAAAAGCCGATTTTTAAGGAATTTTTTAAAAGTTCGTTCCTTTTTTTAACCCCCTTAGGAGTGGAATTTTCGAAAATCCGTTCTTAGCGGCACTCGATGTTATAAGAAGTATTTTTACCCCAATTTTCAAGATTTTAGGTTCGGCAGATTTTTTTGTGCTGTGATTAATACAAAATCCTGACTTTCTTTTATATATATAGATAAGGATTGAAAATTTCAGGTTTTTGCGCCGAAGACACCGCCAAATCAGGAAAATGCGAAGTATCTCGTGAACTACTGAACTTAAAAGACTTTGCTTGGTACCATTCGATTCAGCATGAAAAAATACACTAAAATATGTTATCAGTCGAAAAATAACTACAAAAGCCGATTTTTAAGGAATTTTTTAAAAGTTCGTTCCTTTCTTTAACCCCCTTAGGAGTGGAATTTTCGAAAATCCCTTCTTAGCGGCACTCGATGTTATAAGAAGTATTTTTACCCCAATTTTCAAGATTTTAGGTTCGGCAGATTTTTTTGTGCTGTGATTAATACAAAATCCTGACTTTCTTTTATATATATAGATTATGGTGTAGGGAAAAATTTATTTTTATTAACAATTATTTAACAAATAGGCGCCCCTGGAGACCAGTGTGGTATCCTTTAAATATATTCTAAAACGTAACGTGTATCATGTTACTTTAACGCTTAAATTTATTTACTTAATACTTTCCTGAATCCAGAGATTCTTATACAGAAATTAAGAAATTTTTGCGATATATATGACACCTCATATATTTTTTCTTGTTATGACTTTCGTTTTTTTTTTTTTTTTTTTTGACAAATAGCAGCTGTAGTTTTCGTAGCTGTAAAATGAGTGAAATATCTCGCTATTAAACAGAGATTTATTCATAAGTTATCGAAAATTAATCATAGTTTACCTAAACATGCTGTTACTTCGATGTTATTTTTTAATATTAATCTTGCTTCTTTAAATCTTGCAAATAGCACTTCTTCATTATTTAATGATTAAATAAGACTATGTATCTAATTGAATTTTTTAATTAAATGTCTGATTTCATGTATGAATTCGAAAAGCATGAAGTTCCGTGGAATGAATGATATTAAGCCGTCGTCGAACTCGTATTTAAAAAACGACATCTTTCTGCTACCGCTATTCTTCGTATGGTTATCATGTATTTTGCATCCCGTCATTCCACGTCGTACATGAATGACGCAACATGTGCAGTGAATCTTTTGAACGTTATGGTCTGGAAACATAAGAAAATACTGCTGTTGGTGAATTTATTAATTAAATGTCTGATTTCATGTATGGGTTCGAAGCGCGTGACGTGCTGTGGAATGAATGACATTAAGCCGCCGTCGAACTCGTATTTAAAAAACGACATCTCTCTGCTACCGCTATTCTTCGTATGGTTATCATGTATTTTGCATCCCCTCATTCCACGCCGTACATGAATGACGCAACATGTGTAGTGAACCTTTTGAACGTTATGGTCTGGAAACATAAGAAAATACTGCTGTTGGTGTATTTAATACGCTGCTTTTTCTTGCACCAAATGAGATCTAATACTCGTAAATTATGCATCGTTACAGGTACTGTTCTCTGGGAGTATTTTTTATGTATCTCAACGAGGAATAAAGCTATGCAGATTTTGGTTGCTATTTTTGGGACAACTTAAATATATTTTTTCTTTTTCTTTCGATATGTACATTAAAAATATTAAAACATAATTTAAATTGAATCCATTAGTTATACTCTGTGAAAATAACTTTTCTCATCGAAAAACATATTTGAAACTTACTGATTTTTACAATGTATGCAACTTTTGTAAAGAAATAAAATCTAATATTCTCAAAAGATTCAGAAAAGAATTTTAAAAAAGTTATAAACAAGGAAATATTTCTTTATTTTTAAACAAATAGCGATAAAATTTATTTCTGCCAACATTTTCAATGCTTGCTTGGCATTTTATTTTAATTATTAGTAGAAAAAACTTACATAATTGCCAAGTTAGCAAAATTAGCTAATTAAGGGAATTTCTTTTTTAATTACTTTCTTTAATCGAGCTTCTTTCATTTTGTTTAGTTTGCATTTTTATAAATATGTGTTCAAAACATTGTTTTCGTATAATATTACATAATAAGTAAATGAAAATTTCTCTTTTCAGATCGGATGCGAAAAATGTCCAAGTAGACGAATGTAACTTATATCCTAATTATATCAAAATATCACTTCGGTTTATATTGTCAAATGAAAAGTAAATATAGTTCAATGACATGATTATAGATAAAAAAAAAGAAATATGCCTTATAAGGTAAGATACTTGTAAAATTTAGTGTAAGATATAATGTAAAGGTAAGATAAATTTTTTTATTTAGTATGAAACTTAATAATTTAATATGCTGAAAATAAATCTTTAAATAACAATTCTATGAAAATATGTTAAACTTCAGCATGAGGCTTGTATTGCCATCCATTGCTGGGGTACATGATCCACACTTTACTCTGTTTCCGTTATGTAGAATTTGCAAAATCCTTATCCTTATATCCTTATATATATTATAAATGTGAAAGTGTGTCCGAAAATTGGAATGAACTTGGCTTCAAAACGGATGGATTAATGTCCTTGAATTTTTGTATACAGGTAAATTATTGGCCTGAAATGAACATAGGCTAATTTTTATTTATTTTATTCAAATATTTTTCTTAATAATTCAATATTTCACTATTTTTCATACAGAATAAATTGAAAAATTTTCCATAATATTTAATTATCTTTCTTTTTTCGTTGCCAAAAAATAAAAAAACCGGAATAATTATTTCTCTTCTGTAATTAATTTTCAACTGAAAGATTTTCACGTGATAAAATAAAATGAAAAAAATAAACGGACCCTATTCTGTTTTTCGGTTCGAGATTAAAAACCGCAATTTCACCAATTGTGACGTCAGAGGAATACTGTTTTTCTTCTTATATCTCGCAAACGATTATATAAAATTTCAGTTACACTTAGAAGACTTTACAAGAATATAACTTCACAGTTTACAACAATATAAATATTTTAGTAGTTTTTCCAGATATTAATCCGTAATCAAAATGAACCTTTTTCTTTCTTTCGGTTCGAGGCTATAAAATTCAATTTTTTACCAATTGTGACGTCAGAGGAATACTTTCCATTTAGAATTTTAAAAATATCAATGTAACGTCATATATGAAACAAAGTGTAAGTTTTCAAGTTTTCATTTTTAATAACACAATGTAATTTTGAAAAAGTGCTAAAAAGAGACGACTGTGACGTCACATATTGAAAATAAAATAAATATCTCTGATGTCGCAATGAAATGAGATTGAATTATGATATCAAAAGTTATTTAAAGAAAATTAAGTTTATCGTCTGAGCGTGGTTAATATTTAATTTTAAAATGAAATAAGTTTTTTTAAAGGTTAAATATTGAACGACTAGAAAATATTAATAATTTATACAGATCGTAAATGACGTAATGATCAATGAAAAAACTTTTTATCATTTTTAGAAAGTAAGATAAGCTCAACTAATCAAAAAAAAATGTTTTTGTGTGTTAATTCTGAAAATTGTTCAATTCTGAAAATATAAATAAATATCACCATAAAAATGGACTTTCGGGCTTAAAATCTAAAGATTTAATGTAATTGTGAGAAAATACATTCCCTCAGTCAATATTTCAATTTGGCATAATGTGCTCAAAGTGTACTGGAAACAGGTTTGTAAATGGATATTAATTGCACATTTTTTTAGCTCTTAAAAAGTAAAAATATGTTGTCACTTTTAAGAATATTTTTTATAATAAATTTCTATAAATGTTTATGGTATGCAGAGCATATATGTACAAATTATACAAAAATGCCACCTAAAACACAGTTTTGTAGTATATTTTTCCTAACACTGTTTTTTTTTTTCGTTTTACGGAAACTACCCGCTTTTTGACACTTTTTAACATGGTCTAAAAGTGTTTACGATTTCAACCTGTCTGTATACCGGATGCCGAGTGCCTGGGGTCTGCCGTCTGTCTGTCCGTTTTTCAACTTGGGTAAATATAGTGGAATTCATACGAAAATAACATACGTTATTGAGATTTACCATAGCATATGCGGCATTGAAAATAGACCAGGTAGCAATTATAGCTGAATCACAGGAGCACTCAAAAGGAAACTTTACATTATGGTCTAAGGCGAAAAAATCATTTGTGGTGTATTTTGATAATGTTACATAATTTTAAATGTAATGAAATTAACATGCATTTTTAAGGTTCAGAAGAACATGGTTACTATCGAATATGTTAAATGTAGTACTTATAGTGTGCGTACAGGGAGCTCAAAAGTATTTCAATGTATTATGGTCTGTGAAGAAAACCATTTGCACCGTATTTTAATAATGTTATTTTATTAAGGTTATTTTAATAATATTGAAATTGATATCAGGTTCTAAAGTGCACTAAAATAGGATTTCTGTAGAAAATAGGGTGAAAAGGTTTAACATTCACTTACAAGATTACAGAAAAATGTTCGGTAATATAATAGTCTACGGAGAAAAAAATATTCCCAGCGTATTTTAATTGCGTTGCGCTATATCAAACGTGATGAAATTAATATACTGAGATAATCAGTACAATGATAAATACTGGAATTTACTGCAATAAGCTTGCAGTTAAGTATCATTTGCATCACATTTGTTGTTCATTTACAGAGACGCATAAAATATTTTGGACCTGTGTCCAGATCTCTGATATTGTATCCAAAGTATGGTCTATTAGAAAAGATTGCTGAAGAGCTTTTTCAAATATCGTATGTATTTGGAAAACTAATGCATCCTGAAGTTCAGCTACATTTGATATAATAAGAGATGTTTGTAGAATTTAAATAAATCATGTATCGGACTATACAATAAACTGGATTGGTCACCAGTGCAATAGCGATTCCCGGAAATATGAATTCAATAATTTGAATCGGGTTTTTTGCTTGAATAATTTAAGCTAAATATGCGATCGTATACATATTTGCACGTAATATACAGGACTGTAAAAAATAATTCAAGTAAGTTTCTGTCTATAATTAGAAATTGCTAAAGGTGAATTTTAATATTCGTTATACTTTTCCTCACTAAGCAAAATTTTAACATTGTATTTAGAATATTTACAAACACATAGATCATATACACAGCTGCAGAAAAGAATGTCCCCGTGAAGTTATGCATTATGGAAATGTTGGATATTTTTTTTTATTACCTAGGTTTAACTCATGATTTTTTTTTCTTTGATATGGAATTCTGAAATGCACTACAACATGATTTCTGTACAATTGGGGTGCGTTACAGTTTTTCTACAGTATAAGTGGTTACAATTTCATTTTCGCGATTGTTCATATTATCTAACACATTTTCCTTTTATTTGACTGAGTTCTTTAAGTCTCCTATAAAAAAAACTACTGCATAGCCTTCTATAAGATAAATGTTATATATATTTTAAATTATTGTTAATGAACCGTTTTGTTTAATTAAAGCGTTTATCTTTTTTTTTAATGCTACGTGAACGACGTCACGGGTAACAGCTAGTATATTATAAATGTGAAAGTGTGTCCGAAAATTGGAATGAACTTGGCTTCAAAACGGATGGATTAATGTCTTTGAATTTTTGTATATAGGTAAATTATTGGCCTGAAATGAACATAGGCTAATTTTTATTTATTTTATTCAAATATTTTTCTTAATAATTCAATATTTCACTATTTTTCATACAGAATAAATTGAAAAATTTTCCATAATATTTAATTATCTTTCTTTTTTCGTTGCCAAAAAATAAAAAAAACGGAATAATTATTTCTCTTCTGTAATTAATTTTCAACTGAAAGATTTTCACGTGATAAAAGAAAATGAAATAAATAAATGGACCCTATTCTGTTTTTCGGTTCCAGATTAAAAACCGCAATTTCACCAATTGTGACGTCAGAGGAATACTGTTTTTCTTCTTATATCACGCAAACGATTATATAAAATTTATTTTACACTTAGAAGAATTTACAAGAATATAACTTCACACTTTACAGGAATATAAATATTTTAGTAGTTTTTCCAGATATTAATCCATAATCAAAATGAACCTTTTTCTTTCTTTCGGTTCGAGGCTATAAAATTCAACTTTTTACCAATTGTGACGTCAGAGGAATACTTTCCATTAAGAATTTTAAAAATATCAATGTAACGTCATATCTGAAACAAAGTATAAGTTTTCAAGTTTTCATTTTAATAACACAATGTAATTTAGAGTAAGTGCTAAAAAGAGACGACTGTGACGTCACATATTAAAAATAAAATAAATATGCTCTGATGTTGTAATGAAATGAGACTGAATTATGATATCAAAAGTTATTATTTAAAGAAAATTAAGTTTATCGTCTGAGCGTGGTTAGTATAAATATTTAATTTTAAAATGAAATAAGTTTTTTAAAGATTAAGTATTAAATGATTAGAAAATATTAATAATTTATACATATCGTAAATAACGTAATGATCAATGAAAAATACTTTTTACCATTCTTAGAAAGTAAGAAAAACTCAACTAATAATTAAAAATATATATTTTTGTGTGTTAATTCTTAAAATTGTTCAATTCTTCAAATATAAATAAAAATCACTTTAAAAATGTACTATCGGGCTTAAAATCTAAAGATTTGATGTAATTGTGAGAAAATTCCCTCAGTCAATATCTCAATTTCGCATAATGCGCTCGAAGTGTGCTGGAAACGGGTTTGTAAATGGATATTAATTCCACTTTTTTTTAGCTCTTAAAAAGTAAAAATATGTTGTCACTTTTACGAATATTTTTTTACAATAAATTTCTATAAATTTTTATGGCATGCAAAACATATATGTACAAATTTTACAAAAATGCCACCTAAAACACAGTTTTGAAGTAGATTTTTCCTTAACACTGTTTTTTTTTTTTTTTTTTTTTTTTTTTTTTTTTTTTTTTTTTTTCATTTTACGGAAACTACCTCCATTTTGACACTTTCTAACATGGTCTAAAAGTGTTTACGACTTCAGCCTGTCTGTATACCGGATGCCGAGTGCCTGGGGTCTGCCGTCTGTTTGTCCGTGTTTCAACTTGAGTAAATATAGTAGGATTCATACGAAAATAACTTACGTTATTGAGTTTTGCCATAGCATGTGCGGCATTGAAAATGCGCCAGGTAGCAATTATAGCTGAATCACAGGAGCACTCATAAGGAGACTTTACATTATGGTTAAAGGAGGAAAAATAATTTCTGGTGTATTTTTATAATGTTACATAATTTTAAATGTAATGAAATTTACATGCATTTTTAAGGTTCACAAGAACATGGTTACCATTGAATAAATTAAGTGTAGTACTTATAGTGTGCGTACAGGGAGCTCAAAAGTATTTCAATATATCATACTCTGTGAAGAAAAACCATTTGCAGCGCATTTTGATAATGTTATTTTATTAAGGTTATTTTAATAATATTGAAATTGATATCAGTTTCTGAAATGCACTAAAACAGGATTTCTAAAGAAAATGGGGTGAAAAGATTTAATTTATTTACAAGATTACAAGATCACCATACATTTACAAGATCACAGAAAAATATAATAGTCCACGGGGAAAAATATTCTCAGCGTATTGTAATTGCGTTGCACTATTTCAAACATGATGAAATTAATATACTGAGATTAATCAATACAATGATAAATACTGAAATTTACTACAATATGCTTGCAGTTAAGTATCATTTGCATCACATTTGTTGTTCATTTACACAGACGCATAAAAGATTTTGGACCTGTGTCCAGATCTCAGATATTGTATCCAAAGTATGGTCTATTAGAAAAGAATGCTGAAGAGCTTTTACAATTATCGTATGTATTTTAAGGAAAACTAATGCATCCTGAAGTTCAGCTACATTTAGTATAATAAGAGATGTTTGTAGAATTTGAATAAATCATGTATCGGACTATACAATAAACTGGATATATGGTCACCTGTGCAATAGCGATTCCCGGAAATATGAATTCAATAATTTTAATCGGGTTTTTTGCTTGAATATTTTAAGCTAAATATGCGGTCGTATAAATATTTGCACGTAGTATACAGAACTCTAAAAAAGAATCCAAGTAAGTTTCTGTCTATTATTAGAAATTGCTAAAGGTGAATTTTAATCTTCGTTACACTTTTTCTAACTAAGCAAAATTTTAACATTGTATTTAGAATATTTACAAACACATAGATCATATACACAGCTGAAGAAAAGAATGTCCCCGTGAAGTTATGCATTATGGAAATGTTGGATATTTTTTTTTATTACCTAGGTTTAACTCATGATTTTTCTTTCTTTGATATGGAATTCTGAAATACACTACAACATGATTTGTGTACAAATGGGGTGCGTTACAGTTGTTCTACAGTATAAGTGATTGCAATTTCATTTTCGCGATTGCTCATATTATCTAACACATTTCCATTTTATTTGACCGAGTTCTTTAAGTCCCCCATAAAAAAACTACTGCATAGCCTCCTATAAGATATGTGTTATATATTTTTTAAATTATTATTAATGAAACGTTTTGTTTAACTAAAGCGTTTATCTTTTTTTTAATGCTACGTGAACGACGTCACGGGTAACAGCTAGTTTATATTATAAATGTGAAAGTGTGTCCGAAAATTGGAATGAACTTGGCTTCAAAACGGATGGATTAATGTCTTTGAATTTTTGTATATAGATAGATTATTGGTCTGAAATGAACATAGGCTAATTTTTATTTATTTTATTCAAATATTTTTCTTAATAATTCAACATTTCACTATTTTTCATACAGAATAAATTGAAAATTTTTCCATAATATTTAATCATCTTTCTTTTTTCGTTGCCAAAAAATAAAAAAACCGGAATAAATATTTCTCTTCTCTAATTAATTTTCAACTGAAAGATTTTCACGTGATAAAAGAAAATGAAATAAACAAATGGACCCTATTCTGTTTTTCGGTTCGAGATTAAAAACCGCGATTTTACCAATTGTGATGTCAGAGGAATACTGTTTTTCTTCTGATATCACGCAGACGATTATATAAAATTTCTTTTACACTTAGAAGACTTCACAAGAATAGAACTTCAAACTTTACAAGAATATGAATATTTTAGTAGTTTTTCTATTCCAGATATTAATCCGTAATAAAATTGAACCTTTTTCTTTCTTTCGGTTCGAGGCTATAAAATTCAACTTTTTACCAATTGTGACGTCACAGGAATACTTTCCATTAAGAATTTTAAAAATATTAATGTAACGTCATATCTGAAACAAAGTATAAGTTTTTAAATTTTCAAAAATTCTATTTTTTTTTATCGTTTTATGGAAACTACCCCTTTTTTGACACTTTCTAACATGGTCTAAAAGTGTTTACGACTTTAACCTGTCTGTATACCGGATGCCGAGTGCCTGGGGTCTGCCGTCTGTTTGTCCGTGTTTCAACTTGAGTAAATATAGTGGGATTCATACGAAAATAACATACGTTATTGAGATTTGCTAAGTAGCATGAGCGGCATTGAAAATGAACCAGGTAGCAATTATAGCTGAATCACAGAAGCACTCAAAAGGAGACTTTACATTATGATATACGGCGAAAAAATCATTTGTGGTGTATTTTGATAATGTTACATAATTTTAAATGTAATGAAATTCACATGCATTTTTAAGGTTCACAAGAACATGGTTACTATCGAATATGTTAAGTGTAGTACTTATAGTGTGCGTACAGTGAGCTCAAAAGTATTTCAATATATCATACTCTGTGAAGAAAAACCATTTGCAGCGTATTTTAATAATGTTATTTTATTAAGGTTATTTTAATAATATCGAAATTGATATCAGTTTCTGAAGTGCTCTAAAACAATATTTCTGTAGAAAATGGGGTGAAAAGGTTTAACATTCTTTTACAAGATAACAGAAAAATGTTCGGTAATATAAAAGTCTACGGGGAAAAAATATTCCCAGCGTATTTTAATTGCGTTGCACTATTTCAAACATGATGAAATTAATATACTGAGATAATTAATATAATGATAAATACTGAAATTTACTAATATGCTTGCAGTAAAGTATGATTTGCATCACATTTGTTGTTCTCTGTCACATTTACAGAGACGCATAAAAGATTTTGGACCTGTGCACAGATCTCAGATATTGTATCCAAAGTATGGTCTATTAGAAAAGATTGCTGAAGAGCTTTTTCAATTATAGTATGTATTTTAAAGAAAACTAATGCATTCTGAAGTTCAGCTACATTTGGTATAATAAGAGATGTTTGTAGAAATAAATCATGTACCGGACTATACAATAAACTGGATATATGGTCACCTGTGCAATAGCGAGTCCCGGAAATATGAATTCAATAATTTGAATCGGGTTTTTTGCTTGAATAATTTAAGCTAAATATGCGGTCGTATAAATATTTGCACGTAATATACAGGACTGTACAAAAGAATTCAAGTACGTTTCTGTCTATTATTAGAAATTGCTAAAGGTGAATTTTAATCTTCGTTATACTTTTTCTAACTAAGCAAAATTTTAACATTGTATTTAGAATATTTACAAGCACATAGATCACATACACAGATGTAGAAAAGAATGGACCGGCGAAGTTATGTATTTTGGAAATGTTGGATATTTTTTTTATTACCTAGGTTTAACACATGATTTTTCTTTCTTTGATATGGAATTCTAAAATGCACTACAACATGATTTCTGTACAATCGGGGTGCATTTTCAGAAAGAATCACGTTTTGAGCACCAGTCTTGGCGAATTGGCGAAAGCGAGAACGTTCAGCTAGCTGCATCGCCAAACGCCAATCGTCGTTTTGTTTTGATTTTCAAATCCGAAATCATTTTAATCTGAAAAAGCTCTTTATTTTAAACTATGTTTTATTTGTAAACAACGGTGAATAACATTTCCTCACATTATATTCTTTGCTTCATAACATTTACGGAAAAACAAATGAACAATAAGCACGATCTCTTTGCAGAAGAAAGGGTTGCTATTCGCTAGGCGTTTGACGTCACAAACAAGAAAGGTTGCATAGCATTGACTTCATCTCCGCGCCAATCGTTGTTCTGGCGATAAGGTGCTCAAAACGTGATTCTTTCTGAAAATGCAATCGGGGTGCGTTACAGTTGTTCTACAGTATGAGTGGTTGCAATTTCATTTTCGCGATCGTTAATATTATCTAACACATTTTTCATTTATTTGACCGAGTTCTTTAAATCCCCCCCCCACCCCCCCCCCCCCAAAAAAAAAAAAAAAAAAAAAAAAAAACTACAGTATAGCCTGGTATAATATATGTGTTATATATATTTTAAATTATTGTTAATGAAACGTTTTGTTTAATTAAAGTATTTATCTTTTTTTTTATGCTACGTGAACGACGTCACGGGTAACAGCTAGTATTTAATAATTGCTTATTCTGAACAAAGAAATACTGTTTTAAAGTAATTATGCAACTTTAAAGTAAACTTGGTAAATTGTCAATTTATTTAATATATGAATTATTTTTGTTTCTAAATATTTCTTTTTTTAAAAATACAAGTACTCTAAGGACTGTAGCCTGTTATTATTAAAGCAATTTCGCGCAGGTTCTGAGATTTTATTACTAATTTTAGTTATAAGAGAAAAGAAATTTTGAATCAAAATTTTATCGCTATTAATCTATTGTTTTATATTGATATTACCGTAAAAACACCAATAGATCTAAAAGAATTTCAGTAAAATTTCAAGTTCATAAGTAGTTTGAAGTTCATTTTCAAATTTTCATGAGGATGTCTTTATTTCATTTAATAATTTTACTTTATTTGCAGTTGTTCATGTATTTTAATCTGATTTTATTTTTTAAATAATTTTTGAATGTTTTGTAACATTTTTTGCGTTTCGTTTTGTCTATATATTGTTCGTAAATGTTGAAAATTGCTTGTAAATTTGTATTCTTATATTATTTTGAAGGTAAAAATGAAATAAAAAAGTTTTAATCTAATATAAAATTAATTTTATTGCGTTTTGAATAATACTTAACAGTGGACCACTGTGCTCCGCTTCCGGAGCACACTGGTCTACTTTATGAATATATACAAATATTATAAAAAAAGAATTTGAAATTATACTCTGAAAAAATTCTGAGGCATGTAGAAATGCTTAAGAAATATTCAAGAATACTTTAGACAGATTAACCCGCGAGAACTCGCACCGGGTATGACATGCCCTATCCATTTTCATTCACCACTTTTTTCAGTTTTTTCTTATTGGATTATGCCAGAATTCCCTGTAGCTGTATCCAAACTCACATTTTTTCACCAGGGGAAAAACTAGTTCTTTTCTAAAAATAGATTTTGAGAAACAGGTATCGTGGGGTATCTCATACCCGTGCTAGTTCTCGCGTTAGTCAGATCATTCCATGTTTCATACTCATCAAATAACAATAATGTAATTATGTTGCCTACAATGCATACTGATGATAAAATAGACGAATCTAGCACAGAATTGAAAAAAAAACAGCTATCATCATGTTTTATAATTTTACAAAAGGAGCTGAGGACGTTGTCGATGAAATGACTATACAGTATACACTTCAGCAAGAACATCAAATCGTTGGCCAATGGCTATTTTACTTTCAGTATTGAATATGGCTGCAAGGGACAAGATTCTTTCGATATCTAAGAAAAACACGGAAACACAATTCAGAAACAGACGTTTCTTTTTTAATACACTAAGTCTCGTTCTTTCAGAACAATACAGAAACCGTGAGCCTGAAAGATAAAACAACTTGTCCAAGTATTTCTAAGAAACTGGAAATCACTAATAGTGTACAGTTTGCAAAAAAAATCAAAGCTAATTTTAAACGATGTGCATATTTTAAATGTAATAAGGACAGAAAAACAAGGTTTATGCACCAAAAATGTCAAAAAAGTCTCCATGTTAAACATCAGTATGTAGTTTGTCATAATTGTCTTTAAACATGTAAGTATGCGTTACTAAATCCCCTAAAACTCTTTAATGCATTATTTTGTATTATTTAAGTAAATAAAATTTGCTTATAAACAATATTAATTGATATTTCAATAACAGAAATGAACTAGGGTATGAGATACCCGGCGTGAGTTCTCGTGTTCGAAAATGGGTGCGAGTTCTCGCGGGTTAAATTTACAATTAAAGTGAAAAACGTAAAATGCAAAAGTGGATAACTGTGTACCAGTCTCCCCTACATGTCTTTTAAAACTTTCAGAAAATAAAAAAGTCTCTATTAATAGAGTCTGGGACACAAAAATCTTCTTTTTTATACAGTGCATTATTTTTTCTGCTTTTAGTGAAATTTAAATCATGTGTCTATCTAAAATAAAGCAGAAAATATTAATTTTAATATTTTGGGTTGTTTGTAAAATACAGCTTTCAAGTAAATGTACTCGTTGTGGAAACGAGTTTTCTGAAAAATGCGTTTTTCTTCATGATTGGTTTTTATCCATTTATTTTATTTAAATTGTTATAACTCAAGAACATATATAAGATCAATGGCTAAAACTTGGAACATGTATTTTTCATTTGATTTACTTTATTTTCTGTTTCGTAAATATGAAGAAAAAAATAAGCTACATTTTTTTTCAAACTTTTAATTTTAATTTTTATTTAAATTCATATTTTTAAAAATGCTGAATTAAAATTATTGCTTATATATTTATGTTTAGTTATATGACTAAAATGAAATACTGCATATAATGTTTCAAGTTACAACGATTTAAGCTTACCCCACTTTTTAATAAATAAAAAAAAATAACTTTTATTATGTGATTTTATTGACTAATGCTGTTGTTCACCATCACAAAAAAATTCAAAATTTTAACTCAAAAAATAAAAATTGTCCATAATTCCCTTATTAAAATATTTCTAATTATAAACAACTTTATGAGGTACTTTATGTAACATAAAATTATAAAAAATAAATTAAAAATGAAAACTTCTCCATCAAATTCATGTCAAAATAGATATTTAAGTAGCGTATCCAATTTACTATTACATTTATTTACGATTACTATTTTTGTTCCCTTTTACTATCCATTTTACCATATCTTTCATAAAAAGTTTGATGGGACAATTTTATAGACAGAGGGATGATAGAAGAAACATTTCAATTTTAATTACACTAATGAAGGCACATATTTTCAAAACTTTAATTAAATTTTTTCTGTTATTATTTCGAAGTTTGCTTTTAACGAATGCATTATAATTTACTTTACTTTTCTTTAAAATAGTAATGCAACAAGTTTTATGATATTAGTATCTACCTTAATATTTCAAATTTGCTGAAAACATATCATTTTTGTTTACACTAAGTTATTCTCGTTCTTTGGCGTTGTTTGTTATTTCTTCTAATTAATCTTTTGTAGATAATGGAAATTTAAAATATGAGAGTTAAAGTGTAGGATTGAAAATATTCAAAGGTTAAAGAAGCATGAGAAATAAAGAGATATGAATAGCGTAATAAGTGACTCATCTATATAAATATATGCTTAACATTATTTCGGAAATCACACTGAGCTAACTAAGACAGTTTGACGAAACTTTCTTATATTTTTAACAATGTTTCTTAGTTAACGAGATTTTAAAATCTGAGAGTTAAAGATATGTAACATTCAATACTATCCTGTCAAAACAAGACTGAAAAAATTAAAATTTTCCAGAATATACCACTTTTTAGGTTTATTAGAGCGACACCTCATGTCAGCAATGACGTCATCATCGAGACCTTAAAATTAATACTACTTTTTTTTAAAATTAAAAAACTTTCAATGAAGTTTCAAGGACAGTCTCTGTCGTATGAAATGCTGCTTCAAACGCCACTAGGCACTAAAACGCTAGAGTTGGAAAAAAATGGAAACGGTCCCTAGCGATCCACGCAGGGGATAATAACTTCTTTCCATGCTCTAAAACTTCAAGAAGAAATCCATCAGCTGTCACTTAAAGAAGAATTCCTTGGAAAAATTCTTATTTTTCACTAGATTGAAAGAAATTTTTATCTAGAATCGGCTTTACCCCAGACGCCATACAGCTTTCTGTATATAATGTACAGTCGCGATTCCAGCTTTCCTACCTAACTTTTTATTATTAATTGTTTATTTTGTATACATTATTTAGATTTCTTTTTACTTTCCTTTTGTAATTAATTTAATTATTACTGGGTACTCTACCTTTTTTCAAAAATTTTAGTGATTTTGGATATTTTTGTAGTTACTCCCATCTTCTGAGGATAGGCCCCATTTTCCTCATTTCCTAATGGCACAGAGGTGCTTACCTACTGTACCTCAGCTATTTAAGACTTGCTTCTCTCTCAGTTTGGCTAATTCTACCGTCAAACGCTGGCATGTTCTGTTGTTGTTTGTGGGTTAGCCATGCAGTAAAGGGTTATTTTCATGATTTTAACCGCGCCCAAGCTGTTATTGGGGACTCGTGGTGATTAACTCTCCGCTGGCAAAAGTCGCAAAATTTCTCATCACAATTTTAGTTAATTTTAGCAGTCTTTTTAAACTTTAACTTAAATTTAGATCGTATCAGGAACCTAAATACTTTGTTTTCTGGAGTTGTGGTCCTGTTATGGTGTTCCAAAGAGTCTTATTCAAGACTAAGGTCTGCGAGCACCCTGGAAATCTTCAAAGGTGAACTATATTTAAGTGACTATCACTCAAAATTAATGAGCTATGCGGCCACTTTTTTATTCCAGTTTTTAGTGATAGCTGTCGGGCTTGGCTACCTTTATGCTTTGTCTTTCCTGTGCTCTTTGGTACCATACTATTTTTTTTTTTTTTTTTTTTTTTTGGCCTACGCCATCTGGTGAAATAACATCGAAATGCGGGGCAACCAAAATTTTTTGGATGCCCTATGCGTCCTCTTTTTGGAGGTTAAACTTAACTCGTGCTTCCAGCTCTGGAATGATCTTAGGATCTCCACCAGAATTCACAAATTATACCATTTTGATGTGCATTGTTTTGAAATTCATTTCTTATGTTCACTTCTCAATTTAGATGGAGGTTACGCGTAGCGGATCATGCTGCATTGGCAATCTTTAAGCACCGCAATGCCATGTCATGTCATTAAATGCTATCAGTGATTTAAAAAATATGGGAAATAATGAGAAATAAATAGCGTAACTAATGAATCCTCTATATAAATGACATTTAGTATAATTTAGGAAACAGTATTGAGCTAAATAAGATTCTTCGACTTTGCTATAAGATTAAAAACTACAAATATAAACTTTATCAGACACGAAACATCTGACTTTAAAGTTTTTTCAGATTAAAACAAAACATTGATGCTTCAGGCATTATATTGTATTGATATATGTTGCATTTGAGTGCATGTTAATTAAGACAAATAAGATTTACAAACATATCAAAAAAGTATAAACCTCCCTCTCAATATAAGGAATTTTTATTATTATATTTTTTGTTTATACGATTTTTGATGAAGTAGAAATAAGAGACTGTGCTTAAGATCTATTAATCTTTATAGAAAGGATATAAATTCTTAATTCGCCTTAAAAAAACATTTCTTTCAAAACGCATAAATCTAGAAAATGTTTCTAAAGGGTCAATCCATTTCAAGTGGTCCAGCACTGGTCGCTCGACTATTTTTTAAAAATCTGAAATTTTTTGTACAACAACCCTAACATGATAGAAGTTCAAAATGACCGTTATTTTAATTCTACTATTTTTTGTTTGTGCATAGCGGCCATCTTTGTTTCATCGTGTGCAGCGATTTTCTCAGATACTAGGATACACAAAATTGTAAATATCTCGTCTTCTATTTTCCCAATTGAAATCGGGTTTGCAGCATTTTGTTCAGAATAAAATAGGCTAAACATACAGTGTAAGAAAAAGTTTGAAAAATAAATTTTTACAGGTGAAATTTTAGCACAAAATGTACGATTTTTTCCAAAATCTATCCGTTTGCAAGAGGAAAATTTTCATGCAAGGGAAACTGTCAACCTTGCACGATTTTTTCTACAAATAAGTCAAAAGTGCGTGTACTGATACACCAAGTCCCAGATCTGGGAGTTAATTTCCCTTTGCGAAAAAAATTCCGAAATTCGTCAAAAATTTCAAAAATCGCACTTTTTAGGCTTTGATATCTCTGGTGGGGCACGAGATAAAAATCTGAAAATTTGGCCTATGATAGTATCGTGTAGTAGCGTTATGTACAAAAATGTTTAAGAAGGAGATTTGACTACAAGCTGAGATATGACATGGAAAATATGCGAAAACAATAATACTAAACTATTGTAAACCTACTATGTAATTGTTCAAAAAGACTGTCAATCTTGCACAATCTATTCTACAAATAGGTCAAAAGTGCGTGTACCCATACACCAAGTCCCGTATCTGGGAAATGATTTCTCTTTCCGAAAAAAATTCCGAAATTCGTCGAAAATTTCAAAAATCGCACTTTTTAGGCTTTGATATCTCTGGTGGAGCAAGAGATAAAAATCTGAAATTATGGCCTTTGATAGTATTTTGTAGTAATGTTATGTACAAAAAATTTCAAGAAGGAGATTTGACTACAAGCTGAGATATGACATGGACAATATGTGAAAACAATACTGCCAAACTATTGTAACATACTATGTAATTGTTCATACCTCCAAAATTTTAAATTAATTATTTATGGTACAAAGTTAAATGTTAGTTACAAATATCTTTTTCAAATGCTTCTGTGTGATTTAAACAATTCAGAATGTATGCTAAGCCAATACACTATTTGTCCAGATGAACAAATCTACTAGAAATGCTACTGCAACAATTTTACTCGGAACACATTTCAGAAAAAGTAAATTACTGGCAATGAATTGCAACTGATCGAGTTGACATGGCTTCAATTATTAAACCTAGAGAATTTCATTAAAGTTAACAAGGGATGACAAGACTTGGGGGGCTTCAAATAAAATTTTTAGAAAGAACAGCCTGATGGACTGATAACAGTAACTGGTCGAACTCATAGCATCTCTCGCAAATATTGTTAAGCTCTTTGTTGAGCATATATAGTATTTTGTAAATTAAATGCTTATTATTTAACTGTTTTCAACAAACGATATTTTCTGGGTAAATATTGTAATAAAAGAGACTAATCTCATTTCTCCCAATGTACTCGTAATAGCATTTCTTAACATTTCTTTAATCACCGTATCTCAGCTTGTAGTCAAATCTCCTTCTTGAAATTTTTTGTACATAACACTACTACATAATACTATCAAAGGCCAGAATTTCAGATTTTTATGTCGTGCTCCACCGGAGATATCAAAGCCTGAAAAGTGCGATTTTTGAAATTTTCGACGAATTTCGGAATTTTTTTCGGAAAGAGAAATCATTTCTCAGATATGGGACTTGGTGTATGGGTACACACACTTCTGACCTATTTGTAGAAAAAATTGTGCAAGGTTGACAGTCTTGTTGAACAGTTACATAGTAGGTTTGCAATAGTTTGACAGTATTGTTTTCACATATTTTCCATGTCATATCTCAGCTTGTAGTCAAATCTCCTTCTTGAATTTTTTTGTACATAACGCTACTACACAATACTATCACATGCCAAAATTTCAGATTTTTATCTCGTGCCCCACCAGAGATATCAATGCCTAAAAAGTGCGATTTTTGAAATTTTTGACGAATTTCGGAATTTTTTTCGCAAAGAGAAATTAACTCCCAGATCTGGGACTTGGTGTATGAGTACACGTACTTTTGACCTATTTGTAGAAAAAATTGTGTAAGGTTGACAGTTGTTCTTGCATGAAAATTTTCCTCTTGCAAACGGATAGATTTTTGAAAAAATCGTACATTTTGTGCTAAAATTTCACCTGTAAAAATTTATTTTTCAAAATTTTTCTATCACTGTATATTTTGTTTATTTTATTCTGAACAAAATGCTGCAAACCCCATTTCAATTGGGATAATAGAAGACGAGATATTTACAATTTTGTATATCCTAGTATCTGAGAAAATCGCTGCACACGATGAAACAAAGATGGCCGCCATGCACAAACAAAAAATAGTAAAATTAAAAGAACGGTCATTTTGAACTTCCGTCATATTAGGGTTGTTGTACAAAAAATTTCAGATTTTTTAAAAATGGTCGAGCGACCAAAAAAATATTTTCTGGACCACTTGAAATGGATTGACCCTAAATTAAAAATATTTTTAAATAAACTTTTTTTTAATTCCGAATAAACGTCAACTTTTCCCTGTTTTCATCAACCCCTTTTCAAAAAAGACTTATTAAAATTAATCCTAAAAATATACTTATTCAAAACATAATTCTTTTCTCTTTTTTCTCGCGTTTCATTTTTATTACGTATCAATAAATTCATTTCTTTTTTCCCTTTTTTAATGAAATTCTCGTTTGTGGAATGCATTCAAATTTTAACTACTTTCGATTATTAAAGAAGTTAAATAACAATCTTTTCAATAAAATCACCATTTGCGGGATATATTCAGGTCCACTTCTTTGATATCGACGTCAGATATTAAAATACAGTTTGCATACTGATTTGGTGCTATAGAATGTTAAAAAAAAAAAATCATTTTTCCGTAAGGAAATTTTAACATGGAAGGAGTGAGTTAGTTCGGAGTAAATGATCGGGCAGTTGTTACATGATATATGTGGGAGATGAAGTCGCCCGCATCATTTGAAATAGAATTAGAATTAGATTCATTTTGCCGGTCAAATTAGAGCATTTCCCTCTCCATATGAGTGCATTTATATAAAATATTCTGGAGTTGCCAACGTTTAATTTTTTATAAAGCCTTTATATTCTTTTATTTTTTATTTCGCTTGCCACGAATCTTGTGTTGAACAGGGATATCTTTCGTCTTTTTACTCAAACGACATAAGCTACGATATTTAGATTTACAACTGGAAAAGTAATTGCTTAATTTTACAAAATCGTGTTATGAAGTAAAAAACTGAAACATGTTAAAATGCGTTTTTTCTGTGTTGGAAAACTAAATACAATGTGTCATCGTATTTCATTCAATATCCTATGTTACATGTTTTGATGGGCCTAATGTAATAAACCCACTTTTAATTATTTTTTCCTATTTCTGAGAAAACGTAAAACTTCATATTAGTTATAAAATGGGATCTGAAAATATTTTATTTCTGTTCTCATCGATTTAGAAGTGAAATTGGTAAATAAATTTATTTTTTATATCGAAATTTTAAAATTTATTGAAAAGTGTACAGATAAGCAGCGGAAAAAGACAATGCCTAAAGTAGTGTCGGGTAGAATATATTTAAAAAGAAATTACAGTTTAAATTACATTATGATCTACCCACAATATAATTAATTAACAGGTAATGCATTGCAAAGTGATTTCCATAACTTTTGAAAGGCATAATCTGATTATCGTGTAACGGATAACAAATCATTTCTCATTTTATCTTATAAAGTTTAATTGGATTAATCTGTATTTAATTACAAGCTGATTGAGATTACATTTTTGATTATATATTTCAATCAGCTCTAAATGTATTACAAGATGATTCTGATTTTCTGATATTTTTTAATTGCATATTTCAATTAACTTATATTTGGTTACAAGAAGATTCTGATTCCATTTTTTTCTAATTACATAATTCAATTAACCTGTATTTAGTTACAAGATGATTCTGATTACACTTTTAATTGCATAATTTTGTGAATGTGTGATTGGTTGCAAGCAATTCTAAGTACTCCGTTAAAAATATATTTTAAATTAAATTTTAATGTTTTACAAGTTAATATCAATTACGTTTGTCCAGAATACAATTTGGTAAACGTGTAGTTTATAACACTAAATCTAATTAAAATTCTAGGAAATGTATTTAAATTAAATCGCACTCAATTAAGAATTAATTCTAGATGCTTTTATAAAATTGATATAAAAGTTGCTTGTAATTCGTTGCAAGATAATCCTAGTTACATTTCTAAGAATGTAACTAAATTTATGAGTAACTAATTATATGTTAACAAGTATTAATTTGTAATGTTATTGAAATGTAATAGAATTTTTTTAATAGAATTGTATATTTACTAATTATCTAACTATTTTTACGTAACGACCTATTTTTTAGAAACGTTGTTCTTGCTTATTTTTTAATAAGGTTTTCAATTCAGGCTTCAAAATTCTCCTCTACAGAGTGTAATACACCGATTTTAATTTGCTCGTTGTTGAATAATGTGAAACAAACAATTTAATTCAAATGCTTTAAGTGATAAATTAAAATAACATAAAAAGATTATAGCTTGACATGTTTCATTGCTCTTAAGGCAACATTTTCATAAGCAAATAAATGATAAAAAGAAATTTCGCGAAATAAACAGAAAAACACAAATCACGTGAACATGAGCATATAAAAATAAAACTGGAAATAAAAATGAATAAAAAAAATTGTGAGCGTGAAATATTACAAATTATTGTCTTAAAAACCTTTGAAGCATTTCCTTCCATATTGGAAGGAAATGCTTCAAAGCAATATCCATAGTTGCAAAACCGTCTGCTAAATTAAAAATCTCAATGTGTTGGAAAATTGACCCAATAGAACCACATCAAATATCTGGCGTATATGAAATACCATTCACAAAACAAGATGGAAGAAAACAATATTACATTGGTGAAACAAGTAGAAAACTCAAAACTAGAATTAAAGAACATATAGCAGACATCAAATACAATAGGAAAACTACAGCCCTCTCAAGATTATATAGCAAAGAACCATTACAAATAGATTTTAAAAATAGCAGAATAATATACGCTTCTAGATCATATTTTCCATCAATCATAAGAGAATCAATAGAAATCTTCATACGTAAAGAAAATGTTTGCAATGAATTTGCCTCTATGGAGCTACCTAAAATATGGAAGGAAATGCTTCAAAGGTTTTTAAGACAATAATTTGTAATATTTCACGCTCACAATTATTTTTATTCATTTTTATTTCCAGTTTTATTTTTATCTGCTCATGTTCACGTGATTTGTGCTTTTCTGTTTATTTCGAGAAATTTCTTTTTATCATTTATTTGCTTTTGAAAATGTTGACGTAAAAGCAATGAAACATGTCAAGCTGTAATCTTTTTATGTTATTTTAATTTATCACTTAAAGCATTTAAATTAAATTGATATTTTAAAGTGATGTTTATATTATATGTCAAACAAACAATTTGAATAATGTGAAACAAAAGGTAAATCAATCTATTGATATTAATAAAATAAATAAATTTTGATGCATTGCATTCAATGAAAGTTATATATATTTAACAGCAAACTAGAAAAATCAAAGTATTTTTTGGATGTATAAATATATTTTAACAAATCAAAAATAAGTAAATAAATTGAATTATAAAACAAACCTTTTAAAGCCACATAATGGCATCATTTAAATATCATACCATATCTTTTAAAACTTATATTTAGAATTTATGAGAGTGTAGATGAAAAAGCATCCGTGTTTAAAGTTTTATACATCTTTTAATGTTTTCACTCTACAATTGCTATAAGGAAAAGAACAAAAATAAAATAATGAAACGAATAATACAAGTATATATATTTAATTAATTCCATGGTGTCACTCAAAATTTTGTATCATTATTTTTAAAATCCATATTTAAAATTCTTAGAGCAGTAGGATAAACTGCTGTGTCATTTAAATTTTATATCAAAGCTTTAAAAAACTTATATTTTGAATTTATGGAGGTGAGGATGAAAAAGCACCGATGAATAAATTTTTATACATCTTTTCATATTGAAAATAGCTTTTCCACATGCAATTAGAATTAGAATAAAAATAAAAGGATGAAACAAATAATACAAATATATATTTTAAAATTAATTTTATCACTCAAAATTTGATATCATTATTTTTAAAATCCATATTTAAAATTTTTAGAGTCATTAAAAAACTGCTGCGCCAAAATTGTTAATCCGTTAAAGGTTTTTTATGCCAGTACTTTTTTTAGGTTACTGATTGAAGGATAAATACACACACACACACACATATATATATATATATATATATATACCTATACTTATGAGATTTGATGCAGTATTTAAAATGAAACAATCGAAAAAATGACATTTTCTTAAATTTTTTAAATAAGAAATACTCTATATTTATAGGTTTTATTTCAAAAATAGATGTAATTAAAAATAGCAGAAAAGGAAATCATTTCCTAGCAATTGCAACAAAAAGTTTCCTTGTTTTCTTTTTTAAAATTAAAATTGAAGTTTATTTTTAAGTCAGTTTCCAAATCCTAAATTACTTTCTAACACATTTTTTGAATTCATTTTCTTCCCAAAAAATCTGCTTGTTGCATTGTTAATCTTCAAAACGATAAGTTTTTAAAAGGTTTTATATGCAAAAAAGCACACATTCGATGCTTAAAATATTATAAAATGTAAATAAAAAAAATGGAGGATGAATTTACGAATGGAGGATGAATTAATTCTTAATCTAGAGATTATGTGGTTTAAGTAATTATATACAATGTATGTAATTGTTTGTAAATAACCTTAGAGTGGACGAAAAAACAATGTCAAACCTATGAGTCAACCACTAAAATCGGGTTTTTGGGTTTATCAACCAACATATGATTTAGCAAAATTGATTGCCTCTTAATATGCGGACTGCATTTTAACTAATTGTAGATTTTCAACCGTTAACTCTAGGAGGTGATTGTCTGTACATCCGCCTCTCGGTCGATAACATACGAAACAGCTCTTTTCGCTTTAAGAAATAAAATAACTTTCAGTCTCATGCATTAAAATTCAATGAGAAATCTAAAATTCATCTGTAAATGTGATAAAATATGTATTGTCAAAAAAAAAATTCTTCTGAGTCTTTTACAATAACACCAAGATAAATAAAATCATCTATTTATTGATCTCGTTTAGCTGCTATTGAAGACAGTTAATTAAAAAGTCAAAGCTGCAGCAACTTATAATTCTGCTTGAAACATGTAACACGTCAAAAGTATAAAATTAATTGAGAATAAAAAGAGGCCAGGGTTGCTACGCTTTACAGATTTTTCCAGATGTAATATCATTATTTATTTATAGAAAAATAAATGCAGAATAAAAGGTTGAAATTTCAGCATATCTAATAGAGATTTTCTATAAAAAATACTGGTACTAAAGAATATCTTGGTCTGAAAATTCCCTGATCTGTATTAACCCTTGGAGACTCGGAATTTGACCGAGCTGGTGTCTCTAGGTTACTGATTCATCTTACAATAAATACATCGGTGCCACAGAAAATATAGGCCAAGGTTACTTTTCTAACAGAAATAATGAAACTGTGTAAATTAATTCAATTATGAAAAACTATCTAATTTTTCACAATATGACAAAAAAAAATAAAGACTAGTTATTAAATGCAAAAATTGACAAAGGACTAATCCTTAACAGCAGTAAATGACTAGCCACGGCTAATCAGATATTCTAAAGACGTTTTAAAATCTGAAGCTCTTCGATATAGTTTCGGTACGTCACAAAATTAAAAAGGAAACGATATTTAATAATTTAAGTATACAAATTCATCTACTATACTATATTGTACTAAAAAATATCTCAATATTTTTAAAATGCAATAAAACCTTGTACGAAGAACTTTGAATTACTTTTAGCACGAACAATTTCAATTTGCTTGTCCTGTTTTATATAATGTATTTATATTTGGGTAAGACGAACTGTTTTTAAAACAAATAAACAACAAAAAAAAATACGTTTGAGTGATTGCGATTATGCTATTAATCTAATACGGATAATGTATTAAATCCAGCGATAATGTATACGGAAAATGTATTAAATCCAATATCAATACGGATAATGTATTGCATATTGGATTTGTATACATTCGTAACAATAATTAACGCTAGAACAGCCGGGAATTCCACTAAGGTTTTGTAAAATATTTCAAACCAAAGTTTTTATTTAAAAATATTAAACTGATTTATTTAACTTTTTTATCTGTGGTGCACGTTTAACATATTTTAGAAAGTTGTTACTGATTCGAATAGAAATATTTTTATTTGGTACCGTTCAAAATGACAGCTATGGCGGATTTTTTGCTAAAAGTAATGTGACAGAATCAGTAAATAATCAAAACAAAGAAATTTCTATTTTCGATGATTCTAGGGTCTAATTAAAATTCGGACAGATACATTTCTAAATTGTCTACCGTCTTTGATTTCTGAAAGTAATGACTGAGACCGCTAATATTGTTTATTTTGATAGTATGTTTCATAACGTAAAACAAACGATGTTTACACATGATTAGCAATTTACTATTGATACAGTCTTTATATGTATTCCTTTTACATTAAGTTATAAATGTTGCTAGGGAAATAATGATTTAGCTTAACTAAACTGGTTGGAAAGATTTTATCAGAATAATTTTTTTTTTTTTTTAATATATTATTCATTACCTGAGTAGATTAAATAGAAAAGTGATTTATGTTTGGACTAGAAAATCATAATAAATGTAGAATGTATGTAATGCTTTATTGTAAACATCTTTTCTAAACGAAATTGTGAAATTTAAATAGAATGTTCCGATATTATCACACAAACCGACAAAAAAAGAAAAAAAAAAGAATCCTGTCTATTACATAAATGTTGTCATATTCAGCTAGGTGGCGAACCCGGCTTAAGCTCAACAATCCCCACCTACATAAAAGTTGTCAAAATAACTATAGCATGAAAATACATAATTGTCTTGAAAAAAAGAAAAGAAAAGGTCTGTATTATCCCTATATGCTTTTAATTCATTGCCACTGACCAAACCAATGATAAAATGTGTATTACAATGCTTACAAAAGAAATGAATTAAAACTCCGATCATTGTTAATAGTTTCAAACAATAGTTTTTAAAGCAAACAAAATGATGACTGTTTTTTTAACATATTAGAAACACGTGTACCGTAAATATCTTTTTAATAGTTCTCCTATCATTATCCTATTGGCTCAACTTTATGTTTTTATTTATTTTCTTTTATTTAGATCATACTGTTAAAAATCTTGCAGCATTTTGTACAGTCATTTCACCGTTTTCTGAAAAAACAGTAACATAACCGTAATTTAACTCTATTCTGACCATAAAATTGGTAATAATAAGTTCAGAATAACGTAAAAAGACGGTTGTTTACTTTTTTTGTAGAAAACGGTCAAATGATTGGATAAAATGCTGCAGATTTTTAACATTGCAGGTCATGGCAAACTCGTTTATAGACGTGTGCCAAATTAAGCATTATAAATTCAGACGCAGCCCTCAAGGAAGCAATGTTATTACCATAAGTAAAATTATTAAATACCAAAATAAAATTAATAAATACCAAAAATGTAAATTTTCGTACTTCATACTTTCATTAATTAAAATGTATCTTGTTCAAAAATAAAGGAAATAAAATAGTTATCTAACTTTATTTTAACAACAATGTACTAAAATGTATCTACAAATGTGATCTTTGATTTTAATCTTTTTACTCATAAGCACTTACAATGTTTGTAAGATTAAAAGGTTTTAGCAAAAATTTTACGCTATCTTTATCACAATTCCTTCCAATTACGCCCGCAGAAGCAAACACTTCATTATTACTTCTTACTAATCTTATTAATGTATATAAGATTATTAATGTATATAATAACAGAAAATACAATGGAACGATGAATCTAATTATGGTTTTAATTTTTCATATATTATAATGGTGTTTATAATCTGCCGCATAGTATTTTATCTGAATATTTAATAAGTAATATTTTCTTGACAATTCAGTTTATCTTATTAATTTCTCAGCTGAAATAATCTTTTGATAATTTATCTATAGTTGATTAATTATTCCTCAAGTTTTGAAATTGACTGATTTTCGTATTAGATTTATTATGCAAGGTTATTTAGTATGTTAGAAAAACATATCTCAAAAGGAAAATTATTTATACGCAAAAGCTACAATAAAGAATCTAATACGATCAGCATAGAATCCAAAGAAAAAAGTAACGTTCATTCATAATATCATTTTTTATGTACTCAAATTATTTATGAAAAAAAGTCTCTCAAAGTGTAATATTTTTTACACTATCGTTTCCAAATGTCTGTAAAATTTAAACGATTTTTCGCATTCTGATTTTGATACACATACTTTCTCCCCGAATGATAATTTAAATTTTATATTACTTTATTAAGGTCAATATTCTGTCGGAAATATAAGAGTTTGGTAGGAAATTTTGCATAATAAAGGTCAAATATTACATAAAGTTCCCCATATCAAACCCTTGAATATATGTGTTTCGATCATGACTTTTGAAGATACTGACACAATTGACTGCAGCACGAAGTATCTCATCGACCCATTCCTTATGTTATTTTAGTTTCAGACTATCCAAACTATAATGTGCAGTAGCCAAAAGCTTTGCTTTCAAGATTCTCCAAATGAAAAAAAAGCATTTTCATCGATGTTTTAGAAGTTAACAGGATATTCAGAGCGAAATTAAGTTAATGTTTTCCGCTAAAAGTCATTCCAGTTGCTTGACGCGTGATAGGCTGGTGCAGAATCTCGATGGAACAAACAATTTTGCCAAAAAAGTCTTTTTGAGAAGGAATATTGAGCACTTTGTGCAAAATCTTGTCCTATGGATTGTTTTTGACATTGTACCGTGTATAAAACAAACTAAAGTAATTTTGCCATCTTCTGTGGGCCCTCTCCACACCATCAAGGATTTTCGATGAGTTAATATTTAAACATTTCTTCCCCTGTAAATTTGCAGTTGTAACATTCTGTGACAACATTCGGTCATTTTGCTTATTGAATTCCTGCTACCGTTTTAATCAAAAATATTTTTAACAATATTTCTATTTGATGTTTCATCAATTTTTGATCCAGTCCCATTTTGTGCGCGAGTAGCATTTGATTCTTTAGCAGATTATTTCAATGTTATTATTGGAATGAGCTGAATGTGATATTCCACTCAAAGTTTGTTTTTCAAAATGGTGGTCTTGAGTTTCTGTAGCGCTTCAGAATGCTTGAGACAATTGACCCTTTCCTTACAGCAATCTCAATAACAGATTTCTTGTCATGAACCTTTTGCAAAACCAGAGTTGGCCTTGGTTCGTGATCAATTATTACATATAAAAAAGGCATACTTTTTTGCCATGAATAGATAAAAGTAAATTAAAATCATAAGAAAACTCAGTAAAATTCAAAATTTAAATAAACTACAATGAAATTTTACAACTATAAAAAAGCCATCCAAAACATTCCCCACACCATGTATATCATAAATTCATTTTCAGATACTTTTTATCTTTACCTAATTTTCTAAAATCTCTTTTGCTTAAAAAAAAAAAAATAAATAAAATATTTGGACATTTTTCTCGAAGCCAATATTAAAAATTAAACTTGTTTTTAGACAAAATATTTTTCAACAGATCTTTGTATTTAATTTATTTACTTGTTGTTTGGGCTGAAATTAAATGTGAAAAGATTAAAATAAAGATGAGTTCCTTTTTGATTTATTTGTAATAACTTCGCATAGAAGAAAATTGTTTTGAGATCTCTTTTTGAATGTTTCGAATGTTTATATTTCTTTTCCATTTGCTTTTCCGTTTTCCCTTAGAAATATTACTCTACCGTCGCTTACTAACATAAAAAAGTTATTTTAAATCTTCAGTCTGTAGAATAAATCTTTTTATATCAAGGGAATCTCAATGGATGTTTCAGATAGCTCTTGAGAGAGCCCCATAATAATATTTTATATTTTTGGTTAGTCTTTTTATTATTTAATAAGTAACTATATGAGAATTTTCGTATAACATAAAACAAAAATTCATTTACAATTAATTCTATGTAATTACTACATCTTTTATATAATAGTTTTCTTTCATTTTCCTGTAAATTGTTCTTTTTATTGATTATATTTGAAATACGTGGTGCCAACTTATATGTCTCGCGGGGCCCCATCATATAATTTGATTTAATTTGATTGTAGGCATCTTCATTTACTTCTGGCCAATTAGTGTGTGGCTTTACTGCAGCTGGAATTACACATTTTTTTACGAAGCCGATACGGCCAATGATAGTAGGCCCCAATCAGACACTTGGGGCTACTATCATTGTATCCGATCGTACTAAGACTAAAGCCGTAGGTGGCCCATAATTTATGTGTTTGTTGGGTATGTTTTTTTCGAAGAGATATTGATTTAGCCAAACTTTACTCATTTTATGCATGTATTATGTTAGTCAGAGACAGTGACTTTAATATGGGTTGTAATGAGACCGAGATTGAAAATTTCGTTCATTGCAGACCTAGGAAGAAGGAAGCAGTCCCCTCCGATATGAAAAATACGCTAGGCCCGGCCAGGTGAGTCTTCAGAAAAAAGTGTCGTCTCGGTACTGGGCCTAGAATACAGATATTTTAACAGCCTCTACAAACGATAAAAAGTCTGAAGTTGTGAGAGCTAAATTTATTGATTATTTGCATTAGTTTTGTGTCGGCAAATTTGAAAAAATATTTACTGTTGAAAATATTTTTTTTAAGTTATATCATTTTTAATTAATATTTTTAATAGTTTTAAAATTAATGTTGAAAAAAAAACTTTAGAACTAAACTAAAATCAGATTTTGATCGTTATATTATAGGGAAAGAAATTGAAATCCGACAAATAATGTTTCGAGTTATAACTATTTTAATTATCCCATTTAAAACAGTACTAGCTGCTTGAAATTTGCATAAATGTTATGAGAAATTTTAGGATGTGATTTTCTTAGGAAATTACATGCCTATCCATAACAAATAAAGAATAAAAAATCAAGATTCTAACTCAAAAGATAGATTTTTTACATTTTTCCTAGACCTGTTAAAGTAACATTGTTTCTTGAATTGCGCGCATTTCAATTTTTGCCAAATCCCTTAAAACCTGATGAATTATTTTAACGGCTATAACTCTGCGAGTTTTGAAGATATTAAGATGCGATTTTATGTGTCTAACTGAGGTCTAGATAAGGAAAATTTTACTAATTGGAATTCTTATCCTATGAGGCCGTATAATTTTTTTTTTTTTTTTTGTATTTTTTTTTCAAATAGACAACTTATGGAGTTGTAAATTATTTTATCACATTTTCACCTTTTTTTATGAATTTTTGGAATTGGAAGTATGGGTGTAGGGGCAATATTAAAAGAGATAGTTTATTGTTTCGATATTTATGACTCACCCTGTATATATATATATATATATATATATATATATATATATATATATGTGTGTGTGTGTGTGTGTGTGTGTATTATAGCTCTAGAAATTTCTGCATAGCATTGTTTTATTAATTAGCGAATGGTATTCCATCTATAAAAATATATATATTCAAAAATTCCAGCAAAATCCAGTAATTTGGTAATGAGAGAATAAATACTTCAAGATGAATTGTCTCCAATATTTCAACATCTGTTATTGCTAACTTAAATTTACACTGCAACACAGTAAATATAAATATAAAATATTTATTTTAAAATACTTTCTTTTAATATTTTGTGATACACATATTGTTCTAAAATTTCGGAGTGACGAATACTAATTAAAAAACAAATAGTTCCAAAACGTTAGCAATTTGCTATAGACTAGAAAAAAAAAAAAAAAAAAAAAAAAAAAAAAAAAAAAAAAGATACACATGCCCGAAAATTAAATTTATGTTTTCGTTAATGAGTCCACACTGCAAAAAATGATTGTCAGTTTTGCAGTATAATACTGGCGTCCCAGCTGCCAGTAATATACCGTCTTCTAAATACAGTAGCAATAATACACGGCATATTACTGCTTAACGGTATATTACGGCTTGTTTTACAGTTTATTGCGGTAGATTTCACAGTATAATACGGGTAGCAAGGCTGCCAGTATTATACCGTAAAACTAACAATTATTTTTTGCAGTGCATATTTGAGATTTAAAACTTTCGAAATACTAATAATAGGAAACGATATGATATACTTAACAGAGCTATAGTAAAATTTTAATAAAGTAAATATTCAATCTTCTGTAAAAGCTTATTTCGGTCTTTTCACCGAAAACTAATTTACTGATTTTACTAAGTTCAATAACTTATTTTTAGGAAACGGCTGGAAATGAATAATAAAAATTACAGAACTATTATAAAAATGAATGCAAGTTTAAAATAGTCAGAAATTTTATTTTAAAATACTAACGACTGGGTATTTAAATTAGAAACTCTTCTAAGTTTCAGAAAAGTAAAATAACGAATGTTTAACTCTATTATAGTAATCATATACAGGGTGAGTCATAAATATCAAAACAATAGGCTATCTCCTTAAATATTGCCTATACCCATACTTAATATTGGAAAGTTTCATAAAAAAGGTGAGTTTTTTTTATAAGATATGTTCCAACTCCATGGAGGGTCTGTTTTTAAAAATATGAAAATTAAATTTTTATATGGCCCTCAGAGGATAAAGCTTCCAATTAGAAAATTTTTCCTTATCCATTCCCGAATTGAACAAAAAAAATTCCATCTTGATATCTTCAAAACTCAGAGAGTTACGACAATTTTAATAAATCGTGAGGTTTCAAGGGATCAGACACAAATTAAAATGCGTGTAATTGAAGAAACAATGTTGCTGTAATCGGTCCACGAAACATTTATTTTATTTATTTATTTATTTATAGAGTTAGAATTTTGAATGTTTTGTGATGGTTAACCATATAATTTATAAGCATTATCACATCATAAGACTTCTTAATAAAATATTTTTTTTCAAAAAATTTAGAATAAATTAAAATTGTTATAATTATAATTGTTATAACTATTTGTACTAAACTTATTGCCTGCGGTAATAAGTTTTAACCCGTTCGCGACGGCGCGCGCATTTTGAAGTGCGCATCTGAGGACGGAGCGGGGAAATTCGATTTCACCTTCTGGGCCGGAGGATTTCGCGCAGTTAAGCCTAACGCTTGTCAAAAATTCTTTAAAAATTAATAAAAAAATAACTTTCGCATGAAACTTTTTGAAATTCACATACATGGAATTTGATGTTATTTTACATATTTATTCAAAAAGTGATGTATATTGTGTGATATTTTAATTGAAAAAAAATGTTTAAATGTAAATAATGAATAGTTAATATCCTGTTTTTAGCTTTTAAAATGATATAACATGACAGAAAAATACTTACCAGGCTGTTAAATATCAACCTATGAAACATTTTGCTATAATAGAAAAACAAGCCTAACCATCTTGATATTTAATAATTTTTAACACTTTCAGTAAATAAAATGAATGTTTTACAAAAAACGATTTATTTAGAAATGAAAAATATTAAATAAAACATGCAAACAACCTGCTACTGTTGCTTTGTAACACTTATATATTTATATATGTGTGTGTGTGTGTGTGTGTGTGTGTGTGTGTGTGTGTAAGATTGGATTAAAAAAACTTAGTTTAATTTTATAATATTTTTGAAATAAAAATATATATATATAACACATAATTAAAAACAAACAAACAGTCTTGAATAATAATCAGTAATGAAGTGCAAATCAGAGTAAAAATTAAAAATGTACCTTTCTAAAATATGTTTATGTTAAAATTATTTCAGAAATAGAAAATATATTTCCATATGGTATATCGTATAATAAGGTATCTCAAATAAAAATTATTGAATAATTATGAATAAAATTTAATAATGATTTGAAACTTTCAAAACTTTCGTTGATGTTAAAATTATCTTTTAAAATCTATCTTAACATATAATCTAATATATAAGTAAGAAAAAAATCTTGAATAATAATGAATAAAGCACAATAATACTTTAAAACACTCTTTAAAACTTAAAACACTCTTTAAAAACTTTTGTTCATGTTACTAGTAATTTTTAAAATGAAATGTATACATATGCAAGCATGTAATCTAAAAC
Organism: Maratus speculifer; assembly: GCA_964019185.1. Classification (NCBI taxonomy): domain Eukaryota; kingdom Metazoa; phylum Arthropoda; class Arachnida; order Araneae; family Salticidae; genus Maratus; species Maratus speculifer. The sequence goes on along the minus strand of OZ025294.1, from coordinate 159,965,299 downwards.
ATTTTAGATAAATATATAGAATTATAGAAAAAAAAACTGGTCAGTAACGCAGAAAAATATTCTTAATTTAGCTGCACTGAGAAAGAATGTTATCAGCGTATCAGCTCCCACAATCAGGGTGTAACCCTTTTTTTCTTTCTTATTATTTTTTGTTATTATTCTTATTATTTTTGTATATTTATTCTTATTATTCTTATTATTATTTTTGAAGCACTCCTGAAATAAAATAAAAATATAAAAAAGATAAATCTTTCCTTCTACAAGAATGATTATATTAATGACGTCGGTTTTTGCCACTACGATCTGTTCGAGATAAAAGAGCGGGGAAAAAAAGCAATGAATCAGATGTTCATGTTATCATTCGTAACCTTAAATATGTTTACTAATACACTTACTTACGTTAACCGCAAATTTTTCCTTCTGAAGTTCAGTAGCATTATTTCTAATAAAGAAAAATAAAGTTTTACTAGACGCGTAAAAAGATTTATGAAACACAAAGACGTGATGAAAAAATAATCTTTTTCCCATTGTAGTATTTCCATAAAAAATTAAATTCGCGTGGATTAAAAAAAAAAGTTTTCATTAGCTTTCCTAGTTTCAAGGAAAAGTCTTCTTCCTTAATATACATTCAAATAGAATTAGGATAAATTTTTTATATGCTAAACTGTGAAAAACAAAACGTTCCGTTTGATCGGCATCAATGGTAGTTTCGCGGGATGTGAGTACAAACAGCGCCGGCATCAATTGTAGTCTCGCGGGATCTGAGTACAATCGGTGCCGGCATCTATAGTGGTCGCTCGTCCCCAAGGGGTTTAGACACTTTTAGTGAGAGTTTAATTAATATCACTTAATTTAATAACACTTCTAATAAGTGTTTAATTAGACGGTCTGGCCAATGGGTCGTGCGAGTTACGAGGTGGGCGCCAAGCTTGAGATATTGCAGACAACTAGCATATTTCAAGAAAGTTTAAAGCAAAAACCTATGCGCTTTTATTTTATGTCTAAAAGTTAAAGTATTGTCTTGGACCGACATTTAACAATGCGTAAATTTATGGTCGATCCCTAAATTGTACTTCAGATGAACTGATATCGCTGCGCTCAGGGGTATGCTTAAGTGGTGTAGGGCACGAATTTTGGAAAAATTTCGATTTTAATATCTTTTGGGGATTTGTAGATATCGAGATGATTTTTTTTTGTTGTTTTTCAATTCAGGAATGAATAAGGAAAAAATTTCTAATTTGAAGTTTTATTCTCTGGTGGCAGTCTAAAAATTTAATTTTCGTATTTTTTAAAATAGACGCCCCATGGAGTTGCAACTTATCTTATCATAAAATTCACCTTTTTTATGAAACTTTTTAATTGGAAGTATAGGTCTAGGGGCAGTATTTAAGGAGATAGCCTATTGTTTCGATATTTATGATTCACTCTGTATAATACAATCGCAATATAATTTTTTTCATGTTTAAATTAGGCAATTTTTATTGCCGCCTCAGTACTATTACTTACTTTTCTTATTTTTTATCATTTGAAATATTCCACAGTATATCTATCAAAAGTAACATAGATATAATATATTCATTTAAACCCTTATATTGTATGTATATATACCTTTAAATGTATATATACATTTAAACCCTTCGGCACGGTGGTATATCTATGAAACTGCTTAATTTTAATTCTCAAGCGCCACATTTGCACCGGAATTTCGGTAAAAAAAATTTCTGTTTATCGAATTACTGAAAAATAGCTTTATCTTTATTACAAATAAATTTGTTTTCAAATGCCGGTGTCACTCATCAATTTCAACACTTAAGCAAAGAATTTGCTCTGCGCCACAAAGGGTTCATTCATTTGATAGCTATGGTTATCAAATATATATCAAATGTTAAATTTCTGACTTATTATCAACTAGCTTTTGCCCGCAGCTTCTCTCGAGTTAAATGTAACAAACTATGTAATCGACCGTTTAAAAACTCATAGAATTATTGAGAGATAAGTGGAAAATAAATTTTACTTATTATTTCTATATATATTTACTTTAAATCAAAAACAAGAAAACCAATTCACGAAGCAAAACTAAATCTAAAACCAAAGCGATTGTCTTATTCCTTAAAAGTCTAGGAATATTATAAATCTAAACTAAACGAATTAATCCAATCCGAACTACAAAAACGATAAAACGGAATCCGAAACTGATTTTGTTTTCAGAAATACGAAAAACAAACCAAAACAACAATACCAAATCGCAAATCAATGTGAATCAATCGTCAAATAACAGAGTACAGGTACCGTATTCACTATAGTGTGAAGCTATAGTGCATATGGGCCGATGCCCGCCCTTAAGTACAGATAGAGAACATACAGAGTTATCTTGTTTCAGAAACCTATCGGCGCCATCTATCAGAATCCATGTAGTGTAGTGTATTTTGTGACGGCCGATTATCTACGCTAGGGATATAGGCCCAGGGGGAGGGATGCCCTTCGTGGGGGTCTTTCTAAGGGAACCTAACCCGTATTTACGCAAGGTTCGAAGAAAACCACGAAAACTCCGAACGGTTAGGCCGACGGCCGCGATTGGGTTCGAACCCAGCACCTGCAGTCTACCAGTTGAGAGGTCAGACCCTCTCGGCCACTGGTGGGGCATCAGAATCCATGAGTAACACTTTAGCTTTCTACCCTGAAGTTGTGGAATGCTCCATACAAACTTCCACCCCTATTTTAGGGAAGTGGGGGTTAGATAGAGACAAAAAGAGGCCTATGTCACTCTCCATCCCTTCAAATATCTCCACTTAAAAAATCACGTCAATTCGTCGCTCCGTTTTGCCGTGAAAGACGGACAAACAAACAGATACACACATACACTTTCTCATTTATAATATAAGTATGGATGCTGCGGAGTCGGTAATGCCTGACACAGAATTATATTCCGACTCCGGTATAATTTAACGTCTCCGACTCCAAGCTGGTTCATATAATAGTGTTGCCTGTTGATGAAAACAATTATGTAATAAAAGGGGAAAAAAGGCTAAAATTTCACTATTTCGGCAGTCAAATATATTTCTTCATTAATTTCACAATTTTGCGCTTGGAAAAAAAGTAAAAAATATCTAGCGATAGAAGTCTATAAAAACACAAAATAAAAATTTACAATTTTGGATCTGCGTTCTGAGAATCTACAGCGAAATCGTTCCAATTTTTTGTTATTTTTTGCTGTCAGTCAAAAAGAAATTTATTGAAAGCAGGATAAAGAAAAAAAAATTGAAAAAGTTATTTTAAGAATTAGGAGGAATTTGAATTCTGTAGATTCTAATGAAGGAAAAGTAAAAAAATTACATTTTTTGAATTAATTTTACAATTTCGGTTACATTTTGGGTTTTATAAACTTGAAAAATCTTAAATTCAGAAAGTGAAAGGCAAGGAAATTTCACTATTTTATCGTTATTTTTGGTACTACTGATAGAATTACAATTTCATCTTATTTTGACTCCTGTGCGCAAAATTAAATAACTAAATGAATAAAACATTTAAGAATTTTGTCTTTTTGTCATACAGACCGGAAAATTTTGAAGGTAAAAATTAGAAAAAGGCTCTCATTACAATACTGTACCGGGTTTCAGTTCTTTTGCCTGAAAAAATAACACAAATTTATAATTTTCGCATTTTCTCTGGTAAGAGATCCGCATATTCTGAAATTTTAAAGACCACCTGATAAAAAATTCGGTCTTGCCTTTGTATTTATTCTAACCCTAATCAGGGCCTTTGCAAATTTTTCCTATTTTAAACATTTATGTACTTGTATTCTTTCAAACTTGTTGAGGGTTATTGGTCTGCTATTTCAAATTTTTATCATTCTTATCCGGTCCATTAATTTAAATTGTATAATTTTACTTACACAGCCTGTTTGAAAAAAAATATTTGGATTCCAGGCCTTGGATCCTTGCAGATCTTTGTATTTTGGACTCTATCTGCAACCTCAAAAATACAATTGGAAGTAATTATGCACTAAACGTAAAATATCTATTACATTTATGAATCAAGACAGTTTTCATCCACTCTGTACACGTGTACATTTTTCATCTCTGTACTGCAACTACCTCTGTTTCTATTTATTACACCACAATAGATCGCTTCATCTTTATCTTGAGTAGTCTGAAATATATAAATAACAATAATAATTTATTTTATAAATTTAAAATTACATACAGTTATTTTAATTTTATTTTAAAATGTCTAATGTAAACGTCTGTATGCGGAGTCGAAATCGGCTTGTTTATATTGACTCCGACTCTGATTCTTTTACCCAAAAATGGCTGTGACACCGTCTTCTTCCCCGCAATTCTATTTATCTATACTTATACTATAAATTGGTTAAAATTATTTATTTGTAAGAGATAATCTCTGGAACTATCGAACCGATTTCAAAAGTACTGGAACTAAAATGATAGTATTCGCCCCTCTACAAACATAGGCTATTTGTTATATCAATTCCATTAATTCAAAAGGGATTCAGAAGCAAAAAAAAATTGCTTTTTTGCGGTTTTTGCGTTACTGAAGTTCCTAGAATCTCTAAATTTCGCAAGGGAGATAATTATTAGATATAAATTATCTGTAAGAACTTTTGTAATCAATTTAAAAAGGGTGAAAATGCACAAAAAGCGTATCAAAAAAGTTCTAAATGACCATTTTTACTCAGTAATAGCTTCTGTAACGTGAATTCTGTCGTTGTATGTCGCACTGTTGAAGAATCTTGGTAGTAGATTCGACACAGCTGTGTGTTACTTTTTCGTGCTCTATTTGTGCATTTCTAAATGTTGTTTTTCTTACTTTACACATTAAATTTATAGTTTTATTTATATTACATAGTTCTTGTTACATCTTTGTTCTAAACTCAGGCTGAATTATTTTTTTTATATTTAGCACAGTTTTATCACACGATATATCCCTAAATTAATAACAATTATTAAATTTTTTAGATATCTGAAGTTGCCAAACCGTTTCGTAATAATATTAAATTACATTTAAAATACTGGATGGTTTGTGTACGTATATCCTTCAAATATTGAATATTTATCCTTTTTGGATAACTTTCTATAATTCAAAAGTATTAAACCCTCATACTTTAATAAAACATTAATCATCCATTCTCCTAGGATTAATTTGTATATTAATCATTCAAATGTTGAATAATTTAAGATTTTCATGTATTTATATTTTTACAGGAAAGAAAAAAATGGTAATTAGATCGTTCTTAATTTGAAACAAAGAAAAATTTCCTTTTCGAAGTTTCCAAGTGCTAATTAAATTTTACTACGATGGATTTCTAAATAATATGTCACCTCTTAATTGAGTTAAGAATGATTGATGCTATTAACTTTTGTTTATTGAAATTGTGTGTTACATAATGTAATAGTAACAGTTCTTTACTTAATTAAGAATTTAATATTGATACGGTATTTATATGTATTCTTTTTATATTATGTAACAAATGCCAGTTGGTAAATAATTAATGATCTTGTTTTATTTGTTGGAAAATATTTAATTTAATTCAATTATTTAAACGTTAGTATTATATTAGTCATTAACTTAGTGCTTGTTATGAAAAGAGGATTTATTTTATTACTAGATATTCTGACTAAATTTAAAACGTTTAGAAAAGTATTTTTCAAAATTAATTTTAAGAAAATTATACCAATTAGTATAGCATATATATTCGCATTAGTTTACTTCTCACATTAGGATTTTATATGGCTTAATTATAAAGCATTTCTAATGTTTTGCTATCATTTTCATTAACTGAAAGCTTTTCAAAAATAATAAAACTGTTAACTGCTTTAAAACTTGCATTAAAAAATAACTATCTTCATAATTTTTTATGGGCATAAAGTAACATTAAATACGTCTAAATGAGACGTCTAAATGATAATCAAAACAAGTTAGATAAGGTATTTAATGTTACTTTATGCCCATTAAAAATTATGAAGATAGTTATTTTTTAATGCAAGTTTTAATACGGTTAACACTTTTATTATTTTTGAAAAGCTTTCAGTTAATGAAAATGATAGCAAAACATTAGAAATGCTTTATAATTAAGCCATATAAAAATGAAATATTAATTAAAAATAAAATGGAAAATTTTTGTTCTCTGTACCGATTCGAGGCATTATTTTATATCATAAAAAATATTTTATTTATTATTAAATGCATCTCATTGTCACAAATAAAAATGATTATGAATAAAAATGATGGAATTATCCATAATCGTGTTCGCATATAATTGACGTAATTTAGTCACAGTTGCTTAACGCGCACATTGAATCTTTTTGTAGCAGTTACGATTACAGAAGATTACATAATTACTAGTCAGAGGTTAAATTTGTTAAAAAATATTGTTGATACTTATAGAAAAGAGTTGTCACTTAAAACAACATAGGTCACTTTTAGCGTAGTGTGTCATTTAAAGGAAGTTCTCATTGAAGCACTCTCCCCAGTGATCCACTAGGAAAAGTTAGCTTGGGGCAATTGATACCTTTATGAAATACTTGAAAATTTAGTTTCGAAGGCTGTTATTTCAAAATTACTTTCATACTATTAAAAAGTTAACAGCAAAATAAAATATTTATTTTCATTTTAAAATATCACTTTTTTGGTTTATGAGAGTCCATTCACTGACATTTTAGTCTGAAGGATGTTACTAAAACAAAAATTAATATATTATTCTTACAATTGCGATTATTATCTTAATGCACATTTTTTAAATTTCTCAAAACAATGTAGATTTCTTACCCGTCCAGTCAAGTACCCATAACTTGATTCATTTTCTTGTGGTATATGACATAATCTAGTATATAGAACATAGATTATGAAATCCTCGTTAAACCGTAAGTCACTGTAACCCGACGTCGGTTTTTGATATTTTTGTACGATTTCTTATGCTTTCACATTCCTTGCGCATGCAAACGATTCTTTACAAGCACAGATAAATATTCTGGTTCCTATTTTTAGAATTTCTTTAAATATAGTTCAGCTCCCTGAAGGTCAAATCTAAAAAAAAGCACCAAATAGACTCCTTTTTCTGACACAACAGAAAACGTGTTTTTTTTTACATTTTGATTTCTTGCCAAGCGTATGAGAGATATTACACTTTTCACGTCGGACGTTAAGTAAAATTATATATTCTGGTGAGTGTTTATTTCAATTGAAAGTTCTTGATACAGCGGATTGATTTTATTTTTCCTCACAGAGTTTGTCAAAAGGAAACTAAGCCGACGTGTACAATAATTTAGGCACCAACAAAAATACTTTTAATTTTGTTTAATTCTTTGTTTTGTTTTGTTTTCTTTAATTTAATTGTTAATTTACTTACATACACAATACAATGTTACACTTATATACAATGTTATACTTATACACAATAACAATGTTAATGGTTTGATGTTGTTAATTCTGATTCGCGAGCATTAGCAAATGGGGTGCGGAGATCCTAAGAGATAACAGCTTACATGATCTTTTGTTTTGATAAATTAATACTAACTAATAGTTTTATCCTTTTCCCTCACAAAGTAATTTCGCCAAAAAATAAAAATATTTATGATAAAAGTAGTTATTTCGCTCTTTGATTAAATCTGTTATTTCTTTCCACAAAGTTATTTGAAATAAAATAACACTTTACAAATGAAGCTTCTCAAGTTCTTTTCACGTTAACAATGGCTGTCTATTACTTAACAATTTTTTTCTTCCATTTGATACAAAGTACCAAGAACAATTATAGGTCAAATCTGTCAAGAAAACGTTTTCAATTATTTCTATTATATTTCAATGCTATCTTAACAGCTTGAAGTTATTTCGCCAGTAGTATATAGTTAGGAAGTGTAAATTGGACAATAAATAGTATTACAAGTTAGGAAATAGTTAGTTATGTTCCCTTTTCCACCTGCTTTAGATGTAATTGTTTTAAAATTGATAACACAGTTTAATTAAAATAAAATGAAAAATAAACAGATATACTTTTCTAAATACTATATTTTGTCATCTGTTTACTCAATGTTTATACATGTAATGGTATTTTAAAAATTATATTTAAGTAGTTACTTAAGTTATATAATAACATACTATAATACTTAAGTTATATTTAAGTATTTATAAGTTTATATTTTAAAAAATACATGTCATACATGATTCTAATTTATTAAAATTATTAGCTGAAGCAGAGGAAAACATTATAACTTACTTTAAAAACTTTTATTACTTAAAAAAATTTACTTAATGTTAATAATAGGTCGCGAAAGACGATACATTGAAGTTTCTACGCTGTTTTTCAGTTTGTGTATGTACTGTTATATAGGACTAGCAGCTATATTATTAGAGGAGTCTAGATTTCTGAATTTAAACGTTTTGCCGATTGTAATCTTTTCGCGCAAAAGCGACATCTGTACTTCATTTTACTCTAACTTTCCAACGCGCACTTGTGGCTATGGAAATCTCCTTTTAAGGATTTTCGCTGTGGTTTTATACGCATTTGATTTTCGTTGGTCAATCTGTTAAGTTTAAATGTTGGATCAAAAGGTCGTATTAACAAACCGTATATTCAGTCCTGAATCAGAAAGGAAGGAATTTTAAAGCATTTTACCGTAGTTGGGTCTAACTGAAGCCACTTGCTCTGAGATTTTCGAAAGTGTAAATATTATCACAGTGCAACTTGGCAGATTGATACGAATAAAATTGATTTAAACTTCAATATTATTATAGCATCCACGGAATGCTATTTTCAGTTATATTTATAATTTTATAACACAAAAATGCGTCTAGCACTAATTTTTTCTTAACCGCTTACGAATGTCCTTGACATAGCCAAGCTTTGATTCTCAGGTAAGTTGCAATTTAATAATCTTGGAATTTTAATCTAAGGACTAAATTCTTGTTACGTACAACGTAGCAAACGCAAAATTATATAAACACGATTACACTACTTTCCAAATAATTTAAATAAACAGTTATTTTGAAAATAAATCTTCATTATGTCCTACTCTTTGTCTATACCATAGGCTCCCAACCTTTTTTGAACCATCGCCTCCTTTACAAGAGAGAAAAATTCCAACGCCTCCTCTTCCATAATAATTAATTATAACAAAAAACACAATTTTTTTAAAAACAACGGAATGGTTGAGGTTGATGGAGTTTTATTAATTTGTTCGTGTCGGGTTCTAATTTCTTTAACATCTGTCACAAGTTGTTAGATTCAAAAATGTTTGTGCCATTTTTTAGACAGTAGATTAGCTACTGCACGGAACCCACTCTGAGCTAAATCTGCTAAAGGAAAAGCAATTAAAATTTTATGTACTCTCATTCACAATCCAGGTTAGAGATTATTGGTTTTGTGGTTGGAACTTTTGGTATCTATTTCCGAATTTTACATTTAGTTTTCGCTTGCTGTGAGTTCCTCTTCCATATGTGATGATACTGCTGTATGTTTTTGCGAAATTATCTAAAAAGGGTCTTTGAACGAGTCATATGTGGCAAGATCAAAGCTTTCATTTCGTACGTATTAATACTTAAAAATCCGCTATCACAGTATCAAAATTAAATAACAATCTATGCTCATCGTGAGAATTCTCATGGTATGAAATTCCGTGCATTAGTTCTAGAAATAGCACTTTTGCGAATATAAGAAAAATGTAGAATAAATGCGCCACCTGTTGTGCGATTTACGCCAGAACATAATCAGCGATAATATTTATTAAGATAAAAATGAATCATTAGTTCTTGAGATACAGCTTTTACGAAAAACGGGAAATTTTCAGCATTGCAGAAATAACTATTTCTTTATATAGAACTGTTGGAGAAATCGTGAAAAAGACAAGATAGCCGCGGCATCCTTTGAGAGATTTTTAACGAAATGTAAACAGCATCTATTCATGTTAAGGAATAACCAAACATGGGGTTTGGTGAAAATCCGTGCATTGGTTTTAGAGATAGAGCTTTTGCAGAAATCGTGAAAAAGGCAGCCTACCAGTGCCACCTTTTCTGCAATTTTCAACAAATTGTAAACTGTATACATTCTTCTCAAGGAGTAACAGAATCTGAAGTTTTATGAAAAAATGTGTCGCAATTTTTAAGATAAAGCTGTCGCAGAAATCGAGAAAAAACGGCATAGCAGAGCCCCTTGTTTAGGGATTTGCACGAAAAAAAAAATCAGTATCAAATTATATCATGGACTACCTGAATATAAATTTTTGCTATATTCCGTGCGTTAGTTGTTGAGATAGAGGGCATACAAAATTTATATCACATGCATACAGACTTACAGAATCACAAACAGACATTTTGTAAAAACATGTTTTTTAAAATCTCTGACCTCTAAAACGTGTAATTCCGACAAAGACCAGAACTTGAAATTTTTCACGAATCCAAAACACTTTCTTTTGTAAAGATAGAAAAAAGTAAAAATATCGCATATCTTTGTCTTTTCTAGTACCAGCACGCATTTATTCAAATGCTCTTGTAACCTAGAAGGCTTCATGGCTTCATTTGAAAAAAAACTTTTTGGCAAATTAAGCCCATAGGTAACGACTGGTTTGTAGGAAAGTGCCTAGATCCACATTTCAAATGTTCAATACTGTACTGCCGACATTTCATCTTCGATTAAGATATTTTGAAACATATTTTTTTTTCCCTATTTAAGTTTAAATAAATTTACTTTTGAACAAATTTATAGATATAACGATTTTTATCACTTTCACTAATAATGCACTAATTTCTTTTGAACTGATTCAAATCACGGGTTCGTTTAAAAATAACTTTTCAGGCATACGTCGTCATACTTTTCTGGAAATACAGGTAAATAAAAAAAATTCAGTTTAAAACTTTTAGCTAGCCACTTATCGCGAATTTTGTACTCTACAATTTTTGAATTCATAATATTTAATCCGCGTCATAGCGACTTTTCGTGTTCCACTGGGATATTTTGGCATTCTTGGAAGAATTGAGCTACAATGTTTTTCGCCTGATAAAATAAATTTCTGTTCTCCTCGATTTTATCCCTTCTTCGTGTTCCTTTTTTTTTTTTTTTTTTTTTTTTTTTTTTTTTTTTTTTTTTTTTTACATTAGTAAAATAAATTCAATTCCTATCCTACCCCTCTACCCCGCAGATATAGTTTCGCTTGTATAGATTTCCATTTAAAGGTACAGTTAAGGTTTTTGTCACGGATTGGGAACCCCTTATAATAGAGGCTGAGGCAAATCCATTTTATTTCGGATAATTGGTACCCAGTTCGGCATAAATCTACTGCGCCGGAGCGTAACCCTCGAAAGTTCTGAAGATTACTCCCGGAGCTAAAGTTGTCAAATAGTGGAAATTAGCTTGTTTTTTTTTTTTTTTTGACTGGGTACCAATTCGGGTGCCAAATCCGAGAGTGCAGAGGAGATCAGCTATTTTCACTATATTAGTTCCTAAATAAGTAGGTACGCCATCACCGCCCCCCCTTGACTGCCATAACGCCCCCCCCCCATTTTTCTCTAGACTCGCTACTGCCCCCGTTGGGAACCTATGGTCTATACCAACTGACAGGAGCTGGTTTTGATATTCCTATATGGTATTTATTTAATACTCGATTTTGTTTTGTTCTCTACCATAGAACCTGGATCATTTGTAATTTAGAGAAATTTTCTATATTTTCTACAACCTAAAATAAAATTTAGCCGAACGATCAAAAGAAAAAGAAACAAGTAAGAAAAATCATGCGGTAAATTATGAAACGCTTTCCAGCATTTCCTGAAATATTTAACAAAACTTTGTTATTTAAGGAAATAAGATGCTACTGTGCATAGCCAAATAAGTATTATACTTTTGAACAGCCCTGTATTTGATCCTTCGGTTGATATATACAGGGTGTATCTAAACTCTTGGGCTAAACTTTAAGGGGTGATAGCACACCCCAAGACAAACAATATTAAATAGGAGACCAAGGGTCACAAAAGTTTTCTAAAGGAAATAGCCGCCATTAAAGTTTAGGGTCCACATATTGAAATAATCATAAAAAACAGAAAAACTGGTCTTTAGATTTGCGGTTTTCACTAAAATTATTCTTTATGTCAGTATTGTCTTGAAAATAAATTATAAAGATAAATTTCAAAAAATGCCGATACAGGGCACTTTAGACTTTGGAGTAACGTACAACTATTTTTTACCGTTATTTTTTGCATCCCATTGAATTTTTTCAGAACCTTAGACATTATTTTAAATTTTGAGCTGAAAATCTGTATCGTTTGGAGTGGTTCAGTAGCGAAACTAAACTGTGTTCAATGGGAGTGGGGAGGTTCCAATTTCAAATGGTTATAAAAAACGGAAAAATTGGTCAATTCGTTTTCGGTTTTTGCTAAAACCATTCTCTACGTCAGCATTTCCTTGACAATAAATTTTAAAGATACATTTCAAAATAATCCATTAGAAGGCGCCTTACACTTTTGAGTAACCAACAACTATTTTTAACAGTTAGTTTTTGTATCTAATCAAATGCTTGCAAAAGCTTAGACATAAATTTTGAGTTCTGAATCGTTGGAAGAAATTAAGAAATGCAAACTGAACTGTGTTCAGAATTTAAATCTTACGCTCCCCACCCCTCGAACACAGTTCAGTTTTGCGCTATTTAATTACTCACAACGATTCAGATTTTGAGCTCACAATTTAAGTCTAAGCTCTTATTAGCATTTAATTTGATACAAAAAATAAAGCTAAAAAATAGTTGTTGGTTACTCTGAGTTTAAGGCGCCTTCTAACGGAATTTTTAAAATTTATCTTTAAAATTTTTTTTGAAGTAAATACTGACATAAAAAATATATTTAGCGAAAACCGCAAAAAATCGACCAATTCTTACGTTTTTTATAATCGTTTGAAATTTGAACCTCCCTAACCCCGTTGAAGACAGTTCAGTTTGCGCTACTTAACCACTTCCAACGATTCAGATTTTCAGCTCAAAATTTAAGTTTATATCTGTGCTTCTAAAAAAATTAATGAGATGCAAAAAATAACAGTAAAAAATAGTTGTTCGTTACTCCAAAATCTAAAGCTCCCGTCTATTGGCATTTTTTGAAATTTATCTTTAGAAAATATTTTCAAGACAATACTGACATAAAGAATGTTTTTTAGTGAAAACCGCAACCAAATCAACAATTTTTTCCATTTTTTATAATCATTTAAAATTTTGTACCCTAAGCTTTAATGGCTCTTATCGCCTTCGGAAGACGTTTGAGACCAGTAGTTTCCAATTTAATATTGTTTGTCTTGATGCGTACTATCAACCCTTAAAGTTTTGCCCAAGAATTTAGATACACCCTGTATATATAATATACAATAGGAAAATTTAGTTTAGCAAGAAAATGCCTAATTGGTTGAAATTTCTCCTTCAGCATTTTATTCTAATAGATGCTAAATACTTGAATACTTTAGTTCAGCCCTGTAATTTACCTAGTACCTTTATTACACGTCAGTATTTAGCCAAAATTTAATTCAAACAAAAACACTCTTAAAACTATTTAAATCACAATTCCAGAAATTATTATTAATGAGAGACTATGTAGCTAATTCTTTGCGTGACTCTGTATATCATTGTATCTATATTCTACAAACATTTATTAGTAAACTGAAAGCCTCAACGTAAAAATGCATAACTTATTTAAAAAACACATTTAAATTAGTTACCCATTCAGTACATTAGTTACCCTTTCCAATGTTACACATTCAGTAACATTTATGAGCGCTTTCGTGTAACCCTGTATATCAACTATAACATTTATACACACCCTATAATTTGCAGACATTAAGTAAAACTTAAAAACGCATATCATAATTGAAAATTTATTGCATACATCCATCAGTTATTATCGTTAATATACAGTACTTCGTATATGAATGTAAGATTTGGAATATTTTGTGTGTCTCTGTAAATACTATGCACTTCATATTATGCATTAAATATCAAGTTTCAGCGGCGTATATCAATTTTATGATACATGTAATCGTTTAACATTATTAAAATATGGCGCAAACAATTCCCCCCATTATTATTGTATAATTGAATTCTTTTGAGTTGTCCTTAAATGAATAGTAACTACTATTTTCACTGCGTATTTTATAGAATGCATATTTTAATGCACTTTGCGAATCCATATACGTTTAAATATGTTTGATCGGGTGTAACACCTTTAAAATTCATTTAAAATGATTTTTTCCCAGAGGCCGTAATGTATCGGAAAACTTTTGACTATCCTTGTAAATAAACTAACCGTACTAGAAACTTCATTTTCTATAGGGTTTGCGCTAGGGTAAACATCAATAACATATAAAAAATTCATAGCAATCCGAGTATATTTACGGGAGTTAGAGCGCGGCCGACGCCATACGCCCAGACGGAGAGACAAACCGAATGCATAAACACTTTTCAACCTTGTTGGAAAGTGTTAAAAAGTAAAAAAAATCAAAAATATCAAAATAAAGTAAAAAATTTTAGTTTCGAAGTATTTTTTTTTTACTTTATTCTCAAAGATTTTTTTTCAAATAAATTTATTTCCAAAGATTTTTTGTTCCTTTCAAAGATATTTCAATAAATTATTTTTTTTTCTCTCAGCGAACCATTTTCCATAAAATATTTTCAATTCCTTAATTTATTAAAGAATACAATTAAAATTAATACAATGATGATGAATACAATTCTTATGTCACACAATGTAAAAATTATATTTTCTTTAAGAGTAATTTAAAAATAGCAAAAAAAAATTACAAATAGCCGTTAAAATATCTTTTTATTTTGCAAATAATTATAGTTACAGAAAGAATTTTTACACCGATAGCTGAATTTGTGAAATTCTATACCGTCTTAAAGTTATACATGCAGACATGATGAGAGGCTGGTGGATCCAGCCATTAGGTTGTTGATGTTGTTGTGTTTTATTATGGCCGGTTATCAACACGAAAGATATAGGTCCTAAGGGTAGGATGCCTTTCGTGGAGGTCTTTCTGAAGGAACCTAATCCGTATTTACGCAAGGATATACAGATTCAAAGAAAATCCTGGAAAAATACAAAAGAATACGTTGACGGGCGCGATTCGACTTCGAACCCAGCACCTCTGTCTACTAGTTTCGAGGGCATAATCTTTCGGCCATTGATGGGGCCCAGCTATTAGGAATATCTAGCAAAATAGCAATGAATTAACTTACCGGCTGGAAGATTGGAGATCAATTTTTGTATATATTAAAGGCATGTGGTTGAATTGTTATTGATAAATGATCTAGAATGACATTATTTGAAATCGAAGGACAACTCTCAGTGATTATGTTTCCAGTAAAATTGTACAGTGCAAAAAAAAAAAAAAAAAAAAAAAGTTTAAAATATCCGACACATAAATATAATAAAATTCAAGCATTATACGAATTAGTCTCATTCATAAAACCAACACATAAATATAATAAGATTCAAGCATTATACGAATTAGTCTCATTCATAAAAGCAACGTTGTTCATGATGAACACAAATTAGTTGAGCAATTTTTCTACTGTATAATATTCTCGCGATTCATTGTAAAAAATCATTTGAGTGGCAGCTTGCTAGTATTTCATTGTAGATCTTCGAACATACTTCTTAATTCAGTTTTTATATCCTTTATTTCGATTGCTGAGGCAGATGTTTGTGTGTGTGTGTGTGTGACCACCACAATAAACAGCTGTTTGAACTATGGATTTCAGTGTATGGTTTTGTTAGAGATCAGCATTACACTCCGGTATTTCTAAAAACTATATCTGATCTGAAATGGAGATTCAACACTGCAGTTGGTTTTAAGAAAACGATCACGCTTATAAACTTGTTGCGAAAACCTACCAATTATTTGCACATGTTCAAACTAATGAATAGTAAATGTTTGAAGCTTTTTAAAATTTATAGACTAGGAGGCGGAAATACAGACATTTATCTCATCGAGTTGGAGGCGAAAATTCCAGAATTATTTCAAACTCGATTCATATATCAAAACGCAATGTTTTTCTAAGTATAGCTTGGTGGAAAATATCAGAAAAGCTCCTTTTAGCGGTTTATTAATATTTTTATACCTTTGCGTGCAGAAAATATAATGATAAATTTACGATTCAACTTCTAAATTCTGGTTTTCAGGTGTTCTCTAACAAGGTATGACTTGGAAGACTCATTGAGTTTTAATATGAAAATCTAGTTTTAAAAAATTCGAGAATTTCATATTTCATTCTCTAACTCCATAAGACCAGTGGAAAAAAACTCAAACGCCTTGACCGAACACTAAAGGATCATTTACAGCCGAACTTTTAGGAAAACTAAAAGTGGGGACAAAAAAGTTGTTTGGAAGAGAGCGGAAAGATCGGAACGATGATACGTTCGAAAAATAAATTGTATAATGTGTATTTGAAACATTTCTGCAATGAATATTATTATATAATGTCGCACATTCATTTATGATTGTCATTAAGTTAATTAATGCATTGAAGGATTCACCATCTATATTATTATGCAACATCTAGATTCATCAAACAAGTGACGTGATAATTTAATCCAAGAACTGACAGCACAAAAACCTAAGGTATCGAGCGCAAGAAAAGAAACCTATATTTTATGGAAGAGTAGTAATAGAGAAATCTAATGTCTGCCAGAAGTAAAATATTGCATACGTCAAAAATAATACCACTCGTGGTTTACTCATAGGTTTATCATCGTGTTTGTCCTAAAATCATATAATACCATTGATTGAAAGAGAAACATAATGATAAATCTACGAATCAATCGCGTATATTTTGGCTTATGCACCACTTGATTTCCGGAGACATGGATCATTAGATTCCCCTATTATTATTTTCTGTAAAATAACGGTTTTATTCTTGTGCTTGATACTTTTGGTTTTTGTGCTGCCGGCTCTTCGACTAATTTTGTTTAAGGAATTTTATTGTTTTTAGAACCATCAGGCAAAGGGAATTTTATTAACTCGATGAGATGATTGTATGTGCTATCGCCTCCCGTCTATATATCATTTACATGTTCATCTATCCAAAAATCGTGTTCCTCCTTATTTCTGGCTGCATACTTTCCATTTTTAAACTACTCTTTTAGCAGACATAATTTATGTCTACTGCGTAAAATAGTTAATTATTTTATTTTCCAAAACACTCGAATGAAAATATTCGGTGCTATTGTGAGCAATAAGACATGCAAACATAAATATTTTTAAATAGACAATTTTGACAAAATTTTGTGTCGAAGACAATATCTCTAGTCGTTTTATTTCTTTTCAATTCAATGCAATGTTTTCTTAACAGTTCTTACTCGTTTTCAAACATCCTAATGCAAAGAACTCTAAAATTTTCAAAAGCGCAAGTGATAAAATTCTACTATGATAAAAAAATGTCACAGAATTTTATTTCCTATAATCCATCTACGAAGCGATTAGATTCCCTTTCAATTACCTATAAAATCGTTATTTTACAAAACAAAACTTCGATCTCGGAGAATGATATATTTAAAAAGATATATAGCCTATTACTAGAATAGTGATACCGGCTTAAAGAAAAATGAAATGTCAAGAACATCATGAAATGAAACTTGAAAACAAATTTCAAAAGAATTACTGAACAAGCTTTTGATATTGTGTTTTTTTTATTCGTTTTTATAATACTTGAAGGATATCCTCTTTTTCTACTTTCATGCTTGAAACAAACGAAAACGGATCTAATGTAATTTACTTGTTTTCTTTCAATCTAAAGAGGACAATGATTTTGCTTTGAAGTAAACAGTTCTAAGATTTTAAAATGTACGGAAGCAAAATGTGAAACGAGTTTTTTTCGGTTTATTTTGAAAGATTTGTAAGGCATGTTTAATCTTAAATCATGCATCGGATCAAAAGTTTAATTTTTTGTGATAAGAAAAACTAAGATCCATAAAAAAGTAATTATTGACACTAAAGTGATTGTTCCTAATTGTGTAAAAGAATTCAGATAAGCGCAAAGGACAAGGGTAGATAAATTTATTTTTTCACCTAATGATTAAATAAAAATTATTAGGTACCAAGAAGTTCTGGTAAATTTTTAATCTAATAGTTACCAAAAGTAGTATCGTATACAGGAGCACTAATCATTTGATTAGTTATAGCATTATATTATGTATAGCAGTTCAGAAATTTCGGTCCAGTTGTGTCTCCATCCGATTATGGTCTCTTTTTATAATTGCAAAACGTTTTAAAGAGCCATCGATTTAAATCCATTAATGAAGTTGAATAAGCACGTCAAGAATCTTTAGATTCCAAGGAGCCGCCATAGTACTTCCTGCAAATCTAGAATCTGGTAGAAAGTCGTGGATTACGATGACATTTACTTTAAAGAATTTTCCTTGTTGCTTTTGTTGTTAATTTGCGCTTTACAACGCAACTTTCACAAAGTTCCCTGGGCTTTTTAAATAATCTAGTATTTGTTTCTTTAATACCACCAAAAGGTATTTTTGTACAGTAGAAAATATAATTTAAAAATTTATGTAAATTATATGTATGAAAAACAAGAATTAGGTATGAGAATACTTTCTAAAAATAAATTATTTAACTTTTATTGTATTTTTCAAGTTATTTATCAATATTTTGTTATGGATATCATGAAAAGCTCTGCATGAATAAAAAGCAAGTAAGAAAATCGTGTGTTAAGCATAGATTATGAAACACTTTCCGAAACCCCCTGAAATATTTAACAAAACTTCGTTATTTAGGGAAATAAGGTTACTGTCTATAGCCAAATATGTATTACAATACTTTTGAATATCCCTGTATTTGAAAATCATACTGTTGATATAAATACTGTACAATTTTAAATTTAGTTTAGCAAGAAAATGCCAAGCAGGTTGGAATTTCTCTTTCAGCATTTATACTAATAGATGGAAACATACATGAATACTTTTGTTCAGTCCTGTAGTTCGCTTAGTACCTCTATTACAGTATTCAACTAAAATTTATTTTGAACTAAAATACTCTTTAAACTACTGAAATCGCATTCTGAAAAATTAGCCGTTCATAGGGTCCACGCATCCAATTCTTCGCGAGGACTTATATGTCATTTTATCTATATTCTACAAGCATTTCTGAGTAAACATAATGCAGTTCAGCATAAATATGCATATTTTATATAAAAGTCACTTTTAAGTAACTTACGCTATTATTTAGGAAAGTTTGCAAACATCGATTGTGTATCCCTGTATATGAACTACAGCATTTATACACACCACATAATAGACACAGATGTTGTAAAACTTAACACCACATATAATAATTAAAATGCATTTCATCCATCCATCAGCCGTCATCGGATGTATATACAGTATCTCGAAAGAATATACTATTTGAAATATTTTGTGTGTCACTGTAAATACTATGCACTTCGCATTATGAACGACTATATCGTAAAATTTATATTAAGCCCCAGCTACATATATCAGTTTTATTAATCATAAGACAGTTTAATATAATTAAAATATGTCGCACATATTTCGCCTCTTTATTATTATGTAATGGGATTTTTTGTGTGACCCTGTAAAAGAATAATAGCTATTTTTTTCATCGTATATTTTACAAAAAGCATATTTTAGTGCAAATCGTAAATGCATATAAATTTTAATATGTTTGATAGAGTGTAACATCTTTAAAATTCATTTGAAATGATTTTATCCCATAGACCAATGTAACGGCTAATTATGACTGTCCTTGTAAATAAACTTATTTTGCTAGAAACTTCATTTGAAATAGGGTTTGTGCTAGGACAAACGTCAATAACGTCTAAACATTTAAGGGAAATCCAAGATATATAAGTTAGTTAAGAGCTTACAGACGGAAATACAAATCGAAATCATAAAAATTTTTCAACATTGTTGGAAAGTGTTATAAAGAAAAAATATACTTTGTTTTATGCTAAAATTTTTTAAGTTTTTGTAATAAGTATATTTTAATTAGCATAGTCCTTGAAAACAGACAAAAAACCCTTAAATGTCGTGTGTTCGGCAAAATACGCAATTTAATCTTCTAAAATACTATTAGAATATTATTAAAGTTCTCGTGACTAGTCATCACCAAAGAATAATAAGGTTCTATCTGTGTTTTTAAAAGAAATTGACTTATCGATATAGAAATGCTTTATTTGTTTCAATGAAGGCATTTCTGGATTAAAATATTGTCACAATATAATTATAATGTGATAGATAAATTATATATAACATCATTTTGATGCAAAAATGCCTTCATAGATACAGATGAAATCTTTCTATAAGTCATTTTTTTCAAAAACACGGATAGAACCTTATTATTCTCAGGTGACGTAGTATTGCTATTAAAATACATACTGAAAATATTATAAATCAATTTTCAACATGTAGATGGCAGTGGTACTGGTGTACAAATTTAAAGCCAGGTTTTTTTTTTTTTTTTTTTTTTTTTTTTTTTTTCAATTGTTGCTATATATGCTTTTTGTTCTGTTCGGAAATTTTTGAAATACCCTATTTTGCCCAGCAAATAAAATTTATTCCTTAGCATACTTATTAAAATTCATATTTATTTAGTTTATAAAACTTTATAAATTACAGCTCATTGAACTTTACACTTGGTAAAACACTCGTGTGTTTCCATCGGCAAATTTTGTCGATTAGCAGAAAACAGTTTTTAAGCTGCAACCCATATTTAAAAGCAGTATAATTTTTAACCGACTTCCAAAAAGGAGAGGAGGTTATCAATTCAACGCGTATGTATTTTTTTTTATGTATGTTCACCGATTACTCCGAAACTATGTAACCGATTTTTGCTATTTTTGTTTTAAACGAAAGAAAATGCTTTCGAATTGGTACCACTTCCGTTTCATCAAAATTGGTTCAGTACTTTTTTAGTAATTAGGCAAAAACTAATAAAATTAGTGATTCCTCGCATATCAAAAGTGTTGAATAAGTTCGCTACGCGTATTGCAGACAACATGGCCGAGCGGTCTAAGGCGCCAGCTTTAAGCTCTGGTTCTCGAAAGGAATCGTGGGTTCGAAACCCACTGCTGACATACATGTATACAATAACCTTTTCCATATTATAATTTATATATATATATTACAAATTAAATACTAATTATGATATTAAAAATATTTTATATTTAACCGTTAGCACAGAGTATCCGAGATCTTTTTACCAGTGAGAAGAACTAAAATAATAGACTTGTGAAAAGTAACATGACGTTGAAAAAATTCGTCGAATAGATTGCAGTCAGGATAGCCAAGCAGTCTAAGGCGTCTGATTTAAGCTTTGGTTCTCGAAAGAGATTGTGGGTTCGAACCCCACTGCTGACATACGTGTATAATATACCGTATTTTTTTCCGTATTGAAATTTTTTTAACCGACTTGAAAAAAGGAGAGGATATTATCATCAATTCGATGCGTATGTATTTTTTTCTTATGTATGTTCTGTTCACCGATTACACCGAAACTATCCAACCGATTAAACAAGTATTTGTGTTAAATGAAAGAGGTTACTCTGGAATTGGTATATCATTTCCATTTCATCGAAGTTGGTTAAGTACTTTTTTAGTAATTAGACAAAAATTAATAAAATTAATGATGTCTCGCAAATTAAAAGTAACATGGATCTTGAAGAAGTTCGCCGAATGGAATACACTCGGGATGGCCGAGAGGTCTAAGGCGCCTCATTTAAACTCTGGATCTCGAAAGAAAGCGTGGGATCGAACCCCACTCCTGACATACGTGTGTACAATAATTTTTTCCTTAATTATAATTTTTTTATATGTATATTTTACAAATTAAATACTAATAATTATTAATCGACTTCATAAACGAGGAGGAGGTTAACAATTCGACGCATATGTATTTTTTTATGTATGTTCACCGATTACTCCAAAACTATCCATCCGATTTATATGGATTTTGATTTATTGAAAGAGGTTGCTCTTGAACTGGTACACTTCCGTTTCATCAAAATTGGTTCAGTAACTTTTTAGTAACTAAGCAAAAGTTAATAAAATTAGTAATTTCTCGCAAATTAATATTGATTGTTGTAACGTTTTCTCAATCATAAGCTAATTGTAAAAACTAAAAAGTGAAAAATAAACTTTTTTACCAAAAATAGAACCGACTTCAAAAACTACTGCAAAGTAAAAAATAATTTTTTTATAGAATAATTAATAAGAAATTAAACAAAGAGCATTGTATTTACCATGCGTTTTGTTAGATTTGTGTACATTAAATTGATTTTTTGGAGTCGGTGCCAGCAGAGCCAAGTTAAATGCAATTATTCAATATTAGAAAATTAGCTTTAATTTTAAACTTGGCTCGGCTGGCACCGACTCCAAAAAATCAATTTAATGTACATAAATCTAACAAAACGCATGGTAAATACAATGCTCTTTGTTTAATTTCTTATTAATTATTCTATAAAAAATTATTTTTTACTTTGCAGTAGTTTTTGAAGTCGGTTCTATTTTTGGTAAAAAAGTTTATTTAAAGTATATATTCTATGAATCATTTTAGAAATGCAACGAAAAGCATTCTTTAATTGATTTTTGAAAAATCAGATATTTCGGGGGGGGGGAGGGTTAAACGAAAATTTTTATGGTAATATTCATGGAATTTACCTTTCCTTTATTCATAAAAGTACGCCTATTTTACATTTTGCATCACCTAACTACTTTTTTTCAGGCTTTATGGATCACAAGATAGTTCAGCAGACATTTTCCCTCTGCGGCTAAGTAGTTACGATCATGGAGGAAAGAGATGGAGGGAGACGCAGTATGCCATAAAAGCAGTTTGCAATATGAAGATAATTATCGCTCAAATCTCGTAAGTATTTGGACTTAATTTTGACCGGTTTGATGATTGCTTTCTTGGCATCCCTCCTAGTCACTATGCTTCATCCCAACCTATTCCTTTCTTCCGTGGGTTAAGATACCATACTGCAAATCACTTGCAAGAGGAAGTAGTCAGCTGGTTTGATTTTCGCTTTCTCCGTTGCCTCTTTGTGGAGCTCCCAGCTGCAATTCCCTGGTGTTGTAAATTTCTTTGTGGCTATTTAGTTTTTGTATATTAACGATGACTTACAATTAGACACCTGATGTCAAGCATGCAAATCAAAGGCATGAATTCAATAAGTAATCAACACACCTGTTAGCGTGACGGTCAAGAGGGTAAGTGTACAGTAACCAGTATTTTTGTTATTGACTGCATTCTATGTGGTCTATAACATTTAATTGGTCAAGCTAATGTTTCCTTGGTTGCGCTCAAGATATAGGCGCGTGGCGTGCGCGAGCTCAGGAGGCAGGAACATGAAGTGGGTCTCTATTGTGGATGAAACAACTGTTCTTTTTTATAAATTCGGGAGTAGATTAAGAACGGATTATGGATTTGATAGGTGATAATTGTAAAGATAATCTATTGCAAAAGATCGTGAGCTAGATGGCCGAACGGATAGAACGCTGAGTTCATGACCAGGGGTTATGGGCTCGAATCCTTCGCGCCTCCGAAATGCATCTATGATTTATTTATTTATTCTGCTGTTGTTGTTGTTGTTGCTTTGTATTAATAAATAATATATTTTTATTAAAGATAATTATTTTTATTAATAATACAGAATCACATATATTTTTGTTATAATAATATACTAATTTAAATACAAGAAAATGAGATATTTCGCGAAAAAATTTTTACATTTGAACCCCTTTTAATAAAAGCATCATTTCAAAGTAATTTATACATACATTAAGAAAATGAAAAAAAATTGTGCGAAAATATAAGTATGCACGTAAAATAATTTCTTGTTTTTTTTTTTTTTATGTACAGGGTGGTCATAAAAATACTATGCCGATATATTGAACTCTAGCTGCCGGCCCATTCAACCTATCAAGATGAGATTTTAGATATAGTTATTCACAGGTATGAGCGTAAAATTCTGTCATCGGTATCAAATTGGCGCTCGCGGTTGCGGTTATAGCGATAGAAACTCGAAATTTTCATATGGCAACGCCCATTTTTTCCCCTCGTAAATGCTCAGCGTGTGCTAAAACCTTAAAAAGCGTTGGAACGGTGCGCGTATCGCAATAAACGGACGTGTTATGCTCGCTCAAAAAAGAGCTCTGCGAACGACCAAAAAAAAAAAAAAAAAAAAAAAAAAAAAAACTTTAAGAACGAAGGAAAGCACGAAGGAAATTTGCATATTACATAGGCAAAACATTATGGAATGCCATTTGCCAGATATTCGGCGTAGAAAACGGATAAAAAGTGGGATAAGAATATTAGTCCTTCAGTCGGGAGCTTGCACATGCCGACGAAATGCCTCTTCCAGCGAAAGTTCATGGTGAATTAGTATAACTCTATTATCAGAATGGGATGTATGCTGCGAAAGCCTTGCGATGTTACCATCTAAATCGTTGCCAAATGCTTTGCCCATGTAGCCCGGAAATCTTTTTGTGATTTTGTAAATAATTTCGAAGAAACTGGCTGCACCTTTGGTAGACCGCGTTCCAGACCACCAACTCTTTCTGGGGATACTATTATGGAAATGCATCACATACTGACTGCAGGACACACGCAAAACTGCAAGAGGTGCATCTCTTGTATTGCATACACCGATATCAACGGTGCTAAAACTAGCGCGCTCTTGAATCCGCATGTTTCCTTACCTGTACCAGCGCGTCCAGATGATCAAAGTAGGGGGACCATCAACAACGCATGGACTTTACTAATCAATTTCTTATCAAATATGATGGAGATAAGGACTGGCTTCTTTACTTATTATGGACAGACGAGGCACATTTCACCTTAACTGACAATGTTAACACGAAAAATTGCGTGCAGTGGGCAGACATGAATTTCCACGCTATGGCGCCCGCACCTTTACACGACATGAAAGTTACTGAGAGGTGCGGCATTGCATGCACAATTATTACCGGGCCGTATTTCTTTTTAAGAAGTGATACCAACGGGATTTGTAACTTGTTATGTAACAGGCTCGCGCGATACGGCAATGCTGCAAAATTAGGTCATACCAGAATTACTGCAGCGAACTGGTCTGGAGTGTTGTAATCAGTGATTGATGTAATGAATCTGTGTCATATGCAAATTTCTTCTGTGTACTCCGATCTTTTTTTTTGGGGGGGGGGAGCGTTTGAACAGCTATTTTTTGTATGTGCATAACGAGTCCGTTTCTTGCGATACACGTACGGTTCTAACGCTATTTAGGCTTTTCGCATGCGCCGATCATTTTTCGTCAGAAAAAATGACAGAAATTTCGACAGGAAAATTTCAAGATTCTGTACCTATAACTGTAACCGTGAGCTCATTTTGTTACCGCTAACAGAATCCCGAGCTTATACATCATAATAATTATATCTGAAACCTCACCTCGATCGGTTGAACGGACCAGCCGCTAGAGCTCCAAAGATCGGTAAAGTTTTTTTTACGACCACCTTGTATATATATATATTATTTTAGTACTAAGCGAGTTTATCAAGTGAGTTTAGGTTGAAAATAAAATTTTACAGTGTACATTTCTATTTAACTACAAACATTACCAAAATTTTGTTTTATTAATAAATTTAGTATTATCTCCAGATGCTTTTAAAGAGGTGAATATTAATTATAATAGTCTTGTATGAAATTTTTAGAACAAAAACACCATCCTATGAGTTAAACATGCCTTTTATTCATCTTTCGGTTGTATGGTTTCACAAACCATTTTACATTAATTACGCTACAATTTCTGTCACATCAGTTAAAGGTTAATAATACAGTTTATTTTTAATCTCGCAGAGTCTCTGGTGTGATATTATACAGCTAACATGTTAAGATTTTTTTCTACCGCTCTCATGTATAAATAGGATAAATTCATTATTCGTTTCAATTTCCTTTAATACCTCTTAACGGAAAATAGAGTAATTAAATTTAAATAAAATATATATTTTTAATGAATTACGCTAAAAATATATCCAAGTTCTTATTCATCCTTATTTAAGTTAAAAATAGCTAAGGTATTTTCTTCTAAACTTTCAGTTTTATATGTAGGACCACCTGCTAGAAAATATGGTACAAAATGTGTTTACATTATTTTTTATTATTTTTTTTTGGCATGAGGATTTGATGTTGAGTTTAAAATAATTCAATGGAACACTAGTTTACCTTGTCTTAGCCACTATTCAATTTAAATACATGCACAGAATGAAGATTTATTGATATTAACGCAGATAATTCAATCAAACTGCTATTTCTTTTAATGAGTAAATTATGGCAGTATACCTTCAAAAATAACTGCAAATATTTATTTCCTTTGACCCTTTTTTATTTTGTTTGAGTGTAATAATTTCTGAAATTGAACGCAATTGAACGCAAATTGAATGCAATTGAATTTCAAACGAGGAAAAAGATTTATACTTTTTAGAAATAATTTAAAGTATCAAAACTAAGTTTTTTTACGCATAAAATTCATTCGTACAATCGTAATTTATAACTTTCCTTTTTAAAAAGATTGATAGAAATTTCCAGGTACAGTTAGTAGCGATATCTAATTTTAATTTGACAGCCAAAAAATAGAAAATTCAATAAATAAAAAAATGAAACACTGCATTTTATTCAACAAAAAAGAAAGTAAAATATAAAAACTATTTTCTGAATTTGGGAAGAAACGGGAAAAAATTCTATACCATGGATATCTTCCGTGTATGTATACTTTATTATACATATATATTCTCGAAAAAAAGCCAGAGCTGCAATTCTTTTTTTAATTTTTGAGAGAAAATATATAAATAAAGCTTTTCCTTTTACGAAAAGATAATAAACGAATTTTATTAAGAAATTTATTCCATAAGTACATAATAAAAATTTGTTACTCTGTTTTTTATTCTTGCTATTTATTTGCTTTATATGTACATTAAAAAAATATCAAAAAATATATCTCACGTAAATTGGTATCCTGCTTCTTATTCGTTAATATATATGCATCATAATGTATAAATATATAGAAAATATTTTTTATATAAAAAATTTTCATCTTTCCCAAAAATATATAAAAATATTTTTTTCCACTTTTTATTGATTTTAGCCGAATAAAAGCGACAGATTTATGTTTTTATGTTATAATATTTTGCCTTTGTTGCCCCTTATTCTGCATTCTATATACACGAAATAGAAAGAAAAAAGTTTTCATGCTTTTTACGTTTTAAGTCCTAAAATATTTAAATCCAAGTTTTAGAAATAATAGACTCCTAAATAATATTTTTAGCACCATTTCAAATTTCATTCTTTTTTATAATTTTTATGTCTACATCTGTAATAGGAATATAATTTAAATTTTACGGTTTATCCCATTGAAATTGCAAAAACACCTTCAATAACTTTTCGAAATGCTCGTTCGTCATATAAATGTATCGATTGAGAAACATTGCTCTTGGCTATGTGTCTCATTCAGAATGTAAAAAGGAACAGCGAACGCGAAAATACCTGCAACAAAAAAACTGAAGATAAACATATTTGTGCACTGTCAGGGAAAAAAAAATCTGTTATTTTAGAGATGTAAAGTTTGAAAAATCTATATACTTACTGAAGTTTTATCTATACTTTGTATAGAAAAAGATGCAAATCTACAAAACTAGTTGTTGTAAAGCTATAGAAATCAGTAATTTTAGCAGTGCTTTTATTGAGATAAAAAAAGAAAATATGTTTTTCATGGAACCCTAAATTTTCTTTCAAAGAAAAACCCTTAAGCAAAATTTCAAATCTTTTTTTTAATTTATTACATTTTTATTTCATTGCAATAATCGTTAACCATTTAATCCTCCCTCGCCCACCAATCTATTTTCATTTCATAGTCTTGTGCTTAAACTTTAAACCCAGAAAATAGACAAATTCATACATTTTTTTCTCTTTATAGTGAATTTAACACATAATGTAGCTAATGATTATATCGACAAACAAATATCAAATAAAAAAATGTTAAAGGATATTTTTCATTGTATTCAAATGTGCCTCATCGTTTATTCACAACTACTTCGCTTGTGAATTTCTTTTTTTATATATAAAATTACTAAAAGAGAAAGAAGAACTATAAAGTTGATTTAAAAAATGTATCATGCATAAAATAAAATTTCTGTTTGTTTCATTCAGTAGTTTTTGTTTATAGAAATTAACCTATTTATGAGAAGGAGTCATATTTAGATGAACTGTTCACATGTGCCACAGTCTTTCCGAAATGTCATATGAAGACTTGGAAATACAGCAATAGACAACCTACTATTTTCTTTATTATTATTATTCAGTCATAGAATCTGCTTTTCACATTTTTGTTCTGTTTAGCGATATAATTTCTTCACTTGCATCTAAACAAAATGTTGGCCAATTTTTTTTTATATATACATTTTGATAATCTATCCAAAATTTAAACAATCATAAGCATTATTTAGTATTAATAGTTAAAAAACACCAAATAAACTGGCAATAAACAATAAATTAAATTAATATATTTTATAAATATAATTTTATAAATAAATGCAATGCAGTAAGTGTTTCGAGCTGAAACAATAACAGATCGTCATCTGCTTCATTTGATAACGAATGATGGACATTTGTCTGCTTCATCTAATGACGAGATGTTATTGTTTTAGCCCGAAATGCGTCATGGATTGTTTTAACCTCCTCCCTCCTAATGTCGCCTGGAAAAGACACTAAATAATTGCCTTTAAATTCATTTAAATGTTTCTCAAATTTTCAAAATTTATTCTAGACATTTGTATTAAATATGTACGTTTAAAAAAATCGATGTACCGAATGATACATCTTTGTAGATGTTATATAGATATTTTTAAACGGTTTTTGTGGATTCTAGGAATATTTGTCTCAGCACTGAAGAGGTTACAATGATTTGTACAAAGAGTATTATTTTAATTGTAACTATTAATAGCATATGTTAATTATTCTAAACAGGATACCGTGGTCTATTTCAAATATTGAAATAAATGTTACCTTATTATATATTCAACGTTATTAAACTCTAAATAATCCACATGAAATCAATTTCTGGAAAAGTATGTTTTCTATCAATCTAAAAAAAATTACGTATGAATACACTAAATAAAAAAATAAGTTCATTCTCGTTATCATAAAGTTGTTTCCTGCTATCATAAAATACCTGTGTCATATTCTATGTAACAAACTTAAAGAAAAATAAAAGATTTCGGTACAATTAATAACATATTGTGTAAAATTAAGCTCTGTAAAATTAATACAATAATTGCACATAAATTAATTTTACAATCTCTGAAACACATAATAAACTTTTTTATCGTACACTTTTATAAACAAAGTTTTAATGACTTTAAGAACTTCCATTGTTTAAACATCATAAATATATGTACTTCCTCATAGAACAAAAGTAAATTAGAATATTTTATCACGGTGCATTTAAAAAAAGGTCCTTTATTAATGAACGTAAACTACTTAGTTTTTTTATTAAAGTGCTATTTCGCTTATGGGTTCGGAAACTTTAATTATAGTACATTCTTCAATTTTCACGTTTCATGATATATATTTTAACTCAATTTAAATGCTACTCTGAGATTGTTTTTGAAAATTCGTATTTGAAGCAGAGTAGTAGTTATTAACGAAAACATTATCTTTCTCATTGAAATGTTTTGCATGTATATATAGATACAGAGATCGAGAAGTTGAGAAATTATTTTTAATGTAATCTTATGTGTATTTCTTAAGTATATTAGTGCACATTTTTTGTATAGAGAATGGTCTTTTTTTAATGCAATCTTTTAAAATTAAAATTAAATAGCTTTGTTGGATTAACATGACCGTACTTGTTTTACATAGAAGATGTTAATTAAATTTTATATTCCTAATGCAAGTAAAATATATTAAATGTATGATTAACATAGCGCACATTTACGTGTGTAATCTGATCCGTGTATAAGCCGAGTATGAGACTTTTCAGTGAAAAATCTTCCAAAATCAGAAATCCAAATCTAATGATGACGTATGTAAACCGATGTTAAAAAATGTAAGGAAAAATTAGCCCTTTTTTGTAGCTAGGTAATGTTAAAAAAATATGCTCTCCGAAATTATCCATCTTTCCTCTTTTGTACTAAGACTCACTGTCAAATCTCTTCAGTTGGTCCCCGCACATTCTGTTATGACTTGCTCATTCATAAAAAACAAATATCCTATTTTTTGCTTGAATTGCCAGAAAAAATGATTGTTTGGTCTTTCAAAAAATATTGCATCACTAATGAGATAGTTGGGAGAAGTTGCATTTTTTTAAGAAGACGGCAATTGTGATGAGGTTAACTAGACACTGCCAATATTTATACAGATGTACCAATAAAAAAATAATGAATTGTTTAAAAATATGATAATTATTTGGATAATGAATGAGTATTAGTAAATTTTTTATTGTAAAAGAATTGAGCTTAAATTTATTTATACATATTTGTAGATATTTAAAAGAAATATATTTAACATCTTTCTTTTTTTAATTTTAGAATATCAAATTTTGAAATTTTCTTACACTCATTTATAAGCTGACTCATTACTTTGGAGGTAAAAAACGCCCCAAAACTCTAGGCCTATACGCGTAAACATAAGGTAATATATATATATATATATATATATATATATATTATTCCTTTAATATGTTATTCATAAAAATAAATATGTGAACATATTAAATAGGTATAATGGTCATATTTGCATGAAATAATACATTAACTGAAGTGACTTTTAATATGTAATATGTTAATGTATGTAATGTAATATGTACATGTAATGAATGTAATATGTTATCTATAAATGTGGGTCTGGTAGGGTCTTAGCGTCCCCTAAAATGTGCACAATTTGTAGGAATCCCATGAAAATTCGCACTTACGCTAATTGATGGATTTATAACTTATGGTATCAAAAATTACTATTGTCTTTCAAGGGAAATATGTGTTTGCGACAAGAGTGCTGTTTCAAGAGTGGTTTCAGTTGTAAGTTAAAGTCGTCTGGCATTAGCTTTGCAACCGAATTTGAATGTGGCAAATTAATTACAGGTTTTCTTATAGCCAAAGAGTAATATCTTATAATTTTTATGCTTGATTAAATGACGCAAAGATGACTTATAATTTAACTATAAACCACTCTTGAAACAGGCACTTTCGTTGCCAAATTTAAAGCCGTCTGACATTAATTTTGCAATGGAATTTATATCTGGTAAATTAATTATAGGTTCTCTGCTAGCCAAAGAATAATATCTTGTAATTTTCATGCTTGATAAAATAACGTGTAACGATGACTTATAATTTTTAAACTAAAAACCACTCTTGAAACAGGCACTTTCGTTGCCAAATTTAAAGCCGTCTGACATTAATTTTGCAATGGAATTTATATCTGGTAAATTAATTATAGGTTTTCTGCTAACCAAAGAATAATATCTTGTAATTTTTATGATTGATAAAATAACGTGCAAAGATGACTTATAATTTTTAAGCTAAAAACCACTCTTGAAACAGGCACTTTTTTGCGATATATAAAGCCGTCTGGCTTTAACTTTGCAACCGAATTTGTATCTGGCAAATTAATTATAGGTTTTCTGATAGCCAAAGTGAAATCTTGTAATTTTAATGCTTGATAAAATGACGTAAAGATGACTTATAATTTTTAAACTATAAACCACTCTTGAAACAGGAACTTTTGTTGCCATGTTTTATGCCGTCTGGCATTAACTTTGCAATCGAATATATACTAGGCAAATTAATTATAGGTTGTCTGCCAGCAAAAGTGTAATATATTATGTATAAATGTGGGTCTGGTAGGGTCTTAGCGACATTGGTGACGTCTGATAATGGATTAATATCACAAATAGTAAAAACAAATATTGCTATCCTGGTAAAATGACGTAATTTTAATGTTTTTTCACTTGCATAACCCCTTTTTTCGAATGTAAACGCAATGTCTCCCGACTGCCAGAGCACCCGCAAACGTACTATACCATAAAAGGAAAGAACATATAAAAATTGAGCCTTGATAAAATGACGTAATTTTGAAGTTTTTTGACTTGGATAACTCCTTTTCCGACAGGTAAACGCAACGTTTCCCGACAACCAGATCACCCGAAAATGTGCTACACCATAAAAGGAAAGAACATATTAAAAATGAGCCTTGATAAAATGACGTAATTTTGAAGTATTTTTACTTGCACAACCCCCTGTCCCACATGTAAACGAAACGTCTCCCGACTGCCAGACCGCCCGCTAACGTTCTACACCATAAAAGGAAAGAACATGTAAAAGAATGAGCCTTGATAAAATGACGTAATTTTGAAATTTTTTTACTTGCACAACCTCCTGTCCTACATGTAAACTCAAACGTCTACCGACTGCCAAAACGCCCCCTAACGTTCTACGCCATAAAAGTGAAGAACATGTAAAAGAATTATCCTTGATAAAAAGTCGTAATTTTGAAGTTTTTGACCTGCACAACCCCTTCTCCCACATGTAAACGCACCGTCTCCCGACTGCCAGGCAACCCGCAAACGTTTTCAACCATTGAGGGGAAGAACATATAAAAAAATTAGCTTTGATAAAATGACGTAATTTTCAAGATTTTTGACCTGCACAACCCCTTCTGCCACAGGTAAACGCAACGTCTCCGGGCAGCCAGACTGCCCGCAAACATGCTACACCATAAAAGGGAAGAATCTATAAAAAAAATGAGCCTTGATAAAATCAGGAGACCAAAACGTTGCTAGCTCTTAGACTAAAAATAGAAAGGTGCTTTTAGTTGAACTCTTGGTATTTTCGTCTTAACGTCAGAAAATCGATCACCCGTGAAATATTCCAATGTTTATAGCGCCCTTTGTGATTTTGATTATTGAGCGTTTAAATTTTGTAAGGTAATATAGCTGTGAATTATCACTGCATAAAGAAAATATTTATTTACTTTAAGTACAAATATAATAACCCTCCATAATTTGTTTTTTTTTACAGATTATAAATGTTTCAGACTTGAAAGTTATTTTTAAAATAACGAAAAATAGTAATTCAGTAAATTAAGTAAGTAAAAATTAAAATGTAAGCAGAAAAAAAAGAAATTTGGTTGTACTTTTTTCTATTTAACTGTGTAAAATTAGCTTTCAAACGGACATATTTTAAAATACATATTTTTTCTACTCCATAGCGCAAATTTTAAAACTTTGTGATGTTTAGAAATGAAAAATGATACAGTAAATGCAAAATTATTAATAAGATTATTTTTATTTTAGATATGACGTCATCGTTAATCATCGAAATATTTCGCTGCTGTAGATATTTATCGGTTTGTTTTTTACATTCATCAGTTTTTTTTTTTTTTTTTTTGCTGATTTTTGTTGCTGTACTTCTGTACTTGTTTTTCAAAAGCAGAAAAGTAGAAAAAACTTTTTTTGACAAGTATGATCATGTTACCCTGTCAAAGAACCTAAAAAATAATGATACACTTAAAAATTTAAATTTTTGCTGCATCGTCACTCCATCGCTTTTATGAAATATCTCTATGTTGATCAATGAGTATCCTCCGTAATACAGTGAAGTAATCGCCTTCTATAAAAGCAATGTAGAAACGATGCAACAAAAGTTTCAAATTTTTATAAGTGTATTTATAAATATGAAGCTCATAATGTTCATTCGGGAGGAAAAATAGGTTTTTTTTCCAGGGTTGTCATAACGATTGAGAGACTACTGTCATATCTCACACCGAGGTCATATTATAACATTGAGTAATCGTTTAAAAAAATCACTGTCTTCTTATGAAAATTTTTTAAGGCTAATAGCTTTCAGAATTAATAGGACTGTAAAATATTGTATTTGTTGTATATTTTTAGACAAATGATAAAAAAAAAGTTATATTTTTTTGGTAAACCTTGATTATTCCGCGACCCAAAAAAGACTTTACCGCGACCCACCAGTTAACTTATTGCCACCAACGGAAACTTTTCCACTCTATACATCATCACAAATCGAAAAAATATCGACCAATTCGCTATACAAGACATTACAGAACATAAAATTCTATTTAATTTTTGTTAAGTAATTTTCATAAATTCCATAGAGTTGGTTTGGTGCTGCCATTTATATGATTTTGAAATTTAAATTAAAAACACCAAGCAATGATTGCAATTATACACTGCTCAAAACAATTAAAGGATATTGCAGTTTTAGGTGGATTTTGTATCTGGGAAACTTTTTACTGATTGATACATGGTCGACAGACATAGTAGGTTGTATGAGAATAAATTACACATGTTTGGCAGAAAAAAAATACATTTTATTGCGCATTTGTGTACAAAAGGAAAAAAACACAATTTGTGCATAAATGAAAAAAAGAATAACAAAAGGTGTTTTCTTCAAAGAAAATCATTTTCAGTAGGGGGTATGGTTTCCACGGGCGGCCAGCAACGTTAACACCTTTGAGGCATGGACTCAATGAGGCTATTAATGACGAGTTGGGGTATTCTGCCCCACTCTTCCAGAAGAGCTCTTTCCAGTTCTTGGAGAATTTGTAGGGGTTGTTGGCGGCCAGAAACTCGTCTTCCTAGAGCGTCCCAAACGTGCTCGATTGGATTCATGTCTGGAGAACACGCTTGCCATTCCATTCGAACGATTCCTTCCTCAAAAAGGAAATCCTCCACCAAGTTTGCACGATGTGGCCTGCAGTTATCGTCCATTAAAATGAAGTTATCTCCGATTGCTGCAGCGTAAGGGACTACAATAGGTCTGAGGATCTCATCCTTATATCGGCGACCAGTCAGAGCTCCATCTCGAATGATGTAGAGGTCAGTGCGCCCGTCAATGGAGATGCCACCATACACCAACACTCCTCCACCCCCAAATCTGACACTTTCGTGCACGAACGCAGGATTATTCCTACTCCCACGGTCCCTCCAGACGAAAATACGCCTATTATCCGGATGCACAGAAAAACGGGACTCGTCAGAAAACAGAATATTGCTCCATTCATTTCTCCTCCAGTTGACATGGTCGGTTGCCCACTCCCTGCGGTCGCGACGATGCCTTGATGTTAATCTAACACATACCATCGGTCGGCGAGCATACAGACCTACAGCATGGAGCCGGTTTCGGACAGTCTGAGTTGAAATCGTGGTACCTGTAGCCGAGCGAAGGTGTTGTTGGAGAAGAGTAGCGTTCATGTTTCGGTGTCTCCGAGCTGTTAACGCTAAATACCGATCTTCATTGGGCGTTGTTGCCCGTCTACGACCTTGCCCTGGTCTTCGGCCTGCACATCCACTCTCCAAAAAACGGTTCCAGATCCTGGAAATGACACTTTGTGACACTCCAATGGCTTGCGCTACTTCGGCTTGAGTTTGGCCCTTTTCTAACCTACCAACAATTCTACAAGCTTCTGAATCTGTCAAATGACTTCGCTGAGACATCGTACTCATCGAAACAAAACAATCACTGAATGCCGATCATCCTTGTCTTCATTCTCTTTTATCCAGTTGAAAGTCAAATTTCATTCGCTGCCGCTGAAGCGACGTTTTTGACGTCGAACTCAAAATTTGCATGCTCCACAGTTTGAAAACCAGAAAAATTTGCATTTGTGATTCTCTTCTTCCATTTTCGGCAAAAAAAATTTCCTTTATATCTTTATTTTATATAAAACTTTAAATATCCTTTAATTGTTTTGAGCAGTGTATATTATCATACACTTTTCCGTATTCCGAATTTTTAAATTTAAAAGAAAAACTACATTTCACTTATTATTCGAACCGGTAGATTAAAAGGGATGTTATAAATCCTTCATTTATATACTTTTATTTTCTAAAATTTAATGGTTCGCAAATCCGATTTATTTTCTGCCGCTATACTGCTAACGTTTAAATTTGTTCTGTTGATTGTTATGCTTGAGTAAGTGATACTGTTATATGCCTTACTATTATATGCCTTACTTCTTTCAATATCTAAATACGTCAGTGAAGTTAATATCTATATTATTTTTAAATTAAAGCTGCGTAAAAACTTTGGTGGTCTTTTTAATACAAGCTAGTTTGCACTGCCGGTAGACGTAAGATCTTCAATTGACTTGAAAACGTATATTACAAAGGTAAGCATAACTTTTGTTTATTGTTCTTCAAACTGAGCCAAAGAGTAATAATTCTTACATACATTTTCCCGTTTACTTTGTACTTTGCAGTTTTTGTACATTAATGTTTACGCAAAAATGGACGAGTATTCCTACAACAGTACTCTGATGTACATGTGCACCTGGCAGCAAAAAAATTTTTGTTTGTCTAGATACGAGTGTGATGCAAAAACATGTAAAACAACAAATACACAGTAGACGCTCGCAAAAATTACTTTTAATTCCAATTTCAATGTGTACGGCATGCACAGAACTTAGCAACCTCATGTTGCCATCAAATTATCTATAGGGAAAGAACGACTGGCAATGACACTTCTAGCCGCATGGACAATAATTACAGACTGGTGTAAGTGAAACACAATGTGCTTGACCTTTCAGCCTGAATTACTTTTTTTTAACTAAAATACAAGTCTTAAAACATTGGTAACCTGATCAAGTGCTTCTGGCCTAGCAATTTAAAATTTCTTCTTTTTGTCTTTGTGTATTTAATGATTTTTAATGAATTTAATGATATTTAAAGTAATTATTTGTGTTAAAAAACTCCTCTTGTATGCCTAAAAACATTGAATATAAAAATATAAACTTTAGTACAATTAAAAAGTTTAATGTAGTGTTAAAATATTACAGTTTATGTTTAGTTATGTTTATTAATTGGCACTTTGAATGCTTATCTTATATTTTTAGGGCATTTTCAAATTTCGCTTACATATGCTGTCCCAGAGTAAAAAGAAGAAAATGCAAACATAAATTAATATTTTAGGTTTTATTTGAGCTCTGCATTAGCTAAAGAAGATTATATTGAACATTTCTAACATAAAAAATTAAAAAAAAAAAAACAATAAAAATGTTTGAGTTTTAAATCTTTAAAATTTTGATTCTAAGAAAAAATGCCTGTTTCTTTCCAAGCTTTATGTTTTAAACTGTGTTTTTTTTATTTGATCAAATTTTTAAAATAAAAAAGTATAATTATTTTAAATATGAAATGTTAGTGTTCTATATTAATGAAAAAAGTATCCCAAATATATTTTCTTTAAGAAATTTGTTACCGTATGATTATTTTAGTCAAAATAGGTTTCGAATGCTGCTTAAAGTTAGCAACAAATATTCGACGATATAGTTAAACTATTCACGCAACTACTGCTTGTCAATTTTACGCTTCAGTTGTGAAGCAATGTAATAGTGGCAAGAATAAGCTTTTATTAAGGTTGTTATTTTTTTTCACTGTCAAGTCTTACCGTAAATTTTAATATAAAAATAATGATTTTTGCACCTTTGTAATTAAATATTGTTTACTAAGTATAGTTTCAGAAAGTATGTGTATTATCATCTAAGAAACTATACAAGCTAGTTTATTTCTAATAGTTTTATTTAAAATGTCAAGTCCGTTATTTGTCAAATCCGTTACCATGAAATGTAAGCGATGAAATGTAAGCTGCTAATTAAGTTCACTAAATAGTTTTAGAAGATATGTAAATTATTATCTAAGTTAGAAAATATACAAGCTAGTTCATTTTAATAGTATTTTTTAGTTTTATTTGAAATGTCAAATCCGCTACTTGTCAAGTACGTTACCGTGAAATGTAAGCGAATGGTGAAAATGCCCCATAAAATATGTGCCCCTCAGAAAATGTTGTTTGATCAATATGAAACAATAAAAAAAGAAATCCTAGATTAAAGAAATATACGCAAAAGAATTTTTAATAATCTCAGAGATCATTTTACTTTCATTAAAATTCAAAACATTATTCATACAAAAACAACAGAAAGGTTTTTAATTACATTTTATAAAATATTAAAAGATAAACACTACCAACAATAGTTTTTTTTTCTGCTCAAATTTAAATTATTTGCAGATTGAAAAGAAAATTATCTTCATTTTCAGTAAAATTTCCTTTAATGTCTTATTAAAAGCCTGGTGAATATAAACTTCCTTTCATTATTTTAATAATTATCTTAATTAGAATGCTGCAAATGGCATTAATTGAAATTTACAAGAAGAAAACGAACAGTATTTGAATTTATATGCATTTTTCTTTCTAATAAGGTGCATTTTCTTTCCAAATGCGAAAAAGAAATGTATTTTACTTATATTACACCTCTAATGATTGCTGTTACAAAACAATGCAAATGGTTTCATGTTACGAATAAATAATTTAAATAATACAAAGCTGAATAAGTAGCATTCAGCGAGTTAAAAAAAAACTTTATTTTTATGTTTCATGTTTTTTATTGTAATTTTAAAAGCAATTGTTTTTTATTCTTTCAGATGTACTAATTGCGTTATGTAACAATTAATAATTTTGCTTAAACTTTTTATAATGATTTAGATTCAAAGAAATTTGAAATTAATGTAAAGGTAAATTGAAGGAATTGATTCAACATTCTACTGCACTGAATAAATTTATCACTACAACATGTAAAAAAACAAGTTTGTATTTGTGATCGCAGATCGCACAGAGGTTTTCGCTATTTCTTTCAAAAAAACTTATCCTTTTATTAATAAATCAAAATTGTTGATTTATAATTATTAAACTGTTACATACGTGGTATCACCAACAAATTTAACTTTAAAATAATTATAAAAGAAAGTTATTTATTTTTATCATTAAAAATGTTCAAACCAAATTATCTATCAATCTATATAATATACAAAGGCCAAATGTATTTGCGTGTAACGCAGACGATATTTTTTGAATGGCAACACTTTGAAATTTGAAATGAAATTTCGGTTTTCATTTTATACTACTACAATTTTTTAAGCTTCTAAACATTGCACATTTTCAACTTTTTGCATCGTCATATAGAAAAAAAAAATGCAATTTGTCTGAAAACTGTATCTTACTTTCTTTTTGAGATATTAGTTTTTCTGTAGTTTTTAAGGCATTTTCTATAATCATGGCAAAAGAAATACACCATTTATTTATTTCATTTCTTTTTGCAAAGAAATATTCGTAAAGTATTATATTAGTAACTTCAAACAATTAAACATTTTATTTACTTCAATTAATTACCAATTCTTTTAAATGACAAACATTTACATTAAAATTCCATGTGAATACTGTAAATAACAATTCTTGCACTGCATTATTTTATAATTGAGATAAGTACATTTGTCAATAACAAAGTTGTAATCATAATTAACTGCAAGATGTGGAAAAAATAAAATCACACTTCATCAGATCGTACTATGTAAGGTAAGATTTTTCATTTTATTGGATATTCAACATTATAAGTCCTTAGTCTACATTATAGATGTGACAAATTTGGAGCTCTCACCATTGCATATGCAACACAGATACCTGCGCCAAATTTTACAAGTAACTGACACATTGTTTTTTACCGTGCCATTTATCATATTGTATTACTTGCAAGCTTAATTGCTAGGTTGTAGCTGAGACATTTTATTGAAAATTCCTTCATGTAACTTGTTAAATATGATATTAAATGAAATTTTTGGGATTTGATCCGATCAACATAATTTTATCTAGATTTTAAAGAGAAAGTTTGTTTCCATCATCTACACACAAAAGTCAAAACGATATAAAATATTCGTTAGATATTTCAAAGATGCTTCAAAAATACCATAAATAAATTCCCAATTTAGTCTAAAAAAATAAACTGAAGAGTTCATATTCAAATACTGAGAAGAAATCAAATCATAAGCAGCCGAATTTCAAAAAAGACATTAACAACAAAAGAAAAATGTACACTCCATTTTTATTTCTATTATTATAAAGCAAACTCAGAATAATTTTGCATTTTGCATTATATCAAAAATTTATTTTTTATTGGTGTGTTATAGTTAAAATCTAAAATAAACTATTTTACACAGATAAAGTTTGCAAATAACGATATAGTGAGTAATACGGAAACAGTCAGCAAGCATAATACTTTCACATTAGTTAAAAATATTTTTTAATGGCATTAGTAATTTAAGTTATGCAGAAAATTAACAAATAAACAGCTGGACCTGTTTTACAAACTCAAAAAATTGTAATTTCTCTAAATCATTGGTTTTGTTTAATGAATATTTATAAGCTATTGAATTGGAATTTCATGTAAAAATAAACTATTGTTTAGAATATTCAAAACAAAAATGTTCCAGGAATGATTCATTTAAAAAATTTTAAACACTAAGCCGTTTTTAAGGGAATTATCTATTATTAACAAATTATATTGTTATTTCAACTTCTTTTACATTTAATGAAAAATATGTAACAAGAGTTCTCCGAAATACATTATCAATAGCAAATGAAGAAATTTTTCAAAGGAATTTATAAAATATTTATTAGATTTCGTTTCATATGCATCATTCCTTGAGCCTAAAATTGGCTGCAAGAGTACATGTCCCCTTTACAATTAGTTTTTACATTGACAGAAAAGATGCTTAACAATATTTTTTTTTTTTTTACATTTCACTTTAATAAAAAGATTTTGATTTTAATTCAATTTCTTAAGTAACTGAGGAATTCTAAATTTTAAAAATGTTTTAGATTAAGTTATTTTAAATCAAGTGCAACAATTGATACAAGTTTTATTTGTGTTTTTTTTTTTTCAAAGTTTACATGTAAGTAAAATCGTTTGTACTTTGCCCCCAGAAAAGTTATTGCAATAAAAAAACGGCCATAGATTTTAAGTTTAGATAGTTCATAAACAAATAATATGTTGTTTTCTGATTGTTATTTGAATATATGTATGAAAAATTAATTCAGAAAACAAAATTAATAAATTTAAATGGAAATTCCATAAATAAAAAAATTATTACAAAGAATTTTATTTCATTCTTCCCTGATTGTTCTGTTTATATTTCTAAATAATTTAACAGTATTCAATTTATCAAGTTTTTTATAGAATGTTTGAATGTGAATATGAAATTAGCCAAATATATGAAAGAAATGAAACAAACATATTGATGAGAATCTAGTGTCTGAAATATATTGTTAAAAATGTGCGTTAGATTCTTTTATAATTAATCAATAGATAATAAGAAAATTAATTTACAATCATACCCAAGAGATCAATTGTTACATATTTCTTCAATTAAATATAAAACACACTTTTTACATACGTGCTGTTCTACTACGGTTATAAAAGTTCTGATTATATATTTATTTAGTTAGAAAGTAAAATATACCACGGATTTATTAACCGACTTAAAAATACAGAAAGTTCACAATTTGGTGAGTAAGTACTTTTTTTAATTTATTTTTATTTATTTATTTATTTATTTTTGTACGATCACCAATTTTTCCGAAAGTGAATGTGATTTTTGTTTTAATTAAAGAAAAATATCTTCGCCTTAGTAACATTGAATTTCATTAAAAATTTATTCAGAATATTTTTTTATTTCAACAAATTCCAAAACTAATTAAGTAAATAAATAAGCATCTTTACATTATTTCATTTTCAATTATTATCATCAAGTGATCTAGCCCTATCTGTTTGACGAAAAAGTAACTACTCAGTGGTTTTCTCCCTCTTTTGGCGTTTTTCTTTTAGGGTTCTTACAAGAATAACCAAAAAACAATTTTTCAATCGTTAAAATATTTTATAATATGAAGAATCAGTAAAATAATTAAATAAATAAACAAATAAAAATTTTAAAACGTTTAATTTCAAACAAAATTTCTGCGTTACACTCGCTTCCTATGAAGAACTTTGATTTTAAAGTATAGCAATGTGTACACTAGTACAAAGATGGGCCTAAAAGTCAGTAGTAAGTTTTTAAATTGACAATAAAATAATATAATAGAAGTCTTTTTTTTTTCTCTTCTTTTTCAAAATTTTCTAGTTATTTAATTAAAAATAATAACTGTGATACACAAGAATATCAAAAGTTTTTTTCGCAAAAGTATTAATTATTAAAATAAAATAGGTAATACTTAACTTGAAATAAAAAATATATAAAAAAAGTACAAAATGTTCTAAAAAATAACAGGAACTTTACAAAGTTTCCCAAAAGCTTTAAATCTCTTTAATACATTTATAGGATTATAAATCGATTACCGTGTCAGATGTCCCTGCCAAATACTATCTTCACTTAAGACGGGATTTTCGTAAGATTTAAGGCGGTTTTAAAAGAAGATTCAAAGATTATAAAAGAACAAAGCCATTAAAAAAAAGTAAATCCATTTTAATTCTAATGTCTGTGTATAAACATCATTAAAAAAAAGCATTATAAATTTACATAGGAACAATTAAACTACAAAAAAGTCGTTATCTTATTTTTTTCTTCTTGCATAACATCACTGTAAAAAATAGTATAATATTATTTAAAAAAAAATGGTGGTTCTATAACTGGATAGATCTTTATAGGGTAATTTAATCAGTATAACGGATTTTAGGTTTCACCATAGCACGTGAATTTTAATACTTTCATATATGCGCAAAATTAGTTTTAATTAAAATCGTAGAGATGATTAAGGATCAAATATGACAACATTTCCATCAGTACTAATTTAAATTAATAGGCAAAATAGGGAAAATCAGTACAGAAGAAACACGACAAAATAATAACGTCTTCTAATGAAAGCATCGTGGATCGTATTGTGGCATCTCCACACTGAAAAGTTCACTCGCAACGGTTTACTGACATATTCGTATCAAATACATAACTGATTTTGATAAAAATATGTTATTGTTTCCATCTAGTGCATGCTATTTTTCAGTATAGTGTATTATTATAATCTCATCTTATTAACTTTCTGCACTGCAAACAATTTTGAGTATGGGCTACCAGAAACTCCGTCTCATTTTGATTCTGGGTTACCAGCAACTCCGCGTCATTATAAAAACTTTATTCGGTCGTCACAACTTTTTTAAAAGAAGATTCTTTCAAGTACACAATTTGAAACAAGCTCTGATTAAATAAGACAAATTTTATTTTCTTTTATTACTGGTGTGAAAAACATATTTTACAAGGGAAGATGATGTCGCCGCAGTGTCAACTGCGGAATTACTTCACTTACCTTACCATGTTGTCACAGTTTCGAAAACGATGTTTTCAACTCACATTACAATGTCGCAGCAGAGGCTACAACGGAGTAAAAAAAGAATTAACTTTAAGTTGTAAACATAAGAAATAAATTTATATCTATTAAACAGTCACATCCCTGTATTTTTTTCTAAAATGTATATATTCTGTTACACAAGCAAATATGTTTATTCGTGAATTAATAGAAATTGGAAAGGTGATAATTATTAATGTCGCGTTGAGAAATCTAATACTCTCTAAGATTTACGTAGAATCATTTCCATAAAATACGTGTAGTAATAGATACACGTGTTTCAGATTATGCCTACTTATTTATCAGAAATCAACTGATATCCGACTGTTTTAAAATTTAAGAAATGCGTTTCGGAATTGCGAACAGATAAGAAAAGGCTATATTGTATATTTAAAATTTTCTTTTTAGTAAAAGAAATATTTATTTCATTTTTATTTTAAATATTTTATAGTTTTGTTATAGTATTTTAATTTTATTTTATAGTTTGCCCTTTATTTTTATTCTGAAAAAGAAATAACAGCTTTACTTTCTAACAATGAAAGGCCGAGGCGTAATTTTATTTGTAGGTATATTTGTTAATAATATGTTAAATATTATGGTTTTATTTTTTAGTTTAAAATACATTATAAATTTGTAGATGTAAGAATTCCAGATTGAAAGTGATGCTTTTTTATTTGAAATCTCAAATATTTTTCACGTACAGAAAATTTTTTATAGTAGCTAATGTCTACCATGAAACCGAATGTTTAAAAAAAAAGAAATATACATAAATATATTTATTATATTTTTGTAAAAGAATATACATAAAAATACAAAGAAAAAATATCTGACTTATGTTTAACGAAAACTAATCTGGAAGAAGTATTTTCTCGGTATCCTTGTTATCTTAAAAATAAACAAATTCTACAAATATAAGAAGTGGAACTTTTCTTTGAATTGAAGGCATCTTTACGATTTCGTTTAACTTTCTGTAAGTATAAATCTTTTTTTTAACTTTATTTTCTAAACAAGAGATCAGTTCTATTATATTCTAAAAAAATTCATTTCTTCACGTTCTAATTTTAAATAGCAAAATCAGATTTTAGCTTGTTTTATATAGGAAGAAGAAATCTTGTAAATTTAACAATTATTTTGTACGTTACATTTTTTTTTTCAAGTAAGGCTTGTTGCATGTTTTATATACGCAAATTTTTATTTTAAATATAGGATCGGAAGGATATTGGTTGCAATCTGTTATTAGAGAATGAAAAGGTGAGATGGTGAAATTGAATAGGGAATTCGAATAACTAAAATAAAATACGTTTGCTAAATTCTAGATTTTATTTTAAACGAACTCTATATAAATATAAAATAACTGATTATAAATCGGGAATAATTATCCATACGAGTAACTTAATAAACCATATATAATGCACAGAATGTTTGTTCATTAAAATATATATTGATATATCTACTAATCAACTAATCTATCTACTAATCAACTAATATAATTATAGTAATATATTTACTAATAACTGAACTTATATATCGACA
The DNA here is from genome assembly GCA_964019185.1 of Maratus speculifer. Lineage (NCBI taxonomy): Eukaryota > Metazoa > Arthropoda > Arachnida > Araneae > Salticidae > Maratus > Maratus speculifer. The sequence continues at coordinate 159,920,575 of OZ025294.1, read as the reverse complement.
AACTAATCAACTAATATATCGACTTATTTAAAATATATTTAGATATATGAAATAATATATATATATTACTTTTTGTATTTTAGACACATCATATTTTATCTGTAGAAAATTTAATAATTTGAAAAGGCGACAAAAAATTATAAATATTTTGACTCAGACTTTTAAGAAAAATCTAAATTAAATTACATACCTTTATTACTTATTCTTTTTCAAAAGACCAATAACTGAAGATTTTCGCGATATGTGCAATACCATACAATCCAAAAATTTGTTTTAAAAACAATTACGTATACTATCACAATATTGTACCAATATTATTGCTATACATACCGGGTGTTTCGAAACGGATAGACGATCATTCTTGTTGGTACCCCGTTCACAATACTCTGTAAGAACTAAGTTAAAACGTTTCGAAAAAAACGTGCAAATATAGAGATATGTGCTTTAGGCATGTCTCTTTACATATCGGAAATCAATTGATTTCTGAAAATTTTAGAGTTCGCGAAACGTGTTTCGAATCACGAGTGAATAGGAAAAAGTTTGATTGTACATTTGCGAGCACTCTTTTTAAACCAAAAGACATTTATTTGAATATTCTATTATGTTTTTTATTGTATTTTATTTTACTTTGTTTTTTACAGTATTTTTATTTTATTTTGTTTTTTTTATTAAAAAAATAGCTTTACTTACACTGTTAAAACTACAGGTGACACATTGCACCTTTTAGGGTTGAAAAGCTTGTCTCACAGGTGACACCCGTAAAGGAGCCAGAATGGCACCTTTAATTAAGGTTAAAAGATAACATCCCTAATCCAGCGTGCCCAATAACAAAAAGATTATAAACTCACTTTGGTTCGTGAAGGATTCGAACCCACAACGTCGGATTACAAGCCCAACGTTCTAACCATTCGGCTATCGAGATCACCTTGAAAGTCTCCCTGAAATGTTCAAATGTCCTGAAATTCAAAGGTTGCTTTAGATAAAAAGCTCGCCAAAAGTTTTCCATACAAATTTTAGGTAGCTTTCATTACAAAAAGTAAAAAGCTACCTATTGCAGCCGTCCGGAGGAAAGCACTTTCGGAAAATTCTGGTATATTTTCACCGATCATGACCCCCAGACCCCAAAACCACCCTCCGTTCAAATGTTGACATATATATATATATATATATATATATATATATATATAACCATATATATATATATATATATATATATATATATCTGATTTTTGTCATGCGATAACTAACGTATTTATTAACCGATTTGAATGAAACTAGGTATGTACATAGTACATACAAATGTCTCGACCGAGTTCGTTGGTCAGCATCATCCGCCATTTTGTTTCAAAATGGCGGCCATTTTAAATTTTTAAAAAAAATTAAAATTTAAAATTAAATGCGAAAAAATTAAAAGTTGAAAAATATTTTTCTTTTACGTGTTAGAACTTAAAACAAAAATTCCAGAACATATTTTATTTTGTCTATATCTTAAAAAATGATTGAGTTATAGCACTTTGAATTTTTCTTATGTCTGACATTTTGAAACGATCTAATTTTTGTCACGTGATAACACGCGTATTTATGAACCGATTTCAATGAAACTTAGTATGTACATAGCACATACAAATGTCTCGACCGAGTTCGTTAGCCAGCATCATCCACCATTTTGTTTCAAAATGGTGGCCATTTTAAATTTTTTAAAAAATTTAAAATTTAAAATTAAATGCGAAAAAATTAAAAGTTGAAAAATATTTTTCTTTTACGTGTTAGAACTTAAAACAACGATTCTAGAACACTTTTTATTTTGTCTATATCTTAAAAAATGATTGAGTTATAGCACTTTGAATTTGGCTTATGGCTGACATTTTGAAACGGTCTGATTTGAACGATTCACAATGTTGCTTTAAAATTGCATACACTTTATGATATCGTGGAATTTGGTGACTCTCTAAATCGCTTAAAATAAAACCAGGTTGAATAAAAGATGACTAATTTCTAAAAATTCCTATTAATAATCAGTCTTGACAAAAACTAGTATTCAATCTTATAAAATCACTAATTTTATAAGATTACTAGCTGACCCGCCCGGCGTTGCCCGGGTCCGTTATAATAATGTTAAACGAACTTGAAATTTTTATGATTTTATCTTCAACTCAAAATATGTGTTAATACACTGTTAAGAATTTGACCCTTTTGCTGCATCGTCACTCCACCGCTTTTATAGAAAATGATTACTTCAGCCTATTTTGGAGCATTGTCATAGGTCAAAAGAGATATATTCTATAAAAGCGGGGGAGTGATGATACAGCAAAAGGGTCAAATTTTTTACAGTGTACATTATATTAAATACGTGCCCCCTGACTGTGTCAAAAATTGGTTTTTTAAAAAACTAATATTTAGCTGCAAAAATACCTAAAATGACTGCAATAGGAAACGCAGGAGGGAATATGTGTCCAACGATTTCGTGTTGATATTTATCCTTAAAATTACTGTTAAGTGACTTAACTAAATACTTTTTTCACATAGATATCCCAAGTGAAATATTTTGAATTTCAAACTAATTATATATCACTCTTAAATCTGACTATACCGTGAATGAAATCGATTCTCGATGATTCGCTAAAAGGTTAGTATATAATATTATAAATTCAGAGCCATTTTACAAAAATAGGTGTATATTTTTTATCAAACATGCGTAATGTTCATTCTATGAACAAAATCCTAACCGTAACCTAATTGTATCGGAATCATAACTTGTCTGTAACTTAGCTGTATCTTAACAGTAACCTAACTGCAAGTTAAATATACCATAAATGTAACTTGGCCGTCACCTAATCATAACCTACCCATAATCTAACCACAACCTAACCGCAAATTAACCTTAACCTAACTGTAACTTAACCATGACCTAACTGTAACCTAACCGGAAAATAAAATAACAAAAGGGTCACCGGAACGTAATTGCAACCTAACTGTTATCTAACCGTAACCTAGTTCTAATTTAACATTAACTATAAACAAAATATTTTAACCATCTCGCGCTAAGTACTTAGTTTCACTTTCCACCGCTACGGAGCGCATTATGTTTTGTAGAACATCCGAATTTTAGGTTCGGATTGGATTCATGTTCATGGAAATTATTTTGTCTTCTTCGGATACGGTTATGATTGTGTGGAATATTTGTGTTCAGTTTAGATTCGGTTCAATTCAGATTTCGTGGGGTTTTTTTTTTCCCTTCAAATGGGATTTTTAAGTTCGGGTCGGGTTGTACTTATATGGAAATTATTTTACCTAGTTCCAATGAGGTTATACTTCACTGAAATATTTTTGTTAGGTTCAGATTAAGTTTGGTTCAAATTTCGGGATTTTTTTTTTCTTTTTTTTACAAATTTTTTGGTTTGGAATGGGGATCATGTCCATGGAAATTATATTGTCTTGTTCGTATCTGGTTATAGTTATTTGGACTATTTTCGTCGGATTCAGATTTGGTTCGATTCAGATTTCAGGTATTTTTTTAATTGATTTTTAAGGTTCTGGTTGGATTCATGTCCAGGGAAATTATTTTGTCTTGCTCGGATCGGGTTTTGGTTCTTTGGAATATTTTTTTCGGGTTCAGATGTCGTTCAATTCAGATTTCGGCTTTTTAATGGAATTTTTAGGTTCAGGTTGGGTTGCGCATCAACGGAAATTATTCTGCATTGTTCGAATAAGGATATGCTTCTCTGGAATATTTTTGTCAGATTCAGATTTAGTTCATTTTTTAGGTTCCGATTGGGTTCATGTTCATGGAAATTTTTTTGTCTTGTTCAGGTCTGGGTATAGTTCTGTGGAATATTTTTGTCGATTCAAATTTCAGGTATTTTTTTCAAATGGAATTTTAGGTTCCGATCGGTTTCATGTCCACGAAAATTATTTTCTCTTATTCGAATCCGGTTATGGTTCTTTCGAATATTTTGATCGGATTCAGATGTAGTTTGCATAAAACTTCAGGCTTTTTTTTCAAATGGAATTTTTTAGGTTCGAGTCAGGTTTATGTTCATGGAAGTTTTTTTGTCTTGCTCTTATCAGGTTATAGTTCTTTGGAATATTTTTATCGATTTCAGGTTTCGTTCTGGTCATTTTTGGGGTTTTTTCAGAGAAAAATTTTAGGTTCGGGTCGGGTTGCATATACACGAACATTATTTTTCTTTGATCGAATTGGGGTATGCTTCATTTGAATATTTTTGTGGGATTCAGATTTGATTCGGGTCAAATATCAAATCCATAGTTTTTTTTCAAATGGAATTTTTAGGTTCGGGTCGCGTTTATGCTCATGAAATTTTTGTCTTGCTTGGATCGGAGTATAGTCTGTTTTTTTCTGGTTGGGATCGGGTTATGTGTTAATACGCCTAAACATTATGTTTTGCTACTATTCTTTTAGTGACTATTTTTTATATATAATTTATTTTGCTATTTGATAATTTATTACTGTGTATGAATCGTCTGCCTATTCGAAAAATTGTACGTCAAAGAGCCATTTCATTTTTGTTTTAAAAACAAATTAAAGTCTTAATAAAATTTTAACTTAAATAAATGCATTCAAATTTAATCAATGATTTAAAAAAACTGCTAAAAAAGCCTCATATATACATATACATATATTAACTGCAACATAGCCAACCACAAATACATTCTAATGTACGAAGTACCAACGATCTGACGTAATAGCTATGTTCAAAAATCCTAAGTTAAACTGACATTTTGCCAGTCTATGAATTTTAAAGGTCTTTGGGAAAAAAACAGTCACTTTTGAAATGTCAAAATCTCAAATTGGTTTCTTTCATAGAGTAAAAAGAAATTAATAGAGTGGAGGTATTATCTCTGGAGATGATGCTTAAGATGTAACCCTACATTAAGTCCAATTAAGTACCAACAAAAGCACGTGCTTTGACACGCCTATCAATTGGCGAAATTTTAAAATGAAGGGCCAAAATCACAGTCAAGTGAAATCCAGCCACCCCATTGGTCGAGTGGTAAGGGTGAAAATCACGAACTTGTTTCTCCATTTGAAAAAGGTGAGGGGGAAAGTATTTTTTAAGCGATTGTTACCGTCTGTTCTTATTTAAGATAAACCATCGAAATTAACTCAATTAAGATATTTTGATGCCATTTTATAAAATGAGAGTGAAAAAATTAGATTATAAATTAAAAGAGATAAGATTTACTTCAAAACTGCCGCTACGATTTTTTCTCGGAAAAAAGAGTATGACAACATTTACCCAACTGCTAAGAAAGGCTCCCTGAAAAGGACGCGGCTCAATGACCAATGAGGTGTTTGGATTTCACCGGACTGTGATTTTGGCCCTCCATTTTAAAATTTCGCTATCAATTGAAACAGGTTTAAACCTGTATTTTTTTTTCTCTCGTTTTTAAAAAAAGAACTAATTTATCGCTTCACCGGTAAAAATTTATTAATTATTTTATCATATGTGTTTTAAATATCAATATAGAAAATTATTTTAACGTTTTGCTTGAAAATATAACATTATTTTGTTAGTACATTAAAATCGTCTGCAGTCAGAAATTTATATTTTAGATTAATATTTATTACTTAAGTTTTCATACATGATTTTAAAAGAATGTTTTCATCATTATATTTTAAATATTTATTTACATGCAATTATTAAGTCATAAAAATTTTTCATCTACGTTATAAAGTATTGAAAATTACATTAATGAAGGAAACTTTTAGTTATACAATTTTTAATTCGTATTAAATGTTTTCAATATCTTATTTAATTTTAATTTGATATTTAATTAGTGCTAATTTTCCAATTTCCTTCATTTTAAAAGCGAATATTTATTCTAATAAATAATAATAGAACGAAGACCATTTTAAAAATTTGTTATTTCCTATTGAAATATGCTTCAACTGTAATTCATTTCTTTCAATTCGTCTTATGATACAAAATCTCTTCCGCGTCCTTTTGTTTGCCACATTAAATTTGAGCGATAAATGGTTTCATATCGCAAACCTTTTTTGAGCTTACTTCACCTCCACTTATCTTATTCCTCCATGGGTTTCTTTAATTCTGTCTCAGCTTTCTTATTACTTCTGCGAAATTTTTTACACAACCAACCAACCGTAAACAAATGAAAGAGAAAAAAATTGGGAAAAAGATGATTTTTTATGAGAGTGACCTCTTGATTTTAATTAATTACTCAGTTAATAATTGGAATTTTGAAATTCTGAAGCTCAGGTGCATCAGGAGAGATATTGGGATACTCTCAAAAAAATTTTGAGCTTTGTACGTGCTGTAGATTTTGCTAGCCATCACAGACACACACACAGACACACACACAGACAGAGCGTTTTGTTCTTTTATTAGTATATAGATTTCCACTAATTTGAGCTTAGTATTTTTAAACAATGTAACTTACCTTAAAATAAATAAATAAATACATAAGTATATGAAAGCTACCTCTTCCTCCCGGCATTGCCGGAAGGACTTTTTAAGATAGATCATGCGTGGTGATTATTTTCGTGTGGAGAAATTGCTGTTATGATCCGTATAGTTCAAAGGGAAGGACCTCAGAGTAAAAAAGTAAATAGAGGGAGAATTTCCCCAGCGTTTCTTCAGCCAAGATAAGAGCCACGTGACACCAGGCAAAACCGTTTCCGGTCATCGTAGAAATAGCTTTGATTTCTACGGAGGCCATTCGACAATTTTTTGTTTGCGACTAAAAAATATCATGCTATCAAGTTGTTGTGCCTATGGATGCACAGAGAGACAAAGCAAAACAAGTTCTGTTACTTTACATCCGTATGTATTTATTTTTTATTACTTTTTTTAATATTTAAAGGACTTTAAAAATGTATCATTCCAACTACTATACCGTTTACTCTTGTTATCATGATAAAAATAGAAACCATTTTACGTTTAATAACTTAAATGTATGTAATAATGGTATTTACTATCATCCAGAGTCATCAATTTAAATATTATAAGTGTAAATTTGATTTATTTTAGTTAATTTGAACCGTAATAAGAACATTTCTTATTACGGTGCTTGGCGATGCATTTTTATCGCCAAAATAAACTTGTTTTCATTGCCTTAAAACGTAAACACTTGCGTTTATTATTTTTATTTTTATTTTTATTTTAAATAATTTTTTGCTTCAAATGATTCGCATCTTTGCAATGTGACACTCCTCATTTAAATTTTATTTTATGGAATAGGCACATTTTATTTTGATAGAATAAATATTTTGTAATAATTATTGCCCAAATAAGTTTTTACCATTAAAAAATTCTTATTAGTAGTCCGTGGGAATTCAGATTATGGAATTAGTGTATCGTGAGGTTCTGAAGATTGGCAACTGCTGATATAAATGAATTAAACATGGTTGAATAAATTTTGTTTTTTTATTCTATCGTTTCTAAAACTGAAATTTTGCATTTTAGACTTTTCCTAACTAATTTGTGTGCATTTATGCAATTTGTTTTATAAAATAATTTCAGTATATGTTAAAATAGTGTATTAAATCATTTGTAAATTTGCATGCAGAAGACAAGTTGCATATAATATTATCTGTGTAAGTTATGATCATTAATGAATTATTCAATTACACTATTTGCGTTGAAACGCTTACAATTAATGGTATGCGTTGTTATAGATGTGTTTGTTTAGAAAGAAAAACAATAAACATTTTGTGAATTTAGGAAGTTTAACGCTGACGTTTATTTTTAATTAAAATGCCCTTTATTTAGTATCAGCATTTAAAAATAAAATAATTATCAAATTGTTTATTTATTTTTTTTAATTTTCAGAAAAAGTTTGGCTTGTTTGTTAATTTGATGTAATAATAATCAAATAATTCATCACTTAAATTTTCTTTCTCTCAAGATTTCGTATTTCTTCCTCCCCCTCCTCAGCCTCTGGTCTTCCAGCACACAAAGTTAAACTTCTTAACCAATTTCTTTATTTTTTTCCCGCCTGTTTGTACTTTGTATTAACAATAAAAAATTAATTATGGCATTAAATTAAATATAAACAAAACCATGTAAAAGATTGAAAACTGAACGAAATTACACTCATTGCCATAAAAATTTGCGCACTAAGAAAAAGACGTCCAAATGAAACGAAATTTTGCATGCTTAAATACTACTGTGATATAAGTAAGTGATTAAAAAACCAAAGAAAAAGGATAATTTGTTCCAGAAAAAAGTACAAATGAACAGAAATTTTAGTACTCTGTTGGACCCCCTCTAGCGCGAATGCACGATGCGATACGAGCAGGCATTGAGGTATACAATTTCCGTATGATGTCCTGAGACAACTCATTCCACAGTTGTTGTAAACGTACCTCGAGTTCAACTAAACTCGTAGGGTGTCCAAGTTGCCGTCCCAAATGATACCAGATATGCTCGATTGGTGAGAAATCTGGTGATCGAGCAGGCGAGGGAAGGGTGGTAATGTGGCGCAGGCAGGCTTGTGACATCCTTGCTGTGTGTGCCCGAACATTGTCTTGTTGAAAAAGGGCTCCTGGGTGCCCTGCCATTAGTGGCAACATATGTGGCTGAAGGATGCCTTGGACGTACCGCTGAGCTGTCATAGTGCCACGGATCAATAGTATGGGTGACTGTGTATCATAAGCAATAGCACCCCATACCATCACTCCAGGTGTAGGAGCGGTTTGTCGCTATAAACCGAAGGCAGGTTTGAGGCGTTCAGCACGGGGCCTCCACACACGAACACGATTGTCATCGTTTGCTTAAATTGAATCTAGACTCATCGCTGAAGACGACCTGGTTTCATTCCGTTGCGGTCCAATCCCGTCGTACGCGACACCACTCCATACGGAGTCGTCGGTGGGTCCGTGTCATTGGCAGCATACGTAATGGACGCCGCGATACCAGATGTCCTTCAGCCAGGCGCCTTGCAATGGTTCGGAAAGACACAGGGGTCTGAAGTGAAGGTGCTGCCTGTGTCTAGATAGCGGCCAATGAGGCAGTTGGTTCTACGCGCGCGTTTCGTATGATGTGACGGTCTTCTCGACGACTGGTCTGTTGTGGGCGTCCCGAGCCTGGTCGCCGTGTAAATGACATCTCTTCAGTCCACTGGTCCCAACACCTCCTTACAGTAAAATCAGAACGGCTTACTTCACGAGCTACTCACCGAGCTGACTACCCAGCTTCCATCATCCCGATGATTCTTCCCCTCTCCAGCTCTGACAGCTGCTGATATTGTCCTCGATGGCTGCGTAACGGCATGTTTACCTCAGCGTTTCCTTTGCAAAAGAAAAGGTACACTCAAACAAGTTCAGCTTACCAGTTTTATACACGAAGGAAGACGAAGTTCAACGCCCTCTAGTGGCCTTACGCAATGCACAATCACACTGCATTTCTAATCATTTGCATATCTGCCTGATATGTACCTTCATGCCAAGTTTCGTTACGATCCCACAATTATTTCTTGGTGCGCAAATTTTTATGGCAATGAGTGTATATACATTTGAATGATAAAAAATTTAAGTATGAAATAAATAAACATTAGCATAAAAATCCAACGTACATTCGGATTTCTTATACTACTGATTTGTATTTCTGTCATCTCTCAAGTGTCTGAATGACAGCATAAAAATACTACACTCCTGCCAAGAGCTACGATAAAGCGACTAACCTAGCATTATTTCTGGCAACCAAATGCCTGGAGTCACGTGGGTCATCCTGGCTGCATTTCTTACCGGAAGAAGCAATGGGAATTCTCCCTCTATTTATTATGTTTACTCTGAGGGAAGGACAAACATCACAGAGGATGCGCATATGACTAAGGGGTAAAAATCTTCCAACGGTATGCATTGCGCGACACCCTAATTAGCATGAATCATCCAGTGATGGATAAAACGGCACCCCAAGCATATTTTCAAGCCCAATGGTGTCAAATTGTAACACCTTTTCACCCCTGTGTGCCAAATGCAACTGGTTTGTCACCTTTATTTTTAACAGAGTATGACAATAAAAGGCCAAAATGTCTTATTTATTTATTGTAAATATTTGTTATATATATGTATAATTTATTATTTATTTATTGTAAATATTTGTTACATATATTTGTTATATATATTCTTTTTATTCCTATGTGAATTATAAATTTGTATATGTAAGAAATCAGATTGAAAGTTTTGCATATTTGTATTTAAAAATCTCAAGATTTTTTTTTCAGATATCCTAAAATTATTTTATAGCACCCAATATTTGCGGTAACATTTAATATTTAATAAAACATAGATAATTACATATATTTATTCTATTTTTGTAAAAGAATATACATGAAAAAAATATCTGACTGATGTTTAACGAAAACTAATTTGGAGGAAATATTTTCTCGGTATTCTTCTTATCTAAAAAATAAACAAATTCTACACATAAAAGAAGAGGATTTTTTGTTTGAAATGGATCGCACCTTTATGATTTCGCTTATTTTTCTGTTAATATAAATTTCTTTTTTATTTTATTTACTTAACAATATATCTAACTATATATAAGAAAATTTCTAAAAGAATTCATTTCTCTACGTTCTAATTTTAAATATAAAAATCAGATTTTACTTTCTTTTATGTAGGAAGAAGGACTCTTGTAAATTTAACAATTTTTTTTACGTTACATTTCTTTTATTTCAAGTAATGCTTGTTGCAAGTTTTATCTATACATTGTTTTATTTTAAAGGTAAGATCGGGCAGATATCGTTTACACTCGATTAACAAAGAATAAAATAGGTGATATAGTGAAATCGAATAGTGGATTCGAAAAAATTAAAAAAATAAAATCGTTTATCAAACACTAGATTTATTTTAATTAAATTCTATACAAATAAGAAATAAATTAATTAACTAGATATGAATTGAGAATAATAAAGATATGATCCAACCTAATGGCGTTATGTGCACCTCACGACTGCGGTGACATTTAATATTTAATAAAAGATAGATAATTACATATATTTATACTTTTTTTTGTAAAAGAATATGTACAAAAATACAAAAAAAAGAATTTCTAACTTATGTTTAACGAAAACTAATTTGGAAGAAATATTTTCCCGATATCCTTGTTATCTTAAAAATAAATAAATTCTACAAATAAAAGAAGTGAAACTTTTCTTTGAAATGGATCGCAACTTTACGATTTCGTTTAACTTTCTGTAAATATAAATTTCTTTTTTATTTTATTTTCAAAACAAGATATAAGAAAATTTCTAAAAGAATTCATTTCTCCGCAATGTAATTTTAAATAGAAAAATAAGATTTTACCTCGTTTTATGTAGAAAGAAGAACTCTTGTAAATTTAACATTTGTTTTTACTTTACATTTCTTTTATTTGAAGTAATGCTTATTGAAAGTTTTATCTATACATATTTTTATTTTAAAGGCAAGATCGGGAAGATATCGGTTACATTCGAACATTAGAGAATGCAAAAGTGAGATTGTCAAATTGAATAGGGAATTCGATGAATTTGAAAAATAAAAAACTTTTGCTAAATTCTAGATTTAATTTTAAATTAACTCTATATAAATAATAAATTAAGTAACTGAATAAACAGGATGTTTCCAAAATTACCGGTATATTTGAAAAATCAATAAAAATTAAACGGGCGGCGATAGAAATACAGCGTTTGTTGCAATACCTTCGGTACAACAATAAATTTTTAGGTAGACAAACTTTTGTAATTAGTTACAATTTTGAACAACAGATTGCGCTGCAGGCAATTTGAAAGATGTAGAAGAAAACGTAGTCTGAGAGTTTGCCATTCTGAAAGTCGTCTTTCTAGCGTATGCTGTTTACAGATTACAAGTTTGCTGAAAAAAAAAAAAAAAAGTTTATTCCTTAGAACAGAGGATTTTTTAATTGAAACATCAGGTGTACTACACAATCCAGAAACAACTGAAAAAATGAAGCAAAACATCTCTTCTGCATGTGAAGCCACCCTGCGTGACACGTTTACAAAGGTTTTTGGTATTTTCGTTTAGAGACTACGCCATACTATTACTGCGCTTGGTGGATATGTGTAAAATATCGTACTTTAGATTTTTCCAGACTGTAGCACCATCTGTTGTTGAAAATTGTAACTAATTTCGAAAACTTGTCTGTCTGAAAATTTACTGTTGTCCCAAGCATATTGCAATAAACTGTGTATTTCTATCGCTGCCTGTTTAGTTTTTATTGATTTTTTAAATATACCGCTCATTTTTGAAGCACCCTGTAAATTGGGACTAATAAAGATATTATCCATACTAATGGCGTTATGTACATATATGTAAAAATACATATATGTAAAAATAAATCTGCGAATTCACGGTAAATTCACTAGCAGCAAAGTGGCCAGACTTTTTCCGTTCCATTAGAAAATTTTCCATCTTAGAAAATAAAAGAAGTAAAAACTCTACTCGAAGAAACGATAACTTTCCGTTATAAATTCCGGTATAAAAATTGGCTGGTGCAGCCATTTGCCATCCATCGAACAATTTAGAAGCACCTGTATTTATTGACCGAGGGAAAAATAACGTCGTCGGGGTAATTCGAACTGACAAACGTTGTGTGGGAGTCCGTTGGTCTCACTATCATGCCATAAGGTCTTCAAATGCAGATGATTATAAAGTCATATAGTGGATTCTAATGTGTATTTATATATTTATTAAATAGATTCTAATTTTATCGATGCAGTTATATTTCTTGAAAGTACCAGAACAAAGTGACGTACTTGTATATTGTAATACAAATAGTTATTAAAATATTCTGTGATAAAGAGCTTGGAAAAGCTTGAAAGTACTATAAAATTTTAAAATAAAATGTATATTTTAAAGTTGTAACAACATTTTTTTCAATTACAATCTAAGTAAAACAGGAAATCTTTGAAAGTTCATAAATAATATTTTACGTGTGAGTATTTTTGTACGATCGAAACGTCTGTAAAAGATTAGCAATTTCTTATAAATGATGTCTAGGTTTGGATAGAGAGAACTTTTCGCCGGTATTAACCTGCGTATGTAAAAGCTTCCTCTATTCTTTGTTTTACATTAATTTTGTCAAGTGTGTAGCTGTCAAAATCAGAAATTAACGATTTAAGCTGTAGTTTTGTGCAAATTTGTTTGTAAGAATTCTTAACTAATTCAATATGTTAGGTATACGAACCGAAATAATTTGGATGTTTTTGTAGAGGACATAGTTTTCTGAAGCGATGATTGCTTACATACTCAGTTGTGGTATGTGTTTTTAAATTTAACTTTTATATATATATATATTACTTTAGTTTATAAATTCTACGGATCAAATATGAGTTATTCAAAACACTTACAGTACATTTCCGCTTATTGACGCAAATTACAGAAGATGAATTTTCAATCCTGTTATACGTTTCTCAAATAAATTTTTGCTCACCATGTATTATATACACGAATCTATGGATCATACAGAGCGCTGCATAATGAAATTTGTTATTTCTCGGATTACAGATTAATATTTGCTGATATTAGTTTGCAAATGTGTAATGCATTTTTTGAATTGTTTAATTAGATATGATCTTTCGCCTTATTGAATGTGTTTAGATTGCTTATTAATTATGGTTTGATGCATAGATTTTTGGTTTATTTATTAAATTATTTTCTATTTAAATCTTTTATACTTTAACTTTACTACATAGCTTCACCATAAAACTGCATCTATTTTATTGCCAAATTACAATGTTTGTCCAAATAAAGATAATTATAGATTATATATCAAAAGTCTCAAATAATTCAGTTCCTGCCGAAAGATACTAATAATTCTTTAGAATTATCTACCTTTTATATAATTGCATAAATATAACTCAAATGCTGTTGTTAAAAAATTTAATAATACTTACCCCTTTTAACATCCAGCCCACACGTTTTTGCCAGAATTTTTCTTAAAGTTTTACTTCTAAATCGCTTGTAACAGTTGTATGTTATAAAAACCCGAATCGAATGATAGTTATGATTTACTAAAAGAGCAACGCATCACTTTTTATCAACAGATAGAGGTTGTAGTAAATGATTTTCTTTCAGCCGGCTTGACGATGTTTGTTTAAAAGCACAAGGATTACATCTCATCGGGTCTAAATTCTTTCAGGGGCAAGGCATTTCTGCTTAAAAATATCCAAATATTTACTTCATACCACTATTTACTAAAAATTTAATTTGAAATTAATCGAAAACTTTTCTACACACATAATATGTAATCGGAATTGTAATAAAAATTTACTGGTGCCATTCGACAGTTTGGCCTTTAAAATGAACTAATTGCAGTCTGCAAACAGCTCTCCTGCTACGGTTAAAAGGTTAAAAAATATATTTATATCTTCACGGCCGCAATTTAGTTGGTACAATATGCGTCAATATATTTAAGCAATGCAATATTTTACATTAACTATATAAACATAGCTTTATAACATTTATAACTTTGAAAAATACATATTTAAATTATTTATCAATTAGTAACTTACAAAATTTAGGTATTTTAAAAATAAAAAAAATTTAGTTAGGTATAATATAAAAAAGAAATATTCTATAAACATGTTAATTGTAAAGACAGAAAGACATATGCCCAACAGATAAAAAAATTGAAATAACATAAGTCAATTAAATTATAAATTTTAATTTTATTTTCTTGTAAAAATGTTTAAAAATAAAAAATAAACATTTAAAGACAAATTTATTTAAAACTTAAGGAATAGTAACTCAGTAAACTAGATATTCAACCGATTAAAAGTATGTTTTATATTTTATTGCTAAAATAAACAGAAAAAATGATAATATTAATAAATTAATTTTATTTCTCTCATTCACAGTAAATAAAATTAAAAACACACACTAATTATATTTCACACGTAAAAAAATATCACACTCGCAATTAAACTTTTTTCATTAGTCCCGTTGGATATAATGCATCATTTAAAATCGACATATTTTTTTTTTATTTGAATTGCAAATTTAATTACACAGAAATTGTTTAAATACTTGTGATATTAAAATACAATTTAACTTATTAAAACGCCTTTTTAATACATTGCAGTGTTTGATTTTTTTTTAGAAAGCGAAAAAAATTAAATATTCAATATACATTTTTTTTTAAAGACAGTTATAAAAAAAATAATGTTCAAAAAATATTAAAGAATTATCATTAAATTTTGAAAACATGTAATTAAACATTTTTAGTTGCACTCAATATATAAGAAAAAAGTACCGTGATTACACGTTATATAATATGAAATTATAAAAATTAAAGAAATAATGTGATTTGAAATGCGCATTGTTTAAAGAAAACAACAGTATATTTTATGTTTTTTTTTGTTTTCTTCAACGTTTCTTGTCTCCAATAAATACCGTTATACTCGTTCAGATTTTATTAAAAATTCAACAGTTTGTTTTACTACTATAATAAAAATTCTGGTCTTAACCTCCTCAATCCTGAGAGAAACATCAAGAGGAATTACAAAAACCGGATTAAAATTGTTATAAACCCTTAGTAAAAAAAAAAAAAAAAACTTGAAATTATTATAAAAAAAAGAAAAAATTCGTAAGTGAAATCATATGATTTTTTGCCTATCATAAAAAATGTCTTTTGGAAACCATATAAACATTAAGTGTATGATAAACTGTATGGCACTATACGGGAAAAAAGATGTGGTACAATCTACGAAGATCTACAAAAAACAGATTAAATTTGTTATAAAAATATCTCCAGAGATGTATTAGTCCATATATTGATGCTTATGATATGCATACATTTATCTAAATCGTAAAAAAAGTAATTTTAACAATTTCAGGAAGATTTAAATTAATTTGAATTGATCTTTAGTGTCTCCTAAAGGCGACACCTGGACTGAGGGGGTTAAAGAATTTAAGAGATGGTCTAATCCTTGAAGACAAGCTTCAGAGAATATTTCTGGAATACCGAAAAACATTGTCAAGATGAATGGAAGAAGTGATTAGATGGGTACAGGAAAGCACGCAGTACAGAAATCTACTACAGTGCACTTAGAATCCTATCAGCAGTTATGGTTTTCAAAGACTCATACTAATGATGTACCCGTACATGATGCAAAATCCGTTTATTAATTATAAATAATGTTTATAGGAGAAGCTTTTATTTCTTTTACCACATAGGATGAAAAAACTGTCATTCAAAAAATAATAATATGTTAAGAAAAACATTTTTGGCATGAATAGATATACAATCTACGAAGATCTACAAAAAACAGATTAAATTTGTTATAAAAATATCTCCAGAGATGTATTAGTCCATATATTGATGCTTATGATATGCATACATTTATCTAAATCGTAAAAAACGTAATTTTAACAATTTCAGGAAGATTTAAATTAATTTGAATTGATCTTTAGTGTCTCCTAAAGGCAACACCTGGACTGAGGGGGTTAAAGAATTTAAGAGATGGTCTAATCCTTGAAGACAAGCTTCAGAGAATGTTTCTGGAATACCGAAAAACATTGTCAAGATGAATGGAAGAAGTGATTAGATGGGTACAGGAAAGCACGCAGTACAGAAATCTACTACAGTGCACTTAAAATCCTATCAGCAGTTATGGTTTTCAAAGACTCATACTAATGATGTACCCGTACATGATGCAAAATCCGTTTATTAATTATAAATAATGTTTATAGGAGAAGCTTTTATTTCTTTTATCACATAGGATGAAAAAACTGTCATTCAAAAAATAATAATATGTTAAGAAAAACATTTTTGACTTGAATAGATATTTCCAATTACCTGTTTATCATGATCCAGTAGGATAATTTATTACATTTATAAATTTATAAATTTTATGTCAATCGCTTTCTGTGCGAATTATGTTGTAGCGCATATCAGCAGTGCAAATCACTTTGTATATTTCGAAAGTAGAGTATCATGACTGAAGTGTTACGTTAAACAATTATTCTCATTAGACCTAATTTATCATATCTTTTTATGGTACTCGTGTAAACTAATGGATAGTGCAAATTGTATTAAAAATTATGCAATTGATTTGGGGTACTCACAAACGCAACCTGTAAGATATAAATTAATAGGATGCTTCTTGTGGCAGTTACTGTGAGACACATTTATTGGCAGATAGACATACATTCAGGTAAAAAAAAATATATTAGGTCTTCACAGTACAGCCACAAGAAACGTTTCAGCAATGATTAATAAAAAAGAAGAAATAAAGTAAGAAAATTTAAATTCTTAACAGAAATTTGAATGTCTTAAGTAAGCTTTTTAGTAGATACCTGCCTTCCATTACATTAATATCTGGAGTTATAGGACTATTAGTGGATATTTTTCACTAGCCACTAATGTTGTCAAACATCGCAGATTTTATAATTTTTGAATTCACATCCCAAATTCTCAATCGGAAATTTTCTTTTAATTTATCATTTTAATTCACACGGGCTTCATATGAGGACAGATAAATATTGCCCTATAAAGCAATTCAATCAATTCAATCAAATCAATCAGCATTCAATTATGGAAATTTGATTTGTGGACAGATGCAAGTTAATATGTAGCACAATAATAAAACTATTTTTAAATAAGTTCTCATTTATCACAAAAAAGTTCATTTGATTTTTTTTTATAATAATGAGAAACATAATGGTGAGATGCATAAAAGGTTAATTATTGAAAATCAGTTACCTTCTAAAGCAAAAATAAAATTTAAAACTTTCCGACGAGAAATCCGGGAGTCTAAGTTAAAAACCAGTCAGATATCATGACGTACGTTGCATGCCTCATTGCCGGATATGTCCAAAACTCCCTGACATACGCTGCCTATATCAATCATAGAGCTAATAAGATTAATTAGCATTTTTGTTTTACCTTTTTCTGTATCTAATCGTTTTTTCTGTATCTTTCTTGAGCTTGTAAAAGGGTTTGTTTATCTAAATATAGGGTGTTGAAATCAGTGGAATAACACATTATCGCTGTCACGCAACATTAACTAGATAGCGGACAGTTGTGTAAAAAAAAGCAAATATTTCACATAAATCGACAATTTCAAATAAAAACAAAACATAATGTTCATCTGTAAAAATATTTCATGATTTTTTAACATATACTATGAAGTAATACGTGCACGAAACTGTTTCACAGAAGTCCATAATGTTAACAATTCCATTTTTGAAAATAGGATTGTGTATTTTTTTATGACTGTGGTGGATGCTTTGATACAACATCCATACAAATAAAAGTTTTACCTAAGTTTTTGAATCATTCATTTCCTTACTATCTGATCATAAAACGAGAAATATAATTTAATTTATGTGAGGTATTTTACCATATATGTAAAAAATAAAATCTAAAATTTTGAGAAACTTCTATGTGCAAGAAAATTTCTGATAGCAAATTGAGATTCTACATGCAAAAATAACTTTAAAAAATATTTATCACAATTCAGATACAAAATGTTTTTTCCCTAGTGTTATTATTAACTAAAACTTTGCGCAATATTTCAGATCATGTGATAGTAGTTTAAACACTTCCCTATTTATCGCATACGTCATACGGGCAAAGTGTTTTTTCAAACATGAATAGTCCGTACCACGTACGGGAATCCCATACTCCAATCCCAATTTAGTACTATCACCAGTAAAATTTTATTGTAAATTTTGTATTATTAAAATTGAGCATTTTTCTGAATCAATTAGGCAAAATTTTCTGTTTTGAAAAACTGCTGATAAAATATTAAAAATGCTGTTAAGACTAATAAACATAATAAAAAACATAAATAAATAAGTAATAAACTATGAAAAAAAGAAACATTAATTTTTTTTTTCAAAAATATTAATTCGTTAAGTTGTTAAGCAACTTGAAGAATGCAAAGTATTCACTGTTATCTTTATAATTGACATCTTTTTCTTTAGATTTACTTGGAAACATAACTCTTGTTTTGTCGTATTGCATAATAATGTCATTAAAATATCGTAATTAAGATTATTCACATTTCTACTAATAATTCGTTGAAAATAATAAACATCCATAGAAATTTAAGGGATTTAAATTAAAGAAAAATATAAGAAAAATCTATGTGGCATAAATTCGGAATCGAATTTCAATAATGTCTGCACCATTAAAAATATTTTTATTCAATTAAAATGTCGCATGAAGTTAAAAAAAAATTCAAGTCTATATATTTACGGTTTACAAAGATAAATATTTTATTCGACTTCTTTTTAGAAGTATAAAAAGCATATTTTTAATAAAAGTATAAGTAAAAAAATGACATGAATAATTAAACAATAAAGAAAGTTAAAATTTACATTTGACTCGGAAAAGGGTAAAAAAAGGACAATTAATTGATTAAACACATCAAATATACCTTCACCGACAATTATGTCTCGGGTGGCATGTCATCTTTCTAAACGAAAATCCATCAATAAACCAACAACATAAATATAAACAAGAAGACGTTTTACTTTCTCAAAATTTAGGGTCGCCTCCCGATGAAAAAATATAAATATAAATCCTACAAAACATAATTTACTTTTAAGACTTTTTTTATTTTATGTAAAATCATACGATTACACTAAAAGAAGAATTTTACGGTCCAGCCTTAAGGAACACAGTATTTTGAATTTGGTCAATACAACGATTTCAGTTTTTCAATATTAACTAAAATCTACTTTAATTGTGAATATTTTGTCACCTAATTTTAACCTATATGACCGTTATATCGCAATATACTGTATATTTTTAACCGACTTCAAGGAGGAGGTTATGATTTCGACCTGTATGTATTTGTTGTTCACGCATAACTTTCGTAATTATGAACCGATTTTGATAATTCTTTTTTTGTTTGAAAGCGTATGGGGCCCATGTGGTCCCATTCAAATTTAATAAAAATCTGTTGATTAGAACTTTTTAAAAAATTAAAACATTAAAATTCAATATCTTTTCGAAGCAATCGACCAATTAGAAACGTTCATTTTTCATGTTTTTAAGTTACACTTACATAGACACACGATCTTTTCAAAGTGTGAAATCCTAACTGGACAAGGTTCGCATTTATTAACAATGTACACTGTCAAAAAATTGACCCTTTTGCTGCATAATCACTCCCCCGTTTTTATAGAATATCTCTCTCTTGACCCATGAGAATTCTCCACGATAGGCTGAAGTAATCGTTTTCTATAAAAGCGGTGGATTGACGATGCAGCAAAAGGGCCAAATTTTTTACAGTGTACACTGTAAAAATTTTTATCCTTTTGTTGTATCGTCACTCCCCCGCTTTTATAGAACATCTCTCCTTTGACCCATGAGAATGCTCCGTGATACATTGTTAAAAATTTACCCTTTTGCTGCAGCGTCACACCACAGCTTTTATAGAATATGTATTTTATGACCAATAAGAATGCTCCATGACACAGTAAGGTAATCGTTTTCTATAAAAGCGGTGGACTGATGATGCAGCAAAAGGCTCAAAGTTTTTGTAGTGTAATGGGGACAAAAGCGTCTGTAAAAGAAATATTTGTGAATAAAATGCTGTCACTCTCTTATAGAGGCAGTCAGGTATAGGTAATGAGTTTCAGATTCTTCCTCGAATACGCCACCGCTCATTTCCGATTACAGTGTCACTGTAAAAAATGTGACCCTTTTGCTGCATCGTCACTCCCCTGCTTTTGTAGAATATCTCTCTTTTGACCTATGAGAATGCTTCGTAATTGGGTGAAGTAATCGTTTTCTATAAAAGGAATAGAGTGATGATATAGCAAAAGTGTCAAATTTTTTACAGTGTAGGATTCATCGATATGAATATGACGACACATGTAGCACAGTATACACTGTTAAAAATCTGCTGCATTTTGCTGCAACGCACTCCCCTGCTTGTATAGAAAACGGTTACTTGGCCGTGAAATGGCGCTTTCTCATTGGTTGAAATAGAGATATTATATACAAGTGGTGGAGGGCGTTGCAGCAAAATGCAGCAGATTTTTAACAGTGTATAATTGGTTGAAACGATTCTGGACAAAAGCGAGTCACCAAGCATCTTGTTGAGCGAGTAATTTTCGTCAATCTTGGTAACTTCTCATACGAGTACAATCGAATTCTTCCAGGAAATCATCATCAAATTCCATAATAAAAAATGCCTGGCAATGCAATGCACTGTTAAAAAATTGCAACTTTTGCTGCATCGTCATTCCATCGCTTTTATAGAATATCTTTATTTTTATCAATGAGAATTCTTCATAATGCATTTAACTAATCGTTTTCTATATAAGCGGTGAAGTGATAATACACTTTTAAAAATCTGCTGCATTTTGTTGCAACGCACTCCGCCGCTTGTATATAATGTCTCTACTGCGACCTATGAGAATGCTCCTTAATACAGTCAAGTAACCGTTTTCTATACAAGCGCTGGAGTGCGTAGCAAAAAAATGCAGCAGATTTTTAACAGTGTACAGCAAAAGTTTCAAATTTTTAACAGTGTAGTTGGGACAAAAGCGTCTGTAAAAGAAATATTTGGGAATCAAATGCTGTCACTCTCTTACAGAGGCAGCCAGGTAATCGTTATGAATTTCAAATTCCTTGTCGAATCGACACTGCTCATTTCCGATGCCATTACTGCCTGTATAGGTATTAGATTGTTGCTGTTTATCGATTGAAGCATAGTGCGATTTTTGCTAAAATCTTTCTTTTTACTTTTTCTGAGTGAAGGGGGAACTTTTGACTGACTACACTAGAAAAACATTTTACTATACATTAATATATGAAGTCATTTTGCTGCGTGCTCATATATGGAAGCACTATGTAGCGCTCTTATGTGTAAGGAACTTTACTTGATGGATTGTCACCTTTTGATACCCACTTTCGATGACCGTAGGATTCGATGCAGACTAAGATTTCATAAATGCGGTAGCTTTTCGAAGTGGAAGATCTCGTCTGAAAAAGTTACCATACAAAGAAATTCTTAAGATTCACAACGATACTAAACGATATTGTAAGTGGTTTCAGAAAAGTTGACAATCAAACAGTGACAAGTAAACTGAATACATCAGAACTTAGCAAAGTGCGTACATTAGTACTGCATTGCAAAGAGTTATCGTGTGCCAGTACACATAATTATGTATTACGGTATGCATAACTAAAAAGTAGGAAATAAAATAAGCTTTTTAAGAAAAAAATATCAACCGACTTCAAAAAAGCGCTAAAAAGAATTAAATAATTCTTTAAAATTCTCTAATGACAAAACGTTATCCAATAAGCACACATCGGATATCAGGTACCGGCCTAAAAAACGGTTAAATTTAATATCCACCAAACATAGATTTTAGAGATAATATTATTTTACAAGAGATGAATTGACATATTTATGATTTATTTTATGAATATATACATATAAAAAGTAATGAATTACTTTTTGAAGTTGGTGCCAAACTATTTGATGTATATTAAGAATTGTAGCTAAATTATGCCTAGTACCATAATTAAAATGGGGATAATCATTATTGATTGTGATTGTTTGGCACCAACTTCAAAAAGTAATTCATTACTTTTTATATGTATATATTCATAAAATAAATCATAAATATGTCAATTCATCTCTTGTAAAATAATATTATCTCTAAAATCTATGTTTGGTGGATATTAAATTTAACCGTTTTTTAGGCCGGTACCTGATATCCGATGTGTGCTTATTGGATAACGTTTTGTCATTAGAGAATTTTAAAGAATTATTTAATTCTTTTTAGCGCTTTTTTGAAGTCGGTTGATATTTTTTTCTTAAAAAGCTTATTTTATGTTAACAGATCTCTTACAAATCAAAACATTAAACTAGTTTTTATATAGTAAATACTGTCTTTTAGAGTTTCCAGTTTCCACAAAATTTTATGTGCAAAAAATGTATTTTAACTTTTATGCCTTTTAATAATTCATAGTCATCAGTTTGTTAATATAAATTCATAACTGAATTAATATATATACATATATGTAAACCCTGAGGTCTGCAGATGATAAGTAAATTTATGCCATAATGAAGAAAATTCTAAAGTAGATGTTTATGTAATTTTAACCACTACCAAATAAAGAAATGTCTACTATTTTGTCAGACGAGTAACCAAAGCACCAAAACTACATCCACGTGTTGCATAAGATGAGGTGATTATGTGGGAGAGCCAATTAGGGAAAAATGTTGCAACTTTATATCAAAGTGACTGCTGTATGACTGTTACCACGTCTCACTATGTACTACGTTTTCCTACCAGTGAAAATGTACAAGGTGTCCAGTAAGTAACTGACCCGTTTTGAAATTAAATAACTAAAGAACGGTTTAAGATAAAAATGCGCGGTTTGCTGCATTGTTATTAGAAAATCAATAAATTTTTAGATATACACTTTCTTAAAATAGTTCGAAATTCGACCAACAGATAGCGCTGACGGCAACAGGCTGCTGAAATTCAGACATTACTCTAGTTTTCATACGCATGAGTTTTTCGGCACCTTTCGCATAGTCGAATTTCAGTCGACATGTTAAAGTGACACTCCACTCACCTGCAGAAATAGAGTTTATTGGATGGAAAGAGATTGAAAGCAATATTTATATTGAATAATGTCTATTATACTTAATAAAAACCAACAAAATATTAATTGACTTTTCACACATTTGCCATAAGTAAATTGTATCCAAAAAATGCTTTTGTAACCGGTTAACTGATTGACTTTTTACGTAAAATTAATTGAAAATATGGGATAAACACTGCTTTTTTAAGTTAAAAAAATCTTAATATTTAATCTAAACCTTTCTTCCATAAAATAGTATGAAATTGTATTTAAAAAATTAGAAGGTGTTATATAGCTTTAATTTGTGGATCAAGCAAACTATTCTTGCCTACGTCGTGGGGTGAAATCAGTTAAGTGTTTAAAAAAATGGTACGAAAATAGTGTTGGCAAGTTCCTGTCTAAAAAACAGCGCAGACAGTGACTTATAAATTGGCACATAAAAATATAATAAAGTTTAGAATGAAGGAATCCATTTATAACAAATCCTGTTTAAAACGTAAAAAATATTAATTTCGACGGAGAAAGTATATACAAAACCAGATGCTAGGCCGTAAACCTGCATAAAATGAAATATTGTTCATTTTTCCGAAAACTGAATTCATTACTACATTTTAGTCATATTTTGACATTTAACACATCTGAAAATTTTATTGTGAAAGCCACGAAAGATTTTAAGATGACTTTTACACACACGTCTCCCTCCCCCAAACCGAAAACATAATCTACGCTGAAATGGAAGGATGTTTAAAAAGAAAAAAAAAAGCATTGTACCTGTTTAATATCCTGCGAGTTGCCCTTTTTGGAGATTTCATTACAAAGAGCATCATAGATCAAGAAATATGTCCCCCCCCCCTTTCCTTAATTTTTCTTCATGAGCAAAAGAAAGGAAAGAATAATTCTAAAAATTCCTCTTGCATTTGATTTGAAATAAAGAGCATTATTTAAAAAAGAATTATTCTAAAAACTTTTTAAAAATTATATATGAAAAACACTAATGCTCCAATAACTTGGTAATATTTATATTTATAAAATTGAACTAAAATAAGTAGACCTACGATGATTCTATGATGAATCAGGATCTATTATGCCTTCTGTGATGAAATTTTGAAAAGGGATGCCTCGCAGGATATAAAAACAGGTACAATGCTTTTTCTTCTATTTAAACATCCTTCCATTTCAGAGTAGAGTGTGTTTTCAGTTGGGGGGGGGGGAAGACGTGTGTG
Source organism: Maratus speculifer (assembly GCA_964019185.1). Classification (NCBI taxonomy): domain Eukaryota; kingdom Metazoa; phylum Arthropoda; class Arachnida; order Araneae; family Salticidae; genus Maratus; species Maratus speculifer. The sequence goes on along the minus strand of OZ025294.1, from coordinate 159,895,806 downwards.
TAAAAGTCATCTTAAAATATCTCTTTAAGCATCTTTTCTCTTTTTAAGCATCCTTCCATTTCAGAGTAGATGCGTTTGCAATCAGAGGAAGAAGAGGGATGGATTGTGAGTAAAAAACATCTTAAAATCTGTCGTGGCTATCGTAATAAAATTTTCAGATATTTATTTTTCAGATTTTCAAATTTAAAAATATGAATATAATGTAGGGATGAATTCGATATATATGAATTCGGAATATAGACGAACCTTTATTTTAAGGTTTAATTTATTTTTATGTGCCGATTTATAATAAGTCACTGCCCTGCTTTTATTTTAGACAGATAACTTGCCACTATTATTTGCGTACTACTATTTTAATTTCTAATTTCACTACATGTCGTATAGGCAAGAATAGTTTGCTTGATCCAGCTCTTAAAACTTTTTGACATCTCTATTTTTTTTATACATTTTCATATTATTTAATGGAAGAAACTTTTAGATTAAATATTAAGATTTTTTTAATTTAAATAAGCTGTGTTTATCCCGCATTTTCAATTTATTTTAAGTAAAAAGAGAATCATTTAACCGGTTATCAAAGACATTTTTTGAATACAATTTACTTACGGTAAATGTGTGAAAGGTCGATGATTATTTTTTTCTTGTTTTCTATTAAGTAAATAGACATTATTCATGCATAAATATTATTTTAAATCTCTTTCCATCCAACAAACTCTATTTCTGCTGGTGAGTGGAGTGTCGATTGAAAATGTCGACTGAGATTCGACTTTGCGAAATCAGCCGAAAAGTTCATGCGTATGAAACCTAGAGTAATGTCTAAATTTCGACAGTCTGTTGCTGCCGTCAGCGCCATCTGTTGGTCGAATTTCGAACTATTTCAAGAAAGTGTATATCTAAAAATTTATTGATTTTCTAATAACAATGCAGCAAACCGCGCATTTTTATCTCAAACCGTTCTTTAGTTATTTAATTTCAAAATGGGTCATTTATTTAGTGGACACCCTGTACATATTAGTATGGACACACTGCATTATGTTTTTTATGCATTCATACTATAGCTATATTGTTAAAATAGATAAAAGCATGTAAAAACATAATTCTATTTACAAAATTACTGAACAGAATTTTGATATTAGGGCAATTCCACGGTACAGGACGTATCCGTCGGTACATAAAACATCTTACAAAGACACTAAATCTGTTAGATGCTTGCGTATATGTATGAACTTCATAAATAACAAGGAATCTGCTTCCATATATGATGCAAATAAATTTTAAAGATTTCAAGAAACAGTATTTTATTTTATTTTGTTGTTGTTGTTGTTGTTGTTCAGTAACGGACGTATCTCACAAATTAATGCTATTTTTATACCTTTCTAAAATTTTATAAAGATATACATTGCCATAAAATTAACTGTAATTTATTTCAACCATCAAAAGTATGATGCTTATATATGTCTTCATGCGATTCTTTTGAATGAACAATATTGGGGTAAATTGTCCCATTCATATAAACACTTGTTGTAATGGACGTACCAGTAGAAGTAATACACGTATCAGTTCTAAGTTTATCGACATTTTTCTGCATTTTTTTAAAAACTTTTATATGATAATCATAGATTATTTCTAGTAAGCAGAAATAGTTAAGCTTATATAAATATATTTATTAGCGTTAAACAATTACAAAATACTTCCAGTTATACACTGTGAAGTTATGTTCAAATAATAGTCTCTTCCGTTGTCGAACAAAGATTCTGGGAGTAATGATATCTTCTTTACTGATTATTGAAAAATCATTTGAAGACCACACAAACTTTTCTCCAACTTTCTTAAGTAACTCCACTGATAGATTGGCACTTCGTAAATTAAAAACCTCATATTTATTAATGTATGCAACTTTCATTTTTATCTACTTTGGCTTACTCCAAAATGAAATTGCCCTATAACGATAGACATGGCATTTAATAATGTATATCCATTAATGATACTATTTAATCATAATTGAAAACAGCCATTTTTATATTAACTGCTGAATTATTAATATTGAAATCGCTTCGTTGTAACATAAAATAAAAAATGAAACATTAAAGTTTCAAAATTAATGATAAAGTAAGCAGAAGCATTTTTCATTATCAAAACTTTTTGAATGCGAAATAATTACCTTTCATCTAATGAATCGTTAAATTAGATTTCGTCTCTTGATTAAAGGGAATGATTGATGCTATTCAATTTTGTTTATTTCAATCGAACATAGCATGATATAAAAGTAACAATTAAACCTGAATAAGAATTTAAGATTGATACTTAGATTAATTGTGTTCATTTTATTTAATGTTTCCAGTGTCAGGTAGTAAATAATTAATGACCTTAGTTAATTTATTGAAAGCTATTTAGATTAAATCTCTTTAATTGTCTTATATTATTCATTATCTAAATGTGCAAAATAGAAAGAAAATTTCTGTAACCAAAAAATAAAATTAATTAATTTAGAAATATTTATATACTTTATAAATATCATTTTTGAGAATGTAATATTGGTAAATATTATACTATGGCAATGTACTGTTTACGGATTCTTTTAAACGCAAATGCATTACGAAAATTTAATAAGTATAATAAGAATTAACTGTATTCAGTACTAAAGAAATATTTATAATAATATAATAATGAAATGTTTACTGCTGGGTAATTTGCTAAATACGTAGGAATTGATATGTGTTTATAGAAAATGTATCATAAATACCTAAATGCAGACGCACATATACAACTGCATGTAATTCAGACTCTACTCATTACTAACTTTGTTTCATGCATATATTTCTATAAAAATATTATGGCATTGGTAATTGATTTGGTATTTCTTATTATATTATCGAGTATTTTTTCATAAATACTATATAAGCATTAGACCTTTTGCGATAATAATTTAAGCTAAAAAAATTCTCTAAAAGTGTGTTCTTGTTTTAAATAGTATTCAATAGAAATCTGCTGTTTTTTTACAAACTTTCTACTGTTTTATTATTAGCTATCTTACTCTTTTATTATCAACTAAAATAATCAAAATCAATCGCACATTTGACTTTAAAAAACATTTGTTATCCTTTTACTCTGAGATTTATTTATTTTTAAAATCGTTTTATAACAAGAATGTTTATAGTAATAATGTGAAAAGTATTCAAGTAATAGAAAAAAAAATTACGAAGTTTTGTTTGTCTCTTAAACAATACTTGATCATATGCAAAAGAGTAATTTAATAAATATTTATTATTTATTATTTTATTATTTTAAATGAAAACAAGTTATTAAATACATTGCTTAAATATTACAACTCTTCTGGTTAAAACTATCAGCTACAGAAAATCTTATTGGTTGTACACAGTTGTCAAAAGTATCAATATTAAGCATCAAGTAATTTTACCATCAAATAATTTAAATTATATCTGCAAATATATGATACTTTGTAAAATGAAAAATAATATAATATTATTTCGTATGTGCAATGACTTATTTTGTATTTTTATTTTTGAAAAATTATTTAAAGTATACCAATAGATGTTTATTTGTGAAAAAATAAATCATTATAAAGACAGCTATGCTTATTTAAAACTGAGTAATGCGGACTACATTTCTTTTCTACTCCACACTTTTGACGGTTTATTTAAAGATAGGGTGCCTCTAAAAGGGTGCCGTTCTACCGTTGCATAAGGCTTAACAAATGTGGACTGCAAATAACAATACCAATAGTTTGTGCTCCACTCGCTCCAATTTTCAATATAACCCGTTTAGACTATATCCGTCGTCATGTTTAATGACGACTGTCTTGAAAATTGTTTACTGATGAATCTAGATGTAGTCTGAACATCCATTCTAGACGTGTTTTGATTCGGAGATAGAAAGAACGCTGAACTTGCCTTTCCCTTGTCGGTCAAATACCCTGTTCACGCACAATCTTCTTGGCTCCCTTAAACATGAATATTTCAATAGTTTAAACAGACCCCTATGGAAGTTTGAATGAGTGAAACACGAACTAATGGTTTTTTTTTTGTACATTTTTTCCTCGTTAAGCCTTCGTGCAGCATTAGAACGGCTAATTAGACTTCAAATGTAAATCTGAAAATCTCAAACCAAATCTCTTGTAGTCGATTCACGATTTTCTCGGGCCGACATTGACATAAAATAGCTCGGAAGGCAGTTTTACATCTTAATATCTCTTTACCAGGCTGTCTATCAACGTATCCAGTGCTTAAAAAGCGTCTAAAAACTCTTGATATGACACTTTGAGGAATATAACTAAATAAATAAACAACGTTAAAGAGCACATATATTGTAAAATAAAAGATGTTAAAAACATACAGCCATTTCGGGACTTCTAAAGTCCCATCATCAGAGCTAAAAAAGTGTAAAACGTAAAAGAAAGTCACATCGTTAATTAAAATAAAATAAACCGTGCATCTGAGCTCGCCGCTAAGGCGAACTGACCATGAAACGTCGCAAAGCAACAGTAAAAGTAAACTGGCACGCGCACCCAAAGGAGACCAATCATATGTTACTTCTCACTGGACGAGTCCAATTCAAGGGGAAAAGGAGGGGGGGGAGGGGGGAGTGACATCACAAGAATGGAAAACCAGGCATAAGAAAATCTTGGAGTACTGGACATGTCATTAACCAAATTACTAGAGTTTTTCCATATATGAAAAGCTTCCCAAAAGTCTAAAGCATAAACGGATGAACAATATTGAATTATTGAGGCTTCGGAGAATTTAAAATTGTGACTATTTGACCAGCAATGGTTGGCGATAGCAAAACCTTTTTTTTTCACAATTTTTAATCTTAGCACTGTGTTCTCCCACACGTTTTTTCAAGGTACGCTTCGTCTGACCAATGAACATTTTATCGCATTCGCAAGAAATCTTATAAATACCCCAATGTGATAAATCATCTATTGGATCTTTGAGATTTGAGAATTGTATTTTATTGAAAGGAGTAAAGGTTATTTTAAAGTCAAATTTTGACAAAATTTTAGAAATTTGATGACTGATTTTTGGAAAATAAGGAAGAATAATTAAATTAACATTGCGGTCTGAGTTGAAGTTCGAAGGAGTACGTTTTCTTAATTTGTTATGAATGGAATCAACGATTTCGATCGAGAAACCCCGATCAATGGCATTGGATTTGATATGGTTTAATTCTGCTATATGTAAACTATCGGAGGAGCAAATATGTAAGACCCGGTGTACATAAGTGTTAAAGGCAGCTAATTTCTGATTAGGGGGGATGAAATGAAAGGCGATAGGGGAGGAGTAAAGATACAGCGACTGGTTTACGATAGACAGTTGTGTGAAAAAAGTTATTTTCGCGGGAAACTAAAACATCCAGGAAAGGTAATTGATTGTTATTTTCAAATTCGTAGGTAAATTGAATATGGTCATCTATTGAGTTCATAACTGTAAGAATATTATTAAGATCAAGTATATCAGAGTCCAGCAACGCAAAACAGTCATCTAAGTTGCGGATATAAAATGGAAAAGTAAGTTTTTTGAATAGTTTTAATTCGAAATAATGCATATAAAAGTCGCTAAGGATTAGACTGAGGGGGGAGCCCATGGATAACCCATCAGTCATTCGATAAAAGTTACCATAGAAAATAAATGTGTATTGCGAGAGACAAATGCTAGTAAGATGAATCAGTTCATCAATTTCGAAGTTTGTGTAATGAAATTCCCGTAAACGCGATTCAAGACACTTTAGAGCACCTTGAACTGGAACATTGGTAAATAAAGATTTAACATCAAAATAGACCATTTTAATGTTTTATGCGCTATTGAAATTACGAAGTTTATTGACAAACTCATAAGAGTTTCTGCAAGTATGAATATTGTTAGAGAGTAGAGGGAGAAAATAGAGGTAAGATATTTTGCTAATTTATAGGAAGCGGTACCGATGTTAGAAACAATCGGTCTGAATGGAATGCCTTGTTTGTGTACTTTTGGGAGTGTATAAAATCTTGCACAATGTGAGACAGAAGGAATGATAGAAGATTTGGTATTATTGGAAATAAGGGGGGAGTTTTCAATAGCAGATTTAATAGCTTTCAGTTCTTTTTGAGAAGGATCAGAATTAATCTTTTTGTAAGGTCCTTCATCTATTAGTTTCTGGGTTTTGGTAATGTAGTCAGATTTATTCATGACAACAATCTGTCCGCCTTTATCGGCTTTACTGATAACTATGTCTGCATTAGATTTCAGATTTCTTATACAACGGGATGCGGCTTTACTGACGGTAGACTTAGGGAGGTTATTATTGAAGTTCACATTATTGGCAATAAGATGTCTGATTGAATCCTTTTGTGATGGATTTAAAATACTAAATTTGAACGCTCTTTCGATAGGAGCAATAATATTGGGAAATGATGGTTTACTGGCAAGTGCAAAATTATTATTTAATTAAAGGTAATGGATATCGTTATCAGTAAGATCAGTATTTGAAAGGTTAACAACAGCATTCTGATTAACCAACGGTAAAGTGTTGGGTATAGTATCGTTATGTTGACTCGAGAGTGAGTTAAATTTGGTTTTCAAAGTAGCAATATGTTTATTAGATTTGTTCAGTGCACTGACCCAGGACCGGTTATCGATAGATACAAAATTGTGGTGAGAATTAGACAGAAAAAGATGTAAATCATATAGTTCATGTTCAATCAAGGCAATTTTACAACGGGTCTCCTGTATAACAGATCTTAAAAGCGCGAGACCATTGCTGGTCAAATAGTCACAATTTTAAATTCTCCGAAGCCTCAATAATACAATATTGTTTATCTGTTTATGATTTAGACTTTTGGGAAGATTTTCATATATGTAAAAACTCTAGTAATTTGGTTAATGACATGTCCAGTACTCCAAGATTTTCTGATGTCTGGTTTCCATTCCTGTGATGTCACTCCCCCCTCCCCCCCTCCTTTTCTCCTAGAATTGGACTCGTTCAGTGAGAAGTCTCCTATGATTGGTCTTTTTTGGGTGCGCGTGCCAGTTTAATTTTACTGTTGCTTTACGACGTTTCATGGTCAGTTCGCCTTAGCGACGAGCTCAGATGCACGGTTTATTTTATTTTAATTAACGATGTGACTTTCTTTTACGTTTTACACTTTTTTAGCTCTGATGATGGGACTTTAGAAGTCCCGAAACTGCTGTATGCTTTTAACATCTTTTATTTTACAATATTTGTGCTCTTTAATGTTGTTTATTTATTTAGTTATATATAAGCACAAAGTACAATCCTCCCCCTTCTTACTTTGAGGAATATACAATTCCTGGGTGACCTCATTTGTGTTTGACCATCTCGATTCTACCAATTATTCGCCACATTTGATCTTCAGTTAAATGATATCTTTTAGACTTATCTTATGAATAATGATCACTCTTATGCCCCGAATTCCCTTGAAACAGCACAACAGACCAGACATAGAAAATCGTCTATTTTGCAAATTTACGTCGCTAAGATATTCTCGGAAATGCATTTTTGTATTTAATATTATTTAATTAACAAAAATAATTAATACATAAGGCATTGGTTGCAACATTAATTGCATGAGCATAATTTTATTCATCATCCTTTAATTTTGATGACCAATGTAGTTTTAATTTTATGAATTTTGTATTTTTACAAACAGAATAAACGGGAAAAGCAGGTTTTTCCGTTTTTAATGTCATGCTCACACTTCCCTATTTTTGATGAAAATATTAATAATTTATGAGCGCGAAGCACACACAGAATAATCACAATGTAGCTTTTATTTTTTAATGTATTACAGTTTTGTTTGTTTTGCCTGAAAGGTGTTCAATGTAATCACGGTCAGCACCAAGCATTTCGCAATAATCGTTGTCGCTTTACTTAAATTTATATAATTTATTTCATACAAGTATAAATTATTAGAATATTGAGTGGAACTAAAAATGCATTTAAAATGAATTTTGATTGAAAGTTAATTTAGTATTTTATATCACTTTTGAGTTTTAAATAATAATAATAAAAAACTTTGAAGACTTTTGGATGTTGATTAACTTTCAACAGCAGATCAATAAGACGTTTTTGTTATTTTTCTCATGTCGTGCAGTATTTTCAGACAAATCAATAAATTTAAGCTTACAATAAAATGCTGAAAACTAAGGAGTAAGTAACAGAGATACTATAATCTGAGTGATTTCTATATCTATATTCATAAATTCCATTCATATGGAAAAACATCTTTTTTTGTACAGCTTTTAAACTACAATAAAAAATTAATTTAACGGAAACAAATTGAATGAATAAAAAATCCCCTATGCAAAGAAAACTACTTTATTGAAATAAGTAAATAAATACAAATTCTAGAAAACTGATCAAGTTCTTTCTAGACCAAGAAAAATCTTTTGTGATAGCTTATTAAGAAAAAAAGTAAAATAAAATAGAATAATTTCAGAAAATATATATATACAAACCTTCAACGAAGTTTTAAATTGAACAGTTCCAAATGGCTTTTTATTTAAAAAAATGAATTACCAAATTTTCATATAATACCGTTATCGCTACGGAAAGAAAACCGTTTCCAAAACTGAAAGCGTACATCTACCGAAGATTAGAAGAATTAGAACTCCCTATGGTGTGATTCTTCCATTAACTGGAAATAAAGTCAAGATAAAATTTGAAGCCTCTCTCGCAATGAAAATAAAAGAATTTAATTACTTTTCGTATGAAGAAAGAAAACTCAACAAAAAGAGGCAGGAGAGGTTTATTAAGAAGTGAGCAAATATTTTTTAGATTAAAAAAATAAAAATAAAGAAATAAACTGTAATATTGACTGGTTTATAGTACGAAATATAGGTTATATTTGTATATTTGAACTTTACAATTTTTTTATTGAATAGTTTATGATTTATATACTATTGGATACCTTTATTTTAATTTAATTTGCCTAATTTAATCCCAAAATTCTGTAAATAAAAAGAACGAAGATTAAAATAAAAAATAATGAAGTTTATTGTCTAGAAATATTAAAATCTACTATCTTTTGGGGGAAAAAGCACAATACTGAATTAAAAAAAATGTATACCAAAAGTGACTAATTTTGACATAAAGTTTTATTAGCTCCCGATGTTGTTTCTTTCAACAATAATATGACGTCACTAAAAATGTTTGTTACATCTATCAGTAAACTATCCGCAAATTCCGTAAATCCAAAAAAGTTTACCATTGAACAGTGGAATACTGACAATCTACTGAAATTTTAAAACTTGTGAACATCGTACACTTAATTTTTATACCACCGTATATATATATATATATATATATATATATATATATATATATATATTTAAATAAGACTGATATATTATAGATTATATATATATATATATATATATATATATATATATATATATATATATAATCTCTATCTTTCTTTTTTAGATAATAATTTTTATAGCAATTAATGACTTTTTTTGTAATGGGTGCAGCTGAAGTATCCCATTTCTGTAGAAATAAAGGGGAAATAGTAGATCAATATATATTTCTGTTGACATGTAATTATACGAACTGAAAAAAAAATGCATTTAAAATACGCGCTATGTCAAGAGTATCGTTCGCTATAACAAGCAATATTTTTAAAATTTTATTTCGTCTAAGTTTATCAATTAAAGGATTTTTAGTTTATTGAAAACTTGCTTAAAAACAGTACAACGCTTTGGATTTACAAAAATCTATTTTAAAGAATAATTGTGTCATTTATTTTCAACGCGTTCCCTTAATTCCAATTAAAAAAGGTGAAATAATGCTACTTTTTTAATCGTGGGTAAAAACATTCAAAATTATAAAAAAAAAATTAATGAATGATTTATGATAAAATATTGAGCTTTTTAAAACTGAATTTAATTTCCAGAATCCATGTTAATGATACAAATAATGAAAACATATCAATCATTAAGTACCCGATTCTTTTGTTTTTTTTTTGGGGGGGGGGGGGAGGGATCGTATTTTTTCAATGACGAGATAACTTTTTGCTGTCTTTGTGTATTATTCCGTGAATATCCGTGACGTTATATGCATAGTTTTCCTCGATGGGGTTAAAAGGGTCACATTACCTTTGAAACCATCTCTGACATTTTGAATAATGGGGTTATATACATGGTATCTAGTAAATGACTGACCCATTTAAAATGTAAATAACAAAAAAAGAAAAAAAAAACGGTCTGAGATAAAATTAAGCGGTTTCCTGCATTGTTATCAGAAAAACAGTAAACTTTTAAGTATACATTTTTAAAAAATAGTTCGTATTTCGGCCAACAGATGGCGCTGGCGGGGCATCAGACTGTCGAAATTCAAACATTATTCTACAGGGTGGTCATAAAAAAAAACTTTGCCGATATATGGAGCTCTAGCGGCCAGTCCGAGCGTTGGAACCGTACGTGTATCGCAAGAAACGGACATGTTATGCACGCACAAAAAACTGTTCTGCGAATCCTCCCCCCCCCCCACAGAAAATAAAGATAGAAGAAAGTAAAAATCGATTGGGACGCAAAGAGGAAATTTATATATGACACAGAGTCAGTACACTAATCTTTGATTACAATAAGGATCGGAGAAAATAAAACTTTTATTTTGATTACACATTTTTCACATGGATGCCATCACCATGCAATGTTTAATTGCCTGTGATGGCACCCATGTAGAAAATGTGTAATAAAAATAAAAGTTTTAGTTTCTCCGATCTGTATTGTAATCAGAGATTAGTGTACTGACTCTGTGTCATATGCAAGTTTCTCCTTGAGCCCCAATTGAGTTTTTTCTATGGGTGGGGGGGGGGGGGTAGGATTCCCAGAACGGTTTTTTGTGCGTGCATAACGTGTCCGTTTCTTGCGATACACGTACGGTTCCAATGCTCCTTAGGGTTTTAGCATGCGCTGAGCATTTTGCGATGAAAAAAATGGGTGTTGCCATTGGAAACTTTCGAGTTTCTGTTACTATAACCGTAACCGTGAGCGCAATTTTGTTGTCGTTCACAGAATCTCGAGCTCATACGTCTGAATAACTATACCTGAAATTTCATTTCGATCGGTTGAGCGGACTGGCCACTATAGCTCCGTATATCGGCAAAGTTTTTTTATGACCACCCTGGTTTTTCATACGCATGAGATTTTTGGCTCATTTCGTAAAGTGGGATCTCAGTCGACATATTGAATCTACTCTCCACTCACCTGCAGAAATAGACTTTGTAGGATTGAAAGAGATTTATAATAATATTTATGATTGAAAAATGTCTATTATACTTAATTAAAACCAACAAAACTTCATTTTTATAAGCATTGACTTTTCACACATTTACAATAAATAAATTGTATTCAAAAAATGTTTTTGTAACCGGTTAACTGAATCTCTGTTGAAAATATGGAATAAGCACCGCTTTTTTAAGTTAAAAGAATCATAATGTTTGATCTAAACATTTCTTCCTTTAAATAGTATGAAATCGGTGTGAAATGCCTTCTTGCCTACGTCGTGCAGTGAAATCAGTTAAGTTGTTAAAACATTGGTTCGGAAATAGTGTTGGCAATTTCCCTGTCTAAAAAAACCCCGGAGCAATGACTTAGAAATTGGCACAAATAATAATAATAAACCTGAGAATGAAGGAATCCGTTTATAACAAATCTTGAATTAAACGTAAAAAAAATATATTCATTTCGAGGGAGGAAATAAATTATATATAAACAGCTGCTAAGACGAAAACCGGCCTAAAACGGAATATTGTTCATTTTTCCGAAAACCGAAATCATCTCTACCTTATATTCATATTTTGACATTTAACACATCTGAAATATTATTACGAAAGCCACGAGAGCTTTTAAGATGACTTTTATGCACACCTCTCCCTTCCCGTGAAAACACATCTATGCTGAAATTGAACGATGTTTAAGAAGAAAAAAAAAGCTTCGTACCTGTTTTATATCCTGCGAGTTACCCCTTTCTTAAAATTTCATTACAAAGAGCATCATAAATCCTGAAATATATGTTTCGTCCTCCTACACACCCTTTCCTTAATTATTCTTCATGAGAAAAAGAAGGGAAGAATATTCTAAAAATTCCACTTGCATGCGATTTGAAAAAAAGTAACATTATTTAAAAAAATATGATTCTAAAAACTTTTTAAAAGTTATATACGAAAAACACTAATATTCCAGTAATTTGGTAATATTTATATTTATAAAATTGAACTAAAATAAGTAGAACTATAATGATTCTATGATTATTCAGGACCTATTATGCTTCCTGAAATGAAATTTTGAAAAGGGGGACTCACAGGATATAAAAACAGGTAAGTCGTTCTTTTTTTCGTTTTAAGCATCCTTACATTTCAGGTAGATGCGTTTGCAGTCAGGGGAAGGAGAGAGAAGGGTTGTGTGTAAAAAGCATCGTAAATTCTGTCGTGGCTTTCGTAATAAAATTTTCAGATGAATACGATTTGCGGAAAAATGAAAAATATTTCATTTTAGACAGGTTTTTGTCTTAGCAGGTAGTTAAGCATGGTACTTTCACCGTCGTGATCAATATTTTTTTATGTTTAAGACAGGATTTTTTACAGACGAAATATAGATGAACCTTTATTGTAAGGTTTAATGTATTTTTATGTACCGATTTATAAGTCAATGCCCCGCTTTTACTTTAGACATGAAATTCGCCACCACTATTTGCGTACCACTGTTTTAACTTCTAATCTCACTACATGACGTACAAGCAAGAGTTTGCTTGATCCATCCTTTAAAGATTTTTGACATCAATAAGTTTTTTTAAATACAATTTCATACTATTTAATGATAGAAATATTTGGATTCAACATTAAGATTTTTTAACATAAAAGAACCGTGTTTATGCCATGTTTTCAATTTATTGTACGTAAAAAAGATAATCAGTTAACCGGTTACAAAAATAGTTTTTGAATGCAAGTTACTTATGGTAAATGTGTGAAAAGTCAATGCTTATTAAAAAGTATTTTTTGTTGTATTTTATTAAGTATAATACATATTATTCAATCATAAATATTATTTGAAATCACTTTCCATCCAACAAATATATTTCTATAGGTGAGTGAACAGTCTATTCAACGAAGAAACGATTCAACGAAAAGTCGATTCAACTTGTCGATTGAAATTTGACTCTGCGAAATGAGCCTAAAATCTCATGCATATGATAACTACAGTAATGACTGAATTTAGACAGCCTAATGCAGCCGCAAGCGCCATCTGATGTCCAAGTTCGAACTATTTTAAGAAAGTGCATATCAAAAATTTACTGATATTCTGATAACAATGCAGCAAACCGCACATTTTTATCTCAAACCATTTTTTAGTTATTTACATTGAAAATGGGGCAGTCATTTACTGGACACCCTGTATGTGGTGGTGCAATATTTAACACTAAAAAATATAAATAAATAAATAAATTCTTGAAAAACAGTCCATTTTCGATAAATTTAGAATTCTTTATAAATTAACTTTTTAAAAATCCCTACTACTTTTATGAATATGAATATTTTTCTTTCGATTTTTTTTTCTCCACAGTCATTAAAATGTGAAAGGATTTTTAGATGTATGGCATTCTACTATATTTTATTGTGTTATATTCATTTCTTAACATTTGAAGCGCTGTTACATAAATGAAATGCAGTACAAAAATTTTCTTAATAGATCAGAATGTAATTTTTTTGAGTATACCTCTATAAAATTCATAAAAGCTACTATATAAAAGTAACTATATAAACTATTATATAAAAGTTTTAATTAAACTTTAGAGAACAATACTAAAATGATAACATTTTGAATTTTAAATGCTATAAAAACCCTTTAAAACAGTTCAATACCCTAAAAAATGTTTTTTTCAGCATTAGATTTTCACAAGTATATAGAAATTGGAGTCTTTACTTTGAAAATAAACAATACATTCTAATTTCAAATATATTTCCGACTTCTTCGTATAACTAGAAGACGTTCATTACATACGTCTGCGAAGATTGTGTTTTTCATTTAAAAACTTATAATCATTTGACTATAAAATAATTTGATGGATGTTTTTTATTTTTGATATTAATGTATTTTTATCACAAAATATGAAAATAATCTTTATTTGCAAGTCACTAGTTTATGTTCAAGCATGAAAAATTGACAAAATCTGTGAAAGCCTTATTTAAAAAAAACTAAATGTTTTAATTACATCTGCGACAAATTTCCAGTCTTAGCAACCATCAAAGTAAAAGTTATCATCGGGATCAACCCCACATGGTATATAAAATGAAAAGTACGATGCAGAGAATGGGTGGTTCAAAGAAATTTTCACACATGGATTAAATTTGTAAATTGTAGACGAAATCAAAAATCTAAAAATAAAATCTAAATTTAAAATCTACAAATACATGAGATAGATTGTAATTTTATCGATTATATTACAATTCTTGCAAATTTTATTTACTAAGGATTATTATTATGTTTTAGTTATTGTTAATCAATGATTAAAATATGGCTTCATTAAATAATTTATTAGGAAAATTTCCTTTACTCAATGAATGATTAGACTATGATCTGGTTAATTTATTGACCAGAAAATTCTTGGTATCAGTGCAGTTGCAATTTAATAACACTATACTAATCACAAAAGAGCCAGGATTCTTTCATAGAGTTTTTCCTTTTTTGTGCAACAACATATCAATTTTAAAAACATCCCAAATAAATCTGCCATAGATAACGGAGTATCTCCGCTGCTTTTTTTTATTATCGTCTATTTCGTTATTTTCAAGAAATGTGATGAAAATTTCCTACTTTTAACGATAAATGCTGTTTTACCGTAAAAAGGGACTTTTTCTGTGAAATTCAAGAAAAATATATCCGCGAATTTTAGATTTTTTTTTTTTTTTTTTTTTTTGCAGTGTATGTGAAAAAATGTAGAGATGCATATTCTATAGGATGCATCAGGTCAGAAGAGGCTCGTTATATATTTAATAAGTATTGAGATAAAGCTTGGTGCAATATAATGGAATATAAAAAGTGAGCAACGTTAAAAGGCACCAAATATATTAAATAAGCAGCAGACCGGTTTCGTTAGCATGTAGCATACCGTTGTCAGTGCTGAGGGAGGTAGAAAATTGCACACACATATATATAGGAGAGACGCAGGATTGAAGGTGACCAATAAGATGGCAGAGGACTGCAAGTAATGGCCAATAGGAGAACACACGTGAAATGGAACGAAAGAGAGATAAACAGGTCAAAAGGAGGGGGGAAAAGTAATTAAGAAAAAGAGGTTTTAATGTAATATTTCCAGTAATTCGATAGTGGGGGGGGGGATGGCGAATTCACATTTGACAATATTGTCAAAATTTTTATAAATGTGGATTGCTTCAAGGAAGTTAAGTTAATGAATAGAAGTAGGTTTGGAAATTATTTTAGCTGAACTGAAATCGAAAATATGGTCCATCACCCAGCAATATTTTGACATTGAGGATTTATTGATTTCTTGTTTAATAAAATAGTTTTTATGCTCTTTAATATGTTTTTTTTTTTTTTTTTTTTTTTTTTTTTGTAAATTTTTATTTTTTTCAACACTGACGACGGAACGCTATATGCTACCGAAACTGGTCTGCTGCTAATTCAATATATTTGGTGCATTTAACGTTGCTATCTATATATTTCTTTAACATTTCATTTTTAATACTCTATTTTTAAATTTAATAGTTTTATATGAAACTTCTCCAAAATAATGTATATGACATTAAGCAAAATAATGAATATCCATGTTATTAGTATGCTTCATTTAAAATAAATTATCTTCATTTATCTTCATTCATCAAATGTAAGTTATGATGCACTGCCATTAATGTATTTCTATAAAATATTTTTCGCCTTCTGATAATGATTAGTCAATAAATTTTCACATAGTCTGAAAATATATTAATTTTGCTGTCAAAACAGAAATCGCGTTACTTCAAATGTTTCTCTAAAGATCCAATAACCGTTTTAATATTATGACCGTTTTCAGACAATTAAAACGATTTATTTTTTCTTTTATTAAGCAGAATCATGCTGATATTAATATTCAGTAAAGAATTGTGAATTTAAAAGAAAATAATATATTCTATATTTGAATTTATTGATAATTAGTTGCTGTGTCAATCGTTGTCCTACAAAAAATAGTAAAAAATGTAAAAAAAAAAAAAAAAAAAAAAAAAAAAAAAAAAAAAAAAAAAAAAATTGAAAATTATAAAGAAAATACGTGAAAAATCTTAAAATAGCCGCACAAATTTTGAATAAATTTTACCGAAAAGAGAAAAAATGTGGCTAAAAATTTTAGATTAAATTCCTAATAAAAAATTTGGGAAAATATTAGGAAATTGCGAAATCACACTAAAAATCGCATCAAAATTCGAAAAATGCTGCGTGAAATCCATCTAAGCTTTATTGAAAAATGAGCAGAACTTATTTTAGTATAAAACTTGGATGTCAAAAAATCGCAGCAAATAGCGAAAAGACGTTAAAAACACATTTAAATTGGAAAAATTTTCAAAAATCTTGAAATTTAAAATTTTTTATAATTAGAATAAAAAAGATAAAGGGTTGTATCCAAATATAGTAGTACATGCAATATTGTATATGCTATATTGACACTAATCAATTGTATAAGTATACAGCCCCTAATGTTTTTTTTTCATTTTGAGAATAACGGATTTTGAGCTTATTCTATCGATATTTTTTTTAAATAATTTTTTTATAATTAATTTTTTTTTATAATTTAAAAAAAAAATAATTTTTTATAATATTATATCGACGATAATTTTTTTATAATTTTTTTTATAATTTTTTATAATTAATGTATACATTTGGCGATTATGCAAATTACATTTTGATTGCGGTGACGCATGCGCAGCGAAACATTATTTACTAGACCTGCTCATTTTTTCGACAATTTTTATTGTTTTTTAATTATGATCACAGGGTAATATATACAATATTATTTGTCATATTTTCTGAAATGAAAAAGTTCTTACATTAAAAACTCTGCAAATTATAAGCAAAACACTTAAAAAAATTAGGGGCTGTTTTTATAAAAAAAAACTTAAATGCTTTGCGAGTCTATATACTATCCTCCTATAAATAAGCACAGTTTATTAAAATATGCAACGTAATCATATTCTGCAATTTTGACGCTTTTGCTACATCAGTTTTGACAGAGCAATGCAAAATATATTCGTTCCTGACAATTTATTGATAGTCCCCTATGGAATTTCGAGACAAATTCTTTATGGAAATACATGACCTGTACTATTTCGTTTTCATACCTGGATTTTCAGAATAATTCCTCTTGTATTTTTCTCTATATTTAAAAAAAACGTCTAAAATCCCAAGTGGCTGGTCAACTTTGGCCATAAAGAGTATAACAAAATTGCGAGAGCAAGAATTTTCTGTTAACGAATAAACATTGCTGTTGAAAACTGTTTAAAATTTGTTTATTACAAACTGTTTAAAATTTTAAACTTTTGCTGCATCGTGACTCCACCGATTTTATACAGGGTGTCCCCTCTCAACGGTGGCCAATGGCTAATTTCTAAACCGTTGGTCATAGACATATAGTTCCAATTGCAAAAATGCTTTAAAAAAGGTAAAGAATTTTTTTAAAGCAATTTAGGTCAAAAAATGTTTTATTAAAAAATTACGAAAATTAAATTTTTATACGGTCCCCCGGTCCTATAAGTGATATTTAGAAAAAATTTATCACTACTCTAACATGTAAGACAAAAAAAGTCCCATTCTTCTGCGATCAAAATTGACCGAGTTATAGCTGTTCAAAGTTGAAGCATATTTTTTGCTGCAAAATAGGGTTCAGTCACAAATTTACTGGAAACAAAAATAAACATCACATAGAAAATTTAATTTTAAACATTGGGAATAAAAAGATTTTTTACAATGTTGTTTCTGAATTTATGTTGACATTTACATGTTAAAGTAAAATATGCAGTTTGTGCTAAAAATATAAGTAAAAAAATAACAGAAATTTTGTTAAATTGAAAAGCAACAGTCACAAATCGTTACAAAATGATACACATTTAAAGCTCTATTAGATTACTCAACCTAATAGAATTTGATGTAGTCCTACAAAATAAATAAATCGAACGCACCTAAAATCGTATTAATATTACATTGTCATCGGGTTTAATTAACTATGGGAATTGAACCTCAATCAGACATTTGGAGTGAGTTAAAATTTGAATATAAGTTTTGAACTAGGAAAATTTACATACAAAAACTATGAATAAAATAAAAGCTTATCAAAATAACATACCTTTTTAAAATAAAATCACGAAAAGAATCAGCTTCATTTGCTTACAAAATAAAACATACGTAAAAATACAATTGAGGATATGAATTTCAAAACTCGACTTATAGCTTTTTGATTTCTCTATCGGTCTATACAAACCTCCACTATTGTAATAATTCAATCTCAAAATTTATAATGAAAACCAATAGATGCATTTAAAGCTTTTTCGCTATTTCCCAAAATTTGATTTTTTCGGTAAAGAGAATTTTGAAATTCATGTCTTCAGTTATTTTAAAACATTTTGTAATTGGAACTATATGTCTGTGAGAAATAGTTTAGGAAGTAGCCTTTGAACAGCGTTGGAAATCGACTCCCTTTATAATACTTTAAGCACTTAGTGTACGTTCCCAAAAAGCTCAGTCGAACTCATCCGTTTTCAGCTATAGAAAAGTGGTATAAGTCATGAAATTTAAAGTTTCATAACTCGGCCAATTTTAATGTTACATGAATGGGGCCTTTTCTGTATTACTTGCTAGAGTGTTGAAAAAAATTTACTAAGTATCACTTATAGGACCGGGGGACCATATAAAAATTTAATTTTCGTAATTTTTCAGTAAAACATTTTTTTTGACTAAAATCGCTTTTTTTTTTTTTTTTTTTTTTTGCCTTTTTTAAAGCATTTTTGCAATTGGAACTATATGTCTATGACCAACGGTTTAGAAATTAGCCATTGGCCACCGCTGAGAGGGGACACCCTGTATAATGTCGCTATTTTGACAAATGAGAATGATTCATAATGGAATGTAGTAATCACTTTCTCTAAAAGTGGTGGAAGACGGTGCAGCAAAAGTTCCAAATTTTTAACAGTGTATACAATTACGCGTGAAGTTAGAAATCCAAATCAGTTTCCGCATGTCAGAAAATCGCTGCGAAACGCGAAGGATGACTAAAAATCGCATTTTCAATTTTAATAAATATCGTTTAATATTTGAAAGTTAACTCTGTAAAAATTTAAAATCAGAAAAAATTGTGATGTAGGAAATCCTTCATTAATTACAGAAGACAACAAAACAGAAGGACAAAAATTTCTAAAATGGCTAAAAATGACATTAAATATCGCATTAAAAGCTGCAAAAATACAAAAAGTGATAATTTGTGATATATGAGGCTAAATGTTAGAAACTGAAATCCTTTTACTACTGTTGAAAAGTTGCCACGGAACTCGAAAAACTGATAAAATCACAATAAAATCGATAAATTTCAAGAATCACTGGAGACAAAATTATAAAACTTGCATGAAAATTTGCTAATAGGTTCTTCTTCCGAATATGCAAGAATAAAAAAAAAAAAAAAAAAAAAAAAAAAAAAAAAAAAAAAAAAAAAAAAAACCGTGGGTTTTGAAAAATCGCATCAAACTCGCTGCGTATTTAGAAATTGCAGCGGAAAAAATTAAGTAAAATGTCGCAAACTTTTGTATTAAAAAATACTTTTAGATAGCGGAATATTTTCATTAACAGCAAGAAACCGACGTGCAGCCTCACAAACCATGGTAAAACGCTGAAAATAGCATTAACACTTGCTTAAGGTCAAAAACTGTTAATAGCTTAATTTACTGTATTAGGTTAAAAGTTAAAAAAATACTTTTTCAATTTGAGAAAAAAAATCTCAATGGAACGTGAAAAACTTTCTAAATATTGCACTGAAAAATGCACTAAAAATTGCTGAATATTAAAATATTGCAGGGGTCAAATTTTACTCTAATGGGGAAAAACATTGTAATCTGAAAGCTTTCATGAATGATTTTAAAAATCGACGTAAGAAGAAGAAAACATAAAAAAAGACCCTAAAAATAAAATTGAAATCAGCGGTAAAAACCGTAGTAAAAATCGCTGAAATCATAAAAAATATAGATTGAAAAATTTACTACATTATGCAAAAAGTATGAAACCAAATTTCTTCTCCGAAACGCAGCAGAAACGATGTAATACATTACGGTAAAAGTTTAAAACAAAATTTAGTTTCAACATTTCCAAAAATAGCTGTGAAATGCGTAAAACACAATTATTGAATTTAAAAATTAAGTAAAATTAACTGCATAAATTCCGAATAAAATTCATTGAATAGAGGGCAAAAATTACTAAATTGGTTTAAAAGAATGAAAACGTATGTTTTTCACTAATGTCGAAAAATCACCTCGAAAGATACGAAAACGCTAAAAACCGCTTAAAAAATTAGATTAAAAAATTGGAAATTGTACTTCAAGGTGCAAAACTTCAGACAGATATACCTTCCCTCCCAAATTTTGTAACCGTACGTTCACCAGTCTCTTCAGAACACCGTCTACACACTCACGCACCAAAATCTTTCCTTATTATTATAAATACATTTTCCAGCATTGAATAATTGAATATGAAAAATATATAAATGCACACTGACAATTTTTTATATAGTATTTTCACATCTGTTCTGTATTCATAGGTAACTTATTAAAAAAATAACGTTTAAGTTACTACTTATTTACATTAACAAGTGAAACTCACTTTCAAACTTTTGTTAATTATTGAAAATTTAAAACTACATTAAAATATTACTTAAACAGCACATCTATATTTTTTCATTTAACAAACGTTTAATTGTAATTTATTAAAAGTGTTCGGAGAAATTATTCAAAAAGTGCTCTTACGTAGTAAGTATTTGTTATTGTTATTATCATTATTATTATTATTATTATTATCAATTTAAATTCTTCAGCATCTTTAAAATATCTTAAAGCAAACTATCCCCACTTAAAGATGTAAATGTCCTTGAATTCGTTGAAGTTTTATTAATTTCCATACATTTGTAATATTTTTCTGCAGCTATGGTTATAAAATTGATTGTGAGATATGAAATCATTGAATTTATTTACTTTCAAAGTTAAGTTTTAAAGAAGAATGTTTTTAATAAAGTCTAACATTGTTTATAATCGAATAAATTTCCTTAATAATAATATTATTATAAGCATAAAATACTTATAATAAAATTCTGGTTTTCTTTTCGATATTAATAAATAATTTTTTAGAAAAATAAAAAAAATAATAGGCAAAAGAAACTTATATTTTTATTACTTAGAGAGACTCTACACCCCTTCATTCGATGAAAAATAATAAAAATATCAATTTTCCTTTTTTTTTTTTTTTTTTTTTTTTTTTTTTTTTGCTTAAATTATACTTTATGTATTGTAAATTCTGCTGAACTTTTGTGAAGATCCGAGTTTTGATAAATACAGTTTAGAGCGATTTTATTACATCGCTGTCTGTTTAAAGCTTGCAATCTCTTCCCTAAAAAATAATTTTTCTCAGTTTCTGTTTTTTCAATGAATAGGCATGTTCAAAGTAATAAAAATTTTATGTATATTTGTAAATTTACTTCAATCGTTTTTGGTTTTACGTTAAGGTCTATTCGACAAAATAAGTATGGGATTTATAATAAAATATAGAGTTTTCTCTTATTTTATTTTCCACTCATACGAATGTAAAAAAAATCAATTTTTATTGTAATTTTACACATATTTGTTCATTTTATTTATTTTCTCTCAAACTAATTAACTTATAATCTGATACTTAAAATTATAGAGCAGAATTCTAAAAATATTGTAAAAAATACATAGTTCAAAATGTTTCGAATTGTACGAGAAGATACCTTTTAAAGTTTATTTACATTAAAAAAACCCAGATTTTTCGATACATTTTAAAGTTTATATGCATAAAAATAGATTTTTCGAATATTGCCAGGAAAATGGAAAAATTTCTCGATTGATAATTTTCCGTCATTGAGTCGTTTATTATTATGCTAAAAATGCACCATAAAATTCTTAGATAAAAAAAAAATGATTGAAGAATAACGAGTCCCTTTAAGTATCCTAAAGTATTATTACAAAAAACAGTTTATTGTAAAATAAATTAAAGGGTATACAGATTAAAAGAAAAAATTCTAAGTCTAATATTTAATAATTTAATGAGTTTTTTTTCCCTGATTGCATATAATAGATAAAATTACTAGTTTTCCGCTGAAAAGTAGTTTAAAAAAATTAATACTCTTGTTGTAGAAAATGCATGTGTAAATATTAAATTTCGAAATATTTTCTCCGAGATGTTTTTCATATTTTAATCAATTGCCAAACAGATACATCAAATAATGTAATGGATAACTTTAGCAGAAGTATGGTAGCGACCAGCATAATAACGGTAAATATTTTCTTAAATTAATACTGTTTGTTAGATAAATTTTCAGGAAACACTTTTAGTACATAATACTTATAGTTCTATATTTATTTACTAGACAAATATAGACGAAAGTTCTATAATCAAGTAAATCCGATTATGAAGGACTAGCCTTATTAAAAGATTATGTTCAATGAATTTAGGTGACATTTACATCGTTAAATTTTCAGGAAGGATTTAATTATTATGTACTGTTTCTATAAGTTTCTAAAGTACTACCGTACTTTTTCAACAAAATGATAAGTAAATGATATGTAAATAATCTACAAAAAGATTTGCTCGTAAACAGTCCAAATTTTGTCTGATACAAGAGCAAATTTAAAAACCGCAATGTATCAAATAGTTTGAAAGTATGCGAAAGAACATGTGCCTTAAATGTATATATTGCTATTAAACACAATATCAAATAGACCTATATAGTACATTTAATTAAAGTTTCGTTAGGAGAAACTGATCACTGCAGCGTAGCAGGTGACAGCTCCTAGTATTTTTATAAATTAAAAAAAAAAAAAAAAATGTGCCCCACCAGCGGGGAAGTTATGAACACAAGTGGGGTACATTTAAACACGGGGGGGGATATTCTTTAATATGCTTTTTATTTTGTTATCTATTTGACGTCATTATCATTAGTTATATTATGTGTTAAATTCACTGTAAAGATAAAAATACGTATAAATATTTGTAGTTTCTGGGTGATATATTTAAGCACAATATTACAAAATGAAAATAAGTGGATTGGGGTAGGATGGAGCATTAAATGATTAATTGTTGTAGCAAAAAAAATAAACAAAGAAGTAAATTTGAAAGAAAAAAGAAGTTTTTAAATTTGGCCTAGGGGTTTTCAATTTGGGGAGATTTTAGGGAAGGAGCATTTAGATAATATTTATCGGGAAACTCCCAAAATACAAAGGATTTTCACTCCTGTATTTGGCTTATCTACTTCTAAATTAATGATAAAAAGGGTTTTTTAATGATTAAAATAATCTCGATTATAAGCTTCCCTCCTACAAATGTATTTTTTTTAAAGGGGGGAGGGGAAGCTTACAAAAGGGATTTTATGGTAGTTACCAGTTTAAAAATTTTGCTTTTTAAAGATATTACTGATAACTATTTTTCTTCAAAGCATCATATAGGAACATAGTTACTTTAGAGATGAAAGTAAGCCATCATTGCAAGTTTGGAAAAAATGAAGTAAAAAAAAAAATGCAAAGCTGTTTAACATAATCTTCTTACATTAACAATGCAGAAAAAATATTGTTTTAAGCTGTTTTGTAAAATATTGTGTAACATCATTGCACTTTTGAAAATATTAAATTTTTTTATTTTACAATTGAACGCAAACGAGCTTCTTGCTCTTTATGTACTTTCCAAAAAAAAGACGTTTGTAAGGAAGTTTCAATATAAAATCAAATGTTTTATGGCGAAAAGACTTCCGTTTCATTAAAATTATAGAGTTTGGAGCTCCCTATACCAAAAATTAATCGGTACCAAATTATTTTAAGGACTAACTTAATCTGAAGTTTTATGAAAATCCATGCATTAATTTTTGAGATACAGCAATACGGAAAAGGCAGCATAGCAGCACCAATTGTTGAGCAATATATACCAAAAAGGATCAGCAGTATTTCCTATTATGGTCTAAATAATTCTAAATATTTCTTAAATTTCGTTC
Source organism: Maratus speculifer (assembly GCA_964019185.1). Lineage (NCBI taxonomy): Eukaryota > Metazoa > Arthropoda > Arachnida > Araneae > Salticidae > Maratus > Maratus speculifer. Next base: position 159,871,554 of record OZ025294.1, on the reverse strand, counting down.
GTGAGTTCTTGAGATAGAGTGACACAAAATTTATGTCACATACTAACGAGAGACTCAGAGTATCACAGATCAACTGACATTTTGTAAAAAAAAAAATTCTGGATCTTTGACCCATAAAACGAGTAAATCCATGGAAAAGGGGAATTCAAAAATTTTCACGAATCCAATACTTTCTTCTTTTACAGATAGAAGTAAGTAAAAATAAAAGTTATACTTAATGAATGAGACAATTCATCTACAAGATCTGCAGTTTTCGTGAACTAAAAAGCTATTATTATTAAAATAATATTAAGAATAATAAAATCATATTTTTATTTTTTTCCATTTACACAAATTATTTAATTTTTCGTAAATAAATTAAAACATTTCCAAAGATGGTGGTTACTTTAAATGACTTAAAAACGAACCACTCTTCATTTTAAAGAAAATCCAAGACACAAAAATCTTCAAATCTTCGAAAAAATTTTTGTAGCATTTAAATTTTCTCTCATTTTTTCTGTTTAAAATGACATTTAAATCATGTATCTCTCTTAAGTGGAACAGAAAATATTAATTTTTTCGTTTTGTTTTATTTTTCAAATTTAGTTTTCAAACAATGGCTGTCAAAGAAAAGACTTCTTGTGAAAATGCGTTTTTCTTCATAATGAGTTTTTTCACCTTTCTTCGCATTTAAAGTGTTATAAGTCAAGAACCATGAAAGATAAATAAGTGATACTTGGAACATCTCTTTGTTGGTTGTTTTACTTTAATTTTGATTCAACAAATTCGAAAAAAAAAAAAAAAACATTTGCTTTTCAAAATATGATTTTTTTTTCAATTTTGACTTTAAATATCTTTGATTTTTTGTTTTCTACAAATAATATTTCGAGTTATAACGATTTTAAATAACACCTCTTTTTCAAGAATTTTAAATTTAAATAAAAAAGAATTCTGAGCAGTTTTCTCGTGTGATTTTGTTTACAAATTATATGGTTAACCATCACAAAAAATTCAGAATTTTAACTCTATAAATAAAAATTATTTAAAAATATGTCTATGGCTCCCTTAATTTACTCAAAACTCATCATATTTAGACCGAGAGGCGGCAGCACAGACATTCACCTGATTGAGTTCATTGCTGAAATTTAACAGATTGTTAAAACTGCATTCGCATATTAAAATGAAATGGATCTGCCATCAAATATCTGGGCGGAAAACACCTAAAGAACTATTTTAGCAGTTGAGCGTAGGTTTATTTTTGTGTTTTCCTGCGCCCAAAGGTATGGAAACATAGTGAACTAAAGTTAAAAAAAAAACAGAGGTCTGTTAGTTCTTTCAGAAAATCATTTACAATAAATCAACTTAATAACTTTCAGAAAATCATTTACAATAAATCAACATAATATACTTCAGGAAAATAATCATCATAATTCAATTTGATTTTTTGTTATGATGACTTTCACTCTTTTACTACAGTACTCTTACATCATTTACTCGTCATAAATCTATTTGATGAACTGATTTGTAATTAAGTGTCAAAAGGAGCATTAGTTTATGTCGTCTATTCATCAGAAACAAAGAACTAGTTTTATAAATTTATTCATTTTAAACAAAAAAATAATAAGAATTTAATGATAATGTTTGAATAACTTGTATTTCTTTTATTTTTATGTAATCATTTTTCTTTGCTATTATTTTCACTCTTTGTCTGTGTGTTTAAGCAGTAAAGAACTAAAAAATGTATGCTCCAGTTTGTAATTTTTATCTTTAAGATTTATATATAAAATTCATTAATTTAAAATCTGCTTCAATGATTTCTCAGTCAACATACATATTAATAAAGTTTGCCAAGCTCTTTCAGGAACTTTCAATGGATATTTAAAAAAGTAAAATAGAAAGACGTGGGCGATCGTGGAAAAAGAAGGTAAGCTACATTATCTTACCTTTTATTATTTAACTTTGATATAATTTGATTAATTTTACACATTCTCTAAAATTTAACTAACAAAGATTATGAGAACGATGTGCTCTTATATAATATTGACAAAATAAAAAAATGAGAGAACAATGAGAGAAAATGTGTATCATGCCTTCCTTAAATTAGTATATAACAATTTAATTAATAAAGGGGTTTATTTAAAAAGTAAAAGGTGGTGATATAAATAAAGATGGCATCGGTAAAAGATGCACAGATTATAGAGAAGCTAAACTCCACAAATTATTCCACTTGGAAATTTAAAATGGAGATGCTTTTCATAAAAGAGGATCTTTTTGAGATCATAACTGAAACACCGCCTACCCCAATTACCAATGATTGGTCCAAAAAGGATCGGAAGGCTAGGGCTGTCATTAACCTAAGTATAGAAGACAGCCAGATCGTCCACCTGAAGAATATTCAAACTGCGAGAGAAACCTGGAATGCACTTAAATCAATACACGGACGTGCAAACCTATCAAGTAAACTTTACTTGCTAAGAAAATTGTATAGCAGGAAATTAAATGAGGGGGGCAATATGGTAAAACATATCACAAATATATTAGAAGTTGTTTAGAAATTACAAGGAGAGAAAATATTAAAGATAGCCATATATCAGCGCTTTTGCTGTGCTCATTGCCAGCGTCATACGACACTCTTATTACAGCACTTGAATCGAGAAATGAAGAGGAATTAACTTCCATTTTTATAAAAAAAAATTCATTGATGAATTTAATCGCAGAAGCGATAGTAATGAATCGTCTGAAATTACAGCTAAAGCGTTCAAGACAACGAAGAAATTTAACAATGCAGGATATAAATTTAACAATACGGGATATAAAAAGGATCAAAAGTACTGTTCAAATTGCAAAATGAAAAACCATTCCACTAAAGAATGTTGGCATGTTAAAAATAAACAAACAAATCCTTCAAATAATACATATTATAAACAAAATAGCAAGAAAAATTTCAATTCTTCTCTTGTTTTCCAAAAGGATGAGAAAAATGTTAGAAATGACGTTGAATTAAATTCAGATCAAAATACCAATTGTAATGAGTATGAAAGTAATCAAGATTACAAACACTGTGCGTTCATAATAAAACCACGGAATAACAAAGCTTGGAAAGTTGATAGTGGTAGTTCTAGCCATATAATAAATGATGAAAGTTTATTTACAGATATTAAAATCAAATGAAAAAACTAACGTTGTTATTGCGAATGGTAACAAACTAGTTTCTTATGTATCGGGTAATACACTAATAAAAACAAAAACCTCAGACGGTGAAACACACAACATAACCCTTAAAGATGTTTTGTTTTTGCCAGAGATCGAGACAAATTTATTCTCCGTTAGTGAAGCTAAAGAAAATGACTGCAGGATTTTATTTAAAGATGACAAATGTAACTTAACATTCAATGGAATAACCCGCCTAGAAGCACGAAAAAAATAATTTATATGAAATTCAATTAGCAAATGAAACCGCTAACACAAATTATGCAAATCAAACTTACAGTTGTAACAATAAAAATTGTGTAGAGTTGTGGCACAGTAGATTAGGCCATAAAAATTTTGCGTCTATCAAACAAATTGAAGAAAAACACTTAGCGAAAGGAATACAAATAAATCATTTCAAGCACAACACAACGTGTGAAACTTGTATGAAAACAAATCTTACCGATGCACCCTATCCAAAATTAGCAGATTATAGAGCCACTAAACGATTGGCATTAGTGTACTCTGATGTATGTGGCCCTTTTTAAACACCAACTATAGGCGGAAAAATATATTTCCTAACATTCATTGATGATTATACTCGATTTACAATTCTGTATTTATTATCTAAGAAAACTGAAGTTTATGAAAAAACTTAAAGAATATGTTGCCTTAGTTAGTAATAAATTTGGCGAAAAGCCAAAGAGCATCAGAACTGACAACGTAGGGGAATCGACTATGATTTAGTCGACAATTTTCTTAAGAAAAACGGCATCAGACATCAACACACTGTTCCATATTCTCCGAGCCAAAACGGCGTTGCAGAACGCAAAAACAGAACGCTTATTGAAATGACCAGAGCTATGCTTAGCGAAGCAAACTTACCTCAAAAATTCTGGGGTGAAGCAATTTGTACAGCAAATCACCTTCAAAACCGATTACCAACAAAAGCTATTGAAAAATCTCCGTTTGAACTTTGGAATAATAGACCACCTAATTTACATTACCTTAGAGTATTTGGCTGTAAAGCCTTTGCTTATGTGAATAAAAATAAGAGACAAAAATTAGATGACAATGCAGTCGAAGGCATTTTTGTCGGCTACGACAATTACTCCAAAGGATACCGTATTTACACTAGCGGCAAACAAATAATAATCGCCAGAACAGTAAAGTTTCTAAAAAATAAAACATGAGTCCAAAGGTAGAAACTCAATTAAATTTTAAAGAAAAATCATCTAACGAAAGTGAAAAATCACAGTGTAAAAACATTATAGAAATCGAAGTATCTAATAATGAAGACACACCAAATGAGTCCAAACAATCAACTCCAGAACCAAGACGATCAGAAAGAACCAATAAAGGTGCTCCTCCAGACCGATTTATTTATATAGTAAATCAAAAACACGTTAAAGAACCAGAAAATTTTCACGACATAATGAATATAGAGAATCCAGAAGAAAAACAAAATTGGTTAAATGCCACCCAAGAAGAGATAGATTCTCATATCAAAAACAACACATGGACACTTGTAGATCCCCCACAAGGTAAAAAAATAATTGGTTCCAGATGGATTTTTAAAACTAAGTATGACGATAAAGGTAAAATACAGAAATATAAAGCCAGACTTGTTGCCAAAGGCTATTCTCAAAAATACGGCATAGACTGTGAAGACACCTTTTCACCTGTTAGTCCAGTCATTTTAGCACCTTTTTTTACAAATAGCGGAAAAAATTAGAACAAAGCTGGATTTTTGCATAGATGCTAGTTAGGGTATGTAGTTTAACATACTAAAAGTCCCCATCGATCCGATGTGAGCTTTCGCCTCCAGGGGGCGCTGATGAGCTTGAAAATCGGTTTTCTGTGAATGTCTTACGAACAATGGCATCTAGACAAAAAAGTTCAATTACAAAGATGTAGATAATTTCATTTCCTACAAAAAGTGTCATTAACATTTTTTTGTCACACTAATCCTTCCCTGCCAAAAATTAAGATAAAGTAAACATTATTGAAATAAAATGCGCAAGCACTATAATAACGCGGCGAAGAGGCAGAACAAATGCCAAACAACTTTCATTCCCCCCCCCATCTCTCCCCCATTGTCTGTATGCCGTTTTCGCGCGCTTGTGCAAAACGTCACCTGAGAATAATAAGGTTCTACCTGTTTTTTGAAAAAATCGACTTATCGATATAGAAATGTTTTATTTGTATCTATGAAGGCATTTCTGGATTAAAATAATGTCATAATTCAATTGTAAGGTTATATGTAAATTATATATAACACCATTTTGATGCAAAAATGCCTTTATAGATACAAATAGAGCCTTTCTATATAGATATGTCAATATTTTCAAAAAGACAGATAGAACTTATTGTTCTCAGGTGACGAATAGTCATTGTCCAATACCCTATCTCTCTTTGCATTTGTCGAAATGTACAACGTGCAGGTACCTTTCCAACGTTTTATTTTCATTTGGTGCTCATTTCGCTAGTATGAAATCACCCTAATTTATTGAATGAAGAATTCTTTGTGAGATTTTAGGAAGGGAATAATTTTATTTTCAACGCATGTTGTAAAAAGTTTTAAATAGTTATGACAGTTTAAAATGAATCTTTCTTAATTGCTGAATCTGTGCGAAAAATGGATATTGACAAAATAGTTTGTCTTGTATGAGGTGAGGACTGCGTTTCGAAAGATTTTGTAAAAATAGGAAAAAACAGGATTTAAGTCCCTTGTGACCGCAAGTTCGGAAAGAGGTGCCCATAAGTGGAAAATACATGAAGAAATGGCTAAAACCTTAATGAATTTACAGTTCATTCAAAGATGAGGAAAAGTTATTCATGAAAGAATTCTATTAAATCATACAATAAATCTATTGCAGAAAAACGATCAACGTCCACACAAATTACTCCATTGAAGAAAAAATTGAGAAATGACAGTCCGTTGTTTGAATTTAAGGAAAAATGTTTATGTTCTGATACATTAGGCAAAGCTTTTATACAAAAGGAAAAAAGAAAGCTCTAAAGTATCACGAAAAATATTTCTTTTAAAAATTTAATCATTAAAATAAAACACGTCTCATATCTATCCTTATGGAGAAATTTATGGAGAATGGTTTTGAAGCGAAACAAGCAGAAGATGATGCAGACACACTAATTGTTAACACAGTTATTGAAGTAGCAAAGTCTGCTGCGCTTACTGCTGTTTTTGGCGATGATGTTGACTTGCTCTTAATGTTGAATACTTTAGCACCTCCAGAGATAGAGATCCTTTTTATTAAGCCTGGAAGAGGACTAATTTTAACCACACTGTATTCATAGCATTGTCTTAACAATGATGCTGTTCTGAAAGATCATATATTGTTCCTTCACGTTTTTTCAGCTTGTGTCTCAACATCAGCAATGTTTGGGAAAGGTAAAATGTCGTTAGCAAAATTTTTGAAAAAGGAAGAAGATCATAACATACAACCTGCCCCCCCTCCAAAAAAAACAACCTTTTATTGTTGCCGCCTACCGAAGATGCTGCTAGATTGCACAGTTTATGTATTTACCATCAAGTACAATACTGATTGAGCAATAAACTACTTCATGAGAACTGGTGCTGGCAAAATGCACCTAATTTGTCTCCAATTCCAGCTACGTTACCGCCCGCACCAAAAAATATTATTATACCTATTTTTTGTACTTGCTCCAAAGAATGTGGAAAAGCATGTGGATGCCGAAAAATTGGATTGAAATTTTCTGATATTTGTATAAATTGCTGCGGAGTTTCATTTCATAATGCAAGTAAAATTGAATTTGAAGACGAGGAAGATATTGAAAGTATCCTGCCCACTGCAAGGGAGGAAGGAAGGGCTACTTCTGAATAGAGCGATGATATCGAAAGGCAAACAAAAAATACTGAAAGCAGCACAGCAACGAACAAAAAAATACCGATAATGACGAATCTGAATCGAGTGTAGAAATTGAAGCTATGCAAAGAACTACTAAAGCTGAAATTGGATTAAGAAAATCACTATAAGTGGAATATGCCTACGGGGGAAACTACAGTAAAAACGCACTCAGTGCTTTATCTCAAAGATAATGTGGAAATAAGTATAAATGTACATTATACATTCACTTTCCCCATTCAAATGTGAGAATTATAGATATATTTACATAATTTTTTTACAGCAGCAGCAGATTTTTTGAATTTTTATAATTTTACTTTCAAATATGTTCACTTTTTTATATTTTTGACAGGGAAGGGTTGGTGTGACAAACAAATGTTAATGACACTTTTTATAGGAAATTAAATTATCTACAACTTTGTAATTGAACTTTTTTCTCTAAATGCTATTGTTAGTGAGATATTCACAGAAAACATATTTTCAAGCTCATTAGCGCCCCCTGGTGGCGAAAGCTCACATCGGATCGATGGGGACTTTTAGTATGTTTAACTACATATCCTAACTAGCACCTACACAAAAATCCAGCTTTGTTCTAATTTTTTCCCCTATTTTTGCTAAAATGACTGGGCTATGTAGTTTCATACACAACAATTAGATCCTTCATAGCAGCAGCAGCTTACCACAAATTAAAAAAAAATCTAGTTGATATAAAAACGGCTTTCCTATATGGAAATTTAGATGAAGAAATTTATATTACTCAGCCAGAAGGCTATATTATTCCAAATCAAAAAAAATAAAGTATGTAAGTTAAATAAATCAATTTACGGGTTAAAACAAGCAGCCAGAGCGTGGCATACTAAGATGACAAAATCTTTAAAGGATTTAAACTTTGAACCCTAATTCAGATACATGTTTATACATTCGAAATGAAGGAAAAAATAAATCATATATCATTGTTTATGTGGATGATATTTTGATAGCAGGAAAAGATGACGAAATAAAAGAGATAATACAAAAACTTAGCAGTGAATATGAGTTAAAGAATCTGGGAGAACTAAGTTTTTATCTGGGTATCAAAATAGAGAAAACAACAGATGGTTATCAATTAAATCAAAATACCAAAATAGAAGAATTGGCAAAAAAGTTTAAGTTAGAAGAAGCCAAACCAGTAGGTAATCCGATGGAACCCAATTTTAATAGATTAGAAGACAATGATAATCTACTACCTAACAACACAAATTATAGAAAAGCTATCGGAACTTTACTTTATAATGCATCAGTCACCAGACCGGATATTTATGCGGCCGCAAATATATTAAGCCGAAGAAATGAATCCCCACGGGAAAAAGACTGGATAGCAGTTAAAAGAGTAATCCGGTATTTAAACTGCACGAAACAGTTAAACTTGCACATAAACACCAAAGCTGAGCCGATTCTAGAGGCCTACGCGGATGCAGACAGGGGTGGGGACACTAAGACAAGAAAATCAACAAACGGTAATCTTTTCATTTTGGGAAATAATGCAATACAGTGGAGCACAAGAAAACAATTATGTATTGCTCTTTCAATCAGCTGAGACTGAATATGTTTCTGCCTCAAACGCAAGTGTAGAAATTCTATGGTTAGTGAAACTCCTACAAGTAGGGTCTACCTCAGACAAAACCAATAGTTTTATATGAAGATAATCAAAGTTGCATAAAAATGGTAGAAAGTGAAAAGTTTTCAAAACGCTCGAAACATATCGATATCCGCTTTCATGCAATAAAACAATTAAAAGAAGATGGAATAATTGATTTAAAATACTGCCCATCAAAACACATGATAGCGGATGCTTTGACAAAACCAGTGCCCAAACTTGAGCTATTAAATCACAGAATATCTATGAACTTGCTTGCTGATTAATCTGAAGAGATTAAGGAGGGAATGTTAATAACATTAATCTCTTTCACAAAATCATTTACAATAAATCAACTTAATATCTTTCAGAAAATCATTTACAATAAATCAACTTAATATACTTCAGGAAAATAGTCATCATAATTCAAGTTGATTATTTGTTATGATGACGGTCACTCTTTTACTAAAGTACTCTTACATCATTTACTCGTCATAAATCTATTTGATGAACTGATTTGTAATTAAGTGTCAAAAGGAGCAATAGTTTATATCGTCTATTCATCAGAAACAAAGAACTAGTTTTATAAATTTATTCATTTTAAACAAAAAATAATAAGAATTTAATGATAATGTTTGAATAACTTTATTTCTTTTATTTTTATGTAATCATTTTTCTTTACTATTATTTTCACTCTTTATCTGTGTGTTTAAGCAGTAAGGAGCTAAAAAATGTATGCTCCAGTTTGTAATTTTTATCTTTAAGATTTATATATAAAATTCATTAATTTAAAATCTGTTTCAATGATTTCTCAGTCAACATACATATCAATAAAGTTTGCCAAGCTCTTTCAGGAACTTTCAATGGATATTTAAAAAAGTAAAATAGAAAGACGTGGACGATCGTGGAAAAAGAAGGCAAGCTACATTATCTTACCTTTTATTATTTAACTTTGATATAATTTGATTAATTTTACACATTCTCTAAAATTTAACTAACAAAACCACTAAAATGAGTTTTTTAGGTATTTTCCATCAAGATATGACTTGACAAACCGATTGCGTTTTAATATGCGAATCGAGTATGAACTTATTTTGGAATTTCAGCTGTGAATCGATTGCGTGTGCTACTGCCTCTTTCTCTAATTTAAACCTATTAAAATTTAGCATTTATCAGTAAAATAATTTTTTTCTAGCGATACTTCAACCAATGTTGTGGAACAGAAACTCATTCTTTTGTACATATTAGTCAGTTGTACCATTGCGTTTTGAAGAGTTTCATATTCATTTCAGAAAAAATAAGCTTACGAAATCGTATTTTCGGAAGCGCTGACATCATAATGAAATAAGAGACTATATATTTTCTAAATTGGAATTTCTTCAGCAAAAAAATGCATTAAATATTGGTAATAAGTACTTTTCTAAGAAAGTTGTGTTCATGGATACTTTCGGATTTTCAAATTGTACTATGTGCGGCTAGCACGAAGAATTATTTTTACACTATTTATTTATCCAACACATTCATCTTATTTTGTAAAGATTCATCTATTTTTACTGAAGCAATTTTTGTTATTTTAAGATAAAATGCAAAAAGAATGTAAATTTCAGCGGTTTTATTTAACTATTTCAAATTCAATTTTTACTTTATACTTATTTTATATTACTTTCCTTTCGTTGATATTACGCATAGTATCTGAGCGAGAAATTGAAAAGCTCAGTCTATTTTCTACAGCTATGCTCCGAGATGTTCGCATTAAACTATGAATTCATACTGTTTCGCCTTTGTTGTGTAAGTATTTTTGCCGTTAATTAGAACATTCTATGGTTCACCTAATCCTGTCACCTTCCTTTTAGATCTTCTTTAAACCATTCTGTTCTCAGAACTCGTTTTTTTTCATCAGGAATTATAAAATTCCAGTATAATTATCAGCATATGCTCTGCTTAATATTTTCGAACTCGAAAATTTTGTCTTGCAATTCTCAATGCATCTATAGAACAATGTACTATTCATTGGAATGTATGTACTGATGACATTTCTTATCTCTATTATAAAGGCCAAACGTATCTGTGCGTAACGCATACGTCATCCTGCAAATGACAACACTTTTCAATGCAATTTTCCTTGCAATTCCTCTTGCAATTTTTACATCGTCGTCGTAAAAAATAGTTCTTTTAAATGCAATTTGCTTGAAAGCTGTATCACAATTTATTTTTGAGATATTATTTTTTCTTTATAGTTTTTTGTACCAATTTTGTAATTGTGGCAACAGAAATACTCCATTTCTATGAAAAGTAAAAAGAAAAAAGTAACCGCGGAGGAAAAGGGTAGATAGAGACATAGAGTTAGAAAGAAAGAATAGAGATGAAGTATAGTGCTGGAGGTGATGCCAAAAATGTAACTCTAGAATCGCTACATTAGGCATAAACACAACCACATAATTTCGAAATAAAAAAAGAAAACATAGCAATACGATTTTTAATTCTACACAGTTACAAATTATAATTATAAGAATTGCGTATGTAACTTTTGAGAAGATGAAAATGATGACGGGTTTAGATTTCACGCGAAATTCTATTATTGTGGCAATTTGAAATAAAATTTTTACTTTTTTTCCATTCGTATTTATGCCAAGCATAAGAGCCTCAATTGATAACGCCATCATCATAACTGACCTTTATTCTATTTTATTGACTACATATAAGATTAAAGTTGAATTTTTTAAATTTAAACAACTGAGTTTTATAGAAATAAGATTTTGTTAATTTTAGGTTAAAATAATATTTGTTTGAGAATTTGACTAACCAACATAAGATGCATTTTTTACTGTAATTAATTTTGCAGATTTATTATAAATTAATGTAATAGTTTTTTCATAAACATTTTCTTTCATCGAAATTCGACGGGCTCCACCTCGTGAGTTTTAAAAACCAAATCAAGCAAATTGAATTTATGTTTCTTTACGTTTTTAAATTTTAAATAGCATTGTAAAAGCTAATTATTGTTAACGTGTCTAACCATATGCAGAGGAATTGAGTCTACACCTCGGGATCGCACTTATACTCTAAAATGGAATCTGGGTTCCCGAGGTGGTCATCCCTGTCATTCCTGTAAACCCTTTAAAAAAAGAGATACAGAGAGATTACCGAAAAGTTAGAAATTTGTACACATTAACGTTTCCCCTTCTCTGATCCATTGCCGCCTGAAATCTAAATCTAAGCGCGGACACAAAGAACAGGGAATATCAAAGGTGGTTTTATTTTAACCCTTTATTTACCGAATTATGAATTCATAAAAATTTTACATTATAAAGTGTTTTACGCAAATTGTTTAAACTAAATTAAAAGATTTACATAATCATTTACTAAATTTTTGAAGGATGTTACAACGATTGAAGGATTTAGAAGGATTAATTAAATTTGAATTTACGGGGATTTTGTGCAATATTTATAACCCATTGTTTTCTTAGTATTTTGTAAAATTATAAAATGTACAAATATGGTGTTCTTACAATATAAATATAGAATTATTTCCGAAATGAAAAATCCCCATCTCCCTCCCTCAGTGCCAAGAAAGCTAAAAAGATAAATAAAACATTCTTTTAAAAATATATTTTTTTTTAACCAATAATGCTTTTGAAAGAAAATAGAGTAATGTATCTGTAGCTCATTCTAAACTGTATTACAACTAACTGATGTATTAAAAGAATTTTATAATAAGTAATTTTAATGATACTTATAAGTACCGTCGGTAGGTAAAGGGTTAAAAACAGTAAAGACAGTGTAATAAATAACACAGTGACATACATATCAAATTCAAACAACAAATTGGTATGTATGTACTTTTCAGCGTATGTACAGTCCAAAGAAATGAACCATTCATATTTTAATTTTTAATTTAATATTCTTCGCTTTGTTTTTATAAGATTAAGCAAATCAAAGAAATATTTTATAAAGTACAGATGTAAAAATTTTGGAGCAGAACATACACACACACAAAAAAAATGTCCTACGATAGTTGCCATTTTTGTGTCAGCGCTCAGGCGTATTATTCAGGAGGCGATTTTGGGAGTATTGAATGAAATGTTGCATCATTTTATCGTTATACCGATAACATCATTGCATCATCATCAAAAAGTCAATAAATCATGTTTTCAAAAATCACCAATTTTTGTATTAAGCTTGATCAAAAATTGCACTAGAGTTTGTTTATAAAGTTATTTTATCTTGGTTTTTCAATTATTGAAAATATTTCATTAACAAAATTCCACTTGTTCAAAAATACAAACATTGTGTCAAAGATAAAATGCACAATGTGTGTCATTATTAATGTCCTTATTTTATTTTAACACGTTCGCTGCTGGGTTACATAGAGATGTCAGGATAGTTAATGCCACACTGTAGAAGTGGGTTTTTCCGAGAGGTCGATTAACTTTTTATAACAAAGAATCAGTGAAAGATTTTCCCGCGCCAGCGCGTGACTGGCTATTGGACATCATCCCACATCACGCGCTGGCGCGTGAGTGGCCTCTTAACGTTGGCGACATATCACGCGCTTTCGCGTGAGTGGCAGCGAATGTATTAAAACATTATGCAAAAAATGACATTTATTTTAATGTCGTATTTTATTAAATATACAAATTTATTAGTTTTCAAAAAATATGAAGATACATTCTATCGAATACTTATTCAGATTACTAATATTTAGAATTTGCTGCAACATAGTATTAAACTAAATGATCCATAAACGTTTTCAGCTTGTTATAATCAGCTCTAATAGCAATCTTAAGACATTCAGAACAAGTTCGTATCATACTCTTATCAAACATTATAGATTAATTGTGTGAGAAAAGCATTTAAGGGCAATTATCTAAATAAACACAGTCATTATATGGCGCAATATTTCCTTCACTTAGTTTGATTTATTTGATTACTTGTTTTGCGTACAAAATACTGATGTTACACATAAACTACAATAAGTTTGATGTTTTAACTAGTTTGAAACATGGACTGTAAATTATGTTTTAAATTAACGTTTTACTTTTTAGAGGTGTTTATAAGCAAATTATGTACAGATTAAAAGCGTTTTTAGACAAAAGTAAAATATTACAAGCATTTGAAAACAAAGTAAGCTAAAAAATGCTAAAACTAGTATTAAAATGTACTTAATTGCCATATGAATAAATTTATTCAGATAAGCATGTTTCATCCTTTAAACGGTTATATTCTCAAGATCTTTGTTGATACAAATATTTTCACAGTTTTTGATATTCGCAAGAAACTGATAAATAAAATCACGGTACCGCATTTATAATAAAAAACAAATTCACATATAAAATAAAACAAACATAAAATAGATATTTTGGAGTGCGAATTAATTTCCAATATTGTTTATTATTCTGCACAGCATCTCTTTCTAAACTTTAGGTTTATTGATAGAAGCTGAAGCATTGCAAACACTCTCACTGCTCAAGAAATCTCTATTGATTCCCTCATAAAGAATGGAAACTAAAATCTTGAAGGATAAATTACTCTTCTCTTATTAAAATCAATCCTAAGAGATTCTTTGCAGCATAATCTAGTTATATCTAGCATAAATGTCTAGTTATATCTAGTTATACACATCTAGCATATTGTAATTCACTTGTTGTATGTGGTGTCTTCTGTATACTCTTTATTTCTAATCTTAAATTTCCTGTTTGTCATACCTATATCAAATTGCATTGATCTATTCTCTTTAATGAAACATGTTTCATATATCCTTAATGACTGATTTGTTTTGCAAAGAAACGGCTATTGAATCTTTCAATACAACAAGAGAAGTACAGATTTGGTTAGATTATATAGAAAAGAACCCCTATGGTTACATTTGAAAAATAATAGAATAATTTATCTAATAAGACTTTATTTACCAGTTCTTATCCATAAATTATTACAAATACTTTTTACACAGTAAAGATATTTGCAAAGATTCAATCTCTATTTAATTACTTAAAATTTGTAATGAGATGCCCTAAAGAATGAGAAACAATAGTAAAAATTAATTCACGTTCCCAAATGTCCATCAAAATTTTATTTTATGTTTGCATTATAAATGCAGTTCTATGATTTTGTGAAGCTATTCCCTATTTATTTTTTCTTTCCTTTTTTCTTTTTCTTTTTTTTCTTTTTTTTTTTTTTTGTTCTTTTTTTTTGAGTGTGTGAAAATATTTGTATTAACAAAATTCTTCAGAATGTTACTGTTTGAATGGCAAAATGTATGCTGATCCGAATATAAAAGTTAAATTTCTTTTAAAAATATTTTTTTGTGACTTTTAACAATTCTTTTCCTTAGCTTCTACGATTTTAAATGATTTTCATACATAAATTTATGAATTGATATAGTAAAATAATTTCGTTAAAATTTTCATGAATAGTGATTTTTTATATATCGCTATGAGAAGATATATCTACCTTTTAAATAAACATAAAAATAATAAAATATTAAAATTATTACTAAATAAAATAATAAAAAATGTGGTGAAACAATTCTGAATATGTAAACCTTCCTAAAACGTCATATTTTTCCTTAGTAGATTCCTGTAAAGTACAGCTGAAAAATTCGTGATATTGCGGAACAATCAGTTACTTTTTTACTTTTTCTCTAAGATTATAATAAAAAATGTAAAACTATTATATTTTAAGTATTATAATAAATTCTATTTTCGATATCTTTCTTTTAGTAGGGCATAAATTCGCACAAAATACTAATACTTTATCCAAAATGTTATTAATCTATTTTTCCTAGACATTGCCAACATTGCTAAGACCCTGCCAGATCTCAATTGAAAGGTTTAAAAAATGTCATCTGCACATCATTTTAGCAAGCTTGAAAATTGTAACATATTGTTCTTTCGCTATCAGACAACTTAAAACTAATTTGCCAGACACAAATTCGGTTGCAAAATTAATTCTAGGCGGCTTTAAATATGGCAAAAATAGTGCCTGTTTAAGAGTGGTATATAGGCAAAAATAGATATGTTTATTTTACATTTTACATTTTATTAAGCTTAATAAATGTAACTATTATTTTTTGCCTATTAGACAAGCTATAATAAATTTGTTAATCACAAATTCGTCTGCAAATTTAATGCCAGACGATTTTAAACCGGGTAACAAAAGTACCGGCTTGAAGAGAGGATTATAGAAAAAAATATGTCCCCTTCACATCATTTTAGTAAGCTCGAAAATTTCAACATATTATTCTTTGGCTACCAGACAGTCTATAATTTATTTGCCAGACACAAATTCGCTTCAAAATTAACGTCAGACGACTTTAAATCTGTCAACGAAAATTCCTGTTTGTAAAAGGTTTTATTGGTTTAAAAAAGAATTGACAATTTCAAATCATTTTAGCAAGCTTGAAAAGTGCAACACATTATTTTGGACCACTAAGAAAATCTATAATGAATTTGTTAGACACAAATTTGGTTGCAAAGTTAATGCCAAGTGGCTATAAACCAGGTAACAAAAATAGCTGTTTGAAGACTGATTTATAGAAAAAAATATGTTATCTTCACATTATTTTAGCAAGATTTAAAATTACGATGTATTATTGTTTGGCTACTAGACAACCTAAATTTTATTTGTCAGGTACAAATTCAATACGAAGTTAATTATAGAAGACTTTAAATCTAGCAATAAATGTACCGATTTGTAACAGTAGTTTATAAGTTTTAAAAAATTGTCCCCACAAGTCATTTTAGCAAGCTAGAAAAGTGCAAGATACTATTTTTTAATTGTCTGAAAACCTATAATGAATTAGCGAGACACAAATTCGGTTGTAAAGTTGATGCTAGATGGTTTTAAATGTGACTACGAAAAAATGTGTTTAAGGAGTAGTTTAAGTGTAAAAAAAATGTTTTCTTAACTTTCCAATTGAATTTCTGTCTGTCAAATAAGTTATTAATTGTCTTACCCAAAGGGTTTTATGTTACACTTTTCAAAATTGCTAGAATGACGTAAGAGAATATATTTTTTAAACTAATAAATCACTCTTAAAACACAGACTCTAACTGCCAGATTTAAAAACATCTGGCATTTACATTTCAACTGAATTTGTGTCTGGCAAGTTAAATATTGTTGTCTGTTAGCCAAAAAGAAATACATTACATTTTCAAGCTTGCTAAAATGTGATGAAGTGGGGCATATTTATTTTAATCTATAAACCACTCTTCAAACCGGTATTATCTTTGCCACATTTAAAGCCGTCTAGAATTAACTTTGCGACCTAATTTGATAGTTAAAAATCTATTATTTAATTTTTTAAAACTATTAAAGTGATCGTTACACATTTTATTATCTGAAGACATTCACACAAGAATTATTAAATTCATTTAAAGGGGATATGTTTTATAATGTTTATTTATGTTTAAGTTGAAATATCATAAGTTCATTCAGTGCATCAGATTTACATTTATAGAATTTCCGTTTATAACATTTATTACATTTATAGATATTTCATAAAATGAGATTTCAAGTTATAACAAACTGAAAGAAAGAAGAACTAACCAAATTCTTTCTAAATACATAATACACTTTTTTAAACGTAAGTCGTGTTTGAATCTATAGATAAAAAAATTACATTCTTATTCAGTGAAGAGAAAAAAACATTTATTTTATATATTTTTATATTTTTTGTATTTTTGAATAAAATTGACTTTAAGGAATATTCGAAAAATTTCCAAAAATTTAGTGGCATATCCAAAAAAAAAAGGCTTTAAATTTTTTGAAGTATTCATGTCTTTCTTTTTTTCAAACGTTCTAAAGTTAAAATATGTTTTACAGTTATAAGTAAAATAAGACATATTGAAGATTATAAAATATGAAAATGTGTGCGCTGTTTAAAGTAAGATTATGATATAGCATGTTTTAATTCGTTTACGAAATTAAAATTTAGAAAAATTAGTTATAATCAATGAACAAATAGTTACAAACAATGCAAAATTCTTTTGACATAAAATGTTAATGTAACACTACCTTCTTATTAAAATTTAGTTGTTTTCATGTGGCATTGTTATTTTACATTGTTTTGTTGCTACAAATTAAAATCAAAATAGTGTTTTTGCCCGTTTTCCGCACTCATTATCTTATTTAAGCAATAGTACCCCAAACGTTTTCTTATAGAATTAGAAAGTATACTACTAGGACAAGTTAAAGAATATAATACTCCTCTGGGATATTGTTGCTGTCAGCAGA
This sequence comes from Maratus speculifer, assembly GCA_964019185.1. Classification (NCBI taxonomy): domain Eukaryota; kingdom Metazoa; phylum Arthropoda; class Arachnida; order Araneae; family Salticidae; genus Maratus; species Maratus speculifer. Next base: position 159,853,650 of record OZ025294.1, on the reverse strand, counting down.
TATAATCTGTTAAATGTTCAAAATTTTCAAAATCTATAACACTTAAATTAATGTTACCTTAAAAAAGCGTGACAGTTGAATAAAACAAAATATATCATGTAATGATTGACCATATGTAGCAAAACATGGAAAATAAAAAACATTTGGGTTTTCTGGATATTTTTAGAAAAAAATGACGAATTTTCAAACAAACGATGTCAATGGTGTCACACTTTTTTCCTATCAGAAAGAGAAAAATTCTATTTTTGTTTCAATTTTCTATGTTTTCCCCCTATGAGAAAATTAAATTTCCATTTTTTCCCCTTCTGAAAGAGAAGTGGGATATTTAATTTTCTGGGGGAGGGGGGGAAATGTGATCATTGACATTGTTTTTGTAGTAACATTTGCCATTTTCTCCCGTAAAAATATCATGAGACCCTGCTTCTTTCTCTCTTTCGTGTTTTTGTAAATAAGCTGTATGTTATATTTTGATTTACTCCACCGTGACGCTTTTTTGAGCTAACAATAATTTAATGTTTCAGATTTTCAATAGTTTGAACATTTAACAAATTATATCCACTAAGCGCAACAATATCTACAGCAACAATATCAGTATAAAATGATTTAGCTTCTTTTTAGTAGCACATTTTCCTAATATATAAGAAAAAGTTGCAGTATAATTGCTTAAATAAGATATTAAGTGCGTAAAATGGGCAAAAACGTCATTTTGATTGTATTTTGTAGCAACATAACAATGCAAAGTAACAAAGCCCCATGGAAACAAATAAATTTTTAAGAAAGGTAGAGTTATACTAATAATTTATGCTAAAAAATTAAGATTTTTTTGCTTGTGAGAGACATAGCACTTCAAACATACTGACATTTCATTTGTCAAAAAAAATGGCACTCATAACCTTGAACTTTGACATTTTCTAGAGGGTGGTGAAAATTTTTACACGGCTTCAAAATTGCACATTATTCATTAAATATGATTTCTTTTGACATAAAAATATCAAGCGAATTAATAAATATCACTATCGAAACACCACTTTTTTGTCTGAATTTCAAAATAATGGCTTTTAAGGATAAATATTACTCTAGTATTTATTAACTGTAAACTCAAACAATACTAAGGTGGTCTGGTGTAATAACGCCAGGCGGGGTAATAACGCCAAGTGCTAATATTATGCATAATTATGAAATAATCTGGTAAATGACGCCCATGTGCTCTGCGCAGAAGGGTTTTGAGTCATATAAATCGCAAAAAACAGCTTCAAGTTAATTTGTTTCATTTTTAGGTCTTATTGTTTTTACAAGCAACTAAAATTAACGCTTGATCTAAAATTTGCGAAATACGTTTTGTGATGTGAAGACTATTTTTTTTTATCCGGAAATACTTTGTTAATTACATAAGTTTGTAGTAAATTTCATGGACTTTCAAAATGTTGTTGAAGATTTTGGATATCTTCTCGAGATAATTTGTAATTTAAAATGAACAGTGCAATTATTATAACGGGGCAATAACGCCAATCCTTGGCATTAATATCCCGGTTGATTCCCTACATATGCCGAGCTACATCCTAAATACTGATTCAAATAAACACAGTTAAAACTGTGCAATGCTTCTAATAATTATATTTAAGCGGTCCTTTATAAGCAAAAAGAAGCTCACGGTCTGATATTCTTTTGCCTCATCCTCCCCCTCCCCCCACACACACCACACCTTTATTTTTCTTACACTTTCACAAAAAATTGAACATTTTCAATAGCTAAGAATGAAATTTGTCAATTTCTAAGTTTTTAGAGTTTGTATTTTTAGAATTGAGCAATCTACATGCAATTATTCCATCTTATTTCATAGTTCTGTTTGCATGGCGTTATTACCCATATAGGTTGGTAATAACGCCAAATAGCATTGGTCAAGAAATCACGCTATTACATTTCATGAATAGATATCTGTTAAATTATTTTTTTTATATGTATAGATAGTCAATGAGTTGCTGTATCAAATCATATATTTGTTTGAAAAATACAATCTATAACTGAGCCGAGAAAATTGGTAGAACCTTAACGCGACGTTATTACCTCAGGGTACCTTATTATCGTAATATTTCCCAGAACAAAAGGTGCATTAAATTCTTCCCTGATAATAAATAAGATTTTATACTTGAATTCCTACTACACTAAATATTCATATGAATATTCATGACAATTTTAACAAAAGCAAACCGAACGTTATAAAAAGGGGAAACTGTCTTGCATAATACAATAAGTTAAACAAAGGGATTATGCATTGTATCCCGTAAGATTAATCTGAAGTAAGAAAGAATTTCCAAGAACATTTATAAATGAGAAACGAAAAGTATTAACAACAGAGCTAAAGAAATTACTGTTTTAAATTTAGATAAATATAAATGTCAAATGTAAATTTGAAACGGGACTTTTATAATATTTATAAAAGAAAGACGGAATACGATTACAAATATGATTGTGTAAGTTTTATACATTTTACTATGCATATGATTTACCAAATATACTCTGACGAAAAAATTTAAATGAATGAATAAATGTGCAACAAGAAGTCTTAGAAGAATAAATGTGTAACAAAAACATTTTCTAAAAATGATCGAGAGCTGTTTTAGAAACAGATTATGCTTCAACAATCTCTCTCTCAAAAAAAAAAAAAAAAAAAAAAAAAAAAAAACACGTCAATTTATGGAATGCCATCAATAACAATTAATTCTTAATTAAAAATTATGCATTGAATCTAATCTAATAGAAATTTTGAACTAAATATAAATTAAGACTATAATTGCTTACTAAGTTAAAAAAAAATTCTCAGAGATAAATCGGTAATTATACACAAGAGTAATTATGTTTTCACAAAAATTTTAAATGTGTGGGTTGAATAATACCTTTTCTTTTTCGATTATATGCATAAATTTGACTAGTGAATAATTTTTTAACAACTCAGCTAAATTAGAAAACTGCGTGAATGAAAAACAGTAAATATAACTTTTACATTCTTCTTTATATCTTGAATCAAATCATTGGTACATTTCGACCAATGAAGATTTTCGACCTATTTGAGGATACATAGTTCCTTTGAAATCATCTCTTCAAGTTTGAATAATACAGTAATACACGTGGCGGCACAATATAAAAAAATACTACTTATACTAAAAATTTAATAAAATTAAAAATTTCTCTTAAAACAGCCTGGTTTGTTAAAATACATTTTTAAATTACCTTTAAAAAACCCCTAATACTTTTTAAATATGAATATTTTTGGTTCGATTTTTTTCCATATTCATTAGAATAGTCTACATAAAGCAGTGCATGATTTTTAGATGTATGGGATTTTACAATTGGATTTTTATGTGTATGTTAAAAATGAAGAAAATTCAACAAATTTTGAATATAAATATAAAAAAAATAACTATAATCTTGAATATTAAATCCAATCACAAAAATACTAAATACACCATGGAGAACAAGAAAAAAGAGTTAAATCTTTATCTAAATTAGCAAAAAAAGAAACTTAATATTTTTCGAACAATCAAGTTGCAAAAATATGGACAGGGAGAAAATTTGGTTTAATTTTTTTCATTTGTATGGGTAATCTATTAACAAAATACATAATATCTCACGATACAATACTATTATGGGTAAAAATGCGGTGTCAACATATTCACAATTAAAGAAGATTTTAGTTAATATTAAAAAAAGGATATCGGTATTTTGACCAATTTTAGGGTGTTGTGTCCCTTTAAGTTTTGAGATGCCTCTAACACGATTTGGTTGTTTTTGCAAAATATCCGATTCTATCCCCCCTCCCCCCCAAAAAACATGTACAAAACATTGACTCACAAAAGTTTTTGCGAAAAGTTCAAAAAAGATATACTAAAAGATATATTAAAAAAATAACAAAATTTAGTATATCTGGCTAAAATATGAAAACCTGTTTCCTTTTGCTAATGTTTGAAAATCGCCTTGAAATGAAAAAACTATAAAACTGGGTTTTGATTTGGATACTGACAGATATAGGAGTATCTTCCTGAAAAATCTTGTTAATCTAGGCATAAAAATGTCTTCAGGACACTGCATTCAAGGAGACAAACAAACTGTTATATTTATTATTGTAGATGGAGGTGTGTTAAATCTGCATTTGGATATTTTTTTTATTCATTCTCTTATATAAAGTAATATTAATATGAATATTCATTCACATCATAACAACATCCTAGCAAGGATAAACAAAAATAGTTACTTGCATAATATAAGGCCATAAACAAAAGGTTTAATCATTGTAATCCGCGCTATTTATCACAGACGAGATAAGAACTTCTAAGAATACTTATAAAAGGGAAAGACAAAAGATTAACGGGGTCTGTTTTATTTTTCTTTTATTAAAAATTCTCGAAAAATATTATAAGATAATTTAAATATAAATATATTAGAGGGTTTTTTTAATTACATTTTTTTAAGGAAGATAATGTTAAAGGTACACTGTCAAAAAGAGACGAATTTTTCTTAATCTAAGTAATTATAATATTACCATAAAAAGAAAAGACAAAAGATTAACTATGCATGCTTTATATTTCTTTATTAAACATTCTCGAAAAATATTATAAGATAATTTAACTATAATTAGACTAAAAAGTGTTTTTAATTAGTTTTTTTTTCTTTTTTTAAGAAAATAATGTTAAAGGTACGCTGTCAAAAAAAGAAGAATTTTTCTTAATCTAAGAAATTTTAATTTTACCAATAGAGAAAATATACAAAAGCTCTTATTGATTTCTCATGATTCGTGAAAAATATTCTTTAATATTAGAAATTTTAGAATTCAATTTATTTTAACGCTTTAAAGATGTTTTTAAAAAAAATACTTTGCTGTCACTGATTTTGTAACAATATTTCCGAATAATTTTATGAATGAGCACCTCAGTTTATTTTCTGAAATTGTAAAGCAGTCGATTAATTAACACAATTTTTTAAATTGGTATAAAAATCACATGATTCGAAATTTTCCAGCTGGCCGAATCATATCCGATCAAGAATTCGGATCATGGATCTCTTAGTTACTAATTAAGGTACCAATTTTTAATTCAACAGCTAACGTGATATATATTTTTTGATTCGGTATTCCAGATTCGTCCAGGATAACTCTATTGGTAGATTCAATTGTATCTTGTGTGAATTATGCTCTCCAAATCAGGGTCCTATTAACCTCTGAAGCTATGAGAAGCACAGCTTCATATCGGGATCCTGTTTCACTGAAGAGGAGTTTTCGTAATTTGTTTGATGTTGCAGAAAACTCAGCAGTGCATTATTCAAATTGCTACAAATATTATAATATTGATTTTTTTTTGACTGATTGATTGAACGATAATACTGCATGACAGACTTTGGTTGGTTGGTGAGACAAACTAAGGAACTGTTATCATGTGATTGAAAACGAATAACTGTATGAAAGTTATTAATTTGCTCTGAAATAAATTTTTATGAAAAACTTTAAAATATATACGAGTAGATAATTTGAGAGGTAATTAGAATTTTAGAATAGATATAATTCAATTTAAAATTTGGGGGACTCTTATTTTCTCAGTTTCTGACCCCTTCAAAATCTTTCTAAGAGGAGCACGCGCTTTTTGTGCCTATATTGGTAGTCAGGGCCATTCGTCCGGGATTGCTCAGTTGTCTAAAAATTGTTAGACAATAGACTCTTTATTCGAATCCTAGCGCGGGCATTTTGCTGCCAGTTAAATATTAGAAACCGGAATATAAGTCTTTATATTGCTATCAATTTGCAATCAAACACTTTCATTTGTCTAATTTAATTCATACATATAAGCTTAACAAGACAATTGTATTGTTAATGTTAATAATATACCGTGTGTCCCCAAAATGACTGATGGATTTTAAAATTCAATAACTTGCAAACGGTGACAGCTATTTATAAAATTTTTGCAGTAGGGTTATGTATAATGTCAGGAGTTTTTTACCGTAATTTTTTATTTTAGTTCGAATTTCAAACAATAGGTGGCGCTGACGGCGATTAAAGGCCAGGTCGACGCTTCACTCAACATTGATCACTAGGCCTTCAGTCGCCGTCAGCGCCATCTATTGTTTGAAATTCGAACTAAAAAAAAATTTCGGTAAAAAACTCCTGACATTATACATAACCCTCCTGCAAAAATTTTTTAAATAGCTGTCACCGTTTGCAAGTTATTGAATTTTAAAATCCATCAGTCATTTTTGGGACACCCGGAAAATGTATCACGTTTGTCAATAAAACAAGTTTGTTGAAAATGGAATTGTTTGCTGGGAAATTAATAGCATCCGAAAAATTTATGCTTCATTTACAGAAAACGGATTATTACACTGTAAATATTACTCGGAATCGATTCCGAAAATCGGCAACAAAGTACATTTTGTTTTTGTACATGCTTTTTTCATACAATTTAAAAAAATCTTCTAACAAAAAGTTTCTAACAATGATGATTCAGTTTCGGAATGTTGGAAAACATTTAAGTTATTTTATATTTTCCTTTCTGGCTACTTTTTCGTTGGAAAAAAATGAAAATCAAATTTTAAATTTTTTGATTGCTTATAGACGTAAGCGCCAACATAGTGAATAAGATTCTACCTGGAAAATATAGAAAAATAAAAAATATCCATCCTGAAAATGTCCATCAGATGTCCATCGAATGTCCGAAATGATATTCTTGTACGGAATAAACAGGTCGATATTATACAACATGTTTTCTCATTTATCATGGAATTGCAAATTAGGAATTTCTTCTATGTTTTTAGCTTATATCATGGAAGGTTTTCAACCAAATATAAGGCTAATATCAGAAATTTTCGCAACATTTTCTAAATCAAAATATCGTGCGATCGTCATAGAAGTATATTTAACAACATGTGATGAAATATGAACAATTGCATGAAAGAAATCTATCTGTACTTAAGCAAATGAACGCGATTTTTCTTTCATGATTTAGACTAAGAAAAGGTCCGGCAATTATCAATAAAATTCCGACAAATATAGGCGATAGAGTAATCCAATTTTTAGTTCACATTTTTTTTCACAATTTATGTTCACATTGACCTTTTTCTAACTTTCAGCAAAGGAGTTATTATACCAACGAGTAGATTTAGACAAATGCTTCGATTTTTATACTTTTTTTTTACTTGTAACTGTCTCGTTTATGTCTTTTTCTAAGTAGAGCAAAAGCAATAATGAAAAATTTAAATTTAAAAAATATATAGAGAGAATGAAAATGACAATTTAGAGAAAATCCTCATTATTCAGCTACTTTTAGAAGGCAACTAAAAGCAACGAAGTTTTGATGAGAAAATTAGCATTTTAGTTAGCGTTTCATGATCTGGTCTACAACATACATTGTTAAAAATTTTAAACTTTTGCTGCATCGTCAGCATATTCCTTTCTCTAGAAAACTATTACTTCACTGTATTATGAAACATTCTTGTTGGTCAAAATAGAAATATTACATTAAAGCGGTAGAATGGCGATACAGCAAAAGTTTCAAATTTTTAACAGTGGATATTTGTTTCAAATATTATCTATGTCAGTAACAAAGATTTAAATTGAATGTAGATACTACTAAAAAGCCATCATAAAAAGATTTATCATGCCGAATTACAGCGATTTACAAAATTAGCATTGGTTATGAGCATGAATAACATGATTTCAAAGCCTCAAAATATGCCTATTTCTGTGTGAATTCAGTATGATTTTGCTATCGAGTAGACTAAGACTGATTTAAACAAAACATATAAAATGCTAAAAGGAATAATATACATTTAAAGGCATATAAATGCAATTTAATTAAGTGATTTGATAATTTCGAAAGAGATGCTTTTGAAATTATTATCAATAGGATAAAACAATTCACGATCACAGACGACACATTTATTTTACTATTATACATCTGTTTCTATAGATTGAATTAATATTCATGTGAGTATTCTTGACTATTATCATGATATTCTAATGAATATAATATAGTAACAGAAAATAATACCTTAAATAATGCATAGAAAGAAACAATAAGGATTAAGCATTGTAATCCGTACGATTAATTACAAATGCGATAAAAAATTCTAAGAATGTTCACAATAAATAAAAATAAAAGATTAAGGGTGTTCTCCGAGAAAAAAAAATCTTGTTTTACATTCATAATAATGTCAGAAAAAAATTATTGCAATATATTTATAAGAGTAATACTATTATAAGTTTTCTATCTTTTGTTATAATCGTTAAGTTCGGTTATTTCTTCTATTTGTTCATTAAACTTATGAAAACAGTAATTCGAAAAAATATATACGTATATAATCATTTACTAAGAAATCAGAATGTTTTATCTTTGTTACAGATTATGTTGCATTAGAACTAGCTGAAAAATGCCTCTATTAATTTATTAACCTCATTCCATAAATATAAATTATTAAATAAATATACTCATCAACTTTAATCGTCTGAAAAACCTTGTTAATAATAACTTTTAATTATTGTCATTATAAATGAAACTTCTGTACGTACGGTATGCAGTCCCGTAAAATAATTTAAGATTGAAATAAATAAATTAAATAAAATTAGTTAAGATAAAAACTAATTAATAAAAATAAATTACGATTAAAAATGGCTTATAACAATGAGTTTAAAAAATATATATTATTTTGACTGTCTTTAGAACAAGAGTTAACTCTACACAAACTTTGATATTTAAGAAAAAGAAGTAACTAGAAAACATTGTAACTGTTAATTAACCCATTAATTGCAGAAGCTTTAAGAAAGGAATCTTCAACATTATTCTGAAAAAAAATTTGCCGCCACAAATTTTGGAAAATAATATTCGCTTTATTTAATGGTAAAAGTTTTTGGTTGTAAATAAGGCAAAATTTTTAACTCAAAAATAGTCGTAGTTTGTTGATAGTTAATATATGTAATATGCATATATTTTTAATGGTGCGAAAATGTAAAAATAGCCGGTAATGAGTTAAAAATAAAAGCTATTTTGTAAGATGTGTATTTGAAGTGGAAAACTTATTTCAGATGCATAAAATTGTTTACAGCACATGTTGCTGATAACTCAATTAAATAATTCTTAAATATATTAAAACTCTAAACTCACTGAATATTTGGGTGTAACATCAAAATCCTTTTAGCTGTTTTCTTCAGTTTGTAATGAACGGTGCAATATAAACTCATAAATATATGGAAATTAGTTTTCATAATCAGATCACGCAATTAAAAAAAATCATAAGAAAATAATCTATTTAATAATCCAAGGATTTAACTAAAGGGTTTAAACTTTTTTTCTCTGTGCGATTAATCAAAAACAGGATAAGAACTTCCAACAATGTTCATAACAGGTTAAGACAAAAGATTAACGGCACTTCTGACACAATTTCTGTTTTTTATCAACATGTTAAAATTCACAAAGTTATTTTCAATGAGAAACTTATAATATTTATTTTTTTATTTTTATTTTTTTTTTTTTTTGATTTTATGAGAAAGGTAAATTAATGAGTATTATATTACGTTAAAAATTTGGTGATTAAACTCTGAAGAAACACCTCAAGAAACTAATTGCATAAATAAAATTTCAATAAAATGGATTAATGTTAAAAAGTATCTTATTAGTTTTATTATGTTAAATTATATATACAGCTATATATTATATATAGGTAAAGTAGGATGAAACTGGATTTTTATTATTTGTATACACTCAGAATTTAATACAATATTAAATGCAATTTTCCGTATGTAATCTATATAAATATATTATCCGTTAATCCCGTTTTATTTAAAAATAATGATTTATTAAAGTCAAATTAAATAGTTTTACCCTAGTATTTGAGTAACACTGCATGAATATGTTAGTTTTACAGCAACTGAAAACTTTTGAGTTTGAAATATAGACAATATGTATTATATACATTTATATACACATACATACATTATTTTAAAATTTGAACAAAAGTTTGAAACAAAAAGGATAACATTAAAATGATATGTCTCTGACAGATTAGCTTAGAAAATGCATTTATTTTTTTACAAGATTTATGAAAATCATTATAACTTTTTCTTATGTCATTTAAGCAGCCTTTGATTTAAAAAATATGTTTTGCAAACCATTTAATTATTATTTTCAGTAACTTTGTTTATCACAAGTAAGATATATCAGTTTACCTGAAAATTAAAACGAATGGCACGAAGCAAATCATACTGCTATGAATGATAGCAACAGTTTAATTCTAGAAAATAAAGTCTTATAAATAATTGACACAAAATAAATTTACAAAAATCTAAATTTTTAAATTTGTTCTTATATGAAATTTTTAAAAACTAAGAATTGGAGTTAGTACTACTTGCTATGTGATAGAAACATCTATTTACAAGACGTCTATTTACTAAGAACATAAAATCATATTAAAATAACATATAAACTTTGTAATTCGTTATAGGATAAATATATTTGTAATGGTAAACATTTTATCTCTGATATTTACTGTATATCAGAGTTTCATGTCTCTCTGTATATCAGTTCCATATGTTGAAAGAAATAGTTCCATACATCTCTCTTTAGTTTTGTTCCAGTTATACTCTAAATGTTCAGTAGAAAAATAGTATAGTATACGTATAAAATTCTATCAAATACTACATATAATGGAATATATGTCATTGAAGACATGGAAGAGAGTTTCGGTGAATACACTCTAAAACTGGGAGGAGTGAAAAGCTCACTTTTTGTAGGAGTTATTTGCATTTTCACTCTTTTTAGAGTGAACTTTATACAAATACACTCTTTAAAGAGTGGAATTTCCGACTCCCTAAAAAGGAGTGAAATATCTCACTCCGTTGTCGAGAGTGAAATATCTCACTCCATGGTCGAGAGTGAAAAATCTCACTCCGTTAACGAGAGTGAAAGCCCGGCACTATACACTTGAAAAAAATCCCCGCTCAACTTTGAACCAATATATGGAGTAAAACAATGAAAAGTACCAAAATATGTCAATTCTTACTTTTCAAAAATTACATTTTATAATATAACCTATAAAATGACGCTTATTTGCTATTAAAACGCACTGGTTTTCAAAAATGAGTGTCACTCCTTCGATAGAGTCAACGGTCACTCTTAAAAAGGGACTTAGATATGTATAACGCATCAGCCAATCAGAATTCGTCTTCTCCGTTGTGATGATAAAAATGTTTCCGCCATTTTATCGTGTCCGTTATGTGTCCCACTTTCGTTTCCTCCGTCTACAAATGTAGATCTTTAATTTGTATTATTAATACTGAAAAGTAGTTTAAATTTCGATCTTGGAATGATATACTCCGATATCTTATGATTCAAAATAATCCACATAGATTAAATTTCTTGATCTGGAGTCCAAATGGAGAACAAATAATTCAGTAAAAAGCAATACTACTCCATTAATACTCAGTGACGAAGATGTTGCACTGCACATATCTTATTTATCAAACAAAGGATTATTATTCATCAAACAAGGGATAATATTTAACATAAAAAACCGGTAAGTCAATTTTAATTTCAACTTTTTATTTTCCGAATGTAACTTCTAGAATGTTGAGTTAAAGTTTTACTTTGACAGGAAGCTGTCTGCTTCTGCTATCTTTATTCACATAAAGATAGCATTATCGCATAGCGGAGGAAAAAAAATCGCTGACGCAAAGATTTGTGTTTTATCCTTGATGTTTACAGATGAACGGTTTTAGTAATTTTAAAAGTTTGCAGTATGACTTATATTAGATGAAATTTATTTATTAGAGATAAATAACTCATTAAACTCATTGTTTTTCCAATAGTAAGAATAATACATATGTAGTCATTTCTTGTATTTTATATTTTCTTTATTTTTCTTTTTCGTACATGAGTATACTTTTATAAAACTTTAACTCACATTTATAGAATACTATAGGGTAGATGTATCAGTAATGCACACACCTGAATGTTTTTGGTTTATAAAAAAAATAATAAAAATTTAGCTTTTATTTATTTTTTTTTTCGTAACTCGCCCTTGCATATTTTATAATTTAGCACTTTTGTTGACACTCTTAATTAAACCAGTCAGGAAGCACAAAATAATGTTTTTAAGTGTCACTTTTTTTCATTGAAAATCGTGTTTTCATTGAAAATCATACTAAGAGCTGGCTTCATTTAATAAATTTATGTATTCCTTATTTTATTGCAAAATTTGCAATTTTTTGTTTTTGTAGTTGAAGAAAGCTTTGAATTTTGTGTATTTAATGTCGTTTATAAAATTTCATTAATTTTTAAGGTTTTGAGAGGAGTGTCCATTACTGGAATACTTAAGTAGTGATTTTCCAGTAACGTACACCTCATATAGGCACTGTTAAAAAAGGAATTACGGTAATGTTTATAGTGCATAAAATATTTTGATTTATTTAAAAACTTAAGTAATCAATTTTAATTTTTAAATTGCACTTACCAAAATGTAATGACACCAAAATTTTTATAAGTAGTTGTTTTTAAGTTATATTAATGTGATTTATAAAATTTCAATGTCTTCTTCATGTTATTGTTATTTTTTTAAAAATGAATCAAACGATGTTTTGCCTATTTTATAATCTGGCAATCAAACAGCTCATGAAGCCGAAAAATATGTTTAAGGGCAGTCAAAGAGGGGCTTATAGGGCTTAATCGTTCACCATTTAAATAAAAACACTTAAGTTACAGAAGTCGTCAAAAACACATTTTCTCTTAAATATTTGTTTATTTTTACTTTTTCAATTTTGTCTGCAGATATTTAAGTAACACTTTCATTTTTGGTACCGGTTTTGAAAGCAAAAGAAACTTTATAAAAATATCTGCGACCGAAATCGAAAAAGTAAAAAAGTTGCGATATAGAGACGAACTTCAGCTGTTCAATGTAAAATAAATAAATAAATAAAATGTCAAAATGCAAACGAGATATTAGAAAAATCTCTCCCCATAGGATTAGCATTAGCTCGTGAGTGTCTTCGCCGGCAGGTACTACATGCACATCTACTCTATATACGGGAATAAAAAATTTAAATTAAATATGACTTACCATGTCATTTTATAAATACGGCTTGTATTAATATATATTTTTCAGAAATAAGATTTTAATTACACATAAAAAAACATAGATAACGTGCATTATGGATTTATTGAAATAATATGTAAAACTTAATGGGTGTATCTGAAAAAAAAAATATATGTTTAATATTTTAAAACTGTTTAATAACTTGTGCTTATGGGCATTTTAAAACTATCATATATTTATGGGACTACCAATGAAAGCAAACACAAGGAGAAAGATTGGAATAAAATAGTTTATTTTTGTCAATAATCTAATTCATGTGTAACTTTAATTACGTTTTCCTTTAAAAAGTTCAATTAATGTTACATACTTTAAATTAAACCAATATTGTCAATAAAGTATTTTATTCCAATCTTTACCACGTTTGTATTTATTTTCATTGTATGTTCTAAAAGACACGATTCTTTTAAAATGCCCATAATAGCAATAAAAAAGAGAATTCATTGAAAAAAAAAAGAGCATTCACTTCAATGAAAAAGTGACTACTCACTCCTACTAGGAGTGAAAAAACGCACTCCTTTAGCAAAAGTGAATAGCCACGCCTCAGAAATAGTGATTATTGATCCCTGTGTAGAGTGAATATTCACTTCCTAGGAGTGAGTATTCACTCATTCAAAGAGTCAATGATTCCACTTTTGCCCAAAGTGAATAGTCACTCTAAAGAGTTTCGGCATATTTTGAGTCTGCGATAGAATGAGTATTCACTATTCTAGAGTGACTATTCACTCCTTTTTATTTAGAGTGTAAGTTTCAGATTGTATTGTTTTTTCCTTTTCATTTTGTGCTTTTTAAAAAGTTAAATAAGTATGCTCAAAATATGGGTGGTGAAGAAAGCGTTACGAATGTCCTCAAGATTAAAAACATAAATCTAATTCTGCAGATGTAAAGGTATGGAATTTTTTCTGTGTGCTCTATAAAATGTTTTTCTGTACACAATAAAGGAAGATACATAAATCTACAACTATGTAAAACTATCTTTTGAAAAACTACAGAAATCTCTAGCTTTATGTATATATATACATATAAAATTACAGTAATCTTATTAAAATTTTATCTGGAATCCGGGTTGCAGTTACCAAAAAGCTGAAGATATCCAAGGTATACCTAGAAAATTTCTATTGACCTTAGAGATTTTTTGAATTACAATGCAAATGTTTATCTGTTACATGAATTTTTGTTTTTGCCCTTATATAAGAAGTTCTAGGAACTCCAATTTCCTAAAAAAAGTTTAGTAGTTTTACAGATTTTTTTAATAATGTTTTTTGTTATACGAACATAAGCTGTTTTATATATACTTGTATATTTGTCGAAACTCCAGTGAAGGCCTCTTGTGAAGCAAGAAATTTTGTAGATTTCACCATATTTCCAAAGAAATTTTCTATAAGAAAATACTGGTACCAAAGAGTTTCTTGCTCTGTAAATTCTAATATTTCCGACGAATCCTCGTATGACATATGCGCTTTATACAGTACATGCTTCTGAAATAAAACTTATACATCAATAAAAATTAAAAGGGTGATTACGACATGCGCTGTAAAACCAAAACAAAATTTTTGAAAATAAAACTGATTTTTTTTTTTCACATAATACACGAAGAAAATTTAAATTATAATTTTACGATTAGCTAATTTCAGATGTGGTAAAAAAAACAGCTTTTTTTATTTATTTATGACTTTAATGAGGCATATTCTGTAATTTTTAAAAGTTTAATGGAAATGTTATTCATTATTTGGCACAGCATTTAAAAATAAAACTTCATGAATAAAATGAAATTTTAACCAATAAATACTTTTAATTATACAATATTTAAAAAGTTTATAGAAAAAATGAAAAGAAAGAAGGAAATTTCAAGAATTCTACAAGTCATACATTTTCTAATTACTGTTATTTATTTTTTCACCAGTATAATGCTACTTTATATCTAATTTCTCCAACATTTGTGGTCAGTACTTACAATAAAATGCTGTTTAGTTAGAAAGTAAAGAATCGAAAGACTTGCAATTTTTTTCTGAAGGAAAAGAGTTATTATGTTAATTTTGTTTATAGAAATTTTCTTTAATTCCCGATTGAGAGTTTTTTTTGTATATATATGGGTTTTTTTGTGTTCCAAGAAAATTTTACATTTATACAGGGTGTCCACTCTCAACGGTGGCCAATGGCTAATTTCTAAACCGTTAGTCATAGACATATAGTTCCAATTGCTAAAATACTTAAAAAAAAAAGGTAACGAACTATTTTTCAAGCGATTTAAGTCAAAAAAACTTTTATTAAAAAATTGCGAAAATTAAATTTTTATACTGCCCCCGGTCCTATAAGTAATATTTAGTAAATTTTTAACACTAATCTAACAAGTAATACAAAAAAAGTCCTATTACTCTGCGATTAAAACTGAACGAGTAATAGCTGTTTAAAGTAGAAGCATCTTTTTTGCTGCAAATTAGGGGTCAGTCACAAATTTACTGGAAATAAAAATAAACGCAAGATATAAATTTTAACATTAAAGATTGAGAGTAAAATAATTTTTAGAATATTATTTTTAAATTTATGTTGATGATTACAAATTAAAGCAAAATTTCTAGTAAAAATATAAGTAAAAAATAACAGAAAGTTTGTTAATTTAAATTATGATAAGCAACAGCCACTTCTCGTTACAAAATGAAATATATTTAAAATTTTATTAGATTACTTAACCTAACAGAATTTGGTGTATTCCCATAAAATAAATTAATGGTACGCACTTAAAATTGTATTAATATTACATTGTCATTAGATATAAATAAGGGTGCAAATTGAACCTGGATCAGACATTTGGAAGTGAGTTAAAATTTGAATATGAATTTTGAACTGGGTCAACATACATATGAACATTTTAAGCAAAATAACACACCTTTTAAAAATAAAATCGCGATTTCCTAAAATTTGATTTTCTCGATAAAGAGCATTTTAAATCTCACGTCTTCAACTATTTTATCCAACCTAGAAGTTAATTAATAAAAATTAATACAACCATAAAAGTTATATGGTGGTACCACTTTCAGTTAAGTTGCTTTAAAATATTTCTTTATCTCATTTAAAACATTTTTGTAATTGGAACTACAAGTCTGTGACAAATGGTTTAAGAGTTAGCTATTGGGCAGCGTTAAAAATGGACGCCCTTTATAATAATTTAAGCACTTAGTATACGTTCCCTGAAGACTTAGTCCAACTCATTCGCTTTTAGCTACAGAAAATTGGTTTAAGTCATGCAATTCAAAGTTTCATAACTCGGTCAATTTTAATGTTAGATGACTCTTTAATGTTAGAGGATCTTTTTTGTATTGCTTGATAGGGTGAGGGAAAATGTTTACTAAATATCACCAATAGGACCGGGGGACCGTATAAAAAGTTAATTTCCGTATTTTTTGTAATCAAATTTTTTTAACCTAAATCGCTTGAAAAATAATTCTTTACCTTTTTTAAAGCATTTTTGCAATTGGAACTATATGTCTATGACTAATGGTTTAGAAATCAGCCATTGGCCACCGTTGAGAGTGGACACTCTGTATTATTTTTAATAAGGTCGCATACAATGTAAATGTTTTTTATTTTATGTTTGTAAATAAATGCGTTAAGACTAGAATGTATTTTACACATACATTTAGAACACAGTATTTTCTGTTTACGCATAATTAAATAAGGACACAGCCGTGTCGAGAATAACATTAATTTTATGATTTTACATCGTTAATTTTCCTATTCATAATACTTCCTATTATAGAAAAAGGAAATAAAAACACAAGTGCAATATGAAAAAAATTCAATTTTTCTTTGCACACATCTGATATTTGCATGCATTTGACTTTAATTTAAAAAAGTCAAATGAGCTATGATGACAATAAATTAAAATATTTGTTAAGGAATTATTTTTAAATGTATTTTCGATTTATCTGATTGTAATTTTTAAACTTTTGATAAAATTACATTTGGTCTCATGTTATAAATCATACCTTATTTTTTATATTTAACTGTAATTATGACGAAACCTTTTGGTTTTTGCTCTATGATATATAATTATGAACAGTTTAAACATATTTTAATTCTTAAATCACATTTACATATAGTATTTATCACTTGCGCCATTGTCCGCTACACTGGTCGGTTTCGACGGACAGACAGATATTAAATAGTTTTATAGTTTTATAATTACGGGCATTAAATAGTTTAATACTATTAAAATGCATACCAAGCAATGTCTCAATATATAAGTATGCAATGGAATACTTTTGTGTGGCCCTGCAAATCAATAAGAAATATTATTTGCACCGAAGATTGTACAGAATGTATAATATAGTATATACTTCATAGATGCATGTAACTTTATTATGTTCGAAAGAGTGTAAGACCATTAAAATGCACTTGAAACTTTTTTCCTCATTTACCGTAAAGTATCGGAATCCTTTTGATTGTCCCTGTAACTGAACTTTGCATCCGATTTTCATAAAATTTCAAATAACTCGACAAAATTTTATAATAACTATATATCTTAAGTTTCAAACGATTTGGTTGGGTAGTTTTTGAGATATTATATGCTAACGGAAGGACGAACGGTTGGACAGACGGACGGACGGACGGACGGACTGACAGACGAATGGGCAACTCGGAATCCCGGGATTTTTTCCCTTCAATTGAATACAAATGCGACATTTCTCCATTGCCGGGATTGGAGGAGATAGCGTCATATACATACATACATACATACGGTAGGATTTTAATAGTGTAGATTCTTTGAGCATTTACACTATAACTATTCTATCTACCTTTGTAAATGCCAATATCCATATTAAATATTTAAAATATTTTAGAATTCATTGAAACATTTCTTCGATAAGAATTTTCTTTTCAATCGATAGAGAATGAAATGTTGGGGTTAATTCGTTTCGAAGGTAAAAGGAAGCATTTCGAATGTCAAAAGCATTTAAGATAAATATTTTTAGCTGTCTTTTTCAGAAATATGTAATACGTTTTTTGTGTTATTAAATGGTTTGCATAATTTCATGCGTTTTTTAACCTTTCGCACTCAAGTGATTCTCACTCACTATTAGAATTATCAGGAGTCTAAGTGATATGGACAACACTAATATTTTACAGTTTATTACGCCATCTTTTATCTAAGATTATTCAGCCATTAGATAAGGCGAAGAAAATTAGTTTAAAATATTGGTGTTCAGAGCATTTCGAGCATCTATTTAAGCGGGTAAGAATCATCGTCGATAAGAATCACCCCGCAAGTGCAAAGTGTTAAAACATTATTTCTTTCACAAAATGATTGAGAAGCTTGCTATAACATCCGTTAATATCCGGGTTTTAAAGATCTAAGTATTAATGCTGCTTTTTTTTAATTTGAAACGTTCAAATTAAATCATTTATACTAAATCATTGTACTGATCATTGAACTAAAAAACTGTATTTTTATTTTAGTTTATATAGTGAGGAGAGAGGAAAATCCAGCACTGTGCATAGATCATGAATTTTTTTCCAATACATTCAGAAAACTGTAACGATACTTCACTGTTTAATGAGCTAACCACGAAACGTAACTTAATCATTAAGAAAACGAGGAGGTACCCGTCGAAATAAAATCTTTAAGAATTTTGAACTGTTTCATTACAAAATTAGTTGCAGTAAAAAAGGCATCTTATATTGGTCAGTCTAACAGAATATTTTAAGCTAGTCAGTCAGTCTGTCAGATTATTTTAAGCTAAAATTAACACAATATTATAAGACGTAATTATCCAAATTACTAAACCAAATAAATCCGTAATTCAGCGGATAACAGGCGATATTTTTGAAACACATTACGCATTTTAATTTCTATTTTTTTTTTTCAATTTTAAGAGAAAGTGGAGTGTTTCTATTGCCACAATTACAAAATTGGTACTAAAAGTTAAAAAAATAATAATATCACAAAATTTCATTGAGATACAGCTTTGAAACAAATTACATTTGAATGTACATTTTTTTTCTCTGTACTATGGTATAAAAATTAAAAATATACGATGTTTAGAAGTGTAAAATTTACAGTAGCGAAAATTTTAAAACCGAAATTGCATGGAAAAGTGTTGCGCAATTTGACTTCTATTATTATTATTTTGTCAATTTTAAAAGAAAGTGGAATGATTCTATTGCCACAATCACAAAATTGGTATTAAAAACTATAGAAAAATTCATACCTCAAAAATAAACTGAAATACAGCTAGGTACATTTTTTTCTCTATACGAAGTTGTAAAAATTTAAAATGCGCAAAATTAAGAAGTGTAAAATTTACAGTAGCGAAAATTTCAAAACCGAAATTACAGGGGAAAGTGTTGCTATTCACAAAAGGACGTATGCGTTGCGCAAAGATACATCTGGCCTTTACAATATAGATATGTAACACTTTAAAAAATTTAGAATTTACATTCCATAGTCAAGAAGATTGTTAGATTTTTTCCTGCATCTGTGTATATGATCTGCAGTTTCGCATGTGTGGGGATAGGAATTTTCAGAAAAACTTTTCACCCAGCAAGCTACAATTTACAATTGAAAACTTGTAAAAATCTGTGGGCGACTGTATAAATAGCTTATTACTATAACTATGCATTACATTTTCATATTTTTAAAAATTAAAATAAAAAATGCATATAATAAATGGAAGATGAATATAGGGCAAGCATTCGCACCATGCCTACATTGTAATAATATGGAAAGTGGCAAAATAAAGCTTTTTAGAAAAAAATGGCATGTCTTTTTTAACCTGCAGTTTTTCAAGGACGCCTGTCAGAAACAAATGCATGAAAATGATGCGAATAAATAAAAAAATATACTAAAACGTAGTTCTGCTTGATAATAAGTTTTTAGTAATTTTTGGTAATAGATGAGAAATCAAATTAATTCTTGTACACAAGAGTGTATATTATTTAAATATTTCTTTACACATCGAACCCAATCTAAAGTTTAAATCAGTAAAAAGTGAATAATTTTAAACTAGCTTCCAGAAATTATCAAATATAATCTGTAATTTATGTAATTCTTTCATGTTCCTTGTGAACGATTTTATTCAAATTCTAAATAATAATTATTATAATTAATACAGCTCAAAAGGAAAATGCATTACACCGATAAAACTGTCCTTGCGTATTTTACATTCATAGTCAATAATATGTACGAATACCTTTTTGTTGACCTGTATATTATCCACAGAATATATACACACTACCTACTATGCGAAAAGTTCAAAACCCAGTTACTGCAGCTATTACTTATAGCCAGAACTTTCATTAACTAATATTTTGTATACCTGTTTAAATGAAATATAAATATAATACACCCCATATTTTTTATAAAAAAGTTACAGTATTGCATAATAATGCATATAAATTTTGGAATGTTTTAAATAGAGTACGTATATATGTATTCAACTGAGTAATTATGGAAATGATATGACTCTATCTTAAACAGGACGTAATCATAATGACAACTAAGAATGGTTACCTATAATGGTGTATCATTCAATTAATTGCGTGTGAAAGTATTTAATAGAATACAGAAGTCTGTCATTAACTTTTTTTAATGTTTTGATTACATTTTATAAAATTTTTAATGATTCGACGAAATTCTGCAACATTTTTATCTATAAAATTTTAAATACTTCGTTTGGGGGGGTCTTTGAGGTATTGTATGCTGCCATACCGATAGACAGATAGGTGTTCTTAGCCGGGTACATTTCTACTAAGTGCTACGCATTTATATAATTGTGAATGCAGCTGAAAAATATTTTGTACGAGATAGTCCGGGAGCCGACCGTCGATTTACCTATGTATCGAGTAAAATGACCGGACATACATCAAAATGTAGGTCTCAATGTGCACATTAAGAATATCACTGTCTGCCAGGTCCTATCCTGCCGAAACGCAAGGCAGCAGCACTTTTATGACGTCAATTTTGAGTGTTTACCTATGTATCGAGTACAAGGACCAGACATACATCAAAACGTAGGTCTAAATGTGCACATTAAGAATGTAACTGGCTGCTACATACATCAAAATGTAGGTTTCAATGTGCACATTAAGAATATCACTCGCTGCTAGGTCCTATCCTGCCGGAACCCGGTGGCAGCCGCACTTTTATGACGTCAAGTTTGAGTGTTTACCTATGTATCGAGTAAAAGGACCAGACATACATCAAAATGTAGGTTTCAATGTGCACATTAAGAATATCACTGGCTGCCAGGTCCTATCCTGCTGGAACCCGGTGGCAGCCACATTTATGACGTCAATTTTGAGTGTCTGCCTATGTATCGAGTACAAGGACCTGACATACATCAAAATGTAATTCTCAATGTGCACATTAAGAATATCACTGGCAGCCAGGTCCTATCCTGCCGGAACCCGGTGGCAGCCGCGCATTTATGACGTCAACTTTGAGTGTTTGCCTATGTATCGAGTACAAGGACCGGACATACATCAAAATGTAGGTCTCAATGTGCACATTAAGAATATCACTGTCTGCCAGGTTCTATACTGCCGGAACACAAGGCAGCCAGTGATATTCTTAATGTGCACATTGAGACCTACATTTTGATATATGTCCGGTCCTTTACTCAATACATTGGCAAACACTCAAAATTGACGTCATGAATGTGCGGCTGCCACTGGGTTCCGACAGGATAGGACCTGGCAGCCAGTGATATTCTTAATGTGCACATTGAGACCTACATTTTTATGCATGTCTTGGCCTTGTACTCGATACATTTGTAAGCACACAAAATTGACGTCATAAAAGTGCGGCTGCCACCGGGTTCCGGCAGGATAGGTTCTGGCAGACAGTGATATTCTTAATGTGCACATTGAGACCTACATTTTGATGTATGTCCGGTCCTTGTACTCGATACATAGGCAGACACTCAAAATTGACGTCATAAAAGTGCAGCTGCCACCGGGTTCCGGCAGGATAGGACCTGGCAGCCAGTGATATTCTTAATGTGCACATTGAAACCTACATTTTGATGTTTGTGGCAGCCAGTGATATTCTTAATGTGCACATTGAGACCTACGTTTTGATGTATGTCTGGTCCTTGTACTCGATACATAGGTAAACACTGAAAATTGACGTCATAAAAGTGCGGCTGCCTTGCGTTCCGGCAGGATAGGACCTGGCAGACAGTGATATTCTTAATGTGCACATTGAGACCTACATTTTGATGTATGTCCGGTCCTTGTACTCGATACATAGGTAAATCGACGGTCGGCTCCCGGACTAAGAGCTTATGCAGGAAAGCTCTTCGAGGGAAAAAAACTGTGTGAAACAGTGGATATGATAACTCAATATACTTCTTCTAAAAACAGAGACAAAGAAAGAAACTATTTTCAGTCAATACTTTTCGAGTGAAATATTCAGTAAGTTTTTTTTTATTGCATTTTTTAGAAAAATTGGATTGTCTCAAATAGAAATGTAATTTTAGCAAAAAACATTTTTCATAAAAAAAGACGCAGGAAAGTATATTTCCAGAAATATCCGACAAATTTTCCTACGAAAATTTCAAATGAATTATTTTTAAAAATATATCCAGTCGGCTGATTAAATCTGGTTCAGGCTGAATGTCTACTGGTTTCAAAATTCAATTCGAAAAAAAAAAAAAAAAAAAAAAAAAAAAAAAAAAAAAAAAAAAAAAAAAAACACTTAAGTTAACCCTTAGCAAAAAAAGGCATAGAATTACCATTAAAAAAAACACCATAAGTGCAATCATATGGATTTTTGCCTATGGTAAAAATGATTCTATGGAAAACCATATAATCGTTAAGTGTATGGTAATTCTTATGAAAAACCATATAAACGTTAAGTGTATGGTAATTCTTTATGGCACTATATATTAAAAAATAATAACGATATCAACTTTGGTGGCGCCATCTCTTAGGAATACGGGGAACTAAGCCTACTAATGCACTTCGACCTTCGGAAGCAGTGGGATTTGATCCACGGACGGTAGGGATGGGAGACGAGCGTCCTAACCATTCGGCCATGCGGTATGATGAGCTGTGCTTATAAAACGTTATATGAATAAAGCGTTTCGGTAAATCATCATTATTTGTCGTTCTTAGTTAATGGTTGACAAAAGAAGGTAGTTTTAAAAGGTTTTTTTTAAATAATTTTTTATAGGCATGTATTTATAAGTTAATTTATTATTTTAATGAATGGAGTAAATATCTTAGCAAATATTATTTAGTTATAAAATCCAATTAATTAAAGGAAAAACTATTTTCTGTTTATTAAAATTAATTTTTAAAAAAATAGAAAGTCGATAAGAAATAATATTTAATAAAAATAAGAAATCATTTGATAACTTAGTATATAATATATTTTTAATGATTATATTAATGTATTATATTAATTCCTTACTTACGAGCATTTTTTTAATTTTAAAGTAAAAAAAAATATATTACTATTTTTTAGATAATTTTTACGGAAATTTTGAATCTTTCTTTTAAATTTTAATACCAAAAAGATTAATAGATATATTCAATATTTTTATACATTGTAAAATGATTTTTAATCTTTTCAATAATTATTAACGTTTAAATAAAATAAAATAAAAACTTTGTTGTTGCATATAAAATGAATATAAAAACCAAAACTAAAAAATACTACTATTGTCTGACTATTGTCTCTTCGAATAATAGAAAACATGATTTAAACATCATTAAAAGCATAAGAAAAAAATAAAGAAATTTTTAATGCAGTTTTTTTTTTTTTTCTTTTCTTTTCTTTTAAGAATATGTTTGTATTTACAGAAGTTTGTAATTTTGAAGTTTGTAATTACAAACTTCTTTAATCGCTGTTAGAATTTTATAGGAATTATGTCATCAAATATATATTTTTGTTAAATCATTTTATTTCTCCAGTAGGATTTTTTATTTATAACGCATTGACTCTGCTCACATATATGAAATACATAAGAACAAAATAATAACTCTATTATTTCATATGTTATCATAATTTGAGGTCGATAAAAATATCGGTAGATTTTTTGATATTTTTATAGATCGTAAAATAATTTTTAATCTTTTTAATAATTTTTAACTTTTAATTAAAATAAAAATCCTTGTTGTTCCATATAAAATGACTTTAAAATTATCAAATAACGTAAATTAATTATGAACTTTTTTTTTTGTACTATTAAGTTTATTAATATTTAATTAACATATTATAATATATTATATTAATATATATGTATTAATATTTTGTTGTTAATATTTTTAAAAGATATTTCAAAAATTCTTTTGGTGATTCAAATATTTGTAGGTCCTTTTTAAAATAAATTCAAAAAGATTTTCTTTAAATAATTATAGGCTATTTTTGACAATTTGTTTATTTTGAGGGGGGTCCGGGACACATTAAAAAATCTTTTATTGAATTAAAATTTCGCAATTTTTTTTTAACATTAAACATACCACTTTAAAACAAAATCACATGATAAAACTTCTCTATATTTTTTTAATTTAAAATTTATTTTAAAAAAATGGAGGGAAATTAAAAATTATTGTAACTCAATGTAATAATTGTAGAATTTCAGTTTTCTAGCAATTAAATAAACAGAAACACCTACATTTTAATTTTGATTCAGCCTTTTAAAAAATATTAATAAAAAACTTATTTAAAGTAAAAGTTTGAAAAAAAAACAATACTTTCAAAAATGAATATTTTTTTTTTAATTTGCTGAATCAAAATTAAGGTAAAGCAATTAAAAAAAGCAATAAAAAAAAGGCATGTTCTAATTTTAAAACTTTTAATTCTTGACGCATTTATTGAGCTTTTATTCAACGGTTCTTGAGTTATAACAATTTAAATGTGAGAAATTGTGAACACACATCATGAAGAAAAACGCATGCAAGAAGTCTTATCCATGACAATCAATGCTTAAAAGCTAGATGCTAAAAACGAAAAAAAAAAAAAAAAAAAAAAAAAAACATAATATTTCTTTTTCTAAATATGATTTAAAAAAATGTCATTATAAGCATAAAAAAAATCAGATAAATTTTTAATGCAGTATTTTTTATGTGTGTCCCTGATTCCTTTAATCGCTGTTAGAATTTTATAGGACATATGTCAATTATATATTTTTATTGAATAATTTATTTTTCTCAAGATTTTTTTATTTTAAACGCATTTACATACTCATATATATGAATTATATAAGAATAAAATAATACGTTATTTTATGTTATATTAATTTGAGATCAAGGGATTTTCATTAGACTGGTTGTAAGTTAACATAAGTTGTTCCTAAATAGATTTTGGTTTAAACTATCTAACCAGTGGCGTTGCTATGATTCTATTTTTTAGAAGTGCATAAGACATACATAAAGATAGTAGAAAGTTTTGAGATGACCACAACCGAGTAATTTTATATTATAGTTACACAAAATCTAATATATTATGAACTTTCAAAAGGCATTCAGATTTTACCATACACCATGCTTTGAAATACTATACAATTTATGGTGCAAACAATTATGTATTATTTTACTATACATCACGCTAAGGAACACCATTGAATGTATGGTAAATTTCATTTCCTATAGTTTTACCATACACCTGGTTATGGAATACCATATCATGTATGGTGTATATCATTATCCTATAACTTTACCATACACATTTCTTTGGATACCATAAAATGTATGGTATATATCATTATCCTATAACTTTACCATAGACATTGCTCTGCAGTACCATAGAGCGATGAATGTTTACCATATGAATACAATATGTTTACATATAATGACATAATATTTTTATGATTTTCCATATAAAACCATGTGTTTCCATAAAAAATCTTATGCCATTTTTTGCTAAGGGAAGATATTCGCTGCTATTTACTCGTTAAGGTTCTTGGTAAGTTCCAGAATCAGCCTTTTAGAATCGATTATTTTGCAATTAATAAAATGTGATTTTTATGTTATTAAAAATTCGTTAATAGAAAAAAAGGTACAAATTTAACATGCAAAGGTAGTAATATTTTTGAGTTTTAAATTCTTTAAAGTCCTTTTTGCCGATAAAATTGATTTGTTTATGTTGAACTTAAAATGACTAATAGATTAGACAAGCTTCAAGAAGAAAGTTTCATTTTAAAAATTAGTTAATGTAGTTACCATTAAAAACAAAAAACGAAAGTGTTCTAGATTTTATTATGAGGATTTAATGTCATCATCTTCGGAAGATCGCTTCGAATCATCAGGTTCGCTTTAAAATGGTGCATCTAAAATAAGAAATAATTCATTTAAATGTTTAAGACAATATAAAAACCTGAGGTACTATTAAGTTTTCGGATAAGTTATAAATTACTACTTTCTATTTTCCTTTTAAAGTAAAATCTCGAAAATAAATTTTCAAATATTTTCTTAGACACTAGTTTTGTGTTCATAAAAAGGGAATTGTGAAATATAGTTAATTGTTTATCAGGAAAAATCCGAAATACAATAAGCTTTAAAAATAGGTGGAGGGATATCTTAAGAATTAAATGTTTGTAAATATAATTAAATCTATTTAATTCTATATAGAAAATGGATTCTGATGACCTGTAAACAAACTTAACCTTTCACGCATACGTTTTGATAGAATAGGTTTAAAAATAGAGTAAACTGATTCAGGGATCCTGTCAATGTAAAAACAAACCAAATATACATAATCTGTATTTTTATCATAATTAAATAACTCTTCTTATAGCATATTTGCTATTTGAAAGTAATTATTATATATTAGTACTTGTGAAGACCCATTGATGTTTTGTTATTAGTGTTATAATGTATAAACTAAAAAAAGTCAAGGAATTTGAAACAGGATTATTCTAAATTCTATGTCCTTTGTTGTGTGTTTCTCCATTTTTCCCGGAAAACATTAATTAATTTATATTCAAATGGAAATAAACATTAGATTATACAAGGTCCAAACGATAAGTTTCATTTAAAAAATAGTTAATCTTATTACCGGAAAGCTTAAAAAAAGAAACTGTTCTGTAATCTGCTTAGTGACTAGATGCCATTTTTGCTTCTGAATTATGCTTCTAAAATTAAGATTTCTGCCTAATTTTTTTTTTTCGAAATTTCCTGGAAAATTCTATATTCTCTGTTACATGAGACATACTCTGAATTCTTAATTTATTACTATTATTATTATTATTATTGGGGGGGGGGTATATAGATTTCATCAAAGTAACGTATTTTTTTTCTATTTCAAATTTAATATTTTGTGGGCAAAAATGCATAGATTTATTGTTATCGCCGTAATTTTAGGGTATTACATTTTTAATTATTTTAAACGTTATGCTTTCAAGATTTTGGTAAAGATGATTCGTTTTGCCAATGCTCGTAACTTTGATCAATGTATTGAATTAGAAATATGTGTACCTCTCTACAAATAATTGTTAATGTGCAAAATTAGGTAAAATCTACTGTCTGAACTAATAATTTTAAGTGACTCAGTCATTTTGTAGTGTTTATTTTTATATAAAACGTAAGAAGTAGTGAACCTATAAAAAAAAGTGCAGATGTAAGTTTCAAATTTCAAATTTCAAATTAGTAATAATTAAATTTGTATATGCAGCGACTCTTAATTTTAATGCATCATTAGAAGTCTCGCTCATGAAAAAAATTTTAGTCAATAAATCATGCAGATTCGTTCTTTAGATATTACATGTAGAAATTCTTCGATTTTTTTAGTTGCCCGTGGAATTTTTTTTTTTTTCAAAATATCGCAGTTTAACAACATTTTTTTGTATATTTGTGTGTCTGACAGCTACATGTATGCTTTTGACACGCATTAATCTGTTTTTTTACATTCATGTTTTTGATAGGATATCATTATTTTTTGTTAAATAAGTAGGTATTTGCTTCCTTTTTGAAATAAATAGGCTTAATATTAAATTAATTTTATTTAATATTAATTAATCTTACAGTTTTTTCCTGCGTTTATTTACTGTTATTTTCAGTCAAATTTAAGATTTTTAACATTAGGACTGCTTATGTTTCCTTAAATTCCACTAATAAGGATGTTTCTTGTATGTGATTGGGTACTACTTGATTATCTCGTTAACCGAAAAAGTTTGTAGCCAACTTGGTGATATATCGCCAAATGAAACTTGGTATGTACATAGTACATACAAATATCTCGACCGAGTTCGTTGGCCAGCATCATCCGCCATCTTGTTTCAAAATGGCGGTCATTTAAAAAATTTAAAAAAATTAAAATTTAAAAATAAATGTGAAAAAAATTAAAAGTTGAATTTTTTTTAATTTTATGTGTTAGATCTTAAAACACTGATTCTAGAACAGTTTTTACTTTGTCTATATCTTAAAAAGTGATTGAGTTATAGCACTTTGAATTTTTCTTATGGCTGACATTTTGAAGCGATCTGATGTTTGTCACGTGATAACACTCGTATATATAAATCGATTTGGATGTAACTTAGTGTGTACATAGTATTTAATAAAGCCTGGACCGAGTTCGTTAACCAGTTCCATCCGCCATCTTCTTTAAAAATAGTGGCCATTTAATTTTTTTTAAAGAAATTTAAAATTTGAAATTAGGTACAAAAAAGTGAGAAGTTGAAAAAGATTTTTATTTTATGCATTTGACCTTGATACAAAGATTCCAAAGCACTTTTTGTTTCGTCTCTATCATAAAAAATGTCTAAATTATAGTAGTTTTAATTTCTAGTGTTGCTCACATTTTGAAATGATCTGGTTTTCGTCACGTAATAACACGCGTATTTATACACGATTTGATTTATATAACTTAATAAAAAGTAAATAAATAAGTATATGAAAGCTACCTCTTCCTCCCGACATTGCCGGAAGGACTTTTTTCTGGAAATTTTGTATTTATTAACAAATGTTCTTAGTGATCATTTATATCTTATAAGTAATGAACTTGCCAAATTTGATGTTTCTAGGCCCTTAACATACAGACATCACATTTTTAGAAATTTTTTGCTCTTTTAACCCTTTTAGATTAGTGATATCGACATAAGATAAAGCCTATATTGGAGAAAGGACTTTCACCGTCATTTTGATGCCATTACTTTTAAGATCGGTTTGTTGTTTGCTGAGATTGCTTAAAAATCCCAATTTAGAACATTTTTAGAACGCTTTTCGCGCATTTTCACCCTTTTTGAATTCTGTATTTTTTAGCAAATGCCATTAGAGATCATTTATGTCTTATAAATAATTAACATGCCAAATTGTATATTTGTAAGTCATTCAGAAATACAAAAGTTGCATTTTAAGACTGTTTTTTGCTTCTTCATCCTCTTACGGTTAATGGTATACACATAAAACGTAGCTTATGTTTGAACCGGGGCGAATACCATCATTTTGGTATCATTAATTTTGAAATCGGTTCATAATTTCAGAGATTAGCCCCGATACTCGCCAAAAAAGACGCCAACTTGGCACTATTTCTGATATTTCGCGAAATTCCCATAAACTCTATAATGCCAAACTTTATAATTCTAGTCCTTTTAACATTCAAACATCGCCTTTTTAGAACGTTTTTTGCACTTTTACCCTCTTTGGGTTAGTGGCATCGATATAAGATATAGTCTATGTTGGAGCAAGGACTGTCATCATCATTTTGATATCATTACTTTTAAGATCGGTTTGTTGTTTGCTGAGATTGTTTTAAAATCGCTATTTAGAACGTTTTCAGAATGCTCTTCGCGGATTTCCACCTCTTTTAAATTTGGTATTTTTTTGCAAATGTCATTAGTGAACATTTATATCTTATAAATAATTAACATGCCGAATTTTGTACTTCTAGGCCCTTCAGCAAAACAAAAATCACATTTTTATAAGGTTTTTTACTTCTGAAACCTCTTTTGGTTAGTGACACAGCCATAAGATATAGTCTATGTTTGAACCGGGGCGAATACCATCATTTTGGTACCACTACTTTTGAAATCGGTTGGGTAGTTTCAGAGATTAGCCCCGATACTCGCCAAAAGTGACGCCAACTTGGCACTAATTCTGGTATTGTGTGAAATTGTCATAAACTTTCATTGTAATCCAATATTTATTTTCTAACCAACCATTAATGTTTAATGAATAGTGATTTCCGATTTTTTCCTATTTATAGATCCAATAACCTACCTCCACACCAAATTTCAACTTCCTAAGTCACCAGGAAGTAGTCAAACATTTTGATGAGTAAGTCAGTGAGTCAGTGGGAAAAACAGTGAATTTTAGACTTCAATTTCTCGTGAACGGTAAAAGATTTTTTAAGAAATTTATAGGATTCGGAAATAAGAAGATAGTCTTACACGACACGAAAAATTGCAATTGTGTAGGTCAAATAGAATTTAAGTTATTGAGGGGTAAAAAGTGGCTCGAAATGGTTCGGGTAATATAACCCACGGCCAGTGTTACGGCTTTCTAGTTTGTGAACTTGGCTGACACACTGCCGTGTGTCTAGATAGATTTACATGCATGAAAATATTATTGTACGAAAATATCAATTGTTGTATATCTCAGCACTCTGTTTCAACATCGTGGCGTTAACGCTACTAATAGAAGGACTCACTTTGTCTGATATAACAATCACAGTAAACCATTATTAAGAGAACTATTTTTTATTAATTAGCTTATTTTTCATTAATTATTCGTAAATGTAAAAATCTAAGGCTAATTTTTTTCCTCGTGTGGAAATCCTTCCTAAAAGTTCCTAATTTTTTGTTTTAATTTATATTTACTGCTTTTAAGTAGATTTTCATTTTTATATGGTTTCGAAAATGGATTTATATATTATTTACCTATGATGTATAGTGATTCTTAGAGAAGTATGGCCACATCATATATAGTAATTTATAATCAATAAAATCTTGTTTGTCTTGCAAAATTATAATTTGAATTTTACTCATTCATGCATCCAAAAATATTGGATATAAAATTAAAAGTTTTTAAAATGTAAAAAATAAACACGTTTACGTAGTTGAGAATTATTGGATTGTATAACATTTCACGGACTGTTCACATTTTAGTACAATTTTCTAAAAACCTCTTTAAAATCGGATTTATTTAATGCAGCCAATACAAATCATTTTTTTATAAAAAAGCATTAATATTAATCTTATAATGCGCCTCGTACCAAAATCCTTTTTTAATTAGTGTATGGTTTTCTAAGCATTGCTTTTGCCACAAAGTTAACTGCATTAAGCATTAAATGCAAGTATGTAAAAAAATGACAAACATTTAAGACACATGCAAATTTCGTTCTAAGAAGAAAAAAAGAATTGCAAACAAAATGTTAAGTTATACAAAACGAGGTAATTGGATATTACTGTACTAATTATTTGAAAAATAGGATTGGAGAAAAAGAATGTTTGTTGTGCAGGTCAAATCACAAATGTATTTTAAATGTTTAACTTTGTTTGCAAATGATGTTATTAACAACTGATTTAAATAGTTAAACTGCTAGAACCATTTAAGAAGATTTTTTTTGTGCATGTTTTACAGTTGTAAACTGAGTTACATTTTAATTGCAAAGTTTGAATTTTTAACCTTAGTAATGAATATGCGTTAAAGATTTTCTAATGCACATGAAATTTTTTTTTATTTTTACCAGTAATTCTCATTCAAGTAGCAATTTCCGGTCTCATATTTCATTTATACGTATTTTCAAAATTGAAAAAAGTAAAATAATTTGAAATATCATTATTAATTTTTCCTTCTTATAAACTGTTATTGTTTGTTTATTAAAAGTTAAATAAAACGTTTAACTGTATTTTAAATGCAAATATCAGTCCCACAGAATGTCTTTAATAATGTATCAATTAAAGAAAAAAATGGTTTCTCTGCAGTTATAGAGAATATGTTTATGATTTCTTTACGTAAAAACCTTAAACCGAGAGTAATCGCGTGTTTCATAGAATACTGTTGGTCTCATTCTGTTTTTTTTTTTTTTTTTTTTTTTTTTTTTTTTTTTTTTTTTTTTTTTTGCCGCCAATTCACACTGACAGGAGAAAATGGAAAGCATCAAAACTGTTTAAATCAATTATTCAACTAGAAGGCTGAGCCCGCTGCCCTAGTCCATTTTTGAAATGAACTTCGAGTCAAACGATATGGACAATTCGACCCTTATTTTAAATTATTATGCATCTTCACTGAAAATTCCTTTCGGTTATTCTGAATACTATGCAAACTCTATTGCGTTATTATATTATCGCATGGATAAGATGGAATTCGGACAGTTCCGAAGTACATCAAAATGCACAATTCTTTCATAGTATATCATTATAGTAGAGTTTGGGGAGGAAATACGACCGTTATGATCATCAGAAATTAAAATACTCTAATCACACACTACTAACAAAAGAGAGAATAACGAATGAATGCAGAGATGGACCTTATAACCTGAAAGAATGCTCTGTTTAGTCACTTTAGTTTGTCAGCTCTTTTACTTTGCGCCTCTCATCTCGGTGCTATGGATGGATTATGGTACATAAATGCAATCTCGGTACGTAATATTATATTTGGTAATGTAGGTCTTCTTTTCGCAGGTTTTCTACAGCTTCTTCTCTTCGTTTTCTTTGTCCCTATTCCACATTTACTCTAAAAGTTTCGTTTATTTTGTGTCGGTCGATTATCTACTCTAGGGATAGAGGCCCAGGGGGAGAGTGCCTTTCGTGGGGGGGGGGTCTTTCTAAAGGAACCTAACCCGTATTTAGGCAAGGTTCGAAGAAAACCACGAAAACCCCGAACGTTTAAGCAGACGGACGCGATTAGGTTCAAACCCAGTACCTGCCTTCTACCAATTGAGAGGTCAGAACCTCTGGGCCACTGGTAGGGCCATTTGCTCTAAAAGATTTTTTTTTCTTATTCAAGTGCCTATTTCTTTCACTATTCCAAATAGATTAAATAGTGAAGTTTTTAAGCAAAAAAGTTTGTTTAGGACATAGTTCATGCCCTAGCGAAAAAAAAGCAAAACTATCATAATTTCTATTTTAGATTTTTTAAAGTTCTTATTACAGGCATGATCAACACCGTGTGGATTAACTAGTTAAGTTATAAACTTTTTCTTTTATTTTAAGCAGAGATTTAACGTGAAATAGCAAGCAATACATTTTTCTGCGATTTATTTATTGATAAATTTTTTACAACTTCTCAAACACCTTTCGAATATTTTTCATTTATAAAAAGTCATGTAACAAAATAGAAATTACTTTTCCATTTCGAAAACTTGGGTAATAAATTATAAATTCAATTCATGCAAATTAATTAAACTAAATAGCTTCTAGTAAATAGGGCATATCTTTAAATATTTATGACTGATATTAGTAGTATGATGCAAAATGGATACATTTAAAAATAATATTAATCTAAAATTCCTAATCCGATTTAGTTTGTTACTTTTATGATGCATTATACAGCTGAAATAAGCAAAGTCTTGCGAAATCAATCAATCTTATCTTAATCATGTGGCGGCAACTGAATTAAAAATGCGTCGGACTGAAATGTACTTAATTACTACATGGAAAGTCGAAATATATAATATTCTGCATTTTAAATTAACATCGTTTCTATTGCGTGAATATTTTATTTTATATGTATGAATAAATGAATCCTCAACATTCTTAATTTTAAAGGCAGTGTTATAAAGAATTTTCTGTCATTTGGAAAAGAAAAATTATAATTTTTTTAATTTTGAGAATTATCTGGCATTTAATTATTAATTGTTAGTATGTTTCCAAATTTACTTCAAAAAACAATGTGTTTTTACGTTCTTTTATTATTGAATCTAAAATATATATAAAGTATAAAACTGCTACTTATAAACAATTCCGAAATTGCAAATCAAGCGTAGAAATGTGTTGCGTTCTTACTGTAAGGAAGTTCTAAAAATATTCAGATCTTGGTTTAAAATTTGTACAATACTTCTGACACAATATAGTAGCCGAAAACTTTTGTATGTCCCTGTAAATACTATCTATTTTCTATTATACATGAAGTATTTTGTAGTAAACCTCAGCATCTATCTAATTCATAAATGTGAAATAGTTTAATGCAATTAAAGAGTACCCGAAACAAAGTCCCCCCCCCCAATACATTATGTACAGGAATACATTTCTATGGACCTGTAAATTAATAACACATATTCTTTGCACCGCAGGTTGTACAGAATGTATATTTTAGTATTTAATTCATAGATCCATATCAATTTTATTATGTTCGTAAGAAAGAGGCAACATTAAAATGCACTTGAAACTATTTTTCCCCATTAGTCGTAATGTACCGGAATAACTTTGATTGTTCCTGTAATTAAACTAAGGATCGGATTTTCATAACATTTGTAATGACTCGACAAAATTATACAACAATTATGTGTTTTAAATTTCAAACAGTCGGTTGGGTAGTCTTTGTTGTGTTACATGCAGACAGACAGACAGTTGGACAGACGGACGTACGGATCATCAGAAATTAAAATATTCTCTAGTCGCACATTACTAACAAAAGAGAGAATTACGAATGAATGCAGAGATTGACCATACAACTTGAAAAGAACGGTCAGTTTATTCACTTTAGTTTATTAGTTCTCTTACTTTACGCTTCTCAGCTCAGTGTATGGATGGATCTGTGTACATAAATACAATCTCTCTACGTTATATTATATTTGGCAATGTAGGTTTTCTTTTTTTTCGTTTTCTTTTAATCTACCCACTTTTGCTCTAAAAGATTCTTTTTCTTATACAAGTGCCTATTTGTTTAACTATTTCAGATTTGTTAAATAGTGATGTTTTTTTAGGATAAAAGTTTGTTTAGAAGAAAGTTCGTGCCCTAGTGAAGGAAAGTAAAACTATCATATTTTTCTACTTCAGATTTTTTAAAGTAATTATTACAGGCATTTATAATTTTTTTATTTTCAACGGAAATTTACTATGAAATAGCAGGCAATAAATTTTTCTGCGATTTATTTACTGATGATTTTTTTTTTTTTTTTTTTTTTTTTTTTTAACGATTTCTGAAACACCTTTCGCATATTTTTAATTTATTAAGAGTCGTATAGTATAACAAAATAGAAATCACTTTTTCATTTCGAAAATTTAGTTAATGAATTATACATTCAGTTGATGTAAATTAATTAAAGTAAATATCTTCTAGTAAATAAGGTAATACCTTATAATATTTATGACTGATATTAGTAGTATGATGCAAAACGGATACATTTTAAAAAGAATATCAATCTAAAATTCCTAATCCGATTTAGTTTGTTACTTGTATGATACAATATACTGCTTAAATAAGCAAAGTCTCTCAAAATCAAACACTTTTATCTTAATCATGTGGCGGCAACTGAACTAAAAATGCATCGGAATGAAATATATTTAATTACTACTTGGAAAGTCCGAAAGTATAATGTTCTTCATTTTAAATTAACGTCGTTTCTAACGGGTGAATATTTTATTTTATATGTATGAATAAATGAATTCTCAACATTCTTAATTTTAGAGGCAGTGTTATAATGAATTTTCGGTAATAAGAAAAGAAAATTGATAAATATTTTAATTTTAAGGATTATCTGCCTGTAAAGTTTAAGTTGTTAGTATTCTTCCAAATTTACTGCACACAACACTATGTTTTTAACATGTTATTTTTATTATTGAATCTAATATGTATGTAAAAGTATGAAACTTTGTTTATAAGCAAATCAGAAATTGTACATCAAGCGTAGCAAATGAGATGAGTTCTTACTACAACGAAGTTTTAAAAATATTTAGATCTTGGTGTGATAGTGTACAGTACTTCATATGCAGTATAGTAGCCAAAATCTTTTGTATCTCCCTGTAAATACCATCAGTTTTCTGTTATAAATGATGTAACGTCTAGTAAACCTCAGCAACGTATATATATTTCATAAATGTGAAATAGTTTAATACAATTAAAATGCATCCTTAAAAATGCCCCCCCCCCTATATCACTATGAACAGGAATACTTTTGGTTGGACCTTAAATTAATAACAAATATTTTTTCCACCTTTTTTTCCGCAGATTGTACCGAATGTATACTTTAGTATATAATTCATAGATTCTTATCAATTTTATTATGTTCGTAAGAGTGTGGAAACATTAAAATGCACTTGAAACTATTTTTTCCATTGGCCAAATTGTGGTTATTTATTAATTTTATTCATATTATTTTATATTTCTGTAACATATGCAATTTTTTATAAAAAATCTCAATATTTTCATATTTTATTAACATGTTTAAAGGTGCCCCTTGATTGTTCAAAGATGCCCCTACATGGATCAGGTTTGAACAAAAATGTTTCAAGTTTTAAATCCTCACAACTTATCTAATTTCCTTGGAAAGTTTTTAATGTATGGTTCATATGATAAAGAAATGGGTTGTTTTTATTATTTAATATTTAAAATTCAATAAATATAATTCAAGTAAGAAATATATTGATTTTCTGAAAAATTTTTCAAAGGTGCCCCTCTTTCCCCTAACTGTTAACAATTATGTTAGAAA
This sequence comes from Maratus speculifer, assembly GCA_964019185.1. NCBI lineage: Eukaryota > Metazoa > Arthropoda > Arachnida > Araneae > Salticidae > Maratus > Maratus speculifer. The sequence goes on along the minus strand of OZ025294.1, from coordinate 159,816,998 downwards.
CGAATGAGGTTTTTGTTACAGTACATTTTATGTAAGTTTAAATCCTGAATAAGTCTAAATATTTTTTTAATAATTTTAGATCATTTTTATAGTATTTTATAGTATAGAATATTTTTATCTGAAGGCGACAAAATTTCAAATCCAAAAATTGCCTATTGGATAAGCAATTAACCCGGCAAAAGGCTCACATTCAACTGTAATGTTCGAGATAGTGCGGACTGATTGAATGATCCCAATAAGTTTTGTACGAAAAATGCAGTATAAAGTAATAAAAAAACTTGATTAGAAATAACGAGGACATTAATTCATTAAGAAAGTAATTAAGATAGTACGAGGGGAAATCCGAAAATAAGTTTCCCCTGGTGTCTGCGGACAGATGTGTGTATGAAAATCGCACAATACAATGAGACGTGAAAGATACGACACAACTTTAATTATCAACATAAATACCAAGCACGCTGAGAAATTCGCCATACCTCTTGATAAGTTGCAAAAAGTTCTCAAGGAAAACATCAGGGCTTTGCATACGGACAAGCTGTTAAATGTTTCTTCCATATACGAAGCCCTCAAATTTACCTGGAGGGCGTTTTGATGCTTATAAAGCGGTATAAAAAACGTTTTAATGTACTCGTTAATTATGTGGGAAAATAAAGATGCGTTTTATCTTTAAAGTCTCATTCAGTTTTTTGACTTTCATACACAGCTCTGGCCATAGTCAACGGGGAAACGTATTTTCGGACTCCTCCTCGTATACTTATTTAGTAGTGAAATCTTTTTGATGAGTTAAGGCGCGTATAAAACTATGATGTCGCAGATCGCAGTGACTGGATCACCCGAATCCGAATTATGCAAAAATGTTCTCTAAATTAGGTGAAAAATGATTTGATTATAAACAAGAAGATCATTAATTCAGTAGATAAGCGTAGAAAATAACAGATACGCTTTTGAACAGAAAACACACTGATTAGAATTATAAATTTTGAAGCGATGGCGGTCGCATGGAGAGTCTGAGTCACCGCACTAACAGATGGATTCCAAAAAAACAATCGTTTAACGTAAAAAAAAAATGAAAGTAAAAATAACAGTACACGTACTAAGGGAAATATCAGACAGGAGAATACTAAACAGAAGGTTGAATACAGATAAGCATTTCACCCGGAACTGATGTTTTATGAAGAATGGGGGTGACTTTGGGGCTCACGCGGTCTTTCTCTGTTTAATTCAAAATATTCAACTGTTGCCTATACAGTGTTATCTACACAGTCTACAGATCTATAGTTAAATTCACCAGGTTTCTCATTGTGAGCTTTGTTCTTTACAATAATCTTTTGAATTAAATGTTTTTTTTTCAAGATTTAATGTTTTAAACAGCCAAAGCTTTCAAATTTAGTCTAAAAAAGGCAATCAATAATGAGTCAGTGGAACAGTTATCGCATTTTCGGCTTTTTATCGCTCGATGATTTTTTTAATGCAAAAATTAAACGCTGGCAAAACATACATTTGACAAAATTTCTAACTTCACATAACATCTAAACTCAGAATCCTTCTTAAAAAATTCTGCGACGCAGTGAATAATAGCCCTCAAGTCAAAAAATTTAGTCTGTATGCTAATATTTCAACATCAATTATAAAATCAATTTAAACAGTATTAAATGTATGAAATATTTGAGAACACATTTGGTTCTAAGATTCTAAAGTGAACGATTTACACTAAAATTGTTTTCTCGTTTTAAAAACTCATCAAGGCTAAAATATCCATACCAAGGAACTATTCTTTCGATCTTTTTTTTGGGGGGGGGGGAGAAATAACTGAATTTTTATTTTATACTGTCAATTTTTATCAATTAATAAATATAAAACAATGTAAAATCTCTTCCAGCAATTAGTTTAAGAAGTTTCACTCAAGCTTTTCAATAAAATAATATACTGAAAACTCAGTCTACAGCTTTTATTAAAGAAAACACCTCCTCGTTTAAAATCGGTTAGAGAAAGTAGATTACAGCTTTGACGATTACGGTAGTTTAAATTTACGATGTAATTCCTATGAATATTCATGACCATTATCATGACATCCTGACAAAGATAAACTAAAAAATAACTAGAAATAATGGCTTACCTAGACAAAAGGATTATGCAACGCAACTTGTAATTAATCACAAACAAGATAGGAACATCTAAGAATATTTATAGTGGAGAAAGATTAATGACGCTCCAGCACCATCTGTTTCCTTTTTTAACTAGCTTAAGTTTTATAAGGAGAGTGCATTAGATTATGCAAAGAGGGATAATTTGATTTATTTTTTTTTAAAGACAATAGAACTAAAAATGTTTAACTTTTACTAAAATTTAGACATTTAATTCTTAACCTCTTCAGCTATACAAAAAAAATCGTTCATAAAATTTTGACCTATTTGATTAACAGAAGAATATACAAAACAATTTCTTCGGAAAGATAAAAATTTATTTTTGTACATCTACATTATATATTTTATCAGTAACGTCTTGAGAAACTAATAATATGAAAAGCACAATATTTACACTATATAAGGTGGTCTGGTGTAATAACGCCAAGCGGGGTAATAACGCCAAGTGCTAATATTATGCATAATTATGAAATAATCTGTTAAATGACACCCATGTGCTCGGCGCAGAAGGGTTTTGAGTCATATAAATCGCAAAAAACAGCTTAAAGTTAATTTGTTCTATATGTAGGTCTTATTGCTTCAACAAGTAACTGAAATTAACGCTTGATCTAAAATTTGCTAGATACGTTTTGTGATGTGAAGACTATATTTTTTATCCGGAAATACTTTGTTTAGTACATAATTTTGTAGTGCATTACATGTACTTCCAAAATGTTGTAAAAGATTTTGGATACCTTCTCGAGATAATTTGTAGTTTAAAATGAACCGCGCAATAAGCATACCGGGGTAATAACGCCAAGGATTGGCATTATTACCGCTGTAAATCTCCAACAGTGGCCGAACTACATCCGAAGGGAGTTTATTTATTAAAATGGAACAGCAATATTATCATCGTTGAAATGATAAAATTAAGGTCGGGGGGGGGTTCAATACCCAAAACTAATTTCTCTATTTTTTTCATACTAATGTAAAAAATAATTTTAAACTCTTATAAATAAAACTGTATCAAAATGTTTTCGATATTCTAAGTTGGTCATCTTCAAAATCAGGTTTCTATGGATCGTTCAATTGAATTCTAAATTTTAACTGTCCGCTTTCTCAGCGTTCGGTTTTTCAAAATTTTACAAATTTAACTTTTAACCGATGTGTCAGAAATTGTAACGTAACTAATATGATGCGGTTTGTGAGACCGCAAGATTGAAATATGTATAAAAGGCCCGAATAACTCACAGGATTGTGCTTTTTGTACTAAACTTTTTATACAAAACTATTGCACTTAATATTCACCTATTTAAAAGTCTCTGGTGATAGTACTAAAGTTCCAAAAGAAACAAAATTCCGGAACTGTTTGTAGTTAAACTGAAAATTACAAGTTAAACTATAAAAATTAAAAGAAAAACAGTGGTCTGTGAGACCGGTAACATTAGTTAAAGGTTAAAAGGCGATCAATGATTAAAAATCATAGAATTCTATTCCTGCACTAAACTCTTTGTACAGAATTAATTCTAATTAAATTTAATCTATTCAAATATTTCTAACAATAGTACGAGGACTCCAAAACAATGAGAATTTCGATTGCAGGTATAGTTAAACTTGGAAAATACAAGTTAAACTCTAAAATTTGGGGTGGGACAGCGTTCAGTGAGATTCCTAACATCACTTAAAGGTTAGTTTTGTTGCTAATATAGAGATAATGATGTATAACCACATGAATCGTGTATAAAATTTAATAAAAGATCTCATTGGAATAAAATTTTGTATCAAAAATCTTATTTTAATTAATTAAAAATTTATTAAAGCATGTTTTATATAACGCTGACAATTTAACTTTAGGTTTGGTGGATCCGTATTAGTGTGGAGTTATGTGTTAAAAACTATTTACAAGACTACTATTATAGTATTAATAAAAATATTTATTCCATATAACTCTCGTTATTATAAAACTTCACATTAAAATATTACATTATAAATGGTTAAAACCACGCTATGTCTTTTATAATTATATTTAAGCGGGTCTTTTTAAGCAAAGAGAGGCACAGGGTGTTATATTCTTTTGAAGCTCCCCCTCACTTCTTTTTCTTTCACTTTCACAAAAAATTTAACATTTTCAATCGCGTAGAATGCATACATGGGACTATAATTAATGATTGTAATAAACACAGTTAAAACCGTGCAATGTTTCAATTAATTCAATTTAAACGGTCTTTTTTACGCAAAAAGTAGCTTAGAATCTGATATTCTTTTGCCTCCTCCCCCACCACCTTTCTTTTTCTTACACTTTCACAAAAAATTGAACATTTTATATAGCTTAGAATGCAATTTGTCAATTTATAGAGTTGCAGAGTTTGTATTTTTAGAATTGAGCAATCTACTTGTCATTATTCCATATTATTTTATAGTTTTGTTTGCATGGCGTTATTTCCCATATAGGTGGGTAATAACGCCAAATAGCATTGGTCAAGAAATCATGCTATTACATTTTACGAATACATATCTGTTAAATTGTTTTTTTGTATATAAATGGTCAATGAGTTTCTGTATCAAATCCTATATTTGTTTGAAAAATACAATCTAAAACTAAGCCGTGAAAATTGGTAGAACCTTAAAGTGGCGTTATTACCCCAGGATACCTTATTTACAAAATTACTCACTTACATACACACATTTATATACAGTGGACCCACTAAATTTCTTTGACATCCCAATAAAGTCTGAACGGAAAGTGCTATAGTAATAAAAGAGGGGTCTACATATCAGCCACTAGGTGAATGAAACTGACCACAACGCCACGGGGTGGATAATTGCGGAGTTCGCATTCCTTTCTCGAAAAAGATCATTGTGATCATTTCGATACTTACGTTTTTAAAATTAACAATGTGCACTGAAAATGTTTTCTCGTTCTTACAGTTTCATCTGGAAAAATTATCTACAACAAAAAATCATTCATTAAAACATTTCATGGTAGAAATTTGTAGTTTACCGACATCATTTCTTACCAATTAATAAATACAAAAGAATATAAAAACTGTTATAACACTTATTTTAAGAAGTTTTATTTAAGCTTTTCAATAAAATAATATATTGAAAACGCAATGTATAGCTTTTATGAAAGAAAAACCTCCTAGTTTAAAATCGGTTACAGAAAGTATATTACAGCTTTTACGATTACAGTAGTTTAAATTTACGATGTAATTTCTATGAATATTCATGACCATTATTATGACATCCTGACAAAGATAAAGTAAAGAATAACTAAAAATAATGGCTTACCTAGATAAAAGGATTATGCGATGCTGCTTGTAAGATAAATCACGAACAAGATAGGAACATCTAAGAATATTTATAATGAAGAAAGATTAATGACGCTCCAGCACCATCTGTTTCTTTTTCTTAACTGGTTTTAAGTTTTATAAGGATAGTGCGTACGATTACGCAAAGAGAGATAATTTACTTTAATTTTTAAAAGGCAATAAAACTAAAAATAATTAACATTTATTAAAATTTAGACTTTTAATTCTTGACCTTTAAAAATACGGAAAAGTTTCGCTCGTAAGATGATGAACTATTTGATTCACACCAGAATTTACAAACGAATTTCTTCAAAATTAAAAATCTGTTTTTCTACACCTATATTATACATTTTGTCAATAACGTCTTGAGAAACTAATAATATGAACAACACAATAATTACACTATATATGAGCAACCATATTCAAACACATACACATATCAACACGCACAGATATTTACAGTGTCACCGCTAAAGTCCGTTGGCACCCCTCAAATATATGAACGGAAAATACTATATATGTATATGTATATATATATATATATATATATATATATATATATATATACATGATATAACTGCTGTCGCTATATGACGCTACATGATATAACTGCAGAGGTAACATTTCTATTTCGAAAACGGAAAAAAAGGGGGGAAAGTTTTATACAAATTTGTAGAGTATCATTGAGTTCGTTCGAAGATGCACCTTCTGCACATTACTACAAATAATAGAACGGTTTAAACGCATTTGTTGTTTGTTATTTTCTACAATATGATATTACAAAATTTGATCTTAGAAGAAAGAAAACAATTAGTTAAAACAACACACCTTTATTTTATATAGTCAAGCTTTTCACCGTCAGCTGCAATGCACAATTGGATACTCCTTTGTCCAATAGATAATCGTTACTCTTTTTGTTCTAGTTCCGTGACGTCACAGTGTAGAAAATCCCGAAAAAATAAACGCGCGTTTTAACAGTTCTATTCTTCACATTAATGGCCACAAGGTTCCTTTTCGTATTTAATCGATGATGCTCTACAACTTTTCAAATCTCTATTATCCGCGTTTCTCTCCTTTTTCGATATAAAAAATACATCACGTGACACATGAAAGCTGTTTTATTTTGTAGTGTATCGAAACTGTACTATACGTAGACCCCACTTTTTGGTTATTGCTCTTACCCTTGAGAAATTATTGAAGCACTTGCAGACTTTAGCAAACACACTATATATTTAAGTATTTCATAAATGTGTAGTCTTTTAAATTAAAATTACAATCCAGTCTCTTTATATAAAAACTCCTTAAAACGAATTTCTATGTATAACGAATTTTCTTTAAGTACGGATGGTTGCATGAAAAATAATCCCCATATAGCGAAATATCTATCTCCACATAACAAATGTTTACAGAAATTTTCATTCATCATTTCAAAAAGTTTTCACATGGAATCTATTTTCCTTTTCTGATTTATTTTTCAAAAGTAATACCTCTAAGGAATATCTATGAAACATTTTTTTCTATACAAATAAGACACTAACACCCCCAATCTCAAATTGCTATCTTATTTAAATTTTTGACACAGTGCTTATCGGAATGTTACACAACATCTCCTGTCTTTGTTCGTTTTAACGAGTATGAGCTGAATTTTTGACATATATAGCATTAAATGTCGCCGACAATTACCAAAAATTTAAAATTCGCGAAAAAATTTACAGTATTAGCTAAAAGTTTGACATCTAATTTCTATTTCCCCCCCCCCCCTGAAAAAACGGAAAAATTTGCGAGCACATGTTTACGAAAACTATGTACATTTAAAACATTTTATTAAAAAGAACAAAATTTAATGTAACTGGCTGAAATATTGAAGACGGTTTCCTTTTACTAATTCTTGAAAATATCCTCGAAATGAAAAGACACTTAAAATCACATAGAAGTAAACTGATGAAAATAATCCAAAAACTGGTTTTTTAAGTGCATAGTCACAAATATAGAAGTATTTCCCTGACAAATCTTGTTGCTCTACGTATAACAATCTCTTTAGAATAATGCATCCAAGGACAATAATAAATTTTATCTTAATTATTGTGGATTGAGATATGTTAAATCTGCGTTTGGATAATTATTTTTTATTCATTCTCTTATATAAAAAAATATTAATATGAATATTCATTCTCATCAAAACTACATCCTGACAAAGATAAACAAAAATAATTACTTGCATAATATAAGGACATAAACAAAACGTTTAATCATTGTAATCCGCACTATTTATCACAGACAAGATTAGGACTTCTAAGAATGCTTATAAAAGGGAAAGGCAAAAGATTAACGAGGCCTGTTTTATTTTTCTTTATTAAAAATATTATAGGATAATTTAACTGTGATTAGACAAGAAGGTTTTTTTTAATTACTTTTTTTTAAAGGAAAATAATGTTAAAGGTGCAGTGCCAAAGAAAATAAAACGAATATTTTTAATTTAAGAAATTTTAATATTACCAGTAGCAGAAATATTCAAAAGCTCTTATTGATTTCCCATGATTAATGAAAATTTTTCTTTATCATTAGAAAATTTTGATTTCAATATATTTTAACATTTTAATGATTTTTAAAAAAAAAATCCATTGCCGCCATTGATTTTTGAAGCAATATTTCCTAATAGTTTTATAAAAGACTACATCAATTTATTTTCTCAAATTATAATTCAGTCGATTAATTAATAGAACTCTTTTAATAGGTAGGGGGAACTGGGGTACATTGATACATGGGGCACATTGATACACCCCCTCTACCGCTCACAGGGTCATTACAGGAAGTTTCACAACAGCTCCAAAAGGTGATGCTAGTGTATTCAACTACATACAGAAAATCTTGGAATGATTCAGTAGTTTGATGAAACAAGATGGGTGATTTATTGTTTTTGTTGTTCAAAAGTAAATTTGAGTTGTACAATTGAAATGCTATTATACAACTGTTCCAGTATTTTCAACTAAAATGAATACTCTCCCTGGCAAGTACAGTTACTCTTTATCAGTTCCTCATTATTTATTGTTAGGTATATTGTGAAGTGTTGGATTTGAGACTCATTTTATTCAAAATCGCTGTATGGGGCACATTGATACAGTCTATGACGGGGCACATTGATACAGCCTAAATCCTTTAATAGTTCAATTTTTCATTACCTTTTATTATTTTTTTACCATACACTCCTTAATCCAACTTTTTTTCGCGAAAAATTTCTAATATTAGTTTTTATTGAAGTGAAATAGCTCTAATTTCTTTATATTAGAACATTTTATAGTATTTTTGAAAACAGAAGACGTAGGAACTTACCCAGCATCTAGTGCTAGTAGAACTAATAAAAGAAAAGGATGCCATTCTGGCAAATCTCGAATTTATATCGATTCTCCAGAGAAAAAAGTATTTTCGACATGAGAAATGTTAAGAGAAACAAACTGCAGAACAGAAAATGATACTTATATTATAAACAGAATTTTTAATATAATTATCCTTTATTTTCTGTTTATGAACCTATTTATAAACAGCAAAACTGGTAATTTTTTCATCTTTCATAAGAAAGAAGATAATGCTGAGGTTGAATTGCTAGATATGACAAAATTACCTCAGCCAACAATCAGACAAGAAACAGCCAGAACATCAGGTCATAATATATTTAATTTTGATTGCTTTAATATTGCTTAAAAATAAATTGTGGGTGATTTGAATTTTTATAAATAAATATAAAATGGTTTTCTAACTCATTTTCTATGAAAAATATGCATTGGTATTATTTTGTCGTCATTTTTCTCAAACGTATCAATCTGCCCCGGGGATGGGGCACATTGATACAAATGACTTTTTTTTATTTTTTTAAAATTACATACAAAAATACCATATAAAACAACGATTGTACATTTTTATAACATACTACACAAGTTTTGCTGTCACCTCATGGAAAAAAAAACTTGAATTTTCTACTTTCTTCACACCAAAAAAAATCTTAGAAAAAAACTGTATCAATGTACCCCAGTTCCCCCTATATAAATCCCATGAGTTGTAATTTTCAAGTTGGTCGAAAAATATACGGTCAAGAATTCGAATCATGGATTTCTTATTTACTAGTTTAGGTGCGAATTTCTAATTAAACAGCTAATGTGATAATTTTTTGATTTCGGTATTCCAGATTCTTACGGGATAATTCTATTGGTAGACCATTGTCATATTCAACTGCATCTTGGGTTAATTATGCCCTCCAGATCGGGTCCCGATTAACCTCTGAAGGTATGAGAATTACAGTTTCATTTCGGGGTCCAATTTCACCCAAGAAGAATTTCCTTAATTTGTTTGATGTAGCAGATAACTCACCAGTGTATTATTCAAATTGCTACATGTATTATAATATTCGATTATTGGTAGATTCAACTGTATCTTGGGTGAATTATGCCCTCCAGATCAGGTCCCCTAAAAGCTAACCCCTAAATCTATAAGAAGCACAATGTCATTTCATTGCCTGTTTCACTCAAGAAGAGTTTGTTTAATTTGTTTGATGTAACAAAAAACTCACCTGTGCATTATTAAAATTGCTACAAATATTATAATATTGATTTTTTTTATTGGTTGGACAATAATACTGCATGGCAGACTTTGGTTGGTTGGAGGGACAAACTAAGAAACTGTTAACATGTGATTGAATGGGACCAACTGCATGAAAGTTTTTAATTTGCAATGAAAAGAATTTTTATGAAAAATTTAAAATATTTACGAGTTAATAATTTGAAAATGAATTAGAATTTTGTAATTCAATGTAAAATTTGGTGGACCCTGTTTGCTCATATTCGGCACCTTAAAAATTTTCGAAGGGAAGAACGCGTTTCTCGTTCCTATTTGGTAATCAGGGCCAGGCATCCGGGATTGCTCAGTTGTCAAATACTTGCTACTCAAGAGATTCTTGGTTCGTATCCTAACGAGGGTATTTTGCTGCCAGTTAAAAAATTACAAACCGGAATATAGGTCTTTATATTGCTATCAATTCTCGATCAAACAGTTTTATCTGCGTAATTTAATTCATACACATAAGAGTAATAAGACAATTGTAATGTTAATGTTAATTATGTAAATGTATCACGTTTTTCGGTAAAATAAGTTTATTGAAAATGAAATTTTTTGCTTGGAAATAAATAGCATCCGAAAAAATTATTCTCCATTTACAGAAAACTTCTTAATGCACTGTAAATATTACTCGGAAACGGCTCCGAAAATAGGCAACAAAGTATATCTTGTTTTTGTACATGTTTTTTTCAATTTAAAAATATATTAATTGTATGAAGTTTCTAACAATGAAGATCCTCTTTCGAAATGTTGGGAAACATTTAAGTTATTTTATATTCTCATTTCCAGTTATTTTTAATTGGGCAAAAAAAAAATCAAATTTCAGTTGCTTATAGGCGTAAACGCCAAATTAGTGAAGACGATTCGATGCTGGGAATTGAATCCGAGTCATCAATATAGCACACTGACATTCTACCGACTAAATCACATGGAACTTCTTTCTATTACATATTGGCAAGGCTACAAACGCAGCACAAGATGGAATATATTCCGTGAGCCACCGACCTGGGGCAAACTCGAAACTCAAATTGAGTCAGCATCGTATTAATGAAAAAACATTTGTGTTTTTGTACAGCAATCTACACTATATAGATATGAGCTTCCGGACAATTTAATTTGTGGTTTCTCGTCGACCATTTAAAATATATTTGTCGGAGATTAGGAAAATTCAAGATTAAATAGAATAAGTTTGGTTTTATATTTATCAGCATCGATTCGATAAAGATCAAAAGAGAGGAGACCAAAGTCAAAGGAAAATAGCTATATCAGCTACACCCTTTGAAATCAAATGCATGAAATGATCTTTTTGTACAGAATAAACAGGTCGATATTATACAATATGAATTTTTATTTATAAAAGAATAACATGTTCGGAATTTCTTCCTTGATTTTAGCTTATATCATGCAGAGTTTTCAAACAAATATAAGGCCAGTTTCAGAAAATTTGGCAATATGTAGTAGAAAAAATATCGTGCAATCGTCATAGAATTATATTTAATAATATTTGATGAAATATGAGCAATTGTAGGAATGAAATCTGTCTGTACTTAAGCAAAAGAACGCGTTTTTTCTTTCATGATTTTGCCTAGTAAAAAAATCAGACAAATATCAAGAAATTTCCGACAAATATAGGCGATAGAGTAATCCAATTTTTAGTTGCTTTCGATATGCAGCCAAATTTTATGGAGGTTTCCATGCATTGTTCTTTTTTTTTAACTTTCAGTAAAAGAGTTAGCATTTGATGAATAGCAACGAGTAGGTTTAGACAAATGCTTCGATTTTTATATTTAATTTTAAGTTGTAATTGTCTCGTTTAAGTGTTTAAGTGTTTCCCTTAGTAGAACAAAAGCAATAATGATAAATTAAAATTAAAAAACATATATATAGAATAAAAATGACAATTTATAGAAAATTCTTATTATTCAGCATCTTTTAGAAGGCAACTAAAACTTAAGAAAGTCTTGATGGAAAAAATAACATTTTAGTTAACCTTTAGTAATCTGGTCTGCAACATGCATTGTTAAAAGTTTGAAACATTTTCTGCATTGCCACTCCACTCCTTATATAGAAAACGATTACTTCACTGTATTATGTAGTCTTCTCATTGGTCAAAATAGAAATATTATGTAAAAGCGGTGGAGTGACGATACAGCAAAAGTTTCAAGTTTTTAACAGTCTAGAATTGTTACAAATATTACCCATGTCAGTAACATTAAAGTTTTAAATTGAATGTAGGTACTGCTAAAAAGCCATCATAAAAAGATTTACCATGCCGAATCACAGCGATTTACACAATTGGCATTGGTTATGAGATTGAATAACATGATTCAAAGTCTCCAAATATGCCTATTTCTGTGTGAATTCAGTATGCTTTTGCTATCGAGTAGATTGAGACTGATTTAAAGAAATTTTATAAAATGCTAAAAGAAATAATATACATTTTAGGCATTCAAATACTCTTAAATTAAGTGATTTGATAATTTCGAAAAAAAGGCTTTTGATATTAATATCAATAGGACAAAATAATTCATGATCACAGGCGACACATTTATTTTAGTGTTATACACTTGTTTCTATAAATTAAATTAACATTCATATGAGTATTCCTGACTATTATCATGATATTGTAATTAGTATAAAATAGCAAGAGAAAATAATATCTTAAATAATGCATGGAAGGAAAGAAGTAAGGATTAAGTATCGTAGTCCTTACGATTAATTACAAATACGATAAGAAGTTCTAAGAATGTTCACAATGGGTAAAAATAATTTATTAAAGGTGTTCTCCAAGAAAGAAAATCTTGTTTTTTATTCATAATAACGTCAGATTTTTTTATTACAATATTTAAATACTGTGTTTATAAGAGTTATATATTTATATAAACTCTTATAATTATATAATTACTTAATATATTTATATAATTAATTAATTTTTATAAGAGTAATTTTTTTAAAATATATTTATCAGTTTTGTATCGTTTGTTAAGATCCTTAAGTTCAGTTATTTCTTCTATTTCTTCATTAAAATTATGAAAACAGTAAATCAAAAATATTTACATAAATAACCATTTACTAAGAAATCAGAATGTTCTATCTCTATTAAATATTATGTTAGCTACCTGAAAACTGCTTCTAAATTATTAACCACATTCCATAAATATAAATTATTAAGTATACTCATCAACTTTAATCGTCTGGAAAACCTTAATTATCTTTTTATTGTTTTCATTCTAATGAAACTCCCGGTCGAGCGATATACAGTCCCGTAAAATAAATAAAGTTTAAAACATAATTAAATAAAATAAATTAAGATTAAGAAATATTAGTTAAAATAAATTAATATTTTAAGAAAATTGGTTTATAATAATGACTTTTTTTAAATGTATTATTTTGATTGTCCTTAGAACAAAGAGCTAACTCTAGACAAAATTTAATATTTAAGAAAAAGAAGGAATTGGAAAACATTGTAACTGTTAATTAACCCATTAATTGCCTAAGGTTTAAGAAATAAAATCTTCAACTTTTTTGCTGAAAAAAACATTTGCCGTCACAATTTTTGAAAAACAATTTTCTTCTTAATTAATAGTAAAAAATTCTGTTTGTAAATAAGGCAAAATTTTTAACTTAAAAGTAGTTGTTGATAGTTAATTTAGGTGATGTGCATACATTTTTAAGGAGGAGAAAACGCAACAATAGCAGGTCATGAATTAAAAAAGGTATATTGTAATGTGTGTGATTGAAGTGGAAAACATATTTCAGGTTCATAAAATTGTTTTCAGAACCTGTTGTCAATAATTAAATTAAATAATTCTTAATTATATTAAAACTCTAAACTCAGAGAATATTTGGTCGTAACATGAAAATTCGTTTAGTGGTTCTTCTGTTTTCCTTAGTTTTTAACGAACGGTGCAATATACATTAGTGAAAATAGTTTTCATAATCAGATCACGCAATTAAAAAAAAAGGCCACAGAAAATAATTTATTTAATAATCCAAGAATTTAAATAAAGGGATTAAACTTTTTCTTATATGCGATTAATCAAAAACAAGATAAGAACTTCTAACAATATTCATAACAGGTTAACACAAAAGATTAACGACCCGCCTGACACAATTTCTGTTTATTACTCATGTGTAAAAATTCCCAAATTTTTAAAGAGAATTTTATAATATAGTGAAAATGAAGTTTTGTTTTGTTTTTATAAGAAAGATCCATTATTATGCATTATATTATGTTAAAAATTTGGTGATTAAACTCTAAAGAAACACTCCGAGAAATTAATTGCATAAATAAAATCTCAATAAAATAAATTAATTTTAAAAACGAACTGATTAGTTTTACTATGTGCAGTTATATATAGAGAGATATTTTATATAGGTAAAGTAGGCTAAAACTGTATTTGTATTACTCTTACACACGTAGAATTTCTGACAATGTTAAATGAAATTTTCCGTATGTAATCTGTATAAATATATTATCCATTAATCCCGTTTTATTTATATATATTGATCTATAAAAGTCTAATCAATCAGTTTTACCCGGCTATTGCAGTAACACTGCATGAATATGTTAATCTTACAAAAGTTGAAAACCTTTGAGTTTGAAATATCAGATGATATACGTACATATATACAGTGGCGGTCAATATTTCCGGCCAGTTAGTTTCTCTGATTTATTTACCAGAAGCTTTCAGCAAAGAAGAAACACAATTGCTTCAAAAGTTAGGAATGCGGGAATGACCTCTGACCACGTGATCATTCTGATTGGATACTGTGGACGATTCATGCAAAGAACATAATTCGAAGTTCGCGTGTGCAAAAGTTTCCGGCCACTCATCATTCCTTAGCTTTTTTCTATCGGTAAAGTATTTTTTGGTCGTGTTTGTGAATGAATCAACGTGAATTGCATAGTTTAAATTCAAAATTGAAAAGTTCAACAAATATTGTCTGTAAATGAGTTATTAATTTGTCACTAAAGAACTAATCTTATCGAGGTATTGCAGTAAAGTTATGGATCTGTAAATCAACTGTAAACGATATTTAAAAAATATATAAAGATGGCCGTAGCCTTCAGGACTTTGTGAGGTCCGGAAGACTGCAAAAAATTGCTATTACCGTTGACAGAATTATCAAGAGAAAAACAATTGATCACCCTCGTAAAAATTCTGTTGCAATATAGGGCTATTTACAAAATGAAAATATTGTTGAAATAAGCCTGTCTATCGCGTCAAGATTCTGACGTGATACAGAATTTTATGGAGGTGTCGGTGTTCAAAAATATTTCGTAGGTAAAGAAATATAAATGTACTGACTGGCGTTTTCCAAAAAACACAAAGCCTCGTATAGTGAAAACAGGACAAAAGTACTATTTTCCATCAATAAAATTTAAAACTTTTTTGGGAGTGATAGCAGACACTACGTCCGATGACCTAACAAAAAAAATTGGGATTCAACAAATGTTATTCCTACAATGAAACATGGCGGAGGAAATGTTATAATGTGGAGAGTATTTTCTTCAAAAATTGTCGGTCCGTTATTTAAAATCCACAGCAAGATGAATGATGCAATGTATAAGGATATGTTGTAAGATTATTTTCTACCTTATTAGAGGACAATTTTGGTCGCAACCATTAGTTTTAACAGGATAACGACATAATGAATGCATGCAAGCCTTGACAAGCAATGGTTTTCACACACAAAAAAATTGTTTCTGAAATGGCCAGCCCAAACGCCCAACATGAGTCCATTAGAAAATCTTTGGAAAGAACTTGGCAAACGTCTGTCGAGCTATAAATATTCCAAATCAGCAGAAAATTCCAAAAAAGTGCAAGGAATGTGGAAAAAACGTACTACAGACGAACTTTAAACGTTGATTATATGAATGTTACGTTACTGCGCCGTAGAATTTATTTCTAAAGGTAATAAAATACTAATACTAATCCTTTAATACTAATTATAAATGTTGTTGATCGCTGTAGTTTACTACAGCTCATATTCAAAATATTAGAATAATTACCTTTTTTTTAGAAATTGAAAATATCGTTTGGTAATTTAATGTCTTTTAATGAAAATATGCAAACGATATTTTTATTAAGAACTTATTGTTGATTAAACTTACTTGTTATCTTAAATTTAATATCATTTTTGAAAAGATTAATTGCAAAAAAAATTATTTTGAAAAGTCAAAATATTAGAATATTTATTCAAGTGGTTCAAAATATTAGAATATTTCACATTAATTCTCCTTTAATTATTACCAATTCTTAACTGGTGGCATCATTGATTAAACTTAGACTATTTTATTTAAAATCAGTATTCTTTTTTTCAGTTTGTTTCTTTTTCGTCTTAAAATGGGCCGTGTGAGTGATATTCCTGAATCTACTAAACTTCGTATGGCTGATTTGTATCGGCACGGTAAAAATCAATGTTTTATAGCGAATTATTTACATTGTTTGCAATCGAGCGTTAGTAAAATACTAACACAATATTCAAAAATTGGAAAATTTCAAAATAATCGCCGAAATGGTGGCAAAAAACCAAAAACATCTGCTAGAGATGACAGGAAACTGAAGCGTATAGTTAAGAAAAACTGTTTTAAAAGTGTGCGATTCTTGCACCGAAAATGGAAAGAAGAAGGAGTTGAGTTTCTACATCGACAACATTAAGAAGTCTCCATAAATTTAAATTTGAATCTCGTGTACCGAAAACAAAACCTCTCATGACTGCAAGACAAAAGCGTATAAGATTGAATTGGTGTAAATCAAGACGTTTATGGAGCAATGAAGATTGGAAAAATATATTATTTAGTGATGAAAGTATGTTTTGTGTTTCATATGGTAATCAAGGTATTCCAGTTTGGAGAATGAAGCAAGAAGCATTTGATAAAGAATGCCTTAAACGTTCCGTCAAATTTGCTGCTAGTGTCATGGTTTGGGGTTGTATGAGTGCAGAAGGACCTGGAAAGTTATGCATCGTCTACGAAAAGGTTAACTCTCTGATATATCAAGAAATTTTAGAATATTACATGATTCCATCATCAGAAGATTTATTTGAAGTTGATTTCATCTTTCAACAAGATTTAGCGTCCCCGCATACCTCGGTGTCAATTAAGAATTGGTTCCGCCAACGCAACATTAAGGTACTTCCTTGGCCACCAAATTCACCAGATCTTAATCCCATCGAAAACTTATGGTGTATAATGAAGAAAAAACTTCAAGAAAATCTTCCTTCAAGTAAAACTGAGTTAGTGGCACGTATAAAGTCTATTTGGGCTAATATTGATAGAAATGTTTGTAAACACCTTGTATATAGTATGCAAGATCGATTGTACGCTGTTGTGAAAGCTAAAGGGGATGCTACAAAATATTAACTACCATTTACTTCATATTCATAAGGTAATATTGTTGCGTAAAATAAAATATTCTAATATTTTGAACCAATCTAAATTTTATTCTAATATTCTGGTGTGTTTAAGGAAGCTGTATACCTAATTTATTGTGCTGTATTTTATATTTTATAAATGTTAAAATCTTATCTAAACATTCCGGATTTAATTTATAAGAAATTTAATTGCATTTACTTAGTATAAAAAATAAATAAATGACAAATAATTTTTTCTTATTACTTTTTCTCAATTATTCTAATATTTTGAATATGAGCTGTATAGCAATACATTTTTTTTTAATTTTTGAAGGTGGCGGAAAACTTTTGGAACATGCGTTTTACTTTGTACTTAATTTTGTGAATTAAATTTATTGATTTTTACATGTTATTCCACAAGTAAGTTCCTAATTATTATGTCAATAAAATGTTTAAATAAATACTTTGAGATTAGCCTTCACATGGGTATATTTACAAATTAACTGAAAAATTTTTGGTGGCCGGAATCTTTTGACCGCCCCTGTATATATATGCATATTGTGTTAAATTTTTAGCTATATTTTGAAACTAAAATGATAACATTAAAATCATCAAATAAATGGCAGAAAATAGATTTATTTTTTGTCAGCTTTATGAAAATCATAATAAATTTTGCTCGTGTTGTTTTAGCAGCCTTTATTAAAAAAATATTTTGCAGACTTTTAATTATTGCTTTCAGTAATTTTTTTTATCGCAAGTAAGATATACCAGTTTACCTGAAAATTAAAAGGAATGGCGCAAAACAATTCATGCTCTTATAATGTAAATAACTGTAAATTGCTATGCTCAAAATATGGGAGGCGAACAAAACCTCACTTATATCCTCAAGTAAAATAATAATAATAATTCTACATATATAAAGGCATAGAAATGTTTCTGTATGCTCACTAAAATTTTTTTCTGGACATTATAATGGAAATGCGTAAATCTACAACTAATCTGAAACTATGTAAAACTACTTTTGTAAAGCTACAGAAATCTGTAAGTTTAAAAAACAATTTGCTAAAATTAAGTAATCTTATTAAAATTTTTTCTAGAATCCTGGTTGCTGTTACATAGAAAGCTCTGGGTATCCAAGGCATACCTAGAAAATTTCTAGTAACCTTAGAGACGTTTTGATTTACAATGAAAAAATTTATCTGTTATATAAATTTTTGCTTTTGTTGTTATATAAAAAATTCTAGGAATTCCAGTTTTGTAGAAAAAGTTCAGTAATTTTACATTTTTTTTTTACAATGATTTTTGTTATAGGAGCATAAGCTGTTTTATATACACATGTATATTTGACGAAACGGCAGTAAAGACTTACTCTGAAGACACGAAATTTTGTAGATATCATCATACATCAAGAGAAATTTTCTGTGAGAAAATACTGGTAACGAAGAGTTTACTGCTTTAAAAATTCCAACTCTACCGACGAACCCTCGTACGACATTTGCACTTTATACAAGACATACTTCTGAAATAAAACTTATACAGCTATAAAAATTAAGAGGGTAATTACGGCATGCGCTGTAAAACCAAAAGAATTTTTTTTTAAATAAAACTTTTTTTTTTCACATAATACACGAAGAATAAATGTGGTAAATTTATTGTGGTAAATTTATCATTTTAAATGCGGTAAAAAACAGCGTTTGTTATTTGTTTTATGACTTTCTGTACTTTAACAAGGCATATTCTATAACTTTTAAAAGTGTCATGAAAATGTTAGTTATTATTTGGCATACCATTTAAAAATAAAACTTCATGAACAAAATGGAATTTTAACCAATAAATATTTATAATTACACAATCTTTAAAACATTTATCGAAAAAAAAATGGAAAGAAAAAAGAAGATTTCAAGAATTCAACAAGTCACACATTTTCTAATTACTGTAATTCATTTTTTCACTAATATAATGCTACTTTATACCTAGTTTCTCCAACATCTGTAGTCAGTGCTTAAAATAAAATGTTGTTTAGTTAAAAAGTGGAAAAAATCGAAATGTTTGCGACATTTTCTAAAGGAAAAGCACTTATTAGGTTTATTTTGTTTAGAGCAATTTTTTTAATTCTGGAATGAGAGCTTTTTTCGCATAGATATCGATTATTTTTAATATCCCAGAAAAATTTAGATTTATATTATTCCCCATCGGATAAAAATATTTATTTTTATGTTTATAAATAAATGTGTTAAGAGGAAAATGTATTTTACACATACATTTAGAATACAGCATTTTCTATTTCCGCATAATTAAATAAAAACACAACCGTGCCGAGAATAACATTAATTTTATGATTTCACATCGTTAATTTTCCTATTCATAATACTCTCTATTACATAAAACGAAATAATAACACAAATGCAACATGGAAAGATTTCAAATTCTCTTTGACACATCTAATGATTCCATGCACTTGACTTTAATTTATAAAAGTCAAATGAACCATAATGACAATAAATTAAAATATTAGTTAAGGAATTATTTTTAAATGTATTTACCAGTTTGTGTTTTTTAATCTTTTCATATTTTTTTTACATGTGGCGTCATTTTATAAATCATACCTTATCTTTTATATTCAATTAATTATAACGAAACTTTTTTTGAGTTTTTGCTCTATGATGTATAATTATCAGCTGTTTAAACATATTTTAATTCTTAAATCACATTTACAAATTATCTTAATCATTCATTAAGCATTTGCATTATAACTATTCTACCTACCTTTGTAATTGCCAATATCCATATATAAATATTTTAGATATTTTAAAATTCATTGCAACAACTGTTAATCGACATAAAATGAAATGTTAGGGATAATTCGTTTTGAAGGAAAAAGGAAGCATTTCGAATGTCAAAGGTATTTAATAAAAAGAATATTGCCCAGTTAAATTGATGGCATTGAGCCCACAGGCTACGCGTACTAATTGTACATTACAGTCTTATATTTTCAAAGGTTAATTCCGTTCGAAAAAAAATTAAGGGGAAGAAACAGCTCCCCCCTTTCCCCCTTTTTATACTTAATGATTGGACCCCGTAAACTAATCAGGGACGTGCTTTACCATATAAAAAAATCTATATCCAAAATTCAGCAAATCGGAATATTCTTAATAAAAATCCATTTATGTAATTTAAGAGGTGTTATCCCCTCTTTTATACTTAACCGTTAAACTTCCAAAACTATTCAGAGATTTGAACGAAATCTGATAATTCTGTATGAAAAACCCATTTATATTAATTAAGGGGAGGATCATTAGAAACCCCGTTCGCCCTGTTTATACTTATCCAATGAACACCTAATAACAATCACGGAGCCGCTTCATCAGAACGATCTTATATCTAAATTTTGAACGAAAACTGATAATTCTGCATGGAAAACCCATTTATATCAACTAAGGTGAGGGGCACGAGCCCCCCCCCCCGTTCCCCCTCTTATACATATCGAAGGAAATCCAAAAACTAATCAGGGAAGCGACTTATCAGGATATACCTATATAGAAAATTTCAAGTGGACCGGATATTTTTATCATGAGTTATCGCGTTACGCACGTACGAACGAACGTACATACATACAGAACGGGCGGGCACATAAGCTCTCAGGCTATGATAGCCTGTGAGCTAAAAAGTAAGATAAACATTTTTTAGCTGACATTTCAGAAATATGTACGTGTATATATTTTTTTGTTAAACATTACCTTATTAGATGGTTTGTATCATTTCATGCGTTTTTTAACCCTTTGCACGCAAGTGATTCTCACTCACCCCTAGAGTCGTCAAGTGTCCCTCGTAATTCCGGACGCCAAATGATTTGGACACCACTAATATTTTACAGTAAATATCGCCATCCTTTATCTAAGATTATTCGGCCATTAGACAAGGCTTAGAAAATTAGTTTCAGATATTGGTGTCCAGAGCATTTAGATCTCATTTACGCGGGATACTACTCGTCAGTGAGAATCACCATTCGAGGGCAAAGTGTTAAATCATCATTTCACTCAAAAGGATTGAGAAGCTTGTTATAACATCCGTTAATATCCGGATTTTAATGATCTATATATTAATGCTATATTTTTTAAGTTGAAGCATTCAAATTAAATCATTGTACTAATCACTGAACTAAATAAAAAGAATATTGCCCACTTAAACTGATGGCATTGAACTCACAAGCTACGCATATCAATTGTGCATTACAGCCTTATATTTTCAAGGGTTAGTTCCAGTCAAAAAAAAATTAAGGAGGGGAACCAGCTCCCGCCTTTTTTTCTTTTTTTACTTAATCATTAAATCCCCTAAACTAATCAGGGACATGCTTTACCATGTAAAATATCTATATCCAAAATTCAGAGCAAATCGGAAAATTCTTAATAAAAACACAGTTATGTAATTTAAGAGGAGTTATCCCCCTCTATTATACTTAACCATTAACCTTCCAAAACTGATTTGAACGAAATCTGATAATTCTGCATGAAAAACCCATTTATATAAATTAAGGGGAGGGGCTTTAGAACTCCCGTTTCCCCTGTTTATACTTATCCAATCGCGGAGGCGCCTCATGAGAATGATTATATATATAAATTTTTGAACGAAAACTGATGATTCTGCATGAAAAAAACATTTATATCAATTAAGGGAAGGGGCATGAGCCCCCCGTCCCTCTTTTTACACATATCAAATGAACTCCAAAAACTAATCAGGGAAGCGCCTTATCAGGATGTACCTATATAGAAAATTTCAAATGGATCAGATATTTTTATCATGAATTTTCAGAAAATCTTTTCAGTCAGCAAGCTGCAATGTACTATTGAAAATTTATGAAAATCTGTGGGAGACTGTATAAATAGCTAATTACTATAACTATGCATTGCATTTTCATATTTTTAAAAAAATAAAATTAAAAATCTGTATAATAAAGTGTGGAATGTAGGGCAAGCCTTCGCACCATGCCTCCATCGTAATAATTTGGAAAGCCACAAGGCATACCTAACTAGAATAGAAATGTTTGGAATATTTTTTAAACCTGCAATATTTGAATGACTCCTGTCAGAAATTCCTCACGCCCGATGCGAGTACATAAATAATATGCTAAAACGTAATTCTCCTTGATAATAAGCTTTTAGTAATTTTTGTTAATAGATGGAAAATCACTCTAATTCTTTTGCACAACTATGTATATTGTTTAAATAGTTCTTTACGCATCAAATTTAAGCTAAAGTTTGAATCAGTTACAAATTGAATAATACAAATTTAATCTAGCTTCCAGAAATTATAATCTGTAATTTTATGCAATTATTTTATATTCCTTGTGGACGATTTTATTCAAATTCTAAATAATAATTATTATAATTAATACAGATCAAAAGGAAAGTTCATAACACCGATAAAGCTGTCCTTTAGTTTTTTATACTCCTAATCAGTAATACATAGGAATACCTTTTTGTTGACGTACTATGCGAAAAAAATATTTAAATTTAAAAATGAAAAGCAATGTTGAAAACACAGTTACTGCATTTATTGCTTATAGCCAGAACTTTTATTAACTAACTCTTTTGTACACCTGTTTAAATGAAATATAAATATAATACACAGCCTAGTTTTCTATAAAAAAAGTTACTGTGTTACTTGGTAATATATATCAATTTTGGTATGTTTTAAATAGAGTATGCTCATTTAAATACACTGCTAAAATTTTCTCCCAGAGACCTCTATGTAACATAATTCATTTGTTTCACCCTATAAATGAATAACAAACGTTTTGTAATCCCACATTCTACTGAAAGCATGTTTTAGTGCTCCATAAATTCATATCAGTTTCTTTATGTTTTAAATGGCGTAAAATCATGGAACTGCCCTTGAAATGCTTTTTATCAATGTGGAATGTAACGGAATGTCCTTGAATGTTTCTGCACACAAAATAAAAATGATATATATTTCATTTTAAATAGTGATTGTGTCACAGTAAGTGCTAAAATGATATGTGAATTGTAGTGTAATCCGAATATATATTAGTCCAGTCAAAATAAGCGAAAAAAAGTGGAAACTTCGGAAAAATTAGCGAAGAGCTGGAAATTTGTGTAGACCTTTAGAACATCATTTCGAATGAAATGCCAAAAATCTTAGTCGATCTGGCTGGAGCTAAAAATTTTATTTAAGGTCAAAGGTCAAAAATAAAATAAGTAGTTTTTTGCAGATATCTGGTAAACGGTAAGTTTTATCGTAAAAATAGTTGCCTTAAAAATTGAATATCTTTAGATTTTCTACAAAAAATGTCTTTACTCACTCCCCGCCCCCTCTTTCGTAAGATATTGCAAATGCAAAAATCAAAAATTTCAAAAAATTTCATATTTTGGATAACAGTTACATTTTTCTGAATGCAATTTATGTTATTAGCTATTGAATGAAATACATATAAGTATATATAATAAAATTAAATATAATAATGCGAGATATGGGCATACTTCGTCCCATACACTCGAGGTAAGCTGTGGTCAGCTTCCCTCCACCCCCTCGTGTGGCGCAATATAAGAATGCGCCGTCACGTGGTCAGATAGTTTTTTTTTTGGAAATGCAATTCCACTTCAAATGGACGCGTATTTTTATCTTCCGCTTTGTTAGTACGGAGATTATTCTGCTTTGTTTATGCAAAAATATCGAAGTATTAGTTTGTGTACGCAGTTTAAAATGTCGGAAAAATGTTTCATTTGTAATAAAAATCTAGCAGAAAGTCCAACGGTGGTCGTTGAACGTGGTATGAAGACATTGATTGATAGCAGTATAGAGAGAAATGATGGGAAAGTTCAGTATTTAGAAAATAAACAATATAATATAGTTTACATTCAGTGTCGTAAAGTGTACACTCTGAAGAGTAATATTGCAGCAGCTAAAAGAGAACGCGATGTAGTACAAGCATGTGCTTCTACGTCCAGCCCACCTCGGACTAGGGCGCGATTAGATGAGTCAACTTTTTGCTTTAAAAAATTTTGTTTATATTGTGGAAATAAAGCGGATGAAGAAAATGAAAAGAAAAAACCGGAGGATCGTCGGCGCGTAATATATCGAGTTGCAACAATTTCATTTAAAGATACTATAGTTGAAGTAGCTCAAAAACGTTCGGATAATTTAGCAAAACCTGTTCTTGTACGTATAGGATGTGAATACGATTTAGTTGCTGCTGAAGCTAAGTATCATCTTGATTGCTTTCGTTCTTTCTTGAAGCCTGCAGCTGGAGGTAAAATTGGGCGCCCTGAAGATTATAATGTTGCCTTAGCATGGAAGAGATATATACATATATTGAAACTAATGAGGATTGTCAATTTTTATTACAAGAATTAAAAAATGCTTGCAAGAATACAACATTTCCGGATGACAAGACAATAAAAAAGAAATTGAAGCTAAAATATGGTAATAAAATTATAATAACAGAAAAACAGGGAAGTTTAACGATTATTTGTTTTGTTGATACTCAACATGATGTGTTGAACAAAGTTTGGCACGAAAATAAAAATCGAAATGAAAGGGAACAACGATTTTGGATTCTGAAGGCTGCGGCAGAAATTATTAGAGAAGACATTCAGTCCATACCTTTCGACAATAGTAATTACCCCCCCCACCCAGTCAATGTTTGACGATATCAATAGTCAAATTCCGGAGTCCTTAGCTTATTTTTTGGAGCAAACAATTTTAAAAAATAAGCAACATAAATTGGATCATCTAAAATTAATATGTACGACTGTCAGTCACTGCATTATGGCTGCTATTCGACCGAGATCATTCATTTCAAGATTACAATTAGGTCTTTCAGTTTTCATTCATCGACGATTTGGATCAAAACGTCTCATTCAGATATTTTCATCTTTTGGGTTGTGTGCATCGTATAATGATACATTAATGTATGAAGCAGCAACTATTTTTAATCGTCAGCCTCATATTTTACCACCAGAGACTGGGACTTTAATTCAATATGCTACGGATAATGCTGATATAAATATGTACACGTTAGATGGTCATAACGCTATCCACATAATGGACATAATCCAAATTATTACTCCGAAATGTTCAGTTATAGCGGACGAGCCTTTAAAACGAGTAAATGAAATGCCTGCAGCTAAGGATTTTGTGACAAAAGCTCATATGCCATTACAGGTGTATCAAAATGACGGTGTAGTAGGTTGCAGTAAAATAACAGCTCAAAATTTTGCTTATGAAAGGAGTGCAACTGTTTCTTTGCTTCGGAAAGTAGATATTTTATGGCTTTATGGAAAATGGTATGATTTATTATTGCCTGGTTGGAATGGTTACATTAAACTTATCACAAGTAAAATGAAGAATTTTGCACTTTCTCGAATACTATTCCTACCATTTATTCATCAACCAGCGAGTAACTTCAACACTATATACACTACTTTACTATATGCCCAGTAAAATTTAAAAAGTTATGACCATGATGTATGTATTATTACTTTTGATCAACCTTTGTATGCTAAAGCACGAGAAATCGTATCTGCTGCACCTCAAGGATCTGAATTAGCAAAGATTGTAGTAAGACTTGGAGGTTTTCATTTACTTATGTCGTATCTTGGAGCTATTGGTTATATCATGCAAGGAAGTGGTATCAAAGAGGCACTTTCTTTAATTTATGCACCTAATTCCTTAGAAAAAGTGCTCAATGGACATGCTTACGCCAGAGCAGTCAGAGCTCATACATTAGTTCATCTCACTTTATCAACAATAATATCTAAAGAACTTGGTATTAATGATAATATGCATGAAAATCTTAAGAATATGTTTGAAGGTGTAATAAATGCTGTTACTGCCTATGTTGATATTGAAAACAGTGACGAAGATATTAAATCATTACTTTATCAGTTTAATGAAAAACTGAAAGAATATGAAAGACAAGGCCCTACAGCCAAACTTTGGATACAATATTTTCGTATAATATCAATAGCGAAGGAGTTTATAAGAGCTGAACGCATGGGAGATTGGTAAGCACATTTGAATTGCGTTAAAGAAATGCTTCCTTACTTCCACGCATCAGGACATTTTCCTTATGCCAAGTATGCTCATTTGTATCTCCAGGATATGCTACAATTGGAAAATTCGATCGATCCTAGTGTTTTCAGAAGGTTTACGCAAGGATTCTTCACCATTAGACGCTCTGAAAAATTCAATTGTGGAGCTTCGATATGATTATTGAGCAATCGCTGATGAAATCAATGAAAACAAATGGGGGTGTTGCTCGAGGAAGAAGTACGCAAGAAAGTGTGATGAGTAAATGGGTTTATAGCATGCATGCAATGAATACTGTATGTAAAGGATTGGAAGATATTGCTAATGTTAAAATGGATACTACAGATCAGCATGTAGATGCAAGTGATTCACGCATGAAAAGAGATACTGCAGATGTTAAAAACTCTTCGAATGGTTCTCATTACATGATCCTTTTCTTCGAATTCAGAAAATAATGTCGATCGCAAATGGAATCATTGGTGATGACAAAATCAATTGTCATAATGCTCGTGAAGTTGGAATTACTTCTATGACTAAAATGATTGGAAAAACGTTTAATAATATAAATTGAAGCGTGCTGATAAAGTACTGCCTCTTTTAACTGTCAGTAGTGCTATAACAGTTTATGATGAGAAAGTACCCTATAGATCCATTATTATTATTCCAACGCATGAGTGTTACTAAAGCTTTCAAAAATGAAGTAGAGCAATTTTTCGAATATGAATTGGCTCCTTATCCACTATCACTTTTTGATGAAATTGGGATGCGTAAAACGCAAAAATCAGCTATTTACAAGTGCTTTCAATGTGTAAATGTTGAATTCGACGACACAGATGTTACTTATATCATAGATGGAGGTTATCTTTTACATCATGTTGTGTGGGATCGACAACAAATATTTGATGTTATTTGCAATAAATATATTCATTATGTAATTAATCATTATGGTCCCAATGTTATTGTTGTTTTCGACGGTTATGGTGATCATAAAAAAAATATATATAAAAGCGGCAGAACAACGTCGCCGGGCTATTAAAATATCTTCTTCTGATGATGTACTTTTTGATCGATTTATGACTGTTCCGACAAACCAACAACAAATCCTTGCTAATACTCATAACAAGATTTGGTTCATATCAATGTTATGTGAAAAATTAAATGCTGCTGGCATTTCTGTTAAACAAGCTGATAATGATGCTGACGTTCTTATAGTTGAAGCAGTTATAGAGCAGTCAAATACCAGTACAATTATTATTGTTGGTGAAGATATTGATTTGTTAATCATATTAACTGCACGAACGCCTACTGATAAAACAATTTATTTCTTGAAACCGGGAAAAGCTCAGGTAGAAACAAAAATGTATTCGTCGCAAAGTTTAGAGTTATATTCAAAGTGTAGAGCTCATATATTATTTTTACATGCCATAACCGGTTGCGATACGACATCAGCTCTCTTCAGAAAAGGTAAAATTAAAATATTCAAGTTATTTGAAAAAAGTAATGACTTAATTTGCTGTGCTAAAGCATTTAAGAAAACCGACTCTTCTCCGGATATCATTACTGCCAATGGAATTCGTTTTCTTCTTGCGATATACGGAGCTCCTAAAAACATTGATTCTATAGATAGCTATAGATATCTAAGTTTTGCAAAGAGTACACGGCACAATAAAGTCGTACAGTTATCCTGTCTTCCACCAACATCTGGTGCTGCTCTCCAACATTTGTACAGAGTTTACTACCAAGTTCAAATATGGTTAGGTAATAAACTTGTTCCCGAAAACTGGGGATGGGAATTGAACAATAACGACTTAGAGCCCATTAAAACTCTTCTCTTGCCTGCACCAGAAATATTGCTGCATACCACTTTTTGTAACTGCACAAAGGGTTGCAATTTCAATTGTGGTTGCAGAAAAGTTGGTTTGTTTTGTTCAACAATATGTAGCAACTGTAACGGCCAGTCTTGCTCAAATGTTACCACAAATACAACAGATGATGATGCTTCTGACACCAGTGCAGAGATACCAGATCTATCTGATTTCTCAGAGCAATGGATAGGAGTTCAGCAGGTAGGATAGGAGTTCAGAGGTAGAAGAAGAAGGAGGAAATGTAACTCAAGAAACAGAATTCACAGATGAATAATCAACAAGTCAGATAAATTTATTAAAAGTGTAAAGACTTTTTAGTAGAAAATTTCAATTTTTATAATAAACTTCAATTTTTATAAGAACTATGTTAACGATAAATTTACTGTTTAACAGATATTTGAAAAAAAAACGAATTTTTTGTATCTTTGACCTTTGACCTTGAATAAAATTTTTTGCTCCAGTCAGATTAATTAAGATTTTTGGGATTTCATTTAGAATGATATTCTAAACGTTTTTGCAAATTTTCAGCTCTTCGCTAATTTTTTCGAGGTTGAATGTCTATTTTGACTGGACTATATACGATAATTGGATTACTGATAGTCGAAAACACAGATTCCCTATTAAGCAATCCG
Organism: Maratus speculifer; assembly: GCA_964019185.1. Classification (NCBI taxonomy): domain Eukaryota; kingdom Metazoa; phylum Arthropoda; class Arachnida; order Araneae; family Salticidae; genus Maratus; species Maratus speculifer. The sequence goes on along the minus strand of OZ025294.1, from coordinate 159,788,055 downwards.
ATCTATCATGCCTTGATCGAAATCTTAAACGGATCGGAAATATTACGTTAAATGTGGCAAATGGGGCAAATGAGGTGCATTTTTACTAGAACCAGTTATATAAATATTAATATTTTGGTGCAATAGCTGCTATACACTTGTTTTGCACATTTTGTATTTATGCAAAAATGTATGAATTTAAAATTTCTTATAATTATACATATTTAATTGAGTAATAATGGAAATAATATGACTCCATCTTAAACGTGATTTAATTATCATGACAACTTAGAGTGGTTATATATCATGGTATATCGTTCAGTTAATTGCGTATGAAAGTATATAATTTAATGCAGAAGACTGTACTTAATTTCTGTTAATGTTTTGATTACATTTTTATAAAATTTCAAATGATTCGAAGAAATTCTGCAAAGATTTTATATATTAAATTTTAAATATTTCGGCTGAGTAGTCTTTGCGGTATCGTATCCAGACTTACCGATAGACAGATAGGTGTTTGTAACCGGGGATATTTATAGATACTACGTATTTATATAATTCCGAACGGAACTAAAAAATATTTTGCACGAGAACTTATGCACGAAAGCTCTTCTTGAAAAAAATGTATCAAACAGTAGACATGATAATTCAGTATACTTCTTCTGAAAAATCGAACAAGGAAAGTAATATTTTCAGTCAATACTCAAGTAAAATATTCAATCATTTTTTTTCATTTTTTAGAAAATTTGTATTCCTTCAAAAAAACTTTACTCTTTTTTAAAGCTTTTTGACAATAACATTTTTCGTAAAAAAGACGCTGACATGTATAGTTCCACAAATATACGAAAAAATTTCTTATGAAAATTTCAAATGAAGTATTTAAATATATATAAGGTACCCTGGGGTAATAACGCCAGGCGGGGTAATAACGCCAAGTGCTTATATTTTGCATAATTATGAAATAATCAGGTAAATGACACCATTGTGCCCTGCGCAGAAGGGTTTTGAGTCATATAAATCGCAAAAAACAGCTTCAAGTTAATTTGTTTCATTTTTAGGCCTTATTGTTTTTACAAGCAACTAAAATTAACGCTTGATCTAAAATTTGCGAGATAAGGTTTTTGATTTGAAGACTATATTTTTTATCCAGAAATACTTTGTTTATTACATAAATTTGTAGTGTACTTCATGTACTTTCCAATTGTTGTAGAATATTTTGGATATCTTCTCGAGATAATTTGTAGTTTAGGATTTACTGCTCAATAAGTATCCCGGGGTAATAACGCCAATCCTTGGCATTGATACCCCGGTTGATTCCCTACAGTGACCTAGCTACATCCTAAATACTGATTCAAATAAACACAGTTAAAACTGTGCAATGTTTCTAATAATTCTATTTAAGCGGTCCTTTTTAAGCAAAAAGAAGCTCACGGTCTGATATTCTTTTGCCTCAACCTCCCCCCACACCGCACCTTTATTTTTCTTACACTTTCACAAAAAAATGAACATTTTCAATAGCTTAGAATGTAATTTGTCAATTTCTAAGTTTGTAGAGTTTCTATTTTTAGAATTTTGCAATTTACATGCAATTGTTCCATCTTATTTCATAGTTTTGTTTGCATGGCGTTATTACCCATATAGGTGGGTAATAACGCCAAATAGCATTGGTCAAGAAAAAACGCCATTACATTATATGAATACATATCTGTTAAATTATTTTATTTTATATAGATAGTCTATGAGTTGCTGTATCAGATCCTATATTTGTTTGAAAAATACAATCTAAAACTAAGCCGTGAAAATTGGTAGAACCTTAACGTGGCGTTATTACCCCAGGGTACCTTATATCCAGTTGGCTGGTTAAATCTGGCGGGGCTAGAATGTCTACTGGTTTCAAAATTCAGATCGAAAAAAAACTCTTAAGTTAAGGTATCAAATAACATTTACATTTTAAGGCTCTCGATAAGTTCCAGAATTACCATTTAAGAATCGATTTCTAATTAGTAAAACGTGATTTTTATGCTATTAAAGAATTCTTTAAGCGAAAAATAAGTTACAAATTAAAAAAATGCAAACGTAGTAAGATTTTTCAATGTTTAACCTCTTTACTGTCGTTTTGCGGATAAAATTGATTTGTTTATATTGAATTGAAAATGACTAATATATTAAAAACAAATTTTCAAATATAGTCTTGGACACTTGTTTTTGTGTTCATAAAAAGGGAATTGTGAAATATGTTTAATCCTTTATCAGTAAATTGTAATTCTTTAATCGGTTATCAGGAAAATTCCAAACCAAGATCCCGAAGTGCAATAAGCTTTAAAAATATGTGGAAGGACATCTTTAGAATTAAATGCTTGTAATCATCATTAACTCTACTTAATTCTATATAGAAAAGAACTGTAAACAAATACAACCTTTCACGATAAATATTAAATTACTTCTTTTTATTTTCATTTTAAAGTGAAATATGGAAAACAAATTTTCAAATATATTCTTAGACACTTGTTTTTGTGTTCATAAAAAGGTAATGACATCTTTAGAATTAAATGCTTGTAATCATCATTAACTCTACTTAATTCTACATAGAAAATTGATTCTGGTGACCCATAAATAAACAAAACTTTTCACGCATACGTTTTAATAGAATAGGTTTAAAAATAGCGTAAACCGATTCAGGAATCCTGAAAATGTAAAAACAAACCAAATTATACATAATCCTTTATTTTATCATAATTAAATAATTCTCCTTATAGTATGTTTGCTATTTGAAAGCAATACTATGTTAGTACTGGTGAAGACCCAATCATGTTTTGAAATTAGTGTTATAATCTATAAAGTAAAAAAAGTCAAGGGATTTGAAACAGAATTATTCTAAATTCTATGTCCTTTGTCGTGTTTTTCACCATTTTGTCAGGAAAAAGATAATTAATTTATTATTCAAATGGAAATAAACATTAGACTATAAAAGGTCCAAACAAGAAGTTGCATTTAAAAGGTAGTTAATCTGATTACCGGAAAGCTTAAAAGAAGAAAATGTTCTGTAATCTGCTTAGTGACTAGAGGCTAATTTTGCTTATTAAATTAAGATTTCTGCCGTATATTTTTTAAAATCCTTAAAAATTCTATATTTTTGATTTATGTGCTATACTCTGAATTCTTAATTTTATTATTATTTACTTTTTTGTAGAATGGGGGGAGGGTACATTGATTGCATCAAAGTAACAAGATTTTTTAAATTATCAATTTAATATTTTGTGAGCGAGAATGCATAGATTTACTGTTATCGCTGTATTTTTAGGATATTACATTTTTACTTATTTTAACCGTTATGCTTTCAAGATTCTGGTGAAGATAATTCGTTTTGTCCATGCTTGTAATTTTGATCAATGTATCGAATTAGAAATACGTTTACCTCGCTGCAAATAATATTTAACGGGCAAAATTAGATAGCGTCTGCTGTCTGAACTAATAATTTTAAGTAAACTAGTCTTTTTTTTAGTGTTCTTTTATTTAAAACGTAAAAAGAAGTGAATCTATAAAAGTAAAAAGTTGACTGGTAAAAAGTTGCTTTTGACTGGTACTAATCTGTTTGAGATACTTATCTGTATATTTGTGACAATTACGTGTATATGAGTAATTACGCATATGTGTGTTCTTATAGATTTACATGCATGAAAATATTATAGTTCGAAAATATCAATTGTTGTATATCTCAGCTTTCAATTTCAACATTGTGGCGTTAACGCTACTATTGGATAGACTCACTTTGTCTGTATATAACAATTCCAGTAAAATACCATTATTAACAGAACTATTTTTTATTAATTAGCTTGTTTTCATTAATTATTTGTAAATATGAAAGTCTAAGGCTAATTTCTTCTTAGTGGAGGAATCGTTCCGAAAAGTTCCTCATTTTCTTTTAAATTGAATTTACTGTTTTTAAGTAGATTTACAGTTTTATATGGTTTCGAAAATGGACTTATATTATTTACCAATGTTGTATTATGATTTTTAGAGATGTATAGCCACATCATATGTAGTAAATTAATATCAATAAGGTAGTGCTTTGCAGGACTATAATTTGAATTTTATTCATTTATACATTCCAAAATATTGGAACATAAAATTAAAAAAATTTAAAATGTATAACAATAAACATATTTACATAGCAGAGAAATATTGAATTGCATGACTTATCTCGTACTGTTGACATTTTGTACAATTTTCTAAAAACCTCTTTAAAGCCCTATTTATTTTATGCAGCCGATGAATCATTTTTTTTTATAAAAATCTAACATCAATCTTATAATGAGCCTCGTACCAATATTCTTTTAAATTTATGTATGGTTTTCTAAACATTGCTTTTGCCATAAAGTTAACTTCATTAAGCAATTAGGTAAAATAAATGACAAACATTTAAGATGCAGGCAAATTTCGTTCTAAGAAAACAAAAAGAATTGGAAACAAAATGTTATACAAATCGAGGTAATTGGATATCACTGTACTAATTATTGGAAAAAAAAGAACGTTTATTGTGCGGGTCAAATGACAAATGTATTTCAGTTGTTTAACTTTGTTTGCAAATGCACTGTAAAACATTTGTGGAAACGTTACTCCATACAATTGGTGTAAAAATGGTGGCAAATGCTGCCTCCAATTTCATGGAGTAATTGTTTTCACATATGCAATGGTGTAATTTAAATATATATTATTGGTGTAACATGACAATGTTACACCGGTTTTAACGGTTAAAATACTCCATAAAATTGGAGGCAGCAATGCTGCCACCAATTATACGGAGTAACGTTTCCACAAATGTTTCTCAGTGTGATGCTGTTAACAACTGATTTAAATAGTTAAACTACTAGAACCATTTAAGAAGATTTTTTGTGCATGTTTTACAGCTGTAAACTGAATTACATTTTAATTTCAACGTTTGAATTATTAAATTGAGTAATGAATATGCAATAACGATTTTCTAAAGCAGTTGAAAGTTCGTTTTTATTTTTATGAGTAATTCTTCTTCAATTTCCGGCTTCTAAAAGCGATAAGGCCTATAAATGGAAAAAATTAACTTTAAGCTGTTGTTTGTGTTTTATGTAACTCAGAGCACTTCTGAGCAGAGCCCACAAGTGTCATTTAACGAATTATTTCGTAATTATGCGTAATATCAGCATTTGGAGTTATTACACCAGAACACCTTATATGAATGCTTTTGACATGCACTTATCTGTTTGTGATACGTATCTGTATGTTTGTGACAGTTACGTGTATATGAGCAACTGGGCAAATATGTGTGATATAGATTTCCATGCATGAAAATATTATTGTACAAAAATACCTACTTTGTATATCTCAGCTTTCTGTTTCAGCATCGTGGCGTCAACGCTATTAATAGAAGGACTCATTTTGTCTGTATATAACAATTACAGTACTATATTATTATTAACAGAACTAATTTTTATTAATTAGCTTATTTCTCATTAATTATTTGTAAGTATGAAAATCTAAGGTTAATTTCTTCCTCGTGCAGAAAGCGTTTCAAAAAGTTCGTAATTTTTTCCTAAATTAAATTTGCTATTTTTAAGTATATTTTAATTTTTTTATCGTTTCGAAAATGGATGAAATATTACTTACAAATCATGTATAGTGATTCTTAGTGATGTATAGCCACATCATGTATAGTAAATCATAATCAATAAGGTCGTGTGTGTCTTGCAAAATTATAATTATAATTTTACTCATTTATACATCCCAAAATATTGGGATATAAAATTAGAAGTTTTTAAAACGATAAAAATTAACACGTCTACGTAGTTGAAAAACATTGGATTATGTGACATTTCTCGTACTGTTGACATTTTTATATAATTTTCTAAAAACCTCTTTAAAACCCTATTTATTTAAAGCAACCGATACAAATCATTTTTTAAATAAAAAGTATTAATATTTGTCGTATAATGAGCCTCGTACCGAAATCTTTTTAATTAGTGTATTGTTTTCGAAGCATTGCTTTTGCCATAAATTTAACTTCATTAAGAATAAAATACAGTTAGTTAAAATAAATGACAAACATTTAAGATACATGCAAATTTCGTTCTAAAAAAAGAAAAAAAATTGGAAACAAAATGTTAAGTTATACAAAACGAGGTAATTGAATATCACTGTACTAATTATTGGAAAAAAGTGTTTATTGCGTGGGTCAAATGAGAAATGTATTTCAGTTGTTAAAGGTTGTTGTTTTCAGGTCAAATCACAAATGTATTTTAGTTGTTTAACTTTGTTTGCAAATGATGTTATAAACAACTGATTTAAATAGTTAAACTGTTAGAATCATTGAAGAAGATTTTTTTGTGCATGTTTTACAACTGTAAACTGAGTTACGTTTTAATTGCAACATTTGAATTATTAATCTTAGTAATGAATATGCGTTAACGATTTTCTAATGCAGATGAAAGTTTGTTTTTATTTTTACGAGTAATTCTCATTCAAGTAGCAATTTCCGGTCTCGAATATCTTGTATACGTATTTTCAAAGTTGAAAAATGTAAAAGTGATTTCAAGTATCATTATTAATTTTTTCTTCGTATAAACTTTTATAGTTTGTTTATTAAAAGTTAAATAAAACATGTATACATTTTTTTCAATGAAATATCAGTCCCACAGAATATCTTTATTAATGTATCAATTAAAGAAAATGGTTTCTCTGCAGTTATGGAAAGTATGTTCATGATTTCTTTACGTAAAAACCATAAGCCCGAGAGTAGTCGCGTGTTTTATAGAATACTAATTGGTTGTATTCTGTCTTTTTTGAGCCAGTTCATACTGACAGGAAAAGGGGAAATATAAATATACTTAAATTAATTATTCAACTAGCAGTCTGAGCTCGCTGCCCTAGTTCAGTTTTTAAATGAACCTCGAGAGAAACGAAATGGAAAATTAAAACCTTATTTTAAATCAATATGGACCTTCACTGAAAAGTTCTCTTGATTATTCTGAATACGATGCAGAAGGTATTGCGCTATAATATAATCGGATGGGTTAGACGAAATTCGGGCAGTTCCGAAGCACATTAAGAAGCACAATTATTTTATAGTGTATCATTATAGTAGAGTTTGGGAAGGAAATACTACCGTTTTGATAATCAGAAATTAAATTATTCTCTAGTCGCATACTACTAACATAAGAGAAAATTATGAATGAATGCAGAGATTGACCATTTAATTTGAAGAATGTTCAGATTATTCACACTAGTTTGTTAGTTCATTTATTTTAAGCTTCTCAGCTTGGTGCTATGGTGGATATTGGTACATAAATACCATTTCTCTACGATATATTACATTTGGTAATGTAGGTCATCTTTTCGCTTCTTTTCTACAGATTCTTCTCTTTGTTTTCTTTGTCTCAATCCGACATTTGTCCTAAAAGATTTTTTTTCTTATTCGAGTACGTATTTCTCCCCCAGACCGTCGAGCAAAAGAGCAAAATTGTAATGTTGTTTTTTCTTTAATTGATTAAAAATATTTTTAAAAATGTTTTTTTTCCAACCTGAGACAAAGTATTTTATTAAGTATAGGTTTTTAAGACTTGAGAGCATTAATCATAATTTAATTTTTCAAAACTGGCCTATCATTTGTAGAATTGTATTATTTTGAATATTGCGTGTGTTTCAGTGAAACTTGAAGCTTAGTGAACGGAAAAATCAGATCGCGGAAGTCAGCAGGTTAACTATTTCAGATAGGTTAAATAGTGAAGTTTTTTAGGATAAAAGTTTGTTTAGGAGCGAATTCGCGCAACAGAGAAGGAAAGTACAACTATCACGTTTTCTATTTTAGATTTTTCAAAGTTATTATTACAGGCATGTTCCACACCACGTGGATTAACTAGTTAAGTTATAAATTTTTACTCTTTATTTTCAGCAGAGCTTGAATGTGAAATAGCAGGCAATAAATTTTTCTGCGATTTATTTATTGATGATTTTTTTAAATGTCTGAAACACCTTTCGCATATTTTTAATTTATTAAGAGTCATATAACAAAATAGATATAACTTTTCCATTTCGAAAACTTGGGTAATAAATTACATATTCAATTCAGGTAAATTAATTAAACAAAATATCTTCTAGTAAATAAAATAATATCTTTAAATATTTATGACTGATATTAGTAGTATGATGCAAAATGGATACATTTAAAAAGAATATCAATCTAAAATTCCTAATCCGATTTAGTTTGTTACTTTTATGATGCAATGTACTGCTTAAATAAGCAAAGTCTTGCGAAATCAATCTCTCTTATCTTACTCAGATGGCGGCAACTGAATTAAAAATGCATCGGACTGAAATATATTTAATTACTACAAGGAAAGTCCGAATGTATAATATTATGCATTTTAAATTAACATCGTTTCTCCCGCGTGAATATTTCATTTTATATGTTTGAATAAATGAATTCTCAGCATTTTTAATTTTAGAGGCAGTGTAATAAATAATTTTCTATAATTAGGAAAAGAAAAATGTTAAATCTTTCAATTTTGAGAATTATCTGGCATTTAATTTTTAGTTGTTATTATTCTTCCAAATTAACTGCAGAAAACACTGTGTTTTTAACATGTTATTTTTATTATTGAATCTAAAATGCATATAAAGTATAAAACTGCTAATGATATATAATTCGGAAATTGCAAGTCAAGAGTAGCAAATGCGGTGCGATCTTACTCTAAGGAATTTTTTTTAAATATTCAGATCTTGGTTTAATACAGTAGAGTATTTCGGATACAGTATAGTAGCCGAAATCTTTTGTATATCCCTGTAAATACTATCTGTTTTCTATTATACAGGAAGTAACTTGTGGTAAACCTCATCAACATATATCTATTTCATAAATGTGAAATAGTTTAATGCAATTTAAGAGTACTCGAAACAAATTCCCCCCATAACATTATGCACAGGAATACTTTCCTATGGATCTGTAAAATAAAAACAAATATTCTTTCACACCCCATATTGTACCGAATGTATACTTTAGTATATAACTCATAGTTTGGTATATATTTTACTATGTTCGTAAGAGTGTGCCAACATTAAAATGCATTTGAAACTATTTATCCCCATTAGCCGTAATGTAAAGGAATAATTTTGATTGTCAATGTAATTAAATTAAAGACCGGATTTTCATAAAATTTGTAATAACTCTACAAAATTATGCAACAATTATGTGTTTTAAATTGTAAACATTCAGTTAAGTAGTTTTTCTCTGTTACATGCAGACAGTTGGACAGACTGACGGACGGACTGAGTGACGACTATAAGTGCTATGTATTTACATAATTACAAACGCATCTAAGCATGATATTTATCTTAATGCATTATTTCTATAAAGTGACACTTTTCTAACTGCCTATTGTTCTTTTTTGAATAATGTAAAATGAATTTTTTCTCATTATATAACCATTAATTGTTATGTTAGAAACGAGTGAAGATTTCACTACAGTACTTTTTTGAAAGCTTAAATCTTGAACAAGCCTAAATAATTTCGTAATAACTCTCGATCATGTTTATCGTATTTTATAGTGTAGAATACTTTTATTTGAAGGCAACAAAATTACAAATCCAAAAATGGTCTATTAGATAAGCAATTAATTCTGCAGAAGTTGCACACCCAACTGTAATGTTGGAGACACCGCGGGGTGATAGAATGACCCACATCAGTTTTATATAAAAAAAATCCCTCTAAGGTAAAAAAAAACCCAGTTAATTATAAAAAACAAGGACATTAATTTATTAAGAAATTATTTAAGATTGTATATTTCTTATATATTGAGAAATCCTTTTTAATGAGTGAAGGCGCGTATCCAACTATGACGTTGGAAATCGCACAATGTGGCTGGATCATCCGAATCAGTATTATACAAACATTTTCTCTAAATTAGAAAAAAAATAATTTGATTATAAACAATAAGTGCATTAATTCATTAAGATATGCGTAGAAAACAATAGGAGCACTATAGAACTGAAAATTACACTGATTGGAATTATAAATTTCGAAGTGATGACGGTTGCGTAGAGTGTTTGAGTTACCCAACTAACAGTTGGATTCAAAAAAAAAAAAAAAATTGTTTAACGCTGAAAAAATGTAAGTAAACATCACAGTAAACCTAATAAGGGAAACGTCAGACAGCAGGGTATTAAATGGAAGGTTGAATACAGATATGAATTTCACCCGGGACTGATGTTTTTCGATGAATGGGATGACTCTGAGGTTTATACGATCTCTCTCGATCTATGGGTCAATTCTACAGGTTTGTCATTGTCAGTTTTATTCTTTACAATGATTTTCTTGGATTAAGTGCATGATGTTTTTTTTTCAAGATCCAGTGTCTCAAACATCCGAAGGTTTTAAATTTAGTCTCATAAAGGCAATCAATAATGAGTCAGTGGAATAGATATCCCACTTTGAACTTTTTATCGCTAGATGAATTTTTTCATACAAAAATTAAATGCTGATGAAACATGCATTTGACTAAATTTCTAAATTCATATTCTATCAAGCCCAGAATACTTTTAAAAAAATTCTGGGACGCTGTGAATAGTAGCCATCCATTCAAAAATTTCAATCTGTAATGCTAATTCTTCTAAGTCAATTATAAAATCAATTGTAACATTTTTAAATGTATGAAATTTTTGAGAAGACATTTGGTTGCCTAAGATTCTAAAATGAACGATTTACAATAGAATTGTTTTCTCGTTTTACAGACTCATCAAAGTTAAAATATTCATACCAGAGAAGCATTCACTCTATTTTTTTCAGATAAAAATAACTGAACTTTTATTTTGTACTGTCAATATTTATCAATTAGTAAATATAAAACAATGTAAAAATTCTTTCAGCACTTAGTTTGAGAAGTTTCATTCAAGCTTTTCAATTAAAAATAATATATTAAAAACGCAATGTAAAGCATTTAAGAGGAAAAAACCTCCTCGTTTAAAATGGGTTACAAAAAGTAGATTACAGCTTTTACGAATATGGTAGCTTAAATTTACGAGATAAATTCTATGAATATTCCTGACCATTATTATGACATCCTGACAAAGATAAAGTAAAAAAATAACTAAGAATAATGGCTTACCTAGACAAAAGGATTATGCAACGCAGCTTGTAAGATTAATCACGAACAAGATAGGAATCTTGATAGGAGGTTTAGATAGGAACATCTAAGAATATTTATAGTGGAGAAAGATTAATGACGCCCCAGCACCACCTGTTTCTTTTTTCAAGTGGTTTTAAATTTTATAAGGATAGTGCATACGATTATACAAAGTGGTATAATTTACTTTAATTTTTAAAAGACAATAAAACTAAAGATTTTATTAAAATTTAAACATTTATTTCTTAACCTTTTATTTCTTGGAAGTGATGAACTGAATGGGATGATACTGAAAAGTTCAGCTTGTAAAATGATGAACTATTTGATTGACACCAGAAGTTACAAATCAATTTCTCTGAAAAAATAAAAATATAATCTTCCATTCCTACATTATAGATTTTATTAATATTTTGTTGAGAAGCTAATAATATGAGCCCCACAGTGATTACACTATGTATGGGCAATCACACTCACATCCATACACATACTTGCACACAGATATATACTTTTTGCCAGCTGAAGTCAATTTTAACTGAAATAATTTCTAAACGTAAAGTGATATAATCTTAAAAGTAGTATTTAGGTACAGTAAAATAGCCATGCGCTACTGAATGAAACCGCCAACGATGCCTCCAGGTGGATCACTACCGAATTAGTATTTCTACCTCGAAAACGGAAGGAAATGACTAAAAAAGCACACTTTTCTATGGAGGAAGAAATTGCGCACTTTTTTATCAAGTGACGTCATAGGAGGTTCTATTCATAGACTCCACTGTTTTGGGTATTGGTATTTTCGTTCATACATTATTGAGGTGACAGCAGATTTTATTGTGTACACTGTGCATTTATATATATATAATAAATGAGTAATGATTTAATTTTAAATTACAGTCTAGTCTATTTATATCAAATTCCTTAAAACGATATTCTCTGTGTAGCAATTTTTTGTAAGTACGGTCACTTTCCACAAAATTACATTAAAAATAATACCTATATAGCGAAATACCTATCTCCATATACAGGATTTATTCTCCATTTACAGAAATGTTCCTTTGTTTGTGCAGAAAAAGCTTCAATTACACATGGAAACAATTTTCTTCTTCTGGTTTATATTTTAAAGATGAATATCTCTGACTTATTTTTCGTATACAAAAAAAAAGACATCAACTCTCTCAAACTTAAGTCGTCGTCTGGTTTGAATTTCTTGACACATTGTGTATCGGAATGTTCTCGAACTAACTTGTTTTTGTTCACTTCAATAAATATGAATATGAGTTTTTGGACAAAAATGAAATAATTTCTAGCTCGCAAGAAGATAACTAACTGCAAGAAAGCGTCCTAAAAGATGAAACTTTTCTAAGGATCTTTGAAAATTGATATTTGTTTCTTGGTTTGGAAAGTCGAGCAGAGATAAAGATGGCAACGAGGGAGAAAATTTTGAAAGGGTGGTTATTGAATAAATTTGTACCTACCTAAAATAGTTATCACCACTATTCAGTTTAGAATGGACGTTTGTTTGTTTTTGAGAACTAGAAGCATTGTTTAGTGTGAGGGATCATTTAAGTAAAGAGTTTTGATCAATCTTTATATATGGTAGTAAGCTCCATCCAGCATCTTCAAAAAATGATTTTTATAATAATCTCAACTCTCTCTGGTAAAAATAGTATGTCTTGCGGCATGCCGTTCCGCTAACAAAATGTATGCCTTTTTTTGTATGAATGCCTTTTTTTGGTGCAGCCTTTACATGTGCTGCTAACCAAAAAAATACTGTGGAGCGCGAATCAGGCTTCCTGCGCACTTAATATATTTAGAAATCATGGTCGCAGTAACAGTAAAATCCATGGACTGAAGGATAAGGCCACTTAATACGGAATCACACATTCGTGGTGCTTCGGGTTTATCGAATTTTCATAAGAATGCCCAGCCACTGAATGCCAATTTAGGTTTCCCAGATGTGCTACTGCTTTGCAAGGAGTTTTCGGTCGTGAAATTCTCACAATTTTTGGCATTTTCTGTAAACAAACAATACCGAATGAACCAAACCCCTAGTCTACGAACTTACACTCCAAGACAGTAGCGATTGCCGCAACATATATACTGAATCGAAACTCTCCGTTTTTAGAGACGGAAGCATAGCGACCAAATTAAATAAAAAAAATAACAACAAAATAGAAAATTTAACAACATTAAAACTCGCCAGTACCCATGTGAGAAGACTCCCTGAGTGGAGACCAACGAAGCACATACATATGTTTTCTTCGGGATGAAATTAAAAGTCTAATAGATCCATCTTCATGATTAGAAGAACGCCTCTACCAGTTGATTCAACGGGATGTTAACTGGGTACTGTCAATTCTTTTCTGTCTGTGAATCAGTGCCTTAAGTTTAGAGGCCATCTTTTCTGGCAACTCCAAAGGCAAAGCCTCAGACAAGGCCAAAAAAGCATCCATCAAAATCGGAGAACAGCACTTGGTTGTACACAGAATTAAATTTTACTGCAAGCAACGCAACCGATTCACCAGCACATTATTCCTTTAGAATATGCACTCTAAAAAATAAAAGTGTAAATTTGCACACAAAAATGTGTAAATCGATGATACAAAAACGATTTGTTTATATGTGTAAATTTGTGTGTAAATTGCCAAAATACACACCTAATGTGTAAATTTCAAAATACACATTTCAGTGTGTAATTTGATGATAACACTAAGTGGGTAAAGTTATAATAATCACTCATGAAATACCCACATTAACGTGTAAATTGCGCAAGAATACACATATATCTGTGTAATATTCTCACTCATTTATCTGTGTAATCTTCTGTGATTACACTGTTAAATGCGTATTGCGGAAAAAACACACATTATTGTGTTATTGTAATTTACACAGTTCTTTGCGTAATATGCAAAATACGCATATTCGATGGAGGTTCAATAACTACTGTGTCTAGTGTATATGAAATATCTGTACTGCAATGGGTTGATCTAGAATATCGATATATTTATTCTTAGTTTTAGAACCGTAGCTGCAATATTCATACAGTTTTGTAAGGAGGAGTAAAATGGGGGGGGGGGTGTAGTTGAAAATTTGATTTTTAGCTTATGGGGCTAGTTTTGTGACAGTGGATGCGATAAAATAGTGTTGTTTGAACTCGGGATCATAGTGATGTACACACTTCTCATCCACTATCACAAGTGTAGCATCACAAACTCCAAATCAGCCTATCACACTCACTCCCCTACTCATAAAAACTCCCTATAAATAGGTTTTTAGAACTTTACCCCTCCCTTTAAAACTATGTTACTATAGCAGCTACGGATCTAAAATTCAGCATATAGCCATTTAAGACATTAGTTTTTGATATTCCTCATCAACCATCATAGTGCAAATATTACTTCTCTGTTAGTGGGGAAGTATGGGACACATTGTGAAATTTTCAATTTCTTTAATTATAAAATTGGTTCTTCAAATTATGTTTCTATATTGTTCAAGGACATTAGAAAGTAATTCATTTTGTATTCTATAAATCAAAGTTTTTGAATTTGTGTCAAGTAAAGTTGATTTTATTATTTTTGTAAAAAGTGTCCCATTACTCCCCACTCTCCTCTAAATACACACATAAAAACTGCCATTTTATTTTCTATATTCTTCCTTGCTTTTTAATTTTATATTTTCCCCTCATTTATATATTAATCAGAACATGTTATTAAAAATTAAGATAAAGAAAATTAAATAATTAATTAATGATAGATTTTAGACTAATCAGATGGAATAATCATAGTTGGTAAACTTGCAATCTCCACACTTTTTATTTTCAGAGTTCAGACTCAGTTTTTCATTTTTTGTTTTTCAGACTCAAGATACAAAGTCTGAAGTCATATTGAAGGTACTGTGTTACATACAGTTATAAAAGTAAAATTTAAAATACTATAAAAAAATAGAAAAAAGGTATGTAAACTTCATCTCTCTCTCACACACACACATATTACCTGCAAATATTTTAGCTGATTTGTTTATATATACATAAGTCACCTATATTACATGTTGAATTGTTTTCTTTTCATAAATATTCATCATTACAAAGAATTTGCCATATTAAATATTACCAGGACTATCAAAAAAGCTGTTGAATCATTAAAGTAACATCGTTTGCATTACATTTATGTTTAGAAATTTGTGTCTTAAGAAAAGAGAAAAAATACAAATATATTTTAACATTAATGAAATTAATTCTATCTTCATAAATGAAATTTTCAAATATTCTAATTAAAATTTTAGATATCAAACTAATGTGTATTTTTATTTATCAGCTATAGTAAAAATTAAAACGAGAAATACTGTGTCTATATCCAAATATCAATTGACTCTTATAAACTTTCGAAATTAAAGCTCGTAGAATTTATTTGATAATTACAATTGTGTCTTAAGTGTATAAAACTCACCCGGCGGGGGATATTTATGTAGAGGGGGAGGGAGAGAATGATAAGTTCGATTTCGAATATTCATTATGACACAACTGTTATATTTTTTTTTATATACATACAATCATATGTTTTATGTCATATAAATTCTGTAATAATAGTCAAAATTGGAATGGAAAAATGCATATTTGAAGAAAAATCCATTACTTTAATATAAATTTTCTTCAGAATTTTTGATCTGGAGTTATTTTAAATCAACGTATTTGCGCTCTTTTGCAATTTACTTCTGTGTATTTTTATTAAATTTATAATTAACAAGAAAAAATTATGTGTTTTTTACTATGACTATTTTAGTGGAGCATAGTTCTTTCGATGTAATATTTTCAAATTAAAACACAGCTGAAAATTTAATGTAATTAAGATAAAAAATTAAAAAAATTAATTTCTCAAAATTAGGAAATGTAACGTAGAAACTCAAAAGCAACGCTATAGTTTTAATCGATGATAAACTTAGTTAACATTATAAGTTTCATAATTCAAAAAAATTCAATAAATAAATAAAACTCAGATGAATTGTTTAACTTATAAATCAGAATATATAATTTATAGATATGGTATACATTTGTATAATAGTTTATAAATAAACTATAATATCTTCCACACAACCGAACCAAAATTTAACACCTCCCCGACAAAAAAAATGATGTTCATGTTTATTTTGCTACTGTTAACATGCATTCATAAATTCTTTTTAAGATGAAAATTTTTCAAGAAATAAATGACTTTAGATACAACAGTTGTTAGTTTAATAGACATTTATCAGGAATTATGTAATGTTGACATTTTTTAAAGCAAGTAAATTATCCGTGTAAAAAACTCTTATCCGTAAAAAACAATCCAACATGTATCCAACATGTATATGTTACAGGCCAAACCCGATTTTAGGCCAAACTAGATTGGTCTAGGCCAAACTAGTTTATCCTAACACCCATCGGATGGACTAGTTTTTCCTAGGCCTAACCGGTCTATCCTAACGCCTATCGGATAAACTAGTTTTTCCTAGGCCAAACCGGTCTATCCTAACGCCCATCGGATAAACTAGTTTTTCCTAGGACAAACTAGTCTACCCTAAGGCCCATAGGACAGTCTAGTTTTTCCTAGGCCATCATAGTATGGCCTAACTCTTATAGGATAAACTAGTTTAGCCTGCTGTTTATTGGTCTGAACTAGTTTCTCCTAGGCCGATCTAGTTTAACCTAGGCCAATTCAATTTGGCGTGATTTTATTGAATTCAATGACCGCCACAGCGCCAACATTCTAGTTTGTTCTAGTCTGATCTAGTTTATCCTAGGCCAATTTAATTTTACGTGTTTTTAGCTCACAGGCGTCAAAGCCTGAGAAATAACGGGCTCGCAGGTTCTGTATGTATGAATGTACGCATGTATACGAATGTACGTACGTATGTACGTGCGTATATACGTAACGCAATAACTCGTGATAGGAATATCCGATTTGTTTCAAATTTTGGGTGTAGGTTCATTCTGATAAGGTACTTTTCTGATTAGATTTGGGAATTTATTTGATTAGAATAAAGGGGGACAAACGGGAGGCTAATCCCCCACCGTTAATTTAGAGAAATGGATTTTTCATGCAGAATTATCAGTTTTCATTTAAAATTTTATATATAGGAACATTCTGACAAGGCGCCTCCGTGATCAATTGTGGATGTTTATTGTTTAAGTGTAAAGAATAGGACAATGTAGGTAATAACCCTCCCATAAATTAGATAAATGGTTTTTGATGCAGAATTTACGGATTTGCTTCAAATTTTGGATTTAGGTTCTTTCTGATAAGGCGATTCCCTGAATAGTTTTAGGGGTTTAATGGTTAAGTATGAAGGGAAAAATGAACGATTGCCTTTTTACCTAGAAAAAACTAGTTTATCCTATGGACATTTAGATAAACAACTTTGGTGTAGAAAAAACTAGTTTATCCAATTGGCATTAGGATAAAATAGTTTGGCCGAGGCTAATCTAATTTAGCTCGAAAACGGGTTTGGTCGGTAAAAAACATATCTTTCACTAGAGTAAGTATAAATGTGTGTCAAGAGTCATTGCTTATAACATCAATACAGAAATTTGACATGTTCACTTTAGAGACATGATGCACTGGACATGGTGTTTGCTTATTCAAGCAAATTATTATTATTTACTTTAATATTATTTACTTTTGTACAGGCAGAGCTTTGTCTGTACAAAAATCAGTGAAAAAATACTCAGTCCGACTCGATCTGGTCCTACTCAATTTCTGCAAAAAAATCAGGTTTTACTTCACATACAATTAAAATTCCTTTAAAAAATACTGCTTATATACTTATTGGATAAATTTACAATGTATTTTTAAATTATGATGTGTTCGCAGAATGGAAAATACACAATGTATTAATGATTATCTAGATTCTTAGACATTTCAATATTCAAATTGGGATTCATCAAATAATCAATGTAGTTTAGAACAAAAGAAAAAAAAATGAGAGTCATAAATATCATAACTTTTGAATCCGTTCAGTAAAAAGTAGATTTGTGATATATTTCTCTGTCATTCCTTAAGGCTTTTCTCAAATCCTAAAGAGTTACATCCTAACACATTTATGAACTACTTCCTTTTCGGAAATGCATAAGGTTAACAGATTCGGATAATATGTAATCGAATGGCGCAAACCTTTTTTTCATAAAAGCGATGTATCTTTGAAAAAATACTAAAGATACGTTTTGAATTGAATTTCCAGTTACTAATTCACCAAAAAAAAAAAAAAATTGACGCCGTGACAAGAATAGCTTATATGTCGACAGGTAATTAATTTCTCAAAAATGGAAAACGCTGTTCGATTCCAAATTATATGTTCAGCTCCGATCTGGCTCGAATATGCAATAATAATAATAATAATAATAATAATAATAATAATAATAATAATAAATGCAAGTCAGATCTCTGTTGGCACCAGTCTGCAGAAAAAATAAATTAATAAATAAAATGAGCAAACACCATGTCCAATGCATCATGTCTCTACGGTGGCCATGTTAAATTTCTGTATTGATGGTATAAGCAATGACTCTTAACAAACATTTATACTTATTCTAGTGATAGATATGTTTTTTACCGGCCAAACCCGATTTCAAACCAAATTAGATTGGCCTATGCCAAATTATTTTATCCTAACGCCAATTGGATAAACTAGGTTTTCCTATGCCAAACTAGTTTGTCTAAATGCCCATAGGATAAACTAGTTTTTTCTAGGTAAGAGGGTAACCCTTCATTTTTCCTTTCATACTTAACCATTAAACCCCCAAAACTATTGAGGGAATCCACTTATCAGAAAGAACCTATATACAAATTTGAAGCAAATCCGTAAATTCTGCGTCAAAAATCATTTATCTAAATTATGGGGGGTAACCTACATTGGACTCTTTTTACACTAAAATATAAACATCCACAACTAATCATACAGGCGCCTTGTCAGAATGATCCTATATCTAAAATTTTAAATGAAAACTGATAATTCTGCATGAAAAGTCCATTTCTCTAAATTAACGGTGGGGGATTAGCCTCCCGTTCGCTCCCTTCTATTCTTATCCAATGAATTCCCAAAATTAATCAGAAAAGTACCTCATATCAATGAACATACATCCAAAATTTGAAACAAATCGGATATTTCTATCACGAGTTATCACGTTACGTACATACATGCGTACATACATACAGAACTTGCGAGTTCCATTATTTCTCAGGCTTTGACTCCTTCGAGCTAAAAATACATAAAATTATATTGGCTTAGGATAAACTAGATCAGCCTAGGACAAACTAGAATGTTGGCGCTGTGGCGGTCATTGAATTCAATAACATCACGCCAAATTGAATTGGCCTAGGATAAACTAGATCGTCCTAGGAGAAACTAGTTCAGACCAATAAACAGCAGGCTAAACTAATTTATCCTATAAAAGTTAGGCCAAACTAGTTTGGCCTAGGAAAAACTAGATTGTCCTATGGGCCTTAGGGTAGACTAGTTTGGCCTAGGAAAAATTAGTTTATCCGATGGGCGTTAGGATAGACCGGTTTGGCCTAGGAAAAACTAGTCTATCCGATGGGCGATAGGATAAACTAGTTTGGCCTAAAATCGGGTTTGGCCTGTAACATATACATTTATACATAAATATAAACAAATCAGATAAAAAGAATTGGAGGTAATACGGACGTATGACATTACATACCTTATATTTTATAAGAGAATAACTTATTATATACTATATTTTTCTGAACGAGAGCGCTTGCAATCAGCTGGACCCACCATTAATTTTCAACTTAAACATGATGACGCCAAGTCAACGAAGATTACGATATTAGTTTTCTATATTAGATTCGCGTCTAACTCGGGGTTGAAGTAGTTCCTGAATACAACCATCAATTGCACTGCGAACTGAAGTTAAACTAAAATTACAAGTTAAACTTTGAAGTCTATAAAAGTTTACAAGGTACCAGACGGCTCAAATAATTTAGGGTAAAATCAAGCATACTTATATTTGATGTGCAAAATGTATAAATAACTCAGAATACGAATTTAGAATTATCTTAATTACATGAATTATATTTTATATTACATATTAAATGAATTCGAAATAGTTTTTAGATTTTACTGAAGATTAAACTACTATCCTTTTAATTAAGGGGGGGGGCAGCAAAAAAGAATACCAACAGTATAAAAAGTATAATTTAGTTTTATGAATAAGCATAAAGTGGGATTATATCTCTATTATAATGCTTCGTTATGAAGTCTTCCTAATGTCGCTTTAAGAATGAAATTTAGCACTATTACTGAAAATTACAAGTAAAATTGTGAAAAAGAGCAGTCTGTGCGATGACTGAAAAAAATTACGATTTAATCAAAACCTATTATTATACAATCAAGCATTCTTATATTTGATGTACAAATTTTAAAAGGGAATTTGGATAACGAAATTAAATTGTACTTATTAAATGGATAAAATTTTATGTTGCATGTAACAAAATATTTGTTACATTTGCTACATGTGTCGAGATTAAATTTTTTTTTAACTTCTTTTAAATGTTCACCTGCTGCTGAAACGGGGAGAGTGAGAGAGGTGGTCAGAGTATCTTATAAAAATAAATAAATATATTAATTTATTACTTAAAAATACTGTTACAGCTATGCAATGACACCATGTTATTTATGGAATGGGTTTACTAAAATAAAAAGTGTAGCTCTGAATAATATGTAAGCCTCCTATCCCTTTCGTAACGTCTACTTTAAAATTCACGCATTTATAATTTTTTCAACACAATAAATAGTGTAATTTCAGGAGTAATCTACATTTACACATTTTTATGAGTTTATGCACTGATAACAAACTTACAAACTTAATGCCATAAACTAAACACACATTAAAATATTTTTTATGACAAGTGGGTGACTTTTACACTCTTACCTATGTGTATATCATTATGTGTAAATTCGAATAACGTACCAATTTGTGTATATTCAGACATTTTTCAGCATTTACACATTTATTTATGTTTTTCAAGTAATAACAAAATACACACTTAGTTTGTTAAGCTAAAATGCACATAAAAACAGGTAAAACTTTGCAAAAAGTGGGTAATTTTAAGTCAGGTGTGTAATTTTAGGAATTTACACACATATATATGTAAATTTGTCTAATTTACGCTTTTATTTTTTAGAGTGTGATCATTTGGTTGGGCATTTTTAATTCCAAACTAGCGTTCGATGGCAAAAAAAAAAAGTTGTAGAAGAGACGTGGGTTATTACAGAAAACTGTTTGTGGTGAAAGTACGGTTGGACAGTACATGAGAATTGGTATCTTAAAATACAAGAGTTTACAAAAAATACGAGAATTTTTAAAGATGACGAGCCCAAGCTCTTTTTCAAATGCCCTCCAAGCAAAATTCTAACATTTACAGAAGACTTTCTTCGGCGGCAAAAATAGAGCAAGCAAATTATTACTGTTCTCTTTCGCGCTAACATAGGACGTTAAGAAATGTTACATTGTCAAAAGTAAATATCCTTGGTGCTTTAAAGAAATACATTTCTTAGAATAGAACTATGATTTTTATAAATAATCATGGGTAAAAATTCGCTGAAAGTGAGCAAATGAAAATTTTTTTAAATGCTTTGGTTATTGACAATTATCTATCTCACTCTCAAAACTGTGGAAAAAAACTGCAAAACAACCGAGTCATATTTTTACAAGGGGATTTTCTACTGGACAAAGGGACCCATAAATTTCGAAGTAATTAAAAAGTTAAATATATTTATAAGAAAAATATTCTAAAAAAAATTCATCATAGTTATTAAAAATACGATTCTATCAAAGATACCATTAACATTAGACAGGGTATTGACAAACTTTATTTGATTGGAGATTCAAAGTCATTAAAAAATTAATTTATAAGGTACCCTGGGGTAATAACGCCACGTTATGGTTCTACCAATTTTCACGGCACAGTTTCAGATTGTATTTTTCAAACAAATATATGATTTGATAGAGCAACTCATTGACTATCTATATAAAAAAAATAATTTTACAGATATGTATTCATAAAATGTAATGGCGTGATTTCTTGACCAATGCTATTTGGCGTTATTACCCAACTATATGGGTAATAACGCCATGCAAGCAAAACTATGAAATAAGATGGAATAATTCCATGTAGATTCTCCAAATTTAAAAATACAAACCCTACAAACTTAGAAATTGACAAATTGCATTCTAAGTTATTGAAAATGTTCAATTTTTTGTGAAAGTGCAAGAAAAATAAAGGTGTGGTGTGTGTGTGGGGGGGGGGATGAGGCAAAAGAATATCAGACCGTGAGCTTCTTTTTGCTTAAAAAGGACCGCTTAAATAGAATTATTAGAAACATTGCACAGTTTTAACTGTGTTTATTTGAATCAATATTTAGGATGTACCTCGGCCACTGTAGGGAATCAGCCGGGGTATTGATGCCAAGGATTGGCGTTATTACCCGTTACATTTATTGCGCTGTACATTTTAAATTACAAATTATCTCGAGAAGATATCCAAAATCTTCAACAACATTTTGAAAGTCCATGAAATGTAGTACAAATTTATGTAATCGACTAAGTATTTCCAGATAAAATAAAATAGTCTTCACATCACAAAACGTATCTCGCAAATTTTATATCAAGCGTTAATTTTAGTTGCTTGTAAAAACAATAAGACCAAAAAAAAGAAACAAATTAACTTGAAGCTGTTTTTGCGATTTATACGACTCAAAACCCTTCTGCGCAGAGCACATGGGTGTCATTTACCAGATTATTTCATAATTAAGCAAAATATTAGCACTTGGCGTTATTACCCCAGACCACCTTAATTGTTTTCAAAAGGCTGGCTTTTCTGATTTGGGGATTTATAGACCATGATGCAATCGTGACGCTAGTAGAGTTTAAAGTGGAATAAAGGGAAAATAAGAAATGCGGAAGCATCTAAGAAATTTTAGATCTCTGCGTGCGATAATTCTCAATATCGCATGCACAATTTTTCCATTATACCATCCGTTCTGGATAGTTGCTTTATTAGAAATCCCAGATGAATGATAACATTTATGAATAGGCATATTTATTTCTGCTTTTTAGTTTTTCAAATATTTTAGTGTCAGAGTTCATCTGCCATTTGGTAAGTTTGGGTAAAAAAAAAAAAAACATTAGTCTGTATACAGTAATCATTTTAACTACACTGGTTTCCCAATCTATAGTCCAAATATCAGTATACAGTTTGTACAACTCCATTAACAGAGAAGAAATCTAGATCGTAGCAGTTTATATTTGTTTATGCGCAAATTAGAAACAATGCTTTTAGAATGAAACATTTTACATTAATGATATTATTTGTAATAAACATATATTTTTTTAATAAATAGATGACAAATATCCATACCATCTAGCTTGTCCTCTTACAGTACAAGAGCGAACAGCGCAAAAACCCATGTTATCAAACACAAGGAACAAACATTTATTTTATGGAAAATTGGAGATCGGGGAATCTAAAGATCCAACAGCACAAAAACCTGTCTTATCAAGCAGAAAAAAAATAAGAAGAATATTGCCCAGTTAAACTGATGGCATTGAGCTCACAGGCTACGCATACTAATTGTACATTATAGCCTTGTATTTTCGTTAATTCCGTTCGAAAAAAATTAAGAACGGGAAACAACTCACCCCTTCCTCCTTTTTTATACTTAATAATTGAACCTCCTAAACTATCAAGTACATGCTTTATCATATTAAAAATCTATATCCAAAATTCAGAGCAAATCGGATAATTCTTAATAAAAACCCATTTAGCATTTATATAATTTAAGAGGAGTTATTCCCCTCTTTTATGCTTAACCATTAAACTTCCAAAACTATTCAGAGATTTGAACGAAATCTGACAATTCTGATTGAAAAATCCATTCATACAAGTTAAGGGGAGGGGCATTAGAACCCCCGTTCCCCCTGTTTATACTTATTCAATGGACACCTAATAATAGCCACGGACTCGCTTCATCAGAATGATCCTATATCTAAATTTTAAACGAAAACTGTTAATTCTGCATGAAAATCCCGTTTATATCAATTAAGGGGAGGGGCATGAGCCCCCCGTTCCCCCTGTTTATACTTATTCAATGAACACCTAATAACAGACACGGTATCGCCTCATCAGAATGATCCTATATCTAAATTTTGAACGAAATCTGTTAATTTTGCATGAAAATCCCGTTTATATCAATTAAGGGGAGGGGCATGAGCCCCCCGTTTCCCCTGTTTATGCTTATTCAATGAGCACCTAATAACAGTCACGGAATCGCCTCATCAGAATGATCCTATGTCTAAATTTTGAACAAAAACTGTTAATTCTGCATGAAAATCTCATTTATATCAATTAAGGGGAGGGTTCATCAGCCCCCCGTTCCCCCTCTTATACATATCGAATGAACTCCAAAAACTAATCAGGGAAGCGCCTTATCAGAATATACCTATATACAAAATTTCAAGTGGATCCGCTATTTTTATCATGAGTTATCGCGTTACGCACGAACGCACGTACATACAGAACGGACGGGCACATAAGCTCTCAAGCTATGATAGCCTGTGAGCTAAAAACCCTTAATTTTATGGAAGAGTAGAAATAGGTGAATCTAACGATTCAAGTTTCTCCGAAGTGAAGTGGTGTATTAGCCAAAAGTTAATACCACTATTGGCTGACTCTTAGGTTAATTATTGTGTTTATTTGTTCCCTGTACATCTTGTTCTCATACGAAGGCGAAGGACAAGCACAATTGTATAAATTTTATGGTATTGTTGCAGCGTATATGGGGTTCTTTCGTTCTTATGTTTAGACAACTTCAAACTCTTTTCTCTTAGAAAAGTAGAAAATAATTTATTTACAGATCATCAGAACAACAGAGTCTTCGAAACTCACAAATATTACTAGATATTCCAAAATGACTGTTCAAATCTATCGAACAAGTACAAATATAGGTCACAGAGACTCTTTATACAATGTCTCAACACTATATCACATTCAAAACAACGTAGATAAAACTCAATACATCAAGCAAACTTGCTTAGACAATTTCTAGTAGCTCACTCAATGCCTGACTGGTAAATAATAACAACAGCTCGTATCGGCTCTCCTATATATAGTCTCGCAGCATGCGGTGGAAATTTCTACAACCTTCTAGAAAAATCCGGAAAACCACGGAACAACATTCAATGTATCAGTAGACCTAAGGGGGGGTTACCATAGAGAGGGACGGGTTACCATCGCCAACAATCGCCAAGTTTGTCGCCAACTTGGCGATATATTGCCAGATTTGGTGACCAAAATTAGTCGTCAAAAGTGACGCCAACTCGGCGATATCTTTATTATTTCGCCAAGCTGCCATAGACATACACTGAAAAATAATAGACAAGTTTGCTTGATAACAGAGACAATGTAACAAAAATTAATATTAGTAAAGGAATGGAGCTTAATAAGATTATTTACATTATTTTACAGTACTGGGGGGCCCCGCCCCCCTGCTCGCTATGCTCGCCAACCCCCCGCGTAATCGCTTCGCGATTTCAAATTATTGGCTACCCCTGCTTGCTGCGCTCGCCAATATCCCATGGTATGAATAAGCAGTTGCAGATCTTTCAAATGATGTGTCACACGACTGGTGTTGTAAAGAAATTAAAAATGTGCCCCCCTGGGGGGAAGAGGGGGAGGCGACACAAAAGACATCCATAATATGAATAAGCAGCTGCAGACCTCTCAAATGATGTCACACGACTGGTGTTGTAAAGAAATTAAAAATGTGCCCCCCTGGGGGGCAGAGTGGGGGTGACACACAAGACATCCATAAAATGAATAAACAGTTGCAGACCTTTCAAATAATGTGTCACACAATTGGTGTAGTAAAGAAATTACAAAATGCGCCCCCTCTGAGGGCAGAGGGGGGGGGTTACACACAAGATTTCCATAATATGAATAAGCAGTTGCAGACCTCTCAACTGATGTGTCACACAATTGGTGTTGTAAAGAAATTAAAAATGTGCCCCCCTGGGGGGCAGATTAGGGGATGACACACAACACATCCATAATATGAATAAGCAGTTGCAGACCTTTCAAATGATGTGTCACACAACTGGTGTTGTAAAGAAATTAAAAATGTGACCTCCCCTGGGGAGAGCAGAGTGTGGGGGTGACACACAAGACATCCATAATATGAATAAGCAGTTGCAGACCTTTCAAATCTTGTGTAACACGACTGGTGTTGTAAAGAAATTAAAAATGTGCCCCCCTGGGGATCAGAATGGGGGATAACACACAAGGCATCCTTTAAATGAATAAGCAGTTGCAAACCTCTCAAATGATGTATCAAACGACTGATGTTGTAAAGAAATTAAAAATTTGGCGAAATATTACAGTTATCGCCAAGTTGGCGTCACTTTTGACAACTAATTTTGGTCGCCAAATTTGGCGATATATCGCCAAGTTGGCGACAAACTTGGCGATTGTTGGCGATGGTAACCTTTCCTCTCTTTATGGTAACCCATATGGCGATGCATAGACGGAGCCCTTTCCTGATTGGTCTATTCGACTCATGGAAGGAATGGACAACCCGGATTCGTTAGTTCCGGAAATCTTCCACATCAGCATCATTCCAGGAGTCATTCCTTTTAAGGATAGTTTTTTTTTTACTATAGAAGGACAAACACTAACTATTTTCAAAATTCGTAACAGTATCAACCATTGGGAGTATTTTTTTGTGGCTTGTTCATCATTTCACCTACGGCAGTCGTAGATCATAAGATTCCCGTATTTCGGCTCTTCCATAAAATAAAGGATTTTTATTTTGTTTGTGTATCTGCGCTTCATAACATCAGTTTTTCTGTTGCCGGCTCTTGGATTATTACTGAAGATTGAAATATGCTGATAAAAAAACGGAGAACATTCTGATATTGGAGTGCAAATGAGAGCTATTAAGGGCTAAATTTTGGTACCTTTGAATTTTTGATAATCGAAAGAGGGCTAAGTTAACGCTTCTCTCCTTATTTGACGTTGAAATGTCTCAATAAATTAACCCGGGGAAATTCTAATATTAGAAAGTAATAAGTTTTGGCACCTTTTAGATTTCGATTTTCGAAAATGTGTGTGTGTGTATGGGGGGGGGGTCTAACTTAACGCTTAACCCCTTAATTGAAATTGAAATATCTCGATAAAAATTAGAGCAAATACCCAAGTTAGCAAGCAGCTAAATTTTGGCACCGTTGAAATTTCGATATTCGAAAGGGGTGAAGGTGTAGCCTTTACTTAGCAACCTGTCATTCTAATAGAAATATCTCGATACTCTAACTGGAGCAAATTTTAATATTATACAGCAAATTACAGCTAATTGACAGCTAATCCTTGATGTATTTTAATCTAAAATATTAGTGGAGGAGCAAAAGTAAGCATTTGTAACGGGGGGCCTCTTTCGTACCAATTGTCTAAACGTTCGCAGAGCACAAAGCTTGCCCAATCTTCAGTTTCAAATCCATGCAATCGTTAACCCTGGGTTAATTTGGAAATATTTTTGTCTATAAATATGAATTATTTCAACAATGAGTTTAGGTACATTTATTGTATATTAAGCATATTATATGTATCAGAAATGTCGGTTATGCAACTAGATTTTAAATGAAATATGAAAACGCTCCTCCTCGACATACATATGCCAGCAAAAGCTATCGACATTTCCCATTCCTTGCATGGAAAATACATCATTTAGTGAAATTGAATCAAATTTTTGGAAAAGAAGACCTTTTCAGATTTTTTTTATAGCCATAATTATCAACGCAATATCTTCACTTGCATTCTAAAACGAGCGTTGGCTTTTAATGTAATATACAAATTATGAAAGCCAAGAATGTCTCAAATTGAATCCATTGAAATAAAATCCAAGAATTGGATATCATAACAAGTGTTTTATTCTATTTCTTTTATTAATTAAAGATTTTGGGAAGGAGTTGGAAAACAATCCACATGTTATAATGTCTTACATTTGTCTGTGGACAAGACTTCAGAATTATTTTGCACTTATATTTTGCAATGTATTTGATAAAAGCTAACTTTTTTAATAATACTTATATTTTATAAGATTTTTTCATACTTTAAAACTGTTTCTTCATTAAAGAAACGCCTATAATGATAGCGTTTTGAAACAACCTAATGCAGGATTAAATCAGAAATTACAATGACGTAAAATTGTAACTTCTTGTACAAAAGCTTCTTTTAAACAAATGAATGTTACTTTGAATAAATAGATAATTAACATTTTCTTTCAAAAATAAATATATCAAAGAATTAATGAGAAAGCAATTTAGAGAATGTTAGAAATAAAACCTTTCTTATAACAGTATTTGTTTTTTGAATATAACATACCGAAATGTTTCTGCAAAATCTGCAATCATTACTTAACATATTATGTTGCTTATTAGGAGGCAGATAATCAAATAATTACTAGGTTTCCTTAAAGAAAATTAGTTAAATGGATTAATTTTATTTTGCGCAGCTTTATTGAATTTAGATAATTTCATTTTGTTCAGCTGCCATTTTTTAAATGCAATAAAAAAGTTTCCAAAGAATCCGTTTTTTGATCATGATACATTATATTTAAACAAGGAATAGGACAGAACATTTAAAAACAAGGCATCTATTCAGGAGGCATATAAAAACTTCCAATAAGAATAAAGCAATTTATAGCTAAATAAACAATGTGATTTTCTTTTTACTTTTATGTAATGTAATAAACGACTCAACTCGGTTTAATAAATGTACTTGCATATTTAAATTTTATTTTATCTTTTTTTACAAGCACTTTTCTGTTTTTAATCCCTTTATGTCCTCTTCAGTACAATTTGAAATATATTTCTTTCAAAATATGTATCTATAATGGTGTAGGGAAAAATTTATTTTTATTATCAAATATTTAACAACTGGACGCCTCTGGGGACCAGTTTGTTCTCCCTTAAATGTAGCCTAAGCAGTATATCATGTTACTTTTACTTCTTAAATTTATTTACTTAAGCAATACTTCCCTGAATCCAAAATTCTTATACGGAAATTAAGAAATTTTTGCGATGTTGATGACACCTCCTATACATATATTTTTTATATATATATTTCGTCTTTTTTGATAAATACCACTTAACTTTCGTAGCTGTAATATGAGTGAAATTTCAAGTTATTAAACTGAAATTTGTTCATACGTAATCGAAAATTAATCATACCTTAACTAAAACTGGTGTTACAATATTAAGATATGCATTTAATTTTTTCAAATCATACGTTTGTATTTTTTCATTATTTAATGATTAAATAATGAATATGTATCTATTTGAATTTATTTCTGAATTCTTGAATGAGTTCACTATGCATATAGCGTCATCCATAACGTGCCGTAAAATGACATTAAGGGGGCTCAGGGGTTGAAAACTTTTCAAAAAATCGATTTTTTTATGATCTAGTTTGATTATCCAATTAATTCTTAACTCAATGCAAAAAACCGCATAAAAATATTAGCATTTTTAAAAGAGTTATAAGCATTTATGTATCAATACTTACATAGCCGCATCTATATAATTTCAACTTTAAGTCGCGTTTTCTCAGTCGTGTTTTGAAAAAACACGACTTAAAGTTGAAATTATATAGATGCGGCTGTGTAAGTATTGATACATAAATGCTTATAACTCTGTTAAAAATGCTAATATTTTTATGCGGTTTTTTGCATTGAGTTAAGAATTAATCGAATAATCAAACTAGATCATAAAAAAATCGATTTTTTGAAAAGTTTTCAACCCCTGAGCCCCCTTAAGCCATCGTTGAACTCGTATTTAAAAAACGATATCTTTCTGCTCCCGGTATTTTTCGCATGTTTATCATGTATTTTTCATCCAGTCATTCCACGCAGTACATGAATGACGCAATATGTGTAATAAACTTATGACCGTTATGGTCTGGAATCATATGATATACTGCTGTTGGTGTGTTCAATATGTTGTTTTTTCCCCTGCACTATCTGGTTTGGTTTATTTTGTGTCGGCCAATTATCTACTGTAGGGATATAGGCCCTGAGGGGTGCCATTCGTGGAGGTATTTCTAAAAGAACCTAACCCGTATTTACGCAAAGTTCGAAGAAAACCACGAAAACTCAGAACGCTTGGGCCGACTACCGCAATTGGGTTCGAACCCAGCACTTGCCGTCTACCAGTTAAGAGGTTAAGAACCTTTCTGCCACTGGTGAGGCTCTTGTACCATCTGAGATGTCATACACTATTTTTCGTATTTTTCTAATAAATTATGCTTCGTACAGGTAAAGTTCTTTGGGCGTTTTTTTATGTATTTCCACCGAAAAATCTGGCTATGCAGAGTTTGGGTGCTATTTTTGGGACAATCTAAATATATTTCTTCCTTTTTTTGATGCGTACATTTAAAAAATTAAAACATAATTTAAATTGATTCTATTAATTATCCTGTGTGAAAATAAATTTTCTCATAGGAAAACATATTTTAAACTTACTAATTTCTTCAATGTAAAGGAATAAAATCTAATGTTCTCAAAAGATTGATAAAAGAATATTTAAAAAGTTATAGACTAGGAAATTTTTCTTTATTTTTAAACAAATAGCTATAAAATTTATTTCTGCCAACGGATGCAATGCTTGCTTGGCATTTTATTTTACTTATTAGTAGAAAAAACTTACATAATTTCCAAGTTAGCGAAATAAGCTAATTAAGGGAATTTCTTTTTTAAATATTTTCTTTAATCAGGGTTCTTTCATTTTGTTTAGTTTGCATTTTTATAAATATATGTTCAAAACATTGTTTTCGTGTAATATTACATTTTAAGTAAATGAAAATTTCTCTTTTCATATCGGATGCGAAAACATCCCAAGTAGACTAATGTAACTTACATCATAGTTATAACAAAAAAATTATTTCGGTTTATATTGTCAAATGTAAAGTAAAAATATTTCAATGACATGGTTATGGATAAATAAAAAAAAAATGTCATTTTTGTAAATGTAAGATACTTGTTTTTATTTAGTATGAAAGTTAATATGCTGAAAAAAAAATCTTTAAATAACAATCAACTTTAAATAATAATGTGTTGAACTTCAGCATGGGGCTTGTATTGCCATCCATTGCTGGGGTACATGGTTCATAATCCATTCTGTTTCTTTAATATAGGATTTTCAAAATATTTAATAATTGTTTATTCTCTACAAAGAAATACTGTTTAAAGTAATTATGCAACTGTAAAATAAAGTAAACTTGATAAATTGACAATTTATTTAACATATGAATTATTTTTGTTTCTATTTGTTGCTTTAAAAAAAATACAAGTACCTTATGACTGCAGCCTCTTATTATTGTAACAATTTCTGGAAGGTTTTGAAATTTTATTACCCACTTTAGATGTAACACAAAATAAAATTTTAGTCAAAATTTTATGGCTCTTAATCTATTGTTTTATATTGATATTAACCTAAAAATACCCATAGACCTAAAAGAATTTCAGGAAAATTTCAAATTCATAAGTGTTTTGGAATTCATTTTCGACTTTTCATAAGTATGTCTTTATTTTATTTAATAATTTCACTTTATTTGCAATTGTTCCTATATTTTAATCTAATTTTATTTTTTAAATAAAATGATGTTTTGTAATAACTTTTCTGTTTTAGTTTTGTGCATATGTTGTTCAAAAATATTGTTTGCAAATTTGTATTGTTATATTATTTTGGAATTAAGTGAGAAATAAAAAAGTGTTAATCTAATGAAAAATTAATGTTATTGTATTTTGAATAATACTTAACAATGGACCACTGTGCTCCGCTTCTGGAGCACACTGGTTCACTTTATTAATGTTTGCAAATATATAAAAAAATGTCTTTGAAACTATGTTCTGAAAGAATTCTGATGCATGTAGAAATGCTTCATACGCTACACTACTGACTGAAAAAGTCCCGGATGATAATGTAAAGTCTATGTAGGCGTTCTTTTCAAATATCTCTCTCAAATATTAATATTTTGACGTGATTTTCTTTTGCATAGGACAGCTGAGGAAGATCCACAACCGACTTAGTTTTTACTTTTTCGATTTTGGTGTCAAATAAAAAAAAAATAATAATAACTTTCAGATCCGGTTTGAATCGTTTATGAAACTGAAACTGTCTTAAAATAAAAATAATATAACCAAAATCAAAAAAGTAAAAACTAGGCCGGTTGTAGATCGTCCTCAGATATCCTGTGCCCCAAGAAAAAGTCAAAATATTAAAATTTGAGTGAGGTATTTGAAAAGAGCGCCCCCATAGACTTATCATCCGGGTATTTTTCTATTAGTAGTGTGGGCTCTTAAAGAATGTTTAAGAACACTATGAGCGCATTGAATTTATCATTAAAGTGAAAAAAATATGTAAAATGCAAACGTGGACCACTGTCTACCAGTATCCCCTACATGTCTTTTAAATCTTTCAGAAAATAAGCTATTCTCTATTAAAAAGAATCGGGGCACAAAAATCTTTTTTTTTCATTTAGTACATATTTTTTTCCTGTTTATAATGAGTTTTAAATCATGTTTCTAACTTATTTAAAACATAAAATATTAAATTTTAGATTTCGGTTTATTTGTAAAATCTTTCTTTCAAGTAATTGTTGTTAAGAAACGACTTTTTTTTTTTGGAAAATGCGTTTTTCTTCATAATTGCTTTTTATCCATTTCAAGTATTTAAATTGTTATAACTGAAGAACCTTTTAAGATCAATGGCTCAAACTTAAAACGTATATTTTTAATTTGGTTTACTTTAATTTTCATTCAGGAAATATGAAAAAAAATGTTTTTTTTTTAAGTTACATTATTTTTTTAAACTTTTATTTTTTATTTAAACGCATATATTTTGTAAAATACTGAATTAAAATTATTGCTTATATATTTAGTTATATGACTAAAATGAAATTCTGCATGTAATGTTTCAAGTTATAAAGCTTTTAATTTATTCCACTTTTTAATAAACTTTAAAAAATAAGTTTCATTATGTGATTTTGTTCACTTATAATGTAGTTCACCATCACAAAAAAAATCAAAATTTTATCCAAACAAATAAAAATTGTCCAGGATCCCCTTATCATAATATTACTAATTATAAACAAGTTTACGAGGGGCTTTATGTAACATAAAATGATAAAAAATGAATTAAAAATAAAAACTTTTCTATCAAATTTATGTCAAGATAGCTTTAAGTAAAGTATCCTATTTACTATTTCATTTATTTACTATTATTATTTTCGTCCCATTTTACTATCAATTTTACCATATCGTTCATAAAAAGTTTGACTGATCAATTTTATAGATCGAGGCGTAATCGAAGAAATATTTCAATATTAATTACACTAATGAAAGCACATGTTTTCAAAACATTAGTTTTATTTTTATGCTATATTTCAAAGTTTGCCTTTAACAAGTATAAGATAGTTTAGTTTACTTTAAAATTGTAACGAAACAAATTTTATGATATTTTTATCTACTTTAATGTTTCTAATTTTCTGAAAACATGTTATTATTGTTTACACTAAGTTATTCTCGTTCCTTGGCGTTGTTCGTCATTTCTGTTAACGACGATTTTGTAGATAATGGAAATTTAAAGTATGAGAATTAAAGTGTAGAATTAAAAATATTCAAAAATTAAAGAAGCATGAGAAATAAAGAGATATGATTAGCTTAATAAATGACTCAGCTACATAAAAAAATATGCTTATCACTATTTCGGGAACCGTACTGAGCTAACTAAGACAGTTAGACGACATTTTGTTATTTCTTTTAAAAATGTTTCCTAGATAACGAGAATTAAAAATGTTTGAGCCATAGAGATGTAACATTAAATATATTCGATGATTAAAGAAACATGGGAAATAAAAAGAAACAAATGACGTAAGAAATGAATCAAGTACATAAATGACATTTAGCATAATTTAGGAAACCGTATTGAGCTAAATAAGATATTTTGACTTCGCCATAAGACTAAAAGCTTCAAACATAAACTTTATCAGATTCGAAACATCTTACTTTTAAAAAAATTTCAAATTAACCCGCGAGTAGTCGCGCCTTTTTTCACAACGTCATTAGTCGCGCTCTGGTCCCCGCATACCAAATATGTAAAAAAAGAAATATTTTTCATCTAATATACGAAGATAGCATTTCAATGAAGATATAAATTTCAAGTTTTCTTAAATTATGCATGTTTTTTATAAGATCTGGAGTAGTTGGAAAACGATAAAATGAACTGACATCAGTGATTGTTACGTAGACTTTTTCCCCAATTTTAACTTTGTTTCTAAAAATATACCTGAAAGAAAAACATAGGTATCCTGTTACTTCACTAAGGTGGCCGAGAAACCTTCATACATGGTAGATCTCCGTTGTATTTGTAATGTGATACAAGTTAGGAGAGGTTAAGTTATACTGGCGGCGAAAAGACAGACATGCGACTACTGACGGGTTAAAACAGAACATTGACACTCCAGTCATTATATTGTGTGGATAAATGTTGTATTTGAGAATATGGTAATTAAGACAAATCGGATTTACAAACATATCAAAAAAGTATAAAACCCCCGAATATAAGTAATTTTATATTTTTTGCTTTTTTAATTTTTTTATGAAGTATTAATAAAAGACTATGCTTAAGTTCTATTAATCTTTATAGAAGCGATATAAATTCTTATTTCGCATTAAAAAAATTTATTTTAATATGCGTAAATCTAAAAAATGTCTCTAAATTAAAAATAATGTTAAAGAAACTTTATTTCTTTAAATTCCCAATAAAACGTATATTGTTTCAGATTTTATTAACTTCCTTTAAAAAAAAATCTTATTAAACTGAGTCCGAAAAAAGCATATTTATTTAAAACGTAATTCTTTTATCTTTTTTTTGGCATTTTATATTTATTACCTATCAATAAATTCATTTCCATTTAATGAAATTGTAGTCTGTGGAATGCATTCGAATTTTAAATACTTTCGATTATTAAAGAAGTTAAATAATATTATTTTCAATAAAATTATCATTTGCAAGAGACATTCAATTCCGCTGTTTTGCCATCGACGTCAAATATTAAAATACTGTTTACATCGGATTTGAGGATATAGTATGTGCCAGAGAATTCATTTTTCCGCAAGGGAATTTTAATATAGAAATCGCGAGATAGTTCGAAGTAAATGGTCATGCATTTGTTAAGTGATATATGAGGGAGACGAAGTGGCCCATATACTTTGAAATAAAATATTTATTCATTTTGGCGCTCAAATTGGAGTATTTCTCTGTCCAGATGAGAGCATTTATATAAAATGTTCTGGAGCTGCCAATGTTTAGTGTTTAAGCCTCTACATTCTTTTATTTTTTTATTTCGCTTGCCACGAATCCTGTGTTGAACTGGGAAACCTTTCGTCTTTTTACTCAAATGACGTGTTCTACGATTTTCCTCTGGCTCCACATGCCACAACATCACATATATAAAAACTCGTATGTAGAATTATAATTTACCTTCACAGATTTAAAAATTTGTATTTGTTTGTTTTATGTTTTTTAAGCATCTTCGAAACAATATTTTTCAATTCTGACAAAGTCGAATTCTTTTCATATCGACCCAAACCCTTTAAAAAATGTATTACTTTAACAATGAAAATAAAGCCATAATTTTTTTTCAATTAGAAGTAAACACTATTTTTCTTTATATTTTTTAAACGTATAGTTGCAGAACGATCTCCAACATTTAAAAAAATGAACAAACAATGTCCTTATACTTTTATTTCTATCTTAATGGTACGTAGAAATTGAGTTTATATATTTCAGTATCTATAAAAATATAATATTTTAAAACATATGATGAAATTTTCATGATACGCTTAAAAAACATATTGTCTATTACACAAAAAGAGATGCTGATTTGAAAAAAAAACTAAATTTCAAAAAATTCATACAATAATATTCAAAAATAAATTTTAAAGGTATTACTAAACAAGCTTTTGATATCGATAGTTTTTTGATTTATTTCTTATATGATTTTTTCTGATTTTAAGTTTCAAATAAACGAAAAAAGGATCAAATTGTTGTTTAGTTGTTTTCTTTCAACTGAAAGAATGAATAATTTCACTTTGAAATATACAGTTCTAAAACTTTAAAATGTACGAAAAAAAAAATAATTTTTTCTCATTTATTTTTTTTAAATGACAGTGCTCTTATATCTTTCATTAAAAATTATAAACTGAGTTGATCGGTTTTTTTTTTAAGTCAAAAAATTCAATAATATAGGGGGATATAGAAATACAGAATTATTATGCCTACAGATTATTGGGATATTGGAATATTATTAGACAAATACCGGGGAGACATTGGATATATTTTTAAACTGCTAAAATAGAAAAAAAGCTGCCAAAACTTCTTAATCATATAATCATTTTTAAAACTTTACTGTTCTACTGCAAGAGAGTCATTGAAATTTTCTTGAAGACAGAAAAAAAATAGACTCATTACATTTATATTGTATTTGCTTTTAAAAAAAGAATGTATGGTAAATTTGAGAAGTAGATAGTTACTCTACATCAGCATTAATAAGCTGTGCATATTTTCGAACATTTATCAATACATGTATTCTAAATAGCTGCCATGATAAAATCAATTTATCATGACTTTTAAATTTCAAATTTTAAAATTGAAAGGTTATTGGCCTTATGTTTAATGTTTATTTTTGTATTCTCAATTCAATTTTATACCTATAATCAAGACCAACACTTAATGTATAGAAATTAAATTACAAACACACACACAAACGCATATATATATATATATACAGGGTTACTCTAAATTGTTTTTATAATAAAAGAGGGGTGATAGTACACATCAAGACAAACAATATTAAATAGGAAACTAAGGGTCCCAAACGTTTTCCAAAGGAGATAGCCGCCATTAAAGTTTAGGATCCAAAATTTCAAATAACCATAAAAATCGGAAAAATTGGTCTATTTATTCGACCCATTCGATTTGCAATTTTCACTGAAACTATTCTTTATATCGCTATTTTCTTGAAAATAAATTATAAAGGTAACTTTCGAAAAATAGAGGGGGCTTTAGACTTCGGAGTAACGAACAACAATTTTTAACCGTTGTATTTTTAATCTCTTTAAATTCTTTCAATGCTAGTTTTATTTTAAACCGCAAACGAATCGACCAATTTTTCCATTTTAGGTAGATTTCGTGTGAAATATTAGGTAGATTTCGTATGAAATACTACCTATTTCAATCGCACCAGTTTATATATATATATATATATATATATATATATATATATATATATATATATATATATATATATATATATATATATATATATATATATATATATACATATATATACATATATATACCACTTTTTTATGGACACAATAACTTCTATAATTCTTAACCAATCTAGACCAAACTGGTACATAAAATCAAAGGGGATAAAATCTCGGCTAAGTTCGTTAATGGACAAAATCGGACCAAGGGGGTCAGAAAAGAATGCGTTTTTGTGAAAACCGAAAAAACGCCATAACTTCTTAATTAAAGTAGATATCGAATCGGTTTAAAGTTTATATTACTTCTTAAAAATGGGCCATAAGTTTATGCATGACAGATTTTTGATAAATTCAGAAGTGGGCTCAAGGGGCGAAAAAAACAGGGGTTTTGAGAGAAACAAATCCTTAACTTCGTCAATTTTCAAGATATCAAGTCTAACTAAATTTTCTGTAAATGTTCTTAAAATTATATAAAACTTTTTTATTTACAAGTTTTTGATAGGACCAATTTTTCCGATGAAAAAATTAAAAAAGAAAAGAAAAAGGGCGATGAAAAAAGAGAAAAATCCATAAATCCGTCAATTTTTAAGATATCAAGTCTGATTAAATTTATTTTACATCTTCTCAAAAATATCTACAACTTTTATATTGACTTTTATATTGAGTTAAAGAAAATACCTCAAATCCAAACTGCTTATATTCTGACTCATTTTTAAATTCATTTTTGATTTTAAACGCATCCAAATGGTAGATCCTCTTATTTAGAAATTGTGTAAAGTGACGCATTGGTCAATTTTCTGGTAAAGACGGAATGTATTTCAAAAATGGCTACCAAAAAGTGTATTTTGAACAGAATTTTCGTAAATCATCGTGACTGAAAATTTAAGGAAGTATTCAAATAAGAAATTGCGTTTTTTTCTGACTCGTTTTTAAATCCATTTTTGCTCTCAAACGCATCCAATTTACAGATCCTCTTATTTAGGAACTATATAATGTGATACATTGATCGGTTTTCTGATAAAGACAGAATATATTTCGAAAAAGGCTACCAAAAAGGGTGTTTTGAACAGAATTCCCGAAGTCTTCGTAATTTGAAAATTTAAGGAAGTTTTCACATAGCAAATTGCGTTTTTCATGATTCGTTTTAAAAACCATTTTCGCTCTCAAACGTATCCAATTTACAGATCCTCTTATTTAGGAACTATATACTGTGTCGCATTGGCCAGTTTTTTGACAAAGAGAGAATGTATTTTTAAAAATGCTGTCAAAGTGAGTATTTCGCACAAAATTTTCCGATGCAATCATGATTAAAGGATAAAGGATATATTCAAACAACAAATCGGTTATTTTATGACTCATTTTTAAATTATATTTTTTCTCAAATGCATTCAACTGACAGTTTTTTGTTATTTAGGAACTGTATAATGTGCTGTTTTGGTCGATTTTTTAATAAGTTCGGAATTTATTTCAAAATATGTTGTCAAAATGGGCATTTGAGCTGAATTTTTCTTAAGATGATTCTGATAAAACCAGTTTTTGCAGAAAAACGAAATTGAAATTTTTTCATAAACGGCCAAGTGAAATTATTAAACTGGGTTTATCTCTAATTATTATTATTATTTTTTTTTTGTTGAAATGGACACTCTTCGAAATCTATCTTCGCCTATAGGCCCAGCCGACTGGGATTTTTTTATAATCATTTCAAATTTGAACCCTCTGAACGGAATTCAGTTTGTGCTACTTAACAACTCCCAACTATTCAGATCTCCTTTGGGAAACGTTTGGGACCCTTGGTTTCCTATTTAATATCGTTTGTCTTCATGTGTACTATCACCCCTCTTTTAATGTAAAAACAATTTTGAATCAACCTGTATATATAACGGTAATGATTTCGAAACCGGGTAAATATTTATCTTAAAAGAATTTCGTATGGAAATAATGTGTTAAATCCCTTTTTCCGTAAGGTGTTTGATATATTTTCTCACCATTTTAATAGGATTACATTTTAAGACTTCAAAGTTGAAATGTTGCAATTGTTAGCGAAGAGATTTTAGTGAGATTTCAAAGTGTTCTTAAAAAGATTTACAAGTATAAATCACATTGAAATGTCCGTCATAACATTTTTTAAAAGAGTATTTAACTTCACTACTGGAAAAGTAATAGCTTAATTTTGTAAAGTGATTTTATAATGTAAAAATGTTATGAAAAAATTAAAAAAAAGTAAAAATGTAAATGTTATGAAGTAGAAGTTTATGTGTCGGAAATCTAAATACAGTGTCATCGTTATTCATTCATTATCCTGTGTTACATGTTTTGAAGGGCCAAATATAATAAACCCATATCTTTTTAAGTATTTTTTCCAATTTCTGTGAAAAAATATAGCACTTCATATTAGTTATAAAATAGTGATACTGATAATACTGATTATCGTGTAATGGATTACAAATCAGTTCTCATTTTATCTTATACAATTTAATTGGATTAATCTACATTTAATTACAAGAAGATTCAGATTACATTTTAATTACATAATTCAATCAGCTTCAAATGTATTGCAAGATGATTCTGATTATTCTTTAATTATATAATTCCATTAACCTGTATTTGGTTAAAAAATGATTCTGATTACATTTAAAATTACACAATACTCTCGGCGAGCGTGTAATTGGTTATACGCAATTCTAATTACATCTTAAAAAATATATTTTTAATTAAATTTTAATTAAAAGTATTGCAAGTTTGCGTGAATTACGGTTGGTTTAGAATACAATTTTGTGAATATGCATTTTAATCAAATTTAAATTCTATGAAATGCATTTAAGTTAAATTTCAATAAATTAAGAATTAATTCTTATTGTAAAATTGATATAAAAGTTAATTGAATTCATTGCAAGATAATCCTAGTTACATTTCTGAGAATTTAACTAAGTTTATAAGTAACTAATTATAAGTTATCAAGTATTAATTTATAATGTTATTAAACTGTAGTAGAATTTTTTTAATGGAATTGTATATTTACTAATTATCTAAATATTTTTACGTAACGATCCATTTTACGACATTGTCGCTACTTTTTTTTTTTCAAAGATTTTTAATTCAGTCTTTAAAAATCTCCAGTACAGAGTCTGGTACAGTGTTTTTAATTTGCTCGTTGTTGAATAATGTGAAACAAACAATTTTGAATAACGTGAAACAAAAGATAAATCAATTTATTAATATCAATAAAATAAATACATTTCAATGCATTGTACAAATTCAATTAAAGTTATATATTTAACAGTAAACTAGAAAATTAAAAGTATTTTTTGCATGTGTAAATATATTTTACCAAATCAAAATTATATAAATAAATAAACTGAATTATAAAACAAACCTTTTAAAACCATATAATGGCATCATTTAAATTTCATATCATATCTTTTAAAACTTATATTTGAATTTATGAAAGGTGTGGATGATAAAGCATCAGTGATTGAAGTTTTATACATCTTTTAATGTTTTCACTCCACAATTGCTATTAGAAAAAGAACAAAAATAAAGTAGTGAAATAAATAATTCAAGTATATGCATTTGATTAGTTTCACGGTGTCACTCAAAATTTTATATCATTATTTTTTAAATCCATACCTAAAATTCTTAAAGCCACAAGATAAACTGCTGCGTCATTTAATTTTTTTATCATATCTTTAAAAACTTTTATTTTGAATTTCTGAGAAGTGTGGATGAAAAAGAATCAATGAATAAAGTTTTATAAAGGTTTTGATGTTGTCATTTTCAAAATGCTATTAGAATTAGAATAAAAATAAAAGGATGAAATAAATAATACAAATATATATTTTAAAATTAATTTCGTAGTGTCACTCAAAATTTGATATCATTATTTTTAAAATCCATATTTAAAATTTTTAGAGACATAAGATAAACTGCTGAGCCAAAAATTGGTAATCCGTTAAGGGTTTTTGTATGCTAGTACTTTTTTTTAGGTTAGTGATCAAATGATATATATATATATATATATATATATATATATATATATATGTGTGTGTGTGTGTGTATGTATATATGTATATATATATGTGTGTGTGTGTGTGTGTGTACTATGCTAATGAGATTTGATGCAGTATTTAAAATAAAATAATTGAAAAAATGGCATTTTCTTAATTTTTTTTAATAAGAAATACCCTATATTTCATAGGTTTTAATTCCAAAATATATGTAATTAAAAATAGCAGAAAATGAAGTCATTTCCTAGCAATTGCAACGAAAAGTTTCCTTTTTTTAAATTAAAATGCAAGTCTATTTTTAAGTCAGTTTTCAAATCCTAAATTACTTTCTAACGCATTTTGGAATTTACTTTCTTCACAAAAAATCTGCTCATTGCATTGTTAATCTTCAAAACGAGAAGTTTTTAAAAATAAGTTTTACATCCTAAAAAGTACACATTCGATGTTAAAATATATAAAATCTTTAAAAAAAATGGAGGATGAACTTATGTTATTCTTAATCTAGAGATCTTGTGGTTTAAGTAATTATATATAATGTATGTAATTTTTTGTAAATAACCTTAGGGTGGACGAAAACACAATACGAGTCAACCACTAATATCGGGTTTTTGGTTTACCAACCAACATATGATTTAGCAAAACTGATTGCATCTTAATATGAGAATAGCATTTTAACTAATTGTGGATTTTTAGCCGGGAACTCCAGGAGATGATTGTCTGTACTTCCGACTTCCGGTCGATAACATATGAAACAGTTTTTTTCGTTTTAAGAAATATAATAACTTTCGGTCTCATGCATTAAAATTCAACGAGAAATCTAAGATTCATATTTAAATGTGATAAAATATGTATTGTCAAAAAATTTCTTCTTTTTTTTACAGTACATTTTTTTACAGTACATTAGACATTTACAGTAATACCACGATAAATATAATGATCTTTTTAATGATCTCATTTAGCTCCTATTGAAGACAGTTTTTAAAAAGTCAAAGCTGTAGCAATTTATAATTCTTTTTGAAACGTATAACATGTCAAAAATATAAAATTAACCCTTTATCTACTGACTGTACTTATAAGTACCATTAAAATTAATTCTTATAAAATTCTTTTTATGCGTCAATTAGTTGTAATACAGCTCAGAATGAGTTAGAGATGCATTACTTTATCTTGTTACAAAAGCATTACTGGTTACAGAAAACCAAACTTTTTTAAAAGGATGATTTCTTTTGCCTGTGTATCTTTTCAGCTTTCTTGGCGCTGAGGGCGGGCAATGGGAATGTTTTAATTCGGAAATATTTATATATTTATACTGTAAGAACATCATATTTGTAGGTACATTTGTATGTCAATTTGTACATCATATTATAATTCTACAAAATATTAAGAAAACAATTTAAAATAAAAGATTTGAGTGGGGTTATATATATTGCACAAAATCCTTGTAAATTCAAATTTAATTAATCCTTCTAATATCCTTTAAAAAATATTTTAATTTAGTTAATGTAATTTACATAATATGCTTTAGAATGTAAAAAATTCATAATGAGGTAGATAAAGGGTTAATTAAGAATAAAAGGAGGCACAGGATAGAATCGAGCCGGTGCCTCTGCGTACATTGATTCAACATTCATCATACAATACATCGGTGCCACAGAAAATCTATACAAAGGTTATTTTTCCATCCGAAATAATTGAACTGTGTAAATTATTTCTATTATGAATCTAATTTTACACAAAATGAGAAAAAAATAAAGACTAGTTATGAAATGCAAAAATGTACAAAGGACCAATCCTAACAGCAGTAAATGACTAGCTGCGGCTATTCAAATATTTTAAAGAAGTTTTAAAATATGACGCTCTTTGGCTTAGTTATGGTGCGTCACAAAATTAAAAAGGAAAGGACACTTAATAATTTAAATATACAAATTCATCATATTTTATTGTACTAAAAAAATTTCAATATTTTTCAAATACAATCAAACCTCGTTAATACGAAAAAATTTAGCACGAACAGTTTCAATTTGTCCCGTCCAGTTTTATGTAATGTATTTATATTTGAGTAAGACAAACTACTTTTAAAGCAAATAAACAACAATAAAATAAATTCCGATTGAGTGATAGCGTTTACGCTATCAATCCAATACGGATAAGCTATTAAAACCAATGATAATGTATACTC
This sequence comes from Maratus speculifer, assembly GCA_964019185.1. Classification (NCBI taxonomy): domain Eukaryota; kingdom Metazoa; phylum Arthropoda; class Arachnida; order Araneae; family Salticidae; genus Maratus; species Maratus speculifer. The sequence continues at coordinate 159,744,376 of OZ025294.1, read as the reverse complement.
ACAATGTATTAAATCCAATATCAATACGGATAATGTATTGCATATTGGATTTGTATACATTCCTAACAATAATTAACACTAAAACAGCCGGAAATTCTACTCAAGTTTTATAAAAATATCTCCCACTGAAGTTTTTATTTAAAAGTATTAAATTGATCCATTTAACTTATTTATTCGTGGTGAATGTTTAAAATATTTTAGAAAGATGTTACAGATTCGAAACGAAATATTTTTATTTCGAACCGGTCAAAATGACAGCAATGGCGGACTTTTTGCTAAAAGTAATGTGACATAATCAGTAATTATTCAAAACAAACAAATTTCTATTTTCGAAGTTTCCAGGTGCTAATTAAATTTCGGACAGATAGAATTCAAAATTGCCTATCGTATTTTAATTCAGAAAGTAATGATTAAGATCGCTAATTTTGTTTATTTAGATAGTATGTTCCATAACGTAAAACAAACAATTTTTACACAGGATTAGCAATTTATTATTGATACAGTCTTTTTATATATTACTTTTACAATAAGTTATAAATGTTGCTAGGCAAATAATTAATGAGCTTAACTAAATTGGTTGAAAAGATTTTATCAGGATAAATTTATTTTTATCGAATATATTATTCATTACTTAAGTGGATGAAATAAAAAAGGGATTTATGTTTGGACTAGAAAATCATAATAAATGTAGAATGTATGTAATGTTTTACTTGAAACATCTTTCCTAAACGAAATTGTCAAATTTAAATAGAATGTTCCGATATAACCACACAAACCGACGGAAAGAGAATCCTGTTTATTACATAAAAGTTGTCATATTCAGCTAGGTGAGAAGGCCTACCGATTGGCTTAAGATCAACAAGCCCACCTACATAAAAGTTGTCAATCATAGCATGAAGATACATATTTTTCTAGAAAAAAGAAGAAAAATGTCAGTATGATCCCTATACACTTATAATTCATTGCTACTGACCAAACCAAAGATAAAATGTATATTACAATGCTTACAAAGGGAATGATTTATAACTCCTATGACTGTTGATAATTTTAAACAATAGCTTTTAAAGTAAGCAAAATGGCGACTGTTTTTTTAACATATTAGAAACACGTGAAACGTAGATGCCTTTTAAAATATTTCCCCTGTCATAAGCCTATTGGGCTCAATTTTATGTTTTTATTTCTTTTATTCTGATCAGTCATGGCAAACTCGTTTACCGGCGCGTTCCAAATTAAGCATTTTAAACTTAGCCGGTCCAAAGAAAGCAGATAATATTATTACCATAAAAAAATTATTAAATACTAAAATAAAATTAATAAATACCAAAAATGTAAATTTTCGTACTGCATACTTTCATTAGTTTAAATGTATCTTGTTCAAAAATAAAGGAAATAAAATAGTTTTCTAGCTTTATTTTAGCAAGAATGTACTAAAGTGTATCTATAAATGTGATATTTTATTTTAATCTTTTTACTCATAAGCACTTTCAATGTTTGTAAGGTTAAAAGGTTTTAGCAAAACCTTTACGCTATCTTTATGACAATTCCTTCCAATAACGCCCGCAGAAGCAAACACTTCATTATTACTTCTTACTAATCTTATTAATGCAACAGAAAATATAACGGAACGATGAATCTTTAATTTTTCATATATTATATTTGGTGTTTATATTCTTCTGCATAATATTTTGTCTGAATATTTAATAAGTATTATTTCCTTGACAATTCAGTTTATCTCAAGATTTTCTCGGCTGAAATAATGTTTTGAAAATTTATTTATCGTTGATTAATTATTCCTCAAGTTTTGAAATTGACTGATTTTCATATTAGATATATTATGCAAGATTATTCGGTATGTTCGAAAAATATATCTCAAAAGGAAATTGATTTATACGTAAAAGCTACATTAAAGAATATAAGACGATCAGCACAGAATTTAATGAAAATGTAACTTTCATTCATAATACCATTAATTTTTTTCTATATATATACGCAATTTATTTTTTCTATATACGCAAAAAAATCTCTATAGTGATATATTTTTACACTATATCGTTTCCAAATGTTTGTAAAATTTATTCGATTTCTCTCATTTTGATTTTGATATGCATACTTTCCAAACGATTGATAATTTAAATTTTATATTACATTATTAAGATCAGTATTCTGTGGAAAATATAAGTGTTTGCTAAAAACAGTTCATAATAATTGTCGAATATTACATAAATTTCCCCATATGAAACCCTTGAATATATATCTCTCTATTACCACTTTTGAAGATACTGTTGCTAGTTCATAACAAGCTTATGAAATACCGTAAACCGAGGCTACTTTTACACCCTGGGGTAGATCCATTTGTGACCTTGTAGGTCGACGAGTTTATTAATGTTTGTATATATTTATTCGCGTTTATTTATTTTATCAGGTCTACCTTTTCTTTCAGGTTTTAGGCGGTAAGTGAAAAATGGGGAGCTACGAAAAAACAACAGGGGTTTCAACATTATCGCAATTACAGTTAAGAAAATGCGACAATCACACTGGCAGCGGACAATATTGACAGTAGTAAAACATTATCTGTTCCAACATTAGAAATACTATATAACATTCTTGTTAATAAGTTTTTTGGAAAACATACCAGATTTGTGGACCTTCCGTCCATCGTTACTAATAAAGAAGAACAGTTAATTTAGAAGACCTTTAGAGTGGTGGCTGTTGTGTTTACTTTAGTGGGTGAGAAGAAGAGATGGGAGGAGAAACACTTGTTTATTTTGTTTTCTACCCACAATTAGGCCAAAGTGATCGTGAAAGTGACTAATACATTGTGAAGAATGGAGGCCGGCAAACGACCCAAACATGACCATCATTGCTTCATTTAAAATAATAGAGAAATCTTTATCGATGATGATAAAAATCAAGCACAAAATTATAAAAATATAAAATTAAAAAAAGTAAAAGTTACACCTGTGAGGTCCTTGGCTTTTGAAGAACAATTAATCCAGACTCATGCACAGGAATTAAAACGTAGACAGATTTTTGAAGATGAATATTTTTATTTCATGAAAACTTATTTATTTTTCACGACTATAAATATTTCTTCACAGATATGTATTTCTTTGCACTCGTACATATTAATCATGTACTCTATAGAAACAATTTCACAACAGATGATAATTATAAAATTGATATCTTCTAAAAAAAAACATTCTCTTTCATAACACATTTTATATGTCTTGACAGTATGGATTAGAAAAATTTCTCATGATATGACAAAAAAAGATAATATTATTTTTCTTTCTAAACATCAATCAACGATACGTACTTTTAAATATATTTATATCAGACGAAAATTTTTCATAGAGATGTACAATATTTTCCTTTGGAACGCCCCGTGATATTTCAAAATTTATATATAATGTTGGGCCAAATAATGATATAATGAAATAATTACTTTAGGAATGAAAAAACTCATGTCGTGGATGAGAATGTCGACCTCCGCATGTTTCCTTCAGAGGGGTAAGAAAAAACACAAAGTAAAGATATTTGATGAACAAGATATGGAGAAAAATGATGATATAATCTTACGTAACATCTGTAACCAGGAAGAAGTAACACTCAGAATCATTTTCTGGATGCATAGGAATGATGTCTTGCTACTCGCCGCCTTAAAAAATCAATTTTTCGAACACTCCTAGGGTGGACATTTTTAAGAATCAACACCTGTTCCATCTAACTGTATCGGGGAGCACCCTTTGCCCCGGAATTCCACTAAAAATCTCAGATCAACCAGCCGCATCCATTACGGCAGGAGTCTAACAGCGCAACTGACGGTGGGCGAGAGCCCGGAGGGAAAAAAAAAGGAAGGGTTACTATAAATCCGAAAGGCGCCAACTTGGCAGCGAGCGAAAGAGGGGGGCGATGAAGAAATAAGCCAAGTTACGATGCAAAGAATGGATAAATATGAATTTAATACGAACAGAATTGATAAACACGTAAAGAAGGGAGGCCAAAGCAGGTGGCCATGCACTCAATGGCTTAAAATACGTCACCTGCGGAAACTAATTTGATAGGCTAAGGGGGGTGTCCGAATAAACGGAAGTTCCACCCATAGAACAAGCCAGAATGTTCTCGAAGGATCTCCAAACCGGAAGGAATGACTTCGAACAGGATTTTACCGGCTTGGAACATTCGAAAGCTAAGTAAGAAAGAAAACATTACAGGCGACGAAAAGAAAAGAAACGAAATCGAAATAAAATTTAAATTGAGAACATTAATAAAAAGGAGGTAATAAGAAATAAAATGGCTAATAAAAATGAATTAAACTAAACATATGGGGGGGTTATCGAGTAACCACCACATATTACCCAGGGTCCCCCAAAAGAAAATATTGCTGAGATGACAAAAAAAATGAACAATTTTTTCATCGAGACAATATTTTCTGACATATGTACAAATATACTAAATAATTACACAAAATAAATGTATCAGAAATAGTTATAGGAATATAAATAACTGTTTTACATGCTGTTCAAATAATAAAAAAAATACTTATTGTTATAATAGTAATCCTTATATGTTAACATGGAAGGTATACAAAATTTTCTTCCAGAAGTATCTATCATATATAAAAAAATTTAAAGTCTATGTCTATGTGCAAAACAACAGTCCTTAAGTTTGACGAGTCTCTTGTTAGGCTGTGCAAAATGCACTAGAATGCTTTAGCATAAATCAAAATATTGGATTATACAATAATATGTATATTAATATTCTTAGGTGTCAACAAAATGAAACATACTGTAACTGTATATGAATCATACAATAACTATATATAAAATATATGGTTTCAAATAACACATGATAAATTGAATGAATTTGTAAGTTGACAATTGAACAAAAATATATATATATATAAATGGTGCAGAGAGATTAATTAGGCTCTCATAAAAAAATTTACTTATATCACCATATAGCCTTTTAAACTTTCAATAAATCTTAAATGAATAACTTTAGCATTATTCAATAACACATTTTTACAGAAAATAAAATAATAAGTTGCAAAAGAATGGCATATGTTAGATTGGTAGCAAAAGTATAATGTTATATTTCAATAAAAATATCTTCAAAATGAATATAACAATTTTCACAGAGAGAATCTTTACACTCTCATAAAGGAATATTCTTGAACACTTTCAATATAGATTGACAATAATTGCATAAATACTTTTAATACTATAATTCATTCAAAATAAACATAAAACATAAGATGTTTAATATTCTGAAAAAGGAAGAAATTTATATGAATATGTCAACCTACAAACAAAAATCAATTATGTCAAAATTTCTATATAGAAGATATCTAGAACATATTTACTTGTAATTTTCAAACATTTAAAAAAAAAAAATTAAGTAAGTGATCACTTTTGCATTTGTCATATATCAAGTATTTGCTTTATATAAATATATATAATGACTCATTCAACATCTTTGGATCCAAAGTATAAACACTCAAAAGTATACAAAAAAAATATTATATACTACTTATGGTGAGTCATTCACTTTCTATATTTCACCAAGAAGAGAAGAAATATTAGTATATATAAGTTTATCATGCACTTTCTTTTCTTTTTTTTTTATCAATAGAGGTTAAATGTTAAAGCATGCATGCATTGTAAAGAGAAGTCACAATAGAGAAAGTAATTTGAGGAGTACTCCAATTTATGTTTACCCTATATTAATTACAATTTCACCTTTCATATTAGAATACACATTTGTCAAAAATAACTTTAAATAATGACATAATATTATAACGAGAATATAAAAAAGACAAATTCTTTCTCAATTTCAGCACCAACTATTGTAATTAAAGACTTTATAAGATTTAAAAGTATGGCATACATGAGATTATATATCTATTGTAATAATTATGAGTTAGAGATAAATGCATTAAATAATAAAACTATTGAAAACCATACATACATCATGAGGATGACTGTTGTATTGTATCAGGGAGAAGAAGACTTACATAATGAAGAAAAAAATAATAACAGCTGCCTGCAGCTTGGAGAAAAGAAAAAAAATTACATAGCGATTCTTCTTACTGAAATATCAGTCTGGCTAGCATCGACTGATTATACTACAAAGCAATAGTCATCCTGAAAAAGGAAAAAGAAGGTTAGTTTATTTCTTATACAGTTTATGATTGCGAGGGCGAAGATCATAATTTTTATATTGAGTAGACTTGTTTTTAATACCAGTATGAGTGCTATCAGGAGGAGCTTGTGACAGTACTGATTTACTTGAACAAGAAGATGTTTGTTGTGACTTAGAAGAAGAAAGAATTTGAGGAGATGTGTTACATGCAGCATCATGATTTGAAACTTGGGTAGGAGAGTGTTGTCTCATAGGAGTAGACGATGCATTATCAACAGCTGATTGATCATGTGATGCATTTTTAGAAGAAACTGAAGGATGTTGCAGTGCTTCATTTCTCTTTTGAAGCTTCAAGATTCGATTAGTGTGAATCAACATAGGGGAAGCATGACTATTATTGGAATCTTGAATTTGAATGAGCACAGGAGAAATTATTTTCTTCACCACATATGGGCCTTGTATTTTTTTGTTAAACACAGTGGGAAATTTTACGTAAACAATGTCATTAACATTGATGTTGGAAAACTTTAATTTTTCTCTGGATTTTTGGTACACCTTTTGTCTGGACGATTCGTTATTCTTGTAAGCTTGATAGTATATTTTTTCAATAACATCCATCAATTTATGAATTTCATATGCAGTATTGAGAATTTTCCATGAAACTTGAGTTTTATAATTGGAATAAATGTCGTTTATTTCTCTTCCAAAATGAAGAAGATTTGGAGTGAATTTTGTGGCTGGATGAGGTGTAGCATTATATATGGATTGGTGAATTTTTAGAGCAGTTGGTATATCACATCCTTGTGAAGCCATTGTATTCACAGACGATTTTATTTGAGAACTGACTCGTTCACTTAATCCGTTGGCCTGGGGATGGGCTACAGAACTGTGTTCTAATTTAATGCCAAGCTTTTTATTAAAGAAAGAAAACATGTCACTAGTAAATTGAGAGCCATGATCAGTGAGCGTTAATTCAGGTTTTCCATGAGTGGAAATGTAATGTAATAAAGCTTTTGTAACAGACTCAGCGCTGATATTATTCAAGGCATATAATTCTAAATGACGAGAAAAATGGTCTATCATGGTCAACACATATTGACGATTTCTCAATGGGCCGAGTAAATCCATAGAGACTTTTTGATTGGGAGCTGTTGGGAGTGGTGCAGGTAAGTATGGAGCAGTGTTTTTTTTATGGTTCTTATTTACTAAACAAATTTCACAAGAGTTGACATAATTAATGGTATCTGAAACAAGGGTTTTCCAGGTAAATCTTTTCTTTAAATTAACAATGGTTTTATGAATTCCAGTATGAGTAATATGAGCAATTCTTAAGGCTTTTGCTCTAAGTGACACAGGTAAAACAGCTTTGTGTAGCTCGATATCTTCTGAAGAGAAATGACCATTATAGCAAAGTAACTCATTACTTGGATTAATATAGTAGCCATTTAAACTTTTAGATTTCTTATTATTTTTAAGATCTTCATAAATTTGTTTGATTTTTGTGTCCTTTTGTTGTTCAGAGAAGATGGTGTGATCAAGAATTTCTAATAATGGATCTTGGTTATTATCATTATTAGGAGGTGAAGAATCACTCTGAAGATGACATGTGTGGTGTATTTTGTCAACTAAACCACATGGAAAGTGAGGAATGTCATTATGTAAATCATTTTGATTATCAACAATAGGTAAAGGTTCTTGTGAAGAAATAAGATCTGGATTATTATTGAGATCTTCAGTAGGAATGTGAGGAGTTCTACTCAGAAAATCTGCTAAGACATTTTCTTTGCCTGGAACATGTTGGAATGTGTACGAGTATTCTGACAGTTCTAACATCCAACGAGTAGTAATATCAGCAGGTGATGTAGCTTTTTTATAATTATTAAGTGGCTTTGCATCAGACAATAGAATAAAGGGTCGACCAAAAATATAGTATTTAAAAGCAGTTATGCCTTTGTAAATGGCATAAAGTTCCAATTTGATGGCAGGGTAGTGTCTTTCTGATTGAGATAGAGTTTTGGAATAATAGGAGATAGGTTTTAGTTCACCATCAAATTTCTGCATAAGAACAGCTGATATTGCTGTTTTTGAGGCATCTGTATTAACATAGAACGTTTCATTCCAGTTAGGAAGATTAAGCATAGGTTTCTGAAAAAATATGTTTTGTAATTTTTTAAATGCATTTTCCTGCTCAGTTTTCCAAGAAAATTTATTTTTAGGTTTGGTGACTTCGATGAGAGGAGTAATCAATTTAGCAAAATTTGGAATAATTGACCTATAAAATGAACACAAACCGATAAAACTTTTCGTTTGCCTCTTGGTTTTAGGCGTTGGAAAAGAAGTGATTTTTAAAATATTACTTGTAATAGGAAGAATTTTATGATCTGTGAGTTGGAATCCTAAAAAGTTAATGCTTGTTTGCATGAAAGTACACTTTTCAGGAGACAAGGTAATGTTGTTAGCAATAAGAGTGTCTAATAGCTTTGTGAGCTTCATGGACATTTCTTCAAATGAATTAGCACCCACTACAATATCGTCTTGATATGCATAACAGGAATCAATTTGAGATAATTGAATAACAGAGTCGATTAATTGTTGGAAAGTGCTGGCGGCCGTCTTCAGGCCAAATACTAGACGTAAATAGGTAAAAATTCCCCATGGAGTAGTAAAACTAAGCTTATCTTGCATATCTTTAGGTACAGCAATCTGCCAATATGCAGAGGGTAAGTCAAGAGTGGTATAATATTTAAATTTTGACAACTGTACCAATAGATTTTGAATTCTAGGAAGAGGATATGATGATGGGATTATAATCGAATTTAACAATCTTAAATCAAGAGCCAAACGATACTTTTGAGGCTTAGACATATCAGTTCTCTTCTTTTTAACAAGAAGCATGGGACATGCCCAAGATGAATTTGATCTCTCAATAATGCCGGCGTTTAACATTTGATTAATTTGGTCAAGAGCTTCTTGCTCAAGTGCCTGTGGCACAGGAAAAGGTAGCGTTTTGACTGGATGAGAATTTAGCATTGTAAATTGAGGATTGACCAGGTCCGTATGACCTAAAGTGTCAAGAGATTTTGAAAAAGCTAAAGCTTTACTACATAATAATTTTGTTAAAGATTCCTTTTCATGAGGAGGTAAATGTTTAAGATCAAAGTCATTTGGAGACAGTTCTTGAATTCGTTTTCTTTTAATTTCTTCAGATGGTAAAATTAAATTACAATAATCGCTCTCAAAATCCAAATCAAAAGAGTATTCCTCAATATCTTTCTCATCTACATTGATACATTCGCCAATAATTGAATTTTTATTTAAATGAATATCCAGCTTTGATATATTCTGACATACAACCAAAAATAAATCATTTTGAATTGAAGAATTTGAGTGCAATGATTCATGTAACACAAGACCTTTATTTTTTAAATTGGGTTTGAAAATAAAATATTCAGATGGAGGATTGAGATACTTAACATGTAAATAAACAAACGAATTAGGAGGAATTAATTCTCTATTAAGTAATTGTACCATGTTGGAATTCACCAAGACTTTATTACCATAATTTAAATGAGTTTGCTTTTCACCAACATAGCTACCATCATTAGTATTCTGAGATGAGAAATTCTTGCCAGGAATATTATTATCATTAGATACATAGTTTACCACATTACCATAATCAGTTGGAAAATAATAAGTAAAATTACCATCAATATAAGGATTATGAAAATTCATAGCAGAATGAGCTATATTATTTGTAAACAAACCATTATTTTGAACATTATAATTATAAGGATAGGTTGTATAATTGTTGACTAATTGTAAATTTGTGTCATCATAATTTGCACATATATTATCAGAATAAATACCATTACTTAGATTATTTGACATAGAATCTTCATAACAAGGCATCTTGTGTACATCTAAAGAATATGGTACACTTGAATTAACATAATTATATTCAGAATTCATAAAATAGCAAGTAGGAGATTCATTATAACTTTGAAAAGGAATGTGTTTATCTTTAATTAAAATAGACTTAAAACTTGGAGAAATAGTAATAGAATGCTTGTTAATAAATTCAAATCCAAGTATGGCTTGAAAATGAACATTTTGTATCTTTGTAAGGTAAAAAACATGATGAAAAAAAAATTTATCAATTTTAAATGCTACTTCTATGCATCCTTTGAAGAAAACCTTAGAATTTATGGTAGACACCGATACATTCCTGGCTAAAAATTTGTAATGAAGCCTGGATTTAATGCTATTAAAGCATTCTTCATCCAAGAGAGACAAACTTGATCCCGTATCTATTAACGCTGAAATTTCATTATGTTGAATGTTTATGAGTATGCATGGAAGAACATATGAATTATTAAATGAGCTGCAGATGACATGTCTTTCTTGTACATCATCATCAATTTCAAGATTTTGTTTAGATGTCAAAGAATTATGTGAACAGGAAGATTTGTTAAATTTAGATGTCATAGGAGAAGTTTGGACAGCTGTGGATGACACTAAAGTAATTGAAGAGCGTTTGTCAAATTGTTGATGTTTGTTGTTGTTGTCAAAGTGTACTGACCCTGAATGAGAATTACGGGAGAGAAGGCGGTCAGTAGAACCAGTCTCCCTTATCTGTTTAAATGATAAACATTGTTGTTATTTTCAGAAGAAGAGGTGTGGCTTTTCCTTCTGTGAGGGTGAGACGAAATTTGAGTTGAAGAGTTTTGGTTAGACGAATTAATAATATTTTTAAATTTGTAACATGTATCCATACGATGATTGAATTTCCCACAGAACGCACACTGCACAACATCTCGTCTGTGATAAAAGGATGTAGAATTTTTTTTGTGAGAAAACTTATCAAAGGTGGGTTGATAAGGACGTTTCCGGTAAAAATTACGTTGATGAAAATTATTGTTACGTTTATTTGTAGCCTCTTGTCTCGGTGGAGAAGGCGAAAATGTTCTAGTTTTTCTTTGAAAATTACGAGAAGCATGAGATTTGTCCTTTTGAGTTTGTAAAGGAGAGTAGTTGGCTCGAGAATTGTGATAAACTTTATCCTTCGTATGCTTTATAGGGGTTTTATGAAGAACATTATTAGAAGCAATAGAATTATCATGGACTTTTTCAGTATCCAAACAATAGGCTTGATTAAAATTCTCATAAGATTTTTTAGGGGGAGAGTCATAAATGTCTTGAAGAAAATTTGCTCGTTCAAGAGCTAACTCGAAAGATGTAATATTTTCTTCTAAAATTTTGCGTTTGATTTGTTTAGGCAAAGCCTCAAGAAAATGAGTGAACTTTAATGAATTGAGAGCAGAAAGATCCAATTTTGAGTAAGCAAGTCGAAGTTGTTTATCCAATCGAAAAGCAAAATTTTTAACCGATTCATTTGAATCTAAACTTAAGTTCTGTAAGGATTTGAGAGAAACAGACTTTTTTGTGGGTAAGAAATAGTCTATAAATGCTTTTCGAATTTCATTAAAGTCAGAGTTCTTGAACTGAGACTGAGTTTCAAGAAAGAAGAGTAAGGCAGTGCCTTCAAGTTTTGATTTAAAGAGAACAAAAAGTTCCTTGTCTGTAAAGTTATTTAGTTCTTGTATGTCAGATAATTGATCGAAGAAGAATTCTACAGTCTGAGGGTTACCGTCGAAGGGTTGGATTGCAACATTTAACTTGGCTTTTGGTGGCATGATGAAAAAATTAATATAAGAGCTCAATATATGACATGATAAATTTGGTTATTGGTTGGTCTTGTGATGAATAATATATATATAAATTGACCCGTTATTTAAAATATTGATGACTTTCATATACGTCATAAACCATTTTTATATGTTAAAAAAAAGGAAGAAAACGTATACTAACATATTAGTATGATATGAAGAATATAAGACCCAAAAATTTTATGTAAAAATATATATATAATATGGCTCAAAACATATATTATTAGATGTATGACAAGAAAAATAATTTATCTTAGCGTGAAGAATAATTTTTACAAGCACCTCCGTTAAATAATGTATATATATTAGTTGCAAATTATACCAAGGCAAGAAAAATATATGGATAAATTATGTTATATATATGATGCACTGCTCCAGAAAACAAAAATATTATTTCAGAATAGAATCAATATATATTACAATTAATTACTGCACCACTCTCAATAACATATAATTATAAAATATTAATCATTGCATGAAGAAATAATTTTAATAATGAAGATATAACTGAAGATAATGACGACAATATATATATATATATAAGGAAAATACGATGGTAGCAAAGGAAAAAAAACGGATGGTCATGGAATGTTGGACACGCTTTGGTCGCTGCACCAAAGAAAATAAGAAACTGTTGTGTTTACTTTAGTGGGTGAGAAGAAGAGATGGGAGGAGAAACACTTGTTTATTTTGTTTTCTACCCACAATTAGGCCAAAGTGATCGTGAAAGTGACTAATACATTGTGAAGAATGGAGGCCGGCAAACGACCCAAACATGACCATCATTGCTTCATTTAAAATAATAGAGAAATCTTTATCGATGATGATAAAAATCAAGCACAAAATTATAAAAATATAAAATTAAAAAAAGTAAAAGTTACCTGTGAGGTCCTTGGCTTTTGAAGAACAATTAATCCAGACTCATGCACAGGAATTAAAACGTAGACAGATTTTTGAAGATGAATATTTTTATTTCATGAAAACTTATTTATTTTTCACGACTATAAATATTTCTTCACAGATATGTATTTCTTTGCACTCGTACATATTAATCATGTACTCTATAGAAACAATTTCACAACAGATGATAATTATAAAATTGATATCTTCTAAAAAACAACATTCTCTTTCATAACACATTTTATATGTCTTGACAGTATGGATTAGAAAAATTTCTCATGATATGACAAAAAAAGATAATATTATTTTTCTTTCTAAACATCAATCAACGATACGTACTTTTAAATATATTTATATCAGACGAAAATTTTTCATAGAGATGTACAATATTTTCCTTTGGAACGCCCCTTGATATTTCAAAATTTATATATAATGTTGGGCCAAATAATGATATAATGAAATAATTACTTTAGGAATGAAAAAACTCATGTCGTGGATGAGAATGTCGACCTCCGCATGTTTCCTTCAGAGGGGTAAGAAAAAAACACAAAGTAGAGATATTTGATGAACAAGATATGGAGAAAAATGATGATATAATCTTACGTAACATCTGTAACCAGGAAGAAGTAACACTCAGAATCATTTTCTGGATGCATAGGAATGATGTCTTGCTACTCGCCGCCTTAAAAAATCAATTTTTCGAACACTCCTAGGGTGGACATTTTTAAGAATCAACACCTGTTCCATCTAACTGTATCGGGGAGCACCCTTTGCCCCGGAATTCCACTAAAAATCTCAGATCAACCAGCCGCATCCATTACGGCAGGAGTCTAACAGCGCAACTGACGGTGGGCGAGAGCCCGGAGGGAAAAAAAAGGAAGGGTTACTATAAATCCGAAAGGCGCCAACTTGGCAGCGAGCGAAAGAGGGGGGCGATGAAGAAATAAGCCAAGTTACGATGCAAAGAATGGATAAATATGAATTTAATACGAACAGAATTGATAAACACGTAAAGAAGGGAGGCCAAAGCAGGTGGCCATGCACTCAATGGCTTAAAATACGTCACCTGCGGAAACTAATTTGATAGGCTAAGGGGGGTGTCCGAATAAACGGAAGTTCCACCCATAGAACAAGCCAGAATGTTCTCGAAGGATCTCCAAACCGGAAGGAATGACTTCGAACAGGATTTTACCGGCTTGGAACATTCGAAAGCTAAGTAAGAAAGAAAACATTACAGGCGACGAAAAGAAAAGAAACGAAATCGAAATAAAATTTAAATTGAGAACATTAATAAAAAGGAGGTAATAAGAAATAAAATGGCTAATAAAAATGAATTAAACTAAACATATGGGGGGGTTATCGAGTAACCACCACAGTGGCTGATTGGAAGTTTTCCTTAAATAAGTATGTTGTGGAGATGGTAATTAAAAAATACCTTAACCTGCAGAAAATAAATATCCTTATACTAACTAGGAATACTCCATATGATATCTCCCTATGATTAATGTTTCCATCCAATGAAAAAAATCATTGGGAAATCATTTTTTTCTCTGTAAATCGTAACATTTAATCGTTAAAATTACCCCACGTAATCTCTTTTTAAAATTTTACATCGGTATCTGAGCTAATGTTTTTATAAATTGGCTACTGCGAAAATTTAAAACAGATATGTAGCTACATTGTAACTGTCAATACTTTATCAACAAATATAAGTAATTTATCATCCTATAAAAATATAAAAGCAGATCAGATCTCAAAGTACCTCATTTTTCTTCGATGCATGCCCTCTTACATATTCTAACACAACTGACTGCAGAACGGAGTGTCTCATCGATACATTTCTTAAATAATTTTACTTTCAGACTATCCGAACTTTAATAAGAAGTACCAAGAGCTTTGCCTCCAAAATTCCCCAAATGAAAAAAACTTTTGGATTGATGTTGTACATGATGTTGGATTGCTGTTGTTGTGAGTTAGCAGGATATTCAGAAAGAAATGATGTCGATATTTACTACCCTAAGCCATTTTAGTTATCTTGACATGTGAAAAGATGGTGCAGAATTTCGATGGAACTAACAATTTTGCCAGAAAATGTTTTTGGTCGAAAATATTGAGCGCTTTCTGCATAATCTTGTCCTGGTTGCATTGTCTATTGTTTTTGACATCGTACCGTGTATCACAAATACGAACACAATTTTGCCTTCCCCACACCATCAAGGATTTTCGATGAGTGGATATTTAAAAATGTCTCCCCCATGAATTTGTAATTGTAACATAATGTGACAAAATTCGGTCGTTTTTCTTATTGAATTCGTGCTCAATAGAGAATGGATTTTTATTTGACTAAAGAGAAACACACGATGCGTGCAACAGCGAGGCCCATTAGCAAAGCTCTGCGTTTCTTTAATTGTTGCTGTTTCATCTCGTCGGCAAATGAGCTGCTTAAAATTAAATCTTTTTTAAGTCCAAAAATTTTTAACGATGTTTCGATTTGATTTTTTATTAGTTTTTGATCCCGTTCCTTTTTATGCTTGAGTCGCATTTGATTCTTTAGCAAGTGATTTCAATGTTATTATTGGAATGAGCTGATCGTGATATTCCGTTCGTCCTTTTTTTTCACAAAGGTAGTCTTGAGTTTCTCTAGTGCTTCATAATGCTTGAGACAATTGATAAATTCCTTATAGCAATCTCAATTACAAATTTCTTGTCTTGAGCCTTTTGCATAACTAGCGATCCCCTTGTTCCGTGACCAATTATTACGTATAAAAAAGCATACTTTTCTTACCATGAATAGATAAAAGTAAGTTAAAATAACAAGAAAACTCACTAAAATTCAAAATGTAAATACACTACACTGAAATGCATAAAAATTATAAAAAAGACATCTAAAACATTTCCCGCACAATGTATACCTCAAACTCATTTTGAAATATTTTTTATCTTTACCTAAATTTTTAAAATATCTTTTGCTTAAAAAACAATATTTGGGCAGTTTTCTTGAAGGCAAAATTGCAAATTAAACCTGTTTTCAGACAAATGCTTTTCAACAGATCTTTGTATTTAATTTATTTATTTATTGTTTGTGCTGAAATTAAATGTGAAATGATTAAAAGAAAGACGAGTTCCTTTTTGAGTTATTTGTAATAACTTCTCATCGAAGAAAATTGTTTCCGAGATCCCTTTTTGTATGTTTCGAATGCTTATATTTCTTTTCCATTTTCTTTTCCGTTTTCCCTTAGAAATATTACACTACCGTTGCTTATTGACATAAAAAAAAGCTAATTTAAATCTTCAGCCTGTAGAATAAATCTTTTTATATCAAGCAAATCTCAATGGATATTTCAGATAGTTCTTGAGAGAGCCCAATTATAATGTTTTGTGTTTTTGGTGAGCCTTTTTGTTCTTTAATAAGTAACTATATCAGAATTTTTGTATAAGATAAAACAAAAATTCAATCACAATGAACTCTATACAATTACTGCATTTTTTTATAAACTAGTTTTCTTTTATTTTCCTGTAAATATATTTGAAATACGTGGTGCCAACTTATATGGTCTCGTGGGGCCCCATCAGATAATTTGATTTAATTTGATTGTGGGCATCTTCAATTACTTCTGTCCAATTAGTATGTGTCCTTATTGCGGTTGGCGTGACACTTTTTTACGAAGCCGTTATGACCATTGATAGTGTTCGCCAATCAGATACTTCAGGCCAAGACTAACTTAGCCGTAAGCTAAGTTGTGTGTTTGTTGGGTATGTTTTTTTCGTAAATAAATTGATTAAACCAAATTTTACTTATTTTATGCATGTATTATGTTAGTCCGGGGCAGTGATTTTAATATGCGTTGTTACGTAGGATTGAAAATTTCGTTGAATGCAAACCTAGGAAGAAGAAAACAGCCCCCCCCCCACCCCCGGTATAAAAACTACGTTAAGTCTGGCCAAGTGAGTTTTCAGAAAAAAAGTAATGTCTTGGTCCTGGGACCAGAATACAGATTTTTTAAGAGCCTCTACAAGACGATAAAAAGTCTGAATTTGTGAGAGCTAGATTTATTGATTATTTTGTATTAGTTTTGTTTCGGCGAATTTGAAAAAAAAAATATTTACTTTTGAAAATAAGATTTTTTTAAAAAATATATCATTTTTTAATAAATATTTTTAATAGTTTAAAAATTAACATTGAAAAAAAACCCTGGAACAAAATTAAAATCAGATTTTGATCGTTAATTGTATGGAAAGAAATTGAAATCCGATAACTAATGTTTCGAGTTATAACTATTTTTAATTATCCCACTTAAACCAGTACTACCTGTTTGAAATTTTTTTAAATTTTATAAGAAATTTTAGGATGTGATTTTCTTAGGAAAATATATGCCTAACCATCACAAATAAAGAATAAAAAATCAAGATTCTAACTCAAAAGATAGATTTTTTACATTTTTCCTAGACCTGTTTAAGTAACGTTGTTTCTTGAATTGCGCGTATTTCAATTTTTGTCCAATCCCTTAAAACCTGATGAATTATATAAACAGATATAACTGTGAGAGTTTTGAAGATATGAAGATGCAATTTTTTGTGTCTAATTCAGGACTGGATATAGAAAGTTTTCCTAATTGGAATTCTTATCCTACGAGGGCCGTATAAAAATTTAATTTTCGTATATTTTTCAAATAGAACCCCATGACGTTGCAACTTATCTTATCAAAAATTTCACCTTTTTTATGAATTTTTGGAATTGGAAGAGTGGGTGTAGGGGCAATATTTAAGGAGATAGTCTATTGTTTTGATATTTATAACTCATCCTGTATATATATATATATATATATATATGTGTGTGTGTGTGTGTATGATATCTCTAGAAATTCTGCATAGTATTGTTTTATTAATTAGCGAATGCTATTCCCTCTTTAAATACAAAAAGAAGTATGCAAAAATTCCAGTAGGTTGACTTTTTTTAACACTAGAACCGCCATTAGGGGTCAAAATGACCCATGCCAGAATGATAATAGTCGATTCGAACCAGGATTTTCTTCATAAGATATGTTAAATATACGCAGCACAAAAATACACAAATCAAATTAGTTAAATAGTTTAAAATTAAAATTCTGTTGCGAAACACTTTTTATAAAACTTTAGTAAAATACCCGGCTGTTTTAGTGTAAAATAAAAAAAGCAGTCATTTAATAATGAGAGAATAAACACTTCAAGATGAAGTGTCTCCGAAATTTCAACAACTGTTATTGCTAACTTAAATTTACACTGCAACACAATATAAATATAAAATATTTGTTTTAAAATACTTTCTTTTAATATTATGTAATACACATATTGTTCTAACATTTCGGAGTGATGAACACTAATTGAAAAATGAATAGTTGCAAAACGCTAGCAATTTGCTATTGACTTTTTTTAAAATAGAAAAATATGCCTGAAAACTAGTTTCACGTTTTCGTTAATGAGTCCATATTTGAGATTTAAAACTTTCGAAATACTAATAACAGGTAACGATATGATATACTTAACACAGCTAAAGTAAAATTTTAATAAAGTAAATGTTCAATCTTCTGTAAAAGCTTATTTCGGTCTTTTCACCGAAAACTAATTTACTGATTTTGCTGAGTTCAATAACTTATTTTTAGGAAACGGCTGGATATGAACAATAAAAATTACAGAACTATTTAAAAAATGAATGCTAGTTTAAAATACAGAAATTTTATTTTAAAATATTAACGACTGCATGAATTTAAATTAGAAACTCTTCTAGGTATGAAAAAAGTAATATAACGAATGTTTGAATCTATTATAGTAATCATATATAATACAATCGTGATATAATTTTTTATTTTCTTCATGTTTAAATTAGGCATTTTTTTATTTTCGTCTCAGTAGTATTACTTATTTTTCTTATTTTTAATTCATTTACAATATCCCACTATATATCTATCAATAATAACGTAGATGTAATGTATACATCTAATTCAATTGATAGCTATGGTTATCAAACATACATAAAATTTTAAATTTTTTGACTTGTTATCAGTACTGCGAAGTCGGTAGCGAAATAGCCTAACACAGACTCAGATTCCGACTCCGGGATAATTTAACGTATCCGAATCCAGTCTTGTTGATGTAATAGTGTTGCCTATTGATTAAAACAATTATACAATAAAATGGGGGAGGAAGGCTAAAATTTCACTATTTTAGTAGTGATTCGCTTTTTGGGCTTTAAAACTGTATAGAAAAAATATATTTTCAACTTCATCAATTTTACAATTTCGTTTTCGGAAAAAAATCCAGCAATAGAAGTCTTAAAAATACAAAATGAAATTTTGCTTTTTCGGATCTCTGGACTGAAAAGCAGAAAGCGAAATCGTTACAATATGATTGTTATATTTTGCTGTCACTCAAAACAATATTTACCGAAAGCAGGAAAAAGAAAAAAAGGATTTTAAAAAGTTATTTCGGATGGAACTCGAATTCTACAGATTCTAATGAAAAAAATGTAAAAAATGTACATTTTTTGAATTAATTTTACAGTTTCGGACATATTTTGGGTTTTTCAAACTTGAAAAATCCTAAATTCAAAACGTGAAAGACAAGGAAATTTCACTATTTTATCGTTATTTTTAGTACTACTGAAAGAATTACAATTTCATCTTATTTTGATTCTTGTGCGCAAAATTAAATAAATAAAGGAATTATGTTTACGAATTTTGACTTTTGGCCATACAGACCGGAATATTTTGAAGGCAAAAAATCCCTGTCGGCTGGGCCTATAGGCGGAGGTAGATGTCGAAGAGTGCTCATTTCAACAAAAAAATATGTATGATTAGAGATAAACCCAGTTTAATAACTTCATTTGGCCGTTTATGAAAAATTTTTAATTTCATTTTTCTGAAAAAACTGGTTTTATCAGAATTATCTTAAGAAAAATTCAGCTCAAATGCCCATTTTGACAACACATTTTGAAATAAATTCTGAATTTATTAAAAAATCGACCAAACCAGTACATTATACAGTTCCTAATTAACAAAAAACTGTCAGTTGAATGCATTTGAGAAAAAAATTAAATTTAAAAATGAGTCATAAAATAACCGATTTGTTGTTTGAATACATCCTTAATTCTGTAATCATGATTGCTTCGGAAAATTTTGTGCGAAATACTTACTTTGACAGCATTTTAAAAAATATATTCTATCTTTATCAAAAAACCGATCAATGCATCACATTATATAGTTCCTAAATAAGAGGATCTGCAAATTGGATGCGTTTGAGAGCGAAAATGGATTTTAAAACGAGTAATAAAAAACGCAATTTGCTATGTGAAAACTTCCTTAAATTTTCAAATCACGAAGACTTCGGGAAATTCTGTTCAAAATACCCTTTTTGGTAGCCTTTTTCGAAATATATTCTGTCTTTATCAAAAAACCGATCAATGCATCACATTATATAGTTCCTAAATAAGAGGATCTGTAAATTGGATGCGTTTTGAGAACAAAAATGGATTTAAAATCGAGCCAGAAAAAAAACTCAATTTCTTATTTGAATACTTCCTTAAATTTTCAGTCCCGATGATTTTGGGAAATTCTGTTCAAAATACCTTTTTTGGTAGCCTTTTTTGAAATATATTATGTCTTTATCAGAAAATTGACCAATGCGTCACTTTATACAGTTTATAAATAAGAGGATCTACCATTTGGATGCGTTTAAAATCAAAAATGAATTTAAAACTGAGTCAGAATATAAGCAGTTTGGATAGGAGGTTTTTTTTTTTCTCCAACTCCTATTTTTGTTTAATTTCTTTTTGCTATACGAATTGGTCCTATGAAAAACTTGTCAATATAAAAGTTGTAGATATTTTGAGAAGATGTAAAATAAATTTAATCAGATTTGATATCTTAAAAATTGACGGAGTTATGGATTTTTCTCTTTTTTCACCGCCTTTTTTCTTTTCGTTTTTAATTTTTTTCATCAGTAAAAGTTAGTCCTATCAAAAACTTGTAAATATAAAAGCTTTAGATAATTTTACGAACATTTACAAAAAATTTATTTGGACTTGATATCTTGAGATATGACGAAGTTATGAATTTTTTTCGCTCAAAACCCCTGTTTTTTTTCGCCCCTTGAGCCCACTTCTAAATTTATCAAAAATCTGTTATGCATAAACTTTTGGCCCATTTTTAAGAAGTAATATAAACTTTAAACCGATTCGATATCTACTTTAATTAAGAAGTTATGGCGTTTTTTCGGTTTTCACAAAAACGCCCCCTATTCTGACCCCCTTGGTCCGATTTTGCCCATTAACGAACTTAGCCGAGATTTTATCCCCTTTGATTTTATGTACCAGTTTGGTGGAGATTGGTGAAGAATTGTAGAAGTTATCGTGTCCATAAAAAAGTGATATATATATATATATAGATAGATAGATAGATCGATAGAAAGATAGATAGATAGATATATAAACTGGTGCGATTGTAATAGGTAGTATTTCATACGAAATCTACCTAATAGATAGATAGATATAAAAACTGGTGCGATTGCAATAGGTAGTATTTCATACGAAATCTACCTAAAATTAGAAAAAGGCTCTCATTACAATGTGTTACCGTATTCTTAATTATTTTGCCTGCAAAAGTAACACACATCCATAATTTTCGCATAACCTCTGGTAAGAGATTCACATATTCCGAAGTTTTAAGGACCACCTGGTAAAAAATTCGGTCTTGCCTTTATATATATTCGCACCCCAATCATGGCCTTTGCAAATTCTTCCTGTTTTAGTGACGTATTTGGATTCTTTCAAACTCTTTGGGGGTTGATGGTCAGCCATCTCAATTTTCTATTGGTCTTATCCAGTCCATTAACTCTACTTTCACCGCCTGTTTGAAAAACTTTCTTTGCATTCCGGGCCTTCGGTGCTTGCAGATCTTTGTACTTTGGACTCTATCAGCAACCCCCTAAAATACAATTGGAATTGATTATTCACTAAATGTGAAATATCTATTACATTTATGAATCAAGAAGTTTACCTTCAATCTGTAAACGGGTACATTTTTTATCCCTGTACGTACTCTCTAACTACATCTGTTTCTATTTAGTACACCTCAACAGATCGGTTCATGTTTATCTTCAGCAGCCTGAAATACATAAACAACAATAATAATTTATTTTGTAAATTTAAAATTGCATATAACTGGTTTAATTTTATTTTAAAATGTCTAACATAAAAGTCTGCATTTGGAGTCGGAATCGGCTTGATTTTTATCGACTCAGACTCCGACTCTTTTTCTTATGGCTCTGACACCGTTTTTGACTCCTCAGTTCTAATTATCTATACTTATATTATAAACTGGTGGAGTTTGTTTATTTGTAAGAGGTAATTTTTGGAACTACCGAACCGATTTTTAAAATATTGATATTAGCCCCTCTTCAAACATAGGCTATATCTTGTATCAATTCCATTAATTTAAAAGAAGTGCAGGAGCAACAAATAATGTTCTAAAAATGTGTGGGTTTTTTGTGTGTTACTCAAATGCTTAGAAACTGTAAATTCGGCAAGAAGATACTTATTAGCTATAAATTATGTGTAAGGGTTTTTATAGTCAATTTAAAAAGGGTGACAACGTACGAAAAGCGTTCTAAAAAGTTCTAAATGACCGTTTTTATTCAGAACTAGCTCCAGTAATGGTTATATAAGACTGCGTCTCTTAGTCACTTTGTTCAGAATTCCTTTTCTGTAGCTGTGTGTTGAACTGTTGAAGAATCTTAGTAGTAGATTCAGCTCAGCTGTTTGGTACTTTTCATGCACTATTTGTGCATTTCTAAATTTTGTTTTTCTATCTTTACACATTAAATTTATAGTTTTATTCATATTACATAGTACTTTTTACATATTTGTCCTAAACTCAGGCTGAATTAAAAATATATTTTTTTATGTTAAGCACAGTTTGATGTCAGATGATATATTCCTAAATTAATAGGAATTATTAAATTTTTTATGTACCTGAAGTTGCCAAACCGTTTCGTAATAATACGAAATTACATATAAAATACTGGAAGGTTTTTGTATTTATATCCTTCAAATATTGAATATTTATCCTTTGTGGATAACTTTCTATAATAACCGTGTATTAAATCCTCATACTTAAATAATACATTATTTATCCATTCTCCTTGGATTAATTTGTATATTAATCATTTAAATATTGAATAATGGAAGATTTTTATGTATTCATAATTTTATAGGATAGAAAAAAATAGTAATTAAATCATTGCTAATTTGAAACAAAGAAAAATTTCCTTTTCGAAGTTTCCAAGCGCTAATTAAATTTTACTACGATGGATTTCTAAATAATGTGTCACCTCTTAATTGAGTTAAGAATGATTGATGCTATTAATTTTTATTTATTGAAATAGTCTGTTACATAATATAATAGTAACACACTTTACTTAATTAAGAATTTAGTATTGATACGATATTTATATGTATTCGTTTTATATTATTTTACAAATACCTATTGGTAAATAATTAATGAGCATATTTTATTTGTTGGAAAATATTTAATTTAATTCAATTATTTAAACGTTAGTATTACATTATTCATTAACTTAGTGCTTGCTATGAAAAGAGGATTTATTTTCTTACTAGATATTCTGACTAAATTTAGAATGTACAGAAAAGTATTTTTCAAAATTAATTAGAAGAAAATTATACCAATTAGTACAACTATATTCGCATTAGTTTTACTTCTCACATTTTACTTCAGGAGATGTCTAAATGATAATCCAAACACGTTAGTTAACGTATTTAATGTTACTTTACGTAATATAAAGATAGTTATTTTTTAATGGAAATTTCAGCATGGATAACACTTTTATTAATCTTGAAAAGCTTTCAGTTAATGAAAAAAACAGAAAAATCCATTTAAATGCTTTATAATTAAGCCGTATAATTATAACATAATAATTAGAAATAAATTAGAAATTTTTTTTCTCTATACCAATTCAAGGCATTACTTTTTATCATAAAAATATATTTTATTTATTATTAAATGCATTGTGATTATCATAAATAAAAAGATACAGTCTTAAAAACATAGACATTATACGTGATATTTAAAAAAAATTCACCCTAAGAACGTTTTCATTCCAGCTGGAACGTCATCAGTCACTAGACTGAAAGTCAGTTCTCCTCCTCCTTTTATTTTATCAAAAGATCCTACATTTCCCCCCTATTTTCCCTTTCACCTTTTGCATTTTTGATTATTGAGAGTCAAAAAGTACATGAGTCAAATCACTACATGTTTCGTTTGAAAGCTTTAATTTCGATAGCTTCTCGGATTAATGTGTTATGTGGATTATCATAGTTTGCTATCTTTAGTATTTGCAGAATCTCTACCTTAAGAGGGATTACATGGTTACGTCTCTTCAGAGCAATGTTTACTTTATTGTATTTTAAATCTCTAAAATGCCTTCATCTTCTTTCTGCTATTTTTGTTATTGTCATTCCTGAATAATCTATTTTTCATTTTTTTTAATTTATGCAACTTATTCTATATATACCTATAGTCTAACTTTCTTCATACTTTTCAACTTCATTCCTTATTTTCTTGAATATGGAGGAAGGGGAAAAAGATTAGGAAATGAGAGAATTACTGGATCTTCAGATAAAATATAAGTAGCAGGAGAAATGATTTCAGACATGATGACGTTTTCGCTGGAATAAAAACGTTCTTATGATGGATTTTTTTTAATGTCACGTATGATGTGCATGTGTTTTTAATCCCGCATCTTGTTATTTATGATAATGACGATGTATTTAATAATAAATAAAATAACTTTTAAGATATAAAGTAAAGCCCTGAATTGGTACAGGGAACAAAAAAAGCTATGAATGTATGAATGATTAATACGAATATAGTTGACTATAGTTCTTTGATATGAAATTGGAAATTATACAACTAGCTTGGAAAATCTGGTGCCTTCGTACTATAATTAATTTTATAAATATACTTTTGTGCAATAGCTATTACACTCTAATGCAAAAATGCATGAATGCTAAATTTATAACAATTATATACAATAAGTACGGAAATAATTATCGAAATAAATCATTAATACGGAAAATATATGACTCCATCATAAAAAAACCATCTGATCTTTCCATCTTTAGCTTAATAACCATGACTACCTAGAATCACTACCTATTATGAGACATATTGATTTTATTACACTGCGAGACACATTAAGCCGTCTAGCAGTATCGTCCCAATATCCATCCATCCTACCAACCGCCACCTTGATGAATCTAGCAAACGACTTTTTATAGACATTTCAAGACTCCACTGGATGTTGAGAACAAAATTGACAACAATAGTTCAAATGCAACTAAATTTACTCGCAAAATTACGAAAGCCTCGTAATTGCATATTTTTCTCTCTCACAAATACCTAATCTTTTCTATAAAATAAAAATGTTAGCTGTAATTTTTACGAAAGTTCTTTTAAAGCTTATTATTGTCATTTATATAAACTATGAAGTTTAATATAACTGCCATTTTTTTT
This sequence comes from Maratus speculifer, assembly GCA_964019185.1. Taxonomy (NCBI): domain Eukaryota; kingdom Metazoa; phylum Arthropoda; class Arachnida; order Araneae; family Salticidae; genus Maratus; species Maratus speculifer. The sequence goes on along the minus strand of OZ025294.1, from coordinate 159,719,043 downwards.
CTGGTGAGCTTCAAAAAACATGCTGTGCCTTAACTTTTGGAGGCCACGTAAAACCTTTGTAAGCAGATACTTCTGTCAACGAATCTATCATTTTTTTCTATTCCTTCTAGTATTTTTTCTTAAAAAGGTGAATATCTTTTTTGAGACACCCTATATACAGATGTGAGCTGTACAGAATATAAAACTTATACATATATATAATACATATACAGTTTATCACTAATCTCTCCTACATTATTCACAAAAAATATATAGATAAGATAGATGGGGCCCCCAGAATGATGTTTCACCGGGGTCCCCATAGACTTAATCGGACCCTGGGTAGTAAACATTAAGCATAACTGCCAATCTCAGTGAGTTCGCAACTATGAAGACTTCTGATTTGTATTCAGCAATGGAAGCAAAGAAAAGAAATATCAATATTTAAAAGGAAATCTTGAATTTTAATCGGATAACCCGGCAAAACTGAAAATTAAGCGATACTAACAGGTGATATGGTTTAAAAGAAATGAGAATAATATAATTTGCTTCCAAAACTTCCATATTTTGCTATATTATGCTTACTAAAAAACGACAGTTTGTATCGTGTAGACCAAATATGACGCATTAACCAAGACTATTAAATATGAAGGAAGATTTATTTTTTAATATTCCGTAATCGAGTTCACGGAAAAGTCTCTCGTGAAACAGAAAGTTATTAGCTACAACATATTGTAAAATAAATGTAAACCCAGATAAAATATTGTAAATATTGATAAATATTGTAAACCCTGAAAATCAAATCTCAAAAAAACATCAAATCATTTTGATGTTTTTCTTCTGTTTCTGATACGACAGAAAACGTAATTTTTTACATTCAGATTTCTTACCAAGCGTCTGTGAGATATTAAACTTTTTACGTCGGACGTACTTTAATAAAATTATATATGCTGATGATTGTTCATTTCAATTAAAATTTCTCTATACGGCGCAGTGAATTTTTATTTTTTGTTTGTTTGCTTGCTTTTTTCCCCACAGAGTTTTTCGAAAGGAAGCTAAGACGTGCTATGCACTAATTTAGGCACCAGCAAAAACAATTTTATTATTGTTTAGGAAGCTTTAAGTTAATTATTAATTTACTTACACAACAGGAATGTCAATGACTTGACGCAGTTAATTCTGATTCGAGAGCGGGGCGCGGAGATCCTTAGGGATAACAGTTTACATTATCTTTCGGTTTGATAAATTAAACTATTTGTTTCATCCTTTTCCCTCACAAAGTAATTTCACCAAAAAATAAAAAGATTTATGATAAAAGTAGTTATTCGTTCATTGATTAAATATGTTATTTCTTTCCACAATGTTATTTGAGATAAAATACTCTTTACAAATGAAGCTTTTCAACTTCTTTTCACGTTAACAATGGCTGAGTATAAAGTAACATTTTTTCTTCTATTTGATACAAAGTACCGAGAACAATTACAGGTCAAATCTGTCAAGAAAACGTTTTCAATTATTTCTATTATATTTCAAAGCTATCTTAACAGCTTGAAGTTATTTCGCCAGTAGTGTATAGTTAGGAAGTGTAAATTGGAAAATAAATATTATTACAAGTTAGGAAATAGTTAGTTACGCTCCTTTTCCCACCTGCTTTAGATATAATTGTTTTCAAATTGACAACGCATTTTAATTAAACTATAATGAAAAACAAAGAGATGGATGTTTTTTAAATACTACGTAATTTTATCATTTGTTTGCTCAATCCTTATACATGTAATCGTATGACAAGTTTATATTCTAAAAAATACACGTCATGCATGATTCTAATTTATTAAAATTTTTAGCTGAAGCAGAGGAAAACAATATATACAATTTCCTTAATGTTAATAACAGGTCGCGGAGGACAAAAAATTCAAGTTTCTACGCTGATTTTCAATTTGTATATGTACTGTTATTTTGGATTAGTAATTATATTATTAAAGGAGTCAAGATTTCTGGATGTAATCATTCTGTCGATTCTAATCTTTTTGCGCAAAAGCGACATCTGTACTTCGTTTTATTTTAATTTTCCAGAGCGCGCGTGCTTCTATGGAAATCTCCATTTATGGGTTTTCGCTGTGATTTTATACACATTCCGTTACCGCTGTTAAGTTTAAATGTAGGATCGAAAGGTCATACTAACAGAGCATACACTATATTGCCATTGATTATGGGACACTTGCGATTTCAGACATTTTACTAAATATCTAGTAAAATACATGAGGAATCATCTCGAATAATAATATAATAATAATGTGTATAAATATAATAGTATACGTCATACATCTCCGTGAAGATTTTTTACCGAAACTCCATAGGGGACCGTCACAAATTAAAAAAGAATGAATATCTTTTGAATAACCCTGTCAAAACTAGTGTAGCAAAAGCGCTCAAACTCTAGATTATGATTGAATGCCTTATTGTAATACACTGTGTTCATTTTTATGCAAATAGCATGCATACTCGCAGAGTAATTAAGGTTTTTATAAAAATGGTCCCAAATTTTTCCAAGTTTTTCCCTTATAATTTTCAGAGTTTTTAATATAAAATAATATTGTTTTCAGAAAATATGACAAACAACATTGCAGACAGTACCCTGTAATCAGAATTAAAAAATAATAATAATTGTATGAAAAATGAGTAGGTTTACTAAATAATTTTTTACTGCGCATGCGTCAAAGATATCAAAATTTCATTTGCGTATTATGTTAGCTAAATATATAGAGCAACTTTTGTAAAAGTCTCAAAATTATGGCTTGAAAATTCTGAAAGTAATCGTCTATAGAAAAAGGACAAAATCCGTTGTTTCCAAAATGAAGCAAAAAAAATGAGGGATTTTATCCAAAAGTAGTCGTAACATCCCGTATTGTGTATTCTATATTGACACTAATCAATGAATATATGGATACAACCCCTCTTGTTTTTGCTTCATTTTGAGAATAACGGATTTTCATAATTCAATTGACGATTATTTTCAGAATTTTCAAGTTATGATTTTGTGACTTTCACAAAAGTTGCTCTATACATTTAGCTAACATAATATGCAAATGAAATTTTGATATCGTTGATGCATGTGCATTAAAAAATTATTTAGTAAACCAACTCATTTTGTATACAATTTTCATTATTTTTTAATTCTGACTACAGGGTACTGTGTGCAATGTTGTTTGTCATATTTTCTGAAAAAAATATTATTTTATATTAAGAACTCTGAAAATTATAAGGAAAAAACTTGGAAAAATTTGGGACCATTTTTATAAAAACCTTAATTACTCTGCGAGTATGCATGCTATTTGCATAAAAATGAACACAGTATATTACAATAAAGCATTCAATCATAATCTAGAGTTTGAGCGCTTTTGCTACATTAGTTTTGACAGGGTTATTCAAAAGATATTCATTCTTTTTTAATTTGTTGACGGTCCCCTATGGAGTTTCGGTAAAAAATCTTCACGGAGATGTATGACGTATACTATTATATTTATACACTAAGAGTTTTGAGATGATTCCTCATGTATTTTTCTAGATATTTAGTAAAATGTCTAAAATCGCAAGTGTCCAATAATCAATGGCAATATAGTGTATATTCAATCCTGAAACACTAAGGAAGGCATTTTAAAGCATTCTACTGAAGTTGGGTAAAACTGAAGCCACGTACCTTGAGATTTTGAAAAGTGTAAATTTTAATAGCAATGTTACTTGGCAATTTGTTACGAATAAAATTGATTTAAACTTCAATATTATTATAGCATCCACGGAATGCTATTTTAAGTCAAATTTGTAATTTGGTAATAGAATAATACGTCTAGCATTAATTTTTCTTAACTGCTTATGAATGCCCTTGAAGTAACTAAGCTTTGATCCTTACGTAAGTTTGAATTTAATAATGTTGAAATTTTGATCTAAGGACTAAATTCTTGTTTATTAGACCGTAGCAAACGCAAAATTATATAACCTGCATTACACTACTTTTCAAATAAATTTAAATAAACCGTGATTTTGAAAACTAATCTTCGTTATCTCTGCACTTCAAAATGTTTATATTTCTACATACAATGTGTCCGTTTACGATTGAATGTTTTCACTTTTCCCATTACATTGCTTTAATTGTGCATATTCACAACAGTTTAAATAAGTTTAGCTGGTGACACCAAATCTCTTCTCACTACGGAAACTGGAGAAAATATATAAATCTACAGTAAGGAGTCGTACGAACAAAATGAACTAGGTATGACTAGGTTTAACACGCCTTTTGTATTCTGATGGTTGCATTTTTAGTTCCGAAACCACTTTATTTTAACTCCGAACTCTGGAGTATTCGACCAAATTTATTTGAAAATGGTTTACAGCATTTTTTGCGGATATAGTAAACCGAAATTTCTCTTTGCAAAATACTGGTGTCAACAAGTCATTTAGAATTTTGAATAAATTCACTCACCAGAATTCAAACAGCAAAATTGGTATGAAAAATTTACTACACCATTTTTTTTTTGAAAGATCATAAATATTTCTATAAAGAGTTCTAAGAATGTTTAATATCTGCGATGATGCTAAAGCATTATAGATATTTTATGATTAATTTATATAATGAAATTTTCGGTTTGTCAAACTTACTCATATCTCGCTCCAAGTCTTAAGGTGCACTGGAGCTCACCAAAGCTCAGCTCTTGTAATTCTCTGTTTTCGGTAAATTTTGATATATTGGTTGGAACTCACGTGAGCTCATACATACAGGGCTCTGGTACTAGTGCATTAGCTGCCGAAAACATAAAGAATGAACTACTGTTCCCTTTCTTAGCCATCTCCAAACTCTTGCATTGTTTTTTGTCAAAACTCTGATAATATTGGTATAATTGACAGCTAAGTATTATGAGAATAGATTTATTAGTTTATTTTTACTTAAACAAAAGTTTTACATTTTGCAAATAATCCATGAAATATAAAAATGCAGATTTAAGTGACATGGGGGAGGGGAACGATAGAGTTGTTAATACCGATAGCCAGAATATTAATGGTATAGTACGTTATTTCGAAATTAAGCCCTGCCTCACTCATAATGTTCGTATGACTTTTTACTATCATTTTATGAAAGAATTTTTCAATTTTTTAATCACGGAATTTTTGGTGTCACCGGCTGCCGGACTAAAATATTTTTAAAACTTTTTTTAGATAAATATGTAAATTTAGTCACCGACTCTTCGTGTACACCAACTTGCAGGAACTGGTTTTGATATTCCTATATGGTATTTATTTTGTTTTGTTCTCTGCTATAGAACCTGGACCATTTGTATTTTAGAGAAATTTTCTCTATTTTCTACAACCTAAGATTGAATTTAGCCAAACAATCAAAAGAAAAAGAAGAAAAGAAAGAAAAATCAAAGAGATCAAAATCCAGTCAAGAATTCTAGTTTCGAAGTATTATTTTTAATTTACTTAAAAAAAATATCAAAGACATTTATTTTCAAAGAATTTTTTTGTTCCGTATAAAGATATTTCAATTAATTCTTTTTTTTTCCTCAGTGAACGATTTCTCATAAAATGTTTTCAATTCCTTGATTTATTAAAGAATACAATTAAATAATTGTTAATGCTGACGTAACACAGTCTAAAAATTATATTTTCATTAAAACTAATTTAACGTTGCAAATAAAAAATAAAAATTGCCGTTAAAATATCTTTTGACTTTGCAAATAATTATAATTACAGGAAGGAATAATTTTATACCGGTAGCTGAATTTGTCAAATTTTATATCATGTTTTAATGTTATCAATACAGACGTGATTGAAGGCTGCCGGATTCAGCCATTAGGTGATTGTTGTTGTTGTGTTTCATGACGGCTTATTATCAACACGAGGGATATAGACCCTAAGAGTGGGGTGCCTTTCGTGGGAGTCTTTCTAAAGGAACCTAATCCGTATTTACGCAAGGATATCCATGGTTCGACGAAAACCACTGTAAACTCCCAAAGTTTAGGCCGACCCGCGACGGGCGCGATTGGATTCAAACCCAGCACCTCCGTCTTCCAGTTTCGATGACAAAGCTTCTCGACCACTGGTGGTGCCCAGCCATTAGGAATATTGACAAAAATAGCAATGAATTTACTTGCTGGAAGGCAGGAGGTCACTTTTTGCTTACATTAAGGGCATGTGATTGAATTGTTATTGATAAATGAACTAAAATGACATTATTTGAAAACGCAGGACGATCCTCAGTGATTATGTTTCTAGTGATCTTGTATAGTGTAAAACATATAATTCGAAATATCGGACACATAAATATAATAAAATTTAGTCTTCGTACCAATTAGTCTCATTCATAAAAGCAACGTTATTCATGGCGAACACAAATTAGTTGCGCAATTTTCCTACTGTGTAATTTTTGCGAGATTCATTGTAAAAAAATCATTTGACTGTCAGCTTACTAGTATTTTATTGTGGATCTTCAAGCATGCTTCTTAATTCAGGCCTTATACTTTATTTCGATTGCTGAGCAAGATATTTTTTTCTGTGACTACCATAATAAACAGCCGTTTGAACTATGGATTTCCGTATATGTTTTTGTTAGAGATCAGCACTACGCTCCGCTATTTCTGAAAACCGTATCTGAACTGAAATGGAGATTCAACACTGCAGTTGGTTTTATGAAAACGATCATCCTCACAAACCTGTTGCGAAAACCTATTAATTAATTGCACATTTTCAGACTAATGAATAGTAACCCTTTCAAGCTTTTTTTAATCGTAGACTAGGAGGCGGCAACACAGAAAATCAACTAATCGAGTTAGAGGCAAAAATTCCAGAATTATTTAAAACTCAATTCACATATTAAAACGCAATGTTCTGCTAAGTATATCTTTTTGGAAAACATCAGAAAAGCTGATTTGAGCGGTTTAATCATAATTTTATATGTTTGCGTGTAGAAAATACAATGATAAACCTACGACTCAACCTCTAAAATCGGGTTTTCAGGTGTTTTCCAACAAGATATGCGTTTTAAAATGAGAATCTAATTTAAAAAGATTCTAGAATTTCATCCTCTAACGAAGATAATATCTCTAGTTGTATTATTTCTTTTCAATTCAATGCAACGTTATTTTAATAGTTCTTACTCGTTTTTAAAGATCCAATTGCAAAGAACTGTAAAAATTTCAAAAGTGCAAGTGATAAAACTCTACTATGATCAAAAAATGTCGTAGAATTTTATTTCCTATATTCCATCTATGAAGCGATTAGATTCCCTTTCAATTACCTATAAAATCGTTATATTACAAAACAAAACTTCGATCTCGGAGAATGATATATTTAAAAAGATATATAGCCTATTACTAGAATAGTGATACCGGCTTAAAGAAAAACGAAATGTCAAGAACATCATGAAATGAAACTTGAAAACAAATTTCAAAAGAATTACTGAACAAGCTTTTGATATTGTGTTTTTTTATTCGTTTTTTATAGTATTTGAAGGATATCTTCTTTTTCTACTTTCACGCTTGAAACAGACGAAAACGGATCTAATGTAATTTACTTGTTTTCTTTCAATCTAAAGAGGACAAGGATTTTGCTTTGAACTAAACAGTTCTAGGATTTTGAAATGTACGGAAATAAAATGTGAAACGAGTTTTTTTTTTCCTGTTTATTTCGAATGATTTGTAAGGCATGATTAATCTTAAATTAAGCACTATATCAAATATTTAATTTTTTGTGTTAAGAAAATCTAAGATCCATAAAAAAGTAATTATTGACGCTAAATTGATTGTACCTAAGTGTGTAAAAGAATTCAGATAAGCGCAAAGGACAAAGGTAGTTAATTGTATGTTTTCACCTGATGATTAAATAGAAATTATTACGTTGAGCAAAAAGTTCAGAATTTTTTTTATCTAATAGTTACGAGAATTTGTATAGTATAAAGAAGTAATAGTGGTATAAGTATATAAGTTCAGGAATTTTTTCCCCTCATTTCGTCTTCGGATCTCCTGGTGCTCAGAACAGCTCGGGTGTTCAGCGGTGTGGGCCGGCCCTTGTCAGGGCCTGACGAGCGTCAATGGTTGCCATCGGCATTCGGCTAATATGGGTCACTAGAACGATCCAAAGACTTATTCAACTTTTCTTGTCTATCCATTTTTATTTTCCTTATAGTAGACTTGTTCTACCGTTAGATTAATACAGGCTTACTTCAACATGTGCTCTACTCTCACATATAGACAGGGCGTGGAGTTGCTTCGCAACTCGGAAGCCCCTGAATTGCCCGTTCATGTTCATGTTCAGGAATTTCGGTCCAAACGTGGCTCCTCCATCCAATTATGGTCTCTTTTAATAAATGCAACAGGCTTTAAAGGGCCATGAATTTGAATCCATTAATGAAGTTGAAGAAGCATGTCAGGAGTTTTTAGATTCCAAGGAGCTGTCACTGTAATTTCAGGAAATCCAGAATCTGGCAGAACGATGGCAGAAAATAATGGACCATAACGGTCTTTACTTTGAAATATAATCCTTGTTGTTTTTGCTGTTAATTTGCGCTTTACAACGCAACATTCAGAAAGCTCCCTGAGCTTTATGCACAATCTAGTATTTGTTTCTTTAATACTACCAAAAGGTATTTTTTATAGTTGAAAATATTTAAAATCTATGAAAATTTTATGAATAAAAAACAAGAATTAGGTATGAGAATACTTTTTAAAATTAACACGTTTAACTTATTTTGCATTTTTCGACTTATTTATCAATATTTTACAACGGATTATCGTGGAGACCTCTCCATGAATAAAAAACAAGTTAGAAAAATCGGCTCTAAGTATAGAATATGAAACACTTTCCAAAACTTCCTGAAATCATGAACAAAACTGCGTTATTTAGGGAAATAAGGTCTATAGCCGATATGTATTACAATACTTTTGAATATCCCTGTATTTCATATGTCGGTTGATATATATACTATATAATTTAAAATTTAGTTTAGCAAGTAAATGCCTATCAGAATGAAATTTCTTTTTCAGCAATTTATACTAATAGATGGAAACAGACATGAATACTTTTGTTGAGTCCTGTAGTTCGCTTAGTACCTTTATTACGCACCAGTATATAGCTGACATTTATTTTTAAGTAAAATGCTCATAAAAATATTGAAATCACATTCTCAGAAATTATCATCCATAGATGTCCATGTATCCAATTTTTTGCGTCGCCTTCTATATCATTTTATCTATATTTTATATGCATTTCTGAGTAAACTGAATGTAGTTCAGCGTAAAAATGCATAATTTATTTAAAAACCACCTTTAAGTAATTTACGCTTATATTCAGTAACCTTTCCGAGATCTTTTATGTAACCCTGTATATCTAAATTATGTATCCCTGTATATCAGCTATAGCATTTACACACACCATATAATGTGCAAAGATTAAGTGAAACTAAAAAACACATATCATAATTAAAATGCATCACATCCATCCCTCACTCGTCATCGCTAATATGTAATACTTCGGAAAAAATATCTTATTTAAAATCTTTTGTGTTCCGCTGTAAATGCTGTGTACTTTGCTTTATGCACAAATATGTCGTAAAACTTATATTAAGCCTTGACGGCTTACATCAATTTTATCATTCATAAAACAGTTTAACATAATTAAAAAATGTCCCGCATATTTCACCCATTTAAGATTGTGTAAAGGAATTATTTTGCGTTGCCATGTAAATTTATAAATAGCTATTTTTTTCATCGCATATTTTATAAGAATTTAACTTTTTTCAAATGGTGAAAAAGAGACATACTTATTACAAATAATTTAAAGTATCAAAAACTAACAAAAACTCTTTTTTATTATGCATAAATATCATTCGTAAAACATGAAACTCATTCGTACATAAAAGTAAAATAAAATATACATAAAATTAGTTCGTACAATCGTAATTAAAAAATTTTCTTTTTAAAAAGATTGATACAAATTTCCAGGTAAAGTTACCAACGATATTCAATTTTAATTACCTTGGCAGCCAAGAAATAGAAAATTCAATAAATAAGAAAAATGAAACACTGAATTTTATTCAAGAAAAAAGAAAGTAAAATATAAAAACTATTTTCTCAATTTGTGAGGAAACGGAAAAAAATTCTATACAATGGATATCGTCCTTATACTTTATTATACATATATACACTGGTGTCCAAAAGTTAAGCATAATTGGTAATTAAGTAATTATTTTTAAGTAATGAAAGAAATATGAATCGGAATGTGCTGAAACTCCAGGTGTGTAAACAAAATAGTACGCGTCACATATTTTCGCGAAGAGTTTTCCCCGAAATCGAACAGGGGACCGTCAACAAATTGAAAAAGGACGAAGATCTTTTGGATAACCCTGTCAAAACCAATGTAGCAAAAGCAGTCAAATTGCACATTATGATTAATTGGCTTATTTTAATGTACTGTGCTAATTTTTACAAGGATAGCATGTATACTCGTAGAGAAATTAAGGTTTTTATAAAAACATTCCTAAATTTTTCCATGTTTTTTGCTTATAATTTGCAGAGTTCTTATTGTAAAATAATGTTCTTTTCTGAAAATATGACAAACATCATTGTACACAATACCCTGTCATCAGAATTTAAAAATAATAAAAATTGTATGAAAAATGAGTATGTTTAGTAAATAATTTTTCATTGCGCATGCGTCAACGATATCAAAATGTCATTTACATATTGTGTTAGCTAAATGTACAGAGCAACTTCTGTAAAAGTTTCAAAAACATAGCTTGAAAATTCTGAAAATGGGAGCCTATAGAATCAACTCAAAATCCGTTATTCCTAAAGGAAGCAAAAAGATGAGGGGCTGTATCCATATTCCATTGTTTAGTGCCTACACAATATTGCACGTACAACTATATTTAGGTAAAACCCCTGATTTTTTTGCTTCCTTTAGGAATAACGGATTTTGAGTTGATTCTATAGGCTCCCATTTTCAGAATTTTCAAGCTATGTTTTTGAAACTTTTACAGAAGTTGCTCTATACATTTAGCTAACACAATATGTAAATGACATTTTGATATCGTTGACGCATGCGCAATGAAAAATTATTTACTAAACATACTCATTTTTCATACAATTTTTATTATTTTTAAATTCTGATGACAGGGTATTGTGTACAATGATGTTTGTCATATTTTCAGAAAAGAACATTATTTTATAATAAGAACTCTGCAAATTATAAGCAAAAAACTTGGAAAAATGTAGGACTGTTTTTATAAAAACCTTAATTTCTCTACGAGTATACCTGCTATCCTTGTAAAAATTAACACAGTACATTACAATAAGCCAGTTAATCATAATGTGCAGTTTGAACGCTTTTGCTACATTAGTTTTGACAGGGTTATCCAAAAGATCTTCGTTCTTTTTCAGTTTGTTGACGGTCCCCTGTTCGATTTCGGGGAAAACTCTTCCCGAAAATACGTGACGCGTACTATTTTGTTTACACACCTGGAGTTTCAGCACATTCCGATTCATATTTCTTTCATTACTTAAAAATAATTATTTAATTACCAATTATGCTTAACTTTTGGACACCAGTGTATATGCACGAAAGAGAAGGCAGAGCTGCATTTTTTAATTTATGAGAGAAAATATGTAAACATACGTTTTCCTTTTACGAAAGGATAATAAAGGAATTTTATTAAGAAATATATTCCATAAGTATATAATAAAAATTTGTTACTCTGTTTTTTCTTCTTGCTGTTTATTTATTTTATATGTATATAGAAAAAATATCAAGAAATATATCTGATATAAATTGGTATCCTGCTTCTTATTCCTTAATATATATGTATTATAAGGTATAAATATAAAGAAAATATTTTTTTTTAATTAAAAAAAATATCATCTTTTCCAAAAATGGATAAAAATATTTTTTTTTCCACTTTTTATTGATTTTAGTCGAATAAATGTGACAAATTTATCTTTTTTAGGTTAGAATATTTGGCCATCATTGTCCATTATTTTGTATTATATGTACACTAAATAGACAGAAAATCGTTTTCATGCCTTTTATGATTGAAAAGTCATAATATATTTAAGTACAAGTTTTAGAAATAAGAGAATAAATAATATTTTTAGCACTATTTCAAATTTCATCGCGTTATAAGTTTTAAGTCTAGACCTGTGATTGGAATATAAATTACATTTTGATTGATTCCGTTAAAATCGCAAAAACACCTTCAATAACCTTTCGAAACACTGCTGTTGGCTATGAGTTTTAAACAGAATATAAAAAGGAACGACGAACGCAACCATGCAACAAAAGACTGAATATAAACATATTTGCGTACTCTCAGAAAAAATAAAACCTGTAATTTTGGTGACGTAAAGTTAGAGAAATGTATATAGTTACTGAAATTTTATCTATATTTTGTATAGAAAAATTTGTAAATCTATAAAACTAGCTGTTGTAAAGCTAGAGAAATTTGTAATTTTAACATTGATTTTATGAAAATTAAAAAATCAAATATGCTTTTCATGGAACCTAAAATTTCTTTCAAAGAAAAACTCCTAAGCAAAATTTAAAAGCTTTTTCTAAATTTATTTCATTTTTATTTCTTTGCAACAATCGTTAACCATTTAATCCTCCCTCGCCCTCCAATATACTTATTTTCATTTTATAGTCTTGTACTTAAACTTATCACACAGAAACTAGACAAATTTTTACATATTTTTTTTATGGTGCATTATCTAAGTAATGATTATGACGACAAACAAATAAAAAATTAAAAAGCATGTTAAAGGGTATTTTTCACTGTATTCATATGTGTCTCATTGTTTGTTGACAACTACTTCGCTAGTGGGAAATTTGTGGACATTTTTTTTTATTTATGAAACTATTAAAAACAGAAAGAACTATAAAGTTGATTTAAAAAATATCATAGATAAAATAAAAGTTCTGATTGTTGTATTCAGCAGTTTTTGTTTATAGAATTTAACCCATTTTCGAGAAAAAGCTATATTTAGGTGAACTGTTCACATGTGTTCCAGTCTGTCCTAAATGTCATACGAAAACTTGGAAGTATAACGATAGACAACAAATCATTTTTCTTTATTTTTATTATTATTCAGTCATAGAATCTGCTTCTGTTCTTCTTTTCCTCATAAAATTACTTCATTTGGGTTTCATCAAAATGCTGACCATGTTTTTCTTTTATGATCTAATTTTTGATAATCTGCCTGACGTTTAAACAATCGTAAGCACTATTTAACAGCTATTAATAGTGAAAAACACGAAATAAGCTGGCACTAAACAATGAAAATAAATTAATATATTTTATAAAAATCATTTTACAAATAAATTCAATACAGGAAGAGTTTCGAGCTAAAACAATAACAGATTGTCATCTGCTTCAGTTGATGACGAATGACGGTCATGTGTCTGCTTCAGCTGATGGCGAGCTGGTATTGTTTTAGCTCGAAACACGTCATGCCCTGTATTTGTTTTAAAATGATTTTTACAAATTATAGTATTTTAATTATAACTATTAATAGTATATGTTAATTGTTCTAAATAGGATACCGGGGTTTGTTTCAAATATAGAAATAAATGTTATTTTTTCAATAATTCATCATTATAAAACTTTAAATAATCCACATGAAATCGATTTCCAGCAAAATATGTTTTTTATTAATATAAAAATAATTTATCAATGAATAGACTAAATAAAAAAAGTACATTTTTTTTATCATAAAGCTTTTTCCTGCTATCATAAAATATCTGCAACATTTTCTGTGTAGTTAACTTAAAGAAATGTAAAAGAAATACACATATTCTGTATAATTAAGTTCTGTACAACTAATACAATAATTGCACACAAATTAATTTTACAATCTCTGAAACACATAATAAACTTTTTTATCGTACAGTTTCCTAAATAAAGTTTTAATAGCTTTGAGAACTTCCATTGTTCAAACGTCAAAAATATATGTACTTCCTCATAGAACAAAAGTAAATTTAAAATATTTTATTACGGTGCATTTTAAAAAAGGTCCTTTATTAATGAACATAAAATACTTAGCTTTCTTTGTTAAAGTGCTACTTTGTTTATGGGTTCTGAAGCAATTTCTTAATTATAGTACTTTCTTCAACTTTCACGTTTCATGATATGCTATATTTTAAATTAATTTAAATGCTACTCTGAGATTTTTTTTTGAAAATTCTTATTAGAAGCAGGATAGTAGTTATTAACGAAAACATTAACTTTCTCTTTAAAATGTTTTACATATATATGTATACGGAGGTAGGAAAGTTCATAAATTAACAGTTTTTTCTTTTATGTAGTCTTGTGTGTATTTTTAAAATATATTAATGTTACATTTTCATATAGGGAATGGTTATTTACTTTTAAATGTGAGGTGAATTCAAATTGAAATTAAATTGTTTTGTTACGTTAACTTGACTGTACATATTTTTACATGCGACATTTTAATGGAAAATCAGAAACCCGAATTTCAGCCGGAAAATTGTCCAAGATTGGAAACCCAAATCAGAAGATGCCGTATATAAGCCAATTTTAAAAGATTGTGAGAAAAAATTACCATTTTTTGTACAAAGATAACGAAAAAAATGTGCTTTCCGAAATTATTGATATTTCCTATTTTGCTCTAAGACGCACTGACAAATCTATTTAGTTAGTCCCCTCATTCTGTTTTGACTTGCTCGTTCATAGAAACCAAATATCTTATCTTTTAATTGACTTGCCACAGAAATAATTGTTCAAAAATGTTGCATCACTAATGTGATGCGTAAGAGAATTTACCATATTTTAAGAAAATGGAGATTTTGATGATGATGAACTAGGCCGATATTCACGTACCGATGAAAAATAGCGATTTATATTAGTTTCTGAAATATTATGATAATTTTTAGGGTTACGCACTTATAACGTGATAACAGAACCATTATGAGATCACTTATGTGTCTGTCTGTTCGTCTGCCACAGTCATTTTAGTCATAAACTATGAAACGTGGAAAGCTGAAATTGGAGAAAGTTATAAAGATTATTCACCCGCATATTTACTGATTATTAAACATTTATAAATATATTTAGGAGGCAGGTAGGGGGCACTAATGGAGTTACTTGAAGAAAAGGAAATATTTTCTTTGTATATCGTGTGCGGTATCTTGTGAAAACATTCGTTACGCTGAACTCAAAGGTAGATTTCTTTTAATCTTAGGTAGTATATTTTGAGAGATATTGTCGAAAATATAGTGCAAAAATATGTCCCCACATCTAATTCCGAATCTAATGAAACTAATATGATGAAAAAATTACAGGTTAAAGATGTTACTTTAAACCTTGCAGGAAAACAGCAATAACTCTCGATCGCATAGTTAGGAAAAAAAAAACTACATTTTTCTATTACACTCAAATTTCGATTTCTGGGCATTGAGCAAATGTGTTGAGGAGCGTCGGAGTTACCTGTCGTAGCAGAAGTATGAAAGCATAGTTTATAATGATTTTTGAAAAATAGCCGGTTAAGTAACCGAGATATTACTGCTTAAAGAAAGGTGCGGTTTGGATATAAATAATGACGGTGTCGGCGTACTCTGAATAGCATCCGCTTTTAAAGCCTAGGTAAAAACTTTTAATAGTATTTTTGTGTAATGCAATACCTAGTTGCTGTATAAAAACAATAAACTTCCTATTGTTGCAAACATTCTAATTTAAGTAGAATTAATCACATAAATCAGGATTCGTACGCATAAGAAAAATAAAAGTATCCCTTTTAGTAGTTCTTACTTTCTACTGTTGCAAAAAGTCTAATTTAATTAGAATTAATCACATAAACCAGAGTTCGTACGCATAAGAAAAATAAAACTATCCCTTTTAGTACCAAGTTTTTTTTAAGGTATTGTTTTCCTTATTTAATACAAAACAATCCTTACTTCAGACGCAGCAGACACTAAGTTATGAAAATTTTTTGTTACAAAAATAACTATTTTTTTTCATTCCTCATGCATGCGAACCCTTAATAAGTACTATGATGGTTCGTAAATTATTTAATTGAGTGGGTATCTCATTACGATTTTGTATTTTTTTTAAACGTTTAATACTTAAAAACCTTGAATAAGGTACCCTGGGGTAATAACGCCACGTTAAGGTTCTACCAATTTTCACGGCTCAGTTTTAGTTTGTATTTTTCAAACAAATATATTATTTGATACAGCAACTCATTGACTATCTATATAAAAAAATAATTTAACAGATATGTATTCATAGAATGTAATGGCGTGATTTCTTGACCAATGCTGTTTGGCGTTATTACCCACCTATATGGGTAATAACGCCATGCAAACAAAACTATGAAATAAAATGGAATAATTGCATGTAGATTGCCCAATTGTAAAAATACAAACACTACAAATTTAGAAATTGACAAATTGCATTTTAAGCAATTGAAAATTTTCAATTTTTTGTGAAAGTGTAAGACAAATAAAGGTGTGGTGTGTGTGTGTGGGGGGGGGAGGATGTGGCAAAAGAATATCAGACCGTGATCTTCTTTTTGCTTAAAAAGGACCGCTTAAATATAATTATTAGAAACATTGCGCAGTTTTAACTGTGTTTATTTAAATCACTATTTAGAATGTAGCTCGGCCACTGTAGAGAATCAACCGGGATATTAATGCCAAGGATTGGCGTTATTACCCCGTTATAGTTATTGCGCTTTACACTTTAAATTACAAATTATCTCGAGAAGATATCCAAAATATTCAACAACATTTTGAAAGTCCGTGAAATGCACTACAAATTTATGTAATTAACAAAGTATTTTCGGATAAAAAAAATAGTCTTCACATCACAAAACGTATCTTGCAAATTTTAGATCAAGCGATAATTTTAGTTGCTTGTAAAAACAATAAGACCTAAAAATGAAACAAATTAACTTGAAGCTGTTTTTTGCGATCTATATGACTCAAAACCCTTCTGCGCAGATCACATGGGTGTTATTTACCAGATTATTTCATAATTATGCAAAATATTAGCACTTGGCGTTATTACCCCGCCTGGCGTTATTACCCCATGGTACCTTATATATATAAAATAAGTATAGTTATAACTTTTTTATAATAAAATATATACACATAATGTAATACTAAAATATCGCAGTTTTCGTTTGGTTATGTTTAACATTAGCACTTTGAAAGCCTATTTTATATTATAAAAATCATTGATTCAATCAATATGAAACCAAAATTTAAAAAAATTCTATATTAAAGAAATATACATAAAAGAATTTTTAATGATGTCAGAAATCATTGTATTTTCATTAAAATTCTACACATGATTAATGCAAAAACAACAGAAAGGTTTTTAATTACATTTTATCAAATATTAAGGGATAAATACTAACAACAAAAGATTTTTCTTTTTCAAATTTAAATTATTTGCAGTTTGAAAAAAAAAAGTTATCTTTATTTTCTTTAGAATTCCTTTTAATGCCATATTAAAAGCCTGGAAAATAAAATATTTCTCTCATTATTTTAATAATTATCCTAATTAGAATCCTGCAAATGTCATTAATTGAAATTTTGAAAAACTAAACATACAGTATTTGAATTTATATGCATTTTTTTCTTAGGGCGAATTTTCTTTCCAAATGCGGAAATGGAATGTATTTTATTTGTATTACACCTCTAATGAATGCTATTACAAAATAATACAAAAGGTTTCATGTTAGGAATAAATAATTTAAGTAACACAAAACGGAATAAGTAGCATTCGGCGAGTTAAACAAGGGCTTGTTTTCATATTTCATGTTTTTATTGTAATTTTAAATGCAATTTTTTTTCAGATATATTACTCGCGTGATATGACAATTAATAATTTTGCTTAAATTTTTCATAATTATTGTAGGTTCAAAGAAATTTGCAAAATGAATATAAAAATAGATTTAAAGAATTGATTTAACACTTTACTGCACTGTTATCACTACAAAATAAAAATTTCCAAACATAAAATTTAGCATTTTGATTTACATTTATTTAAAAAAAGTCACCAACTTTTAAGTGTGCAGTTTTTGACAAAAAATCATAAATGCTTCAAAATAATCGGGTCTATACAGTCAAAGTTCTATAATCCGCACACCCATAATCCACTGTTTTCTCATTTTTTTAAAGATTAAAAAAAAATCATTTTTGGATCATTAATTTGTAATTTTTTTAACTGTTTATTTCATTGTTTACATTCGTAAAATAACGTGAATTATAGAAAACAGTGGATTAGGGGTGTGTGGATTATACATCTTTGACTGTAGATTTGATCCATCCAACAGCATGCTATTAAGAAAAAACGTTTATTTATTTAGGTCACGTAATGTTTTCTATAGTAATTCTTTAATTTTTAAATCATCTAAAAAATTAAAGAACAAAAATCCTTTTAGTAATGTAACATTTAATGATATAGACTAAACTTCTTACGCAGCGAGCTTCCCATCTATTTTATCTGAAGTATTTATCCACCTAATTAGTGGTCTGCTCGTCTTTTGCTTTAAAGCATGGGCAAATTTTGCTATTTGTACGGTGCATACACTGTTTCATAGTTTATGTTTTAATATACCTATATTTTTTTGTAAATTTTTCAAACATGTCGATTGTATATATTCACATTTAAATATATGCATATGTGTGTGTGTTTGTGCCAGTCTTAAGTTCAGTCAGT
Organism: Maratus speculifer; assembly: GCA_964019185.1. NCBI lineage: Eukaryota > Metazoa > Arthropoda > Arachnida > Araneae > Salticidae > Maratus > Maratus speculifer. Next base: position 159,700,340 of record OZ025294.1, on the reverse strand, counting down.
TTTCTGACTAATTTTGGTTAATTTTCATTGTTTCTGAGAGTGCAGCCAAAAGTCGGATGTATGGTCGTGGAAAAAAAATAGACAATCCCTACTAACTTCGCAGTAACTTATAATAGAAGAATGTTGCTGGTAATAGTCGATTGGAAATAAAGTCTACTTTTAAATGATCCATATAAAATTGTGTCTGGGGGTCATTTACGAACAAAATCTTACTAAATTTTTTTCAATCAAAAAACCCAAATTTGACGGTATATTTTGAACTTTCAGCTTAAACTATAGATAAAAAAATTTCTAGCTTTTTTAATGATATTTAAAAAAAATATATATGAACATTCATAGTGTTTCTAATGCTAAATAACATTTTCATATTTTTATTATTATGGCCAGAAATTATAAGCTTAATGTGATAATTTTGTGTGTAGTAATTATCTAAAAGTTACAAACAAAAATACAATGAATTTGTGATTTTAAAAATGTTGTATCATGTATTAGGAATTAAAAATTTATATTCGAAAAACAAAATAAAAAAAACATTTTTCAATATTTCTCATGATGAAACATTTTTTGATAGACTTATATTTACTATATCCTGGTTTCTGCGAGTATTCATTTTTTTCCCTCAAATGATTTTCCAATTATCGTTAAGAAACATTAAAAGGATGGTTTAATGGGCCGTTTGAGATATGCAGGAAATCATAACTTGAAAAAAAAATACATTTTACTTATTTTACTGAAATATTTGGGTTTGCAATAACCGAAAAATATTAAGCGAGTGAAATGTTCATATTCGCAAAAAATAATACATACATAGTAAAGTGCCGTGATGATTCTGTCTAGTTTCAACAATCGAGTACAAAACTTCCTTTTGAATACAGTTCCTAAAATATACTCATTTTAAAATAATTTTTTTTTCGGAAACTAGTTGTACCAATTTCACGAAAATTTGGATTCAGGTTAATTGAAAGAAATGGAATTTAACTATGCTGCAAACATGGCTATTGCTATAGTAAAAAATTAAATTTGGTTTCATTTTGATATGTAGATGGCCACCTAAGCAAACTCTGTACATATTATTTTAAAGTAGACAATTATTATTATTATTATTATTATTATTATTATTATTAAATTATTATTATTATTATTATTATTATTATTATTATTATTATTATTATTATTATTATTATTATTATTATTATTATTATTATTATTATTATTATTATTATTATTATTGGAACTGTAACCGCTTCATATGGTCTCACGCTATGAATTGCTAACGAATCTGGAATATCATTTGAAAAAGTATCTACCAATTCATTTTCATTTATATCATCTAAATCGGAAACATCATTTGGTCTTTCTGGTGATAATTCAACTTTATTAGTAGTAGCGTCAATATCTTAATCATCAGCCAAATCAAGGTCGTTTCCCAATATTCTTTAGGTTCACTTAGAGTTTTTTTCAATCCATATTCATGCAAATTTAACAATTAAAAAATATTCAAGAATGCGAATAAAAACTAGTCGTTGGGGGGGGGGGGGGGCACCGTAATACTTACCCATCACGGATATGCATTATATAATATGTGAAAATAAAATATGTGAAAACTATTTATAAAATGCATTGCAATGCCAAAACAAAATTTAAACGTATTTTTAAATATTGTTAATATACATAGTAATGTTCTATTTATGAATTGCTGATGAACCCATTTCGACAAATTATATAAAATGCGCAACTACTCAAGTAGAACCGAACTGCGTAAAAGAAACATCCTTATAACTCTAAAAATAATAATCCTATTAACTAACAGTTTACTGCGTCGGATTAAGCGTCTCATTCAATTTAAATATATCTCTAAATTGAAATTTGAATGAAATGCAGGGTCACGGAAAATCGAAGAATGTGGAAAACAGGATTGCAAATATCTCGGCTACTAATAATCTTATCGGCTTTGTTCTTTATGCAAAATTTGTGTTATATTATTGCCTATTAAGTCCACTCCTTAAAATAGAAAATTTTGAAAATTTTTATATACCTTTCATTAGAACGAATTTTCAAGAGTCCGAAAAAATAGTTCCGGATAACCGAGGTTACTGATAATAAATAGGCTTCGTTCCATTCTTACATACTATTTACATACAAAATTTCAAGTCTCTATCTCAATTTCTTCGTGAGATACAGCGTTTACAGACAGACAGACAGACGGCAATTTTTTTTTCTAAAAATATGTTTTTCGGAATCTCTACTATCTGAAACGTGTAAATCCGCCAAAAAAAATTTTCGATTTTCAAAACGATTGCAAGATTTACCCTATACTACGTATGATGGGTAAGTAACAATACATTTACTTACTAAAACAAATAAACTTCTCTTGTGTTATTCAAAACAGATAAGATTTTTTTTAAAAAAACAAAAATTAGTAAAATAGCTACATGCATGCATGTATCAGAATCACCTATTCTCAACACGTTATCCTTCCCTACCCCTTCATTATCAGTGGCTACATTCCACATTTTTATTAGAAAAAGCTGTTTTGTTAGTGTTAGAATTTTAACACCAAAATATAATATTTATCTCCCCAATTCCTTCCATTTTTTTCACTATTCTGATTGGATACAATCCACCATATAGTACCCTAAATCTAGAGGTAAAATGATAATTGTATTCCTAGTGTAAATAGTAAATCATTTTGTATAGCAATAACTGTGAGCCCCAAATGGGGTCATTGTATTTTGCAAGTTGCCAAGCTATGAAGCAAACAATTCGCTTATTTTTCATACCATGTTATTCCGAATATACATGAAAATAACCTTTATAAGAAAAAATAATTTATTTCAATATAAATTAACAGATATTCGCTTAATAAATAAATAGATGTAAAAAAAGTATAATTTACGAGATTGTTTTTTGAAAAAAAAAAATTATATAGCCATAATTTTTAAATAACACTAACAATTTTAACATATTAAATTAACAATAGACTACGATGTAAGTACAATACTTTAAAAATATACAAAAAGCTAAAAATTCTAGACTGCAACTTAACAAGTACGTGTGATAACTTAATCGGAATCCTGTCACGGAATGGGTTAAGAGGGATGTTATTAAAAACCCTCTCACTGCCAAGTCTGTGTTATCAAGTTCACGAAGCTCTAGGTTTAGATACAATACAAGCAATATTTAAAGTAATATAATTGTATTCATTTAATAGATTTTTAATACATTGAACAATAATTAAGGCTTTCAAGGTCAACATTCATATTCACTTTTAAGATTTTTATATAATTTTGAAGGAATTGACTTTTTTTAGTATTTAAAACAATATGAGAGAAATCAACATTACAATTTTGTCTTTTTGCAAGACTGTCTGACTCTTAAATCTTTCTTTTCTACACTTTTTTGTGCAATTTCACGATTTGCAAATCCCTTTTTCATTCTGGAACCAGATTGCTTAAGTGTTTCTGGATCAACCAACGTTTTCTTGATATATTTACATATATACATATATTTATCTTCTACGTTCTTTTGTTGATTGTTATGCTTGTGTAAGTGATGCCGGCTACAATTACATGCCTTATTTTTTAAATATCTAAATACGCCAGTAAATTTATATATATATTATTTTTAAATTGAAGCTGTATATCTTTGGTGGTCTTTTTAGATGCCTTCGTAAATATGTAAATACGTAGTACCTATAGTTGTTCAGTCCGTCCGTTCGCATTTAACAACGCAAAAACTACCCAACCGTAAATTTTGAAATTTAAAATATATAATTATTATATACTTTTGTCGAGACATTTCAAATTTTATGAAAATGGGATGCATATATCAATTACAGGGAAAATCAAAAGAATTCCGTTACATTACGGTCAATGGGGTAAAATATTTCAAATGTCTTTTAATCGTTTGAAATTTAAAATACATCATTATTACATAAATTTGTCGCGTCATTTAAAATTTTATGAAAATCGGATATATACATCAATTACAGGGATAATAAAAAGTATTCGTTTACATTACGGTCAAAGAGGAAAAAACTTTCAAATGCGCTTTAATGGTATTACACTCATTCGGACACAAAAAAATTGTTATTCAACTATGAAATGCATATTATAATGTATATTTTGCACAATCTGTGGTGCAAAAAAAATTTTTTATTGATTTACAAGTCCACACAAAAGTATTCCATTACATAATGGTACAGGGAGAACATTTTTTGGTGCGCGTTTTAATTGTATTTGACCATTTAACATTTCATGAGATTGATACGTTGCTGAGGAATACTGCAAGCTATTTCCTGTATAACACAAAGCAGATAGTATAGCGTATAATATACGTTGCTGAGGTATAATAAAAATTATTTCCTATATATTTACAAGAACACGCACACACACACACAAAAAAAGAAATAAAAACACTATGCTGTATCCAAAGTACTATCTACTATAACAGCAAGATCTGAATATATTTAAAACTTCGTTATCATACGAACGCACCTCATTTGCTACGCTTCACTTGAAATCTTTATCTTGTTATTTATTACAAGCTAGTTTGCCATACTGGGAGAACTGAGATCATCGATTGACTTGACCAAGTAAAATATAAAGATGCGCCTAAGCAATCTTAATTACAGTTGGAACTGAGCGAAAGTGTAATAATTCTTTCAAATTTTCGTTTAATTTACTTTTACAGCGGTTTCCATACCTCGTTGTTCACGCAAAAAAGGACCGGTATTCGTACAAAACTGCTATTATGTGGTACATCTACAACAAGGTGCAAAAACTTGTTTGTATTTTTGGTACGAGTGAGAGGCGAAATATATACAACAACAAAGATGTGGTAGACGCAACCAAAAATTACAGCTAATATCAATTTTAACGTGTACGTCACACACAGAGCTATACAATCTCACGTTATCATCTAATTCGCTACAGCAGAAGAAGGACTGACCATTACATTTCTAGACGTATGGGCAACGATCGTAGATTAGTCTAAGTGGAACACAAAATGTTTGACCATTCAGGCTGTATTATAGTAGCCCTAAGTAAACCATCTTTTTTTAGACAATCGTACGCTCATGAAGTGTTTCTCGCCTAGCAATTTAATATGTTCCCTTTGTATTTTTGTAGATGTGATGAACTAAAAACACAGAATATAAAAATAAAACCCCGTACACCACTAACAAAAATATTATGTTGTGTTAAAATATCCCATTCTGTGTTTATTTGTGTATTTTACTGGTACTCTGAAAGCATATTTTACATTATAAATTATGTGTACCTCAAAATCATTGGTTTAATCAATATAAAACATAAACAAAAAGAAAAGAGAAGAAAAATAATCTAGATTAAAGAAATATACATAAAAAAAAATTTAATGATCTCAGAGATCATTTTACTTTCATTAAAATTCTACATATGATTAATACAAAAACAAAAAAAAGGTTTTCAATTACATTTTATCAAATATTGAAAGATAAACACTAGCAACAAAAGTTTTTTTTCAAATTTAAATTATTTGCAGTTTGAAAAAAAATTATCTTCATTTTCTATAGAATTTCCTTTAATGTCTTATTAAAAGCCTAGAGAATAAAATCTTCCTCTCATTATTTTAATAATTATCCTAATTAGAATCCTGCAAATGATATTAATTTAAATTTACAAAAACTAAACATACAATATTTGAATATATATGCATTTTTTTTCTCTATTAGGGCGCATTTTCTTTCCAAATGCGAAAAAGAAATGTATTTTACTTATATTACACCTCTAATGAATGTTGTTACAAAAAAATACAAAAGGTTTCATGTTGCGAATAAATAATTTAAATAATACAAAACAGTATAAGTAGCATTCCGCGAGTTAAAAAAAAACCTTTTTTTATATTTCATGTTTTTTACAGTAACTTTAAATGCGATTGTTTTTTATTCTTTCAGATGTACTAGTTGCGTGATATGGCAATTAATAATTTTGTTTAAACTCTCTATAATGATTGTAGTTTCTAAGAAATTTGCGAAATTAATGTAAAGATAGATTTAAGTATTTGATTTAATATTCTTCTGCACTGGATAAATTTATCATTACAACATGTAAAGAACAAGTTTCTAAGTGTGATCTTAGATCGCACAGAGGGTTTTATTTATTTTTTCTTTCAAAACAACTTATCCTTTGATTAATAAATCAAAATTGTTAATTTATAGTTATCAAATTCTTACATGCATGGTAGCACCAACAAATTTAATTTTAAAATAATAATAAAGGGAAGTCATTCATTTTTACCAAATTAAAAATGTTCAAATCATATTATCTATCTATATATATAATAAAATCCAAGCGTATCTGTGCGTAAGGCGCCCTTTTGTGAATGGCGCACTGCATTTTTTGCATTTTCGCATTTTTTGAATGTTTTTTGTATGTTTTGCTACTACAAATTTTGAAACTTCTAAACATTTCACATTTTCAATTTTCGACAATGAAATTTTTCTTAAACTGTTTTTTACTTTATTTTTGATATATATATATATATATATATAATGTAATTTTTATAACAATTTTTATAATTGTGGCAACAGAAGTACACCATATTTATTAAACATAAAGGTAAAAAGGAAAGTAATTTTTATATCTATTTAAACTTGCGTGCAACAATTAGTAGGAAAAAATAACAAAAAAAAAAATGAATTGATGATATTGAAAAAATATTTTAATTATAATAATAGTCTCTTAAAAAAATTATAATTTGTTGTGTGACAAGTGGTATTCAGCTGTAAGTACACAAAATTTGAACTGTCTTACTTATATAGTTTTTGTGTACGGAAAGACAGATAGATGACAGAGACGAATAGGATTTTGTTAGATGAGCAAAACTCTAAAAAATGACACTTAAAAAAAATCTAATACTTTCAAGTTACTAATAATAATAGATTGGAAATAAAGTATACTTTTAAATGATGCATACAAAATTGACTTAGGTTGTGTGACGCGAACATAAACCTTACTAAAATTTGTCTTTTTCAATGGCAATATCAAACTTTGACAGTACATTTTAAATTTTTGGTTCAAACTATGGCTAAAAAAGAAATTTTTAAATTTTTGAAAGGTAAATTTTTAAAATATAGACACTGAAATTTTAATGCTTCTAATGTTAAATTACATTTTCATATTTTTTTTACTAATACCGCTTGCAATTATAAGCCTCATGTGATAATTTTGTGGGTGGTTATAATCTAGAAATCCCAAACGTAAACAAAGTGAGCTTTGTGATTAAAAAAATATATGTCCTGTTAATTATATGATTATTCGAAAAAAAAAAAAAAGAAAAGGGTGAATCACAACCTGCAAGAGTTAGACTTACGGGTATGTATCGTGGTTTATGTGAATACTCAATTTCTATTTTTTTTCCTCCTTTCAATAGATTTTCAATTATAAAAAAAAAAAAAAAAAAAAAAAAAAAAAAAAAAAAAAAAAAAAAAAAACGTTCAATGAATTGTTTAATGGGTTGTTTAAGAGTTTAAGATATGCGGGAAAGCATTACTTTAAAAAATATATATTACTTATTTTACTGAAATTTTTGGGCTGACCATAATCGAAAAATAATAAAAGAGTGAAATGTTCATATTCGCAAAAAATAATACATACATAAAAATGCCATGGACATTCTGTAGAGTTTCAACCTTCTAGTACAGAAATTCATTTTAAATACAGCTTCTAAAATATACTCATTTTAAAATAATTATTTTTTCGGATACAAATTGTATGAGTTTCATGAAAATTTGGATTGAGGTTAATTGAAAGATATGGAGTTTAACTATGCTATCAAACTTGGATTTTGCTATAGTAAAAAATAAAATTTGAGTTCATTTTTATATGTAGAATGGTATTTACCAGTTCATTTTCATCTATATCATCTAAATCGGAAACAGCATTTGCTCTTTTCGGAGGTAATTCAACTATATTAATAGTACCGTCAATGTCTGCATATCAATCAAATCAAGCTCGTTTTCCCAATATTCTTTAGGCTCACTTAGAGTTGAAATTATTTTTCAATCCATAATCATGCAAATTTAATAATTAAAAATAAATATAAAAATGCGAATAAAAAAGTAACTTCACTTACTTAAAAAAAATCAGTTTACTCTTGTGTTATTCAAAGCAGATAATACTCTCTAAATGAAATAGTTTTTCAAAAAACAAAAATCACTAAAGTAGCTACAGGCATGCATGTATCAGCTCAGTATGTTATCCTTCCTTTCCCCTTCATTATCAGTGGCTGAATTCTACACTTCTATTAGAGACAGCAGTGTTGTTATTTTTAAAATCTTTACATCTTATATTTATCCCCATTTCCTTGCATTTTTTCACTATTCTGATTGGATACATTAAACCCCATCGCACCAAAAGTCTGGAGGTAAATGAAAATTGCATTCCTAGTGTAAATAGCAAATCGTTTTACATAAAAATAACTGTGAGCCCTTAATGGAGATCATTGTATTTTGCAAGTGGTCAAGCTATGAAGTATAGAATTCGCTCATTTTTCATGCAATGTAATTCAGAATATACATGAAGATAACTTTTCTAAGAAAAACTAATTTATTACAATACTGGCTGCTTTCGCTCGCTACGCTGGTTGGTTTTTTTAATGAAGCATGAATCAAAAGGAATATACCTCCGAATTAGATCATGCGCTTTACAGCAATGTGGACATTTACCTGGAATATTAAACCGAATAGCTGAAAACAATATGAATGTCATTACTGCAATATACCTTTTATTTAGCCATGCAAAATTTTGGCTGTTAAAGACCAATTTCTTCTGTTGAACATTTAGTGTAGGATACGGTAAAGAACGATAGAATAATATGTAATATACTAAAAACGTTCAAAAAATTATCAATGAAAGCATCATTAGAATTTAACTGACTTGTTGAAATGGCTAATTGTTTATAATAATTGATTTCGCCTGATTCTAGTACTTTCAGCCATAAATCTACATATGAAGCAATCTGATGACCAAGCAAATACTATATGTTTTATACTAAAACATTCACTGAAAAATTAACTAATTCATCAAGTTCCACCGAAATCCATTTAGCAAAATCTTTTAACTGAGAAGTGTACCGAAATCTTCTTTTAAAATGATCTAATTAACAGTTTACATCTCATAAAAACTCCTTTAGTGGAGCCTTAAAAAAAAGCTAATCTTTTATTATTGAAATCATCTGATATCGAACAAATTTTCATAATTATTTAATCAAGCAACCTAGAATGTTATATTTCATGCTAATTTTATCTCTTAAAATTTACCTGACTAACAATTTAAGTTCCATAAAAATCTATTTGGCAGAACTCAAGTTATAAGTGGCCAGAATGAATTTTATCTTTGCATTTTAGATATATTGAGATAGTTAAATATAGCTCACATAATCGCATTAACCTGATTATAGAACTCTTGGCGATCTATAGGCGATCTATGCGGCGGTATAGGCCGCATCACATTTGGATTTTTTTTAAAGAAATTTTGCACAATTTCCATAACTATAACATATATAATCTTTAATATATACCCTCTCTCTGTAGAGTATATTCTCTTTATATTCTCCAATTTTCTTTACTATACTACTGAGATCTTTTCCGCTTAACTAAACAATTGAAAAAAATAGGATAAATGTTGAAACTATTCCTGAATTATATCAAAATAACTGTGCAAATTGTCATTAAAATATATTCGGTAAAACTTTCAATATTTCATAATCGAATTCAGTTAATTTCAGAACTCCCCTAGCTATTATTAGCAACACAGAATGACGTTTTTTAAATTAAACTATTAATATACCAAATTTACTACCTAACAGTGTAAGTTCTGAAAAAGCTGAGTTATTTTCAATCAGAAAGAAACAAAAATTTGCGTTTTATATATACAGTAAATGATGATGAGTAAAACTGTAATTGCTGTTATTTGCGATTTCAAAAATGTTATTGACGATATTTGCGCATAGCTAACATAAACGTACCCACTCTTTCTTCTTATCCAGGGGCAAACGACAAAACACCACATTCAAATTATTATAAAATATACTTTGAAGAGAAAACTTTTTCTTAAATTTTGATATTAAATATTTTCTTTAAACAATATTCTTTTTCTTTGTATTTGAAATAAGATCAGTAATTGTATTGGTTTTTTTGTTATGCCAATACCTTTGTCGCCAAGCTTAAAAGTTTGAACAAAATGAAATGAAACATTTTAAAATATAAATAATTTTGTTGATAAAAAAATGAGCATCTTAAAAATATAACTTTTAAAAATTACAGACTTTGAGTCACCATATTTTTAAAATCAAGAACAATAAGTATTTAAAGTAAAAGAACAAATATAGTAAACTCTGTCTAAGGCGGAATCGATTGGGGTTGAGGAATTTTTTTGTAGTAGACAATATTCCGCCTTAAACAAATTTTATTTTATGTCTATGTATTTAAAGCGACTTGAAAATCTTTCCTAGTTAGACACATGGTACTACTTGTTTCCTCCGTTGTCCAATTTTGCCAAGTTATACAAAACGCCAAAAGACACTAATTTGTATATTTGTCAAATTATACAAATTTACATGATTTTTATTTTAAATAACTAACGAACAAATAAATTAGTAAAACTATTATAAAAGACAAATAAAATGTCGAAATAAAAATCAGTTGACGATATAAGAAACGCGTGCATCATGTTTAACATCAAGTCATTGTAACATTTATGAATATGATCATCTGTTACTGGTATTTAATCTTATAAAGTAGCACTAATTTTTTGACAAACGGGATAATCAAGTAACAGACAGATTTTCATCTTACTGAGAACCCGCCCCACAGAGAGTTTATTTTAAATATTTTGAAAGTAAAAAACTATAGTCAATTGAATTTAAACGCAGGCTTTAATATTGTAATGTCTCTTAATACTATAACGTGGCTTGTGTAATATGTATGTGTCATATTGCAGTAAACATTTCGGCACAGTTGTCCCTTATGCACCACATTTTCGCGATTTTTTCTAACGCAAGTTTGGCAAAACTTCGTATTCAAATACTGGTTACATTTATATCTTTAAATTATTTTCTATTTTTTTAAAGGAAATAATAATAAATAATAAAATTTAATTAATGACTATAAAAAACAATTTATATCATTTAAAATAAGTAAAATAAAAATACATAAACAACTTACTAATAAATGAATAACAATAGCCTGCAATATGCAGATGAGGTGTCTTTTTGTCATAATTTTTTTAAAGTTCGATCGCTTTTTTAACCCCTTTAAGGTTGGAATTTTCAAAAAAATTTTCTTAGCGGCTCTCTATATTATAAGAAATATTTTTAATCCATTTTTCAAGATTTTAGGTTCTTTGGATTTTCTTGTACATTGATTAATACGAACTCCAAACTTTCTTTCATATATATAGAGACATTAACAGATATTCGTTTAACAAATAAATAGATGTAAAAAAGTGATTTACGCGATTGTTTTTTGAAAAATCTATATGTATCCATAATTTAAAAAAAAACCTTATTATTTTTATTTGTAGAAATTTCTTGCTGTTTCTAGAATGTGCTTTTCAACAACACTCTCAAAAAAACTTCCGTCTTTTCACAGAAAATGCACTGGCAGCACTGCTGCCAGAAATTGTCTGTATATTGACGATTTTCTGTTTATTTTTTTCTCTGTCAAAAGAGGAAAAATATCCGTCACTTGAAAAAAGTTTGGAAAAAATCAATGCGGAAGAGGCGGGGATCGAACCAAGGACCCCAGGATTACCAGACCAACGCTAATCCACGGCGCTACGGCTGCTCATGATGATTGTGCGTTAAAATAGAACCATTCATTTCATATGGTGTGGGTTGGTGTATTTCGTTAAAAAGCTTTTAATTATGCAGTTAATCTCGGAAAGATTTCATCTTTAATGAAACTGTGGCTGGGTTTTTTTTACGTTTAGTATTAATATAGTATAAAAATGTGAATTTTAAATATATTACGTAGAATGTTAGAGAAAAAACATGGATGTTCTATTTGTGAGAATTTTTGAACGAATAAAGAAATTAATTGTTATTTATTTTTAAATTCGAAAACATTTGTGTCTTTTAAAACTAAATTAGACATTTTAATCAATAGAATATTTTTGTTTTTCATTTTAAAAATAAATTCGAACTTATTACTAACAGACCCAATGCGCATGCGTGCTGGATATAAACGGAAATTTTTCCTCATTTTTCGACGCTCGGAATGAACTCACAGAACAAATACGTTTTCTGGGAGAACAGAAATTATTTGTGAAAAAATAACGATAACTTAGTGTATATTGACGAATTTTTCTGACAGTGAATACAAAATCTTCATCCTGTTTGTTTGTATGAAGTCTTATTAAAATGAAACGCACATCAAATTACCGTCTTTTTTTACATTAATTATATAGTAATCTTTATTACTGTTGGAACTGAGTGAAAATATAATAATTCTTAGAAATTTTCGTTTACTTTGCTATTGCGGTGGTTTCCTTGCCTCTTTGTTCACGCAAAAATGAAGGGGTATTCGTACAACACCACTATTACGTGCTATATCTACAACAAGGAACACAAACTTGTTTGTATGTTACGCAGGTTTGAGAGGCAAAATTCATTCAACAACAAAGACGTGGGAAACGCTACCAAAAAGGAAAGCTAATGCCAATTTCGACGTGTACGCTACACACAGAACTACGCAGCGCAATGTCCGTTATCAACTAATTCGCTATAACAGAAGAAGGATTGACCATTACACTTCTAGACCGATGGACAACAATCGCAGATTAGTCTAAGAGAACACAAAATTTTGACCATTCAGCGTGTATTATAGTAGTCCTAAGTAAACCATCGTTTTTTAGACACTCGTACCCTTATCAAGTGTTTCTCGCCTAGCAACTTGATATATCCTATTTTTATATTTGTAGATGTGATGAACTAAAAACATTGAATATAAAAATAAAAACTTGTACACCAGCCATTAAAGTAGTATAATAAATAAAACATTAATATGTTGTGTTAAAATATCACAATTTGTGTTTAGTTATGTATTTTACAGGCAATTTGAAACCATATCTTAAATTATAAATTATGTGTACCTCAAAATCATTGGTTTAATTAATAAGAAAGAAAAAAAAGAAAAAGAAAGAAAAAAATTCCTATATTAAAGAGATATACATTAAATAATTTTAATTATATCAGAGATAATTTTACTTTCATTAAAATTCTACACATGATTAATACAAAAACAAAAGAAACCTTTTTAATTACATTTTATAAAATATTAAAAGATAAACACTAACAACAAAAGTTTTTCTTTTCAAATTTAAGTTATTTGCAGTTTGAAAAAAAAAAGTTTTCTTCATTTTCAATATAATTTTCTTTAATATCTTATTAAAAGCCTAGACAATAAAATCTTCCTCTCATTATTTTAATAATTATTCTAATTAGAATCCTGCGAATGGCAATAATTTAAATTTACAAGAACTAAACATATAGTATTTAAATTATATGCGTTTTTTTCTCTATTAGGTCGCATTTTATTTCCAAATGCGAAAAAGAAATGTACTTTATTTATATTACACCTCTAATGAATGCTGTTACAAAACAAGACAAAAGGTTTCACATTACGTATGAATAATTTAAATAATATAAAACGAAATAAGTAGCATTCAGCGAGTTAAGAGAAAAAGCTTTTTTGATATTTTACGTTTTTTATTTAATTTTAAATGTAATTGTTTTTTATTCTTTCAAATTTATTATTCACGTAATATGACAACTAAAAATTTCACTTAATTTTTTTTATAATGCTTACAGATTCAAAGAAATTTGCAAAATAAATGTAATGGTGGATTAAAAGACTTGATTTAACATTCTACTGCACTGGATAAATTTATCATTACAACATCAAAAAATAAAAAAATGATAAAATATAATTTATTAAATATAATATTTAGCAGCTTTTACAACAAATGCAAGATTCATTTATAAAAGTGTCAAATTTAAGTGTGTTGTTCTACAAAAAATCATGAATGACTTCAAATCAACCGTGTATACCACAACCAACAGTATGCTATAAAAATGGTTATTTATTTAGATCAAGTAAAGCTTTCTGTAGCTATTCTTTCTTTTTTAAATTTATCTAAAGAAAATTTAAAGAACAAAAGTTATTTTAGCAATGTAACATTTAATGAAACAAAGTAGAACCCGTCGAATTTCGACGAAAAAAAAATGTTTCGATAGCAGTATTTTTATTGATTTATAGTAAACTTACGAAATTAGTTACAGTAAATATGTACTTTATGTTGGCATGTCTAGCTCTCAAAGAAATATTTATCCTAAAGTTAACAAAATGCTATTTCTATAAAACTTAGTTATAAAAATTATTAAAATTAAACTTTTATAGCGTGCGTAAGCAATGAAATATAATAAAGATCTGTTGTGATACAATTATAAAATAAGGCTCTTATGTTATGAAAAAGAACAAAATTATTCCCTTTTGACAAAATTATAGAATTTTTAAAACGTGAAATCTAAACTCAACCTTATTTTCGGCATTTCAAAATTTACATTCGCATATCTGATATCCGTATACACCTTTTAAAGGAAAATGATATTTTAATTGGATCTTTTAAAGAAGATTTTAATTCAAAACTTCAAGTCACGATTGTAAGAAACATCTTTCCATGCGATTTCTTTTTATCCTCAGATTCTCATGTTAGTACCGGAAACTAAATGTTGACTTAATTTATGTGTTTTCCATTTGCGTTTATGTTAAAATATTTCGTTTTATCTAAGAAAATTTGTTTTAAATATGATATCATTATCAGTTTTTTAAGAATTTAGCCTAGTATCTTTTTTTTAATTTGAGCTGCAAATGATATGATTAATGATAAGTAAAATATGCAATAATGAAAGTTATCTAATTACTATAATTTAAAGGAAATTTTATAAAATTATTTTACAATTAAAATATAAAAATATGAATATTTAAAAGAGTAATTAGTGTTGGCACGTCAACTAGTAAACGGCTTTCATTCAAATATATATATATATTTTATATATGTATATATATATATATATATATATATCACAAAGAGGGTCAGAAAGTTACAATGTGACTTCACAACAACGTCGATGTGACGTCCCCATTCCTTACGGGTGAGCTATTATGCAAAATCAATCATGTATATATTTAAAGGGAACCTGGCACTAATGAAAACAAAAATTTCTATCGATTTGAACTAAAGTTACAATACCTGTAATTGTTTTGCTTTTCAATAGATAGTTATATGTATGTCCTGGCATTTATGTAACACTGTTAAAAATAAATCCGTGAATTCACGGTAAAATTACTGGTAACAAAGTTGCAAGTCTTTCTTCATTGCGTTAGTACATTTTCTGTTTCGTAAAATAAAAAAAAAGGAAAATATCTGTAACTTCCCATTATAAAGTTGGTATAACAACTGAATTATAGTACCAGCTATCGGTTTAGAAGCTCCTACATTTATTGACCTAGGATAAAAAATTAATCCTGTCGAGGTGAACTCACGCCCTTTCGTTTGACAGCCTGTTGCTCTTGCTATCATGGCATAGGGTCTTCGAATGCAAGTGATTCTAAAGGCAAATAGTGGATTGCATTGTGTGTTTATATTTTTATAATGTAGATTGTAATTTTATCGAAGGTGATAAGAACCCCTGCAAGTTTTCTTTAATAAGGCTAATTTATTATTGTAATTTTCTTATGGTTAATGAATAATTATAAAATGGCTTGATTAAATAATTTATTCGGGAAATTGTCTTTGCTTAATGAATGGTTAAAATAAGGTCTGGTTAGTTTGTTGCTCAAAAAGTTACTGGTATCAGTACAGTTGCACTTCAGTAACGTGACAAAGAAAAAAAGAACAAATTTTCAGTAACAAATTTTACAAATGAGTCAGGATTCTTTCATTGAGTTTTCTTATTTTCATATAAAAACATGTCAGTTTTATAAACATTTAAAATAAGTTTATGATAGATAACGGAGTATCCCTGTTCTTTCCTTTCATCTTTGTCCGTTTTACTATTTTCAGGAAATATGAAGAAATTTTTCGACTTTTAACTAAAAATGCTTTCTTGTCATAAAAATGCATTTTTTATATGAAATTCAGATTTTTTTTAAACAGTGTACAGCATGTTCATTTCACATTTCAATGTACAACCGTGTGTGTTTTTGAACCGCTTTATATAGTTTAACTTTTTTTTTTTTTTTTTTTTTTTTTTGTGTGTGTTTAAAGATGGAATTTGTAATTTATTCTTTACTCTTTTCGTAATAAGCCAAAATTATAAAAATTTTCCGCATAGGATATATATCCGATTAAAAAAAATACTTTCTTATAAATTAATAACACAATTTTAAGGCGGTCACAAGTGACAAGCCTCCCAGTAAACTTTAAGGTTACAATTGCATACCTGTTATAAGAATAATGGATTTATGTATACGCCAAACCACCCTCGACCCCCCCCCCCCCATCAAAAAAGGGGTGTAAAATTACAACAAAGAATTTTTTAAACACTAAAATATAGAAGATTTAAATAAAAAAAGAGCATAATACATAATTTATAAAACTTTCTTTTATCATTTAATAATGTAATATTTATTAAATAATGGTTACACATTGAGTCAGTATTTCAAAAATCATGAACAGATAGTTCAAATAACACTTTTTTGAATACTGCTAAAGGAGCGCAGGGAAAATTATACCTTCAAAAAATGAATTTGCTAGTTTTTGCATTACATTAAATGTAAATCTGTAAGAAGCTTTTTGAGTTATCGGGCCAGGGACCGATTTACAAATTTGGGGGCCCTGAGCACAGATGCTTACACCCCCCCCCCCCTTGCACCGATACTTACAGGTGGACTGACTAAAAAAATTTTGAAAGATAGTTACTAAAATAACCATTATTGACTTTAATATATCCATTACAAAGTAAATATGATAATGAATAACTTACTTTGAAATAATTACTTCACAATTATGAAATTTAAGTGAATAGACGTTTTATAGTAAATTGTGTAGTGCTAATTATCTTTTCCTGAGCAGGTGTATATATCTGGAATTTAAAGTATGCAACAACTAATAATAATTTTTAAAAAAACATCAAGCTACAATTATTCAAAATATTAGGGACTACCGCCTACAATATATGTTTCCCAATACTCAAATAACCTGACTATAAAAGGAAAGGATTTAGCATTTTAACAAGAATTAAAAATACAATATATTTTTAAAGTGATAAAGATAAAAAAAGTTCACTATAATAAAATAATAAATGGATGTTTTAGGCAAAATATACAATGTTATAAAAATAGAATATCAACATAATAGAATCTAAAATTTCATTCAATATTAAAACTACATCGGATTTTGGGCAATAATTGAAAAACCTTCAGCAAAATACGGGGCCCCCTGAAAATCGGGGCTCCTGGGCCTGTGCCCTGAATGCCCTGCCATAAATCTGTCACAGTATCGGGTCCCTAGAAATTAACTTGTTGTAACGGAATGTTTTTTGGAACTACATGAACCACAGAAGTGAAATTTATAGTGAAAATTTAAGATACAAAATACTGAATATTTATTAAAGATCGTTTAAAAAATGTTTTTACTTTTACACTTATGTACACTGTAAATTAAGCATATAAAAACTGCTAGCAGCAATGTTGCCAGCAGTTTTTGTCATAAATTTAACGGATATTTTTAACTGTATAAAGTGTTTCTAATCATGTTTTTTGCAAAATATTTTATAATTACAATATAATATAAATCTTCTTCAGAAAATGTTCAATTAAAAATTCAAAAATCATTAATTCTACAGATTATTAAAATTTAATTTAACAACTCTCGACTTTTCTAAAATTGACGAATCAAAAATATTTTCATTCGTGAATACCTCCAGGGAACTAAAAATTAATCTTCTAAGTCTTTGAGTATTATGGTCCTAAAATTTAATTAGTTTGATCTATGGAAATTAAAATCCAACAAACATTTTAATAAATAATTAATACACGGGGGTTAAAATTATTACATTTTATCAGTCTGAAATGGAAATATTATTTTCCGCATCCTATAGCTCTGTTATTTAAAATCATTAAAAAACGATTTTTTTTTAAATGTTACCAATAGAAACAAACTATTATATGTTCACAAGAACAAACATTGGTAAATTTTTACAGAAATCTAAAAATTTGTATTTTTGAAAGCAAACGATTTTTTGCATAATTCTGTATCCCTATAAGAAATAATGCATTTTTATTAAAATTTTAATGACCTTTTTTTTTTATTTTAAGCATTTAAATAGATAATTTTATAGGAAAAAAAGAGTTATCCCGCAAAAGCAACTCTAAAGCATATTTTAACTTTTAAATAAATCCAGCTGGTTTACATAAAAATTAACCGACTGAATTCAAGTATATAATAAAAAAAAAATTTCCATTTAAAGAATTGTTATTTGCTACATTTTCCAACGATGTTATTTTATTAAATAAATAATCGCCAAATATAAGTAATGCTTCTAACAATAATATTTTTAATAATAATAATAATAATTTTGGCAAAAATTACTCGTGAAATGTATTATTAGATAAAATCCAATGTCCAATAATATTTTTATTTATATTATTTTTTATCGAAGGAAAATTGATATTTTAATGGAAACGTACAAGGATATTTTAACATGAGATCCTTAAATAAATTTGAAATGAGTTTTAAAAGCATGATTAAGATTTTGTATCTTAAAATAAGTATTATTTCCTGTAGTTAGCTTTGTTATTTTGTTTTTAAAATAAATTTTACATTAGTACAGTCAATATGCGTGAGTGCAAGGCATAACCGTCTTTTTTAGATTATCCCGCGAGTAGTCGCGACATCTTTCACAACGTCATTAGTCGCGCTCGGTCTTTTCGCCGCTGGCCCCCTGCATATCAAATATGTAAAATAAGAAATATTTTTCACCTAATATATGAAGATAACATTTCAATGAATATATAAATTTGCAGTTTCCTTAAATTATGCATTTTATTCATGAGATATGGAGTAATTCGAAAAAGTAAAAATGAACTGACATTAGTGATTGTTACGTAGACTTTTTCCGCGAATTTCAACTTTGTTTCTAAAAATGTACCTGAAAGAAAAACAGAGGTGTCCTGTTACTTCACTAAGGTGTTCGAGAAACCTTCAAAGTCAGCTACATGGTAGATCTCCGTTGTATTTGTAATCTGATACAAGTTAGGAGAAGATAAGTTATACGGGCGGCGAAAAGACCGACACGCGACTACTGACGGGTTATAGAGAAGAATTTACTGAAAAAAAATGAGTACGGATAGTATTTGTATAAAAATTACACATAACCTAGTGCATAAGGACGAATTTTTCTGACAATTCAAGTGAAAAATTTTGTAATTTATAAAAATTAATAAAAACTTGCTTGTAATTTCATAAAGTACAAAATATAATAAACAGTTAAATGACCTCATGTCAAAAAGGCAGCATGAAATCATTCATACAACTGAAGTATTTTTTATATAACTTCAAATTTCAACATAATATTCAAGGAATTTCCGGACCATTCAAACTGATATAAACTCTTGGTATCTACTTCCCTAACGTTGGTTCATAGAGAATTTTACAAACTGCCTATTTTCATGCGTCCCTGAATTATGAAAATAACTTTTCATTCACAATAACTGAAAAGGGGCAACCTAATAACGCGTAATATTTTATGTTTATGCAAAAAATGAATTTGGAGAGTTCAGACAGAAGTAATGTTACTACTTCTTTGAACAGTAATAAAAAAAAATATATTTTAAAGAATTGTGAGGAGTGACTCAACTGGAGGAGACATGCTTAAAAGTGATTTTAGTAATTGAGGGGTCGTACTCAAATTCTTTCAAATTTACTGTGAGAAACGTCTTCCAGCATCAGCTTGTAACGCAGGATGTTTTCGAAATTTAAAGATAAACCTCAGACAGCAAAAGAGAAAAAGATCTAAAGAGCGCGTTGGCAACACATATTATAACCATAAATATTTAACTTTTTCCTTGTAGTCATTCGTTATTTCTAATATGAGTCTGTTCCGAGTCAAAAAATTTATGATGTGTACGCAAATTCAGAATCCTTTCAAATGTGAAATGTGTTCCGCCAATCGTTTTTATTATCAAAATGTGAGCTCCCAGCCGATGATCAATTAGAAATTGTTTCCGGAAAAGGGAACACTAATCAGGTGAAATGGAAGTTGAAATGAGATTTTGACAACAAGCGGTAAACTTCTGTTACTGCTTTTATAGAAAAGTCTGTACCCGGATTTAGCAAATGTTTCGACAAACAGGGCATATATGTTTTAAAAAAAGGCATATATAAGAAAGTAATTTGTAATGGACATGTTATTACCCATTGTGGTATAGAGGAGATGGTCGCGGGACTCATTCGTTGCATGAGAAATTTTTGTACAAGAGTGGTTGTATTGCACCGTACGGCAGAGTTTAGCGCGAAAACGCATTTTGTGGCATTCATGAAAATATCGACCGTGATTAGCAGTAAAATTTTCATTCGGACCTCGACAATCATCGGTGGCTGGTGCAACGTTTGACGTGTTTAAAAAACACTTTTAAAATGATTATCCTGCTTGTCGTAGGCTTAACTAATCATTGGTCGGATGTCGATTTCGATAAAATGTTATCTCGTGAAACATTCAAAAAGACAGACAAAACAAACTTGGCGGTCAAAGTTTTTTAATTATATATACTGCAATGTACGGCAGAGTGTAGCACAAAAACGCATTTTGTGGCATTCACAGAAATCTCGACTATGGTTAGCAGTAAATATTTAATTCGGACCGCAACTGTCATTGGTGTCGGATGCGACATTTAGCGTGTTTAAAAAACATTTTAAAAATGTTTACCTTCCCTTGTCGTATACTAAATTAATCCTTGGCAAAAAATCGGTTTCGATGGAATGTTATAAGGCAGATCTTTCAGAAAGACAGACAAAACAATCTTGGCGCTTGAAGTTTTTGAAAGCATATGTTACAGGCCAAACCCGATTTTAGGCCAAACTAGATTGGCCTAGGCAAAACCGGTCTACCCTAAAGCCCATCGGATAAACTAGTTTTTCCTAGGCCAAACCGGTCTATTCTAACGCGCATCGGATAAACTAGTTTATCCTAGGCCAAACCGGTTTATTAAATTAGTTGTTCCTAGGCCAAATTGGTCTATCCTAAGGCCCATAGGACAAACTAGATTTTCCTAGGCCAAACTAGTTTGGCGTAACTCTTATAGGATAAACTAGTTTAGACTGCTATTTATTGGTCTGAACTAGTTTATCCTAGGTCGATCTAGTTTATCCTAGGCCATTTCAATTTGGCATGATTTTATTGAATTCAATGACAACCACAACGCCAACATTCTTGTTTGTCCTAGGCTGATCTAGTTTATCCTAGGCCAATGTAGTTTTATGTGTTTTTAGCTCACGGGCTTGAAAGCCTGAGAAATAATGGGCTCATAGGTCCTGTATATGCATGTACGCATGTATGTATGTAACGCGATAACTCTTGATAGAGATATCCAATTTGCTTCAAGTTTTGGATGTAGGTTCATTCTGATAAGGTACTTTTCTGATTAATTTTGGGAATTCATTGGATAAGAACAAAGAGGGGCGAACGGGTGACTAATCCTCCACCGTTAATTTAGAGAAATAGATTTATCATGCAGAATTATCAGTTTTCATTTAAAATTTTAGGTATAGGATCATTGTGAAAAGGCGCCTCCGTGATTAGCTGTGGATGTTTATAGTTTAAGTCTAAAAGAAAGGGCGATGTAGGTAACACAACATAATTTAGATAAATGGTTTTTGTCACAAAATTAACGAATTTGCTTTAAATTTTGGATATAGGCTCTTTTTGATAAGTCGATAAATTTTGATAGCCCTGAATAGTTTTGGGGGTTTAATGGTTAAGAATGAAGGATTACCCTCTTCCCTAGGAAAAACTAGTTTGTCCTACGGATACTTAGATAAACAAGTTTGGCGTAGAAAAAACTAGTTTATCCAATTCTCATTAGGATAAAATAGTTTGGCCTAGGCTAACCTAATTTGGCTCGAAATCGATTTTGGGCAGTAAAAAACATGTATTTCACAAGAATAAGTATAAATATGTGTAAAGAGTCATTGCTTATAACATTAATGCAGAAATTTAACATGTCCAACTTAGAGACATGATGCATTGGACATGGTATTAGCTTATTTTACTTTTTTCTGCAGATTCGTATCAACTGAGATCAAACTTACATTTATTATTATTATTATTATTATTATTATTATTATTATTGCAAATTCGAGTTAGATCGGGGCTGAACTTAACTTGGAACCGAACAGCGTTTTCCATTTTTGAGAAATTAATCACCTGTCGACATACAAGCTATTCTTGTCACGGCGTCAAGTTTTTCTCTTCCGTAAAGTCGTTAGCGGATATTCGATTCAAAAGGTAGCTTTAACAGTATTTTCTCAAAGGTACATCGCTTTTATGAGAAAATGGTTAACGCCAATCGACTACATATTTTCTGAGTAAGAATGCCTGTTAATCTTTTGCATTTTCGAAAATGAATTGGTTCTTAAATGTGTTAGGATGTAGCTCTTTTGGATTTGAGGAAAGCCTTAAGGAATGACAGATAAACATATTCACAAATCTACTTTTTACTGAACAGATTCAATAGTTACGATGTTCATAACTCTTCTTTTGTATCTTTCGTTCTAGACGACATTAATTATTTAATGAATACCTATTTGAATACTGAAAGGTTTAAGAATTTAAATAATCAATTATACATTGTGCATTTACCATTCTGTGACCACATCGTAATTCAAAAATACATTGTAAATTTATCCAATAAATATGTATGCAGTATTTTTTAAAGGAATCCTAATTGTATGTTAAGCAAAATCTGATTTTTTTGCATAAATTGAGTAGGGCCAGATTGAGCCGGACTGAGTCTCTTTTCACTGATTTTTGTATAGACAGGACTCGGGCTGAACTTTTAATTTTTACACCGGGTCACGGCAAGATAACTTTCCTTCGGGAAGGACGGGGCCCGGCCTCGAAATTCCGGCCCGTGGAAACCTCTGACAGTATTCTACAACCCTTCGAATAAAATACATTATATGAGGGTGATGACAAAACCACTTTGCACAAGGTTAGCTATAGAGCAGTAGTCGGGATCAATATTAAAAAGAATATTGCCCAATTAAACTGATGACTTTTCATTCACAGGCTGTTTACACTGATTGTGTATTACAGTCTTATTTTTTAAAAGAATTACATCCTCAAAAAATATAGAAAAAGGATTTTTTTCCCATTTTCCCCAATTATACAAACCTTTGAACCCTAAAGCTAATCACAGATAAGATTTATAAAATTATCCAAAATTTAAAGTAAATCAGATAATTCTGCTCAAAAAACCATTCATTTGATTTAAGGAAGGTAATCCCCCATTTCTCCCTTTATACATAATCATTAAACCCTCAAAACAATTCAGGGATTCGCCTTATAAAGAGAAAAACTATATTCAAAATTTACCGCAAATCAGATAAATCTGCATAAAAACCCATTTATCTAATTGAAGGAAGACGATAAAATGTCCACTACCCTATTATACTTAACCAAAAGAAAAAAACCCAAATCAATTAAAAAAGCGCCTGATCAAATGAATTCATGTCCAAAATTTTAAGCAAATTGTCTGTATTATAATCAGTTTATCTAATTTAAGGAAGGAAATAAATTGTAAGTTTCCCCCTTATATTTAACCGAAGAGCCACCAAAATTAATCAGCGAAGCGCTTCATCAGAATGAACAAATCCAAGATTTGCAAATTGGTTAATTCTGCATGAAAAATCCATTTGCCAAAATTAGGCGGGATACACCCCCGTTCTTCCCGTTGTTTTTATTCAATTAACCCCCAAAAGTAATTAGGGAAGTGCTTTACAAGAATGAATTTATTTTTAATTTTGAAGCAAATCAGTAAATTCTGCGTGAAAAAAGCGTTTACAAAAATTATGAGGCGTTACTCCTATTCCCCCCTTCCTTTATACTTAAAAAATGAGCACCCACAGCTAATCATGGAGGCGATTCAAGAGGATGCTCCTATATCTAAAATTTGAATAAAATATGCTAATAATGCATGGAAACCCATTTATTTGAATTAAGGGAAGGGGCGAATCAGCCTCTCGCTACCCCCCCCCCTTATTCTTCGCCAATTACTTCCCAAAATTAATCAGAAAAGCTCCTCACAAGAATAAACCATGTTGAAAGTTTGATGCAAATCGAGTATTTCTATCCAGAATTATTGCGTTACGTACTTACGCAATACATAGATACGGAACCTACGGGCACGTTAGTTCTCAGACTTTGGTAACCTGATGAGATAAAAACTCGTCAAATTACATTATTTCTATCAAGAGTTATCGCGTTACGCACATACGTATGTACATAGATGCATACATACAAGGTGGCCGGTAAATGACTGACCCATTTTGAAATTAAATAACAAAAAAAAAACCGTTTAGATAAAAATGTGCGGTTTGTTGCATTGTTATCAGAAATTCAATAAATTTTTACATATACACTTTCTTAAAATAGTTCAAATTCCGGCAACAGATGTCGCTGGCGACGGCACACAGGCTGTCGAAATTCAGACATTACTCTAGTTTTCATACGCATGAACATTCGGCTCATTTCGCAGAGTCGAATCTCAGTCAACATGTTGAACTGACTCTCCATTTACCTGCAGAATTAGAGTTTGTTGGATGGAAAGAGATGTAAAATAATATTTATGATTGAATAATGTCTATTACTCTTAATAAATATATTATCCCATACTTTCAATTTATTGCACGTATAAAGAGAATCAGTTTACCGGTTACATAACATTATTTGAATACAATTTTTTATGGTAAATGTGTAAAAAGTCAATGCTTATTAAAAAGTATGTTTTGTTGGTTTTTATTAAGTATAATAGACATTATTCAATCATAAATATTATTTTAAATCTCTTTCCATCCAACAAACACTACTTCTGCAGGTGAGTGGAGAGTCAATTCAACATGTTGACTGAGATTCGACTCTGCGAAATGAGCCGAAAGTTCATGCGTATGAAAACTAGAGTAATGTCCGAATTTCCACAGCCTGTTACCGCCGCCAGTGCCATCTGCTGGTCGAAATTTGAACTATTTTAAGAAAATACATATCTAAAAATTTATTGACTTTCTGATAACAATGCAACAAACCGCACATTTTTAATTCAAACCATTTTTTCTATTAAATTTTAAATTGGGTCGGTCATTTACTGGACAGTCGGTACATACAGAACCTGTGAGCCCATTATTTCTCTGGCTTTGACGCCCGTGAGCTAAAAACACGTAAAACTACATTGACCTAGGATAAACTAGATCAGCCTAGGACAAACAAGAATGTTGGCGTTGAGGCGGTCATTGAATTCAATAAAATCACGCCAAATTGAATTGGCCTAGGATAAACTAGATCGGCCTAAGATGAACTAGTTCAGTCCAATAAACAGCAGTCTAAACTAGTTTATCCTATAAGAATTAAGCCAAATTAGATTGGCCTAGGAAAATCTAGTTTGTTCTATGGGCCTTAGGATAGACCAGTTTGGCCTAGGAAAAACTAGTTTATCTGATGGGCGTTAGGATAAACCACTTTGGCCTAGGAAAAACTAGTTTATCGATGGGCGTTAGGATAGACCGATTTGGCCTAGGCCAATCTAGTTTGGCCTAAAATTGGGCTTGGCCTGTAACGTATATATTTCTCCACAGTACATGATCCCTTGGATGCCGCCAATAGGTGACAATAATACCTGGAGAAAGTTTCATGCCCGCCACCAATGGACGGCACTAGTACTGGAAGGGTTAATTAAAAAAATAATGAATATGCAGCATTAAACATATGAGTAAAAGAAAATATTTTGTGACAAAATTAAATTTCCAAAGTATTGAAGTGAGAGATTTTTTATGTATGTTTTAAATTCATATGTTTTTTGTTTCGTTTTTACACGGATAAAAGTTTAATTACTTTCTTCAGAATTTAATTAAATATTAATATCTCAGCTTTTATCATATGATAGATTACTTCATAAGATTTTCTTCCATGAATTAAATAATTAAAAAAATGGATTGCAACACATTTTGCCACTTACGGTTTTAGTTTTAAAATATATAGAAAATTAACACATACACTATATTGCCATTGATTACTGGACACTTGCGATTTTAGACATTTTACTAAATATCTAGGATAATACACGAGGAATCATCTCGAAACTCTTAGTGTATAAATATAATAGTATACGCCATACATCGCCGTGAAGATTTTTTACCGAAACTCCATAGGGAACCGTCAACAAGTTAAAAAAGAATGAATATCTTTTGAATAACCCTGTCAAAACTAATGTAGAAAAAGTGCTCAAACTCTAGATTATGATTAAATGCCTTATTGTAATACATTGTGTTCCTTTTTATGCAAATAGCATGCATACTCGCAGAGTAATTAAGGTTTTTATAAAAATGGTCCCAAATTTTTCCAAGTTTTTCCCTTATAATTTTCAGAATTCTTAATATAAATTAATATTTTTTTCAGAAAATAAAACAAACAACATTGCACACAGTACCCTGTAATCAGGATTAAAAAATAATAAAAATTGTAGGAAAAATGAGTAGGTTTACTATATAATTTTTTACTGCGCATGCGTCAAAGATATCAAAATTTCATTTGCATATTATATTAGCTAAATGTATAGATCAACTTTTGTAAAAGTCTCAAAATCATAGCTTGAAAATTCTGAAAGTAATCGTCTATAGAAAAAGGACAAAATCCGCTGTTTCCAAAATGAAGCAAAAAAATGAGGGATTTTATCCAAATGTAGTAGTACATCCCGTATTATGTATTCTATATTGACACTAATCAATGAATATATGGATACAACCCCTCTTGTTTTTGCTTCATTTTGAGAATAACGGATTTTCAACTTATTCAAATGACGATTATTTTCAGAATTTTCAAGTTATGATTTTGTGACTTTCACAAAAGTTGCTCTATAAATTTAGCTAACATAATATGCAAATGAAATTTTGATATCGTTGACGCATGCGCAGTAAAAAATTATTTAGTAAACCTACTCATTTTGTACACAATTTTCATTATTTTTTAATTCTGATTGCAAGGTACTGTGTGCAATGTTGTTTGTCATATTTTCTGAAAAAAAATATTATTTTATATTAAGAACTCTGAAAATTATAAGGAAAAAACATGGAAAAATTTGGGACCATTTTTATAAAAACCTTAATTACTCTGTGAGTATGCATGCTATTTGCATAAAAATGAACAAGGCATATTACAATAAGGCATTCAATCATAATCTCGAGTTTGAGCGCTTTTGCTACATTAGTTTTGGCAGGGTTATTCAAAAGATATTCATTCTTTTTTAATTTGTTGACGGTCCCCTATGGAGTTTCGGTAAAAAATCTTCACGGCGATGTATGGCGTATACTATTATATTTATAAACTGAGAGTTTCGAGATGATTCCTCATGTATTTTTCTATATATTTAGTAAAATGTCTAAAATCGCAAGTGTCCAATAATCAATGGCAATATAGTGTATTATTAAGAGAACATAGATTAAGAAAACGTATTAGAAACTATTTTATACTTAAAATTAAGAATTCTTTGATTAAGAAAGCTGTATTTTTATTTATTTTTATTTTTATTTATTTATTCATTTATTTATTTTTTGCTTTATTTATTGTATATTATTAATGATCTTTCACATAAGTTTACACTGAGAAAAAAAATATGGCGCCTTCACCTAGAATGAATAGTTAGTCACTTTCTGAATACCTAAACAAGAATTATAGATGACCGAAATATGCGAATAGGTTGAACTACAAAACTGAATAGCCGAAATGACCTAACATTTCTAATCTCTTGTTTTGAAGGTGACGAAACGATATTTACTCGTCTCAGTAACGAGAAATTATTATAGCTTGATTTCGGAAATAGTTTAAAAAACTAGAATTATATTACTAAATCAAACCCCTTGTGTTCGCATCTATTTGTTGAGATTTTTAAATAAGTATTACAACGAGAATAAAGGAAATCTCTCTTGAATTCCTGTAGTAGATTCTAGAACTCTCATATAATGGCAACTAGAATTTATAAGGATGACATTTTTTTCTAGAGCCACAATTTAGATTCTAGATTCCAGAACTGTATTTTTTCTCAGTGTACTCAAAAGCCTTATTTTTTTTTCTCCAAATAGGGAGAGTCGAATAAATTGTTGTATTTATTTGATGATATTTGACATTTGTTTCTTTAAAACGAAATTTTTTTTCTTCAATCAGATCTATTTCATTTTATAAAAAAAATTTAACTGATTTTTAGTGAATTGACGAAGTTTTATTTGATATAAAAAAAACAACACTTATATTTTATTTGTTTTAGTGTATTGTAAAAACTGATTTCAAATATCTGAAGATCTGAAAAAAAATAAAACATAAGAAAGCAATTTTAACTGTTTTATAAAACATGATATTTATAGATTTATTTCAGCGCATCAAAAATTTTTTTTCCACCCAAGATAGTTACCACAACAAAGATATCTTTATATTATTTCATAAATATCTTTTATATTAAATGTAATATCTTCGATTTATTTTATGGGGAAAAAAATACGGTTTCAAAAACTTCACTGTAAAAAAGAAAAAAAACGAGAGGAGTATAAAAAATACAAATAGAAGATAAAACTGAACTTTACTTTACCATTAAGATTTAGAAGAAAAATATTGATTTCCATTGCCAATTGTCTATTTTTTTATAAGTAGGAAAAAAACTTATGAAAATAATGCACTAACAATTTTCATTATTTTTCACTTCATAGAGATGGGAAAAAAAGTTAATATAAAAACTGAATTTTATTTACTATATTTCTTGCAAATAATTTATTAACGGGATTTTGAAATACAAATTCCTATAATCATGTTATTAAAAATTCTAAGTAAAGTAAGCAAAATCTAGATATGGATTGACTTTCATCAGTTTTAATACACTAAGGACAGCAACAAGTATTAAAATATTAATCAGTGCTTCATTATTTTTTTTTAAACTTTTTGTCATGAAGAATGATTTAGATTCGATTTTATGGTAGCTCTGTTTCTTCGAATCCAATGTACTTTTATAAATTTTTAATTGATGGAATCGCAATAGTTACCACAGTATAAAATATTTGAGCATATATATATATATATATATATACATACTAGATGGAACCCGTCAAAACTTGACGGCACCGAAGAAAGAAAAAGTTATTTTCCAGCTATTAAAGGATTTTTTAACGACTAATCGTCAGCAAAAATTTCAATAAATAAAAGAACAACCTGCATTTTACATCCAGGCAAATGACCCGCAATTGGCCGAATTACATTCAAACATGCTGTCATAGAATTAGAATCTCTCTCATTTGATAATTTTTCATTTACAAATACAACACCAATAAATTGTACATAACATGAATAAATCATAAATTACTGTCATCACTCATTTCATACAAAATATACATACTTCACTTACTTCGCAGCAAAATAAGACTGAATTTATAGTTTGCCATTTAGCAACAACTATAACAATGATCCTCTCCGTGGTTAATTTGTTGTTACATTACCTACCCCATTCAACAAATAAACATTTGCATTTTCAACTACTTTTCTATTACCTTTTCATAAATCAAAAATACATGTAAATTTCACATATTAAAAAAAATAATGATAATATTTATTCTGGCTAGGTGAAGCCCGTCAAAACTTGACAGCAACAATATGAAAGAATCAAAGGAAAAAAAGTATTTTGCCACTATAAAAAAATTTTCAAAGAAATTTTTTTTTTAAAGATCAATATTTATTAAAAATTTCAATATGCTTTTCCATTTAACAACGTAACACCAACATGACATGATCCCGGGCGCAGAATTGGTGCAACGCTGCGTCACACGTCACAGACTTGAAAATGTTTGCAGATTATTTTTCAACTGCTTAAGTTTTTTAAAAAAAATGCTAGAAATCATTTGCTATGTACCAAAGTTTGTCTAGGTACCATAAAAAACACAAATTCTGGCAAATAATCACAAAAATTAGAAAATTTCATCAAAATACTCCCCCCCCCCAAAAAAAAAAAACATTGCCCGGAAATTTTATAAATAGATGTGGGAAAATAAAACAGCAAATTTTGTCAACAGATTGCAAAAAACAACAAATTTCTTCAAAAGATCTCTAAAAAATTTGTCAAAAAACTGCAAAAAAAGAAAAAATTGTCTAGATATCCCAAATAAAACAAATTTCGCAAAAGTATTGCACAAAAATAAAAATTTTGCCAAAACGTCTAAAAAAATGGCAATTTTCATGAAAGTTTTTTTAAAAAAAGGCAAATTTTGACAAAAAAAAAACCCTAAAAAATGGCAAATTTATAAACATATTATGAAAAAAAATTCAAAATATTGTGAGAAAACAACAAATTTCGACAAATGATTGTGAGTAAACAACAATTTTCGTCAAAGGATTGAAAAAAAAAGCAAATTTTATCAAATAATCACAAAAAAGATAAACTTTGCAAAAAGATCTTCAATAAACGGCAAATTACATCGAAAAATCATGACAACACTACAACTGTCATCGAAAGAAATCGAGAAAAACGATAAACTTTGCCGAAAGACCTCAAGATGATGAATTTCATCCAGTTATCATAAAAGATGTGAATTTCGCCCAAAGATCTCAAAAAGCACATAAAATTTATACAGGTAATCGCAAAAAATGGTAAATTTAGCTAAAAATAGTGGAAAAAAACGACAAATTTCTTAAAAAAAATAACAAAGAACAATTTCACAAACAAAAATCACGAAAAAGCGAAAATATGATAAATTTCTGAAAATAACGAAAAAAACGACAAATTTAAAAAAAAATCATGAAAAAAGCATAAATTTGATAAAACGGCAAATTACATCGAAAAGCGAGAAAAAAATGACAAATTTCACCGAAAATCCCTAAGAAAACAAATAATTTTTTCGTGGTACCAGAAAAGATGTGAATTTCGTCAAAAGATCTTGAAAAAATACTTTAAATTTGTCTAGGTACTTCAAAAAACGCAAATATTGGTAAACAGATTGTGAGAAAACAACACATTTTGTCAAAAGATGAAAAAAAGAGGCACATTTCATCAAAAGATCGCAAAACAGGTAATTTTTGCAAAGAAAAAAAAGCGAAAATATGACAAATTTCTGAAAATAACGAAAAAAACGACAAATTTAAAAAAAAATCATGAAAAAAGCATAAATTTGATAAAACGGCAAATTACATCGAAAAGCGAGAAAAAAATGACAAATTTCACCGAAAATCCCTAAGAAAACAAATAATTTTTTCGTGGTACCAGAAAAGATGTGAATTTCGGCAAAAGATCTTGAAAAAATACTTGAAATTTGTATAGGTACTTCAGAAAACGCAAATATTGGTAAACAGATTGTGAGAAAACAACACATTTTGTCAAAAGATGAAAAAAAGAGGCACATTTCATCAAAAGATCGTAAAACAGGTAATTTTTGCAAAGAAAAAAAAGCGAAAATATGACAAATTTCTGAAAATAACGAAAAAAACGACAAAATTAAAAAAAATCATGAAAAAAGCATAAATTTGATAAAACGGCAAATTACATCGAAAAGCGAGAAAAAAATGACAAATTTCACCGAAAATCCCTAAGAAAACAAATAATTTTTTCGTGGTACCAGAAAAGATGTGAATTTCGTCAAAAGATCTTGAAAAAATACTTTAAATTTGTCTAGGTACTTCAAAAAACGCAAATATTGGTAAACAGATTGTGAGAAAA
This sequence comes from Maratus speculifer, assembly GCA_964019185.1. Lineage (NCBI taxonomy): Eukaryota > Metazoa > Arthropoda > Arachnida > Araneae > Salticidae > Maratus > Maratus speculifer. The sequence continues at coordinate 159,668,347 of OZ025294.1, read as the reverse complement.
CAACACAGAGAGACTGCATTTTTGCTATCACTGTTTAATGCAATGCTATGATAATTATATTTTTTTTCTTTACTTATCTTATAATGATTGAAATACATTGGTTTTTTCACTTTACATAAGTTATTTTATTTCCTAGTGTTTATTTACGTTCTTGGCCGATAAAGCATTTTCTATATTGTAATTTTCAAATCATCTAGGTACCACAAAAAATGCAAATTTTGCCAAATAATCATAAAAAAACCCAGCAAGCAATGAATATGGTATATAAGGACTGCTTTATCATGAATCATGATTGAAAGTTATGCAAAAAGAGGGATCTCTTCTGATAATTTTATTTTTCTTTGTTGATTATAATGATCTTCATATTTCTGAAAAAACATTGTTGAGAGATCAAGATCAAGCAATTAAAAAAAAAAAAATAGCAAATTTCATCAAAATATTCCCTTTTCCTTCTCCCCAAAAAAACTCAGCAAATTTTGTCATGGGAACACTTTTTAAAAAAAGTGTACTCAAAAAAAAGTGAAACATTAAAGAAATATTAATGATTTACAAAGCTGTTTATAACTGGGATTATTTTCATTTCATATGCAATTTTCTATTATTCGGCGAGACTATGAGATGTAATGTAAATACTTCCTAAACGTTATGAATTTGCTCAAAAATGAAATTATAAGTGGGAAAAAAAATCACCGTTTTTTGACATGAGTATAATAAGAAACTGAAGCAAAAAATAAATAGTGATTTGCGAATCTGTTTACATCCATGAAGTCAAACTATCCGTCGAAAATCGCACCATCAAAACACGAAACAAAAAACAATGTGATTTCCAGCCTTTTTTTTTTTTTTTACACATACTAATAAATAAATTTGAAAATTACAATATAGAAAATGATTTATCGGCCAAGAACGTAAATAAACACTTTAATCATTAACTTATTGAATGTTTCAATTTCATATGAAACATCTCTACAATTAAGCCTAAGATTGCCGGCAATAACATTGCAAAAAAAGAATACAGATGGAAATAAATTAATTAACTTACGTAAAGTGAAAAAAACAATGTATTCCAATCATTATAAGATTAGTAAAGTTAAAAAATTAATTATTATAGCATTGCATAAAACAGTGCCAGCGTTCTTATCCCATATTTACAAACGCGCTTTGCAAATGCTCTAGCTCTTACAGACAGTAACTACTATCCTCCGATTAACCAATAGGAGGAGACTCTCAGAGACCGGCGCAAGTATCGATGCGTAGAGAAGCAATTAAACCACGATTACTTTTTCTGCCTTTCGTTTTAATATATAGATATTATGTAAAGTAACACAAAAATTATATTTATGCCAATATTTCAGACCTTTTTAAGTACAATACTTTGAATATTTAATAATATTTCTATTAATTTTTTACAATATTTTTTGACACGAAGAATGATTTAGATTCGATTTTATGGTAGCTCTGTTTCTTTAAATCCAATATACTTTATAAATTTTTAATTGATGGAATTGCAATAGTTACCACAGTATAAAATATTTGAACATATTTTTTATGTAAAGTAACACAAAAATTATATTAATGCCAATATTATCGATCTTTTTAAACATAATACTTTGAATATTTAATATTTCAAAAAATTTAAAGAATATTTTTTATTTTCACAATATATTTTCTTTACGTTGTATGATCTTCGAGCGAAACTGGTTCATTTATATGGTAGGCATGATTTGGTAAATATAGTTAAGGAGGAAATTTTACTCAAACTAGCTTTATTGTCCCTTAGTTTATGGCATAACCTTGCGGGCTGTTTACTTAAAAGGGGGTGATGACGAATGTGTAAAAAAATATTAAAAAAAAATACAGTTCTAATTAGGTATTTAAATATAAATGGTTAAGAAAATACCCGAAACACTTGGTGGAAGATCCTTTCCTAAAACTATTAAATTTAACTCCTTCAATTTGCTGAAGATAAACTCACGGTTCAAATCCTTTTGCAAACTTCCTCCTGCCGCTCTATATAGTAACTACGAAACCAAATTCACCTAATTAATATATCACTGCAAAAACAACCAAAAGTTTTATTATGCAAATGGAGGAAACAGTTACTGAATTAATGTAAGTTTTTCTTTTTTTCATTTATAGACGCTTACTAAAAAATGGAGCTACCACCATTTGTCTTTATTTTTTTCTTCTAGAGTTTCTTTATTTGTTATATCGTAATTCCTTTTACATATTTTATCAGTTTATACTAAATGTACAGATTCATGGTCGGCAGTTGACACATGGATACTAAATTTTCTGACTTGGCAACTAACTTTCGCCGTCTAAGTTTCTATCTATTGGCGAATCTTATGGTTTTTCTCGTGATCATTTGACAAAAACTGAGCTTTTCTGCAATCCGCTGACAAAAATCGCAAGTTTTTCGTAATCCTCAATCTTAAATAGAATATTTTTTAACGATCCTCTAACGAAAATCGCGTTTATTCTCGCAATTACTTGATGAAAATGACGTTTTTCTACGATTCTTTGACAAAAGTCGAAACATTTTTTAAGATCCTTTGATAAAATGCGCTTTTCTTCTGCGACCTTTCAAATTAATTCGCATTGTTTCTTAATTTTTCTTAGGAATTAAGCCCTGATGGTGACTGGAATATTTGAGTTTATAAGCCACGGGTCGCATAAAAATTTTGGAAAATTGCACCTGTAGTTTGCACAAAACTATTCGTTTAAATGACTTTTTTATTTTAATTTATTTGAAGATATCTATTGATCTCATTCCTCGAACCAACATTATTAAGTTTACATAAATTGCCATTAGGTAGACAATGATCCGAAAGAAAAGAATCTTTAGAAGACTTACATTATCAGTGTTTTAAGACTAACTTGTCAATATTTGAAGCTATGCATTACTATTCCTAAATCTATATATACTGAAGAGATAAGAAAAAATGTTCTGCTTTTGATGATCAATTTTTTTTATTAAGTTTAATTTAAATACTTGAAACACACAAAAAAGACTTACATATTTCGTGCCAAACAAAAGCACTTTTTCCTATGGATCTGATTCATCTATGTCCAAATTTTACCTATTTTATGTCCCATAAACGCTTACAGATATTAGTACTACATATAAAACAACAATAATTAAAATACTAAATTTTTTTTTAATATACAACAAAAGTTTATTACGTAAAAAACACAACTTTTTAAAATAAAGACATTTTTATAAAAATGTGCAATGTTTTAATCCCTTGAAGGGCAATGATGCCGTCACGGCATCACATAATTTTAATCGCTAATAGTTACATTGACACCCGATTTATTTTACAGAAAATTTCACATTTAAGAAATGCGCTTTTACTTGTTTACAAATAATTTTTTTGTAAATACTGGTGTCGATCAATTAACTTTTTCCCAGTCAAGAATCATAGAAATTCTCAAACAATTAGGGTAAGTTTACCAGTAGTGGGCCATGTACCAATAGTGGGCCACCAGTTTTCAAAGTTGAAAAACAAGTTTTCTACTCACCCCTGTCAGATAGTAAACTAATAGCTAATTGGCTGGAACCCTTATCTGTTATCAGGCAAAGGAACAACTTCATTATTCTCATAGTCTTTGAGTTGGAAGGGTGTTTTTACAGACTATTCGAAAAAACTAAATAAAAGCTAATATTATTTTATGTAATCATCAAAACTTCTAAATATGATTTCATTATAGTGTGTATTTAAGTTTAGAAATGTAAAAAATATATATAACTTCTGTACAGTATGCTTTAAACTCAATAATGGAGAGGCCCACATCTACGGAGCTCCTACTGGAGCATCAGAAATTTACTTGGCCCATTACTGGAGCATAAAGGTAACATTTTTTATTTTTCATTTTTTCTAGAGAATATATTTTAAAGATTTGAATGTTTATTCTGATACATAAATATAAGGATTAGGCTAAAAAATATACATATATTTTTTTCTAATTCACTAATACTTTAATAATAATTAGATAAAGGGGCTCCCTAGATGTGGGCCTCTCCATTCTTGAGTTTAAAGCATACTGTACAAAAGTTATATTTTTTTTTTACATTTCTACACTTAAATACACACAATAATGAAATCATATTTAAAAGTTAATTAACGAATAAAATTTACAGTCCCGATGAAATTGGGGTTTTACTTATACTGTATTAAAATTTATTGTTTACCTTTCTGTTGCTCCTTGAACTATCAATTACGGTTATAGAAAGTTCATTTCCGATTTACATTTTAGGCTATAACTTTGCTTTCAATTATGGCTCAACCAAAAGTAATGCATTTTTGGAATCCTAAATGTCTGAACCTTAGTTGCAAATGATAACAAATAACTCAAAATATTTTAGCAAGAACGGCGTTTTCAAGGAAAGCATACACCTTACGCTGAAAACCTAAAACACCATAATTACGACAGCACTTTATTAAAACTTAGAATCTTTAAAGCATCACGCATACATAAAACGACCAAATTTTAAAAAAAAATCTATCTTTGAAACCTGAAATTAATTTACGATATAAAGATAAAAAGGCACGCTAAATTTAAAGTGAAAAAAATTCTGAACCAAAATTGACGAGCAAGCTAACATGCATTTTTATTTCTTTAATGAAAAATGATACTTTTGCGACATTTTGCATGATTTTATTAAGAAAAGTGCTGTCAAAGCATTTTTTTAAATACATACTGGGTAATTAATAACAATATTTTTAAAATAGTATTTCAGAAAAAGAACAGACATTTTCATCCATAATTACTAAAATAAGGATGAAAGATGAAAAGATATTTTTCTCATCTTATATTAACTTTTTGTGTCATATAGCTTTTTGATAGAAATTGAAGAATAAACGCATTTTCCCATCTAATTATTTTAAATGATATTTTCATAGTTTATTTAAAAAAGGATTTTTATGAACTCTTTGTTATTAAAAGAATACATTTTAGTAAATATGTAAATAATGCGATAAACATGTTACTTATATTCTTTGTTTTATTTTTTAAAATATTGATTATTGAATTAAAAGAGTCTTTTTAAAAAAATGTTCTTGAAAAAATTGCATGTTTCGTGTAAAGAATTTTTACTACACATTATAAAAATATTTAATGCTTTAATTCTTCTTCTCAAATTCAGTACAAATCTGTATAAATCCTTATGATTTTTTTCAATCATAAAGTAAATATATTACAAAATAGAAGGTTTCAATTTTGGAAGACTTTAAAACTGCTAGGATGTCCATCTCATATACGTTAGTACTTCCAGAAAAATGTAACAACGACATCACCGATTAGGTAATTTACACGGAAATCTAATCTGCAACAACGTATTTCAAGTTATAACTGAATCTGAAATTTGATGAAATTCCGTGTTTTAGTATTTCAGATAGATCATCTCAGATATCGTAAAAAAACTGGATAGAAGCGCCACCTGTTAGCGATTTTGTCTAAAAACTAAAGAATACTAATTTATATCAGGGACTAAGTGTAGGACTATTCCAATAATCTTGCATAATGCCGCGTAGCAGTATTACTTCTTGTGTGATTTACTGAAAAAGCTAAATAATACTAATATGTGTAAGGGATTTTAACTTAATCTGAAGTTTGATAAAAAATTCGTGCATTTGTTCCTGTGATAGAGCTATAGCGATAATCAGAAATAAGACAGCATAGCATTGCCATCTGATGTGGGATTTACACCAAAACGTAACCAGAACTATATTATACGAAGAACGAATCTGAAGTTTTATAAAAATCCGTCTATTATCTCTTGAGATATGGCTATTGGGGAAATCGTGAAAAAGGTAGCATAGTAACGTCACCTGTTGCGCGATATGCACCAAACTCTAATCAAATTTAATTTGTATCATGATATAACTTAATCATGTGCTTTGTGACATTATGTGCATTTGTTCTTGAGATCGAGCGCCCGCAAAATGTTTGTCACACACAGACAGACATTTTGGAAAAACGTGTTTTTTGGAATCTCTGAATCCCGAAACGTGTAAATCCGTCGATAACCATAATTCGGAATTTTTTCCGAATCCAATCATTTCTTCTTACAAAGATAGAAGAAAATGAACAGCGAAAACTTTCGATAATAGCTCGGTTCACTTTCGATTCATTTCTTACAATCATATTTCTGTTATCAACATCCTTTTTTCCAAACACACGTAAAGAGCACAACGATGTAATAAGCAATATGCAAAAAATTACTCTTATTCATAAAAAATCCGTTGTTTGATTAAAATTTTCAGTTAATGAGGATAAATAATTAATTTTACAATCTCTGAAACACATAATAAACGTTGTTATCATACAGATTTTATAAAGAAAGTTTTAATAGCTTTGAGAACTTCCATTGTTTAAACATCATAAATATATGTACTTCCCTCACGCAACAAAAGTAAATTTAAAATATTTTATTACGGTGCATTTTAAAAAAGGTCCATTGCTAATGAACGTAAACTACTTAGCTTTTTTGTTAAAGTGCAACTCTGTTTATGGGCTCAGAAGTAATTGCTTAATTACAGTACCTTCTTCAATTTTCCCGTTTCATGATTTATATTTTAACTCAATTTAATAGCTATTCTGAGACTGTTTATGAAAATTCTTATTTAAAGCAGAATAGTAGTTACTAAAGAAAACATGAACTTTCTTTTTAAAATGTTTTGTATATGTATATACGAAGGTAGGGAAGTTGATAAATTAACATCACTTTTTCTTTTATGCAATCTTGTGTGTATTTTTTAAGTACAAGGTGTTTATAAAGTCCCGAACCCATTTTGACGTTTAATAACTCATAAAATAATAAAGATAGATTAAAATTAATAACATAAATGGTGAGATAGACTCAAAAAGTTTCATGACCCTTGTCAATGAACTTCCATGTGTCCCCTTCGTCGCAGAGAGAATCGATTTTGTTTCTATGAATCACCATAAAATCTGTGATTTCTCTTGGTGTATGCATTCTTCTTAATATCCGCTCGAATGAACCATCACATACAAAAGTAACATAGAACAAACACACCCTAAGTAAACATAACATTGCAATAGTTGCCAAAAACAAAAGAGAGAAAAATGCAATTAATAAGCAGACGATAGTTGGAAAAGTACAGATATATAAACAAGAAAATGAAATTATCTGAAATTAACCACACGCGCAGACGATATTTACAAAAGTAAAAATATTCATACCTGAAAAAGAAAATATATGAGTTATTCCATCAATAAATGCCATAAGTTTGTTTATATCCTCAATATTTTATGAGATATTAAACATCAAAATGTTCCGAGACTTTATAAACACCCTGTATATAAGTGTTTTAGTTTTTGTATAAATAATGGTCTATTTTATAAATGGAAGGTGCAATCAAATATAGCTTTTTTCACATTAATATGACCATACTAGATTTTCCATAGGAAGTTTTAAATATAAAAATAAATAAATAAATAAATTTTTTATTTGCAATATAAGTAAAGTCTATTAAATATAAGATGTATATATCTTATATTCCCGTGTATAATTCGAGTATCTGATTTTTTGTGAAAAATCGTTCAAAATTGGAAATCCGTATGTAAGCTGATGTTAAAAAATTGTGAGAAAAAATTAGCATTTTTTGTACATATGTAAAGGAAAAAAAATATGCTCACTGAAGTTATTGATCATTCTTATCTTGTCCTAAGACACACTGTCATACATCTTTGATTAGTCCTCAGTAATTCTGTTATGGCTTGTTCGTTCATAAAAACTAAATATTCTATTTATTGCTTGAGTTGCCATAAGAAATGATTGTATGATCTTTCGAAAAATGTTGCATTGCTAATGCGATGTGTTTGAAAAGCTGCCATTTTTTAAGAAGACTTGGATTGTGATGATGATGAACTAGACACTGCCGATATTCAGACTAGTGTACCAATGAAAAAAAGCGATTTTAATGAGTTGCTCGAAAATCATGATCATTATTTGGATAATGGTAGAGCACTGGCAACTTTTTCCTTTGTAAGAGAATGGATCCTTAAATTATTTATACAAATTTGTAAATATTATATTATATATACATACACATATATATATATATATATGTGTGTGTGACACATACATATATATATATATATATTAAGTGGACAACTTACTATCAGATTTCATAAGGAAAACAAATGCAAGAAATTCATTCGCATAAACAGTAAAAGATATTAAATCACGAAGATAATTCGCAAAACACTCCAACAATGATATGGACATGGACAATAATTCTTATGACGTCATAGCATGTAAATTGGAGGCGATACCATTTGTTTACGGTTTGCTTTAATGATTGGGGTGGGGCACTCTTGTCACTTAGAGGTATAAAAAGTAGATAACAACCTATTCTCAGACCTACTGAGTATAGGAGGAAGTGGGGGACATTGATACAGCTTTTTTCAAAAAAATTTTTGGTGTTTAGAAAGCAGAAATTTCAAGTTATTTTTCTATGTGATGTCAGCAAAACCTGTGTAGTGTGTTATAAAAATGTACAATCGTTGTTTTGTATATTATTTTTTCATGTAATTTTAAAAAAATCAAAAAAAGTAATTTGTATCAATGTGCCCCATCCCCGGGGCAATTGATACACTTTGACACGTCTGAGAAAAATGGAGGCAAAATAACACCAATGCATATTTTTCATAGAAAAATAGTTAACAAACCATTTTATATATATTTATAGACATTAAAATCGCACACAATTTATTTGTAAGCGATATTAAAGCAATCAAAATGAAATGTATAATGACCTGATGTTCTGGCTGTTCCTTGTCTGTTTGTTGGCTGTGATAACTATGTCATATCTGGCACTTTAACCCCAGAATTATCTTCTTTATTAGGAAAGGTGAAAGAATTACCAGGTTTTCTGTTTATAAATCGGTTTACAAACAGACAATAAAGGATAATTATATTAAAAATTATGTTTATAATGTAATTATTCTGTATTGTACTGCAGCTTGTTTCCCTTACTTAACATTTCTCATGTCGATAATACTTTTTTCTCTGGAGAATCGATATAAATTTGAGATTTGCCAGACTGCCGTCCATTTCTTTTCTTAATTCTACTATCACTAGATATTGTGTAAGTTTGTGCGTCTTCTGTTTGCAAAAATACTTTAAAATGTTCCAATATAAATAAATTAGAGCTATTTCACTTCAATAAAAACTAATAGTAGAAATTTTTGACGAAAAATGGTTGAATTAAGGAGTGTATAGTAAATAAAAATAAAAGGTAATGAAAAAATGAATTAGAAAAGGATTTAGGTTGTACCAATGTGCCCCGACAAAGACTGTATCAATGTGCCCCATACAGCCATTTTGAATAAAGTGAGTCGCAAATGCAACACTTCATAATATATCTAACAATAAAGAATGAGGAACTGATAAAGAGTAGCTTTACTAGCTAGGGAGGGTATTCTTTTCGGTTGAAAATACTGGAACAGTTGTATAATACCATTTCAGTTGTACAACTCAAATTTACTTTTGACCTACAAAAACAATTAATTACCCATCCCATTTCATCAAACTATTGAATCATTTCAAAACTTTCTATATGTAGTTAATTTCACTAATATCACCTTTTGGAGCTGTAGTCAAACTTCCGGTAATGACCCTGTGTGCTGTACAGGGGGTGTATCAATGTGCCCCGAGTATCAATGTACCCCATTTCCCCCTACATATAAAATTTCATCAAAATCTGTTAAGCTGTTTCGGAGATGTATGGCAACACTGTGACACGAGAATTTTATATATTAGATGTGTGTGTGTGTACAATATATTATTTTTCATCTTAGAAAATGAATTAGGAAAACATAATATTAGCAATAACCTTACACTTAAATTTAAACGACCAAATCTGATTAAGAAAGCAGCATTATTTCTTTTTTATTTTATGTATAATATATTATGATTGATCTTTCACATAAGTATTACTCATAAGCTTTATTTCTTTTCTTTAAATAAGGAGATGCGAAAAAAAATGGTTTCAATTCTTTGGTGATATTTGACATTTTCTTTCTTTAAAACGATATGAAATATTCTTTCTTTATCTTCAATGAGTTTTGTTTCTGCTATAAAAAGATATCTGTCTGTTATAAAATATATTCTATTATTAAAAAAAAAAAAAAAAAAAAAAAAAACGAAATTGATTTTTCGCGAATCGACCAAGTTGTATTTGATACAAAAAACAAATACTTATGTTTTATTTGTTTTTGTTGAATTGAAAAAACTAATTTCAAATATCTGAAGATTTGAAAAAATTAAACATAAAAAACAAAACAATTTTAATTGTTTTTTAAAACAGGAAATTTATAAATTTATTTTAGAACATCAAACTATAGATTTTTTCCCACCCATAATATTTATTTCAACAATGATTCTTCCTATTAATTCATAGATATCTTTATATTAAATGCAATATCTTTGATTTTTTTAATATGGTTTCAAAAACTTTACTGTTAAAAAAAGGAAAAAAAAGAACGAGGAGGAGTTTAAAAAATAGAAATAGAAGATAAAATTGAACCTTGTTTTACCAATTAAGATTTTGAAGAAAAATACTGATTTCCGTTTCCAATTGTTTATTTTTTTATATGTAGGGATAAAACTTATGAAAATAATACACTAACATTTTTCAGCATTTTTCACTTTATTAATATGAAAAAAAGTTAATGCGAAAAACACACTTTTATTTACTGTATTTCTTGCAAATAACTTCTTAACGGGATTTTGAAATAAAAATTCCTTTAATCATGCTGTTACAAATTCTAAGTAAAATAAGTAAAATCAAGATATGTATTGACTTTTATAAGTTTTATTATACAAAGGACAACAATGAGCATTGAAATATTAATCAGTGCTTGATTATTTTTTTTTTTACAATTTTCTTGCATGAAGAATGATTTGTATTCGATTTTGTGGTAGCTCTGTTTCTTCAAGTCCAATATATTTTTATGAATGTTTAATAGATGAAATTATGATATTTACATCCAGAAAAAGGAATTGATTAAAACTACAAAACATGTTTTGTTGGGTACATTTTGTTTGTTTTAAGCATATTTTTTAGTTAAATTAAAAAATCGGTTTTGTTGCTCAGCCAAAAAAATACATCGTTAAGAATCTTATGAAATTTTAACAAAATTTTATCAATGTTTTTTTAGTCTTACTAAAGTCTTGTATTTTCAATTTGTAATTCCAATAAAACTTTGTTGTTTTTTTTTTTTTAAATTAAATTGGTGTCCAGTAGCTATAACTCTCTCACGTAATTTTGTTTATTGACTTATATAGCTATAAAGGATTAACATAATTTTTGGGTCATAAAAACTTTTGAAATTGAGACGGATTAATGACATTATTATTACGTTATTATGCATTTAGGGTGAAAAATGTAGATTAAAAATTGCAAGAAAAATATTGCTTATTTAAACAAATTTTCCAAGGACCAATATTTAACTAAAAAAATTGTTGGACCAAACAAATTTTTATTCATTCAACAAAACATTTTTTTGGATGTACCATCTCATAAATTTATTGAACATATTTTTTTTTAATTGTAAAGTATCACAAAAATATGTATCAATGTTAATATTATATATATGTATTTTAAACATAATACTTTGAATCCTTAATAATCTTTTAAAGAATTTAAAGAATATTTTTAATTTTTGGGTATAATCTCTTTAGCGTTTATGATCTTCAAGCTAAACTTTTTTATTCATATGGTGGGCATGAGTTGGTAAATACAGTTACGAAGGAGATTTTACTTAAACTAGCTTTATGTCCATCAGCTTAAGTCGTAAACATCTAGCTGTTTACTTAAAAGAGGCCCATTTGAAATATTTAAAACAAGTAAGAAAAATCATTCGTTAAGCATAGATTATGATGCACTTTCCAACACTTCTTGAAATAATTATGAATTGGACAATTACACCATGAATTATACTAAACATATGTACTAAAATAAATACACATTACTAAATGGTAGACTTATTAAAAGAATATATTTAAAATACACTTAAAAATTACCTTTAAATTATTATTATTATAAAAAATTAAATTTATTAATTAAAATATGAAAGATAATTTTAAGTGTATTTTTAATATATTCTTTTTATAAGCGTACCATTTAGAAATGTGTATTTATTTTAATACATATTTTTAGTACTTCTTGAAATCTTTAACAAAACTTCGGTTATCCAGGTAAATAACGTATTATTGTCCATATCAAAATGCGTATTATCATGCTTTTTAAAAGCCCTGTATTTAATCTGTCGGTTTATAAACAGGCTATATAATAGTAAAATTTAGTTTAGCAAGAAAACGTCTAACTGGTTGAAATTTTCCTTTCAGAAATTTATAGTAATAGATGGAAACATACTTAAATACTTTCGTTTAGCCCTGTAATATGCATAATACATTTCAATACACGAAAATTTTATGGTAAAGTTTAGTTTAAAAATAAATTCTCTTTAAACTACATAAATCAAATTATCATCCAAAGGCGACCCTGTATCCAGTTCTTTGCGTGACCCTTATATCATTTTATCTATGTTCTACAACATTTCTTAGTAAACTAAATGCAGTTCATTGTAGAAAGGTATAACATTTAAAAACCACTTTTAAGTAAATTACGCTCATGTTCAGTAACTTTTCCGAAAACTTTTGTGTAACCCTGTGTATCTAAATTTCGTAACAATTAGCATTAACATAAACCATATAATATGCATACATCTAGTGAAACTTAAAAGCGTATATCATAATTAATAAAAATGCATTCAATCCTTCTGACAGCTATCTTCCATGGTGTACAGGATTTCGGATAGAATATACTATTTGAAACCTTTTGTGTGTCTCTGTAAAGGCTATGCACTACGTATTATGCATGAAATAACTCATATTAATCCTCAGCAATGCATAACAATTTGATTATGCATGAAAACGTTAACCATGATTAAAATATGTCGCCAACCATTTTCCCCTTTATTATTATGTGTTGGAATTCTTTTGTGTGGCCTTGTAAATGAACAATAACTACTCTTTTCACTGCATATTTTACAAAATGCATGTTTTAGAGCACTTTGTAGATGCATAAAAATTTGAAGATGTTCGACAGGGTATATCATCTTTAAAATTCATTATAAACGATTTTTTACCATAGGCCGTAATGTTATGGAAAACTCTTGACAGTCCCTGTAAATAAACTAAACATGGTAGAAACTTCATTTTCAATAGGGTTCGTTATCAGGTAACTGTCATTAACGTCCAAAAATTTCATTGCAATCCGAGTACATTTACGAGAGTTAGAGCAAGGACAGACGGCCATAAGGACAGACGGCCTGACAAACCGAATGCATAAGCACTATTCAACTTGGTTGGAAAGTGCTAAAAAGTAAATAAATAAAAAATTGTTCTAAATAGATACTTTGCTCTAAATAGATATTTTAATATAAACAGTTAAGAAAGCATTCAATTTTTCTAAAGACATGGTGGAAGATCATATCTTAAACTTAATAAAATTAACTCATTCATTTTGGCTGAAAATGACCTCGCGGAGCAAATTCCTTCCCAAACCATCTCCCACCGCGCTATATAGCAATTATGAAACCACATTTATCTAATTAACATATCATTGCATAAATTATCAAGAGGTTTATTACGGGAATGCAGGAAACATTTAGCAGACTCTCTTGAATGACTGTTTGTTTTCTTTCTTTTTCTTTTTTTTCATTAATACACGTTAGGAGGAAATGCAACTATACGCGTATATCTTAATTTTTTTTAATATTTTCTATTAATTCTATCATAATCCATTTTAAAAATTTTACCAGTTTACACTAAAGGTGCAGATTAACAGTCGCGAGTCGCCACATGGACATTAAAGTTTTTGATTTATAGACTAATTTTTGACGTGTAAATCGCTATTCTTGTCAAATTTTGCTTTTTTTCTCGCGATAATTTGACTGAAATTGCTTTTTACGACATTTCCCTTGTGAGAATCACACGTTTTTCAGCGATCCTCTGGTAAGCACCGTGTGCTTTTTAACCGTCCTCTAACCAAAATCTTTTTTTTTCCCGCGATTCTTTGACAAACATCGAGGCGTTTATTGCGATCCTTTGATAAAGTTAGCTTTTCTTCTGCGATCTTTTGAAGAAATACACGTTCTTTCTTAATTTTTCTTAATAATAAACCTCTGGTGGCAAAAATTTATAGTACATTCGTACATAACAGCGTAACATATACCTTAACATACAAACAGAAAACATACACCTTAAGATGAAAACTTAAAACATCATAATTACGACAGCACTTTATTAAAACTTAAAATCTTTAAAGCATCACGAATACATAAAAAGAAAATGATGCCAAACTTTAAAGGAAAATCTATCTTTGAAACCTGAAATTCAGTTACGATATAAAGATAAAAGCGAATGCTAAATTTATAGTGAAAAATTTTCTAAACCATAATTAATAAACTAGCTAAAACGCATTGTTTTTTCTTTAATGAAAAATGACTTTTTTGCGACATTTTGCATGCGTTTATTAAGAAAAGTGCTGTTAAAGCACTTTTTAAAATCTATAATGGTAATTAATAGCAATGTTTTTTAAGTTAGTTTTACAGAAAAAGAACAGACATTTTCTTCCACGTTTACTCAAATAAGGATGAAAGTTGAAAAGATGTTTTTCACATGATTTATTAACTATAGTGCTCAAATAGTAGCTTTGTGATAGAAATTGAAAAATAAACTTGTTTTCACATGTTGTACATCACATAATCGTCTTCAGTTTTAAACGATATTTTAAAAATTTATTAAAAAAGAATTTTTATTATATCTTGGTTTTATAGGAATAAATTTTAGTAAATGTTTTAAATAATGCAATAAATATGTTAGTTATCTTTATTTTTTTTCAAATATTCATTATTGTTATAAAAGTGTCTTTATTTAAAAAATACTTTTGGAAACTTGTATTATTCAAGTAAAGAATATTTGCTACACATTATAAAAATAATTGATGTTTTAATTCTTCTTCTGAAATGTAGTACTAATGTGTTTAAGTGCTGATGCACTTTTAAAAATCTTCTCCTAGTTTGAACCAAACTTTGGTGCTCAGTAGCTGCCGCCATCAGAGGGTGAAATCACGTGCGAACATTTGAAACTTCATATTGCAATTTTTTCTAGCTATTTGAGCTCTTCTTCAACCAGAGCTCCAAATGTTGGTACGAGAGTTCACCCTCTGATGGTGGCAGCCACTAAGCACTAAAGTTTGATTTAAACTAGGACAACATTTTTAATGGTGTGCTACTTTCAATTATACACCGTAAAATGGGGTGAATAGGAACAGCGGGGTTAATAGGAACGAAACATCTCAGTCATACAAATAAATTCATTATAAATGTATGTGTTGATATTTTTAGTTGCCAATTTTTTTATAAGAAGGTAATATCATTAAGAATTGGAAAATTTAGTTTTGCCATGTTAACACCACTACTGATGTATATGAAAAAAAAAAAACTGCACGGGGATCCTTAAAAACCTTTTGTTTTTAACGTCTTCAAAACTTTGTATGTAACTGCAATATTTTTCGTATTATAAACCTAAGAATGGGGATTTTTAATTAATGAGAGACCTGTATGCTGTATTAAATTCTACTTATTTCAAAACTACATAATGAAAAAGTGAAAAATTGCTTGTAACATCAGAGGTTTAAAATTTACGGGATGAATCGGAACATGTTTACTCTCATGGTTTATTTTTCTATACAGTAATAAATTCATGTAAAATCTGAAAACATATGTATGAATATATATTGTTACAATATTTGTTTGTTCCAATTACCTAAAGAGTTTAAAGGTGCCAAGAAATTACTTAGTTAAACAAAAAAGCCAACCCCCAATGCAACAGACACGGAATACACAATAGAAGAATTCAAAAATGACAAATTTCTAAGAAAAATTGCTCAGAATTATTCTCTGACAACCTCAACATTACACAAACATCTCAAAATGAAAAAGCAGTTAAAAAAGAGAGGGAAGCAAACAGTACTAAGAGCTGGGATGAGGCCGTACTAGTAGATCGTATTAATAAATTCAGCGATTTGGGTTACTTAATAGATTCACTTACGCAATGACTACTAGTAAAGGATAACTTAGAACACAGCCGTATTTATATTAAATTCCATTTTCTGCAATTTGAAAACAATTTCATTCAATAATTTTTAGTTTTTCTACAATTCTAAGTTGTTTTCTAATTTTTGATAAGTCGTACATTTACTTGTATATAAAATAAAGACTTGGTTTAATAGTAAATCTGTGTTCTTATTCCTCTTTTACCATTATTGATTGTTTTTTTTTTAACCCTTTTAAAGTTTGAATCGGAATAAATAAAATTTTTAACATTTGTTCCGATTCACCCCTATTTGCGGGGAGAATCGGAATGCAATTAAAAAATTAATATGTATCTTATACTATAATGTGTGTGTCAGTACGTGTGTGTCAATTTTATCTCAAAAACGGCTATAACGATTTTCGGAAAAATTTGAATTTTTACCAATTTCGGGCACAAGAAGACCATTGGGCTAGGTCACATTTTCGAGAAAATTCTATTATTGGTTCATTTTTGTTCATAATGGGTCAGGATCAAGCTATTTATAACTAGAGAACGGCTGGATCTATTTTGAGGAAATTTTTTATCCAATCGTTTTTCCGCACGAGAAAACTACTGGGCTGGGTCACATGTTCGAAACATTTCGATTAGTGGATCATTTTTGGGTCATTATGGGTCAAGCCATTTTTATCTAAAAAACGGCTCTAACGATTTTGACCAAATTTTATATTTTATCGTTTTGGATTACAAGAAGACCATTGGGTTAGGTAACATTTTCGAGAAAATTCGGTTAATGGTTCATTTTTGGAGTCATTGTGGGTCATGCTATTTTTATCTGGAGATTTTGTCAAGCAATTTTGACTAAAAATTGCATTCTATGGTTTTCAGAACAAGGAAAACATTGGGCTAGGTTACATGTTCGAGAAAAAAATTTAATGGGACACATTGGGTCATTAACGGACTGAGACAAGCTATTTATATTTAAAGAACGGCAGAATAAATTTCATCGAAATTTTGTCTGTAACAGTTTTTTGACACGGGAAAGCTAATGGGCTACGTCACACGATCGATAGATTTCGTTTATAAGAGTCATTTGTGGGCCATGATGGGTCATAATGGGTCATGGTCAAACTATATCTAAAGAACGGTTGGATAAATTTTAACGAAATTTTGTATACAACACTTTTTTGGACTCGAGAAAACTGTTGGACTAGGTCACATGTTCGAGAAATTTCGATAAGTGGGTCTGTTTCGGGTTAAACCAATTTTGTGTAAAAAACTCCTCTAACGATTTTGACCAAATTTCGTAATCTACCGTTTTGGATTACAAAAAGATTATTGGGTTAAGTCAAGTGTTAGAGAGATTTCGATTAGTGGGTCATTTTTGGGTCATTGTGGGTAACGGTAACTTTCTCTAGACAATGTCCCTTGCAGTTTTGACTAAATTTTGTATTCTATCGTTTACGGGCACGAGAAAACTTTTTGGGTTAGGAAAGATGTTCGGGAAAATACGATAAACGGGTCATTTTGGGTCACAATAGGTCAGGGTCAAGTTAATTCTATCTAAGAAATGGCTCAATAGATTTTATCTAAGTTTTGTATCCAAAAATATTTCGGCACGCAAAAGCTAATGAGCTAGGTCAACTGTTCGAGAAATTTCGATTATATGGATCATTTTTGATCATGCTAATTTTATCTAGAAAGTGGCTCTCACCGTTTTAACTATACTTTGCATTATATCGTTTTTGGGTATGAGAAACCATTGGGCTAGGATACATGCTCGCGAAAATTTGATTAATGGGTCATTTTGGGCCATAATGATCAAGGTCATTCTAATTATATGTAACAACGACTCAATCAATATTATCTAAATATTGTAACGAAACTTTTTTTGTTATGAGAAGACCACCATCAGAGTCGCATGTTAAAAAATATTACTGGGTCTTTTCGGCTTCAACACTGAATGCTGTCAAGCTAATTTTACCTAACGAATGGCATAAACGACTTTGATTCAATTTTATATTCTACTACTTTTGATTATCAGACGATCATTGAGCTAAATCACATGTTCGATCAAATTTGCTTAGTGGATCATTTTGGGTAATACGAGTCGGGATCACGAAAATATGGCATTAGCCAATAAGTTTGCAATATTTGACAACTTATTAATTACATTTCGCCGAAAAATTGACTATTAAGTTTACGAAAGCGAAAATACGTATTCGCGCCAAATGAAAGAATGTCACGAAATTTGGCTACATCTGGCAAAATATATTGTCTTTCAGAATCTAAAGAATTTTTTAATACATTCTTACATTGGATTTGAGATAAACCAATTTGGTTAAACCAATCAGAGTCGAGCTAAAAAGGGATTTGGATCGATGTCCTTTCGTTGTAAACTTTAAAATAATGCAAAATTTATGAACATTTGCATACATACAGTTTTCTTATCGATTATTTCTGTAAATAATACTCTTATTAATAAAATGCTTCATAGTAAAAATACAGTGACTGATAGAGGCAAAATACTCTATCGAGTTAACATATAGTGAATTTTTACCGAGCTTAGCTCGGTCATTCCTGCTAGTATATATATATATATATATATATATATATATATATATATATATATATATATATATATATATATATATATATATACATAAATATAGTAAATTTTTATACATATTAAAATATGTTTTAACATATAGCAATATATGTTAAAACATTAATATACATTATATGTTTTAACATATAGTAAATTTTTACCGAGCTTAGCTCGGTCATTCCTGCTAGTATATATATATATATACTGGGTGTCTAGTAAATGACTGACCCACTTTGAATTTAAATAACAAAAAAATACGGTTTGAGATAAAAATGTGCGGTTTCCGGCATTGTTCTCAGAAAATCAATAAATTTTTAGATAAGCACTTTCTTAAAATAGTTCAAATTTCGGCCAACAGATGGCGTTGAAGGCGGCAAAAGGCTGTTGAATTTCAGACATTGCTCTAGTTAGCATACGCATGAGATTTTTGACTCATTTCGCAGTGTCGAATCTCAATCGACATGTTAAATCGATACTCCACTGACCTGCAGAAATAAAGTTTGTTAGTTGGAAAGAGATTTAAAATAATATTTATGATTGAATAATGTCTATTATACTTAATAAAAACCAAAAAAATATTCATTGACTTTTCCCGCATTTTCCATAAGTGAATAGTATTCAAACAATGTTTTTGTAACCGGTTAACTGTTTCTCTTTTTACGTACAATAAACTGAAAGTATGGGATAAATACCGCTTTTTTAAGTAAAAAAATCTTAATATTTAATCTAAACATTCCTTTCATTAAATAGTATGAAATTGTATTTAAAAAAAATAGTGATATCAAAAAGCTTTAAGAGATGGATCAGGCAAACTCTTCTTCCCTATACGATATGTAGTGAAATCACAAGTTAAAACAGTAGTACGCAAATAGTAGTGGCAAGTTCCCTGTCTAAAATAAAAACGGGACAGTGATTTTTCAGTATTCATTTTTTGATATTTAACATATCTGAAAATTTTATTACGAAAACCACGACAGATTTTAAGATGCTTTTTACATACAACCCTTCACTCTTCTTCCCCCGATTGCAAACGCATCTACGCTGAAATCGAAGGATGTTTTAAAAAGTATAAAAATCCACTTACTTGTTTTTATATCCTGCGAGTCACGCCTTTTCAAAATTTCATCACAGAAGGCATAATAGATCCTGAATCATGATAGAATCATCATAGGTCTACTTATTTTAGTTCAGTTTTATAAAACTAAATATTAAAAAAAATGCTGGAACATTAGTGTTTTCCGTATATAATTTTAAAAAAGATTTTGGAATCAGTTTTATTTTTAAATAACGCTCTTTATTTCAAATCAGATGCAAGAGGAATTTTTAGAATTCTTCTTTTCCTTCTTTTGCTCATGAAGAATAATTAAAGAAAGGAGGAGGAAGGATGAAATATGTATTTCAGGATCTATGATACTCTTTATAATGAAATTTTGAAAAGGGGTAACTCGCAAGATATAAAACAGGCACAATTTTTTTTCTTTTTATACATTGTTCCATTTCAGCATAGGTATGTTTTCAGTTGGAGGGGGGAGAGGGAAGGGAGACGTGCGTGTAAACGTCATGTTAAAATCGTTCGTGGCTTTTGTAATAAAAATTTTAGGTGTGTTAAATGTCAAAATAGGAATACAATGTAGGGATAAATTCGGTTTTCGGAAAAATGAACAATATTTCGTTTTAGGCAAGTTTCGGTCCTAGCAGCTGGTTTTGTATCGTACATTCTCCGCACTGTAAAACATTTGTGGTAACGTTACTCCATAAAATTGGTGGCAGCTACGATTTACACTTCATTGAGTAACTTTTCACTTACATAATGGTGTAATAAAAACATGCATTACTGGAGTAACATTGCAATGTTACACTGATTTTATCGGTTAAAATACTCCACCAAATTGGAGGCAGCAAGGCTGCCACCAGTGTTATGGAGTAACGTTACACAAATGTTTTACAGTGCGTCAAAATCAATATTTTTTCACGTTTAAAATAGGATTTGTTATAAACATATTCCTTCATCCTAAGATTTTTTACATTTTTATGTGCCAATTTAAAAGTCACTCTTCCGCTGTTTTTTAGACAGGGAACTTGACCCAACACTATTTCCATACCACTGTTTTAAGCCCTTAACTGATTTCATTGCACGACGTAGGCAAAAAGAGTTTGCTTGATCCATAACTAAAAGGTTTAACATCACTTATTTTTAAAATGCAATTTCATACTCTTTAATGGAAGAAATGTTTAGATTAAATATTAAATTTTTGTTTTAGTAAAAAAGCGTCGTTTATCCCATATTTTCTATTTTTTGTACGTAAAAAGATAATTAGTTTATCGGCTACAAAAACATTTTTTGAATACAAATCTACTTACGGTAAATGTGTGAAAAGTAAATGAATATTTTGTTGGTTTTTATTGGTTTTTGTTGGTTTAAGTATAATAAGCATTATTCAATCATAAATATTATTTTAAATTTCTTTGCAACCAACAAATTCTATTTCTGCAGTTGAGTGGAATGTCGATTTAACATGTCGACTGAGATTTCACTCTGCGAAATGAGCCAAAAATCTCATGCGTATGATAACTGGAGTAATGTCTGAAATACTACAGACTGTTGCCGACGTCAGCGCCATCTGATGGCTGAAATACGAACTATTTTAAGAAAGTGCTTAACTAAAAATTTATTTATTTTCTGATAACAATGCAGCATATCGCACATTTTTATCTCAAACCGTTTTTCTGTTATTTAAATTCAATATGGGTCAGTCATTTACTGGACACCCTGTATATATACATATATATATATATATAAACAGTAAAAAAAAAGTATTTTTTGTTTAAAAGTAAAGATAAAAAAAGACCAAAGTTTCTAGTAAAAAAAAAAAAAAAAAAAAAAAAAAAAAAAAAAAAAAAAAATTAAAATATCTGTAGTTTTTTGCGGTTTTTTTTTTTACGTTAAATTTGAAAAGTGTTCCGATTCAGTCCCATTTTATGGTATTTAAAAACATTATTATGCTAAAAAAAAGGTTTCAGTTTTAAAAGACTATTTAAATAAAGTAAAAACTTTCAATAATAGAATCGCATTTTATAATCACATTTCTGTTATCAACTTCCGTTTTTCTATACACACGCAAAGTGCACAACGATGAAATATGTATATTGCGAAAGCTTTTTCATATTTATAAAAACTCGTTGTTTATTTAAAAATGGCAGCTAATGAGAAGTTTAAAAAAATTGCAGATCATCAAATAATTTCAAAGATTACAGTGCAAATTTTTCAAAGGTGCCAATGCAATTATAATAAAATAATAACAAATAATTTTTATTAGTGTTATTATTATATTTAGAATTATTAACAAACTCAAAAAATGCAAATAACTTGAAAACTTATAAAAAATATCTGAAACACGGTTAATTTGTTGTATAAGGGAAAAAAAGGATCTTTAAAGAATTTTAGAATTTTTGAAAATTATATCTGTTTTTCTTATATTTTCAAATACTTTGCTGTTTACTATAGTACTAAATAATTAATCTTGTTTATTTCAAAAATAAAATATTAAATTGAATCCAATTTATTTTCTTTATTAGTAATATATATATATATATTTAAATCAGATTGTCTCGAATATATTCCTATTTCTTTTTAATAATAGAAAAAAAAGTGGCAGATCTGATAGATTCATAGATGCAAATAAAACTCATTTGTAAGTGATTAATAAGAACAAAAAATAAAATTAGTGTCTGAATATTACAGTTGTATCTATCTGTATAATCATATATTTCTACATGTATGTTTGTACATTTTTATTTGCAAAGGTTATTGATATCTACTGCACATCGAGTTCTTAAAATGTGATTTTGAGTACATAGAAAAAGGACTAAATCCTCTCAGGTTCATATTTTTAATTATTTTATTAGATATTTATTATTGTTAGTGAATGGTAAAATTCCCTTTATTTTATGATTTTACAAATTCGCGTGCAATTTTGAACCATTCAATAAACAATCAAAATATAATATTTTATGCCCGATTTCCTAAACGCCGTTATTTTACTAAATAATGTTTATTCCGAATTTATATAATAATTTTTCTAGTTATCACAATTTCGTTTAAAAAAATTCTTTAATCTACAAAATATTTATTATAAAAAGAAATTCCCATGAAATTCCTTCACTTGCATCTAAACAAAATACTGACCAGTTTTTTCTTTTAGTTCCTAGTTTCTTTTAATGTGGCTAAAGTTTAAACAATCATAAGTGCTATTTAACAACTATTAATAGTGATAAAACACCGAATAAACTGGCGATAAGTATTAATTAGAGTATTTCTTTTTGTAAAAATCACCATAAAATAAATAGAATGCAGAATGCGTTTTATGTTAAAAAAATAATATCTCGTAATCAGTGGAATCAGATGACAACTGACGAACACCTGTTTGCTTCAGCTAATGACAAGCTGTTATTGTTTCAGCTCGAGCCGCATCTTACATTATATGTGATTTATGTCGATTTTTAAATATTGTATTATTTTAATCATTATTAATAGTATATGGTAGTTATTCTAAAAAGGATAGTAGTGTCAATTTCAAATACTGAAATAAATTTCATTTTTAAATAATTCAACGTTATTAAACTCTAAATAATCCACATGAAATCAATTTCCGACAAAACAAGTTTTCTTTTAATATAAGAATAAATTATGAATAAACAGACTAAATAAAAAACTAAATATATTCCTGTTATCAGAAAACCTTTCTCTGTTATCATAAAATATTTGTATTATATTCTCTTTAATAAACTTAAAGAAATGTAAAAAAATACACATATTCGGTATAATTAAGTTCTGTATAATTAATACTATAATTGCGCATAAATTATTTTTACAATCTCTGAAATACCTAATAAATGTTGTTATCGTACAGTTTTATAAATAAAGTTTTAATAGCTTTGAGAACTTCCATTCTTTAAACATCATAAATATGTGTACTTACCTCACACAAGAAAAGTAAATTTAAAATATTTTATTACGGTAAAAAGGTCCATTGCTAATGAACGTAAGATAATTAACTTTTTTGTTAAGTGCTACTTTGTTTATGGGTTTAAAAGCAATTCCTTAATTACTGTACTTTCTTCAACTTTCACGTTTCATGACATATATTTTAACTCATTTTGAATACTGTTCTAAAATTGTATATGCAAATTCTTATTTGAAGCAGATTAGTAAAGTTATAAACGAATACATCAATTTTCTTTTTAAAATGATTTGTATATATATGTATGTATATATATATATATATATATATATATATTTATAAAATATATATATATATATATATTTAAATATTGATTTTTTGGATGTAAACTTAATTTTAGAGCGTAAAAAATTGGTTACAAAGAAATTTGATAAACGGAACACTTTTAGTTTCCGAACTTTAAAGTTAATGAAATTCAATTCATGTGTACATGTCTCGGTAAAAAGAAATATTTTCAGAAATGGTTTAATTCGTATTGATAGGTTGAGTTCAGAAATTGGAGATGCGATTAATGACATTGTGGAGTGGTACAGACTGGGTTCTGAACAAGATTAACCTCGGAATTTTATGAAAAATATTATGAATGATTTTGTTAGGGGTAGTTGTCGTCGAAATGAACTGAAATCATTATTGAATGGATTTGATAGTTCGACAAGTTTAATGTTTTAGTTTGAGGGTCATTTGAAGGTTATTGCTGGTCGATAGTTTATTTTTAGTATGGATTGCTTTTAGTTAAAATTCATTTATGGTTGTGACGGGCATGGGGGATGTTGCATGCATAAAATCAGATTTAACCCAGCAGTGCATGTCATTAGCCATGCCGCCCGTCTCCTTGTTTGTTACTTTTCGAGTTTCTTGTTTAAGTTATTTATGAGTTGTTATTTTGTTGGATCAGTTTATAATTTATGGATTAGTTATTGTTCACGTAGTGGTTTTTCAAGTTGAGTTTAATATATCAGTCTTATTTAAATATATATATATATATATATATATATATACGCAGCTAGGGAATTTGGTAAATTAACATCACTTTGTTTTATGTAATCTTACTCTCTTAAAAAGTCAGCCACAAAATAGCTCAAGTTGAGCTGAAATCCACTCATCTCAATGTTGAAAGGCAGCTTCTCAAAAAAAAGTTGAAATAACTCGAGTTTTAATAAATTTAAATGAAGTTGAGCTATTTAAATAACCAATTTAGATCAAGAAGAGTTAATCGTTTAAAAACAACTCTTTTATGATCGAAAAAATTACAGCTCTTTCATGAGAAGCCAAATCAGCTCTTTCGTTTTGAGAGTGTATGCGTATTTCATTAGTATATTAGTGCTATACTTTTGTATAGAGAATGGTCTTTTTTTAAATGCAATCTTTTAAAATGAAAATTAAACAGCTTTGTTACGTTAACATGACCGTACCTGTTTTTTACATAAAAGGTGTTAATATAATATAGATGCTCGATATATAACCTGGTATACAGAATAAAATAGAGAATGGCTTTTAGTTGAAATTTTGGTTCTTTCGTCTTAGCTTCAGGTAAACGGTCACCCGTGAAATATTCCACTATTTATAACGTCCTTTGTAATTTTGATTATTTCAGCGTTTTAATTTCGTACGGTAATTTAGCATGGCTTATTATTACATGAAAGATAAAATGTTCAAACTGTTTTAAGTAAGACGAAATAACCTTCTGTAATTTAGTTATTTACAGATTTGAAATGTTTCAGACTTGATAATTAATTTTAAGATCTCAAAAATAAATAAATAAATAAATAAGATGCAGTTAGAAAAGAAAAAAAATTAGTTGGACTATTTTTTTATTCAACGGGTAAAAATAGCTTTCAAACAAACTTCTTTTAAAATACTGATTTTTTTTTTTTTTTTTTTTTTGGTTACTTGACAGCGTATATTTTTAAACTTCGTGATGTTTAGAAATGAAAAATATTGCAGTAAATGCTAAAATTAGTAATCAGGTCATTTTCACCTTAAATATGACTTTGCTATACATTAAAAAAAATTTCGCATTAGAGTAGATTGTTTTCCGGTTGTTTTCATTTTTTTATGTATGACAGTACCTTGGAAACTGATATTAGATTCTCTACTTGTTTTTCAAAAGCAGCAAAGTGGAAAAACTGTATAATCACAAGTGTGACCGTGTTGAACCGTATCAAAGAAATGAAAGCAGATTTGATATTTCTAGGTATTTCACTTTAATATGATCAATCTAAAAAAAATAAGGCTCTTTTCAGGAACGATTAAGTGACGTCTATCATATCTTACAACGAGGTCATAACATAACACTGATTGATCGTTTAAAAATCATTGCCTCCTTGAGAAAATTTTGTAAAGGCTAGCTTCCGTGATTAATAGGATTTTAAAATTTTGTATTTGTTGTACATTTTTAAAGCATGAAAAAATAAATATTTTTGTGGCAAACCTTCATTATTCCGCGACCAAACAAAGTACCTACCCTACAATGACCCATCAGTTAACGTAGATAACTGTAACTGTAACGTAGATAACGTAACTGTAAATCATCGAAAATCATAAAAAATCCTAGTATATAAGATATCACAGAACAGAATTTTATATTTACTTTTTCCAATGTAAAATTTATGAAATCCAAAGAGTTTGCGTGGTGCTGCCGTCTATATGTTTTTAATTTAAATTAGAAACATTAAAGAAATGATTGGAAAATATTAACAAAACATTTTTCCCCATTCGAATTTTAAAATTTAATTTTACAACTTAATTTCGATTTCGAACCGATAGATTAAGGGGGGGGTTATAAATCCTTCCTTTTACATATTTTTTCTCTGTAATTTAGCGATTACCATATCCATTTTTTTCTGCCGCTTGATGGTTAACATGTTTCCAGATCAACAATAAGTTTTGTTTATGCATATTCATTTTTTTATCTTCTATATACTTCTGATGATTTTTATGTTAGTGTAAATGATGCTGGCTGCTATTATATGACTTATTTTGTATATTTAAATACGTCCATGAAGTTAATATATACGGCCTCTGACAAAAAATGTCAGTGAATGTATTCAAAACGACCTATCTGGCAACGCTGGCGAAAAAAAAAAACACTGCACCTGCGTAAAGGCAGCTGTTGATCATTCTCTCTTACCGTTGTCCAGTTGAGCGTCGTTTGTGTTCCATGTAAGACTTGTTTTAAAAAGTGCTTGTTTAGTGTGTTCTTTCTTAACTGAGAAAAACCATGTAATCACAAATATGATCGTGTAGAACCTTGTCAAAGAACTCAAAGCGGGTTTGTTATTTCTGGATATTTTATTTTAATATAATCACTCAAAAAAAAAAAAATAAATAAATAAGGCTTTTTCCAGGAACGATTGAGCGATTTCTGTCATATCTTACAAAGGGGTTATAACATAACACTGATTGATCTTTTAAAAAATCATTGTTTCCTTGCGAAATTTTGTTAAGGATAAAAGCTTTCATGATTAATAGGATTGTAAAATGTTGCATTTGTTGCATATTTTTAAAAAACATGAAAAAATTAATATTTTTGTGGTAAACCTTCATTGTTCCGCGCCCAAACAATATCCCACCCATCACTCCAATCAAAATCCCAAACCACGACCTATCAGTGAACTTAGTGCCACCAGTGGCAAATTTTTCGCACTGCAAATCGCCGAAAATAAAAAAAAAGTATTTTTTGGCCCATCCTAGTGTAGAAGACATCACAAAACAGAGTAATCTATTAACATTTTGCAAAGCAATTTTCATGAGTTCCAGAGAATTTGTTGTTGCCATTTATATGTTTTAAATTTAAATTAGAAAACCAAAGGAATGATTGAAAATATTTTAACAAAACCTTTTTCCTGACGCCGAATTTTTAAATTTAATTAAAAAACTAAATTTAATTTCTTATTCTGACAGCTAGATTAAGGAGGACTGTACAAAGGCTTCTTTTATGCATTTTTTATGTAATTTAGCAACTCGCATATCCATTTTCTTTTCTGCCCTAGACGGCTAACGTGTGTTCAGATACACTTTTTTATCTTCTATTTCCTTCTATTTATTGTTATAGTGTGTAAATGATGCCGGCTACTATTATATGCCTTATTTTTTTAATATCTAAATACGCCAGTGAAACTATTATATAAAGTATTTTAAAATTAAAGTTTCATAATATCTTTGGCGGTTGCTTTTTTAATACAAGCTAGTTTCCATTACCGGGAGGAGTAAAATCTTCCGTTAACTTGAACAAGTAAAATACAAAAAAAACTTAACCTATCTTTATAACTGTTCGAAGTTAGCGAAAGAGTAATAATTCTTACAAATTTCCATTTACTTTGCTGCTACGACGGTTTCCATGCCTTGTTGTCCATACAAAAATGGATGGGTATTCGTATAGCAGTGCTTTTATGAGGTGCATGTACAACAAGCAGCAAAAACTCTTTTGAATACAACCACTACAATATGCTAGTTTTAAAATAATATCTCGGACACTTATGGTACGAATAGTATAAAAATTTCTTTTGTTATTAATTGAAGTATGTAGAGTTAATTTTCGTTGCCAGAATTGGATACTGCTATTAAAAAAAACAAATTTAGTATTTGTTCTAATATGCAGATAGTGTCTGTAAAATAGCAAATTTTACAAACATCATTTAAAAGTAGAACATTGCCAATCGTTTGGTACCAATAAGTTTCTCCTACGATATATTTTTGCTCAATTAATAGGGAGTGTTTTGATTGTACATGTGCAACAGGCAGCAAAAACTTGTTTGTATGTTTCGATACATTTGAGATGCAAAAATATGTCCAACAACAAATACACGCTAGACGCTGTTAAAAATTACGGCTACGGTCAATTTCAATGAACACACCCCACGTAGAACTAAGCCCTCAGCAGTTTCACGTCGCCCTCTATAAATGATCTATAGGAGCACAACAGTACACCATGACACTTCTAGTCGCATGAACAACAATCGTTTATTGGTCTAAATAGGACATAAAATGCTTTACAATCCAGCCTGTATTATAGCAGTCTCAATTAAAATGACATACTTTAGACATTCGTAACCTGATCAAATGTTTCCCTCTTAGCAATTTGATTTTTTTCTATTCATTTTTCTGGGAGTGGTGAACGTCTAAAGTCATTGATACGTATTTCTTATCCTTCATGCTCAAAAACAACGAATAAAAAAAAAACATTTGCATATTCAATTAAAATATAATTTAGTGTTAAAATTACACAATTTCAATTCGTAAAATATTAGCAACGTTTAATATTAGCACTTTGAAAGCTTATGTTTTATTATAAATATATGCTTCGCAAAATCATTGATTCAATCAATAACAAACCAAAATTAAAAGAAAAAGTCTAGATTAGAGAAATAGTCATAAAAGAATTTTTTATGATTTCAGAGATGTTTTTACTTTCATTAAAATTCTACACAAGATTAATAGAAATACAACAGAAAGGTTTTTAATTACATTTTATCAAATATTAACAGATAAACACTACCAAAAAAAGTTTTTTTCTTTTGAAATTTAAATTATTTGCAATTTGAAAAAAAAAAAGTTATCTTAATCTTCTGTAGAATTCCCTTTAATGTCTTAATAATACCTTGGAGAATAAAATTTTCTTCTCATTATTTTAATAATTATCCTAATTAGAATCTTGCAAATAAATGGCATTAATTGAAATTTACAAAGAGTAAGTATAGTGTATTTGAATTTATATATCTTTTTTATTTTTTATGCCGCATTTTCATTCAAAATGCGAGAAATGCATTTTATTTATATTACATCTCCAATGAATGCTGTTACAGAATAATACAAATGTTTCATATTACGAATAAATAATTTAAATAATACAAAACGGAATAAATAGTATTCAGCGAGTTAAGAAAAAAAAGTTTATTTTCATATTTCATATTTTTTATGGTAATTTTAAATGAAATTGTTTTTTTATTCTTTCAGATGTACTGTTTGCGTGATATGACAATTAATAATCTTGCTTAAATTTTTTATAATGATTTTAGATTCAAAGAAATTTTCAAAATGAATGTAAAGGTAGATTTAAAGACTTGATTTAATATTCTACTGCAATGGATAAATTTTTCACTATAAAATGCACAATAAACGGTCAATTTTGATATTAGTCGCGCTCAAAGGGTTCCGTTAAATAAACATATGGATAATTAACCCCTTGGGGAAGAGCAACTTGTATATGTGGCACTTAAAATTCTCAGAATTCTTTATTAAAACGACCAATATTTTTTATTGTAAATATCTTACCTAAGTATCTTACTTAAGTAGTACCTTATTTTATTCGAGCGCTTTCGCAATTCAACCACAGAAAAATTTCTGTTTTGAAAAACCTGTGTGAAAGATTAAAAGTTAAGAAAAGTTCTCTTGTGGCAAAGGAGTTCACTGCATTATTAAAGGGAAATTGCCGCTGATATAATAATAAGACTGTAAAAAACTGCGGTAGGATTGGTTATAGCTGTATATGATAGAAAAATATGAATGGGTGTGTCGTAAAAATTCAAAGACATATAAAGCCTAAATAATATCAAATATTGCTATTCTGTACTAATCTCTTTTTTTATCTTATCCTTATCAATTTATAAGGAATTTAACTCGGTACTGAGAATGAAAAGTAATGCATATTTACAGTTTATTTTGCATTAAACTTTTTGCATATAACTAAATTCAGCAAAGTAATAATAATTTCATTTTACAGTAGGGGAGAGTGGGGATACTTGAGCATAGGGGATACTTGAACCACCCCTATTATCTCTACAGTTGGTGAATTTTTCTTTCTAAAATTGGCAATAAGGTAACATATTTATAGTTCTGAACATGTAAAAAAAATCACACACCTTGGTACCATTTTGAAAGTATAGTGATTAATAGTTGTTTTTTCCCTATCTGAAAAAAATTTTAGGTGCATGTTTTTTTATTATTTTGTAATCAAAGTTTTGTTTAAAGTTGAAACTATTTATGTAAATTTAATAAATAAAATTTCAATTGTATTTTAAATCTAAAATAGTTCTAATAGCTGCATGCGTTATTTAGTTAAACTCTGATAAACAAAAATAGCGGTAGTGGGGATACTTGAGCCAGTGAGACTGGGGATACTTGAGCCATGTGACTCAACCATCCTCACTAAAAAATCAGACATGGGTGAAACAAACAAAAAATAAAATTACGTCCTAATATTCACTAATAAATTTTTTTCTGGATAAAAGGGAGAATATTTTTTTTCTTAAAAAAATAATGACTAAGAAAAAAAATGTTTGAAAACGTATACATTTTTAAAGAAAATTTCTATTTTATTTTTCATTTTGACTAGCAAAATAGCCTGTCTAGAAAAATGTAAACATAGTTTATAATTTAACTTTTATCACATTAAAATAACTTTTTAAATCTGTTTTACAGGTCATAATCTCTAATACTTTAATTAGTTAGGTCCAACATATTAAAATATTTTTTTAATATAATGTATTAAGATTAATATTTTATATTGGAATTGCAACCCTTACTACTGTAACTTTTTTTAAACCAAAGAAATGACTTATATGAATGTAATGACTTGTCTGCAACAGAGGGCGCTACTGAGTTACCATGTAGGTAAAAGTAAAAATATGTGTGATGTTGCAACCATTCTGAATTTATTCGTCATATATGTTGTCAAAGAGCTGAAACATCTGAATTCCAGGTGAGTGTTTTTTGTTTGCAATCTCTGTTACGAATTTCAAACTTATTGTGATTAGAAATTTAAGTTTCATTATATGTAATTACGTTTATTTAAGTAAATGTAATACATGCATATTAAATAAGCTATAGAAAATACCATTGTACCATAATAATGTCACGAGGATGTGAATAGTTTAAAAAAAGACTGCAGTGTTTAAAAAGTAGATGAATGTTCATATATATTGTATTTTATATTGGAATTTCAAAAACAAAACTTTAAAAGTATTCTAAATTTCAATGTAATGTTTTTTGTTCTCAATTTTTGCCTTAATTTGTACAAACATCTTTCCTTTTTTTATGTATGTAATAAATGTTTTCAATCTATAAAATGATAATTATTACTTTAGCCACATTACTTGCGTAGACATTTAATTATTTGTAAAATAAGATGTTTTGAATTTGATTTTTGATGAGCTCAAATAATAAGATGCATAGTATAAAATTAATGCGAAGTTTTTCAAATAAAATAGTGTGAAAATAGAGTTTTCATGTAAAATAATTTAGCAAAGGGTTTTTTTTTAATATTTAATAACTCTGATCTTTAAGATTAAAATTCATGTAATTTTTTTTATTATTTTTTTTATTATTGTAGATAATGCCTCAGTTTTACAAGCATAAGGATGGTGCCATGACAAGGAAACGTATTCCTGTGGACATCATGCAAGCGGCATGTAAGGAAGTTGCTGATGGAAATTTATCAATCAGATCTGCCGCGAAAAAATATGAAATAGATAGAATGACACTGACAGGATACATACAAAAATACAGAGTGAATCTAAATAGTTTAAGTGATCTTCAGCCTAATTTTAAAGTAAGACAAATTTTTACTAAAGAGGAGGAGAATATGTTAAAAGACTATGTAATAAAATCCTCAAAGTTAAAGTATGGTTTATCTCGAAAACAAGTTTGCAAGTTAGCATATGATTTTGCATCAGCAAACAATAAAGATGTGCCTCCTACTTGGCACTCTAACTGTCATGCTGGAATTGACTGGTTTCGTGGTTTTATGAAGAGACTTCCGACTTTGTCATTACGAGAGACTCAGGCTAGCTTGTCAAGGGCAACTAGTTTTGATCGGATAAATGTGAATGCCTTTTTTAGCAACTTAAAACTACTGCTTAAGAAGCATAAATTTGGCCCAGAAGCAATTTGGAATGTAGACGAAACTGGTATTAGTACTGTTCAAAAACCAGGAAAGGTTGTGACGCAAAAGGGTGTAAAGCAAGTTGAAACGATGACTTCTGCGGAAAGAGGAACACTGATAACTATGTGTATCGGAATAAATGGCATTGGCAATTTTATTCCCCCCTTCTTTATTTTTCCACGGGTAAATATGAAAGAAGTGTTTTTAAAAGGTGGCCTACCAGGTTCTTCTGGAGGAGCAAATCCTTCTGGGTGGATGATAGCCTTAAATTTCGAACATTTCTTGCAACATTTCACAAAATTTGTCAAATGTAGTAAGGAAAACACAGTTTTGATAATCTTAGATAATCATGAAAGTCACATCTCATTAATTTCCCTCAACTTTGCCAAAGACAATGGTATTGAGCTTGTTACTCCATCCCCCCTTACTAGCCATAAGTTACAACCACTCGACCGAGCTGTATTTGGGCCATTCAAGAAATATTATAATAGAGCTGCTAATGAATGGCTGTTGTCACGTCCAAGTCGACTAATTTCTATGTATGATATAGCGGAATTAGCGGGTAAAGCATTCCCCTTGGCATTTACTTCTCAAAATATCTGCAAGGAATTTGAAGTAACTGGCACTGTACCTCTCAATACAAATATTTTCACAGACGATGAGTTTTTGAGTTCATATGTCACTGATAGGCCATACATGGAACAACCAAGCTCTCCTATTAAAAGCTCCCAAACTTCTTCAGCTCTTACCCTAAAAGAATGTTAGAACGAAAATAAAAATATTGCACTAGACCAGGGTGTTTCTGTAAGCTGTCCAATATGCGAACCCTCAACTAGTAAAACCATTGTTTCTCCAGAAATTGCACGACCTTTCCGAAAGCCTTGCCCCGCATTTTGAAAAAGGGCAGGAAAAGAGCAAAATCAACGATTTTGACCTTAACTCCAGAAAAAAGAAAATTGAAGAAGAATTTATACAAAAAGCGCACAAAAACAAAAAAAAGCAACAAAAATCACAGTTAAAACTTACTTGCATGGTATCAAAGTTGTTCCATGCAGGCAGACGATACCGTGCTACCTATAATTAAAATCTCAGTGTACAGAAAGTGAAGAGAAGTGAAGTGTTTTTTCTGTTTTTATTCTAAAGTTTTTTTTAAGATAAGTGCAGACGATAACGCAGCAGTGAGCTGCGAGTGAGTGTTATTCCTTTAATAAAGTGTTTTTTAAAGAACCAGTGCATATGGAATAATTTGTGTAGTGTGTGCTTAATAATTAACATGGACCGCCGAGCCGTAAGGTGAAAATAATTATTTATGAGAGTGAAAAATTATGGAATTTGAACGATGTGCTGATGTGATATTAAGAGTTCTATTATAGATCTGTCAACGTTCAACATGAGAATCTTTGAATAATATCGTGCTCAAACAAGTGAAATATTGTGTTGAAGATGATAAATTTAAGAATTATAATGAGTCTTCCTCGGAATTTCGCAGCGATTTGAGTGAGGTAAAAGCAATTTTTTAGTTTATTTTGATTAAATTATGTCTGTTATTGATAATCTAAATAAATACGAGCTTAAGCTTGTAGTTGAGGAATTAGGTTTAACTGCTCCTGAAAGTAGTAAAATTATTGATTTAAGAAATATTATAGAGAATAGTGAATAATACTCAAATGAGCAGTTATTAAAAAGCATCGTTAATTCGGTTGTTGAGGAGTATAAATCACGAACAGAAACTGAGAAAACAAAATTAGAATTAAAAAAAATTAAATTAGCGCAATTAGAAAAAGAGTTAGAATTAGCAAATATTCGTAAGGAGCCATCCCAAAATTCGGAATTTGAAAAAATTAAACTAGCTCAGTTAGAGAAAGAATTAGAAATAGCCAAATTGCGTAAAGAATCTCAGGAAAATTTGCCGTTTGTAACAGAAAAATCGGAAACGGGAATAGGGAACAATAACTTGGAAAGTTTTATTAAAAGTATTAAAACTTTAACTATTCCTTTACCAACGAGAGCTGAGTCATTTAATCTTTTTTTTCAATCTCTTGAGAAAGCGTTTCGAACTAAAAATGTACCTGAAGAGTTTATGGCCGAAATTCTGTTAAATATTCTCGGCGAAAAAGCGAGCAATTTAATGATCTATTTATCAGAGGAAGAGTTGATTAGTTATGATAAATTGAAAAATATAGTGTTAAGGGAATTTCAACCTACTGCACAAGAATGTTTAAACAATTTCAAGAGTGCACAAAAATTACCGTCGGAAAGTTACGTTCAATTTGCAGCTAGGCTGAGTTCAATTTTTCAGTATTACTGTAATTTGCGTGAGGTAAATGATTTTAAATCATTATGCGATCTGATTGTTTCAGATAAAATTTTCAGTTCTTTAGATCGCGAATTAATGAATTATATCGCAATTAAACAATCAGAGTCATATTTTAAACCACAGCAACTAGAAAGAGAATGCGATATTTTTTTGTCGATTAAAAATAAATCTAAAGGTGAATCAATGGGTGTCTAATGGGAATCTAAAGGTGTATTCGAGAAACACGATAAATGAAAATAAACGTATAGCGACAATAAAATTTCAAAATCGGCCTCAAAGGAGCGCTTCAAATATATTTTTTCGGAAACAAAAAATGTCAAATGTGTCTTGTGTAAATCTAATGAATATCACGGTTTACATTCTTGTCCGCAATTCAAAAAACTGTCCATTAAAGATAGAGTAGAAGTTGTGAAATTAAATAAAGCATGTTTCAAATGTTTAAATTATAATTGTTGCGCACAGAAATGTAAGTCTAAAAATTGTGCTAGATGTAAACTACCGCATTCTGAACTAATACACTTTCCTAGAGAAGAAAAGGAATTAAATAATCAAAATAAAAATGTTGGTCATGTGTTTCAATCGGCTGCAGGAATAAAAAATTCACAACCCGAGGAAATCCTTTCCTACCCTCCGAGTCAGACTGTCGCCTCTAGTTTTGTGAAAAATAAAACAAAATCCGTTTTATTAAGTACGGCGCGTATCCTCATTAAAGATAAGTTCTCGGAATGGCAGGAAGTTAGATGCTTACTAGATGTCGGTTCACAAGCATGTTTGATTACTTCACAGTGTGCTAATCGATTGCAGCTTAGAATTAATAAAACGAATACTTTAATTTCATGTTTGGATGACACTTCTATGACAATAAAGGGCTGCGTAAATACAAAAATCGCGAATAGAAATAAAAGTTTTGAAAGAGAATTGACTATGCTAGTAGTAAGGAAAATTACAGATTTAATTCCGCAACAAGTGGTTAACATAAATATTGAAGTACCAGATTTAACTATATTAGCAGATTATAGATTTAATTTCCCTGATAAAATTGATATGTTGTTGGGGGCAGAAATATTTTATGAGTTATTAAGACCGGGACAAATATATTCTCAGAGTTCAAATTTACTTTTGCAAAATACCGTATTTGGGTATGTGGCTAGTGGATGCATAGAGCAGGAAAGTGATGTAAAAGTTCCTTGTGGGCTGATTCGGGAGGAAGATTTAAACCAAACATTAAAAAAGTTTTGGGAAGTTGAAAACGTCGAAGTAGAGTTATCAAAAAGTAAGAAATTTGAGATATGTGAGCAACATTTTGCGCGTACGCATTGGAGAAATGAGGAAGGGAGATACGTGGTGATAATGCCATTAAAGGAAAGTCCTTCGTGTTTAGGCCAATCTAGGGAGCTTGCTCTTAAAAAACTCAAATCGCTGTGGACTCGCTTATCAAAAGATAAGAAATATTTCAAATTGTATAAAGATTTTTTAAATGAATATGAAATGTTGGGGCATATGAAACAGGTTAAAGAAGTGAAAGAACCTGACGTCGTGTATTATGCTCCACATCATGGTATTTTCAGACCAGAAAAGTCCACCACAAAACTGAGAGTTGTATTTAACTGTTCTGCCACAACAACAAATGGCACATCACTTAATTCATTGCAATATAATGGCGGTGTTATTCAGAATGATTTATTCACGATAATGGTTAGTTTTCGAGAGCAAACTTATGCACTGACTGCGGATATTCAAATCATGTATCGAATGATCAATATTGATCCTAGTTAGCACGCATTGCAGAGAATTTTGTGGAACGATAATTTCGAGGAAGAGCCTAAATTTTTTTAACTACAGACCGTTACATACGGTACGGTTAGTGCGCCTTATTTAGCAATGAAAACTCTCAACCAGCTATCGATTGATGAAGGAAATAATTATCCGATGGCAGCATCGGTTTTCGAGAAAATATTTACATGGATGATACTTTGTGCGGTGCACCTACGCTTGAAGAAGCCAAAGAGTTGCAGCGGCAGCTCATAGTGATTATGCATAAAGCAGGTATGAGACTCCATAAGTGGTGTACAAGTGATAAAAATCTTTCGCTGACATATGAAGAAGGGTACAAATTTGAAAATGAAATTGAAACTAAAACGTTAAGGGTTTCGTGGAACCCAAGAGATGATTGTTTCACTTTTCGAGTTAAGGTAGAATTGAGCAATTCCTACACAAAGCGAGAAGTATTGTCAACAATCGCGAGACTATTTGATCCTCTGGGACTTCTTGGTCCAGTTATATCTAAAGCCAAAATACTAATGCAAAAATTGTGGAGAATCAATATTGATTGGGATGACGAGCTTCCTGAATCAGAGTTTCATGAGTGGCATCAATTTCTTATGTCATTTAAATGTGTAAATAATATAAAAATTTGTAGGCGTATTATAATTGAAAACCCAGAAATTATAGAAATACACGGGTTTGCTGACGCCTCAGAACGTTGCTATGG
The DNA here is from genome assembly GCA_964019185.1 of Maratus speculifer. Taxonomy (NCBI): domain Eukaryota; kingdom Metazoa; phylum Arthropoda; class Arachnida; order Araneae; family Salticidae; genus Maratus; species Maratus speculifer. The sequence continues at coordinate 159,630,894 of OZ025294.1, read as the reverse complement.
GGCAGCAGTTTATTGCAAATCCAGTGATTCCTTAGGAAATGTGATGGCGAATTTAATCGCTAGCAAGTCGCGAGTTACACCGATAAAGAGTCTAACTATTCCAAGATTGGAATTATGTGCAGCAGTGTTGCTAACCAAACTGGTAAACAGAGTATTATCATCCATGAAAGTAATAGTGACTAATGTTTTCCTTTGGTCAGATTCAATGATTGTGTTAGCATGGATTCAAAAGGAACCTATCGACCTTAAGCAATTTGTTCAAAATCGAGTGGCTAACATACAAGAAAACTCTAGTGCTGAACAGTGGCATCATATTTGCTCAGAAGAAAATCCTGCTGACAAACTTTCCAGAGGTATGGATCCTGACAAACTTGCAAACTGTGAATTGTGGTGGAAGGGACCTTCATTTCTTCAGAACAGTGATTATCCTCAACGTACAATAACCATACGAGAAACAAATCATGAATTCAATAAAGAGCTCAAATTTAATGTTAAATCCTTGAATGAATTTAATGTTATAAGTTGTAATATCACCGAGAATTGTTTTGTATATAACTTGATTAATCTTAATTATTTAACGATTGTTTGTATTCTTAGTTATATTTTCAGATTTGTGATAAATACAAGAAACCCTCTTTATAAGTGTAATGGACCCTTGAGTACGTCAGAATTGGAGCTTGCAGAGAGACATTTAGTTAAATCAATACAAAATATTGAATTCCGTGCAGACATACATAGTCTTCAGACTAAAGGATCGGTAAGTCAGAGTAGCAAGTTAAAAGGCCTCAACCCTTACTTACATGAATTTGGAATTTTAAGGGTTGGTGGCAGGTTAAATAATAGTAATTTAAATTTTTCAAAAAAGCACCCGGCGATTTTACGAAAGAGTAATAAATTTACTGTAATTGTTATAAATTATTATCATAAGAAATATTTGCATGTTGGTGCGTCAACTTTACTATCCTTAGTAAGAAATAAATTTTGGCCAATAAATGGTCGTGCAATGTGTCGAAAGGTGGTTCATCAGTGCATTCCATGTTTTAAAGCTAAACCAGTTATTGCAAATCAATTGATGGGCGATTTGCCCAGGGATAGAGTCCAATTAGACTATTGTTTTAATATTCCGGGTGTTGATCTGTGTGGGCCATTTATGATCAAAATTGGTTATGCACGTAGGACCATCTTACAAAAAATTTATGTCTGTATTTTTGTTTGTTTTGTATTTAAGGCTATACACATAGAAATTATTTCAGATTTAACTTCCGAATCATTTATTGCGGCACTGAAAAGATTCATAGCACGCAGAGGTAAATGTGCCAAATTGTATTCTGATAATGCAAAAAATTTTATTGGGGCAGATAAAACACTTAGGGTCTTTTATGAATTAGTAAGAAAACCTGATGAGAAATTAGCAGCATATTTGTCTAGTGAAGGCATTGAGTGGAAATTTATTCCCCCCAGATCACCCAATTTCGGGGGTCTTTGGGAGGCCGCAATAAAATCCTTTAAATTTCATTTTAAGAGAATTGTGGGAGGTGCTAATCTCACTTATGAGGAATTTCTTACAGTAGTGATACAAATGGAGGGAATATTAAATTCGAGGCCTTTGAGTCCATTATCAGATGACGCAGATTATTTTGGAGTCCTAACTCCAGCTCATTTTCTTATAAACAGACCATTAAATGTCATTATTGAGCCTGATTTAACCAATATAAAAGAAAATTGCCTCAAAAAATGGCAAAGAATAACTAAAATTGTCAACTTTTTTGGCGCAAATGGCACCATAATTATTTAAGTGAATTACAACAGAGGGGTAAGTGGAGATTTGAAAAGGATAATGTAAAAATAGGAGATCTAGTGTTGTTAGTAGAGGAAAATATATCAAGCAATAAGTGGCCTTTAGGCAGAATTATTAAGGTATATTACGGTAACGATAAGAAAATTCGCGTAGTTCAGGTAAAAACTCAGAATGGAATTTTTAAAAGATCGATTAGTAAAATATGTATTTTACCTATCCCTGAAACCCATAGTACTTAAAAAATGTATATATATATGTGTGAGTGATATATTTTTTTTTTCAATTTTATATTTAAGTAACATATATAGTGACCTTTTGTATTTATTTGTGTAATTAGTGTACTTAGTAAAAAAAAGAGTTATTATAGAATGTGAAACATGTCAATGGGGGCCGGTATGTTCCATGTAGGCAGACGATACCGTGCTACCTATAATTAAAATCTCAGTGTACAGAAAGTGAAGAGAAGTGAAGTGTTTTTTCTATTTTTATTCTAAAGTTATTTTTGAGATAAGTGCAGACGATAACGCAGCAGTGAGCTGCGAGTGAGTGTTATTCCTTTAATAAAGTGTTTTTTAAAGAACCAGTGCATATGGAATAATTTGTGTAGTGTGTGCTTAATAATTAACAAAAGTTGAAGACTGAATCTTTTCTTACGAAATAAAGCAAAAGAAAGAAAAAACTTTTGCAGATATTTTTCCTTACTGGCTCAAGTATCCATTCACTATGGCTCAAGTATCCCCTTCATGGGGATACTTGAGCTATGATGTAAAAAAAATAAAAAAATAATTATTACACATAGAAAAAAGTTCAAAATTAATTGAAAGTAGTTTTCAGTTGAAGAAAAAATATCAAATTTTCATTTTCAATATTTTATTATGTTCTAAGAATTTATAAAAAATTTAAAAAAATTAAAGTTTCAAAAATGGCTCAAGTATCCCCATCTTCCCCTATAGCTAACACAAAATCCTTGTTTAAAGTTTAAACTTGACAATGTTTTAAAGTGGCTTGTGTTGAAAGGAACTCGCATATTTGCAAAGCGGCTGTGGTCCGTGACGCGCTTTTACAGATCGGTTTTTAATTAAATTTTAAAAACACTTAAGTCGTAATGAGAGATCTACTCAATGCAAGTTAGTCGCGATCTCAATAATATTTATGCAGAGTTTACACATTTAATTAATTAAAAAATACATCAGACATTTTAAAACCAGAAATTTCATAAAGTAGTTTCCGTTGTATCCGTAGTAAGGTTATGTCTTGCATTAAATAAGGCGAATAATCTTTAAAAAAAATTCTTGTACTAAATTAGCTATTTAAAGAAAATAAAAAATTATGCGTGCCAATCCTGAATTTTGTGACAATTCTAGTTAAATTAGTCTATTTGCTAGAATATGACTATTATTGCTTTTATAGTGGTACTTGGTATTGAATTACACAAATATATTATTGATCTATGCTATCTAGTCTTAAAAAGCCGATGATATGCAGAGTTCGCCGCGCCGTCGCCATTATTATTATTTTTTTAAAGTTATGCCTCCAAAGGTTCCTATCTCTGCAAATTACGGACGATTTTTTTCAAAAATCATTATCAACAATTTTTTTATACTTCTGCTACGATAGGTGTCTCCAATGCTCCTCAACACCTTTGCTCAATGCTCACAAATTGAAATTTATGTGTAACAGACATATATGCTTTTCTTAAAAGCTATGCAATCTGTAGCAATCGCTATAGTTTTCTTGTAAGGTTTAAAGTAAAATCTACTACCTCTAACTTATACATAATTTTACTTTCGGTATATTCGGAATTAGATGAGGGGGGATTCATATTTTTGCATTTTATTTTTGTCGATATCGCTGAGAATATAATACCTAAAATTAAAAGAAATGTATTTTTGAGTTTAGCGTAACGAAAGATTTTACAAGGTATCCCATATGATATATTTTTTTTTCTTCTTGTAACTTAACTAACCCTCTTTACCCCCCCCTCCTAAATATATTTGTAATTGTTTAATAATCTGTAAATATGTGGGTCAATAGTCTTTATTATTTCCCCCATTTAGAGCTTTCCACATTTCTGTGGCCAATGGCAGACGGAAAGAAAGGCACCGGAGTAATCTTATAAAGGTTCCGTTTTCACTTTTTATGCACGAAAGCCTAAAAAATAAAAAATAAAATAAAATAAGAAATTTCACAGATAAAATTTAACAAGTTTTACAATGAATAGAAGATTTGTTTAAAAAAAAGATCAATTCTTACGTGTGCTGTTTTTCACTAAAAATCATAAATGTCTTCAAATTTATCATTTCTATAGACTTGCCACATGAAACAACATGCTATAAAATATAAATAAATAAATATATCTTTTTCGATTATATTCACTTTAATTTACTTTTTCGTTGTTTCAGTGTGGTAATTTTGTTTTAATCACTTTCAGAATTGTTAAGTTATGATTTTGAGACTTTCTCAAAAGTTGCTCAATACATTTAGCTAACACAATATGCAAATTAAATTTTGATAGACTTCACGCATGCGTAATAAAAAATTATTTAGTAAACCTGCTTATTTTTATTACAATTTTTAATATTCTTTAATTTGTATTACAGGGTATTATGACAATGTTGTTTGTCACACTTTCGGAAATAAACATTATTTCATATTAAGAACTCTGCAAGTTATAAGCAAAAAACTTGGAAAATTTTAAGATTTTTTGTTATAAAAACCCTAATTTTTCTTCGAGTATAGATGCTATCCCATAAAAACAAACACTGTTTACTACAATAAACCACTTAATCATGATCTACAGTTTAAACGCAGTTGCTACTTTATTACTTTGATAGGGTTATCCAAAAGATGTTCATCTTTTTTTCAATTTGTTGACGGTCCCCTATGCAGTTTCGGGAAAAAATCTTCACCTGCCTCAAAAATATCACCTGTACTATTATGTTTACACGCATAGAGTTTCACGATAATTTCCTCATGTATTTTTCTAGATATTCAACGATTATATTTTTTTATATATTTCTAGATTAATTTAATAATGCTCTTTTTTAAAAAATTACGAAATCTTTGAAAGAGTAGGAAAAAAATTTTTAATTAAAAAAATAATAAATTCATTAGTTTTTGTATTACAACACGCATAAATCTGCTAGGCAAATTTTTGAGTTAATCAGGGCCCACGAGAATTTAACTTGCTGTAAGGGAATGTTTTCGGAACTACTTGAACAACAGTACTGAAATTTATATTGATATCTTAGAATAAGTTTTACTGAATGCTTATTAAAGATCGTTTATTTATTTTTTTTTACTCTTATTTAAACTGTTTTTAATTTCGTTTTTTACAGAATATTTTATGAATATGATAAAATATAAATCTTCCTCATAGAATTTATAATTATAAATTAAAAAATATTAATTCTAAAGATTATTAAAATTTAATTTAACAAGTCTCGATTTTTCTAAATTTGAAGAATCAAACATTTTCATTAGCGAAAACCTCCAGGGAATAAGAAATTAAGCTTCTAAGTCTTTGAGTATTATGGTCCTAAAATTTAATTAGTTTAATCTATGGCATATAAAATCCGACATACGTTTTAATAAAAAATTAATACCCGTGGTCTAAAATTATTAAACTTTTTTTCAATTTGAAAAGCAAATATTATTTCCTGCGCAATATAGCTGTGTTACTTAAAATCACTAAAAAACGATTTCTTCTAAAAATATTACCACCAGAAAGAAATTCCAAGTTCACAAAATCAATATTGGCCTTTTTAAAAAGAAATCTAAAGTTTGTATTTTGCAAGCAAATGATTTTTTTGTATGATTTAGAATTCCTATAAGAAATGACATCTTTTAATTACAATTTTAATGAATTTATTATTTGACTTAAAGTATTTATATAGACAATAACTATGAGAAAATAAAGTTATTTCGCAGAAACAAATCTAAATCATATTTTGTCTTATAACCCTTTCGAGTCCGAATTATTTTTCAATTTTTATACAAAATTACTTTTACATTATTAACATTAACACTAGCTATCCAAACAGAGCAACTAAACTTTAACGAATATTCATCGATTAAAACAGATGATGTTGTTGTTTCGCATACTATTCAATAAATATTCTTAAGACAATACGCTAAGGAAGAACTTTTCGAGATGTTTAGAAGATATTGTATTACAATAAGGTTTAACTTATATTACAACTTTCTTTTTACCCTTTATTAAACATGATTCTTTCAAGAAAATAACTTTTATTTTAAAACTAATCAGTGAAAGATATGTCTAAAATAAAAGAATAGCGAACTGAACAAAGATAGTTCAACAAATAATAATTATTATTATTACTAAATGCCTAAGCGTAAATGACGTCATATAGTAAATGCATAGACATATACTAATATTACTACATATAAGTAATAGCAAAGTTATTTATTAAAACAAAATAATAATCTAATAAATGTCGTGTACTATTACTACTACGCCAGACAAGAAAAGTAATCTAGTAGTAATCTAGTAAGTTTACACAAAATTTAACCTGCTCTATTCAAATGTTCAATCGAAAGTTTTTACCATTTACTGTTTTTAACGAATAACTACATGCTACATTTTCAAACGATGTTATTTTATTAATAATAATTGCAAAAAAGTAACGTTTCTAATAATAATAATAATTCCTAAAAATAATATTATTATTCGGCACTGAAATTACTTGCATAAAAATGACAGATAATTTATCGCATAAAGAATTTTTCTCACAGTTCGGATTGAAGTATTGATATATAAAAATTAATAAAATCTTGCTTCTAATTTCATAAAGATCAAATGATAATGCAAAGTAAAAATGACCTCATATTATAAATAAAGAATACTGCCCAGTTAAACTGATGGCATTGATCTCACAGGCTACAAATACTAATTGTACAATAAAGCCTTATATTTTAAAGGGTTAATTCCGTTCGAAAAAAAATTAAGAAGGGGAAACAGCTCTCCCCTTTCCTCTTTTTTTATACTTAATCCTTGAACCTCCTATACTATCAAAGACATGCTTTATCATATAAAAAATCTATATCCAAAATTCAGAGCAAATGAGATAATTCTTAATAAAAACCCATTTAGCATTTATATAATTTAAAAGGAGTTATCCCCCTTTTTTATACTTAACCATTAAACTTCCAAAACTATTCAGAGATTTGAACGAAATCTGAAAATTCTGCTTGAAAAACCCATTTATATAAATTAAGCGGAAGGGGGGGGCATTAGAACCCCTGTTCCCCCTATTTATACTTATTCAATGTGCACCTAATAACAGTCACGGAATCGCCTCATCAGAATGATCCTAATCTAAATTTTGAACGAAAACTTAATTCTGCATGAAAATCCCATTTATATCAACTAAGGGGAGGGGCATCAACCCCCGTTCCCCCTTTTATACATATCGAATGAACTCCAAAAACTAATCAGGGAAGCGCCTTGTCAGGATATACCTACATACAAAATTTCAAGTGGATCGGATACTTTTATCATGAGTTATCGCGTTACGCACGAACATACGAACGTACATACAGAACGGACGGGCACATAAGCTCTCAGGCTATGATAGCCTGTGAGCTAAAAAAGAATGAAAACATTCATTCAGCATTCTATAAATTCGAATTTCAACGGAATTTTCATAGCACTCGTACTGATATTAAAGTTTGTCATCTCTTCAATAACTTTCGTTAAAAGTGAGTTTTACAAAAAGACTTCTTTCATGCACACCTGGATTATGAAAATATCTTTCTAGTACACTTAAACTGGAAAATGTATAATATAATAACGCGTAATATTGTCTTTTTGGACAGAAAATGAGTTTAGAGAGTTGAGTCTGGAGTAATGTCACTCTTTCTTCGATCATCTACACTATTAAAATCCGATCGTATGTATGTATGTATGTGACGCTATCTCCTCTGATCCCGGAAACGCAGAAACGTCAGGTTTGTTTTGAATTGAAGGGAAAAATCCCGGGATCCCGAGTCGCCCATTCGTCTGTCTGTCCGTCCGTCTGTCCGCATGTAACAATTCAGAAACTACCGAAACAAATCGTTTGAAACTTAGAATATTTAATTATTAGATACTTTTGTCGAGGCATTTCAAATTTTATGATAATCGGATGCATAGTTCGATTACAGGGACAATCAAAGGGATTCCGTTACATTACGGTCAATGGTGAAAAAAATTTTAAGTGCACTTTAATGGTCTTACACTCTTTCGAACATAATATAGTTGATATGCATCTATGAAGTATATACTATAATATATATTCTGTACAATCTGTCGTGCAAATAATGTTTTTATTGATTTACAGGGCCACACAAAAGTATTTCATTGCATACTTATATATTTAGACATTGTTTGGTATGCCCTTTAAAGCATTAACCATTTAATACTAACAATTAAACTATTTAAACTGTCCGTCTAAACCGACCAGCGTAGTGGGCGAAGGCCGCTAGTAAATAAATAACAAAAGTTATCTTTAAAAGAATTGTGACGAGTGACAGAAGAGATATACTCAAAAGTGATTTTCGTAATTGACGAGTCGTTCCCAACATTTTTCAAATTTACTGTGAGAAATGTCTTCAGTATCGGTTTATAACACAGGGTGTTTTCGAAAAGTAAATATAATCCTCAAAAAGCAAAAAAAAAAAAAAAAAAAAAAAAAAAAAAAAAAAAAAATCCTAATGTGTGCGTTGACAAAACATCTGTAAACACGAACATTTAATTATTCCCTTGTAATCATTCGTTACATGTAATGTGAGTCTATTTCGAGTAGAATATGTATTTATAATATCTGAGTAAATTCAGAATCCTGACAAATGTGGAGTACATTCCGTCATACGTTTTCTTTACGCAAACGGAGAGCTCCCAACACAAAGAAATCGTTTCCGCCAAAGGGAACACTGATAAGGTCGGAATTGAAGATTTCGACAACAAGCAATAAACTTCTTCGACTGTTGTATGGAAAAGCCTATACCCGGATTTAGCATAAGCTTGAACAAACTTGGGAACTATGTTTAATAACAAGGCATGTATAAGTAAGTAATTGGTAATTGGCAAAGTATTAAAACTTTTGGTGCATAGGAACTCGCTGTGGTACATGTTCTTGGTGCGAGAAAGTTTTCCACAACAATGGTTGTGTTAAATTGTACGGCGGTGTAAGCCGCGGTAACGTATTTCGCGGCATTCACAGAAATTTTGAATGTGGTTAGCCGTAAAATTTGCATTCGTCCCGCGACTGTCATCGGTGTCTGATGCGACATTTAACGTGTTTAAAAAATATTTTTAAAAATGTTTAATTTGCTTTGTCGTAGACTAAATTAATCCTCGGACGAAAATTGATTTTGGCAGATGTTATATAACGGGTTAGTCGGAAATACAAACAACACAGGCTTGGTGGTTAACGTTTTTAAATTATATCTATACTAACTTTTTAAATTAAGGTATCTGTCGTTACCTTAATTAATGCACCTTGACAGTACATTAAGTAAGGTAACGGTATTAATATAAATAAAATGTTACATAATAAATAATATTACTCGCAGAACGTCTCGTGGACAGAACCAAAGGGCCGCATGTATACCCTTAGACTATTTTGTGGATGCCGCCAGTAGGTGACAGTAGTACCTAGAAAAAATTTCATGGCCGCCACCAATGGGCGGCGGATGTACTGAAATGGTTAGTTAAAAAAATTAAATGAATATGAGGAATTAAACATCAGAGTAAATGAAAAAAATTTGCGACAAAATTAAATTTCAAAAGTATCGAAGTCAGAAATTTTCTATGTAAATTGTACATTGATGCGATTTTTTGTTCACCTTTTACGTGTGTAAATGTTTAAATGCTATCTTATTTCTTTAGAATTTCTTTAAACATTTATATTTTATTTTTTATCGTATGATAGATAATTTCATGAAACGCTCATATATAAAATAAAGCAATATTTGAGAAAGATAGGTCGCAACACATTCTTCTGTTCGTGTTTTTAATTCTAATATGTATTGAAAACCAACAGATATTATTAAGAAAACACAAATTAGCAAATCTTGACGGTAGAAATTGTCTTATGCTTAAATATAAACTACCGATTCTTATTAGGATAGCAATACTTTTATTTATTTTTTATTTATAGTAGGGGAAAGTTGGATAAAATCGGGTAGGTGGGCAAAACCGGACTTTATGGCTTTATTTTTGACAGTATCTTACGGAAACTTGCAGAATTACATATAAGCGAGTGGCATGCCAGCTTCCAGTAAGCAGAAGTCGTGTAAATGAACTCACTTCGCAGTAGTGATTTTTTAAAGATTTCACGTGTTAGACAAAGTTTTTTCAAAGTTAGACAAAGTCTGAAATACTACGTTACCAGTCCTAAATACCTATACATTTTGTTTAGATAAGTATAACGTATGATAGTCTATTATTTACTTGTTAGTTTAACGTTTTGTATTGATGTCTACGAATTATCTGAACAACGCTACAGTAATATTTCCTCAAATTGGCGTGGTTGGGCAAAACCGGGATGCAGATGGTCGGGCATAACTGGAAAGTTTCCGGTTGTTCTACGTCTTCTGGTCTGAGCAGAAATATCAAACGTCCTTTTGCAGTCTCACCACACGATATAAAGCTTATTCCAGTACAAACGGATACTAGGGCAATCAGAAAATGTGACAACCGACGAGGGAAAACAGCTATCTTTATTTCATCCCCCTACAAATTAGAACTCGAAAATGAAAGGATGAAAAGACAAGACAAGAAGAACTTAATCCTGAAGCGAAAACTTTCCATGATGACAGAAAATAGAAGTGGAAAAACTGATTTGAAAAAGAAGTGTCCAGTGAAAAAAAATCCCTTGACAACAAACGAGGAGGAAGATGAAAGTGAAGCTTGCATCTTTTGCAACGGCAATTATATGAACAATCTAAACTTAAGGAGAGTTGGATACAGTACCTTAACTGCAGAAGGTGGGCTTTTGAAGCATCCAGCAATGCAAATGAACAAGATCGAACTTTCATTTGTGATTTTTGCACCTAAAAATTTCAACTCTTAAAGTATAACTAAACTCATTGTTATTTTATGTAGATATGATATAGATTCACATTTTATCAACATAAAATGTCAATTTTCCTCCAATACATAGCATTATTGCAAAGTTACAATGTACTTTTTATTATTTTTATTAGTTCCCGGTTTTGTCCGACCTGGTCGGACAAAACCGGGACATTGCACACTTCTAGAAAAAGCGTTATTATGATCTCAATTTCTATTGCTCGCGACTAAATGAATACTTTTTAGGTGCGTTCGTAATTATGTAAATACGAAGCACCTATTGTTGTTGCTCAGTCCGTCCGTCTGTCCGTCTGTCTGTCCGTCCGTCTGTCTGTCTGTCTGCATATAACAACTCAAAAACTACCCAACTGAATCGTTTGAAATTTAAAATACATAATTGTTACATAATTTTGTCGTGTCATTTCAAATTGTATGAAAATCGGATGCATAGATCAATTACAGGGCCAATCAAAAGTATTCCGTTACATTACGGTCAATGAAGGAAAAAGTTTCAGATGCATTTTAATCGTTTGAAATTTTAAATACATAATTATTACATAATTTTATCGAGTTATTTCAAATTTTATCAAATTCAGATGCATAGATCAATTACAGGGACAATCAAAAGGATTCCGTTACATTACGGTTAATGGGGGGAAATGTTTCAAATGCATTTTAAAGGTGTTATACTCATTCGAACGTAATAAAATTGATATGCATCTATAAAATGCATATTATAATATACATTTTGCATAATCTGTGGTGCAAAGAATATTTGTTATTGATTTACAAGGCCACACAAAAGTATTCCATTGCATAATGGTATAGAGAGAACATTGTTTGGTGCGCATTTTAATTGTAATTATATACAATTTTATGAAATTGATATTTTTAAAACTTCGTTATCGTACGAACGCACCTCACCTGCTTCGCTTCAGGTTCAATTTCCAACTTGTTTTATTCGTAAGGAATCAATTTCTCGTTTTATAAATTTTGACTGTTTTGTTCACATAGTGCGCAATAATAAAAATGAAAGCATTAGGGTCCCGGTTTTATCCGACATTCCCCTATATTATTAATGATCTTTCGTGTAATTATTACCAACAACACTTTTTTCGCCAAATATTGAAAGTCTAAAAAATGGTACTATCAAAAATCTCTGATGATATTCGATATTTTGTTTCCTTAAAACGAAATAAAGTATTTTTTTCCTTTCAGTCAGTTATGGTTTCTGTTATAAAAAAATTAAACTGATTTTTTTGTGAATAGACAAAGTTTTATTTGATATAAAAAATGAATAAATTCATTTTATTTGTTTTTTGTGAATTGTAAAAACTGATTTCAAATATCTGAAGATCTGAAAAAATTAAAACATAAAAAGGTAATTTTTACTGTTTTATAAAACATGAAATTTATAGATTTATTTCAGAACATCAAACAATAGATTTTTTTTCTACCCATACTTGTTACTTTAACAAAGATGTCTTCATATTATATTATAGATATCTTATATATTAAATGCAATATCTTTGATTTGCTTTTTGAAAAAGAAAATACGATTTCAACAAACTCACTGTAGGAAAAAAAAATAGAGAGGGTATAAAAAAAAACAAATAGAAGATAAAATTGAACCTTGCTTCACCAATAAGATTTAGAAGAAAATATTGATTTCCGTTACTAGTAGATTTTTTTTTCTTTTGAGAAGCAGTAAAAAATTTTTTGAAAATAATGCATTAAGCATTCTCATTATTTTTTACTTTATAGATATGAAAAAAAGGTTAATGCGAAAACACAATTTTATTTATTATATTTCTTGCAAATAACTTCTTGCAAATAACATATAGGGATTTTGATATAAAAATTCCTATAATCATGCAATTATAAATTCTAAGTAAAATAAACAAAATCAAGATATGTATTGACTTTTATCAGTTTTAATACACAAAGAACAACAACAAGTACTGAAATATTAATCAGTGTGCTTCATTAAAACGTTTTACGTTTTCCCCCCATCAAATATCATAGATACATTTAAACATATTACTTTGATTCCTTAATAATCTTTCATATAATTTAGAGAATAGTTTGAATTTTCTGAATATATTCTCTGCAGATTTTATGATTTTTGAGCTAAACCAACTCTTTCAAGTGATGGGCATGAGTTGGTAAATACAGTTAATTTGGAAATTTTCCTTAAAGTGACTTTATGTCTATCTATTCATGGCATAACCTTCCGAACTGTTTACTTAAAATTGGGTCATGAGGAATATTAAATAAAAATAATAATTATTATTATAAATCTAATAAGCTACTTAAATAAATAGTTAGGAAAACACACAATTTTACTAAAGACGTGGCGGAAGGTCCTTTTTTAAACTTATTAAATTTCGCTCCTACAATTTGTCTGAAATATTCTCAAGGTTCGAATCATTTTCCAATCTATCTTCTACCACACTAGATAGCAACTATTAAACCAAATTAATCTAATTTATACCGTATTGCTCGTGTATAACGCGCATTTTTTTTTTTGAAAAATTAGGTCAAAACTCCTAGGTGAGCGTTATGCATAATTTACCATGAATATAGTGATCACCATAATTACAATAATCATGAATAATTTTTTACTGCTTGATGTAATGACACGCTGTACAAATTAATCAAAAAATGTATTCAAAGAAGACATTAAAACTTGGAAATTCTTACTTAACTGAAGCATTACTGCATCTTTATTTCACTAGTTGCACTATTTTATACAAAGATGCTAATATTATTATTTAAACTCGAATTAGTAACTCTCACTGCCGACACTTACTTCTTCCCCCCACCCCCCGTCATTCACTCCCTATTCGAAGTCTAAAAATGTATTTTTGTCTTGTTTTCTGACCTGGTGTAATGTTTGTTTCGACTTTCTTTATTGAAATTTGTTTGGTCATTCATTCATTTGCATATCCAATTTACGATGCGCGTTATATACGAGATTTAAAAAATCGCCCTTTTTTAATGTAAAGTACGGGATGCACGTTATACACGCGTGCGTAGTATACACGAGTAAGTACGCTGTATCATTGCAAAAACAAACAAGATGTTTATTATGGAAATGGAGGAAGCACCTAGCAGACTTCTTTGAATGATATTTTTTTCATTAACTCACGTTTAGAAAAAATAAAACTATCCACGTTTTTTTAATTTTTTTTATATTTTTTTTAAATAAGAGTATTTTTGTATGTTCTATTGTAATTCATTTTAACCTTCTCGGGCCTCAAATTTTTTTCAATTTTTAGAATTTTTTTTTTCAATTTTTTAGTTAATAAATTAAAAACCAATTATTCAAATAGACTAATTAGTGTTTAACGAATATATCATTGTCTTAAAGATAACGAATGTTGTTGTTTTGCGTACTATTCAATTCATATTCATACGACAATAAGCTAAGGAAGAGCTTTTGGAGAAGAAAATATTGAAAATATTGTATTACAATAAAATTTAACTGATATTACAATTTTCTGATACTTTTTAAGCTTTATTGCACATGATACTTTAAGAAAAGTTACCTTTATTTTAAATTTAAAGACATAAATATATGTTTAAAGTAAAAGAATTACAAACGGCGCAAAGAGCATTAAGCAAATAATAATTATTATTATTACTAAATGCCTAAACATAATTGAAGTCATATAGTAAATGCATAGACATACACTAACATTACTACGTATAAATACTAACAAAAGAGTTTCTTAAAACAATATAATACTCTATTAAAAGACATGTACTGTTAATAGTACACCAGACCCGAAAGGGTTAAATATTTACTAGTTTACACAAAACTGCCCGTTTTGATAACTATTCTTATTTTAAATTATTTGAAAATGTCCAATGATGTTTATTCTCGGAAACAACATTTTTTAGAAACAGAAAGTGACATTAGGTAAACAATAAGAAGAAAGAAAAGAGTCATTAAAAGACATACATAGCCAGGGTGTTGGGACTTCGTGGTCGATATTCGGAACGACTCATTACTATTCCTAAATTTATATGCACTGACATGATCTTAAAAACCATTGTCTTTTTAGGCTCGATGTTTTTATTCAGTTATAATTGACTAAAAAATGTTTTGGAATTTCCACGTCCAACTAGTTAACATTCTTTACAATTACTTTTTATAACTTACTTAAACCTACTGAAAAAAAATCTTCTTTTTTTTAAAGATACCCTAAATTTGGTCTAGATATGAATCCCACATGAACAAACTTCATACCACTGAGCTGAACTTCTACTTAATCTAACTAGAAAGCTTTCGGCTATACTTTGAATATTCATCTCTGGTTATAGATGTTGCTGTGAAACAAAAGTTAGGCAGTTAGGGTATAGACTCTAGCCTAAAAGAACGTATCAATTATGTCATTTACAAAGGAATATCCTAGTTACAGAAAATATACTATAAAGTTACATAAATAAGATCGATGCGATAATAAAATTTATTATTAAACACTTTGCTTAAAATGCTTGAAATAAATTGATGTACTCAACAACTTTAATTAATGACAGCACATACCTCTAAAATACGACTAATCGAATTTGGCAATGCCAAAACTTTCTTCTATCTCAAACATGTTATTACTTCAAATCATATTGCCAAATCAAATGGCACTTGTTCATCACAATGTCCATCACAGTATTGAATTCAGACACTTTTCTCCGGGAGGGACTTCAGTCGCTTAAAATGCTTGAAAGAAATTGATGTACTCAATAACTTTAATTAATGACAGCACATATCACTAAAATACGACTAATCGAATTTAGCAATGCCAAAACTTTCTTCTATCTCAAACATGATATTACTTCAAATCATATTGCCAAATCAAATGGCACTTGTCCATCACAATGTCCATCACAGTGTTGAATTCAGACACTTTTCCCCGGGAGGGATTTCAGTCGTTAAGGGAGGGGGACATTATAGAGTTCCGGGGGAGACATTGTACTTTTTAACCATTGAAAACGCAAAATTTAAAAGTTTCCCGGAGGGACATTTCTATGTTCTGGTGGAGAATGTACCACCCCATGCCCCCCCCCTGAATTCTACACTGGTCCATCATGAGGAATCTAGTGGTATGAAATTCGGTGCATTAGTTCTTGAGATATGAATATGATTAAAATTACGTAAAACATGAAAAATTCAGCATTGCAGAACCACTTATTGGGTGATTTACACCAAAACCTAATCTGCAACAACTTATGTCTACATCTAACTGAATCTAAAGTTTGATGAAAATTCGTGCATTACTCTTGAGATAGAACTACTGTGAAAATATTGAAAAATGCAGCATAGTAGCGCCACGTGTTGCGTAATTTACACTAAAATGTAAGCAACACCAAGCTATATTTAGGACTATATGAATCTGTAGTGTGATGAAAATTCGTGCATTAATTCTGGAGATTGGGGAATTACGGAATTTAAAAAAAAAAAATCAGCATAGAATGCCTCTGTTGAATGATTTACACAAAAATCTAGAAATCGTCAACTCAAGTCAAGGACAAATAGAATCTATAATTTGATAAAAATCCCTGAAAAAGTTCTGGAGATTGAGCTTACGTGGAAATCGGAGAGAATGCTGCATAGCAGCGACACCTGTTGAGCGATTTATACCAATCTGTAGAGCATATCAATTGATGCCAAGGACTAAGTGAAACTGAAGTTTGATAAAAATCAGCGTATTATTTTTGGATATTGAGCAATGAGGAATTCGCACACATCGAGAAATCAATCAGCTACATGTTTCTCGGATAATTATAGACCCATACATTCCAAAAATTTCATCAAAATTGTAAAAAAATGATCAATAGCTTTTGAATTAAGCTTAAAGTTAACAGAAAAACATGTGAAACCGCTGGATGATTGGCATTGACGTCATAGTTCACCAAATGCTAATGTTTGCATTCTTTTAGCAGCCGAAAGAAGCAAGCAGCTTTATGTTTCTACAAGCCTGTGCTTTGGAAGCATTTAAAATTTTTCGTACATCCAAATTTACTTATTCTTTTTAATCTTTATTAGATTTCATCAAACTACCATATTAATGGAAAAAAATGGAATTATTTCCATTATTAACGAAAAGTTTCGATAAAAAAAATCAGCTACATTAGACTGTTTCTTTTTAACAAATTATTCGGAATTCATTCAAATTTATTCAAAAAATTCGGATCTGGTGTACTACTATCAGTACATCATCTTTCCGCCAACATATTTTTCAACTATTTAGTAATTGTTTTCAAAGAACGTCATATTGTATTTTAAAGACTCCTCTTGAAAGCGTGTATTTAATTTTTTCACTAAAAGATAGCCCTACTTATAACCAGGAATACTTATTCAAGATGGATAAAATTTCGAATGCACGTCAAGCAGGGATTTTTTTCGCTCATTATTGATATTAAAAATAATTAGAATGATTATTTGAAATTATTTTCGTAAAATAAGTTATTTTAGCTAATGTTTAATGTAGTTTTTATAATCAAAATCATTGAAAAGTTATGATTTATCAATCTTTGTACATGTGTACTATTAGAGAAATTAATTTTACTAAAATATGCACATTGTATTTATTAAATTTTAGAAATAAAATTTATAGGAACTTAAGTTCAATATTTCTGTTTTATAACATTTTTTCTCATCCTTTTTCTTGTATAATATTATTGTGCAATATTATTAGCTTATAATTTGTTACAAGAGTTGAAAATCAGTTGAAAGCTTAGGCTTTTCAAAACGAAACTACAATCTCCGTGAAACGTGGACGTCCAAATAATTCACAATTAATTCTTATATATAAAAAAAAAAAGTTAAAACCATCACTTCGCCTAATTGAGAATGTAAGATATGATAATACTGGGCCATGTGACAGAGAGAAGCAAGGTGCAACAAAGTTGCAAATTAGGAGGATGAACTTTAGAAATACACCTTTTTCTGAAAAATGCAAGATCTACTTATGGTTCTATTGTGACATAAATTGCTTCAAAACTTTTCATACCAAATAAGAGAGGTCATCAAAATAATGACTATGAAATTATATAAAATTTTATTTTTATTTTTTTGCAATTTTTATCCGGTTTTTTGTATTTAGAAATGCAAATTAAGTGTTAACTATTGCCAATTATATGATGCTAATTGCATATTTTAAAATATATCTTTTACATTTTCATGTATCTTTCAAAATTTTGATTTGAAATTGCACTACAATTATCCTTTTCAGCATATTGTACAAATAATGGAATACCCGTAAATGATAACTTGTTTCTAGAAAGAGCACTGTACTATTAATAGTACATACTGTAATTCTTTATATAATTATAATATTTTAATAAAACTTAATTTTTGCTTTTCAGAGCAATACATTTTCATGTCTTAAAAAAAAATAAAATAATAATAATTGAATGTAAAGAGAATTCGGACCTAAAAGGGTTAAAAACATAAAATTTCCTTCTAAAACATTAGTTAAAGCTTTTTTAATGTTGCAGTTAGGAAAAATCACACACACACATATACATATATATAACAATATAAGTAAAACAGTTGTATTAAATCTGCACCAACGCAATTTGCATAATTGAGCTATGAAGTTATTCATAAAATGCATCGCAATTCCAAAATAAATTTTAATCGTATATTTAAATATTTTAATATATTAAATAATGCTGTATTAATGAATTGCTCATGAATCAATTTCGACAATTTATACAAAACGCCAAAATACTCAAGTAGTACGTAAAAGAAAAATCATTAAAACTACTTATACTATCTTATTATATTACTACTTATGCTACTTATAACTATCACAATTTACTGTGTCAGATAAAGCGTCGCATTTCCAATTAAAATATATTTTTGAATTGAAATTTGAATACAGGGTCATGAAAAATCGAAGAGTGCGGAAAAAAGGATTTTTAAATATCTCGGCATCCAATAATCCGAGTGACTTTTTCATTTATGCAAAATTTGTGTTATTTTATTGTCTTTTACATCCACTCTTTAAAATAAAAAATTAGAAAATTTTCATATATCTTTCATCAGAACGACTATTTCGAATGTCCGAAAAAAATAGTTCCAGATAGTCGAGAGGTTACTGATATTAAACAGGCTTCTTGCCACTTTTTCATTTTAAATATATAGAAAATTTCAAGTATCTGTCTCAATTTGTTCGGGAGCTGGCGCGTTTGCAGACAGTCACACAGACACACAGAGAGGCGGACGGCAAATTGTTTTTTTTTTTTTTTTTTTTTTCTAAATATATGTTTTTCGGAATCTCCAGTGTCTAAAACGTCTAAATCTGTGAAATTTTTTTTTTCGATTTTCAAAACGATTGCAAGATTTACCCTATGCTGCGTATGATAGGTAAATGAAAGAAGCTTCGGTAGGAGTAACTCCTGTTCACGCGACTTGCGTTGATTTGTCAAACTAAAGGCACAATATTACAGTCCAGAAACCGTTTTATTATATCTCATTAGCACTAAATTAAAATGTTATGCGTTTTGTTTCTAGCGTTATAGGAATAATTAATGGGCCACTACTGGTGTATTGGCCATGATAAGGGATTTTATTCTTCATGTTTACAATTTTTTTTTTAAATGTGCAATGTTTAAAACTTAAAAAATTGTAGCAAAAGCAATATCTGATACTCGGTTGTTGGTACAATATTATGACGTCCTTCTTATTTAAGGTCATATTTTTGTTTTATAACATATGTTATTGGTTGAAACTATTACGATATTTCACACAGTTTAAATTACTTTTAAGGTATGCGCTTACCTTTGGGACACCTTTAAAAAATATACATCATTTTCTTTATGAAACGCGGATGCTTTTAGCTGAAGTAGGTAATAAAAGTATGATTTCATGAATGTTTGTAATTAAATGTCAATTAACTTTTAAAATATATGCAATATTTGTCAAATTTTAGAAGGAACTGCGTTTATGACAAACCTTCTATAACAAAATCTATTCAATATACATTTCATTAATTTTTCAACACTATATTAAGTAACTACTTACTTGTTGTGTAGTAAGAGATTTGTGATTACTCTTAAATTTAATAAATAATGTATACAAAATTTTGTATACAAAAAATTATTTTTTTATTTCTATTCTTCAATAAAAATAGCTTTTAAATTAAAATATTCAAACTTACAAGCTATATTTAGCTTCATAACATACCAGCAGATAAGTAAAATCATGTGTCAAAAGTTTATTTTTTTATCTTAAAATTATTGAAGAAATGATATTTCTCGTAAACGTACACAAGGTAAAACTCACTTTTCCAAAAAACGCAATTTAAGATTTTGAGAAAGTTCATTTAAGGTTTATATCTTAAGCTATAAGTTTATCTCTAATTATCGCTGAGTCAAAAATAAAACATTTTTGGAATCCTCAAAATTAAGTTTAGTTTAAAATAATTATAAAAAGTCAAATTTTTTTCAAAAATATACCTTAAACCGAAAACTTAAAACAACATAATTACGACAACACTTTATTAAAACGTAGAATCTTTAAAGCATGCATAAAAAAATGATGCCAAACTTTAAAGAAAAATCTAGCTTTGAAACTTGAAATTAATTTACGACATAAAGATTAAAAAAGCATGCTAAATTTATAGTAAAAAACAAATTTCTAAGCCATAATTAATAAGCAAGCTAAAACGTATTGTTATTTCTTTAATGAAAAACGATTTTTTTGCGACATTTTACACGCTTTTATTAAGAAACTAGCTGACCCGCCCGGCGTTGCCCGGGTCCGTTATAATAATGTTAAACGAACTTGAAATTTTTATGATTTTATCTTCAACTCAAAATATGTGTTAATACACTGTTAAGAATTTGACCCTTTTGCTGCATCGTCACTCCACCGCTTTTATAGAAAATGATTACTTCAGCCTATTTTGGAGCATTGTCATAGGTCAAAAGAGATATATTCTATAAAAGCGGGGGAGTGATGATACAGCAAAAGGGTCAAATTTTTTACAGTGTACATTATATTAAATACGTGCCCCCTGACTGTGTCAAAAATTGGTTTTTTTAAAAACTAATATTTAGCTGCAAAAATACCTAAAATGACTGCAATGGGAAAAGCAGGAGGGAATATGTGTCCAACGATTTCGTGTTGATATTTATCCTTAAAATTACTGTTAAGTGACTTAACTAAATACTTTTTTCACATAGATATCCCAAGTGAAATATTTTGAATTTCAAACTAATTATATATCACTCTTAAATCTGAATATACCGTGAATGAAATCGATTCTCGATGATTCGCTAAAAGGTTAGTATATAATATTATAAATTCAGAGCCATTTTACAAAAATAGGTGTATATTTTTTATCAAACATGCGTAATGTTCATTTTATGAACAAAATCCTAACCGTAACCTAATTGTATCGGAATCATAACTTGTCTGTAACTTAGCTGTATCTTAACAGTAACCTAACTGCAAGTTAAATATACCATAAATGTAACTTGGCCGTCACCTAATCATAACAATCTAACCACAACCTAACCGCAAATTAACCTTAACCTAACTGTAACTTAACCATGACCTAACTGTAACCTAACCGGAAAATAAAATAACAAAAGGGTCACCGGAACGTAATTGCAACCTAACTGTTATCTAACCGTAACCTAGTTCTAATTTAACATTAACTATAAACAAAATATTTTAACCATCTCGCGCTAAGTACTTAGTTTCACTTTCCACCGCTACGGAGCGCATTATGTTTTGTAGAACATCCGAATTTTAGGTTCGGATTGGATTCATGTTCATGGAAATTATTTTGTCTTCTTCGGATACGGTTATGATTGTGTGGAATATTTGTGTTCAGTTTAGATTCGGTTCAATTCAGATTTCGTGGGGGTTTTTTTTCCCTTCAAATGGGATTTTTAAGTTCGGGTCGGGTTGTACTTATATGGAAATTATTTTACCTAGTTCCAATGAGGTTATACTTCACTGAAATATTTTTGTTAGGTTTAGATTAAGTTTGGTTCAAATTTCGGGATTTTTTTTTTCTTTTTTTTACAAATTTTTTGGTTTGGAATGGGGATTATGTCCATGGAAATTATATTGTCTTGTTCGTATCTGGTTATAGTTATTTGGACTATTTTCGTCGGATTCAGATTTGGTTCGATTCAGATTTCAGGTATTTTTTTTAAAATTGATTTTTAAGGTTCTGGTTGGATTCATGTCCAGGGAAATTATTTTGTCTTGCTCGGATCGGGTTTTGGTTCTTTGGAATATTTTTTTCGGGTTCAGATGTCGTTCAATTCAGATTTCGGCTTTTTAATGGAATTTTTAGGTTCAGGATGGGTTGCGCATCAACGGAAATTATTCTGCATTGTTCGAATAAGGATATGCTTCTCTGGAATATTTTTGTCAGATTCAGATTTAGTTCATTTTTTAGGTTCGGATTGGGTTCATGTTCATGGAAATTTTTTTGTCTTGTTCAGGTCCGGGTATGGTTCTGTGGAATATTTTTGTCGATTCAAATTTCAGGTATTTTTTTCAAATGGAATTTTAGGTTCCGATCGGTTTCATGTCCACGAAAATTATTTTCTCTTATTCGAATCCGGTTATGGTTCTTTCGAATATTTTGATCGGATTCAGATGTAGTTTGCATAAAACTTCAGGCTTTTTTTTCAAATGGAATTTTTTAGGTTCGAGTCAGGTTTATGTTCATGGAAGTTTTTTTGTCTTGCTCTTATCAGGTTATAGTTCTTTGGAATATTTTTATCGATTTCAGGTTTCGTTCTGGTCATTTTTTGGGTTTTTTCAGAGAAAAATTTTAGGTTCGGGTCGGGTTGCATATACACGAACATTATTTTTCTTTGATCGAATTGGGGTATGCTTCATTTGAATATTTTTGTGGGATTCAGATTTGATTCGGGTCAAATATCAAATCCATAGTTTTTTTTCAAATGGAATTTTTAGGTTCGGGTCGCGTTTATGCTCATGAAATTTTTGTCTTGCTTGGATCGGAGTATAGTCTGTTTTTTTCTGGTTGGGATCGGGTTATGTGTTAATACGCCTAAACATTATGTTTTGCTACTATTCTTTTAGTGACTATTTTTTATATATAATTTATTTTGCTATTTGATAATTTATTACTGTGTATGAATCGTCTGCCTATTCGAAAAATTGTACGTCAAAGAGCCATTTCATTTTTGTTTTAAAAACAAATTAAAGTCTTAATAAAATTTTAACTTAAATAAATGCATTCAAATTTAATCAATGATTTAAAAAAACTGCTAAAAAAGCCTCATATATACATATACATATATTAACTGCAACATAGCCAACCACAAATACATTCTAATGTACGAAGTACCAACGATCTGACGTAATAGCTATGTTCAAAAATCCTAAGTTAAACTGACATTTTGCCAGTCTATGAATTTTAAAGGTCTTTGGGAAAAAAACAGTCACTTTTGAAATGTCAAAATCTCAAATTGGTTTCTTTCATAGAGTAAAAAGAAATTAATAGAGTGGAGGTATTATCTCTGGAGATGATGCTTAAGATGTAACCCTACATTAAGTCCAATTAAGTACCAACAAAAGCACGTGCTTTGACACGCCTATCAATTGGCGAAATTTTAAAATGAAGGGCCAAAATCACAGTCAAGTGAAATCCAGCCACCCCATTGGTCGAGTGGTAAGGGTGAAAATCACGAACTTGTTTCTCCATTTGAAAAAGGTGAGGGGGAAAGTATTTTTTAAACGATTGTTACCGTCTGTTCTTATTTAAGATAAACCATCGAAATTAACTCAATTAAGATATTTTGATGCCATTTTATAAAATGAGAGTGAAAAATTTAGATTATAAATGAAAAGAGATAAGATTTACTTCAAAACTGCCGCTACGATTTTTTCTCGGAAAAAGGAGTATGACAACATTTACCCAACTGCTAAGAGATTGTTCCCTGAAAAGGACGCGGCTCAATGACCAATGAGGTGTTTGGATTTCACCGGACTGTGATTTTGGCCCTCCATTTTAAAATTTCGCTATCAATTGAAACAGGTTTAAACCTGTATTTTTTTTTCTCTCGTTTTTAAAAAAAGAACTAATTTATCGCTTCACCGGTAAAAATTTATTAATTATTTTATCATATGTGTTTTAAATATCAATATAGAAAATTATTTTAACGTTTTGCTTGAAAATATAACATTATTTTGTTAGTACATTAAAATCGTCTGCAGTCAGAAATTTATATTTTAGATTAATATTTATTACTTAAGTTTTATTACATGATTTTAAAAGAATGTTTTCATCATTATATTTTAAATATTTATTTACATGCAATTATTAAGTCATAAACATTTTTCATCTACGTTATAAAGTATTGAAAATTACATTAATGAAGGAAACTTTTAGTTGTACAATTTTTAATTCGTATTAAATGTTTTCAATATCTTATTTAATTTTAATTTGATATTTAATTATTGCTAATTTTCCAATTTCCTTCATTTTAAAAGCGAATATTTATTCTAATAAATAATAATAGAACGAAGACCATTTTAAAAATTTGCTATTTCCTCTTGAAATATGCTTCAACTGTAATTCATTTCTTTCAATTCGTCTTATAATACAAAATCTCTTCCACGTCCTTTCGTTTGCCACATTAAATTTGAGCGATAAATGGTTTCATATCGCAAACCTTTTTTGAGCTTACTTCACCTCCACTTATCTTATTCCTCCATGGGTTTCTTTAATTCTGTCTCAGCTTTCTTATTACTTCTGCGAAAATTTTTACACAACCAACCAACCGTAAACAAATGAAAGAGAAAAAAATTGGGAAAAAGATGATTTTTTATGAGAGTGACCTCTTGATTTTAGTTAATTACTCAGTTAATAATTGGAATTTTGAAATTCTGAAGCTCAGGTGCATCAGGAGAGATATTGGGCTACTCTAAAAAAAATTTTGAGCTTTGTACGTGCTGTAGATTTTGCTAGCCATCGCAGACACACACACAGACACACACACAGACAGAGCGTTTTGTTCTTTTATTAGTATAGATGTGCTGTCAAAGAGCTTTTTAAAACCCATAATGGGTAATTAATAACAATATTTTTAAAGTAGTTTTATAGTTTTACAGAAAAAGAACAGACATTTTCATCCATATTTATTCAAATAAGGATAAAAGATGAAAATATGTTTTCTCGTCATTTATTAACTTTTTTATGTCCGATAGCTTTGTGATAGAAATTGAAGAATAAACGTATTTTCCCATCTAAATATTTTAAACGATATTTTCATAGTTTATTTAAAAAAGGATTTTTTTTTTTTACTTTTTCTTTTTAAAGGAATACATTTTAGTAAATATTTTAAATAATGCGATAATAATCGTTTTTATTTTATTTTTTAAGCATTATTTATTGTTATAAAAGTGTCTTTATTTAAAAGTACTTTTGAAAAACTTTTCTATGTAAAGAATTTTTGCTGCATATTATAACTAGTCTGGTGTGGCAATCCTAAATGTTTTCTTATATCTCATACACGTTAATACTCCAGTAAAATGAAACACACTAGCGTTACCGGTTAGGTAATTTACACCAAAATCTTATCTGCAACACTTTATTTCAAGTTTTAAATCTGAAACTTGATGAAAATCCGTGTATTAATACTTGAGGTACAATCATCGCAGAAATCATAAAAAAACTGCATAGAAGCGCCACCAGTTGAACCATTTACTGTAAAATCTGAAAAATATTAATTTATATCACGGACTAACATAATATGAAATTTGATGAAAATTATTGTATTAGTTCCTGAGGTAGAGCTATTGCGATAATCCTGAATAAGGCCACACAACAGCGCCACCTGTTGACCGATTTACTCCAAAAACAAAAGAATATTCATTTATACCAGAGAGTATCTCAATCTGAAGTTTGATGAAAATCCGTGTCATTGGTCCTGAGATACAGCTATTGTTATAATCATGAATAATACAGAATACAAGCGCCATCTGTTATACGATTCAGACCAAAACGTAATCAAAACCTTATTACACCAAATACTAATCGAATCTAATGTTTTGTAAAAATCCGTTTATTAGTTCTTGAGATATAGCTATTTTGGAAATCGGGAAAAAACAGCATAGCATTGCCACTTCTTGGACGATATACACCAAAACTAATCAGATTCCGTTTATACGAAGGCTTAACTGAATCTAAAGTTTTGTGAACATCCGTGCTTAAATTGAAATTCTCGAGATAGAACTAATCAGATCCATTTTATATAAAAGGCTAATTGAATCTAATTAGTATGCAATAAAATAAAATTTTTGGAAGTAGAACACCCAAAAAATTTGTCACATACATACAGACAGACTTACAGACAGATATCTTGAAAACACTTTTTTTTTGCAATCTCTGATCCCTAAAACGTGTAAATACGTCAAAAACCGAAATTCGAAAATTTTCATGAATTCAAAACTTTTTCTTGTAAAGATAGAAGAAAGTAAAAATAATTAATGTTTTGATTCTTCTTCTCAAATGTAGCACTAATGTGTATAAGTGCTTATGCAAATTTCAATAATAAAAAATATATACTATGATATAAATATTTTAGTTATGAAAGACTATTATAAAAAAGTGAAAACTTCCGATAATATAATAGCGTCTTACAATCAAATATATGTTATCAACATCCCTTTTTCCATACACAAACAAGCCCGCAACGATGTAATATGTACCATCCGAAAGCTTACACATATTCATAAAAACCGTTGTTTGAAACCGTTGTTTGTTGTTAAAAATTGAAGGTAATGAGAAATTAAAAAAAAAAAAAAAGTCATCAAATAATTTTATAAATTATAGTGCGAAATTTTTCAAAGGTCCCAATGCATTTATAATAAAATAATGATTATTATTATTACTGTTATTATTAAATTTAGAATTGTTAATTAATGCAAATAATGCAAATAATTTGAAAACATATAAAAACTAGATAACTTTTGAAATAGGATTATTTTGTCGTACAATGCTGCAAAAAAATAACTTTTTTAAAGAATATAAGAGGAAAACTCCAGATGTTTTTGTTAAAATTATCTGTGAAGAATTTTAGAATTTTTACAAAATTATATCAGTCTTTGTTATCTTTCCAAATGCTTTGCTATTTACAATAGTACTGAATAGTTAATAAAAATATTTTAATCAGAATGTCTCGAATATATTCCTTTTTTTTATTAATAGAAAAAAATGGAAGATCTGGTAGATTAATATATGTAAATAAAACTCATTTGTAAATGAATAATAAGTAAAATAAATAAAATGGGTGTCTGAAAATTGTAATGACTTTGCATCGATTCTAGTCATATATATAGGAAGGATTTAAGACAGATTCCTAGTTTATCGATTAACGACGCTTCGTGCATTGTTTTGAAACATGGATTATCGCCATCAAGCAACAGTCAATATTACAAAAGAGCTCTTTGGTAAAATTGTAATTTTTCTATAGAAAATATGCAGAAGCAAGAGGCACTGATTTAGATCAAAATTATTTTTTTAAACTTCAGCTATATAACTTCAAAAATTTACTCCGTATTAATGAAAATCAAAATCGTTATTATAATTTCTTTTGTAAAATTTTATTTTAATTGC
Source organism: Maratus speculifer (assembly GCA_964019185.1). Classification (NCBI taxonomy): domain Eukaryota; kingdom Metazoa; phylum Arthropoda; class Arachnida; order Araneae; family Salticidae; genus Maratus; species Maratus speculifer. Next base: position 159,603,395 of record OZ025294.1, on the reverse strand, counting down.
ACCAATTCTTAAAATCTTAGCTTATATCCACTTAAAATGTGCTTGCATTGTAAACGAAATTTGTATTTCTTATCAAATGCCATTAAAATGTAAGGAATATAGAATCATGTATTACACATCAAAATTACATCAAAGCAGGTAATTTTTTTTATTTTTAACATCGTAATTTTTGAACATAATAACTTAGAAAAGTAAGACAAATTATAATTTAATAACAGAATGCGAAAAAAAAATTATTTCAGTCTCATTAATGCAGTCATGATAGTATCTCATATATTCATTACACTTTGAGAAAAATTATTTTCTTTATAATAGAAAAAACTGTAAAAAAATAAGCGAATAAATGTTGACATCTTAAAAAAATTAATAAAAAAAATTTAAATTATATCAAAAAATCATAACAAAAATATTCCATTTATTTATATCTATCGAATGGTACTTTAAAATTATATAAAGGAAACGTTTTAAAATATCCCTAGTTATATTATTACATCCAGCATTTGTTTTTATTTATTTATTTTTAATTTTAATTTCAATGGAAAAAATTCTTCATTTATTTTGATGCCAATAGATGGCAGCACAATGAAAGTGTAAGTCAGTCCACGAGGCATAATCGATGAAAAAAATCGGTTACTCGAGAGAATTATTTATTTACTTATTTATATTTGAAATGTTGTAAACTTACTGCATATAAATGTCAACGAAAGTGAAAAATGTAATTTTAAAATATATTGAAAGACTTTTATACGCTTTTACAAATATTTTAAAAGCATAATTAAATAATATTATTATTTTAATGAATCACCCTGAGTCATTCATTTGTTTTTAAGATTTGAAATTTCTTCTTTTGAATGGCAACGGCGAAGCGTTCGTTTGTTTATTTTGTTTATAATAGCTTATTTTTAAATTCGAAATTAATATATGTAATTAGATATGATATGCAAGTTTTAAAGGGAGATATGCTCAAGAAACATTATTTCAAACAAAAGAAATTATCATTTAGTTATCATATACTAATATATATTTTCCATTAAACCTAACATGGCGTTCAGCTATTATCGATTCGCAGACCAAAATGGTTCGTACTAGACTGGTTACCTACAATTTTCTCCTCTCAGATTTTATTATAAGTAGATTTTTTTAGCTTACTATACACATTGTGTATTCTAAATTATTAAAAAATACATTAATCTTAATGAAAAATAAAACATTGCTGATTTTATTAGGATATAGGAAACCAGTGCTTACCTACTCATTTCCATTAATTAAAAATCAAAATGATAAGATAAATCCTGAATAATCGCTTAAAATATTTAACAACGATGATCAAAATTGAAAGAGTACGTATCATAATCACTATTAATTTTCCATATTTAGTTTTGCTAATCCTTACTGCGATGTTCTAAATCCCCATAAAAATATAATTTCAATATTTTTAACGTGAAAATCTAAAAGACAGTAACTATGGAAACTATCGACCATTGCAGCTGTATTCGATAATTATATTTAAAGATTTATTTAGTACCTTGTAATTAATTTGCAGTGGATTGGAATTGGGAACTAGAATTCTATGACTTAAAATTATCCCTTTTGCCGATTAAAGCTTTAAAGTGAAAGCATAATGCCACTTTAAGACTTTATAATTGCACTGTCTGTTTAAACGAGGCTTATTCGCAAACGAATGCAATACAACAAATTTTCAATAGCGATAGAGAAAGCTTTTTAATTTATTTTGCACATTTGTTGAAATATGGATTAATTATAATTAATGTATGCATTAATAATATGATACAATATTATATAGAGTTTAAATTTTTCAGCATAAAAACAAAGTTGTTGCTATAAAATGGATGTAATTTTAATAAACAAACAAACAAAAAATTACTCTTTCTAATCTTTCTCTAAAAAATGAAGTAAAAATTAGTACTATGTTTATTTTATCTATTTCAAAACCTTATATAAGGTACCCTGGGGTAATAACGCCACGTTAAGGTTTTACCAATTTTCACGGCTTAGTTTTAGATTGTATTTTTCAAACAAATATAGGATCTGATACAGCAAGTCATTGACTATCTATATAAAATAAAATAATTTAACAGATATGTATTCATAAAATGTAATGGCGTTTTTTCTTGACCAATGCTATTTGGCGTTATTACCCACCTATATGGGTAATAACGCCATGAAAGCAAAACTATAAAATAAGATGAAATAATTGCATGTAGATAACCCAATTCTAAAAATACAAACTCTACAAACTTAGAAATTGACAAATTGCATTCTAATCTATTGAAAATGTTCATTTTTTGTGAAAGTTTAAGAAAAATAAAGATGTGGTGTGGGAGGGGCGGATGAGGCCAAAGAATATCAGACCGTGAGCTTCTTTTTGCTTAAAAAGGACCGCTTAAATATAAATAAGAGAAACATTGCACAGTTTTAACTGTATTTATTTGAATCAGTATTTAGGATGTAGCTCGGCCACTGTAGGGAATCAACCGGGGTATTAATGTCAAGGATTGGCGTTATTACCCCGGTATAGTTATTGCGCAGTACATTTTAAATTACAAATTATCTCGAGGAGATATCCAAAATCTTCAACAACATTTTAAAAGTACATGAAATGCACTACAAATTTATGTAATTAACAAAGTATTTCCGGGTAAAAAGATAGTCTTCACATCACAAAACGTATCTCGCAAATTTTAGATCAAGCGTTAATTTTAGTTGTTTCTAAAAACAATAAGACCTAAAAATGAAACAAATTAACTTGAAGCTGTTTTTTGCGATTTATATGACTCAAAACCCTTCTTCGCAGAGCACATGGGTGTCATTTACCTGATTATTTCATAATTATGCAAAATATAAGCACTTGGCGTTATTACCCCGCCTGGCGTTATTACCCCGCCTGGCGTTATTACCCCAGGGTACCTTATTATTAATTTTTCTTTTAAAAACTGAAATTTATTTAATTTTTAGTAGTCATAAAAGTAAAATTAGATAATCTATATAATATTGTGGATACAATTATGAAACTCGGTTGCGAAAATTTAATCAATATTTAGGATCTTTTAATATTATGTCAAAAAAAAGTGGCGCTTAAAAAACTTTGAAAATTAAGATATATTTGATGGTTTGGTGATGAATGAGAATTTTCTGAAATATCTTGCATTCTTGCAATTTTTCAAGCATGGAAATTACGATTTTTCATATTAATCTATGTTAAAACATATTGTCTAACAAAATACCTAATTTTGTTTTCATAAAGTTTCATGGCATGTATCGTATTCCGAAATTATAAATATTTAAAGACGAATCGATTTTTTAACATTTTATAAAAGGCATACAAGATTATACTTATTTTGCTTCGAGAATTTGCTTCGAGAATTCCTGATTTATTTTTTATGAATACTGTGGAATTATGATATATTGAAATGCGTATGATTTTTCTTACATATGAAAAGAAACACACATGCGTATAGCATATAAATATGTTCAATGTAGGTAGAAACCCACTGTAATGGACACTTAACCGATAAGTGACGCTTCACGAAAAATTTAAATGAAATAACCATTTTCATGCAAAATTCAGAAAAATAATATCTACTGGTGATATGATTCTATTTTGGAATTCATTTATTCATCAGCAGTAGGCCAAGAATATACACTCATATCCATAAATTAAGATTTAATTGAGAATCACGCGGAAATCAAACTTTAAAGTAAAAATTTAACTTGCAGAATTATCACAGACATCTTCAAGACTAATATGCAAATTTTAGAAAGCACCTAGATGGCGTCGATAGTACGCCACAATGATGAAAGTGTGCGAGAGGTGTATATAAGAAAAGGTGGCAAAAAAGTAAAACTGTTAACAAGCATTTTCTAATCCTCTCAGTGCCAAAACCGAACAGTCATGACACAGAGGATACGTGTGTATGACATTTTACGTGGTAGAAATATCGGCCGTTTGAAATGTTAGCGTACCCAGATGGAAATATTCAAGGAACTTGGAATTGTCCAAAGTGTAATCTCTAGACTTTGGCAACGATTCCAAGATGATGGAAAATCAGTAGACGTTGCGAACAAGTCGTCCCCGAGTTACAACCACGAAAGACCATTATCTGGAAGTAAATTTTAAAAAAATGACGGAGCACAGTATCAGACCTGTCTCGTCAGCATCTTCGGCCACAGGATAAGACTGTTCCAAGGCAAATCGTGCACACAAGTTTGGGAAACATTTTTCTATATGCTCGCAGACCTGTTAAATGTGTTTCGCTCACGGCAACTCATAGTCATCTGCGGTTAACCTGGAGTAGAAACCTGGAACATGCAATGTGGACATCGTCACAATGAGCTTGAGTAATGTTTTCCGACGAGTCGAGGTTTAGTTTGCAGGCTGATTCACGTCGGACTTTCATATGGAGAACGCCAGGCACCCGTTACTACCAAGACAATATTATTGAAAGACATTGTTAAGGTGATGCATGATTTTTCGTTTGAGGTGGAATTATACAGCGTTACAGAACAGATCTACATGTTGAAACCGGAACATGAGAAACCAAATTTATCGGGGCATAATTCTGGAAGAACATGTACGTTTGCTCAGGGGTGCCATGGGCACAGAATTTGTGTTTATAGGTAATAACGCCCGTCCTCACCAAGCAAATATGGGAAATGAATGTCTTGTTCTTTTTCTTTAGTTTAATAAATGGGCTTGGCGAATAAGCCACGTTTGTTTTGTTTTCGTATCTTTATTTGCTAGAAATGGCATTATCCTTAATTTATGGACATGAGTGTATATTCAAAAAGGGAGATACTTTTTAGAACACAAGAAATACCATTTTTATGTATATTTTTTTATTTTAAAAATTAAAATAGTTCTTTTGTTTTTAATCTATTTATAAACACTACACTTGAACTCTACATATCATAAATCTATACCTGAGCAGCGTAGAAGGATATGTTTTATTAGCTCACAGACTATCAAAGCCTGATAGTTTTTGTGCACGTCCGTTGTGTATGTATGTAAGTACGTATGTAACGTGATAACTCATGATAATTTCCGATTTGGCTCAAATTTTGAGTATAAGTTTATTGTGATAAGACGAATCTCTGATAGTTTTGGGGGTTTTAATGATTAAATATAAAAGGGGGAACGGGAGATAACACTTTTTAAATGAAACAAATGGGATTTTATGCAGAATTATCTGATGCGCTTCGAATTTTGATTATAGGTTCATTATGGTAAGACGCATCCCTGATTAATTTTAAGGGTTCAATGATTAAGAATAAAGGTGGGAAAAGGTAGAGATAATCCCCTCTTGATTTGTTTTTTGAGGGTCATTATTCCTTGAAAAGGAAAGTCTATAATGTACAATTAATGTGAATAGACTGAGAGCTCAATATTATCTGTTTAACTGGGCAATATTCTTTTTATTTTAAAATTTCTCCAATAAAATTACCTAATTACTAGTACAAGTTCTATCGAAATCAATTTGACAGAATTTTTTTTTAAATATTTTTTCATAAGTAGGCTTATCTGATTATAGAATTCTCCACCATATATCTATAATTAATCGAGGTAGAGAGATGTGTTACTTTCTGAAAGTAAGAACTTTTCTGAAAAATTATCTATCTAACAGTGCAAGTCCCATGAAAAGCCATGCTGCAGAACTCAAAATCAAAGCAGTCGAAACGAATTTTCTACTTTTATTTTAAATGTATACACAAGTTTGAATAATATAAACTTTCATGATTCGGGATTTAAAAGGAGTATTTTTGTTCTTAAAATAAGTGTGTGTGGCAGACATTTACGTAAAAATTTAAATGGCTTATTCCATTTTCATAATAGAGCAACATCCCCAGTAATTGGCACATTAAGAATTTGTCGTTAAACTTACTTCAATTTTCATTACAAAGAAATAAGATATTTACTTGGAAATATTTTTATATCAAAGAATGCATATATGTACATCTATTTTGCCCACTAAAAGCAAAAAAATTGAAAAAGTATTTTTATAAAAATATATTTATAAAAAGTTGCTGAAATCACCAGTAATTGGCACCTAGAGCACCTAGGAGAAAATCTGTTTGAAGTGGATCTGTGATTTTGAATTTGTTCACTTTCTAAAACAGGCTCAGAATCTGTAGAAAAAATACTGAATCACGTAATTAATATCTATATTTTATACACATATTTGTATAACAGAAAAATTTTCACGTTTTTGGACCGTAAAATTAGAAAAGTTCCCCCTCTATGGTTTTGAAAAACTGGAATTTTGAAATTGATTAATATTTTTATTAATGATAGCTAATTTCCCGGCTTTACCCGGAACCATAGATGTTTTAAAACAAATTGCGAATATTTGAAATCTGCATTCATACTAAAATAGAAAAAAATAATTTTATCTGAAGAATATTTTAAACTTTAGAACATTTTAAATTTTATCTGAATGAACACCATATTTCTTTAATCTTTTAAGGCATGATTTTCGAAACAGAAATACATACTTTACAAAATACATACTAGTGAAGACTAGTATGTATTTTGTAATGTATGTATTTCTGTTACGAAATCCATGCCTTAAAAGATTAAAGAAATATGGTCATTTATTTTAACGTTTTGAACCGAAAAATATGCAATATTTGTATATTTTAAAATCCTTTGTTCAATGATTACTGCTCCATGCACAATCTTCAGAACACGAGCGCGATATCCACTGTACATCTGAACAAACCCTAACAAAACATAAGATGAGTAATTACCTAATTTTACTACTTATTTTGGAAGGTGCCATAGATAGATTTTGAAGATCGATTACAAATCAATCAGGTAAAACACAATGATCAAAACAGGATAAATCAAAAAATGCTTGTGCAATTTGTTACTAGCTTTCAGCCGTGAAATGCAGTCGTTGAATCTCATATTTACCGTCTGCTCTCATTGGCTGGCTGCTTCGTTGCCGAAGATTGGCGGCGAGCTGCAAATAGCATCTAACCTAGCTACTTCGTTGACGTGAATTGATTGAAAGCTGCAAATATTCTCTTACCCAGTAAGTTTTATTTTTTTTAAATAGAAATTGAAATTTCAAAATCCGGCTGCGAAGTGCACTTTCCGGTGTTAGCATTCACACATGACAAAATTGAGACCTGAGTGCGCTATCAACGGTCCGGCAGACAGGCAGGCAGACAGACATCGCTTATTTTATATATATAGATAAAAAATAAATAACAGATAAATTATTTACTCATTTTCGTTCAATTATTGTCAAATGTTCAGTTTTTTATGCACTTTTTGAAATAAGTAATATGTGTGATATTGAAAAAAACAAACATGTCTTTGGATTAATAAATCCAACTATTTAAGAAATAAGTTTATTAATAATACTTCTACGTATCTTCAAATTGCCAAAAAAAATTTTCTTATGATTTCTTCAATAAATCTAATTTCATTTTTCTTAGAAAATGAATGTTTAAAATAAATTGGATTTCTTTTAAAATGTCTATTATTTCCTTACTCAAGATGTTTATAACAAAAAAAAAAAAAAAAAAAAAAAAAAAAAAAAAAAAAAAAACCTCAAATAGGTTTTGGAAGAAAATCGGGAAACATTTAAATCTTATTACCTTCCACCTGTGGAATTTAAATTTCATTATATGAAGGTAAAATTTATTTTAGAAAACACTAAACATTTTCCACTACTATGTTTAAGGCTTGTTTTTTTTTTTCTTTTAAAAGTAAATGTACACTGTTTTCTTTTGTAAATCTAATTTTCTCTATGCGATTTTCAAATAAACACAAAAATAAATGCCATTAAATATTATTATATGCAAATCGCTTACAACAAATATTTATTTCGTTAATAAATATGGTATAGGATACATCTTGGATTTAAAAAATAACTCAAAACGATATTAATATATTTTTTACTAAATTTCAGACATTTTAATAATAAATATGTGTAGCATAGTACCTGTACACTGTAAAAAAAAATTCAAGAGGTTACTAAAAATTTTTTAGTAAATTTGTATTCCACAGAATTTTTTAGTAACCATTACAAACTTTTTTTTTTTTTTTTGAAAGTGAAACAAGCATTTCTTTTGTAAACTGAACAAAAGAATTTTTTGTATAACTAGCTTAAAAAATTTAGTATGAGCCACAAAGCAAATTTTAGTAATAGCTCCAAAATTATTTTTAATAACCATTACGTGCGCACGAAGGGCAGGAGGTTCCTTCGAGCTGCATCCAGACTTCTGAAGCGGAAGATTTTCGGCAAAACAGCAATAGATGGCAGCACCACACATTGCTAACTGCTCCGGCAGAATTTTCATAATCCCTTTACTAACGAGTACTTACACTACATACATTCAGTGCGTACTTGGCGGTGGCCAGTATCGAACTCGGGACCTTTTAGTCTGGAGTCCGTTACTATATCCACTATGCTATCAAGGCCACAGCAAGTGAGTTTTAGTAATAGTTATTAAAAATATAAAACTATTAACTCTCTTCATTGCTATCTTTTTTCTAGTAATTCTTACAGATTTTCTTGTAACCGACTAAAATTACTAAAAAATTTTTTAGTAATCACAAGGATCACTAAAGTTTTTTTAGTAGATCGACCCTTTTTTTTTACAGTGTAGTATACGTGTAGTCATATCGCAAAATTTTAATTACAGGCGAATATTTTTGAATGCTACCTTGCACCACTTTTTCAAAACATAAATCTTCTATATACGCTTTGAGAACATTTGCAAAAGAAATATGCTTCGAAATGTTTTATTTTTATTTATTTATTTAAAACAGTGGGGCGAAGATAATTTAAAAATATTCACCTGCAATTGGAAAAATTGCCCGATACTTCCATTTTATTAAAAAACATTTAATATAAATAACATTATTTTGAATAAGATCTTTGCGAAAAATAAAGATACAATACTGTTTATACTCTAAAAAATATCTTATTTGATAAAATGTTTACGATTTGATAAAATGTTACGATTTTTTTTACAGGTATATACCTTATTTTTAATTATCAATCCTGCCACTGACAAGCACTAGTTTAGTCTGGTGTACGCTAATGGCGCCTGATGCATGTAAAATCCGTCGTAGGTGCAAAATCTTCCAAGTTACCTGTGAATTATACCTCTGGAGGTGTCTTGCCAGGTGAAGGTCTCGTCATCTGATCAAGGCTCTAAATTACGAGAACATCTTGCGAAGCCATTTGCAGTTCAAACAACAGGATGTACCTTTAATTAACAAGCGAAACAAAGTATGCTCAACGACAAGCAAGTACTGCAGAAATGATGGCACGCGAAGCAAAGTTTATTTCCGCTTCGCGGCAGTTAGGCCTTGATACCAGGTATCTAACCCGTTAAACTGAAATAACTCGGCAGGTAGGGGCCTGGTCATCGGTTAGAAAAAAAAGAAAAGTTCTGTAACTCATCGCCATAGAATTTTGTCGTCTGTTATCAAAAAACACATTTCAACTTCAATTTGAAATTCATCAACGTCGTCAAAATTTTACCGTGCAAGGTGTCTTTTTAACTAAAAAGATTAAGTGTAAGTCACTGGGTATAAGATCCGAACTGTATGGTGGATGGCTTAAAAATTCGCGCTTGAAGTCAAATGCGCAGCCCATCCTATTCTTTTTGCACTCTTTCTTTAACATATTTGTAACCCAGGGTACACACAATTAACGTTTCCAAAAAAACAGGACCGAAACTAAAGGGTGGGGGGCAGGGGGGCATATGCCTCGTACACCAGAATGAAGGACGCCAAATAAATATTGTTCATGTCGATTTTTCCCATGTCTATGCTTGGCATGGTAATATTAAAATCGTTCTATCTGGAGTATGTAAACTATAGAAGAATATAAGAGCGATATGGCATATAGATCTTGTATAAAGCGGATTTCGTTCGAGATTTTTTTTCGATTCCGTTTGCAAAATTTTAATGAATTAATGTTTGACAAAACAGATTACATATAGTGCAGTATTGCATATTTTAGGTTTACATTCTTAAACTTTTAAAAAATCAGCTATAAGAAAATTAGTACAATTCTCTAAATATATTTTCCGGAGGAGAAGAGGGCGCTAAAATCCATGTTTATTCCGGATGCAAGAAAAGCTCGTTTCAGCCGTGCCAAAAAGTCACAGTTACAGCTTCATAAATGTTTTCATGGGCACTTCAGATATGATTTTGTGCAACTCTTTTACAGTGGTGTAGTCCTAAAAAGTACAAAGGGTATTCGCTCAAAGCAGAGGGTATACGCTGAAGGCAGAGTGTATAACCTAGAGTGCGTATACTATAGTTTTCTTGAGAAACAGAGGGCATACGGTGTTCCTATAAAAAATCCAGAAGGTATACGGCGTATACCGACGTATATCCTCTACTAAATTCCTGCTCTTTCATTTTAAGACGCCTATTTCCACAAACAGCTTCCTCCGTTCTTCGGAGAAGGGCATAAGATATCACAAATATGGTCTACTTCTTCTGCGTTTTTCATGGTCATTGGTCCTACCATTAGAGAAAACACAACACCATTTCATTACATTTTGTCTAGTCATGATGTTCCCATACGCAGAAACATTTCTTTGTAAATTTCCACTGGGCGCTTCCTTTTTGCTTGAAGAAATCGTATGACGGATCAAACTTCCTATTTGGCGATATTTTTATTGAAGCAGCCATTCTAAGTAAACTAAACCACATGTAAACTATTTTAAAAGATGACAAAAAATATTTAAAAAGACGTTAAATTATTTTAATTCTTCGTAATTTCAACTGTAAACACAGCCTTCGTCAGAGAATTCAAAAGTACTATTATTAACGTCTTATTTTTCAAAACGTTTTATTTTTCATTTATTTACTTTATTTTATTTCTGTCATCTTTTTAAATAGTTTACATATAGTGTAAGTTTCAGTTTTCTTAAAAAAAGAATTTAGCATACTACTTACTGATGTCGTTCTGTGCATTTGCTCCACGAAACAGCATCACTAAAGAATTAACGATTAACTAATGGTGAAAAGTGTCTTATGCGCGTATATTTAAAGATAAACTTAACATTTAAATGAATGAAATAATTTTCATAGCGTATTAGTTAAGGCTAACAAAATTATTTTTCTTCGAATTTAAGAATCTATATGTATTTAATAAAATGAATTATTTGTAGGGGTTTTATATTAGTTAATAATTTTTTATTAGGATTTATAATGGATTTATAATGTAACTACATGTATTGCATTAATTTGTAAATTATATATTTTTAACATGCAAAAAGTTATTTTCATAATTAGTAAGTTGGTAATTAATAAATAAGTTTTAATTAGTCTAAGAATTAATTTTGTGTCATACGTTATTTATCAATATTTTTTTATTAAAATTAAAATTAAAATATTAATTTATATCAATATTTTTCCTTTCGATAGGTAATTTTTTTAAATAGGGAATAATTCTGAATCTTTCTGTAAATTTAAGAATTCTTTTGCATTTAAAAAAATCGGAGAATTTAGAATTTTTTCCGTTGATACAATTTTTGTTTTAGGAATTATAATGCAATTAAATGTGTTAGATTAAAGAATATACTTTTTTAACATAATAAAACCAAATTTTAATAAGAAAATAAGCTGGTAATTAATCACTTTTAATTAGAACAAAAAATTATTTTATGTCATTTGATGATTTACTTTTATATATATATATAATGAATATTTATAAATATTATTTATTTTCGTTTGGTAATTATTTTTCAGAATAAGATTTTATGTCATTTGATAATTTCTGTAAAATGTATTTTTACTGAATAGTTATCAATTTTGTTTATTTTCGTTTGATAATGTTTTTCATAAGGAAGGGGGAATTTCTGAATTTTTCATTTAATTTTTAAGGCTAAAAAGCTGAGTAAAATTCTTTATTTTCCTAGTTTGTAAAATAATTGTAAACTATTTTTAATAATTTGTTTTTTAAGCAGCAAAATATTCATTTCTTTTAAAATGAACATAGAATTAGGAAATAAGTTAAATTAATTTATGAAATATTTTTTATAATAATATTTTTTTCGATTAAAGTTTATAATGAATAATAATTTTAATGAGAGATTAAAAAAATGTTTTTTGCTGATTAAAATTATTTTAAGTCCTTTTTTAAATGAATTAACATAAATATTAGATACTTTAAAAAAATCCCTTTATGCCTGTAGATATTATGCCTATTTAGGTATCTTGTCCAAAACTCAAACAAAATTTAGAAAAAGAAAAAATAAATGTCGGTTAAGACAAAGAATTCTGAATTCGGACTGAAGTTGGCAAATGTAATCGAGCCACTATCAGAAATAACGTATCGGGTGCTTCGTCACTGGCCGGTTTAAGTCGCTTGCCGATGTAAAATCATAAAAGGACCGATTACGATAACCGGCAGCTGAAAAAGCAGATTCTTATATTTCAGTTGCCGACATTCTGCCGAAACTTCACCAAAACCACCGTGTCTATGCCGACACACAACCAACACTGCCGGCTGGGGCCCGATCGTTTGCCGAAAGATATGTGTTTGCTGAGATATAATTCAGTTATTTCAAAAAATACATATTTATTTCATGAAATAACTAACTAAATCCGTTAAAGTGTGTAAAATGATGGAATTTAATGGTGTAACTAGTTATCCTAACCGCTGAAGTTTAAAATAAACAATTTAACATTAAAACAAATCGTTGTTTTATAAATTAACTCATGATAATTAGTTAAAGTTATTCGAAGTTTTTTTAATTATTAATAGATGATTTGATAAATAATATATAAAAACAGAATATATATTACCGTTTTTACTTTCTTTTATTTTTACAAAATAAAAGTATTGAATTCGTGAAAATTTTCGAATTCCGATTTTAGACAGATTTTTATGTTTTAGGGGATCAGAGATTCAAAAAACATGTCTGTTAGTCTGTGGTTCTGTGACTCTATGACTCTGTCTTGGTATGACATAAATGTTGTGGATGCTCTATCTCAATAACTAATGAACGGAATTTAATAAATATTTATATTCAGGCAGTCCTTGAAAATTTTTGATTCTGATTAGTTTTTGTGTAAATCGCATAACAAATAGCACTGCTATGCTGCATTTGTTACTATCCGCGCAACAGCTTTTTTTAATAACTAATGCACGGACTTACATAAAACTTCAGATTTAGGTAATCTTTGATATGAGTTGATTCTGTTTATATTTAGGTGTAAATCACTCAGTAGGTGGTGCTACTATGCTCTATTTACACAGATAGTTCACAGATAGAGCGCCCCCAAAATTTATGTAACATACATACAGACAGAGTGAAAGAGACAGAAACTCAGAGACTCACAGACAAACATTTTGAAAAAACACTGAGCCCAAAAAGTATACTCTCTCATCCCTAAAACGAGTAAATCTTTTAAAAAACAAAATTCGAAAAATTTCATTATTCAATTCTTTTTTTTTTTATCTTGTAATGATATAAATAAAAATTGCAAGACAACCGTAGTCCAGTAATTAGAATTCAATAAGCCTCTAAAAATAAAAAAAAATACTTTCTAAGGACATATGGAATTCGGCCTTACAAATCAAAACAAAATCTGTAGAATTTTTTGAACAACAAAAAACGACTTGATCCTCTACGGTTCTAAGCACCTGAAATGTAACTGAAAAATAATGCACTGCATATATTATCTCAAAGGTGTTTTTTATTAATAAAACCTAGTACTTTCGAGCATGTCATGCTCATCATCAGGGTTAAAACAACGAAAAAAGTAGAAGTCGAAGGCTGAGTTCTTTTATACGAAGTGGACTGATCCAAAGACAACGTAAAAAAGGGGGGAGAAGTCAGAATGTTCCAAATTCGATAGAAAGGGGGTTCAAGTGATTCTGAGCAGATTGTACCATATTCTCGGAATATCGTACGACAAAGTATCGTTACAAGTATTGTTAGCTCGACATAAAATTTCAATTGATTCCATGATTTTAATCTTCTGATAATCTGATATTTTCTTTACTAATTTAGCTTTTTTGAAATCTATTATAACTTCTTGCTCCTGGTACAGTTTAGAGAGAGCGGTATTGCATCGATTAAGTCTGATATCTGCAATGTGTTCTGATAAACGCTTCTTAAATTTCCTGGTTGTCATGCCAATGTAATCTGTTCTCTTTTTGCTCTCCATTGTTGTGGCTGGGATTAAATATACACCTGCTGAGTCTTCCATGGGGATAGGATCGATGCTATTGTGAAGTCTTGTGCTTAATTTATTAGGGGGGGAAGCAATTAAATGTAAATTGTGTTTCTTTAATTTAAACTTTAGACATTCAAAGAGACCAGGAAAATATTGAAATTTGTGCAACTTTGTTTCGTTATAATTAAACTTACTATTACTGCTGCCGCATTGAGCTTGGTAAATAAGTCTATTTATAAACTTGAGTGGGAAACCGTTATCATTTGCTATATTTCTGATTATGTCTAATTCCTGATTAATATATTTCTTACTGCAGATATTGAAAGCTCGGTCTATATAGAATCTGTATGCTGCAGCTTTATAACTACTGGGAGAAGAGCTATTGAATGAAATGGTGTTGTTTGATCGAATTTCTTTTCTATAGACTTTTGTTTCAATAAGCAAATTATTTTTTATGAGCTCAGTATCAAGAAAGGGTAGTTTTCCATTTTGTTCTATTTCCAATGTAAATTGTATGTTTTTATCGATTGTATTAATTTCATCCAAGAACCCCTGTAATTGTTCCATAGTTGAATCCCAAATGATAAAGATATCATCTACATATCTATACCATTTTTTTGGTTTATTTTGAAACTCTGTCATAATTTTATTTTCCATTGGTCTAAGTTTAATTTCCGCTAGTAAGCCAGAGATGGGGGAGCCCATCGGTGCACCTTTTAATTGCTTATAAAAACTACCGTTAAAAGTAAAAACATTATTATTCATTATCAAATTAAAGCATGTATCAAATTAAAGCAATGTAAGCCATCTCTGGCTTACTAGCGGAAATTAAACTTAGACCAATGGAAAATAAAATTATGACAGAGTTTCAAAATAAACCAAAAAAATGGTATAGATATGTAGATGATATCTTTATCATTTGGGATTCAACTATGGAACAATTACAGGGGTTCTTGGATGAAATTAATACAATCGATAAAAACATACAATTTACATTGGAAATAGAACAAAATGGAAAACTACCCTTTCTTGATACTGAGCTCATAAAAAATAATTTGCTTATTGAAACAAAAGTCTATAGAAAAGAAATTCGATCAAACAACACCATTTCATTCAATAGCTCTTCTCCCAGTAGTTATAAAGCTGCAGCATACAGATTCTATATAGACCGAGCTTTCAATATCTGCAGTAAGAAATATATTAATCAGGAATTAGACATAATCAGAAATATAGCAAATGATAACGGTTTCCCACTCAAGTTTATAAATAGACTTATTTACCAAGCTCAATGCGGCAGCAGTAATAGTAAGTTTAATTATAACGAAACAAAGTTGCACAAATTTCAATATTTTCCTGGTCTCTTTGAATGTCTAAAGTTTAAATTAAAGAAACACAATTTACATTTAATTGCTTCCCCCCCTAATAAATTAAGCACAAGACTTCACAATAGCATCGATCCTATCCCCATGGAAGACTCAGCAGGTGTATATTTAATCCCAGCCACAACAATGGAGAGCAAAAAGAGAACAGATTACATTGGCATGACAACCAGGAAATTTAAGAAGCGTTTATCAGAACACATTGCAGATATCAGACTTAATCGATGCAATACCGCTCTCTCTAAACTGTACCAGGAGCAAGAAGTTATAATAGATTTCAAAAAAGCTAAATTAGTAAAGAAAATATCAGATTATCAGAAGATTAAAATCATGGAATCAATTGAAATTTTATGTCGAGCTAACAATACTTGTAACGATACTTTGTCGTACGATATTCCGAGAATATGGTACAATCTGCTCAGAATCACTTGAACCCCCTTTCTATCGAATTTGGAACATTCTGACTTCTCCCCCCTTTTTTACGTTGTCTTTGGATCAGTCCACTTCGTATAAAAGAACTCAGCCTTCGACTTCTACTTTTTTCGTTGTTTTAACCCTGATGATGAGCATGACATGCTCGAAAGTACTAGGTTTTATTAATAAAAAACACCTTTAAGTAATCTAAGTATTTTATTTTTTGGTTTTATGTATAAGTAAGGTGAATTAAAGGATTCGACATATGTGATATGTTATATCATTTTAATCTTATATATTATCTCATCAAATATAACAGATACATTATCTAAACTTTAATAAAGCTTTAATTATATTAATGATAATGCAAATTCTATTTTAAATCGCTCAAACATTCTCGGAAAGTCGATATCAGTTATTGCCATCTATTATTCAGGTGAAATTCGTACAAACATATGAATCATCTATGTAAACTAATCATAAATTGAAATGTATATTTATTTTTATCTATCACCTGGGAAACATATCTCTTATTCCTAAAGCATTAAATTACAGATGTTGGTTGTTGGGCATAATATATTATAACCTCTCTGAAGCTACTTTATCTATAATTCAAAAGAATGAAAGGAGATAATTCGAATTTACGTCTCAGTTTTATAAGCAGGAAAAAGCACACATTTTATGCCAAAAGTGTATTTTCGGAACACAGATAGTACACCAATAGAGCGCCTCCAAAATTTGTGTCACATACCGACAGACAGAGTCGTAGAGTCACTTTCTCAGAGACTCAGAGACAGACGTTTCGTAAAAACTCTGAACCCAAAAACGTGTGTTATTTGACACCTAAAACGTGTAAATCTGTCAAAAAGTCAAAATTCGAAATATTTTATTAATCTTATATTTTCATCTTGTAATGATGTAAGTAAAAACTGCAAGATAATCGTAACCCAATATTTAGAATTCAATAAGCCTTTTAAAAAGTCAATTAACTTTTTTATTTATTTTAGTACATACGGAATTTGGCCTTACCAATCCAAAACAAAATATGTAAACTTTGTTGAACAAAAAATCTACTTGATCGTGTACGGATCTGAGCACCAGAAATATAATTAGAAAACAATGGAATACATATATTATATCATCAAATGTAACAGATACATTATCACAACTTTAATAAAGCTTTTAATATATTAATGCTAATAAAAATTCTATTTTAAATCTCTTGAATATTCCCGAAAATTCAGTATCAGTATTGTTATTTATAATTCAGGTAATATTCGTACAAAAATATTATACTTCCATGCATACTAATCATAAATTCAAATGTATATTTATTTTTATGTATCATCTGGGAAACATATCTCTTCATTCCTGAAACATTAATTTACAGACGTAGGTCGTCGGGAATAATATATTATACCTCTCAGGGGTTACTGTATCTATAATTCAAAAGAATGGAATGAGATAATTCGAATATACGTCTCACTTTTATATGTAGAATCAAAGCACACATTTTATGCCAAAAGTGTATCATTATTCCTATTATGAGGCAATAAATTTTAAAACAATCACTGTTTTGTTTAGACATCATCTGTTTGTGATAATGTCACTGTTTTGCTTAGTCTGTACTCGCTAAGTTTAAAAATTGTTCTAAAGACTATTTTATAAGAAAACAGTATGAAGTGATATTTTTTTAACACTAATAATTGAAAAATTCAACGAAAGCGACTACAGAAGTTAGTCTTGAATGTCAACACGTAGTTGTATTTCAAAATCTCTTATTAAAAAAAACATAAAGGTGTCGGTTTAAATTTTTTAATATATTTTTCACCTGTCAACTATTTGTTAATGCTTTTTTAAATAGAAAAATGCAACTTTTATTTTTAGAACAAATCCAAGCAAAGCAAGAGCTTTCGGATATATTTAGAAAATATTATAGAAAATGTAAGATATACTATAAGCCAAATGCATTAATTTAGAGGAAATGCAATCCATTTAGAATGGTAAAAATTGTTTAATACAATTTTGTACAGTAGATATATAGTGTTATTATTTTTTGTTGAACCTAAATTACACTGTTAAAATTTTTGCTCTAGTTTGAACCAAATTTTAGTGCCCAATAGTTACCACCACATCGTCATGAAATCTCGTACCAACATATGGAGCTTCATATTTCAACCTCGTTCCAACAATTGGAACTATGCTTCAACAGGAGCTCCATATATTTTTTCAAGATTTCACCATCTTACAGTGGCAGCTATTCAGCACCAAAATTTGGTTCAAACTAGGACAAAATTTTTAACAATGTAGAGTAACTAATCGAATTGTTTCCAAAACTCAACAACTGTTTTAGCCGTAGATTTCTAAAAGAAGAGGCAGTGGCTTGCATTTCCTAAAATAAAAGACAATAATTGAAGTTCATTTCCTGAGTAATACTAAGAAGTACGCTGACTGAAAAAAATAACAATAAATCCATAGAAATTTTTAGTTACGACAGTAATATCAAGATGATCGTCTTCCATCAACAAAATGTTTGACTTTACACTTCGATGGTTAGTAGAAAAAGTCACCCCTCATATAATGTATCGAGCCATCCATAAACAACCCAAAAACCATCAGCTTTGCCACATGTGAGTTGTTTATAACACGTTTAAATATTTAATAAGTGATTTATCAGAATATTAACTAAGCATACAACAAACAGAGGAAAAAACGTCCAAGCCGTGAATTGAAACAAGTTTCTTTATAATAGCGTATCAAATGCTCTATCCTTTAGCTCCATCTCTGACAAGCCCTTGTTATTTAAAATAATATAAAACAAATGATTTAAATAATTTTTAATGCGCTGTACAATTATTAAGACTCTCAAGCTTCATATTCATATTTGTGATTAAGTATTTTTACATAATCTTGAAATAATCATGTTATATTAACATTTAAAATAAAATGAGGAAGGAAAGAACATTACAATTTTGCCCTTTCTCAACACTGTCAGTTAGGATTGCTGCAAGAATGATGCCCAGTGAAAATTTTCAAACTCACATTTTTTGGTATGACTGCAACTCCAGCACAAGATAACTCCACACATTATAAAAAGTTTATAAACTTTATTTCAACATTCAAAAATAACGTAGCAAGATATATTTAAATTCCTTTTCATATAGTGTTTTATTTTAATCAATTGTTTGTAAACCGTAGCATAGGCTATATTTGACTGTATTGGTACAGAAGGCGCAGTTAGGGGAAGTGCTTTGAAAGAAATGATACCCAAAATGTCTTTCCTGTACAAGAAAAACCTCCAATTTTTCAAAGTCATTCCGCCTAAACAAGTCTATTTATAAATTTTTGAAAAACGGGATAAATTGAATGAGCTATTCCAATGCTTTTTAATATTGATTATCTTGTTAAAAAATGTCTTATCATTTTTACAAGTACATGAAGGTATTTTGAAAATGATGCATGAAGTCCTTGAAAGTGTATGCAAAACAAGAGGAATAAGAAGAACATTCTTTTAATTAGAAATGGTATTTTATTTTAACTTTATTCATTCCGTACCTTCACATATTAATGTAGTCTCATAATTATTATTTACCTGCAATTTGTGAATTTCTGGAAATCATACACAATTTAAAATCCTCTAACACTGATATTTAAAATATTTAACACATTTTGTGGAAAGTGCTGTTTTAAGGTCTTTCTCAATACGCAAAACAGACTATTGAAAGATATTTTAATAATAGATATTGCATGATATATACAAAAAGATTACATTTATTTTCTGAAAGTTCCATGACTTCGTATTTCGTTAAGTTAAATGTATGAGTTAAGTACGCTTTAGTTTACATGCTACTGTATGAAATAGTACGAAAATAAAACCTTTTTATTTTTTCTGAAGAATCTTATCTAAAATAAACGTTAAACATGCTTCACATTTCTTTCAGCATCTTGAAATGTAATGTGAATCAAAATTTATTAATTACAATATGCATATTGAAATTTTGTTAGCTTGTGAATGGTTTGAATAAGATTTGTTAAGATTTTAACTCTACAATATACTGTATCGAAAACAAATTCAATTACTTCATAATAATCAATTATTCGAATTTATAGATTATTAGTTACGAGATGACAATAGGCTGGAGGATAGGACCTATATGATTCCAACTACACCATTAAAGATAAGAGTGTCTATGGGACCTATATGTACTCTTTCTATATCTATGCAAATTTATTAAAAATCTTAAGCATTGCACAGTAAGGATTTGCATAAAAACAAAAACGTTAATGTCAATCATGTGAAAAAATATGTACATTAATTACAACATGTTTGCTGTATTAGTATAGATACCGTTTGATTAGGTCATAATAAAGTTTGAGAGTATTTTGTAAACTTCGGCATTTTATGAGATGATAACTTTTTTTTGTGTGATCACGGATCCACTATAGCATTTATTTCTGTACAGTAATTTTATTTCAATTATATAGATATACTCTTTTCTACTCATAAAAAGAAAAATGTGCAGAATACACGACTATTCTAAGATAGTGTATATTATTTCTTCAAGGTCAATAAACAAAACATGTTGATACTAGATTTAAATTTAGTAATATACGCATTGTAAGATATATACGTGAATTAATTGTTCTCTAACGTGCTATGAATTTTATATTATGAACAAATAAGCGATGTTAAATGTATGTGTTATTGATAGTCAGTATAAGCATTTATGATTCAACGATACGTTAAGTACTATTAAAGTAAATTTAATGTAAAATTTATTTAATCCGTTGTTATTAACTAAAGAAGTTAATAATACCTTTCCGGGTTATAGAATATAGGCTAAAAAAACTTTCTAACTTTAATACATTTTCATACTTCATATACTAATAAAATCCTTATAAAACGACTGATTATGCTTCATGACTCTTTCACCAAAATATGGAAGGTTCGGTTGTTAATTTAACAACAATTATCGGTATTCATCCACATGTGTCAAATATAGTACTAATGTTTTAAATTTTGAATTTTTTTTCGGGGTATTTTTATTATTATTATTTATAATTATAAAGATATTTTGTAATTATTGCACCTAAATAACTCCATTTTGGGCGAAAAGGGGAATAAAAGAAAAATATATAGAGAGTGGAGAATTTCTTCTTTTTCGTCATTTTCAAACTGAAATAGAAGTTATTTTTTATTTCAATGTAGTAATGTTTTGGTAGTGAAACAATAATGTGATTAAATTATTTTTTCAATGAATTTGGGAAAGTAAAAACATTTTATGCATTTCGATCATCAGGAATAAGTTCATTTTTGAAACCAAAAGTCGTCTGTCATCTTCAGACTCTTTAGGGTAACAATTGTATGCGAGATTTTGCAACAATGCATTTAATTATGCGTTGATTTTTATGACTCTTAAAAGCAATAAAATAATATGACTCCACAACAGTAAAGTTTTTTCAACACTATAATATAAAATATAAATAAAAAATAAAGAATGTAATATATATATATTTATATATATATATATTATTCTGGACAAAGAAAGAGCTAGGACTCAATTTTTATTTTGATCTTCGGGCTCAGAAAAAAAATCCATTTACAAATTGAAAGAAAAAAAATCTCATATTTTAGAAAGTAGGTTTTTTTAATCAGTTTTGTTTATTAGTTAATCAGATATTTAAGATTATTTTAAAATACGTTTGGAAGGGTATTCAATTATTTGTTTTGTGAAATGAGGTAGATTATCTCAATCTGCAGCCTTTCCAAGTTCAGTGATAATAGCATAAAGAAGACATGGGCAACCCCTTGTTTATTCTCGCTTTTTGTTAAAAATTTTCTTCTGCTATAAACTGGAATAAAGAACGCATGAATGTCTGCCATAAATATACGATAACATTTTCGATGAACAAATATCGTGATCTTTGAAGATAGCTGCCATAAGCTCAATATAAATAACAAATATTCTACTTGAAACGGATATCCATATACATGAAGTGTATGAAACGTTGTCGTTAAAAAGTATTTCCTATCAACACCCATTTTTACGGAAATAATAAAAATAAGTATATAAGTAAATTAATCCTAAAACAAATTAAATTTTTTATTAACAGTTTTCTACTACCTAACTTCGGTAAAGGTCTTCGGCTTTTCTGACACAATATTTTCCCGGTTCAGATTTAAAATTAGACTATAAAAATGAGTGCGGAAGCATTTCTAAAAAGTCTTATTAGAATAATTTTAGAAAATATATACATGAATTATATTTGCGAATATATACAAACGTCAACTCTATCTGATATAAAAAATATGATGCAAATTATTTGAGAATTTATGTATATAATAAAACATAAATGACAATTATGCAGTTTTGATTGTTGTTTAATATAATTCAATGTGTGATATATACTCATCCAATTAAAATAAATTATTTAAAATGTTTTATAATCATTTATAGTTAATACCAGATTATATATTATATTATAATCTGGCAATATAATATCAGATATAGTCTATATAATACTTATAACTAGATTATATTATAATCGATACAATTACAACCTTTTATTATCAATACCAGAATTATTTTTGAGAATGCATACAAACTCCAACTCTATGCGACATAAAAAATATTAATACAAATTATTCCAACTTTTATACATAAAATAAAACATAAATAATATTTATGCTGTTTTGATTGTTGTTTCATATAACGACACAGTGTATTTTGTAAATTTATTAACTTAAAATATTTATAATCATTAAGAAAATATCCAAATCTAGAAAAAAATGCATATATATATATATGAAATTAGAATCTCACAACATATTTAACAAAAATACGAATTCGAAGATAAAGCGTACAAGTAATAAATGGAAAAAAATTCATTACTTAACGAAAGTAACACAGCGACAACGACACAAGAAAGTAAAGAGGAAATTAGGACGCCTTGAAAATGAATTAAGTAACATCCAATTTACGCATCATTAAATCTAATTAGTGAACTATCTATCATTGCCTGTTTTCTGGCTGTCGGGCCTGTAAATTAGCAAGGGTGCAGCAAGAAAAATTACTGATTACAAAGAACTTTGAGCTGCAAGAATATAAATCAAACGAAACATAAAATTTTTCGATGCATGTTGGATTAACGTGAGATTTCTGTGATATGAGTTACTCATATTTGTTCAGACAGGAATATGTATCGACTGAAAATGCTGTAATAAATTTAATTAATCAATTCTTTTTAATTGCTTTGATTAACTTGTGATTTTAACAAATATGAAAGTTTGTGTTAGAAGGAAAAAAAATCAAATTTCACGTTATTAAAACATATTGACAAAGGCTGTACAGAAAATATACAGAATTTAGAAAAAAATACGTACACATTAACTAATCAAAAAAATTTTAGCGTTTGTGTTAGAGTCTGTGTTTTTTCAAGAAAGCTGCCAATAGTGAATATAAACAACAAATATTTTATATGAAACAGGTTTTTATAGGCATGAAGTGCACGAAACGTTATCATTAAATGTACTTAATAATAATACCGATTTATACGGAAAAAATGAAATAAGTAAATTAATCCTAAAACAAATTAAAATTGTTATTAACAGTTTTTTACTGACATAATTCCGGTAGTTATCTCTGGCTCTGCTTACACAAAATATTTCTGGTTCAGAATTAAAATTAGTATGTGAGAATAAGTTCTGACACATCTGTGATCTGCAAGGTATTATGAGAAGAATTTTAAAAAATGCGTTCCAGAATTAGTTTTGAGAATTTAGTAGTAACACCAACTCTGGCATAAAAATAGTATACAAATTTTTCCAGCGTTTATATATGCAATAAAGCATAAATACTGATTATGCAGTTTTGATTATTGTTCAGTATAATGACACAATGTACGATGTAAATTCTTCCAATTAAAATGAATTATTTGAAACATTTTATAATCTCTAAAAAAATCCAAATTGACAAAACAATGTGTAAAATACAAGAATATGTTTATGTAAAATTGTTTATGTGATTATTAATTGATTTGTGAACAGTAGATTTAAAATGATAGGGATATTTCTAAAACAATATTTCAAAATTATTATGAAATCTGTGACTAATTTTAAAAATATTTTTTTCTGTTGTCATATTAGCAAAAAACTAATATATATATGAAATTAGAAACTCACAACATATTTAACAAAAATACTAATTTTAGGATACAGCGTACAAGTAAAAAATTGAAAGAAAATTCATTACTTAACGAAAGTAACACAGCGATAACGGCATAAGAAAATAAAAAGGAAATTAAGACGCCCTGGAAATGAATTAAATTACATCCAATTAACGTATCATTAAATCTAATTAGTGAACTATGTATTAATGCCTGTTTTCTTGTTGTCGAGCCTGTAAACTAGCAAGAGTGCAGCAAGAAAAATTACTGATTACAAAGAACTTTGAGCTGCAAGAATATAAATCAAATGAAACATAAATTGTTTCGATGCATGTTGGATTAACTCGAGCTTTCAGTGATATAAGTTATTTATATTTGTTTAGACAGGAACATAATGTTGTACGGATTGAAAATACTATAGTCAATTTAACTAACCAATCCATTTTAACAATTTTGACTAACTTAATGTTTTTATCAAATGTGAAAGCTTATGTCTGAAGAAAAAAAAATACTAAATTTCATGTTACTTCAAAAACGTTGACAAAATGCTCTACAGGTAACATATGGAATTAAAAAAAACATATGTATCAACTATTAAATAAAATTGAGCGTTTGTATGAATTTTTTATAATTGCGCATGTGTAAACGATATTTTTTATCTTCTTAAGTATTGAACTTTAACTAGGAATTTGTATCAGAAATGCTTGACGATTTAGTAAGATTTTGTCAGCTTAGTGAATTATAGTAGAATTAACTTTCTTTCTAATATTAGCAGGGTGGTAAAGGAGAAAACACGGATTGTTATTTTTAGGTGCGTTCATGATTATGCTAATACGAAGCACCTAATTAAATTAATAACACATATTCTTTGCACAACAGATTGTACAGAATGTATATTTTAGTATATGTTTCATAGATGCATATTAATTTCATTATGTTCGAAAAAGTTTAACATCCTTCAAATTCACTTAAAACTATTTTTTTCCATTGATCGTAATGCAACGGAGTAATTCTGATTGCCCCGGCAATTAAACTATGCGTTCGATTTTCATAAAATTTGAAATGACTCGACAAAATTATTCAAAAATTATGTATTTCAAATTTCAAAATTCTGTTGGGTAGTTTTTTCTCTGTTATGTTCTGACAAACAAACGGACTGGCTGACTGAACGACAGCTATAAATGCTACGTATTTATATAAATGCGAATGCAAATGAAAAGTATTGAAAGTAAGATAGAAAATGACTACGTTAATGAAACTGTCCTACCAATAATTTTGAGAAAAATTTACACGATCGCTGCATCATATAGGTTATATTTCGAAGCAGATGCTATATGAAGTACAACAGTAGAAATTCCAATCTTCTAGTACGAAAATTGACCGAGTTAAGGTAGTTTTAATTTCAGCAAAGGTTTTTTAATGCCGGAAAGCTAATAAATTTCATTACATTCAAAATATCCTAATTCAGTGTGTTTTGATCGTAAATTAATGGAATTTTAAAACTTGCATTTGTCATGAAAGGGATATTTTGTATTTGAAATGTATTTAGTTTCCAATGATTGTATAAAAAGTTGGTGCAAATTTTATGAAAATTAATGATATGCTAATTTTATCGCCATGGTTTTGTTTCATGCCATATTTTGAACAGTTTCAAAAATTTAATTAAATACGTACCTCGAATAGATAAAAAAAAATAGAGAATGTTATACAAATCTGTCGAAAATTTTGTATTTAAAGCATTTTTATATTTTTAATACGAAGTTGTATTTTGATAATATATAATTTACTACTCCCCATGTGTCGTCAAATTTTATGTATAAAAAATAATTTTAATTATCTTTGCTTTCCTATATTTGTTAGTTGACAATTTCTTAAAATAAATTCGAAACTAATGTAAAAAAATATATGCAAAAATAAACCTTGGTATCTGAAAAAGAAAAATTTTAAATACATTGATGATATTCATTATAAATGTTTCCTATAGGAAATAATATGAATAACATTTATTGTTCCTTTACATGTTCTTTAACTTTTAATTATTCTCCTCAGACAATGCTTAAACACCGCTTCCGAAAATTGGCAAAGGTACATGATAACAACCGCAATATAGAAAGTAGGACATGATTTTTTTTTTTTGTACATACATTCGTTCAACGAAATCAGACTAGTAAATGCATCTGATGCGTCTGTTGGTCTTTTTGCTAGAAGAGAGTACTCAACTGTATTATGCATTTTAATCTCAAATAATATTTTCCATACAAAGCGCAGTATATAAATTTTACGTATTAAAATTACCGCACCTAATTAATTTCGAACTAATTAATTTCCGTAGACATTTATTCAATTAAATCAATTGAATTACTGTTCCGCAGACAATGCTTAAACGGTTTCTCCTGAAATTCGCATAGGTACATAATAACAGCTACAGAACAGAAAATATAGCATTGATAGTTTGGTGTTTCTATACACTCGTTATACGAAGTCACATTGGTTACTGCCTCTGATCTATCTGCTGCTCTTTTTGCTGGAAAGTATTCAGCAGTATTATGTGTATCAATGTCAGATAATATTTTTCATACAATAAACTGTATATAAATTTTTCATACTAGGTATATCACACATAATAAATTATGAACTACTTAATTTCTGTGGATGAAAATTCTTAATGTGTGTTTACAACTACGTTACGAAAATTTAAGTGATTTTAATTTTACTGTACTATGTGATGTTAATACTAAATATAAGTAATTTTTTATGGCAGCTCAATAAATATATGTACTTAACCGTTTATGAATAATGTCAGATTTACCGTACTGCTTCCAAACTACCGAAATTTGTCCGCTCAAAGTTTATTTCATCATGAAATTTTAGCTTTGTTTTAAAATATAAATTTTAATACACTGTTTTGTATAGAATGTATTATACAAAATCAGATTTAAACGGAAAAATGAAAGGAAATATATTATTGTGTAAGGATAAAAATGGCAGAAATTAAATGATATTTCAATCAATTGTTTTTTAAATTGTTTTATTCCAACCGCTTTATCCGTTTCAAAAATTGAAATTTTGTAACAATATACTTTTACGACTAGAAAAAATTTCATAGCCATCCATCATTCAAGATTTTTTTTTAGATTCATTATCACATTGTACTCAAATTTTGTTAATCTTTGCATTCATCAGTATAAAAGTTGAAATATTTAGTTTTTTTGTGTAAATTTTCTTCTGCATACATAAATATATATAAACATGGATCTGCTTCTCCCTTTTTCTTACGTATAAAAATACAATAATTGTTTACATGCTCAGCCTAAAGAATATTTTTCAAATGCTGATCTGTTTACTTTCCCGGATAGTATATTTTCGAAAATAATTGACTTAATTTGTTAAAATAATTGATTTCGTCGTCATTTTTATGACAAAAAGCAATCTTTTTTTTGACAAATATAGATTGTTTTCTATTAGATTATTTTTATAATAATGAGCACAAAAAAAGCTAATATTTCAAGAGCAGTATGGCTTTAACGCAACCAAATTTCATATTTGATTAATCAGAATGCTTAATAAAAATGAATGTATTCCTTAATATTTAGAAAAGACCATTAAAAAATTAATAATCGGATCATAAATATGATAGTGTACTTCTAAATAGAAATTTTGAAATGCGTAACCTATATAAGCAAAGCATAAAAAGGCAAAATAGTGCAAAGTAATATTTTGTAGAAATTAATTTTACATGAAATGTAGTATTAATATACCGAAAATACCTTTTTGCTATTTTTATTGATATTCAGGAAAATGAAGAAAATGCTTTGGTGAATAATTTAATGATTATTTTTATGCTCGAGGTAAAAATTGCCCAATAAATGTTATTCTTAAATTAAGCACAAATGTTCCTTAGAATCAAAATTATTAATAACAAGTTTTTAAATGTATTGTTTTCAAGGTTTTTAATGCATTGTTTCATTTGCATATAATAAAAAAGCAAAAAGATAAAAAGGATGCTTTAAATCCTTAAAATTTAAAAATTAACCGGATTTCTTAGGCTCGAATTCTACGAAAACCTTTATATATTTAGATATTTTTTTAAAGAGTTTATTTGCATTATTTCACATGTTAAAAGTCAGTTTGAATAAAAAAATATTTTAAAAATCAGTGTCATAGTTCAACTGATGCTATTTTACAATAGTATAATATAAATGCTACGAACCAGAAAAATTAATAATCTAAGATTAAAGAAAAAATAACTCCAAAAATACTTTTTTAGTGTAAATGATTTTTTGCAAAACTTGCTAGGATTTCCCTTTTCATATTGTTGTACGAATATATACCAGAAGTAATACATTGTGTGTTTTTCATAGACAGTAATACTAATGATAAATGCACAAACTTGTTTTTTTAATAGCATTGAAAATGACTGAGCATTACAAATTTCGTGTAAACTTGTTTCAATTTTTTAATAAAAAAGAATCAAAGAAATATTAAAAAATATATATAAGCTTATATGCCTCTTTTATCAAATTAAACTGCCACCCAATCTTAAATTTTGTTTAAATTGTTGCATCATATCGCAGCTGTACGTCGGAGAAACGAACTAAAATAGTATATTATAATATTAATAATTTTTATTACAATTAATAGGTAAAATTGCTTAAAAAAGTTTCAAAATAACAACAAAGCCATTTAGAAAATAAAGTTGCTCATATCCGTGTTTAAGATGCACTGTTATAAATTTGTACCATTTGCTGCATCGTTACTCCTTTGCTTTTATAAATAACGGTTACCACACGGTATTATGGAGCATTCTCATTGGTCACAATAGAGATGTTCTATAAAAGCGATGGAGTAACGATGGAGAAAATGGTACAGATTTTTAAAAGCGTAGCAAGTTTCATTCCGGAGGCTTTTGAAAAAATTCATCATTTTTATTTCAGTTAACAAATAAAATTGCATAAAAAAATCTTCCAAAAGAATAACAAGAACAAGAGGTCATAATTTCGATGTTATCCGTGTTTAAAAAAAAAAAAAAAAAAAAAAAAAAAAAAAAAAAAAAAAAACTAATTAAGGGCGCTTCTGAAAAAAAAAAAATCTAAATTTCCTTTTCTTTTGCAATTTTTGCCTCAACAAAACTCTTATTGTGTTCACTATCTTCGTACCTTATATTTATTCGGTCCGACATTAAAACCTATTTTTATTACTATTATTATTATTAAACAAAAAAAGAAAAAGAATGAAATATCTTTCGTAAGGTATAATAGTCTAAGGGCTAAAAGCGTTTTCGTCTCCAGATTTTAGCAAAGCTCATTTTTATACATGCTCTTCCGTTTTATGATGTAGAACGTGTTTTATTGGTCTGACTGGGGGGAGACATTACATTTATCTGTGCGATTAGTGATAATGTAGCTGTGAAGAATTCAAAATCACGCCATTTTGCATAACTTTCGTTTATAACATCTGTTTCTACTAAATATTCGTGATATTAATTCATTATTGTTAGACATTGACAACTTTGCCAAGATCAAGCCAGGTACGGATTAATAATTAAAAAGACATGTCATCTTTATGTCATTTTAGCTAGATTAAAACTTTTTATATATTATTCTTTGGATCAATCAGTCAACTTACAATTGATTTGCCATGCACAAATTCAATTTAAAAAATAATGCCTGGCTACTTTAAATTTGGCAGCGAAAGTGCCGGTTTAAAAAGTAGCTTATGTGGTTAAAAAAATGTACCCTTTATATCATTTGAACAAGCTTGAAAATTGCAATATATGAGTCTTTCGCTATCAGACAAGCTGTAATGAAGACAAAAGTTTTCTTCAAAACACCATAAAATAAATTAAATTGCGGAAGGCCTTTCGAAAGAACTTAGTCTTTCTTCATCAGGCGCAAAAAAGACGTGCGTCTACTATGAATGTAGCGGCACGACTGAAGTGAAAAGGTGGAAAAGGGAGCAAGCTGAAGGGCCATCCAATGGGAAAGTAGAAGGCAACAGCCAATCACGGAAGAGCATAAACGATTAATAAATTGTTCTAAGTTCTAGATATTAATAAGTTCTAAATAACGTGGCTATAATGAAGGAAAGGAAGGAAAAAGGAAAATGGTAACAAGGGGAATAAGTTAAAAGTAAGTAAAAAGTAGTAAGCAAAAAAAGCAGATTATGATAAAAGTAAATACACACACATATAAAACAATAATAATAATAAAATGATAATAATAATTAGTATTAAAAAATTATAGTAATAAGCATACATATATATACCTAAAAAATTTTATGCGTGATTACACAACGGAAAAATGTTTATAGTTATAAACATACGTATATATATAATATAAATATATATATATGATTAATAAAAATAAATAAATAAAATAAAATGAAATAAAAGTAAGTAAATAATTATAAGACAGTGCTGAAAAGGTTTTTCCAAGCTATGGAGAGCGTTTTAGAATCAGATTTATCATTAACAATAACTTCACGATTAAGATAAATAGTTAAATTTTCAAGAAAATCTAGCTCAGAGGTATTATTGGCATTAAAGATAATTTTAGCAGTTTGAAAATTGAAACTACGGCCGGAATCCTAAGAGTGCTTAGCAACAGAAGATGTAGAAATTTCTCGATTAATGACATACCGAGAGTGTTCTTTAAGGCGTTTTTCGAGATTTCTTTTAGTTTGACCAAAATAAGATAAATCACAGCCATTACAAGTAACATTATAAGTTCCCCATCTTTAAAGGTCAGGGATAGGGAATTTCATGGAGGGAAATTTCAATTTATTGACAGGTTTAAAAATAACGTTAAAATTGAATCGTCTTAAAACTTTAGCTAATTAAAAACATAGAGGTGATTAAACGGGGAGGACAGCCAAATTATCAGGTTTATTTTTAACGGAATTAGAAAGAGGGGATTTATTAGACGGTCTATTGAATTTGTTCAGAGCAGTATTGATGATAGAAGGATTGAAACCTCTTTTAGCAGCAACAGATTTTAAGTAATTCAGTTCATCCTTAAGGGATGCAAAATCGGAACAAATTTTAATAGCATGATTTACATACGTGTAAAAAACACCGATCTTTTGGTTGACAGGATGATTTGAGCTAGCATGGGATGGATTAGAGACAGAAAAAGGTTTTCTATAAACACAGGTTTTGAAAAAGGAATCACATTTGGTAACTAAAACATCAAGGAAAGAGAGTTTATGACAATCTTCTAACTCAAAAGTAAACTGAATATGTGGGTCAATAGAATTGATAGTTTGAAGAATGGTAGAAATATCAAAAGGATTATGTATTAAGATAAAAGTATTGTCAACGTAACGTATCCAACATTTAAAATTAATTAGATTTAATAATTTTTCTTCAAAATAATGCATATAAATATCACAAAGAATGGGAGATAAAGGGTTACCCATACTTAAGCCGTCTGACTGTTTGAAAAATTTATTATCAAATTAAGAAGTAGTTAGGGTTAAGCATATATTAGTTAAACTAACAAAATCTTTGACTTCAATATCAGAGAAATGAAATTCACGTAATCTTTTTTCCAAGCATTGAAGAGCGCCCTCAATCGGGACATTAGTAAATAAAGATTTGACTAAAGCATTGAACAATTGGATGGATTAATACTTTTTAATTTACTAACGAATTCATAAGAATTTTTTACAGTATGAGAATTAGAACTCCAAAAAGGAGAAAAAATGGATGTTAAATATTTGTCAAAAGGATAAGTAACAGTACTAATATTAGAGACAATAGGTCTTAAGGGAATAATGTTTTTGTGAACTTTAGGTAAAGCATAAAAACGAGCGCAAATGAGTGCAGAAGGAATAACACAATGTTTAGTGTTTATTAATGTCATTTAGAACAACATAATTTTTAACAGCTTTTGTGAGAATGGAAAGATGCGAATTAGTAGGGTTTTTTTTTTTTTTTTTTAACTTTAAAATAAGGAGCTTCAGATAACAGAGCATGAACTTTATCAGAATAATCATTTTTATTCATAAGAACAATTTGACCCTCGTTATCAGCTTTAGTAATAATAAGATTCTCATTGGACTTAAGCTCATTCACAGCAATATGCTGAGAGCGTGAGATATTAAGTTTATATTTTGAATCATTATAAGAAATAGTATCAGCAAGAATCTGGCGAAGAGTTTCTTTTTGAAAAGGAGCAACTTTGCTATGTTTAAAGGAAGACTCAATAGGAGCAATCAATTTGTTGAGAGAAAGTTTGTAAGACTGAGAAAAAATTAAACCAAGAGATTAACAATACCGTTCTCATTTCAAAGATCCTTATTCAAAAATTGAGACTTTGAATTCTTATTGCACAATAAAAAAAGCTTTTTATCAAGTTTATTTTGATGAGCAGTTTCAAAGTAAGCAGAGAAGGCCAACATTTATTTTTCAATGTCACAGAAATTATCAAGATTTTTACTGAGAAAGAAATGAAGTTCGTAAAGTTCTTATTCAATTTTGGATAGAGTATGCCGAACATCCAGAATGCAAGCTCTCAAACGAATCATAGCCTTTGAAATTCTAAAAGAACTATTGACAGAACACTTAAGTTGAATAAAATTGGAGATAAAATTATTTTTCTTACAATTTTGAAGAAAATTTAAGTGATTAAGAAATTTCATATATATTTTTGTCTAAGTTTAGTAAACCGGTTGAATTGAGCAGTATACGTAATAGCTACACGAAAATAAACAATATGCAAGTACAGAAAATTGAAATAAGAATAACACAAAAAGGGGAAAAGTAAAATAAAAATAAAATAAAATAAAAAATAAATAAATAAGCACAAACGCCTACCCCTTTCCCCAATTTAGTTGTAAGTAAATTTTATCTTCTTTATCTTAGTAACATAATTGTTTGCTTTTTATTTATGTATTTATTTATTTACATTATTGTTATTATTTTAAAGCTAATTTATTCTCTGGTTTTACTTACATGAAATTTGGACACAAGCATTCAATAATAAAAGAACCTCTAAAAGATAAATGTTATTATTATTATTATTATTAAATTCTAAAGCGGGAAATATTAACTTTTGAAATATTTAGAGAAAAAAACAAATAAAACGTGTACTAACATCACAACACTTTTCATGAAGGATATCGATTTTTTTTTCATTCTTCAGAAATACAAAATCTATTGATACCATCTACTTAATCTATATTATAAAGGCCAAACGTATCTGTGCGTAACGCATACCTCATTTTACGAATGGCAACGCTTTCACATGCAGTTCAGTTATGCCATTTTCGGTACTGCAAATTTTATACTTCTAAACATAGTACATTTAAAATTTTTACACCATCGTATAAAGAAAAATATTTACTTTTAAATGCAATTTGTTTGAAAGCTATATCTCAATTTATTCTTGACATATTAATTTTTTCATAGTTTTTAGTACGAATTTTGTAATTGCGGCAACACAAATACGCTATTTTCTATTAAAATTGATAAAAATTGAATTGTACGCACGTAAATTCTGAAAAGATGAAAATGATGATAGATTTAGGTTTCACGTGAAAGTCTAAGATCGTGTCAATTTGAAATAAATTTTATTTTATTATTTTTTTTTCATACGTATTTATACCAAACATAAGAGCCTATTTTGAAACTTTATCTTAATAACTTATCTTTATTATAGTTCGCTATATATTTTTACAAACGCGATTAAAGTTTAATTTTAACAATTTGGACAACTGAGTTTTATAGAAATAGTACCGTAATTTCGGGTGTATAAGCCGCGGATCAAAGAATTCTTTTTAGACCCAGAAATCTTATTTAGGGATAGAAGACAAATATTTACGGCGATCTAACTAGTTATATTTTTTTCTTAAAAATTTCTGGGTCGAAAAAGAATTGTTTGATCTGCGGCTTATACACCCGAAATTACGGTAATTTTTTTTCTTAATTTTAGCTTAATATAACATTTGTTTGAAAGTTAAACTGACCATTTTAAGATGCATTTTTTTACCGTAGATAATTTTGTAAGTTTATTATAAATCAATGAAGCTGTTCCTTCCTAAACATTTACTTTCGTTAAAATTCGACGGGTTCCACCTTGTATATATAAAATACAAAAGGAAATTCCGTGTTTTCCGTCTACTCCTCCAATTCTACTGAAGTGATTTTGAACTAACTTATATCTTTCAATATATAATATTTTAAAGAAGGTTTTCATATATAGGACATTGTTCTATGTATATTAGTTGTTATAAAGTTATGACGGAAAGTTCTTTTAGTTTGGACAAGAGGGTTACCATTTGGCATATGTTTTTCATTTGGCGCGGCATATTAAAGATATCTTTGTTAAAGAATTGAAATGTTTATATTAATTAGAAATGAAGAAAAAAATACGAACATTTCTAAAAGTAAAAAAAATATATATATATTACTAATTTTATTTAATATACAAATAAGAAAAAAAAATAATTAGATATAATATAAAATAACACTATTTTATTTAAATATGAAGGCAATTTTTATATGGCTTATTAAATGAAATATGCGTTGTCAAATTCGATTGATTGAATCAATATCTGACAATTTATCACTTTTTTGCCTACACATTTGGCTTCGGAATAACAAAAAATTATCTAAAATTAAAAATAAATAAAGTATAAATGACACCATTTTTAAACAGAATTTTTAAGTATACCAAAGTTAATTTGAAGAACTGCTGAATGCATTTTTAAAAATTACATACATCACTGAATAGGTTGGCGACGTATTTATAATATAACGATACATATATTTTTTCATTTTTAACAAATTGAGATTTTTTTTCGCAAAGATTGTTATTTCTTGATGTTTTTAAGCTGCTCAAACGGTATATTATGCTGCTGTTAATTCAATAATTATAACTAATATTTTAATTGGGAAAAACATGAACAAGGAGGAAAAAACTGTTAGTAATTTTATTTAAATAAATATACAATTAAAAAATAACAGAACTTAAGATTATTCATATGGATATTTATGGGATACACCCATCGGGATACCTAATTACCGCCAAGATGGCGTTATTTCTTCTAACGAGGTAATCTGGGTATTGTTGTTAATTTATTATAAATTGTTTATCTACATTTATTTATTTATTCATTTGATAGAAAACAAATATAACGTTTATAATATAAAATTATATGTTTATAAATATCTAAAATTAAAGTTTTTCCGATACCTTGAAAAATTTTGTGGATTTTAAAATGGCCAATTTGCATTTCTTCGCCAATCGCGCACATCAGATGAGTAGTCGGAACTCTTCCCTTATTACTTTATATTTTTAATGAAAAGTGTGAAAAGCGTGTATTTGAAATGTATGTAATATAACTATTTACATGTATGTATTCAAAATGAAATATGATAAAGATTTATATTTCAAATGAACTTAATACAATAGGAATGATAACTATGTAAACAACACTTTGTAATTTATTACATACGCCTAGCTAACAAAAAAATATTACATTTCGTTGCAGTTATATATATAAATTAGAATAATAGAAAATTATAAATAAAATATGTGTTTACATCACAATATTTTTCATCATGAATATTCAATTTCTTTTTTCATTCTTCAGAAATGAAAAATTTGTTGGTCCATATCTTACAGGTCTTATATTGACCTCATAACAAATAATTAAAAATTAAGTATTACATTCACAGAATTTGTTGTTCGTCATCAAAATTTCAAAAAACATTTTCTGTTCCATTTTTCAAAGAAAGAAAATTTAGAAATGTCCAACTTTTTTCATATCATTACTAATACTCTAAATATTCTTTATAAGAGTAATTTACGAGATACAAGTCGGAGAATCGTATAATTTTTTTTTTATAATATTTCATGCATGTCAATAAAATTATGCCTTTTATAAAAATATTCTCGAGAAATTTATTCTAATAATCGATAAAAAACATAAATCATTAAAATGCATTGTTTTCTGTTTTGGATTTAAGAATGTAATGTACAGCTTACATAAAATACGATTTGGTATTGTGATGCACACAAAATAAAGAAATTTAAATGATGGAAATTTAAAAGTTTAATGAAAAAATAATAGAAATGTGAAGGAAAATATATTTTGGTTTTACAAGTGCAAGAAATTATTTTGTCATTTTTTTTTCAGAAATTGTTCAAATTATGAAGATTTTTATATTTTAATACTAAGTTAGTGAAAAAAAAATACTCCCATACTATTTAAATGCCAAATGCACACAGGAGGAAATGAAAATAGCCATTCAATTAAAAATTTATAACTTCTATTTTTCTAACTTATAAAAATACAAGCCGTTAAATAATAAAAAGAATATGCGTTTCTCTTAATACTGAAATTTAATTCGGTTTGAAAATTTCAAGCCCAACACTCAATTTTGACAACATATTTCGTTTCTAGCATAAAATACTCAACGTGAAGCTTTCAGTGAGGCTCTTTAAGAAATACGAAAATTTAACCTTTTACAATATTATTGTTATAAAAAGTTTTTAAATAATATATATGTGTAGTGACTATGAAATAACATCTCATAGTCAGATCTGGAATTCCCTCATTACGTCCAGTCATTTCGGCTTTCATCGTTCAATTAAAAATTCGGAAGAAGAAACTTCAAATAAGTTTACATCTTAACAAAAAAGAAGTTCGTGCTGTATATGCGGCCGAAAAATAAATTATCCTCTACAATGATATGCATAAACTGCGCAAGGTTTATCGGTAATCAACCTTCAAATAAACAAATCTTACGTTTGGTATGTGAAGTGACAAATATAGACGAAATATGACTAATTCTGTAATCTCTAAATTACTTAATTATTGTTAAGTAATGCATTATTAATTTTTATACTTTGTGGTTGTAGCTGTAATTAGCTTTTTATACATCTTAACTTCTGCTTTAGTATATTGTAACAAAATAAGTATATTGCGTATTATTTTCAAAAATTGTGATCAGAGGTAATTTATATGATATTGGTATGTTAAATTATTTGTAAAATTGCGACAAAGAAGCAATAATTGATTGTTTTTTGCCTGTTGTACAATTAAAACGAGCGCCCGCTCATGTGATGGAAATTTGCACGTCCGACAAAAGGTTAACAAAAAATGCGCATTTGCGGATTAAAATGAATTTGTGTCATAAACGTATCAAAAACTGCATCCACATATTTTTTTTTAATTTTTCATTACGTTTTCTTTCAATACTTGAATGAATCGTTATGTAATTTTTTTAGTTGGATATTAAAGGATATGAAGGTAAATGTTATTGTATTTTTTAATTCGAAAACTAGTCTAACGTTAGCATGTGGCTTGTTAATGACTTAATAATACTGACGGAATTTGATTAATCTAAAAAGTGTGCTAAAAAAATTATAACTACTTTTTCAATGCGATTGTGCGATGCTGCGTGCAGGCTCCCTGCGGATTTGATCGATGAAGTCAGCTTCAACACGTGCCGTTTGAAAGTCGCCTATAAGTTCCAGTCAGTTCGTATCATTGTTTTTGTCGTCCACTGTATCTAGGCTAGATTGAAGCTTGAAAATGAAATCGAGAAAGTTTTGACAGCAAAAAACAATAAAAAAACTAATATTTTAAGATGCTCGAAGGCAAACGCCGTACTCACTGTCTCCTTTGACAAGGGTGTGGCCTACCACAAAATTGTGCCCTAAAGAACATATCTTCAAGCGTGCTTTGGACTCGAAATTGTTGTAAACAACTGAAGAGAAATGTCAACGAGTGCGGGCAGGCTTTGCGATCATTAGAAAATTGCATCATGACAATGCACCAAACAAAACAGTACCTCGGTCAACGATTGTCTGATCCGGAATAACGTTTAAATTCCGCCCTTCCTCAAGTCCTAATTTGGATATGGAAGACTTGTTAATATTTCCTCAATTAAACATAGTCCTTGAAAGATACAGTCATTGGATCGTACCACAGATCAAAATGGCTTTGGCGCAATGCTTGGCAGATTTTTCAGAAATGTTTTTCTAATGCGTTCTGCAACTCGTGAACAACTCGTTGCTTATTTTGAAAATTTTTGAATTGTTTGTAATGATATTATTAATACATATATTTTCCGAATTTGACTTAATTACATTACAAATTTTAAATATTATACACAATTTATAATATTTAAAAATATTAGAAAATACTAATTATTAAAATTAAAAATTATGAAAAAAGTTTACAACTTATGGAATTCGTTTCCTATTTTTAACTTTTATATTTTTAAAAAACTATCAAAACTATTTTATTTTCTAATAATCAATTTTTAATGTATTAACCCTGTGCATAATTTTACTTTAAAATATTCCTCTAAACCATTTTCGTTTTACATTCCATTTTGGATCAAAATATTAATAACCCGAAAGAAACATTTTTCTTTCAAATTATATTTTTTAAATTGCTACACAGACTGTTATTTAATCTTTAGGAAATTGAATTTTCAATAGTTTGATATTATTTTAGAACAATCTAATAATTCCAATATGAAAAGAGTTTAGAATTTACTTATTTTATTCATAAAGAGCAATTACTTTAAGCATTGTGAAATAAAAATTTTATGAGTTTTATCTGAAATACAAGTATATGGAAAAATTTAGGAAAGATAACATAATTAAATATGAATACATTATTGTTAAAATATGAATTCCAAATGACTTTTAAATATATTTTCACTACTTTATAGATATATTTAGAAGAAAAATTAAATTCATAGTTTTATGCATAAATCATATTTATTTCTGTAAAATATTTCACGAAAAAAAAAGCATTTTAAACATTTTAGGAAATTATTAAGTATTCAGAGAAACAAATTTTAAATCAACTTTTTGAAGGAGAAATAAATATTCAAATTATTAATTCTTCCATTTTGGAGAAAAAATATATCACATCAGTTACTTCTTAAAATGCTTTATCTCAAAAGTGCATTTTTCTCTTTAATATAAAATTAACATTAAAATTTATTATAAAATGGACAAATTTTAAAAAATATATTAAACTATTTATTGGGCTAAAAACTGAGAATTTTTAAAAAATATGAATACCGCAAGCAAATTACGGACTAAAACTAGCAATTAAACAAATCTTAAAATGTGTTATTTACAAATCATAAAAATATAACAAAAGAAATAATTTTGGAACACATAATGTAAATGTCGGAAATTTCTAAGTAATAATTTTGGAAAAATATCTGAATTATAACTTTTATATTTAAAAATTTAAAAAAATATATGTATAGAATGTTACATGTAATAGAAGGTAATAATACATTCTTATTATACACCCATTTTAACTTCATATGTGTCTAATTGGTGTGATATTTCATGGGGGGGAGGCTATTATTTTATGATGTAGAAGGATTATCAAATGTAAAAGAGGCTTTTTAAAAATAACTAGAGTTTTTTTTATTCTTTTTCTCATGCTTATTCTTTATCATTTATGATGAGCTTATCATGGTCGAAAATTTTGTGTGACAATAACTTTTAATGAAATAAACTGAACTAAATATGCTACAAAAGTTTAAAAAATACCTTTATTTAGGTATTAACTTTCGTTTCATCGCATAAAGTCGATATTTTCAAAATCACTCTTTATAGCAATGTTTCATATTTCATAAATATATTTTTTTGTATTAAACACTTCAAACGTATTTATTTCAGCATCTAAAAAATTTTATGAAAATATGTACAATGTAAAAAAGAATTATAAAGTTACTATTTTTTTCTAGGAAATAGGGATTTTCGGAACTTTTCATGCAACAGTAACAGTAAAAAGTCACGTATCCGATTCTATTGCGTGATTTTTTGAAAATTTAAATGAAGATAAGAAAACCAAAAATTTGAAAAGACAAATATAAATAAATAAATAAATAAAATAAAACAAGCGTGCCAGCACCGAGGGTAGATTTCAGTCTTAAGAGGTCACTCAATTCGCTGAAAAAGACCTAGATGATAATGTTAGGTCTATGGGGGTGATGATTTCAAATATCTTGCTCAAACTATAATAACTATAATATTTTCACAAGCGTTTTTGGATAGGATAGCTGAGAACGATGTACAACAACGCTAGTTTTTACTTTTTCAATTTTTATTTTGGATTTTCTTTAATTGCTTTAACTTTTAGAACCAGTTGAACCCGGTTCTGAAATTCAAACTATCATAATATTAAAAAAATAAATCACCAAAATCGAAAAAATAAAAACTATCCCGGTTGTAGATTGTCCTGAGCTATCTTTCTAAAAAAAGTCATGAAAAAATGATTTGGTTTGGTTTGTTTTATGACGGCCAGTTATCATCACGAGGGACATAGACCCTAAGGGTGGATGCCTTCCGTGGGGATCTTTCTAAGGAAACCTAACCCGAGTTTACGCAAGGAAATCCAAGGTTCGAAGAATACCACGGAGAACTCTGAACGGTTAAGCCGACGGTCGCGATTCGGTTCGAACCCAGCACCTACCTTCTACTAGTTTCAAAGGCAGAATCTCGCGGCCACTGGTGGGGTCTGTCATGTAAAAATATCAAAAATTGAGCGAGATTTTTGAAAATAAAGTCCCCTAGACTTAGCTTTATCCTCCGAGTATCTTTCAGTAAATCGAGTGGTCACTTAAGCCTGGATAAATTATGAAGATTTTAGTGTAGTCAGGAACATCCCTTAAACTGTCTGTCCATTTATCCGAATATTTGTTGTTTATAAGAACAGTCGGTGCCGATAATGGGTGTTCTATTGTAAATTAAGTCAGAAATGACAAAGTCTTTATTAAAAATAACTTAAAAAATGGTAAATTAATAACATTATCCGGTTAAAAGATACTGTATGCAATAATTCTTTACACTCTATCACGATACACAAATTCAATAACGAATTTTTCATTTAAGACAACGTCCAAATGCCGAAAGCAATATTTATTACAAACAATACAGAAAAAAAAGCAGAAACTATAGAAAAATGTTATGTAATTGCTTTGATATATGAAACAATTTGAACATTGCATTTTGTTTTATTTATTTATTTATTTATTTTTTAGGAGAGATTTTATTTTCAATATTACCATTTTAAGAATTTAACGCATTTTTTTTTTTTTGCTTTTTAAGTAAAGAATTTACATTTTTTGTACATATTTTTTTTCTTTAGTGATGTACTACATCTAAACATTTTTCAGAAATCATATTTAGCATGTTCACATCTATTTACACTACAACATAGGAATCGCAACGTCTCATTCTCTTTTTTATTATTATTATTATTTACAAACACTATGTTTAAAATGATCTTTTATGTGTCTGACTATGATAAATCAGACTGGAAATGCAAAATTTGCTTGCTTCAAAGAATAACATGATAAGATCCTCATTATTACTAGAAGATGCAAATAGATTCAAGATAGAATTCAAGATTTCAAGTGTTTTTATAAAAAAGAAATCCTTTTCGCAAAGCGTTTTGAAGTCTGACTGTAAAATAAAAGATTTCTAAAAACAAATTAATAACAAATATGCAGTCTTAAAAATTGTCTTAGCATGAAATCAGATGAAAAAAGTAAATATACAGGGATAAGACCTAATAGCATCACAATGGGACTTAATAACGAATATGATGATCAGGACTCAAACAATTACAGAGATGGAGCTTGGTGCAATATAATGAAATATAAAAAGTGAACAATGTTAGAAGCAAAATTTTTCTTAAATTAGCAGCAAACCGGTTTTGACAGCATATAGCTTACCGTCGTTTGTGCTGAGGGAGCTGCTTTCTATAATTGATGCTTCTCTATTTAAACTACAACGTCCTCGTTCCTAAAACTCACGTCAGTCTTCAATTCTTTCCAATATCACCATTGTGTTAATTTTTTTTCTAAATCAACCTTTACTATTGCTAAAATTCTCAGAAAATATGACTTCAAAATTATTTTTGCTAATACGAATAGTCACCCTCTCCAAGCTCAAAGATACTATAGATTTATTTAATTCATGGGGCATCTACAGTATTAATTGCCAGTGCGGCTTCCTATATTATACAAAATAAACGCTTTTTTAGAAAAGTATTAAAGACCATCAAAATTATAATAGCAAACATGAAAATAATAAATCCTCCATTGCAGATCATTGCTGGGAGATAAAACACTTTTTTTTTTACTTCAATTCAATTAAGAAAATTTCCAAACCAACCTACATTGATGAGATTATCTTTCTCGAAGCATTTTAACAACTACTTTTAACAATGAAGAACTTTTAACAATGTTGTCAATTGTGAATTCTTCATTTCCTAATTATCGGATAGCAGGAAATATCACATAAGAATCGCTGCTTCTTAAAAAAACTTTTTTTTCCTCCTCTTGATCCATAAATCTCTCCTTCGGTTCCTTTTCCCGTGCGTTCTCCTTTTCGCCATTATTTCGGGTCCTCTGTCGTCCTATTGGTCACCTTGAATTCCTCGCCACTTCTATACATATGAGCAAATTTTTGCCTCCCTCAGCACTGACGATTGTTAGCTATATGCTAACGAAACAGGCTTGCTGCTAATTTAAGCTATATGGTGCTTCTAATGTTGTTCACTTTTTATATTCAACGATTCAAATTTTTGAAGTGATAACCAAAATACACGGCTACATTTGGTAGAAACCGTGGTAAACAAACCATTCAGATTCTTTCCCGTAAAAAGCCCAGATTCAGAATTTAAAATCGGATGAAGAAGGAGCCGTGGCAGATGAATCTAAATCTTCTCATACATTAGATACATTCATAAAATTTGTAGAGTCAAACAAAAGCTTTAACTGTGCCAAAGTCATAAATCTGTGTATAATTGGTAAAATTGATGGTTTTGAAGAAAAAAAATGTGATATCAGAGAGCTTTCTTTAAAATGTAATGTTCATATAAATTTTTTGCTACATCCACAATGTATGTACACATACAATAAAAATTAAATAACTGTAATTTGATTTTGTATTCTGCGTTTTTCTTTAATTCACAGAGTTTTTAAATTAAGAAATACAGAACAGAATTTCCATATATTTTTATAATTTGCACAGGCTCATAATATAGGGGAACAAAAAAATACCTTGACGTTAATCTGGCAAAATTTCTAATTTTGTACAGCAGTGGTTCCGAATGTGCCGAATTAAACAACTTCTACTGGAATAGCAGATTGAGCTGTAAATTATTTTCTGCTAATATTCAACAATTTTTACTTAAAATGTCCGCTTATTCTTCTTTATTTATTTCATTTCATTATATATTTTATCTGTTTCTTGGATAACACTTACATAATTTTAAAATCAGGTCATTAATACATAGACAAAGGCAGTTTAAATTTGAATCTTGCTTATCTAGAATGTGTAATGTATCAATACACAGATTTATGATCAGAATTTTTATGCAATATGCTCAAGAACACCGAAGAAAGAATTAAAAAAAGATCAGATTAAAAAAAAAAGATTTTTAAATTAAAAATGTACAATACAAAAATTAAGAAATGTAGTATTAATATTATATGGCTAATTTGTCCACAATCCTTAAATCCATTTTACTAAAGGGTTAATATATATTTTTTAAAAGCATTGTATGTTTATCTGTAACAAAACAAATCAATTTGATCTAAATAAATAAAGCAATAAATATAGAATTAAAATCAATATGTTACATCAAAAACAGTCATTTATATTGTTATCTCACGAATTAAATATTTTGATCCAGCCATAAATCAATTTGTTTTATTCTGTGAATACTTTGCAGTGAAATATATTCGATAATGCTTCGTGCACATAGTCAACCTTTAAAATTAAAATTTAATGAAACAATCTCTCTTCCCTGATAGTTTGAATGATACTACCGTTTTTCGATCGATTACCAATTTTAGTTCTTTCGGAAATGAATTTAGGATTAATTATGGGTTTTCTCTCATAAAATGCGTACTAAAATAAAACGGTTTTATTAAATTGCTGAAGACATTTATAATAAATAG
The DNA here is from genome assembly GCA_964019185.1 of Maratus speculifer. NCBI lineage: Eukaryota > Metazoa > Arthropoda > Arachnida > Araneae > Salticidae > Maratus > Maratus speculifer. Next base: position 159,559,294 of record OZ025294.1, on the reverse strand, counting down.
AAAGTTTAAAAAACTTGTTTTTCGGAGGTTATTTGTGGATATTGCTGTAACTGTGGATCTATGGCTTATGTTTTATAATTCCAGTTTATATTAAAGTAAAAGATTTAAAACTACTATATCTTTAAGGGTTTTCGTCAATGAAAAAGGGCAACTTTGTGACATAAACTTTAATTTATTTTTGTTTGGAAATGCATAAAACTAGCAGGTGTAAAATCAGTCTTACGAAGAGAGAAAAGGCTGTGATCACATGATCGAAATCGCTCATAACTCGATAACTAATTTGAATAATATAAAATGGAAAATTAAGTTAGATTTCAAATCGCTTCTATATTAAGGCCTTCTAATTTTATACCATTCAACTAAAAAATGAAATTGTAAATGTATCGAAATGTTTTGCACTTGTCGAGCAAAGCAGTCGAGAACAGCCTTAATTCTCTTTGATTTATAAATTTTGGTATTGAAATAAAGTTTTGATTAATAATTTTTATTAAAGTTGTAGACGCATATTTTATAAACACTGTTAAGTTAATTTTATTTAATTTTATTTTGTTTATTATTTTTTGTTTCGTGACATGTCTAACAAAAACGTTTATTGAGATCATTCATTACTAGTTACTAGAATATATATGGGTTATCCAGAAAATAACTTCTGTTTGAAATTTACTGTGTAAGTATTCTGTAATCGTTCTATATCAATTCTATTATCAAAAATACGTATGCATACCTAATCTCATTAAGCTGGCTGAAAATCAGAAATGCCTGTTTTACAGAGGTGCAGTTCCGTGGCATAGCCGCAGTAACATGAACTTCTTAGCTCATTTCAAATAATTAATCAAGATTTCACACATCAGAATCGATCAAAGTTTCGTAAAGGTGGTATAAAGTTACCCTGACTGACAGTATTGAAAATCGAAAACTGTATGAAGTTACCCATAGAATTGAACCGATATTTGTGTATATGTTTATAATTAAGTCGAAAATTAAGGAGTAAATACCAGTTTCAGTAATGTTCGTACAAAGCTAAATTCAAGCCGCTTGGTGATATGAATTTTGAAAATACTTAATGTCCCAGTAGCACAAATGCAACTTTAAATTTCTGAAGATCATAATGAACAAATCACTTGCGCCCGATGATGGGTACACAAGTGCGTTGATGAGTATGATTATTTTTCAAAAGTGGAACAGTGTGCATATAGGGAATTTCACACATCTCATTACTAAGTAATCCTTTGGGACCCTCAAACATTTAGGAACTTTTAAGAAAATAAACTGTGATTCGAAGTTCTTTGCAATCTTCTAATAGTGGATCATTCTTCGGTAGAGGGACACAAAGTATAAGATCTTTTAAAATAAGGGTTTATAAATATATTGCAATTATATGTGCAGGGTTGTTCGATTCGTGTATTTAATTACCTAACAAAACATTTTGTGCCATTATACATAGAATATTTTACGCAAGCTAATAGAGCCTACTCTTTGTACAGCTGATAAATTAATTTTCTTTGAAAATTAATTTATCGGCTGTCCAAAGAGGTTCATAATTAGAATAGTTTTGAAGCATAAAGTGTATACACTATCAAATTCTTTTTTTTTCTGTTTTCCACCATCTATCATCAAATTGTCTGAACATTTTATTTTTTTTCATTTCCAATAGAAGAAAGTATTGTAATAGAAATTTATTTTTCAATTCGCCACTGTACCATCGAAAAGTGTACCGTCTTATGCTTACAATTAAACCATTTTTTATGTGTATGTTTTGGCTATAGCAAACAGATTATCCTTGAACATCTAAAACTTTCTACGGAAAGGATTGATGTAATAGCGATTTTTGTGCTATTATATTTATTGTAATTTCGAAAATTCTATGATGTTATAACTAGGATCCATCCAACTTTTGTGACTCTTTTTAGCGATAACAACAAAGAAACACCTTGAATGCGGACAAATTCCACAAAAAGGGGGCGCTGTAATGGCAATTTTTGTGTAATTTTCATTACAGTCAATTAGGATAAATTTGACCTATCATGGTAATTTTTGGCTAAGAGAGAAAAAAAGTTAAATCTGCTGCAACTTTTGAGTTAACGAAAAATTTTTGGTCTCAAATTATACATAGCCACACTAGCATGGAGTTATTAGTTCATTTCAAATAATTCATCAAGATTTCGCATAGCAGAATGGACCAAAGTTTTGTAAATGTGGAGTAAAGTTAAATAATTGACTGTATTGAACATCGAAAACTGTGTGAAGTTACCCATAGAATTGAACCAATGTTTGTGTATGTGTTTTTAATTAAGTCAAAAATTAAGGAGTACAAACAGTTGCAAAATCTTCTTGTTTCTAATTTTATACATTTCTTTATTGGGTCTACAAAATAAAAATATCAAGAATTTGCAAGTAAGTGCATAAAACTGAACCAATGCGTAAATGTGATCGCAGATCGCAATGAGCTGTTTCGTTTAATGTTTCTTTCACAACAGCTTAACATTTAATTTAGAAATCAAAATTGTTTATTTATAATTATTAAAATCTTTTATATATGGTAACAACAACAAATTTAAATTTAAAATAATTCTAAAATTGTTATGTTATATATTTTAATCAAATTAAAAATGTTCAAATAAAATTCAAAATTCCAATTTTTTTGAAAATCTGAAATGAAAGAAAAATTGCGGAGATATAAATAAATTTTAAATTTCTAAAAATGATAAAGATTTTTAAGCCAAATTTAAAATGCTGAATCATTAATAAATTAAAACAGTTTTTAAAATCGAAAGAAAATTGAGTTAAAAAAATATTATGAATGAAAAAAAAAACGAAATCCTAATAATAGAAAAATCCTTTACTTGTCAAAAAATACGAAACTTCTTTTAATTAAATCCATCTTAATATGAACATTTAAACTTCAAGCAAAAGCATTCGAACTGAGAACCTTCAGTTTACAAGAGAGACGCTTTATCTCCAAGCTATGATGGCAACACGCAAAACGTTCAAATCAAAATTGTTTTTGAAAATTAAAACACAAAAATGATTGGACGACTTTAAAAAACACAATTAAAAAGATAGACGTATTCAAAGTTTTATGGTTTTTCGTGTGACACGACTACTTCAGCTGTAAGTACACAAAATTTGAAGTATCTGACTTATTTAGTTTTTGTGTTCCAAACCTGTGACGCCGGATAGACAGATTACAGAGACAAATAGGGTTTCGTCAGATGCTCGAAACCCTAAAAAAGTGCTTAGACTTGATCAATAAAACTGTATGAAAAATACTTAATATCTCTTAATTTTTCATCCTTTATAATGCAATTACTTTTTAAAATATTTATTACGTAAAATTAAACTTTTAGTACTTTTGTTAAACATAAAAAAGTGTCAGACGAAAAAAAATGATTTCGATTTTCTTTCCTCATATTTATCAAACATTTGTCCGGTTAAAAAAAAAAAAAAGGGGGGGGAATGGTTTTTAAGACTCTCGTTAATATTTTATTGGAATTGTTCGAAGTTCTTTGAAATGCTATAATGATCATTCTCCAAGACTTTATAGTTCAAATAAAATTCTACTCCATCTTATAGCAGATTTTTGTTCAACGAGGCTTATAGAAACACTTAATCTTTTGAAAAAAGTTTTAAACCGATGAAAGCTTTCAATGTTACTTATTCACGCACTCAAGGTGCTTTGAAGCATTTGGATTTAAAAAATTCTTAGAAAGATCAAAAGCTTCTTTTATAAAATGTATCAAAACATCTGTTTCGGGGTTATTTAACCCTTTATGTCTCAAATTACGAATTCATGAAAATGATATCGTCCAAAGTATTTTTAGTGGATTTTTGATACTACCATAAAAGATTGATACAACCATTCAATAAAGATTAGTAAGTAGTTTTTTAATTAAAAGTTAATAGATTAAATGTTGATGCATAGGGATTTTGTGCAATATTTATAACGCCACATAAATCTTTTAATAAATCTTATTTCATATATTTTATAGAATTACAAAATGTACAGATGTAACAATATCATAATAAATATTTAGAAATATTTCCCAATAGAAACTTTTAACCCGCAATCTTCCAGCGTAAAATACTCTGAAAAAAATTTTTATGAAAGAAAAAATATAATTTTAAAACTGGTTTGCTTTGTGCAACCAATAATGGTATCGGAACAAGATGAAGTAAAGTATCATTTGCTCATTCTAAAATACATTACTAATAATCTATGTAATAAATGAATGTTATAACACTTGTTTAATAGTATGAAGAGATAAAAACTTCTTAAACATACAACCAAAAACGTGAATTCGCTAGGCCTTTCGGAAGAACTGAGTCTTTCTTCTTCAGGCTCAAAGAAGGCGTGCCGCTATTATGAAAGCAGTGGTACGACTGAAAAAGTGGCGTCAACCGGAGGCATGAATGGCAACCTGTGACGACGGACAAACACATTAAAAAGACGAATAGGGTTTCGTCAGATGAACGAAACTTTAAAAAAGCGATTAGACTTGGTATAAAACATAAATTAAGTGCAAATTATGAAAAAAAATTTAATATCGTCTTCATTTTTTTATCTTTTACAATACAAATATTTTTTAAATATTTATTACGTAAAATTAAACTTTTAGTACTTTTGTTAAACATAAAAAACTGTCAGATGAAAAAAAATGTGTCTATTTTCTTTCCTCATGTTTATTAAATATTTGTCCGTTTTTTTATAAAAGGAGATCTTATGTGTTTTTTTAAGACGCTCGTTAATATTTTATTGGAATTGTTCGAAGTTCTTTGAAATGATATAAGGATCACTCTCCAAGACTTTATAGTTAAAATAAAATTCTACTCGATCTTATAGCAGATTTTTGTTCAACAAGGCTTATAGAAACACTTAATCTTTTGAAAAAAATTTTTAATCCGATGAAAGCTTTCAACGTTACTTATTCACGCACTCAAGATGCTTTGAAGCATTTGGATTTAGAAAATTCTTAGAAAGATGAAATGCTTCTTTTAAAAAATGTACCAAAACATTTATTTTGGCGTTATTTAACCCTTTATGTCTCAAATTACGATTTCGTGAAAATGATATCTTCAAAAGTATTTTAGTGGATTTTTGAAACTATCATAAAAGATTTATACAATCATTCAACAAAGATTAGGGAGTAGTTTTTTAAAACAAACGTTAATAGATTAAATCTTGATGCATAAAAATTTTGTGCAACATTTATAACTCCACATAAATCTTTTAATAAATCTTTTTTTTATATTTTATAGGATTAGGAAATGTACAGATGTAACAATCTCATAATAGAAATATAGAAATATTTCACAGTTGAAACTTTTAAGCAGCAATCTTCTAACGTTAAATATGCTGAAAAAATTCAAATGAAAGAAAAAATGTAATTTTAAAGCTAGTTTTGTTTTGTGCAACCAATAATGGTATTGGAACAAGATAAAGTAAAGTATCTATTGTTTATTCTTAAATACATTACTAATAGAATATGTAATAAATGGATTTTATAACATTTTTTAATAGTTTGAAGAGATTAACACTTCTTAAACATACCATGAAAAACTTGAATTCGCTCGGCCTTTCGGAACAACCCAGTCTTTCTTCTTCAGGCTCAAAGAAGACGTGCCTATTATGAAAGCAGTGGTACGACTAAAAATGCGGCGTCAATCGGTGGCTTGAACGGCAACGTCCATCGCCTTTGCTTTCTTAGTAGACGCAAGTTTTTTTGCACCTGACGAATAGAGGCTTAGTTCTTTCCACTGTAAAAAATGTCAGATGTTTCTGAATATATAAAAATGTACTGTAATCAAAAACTAAAATGTACAGTAGCCTCTTCTAACTCACCTAAGGTTTCGTAAACCGTTCCTTCACTTTTAAAAATTTCAAAAAACTATTTATTTTAGAAATTTAAATACAAATTTATAAAAATTAATTTTTATTAGCTGCCCGTCCTTTTCGGAAACGTTTCTAAGTAGCTTTTACAGTACAATAATCACTTTTCTCAAATCAAAATATCACTTTTTCGGATGCTACCAATTCATACGAAAATATTTTGATATTCAGAGAACATGTTTAATAGACAAACATACAATTTTAACAGTATTAACATTAATATGAAATTTAACATTGTTTTGCTGCAATTGCATGAAAAAATCAGTTACGCAGCTGAAAATTTTAACTTCAGAATTGATAGAATCCAAAAAGTGATATTTTGATTTGAGAAAAGTGATTATTGTACTGTAAAAGCAACTTAGAAACGTTTCCGAAAAGGACGGGCAGCTAATAAAAATTAATTTTTATACATTTTTATTTAAATTTCTAAAATAAATAGTTTTTTTGGGATTTTTAAAGGTAAAGGAACGTTTTTCGAAACCTTAGGTGAGTTAGAACAGGTTTCTGCATATTTTCGTTTTTGATTACAGTACATTTTTATATATTCAGAAACATCTGACTTTTTTTACAGTGTCGAAAGGCCTTGCGAATCGAAGTTTTTTATGGTGTGTTTAAGAAATTTTTATCTCTTGATATTAATTCATGGCATAGCTGCCAACTTTTACGAATTTTTGCTACCACTAAAATTGTACAGAAATTTTTCCATTTGTTTAATCACAAGATTTCGACTATTAAATAAGGCAATATTTACTATAACATTTTTGTGGTAGGAAGAATGCGTAAAAGTTGGCAGCTATGTCATGGCAATTTCAAACTTATTTTCTTTTTAATGGTACTTTAATGTATAGTCGTGGCCCAAAGTGTTAAAAAAATGGGAAAAAAGAAAAAAAAATGTCGTATTTAACAATAGGAAAGAATTAGAAACGAAATTTTATAAAAACGAGTTTAAATTTTCCATCTGAGTAATAATGTGTTCAGCCATTGATTCGAAATCACATGTAAGTATGTAGCAGCTTTCTGGAGCTTCAAATCTTTGCCAAGATTAGTAATACTAAAGTTATACATAGTAGTTATAGAAGTATTGCTAAAGTTGGTAACAAAGTAAGTAGACATAAAGAAAAAACAGCCTTTAAAAACTTCTTTTGTTTTGTGCAACCAATAATGGTTTTGGAACAAAATATAATAAAATATGTATTTTGCATTATGAAATACATTACGATTGATCAATGTATTAAATGAGTTTTATAACAAGTTTTGCAATGAGGTAACAAAGTAAGTAGACTTAAATGAAGGAAACTGGCGATATGTGGCACAATCTTGCAACTTCAAATACACTGAAGAGATGCAAATGAAAGAAAAAAAAATCATTTTATAACTACTTTTGTTTTGTGCAACTAATAATGGTTTTAGAACAAGCTAACGTAAAATATCTATTATTCATTCTGAAACACATTACGACTGATCTATGTTTTAAATGAATTTTATAACAAATATTGCAATGATACTTTAAAGTATTAGCGTGACATAAAATGCTAAAAAAATGGAGATAAAAAGAAAATGAAAAAAAAATCTGCTTAAATCATATTCAACAGTAGAAAAGAATTAGCAACGAATTTTTAGAAACAGGAATTTAAATATTCTACTTGAGTGAAAATGCGTTCGAGCACTAATTGAAATTCACATGGATGTACGTTTCAATTTTCGCCAGCTTCAATTCTTGGACGAAATTGGCCATAAATCGAGGGTTTTTTTTTGGGGGGGGGAGGGGGGGGAGGGCTTGAAAAACGTGACAGAAAGAACCAGTAGATTATAAAAGAATTTGATCATGAGGAATTCGCAGTTGTTTTCGATACTGATTTTTTTATGCGAATGTCATGAAATTATACAATTACCGTCAGTTTTCTTAATTTATATTTATACATAGTTTGTCACTAACTTTGATAATACTTGCTTCGTCAAGTATCAGGATCTTATCGGAGAAACTTTTTATTACGTTAAAAAATATTCTCTGGGGAAGAGACTGAATAATTTTTGAAAGTACAAAGATATTTTAAATAAAATTAACTATTAACATCTCTATTTGGTTTATTTAATCGCCTTTTAAGTAAACCTGAACATTTTAAAGTTTATATTATATATATTGTCAGAAAATACAATTAGGAATGCAATTTATATTTAAATTAAAATTACAGCAATTAAAAATTGTTGCTATCCTATTTAATTAAAATTGGAGAAAGATATATTTTCATCCAATGAAAATACTGAATTGTTTCAGTTAATTCTAGTTCTTAATTTTTACTACATCAAGCTACATTGTACAATAATAGACGTAATGAATAAGAAAGCGGTATCAGTTAAAAAAAATATAGTAAGAAATATTGTTTAAATAATTATCGTAATTACTAAATCTCGAATTCATACGTTTTTAAGTTTTTTGTACTTTCTTTATTTTTAATCATGCTTTTTCAGCTTATATGCAACAAAAGAAAATATATACATTAAAGTTTGAAATTCAATTTGATGTGAATATACAAAGTAATATATTTGCAAATAAAACCAATATATCACTTTAAAAGTAATCATTAAAATTATTATATTACGAAATTAACATGGTGATCCATAACCTAATTTTATTTATCTAGTTAATACTTTGCAATGAACTGTGTTTTATAATGCTTCGCGCTTTCGGTCATCCTTTAAAATTGGAATTTAATGAAACAATCATTTCTCACCGATCCGCTGGATGTTATTTCCGTTTTACAATCGATTATCAATTTTAGCTCGTTGGGAAACGAATAATGAATACGCCCGCACCTTCGCAGCTGTAATTGAACCTAATTCAATATTTAGGGTTAGATATAGATTTTCTCTCATAAATAAGCTTTTGTGCTGTTTAAACACCAAGATCATATTAAAATAATAGTAATTATTTATGATAAATAATAGTTTTATAAACTTAACTTTTAGATTATGTTACAAACATCTTAGTTACTAGTTATCTGATTGACTTCATTCTTTATGCAAAATTTATATATTTTTTTATTGCCTTTTACGTTTACTGCTTAAAATAAAAATAAAAATCGAATATTTTTATATACCTTTCATCTGAACGAATTTTTTGATAGTCCAAAAAAAAATAGTTCCGGACAATCGAGGCCATTGATATTAAATAGTCTTCTTTACATTATTTCACTCTAAGTACACACTCAATTTCAAGTATCTATCTCAATTTGTTCGGGAGATAGAGCGTTTGCAGTCACACAGACAGACACATAAATAGACAGACGGAAAGCAATTTTTTTAAAATATTTTTTTCTAATCCTTAATGTCTGAAACGTTTAAATCCATCAAAAAATATTTTTTCCATTTTCAAAACGATTGCAAGACATACCCTACACTACGCATGATGGGTAAGTAATAGTAGTTCAACAATTTAATTAAAATTAAAGAAAGATGTATTTCCATCCAGAGAATATAATGAATTTTTCACTTAATTCTGGTTCTTTTTTTTTACTACGTCAAACTACATTACATAAAAAAGAACGCGAAAAATAAGAAAAGGGTGTCAATAAAAAAAAATATTTTAAGAAATAATGTTTAAAAAATTATCTCAGCTGTATCCTTTACAAATTCTCAAATCCATGCGTTTCTAAGTAGTTTGTATTTTTTTAATTTCACATTTTACAAGATCTTTATGCTTATGTAACAAAATAAATATGAAATTTCGAAATAAATTTGACGCGAATATACAAAGTGATTCAAAGAGTTTCCAATTAAAATTAATATACTACTTTAAAAATAGTCATTTACATAATTAAAATTGGTTTTGAACATGGTGATCCATAACCTAATTATATTTATTTAATTAATACTTTGTAATAAAATATGATCCATAATGCTTCGCGTTCATCCTTTAAAATTGGAATTTGATGAAACAATCACTCATCACCGATCTTCTGGATGTTACTTCCGTTTTACAATCGATTTTCAATTTTAGCTCGTTGAGAATTGAATAATGTTTGTTTGTTTGTTTTTATGTCGGCCAATTATCTATACTATGGGATATAGTCCCTATGGGGAGGGATGCCCTCCGTGGGGGTCTTTCTAAGGGAACCTAACCCGTATTTACGCAAGGTTCGAAGAAAACCACGGAAAACTCCGAACGGTTAGGGCGACGGTCGCGATTGGGTTCGAACCCAGCACCTACCGTCTACCAATTTGGAGGTCAGAACCTCGCGGCCCCTGGTGGGGCAATTGACTAATGAATACGCCCGCACTTTCGCAGCTTCAATTCAACCTAATTCCATATTTAGGGTTAGGTATAAATTTTCTTTCATAATTAAATTTTGTGCTGTTTAAGTGCTAAGATCATTTTAAAATAATTGCATTTACTTACTATAAATGTGAAACTTAATTTTTAGATTATGTTGCAACATCTCAGTAACTAGTAATCCGATTGACTTCATTCTTTATGCAAAATTTATATTTTTTTATTGTCTTTTACATTTATTCCTTAAAATAAAAAAAAATGGAAAATTTTTATATATCTTTCATCAGAACAAATATTTTCAGACTTCGAAAAAAATAGTTCCGCACAATCGAGGTTACTGATATTAAAAAGTCTTCTTTCCATTATTACACTCCATAAGTACACACCTAATTTCAAGTATATAACCCAATTTATTCGGGAGATAGAGCATTTACATACACTCAGATAGATAGACAAACACACAGGACAAATTATTTTTCTAAAAATATGTTTTTAGGAAATTCCAGTGTCTGAAACGTCTAAATCCGTCAAAAAATATTTTTCGATTTCAAGATACCAAAATGATTGCAAAACATACCCTACACTACGCATAAAGGGTAAGTAATAATCGTTTCCCAATTTAATTAAAATTGTAGAAAGATGTATTTCCATCCAAAGAATATAATGAATTTTTCACTTAATTCTGGTTTGTGACGGGTATTTGACGAATCGAAGACTTAATATCACAAAAACATTTATTTCACAAAATATAACAAACACACACAAAACATACCACGATTACAGATGAGATTTTAGACATGCATGGGAAGTATTCACCTTGGATAAGGTGTAGAACATTTTCGTGTCAACGGTGTGACATCTTTCCTTGCCGAGCTAAGTCACATCTCTCTCTGGGGGGGGGGGGGTAAGAAAAAATGTTCCATGCAAGGAACCAATGAAAACAGCGCGTTACAGGTTCTTATTTTTTACTACGTCAAACTATATTTTATTAAAATGAACGCAAAAAATAAGAAAGCGGGGGGTGTCAGTTAAAAATTATATATACTATGAAATATTGTTTAAAAATTTATCTCAGCTATATTTTTTTTACAAAATATCGAATCCATACATTCTTAAGTATTTTGTATTTTCTTTTAAATCATGCTCGTTATGCTTATACGAAGCAAAACAAATATTTAATTTCGAATTAAATTTGACGTGAATATGCAAAATTTGCAATTAAAATCAATATATCCCTTTTAAAATAGTTATTTACATTATTATATTACAAATTTAATATGGTGATCCATAACCTAATTTTATTTACTTAGTGACATTTTTTGCAATAAAATATTCCCATAATGCTTCGCGTTCTTCGTCATTCTTTAAAATTGGAATTTAATGAAACAATCATTTCTTAACGATTCCCAGAATGTTACTTCCGTTTTACTATCGATTATCAATTTTAGCTCGTTGGGAAATGAATAATGAATACGCCGCGGCTTCAATCCAACCTAATTTCATATTTAGAGTTAGGTATAGATTTTCTCTCATAAATAAACTTTTGTGCTGTTTAACAGCTAAGATCACATTAAAATTATTGAATATATTTATGATAAATATCAATTTTAAAAACTCAACTTTTAGATTATGTTTATAATAGCAGTATTTTAAACTAGTTTAATGTAATGACTAAATTTTTTTTAAAGCAAAATTTAAAACTAATAATATTTTTATACTCCACAATGCATTAATTTTGGTACTAAAAATAAATTTTGAATAATATATTTAAAGAAATAAAAAATAATTACAGAAATCTCAAAAATGAATAAATTAATAAAATTTCTTTCTTTTAATTCCAAAGTATGTTTTCAAACGGTAAATATCCTCCGACATGTCCTATGGAAAATACAAGGTACCCTGGGGTAATAACGCCACGTTAAGGTTTTACCGATTTTCACGGCTTAGTTTTCGATTGTATTTTTCAAACAAATATAAGATCTGATACAGCAACTCATTGACTATCTATATAAAATAAAATAATTTAACAGATATGTATTCATAAAATGCATTGGCGTATTTTCTTGACCAATGCTATTTGGCGTTATTACCCACCTATATGGGTAATAACGCCATGCAAGTAAAACTATAAAATAAGATGGAATAATTGCATGTAGATAGCCCAATTCTAAAAATACAAACTCTACAAACTTAGAAATTGACAAATTGCATTCTAAGCTATTGAAAATGTTCATTTTTTGTGAAAGTTTAAGAAAAATAAAGGTGTGGTGTGGGGGGGGGGATAAGGCAAAAGAATATCAGACCGTGAGCTTCTTTTTGCTTAAAAAGGACCGCTTAAATATAAATATGAGAAACATTGCACAGTTTTAACTGTGTTTATTTGAATCAGTATTTAGGATGTAGCTCGGCCACTGTAGGGAATGAACCGGGGTATTAATGTCAAGAATTGGCGTTATTACCCCGGTATAGTTATTGCGCTGTACATTTTAAATTACAAATTATCTCGAGAAGATATCCAAAATCTTCAACAACATTTTAAAAGTACATGAAATGCACTACAAATTTATGTAATTAACAAAGTATTTCCGGATAAAAAGATAGTCTTCACATCACAAAACGTATCTCGCAAATTTTAGATCAAGCGTTAATTTTAGTTGTTTGTAAAAACAATAAGACCTAAAAATGAAACAAATTAACTTGAAGCTGTTTTTTGCGATTTATATGAGTCAAAACCCTTCTGCCCAGAGCACATGGGTGTCATTTACCTGAATTTTTCATAATTATGCAAAATATAAGCACTTGGCATTATTACCCCACCTGGCGTTATTACCCCAGGGTACCTTATTATGCGTTCTTGTTTTATTATTAAGTGGAAATCATATAAGAGATATCAATAATGTAACGTCTGCTTGAAATTTACTGTAGAGATATTCTACAGTGGCAAGTAGTGCCGAGTACAGCTCATATTCAAAATATTAGAATAATTACCTTTTTTTTAGAAATTGAAAATATCGTTTAATAATTTAATGTCTTTTAATAAAAATATGCAAACGATATTTTTATTAAGAACTTATTGTTGATTAAACTTACTTGTTATCTTAAATTTAATATCATTTTTGAAAAGATTAATTGCAAAAAAAATTATTTTGAAAAGTCAAAATATTAGAATATTTATTCAAGTGGTTCAAAATATTAGAATATTTCACATTAATTCTCCTTTAATTATTACCAATTCTTAACTGGTGGCATCATTGATTAAATTCAGACTATTTTATTTAAAATCAGTATTCTTTTTTGCAGTTTGTTTCTTTTTCGTCTTAAAATGGGCCGTGTGAGTGATATTCCTGAATCTACTAAACTTCGTATGGTTGATTTGTATCGGCACGGTAAAAATCAATGTTTTATAGCGAATTATTTACATTGTTCGCAATCGAGCGTTAGTAAAATACTAACACAATATTCAAAAATTGGAAAATTTCAAAATAATCGCCGAAATGGTGGCCAAAAACCAAAAACATCTGCTAGAGATGACAGGAAACTAAAGCGTATAGTTAAGAAAAACCGTTTTAAAAGTGTGCGATTCTTGCACCGAAAATGGAAAGAAGAAGGAGTTGAAGTTTCTACATCGACAACATTAAGACGTCTCCATAAATTTAAATTTGAATCTCGTGTACCGAAAACAAAACCTCTCATGACTGCAAGACAAAAGCGTATAAGATTGAATTGGTGTAAATCAAGACGTTTATGGAGCAATGAAGATTGGAAAAATATATTATTTAGTGATGAAAGTATGTTTTGTGTTTCATATGGTAATCAAGGTATTCGAGTTTGGAGAATGAAGCAAGAAGCATTTGATAAAGAATGCCTTAAACGTTCCGTAAAATTTGCTGCTAGTGTCATGGTTTGGGGTTGTATGAGTGCAGAAGGACCTGGAAAGTTATGCATCGTCTACGAAAAGGTTAACTCTCTGATATATCAAGAAATTTTAGAATATTACATGATTCCATCATCAGAAGATTTATTTGAAGATGATTTCATCTTTCAACAAGATTTAGCGTTCCCGCATACCTCGGTGTCAACTAAGAATTGGTTCCGCCAACGCAACATTAAGGTACTTCCTTGGCCACCAAATTCACCAGATCTTAATCCCATCGAAAACTTATGGTGTATAATGCAGAAAAAACTTCAAGAAAATCCTCCTTCAAGTAAAACTGAGTTAGTGGCACGTATAAAGCCTATTTGGGCTAATATTGATAGAAATGTTTGTAAACACCTTGTATATAGTATGCAAGATCGATTGTACGCTGTTATGAAAGCTAAAGGGGATGCTACAAAATATTAACTACCATTTACTTCATATTCATAAGGTAATATTGTTGCGTAAAATAAAATATTCTAATATTTTGAACCAATCTAAATTTTATTCTAATATTCTGGTGTGTTTAAGGAAGCTGTATACCTAATTTATTGTGCTGTATTTTATATTTTATAAATGTTAAAATCTTATCTAAACATTCCAGATTTAATTTATAAGAAATTTAATTGCATTTACTTAGTATAAAAAATAAATAAATGACAAATAATTTTTTCTTATTACTTTTTCTCAATTATTCTAATATTTTGAATATGAGCTGTATATGAAGCATTTATTATTTTTTTTTTCAGTAAAAAATACGTAAGTTTTTTTTTCATAATTGATATATTTAAACATTTTTAAAAATCATATTTGTCAAGTTTAAACCTCAAACATTACAACATTGGGATAGTGACATTCCATGACTTTTTTCCCCATTTACAAACGCTATGTTTGAAATAAAGTTTCATAGATAGCTTTTCGTGTATTATGTTAAATAATATATAAAAATACAACATTGGATATTATAATAGGAAGCATATAAAAAGACGCCACTCTCCGCAGACCATAACATAACTCGAAATGTAAATGTTGCTCATTAAAATCAATAATGCTAGAAGATACGAGATCCAACAATAATACTTCATTCTTAAGAGCACACACTACTGAGTGAAAAACCCGGATGATAATGTTAAGTCTATGGGGGCGTTTTTTTTTAAATATTTCGCTCAAATTTTAATATTTGGACATGACTTTTTTGCATAGGATAGCTGAAAAGATCCACAAATGGGCTAATTTTCGCTTTTTCGATTTTGGTTATATTCTTTTTATATTGGGATAGTTTCAGTTTCGGTTCAAACTAATTCTGAAAGATAAAGTGTTTTTTTTTTTTTTTTTTTTTTTTTTTTTTTTTTTTTAATCTGAAACCAAAATCGAAGAAGTGAAAACTAGCTCGGCTGTGGACCGTCCTCAGCTATCCTTTGCATAAAAAAATCATGTCCAAATATTAAAATTTGATATTTGAAAAGATTGCCCCCATAGATTTACATTATCATCCGGGTCTTTTTCAATCAGTAGTGTGGGCTCTTAAAACGAAAATATGAATTTGGCTTCTCAGAAAAGAACTGTAATTTATTTTATCGGATTGTGAACGAATTTTTTTTCCTTTTACTCATCTTGATGTAAATTTCTTATTTAAATTAGTCATATCGATTTAAATTGCTCAAAAACAACTTGTTTATTCGATTTCTTTCAACTCTTTACGAGAGGCTGGCTGTGAAATCGTGATATCAGTCGATTTGGGCTCAACTTTAGTTATTTTTTTATTGATGTTTTGAGAGAGTAGAAGATACTAACACACGCTAATAGCAGAATGCTCTCTTATTTTTTTTTCTTATAACATTCAGAAGTTATTAATATTACTAATTATTATTAATATTACTAAGTATTACTATTATTACTATTATTATTAACTATTTGGAAAATAGTTGCTGTTCTCGGTAGAGAATTGGGAAATCTGAAGTATATCTGAGTCTTTTTATTGGTTGAATTCCGCAAGTTAATTTATTTTATTCGTTTTCTGATTATTCCATATATAATGTCCGAAAATGGTATATTTCTGTTTTTTTTTTCTTTTATTCGTTTTCTGATTGGTCCATGTTTAATATCCAAAACTGAAATTTCATTTAAAATTTCTTCATGATGATTCCAGGAATATTACTGTTTAATGCATGTCGTACGTAATATGAGGCCTTCAGAAGTCAATCCGATTAACTCTGTCAAAAAAAGCACCATCTTTAAACTTCTGTTTGTTTGTTTTTTTATCATTGGTCTAGGAATATTAATGTTTAGTGCATCGCGTATGTAATGTATGACTCATTATGATCATCATAAAAATGATGTTTATTATTATTATTAATTTAAATATGGAATGTATTTATAAGTCTTTAAAATTTTAGTCTTTGAAAATAATTTTTTCCAAATAGTCGCTGTAATATGTTTACAATTTGTCTATTTTTTTAATTTTTCTCGTATCTTTTTTTTTCATTTCAATTCAGTAAATATATTTTCCCTTTCTTTATAAAATATTTATATAACTTCTGAATCGAGTCATGAATGCGTAGAAAAATTCAATCAGCAAATTTGAGATTTTGCTTGTTTGGATCCTCAGGTGTTGGATCCTCTGGATCCTCAGGTCTTGTGATCACCTTTCTTATACGATATGCTGGGACAAAAAGAAAATCACATTTAAAAAGTTTGCAAATTAAAGAGGAATTTCAAATAAAAACAATAATAATAAGGAATACCGTTTAAAAATTATGTAACCTATAACGTTTAAAAAATCCAGAATCTGTGTTGCTAAAGAATTTATATTCTCTATTAAATAAAGCACTGTACTCTTATCTGTAAAGAATCAAATATGAAAGATTAAATTAAATTTGACTTAAATAGACATGTCGATAAACATACAATTAAAATCAATTGGTTGTATAAAAAACAACCATTTATATTATTATCTTAAGGATTTAACATCATTATTCATCCATAAATCTATTTGTTTTATTTTGTGAATACTTTGAAGAGAAATATATTCTATAATATTTTTCGCTTTCGGTCATTCTTTATATTAAATTTTAGTGAAACAATAACTCTTCATTGATAGTCTAGATTATACTACCGTTTTTAAATCGGTTTTTGTCTCCTTGTAAAATTTTTGTCTCCTTGGGAACTGAATTGCGAAAAGATCCGTACTTGCAGAATTACAATTCAAGCTAATTTCCTATCAAGGACAAATCATAAAAATTCTCTTATAAAATACATATTTGACTGGAATTTTTAGAATTAAATAGTTGCGGTCATTTATAATAAATATAAATTTTACAAAGCATGTCTTCTGGAGGGCACTTTAATTGTTGTGCAATACATTATGTTGTAACAACTCAGTTTGTATTAAAGAAAGAGATTTAAAACTGCTAATAATTTATTATCAATCAACGATTTATAAAGTTTGGCATTTAATTTTAAATTTAGCATTATATTTTTTTACAAATACTGTAAAAGTTAATGATGTTCTTTTTTTAAAGTTTTAAAGTGTTATGTCGTTAATGTTTTCTGACAAGTCCTACAAAAAACATTCTATAAGGTTATGTTTTATTAGCAGAATATACATGGGACATGCTGATAATAAATTCTCTTTGAAATTTATCGTGCATCTATTTTGTTACATTATGAATGCTTAGCGTGTAAGGGGAACTGGGGCACATTGATACTGTTTTTTTCTAGGAATTTTTTTGGTGTCCAGAAAGTATAAATTTCAAATTATTTTTCCATGTGGTGTCAGCAAAACTTGTATAGTGTGTTATAAAAATGTACATTCGTTGTTTTATATAGTATTTTTGTATCTAATTTAAATAAAATAAAAAAAGTAATTTATATCAATGTGCCCCATCCCCGGGGCACTTTGATACGTTTGGGAAAAATGGGGACAAAATAACACCAATGCATATTTTTCATAGAAAATTAGCTAGCAAACCGTTCTATATCTATTTATAGAAATTCAAATTACCCACAATTTATTTGTAAGTAATATTAAAGCAATAAAAATTAAATGAATGATGACTTTATGTTCTAGCTGTTTTTTGTCTGATTGTTGACTGCGGCAACTTTGTCATATCTGGTACTTTAACTCCAGCATTATCCTCTTTCTTAGGAAAGTTGAAAAAATTACCAGGTTTCTGTTTATAAATGAAATTATAAACAGAAAATGAAGGATAATTACATTAAAAAGTCTGTTTATAATTATAATTATCCTTTGCTGTTTTGCAACTTGTTTCTATTACTTAACATTTCTCTTTTCGAAAATACTTTTTTCTCTGGGAAATCGATATAAATTTGAGATTTTACAGGCTGTCGTCCTTTTCTTTCGTTAGTTCGACTAGCACCAGATGTTATGGATAAATTCGTAAGTCTTCTGATAGCAAAAATATTATAAAAAGTTCTAATATAAAAATTAGAGCTATTTTACTTCAATAAAAACAAATAATAGAAATTTTTGTCGAAAAATAGTTGGATTAAAAAGTGTACGGTAAAAAAAATAATAAAAGGTAAGGAAAAAATGAATTAGAAAAGGATTTAGCTTGTACCAATGTGCCCCGATATAGACTGTATTAATGGGCTCCATACAGTCATTTTGAATAGAACAGGTTTGAAATCCAACACTTCAT
The DNA here is from genome assembly GCA_964019185.1 of Maratus speculifer. Lineage (NCBI taxonomy): Eukaryota > Metazoa > Arthropoda > Arachnida > Araneae > Salticidae > Maratus > Maratus speculifer. The sequence goes on along the minus strand of OZ025294.1, from coordinate 159,540,560 downwards.
AATTTACCTAACAATAAATAATGAGTAATTGATAAAGAGTAGCTTTACTTGCCAGGGAGAGTATTCTTTTTGGTTGAAAATGCTGGAACATTTGTATAAAATCATTTTAATCAACTCAAATTTACTTTTGACCTACAAAAACAATAAATCGCCTATCCCATTTCATCAAACTACTGAATCATGCTAAGATTATCTGTATGTAGTTGTGTACACTAGCATCATCTTTAGGAGCTGTTTTGAAACTTCCTGGAATGACCTTGTGAGCAGTAGAGGGGGTGTATCAATGTGCCCCATATATCAATGTGCACTAGTTCCCCCTACATACCGAATTGTGTTATCTTATACGTGTCAATTAAAAAGACCCGGATAATAATGTTAAGTCTATAGAGGCGTCATTTTCATATATCTTGTTCAAATTTTAATATTTTTGAAAGATTTTTTTTCTATAGGATCGCTGAAGATGGCTAGGCTTAAGGCTGGTTTTTAATTTTTCGATTTTGGTTATGCTTTTTTTATAATAGGGTAGTTTTAATTTTAGAATCGATTCAAACTGGTTCTGAAAATTGAAGCATTTTTTATTTAAATCTGAAACTAAAATTGAAAAAGTAAAAACTTACCATAAAGCTAGCTGTCCTCAGCGATACTATGAAAAAAAAGTCCTTCCGGCAATGCCGGGAGGAAGAAGTAGCTTTCATATGCTTATTTATATATTATTTATTTTAAATTAAGTTGTATTATTCAAACATGCGAAGCTCAAATTAGTGAAACCCGATTTTATAAGATCTTATAATATAATAATATATATATAATAAATAAAAATAAAAATAAAACTAATAAATAAATAATAAATAATAAACTAATAATAAATAAAACATATAATTTTATAAGTTGTTAATATGCGCTTACATTCTGATCTGGTTTGTAACAAGCTTGTCTGTTAATGTTATCAATAAAGGACTTCCAAATTTTGGAAGCTGATCTAAATTTGTCATAAGCGAATACTCCTCTCGTATTTTTTGTCTGGACGAATGAATCTCATAAATTGTGAAAATCCGTTTCTACTCTTAGTTTCGCAAAAAAAAAAAAAAAAAAAAAAAAAAAACGGTCTCCATATTTTTTTTTTTTTTTAACCACAAATAGGATAATTTTAATTTTCTCGCTTCATAGATTCTTCAAGCATACAAAATAACTACAAACCCATATAATTCTTCCATAGTACTTTTCGAATCGTTTCTCTGTAAAAAAAAATTCTGACCTAAAACTCGGTGCAAGATTTTATGTTCTTCATCATTCGATTATCAATTTTGTCTAAATGCATTGCTAATATTATTAAGGATATTTTTCCACTTCCTATTATTAATTAGGCCTGAAATGTCCTTGAATATAGTATGTGATAGAGCATACCAACACAACCATTTCCTAATTATTCCATGCAGTAAGTACTACTGAGAGCAATGTCTTTCTCCTGTCTTTTATCGCTTTCTTTTTGGCTTATTCAATATCTCAACATATTCACAATCGCTGTCTGCGTTTGTGGCTCTTTTGAGAAATTTCATCTTCACTCCCTGAATCTTCACTTTCCAATTCACCTTCTTCCCTTTTTTCAGAATCTCGTATTTCAATTTCAGCTTCTGCTTCTTCAAAGTCTGAAAAATCAAATTTATTTTCCACGCAAGATATGTCAAATTAGCATTACTTGAATCAGAGTCCAAACAGTTTTCATTTATACCAGTAAATGTTTTGAATTATTCGAAAGATTTTTACTTCCTAGAAATCGTTATTGTTACCCAGAATTTACAAAAAATAAACTTTTTTTTAATATAAAAGTATCTTCATACTTTTTTTCCGAGATTGGACATTTCACAGATTACACTTTGTATAGATTGCACTTTTTACAAAGAACATTATCACGTTAGCAGAACAACTGATAATGATTGCGTCCTGATTATATTTATCAATTACTGTTGTACCACGTTTGGTAGAAACCTGGAGCAAAGTGCGCATTGGCAAAAAAAGTGGTCCATGTCGAAAATGGGGATGTCTGTCTGCATCACCTAGGGATGAGTTTACATGTATTAATTGCCAAAGCTGTGATTTTGACGGGTTCTGTTATATATAGGTAATACTGATTATGGAAATTAAAGTTTGTGAGTGGAAATTGAATAGGAATATTTAACTATTGTTATATTTCATTAATAGTCGTATCATAAAAGTCTTGAACAATACATAAATTATACCAAATTTTTAAGCATGAAATTTGAAAACCGTTAAAATGACGGTCTTGCTACTTCTAGTGTTAAGCTTCGCGCCCAACAAATGTAGGCTATCCTTTTAAAAATTCAGATTGGTGGATTGCCAACACCTTTTTAATGTAGAAATATTGGCCTTATTTAATGTCACATTAAATTATATGAGAATAATTCAAATTACGCTACTTAAAACAACTGGTGTGAATGAAGCAATTTGAATAAAAAGAATTAGTCTACACTTTTCTTGAACAAAAAGAAGTAGTCTTCACTTTTCTTGAATGTGACGGGGGTGTGAATAAAGGAATTAAAAGAAATTGCAAAATCTTCTTACTTTCTGATTTTGTAGGTTTCTTCATTGTTCCTCTAAAATAAAAATAACAAGAATTCTCATTTGAAATATAACAATTAGAAAAAAGCACATAGACATGATTTGAAAGAATAAATTAAATGTAACTAAAGAAAATTAATTATAAAATATCTTACTTGTTTATCTTTTACAATACTACTTCTCTGTTTTATGTCTCTTAGAAAAAAATTAAAAATATAATATTTTTGTTAAATATAAAAAACTGCAGACTAAAAAATGATTTCTATTTTCTTTCCTCACATTTATTAAACTGTTGCGCGTTTTTTCAAAAAGGTAATCTGATGCGTTTTTCAGGACCCTCATTTATATATAATTAGCCTTATTCGACATTCTTTCAAATGCTATAATGATCAGTCTTCAACGATTTTATAGTTCAAATAAAATTCTACTCCATCTTTTAAGAGCTTTTTGTTCAATGAGACTTATAAGAACACTTAAATCTTTTGAAAAAGAGTTTTAAACCGATGAGAGCTTTCAATGTTACTTATTCACGCACTCAAGATGAATTTAAAGCATTTGAAGTTAAAAAAGAAAGAAGGAGCGCTTTTTTGTAAAATGTACCAAAATATCAGTTTTTATAATATTTTTAAAAAAATGAAAAAAAAAAGAAAACAAAACTACAAAAATCATCTGAAATCGTATCAAGAAGTCGTAAAGAATTAAAAGTCAAATTTTATGAAAACAAGAATTTTTTTTTTCAACTGAATGAAAATAAGTCCAGGAATTGAGTCGAAACAAATTCTATCCAAGATTAGTGGATTTGGCGAAAGTTGGGGACATAAGTGAAGACATTCTGATGATAGTTGGTTAGCTTCACGGTGATCTCTTTCATAAATTTAGTGTCGAGGAAGACTGGGAATTCTCTATTACCTAATTTTGTTATAATAAATACATTTTTTTTCATTAAAAAAAAAATAATAATTCGATTCTTAACACAAAAATACATGAGAACACCAGAAGCCAATAAGTATAAATGATAAAATTGGAATAAAAAAGACGAATTAAATGCACAGATGACTTGGAAATATGCTTTTTTCTTTTCGGATAATGAACTATAAGTGATTTTCTAATATCTGCTGAGTTCTAGAAATCAGCCACTTTTACCGAATAAGAATCAATTTTGATTGATTACAAATTTAATGAAATTGCACTCTATTTTTTTTCAACATTTATTGAAATAAGATTTCAAAGAGTACAATAAAACAAGCAGCAGTTTCCTATTTTAGTTCAGTCAAATATTATTTGATGTTCAATTTTAACGTCAATTATCTTTGAATTCAATTTACTCCAAATCAATTTTTTGACAGTTCTACGTTTTGGCTTCTGAGTTACTCATATAGAATAGCAATTTTTTTACTCAAGTACAGACAGGAAAGACTTTTCAAACTCTGTCACATACTGCCTTTTTTGTTAATAATCGTTGTTTTACGCATTTCATAGTATTAAGGATAATTAATGTATTGTAAATAATATTCTTTCTTTATACTTTTTTAAATTTTAGAAAATAATATTCGATCTATTAAAAGTTTACACTCGTCACTCAAAGAGACCCGGATGATTAAGTCTATGGGAGCGTTATTTTCAAATAATCTTGCTCAAATTTTAATACTTTTGAACGATTTTTTTTTTTTTTTGTTTGCATAATATTGCTAAGGACGGCTAATTTTAAGGTTAGTTCTTACTTTTTCAATTTTGGAGAAGGACTTTTTCAATTTTGGATTTCAAAGCGACTTGATAATTAAGTCTATGGGAGCGTTATTTTCAAATAATCTTGCTCAAATTTTAATACTTTTGAACGATTTTTTTTTTTTTTTTTTTTTTTTTGCATAATATTGCTAAGGACGGCTAATTTTAAGGCCAGTTCTTACTTTTTCAATTTTGGATTCAGATTTATTTTAAAAAATTGCTTTAACTTTTGGAACTGGTTTGAACTAGTTTTGAAATTGAAACTTTCTTACTATAACAAAAATTGAAAAGTTTAAAACTAGCTTTTACATAACAATACTCTAAGGCACCATCTCTATATATTTATGTGTCGAATTTTCAATTTTATATTTCTAATCTGAAAAAATATCGTTAAGAATCATTTTGGAAAAAAAATTCTTAATAATTATTACAGACTATAGCATTTTATGAACTTTACCGGATAAATCGAACGTGGTCATCACTTACGATCTACATACTGTTCAATGTATGGAACTCTACTAGTAATATAAAAATAACAGTTTAAATTTAGACGATGATAAATAATACAAGTTAACAGAATGCATTTACGGAAAAAGATAAAATCCAAATTAAAATAACAACAATAAAGAAAAAACTTCTTTCTTGTATCATGAAAATCGAAGAAAGATGTATTTCCATCGAAAGGAAATGCTGAATTATTTCCCTTAATTCTTGTTCTTAATTTTTACTACATCAATCTGTAAAATTACAAAAAATAGCAAAAAGCAAGGTATCCTGGTGTAATAACGCCAAGTACTAACTATGCCTAGTTATGAAGATAACGGGGAAAATGGCGTTACGGATTCTTCGCTGAAAGGCTCTGAGTCACCGAGTCACAAAAAACTTCTGAAAAATGATTTGTTACATTTGTAGACCTTATCACTGGAATTAGTACGTAATTGTTAACGCACGATCTAAAATTTTATAGGTAAGTTCTGTGATGTGGAGGCTATATATTTATTAGGAAATACTTTGTTTACTACATAAAATTTGTAGTGTATTTCACGCACTTTCAAAAATTTGTGTGATATTTTGGATATATTTTCGAGATAGCGCTTAAAATATACTGCTTAAAATGTATACTGGGGTAATAACGCCATCCACTCATGTTATTATTCCAGTTGATTCTTTTTATGGCAAAATTACATTTTTTCTGTAAGAGAGACATTTATCATTGTTAAAAACAAAAAAGGATAAAGCGAAATTTTAGTGTCCTATTGTTATTAATACTGCTAACTTTTTGATATCAGAAGAAAAAAATATGAAATTATTATTACTACATCCTAATGTCAAAATTAGTAATTTTAAGTAAAAGCAGTTTGTCAGTTTTTAGAGTTGAAAAAAATGAATCTTTAGAATTGGACAATTTATATGCTATTATTTCATTTTGTTTTATAGTTTTGTTTGCATGGCATTATTATTCAAGTAGGGGGCTAATAATGCCAAATAGAATTGTTCAAGTAATCACACCACTACATTTTATGGATACATATTTGCTAAAATATTCTTTCTTGTATACATAGTCAGTACGTTGCTGTATCAAATCCTTTGTTCTTTTGGGAAAAAAATCTAGAACAAAATCGTGAAAATTGTGGAACCTTAACGTGGCATCAATACTCCGGATACGTCATAAGAAAAAGATTTCAAATAGAAAATATAATAATTGTTTAAAAAAATGTATTACCTGTATCTTTTAAACAATCTGAATTACATGTTTCTAAGTAGTTTATATATAAAAATTTTAATCGCTCACTTTATGCTTACATGTAAAAAAATAAAACAAATATCAAAGAACAAAAGTTAAACAAAGAACAAAAACTCTTAAACTTGAAGTCAATATGCAAAGAGATACATTTGGGATTTAAACCAATATATTCCTTTGCAAATAGTTATTGCTATTATTAGATATAATGTAATTTTAACATCATAACCCATAATCTAATGTATTTTATTTAGTGAATACTTTGTAGTGAAAAATGTTTCATTACGCTTCGGGCTCTTGGTCATCCTTTAAAATTGAAATTTAGCGAAACAATCACTCTTACCTGAAGTTATGGATGTTACTTCCGTTTTTCAATCGATTATCAGTTTTAGCTCGTTGGAAAATGAATTATGAATATGTCCACATTTTCGGAGATTGAATTCATCTAATTCCATATTTAAGGTTAATTATAGATTTTCACTCGTACATAAATTTATGTGCTATTTAACCGCTAAGTTTATATTAAAATTGATGTGATTAGTTATGATAAATATGAACTTTAAAAACATTATTTTTAGATTATGTCAGTACTATATAGTAATAATTAAGTTTATATTTAAGAGGATTATTTCAAACTACTAATAAAACTTTGTGCTGCATAAATTACTAATTTTGGGATTCAAAATAAATTTTGATTAATGTATATAGTTAGATAAATATTTTCTTTTTATAGAAATTGTTAAATTTATTTTATTTATTTTTACTTTATTTTAAAGTATTTTTTTCTGTGATTTCCAACATTTCCTATGGAAAATATGCAGATTTTATGAATTATCTTTTCACAATAATATATATGGGATATGAATAATTTAATTTCTGCTTGAAATTTATTCTGCAAATTTTCTGTAGTCGCAAGTAATACCAAGTTATTTAATATCTGAAAATCTGAAACTTAAGAAAACAACGGACTCGCTGTAGTATGTTCGATAATGATGATGGCAGCTAGACACAAACTAGGAATTGTACGTAAAGCGTAACAAATGAGTTGCGTTCGTTCTATAATGAATTTTATAAATATATTTATAGCTTGATTCCTTAGATGTTCAACGATTATGCGAAAATTCATTAATACAAAATTTGATGCGACTGTATATCTTCAATTCAGTGATACGAAAATAATAGGACTTTATCTTAAATAGAACCTGATCAACATGGCAAACCTAGAATCATTACGTATCTTGAGCAGTGATAAAATGTTTAACTCATTCGTAAACCACTTTTAAGCTTTTTTCATTCATACTCTGTAACTCTTACAAAATCTGTTGTGTCACCCTGTCTATTATTATTTCGATCTATAGCATTTATACACACTACGTATTATGCAAAAACGAAACTTATCTTAAAAACTCATATCACAACTAAAAATGTTCTCCCAGCAAAAACTGTAACATACAGTATTTATTGTACAGTATAGTATTCGAAATATTTTGTGAGTCCCTGTGAATACTCTTAGCGTTTCTATTACACAGGAAATAATTTCTAATAAAAATCAGCAGTGTATATCTATTTCATCACACATGAAATAATTTCACATGCGTGAAATACGAAATGTAATACGAAATATGGAAAACAATGTTTTCCATATTACCATTATGTAACGGAATTATTTTGTGTAGCGCTGGATATGAATAGTAAACAGTTTTAGCACCATATATTCTACAGAATGTATATTTTAGTAGACTTCAGTAAATACATATCAATTTTATCCTGTCTGAAAGTCTGTAACACAATAAAAATGAACTTGAAATAATTTTTTTTCTATTAACAAACCATACATCCGATTTCCGTAAAATTTTAAATGATTTGACAAAATTATGCAACAATTATATATATTTTATATTTCAAATGATTGGTTTGGATATTTTTTGCTCTGTTATATGAGAATATATTCATAAACAGACAGACGGACTTAAAGACGATTATAGGTGCTCCGAATTTACATAAGTACGAAGTATCTAAAAAGCGGTTAGTTTATGAGCATACATGATGTTCCACCGACTGAAATTCAACGTCAAACTTTTGAAGTTTACTTTGGTCAATTCATGTGTGAATTCATGATACGAAAAAGGGTCTGAAAGAGTTCCAAAAGTTGAAAGAGTCTTTTTGACAGTGTGCCGTGTGCAAAAGTCTCTCCCGATTAAATATAAAATTAGGTTATCTAGTATTCAAAAACAATTACTCATCAATTTCTTTGAAATATTATTTCACTTTCACAAGCATTTAACATACGTTAATATGAATTTATTTCTATTATTAGTAGCAAAAAGCCATGCTTTGCTTGGATTCGTGAAGAGTTATTTCATAAGATAAATATTTGAAAATAACAATATTTTATTATATTATTTATGTAGCTTTATTCAAAAAACTTTATTTTTCATGTTTTGGCACATTTTAATTTTAGAAATAAAAATTCAACCAAATAACTAAGAATTTCCTAGGAATATTTTATTTATAATACAAGACAAGTATAAACAAAAATATTTTTGAAGCAAAATTTTACAAAATAGTTTTAAATTTTCAACTAAAAGCTCATTTAAAGATGTTTTTACATTTTCTAATAGCCTCTGGTGTTTTCTGAGTGGTTTGAAATAGGTATGCTTCCAATCTTTGATTACTCACATCAGATAATCTTTGATAGCAATCTTAGAATAATATCTTCAGATAGATCTTGAAGAAAGTTATTTTTTCAAAATCCTATTTTCTGGAAAAACATTTGGAATCTGCTATCGTTGATACTAAGAATTATTAATTGCATTTTTTTTTATTCTAATATCTTCTTTTTCCCTGCATGTTAGCATATGAGAATTTTTGATATTGAAGGATCTCTCGTAAAGAAATTTTCTGTTGAATGCTAAATCTCAAAGTATTTTCACTGTCAAAAATGCTAAGTATGTTAAGCCAACTGACGTATTTTTATCCTTAATATCTACAGCTGCTTTATCTATTATTAAAGTATGGGATTTATGATTGTAACAGCAAAAGCTAACTGCAGAAGATATAGTTTTCTTGAGCAATTTATATTTCCATTTTTCCTGAATTTAATTATTGGTGGAATCGGAACGCAGCCATTCTGACAAGTAGAATGCCTGTAGTTTTAAAATTTAACCAATATTATTCGCGTCATCTGATCTGGAGACCGACGATTTTCTTCATAAATAATATCTGCAACATAGCCTAAAGCCCCGTTTACTAAACCTTTTTCGAACCACAAATTAAAACGTAACATAACTTTAGACCCAATCGATGGGTGGTTCAAGACAATGGTTCAAATCCATTTGTCATTTCAGAATCGGCGTACTTTCTTTAGTCCAGTTATGAAGAGCTTGAATCACAATCCAAGAGCCGACCGCGAAAAACCCTAAGCCATCGAGCACAAGAAAAAATCCTTTATATTATGGAACAATGGTCATAGGGGAATCTAATGATCCATGTCTGCTGGAAGTGAAGTGATGCATAAGCCAAAAATTAATACACCATTAGTGGTTGCTTCGTAGTCTATCCTTATGTTTGCCGTACAATCATAAGTATTACAAGAAGGAAAAATGGATGCAGGATAACATACTGCTAAGTCTACGAGTCAACCACTAGTGGTATTAATTTTTGACTTATACACCACTTTACTTCCGGCAAACATGGATCATTAGATTCCCCTATGACTACTCTTCCATAATGTAAGGGATTTTTCTTGTGCTCGATGACTTAGAGTTTTATGCTGTCGGCTCTTGGACTATCATGTTTGACAGAGTTCTTTTAACTTTTCATTTATTTGAAGAATTTAAGAATTAATTTTGTTTATTTACAATTCTTTTGCTGCCACTTTACAAAAAATATATAATATAGTGCTTTTAAAATGGGTAAGTATCGCTTGTGTAAATGATTTTGGCGGAATAATGATAATATATTTTATTGATTTAATTAGTCATAATTCCATCTATAATTATTAACGCGATGATTTTTTTTTTTATCTCCGGAAAATGTACTTGTTTAATTTTTTATTTATTTGCAAAAATGCGCCTGCAGTGGAAAACAATTTTAAAAATATAATTAAAATAATAATTTTTTAAAGTTTATTTTGAGAAAAAATAACATTGTGTAAATCTACGGATTGTTATTTACTTTTATGTTTAATTTCTAGTCAATATACTGAATAGTTTTTTTTTTTTTTTTTGTAAAGTATACGACAAAATGTAATTTGTGTATCCTAGCAGAGGATCCGCTTTGCTCATCCTAACAAGATGCAATTTTATATATATAAAAAATTAACTATTTCAATTAGTTCATCTTAGTAAACCATCTATAATTATATTGTAGTTCACTATAATGAAACATCACAAAAAATTTTGAAAAAAAATACACTCTTAAAACTTCTTTTAAAAAATGCTATCATTTATGATTTTCTATATTACATTTTCACCAGATTGTGTTTTTTAAAATTCATCAAGTGAAATTAATTAACATACCTCATCATATTTTTTATTATTATTACTTTTTTTTGCATTATACATGGAAACTGAAGGTAGGTGATTTACATATTAATACTGATATACATGCATTTTACCCACTGTTATCAGAATACAAGCCATTCATTTATACTAATCTAAGAATAATATTATATTTTAATTATTGACGATGTAAAGTTTAATAGAATACTTACATCTTCTTCCAATTTCTCCGATATCTTAAAATACAGATGTAGCGATAGATATGTAAAAAGTATTTTAAATACTAATTCCTTAAAATATATTTATGGGAACATTATATAAAATGGTTAATATTCTTTAATTGAAGGAAAACATAATGTTGTTGCTTTTTTTCTTTTTTTTAAATAACTATGGGGTAAATCCGAGCTTCCCGGATAACAGAGTATGAGTGAAAACGATCATTTGTATTATTTCTGATATCAATATTAAAGTAGAGTTAATACAAAAAATAGAGTCACTTGGCGTAAGCCAAGCCTTCAGAGAGAATTATAAAATTATACCCAAAGATATGAAGCGATGCGAACCTACTTGTGATGAGTCATGTGTGGACATAATTTGCCACAAAGCAAAACGATCCTCATACTGAAATTACTTTGTTTTTTTTTTTCTTTTGGATTCCACGACGGAGTTTATAACGGTGACGTTAATGTGAAAATGGTGTTTATGCAGTATTTAGCACACCGGATAGCAGATTTCTATGAAAATGATGTATTGAAACTGGTTGATAAAAAATATTTAATAGGCGGGAATTATGCTGAAAAGTAGATTAAGGCGCATGCTTTCATATAAAAATAAAATTGATAATAAATGGTCTTGTTTTTTACTTTTAATGTCAATACAATAGTTGCTTAAAAAGTATGAAGATGTGTCTTGTGTGAAGATTGTATTCCAGAAGCTGAATGATCAGGTGCACTGATTAATGCGTATACAGGAATTTTTCAATTCCATTTGAGAACATATAGAAGAAATATGCATTTAAAGTTTAATTTTAAACTCTTAAAATTATTGTTCGTTTTGGAAAAAAAATATTATTTTAAAATATTGTTTGGAGTTATTTTGTGCAGTTTTTCTATAAATAACAACACATCATTTTTCTTTAATTTGACTATTCTAATATTTTATTTATTCTGACAGTATGGTATTATAAAAATATTATTTCTAACAAAACAAAGAAGCCAAAATACCACCTACTATTAATATTTATAGTTTCATTTAAATGCCAATTCATCAAATCATATCTATTATTAATCTTTAAACTAATGAAATAAATTAATTAAACGTTCAAACACCAGCAATCAATTTTTTTCAAGATAAATATGCTTTTAAATTACAGGAAATATAATCAATATTACCTCATTAAACTTTTCAAAGCGAATTTTTGCCTTTAGAAATTTAAATTATGCCAAATCTATTGAGATAACAGTATACGGTTTTTGTTATCTTATATCTTTACATTTTATTTCAAAAGACCATTTATAACTGGTGAAAAGGCAATTGAAACATTTTATCTAAAATTGTCGCAGATTGATATTCTCTCATTCGCCTTATCAAGACTTCTATTGATTACCTTTATTCAGAGTCACATATCCTTATAAAAGCATTCAAAAGAAAAACAGCTGAACTTAAATTCTTTATTTAATTTCATAAATATTTTGAATTGTGCTTTATTTTAACAGAATAGAAATTTTGTCGTTTCTAACTGAAACTGCAACGGATGAAATGGAATTTATGTTGCTAAGAGACATTTTAATTTAAAAATAATGTATCTCGGATTAGCTTTTGTTCGAAAATTCTAAATTGATTGAAACAAAAACTATAATTAAAGAAATAACAACGTGCAGATTTTATTCAATTTTCTAATAAGGGAAAACAGAGTAGAAAAGTATGTAAACCAAGTTTCGAACCTGTGTTTTTTGATCACCGCATTTTATTTATTTTTTCAGTGCGTATTTCATCGTTTAAATTATTATATATAGTTTAATTGAGCTTCATTAGTTTCAAATCATGATTGACGCAGGAATGTGGTAAACGAAATTATCACATGTTGCTGATTTATCTACACGTAAGATTGAAGGGTGGCTAGGAACAGGCTAGATATGTCGTCTAGGTGGCTTAGTTTGCAGAGGATAGATACGTTGAACCAAAGACCCAGACTCGAATCTTAGTCTGGCATTTTTACTCAATTGGCTTTATGCCTTATGAATAAAACTGCACGTTATTTAATTCAGATTTATTATTTCTCGGGCGTATTTAGTCTTTTCAAATATTAATTATATATAAACAAAAAAAAAAAAAAAAAAGACTTCCCTTAAGGAACTTTAGTGTTAAGAGCACGGATAAAATGAGAAACTCGTTAAACTAAGCAATTTGCATGTTAAGAATGGTTAATGATTTAAACTATATTAAGATTTTCACGTTTTTATAAGCTACAAAAGCAGGTAATCAGCTAATCGTAGCATTGTCTGGAGTCATCTTTTTAAAATTTTTCTATAAATAAAGACAGATTACTATTCTTTTATTTAACTCTTCCAATATTTTATTTCTGCTGTTATAATGCTTTATAAAAATAATATTATTTTTTACAAAACAAAGTAACGAAAATACCACGTATTATTGTTATTTATACTTTCATTTAAAAAGCAATTCAACAATTTGTAGATATTATTAATCTTTACATTAAGAAAATAAATTAATTAAAAGTTAAAATACCAGCAATTTTTATTTTTTCTGGATAAAAATACATTTAAATTACAAAAAATATAATCAGTATTACATCGTTAAACTTTTCAAAGCGGATTTTTGCTTTTACAAATTTAAACTTTGCCATATGCATTGAGATAATAATATACCATTTTTGTTATCTTATATCTTTTTATTTTATTTTAAAAGACCATTTATAATTGATGAAAAGGCAATTGAAACATTTTATCTAAATGTATCTCAGACTGATATTCACTTATCTGCTTTATTGCGACTTCTATTGATTACCTTTTTTCAGAGTTACATATCCTTATAAAAGCATTCAAAAGAAAAATAGCTTAATTTACATTCTTTATGCAATTTCATAAATATTTTAAATTGTGATTTATTTTAATAGATTTTGAATTTTCTTGTTTCTAAGTGAAGCGGCAACGGATCAAACCTTTTTTATGTAATTGACATTTACGATACAACTTATGTAGCTAGCTTTAGCTTTTGTTCGAGATTTTTACTTTGTTGAAACAAAATTTATCATTAAAGAGTCAAATATTAAAAATGTGAAGTTTTATTGACATTGCTGATAAGTCGTAAAACCAACAGAGTGAAAAAGTATACATACCAAGTTTCGAACCTGGGCTTTTTCATGACCGCATTTTACTTTTATTCGAGACGCATTTTGTCATTTAAATTATTCTATATTTTTTAATCGATGCTACTTTAATTTCGAAATATATTTGACGCAGGATTTCAGTAAATGAAATTACCACACATTTCAGGTTTACCTACATATAAGATTGCAGGGGTGCCAAACTTGATGTGTCATGTAGGTATCTAAGTTGGCAAAGGAGTGATGCGTTGAACCAAAGATTCAAGTTCGAATCTTGGTCTTCTAATTTTACTCTGTTGGCTTTACACCTTGTTATCAATGTGAATGAAATTTTAAGTTATCAAATTCAGATTTACTAGTTGCCGGGCGTATTTTTCCTCTTCGATTATTATATGTATATAAATGAAGAAATTTAGACAAATCTATATTTAAAGAAATATAAACGAATTCGTTTATTAAGAGCGCGGCTAAAACGCGAAACAGGTTAAATTAAGCAATTTATAAGTCAAAAATGGTTAATGATTTAAATTATATTAAGATTTTAACGTTTTTACAAGTATAAAAGAAGGTGAACAGCTCAACAACATGAACAGGAAAAAATCTATGATTGAATCAAAGTGGAATAAATTTTGTTGTTTTTCCTTTAGAATACAAGTATATGAACCTTAATTGATAACTATATCATAATAATTGATCTTTATTACATATTACTGTTTACATATACGATTAAAGTTTAATTTTATTAATTTCTACAGCTGAGTTTTATAGTATTTTGTTTACTTTAGGTTAAGAGTTAGACTTACCAATATAAGGTGCATTTTCTTCATTGTAACTAATTTTGTATATTTATTCTAAATAAATGAAACAGCTCCTAATTAAACGTTTTCTTTCGTTGAAATTCTCTAGTTCTACCTCGTATAAAAAAATAAAGTTTTTTATTGGACAACAAGGTAGAGTTTGGCTGTAAGATATCAAACGCTGAATCCATATTTTAAAATTTATATCTTATGTATAGGGACGTATTCCATGGTACATATTTTTTCAATTTTTTTTTTATTTTGGCAACAGTTGCATATAATCTTTTCAATATGTTCGTTTGATGCATCTTTTAAAGTGTATAGTTAGTGGTGGTATGTTTTTTCATTTTTTATTCAATTTAATTTTGAATTATATTTTAATCTGGATGTTTTTACCTATTTTACTAGGTTTATGTATGTTGTTAGCCCCAAATTCGTATTGTGTCTGCTTTTAAATTTTAAATAAAAGTTAAAAGAACTTAAAGTTTTAGTTATAAATTATTTAGATAAAAAAGCAAATTTTAATTAAACATTAACTTTTATAAACAAAATTTGCAAAAAAAGATTTTCCTTTTTAATATAGCAAGGCACAGCATAGTTATTTGAGAAAACTTTTGGACAAAATGTATTTTTCATTATGCTTTGCTACTTCTGTCATACTAAGAAAACTGGAAATTGTATATCTACAAACACCCCCCCCCCCCAAAATACTGAATTAAAAGTAAAATCTTTTGTAATTTATACAATTAGCGAGCTTTAATCTTTTATCATTAAAGATCTTTTGTTTTTATTAAATATGTTAATATTTCCAGTTCATTAGTTTTAGAGTACTTAAGATTAGCATAAGACAATTATAATTTTATAACATTTAAGTAAATTAGAATAATGATACATAATTAAAAGAAGAAATGTAAACATTTACATTTTTTTAGAAGCATTTTAATAAAAGACAGAATAAGATAGAGATAGAAGAATTTTGTAGAAGCTTTTTAATAAAAGAAATAAAATAAACACTCAAAATACAATGTAGGAGTCCTATCATTAAAATTACATTTAAGCTTTTATAACAAACCTATAAAACTTTTTAATATATTTAATGGTTATATGATTTTTAATATTCCAATGTAAATTAACTGCATTGCATATTGTTTACTTAATTAAATGTTTTTCAGTTTACACGTTTATATACTGCGCATTAATGAATAAATAAAAATATATAAATTTTAAATTTTAAATTTAAAGAAAGACTCTTGATGTTGGTTTAGATTCCAAATCAAAAACAAAATGCTCTGGTAGATTTTAAAAACAATAAATAAAAAATGATAATCCTTTAATAATATCGGCTTATGAGAAAAAATAAAAGGTAAAATTTCTCGGTTTAAAAGGAGAAATATACCGTTAAGATATTTTATTAACGATTCATCAATTTTAAGTTTAATATACATAAAAAATACCATTTTTGTTTTTCTCTTCAATTAATTCAAATAAAATATCAATTTATGAAAGTCTATTTGATGATTTAATTTTATAACAACCTCGTGGCTTTGTAAATGTATTTCTTTTATAAGGAAACATACAAATGAAAAAAGCGTATAGATCATTAAAAATAATTATAAAAATTTATATAAACGCTTAAAAAATAACCCCATTAAATACTACTTTCTTTTTCCTTACTCAATTTTCATATTCACTAATCAGATATTCAAGAAAATTGAAAAACCGGATATTACTCCAGGCATCCATTAAGGGGTTCCG
The DNA here is from genome assembly GCA_964019185.1 of Maratus speculifer. Classification (NCBI taxonomy): domain Eukaryota; kingdom Metazoa; phylum Arthropoda; class Arachnida; order Araneae; family Salticidae; genus Maratus; species Maratus speculifer. Next base: position 159,524,117 of record OZ025294.1, on the reverse strand, counting down.
GAACACATTTCAATAATAATTTATATTTAAGTTTTTTGCGATGGCTAACCATATCATTAGAAAAGGAAACATCTTGATAAAAGTTATAAGACTTTAAAAGAAAAATTTTTAATTTAAAATTTATTAAAAAAGGGGGCACATTTGCATCATTATAATTTTAAATATTATTTATAGAATTCCAATTTTTTATTATATAAAAAGCAGAAATACATAAGCTTCAGTGTTGATTCAGCATTTTTTTAAATATTAATTCAAATGCAAATTACAAAATTTTAAAGTAAAAAATTGAGAAAAAAATTATGTAACTTTAAAAAAATATATCATAATTTTAAAAGTAAATACTTTTTTCAAATTTGCTGAATCAAGATTAAAGTAAAACATTTGAAATAGACCTGTTTCAAGTTTGAAACATCTATCTTAATAGTTTCTTGATTTATAGAAATTTAAATAGGGGAAATTGTGTACTAACCCATAAAGAAGAAAAACGCATATTTAAAAAAGTCGTTTCCATAACAACCTTTGCTTGAGAGCCAGATTTTGAAAAAAAAAAAAACAAAACATAGCAATTGATAATTCCTGTTCCAATTAAAATCGAAACATGATTTAAACGTCATTTTAAGCAAAAATTTTTTCTAATGCAGTAATTTTCTTTCTTTCTTTCTTTTTTTAAAATTTGATTCTTGTATTCCGGATCCAGTAAAACAGCAAATCGCTTTTAATAATAATAATAACAATAATTTAAAAAAAAATAAAAATAATACATACTAAAACTCTTTTTACTTCCTATTTAAAATCCTCTTTACCTCAATATCAGAATGATTTTTTAAAGGAATAATAGATCACTTTATCGGAAGCGTTTATTAAAATTTAGTTAAGTTTTACCTTCGATTATTCGAAAGCTTATTTAAGCTTATGCTTAAAGATTTTAAATTTCCCTCCAAGAAATAATAAATTGAAATATCATTTAGGGAAACGGTCTACTTACTTTCAGTTTATTAAGCAAACACCGTATGGCTATGAAAATTTGCTCTTGATACGAAAAAAAAAAACTTACATCGCAAGTAAGGCTGAGGTTTATATAGATTTTAAGCAACTTTAAAATTTATTAATAAAAAATTTTATAAAGTCAAAAGAAATCTTTTGCTAAATTGAATAATATTTTTCTCTAATGTACACAATGTTTACACAATTTTTTTATAATTTATACAACATAAAAAAACCTAATATTTGAGGAAAGAGAAAGCATCTTGAGTATATTGCTGTAGGATTTAATCATGAACGAAAAAGCTTTGATTAATTAAAAACTAATTAAATAAGCAAATAAAATTACTCGAAAATTACATCGATTGATAAAATGAAATGTTAAAGATAGCTTTGGGTCCCGTTATTAATGATTCATTAAAATTTAATTGAAATTTACTTTTAGTACATGCAAGCATGAATTTTTTTTATTTTTCCCTTCTAATGACATCTTTGTTTCTGGAGACCATTATTTGATTTGTTAATAATGTTATTCTGCCTAAATGAATAATATTTGTTGCATTTTTAATCTGTAATAATAATAATAAATTGTTTTAGTATTAACTGTGAGTGTAGTAAACTATTGTTGTTAATTTAACTATTATCATGCATATACATTACATTATTTTTTTTATCATACTAGGGAGCTTTGCCCTCTAAAAACTACCCTCGTTCAGATACCGAAGAGTCTAAAAGCAGCTAAATTCATTGGTTTTAGAAAAAAATTGAAGTATAATTTTAAAAAGAAAAACAATGGTGATTTACCTGCAAACGGGTTTCCATTAATTTTTCATTGGCTGGAGATTTTTAAGCACCAAATCAATTGTTATATCGAGGTATAAAGACTATTTTCGCAACTCGTTTAAAATAGTACAAAACAAGGAACTGAAGAAATTTCGCATCTTATCCAGGTAATTTTACACAGATTTCTTTTTCAAGGGACCCCATATTGAATATTTTGCAATAGTTCTATCTTAGAAACTAATGCATGGATTTTCAGCAAACTTCAAATTCAATTAGAAATTGACATGCGTTTGCTTACTAGATTTGGTGTAAAGAACCTAAGCGGTGGTGTTTCTTTACTGCATCTTTCAGGAGTTATTAACATATATAAGGTAGAAGAAAGATTTGGGATTGCCCCAATCTGACTAGATTTTTTTTTTAATATTTTCAATAAAATAGTATTCTATATCTAAATATATATATATATATATATATATGAAGACCATGTGTAAGCCGAAAACGTTTTCATTCAAAAACAGTGAAACAAATTGTATTGCTCTTTCTAATAACGAAACTTTATTTACTGATACTTTATCATGTAACTCATATCAGTAAAGTAAATATGTTTTGAAATAGAATCAATGCAAAAATCGTAAATAAATGTGGATCTTCTATCCAGATTTATACTTATCAGCCACTTATTTAAAGCTTTACTCCAAAACTAAAGAATACTAATTTATATCAACGATTAACTGAACCTGAAGTTTTATGAAAATTCATGCATCAGTTTCTGAGATAGAACCTCCTGCTTTACATTCTTAGATAGAGTTATCGCGATAATCATGAATAATGCTGCATAGAAGCGTCGCCTGTTGGGTGATTTACACCAAAATACAATCAGCAATATATTATATCAAGAACTAAAGAAATCTGAAGTTTTTTGAAAATCCATCAATTTGTTCTTGAGATATTGCTATTGTAATAATCGTGAAAAAAACAGCATAGTAGTGCCATCTGTTGGGTGATGTGAACTTAAACCTAATCAGCTCTAGTTTATACTAAGGTCTAATTGAATTTAAAATTTTGTGAATTCTTATACGTAAGTTCTTAAGGAAGGGAGCTGACGTCACATACAGAGTGACAGACAGACTAACAAATAATCATTTTGTAAAAACATGTTTTTGGAATTTTCTGATCCCTAAAACTTGTAGATTTGTAGGAAATCGGAATTCAAAAGTTTGTATGAATTCAATCTCCTTATAAAGACAAAAGAAAGAAAAAAAATGCCATTGCTTTTTTAAAATGCTACAGATGAAACCAAAACTAAATTAATTTAAATTTCCCCCAAAATGATAGTAGCATTTTCGCATTAAACTAACTATCATTGCTTAAAGATGTTTATTTATTTTTTTTTTATTCCACATTACATAAATGTTTTTATTTTGAAAGACATAAAATGTAATTTATAGCATTTTAAACTTTTTTATGCGTATTATCTTTGTCTTATGCACTTCAATTTAGCTCTTATTCTTTCGGTTAGTTTGAGCCGCATAGAAACATAAAATAAATGAACTAAAATAATGTTTCATTACTTTTATTTAACCTGAAAATAGTAAAATGATAAAATGACTTGCTATTTTGAGAACTGCTTTGTGTTTTAGATATTGGAAGATTAAAAAAAATATTACGATTTCAGAAACTTGCAACGAATACATACAGACGGAAAATTATCGATATATCTTGTATATAAAGAACTTTATGAAACTTTGCAAAATCCAAAGATATGTTTAAATGTATTGAAATCTGTAGAAACTTGAAAAGTCCTCATATAAAATTGTTCATCGTATAGTGGGTGGTTATGTAATAAATTATAAGTAGCTATATTAAATATAATAATTTTAAAGTTAATTTATCTATTTCAAACTATCTGTAGCTTGAAAAAAAGGTTAAAAAATAAAGTAAAATTACTATTATTACTATTTAAAAAGTGGGAAAAAAATAAAACTATAATAAAATATAACATTGAGTAATGCCAGTAAATAATACTCAAAGGTGTATAGTATAATACATAATAATTTAAAAAAAAGTTAAAAGGAACAATTTCGACACTAAACGCAACAGCATATGTGATGAAGAGTATCAAAATACACTGTTAACAAATACAAATGTTAGGTTGTAGAAATCTGTATATTTACTGAAATTCTATGTGTACACTAAACAAAAAAGACGTAAATCTACAAATCTAGTTTTTTTTTTAAAGCTACAGAAATGTGTAGCTTGACAAAAGAGTCTACGAAAATTACAATAATCTTACTAATTTTTTTTCTGTAACGGTTAAGTTGCATAAAAAGCTCTGGGTATTCAAGATATTCCTATACTTAATAACCATATTTATTTTTTATTTACAGTACATAAGCATATATGTTACATGAATTTTTGTTTTTGCTGTTACATAAAATATTCTCGTATTACCAATTTCATAAAAAGCAATATAGTGACTTTACAGATTTGTTTTACAGTATAGAGGCTTTAAATAGCAATAAAACCACACGACACATCATTTTATAGAAGGTGTGGCGGATTTTCTTAATATAACCCTTGACCACAATTTTCATATCCGCAATCTTCAATTCCTTCCCCCCCCCCCCATATTTCATAATTTTTCTTACTGTCCCATGCGCACAAAAATGGTATTTATCTATAAATCGAACCTTACATAGAGCAAAATGATCAACCTCCATTCATGTTAAAATCGTTAACAATCAGTGCCTATAACAATAACAATAACATAGCAATCAATGACTATTAACAATTCTTTACTAAAACTAATTTTAGAAGGACAAATTTAATATAAATTTTAAGTCAAAGAATAATGGAATTTTCCCCATGTGTATGGAGAAGTGGATACGAAGAATATGTTTATTCCCGACTAGAATTACAGGAAATTAAAGATAGCAGTCAATAGGAAAGTTTTAAATCATTGATACTGTGTTACTTAAACTAAATTATCCCCGTTTATCATGTTCATAATGATATTCATTACGTTTCCTCTATTAACATTGTTTTAACATGCTTTCCTAAATTTAGTTTTCCCTTTCCAAAACTCTTTAAAATTGGGGAAAAATGAACAACAAAATAATTTACATTCCTGCCAATAATCATACACTCGTCTAACTGAAAAATCTTATGGGGGCATTTGATTTTTAAGATTTATTATTATTATTAGGGTTTATTATTCTTAGCATTTCTTACCAGCGTTATCTTTCCTATATTGAAAAAAATCAAGTACGGTTTAAAATGACAAAATTAGGAACAGAAAGAACATATTTATATACAAGAAACTAACCAATCCTTCACTACAAAAAAATGCTAGTAGATGAGTTTTTAACTTTAATTTATCTCAAATTATGTTTAAATCAACTTCGGTACTTGAAATTAATATTTTAAGTATTATTTAAGTAATTTTTTATCTATTAAAACATAAAAAAATTGTTACATCTAAAATTCTCTACTTCACTATAGGCACGAGTTATAAGCGATAAATTCATATCTAATTAGAATTGATTCAAGAATGTAAAGTTTCAAATATATTTCATGCATTCATCTTTGAATGATATTTTTACCTTTTTAAATGGTAATTTTCGAATACAGAAGTATGAAAAAAATGAATTTATGGAAGAAAATTCTCAATAAACACGTAAATAGCACTAGCGTCTAAATTGGGAGTATAGTGTTTATATATTTAAATTGCTATATACCGTAAAGCGCCGAAAATATTCCACCTTTAGCAGATAAGAAATTGTAATAATTTTGAGGAATGCTTATAGCTGGAGCTTTTGTGAAATAGATAAGAAAATAGGGAGAATGAGGGGATATATTTCGAATTTATAAATTTATCATGATTCATACAGCTTGCAAAGTAGATGAGGTGGGGATGCTGACAAAAAAAGTTGTAAAAATATCTGCCTATTGTCGATAAATGAGGCGTAAGACAAACATTGATGCGATTTAGACATTAATAGAGTCTCAAATTCAGACGCATGAAGTGTCTGAAAAAATTAAGACTTTTAATACGCCTAAAATTTGAACTCTCTCTCTTTTAAGACACTTGTGTGTTTAAATTTCAGACATTTCAGTTTACAGTGTCTTTCTTGAATATAATAAGACACTGAAGTATCTTGATTTCAAACATTTATGCCTGAAATTTCATATTCAGACACTTAACTGTCTGAATATGTTATCTCTGTCAGTCACGCATGTGTCTGAATTTAAGACGCCTTATATGCAGTGTGAACCGTGATTTCGGAATGATGACATCGAAACAATGCACTTTTTATGAACTGGTGTAAAGTAGTCGGCGTCTCATTTAAATAGTGTCGAAGAAAAAGAAGAAAAGAAACAAGTTAGTTACAAAACGCAACATTTTTCAAATATGCATTGTCTCCATTAAAACACTTGAAATCATTCAAGGAAATGTTTGTGCTATATTTATAACAAAGTACAGACAATAGAAAATGTTTAAAAATCTAGTTTATTTTTACTAAGAGCAAAACAAAATTCCGATTCAATTACAACCATATAAATATTTGCGTATCCTTTTAAGAGACGCGACCAACAGGGGAAAAAAAGACTCAATTCTCGCTTTTTACTAATAAAATTGATTTTATAGCATTTGAAACTTTTTTTATCTGCATTATCTTTATGTACTGTATACTTGAATTTCATTATTTATTTTTTATTTCTGATATTTTGAGCCACAAAGGAACATAAAATAAATGAAGTACACTAATGCAGCTGCTTTTTATTTAATCTGAGGGCTATAAAATATTTTATGGCTTTAAGTATCGCTTGGTTTTATATGTATTTCTAAATAAAGAAATTCTAATATCATAAACTCGTAACAATGTTATACACCCAAAATACATCTATAAACTATTTTCTGATAACTCTAAATGATTAATTTTTTCATAAAAAATTGAAAACTTAATAATAAGTTCTTAGTAATCGGTATGTACAAATATATGCCTTAGTGCTTTATTTTTAAGCGTGTTATTATGTATGCATGCACGAACACTTTAAAATATAAATTTAAACAAAAAATCTAAGTTTAAAACGAAATTTTCTTCAATTGAACTTATGACACTTAACTATAATTTTTAATAATATCCTTTGTTTTAAATACTTAGAACAAAAATATGAATTTCTGAAAGTTTTTTTTAAAGTACTTAACTTTTTTGCGCAGTTCGTGTAGTGGAAAAATTACAAAACATTTATTTTTTAAATGCAATTGTGCAGAAACATTTTTATTTGATTTTATGTGCAATTTATTAATTTAGTGGAGACATTCTGTTAATTATATTTATTGAAATTGGCTTCTTAATAAAAAACTCATTAATTCAAAATCTCATTAAAAATAATCTCCTGAAAAAGAACAACATATTTTTTAAATTGATTTAAAAGTGTAAATAGAAAAAAAAAAAAAACGGCATCATGCATTGAAATTATATGTAATTAGTTTATTGTAGCCTTATAATTTTTTCTTTTAATTCCGTTAGTTATTTAATTAAAACATTAGTTATTTAATTTCAAATGCATGATGAAAAGTACATTCAGACATGGAAAAGAAACTATTTATTTTTTAATAACGTTTAGAGATGGAGTGTAATTTTTTCTCATGAAAAACAGAAACAGTATATTAAAATTTTATTAGTTTATACATTTTAGTACAGTTTCGCTCCATGGTTAAAATTTTAGGTATAGTGAAAATTTTAATTCCGATCTACAGAATAATTAACTAATTTTCCATTTGCGATTAATGAATTTCAGTATAATTAAAATGTAAACAGAAAAATTTCTTACGGAGTTGTACAGTATAAATAAAATTGTCCTGCGTCTAAATGTAACAATTTAAACGTTCCACGAAAAATTTAAAATGCAATTAAAATTCTTATATACGTGCAAGGAGTATAATGATTCTATTTATATATTTATGGAGCATTCGGAGGAAAAAATACATTTCATACAATTCTACTGTAACATTGTAAAATTGAATTGGAATTACGCTTTTGTATAGTACATGTTTTTTAAAAAGCAAGGGTTCGTCAGACGAAAAGAAAAATACATTCCATAATGTTCTATAGTGAAACTGTTACAGACATAAATGAAAAATGTTATTTGAATGGAAATTATGCTTTAGTATAATTACTTTTTTTTCAGGTGCTATATATTATGTCAAACTGCACCAAAGAAAAAAAATTCACGCCAACCACTAATTTTGACATCATGTTTATATTTCGGAGAAATTTTATATTTGTTATCAAAGGGAATGTCATTCTATGAAACAGATTAAGAATTATGAAACTATAAAGTTTTTAACTGCCAATTTAAAATTTGTGTTTATTAGTTGCAACAAAAGCTGCAATGAATGTAGTTTTTGCATAACTCAACAATTACTTCATGGAGGAAGCATTAATTATTATTTCTCATATTGAAAAAAATCTGTAAATCTGTATAAATGTATACATTTTGTGAATTTTTCACCTTTTGCGAGCAAATCTTTTTTTTTTTTTTTTTTTTTTTTTTTTCATAGGAAAAGTTGTTTGCTCTTTATGTTATGTGGTTTCCGCCTGAAAAATACGTTTTACTTTTAACTTTAGAGTTAACTTTGAACTTTAATTTTTAATCCATTTTCCTTTAACTCATAGTTTTTTAAAAGTATATTTTTAAAATTTTAAAGAATTTTTTAAAGTATATATTATACTTCACCTCTTTAATTTTTTCCTTGCCCAATTTTATTATTTTTTGCCTGCATAATATAACGTTATTGTTTCAACAGAATGAACTTGGATGAAAATATTTGCTCAATTTACCACAGTTTAGATAAAAGAAATTACGTGTAATTCAATATTTTTTCTTCTCATTATTTGAAAGTCTAATTAAAAACTATACGAATTTTCGTTCCCATCTCAATTCTTCTAAAACTGCAACATTCTAGTTTTTTAATCCCGCACTAGAATCCTCTTTAATTAGTTTGTAATGTTTAACTTGCGAAATTTTAAGTTAATTTTAAATTAATTAATATTTAAGATTTATCGGTTATTTCGAAAAGCTCAAGCAAAACTAAAATGCATGTAAGAAAATCAAAGGGTCCGCTGGATTTCCGATTTCTGATTACCAATCAATGTAATACAGATCAAGTTCTAAAAAATAAAAATTACTTTTAAATCTCAAATGTAGAAGGAGACTATGGAAATAATGGCATGTAGAATTATTATATATATATATATATATACATATATATATATATATATATATATATATATGTTTCTAAACGCAAACTTTTTGCCACAATGAAACACATTGTGACGTTGTTGGTCATATCACTATCTAAAAGCACACGTTTATTGAGGAAATTATCTTTTCTGGCAGTAAAATCAGTAAACCGCAGGTAATTTTAACTGTAAGCCGTTTTTGTTGATATCTTGCGTCATTCTTTACTAATATTGAAGTATGAAGGAGGAAATATATGAAGGCCGGAAAAACAATATTTATAGCCTTCTTTTTTTTTCCCTTGGCAAAAGTGCCTTTTATGTGTATTATCGATACTTTGAACTAGTACAAAAAAAATCCGCCTCCTCAGTAGCCAAGAAGTTCTGCTTTCAAAACTGGCAGATAGTAGGAGCTGAGTTCGAACCCAATCGAGGCCATTGGCCTAAAGGTTCGGAATTTTCTGTGGTTTTATTCTAACCTTGTATATCTTTGCGTAAATACGGGTTAGGTTCCTTAGAAAGACCCCCAGGGAGGGCACGACCCCCTTAGGGCCTATATCCCTGCTGTTTATAATTGGCCGTGATTAACACAACCAACCAAGTAAATTCCATGTTTCGGATTCTAATTTTTCTTGGACTCAGGGCCCGATTAATCCTTGAAGCTGTGGGATGCACAGTGTCATTTCGGGGACCGCATTTCAATCCAGAATAGTTTCCTAAATTCGACAAAACCGGAAATACAGCAGTGCTACAAATATAATTCAAATTACAACAAATTTAACTGTATTTTCTCGAGTTTAATTGTTTGGGCTATAATAGCGCTCGATAATTTTACGACTTTGGTTGATTTAAAAAACTGAGAAATTGTGATCATATAGTTCAAAGTGAAAAATTATTTGTTACAAAAGTTATTTTTATGAAGCACTTTTTTAATATACATTATATATCTATATATAAATGAGTTAATAATTTGAAAAGAAATTAGAATTATGGAATAGAATTCATTTAATATAAAATTTGGGGGCCCTCTTCTATCATTTTGTACTCTTTCAAAATATTCCAAGGGAAGAACATGCTTTTCGTGCTTATTTCATAATCTGGGACTGATCTGACTCTTCTTTAATCGCGTTCTACTTTTGCTTTGAACTTATAATTAGTATAGTCAGGCTCCCAGCTTAAATTGCTGCGCAGATCCTATGGATGCCACAAATTTCTTGCATTTTATTTCGCCAGCAATAATCGCAGAAAATTCTGTCAATAGATACGAAAAAGAAAATTACATTAAAGTATACGTGTTCGGAGCATTTGGAACCCCGACTTAAGCGGCACCCCTGCTAAAATTACTGATAACACACTTGGTGGTATGTTCATCTTTTGAAAGTCCCGTTAAAGAAACTGGCACTGATATTAATTTTAAGAATCAATTAAATCATTAAAGGTTACAGAAGACACGAAAGTTTAAAAATAATCTGTTTTACAAATTGGTGTTCAATGGGCTTTATCAAATGAAGCCTGACTACTTTATTATACTGAAACATATTCTTCATAAATAAAACGATAGTATATCTTGTACTGCATTTTATAATAAAAAATAACCATAAAAAAACTTTTCTTCGAAGGGGCATTTTTCAAATCGGTGACAACCGATTAATTAAATTTACTATGTCGAGTTACTTGTATTTTTGTTCAGTTCTTTTCTTAGATATTTTTGTATCTACTGACTGGGAGGAAAAAGCGTTGGAGCCTTTTTTTCATGGAAAAATAGTCGTTTTGTTAAGGTATTTTTTGATTTTACAATACCATCTCTTTGGAAAAATATCATTTATGCTTAAATTACTTAATACAATCTAATTTTAGAGTAGAAATAACCTTAATTAATTAATAGATGGCCTCCTATTAAATACTAGACTCCTAGCAAAGAGCAAATTGTTAATCAGCAGCAAGATAGGTGCTGGCAGTTATGGAAAAGTGCTGGCTAATAGTCTAACTTTGCTGCTGGAAATCATTAGATAAAATTCTGATCCACCTTCGTTTTATTTTGTGCACTGGCCCACCAGGCGATGGAAGTGCACGAACTTTTGCAATAGTATTGCCGGGAGCCTTTACACTAGGTGACGTTGTGAATATTGAAGACATTGAGTATTTCGGAATTCAACATTCTGGGTATTTGTAATTTCATTCTGGAATTTTTAATGTTTTATTAGCGACCGTTACCTACGTTGTGACTGTGAACAAAAATAATAACAATCATTAATAATAAAATAAATCAGTAAAACAATAAATATGTTCTTGATTTTAACGGATTTTTTTAAATTCTTTTGATTTTCTAAGTTACAAATGATTTCTGTTTTCATAATTCACACATTTGAGAATCAGCGTATAAAATGTATATGATTTCTAATATGGTTTTAAAGATTAGGAAGATAAATCGCAATAAAAAAAAACTTAAAATATCTAATAAAATCAGGTGAAATGTGAAAAGCCATAGTATACGCTGAAGGCATCAATGCTCGTCCAATCACAAAATCTAAACAGTATCAAACGTGTTTAGTACTTGGGGGGGGGGGGGGGTTACACTGCATACTGGCGAAATCAGAATATATTTGAATGCTTCTATGCATTACTTTGTTTATGTATACTGCTTTCGGTTAAACTAGCTTATAGAAAAACGGTCTAAAATTCTATAATAATTTTTTTAAGAAATTTTTGTAAGGTTGCTTCTCATAGTAAAAAAATGCAGTCTGATGGTTTGCCACTGTATAAACACTGTAGAATAAATGATGGTGCTGGATTAAAAGTGCTGGCCCAGCAAAGGGATTGCTGTGGGAGAGGTACAAGAACTGCAGGAAAACTGATGAATTGAAGTAATGTGATGACATACCAATGCTGGCTAACTGTTGACCGTCACTGATGGGCCAGCTGCATTTCGCACGGACACTTTTGTACTAGTTAAGTAATGGCATCAGTGCACTTTACTGCTAACGGCACAGCTGGCTACTATCTTTTTTCCGGCTGATGGCCACTGTTTCTTTCTTTGCTGGGCTGCCTCCTACAAGTTACGCCCTGCAATCCACGTTCAGACACCTCAGAATCTAAAAGCTCGCTAATTTAATGTTTTAAAAAGATTAAATCATAATTTAAACGAAAATTGGTTATTTCCCTGTAAACGGGTGTCCATTCATTTTCCTTTGATTGAAGATTCTTAAAGCCAAATCAATTGCTGTTAAAAGGTACAATAGCTGTTTTCGACTTTGATTTTAAAAATATATATATATTTTTTTTTACATAAGCTAATGTAAAATAAACAGTGTCTTTTTCTCTGGGTATTGTTTAACAAAGCTGTAAGAAATTCTTTTAAAAGATATTTAAAATGCATTGTTTAAAATCTGAGACAATTCTCACCAAAATTTTCTTGCTCTTTTTAATAGTCACGTGACAAGATTTTAGTCGTTTGAAAGGATTTTTTTTTTTTTTTTTTTTTTTTTTTTTTTTTTTTTTTTGAGCTGCCTTAGTATTCGCAACAATATTTGAAAGATATCTCAAAATATGAAATAAATATCTTGTGCAAATTTAATTTAAACTGTTAATGATTAACTTTTAAATTTAATCTTTTTGAGATTATTACAATTATTTTCATTCTAAATATGACGTGATTTTCTCTATTTAAGACTTTTAATGCTTGATAATAAATTTATAATTTAAAAATTTTCTTTCTCTTTTCAAATTCATGAGCAAATAAGGTTTTTATGACGTAATTTTCAGTATTTTCTTGCTTTTAACACATATCATTTAAATCCATATTAAAAGAGGTTTTTTTTCCTTTATTATTGCATCATGTCAACATTTTTTTTTTATTTGAAGGAAATATTATTCTTTGCGATTTTTAAAAATTGGCAACAATTTAAAATAATATACTTTTTTTAAAAAAAGTAAAGAAAATCTCACAAAATGCTGAATAAATTTTAATTTAAACTAAAAGTAAAACCGCCAAAAACGTGTCAAATAAAATAAAAATAAATGAAACCTGTACACCGGTAACTTTTAATGTATTAAGTGATTTGAAAATGATTAAATCATTAATTATTTTTTTCTGAACAGGGAGATAACCATCGAAAAAAGAAAAAAAACGTATTTCTGGCATATTTACTCTATAGTTGTTGGCCACTTCAAGCCACACACACACAAGAAAAGAAATAAGAGTAACTATAACTTCAAATAAAAAATACATTTTTAATAATATAGAAAAATCATCTTTTATGTAATTTAAAAAAAGAAGAAAAAGAGAATGAAAAAAATAATTATTTAAAGAGAAAATAAAAATAAAATCTTTGTTTTCTCTTAAGATATTATTATGCGTCACTCCTAACACAGTTTTACAGATAAACAATGACATTTAATCTGTATCATTTTTCTCGAAAAATTAATATAAAAACTTTGTGTTAAAAAAATTATTCCTTGTAAGAGATAAAAAATAATACTAAATTTCTTTCCGAGATGAACTTTTATTTTATAGTTTTTTGTACAGAAATAGTGTTTTATTTATTAATCTTACTTATATGTTAAACATTATTTGAAAGAATAAAAATTAAATAAATGCATAATGAAAAGTATTTAACACATTCAACTTTTCAATCCGATTATATTAGACACTCTATATTCAATGCTTTTTACACAAACATAACAAAAAATACAATTAAAATCAAATGGAATTAAATTTAAGGGAGCTTTTTTATGAATAAATCTTTTTATGTGTGTTTTTTAAATGCTTCATTAATTAAAATTGAAATGCGAAAAAATCTTTATTATAGTCACATCGAATAAAAATATTCTAAACATTAATAGTAAAATAAAATGAAATTGTTTTAAAAATATTCCAATTAAACTTAATAACTAAATACTGTAATACTTTCATAATACCCGATTCATGCTGTTTTCAATATTTTAAGAACTCGTAATTAATTTATAAAGTATAATTATGGAAACTATCTTTTAAATAATAAGATTTATTTCAGAATTAATTTATAAATACCCAACTATCAGTTGAAAAACTGATTTAATCATATATGAATAAAAGCATCAACAAGTGCAAAACAGTAAGTCATATAATCTCTTCAAATTTGGTATATAATGTAACATGACATAGCCTAAATTTAAGAAAGCACATAAAAATTTCTTTGTCAGGCGGGAATCTGCACAACTTGGATAGTTTTTAAGGATTTTCTATACAGTAAAAGCTGTCTAAGACTTTATGATAAAAAAAACTTACTTAAACACGATCAATTCTGCCTTAAAATCTGTATTAGCGCGCTTCTCCTATTAGCGGATCCCTACTTATATATGTAAATCTCAAAGTGAACGAATCTCGAAGGGATTGAACCTCGAAGCAAACAGAGATCGAAGCATGTCTCCTCTGCCTACAGGACCGTATAGCAGGAGTTCTGCGCACGCACGCCGTATCCTTACATGGAAGTTCTGTTATTCGTATAAAATGTGGAACCGAAAGAAATTCGAACTAGGTTTCTACTGTCTAAGGCATCATATAGCTGGCATGCTGAGCATGCACAGCTGGGACCCTTTTCGAACGATTCTCTACTTTATATGCAAATCTCAAACCAAACCAATGTTGAACTGGTCCCCGCTGATTGCGGCACTGTGTAGTAGACATATTGTGCAGCGCACACGCAGCAGGACTCCACCCTTCAAATGAATCTCTAATTTCTACGCAAATCTTTAACCGAGCATGTCTCAAACAGTGTCTTTACTGCCTTATTTTTCAAAAAGAAAATAGCCGAAAGATTGACAAATCTACTGGAATCATTCAAATAAAGGTCGTGATACTTACAAAATTATCAGAAAAATTTATTAAAATTTCATCCGTCATGCCTAATCCTCATTCCCTTTTTTTTCAGAACATGGTAGCTTCCCTTCATTTCTAAACAAAATAAAATAAATTATCATCACCATCTTGTAACTGTTCAAAAGTACCTTGCACAGTTACCCACTATATTTTTGAGAGATGTATTCTATTTCCTTATCATTTCATATTTAACAAAGAAAGGTCCCTTAGAGAAAGTCTTCAGAAAATATTATTTGATTCAAACTTGATAATTTTTAAAAAAGAAAATTACACTACTTTAAAGCACCACTTCTTCCTTTTGTTTTCTAACAAACATGGTTTATAACTATAAAAATCATATTTTTATTTGTGTTTAGTATTTTTTAATATGTATTATGTTTTTGATTAAGGCTAGAGTGGATTTATATCTATAAGAAAATTACCATTTTCTGAAAGTTTTATGTATATTTTGCTACAAAATCTGTTATGCCAGATATAGAGTACAATATTCTTATCTGTTGCGACAGAAACCACACTGCAGACATTTTATTTTAACAGTATTGATTGTGTTTATTAATTGTATTTTACTGAATTATGTGACGCTTTACATTTTTTTCATTTTTAAGTCTTAATAAACACGCACCTCCACCGCTATTCTGTGCCGGGCGACGTGTTTTCGCCTCGTGGACATATTGTTCTAACGGTTGGCTATCCACGAGTGGGTATTACGGTCCTCGCTGCCTACGACATGATAGAGCACGTGTGCTGCGCACGCACTAAAGGTCCAATCTGTGCCATCGAATCTCTAATTTATCCGCAAGTCTCGAACAGAACATACTTCGAACCGATTTCTCGCTGCCTAAGGCAACTTAAGGCAAATGTTCTGCGCAAAAACTATGAGGTAGAATACTATATTCTTAACAAAACTGTATTTCAATGATTATCTGTTTATGAGCAATTACTTCTTGCATCAATATAATATTTTGTTTTTCAAGAGTTTTTACTGAAGTAAATATTCATGTGTATTGTTAAAAGAGAAAAAAATTTTTTGAGATAAAATTATTTATTTTTTAAATTTCATCGCTGCTTGAGCAAAGGATATGTTTGCATTAATCCTAACCAATAAATCGAAAGTTATACTGACTTGCTTAAAGTATTAATTTTAAATACAGGATACAAAATATATGAATTTTCTTAAATACCAGTTTACTTCCTTGAAAAAATGTATTTTCAAGAAAATATAAATTATTGCTTAACGTCATCTTTGAGCTTAAATGTTCAAACACTTTTCACTGTTTACATTCTAACATGTTTTGCAGATACAGTAAAATCCTGATCTATCGTTCTCGCACTGATCGTTTTATTTCTACGGTCCTGCACAAATTATGTTTAAATAATGTTAATAAAACCCGCAAGCATAGTTCTTCAAAAGGTTGTTTTCCTGCATTTATCTTTGTAAATTTTTCCCCTCACCGAAATGAAATTGAAAGTCATGCGAATCCATATTAAATACAAACTGGAATTACTTCTCTTATACTAAAACAACTTATTTGCACTGTTAGTGTTGATCATGGCAACAATATGATGAAGAGTGATTGTATATAGCAGAGGATCCCAGGCGCAGAATCGGCGCAACGCTGCTAAATCTGCGATATACGTCGCAGATTCTTGAGAACGTCTGCAAATTACTTTTCAACTGTTAGAATATAAAAAAAATTGCCAGAAATCATTTCCCATGTGCCATTGTAATATGATCCGCACCACGTCAGATTGACGAAGCTCCGGCAATTGTGAAAAATTAAGGCAATCATTTCCAAAAACTAAAAAAAAAGCGATTATAAATCCGAAAATTCATATATAAAATGCATCGCAAATTTCAACAAATGATCTAAAAAAAAAAAAGTCAATCATTTGAAGAAAAATGACCAATTTCGCCATAGATCTTGGGGAAACACGAATTTTGTCAGAGGATCGTGGAATAATGCATAAAGATTGTCAAAAGATCACGAAAAAGGGCAAGTTTCATTAAAAGATCTTGAAAAAAAAAACAATAAGTTTTGTCAAAAGAACCGGAAAAAAATGTAAATTTTGACAAAAGATCCCAAAAAACCCTGCAAATTTTGCAAATAGATTGCGATAAAGTAACAAATTTCCTCAAAAGATCACGAGAAAACGGCAATTTTCCCCAAAAGATTGCAAAAATAGACAAATTCTGTCCAGGATTTATGAAAAAATGCCAATTTCGTCAAAGATACAACAACAACAACAACAACAAAAAAACACAAATTTTGTCCAGATATCACGGAAGAAACATAAATTTCCTAAAAGCATTGTGTAAAAATGGAAAATTTCATCAAAACATCTCGAAAAATCAGTAAATTTCGAAAAAATCCCGACAAATTTTGTAAACAGATCGCAAAAAAGGCGAATTTCGTCAACAGATCACGGGAAGGGTCAATGATTGTATTGGGACAAATTTCATCAAAAGATTGTAAGAAAACAACAAATTTCATGAAAAGATCGTCAAAAAATCCAGCAAAATTCTCACATTATCACGAAAAAATACAAATTTTGTCCAAGTATCACAAAAAAATAACGAGCTCCGTCAAAGAATTGCGAAAAAACTGCAAATTTCATCAAAGGATCCCGAAAAAATGACAAACTTCATAAAAAGATATCGATAAAAGTGAAATTTTCTTCAAAACATCGCGATAAAACTGCAAATTTCGTCAAAAGATCCCAAAAACGACAAACTTCATAAAAAGATATCGATAAACGTGAAATTTTCCTGAAAACAACAAGACAAAACTGCAAAATTTGACAAAAGATCCTGAAAAAAGAATCAATTTTTTCAAAAGAACCCGAAAAAGGGTAAATTTTGACAACAGATCCCGATAAACACCACAAGTTTTGTATATTGCGAAAAAATGACAAATTTCCTCAAAAGATTGCGAAAAAACGACAAATTCTGTCCAGGAATCAAGAAAAAAAGGGAATTTCGTCAAAGGTATCCCAAAATAACACAAATTTTGTCCAGGTATCAAGAAATAAAAGTAAATTTCGTCAAAGGATTATGTAAAAACAGAAAATTTCGTCAAAACATCTCAAAATAACAATGAAATTTTAACAAAAATCTCGGCAAATTTTGTAAACAAATCGCAAAAAAGATGAATGTCGTCAAAAGATCATAAGAAGGGTCAATGATTGTATCGTAACAAATTTCATCAAAAAATTGTGAGAAAACGACAAATTTCATAAGAAGATCGCAAAAAACCCCAGGAAAATTCTCAAAAGATCACGGAAAAACGAACTTTGTCAAAAAATCGCGATAAAACTGCAACTTTCGTCAAAAGATCCCGAAAAAAATGACAAACCTCAAACTTCGTAAAAAGATCGCAATAAAAGTGAAATTTTCTTCAAAACATCACGACAACACTGCAAAATTTGGCAAAAGATCCTGAAAAAACAATAAATTTTGTCAAAAGATACCGAAAAACGATAAATTTCGATAAGAGATACCAATAAATACCACAAGTTTTGTATATTGCGAAAAAATGACAAATTTCCTCAAAATATCGTGGAAAACGACAAATTTCCCCAAAAGATTGCAAAAAACCCCGACAAAGTCTGTCTAGGAATTATGAAAAAATGCTAATTTCGTCAAAGCTATCACAAAAAACACAAATTTTGTCCAGGTATCACGGAAACACAAATTTCACCAAAGGATTGTGTAAAAACGGAAAATTTCGTCAAAACATCTCGAAAAATCAGTAAATTTCGACAAATGATCACAAAAATCCCGAAAAATTTTGTAAACAGATCGCAAATAAAGGTGAATTTTGATAAAAGATCACGAGATGGGTCAATGATAGTATCGGGACAAATTTCGTGAAAAGATCACCAAAAAACCCAGCAAATTTCTCAAAAGATCACAAAGAAACACAAATTTTGTCCAAGTATCTGAAAAAACCATGAACTTCGTTAAAAAATCGCGAAAAAACTGCAAATTTCGTCAAAAGATTCCGAAAATACAAGAAATTTCGCAAAAAGATTGCGATGTAAGTGCAATTTTCTTCAAAACATCACGACAAAACAGCAAATTTTGGCAAAAGATCCTGAAAAAACATTAAATTTTGTCACAAGAACCCGAAAAACAGTAAATTTCGATAAGAGATCCCGAAAAACCCTGCAAGTTTTGCAAACAGATTGCGAAAAAATGACAAATTTCCTATAAGATCGTAAGAAAACGACAAATTTCCCCAAAAGATTGCAAAAAAAAAACCAAATTCTGTCCAGTAATCATGAAAAAAATGACAATTTTGTCAAAGATATCCCCCCCCCAAAAAAAAAACACAAATTTTGTCCAAGTATCGCGGAAGAAATCTAAGTTTCGTCAAAGGATTGTGTAAAAAGGGAAAATTTCGTGAAATCATCTCGAAAAAACAGTAAATTTCGACAAAATCTCGGCAAATTTTGTAAACAGATTGCAAAAAATGCGAATTTTGTCAAAAGACCACGAAAAAAGTCAATGATTGTCTCGGGACACATTTCATCAAAAAACTGTGAGAAAATGACAAATTTCATGAAAAGATCACAAAAAAACCCACCAAAATTCTCAAAAGATCATGAAAAAACATAAATTTTGTCCAAGTATCACGACAAAATACAAATTTTGTCCAAGTATCACAAAAAACCACGAACTTCGTCAAAGAATCGCGAAAAAACTGCAAATTTCATCAAAAGATCCTGAAAAAACGACAAATTTCGTAAAAATATCGCGTTAAATACATCTTTTTTTATAATAAATATTTAATCATACATTATTGATTATTAACTTGACCTTTATTTTTAATGTTTTAATCATGTTAAAAGTTATCTAAATTTTTATTATTTTAGTTCATTACCTATTTTAATGCTTTATTATATTGTAAGCCCTTATAATAGTTTCAATTTCATTGTTATTACATTGAAGTTACTGTTTAAAAAATGTTAACAAATCAATGACCAGAAATCTGCAAAATTCTAAAATTCGCAAAATATCTGGTTCCAAGCTGTGCGGATTTGAGGGAGTCTACTCTATTTATAGCTGTTTTATAAATCAAAGATGCAGATAAGATATCTTAATTGATGAATGTTATGTTTTACATACATATATGAAAAAACGAAAAAAGGAATTTTTCTATTCGACATTCTTAGCATATCTCATGCAATGTCGAAAAAGTTTGACTTTTGGTGTATTGTACTGTAAGATTTCAAACCTTAAGGAATATCAAGCAAATATGGATTATTTTAGTAAAAACCAGAGAGTTATCCAATTCCCATCTATGAATTATCATTGGGCAGTATTCTCTTCACTATTTCATATAATGCACTTGCTGTTCCCATCTGCCTAATGTGCCTTAGAGGTCTGCACGGGCCGGGCCGATTTTCAATAATGGCATTTAGGACGGGCCGGGCTCGGGCCTTACTTCTGAAGACTCGGGCCGGGCCTAGTCACTAATCCTTTCGGGCCGGGATGGGCTCGTGCCTTAATTTTTTTGCTGAAGTATCGAGCCGGGCCTAACTTTTTTTTTCCGTACGAAGCCGAGACTGACTCCATTCTTCCTAGTTTTCATGGACCAAAATAATCAGTTCCTATTGAATCTTCCTATATGAAAATCCTTTTATCGACTTTTTATATATCAGTAATATTTGGCTTTGTTCAAAAATTTCTGCAAAAAAAAGCATATACTTTTAAGCCGTCATTATTCTACAATTAAACATTAGAATTTATTCCTTTTAAAGAATCGTAGATTAATAGGCGTTTTAAAATAGAATTAAACACACACACACACAAAATAATTATGAAGGAATTTTTTTTAAACTGAAAACTGAAAGTTTCTTTTAAAATGTTCATTCATGCAAAATGAATACAACAATACGAGAGAAAAAATATATTAAACATTTACACCTGTTAAGAAGGGAATGCATTTTTTTTTTCGTTCCAAAGTAATTTCGTCTTTCGAAATTTATACCATGTACCGCTTTTTCGATATTTTGTCTCCATTACAGGGAGTATGGATTAATAATACTAGTGATAACTAATACATTTACATACAACAAACAAAGATTCATTTAAAAGCATAAATATCGCAGCCTACAGCACTTCTGAATAAATGGAGATTATAAACATAAAAAAAAAAAAGACTAATATATTTTTTTTGGTCAGAACTCTTCCATAAGATTAAAGATCAATGTTCTGTAGAAATTCACTCGATCCGGGCCGGGTTCGGGCCGAATTTTAAACTTTTTTCCGGGCCGGGCCGAGCTCGGGTAAAAATTTTAACTTTCGGGCCGGGCCGGGTAGGGCCATTATTTTTTTCGTTCGGCCCGGGCCGAAATTTTAACTGTCGGGCCGGGCCCGGGCCTGGAAATTTCGGCCCGTGCAGATCTCTAAATGTGCCTCCTACATAAAGGGAACTTTTTCCAAACCCCTCAAAAATGAAAAATCTTCTGCACAGCATTAATTATGAAACACTTTACAACACATTTTGAATATGTTAATGCCTTTATCCTTCTTACATAATTTTATCATTCTGGAGGGTTAAAGAAAGAAAAACTAATCAACAAGAATGAAAAGTCATATGTACAGCATAAATTATGATGCACTTTCTAACAAATTCTGAATGCTGTAAACCTACTATTTCCATCCATGTATAGCAATTTTCCCACCCTGTGCGAAGAACACAACTAAGAAAAACGAAGAATCATGCATACTGCATGATTATAATGCACTTTCCAACTCATTCTAAATGCTGTAAACATAGCATTGTCATTCCTGTACAGTAATTTTACAATCCTCTGAAAAAAAAAAAACAATAATGAATGAGAACAAAAAAATCTTCCAAACAGCATGGATTATGATGCACTTTCCAATTCATTCTGAATACTTTAAACCTATCATTTTCATCCATGTACAGTAATTTTACCTCCTTGTGCAAACAGCAAAACATAAATAAACTAACAGGAATGAAAAACTATGCATATAGCATGGATTATGAAGCACTTTCCAGAGCATTCTAAATACTGTAATCTGGATTCATTTCTAGTATATGTACCGCCATGTGTAAAGCACAAGCATAATTAAAAAGAATGAAAAATCATGCATACAGCATAAATTATGAAACCCTTTCTAAGAAATACCATGCTGAATGTACATTACCATAAGATATGAATGTACATATGAATGTACATTCATATCTTATACTAACATATCTTACTAAGTGGTTAAAAAAATGAAATAGCAAAGCATTAAAATATGAGATATTTTCTTTTAATGTTGGGGGAGGGGAGAAAGTGAGGCATTAAAGATGAATGGAAATCACGAATATGAATTCATTGCATTGGTCTTTAATTTTTTTCTTCTTTTTATCATTACCCTAAAAAAAGTAATGATATCAATACAAAAACCCTGGGCGGGTTATATATATATATATAATAAATTTTAATATATATATATATATATATATATATATATATATATATATATATATATATATATATTAAAATTTATTCATTCATGCTTTATCATTTACATTTCTCATAAATTCGAAATATGAATCTTAAAAGATATGATATCAAAATTTTAGTGAAGCCTTGATGTAGCTTAAAACGATTTGTTTTAAAATTCAATTTACTTATTTATTTGTTGGCTAAATACATTTACATATCTAAACAATAATTTTCATTTTTCAATACACTGTTAAATACCTCACTTTCACTGAATCTATATAAAATGCACTGAAATTTATTTATTTGACTAAATTGATTTATTTTTTACGTCACGTTATCCAAATTCAAAAGTAAAATTTAAGTAAATATTTTTTTTGCGTCATTGTGTCCAAACTAAGTTAAATATATGCAAATAGATACAGTGACGAGAAAAAAATTATTTACTTAAATTTTACTTTTGAATTTGGATAACGTGGCATAAAAGATAAATCAATTTAGTCAAATAAATACATTTCAGTGCATTTTATATAGATTCAGTAAAAGTTATGTATTTAACAGTGTATTGAAAAATGAATAATATTGTTTAGATATGTAAATGTATTTAACCAACAAATAAATAAGTAAATTGAATTTTAAAACAAATCATTTTAAGCTACATCAAGGCGTCACTAAAATTTTGATATCATATCTTCTAATATTCATATTTCGACTTTATGAGAGATGTAAATGATAAAGCATGAATGAATAAATTTTGATATATATATATATATATATATATATATATATATATATATATATATATATATATATATTAACAGCATAGCATAACTTAAATTTTAATATAATTATTTTTAAGTTCTAAATTTAAAATTCTTAAAGATGTAAGATAAAATGCTGTGTCACAGGTTTTTAACCCGTTCAGGGTTTTTGTATTGATATACATATACGCATGTAAATATGCACTATATATATATAATACATATATTTATAATTTTATACGTTTCAATTTTATATATTTACTATACACATGAAATTAAACATAACATTATATTTCAAATGATATTTTTATTAATATCTTAAACTTACAAAACTGCTCAAAAATACATTTATATAACATTACATCTGCAGACATTACTGATAAAAAAGAATTATTAATGAGATACATTATATGAAATTGCTAAAAATTATATATTATCAAAGAGATGCAAGGAGAAAAAAAGCAACCTCAAATTGTGAAGATAACAACATCACATCGTCTAAAAAAAATCTCACCATAAAAATTGAAAGAGAGATGTGGAATTTTTCTCCTTTTATTGAATTAAAAATAATTACTTTGTTTTTTTTTCGGTTTCTTTTCCCCCCTTGAATCTGTTTGTTAAAATATAATTTTTAGCACTTTCATACAATGTATTTCATTAATAATTGTTTTTAGCAATAATTTTCTGTTAATTTAATATGATATAAATATATATGTAAGAAATTTTATATGTTTTAAGATGTTAATAAAATTATCCTTTGTAATATAATGTTATATTTAATTTCATGTGTACAGTAAATATATAAAAGTGAAACGCATAAAGTTATAAATGTATGTATTTAATATCTATAATGCATATTTAAATGCGTTTATGTATATATATCTACATAATAACATACATAATGTTTTTTTTAATAATGTTTTTTTCTCTTTTATTTTATTTATTTATTTATTTTTATTTATTTTTTTTTTTTTTTTGAAGAATGTGTATTCTAGCATAGGGCTAAAAGAATTTTTTTTAATGTTTGAACTTAGGAATTTAAATCTTTTCAATAAAATAATATTCTGTATTTTAAAAAACATATATTTGAAGACCACCGATAAAGAAATATGAGCTCTCACTCAAAAACAATGAAACAAAACTTTTGCTGTCTTTAATAAGGAAACATTCTTATTGATACTCTATCATACGTAATTTGTATCATTGAAGGAAACATACTCATAGTTTCTTCAATTTACGAAAATATTTTAGACAGCTCTGCTACTGTCATTTATCCAAAAATTGAAGAAATTACTGTTTTTTTTTTTTTTTTTTTTTTTTTTTTGTCCCTTTAAAATAGAAAATGTCCGCCAAATGATTTAGATTTAACTTTGAGGTTTTATCACCTGCACCAGGCTGACTTTTAAGCATTAAATTGGCAGGATGGCGAATAATAAAAGTAACAGTCAGCATCACGGAACTGTTGACGACAATCACATGACTTGCGCTACTACTATAGAAAGTAACAGACTTCTAAAGATAAAACACGCTTTTTTTTAATTATAAGTAGTTCCGAATAGGTTATTATGTATTTTCTTTCGTGATTCTATTATATTTTCGGTATATAACAAGCATTTGTCATTTTTTTTAGCGCATTTACATGATATAAATCATTTTAGATAGATTTCATTGCAGAAAGCCATCGATTTCACCCGTTTGGAGTAAGACGATTCTGTTAAATTTTGGTATTACTAACTATTAATAACTATTAATAGTTAGTAAACTTATAGTACCTTATAGTACCCTTCTTCATTGGATGAAGTAAAGATATGTCATTTTCAGAAAATAAAAACTTAAAAAAATGAGGAATGTCTCTTTATCTAAACAGCTAATCAGAGTAATGGAGAATAATATACAGGGTGTCCACTCTCAAAGGTGGCCAATGGATAATTTCTAAACCGTTAGTCATAGACACATAGTTCCAATTGCAAAAATGCTTTAAAAAAGGTAAAGAATTGCTTATCAAGCGATTTAGGCTAGAAAATATTTTTATTAAAAAATTACGAAAATTAAATTTTTATACGGTCTCCCGGTCCTATCAGTGATATTTAGTAAAAATTTTCCATCACCCTATCAAGCAATGCTAAAAAGGTCCCATTCATCTAATATGAAAATTGAAAAATTTATGAAACTTTAAATTTCATGACTTAAACCACTTTTCTGTAGCTGAAAACGAATGAGTTGGACTAAGTTTTCAGGGAACGTAAACTAAGTGCTTAAATTAATAGAAAGGGCGTCCATTTCCAAAGCTGTCCGATAGCTAATTCTAAAACCATTTGTCACAGACATATAGTTCCAATTACAAAAATGTTTTAAATGGGATAAAGAAATATTTTTAAAGCAATTGAATTGAAGGTGCTACCACCATATAAGTTTTACGGTAGTATTAGTTTTTATTAATTAACTTCTAGATTGGTTAAAATAGTTGAAAACGTGAATTTTAAAATTCTCTTTATCGTGAAAATTAAATTTTGGGATATCGGGATTTTTTTTAAAAAAAGGTGTCTTATTGTTTCACATTGATACAAAGATTCTGGAAGATTTATATATATATATATACTCACAGAGATTCCGGCACATTTTTGTTTCGTCTGTATCTTAAAACATGGCTGAGTTATAGCGCATAAGATTTTAACAAAGCTGATATTTTAAAAATATCTATAGGAATGACATTTTTCCGCTTTTTTACATACCAGTATAATATTACAGAAAATATTGTTCTCTTAAATCGTATCATTTTTCGATTGATTAAAATAACATTTTCTCTAAAATTACAATGTTGGAAAAAAACGGAGAAAATTCTCATCCCTATATCTCTTTTTTTTGGTCACGTGATAACGCACTTATTTATTAACCAATTTGCATATGACAATGCATATGCATAGTATATAGCAATATCTTGACCAAGTTAGTTTGCCAGATGAAGATGGCCGACGTATCGCCAACTATAACGTCATCGCCATTTTCAAACAAGATGGTGAGTATTTAAAAAAATAAAATTTACAATGAGGTAAAAAAAAAGTGAAAAAAGATTTCTTTCAAGTGTTTGTCTTTTATAAAAAAAGTCCGAAGCGTTTTAACATTTTTTCCCTTAAAACATGGCTGCGATATAACAGTTTGAATTTCTAATGTGGGTGACAGTTTGAAAAATCTGATATTTGCCTATGACAGCATCAAATATACAAACTTATTTCGATATGATTGAGCATATGTAAAGGAATCACTAAGGTCTCGACCAATTTCATTGTTTAACTTTTTTCAACATTTTGTTTTAAAATGGCGGAAACTTCATTGTCTCACCGATTTTGGCGACCAATTGTAAATCACTTTAAATGAAAAGAGCTTGAATAAAACCGAATAATTTTTGCTAAATTTTAATTCGTATTCAGCATTGACAAAACCTAATATTGAATCTTCTATAATCTAGTTTCACTAATTTGAACTTCGTGTATTTGAATAATATAATCTGAATTTTTAAATGTATATATATGAAAGCTATCTCTTTCTGCCGGCACTGAACGACTTTTTAAATTTTATTCGTAATCGAGCACACACAGAAGGATAGTGAAATACAAGAAATATGTGAAATACATGCATACATATAAAGTTGCTGTTGAATTTTTAAAAAGCTCTAAATGAAACCAGTTTTGAAATCAATTTAAATTTCATCAAAAAGGATAATAGTACTTTCGTATTAATTTACCATTGCGTATTGATATTTGTTTGTATTTTCACACTGCACATTGTATATATATACAGTAGAACCTCAATACGTTGACCACCCAAGGGACTGTAACTAAGTGATCGATGTACGGAGGTGGTCAATTTAAGGAATTTTTAGAAAATATTTAGTACAATATCAGCAAAAATTTAGTAAACTTTTCTTTATAAATATTTAAGGAAAAATCTAGAAATAAAATTAGTACTTACTTTTATTTTGACTTAAGATTCAGCACATTTTTAGTTTTTGAAAGAATAATTCAATTTTTGTTTGAGTGCTCTTTTTGTTCATTAATAACTACAAATAACACTTTCACAGTTTGCAAGTCCATTAAGCATGCTTGTGCATTTTTCTGCAGCGAAATATTTAAGTTGCTCCATCATGTGCTTTATAACCTCTTCCTTCAGAGTTGGCTACTTTTCAGTTTCGTCGTCACTTGGATCACCAACTTCTTCGCCATCCATTTCATGTACCTTAGAGTCCTCGCTGTGCTTAGTTTCGGAGAGTATCTCATTAAAGATAGTCTCTGGGTATGGTTCAGCAGATTTTGCTAATTCATCATCCATAGTAACATAATCTTCAAAATCAACTCCATCAAAAACTGGCAAGGGAGATAAAGGAAGTTCATCCTCTTGCACCTGTGTTGTAGCTGAAACAAATCCAGGTTTCTTAAAACAGTTCTTAATCGTAGTTTGAGTCACTTTATTCCAAGGAGAATTAATTCAATGAACCGCATTCAAAGCATTTACTGGTGCAGCTGTTGACGATGCCAATCCAGAAGGACCACAGGTTTGAGCTTTCATAATCACCCATTCTAGAAGTTGAGCCTCTATAGTGCACTTTGAATGGCTGAATAATGCCTTGATCTAAAGGTTGTGTTTTCGAAGTTGTGTTTGGGGTCAAAAATTTTAGCGTCACATTTCAGCTTTCACACCAAGTAGTTTTTCTATCAATTAATAAGTCTATTTAAAACAACATATTTTATTTTAATTTAAAATTTAGCATTTTATTTCAATTTTAATACACATTGAAGGTTTTATTTTTCATTTTATTAAAAGTAAATTTCAATGTTTTAATATTTTTCTTAAGTAATTAGAGTATTTCTCATTTTAAATAAAATATTTGATAATTAATTTATTTCTTTGTAAGCCTATAGACCACCATTTACGAATTTGAAGCATTTGGATAGAATCAGTAGCTCATTATTTTATGTGTAATTTATTGTTATTACTTTTTATTAAAAAAAATTATTTGAAATGAGTTTTTAAGAAAAACCTCATTTAGTTAAAACTCTAATTAAAAATAATCTTATGCATAAGGAAATAGAAGATTATTCCTGCATTTTATTTTTATATGTACTATTTGTTATTGCAAAATCTTCAACTGAAAATTTTTCATTTTCATTTCAGTATTTAATTAAAATTAATTAATTGCTATGTATCCCTTTTTTGAATACCTCATTAAGATTGCATACCCAAAATAATTATTTTCCTTTTTTTTTTTTTTTTTTTTTTTTTTTTTTTTTTTTTTAGTGGGGTTAATATTTAAAACATTCACAGGAAAATAATTTTTTTATGCCGATTTTATTCTCTGTTGAAAATCATGTTAAAATTTCATTTTATAACAATAAAAATTACAGAAACAGAAATTCAGTTTTGTATTAATACTCAATTTTTAATCTTAATTACAAACGTACCCATAAAAAACTTAAAAAACAAATAAATTTTCCTAGAAAAGAAATGAGCACATTTCACTTCACAATTAAGCTTCATGGGTAAATATTTTGTTCCTTTTTTACACAAGCAAAACAGAAATATTTAATTGAAATGTTTAATTAATCGAAAAAATACATTAATATACAAATAAAAGGGTTATACTTGCAAAAACTGGAATTGTGAACAATTTATCACATTATTTCTACAATTAGTTATATCTAAATGCTTTTAGTTGTTTCCTTACGAAAATGTCTTTTAGAATTCTATAAGAAAACTTTTATAGAATCCTATAGAATTATGGCCCGTTTTTCTACAAGCTAGTTTAACTTTCCGTCGGGAGCGCCGTTGTAAAAAGTACAACATTCACATTCTTTTTTCTTTAAAACAAAATTCGAGCAGTAGTGGGTGTTAATAACCGTTTGTATTCGTTTATTGGATCTCTTTACCTAACTCCTGAAAGTTATTTGTATTTCTGATTGCGCAATTAGACGCATTTTAATCTGTTAACAGTGCATGAAATGCGAAAATTTTATCAGTAAACAGCTTTCAAAAAAGCAAATCTTATGCTTGATATGTTTAACGACTAATAAAGATGCAATATAGGACTAATTCTGTAAATCCGAAATTACGATAATTATTGTTTAGTAATTCATTAATAATTTTTATTCTTTGTGATTGTAGTCGCAGTCGCAAGTAGCTTTTTATACATCTAAACTTCTAAGCTTTAGTATGTTATAACAAAATAAGTGTATTGCGGAATACTTTCATAAATTGTAATCAGAGACAACTTATATAATATTTGTAAGTTAAATTATTTGTAAAATTAAAATACAGCAGCAGTAATTGATTGTTTTTTGCCTGCTGTACAATTTAAAAAAAAAGTCTGCTGATGTGATGGAAATTTGCGCGCCCTGCGAAAGGTTAAAAGCTATAGAAATGCCTATAGAAGTTTAATAGAAGCATCTGTAGAGAGAAAGAGTTTAATAGAGATTTCTGCTCCATAGACATTTGTATTGAACTTTTACAGATATTTCCATAGCTTTTAAACTAGCTTATATAAAAACGGACCATAATTGTATGGGATTGTACATAAAAAAAAAATATTTAGAATTCTAAAAGACATTTTCGTAAGAGTTATGATTATTTTATAATGTATTATTATGGTTGTTTTACTTAAATGTTCGTATTTATTTCAAGAGAATTTAATAGATAATCGTCAGTTAATTTTTCACAGCTTAAAACAAGCCGAATGGGACACATGCTTAAAAGAAAAAAACTGCTTAAAATTAAATGATGTAAAGAAGGGATTCCTTTAAAAAAATACAATTTAATACACAAAGAAATGCTGAAGCATATGTTTTAAAGAAGAAAGAAATACAGGGTGTCCACTCACAACGTTGGCCAATGGCTAATTCTTAAACCGTTAGTAATGGATATACAGTTTCAATAAAAAAAAAAAAAAAAAAAAAAAAAAAAAAAAAAAAAAACTTTTAAATCTGGTAAAAAAATATTTTAAAAATTGATTTGGGTCATGAAAAACATTTAAAAAAATTACAAAATTAAAATTTTTATATGGTCAACCGGTCCTATAAGATATATTTAGAAACGTTTTCCTACTACACTGACAAATCTAAAAAAGTCCCGTTATTCTACGTTTAAAATTGACCGATAAATACTTGTTTAAAGTTAGAGCCTATTTTTTGCTGCTAATTAGGGGTCATTCACAAATTTAGAAATAATATATTTCATCACATATATAAAAAGTGGTTCAGAGTAAATAACATTAAAATGTAAATTTGAAATCTAAAATCATTATGGCATATGAATGTAAAATATACAATTAGTAATATACTTATAAGAAAAAAACAGAATCTTTGCTAAATAAAATGATGAAAATAGACTGTCTACAAAATGAAACTTACATATTTTAAAAAGTTATTAAGTAAAAAATAGCGTACAAAAGTTGATCTATGACTTTTTAGATTTTGACAATTGAATCTTGTGTATTCTGTACCGTTGAATCCAAAATTGACCTTGATTTTTTATCACCACGTAAAGATTATTGCAAATCATTAATTTTAAAGTTAAAAAAAGAAAAAACACAGCGAAAATTTAATATTATAAAATAGATGTGTTTTTAATTTTTGATAATATACATTTTATCGCTGAAACTGAAAACGACCTCCATTTTTATCATTGCGTCAGAAATTTTCGCAAATTGGAAATCTCAAAGTTAAAAGCTCAAAGTTAAAATTGAACCTCCTCCCCCACATCTACCGACCATTCAGCTATTTACTTGTATCAATCGTAATATAAGGCCAAAAAATTGAATAAATGATTCAATTAACTAAAATTTAACTTAATAAAATATGTTTTAAATATTATAATAGTATTAAATTTTTGCTATATTTTAACTTTGACATTTACGATTTATAAAATAATTTTAACGTGATGACCTAAAAATGAAGATCATTTTCAGATTCAGTGCTAAAAAATACACAAATATCAAAGATAAAAAACACAGCTATATGCTTCATATTATTGTTGTGATTTCTTATATGTTGAATTGTTCAATCAATGAAATGAATAAGTGTGGTGATTTTCAAAAAATAATGTTTAATTAAAAAAATGTTCAAAAGAATACTGTCAAAGGCAAAAAATTACAGTTCACTAAAAAAAGTATTGAAAAATAATATCTTTTCTTGAAAAAAAAACTGATAAAGGTTTTTTTTTTTTTTTTTTTTTTTTTTTTTGGATCAATTTTTGTTTGTTCTTCGATAACAATGGAGATTTTTTTTTCTATTTTGTTTCTTTAGAAGAATTTGATGATCTATTTTTTGAAAATAATTATTCTTCTTTACTTGAAAAAGAAAAAAATAATAAGACGAAAATAAGAGAAAAAAATTACCTGAGCAATCAGCTACATGAAAAATGATTACCTTTTATTTTTTAAAAAAGGCACGTAAAAATTAAAGGGGTGCATCATCTTGCAAAGAGTTTTTTTATTTATTCAAAAACAAAACATTTCTTGAAGATACTTCCACATTTTGTAACTTAAGCACATCATCCTTATTAAATATCATGGTACGGACCCCAGAGCAATTTTAATCCATATGATGATAATAATAATAAAAACATCATCACCTGTACCCCTTCTTCATTGGATGAAGTAAAGAT
Organism: Maratus speculifer; assembly: GCA_964019185.1. Taxonomy (NCBI): domain Eukaryota; kingdom Metazoa; phylum Arthropoda; class Arachnida; order Araneae; family Salticidae; genus Maratus; species Maratus speculifer. The sequence goes on along the minus strand of OZ025294.1, from coordinate 159,492,369 downwards.
ATGTCATTTTCAGAAAATAAAAACTTAAAAAAATGAGGAATGTCTCTTTATCTAAACAGCTAATCAGAGTAATGGAGAATAATATACAGGGTGTCCACTCTCAAAGGTGGCCAATGGATAATTTCTAAACCGTTAGTCATAGACACATAGTTCCAATTGCAAAAATGCTTTAAAAAAGGTAAAGAATTGCTTATCAAGCGATTTAGGCTAGAAAATATTTTTATTAAAAAATTACGAAAATTAAATTTTTATACGGTCTCCCGGTCCTATCAGTGATATTTAGTAAAAATTTTCCATCACCCTATCAAGCAATGCTAAAAAGGTCCCATTCATCTAATATGAAAATTGAAAAATTTATTAAACTTTAAATTTCATGACTTAAACCACTTTTCTGTAGCTGAAAACGAATGAGTTGGACTAAGTTTTCAGGGAACGTAAACTAAGTGCTTAAATTAATAGAAAGGGCGTCCATTTCCAAAGCTGTCCGATAGCTAATTCCAAAACCATTTGTCACAGACATATAGTTCCAATTACAAAAATGTTTTAAATGGGATAAAGAAATATTTTTAAAGCAATTGAATTGAAGGTGCTACCACCATATAAGTTTTACGGTAGTATTAGTTTTTATTAATTAACTTCTAGATTGGTTAAAATAGTTGAAGACGTGAATTTTAAAATTCTCTTTATCGTGAAAATTAAATTTTGGGATATCGGGATTTTTTTTTTTAAGGTGTCTTATTGTGATAAGCTTTTATTTTGCTTAAAGCGTTCGTACGTATGTTCAAAATTTCTATTCAAATTTTAACTCACTTCCAAATATCGATCAACGTTCAATTTGCACACTTATTTATATCCAAGACAATGTAATATTAATGCAATTTTAGCTGCGTACCATTTATTTATTTTATAGGACTACACCAAATTCTGTTCGGTTAAGAATAAGATCTAATAGAATTTTAAATATATGTAATTTTGTAACGAACTGTGACTGTTGCTTTTCATAATTTAAATCAACAAACTTTCTTTTTTTTTACTTATATTTTTAGAACAAATTTTGATTTAATATGTAATCATCAACATAAATTTAAAGATAATATTGTAAAAATTATTTTACTTCAATGTTTAATGTTAAATTTTATACCTTGCGTTTAGTTTTATTTCCAGTAAATTTGTGACTGACCCCTAATTTGCAGCAGAAAAGATGCTTCAACTTTAAACAGCTATTACTCGGTTAGTTTTAATCGCATAAGGATGGGACTTTTTTTGTATTATTTGTTAGAATAGTGGTAAAAATTTACTAAATATCACTTATAGGACCTGGGGGCCGTATAAAAATTTAATTTTCGTAAATTTTTAATAAAAAACCTTTTTTGACCTAAATAGCTTGAAAAACAATTCTTTACCTTTTTTAAAGCATTTTTCTAATTGGAACTATATGTCTATGACTAACAGTTTAGAAATTAGCCATTGGCCACCGTTGATAGTGGACACCCTGTATATTGAGTAACTATCCCAGAAAAACTTCATCCCCTCATTTTTCTCTAAACCGGAACAGCAGAAAGAAAAAAAACGCACGGTAAAACAAATCGAATTCCTATCCCGTAGGTGCTGCCCCTCACTTTTCTCTGAGCAGACCGATTTTCTTAATTACCAATCTATACGGCAAGACAAAACTCCACTCTCGTACTAGCATGAATTTCAAAACAGCGAGGAAATAAAAATGTTGTCGTAATTATGAAATCGTTAATTGGTAGGAATAAAAGAAGTAAATAAAAAAGTGATAACCTCATTGCAAAGTAACATGCTATGCTACAGATAAGCGAACAGGCCTTATTAAAAATACATTTTCATAAGTATTATTAAGATATGAAGCCGAAATTTGGGGAAAGGTACTTACATTTTGAATTACGTATCAAAATAATTTAAACCTGATAGGAAGGAGCGAATCCCTGAAAATGGAAATGACATGCGAAATATTGGGTTGTTCGGAAAGTCCTTTCCGTTTGGGAAAATCAATTCGTACCGGATAATTTTGTCCATTAATGTCTAAGTATTAGATATCGGAAACAATATATAATAATTAAATAAAAGAATTTTCCGGTACGAATTGATTTTCCCAAACGGAAACGACTTTCCGAACAACCCAATAGAATGTCGTAGTAAGTTCCAGAAAATTATTTCCAGGAAGTACAGGTACTAAAAATACCTTTTATGAATTTAAAATAAACAAAATGCTGGGTAAGAAAGAAAATCTTACAGGGAAAACTTTAAGAAAGTAAGATAAATAAAATAATTTTAGAATGAGACGACTAAAATTAAATGAATGAAGACTAATAAAAGACTTTCTTAAATGAAATTAAATAAAATATGGCAGTGGCTATATAAAACCACGACAATTATAGTACCCGATTTTTGTTATTTTAAAACTATGATAATTTATAATGCGTTAAAAATCCTGACATGATGGTAAATTTCAAGTAATTTTTTGTTTTAGTGACAGAAAATGCAAAAAAGTTAAAAAACATAAACATCGTCGTCTTTGTTATCTAATTTAAAACTTTTTCTTAAAATTCTTGTCGGTAATCGGTGCGAAATTTTTTGTGTTATCCTGCAAAATGTATAAATGGTAACCACCCGAATGCATATACTATTAGATTGTCAACATATTTATGCCAGTATTTAAAATATTTATTTTGATCGGATATTTCAAAATGAATTAAAGTTCGAGTACAAATTTTAAACTGAAATACGGTTGTTGATAATAAATAAAAATAACATATTTTTGATAAAAGTAATCATGAAAAGAAACAGTCGCAAATCATTACAAAATAAAACATATGTTAAAACACAATTACTTTGAACAATCTGAAGTTTAATTGAAATCAATTAAGTTGTAATATTTGTACGACTTTTTCAGATCACAGATAACACAAAAAAACAGTCCTTCTTAATACTATAAGCGTTCGATCTTTGATCCCTCATATTATGGCCGAACTCATTTGTTTTTAATTCAGGGAAGAGGTATAAGTTATGTATTTTTAAAGTTTCAAAACTCGGTTAATTTTAATGTTATATGAACGGGATTTTTTTTTTTTTTTTTTTTTTTTTTTTTTTTTTTTTTTTTTTTTTTTGTCGTACTTGTTAGTGTAATAGAAAAAATTTACTAAATATAACTCAATGGACAGGAGGACCGTATAAAAATTTAAATTTCGTAACTTTTTAAGAAATTTTTTTATTGACCCAATTGCTTTTAAAATATGCCTTTACCTCAATTAAAATATTTTAATAATCGGAACTATATGGCTATGGCTAACGATTTAGAAATTTGTTATTAGCCACCGTTGAGAATGAACACTCTGTATAAATATTTTTGGTCAAATAATTTTCTTTTATTTCTAGACTACCTTTCTTTTAATGCATATTCAAAATGTTAACGGTCATGATTCAAAAGAATTGTACAAGGTTAATAAAAATTATTTTAGCACTTCAATAAGAAAAAACTAGAAAAAATAATGTTATCATATTCGCCATAGCTATATGTATTCGCGGACGTTTATTCACACCTTTTAGATTTCTGCTGACAAGTACGTGAAATGTGATTCTGGTGTAAAAGACATCTAAATTACGCACGTGTTATAATATTGCATAAAACAAACTGCCTAATGCTCATTTAAGCAAGGACGAAGCAATAGAAGAAAGATAACAAGTTATTTCAACTTTTTTCAAAAATGCAATGGACTCCAATAAAGTACTTAGAGCTTTTTTTTTATAAATCAAAATACTAGCGAGAAAACTTTCCGGGGACTTAAACCTATACGTAAGGCTGTTATTAAATCTCAAAATAAATTGGCACATGACACTACGATTGAATATTATTTGAATTAAAATCTACGTATATGAGCAATACACTGTAAAAAGAAGAAAAAAACTGTAAAGTTACTAAACTTTTCCTAAGAAACTGAGATTCCTTGAACATTTCTGCAACGGTAACAACATGAATTAATGTAACAGAATTGGTTACATGAATTTTTGCTGTTTCTTTTACATAAACAGTTTTAGGAATCCCAGTTTCCTAGGAAATGTTTAGTAACTTTGCAGTTTTTTTAACAGAGTATTTGTTTAAGAATGGTGTAATTTAAGATATACAACTGAAATAACATTTGATTATTCTCACTTTGATCTCTAAATTTTAAAAACGATACTTAAATATGTTTAAAATAGTTTTAGTTCTGCTCTTTTTGTTTATTCAATATATTTGAAATTATTATATTATTATTAATATATTTTAAATTTCAATATATTTTAAATGATCAAAAAACGCTGCAAAACTAAAATTGTATGATGGCAGCATTAAATTTCTGCAGTCTTGAATGGCTACAACTTCAATTGTACAGGTATTTAAGTTTGTGTTAATTTATAACTGTTACTTGAAAGACGAATGATGGGTACTTTTCTGTATGTAACTGGACCTTCGAAAGTTATTTCTAAATTTAATAAATCACGGTAATTTCAAAAAATGCACTCAATACTCGCATTTATGTAATCAGCATACACTTTATAAAAATGCATCCATTAAAAACAGTACCATTTTTATATATGTCCATTTCTTTCTTTCTAACTGATGACCCTACCTGCCGATTATCTCAGCTTAACGAGTTCAATACCTGGTATCGGGGTGGCTGACCCCCTAATTGCCTCGAAAGCGGCAATAAGTCTGATTTCTTTGCTTCGCAATTCATCATATCTGCAGTACTTGCTTCTCGTTTGAGCATACTTTGTTTTGTTGGTTTGCTTAACGTTACATCCTATTGTTTATACTGCGAATGGCTACTCAAGTTGGTCTTGTAATTTAGAACCTTGATCAGATGACGAGACCTTCACCTGGCAAAGCATCTCCAGATGTATAATTCATAGATAACTTGCAGGACTTTGTACCCATGACGGATTTTACATGCACCAGGCGCCATTATCATACGTGTCATATGTCCATTTCTTATAAACACATACGCAAAAGTTTGTCTGTGAAAGCAATAAACATGAGTAACATAAACTAGACTTAGTACTACATTGACGCAAATATCAAACGCGAATGTATTAATGCGTTTATGATAAACAAATTTCTTTGAAATGCACCCATGTGTGTTTTGTCAAGGTTGGTATGGTTTGTACCAAGTGGTGTTTGAAAACGGCTTAAACAAATCGGACTTTGTTCTCAAACAAACAAATTTGTTTTGGATTTTGTTTTAGAACTGCCAATACAACATTTCTTCTTCATTGTAATTTAAGTGTTTCAAACAATTATCAGAATTATTATCTAATTAACCCAACAGTTAATTAGATACAACAACCCAACAGTTGACCTTACATTATATGAATCTAATTTCCAGAAAAAAAGAAAATGATATGAGTTTTCCTCTGAACCATCTCAGAGATTCTGAACGAGCTTGGGAATAAAATGACAATACGGAAACTCATTAAAAAGATTACTTGAACGTTGCTGGAGAATGTAAATATATCATGTTCGTATTGAAAATGTCATATAAATATAATTTCTATATGCAGATGGTCCCTAAGTTTATTTTATAACGAAGATTTTAAGAAAACATTATTTCCAAATCGAAGCCCTTTTTTCCCTCGAGTCTGTTTGGTAATATAATAGTATGTGTGTAATATATTTTTCTTTTAAATGATAGCAGTTGTATCTTAAATTTTTGGTAAAATGAACTCAGATTTGGTTTGTATATTTTGACTACTTATACAGAGTATTTTTTACAGTAAAATGATAAAAAATATACTAAAGATATTCATAAAGATCATGAAATTATAAATTGTTTAATATTTAAAAAACGTATTTTCCGAAAGTTTATTGTCTTTTAAAATTATACTTTCATTCCGTACATCAGCTTTACTCGTTGCCATTTATTTTTTAACCTTAAGAATCATACATGCACATTTTTTGTGTCTGTGCATTTCGAAAGTAAACGTATACGTTTTACAGACTAAATATTTAATAATTGTTTTTTTTTAATTTGTGAAATCTTAAATTTTTCTATTTTCCAAATAAAATTGGAATCTAATTGTTAATTTGAAAGTTTTTGCAGGGAATAAATACATAATAGTTTATGTAAATTAAAAAAAAATTCTTTTCACGCTTCCTAAAGTTGTACATTTCTAAAGTAATTTAAAGAAATTTAATAAAAAACAAATTCGTCCAATACAAAAATTATAGTAAATTTTTCTTCATTTTTTCATAATTGTTTATAATAATATTATGCAATAATGTTTAACTTATATTTGAAGTAATAACTAAATCATGCATATAAAGCTACAAAATGTTACTATGAGTTTACTTTTGCTTCAGCTTAGTTAAAATACGATAAATTTTAACTTTATATGTCATAATATAATAACTAAACATACACAATTTAAAAAAAAAAAAAACATGAAAGAATATGCGATTTCGTATGCTGATTTTTTTTCTAATTATTCTATTTCAATAACTATTATTAAAAAAGTATAAAGAGAAGCTGTAAGAAACATTCGAAGTATTTAAATTTACATTTCAAATTTGCATTAATTAGAATACAATTATTATGTTAATTATTAAAAGAAAATATATATATTTTTAAATATGCATAATTAATTATAATTATGCTTTCAGACTGCAGAATATTTACTGTATATGAAATATTTTTATTTGAAACAATTGCATTATCAGCCTAATATTCGTGCATTTCTCGGTAGGTAAATATAATGAGTTATCAATGAAATCCGGATTCGTAAATAATGTGTATTTCAGATTTTTTTTTTATTACAGAAAAGTGTTTTGAATCACTTCAAGCATTTTTTATCATTAGATTGCAAATATTTGTGTCTGTAATTAATAATGTAGCAAGAGTTTTTTGTGAGATAGGAAGGGGCTCAGTTATAATTATCCTCTTCAGACCTGATCATAAAATAACTCTATAAATAATATCTGGCATAACATACACGCATCCTTATTTATATTTTTCAAAGTCTTAATTATTTATTTTTTCTTTATTTGTTACATATTTATTTTTTTTTTAACTATTTGAAAAACAAAATAGTACTGTCCTCGATAGAGAATTGGGAAATCTAAAGTATATCTGAATCTTTTTATTGGTTGAATTTAATTTTATTCGAATCCTGATTAGTCCAAGTGTAATGTCCGAAAATGGAATACATCTGTTTTTTTTATTTTATTCGTTTTCTGATTGGTCCAAGTTTAATGTCCAAAATCGGAATACTTCTGTTGCCACGATGACAAAAAGAATAATAAAAACGTTAAAAAATTAATAATTTAAAAACAAATTGTGTTAGAGATTTCAAACAAATTTCTTTAAAAAGTGCATTTCTTTTTCTACGCAACGGTGAAAAATTTAAAATGGACGATATTTGGAAGTTTAAAAATTTGCAATTCCGAAGTTTGAAAAAATGAAATTTCATTTAAAATTTTTTTTGTGGTGGGTCTAGGAATATTAATGTTTAAACCATGTCGTACGTAATATTAGGCGTTCAGAAGTCAGTCTGATTAACATCATCAAATAAAAATGCACTTTTTAAACAGTTAAAGTGCACTTTTTAAACAGTTAATCATTGGTCTGGGAATATTAATGTTTAATGCACGGCGTATATAATATGACTCGTTATGAGCATCCTTAAAATGAGGTTTATTATTATTATTAATTTAAATATAGAATTAATTTATAAGTCTTTAAAATATCATTTTCCAAATAGTCGTAAGTTGTTAAATTACTTTTTTTTTATTTTTTTGCATGTGAAATGAACAGAAGAAAACGCAATCTGTCAAAGCAAATTTGTCGTGGTTTCGGGGTTTCGTAAAACAAGAAAAAGAACAGCAGTAATTTGAATCTTGTAAGGTTTTCTCTAAAAACTACAAATTATTTATTTTACAGTTTCGTACTTCAATTTTCAAAATAAAATACATTGTTATTTATTTTTTAAATTAAATAAATACAAAGCTCACATCACAGCTATATGTTTATAAACCAGGCAAAACAAATAACATATAATATCTACAATAAAACAATAATAAGAATCAGATATAAGTAAAATAAAATAAAGCAAATAAGAAATAAAAAAATTTAAAAATTAGAAAATAAATAAATTCTTTTTTATTCTAAAAAAATGCATTTTTTAAAAACCAAATTCACATTGACGAATAGATGAATAATCAAATAATTAAAAAAACATATAGATAATCACTAGAAATTTTGTATGTATTTTGCCTTTAAGAATGAGACGAAGCCTCTTTAATATCAATAACCTCGATTATCCAGAACTATTTGTTTCGGACACTCGAAAAATTCGTTCTGTTGAAAGGTATATAAATATTTTCGATTTTTTTTTTATTTTAAGGCGTGGACGTAAAAGGCAATAAAATAATAGAAGTTTAGCATCAAGAACGAAGTCGAACGCATTAATAGCTGCCGAGATATTTGAAATCATGTTTTCCACATTCTTCGATTTTTCATAACCTTGTATTTCAATCAAATTTCAATTCAAATATATATTTAATTGGAAATGAGACGCTTAATTCGACACAATAAATTTTAAGTTAATATATATATATATATATATATTGGAGTTATAAAAACACTTGTTTTACGGAATTTGGTGCTACTTTAGTAGGTTGGCGTTTTATATAATTTATCGATCCATATGCAATTCATTAAAAGAGCATTATAGAGCTCTATGATAGCTCTACATATAGAGCTATCATAGAGCTCTATATATCCTCTTCAGACCTGATCATAAAATAACTCTACAAATATATATTTATTGCTTTTGCATAATCGAAAGGACACAATAGATGACAGAAAGAGTCATTTTTATAAAATGAGTACTTTAGGGGACTGGTAATTTAGGTTTACAAATATGGATATAAAAGTACTAATCCCCTTAAAACATCAGTTTAACTATCAGTAATATAATTTTACGCAATAACAAAATTAAGGTAAACAAGTAAATGATCACCAAATCCTCAAAATTTTTTATTGTAAAACATTTTAATTAAATAATCATGAATATTTCTTACTTTTTTGGCCACAAAGTCTTGAAGGTATTTTCGAAACTCGGATGAAAATAATATTTATTTTAAGAGGTAATATTCACCAGTGCTGACATTTATTGATTTTGTTTTAAAGCAAAAAACATTTAGCTTTATAGAAGTAAAGTAAAAATTAAAAAAAATCGAACAGTTTAGTTTCTATGAGGAAAAGAATGGAGGTACACATTTGTGTACCTCAGGTCTGAAGATGTTATAGAGCACTATGTATATAAAAACTATTTAAATATACGTTTAAATTTTGTTTTGGATTTGCGATCCATTTTAAAAATAGTTTGCCCTATGTTTCATTTTCATATATTATACTATGCATATCCATGATGGTTAAGTATTACGGTTGCTCCCCCCCCCCCCAATGACTAGTTTTCGTGTAGAATAGGCTTCAAAATGTACGCTTAGTTGCAAAAAGATCAAAGTAGCCATGAAAACAAACCTGATGAACGCTGATGCTAATTTTTACAATTAAATATGGCATTTATGTTCTATACGTACCCAGGAACCTAATTGGTGCAAAAGTAGCGCTTTTTTGCCTGACAAAGTTACCATATAAATTTTATTATAAATTGTTTTGTTCAACAAGTATCATAGTAAACGCGGTAGCGTATGATATAATATGTTTAAAAAATGGAAAATGCAAACGTCTTTTTGAAATATCTGGCAAACGAGATGACGTACGACAGTGATTTTTCCTCTAAAAGATAGAACTCGGCGAGTCGAATAAAATTATAGTATTCAAAAAAATCATCGTAGTTTAATGTAGTTTTTTATTGAACTTTTAACGAAAAAATGAAGGCGTAAAATTCAAGAAGCGATAGCTAACAATTCTGTGGATGGATTAACTCCATTTTACGTCTGTTTTAATCTTTATAGTAAAACTTAAAATATCTTTTTTCATTTTTGTATGTTTGACGATCGCTGAGAAAATCGAATTTGTGTCTTAAAGCTCCAGTTGAACATTGTTTCTTGTTGCTGTTGTAATTTGTTTTAACATTGCCACCAAGTTTAAAAAAGTATAAATTTTTTATTATGTATGTAACATAATTTATTCAAATTAAATAAATCACGTAATAAACATGGTTATTTGTTTTTATGGCGAAACATTTAGTTTTAGTTATTTGAATAAAGTTGTGAGCGCACTGTAATCTTTTTTGCTCAACTTTTTGGTTTATCTTTCAAATATCATGCATTTTATATGGCAATGCAATAACGTTCTTAACTATTTTAATACAAGAATGAAACTTTGTCAGCAGCAAATATTTTGCTTTTCAAGATACAAAAAATCTTCAATTTTTATCAAAAAATTTAAATGACAAATAATAAATAATGCTCGGGTGAGCAACAAAAAAGGTTAATATGTTTTTAAGTATGAAAAAGTGTTTGTCAAGTGCTTCTAATTGAGCATGAGAAAAGACAATGGTCAATTCTTGGATGCAGCTCACTGTCAATGCCGAGAAAGTTTACTTGTCTCGCCAAAACTATTCTCTCTATTAGGATCTCTTTTAAAGCCCCTGCACTTTAAAAGTACCAATTTAATTAAAAATTCTAAAAGGAAACAAATAAATATGTATTTTTTGTACAACTTGATTGTCCCGTTGACCAAAAAACTATCGCCAAACTGTAAGATTAAATGCCAATAATGGATGATTGTGAATGTCACATTCAGCGACCTGAAACATGACACACATGTTTAAAACGTCATAAAATGATTTTAAATTCTTTTTTTCATTTCTATTTTTATTAATCTTTCATCTAATTTATTTGTTCTTTCGTTATTTAAAATAAAAATTATATTCACACGTACAATTTGGCTATTAGTTTAGTGATTTTTACAATTTGGCAAAAATTTGTTGAAAGGGTAACCAAATAGTACAATTTTTTCACCACCTTAGTTTAAAATTCTAAAAAAATATAAATAAAAATGTATTTTTTAAATTTGCTTTCATTAAAATTAACAAAAATGTAGAAAATATAAATGCTTTAAAATGCACCAGAAAGTAGAAAACTTAAAAAAAAAAACCTTAAATGCATGGAGTTAAAGTCAAATTGCTGTGAGTTCAATTATGAAAGAAATGTGGATTTAAATGGTAATTTTACCAAATTAACCATTTATCATCAGGTTGACTTCATGTATGGCAAATTATGTTTATCGATACATTTGGCGATCTTTCGCGAAGTTGACTAAAATTTGGCTCTATTGTGATAACCTTGTCATAAGAATTTTTCCACTATAGACATTGTTGAACGCAATACTGATTTCTCTACTGGAAATAAAACGTAATCATCAAGTCCTTGGGGACGAACGACTGGTATATATGTCACATAAGAAGCTCAAAATGCTTTATTATTCGCATCAATTATTTTTTATTGTAAAATTAACCTCTGTTAATCAAAACATTTTCGGGATTCTTATACCGAAAATTTCCATTTGTGAAAAACCGGTGATAAAAGAATTAAACAAAGACCTCTCGTCCGAAGTGTTTCAGTAAACCCTCTCCCCCCCGTCTCTTTCAACACACTTGGGGATCAAATTAAAAATAATAATAATACTGTTCAATTCCTATATTGCTCCCAGGGATACATATTCCTAAATCCAAACCTCCCTCTGTGTCAACACGAAATAGATGGAAAATTGGCACTGATGTCATGTAAGCACCAGGATGCACAATTGGCATCAAAAGGGTGTTATTTTGTCTGTGATAATAAACCGTCTATTACTTTTTATTTATTAATAAAACGTTTATTTACCTTCATATTCTTTTTTTAAATTATATAAACTGTTTATTTCTATAGTTATTATTATTATTATTATTATTATTATTATTATTTACTTACTGTTAATTCCTTTAAAAAATAGAAAATAATTTAAAAATGTATGTGCAACCAATATTCGAAAACGAGGTTTTCGCCAAATGGGCGTTAGAAAAAAATTGAGCCAGATCTGGTGCGCATATGACATCTGTGCCAAAAAAGAGTCACGAGAATTGAGTTCCACATACAAGCAGAATACAAGTTAAAAGATAACGTATAGTAAAAACAAATAAAATTAGAAGAAATGCTGTCATAAATCGAAATATTTTATTAAAATATATGATTGTTTTAAATTTTCACACGCGATGTATAAAATATATACTTTTGGAGACACAAAATATCAAAATCATTGTTTTTATGACTTTTCCTTTAAAAATAAAAAATATAATGGGAAGAAAATATATTATTACTGATTTCTTTTTTTGCCCAAATAAATGTTAATATATTTTATTGCACTTCAATATTACTGCTTACGTAAATGCTTTTTATTTACACCATGTCCTCTAAATCATTTGTCGACGAAAACATCCAGCTTGTGAAAAGTGACGAATACCAAATTTCTGTGACGTATAGAAATAAAAAGTGCTTTTTTACCAGTTTTTTAGCACTTTCCAACAAAATTGAAAAGTGCTTATGCATTCGGTTTGTCTGAACGTCTGTTCGTCTGTCGTCTGTCCGCTGTTTAACTCCTGTAAATACACTCGGATTGACCTGAAATATTTGGACGTTATTGACATTTAACCTAGCACGAACCCTATTGAAAACGAAGTTTCTACCATGATTAGTTTATTTACATGAAGAGTCAAAACTTTACATATTACGGTCTATGGGGAAAAATCGTCTCAAAGGCGTTTTAAAGATGTTACACCCTGTCAAACATATTAAAATTTATATGCATCTTTGAGGTGCAGTGAAATATGTATTCTATAAAGTATGCGGTGAAAGTAAAGCTATTATTTATTTACAAGGCCACACAAAAGTATTCCATTACATATCGGTAAAGAGGGGAATGGTGCGAGACATATTTTCAAATTTCAAACGTTTTCATGTATAAAACAATTACTATATTTCACTTAGGCTTAATATAAATGATACGAATTAAACGATACTGTTTTGCATAATATGAAGTACATTGCATTTACTAGGACACACGAACGATTTCAAATAGTATACTCTTTTCAAAGTACTGTATATGTAACCGATGTTGGCTAATGGATGAATGAAATGCATTTTATTATGATTTGCACGTTTAAGTTTCACTAAATCTATGCACATTATATGATGTGTATAAATGCTTTAGTTGGTATGCAGGGTTACAAGAGTTCGCCGACGTTAATGAATATGAGCGCAAATTACTTAAAGGTGGTATGATTTTTCTTGTTTGTTTATTACATTTTTAAATTATTTGGAACAAATATTTTATAGTAAGTGCATTCAGTAGGTCACCTGTATAGGTACCTTCTGGTACAATCGGAATCAAAATCCGATATGTATTTTTTCAGATTTGCTTGACGAAAGAATTTTGCTTGATGAAATAATTATGCTACTTTTAATATCGTTTCGTAGCTATGTATTAGTCTTTGCTTCAATCAGACAATTACGAATACCTAAAAAGTGGTTTCAGAAGATCGATATCATTTTATTATATTTTTTCTTTAACTGAAACATATTTTTTTTTTAATTTCAACATTTAAGATATGTAAAGAAAACTATAATGCACGAAGAGTAAAGAATATGTAAATGATTTCATATGCATTATACAGCCAAAGTTGACTGGCCACTTGCAATTTCAGACATTTTGTTAAATATCTAAAAAAATACATGAAGAATTATCTTGAAACTCTAAGACTGTAAATATAATACTAGAGGTCATACATTTCTGTGAATAATTTTTCCCGAAACTATATAAGAGACCGCCAACAAATTGAAAAAGAACGAATATCTTTTGGATAATCCTGCTAAAATTAATGCAGCAAAAGCGTCCAAACTGTAGATTATTAAGTGAACTAAAGTGAATTATTATAACAAACATTGTACATTTTAATGCGAATAGCATGTATACTCGTTGTAAAATTAAGGTTTTTATAAAAACCTTTCCATTTTTTTAAATTTATTAGCTTATAATTTTCAGAGTTCTTAATATAAAATAATGTTGCTTTCTAAAAATATGAAAAACAACATTGTACATAATACTCTGTAATCAGAATTAAAAAATAATAAAAATTGTTTGAAAAACGAGCAGGTTTACTAAATAATTTTTCATTGTGAATGCTAAAAGCTATCAAAATTTCATTTGCATATTTCCTTAGGTAAATGTATAGAGCAACTTTTGTAACAGCCTCAAAAGCATAGCTTGAAAATTAAGAAAGTGGTTATTGGTAGAATAAGCTCAAAATCCGTTGTATACAAAATGAAAAAAAAAAGAAAAGTTGCATCCTGATGTTATACGTGTTATATTGTGTATTCTATATTGGCACTAATCAATGGTTAAATGGATACAGCCCTCACCTTTTTGTTTCTTTTTGGAAATAACGTATTTTGGACCTTATTCTATCAATTATCACTTTCAGAATTTTCAAACTACGTTCTTCAGACTTTCATAAAAGTTGCTCTATATATTTAGCTAACACATCATGCAAATTGTATTTCATTGCTTTCGAGAATGCGAGTGAAAAATTATTTAGTAAACCTGATCATTTTTCATGCAATTTTAAATCATATAATTCAATCATTCATCGTTCAATCATAGAATTTTAATTTTGCCATATGATACATTACCAAATAATGCTTTCATTCCAAATATAAAACCATTTTAGAGAAAAAAAAATTCCATGCCATTTTCCTCTAAAAAGCACTTTAATAAAAATTATTTTGAAAACACTTTTAAAACATTATTATTATATTATTCTAACATTCTTTTGTAATAGTAAATAAAAATTGTTGTAATAATTAATCAGTGATAGACGACTTAATTATATAAAAACAAAAATATCATTAATGCTAAGTTTATCATTTTCATCGGTACCTAGATAGATCCAACTCGCCATATTATTTTCGAAAATATTCAACAAATATTTGCATAAAACTAAATTACAATAATAAATATATTGGCTTTATCTCACCTTAATGTAGTAAGATAAATGGAAATATTGTTTAACGTGGTTTTCTTTATTATGTCTTTTAAATTTTTGATTCTTTGTAATTATAAAAATAGCAATTGTGTAAAATTCAAAATATTAATTCAAAAGCGATGATAAACGGGCAATGCGTTAGATATTTTTATTTCCCTAATAATGGTAAAATAAGGGGCCCTTTACTGTAATTTTTCCCTTTGCATGCGGATTACATAACGTATGGATAAATATGATATGACATCATTTATGCAAACATATGAAAATTAAAAAAATTGCATATAAGCATAAATTGTATTAATATGTGTCAATAAACGATGATTTTATATGCCTCATAATATTTATATACAGATTAAAAAACAAAAAGTTGTTTAATTTCAATGTTTAATTAGTTTTTGCAACTGACAATAAACATGATAAAAAACAATAACAGTCTCATAGGTTTTAATAATTAATAGCATAAATACAACGACATATATATATATTTCTATGTCCAATATAAGTTTTTATTGTTTTTCTAGGTTTATTCGGAAACTGAGACTATACCGTGTATAATCTTACAGCAAGCGAGTGACACGAAAAAAAAAAATTATGTGTTTTAACTCTTTCCGGCGCAGTGTTACCACTCCGGCAACACCTAATTTTAATTTCAAACTTGCAAACGGCACTAAGAATATTTTATAGAAATTCCGCTTTTACAATGAAGGCGTGAATTTGGGAATTCTTAATTTCTATAAAAGTCGTTTTTAAATTCCGGTGTCAATCAACAATTTCTTATTTTATGAGCAGAATTTGCCTGCGCCGGAAAGGGTTAAAAATGAACTAGCAACGGAAAATGTTTAAATATCAGCATTTTTTTTTCTTTTTTTACGAAAGCTAAACAATTTTTCAACATCAGCCATATAAAGATATGGTAGCGTTTTGTAAGACAAGACCCACGGGAAAAAAGATTCAGTCATTTATTTCTAACTCATAAAATTGATATTATAGCATTTAAAACTTTTTCATCTGCATTATCTTTATGTATTGTGTATTTGAATGTCGTTACTTATTTTAGGTAGCTTTCATTACAAAAAGTAAAAAGCTACCTATTGCAGCCATCCGGAGGAAAGCACTTCTAGAAAATTTTGGTATATTTTCACCGATCATGACCCCCAGACCCCAAAACCACCCTCCGTTCAAATGTTGACATATATGTATATATATATATATATCACCATATATATATCTGATTTTTGTCATGCGATAACTATCGTATTTATGAACCGATTAAAATGAAACTTGGTATGTACATAGTACATACAAATGTCTCGACCGAGTTCGTTGGACAGCATCATCCGCCATCTTGTTTCAAAATGGCGGCCATTAAAAAATTTTTTAAAAAATTAAAATTTAAAATTAAGTACAAATAAATTAAAAGTTGAAAAATATTTTTCTTTTATGTGTTAGAACTTAAAACAACAATTCCATAACACTTTTTATTTTATTTATATCTTAAAAAATTATTGAGTTATAGCACTTTGAATTTTTCTTATGGCTGACATTTTGAAACAATCTAATTTTTGTCATGCTGTAACTAATGTATTTATGAACCGATTTGAATGAAACTTGGTATGTACATAGTACATACAAATATCTCGACCGAGTTCGTTAGCCAGCATCATTCGCCATCTTGTATAAAAATGGCGGCCATTTAATTTTTTTTTAATTTAAAATTTAAAATTAAATACAAAGAAATTAAAAGTTGAAAAATATTTTTCTTTTATGTGTTAGAACTTAAAACAACGATTCCAGAACGCTTTTTATTTTGTCTATATCTTAAAAAATGATTTAGTTATAGCACTTTGAATTTTTCTTATTGCTGACATTTTTAAACGATCTGATTTTTGTCACGTGATAACACGCGTATTTATGAGTCGATATGAATGAAACTTGGTATGTACATAGTACATACAAATGTCTCGACCATGTTCGTTAGCCAGCATCATCCGCCATCTTGTTTCAAAATGGCTGCCATTTAAATTTTTTTTAAAAATTTAAAATTTAAAATTAGGTACAAAAATGTGAGAAATTCAAAAAGATATTTCTTTTGTGTATTTGACCTTGATACAAAGATTCCAGGGTATTTTTTGTTTCATCTATATCTTAAAAAATGGCTGAGTTATACCACGTTCAATTTCCAGTGTGGTTGACATTTTGAAACGCTATAATACGCATATTTATATATTGATTTGGATATAACTCCGTGTGTATATAGTACATATCAATGCCTCGACAGAGTTCACTAGCCAATTTCATCCGCCATCTTGTTTCAAAATGACGGCTATTAAAATTTGCCAAAAATCTTTTAAATGTATAATGATGTGGAAATAAAACTTCGAAATTGAAAAAAGATTCTTTCGCCTGTATTTATCTTAATAATGAATTCTGGAGTATTTTTTGCTTTGTCTTTATCTTAAAAATCGCCTGAGATATAGCATAGATTTCTAATGTGGGTGACATTTTTAAAAAAATCAATTTGCCCTCGACAGCAGTCGTATATATGTTGCTTTAAAATGGCATACACTTCATGATATCGTGGAATTTGGCGGCTCTCCGAATCGCTGAAAATAAAACCAGGTTGAATAAAATATTACTCATTTCTAAAAATTCCTACTAATAATTAGTATTGACAAAAACTAGCATTCAATCTTATAAAATCGAGTTTCTCTAATTTGAGTTTCGTTTCTTTGAATAATATAACTTAATTTAAAATAAATAATATATAAATGAGTATATGAAAGCTACCTCTTCCTCCGGCATTGCCAGAAGGACTTTTTTTTTATTTCTGATGCTTTGTGCCGTAAAGAAACATAAAATAAAAGGAGTATATTAATGCGGTTGTTTTTCATTTAATCTGAGATCTATAAAATATTTTATGGCTTTAAGTACCACTTGGATTGCTATCTATTTTCGAATAAAAGAAATTCTAATGTAACAAACTTGTAACAATGTTATGCAACCGGAAATATATCTATAAACTGTCTTCTGATTAACTTTAAAAGATTACATCTTTCATAAAAAAATTGCAAACATAATAATATTTTCATAGAATTCGGTGTGTATAAATATATGCGTAAATGCTTTATTTTATTCTTATGTGTGCTTGCAAGTATTTAAGCACAAAAGCAGCTAAGAAAATAAATAAAATTAATACAAAATTTTCTTTAACAAATCATATGACACTTAACTTTAATCTTTAGTTAATATTCTCCTTTTAAATTCTTAGAAAGAAAATACGAATTTTTAAAAGTTTTTTCAAAGTATTTTTTTGCAAAGCATGTATAGTGTCAAAATTTTTGTAAAACATTATTGTTTCAAAAAAGAATGCAGTCGAACAGATACTTTTTTATGCGGAATTTATAAAGTTAGAGACATTTTCTGTTAATTATATTTATTGAAATCAATTTCTTAATTAAAAAAAATCATTAATTGAAAATCTCATTAAAAATAATCTCTTGAAAAAGTGCAACATATTTTTTTAAATTCTTTTAAAAGTGTAAATAAAAAAATTTTACATCTTCTATTGAAATTCTCGGTAATTAGCTTTTACTAGAGTATTACAATATATATGTTTTTAAATTCCAGTATTTAATTAAAATTAAAAACTTAATTTTACATGTCTTAAGAAAAGTACATTGACCCTTGGGAAAAGTATAATAATATATTTTTAATAACTTTCAGAGATGGAATGAAGCAATTTTTTTCTCATGTGTAATTGAAAGAGTTCATTAAGATTGTATTGCCTTATACAGCGATATTCCAGTGTAGTTCTGCAGTTAAAAATTTTAAACATAATGTAATTTTCAACTAAGAACAAAATAATAATTAATCAGTTTCCATTTGCAGTTAATGAATTTCTGCATAAATTAATTGTAAATAGAAAAAAAAATTACAACTCGATTGTACAGTGTAAAATAAATTGTTATGCATCTAAATTTATCAACTTAAAGGTTTCACAAAAATTTAAAAATGGTATTAAAATTTCTTATCCATATTTGCGAGAGTGGTACAATGCTTATATCTATATATTTATGTAATAGCCGGTAGAATAAAAATACATCCCATTCAGCTGTATAGTAAAATTGTTATTCGAATAGGAACTATGTTTTGGTATAATTCATTTTTTTGTTGTTGTTGTTGTTGCTGTTGTTGTTTTTCTTTAAGGGTTTTTTTCTTTCTAGAAACAACTAATTTTGACGCCATATTTTTATTTTTGGGGAAATTTTACATTTAATATAAAAATGATTGCCTTCTGTAAAATAGGTTAGGATCATGAGAAGACAAATGTTTTTACTCCTAACGCCGAATTCATTTTTATTACTTGTAATATAAGCTGCACTGCGTGTAGTTTTTAAAGTATAACTTAATAACTACTTCACGGAGGAGCGTTCATTTTTTAATTCCTATATTTAACTCTTCTAAATCGGTGTTTATGTTAAAATTCTCACATTGCAGGTTACACTGCAGATTTTTTTTTAGCAAATCTAAATTTCATAATGTTTATTTTATGTAATTCATATGATTTTCCCAATATTTGTCGTAAACTTATCTAAAACATTTCCAGTGGAGAAATTTATGAACTCTAACGTACCCGTTTTTGACCCCTATTATTATTATCAATTTTATTATTATGATTAATATGATTATTATTAACATCATTATATTTATTACTATTATTATTTAAAAGTAATTATGTAGCGTGATTCAGAAAACTTTTGAACACAAATTTAAAGACAGCTAAATTGGACCTAAATAAGTAGATTTCGTATGGGAATGTGGGTGCGGATATGCAGCGTTGAAGCAGTAGAGGGTAACTGAGAAATTCTGTGAATAAAAGCAACTCACTGGATAAATTGTTATTCACCGCACAGATTTCGAGCAACATGTATTATTACACGAATGCGGAGCTTTTTGATATGTATTTCATGTGTCGGACTGTGCAATGAAATACATCGGTTGCTCAGAGGATGTATATGGAACGATTCTTGGGTAGGAATCTTCTGGATCACCAGACGTTTGTGCGTTTTAATGAAGAGTTGTGCGCAAGTAAATCGTTTTATAGTCAGAAGCGTGATATATTCACTGTAAAATATTGCAGAATTTTTGCTGTAAATGAAACAATATTACGCATAGTAGAGGATAGTCGTTCAACAGTTCCGAGATCTTTTTGCCGCGTTGTGTGCGTGTGTGTCATTTTCTGTTGCAGCCCCTACTTGGCATATAGGAGAGCTCCATAGTGATATAACGTTCATTGTGGTTCGAAATCGCTTCGGGAAATATCAATTCGAGTTAGCGAAGCGCTTCATCCATAAAACTCAAAAGCGACTTCTATTGCCACAACGCAGTATTTCCGCATCCGCGTCCCCATACGAAATCTTCTTACTTAGGTCCCCTCCAGCTGCATTTGCATTTTCAACACATAGATTTGAAAAACCCTGTAGGGGAAAATATCACAGTCGAAGACATTTTCTTCATGTATATCGTTTAATCCAGCGGTTGCTTTTTTATCAGACCTAATTATTTACCTCATTTATAGTTGCGTTCGTAATTTTAAAAATGCACTATATTCGTCATCTTTTCCATCTGTCTGTTTTTCCGCATAAAATGAGACAAAAACACCCAGCCGCCGAAACGCTTGAAACTTAAACATTGTAGTTTTTGTTTTCAGTGAAATTTTACTAATAGTACAGCTTAATAGCGAAAACGCTATTTTTTAAATTTAAGTCGAATTTTGAAACTAACGCCCTTTGTATACAAGCGTTAGAGAATTTTGTCGAATCATTTCAAATTCAATGAAAATCAAATCAAAACTTAAAAGGCTATTAAATATGTTTTCTTCCTGCCAGTAATTCTTAATATACTAATTAATTCAATAATATCGCATATAATTAATTAAATAATATCGCATGATAATTAATGATTCTAGGTTGCCGTAGTGATTATGTCCTATTTAAAATGGAGTCATATTATTTACGTATTACTGAATTTAAGAAATAAGATACCCTGGGGTAATAACGCCAGGCGGGGTAATAACGCCAAGTGCTTATATTTTGCATAATTATGAAATAATCAGGTAAATGACACTCATGTGTTCTGCGCAGAAGGGTTTTGAGTCATATAAATCGCAAAAAACAGCTTCAAGTTAATTTGTTTCATTTTTAGGTCTTATTGTTTTTACAAACAACTAAAATTAACGCTTGATCTAAAATTTGCGAGATACGTGTTGTGATGTGAAGACCATCTTTTTATCCGGAAATACTTTGTTAATTACATAAATTTGTAGTGCATTTCATGTACTTTTAAAATGTTGTTGAAGATTTTGGATATCTTCTCGAGATAATTTGTAATTTAAAATGCACTGCGCAATAACTATACCGGGGTAATAACGCCAATCCTTTACATTAATACCCCGGTTGATTCCCTACAGTGGCCGAGCTACATCCTAAATACTGATTTAAATAAACACAGTTAAAACTGTGCAATGTTTCTCATATTTCTATTTAAGCGGTCCTTTTTAAGCAAAAAGAAGCTCACGGTCTGATATTCTTTTGCCTCATCCCCCCCCCCTCCCAAACCACATCTTTATTTTTCTTACACTTTCACAAAAAATTGAACATTTTCAATAGCTTAGAATGCAATTTGTCAATTTCTAAGTTTGTAGAGTTTGTATTTTTAGAATTGAGCTATATACATTCAATTATTCCATCTTATTTCATAGTTTTGTTTGCATGGCGTTATTACCCATATAGGTGGGTAATAACGCCAAATAGCATTGGTCAAGAAAAAACGCCATTACCTTTTATAAATACATATCTGTTAAATTATTTTATTTTATATAGATAGTCAATGAGTTGCTGTATCAGATCCTATATTTGTTTGAAAAATACAATCTAAAACTAAGCCGTGAAAATTGGTAGAACCTTAACGTGGCGTTATTACCCCAGGGTACCTTATATAATCATAATAAATTTGCATTCATGCATTTTTGCATAAAATTGCAATAGCTATTAAACCAAGATATAAATATTTATAAATTTAGTTATAGCACGAACGCACCTCATTTGTCACATTTGACATATAATTTCCCACTTGTTGTTAATCCAATAACAGTATCACGTTTTGTTGTGATAAATGAAAATAACTTTTCGCTGAAATAAACAATGAAAATGTATATAAATGAGTAGATACTTCCTTTAAAAAAACCCGTAAAAGGACAGTTTGATGTGGGAAAATGAAAATGACTTGTTATAAAAAAAAAAATCAAATAACGTTCATAATGTAACTATCAATTCCTGCTATATTTTAAATTTTTAAAACTAAACATCTAAAACTGTTAAAATCAGAATTTTTTACAATATTATTTTCGTTTCCAAATTTAAAAATATCAACATTTCTTTTATGAATTACCAAAATTTTCTGAAAAACCACCGCAATAATTCATCAGCGTTACTTTAAACTGCAACTGTTAGTTATTTCATCATCACTAAACATCTTAAATTGTTAAAATAAGAATTTCTTACAGTATTACTTTCGTTTCCAAATTTAAAAATATCAATATTTCTTTTATAAAATACCAAAATTGTCTGAAACACCACTTCAACATTTCATCAGCGTTACTTTTAACTACAACTGTTAGTTATTTCATTAAAATACTTTAACTCATTAACATTACATAAAAAAAGAAAAATATCTTCTTAATCATATTTTAAAATAAAGCACAAACTTTTTTTTTCTGAAAATGAGTGCATTAATTTTCGGATGTTTTTCTCCTTTTGTGAACAAAACAATTCCATTTCTTTTTCAAGGAAAAGTTTTTTTTTCCTTTTTATGTTAAGTCTTCTTTCATTTTAAAAATACGTTTTACTTTCAACTTATGAGTTAACTGTGAACTTTAAGTTTTAATGCATCTTTCTTTATCTTTTAGTTCCATAAAACATTACTTTAAAATTTTCAAAGCATTTTGAAAAGTATACATAACGCTCTGCCCATTTAATTATTTCATTAGCCAATTTATTATTTTTGCTGGCATAATGCAATATTACTGTTTCGAAAAAATGAAGTCGAATGAAAATAATATCTCAATTTATACGCAATTCAGGAAAAGTAATTCTGTAAAATTCAATTTATTGATTTTGTTTCTTTGCGTTATTTCAAAATCTAATAAAAAATAATTTTCTTTTTAAAGAAAAGAAAGAATTTTACTTCCTTCCTCAGTACTTTGAAAAGTGCAACATTTTAGTCCTTCAGTAGGATTTTTTAAAATTGTTTTCTAATTTTCAGCTGTGAAATTTTCAGTTTAATTTTTATAGTTAAGTAATTAATATTTAACTATCCGCCCTTGGCGATCAGTTTGGTCGCCTTTAAATCTATACTAAAAATTGCATCATAATACGATTATTTATAATTCAGCTGCTCAGTTTATTATATCTGCTCAGTTGTGTACCAAACCAGACAATTCTACTTGAAAATTTAAAACTCGGTATTTTTATACTGACCAGTCACAAGCGATAATTCGCCAAACAATCTTCCCGTGGCATTTTTTCGCATTTCATTAATTTAATTTAAAATACAATCATTTCACTCATTTCATTTGCAATGTATAACCTTAATTTTAAACTGGAACGCTTAAAATTCATAAATTGTATTTTTTTAAGTAATAGAAAACTAAAACAATAATAATTTAAAAATCCGTAATTGCAGCGAAAGATAAAAAACATAAATAAATCAGATTTACCTTTGTCTAAATCCTTTTAAATTACTTTTACACAATAATTGATGATTTGCATTTCATTTTTATGTTTCCATTGAACAACTAACAAATAATCGTGATTTTTGTGCCGCATACGTTAGCGCAATATATATATAGACATTTAAGACGGCTGGAGTTACTCAGCTTCTAAATTCTTCTCCGTAATGTTAATTCTATGAATTTTTAATGAATTCGTGTAATTAAATTATCTGCTGGGGAAATTAATATTTTTAGCTCTTTTGTCTATGTACTCTTTTCAAGGGATGTTTATACTTTCTTCTATCTTTAGAAGAAAAAGGATTGGATTCATGAAGATTTTCGAAATACGGTTTTCGACGGATTTACACGTTTCAGGGATCGGAGAAACCCAAAAACATGTTTTTTTTAAATGTTTGTTTCTGAGTCTGTGAATCTGTGAGACTGTCTATCAGTCTGTATGTGTGAATGTGACAAAAGCTTTGTGGTACTCTATCTCAATTACTAATGCACGGAATTTCATAAAACATTAGATTCGTTAGACCTTAATATAAACTAGATCTGATTATTTTTGGTGTATATCGCTCGACAGGTGGCGCTGCTATGCTTTATTTTTCATGATTTCGCAATAAATGTATCTCAAGAACTAATGCATGGATTTTCATCAAACTTCAGATTCAGTTAGTACCTAATAAAAAAAAAAATAGATCCTGAATAGTTCTGATGCACATCATCCAACATGTGGCTCTGTTATGCAGATTTTTTTTAAGATTTTTCAACAGTTCTTCCTAAAAAACTAATGCACGGATTATCGTCAAACTTCAAATTCAGTTGTAAATTGACATAAGTTGTTGTTGACTAGATTTTGGTAACCTAACCAGTAGCTCTGTTATGCAGAATTTTTCAGGAAGTATTAACCTGCATAAGATAGAACAAAACTTTGGGATTGCCATTTATGACTAGTTTTCTTAGTTCTCAAAATATTTCTAGAATCTATGCCGAATTTAATATTATATGCGTTAAAAACTGGTTAACTGTGAGTAAAATTTTAACACTTCATTTAAAATTAAATAGATACTCCAGAATTAAAAAAAAAAACTGAGAGTTTTGTAAAAAAGTATATACAAAAAACAGACCCTAAAAATATAAATATTTTGAGGAGTTATTTTAAATATACGACTGCATTAAGCGTCCACAGATTTTAGTAGGCAATAGTGAGGAGATATCAGAAGCTAAGTGACCAGCCCCTTAATGGTTATTTCAAATACCTAGAGCAAAAAACTAAAATACGATTTAAGAAATTCAAATCTCAGACGTATTTCTGTTTGCAGATTACTAATCAACATGATACGGATATATTCCCAAGAAATAATCAATAAAATAAAATAATTATTTTTGAAAAATAAGTAATTCCTCAATGAGTTACAGGGAAACATGAAATAGTATATGTAGGAATATACATAGTAAATGTAATAGCCAAAACTCATTTAGTTTGTTTTTGGAGCGGAATTATTCTTTCAAAAAAAAAGGCTGTACCATCAATTAGCCTTTGAGCTCAAAATGAAAGAAGAAATGGCTCAAAACTGAATCAAATTAAAAAATAGGTGGGTTAAAATTGTCATAACTTTGAAACTATTTTGTATAAAAGTTGATTTGTGAAAGTATTACTCTGTCATTTATTAAGGCTTTTCTCAAATCCGAAAGACTTATTTTCTGAAACATTTCTGAATTCATTTTTTCTTCAGAAATGCAAAATATTGACAAGCGTTTTCAATCTCAAAACTGTTAATCGAATGGCGTTAACCATTTCTTGATAAAGCCATTGTATCTTTGAGAAAATACTGTTAAAAATGTGTTTTGAATAGAATTTTTGGAAGCGACATCAAGAAAAGGAAGAACCTGTTACCATGATAAAAATCTGTTATATATCGATAAGTAATTTATTTATCAGAAATGGAAAACACTACTCGATTTCTGATTTCTTCAGTAGTCAAGCTTGCCAATTTAAAAATTTTACAGATAAAAGTTAATCAGAAAATATGTCAAAGTTTCGCATTGTTGAGCAATAAATTAGAAATCATCTTATGGTAAATTTGAAAAGATTATATTAAAAGAAGTTCATTATCGCTGTTAATATTTTTACAAAACATCTTTTTTGCCTTCATATGCTGAGAATATTTATGCTGAGTTCCAACCTGGATCGAATTTGTAGGGAAAAAAAAAATAGACACAAAGTGATATTCCAAAATATACTATAAATTTATATCATAAATATGTATGCAGTATTCATTAAAGGAATCTCAATTGTATCTGAAGTAAAATCTCAATTTTTTTTTAGTAATTGAGTCGGGACAGATCAAACCGGGTGAGACGGGCCTATTGTCCCACATTTAGGTACAGGCCGAGCCAGGCTTGGGCTATACTTTTAATTTTTACACCCGGCCGTGTCAAAATATACGGAACTCCAAATTCCGGCCTCTGCAGATCTCTAACAGAATCCTTCTTCGCATAGCTTTTTTTTTTTTTTTTTTTTTTTTGTGTGTGTGTGTGTGTGTGTGTGTGTGTGTTTATGTTGGCCAATTATCTAAACCGTGGGATATAAGCCCTAAGGGGTGGGGGTCACTCCGTGGGGGTCTTTTTAAGGGAACCTAATCCGTATTGACTCAAAGAAATCCAAGGATTGAAGAAAACCACGGAAAACTCAGAACGGTTATGCCGAAGGTCGTGATTGGGTTCCAACCCAATCATTATCGTCTACCATTAAAAACAGTATTGTCTGCCAGTTTGGAGGTCAGAACCTCTGGGCCATTGGTTAGGCTACTCGTGTCGAATAAAATATATTACACAAGTTTGCTAGCAAAATTACTTTGTGTAACACCGGCGATGGAACGGCAGATTGAATTAATAATTAAAAAAAATATTGCCCAGTTAAGCTGATGGAATTAAGCTCACAGGCTATTTACACTAATTATATTGTTCAGGTTGATTTTTTGAAAAAATAATGGCCTCTCGATAAACAAAGTAAGGGGGATTGACTCATCCATTTCCCCCTTTTTATACTTAACCATCGAACCGCCAATATTATTCAGAGATACGTCTTATCAAATAAGACAATTATCCAAAATTCGAAACAAACTGATAATTCTACATAAAGACCCATTTATTTTATTTAAGGAAGATAATCCCCCATTCCTCTCTTTATATTTAAATATTAAACTCCCAGACTATTCAATGATTCACCTTATCTGAAAGAAACTATATACAAAATTTGAAGCAAATCGGATAGTTCTGCATAAAAAGTCATTTATTTAATTTAAGAAATGGGTTAAACCGTCCTTTCCAACTGTTATTCATAACCAAAGAACCCCCAAAAGTAATAAGGGAAGTGCCTCGTCAGAATGAACCTATATCCAAAATTTGAAATTAATCGGTTAATTCTGCATGAAAAACTCAATTACTTAAATTAAGGGGTGTGGAGTCCCCCGTTTTCTCTTATATACTTAATCAATAATCCCCATTAATTAAGAAGGTTACCACCATTCCCTCCCCTTTTTTATACTTAAACAATTAATACCCATAACTAATCACGAAAGTGCCTTATCAGAATGATCCTACACTGTAAAAAATAAAGAGTTTTATCACATTTACTTCGGTTGCATGAGATGTGAAATAAGGTGTAAATGTATTATTTTTTGAGCGCCAATACCAAAATAAATGTTACTTTACACTTTCAATGACATATCACAACTCTTTAAAAAAAAAAAATAGGCGTTCTGAATCACTAGAAATCGTTACAATGCGCTCTCTAAAAGACTTTATTGAATTTATCAACACAACGGCAGGTGTTTTTTTAATCCAGCAATAGGAAGTCGGTGATTATGAAATCCAGCGCGGGGGGTGGAATTATTGGATATGCAAAATGGCGCTTAGTTGAAAACGTTTTGTTTTGTTCTGTGAATATCAAATATATTTCGTAGTAATAAAATGATTAAAAAATATCTGACATAGTTCATATTAAGAACTTTTATCGACTTACAGTTTTGATTATTTCAATTAGTTTGGACACTTTAAGAAACAAGAAATAATCTATTCTACGATGAATTAGAGTTTATTCAACCGTCAGCTTAGCCGTCGCTTATTTAGCCGTCAGCTGCAACACAGTGTTGTTGCAAAGTTTTGGATTTTTTTCAAATAAGTAAGTGACGTTTATTTTCTTTCTGTTTTGAATGCAATCACTCTTAATTCTCTGTAAAAACTTGTATTTGTGTTATATATTTTAAATAAATGCATGATACTTGCAAAATGTGATTTTGCAGTATAGCTTTTTCGATATTTTAAAAATAAAAATTAATAATAAAAGAAGTCGTAAAATTGTCACTTTCGTATACAGAGCCAAAGCTCTGTAAATATTTAGTTTTGATTTTATAGTGTTTTACTGCTTTAAATTCCGCATAACTTGAACTAACACGAAATTAAATAAACATAGTGTTATATCTTGTTTTAAACATTCATTTTTTCAATTTATATTTGTATTTTGATGTGTTTTTAGATTATTAGAAGCAAAAATTTCATTATTTTTATTTCGTTTCTATATATATATTGATACTGAAAGAGTTAAAGAGATTGTCATGGTTTTATTTTTCTATTTATTAAATTAGTACAAATAATTAAAATCATCATTAATGCCTATTTGAATTTGAATACATTTAATGGAAAATCTTAGAACTTCAATGAAAGGGGGGGGGGGCTGCCGGTATGTTCATTCAGAGTTGTGTGAAACGGGGGATGAAGGGGGCGGTCGCCCCGGGCGCGGAAACTGAGGGGCCGCCAAATTTATGTTAATATCGTCTTTTGTTTCTTCGCTTTTTTTTGTAAAAAAAAAATTATATATATAAACATATTGGGATTTTTTGTGGGAAAAACATACATTTTCAAAATAGCATGTTACTTCATTCTTGAAATCCAAAAGTGGTCATACAATACTGTTAGATACATTTTTTTCACATATGTTTTCCAGATCACCTTTGCCAAAATATAAGCGTAATGTTCTTTTATAGTATTTAGTTGTAATATTAAAGGTTTTAAAGTTTCAAAATAAACGAAAAACATGTACTTAATAGAATTTATTTGTGCTTTTACACTTTTCAATTTTGTGACACCTGTGACAAACAGTAATGAAACTATACTGAAATTTAGAGATGCTGCAGATACATTGTGCCCCCTCCTCCCACCAACCCCCAAACACACTATGTGACCCATATAACTATGTTTTTAAGTATGTAAATATACTAAATTACATTGTTTAATAACTGAGTATTATGTTTAAAATGCATGTTATAATAAATTACCTCAATTAATAGGGAGTTTAGCAGTCTTTTTGCATGAAACTAATTATTTTAATTTATGGTTGTGTTAAATTTAAAATGTAATCTTTAAATTATTTTTTGTTTTGCTGTTAAAATCATGTAAATATTAGAAAATTTCCTTTTTACAATCTACTTATATAGTGTACTTTAATAAATGGTAGCAAAATAAAAAATAATTAAAAAATTACATTTCAAATTTAATACAGCCATAATTTAAAAAAATAACTTCACGTAAAGAGTGTGCTAAACTTCCCTTTAATTGAGACAATTTATTATAACGTACATTTTAAACATATTACTTACTTTACACCCAAAAGGGTGGCAACTAAGTTGCCACTACAAATGGTGTTTGTTTACCATTTGATAGTTGGTGGCTCATTACACCAATTTACAAGTGGAATTTCACTACACCACTTGGGGTGGCAACTTAGTTGCCACCCTTTTTGGTGTAGAGTAAGGGAGTTTTTTTTACAGTGTATATCTAAAATTCAAATGAAATCTGATAATTTTACAAGAAAAACCCTTTTATCAGTGTTCAGGGGGGATTAGCCTCCCCCTTATTCTTAGCCAATGAACTCTTAAAACTAATCAGGCAAGCGCCTTTTCAGAACAAACCCAGATCCAAAATGAGAAACAAATCGGATATTACTATCACGAGTTAGGATGTTACATACATACATAGATACATACGTACATATAACTTTCACACTAGAACGCCGGACGGTGTCATTTCGACACCGAAGCGTGTAAATTTCTATGTAAAATCTGTAAATTATAAAGGAAATTTTTTATGTCTCTCGACTTTTATTAAATATGTGGGTAGAACTCGCATCGAATTTTTTTTCGAAATGGATTTATTCAAACTTGGTTTACGGGCAAATTTACCTAGAACGCCGGACTGGTGTCAATTGGACACCGCAATAATATTTCCCCTAATTTTAATTTCGTTCTTCTGTGTGATAATTCCACACACTATCGTAGTTCAAGGGGATCTCAGAATGTTTTTTCAACACCTGGTCATCACGTGATTTGTTTCAGCTGCAACAACACCTGCCACTGAGGTTTTATTTCTCACAAAGATAGTACATATACTTTGCTTCCGAGTTATGACTAGTAAAATTTCGTGAGTTTTTCTTTCGTTCTTTTTACATTTTATGAATAAATTTAAAATGTCTCACAAAAGGGGGTTTACTGCGAATGAAATTACCGCGTTTCTGAGAGAATTATCAGATAATGAATCAAAAGGTGGAGAATTATCTGAACTGTATGATGAACCGGATAGTGAAAATTTTATTCCTGTTGTATCATCTGAATCGGAAAGCGATGAGGATATTGAAACTAATTATGCTACAAATCAGACTGAATTTATGGTTCGCGATGGCTCACGCTGGAAAGAATGTGGTTCTGGAAGTGCAACCGGTATAATAGCAATACAAAATATTTTACGAGAAGCTAGTGGTCCCATTAGTTATGCAAAAAGAAATGTGAATTTTACACACAATATTTTGAGTGCTTGGTTGCTTTTTATAGACAAAAGGATTTTAGAGCTTATAGTTAAATGCACAAACACAGAAGCTCGCCGAGTATTAGAAAATGATGCTTGGTCTCTTTCAGAACAGGAACTTTTAGCTTACATTTCGATTTTGTATGCACGTGGAGTTTAAGGAGCCAGTAACCTCGAACTTCATTCATTATGGTCTACAGAATGGGGTATAAATTTTTGTAAACCATGTCCAGAGACAAATTTTGTGAAATATCAAGATTTTTGTGATTTCATATCAAATCAACTCTTCGTAATCGAATTAAAGATGATAAATTCGCAATGATTTCAGAAGTATGGAATCGTTTTATTAAAAATTGCATAAGCTGTTACAAACTAGGCCAGAACATAACAATTGATGAACAATTGTTTCCAAGTAAGACTCGCTGTCCGTTTACTCAGTTTATAACATCAAAACCTGATAAATACGGGCAAAGATTTTGGATAACTGCAGATTTAGAAAGTAAGTATATTTTAAACGCATTTCCCTACTTAGGGAAAAATGAAGAACGAGATCAAAGTCAGATAGTTTCTGAGTATGTGGTTTTAAAATTAATAGAACCTTTTTAAAATATGGGAAGAAATGTCACAGTTGACAATTTTCTTACTTCTCTTGAGTTGGCAAAGACACTAAAGGAAAGACGGATGAGCTTAGTTGGCACGGTAAATAGGGCCAGAAGAGAAATCCCAGATTGTGTAAAATCATGAAAAGAAGAGTTGTACAAACAAAAATATTGCAGAATGAAGAATCGGGCTCAACACTTAAAGTTTCTCAATCTAAAAATAAAAAAAGTGATAATTCTTAGTTCTATGCATTCAAGCATCACAATTGCTAACAATTCAAAGAAAACACCTGAAACCGGTCAGTTTTTATTATGAAACGAAATGTGGCGTAGATATTGTTGACCAAATGGCAAGACAATACTCAGACAAAGCAGGTTCAAGAAGATGACCAATTCACACATTTTATAATATTTTAGACTTTGCTGCCATAAACGCTTGAATTGTTTTCAAACGTGTAACGAGAAAAAACATAACAAGGCGTGTATTTATACAAACACTAGCTCAAGAAATGCGATCAGAATACACTGAAAAATCCACTAAAAGAAGCAGGAGAGATGACGAAGAACTGCGGACCAAAAATTCTTTTAAGCGTAAGAAATGCGAAGTTAAAAAAATGTCATGGAAATGTGACAAATAAAGTATGTTCTTCTTGTAATAGAATGACATGCGGCAAATGCACAAAAAATGTCACCTACAAACGTATTGACTGTTAGTAATGTAAGTAGTTATTTCACTTCTTTATATTTTCATATTATCTTGCAAAAATATTCTTAAGTTATAAACATAATAATTATTTGTGTGTGCCATATGTATGCTCTTATCATCAAGCAAAATTGTTCTTATATTATAGATAAAATATAATTTGTGTGTGAAATATATTTCTCTATATCTCGAAAAATTAAGAGTATTTTACAAATATAATAATATTTGTGTGTACTTTAAGCATTTTAATTTAATCTTGTAAAATTTTTCTTTCTTTTTTTTTAGATTTAACATTATTTGTGTGTTCTACATGTATTTGTAAAAAAGAATATTAAACTGTACATTTGTTACGAATTTTTTTGCATAATATCGACCAGTGTCAAAATGACACCTGCCGGCGTTTTAGGGGGTAGCAATATTTCAGGCGTTTTAGTGTTAAGCCATAGTGATTGATCATTGCAAGCCACAAAATGAAAAAGGAAAAAAAGATAAAGGGAAAAAAACCATTATAAGTGTGACTGTAACTTAAGAAAAAGATATATATTTTAATAATATAGGGAAAAAAATCATTCAATATAAAAAAAAATAAAATTAATGAAAAAAAAAACTCTTTAAAGGAAAAATAAAAAATATCATTTTTTTCTAAGGAATTTTTGTAAGTCCTATCACAAATTTACAGACAAAGAAAAGGATTTATTCTTCATTATTTTTCTCGTAATATTAAAATAAAAACTTTGTGTTAAAAAAAAATGTTGCTTGTGGCAGCTAAAGTATATTACTACATTTCTTTCACAGCTAAACTTTTAATTCAACTATTTTTTTAAACAAATATGGTGTTTTATTTTTAATCTTATATAGATATATATCTTAAATTTCATAGAAAGAATAAAAATTACATAAATGTATATAGATAAATATACATTCCACTTTTCAATCCGATTATATCAGATGCTTTATATTTATTTCGCTTTCTCAAACATAGCATAAAATAAGTTAAAATCAAATGAAATTTTAATTTAAGTGAACATTTTTATGAGTAAATATTTTTATGTTTGTTTTGACAATGCTTCATTTAAGAAAATTTAAATTAAAAAAAATCTTTTTTAGATCCATTTCTAGTAACAATATTTTGAACACTAATAATGAAGGAAATTGATTATATTTTATTTTAATTAAACATAGAATAACAAAAGCTTGTCCTCGTAAATATTTTCGTAGTCCTCGTAAATATTTATAAAACATAATTATGAAAATTATTATTTAATAAAATGATTTATTTAAAAATTAATTCAATAGTTGTCAGATAATAATAGTAAATTATACATAAACTAGTCTTTGGGGGGGGGGGGCACCATAGTACTTATCCATCATGGATATGCATAATATAAAATATGAAAATAAAATATTTGTAAACTATTTACAAAATGAATCGGAAATCCAAAATAAAATGTAAATGTATATTTAAATATTTTTAACATGTAGTAATGCTCTATTAGTGAATTTCTGATGAAGCCATTTCGACAAATTATATAAAACGCCGAATTACTCAAGCAGTATTGAATTGCGTAAAAGAAACACCCTTATAACTCCAAAAGTAACAATCATATTAATTAACAGTTTACTGCGCCGGATTCAGCGCCTCATTTCCAATTAAAATATATCTTTGAGTTGAAATTTGAATGAAATACAGTGTCATGAAATATCGAAGAATGTGAAAAACAGGATTACAAATATCTTGGCAATTAATAGTCCGATCGACTTCGTTCTTTGTGCAAAATTTGTGTTATTTTATTGATTTTTAGGTCCACTCTTTAAAAAAAAAAAAAAAAAAAAAAAAATTGGAATTTTTATGTACCTTTCATCAGAACGAATTTTTCGAGAGTCCGTAAAAAATAGTTCCGGATAATCGAGGTTACTGATATTAAATAGGCTTCGTTCCATTCTTATATACTATGTACATACAAAATTCCAAGTCTCTATCTCAATTGGTTCGTGAAATAGAGCGTTTACAGGCAGACAGACAGGCAGACGTACAGACAGACACACAGTTGGACGGACGGCAAAAACGAACAGAATTTTTTTTTTTTCTAAAAATATGTTTTTCGGAATCTCCAGTATCCAAAACGTGTAAATCCGTCAAGTAATTTTTTTTTTTTTTTTTTTTTTTTTTGATTTTCAAAACGATTGCAAGATTTACCCTATGCTACGTGTGATGGGTAAGTAATAATTTTAAAATTTAAATGAAAAATTTAATTTTTTAAAATTTATTAAAGCATAAAGTGGGGCAAAATAAAAAGTCAGAGATTTTTTTTTTTTTTTTTTTAATTTGACACATAACATACAGAATGCCTAAATTTCGTCTATATTTTTAAAGCTAATTTATTCACTACAAACTTAAAAAGTGAATTAAAGTATTAATATACTAATTTTAAATGCTAAAATATGTAAATTAAAAGTTTACAACAGTAAAAATAGATTTATTCGACTTTTTAACCATTTCGAATGTTCCAGAGTCATTTTAACATAAATTTATGAATAAATATGTAAATAAATTACACTAAGGAACGTCAATACTCGAACATATTATTCATGCTCCCCCCCTTTTTTTCGGATATTTATTTTTATTTTCGTAATCACTGAGCATCTCGAGCCTTAAATCTTTTCATATGTAATTTTTGTTTGTTGCAATCTCTATGGTTTTATTATAAGGGATGGGTAGTATAGACTGGCGGAATAAATTATTTTACTTTCATTGAAATTAATTTGAGTGGTCTTTTCCTGAAAAAATGTTGCCAGAACCTTGGGATTTTTTTTCTATTATATTTAAGGCCATCTACAACCTCATTTTCTCTATGCTCAAATTTCCTGCTACCCATACCAATATAATAATTATTTTATCCGTCTTCTCTAATAAATAGTATTTCACATATTCCTGACATCTGAGTAATTCTCAAGATTAATTGGTTCAATTTCAGTGCAAATGATATTCTTTTATTTTGGTGGTGGTTTGGCTACTAAGCATATCTTAAAAAGCTTAAGGTTTTAATTTGTCAATAAAACTTTGAAAATATTGAACAGTATAAAGTTTAAAGTTTTGTGAATCAATTTTATGCTCAGACTTTTTATTATTGGCAATAATACTAAATATTAATTTATTATTTGATTAATATATACTATATATTAATTTATTTATGTATTACTTGAATAACGCATTTTAAAAATAATATTTTATTGTTGTTCTCTTTACACTCTTCACCCTTTATTTAGTGGAGAATGAAGCAAAAATTTTGCAAAATAAATTTTACTTATTGCGAAATCGGAGATAAACCAGTAAGGAAATGAGTAATTATGTATTTTATTTTATATTGTAATACAAGCAAAACATTTGTGTGTGTGTAGCTGTCTGTGTATGAAAATTTTATCATAAAAATTGCTATAACGATTTTGAAAAATTTTGCATTTAACCATTTTGGGGCACGAGAAGACCATCGGGCTATATTAGATCACATATTCGAGAAAATATGTAAAGTGGGTCGTATTAGGTCATAATGAGTAAGGTTCTAGCAATCTATACCTAAAAAACGGTCAAATCGTTTTTCACATTTTTTTTTTTTTTTTTTTTTTTTTTTTTAACAGCCGTTTCTCTGCATAAAAAAAACATTCCGTTAAGTGACATGTTCGAGAAAATTCGATTAGTGGGACATTTTTTGGTCAATATGGGTCAAACCAATTTTATCTAAGAAAGGGCTTTAACGATTATATTAAATTTTGCATTCTGCTGTTTTGGATTACGAGATTACTTTTGGGATAAGTTGCATGCAACAGAAAACTCGATTAGTGGTTCATTTTTGGGTCACTGTGAATCACGCTCATTTTATCCCGAAAGCGGCTCAACGATTTTGACTAAATTTTGCATTCTATCGTTTCTGTGTGCAAAAACATCGCAGTACGTCGCATGTTCAAGAACATTTGATTAGAGAGTCGTTTTGGGTCACAATGGGTAAAGTTAAAACTAATTATGTCTAAAAAAACTGCTCAAACAATTTTGAGAAAATTTCATATCATACCATTACCTGTCACGAGAAGAAGATTTTGATGAGTCTCATATTTTGAAATTTCAATTAATGGGTTATTTTTGATTCAGTATGTGTCAAGCTAATTTTCTCGAAGAGGTCGCAAACGAATTTGATAAAATTTTGTCCTTTATCGTTTTCGGGATCGAGAAATGAAATGGTTTAGATTGCATGTTCAACAAAATTCAATTAATGGGACAATTTGAGTCACTATGCGTTCGATTCAAACTAATTACATCTAAAAAACGGTTCGAACGATTTTCACAAGACCTTGTTGTATACCGTTAGACGGCAGGAGAAAATTACTACGCTAGGTGACATGTTCGTGCAATTTTGATTAATTGGTTATTTTTAGGTCCCTATGCATCAAGCTAATTTAATATAAAAACATTTTGACTGAATTATGCATTCTAATATTTTCAGTTTTGAGAATATCATCGGGTATGTTTCAAATTTTTTTTTTAATGGGTCATTTGGGGGGGGCACTGCGGATAAAGCTAAATTCATCTAAAAAACAGATTTTTAAAACGATTTTAAAACGATTTCAAGTCTATCGTTGTCAGATTTAAGAATACCATTACGTTAAATCCCATGTTCGCGAAAATTGGTTTGTTGTGTGTATTTGGATCACTATGGATCATAAATGTAACTAAGAAATGCCCCAATACGTTATTGACAACATCGAAAGCAAAATCGAAAAAAGTAAAAACTAGGCAACACAAAATCATGTAAAAATATTAAAATTTGAGTGAAATATTTGAAAAGAACGCTCCCATAGCCTTTACATTATCACCGGGTTTTTTTTCAGTGACTATTGTGGGACCTTAAGATCGCAGGATACACATATATCTAGCATAGGGTTTGGACGTATTGCCGATTTCAATAATAATACTGAATTCATGCTGTTTTCTTGTCATTTTTCAGATCTCTTCCCATCTCGTTGACTTCTTGTTTTATGATTTACTAGTTTCGAAAACCCTGCAGCTTTTCATTAAACGCATTTTAAAAAAAATATATATTACTTCATTTAGTATGGAACTATGAACTTGAAGTTAATTAAATATACATATATATATATATATATATATATATATATATATATACAGGTAAAAATTTATTTTGTGAATATAAATTCCTTAGCAAATATTTTACATAAATTGTAAACACTCATAAAAAAGAAATAAAATCACACTTTAACATTCATTGAAAGAAACAGTGCTTCATATTATTTTGTTGAATTATTTTCCCTCACATTATTGAATAAAAATTATTAAGAATGATAATCTTTAACAATTTTTTTCTGAATATAAAGAACTATATCCATCATTATATATCTATAGATTAACTTCTATCCTTAATAAATTTATATTTTTATACTTTTTACAGATAGACTATAATGTTTATAGTCATATATCCATTCAACACAAAAACCTTACTCTGTAATTAACCCTTGTCTTTTTAACTAACCTTTTAATTAACCTTAGTTATTAGCATACTTTACTCCCAAGTTATTAAAAAGAAAATCATGAATGTTTTCGCAATGCAATTATCGTTCTACGTGTTTAAAATTGTTGATTCATATACTTTTTTCTTTTTCAAAAACATACAATCAAAATAATAATTTGTGTGCATTCGCAATTACTATGCAACGATTCTTTTCTCATTTGTTTAAAAATCGACATACTTTTCTTTATCTTGCCGATTAATTAGAAACAGAAGTTAAAAGAAAAATATATATAAATTCTTTTTTTGATTTTTTAAACAGCCTTTAATAGAATTCTACAATAATGTTTAATTAGCATTTGAAATATTGAAAATACTATTTTGAAAAAAAAAAGCAGTAAAATTTCATATTATTTCAACTTAATTAATGGATAAACATGATCGATTTTCTATTTTTTTAATGCAACACTATAAAGATCATCAGTAAACATTTAGGCAAATTAACCTAGACTAATTTAAATAATAAAGATCATCCATTTTATCTACGATAAATAAATAGAAAACCTTATTGTAAGACATATAAATTCATTTGTAAAAACAAAAAAAAATCATATTAAAAATAACTGAAGTTGAAGTTTTATGAAATTCCGTGCATTATTTCTGGAGATAGAGTAATTGCGGAAAATAAAAAAATGCAGCACAGCAGCGCCATCTGTTGACACCAAAATACTCCACAAGGCAAAAGTTATCCATTGATATCAAAGAAAACTGAATCTGAAGTTTGGTGAAAATCCATGCATAAATTCTCCAGATTGAGTTATTGCTGAAATCGTGAAAAACGATGCATAGTAGAAGCACATGTTTAGCGATTTCACTTAAATGTAGAAAATATCAATTCATGTCATGGACTTATTTAATTTAAAGTTTCACGAAAATCCGTGCATTAGTTCTTTAGATAGATTTCTTGCAGAAATCGAGATAAATGCTGCATATCAGCGCCACCTCTTGGAATATTTACACCAAAATGCAGAAAATGTTAAATCATGTCATGGACTAACTGAATCTGAAGGTTCTTGATAATCCGTGCATTAATTGTTGGGATAGAGCTATTACAGAAATAATGATAAATTGTGCATAGCAGCACTCTCTATTGGGTGATTTACACCAAAATGTAGAAAATGTCAATGGATGTTATGGAATAACTGAATATGAATTTTGATGAAAATCTTTGAATTAGTTCTTAAGATAGAGCTATTGAGGAAATCGTGACAAAGACTACATAGCAACTCCACCTCTTAAGAGATTTTCAATAAAAACTAATCAGCGCTAATTTATGGAAAGGACTAACCAAATGTAAATTTTCATTAAATGCCGAGCCTTAGTTCTTGAGATAGAGCGCCACAGAATGTGTATAACATACAGACAGACAGTCTTACAGACTGACGTTTGGTAAAAACGTGTTTTCCGGAATCTCTACGATTTAAAACATATAAATCCTTCGAAAACAGGATGTCAAAAATTTTTACGAAGCGAATACTTCCTCCTTGTAAAGATAGAACGAAGTAAAAACTAATAAAACAAATTCTTTTTTTTTCAATTAAACAATGTAAAATATAAGTCCTATTTAAAAAAATTCAAAGAAATAACACTTGTTAACACTTGTTTTATAGAAAATAACTGTTTTGAAAACGATTCATTTTATTAGGTTTGAAATGTATGTGCTATCACTGTAAATATTTGATTAGGGGCGTCGAGTAACTACGGTGTAATAAAACCAATGTTTTCTGAATGATAAGACAAAAATAATACTTCAGTAGAATTCTAGAAACACGAAGGATATTTAAATAAAACTGAATGAATAATTCAAGTTGGTTAGCAATAAAAATTCCATATCTTTAAAGGAGCCTGATTTACTTTATTCATGCTCCCTTGTTCTTATATGAAGAGGAAAGAGCAGAGAAAAAGAGATAAAAAAAATAATGCATAAGTAATAAATTGTATTTTTAAAGGCAAATGTTGTTTTTGATCGAGATACGAGGTTGATAGAAAGTATTAGATAGATTCATGTAAAAGAAAATATACCTATAGTAAGCAGTTTGATTTATAAAACTTTTCTTGAAAAGCACTTATATAATGTATTGTGGAAACACAATCAGAAATTTATTGCGGATAAATCCGATCAACTTATAAGCTGTACTATATTAAAAGCAGTGCTGCAAATTTTCTGTATAATTCGCAAAGTAATATGCGTGAATAAACTAAGGTAAAATGTTATAAGAATTGCTAATTACATTTATGGTGAAATTGTTACAATTCTTCTCGAATTCAAACAAGTTACTTTCTTATCAAATTACTAAAAAAACTTCTTTTATAAATTTCATAAAATGTAAAATGTTATTCTTTTCCCAAAGAATTCGGCTCCGTTTCCATTTATGTAAGTGAAGCAGTTCTGAAAAACTTTCAATTTAAGAATATGTGTTAAAATATTAATATTACATATCTATACAATTTATTTATTAATCATGTTTTTGTTGACCTATAGAAAATAAGAAATATTACTTCAATTGTGCTTGTTCCTTTTTTAATACTTCCAGCGGTGGTATCGTCTTGAAATACAGATCGAAGAATTTAAAATTAGGTCTGTATCAGAGTAGAGACTACAGAAGTTTTAAACCTTGATCCTTGTTAACCAGGTCTTTACTTTACCACTTAACATGAAATAACAAACTTTACAAGTATTTGAGATGATGCTGTTATAACAAAATTCTACATCACCACAGTGAGTGGTTTGTTTTTTACATGTTGCTTTACTAAGGAGCGTCCTAAAGGATCATCTGCTCATTCAGCTAAAAATTTTCCCGATCTCTTGGCAAATTCAAGTAGAAACTATAAAATCTGCCTAGCATTTGCTGAACTTTCCTTTATTAATCATTCATTCATTGTGATTTAATTGTTGCGTTTGCAAGATGGAATGAATTTCACAAATTTTAAAATCTATCTATTGGTTTGCATATAACACATATAAATATATAACTCATATAAATATATAACTCATATAAATATATAACTCATGCAGAGCATCTATAACTCAGAACAGAAACATAGATTTCGTTACAGGTGCATATTACTATTCGAAAAGTATCTATATATACATAAAAATTGTGAATAGTTTAAAGTTATTAATTGAAAACAAACCCAATTTAAAAATGAAGTTATTAAAAACTAAATGGCTAAAAACATAACTTTAAAAAATGCATTTAAATAATTATTATTATAAATTGCAACTATTTTTGAAACAGTAAATGTCAGACTTGCGCAATTTTGCAAGTCATTAGTTTTTTTCAACTTTTGTAAAGCCTAGTTAAATTTATAAAGGCTAAAATCAAGTAAAAAGAATAAAGTAATAAAAAGAAAAATTAAATATAAGCAAACACTAAAAAAATATTTAAAAGAAATTACATCAGTATATACTTTTTCTTTACTTCTGTCAGATGATATAGTCTTCCCAAAAATAGAAAACCTAATCCTGCCTTGTACTTGATGCCACCTAATTCTGCTTTATCAAAATATTTGAAGCCAATTTACTCACATAAATGTGCAGATTTGGTTTTTAAATCGCACAAATATAGGAAAAAGTCTTTTTTATTTTTACTTTAGGATCACCTACAAAATTGTGTATTGCTTAAAAGGATAAAATTTTAATCCCCCTCCCCTCCCCCCAAAAATAAATAAAGAATACAATTCAACCGAAATCGTAAGAAGTATTAAAACCATCATAATTATAAAAAAGAATTTTGATAACAGTATACAATTTAGTAGTAAAATGAAAACATGCGGTCACGCTTCAAAGTTGCGTAGTTTTTCACCTCTGAATTTCATTTTAATACAAATATCATGTGCCCGCATGAAAATAAATACACAAAAAAACTATAAAAGGAATTACTGAAATATTTAAAATAATGCATAATTAACATTAATCAAAGAAGCACATGATTTTACTCAAATTGACTTAATCTTTATATAACCTTTATATTCAAGTATAAATCGTAAAGTATAAGCGTTTAAACAATGAATCTGAGGAATAATAATTATTTTACAATACGCTGAAATTTTTGAAAAATATATGGAAGAATCAGGTATTTAAAAAAAAATCATTGTAGAAACTTCTTATTTTGTAAAAACTTGAAAGGAATTTCAACAATATTCAGATATGGTCAAAAATTCAATTTGTTACAACTTTTTGATATGAACTTTCTGTTAATTTCAACGTAAATTTAAAGACAAGAAAGAAAAAATCATGCATCAAGTATAGATAATGAAACACTTTCCAACATATTCAGAATAATTTGACAAAACTCCACTGTTCAAAAAATAAAAATATTGTCTCTAATTCAATCATGTGGAATGACATAACACTTTTGAAAACACAATTTCAGCTTTTCTCGCCTATAAATGGAAAATTATTCAAACTTTTGCAGCAGCCCTGTGTATGAAATACAAATTTGTACCTATTAACTACATGTATGCCAAAATTTAGTTCACTTAAGAAAGACGTATGTCTCAGTTGAAAATTTCCCTTTAGTAATTTCCTCTAACAAGGAGAATTTTACGTGAATACTGTTGTGTAAACCTCTATATATGGTATAGAATTTACATATAATGAATAACACGCAAAAGTGGTTACATTTCAAAACCTATACCGAATTTTAAAACGCATATTTTAGCAATTATTACTCAAAGACAGTACTGTAATCGATTTTTTGTGTGTCTCTGAGAATGAATAAAAAATGTTAAGAATGCCCTGCTATAAGAAAATCGTAGTGATATTTAATGATATATAACCGTCTCAGTGTATTTGAAGTAGCGTAATCTCATTCGAATACTCTTCAAACGATTTTTTTCAGATACTATAATGTTATGGAGTTCTTTTTAGTACCCCTGTAAAGAAATAAAAAATCCCACGAATGCCCTCTTCAAACGTAATCGCAGTGAAATTTAGTGCTGTATATCAGTTTCAAAATAATTGAAATAACGTAATATCATTGATATACGATTCAAACGATTTTTTCCCTTATACCATAATATAATGGGATTATTTTGAGTGCCCCTGTAAATGAACTATTAATTCTATATACGCCATATGCAATACCAAAAATGGTTTGGTGACCCTAAATGAAGTTTATCCGTTGCATAAAATCGGTGTATCTTCAAAGGAATTGGAACGCGGTCAGACGGGCAAACGAACAGACAGACCAAACTCTTGAACACGTTTCAACTATATGGGTGTTAAAAGTGTTAAAAGTTAGTGTTAAAAGTTAATATTAAAAGTTTAGCTTTTATGTTTGCTATTTTTACTCAATATTCACTTTTAACGAAAATAATACAGATTTTTACATAATTTACGATTTTACAGGGAATTAATAGTGTCTAAAAAAGATATAAATGTGGGATTTGTGCTAGCTATGCATTTTTGAATAGAAAATTTATTGTATGTTCGTATTAAATGTTTTTTTTTTTAAAGAAATCATTTATATAAATTATTTATTATATTAAATATTATTTTTTTAATAAACAGAATTACTTTGTAACAAAAGATTATTTAAAAAATATACATTTTAATTATGTTAACAGCTTACATAAACGAATATGGACACTGAAAAAGTAAATTTTGAATCTGGTAATTGCGTGTTCAGTTCAATTAAGTAATTTAAATGTGATTTTAAAAAAATTATAATAGTAGAAAAGCTTTAGAATAAGTTAAGAATAACTATTTTATTTTATTACTATTATTTGCATTTATTGTTAATCTTGTGCCTATTTAAGAAATGCTTAATGAAAAGAACAAACAAACGCTTTTAGAAACTTTAATTAAAGACGAAATTACAGGTTAATTACTAATGAGTTTCGTGACGAAAATGTTACCTAAAATTTTACCTAAACTAATTTTATACTTGTTATAAAATGTGACATTATTGAAATGAATTCAATATATTGGGAGAAGACTAGATTAAAAATATTATACAGCCCCATTTTGACATAAATCTGTCACTCGTTAAAATTTGCAAATGAAACTGACATCAATAATACACAAATTAATTTGAAATATGATAAAAAATTATTATGTGAAATTGGGAAAGAATCGGAGATTTTTTTTATCTTAAATGCAATTTTAGTTTCTACAAAAAAGTTCTTGAGAAAATCTTTTCAATTCTTTCCTTAATCTGTTAAGAGAAAATACTCAATTCCCATCAGCATGCTTTAAAAGTTCAAAAATATGGGAAATACAGTTTATTTTATTTTGATATACATTTTCGAACGTTTAAAAAATGTCTGATATTTAAAAAAAATCTTTAAAAACTTCAAGCCGTAAAAGAGCACTGAAACTTTTAAAATGCTGCTCCTTTTTATCAAATTAATCTTAAAGATGCTATGAATTTCATTTTCTACCAGATTATATAACAGTATGAGACATGTTAAAAGTTTAAAACATATTTGAGACCATTTCATAAAAAAATATG
This sequence comes from Maratus speculifer, assembly GCA_964019185.1. Lineage (NCBI taxonomy): Eukaryota > Metazoa > Arthropoda > Arachnida > Araneae > Salticidae > Maratus > Maratus speculifer. Next base: position 159,448,348 of record OZ025294.1, on the reverse strand, counting down.
ATCAAATTTTCCTGCGGTAATGTTTAAGACGCTTTTTACCTTATTTTGACCTTTGTACCCTAATAAAAACAAAATATTTTTATCTTATTATCCAAAAACATATTTTAAACAATATTATCTTGCTATATTTTTAAGTAAAATGGTTTCACGTGTTTTCAAAACGGCTTGTCCAGTGTAAATATGCATAGTATGTTTTATCGTTATAGGTTGTGTATTGTGCTATATATTTACTAAAACTTGAGTGTCTATTAAAATAACAGAACTACTAGCCAATTAATCCTCTCATACGTGAACTATTTTTAACAGTTAAAAAAAAAAAAGTGTGGCACTCGGGGACTGCCGCGGTAAAGCTATTGCATAGCATTTTTTATCAACTTATGCAATCATAATTATTTATTTACGTCTTATTTATGCAGTTTTTTTTGTCTTTGATATTAATTCAAGTTATACTTTTTGAGCGTGATGTTCGATAACAAAACATTTTTTTCTTTTATTGAATAAATGAGAAATTAATATCGTTTAAAATATTATTATTATTTTACAATACATGTAGGTTAATCAGAAATTTTTATCATTGAAACTATACGTTTATGGTAGCTGAAATAAAAAACATAAGTTTGAGACTTGATATTCTCAAAATATCTGAAAAATACCGCTTTAATGTCTGCCGAAGTCTACCGAAGGATACCGTGCCGAAGTCTGCTAAACTGAAGCGACGTTAGCCGGAGTGTTAGGTTTTTTTCTCGTTACGGAATTTCTAGATTCTTTCGCCGTGCTCAAAGCCCGCGATAAAAGCTATGCAATACCATAATAAATTACCAAACAAAATTTGGCCGCACTACGAAAATTAGATCGCGAGTTATAAGCATTATAAATTTTCCGATCCTCACCGTGGGGGTCTCCTGTCACCAAAAATAAACATTGTCTCATTAAAAATTACCAAACGAAATTTGGCCGCGCTACGAAAATTAGATCGCAAGTTATAAGCATTTTAAATTTTTCGACCCTCACCGTGGGGGATCTCCTGTCACTAAAATTAACATTGTCTCGTTATAAATTACCAAGCAAAATTTGGCCGCGCTACGAAAATTAGATCGCGAGTTATAAAACATTTTAAATTTTTCGACCCTCACCGTGGGGGAAGGGTCTCCTGTCACCAAAAGTAACACGGTCTCATAATAAATTACCAAACAAATTTTGGCCTCACTACGAAAATTAGACCGCGAGTTATAAGCATTTTTAAATTTTCAACCCTCACCATGGGGGGGTCTCCTGTCACCAATCCTGTCACCAAAATTAACACTCTCTCATAAAAAATTACCAAACAAAATTTGGCCGCGATACGAAAATTAGATCGCGAGTTAAAAGCATTTTAAATTTTTCGACCCTCACCGTGGGGGGTCTCCTGTAACCAAAAGTAACACTGTCTCATAATAAATTACCAAACAAAATTTGGCCGCACTACGAAAATAAGATGGCGATTTATAAGCATTTTAAATTTTTCAACCCTCACCATGGGGGGATCTCCTGTCACCAAAAATTAACACTGTCTCATAATAAATTACCAAACAAAATTTGGCCGCGCTACAAAAATTGATCGCGAGTTATAAACATTTTAAATTTTTCGACCCTCACCGTGGGGGGGTCTTCTGTTACCAAAAATTAACACTCTCTCATAATAAATTACCAAACAAAATTTGGCCGAGATATGAAAATTAGATTGCGAGTTATAAGCATTTTAAATTTTTCGACTCTCACCGGGGGGGGGTCTCCTGTCTCCAAAAATTAAAACTGTCTCATATAAAATTACCAAACAAAATATGGCCGCGCTACGAAAATTAGAACGCGAGTTATAAGCTTTTTAAATTTTTCGACCCTCACCGTGGGGGGGGGGGGTCTCCTGTCACCAAAAATTAACACTGTCTCATAATAAATTACCAAACAAAATTTGGCCGCGCTACAAAAATTGATCGCGAGTTATAAACATTTTAAATTTTTCGACCCTCACCGTGGATTGTTTCCTGCCACCAAAAATTAACACTCTCTCATAATAAATTACCGAACTAAATATGGCCGCGCTACGAATGTTAGATCACGAGTTATATGCATTTCAACTTTTTCGACCCTCACCGTGGGGGGGGGGGGTCTCCTGTCACCAAAATTTAACACTGTTTCATAATAAATCATTAAACAAAATTTGGCCGCACTACGAAAATTGATCGCGAGTTATAAGCATTTTAAATTTTTCGACCCTCACCGTGGGGGTCTCCTTTTACCAAAAATTAACACTCTCTCATAATAAATTACCAAACAAAATTTGGCCGCGATACGAAAATTAAATCGCGAGTTATAAGCATTTTAAATTTTTCGACCCTCACCGTCGGGGGTCTCCTGTCACCAAAAATTAACGCCCTCTCATAATAAATTACCAAACAAAATTTGGCGGTGCTACGAAAATTAGATCACGAGTTATAAGCATTTTAACTTTTTCGACCCTCATCGTGGGGGGTCTCCTTTCACCAAAAATTAACGCTCTCTCATAATAAATTACCAAACAAAATTTGGCCGCGATACGAAAATTAGATCGCGAGTTATAAGCATTTTAAATTTTTCGACCCTCACCGTGGGGGGTTCCTGTCACCAAAAATTAAAACTGTCTCATAATAAATTACCAAACAAAATATGGCCTCGCTACGAAAATTAGATCGCGAGTTATAAGCATTTTACATTTTTCGACCCTCAAGGTGGGGGGTCACCCTTCACCAAAAGTAACAGTGTCTCTTAATAAATTACAAAACAAAATTTGGCCGCGCTACGAAAATTGATCGCGAGTTATAAGCATTTTAAATTTTTCGACCCTCACCGGGGGGGGGTCTCCTGTCACCAAAAATTAAAACTGTCTCATATAAAATTACCAAACAAAATATGGCCGCGCTACGAAAATTAGATCGCGAGTTATAAGCATTTTAAATTTTTCGACCCTCACGGTGGGGGGTCACCCTTCACCAAAAGTAACAGTGTCTCTTAATAAATTACAAAACAAAATTTGGCCGCGCTACGAAAATTGATCGCGAGTTATAAGCATTTTAAATTTTTCGACCCTCACCGTGGGGGGTCTTCTGTTACCAAAAATTAACACACTCTCATAATAAATTACCAAACAAAATTTGGCCGCGATATGAAAATTAGATTGCGAGTTATAAGCATTTTAAATTTTTCGACCCTCACCGGGGGGGGGTGTCTCCTGTCACCAAAAATTAAAACTGTCTCATATAAAATTACCAAACAAAATTTGGCCGCGCTACGAAAATTAGAACGCGAGTTATAAGCTTTTTAAATTTTTCGACCCTCACCGTGGGGGGGGGGGTCTCCTGTCACCAAAAATTAACACTGTCTCATAATAAATTACCAAACAAAATTTGGCTGCTCTACGAAAATTAGATCGCGAGTTATAAGCATTTTAAATTTTTCGACCCTCGCCGTGGGGGTCTCTTGTCACCAAAAATTAACACTCTCTCATAATAATTTACCAAACAAAATTTGGCCGCGATACGAAAATTAGATCGCGAGTTAAAAGCATTTTAAATTTTTCGACCCTCACCGTGGGGGGTCTCCTGTAACCAAAAGTAACACTGTCTCATAATAAATTACCAAACAAAATTTGGCCGCACTACGCAAATAAGATGGCGATTTATAAGCATTTTAAATTTTTCAACCCTCACCATGGGGGGATCTCCTGTCACCAAAAATTAACACTGTCTCATAATAAATTACCAAACAAAATTTGGCCGCGCTACAAAAATTGATCGCGAGTTATAAACATTTTAAATTTTTCGATCCTCACCGTGGATTGTCTCCTGTCACCAAAAATTAACACTCTCACATCTCACCGAACAAAATATGGCCGCGCTACGAATGTTAGATCACGAGTTATATGCATTTCAACTTTTTCGACCCTCACCGTGGGGGGGGGTCTCCTGTCACCAAAATTTAACACTGTTTCATAATAAATCTTTAAACAAAATTTGGCCGCACTACGAAAATTGATCGCGAGTTATAAGCATTTTAAATTTTTCGACCCTCACCGTGGGGGGTCTCCTGTCACTAAAAGTAACACTGTCTCATAATAAATTACCAAACAAAATTTGGCCGTGCTACGAAAATTAGATCACGAGTTATAAGCATTTTAACTTTTTCGACCCTCATCGTGGGGGGTCTCCTTTCACCAAAAATTAACGCTCTCTCATAATAAATTACCAAAAAAAATTTGGCCGCTATACGAAAATTAGATCGCGAGTTATAAGCATTTTAAATTTTTCGACCCTCACCGTGGGGGGTTCCTGTCACCAAAAATTAAAACTGTCTCATAATAAATTACCAAACAAAATATGGCCGGGCTACGAAAATTAGATCGCGAGTTATAAGCATTTTAAATTTTTCGACCCTCACCGTGGGGGGTTCCTGTCACCAAAAATTAAAACTGTCTCATAATAAATTACCAAACAAAATATGGCCGGGCTTCGAAAATTAGATCGCGAGTTATAAGCATTTTAAATTTTTCGACCCTCACCGTGGGGGGGGGGTCACCTGTCACCAAAAGTAACAGTGTCTCTTAATAAATTACAAAACAAAATTTGGCCGCGCTACGAAAATTGATCGCGAGTTATAAGCATTTTAAATTTTTTGACCCTCACCGTGGAGGGTCTTCTGTTACCAAAAATTAACACTCTCTCATAATAAATTACCAAACAAAATTTGGCCGCGATACGAAAATTAGATCGCGAGTTAAAAGCATTTTAAATTTTTCGACCCTCACCGTGGGGGGTCTCCTGTAACCAAAAGTAACAATTTCTCATAATAAATTACCAAACAAAATTTGGCCGCACTACGAGAATAAGATGGCGATTTATAAGCATTTTAAATTTTTCAACCCTCACCATGGGGGGATCTCCTGTCACCAAAAATTAACACTGTCTCATAATAAATTACCCAACAAAATTTGGCCGCGCTACAAAAATTGATCGCGAGTTATAAACATTTTAAATTTTTCGACCCTCACCGTGGGGGGTCTTCTGTTACCAAAAATTAACACTCTCTCATAATAAATTACCAAACAAAATTTGGCCGCGATATGAAAATTAGATTGCGAGTTATAAGCATTTTAAATTTTTCGACTCTCACCGGGGGGGGGGGTCTCCTGTCTCCAAAAATTAAAACTGTCTCATATAAAATTAACCTACAAAAAATGGCCGCGCTACGAAAATTAGAACGCGAGTTATAAGCTTTTTAAATTTTTCGACCCTCACCGTAGGGGGGGGGGTCTCCTGTCACCAAAAATTAACACTGTCTCATAATAAATTACCAAACAAAATTTGGCCGCGCTACAAAAATTGATCGCGAGTTATAAACATTTTAAATTTTTCGACCCTCACCGTGGATTGTTTCCTGTCACCAAAAATTAACACTCTCTCATAATAAATTACCGAACAAAATATGGCCGCGCTACGAATGTTAGATCACGAGTTATATGCATTTCAACTTTTTCGACATTCACCGTGGGGGGGGGGTCTCCTGTCACCAAAATTTAACACTGTTTCATAATAAATCATTAAACAAAATTTGGCCGCACTACGAAAATTGATCGCGAGTTATAAGCATTTTAAATTTTTCGACCCTCACCGTGGGGGGTCTCCTTTTACCAAAAATTAACACTCTCTCATAATAAATTACCAAACAAAATTTGGCCGCGATACGAAAATTAGATCGCGAGTTATAAGCATTTTAAATTTTTCGACCCTCACCGTCGGGGGTCTCCTGTCACCAAAAGTAACACTGTCTCATAATAAATTACCAAACAAAATTTGGCCGTGCTACGAAAATTGATCGCGAGTTATAAGCATTTTAAATTTTTCGACCCTCACCGTGGGGGATCTTCTGTTACCAAAAATTAACACTCTCTCATAATAAATTACCAAACAAAATTTGGCCGCGATATGAAAATTAGATTGCGAGTTATAAGCATTTTAAATTTTTCGACCCTCACCGGGGCGGGGGGGGGTCTCCTGTCACCAGAAATTAAAACTGTCTCATATAAAATTACCAAACAAAATATGGCCGCGCTACGAAAATTAGAACGCGAGTTATAAGCTTTTTAAATTTTTCGACCCTCACCGTGGGGGGGGGGTCTCCTGTCACCAAAAATTAACACTGTCTCATAATAAATTACCAAACAAAATTTGGCCGCGCTACGAAAATTAGATCGCGAGTTATAAGTATTTTAAATTTTTCGATCCTCACAATTGGGCGGTTCTCCAATCACCAAATGCTACATTATCCTACCTTGTTTTATCTTAAGACGATTTTTTTTCTATACACATTCTATCAGTAATTTTTATCATTGAAACTATAGATTTATGGTAACTGAAATAAGAAACATAAGTTTGAGATTTGATATCCTCTAAATATCTGAAAAATACCGCGTCAATGTCTGCCGAAGTCTACCGAAGGATACCATGCCGAAGTCTGCCGAGCTGAAACGACGTTAGCCGAGTGTTAGGTTTTTTCGTTACCGATGTGTTAGGATTTTTCGCGTTACGGAATTTTTGGATTCGGTCGTCGCGCTCAAAGCCCGCGATAAAAGCTATGCAATAGCTTTAAAATCAAACAAGCATTTTGTGGGATAAATTAAACCCCATTATCATGAAAATAAGTTTATTAAAATTTTGATACATTATTGATTAGTACAGTAATAAGTCCTCATTTGGAGACATTTGCAATAAGGGGTACCTTCACACTGTCTTGGTATGGGAACAATATATTGTTCAATATTTACATATTGCCTCATATCTGCATAAGTTTTATCTATTTATTTGGAGTGAAATTATTTCATGCTTTCTAGAAACACTAGTAGCTTACAGTTAAAAAAAAATGTAATCCTACAGATGTAAAGTTGCCGAAATGTGTATAGTTACCAACATTTTATCTTTCTTTCTTTCTAACCGATGTCCAGGCCCCTGCATGCCGAATTATCTCAGCTTAACGGGCTAGATACCTGGTATTGGGGCGAGTGACCACCTAATTGCCGCGTAGCGGCAATAAACCTGATTTCTTCGCTCCGCGTACCATCATTTCTGCAGTACTTGTTTCTCTTTTGAGCATACTTTGTTTCGCTAGTTACTTAACGTTACATCCTGTTGTTTGAACAGCAAATGGCTACTCAAGTTGGTCTCGTAATTTAGAAGATGACGAGCCAACATTTTATCTTCACAGTGTAACATTTTATTTTCACAGTAGGAAACATGTAAATCAATGAAACTATTTTTTGTAAAGCTAAAAATATCTGTAATTTTGCAAACGAATCTACTAAAATTATAGTTATCTTACTAAAAGTTTATCTGTAACCTGGGTTGTATTTACATAAAAAATTGCAAGAATCCAAGTTTCCTCAAAAATTCTTAGTAACCTTAATTTTTTTTTTTTTAAACCAAACCTGTGTTTCCAACATGAACTTTTGCTGTTCCTGTTACATAAAAATTTCCAGGCTACCCAGTTTCCTACAAGACGTTTGGTAAGCTTACCGTTTTTAGCTCACAGGCTATCATAGCCTGAGAGCTTATGTGCCCGTCCGTTCTGTATGTACGTTCGTATGTTCGTATGTTCGTGCGTAACGCGATAACTCATGATAAAAATATCGGATCCACTTGAAATTTTGTATATAGGTATATCCTGATAAGGCGCTTCCTTGATTAGTTTTTGGAGTTCATTCGATATGTATAAGAGGGGGAACGGGGGGCTCATTATTAGGTATTCATTGAATAAGTATAAACAGGGAGAACGGGGTCTCATCCCCCCCCTTAGTTGATATAAACGGGATTTTCATGCAGAATTAACAGTTTTCGTTCAAAATTTAGATATAGGATCATTCTGATGAGGCGATTCCGTGACTGTTATTAGGTGTTCATTGAATAAGTATAAACAGGGGGAACGGGGGGCTCATGCCCCCCCCCTTAATTGATATAAACGGGATTTTCATGCAGAATTAACAGTTTTCGTTCAAAATTTAGATATAGGATCATTCTGATGAGGCGATTCCGTGACTGTTATTAGATGTTCATTGAATTAGTATAAGCAGGGGGAACGGGGGGCTCATGCCTCTCCCCTTAATTGATATAAATGGGATTTTCATGCAGAATTAACAGTTTTCGTTCAAAATTTAGATATAGGATCATTCTGATGAGGCGATTCCGTGACTGTTATTAGTTGTACATTGAATAAGTATAAACAGGGGGAACGGGGGGCTCATGCCCCCCCCCAATTGATATAAACGGGATTTTCATGCAGAATTAACAGTTTTCGTTCAAAATTTAAATATAGGATCATTCTGATGAGGCGATTCCGTGACTGTTATTAGGTGTTCATTGAATAAGTATAAACAGGGGGAACGGGGGGGCTCATGTCCCTCCCCTTAATTGATATAAACGGGATTTTCATGCAAAATTAAGAGTTTTCGTTGAAAATTTAGATATAGGATCATTCTGATGAGGCGAGTCCGTGGCTGTTATTAGGTTTTCATTGAATAAGTATAAACAGGGGGAACGTGGGTTCTAATGCCCCTCCCCTTAATTTGTATAAATGGATTTTTCAATCAGAATTGTCAGATTTCGTTCAATTCTCTGAATAGTTTTGGAAGTTTAATGGATAAGAATAAAAGAGGGGAATAACTCCTCTTAAATTATATAAATGCTAAATGGGTTTTTATTAAAAATTATCCGATTTGCTCTGAATTTTGGATATAGATTTTTTAATATGATAAAGCATGTACTTGATAGTTTAGGAGGTTTAATGATTAAGTATAAAAAAGGAGAAAGGGGAGAGCTGTTTTCTCTTCTTAATTTTTTTTCGAACGGAATTAACCCTTGAAAACATAAAACTGTAATGTACAATTAGTATGCGTAGCCTGTGAGCTGCCATCAGTTTAACTGGGCAATATTCTTTTTTTTTTTTACACTTTACGGTGGGGATTCCACAAATATACCGTGCTCTGCATTTGTAAGTTTTATCTCTGTAGCAATTGGCAAGATTTGCTTCTGTTTTCTTTGGATAATGCTTTCATTCATCTAAACGCAAAGTTCGGAGCATACTGCGTTTATTTTTACGTTTTATAGCTTGTACTACTGCAGAGGGTCAACTTCACATTTTTAATTTTGTTCAGCTATATTTAAATATCAAATTGTTTGTAATTGAACTTTTTAATTCTTGTAGGCCTAAGTTATCGATTTCCTAAGAATCCAGCCATTAACAACAATGAAATTTTTAAGATAATAAACATTTCATGATCGCTTTAGTAAAAGTATAAAAAAGAAAATGAAAGTAGTAAACAAAAATGATAGTAAATAAAAATGGAATTTCGTTTTCTTTCACAAAAAATGTCCACATATGTGAACATATATGTTTTATGTCATAAATAAAAGCTTAATTGAAAATACAATACTTCAATATTTTGATTCTAGTTCAACATTGGTGAGAATTGTGGCTATCGATATAGTTCTGCCTAATATTGTGTTGCATGCTAACTAATATCTGATTACAAATGAGGCCTCCATGAAAAAACGAGGAAGATGTTTTGCAACACTGATACTTCATAGGGCCACAAATATTTGTAATTATATGAGACTGTATGAATGAAACGGTTAAGGGCATACTGAACATCTCGAAACGTAAAGTGAAGCAAATTTTCCGAACCATTAACATGCCGTATTTTACATAAAAATAGAGATAGAAAGGATTTTTATTGTTATTTATTTTTTATTTTTTACAGTAAATATACACATTACAGCCCATATAAAAATCGACAGAAATTAATTTCCTGTATAAATTAGTTTTTAAGAATTACTAACTTTTTACATACTTTTCGAACAATATATCTGTTTAATACACTTTTCTAAAAAAGCTATATAATTATCACCACAAAATTTGTTGTGGTATCAGATAACATACTATTTGATAATAATAAGAAGAATTTTTCAGTTTGGCTTAAAAGAAATAAAATTGAAATATTTTACTAAAATGAAAGTCCTAAAAATTTTAACAACATATTTTCCATTATTTTAAATAAGTTTTCATTCATGCTTAAAATAATGGACATTTAAAAAAAATTACAGTTAGGCAATATTGCAAAGGTTGTTGTGTATACAAATATAGTACATTCAATATTGTGCATGATGTATTGACACTAATCAATAGTATATGGAAACAGCCCTTCATCTTTCTGCTTCACTTTAGGAACAGCGGATTTTGAGCTTATTACACCGTCTGTAATTTTCAGATTTTTCATGCGGTGTTTTTAAGACTTTTATAAAAGTTGCTCTGTACATTTAGCTAATAAATTCTGCATATAATATTTTGATTGCATTCGCGCATGCGAAGTAAAGTATTATTTAGTAAACCTGCTCATTTTTTATGTAATTTTCATTATTTTTTAATTCTGATTACGGGATATTATGCACAATATTGTTTGTCATATTTTCTGAAAGAAATATTTTTTATGTTAAAAAACTCTTCCAATTATAAGTAAAAAAACTTGGCGAAATTTCGGACTGTTTTTAGAAAAATCTTAATTTTTCTACGAGTATACAAGCTATCCCATGCAAATGAACATAATTTATTGAAATAAGTCACTTAATCATACTCTACGGTTTGAATGTTTTGCTCCATTAGTTTTGACAGGGTTGTGCAAAACATATACCTTCTATATAAATTTGTTTAGTTACCCTATGGAGTTCGGAAAAAAATATGTGGTCTGTACTATTTTGTTTACACACTTAGAGTTTTATGGAAATTTCTGATTTATTTCTAGGTATTTAAGAAAACGTCTGAAATCGTGACCGGATTTTGGACTTATAATGCACATCAACTGTGCCTAAAATATATTTTTTAAAACCTTGCAGTATCATAATCTTTAAAAATGATAAACATTTAGCACCATAATATTTTAGCTGTATTGTTTAGTATGGCAGTTAAAAACTTAAAAATTTTAACCATTTTAGGTTTTATGTGCCCTTAAAAATGTCAAAGAAAGCTCGGTTTTCAGAATTCGTTTCACTGCTTTTTTTTTCTTACTCCTCTTTCAAAATGACTAGCCTTTGTTTGAGTGCATCTGAATAGTTATACAGTGTATCACAAAATCATTAACTTCGGCTTGTATTGCTGAAATGTTGCTCATGATATATTTATAAATTGCAAAGTTACACACAATGAAAAAAAATTGAAGTTGGTGAAATCGATTTAAAATTTGAAAAAGCACAACTATTAAAAAAACAAAATAACGTAAAATGGTATAGAATTTTGTAAAATCTGTTGCAATTTCAGAAGCTAAAATTGAAAGAAGCGTAAAATTTAATTTTTATGTGCCTCCCGTGCGAAAATAATCCTAGTAAGAAAAATGTGAACCATGAATTAACAAAGTTAAGTACAAAATTTCAGCATTTTATCATAAAATTTTAACATATTTGTTTATGATTTTGGTTAGCTGTTAACCAAAAAATAAAAAGGTAAAAGTTATTAATTAAAGTTGAAGTGACTGTTTTATTTATAACATGTGTATGAAATCTTAAAAAGATTTTAAAAATACGAAAAATGGTTTAAGAGAAGTTTTACATTTCCCTGTATCTGCAACATTCTGTGATAAAATTCGGAAATTTTGTAGAGCATGGTGCACATTTTACACACCAAGAATATTTTTCTAAAATACATTTTACTCTTCCAGATACTTTACCTGTTGAAAATTTTATCAATTTTACAAAATTCTGTGCTTCTTTTTACGTAACTTTGTAATTTATAATGTATATCATGATCAATATTTCTCCAATAAAATCCAAAGGCAATGTTTTTAGAACATCCTTAGGATGCACTCAAGCGGAGATTTATTATTTTTTAAAAAATGCAAAGAATTTTTAAAATAAAGATTTCTTTAATATTTTTAACTGAAAAGTATTTTCTTTTTAATTTTAATAAAGACACAAGAGTTTATTTTATTAAAGATATATCACAGCACACAAATTATAATGATTTAACACATGCAAATTGCACTGACAAGCTGTTTTAAAACACGCTGAAACATTTTTATGTTAAAATTTATAATAAGACTATATAATTAAAAAAAATTTCTGATATTCTGATGCTTTATTAGTGAAGAATGGTTAAAAAAGGTAGAATGTTTCTTTAAAAATTTACCACAGGGTAGATTTAAAATATTTAGCATATTGCACACATTTTACTCATTAGTAAATTTTTTGTGCGGAATGTTGCATAAACATTTTAATTTCGTAATTACCTGAAAAAAGTGATTGATTTTATAAAATTCCGTTACTTTTTTACGTAATTGTACTTTGTAATATAAGTTTAAGCTTACTATTTAAGGATTAGAAGCCGAGGTCATTGTTTTTGGGTAACCGTGTTTTTTTTCCCCTTTGTATGAAAAAAAATATCACACTGAAAGGTTTTGTAAGTGAACAATTGCGGTTAAAGGAAAGGTTTATTATTATTATTATTATTATTATTATTATTATTATTATTATTATTAAGAAGAAAGCAAAGCCGTAAAACTATATAGATTTAAAAGAGCAAATGGTATTTATGTATAACAATTTTTTAAAAAATAATTGTTACATAACTGTTGCATTAAAAAATAAAATTCAAATTTGTATGAAACAGTTACAGCTTTACAACTTTTCTTATCATATCATTTCTTAATGATTCATGAGGAAATACACGATTCAGAGTTAAATCCATTTTTATATTTGGAAGATACATTCTTTTATTTAAACTCATATTTCCAAAAATAACCAAAGTATCTCACATTACCAAGAGATTTTGAAGTAATTGAAGTGATAAAATTGCATAGAAACTTTTAAAATCTTCTTATATTTCTCCAAAACGGCATTCAATATCCTATTCATTTCTTTTACCACAAAAATATTTTTTTACTCGTTTTTTTTTCTTTTCTTTTCCTTTTTTTCTTTTAGATTTTAAAAGAAACGTGAACACTTTCAGGAGAGCTACACTGTAAAAAAAATTCAAGAGGTTACTAAAAAATGTTTAGTAAATTTGTATTCCACAGAATTTTTTAGTAAACATTACAAACTTTTTATATTGTTTACATTGGATTTTTTGAGTGACATGAAAGTAATACTTATGTAAATTGAAAAGATAAAAAAATAAATAACAAACAAATAAATAACAAAAAACTACAATTTAAATCTTTTTTCTTTCGTTCTGGTTTTATTGGAATCATCTTTTAAAAATAGGTAACTGTGACTTAGTTTCAATAGAAAATAACAAAAAAATGTTAACAAATTAAATTGCTCTAGATGTTATGGAAACAACATAATTTATTAATTTTCCTCAAAAAAAAAATTCCATGTAAAAATATAATAATGTTTACATTAATATACAATTCTAAAAGAAAATTTCATTAAAAAATTAAGTTCTTTGTGTGTGAATTTCTTAAAATAATGTTTTTAAAGAAACCAAAATCTGCGAACGGCAAAATGAATTATTTGATTAAAGAAAAATGACATGAATATTGACTAAACTAAACTTTTTTATGAATATGATAATTAAGAAAAACACATGTATTGTTAGAGATTTAATTGTAGTCCTTTTAAAACTACTATGATTTCTTTTTTCATTTCATTCTCATTCATTTTATGAAAAAATGTAAACTATGATTCCCACTAGAATGGTTAAAAAAACTCAAAATAAATAAATAAATAAATAAATAAAAATAAAAAACTCAAAAAAAAGACACTTGAAAGAATTTAAGTTTACTCTAGATTTTTAAAATAAGGAAAATTTCATCATTTATAGAAAGCATAAACAAATTAAAACATAAAACAGCATTGAAACTTTTAAAATGCTCTCCACTTTTGTCGAATTAAGCTTAAGGAGGTTATATACACTGCTCAAAACAATTAAACGATATTTGAAGTTTTATATAAAATAAAGATGTAAACGAAATTTTTTTAGCCGAAAATAGAAGAAGGGAATCACAAATGCAAATTTTTCTGGTTTTCAAACTGTGCAGTATGCAAATTTTGAGTTCGACGTCAAAAACGTCGCTTCAGCGGCAGCGAATGAAATTTGACTTTCAACTGGATAAAAGAGAATGAAGACAAGGATGATCGGCATTCAGTGATTGCTTTGTTTCGATGAGTACGATGTCTCAGCGAAGTCATTTGACAAATTCAGAAGCTTGGAGAATTGTTGGTAGGTTAGAAGGGGGCCAAACTCAAGTCAAAGTAGCGCAAGCCATTGGAGTGTCACAAAGTGTCATTTCCAGGATCTGAAACTGTTTTTTGGAGATTGGATGTGCAGGCCGAAGACCAGGGCAAGGTCGTAGACGGGTAACAACGCCCAATGAAGATCGGTATTTAGCGTTAACAGCTCGGAGACACCGAAACATGAACGCTACTCTTCTCCAACAACACCTTCGCTCGGCTACAGGCACCACGATTTCAACTCAGACTGTCCGAAACCGGCTCCATGCTTTAGGTCTGTATGCTCGCCGACCGATGGTATGTGTTAGATTAACATCAAGGCATCGTCGCGACCGCAGGGAGTGGGCAACCGAACATGTCAACTGGAGGAGAAATGAATGGAGTAATGTTCTGTTTTCTGACGAGTCCCGTTTTTCTGTGCATCCGGATAATAGGCGTATTTTCATCTGGAGAAACCGTGGCAGTAGGAATAATCCTGCGTTCGTGCACGAAAGTGTCAGATTTGGCGGTGGAGGAGTGTTGGTGTATGGTGGCATCTCCATTGACGGGCGCAATGACCTCTACATCATTCGAGATGGAGCTCTGACTGGTCGCCGATATAGGGATGAGATTCTCAAACCTATTGTAGTCCCTTACGCTGCACTAATCGGAGATAACTTCATTTTAATGGACGATAACTGCAGGCCATATCGTGCAAACCTGGTGGAGGATTTCCTTTTCGAGGAAGGAATCGTTCGAATGGAATGGCCAGCGTGTTCTCCAGACATGAATCCAATCGATCACGTTTGGGACGCTCTAAGAAGACGAGTTTCTGGCCGCCAACAACCCCCACAAACTCTCCAAGAACTGGAAAGAGCTCTTCTGGAAGAGTGGGGCAGAATACTCCAACTCGTCATTAATAGCCTCATTGAGTCCATGCCTCAAAGGTGTTCAACGTTGCTGGCCGCCCGTGGAAACCATACCCCCTACTGAAAATGATTTTCTTTGAAGAGAACACCTTTTCTTATTCTTTTTTTTTTCATATGCACAAATTGTGTTTTTTTCCTTTTGTACACAAATGCGCAATAAAATGCATTTTTTTCTGCCAAACATGTGTAATTGATTCTCATATAATTTATTATGTCTGTCGACCATGTATCAATCAGCTAAAAAGTTTCCCAGATACAAAATCCACCTAAAACTGCAATATCCTTTAATTGTTTTGAGCAGTGTACTTCCTTTTTCATGACTTAATTTTATGTTACTACTAGATCTTTTAAATCTTTACAGAAGTGTGAGATTTTTTTTCGAGAATTTTATTTTAAACCCTGCATATGACATATTATTATTGAACGTAAGCTCGCTGCACATTATCTTTAATTCTTTGGATAAACCATTAAAATAAAAAAAATTGTAAACGACAATAAAGAAAAAAGAGAAGAATGATTGAAAAAAATATCTTTGTAATTTTTCAAAAGAGCACAACTTGTTTGCTTTTTATCATCATAATTTATAGATTGTCTAATCTTTTGGAAAAAAAATGGTGACATTTATACAATCAGAAAAGGATTAAAAATGAAACAATAAACTAAAAATATTTAACAATGGATTAAATAAAACACAGTTCAAATGTTTTTAATCATTGTGAGCTTTTTAATTAAAACCCTTTTTTTAATATGCATAACTAACATAGTGTTTAAGTGATATTGGAAAACTATATTTATATGTTACATCAGCATAAATATGCTTTCAACAAGTGAATTTTATAGAAAATACCGTCACATGAATCTATATACTTATTTTTACACATAAAAAATTATTAAAAAGAATAAGAATAAAAGTTTTTGCAAATGTCTTCAACACTAATCATAAAATAATAATAATAAAGAAAATTGTTTTTGAAAAATTAACTGTTAAAATAAAATTGTATTAGGGTAGTTCAGTTCACCTTATCGCCAAAAAACATGGTAAACATTTATGAAAAAGGACCCATATTTTCAACATGAATGGTTTTAGGAAACCAAGATCACAAAAGTCTTATACCACGACTATTTATAGAATTGAGGTATAGAATTCAACTGCAGCAAGGAGCAGAAACTTCAAATTTTTCAGAAAGATAAATTGAAAACTTGTATTTGTCGTCATAAATTCTGAATTACTTATAGAAAAGCTCTGAACGATAAATATTTATGAAAAAGATGAAAAGAAAACAGAAAGTTTTTAATTATAAATTTCATCTTTCAACTGTTACATTTAAATTGATTACGAAAAGATACAATAAAATGTTAGAAAAAAATAAATAATAAAGTCAAAAGTAAATTGATAATAGTATTTACATTAAAAATATATTACAATAAATTACTTTGCTATAAGGCTAATAAACTTCAGAATTACATCTGCATAATAATTCAATTCATTTCACATGTTATTAAAACACAGTTACGTAATATCAGAAACTGTTATTTGACATCGAATTTTGACAGTTTTCAATTTCTATTTTAATCTTAAAAAAACTATTCGATTCGATTGGAATACTTAATAAATTCAAAAAATTTTTGGAAGATAAATTGCTTTATTTGGACATATACTTTTAAAAGATACGAAAATGTCTCCTAATGTAGAAAAAATGGTTTTAAAAAAGACGTAAAACAGCACTAAAACTTTTGAAATGCTGACCCATTTCTTTGAGTTATCCTTTAAGAGGTTATTCATTCTCTTTATTTCGAAATAATAAAATAATATTATGTTTCGAGTTATGTATAAATTTTACAGGACATTTGGGATGTTATGGAAGATTTATGTAAAATTCTACATGTGGGATTTTAAAAAAAAATAAGTTTGAAGATACTTTTCTTTTACTACTTTTTTACAACTGAAAACTAGTCGTTGGGGGCCACCGTAATACTTACCCATCATGGATATGTATATGAAATAAAACATGTGAAACTATTTGCTATAATGCATTGCAATTAATAAACAAAATTTAAATATTGTTAATATGCATAGTAATGCTATATTAAAGAACTGCTGATGTACCAATTTCAACAAATTATATAAAACGGAAAACTACTCAAGTAGTACCGAACTGCGTAAAAGAAACATCCTTATAACTCCAAAAATAATAATTCTATTAACTAACAATTAACTGCGTCGGATTAAGCGTCTCATTTCCAATTAAAATATACTTCTGAATTGAAATTTGAATGAAATACAGGGTCAAGAAAAATCGAAGAATGTGGAAAACAAGATTACAAATATCTCGGCAACTAATAATCCGATCGACTTCGTTCTATATGCAAAATGTGTGTTATTTTATTGCCTTTTACGTCTATTCCTTAGAACAAAAAAATTTGAAAATTTTTATATACCTTTCATCAGAACGAATTTTTCGAGATTCCGAAAAAAATAGCTCCGGATAATCGAGGTTGCTGATATTAAATAGGGTTCGTCCCATTCTTACATACTAACTACATACAAAATTTCAAGTCTCTATCTCAATTTGTTCGGGAGATAGAGCGTTTACAGACAGACAGACAGACAGGCAGACAGACAGACGGACGGCAATTTTTTTTTTCTAAAAATATGTTTTTCGGAATCTCCACTATCTAAAACGTGTAAATCCATCAAAAAAATTTTTTTTGATTTTCAAAACGATTGCAAGACTTACCCTATACTACGTATGATGGGTAAGTAAAAATGAAAAAAAAATTGTTTTGAAATATGTCGGATATTGTTACTGTATTATATGAAATAACGCATAATATTGTTAATAGATTATTTTTCGCGCACTCATTCTGCTTTTTAATCTGTGCTACACAAATTATTTCAGTTCTTTAAAAATAAATTTCTGAAAGTTCTACATATATATTTATAAATGGAGAATATGTATTACGTTACTAAAATCTCTCGGCGTTACACAGCCTGTGATAATAACTTTAATAAACTTCATGTTTCTATGATTATATATTTTTCACTCGATTTCATATAAATTTATTTTTTAATTTAAAAGAAGTCGCCCAAAATGTTTGATATTTATTGGTGAAAGGGACCTTTTGTTGTTATTTTACGAAGGTTTATTTTAATAGTTAAAAAAGAAAAATCTATATGACATTGAAATTTTTATCGATTAAAAGTATAATAGTTTATGCTGAAGCTTGTATTAAAAAATTGAGAAAAATGTTGAGATTTAACTTTAAAAAAACGGAATTGTTCTTACTCTTTTTTAATGTGGTTATTTCTTTCGCACAAGACCACCACCAAAAAAAAAAAAATGAATAATAAAAAAAAAATACTTATTGTTGTAGGAACTCTCTGAAAATTTTATCGACTATGATTATAATTATACTAAAGCCCTCTTTAAAATTTCGTGAACAAATACGCATATTTAATATTGAAAACGTGAACCATTGGGTACAGAATTGTGCAAAACTTACCGTTTGTCAGCGTTTTCGACAAAAAATTCCCATACATTTTATTTTTAAACAATATTTCTCCTACGAAGATTTCAGTGCTGTTATACGGATTAAGATACGACTACGAGACGCTCTAAAAAGATTGTTTTGAAAATTAACGCTTACTTACTATTATCATACATTAAAGGTCATCTTCGAAAGGCACCAAGTGACCTGCATTCGCGATTTTTTTCATAAGGTTTAAAACTTTATTTAGAAAACATATTATGCATAAAAAACAGAAGAAAGTAATAAACTTAAATAGGCATTTTTATGAATCGGTATGTATAAATTTAAGCTGTGGGATATCGTCGTCAGAAGATAGAAAAATTCAGCCTCAAATACGAATTTTTTGTAATATTTTTTTTCAAATTGTTAAAAACATTTTATTCTGAATTGATTACAACGTTTAAGACATTAAAATTCGACATTTAGTAATATGTTTTTCTGTTTTCCATATCCCGAAAAAATTCGGCCGCACTGCATTTCGATACTAGACCAAAAATTCCTGCATTTCCCCCCCCCCCTTCTATTCGATTTAGTAAACAGGACTGCTTGCCAATTTTCAGAAAAAAGACTGCGTGTTAAATTAACATTTCTGCTCATTATCAAAGAATTTGAACCACGTGAGTGTTACTGGTATGAAAAAATGCCTTAGACTACCATCATACGTTTCTTTTTTTTCTTTTTTCTTTTTTTTAATTACGAGCACATGTTGTAAATTTTCTGAGCAACGGCGACAGATAATCACATACACACATAAACACACAAAGTAAACTTTCATTTATAAATTTAGAAATCTTCATATCACATTCTGAATAAAAAGCGTCTATAATTAAGTGCCCCTTTCTACTAGTAGAGTACAGATGAAAATATTGTTCAGAAAATTGTGAATTTTTTTGAAGGACATAATGAAAGAATAGGAATATGTTTAACATACAATGAAATGCATTCATAATTTTGCCATTTTGAGCAGTTACACATTTGCTATATATTTAAAATAGTTTAAAAATCGTATTCTATCATTATATTTTCTATATGGCAACTATCATTTTTAGATAACATCTGGAATCATAAGATAGCGTGTTCCTCAGTTGACCACTCTGTGTTTTGTGAGGTTGTGAAATTTATTTAAGATAAAGTAAATTTCTTGGATTATCCCGACTTAGCAAGTTTCAAATATTCCAAGAAAATTTTTTAATTAATCGAAATATGGGGATTGCGAAAGCCACAGACTAAGTAAAATTATGTTATAGACAATTTCTAATGAGAAATGAGGTTTAAGAATGTCTTTAACACAAAGGCTAATGTGTGAAAGATCTTATCTTGCATGAAATCGATATGCAAAAGGCTGTAACGTCTTTGAATGCATTGAAAATGTTCACTATCCAACTAAGATTAATATCTTTGCACACTGATCTAGCATGTTTCTGCACATCTAATACTTAATTAGTACAGGCCAAGAATAAATGATAAAGAAAATGACGTCAGTGCCTTTCAACTACAATTTTTTGCAAGATTAAGTTAATTTAAAAAATTTAAGATCCTTTTATTTACAGGTTTATATCTGCTTAATTTTTTTTTAGATATTCTTGCATAGTAAGAATATAAAGACATGCAGTTTAATATTTTATTAATTTAATTATTTTGGTTAAAAACTGGGTTAGAAGTATTAAAATCATGAATGTAGTTCATTTGTAAGCTTTGCAGCTATTTTTTGTTTGCTTAAAACATCGGATTTTGAAATAAAATATCATCTGTCTGTATTCTTGAGGAATAAACTATTTATTTCAAATTACTGCGGAGACAACTGCATTTATTTTTCCTTTGTAACACAGATTTTACGTATAAGAAATACAAAATAAAACGGTAGAGTTAAAAATATAAATAGCATAATGTACGCTATACAAAGTAAGTTGCTTTATTATTTTTTTAGTAGTATTATTATTGCAACGGTAAGACTCTATTTAAATGAGTCTCTTACATAAAAACACTTAGACATATGCGTTACAATCATAGGTTATCGATTTAGTAACACATTATTTTACAAAGCATTGACAAAGCATTTCGTCACATTTTTCACGTCTGCATTAAAATAATAAAAAATAGTATAGTATTTTGACTTTAATTGTACTTTTAAGAAACATCCCACACGGAAAGTTATAATTAAAAGTTTGAAACTTTTTTTTTTATCGTTTTCCCATGTATATCCATGGATAACTTTTGAAGATAATCCAATTTATACTTTTGTTTTTGGAATGGTTTCATATTAAAAATAGTTCTGTTACAACATCATAAGAACATGGAAATTATAAATCTTTCTACATACTGTCACGTCTATTTTTATTTCATCAGTTTTAATATCTGTTAAAATTGACCAATCAACATTAAATTTTAGCATGGTATTTAGGTACAAAATCTACTTTGTGTTTTTAAACTGACAATTATAAGGTGTATAGTTTTGCAGATGGCACATAAAAAAATTTATAACGTAACGTCATTTTTCTATGTTGTAAAAATAACCGATGTTAATTTAAAAGGAATGTAGCTGTAGGAAGGAATTTTGTTGATAATTTGATTTTAGCTGCATGCAACGCAACCCAAGACATGTCACATTGTCAATAAATATTTTCGTTATGAACTGAATTTGCGTTAGGTAGTCACTAATTATTTTGAGTTTCATGGTAATTTTCGTATTCGTTTTTGGCTTTGCGGGTTGTATCACATTTTCTTGATAGAAAATCAAAACAATTGTTTCATATTAAAAAACTATATATTTGAGTATAAATGACCGTATATATAAATATTTAATTATATTCATTAAATATAAAATTCATTACATTAATATAATTACAGAATATTCTCGACTGCTTTAAAATTTGGAATTTTTTTTCTCTCTTCATTTATTGTTTCGGCTATGATTGTGTCACTATAATCTTATCCTGTAAGGCTAACTTGGCTAACAATACCAGCTTGCTACACATTATTAAGGCAATAGATAATTATTGGTAGCATAATTATATTTTTAGTAAAATTTCCTTTTTTTGCAGAAATCAGCATCTGGTTCATGCATTAAGTTAACAAAAAGATTCTTGATTTATTCATTACATTAAAATAGGTTCTTCAATATTTTATCTATTTATTTATTTATTTGGTATAGCATTATGCTTAATTTAGTTTTTTAATCTTTTAGCAAAATGTTGTTCCCTTTTTTCTTAGATCGAATTAGTTATCTTATTAGTTTCGTTAGCATGAATTTTAACTAAGTTATTACATGTAGAAACAAAAGAAAAATAGATTACTACATAAAAAATATTATAAATATGTCTGAATTTTTTATATATATTCATAAAAAAACAGGAAAAATATTCGTGTTTTAATATCATTTATTTATGTGTAATTTTAATGTGACTTCTTTGTGATGAATACGTAAATTTTAAATTTTAATTGTTTACAAGTTTTAATTGAAAACGAAAATTTTATATTTCTTTACTACAAACTGATTGAACAGAATCACAATCCAAGATTTAGAAAAAAAAGAAAATGTAACATATAAACTTTAATGACAGTCTTAAACAAATTCACAGTAAAAGAGAATTCACAGTTTTATGCAAAGGAAGATCTTAATGATGAATTCAGTTAATTTTATTTCTCTTAAGAATTGAATCCTAAAAAAATTAATTTAAAAAAAGGCTCTGTAAATTAATAAATTCTGTGTAGCATAATAAAATATTGATTTTATATAAAAGCATTCAATTTAACCATATTTTTTTGTATATATATTCGCAGAAAGTATCTTAGTAGTGAAAACATTATGCATTTTAATTAGCTAAAAAAAAGTGTTTTTAGAGTAAAATCATTTATCTGCAGCATCGAAAAAGGACAGTATACACTAAAAGTTTAAATATTAATTTTAAATAAAAATTTATGTCATTAAAGAAATATATATTAAAATTAAATAATACAAAATTTCCAAAGAGAGCTACTTTCAGTTTTGATCTTTCGTTCATAAAAGAAAGAAAGAATTGTGTTCTTTGTTTAAAAAAAATCGAGTAGAATTTCGAGTTTCAATCAGAATTACATTTATCGTATTTTTTATGAATTAACGAATTTTACGAAAGGTTGCGAGAAAAATATTTTAATAAGTACTTCGAAACTGAAAAGAAACCATAATGTGCCAAGGATGTACTTTCCGTATAACGCAGAATTGAAAAAAGTAGGCTGCTTTTTAAATATAATAACATTTAAGTTATTTTCCAAAATACTACAAAAATTAAAAGATGTGATAAGTTAATACTGTAGGTAAAAATTTTCCAATACCATACTCTTTCAGTGCAAAAATTTTAATGGATAAGTTTAGCATATATAAATGTGTATGCTATAACTGGTTATTACTAAATATATTAAAAATTATTCGAATGTGTGTTCTGAAGTTAAATAATTTCTTTTAATCTTACAGTACTCTACCGGCTTGTTTTATTGAGAATATTTCTAAGACATTTTCAATGTGAAAGACATGTGAAAGCCGTATCATTAACACTCTCATTTTGAGACGATCAAGATTCAAAGTTTTCATTCTCATTTTACCCAATTACACATGCAGCGAAAAAAAATGGAGAAAAACTTTGAAAATATTGTTAGTCATTATCTTATTATATCCTTAATGAAAAGTAGATAAGCCATAATTTAATTAATCTGGAAAGCATACATTATTTTATAATACTGCATTCGATATCTTTTGAAAAATAATTCTGCATTTGGAAAAAGTAGCAATTACGACAAAAAATAACTAAATAACTAAATAAATAAATATTATGGTTTAAATCATCAAAAGTCGGAAAATATACGCCAGACATGCAAAGGAAATGCATTTGTACTGTAACTAGTTTTATAAATGCTTAGATCTTGGTGCAATAACTGTTATTTTCAGGAATTATTTTTACAATACAAAACAATCACATCATAGGAATTTTCTTTTTTCCTTATGCATTAAAAATGCTATTTAATTTCTCTTTTAGAAATTTCATACATTCATTTTTTTTTATTTTGCATTAAAATATTCGTCTCAAAATTAGTTCACCAATTCACAAAAAAAATATACATACACTTAGTTCTAGAGTTCGTATATTTAATAATAAAGTTCTCTATTTATCTCACCTAGTATCTTCCTTTTAGTGCAGTGTTTGTGTTGCTTTCAGAGTTCAATATTAAAAAACGTTTTCATTCTCTTTAAGATAGAAGAAATATATGAGCATTACGAAAAATTATATAGTTGTTCTTATAAATAGAATTTATCTAAATTAAAATAAATTTAAATCTTTTCGTGGTTCAATATTCCTTAGTTATCTGTTTGTTAATATAAATCCATAACTGAAAATCTAAAAAGTACATAAATAAATATTGGGGTCTAAAGAAGATAGAACTCATTAACAGATATAAAGGAATTAAAATAAGAAAGAAGATTTCAGTTGTTTATGCAGGAAATTGCTTTTAATAAAGAATTCAGTTAATCAGCTTTTTCCTAAGAAATGATTTCTAATAAAGTTATTTGCAGAAAGGGTCTCTTACAAATGCATAGCGTTTAAGATAATAAAAAAAGCTTTGCTCCTATTCAAATTCATTCTCTTTAATTATAGTTTTTATTTGTTTGCAAAAACTATCCCAATATTCAAAAGATACTACATTCTAATTATTTTAAAAAGAACTTTTAAAATAAAAACTTTCTTCTGAGGAATTGAAAAATGACAGTTCACACTAAAAATTTAAATATTAACTTGCAAATAAAGTTTATGTCTCCAATGAAATATGTTTAGTGCACAAAAAAGTAAAAAAATCATTTTTTCTTTTGAAAAAAATATCGAGTTGAATTTCGAGTTTCAAATAGAATTAAATTTATCTTATTTCTAAAGAAGTAAAGAATTTCTCTAAAATTAACAAAAAAATAGTTTAAACTATTATAATGAATGCCTCGAAATTGAAAAGAAATCTTATTATACCTAGGGATTTAATTAATACAATCAAAGGCAGTTTTTATTCCCAACAATCCATCTGGAGTTATTTTCCAAAATCCTTCCAAAATAATGCCGTTAAAGTAACAACATTTCTTCTGAGGAATTGAAAAACGACAGTGTAGAACTAAAAATTTAAATATTAACTTAAAAGTAAAGTTTATGTCTCCAAAGAAGCACGTTTTAAAAGGAAATTTCAGCCTTCCAAAGGGAACGACCATTAAATGTTGTTTAGTGCACAAAAAACGTCATTCTTTCTTTTGAAAAAAAAATGGAGTTGAATTTCGAGATTCAAATACAATTACATGTATCTTATTGCTATAGAATTAAAAATGCCAGCAAATGTCATCAAAGTCATCTTATAATTGGAAAATGCGATACAATTACTTGAATTATTGTATAGTTTTTTGCAAAAAATCATTTTTTAAAACCAGTGTTTGACTATGTGTCTATTTAATGCATCGAATTAAAATAAAATTCCTGATTTACCCATTTCTTTAGGTTAAGTTCTTGAACAAGTTATTTTTTATTCAGCATTATGCATAATTACATATTTTAATCTCGAAGAAATAATTTTCTTGCTTTATTCCATTTTTTTTAAAAATGTACTTGATCATTTTCATAATATTTTCATAATCATGCATTATAAATTAATTACATTAATTAACAGTTATGCAGATATATTTTATTACAGAAGAATTGTTTTTAAAAGGCCATAACTACAGTTTTTGTATTTTTGCTTGCAATATTTCATATTAAAAAACTATGTTTTAATATTATTTATCCATTTCTAATTTCAACGAGACATTCAAAGGCTGAATACATATATCTTAAATGATAATAAATTGTACATTTTATTTGAAATTAAAACATTATGCTTCTTTATTATGCACTAAATATACTGAATCCCAGTGCAAGTTTGAAAAATATGAAGTAAAAATAAACATAATATATTTATTGACAGATTAAATAATAAATAAAATAAATGATTAGCTTTCACTTGTTTATGAAAGCGATTATTTTTAATAAAGAATTCAGTTAATGAGATTTTCTTAACACCTTGAGCTCTGCTGGTAGAATTTTCTACCACATAATTTTAATTCCAAAATGTCACAATGACACCAGAAAATTTGACCAAATTTGCTTCAAAGAGATTTAATGGATTTCTTCATGTTTATCGGTAACCGGTTTTTTCTTTGCAAAATACTAGTGCCAATGTGAGATTTGGAATTTTGAAAAAATTTACACCCCGGAGCTCAAAGGGTTAAGAAACGAATTCTGATAAAGTTAATTAATGAATGAATTGCTTAAAGAATAATAAAATATTTCTTTACTTCAAATGGGTTTTTGTTTAACCATATTTTTTATATGTTTGCAAAATGTATCTGAATTTACACAAGATTATACATACTAATTATTTAAAAAAAACTTTTAAAGTAAAAATATTCGTCTGAGGAGTTGAAAAATCACAGTATGCTCTAAAAATTTAAATATAAACTTGAAAGTAAAGTTTATGTCTCCAAATAAATATGTTCTAAATGGAAAATTTAGACTTCCAAAGAGAACGATGTTTAAGTATGTTGTTTAGTGCACAAAAGAAAGTAAAAAATGTTATTCTTTCTTTTGAAAAAAATATCGAGTTGAATTTCGAGTTTCAAATAAAATTACATTTATCGTATTTCTATAGAAGTGAAGGTTTTTACTATAAAAAATTTCTTTTAATAAAGTAAATACCTGCATCGCAAAGAAAGAATTCATTTAGATGACTATTTTATTATTTTTATTTTACGAACATACAGGGAGCAGTTCCCCTCAAAAGGTACCATGAGTCCAAACCCAAACTGTTATATACGATAAAACCTCGACTTTTCTGTAATAATGTATTTCTTTTAAACCATTTCTTTGATAATAGACAAAATTCAATAAATTAATATTTTACGTTCTTGACTGAGTCATAAAACAATTTACCGATGGTTTTTCGATGATAGGACTTATGTTGTACATTTATCTCTCGAAATTTTCTTTTCTTTAAATACATTTTAGATTATTCAAATAGATTTCTAAATGGTTTTTAATTAAAAAAACTTTTTATCTTTCACATGTTAACTAAAAGTAAAGACGCTTTGGCTTAATTTATTTACTTTACATTTCCATTCGATTCAAAATATTCGAGATTAAAACACATTATGGAATCAAAATATATTAGACGCTATAAAAATTTTTATTATGTTACTAAACTTTTTCTATGAAACTGAGATTTCTAGAATTTTACTAAACTGAATCTTTTGCGTGAATTATACACTTTTGACATGAAAAGGTCTAGGAATTAGTTTCCTAGAGAAAGTTCAGCAACTTTGCAGAATATTTTTACAGTGTGTGCAAAGATAATACATATAAAAAGTTTGAAATTGTATACAATAAATTTTATGCCATTCAAAGACAACAACAACAAAAACCTGCTAAGCACATTTATACATTTTTCAGAACGTCAAACATCTTTATTCGAAGGTAGTTTACAGCAAATTTTTATAGTTTTGCTGTTTTATAATAAATTGATTTATTTTTGATTTCTTATGTCCGACTTTTTGTTTATAAATAAAAATGATACATTTAAAAAAAATCTTTTTCACAATATTGCAGTTTATTTTTTAAATCTCTGTTAAATATGTTCATGTCACATAACATGGGTTTTTATTATTTCTGAATGTATCAATAAAGATAACTTTATATCTCTAATCAAAAGTGCTATTTAAAGATAAAAGATAAAAATTACGTTCTAACGAATGTTGAAGAAGAATTAGTTATACTTCATTAGGCACTAGCTTTGGATTTTCAAGAAGGAAATAGGTGGTAGTTATTTCAACATCTCTGCTATTTGTGACAAATAACAGTTTCCTTAGAAATTAATTGTGGTTTGTTCTCCACATAAATACGTTCGAATAATCTCGAAATTCAATCTTAAATACTATAGAAACATTTAGGCTTGTTTTTATAACTCGATTTATTTTTATTTCTTCTCAAAATCTAAAATTTATTCATTAAATTCGTATTTTTTACATTTGTATGTTAATACAAACTATAAACATGCTTTGCAATTGTATCCGCATTTTTAATAATCATAAAATTTACATGATATTGTATTATTATCTAAGTACAGAGAATTTAAAAGTAAAAAGTTTCAGAAAAATTATAAATTATTTATATAATCAGAATTATTAGTAGTTATTTTGTTAGAATTAATAGAAAAGAAAGTTACGATTTTGTTTGATTTTCATTTTAATGAATATTACATGCTTTTTGTCTAGTATTTTTACTTTCTTCTATCTTCAATAAAAGAAAGTATTGTAATCGAAATTTTTTCGGCTTCCGGTTTTCGACGGATTTACGTGTTTTGGGGGGTCAGAGATTCCAAAAAACATGTTTTTACAAAATGTCTGTCTGTGTGTGTGCATGTGTGTGTGTCTGCGTGTATGTCGCCATTCTACCACCAAAAAGTGTATGAAGTTATGCATAGAATTGAACCAAATTTTTTGTAAATGTTGTTGGCTGTGGCAAGCAGGTCCTCCTTCAGTTTTGAAATATTCCGCTGGAAGGGGGCGCTGCAATCGCGATTTTTGTGCCATTTTCAATATTGTACCGACCAAAAGTATATGAAGTTATGCATCGAATTGAACCAAATTTTTTGTGCATGTGTATGACTATGGCTAGTTGGTCCTCCCTGAATTTGAAAAAAATCCGTCGGAAGGGGGCGTTGCAATCGCGATTTTTGTGCCATTTTCAATATTGTACCGACCAAAAGAATATGAAGTTATGCATCGAATTTAACCAAATTTTTTGTGTAAGTGTATAATTATGGCTAGTTGGTCCTCCCTGAATTTGAAAATAATCCGCCGGAAGGGGGCGCAGCAATTGCGATTTTTTTGCCACTTTCAATATTGTACCGACCAAAAGTGTATGAAGTTATGCATCGAATTGGACCAAATTTTTTTTTGTATGTGTATGACTATGGCTAGTTGGTCCTCCCTGAATTTGAAAATAATCCGTCGGAAGGGGGCGCTGCAATCGCGAATTTTATGCCATTTTCAATATTGTACCACATAAAAGTTTATAAACTTAGTTCTAGAACTGAACTAAGTTTTTTGTATATGATTATTGTTTGGTAAGGCAAGTAGGTCCTCCTTGAATTTGAAAAAAAAAATCTGCCTACCATTCAGTTGTCCATCGGCTCGTGCAGAGACGGAAATTCGTTTGTACTCCGATTAATTGATTGAAGCAGAATTTTAAGATGAAAATCAAAGTTGGCATGGTATTGAATTAAAATTATTAAAGCATTAAAATAAATAACTTTTTTTTTAAATATGAAAATGTACGTATGAGATAGAAGAAAGTTTTGGGATTGGCACATCCAACTAGTTTTTATAGTATTTAAGACTCAAAATTCACAATCGTGCGTGTTCGAATTTACTGTACTTTGTGATTTTCTAGCAAATTATTATGTACGAAATGGATCTGATACGCAGAAATAGAATATAAAAGATGAATAGTTTCGAAAAAAAAATTATCCATATAAAAAAATAGTTCACCTTCTGTTATAAAAAAGTACTTTTGTGTTTTAAAAAATTCTCCAGAGAACGCTGAATTAATCTATTAATAAAATATATTTAAAGTTAAATAAGGAAAAAAAAATGTCTTTGGAAATATTAAACATTAGATAAAATATTTTTCTCTATGCTCTCTTCGAAATTCCATTCCATTGCTTTCCTTTTAGCATTTGATTTAAGAGTGTATTTCGATTCAAACTGCTTATTTTCCGATTTATTTTTAAATTCATTATTGCTCTCAAATACATCAAACTTTCAAAATCTCGTATTTGGAAAGTACACAAGGTGCCGTGATTGTCAATTCTTTGATAAATGCAGAAAATATTGAAAAAAAAAGCAATCAAAAACGGCATTTCGAATCGATTTTTCCCAAGCGGGAGATCTGGGAAACGAAAAAAAAGGATCATACTGTTA
Organism: Maratus speculifer; assembly: GCA_964019185.1. Classification (NCBI taxonomy): domain Eukaryota; kingdom Metazoa; phylum Arthropoda; class Arachnida; order Araneae; family Salticidae; genus Maratus; species Maratus speculifer. The sequence goes on along the minus strand of OZ025294.1, from coordinate 159,418,619 downwards.
AGGTAATTGTTTATAACTCAAACTCTAATGAATTTAACGTAAAAAGACATCACAAAGGCACCTCATACATCCCTTCAAGAATCCCCTCAGCAAGTTTCATGTTTCTACTTTTAAAAATGTGCCTGAAATTGTATCGGGAAATTTCGAGCTGTTGAAGGTGGAAAAGCATTTTTTCGAATACACCCTTAAAGAAGGAAATCAGTGTTAGTTTTTTCATCTTATTTGTTATTTTATTTTTTCAAAGGTTTCTGGCATTATTAGTTTACGTATTAATTTATTACTAAGAAATATTCCATTTCATCATTTTATTAACTGACCTTTATGCATCTATTGTTGCTATATAAATATGTAGGTTTATATTTGCAGCAACTAAGCATTAATTTTTACACTTATTTATCTCAATTATTCCGCTTTTCCGATAATAAAATGAAACGTAAAGACATCTAAAGCTTTGGAATTTTTATTTGATACTCTCTGTCCCGATTGCACTTCCATAAATTACAATGTAGGCGATAAAAATTATCTGCAGGTTGTTTTTAACTAAAGTAACCCTATTTAAACCTACTCAGAGACCAGTCTTTTTGACAGATGTCGATAAAACTTGGATTATAAGTTATATGAGGCATAGGAAATGAAATCTGCAACAAATAATTAGTTAATAATCGACCGATATATGGCGTTTTCATCAAAAACAGACAACTTTAGGCAAATTTGGAACGATTTAAAAAGTCAGTAGCCGCTTTCGTAAAATCATAATGCACCGTACCGTTAAAGAAGAAAGAACGAGTGTTACCGATGAAGCTAAGTTACCAGAAAAGCATAAATTTATCATCTGCACTGAGAATATATCGACCCTTAAATGATATCGAAACGAATCGATGCCGAGGCAGACTTTCAATAAGATGGTGTCTGAATTCGAAGAAAAATTCGAAGAAGAAAGAAGAAGTTTTCCGAGCTGCATGGAACAGGACAGAAACGGATTTCAAATGAAACTGCCGAAGAAGTCGCTATAACCGTTATCGAAAGTGCGCCCAGTTTCCAACTTTTTTGCAAGTGATCAAGCTAATTACATTACTGTATGGGGCGATTTTAAGGCTGATTTCATTTATGGTCCCTTTTTGTTTTAGGAGAACACTTCTCAGGGTCTTAAAAGGTTTTCCATTACGCGTATTCGTTATTGCGACCTTCTTCAGTAACAGGTCATTATATTCTTATAAAAAACGGAAGTATTTAGAGACTATCATATTCATGGAAGATGTGCACCATTTCACATATCTCGAGCAGTATCTACACTTGAATAAGCGAGATGATTGAGTAATTTCGAAAAGTTTTCTCACAACCTGTAAAACCTCGTTTTCCGTGCTTGAATTCCTGTGACTTCTGGTTGTGAGGATTCTTTAAAGATCCAGTTTGAAGGAAGCATATGGAATCTGCCTGTTTTGAAAGTAAACATAATTCATCATATTCGAAATATCCCTTTACGCTGCTGTTGAAAATGCTATAACAAGCTTTGGATATGATCTTAACACAAATGAAATACACATTGAACATAGGTTGTAAATAAAGAAAGTTTTGTTTTTCCAATTTGATATTTCTGGCCTTCATGCGTCCTCTTCTAACATAATGGTCTAAATTTTAATTAAAATTTTTTATTGCAAATTTCTTTTCCCCAAGGTTTATATAATATGTAATCCTAGTTTCATGAATAAATATCAAACAGAGTGGACTCTACGTAGGGCCAAACAGGGTAACTTAAATTATAACCATCCTGTAGTATCACAGGTTTTACCAGTCAACGTTTTGTGTTATCAGCAATTAAATTACTCACACTGGACTGCATCCAACTGCTCTAATTGAAGAAACTAAAACTTCAGATAATGCAAATTATGTACTTGTCACGTATTAATGAAATTCACAGCGCTAAAGTTTGAAAATTCGGATTTGTTATTATACTTCGTTTTGAGCTGTTTATAGCAGACGATATAGTCAGAATTTATTGTACTGTATTAAAATTTGTCTGAAGGCAAGTAGGACATTTGATTGAGTGTTTAAACACTACCTTCAGGTTTTTGTACTAAGCATTTTCGAATAATAAATTTCGTTTCCAATTCCCTTTGTGTTATTTTTTTCCACAATCAAAGTCTTGGAAACTGCTCTTTAAGCACTTTAAAGTGGTAATCTATTTCTTGCTTGAAATTTTTGTGTAACTTTTTTAGTGCATGGTGCACATTTTACTCATCACGGACTTTAGATTGTGAGCCGTATAAAAATTAAATTTTACGGTTCTTTAAATTTTAGCTGATGAAATTGTAATCGATTTAAAAAAATCTATACTTTTTTACGTTATTTTGTAATTTTAAATATAAAGACGACTAGGGAGTGTTGACCATATGGAAAGTTTGACTTATCTTTGAATTTACACATTTAAAACGTTTTCAGTGTTTTGTCAGTATGTGACAACCAAAGCAGCTGAAATGATGAAACAACAGCTTATGTTTTATGCAGATAATTGAAACAGGTAAGAAAAATGAATTTCGAAAAATATTCAACGTAAAATGTATATTTTTGAAACAATTCGTAAGATTTTTTCCGATAAAATACACGACAAAAATTTAAGAAAGTAAATTTTAAGTACCAGAGACATATTGATGATTCACCTTTTTTAGAAACATTTTTACCATAGTTTTTCTAATTTCATTTTTCTTAAATTTAAAACTCCATTCTTTATTTTCAAAAACTTCAAATCAAAGTAAAATGCTTTTAAATGTGTCATCTTTTTATATTTTTTTCTGCATTTAATGTCAAATAATAGCGTAATTTAATAGCGTTTTATCACCATTATTTACATATTCTCCAACATTTTCAATGAAATAATAATAATATTTATGTAAATCGAAAGAAAAATAAATAAATAACAAAAAAATTAATAATAAAAAACTACAATTTATGATTACATATATATTTTTTTTTCATTCTGTGGTTTCATTGAAATCAACTTTCAAAAATATGTGACTCAGTTTCGCTAGAAAATAGCGAAAATTATTAATAAATTAAATTTTTCTAGATGTTATAGAAGCCATATAATTTATTACTTTTCGTAAAAATATAATATTTATATCAATCCAAAATTCTTACATTAAAAAAACATTTCTTTTGGTGTGAATTCTTTTGATATAATTCTTCAAAGAAACCAAAATCAGAGTACGACAAAACAAATTAATGTTAAATGGAAAATGATATTAATGTAGAATAAATTAAACTTTATTTTAAACATGATAATTTTTAAAAAATACAAATATTGTTAGAAATTCAATTGTTGTTCATTCATAACCCCTATGGTTTTTCTTTTCAATTCATTCTTATTCATTTATGAAGAAATACTTCATACCACCCTAGAATGGTTAGGAAATTCAAAAACATGTGATAGACTTCTATTTCAATATCGATTTTCAAAAGTTATGAACATTTCTTCATTTGTAAAAAGCATAAATAAATTAAAACCATAAAAAAGCATTCAAACTTTTAAATTCTCATTACTTTATTAAATTAACCTTAAAGCGGTTACATATTTTATTTTCTACGACATAGTATTATGTTACTATTTGATCTTTTAAGTTGTTACACGGGAGATTATATTTTCAAAAAAATCATTTTAAATCCTTCATGTGACTATTTTTATTTTATTTTGTTTTATTTTATTTTTGAAAGAAGCTTATTACACATTTTTTTTGATTATATGTTTACAAAAATAAACTAAAAAGCTTTAAAATATATAGTCTTGTTTTATTTACTTCTGTATAATATGACTCATAACATTGTCAAAAATTTACTGTCAGTACAAATGGCGCGCGTTGTTGGACAATAATTTTTATATCGTGTTATTTCTTCAATTAAATAAAAATTACTTACATAAATTGAAACGTGAAACTGAATTCTAATTAAAGAAAAAAAGAAGAAGAATATCAAAAGTATTACTTCTATAAGTAATATTGCAAACGAGCACAACCAGTTTGCTTTTTACAAGTATAATTTACATGTTTTCTGATCTCTTCGACAAAAAAAGTAATATTTATATGAACTTAAAATGATTAAAAAAGAAACAAAAAATATATAGCAACAATAAAAATGATTTTTTATTTAAATCTTCTTTTGGAAAAGTATAACTAATATTATGTGTAACAGATACTTACCAACCATACTGATGTGTTATAACTGTCCGTTATGATGGCAACAATTTCATTTTATAAAATTTCCTTCAAACTGAATCTATATCCTTATACATAAATAAAGAAAATGCTAAAAAAAGAATAAAAGAGATTTTTCTGAATTTTTTTGTAAGAATCATTAAAAATTAAGAAATACAAAATTATATGTAAAACAGTGAAAACAAAATAAACTGTAGAAACAAAAATAGTATTAAAATAGTTCTTATTGCCTTATTATTAAAAATAGCGGAGAACTCGTACGAACAGGAACCAAAATTTTGAAAATGTCTTGTTTCGAGAATCTAGAGTTAAAGAAGTCAAGTTACATTACATAAAGGCAGGTATATGATTCTAAAGGAAGAAAAGCTTTAAAATTAACAAAATAAAATTTAAAACTTCTATTTGATTTCATGAATTTTATATATAATTCTAAAATACCTATAGAATTGCTCTGAAAGCAAAATATTTATGGAAAAGAAGAAAAAGAAATAAAAAAAATCGTCCGCAAATATTAATTTGAATTACATAGATTCATTTTCAAAAATTAGATTATGTTATATAGATTCTGTTTCATGGTAAGAACAAACGCTAAAGTGTCAACAAAAGATGTTTCCAAATTATTAAATTCTAATTAAATTAATAATAAAAATCACATTTAAAAAATATATTAAAATAAATTACTTTGCTATAGGGCTGATAAACTAGACAATTACACCATGGTGACAATTCATTGCATTTCCTAATATGTTACAAAGCAGTTACGTAGAATCGGAAAGTGTTACTTGAAGTTGAATATTGACACTTTTTAATTTCTTTCCTGATCTTTCAAGAGAAACTATTTGATTCGAATGGAATGCTTAATAAATTCAAAAAATGTTTAGAAAAAAAATTGTTTTATTGGGACGTATACTTTCAAAAGTGGCGAAGATGTTTCGCATTGTAGAAAGAATGTTTTTAAAAAGGCCATAAAACAGCACTAAAACTTTTAAAATGCTGACCTATTTCTTTGAATTATCCTGAAAGATGTTATTCATTCCCTTTATTTCGAAATAAGAAAACAATTTCATGTTTCGAAGTGTGTTTAAATTTTAATGGACATTTAAGATCTTTTGGAAGATTTATGTAAAATTCTGCATGTGTTATTTTTTATGAGGTTTTTTTTTTTAAGATACTTTTATTATTTTTTTTTTTAACAAAAACATTAAAGGAAAATTGCTTCGAGTTATCGCGGATTTTCATACTGTTTTGCATAAAATGTTGCATATTGTTAATAAATTATTTTACGCATAATAAGTGTGCGTTTTAGGCAGATTTCGTAGGGAAATTACCTTTTGCATTCTTCCCTATGTCAGAATTTTTGCAGACATATCGCCAATCATAACCCCTGGAATTCATAACATCCCCCAGTTAAAACTTTGTCTAAAAATCAATCATTCAATGTATATATATAGTTTTTTATAGGACCAAATTTTACTTTAAAAATATTAAAAATGAAAAAGAGGGCGTTTTAAGAAGACAAAAATGTTTAAATTTGTAAATTCACAAGCTATCTAATTCGATTAAATTTATAACATAGCTTTTTAATATTATCTACAACTTTAATGTTAACAAGTTATTGATAATACAAATTTTTGCAGCAAAATAAATAAAATACAATAAAATAAAATAAATTATTAAATTAAAAAAAAAGGGGATTGAAGTAAAATTACCCTACTAAGGTTGTAATCAAATCCAAATTGCTTATTTTCGGACACATTTTTAAATTCATTTTTTGCTCTAAAACGCATCTATTTGGGGATTCTCTTATTTAGAAACTAAAAATATACATTTTGGTCGATTTTTAGTTTTGATTAAGTTATAATTTATTTAAAAAAATGCTGTGAATGTGGGCATTTTGTACCACATTCCCCGATAGTGCAGGAAGCGAAAAAAATAATTGTACTGAGAAAATTATTGTTTGAAAATAAATGGTTGAAATTCAATATTTTATAAACTTAATAAATTATTTTGTTTAAAAATATATTTTAGCAGTATTGAAATCAAGAATGTACATAGTTCGTATCTGAGTTTTGCTTGTGAAAATAAAATTTAGGATTAAAATAACGTTTGTCTGTATTTTTGAATAAGAATCCGGTTATTTTAAAACTACTGTTCAGATAACTAAACTTATTTTGTCTGGGTAAGAAAAATCTTGCTCGTGAATAATACAACATGTAACAATAGAAATAAGGACGATAAATAGTGTATTTTAGCTGATACAAAGAAAGTTGCTTTAATTAATTATTTTTTATATATTTTTTATATATGTATATATTTTAAATTTTTGCATTGGCAAGGCTCTGATTAAAAAAATTCCCTTAATTATATATAAAAAAAAAGTTGAAAGTATACTTTAGTAACGCATTGCTTTAGAAATGAATTTCAGCGCAATTTTCACGTCTAAATCAAAATAGCAAGAAAAATATGCATTGACAGTTAAATTATATTTCCCATATTCGTTTTCCCATGTATTTCGACAAATAATCTAAACTATGCTTTTGTTTTTGGGAAGGTTTCATTTCACCTCTTCTATTTCAATATGATGAACATGAATCTTATAAATTCTATCTAGTTGTTGTCATGTCTTTTTTTTTCTTTTTAACCTTCGTACCCTGTTCATATTTTACTAACTCTTGAAAAAAACATTTCACACCTGAATTGTTATTTAAAACATTTTAATATATTTAATTGACTTAATTCTCTGAATCTATTATTTAACTTCCTTTATGAAAAAAGTTCTGGTTCGAAAAGTATAAAACAAATTATAGGCATGGGTCGATTAGACCCATTCAGGGTAGGAAGGTTAATATACGTTAAACTTTACCAAATAGCATTAAATTCAAACATGATGTTAAAGTTCGAAATTTGCTCTTTAATTTAACAATCATATTGCGTATAGTTTTTCACGGGGACACATCAAAAAATTTTATATTAACACCGTTTACTTAATGTTATCAAAAAAGGGATATTAATTTAAAATTAATATTGTTTCAAGCCGAGTATCTTGATTTTGTTGGTGTGCAATGCAATCCAAGACACGTCAGGCTGACAGGAAATATTTTCGTTAGAGACTGAATTTATGTCAGGAAAAAATTAATTATTCTGAACTCGGGGGCGATTTTCAAACTGACTTTTGATTTTTCAACTTGAGATTGATAGCCATTTTTCTTTTAAAAAGTCCAAACATTTGTTTAAGTTGAAAAAAATATGTATATATGTCTATTTCAAAATAAATAAGCGAACATATAAATGTTTATTTTTATTCAGCAAATATATAATTAACTATAATGATATATTTACAGAGCTTTGTTTTAATTCATTTACAATGTAATTTTTTTTTATTTCCAGTTTTTGGTTGTGATTGTGTCAGTGTAATCGGAACCTGTAAACCTGATGTTGATAACAATGCCAATTTGCCATAAGATACAAATTTAACATTCTTAAAGGTTTTATTTTTTATTTATTTTTAGGTAATATTAGAATATGATTCAAGCATTAAAAAAATCATGATTTATTCATTACTTTAAATTAATAAGTTCTTGAACATTTTAGTTGTTTTATCTAGCCTTATTCTTAATTGGATCTTTGAATCTCCAAAATATAGTTTTTTTATTATGAATTATTTTAAAATAAACACAGCGATTATTTTAATAAATAATTTTTATAAGTTGTTAAGTCTAAGTTTAATACGGAGAGCAATTACAGCAGAAGTATTTTAAAAATACTCTGAATTCTGTTTATATTTTACATGAAAATCTCGGAAAATATGTCTATTTTAATATCATTTATCTGTGTGTAATTTTAATTAAATTTTCTTAAGGTGAGGTAAATCTTAAAAATTAATTGATTACAGATTTTAATTAAAAGTAAAATTTTATGCTTCTATACGACAAACTAATTTAACAGAATCAGAGTGCAAGATTTAAAAACAGAGAAAGAAACAAATAATCTTTATTGGCAGTTTTAAAAGGATTAAAATAAGAAATAAACATTCACCTGTTTATCCAAGACATGATTTTTCAATAAAGAATTTCATTAATGCGTTTTTTCTGAGGAAATACATTATGATAAAGTTAATTTAAATAGCAATTTTTGTACATGAATAAATTGCGTATAGAATAATATAACATTGCTTCTATTCAAATGCATTATATCATGTTTAACTATAATTTATATATATTTTGTCAAAAATTGCTTAGTATTCAAAAGTTTTTGGATATTAATTATTTTATAAAGTACTTTTAATGTAAGAGTAATCTTATGCAGAATTAAAAAGATAAAGTATACACTAAATATTTAAATATTAACTTAAATATAAAACTTATGCCACTAAAGAAATATGTTTTAAAAATAAAAAAATGCGAACGATTTCAATAAGAGATCTTGCAGACGTTTCAACGCGATAATTGGTTTGTATCCAAACATAGTACTAGGTGCCATACTGTGTATTTTATATTGACGCTAATCAATGGCTATTATGGATACAGTCCCTCATCTTTTTGCTTCATTTTGTGAGTAACGTATTTTGACCGTATTCTATCAACAATCAACTTCAGAATTTTCAAACATTGTTTTTAAAACTTTTAGAAAAGTTGCTAAATACATTTAGGTAACACCATATCCAAATTGAATTTTGATAGCTTTCACCCATGCGCAGTGAAATATTATTTAGTAAACACTTTTATTTTTCATCTAATTTTTATTGTTTTTTTTATTTTGATTAAAGGGTGTTATGTACAATTTTGTTTGTCATATTTTCAGAAAGGAACATTATTTTATACTAAGAACTCTTCAAATTATAAGCAAAATTTCGGACTTTTTAAATATAAATCATAATTTTTCTCCAAGTATACATGCTATCCGCATAAAAATTAACACAGTTTATTACAAAAAGCCACTTAATCATAATTCACAGTTTGGACACTTTTGATACATTAGCTTTGACAGGGATTTCCAAAAGATATTCGTTTGTTTTCAATTTATTGACGATTCCCTTAAGAGATCTGAGAAAAAATCTTAACAGAAATGTATGACCTATACTATTATGTTTACACATTTAGAGTTTCAGGATAATTCCTCATATATCTCATGTAAATATCCTCATTTAAATCGCAAGTAACCAGCTATCTTTCAGTATACTTTCAATACAATTAGGGGTACTTTCAGTATAACGGATGCTGTTTTTTAATTGTAATAATTCTTCTTGAGTTATTTTCCAAAACCCTTTATTAGCGATACAGATTTAATAGTGTAAAGTAAAATTGCAGATATTTTTTTTGGATACCATAATCTTTCTGTGCAGACTTTTTATAAATTAACGGAATAATTATTACAAAATATATTAAAGAGTATTTAGCGATACGTTTTAAATTTAAATAGTTTTTTTTCCTAACAATGTATTTGTTTTATTTCGAATTATTTTCAGATATTATGCATTGTAAATGACCTATATAAAACCCTTCACTTTAACACTTTAACCAATTAATTATACAATGCAGTAAATAAAAATGAAAAAAATGGTTGAACTGATACATCATTTTACTATATCCATGTTAAAAAGTAATTTAATTAAAAATTTAATTATGATAGCACACATTCATTTAGAATACAAAATTCACATTTCTTTTGAAGATTAATGCTGAATATCGAAAAATTAACAATTACTAAAAAAAATGTACATTGTGGTTTAAATTACTAGAAGTCGGAAAAAATACGTGCAAAGAGCGTGCATTTGTAGTGTAATTAATTTTATAAATATTCAGATCTTCGTGTAACAGTTGTTTCCACTCCTATAAAAGATGCACGAATACAAAATTTATTACCATTATACATATTAAATTCAGTAATACGGAAATAACATGACTCCATCCTAAACATGGCATTGTTCCCATGACAGTTTAAAGTGAATGGCCATTATGGAATATCCTAAGTTTATCACATATGCGATATAATAGAATGGAAAAAACGTTTATTAATATATTTTTAAGGTTTAATTTCATTTTTATAAAATTTCAAATCAGAAAATATTTCAATCGTTACCTGTCTTACATTTGAATTTCATCGGTTGGTTTATTTATTGCCCAATTATACGAGCAGGCGGGTTGATCAGACGATGCCTATAGGTGCTAGATATTTATAAAATTAGGAACATATCTAAAAGAGGTATGTAGAAACAACACGATGCTAATCTTAAATGTATTTGTAGTAATGAATTACATATACTGTAAAACCTTTGTGTTTCGTTACTCCATAAAATTGGTGGCAGTAGCTACCACTAATTTTATGGAGTAATAAAACATAAATTTTTTACTGTGTAATTGGGGCTGATAAGAATTAATTCATTTAGATGGTTCTTTCATTATTTTTATTGTACAAATATACATATCGAAAACGGTACCGCCGACCGTGATTCCAAACCCGAAAAGTGCGACAAATCCCCAGTCTTTTTTCTTAATCGATAGTTTTTCTTAATATATATTTTTCTTTTATATGTACTGTAAAAAAAACCAGTTAAATTTACGGCAAAAACTGCTGGCAGCAATGTTGATAGCAGTTTTTACTTAAAAATCGCAGTAAAATTAGTCGTAAATTTTATCGCATATTTTCCGTTATTTCAACGGTTATAGTTAAATTTCACAGCCATTTTTCCGTTGAAATTCCAACAAAAAGTGTTTTAATTTTGTGCAGTTCAAGAAGTCCTTTAAAGCGTGATCTTCGAACATAATCCCAATAGAATATGTCTTGGATATTCTAGCCCTCTGGTGTTTGGAACATAACATTCCGTTCACTAAGATCCAGGTTTCACTGCAATATAAGCAATATTTAATGTAATATAATTCTATAGATTTAATAAATTTTCAATACATTTTGGAATGATTTATACTCTCATGAATGACATTCATATTTGTAATAAAGCTCTTTTTTTTTAAAGTTGAAAAAATCATATTTTTTTTTTATCATTTAAAACCAAATACAGAGAAAACAACTTTACAATTTTACCCATTTCGAAGATGCTCCGAAGGCTAGACTGGCGAGTTGCTGGCAGCTTATCACAATCACAAATTTTCCAAGAACTGGAAAGTGCTTTTCTGGAGGAATGGGACAGAATACCCTAGTTTCTCTTTCTTGCCTCATGGACTCTATTGCGAGAAACTTGAACTTGATATATTATCTCAAAAGTATGAATAATGGACTTTATACAGTTCTAGTTCTGAACGCCTCATTTATACTCGCTTCATCTTTTTTTTTCTTTTAGGATAATGAACTGAACATGCTCGAGTAGCTCAAACACATTTGCATTTTACTCGCAGCATTTGCTGTGTAACATTTAATTTTAATTGTACAACAATGCTGTCTGAAAATCGGAAGCGATTCACCGGATTTATTGTGATGTAAAAACAACTTCCTTATCATTTCACAAAAAATGAATAAAGAATAACTTATTATAAGGTAAGGTATTAATCATGATTGAATAATATATGTCAAGTTGCTAACTCCTGTGGATTTTTGTCATCAGTATTTCTGAAAAAAAAATTACTTTTTTAATTCCTAAAAGACACTGATTAAATAAATAAATAACTTCCATTGAAAAATAATGGTAACAACTATCCTGAGCAATTGGCAACTCTGTATAAGAAGAAAAATAAAATCTGATGTAAATACTATAGCATATATTCAGGCATTTTACTGTGCAGTGTACTTTTTATGCATAAGTTATTGTAGTAAACTCAGTATTTTTTGCAAAAGTTTTGCAGGTAAAATTGCAAATCCTGATGTATTTTTTACGGATGGTTTGCTGCTATTATCGCATATTTTTTTCAAATCTTTTACACAGAATTTACTGTTAAAATTACAGCACATATTGTGGTAATTTGTACGGAAATATTGCTCTTTAAGTTATTGCATATATTCTCTTCAGTTCTGAGACAAATATTATGAGAAACCCCCAAAACTACTTTAAAATTATTATACAACATCTCAAAATATGTACCATTCTATATATTGGTGCTTATAGCAAGTACGCATTTATTAAAAAGGTCTAGAAGTAATTAAAGCAATTATAAAAACATTTAAACTAATTTAAAGGGTATTACTTATCATTGCCTACAGGCAACATCAGAACTGATGAGATTATTGGGGTAATTTGTATGGAAATATTGCCATTAAAATTACAGCACTTTTTGTAGTAATTTGTACGAAAAAATGTCTATGAGATTTACTTTATTTATAACAATTGAAAAAACGGAATGGTATTTAATGGCAGCACTTTTATTTAATGGTAGTTTAGAGTAATATGTTTAGAAATTTTACTTTTTTGCGAGAAATAAATTGATTTTTTAATATTTCCTATATCCTATTTCGTTTTAGAAATATAACCGAAGTATATTTAGTCATTTTCACATTATTTTCAATATTAAATTCCTTTATTACAATAAGTATGTGCATATTATATATTATGAAATTCGATTATTTCTGTGTTTGTGAATAAAGATGAATTTTTATCTCTAATCAGAAATTTGAATTAAAGATTAAAGCTAAAAAAACTTCTCTATGAATGCTGAACAAAAGACACTTCAAAAGACACTCACTTTTGATTTTAAGAAGGAAAATAGTGTTAAGACATATAAGATTTGTGATGTACAATGTTTTTCGACACTTATTTCCGTGCTAAAACACTATTTAGAATAAAATTTCATTAAAAATTTTGATTAATAAATTACAGCAGCATCATTTGAAATATCCTTAGTTAAATTTACATCCAAATCGAAACAATGGAAATTTTTCCAGAGGTTTTTTTATGTACTAATATACGAAATTTGACAAAGGAGGCAAAAAAAACAATTCGTGAATACTAACAAACATTTAACATTTCTGGGATAACTGATGTATACAAATATTCCTTTAGAAAACTTTATATTAATAAAAATATCTATAAAAGTAACACATAATAATCTTTAAAAAAAACTGAGGTCACCACCGGTCCATTCGTGATCAATAAAAAGGGAACAACGCCCCAATTGTCATAGAGAAAGAGTTTTCAACAAACACTACAACACAACTTTTCACCACCGGAGCTTAAATCATCTAATCGTGTCCAGATATTTGAAGACAAATTTCTCTGAATCATTAAGCTTAGGTAGCAAGATTTTTCCTGGATTTTCGATTTTGAACTTTGAGGTGCGGTTAGAAAAAACAGCTGCTTCCTAAGGCTAACTCGTCTCTACATATAGGCAATCTTGATCTCTCTGTGTACTCACAGAACTTAATAGCAACTATATAAACTAGGTCAGGCACTGTACGACTTTCATGGAACCTGTAAAATAATAATTTAAAAATACAGAAAAACACAAACTACATGACTATTAACTTCAACCTTAAAACTTGTAAAAATTTTGATAAAGTCCTGGTAGCAACTTAAATGTCCTGGAACACAAACAATAAGTTTTTTTCCTTGAGTTCGTAACAGTTTATAACAGCTCTTTTTTCTTGTGCAAAGTAATTAAAAAAGACCTTAGATGTTCAAATGGATTTACCCTTCGTATATTTGTAAAATATAACAAAACAATGACATAAAACATAATAAAAAACACACACAAAACAAAATCACCTGAGTTATGAATAACTCAGGTAACTTCATACAGTCGGCTGCAGAAGAGTTTAATCTTGGACCCTCCTAGAAGCCTAGTTTTTCGACATCATATCGATAATTACTTTTCACCTTAATAACTTTATAGGAACCAAAAAAAATTATCAGAATGTCATAATTTTCATGCCGAACCCAAATTAGATTCTATTTATGGCAACTAGATCACGGACTTTACTGCACCATGCTCTTTTTCGTTTACGATTAAAAGTTTTTTGTTCTCTTGTTAGATTTTTTCAATGTTTTGTTTGTATTTCTACTATTAATTCTTTATTCTACAAATGTATTTTCATGTTCTTGTTCGATAACTCATTTAATATTTAGGTCTTCATTCCTTATTTTTAATTCCTTATTTTTATTTTGATGCTTCCAGAAATGCTTCACTTCGTGCTTCGAGAAATTGTGCTGTTCATTATTCGTTGAACAGTTGGCACATATTTATACCACTTCATCGGATCATCGGTACTTAATTTAGCTAGGATTGATATGAGAGTTTCTTGTGACTTTTCAACCTGTACGTTTGCTCTCAGTATTCCTGATATAATTAAGGTGTGTTCGATCTTTTCGTCCTGAAGATATTTTTAAATTGATTTGAAGTAAAGGCGGCTTCACGATTTCTAATTATGCGCTCGGTATTTCCAAAGATGGCCTGTTTAATTTTTTAGTTCGAAATTGCTTCCTTTTTCGGATGTCAATTTCATCGGGTAAACCCACACAAATTTTGTAAAAGCATCGACCCCAAAGAAATTAAAATTATAGATTTTATTAGTTGTTGTTAGCGGACGTAGGTGGTCAATATGATAAATTTGAAGAGGTAAATCTTGTCTACTCTCAAGGAAGACCTAACTTGTCAATGGACATTATACTGGAGAGATGTGTATGTCCGCGTAAAGAAATAGTTCCTTATTGAATTTTGAAGAAAAACCCCTTTAAATTTGATTTTTTTTAGATTTTTCCATTGAAAAACGATTAACTGATTAAACAAAATATATTTAACTTATTGTATGCTCATATATATTGCAAATACTAGTAATATTCAAGGTAAATGTATTGATTCGCGCATAAGAGTTCTGGCGAGATTTTTGGCGGTAGAAACAAATGACTAAGCAACCTTTACCTCCCACAGAGAAGTAAGAGGGGAGAAATTCCCATGTCATTTTTGGAGATAGACGATTTTTCATGTCTTATCAAATATTTTATTTTTAAAACTACTAAATATAGAATAAAAATTTCGATGGATTCGAATTTTTCGGAAAATTTCACCTCAAGTACATACTAAATATGCTGATGGAAGTATGTAAATTAGCAATAATTATCTTTAAAAATAAATAAAACGAGTGAAAGAAGTTCTTTATATTCAATTTTCGAAGAGGATAGACAATATAATAAACATGATATAACTTTCATGTTTCTGCATACACAAAGTATTCTTATTTTAATTACGAAGAGTTGATAGGAAGATAAATCCATTCATCTTCTAATCAATGGTATAAATTTAATATTTCAACAGTATGTTAGATTCAAAAACAAGAAACTTTTTTTTTTTTTTTTTTTTTTTTTTTTTTTTTTTTTTTTTTTTAAATAATGATACATTTTACTACGAGGGGAAATTATATGATTTTTATTCTTTGGTTATAATTAAATAAAATTTAACACTCAACAATGATTTTTTAAGTAACAATTTTATTTTAAAAATATTTCAAGTAATTAAAACACAGTAATTGTTAGATATGAACAGCCAATTTCCAATTCAGGTCTTTAGAGATACATTTGTAAGAAAAAAATTATTGAAAATCTTTACAAATTGCATTCTTAATAATAATACAGTAGAAACCCGCTAATTCGGACCCCGATAATCCGGATCTCCAGATAATTCAGATCGGTTTGTTCATTTTTTTTTTTTTTTTTCAAGTTTGAGAAGCGATTGGCTAATTTCCATATTAACTTGTTTCATCGTCGTATTCTAAATAAAAAAAAAAAAAACTTTTTCTGGCATGTTTTCGGAATAATTAAGCAAAGTAAACATTATTACTGTCTACAAATATTCAATAAGTTTAACATAAAGGTGACTTTCTGTTAGTAGGTTATATTTTATTTCATTTTTTCTAATTCTCCGGATAATCCGGATTTTCGATATTCCGGATTGGGTCCGGTCCCAATTAATCCGAATTATCGGGGTTTTACTGTAATAATAATAAAATATATTAAAATAATCTACAATGTTTGTTATATTTCGTATGAGCATTACAAGGAAGATATATGTTTGTGTGTATATAAGGAAAAGTATTAATTATTTTCCAGGGAAAAAATTAAAATTAAAAAGAGAAAACAGGGGGAAAGAAAAATAGTCATGTAAGACTTAAATTTGAACTTCTTTGTGATACTCATGGTTTAATAATTAAATAATGTGTGAAACCTTATAAAAATTCAAATAACACGCTCAGAAACAAAACAAAAATTTAAAAAAAATAAAAATAAGTTTCTACCAAAATTTAACAAAATAAAAATTATTATTATTATTATTTTATTTTTTTATATATTTTTTTTTATAATTTTTCAAAACCTGTCATAAAAAAGGCAAGTTGTAGGATACCAAGTTGAAATTTTGCCTGATGTGAGTCGGATATGTTAATATGATATCGTATACTCTTTTCACACACTTTTTGAACAAACTTTCCTGTTCTTTTTTAAAGGGAGGTAGGGGGCATCTGAATTAAAATGCAGCTTTTTTTAATATAAATTAACTTTTTAATATAAAAATGTTATTAATTTCATCTTTTTATTACATTACGTATTTACTAATTACTACTTGATGGAAAAAAAATCTGTTTATTTTATGAGTAATATTTATTCAAATTCTCACCTGCCCAAAAAAATGCCTGAGCCCGTTAAAATTCGCACAAAACGCGAAAAATTTATAATTTTCACGAATTTCAAATGCAACAAATTAAAAAAAAAAAAAAAAAAAAAAAAATATCTGCATTTTTTTGGAAGATGTAAATTTGATTACTTTTATTAATGTGAAAAATAGCATCAAATTGAGATTTTTCTCAATTTGATGCTATTTTTAATTTTAGGGTAAAAATGCCATTAAGAATGACTGAAACTTAAAATAAATGCTGAATAATAATAAAAAAAATCGATATTGTTTTAAAATCATTGCACAAACACGAAAAAACTACAAAAATTGCATAAAAATTTTCAAAAATCATTTTACTAATTCCGAATAAATTTCGAAACAATTTTAAAATTTGTTGTATTGGACTAAAAGTTTAAAACCGGATTTATTTTTAATAATATCGGAAAATTGCCGCGAAATACAAGACCCCGTTAAGTCTCATGAGAATCGGAGAAATTCAAAATTCGCCGATGTCAAAATTTAGCAAAATATTTACAACTAATGCAATCGATATTCCTTCAGGAATATAATAAAAATTATTCATGGAACGGGAAAACAAAAGAATTGGTAACATCAACTCGCTCAAATTTATTCCTCCAACCAACGATTAACAGCCAAATCTGATGATCCAAGAATATATTTCCGCAGTAAACAAATAATATAAATTGAATCCGAAAAAGAATTTTTTGCGCGCCAAAACCATCGCTATATCTCCCAGTATGGAAACCCTGACGACGCCAAGTCCGTAAACAGGCTCGCTAAGCATAAACTCCATTGACAAGTTAGGTCTTCCTTGAGATTAGGGACGGAATTTAGCAATTTGTTGAACCTGAACCTGAGTTCCTGAAACATATATGCCTCGCTTTATGTTTCAGGATACACTCAACGCAATTTCCAATCATTATAAAGAAGATTTTAAAAAGTCAAGTTTCTTTAAAAATGGCAAAATTGTTAAAATTTATTATTTAGAACGTTATTCATGCATTATAATGTTATAAGTAATAGAAAAAACTCATTTGGCTGTTTTCCTTTAGAAATATATTTTAAGTTATATCTGTGAATATTGGCAGATATTGTAAAGTTGATGTTTGACATTCAGTGACCTTCGAGATATTGTCCAATATTGACCGGCACATTAGCCGACATCTGTGTGCTACCTGTGTAGGTAGCAAGATTTTTCCTGGCTTTTTGACTCTGAACATTGAGGTGCAGTTAGAAAAACAGTTGCTACCCAAGGCTAACAATTCACATTTAATTACTCGCGTAAAATATCACACCACAAGTATTTAAAAAAAACAGTCCTATTATTCAAACAAATTTAAAGATATTCTTTTTTCATTTTTTGTGCACTTTTGTCTTGGATTAAAGACTTTAAGAAATATTCAGAAAATTTCCATTTTCCTATTATTATTAGATTATATATAGCGATAAAAATGTACAAATATAAAGCAAACAATAACTTAATTTAACAATTTTTCTTTAATAAAAGGTAATACTATTTATTATTAAGTGTATTCATTATTTTGATTGTGTACAGACTTATTTCTTTTAAAAAATTGCACAGCTGTTAGAAAAGTAAAAATTTATTCTTATAAAATAATACAAAGAACTAAAAATCAAATATCAGCCTATAAAAAACATTTCATTGTGATTATTTAAAAGAATAAAAATAAATCTGCTTGTTTATTTAGATTAAAGTCAAAACGGATTTTAATTTTAATGAACCACTAAGTAAAATGTCTTGGCAGTATATTAAAAAAACTTTATGGAGTTAATAAGTGCAATTAAGGATAATTCTTCTCGATTTGAATTTCGTAACATTTATCAAAGTTCTTTTCTCTTCGATTAACGCATAAAATAATATTTGCGAGGTTTACATTTTCTTAATTGTTGGATTAATTTAAATACATACAAAGTACGAAAAATAAATTAAAGGTAATTGTGTACCAAAGGACCCTTTTTAGAAGAGTTTTTATTTGCACTTTAAGATTTCTTATGAAATATTTTTATTTTTACTTTTTAGCATTATAGAAAAGGTTTAATGCTAAAAATTTAACAAGTTGTTGTATTCGGAAATATATATACATATATATACTGCCTGCCCTAACTAACGGAGCAGAAACGTCGACACTATCAAAATGGATGGTACAAACACTATAAACGATACAGCGAAGTATGGAAAAATGTATGCTAGGCATAACTAGAAAAGACAGAAAAGAAAACCCTGGACAAGAAATTAGACAAAAGTTTTTGACATCATGGAAAGAATTAATCAGCTAAAATGGAAATGGGCTGGGCACATTGCAAGAAACAAGGCAATAGATAGAGCACAATTATCCTACAGTAGTATTCTAGAGAGTAAAAAGACCAAGAAGACGACCCCAAATAAGGTGGAGTGACGAAATCAGAAAATTAGCTGGCGTAAATTAATGACGAAAGCACTAGAAAGGAAACATTGGAAAAATCTGGGAGAGACCTACATCCAGCTTTGGATCGAAAACGGTTCATAATTATGATGATGATGATGATATACCTCTATATATATCTTGAACCGGTGACATTTCTAAACAAAAAAAATAAAAATTTAAAATGTTAATATTATCTGCATTTTAATTATCTCAATTCAGCTTGTTTATAAATATTCCGCAAATTATGCCAAACGAAACTGGTTATGTCATTGAAAATTAAGTATACTAATAAATCTGCAGATCAGGAGATTTAACGTCAGCTTTGCACATATTTTTTTAAACACACTTTGGGTAATATTCAACTTCCTGGAAACTGTATTTTAAAATTTTCAAATTACGTAATTATTTATAAGAATAAAATAAGAATAAGAAGTTTTCAGCCATCAAAAGCGTTTAAATAATAATTTTAGTTACGTTAGGATATTCTGAAATTTTCATGATCTATTATTTTTGTTTTTTTTATTATAACATAGCAGATTTCTTCAGGGGACTCCGCCCCCCCCTGAACCCCCTTATTCTCATTAAATTTAAATTTGCAACTTTCTATTAATTAATTGTGTTAATGGTTACTGTATATGTTGCGTTTCTTTATACATTTGGATTTCTAAGGATAAGTAACAGTTTGAAAAAACATTTTTCATTATCCTCATACTTCCACATACCTTCCAATCACAAACACCTAAATCTAAATTATCAGGAACTTTTGTAAGTGTAAACACAGTAATCTAGACTTTTACAATTTTGTTTCCGAAAAAAAAAGTTTTGATTGCATTTTGCGGCAGTTATCGCGGAACAGACAGACAGAAAAACAGACTGATGAAAAACTATAAATTCCGTGTCTCCAAAGTAAGCTTTCACTGAAGTTTCGGCAATGACGTCATTATTTATGAGTTATTGATATCCATGTTTCTTGTGTTTTTAACGACTACTATAAAATACCTGTTTTTGTTCAACTATGACGTCATATTTTACCAAGTGAAATAGTCGTTAAAATGTAATTTTTTTTTTATTTCTTTTATTTCTAATTATGTCCCCATTTTTGTCAGAAAAATTCTTATTAACAAACCAAATATCCCTGTTTAATATTTAACAAAAAGTACTATAACTATTTTTATTTTAATTCTGACGTCATATTTATTTATTTTTTCTTAGTTTAATTTTTCGAATGGAAATTGCTCATTTGAAACTTGTTGCCGTCGAAAAACTATTATTACAAATTTTGATTATTTTTCTGGCAACGATAAAGGAAATTGGTTAAATTTTATCTAAAATATCCCAATTGATTCTGTATAAAAAAGAAGGAAATTTTGAATTACTAAGGAAAATATTTGAATAAAATTAATAAAACATAGCCTATGTTCTTTTCTGGGCTATGTTATATTTATACGCAAAGATACAAAGACATTGATTAATTCATCTGTTTTGATGTTGACTTCATTTAAATTTTCGTACACGCTTTCAAATTTATAACATTATAAGGAAAAGGATAAAGATGAATGTTTGCTTAGCAACCATTAAGAGAAAATAAAGAAAATGAAATAAATACATTTAAAATAAGTAAATCTCTATAACAAATTAGTTTATATTATTGGAACACATTTATAAAAAATTTCTAAACTTTACAGTAATAATTTTAAAAATCTGACAAATGCACATACAAAATTTCAAAACAAAACGAATAATTTAACTGGTAAATTTTAGTATTCATTTATTATTGAATTCCGTTAATCAAATGTACCATTTTCTCTTAAGGGAAAAAAAATTGAACATCATTGGATTTGCCGTAGAAAAGCATTATTGCGCAAAATAAAATATTCTATATTTTCCGAACGAATGAATCAAATCTAACAAAAAACCATATAGCTTAATCCCAGTGCCTCACCAACATACCCACTTAATTTCAAGCGAATCGAATGCTTTTTGCTTCAGTTATAGCGGAACAGACAGACTTACAGACAGAATCCAAAAAAATTCGTGTCGCCAAAGTAAGCCTTCACTGACGTTTCGGCAATAGTACATTTCGCATTTCTGTTGAAATTGAGAATATCGAAAATTGCAAAGTTTTTCATTTATTTATTTAAAAGGAATACTTTTGTTAATCAGAAATATTCACCCATATTTAAATATAAGGATAGAACATGCAAAATATCTACTTCAAGATAAATTAATAAATAATGTACAAATATTTATCACTTTATTTTGAAGAATGTACTTTAGCTAACAAGGCACCATTTCACATCTATTTAGACCACGGGAATCTATTTATAAAGAAAGTATTGTTTGCATGAGTTATGAGTTTGTAAATGATGTACATAATATTCTTCGCATTTGCGTTTAGATTGAGAATATCAAAACCTGCAATTTTTTCACTTATTTGTTTTTAAAAATACTTGTATAACTCAGAAATTACTCCTGATCATTTTGGATTCATCAATGTTTCCATGATATCTGTAAAATTTCTATCTCAAGATAGCATAAATGATACATAAGCATTTATTTTATCTCAAGATAGCGTAAGTAATATATGAGTATTTAGCGATTCATTTTAATGAGTATACTGAACCAGACGCAATGCCATTTCATAACTTTTTAGATAATCGGTAACGGTTTATAAAGAAAGCATCGCTTTCCATTTTCGACAAGAAAGAAAAATTAGTCGCTAAAGGCAGTAAAATAGGCGTAAAAGCTTTAAGAGGACACTTTTACTTGATTGACCAACATTGAATGGCCATTTTAAAGGGGAATATTTGTTTTAGAAATTACATTTTTATAGCTTTTAAAGTCTACAGTTTGCCTTTTGCCAGAAAGTTGCGTGAATCGGAGATTTATTTTACTTCCAAAATCCACCTAAAGCACTACATTTTTCCTCTGTTTCGGAAAATGTAAGCTATTGTTTATGGATATCAATTAACGCAGTCCGAATTGTGTGTACAGATATTATATGTACAAATTTATAGTTTGTATGTCATCTTTGTAACTACAGGGTGATTCCAAATTTTTTTTTACAATAAAAGAGGGGTGATAGTACACATCAAGACAAATAATATTAAATAGGAGACTAAGGGTCCAAAACGTTTTCCAAAGGAGATAGCCGCCATTAAAGTTTAGGGGCCAAAATTTCAAATAAACATAAAAAACGGAAAAATCGGTCGATTGATTTGCGGTTTTCACTAAAATTATTCTTTATGTCGGCATTTTCTTGAAATTAAATTATAAAGATAAATTTCAAAAAATGCCGATAGAGAGCGCTTTAGACTTTGGAGTAACGAACAACTATTTTTTGCCAGTATTTTTTGCATCTCATTTAATGTTTTCGTAAGTTTAGACTCAAACTTAAATTTTGAGCTCAAAATCTGAAGTTGAGAGTGGTTTTAATTAGCACAAATTGAGCTGTGTTCAGAGGGCTCAAATTTCAAATGATTATAAAAAACGGAAAAATTGGTCGATTAATTTGCTGTTTTCACTAAAACTATTCTTTATGTAGGTATTTTCGGAAAATAAATTACAAAGATAAGTTTCAAAAAATGCCGATAGAGGGCGCTTTAGGCTTTGGAGTAAAGAATGACTCTTTTTTGGCGTTATTTTTTGCATCTTATTAAATGCTTTCGTAAGCTCAGACTTAAACTTAAATTTTGAGCTCAAAATCTGAATAGTTGGGAGTGGTTAAGTAGACAAATTGAACTGTGTTCAGAGGGTTAAAATTTCAAATGATTATAGAAAACGGAAAAATTGGTCGATTCGTTTGCAGTTTTCACTAAAATTAGTTTTTAAATCAGCATTTTCTTGAAATAAAATTTTAAAGATAAATTTCACAAAATGCCGATAGAGGGCGCTTTACACTTTGGAGTAGCGTACAACTATTTTTGACCGTTATTTTTTTAATCTCATTAAATACTTTCAAATTCATAGACTTAAATTTTGGGCTCAAATTCTGAATCGTTAGGAGTGTTTAGGTAGCAAAAAATTGAATTGTGCTAGAGGAAAAGGGAGGGTTAAATTTCAACTCCGGAACACACAATTTGCGCTTCAAAACCCCTCCCAACGATTCAGAATTTGAGCTCAAAATTTAAGTTTAAATCTAAGCTTCCGAAAACATTTAATAAGCTTTTGCAATTAACTAGAACCAAAAAATAATGGTTAAAATTAATTGTTGGTTACTCTGAAATTTAAGGTGCCCTCTAACGGAATTTTTTTTAATTTATCTTTAAAATTTATTTTGAAGAAGATACTGACTTAAAGCACAGTTTTATTTTAAACCGCAAACAAATAGACCAATTTTTTCATTTTCTATAATTATTTTAAATTTGAACCTCCCCCCCCCCCTTAAATTCAGTTCTGTTTATGCTACTTAACCACTACCTACTGTTCAGATTTTGAGCTCAAAATTTAAGTTTAAATCTAAGCTACCGAAAACACTTAATGAAATGCAAAAAATAACGGCCAAAAATAGTTGTTCGTTACTCCAAAGTCTAAAGCGCCCTCTATCGACATTTTTTGAAATTTATTTTTATAATTTATTTTCACGAAAATACTTACATAAAGAATAGTTTTAGTGAAAACCGCAAATCAATCGACCAATTTTTCCGTTTTTTATAATCATTTGAAATTTGAACCCTCTGAACACAGCTCAGTTTGTGCTACTTAAAACTACTCCCAACTTCAGATCTTGAGCTCAAAATTTAAGTTCGAGTCTAAGCTTACGAAAACATTTAATCAGATGCAAAAAATACCGGCAAAAAGTAGTTGTCCGTTACTCCAAAGTCTAAAGCGCCCTCTATCGGCATTTTTTGAAATTTATCTTTATAATTTAATTTCAAGAAAATTCCGACATAAAGAATAATTTTAGTGAAAACCGCAAATCAATCGACCTATTTTTCCGTTTTTTATGTTTATTTGAAATTTTGGTCCCTAAACTTTAATGGGGGTTATCTCCTTTGGAAAACGTTTTGGACCCTTGGTCTCCTATTTAATATTGTTTGTCTTGATGTGTACTATCAACCCTCTTTTATTGTAAAAAAAATTTGGAATCACCCTGTATAGGTTTTTTCGCTTATGAAAAATCAAAACATGGAATAAAAGGGCACATGTCTGTGATTTAAGTGATAATTCATTAGTGTAAAATACTGTTGAGGCATCTGCACTTATTTCGCCGCTTTAAAAATGATCAGGCTCATAGTTAATGAGACTTATAACAAAAGGAAACTAAAATAAACGTAGCGTATTCTGGCTTATATATTATGAGTTACTTTGATGTTTTTAACTTACCACAATAACAATTCAACGATACGTTGCAATTAAGAATATCTGTTAAGAAACACATTACTTGAGGAACGCGCTGAGTCATATTTCTGACGGCTATATTAAGACAATAAGGAACATTTGTATTTTTAGTTTAACTACGTTTCTAACAAACTGCCAACAAAGGCGGTTATACCATGTGTGTGTATGTGTCTTTTAGGTAGATTTCGTATGCGTTGTAATGTTGTATTTTTGTAATTGCGTTCGTACGAATGTTGGAATTTCTGAAACAATTTTGGAGATCTACGCCGATCATGACCCCTAGACCCCAAAACTACCATCAGTAAAAAAAGTTATATATGTGTTACAGAACAAATCCGATTTTAGGCCAAACTAGATTGGCCTAGGCCAAACCGGTTTATCCCAACGCCCATCGGATAAACTAGTTTTTACTCGGCCAAACTGGTCTATCCTAACGCCCATCGGATAAACTAGTTTCTCCTAGGCCAAACCGGTTTATCCTAACGCCAATCGGATAAACTAACTTTCCTAGGCCAAACTAGTCTATCCTAAGGCTCATTGGACAAACTAGATTTTCCTGGGCCAAACTAGTTTGGCCTAACTAGGATAAACTAGTTTAGACTGCTGTTTATTGGTCTGAACTAGTTTATCCTAGGCCGATCTAATTTATCCTAGGTCAATTCAATTTGGCGTGATTTTATTGAATTCAATGACCGCCTGAACGCCAACATTCTTGTTTGTCCTAGGCTGATCTAGTTTATCCTAGGCCAATGTAGTTTTACGTGTTTTTAGCTCACGGGCGTGAAAGCCAGAGAAATAATGGGCTCACAGGTTCTGTACATGCATTTACGCATGTATGTAAGCATGTATGTACGCATATGCGTACGTATGTACGTAACGTGATAACTCTTGATAGAAACGATGTAATTTGACGTGTTTTTATCTCATCAGGCTACCAAAGCCTGAGAACTAATGTGCCCGTAGGTTCTGTATCTATGTGTGCATGTAAGTACGTAGCGTAATAATTCTTGATAGAAATACTCGATTTGCATCAAACTTTCAATGTAGGTTTATTCTTATGAGGAGCTTTTCTGATTAATTTTGGGAGGTCATTGGAGAAGAATAAGGCTGGGGGGGACGAGAGGCTGATTCGCCCCTTCCATTAATTCAGATAAATGAGTTTCCATACATTATTAGCATAATTTATTGAATTTTTAGATATAGGAGCATTCTCTTGAGGCACCTCCATGATTAATTGTGGGTGTTCATTGTTTAAGTAAAAAGAGAAGGGTGAATAGGGGTAATGCCCCATAATCTTATTAATATCTACAACTTTTATACTGACAAGTTTTACACAGGATCAAATCGTATAGCAAAAAGAAATTAAAAAAAATAAGAATTGGAGAAAAAATCTCAAATCCAAACTGCTTATATTCTGATTAATTTTTAAATTCGTTTTTGATTTTAAACGCATCCAAATGGTAGATCTTCTTATATAGAAAATGTATGAAGTGACGCATTGCTCAGTTTTCTGAAAAAAAATAGAATATATTTCAAAAAAGGCTACCAAAAAGGGTATTTTGAACAGAATTTCCCGAAGTCATCGTGACTGAAAATTTAAGGAAGTATTCAAATAAGAAATTGCGTTTTTTTTCTGACTCGTTTTTAAATCCATTTGTGCTCTCAAACGCATCTAATTTACAAATCCTCTAATTTAGAAACGATATAATGGGATGTATTGGTCGGTTTTTTGATAAAGACAGAATATGTTTCGAAAAAGGCTACAAAAACGGTATTTTGAACAGAATTTCCCGAAGTCATCGTGATTTGAAAATTTAAGGAAGTTTTCACATAGCAAATTGCGTTTTTTCTGACTCGTTTATAAATCCATTTTCACTCTCAAACGCATCCAATTCACAGATCCTCTTATTTAGGAACTCTATATTGTGATGTATTAGCCAGTTTTTTGATAAAGATAGAATATATTTTTAAAAATGCTGTCAAAGTGAGCATTTCGCACAAAATTTTCCGAAGCAATCATGATTAAAGAACTAAGGATGTATTCAAACAACAAATCGGTTATTTTATGACTCATTTTTAAATTCAATTTTTCTCTCAAACGCATTCAATTGACAGTTTTTTGTCATTTAGGAACTATATAATGTACTGTTTTGTCCGATTTTTTAATAAATTTAGAATATATTTCAAAATATGTTGTCAAAATGGGCATTTGAGCTGAATTTCTCTTAAAATGATTCTGATAAAACCAGTTCCTGCAGAGAAATGAAATTAAAAAATTTTCATAAACGGCCAAATGAAGTTAATAAACTGGGTTTGTCTCTGATCATACCTTTTTTTGTTGTTGAAATGAACACTCTTCGAAATCTACCTCCGCCTATAGGCCAAGCCGACAGAGATTTTTTTTGTTTTGTTTTCCCATCTATACCACACATAACTTTTGAAAATGGTCCAATTAATTTTTTTTGTCTATTTTACTAATGGTTTCTTTTCAAAAACATAAAGAGAAAAATTATGAGTCCTGTCTGTACGCTTCTCATTTCATTTTTGGCCTTATTAAGTTTTAATCCCCGTTCTTAAAAATGACCAGTCAGCATGTAGTTTTAACATAATGTTATGGTACAAAAAAATAATTTGTGTTTAAAAAATAGTCACCGTGTATATTTTTTCACAAGACGCCTGAGAAAGTTTAATATAACATTGTCTCTTTATTGTTATCAAGTAATCTATATTTATAACAATGAAAATAAAATGAATATTAGCTGCATGTTAAGCAATTTTTTACAGGTATTCAGCCCAACCCAGTTCACGCTAGATTGTCAGTAAATATTTTTCATGTGTGTTGTTTTGTGACTAGGTATACACTAATTGTTCTGCGTTCCAGGACCATTTTTGAATTGGGTTTTGACTGTTGCGGGTCGAGATTGGTAACAAGTTTTGGTTTAAAAAAGTGCATTTTTTTAAAGTTATATATTTAGTATACATGACTGCATTTTTACAAACCTAATTTATAGCGTATATTTTTATAATTTAAATATGAAGTTTATCATAATAAAGTAAAAACAGTATTTTTAAATTGTTTTAAAACATTGTTTAATTAGAATTAATTTAAGGTTTTTAGCTGGGATTAGATCAGTATAATCGGTTTGTCTCTGAAACTCTAACGTGAATAACAATACAAGGATGTCATCGTAATACGAGGGTGCGAGACAAATCCTAGATATGTAGTCATATATCCTAGATATATAGTCATATATTAACTGGAGTCAGTATATATTTAATGCACCAAGACAAAAGAAAATTTTTATTTACCATCGCATTAAACTAACAAGTAGTTGCACAAGTTATTTTTTTAAATAGCTTTATATTTAATCAGATATTTTAATCTCGAACAAGTAATTTTCTTTCTTCATTCGAATTGTTCTAAAATAAACATGATAATTTTCGTAATATTTTCATAACCATGCGTTATAAAATAATTTCAACGACTAAGAGCTATACAGTCAAATCTTAATACAGAACAATTCTTATAAAATACCTGGAATTCTACTTTTTATTTCTGTTTGGGATATTTGAAAAAAACTCATGCTTTAATATCATTTATCCATTTGGGGAATTTTACAAGACATACGAAATATGAATGAATATGTATATTTTAAATGATAACAAATTACAGATTTTTTAAAAATCAAAATGTTATACATCTATATTACAAACTAAATGCACACAATAAGAGTGCCAGACTGAAAAACACAAAGTAAAATAAACATAATATCTTTATTGACAGATTTAAAGGAATTAAAATAAAAAATTAGCTTTCACTTCTTTATGAAAGAGATTATTTTTAACAAACAATTCAGTTAATGAGATTTTTCTTAAGAAACGAATTCTGATAAAGTTAATTAATGAATGAATTGAGTAAAAGATAGTAAAATATTTCTTTAAATTAAAATGCATTCTGTTTAACCATATTTTTTTATACGTTTGTAAAAAGTATCCAAATATTAAAAAGATTATGTATGTAAATTATTTTAAAAAGAGCTTTTAAAGTGAAAATATTCTTCTAAGGAATTGAAAAGCGACAGTGTGCACTAGAAATTTAAATAATAACTTGAAAGTAAATTTATAGCTCCAAAGAAATATGGTTTAAAATACAAATTCATACTTCCAAAGGGAGTCTATCTTTAAATATGTTGTTTCGGCACAAAAGAAAGCAAAAAAAGCTATTCTTTATTTTGAAAAAAATATCGAGTATAATTTCGAGTTAGACTTAAAATTACATTTATCTTATTTCTACAGAATTCAAAAAATGTCAGTAAAGGTAGTAATAAATTAATTTAAAAATACTGTAATGAATGTGTCGAAATTGAAAAGAAAACTTAACATGTCTGGAGGCCTTATTAACATAATGAATGCTATTTCATAATAAAAAAATCCATCTTAAGTTATTTTCCAAATCCCGCCCGAAAAAAAAAAGTTTCCATGGTGTAAATGAACGTTGTGTATAGTAATTTTTAACAATATATTCGTTTATTACAAAAATTTTAATAAAACGGTTTGATATATATTAACGTTTGAATTATTTCTCATTACATTCAAACGCATTTAGATATAAATAAGATATAAAGATATTACTTAAATTTTAAATTGCATTATATTTATTTTGGTATTATATCATTTCTATACAGCGTTTTAAAGTTAATTCTTTTTCTTTCTAACATTTTTGTGCTATTATTTTATATTTGAGTTTACTTAGTTTGAAACACATTCATAAAACATTTAACCCTTATTCGCAGCCATTCAAGATTCCAAATTTACATTCTTAGTTCATACAATTAATTATTCATGTAACAAATAAGAATGAAGAAACAATATTCATCATATTTTTGCACATTATCTTATTATCTCCTTATTAAATAGTAAACCAATTAAAATTTTAACTAAACCTGGAATTGAACATGAACAGAATACAAAAAAAATATTTTAGAATACAAATTTGAAATGTGTTTTAAAAATTAATGTTGTAATAGGATAAATAAATGACGCAAAAGACGATATTCTGTTTTAAATTAATAAAATGGATGTAACAATATAAAATGATATAAAATATATGTATTTCTTTCAAAAAAAGAAGTACCAGCATCGTAAAAAAAAGTAATTCATTTAAATGATTCTTTGATTGCTTTTATTCACAAACATACAGAGAGCAGTTCTTCTGACTGTGAGACCAAACCCAAAAATTTATATACGAAAATTATATACAAAAATTTATCTAGCCTCCATCTTTTTATATTAATATGTATTCCTGCTTATTCATTTTTTTAACATACAAAAATCAATTAATACCAAAATAGTACAACATAAATACGCTATTAATAGAACACAGTTATTACGCATTGAATTTACGATTTATGTTTTCAAGCATACAGAATTGGAACTATACACATGCAATAAATCTAAGGAATGTGTCCACATAATACGAATACTGAATTATGTTTGGAAATTTTATATATTAAGGTACCCTGGGGTAATAACGCCACGTTAAGGTTCTACCAATTTTCACGGCTTAGTTTTAGATTGTATTTTTCAAACAAATATAGGATCTGATACAGCAACTCATTGACTATCTATATAAAATAAAATAATTTAACAGAAACGTATTCATAAAATGTAATGGCGTTTTTTCTTGACCAATGCTATTTGGCGTTATTACCCACCTATATGGGTAATAACGCCATGCAAACAAAACTATGAAATAAGATGGAATAATTGCATTTAGATAGCCCAATTCTAAAAATACAAACTCTACAAACTTAGAAATTGACAGTTTGCATTCTAAGCTATTGAAAATGTTCAATTTTTTGTGAAAGTGTAAGAAAAATAAAGGTGTGGTGTGTTATGTATTTATGTAGGGGGGGATGAGCCAAAAGAATATCAGACCGTGAGCTTCTTTTTCCTTAAAAAGGACCGTTTAAATAGAAATATGAGAAACATTGCACAGTTTTAACTGTGTTTATTTGAATCAGTATTTAGGATGCAGCTCGGCCACTGTAGGGAATCAACCGGGGTATTAATGTCAAGGATTGGCGTTATTACCCCGGTATAGTTATTGCGCAGTACATTTTAAATTAAAAATTATCTCGAGAAGATATCCAAAATCTTCAACAACATTTTAAAAGTACATGAAATGCACTACAAATTTATGTAATTAACAAAGTATTTCCGGATAAAAAGATAGTCTTCACATCACAAAACGGATCTCGCAAATTTTAGATCAAGCGTTAATTTTAGTTGTTTGTAAAAATAATAAGACTTAAAAATGAAACAAATTAACTTGAAGCTGTTTTTTGAGATTTATATAACTCAAAACCCTTCTGCGCAGATCACATGGGTGTCACTTACCTGATTATTTCATAATTATGCAAAATATAAGCAATTGGCGTTATTACCCCGCCTGGCGTTATTACCCCAGGGTACCTTATTTTAAGTTTTAAACTAAGTCTGACATATGTTATGAATACATTAGGTTGTCACAACGAAATGGTATCAGTCCTAATTACATTTTTAGTTCGATTTTGATTTTATTAAATCTCGTTTCTATTGAGAATTTCTAAAAAATTCTTTAACATTGTGAAATTCTAATTTTTTCATTAAATATAACTGAATTTTACGAGATTCCTTCATTTGTCGCTAAGTATGTGTTTTGGAAGAATTGAAAGTAGATTTTTCTGCCAGATATCGCCAACATTTCACCCAAATTATCGCCAACATTTCACCCATCTTATTTGTTGTTGCGAACTTTGAGACTTTGTTTACTGCCAACTTTTCAACAACTTGTTTGCAGTTTAAACGTTAATTCTTATTGGAATGCATTAGGGCATAGTAAAAATCAAATAATTTACTAATCGAATTTTTTCGAACATATGATTACTACAATATTTTTCTCACAATCCAAAACAGTTAGTCACACAATTTTGTCAAAATCTTTTCAGCCTTTTAGAGATAATAGTAGATCGAACCTTATTGATAAAAAAAGAACACTAGAGTATTTTCTCGATTATTTGACTTAGGAAAAAATTGGTTCTTAATGCAAAGTCTAGCTAAAATTATTTCGGACGTTATTTCAATAAAATTAGTTTGACTCCGATGAGTATAAACCGGAAAATTACAAATCGATCAAATTTTCAAAAAAAAAAAAAAAAAAAAAAAAAAAAACAGATAGTTTAGTCTAATGGGCTAATCGTACCTTAAAATAGTAGGATATAAAACATAATCAAAATCATTAGAGCTATAGCCGTTTTTAAAGGGAAAATGCTTGACTTAACCAAAATTACCCACTAATGAAAATTTCTGTAACTTATGATTTAGCTCAATAGTTATGTACTTGTTTATACAATCCAAACTAGTAGGCTAAGAGATTTAATTATATTAAATTTTATTCCATTAATGGAGCTTTTTTAAATATTAGTAATTTGACCGTTAATGACACAAGATGACATACCAATTGAATTTTTCAATAGTATAACTTAGCCCAGTGGTCTATGTATGATCCAAAAGAGAAATGTATAAAAGTTTTTCAAAATCATTTGAATCATTTTTAAAATAATATTAGATTGACACTGACCCATTGTGACCATATATGAGTCACTAATCAAATACGCTCTAGGAGATGACCTAGCTTAATGGTCTCGTGGTAATCCAAAACTGTATGATACAAAACTAAGTCAAATCATTTAAGCCGTTTTTTATATATAATGATCTTCCACCTGTAGTAACCACAAACTTACTCACTAATCAAATGTTATCGAACATGCAATCCATCCAAAAGGTCTACTCGAAACCGAAAATAATAGAACAAAAGATTCAATCAAGCTCGTTAGAGCCGTTTTTTAGATAAAATTGTATTGAGCTAAAGTGACCCCAAAATGATCCAATCATCAAAACTTCTTGAACATGCGATCTGCCTAATAATTTTATCTTAACTAAAAAAAAAAAGGGTATCATTTGAAATGTTGAAAAAATCGTTTGAATCTTTTTTAGATAAAATTAGTTTCAACTTCATCCATAGTGACCGTAAATGGACTACAAATAAAATTTTCTCGAACAAGTGACAATGATCTTCTTATGCCCGTAAACGGTATAAAATATAATTTTGTTATAATCATTTGAAACGATTTTTAGATATCATTAGCTTGACTTTGACCAATAGTGATCCGAAATGAACCAGTAATTGAGCTATTTTGAACACATGAATTAAAACAATGGTCTTCTGGAGCCCGAAAAATATAGAGTACAAAATTACTCAAAATCGATAGAACTGTTTTCTATATAAAATTACTTTAACCCACGAAGATCCTAAAGTGGCTCACTAATCGAATTTTGTCGAATACATGGCTTAGTCTAATGGTCTTCTCGTAATCAAAAACGGTAAAATACAATATTTACTAAAAATCGTTTAAACCGTTGTTAAACAAAATTAGTTTACCAGAGTTGACCCAAAAATAATCCATTAATTGAAATTTCTTGAACATGTGACCTAGCTTAATAGTTTTATCATGCCTAAAAACGGCTTTTGAAAATTTAGTTAAAATCGATTGCACTGTTTTTTTATAAATAATTAGCTTAACCCTGAATCATGCTGACAGAAAATTACCTACTAATCGAATTTTTTTCTTCAAGTGACCAAACCAATTTGTCTTCTTGTGCTGGAAAACGATGCAAAATTTAGTCAAAATCCTTTTCATAGCCGTTTTTAAGATGAAATTTACATACACAGACATGCACACATACACACAAAATTTGTTGATATCATAATATAAGATAACAGACAGACGAAAATATTTCTTTCCAAAACATAATCCGATGTAACTGATTAATGAGACAAAAACAGAAGCTCTCTGTTTGTATACACATGAAGCAGAAATTTAATTAAATTTAAAAATTCATTGAAAATCTACCAGAGGCATTTTTAAAATCTCTTATTATGTGAACAAATTTCAAGATTTTTTTTCATTTTTTTTAACTCTTTAGTTTCTGATTAAGTCCTCGGGAAATATTGAGATCGTTTGCATTTTTTAAATTATCAGATGATTCATAGATTTTGAATAATATGAAAATTATCCATATGTAAAATAAAGCATTGCATAATTTATTGATTTTTCTTTTACTTTTTATTAAAATTTGAATAACAATTTTTGATGATTATGTATATTTATTAGTTTAATGTATTATTTCTTTAAAAACCAAAATTACGTAGCTGTAAGACATATATTAAATGAACTAAAAAATTAAATAGCAAATTCTGAAAAAACCTATTTCATTCTAATTAGACAAAAGGAAAAAAATGAATTTGCTCGTTTGTTTACATTAAAGTCACAATTGATTTAAATTTTAATGAATCAGTAATAAAATGTCCCAGAAGAATATTTAAAAAAGATTATTAAATTAATGAATGTAATTAAGGGACAATTTTTCGTGATTTAAATTTTTTAACATTCATCAAAGCACATTTCTCCTCGCTTAAAGTCTAAAATAACATCCGCGAGCTTTCCATTTTCTTAATTATTCCGTTAGTTTAAATGTATACAAAGTATGACATTTCAGTTAAGAAATAAATTTTCCTATTAACGGCTGTTTTTCATTTACAGGAGTTTTCATTTGTATTTTATATGTATATAAAGTATAAAACTTCAGTTAGGAAAAAAATTCCTATTAAAGGTAGTTTTTCCTTTTATAGGAGTTTTGATTTATATTTGAAGGCTATTTTTCAAACTTTTGAAATTCCATATTTCGGAATTGAAATAACTTTTTTTTTGTTAAAAATTTAATAAAAAAAATAGATTAAAAAGAGGAAAAAACACATAACTAGCAATTCAAGCATTTTTTTAAGTCATTACCGCTTTGTAAATTTTAATTCTTCTAAATCATTTTTTAATCAGTTTTGTTGAAATAATTTGAAACAATATTTGTTATATGTTTATAAATGGTGAACATAATGGGCAATTCCATGTAAGTGTCAACGTTGATATATTTTTTTCATAACTTTTATAAATTAAGTTAAAAATATGTTAGAATATATTCCATATTATTAAATTAATGTTTCAGATACAAAACTTTTATTTTATTTGCAATTGGCAGTAGTCCAAACAAACATCATGTCTGAAAAATAATATGCTTTCAGTGATGTAGAAATAACATTCTTGAAGAACACTTCAAAAAGTGAGGTTGTTGACTAGTGCATTTTCTTAATAAATGAGCGCATGTAGTGCAATACTTCAGGGAACAGTGGACCTTTATTTGAGCAAAATTGACGAAGTCTAATATTGTAAAAAAGATATTTTTCTGTGGTATAACAGAACCAAAACAATTTTTTCTTATTCATATATCATTTATGAAGGTTTTAATAGGTAAATAACAAAGGTGAGTGTATTTATATACTTTAAATCTGTTTTTCTCAAAACTAAATTTTCAGTGAAATGCTCCTTGCGTCGTAATTTTTTATCAATATTTGGGAAATTAATAAGAAAGTATCCTGATATTGTTTAGAAAGAAATTGTGTAAACTTTTTAAAATTTGTCTTCATTAAGATAGTCAAATTTGATTTTTTACTAAGTAAAAGGCAAAATTTTGATGAAAATCGATATGGAATTTTGAAAAAAATCTTTAAAATATTAATTATTCAAGAGATTTAAAAAATCTTACACAAATTTGTTTATAGTAGAGTTTTAAGTGATAAAAATGCAAAAGCAAGAAAATATCTTGAAAATTAAAACACTAGGAGTATTATAAAATTTCGTTTAAAAATTTAAATTTTAAAAATAAAATTTTTTGAAGGTGTTCTATATGCTTTTTGTGAAATGTATACATGCACAGAATTTCATATTGCTATGATGAAAACTAAAAAAAAAATTACGTCCACCGTCCCCTTAAAAAAACTTTCAGTCATTCTGTCACAGGCTATCCGTCACGTCAAACGACAGTCAATAATTTTCAACCTTAGTTGCGACAGGTTGCTATAAATTATAATTTTGTATTCTTTATACGTCATACTTAGAATACTTGTTAGTTTAAAGCCTGGATGGTTTTTCTTATTCAGAAAAGAGTCTAGTTTTATGTAACAGGTTAGATTCATGGTTGCAAAATTGTCATTCCGTTATACAATAAGAAACTTATTCGAAAATGATAGAATAAACTATATAAAAAATTGTTTCAGATATTTTTTTAATTGCAATCAATGATAATCATTTGCAAACAGAAAAATCATTTTTTATTTTTAAATAGATTCTGAGTTAGTAAGTGCTTTGACTTTATTCTAGAACACAAAATGTCGTTTGGTCATATTTACCCTAATGAATTTCACATGTGTGTTTACAGTGAGTAGTTTCAAGATCTGCAAAATTTTTGAATTACAAAAAAATGAATTTTAGTACTCAGAATTTAATCTACATCCATTTTTGCTCTACCTTAACTTCTGTATTTGTCTAAGGTATCTGTAATACACGTCAATTGCCTGTGTCATATACAAAACAGCCATAAAAATATGAGTACTTATCGCTTCATTTTAAAGTATTAGGTTTAAACACTACGCCAATTCGCAATAGGTAAAAAACTTTGAAACTTTTTTGGATCATAATGAACGGTCATTACAAAACAAAATGATAAGTGCCTGTTATTCATATAATTTCGCATCGTTAGCTACATTATTTTCCATTTTTTTGGTAAAGTATAAAAACTTCGGACAAAATACGACTTCTTTTTGCGAGTGGCCATGAGTCGAGTCTATTTTTAAAATCTTTAGAACAGCTGTAGTGGTTTAAATTTTTAAACATTACAGAAAAGGGGTAAGCTTTAGAATAGAAGTAGTAAATATTACTAATGTAACCCATAAACAATAAAATAAATAGACTCTGGCTACTATCCAACCAAATACAAAAAATAAAGCAAAAGCTTTCAGCATAATATCAAATCGGTCCTGATAACGATTACATGATTCAAAGTATGTGACTTGGGATATTGAAGTTTAATTTTTTTAACTGATTTTATATGTAGTAGTAACTTTTTACATATTCTAATACCGTTTTAGTGAAATAAATGTACGTTTTTTTGTCAGATAATTGAGTTTAAATCAGTTTAATGCGAATATGACATTCCACTTATTTAAATTATATATAATAATATAGGACACAATTTAAATACTATACTTTTTTACCTTTTTCATGATTAAGTATTATACTTAGTTTTATTTGCAAGTTTTGTTTATTGTATTAATTTTATACTATATCTTTATTGTATTCATTCTATATAAATATTCATTGATTACTTACTTTTTATGATATATACTAAAACCTCCAAGCTAGAGACTACTTGAGAATTAGAGCTAGGGGGTGATAGAACACATCAAGACGAATAATAGTAAATAGGAAACCAAGGGTCCCAAACGTTTTCCAAAGGAGATAGTCGCCATTAAAGTTTGGGGGTCCAAAATTTTAAATACGCATAAAAAACGGAAAAATTGGTCGATTGATTTCCGGTTTTCACTAAAATTATTATTTATGTTGGTATTTTCTTGAAAATAAATTATAAAGATAAATTTCGAAAAATACCGATAGAGGGCGCTTTAGACTTTAAAGTAATGAAAAATTATTTTTTGCCGTGACTTTCTGCATCTCATTAAATGGTTTCGTAAGCTTAGACTTAAACTTAAATTTTGAGCTCAAAATCTGAATAGTTGGAAGCGGTTAAGTAGCACAAACTTAACTGTGTTCAGAGGGTTTCAATTTCAAATGATTATAAAAAACGGAAAAATTGCTCGATTGATTTGCGGTTTTCACTAAAACTATTCTTTATGTCGGTATTTTATTGAAAATGAATTATAAAGATAAATTTCAAAAAATGCCGATAAAGGACGCTTTAAACTTTGGAGTAACGAACAACTACTTTTTACGTTATTTTTTGCATCTGATTAAATATTTTCGTAAACTTAGACCTAAACTTGAATTTTGAGCTTAAAATCTGAATTGTTGGGAGTGGTTAAGTAGCACAAACTGAACTGTGTTCAGAGGGTACAAATTTCAAATGATAATAAAAAACGGAAAAATTGGTCGATTCGTTTGCAGTTTAAAATAAAACTATTCTTTAAGTCAGTATCTTCTTGAAAATGAATTTTAAAGATAAATTTTAAAAAATCCGTTAGAGGGCGCCTTAAACTTCAGACTAACCAACAAAAAATTTTAACCATTATTTTTTCTGTGTAATTAAATGCTTTTCAAAACTTGTTGAATGTTTTAGAAATCTTAGATTTAAATTTAAATTTTGAATTCAAATTCTGAATCGTTGGGAGGGGTTAAGAAGCGCAAACTGAAGTGTGTTCAGTCAGCAGTTGAAATTTAGCCCCCCCCCCCCCTCGAACACATTTCCCTTTTGCGCTACTTAAACACTCGCAACGACTCAGAATTTGATCTCAAAATTTTAATCAAAGCATTTGAAAGCATTCAATGAGATTTAAAAAAATAACGGTTAAGAATAGTTGCACGCTACTCCAATGTCTAAAGCGCCCTCTATCGGCATTTTGTGAAATTTATCTTTAAAATTTATTTTCAAGAAAACACTGACTTAAAGAGTAGTTTTTGCAAAAACCGCAAACGAATCGACTAATTTTTCCGTTTTTTTATAGTTTTCAGTTTCGTTTGAAATTTATACCCTCTGAACACAGTTCAGTTTGTGCTACTTAAGTAGCACAAACTCCAACTATTCAAATTTTGAGCTCAAAATTTAAGTTTAAATCCAAGCCTACGAAACCATTTAATTAGATGCAAAAATAGTATTAGGATGGATTATTTCGTTAATCCAAAGTCTAAAGCGCCCTCTATCGGCATTTTTTAAATTTATCTTTAAAATTCATTTTCAATAAAATACCAACATAAAGAATAGTTTTAGTGTAACCGCAAATCAATCGACCAATTTTTCCGTTTTTTATAATCATTTGAAATTTAAACCCTCTGAACACAGTTAAGTTTGTGCTACTTAACCACTTCCAACTATTCAGATTTTGAGCTCAAAATTTAAGTTTAAGTCTAAGCTTACGAAACCATTTAATGAAATTCAAAAAATCACGGCAAAAAAATAATTTTTCATTACTTCAAAGTCTAAAGCGTGCTCTATCGGCATTTTTCGAAATGTATCTTTATAATTTATTTTCAAGAAAATACCAACATAAAGAATAATGTTAGAGAAAACCTCAAATCAATCGACCAATTTTTCCGTTTTTTATGTTTATTTGAAATTTCGGACCCCAAACTTTAATGGCGGCTATCTCCTTTGGAAAACGTTTGGGACCCTTGGTTTCCTATTCACTATTACTCGTCTTGATGTGTTCTATCACCCCCTAGCGTATATACCATTTGTTTAGGGACACCCTGTATACTTTTAAACATAGATTTGATTCGATTATTACCGTACTGTTTTATACTTACGTTATCAGTTTTTTTAGAATATTGAGCTGCTTCTCGTCAGGGTTGAGTTATTGACGTTTTTCTGCACCAGAATGAAGGAAAACATTTGCAGTTTCAATGGTTTGTTCCCTAATATATTGGAACTCGATCATCAGGTTTCTGATTTTTTTTAATATTTAGATTCAAGAAGAGGATAGAATAAAGGCTCCCAAATAAGGCGTAATTTACTCTGTTTTGATAGTAATGTCCTTCAGTGCTGCTTTTAGGAGAATACCGTAGAATATCGAGTAGTCCTTTTTCGGAAAGTTCATGGCATAGCTTACGTTGAACACCCGTGCGTTGTGGAACGTAAGTGAGAATAAGATCACATCCTAGAGATCAAAGAACATGGTGTTATGGGAGATGCTCTTGTTTTGCTCGTCGTATTGAAGTATTACGAAAAGACTCAGAATCTCATCTCACATCGTAGCGAAGTTGTAGGGTCCGATGCCGTTTTCCAGAATTTTTAACCGAAAAATTTTAGATTATTTTACTGAGGAAAATAATCCAGTATAAATCTCATTCTATGTCTATAAAATTGTGTTATGGGTTTGACATTATAAATGCCATGTCTTACAAATAGATGACGTTTTTTATTTTTTCCTAATAAGAATTATTCCTTACATTGATATTCTTTTCATTTTTAATTACATAAAAAATATTTTCATAATATTATTAATAACAAATACTTATATTATTCTTCTAATGTTTTATTTATTTATTTATTTTAAGCTTGCGTTGACTACATTAGATCAAAGTTATCTCTGCTGCCGCTTATCAAAATATCTGCTTTTTTGTTTTTTGTTTTTTTATTTTGTAACAGCGCTTACTTATTAAATAAAGTTATTTCTGGAAATTGTATGCAGTAATTTAAGCAGAATCGTTTTTTTCTAAAATAATGTCCGTGGAAACAAAAAAGACTGAAATTTTTATGGAAAACAGCAAGTACTGTTTCATAATTAAAAAAAAATCCCTGAAGGCTCGGCTTTGTCGACTCAGGAGCAAGTACATTTCAAGTTCAGTACTAATTTCGCAAACAAAAACTAATGTAGATAAATTTCTTTTTTTTGTTTGTTTATACGACGGCCAATTACACTTGAGATATGGGCCCTAAATGATGGGGCACCCTCCTTGGGGTATTTTTATGGGAAACTAACCCATATTTACACAAGGAAATTCAAAATTCGAAGAAAACCATAAAATGTAGTTAAGAGATGAACAGAGTATGGAGAGCAGAAGAAGTATTATAAAAAATACTCTGAATTCTGTTTATATTTTACATTAAAAACTCGGAAAATACTTCTATTTTTATATCATTTATCTATGTGTAATTTTAATGAAATTTTCTTAAGGGAAATAAATAAATATTAAATATTAATTACAAATTTTAATTAAAAGAAAAAATTTATTTTTTTTTTAGACAAACTAATTTATCAGAATCACAGTACAAGATCTTTAAAAAGAGAGAAAGAAACAAATAATCTTTATTGACAGCTTTGAAAGGATTAAAATAAGAAATAAACCTTCATCTGTTTATTCAAGACATGGATTTCAATAAATAATTCAATTAATGAGATTTTTCAGAAGAAACATATTATGATATAGTTAATAAAAAAATTGTAAATGAATAAATTGCATTTAAGATGATACAACATTGTTTCTATTTAAATGCATTCTAAATATTTAACTATAATTTATATATGTTTACAAAAAACAGCTAAATACTCAAAAAGATTTGCATATTAATTATTAAAAAAATACTTTCAATGTAAGAACAATTTTCTGCAGAATTTAAAAGGGAAGGCATACACTAAATATTTTAATATTAACTTAAAAATAAAATTTCTGTCACTAAAGAAATATGTATTAAGAATAAATAAGTGACGATTTTAATGAAAAGTCTTCGTTTTCAAAGACGTTTCAATGAGATATTTGGATTATGTGCAAATATAGTACTACGTGCCATATTGTGTATTGTATATTGATACTAATCAATGGATATATGGATACAGTCCCTCATTTTTTCTTCATTTTGGGAATACGGATTTTGAGCTTATTCTATCGACTATTACTTGCAAACCATGTTTTTGATACTAAGGTTCTTTATTTTAGGACCTTTTTACCTTTGATTTATGTTGCTCTATACATTGAGCTATCAAAATAGGCAAATGAAATTTTGATAGCGTTCAACCATGCGCAATGAAATATTATTTAGTAAAACTTCTAATTTTCCATACAAATTTTATTGGTTTTTATTTTGATTGAAGGGAGTTGTACACAATGTTGTTTGTCATATTTCCATACAAAAAAAAATAATTTTTACTAAGAACTCCTCAAATTATAAGCGAAAAACTTGGAAAAATTTTGGGACTTAGAAACCTTAATTTTTCTCAAAGTATACACGCTATCTTTTTAAAAATGAACATAGTTTATTACAAAAAACTACTTAATTATGACCTACAGTTTGAACGCTTTTGCTAAATTAGTTATGACAGAGTTATCCAAAAGATATTCGTTTGATTACAATTTGTTGACGATTCCTTATAGAGTTTTGGGAAATGTATGTCCTGTACTATTATGTTTACACACTTAGAGTTTCAGGATAATCCTTATGTATCTTATGTATTCTGCATGTAAATCGCAAGTAACCGGTCACCTTTAGCCAGATAGTGTAAATGTCTTTTAATGTTGGATACCATAATCTTTCCATGTAGAACTTTTATAAATTAACGGATTAATTATTACA
Source organism: Maratus speculifer (assembly GCA_964019185.1). NCBI lineage: Eukaryota > Metazoa > Arthropoda > Arachnida > Araneae > Salticidae > Maratus > Maratus speculifer. The sequence continues at coordinate 159,376,853 of OZ025294.1, read as the reverse complement.
GAATATATTTAAAAGTATTTAGCGATATGTTTTAAAGTTAAATAGTTTTTTCTTTCTAACAGTGTATTTATATTATTTCGATTTACTTTTAGACATTATGCATTGTAAATGACATATGTAAAACCCTTCACTTTAATACTTTAACCAATTTATTATACAATGCAGTAAATAAAAATGAAAAAAAAATGTTTGAACTGATTATTACACATCATCTAACCATCTCTTCATTAAAATGTAAGTAAATTAAAATTTTAATTAATCTGAAAGAATACATTCTTTTAGAATACAAAATTCACACATCTTTTGAAAATTAAATCCGAATATTGAAAAAACATCAATTACTATAAAAAAATGTACAGTGTGGTTTAAAATATAAAAAGTCGGAAAATATATGTCAAGCGGGGCAAAAGAGGTGCGTTTGTACAATAACTAATTTTATAAATATTCCGATCTAGGTGCAATAGTTGTTTCACTCGTATAAACGATGCACGAATACAAAATTTATTACCATTATACATATTAAATTCAGCTATACGGAAATAACATGGCTCCATCCTAAATATGGTACTATTCCCATGACAGTTTAAAGTTAATGTCCATCATGAAATACCATACGTTTATCACATATTATAGAATATAATAGAATGAAGAAAACATTTATTAATATATTTTTAAGGTTTTACTTGTATTTTATAAATTATTTATATAAATTTTCAATACTTACATGTCTTACATTTGAAATTCATCAGTTGGTTTGTTTTTTGAGCTATTATACGAGAAAACAGAACAGACGATGACTATAGGTGCTAAGTATTTATAGAATTCCGAACATATCTAAAAAGAGGTATGTAGAAATAACATGATATTAATCTATTATGTATTGTAGTAATAAATTACGTACACTGTAAAACATTTGTGCATCGTTACTCCATAAAATTGGTGGCATCAGGTGCCACCAATTTCATGAAAAAACGTTACGTAAATATTTTACAGTGCACTTGCGTCTGTTAAGTATTAATTCCTTTAGATGCTTCTTTCATTATTTTTATTGTACAAATATGCATATCGAGAATAGAACCACTCATCTTGATTCCAAACCCGAAGATGTGCGACAATTCCCCAGTCTTTTTTTCGTAATCGATAGCTTTTTTTTTCAGTATATACACTGTAAAAGAAAAAAATTACGGCAAAAACTAGCAAAACTAGTAATGCTGCTAGCAGTTTTTACGTAAAAATCGCAGTAAAATTAGTAGTAGATTTTATCGTATATTTTCTGTTATTTTAACGGTTATAATTAAATTTCACAGCCATTTTTTCGTACAAATTTCTGCAAAAAGTGCTTTAATTTTGTGCAGTACAAAAGTCCTGTAAAGTGTGATTCTCAAACATGAACCCAATAGAACACCTTTTGGACATTTAGACTGATGAGTTGCTGGCGGCCTATCACTCCCACAAATTCTGCAAGAACTGGAAAGACCTCTTCTGGAGGAATGGGGCAGAATACCCTAGCTTCTCGTTATGGCCTTATTGATTCTATTACGAGAAATTTCAACTTGATATAATATCTAAAAAGTATGAAAAATGGACTTCATACAGTTTTAGTTCTGAATACCTCATTTATACTCGCTTCAACTTTTATTATTATTTTTTTCGAATAATGAACTGTACATGTTCGAGCAGCTCAAAAGAATTTGCATTTTTACTCGCAGCATTTGCTGCATAACATTTACGTTTATTTGTACAACAATGCTATCTGAAATTGTAGGGATTCACCAGATTTATTCTGATGTACGAACAACTTCCTTATCATTTCACCAAAAAATGAATAAACAATAACTTATTATAAGGTAAAGTAACTATTAATCATAGTTGAATAATGTAAGCCAAGTTGCTAACGGCTCTGGATTTTTGTTATTAGTATTTCGGAAATTTTTTTTTAATTTTTTAATTCCTAAAAAACATTTATTAAATAAATAAATAACTTATATTGAACAATAATGGTGATTGATCTCTTGAGCGATTGGCAACTCTGTATAAGAATAAAAATCTGATGTAAATAGTATTGCAGATATTCAGGTATTTTACTGTGGAGTACAAATTTAATGTATAATGTACCCCATAAGTTATTATAGTAAATTCAATATCTTTTGCAGAAGTTTTGCAAGTAAAATTTCAAATCCTTATGTATTTTTACAGATATTTTGTTGCTATTATCACATTTTTTTTTTCAAATCTTTTAAGCAGAGTTTACAGTTAAAATTGCAGCACTTATTGTGGAAATTTGTACGGAAATATTACTGGTAAAATTATTGCATTTATTTTCTTCAGTCCTGAGACATAGAAAACCTCAAAACCAGTTTGAAATTAATTTACATTTCCAAAGACTTACCATTCTATATATTGGTGCTTATAACATGTGCGAATTTATTAAAAAGGTCTAGAAGAGTAATTAGAAGTATTATAAAAACATTTAAATTAATTTAAAGGGTATTATTTAGCATCGCTTACAAGCGACATCAGGACTGAGGAGATTTTTGTGATAATTTGAAGGGAAATATGGTTATTAAAATTACATTACTTTTTGAAGTAATTTGTACGGGAAAATGTCTGTGAAATTTACTTTAATTATAGCCATTGAAATAACGAAAATATGCAATAACATTTACATCTAATTTTACTCTATTTTGTACGTAAAAACTGCTAGTAACATTGCTGACAGCAGTTTTGCCGTAAATTTAACGGAATTTTTTACAGTGTATAGATATATGTAACTTTGTTAACAGACAAAAATAAATATCATAATTTTAGAATATTTTTAGAATATAATTGCAATAGTAGTAATAAAAAAACAATTATTACGATTTTACGATATCTGCATGTAAATATACGTAAATACAAATATACACAAAGTAAAAAAATCCATTAAATTTACGGCAAAAATTAGGTAAAAATTTATTTATTACATATATATATATATATACATATATGTATATATTCGAAAAATTTCCATTAGAACAAAAGTTATGGCTCTTAGAATTATATCCACTCAATAGCTACAGCGGCGTTTTGGGAAACTTTGAAGTCATTTTTCGTCAAATGACATTTTTATGGATAAAACTCACAATGTCTCAAAAACTACTTAAGATTATTTCGTTAAATTTTCAGCATATGTGTTTCGTATTAGTTTGTAACAACTGAATCTAAAATTTACTTTTTACTAATTACTTTTTACTAATTTTAAATAAAAATATGTACACTAAAAAAAGCAGGTTTTCCGTAAACATTTCGGTAATATTAAGTGTACATTTTTGATTACATCTGATTCTAATGCAATTTTTGCTGCAAAAACTATTAGCAACATTCTGCCAGCAGTTTTTGCCGTATATTTTGTAACGAACTGTCGAATGTTGCGAGTACATTTAATGCACTCATTAGGTCGCTGGTTCAATTAATACTACTAATTACTTAAAAATTCTTTATATACAAACTATTTACACATTATTTACATTTCGAATAACGAATACAGATCTAGCGAAACACACGATAGGTCCGCAAAAGATCGCCGAAAACAAAAAAAATAACAAACGATATTCCAGTGTTGCCAAAACGGCAAACCTAAAGTACAGTAGAATGCGCCAAGGAGACGCACGGCATCCGAGGTTATGGTGAAGCCGTTACAAAAGAATGCGCCATGGAGACGCGATATACAAGACTGTGGTGAAGCCGTAACATACCGGCCCCCGTTGATATGTGCCAACATTCAACAATAATACTAAATGTAACAACAAACAATTGCAAATAATAGAAATTTCAATTCTACAATCAATAATACAGTATTTTCGATAAAATACAATGTACTTCTTCAATATTATAACTTAATGTATTACTTAATATAAGTTTACGAAAATGCGAAATAGAAGTTATAATACAAACAATAATTACACTTGAATAGTATGCAAGATAGCTATCAAATTAATACTCAATAAATGTAACAATCTAATAAATTTAACAAGTTAATAATAGTTAATCAAGAAATATAGAGACGAAGACACGTAAGTTTACACTTTATGTTATGAAGCTAAGCTACCAAATTATGCAGCTAAGAATTAAAGCAAATTTTAAATCTCAAATGAAATTGCTATACATAATAAACAGTTCAATACAAATATACAATAATGGTAACTATAATATAATTATTTAAATCTTTCAAAATAACAGAATTCATCAGTTCTCTAAAGGAAGTGGGCAAACTTTAGAGACACACCTCGTAACTATATCTGTTGATGTTTTGATTTCTAATACCCTAACCTTTTTATTTGTACCCACAAAGTAGTCCCATTATCTGACATTATGGTTGAGCTTTTACCTCTTCTAGCGAAAAATCGTTTCAGTGTGGCAATAAATGATTCAGATTTTAAATCTGTCACTATATCTAAATGGATTGCCTTTGTGGCAAGACAAACAAAAATCGCGACGTAAATTTTATTATATATTCCCTTTCTCTGATTTTTATACTTAATCATAAAGGGTCCACAAAAGTCAACAGAACATTTTTGAAATGGCGGGCTAGGATTTACTCGTTCAGCTGGCAAATTTCCCATAATTTGATTTGCCCCTATTGGTTTGTTTTTAAAACACGTTATACATTTGTGAACTATTTTACGAGCCAAGGATCGCCCATTTATTACCCAATATTTTTGCCGTACATGATGTAACAATGATTGTGGCCCTAAATGGAAAAATTTGGAATGAAAATATTCAAAAATCATTTCACTTATTTTATGATCATGTGGTAACACTATAGGGTGTTTTCTCTGATAGGTCAGACTGGAATTGTCTAAACGACCTCCAACTCTAATTAAATTATCGGAATCTATATAAGCATTTAGAAATTTTAATTTACTGTTACCTGAAATGCTCCTCTGGTTTTTCATATGCTTAAGCTCTTCAGAGAAGGCTGAATACTGTACCTGTTTAGTCAGAAAAATTTCACCAAATCTCAATTCACTTGCAGATAAGGCACCACTTTTTTTCTCCTTACCCTTTCGACAATTATTTAGAAATCTAAAAATATAACTAGTAATACGAATTAATCTCAAAAAATTATTAGTTAAAGAGAATAAACAATTATGAAAACAGTTTTCAGTTCTAAGTGAAAAGTTACTGTTATTTTCAGTTCGAAATTCTGAGTTATAGTCAATGTTGTTTTCCAGTTTTACTGGATAATCTTCTGCATATTTAATTCTGTCTCGAAGAAAATTTGGTCCACTAAACCAAAATTTGCAGTTGGTCAGTTCTTTAGCATCTAGACCTCGAGATAGGACGTCAGCAGGATTATTTTCCGATGATACGTGTTGCCACTGATAAGAGTCGGTGAGGTCTTGTATAGCAGCCACTCTATTACTCACAAATGTTTTCAATTGGTGGGGAGATTTTCTAATCCATGCCAGTGATATTGTGGAGTCACTCCAGAGAAGAACAGTTTCTATTGGAATGTCAAGTGACGGTACAACTTTATGCATTAATTTTGCTAAGAGAAGACATGAGCACAGTTCAAGACGAGGGATTGTCACTGTTTTTATGGGGGATACTCTAGACTTGCTACAGAGTAAATGTGCATCAGGAGAACCTTCAGTTGGTATATACTGGATGTATATGGCGGCTCCATATGCCAAAGAAGAGGCATCTGCGAAGCCATGTACGACTATGCGCTCTTCACGAATAACAAATCTAGGAATTTTTAAATTTTCTAATTCTGAAAGAGTGGAAACAAAATCACTCCATTCTTTCGCTATGGAATCTGGTAATGGCTCATTCCAATCTATCTTAGCTAGCCACGTTTTCTGCATGAAGATCTTAGCCCTTGTTACTACAGGGCCAATTAATCCGAGTGGATCGAAGATTTTTGAAATCAAAGAGAGAACATCTCGTTTGCTATACAATTCCTTGTTATAAATCTTTAATTTATACAGAAAACAGTCACTAAAAGGTTCCCAGAGAACACCCAAAGTTTTTACTGAACTACAATCTGTTTGATCATCGAAATTATATTCGGTGGCAGCCATAGTATTAGGTTCAAGTAATTCTCGGTGGTTTGCACACCATTTGTGCAATTTCATATTTCCACGCTTCAAAAGTTCAATCAATTGGGACTTTAAAATTTTCGCCTTTTCGAGAGTCGATTCTCCGGAAAGAAGGTCGTCTACATAAAAATCTTTTAAAACGACTGACGATGCTAGAGGTAAGTTTGGTTGTTCATCAAGAGCTAATTGTTTAAGAGCACGAGTTGCTAAATAAGGAGCATTAGATGTCCCATAAGTAACTGTATTAAGCTTATAAGTATTCACTGGCGCGTTCATACTGTCCTTCCACAAGATTCTAAGAAAGTCTCGTTGGGATGAATCAATTAATACCATTCTATACATTTTTTCTACATCCGCTGTGAATGCATATCGATGTTTTCGGAAACGTATCATTATAACGAATAATTCTTGTTGAGGAATTTTTCCCCTTAAAAGAATATCATTCAATGACAAACCAGATGTCGTTGGCGTTGAAGCGTTAAAAACGACTCGCAAGCGTGTTGTACTTTTTTCTGGCCTGTAGACCCCATGATGTGGTATATAATAAAGGTCCTTTACGGGTTTTGATTCTTCAACTAATTCCATATGATTTAAGTTTTTGTAGTCTTCCATAAATTCCGAATAGAGAGGTTGTAAGTTCGAATCCCTATCTAATCGGTGCCAAACTTGATCGAGTCTTTTTTCGGCTAGTTTTTTGGATTCTCCTAAGAGTGTAGCATCCTCCATAGGCATGCTAACAACATACTGACCATTAGAAGTTCGATAATGAGTCCTTTCAAAATGATTTTCGCAAAATTTCTCTTCATTACTATGTGGAGAACTAGAATCATTAATATTTTCGATTTCCCAAAATTTTCTTAAGGATTCGTCTATTTTTTCATTGGTTAATAAACCACAATATTGAGAATCATCTGAGGAATTATTCACGACACCGCTAGCAACATATCCGAACACTGTTTCTTGAAATAACAAATTTTGAGATGAGCTGCGAATTTTACCAGATTTTAATAAATCGAAGAAACATTGCGCGCCGAGCAACAGGTCTATCCTCCCAGGGATATAAAATTCAGCATCTGCTAACTGGATATTTGTAGGAATATCAGCAATTTCTATACGAATAGGTGTAAGTGGGGTTATTTCTGTAATTTTTGGCACTACAAGAAATTCCAGTTCCCTTGTGAAATCTCTATTTTTATTTGAAATCACAGTTTTAATTTTATAATTTAATGTTGTGGTTGTGTTATTCAAACCCGATATTGGAGCAAAAACCTTTGATTTCTTTATACCCAATTTCTTTGCAAATTCAAGCGACACACAATTTATTTGGCTACAAGAATCTAAGAGAGTTCTTGCCTGAATAAAATTACCTTTATTTGTTTTTATGTCAATAACTGCAGTTGACAAGATAACAGTTTTATTTGAAGCGAATAAGCAATTAGAAAGATTTTGTGAGACTGAAGGCGTCGGACTTGATTCTGAGCGACGTACTGTCTGATCAGCACCTGGTTTTTGGAAATGAGTTTCATTACTGGAACCGATTTCTTTATCTCTATGTAATAAAGTGTTGTGAGGGGATTTGCAATGTTTACATAAATGTTTCGAAACACAGTTAGCTGCTAAATGTGATTTGTTAAAACATATGAGACAAAGTTTATTTTTTTTAACAATAGCAAATCTTTCACCAAAATTCATATTTAAGAATTTATTACATTTATATAGGGGATGAAATGAGTCACAAATAATACACTGTTTTTCAGAACTGGTATTTACTAAAAGGGATTTTGATTTTATTTCACTAGAAATTTTTGGTCTAGCTAAATTGCTTCTATTTATGCTTTCGAGCGATTGGCTTCTTTTTTCTAAAAAGTCCAATAAATTGTCAAAACTAGGAACTTCAGAGGTGTTTATTGACAGTTCAAATTGTTTTCTCGTTTCCTTATCTAGTTTTTCTAAAATTATAGTTGTAAACAAAATGTCAGAAAGGTTATTTCTCTCAAATCCTAAATTATTTAGAGCCCTGATATTTGTGTTTATAACATCTAACAAACGCCTTAATTCTTTAGATGATTCATGTGTAATTTTTTCAAAATCTAGCACAGCCCTTAAATGTATATTGACAACTATTCGTTTATTTTCAAATCTATTTTCTAACGCTTTGAATAACGAATCAAATGTATCATCTGGAGTTTCTAATAATTTAGCATCATTCCTTAGTGCGGAATGCAAATAATGTAATTTTTGAACATCAGTCAATTCTTCATTATTTGTAACAATATTATTAAACTCTATTTTAAACATGTTCCAGTCTTCATATTTCCCACTAAATAGCGGAAGTGGTATGTCAGGTAATTTAATTTTACAATTCCTTATCTTTAAATCTGAATTTTTAGTTTCTAATTTATTAGAATGTAATAATTGATTGAAACTTACCTCTAGCTTTTCGACTCGCTCTTCCATTTCGACGAATGAAGCTTCAATTTCTGTTAAATCATGATCTTCTGGTGCTGTTATATAGTAATCACGACGAAGTACATCGATATTTGTAGACAGTTTTTGAAGATTCTTGATTTTCGTTTCAATTTGAATTCTAGACAATTCATCGGTTTTTTCATTTAAAGAATTTTCTAATCTTGTTAACTGGGCTTTTAAAGAGCCTCTAGTTCTATTCAAGCTAATTAACGAAGCCATTTTAATTCAAATAGAACAAGGAGAACAAGTTCGAATTAAAAACGAAAGTCCTACCGGCGAGCGGACCAAGATATCATAAATATGAGTATATGAGTATTTAGCGATTCATTTTAATGAATATTCTAAACCCCACTCAACGCCATTTCACAACTATTTAGATCGTCGGTAATCTATTTATAAAGAAACCATCGCTTTCCATTTTCGACCAGAAAGGAAAATTTGTTGCTACAGGCTTTAAAATAGGCATAAATGCTTTAAGATGACACTTTTACTTGATTGACCAACATTGAATGGCCCTTTTTATAGCGGAATATTTGTTTTAGAAATTACATTTTTATTGCTTTAATTGTCTACAGTTAGTCGTTGAGCCAGACGCTTGTGTGGTCTCATGTCTGCGGACTTGATAAACTATATATTGTTGGATTCACCACAGCAGCAGCACCTCATTTATCCATGATAAAAAAGGATAGCTTTTGGGCGCCATATTGGAAAATGGCCGCCGTCGTTGAGTTAAGCGGTCGTGTGATTTCATGTCAGCGGACATGGTAAATCATATATTTTTGGATTCATCAGAACATCAGCATCTCATTTATCCATAATATATTCAATAATAGGGTAGTTTGTGGACGCCATATTGAAAAAAGTTCGCCGTCGTTGAGGCAGGGACTCTTGTGATTTCTTGTCAACAGACTTGTTAAACCTTACTATTTTGGATTCACGACAACATCAGAGTGACATTTATCTGTGATATTTTCAAAATAAGAGTGACTAATGAACGCCATATTGAAAAATGGCTGCCGTCGTTGAGCAAGGGGCTCGTTTGGTGTCATGTCAGAGGACTTGTTAAATCATACACATGCATTTTTTGGATTCACCACAACATCAGAATGATATTTATCCATATTTAGAAAACCAAAGTAGCTTTTTGGAGCCTTATTGGAAAATGGCCACTATCGTTGAACCAGGGGCTCATATTTTCATGTCAGTGGGCTTTGTAAACTATTCATTTTTGGATTCACCACAACATCAACCACGACATGACATTTATCCATGATATTTTCAAAAACAGAGTGACCAATGGACGCCATATTGAAAATTTCTGCCAATTAGCACAGTGATAGAAAGATTTTCTTGATTTTATATCCTGTTAACAGGAAAATTAAAGAGACAATAAGTAAAAACACGCAGGTGTCAGAAACTTTAACAAAGTTCGGTCAAAGAACTGCCACAGTTAAAAGATATTTTTGATACCAGGGCAGAATTTTTTCACATGATTCGTGAAAGAACATAAATCAGTTCTTTAGAAAAATCTATTTTACATTTAGATCAGTCTTTGAGCAAGATCCAGAAAGACAAATGTGATGTCACATATTTACAAAACATGGTTATCAATGAATAGATAAATATAGACTAGTAGAATCAACTAGAGCAATTACAAATTCAGAAAGTGTCGAAGACATGATCAAAGTTCATGAGATGACTGAAGAAATTTACCAAACTTTCAAGGGAGAATATTTGTCTGAAGACTCAAAGACAGAAGGATTTTTCAAACCTCCAATAACCTAAACACATTTTGTGATTTGAAAAAAAAAAAAGAGAATTTGAAGTTAAATAAATCAGAGTTTGTTGCCATACGCTCTAGCATGTGACTTAGCTTAATGGTCTTGTGGTAATTTAAAACTGTATAATACAAAATTAACTCGAAATCATTTAAGCCACTTTTTATCCATAATAATCTTCATCTGCAGTAACCACAAAATTATTCACTAATCTAATATTATCGAACATGTAATTCAGCCCAATTGTCATCTCGAAACCGAAAATGGTAGAACACAAGATTCATTCAAACTCGTTAGAGTCGTTTTTTAGATAAAATTGTCTTGAGTGAAAATGACCCTATAAATGAACCAATCATCAAAACCTATTGAACATCTGATCTACCAAATAATTTTATCGCGCCTAAAAAAGGGTATCTTTCGAAACTTTGCCTAAATCATTTGAATCTTTTTTAGATAAAATTAGTTTCAACTTCATCCATAGTAACCCGAAATGGCTCACAAGTAAACTTTTCTCGAACATGTGACAATGATCTTCTTATGCCCGTAAACGGCATAAAACAAGATTTTGTTATAATATTTTGAAATGATTTTTAGATATAATTAGCTTGACTCTGATCAATAGTGATCCAAAAAGAACCAATAATCGAGCTTTCTTAAACACATGAACTAAAACAATGGTCTTTTGGAGCCCGAAAAAGATAGAAAACCAAATTTACTTAAAATCGATTGAACCGTTTTCTAGATAAAATTAGATTAACCCACAGAAATCCAAAAATGGCTCACTAATCGAATTCTTTCGAATACGTGGCTTAGTCCAATGGTCCTCTCGTAATCTAAAACGGTAAAATGCAATATTTAGTAAAAAACGTAAGAATCGCTGTTAGACAAAATTAGCTTACCCAAGGTTGTAACGGTCGGGTGCTCGTACTGGGTGTTGAATGCAGACATAACTAAGAACATAAGATAAAAACAGTTTATTTAAAACGATTAGGGCTCAAGGGGAGTGTAGCAGTTCTGTAATTTTAACAACTGATAACAATACTCAGAGATTAAACTCATGCTCACAGCTCCGGCACTAACTCAATCGGGGCACTTCAGATTAGTTCTCCTTTGACTTCAGCTAAGCTTCTGGATAAAACTTTATTAGACAGCCCGTGGCTGTATATATATCCTTATATTAACTTTGAAATAGTCAATTTAATTACTATTAACTTCTTACCACCGGCCAACTTCTCGAGTCGAATTCCAAAACTCCTTGTCAACTCACTGGAGGCTCGCTAATCCTTGATATCGCTCGCTCTAGATTCACTACTTGCTGGCCAATGCCGCCAGACACACTGCTAGACGCCACTAGCTGGCTAATGCCGTTAGACACACTCCTAGCTGGCTAACGCCGCCCGAGACACACTACACACACACAAACGCCCAGCTTTTATATGCTGCAAACTGAGATACTACAAATTTACATATTACTTCTAACCGCGACATAACTGTAGAATCCGAGAAAGACACACACACTCTAGAAAGTTAAAGTAAAAGAGAGGATAGATGTCGCTTTCACACTTACACATGTTAAATCATTGACGTCACGATCTCAAAAATGCTAGAGTGCCTTTACTGCAAAGGTCACTCCCTCACAACCCCCCCTCGGATTCTACAGAGAAAAAGGACTGGGCAAAATGCATGCCCAGGACTTTTTCTTGTTATAAATTTCAAACCGTACAAAACAAAGTGATGGGTGAAATTTGGCACCGAAACATAACTTTTAAAACATTAACTTTAGCCCACCACTACAAAAATATCAGTTTGCATCAAATATTCACATATTAAATCCAATCATTCTCCTATCTTAAAAATAACCTCCATAAAACTTTCAAAACTCTTAACCCTTTGATGGTTAAAGCACGTCTATTCATGAAATACTAAAATGATTGAATGACACCGGAATTTAAAAACAAATTTATTTCATAACATATAATTTTTTTTTTTTTTTACGTTCTTTGTAAAATAAAAATTTTCATTTAAAAATTTCGGTGTCAGTATGGCATTTTGCAATTCAAATTAAGTGATATTCTGGGCGCGTATACGCACTTATAACCACGAAAGGGTTAAAACTTATAAAACCAACTACTTCTCTTTGAGAATAACCTACTCCACTGGGAGTGCTAAAATTCATCAACACATTGACCTTACGAAATTTTCCTCAATACTGAAGAACAACTGTAACTTTACCAAAAATTTCTCCATAAAACTTTCCTAATACTAGAATTTGCACCAAGTTCAAAAAACTCAATGCGCAAAAATTTTCCTCAGCAAAATTCAGAACTCAACTAAAATTAAATTTACTCCATACAATAATAAATCTATACTACAATAACTCCGTGCTACTACGTAATACCTAATACCCATAAGCCAAGGAACTAACTCCGCAAAACTCGTCAGAACTAGCTCCACTTTAACAATATTTGGGATAACATACGTACAGCTTCACATAGCTGTGCTTATGCAATAATCTAAAAGATCAAATTTACAAAGTGACGTCATCACATGCTCTTCATCTGTATAAACTAAAAGAAAAATAGCGGTATCAATATGTAACACAGGTATACTTCCCTGCAAGAAAATCGCATTAACATTCAATTTTAATACAATACAATTTTATATTCAAATGTAACATAAAACTTCGTAACTTGCGGAAACCACTCCCAACTCAAGTACAAACGCAACGCATAAACTCCGAACGATAAGAAGAAAGTTAATTTATTAAATGTTAGTACAAGAGATAGAAACGCGTGTCAAGGACTTCTTGACCGCAAAACACGTGCCCGCCTGATTCGTAGCGCGTGTACAAAATATCCCAAATTACTATCTATACCTTTCTGAAAATTAAACATACATTATTATACATTTTATAACACATGAACAGTATAACAATATAATAACATTTTAACAACTAACATAACAACTTAACAATAGATCCAGAATTTTTAAAAGCAGTTAAGACCAAAATTTCAAACATACATAAAAGTAACAATTTTGCAAACAAATTTTGAACACAATTAAGCACCATTCGTGTGTCCGTCAAAAAATTTCCAAAAAAATGGCCAAAAATACAAAACAGTCTACCTGCTTTTTATTCCTTCACATTGCTATCACATATATGCACTCTAATAGAAATTTAATAAAGAACATGATCACCCACATATAGAGATGATTCGCTGCTAGCCGGCTTCATACTACAGGATGGCTTTCTCCTCTTGTCCCAAAAACCTTGCACGAAGGATCTTTCGTCATCAGAACTGTACGCTGACGCCACAGTTGACTGTCGTGCCTGCAGCCTGGTCCTGAATGGATGCCGTGGGACACTTGTAGATTCCCCTCGACGACTCCGCTCTGATCGGTTCGCTGGGGTCACTCCATGGCGAGATTCAAACTGCTGATGCCGGTACTCTGAATGTTGTCTCCTCTTTCTAGACGCACCCGAAGTTACTGAAGATCCTAGGCCACGTTTCTTTCCGGATCTACGCTGTCTCTTATTTGGCAAAAAATCAGATTTAAAAGTTCTTTTATGAGTTTGACGAGTGTCCATCTGACGTTTTTTCCGAGGATTAAGTACTGAAGACGTTGAGCTATTGGATAACTTATGTTTTTGAGGTTGCTGTCTAATAAGTGGAGGAACGGGGCAGTTTATGATCTTTTGCCTTTTATGGCACACCGAGTCTGACGTATTTGACACTGTTCTTTTATTTTTATTATCATACTTTGCTCTCGGTTTGATAGGCTTTCTTCTCTCAATAACAATTTTTGGAGCCGTTTGACCAGATTTTCTTTTTGAATATTGATGAAAAGAATTAGATGAAGAAGTGCTGAACTCGGGACACTCATTGGATCGGGAATATTGCAAAACACCGCTCGATACATGAGAACCTTCACTACCATTTTCACTAAACTTATAAACTCTAACCTGATTCAAATTAACTGTCATTCTTTCACCATTGACATTAACAACCAAATTATTATTCCGAGCTTCCAGTACTTCAAACGGACCCACAAACTTTGGACCAAACCTAGCTACCCTCTTTTGACGAGTTGAACTTAACCAATGCTTTTCTACTAACACAAAATCTCCAACTTTCACTTCTAACTCCCTCCTACGCATATTATAATACTGAGCTTGCTTCTCCTGCGCTTTTTCCATCTGAACTTGAGCCTCCTTAACCAACCTCTCAATATCCTGGCACATAAACTGGCTTTCTGCGTCCGATACCATAACTAACCTCTGAAATGGAGTAATCACCTTTCTACCCGAAAATAATTCAGCCGGCGTCTTCCCCGTCGACTCATGAACTGCCATACGAAGTGCATACGCAAAATGCTGCAGAAACTGGTCCCAATTCGAATGATGCGAACCAACATAAGAAAAAATCTTTTGAATTAATGTACGATTTACACGCTCAGCCATATTAGACTGTGGAAGCTCCTTACCGTCCACAGTCTCAACTTTTCACACAAAGACTTAAAAATATTAGATATAAAATCATAACGAAATGGTTTACTAGCAACTAGTGCATCAAAACCAATATGAATTTTATTCGTTAAACTCTGTTTATCTGAAAGGACTTCCCCAAAATCGACCAAAGACTTATTAATCTCCACTTACTCGACTTCACTTAAACCCGACTCCTCCAAATCAACTGACATTGAAACAGGCTCTTTCTTACTCACATTCTCTTCATTATTCACGATCAACGACTTTTTAAAGAAATCCAGACTAATTCCTCTATCCTTCATATTATCCACAGCAACTGTACAATGCACTGTTAATCCATCTAACACAAAAAACTCCCAACATGTCTTAACCGAACGAATTTCTACTTCTAAATCTACTGAACCCTTATTATCACAAGCTACTCCCTGCGCCGACTGAACCAACAGACATGACTTCTTCAACTTCTTATACGAAAAATATTTCCGATAACAATCAAAAGAAATGAACGACTTATCTGCCCCTGTATCGAAGACACTTTTAACGACAATACCATCTAACACAATTAACACTTCAGGCAACTCAACCGCATTAATAGTAACTTTATTCAAACTCACAGAAGGCTTTTCCACATTAACCTGTGACTGCATACCTTCCGAAATACAGTCACCTACCAGTTTAACTGAACCGACCTCTTAACACATCTCCTTTGCATTGATCTACCTTCAAAATTCTCATCCGAAGTTAATCTCCTTACTTGCGAAGAAACATTCTTGTCCCGTACTCACCCTTTCCGACTAAAATCACTATTCCGCCTATTTCCATACATATATCTATCACCACTTCTAAAATTATTAGCACCACCACAATTCCTATTACTATTACCAGTATTCGACACATTACGACCAAATCCATAATTTCCATTACTCAAATTATTATCCGGAAATCGCTGTCCCCCTCTCAAAAAATTCCGCTCCCCCTCATTTCTCAAATTACTTCCCGTGACAGGACTCTGTCGAGGGCTACGCGAATCTCGTTGATCCGAGCTATGCCGAGTCTCATACTTCGATAATAATTGGTGCATTTCTGAAAAGTTCTTAGGTGCTCTAATCTCGATATAGTCCTGTATATTCGCATTAAAGAGAGGAAGAACTATGTCCAATAATTCCTCAAATGTGATATCTAAATCCAATTTATTTTTCACTTCAAGCTTACGTAGGTAAAACTTTGATGCTGATCCGTAAATATTCTGCTTATTGCAGTAAAATTCTTTCTTCAAAATACTCTTATCTTTAACACTAGAAAACGCCTTTTTTAACTCAATCACAGTCTGCTCAAATCTTTTAGCTTCATCATTAACCAAAAATTTTCCTATATTTTCTAAACACAAAAGTGCTTTGCCCTTCAATGAGCACTTAAGCAGTATGTATCTATTCTTCTCAGTTATATTATTAAACAAAATATAATCATCTAGTTTGACTAAAAATTCATTAATGTCACCTTCACCGGTAAAATAAACACGTGGCACAATCTCACAATGTCCGACTTTTTGTTGGGCGTCATTTGTAACGGTCGGGTGCTCGTACTGGGTGTTGAATGCAGACATAACTCAGAAAATAAGATAAAAACAGTTTATTTAAAACGATTAGGGCTCAAGGGGAGTGGAGCAGTTCTGTAATTTTAACAACTGATAACAATACTAAGAGATTAAACTCATACTCACAACTCCGGCTCTAACTCAATCGGGGCACTTCAGATTACTTCTCCTTTGACTTCAGCTAAGCTGCTAGATAAAACTTTATTAGACAGCCCATGGCTGTATATATATCCTTTATTAACTTTGAAATAGTCAACTTAATTACTATTAACTTCTTACCACCGGCCAACTTCTCGAGTCGAATTCCAAAACTCCTTGTCAACTCACTGGAGGCTCGCTAATCCTTGATATCGCTCGCTCTAGATTCATTACTTGCTGGCCAATGCTGCCAGACACACTGCTAGACGCCACTAGCTGGCTAATGCCGTTAAACATACTCCTAGCTGGCTAACGCCACTCGAGACACACTACACACACTCAAACTCCCAGCTTTTATATGCTGCAAACTGAGATGCTACAAATTTACATATTACTTCTAACCGCGACATAACTGTAGAATCCGAGAAAGACTCACACACTCTAGAAAGTTAAAGTAAAAGAGAGGATTGATGTCGATTTCACGCTTACACATGTTAAATCATTGACGTCACGATCTCAAAAATACTAGAGTGCCTTTATTACAAAGGTCAGTCCCTCACAAGGTGACCCAAAAGTAATCCACTAATTGAAATTTTATGAACATGTGACCCAGCTTAATAGTCTTTTAATGCCTCAAAACAGTTGTCGAAAATTTAGTCAAAATCGATTGCACCGTTTTTTACAACTAATTAGCTTAACACTGACTCATACTGAACAAAAATTACCCACTAATTGAATTTTTGTTTTCATTTGACCAAACCAGTTTGTTTTCTTGTGCTCGAAGACGATGCAAAATTTAATCAAATTCTTTTCAGAGCCATTTTTAAGATCAAATTTACATACACAGGCATGCACACATACATTCAAAATTTGTTCATATTATAATATAAGATAACAGACGAAAATATCTCTTTCCAAAACGTAATCCGATCTAACTGGTTATTGAGAAAAAACAGAAGCTCTCTGTTTGTATACACATGAAGCTGAAATTTAATTAAATTTAAAAATTCACTGAAAAGCTAGCAGAGGCATTTTTAAAATCAGTCCTATTATATGAAAAAATTTCAAGATTTTTTTCATTTTTTAAACTCTTTAGTTTTTTATTAAAGCTTCGGGAAAATTTCAAATTGTTTTCATTTTTTAAATTATCAGACAATTTATAGATTCTAAAAAATATGAAAATTATCCATATGTAAAATAAAGAATTACATAATTTATTGATTTTTCTTTTACCTTTTATTAAAAATTTAATAACAATTTCAAAGATTACGTATATTTATTAGTTTAATGTATTATTTCTTTAAAAACCAAAATTACGTAGCTGTAAGACAAATAAACTAAAAAATCAAACATCAAAATCTGAAAAAAAAAAAACCATTTCATTCTAATTAGACAAAAGAAAAAAATGAATTTGCTCGTTTGTTTACATTAAAGTCACAATTGATTTAAATTTTAATGAATCACTAATAAGATATCCCAGAAGAATATTTAAAAAAGATTATTAAATTAATGAATGTAATTAAGGGATAATTTTTCATGATTTAAATTTTTTAACATTCATCAAACTTCGCTTAGTATCTAAAATAATATCCGCAAGCTCTTCATTTTCTTAATCATTACGTTAGTTAAACTGCATACAAAGTATGAAATTTCAGTTAAGAAATAAATTTCCTATTAATGGTGGTTTTTCATTTACAGGAGTTTTGATTTATTTTTTATATGTATACAAATTATGAAATTTCCGTTAGAGAAAAAATTCTATTAAAGTTAGTTTTTTCTTTTTTAGGAGTTTTGATTTATATTTGAATGCTACTTTTCAAACTTATGAAATTCTATGTTTCAGAATTGAAAAACTGTTTTATGTTAAAAATTGAATAAAAAATTAGTTTAAAAAGAGGAAAGAACTACATAACTAGCAGTTCAAACATTTTTAAGTCGTTACTGCTTCCTAAATTTTAATTCTTCTAAATCATTTTTTAATCAGTTTTGTTAAAATAAATTTAAACAAAATTGGTTATGTCTTTATAAATGGTGAACATAATCGGCAATTCCATGTAAGTGTCAACTTTGATAATTTTTTTATAACTTTTATAAATTAAGTTAAACGTGTGTAAAAATATACTCCGTATTATTAAATTAATGTTTTAGATTCAAAACTTTTAATTTATTTTAACTTTTAATTAACTGGCAACAGGCAAATAAATAACATGGCTGAAAAATAATATGTTTGCAGTTATGTAGAAATAAAATACTTAAAGAACACTTCAAAAAGTGAGGTTGTTGACTAATTTGCATATTCTTAATAAATGAGCGCATGTAGTATAATGCTTAAAGAAACTTTCAGTCATTCTGTCACGTCAAATGACAGTTAATAATTTTCAACCTTAGTGGTGATAGGTTGCTATAAATTATAATTTTGTATTGCTTATACTTCATACTTAGGATACCTGTTAGCTTAAAGCCTGAATGGTTTTTCATATTCAAAAGAGCTTGCAGTTTTATGTAACAGGCTAGATTCATGGTTGCAAAAATGTCATTCCGTTATACAATAAGAAATTTATTCAAAAATGAAAGAATAAAATATAGATAAAAAAAAATTCAGATATTTAAAAAAAATTATTTAGTAACAGTCATTTTCAAACAGAAAAATCAATTTTTATTTTAAAATAGCTTCTGACTGTGCTTTAACTTTATTCTAGAACACAAAATGTCGTTCCGTCATATTTGCCCTAATAAATTTCACATGTGTGTTAAGAGTGAGAAATTTCAAGATCAGCAAAATTTTGGAATGAAAAAAAAATTACTTTTAGTAGTCAGAATTTAATCTACTCCCATTTTTGCTCTACCTTAATTTCAAGGTATCTGTAATACACGTCAAATGTCTGTGTCATACACAAAACAGCCATAAAAAATAGGAGTGCTTATCGCTTCATTTTAAAGAAAGTACTGGATTTAAACACTATGCCAATTCACAATAGTTAAAAAACTTAATAGATACTTTTATTCATGATAATGAAAGGTCATTACAGTACAAAATGAAAAGTAACTGTTATTCACAGAATTTCTCATCGTTAGCTACTTTATTTTTCGTTTTTTCGGTAAAGAATAAAATCTTCGGAAAAAGGACGACTTCTTTTTGCAAGTGGCCATGAGTCGAGTCTGTTTCAAAAATCTTTAGAAAAACTGTAGTGATTTCAATTTTTTAACGTTAGAGAAAAGGAATAAGCTTTAGAAAAGAAGTAATAAATATTAATAATTGTACTATAAAATATAAAATAAATAGACTCAGACTACTATCCAACCAAATACGAAAAAAAAAGCGAAATCGTTCGGTATAAAAACAAATCAGTCCTGATAACGATCACATTCTTGATCAAAAGTATGCGGCTTAGGATATTAAATTTTAATTTTTTTAGACTGATTTCATAGGTAGTAGCAACTTTTTACATATTCTATTAAAATTTTAGGGAAATAAATGTACGTTTTTTGTCACATAATTGAATTTAAATTATTTTAATGTGAATGTGACATTCCACTTATTTCAATTACACACACATATTATCTATATATGTTCTACAAGTATTTGAGAATATATTATATTTATTTAATTGAACAAAATATATATTTTGGACATAATGTAAATACCATACACTTTTTATGTTTAAGTATTATACATAATTTTATTTGCATGTTTCGTTTATTGTATTAACTCTATACAATAAATATAAATATTCATTGATTAATTCCTTTTTATGATATATACTAAAACCTCCAAGCTAGAGACTATTTATAAATTTGAATTTATAGGGATTTTTGAGCAATATTTTTAAGGCCACTCAATAATTTATTTGAAATATTTTTTTAGTATTTTACAAAACTAGAAAATGCACAAATATAATGCTCCTACAATAAAAATATAGAAATATTTCCAAACTGAAAATATTCCCCCACAGTCGTCCGACGTCAAGACAGCCGAAAATGTTCTAGGGACAAAGAAATTACATGCTTTTAATCATATTTTTGATTCGATTTTATCGTACTGCTTTGTACTTACATTATCAAGGTTTATAGAATATTGAGCTTCTTCTCGTCAGGGTTGAGTTTTATTGGCGTTTTTTCTCCACCAGAACGAAATAAGACACTTCCAGATTGACTGGTTTGTTCCTTGTCCTCTATTGGAATTCGATTATCATGTTTCTGAGGTTCTTGAATAGTTAGATTCAAGAAGGTGATAGAATAAATGCTTCCGAACAAGGCGTAATACATGAGGCACTCCGTTTTGATATCAATGTCTTCCAGTACTGCTTCTAGAAGAATACAGCAATATATCGTGTAGTCCTTTTTCGGAAAGTTCATGGCATAGCTGACGTTGAACACCCCCCGTGCGTCGTGAAACACAAGTGAGAATTTGACCATATCCAAGACATCAAAAAACATGGTGTTATGGAAGATGTTGTTGTTTTGGTCCTCGTATTGAAGTATTACGAAAAGGCTCAGAATCTTGACTCACGTCGCAGCGAAGTTGCAGGATCCGATGCTGTTTTCCAAAATTTTGGACCCCATGTCTTTGGCTGCCGCAGAATTAGGTAGAGAGTACGGCTCTAATGCAGGAAACTGTTTAATCTCCTCCAAGTAGATGGGCTTCAACATCCCGTAAGTTAGCCAGATAGGCACTTTCTTTATCGAGATTTTATATTTGGAGATTCAGTTACTGGTAAAGATAATGTAGTTATTGTTATTCCTCTGCACTAGAACTAATTTCTCCGAATATGTTATTACTAGGAAAATATCAAAATTATATATTCAGTCACTTTTTAGGCAATAATATATAAACCAAAACTACATAATTACACAAAAAAGTTTATTGAGTGTAATAATATACAGAATGTGTTTCCGCATTTTTTAAAATGATTTAGATAAAGGATTAAAGATTCAAATGTTTTTTGTTAAAAGCTTCTACCAACAGCTTATTATTCGAAATTAAAATTACTCTATTATACTATTATTGTTATCCCTATTAAAAAAGGAGCAGAAAAACAATATTTTCCTCAAATGGATTTTCAGATTACCAAGCGAAAATATTCGGTAATTAAACAAAGTTGTAAAACACATTGCATGCAAACTTCTAATTGAATTATAACTAACATTAAGTGCAAAGAAGATTTCTGGGAGAATTTGCTACCACAATTTTTCAACCACATTTAGTCAGAACATGCGAATTTTGAAAATATATTTGATAGGTACTGAGATTAATTAAAAAAAACTTTAATAAAACTAACAGACACCCAAAATGATACTTCAAAAGATAATTAATCGGCTTTTTCTAAGAAAGTCAAAATGAAAATATACGTATGTTTTTTGTAGGATTCAGTATAAAATGTTTAATATAAAAGTAAATATGGAATAAAAATGTTACATGTATATATATATACATATATATATATATAACATTTTATTCTATATTTAATTTTATATTAAACACTTATATATATACGTATATGTAAATTATATATATATATATATATATATATATATATGTGTGTGTATGTATATAGTCAATATCTATTCAATGAGACAGATCAAAAATTTTAAATCTACAAGAATTTCGAAACGTTAGTTGAACAACACATA
Source organism: Maratus speculifer (assembly GCA_964019185.1). Taxonomy (NCBI): domain Eukaryota; kingdom Metazoa; phylum Arthropoda; class Arachnida; order Araneae; family Salticidae; genus Maratus; species Maratus speculifer. The sequence goes on along the minus strand of OZ025294.1, from coordinate 159,354,671 downwards.
TACTTGTTAAAATTCAATGAAATTTCATAGTATAATACTTCAGAAATGCAGAAGTGTATTTTGTGTCTACCATTATATAACAAGAATTAAACTTGTGGGAGTTTTTTAACAACTGCATATTGAGTTCAATATAACGAACAATTTTAATGAAATCAGAGACAAACAAAATTCACAATTTTAAAAAACTTGTTTCACGAAAATTATAAATTTGATACGTGAAATTAGAGCTTGCCTGTAGAGCTAAACCAAGTTTATGAAAAATGCTTGTAAACAAAACTTTTGTGACTGTTTATTAGAATGGCTCTTTGAAATATTAAATTTTTCTAAACTTAAATTTGTAAATATGTAAAATGCTTTATATAAAAAATTGTGTTGACATAAGCACTTTCAATATTTACTACTTTATTAGCTTCTTTCGTTAGCTCGCTTATAATTTAGTCAATGTTAAGCATTTTCCAAAGTTTAGTCGACAAAAAGATTCGCCACCATTCTCACGCGATTACTTCTAACGGTTTTACTAATAAAAATTTATACAAATTTTTTTTTAAAAAGTCTGACGGAGGAAAATGTCATAAAAATGTAAGGTAATAAAATACACGTTTTCGGGAATATATTCCCTTACAATTTAAGTCCATTGTTTAAATTAATCTATTATATTACATCTATTAAATTAATTTTGACACAAATATTATTATTTAAAAGATATTTTTCTTAATTATATTTTAAAAATTACTTAACTAAAAATATTATGAGCATCATATATCAGATATTATAAAAGTATTTCATTTTTTCTAATTCTAAGTTTAAATAAAATAAAACAAAAACAATATCTTTTTATTTCAATTTTATTGTTTAAAATCTCTTTATTAGATGTGGCACTAATTAGGATTTTTAGAACATCAATTTTACTAAATGAAACAAATAAGAAACAGACATAAATATTTACTCATAAAAATGTCCACTTAAATTTAATTCCATTTGATTTTAATTCTATTTTATGTTATGTTTGTATAATAAGCAGTAAACATTGAGTGTATAATCGGACTGGAACTTGAAATGTGATAAATACTTTTGAAAATAAATTTAGTTATTTTTAATTTTTTATAATAGTTAAGATATAAAAGAGATTAAAAATTACAATACTAGTTCTATACAGAAAAACTACAGTTAAAGTGCAGCTGTGTAAAATGAATTTAGTAATTTTTTTTAGCTGTCACAATGAATAAATTTTTAACCGAAAAATGTTATATTAATTTATTTATAAAAATAATAGAGAATAAATCTCATTCTTTGTCTATAAAACTGTGCTATGGTTTAGACATTTAATATCTTACAAATACATGGCATTTTTTATTTTTTCCTAATAAGAATTATTCTTTTCATTTTTAACTACATAAAATAAAATTTCATAATATTACTAATATCAAATATCTGTATCCTTCTTCTAGTGTTTAAAAAAATGCGTTGACTACAGTAGTTCAAAGGTATTTCTGCTGCCGCTTATCAACATATCTGATTTTTTTATTTTGTACCAGTGCTTATTTATTAAATAAAGTTATTTCTGGAAATTGTATGAAGTAATTTAAGCAGAACTCATTTTTTTTCTAAAATCATGTCCGTAGGGAAAAAAATACTGAGATTTTTATCTAAAACAGCATGTACTGTTTCATAATTTTAAAAAAAATCCCTGAAGACTCGGCTTTGTCGACTCAGGAGCAAGTACATATCGAAGTTCAGTACTAATTTCGCAAACAAAAACTAGTGTAGATAAATTTCTTTGTTTGTTTATATGACGGCCAATTACTTACACTACGGATATGAGCTCTAAATGGGGGGAGCTCTCCGTGGGGATATAACCCATATTTACGCAAGGAAATCCAAAATTCGAAGAAAACCACAAAATGTAGATAAGAGATGAACATAGTAAAATGATTATGCCTGTTGCTTTTGACGAGATTTAAATTTCATTTTTCTGCTGGTTTTACCAGAAACAGGTTAATACGATGGTATTTTTTAACAGTTTTGTATTCTTAATTTGTATTTGCTGCAAGGTTTGGTCTCATCAAACATTTGTCAACATAAAAGTTGTAGACAATAGTAAAAATATTTATAATAAATTTGATTGGATTTGATATATTGAGATATGATGAAAGATTTTTTTTTTTTTTTTTTGTAGCTAAAATCCTATTTTTTTCGCACCTCGAGCTTATTTTTATTTTTTCCTACATCTTTCGTGGTTAATTTTTTTTACATTTCTTTAGAAGTAATAATAACTTTAAACTGATTTCATATGTATTGTAAATGAAAAGCCTTTTTTCTGTTTTCATAAAATTGTTTATTATTCCCTATTTCCACTCTTTTATGCTGATTTTGTTTGTTTCAATTCCTTGCCGTGATAGTAGCCCTCTCGGTGTTTTCGGAGAGTTTAAAAATAGTACATTTAAACATATAAACTTCTTAGATTGGGTGATTTGGGAATCCTGGTATCATATAATGTAAAGTAAAGAAGGAACTTTTCAAAAGTAGTACCATGGTAACGACACCAGTAGATAGTATTTCTTTCTAAATCAACCTAAAAGAGGAAAAAAAAATATGAAAAAGAGCCTCATTCAGTAAATCTAAAATTATTGAAGGCAATATTTGGCAAAATAAGAAATGACACTACCTAGTTTTTATGTGATTGATTGTCAATGATTAGAAAAATTCAGCTTTGAAAAAAAATGAGTTTAAATTTTTTGCGTTATTTTTAAATTACAGCATGATGTATATTATCTTTTTTAGGTACGTCGTAATTGTGCAAATACATAGCACATATAGTCGTCGTTCAGTCTATTCGTCTGTCCTTCAATATATAGCAAAGCAAAAACTAATCCAACCGAATCGACTGAAATTTAAAACATAAACTGATGTATGATTTTGTAGATTCATTTCAAATTTTATGAAAATCGGATGTTTAGCTTAATTACAAAGACAATCAAAATAATTCCGTTATTTTACGGCGAATGGGAAAAAATAGTCTCAAGTGGATTTTAATGATGTTACACTCGTTCGATTATAAAACAATTATATGCATCTATAAAATATATACTAAACTATACGTTTTGTACAATCTGTGATGCAAAGACTATTACGTAATTTACAAGGCCACACGAAAGTATTCCATTACATAATAGTATAGGGGGAAACATTATTTGGGGCGCGTTTTACTTATATTAAACTATTTCAAATTTTATAGAATTGATATATGTCCCTAGGTTTAATACAAGTTACTTCGAGTATAATAGAAAGCAGATAGTATTTACAGGGACACACAAAATATTTTGGATGCTATATTATAGCCGAAGTAATGTATACTATACATCAAAATCTGAATATTTTTAAAACTTCGTTATAGTACGAATGCACTTAATTTGTTACAAATGACGTGCAGTGTCCGACTTGTTTTATTTTTGTAGAATACATTCTAGTGCCATGAAGTAGTTTCAATTGATAAAGCCCCTAAAATACCAACTTGGAAAAAGATGATTGTTTAAATTCCATGTCTCGCTGTAACAAATTAAGAAAATAATCCATATTTTCACGGAGTAAAAAAGCGTTTTCCCTTATTTGTCCCTTATTTTGGTTAAGGAATTAAATTTTATTTCAGTGCCTCTACTTATAATTTGACTTTCAAAAGAGGAACATAGTACCAGGTGTGTTATCAGTAGTTTTATAAAGAGTTCGGCTTACATCGGAATTCTAAATAATCAGGCCACCAGTATTTTAAAGTAATTCCATTTGCCTCATCCTATAGTAGAATTATCTACGGTTAAAGATAAAATAAACTGTAAAAATTTAATGTTTTCCATATAGTTGCAGACCCGATTTATACTGGACAGCTGGTAATCCTAGATATAAGTTCGAAGCTTAAGTAAAACATGATAATAAAGAGTTGAAGAAACGTCAGAATTCGAATCAAAGAATTTTTTTGGAATTAGTTTGAAGTATCGTAATAGAGAACACTGTTGCAAATAAATAAATAAATAAATAAAAGTTGAAAATTCTTTTACACACACCTTATTTTTGCGCAACTATAAACGTACAATGTTTGTACCTTTACATCCCAATGTAAGTAAAGTTGCATTATTACGCATGATAGAGCATGATATAGTAAATCCACAAAAAAGGCTTAGTTTCCTGCACTTTGGTATTTTCGTTGTAGGTAAAGATTTTGAATCTCTTCTAAAAACATGTTTTAGGTATTCTCACAATTAACAATGGCACAATGTGTTCAATTGGGACGCCAAGTTTGCGCTGTGCAACGTATATATCCCTTTTGGGTCTGGTCTACTATTAATAGTACATATCATTTATTGGAGTATTATTCTGTTCTAAGAAATACTTTAGATACTATTTACATGTTGTAATGTTAATATATGGTCTATGCATTTACTAAATGACTTCATTTATGTTTCGGCATGGAGTAATAATAATAATAATTATTATTATTTGAATTCTCTTTGCGCCGTTTGCGATTCTTTTATTTTAAACATAATTTAACTCATTAAATTTTAAAATAAAAGTTACTTTCTTGAAAGAATCGGGTGTAACAAAGCGCAAAAAAGTAATAGAAAGTTGTAATATAAGTTAAATCTTATTGTAATACAATATTTTCTAAACATCTCCAAAAATTCATCCTTAGCCTATTGTCTTATGAATATTAATTCAATAGTACGCAAAATAACAACATAAGTTATCTTTCAGACAATGACATACTTGTTAACTATTAATTAATTTTTATGGATAGTTAGTGTTAATTTTATTAACGTAAACGTAATTTTTTTCTAAAAACTGAAAAGAAATTCGGACCCCGAAAGGGATATATACTACATCTTCGTGACATTACTTGCATCAGCTCCTCTACTTTCGAGATTTTAAAACAAATTTTTTTTTAAATACCCTTGACACGTTGATTTGCAATCGCCAAACCAGAAATCCATCCGACATTTAAATCTTTTTAATCTCATTTTAGTTTTGCTATAGATTTTTGAAATAATTGATTAATTTTAAACATTAATTAATTAACTTTAAAAATTCAAGAGAATTTTTCACAGTTGAATATCACGAACTAATAAAAGAGAATCCCAGTGAAAGTTGAAAAAAATTAATTTTGCAGTTTTAAAAGTTTTCAAGTAGAAAGTAAAATTTATTCATTTCTTTATGAAGTATATTATTTTAAATCAGTTCTTAAAAGAATTCGATTTTTTCAGAAGTAAAAAACAATAATAATGATAATAATATTAATATCGAGCTTCTTTTTCCTGAATAACGTGTATTACGAGCAAATATTTACATCTAAGTGTATCAGGTTTAAACAGTAGTATTATATAATTTCAGAGAAAAAAATAGGTAATGAAATACTCAATTTAAGAGGTAATGTGTGATATATACTATTAAGATTTTTAAAGTAACTAAAAATCGTTTGACGTCTTATGTGAAATTTTGAAAATTAAAAATACAACACAATTTCATAGACATACAAAATAAAAAAAAAAATCACATAAATACATAAAAACAATAAAATCTTTTAAAATGCCTCGATAATTTGATTTTGTTTTTCTTTTATGTAACTGAAAGATAAAAAATGGTGTATTAGATGTAAACGATAAAATTAACACTTAATTTTAAAGTAAAATATATATTTCAAATGAAATATGACTAAAGATAAACAGCAAACTTTCCTTTGGAAAATTTTGGATTTATTTTGTTCATAAAAGAAGTAAGAAACAACAAAATTAATACAATTAAAAAAATGTTTAATCTCCACTTTTTAAACGTTTTAGGAAAAATATTTATTATGGAATGCCGATTAGATAATGTATTTTAACAAAGTAATCAAGAATTTTATTTTAAATTAACGTTGTTCAATTGATGCAGTAATCTACAGAAAATTTTTGGAATTCATAAAAAATTTATCTTTATTTGAATTTGGAAACAAAAATATTTTTCGAAGAAAATCTTATTTAACCCATTAACCGTCTGGCTGCAGACAAAAATATTTTAAACGGAATGTTATTTTGAAGTGATATTAAGAAGTGATGTTAAAGATATTATAGCATCAAACTGTGATTAATTAATATAAATATCTTGCAATTTATAAACATTCTTATAAAAATACATGAAAACCCTTGGACGGTGAAAGAGTTAAACAATTTCGGATATTAAATTTTGAAAATTTGAGATATTACAGGCATAGAAAATTATATTAATGAACAGTCTTTGATATATATTTACATAACAAGCCATTTTCATATATTTTTTTTCCGGCGCGACTGAGTTTTAACCCCCTTCTTGGCGCATTTTCAAAATATCGCCACATTTGCGCGCTTTTGCGTTTTGTCTTCCGGAGTTTCACTCCAGAAGACACCATTCAAAAGAACCCAATTTAAAGTGGCGATAATGAAAATAAATCAAAAATACATGTTTTAAAACATGGAAATTCAAAAGAATTTGAAACATCACACATAAAAAAACAAATAATCCACTTACCGACAAACTAGGTTTTTAACGGAGTTTGAGAGATCGCGACAATAAAAATAGAGCAAAAATACATACATTAACGCAGAATTTTAAAATATTGCAAAAATTAGGATGTAAAAAGCATGCATAGTGCGAAAAATTAAAACAAATCTCATTTACATACAAAATTATTTCATAAAATTTAAAATTCCAAAATCGGATGACCATAACCAAAAATTTAATTTACAGAGCTTTTAGAAAAAAAAATTCTTTCTCAGGGGGGCTCTGCCCCCTGAACCCACCAGTCGCATTTTTCTTTAAAACATGTATAATATTTAAACATTCAAAACAGTTCTGTTCAAAACAGTTCTGCAAGAAACAAAGAAATTGTACACATACCTTTTTTTAAAACAAAACCAGTCTTTTTTAAAATAAATAAAGAAATCAATAATAGATTTTCTAAAGAAATATATTAAGTTTTGAATGCAAACGGTCATTTTCATTTATATTTAATATGTAATTACTCTACCAACTCTCATCGTAACCCAACGGTCTAATAACACACAAGAAATTTAATTAACTTCAAGGCGCCAGAATTAAAATTCTACAGTTTCTCCTCTCTCGTCCAATAATAAAGCTAGAAAAGAAAGAACGAACAGAGCATGCGCCGCAAGCTCCCGCAAATGAGGGAGAAATCGCTTCTTCACTCCGAGGGTAGCCGAGCAGAGCGACAGCGAAAAGTAAAGTAAAGCAAGGCGTGGCGTAGTTATCGCGCGCAGAAAAAACTCCGCCAAGAAGTGGGTTAAAACTCAGTTTACCTTTTTTTCCATATCCGAATGTCATATCAAGCTCTTTATAAAAGTAAATATCCACTCATGAACGAGAATGTAACTGCAGTTTTGGTTTACTTTCAGTTTACCTACTTCTGCGAATAGTCATCTTGATCTATCAAAACAAAACTTGGTACCAATATTGGTTTGTAAAAAACAAAATTTTGGAAAGTATACACCAAACGTGCGAAATAAGGAGAGTCCGTACTATAACTAGTTTTATAAACATTCAAATCTTAGAGCAATATCTGTTACACTCTTATGCAACAAGTTATAAATTGTATGCCAAGCGTAGAAAACGAGATGAATTTGTACTATAAGGAATTTTTAGAAATATTCAGATCTTGGTGTAATAGTATGCAGTACTTCGGATAGAGTAGTCAATATTACTGGTGTACCCAGTAAATACTAACTGTTTTCTACTATACAAGAAATAACTTGTAGTAAACTTCAGCAACGTATGTCAACTTTATAAAATCGAAATACTAGCTTAGTGTAATTAAAACGCGCCCCAAACAATGTTTTCACCTATATGATTACGTAATGAAATAGTCTTGTGTGGCTCTGTAAATGAATAACAAATGTTTTTTGCACAATAGATTGTACAGAATGTATAATGTAGTATATACTTCACAGATGTTTATTAATTTTATTATGTTTGAAAGAGTGTAAAATCATTAAAATGCACTTGAAATTATTTTTTCCCGTTGCCATAATGTAACGGAATACTTTTGATTATTCCTATAATTAAACTGTACATCCAATCTTCGTAAAATTTGAAATGACTCGACAAAATTATGCAACAATTACATATTTTAAATTTCAAAGATTCAGTTAGGTAGTTTTTTCTATGTTATATGCGGACGGACAGATGGACAGACAGGCGGACGGACAGTCTAAACGACGACTATTAGGTGCTACGTATTTACATAATTACGAACGCATCTAAAAATGAACGAATACCAAATTTATTACGATTATAGATATTAATTAAGTAATACGGAAATGTTATGACTCCATCCTAAATAAGATGGAATTAATATAGTAACCTAGAATAACTAACTGTCATGGGATAATTTAACTATGATGGAATTCATTAGAATGAAGAAAACATTTATTAATATCTTTGTAAATTTTGATTCGATTTCCCTAAAACTTGAAATAACTCTACAAAATTCTGCGAGTATTATGTATATTAAAACTCAAAGTATTCTGTTGGTTAGTTTTTGGACCATCGCGTGCAGGCTTATAGCTAGATAGGCTGGATTTGAACTAAATACATCTGTGGGAGAAGTTTGATCGTACAGTATTATACTATCTTTAAACATCTTAACTTAAGATATAAAACAGCACTCAGTAAATAATCGAGGTGGGCGAATTTTTACACACAAACATATTTAATAAAACTGACGGCACTACAGACGACATATACACATATTGTAAACACAGAACAATTATCTGGAACGTAGATACATTATGTTCCTTACATAATTCCATGGAATAGACAAGGGGCGCCATCTACCGTTTAACCTGAAAAGTAAAAGTATAAAATACCACAGCTCTTCCCCACTTAGTAATGAAGTCGGTCAGGAGCTCTTCGATGTCTTCTGGACTTTCTAAGTACCTGTGGAGAAGAAGAAGAATTAGTTTTTACATGTTCAGGAGCATCAACTGTAGCACTAGTAGGAACCGACGGTTTTGGGAGAATGTTATCCGAACTAGTTGAACTAGAACTCGAAGAATCAGGATTATGAAAGTCAGTTGGAGTAGGATCTGGAGCAACTGGAACATGAGAATCAATTGGTGGCGAATCTGTGAAACTTGACTGTAAGGGTGGAAAATCATCTTGCTTCACTTTTGCATTTTCGCTTCTCAAATTTTCTGTGACATTTTCTTCTGAATTTGGATCATTAGTTAAAGAAATATCTTCCCCTACATTAGCTATTTGATCCACATGCCTTTTCCAAATATTTGAACCAACTTGAACTCTGTAATGTAATTTTCCTTCTCTTGCTACGATTCGACCAATTTTCCATTTGGCTTCTGGAGTATAATTTCTTACAGCTACTTTCTGGTTGATTTCAAATTCTTTTACTTTAACTTTAGATTTCCTTGCAGTTTGCTTTTCATGAACAAAATTTGCAACATTCGGCACGATCAAATCTATGTTTGTTCTTATGTGACGCTTTAGAAATAAAGATGCAGGACTTTCCCCCGTTGTAACATGTGGCATCTTCCTGTACTGCATAAGAAAGTTATTCAGCTTCATTTGTAAAGTACCTGGTTCAGACGCTAAGGCTTTTAATCCACGTTTGACCGTTTGCACATATTTCTCAGCCTGTCCATTTGGATGGTACGGTGCACTAAACTTATGTTTTACACCATGACTTTTTAAGAATATTTCAAATTCTTCAGATGTAAACTGCCTAGCATTATCTGATACCAAAGAAATAGGAAAACCGTATCGTGCAAAGAGAGAAGAAAGACAAATAATTGTATTTTCTGAAGTTGTACTAGGAACTATAAATACTTCTGGCCATTTACTATAAGCATCAACCACTAACAAAAGCATTTTACCGTTAACAGGGCCAAAATAATCAATATGAATTCTCTGCCATGGAGCAGTAGGCCATTCCCAATGATGTGTATCAACTTTGGGAGGGTTATTTTTCAAATTTACACAAATAGAGCAATTTCTTGCAATATCTTCAATATCATGGTCTATTCCTGGCCACCATACAAAACTACGGGCTAAAGATTTCATTTTCACTATACCAAAATGACCAAAATGTAATTCCTTTAATATTTGTTGTCGATGAATTTCTGGGATAACTACCCTACAACCTTTTAAAATACAACCATGCTGAAGAGTAAATTCTTCTTGTTTACCACCAAAAAGTAAATTCTTAGGAATTTCTGAACCAGAAATGAGGTGATGAAAAATTTGTCGCAAAAGAGGATCGGTTTTTGTAGCTGAAGCAATAGATTTAGCATTTAAAGGTAAAACAGAAAGCTGATTTATCTGAATGATTTCCGATTCATCAAGTCCCTCATTTGAATTATATTCGTGGGGTAAATCTTCACTACGTAATGGAAGACGTGAGAGTGCATCGACATTACCGTGTTCAGTAGTTTTCTTATAGCGAATGTCATACTGGAACGTTTGTAAATATATGGCATATCTTTGCATTCTAGCAGCTGATAAAACAGGAATACTTTTAGAAGGTGAAAAAATTGAAACTAATGGTTTACTATCAGTAAACAAAGTGAATCTGTTACCGTACAAATATTGAAAAAATTTCTTAACACCAAATATTATTGCTAATGCCTCCTTATCTACTTGACTATACCGTTTTTCGGCATTATTCAAGGTTCTGGATACAAATCCAATAGGCTTTTCAGTCTTGTCTGGCATCACATGCGAAAGAACTGCAGAGATACCATATGGAGAAGCATCCGTAGCTAAGATTAAAGGTAATTTCGGATTGAAATGCGTCAGCACTCTGTCCGAAGTAATTTCTCTTTTTATTTTTTTAAACGCTTGATCACATTTGTAAGACCAGTTGAATTTCACATTCTTTTTAAGCAAATTATTCACGGGATGTGCAATTGTCGATAAATTCGGTACAAATTTTGCATAATAATTTACAAGACCAAGAAATGCTTTTACCTGGGAAACATTTTCTGGCTTAGGGGCATTTACAATTGCTTCTATTTTATCTGGTGTTTTATGAATACCATGTTTATCCGCTTTATACCCACAATAAGTAATTTCATCTGCCATGAAGAATGATTTTTCCTTATTTATCCGAATATTATAATTTCTCAACCTTTCTAATACTTGCTTTAACCTTTGTAAATGAATTTCATCTGTTTCCCCAGTTATTCCTATATCATCAATAAAGATTGTAATTCCCTCAATTCCACTTAAAATTTGTTCGATTTTTCTTTGCCATATAGCAGGAGAACTACTAAGACCCATTGGTAATTTAAGAAACTGAAATAATCCTTTAGGTGTATTAATGGTTAATAATTCCTGGGATTCCTCATCAACGGGCAATTGGAGGTATGCTTGATTTAAATCAATTTTTGTAAAATGAACACCACCACTTAAAGTAGCTAACATATCCTCTATTTTAGGCAAGGGATATTTTTCTACTTTCAGATATTTATTTAATGTGACTTTAAAGTCTCCGCATAAGCGTATTTTACCATTAGATTTTACCACTGGAACAATCGGGGTTGCCCACTTGCTATTTGTAACTGGTTTAATTATACCTGCTTCTTCTAATCTTTGTAATTCCTCATTGAGTGCAGCACGTAGTGCATAAGTAACAGTCCTAGCTTTACAAAATATGGGTGTAGCATCCTTTTCAAGGTAAAGCTCTGCCTTTAACCCTTTAATTTCCCCTACTTTATCAGAAAACAAATCAGAAAAATCATTTAACAATTCTTGTAATTTATCCGAATAATTTACAGTCTCATTAACATAAACAGATCTTAAATTATGTGGAAAAATATCGAATGCAGAGGCCCAATCTCGGCCAAATAATAATGGAAAAGTATCTTCTTTTATCAAATATAATTTTAACTTTTCTGTTTTATTTTCATAAGTAACATTTACTTCAACATAACCTACAGGTTTAAAAATTTCACCAGTTGCAGTTTTTAACTGAACATCTGGAGGAAATATTTTATAATCAGGAAAAATTCTGCGAAATCTTTTTAAAGGAACAGCAGAAATTCCCGAACCTGTGTCCAACTCCATGTCAGCTCGTGCTTTATTTTCAATTAACACAGATAATTTAATAGAATTTGCACCTGTATTTTTTATAGTTAATACATTTACTGTATCTACCGAATTTACGTGTTTTTGGAAAGTTTTACTTCTACAAACCTTTCCAATATGGCCTTTTTTCTTACATATTTTACAAGTAGCATTAATAAATCTACATGAATTGGCTAGATGAGAAGTATTTCCACATCTATAACATTTTAATTTACTTTTATTTGCTTCAGGAATTGTATTATTTACATGATTGTTGACATTTGACTTCTGACAATCATTAGAAAATTTCTTTGGGTGTACAGTCTTTGAACTCGAAATTTTATTAATACTGAAATTTTTATTTTTAATTTCAGAAATTTCAATATCTACATTGTGTAAGGATAACGCTTTTTCAACTGCTTTCTCAAAAGTTAAATCCTCTACTTGCGTAATCAATTTATTTTGAATGCTTTCGCTTTTCAAACCGCGTAAAAATTGTTCCAATAAATTTTCATTTAATGTATCACCCGTAAAACAACAAAAAGTTGTATTTTTCTTTAATCGAGCAGCAAAATCTTGAACTGATTCCGACTCATTTTGGTAACACTTACGAAATTTTATTCTTTCAATAAATTTGTTGGGGGCGGGGCTTAGATGCTTTATCAATATGTCAACAATATCAGAATATTTTAATGTTTCACATTGTTTAGGGAAACATAAATTACTCAGTAAATTGTAAAGCTTAGGACCCATGCAAGATAAAAGGGCCGCAACTTTTTTTTCCTCTTTTAATTCATTCAGAATAAAATTCTGCTCCAGGCGTTTAATATAAGCCTGAAATGTTTCGACTTTATCATCAAATTCTTTAAATGAGAACATCGTATTTTTTATGCAACAAGACAGGAAAAAAAAAGTACTTTAAAATTCAATGTACTTACCACCCCCTTGTTTTATAGATGCTGATATATTCTGGAAAGCCGCTGTTACCTTGAATAGTCGTCGAACTCAAAAACGAAAGAAGGAGCCATTTCTATTTGGCGCGCCGTTATTCCTTTAAAATTTTTACGGTAGAAAATTTTAACATCTCGTCGCCATTATACTATCTTTAAACATCTTAACTTAAGATATAAAACAGCACTCAGTAAATAATCGAGGTGGGCGAATTTTTACACACAAACATATTTAATAAAACTGACGGCACTACAGACGACATATACACATATTGTAAACACAGAACAATTATCTGGAACGTAGATACATTATGTTCCTTACATAATTCCATGGAATAGACAAGGGGCGCCATCTACCGTTTAACCTGAAAAGTAAAAGTATAAAATACCACAGTATGATGCTAAAATTATTCAAATAACGCTACCCGTTAAACAGAAGATCCTAAAAATGGTCTGTCATTGAATGTTATGAATATATGGGTACTGTTCAGTGTCTGTGTGCATTTGTGTAAGCATGGCATGCAAATTAAAAGAGTTGTTAACATTTCTGTGAAAAAATACAAAAATCAATTTCATGTCATTTATAACACTTTCTTGTCATCAAACAGAATAGAAAAACATTTTACTTCAATAAAAACAAGAATATCTGATGAAGTATGGGCATTTGTATGAAGTTATTTATAAGAAATTATGACAAAACTTAGAATTTTTTGCGTAACATTTCTTTTGTTTTCCGTTATTACCCCAAATAAATATGGTACTATATTCAACACATGAAAACTTTTTAACTTTACACCCATGTTGTGTAGCTGTACAGAATAATATAGTGAAATGTTATTTCTAATACTGTGTAAGGTTACAAATAAATTAGTATTAACATGAACAAAAGTGTTGCGTAACATTGCACACATATGATGTGCAACTACACAGACAAATATGATGAAAATGTACACCTAATAATGTGTAACCTTTCAGGAAAGTGTGATGAAAACTTACTCCTACTTTAGATGTGTAACCTTACACACAATTATTGTGAAAGCTTACAGAATATTTTGCTGTAAACTTAGACAGAAATTTGTGAAAAATTCCACACTATTATAGTCGAACCTTACCCAAGAGCTGTGTAATATTACACCATTTATGTAAGTTAAATACAACCATAAGATAGGAGGCAGAAATGCTGCCTCAAATTTTATTGAGTAACTTTACACCAAATGTTTTATAGAGCACGAAACTCTTAAAAATATGTAGAACCAAATTTCTTTAGATTAAATATAAATTTGACTCAATGACCACGCGTTGTGAGACTGTCATAAGGACTTAGGATATGCTACTAATTATTGAACTCAGACTCATTACTACATTTGATTATTATAATTTTAAAACATTTTTTTATTAAAATGACAAATTACTTTTTATTTATACTTTTTATGATTTGGGGAGGGGGGGGGGTCAAGTTATTCTTTAGTAACTGGTAGTTAATTTATTAAAATTCCTTAAAACATTGAACATTGTTAATCATAAAAAATATATTGATTTTTCATTTATTTATTTTTTTTAACAAAATCAATTATTATTTTTGCCAAAATACTTTTGAGCGCTACTGTATATACATTTTCATTAAATGAAGATAGTGCTGAAAAAATTTATTTGAAACTACATTTCTTTTCTTTCAACACGACAGTGTACAAATTGTAATTTTGCGATGTCTATAGATGTTAATCAATTTTTATAAAAGTGAAATTTATTACTTAGATCATTGCCATACGGCCATTTCATTATCGTGAAATCATGATGTCAGCAATACTTGCGCACGTGTTTTTGCTTTACAATATCTTTTCCTCTAAACCTTTTGTATCACCGCGTTGCAGATGTGCAATATACCCGAAATTCATTAGAATAGAGAATCAATAATATAAGAAAATGTTTCCAAACGAAGCTAGTAATTGAGGTTTCTGTTAACTAAAACGGATTTTCCTTTCATTTTGGTTTTTCACGTCGAATCATTTACCACTTTAACCACATAACTGATCAATATTTTTGAAAAAAAAAAACTTTCAAATAATGCTCTTTTAGAATTTTTTTTTTCTTTTACTAGCAATTTTTTTAAACAGAAATTTGTGCTTTGTTGAATCAGAAAAATGCTAGGATTAAATAATTCAAAATTTGCAACAAAATATATATATATATATATTGGTGAGAATAATAAATCATCATTGGAATATGATGTCCGTACGTAGTACCGGTAAATTATGATTCGCAAAAATACATTGCCCATATGACGTACGAGCTAATAAGGGAAGTTAAAAAAAAGTAGATCTTAGAATTTATACGCAGTGACATTTATTAATATTTAATATAATAATAAAGAAGTACATGATTAATTTTACGCAAAAGTACTCATTTTCTGTTGTAAAAAGCAATTTTTCTACTCCCCCCCCCTTTTTTTTTGTTTACGCATGGAAACCCAATGGGATTATTCATTCATTTAACTTTTTTTTCCTTTTGAGTGACTATTTCACCCCTAAATTGGAACCAAAAGTGTTCTGGTACAACACCTAAAACATTAGTTTAGGGCATTTTTATTTTAGATTAACGGTGCAAATAAAATGCTTAAGGTTAAAACAAAAAATAAGCATGTGCAATATTAACCATACGAATAAATGTTTTATTTTCAAGTAGAAGTTCCCTCATAAATCTCAAAATATATAAATTAAATTAATACTGTATCATTATATAACAGGTTTGTACATTGCTTTAACATTTCAGAGCTATTGTATAAGGTGTTTTTTAAGTTAAAGTTGAGTAATACAAATCCAGTGGAATAAATTGGTAAAAGGCGAAATCCCATAAAGTGATTTTTGTGGCCGAGAGGTTCTGACCTCTCAACTGGTAGATGGCAAGTGCTGGGTTCGAACCCAATCGCAGCTGTCGGCCTAACCTTTCGGAGTTTTCGTAGTTTTCTTCGAACCTTGCGTAAATACAGGTTAGGTTCCCTCAGAAAGGCCCCCACGAAGGGCACTGCCCCCTGGTCATATATCGCTAGTGTAGATAATCGGACCACAAAAATAAACCAAACCAAACCATAAAGTGATTTATTTCCCATAATAACTTCCGTATATGCAAATGGGGGGGGGGGAAGGGACATCATCCTACATTTTGCAAGGTAACTTTTTTTGTACATTTTTCCTTAATTAATAAAACTGTATGTGGTGTGTAACGTCGTATGTTTCATGACTACGTACATGGAAATATATACTTGTACACTCACGCTCACGAAAACATATAAGAGAAATATTAATTGCATTTTTAATTTTCCTCAAAACATTTAATTTAACAGTTAGACACAAAACAATTTACTTAAAACTGTACAACACTGTTGCATGTTTTTCTATTTACAAATCGATCATGCTGAAACATTTTATACACAAAGTTTATACACATTATATACACTTATTTATTTAAAATTTTAACTGCTGAACAAAACGGGTAATATCACATCAATAGATAATATAATTTGATGAACTGTTTCACTCTTACACGATAAAAAAATATTTCATTTAAAGTATGAAAGCTGTTTTAAGAAACATTTCGTATTTAATTTTTCACAATTCCACGTAATTTTCAGTGGACAATTGAAAATAATGCCTAAATTTTAGTTAATTAAATATCGAAATTAAGATTTAAAAAATATAACGCTCTGATACAGCTCTAACACTAATTACAGAGAATTTCAATAAAATGAGGGAAATTTTTATTTATATTTTTAAAAGAATTTCAAAAAATGTATTACCATTTTCCGAGAAATTAATTTTAATGAGAATTGCAATTAGCGAGCTTTTTTTTTTATCAACAAACCGATTTTAATAAATATATTTAAACTAAAGTCTAGTCTAACTTTATAAATTGTACTAAAAAATGTTTTCTGATCAAATGCAATCTTTTGAAATATTAGTGTTTGAGATAAATTTTGACACTATGCGTGGTATGCAAAAAAAAAAGCTAATTACTTTGAAAAAAACTTTTACATATATTTTCTTTCTAGCAAATTAAAAGAAAGAATAATCATTAAAAAATTAGATTTAAGAGTTTTATCAATAAAATTAAAAGTGGAGAATGTATCTCAAATTAAAAGTAAAATTTGTGAGATTTTTTTTTGACTGTTTTTATATATACAAACACACAAACATATATAAATATACATTCTAAAATAAAACACATGGGAATGTATTGATACAATGCCATCTATAAGATCTTACTATAGTGTCTGCAAATTTTCCAAGAAAAACTTAATCTTTTAAAGGTAGTTGGGATGCAATTTCGATATATATTTCCTACAATATAACATTGTTACTGGTTTTTGATATTAGAATTTCTTTTATTCAGAAATAATTGGGACACCAAGAAGTACTTAAAGTCATGAAATATTTTATCATTCCCAGATTAAATAAAAAGAGAGCTGCATTAGTGTACTTCACTCATTTGATGTTTCTTTATGGCTCAAAATATCAGAAATAAAAAATAAATAATGAAATTCAAGTACATAGTACGTAAAAAAAATGCAGATAGAAAAGTTTCAAACGCTATAAAATCAATTGTATGCTTACAAAGAGAAAAAAAAGAAACATTTTTTGATGAGACATGTCTTTTAAAACGATACACGAATCTTTATGTGGCAATATTTGAAAGCAGAAAGGTTCTTTTTCTTATTGTGAAAATAAATTGATTTTTAAGCATTTTTTATTGTCTGCATATTTTTATAAATACGACACAGGCATTTGCTTTTATATCTTTTAAGAGTTTCAATTTTTTGTGTATCTCTCACACGCTATGAGGTTTTACAATTCCTAAACAAATATAGAGCGATTATAACAACGGTTGTTGGACATAAAAACAGTTATATGCTTTTGTACACTTGCCTTTAAGTTTTAAAACATATGGTATTATTAAAAGATTGAATAAAATAAACTAAGATAGACTTGAATACCTTTAAAAAATTAAAATTTATGTACAAAAAAAATGTTAATAAACATTTAAAAATACAAAAAGGAGATGTTTCACCAAACTACTCGCAAGGCATTATTTCAGATATCTACTGCATAGCAAACAGCGGAACAAATCAAAAACAGTTACAGTGAGTATTTTTTTTTAATTAGATAATATTTACTAGTGATAGAAAGAACCTCATTCAGAGATGGGATAGCAAATATGTAAACCAGCCTTCGAGGAACAATCTACCGAGATAAATGTTACAACCCAATTTTAAAATACTGGCGTTAGCAAACTACTTTTAAATATAGGCGTTAAATGTATGTGCATATTTATACGGTATTATCTTTCTTTTCCATCATGTTGATTCTTAATTTCAATAACTAAACATACATTTAAATTAATCAGACTGATTTTTTAATCAATATGTAAATATCCTGATATGGTTAAAACTCATATTTAATTGACACAAGTTAATACACAAAATCCCTTTTAAACCACCTTTGAAACTACGATTTATGTATATATCTTTGCATACTTTTATTTTTGTACATCCGTACAAACAATATTCCTGAAATGTTCGCCTATCCGATATATGTCGTCTATAAACATTATCCTGTTATTATAATCCTGGTAATGTAATGAGGAAAATTATAACAAAGAGATGTTCCCGATATGAGGGAAAAAATATCCAACACCGTTGCAATCAAAACTATATTAAAATGACTTCTATTAATTCTTCGAAGTTTGCCTTTTTTTATTATCACAAAGACAATATCTTAAAGAATAATACAATATACACTGGTGTCCAAAAGTTAAGCATAATTGGTAATTAAGTAATTATTTTTAAGTAATGAAAGAAATATGAATCGGAATGTGCTGAAACTCAAGGTGTGTAAACAAAATAGTACGCGTCACATATTTTCGCGAAGAGTTTTCCCCGAAATCGAACAGGGGACCGTCAACAAATTGAAAAAGAACGAAGATCTTTTGGATAACCCTGTCAAAACTAATGTAGCAAAAGCGTTCAAACTGCACATTATGATTAATTGGCTTATTGTAATGTACTGTGTTAATTTTTACAAGGATAGCATGTATACTCGTAGAGAAATTAAGGTTTTTATAAAAACAGTCCTAAATTTTTCCAAGTTTTTTGCTTATAATTTGCAGAGTTCTTATTATAAAATAATGTTCTTTTCTGAAAATATGACAAACATCATTGTACACAATACCCTGTCATCAGAATTTAAAAATAATAAAAATTGTATGAAAAATGAGTATGTTTAGTAAATAATTTTTCATTGCGCATGCGTCAACGATATCAAAATGTCATTTGCATATTGTGTTAGCTAAATGTATAGAGCAACTTCTGTAAAAGTTTCAAAAACATAGCTTGAAAATTCTGAAAATGGGAGCCTATAGAATCAACTCAAAATCCTTTATTCCCTAAATGAAGCAAAAAGATGAGGGGCTATATCCATATTCCATTGTTTAGTGCCTACACAATATTGCACGTACAACTATATTTAGGTAAAACCCCTGATTTTTTTGCTTCTTTTAGGAATAATGGATTTTGAGTTAATTCTATAGGCTCCCATTTTCAGAATTTTCAAGCTATGTTTTTGAAACTTTTACAGAAGTTGCTCTATACATTTAACTAACACAATATGCAAATAACATTTTGATATCGTTGACGCATGCGCAATGAAAAAATATTTACTAAACATACTCATTTTTCATACAATTTTTATTATTTTTAAATTCTGATGACAGGGTATTGTGTACAATGATGTTTGTCATATTTTCAGAAAAGAACATTATTTTATAATAAGAACTCTGCAAATTATAAGCAAAAAACTTGGAAAAATTTAGGACTGTTTTTATAAAAACCTTAATTTCTCTACGAGTATGCATGCTATCCTTGTAAAAATTAACACAGTACATTACAATAAGCCAATTAATCATAATGTGCAGTTTGAACGCTTTTGCTACATTAGTTTTGACAGGGTTATCCAAAAGATCTTCGTTCTTTTTCAATTTGTTGACGGTCCCCTGCTCGATTTCGGGGAAAACTCTTCGCGAAAATATGTGACGCTTACTATTTTGCTTACACACCTGAAGTTTCAGCACATTCCGATTCATATTTCTTTCATTACTTAAAAATAATTACTTAATTACCAATTATGCTTAACTTTTGGACACCAGTGTACTTATTTTAACTATATTTACATTTCTCTTGATCTTTTAAGTTGAGATAATACCAAAGTATTTATCATCCTAACTGAAGTCACATGTAAGATTTTTGTTATTGAAGTTCAAAAATTTCCAAATTAATAAAATGTGTTTTATCGTTTTATCAGATTTATATCGATTTTTCAGGGCACCAAAATAACTGATGAAAACGATAAACAAAGTATGATTGAGATTTTTCATTTATGGTACTGCCATCCTTACGCTACTGATTAAACATCTTTTGAAATATTGCTGAAGTAATATTTCTTTCTTTCTTCATCTGTTCCGAAAGAATGTTTGACTAACAACAATGTTTGTGTTGAGAAAAACTCTTTACAAATATCACTAATTGTAATTTTATAATGCTTTAAACCTTATATATTTTAATTGTATGAAGAAAAAAATGGATCTTTTTTCTGAAACGTATTTTTATTACTTGAATATCATAATAGGTTGGAAAAGGAAATATAACTTTCAAAATATTGAGATAGTTTGACAAAAGAGATTAAAGTGCTTTCTCTGAGCCTACAATAATCTCTTAGCTATTTATTTAACTTTTCGGATGAAATAAAACTTTAGTAATGAATAATTTTCTATTATTGATGTAACATTTCAGTATACATATATAACTGTGAAATTGGATATTTTTTGAAAACTGAGTCCAACAATCGTGGTGAAGAAACTATCTCTGAATATAAAAATTTAAATTATTTATATGTGCTTCATTGTTAAAACATTTTAGTTTTTTCTGCTTATTCTAAATGTCGAAATTCGTAATAATTTATGTTTTAAATAAAAAAAACTCAGTTTCTTGAAAAGATTTAGTATAATTACTGTAAAAGAAATAATTGGGAGATTTTTAAATTGTTGATTTTTATATTACAGTTGTTTACATTAAAGATAAAATATGATTACATTTTAATGAATCACTAATGAACATCCGCAAAATAAGATTTCAAAAATCAATTTTATTAATCGAAGTAATAAAGAGATAATTGTTTTTTATATTCTTCTAGTATTAATAAAAAAAACTCTTGTTATTGAATACTAAAATAATATGCAAAATCTACCAATCTTTTCAATTTATTCTGTGTATATAGTATTCAAAATCTAAAAAAAATAATTTTGCAAGAAAAAAATATATATTTAGTTTACCAATTTTTGATTTACTTTTTATTATCATTTTAATAATTATTTTTAACGTTTAATGCTGCCGGTGACTCATTTTCCGAATTTATCTCCATAATGTCAAGTCTATGGGCGTTTGATGCATTTTTATATTCTAAATATGTCTTCAGAAAATTAATATTTTTAACTTCTTTTTTCAGTATTCACTTTTTAAAGGATGTACCTTTTATTAGTTCTCAAAATATTTCTAAAATCTATTATTTTAAATTATTTTTAAACTTTTCTTCACGTACATTACGAAATCATAATTGTATTAAAAAATCACTGGTGACATTTCCCGGTTTGGACATTAAAATTAATCATTTGCAGACTTCTAACGGTGCTCCGGATTGAGTAAAAGCTACAGAGGGCCATAAATTGATATATTTTTACAATATAAATTTAGTATGTATACATATACGGAGTGTCGTAAAGATTCAATTTCAGGCAACTAATTTTACATTCTATTCGCACCAGTATTTTTAGAAAATACATTTCGTATAATATTTCAGTTGAAAATGCTCTCAAAGCGTATATTAAATATATTTCTTTTCAATTTATCGTGCGAGGTAGCATTAAAAAATATTCACCTGTAATTGAAATTTTACTATACCACCAGGTATACGATTATATGTATATATATATATATGTGTGTGTGTGTGTGTGTGTGTGTGTGTGTGTTGTTGTGACATAGAGTGCCAGAAAAAAATCGTAGCACACGTTGTTTTAGTAAAAAGAACGAAAGATTTCCCAGTTCAACACAGGATTCGTAACAAGCGAAAAAAAAAAAAAAAAAAAAAAAAAAAAAAAAAAAAAAAAAAAATGTAGACTTCATAGAAAACTAAACATTTGCATCGCCGCAATATTTTATTTAAATGCATTCATATGGAGAGGAAAATGCTCTAATTTGTCCGGTGAAATACATCTAACTGCAAAAATAAACATTCTGTTCGGACACTGCATCACATTCTGTACCACTTGTCAAATGCCCAACCATCGACTCCGAACAAATGTTCCATCAAAGAGAGAATTTGTCCTAGCTTTCCGGCATCTCACTCAAAACCTAATAATAAATTTATCTCTGGGCTTCCTCGCTTAAGGAAAAAATAACTTTTATAACATTCGACAATCTCAGCCGCGATCTCTGGGTGAAACCAATTTTCTTTGTGCTTTTGAAAAAAAAAATTGTCTTTTTTTTTAGGATCACTAAATAACAATAATATTGGTTAAATATGTGTTTAAGCTGTACAAAATTATCATCCGCACAGAAAAAAAAAATTACACTTAAAATAAAACTTTCTAAAATCATATCTAGCATAAAAAATGTAACCTCTGTTACCAGACAGTATTTGCTTAATTTATGAGAGAAATACTTTAACGAAAAATATAATTTTTATATTTTACCTTTAGTTCCTTTATCCTTTTTTTACCTTTTATCCTTTAGTTCAAAACAATACTTATAGAAAGGTGAATAATAAATAATAAAATTTAATCATCATTACATGCGTAATTTTATCTCGTTTAAAAAAAAAAAAAAAAAAAAAAAAACTACGTTAAAGTTCATAATTATCACTTATTTTACTTTTAAAAAGAATTTTTTTGTAATTGATTTTAAAGTAGATAAGATATTCTTTGTTTTAAATACATTTAGTTTATTATCGGCTTACAATTATTAAATAAAATGGAAAAATTCATATAACAGAGGTTACAAAAATTTATAAGATGTAAACAATCTGACTTTTCAGCGACTAACAAAGACATATTGAATAAATATGTCAATTTTATTTTCTAAAGAGATTTCCACAAATTTTTAATGCCGCAATTATTTTTCAAATACTTCAACAGTGTGAAGAAACTAAAATAATCTGTTTCCTTTCTGTACTACAGTTGGTATAGGCAATTTTATTGGGTCTGTTCGAACTGTATGTATGCAATATCATTGTCATCTAATCTAAAAACAGATAATGTATCATCGCAAGCATTCAAAAACACAACTTGCACTTCATCAACTTCTTCTAAATCACCTTGTGTAACAGCTATGTAGTAATATTTCTTTTTTCTCTTTTTTTCAGTTACGAATTCTAATAGTATGTTTGGAATTTCTTTGTATATTTAATGGAAAAAAAATCTTAAAGTTTTGGACATGAAAACCACCTGCATTTTCCGTTTCACCCCTCTTCATATAAACAAAATTTAGCATCGGGCGACGAGTATACAGTGGAATCGAATGCCTCTGAAACTATGATTGTATTTAAATGATTATTAACTTATTTAAGAATCGAAAGTAATTAAAATTCGTATGTCTTCCACAGGCGATAATTTCACAAAAAAGAAAAGAAATTAATTTATTGATACGTAATAAATATATAACACGAAGAAAAAAATAAAAAGAATGATCGTCTGAACAAGTATGCTTTTTTTGGAATAAATTTAATGATATTTTTAAAAAGGGTTGATAAAAACAGGGGGAAAGTGAGTTTTATTCGAGATTTTAAAAAATACAGTTTATTTGAAAATATTTTTAATTTAGAGTCATTTTTTTAGTTTTACGTGAATTGAAATAAATATTTTTAAGTGGATTTAAGATTTTATATCGTTTCTATAAAGATTAACAGATTAGAACTAATAATAGGATTATAATTTATTAAACCGTAATAAATATCGAATATACTTAAAGGAAATTAATCAAGTACAAGGTTAATTTTGGCGGAAAAAAATAGATTTTGTAATATATATATATATAACTCTTAAATGGAATACAATTTACCACATTAAATATGTGTATAGATTATGTGTGTGTATATGTGTGTGTATGAGCAAGTTTTACATGTTTCCTGCAGATTTCTATATATCTTCAGAATTTACAGAGTTTCATAAAATATTTGAGGCATTTAAGTTATTTGAAACAGAATAGGTAGATAACTTTTCGACCGCATAAATATGTTGCAAGTTTCAGAAAACATAATCTCTTTTATCCTCAAATACTTAAACCACAAAGCAGTACTTAAAATGGCAAAACATTTTATCATTTTATTATTTTCAGATTAAATAGAAGTAACGCAACATTATTTTACTTCATTTATTTTATGTTCCTATTACGCTGAAAATATCAGAGAGAAAAGCAGTGAAATTCAAGTGCGTAAAACATAAAGATAGTACATATAAAAAAAAGTTTGAAATGCTATAAATTCCATTTTATGTCTTTCAAAAAAAAAAAAAAAAACAGTTTTATTTGATGCGCAATTTGAAGAAAAAATCATCTTTATGCATTGTCAGTTTAATGCGGAAATGCTATTGTCATTTTTGGCGAAATTTAAATTGATTTTACATTTGGTTTCATTTATGCATTTTTTTAATGTTAAAGAAATTATATATATATATATATATATATATATATATATATATGTGACGATTTAAGGAGAACTCGAATTATTTCCACTGGTTAAAAAGAAACACACAGTCATGACAAGCGAGGGAAAAAACAAAATAAATAAATAAATGTAGAAGATCCAATAATTAGTCATGGGCTGCTGTAAATTCATTTATTAAATTCGTAATAATGAGGAAGGAAAAGCTCCTTTTGCCAAAATTCCATCATTATTTCAGCGAGCTGTCCTCATCGAAGAAGCAACCCAAGAAATCTTCTTTTTCATCTCGAGACTTCCACCTTTTTAAACTAAAAAGAAAGTTCTGGAACATTCTGTAACCTCAAACCATCATTCTTTTATGTAAACAGAATTCTTGTCCAGCTACGACATTATTTTCCACAAACGATAAATTTATTTAAAAAAAAATATATTATTTAACCAATTTATAATTGACTCAGAATTTTAAATATCTTAGGCAGACGATTTTTATAAATGATTAATTTTAAGAGAAAAAGAAAAGAAATGAATTTATTAATATGCACACATCAAAGGTTGACGTAGGAAAAATAAATAAATAGATAAAATAAAATAATGATATCTTTTGAAAGGTATGGTTTTGGAATAAATTTAATAAGACTTTCTTAAAAAGGGTTGATAAAAACATAGAAGAAATCAGTTTTATTTGGAATATAAAGAAATAAAGTTTTAATTAAGAATATTTTTAATTTAGAGCCATCTTTTTAAATTTACGCATACTGGAATAATGTTTTTTAAGGCAAATTAAGAATTTATATCGTCTGCATACAGATTAACAGATTAGATCTAGAAACAAGATTTTAATTTAATAATTTGAAGTAAGTACGGAATATTATTATAAGAAAATTAAGATAGTATAAAGGTTAGTTTTGGCGAAAAAATTTTAAATTTGTAATATTAATATATATACAGGGTGGTCATAAAAAAACTTTGCCGATATACAGAGCTCTAGCGGCCAGTTCGCTCAACCGATCTAAATGAAATTTCAGATATAGCTATTCAGAAGTATGAGCTCGAGATTCTGTGAACGACAACAAAATGGCGCTCACGGTTACGGTTATAGTTACAGAAACTCGAAAATTTCCAATGGCAACACCCTTTTTTTTATCGCAAAATGCTCAGCGCATGCGGAAATCCTAAAGAGCGTTGGAACCGTACGTGTATCGCAAGAAACGGGCATGTTATGCACGCATAAAAAACCGTTCTGCGAATCCTCCCCCCCATAAAAACAACTCGATTGGGGCACAAGGAGGAAATTTGCATATGACACGATTCAGTACACTAATCTCTGATTACAATACAGATCGGAGAAATTAAAACTTTTATTTTGATTACACATTTTCCACATGGGTGTCATCACAGGCAATTAATGGTGATGGCACCCATGTGGAAAAAGTGTAATCAAAATAAAAGTTTTAATTTCTCCGATCTGTATAGTAATCAGAGATTAGTGTACTGTCTGTGCGTCATATGCAAATTTCCTCCTTGCGCCCCAATCGAGTTTTTTCTATGGGGGAGAGGATTCGCAGAGCAGTTTTTTGTGCGTGCATAATATGCCCGTTTCTTGCGATACACAAACGGTTCCAACGCTCTTTAGGGTTTTCGCATGCGCTGAGCATTTTGCGATGAAAAAAATGGGTGTTGCCATTGGAAATTTTCGAGTTTCTGTAACTATAACCGTAACCGTGAGCGCCATTTTGTTGCCGTTCACAGAATCTCGAGCTCATACCTCTGAATAGCTATATCTGAAATTTCACTTCGATCGGTTGAGTGGACTGGCCGCTAGAGCTCCATATATCGGCAAAGTTTTTTTATGACCACCCTGTATATATATATATATATATATATATATATATATATATATATATATATATATATATATATATATATATATATATATATATATATATATATATATATATATATATATATATATATATATATATGTTTTTCCATTTACTTTTCTGTTTTTCAGTATCCTTTATCCGTGCATGTACGCTTCACGAATAAAATATAAAATAAAAAAATATATATATTACAATTGTACCATTGCATTTAAAGTAGGTTTGCTTTTATGAGAATGTAACATAATTACAAATAAAAATCACTATAACGTCTACTTAATTATCCAGGATTTTTAATATTTTTTACTATTTGAAACATGCTTTTGTCCTCAATAGAGAATGGGGAAATCTGAAGTATATCTGAATGTCTTCATTGGTTGAATTCCTTATTTTATTTTATTCGTTTTTTTATTGGTCTATGTTTAATGTCCAAAAATGGAATACTTCTGTTTTTTATTTTATTCGTTTTCTGATTGGTTCATGCTCAATGTCTAGAAATGAAGTACTTTTGTTGCCACGATGACAAAAAAAAAATATTAAAAACTACAAAAAAATCAATAACTAAATGACAAATTTAAATACAAGTTTTAAACAAGTTGGTTGTAAAAGTAAATTTTTTTCTGTATATAAGGGTGTAAAAATTATAAATATGCAATGTTTAGAAATTTAAAAACTTGCATTACCGAAAATTGTTAAACTGAAATTTCATTTAATATTTTTTTATATGGTATATATGTTATATAACTGCCTAAAAACAGTAATGAAACTCTGAATATCCAGGCGTATTAATATGACTCTGTAATAATGTAAGTTACGTTATGATCATTAAATGATGAACAAAAATGATGTTATTATTGTTTTTTAAATATAGAAATAATTTATAAGTCTAAAATATAGTCTTTGAAAATATTATTTTCCAAATAGTCGTTGTAATTTGTTAAATTACAATTGATACACCTCATGGGACACTTTGATACGACTGGGAAAATGGAGACAAAATAACACCAATGCATATTTTTCATAGAAAATAGTTAGCAAACATTTTATATTTATTTATAGAAATTCAAATCGCCCACAATTTATTTGTAAGCAATATTAAAGCAATCAAAATGCAATATATAATGAGATGATGTTCTGGCTGTTCCTTGTCTGATTGTTGGCATTGGTAACTTTGTCATATCTGGCACTTCAACCCCAGCATTATCTTTTTTGTTAGGAAAGGTGAAAAACACAAGGTTTTCTGTTTATAAATCGGTTTATAATGATCATAAACAGAAAATAAAGAATAATTATATTAAAAATTCTGTTTATAATATAATTATCCTGTGCTGTTCTGTAGCTTGTTCCTATTATTTGACATTTCTCATGTCGAAAATACTTTTTCCTCTGGAGAATCGATAAAAATTTGAGATTTTCCAGGCTGCCGTCCTTTTAATTTGTTAATTCTATTAGCACTAGATGTTGTGTATAAGTTCGTACTCCTTCTGTTTGCAAAAATACCATAAATTGTTCTAATTGAAAGAAATTAGAGCTATTTCACTTTTGAAAAACTAATATTATATATTTTTGGCAAAAAATGGTTGGATTAAGGAGTGTATGGTAAAAAAATAATAAAAGGTAATAAAAAATTGAACTAGAAAAGGATTTAGGTTGTATCAATGTTTCCCGACATAGACTGTATCAATGTGCTCAATACAGCCATTTTAAATAAAATGAGTCTCAAATCCAACATTTCATAATTTATCTCACAAGAAAGAATGAGGAACTGATAAAGAGCAGCTTTACTTGCCAGGAAGAGTATTCTTTTCCGTTGAAAATACGGGAACAGTTGTATGATACCATTTCAATTGTACAACTCAAATTTTCTTTTGACCTACAGAAACAATAAATCATCCGTACCATTTCATCAAACTACTGAATCATTCCAAGACTTTCTGTGTGTAGTTGAGTGCACTAGTATCACCTTTTGGAGCTGTTGTGAAACGTCCAGTAGTGACCCTGCGTGTAGTACAGGGGATGTATCAATGTGCCCTAGTTCCCCCTACTTGCAGGCAATTGGTATAAACTTCGCTTCACACACATATATATATATTTATTTGGAGATTAATTTACATGAAAATGGTTTCGCATCTCGATTTCGAAGAGATAAAATTGAAAGAATTAATGTTGATATTTTAGCCTGGAATTTTTTCTTTTTTTCGGTTACTTTTAATGTATTTCATGTTTAACATTGTATATTCATTTTAGCCTCTTTTGCATGGTTTGTATTTTAATTATTTTTACTAATGTTTATTAGTACACATTATTTTGTAATTTTACAGTACGAATCTACACAATTTCATAATTTGAATTTGTGCTAGTGTAGTCAATTTAAAAAAGCATCGCATTTTCTTTACTTGGCATAAATTACTATACTATTACTATTATTACATCTATATTCTTAACAAATTCGCTCAGACTAATCCATATGTGAAAAGTCCTAATATAATGTATATATTTTTTATTAGTTAAAGAGACGTTACAAGTAATACAAAAGAAAATTTTTTTTAGTTTATTACAATATTAAACTAGTTGGATGTGCCAATCCCAAAACTTTCTTCTATCTCATACGAACATTTTAATATTTTTAAAAAATAGTTACTCTTTTTAATGTTTTAATAATTTTAATTCAATATCATACGAACTTTGGTTTTCATCTTAAATTTCTGCTTCAATCAATCAATCGGAGTAAAAACGAATTTCCGTCTCTACACGAGCCGGTGAATAATAGATTGATAGGCAGATTTTTTTTTTTAATTCATGGAGGACCTATTTGCCTTACCAAAAAATAATTGCATACAAATATTTTAGTTCAGTTCTAGGACTAACTTCATACACTTTTAGGTGGTGCAATATTAAAAATGGCTATTGCAGCGCCCCTTCTGGCGAATTTTTTTTCAAATTCAGCGAGGACAAATTAGCCATAGTCATATAGTTACACAAAAATTTTGTTCAATTCGATGCATAACTTCATATACTTTTGACCGGTACAATATTGAAAATGGCACAAAAATCGCGATTGCAGTGCCCCCTTTCAGCGGAATTTTTTCAAATTCATGGAGGACCAACTAGCCATAATATACACTTACACAAAAAATTTGGTTCAATTCTATGCATAACGTCATATACTTTTGGCCGGTACAATTTTGAAAATGGCGCAAAAATCACGATTGTAGTGCCCCCTTCCGGCGGAATATTTCAAAACTGAAGGCGAACCAGCTTGCCACAGCCAGAAACATTCACAAAAAATGTGGTTCATTTTTATGCATAACTTCATACACTTTATGATGGTAGAATGGCGACATACATATACACACTCACACACACAGACAGACACACGGACAGACAGACATTTTGTAAAAACACATTTTTTGGAATCTCTGACCCCTAAAACGATTAAATCCATCGAAAAACGGAAGCTGAAAAAAATTTCGATTACAATACTTTCTTCTATTGAAGATAGAAGAAAGTAAAAATGCAAAAAGAAATCATTAGCATAGCCTAAATAATGTTATTAAGTAATCGAATGTCGTTCTCGAAAAAAATACAGAATGTAATTAAAAGGGAATAATAAAAAAATTTTATGGTTGTGTACATTAGACGTAAATTTCAATTAAAATTTAATGGATCATTAATAAGGGGCCCCACAGGTATCTTTAAAATTTCATTTTTTCAATATTATTTTTCGAACTAATTAACGAGTAATTTTATTTGCTTATTTGATTAGCTTTTGATTGATCAAAGCATTTTCTTCTACTATTGAACCCTGTAGCAATACACATCTGGCCTTTCCTTTTCTCAAATATTAGATAATTTTTATGTAACACAAAGTATAAAAAAAAAATAGTTCACATTGTATATTTTTATTTAAAATATTACTGAATTTAGCAGAATATTTCTTTTAATTTTATGAAAGTTTTAATTGATAAATTTTGTGAATGTATACTAACTGACCCGCCTGGCGTTGTCCAGATCCATGATAATATTTTTAAATGAATTTGTATAATATTACATCTGCTGTGTACCGAGTTACAAATGATTTGTCGTCCAGCGTCCAGATAAAAAACACTTGAAAAGTTAAAATTGTTAATTAATACTCATGTTTATTTCTTATTTGCGATCGGATTAAAAAAAATTAGGTATTTGGATTATCTGCTAAAAATAATATATAGATGTGTTAATTTCAAACCGATAAAGACAATATTAAAAATACATAATGCACCTTAAAAATCTCCAGTAAACTTTAAAATGTGTCAGCATGGGGAATTACAAATTCAGGGACTCTCCTTCCTGCCGCTTTTAACCCTTTATCTATCGCATTATGAATTCATGAAAATTTTACATTGTAAGGCATTTTACGCAAATTTTTAAACTAAAGATTTATATAATTACTTAATCCATAGTTGAATAATTTTAGAAGAATCGAAGGATTTAGAAGGATTATTTAAATTAAAATTTTCAGGAATTTTGTGCAATTATTTAATTTTTTATTAATTATTAATTAATTATTAATTATTATATAATTATTATATAATTATTATAATAATTATTAAAATTATTATTAATTATTACTATAATTATTATTAGTTAATTATTAATTTTTATTAATTATAAATTTTATTAATAATTTTGTGTAACCCACTCAAATCTTTTATTTTTAATTATTTTTTTAGTATTTTGTAGAATTATAAAATTTACAAATATGATGTTCGTACATTATAAATATAGAAATACTTCCGCATTGAAAAATCCCCATCCCTCTCCCTCAGCGTCGAAGAAAGCTGAAAAGATGCAAAGGAAAAAAATCATCCTTTAAAAATATTTTTGTCTTGTGTAACCAATAATGCTTTTGGAACAAGATAAAGTAATGTATCTGTAACTCATTCTAAACAGTATTACGACTAACTGACGTATTAAAAGAATTTTATAATAAGTTATTTTAATGGTACCTATAAGTACCGTCGGTAGACAAAGGGTTAAAAATGGAACAGAAAAAAAAAATTGCGACTTGATTTGAATCTATTCTTTTTACTTCTACAAACCAATATCCTAGATGCAATTTCAAGGGACACGTGTTGATAGGATTGTCATTTAAGTATTCAGTTTTACTCAGCTTGTGATTTTCAAGAAAGAAATATTCTTTCTTAATTAGGTTGATTATTTGATTGGTTTTTAATTAATATTTCAGCTACTTATTAGAAAATTATTTCTGAGGCTCAGGTGCATAAGAGAGGTCTTGGACTAATTTATGCATCTCTATGTATCTCGGACTAAAAAGAAAAAAAATTAGCCTCGTACATGGACTAGATATTGGGCAAGCACACACTGTAAAAAAAATTCAAGAGGTTACTAAAATTTTTTTAGTAAATTTTTATTCCACAGAGTTTTTTAGTAACCATTACAATTTTTTTTTGCAAGTGAAACAATTATTTCTTTTGTAAACTGAACAAAAGAATTTTTTGTATAACTAACTTAAAACTTTTTAGTATGTGCCATCAAACAAATTTTAGTAATAATTCCAAAATTATTTTTAGTAACCATTACGTGTGCCCGAAGGGCAGGAGCTTTCTTCGAGCTGCATCCAAAAGGTAAAAACAGACTTCTGAAACGCCGCAATAGATGGCAGCACCAAATATTTCTACCTGCTCCATTTTGACATGTTTCTAAAGGGGAGGGAAAGTTCAGAGATCATTACCCATGGTAACGGCTGCGACAGGATTTTCATAATCCCTTTATTTAACAAGTACTTACATTGCATAAATTCTGTGCATATTTGTTGGCGGCCAGCATCGAATTCAGGTACTTTCAGCCTGGAGTTCCGTGCTATGACCACTAGGCTATCACGGCCACACCAAGTGAGTTTTAGTAATAGCTATTAAATATGTAAAACTATTAACTCAATTCGTTGCTAGCTTGTTTCCAGTAATTCGTACAGATTTCTTGTAACCGAGTAAGATTACTAAAACTTTTTTAGTAATTAGAAGGATCACTAAAATCTTTTTAGTAGATCGACCCTTTTTTTTTAACAGTGCACGCAAAAGGATTGACACACAGACACATAGAGCGAAACTTATATATATATGTGTGTGTGTGTGTCTATATAAGGTACCCTGGGGTAATAACGCCACGTTAAGGTTCTACCAATTTTCACGACTCAGTTTTAGTTTGTATTTTTCAAACAAATATATGATTTGATACAGCAACTCATTGACTATCTATATAAAAAAAATAATTTAACACATATGTATTCATAAAATGTAATGGTGTGATTTCTTGACCAATGCTATTTGGCGTTAATACCTACCTATATGGGTAATAACGCCATGCAAACAAAACTATGAAATAAGATGCAATAATTGCATGTAGATTGCCCAATTCTAAAAATACGAACTCTACAAACTTAGAAATTGACAAATTGCATTCTAAGCTATTGAAAATGTTCAATTTTTTGTGAAAGTGTAAGAAAAATAAAGGTGTGGTGTGTGTGTGGAATGGGGGGGGGAAGAGGATGAGGCAAAAGAATATCAGACGTTGAGATTATTTTTGCTTAAAAAGGACCGCTTAAATAGAATTATTAGAAACATTGCACAGTTTTAACTGTGTTTATTTGAATCAGTATTTAGGATGTAGCTCGGCCACTGTAGGGAATCAACCGGGGTATTAATGCCAAGGATTGGCGTTATTACCCCGTTACAGTTATTGCGCTGTACATTTTAAATTACAATTTATCTCGAGAAGATATCCAAAATCTTCAACAACATTTTGAAAGTCCATGAAATGTACTATAAATTTATATAATTAACAAAGTATCTCCGGATAAAAAAAAATAGTCTTCACATCACAAAACGAACCTCGCAAATTTTAGATCACGCGTTAATTTTAGTTGCTTGTAAAAACAATAAGACTTAAAAATGAAACAAATTAACTTGAAGCTGTTTTTTGGGATTTATATGACTCAAAAACCTTCTGCGCAGAGCACATGGGTGTCATTTACCAGATTATTTCATAATTATGCAAAATATTAGCACTTGGCGTTATTATCCCGCCTGGCGTTATTACCCCAGGGTACCTTATATCTTAGTCTTGCTTACCACGTCAGGTTTTTTTTTTTTTTTTTTTTTTTTGTTTAACAAGAGTACATTTATGTTGGTATAATTTATTTATTTAATCAACTAAAAATAAAATTTTCGCCTTCCTAATTAATGTTTCGATTATTTTACTTTTAGGCGAAAAATTAGAAGTCTTTATAAATGAATACATCAAAGGTAAAACTCAACTATATTGAAGAGAAAATGCCCAATGATTATCATAAAAATCGTTCAGCATATTGAAATAATTAGAAGAGAATCCTTAGTATGTATTTTTATTACTTTTAATAAAAACGGTTTACTGTTTAATCGAGGCCTGAAGTAATACCCAGTTTTTCAATTTTCTCAATTATCTGGTAATTAAATAGGAAAATTGGATTAGGCAAAAAGAAAGCAACATTTAATGTAAGTGTTTTTTTAAAATTTTCATTTAAATTTTAATAATTATTTTTAATAATTAGATATGCTTCTTATTTTCATCTGTACGGTTTGTTTGTGAGATTCTTCTTTATAAAGGAAATACTTTTACAAAGCCATAAAGGTAGTATTTAATGAAATGATCAAATAGACTCTCATCCATAGATATTTTGTCACAATTAATTAAAAAGAAAAAAAATAATGATGTTTATTTGAGTTCTTTAAATTCGAATTAATCAATAATTTAATGAATCACTAATAACGTGCCTTAAAGGTATATTTATTAATTATTTTTATAAAATGATATAATTAAATGATTTTTTACTTTATTCTTTTGCCAATCATCAGAGCCATTTGTTTGCTAATTGCGGTCTGAAACAATATCCTGCGGCTTTCTATACTTTATTATTTATATATATATATATTTTATTTATTAATGCACAGTAAATAAATGTATAAAATTAGTAATATTCATTTAACTACGCAACATGCAATATTATTAATTCATGTTGTAATATTAAATAATATGTAATAGCTGAATATATTGAAAGGTTTTTTTTTGTATTTGTATAAAAGTTTAATCAATAATTTTAATGATTAAATGCACATTCTTTAATTAACCATTCACTTTATTTTTTACATTATTGCTTCGAAACAAATGTAAATGCTTTCGTTTCTTTATTCGTTATATTTCAATATTCTGAATGTCCCAAATATCGTAGATATTATAATTTTCTTATGTTAATTTTATGTCCTCAAAGATCAAAGTAAAATATTCAGACATTAACTTTAAATGAGAACAAAAGCATTTTAATTATGATAAGGAAAAGTTCGCAAATTGTGTAAATTAGAAAAGATTTTCTTTTAAATTGAATGTTTGTTATATTTTAATAATTTTAATATTCTATTAGGTTTAGCAAAAAGTTCTGGGAAATTTTTCAACTAATAATTACCAGAATTTGTATCGTATGTAGGAGTACTACTGGTATATCTATAGGAATTCAGGAATTTCCAGTCTAGACGTGGCTCCATCCGATTATTGTATTGGATTAAAATTATTTAAACATTAAAATGAGTAACTATTTTTTTAAATATTAAAATGTTCGTATGAGATAGAAGAAAATTTTGGAATTGGTACATCCAACTAGTTTAATATTGTAATAAACTAAAAAAAATTCTTTTGTATTACTTGTAACGTCTCTTTAACTAATAAAATATATATACATTTTATTAGGACTTTGTCACAGATGGATTAGTCTGAGCGAATTTATTGAAAATATAGATGTAATTATAGTAATAGTATAGTAATTTATGCCAAGTAAAGAAAATGCGATGCTTTCTTAAATTGACCATACTTGCACATATTCAAATTATGAAAATGTGCAGATTCGAGCTGTAAAATTACAAAATAATGTGTACTAATAAACATTATTAAAAATAATTAAAATACAAACCATGCAAAACAGGCTAGAATGAATGTACAATTGGAAACATGAAATACATAAAACGTAACAGAAAAGAAAATTACAGGCTAAAATATCAACTTTAATTCTTTCAATTTTAACTCTTCGAAATCGAGATGCGAAACCATTTTCATATACCATCCTTTCGATCATTGCAACACTTTTTCAAGGGCCGTCGATTTGAATCCTTTAAGAGCCCACACCACACTGTAAAAAAATTGACTCTTTTGCTGCATCGTCACTCCATCGCTTTCTATCTCGCTCCATCGCTTTTATTATCGATATCTCTGTTTTGACCAATGAGAGAGCTCCATAATACAGAGAACACTCTAAAAAATAAATGTGTAAATCAGCTAATTTTACCCGTATATATGTGTAAATGTATAAAATTATACACCTGTCGTAAAATTTACACATATTTTTCTGAAAATTACCTGTTTTTATGTGTATTTAGCATATTAAAATAAGTGTGTAATTTGTTATCACTTGAAATACCCAGATAAGTGTGTAAATGTAGAAAAATGGTTAGATTTACACAAATTGATGAGTTATTCTATTTTAAACATACTTATGTGTACACAAACATGCGTGTAAATTTCTAAAATTACATGCTTGTCATAAAAATTACACACTTTGAACAAAAATTTAGCTGTTTTTATTTGTATATAACTTATGAAGTCAAGTATGCAATTTGTTACCGCTTCATAAACTGAGACAGATATGTAAATGTATAAAATATTTGGAGTAACACGAATTGGCGTGTTACACATAATTAAAAATGTAAAAATTCTCTTAGTTACGTTTATTGTCATTACTAGAGATCGACCAAAAATTCGCTTTTGTCTTCGGCCAAAAATCAGAGTTTCACCGAAAATTCGTTTTCGGCAAAAATGCTGCTGAAAATTCGGCCAGACCGAAACTATCTGAATTCTAGAAATTTTGTTTCTTCCTTTGGAAATTTTCCGTATGACTTCTTGTGTGAGCTGTTTCCGCTCAAATGAGATGCTTTTTACATGCGTTTGTACTTATATAAATACTTAGTACTCGCAGTCGCCGTTAAGTCAGTCTTTCCATCTGTCTATCTGTCCGTCTATCCGTCCGCATATAATAGAATAAAAACTATCCAACAGAATGCTTTTAAATTTTTGTATATAGTTATTGCAAAATTTTGTCGAGTCATTTCAAACTTTCTGAAAATCGGATGTATAGTTTAATTACAGGGATGGTCAAAAGTTTTCCGTTACATTACGGCCAACGGAAAAAAAAGTTTAAGTGCATTTTGATGGTATTACTGCCTTTTAAACAAAATAAAATTAATAAATGAAATTAATATGCATTTACTGACGAGTACTAAAACATACACTCTGTTACAAAATTTTATTATTCATTTACAGGACCACACAAAAGAATTCCATTACATAATGGTATAGGGTGAAACTTTATCTTCGGCGTATTTTAACCATGTTAAATTTTTTCACATATAATGGAATTGACATACGTTGCTCAGGTACAGAAAGTGCACAGTATTCATAGGGGCACACTACAGATTTCGGATACTATACTGCAACCGAAATGCTGAATATTAGAGATGATTTCTAGAAGTGCATTCTTAGTAGTGATATGATATTTTAAATTTAATAAAGTGTTTGCTGATTGTGTTGTGTGTATAAATGCTGTAGATTATATACAGGGTAACACAACTGAAATTGCACGGGTTACAGAATATGAAAATAATAGCTTAGATGTGGTTTTTAAATAAGTTATGAAATTTTACGCTGAACTGCATTTACTAAACCAATATATGTTTATAGAAGTAGAAAAATGATATACAGGGCCACGCAAGATATTAGATACATGGCTTTCTATGGAAGATAATCCCTGGTAATTTCACTAGATTTAAGCGTGTTTAAATTTTAGCTGAATAGTGGCATTATACGTATGTAAAGATTGTAAACAAAGTACTCGGCTGTATAAAAGAATTAAAATATGCTACAGTCTATTGGGTATAAATTTCTGAGATTGAAATTTCAATCTAGTAGGCGTTTTAACACTCTACAACATAGTTGAAAATGTTTAAGAGTTTGTTTTGTCTGACCGCACTCCAACTTACGTAATATAGTTGGATTGCTCTGTAATTGATATATGATTTATCATATTTTGTATTCATGCATTTTTGCATGAGACAAAAGCATACAGCAGGCATTTTTGCATGAGACAGATTTAACAGCTGTTGCATAAATCTGTTTATAGTACGAACGCATCTCATTTGTCACGTTTGACGTCCAATTTTCAACTTGTTATTTATTGCCATGAACTTCACTATTTATAATTCTCGGTCATGTATGATTCAAGATCTGGGATAAAATTACAAAACAAACATGCACGCACATATGGTGCTTTTCAGCTGCTCGGTACTTTTCAGCTGCTCATACAAGAGCATTATTTCAAGACAATCTCAGGGAAGCGAAGGCATGGCAAAGTTTTTTTGGGAGGAAATAGCAAATGTTTATTTAAGTACGCATCTCATCTATATTTAATTTTTTGCTAAAATAGTCATAATTATAAATTATAAAATGATTATTTTTTATTACAACTTATTTAGAATTAGTTTCGGAAAAAAACCCTTTTAAGTCATACTTTTAAGTAGTAGTATTTTATTTAATTTCAAGGAGAAATATTAAATATCTGAAAAGTTATATATATTCAAAAATTAAATATTCTTTATTGAATTTGTTCTCCATTGTTGTTGACCGGGAGGTGGCAGCAAAGACAACCCCCTCATCAAGTTCACGGATGAAATTTCAAAATTACTTTTAAAAAAAACTTCGCATCTTAAAACGGAACCGATCTCCTAACTCATATCGTGGGGGGAGCCGTCCTAAAACCCGATTTTATCGGTTGACTCGTAAATTTATCTTTTTTTTTTACCCAAAAGATAAAAACATTTGGAACTGGGAGCAGGAAACTCTATAGTAAACCTATGAGTCAAATTCTGAAATTTGGTTTTTAGACGTTTTCGAACTCTTGGCAGACCGATTGTATTTTAACATGCGAATCGAGTTTTGAGTAATTCTGGAATTTCATCCATGAACTAGATGAGATGATTATTTGTATTTCCGCCTCCCGGTCTTTTAATTACTTTGTTAATTAATTATTGTAAATTTTTATAATTACTAGCTGTCATAAAATATACACTGTTAAAAATTTCGTGCTACTTTGAACCAAGATTTGGTGCTCGCAGCTATTACCAGCTGCCACCATAGGATGGTTCAATCGAAGCTCCAAATCTTGGAACGAGTTTGCACCATATTATTTGAAAAAAATGGTCAACAGAAGTTCCAAATCTTGGAACAAGATTTAACCATCTTATGGTGGCAGCTACTAAGAACCAAATTTCGGTTCAAAGTAGCACAAAATTTTTAACAGTGTAAAAGTTGTATTATTATTTTGTTCATATCATGTTTTTGTTTGAAGCTTAACACACTCATAAGTATTTATGCATGTTTATTTTTTTGAAAGAAATGTGTCTCTATGCACCTTTAATTAATGAAGAATTGTGTACATTCACCTATGCGTTAATAACTTTAAAAAAAAGTTTATCTTTTTTTTTTTCGTTTCCGACCGAAAATAGAAAGCTTACCGAAATTTAGTTTGTGTCACGTTTAAGGTCTTAAAAACCTGTTTCGGTCGATCCAAGGCCGTTCATTACCCATATAAAAACCATAGTGACAGTGATGTTTTTGTCATATTCCTGCAAATCACGATGGTCACGTCC
The DNA here is from genome assembly GCA_964019185.1 of Maratus speculifer. Taxonomy (NCBI): domain Eukaryota; kingdom Metazoa; phylum Arthropoda; class Arachnida; order Araneae; family Salticidae; genus Maratus; species Maratus speculifer. The sequence continues at coordinate 159,315,207 of OZ025294.1, read as the reverse complement.
CATGTGTAACCAAAATGTCAGCACTCATAAAATCCCACTGTAAGTAAAATATGAGTTGTTTAGAAACAAAAAGAATGTTACTGAATGTAAAAAATATGTTTCTGACAAATTTGAAAAAAAATTCGACGTTACTGCGAGTCACTCACATAAGTTATCAAACGACCAGTATGTTGTTAAGTCACAACATGAATGTTTATTTGAAAATAGGACACATTTAGTTATCGGAATTGTGTTAATGCATTTGTAGGATTTAAATATGACTGATTTTTGTTTCAATCATTGCAAATGAACCCATATTCATTAATTTATTTTCTAACACAAAAAATTGTTTTATAAATGCATCAATTTTAGTCAGCAATTATAAATTATGATGCAAACATAATTTTGCAAATAATCCACGAAATAATTTATTATTATTATTATTATTATTATTATTATTATTATTATTATGAAAGTTTTTCAAATGCTTTCTACATTCCATGAAAAGTTAATAACTTTGGTTAAACTTACAGCAATCTATATTATAAAGGAAAACACATTCGTTAATAATAGTGATATGATTTTGACGGTGGCAACACATGATAAATAAATTTCACTTTTACTGCGACTTTCTAAACTTCTAATAGTTGCACATTTTAAATTTTTTCACAATCAAATAGAGAAAGAAATGTTTCTTCAATGTTTTTTCTATCGTACCTCAATTTGTTGTTTTTTATGGTTAAAAAATAATCTGAAACCATGTTTCTTTTTTTTAAACTATTGTATGCAATCCAATTACAGAAGATTAAATTTCATAAAAAAAAGAAGAAATAAAATAGAAAAGAAAATCAGTATTTATTTCCGGCTAATATTCTGCAAGGAAATTGAAAACTTGCTTATAAATAAACTTGCATAAAAAAGTATATAAATAAAACGTAGCAGTAATAGACATGTAATAAAACCTCGCGCATAAGCTATTAAAACTAATATGTAAAAAAATGAAATTGATTATAATAGCAATTTTTTTGTGGTTTTGTTTATTGCTAACTCTCGGTATGTGGTTAATTCAAAAGTATTTCTATATTACATTTCAAAACTTTCTTTAAATTTATAACTTATTTTTTCGTATGAAAATGATTTTTAGTGTTGTATATAAATAGGGCAAAAGAAAATATTAAATGTAAAAAAATCTATTAGTTTTGAATTTAAAAAAAATGTTTTTCATCTGTTTTTTATAATCCGGGAAGTTTGCATTGATTTATGAAATTAATCTTAAAACCAGAACCGGCAGAAAATAATATTCAACTGGGAAAAACAAAGGTTTGTGTGTGTGTGAGCACAGAAAGAGGGGGGGGGGGGTTTGTAATGAAAAGCTGCTTTAATATTATAAAAAATAGTTGTATACATATAGTTGTATATATTAATATACAATTTAGTTGTATACATTTTTTTTTCTGTTAATGTTTAAGAATTTTAAGTTATTCTTTAAAAATTTACTTGCCACTTTTTCCAAAGCTTTTAAATAAATGTAACATTTTCTGAATGTAAAATAAATGTACACAATTTATGCTACAACCATGACATAATTAATTATTCATATTTTAATTTATTGTTTTCCAGAAATGTCTTAAAAATAGTTAGATCACAAGCAGTTTATTCAACAGGAAATTAATATAAAATGACAGACAAAGAAAAAATTTTCTTTCTCTTAGAACACTTTTTTGTTTTTAAAAACATATTTTGCATCTACTTGGAAAAAAAGTCGTCTGCGGCTGGCTAACCGTTGAATATAAATAAACAGAGTGTACGTAGTAAGCTTTCGAACGAATGCGGGAAAGATTACTCGACAACTTAGATCTGTATTGACACGCTTTAGTAATTTAAACAATGGATTTTTCAGAAGCGCTTCCAAGATCATACTTCATGCAAAATATATAAGTCCGAGATAAATACACTGGCTTAGGCGTGGTGTATATGCTTCCAGCCTTAGCTATTGTGCTTATGTATTGGACTTGTTAGTTCTCCAAAAAAAATCGAACTATAACCTTTTCAAGTGAAGGGCTGCTTATGTCTGGGTGGTCGAGGGCCACATCAATAACAAGGAGACAATTCGATTTAAAGGAGGTGATCCGTGGCCTGCTATAATCGGATAAAAAAATATGATTTCAAGGGGGGGGGGTGTTATCCCTTTAAGTTTGCTTACCCAGTCAAATTATCCAATTCACATGGTGAGGATATATATGCAGATTTTAGTTTATACATAACAGATGTAACAAGGATTATTTTCAAGAAGTAAAAATTTTCCTTGACTTTTTTCAGGAGAGTAAGTTTTGTTTTATTAAAATTGCTTTAAAAAAGCATAAATTGTTGGTACCGAAAACAATGTGAACTTTATTAACGAAAGAGAGAGAAGGAGCTGATCAACAAGAATTTTCGTGCCTGATCAACAAAATTCCCGATTTTCTGTGCCCGATTAATGAAATTTGTAATTCTTCCACGCGTTGACCAAATTTGCACATTTTACAAAATCAATAGACAAAATTTGCAATTTCTATGAAGCTGATAAATTTGCATCATTTCTCGCTTGAACAACAAAATTCGCTATTTTTACAAAGTTAATTGACGAAATTAGTGATTTTTCCATACATTATCAGCGAAATGCGCGATTTTTTTTCCGCACATGATCGACGAGATTCGCGATTTTTCCGCACCTGAACAACGAAATTCGCGATTTTTATGAGCTTGATCAACAAAATTCACGATTATTACTAAACAAATCTACGAAATTCTCGATTTTTCTTCACATGGTCAGCAAAATTCGCGATTTTTCCGAACCTGATCGGCGAAATTCGCAGTTTTTTAGCACATGATCGACGGAATTCGCCATTTTTTATCATATGATCGACGAGATTCACGCTGTTTCTTAACACGATCGACGAAATTAGTTATTTTTCTGCGCCTAATCGACAAAATTAACTATTCGCGATTTTTACTGAACCAATCGACGGAATCCGCGATTTTTACGAAACCGATCGATGAAATTCACGATTTTTCTTCGCATTATCGACGAAATTCGCAATTTTCTTTCGCAGGATCGACGAAATAGGTGAATTTTCTTCGCATGATCGTCAAAATTCGCAATTTTTACGAGGCCGATCGAAAAAATTCAGGACCTTTCCGCTCCTGATCAACAAAATTAAAAATTTTTACAAAACTGATCGAGAAAATTTACGTTTTTTTCTCTTCTAATCAACAAAATTCGTTCTTTACAAAGCTGATCAACGATATTCACGATTTTTCAAAGCTGATTGACAAAATTCGCGATTTTTTTCTCGCATGAGCAATAAAATTCACATTTTTTCCAAGTCTAAACAACGAAATTCGTGAATGTCCCGCGAGTGAACCTGACCGACGAAATTCTTAATTTTTACGCAGACGATCGACAAAATTCGCAATTTTTTCGTTCCAGATCGACAGAATTCCTGATTTTTCCGAACTTGAATGACGAAATTCATGATTTTTGCAAACCCATTCGAAGAAATTAGTGATTCTTCTCACTTGATCGACAAATTTCGCAACGATCCAGGAAATTCCAAATTTTATTAGTTGCCTGATCGACGTAATTAGCGATTTTTCCTCTCCCGATCGAGGAAATTTGAGATTTTATTAGAACCTAATCAACGTAATTAGCAATTTTTAAGCGTGTGATCAACAAAATTCGCAGTATTCTCGTCTCCGATCAATGAAATTTGCAATTGTTTGGAATCTGATCTATAACTCTTATGATTTTTTAGTGTCCGATCGATGAAATGTGCACTTTTTCACCCTTAGTTCACGAAAAAAGCATTTTCCGCGCCAGATCAATGAAATTCGGGATTTTTGCACCTAACTGATGAAATCTGCATTTTTTTACGCGGTAAGATGAAACTCGCGATTTTTTTTCTCTGGATTAATTGATGAAATTCTCGATTGTTTCGCAGCCAATTAACGAAATTTTCATTTTTTCTTCGCATTATCGGTAAATTCGCGATTTTCCGCTCCTTATCAACAAAATTTGCAATTTTTTCGTCCGTGCCCGATCAACGATATTCGCGTTTTTTTTTCTTGCGATAAACCGAGAAAACATGCAATTTTTTTTTTTGCAACCGATGAACGATTTTTCTTATGCTTGATCGACAAAACTCACGATTTTTCTCTGCCCGATTAGGGGAATTTGCTATTTTTTCCTAACTGGATGGACAAAATTCGCGATTTTTCAATATCTGATGAGTGAAACTTGCGATTTTTGCAAGCCTCATCGACAAAATTCGCTTTTTTCCGCACTTAATCAATGAAATTCGCGATTTTTCGGTGCCGATGAATGAAATTTGCGATTCTTAAGTGGCGAAATTTTATAATTTCCCTCAGAATATTGACGAAATTTACTATTTTTTCCTGTCATATAAACAAAAAAATTGCAATTTTTTACAGTTGTAACTTGACAGAACACGCGGGCTACAGGTTGTGCATCCCTACTATAAAGAATGTCGGTGAAAAGCAGGTATGAAAAAAATTATTCTTGCTATTTGTTTTTCTTTAAATTATAAGGATTTTAATTAACTTCTTATAAACATGTTTTAAAATTTTAATATTTCATTAACTTCATTCAGTTTAATAAATTTATTGTTCATTTTGTTGAAATGCATAATTTGCCTAGAGACAATTTTAATCAGATGATTAGAAACAGTGATTTCAACAGCATTTCAATCAGACTTCTTCCCTTTTTAAAAATATCTGGTTAAGATCATGGCTTCATAAATTTTAAAAGTATATGGGAAAACATTACAATCAATGGTTATGTAATCAGTAAACATTTAAATATATATAAATTATTGAATAATATATATATTATTCAATATATTATTCATTATAGCCTTTTTAGAGAATGTTTTCAAACATAATTTTTAAAATTTTGTATTTAAGTAATATTCTGAAATAATTTGCATTACATATTTTTATTTTTAAAAAATTGCATCTGCTCAGAAGATGATTATAAGAAACAAGACACAATGGATAAGTGTTTTTAAAAGAAAACATGGAAATGTAATATTAAGGGAGGGGGGTCGATTTCGATGATTATTCAATTTATTATTCAACTTGAGAAACGTTAAAAATCTATAAAGAAATATTCATGGTGAGTGAAACTTTTCAATTGTTAAATTTTATAATTTGAAAATTTTCAAAGTAAATTAGAAGTTTGGATACATTAGCAAATGAAAATATAGAAGTTACACAATCAATAACGATTTAAACATGATTTTACTAAAAAAAATTAAATATTAAAAAAATTTCGCATATACTTCAACGATATGAAGCTAAAATGTAATAATTGTATTTCATTATTTACTTTTTTATTCTGGATAGCTTTACTATTTCAGGAACTTTTTATTTAGCTGGGCGCCAGTGTTATATGTACACATATAGATACATACATATATATAAATACATATGTAACTATGATTACATATATAAGCATGATTCAAGATGGATTAAGAAAAAAACCAAAGTTTTTTATCTATAAAAATTTTTTAATACCTGTATTAACAACTTTATATCCACATATTTACCAATTATATCAGGCATTATCCTAAGTTCAAAATGGGGGAGTTTTCTACGTCCAACTACCAAAAAATTCAAAACTCTTTTTCAAAAAATAGCATATAAATATATACACATATAAGCACATACTCTATGTATATTTCAACATGTTCATTTATATTATATCAGTTATTAATATAGTATTCTGTACAATTTATTACATACAATAGATTATAAATTATATACAACATATTATTATATACAACAATTATTTACACATATAAATACAATATATAAGCATGTATTTATATGTGTGCATGTATATATAGGTGCAATATGTGTATAGATAGGTATATGCATGTGTATCTATAATATTGGCGTCCGATTAACCGAACAGTACCCTATTTTATATCTTGAATGATATTATACAGATAAGTTTCAAAATATATACCATAAGCTCTATTATAAAACGGTGTGATTAAAATGGATTTCTTTTATATAATTATCATCTAACCCTATAAATAAAGTATTGGTGATAATAATAATGAACTAATATGTTGTTCTATTTTATACCTATGATCTGAGTTCTTTTACGTATTCATTTACTTTAGAAAATTAGTTAATCATTAATAGCAAATATTGTATTAACTATTCTTTTCTTATTGGGTCACATAAAAAAAAAACATTATCTGCTTTTTTAATAAATTTATGCAAATAAAATTTTTCCCACATTTCGTTTTAAGAACTGCATAGTAGATTGTAACCCATTGTACTATTTATGATAGTATTAGATTTATAGTGACTCTGTCATTAAAAATCCAGCAAACCAAATACATACTTGAAAAAAAAAAGAATTAAAATTTCCACATTATAAGCGAAATAGAGTAGATGCGGTCCTATGTTATATAAACAATTAACGATCGTTGTTTATTTTTATCATACATTAAGAGTTTTTTGTTTAAATGTATAATTTCACAAATAAAAATGTAATTTTGGCAATCTATTATTAAAGTTATTTTTTTAATAATAATAAAAATGTTTTAACATTTTTTTACTGCTTGTAAACTTTTATGTAAAATGAATTAATCTTTTATTTCACCACGTTGTATATCTGCAATATCCCAAAAAGTGAAAGTTACTCGTACAATGATAATCAATGTTACTTTTATTGTCAGCTTAAAAAAAATATGATTATATTTATTGTTGCAATCTTCAAACATAGCAGTTGTCAGGCTAAATATTTTTAGAATTGTCAACATGCAGCGATACTGAGATAAATTTTCATATCAAAGTTTTATTTCTTATTTGATTAGTTTTTCATAGTTATTGCAAAATGAACTTTGCAGATTTTGTAATATGATGGGAAATAACTAAAAAGGATATTTTTACAAAGGTAAGTTCTATGCTTTACAATTTTGTATTTGAAAATTGAGGAAGTTGATGTGAAGTATATAATTTTCTGTTTAACTTAAGCATGAAAAAATATCAATATTTTTATTTATTTATTTATTTTATACATTTCTAAAATGATTCCTTTTAACACTCCAATAAATATTTGCAATTTGAACATCAAATAGCACTTATGTTTCAGCTTGTTTATCACAATAATTGATATAAAAATGCATACACATTTTTACATACCCTAGTTGCCCTAGTTTTCTTAACACTACTTCTACCAATACAAAATCCCACTTTTTAACAAATTTCAATTCATTGTTTTTTTTCTTTTTTGTATGTGTATGTATGTGTGTGTGATTTTTAGATTGAAATAATTAAAAAGTATTTTTCCTACATTGAAGACTTTTTTAAGCGTATTTCATTCGAAAACAACAAAAATAAAAATTTTAAAAAGTATCAGTTTTAAGAAAGCTCATTTATAGGGTTATTTCGATTTCTAACCAAAAATAACCTGATTCTGGCAAAAATTAGACATTTTACAAATATATAATTATTTTCAGAATAAGTGCATAAAGTATTTCATTAAATGTGTTAAATTAGTGTTTAAATTCACAAGTCAATAACTAATAATATAAATATACTTCTTTTTCTTCATAGTCACAGCTTTCACAGAATAGTCATAAGGATGCATAACATACTTTAACGTGCAGGAACAAAGTCACTTTTGCGACACCTTTGGAACTCGGATAATAATTGAGATTTTATAATGTAAAATTTACTAATCCAATAAAATAATCATAATTTTGTTAATACATGATCCTTTTTTATAATAAAAGATTCATAACACACAGAATCCATGAACAATATTTCATATTTTTACATAATAAAAGGAATCTGATCTAAAAAATTAAATTTATTCTAATAGAAAAAATCTCTTAAATCAGTTGTCAATTGAAAAGCTTTATTTTCATTAGAATAAAACATTTACATACCTTTGTTTATAGCAGTGGCGTAGGTAGGGTGGGTGACACCCGGGGCGGACGTAAATGGTGTCACCCCCCCCACACACACACACACACCACCAACATAAACATGAGCAGGAAGAAGAGAATTATTTTTATATTTCAGATAGTATAGTAAAAATTTATCTGCTATACGTTAGCATACCTTGATTGTATTCATGTTTAAAACCAGATTACGACAAAATTGATATATTTTTACATTTGAGGATCCTCGAATCCTTTTTTACTATTTAAAACTTATTGCATATATATGTGCGTGATTAGAATTTCAAAACTTTGGCAATATTGTATTAGCTCTCTCATACACATATACACACAAATTACATTGAGATAGTATCGAAAAAACACCAAAAACAAAGTTTAGGACCACTTGGTTTGGAATCTTTAAAAAAAGAAGAAATCAACATACATTCATATAGATGAATGTATGACGTAGTAACTAAATGTACTCCGACTCTCTGTACAATTTCACAATTCACTTTAATAAAACCAACACACAGAATTACACGATGAATACACTACATACAACCGCACTGCGCTATTTACACTATATACAGTTAATGTAAACTTATATCCACCAGGAAAATGCACTTGAAAATATACAGCCCCTTTCGAACACCCTTTTCCGATGTTCTTTAAAACCTGAACCATACACGGCTCACACCCGAGCCCGCCGAAAAAAACTTTCTTTCTTTGCTGCACACCAGGCAACAACTGAATCCTTTCGTTTCAGTTCCATTTCAAACCGAAAAGTTACTTTCAAAAAGTATCTTTCAAAATGAAAAAATCACGGAGTGGACAGATTTCACAGACCTTATGGCACTACAGCTCATATTAAAAATATTAGAGTAATTACCTTTTTTTAGAAATTGAAAATATCGTTTGGTAATTTAATGTCTTTTAATGAAAATATGCAAACGATATTTTTATTAAGAACTTATTGTTGATTAAACTTACTTGTTATCTTAAATTTAATATCATTTTTGAAAAGATTAATTGCAAAAAAAATTATTTTGAAAAGTCAAAATATTAGAATATTTATTCAAGTGGTTCAAAATATTAGAATATTTCACATTAATTCTCCTTTAATTATTACCAATTCTTAACTGGTGGCATCTGTTCTGTAAACAATCAAAACTTATTTGGGTTCAAAAATCTTCTAAATATTCTTGAATTTTCTTTTTAAAAATTTTATTACATACTTAGAATTATAGAATAAAGAAATATTGAATTCAAATTATTTACATACTATGTACAAAATGTATAATATGTACAAAATATAAATGCTTTTACCTTGATAATTTTTGATCATCATACTAAAAACTGGAAAGATGATCCTTTATGCATTTCTGCGTGCCTTTTCATAAAATTAACATAATTCTTCAATAAAACTCAAGACACGCACGACAAACAAAAAATATAAACATTTTCTCTAAAAAAATTCTTTTTTTTTCCATCAAAAATTGATGCCAACTTTTTTATCTAAACTTTTTAACTCATCTCGTAAGATAAAAAATATAAAAAGCAAAGCAGACGAAAAAACAGCTTCGCTTCCATAGCAACGAGTCGCGTCTTATAAATAAATTAAATATCACAATTGCAAATATGCAAACGATTTTCTGTGAATAAACTGGGATAACTTAATTTATCAATTCCTAACATACTCCCACCTTTAATTTAGGCGGAAGCCAAATTAAACTTAAGATCACTTTTGATCAAATTAAGCCCTAATTCAAAATAAAAAATATGCAAATAAATAAAGATAATAACTAAACAATAATAAAATAATAATGAAACATTTAGAGTTCTAGAAAAGTCAATTCAGGGTTTTAGAAAAGTCATTTCAGAGTTCTAGAAAAAGTCATTTCAGATGTCTCTGTACTACTCTACCACTTCTAGTTTTACTGTTACTCACAGTCTGGATTACAGGGTCATCAGGACTTGATATCTCTAATGAGTACAGCTTACGAAGTGGACGCACCAAGGTCCCTGAACTTGTTTTAACTTCAGCCACTCTAGCTGCTCCATCTCGACTTGGGAAAATCTTTACAATTTTTCCTATAGGCCAATAAAGTCTCTTTTGGTTTAGTTCTATCAAGACTACTTCACCTAGTCTGACAGCTTGTCCTTTCTGTTTTGATTTTTGGACCAATTCAGCTAAATATTCTTTTCTAAATCTATTTCTAAGTTGTTGCCGAATATTTTGACAGTGTTTATATCTAGATTGAAGTTTCTTTGAATCTATTGCATCTAAATCAGGAACACCTATTTCTTCAATGTCTTGCAAAAATGATGATGGAGTCAAAGGTATAAATTTATCTGTTTCTTCAAAAATATAGGTTAGAGGCCTTTTATTTACTGTTGCTTCGACATCACATAGAACAGTCATGAGTTCTTCAAAAGTTAAAGTTGAAGTGCCGAGTGTTCTGATCAAGGGAATTTTAACACATCTAATCAGACGCTCCCACCATCCACCCCACCAAGCTGCTGCTGGAGGGATGAACTTCCATTTAATAGGAGACAGTTCTTTTGAAGAAACTATTGCATTCCAATCCAATGATTTTAAAAGGTTATTGGTTCCTCTAAAATTTGAGCCATTATCAGAGTATATAGTAGTCGGCCTTCCTCTCCTGCATATAAATCTTCGAAGTGACTGAATGAATCCTTCCGCTGAGAGACTGGATACAAGTTCCAAATGTATTGCCCTATATACTGCACATGTAAAAAGTACAACCCAAACTTTGGATCTTTGCTTTACGAAAAGAGGGCCAAAAAGATCAGCTCCAACAACTTCAAAAACTTTGGAATCTCTGACTCGATCTAGAGGTAGGTGGATTGGAGGTGTAGTATATGGCTTTGTAGAGTATCTTTTGAATCTGTAACACTTAGACAATTGACTTCTAATGATGCGTCTAGAAGAAATTATCCAATATTTTTTTCTCAAAATGGATCCAACTGTTTGAAGTCCAGCATGACAATTCTTTAAATGACATTCTTGAATCAGACAATTCACTACATGATGTTTCGATGGTAATAAAATTGGATATCTGAAAGAAAACTCGTCATCTCGCTCTAATATCTTTGTTTTTACTCTTAACAAACCTTCTTGATCTTTCATAACCTTTAATCCTTTTATTGCATCAGTAGTATTACCAAAACTTTCAGATTGTATTATTGACCAGAGCGACCTTTCCGCATCTTCTTTTTCTTCAATTGACAATTCTGATGGAAAACATATATTTCTGTTTCTGCACTTCATTATGAATCTCTTCACCCAACATACGACATTAATAAATCTACCAAATTTTGAAATTCTACTATATATCATAAATTCATGTGAATTAGAACATAAAAGAGTAGGTACTGAAGTTTTCTTCTTTTCCATCATTACTAATTCTTCGTTGGGGCTTGTTTCTGAATGTGGCCAATTTTCTTCTGATAACTTCAACCATTCTGGTCCCTCCCACCATCTCATCTTCAGCAGCTGTTTAGGACTACATCCGCGAGAAGGTAGATCAGCAGGGTTGAGATGACCAGGTACGAAGTTCCATTGTTGAGATTCGGAAAATTTACAAATTTCTCTAACTCTATTGCCTACAAACGTTCCCCATTGATCATTTCTTCGAATCCAAGCGAGAACGGTCGAAGAGTCGGTCCAATACTTTACTGGTATGGAAATACAATTAAAGGCTTTCAAAACAAATTTAGTCAACCTTATTCCTAAAATACAAGCAAGAAGCTCTAAACGTGGTATGGTTACATTTTTCTTTGGTGCAAGACGAGACTTAGCTCCTAAAAGTTGTACAAAGACTGCGTCTTTATCTTCACAACGTAAGAAAACTGCTGTTGCATAAGCTCTGGTACTTGCATCACAAAATGTATGAATAGACCATTTTTCTTTACAACCATAGCCTACACGTCTATTTATCTTCACGTCATTTAAATACTTGAGTTCGCTATACCATTTTTGAAAATTATTCCGGATTTCTTCTGGAAGTGGAGCATCCCAATCTAATTTCGTCGACAAGGCGTCTTGAATTATCAGTTTGGCTGGCAACAATGCTGGGGCTAAAAATCCTATTGGATCGAAGATCCCTTGGGTTACAGCTAATATCTTTCTTTTCGACAGATTTTCTATCTCATCACTAAATTTATAAGCGATCTTCAAACTATCTTCCATTGTGTCCCACTTCAACCCTAAAACCGGAACTATCGTTGTTACATTTTTGCTGAGCACCTTCTTTTCGTTAAGGAAACTGCTGTCTTCACTTTTAATTGGTCCGAATTCCCACATTCTTAATTCCATTTTCGCATCAGCCATGATTTCTGTAGATTTTGAAATAAAATTTTCTAGTTCAGGCACATTGTCGACTGAAGTAACGCAGTTATCTATATAGTATGATTTCATAAGCTTCTCAGCTATCTGTTTGTTTTCTTCATCAACATTACTCAAATGATATCTTATAACTGCACCTAGCAAAAATGGGCTACAAGTTGCTCCAAAAACTACTCTATTGTGTTGATAAACTTGAAATTCGTCAGGACTCTTCCACCATAAAAATCGCAAGAAATGCCGATCTGATTCTTTGACTTCAATTTGAAGAAATGCTCTTCTTATATCGGCTACTACCCCAATAGCTTTCTCACGAAATCTTATTAACACTGCAGGAATTTGTTCGATGAGGTTTGGTCCTTTAAAGAGGCAATCATTTAAAGAAGGAGACCTCCCTACCTTACACGATGCATCAAAAACTGGTCGAACACTTGTAGTAAGACTATCTGGTTTGATGACGGGATGATGAGGTAAAAAATGTCCTGGAATCTTGAGTGCTTCATCTGGTACTTTACTTATAACGCCTTCTTCAAACATTTTCATTGATTTTAATTTCTTTGTTGAATTTATCAATCTTCGTTCAGCTATGTGTCTATTTGAGGGAATCTCACGTTTGCCGTTAATCCAAGGAAGACCTACAATATAGCGACCTTCTATATTTCTATCAACTTCTTTTATAAAATTATCATGAGCGAGTTCTTCTTCTTCTGCTTTAGACAAAGTTTGACAGGGATCTGTTATACCAATTGTCTCTAACTTCCATAATTCTGGAATCTTCATATCTTTTAAAGCTAGGTTCGTGATAAACATATTTCCATAATTTAGGCAAGACTGTGATGTACTTTCTAAACGACCACAAAGTGTCCATCCAAACTTTGTCTCTATTGCTGTAAGACCGCTCTTTAACTGTTTTACTCGACCTGTAAGAAGTTGTCCGTAGTAATCGCTTCCAATCAAAATTTCAATTTTTGGACTTCCTGCTCCTAAATCTGTGATCCATAGTTTATTTTGTTTAAGCTCTTTAATTACTGATTCTTTTGGTATCCGAGGAATATAGTTACAAATTATATCTTGATCCAAAAGTTCTAAGACTTCTTTCGTTTGTTTCTGTCTATCAGAAGAACTTAATTCAACTTGGAATTTATTGTGAGATTTAGCTTCTGTTTGCGTACCATCAAACAAAGTGTGTACAATAGCTTCAGAAGAAATGGGATGTAAACCTAACTCTTCAGCTGTACCTTTTAAAATATAGCTCTTTTGCGACCCACAATCAAGTAACGCTCGTACTTTCTTTGTTATTCGACCTTTAATAACTATTTCTAAAGTCATAAGGGCTACTTCAGCAGAACACTGCTTACTTGCTATGGTGCTTTGAATAACTTCTGGGGTCTTAACTGTATTTTCTGGTTCTTTACACATTGAAATTTCAGGGCATAATAACTCGGTATGGGGTTTAGAACAAACGTGGCAACGAATAAAAACTTTGCAAACTTTAGCGTGGTGACCAAAACGAAGACATTTTAAACAGCAATTTTTATTCTTAATTTTGGCCTTCCGTTCATTAAAGGAAAGAGATCTAGCCCTAACACAGTCCTTGCTTTCATGAGATTTACTGCAAAATAAACAAAGGCGTTCTTTTGCGCTAAATAGCCCTGCCGCAGTAGGTATTTTACTTTCTGCTTTTCTTAACTTTTCTTTAGGTTTGTCTTTAAAGCCCAGCTCTATAAAACTCGATTTGGCTAATTTGAATCTTTCCTCGTTTGCAACTTCTTGTTTCAGAAATTCCATCAAACTTACTATATTTGCTTTTGTTGACAATGCATTATTATTACTAACAGTGTTTGATGTGATTGAAATATTATATCGCTGCCATGCTTTTAATACATCTTCCGATAAGCTAGATTCTATCATGGGATAGAGCCACGCCGAATTGCTTTCTAAACTTAAACCCATTGATTCTAACGATCTTAAATATGCCTCGACTTTCGTGAATAAATCTGATAAGGGAAGTTTATCTTTGCCGTGCGCCTGTACATTAGCTACAGCCAATTTCAGGAATTCTCTTACGTACACTTCTATTAGTAAATCTTTATTTCCAAAACGCTCTTGAAATGCCTCGACAGCTTTGGGGTAATTAACTGCGGTCATTGGATAGCTCTCTAACAAGCGCCTGGCACTGGTTCCAGGTTCTACCGATTGGATAAGATACTGAAATTTGTCACTATTATCCAAATCTATGTCTTCATGAATTTTCTGAAACTGAGACCAAAATGAAAGATAATTTATTAACTGCGAATCGAATGGCTTAATATTTAGTTTAGGTAATTTATAATGCTTTGATTTGGAATAACCGTGATCTGTGCTTTTTTCACTATCATCTTGATTACGTTTATTTGTACTCAATGCTTCACTAACTTTACGCTTAATGGTAATAAATTGATCTGAATAACTTTCATTTTCCACTACTTCATTTTCAATAGCCTCTTCATCGCATTTATCATCATCTAACATGAGTTCAATTATAGCTTCCTCAATAGATTTAATTTCATGAATCAAATTTTCTAATTTACTAAAATCGTCTGAAATTTTACCCTTATCTAATGACTCGCTGTTAATTTCTTCATTCAAAACATTTAAAGTTCTGGTAAATGACGAACGTAGCGGCGTACGCTTTTTCTTTAGCTTATTCATCTTAGAAAAATTAAGTAGTAATGCACAGCTTATGAAAACACTATACGCTATAAAAACAATTCAATATCTCAACAGTATTATTCAAATGTCCGTGCTCGGGGCGCCAGATTTGTTCTGTAAACAATCAAAACTTATTTGGGTTCAAAAATCTTCTAAATATTCTTGAATTTTCTTTTTAAAAATTTTATTACATACTTAGAATTATAGAATAAAGAAATATTGAATTCAAATTATTTACATACTATGTACAAAATGTATAATATGTACAAAATATAAATGCTTTTACCTTGATAATTTTTGATCATCATACTAAAAACTGGAAAGATGATCCTTTATGCATTTCTGCGTGCCTTTTCATAAAATTAACATAATTCTTCAATAAAACTCAAGACACGCACGACAAACAAAAAATATAAACATTTTCTCTAAAAAAATTCTTTTTTTTTTCCATCAAAAATTGATGCCAACTTTTTTATCTAAACTTTTTAACTCATCTCGTAAGATAAAAAATATAAAAAGCAAAGCAGACGAAAAAACAGCTTCGCTTCCATAGCAACGAGTCGCGTCTTATAAATAAATTAAATATCACAATTGCAAATATGCAAACGATTTTCTGTGAATAAACTGGGATAACTTAATTTATCAATTCCTAACAGCATCATTGATTAAATTCAGACTATTTTATTTAAAATCAGTATTCTTTTTTGCAGTTTGTTTCTTTTTCGTCTTAAAATGGGCCGTGTGAGTGATATTCCTGAATCTACTAAACTTCGTATGGTTGATTTTTATCGGCACGGTAAAAATCAATGTTTTATAGCGAATTATTTACATTGTTCGCAATCGAGCGTTAGTAAAATACTAACACAATATTCAAAAATTGGAAAATTTCAAAATAATCGCCGAAATGGTGGCCGAAAACCAAAAACATCTGCTAGAGATGACAGGAAACTGAAGCGTATAGTTAAGAAAAACCGTTTTAAAAGTGTGCGATTCTTGCACCGAAAATGGAAAGAATAAGGAGTTGAAGTTTCTACATCGACAACATTAAGACGTCTCCATAAATTTAAATTTGAATCTCGTGTACCGAAAACAAAACCTCTCATGACTGCAAGACAAAAGCGTATAAGATTGAATTGGTGTAAATCAAGACGTTTATGGAGCAATGAAGATTGGAAAAATATATTATTTAGTGATGAAAGTATGTTTTGTGTTTCATATGGTAATCAAGGTATTCGAGTTTGGAGAATGAAGCAAGAAGCATTTGATAAAGAATGCCTTAAACGTTCCGTAAAATTTGCTGCTAGTGTCATGGTTTGGGGCTGTATGAGTGCAGAAGGACCTGGAAAGTTATGCATCGTCTACGAAAAGGTTAACTCTCTGATATATCAAGAAATTTTAGAATATTACATGATTCCATCATCAGAAGATTTATTTGAAGATGATTTCATCTTTCAACAAGATTTAGCGTCCCCGCATACCTCGGTGTCAACTAAGAATTGGTTCCGCCAACGCAACATTAAGGTACTTCCTTGGCCACCAAATTCACCAAATCTTAATCCCATCGAAAACTTATGGTGTATAATGAAGAAAAAACTTCAAGAAAATCCTCCTTCAACTAAAACTGAGTTAGTGGCACGTATAAAGTCTATTTGGGCTAATATTGATAGAAATGTTTGTAAACACCTTGTATATAGTATGCAAGATCGATTGTACGCTGTTATGAAAGCTAAAGGGGATGCTACAAAATATTAACTACCATTTACTTCATATTCATAAGGTGATATTGTTGCGTAAAATAAAATATTCTAATATTTTGAACCAATCTAAATTTTATTCTAATATTCTGGTGTGTTTAAGGAAGCTGTATACCTAATTTATCGTGCTGTATTTTATATTTTATAAATGTTAAAATCTTATCTAAAGATTCCAGATTTAATTTATAAGAAATTTAATTGCATTTACTTAGTATAAAAAATAAATAAATGACAAATAATTTTTTCTTATTACTTTTTCTCAATTATTCTAATATTTTGAATATGAGCTGTAGGCATGGAACGCCATCACCGACTTACTGGCGTCGACATCACGGAGCCGGCCGATATTCAGGGGAAATGGATTCAGAGAGCATCAAAATGTTAATTATACCAATACCAATATCCAGAGTTCTATAATATAGACGCATGCGTGCACGCCATGTGCAGAAAAAGTTTATGAAGTTTGCAGAAAATTTTAAACGAAACAATTTTTATTTTTTATACTTTTTTAGCGTCAAAAAATTAAAAATATTCTGACAATTTTATGTACGATTTATTTGCTATTAGCGTCCAATTAACAGCAAAGTCGAAAATTTAAGTCATTTCATGCTGAAAACTTTAAAATTCCACAATCCGGTATATCGAACACCAAAAATCGTAAATTTCATACATCGCAGTTGTCGTAAAAAATCAATTTTGTCAATCGTTTTCAGGAAAAACCCTCCAATTTCGTCAAATTATCAAGGAAAAAACACGAACTTATTCAAAGTTCTGCGGATAAAGCGCAAAATATCGTTAAAGGACCACGAAAAATGCATATTTCATCAAAAGACAAAGGGAAAAAATTCTTCAAAAGATCGTGAGAAAAATGCGAATTTCTTCGAAAGACTTCGTAAAAATTGCGAATTTCAACAAAGAATCGCGTAAAAATCATGCATTTCGACAAAGGACTGCATAAAAAACTATTATTTCGACAAAGGACTGCATAAAAACTCGTATTTTAAAAAAAGATCACAAACAAAATACAAATTTAGACAAGAGATCAGTAACTTTAATTATACCCGGTTCTAAAATTGATACTACTATCCTTAAGTAAAAAAAAACTATAACCAAACTCAAAAAGTACAAATGGACAATAGATATTGATTTCAGGTATCCCATTAAAAAAATCATTTAAAACAATAAAGAGAGAAAATCGTAAAAAATACTCCAACAGGTTTAACATTAGCGTTCGAGTTACCACATAACTAGTGTAGGCTCTTAACTCGCTATAGTAATGTAGTCGATACACGTACATAAAAATACCGCTCCTAAGGGTAGGTGATAACATAAAGCTCTCTATGATTTATATGTAGAGCTGTTCTATATGTAGGGAGCTATGTAAAAAAAAATTGTCGAAAAAATATGAAACATGGTAAATATAATATTTCATCTCTCTAATGATCCCCTTTCTTAAAAAAAATTTCTAAGGAAAGAAACCAAAAATCTTATTATTGCTTGTAATAAAAAAGCGAGCAGAGTATATTTTAAACAGCTTTGTATACGTAAAAAAATCCGTCTTGGGTGAAATCGATCCACACCGAAAAACACTCCATTGTTGACAGTTTTCTGCCGTAAAATTTATTGGATTGAAAATAGTAAGGAAGCTAAATATCTTTTTACTTTAGACAGATTCCCTTCAATCTTATACAGAAATAAAAAACTTAGAAACAGGATGCAGTGAGACATGAAAGGAACACAAAGAGGACATTCAAAGAACACCCTGGAGTGCGGTATTGGGCAGACCTGCTCTAACGTATGTACAAAATTCACGAATGACATGACTTTCGAATATTTACATGAGAACATTCAAACACTTTTGTTTTCAAATTAAAATATAATTTTTAAATAAAAAAGAAAGTTTTAATTACCTATTAACTTCTTGGACTTGGATCTTTCAATCTTAGAAGAAAAAATTTAATTGATAAAACCCTATATTCTAACAATTATAATATTTCAAATTATAATAATACAAAATGTATAACATCTTTCAAATGAATACTTATCATACATGATTTTATAATGAACTAAATACTAAGAAAGGCTAAAAAATGAAACAGAAGTAACGCTCTTCGGTGTCAGACAGTCTATGTATTTTTCGCGATGAAGGTCCCGTCCTAAACATATTTAAAAGATTTTGATTGGATATTTGAAACAACGAAACATTCAAGAACAAACTTGTTCCCTTTTTTATGAAAAAAAAAACTCATTAGCTTTTTAAGGCTTACAAAATTAATATTATTTTTTAATATATACAGATAATATTTTTAATCATGTTCTAGCTATTCTAGTACTTCATAATTGTTTTCTGTTAGTTTCACGTTGACGAAAGCGAACAGGAGCTCCAAAATAAGAAGATCACAACAATCAGAGATGTATTGAAGGGTATACGGGGGTATACGCCGTATACCTTCTGTATTTTTTAAAGACACGTCTTATACCCTCTGTTACCCAAGAAAGCTTGTAGTATGCACACTCTAGGGTATACCCTCTGTCTTCAGAATATACCCTCTGCTTAGAGCGTATATCCTCTGTTATTTTTATGACTACACCCCTGACAACAATGACTCATCACTCATCGCGAATTCTGCGTAAGTCAATGCAGCGCGTATGTACAGGGACATGCAAAGAGAAAATTGCGTCCGGGGCAAAGTTAGAAATTGGCACTCCCACTCCCATCCCAACTTTTTCTTATGACAGATCAAAAATGACGATGGTAGTATAAATTTGGCGCCCCTAAATTTCAGCGCCCGGGACCGCGCTCTACCCCCCCCCCCCCTTCGCTCTCTTCTTCCATTTCTTACGGAGCTGCGTGTAGAAAAAAATTCTTTCTTTTAAAGTTTGTCTTAGTTACCCACACATTGTGTAAATGGGCTTTTGCTCACTGTTGCAAGCCTAATTAAGCCGCATTTGGTGTACCATTTCACTTTCTCCAAGAGAATAAAAGTAAGTCTGTTGCGCCTTGTTTTGCTCTAGAAAACTCATTTTACGTCAGAATTTTTTCCAAAATCTTGTAAGATTATGCATATTTTTTTACAAATAAAGATCGAGTGTCACCCCTTCGAAGTTGACACCCGGGGCGCCCCCCTCCCTCCCAACTTTTTCTTGTGACAGACCAAAAATGACAATGGTAGTATAAATTTGGCGCCTTCTAAATTTCAGCGCCCGGGGCCTGCCCTCTTCGTCCCTCATTTAGCATGGCGCTGCGTGTATAAGTAGAAAAAAATTCTTTCTTTTTAAAGTTTGTTTTGGTTACCCGCACTTTGCGTAAATGGGTTTTTCCTCACTGTTGCAAATCTAATTTATACACCCCATTTTTTTTTAACCGTTTCACTTTCTCCAAGAAAAGAAAACTAAGCCTGTTGCGCCTAGTTTTGCCCTAGAAAATTCATTTTACGTCAGAATTTTTTCCGAAATCTTGTAACATTATGCATATTTTTTTGAAAATAAAGGCCGCTCGGGTGTCACCCCTTCGAGGGTGAGACCCTGGGCGGACCGTCCCCCTTAGCTACGCCACTGGTTTATAGAATATCCAACTTTGAATTGAAGACAAACACTCCATAAAACTTAACAAGCCACGATTGTTTGTAATTTAATTATGATTTTATTTTATTTTTTGAGCTAACTAGAGGAGGACCGAGTTTCCTCTTTTGATGGCGAAAAAATGGCGAAACTTCGAAAGTGACAGATGTTTTCATTTTTTATTGTTCACCTGCGTACTTGCAGAATGCAGACGATAATGATAATAATTAAATTTCGAATACTGATTTTTTTCTTATTTTTAAAAAATGAATAAATGAAATATTTTTTGAAGACACATCATAGTGTTTCAAATCTTACATCCGTTTTACAATTATACAAATGCACATTACAATATTATATTTAATTCGATTATTCCATAAATAAATAAAAATAATTTAAAATTTATAATTCCAACTAAGTACCAATTTTACTTTCTTCTGTATGAAAACAAGCTGAAAATTGCACGTGAAGCGTATAGCAAATGAGGTGCGTTCGTACGATAACGAAAATTTAAAAATATCACTCTTTTATATCAATCTCATTAAATTATAAATAGTTAAATACAATTAAAATGCGCACCAAATAATGTTCTCAATGTACCATTATGTAATGGAATACTTTTGTGTGGCCTTTTAAATCAATAACAAATGTTCTTTGCACTACAGATTATGAAAAATGTATATTATAATATGGACTTCCCAGATGCATATGAATTTTATTATGTTCGAATGTGTGTAACACCATTAAAATGCATTTGAAACATTTTTCCTTGTTGATCGTAATGTAACGGGATTCTTTTGATTATCCCTGTAACTGTACTATGCATCCGATTTTGATAAAGTTTGAAATAACTCGACAAAATTATGTAATAATTATGTATTTTAAATTTCAAACGATTAAAATGCATTTGAAACTTTTTCCCCATTGACCGTAATGTAATGGAATACTTTTGATTGTCCCTGTAATTGATCTATGTATCCGATTTTCGTAAAATTTGAAAAGACTCAACAAAGGTATGTAATAATTATATATTTTAAATCTCAAACGATTTGGTTGGGTAGTTTTTGCGTTGTTATATTCGGATGGACGGACAGACGGATGGACTGGATGACAACTATAGGTACTACATATTTAGATAATTACGGACGCACCTAAAAAGAAAGTATTGGATTCGTGTAAAATTTCAAAATCCGGTTTTTGAAGGATTTATACATTTTAGGGGTCAGAGAATCCGAAAAAACATGTTTTTATAAAATGTCTATGAGTTCTAGTCTGTCAGTCTGTCTGTATGTGACAAAAGTTTTGTGTGAACTCTATCTCAAGAACTAATGCATGGAATTTCACAAAACTTTAGATTCTGTTAAACCTTGATTTAAACGAGATTTGGTTAATTTTTGGTGTATATCGCTCGACAAGTGGCCCTGCTATGCTGCATTATTTACATTTTCCACAATAGCCATATCTCAAGAGCTTGTGCATAGATTTTTATAAAACTTTATATTTTGTTAGTACTTTATATAACATGACTATGATTATGATTTGGTGCAAATGTCTCAACAAGTGGTATTGTTATGGTGCATTATTCGTCATTATTTCTATTTCTGAATCTCGAGTACTAATGCACGGAATTTCACAAAGCATTCGATTCTGTGAGACCTAGGTGTAAACTAGATTTAATTAGTTTTTAGTGTATATCACTCAACAGGTGTTGCTGATCATCTGTTAATTATTTTGAAAAGGAACATCTAGTATATTATACTAGAATTTTCTCAAAGAGTTTTCGAAACACTTTTTCGGTTTCAAACTAAAAAATTCCTATTTCTATTAAGTCTGCAGCTTTTTATGAACACATGAAAAGAGTCTTCATAATTTAGTAATGTATGCGTTTCTTGCTTTATAATTTGCACCCACGTTTTGAGTCATCCTTGACAGTTAATAATAAACAATTAGATTCACAGAAAAAAACACCTCAAATCGAAGGGTCATGCAGGAAATTTCCGAATTAAAAAGTAGATTGCTGTAATACAGACAGTTTCGGTCCGGCCGAATTTTCAGCAGTATTTTTGCCGAAAATGAATTTTTGGCGAAAATCAGGTTTTGAGCCGAAAACGAAAACGAAATTGAATTTTGGACCGATATCTACCAATAATTTTCTGTAACTCACCAATTCATGTAAATACAGGTATTTTCTAATTTTACACATTTGTATGTGTAAATCAACCGATAACAACTGGCAGTCTTAATGTCATAAAGTAAATGCACATAAAAACAAGTAACTCTTTTAACAAAATGTGTATTCTTTATGACAAGTGGGTGATTTTTGAAATTTACACATTTATCAGTGTATACAGAACTATGCGTGAATTACAATAACACACCAATTGGTGTCAATTTAGGTATTTTTCTATTTTTACACACATATTTATGTTTTTCAACTGATAACAAATAACACACTTAGTTTCATAAGCTAAATACACATACAAACAGGTAAAAGTCTGCAAAAACATGTGTAAAGTTCATGGCAAGTGTGTAAAGTTACAAATTTACACACAAATATGCGTAAATTTGTCTAATTTACACATTTATTTTTTAGAGTGTAAGATTCAAGGTGATCAATCTCGTAAGATCAAAGGTGAGCGGTCAACTGTGATTTTAAACATTTTGTTAAATATCTAGAAAAATACATGATGAATTACCCCGAAACTCTAAGTGCGTAAATATAATAGTACAGGTTACACATTTCCGTGAAGATTTTTTCATCAAACTCTATAGGGGACTGTCAACAAATTGAAAAATAAAGAATATCCTTTAGATTACCCTGTCAAAACTAATGTTGCAAAAGCTATCAAACTATGGATTATGATTAAGTGGATTATTGTAATAAACTGTCTTCATTTTTATGTGGATAACATGTATACTCGTAGAGAAATTAAGATTTTAATAGAAATATTCTCAAATTTTGACAAGTTTTTTTTTACTTATAATTTGCAGAGTTCTGAATATAAAATAATTTACTTTTACGAAAATATGACAAAAAACATTGTACATTATAGCGTTCACGCATGCGCAGTGAAAAACTTGTCGAAATTTGAGACTATTCCTATTAAAATCTTAATTTCTCTACTAGTATACATGTTATCCACATAAAAATGAAGACAGTTTATTACAATAATCCACTTAATCATAATCTACAATTTGAGGGTTTTGCTACCTTAGTTTTGATAGGGTTATCGAAAAGATATACGTTCTTTTTCAATTTGTTGACGGGTCTTCTATGGAGGATCGGAAAAAATGTTCATGATAATATATGGCCTGTGCTATTATGTTTACACACACCTGGAGTTGTAGGGAAATTCCTCATGTGTTTTCCAGATATTTAACAAAATATTTAAAAATGCAAGTGGGCGGTCACCATGCATAAATATATTTCAGGATGATTTTGGCGACATCGTAACTGCAACTTTGGCGTAAACCCCATTTTCTCTGTCCATCATATCTGTATCAACTACATCTACTGTATTATAATCGCATATATTATTTATAGTAATTAATATCATACAATTCAAATGCATAAAATATAAGTATTTAATATCGATTTTATTTTTTATATTTAAGATTTTTTATAGTTGTTATGTAATTAAATAATCACTCGTGATTTAGCGTTCAAAATGCGTATTAAAATGCTAAATTAATTTCATTCAGCAATAGTAATAAATAATCTTTCAATTCAGTCAATCAATAAGCCTTATAATTTAAAGATTACAAAAAGTACTACGTATAATGCAAGAGAATATTTTTTTTATATAAATTTTATTTTGATTATGATTTGAACATTTAAGCAGAAATATTTCTTTAGTAATTTTAACAAATATTGCTTGTGAATGTCACGCAGTTTGATAAAGACTAATTCTATATTAATTTTAATACATTATTTTAATTAGTAAATAAATCACCTGTAATTTTTCTAACAGAATTAAAAAGTATTTTGGCCTAGGTTTGAAGCGGGATTTTTTATGAGAGCTGCCAATGCTCTGCCACATGAGCTATCGGGAATGAATCTGGCGGACACAATTCAGCCAAAGAACTAGAATTATATACTAAATAAAGCTTATGCTAAAAGTCCCTGGCTCGAATTCTGCCCTGGACGCTTTTTCACCCATTTAGTAAAATTATATTAAAGGATAATTCTGCTTGAACGTTCTTGGTTAAAAATGACTAGCTATTTGTGGAGCTTTACATGTGTGATGATAACTTTGGAAGTTAAAGTAAGCAAAAGCTTTCAAAGAGAGTGTAAAAATACAATTAGCGCAGCCCATACGAAAAAAGTTTATAATATTTTATTTTAAAAAAAAGATAAAAAAAGTACGGTTTTATTTTTATCTTGTACACCGCAACAAGTGAAAAAAATTCACCATTTTGTCCGTCATAAATGCAAAATAAAATTATGCCATTTTCAGAATATGGAGAAACATGAATTTCAGAAAAGCGAAAATTCTAAATAAATTGAAAACAACGCAAGCTGTTGCACTTGTAAGACTGTGTGAAAGAACTTTAACTTTTAACTTAATTTAAAAGACAGTCTTCATACTGTCTATATACAAATTATACATTCCTGTTCATAAACTATGAATGCATCATTTTCCGACTTCAAACTAAATCTAACAGAAAGATAACATATTATAATTTGAGACTATCCTGATTTTTTGTAAATTAAGCATATTGGGATTTGTGGCCTTGTTTTCAAGTCAGTTAAAAAAAAAATAAGTGCCAAGTATAAATGAGTTTGTACTTTATGCAATTTTGTTTCGTGATCATAAAAACTTTTTTTTTTTTTTTGCAATTTACATATCAAAGCATGAGATAAATCTCTGTATGCAAAAACCTATGTATTTTAAATATTACACAAACTGTGTGTTTTGCATGTTACGCATACACATGTGTAAGAACAGAATATAAAAACATAAATCTGCTTATTCTGCATGTAACACAAAAATATGCGTGTTTGCATATTACACAAGATTATGTGTATGTGCCTATTACACAAAATATGTGTAAAAACAGAATTTTGCACATATATATGTGTAAAAATATTTCTCAGAAATATGTGTATTTCAATGCAACTTACACATTAAAGTGTGTATTTCAAAAGTAATCGGATAACTTTTACACATTTGGACTTATCATCAAATTACACATTAAAATGTGTATTTTGAAATTTACACACAAGGCGTGTATTTTGGCAATTTACACCCAAATTTACACATATAGACATGTCGTTTTTGTATAATCGATTTACACATTTTTGTGTGTAATTTACACATTTATTTTTTAGAGTGAAGTAACCGTTTCCTATAAAAGTGTTGGAGTGACGATGCAGCAAAACAGTAAATTTTTTTACAGTGTACTGACTGAAAAAAACCTGATGATAATGTTAAACCTATGCGGGGGTTGTTTTCAAATATCTTGCTCAAATTTTAATATTTTTTCACGATTTCTTTTCGATAGGTTTGCTGAGGACGATCTACAACCGGGCTATTTTTTACTTTTTCAATTTTGATTTCAGATTAAGAAAAAAATACTTAACTTTCGAAACCGGTTTGAAGCGGTTCTGAAAACTAAACTACCAAAATATAAAAAATCTAAGTCCAAAATCGAAAAAATAAAAACTAACCCGGTTGTTGATCATTCTCAGCTAATCTATGTAAAAAGAAAACATGTAAAAATATTAAAATTTGAGCGAGATATTTGAAAATAACGCCTCCCATAGACTTGAAATTATCATCCAGGTCTTTTTCAGTCATTAGTGTGGGCTCTTAATGAAGTTGAAGAAGCATGTCCATAGTTTTCCCGTTTTAAGAAGTTGGCATGGAATTGCCAGCAAATACGACATCTGACGCAACGATGGCAGAAAGAGTGGACTATGATAGTTTCTACTTTGAAGAACAGTCGTAGTTGCTTTTGTTGTTAATTTTCGCATAACGATGCAACTTTCACAAATTTACAAGAACGTTTTAGTCAATCTATTAAAATAAAAAACATATTTGTAGACATATTTAACCTTTTACATTGTCCGTACGCTGTAAATTTTTCAAGCATCTTTTACCAGATTTTTCTTTAAAAATGTTTGCCCTTTTAAAGCTTCTTTAAGAAATTTAGATCCAGGATCTCTTACATCCTGAATCTCAGGTGCATAAGAGAGGCCTTGGACTATCTTTAAAAAATTAAATATTCGTACATGGGCTAGATATTGGGCAGACACATGCAGAAGGAGAGACACACATACACATAGAGCGAAACTTATATATACATACAAGGTGTACACTCTAAACGGTGGCCAGTGGCTAATTTGTAAACCGTTAGTCATAGGCATATAATTCTACTTGCTAAATTGTTTTTAAAAAAGGCAAAGAAGTATTTTTAACTGATTTAGGTAACAAAAAAATTATTAAAAAATTACGAGAATTAAATTTGTATAAGATCCCCCTTTCCAATAAGTGATATTTAGTAAATTTTTACCACTATTCTTACAAGTAAGACAAAAAAAGTTCCATTCCTCTGCGATTAATACTGATCGAGTAACAGCTTTTTAAAGTTGAAGCATCTTTTTCTGCTGTAAAAAAGGGGTCAGTCACAAATTTACTGCAAATAAAAATAAACGTCAGATATAAAATTCAGCATTAAACGTTGAGAATAAAATAATATTTACAATAGTATTTTAGGTAGTTTTCATTACAAAAAGTAAAAAGCTACCTATTGCAGCCGTCCGGAGGAAAGCACTTCCAAAAAATTTTGGTATATTTTCACCGATCATGACCCCCAGACCCCAAAACCACCCTCCGTTTAAATGTTGACATATATATATATATATATATATATATATATATATATAACCATATATATACATATATATATATACACTATGTTGCCATTGATTATGGGACACTTGCGATTTTAGACATTTTACTAAATATCTAGAAAAATACATGAGGAATCATCTCGAAACTCTTAGTGTATAAATATAATGGTATACATCATACATCTCCGTGAAGATTTTTTACCGAAACTCCATAGGGGACCGTCAACAAATTAAAAAAGAATGAATATCTTTTGAATAACCCTGTCAAAACTAATGTAGCAAAAGCGCTCAAACTCTAGATTATGACTGAATGCTTTATTGTAATACACTGTGTTCATTTTTATGCAAATAGCATGCATATTCGCAGAGTAATTAAGGTTTTTATAAAAATTGTCCCAAATTTTTCCAAGTTTTTCCCTTATAATTTTCAGAGATCTTAATATAAAATAATATTTTTTTCAGAAAATATGACAAACAACATTGCACACAGTACCCTGTAATCAGAATTAAAAAGTAATAAAAATTGTAAGAAAAATGAGTAGGTTTACTAAATAATTTTTTACTGCGCATGCGTCAAAGATATCAAAATTTCATTTGCATATTATGTTAGCTAAATGTATAGAAGAACTCTTGTAAAAATTTCAAAATTATGGCTTGAAAATTCTGAAAGTAATCGTCTATAGAAAAAGGACAAAATCCGTTGTTTCCAAATTGAAGCATAAAAATGAGGGATTTTATCCAAAAGTAGTCGTAACATCCCTTATTGTGTATTCTATATTGACACTAATCAATGAATATATGGATACAACCCCTCTTGTTTTTGCTTCATTTTGAGAATAACGGATTTTCAACTTATTCAATTGACGATTATTTTCAGAATTTTCAAGTTATGATTTTGTGACTTTCACAAAAGTTGCTCTATACATTTAGCTAACATAATATGCAAATGAAATTTTGATATCGTTGAAGCATGCGCAGTAAAAAATTATTTAGTAAACCAACTCATTTTGTATAAAATTTTCATTATTTTTTAATTCTGATTACAGGGTACTGTGTGTAATGTTGTTTGTCATATTTTCTGAAAACAATATTATTTTATATTAAGAACTCTGAAAATTATAAGGAAAAAACTTGGAAAAATTTGGGACCATTTTTATAAAAACCTTAATTACTCTGCGAGTATGCATGCTATTTGCATAAAAATGAACACAGTGTATTACAATAAGGCATTCAATCATAATCTGGAGTTTGAGCGCTTTTGCTACATTAGTTTTGCACGGTTATTCAAAAGATATTCATTCTTTTTTAATTTGTTGACGGTCTCCTATGGAGTTTCGGTAAAAAATCTTCACGGAGATGTATGACGCATACTATTATATTTAAACACTAAGAGTTTCGAGATGATTCCTCATGCATTTTTCTAGATATTTAGTAAAATGTCTAAAATCGCAAGTGTCCAATAATCAATGGCAATATAGTGTATATATCTGATTTTTGTCATGCGATAACTAACGTATTTATGAACCGATTTGAATGAAACTTGGTATGTACATAGTACATACAAATATCTCGACCGAGTTCGTTGGACAGGGTCATCCGCCATTTTGTTTCAAAACGGCGGCCATTTTAAATTTTTAAAAAATTTTAAAGTTCAAAATTCAATGCGAAAAAATTAAAAGTTGAAAAATATTTTTCTTTTACGTGTTAGAACTTAAAACAACAATTCCAGAACATTTTTTATTTTGTCTATATCTTAAAAAATGATTCAATTATAGCACTTTGAATTTTTCTTATGGCTGACATTATGAAACGATCTGATTTTTGTCACATGATAACACGCATATTTATGAACCGATTTGAATGAAACTTGGTATGTACGTAGTACATACAAATGTCTCAACCGAGTTTGTTGGCCAGAATCATCCGCCATTTTGTTTAAAAATGGCGGCCATTTTAAAAATTTAAAAAAATTTAAAATTTAAAATTCAATGCGAAAAAATTAAAAGTTGAAAAATATTTTTCTTTTACGTGTTAGAACTTAAAACAACAATTCCAGAACATTTTTTATTTTGTCTATATCTTAAAAAATGATTCAATTATAGCACTTTGAATTTTTCTTATGGCTGACATTTTGAAACGATCTGATTTTTGTCACGTGATAACATGCGTATTTATGAACCGATTTGAATGAAACTTGGTATGTACATAGTACATACAAATGTCTCGACCGAGTTCGTTGGCCAGAATCATCCGCTATTTTGTTTCAAAATGGCGGCCATTTTAAATTTTTTAAAAAATTTAAAATTTACAATTAAATGCGAAAAAAATTAAAAGTTGAAAAATATTTTAGAACTTAAAACAACAATTCCAGAACACTTTTTATTTTGTGTATATCTTAAAAAATGATTGAGTTGTAGCACTTTGAATTTTTCTTATGGCTGACATTTTGAAACGATCTTATTTTTGTCACATGATAACACGCGTACTTATGAATCGATTTGGATGTAACTTGGAGTGTACATAGTATGTACTGAGACCTGAATCGAGTTCGATACTCAGTTCCATCCGCCGTCTTATTTCAAAATGGCAGTCATTTAAAAAAATTTATAAATTTTAAAATTTAAAATTAGGTACAAGAAAGTGAGAAATTGAAAAAGATTTTTTTTTATGCATTTGACTTTGATACAAAGATTCCAGAGCCTTTTAGGTAGCTTTCATTACAAAAAGTAAAAAGCTACCTATTGCAGCCGTCCGGAGGAAAGCACTTCCGGAAAATTTTGGTATATTTTCACCGATCATGACCCCCAGACCCCAAAACCACCCTCCGTTCAAATGTTGACATATATATATAACCATATATATATATATATATATATCTGATTTTTGTCATGCGATAACTAACGTATTTATGAACCGATTTGAATGAAACTTGGTATGTACATAGTACATACAAATGTCTCGACCGAGTTCGTTGGCCAGCATCATCCGCCATTTTGTTTCAAAATGGCGGCCATTTTAAATTTTTTTAAAAATTTAAAATTTAAAATTAAATGTGAAAAAATTAAAAGTTGAAAAATATTTTTCTTTTACGTGTTAGAACTTAAAACAAAGATTCCAGAACACTTTTTATTTTGTCTATATCTTAAAAAATGATTGAGTTATAGCACTTTGAATTTTTCTTATGGCTGACATTTTGAAACGATCTGATTTTTGTCACGTAATGACACGCGCATTTATGAACCGATTTCAATGAAACTTGGTATGTACATAGTACATACAAATGTCTCGACCAAGTTCGTTGGCCAGCATCATCCGCCATTTTGTTTCAAAATGGTGGCCATTTTAAATTTTTTAAAAAAGTTAAAATTTAAAATTACATGCGAAAAATCAAAATTTGAAAAATATTTTTCTTTTACATGTTAGAATTTAAAACAACGATTCCAGAACACTTTTTATTTTGTTTATATCTTACAAAATGATTGAGTTATAGCACTTTGAATTTTTCTTATGGCTGACATTTTGAAACGATCTGATTTTGTCACGTGATAACACGCATATTTATAAACCTATTTCAATGGAACTTGGTATATACATAGTACATACAAATGTCTCGACCGAGTTCGTTGGCCAACATCATCCACCGTTTTGTTTCAAAATGGTGGCCATATTAAATTTTTTTTTTAATTTAAAATTTAAAATTAAATGTGAAAAAATTAAAAGTTGAAAAATATTTTACTTTTACGTATTAAAACTTAAAACAGTGATTCCAGAACACTTTTTGTTCTGTCTATATCTTAAAAAATGTTTGAGTTATAGCACTTTGAATTTTGTTTATGGCTGACATTTTGAAACGGTCTGATCTGAACGATCCATCATGTTGCTTTAAAATGGCATACACTTTATGATATCGTGGAATTCGGTGACTCTCTAAATCGCTTAAAATAAAACCAGATTGAATAAAAGATGACTAATTTCTAAAAATTCCTATTAATATTCAATCTTGACAAAAATTAGTATTTAATCTTATAAAATTACTAATTTTATAAGATTATTTCCACTAATTTGAGCTTAGTATTTTTGAATAATGTAACTTACTTTAAAATAAATACATAAATGTATAAGTATATGAAAGCTACCTCTTCCTCCCGGCATTGCCGGAAGGACTTTTTTGTTTCGTCTGTATCTCAAAAAATGGCTGAGTTATCGCATTTTTTAATTTCTAGTGTCTCATATCTTGAAATGATCTGATTTTCGTCACGTGATAACACGCGTATTTATAAACCGATTTGATGAAACTTGGTGCGTACATAGTACATACCAATGTTTAGACCGAGTTTGTTGGCCAAATCCATCCTCCATCTTATTTCAAAATGGAGGAATATTAATTATTGTTTTAAATTTTAAATTTTAAAATTAGGTGCAAAAAAGTAAGAAATTGAAAAAGATTTCTCTTTTTAACCGACTTCAAGAAGGAGGTTATGATTTCGACCTGTATGTATTTGTTGTTCACACATAACTTTCGTAAATATGAACCGATTTTGATAATTCTTTTTTTGTTTGAAAGCGTATGGGGCCCATGTGGTCCCATTCAAATTTCATAAAAACCTGTTGATTAGAACTTTTTAAAAAATTAAAACATTAAAATTCAATATCTTTTCGAAGCAATCGACCAATTAGAAACGTTCATTTTTCATGTTTTTAAGTTACACTTACATAGACACACGATCTTTTCAAAGTGTGAAATCCTAACTGGACAAGGTTCACATTTATTAACAGTGTACACTGTAAAAAAATTGACCCTTTTGCTGCATAATTACTCCCCCGTTTTTATAGAATATCTCTTTCTTGACCCATGAGACTTCTCCACGATAGGCTAAAGTAATCGTTTTCTATAAAAGCGGTGGATTGACGATGCAGCAAAAGGGCCAAATTTTTTACAGTGTACACTGTAAAAATTTTGATCCTTTTGTTGTATCGTCACTCCCCCGCTTTTATAGAATATCTCTCCTTTGACCCATGAGAATGCTCCATGATACATTGTTAAAAATTTGACCCATTTGCTGCAGCGTCACACCACAGCTTTTATAGAATATGTCTTTTATGACCAATGAGAATGCTCCATAACACAGTAAAGTAATCGTTTTCTATAAAAGCGGTGGACTGATGATGCAGCAAAAGGCTCAAAGTTTTTGTAGTGTAATTGGGACAAAAGCGTCTGTAAAAGAAATATTTGGGAATAAAATGCTGTCACTCTCTTATAGAGGCAGCCAGGTATAGGTAATGAGTTTCACATTCCTCATCGAATACGCCACCGCTCATTTCTGATTACAGTGCCACTGTAAAAAATGTGACCCTTTTGCTGCATCGTCACTCCCCTGCTTTTGTAGAATAGCTCTCTTTTGACCCATGAGAATGCTTCGTAATTGGGTGAAGTAATCGTTTTCTATAAAAGCAATAGAGTGATGATATAGCAAAAGTGTCAAATTTTTTACAGTGTAGGATTCCTCAATATGAATATGACGACACATGTAGCACAGTATATAATTGGTTGAAACGATTCTGGACAAAAACGAGTCACCAAGCATTTTGTTGAGCGGGCAATTTTCGTCAATCTTGTTAATTTCTCATACGAGTACAATCGAATTCTTCCAGGAAATCATCATTAAATTCCATAATAAAAAATGCCTGGCAATGCAATGCACTGTTAAAAAATTGCAACTTTTGCTGCATCGTCACTCCATCGCTTTTATAGAATATCTTTATTTTTATCAATGAGAATCCTTCATAATGCATTTAACTAATCGTTTTCTATATAAGCGATGAAGTGATAATACACTGTTAAAAATCTGCTGCATTTTATTGCAACGCACTCCGCCGCTTGTATATAATGTCTCTACTGCGACCTATGAGAATGATCCTTAATACAGTCAAGTAACCGTTTTCTATACAAGCGCTGGAGTGCGTAGCCAAAAAATGCAGCAGATTTTTAACAGTGTACAGCAAAAGTTTCAGATTTTTAACAGTGTAGTTGGGACAAAAGCGTCTGTAAAAGAAATATTTGGGAATCAAATGCTGCCACTCTCTTATAGAGGCAGCCAGATATTGGTTATGAGTTTCAGATTCCTCGTCGAATCGCCACTGATCATTTCCGATGCCATTACTGCCTAGGTATTAGATTGTTGCTGTTTATCGATTGAAGCATAGTGCGATTTTTGCTAAAATCTTTCTTTTTACTTTTTCTGAGTGAAGGGGGAGTACTTTTGACTGACTACACTAGAAAAGCATTTTACTATACATTAATATATGAAGTAATTTTGCTGCGTGTTCATTTATGGAAGCACTATGTCGCGCTCTTATGTGTAAGGACACTTTACTTGATGGATTGTCATCTTTTGATACCCACTTTCGATGACCGTAGGATTCGATGCAGACTAAGATTTCATAAATGCGGTAGCTTTTCGAAGTGGCAGATCTTGTCTGAAGAAGTTACCATACAAAGAAATTCTTAAGATTCACAACGATACTAACCGATATTGTAAGTGGTTTCAGAAAAGTTGACAATCAAACAGTGACAAGTAAACTGAATACATCAGAACTTAGCAAAGTGCGTACATTAGTAATGCATTGCAAAGAGCTATCGTGTGCCAGTACACATAATTATGTATTACGGTATGCATAAGTAAAAAGTAGGAAATAAAATAAGCTTTTTAAGAAAAAAATATCAACCGACTTCAAAAAAGCGCTAAAAAGAATTAAATAATTCATTAAAATTCTCTAATGACAAAACGTTATCCAATAAGCACACATCGGATATCAGGTACCGGCATAAAAAACGGTTAAATTTAATATGTATAATTTAATGTCCACCAAACATAGATTTTAGAGATAATATTATTTTACAAGAGATGAATTGAGATATTTATGATTTATTTTATGAATATATACATATAAAAAGTAATGAATTACTTTTTGAAGTTGGTGCCAAACTATTTGATGTATATTAAGAATTGTAACTAAATTATGCCTAGTATCATAATTAAAATGGGGGTAATCATTATCGATTGTGATTGTTTGGCACCAACTTCAAAAAGTAATTCATTAATTTTTATATGTATATATTCATAAAATAAATCATAAATATCTCAATTCATCTCTTGTAAAATAATATTATCTCTAAAATCTATGTTTGGTGGACATTAAATTATACATATTAAATTTAACCGTTTTTTATGCCGGTACCTGATATCCGATGTGTGCTTATTGGATAACGTTTTGTCATTAGAGAATTTTAATGAATTATTTAATTCTTTTTAGCGCTTTTTTGAAGTCGGTTGATATTTTTTTCTTAAAAAGCTTATTTTATGTGAGTTTGACCTTGATACAAAGATTCCAGAGCATTTTTTGTTTCATCTATATCTTGAAAAATGGCTGGGTTTCGGTTGGGTTTTGGTTGCTGGGTTTGGGAACTTTCAATTTCCAGTGTGGTTCACATTTTGAAACGGACTGACATTTGTCACGCGATTATGCACATATTTATAAACTGATTTGGATATAACTCCGGGTGCATATAGTACATAGCAATGCCTTGACCACGTTCTCTGTCAACTTCTTCCGTCCTCCTGTTTCAAAATGGCAGCCATTTAAGTTTGTCAAAAATCTTTTAAATGTATAATGATGTACAAAGAAAAAAAAATTAGAAATTGAAAAAAGCTTCTTTTTAAAGTATTTATCTTAAAAATGAATTCAGGAGTATTTTTTGCTTTGTCTTTGACTTAAAAAAACGCCTGATCAGTTTGAATTTCTAACGTGGGTGACATTTTTTAAGAAATCAATTTGCCCGCGACATAACTCGTATATATTAATCGATTTCAATATGAGTGTGCATGTGCACCTGAATTAAGATTTCGACCAAGCTCATAATCAGGTTCCACTAATTTGAGCTTAATATTTTTGAATAATACAACTTAATTTAAAATAAATAAATACAAGTATATGAAAGCTACCTCTTCCTCCTGGCACTGCCGGAAGGACTTTTTAAATTTAGGTTGATGTTTACATATTAAAGCAAAATATACAAGTCTTAAATTTTTTTAACCAATCGAAAAGTAAATTAATTAAAATTAACACAAACGTAAAATTTATATAGTGGAAGCACTTTCAGTTAAATCGCTTAAAAAATTTCTTTACTTCATTTAAAACATTTTTGTAACTGGAACTATAGGTCTGTGACAAATGGTTTAGGAATTGGACATTGGACCGCGTTGGAAATGGATGCGCTTTATAATACTTTAAACACTTAGTGCATGTCCCCTTAAATCTTAGTCCAACTCTTCCGTTTTCAATTACAGAAAAGTGGTTTAAGTCATGAAATTTAAAGTTTCATAGCTCGGTAAATTTTAATGTTAGACGAATGGGCCTTTTTTCTCTTACTTGTTTGAGTAGTGGGAAAAATTTACTAAATAGCACTTATAGGAGCGGGGGACCGTATAAAAAGTTAATTTTTGTAAATTATTATTATTTTTTTTTTTTACCTAAATAGCTTTAAAAAATTCTTTACCTTTTTTAAAGAATTTTTGTAATTAGAAATATATGTCTATGACTAACGATTTAGAAATTAGCCATTGACCACAGTTTAGAGGGGACACGCTGTATACATATATCTATATATATATTAAAAAATACATTAATAATGATCATGGACATATTATCACTGGAAATCTAAATATTGTACAAGATTTTACGTTAAAGAAAATAATGGGTTATGGGACTAAGTATAGAAATCCATCCAAATTAAATATTAATTCTATACTAAAACTATTTAAATATGATATAGATATATTTATTTATAAAATTGCAATATAATACAACAAACCTATTGAATATTTCCATCAATGGAAAATTTTAATTATTGATAAATTAACTAAGGCTTTAAAATATAATATTTTACATCTGAATTATATAAATACAAAGCATCTTTTCCAGCAAATCACTAAATTGCAACAAAACTTTGTAATTACTTATGTGGAGACAAATCTCCAAATAATTATGCAATTATATGTAAATCCTATTATCACCAACTGCTTAAAACTAGTATATCTTCTAATAACTCATTCCAAAAACCTAATGATGACATAATTGTAAAAAATCGAAAAAATTAGAAGTTTTTATAAATTATTAGACATTAATTTTACTAATTGTAAATATCCATATCTAGTTCTTATACCCAAATTTCATAAGAATCCAATTAAATTTAGGACAGTTACAATTGGTTGCAATACTTATAATAATACAACTAATAAACTTCTATTAAATATTCTTTATCAAATATATACAATAACAAAAACTAGTGATAATACACATTGTATAAAGAATAGCTATGAACTGGTCGATATTATGAAAAATCTTAAATGTATAAAAAATGTAACTACATATGACTTCAAAGATCTTTTTAATAATATAGATTTATTGGATCTAAATAATACAATAAATGCACTGTTTAAAAAATATCAGTATGATTTGAATATACCAACGAACATTGATACTGAATATTTTCTTACTTTAACAAATTTCATTATTCATAATAATTTTATAATGTAAGATATCATAATATATATACAAAAGGTCGGATACCATAAGTTGGTTGTCCATCTTGTATAATTATCCGACTTATATCACCGTGAACGTTAATATTTTAATAATAAAACACATATATATCGATATTTTGTTGATATAATTTTAATTGACACTGATAATACCAGTATATCTCAATTACCAGTAGATTATACAACTAGTTTAGAAATTACAAAAAACCTGCTTTCTAATAATATCATTAACTTTTAAAATCTTAAAATTATATTAAAAGAAAATTCGTCTTCATTATTCTGTATATCGTAATATAATCCTTAATCATTTATACAGAATAAAATATTTATGTTCTTCTTATCTAATTAATGCAAATATAAAAAAGCTAGTTTATGATGCACAAAAAATTGGTTTTTTCTAAAAAAAATCACATTTTATTTAGTATACAATTAGTTATTACATGATCTCAAAAATAATTAACACATTGCGTAAAAAAATTTAAGTTTAAGTCTAAGATTACGAAAATATTTAATGAGATGAAAAAAATAACGGCAAAAAATAGTTGTTCGTTACTCCAAAATCTAAAGCGCGCTCTATCGGCATTTTTCGAAATTTATCTTTATAATTTATTTTTAAGAAAATACCGACATAAAGAATAGTTTTAGTGAAAACCGCAAATCAATCGACCAATTTTTCCGATTTTAATGTTTATTTGAAATTTTGGACCCTAAACTTTAATGGCGTCTATCTCCTTTGGAAAACATTTGGGACACTTGGTTTCCTATTTAAGGGGACGGTGGACATTAAAAATTATTTATATTCATATTTATCATAGCAATATGAAATTTTGGGCATATATACATTTCACCAACAGCATATAGAATACCTTCAAAAAATTTCCAACCTTATTAAAAATTGTAATTTTTTTGCAAAAATTTAAATTTTTAAATGGAATTTATAATACTCCTCATGTCTTAATTTTTTGAAATATTTTTTTGCTTTTGGATTTTTATCACTTAAAACTATATTATAAACAAATTTGTGTAAGATTTTTTAAATCTCTTGAATAGTTAATATTTTACAGATTTTTTTCTAAATTCCTTATCGATTTTCATCAAAATTTTGCCTTTTAATAAGTAAAAAATAAAATTTGACTATCTTAATAAAGACGAATTTTAAAAAGCTTACAAAATTTCTTTTTAAATAATATCAGGATACTTCTTTATCAATTTTATAAATATTGATAAAAAATTAAGACGCAAGGAGCAATTCAAAAATCTAAAAACGCTGAAAAATTATTTTTGAGAAAAACAGATTTAAAGTATATAAATACATTTATATTTTTTATTTACTCCTTAAAACCTTCATAAATGATATTTTAATAAGAAAAATTGTTTAGGTACTATTATACCCTAGAAATAGACCTTTTTTCTGACGATTTTGCTACAGATGATTTTGCTCAAATAAAGGTCCACTGTCCCCTTAAGCAGACTCGTTTCTTCAGAAAATCTTTCCAAAATGTAAATTGCACAATCTTGCAAAGTTATGCTTAGATAAACATAGAAAAAAAGAAAAAAAGCTTA
Source organism: Maratus speculifer (assembly GCA_964019185.1). Lineage (NCBI taxonomy): Eukaryota > Metazoa > Arthropoda > Arachnida > Araneae > Salticidae > Maratus > Maratus speculifer. Next base: position 159,276,871 of record OZ025294.1, on the reverse strand, counting down.
AACTGATAAAAATTAAACTGATAAAATTACTTTTCCTTATTTTTTTAATGAAGATGTGAAAAATGTGGCCAGATATATTTCTCAAGTAATTTGTTCCTAAAAGGATAGTCCTAATTGCAATTTATAAAAAGATTTTCAAGTTTTTCTTAATATTCTTCTGCACCATTAGCAAAAGTGGCATTCAATACTGATTTTCGGGAGTAAAACAAAACTCAGATTCAAGCAACTTTGTCCCAAAAGCCAAATTGTTGATTTTAAAAGCAATAAAATTGAAATTCTAATACAAGAAATTCTGCTTTAAAGACGGCCATTTAATGTTCATCAGTCAAGTAAAACGTTCCTTTTGAAGTTTTTTTGCCCATTTCACAGCCAGAAAAAAGCTTGTGAGCAACAAACTTGCCTTTGGTGTGAAAATGTAAACGATACCTTCTTTAACCCTTTCGGGTCCAATTTTTTTTTTCAGGTTTTAGAAAAAATTATTTTTACGTTAATAAGATTAACACCAGCTACCCATCTAGATTAATTAGTGTTGAACGGATATTTTATTGTCTGAGAGATAACTAATGTTGTTGTTTTGCGTACTATTTATTTAATATTTATATGAAAATAGGCTAAGGAGGCATTTTTGGCGATGTTTAGAAAATATTGCATTGCAATAAGATTTAACTTACATTACAATTTTTTGTTACTCTTTGCGCTTTATTACACATTGTTCTTTCAGAAAAGTAACCTTTATTTTAAATTTAATGAATGAAATATGTGTTTAAAATAAAAGAATCTCAAACAGCATGATTAGAATTAAGGAAATAATTATTATTATTACTAAATGCCTAAACATAAATCAAGTCATATAGTAAATTCATAGACTCATACTAACATTCCTACATGTAAATAGTAGCAGAAGTAATTCTTAAAACAAAATTATACTCAATTAAAAGACATGTACTATTAATAGTACACCGGACGTGAAAGGATTAAAAACAGATTCCGGTGGCTTAAATGGTTGTGGAATTGTTCCGAATTAGCTTAAGAGCATTCTTCAAAATAAAGCGATATAGAGATTTTACATGTGTTATAGATACCTCCAATTGTGGGTGGGTCCAAAATGAATCTAGTAGTTAATTTCTGAGTAATAAAATTAAATGAGTCAAACTTTTCAGTTTTCGATATCTTCAATCTAAACACATATGTGAAATGTATTATGTGCATCATTTCCAATAACATAAGCAGTTTCGATTGGTATTTTTTGAGTAGTATTAAAACCAAATTCAATTAGAATAATTATATTTCACTGACTATAAGCAATTTAGAAAATATTTTAAAATTTTTATTTGAACTTGCATTAATACTACATATTATCTTTCACAATTAATTATTTATTGTTTGTTTTTCATTAAAAACATTTACTTGAATTCTAAAATATATAAAATTATAAGATTTCAAAAGTAATATTAAAGTGTTATAAAAATTCTTATAAAAATATAAGAAATATTTTGGTACATTTTGTTCTCTAACTCATTTTTCCTACTTCGTATACATTTAAATCTATCCAATAATTAAGAAAAAGAAAAGCTTTCGGATATTATTTCAAACATTAATCTAAGAGAAAAAAAAATGTTGAATGTTAAAAAATATAAATCACGAAGAATTATTTCTTAATTACATTCATTAATTTCATAAGGTTTTTAAATACACATCTGAGATATTTTATTAGTAGTTTATAAAAATTTAAATAAATTTTAACTTTTATGTAAACAAACAAAGGAATTTGTTTTTTTCTTTTTAACTGATTAGAATGAAAATGTTTTTTTTTTTTTTTTAGATTGATATTTAATTTTTAGTTTATTTACTATTTTTTATAGCAACGCAATTTTGATTTTCTTGAAATGAAATGTACACAATAATTAAACTACTAAGTATATTTAATCATTAAAAATATTTATTGAAATTTTAATAAAATAAAAAAACTTTAAATTAAATGATGCTATATTTTACGTAAGCACCATTTCCATGCTATATAATATAATAATGTTAAAAAATGGAAACTTTCTGAATATTTCTGCAAGACTTAATCCAAAACAAAAGAACTTCATTTTTTATTCGATGACCAATAACGCCGAAATAACTTTTGGAAAGGGAGTTTACTTTTATGACTTTTTACTTCGCTTACCATGTTTGATTGTTGTTGTTCACTCACCATGTCCATGTCCACATACAATGCCCATGAATGTTTTGTAGGAATTAAGAATCTGTATTAAAAATTAAAAATTCCATATTATAATACAACGATTAATCATTTATACCCTAATAGTATGCATGGTCACACTGACGTCACTGTGAGTCACTTTGGTCACATCACATCTATGACCAAAATGCCACCACTCAGTGACGTCACATTGTGACTGAGATGTGACTTTCTTAAAAATCTTTAGAAATTTATAAATATCCTTCAAAACCTGTTTTTACTTTAAAAAACATGTTTCTGGCAATTTAAATATCGTCGCTTTTGTCACAGTTTCGTCACAATGTTAATGTCAAATTAGTCACAAATGACACATTTTTCACAAATTTGTCACATTGTTACCACTTTGTGAAACGTCACAAAAGAGCTCTGAAACGGCCATAACGACTTCGCGTTTTGGTCACTGTTACTTCACATCGACAATCGATGGTTACAAAGTCACAATGTGACTTCACAACGACGTTGCAGTGACGTCACCATGATTTACGTGTATTAATTAATTCATAAGCGATTAGTCGGCGTCATTTTCGTATTTCATAATTATTCGACGTTTTAAAAAGATTATTAAATTATTGGCATAACAATTAAGCAATATTTTAATTCTAATTTAAATAAAAATTTAAGGTATTATAGATGTATGCATCTTAGACATCTTTCTTATAATTAAAGGCAAAAACCGGAATTTGCAAGAGGTACAATACAATTTCAAAATTCTCTGCAGAAGTTTGCATTGTTTCAATTATGATAAAAGTAAAACTAAAGATATTTGAAATGGTGCTGTTGCAATATATTAATAAATTTTTTTTTAATAAAAATAACTTTGATAAAAGTAGCGTAGCAAAACTCCAATAAAATTCCAGTTAACTGATACACTTTAACATTATTTGCCTTCTATAAAATCAGAGGCAAATGTATAAACAAGGTGCAATTGTTTCATGTTCAGCATTTGAAACAGGAAGTTTTTTAACTTTTACCTAAAAATACCATTTTGAATTGGAGATAAAAAACTATCGTCACGCTGAAAATGAAAGAGGAGATTTGGCTTCTCACTAAAGAGCTGTAATTTATTGGATCGTGAATGAGTTGTTTTTTAAACATTTTACATATCTTGAATTAAATTGCTTATTTAAACCATTCGTCTTGATTTAAATTGCTTAAAAGTAAATCATTCGAGTTACTTCAACTCTTTACGAGAAGCTGACATTCTAGTCATGACATGAGTAGATTTTGGCTCAACTTCAGTTGTTTTGTGGTTGAGGTTTAAGAGAGTGACAGATTAAGAAAAAATCGAAAAGTTGTCATGTAATATGCACGTATATAGTATTAAAAAGGAAAACAGTATTATTATGAAAAAATTAAAGATACTTCGGTTATATTTATAAAGAAGAAATCGAAGAAATCTAAAAATTCAATCTACATTGGCCTCCAAAAGTTAAGGTACAACCGATTTTTTGCGTTTAATTTGCAAATAAATGAATACAGAAACAGCAACTTTGGTAGAAATTGTTATTTATTTAATGTCACATAGAAGATTACTTAAATTAAATGTATAAATTAAATTACACCAAAAAGCAGTCATGGTGGAAAATTCAATTCTTGGAGAAATCAGTACATCGCAAAATTTAATGTGACAGAAACATTAAAAAACTGGTTCTAATACGGAATATGTCCACAACGGACTTGAATGCATTGGCGACATCGACTTCCCATGCTCTCAATTAAATTGTCGAACACCGAAATTGGTAGCCGTGACCAGACATGAAGTAAACATTGTTCCAGCTTATTTAATGACCTTGAATGAGGACTTAAAGCCACAACCTGTCTTCCAAGATAGTCCCAAAGATGTTCTATTGGATTCAAGTCTGGAGAGTGAACTGGCCATACCATTCTTTCCTCAAGATAATCCTTAACAACCACAGCCCGATGTGGTCTTGCATTAGCATCCATTAGCATGAAACCATTGCCAATAGCACCGGCATATGGGCGCACATATGAATCAAGGATCTCATTCCGATATCTTGCATCAGTTCCTCCATGGAACATATGCAGGTCAGTGTGACCACCGAGTGAGAACCCTGCCCAAACCATGATTCCACCGTTTTTGTACCTGTGTGTTTCGACAGTGTTTGATTGATGGCATTGGGTGCATTGTTCTCTCTAGATCAGAACACGTCCTGAATCGCTCTCCAGTGTGAATCTGGACTCGTTTGTGAAGAGTACAGAAGCCAACTGTTGTCTTGTTCAGGAAACATGTTATCTTCCCAACATAAGCGGGCCCTTCTCTGTCGTCTACTTAGGGATACACACACAACTGGTCGCCTTGCAAACAGATCTGCATTGTAAAGACGTCTTCGCACCGAATTAGCGGAGATTCTTCTTCCTAATGCTGCAAAGTGGCCTGTAATGATTAACGGCACACTAGTGCGTTTTCTTCTTTGGGCCGAAAGAGCTAAAAACCGGTCTTCCGTACGTGTTGTAACACGTGGGTGACCTGGAACAGGTCTTCTGGACACAGAATCTGCGGATTCATACTGATCCCATTGTCGTTGGACTACATTGCGAGACACATTGAGCCGTCAAGCATTATCGGCGTGTGACAACCCCATTTCCACCATCTTACCACCCACCAGCTTAATAAATTAGGCAAACGACTTCTTCTAGACATTTCTAGTCTCTAATGGTTGTTGTGAACAAAACTTACAACAATAGTTCAAATACCACGAAACTTACACGCGAAATTACGAAAGCTTTGTAATTACAAATTTTTCTTTTATTCACAAATACCTATTTTTTCCTATAAAATAAAAGTGGAAGCTGTAATGTTGCGTAATTTTTTTTTTAAGTTTATCATTATCATTCATATAAACTATGAAGTTTAATCTGACCGCCCTTTTTTCTGGTGAGCTTCAAAAACATGTTGTACTTTAACTTTTGGAGGCCAGTGTATTTCTCACCATAAAACAAAACAACAATTTTCTAAATTTTTTCTTTGTATTGCGATCGGATAAATGTTTTTGTCCTATCTTATAAATATGCTTTTCTGGATTTTTGTTGCTGTTGTTTTGAAAGTATAAAATTTGTTCTATAATATATCAAATATTTTATATCAAGTACCTTTTGTATTAATACTTGAATTTATTTATTTTTATCTCTGATATTTTGAATAGAATGAAACGTAAGGTAAATGAAGTAAATTTATGCTTCTTTATTTTTATTTTATCTACGAACAATACAAAGTTTTATGATTTTAAGCACCGTATAGAAATCTATATATGTTAAGGAGAATAAAATTTTGATTCTGATAAATATGCAATGTATGACATATATCGTTGAAAATTTATCATTAAATTGTTTTATTACTCAGTTAAATACATAAAATATTTCATTAAATTTGTAAAAATAGTCGAAAGTTCTTTTTATTAGGGCGTCATTGTTTGATGTGTGTCTATTTACATTTATGTATGCGTAATATATGCAGGTAACGTAAAATCGTGATAAGTTATCGTTTTATTCTACTACTACTGCTTTTATATTCTAGTATTGCAATATTTATTTATTTGTGTCTATTATCAAAAATACTATGAAACAAGTGTCTATAAGAAAAAAAAATTGAGGATTGTCGCACATAAATCTTCGTGTTTGGTGTAACGGTCGGTGGTTCTGCTATCTGAATGTACAATTGTACAATAAAAAATGAAAGAATTATCTCGATGAATTAATTACTATCAGACGCAGGTATCTACTTTATTACAAAATATTTATGTCAGATTACTATCCTGTTATTTCGATGTACCTTTTTTAAAATATTTTCGAAATTATGCAAGTATGTAGCAGCTATAGTCATCGCCTGAAACATCTGAATGTCTGTCCGTCTGTCCACATATAATAAAAAAACTACCCAACGTAATAGTTTCAAATTTAATATATGTAACTGTTTCAAAATTTTGTCATTTAAAATTTTAGGAAAATTTAACCAAAACTTCAAAAAGTATTAATAAAACTTTTTCATTTTATTAAATCATGACTATTAATACATGACTATTAAATGACATTTCCTGAAAAATAATGATTCAAGTTTGCCATACGGATTACATCATATTTAATCTGTAGTCATATTATTTCCGTATCATTGAACTTTATATTTACAATTTTTATAAATTTTGTAATTGTGAATTTTTAAAAGAGTGGAACAGCTATTGCACTAAGATCTGAATAATTATGAAATTAGTTATTGTGACGGGTAAATCCATTTCAAGTGGTCCAGCACTGGTCGCTCGTCCATTTTTAAAAAATCTGAAATTTTTTGTACAACAACCCTAATATGATAGAACTTCAAAATGACCGTTATTTTAATTTTACTATTTTTTGTTTGTGCATGGCGGCCATCTATGTTTCATCGTGTTCAGTGATTTTCTCAGATACTATGATACACAAAATTGTAAATATCTCGTCTTTTATTTTCCCAATTGAAATGGGATTTACAGCATTTTGTTTGGACTAAAATAGGCTAACTGTACAGTGGTGGAATAATTTTGAAAAATAAATTTTTACAGATGAAATTTTAACACAAAATTTAAGATTTTTTCCATAATCTATCCGTTTGCAAAAGGACATTTTTCATGCAAGGAAAACTGTAGACCTTACACAGTTTTTTCTACAAATAGGTCAAAAGTTGGTGTACTCATATACCAAGTCCCAGATCTGGGAGTTGATTTCACTTTGCGAACGAAAATTCCAAAATTCCTCAAAAATTACAAAAATCGCACTTTTTAGGCTTTGATATCTCTGGTGGGGCACGATTTAAAAATCTGAAATTCTGGCCTTTGATAGTATTGTGTAGTAGTGTTATATATAAAAAATGTCAAGAGGGAGATTTGACTACAAGCTGAGATATGACATAGACAATATGTGAAAACAATACTGTCAAACTATTGTAACTTACTATGTAATTGTTCATACCTACAAAATTTTAAATTAATGATTTGTGGTATAAAGTTAAATGTTGATTACAAATATATTCTTCAAATGCTTCTGTGTAGTTTAAACAATTCAGAATGTATGCTAAGCCAATACACTATTTATCCAGATGAACAAACCTACTAGAAATACTATTGCAACAATTTTACTCGGAACACATTTCAGGAAAAGTAAATTACAGACAATGGGTTCCAACTGATCGAGTTGATATGGTTTCAGCTATTAAACCTAGAGAATTTCATTCAAGTTAACAAAGGATGAGAAGACTTGGGTGGCTTCAAATAAAATTTTGAGAAAGAACAGCCTAATGGACTGACAACAGTAACTGGTCGAACTCATAACATCTCTCGTAAATAGTGTTAAGCTCTTTGTTTAGCATATATACTATCTTTGTAAATTAAACATTTATTATTAAACTGTTTTCAGCAAATGATATTTTCTGTGTAAATATTGTAATAAAAGAGACTAATCTCATTTCTCCTAATGTACTCGTAATAGCATTTCTTAAATTTTTTTAAAACCCTCCAAGCGTCTTGCAAATGGGTAAATTTGTAATGTTGTTTTCTCTGCATTCTGTCTTAATTGCTAATAAAATATAATTCTTTCAATATTACATAAAAAAATCTTATTTGGGAATATAAATGTAATCCTTGAGGGTCTTAATCATTCTTAAATGCTTTGAAAATTCATTAAATTTATAGAATTATAATATCTTAAACATTGCTTATATTGCAGTGAAATCTGGAGCTTAGTGTACGGAATATTACGGGCCAAACTCTTAGAGGGTTAATCACCGTATCTCAGCTTATAGACAAATCTCCTTCTTGAAATTTTTTGTGTATAACACTACTTTAAAATGCTATCAAAAGCCAGAATTCCATATTTTTATCTCGCGCCACACAAGAGATATCATACTTCAATGTGAGGAAACAGCTGCACACGATGAATCAAAGATGGCCACCATGCTCAAACGAAAAATATTAAAATTAAAATAATAGTCATTTTGAACTTCCCTCATATTAAGGTTGTTGTACAAAAAAATTTCAGACCTTTTAAAAACGGTCAAACAACCAAAATATTTTCGGGGCCATTGAAATGGACGAATAGCATTTCTAGTAGGTTTTGTTCATATGGACAAATAGTGCATTGGCTTAGCATACAATCTGAATTATTTAAATCACGATTTAAACAGAATTTGAAGATGATTTTTGTAACTTTGCATCATCAACCATTATGTTAACATTTTGTATGTATGAACAAATAAGGTACCCTGGGGTAATAACGCCAAGTGCTTATATTTTGCATAATTATGAAATAATCAAGTAAATGACACTCATGTGCTCTGCGCAGAAGGGTTTTGAGTCATATAAATCGCAAAAAACAGCTTGAAGTTAATTTGTTTAATTTTTAGGTCTTATTGTTTTTCAAAGCAACTAAAATTAACGCTTGATCTAAAATTTGCGAGATACGTTTTGTAATGTGAAGACTATTTTTTTATCCGGAAATACTTTGTTAATTACATAAATTTGTAGTACATTTCATGGGCTTTCAGAATGTGGTTGACGATTTTGGATATCTTCTCGAGATAATTTGTAATTTAAAATGTACAGCGCAATAATTATAACGGGGTAATAACGCCAATCCTTGGCATTAATACCCGGGTTGATTCCCTACAGTGGCCGAGCTTCATCCTAAATATTGATTCAAATAAACACAGTTAAAACTGTGCAATGTTTCTAATAATTCCACTTAAGCAGTCCTTTTTAAGCAAAAAGAAGCTCACGGTCTGTATTCTTTTGCCTCATCCTCTCCCCCCACACACCACATCTTTATTTTTCTTACACTTTCATAAAAAATTGAACATTTTCAATAGCTTAGAATGCAGTTTGTCAATTTATAAGTTTGTAGAGTTTGTATTTTTAGAGTTGGGCAATCTACATGCAATTATTCCATCTTATTTCATAGTTTTGTTTGCATGGCGTTATTACCCATATAGGTGGGTAATAACGCCAAATAGCATCGGTCAAGAAATCACGCCATTACTTTTTATGAATACATATCTATTAAATTATTTTTTTTATATAGATAGTCAATGATTTGCTGTATCAAATCATATATTTGTTTGAAAAATACAATCTAAAACTAAGCCGTGAAAATTGGTAGAACCTTAACGTGGCGTTATTACCCCAGGGTACCTTACATAGCAGGTTACAATAGTTTAGAAGTATTCTTTTTACATATTGACCATGCCATATCTCAGCTTGTAGTCAAATCTCCTTCTTGAATTTTTTTGTGAATAACACTACTATAAAATATTATCGATGGCGAGAATTTGAGATTTTTATCTCGTGACCCATTAGAGATATCAAAGCCTAAATAGTGCAATTTTTTAAATTTTTGACGAATTTCGGATTTTTTTTCGCAAAGAGAAATCAACTCCCATATCTGGTACTTGGTGTATGGGTACACGTACTTTACACCTATTTGTAGAAAAAATTGTGTAAGGTTGACATATTGAGAAACACTGAAATCACAGGCGATAAATTTATAAATAAGCTAAAAAACTTTGTAAAATCACCATAAAAAGAAAATTAAACAGGATGTGTTTCGAGCTTCAAAAATACAGCTCGTCTTCAGCTAATCCAAACACGTGTCACAATGGACAAGTTTCCACTCTGTCCCTTGTGACACGTGTTTGGATTAGCTGAAGACGAGCTGTATTTTTGAGGCTCGAAACGTGTCCTGTTTAATTTTCTTTTTATGGTGATTTTACAAAGTGTTTTAGCTTATTTATAAGGTTAACAGTTTTCCTTGCATGAAAAATTTCTTCTTGCAAACGGATAGATTTTGGAAAAAATCTTAAATTTTGTGCTAAAATTTCACCAGTAAAAATTTATTTTTCAAAATTATTCTACCACCGTACATTTAGTCTATTTTATTCTAAACAAAATGCTGCAAACCCCATTTCAATTGGGAAAATAAAAGACGAAATATTTACAATTTTGTGTATCTTAGTATCTGAGAAAATCGCTGAACACGATTAAACAAAGATGGCTGCCATGCATAAACAAAAAATAGTAAAATTAAAATAACTATCATTTTGAACTTCCGTTATGTTAGGGTTGTTGTACAAAAAATTTCAGATTTTTAAAAAATGGTCGAGCGACCAAAAAAATATTTTCTGGACCACGTGAAATGGATTGACCCTGGCGCACTTCCTTTACCATGTTTGACGTATTTTTTCCGAATTATAATAATTTAAAACGAAATATCAATTTTTTGAAGTATCTACTATATTTTTCATATACAAAATATATTTTGTGTCCTAAAATAATGTGTGTTTTGCAGGTTAATTAAAAGTTTAATTTATTTACATTTTAGTAATGAGATAATAAGATATAATGATCAATAATTAGTTAAATTTTTCTTTTCTATTTTTATTTGCCACGTGTAATTGGCTAATCTGGGAATGCAGTTTTTGAATTTTGGTCACGTATAAATAAGTGTTAATGTAACTGCTTTTTATATGCCCTTCAGGTTGCATAATGTCTGAAAATAAATCCTAATAAGATAAGTCGGTAGAGTACTGTTAGAAGGAAAAAATATTTAACTATACAGCATCTATTTTAATTATTTTTAATGCATTCAGTAATCATCTATATGTTAATCTATATAAACCTGTCTATAAAAATCTTTGTAACGAAAGAATATGTATTCAAAAATTAATTTATATAATTTTCCTGTACATAATCAAATCTTTTACTTTTTGGAAGTGTTTTGGAATGAACCTTAAAAAGGGTTTTCATCATTAAAAAGCAACAATCATTGTACAGAAAGTACCCCGAGATGTATTAAAATTCCTTTTCAATTTCAAAGCACACATTATAGTAGTTTTAAATGAATTTATCGCCCCCTTTAGTAAAATTATTTTATTCGTTAAAAATCAAATAAATGTAATTCGTATTGAATTTCGAAATTTAGCTCGATTTTTTTTCGAATCAAATAATACCGTTTTTTTTCTTTCTTTTATCCATTGAACGAAACAATAAAACTAGAATTCGCTCTCTTTGGAAATCGCCTGCAGTTTAATCTTAATAATGATTGTTTCTTTGGTGACATAAATTTTACTTTCAAGTTAATATTTTAGATTTTAGTGCATACTGTCCATTTTAATTTCTCAAGAAGAAAATTTCAATTTTAAAAGCAATTTTTAAAGTAATTAGCAAACATAATCTTATAAATACTAAGATATTTTTGCAATTATATAAAAAGTTATCGTTAAATAGAATGTATTTGATTGATTGATTGATTGATTGATTTTTGACGTCCGATTATCTGCGCTAGGGATATAGGACCAGGGGTGAATGCCCTTCGTGGGGGTCTTTCTAAGGGAGCCTAACCCGTATTTACGCAAGGTTCGAAGAAAACCACGAAAACTCCGAACGGTTAGGCCGACAGCCGCGATTGGGTTCGAACCCAGCACCTGCCGTCTACCAGTTGAGAGGTCCGAACCTCTCGGCCACTGGTGGGGAGAATGTATTTGAAGAGAAGCAATATTTTTATTATCTTATAAGCAGGTTATTCTTTTACAATAATTTTATTTAATTAGTTTTATTAGAATTGGCTCTTAAGAGAAATCTCATTAATTGAATTTTTTATTAAATATTATCTCTTCCATAAACAAGTAAAATATTATTTCTCATTTTAATTCTTTTTAAACTGTCGATAAAGATTATATGTTTATTTCGCTTTTCTTTTTCAATCTTGCACCTTGATTTTGCTCAATTAGTTTTTAATATAAAAGTATAAAGTTTTCAATCAAATTAAAGTTTGTAGTTAAATAACATTATAGATTTACCAATTCACCCTTATAAAATCTCATTAAAATTGCGCAAAGCTAAATTACATTAAAATATGATTATTACCCAAGTTTTTCATGCAAAATATAAACTAAATTCAGAGTTTTTTTTTTATAATACTTAATTTATAGTAATCTCTATCTTTATCACTTCTATATGCAATAACTTTATAATAACGAAAATATTACTAAATATTTGTTTTCAAATAATTCGAACTAAAAAATAAAATTAAATTTTACTTGTTAAAAAATTGAAGAATAAAAATAGAAAAAAGTAAAATGATCCAGAAATTGCTTAAAGTAATTTATAAATCAGGAATTTTTTTATTAGATGCATGAAAAAAATAATGATTCGGATTAAAAAAAAAAAAAAAAAAAAAAAAAAAAAAAAAAAAAAAAAAAAACAGAAATTTTGCATTGAAAAACACAAAAAACAAAGAAAAAATTATACACAATATGATTATTATTTTTTAAAATGTAAAGTAGATTTTGTACCTTAATACCATGATAAAATTTAATGATGACGATGGCAATTAATGGTACAATGACAATTAATGATAATGATGAAAATTTTAACAGATATTAAAACATATAAAAAAAAGACATGACAACAGGCAGATCGATTATTTTTTGACAAAAAATCTACACGTTAAACTAGTAAATATTTTTAATTTTATGCTTAAGTGGAGCAAAATCGCCAAGTCACTAGGATCCAGTTCTGGTGAAATATTACCTTATTACCTTATTTGCTCGACACGGTAATTCCCCGGCATCCAGAGATTCGTTACAGAAACATCCAGCCGTCAGACAGAGAAGGCACATTAAAAAAACAAAAAACCTAACACATAAAACTCATAATAAACAAGCCGATGGAGCAGAAAGCTTCTTCGTTATAATCAGCACTAAGTTAGTACAGGAGAAGTTCGCCGATAAAAAGGAAAAATGGGGATCGTGATTCATTCATTCAAAACACCACGGGGATGCATTTTAAAATAGTTATTAAAATTTTAATAAACGTTAAACAAAATTAATAAATTATAAAATGCTTCATTTTCATATGTACACTTTTCGTATTATATTTAATCTAATAATTAAAAAGATGTAAACAATCTGAATACTTCTTGACAGCTTAGTAAAAAAATAAAGTTCACAAAAAGTTAATTTTTTTTTATTTGTTTAAATAACAAAATTGATTTTTAAAAATACCTATGGTGCCTTTTTAGTGAGCCATTAAATTAAATTTAATTTTTGCCTTAAATTATACAAACAAACAAAAAATAATAATCTGATTTTTCTTTCTCCAACCAATTCCATCAAATGCGTTATCAAAAAAAATATTCGACTTTTACTTTACCTATTAATCAAATATAAATTCCCATTACTTTTTCTAGGAATTAAGAGCTAAAAGTTAAATGTTCCATAAAATAATATAATTATCAATTTCCGACATTAATTAATTTATAAACGATTATTGGGCGTTACTTTGAAATTTGATATTCATCTGATATTTAAAACGATTATTAAACGATTCAGGCAATGATTAAGCAAAATTTTGTACGTAATTCAAACAAAAATATTAAAGAATTAAACATACATGAAACTAGGATTAACAGATAAATTTGGACCATTTTTTTACACTATAAGACAGAAGTACGAGATTAGTAAAACGTACATTACCAGGTAGGGATCTCAGGGGTAATTTCCATTGCTTTGATTTGGATAAAAATAAAAAGAATACTGCCCAGTTAAACTGATGGCATTGAGCTCACAGGCTACGCATACTAATTGTACATTACAGCCTTATATTTTCAAGGGTTAATTCCTTTCGAAAAAAGAAATTAAGAAAGGGAAACAGCTCTCCTCTTTCCCCTTTTTTATACTTAATCATTGAACCTCCTAAACTATCAAGGAGATGCTTTATCATATAAAAAATCTGTATCCAAAATTCAGAGCAAATCGGATAATTCTTAATAAAAACCCATATAGCATTTGTATAATTTAAGAGGAGTTATCCCCCTCTTTTATACTTAACCATTAAACTTCCAAAATTATTCAGAGATTTGAATGAAATCTGACAATTCTGCTTGAAAAACCTATTTATATAAATTAAGGGGAGGGGCATTAGAACCCCCGTTCCCCCTGTTTATACTTATTCAATGAACACCTAATAACAGTCACGGAATCGTCTCATCAGAATGATCCTATATCTAAATTTTGAACGAAAACTTAATTCTGCATCAAAAACCCACTTATTTCTATTAAGGGGAGGGGCATGAGCCCCCCATTCCCCCTCTTATACATATCGAATGAACTCCAAAAACTAATCAGGGAAGCGCCTTGTCAGGATATACCTATATACAAAATTTCAAGTAGATTGGATATTTTTATCATGAGTTATCGCGTTACGTACGAACATACATACAGAACGGGCGGGCACATAAGCTCTCAGGCTATGATAGTCTGTGAGCTAATAAAACTAAGAGAAAACTAAGAATATTTCATACAAAATATATCTAAAAGGTAACATTGCAGTGTTTAAATAAATGCCTAATAAACCAAATATATTAACACAGTCAAATTTCAGTTAGCTCTCTTCAGCCACAATGAAAAAATTGCATATACGAGATAAATCATTCTAGTTCTTTAAGCACCTGATTTGATTTTGTTTTGATGCCGTGTGTCTTTAAAAGGACTTTGCTCCATAAAACTCTATTGAAACAATCAGTTCTTCTACGACCCCTCGGAGGATGGCCCAACACATTTGTATTCAAATGCAGATATTTTACTTGAGTCACACAATTCAAAGTTTTATAACTCGGTCAATTTTGATGTTAGATGAATGAGACTTTTTTTGTACTTGTTAAGGTAACGGTATACGTTTACTAACTATCCCTTACATGAACGGAGAACGTATAAATATTTCAATTTCGTATCTTTTTAAGAAAACGATTTTCAAAATAAGTGAATGTCTCATTTAAAATATTTTTGTAATGGAAATTGTATGTTTATAAATAACTGTTGATATAATAGACTTTGGGTGCCGTTGTGAGTTGACATCCTGTTAAGTTTGTATCAACATACGAATGTAAATCATATAAATTAATGAAAAGAATTCTAAATTTTCCGCAGAATTATCTATAAATATAATTATAAACGGTAGATCTTTATCATATGTAATATTTTTGTTTCAATAAGGTACATTTGATTTATTAATTAAATAAAAACTAACACCACTTAAAAAATCAAACATGAATGTCTAATGTATAGTATAATTAATTATTGTTCAACATACGTTAAATGACGGTTTATAGCTGTTACATTCAGAGATAATCGAAACTCGTCTCACAAATTTAATATTGCAAAGCAAAACAATATTATTGCGAAAAAAAGTTAAATGCTTTAGTTTTATTTATAAATAAAAAATCAGATATAGAAAATGCTAAAGAGTCAATTTATTTTTCGCCAAGAAATATAACAGCAAAACACTAAACTTTTTTCTTTAAACCATCATTGAATATAGATGTTTGTCCTTTTGAAAGACGCATCTAATAAAGACTCTTATTTCCTTTTTTTGTTGATTTTGTTTTTGAAAGATATAAAATTGATTATGTATTTCAAACATTTTATATGCATTATCTTTATATATTACTGACTTGAATTTCATAAATTATTTTTACCTTTAATGTTTTGAAACAAATGAAAATATGAAGTAAAGGAAATAAAATTTCGCTTCTTTGGTTTTACTTAATCTGCAAACGGTAAAACTTTTTATGACATTAAACGCTAGTTAGAAATCTACATATTTAAAGTAAAAGGAAATATTGAGTCTAATAAATATGCAATAATGTCATATCGTTGAAAATTTATCGTTAAATTACTTTTATGGTTTAATTAAGAGCTTATAATATTTCATTAAATTAACAAACACGATCAAAAGTTTTATTATCTGGGTGCATGCCTTTGTTTGATTGCAGTGTATTCTTCCAATTATGTATGATTGCATGCAAGTATATTAAAATCGCAATAATTTATTTTCCTACAACTAGATTATTTAAATTGGACTATTATGGTATTTACCAATTTTGTCTATTAACAAAACTATTATTAAACAGAAATGTATATTAATAAACAATTTTCTTTCTAAAAAGAAAATTGTTTATTAATATACATTTTTGTTGTATTTAAATTGGACTATTATGGTATTTACCAATTTTGTCTATTAACAAAACTATTAGTAAACAGAAATGTATATTAATAAACAATTTTCTTTTTAGAAAGAAAAAAATCTGAGGCTTTTTCGCACATAAATCTAAGGATTTGGAGGTCTGAGGTAAGGCGATCTGACCCGTGTATGTATGTTTGTACGATAAAAAGACTGAACGAATCATTTAAATCAGTGTTTCTTAAACTTTTAGTCGTTTTGAGGAAGAATTTTCATGGCGGGACCCTTAACCCCATAGTCCACTATGGTTTACAAATTAATGTTTTTATGCCTATTGAAAAGAGAAAGATTTGTTAGATAAGAATCCGAAGCTGTAGATTCCAAAAAAGGACAAAGTTCTCTGTTTGATCCCTTTCTTGATAAAAAAAAATTTAAATTCATACTAGAAATTTTTTAATAAAATTTTCTATTATTTAACCTCTTAACAGTTTTCTTTAATGTTATTGTTATTTTAAAAAATAAATTAAATATAAAAATAAAAACCCACATTTTGTATTAGAATATCTGCCTCGTATAATTGTGGTATATCCACCAAATAAAGCAAAAATTACAGTTAAAAATTTGTGGTTTCTGAAAGCTTTTAATAATGAAGTAAACAAAATGTTTTTACTCGAGCGACGTTCGAGCAACAATGCAGTTAAGAGTTAATGACATCCATATTTTAAATTTTAAAAAATGTTCTTTCGAGATTTCCTGTGTGAACTCGGAAATATTCATCAAAATGTTAATCCTGTCCGCGTCATGTTTTACACTGGGGCTTACGTGTAACTGATATTATTTATGGGGAAAATCACACATACAGAGAAAAAAAGGAAAATTGCACAGCTTTCATTTACAAGAGATACATCTGTATAATCCCAATTGGTTACTCGCGAAAAGAAAGAAAATGTGTATACGACCAGTCTCCGATGAATAATTATATAACAGTTTTTCTCTAATCCCGACCAGACGTAACAGAATCATGCAATTACGGATTATTTTCTTATTCTGCTTTACGTTTCTAATACTTCTAAATATGCAACGAAAACGAATAGCTTATGAGCTTCTACATTTTTTAAAAATACATTTATAAGCAGATAACCTTTTGAGTGTTTAAGCTATTTAGTGTTCATTTAAAAAATAAGTACAATTATATAAAATAACACCATAAAATTTAAATATACTAAGAATTTATAAGAATAAAATAAGCAGATTTGCTTCGTATGTATATCGTTATTATTCATTTCAAATACCGGTATCATTTGTACAGCGTACTGATAAAATTTTGGTATAAGCATACAGGAAATTTCTGTAAGTTTAGATCTGTAGAATTACAGATTATTATTTTACAGTGTACAATGCTAAAATTTTCGGTAAAAACATAGAAAAAAAGTGAGTTTCTCTGTAAATCATCTTACAGACAACCATCCATCTTACAAAAATTTATATTTGCTTATATCTAATTCTCTGTAGGGATTTAATTTTTTTAAAACTTGCAATAATTTAGAAAGAGAAAAATCAACTCCTTGAAGTAAGTGGGGATTTTTATAGACAATCACTTAGCAATTCTTTCCTTCACAGTATGTAACAATGTCTTTATTTAAAGATATCTTTATCTTTGTTAAAACTTGTAATTCAAAATACAGACTTTTACAATTATATTACAATTTTACCAGAATTATTAAAGAAGAAAATTTAGTTTATTTTTATTATTTTTTTATTTATTTATTTATTTATTTATTTATTTTTTTAATTTACAATAATTTAGAAAAGGAAAAATCAACTGCTTGGAGTAAGTGGGGATTTTTATAGACTATCATTTAGCAATTCTTTCCTTCACAGAATGCAAGAAGCTTGGCAATATTAAAAGTAAATTAAGTAAATTACGTAGTATTATTTCAAAACTATTATTAACATTACAATGCTATAATTGGTATTATTATTCCATTGGTCAGTGCTTTATAAAAAAAAAAAAAAAAAAAAAAAAAAAAAAAAAAAATGTTAATCTTCTAAAAACACATTGCATAAAAGGAAAAAAATTATAAAAAAGTAAAATTCATTTTTATATAATAAATCATAATTATTTGTTTATTTTTCACTTATTTTTTAAGAACTTTTCAAAAGCATTACCGCATTAAAAAATAAATAATGTGCGACAATTTCGAAAATCCCTCGGAAGAATTGTTTTTATAAAAAATGAATTCAATTCAATTTTTTTTCACTCAAAAAAGAAAAAAAAATCCTTTGATATTTTTTTATGACTTAAGCTAATAAAAAATAAAAAATAAATTTTAAAAATAACAGTAACTATGCATCGGTTTAAATACATAAGAAAAAACTGTTTACGAATTTTTTAACAAATATATTTGAAGCGAAATCTTTGAAAAGCACAACTACAATAGATTTTTCTCTGCTGAATCAGAATAGACATAGTTTGTACTTAATTGCAACATTTCCTATATCGCAGACAGTTAGGCGTTCTTCCACTGTCAAACGGTCTCTGATTCACATCCTAGGACGGCTAAAAACAAATTGGGTAAAATTTAAAAAAATACGGCATCTCTAATTTTCTCGAAAAATTCAAATTCTTTGAAGCTCATTGAAAATTGGGTGATTCACTAATTTTAATAATTAAATTAAATTATTGTAATTAAAACTATATTTACAGAGTCATGTATTTTTAACGATATTAATCTACAGAGTCTATTTTAAATTTATCGAATAACTTCTTTATTATTTAACAGAATCTCGGTTTTATCAATCACTGTAATTTTACATAAACCATAATTTAATAGTAGTTATCAGTAGATTTTCTATAATTTCGTAAAATTACTTTTAACAGTGTAGAATATTGAACAATAACTTAAAAAAGATTGTTGTAATTAAAAAGTAGCATTCAATAGAAAGTACTTCTGGACATACAGTACACTCTCGACTTAACGAACTTCATGGAACATCATCAAATAGGACATTAAATCGAATGGTCGATAAATTATAAGTTGCAAATATTAGTTGATTTTTAAGCACTTCAGAAATATTTAGTATTCTATTGAAACGAAAACTACTGATTAATACATTTAAATATATATATATATATGTTGTATTTAAAATTTTTTGAATTAAAAAGGATTAAAAATTATGGAGTAATTTTATATGAATTAAATAAAACATTTTACAAAATATGTAAAAAAAAAATCAATTAGATTGTTTAATTAATAAACATTTTCTAAATAACCATATTTTTTTTTTCTTGGCTTTAAATGTCGACGGAAACTTCCAGAATATTGCTTTCGAGATCATTGATCATCTGAAAGCTGTTCCTTCAATCCCACAAAAGTTCCGTAGGGCATAATGTCATCCTTTGCTTTTTTATTTATGCAGGACGTATATTTGGAACATATTCAATTTCCTCCCTAGAAGAATCATTTGGAATGTCCAGTCAAGATTCAGAAGGCTGGAGAATTTTGAAAAAAAATTCTCAGTTAAATTTATCGCCAACATCAACGTAATCTTCAAACATGGAAATCTTCCGACCAAATAACATATTTATGTAATGCTTAATTTAAATGATTGAGATTTTCAGTTTCGGTGGGTTTTTTTTCCTTGTTATTCTCGGACAGTTTCACAAGCTAAGTTTTTTAAATAACCGACGTGATGTAACGAAGAGTATGTCCTGAGAAACTGTTTGCTAAACACTTGCTGTAGGAATAGCCACTAAAGAAATCGTTTCACAAGTTTTGCTAGGGTTTTTTTTCTTAACTTAGTTTTTTAAATATCAAACGGAATGGAACAAAAACTATGTCCTGAGAAACTGTTTGTTAAACATTTGCTATAGCCACTAAAAAAATCATTTCACGAGTTTTGTTTATTTCTAAATTAACTAGAAACCCGTTGATTAATTTTTTCGATACATTTTTTTTTTCTGAAACAAAGAACAACACCTTTATTCATACTCTCTGAATCGCATGTAGAATTTGCAAAAAGAAAAATGATTTTTACTGTTTCTGGAATTTAAATTCAAAAGAAGGTTAAATAAAGTTCACGGAGATCGCCAAATCAATTCCGATTATTTGCAGGTCATTAAAACGAGCTAGAAAAACATCGCACGTATTGAAACATTTTCAGGACCTCATTCAACGATCGCTAAATTGCTAAAGCTCTTTAAATTGTTGCTTGTTAATTCGCGAGTCTGTATTAAGATTACTTTTGAATTTCGGAGAGATCAGTATAATAGCTTTAAATTAGTTTATCGCTCCCCTTACTAAAATTCTTTAATGCATTAGAAATAAAATAAATATAATTCTTCTTAAAACAAGAAATACAACTAAAGCTTAAAAACAATTTTTTTTCTTCTTTTATCCACTACCTTAACCCTTTATATACCGAATTATTTATCAAGAAATGGCTTCACATCAACAATTATCTTCTTTAATGTTTGAAGATATACTGGAATTTTTAGATAATAATAATGTGAAATTTGGAAGTATTTTTTTTCATTGTAACTGATTAAATGTATCGGTATTTATAATTTTTTTTGTAAAATAATTACACAAATAATCAAATTAATTAACCAAAAATACTCGTATGGAAATATTACAATTCTTATAAAAACAATGTATTTAAAAATTTTATGATACTCTCTGTAAATAGAAAGGCTTTTACCGTCGAAAATGTTTCATATCAAAGAAAAAAAGATATACTTATGAAAAGGAATAAGAAAATTACCTCTTTTTAAAAATATTTAGCTTCGACTCTTTTTCTATTCTATCTAAATTAGATCGAGTAAAGTATATTGTGTGATAAGAAAAAGAACTTCTATTAATAGACTGATAAAATATGTTTTTTATATTACATTTTCCACAATGGTACTTATAAGTACCGTCGGTAGATAAAGGGTTAATTAAAGCCCTTTCATTATGAAAGTAGTCCGCATTTTTATTTTAATACATATTTCTTTGGAGACATACATTTTTCTTGCAAGTTAATATTTAAATTTTTAATCCATATTATCCTTATCATTTCTTTAAAAGAATACTTTCACTTTAAAAGCCCTTTTTAATATAATTAACATACGTAACCTTATGAATATTTGAATGCTTTTTTCTCAAAGATTTATTTTCATTTTCTACGCAATAAGTACAATAGTTTTAAATTAATTAATTGTTGACTTTAGTAAAAATTATTTAATTGATTAGAAATAAGATAAATGTAAATCTTATCGAAACTCGAAATTCAACTCAAGATTAAAAGTATCTATCTATCTATCTATCTATCTATCTATCTATATATCTATCTATATATATATATATATATATATATATATATATATATATATATATATATATATATATATATATATATATATATATATATATATATATATATACAGGGTGTTACTGAATTCATGGTACAAACTTTAAGGGGTGACAGTACGGAACTGTTGGGGGAGGTTCACATTTAAAATGATTATAAAAAACGGAAAAATTGGTCGATTGATTTTCGATTTTCAATAAAATTATTCTTTATGTCAGTATTACCTTGAAAATAAATTATAAAGATAAAATTCAAAAAATGCCGATCTCTATCTTTAAAATTTATTTTCAAGGAAATATTGACATAAAGAATAGTTTTAGCTAAAACCGACCAATTTTTCCGTTTTTTATAATCATTTGAAATGTGATCCTCCCGAACCCCATTAAACGCAGTTCAGTTTGCGCTACTTAACCATTGTTTTTAACCATTGTTGTTTTAGTTTATGTCTAAGCTTCTAAAAAAATTTATGAGATGCAAAAAGTAACGGTAAAAAATAGTTGTACGTTACTCCAAATTCTAAAGCGCCCTCTATCGGTATTTTTTGAATTTTATCTTTATAATTTATTTTCAAGTTAATACTGACATAAAGAATAATTTTAGTGAAAATCGCAAATCAATCGACCAATTTTTCCATTTTTTATAATCATTTGAAATTTGAGCCTCCCCCAACAGTTCCGTTTGCGCTACTTAACTACTCCCAACGATTTAGATTTTGAGCTCAAAATTTAAGTTTATATCTAAGCTTCTAAAAAAATTTAATGAGATGCAAAAAATAACGGTAAAAAATAGTTGTTCGTTACTTCAAAGTCTAAAGCGCCCTCTATCGAAATTTTTTGAAATTTATTTTTATAATTTATTTTCAAGACAATAATGACACAAAGAATAATTTTAGTGAAAACCGCAAACGAATCGACCAATTTTTCTGTTTTTTATAATCATTTGAAATTTTGGACGCTAAACTTTAACGGCGCCTATCTCCTTCGGAAGACGTTTGGGACCCTTAGTTTCCCATTTAATACTGTTTGTCTTGAAGTGCACTATCATCCCTTAAAGTTTGTACCATGAATTTAGAAACACCCTGTATATATATATACATATATATATATATATATATATATATATATATATATATATATATATATATATATATGCACTGTCTAAACCGCTTCGATCCCTAAATCACCATTCGGGGATCTTTTTTCTTTTACTTATTAAATTAAAATCTCTCTTTTTTCCCGTTTGTACATCACATCTTAATAGCTGAATATTTTTTGCTTTGAAAGCAAACGATGTGTACTTTAACACAACGATGTTCTTTATTTGCCTGCATCTAAACTGAATCCCTCATAAAATAAATGTTATTTTCTTCTGAATTTTCGAAATGCCTAGAAAAGTCCAAAAGACAGTGTCACCAAGAATGTGGTAAATTTTTATAAATGTTTAACATAAAAGTTTTTGAATAACTTTTTAGGGGGATTTGTAGATTTTTTATTTATTTAAAGCTCTTAAATTTGTAATTGCGTTATTTTAGTTTAATGGTCATTAAAGTCACATTTCAACTCTTTATCTACCGCATTATGAATTCATAAAAATTTTACAGTTTAAAGTATTTTACATGAATTTTTTAACTAAATTAAAAGATTTACATAATCATTTACTAACAGTTTGAAAGATTTATTAAATTTGAATTTAAAGGGATTTTGTGCAATATTTATAAACCTACTCAAACCTTTTATTTGAAATTGCTTTCTAGGTATTTTGTAAAAATATATAATGTACAAATATGATGTTCTTACAACATAAATATAGAAATATTTCCGAAATGAAAAATCCCCATCACCTCTCTCAGCGCATAGAAATCTGAAAAAAATCATCTTTTTAAAAATATTTTTATTTTGTGCATTTAATAATGCTTTTGGAACAAAATAAAGTAATGTATCTGTAACTTATTCTAAACAGTATTACAATTACTTGTTGTATTATAAGAATTTTATAATAAGTAATTTTAATGGTTCTTTAATTTACCGTCGGTACATAAAGGATTAAGGGGGTTAGTAGTTAGTATCCATATTTATATCCTAGGGGATAATATCCATGCTTTTTAACCTAAATTACTAAGTGCCTAAATAATCAATTTCAGAAAATGCATTTTTTCTGTCATTTACAATGTCATTTTGTTTGAAAAAAAACCCCAATAAATAAGCATTTGTATTATTATTTTAGCTTCAGGACTGAAGAGATTAAATAACACTGAAAACTTATTCTTTGAAACTATTCCGCATTTTTATTTTAATACATATTTCGTTGGAGACTAAAATTTTATTTTCAAGTTGATATTTAAATTTATGGTATATATTGTCCTTCTTCAATTCTTCAGGAAAGTATTTTTATTTTAAGAGCCCTTTTAAAATTAATTCGCATACATTTTCTTTTGAATATTTCTATACTTTCTGCAAACATATAAAAAACTATAGTTAAACAGAATGCATTTGAATAGGAGCAATATTTTTTCTTGTACACAGTTTATTCTCTTACCGAAGCTTCTTGTTAATTAACTATATTAGAATTAATTTCTTAAGGAAAATTTAATTATCGGAATTTTTTATTAGAAATAATCTCTTTCATAAAGAAGTAAAAGCTTAATTCTTTTTTTAATTCTTTTAAAACTGTCAATAAATATTATATGGTATTTTTTCATTTTTGCACTGTGATTTTGTGTAATTAATTTACTATATCGAATTACAAAATTTTCAGTTCGATTAAAATGTGTAATTTATTAACATTTAAAATGTATCTGTTCATCTTTTGAATGATTCATTAAAATTCACATGGATAAATGATATTAAAATACGTATTCTTCCTAGTTTTTCATGCAAAATAAAAACGGAATTCAGAACATTTTATAGTATTTCTTCTGTAATAGGTTCTCCTGTATTATCTTTAGTCATAGTAACTAATTTACAAAGCATAATTACGAAAATTATACTGAAATTTTGAAGCTTGATTTAAAATAGTGCGAATGAAAAAAGAAACTATATTTTCGAGATTAAAAGATATAATTAAGTATAATACTATATAAAAAAATAAAATATTCAGAAATTATTAATTTAAAAAAAGGAATAAATCAAGAGTTTCTTTTATTTCATGCATAAAATCGTGATACGGATGTTTAATCAAAAAATTAAATAAGAAAAAAAATGAAATAATACTTCAAAGGATTTTCTCTTACCTTTGTATATATGATGCAAATTTTGCATTGTTATCCACGTTAGAATTTCAGGATCAGATTGTAATACTTACATAATGATAGACGAAACTCTAAATAATAGGAAACATGAAAGAAAAATTATGCGTGAAGCATAGATTATGTAGCACTTCCAACACATTGAAAGTAATGTAACATAACTTCACCTTTTAGAAAACTTAAATATTCAGTCTAATTTCACCATACTTATATGTATAACGCATTTCCAAACCGAATTTCATCTGTTCCTATCTACAGTAAGAAAATTATCCAATTTTTTTTCAACAGCCTTGTATATGATATAATGATTGATATCTATTAACAATATGCATTCCAAAATTCAATTCATTTAAGAGATACATATACTTTAGTTGAAAATTCCCCTTTATGATTTTCCTCTATTAAGGAGCATGGTATGCGAATACGTTTGTGCAGCCCTGTATATCAGGTATAGAATTTATATGTAAAAAAACTAAGTAAATCTAAAAGCTCATAACGAATTTTAAAACAGGCTCTTCCGCAATTATCACACAAAGACAGTACTGTAACCGATTTCCTTTGTTTCCCTGTAAATAAATAAAAAATTCTATAATTGAATAAGAAACTCGATATCTGTTTTAACATGCCCGTGTTGAAATTTGTGATTTATATCAGTTTCAACACATTTGAAATAGCGTAACGTCATTAAAATACTCTTGAAACGATTTTTACTCATAGACCATAATGTAATATAATTCTTCAGAATGTCCCTGTAAATGAATTATTAATCGTACATTTTTCCAATACCAAACATGCTTCAGTGACCCTAAATAAGCGTTATCAATTGCATGTAAATCCGAGTATATTTACGGGAGCTAGAGCGTGAACAGATGGACAGACAAACCGAATGCATAAGCATTTTTCAAGTTTGTAGGAAAGAGCAAAAAATAATAATCCACATTTTAAAGCAATTTAAAAATGATATTGTGTAATCATGTTATTGTAATCAGTTTTATATTCAATAAATAAAAATAAACATTTTTCTATATGTTCGTTTACACTTAAATATAGTTTTTTTCTTTATTTTTTGAGCAGTTTTGTAGATTTTTTTAAAGAAAACGTGATATAAATCTAAGCCTCCAAAAGTCAAAAACCAATTCGATAATCACCTTCCACCTCAAAACAATTAGTATCCAAATCAAGACCATAATGAAAATACTTACTGTGAGCGCAATTCGACTTGTATTGTGTGGCATACAAATAACAGCAGTTGACTTGGCTTAAAACTAGATTAATTTTAAATCTATATTTTGACAAAATTAAGTAAAAGATGTTATATTAAACTTTTTTATGTGGCTTGTGAAAACTATACACAATATGAATGTTATGGATAAAATACAAAGCAATATTGTGTACATTAACACCATAGTAAAATTTAAAGACGTCTGGTCAGTTTTAACCTATATTATTACTCAACAAGTAAGAAAAAATCATAGCATAGATTATGAAACACTTTGCAACACTTCCTGAAATCTTTTACAAAACATCGTTATTTAGGAAATAAAGTGTTCCTGTCTATGACAAAATAAGTATTCCAATACTTTTGAACATTCCTATATTTGATTTGTCGGTAGATATATATATATATATATATATATATTATAAAGTGGCGAAATTTAGAAATATAACGGATAACAGGTTTCTTTTTAACAATTTATACTAATAGATAGAAGCATATTTGAACACATTTGTTCAGCCCTCCTGTTTACCTGATATCTTTCTTTCACGCCAGTATTTAGCTAAAATTTAATTCAAATTAAAACACTTTTAAAACTTCTTAAATCACATTTCCAGAAATTATCGTCCATAGGCAGCCATGTATCCAATTCCTTTCGTGATACTGTATATCATTTTATCAATGTTCTACAACCATTTCTTATCAAACTGAATGCAGTACAGCGCAACAATGCATAATTTATATTAAAATCACCTTTAAGCAAATTACGCCCATATTCAGTAACCTATATAAACTCGTAGCCCTGTATATCAATTATAGCACATATATGTACCATATAATATGATTAAATTTACTGAAACTTAAAAGTGCATATCATAATTAAAAATGTATTTCATCCATCTACTGGCCATCATCGATAATAGACAGTACCTCGGATAGAATAAATTATTTGAAATATTTTGTGTGTCCCTGTAAATGCTATGCACTTCGTATTATTCGTGAAATAACGTATATTAAGCCACAGCGTCGTATAGACATTTCATCATACATGAAGTAGTTTAATGTAATTGAAATATTCGCAAAGAATTCCCTCATTTACCATAAGTAGTTAAATTCTTTTGTGTGGCTTTGTAAATGGAAAATAAATATTCTTTTCACCACTTATTTTACAGAAAACATATTTTAGTGAAGTTCATAAATGTGCATAAATTTGAATATGTTTGACAGGGTGTAACATCTTTAGAATTCATTTGAAATGATTTTTTTCTTATAGGCCGTAATGTAACTAAAAACTTTTGAATATTCCTGTAAATAAACTAATCATGCTAGAAAGTTCATTTGCAGTAGGATTCGTGCTAGAGTAAACATCAAGAACTTACTTGCCATTTGCATATAATTAAAAAAAAATAAGTAATTCACACTGTATAAGTTAAATTACCTTATATATAATTTTTGGCTTCAGTTGTTACATATGAGTTAAAACATCTTTACTTTGATAAAATAAGTGTAGTTGCTTCAACAGTAGTCTTCAATTAGTGGCTTCTTCCAAAAACAAAGACGTAAAACTATATTTTTTTCTAAAATTTGACGTTCATGAGCAAAACACAGGTAAGTGTAAAGCAGATATACAAATTACATGCTTGATTTAAATACTGCTAAAATACTTGTTTACCATTTATAAAATTCATATACCCGTTCTCCTGGTACCAATTCAAAATTAGGTGTCATTCTTGAAAAAAAATCGTTTAAATTTATATATATTGTCGTTCCCATAAGGGGGCTCAGAGCTTAAAATCTTTTCAAAAAATCGATTTTTTTATGATCTATTTTGATTATTCAATTAATTCTGAATTCAGGGCAAAACACCGCATAAAAATATTTGCATTTTTAACGAAGTTATATGCATTTATCTATCAACACTTTTATAGCTGCACCCATATAATTTCAACTTTAAGTCGCGTTTTCTCAAAATTTGATTTTTGACGACTATCCGTAAGATTTAAAAAAAACTATTTGATGGAATGACTTAATTTTTTTTCATGCATGTAACATCATTATCTATAGAATGAATTAATATATTTTAGATAGTTTAATATTTTGAGTACTTTTATTTGAGTACTTTATAGTCTTTTTAAGAAAAAAAAAATGTATTTTTAAGAGGTTTTTTAAATTCTCAAATTTGAGAGTTTGTATAATAATGCTTTTTTTTAGTAATAGTTATATCCTTAATTCATTCTATAGAGTAAATGTTAAGATATCTTTAGGAAGGTGATATAACACATTTTTTTTCAAAAATTGTGTTATATAAATTTTGTTGTATTTTTTATTATATTACATTGAAGTACTTCATTTTATAATTTTATAAGACTACAAACATACCTTTAAAATATCGAAAAGTTTAAATGAATTACACTGAATACTTCTGTTTTTATATGGACTCGAAGCGAGAGTTCTGTTTACATGTTTTTCCGTATCGATCAAGCACTGAGCCCCCTTAAGCAAAATTTTAATTTAATATTTAGCATACATTATAATTGCTCTATTAGTACCTACCACAATTTTTTCGATAATGAGTCATCATAGAAATCTGATTTGGGGGGATACCTTTTTTGCAGGACTATGTATTTAATTAACATCTTTGAAAGTATAAAAAAATGAAAATTATAAAAAAGTGAAAAAATATTTTTTTATCTCCATTTATAGTGAACAAATACTCCAAATATTTTTTTCCATGGCTTGAAGTTTTCAGATGAAAAGTTTTTATTATTGAAAAACAAATTTGTTTGTAGTGATTTTTGTGTGTGAATATGTGTTTTTTTATGCCATAATAAAGCATTTTCTTACTTTATTATCAATTAAATTTCGCGTTTCAAAGGCATAGTTGCTTTCAATACAGAAATTAATTGTACTTTGTAATTAACCTTTCCCTTTGAGGATTAATGACTTTTTATTTGCGTACATTTATGTTTTTTCAGAAGAAAAGAGCTTTCAATTCAGTTTTAGAAGAATATTATATATAACACAAAGTAATTATCTTTCTCCGTCTTAAGGATTTGTAGCTACATAAAAAATGGAATTTAGATGTTAATTTGGATACATTTGCCTTGAATTCGTAAGGATTTGTCGCATTTATACAATAATAAATTTCATTTTTTAAGTGGTTTTCTTAAATAATTAAAAGACTAATTAAAACAAATTATGCAGGGTCCAAATAATAGAGTAAATTTGACTTCTATTTTTTTAAGTTATAATAAATTGAATTTGTTTTTAAAAAACTGTAAAATTTTTAATTAATGTTTAAAATTCTCATAATCTTTTTTTATTTTATCCTACAGCTTTGAAACTATTAATGAGTGATTTAATTGCATTTCCCTATAATTACTAAAAGAAACTAAACGCAATTTTATTGGATAATATATGGTTAAAGCAGATTTATTTAAAACATATATATAATACATATATGATTTAAGGAAAAAAATCTTAAGAATACATTGTCATAAATAGGTTCTAAAAAATGTAAAACTTCTTTACAGAGTGATATCAAAATTTTGAAATAAGTACTGCAGTTAATAATTTAAAATTAGAAAATACTTATCCAAATAAAGTTTATAGTGAAAGCGTTTCTTTTGGAGAAAATAAATATCTGATTATAAAGATAAAATCCTGTTCAAAATAGAGTGAAAAAAAAATTACTAAAAGTTGCTCCATGTTCTTTAGCCCTCCAAGCGTCTTGCAAAAGGGTAAAATTGTAATGTTGTTTTCTCAACATTTTGTTTTAAATGTTAAGAAAATATGATTCTTTTAACATTATAAAAAAAACTTTATTATAAGCAGGAATGCAATCATCCAGAGTATGAATAATTCTTCGATGCATTGAAAATTCATTAAATCTATAGAATTATAGTATTTTAAATATTGCTGATATTGCAGTGAAAACTGGAGCTTAGTATACGGAATATTACGTTCCAGACGCTTAGAGGGTTAGGAATGTCACGTTAATAAAGTAAGTGAAAGTTTTAGAGTAGGCATAGGAGGTGTGAATGTGAAATACTCTGATTGGTGCTGCTATTAGGAAACAGTGATCATGTTAGAGTTGAGCTTTCCTTGACCTATAACTTGGTATCTCAAGTATCACCTGTCTGATTGTAAAGGACACGTTTCGATTAGTGTGGCTGTAGCATATACTCAGACTAAACCGAGTGCCAATGACTCGCAAGAAAAACGATAAGTGGCCCAATGGAACAACAGGTCAACTTCAAGTTTAATGCAACGCTTATCGGTAAAATGGCCACAAAATCATGTGCTATATTAAAAGAAGTCTATGGATAGAAGTTGCTATCGAGCAGTCAAATTTTTAGGTAGTTTAAAAAGTTTAAAGACGGATAAGGGACGGACCAAAGACGATGGAAACCTTGGGACACACTGCACCTTAAAAATGGATATAAACGTTTAACAAATTAGTCCACCAATCTTTGAAAATCATCACTTGAATATCCTAGTTGTTTCGAAGTGTGCAGGACAAAGAATAACATCAATCGTCAGAATCGAAATACTTCTGTCTTTGGATAAGGAAAGGGGACTTTAATTTTGCCTGAAACATTCTAGATGTTTTTCGAAAAAAAATCCTGTATCTTTCACCAGGACAATGCACCAGCTCATTTCGCTTTGGTTATGCACACGTTCTGGACAAAAAAAAAAAACAGCATCTCGTGTATGACTAGCCGTAACCGCACAAACGTAGCCCTTTATGGTTTTTATTTCATTCAAAAGATCACATCGGAGCTAAATGGAAGGGAAACTTTCAGAGCAGTAAACCAGTCAAGGCAAAAGCGACGGTGATTCTCAACAAACTCACAGAAGAATGCTTCCAGCACTGCTTAGCGCAGTAAAAAATTCGGTTGGTGTGATGTAAGAATTGCCAAGAGAAGTAGGCTGAAGGCGATTTTCTCATGTCGTTGGTGATGAATAGTATGTTTTATAACATCGTTGTGGTAATTTAATAGCCACACTTTGCAGACGTTTATAAAACTATAAATATATCTCATTTACCATGTACCATGTACCATATAACATATAAGATTATAATATATTACATATAATATATAAGCATTAGGGTGGAGCGAAAAAAATTACTTTTAAAAAATCAAAGACGAGTAGGTGCCAAGAGTTACATTTATACTAGTACATCAACTTCATGAAATTTTACCGCTGAAAAAAATGTCTTGAGTCTGCGCTTTTGCTCCAAAAATTGAGATTTTGGGTAAAATTTGAAACTTAAAAAAAAAAAAATTAAAAAATACCTACAGAGCTGGTAATTATTTTAAAATTCTATGTAATCCATTGGTTATTAATTACTTAATATAATTAAACTATAAAACAATATCTTTTATCCTTATAGCAGGGTCAAAGCAGACAATTTTTGATAAGAAAACGCCATTACCACTCTATTGGAGCATACAACAAATTGTTGTTTTGAATACAATTCTTACGTAGCTGCTTTCAAAACTACCCTAGATGTAAGTCTTGGAGCTGGCTGCATTTCATATCCCACCCGTCTCAACTACCCGACTATCTAGGCCCAGTGTTTTATTTATGTACTGAATTGTTATTTTTTTTTCCCGAAGACGCTCTTAGTTTTCTATGCATCAATGTAGTTTACCTCTCCTTTGTATTCACTGATTTTGGAAGCTGCTGGTGTGACCCACTGCACGTATGTATTTATACCTTGTATAACAGAAGAGAAGCTCAGTAATGTATTGGGTATGTTGTTGATTGAACTTATTCAGCAGTCTATTAACTTCATTAAAACTTCATGCAATTAATACATTATCATTGAAAGTTCTGTTACCGCAGCATTTTTTCAATCAATTACATTTTATATATAATGATTTTCCTAAAAATTGATTGTATGAATTCAATTTCTAGTGTGCCATTGAATATATGCTGAGAAGCTAGCTGTTTGATATTATGACGAATGTCATAGAGAATTGCAAACATAATTTGCATGTAAAGCAACAATATTTCTAAGGAAGTTTTAGTATTTTTTTATGTCGTTTCCTGTGTTGCTTCGTAATCGAGTAGTTTCCAATAAGTTTTTAGACCTATTCTTTAGATGTGTATTACATTTGGTATAAAACATCCTGCGGTATAGATTTGGATTATATATTTTGTGAGTGAACCTGTAGACTCGGATCGCCAAGTCTGTGCTTATATAAATGTGGAAATTTTATTCGCTTTATGAGTTGTCTTTTGTGTGAGACGTTTTCTAAATTCTTATACCCCAGTTCTTCTGAAAAATAGCTTTCCTTATAAATTATCTACGCGATTTCCGGCAGAAATTTCTAGTCTGTTCTCAGTATCTTTTTCTCAATTTGAGAAAATAATTTTTCAAAATTATTCTCTATGTTATAAAAAATTGCAATAGGAAGTGAACAGTAGGTAGACAAAAATTTTCTTATTGATCCAATGAATCCATGTAGATTAGAAAGTTTTATATGGACTTCTCTAATAATTGACCCAGAGAAAATTCACTGGTGTTAAAGTAGCACATGATCCATTAGTATTAACAATTCTAAGGTTACCCCATGCAAAATGGTTCACAGCAACAAATAGGATTCTCCTAATTTTAAATGAGTACTTATTGCCCATTAGAGTCTGTACATTCCCTCATAAACTACTTTGCATTATAAGTTGTCCACTTATATAAAAGAGGATCTAAAATTTAATGGGAAATTACCTGGCTACGAAAACACTTAGAAAATGACATAAAACTAATGCGAAAAAAGTTATTTACAACAACGGTTGCTCAGCACATGCAGAACAAATTCTCATTGCAATTCTCTCTGACGATCACCGTCACATTAAACAGCTCGCTTCTCAACATATGAAAAATGCAAATGTAGAATAAATGATGGCATACATGTAGTTGAAATACCTCAAATCATCTTTT
The DNA here is from genome assembly GCA_964019185.1 of Maratus speculifer. NCBI lineage: Eukaryota > Metazoa > Arthropoda > Arachnida > Araneae > Salticidae > Maratus > Maratus speculifer. The sequence goes on along the minus strand of OZ025294.1, from coordinate 159,243,871 downwards.
AAGCAGATCAATACGTAAAAAAAAAATATAATTGACTAAAAAAAAACGTTGTGGTAACAGAACTTCCAATCCCTATTCATCAACTGGATGTAAGTTTGATAAAGATAATAGATCGCCGAATAGATCCCTTTAATAATATTCCCGTGCATTACTCTGTTTGTCATTTTTTCAAATAAGATGTAAAAATATGCATGACGATCAGTCACAGCAGCATATGGATACAAAGAACAGATAAACTAGGTGGATGCATCGAAAACATGTCAAATTTTGATAAGGAAAATCACAAATCAATATATAAATAAAACACTGTACTAAGATGATCGAGTAGTTGGTACGTGTGTGTTATGAAATATAGGAACCTCCACGACGTATGTCCAAGATAGTTTTGAAAACAAGAGCTGTATTAAAAACAACAATTCGTTGTATGTCCCAATAGAGTGGTAATGCCATTTTCTTATCAAAAGTTGTCTTCTTTGACCCAGCTATATGTATAAAAGATATTGTTTTATAGTTTAATTAAATTAAGTAATTAATAACAAGGTTTAAATAGAACTTTTAAATAATTACCAACTCTGTAGGACATTTTAATTTTTTTGAAAAAATGTCAAATTTTACCAAAAATTTCTATTTTTGGAGCAAAAGCGCAGACCCAAGACGTTTTTTTTTTCAGTGATAAAATTTCACGCAGTTGATTTAATAGTATAAAGGCAACTTTTTGCACCTACCCGTTTTTGATTTTTAAAAAATATTTTTTTCCCTCCACCCTAGTAAGCATGTTAGATATTAAGCATGTTCATTAAGATGTACATATTTGCAGAATATGCTTTCAAATAAATTTTTAACTAAACCAGTTCTTTGAACAAAAGACTGTATCAGGAAGAGATGAAATTTGCAAGTTAGTAATCTCAAATGTCACAATTGTGTCTTCACCATTTAAGGTACAAACAAAAAGGTAGCGAAAAGGTTGCATGTATTAATAATAACAATTCTGCTTATTCATCTCTGAAGAACCATTGGTAGATGTTTAAATAATTCGGCACCTCAAATGGCTCTAAAAGAAGTGTTATGTCTCCAATAAAAAAAATCAACATGTGTAAATTTTTAGGGTTCTGTGTTTAAAAAGTAAAAACGGAATCGTTAAAAGATCACTAGTATGACTATCCGTCTCTTTGTCGCATCCATATTACTCGAAAACTATGGAATGTGAAATTTTCAAATTGGGAAATGAAGCCTATTAACCCACATACTTGCAGATTATTAAACATTCACAGATATCTTTATGAAAAATGTAAGGGGGATAATTAAGTTGCTTGAAAAAAATATGCTTTGAATATCGTATGGTGCATCGTATGAAAGCTTTCGTAAATCGAAACTCAAGAATACATTTCCTTTAATTTTAGATGTTATATTTTTAGAGATATAGTCAAAAATGGAAAGTAAAAAAATGTGTCCCCCTTCCCTTTATTTCCGAATCTACTGAAACAAGAATTGTGAAAAAAATAGAAATAATAGACGTTAATTTAAACCTAGCAAAAAATCTATAGCAATTACCCTAGGTTATATAAATTTTGAAAAGAGTGCATTTATCCGTTACACACAAATTTCGATTTGCGGACATTCAGCAAAGGCGTTGAGGAACCCTGGAGGTATATATCACAGAAGAAGTATAAAAGAATAGCTAATATTGAATTCCGAAAAGAATTGTAAGTAATTATCCGAGGCAATAACTCTTACAGACTCGGACGGTTTGGACATATATAAAAACAGTGGCAGCATACTCAATGTATCATCGGATTTCAAAGTCTAGATGACAGTTTTTGATGATATATTCGTATAATGCAATCCCAGTAGCAGTATAGAAACAATGAACGTCAAATGATTAAATACAGACTAATTTAATTAGGATTAATCACATAAACACTGTGGATTTTGCAACTAGTTAGCAGTGAGTGGATTTCTGAATACGATTCTTGTGTTTTTAAAAGTAAATTAAAAATTTATCTTACTAGGGAAGTGCACGAAGTGTGAGTCACCGATTTTGACAAAAGTGATATCGTTGGAAATATCTCATCGAGATCAGCAAAAAACTCAATGGAACTACCCGTCGCAAATGAGTCGTTATCGAGATATCCGACAATATATGTGACGCAACTAGCGCATACTTAATGGGGCACCGCAAAAAATTTTAGTCTCGATTTTAAATAAAGTGGTATCGTTGAAAAGATATCATCGTGAGGATTAAAAAACTCAATAGAATCACCCGTCGGAAATGAATTGTTTTCGAGATATCCGACAATTTGTGTCACATTTTTAATACACACTTCTAGGAAACTGCATTAAGTGACAGAAATTGTCGGATATCTCGAAAATCGCTCATTTCAGATGGTTTGTTCCTTTGAGTTTTTTACTTCTCACAATGATATCTTTGCAACGACACCATTTTCATTATAATCGAGAAAACATTTTTTTGCGGTCCCCATTAAGTATGCACTAGAACAGTAGGCACTAGCTACGTGACATAAATTATTGGATATCTCAAAAACGGCTCATTTCCGACAGGTAGTTCTATTGAGTTTTTCTCCCTCATGATGATATCTTTTTAAAGATATCATTTTCGTTAAAAACTAGACTAAAATTTTTTGCGGCCCCAAATTAAGTGTACACTAGTTAAGTGACATAAATTGCCGGATATCTCGATAACGGCCCATTTGCCAAGCGTAGTTCCATTGAGTTTTTTACTGCTCTCGGTGAGATCTTTCCAACGATATTACTTTTGTCAAAATCGGTGACTTATACTTTTTGCACTTCCCTAGTTAATGCAGTTTACTAGAAGTGTGTATTAAAAATGTGACACAAATTGTCGGATATCTCGAAAACAATTCATTTCCGACGGGTGATTCCATTGAGTTTTTAATCCTCACGATGATATCTTTTCAACGATACCACTTTAGTTAAAATCGAGACTAAAATTTTTTACGGTGCCCCATTAAGTATGCGCTAGTTGCGTCACATATATTGTCGGATATCTCGGTAACGACTCATTTGCGACGGGTAGTTCCATTGAGTTTTTTGCTGCTCTCTATGAGATCTTTCCAACGATACCACTTTTGTCAAAATCGGTGACTCACACTTCGTGCATTTCCCTATTTAGTACAGTGACAATATTAATCGTTAAACATGGATTTACTTTTAGCTAAACTGTAAAAAGAGAAAATTATTAGTACGCTAAATTTAGTTTATGAGTTGTCAAATTAAGTTTAAGCATGCATTACTTTTATTGTCAGTACAAATTTACATTCATCATAAGAAGATTAGGATATTTAAAAATAAAAAATAACAAAGAATAACAGTATTTGATGTCACTAAAGCTTCATGTATCTTTAAATTTTGTGGTTCACTCATTCATACTTTTCCAATACATACAGCGATACTCAACCCTAAATTGTATATATATATTTTTACAAAGTCTCTTATTATTCTTTTTGTATTGAAATTTTTTAAATTACTGTTAATGTTTCGTATATTTATTGTGTGGATTCTTCTGACCGCGGGTAATACACGCACTAGTCCGTTTATTTAAATAAATATTAGTGAAATATCTACCGGGTGTCCTGAAAAGGACTGAACGATTTTAAAAATTAATAACTTGCAAACTTTTACAGATATTTAAAAAATTCTTGCACTAGAGTCATCTAAAAGGTCAAAAGTTTTTTTCCTGCGATTCTGGATTTTAGTTCGAATTACAAACAATAGATGGCGCTGAGAACGCTAGGTGCTGTATTGAGACGTATATTGACGTCACTTGGCACTGAAGCAAAATAAGAAGGTTAAAGCTATGGAGTGGATCTTATTCAAAAATGAACTTTTGCTTTTACCGTCCGATTTTGAATGCAATCCATGTAATTTTGATTTTGCTGGCGTCAGCCAAATAATAGAGAAAAATAATATTTTCATGGGTACAACTCCTTTGAAATCGAAATGCGTGAAAGAACAACGTTCGAATTACCGACTTTTATTTATTTATTTATTTATTTATTTATTTATTTTTTACATTCCAAGAATGTAAGTATTTTGAGAACAGGGTATCTTATTTACCTATTTATTTATCTGGGTATCTTTTAAAACTTTTTTTATGTCACCTAGTCATGTCCTGTATTGTATTTTAAGTATGTGGGATTAACAGCTAATTTACAGGTACACCCAAAAGATTGCATCACATCATAGTCTATGGGGGAAAATCACTTGCAGTGTATATTAATGAAATACACTATTTCAAATGTATTGAAACTGATATAAATCACTGAATTTCAGTATAAGATTATTATGATAGAATAGAGTATTTGGTATTTATAACATTTAACGTTCATTTACAGGGGCACACAAAAAGAAACCGGTTACTGTACTGTCTTTAAGTAATAACTGCTGGAAATGCGTTTTCAATTTCGGCATGCGCTTTTAAATTTAGCTGTTTTTTAGATACATTAGTAATTATATAAATGCATATCACCTATACACGTCTCTGATGCGTCCGTCCGTCTGTCTGTCCGCATAATAGTGCAAAAATTACTCTGTCGAACCGTTTGAAATTTTAAATACATATTTATTGAAGAATTTTATCCAGTTATTTCAAATTTTATGAATATCGGATGTGTACAGAGGTGTGAAAATTATTAGAATAATTGTGAAATCTACAATAACATTTACAGAATGTAAATGTTTTATTACAGAAATAAAACATTATTTAAAAAACAATGATACATTTAATATTTAGTGTGCATTCCCTTATTTTTTTACTAAAAATTCGATACGTTTTGGCTAACTTTGTATGGATTTTTGTCAATTAATTTGTATTTCATTGTCATGGTGTCAAATTCCGATGAGTCTTTCTATCAGTTCTTTCCTGTTTGTGTTGATGCATTTCTTTAATTTTTTCTTTACAATGGCCAAAAGATTCTTTATGAGATTAATATCTGGACTGTTTCCAGGCTATGAAGGGGTTTTTAAATTTTTATTCATCCAAAAATTCCGTCACAGGTGAAATTTTATAACACGTTATTTCATCATGGTTGAAAATGAAGTCTACAATTGGAAACAAGTCTCTTAATTGTGGAATTAATCTTTGTTCAAGCACTTTTTTATATTGATACTGGTTCATTATGCCTTCCGCAATGTATAAACGTCCAGACCTTTAGAATACATCATGTTCCAAATCGTTACTTTAGTAGGATGTTTAGCCGTTTATGCTTTGCAATTTGGTGGAAATTCTTCATTGGTACTTCTCCTGACTTATTGACTGCTTTCATATGATACCGTAAACATTGATTCATAAGAAAAACATTCATAAAAGGTGAAAAAAAGCCCTAAGGTATGTATTTTGTAGAGAAATATTCTAATAAAGAAATTTTTAATCAAATTTATAAGCAGTTCTATATTTTTAGTCAGTATGTAAAAAACATGTTTTCAAGAAAAGAAATGAACAACTAAAGTTCAACTGATTAATTAAAAGAAAATTAATATTTCTTACCTTGCTCATACCATTTCAGAATTGTTTTTGCACAACTTTTGCCCCAACACGTCCCTTCTTTGACATAGCAGATATGAGTTTAGCCTTTTTTCGAGAACGATGAGCGCTGAGTCCAACTCAGATAAGTTTTTTAAGGATAGAAGGATCCCATTCATTTACTCTATGCGCTTGGCAAGACATTTTTATTTCATGATTAGTTGCTCTTTTGTTAACTTTAGCAATTTGAATTAATTTTCTTTCTATTTTTGTAATAAATTTACTTTTCCTTTTGCATTTTCCTACTCTAGAATTTTTATATTCACATTTGGAGTCCAAAAATCTTTTTATTCAACACACAAATTCTTGCAAAATTTTTGCTTTCTTCGCGATTTCATGCTGTGTACAGCTACTTTCTTGGGTGAGACACTTTACTACACTGTAAAAAAAAATTCAAGAGGTTACTAAAAATTTCTTAGTAAATTTGTATTCCACAGAATTTTTTAGTAACCATTACAAACTTTTTTTTTGCAAGTGAAACAAGCATTTCTTTTGTAAACTGAACAAAAGAATTTTTTGTATAACTAACTTAAAAATTTTTAGTATGAGCCACCAAGCAAATTTTAGTAATAGCTCCAAAATTATTTTTAATAACCATTTCGTGCAACCGAAGGGCAGGAGCTTCCTTCGAGCTGCATCCAGATTTCCGACGCGGAAGATTTTCGGCAAAACAGCAATAGATGGCAGCACCAAACATTCCTACCAGCTCCGATAGGATTTTCATAATCCCTTTATTAACGAGACGCTACATACATTCCGGGCGTAGGCAAGTTTCGAACCCGGGAACGTTTAGCCTGGAGTCCGTTACTATAACCACTATGCTATCAAGGCCACACCAACTGAGTTTTAGTAAGAGCTATTAAAAATACAAAACTATTAACTCTATTCGTTGCTAACTTTTTTCTAGTAATTCTTACAGATTTTTTTGTAACCGACTAAGATTACTAAAAATTTTTTAGTAATTACAAGGATCACTAAAGTTTTTTCAGTAGATCGACCCCTTTTTAGGTGCGTTCGTAATTATGTAAATACGTAGCACCTATTGTTGTCGCTCAGTCCGTCCGTCTGTCTGTCTGTCCGTCTGTCTGTCTGTCCGTCTGTCTGTCTGTCCGTCTGTCTGTCTGTCTGTCCGTCCGCATATAACAACGCAAAAACTACCCAACCGAATCGTTTGAAATTTAAAATACATAATAATTACATAATTTTGTCGAGTCATTTCAAATTTTATGAAAATCGGATGGATAGATCAATTACAGGGACAATCAAAAGGATTCCGTTACATTACGGTCAATAGGGAAAAAAGTTTAAAATGCATTTTAATCGTTTGAAATTTAAAACGTATATTTATTGCATAATTTTGTCGAGTCATTTCAAATTTTATGAAAATTGTATGGATAGATCAATTACAGGGACAATCAAAAGGATTCCGTTACATTACGGTCAATGGGGAAAAAAGTTTAAAATGCATTTTAATCGTTTGAAATTTAAAACGTATATTTATTACATAATTATGTCGAGTCATTTCAAATGTTATGAAAATCGGATGGATAGATCAATTACAGGGACAATCAAAAGTATCCCGTTACATTACGGTCAATGGGGAAAAAAGTTTCAAATGCATTTTAATGGTATTACACTCATTTGAATATAATAGAATCGACATGAATCTATGAAATATGTACTAAAAATACATTTTTTATAATCTGTGATGCAAAGAATATTTATTATTAAATTACAGGGCCACACAAATGTATTCCACTAAATAATGTTATACGGGGAAACATTGTTTGGGAGGTGTTTTAATTATATTAAACTACTTCACATTTTATGAATAAGATATACGTTAATGAAGTATAATAAGAATTACTCCCTGCATATTTACAGGAACACAAAGATTTCGACCACTATACTGTATCCAAAGTACGCTCTACTATATCAGCAAGATCTGAATATTTTAAAACTTCGTTATTAACGAACGCACCTCATTTGCTACGCTTTACGTGCAATTTCCAACTTGCTTTTTACAGTGTAGGTGAAATATCACTTTCTATGCCCATATTAACAGAAAGTCGAAAGAAATCCTTTGAAAATCGAAAAAAAAGTACCATTTAGTATAAACTAAGCAAAACAGCAAAAAGATTTGTTTTAAGAATAAAATATTACTGATGTCAACTCAAGAAAAGAAAGAAAATACTAGCCGAGCAAGTCGACAATTTTAAAATTTTATTTTAAATTCCTTTTTTAATCAAACAAATTCTTTATGAAATGCAATCATTTTGATTACTTTGCATCTAATATTTTTCTTTTTAAGAAATGGTCACATTTAAGGAAACTACACCCTCAAAACTATTCTAAAGGAGTGAAAAACTGACTCAAGCAACAAATCAAATTACCTTTCATGAAACCTTGCAAGTATATAAAATATTAATCTAGTAAAACTGAAAAAATCACAATTATTCTAATAATTTTCACACCTCTGTATTTCCAATACAGGGACAGTCAAAAGTATTCCGTTACATTATGGCCGATGAGGAAAAAGTTTCACGTGTTTTTGATGATATTACGCCCGTTCGAACATATTGAAATTAACATGCATTTATGAATTAAATTGAAATACAAATGATGTAGAATATGCTGCACAAAGAATAGTTATTATTCATTTACAAGGCCACACAAAATAATTATGTAACATAACGGTATAGAAGGAAACATACTTTGCGGCATATTTTAATTTTGTTACACATATAATAAAATTGTTATAAGTTACTTAGGTTTACTACGAATTTCTTACTATGTAATAGAAAATATGAAATATTTACAAGGACACACAAAAGATTTCGAAAATTATGCTGCATCAAAAATGCTGTACGCTAACGATAATTGCTTGAAGTTTTAAGTTTTGATATGATTTTTTTTAAGTTTCAGTACATTTTTGCATGTTACGCTGTGTATACAGGGTGATTCATAAAAGATGGGCAGAACTTTAAGGGGTTATAGTACACTTAAAGACAAATAATATTAAATAGGAGACTAAGGGTCCCAGACGTATTCCCAAGGAGATAGGGGGCATTAAAGTTTAGGGTCCGAAATTTCAAATGATTATAAAAAATGGAAAAATTGGTCGATTTGTTTGCGGTTTTTGCAAAAAATTTTCTTTATGCCAGTATTTTCTTGAAATAAAATTTTAAAGTTCAATTTCAAAAAATGCCGATAGGGGGCGCTTTAGACTTTGGAGTAACAAACAACTATTTTTTAACGTTATTTTTTGTATTTCTTTAAATGATTTCGAAAGCTTAGACTTAAACTTAAATTTTGATCTAAAAATCTGAGTCCTAACGAGTAGTTAAATTGTGTAAACTGAAATTTGAAATTTGAAACCCTTCTCCCCCCCAGAACAAAAATCATTTATTCCCGATCTTTGTGTCGTAGATTAGGCTCTAACTACTGCCGCGTTTTGCTAAAATTATTCTTTATGTCAGTATTTTCTTGAAAATAAATTTTAAAGAAAATTTTCAAAAAATTCCGATAGAGGGCGCTTTAGACTTTGGAGTAACGAACAACTATTTTATACCGTTATTTTTTATGTCTCATTAAATGCTTTCTAAAGCTTAGACTTAAACTTAAATTTTCAGCTCAAAATCTGAATCGCTGAGCGTGGTTCAGTAGCGAGGGGAGGGGGTTCAAATTTCAACTTCTGAACATAGTTCAGTTTGCACTACTTAACCATGCCCAACGATTCTGTGCTGTGATACGAGGCAAAAATACAACTTTCGTCAAGGACTGCATAGTCTGAATTCACTCATAAAGGCACTGGCACAGTTGGAAACGTCGCTCATGCAAACGTTAAAGCTCCATTCCTGACGCTAGTCACCGGGTGAAGAAGGAGACAGAAAGTATGCAAATGTCAAATGGGGAAGAAGAAGAACACGTATGCAAAATTTCGACACGATTCAGGCATAAAAACCACTGAACGGTGAGTCAAGTGTAAGTCGCTGTAGTAATGAATCGGAAGATGGTGCCCTTCACGAATAAGGAAAAGGCTGAGATGCATTTAATTTACGGAGCGGCAGATGGAAATGGTGCAGAGGCACAACGAATGTACGGAGAGCGATTTCCCAACAGGCGGTTGCCTAACCGCAAAACTTTCGAGAGCTTGCACAGACAGTTGTGTGAGACGGGATCATTTCTCGCTTCCCGGTCGAATGCAGGTCGTGCAAAAAAGGACGAATCAGTAGTTGTTGCAGAAGCCATTCTGGATGTAGTAGCGGCGCAGCCAAGTACAAGTACACGAACAGTGGCTAGGCAGGTGGATACCTCACAGTCCATGACTTGGAGGGTACTGAAGGATGAACATTTGCTCCCATTTCATGTGCAACGAGTCCAGAAACTGTCTCCAAGGGATTATCCAAATCGTATTGAATTCGCCCGCTGGTTTCTGCAGCAGAACGCGCTAAATCCACATTTTGGACGAACTGTGCTTTTCACCGATGAATGTACCTTCACACGTGAATGTACATTTAACACTCACAATGCACATGTATGGGCGGATGTCAATCCACATGCTCATCAGAGACGCTTTTCCATCAATGTTTGGGCAGGAATCCTCGGAGACCACCTAATCGGACCGTACCTTCTTCCTGAACGCCTCAACGTTAAAACATACCTCACATTTCTGCAACATGTGCTGCCAGACCTGTTAAACGTTGTTCCTCCACGCATCCGGCGGGTCATGTGGTTCCAGCACGATGGAGCGCCAGCCCATTACGTACGAGACGTCCGCAACTATCTGGACATCACATTTCCGAACAGATGGATTGGTCGAGGTGGTCCTGTTGCTTGGCCTGCTCGCTCGCCAGATCTTTCACCCCTCGATTTCTTTTTTTGGGGACAATTGAAGCCTCTTATGTATGAGACACCCATTGAATCCCCCGAGGAACTGGTCGCCAGACTTTCCGTCGCTGTAGGGGAAGTGCTCGAAAAGCCTGATGTTTTCGCGAATGTTCGACGTTCCATTCTTCGCCGTTGTTCTGCGTGCATAACCTCTGGTGGTCACAATTTTGAACATTTATTGTAATTACATGTTAATAAATATGCTTTGGTAACATAATCCTAATTTGTGTCTTTTTACCTCGTATCACAGCACACAATGTGTGGACATGGTAAACTGAACTGTGCTCAGGAGTAGAAATTTCAAACCCCTCTCCCCAGAAACTTAACCACGTCTAACGATTCAGATTTTGGGCTGAAAATTTAAGTCTAAGCTTTAGAAAGCATTTAATGAGACACAAAAAATAACGGTATAAAATAGTTGTTCGTTACTCCAAAGTCTAAAGCGCCTTCTATCGGAATTTTTTGAAAATTTTCTTTAAAATTTTTTTTCAAGAAAATACTGACATAAAGAATAATTTTAGCAAAACGCGGCAGTAGTTAGAGCCTAATCTACGACACAAAGATCGGGAATAAATGATTTTTGTTCTGGGGGGAGAAGGGTTTCAAATTTCAAATTTCAGTTTACGCTACTTAACTACTCGTTAGGACTCAGATTTTTAGATCAAAATTTAAGTTTAAGTCTAAGCTTTCGAAATCATTTAAAGAAATACAAAAAATAACTTTAAAAAATAGTTGTTTGTTACTCCAAAGTCTAAAGCGCCCCCTATCGGCATTTTTTGAAATTGAACTTTAAAATTTTATTTCAAGAAAATACTGGCATAAAGAAAATTTTTTGCAAAAACCGCAAACGAATCGACCAATTTTTCCATTTTTTATAATCATTTGAAATTTCGGACCCTAAACTTTAATGCCCCCTATCTCCTTGGGAATACGTCTGGGACCCTTAGTCTCCTATTTAATATTATTTGTCTTTAAGTGTACTATAACCCCTTAAAGTTATGCCCATCTTTTATGAATCACCCTGTATAATTGGTGCAAATCATATACAGGGCTACACAAAAGAATTCGCACTCCTTACTAAGTGTGTAAGTAAATATATTAGGTGGTTTGTAAATGAGTTATGCATTTTTTTACGTTGAACAGCTTTAAGTATATTACGATATGTTTAAAGAATAGAAATTAAATGATATACAGAGGCACTCAAAAATTTTATTAATAGCCGGCTCTGGATGGTAATCTCTGGAAGTGTGATTTCATTAGTTTAAAGCATGTTTCGGTTTTAAATAGATTTTAGCTAGATAAATGGCGTGTATTTAAAGATAGTAGGAAAAGTACAGGGCTATACAAAAGAGTTCAAATATGCTTCCGTCTATTTAAATAAATTGCTAAATGTCAAATTTCAACTTAACATGTGTTTCTAACGCTTTCCAACATAGTTAAAGAACTTTATGATTTCTTTTTAGTTAGCCTGCCTGTCTGTTTTTCCAAACTCTAACTTGCGTTGAAATTGCAGGTGACGGTGCCCGGGCAGGGATCGAACTGGAGATCCCACGGTCAGAAAGCGAGCGTCTTATCCGCCGAACAAAAGGCTAGCTCATTTGCTTCCTGCGAGAAACTCGTTTTATTGACCGCGCAAGATGGCCGCCACAAAATAATTGAATTGGTCTGTAAGTGATATATGTTAATAAGAATTATTATGCCGTGATGTTGGGTATTGTAAACAAACTATGCATGATTCATTTACACAGACACTCAGAACTATGCCATTACATTATGTTCTGTGAGGATAATTATATATGCAGCTCCTATATTCGTCATCTGGAATGTTCTTTTATCTGTCCGCACATAATAGCGAAGAAACTACCCAACAGAATGCTTTGAATTATAACATATATACTCGTTGCAGAATTTTCGTTACTCATTTAAAGTTTTATGAAAAGCGAATCAAAGCTTAAAAGGACATTGAAAAATGTTTTCTTCATTCTATTAAAACCTATTCTGCATGACTAATTCAATGATATCCAGTGACAGGTGATGATTCTAGGCTGTCATTATGATTATAGCTCATTTAAGGTGGAGGTAGTATTATTTCCTTATTACCATGAATTTAATATACATAATCGTAATAAATTTTGTATTTGGGTATTTTTACAAAAAAGTGCAACAGCTATTGCACCAAATTTTCAATGTTTATACTATGAATATTCTTTGTTCTAAAGAATAAACCATTTCCGCAATTTTTTAACAACATACATAAAACTCTGCTAAAGAACTTCTTTAAAACAAACTAGCATTTCTTAGAATATAACAAATTTTTTTAAAATAGCAAAATTGATTAATTTTTAAGAACAATAACAAAAAAAAAAGAACTACTAAATCGTTTCACTTTATTTTAAAATATGATGCACAAAGTATTCTTTAAATTAGATGATAAAAAGTGATTTAATCCGAGAAAATACGGCTTTTTTAAATGTAAAATCGTCTGCAAAACTCGTATGCTGCTCGTTAAATTCATTTCCAGTTTCCAATCGCTGCTATTATATAAAAGGATTTATTATTTCCATGACAGCAACACATTTCATTGAAATTATACCGACTGAGTCCAAAATCGGGCTTTATGTCGAATGCACAGGTCAAATGTATGTTGTTCAATAAAAACAAATAAACAAAAGTTCAAAATCGGGCCCTAAGACCAAGATTGCATTGTCAAACGAGACCCACTCCACAGCCTTAAACTCCTTATTTTGTTTCAGTACCAAGTGACGTCAATATCCATCTCAACACCGCACCTAGCGCTCTCAGTGCCATCTATAGTTTGTAATTCGAACTAAAATCCAGAATCGCAGGAAAAAAACTTTTGACCTTTGAGATGATTCTCGTGCAAGAATTTTTTAAATATCTGTAAAAGTTTGCAAGTTATTAATTTTTAAAATCGTTCAGTCCTTTTCAGGACACCCGGTAGATAACTTATAAAAAAACTATTCGTTGGTTGTATTATAAATTATTCCAACTTTGTAGAAAAGTGGAAAAATAAAATACAAAATAAAATAACACATCAAAGCTTATTTTGTTACTGGATGACCTGCCCGGCGTTGCCCGGGCCCGTGATGTTATTCAGTTTTCAAATGTGTTATTTGTTTTCGAAATGTCCCTTAAATTAAACTCGAATGTCTTTGATTTTATATCTTTAAGTCCATTTTTGTCAAAATTTATATTTTTAAAGGGAAAAATCCCGAAAAGATATTGAATTGAAAGCACATGCTGTTTGATATTTTATTTTCTATGTGATTTGATTTTTTGGAAACTATGCGCACCGAAAGCGAACGAAACCGCGACGAAACACTAATGTTTTTACAGAATTCGTAAAAAATATCACACATTTTACTTTGCAAAAAAGTAATTCTATCCATACGAAAGTTCCAAAATTTTTTTAAGTAATGTAAATCTGGTTTCTTGAAAGGCTCTGAAAAGATTGTGCTAAAATACGGACATTTAGTTAATTTTATCGTAGCAGAAACGTATTCTCCATGATCCGGGATGTGATTTGTGTTTGTCGGTGTATTTTAACGGTTAAATCTCATATTTTTTAAAAAACAAATTGCACCATAGATTATAAGAATGTTTCAGCTTTAAGAAAATATTTTTGGTTTGTCAATACGTATAGAATTGCACTCTGCAAAGGCGAATCCGCAGTGAAACGATTTGGTTTTTATTGATTTCGTCAAAATTTTCTCAAATTTTATTATGTAAAAAAATATTTCTACTCGTCCGAACGTTTCAAACATTTTAAGAGGGTGTAAATTTAGTCCATTGATATGCTTTTAAAAGATTGTGCTGAAATATGTACTCTTAGATACTTTTAGCGTAGAAAAATATTCTATCCGTTAGTCGCAAAGTGACCTTCTTTTGCCGGTGTATTTGAAAGGGTTAAATCTTATATTAAAAACTGATTGCATCATAGATTACAGGAATGACTTTAAGCTTTAAAAATATTTTTTTTTTTTTTTTTTTTTTTTTTTTGCCGGTACCTATGGGATTGCGCTTTGATAAGTCAAAACCACAATGAAAACGATTATTTTTTTATTGATTTCATCAAATTTTTCGCACATTTTATTTTGTAAAAAATATTTCTATCCGTCCGATAGTTTCGAATTTTTTGTAGGGAGTATAAATTTGGTCTGTTGAAAAGATTTTAAAAGATTGAGTTGCAATATGTACGGCAAGATAATTTTAGCATAGAAAAAATATCCTCTCTGTGAGTTGTAATATGACCTTCTTTTGCCAATGTATTTGAAAGGGTTAAAATCCAATTTTCTTAAAACCAATTACACCATCGGTTAGAAGACAGTTTTAACTTTAAGATCTTCTACATGGTTTATTTACATCTTAAAAATTACGCACTGGAAGAACATTGACAAAAGGGTGAAAAATGGTTTTGGGAAAAACGACTCTTTTCGAATATTTTTTTTAAAGAGTTAACTGCAACATTATTTCGAATTGATTATACCATTTGAAACATAAAAGTACAATCTTTCGAAATATGTCTGTTAAGTTTAACGACGTCGAGCAGTTTGGTTAATTTGGATTTAAACAAATCATCCAAAAACAGAAAAAGACGCCGAAAAATGCTTCTTCATTTGTTTAAGTGAGTAAATGTATTTGTGCGCATGTGCAAACGATTTCTTTCTCCGAACATTAAAAAAATGACTTTTTGATGAAAGTGAGTTCCACTTCGTAATTAATATATCTGAAATTAATCAAAAAATTAAAATTCTGAGCTTCAGGTTCATCAGGAGAGATATTTGGCTATTCTCATAAAAAATTTTGAGCTTCGTACGTGCCGTAGATTTTACTAAACATCGCAAACACACACACACAGACAGAGTGAATTGTTATTTTTTTAGTATAAAGATGGTTTGAATAAGAATCCATGAGAGGAGTATAAATCAAGTAGAGATTGTTTTCATTTACGAATCCTTTTAGTGGTTGTAAATTCATTTAATCGAATAGCTTTACTTTATCTTTTTTACACATAAGTGATTAGACTATATACAAATCTTTTTTAAATCAATAGAAGTGACAGAATTTAAAAAAAATTATATGGAAATTGCAACTTTAGATTTCTTTAACCTAAATGCATCATTAACGCATATATGTACGCAGACATTTTCTGGCCGGCATCACTAAAAGCGCATATTTTTTTCTAACCAGAAATCATGTGTTGGAAGATAGTAACTATAAAATGCACGAAAATGTATCTCATATTTTTTTACATAAGGTTTATACGTAAATCATTTATTGCCCAAATTTTTATGTTTATTTAATATTTATCTACCATAATAAAGCAGAATCGATTTTCTAAAACGTCAACTTCAAGTCCAAAAAAAAATCATCTGTCAAGCATAGATTGTGAAACATATTCAAGTACTTCCAGAATTTTTTTAAAAAAGAACTTCGTTGTTTAATAAGATTAAAAAATTTATGTAAACATTTTAAAAGTGGCAAAATGCATATTTGAAAACCAGATTTAAGCAATCACCGTCATTAGACAGAAATGTCGCCTTTCTACAGCCTTGTATTTAATCTACAAATTGGTATAGATTACACATAGTATGCTAAAATTAAGTGTAGTAAGAAATAACATAATAGGTTTTTAAATAAACTTCACTATTTTTTCAGTATACAAAAACAAACTTGAATTCTTTTGTACAACTTAGTATATTAGAAATAGGTTTTCATATGCGCCATGTATTAAACTAAAATTTTATTCATGTTAAAACACAGTTTAAAATCTACTTAAATCTTAATTCCAGTCGTTATTATTGATAGAATGTTGGATACCAGTACTTGCTTGGACTGTATATTAGGGTGGGCCGAAAAAAACTTTTTTTCGATTTTCGATTATGGCGGGTGCGGAAAAGTGGCCACTGGTGGCACTCAGTTCATACAAAAAATTTGAGATTTTTTGGACATTTCCTTACCCTGCCGCAAACGGTTTGAAGTTTTGCAAAAATGTTCATTTTTGAACTTTTTTCGAAAAAAGTTAAAAAATGTTAAATTAATTTTATTTTGGTTGTATTTACTTGAAAAGGCATATTTAATGTACCAAATGTTTAAATAAGATCTGATCATGCATTATTTAATATCTATGTGTATTATAACTTAGGTTATTTTTATAGCTTTTTCGCGTATAATAGGCAAAAGTTGTATTTGTTTGAATTGATCGTAAGTTTCTGTATTATTTATGTCCCTTGGTCTTCTTTATATATTTTCTATGTATCAAACATCATATATTCAGGGAAAAGACAGCAGTATACTTCAAAAACAAATCTGGAAGGTGAAAAAGTGGTGAAGCAGTGAAGGACGAAATAGTTGAGAGCCAAAATGCGATAAAGGATTCTTATTATTTATCCTTGCTAAGTTACCTGCGGCATTTGTTCAGTGTTTACGTGAACCCTTTTGTGGTGATATGCAGTGCTTTTTGGGTCGTTTAATGTGCCATTATAGTGTTTTGTGCGTTTTATTACAACGAGCTTAGAAATGGCTAGTATAAAGGGCCATGACAATGCAAAGACACGCGATAGCGTGAAAAGTAACTCTTTGGGGGCATCATGCATATTGAAAGAATTGCAATTGCCAATCTATGCTGATAATCATGCGCCACTATTACTGGTTGCTTCACCATGTAGAAGTTGTGACAGCAGAGGATACGAATCTGGTCATCGATAAAAACAAAGTCAGAAGAGAGAAATAGAAACTTGGAATGAAGATACAGGCAGAAGAAGTTATTGAAAGAAGGAAAATTATAAGCATATTTTTTGATGGTTGAAAGGATAAAAGTATATTCAGAAGAAAAATAAGCGGCACCGTCGAGAGAAAGGCGAGGAACACATCACCGTGTTGTTTGAACCTGGTTAGGAATACTTGTGTCATTTGATACCTCGTTCCGTTACCTTGATACCTCGTCAGTTCAGAAAATTCTAACTAGTGCTGACTTGGAAGATTGTATAATGATTTTGCTGTTTCTTTTCCGTGACCGGAACGAGGTATCAAGTGACACAAGTATTTCTAACCAGGTTCAAACAACACGGTGATGTGTTCCTCGCCTTTCTCTCGACGGTGCCGCTTGTTATTTTTCTTCCTCTGAATATACTTTTATCCTTTCTACCATCAAAAAATATGCCTTTAATTTTCCTTCTTTCAATAACTTCTTCTGCCTGTATCTTCTTTCCAAGTTTCTATTTCTCTCTTCTGACTTTGTTTTTATCGATGACGAGATTCGTATCCTCTGCTGTCACAACTTCTACATGGTGAAGCAACCAGCAATAGTGGCGCATGATTATCAGCATAAATTGGCAATTGCAATTCTTTCAATATGCATGATGCCCCCAAAGAGTTACTTTTCACGCTATCGCGTGCCTATGCATTGTCATGGCCATTTATACTAGCCATTTCTAAGCTCGTTGTAATAAAACGCACAAAACACTATAATGGCACATTAAACGACCCAAAAAGCACTGTATATCACCACAAAAGGGTTTCACGTAAACACTGAACAAATGCCGCAGGTAACTTAGCAAGGATAAATAATAAGAATCCTTTATCGCATTTTGGCTCTCAACTATTTCGTCCTTCACTCCCTGAGTATTAGACGAGTCATTGCACTCGCTTAGAGCCCTGCTTCACCACTTTGTCACCTTCCAGATTTGTTTTTGAAGTATACTGCTGTCCCTTGCCCAAATATATGATGTTTGATACATAGAAAATTTATAAAGAAGACCAAGGGACATAAATAATACAGAAACTAACGATCGATTCAAACAAATACAACTTTTGCCTATTATACGCGAAAAAGCTATAAAAATAACCTAAGTTATAATACACATAGATATTAAATAATGCATGATCAGATCTTATTTAAACATTTGGTACATTAAATATGCCTTTTCAAGTAAATACAACCAAAATAAAATTAATTTAACATTTTTTAATTTTTTTCGAAAAAAGTTCAAAAATGAACATTTTTGCAAAACTTCAAGCCGTTTGCGGCAGGGTAAGGAAATGTCCAAAAAATCTCAAATTTTTTGTATGAACTGAGTGCCACCAGTGGCCACTTTTCCGCACCCGCCATAATCGAAAATCGAAAAAAAGTTTTTTTCGGCCCACCCTACTGTATATGACTTTATTTATATTACACAACTATCTCTTAGTTTACTTAATATAGTTAATCAGCAAAGTGTATAAACTCAGTTGAAAACCGCAATATACGTACGAATTTTCTAAGTACCCGTGTATATGCATTATTGCATTGTACCTCCACACTACTCTACATGTACAATGCATAGTATGCAAAAATTTAGCTAAAATCAATCACATAAGTAAAATTGCACTTCAAGTAGTTATCGATCTCAGGTAATATTTCAGTTACTGTATTTTATCTGATTTTTTGTGTATCCTTGTAAAGGAACGATAAGTTCTATGCCTGCCTTTTTATAATATAAGAGTCTTATAGCATGTGTATGTTATGCATTTAACTGAATGCATACAATATAATATATACTGTTTGTATAATACTGTGCAAGCAGTTATCCTCTGTAGACCATTATGTAAAGGAATTATTTCTGTGTCTGTGTAAAGGAATAGCAAATATTTTGCATCCCTTATTCTACAGAAGAAATATTTTAGTGCACTTCATAAATGCATACAGATTTCACTATGTTTCAAATATGTAATACTTTTAACATAATTAAAATGAAATTGAAACAATTTTTCTATTGTCCATAATGTAAGCAATACATTTGACTATCATACTTAATGAACTACAAATACTACGCACTTCATTTTCTATAGAGATCATGCTTAAGTAAAAGTTAATAATATACAAAAAATTCAATGAGATCCGAGTATATTTACGAGTATTAGAGCTCGTCAGATGGACAGACAAAACGAAATCATACACTTTATGCACATTGCAGCTGAAATGATTTAAATGAAAATTGTGTGTGTATATATATAATTAAGCATATTATACATTTTAAGCAGATAAAAACTGTAAGACGTCTTCATTCGTGAAATAAATTTTGTCTTAACTAATTTCTCTTATTCTAAAACATATTTTAAAAAATATACTAATATGTATTTTTCTTTTTTTATATCTTCTAAAAATATAAAAAAATTATCAATTAGATTAAATAAAAAGTTCTTTTTGAGTTTTACTTGTGCTGTATAATGCATTGATAAACGTATTAAATTGGATAATTCACTAAATAATTCTCATAATCAAACGTTACTTTAAAATTTTTTTTTAGACACCTAATTCCCATTTCATTAAAATTGAAAAAATGAATGATTTTATTAACTCAAATAGCAACAAACGTTCTCTGGAATTGGAAATTATGCCAATTTAATTTGAAAAAATAAGCTTTAAAATTTTTATTTCGAAATTATTATTATTATTTATTATTTATTATTATTATTAAAAAAGTCTTCATCAAAACTTTAATTAGCATGCATTTTAACAATTACTACAGTAAAATTTAAATAATTAATTCAGTTGAGGTTTTTATATCGGATGTATACATATTTTGTCTTAATATTTTTACATTTAATATGATATGAAAACAAATTGCATTTAAAAATGAAGCATTTTTTGTAAGAAATATTATAAAGACTATATTTGTTCTTTGGATACACGTTACTGCAAGTATAAAACTTTTTTTTTTACTTTTGTTTAAAGGGTTTACTTAAAAAAATCCTTTTAATCTTAAATGTAAGAAAAATAATAAATAACTTGCCCATTTAATGAAATGCCAATGTTTTTTGCGCCTGTCATTAATTTATTTTTCAGCTGCTTGCACCTTTGTTATGCAGTTTCTGATTCAGAGAAAAATCTTCTGTTTCATCATTTGGGTTATGATTAAAGCTCAATTTTATTATAAAAATGTGTTTTTGTTGATTTATTATTACGTACACATATGAATCCAGGTGGCTAGTGTGTGGAAAATTATTTTTAACGCCATTAGAGTAATGCATGATGGAGATGGCTTTACTGTTTACGAAAGGTTGCCCATCTAATACGAATACAGACAGAAAGAAAATATGAGCATATTAGGCGAGCAACCCTTCATAAACAGTAAGCCATTACCATCCATTCATCGCTTTATTGGCGTTAAAACATAAATCTCCACACAATACTTAACGGAACTCATGACACCTCCTAAGCGGGTTTAATGGGATGGTCGAACTTTTAGGGCATTTTGTCATATCTCTCCAGCAGGTTTTGGGAGAGGCGGAAAATTCAAGATAATACTCATACTGAAAAAAAAATATTTAAACACGGATACTTCAGTCTTTTTAGGTCTATTGTCTCTATTACATAGTCAATATCGATTTTGAACCGGATAATGTGTGATTATACGAATAAAACAGCAGTTATAATGTTTGAATATATATATATATATATATATATATATATATATATATATATATATATATATATATATATATATATACATAAATTTACCTTAATTTACTCTGCTTGATTCAAGATACCTCTAGAGAAACCGACCATCATTAGCAGGCAAATGCTGCTAGTACAGTATAAAATTATGACATATTTGAAAGAATTTTACTTTCATACTTTAGTTATACAAAAATAGAAGAAAAATATCTCAAAGACGCTTATTAAAAAATATATATACCACATGCAGAATTTTACATAAACCTTTGAAACGATCTAAATTGTCCATTAAAATTTAAAAATATCTGGAAACGGATTATTATATTATTATTCCATAGAAAAAGAAACGAATAACCTCTTTAGAAAAGAAAATCTAAGGTCAGCATTTTAAAAGTTTCGTTGATGTTTTATATTGTTTTAAAAATAACTCTTTCTTGGAATGGAGACAATTTCGTAACTTTTGAAAGTGTATGTCTCAATAAAACAATTTATCTTCCAAACATTTTTTGAATGTATTAAGCGTCTCAATGGTAATCGAATATTCTCCGGTGAAAGATTAAGAAAGAAAATAAAAAATATCATAATTTATTTTCAAGTATCAATTTCTGATTTTACGTAACTGTTTCGTATAAGAAAAAAGTTAGAAAATCGTAATACTAAAAATATAAATTCTACATAAAAATATAAGAATTTACATTATAAAAAACATTTTGCTTCTAAGAGGTTGTATAATAACAAAAACATTTAAAATATATTAAAAAAGTTTTATTTACATGTTTCAACTCAAAAATTAATAGAGTCATCCTCAGAATGTAAATAGAAAAATAAGAATTACAAATTCAATGAACATGAACATGAAAATCGAAATAAAGAGTTATTGAAAATAAATAAATTAAATGTATCACGCGCTTTTTAATTTGATATTGTCCTTGTCTAGTTAAATAAATACCGTGTAAATTGTCTAACCATTCAATCCATATACAGTGTCTCACAAAAGTGATGGGACACTTGTGCTTTATAAAAAGAAACTGCAATAAAATAAATAAACAAACATGTGCAAAAATTTGTTGGGTGTGTTTCATATTTAAAGTTAGTAACAATTATTACATAACATACATTTTGTCAAAATATTAAAATATTAATTTATTAAAAATACAATTGTTAACGGAGCAAAAAATGGCTCACATAAGGGTCATTCCATGTCAAATGAGCAAAAATGTAAAAAAAGCCGTGGCTGCATAGAATCCGATTTTAATAAAATTTGAGATACATGTTCATTTCATATTCAAATGTATGTGTGCACAATATTTTGACGAAAAATAAATTATTTTATCAATTTTGGACATTTAAAAAACTTGTGATATAGAATGGCTTGCGGATAATCGTCGAAAGTTGCAAGTTTCAAGTTCTATATTTTGAAAACTATTTAACAAAAATGAAGTTTTTTTATAATATTGAAATCTCTGGATATCAATCTTTATATTTATTGAGTAACAATAATTTGGTAATATCATAATTAATCATAAATTGGTTGTAAATATTGAAATTTTGTAATTTTTTAAAAATTTTGAAATGTTATAAAAATCAAAGGATTTAAAAAATATCTGTGAAATTGATGCAAGATGTAGTACTATGTATGAAGATCAAATTCTCAAAGTTTCAAAGTTGTTATTTATTTCCTTCATCTTCAAAAAAACTTAGAGACTTTTAAAAAAATGACAAAATCATAATTATTCCTCTTATGTTACCTCAAAAAAATAATTAAAGGACAGCTCCTACATCAACAATATTACACATACATAAGAATCAATAAGTCCATGACACACTAAAAAAGTTTCAATACTGCCTTTTTAATTTCTAACATAACAAAAATGGGTTCAAAAAACAAATATTTGAGACATTCTAAAGACAATCTTTCTTTGAAAACACGCGCTTTTCTTCAAAATTTCTTTCTAAAAAAGATGTGTGCTGCCATCTATGTTTGCTACTTGAATTTAAGATTAAAATAAAAGTTATTTTAAGAAAAATTCGTTTTTCTTCTATACAAATTAAAAATATTCTTGAGGCAAAAATAAACGTAAAGCAAGAATAAAACTCCGTATACTTAAAATATACAATTTTATCTGTAATATCAAAGAGTTTAAAACTTTTTAAAGCTTTTATTCGTCTCCAAAAAAAATGAAAAAAATGTTGACTTTTTAATCAGCAGTTTTCACTATTTATTTATTTTTCTCATAAAGGAATGAAAAAGGCAAGAATTAAATTATAGATGTATTAAATATATTCAATTAGCTATAATGGCAAAAAAATTTGAATTTGGAAAAAGTGTCCTTCATTTTAAAACATATAACTGAAATATTTTATTTTTTCCACGATTTTTTTTATCATTTATTTATTTTTAAATTATAAAATAAAAATACAATTACTAAATTATGCTAATCTGTTACTTATACACTGGTGTCCAAAATTTAAGCATAATTGGTAATTAAGTAATTATTTTTAAGTAATGAAAGAAATATGAATCGGAATGTGCTGAAACTCCAGGTGTGTAAACAAAATAGTAAGCGTCACATATTTTCGCGAAGAGTTTTCCCCGAAATCGAACAGGGGACCGTCAACAAATTGAAAAAGAACGAAGATCTTTTGGATAACCCTGTCAAAACTAATGTAGCAAAAGCGTTCAAACTGCACATTATGATTAATTGGCTTATTGTAATGTACTGTGTTAATTTTTACAAGGATAGCATGTATACTCGTAGAGAAATTAAAGTTTTTATAAAAACAGTCCTAAGTTTTTAGCTTATAATTTGCAGAGTTCTTAATATAAAATAGTGTACTTTTTTGAAAAAATGACAAACATCATTGTACACAATACCCTGTCATCAGAATTAAAAAATAATAAAAACTGTATGACAAATGAGCAGGTTTACTAAATAATTTTTTACTGCGCATGCGTGAATGCTATTAAAATTTCATTTGCATATTATGTTAGTTAAATGTATAGAGCAACTTTTGTGAAAGTCTCAAAAACATAGCTTAAAAATTCTGAAAATTATCGTTGATAGAATGAGATCAAAATCCTTTATTCCCTAAATGAAGCAAAAAGATGAGGGGCTGTATCCATATTCCATTGTTTAGTGCCTACACAATATTGCACGTACAACTATATTTAGGTAAAACCCCTGATTTTTTTGCTTCCTTTAGGAATAACAAATTTTGAGTTGATTCTATAGGCTCCCATTTTCAGAATTTTCAAGCTATGTTTTTGAAACTTTTACAGAAGTTGCTCTATACATTTAGCTAACACAATATGCAAATGACATTTTGATATCGTTGACGCATGCGCAATGAAAAATTATTTACTGAACATACTCATTTTTCATACAATTTTTATTATTTTTAAATTCTGATGACAGGGTATTGTGTACAATGATGTTTGTCATATTTTCAGAAAAGAACATTATTTTATAATAAGAATTCTGGAAATTATAAGCAAAAAACTTGGAAAAATTTAGGACAGTTTTTATAAAAACCTTAATTTCTCTACGAGTATACATGCTATCCTTGTAAAAATTAACACAGTACATTACAATAAGCCAATAAATCATAATGTGCAGTATGAACGCTTTTGCTACATTAGTTTTGACAGGGTTATCCAAAAGATCTTCGTTCTTTTTCAATTTGTTGACGGTCCCCTGTTCGATTTCGGGGAAAACTCTTCGCGAAAATATGTGACGCGTACTATTTTGTTTACACACCTGGAGTTTCAGCACATTCCTATTCATATTTATTTCATTACTTAAAAATAATTATTTAATTATCAATTATGCTTAAATTTTGGACACCAGTGTAGTTCATTCTTAAGTGTAAATAATTTTTATTACAATCTTTCCATTCCTACGGCAAATAATCAAACTTGAAATTTCAAGCATGTACACAAGACCTCGATTTCGTCTCAACTTCAATGTAATTTTTTATACTGAAATAAACTAGTCTGAACTCTACTACTTTGCGTTTCCTCGTAAATGATTGTGATCTACTTATATGATGATTTTCAATAAAATCTGTGACAAGTCAGCCACACCTGATTTGCTCATTTGGTGTGGAATGACCCATAAGTGATGGGACACTTACTTTTCCATCAAATATTTATCCAAAAATTTTACTTTTTAAAAGGTTTTAATATTTTGTTGGATTTCCTTTTACTTTTAAAACATGATTTAATTTTTTTGGGATGGATTCGACTAATTTTTTGTGATTTCTGGAGTGATTTTACCCCATTCTTCTTGAAGCACCGATTTTAATTGTTGTTTTGAAGAAATGGTGTGTTTGCGAATTTTTGATTCCAATTCTTGCCAAATATTCTCTATGGGATTTAAGTCTGGAGATTGTGGTGGTGTTTTTATTATTTCAGGACAGTTATATAGCAGCCAGAGTCTAACGTTCAGAGCAGTGTGCTTGGGGTCATTGTCCTGGTGGAATTTAAAATCGTTATGAAGGTTCAATTTTCGTGCTGAAGATTTCAAATTTTGCTTTAAAATATCAATATACTTGTACTGATCCATTATACTGTCAATAAAAACAAGATTACCAACTCCAGCGGACGACATACACCCCCATACTATAACTCCTCCTCCACCATGTTTTACTGTTGGTACCAAGTTCTGTTTGCGGAATTCTTCCCTGGGTTTTCTCCACACCAAGATTCTCTAATTTTCTCTAACTCGTTTCTAACGAGTTAGAGAAAATTAAATATATCGCAATAATGGATATCAAATTAAATTCATTAACAGATTAATAAAACGCACCATTAAAAGTATGAAATTGAATGACTCGAAAAATAAAATTAAAACGTTTAATGAAATCAATAGGAAAAGGGTTGTAGTAAATTATTTTCCGGGCTTTTTTGAATGTATCAAAAATCTTTTTCAAAATTTTGAATTATGTTTAATAGCGAAACCGCCCCCCAAATTAAAAATGCTCTTAAATACCAAAATTGATCCCATTAGTATGGACGACCTTTTGGGGGTTTATATAATTCCATTTTTTAGAGAAGGAGGAATAAAATTTTTTTATATAGGCATGACCCAACATAAATTTAAAATCAGACGTAAAAAACACATAACAGGTATAAAACTTAACAAGAAGAAAACCGCTCTATCCTGGTTAAATCAAAAAGAAAACATCAACATACTTTTTAATGAGAGTAAATTAATGTACAGGTCTAATTTTTATTTAAAATTATTCATAAGAGAATCAATTGAAATTTATTTAAATAGTTCACATATTTGTAACGATACACTGTCATTTCGCATCCCAAATATATGGATTGAATGGTTAGACAATTTACACGATAATTATTTAAATAGACCAAGGATAATATCAAATTAAAAAGCGCTTGATACATTTAATTTATTTATTTTCAATAACTCTTTATTTCGATTTTCACGTTCATTGTATTTGTAATTTATATTTTTCTATTTACATTCTGAGGATGACACTATTAATTTTTGAGTTGAAACATGTAAATAAAAAATTTTTAATATATTTTAAATGTTTTTGTTACCATACAACGTCTTAGAAGCAAAATGTATTTTATAATGTAAATTCTTATATTTTTATGTAGAATTTATATTATTAGTATTACGATTTAGTTATTAGTGGACGTAATCAAGACTTATTTAGTGCTATTTTTCACATTCAAAGTTCGAAAATGTCTTACCCCTGTGTAATTGTAAAGTTTATCAACCTTATAGCAAAATAATTTATTTTAATATATTTTTTTAACTTTCCATCAAAGTTGAAAAGTATTTATGATTTCGATTTGTCTGTCCGCTCTCTAACTCCCGTAAATATACTATGATTGTCCTGAAATTTTAAAATGTTATTGACGTTTACTCTAGCACAATCCCTATTTTAAATAAAGTTTGTAGAGCGTGTTTAGTTTATTTCAGAGACCGTGAAAAGTATTCTGATTCATTATGACCGATGGAAAAAAAAATGTCAAATAAATTTTAAAGATATTACTTCTTTTCAAACATATGTCTTTGCAAAATGCACTAAAATATGCGATATACTTCGCTGAGGCTTACTATAAGTTACTTCATGTATAGTATGAAGCGCATAGCATTTACAAGTACACACGGAAGATTTCAGATAGTGCATTATATTCGAAGTACTGTGCATTAGCAATGATGGCAGAAAATGCATTTTTAATTATTTTATGCTATATTCAAATGATATATTAAGCTTTCACTGTATTTATGCAAACTATATTGCGTGTATAAATGCTATAATTGATATATGTGTGGCTACACAAAATCATTAGTAAAGATTATTGAGCATGGGCGTAAATTGCATAAAGATGGTTTTTAAATAGCATAAGCATTTTTACGCTGAACTGCATTTGGTTTACAAAGATATTCTTGTAAAATATAGATTAAAAAGATATACAGGGCCACGCGAAGAATTGGATACATAGTTGTTTATGGTCGATAACTTCTGCAAAGGTGATTTTAGTGTTTTAATGGTGTTTTAGTTTGAACTAAATTTTAACTAAACAGCAGTGTGCTGAAATTTTTGTTATTCTAGAATTCTATATATGACTGTTTTAATTTGTGATGCTGCTAGATTTGGATTTTTGAAAATTGTCATTTTGAAAATCGGCACCCTTTTCCATTTAAGACTCATGACATTTAAGCTACTTAAATACTAGTTTCTCTTTTACAATTTAAATGTTTTGTCAATATTTTTGTGATATATATATATATTTTAATTATTCATATTGGAAATAATCAGTAAAATAAACCAACTTTTAATCTGTATTTTCTTTTAGCGTTTTTTTAATTGTACAAATAAAGATACAAGTTCAGTGTGAAGTTGCAAGGTAATGAAAGGTACCCTGTTGCCCTGTAAGAAGGCAATGAGGGTAATGTCTCCATTAAATAATGAGATTAGGCACAAAGCGACGCTGCGACTGAATCTACCGTGCTCTCTGATGTGTGAGTGGTATAACCCTTAGCAAAAAATGGCATAGAATTACCATAAAAAAAAACACCATAAGTGCAATCATATGGATTTTTTGCCTATGGTAAAAGTGATTCTATGGAAAACCATATAATCATTAAGTGTATGGTAATTCTTATGAAAAACCATATAAACGTTAAGTGTATGGTAATTCTTTATGGTACTATATATTAAAAAATAATAACGATATCAGCTTTGGTGGCGCCATCTTTTAGGAATACGGGGAATTAAGATTACTAATGCACTTCGACCTTGGGAAGCAGTGGGATTTGATCCACGGACGGTACGGATGGGAGACGAGCGTCCTAACCATTCGGCCATACCAGGGCTAGAGAAAAAAAGGGCTGAGTCATCGAGCCTCAGAGAGTGAAACAGGAAGTTGCCCGTGATGACGTAGTCATTTTCACGCTGGCTGATGGAGCCAGCACAAAGAAATGGGATTTAAACGTATTTGAGTTTATTTTGCATAAAAATATTAAAATGATACTTGAAATATTTATGTTTGTCACTATTCCGGGCGTTGGGTTATTATGATGACTATTGACTTTCATGATCAATGTTACTCTTGAATGATTTAAAGGAAAAAATTATATAATAATGAGAATTATTTTTTATAAATACGTAACAACTCTTTTGGTGTTTCACATTTTTTAAAATTAAAGAAATATTTAAATGCTTGGATTTCAGTATTTAAATTTATACACAGTATTTAAATAGAGTATTATACAGTATTTAAATTTCCATTAAGTTATTAAGATAATATTTATTAACTCTCTTGGTCAATATTACTATTAAATAATTTAACAAAGTTTATTTAAATAAGGAGAAATATTGTTCTTAAATATGCAATAACACTTTTTGTATTTCATACTTATTAAAATTAGAGGAATATTTAAATGCTTGCATTTCACACATTTTTCCTCTCTATTAAACTATTGCTTTGTTAAATAAAAAGAAATATTTTAAATTATGTAACAATAGCATAAAATTTCAGATAAGAAAAATATATATATATATTATCCAAATCAGATTTATATTTGTTTAGTTTTTCAGACTTTATGATTGTAAGATTCGCACTATTTATACATATAAAAAAATGGCTACAATAAGATGATTTTTGAAGAAATGAACTTAAATATATTAAGATTAATTACTTTCTAGCAATTATTTTCTATTTAGATAAATAAAAAATTAAAATAATTTTTTTAATTATAAATATTTAATGTTCATCCGGAAAATCACATCTAAATTTTTTTCCTCAAAATCTTTGTTTTTTTCTTTCTATATCTCTTCGTAATTTGTATAATTCTAGTTTATCTAGTTGATTAGCAATCGATAACAAAATATTATCTTTACGTACAAAAAACAAGTTGAATAAATAAAAGATTGTAAAAAAAATACATGAATCGAAAACTTCGGTTTATAAATATATTTTGGAAAAGATCGAAAAAGAAACTCAGAAGAAAACACTTTTAATTTTTCTTTTCAGTTAATCTCAATAATCTGCTTCAAACTTTCTTTGTAAATCGCTTAATAAAAATTATCACAGCATAATCTTGCGTTTTTTTTTCTTTGAAAGTGGGGAGGGGTAATTAATTATGTCTTCTTTGTTGCATCTTTGTATAAATTTTTGTATAACTATATATTTTTCTGTGCAAACTGGAGAAAAATTTTCTTTTCTGTTACGATACAATCGTGGTAAGATTACATCTTTTTTTTTTTTTTTCGTATTACGATGCATATTTTGCATGTAACGACTGCATAAGATGCATATGTAAAAAATGATAATGTTTGCTTAGTATAAAAAATTAAAATAAATGAGTTACAGACAAAATAAACTCAATATACTGTGTGCTTTCTTGAAAAACGAAGTATAACTCAATGACCAGCGTGAAAACAGTGACGTCACAGAGTTTCCGGTCGGGAGGAAAGCTAGTCACAAGGCGGCATAGATCGCCTCAAAGGGATGACCTAGCCCTTATATTCTCTAGCCCTGCAAACGTGCTCGATTGGATTCATGTCTGGAGAACACGCTGGCCATTCCATTCGAAAGATTCCTTCCTCGAAAAGGAAATCCTCCACGAGGTTTGCCAGATGTGGCCTGCAGTTATCGTCCATTAAAATGAAGTTATCTCCGATTGCTGCAGCGTAAGGGACTACAATAGGTCTGAGGATCTCATCCCTATATCGGCGACCAGACAGAGCTCCATCTCGAATGATGTAGAGGTCAGTTCGCCCGTCAATGGAGATACCACCATACACCAACACTCCTCCACCGCCAAATCTGACACTTTCGTGCACGAACGCAGGATTATTCCTACAGCCACGGTCCCTCCGGATGAAAATACTCCTATTATCCGGATGCACAGAAAAACGAGACTCGTCAGAAAACAGAATATTGCTCCATTCATTTCTCCTCCAGTTGACATGCTCGGTTGCCCACTCCCTGCGGTCGCGATGATGCCTTGATGTTAATCTAACACATACCATCGGTCGGCGAGCATACAGACCTACAGCATGGAGCCGGTTTCGGACAGTCTGAGTTGAAATCGTGGTGACTGTAGCCGAGCGAAGGTGTTGTTGTTGAAGAGTAGCTTTCATGTTTCGGTGTCTCCGAGCTGTTAACGCTAAATACCGATCTTCATTGGGCGTTGTTGCCCGTCTACGACCTTGCCCTGGTCTTCGGCCTGCACATCCACTCTCCAAAAAACAGTTCCAGATCGTGGAAATGACACTTTGTGACACTCCAATGGCTTGCGCTACTTCGGCTTGAGTTTGGACCCCTTCTAACCTACCAACAATTCTCCAAGCTTCTGAATCTGTCAAATGACTTCGCTGAGACATCGTACTCATCGAAACAAAGCAATCACTGAATGCCGATCATCCTTGTCTTCATTCTCTTTTATCCAGTTGAAAGTCAAATTTCATTCGCTGCCGCTGAAGCGACGTTTTTGACGTCGAACTCAAAATTTGCATACTCCACAGTTTGAAAACCAGAAAAATTTGCATTTGTGATTCTCTTCTTCTATTTTCGGCAAAAAAAATTTCGTTTATATCTTTATTTTATATAAAACTTCAAATATCCTTTAATTGTTTTGAGCAGTGTAGTTACTAGATAATTATGTTGATACCAATTTCTTTGTTTCAAATATATTATCTGTCACAATTATTTTTTCAAGCAGTTTTGCTTTTATCTTGTGATTTGAAAGTTATTATTATTTAACTTGGAATTGATGGCTATGGTATTTCTTGATGTGAAACGTACACAATCTAAAATTTTCTACAATTTAAAAGAAAATCTGCCAAATAGAAAACTTCTAATACAAACTCAATTCAGTGAAAACTATCTGCATATTTATTAGAACGAGATTAAATCTGCTCATTGGCAGAATATTTCCTCTGCTATATATATTACAATTGTATATTATTGTTATAGTGACTCAGTCACTGTTTCTTCAGAGCCATATATAGTGACAATTGATTATGGTAATTATGACAATTATGCTGTTATAATGTTTAACAATTTGATCATTGAAAAAAATCATGGTAAATAATTCAAAGTTATAGGTCAAAGAGGTTGAATTCTAATCTGAAGGAGCATCTCTACACTTCAAACAAAAATATATGATATTTTCAATAACACAAAACAAATTCCCAACAGTCTGGCATTTTTCAGTGACATCACGCGAAAAAGGATGTATTGATGAGACTATTAAGAATCAGTTCCTTGATGCTAATCGAGCTAGAAGTATAAATCCTAGAGCATCATGTAAGTGTGCTGAAGCTGCGAGGAAAATTGGTCCTGGAATCAATTTCTTCATGAATCACAAGAAAAATATACAAAGAATGAAAGCAAAACTGGATCTGACATGGCAAGTAATCAAAACAATGCCAGGAACAAGAAAGTTGCATTGTTTCCGATCATGTGTACCTGTCATAATATTCTTTTCAATTTCAATACTGGTGCATGCACTGAAAATTACCTCTTGGAAAATGCAACAAAGCAATATAGCAAATGGGTGAATGTGAAATAAGACAATAAGGTTTATCATGGAATAATAACACAAATCGCACAGACACAGCAACAACATAAAATAAAATGCTTAGTACCAACTAAAATTAAAAGCATGTTTAAATTTGAACCTGAAGATCATGTTGTCTGGTATGAGAAAAACCAAATATTAGCAAATGTTTCAACTCCAACACTAGTCACTTCCAAGGGATTTTATAAATTCTAAATATTTTTATATTTATTTTGTGATTATTTTAACATAATATACCATTGTTATATCATATTGTAATCTCCAAGTTGTTATAAAAGTAAATAAAGTAATATTTAAGAAACAAATCCATAAATTAATAGAAAATTGTACACGTGGCATGTCTGTCACAAAACTTTGTCATGTCTGTCACGCTGATAAATATTTTGTAATATTTTTCTATTTACAAATTTTTCAATATTTTTCTTTCTGCTTCACATATCCAAGCCTTATTTTATTTCCTAAAACATTCTGGACTTGGTATGCATGCCAATTAAGAGCAAATGATAATAATATGTGTCTAGTCAAAATCTATGTCTAAATTTTTTCATGTCTGTCACGGCAGGTTTTAACCCTCAATTAAATTAAGTTTTTCCTTGAATTAAAATTTTAGTGTTTTTTATAGCATAAGGCCTATATTTACATCACCTCATGCAATTTTTAAACTATCAATTAATATTTAGTACTTAAAGATGACCAAAAAGTTCTCTCAGTCATGTCTGTCACAAAATGGAATTTACCAACTATAATAGTCATTATTCAATCATAAATATTATTATAAATCTCTTTCCATCCAACAAACTATTTCTGCAGGTGAGTGGAGAGTTGACTTAACATGTTGACTGAGATTTGACTCTGCGAAATGAGCCGAAAAGCTCATGCGTATGAAAACTAGAGTCATGTCTGAATTTCGACAGCCTGTTGCCTCCGCTAGCGCGTCTGTTGGCCAAAATTCGAACTATTTTAAGAACGCATATCTAAAAATATCTAAAAATTATTTATATTTGCATATCTAAAAATTTATTGATTTTCTGATAACAATGCAGCAAACCGCACATTTTTATTTCAAACCGTTTTTTTTTATTATTTACACTCAAAATGGGTCAGTCATTTACTGGACAGCCTGTACATATTTATATACAAATAATATACATGTATAAAAACACAGACACGCGCACGCGCATTCACACACATATGCAGTAAAAAATATATGTATGTAACTTTTGGCATTTTAAAAATTATATATTGATGTAAAAGAAAAATTCATAAAAACCCAATCTTAAAAAACTTCAACAGTATAAAATGTGAGTTTTATTTTTAGGAACAAACAAACAAACGTTTGTTTCATACAAAATAACTCTTTTGAAAACTGTTCATTTTTATTAGATTTGAGTCACTGCTATCATTGCAAATATTTGATTACAGGCGTTGAGTAACTACGGTACAATAAATTCAATGTTTTCTGAATGACAAGACTAAAATAATACTTTTTTAGAATTCAAGAAAAACGAAGGATATTTAAATAAAACTGAATGAATAATTCAAGAACTTTTAGGGCAATAAAAATTCGATATTTTAAAAAGAGCCTGATTTACTTTACTCACGCTCACTTGATTTTGTAAGAAGGAGAAAGGGTGAAAATAATTCAAGTAAAAGTACCGCACAAGTAATAAATTATACTTTTTAAAAATAATTTTTTTGCTTTAATTAAACATGGAATACTGATAGAAAGAGCTTATATAAAACAAACTTACGTGCAGTAAGTAGTTTGCTTTTGTAAATTTTCCTTAAAATGTATTTATATATTTTTTTATTCGAAACAATTAAAAATTTATTGTGGATAAATATTGTTAACTTATACACTGTATTGAAAAATCTACAAAGTTACTAAATTTTTTCAAGGAAACTGGAATTTTAAGACCTTTTCATGCAACCGATTTTGTTACATGAATTTTTGCTGTTATCTTTACATAAAAAGTTCTAGAAATCCCAATTTTTTAGAAAATGTTTAGAACTTTAAAGATTTTCTACACTGTGTTTAGAAATACACCGAAAATTTGGTTTCGTTTACGTTTATGGTCATAAATCTGAGTTTGGGAAAATTCCATTGAAACTATCAGTACTTAAAAATATTGTTTCTTCTTTCGAAATTTTCATCATTACTTATTGATATGAGCTACAAAAAAAAGTAAATATATATATATATATATATATATATATACAGTTACTAAGATTTTCTAGTACATTTGTATTACAAAAACTTTTCATGTAACGGTAACAGTAAAACCTAATGTAACCTTCCTCGGTTACATACAATTTTGCTGTTATACTTATATGAAAAATTCTTGAATAAAAATCTACAAGAAAAATTCTAGTTACTTTAAATTTTTTTTACAGTGTAATTTGGCTCAAATGGCATTGTTGTTTCCAACGAACTTTCTTGCTTATATTTATGAATCATGATTGACTCAACATGTAATTGCAAATTATAAGAAAGTAATAAAGTAATCCATATATATCTAAACTTTTTCACGTGCTCATTGAAAGTTACAGACATAACACTCCAGGTAAATATTCAGTTTGAAACTGCCGGAGCATTTCGTATAATCTTTGAGTAAGTTCTAGCATAAAAGTTGATCATTCACAAAAATCATTATAAAAGATAAATCGAGGTGTGCATCCTAAAACTAATAACTTTTTTCAAATAAATGAAAATCGCATAATTAAAAATATTTTTGTATCGTTGAGGAATTAATTACGTTTTATTTTATATTAAAATAATTTTTTTGGTCTAAGGCACAGAGAGCCAACTTGGGCTACACGATTGATGAATTAATAATTATATATGTTTAATAAATTTACATAATTAATTAATAATTATGCATATTTAATAAATGCATGTAAATAAGTAATAATTATACATATTTACGTATGTATATATTTTGATACATACACTGTAAAAAGACAGCTCTAAAGTTACTAAAAGTTTTCTAGGAAACTGGGACTCCTACACTGTTAAAAATTTTGTGCTACTTTGAACCGAAATTTGGTGCTTAGTAGCTGCCACCATAAGATGGTGAAATCTTGTTCCAAGATTTGAAACTTCGGTTGAACCATAGTGCCATTTTTTCAAATAATATGGTGTAAACTTGTTCCAAGTTTTGAAGCTTCGATTGAATCATCCTATGGTGGCAGCTGGTAATAGCTGCGAGCACCAAATCTTGGTTCAAAGTAGCACGAAATTTTTAACTGTGTAGAACTTTTTATGTAACGGCAACAGCAAAAATTCATGAAAGAGATACAGAGTTGCACAGAAAATCAAGAAATTTGTAAGATTGTTAAGACTTTTTTAGGAAGCTCGGAGTACATAGATTATATTATGTAATTGTAACCCAGTTTACAGATAAAATTTTACTAAGATAACAATAATTTTAGTATACTCATTTGAAAAGTTACAGATTTCTGTGGCTTTAAAAAATAAATTTGTAGATTTACATATTTCTTATACAGTGTACATATGAAATGTTAGTAAACATACAGATTTCGGAAACTTTACATTTGTTGGATTACTGTTTTTTCTTTCTTTTGCAGTTTATAGTTTAATTAATTTTTTTCGGACATTTTTATCAGTCAGGTTTCAATTTTGGTTCAGGCATTAAAAACCTGTTTTGGTCGTTCTTTACTTTTAACCTGAACCATATTAAAATCAATGTTGTAACTTTTTTGTATAAATCGAAAATAATTATACACGAATAAATTAAGGAAAAAGTTCAAAAGTGTGTAAATTACATTTATACTGAAATTTGTGTTACGATTCTTCACGAATTAAAACCAGTTACTTAAAAAAGTAGCTAATAAGTAATTAAATAGTAACCAATATACAAGTTAGTCTTAAAATGAAAACATATGATTTACATTTAAAACTGTATGTTTGGTTTACCTCTGAATTCCATTTGAAGACTATTATATGCACGCATGGAAATAAATTCACACAAAAAAATATATAATCATTTACTCAAGAACTTAAATTAATGTATAATAAGCATTAACATATGAAAAATGAAATTTTATTCTAAGTCATTTAACCTTTACTCTAATTTTGTAAGATTTAGTGTTTTAATAAAAAAATTGAAAAAGATTCAGTGCTTGAATATAGGCTGAAATTTGTGAATAGGTTAATAATATGTGACTGAATCAAATACTTCTGAGAAATCACTGAACAGACTTTTTTATATCATGAAAACTTCTAAAGAATCACATATAATGTTCATATATGGTCAAAAATGCAAATTGTTATAATTTTTAATGCAAATTTTCTGTTAATTTCAGAATTTCTTTTAATATGGTATCAAAAGTTTAGTTGTTATATTTAGTATTCTTACTGAAAATACCATTTTGAAAGAAAATAATAGAGTTTTATTAGAAAGTATTTATATTAACTGTGGCTACATTTTACATAAACACATAATAAAATATGTTAAAATGTAGAAAAAAGATTCTTTGATTAAATAAATTGTGTATTTAGTTCAATTCAGCAGTTGAACTATCATGTTATAAATTATTATCACAGAAGAAACTTTTGACAAAGTTAAAAATAACTGTTTTTTTTTTTTTTTTTTTTTTTTTTTTTTTTTTTTTTTTTTTTTAACTATCATTTGCATTTATTGTTGATCTATGTCTACAAAAGAATCGTTAAAAAAATAAAATAGCGTTAACGGTTTTAGAAACTTTAAAGAAAATCAAGAAAGAAATACGAAACTACATTTTAAGAATCAATGTATTTCATGACGTAAATACTTCGTGACACTTTTTCTGAAATAACTTTATACTTATTTTAAAGTATGACAATATTTATTTAAATTCAATATGCTGAAAAAAAATGGATTAAAGAAAGGTGTTTTACAGAATCATTTTGACATGAATCCGTCAATCGTTAAGTTCTAAAAAGGAAAATGACATAAATGAATTCCAATTTCATAGGAAGCTCTATTAAATAATTCATATGATATTAAAAAAAAACTCGCAGATTTTTATCTGAAAGTTAATTTTAGCTTCAACAAAATACGCTAGATTCATTCTTTTCAAATGTTTTTTTAATCATTTATAAAGAAATACGCAATTCCCTTTAGAATATTTAAAAATTTCGAAAATGTGTGAAAGATAAATTATTTTATTTGGATATACATTTTCAGAAGTTTCAAAAGTGCCTCCCATTAGGAAAATATCTTAAAAACTATAAAAGAGCGCTGAAACTTTTAAATTGCTGCTCCATTTTGTCGAATTAGTCTCAAAGAGGCTATACGTTTCTTTTTCTTCGAAATTACACAATATTATGGGGCATGTTAAACTTTTAACAGAATTTCGAGATCATTTTGAAAAACATATGTTAAATTTAATGCAATAA
Organism: Maratus speculifer; assembly: GCA_964019185.1. Taxonomy (NCBI): domain Eukaryota; kingdom Metazoa; phylum Arthropoda; class Arachnida; order Araneae; family Salticidae; genus Maratus; species Maratus speculifer. Next base: position 159,206,492 of record OZ025294.1, on the reverse strand, counting down.
CATCGTGTTGTATATTTTTACATAAAAATATCTCACAGTGTTTTAAAACCAGCTAGTTTAGTGTGAATTTGAATGCATTTTATCATTATAGTTTGTGTTTTGGGACATATGTTTATTAAAATAAAAGTACTACTTATAAAATAACTCGATTTTAAAAATTTGCTTTCATTCAGTATTTTTTTTAATTTAAATCCTCTTCTAAAAATAATTAATTTTTGTCTGAATACATCCTAATGGTTATACAGGATCACTCAAACTTATTAAACTCGATTTTTCCTCCTAGAATATTTATATATTATAGATAATCATAGAAATATTATACATTACAAAGATACTTAAGAAAAAGTACAGAATTTCATGAAGTCGATTAAAAGCTTTCGGAGATTAAATTTGAAGAAATAAAAAGTTAAAAGAAAATTTGCGATCTCAATATAAAAATTTTTTTGATAAGATTATGTAAAAAAAAGGAAAAATTATAATAATAATAATAATAAACGCATGTTTGGTGTCCTAAATCTAAACACAGAATTTTACAAAAAAAATTTTTGAATTGCTAATCTTAGGAAAAAAAGCCGGAAAAACTTTCAAAAATAATTTTTACCAAACTTAAAAAATAAATAAAATAAAAATTGGCAGTTGCCATTTCTGTGTCAGCGCATTGGCTTAGTTTTCAGAGGGCGATGATAAAACACAGAATAACGTATAAATCTTGAAATTAAAACAAAATAAGCCTTCACAGACTTTTAATACTTTAAATAAATTATGATGATTGGAAATTCACGCGTATAAAAAAAAAAATCACTTTTGGCAGCTCCCATTTTTGTGCCAGTACAGAAGCTTAGTAATCAGGAGGCAATACTAAAACATGGACTAACGTATAACTATTGAAATTAAAATATAATAAGTCTTCAACAGACTTTGAATACTTTAAATAAATTGCAATAGTTAAAAATTCAATTAAAAGAAATCCTCTTTTGACAGACGCCATTCTTGCGCCAACGCACAGGCCTAATATTCAGCGGTCGGTGCTAAAATACAGATATAAATCTTAAAATTATATTAAAAATAAGCTTTCAACAGACTTTGAAAACTTATTAAATTACAATAATTAAAAGTTTATAAAAAGAATATTTTTTCGGCAGACACCATTTTTGTTTCAACGCACAGGCCTAATATTCAGGGGGCGGTACTAAAACACAGAATATCGTATAAAGCTTGAAATTAAAATAAAATAAGGCTTCAACAGACTTTGAATACTTTACGTTAATTAGGATGAACAAAATTCCTAAAAAACAGACGATATCCAGTCAATTACTACGACATCGAATAGAATATGAACTTAGTATGAGAATAATCTTATTTCCCGCTTTGATTTGCAGCGTAGGTTAGCTTCTAACTTCTTATATTTCGTAGTCACTTGTCATGAGAAGAAAACAACTCTTATGCTGACACCTTTTCTTCCACCTATCATAATGTCACTCTAATCATGATGAAACAATAGAAAATATATATTTCTGTAAACAAACCTTAACTAGAACCATTTCACGCTAAAAATATTGTCTGATGCATGAGAATACCGAATGACAAAACAAAAGAGTAAAAACTATTTTTTTAATATAAATTCTAAAAAAAAAAAATCTAGATATAGCAAATATACACAACCATTAAATTTACAAAGATCAAATGATATTTATATTTATATTAACTATTTACGCAAAAGAAATTTTTTTTCACAACTGTTTGTATAAATAAAATCTAATTGTAGTTTTCACCAAACCGTTATAGATTTTCTTATTAATTTATTTATTTCTTAATGATTTATTGACTGATGCTTTTTCTTACAAAATATTGCCTTATCTGTAAGAATACTGAATGCTAAAATAAAATCAGATTAAAAGTTATTTCTTTTCGTACAAATTCTCGTACAAAACCAGTAAGTTTTAAAAGAGTTCACTTATCGATATGCATACGAGGACTGTTAATAAGACTAAAATTATAGAAAATACAGAATACCTTTAATCGTCTTCATTTACAGGGTCTTTTCCAAAGTGACTACCGTGACATTTATCCCAACATTCTGTCCACTTTTTAAAAACATGTAAAACTCCGTTTTTTGAGAGCTTTTTCAAAACCGACTCCACAGCATTAACACGTGCTTTGTTGCTTTAAAAATGGATGCCTCGTAATGGTTTCCTAAATTGAGGAAACAGACAAATATTGTATGGAGCGAGATCAGGACTTTTTGGAGGGTGTGGTACAATGTCTACGTTGTTCTGCTGCAAAACATGATGGACATTGAAGGTCGCCCCTCACGGTCAATATCTTCCACATTTTGTCTTCCTTTATGATCCACGAGCGAGACCGTGTCTATCCGATCAGGGGAGACTTTCTCCGTCCTCCGTGGTTCCCGCTAGGGGCTCCTACTCCTCTCGCCTTGCCCCAACATATTTCTTCGCTCATTCATAGGATTTGATCTAAAGAATCAGTCGCAAAGCAACTCCGTCTCGGGATCCTCGGCATATGGGTCGTGGGCCTCAGTGTCTTAATAGGCTTCAATTTCGCGCGGCTCGCTGGGTGAACGTGTGGGGGGACCAAGCGAATGAACCATTCAGTACCCCTCGAGTGGTGGGTTGTGAGAACTGTCACAATCGACCGGGAACGGCGGCCTTGTGACGTGCGCTGGACAGTTCACAGTCGTTAGACCCGATAGCATCGGCCAGTGCAGGAGGACGGAATTGATCGTGCCGTGTTGTAGCCCCGTACGGGTTTGCGAAAGGGCCTGCTCTGCGATCCCGTTTCCAAACAGCTGTAAGGGCTTGAGGAGGCTAAAACTGGTCGTCGGTGTTCCGATCATTACCTTCCTTTATATCAGCAAAAAATACTTGTCTTTGACACTGCTTCATCGTTGAAAGCTTCATGTATCATGTCAAAGGTTTATGATGTTGATTTTTGCAGACGAACACAAAATTTAATCGCATAATGCTGTTCAATTGAAGCTTCCATTTCAATTACTGGCCTCTCTCGTAGGCGCCGGCTAACACTTTTCAGTTCAATCACGTGTTACTCAGAAATATGAGCCTGTACACTTCATCTATCGGTAGCTTTTCTAAATACAAGAAACAGACAACAAACTTTCTCATGCTCCAGATATTAACTTCCCGATGAGTGGTTTCACGGCAGTAAAATTAATCCCATTACTTATTGAACAGCCGACGAATATAAAAGATTTTAGATATTACAGTTTGCAGAAAAGAAATTTTATTGCAAAAACTATTGTATGAAAAAATTGACACCAATACAAAATATTTTAGCTTTTCTTAACAATTCCTTTTTTAATGATTTATGGGGAAATACTCAATTTTGATTTGAATATTTGTAAAGTTAAAAAAACATATTAGATGAATTCATTTATTTAAATTTGCATTTTCAAAAGTAATCGAAATATTTCACATTACACAAAGAGCTCGAAGTAATGGAATCCATAAAACAGCGTAGAAACTTTTTCTCCAAATTAACCGTAAGTATCGTATGCATTTCTTTACCATGAAAGAATATTTTTTTTACTCAATATTTTTTTACTTTAAAACAAATTTTAGCATTTTCAGAAGATTTATGTTACATTTTGCTAACTGCAAATTTTATAAAAGAAGATTTTTTTGGGCAAAAGTTTTCTATCTTGTTTTTCTATCTGTATTGAAAAAAATCTTTAGTAAAAAAAATATTAAAGGGAAATGCCCTTATAATATTTAAAAAATATATAATTACTGCTTTCTAATGTATTGAAAATAGTGCAATTAGATAATGCTTTATCAAAATAATTTATATATTGTCCAAACTTTTAATTTAAATAATATTTATGTGAACAGGAAAGAAAAAAAATTAAACAACAGGCAAACAAAAAACAAACATCGAAAAACTATAATATATATATTTTTCTCATCTGTTGTTTTATACAAATCCTCTTTTATAAACATGCATCTGTTACTAAGTATTCTAATATAATAGCAAATAATATTACGAAAATAAACTTCTCTAGATATTACTAAAGGAAAATATACACTATTAAAATCCGACCGTATGTATATTGTATGTTGTATGTATGTTACGCTATCTCTTCCGATCCCGGAAACGGAGAAATGTCGAGTTTTTTTTTTAGATTAAAGAGAAAAAATCCCGGGATTCCAGGTTGCTCATTCACATCCCGAAATTCCAATTAATTGGTAAGTTATTAATTAAAAACGTTAAAATTTCAATTACTTTGCCCCTGTACGTTTGCGCAGTGTTCGCACAGGTCGAAAAATATCCCTCCCTAAGTCAACCTACAATGAATGACAAAAGGAGAATATTTTTCTTTTTTTTTAAACAGCCATCACGGGCGTTCTAACAGATTAAAAAAAAAAATCAATGCGATTTTTAAATAGATTGTTCTCTTCTTGGACTAACGGCCTGTTTTTTTTATTTACATTTTTTTCGATTTTTTTAAATTTTTTACGGAACATCGATTTTCAGTCATTTTTTTTCAATATTTTCAAGAAAAGCATTTTTGAATTCCAATCCTGAGAGTTCTAAGAAAATCTGACAAAAATGATGACGGATTCTAAATTTTCACTCCTGTCTCTGAGAGTGACAGTGTATTTTTTTCGTTTTTTTTTCAATTTAAAAAAAAATCTAAAAGTTATTGTTAGACAGTTTCCGCAAGTAAATATTTTATATCACCCAAAGTTATTGCACTATCGATTTGCTTTTTCAAATTAATTAATTTTTGTTATGTCTGTTTAAGCATTGGCTAACTATTTGTAGAAGATAGAAAAAATCAGTTGAATGGTTGGTTGAAAAATGATAGATAGGCGATTCAGAATAAACATTTTATATCTCGCCGATTTTTTGGTATTTTCACTCAAAATATTTTTTAGTTCTTTATTTAAACATGATTTAAGAGTATTCAAAAAATTAAAAGAATTGATTGATCACTTAAAAAAAATTAATTTCCACGAATACGGTGACAAAATGAAAGAAATACAAGAAATTCTTTGAAGAGTGTTTTTGACATCATGCCAAAAGCGAGTTGCTTCTCTTCTGAATTCAAACTATTACAGGGAACTTTTGAGTATTATTTCTGCTTTTTAAAACAAATTATTACTTTAAAGGTCATCACCCAATTCACAGATATATTTTGTGTTCTTCAAGTTTTTCTTTAGATAAACCGACCAGCGTAGCGGGGGAAGGTCGCTAGTAGTTTTATTAAATTTCGCGAAAATATTCCACACTCACAATATAATTATATTTACAATACTAACAAAATTCTAAAATAAATTTAGATTAAAAGTTATTATTATTATTATTATTATTATTATTATTATTATTATTATTATTTTGTATGAATTCATTTTCTATTTTTTCTTCAAAGAAATCAAAACCAGTGTATGATAAAACTATTAAATTGTAAAAAAGAAAAATACATTAGTATAGAATAATTAAGTAGAATTATATTTCTAAATTTTTATGTAAAAGTAAAAAGGAAAAGTTACTAGAAATTTATTTAATTTTAGTCTATCTACAATTTTTTTCTGTTTGGAAAGGTTAAAAAATTCAAAAACATGAAAGATATATTGTTGCGTATATAGGGTTCTTTTGATCTTATGGTTAGACAACTTCAAACTCTTGTCTCTTACAAAAGTAGAAAATAATTTATTTACAGATATTCAGAACAACAGAGTCTTCGAAACTCACAAATATTACTAGATATTCAAAATTAACTGTTCAAATCTATTGTACAACTACAGATATAGGTCCCAGAGACTCTTTATACAACGTCTCAACACTAAATCACATTCAAAACAACGTAGATAAAACTCAAGCAAACTTGCTTAAACAATCGCCTAGTAGTTCACTCAATGACTGACTGATAAATAATAACAACAACAGCTCGTATCGGCTCTCCTATATATATTCTCGCCGCATGCACTGGAAATTTCTACGAGCTTCTCGAAAAATCCAGAAAACCACGGAATAACATTCAATGTATCAGTATACCTAAAGGGGTTACCATAGAGAGAAAAGGGGTTACAATCGCCAAGTTTGTCGCCAACTTGGCGATATATCGCCAAATTTGGCGACCAAAATTAGTCGTCAAACGTGACGCCAACTTGGCGATAGCTATAATATTTCGCCAAGCTGCCGTACACATTCACTGAAAAATAACAGACAAGTTTGCTTGATAACAGAGATAATGTAACAAAAACTAATATTAGTAAAGGAATGGAGCTTAATAAAATTATTTACATTATTTTACAGTACAAACACTATTTACAAAAAATCGTAACACTACTCTCTCCTCAAACACTGCACGTGCCGGGCAGTGCAATCCTTGAGTTAGAGGAAAACACTTAAAATAAATAAATAAATAAAGTAATAATAATAATAAAAGGATTTAAATAAATAAGAACTAATTACTATTTACATATTTACATACTTACAAAAAGTGACTTTCATGACCATGGTCTTAAGTTCAGTTTTGAATTTCTAATCACTTTGGCCAAAATAAGGGGCTAGCCGGCTATAATGTACCACCTTGGGCTTGGTGTGAGGCGATTTTTTGTATGCGTACGACGACATCATTCAGCCTGTTGAAGACTGTGTTAGGACTGTCCCAGTTTCTTTGTAATTTTGGCGACAGTCCCTTACGACGTATGGGATTCCACAACCAAACTTTGTCACCTTCGCTGAATTCATGTCTAGTTGCCTTTATATCGTACCGTGTCTTCATCTTTTCTGATGCCAGTCCGATTCGGTTTCTCGCCAGACAATGAATCTTTTTAATCCGTTCCTGGAGTTCATCCACATATTCCTCAGGCGATAAAGGATCATCAGGAGGACGGCCAAACAAAAGATCCGCAAGTAGACGAAGATCACGACCAAAGAGCATTTGAGAAGGGGAATAACCAGTAGCCTCATGTGCAGCACTCCTGTAGGCAAGCAGGAAAAGAGGCAATTTCTTGTCCCAGTCCTGTTGATCTTTAGACACCAGGAGGGAGAGGCTATTTAGGATGGTACGATTGAACCGCTCCACCATGCCGTCCGACTGAGGATGTAGAGGTGTAGTTCGAGTTTTGTCCATGCCGAGTAGTCCATACATTTCCTTAAACACAGCTGTATCAAAGTTTCTTCCTTGACCGGAATGGATTTGAAGAGGAACTCCGTATCTGGAAACCCAGTGTTGAACCAGTATGTCTGCTACGGTTACCGCCTCTTGATTAGGAATGGCGTAGGCTTCAGGCAACTTAGTGAAGTAGTCCATAACAAAGAGGATGTATTTATTGCCATCAGATGTTCTAGGAAGAGGACCCAGGATGTCTAGAGCAATTCGTTAGAAAGGAGCTCCTACATTATAAAGCTGCAATCGTCCACGGGTGCGCCTCTTTGGACCTTTACGTGCTACACAAGTGTCACACGTTCGACACCACTTCCCTACATCACTGCGAACATTATTCAGTAAAAACGCTCTCGAAACTTTTACAGGGTCTTCATTACACCAAAATGACCTCCTGTGTGACTACCATGAAATTCTTGAAGAACAACAGAAATTCTCAACTTAGGAAGTAGTAGTTGCCATCTACATGTCTTTCCATCGTCAGACTCCCATTTTCGGAACAAGATACCGTTCTTCAAATGTAGGGAATCCCAGAGAGCCCAATAACGTTTAGTCGTAGGATGGTAATGGGCCATATCTTTCCAGCCGGGCTTCCTGCTGGACACCTCTTTCAGCTCTAGAGTTGCCTTAATTTCACGATCAGCAAGTTGATCTTTACGCAGGCTCTCATCACTCCACTGATCTTGCGATGATGTAGACCCAGTTATAACTTGTCTTACTATAGGACCTTTGACATTAAATTTCTTCTCAACCCAGTCGCAGTATTTACAATTCTCTGAGCAATGTCTTCTTGAGAGAGCATCTGCATTTCCATGAGATGAGCCTTTTCGATGGCGTATCTCCATACCGAACTCTTGAAGCTTTTGAATCCACCTGGCTATCTGGCCTTCAGGGTTCTTAAAATTCAATAGCCAAGTTAGAGAAGCATGATCAGTTCGGATTAGTAGGAACTTTCGACCGTAAAGATAGTGATGGAAATGGTCAACGGTTTTTACTACAGTAAGAACCTCCTTTCTTGTTACGCAGTAGTTTCGCTCTGCCTTTGACAAGCACTTGCGTAAATAAGCGATAACACGCTCCTGGCCGTCGATTTCGTGGGACAGTACAGCGCAAATGCTTACGTTACTTGCATCCGTATCAAGTATAAACTATTTATCGATTTAAGGATATGACAGAATTGGAGTGGATGTTAATGCCTCCTTAAGCTTTTCGAAAGCATCATCACATTCATGTGTCCACATAAATTTTTAATTGGCTTCTGGTAATTTATGAAGTGGTCTTGCAATCATTGAGAAGCCTTTGACGAATTTTCTGTAATAGATGCATAATCCTAGAAAACTCCGAAGCTGGTGAACATCTGCTGGACGATCCCAATTTTTCACGGCAGATATCTTCTCCGGATCAGTCCTAATTCCTTTCACCGAAATGATGTGTCCAAGATAGGTGACTTCATTTCGAAACAAACTGCACTTCGAAGGGCTTAACTTCAAATTAGCTTCATTTAATTTTTGTAGCACCCGCCTGAGGTTGTTCAGATGTTCATGAAAAGATTTTCTTATGATTATGATATCATCTAAATAAACAAGACATGCCTCGTATGACAGTCCCCGGAGAACCGTTTCCATAAGACGTTCGAAAGTTGCAGGAGCGTTACATAGACCAAATGGTATTACCTTGAACTGCCATAATCCTTATCCCGTTGTAAAGGCAGTCTTCTCGCGGTCGTCGGGATGGATCTCTACCTGCCAGTAACTACTCTTCAGATCCAGAGTCGAGAACCAAGTGTTTCCCGCAAGTGTGTTGAGAGTGTCTTCAATCCTTGGTAGAGGGTAACTATCCTTTTTGGTGACGTCATTCAGTCGGCGGTTGTCTACACAAAATCTTGTAGAACCATCCTTCTTTCTTACTAAAACAATTGGAGACGCCCATGGACTTGTTGATGGTTCGATGACATGATTTTCTTCCATATCCTTAATTAAATTCTGCACCTTTTCTTGCTTGGCAAAAGGTAATCGTCTAGTGTGCAGTTTAATAGGAGAGTGATAACCCGTATCAATTCGGTATTGTGCCATTTTGGTTCGCTTCAGATGTTTGGGAAAATAAACTTTGGAATTCCCTAATTAAGCTTTCCGCAGCATCCCTCTGGTTTGGATCTAACTCTGTATTTTGTAACAAATCCTTGACTAAATTATCTGAAGATTTCTGAGAGTGATTGGTATTTTGACTTATGCACGTCACAGGAGCACATGATGTTATCACTTCTCCTTTCTTGATAGTCCTCATCTTATCACTGATGTTAGCAATTCTGACTGGAATGGTTTTTTCGAGAGGTCCACTACAGAAGAAGCTACCAATACTCCCGCTTGTGTGCTATTGTCTTCGGGATAATCTATATGGCCAAATCGATAATTGGTTTCATTTTTAATTACAGCAGGAGCTAAAAATTCTGTTCTTGGATCTAGATTAATATCTTCTTAGGCTATTTGTTTACATTCAATTTCGTTATTTAACCCAAAAAGGCTTATTTCTTCAAATTTAGAGTGCATTTTGTTGTTTTTTAAATCAAGGTTGAAGCCAATCTTCTTCAGAAAATCTAGTCTGATTAAGCAAGGATCTGTTTTGTCAGCCACATATGCCGTATGATAATGTTTGGTTCCTCCAAAGTTGATGGTTAAATTGACCTTTTCATATATGCCTATCTTGTCGCCCGTCACAGTTTGCAGGGTAACGCAGGGCGAAGTCCAGATGAGTTTGCATTTCAATTTCCGAGCCAAATCTTCTCTTATTATTGTCACATTGGCTCCTGTATCCAGAATCATACGGCATTGAATCTCGTTAATAAATCCTATCACATATAATTCATTATCGCCGCCACTCATTTTCGATATTTGAAGGATCTTCAGGTATGCCTTTTTATTCTCTGTTCTTGAATTCATCTCACGTTCGTGGACTTTGCGGCAGTTTTTTCGGAGATGTTTTGTATCACCGTACAACCAGCACGTGAGATTCTGTCGTCTTGAGCTTGTTCTTACATACTTTAAAGTTTCAAGCTCTTGATAGAATTTCCAAATTTCTTTCAACACGTCGATCTCTGTGTCTGAGCTTTTGTTCACCGTTGCCCCTCGGACTGAATGACGATCTCTTCGGCTGGCTTGTGTAGCTGCTTCCAACTTTAAGGCATATAGTAATGCAGCCTTTAAATCCTGCACATCTGCCAATTGTACCGCTCTCTGCACTTCTGGATCTTTTATTCCGTGTACAAAGTACTGCAGTGAGAGCATTTCCCGTACATTTTTGGGCAGTCGATGAATGCTAAATTTGCAAGCCGTTCTATTTCTAAGGCAAACTCTTTAAGGGTTTCAACCGACTTTTTATGACGGGTTTTTATTTGTATTCTTGTATAATCTTTAAAAAACTTTTCTCCGAATCTCATTTCAAGTGCATAACTCAGAGTCTCAAAATCGGGTTTCGTCATATCGGGCAACGTTTGCAGCACGTCGGCAGCTTCTCCTCTCAAAGACGCTGCTAGCTCACAAGCGTTCACCTCGTCACTCCACTTGTTCGCTTCGGCTACAATGGAGAATTGGGTCTTGTAGACTTGCCAGGAACTCTTCCCGTTGTAATTCAATAGCTTAACGTGCACAGAAGAAGCAGGCGGATTCCTAAATTCTTCATAATTACCAATGCACGCTGAAAGCTTCTTCTCAAGATCTTGTACTTTTTTATTTAGCTTTTCATCTACTTCCACTATTTTCTCTGGAACATTATTAACTTCATTCTGAATTTTCTCTTCTACTTCCTCTATTTTCCTTTCCATTTTCTCTTGAACATTACTAACTTCATTCTCTATTTTCTCTTCTACTGAATCTATTCTTCTCTTTACCGAAGAGAACTTTTCTTCAAAAGTTTTCTTAATTTCTTCTTGGCTTTTATTAACTTCTTCCTTTAATTCTTCCAATCTCTCTTGGATTCTTTTCATTTCTTCAGTCACATCTTCTTGGACTTTGTCGATTTTATTCGATAACTCTTCTTGGCCTTTGTCAATTTTATTTGTCAACTGTTCCATTCTTTCTTCGTTTTTATTCATTTTATCCGCCAATTCTTCTTGGCCTTTATTCATCTTTTCCGTCAACTCTTCTTGGCCTTTCGTCAATTCTGTCTTTATGCCATTGATAGCATCTAATAGTTCTTTCAGTTGCACGTCCATGCCTCTTGTTTTTGCCATAAGATCCCGACTCCTGACACCAAAAATTGTTGCGTATATAGGGTTCTTTTGATCTTATGGTTAGACAACTTCAAACTCTTGTCTCTTAGAAAAGTAGAAAATAATTTATTTACAGATCTTCAGAACAACAGAGTCTTCGAAACTCACAAATATTACTAGATATTGAAAATTAACTGTTCAAATCTATCGTACAAGTACAGATATAGGTTCCAGAGACTCTTTATACAACGTCTCAACACTAAATCACATTCAAAACAACGTAGATAAAACTCAAGCAAACTTGCTTAAACAATCGCCTAGTAGTTCACTCAGTGAATGACTGATAAATAATAAAAACAACAGCTCGTATCGGCTCTTCTATATATATTCTCACCGCATGCACTGGAAATTTCTACGAGCTTCTCGAAAAATCCAGAAAACCACGGAATAACATTCAATATATCAGTATACCTAATGGGGGTTACCATAGAGTAGGAAGGGTTACCATCGCCAACAATCGCCAACTTTGTCGCCAACTTTTTCCTACCAGAGCTTTTCTCTAGCCCTGTCACGTTTGGGACGCTCTAGGAAGACGAGTTTCTGGCCGTCAACAACCCCCACAATTTCTCCAAGAACTGGAAAGAGCTCTTCTGGTAGAGTGTGGCAGAATACCCCAACTCGTCATTAATAGCCTTATTGAGTCCATGCCTGAAAGGTGTTTAAGTTGCTGGCCGCCCGTGGAAACCATACCCCCTACTGAAAATGATTTTCTTTGAAGAAAACACCTTTTCTTATTCTTTTTTTCTCATATGCACAAATTGTGTTTTTTTTTTCTTTTGTACACAAATGGGCAATAAAATGCATTTTTTTTTGCCAAACATGCGTAATTTATTCTCATATAACCTACTATGTCTGTCGACCATGTATCAATCAGCTAAAAAGTTTCCCAGATACAAACTAGATCCACCTAAAACTGCAATATCCTTTAATTGTTTTGAGCAGTGTATTACATGCATTAAGCATTTTGTTGAGTTGAGTTGTAAAGAAATATTATTGGCATCAACACCAAGTTAAAAAACTAGAAAAATAACTTTCTAGGAAATAGATTAAGGTAAAATTGCTTGAAAAACTAATTTTACAGACATTACCAGCGTGACAGACATGACAAAATGTAATGCTTTATATTTCACTCAAATTTTAAATTTATCTTTCAATTTTTTTATAAACTGTTTTTTTTTTTTTTTTTTTTTTTTTTTTTTTTTTTTTTTTTTTTTTTGACATATAAAAAGAGAAAATAAAGTGTTAATAATTTTTATCAAGTAGCTTTTCTTGAAAATAAAAAAATCAACATTTTCTCTGACAAACATGACATGAAGACTAATATAAAGTTTGGGGGCAATAGCAAAATAATTAAAATGTTTCAGGTGAAAATCTTAGTGTTTTTAAACATACTGTTAGCCATTTTTAAAAGGTATATTTGTTTCAAAAATCTATGTGATATTTAAATGCTTCAAGGGACATAAAACTAGAGATAAAAATAGCAGAGTTTTGATTTCAAAGTTAGTCTTGATAATAATTAACTATAAAAATTTATTTTTACAATTATCTTATTATATTATGTTATTTTCATGAAATTGATTTATTTTCTATCAATTGGAACAAAAAAATATTAATTTAGTTCAATTTTAAAAAATGATGTCCATGTCGCATTTTCATAGAATTCACCAGTTAATAAAAACCAACAAAACATGCTTTTTAATAAGCATTGTCTTTTCACACATTTATCATTAATAATTGTATTCAAAATATGTTTTTGCAACCGGTTAACTGATTCTCTTTTTACGTACAATAAGTTAGAAATATGGAATAAACACAGCTTTTTTAAGTTAAAAAAATCTTAATGTTTATTCTGAACATTTCTTCCATTAAATAGTATAAAACTGTATATAAAAAATTAGTAGCGTTAAAAAGCTTTAAGTGGTAGATCAAGCAAACTCTTCTTACCCACGTCGTGCAGTGAAATCAGTTAAGTGATTAAAACAGTGTAACAGAAATAGTGTTGGCAAGTTCCCTGACTAAAAAAAAAAGCGGGGCAGTGATTTATAAGTCGGCACATAAAATATAATAAACCTTAGAATGAAGGAATCCGTTTATATCAAATCTTGTTTTAAACGTAAAAAAATATTGATTTCGACGGAGAAAGTAACATACAAAACCAACTGCTGAGACGAAAACTTGCCAAAAATGAAACATTGTTTATTTTTTCCGAAACCCGAATCCATCCCTACATTATATTCATATTTTAACATTTAACATTATTTGAAAAAAAATATTCTTTTGAAAGATAAAAATTTATATAAGAAAAACACTCATTTCCGAGCAATTTGGTAATATTTATAAAAAATTGAAATAAAATAAAGAGAAATATGATGGTTCTATGATGATTCAGGATCTATTATGCTTTTTGTAATGAAACTTTTAAAACGGGTGTCTCGCAGAATATAAAAACAGGTATATCAATTTTTTAAGCATTTTTTTTATTTTAGCGTAGATGCGTTTGCAATCAGGGAAGAAGAGGGAAAGGTTGTGTGTAAAAAGCATTTTGAACTCTGTCGTGGCTTTCGTAATAAAATTTTCAGGTATGTTAAATGTCAAAATAGGAATATAACGTAGAGATGAATTCGGTTTGTGTAAAAATGAAAAATATGTCGTCTTAGACAGGTTTTCGTCTTAGCGAGTAGTTTCGTATGTTACTTTCTTTGTAGTGATCAATCATTTTTTATATTTAAGACAGAATTTGTTATATACGAAATATAGATGAGCCTTTATTCTAAGGTTTAATATATTTAAGACAGAATTTGTTATATACGAAATATAGATGAGCCTTTATTCTAAGGTTTAATATATTTTTATGTGCTAATTTATAAGTCACTGTCCCGTTTTTATTTTAGACAGGGAACTTGGCACCATAATTTGCATAAAACAGTTTTAACTTCTGATTTCACTACATGACGTACAGGCAAGAAGAAGTTGCTTGATCCACCTCTTAAAGTTTTTTACATCACTAATTTTTTTAAATACAATTTCATACTATTTAATGGAAGAAATGTTTAGATTAAACATTAAGATTTTTTAACTTAAAAAAGCGGTGTGCATCCCAAATTCTCAATTTATTGTACTTAAAAAGAGAATCAGTTAACAGGTTATAAAAACATTTTTTGAATACAATTATTTATGGTAAATGTGTGAAAAGTCAATGCTTATTAAAAAGCATGTTTAGTTGTTTTTTATTAAGTATAAAAGACATTATTCAATCACAAATATTATTATAAATCTCTTTCCATCCAACAAACTCTATTTCTCCAGGTGAGTGGAGAGTTGATTCAACATGTTGACTGAGATTCGACTCTGCGAAATGAGCCTAAAAGCCCAAGCATATGAAAACTAGAGTAATGTCTGAATTTCGACAGCCTGTTGCCGCCGCCAGCGCCATCTATTGGCCACAATTCGAAATATTTTTAGAAAGTGCATATCTGAAAATTTATTGATTTTCTAATAACAATACAGCAAACCGCACATTTTTATCTCAAGTCGTTTTTTTATTATTTACATTCAAAATGGGTCAGTCATTTACCGGACACCCTGTATATGTGTTCGTTTACGCATGTATGTATAAATGTACGTATGTATGTAAATCTGTGTTTATGCATATATGTATGTGTTTGTGTATATGTATGTATGAATGCACTGTAAACAAAGAATATAAAAATTAAAAAAAAACTGTAAAGTTGCTAAACTTTTCTAGGAAACTGAAATTTCTACAACTTTCATGTAAGGTAACCGCAAAAAAACACGTAATCGATTCTGTTACATGATTTTTTGTTGTTATCGTTACATAAAAACTTCTACGAATCCCAGTTTTCTAGAAAAAGTCTATTAACTTTACAGACTTTTTTCATTGTATTTAAAATACTGTCTGCTTGTTTTATATATGCTCATTCTATCAATCTATGATGTCTGATAAAAGTTAAATTGATTTTTAAAGGTACTATTTATTACCTATGTATTATTTTTAGTCGAACTATTTCCACCTTTTCCACTTCTTACAAAATCAAGTCAGCGTGAGTAAAGTAAATCAGGTTCCTTTAAAGATATCGAATTTTTATTGCCCTACAAGTTCTTGAATTATACATTGAGTTCTATTTAAATATCCTTCGTTTTTCTTGAATTCTACTGAAGTATTATTTTAGTATTATCATTCGGAAAACATTGAATTTATTGTACCGTAGTTACTCAGCGCCTGTAATCAAATATTTACAGTTTTAAAATGATAGAAGTTTTCAAAAGAAATATTTTCTATGAAACAAGTGTTTGCTGTTTGTTCGTAAAATTCATATTGTATAGTTTTTAAATTTTTTAAGACTAGGTTTTTATGAATTTTCTTTTACATTAATATATAATTTTTAAAATGCCAAAGGTTACATACATATAGTTACTCAAAGCCTGTAATCAAATATTTACAGTGATAGCACATACACTTCAAATCTAATAAAATGAACAGATTTCAAAAGAATTATTTTCTATGAAACAAATGTTTGTCTGTTTGTTCCTAAAAGTAAAATTCACATTTTATACTGCTTATATGTATATATATATATTTTATAAGATTGGGTTTTTATGAATTTTACTTTTACATTTATATATTATTTTAAAAATGCCAAAAGTTACATACATATACTTTTTACTACATATATGTGCGGATACGTGTGAGCGTGTGTGTGTGTTTTTACACATATATGTATATATGTATGTAAGTGTGTTCGTTTACGCATACATGTATAAATTACGTATGTATGTGTGTGTGTTTATGCATATATGTATGAGTATATGTATATACACTATCTACCAAAAAGTATTTGTACACTTTCAGTTTTTGACATTTTGTCAAATATTTAAAAATATACTGGTCGGATTCCTCTGGAACTTCAGAAATATAAAGATTATGTTTCACTTTATATTTATTTACATTCATTTGTTAAGCGGGTAATTAGGGCGCCGGCAAAAAAACAAAGAAAAATAGAAATATTTGGGATCACCCTGTACATGAAAATGCACGAAACGACTTATCGCTTTAGAATACAAATATATGAATACAGCAGAATATGTACACTAATTTTTGTGAGAATAACATGTATATTTATGGCGATAGAGCGATTTTTTTGAAAAATTCAAAAAATTCTGGCATGTTTTTTGTTTATATCATGCTGGGTTTTTGACCAAATTTAACGCAAATTTCAGAAAAATTGGCAAAATGCAGTAGAAAAAATGTAGCGCAATTGGAATATAAATATATTAAATATTTTATGAAATATGAGTAGTTGTATAAAATAATTTTTATCTGCGCATGCGCGAACTAGAAAAACATTTTTTTTTACATCATTTAATAGTCAATTCTATGGAGTGACTTATAAAAAAAATCCAATCAAATATCCTGAAAATTCAAAACGATATCATTATTTTAGTGAGATGTTTTTACTCTGCTCTCTAAAAACGGCTGAATCTTAAGGGATTCTCCACAAATTGACATTTTTTAATAACTGACTTTAAAAAAAAACTAGTATTGAATTAATACAATATCTAATACAATATTGCTGCTAATAAGTACTTGACAATTGTGATAGAAAAGAAAAGAGCTTTGTTCACATTCAGGGCCAAAACTAAGAGAGGGTTGGGGGAAAAGGGCATGTGCCCCGGGCGCTAGGATGAAAGTGTCCCAAATGTACATTTTGTTTGGCGATTTTTTCCATGTCTATGTTTAGCATGATATTGTCAAAATCGTCCCATTCAAAGCATTTCTTCTATACCAAAGCATAGAAGAATCTAATGATGATGGCATAAAGATCCCGCATAAAGCAGATTTTTTTTTTTCGTTTTGATTCGGTTTCACGATTTTAAGTATCATTTTTTTTTAAACAAAGCAGACTACTTTAATCAATATTACATATTTTAAGTTTTAAAATAAGTCGGCTATTAATAAATTAGAAAATTTTTCTTTGCAAATACTTTTGCAGATGCTTTGCAAAGAAGAAAAGGGAGGGGGGGGGGAGTTCACCAAAATTCATTGAAATATAAATATATTATATATTTTCTAAAATGTTCTATGTCATGCAATATTTTCAACCAAATATAAAGCCACATTCAGAAAAATTCGCAAAATGTAGTAGAAAGAATAAGGTGCTATTAAAATATAAATATATTAAAAGTTTTCTAAAATATGAGTATTTGTATGAAATATTTTTTAATCAGCGTATGCGTGAACGATAAAATTTATCATTTTACATAATTTAATATTCAACTCTACGGAGCTACCCATAAAATCTCCGATCGAATTTCGTGGAAATTCAGAAAGTTATTGTGGATAAGAGTGAACTGATTTTCAATTGGTCTCTGAAAGCAGTTGAATGACGTCAGATTTTACGCAAATTGCCAAATCTCCATTTACGTTTTTTACTGGTGATTTACTTCTTTTCTTAGATAATTACCAGAACGAACCTATTTCAGGATAAAAATAATTATAAAAAATCGAAGCATTTGTGTCAAATCTACCCATTGATACATAATTGATAATGGCTCTTATGCAAATGCCGATATCTGCGATCCTGAAATACGTCAAGTTCTCCACTGTTAAATGTGGTGTCGAAAACAACACTGACATCAATCGCATGCATGATGCTAAGAAGAACAGAGCTGTCTGATTTTGAGAAAGGTGTGATCATCGGGTACCACCGAAATGGCCGATCTTTAATCGACATATCTAGCGAGCTTAATTACCCCAAAACGACTGTGGCTTATGTGATTAGAAAATGGAAGCCGAATGGTGATTGTTAGAATGTGGCCAGAGTAGGCAGACCGACGAAACTGGGAGATAGAGACCGACGGGTTCTGTCTAGAGAAATTCGGAAGAACCGCAACCAACCAATGTTACACATACGCCAAGAATTTCAACAAGCTTCAGGATGTGTTGTTTCCATGAATACCATCCGTAAGGAAGCTCATCTGCTTAATTTTTATGGCCGTGCTGCCGCCCATAAGCCTTTAATCACCAAGTCCAACCGCGCAGCTCGGTTAAGTTGGTGCAAAACACGCCAGCAATGGACTGTACAGCAATGGAAACAGGTTCTCTGGAGTGATGAATCAAGGTTCACCCTCTACCGTTCTGATGGTAGGGTCTGGGTCTGGCGTCTGCCTGGAGAACGCCTCCTACCAGAATGTATTGTGCCCACAGTTAAATTTGGTGGAGGGGGAATTATGTTCTGGGGTTGTTTTTCCTGGTTCGGACTAGGACCCTTGGTCCCAATTCATGGTAAGCTCAATGCCGATGCCTACTGTAATATACTGGACAACAGTGTACTTCCTACGTTGTGGCAATACTATGGATTGGACCCATGTTATTTCCAGGATGACAACGCAAGCTGCCATGTAGCGAGGTCCAGCATGGATTGGTATGCTGATAATGGAGTGCATCGACTCGAGTGGCCTGCCCAGAGCCCAGACCTGAACCCAATAGAGAACCTCTGGGACGAGTTGGATCGTCGAATTAAGGCGGGTGACACACGCCCAAAATCAGTAAAAGAGCTTACCTGCCTTTTGCAAACAGAGTGGAATAAAATACCATTAAATGTAATACAAGGACTAGTTGAGAGCATGCCCAGGAGAGTCGCAGCTGTAATTGCCTCTCGAGGAGGATCTACAAATTATTAAATGTGAACAGGGCCAAAACCAGTCTTTTTTTCCCGAGGCAAACGTGGATTTTGAAGGTACCCCTTTCCCCCTCCTTCGCAAAGCATATTTACAAAGAAAATTTCTCCAATTTATTAATAGCCGACTTATTTTAAAACTTAAAATATGTAATATAAAATAACGTATTCTGCTTTATTAAAATACTCCAATTTGATACTTTAAACCGAATCAAAAAAATTCTACTTTCAACAGGATCTTTAAGGCCCTTGTCCCTGCTCGCGAAGACACTGCTGAGCTAATGCTATTCCTGTGGGGAGGCATTTTTCTAATAACTCTTTCGCATTTTGAAATTTTCAATTTTTTTTTTTTTTTTTTTTTTTTTTTTTGCATTGGATAGCGGAAGTCCTTTTCAAAATCGCTCCTTGACTACTTTTTCGATTTGAATCATAGATATTTTTTATAAAGTTAGTTTCACTTTCAGAACCGCTTTTGGAAGTGAAAGAAACATTATAAAAATATCTACGCCAAAATTGAAAAAGTAATCACGGAGCGATCTTGAAAAGGACTTCCGCTATCCAATGCAAAACATATTATTTATAAATGTCCAAATGCAAAAGAGTTAGAAAAATGCATCCCCATAGGAATAGCATTAGCTCGTGAGCATTTTCGCGGGTAGGGGCAGGGACCTTAAGCCATCATCATTAGATTTTTTTAAGCTTTAGCATAGCCCAGATATAATAATTTTAACAATATTATGCTAAACATAGCCATGAAAAAAATCGCCAAACGAAAGATACATTTGGAACACTTTCATCCTAGCGCCCGGAGCACATGCCCTTCTCCCACCCCCCTCTCTTAGTTTTGGCCCTGAATGCGAATAAAGCTCTTTTTCTTTTCTATCACAATTGTCAAGTACTTATTAGCAGCAATATTGTATTAGATATTGTATTAATTCAATACTAGTTTTTTTTAAAAGTCAGTTATTAAAAAATGTCAATTTGTGGAGAATCCCTTCAGATTCAGCCGTTTTTAGAGAGCAGAGTAAAAACATCTCACTAAAATAATGATATCTTTTTGAATTTTCACGATATTTGATTGGATTTTTTTTATAAGTCACTCCTTAGAATTGACTATTAAATGATGTAAAAAATGTTTTTATAGTTCGCGCATGCGCAGATAAAAATTATTTTATACAACTACTCATATTTCATAAAATATTTAATATATTTATATTCCAATTGCGCTACATTTTTTTTACTGCATTTTGCCAATTTTTCTGAAATTTGCGTTAAATTTGGTCAAAAACCCAGCATGATATAAACAAAAAACATACCAGAATTTTTTGAATTTTTCAAAAAAATCGCTCTATCGCCATAAATATACATGCTATTCTCACAAAAATTAGTGTACATATTCTACTGTATTCATATATTTGTATTCTAAAGCGATAAGTCGTTTCGTGCATTTTCATGTACAGGGCGATCCCAAATATTTCTATTATTCTTTGTTTTTTTGCCGGCCCCCTAATTACCCGCTTAACAAATGAATGTAAATAAATATAAAGTGAAATATAATCTTTATATTTCTGAAGTTCCAGAAGAATCCGACTAGTATATTTTTAAATATTTGACAAAATGTCAAAAACGAAAGTGTACAAATACTTTTTGGTAGATAGTGTATAATTGCACTGTAAAAAATAAAATCTGTAAAGTTGCTAAACTTTTTCTAGGAAACTGTGATTCCTACAGATTTTCATGTAAAAGTAACCGCAAAAAATAGCGTAACCGATTCTGTTACATGATTTTTTTGTTGTTATCGATGCATAAAAATTTCTAGAATCCCAGTTTCTTAGAAGAAGTGCATTAACTGTATAGATTTTTATTTCAGTGCACTTACAGTACGAACACTTGTTTGATATAAGCTCTTTCAAATAGTCTTTTATGTTTGATAAAAGTTAAAATTGATTTTTAAAATTTATCGTACCATTTATTACTTGTGCGTTATTTTTACTTGAACACTTTCTACCTTTTCCTCTTCTTACAAAACCAAGTCAATGTGAGTAAAGTAAGTCAGGTTCTTTTTAGAGATATCGAATTTTTATTGTCCTACAAGTTCTTGAATTCAGTTTCATTTAAATATCCTTCGTGTTTCTGAAATTCTACTGAAGTATTATTTTAGTCTTATCATTCAGGAAACATTGAATTTATGATACCTCAGTTATTCAACACAATTAATCAAATATTTACAGTGACAGCACATACAATTCACGTGTAATAAAATGAAGAGTCTTTAAAAGAGTTATTTTCTATAAAACCAATGTTGTCTGTTTATTCTATAACGCATTTTACATTGTTAGCGAACGTGTGTGTGCATGTATTTATGCATGTATGCATACATATATATGTACGTGTGTTTGTTTTATGCATCTATATATAAAGGTACGCATTATGTATGTGTGTATATGCATATATATATGTGTATATGTATGTATAGGTGTACTGTAAAAAAATCTGTAAAGTGTTACTAAACATTTTATAGTAAACAGAGATTCCTTGAACTTTTCCTGTAACGGTAGCCGCAAAAAATCATGTAATTAATTATGTTACATGAATTCTTGTTGTTATCGTTAATTAAGTATTATACAAATCCCAGTTTCCAAGAAAAAGTTTAATAACTTTGCAGTTTTTTTAAGTGTACTTACTACACTGCAAAGAAATCTGTAAGGTTACTAGAATTTTTCTAATAGATTTGTATTTCAAGATTTTTTTCATGTAACGGCAACAGCAAAAACACATGTAAATTTCCTCGGTTACATGAAATTTTCCTGTCATCGTTATATAAAAAGTTCATGGAATACAAATTTGCTAGAAAAATTTTAGTAACTTTACAGATTTTTT
Organism: Maratus speculifer; assembly: GCA_964019185.1. Lineage (NCBI taxonomy): Eukaryota > Metazoa > Arthropoda > Arachnida > Araneae > Salticidae > Maratus > Maratus speculifer. The sequence goes on along the minus strand of OZ025294.1, from coordinate 159,184,501 downwards.
TTACAGTGTATACGTATGTTTCTTTCTTACATGCTCTTTCTATCAATCGTCCATGTCTGATAAAAGCAATAAAGAAATTAACTATAATTTATTACCTATGCGTTATTTTTATTTGAACTATTTCTACTCTTTTCTCTTCTTACAAAATCAAATCAGCTTGAGTAAAGTAAATCAGGTTCCTTTAAAGGTATCGATATTTTATTATCCTACATGTTCTTGAATCATTCATTGAGTTCTATTTTAATAACCATCGTGTTTCTTGAATTCTAGAAGAATATTATTTAAGTCTCTAATATTCAGAAAACATTGAATTTATTATACCATAGTTACTTAAAATCTGTAATCAAATATTAACAGTGATAGCACATACATTTCAAATGTAATAAAATGAATATTCTTGAAAAAAGTTATTTTCCATGAAACAAGTGTTTTCTATTTGTTCTTTAAAGACTCACTTTTTATACTATTTAATTTTTTTTCAAATGAAGTTTCTATGAGTTTTTGTTTTCCATTAATGTATAATTTTAAAAATTGCAAAACACACATGCATATATTATTTACCACATATATATAGGTATGCGTGTGTGCTTCCGCTTGTGTGTGTTTATGTGTGTTGTTTGTGCATGTATGTATATATATATGTATGTATGTGTGCGCGTTTATGCATGTATATATAAATGCAGGTATATAGATATGTGTGTTTCTATCCATGTATGTATATATATATGTATGGGGGCACTGAAAAGAAAATGTGTAAAATTGCTAAATTTTTTCTAGGAAACTAAGATTTCTAGAAATTTTTGTGTAACGGTATCCGCAAAAATATGTAACTGACTCTCTTTCATGAACTTTCGTTTTTATAGTTATATAAAAAGTTTCCAGTTTCCTAGAAAAAGTTTAGTAACTTTATAGGTTTTTTTTTCAGCGTACTTACAATACATATGTTTGTTTTATACATGCTCTTTTTAATCAGTCTACCATGTCTTATAAAAGCAAAAAATTTACTTTAAAAACCAAAATTATTTTATTTTAAAAACCTATGAGTTATTTGCACTTTAACACCTTCTGCCTTTTTTTCTTCTTACAAAAGCAATTCAGTGTGAGTAAAGTAAATCAGGTTCCTTTAAAGATATCGAATTTTTATTGCAATACATGTTCTTCAATTATTTATTCATCTTTATTTAAATACTAGAGGAATATTATTTTACTCTTTATCATTTAGAAAACATTGAATTTATTGCAGCGTAGTTACTCAACGCCTGTAATCAAATACTTACAGTGATAGCACATACATTTCAAACATAATAAAATGAATCGTTTAGAAAAAAGTTACTTTCTATGTAACAAGTGTTGTCCATTTGTTCTTTAAAATAAGCCCCAAATTTTATATTGTTTTAATTTGTTTAAAAATTGTCCTTTTATATGTTTTCACCAGAAGGCATATGCATACACTGTAAAAAAAAATCTGTGAAGTTACTCAGATTTTTCTAGTAAATTTGTGTTCCAAGAAATTTTCATGTAATGTTCAAACCAAAATCTCATGTAACCGAGAAAGGTTACATGAGTTTTTGCTGTTACCATTACATGAAATGTTCTGGGAAAACAAATCTATCAGAAACATCTGAGTAACTTTACAGATTTTTTTACAGTGTACATTTTTTACTAGATATATGAATATGGGTGCGTGTGTGTGCGCGCTTGAGAATGTTTTTGTGTGTTCGTGTACGTGTGTATGTTTATGCATAAATGTATGCAGCGTGTGTCTGTATGTATATGTGTGTACAAGCATCTTTACTAATAAAATCCTTGCGCCCCTGTCTGTCTGTCTGTCTGCTTGAAGCCGATTACAGTTTGCAACGCGGGCGAGTTAGAAGTCGCGAGAGGTGTCTTTCGATTCGAAAAATTCCGGGAAAGTCATTTCGGTCATTTTCGAGACCGTGGAACCAAAATTAAAAAAGTTTTGAATTAAAAACCGGTCGGGAATCGGAAGGAAAACGTCTAATTTCCCAAACGGAGCTCAAACGGAGCTCTCAGGCAGAACACTGCGCCACCTTTCGGTGAAGGACAAGAACTTTTCCCCTTTCGCTAAAAGAAGAAGCAGTCGAAAACCGCTTTTTCTCCCGTCATTTTGTCAAAGAATGTATAAGAGAAAAAGATCTAATTGGTAAAAAATGTTAAACAGGTTTAATTAATATAATAAGTACAACTATTTAAGCACAGCAAGATATGTTCACTAAGAGGTAATCGTGTTGCTAATTAATATTTTGAGGATCGCAGATGTAACCGGCTATTCATATTTTTATTCTGTATGTGAGTATTAATCGTTGTAGCTCATTTTCATATTTTTTCTTTTTGGTAGCATACACGAATATTGTGTAACCTAAGATTTACGCGATTAATACTAAATTCTTTTAGTACAAACGGAAAACGAGCTTTTTCCGTTTTTTATTTCTTAGTTATGTTGTTTGTGATATTAATGAAATTACTTATTTTTTTAATAGCAGTCTTTTGCAGTTTTTAATACCGAAACTTTTTTTGCGCGTTTTTTCTTAAACCATCATGCAGACAGTTTTTAAAGTAGAAAAAAACTGAGAAATTCAGAATCTGCGTAAAAGTCTGCTTCTGATGAACCAAAAATACGAGAAAATGTCTTATGGGCGCGCAGCGCCAACCGTGCAAAACCAAATGTTTTTAACGGGACGATGGCGACCATGGCGCGTAGCGCCCACTGTGCGAAATCACATATTTTTAACGTGATAATGGGCGCATAACAACCATAGCTCTTTAATTTACTTTTTTTTGTGCTTGAGGATTCGAACACCAAGACTTGCTTATTAAATGAATTTTTTTGCTTATTATATACTGCTTAATATCGAGGTTCGTTTGAAAAAAGTGGCCCAGCTAGCGGGCGTAGTTCGCTAGTCTATACTAATAAAATCCGTGCACCTCTATCTGTCTGTCTGCTGGAAGCCGATTACAGTTCGCAACGCGGGCGAGTTGGAAGTCGCGATAGGTGTCTTTCGATTCGAAGATTTCCGGGAAAGTCATTTCGGGCATGTTCGAGACCGTGGGGCCAAAATTAAAAAAGTTATGAATAAAAACCGCCCGGGAAACGGGACGCAAAACGTCTCATTTCCCAAACGGAGCTCTCTCGCCTTACACTGCGCCACCTTGCGGTGAATGACTAGAACTTTTCCCCTTTGGAAAAAGAAGAACCAGCCGAAAATCTCTTTTTCTCTCCGCACTAAGAGCGCTTTGTTCCGCATCAATTTTTTTGATTTGCTGTCGATTATTTACCGTAGTTTTCGCTAAAATATTGAGCTTAGAAATAAAACAGGCCGAAATATATCGAAACTTTTTTTGCGCGTTTTATCTTAAACCATCATGCAGACAGTTTTTAAAGTAGAAAAAACTGATTACATATTCAGAATCTGCATAAAAGTCTGCTTCTGATGAACCAAAAAATACGAAAAAATGTCTTATGGGCGCGTAGCGCCACCCGTGCAAAACCAAATATTTTTAACAGGACGATGGACGCGAAGCGACCAAGGCTCCGACCCACAATCTTTTTTTTTCAAGTGCGCGTAGCGCCCACCGTGCGAACTCACATATTTTTAACGGCATAGTGGGCGCATAACAATCATAGCTCTTTAATTTACTTTTTTTTGTGCTTGAGAATTCGAACACCAAGACTTGCTTATTAAATAAATTTTTTTTGCATATTATATACTGCTTAATATCGAGATTCGTTTGGAAAAAGTTGCCCAGCTAGCGGGCGTAGCTCACTAGTGTATGTTTAAATGTACATATGTATGTGTGTATGTGTATGTTTATGTGTTCATCTGTATAAATATGTGTGTGCGTTTATGCATGTATGTATAAATGTACGTATGTATGTGTGTGTTTATGCATACATATATATGTATATTTTTAAATGTGTACGGGTGCACTGTAAAAAATCTGTACTGTTACTAATCTTTTTCTAGGAAACTGGGATTCCTAGAACTTTTCATGTAACAGTGACAGTAAAAATTCATGTAACAGATTCTGTTACATTAATTTTTGCTGCTACTGTTACACAAAAAGTTCAAGGAATTTCAGTTTCCCACATAAACGTTTAGTAACTTTACACAATTTTTTTTCAGTGTGTGTATGTGCATTGTAAAAAAAAATCTGTTATCCCATAGATGTAAAGTTGGCGAAATCTGTATGCTTACGATCATTTTATCTGTACACTGTACAAGAAAATATGTAAATCTACAAAACTAATTTTTTGAAAGCTGTAGAAATCTGTAACTTTATGAATGAATCTACGAAAATTACAATTATTTCATAAAAATTTTATCGGTAACCTGGGCTGAAGATACAAAAAAAATCTAGGAATTCGAGTTTCCTAAACAATTCTTAGTAACTTTACAATGTATGTATCTGTGTATTTATCTTTGCTCAGTAAGTGAAAAATATCTTCAAATGCATTTTTATTTCCCATAGAGGTAGTATCTACAATGTAAACCAGTCTGACCGTTTTATCAAGCTAAAAGCAGGCTAGATTTGGAGTGACAACAAGCTAAAAATAAATTCGATGGTCCTGCCATCTATCGATGGTCAGTATATCAATAGACTGACAACTTTCTTTTAGCCTGAGTTTTTAGCTTGATTTAGCTTGTTGTAAGTCCTACAACAGTCCAGATCTCTTACAACAATCCAAAAACGGTCACACTGATGTAAACAGTATTAAAAATTTAAATGAATCACGTGATCTAAAGAGAATCTCGAGAGATCAAGCATTACCCGATTCAGCTATTAACTGAATAATGCAGGGATTTCATATAGGATAACCTGGCATACTAGTGAATGCCAACCATATTAAACACGTAGATTTAGAAATTCGAGGAATGCAAACTGAAAGTCTTTAGTAATTTAGAATAAAAGAATAAGTTTCGAAATTTCGCTTTTTTCCGAAAGGTCCTTATTAATAAAGGAATAATTTGTAAAGTATTTTTTTTCTTTAATACTTAATTGATAAAATGAAAATAATGTTGAAAGTGCAAAATTTGTAATTTCATGAATTACTTTATATCAGATTTTTTTTTATGTATTTATTTATTTAAAACAAGATTTTCAGTTTATGTAGCATTTTTTTTTTAATCTTTAGACATTTAGAATAGCCTTTATCTCGCCATATATGCATTTATTACATATTTTTTATGGGAAAAAAACGGAACTGAAACTTAAAAAAATACTTATTATGTTTTCAAAATGTATTATTCATATTTTTCAAAATAAATATAAATGTTAATAAAATGATTTGCATTTTTATTGATACATATATCCATGCAGTGTGTGTATATATATATAAGGAAGATAGACAGTTAGGTAACATTGAACCCCAAAACTATTTGATACATAAAACATATAATGTTCTAGATGAAACAGATAGAATAAGGTGACAGCCTAATTTCTGCACTGTAAAAAAAATCTGTGAAGGTACTAAACATTTTCTAGGAAACTGGGATTCCAAGAAATTTTCATGTAACGATAACAGGAAAAATTCATGTAATCGATTCTGAAACTTGAATTTTTGCTGTTACCGTTACAAGAAAAGTTCTTGGAATCCCAGTTTCCTAGAAAAGGTTTAGTACCTTTGCAGATTTTTTTTACAGTGTGTTAATGTGCTTTGTTACGTGGATCATGACATATATTACGACTTGTGTACTATATCTCGAGAATCCGTTTATACTTTGTATTAAAACATTAAGCAGGCAGAGCAAGATATACTTTTCTCTTATCCTAGAAAGTGGAATAACGCAGTCACGAAAGGCAAATGCTTACACTGTAAAGAGAAATCTGTAAAGTTGCAAACAATTTCTAGAAATTTGGGATTCCCAGAAATTTTTGTGTAACGTTAACAGCAAAAATTCATGTAACCGATTCTTTTACATGAATTTTTGCTGTTACAGATTCAAAAAAAAAAAATCTAGAAAATTCAGTTTCCTAGAAAAAATTAACATAAACATTCCCAACATTTGCAAATGATTAGAGGAGAAATTTTATTATACCAATCGGCCACTGTGTTTTTTATAGAGCTGTTTAAAATAGATCTTTATAAAGGTACGATTAAAAGAGCTGGATCTATTTAATCGATTAATTCAATTCAGGTGATTTTAATAATTTATCTTGGGGAAACAGATATTTGTATGAACAGCGTTCTAAAATGAATTTGAAAAGGTATCAAATACCTAATTAGGCTCTTATGAAATAAATGTGTTAGTATGAAAATATATTTAGTTTTTGTCCTCGCATGTAGAAAGAAATTAAATAGGTGTAATAAAAAAATTTACCCTTGGGAAATAAATTTGTGTTATCAAGATTAAAATTTAAAATAAAATTGTCATAACTAAGAGCCTTTTAGTTGTCTGAGCGTAGCGAAGTCTTATACTCAGAGTACGTAACGATATTAAAAGTGAAAAAAATTCTTTCGTCAAGCAAATCTCAAAAAGTACTTGTCAGATTTTGATTCTGTTTGTACCAGTAGGTACCTATGAAGGTAATCTGATGAATGCACCATCAACGAAAAATTAGTTCCAAATAGTTTAAAAGTTATATTTAAAAAACTGATAAAAAAGCACAATTTATTTGCATACGTCACAGAAACTTGGTATGCGTCATTTTTCACCGGCTGGATATTTTCGTAGACAACTGAACGAGAACCATGGAGTAAATATTTGTTTGCGTGAAGCGAAGGCCTATACACATAATACGTAACGTTATTAAAAGTCAAGCATAATTCTTTCATCAAGTAAATCTGAAAAAATACACGTCGGATTGTGATTCTGATTGTACCAAACGTTACCTATGAGAGCAAATTACTTAATGCACTTACTTTCAAAAATTAGTTCCAAACAGTTTTAAAATTATGTTTAAAAACTGTTAAAAAAGCACAATTTATTTATATACGTCACAGAAATTTGGTATGCGTCACTTTTCAACGGCTGGATGTTTTCGTTAGATTCCCAAATTTAAGCACATGGAGCAAGGAAAAAACGCAAACAATTTTTAAGCACTATAAATTATACTTAAACTTAAGAAATAAACTGGAAAATTATTTTGTTGTTGTTAATTTAAAAGAAAAGAGTCTTAATTCTTAGTAACTTAATACTTGAGATTTTGCGATATTCTTTATAATAGCACTTTATAACCGCCATAAGCATCTTTTATAATTCGCACATACAAATTGGAAACAAATCTGCCGTGTTTAAATAAAATACCTGTTTAAATAAAATATTAGTACTTCTTGGTAATCTCGTTGATCATTTTAGACAAATTATACATACTGACATTTTTTTAATAAAAAAGAAGAAATAAATTAGTGAAACATTGATAAAAATACAAATAAAAAGTGGGATAAAAATCATTTGATGACTGGATAATGACGCGTGTATCGTATTTAATGAGACTAAATGCGACATTCATGATCATTCATTATTGGCATTTTATCTTATTGTTTCGCGATACTTTTTGGTAGATGGAATAATCAAGTAATACCAAAACAAAAAAAATAGTTGAAGCGATGAATAAAAAGTTATAAATAATAAACATAATAATAAATAAATTAAAAATATAAACATCACAATAAATCGTAAATCGTAAAATACTTACAGCAATATTCAAAAACAGCGATTTCACCAATTTGGCGGGGAAAAATTCCCGCTAACGTGTAGCTTATATTTTTACACATAAATATGACATCAGTGACATATTTATGAGTGAAAATAAACATAAACGATCATCAGATTTGAAATCCCAATTTCTGAAGCCTAAACTGGACCATGATTTATAACAAACTAGCAGACTTCGCCCGCTACGCTGGTCAGTTTTTCTAAAGAAACATTGAATCAAACAAAATTTCCTTATCATATTAATTTTTACATTTATATCATATTTTAGACCGTCTGTCGGTGAAAAGTCGGTCATCTAAACGGAAAGTTCAATGTTAGTCACAGATTAATGAAGTAACGGTCGACGTGTTAACACTTTTAATCACATAAAAATTCAGTCAGCGGAACCTTTAACATAAAGCCAACTTTTGTGATTGGGTACATCTGATTTCAAACATCCCCATAACTAAAATACGTTATAAGTGAAAAATAACTAAAAAATCCGATTTTTAAGGAATTTTTTTTAAGTTCGTTCTTTTTTTGACCCTCTTAGGGGGGGAATTTTCGAAAATCCCTTCTTAGCGGCAATCGACGTTATAAGAAGAATTTTTACCTCAATTTTCAAGATTGTTGGTTCGGTAGATTTTTTTCTGCTGTGATTAATACGAAATCCAGACTTTCTTTTATATATATAGACTAGCGGCCTTCGCCCGCTACGCTGGTCGGTTTATCTAAAGAAATCTTGAAGAAGTAGTTAGATAAGGTTCAGACATACATTAAAAAAAAAAAAAAGCAAGTCGATCATTCAAAAAACGTTGGGAAATATCAAATATTTACTGTAATTTTTTAAGAAAAACAAAGTTTCGAAAAAAAAATTAAATCGAAAAAAAATTTACACTGACATATTAATGCAAGGAAATTTTCCCAGAGAGAAAATTCGCCTTGAATACAATATTTCAAATTCTTTTACTTGCTTATAGGCGTTAATGCCAACATAGTGAAAAAAAATTCCATGCTGGGAATCGAACCCGGGCCATCAGTATGGCGCACTGACGTTCTACCGACTAAACCACATGGAACGACAGCCAGCTTGAAACTTTCTCATACTTAAGTAGACTGGCGAAAACATAACGATAGCGCGTTTTAAAATCGCACAGTGACATCTATTGGATTTTATATGTACTAAAAAACGTTATGTACTAAAAAACGTGAGCAGCGCACCTAATAGTTTCTTTTGTTTCTTTTTGTTACTTTTTTGTCTGTTGTCCTATTTTGATGAAACAAAGCCTATACACTGCCCGGGAGTGTGCATTCTTCATTAGTGAAAACCGCATAAAAATCCATTCAGTAGTTACGAAGATAACCTCGAACAAACAGACAGACAGACAGACAGACAGACAGACAAAAAATTCAAAAAAATATTTTTTGTGTTTCATTGGTTTTCTTTTATCGCCCTGACTCCATTTTTGTCAATTATCTTCAATGTACAGACACACCGGGTCCTACTGTTTTATTATATGTATAGATGAGGATTGAAAATTTTAGCTTTTTGCGCCGAAGAAATCGCCAAATTAGGAAAATTTGAAGTATCTCACGAACTACTGGGTTTAAAATAATTTGCTTGGTACCATTCGATTCAGCATGAAAAAATACACTAAAATATTTCATCAGTTGAAAAATAACTACAAAATCCGATTTTTAAGGAATTTTTTAAAAGTTCGTTCATTTTTTAAAACCCCTTAGGGGTGGAGTTTTCGAAAATCCCTTCTTAGCGGCACTCGACGTTATAAGAAGTATTTTTACCCCAATTTTCAAGATTGTTGGTTCGGTAGATTTTTTTGTACTGTAATTAATACGAAAGTCAGCCTTTCTTTTATATACTATACTAGGGGGGCCCCGCCCCCCTCCTCGCTATGCTCGCCAACCCCCCGCGTAATCGCTTCGCGATTCAAAATTATTGGCTATCCCTGCTTGTGCGCTCGCCAATACCCCATGTATGAATAAGCAGTTGCAGACCTTTCAAATGATGTGTCACACGACTGGTGCTGTAAAGAAATTAAAAATGTGCCCCCTGGGGGGCAGAGTGGGAGGCGACACAAAAGACATCCATAAAATGAATAAACAGTTGCAGAACTTTCAAATGATGTGTCACACAATTGGTGTTGTAAAGAAATTACAAAATGCGCCCCCTCTGAGGGCAGAAGGTGGGGGTGACACACAAGACATCCATAATATGAATAAGCAGTTGCAGACCTTTCAAATCTTGTGTAACACGACTGTTGTTGTAAATAAATTAAAAATGTGTCCCCCCCTGTGGAGCAGAATGGGGGATAACACACAAGACATCCATTATATGAATAAGCAGTTGCAAACCTCTCAAATGATGTGTCAAACGACTGGTGTTGTAAAGAAATTAAAAATTTGGCGAAATATTACAGTTATCGCCAAGTTGGCGTCACTTTTGACAACTAATTTTGGTCGCCAAATTTGGCGATATATCGCCAAGTTGGCGACAAACTTGGCGATTGTTGGCGATGGTAACCTTTCCTATCTTTATGGTAACCCATACGGCGATGCATAGATGGAGCCCTTTCCTGATTGGTCTATTCGACTCATGGAAGGAGTGGACAACCCGGATTCGTTAGTTCCGGAAATCTTCCACATCAGCATCATTCCAGGAGTCATTCCTTTTAAGGCTAGTTTTTTTTTACTATAGAAGGATATATAGATGAGGATTGAAAATTTCAGGTTTTTGCGCCGAAGAAATCGCCAAATTAAGAAAATTTGAAGTATCTCATGAACTTCTGGGTTTAAAATAATTTGCTTGGTACCATTCGATTCAGCATGAAAAAAAAAAAACTCAGATATGTTATCAGTTAAAAAATAACTACAAAATCCGATTTTTAAAGAATTTTTTTAAAGTTCGTTCTTTTTTTTAACCCCCTTAGGGGTGGGATTTTCGAAAATCCCTTCTTAGCGGCACTCGACGGTATAAAAAATATTTATACCCCAATTTTCAAGATTGTTGGTTCGGTAGATTTTTGTGTGCTGTGATTAATAAGAAATCCAGACTTTCTTTTATATATATAGATAAGGATTGAAAATTTCAGGTTTTTGCGCCGAAGAAATCGCCAAATTAGGAAAATTTGAAGTATCTCACGAACTACTGGGATTAAAATAATTTGCTTAGTACCATTCGATTCAGCGTGAACAATTACACTTAAATATGTTATGAGTTGAAAAATAACTACAAAATCCGATTTTTAAGGAATTTTTTAAAAGTTCGTTCTTTTTTTTATTCCCCTTAGGGGTGGAATTTTCGAAAATCCCTTCTTAGCGGCACTCGACGTTATAAGAAGTATTTTTACACCAGTTTTCAAGATTGTTGGTTCGGTAGATTTTTTTGTGCTGTGATTAATACGAAATCCAAACTTTCTTTTATATATATAGATAAGGATTAAAAATTTCAGGTTTTTGCGCCGACAAAATCGCCAAATTAGGAAAATTTGAAGTATCTCACGAACTACTGGGTTTAAAATAAATTGTTTGGTACCATTCGATTCAGCATGAAAAAATACACTAGAATATTTTTTTAGTTGAAAAATAACTACAAAATCCGATTTTTAAGGAATTTTTTAAAACGTCGTTCTTTTTTTTAACCCCCTTAGGGGTGGAATTTTCGAAAATCCCTTCTTAGCGGCACTCGACGTTATCAGAAGTATTTTTACCCCAATTTTCAAGATTGTTGGTTCGATAGATTTTTTTGTGCTGTGATTAATACGAAATCCAGACTTTCTTTTATATATATAGATAAGGATTGAAATTTTCAGGTTTTTGCGCCGAAAAAATCGCCAAATTAGGAAAATTTGAAGTTTCTCACGAACTATTGGGTTTAAAATAATTTGCTTGGTACCATTCGATTCAGCATGAAAAAATACACTGAAATATTTTATTAGTTGAAAAATAACTACAAAATCCGATTTTTAAGGAATTTTTTAAAAGTTCGTCCTTTTTTTTAACCCCCTTAGGGGTGGAATTTTCGAAAATCCCTTCTTAGCGGCACTCGACGTTATAAGAAGTATTTTTAACCCAATTTTCAAGATTATTGGTTCGGTAAATTTTTTTGTGCTGTGATTAAAACGAAATCCAGACTTTCTTTTATATATATAGATAAGGATTAGAGGTCTGCACGGGCCGGAATTTCCAGGCCCGGCCCGTTGTAAAACTGAAAATTTCGGCCCGGGCCCGGCCCGGCCCGGCCGGTACAAAAATCAGCGAAAACTGACCCGGCCCGTTTTGGCCCTTTCCATTTTCTACGATTTCTAAAAAATTCAGATTTTTATCATATAACTAAGATTCCTTTAAATAATACTGCATACATATCTATGGAATGGTTTTACAGTATATTTTACAGCAAATACACATTAACATCATTAATGATTACTTAGATTTTTAAGCTTTCAACATTCGAATAAAGATTCATTAAAAAATTAATATGGCTTAGAATAAAAGAAAAAAAACAAAGCTAAAAACATCGTTAATTTTGAAGCTGTTTAATAAAAGAATATTTATAAATATATTTCTATATCATTTTATTATAGATTTCAAATCCAAATTCATTCTTAAATTCAAAGAAGCTCCTTTCTGATACATTTCTAAATTCCTTTTTTTTTCCCTCAGAAACGCATAAGATTAGCAGATATCTTCATTCAGAATCGAATGGCGTTATCCATTTTTTGATACAAGCAATTTAAGAATACTGCAAACAAATAAAATACTGTCATAATTAGCGTTTTGAATAGAATTTCCAGAAGCAATAGCAAGGGAAGGGAGAAAAACCTGCAATCATTTGAGAAACTATTATATCTCAACAAGGTTATACAAGTATTTTATTTACCAAAAATGAAAAACGCTATTCGATTAAAATCCCTTCAATAGTTAGGCTTTTCACTTTTATACTTTTACAATTTAAAATTAATCAGAAAATGTGTCAAACTTTCGCATTATTGAGAAATTAATTTATTTAAAAATCATCAAGAAGTATATATCCGAAGACTAAGCTAACATAAGTTCTTTATCGCTGTTAATAATTTTACAAATCACGTTTTCTGTCAATAAATAAGTCTAGTACCGGTCCGGCCAGTCTATATGTATAAAAATAATGCTAGCGTGATCTCGGACCGGCATGAGTCAGCTAAAAATATATTAAAACGGGTTACACATAAATAGATAGTATTAAAAAATGCTCTGACGAGCACCAAAAAAAGGTTAATATGTTTTAAAGTATGAAAAAGTGTTTGACAAGAGCTTCTAATTGAGAATGAGAAAGGACAAGGGGTCCCTTCTTGGCTGCAATTCACTGTCAATGCCAAATTTGAAAAAATCATATTTGCGCTTTTTCCATATAAAAGAAATTTGCATAAAACTTTCTATTTTTACTTTTTAGTAAAACTTTCAATCGTGTTTTACATGTTAACTGCATTGTTGACTCTGCACTGCAACTGGACTACAAATCAGTTTTCTGTGCTGTTTTACACTGCGACAGTTTAAGGTGGGACTGCGTGAATGTGATACGCTGCAGGCAGTGTTGAATGCAGGAGTTGGGCCGGGGGGGGGGACATTCCCTACCGAAGGTATCAAATGCTCCCCCCCCCCAATAAAATTTAGATTTTGTGTTTTTAATGGTTAAAAAGTATAATCCCCTTAGAACTCTATTGTTGTCCCCCCCCCCGAAACCACAGAAAACCCTCCCGGAGAAAAGTGTCTGAATTCAACTCTGACTGCGGGAACTATGGTTTTTGACCCTATTTTGCTTTACATTCATGTTTAATCACGTGGTGTCTTTTCTAATTATGCGTTTACACTACACAATTTTATCGTAACAGTGATTAATTTCTTTTATATGGAAAAAGCGCAAATATGATTTTTTCAAATTTGGCATTGACAGTGAATTGCAGCCAAGAAGGGACCCCTTGTCCTTTCTCATTCTCAATTAGAAGCTCTTGTCAAACACTTTTTCATACTTTAAAACATATTAACCTTTTTTTGGTGCTCGTCAGAGCATTTTTTAATACTAGTCATTTAAATTTTTTGATAATTATATCTATACATATATTAAAACAGTAGGACCCGGTGTGTCTGTACATTGAAGATAATTGACAAAAATGGAGTCAGGGCGATAAAAGAAAACCAATGAAACACAAAAAAAAATTTTTTGAATTTTTTGTCTGTCTGTCTGTCTGTCTGTCTGTCTGTCTGTTTGTTCGAGGTTATCTTCGTAACTACTGAATGGATTTTTATGCGGTTTTCACTAATGAAGAATGCACACTCCCGGGCAGTGTATAGGCTTTGTTTCATCAAAATCGGACAACAGACAAAAAAGTAACAAAAAGAAACAAAAGAAACTATTAGGTTGCCTGATCACGTTTTTTAGTACATAACGTTTTTTAGTACATATAAAATCCAATAGATGTCACTGTGCGATTTTAAAACGCGCTATCGTTATGTTTTCGCCAGTCTACTTAAGTATGAGAAAGTTTCAAGCTGGCTGTCGTTCCATGTGGTTTAGTCGGTAGAACGTCAGTGCGCCATACTGATGGCCCGGGTTCGATTCCCAGCATGGAATTTTTTTTCACTATGTTGGCATTAACGCCTATAAGCAATTAAAAGAATTTGAAATATTGTATTCAAGGCGAATTTTCTCTCTGGGAAAATTTCCTTGCATTAATATGTCAGTGTAATTTTTTTTTCGATTTAATTTTTTTTTTCGAAACTTTGTTTTTCTTAAAAAATTACAGTAAATATTTGATATTTCCCAACGTTTTTTGAATGATCGACTTGCTTTTTTTTTTTTTAATGTATGTCTGAACCTTATCTAACTACTTCTTCAAGATTTCTTTAGATAAACCGACCAGCGTAGCGGGCGAAGGCCGCTAGTATTGAATACAAGAAAAACTCAGTTGCTTTTAAATATTCCCAGTACTTATTCTTATTTCCATCAATATTGAACTATTTAATCAATGGACAAAAAATGTGAAAAAACGAAATTAATTTTAATTTGTTCGTACAGAAATTGACAGATTCAATTAATTTTAGATAATACATATTTCGTAGAAAAATAATGCGAATAGACATTTTTATTCTTTTCGCATAGGATTCGTATCATTCATATCTACTTGTTTTAAAAATCAGGCGTTATAAATATGAAATATTTCCGCCATTAGCGCGATTTTTGTGATCATGGCACCCAAAGGTCGCTAAACATAATTTTGTAGTCAATGCACATAAAAACGAATTTTCCCATTTAAATAAAAAAAAAAAAAATAAGTGAAATATTTTTATTTCTCCTTCCTGATATCTATTGGAATAGCTTATTCGAATTATTGAATATTATACTAGAACATTTTTCAGGAAAATTATTGGTTAAATTATCTTCCTTGGAGAAAGTCGCTCGAAATACAGCCTTAATAGATTTGCGCTAAACCAAGGATGAAAATATATTGAAAATTCCTTTCTAGTATTATTTGTAAAATTGACATTGAAATCACCAGCTGTAATTAAATTTTTATATAATATACAGTGGAACCTCAGTTCACGATCATAATCCATTCTTGTATCTGACTTTCTGTATGTGATATAAATTTTTTGGGCGCTCTATCCAAGAACTAATGCATGGGATTAAAAAAATTATATTCAGGTAATCCCTGATATAAATTGATGCTGTTTGCTGTTTACATTTTGATTTAAATCGTTCAACAGATGGCTTAACCATGTTGCATTTTTCATTATTTTCGCAATAGTTCTATCTCGAGAATTAACGCACGAATTTTCAACAAACTTCAAATTCAGTTAAACTTTATATGAAATGGCTTTGTTTACATTTTGGTTTCAGTAACCAAACACATGGCGCTGCTATGCTGAATTGTTCCGATTACCACAATACCTCTATCGCAGGAATTAATGCACAAATTTTCCTCAAACTTGAGATTTAGGCACACTTTGGTTAATATTATTGCTGATTGTGTGTTTTGGGTAAATCTCCAATTAAGTGTCGCTTATATGCTGCATTTTCCCCGATATCCGCAACAGTCCTATTTCAAAAACTAATGTTCAGAATTTCATGCCTTTAGAATCCTCACGGTGAGCATATGATTGTCATTTGATTTTGGCACTAAAATAATGAATTTTGAAGCATTAACATGCATGAGATAGAAAATAGCTTTGGGGTTGCCACATCCGGCTAGTTCTTTATAATTGGGGTGATCGACGTTTCGTCTACACCATATTGTTTAGCTATTTCGATTACATTATCATAGTTCGTAAGTTTTGTTACCCCTTCTTTTCATAATTGATGAGTAATTCACTTAAGCATCTCACTACTGCTAAGACTAAAAACATTTTCATTCTTAGAAGTCATAATGAAGACTAAAATTTTCGCAATACTGATTAAAATTAAAACAATAAATTAAATTTTTTACTGTACTAAAGGCCGCAAAGAACTCTGATACGAACACTTTACTCCAAACTTGACTTATAAAAAGAGTTATGTAAGGGTTGCCAACTGAACTATTCAACAGCTTTGGTCGCGAATCGAGTTATCCTACGCAGATTGTGTTAAATTTTGATCACTGAAGTTGGTCATAAACCGAACTGGTCATGAACAGAGGCGGCCGTAAACCAAGGTTCCACTATATTTTAGCCGTTAAGTTTGCAAATTTGGCATTATTTATATATTCAGTGGCGATGATCATTATGGAACTTGGCGATTTAGCCGATTAAACTTGCGATTTTAAAGTAGCGTTTGTTAACAACGGAATATGAAGAATTTTTAGTAGAAAAATTAGCTTAATTACTATAATTTTTATGCACGATTTTAAGTAAACTTCCGCTAAACTTAGATTTTTTTTTATAATTTTAAATTCAGTACATTTGGAAATGGAAGGGAGAGGGAAAGTATATCTTTAAAATGCATTTTCGACAATATCTCAAGAAAAAATACTTTTAAATGCCAATAATTGCTCATCGTAAATGTTACATTCACTTCACACCATCACAAAAGTTTTTTGCATCACTATGTGTTTTTTCATTTTATGCTTTCATGGCACAGATGCCATATATGCATGATATTGGTGCGATATTTTACTGACGCCAATTTGGCAAAAGCTTCATTTTCAAACTTCAATTACATATATGTATATTAAGGTACTACTTAGTTGGCCCGTTGACAAATTTCGCCAAACTATGCAAATTACAAAACTCATAACCAAATTATAAATATTGACATAATTATCATTTTAAATAATGCACACAAAACAAGTTGGAAATTGCAAGTGAAGCGTAGCAAATGAGGTGCGTTCGTATGATAACGAAGTTTTAAAAATATTCAGATCTTGCTGTTATAGTAGACAGTACTTCGAAAACAGTATAGTGGACGAAATCTTTTTTGTGTTACTGTAAATATACAGGAAGTAACTTTTATTACACCTTACCAACACATATCATATTCATTAAATGTGAATTAGTTTAATATGATTTAAACGCGCCCCAAACAATGTCTCCCCATATAGCATTATGTAGTGGAATACTTTTGTGTGGCCCTGTAATTTAATAATAAATATTCTTTGCACCACAGATTGTACAGAATGTATATTTCAGTATATATATACACTTCACAGGTTCATGTCAATTCTATTATATTCGAAAGAGTTTAACAGCATTAAAATGTACTTGAAACTATTTTTTCCTATTAACCGTCATGTAATGGAATACTTTTGATTGTCCCTGTAATTGATCTATGTATCCGATTTTCATAAAATTTGAAATGACACGACAAAATTATCTAAAAATTATATATTTGAAATTTCAAACGCTTAAAATTTATTTGAAACTTTTTTTCCCCATTGACCGTAATGTAACAGAATACTTTTGATTGTCCCTGTAATTGATCTATGCATCCGATTTTCATAAACTTTGAAATGACACGACAAAATTATGCAATAAATATATTTTTTAAATTTCAAAAGATTCGGTTTGGTATTTTTTGCGTTGTTATATGCGGACAGACGGGCAAACGGACGGCCTGAACGACAACTGTAGGTGCTACGTATTTACATAATTACGAACGCAAATAAAAGCGAATAATTAGTAGAACATTAATAAAACATACAAATAAAAAGTCGAAATAAAAATCCCTTAATGGCGTTTTAAACACGTGCATCGTATTTAATGTCATTGGATGCGATATTTACAATCACCCATTATCGGCATTTAATCTTATAGTTTGGCGATGGTTTTTTGGTGGACGGGATAACCAAATAGTACATATATCAACTATTTTCTATTATTTTAAAAAGTAAATAATAATGAATAAAAGCGGGTACTAATTGATTATCCTGTTGACCAATAAATTATCGCCAGATTATAAAATTAAATGCCAATAACGGATTATCATAAATGTTGCATTCAGTTTAAATTAAATAGGTTACCTATGTGTGTTATGTCATAATGTGATTTTGAATTCACTTTTTATTTGTACTTTTATTGATGTTTTACTAATTTATTTCTTCTTTCGTTAATTAAAATAAAGGTTATGCCAATATGCATAACTTGGTGATTAAATGGATGATTTGTACAATTTGGTGAAATTGGTCGACGGGAAAATCAAGTGGTACTGAAAAGTTTAAGTAATAGCTATAGAATGAAATAATTTATAAAATTTAACAATATTAAATAAAGGTAAATAAAAAGTTATTCTTTAATAAACAACAATAGCCCGGCTATCATATCAGTTAGGTACCCTGATGCGTATTTGACATCACATCGTTATTTAAAATCAATCGTATTTAAGATATGGACAGGATGTGAAGTTTTTGATTGACTAATTTAAAAAGCTTACATTTAGTTCCTGAATAGAAATTTTGGTTCTCCTAGGTAGTTTTTTCCGGTGTGTTTGTGTTTTTCCCATTTTTTTTTTTTTCCTGCTAATAAAACTCAAAATGTTAGGGTACTCGAGAAAATCATTCCATTGGCATGTAAAATGCAAGGCCCCCCTTATCATCTTTACTAATATTATAAATCGGAAAGTGAGTTTGTTTGTTTGTTTGTTTGTTTGTTTGTTTGTTCCGCTTTCACGCCGTAACTACTGAACCGATTGCTTTCAAATTTTGCAGACGTAAAGTTAGAAGTCCGGATTAAATAATAGGGTAATTTTTATTTATTTTATTCAAATATTTTCCTTAATAATTCAAAATTTAATTATTTTTCATACAAAATCAATAGGCATTTTTCAGATAAAATTTAACCATTTTCCTTTCCTGTTGCCAAGAAAATAAAAAATTGGAATACTAATTTTTCAGCGGCAATGAATTTTTAATAGAAAACTTCCACGCGAAAAACTATAATAAAATAATTTAAAAGAAAATAAATATGACGTCATGGTTGAAATAAAAATAAAAGGTGTATTTTTTATAATACATTTATAAAAGGATATTTGTTTAGTTAATGGGAATTTTTGTGTAAAATATGGTGACATAAATTAAAAGTAAAAAGAATGAAAAAGAATTATATTTTTAATAAAATGGTTCACTCATGAAAATGTGACGTCATAGTTGAAATAAAACAGGTACTTTATAGCAGTCGTTAAAAATACAAGAGGTATGAATATCATATAGCTAATGGAGCGAGATAAATAATGACGTCATATTTAAAATGAATCAGAAATATTTTTTACTTATACTAATTAATCTATATATATAAAAGAAAGTCTGGATTTCGTATTAATCACAGCACAAAAAATCTGCCGAACCTAAAATCTTGAAAATTGGGGTAAAAATATTTCTGATAACATCGAGTGCTGCTAAGAAGGGATTTTCGAAAATTCCACACCTACGAGGGTTAAAAAAGGAACGAACTTTTAAAAAACTCCTTAAAAATCGGCTTTTGTAGTAATTTTTCAACTCATAACATATTTTCGTGTATTTTTTCATGCTGAATCGAATGGTACCAAGCAAATTCTTTTAAGTTCAACAGTTCGCGAGATATTTCACATTTTCCAGATTTGGCGGTGTCTTCAGCGCAAAAACCTGTAATTTTCAATCCTTATCTATATATATAAAAGAAAGTCTGGATTTCGTATTAATCACAGCAAAAAAATATCTGCCGAACCTATAATCTTGAAGATTGGGGTAAAAATATTTCTGATAACATCGCGTGCCGCTAAGAAGGGATTTTCGAAAATTCCATCCCTAAGGGGGTTAAAAATAGGAACGAACTTTTAAAAAATTCCTTAAAAATCGGCTTTTGTAGTTATTTTTCAACAGATAACATATTTTAGTGTATTTTTTCATGCTGAATCGAATGGTACCAAGCAAATTCTTTTAAGTTCAACAGTTCGCGAGATACTTCACATTTTCCTGATTTGGCGGTGTCTTCGGCGCAAAAACCTGTAATTTTCAATCCTTATCTATATATATAAAAGAAAGTCTGGATTTCGTATTAATCACAGCAAAAAAATATCTGCCGAACCTATAATCTTGAAGATTGGGGTAAAAATATTTCTGATAACATCGCGTGCCGCTAAGAAGGGATTTTCGAAAATTCTACCCCTAAGGGGGTTAAAAAAAGGTACGAACTTTTAAAAAATTCCTTAAAAATCGACTTTTTTAGTTATTTTCCAACTGATAACATATTTTAGTTTATTTTTTCATGCTGAATCGAATGGTACCAAGCAAATTCTTTTAAGTTCAGTAGTTCGCGAGATACTTCACATTTTCCTGATTTGGCGGTGTCTTCGGCGCAAAAACCTGAAAATTTTCACCTTATCTATATATATAAAAGGAAGTCTGGATTTCTTTTATATATATAAAAACACATCAGAGAACACTATATATAAAAGAAAGTCTGGATTTCGTATTAATCACAGCACAAAAATATCTATTGAACCTATAATTTTGAAAGAGAGTTCTATAATCAGGTTAACATGATTATTATATGAAAGCTATATTAAATTATCTCAATATATGTAAAACGCAAAGTGAAATTTCATCGGGGCCGCTTATAACTTAAGTTCTACAAGATAGATTTTATGGATTTTACATTGTTAGTTGGATAATTTTTCAGAAATTTTGTAAAAAATGGAATATAGCATTCTACGTTGTTTAATTGAATGTTTAGGGAATGTTTTTTATAAGATGAACCCAATTACAAAAGTTTGGCTTTATTTTAAAAGTTCCGCTGAATGAATTTTTATGTGATTAAAATTGTTAACATGTTGAGCGCTACGTCATTCATTGGTGACTAACATTGAACTTTCCGTTTAGATGACTGATTTTTCACCGATGACAGACAGTCTAAAGTACGATATAAAACTAAAAATTACTATGATATAAAAATTTCGTTTGATTCAAAGTTTCTTTAAAAAAAAAAAAAAAAAAAAAAAAAAAAAAAAAAAACTGACCAGCGTAGCGGGCGAAGGCTGCTAGTAATATCATATATTATATCATGATAAGTTAGCCTTGGTAAAATGCATGCTATTTGAAAAAATAATCATGGAGTCGAAAAAAAAAATGACAGTGCGTTTACAACTTTATTATTTAAAGAACTGAAATTGAAAGCTTCGCAATAAAAACAAATAACCATGTTTTTCACGTGATTTGTTTAATTTCAATGAATTATGATACATACATTACAATTTTTATATTAAATTTAGTGGCAATGAATAAAAAAAACTACAATCGTAACAGCAAAAAGTAATATTCAACTGGAGGTTTAAGACAAAAATTCGATTTTCTCAGGTACCGTCAAAAATACAAAGATGAAAAAAAAACTGTTCTAAGTTTTATCAAGACGATAAAAATAAGCCAAAAACGAAGTTAATCCATTCATAAGATCGCTAGCTATCTCTTGTTGAACTTTTCGTCTTAATTTTTTCGTTAAAAGTTAAATAAAAAACTACAGTAAACTACAATAATTTTTTTAATGCTATCATTTTATTCGTCTCGTCGAGTTCTATTGTTTAAAAAAGAAATCACTGTCGTACGTCAACTGGTTCGCCAGAAATTTCAAAAAGACGTTCGCACTTTCTATTTCTTAAACATATTATACCAAACGCTACCGCGTTTGCTATGATAAGGATTGAAAATTTCAGGTTTTTGCGCCGAAGAAATCGCCAAATTAGGAAAATTTGAAGTATCTCACGAACTACTGGGATTAAAATAATTTGCTTAGTACCATTCGATTCAGCGTGAAAAATTACACTTAAATATGTTATCAGTTGAAAAATAACTACAAAATCCGATTTTTAAGGAATTTTTTAAAAGTTCGTTCTTTTTTTTATTCCCCTTAGGGGTGGAATTTTCGAAAATCCCTTCTTAGCGGCACTCGACGTTATCAGAAGTATTTTTACACCAGTTTTCAAGATTGTTGGTTCGGTAGATTTTTTTGTGCTGTGATTAATACGAAATCCAGACTTTCTTTTATATATATAGATAAGGATTGAAAATTTCAGGTTTTTGCGCCGACAAAATCGCCAAATTAGGAAAATTTGAAGTATGTCACGAACTACTGGGTTTAAAATAATTTGCTTGGTACCATTCGATTCAGCATGAAAAAATACACTAAAATATTTTATCAGTTGAAAAATAACTACAAAATCCGATTTTTAAGGAATTTTTTTAAATTTCGTTCTTTTTTTTAACCCCCTTAGGGGTGGAATTTTCGAAAATCCCTTCTTAGCGGCACTCGACGTTATAAGAAGTATTTTTACCCCAATTTTCAAGATTGTTGGTTCGGTAGATTTTTTTGTGCTGTGATTAATACGAAATCCAGACTTTCTTTTATATATATAGATAAGGATTGAAAATTTCAGGTTTTTGCGCCGACAAAATCGCCAAATTAGGAAAATTTGAAGTATCTCACGAACTACTGGGTTTAAAATAAATTGCTTGGTACCATTCGATTCAGCATGAAAAAATACACTAAAATATTTTATTAGTTAAAAAATAACTACAAAATCCGATTTTTGAGGATTTTTTTTAAATTTTGTTCTTTTTTTAACCCCCTTAGGGGTGGAATTTTCGAAAATCCCTTCTTAGCGGCACTCGACGTTATAAGAAGTATTTTTACCCCAATTTTCAAGATTGTTGGTTCGGTAGATTTTTTTGTGCTGTGATTAATACGAAATCCAGACTTTCTTTTATATATATAGACTAGCGGCCCGCCCTCGCTTTGCTTCGGGTAGAGCAAGTCGCCCAGTCCCGTGTCACAACTGACACCGCAAACTTTTACTACCACTTCATCCCATTAAATTCAACTACTAAAAGCATTGCCCTCCTTTCAGGTAGTCGGATAAAAAGTAGCCTATATGTTAATCTAAGGTGTCAGATACCTGCTTACAAAATTTCATAAAAATCGATTCATCCGTTCTTGAGTTATAAATGGTGTAACTAACACGACTTTGTTTTATTATTATAGCAGCCCGACACGGCTTCGCACGGACATATAAAAACAAATTCAAATTATACATTTTTACACACATACTCCTACTCTCTTCTTTGTGCGTGGAGTTACTAAAAAAAGTAAAATTATAAAAGAAAATTCAGATATTAGTATTATTTTTCATTTATTTGTAATAATGTTTGTAAAAAGTTTTACACCTACAAACAAAAGGCAATAAATTTATTGGGTCAGAGCGTCTCTGTAAACGATATTGGATGTTGTTTTATTTTGTGGCAACAAAATAAATTGATTTACAGGAGCTCCGACCCTCGACAGGTCAACATACAGTTGGCCATGAGTAAAACATTCTTTTCGTAGGTCGATCCCTACTAATTCGAAGGTTTGACTTTAGGACTTATTAATAGTTAATGCGAAAGATGTTTTTACAGGACATTATCTCAATTTTTGTTACATACCTTTATTTACTGTATAATTGTTCTGTATTTTTTTTAAATAAACATTGCTGGGTGAGGCTTGTTGAGCTCAAACCAATTAGTAGGCCTCCCCATCTGGCTGAATCTGACTCTGTTTTTACAAAAAAAAATAAACCGTTTAAATGTGATTGGTAGATCAGCTGGGATCATCGGTATCCTCGGTATATGAGCTAGTTGACCAGCTGCTCGGCCGGTGATAATGGTTGCTACAATTAAATTGTCCTTCAATTCCTTTATAAGTAGCCTCGTCCCATTGCACATGTTCGGAGGGCTTAAATTTCTCAAAAGCATGAATGAAATTCCAATTTTTAACGTCGATTCATGCGGTGGCAGTCCAGAAAAGTTTAGTGAACTTAAAAAATCATGTGGATAATGGACTGCGTCTTCGCTATTAGTCATGGTGTCGATTGATTTGAAATTTTCTACTTGGCGTTGAACTTTTTGAACAATCAGACTGCTTATTTCGTTGACACTATCATTCCTAGGTGACAATATTGCCCTAGAACACAACCAATGAAAGTCTTTTTCGAGTAAATTCTCGATGTCAGTGTATACTGCATCTATTAAAAATTCTAAACTATGGACTATTTGGCCTAGAGACTCATCCAGAAGGATGTTACAATTTCTGCTTAAATTTGGAGTGGGGAAAATTCCTTCCCCAAGTTTAAGCAGTTGCTGTGGAAAATCACTATCTGTGATTCCATGAAGATGGGCTCTCATATTTGTCCGTAATTTTATATTTTCAATCGAAGTCCATAAGGGCGACGATTTTAAGCACGCTTTGATGATATCTGCTCGCGTACCTCTGTTAATAATAGAAAGTCTGTCGGAAATCTCCAGCAAATACAAAAGTAATCCCACCCATGAGAGCAGAGGAGTTTCTAAGATCTTTTAAGGTTCTGTCCACGGCCTCTATATCTGCTCTATGGCTCATGGTGTATTCATCCCACATAACCAATGAGGCTTCTTGTAATAGTTTACCAAGAGGCCCATTTTTACGAATAAAACATACCGATTGTTGCTCAAGATTTATGGTTAGTGGAAGTAGAAAAGTTGAATGAACAGTTTTTCCATCCTTTTGAAGGGTTGCAGCGATTCCTCACGAAGCAACTACTATCGCTATCTTCCCTGATTGTCTTATCTTAGCATTTATTAAATTTGCAATAAAAGTCTTTCCAGTGCTATCTGGAGCATCAAAAAAAAAAAAAATTTTGTTTTTGTTGTTATTCACTCTATCGACTATAATGTCAAAAGCATATTTTTGATCTGGGATTAATTTTGGCAGATTTTCATTAACAAAAGCGGTCAAATTGTTTGTGCTATAGTGCTGTGCCATTGTTTTTGTCACATTGTTTTTTGTACGAACTGAAGACGGCAATCCAAAATCACTCAGGTTTTAATAATTTAGTTCCAACGGTGAAAGAATTTTTCAAATCCGTCAAGTACTTTCTGAGCCTATTCATTTCAAACAAACGATCAAATCTTTCCTCTTTATAATATTGGTATACATGTGACGTCATTATTTAACAATTTTTATTAGTTACATATATCCATGCCTCTTGTTCTTTTAACAAATACTTCAATATTCCTATGTTATATAAACTATGACGTCATATTTTTCCAAATCAAATATTTTATTAATAATTTAATTCTTTCTCGTTCACTTTACATTTATATGTCCCATTTTTCAAAGAGAACCTTATATTCATGTAACCGATATTCGTGCGTCTTATATAATAAAATACTTTTTTTCCCAACTATGATGTCATATTTATTTTCCTTTGAATTCTTTTTATTTTAATTTTTCACGTGGATACTGTTCAACTGAAAATTAATTACCAAGAAGAAATATTACTATTCCAGATTTTGATTATCTTGGCAACGGGAAAGAAAAATGGTTATTTTTTATCGGAAAAGTTTTAATTGATTCTGTATGAGAAATAATGAAATTTTGAATTATTAAGGAAAATATTTGAATAAATAAATTAAAAATTAGCCTATGTTCACATGAAATAATGTAGCTTTCCAACAGTGAAAGAATTTTTCAAATCCGTCAAGTAGTTTTAGAGCTTATTCAATTCAAACAAACAAACAATCAAATCTTTCCTCTTTATAATATATATATAGATTGGAGGTATTGGAAAAATACCATGAAATTGGGGCAGATATATCATATACGCATTGGGTTTGGCGCAATTTTGGAGAAAAACATTTTTAAATTAATTTCTATTATTTTAAAAAGGAAGTAGTAATTAAAACAAAAACACGATTAAATCTAGATTAAATAAATATAGAAAAAATAAGCAATTTATTATTAAACAAATAACAATAGCTGGGTTATCATGCAATGTAAATAACGATATTTTGACGCCAATTATATAAAAAAGTGTACCATATCCTGTTCTAAAATTTTTGGTGAGCTTTTTTTTCCTTTTGTTTTCTTTTGGCATTAAATGAATTGAAGTGGTTGCGATCTTCAGCCTGTGAGGTTCGTTTTTTTTACACTTTTTAACAAAGAAGAAAAGTGTTTATGCATTCGGTATGTCTATCCGTCTGTCCACACCCTAACATCCGTAAATGTACACCGATTTATATGCAATTGGTAAACCTTATTTAGGGTCCTTTAGGCATGTTTGGTATTGTATATAAAGTATGTGAGATTAATAGTTTATCTACAGAGGCACCCAAAAGAATTTCATTACATTAGTATATTGAGGGAAATCCTTTGCAGAGTATTTTAATGAAATTACGCTATTGCAAATGTGTGAAACTTATGTAAACCACTGAATTTCATTATGATTATATTATAACAGGACATTCATAGCATTTTTAATCCAATTACAGGGACACACAAAAGACATCGGTTACAATACTGTCTTTGAGCAATAATTTCTGGAAATGCATTTTCAATTTCCGCATGTGCTTTTAAATGTAACTTTTATTTTAAATGTGTTGCTAATTAATATAAATATTTAGTACCTAATAGTCGTCGTCTGATCCGTCCGTCTGTCTGTCCGCATATAACAGCACAAAAACTATCCTGCCGATTAATTTGAAATTTTAAATATCCGATGAAATGAAATAGTTCCAATTACTTTTTAATGATTTAAACCCGTAGAAATAAAATGAAATTGATATGCATTTGCAGCACTAGAATATATATTTTGTAGAACATGCCACGCAAAAATATTTATTTTCATTTACACGTCACCACAAAAGAATTCCATTACAAATTAGTATGGGGGGAGGACATTAACTTTTCTATGGATTTTATCATATAGTCATTTTCTCAATTTCACTAGCAGGTCTTTTAAATAATACCTCTTTCGGGTAAAACTGAATAATCGAGTTCACATTGGTGTATTTGAGCCAGCATGTTATACTGAAAAAATATGTTCAGATTTGTAAATCACTTGTGATGTCACTTGACAGCTCAAAGTTCATGGAGACGAGATATTCAGATCTCGTTCGTACCTTATAATATAGACATTGCCTACAGTAAAATTATCGTAAATACATATATATGCTCTAATTAGAGAGTATACCCTAGAAAGTGTATACTGCAGCTTTTTGACAAAGAGGGGGTATACAGTGGTTCTTAAAAAATCCAGAAAGTATACGGCGTATACCCCTCTAAACTCTCTAGAGAGTTCCACAGACCACATTCTAGATCATTCTAAACCACATTCATGATTGTCCATTCGTTTTATTTTATGCATGCTAAAACGAAATACAGTTCAATTTCACAAGAATGAGTTTAAAAAGAAAACAAAACAGCGTATGTAGTGGCTAGCATGCACGACCCATTTAAATCACACTGAACATACATGGAACACGTTAGAAAGGACACACTGTATTCCTTTGTTGGTGTTTTCCAGATTTTATATATATATTTTTTAAGAGAGAATACCCTATTTTTTTATCGAAAATCTAATCGCATGCATATAAAACAGATGTAGATGTTATAATATTATATATATTAACTATTTTCTTCTAACTATTTAAGTGCACCACACACCATATAAAAAATTCCCTCATTCTACTCAACCATCATGATTTGCGCCACTTTTAGGTAGTAAAATTGGTGTGACGCATGTTCTTGACGTCATTTTAAAGAGTTCAAATTCTGATAAAAGATAGTTTAATGTTTTGTATTGTTTGATTTCCCACTTTTTTTTAACCGTGTATAGGAATTTTTATGTAATATTTTGCAAATGTAGCATTCACTTTGCTATTTTTTATCATTTCAATTTGTGACAATATACACTGGCGGAAAAAAAAATCCCAACACCAAGAAAAACTTATTGTAGAGTAATGAAATTCTGACAGTGGATTTGTCTAGTTAACATGTTTAATTGATTAGATTTTCGAGATCACAGGTTAATTTAAGGTCAATAAAATGCACTTCAAAAGTGAAATGCTGTTACAATAATAGTCGCTATAACCTCCAGAATTTTGAATGCAAGCCTGCACACGTGCATGCATAATGTCATACAGGTGCCGAATGTCACTTTGTGGTATGGACTTTCATGCTTGTTGTACTTGCTGTGTCAATAATGTTATTGTTAGTGCTGGCTGGGAATGAGGCCGGAGTTTTCATCCAATGATATCCCATACGTGCTCAATTGGAGACAGATTTGGTGATCTCTCTGGCCAAAGTAACATGTCAACACTCTGTAGAGCACGTTGCGTTACAACAGCGGCATGAGGGCGAGCGTTAGCCTGTTGAAAAACTACTCATGAATTCTTTTCTTGAATGACTGCACTACAGGTCTAATTACCAGGCTGATGCACACATTTGCAGTCAGTGTGCTTGGGAGAACCACGTGAGTGCTTCTGCTGTCATAGGAAATTGCTCCTCCGACCGTGACCCAGATTGTAGGTCCAGTGTGTTTGGGCCGCAGACAGTTTAGTTGCAGGTGTACCCCTGACTTCCTTCTGACAAGCACACGGCCATCACTGGCACCAAGGCAGAACCTGCTTTCATCAGAAAACACAACAAATCTCCAGTCCATCCTCCAGTGAGCTCTGGCTTGACACCATTGACGTCGCAAACGGCAACGATCTTGAGTCAGTGGAATGCATGCCTTGCATCGAGCTGTCCTTGAAGTAACCGGTTTCTAACAGTTTGTTGTGTCACTGAGATACCAACTGCAGCTCGAATTTCTGTCGCAGATGCAGTACGATGTGCCACAGTCGTACGCCGAATACGATGGTCTTCCCTCTCCGTAGTGCCACGTGGTCACCCGGAACCTGGTCTTCTTGATGCAGTACCATCCTTTGACCACTGCTCCCAACAATCATACACAGTGGATACGTTCCGTCCAAGACTTTTTGCAAAATCGCGGAAAGAAAATCCACTTCCTCGTAGCCCTATTTTACGACCTCTTTACAATTCGGTGAGTTGGTGATAATGGCTTTTTCGTCTTCTTAAAGGCATGAATGATCAATCTCAACTCAGTTCGTCAAATTTTGAGGATAAATAATGCTCACGAACTTTACAACATGCATTTAAAGCAAACCTGACTTTAAAATTGTGAGTGGCGCTACTAGCGCCACACTTATGCGCGAAGCCTGAAATTTTAATCAATGTTATCTTTTAGATGTATAAACACGCCTACAAAATTTCGTTTAGATAACACAAGTCTTTATTGGTGTTGGGATTTTTTTTCCGTCAGTGTATAATTAATTAAAAATATCATTTTTTTTTTAAGCATATTATTAATAAAACTCTGTTCTAAGCAATATCGCTCAGACTAATCCCTCTGAGGGAAGTCCTAGTTTACATCTTTAGTTATTAACTCTATTACCTTTTAGTTTACATTTGCATCTTTTATCTCACTTACAAAGTTACTTAAAATTTACATACCAACATTAAATATGTCACTCCAATGATGAGAGAGGAATATCTCACTCGCTGATAAGAGTGAAATATCTCACTCCGCTAACGAGAGTGATCTATCTCACTAAAGCCTTTATCAGATTCACAAACTTTTCAGCCGATTTTTAACCCCAACTTTTTCCCATTCAAAGGGAGAGAAAGGTTACTATTGTCATTGCTAAAGTCGGAGGAAAACTAGTACTACATTGAAAAAAAAAATCTGTAATCCTACAGATGTAAAGTTGCCGAAAACTGTATGATTACTAATTTTTTATATGTACACTGTACAAGAAAAAATGTAAATCTACAAAACCAACTTCTGTAAAGTTACATAAATCTGTAACTTTACGAACGAGTTTAATAAAATTATAGTTATCTATCTAAAATTTTATCTGTAACCTGGGTTCCAGTTACATGAAAAATTCTAGGAATCCCAGTTTCCTAAAAGGTTCTTAGTAACCTTACAGACTTTTTAATTTTCAGTGCAAATCTGTATCTGTTACATAAATTTTTGCTGTTATCGTTACATAAAAAGTTCTAGGAATGTCAGTTTCCTAGAAAACTTTTAGTAACTTTAGACATTTTTTTTTTTACAGTGTACTAGTTCCAGGCCTTAATATTTATCCTTTATTCGTATCAGTTGCTTATCTCTGATTCGGTGAATGATGAAAGTTGGTTAGAAAAGTCACAGCTAGCGGAGACTTTTTTACAAACTGCGGAAAAAAAGTTGGGAGATATTGCTGTTTGATATCACACTGGGTATTGATACAATATTTCGCAAAAATTTGGAAGAAATGAAGTTTCAGCTCAAAAACTGCTCGAAAAGTTGATGAATCTGATAGCAGCTTTAAAGATCGCTCACTTAGGGCCTTGATCCGAAGCCCGGAGCCCGAAATCTGAAACCCGAGCCCGATCTGTGGGCCGGGTTCGAGTTAATTTATTTTAGTGATGCAACGAATAATTGTTTGACCGAGTAACCGAATACTGAATATTCAGCCATGTTATAGCCAAATATTCGCCCAACTCGAACCGCCGAATATTAATACATCAACTGCTTTTTTAAACCAAAAAATTATATCTAGATATCTTCATATAGTTCTTATTAAATACCATAATCAGTCTTAAAGATAATTAAAAACAATTTTAAATGAAACATTTTGCAAAAACTAAACAAGAATATCAGGCTCTTAAATAGTAAAATATTTTATTACATTAGAGAAAGCTTAGAAAGATTAGTACAATATTATCCAATTTTTGCATTCTTTTAGTGATTAGATAGTTAGAACAGCTTTATTATTTTGCTTTTTAGATTGAACCATTTTAATTACGAGCTTTAAGTTTACTAAAGATTATAATTGCTGTTTTAAAACTAATAATAAAATCAGAGTACAAATACAGCATAATATATTTATATTACATAATCATGTTTGACAAGTAATGCTTCTTTTCTGCTATTTTGAAATTGTCTTTTATAAATTTTCATTCCCTTTAATAATGTTTTAAGTCTAATTTTTATCTATGAAATAAATTTCCTGAAATATATTGTTTTACTTTTTTTCTAACTTTACAAAGCTTTATCTTTAACTGAACAAAAATTATTATTCATCTTAGAAACAACCCATTTTCCTTCTATATATATATATGTATATATATGTGTGTATTTGTCTATTTCACTTTTCATATTATTTCACACTAATATATTTTTTTCTGTTTTTGGGACAACACAAACAAAATATCAAATTCTACTCTAAATTGCAATACAAAAACAATTTCAGCTGTCAGAGAAATTTATTATTCATCAGTCTATCAGAACAGTTTTTCAACAACGCTTTTTTTAAACAACAGAAACATCTGCCATTTGAGTATTAAAATTATAGACATTATTAAAGTGATTACTTATGATAAGTAAAGGTATTGTCTGATTTCTATAAGAAAAACTCGAGAAACAGTCTCAAATCGGAAGTGTTGTCCAGGTAACTAATCAGTCGATTTTATTTTAGGGGATCCGGAAATTTCTTTTCTCCCATTCAACCGATCATTGAGAGAATTAGCAGTATTTTTTGTCCCATGCCCCCTCCCTACAAGTTTTGGAATCTTCGAAACCAGAAAACATACTCAGAGTTTTTCTTATCTCGGTCAAACAGTAAGGGTTACCTAATTTTAAATTTTTTATGCCTGTAAATTTTGTATATTGTAATAATAAGTTTAATAGGTTTATGTTATGTAGAAAAAGAGTGATCTGGAATTGTTTCCGTAATTTGTAAAACTTTTTTTTTCTATTCAATATTGTGATGTAAAATAATTTTTCTGTCATCGGTCGAAAACAAAATGCTGGCGCAGAATTTTATTCTGACACTGTATTTATCGTCAATATTATTTTTTAATTAAATATGATAGTTGATTATTATGATATTACGAAAAGATTAAGATTGCAAAATAGCATTATAAATAATGGAAAATGTGTTTTTACATATTATAGTTTTTAATTTAAAAAGGGCAATTTTTGAAATATTTATTACTAGTAATATTTTTAATTATATTTAAAATCCTAAACCTTTATGCCAATAATTTTAAATTTAATGCCTAACAATTTATAAAAAAGGGAAATTTTTCATAACATATGGCGAAATTTGAGATAAATCGTTTAAGCTAATAATGTATTTAGTTCATCTATTGTATTGTATCGTTCAATAGTACAATTGTAAAATATAATTATTCTAATTGGTATAATATATATTTTAAAATTATAAGGAAGCATTTTCTTACTGCATATAATTTTAACCAAATATTTAATTATAGATACTTTAAATGAGTTATTAAAATCCCACTACTGTAAACTCATTTTCTATGTTTATGAAACAAATAATTATTGGCACTGAAAAGTAAAATATAGTTAAGGATTGGAATAAAGTGTTTTTTATGCGTGACGCTGAGTTTATAGATAAAACTGTTTTTTTTTTTTTTTTTTTTTTTTTTTTTTAATATTCATAGTATCACTTTATAAAAATAGATAAATATGTCTTAAAGAGATAAATTACTATTTACATTAAAAATATTTCTCAAACTAAGAACAGTGCATGTATAATAGTTTCTTTTCTTTTTACATTTCCTTCTTTTTTTAATTTCTCAGATTAATCTTTTCTTATAACACATGCGAAATCCAGTTAACTCATATTCATGAAATACAATGTATACAGGATGGAAAAAATTGAATTAAAAGTGACTTAACATGTCGTTTCATAAACAACCGTTGTATTAACATCTGTTTCTCAGCAATAGCGGAAAAAAATTCAAAATCATTATTAAGTTAAGGAACATGTTTAAAAGAAAAATATATGCATATTCAAGAGAATATAAAACTTCAGGCTACATATTTCTATATAATAAAACAATGACAAATCACAACATGCAAAAAATATAATGTAATTCATTTTATAATATTTATAACAAAATTCATAATATTTATATCAAGCTAGATATATATTAATAGCAGTGATTACTGAGAATTAAATATTTAAAATACAAAAAGGGTAAAATTAACATACATCACAGCGATTATTAAAATATTAAATATAAATTCATAGGTATTAGAAAAAACAACATTAATTGATTAATACTTAGGTTAATTACTTATTATAATGGCATATTTGCCAATCTCCCGCTTTTTTAAACCAATAAAACATATTTTAAACCACGAACTTTATTTGATAAAGGAAAACATGATAATTTCAAATAACTATCAAGTCGAAGCAAGAAACATTTAATTTTATAAAACTTCCAGTTGAAAGTACAGTGTCTCACAAAAGTGATGGGACACTTGTGCTTTATAAAAAGAAACTGCAATAAAATAAATAAACAAACATGTGCAAAAATTTTTTGGGTGTGTGTGTTTTGGGTGTGCTAAAGTTAGTAACAATTATTACATAACATACATTTTGTCAAAATATTAAAATATTAATTTAGTAAAAATACAATTGTTCAGAACGGAGCAAAAAATGGCTCGCATAAGTGATGGGACACTTACTTTTCCATCAAATATTTATCCAAAAATTTTACTTTTTAAAAGGTTTTAATATTTTGTTGGATTTCCTTTTACTATTAAAACATGATTTAATCTTTTTGGGATGGATTCGATTAATTTTTTTGCGATTTCTGGAGTGATTTTAACCCATTCTTCTTGAAGCACCGATTTTAGTTGTTGTTTTGAAGAAATGGTGTGTTTGCGAATTCTTGATTCCAATTCTTGCCAAATATTCTCTATGGGATTTAAGTCTGGAGATTGTGGTGGTGTTTTTATTATTTCAGGACAGTTATATAGCAGCCAGAGTCTAACGTTCAGAGCAGTGTGCTTGGGGTCATTGTCCTGGTAGAATTTAAAATCGTTATGAAGGTTCAATTTTCGTGCTGAAGATTTCAAATTTTGCTTTAAAATATCAATATACTTGTACTGGTCCATTATACTGTCAATATAAACACGATTATCAATTCCAGCGGACGACATACACCCCCATACCATAAGTCCTCCTCCACCATGTTTTACTGTTGGTACCAAGTTCTGTTTGCGAAATTATTCCCTGGGTTTTCTCCACACCAAGATTCTACCGTCAGAACCAAATATATTAAATTTACTCTCATCAGCAAATATAACTTTATTCCAGTAATCAGAATTCTTATTTATGTTGGATTTTGCGAAAGCTAGTCTGAGTTTTCTATTATTTTCACTTACGAAAATTTTTTTTCTGGCTACTCTACCGTGATATCCAGCAGATCGATTTACCCTTCTAATAGTCTCAGGATTAACAATTATTCCATATAATGCTTGTAAATCAGCAGCAACTTTTGAAGCACTATTTCTTGGATTTTTTTTTATATTTCGAACGATAATTTGCTTTATTCCATTGGATAGCTTTGATGGTCGGCCAGGTCTTCTTTTATCCTGAATCATATGATTCTTTTTATATCGTTTAATGATATTGAAAACTGTTGAACGACTCAAATTAACTGTTTCAGCAGTTTTTCTAATAGATTTTCCACGTTCAATTTGCAAATTAATGTGTACTAATTTTCGAATTATAGGCGAAGTTTCTTTTCATTTAGCATTCATGGCTACACAGAGCTAAAAAACACAAAAATTCCAAAACAAACTGGACAGAAATACTGCAGACGATTTTATAAATTATTGCCAATTGCTTTTAAGTAAAAATAAAACCCTAAAAAATATTTTTATTGCTTATTTCAGACGATTTTTGTTGCATATATAATGGTGTCCCATCACTTATGAGAGCTATTTTTTGCTCCGTTCTAAACATTTGTATTTTTATTAAATTAATATTTTAATATTTTGACAAAATGTATGTTATGTAATAATCTTTACTAAATTTAAGTATGGAACACACCCACAAAAAATGTGTACATGTTTTTTTAATTTATTTGATTAGTTTCCCATCGCTTATGTGAGACACTGTATGTTTCGTTATTAAAAAAAGCGATAAGTTGGCAAGTATGCGTTATGAGCATTTTAAAATTATCATAGATTTATCGAGCGTGCACTGAAAGTTAACAAAAGGGATAAGATTACAATAAAATGTTTTATTGTTTTTCTATCAGTAATCTAATTTCATTTAATGTAACATTAATTGAATGATTGCTTAAAAGTTCAGTTAATATTACAAACTGTGAAATAAATAACTATTTTCAATAAAAGTATTTTATTCCAATCTTTAACACGCTTGTATCTTTTTTCGTTTTATGCTCTAAAATATAGGATTTTTTTAAAAAAAAGTCCATAAAAACTACATAAAAAAGTATCCCAATAAGAAAGGAACATTCAATCCTACGAAAGAGTGACAACGCACTTCTATAAAAGAGAGTGACTTTTCACACCTACCAGGAGTAAAATAATACACTCATTTAGCAAGAGTGAATAGTCACTCCTCTAAAAGAGTTATTGTGTTATTATCTTGTTTAGAGTGAATATTCACTTCACAATAATGACTATTCATACTTTCAGAGAATCAAAAGTTAAACTTTTGCTTAGAGTGAATAGTCATTCTAAAGAGGTTTATCATATATTAAATATGCAATACAGTGACTATTCATTTTTCTAGTCGCTCATTTTTATTTAAAGTATAGAAAGATAAAATAAAAAAAATATATTTGGAAATTAAATGACATTTCTGGCTTTATGTAATCTTGTTTAACTTAATAGAAGTTCTAATAAATAAATGAAAAAAATTGCGTTATTTATGATCACAGTACAAAATAAGGGCGTTGATATCGATATTCTAGAGAGCAGTGATTAAGAATATTTGAAACTTTCAACAGTTTCTAGATTATTTTTGTATGGGCAAACTTTGACACAAAATGCTCTTGTTATTCGTTAATATTTAAATTCTAGAGAGCATGAATTATTTGAATTACATGAATAATTATCTATGAATTATTTCATACCTGATTTTTTTATTATTAAAATGAGATTCTTGAATACTGTAACAGTTTTTGTATCTTTAGATTTTCCGAAAAGCCTTAATCTCGCCGCATATCATTCATTATCATATTTTTTTACTGGTAAAATTGGAAACAAAATCTTAGAAAGCAGATTACATTTTCAAAATACATTTATTCATTTATATTAAAAGTAATATTAATGTTAAAAAAAATATATTTGCATTTTTATTGATACAAAAAAATCCTTTTAACAAATACTTGAAGTATCTAAGAACTAAGATTATCTAGTCTCTTTAGTTAAAAAACCATAAACAAACATTATTGTAATTGTAAAAATATGCATAATATATTTTTTAAAAATGTTAAGTAATTTTAAATATTTTTTTTTCAAAGATAATTACTTTATTTGAAAGATTTATCGTCTTATAATTTTATATTGAAGCTTCAAGTATTAATATTGCTGAAAAAAATGCATCTTGTTTCCGTTTCTAAAATTCACTCATTGAGGACAAAGATAAAGAAAACATTAAAAATAAGACGCAACTTTATTTTTCTACATAAGTTCTAAGTGCGTTGAGACATTATTAATACCCTTCTATAAAATTCAAAAAGCAGTTCGGGTGTAAAACAAGGTCATCATTCTAGCCCCGGTAGCTATGGAGAGAAAGTGAATTTTGAATTCGTGGTCAAAACTGGAAGTGTGCGCGGTTTTCCGCTATGAATGGGTACGTGGAGTATCAGGAACCACTGAGCTCCATATGTAATACGGAGGGCCTACTCAGTGATCCGGCCAAACCACTTTCTGCCGGGACCGCATCACACTTTTCAATGCGCTCAAGTAATGAGACCTGTATTTTTCTTAATATTACAAGCGTTTTGTGAAGCTTTTTTGCAAACTTTTTATTATTTTTGGTTATTTCTACACCTTATTGATATTTTCATAAACATTATTTAACAGATGTTTCATTATATTTCTTGAGTTTAACTAAAATTTCCTTTTTAACTAATATCAAATTAAAAAATTGCAATGAATTTTAGTAAAATCAATAGATTTTTAATAAAAGAATACATATGAGTGAAAATTTTAGCAATTCCGTACTAATTTTAAAATAAAATTCAATTTGAAAATATCTACGCCATACTATTCTATGGGAAGAAGTCTATGTCTTGCCAAAGATTTTCGTCGGAAAATCTTTGGCATTGTATCCATTTGCTAGATTCAATGTATCAGAATAGGGAGTTAGCTCTCCGTGTTATTGTCAAGCTCAGTGTCGGGAACAGAAATCCATAACTGCCATGCGGAGGTTTATTGGACGATGTGATGTCGAAACAAATGGTGTGCAGATGGTGCAGCCAATTTAGTGAGGCGCATCAGCAAATGTTGGACAGATCGGGACCTGGGCGTACGTGTACAACCAAAGCAATGCTTGACTACAGCTTTGGAAGCAATGCTGATTCACACAAGCCGTTTCCACACAACGCTTCTTTCGTATGCACAGCCGTATTTTTTTCCTGGAGTGTTCTTTAAAGATCATAAAGGGGTATGAGAAATGTCTAAACTAACTTGGAACTCATGTAGAAAAATAAAATTACGTCTTACCTTTAACGTTTCCTTGTACTTTTTTCTCGTTCATACACACGTCTGTGCACAGTCGCTAGGGGAAACTTATTTTGGGAATCCCCCTCGTACGTACAAATGAATTTTGTTGCAATTGAATGGTAAGGTTTTCAAAGAACAATTTCATTTACTGTGACTAAATCACTCATTATTTTATAATAGTAATTTTTCAAGGTATTTCGAATTATTGAATAAAGTTTCATGATGAAGAAGACGTTCACCATTTAAAAAAAATTTCCAGTTTTTCACAGCACATATTGTAAAAAAAATATTTAACGTTAGTGGTAAGATTCTACTTATAACTTTATGGGGTAGTTTAACTTACATTACGGCGCAATTTAAAATGATGTAATTGGTGTAATATTACAAATTAGTGCAAGTGCATTTGCGCTCATGAGTTTCACAAACATGTTTAAAATAATCTGTGAATTTCCTTTTTTCTATCAATTTAAACTTAAAACCAAGGAATTTAATTTTTTATATTGATTTTACAAGTGTATAATTTTCTGCTTTTTACAGAAAATATTATTCTTTTTCTGGATAAGACTATATTTCTACGGTGAATATCCCAATTTTGAAATTTAAATTAATGTGATTATAGCTCACTAAAAAAGTATCCATAACGAATATGTTGCATTTTCAGAATACTTAATAACTTTCTTGAAAGAAAAATAACTATTCTGCTACGAATAAATGTATTTTTGAGTAAAAATTGATTTTATTTATCTATATATACACCCTACTTCATTTATAAATTAGAAAGAAAAATAGAATAACTTGATTCTGTTTATTTTTATTTATCTTTCAATTTTTCTTAATGGAATTCTGTTCCAGTAGGGTAGAAATAACATTTTTTAGCCTTAAAATATTCAAAATTGAAAATTCTCTATCATTTTTTACGAACGTATTTCAAATAATTCAATATTCTTCTTAGATGAGTTATTTGCCAACTCTATTCGAAATTTTCATGCACCAGCATGATTGATGTTTGTTATATTTTGTTTTTTATAAAAGCATTTCCAACTATAAAATTTGTAAAGTACATTTTTAAATTTTTCTCAATAAATATATATGATTTTTTTGCATGTGAAGAAATTAATAATTTTAAAATAATCAAATGTTAAACTTTTATCTAAAAACATAATTCTTTATTAGGTTTCATGTATGCGTTATCACTCGTATTTGGTAAAAATATCTGATCATATCAAATATTTCTCGAAACATGTAAATATCGTAATATTTTGTTTAATAGTCATGTATATGCTCGTTTTTCGATAGCTGCACACTTTTTCACAATTTTATCACTAGTTTTGAATGATAAACTATTTCCATTATTTAATCTCAGATTTGTGACTAAATAACGCAAAAAATATTACTGAAAAGTTGTGAAAATAAAAAAGCATTTGTATACCCTTCAACAAACTATTTAAATAAAAAAATTATAGTATAGAAAAACCAAAGTAAAATAAAACAATTAACTTTCTTAAAGTAATTCAAATTACTCATAAAATTTTCAGTAGAAACTATTGCCCGGTCTTAACATTTTTCATTCATTTGGTATTTAACATGGTATGTATGGGGGGATATGAAGGCTTTCCTTTGATTCTAGGAAACTTGCAGATTCCAAAA
Organism: Maratus speculifer; assembly: GCA_964019185.1. Lineage (NCBI taxonomy): Eukaryota > Metazoa > Arthropoda > Arachnida > Araneae > Salticidae > Maratus > Maratus speculifer. The sequence goes on along the minus strand of OZ025294.1, from coordinate 159,145,342 downwards.
GAAAAAGCGTTCAAAACACTTCACCTCTTCAAGCTGTTGGCAACATATGAGAATGCTTGGTTTTTTATAATTATGATTATTGTCAATAAATTAAAGCAACAAAATTTTGATAGTAACATATTCATAAAAAAATCTTTGTGTTGGAACCGCTCTGAAAATTGGCGATGAATCATAAGTAAAAATTAAAACTTTGTATAAATCATTATAATATCAAAATAACATCACGACCACGTTTCGAGCTAGAAAATATAATAAGGTGACTACCTTATTGTGTAATATCGCCAGGCGGGGTAATAACGTCAAGTGCTAATATTACACATAATTATGAACTAATCTGGTAAATGAAACCCATGAGCTGTGCGCAGAAGGGTTTTGAGTCATAAAAATCGCAAAAAACAGCTTCAAGTTGATTTGTTCCATTCGTAGGTCTTATTGTTTTTACAAGCAACTAAAATTAACGCTTTTGTGATGTGAAGACTATACTTTTTATCCGGAAATACTTTGTTTATTACATAAATTTGTAGTGCATTTCATGTACTTTCAAAATAGTGTTGAAGATTTTGGATATCTTCTCGAGATAATTTGCAATTTAAAATATACTGCGTAATAACTATACCGGGGTAATAACGCCAATCCTTGGCATTAATACCCCGGTTGATTCCCTACAGTGGCCGAGCTACATCCTAAATACTGATTCAAATAAACACAGTTAAAACTGTGCAGTGTTTCTAATAATTCTATTTAAGCGGTCTTTTTTAAGCAAAAAAGAAGCTCACGGTCTGATATTCTTTTTCCTCATCCCCCACACACAAAACCTTTATTTTTCTTATATTTTCACAAAAAATTGAACATTTTCAATAGCTTAGAATGCAATTTGTCAATTTCTAAATTTGCAGAGTTTGTATTTTTAGAATTGAGCAATCTACATGCATTTATTTCATCTTATTTCACAGTTTTATTTGCATGGCGTTATTACCCACATAGGTGGGTAATAACGCCAAATAGCATTGGTCAAGAAATTACGCCATTACATTTTATGAATACATATCTGTTAAATTATTTTTTTTTATAGATAGTCAATGAGTTGCGGTATCAAATCATATATTTGTTTGAAAAATACAATCTGAAACTGAGCCGTGAAAATTCGAAGAACCTTAACGTGGCGTTATTACCACAGGATACCTTACCCCGTCTTCAGACAATGTAAACATGGACAGAGGAGAACATACGACAGGTGTTGCTAGCTGTAAAGTAAACACCAATCACAGAGGAGATCATATAGAGGACGAATTTATTTCCACAATGATTTAGCAACCCTATACTCTTCTGCATATGCCCTTGTTGCATGCACACAAGCGATGTCAAGTAAATTTCTGTTTGTAGATGAAAATTGTTGAAAGAAAAATTTTAACTTTGCTAATGAGTTTCCTAACGAAACTAAAGTTTACATACTTCTTTGTTTATGTATAGATCACATATGAGGACCCCAGAAGCCAAGGGGTACAAGTGACAAAATTTCGATTTGGAGTAAATTGAGTTTAAAAATAATTGATGTTAAATTGGAACATCAATAACAATTGAGTGAATTGAAATAAGAAATTTCTGCTTGTTGCATTCTGGTCTTTGAACTCTTATTTCAATAACTGTTAAAAAATAAAGTGCAATTTTCTTTAAATGTATAATTAATCAATATTGTTTGTTTTTCGAAAAAAGTGGTTTGCCTCTATAACTCAGCAAATAATAAGAAAATCATTTATATTTCTTTACCTGAAATGAAAAAAGCATATTTTTAGGTCGTCTGTGTATTTAGTTTATTTTTTTCAATTTTGTCACTTATACCCCTTATAAGATTGCACAAAGTAATTTGGGTATTTTTCCGACTATTTTTGGTAATTGTTAAAATTGGTTTTTCAAATATGTTCTGTGTTTTCAAAATAACTTACTTACACATAATATTTTATTTTATTAAATGGTGAAATTAAAATTTCGTTACAGAATTCTGAAAGATGTGGAAGTATTCTTTAATCTATGCTTGAGGCATAATTTTTTGTTGATCTTAAAATGTATTTTTATATTGTATAAATATATTTCAAAAATGTTATGTTCTGTTAGAAAATAGGTATATTCGTTAGTTGGACTTTGATTCGTTCCTTTTTGCATCTGTTTTTTCTTAAATTGCTAATGCAATTCTATTTATCTTTTAAAATTAGCAGTTTTTCTATTTGCACATACTTTGTAATAGTTACCGTGATATAACATAAATATTAATTTTAATTGTTTAACGCATTGCGATATTAAATTTCTGATTCATCCAATAATAATTACAATATATATAATTAATAAAGCTATGAGCGAAAGTCCTAGTTCGACTTATAGAGTTGAGATACCCTATTATTATATCTATTTTAATCGAAATTTTAAGATTTTGTTCCTATTTTCTTTACAAAAATATTTTCTCTTGAGTCATATTTTCACCCCTCAAATTTTCAATATTAATTATAAAATATAATGTACATGTTCTAATGTAAAATAATTTTAAAATTCGTAGTATTTAAAATCTTTTTTTTTTCTTTTTTTACGAAAAGAAATTAAAATTTTCATCGAGAAAACTAGGCATATATTTATCAAAATTAATCAAAACTATACGAACTTTCTTGTAATAAAGAGTTAAAGAGAATTGCTTTTTCTTCTATAATCAGTGTGCTTCTTCATTTAATTTCGTTCCATAACTGGATTAAAAATTTCTCCTTGGAAATAATGTTTCTTTATGCAGAAAAAAATTAAAAATAAACCAATTTTCTAAATCCTTAATTAAAAAAATTTAAATCATATAATTTGCAAAAAAGTAGTCAGCATTTTCCGTCTTTTTTTTCTATTGATTTGGTACCCTAATCTATTATCTTAAACAACTTTTCCTGTAAATTTTTAATTAAAATGCATTTGAATTAAACGTAGAATTAATTATCTTATTTGTAATTCATTAAAAATTAATTCTTCATTAAAGCTCTATCTTATTGAAAACAGTTTCTTGAAAGCAAATTCATTAACGTAAAATCGATTCAAAGAAAATTCGTATGTATGCAGATAAAAAAAAAATGAAGTGAAAGAAAATGTATTTTTAAACCGCAAAAAAGTTTTTTTTTACAATAGAGTAGGAAAATAAATATTTTTTGTGTACAGTACTATGTAATTTTGTTTTAGGAATTAATTAAAATATTAAAGTTAATTAGAAAACAACTAAGAAGTATTATTATCATCTTTCGTTTGTTTGTTTTATATAAGTACATGGAATAAAAAAAAACACTATGCATAAAAATGTAAATTAATTCGTAAAATATTCGCAACAAATATTTCTACACGAAAAAAATATTAAGTACAAAATACGACACTAAGTCCCATAAATTCTCTTTAGGGATTTTCCAAAACATTGAAGCACATTTTTAGAATCATTAATTAGGAACTAAATATAATCTGATCAATAGATTTTCATAATTTTCTGCTTATTGGTAGTTCCTTGCATACTGAATTTAGTATATCACATGAACATAAGCAAGAAACAATAACTTAGCATTCGTCATCAGTACTGTTTCACGGTAATGAGACAGCGTTAATTTTATATGTGTTTACCGACAGGATTAGCAATCTACTGCTTGTTTTCAAAACACATAACCGTCCACGCTTTTGTTCATGCATCAGTTCAGGTCTGTTTTTTTTTTTTTTTTTTTTTTTTTTTTTAAATAAAATAGAAGCGAGTCGAGTTTGCTTACCTGCATTTGGCTGAGTGTCAATCTTAGTGACTGAGTGGGGGCCTCCGTTTCTGAGTGGTTAAGACACCACTCAGCTAATCGCTTGCGAGTGTAGGAGGTTGTGGGATCGAATCCCACTGGCTCCATTGCACACACTCTTTGTGTGGAGCTCCTGGTTGTATTTCTCTTGTGATGTAAAAATTCCTTGTGATATCTCACCCTTGTGTATAGACGATGACTTACAAGCGGGCTTTCACGTCGAGCGCACAAATCAGATGCATGTAGTTCAATAAATAAATGAAAGTGACAGAGTGTTATAGAGAACAACAAAGGAGCCCTTTGTAAAATACACATTACAGTGTAATACCTCTTTAGATAATAGAATCGTCCTAGAGTGCTAGGCACTGCTTTTGAAAATAAAAAGTATTACATAGTATATATGTGCTTATTTATATTTGTATCCATATACCAACGGCCACATTGTAGGAAATTTTAAGAGATAAAACCTGATAATTTGAAGAGTAAAATTTTCCAATGATTTGTATGTGGCAATAAACTAAGAAATGTTCCCATTTATCTATGGTCGTCCATGTCTCAATGATAGAAATGTGTATTAAAGTAACATATGATGCATATTATTCATTATACCGTATATATAAATGTTGCGGGGTATATTTACAAACTGTTTCAATTTGTACGAGCATTCGATATCGAATTTGTATCATTGTGATTTTTTGAAAAAAAAATAATAGTCAGGCATTTCTTTTTCGGCTCTGTTATAAATCCTTGCCATTTAGCGCCATAATTGTTCCTGCAACTAAATATACAATAAAAAGTATAAAGTTAAACATGTTCTTTTTATCGTCGAAGATTAAAGGAAATTGGTATAAGAATTTTGGTATAAATTTGAAAAATCGTGCATAGTCTAAAAAATCCGCTCACTGTTCATTAACTTTTGCAGTCCATTGTATCAAAAATGAATTCAGCATTAGGAATTCCGAATTGAAAACCTGATTAACAGCTAAATCTGTTTACCAAATGACTTCCTATTTTGTATTCTTACACTGAAAAAATTACGCTTTCAAATCTAAGCATATCGAAATGTTCATTTTGTTCTGAAACTTTTCTTTGAAATCTGATTCAATTCTGAAATACTCGAAATACTCAGTTTTAAAAATAATTACTTTTAATTCATTAAAAGCAGTAAATTTTACCATGTTAGTTGAATTTATTCAAATTATTTTATTTGTTATCATATCAATATCAATTATTATGTTTTATTTGTTAGATTTCGAACGAAAAACTTTTTTCAACAGTAAATTAAAACATGAAATGTGCCGAACTACATTTTTATCTTGTTTTCGGAAGAAAATTTAAAAGCCGTTATAATATAACAGTGAGAGCGTAAATTTTATTTAACCTTTTTAATCAAAGAATTGATGAATTTGTGAAGGTAAGACTTCGCAATCGGATTTTAGAAACCATCAACTATATAGAAATACAAGCATCTTGTATAATAGTTAATAAAATTATGAATAAAGCGTCATGTGCTCATATTTGAATAAATACATATTTTAAGAAATGAGTATATGCATGTGATGATATATCAGGGATGTTCCCGCAGAAGCACAACGATCCGACGAAGCGAAAATGATGGCGCGAACAATGTCGACGGTCGATCTGTCATCATCAGTCACATTACCTCCAATATATTCGCGGCCTAAGTAAGTTGGCAGATGGAACTCAATGAAATGTGTTGTCACTTCAAATAATTAAATTTATACGAAATCAGTAAGCATCACATTTTATTATCGTTCAATTTCACTGTTACTCAACAGTCAATCTCCATAAGTATTGCTTTCATGAAAAATGGAAATATCAAAAACATCGCCTGAGAATAAAATACAAAAATGCTCTTTGTCTTACTATTTCAGATATTAAATTCCATTATCACAATTAGACATCTTGACTCTCTAAGTCAATGTCACCGAAAATCATAAAAAAACAAAAAAGATTGATGCAAAGCCATTTCTAGAAAACATCACCACTCAACAAAACGTTCTCAAATTAATAGGAGAGGCACCGTATGTGCTTAACAATTGAAAGGTCGGTCAATATTGATTCTTCTCTCAGCCAAAACTGACGCTCCGAAAATTCTCAGAGAAACTGCCCCCGCCTGTCGGCTGACGCATGTAACTAAAGCCAAATAAGGGTCACTCGAAGGTATGTGTGTAACATTTCTAGCACTTCCATTGGATTATAGGAGGAGCTTGAGACTGGTACTGTTTACCCACTGGCGTAATATGCAAACCTACACAGGGGCGAACAGCCCAAAGCGCCGACTTATTTGGAGTTGCCGGCAGACGATAATTTAATAAAAATAAATTAAACAAAATTAAAGAGTTTGATAAATGATTTTTATTCTAAAAAGAGGAAGTGGAATAATGGAATAATTTTAATATTTTGAAATAAGATATTGATATTTAAGTAATACAGTTTAGTTCTTTTTTAGAAAAATAAATAATATATCGTGCCGAATTAAGGAAAAAAAAAGAAACTTTAGCCAATAATTAAATATTAGTAGATTAGGGAAAATAATAATGAATTCTAAATTATAAGAATTTAGAACGAAATTGAAACGAGAAAATGGTATTTTTTTTTATTACATGCATGTTTCAAAGTTGAATAATTTATATTCAAAGGCATTTATACTAAGCAACATACTCAGATTTGAGTATTTTTTACTCAGTGTTGAAAATGTCGTTTTTAGAGTGTAAATAAAATTTCCCAAGGGACATAAATATAATGTCAAAATTAGGTAATATAATGACATTTTTAAAGTTTGTTACAATTTTGCTCTGAAGTTGACTCTAAGCTTTTTTAAAATATATATAAATTGTAATAAGACATAATTCCTAATCTAATGTTTATTTTCTGGGGGAGAGTCATCAATTTTAGTGATTAAAATATATTGGTTCTTCTCTCTCTTTTACTTTGCTTTTTTATCTAGCTAACTGTTCTATTTCGCACATAAATTTGAAAATATCGTTTCTAATCCATTGCGTAAAAAATATTATTTGTTGCTAGTTAATATATTATAAGCTTTGACACAATTCTGAATACTACATATTTTGTAATAACGATTACTGAAAATCTAACCATATATATCATGAGTAAAAAAAAAAAAGAAATACATAACTTTCTGAAAAAATTCAGGAATAACACGTAAGAAGAAAAACTTCTAGGATCAGAATAGTATTGAGTAAAATTTTACTATTCTTCATTCTTTTGTAAAACAACATGTACCCATAGCTCTTGGATAATAAATGTAAAGATTCGCAAGATTTCTTTAGAATAGTTTTGTGTTGAGATAGTACCGTTTTATAATAAATAGAGCATTATGCTCAAAACCTTTTTGTTTCTGTTGACACCTCATTATCTTAAATAAACTAGAAAAAATACATTTTACTACTATTGTTTCAAATATAATCCAAGATAAAGAATTTTTTTTCTAAATTGAAAAAGGGCCAGTAATCCTCGTTTAGCCATATTTACCGCCTTCTGACACCAAATTAGTCAGCAATTAAAAAGTACGCCTTTCTTTCTTTCTAACCGATGACCAGGTCCCTACTTTCCGAGTTGCTCCAACTAAACGGGTTTGATACTTGGTATCGGAGAGGGAGACCACCTAATCGCCGCGTCGCGGCAATAAATCTCACATATACCTAGATCTTCATCCTAACGGCGCGGCAGTGCCTACAAATTAGTTGTGAACTTTCTTAGTACGATACCTTAATTATTTTTTATCTTGTTGATTGATACCTGTGCTTTGGTATTCAAATTGATCTCGTAATATAGAACCTTGGTCAGATCACGAGACCTTCATCTGGCTAGGCACTCTAGATATATAATTCACTTGTATCTTGAAGGACTTTGCACCTATGACGAATTTTACATGCACCAAGTGCCATTAGCGCACTTGGCGGACATCGGATATCTCCAATACGAGGACCTGACCCTTTGATGTAGATTTCCAATACCGAAAGAGTCACTTGTCTGCCTGATCGCTGTCAAATATACAAGTTCACTTATTATATGACGAGAATTCGGCTAAGATTTTAGCTAATATTATTCGTAATCTGCAAAAAAATATTTGAGTTGCTGAATGCTAACTACTAATGATGTGAGCTGCAATGTGGGTTAAATGCATAATAATTGTAACAAAAAAACTGTTTTTTATTAATCTAAAATTAACTAATCCGATTAAGAAAAATTCAATTTTGGGGCCAACGTATTAGGGTTTTTTAATGCGTAAATAAATCCATAATTTTTTTTATTGTATTGTAATGAAATATCTACAGGGTCTATCTGTAAAATGCATGTTGCTTTACGGAGTGATAGAACGCGCTATAAGATAAAATTTCATCAAAGAATGTATGAGCAGAACGCAAGCGGTGAGAGGTTAAAGTTAATTTTCCACAGACGCAGTTAAATAATTAAACCAAGTATAGCAGTAAATACTTCAGAAAGCATTTTATTAACGGGTATGTAATTAATATATATGCTCAAAGAAATTACTCAAAAGATCTGCCAGCTGTAATACATCTAGTCACGGGTGGGCGAATTAGGGGATTAAATAATTAAGTGGAGGAATAAAATTTCGATGGCAATGGTAAACAACGAATATATTTCATTTACAGAATATTTCAATATTTTTTTGTTTCTTCGCTTTTGCAAATAGAATTAGTTAGATTTTTAATGATTCTAATTTTTGTTGGGTTAGTTACTGAATAGCAACGTTAATAAAGAAAATGCCTAGATTTTTTTCCTAGAAGATGGTGCAATTGATGCGTTTTATATCTTTATTTTTTGCAGAACGATATTATCTTTGAACAGTTACCGGTGAAATCGTTTAAAAATATATTAAAATCGCTTGAGAAAATCCCAAAAGAAAAAAGAAAAAGCACAAAAATGTAAGTTTACAACAAAAATTTCAACTGCACCAATAGTCCAGTCATTTTAGCACCTTTTTTTACAAATAGGGGAAAAAATTAGAACAAAGCTGGATTTTTGCATAGATGTTAATTAGGGTATGTAGTTTAATATACTAAAAGTCCCCATCGATCCGATGTGAGCTTTCGCCGCCAGGGGGCGCTAAAGAGCTTGAAAATCGGTTTTTTGTAAATATCTCACGAACAATGGCATTTAGAAAAAAAAAGTTCAATTACAAAGATCTAGATAATTTAATTTCCTACAAAAAGTGTCATTAACATTTTTTTGTCACACCAACCCTTCCCTGCTGAAAATTAAAATAATGTAAACGTGTTTAAAAAAAATGCGGAAGCACAGTCATAACGCGGTGAAGAGGCAGAACACATACGGAACAACTTCGGATCCTTCCCCCCCCCAACTCTCCCCCATTGTCTGTATGCCGTTTTCGCGCTTAAGGGTGTATTCGAAAAAACTCTTTTCCACCTTCAACAGCTCGAAATTTTCCGATACAATTTCAGGCACATTTATAAAAGTAGAAACATGAAACTTACTGAGGGGTTTCTTCAAGGGACGTATGAGGTGCCGTGTGATGTCTTTTTACGCTCAATTCATTAGAATTTGAGTTATTAACAATTACCTTGTCAGTATGACCCTTTCTTTCGATCCCAGATCTCTCGCTTGGGAAAAATCGGTTCGAAATGCCGTTTTTGATTGTTTTTTTTTTTTGCAATATTTTCTGCATTTATCAAAGAATCGACAATCACGGCACCTTGTGTACTTTCCAAATAAGAGATTTTGAAAGTTTGGTGTATTTGAGTGCAAAAATGAATTCAAAAATAAATCGGAAAATAAGCAGTTTGAATCGAAATACACCCTTAACCCATTCGTGCCCAGCATTTTTTGCGTAAATTTTATTTGGTTGGCACCACTATTTTTAGAAGATTTAAGTTTAGTTCAGTAATCACGAAAATGCGTCATTTAAATAAAATAATTATTGCTTTTCTTTTTTACCGGTGTCAAAAACAGTGCTGAATGCACCTTTTGAAGCGTCCCTAAAAAGGGACGCTAGGCACTAACGGGTTAAGCAACAGCAATTGCCCAATACCCTATCTCTCTTTGCATTTGTGGAAATGTACCACGTGCAGTTACCTTTCCAATATTTAACTTTCATTTGGTGCTCATTTCGCTAGTATGAAATCACCCTTATTTACTACCCCAACGAAGTATTTTTTATGAGATCAGCGCCGTACGAAAGAAGGGGGGGGGGCGAAGGGGCGGTCGCCACCGGCTCGGATATTTGGGGGCGACAAATTTATACTACCAACTAATTTTTGACCAGTCACATAAAAAAGTTGGGGACGCCAAATGGAAGCTTTGCCCCGGGCGCAGTTTTCTCTTCGCACGCCTATGTGTGAGGTTTAAGGAAGGGAATAGTTTTATTTTCAACGCATGTTATAGAAATTGTTAAATAGTTATGATAGTTTAAAATGGCTCTTTCTTAATTGCTGATTGTGAGCGAAAAATGGAGATTGACAAAATAGTATGTCTTGTATGCGGTGAGGATTACGTTTGAAAGATTATGTAAAAATAGGAAAAAAGGGACTGAAGTTCCTTGTGGCAACAAGTTCGGAAAGAGGTGACTATAAGTAGAAAATATTTGAAGAAACGGTTAAAAACAATAGTGAATGTACAGTTCTTTCAAAGTGTAGAAAAATTATACAGGAAAGAATTCTATTAAATCATACAATAAATCTATTGCAGAAAAACCATCAATGTCCGCACAAATTACTCCATTGAAGAAAAAATTGAGAAATAACAGTCCGTTGTTTGAATTTGAGGATAAATGTTTATGTTCTGATACATTAGAAGAAGCTTTTATATAAAAGGGAAAAAAAGCTCTAAAATATCGCAATTTTTTTTTTTTAATCTAATCATTAAAACAAGACACGTCTCATATCTATGCTTATGGAGAAATTTATAGAGAATGGTTTTGAAGCGAAACAAGTAGAAGATGATGCATACACACTATTTGTTAAAACAGCTATTGAAATAGAAAAGTCTGGTGTGCTTACTGCTGTTGTTGGCGTTGATGTTGACTTGCTCGTATTGTTGACTGCTTTAAAACTACATCCTGAGAACTGGTTCTGGCAAAATGCACCTAATTTGTCTCCAATTCCAGCTACCTTACAGTCCGCCCCAAAAAATATTATTGAATCAATTTTTTTTACTTGCTCCAAAGGATACGGAAAAGCATGTGGATGACGATAATTTGGATTGAAATGTTTTGATATTTGCATAAATTGCTGCAGAGTTTCATGTCATAATGCAAGTAAAATTTAATTTGAAGACTAGGACGATATTGACATATATCCTGCCCATTGCAAGGGAGGAGGGAAGCTCTACATCTGAATTCAATGATGATATTGAAAGGCAAACAAAAAATACTAAAAGCAGCACAAAAACGAAAGAAAGAAATACAGATAGTGACGAATCTGAATCGTGTGTAGAAATTGAAGTTGTGCAAAGAACTACTAAAGCAGTTAAACGACTGAAATTGGATTAAGCCAGTCACTATAAGTGGAATATACCTACGGGGGAAACCACAATAAAGAGAACGCGCTAAATGCTTTTCCTCAAGAGTAATGGGAAAATAAGCATAAATGTATATTATATATTCACTTTTTCCATTCAAAGGTGAGAATTTTAGATCTGTTTATATAATTTTTTTTAAAGTAGCAGCAGATTTTTCGAATTTTTATAATTTTACTTTCAAATATGTTCACTTTTCTATATTTTTGACAGGGAAGCGTTGGTGTGACAAATAAATGTTAATGACACTTTTTATAGGAAATTAAATTATCTACAACTTTGTAATTGAACTTTTTTTTCTAAATGCCATTGTTCATGAGATATTCACAAAAAAACAATTTTCCAGCTCTTTGGCGCTCCCTGGCGGCGAAAGCTCACATCGGATCGATGGGGACTTTTAGTATGTTAAACTACATACCCTAACTAGCACCTATGCAAAAATACAGCTTTGTTCTAATTTTTTCCCCTATTTTTGCTAAAATGACTGGGCTACAAAGTATTTTAACTCTCTTTACTTCATCAAAAATTGAGTTATTTTTTTTCTTCAATTAACGTTGAATCAACTTGAAAAGTCGCATTTGCCTTGTAATCTTATTTAAAAAATTGCCCACTGTCAAAAGCTTATGAACCCTGAAGACATTGTTCGTGTAAAAAATAAAAGTAAATTACTGATTCTATCGATTTTTCTCAAATGATTTATTATAGAAAGAAAGTTTAATTAACTTGATAAACCGAATAATAGAAATGGACATCGGATTAAAATAAACTATTTTGGATATTTTAATTCCAAAACTTTCTTCTATCTCATTTATGTTAATATTTCAAAATTCGCTATCAGAGTGCCAAAAATAAATGACCACCTATACCCATTCTAAAGATGCTAAAGGTATGGAAATCTGTGCATTAGTTCTTGAAATATGTCTATTACTGATATTGCAGAAAATTCAGTATAAAAGCTCCACCTTTTAGACAATTGACACCATAGCATATTCAACAATAATATTTATCGTGGCATACCTAAATCTGAAGTTTCATGAAAATTCGTGCAATTTTTTTTTTAGATTGTGCTATTTGGAGAATCGGGAAAATTTCAGCATAGCAACAGCACCTGTTGAGTGATTTACTCCGAAATGAAAATAAAATTATTTCATATCAAGTACCAATTAAACCTGAATTTTGATTGAAATATGTGGATTAGTTCTTGAATAAAGTTGTTGCGGAAATCGTAAAAAATGCAGTATAGCAGCGCCATCTGTTGAATGATTCACACCAAAAACTAATCAGCATCAACTAATATCAGGTACTACCTCAATATAAATTCCTTGCATTAGTTCTCAGTTTCCTCAATGCACTACATGGCCAAAGATGACCGTCCACTTGCGATTTTTGACATTTTGTTAAACAACTAGAAAAATACTTGAGTAATTATTCTGAATATCTTAGCGTGTGAATATACTAGTACAGGTCATACGTTTACGTAAAGATTTTTTCCTGAAATCTATAGGGAACCGTCAAGAAATTTAAAAAGAAAGAAGATCTTTTGGATGACCCTGTCAAAACTAATGTAGCAAAAGCTCTATAACATTAGATTATGATTAAGTGGCTTATTCTAATATACTGTGTTCTTTTTTATAGAGATAGCATGTATACTCGTAGAGAAATTTAGGTTTTCATTAAAACAGTTTTAAATTTTTCCAGAATTTTTGCTTATAATTTGGAGAATTCTTAGTAAAAAATAAAGTTCTTTTTTGAAAATATGACAAACAACATTGTACATAATACCCTGTCATCAGAGTTAAAAAATAATAGGTTTAGTAAATAATTTTTCTTTGCGCATGCGTTAACGATATCAAAATTTCATTTGCATATTGTGTTAGCTAAATGTATATACAACTTCTGTATATGTTTCACAAATATACCTTGAAAATTCTGTAAATGATCGTCTATAGAATCGACTAAAAATTCGTTATTCTTAAAATGAAGCAAAAAAAATCAGAAGTTTTATCCAAATATAGTAGTACGTGCCATATTATGTATTCTATATTGCCATTAATCAATGGATATATGGATACAATCCCTCATCTGTTTGCCTCGCTTTAGGAATAGTGGATTTTGAGCTGATTCTAAAGGTGATGATTTTCAGAATTTTCAAGCTATTTTTTGAAACTTTTACAGAAGTTGCTCTATACATTTAGCTAACATAATATGCAAATGAAATTTTGATACTGTTCACGCATGCGCAGTGAAAAATTATTTACTAAATCTACCCATTTTTCATGCAATTTTTATTACCTTTAAATCTGATGTCAGGGTAATGTGTACAATGTTGCTTTTCATATTTTCAGAAAAGAACTTTATTTTATATTAAGAACTCTGCAAACTATAAGTAAAAAAACTTGGAAAAAATTACAACTGTTTTTATAAAAACTTTAATTTCTCTACGAGTATACATGCTATCCACATAAAAATAAACACAGTATATTACAATAAGTCATTTAATCATAATCTAATGTTATAGAGCTTTTGTTACATTAGTTTTGACAGGGTTATCCAAAAGATCTTCGTTCTTTTTCAATTTGTTGACGGTCCCCTATAGAGTTTCGGAAAAAATCTTTACGGAAAGATATGGCCTGTACTATTATGTTTACACGTTTAGAGTTTCAGGGTAATTCCTCAAGTATTTTTCTAGATATTTAACAAAATGTCTAAAATCGCAAGTGGACGGTCATCTTTGGCAATATAGTGTATTTATGTCACCTACAGATAGACATCTTCTAAAAACATATCTTTTGATTTTTTACTGACCACAAAAACGTGTAAATCTGTGGAATTTCGGAATTGTTTATTTTTTTATCCAATACTTTTTTTTCGCAAAGAAACAAGAAAATAAAAATAAAAACTTTATTACAAAAATTGTTACTATCTTTTATACATTTTAATTTAGCGGCAAAAGGAAATCTTTGCAAAAAGAACATCCGTTACTAGAATTACTTGGAGAGTAATAAGAATTTATTTGTATCCTTGATGTATTTCATAAAACATTTTTTTAACTTAAAAAAAGCTCTTTCAATATGGGTAATATTTGCGGGTTTTACTATTTTTATGGAAATCGCGAAACTCCAAGATTATAAAAAGTAAAGAGAAACTGAAGCAAAACCCCTTACTGCGAATGTAAAAATTGTGAAAAAAAACCCTTTTTTCCCTACTTTGATTGAACTTGTGAATTACATAGAAGAAACCAGATTTTAAATAATATCGAAATAAGCAGAAAAATACTTCACTACCAAACTTAAAGGTATGAAAAAAATCATTTTTTCTACCTTCAATGAATTCGCGAAATGAATAGAAGAAACCAGATTTTAAGTGACGAAAAAAAACAGAAAATACTTTACTATAATGTACAGCGTATGAAAAAAGAGTATTTCATGGCTGTTATAATGACATACTTCATTTACAAATGTAAAATACCAAATACATTTCTGATTTATTTTTTTGATAGATCTTTTTAAGTTTTTCAGTTGCAAATTAGATTTTAAATTTGAAAAAAAAAATAGTTGTTTGTTTATTATGCAAAAAGGTAAACCCCGGCTTCCCAGATTGCAGAATGTAAGTAAAAACAGTATTCTTATTATTGTTGATGACTGTAGTATACATTTTTACTTTCGCTAATTTTTAGAATAAACACTAACATTACCAAAAATCAAATTTATGTCAATAGAGCTGTTATACATTCAAAAAAAAAACTTTTAGAGAAAGGGGTTCTCTCGTATTGGTTTCCATTAATTAACAGTTGGAAAAGTTGACAAATATCGCATTTTACGATATGCATTTTTGACTAAGATAATTACAGTGGTCTAACTAGATAGATACTTTGCATGTCATAAATTTGCAATTTATGGTTTTAATTATTCTTTGATGAATGTTTTATTTTCGTTATGGAATATTAGCATAAGAAAAATGTTAAGTTATTTATACTAAGGTGTAAATATATTTAAATGTAAATACAGTGGAATCCCTGTATTCTGAACACACTCTAATCAGAACACCGCGCTATTATGAATGCTATTTTTGATCCCCATTTTTACCTCACCTCTCTGTAAACTGAACATGTGATTGGCATCAGAATTCAGGAAATTCCCGCATCATGGAAATTCGGCAAAACTTATTGCAGAAGTATAAAAAAGTTTAACGAACTCAAATAAGTTTAGAATTTTGGAATAGAAAACGGGGAACAAGAACATAAACATTAATGTTCGGAAGATTCTTTGTTAAATGAGAATAATGAATCTTCCTGTCACTGGACTCCTACTTCGGATTTTTCAGAAAAGCAGAAAATTGCAGAATTAAAGGCATCGGAAGGACTGTTGACTTATTTCAAAATTTAACGTAATATCGAATTGAAAGTAATCAATGGTGAAGCTGCAGATGTAAATATCGACACTGTGGAAGAATAGAAAATAAAACTTGTAAAAGGCTCCCGTCGCGAAAGGGTTAAAAGTTTTACAATCACAAGTGATTTAAACTTCTCTCCGTATAATTTTACAGAGCATAATGGCAAATCTTTCTTTTGACATTTTTTTTAACTATGCAATTTTTGCTTCTTTTTGATTGGGTTTTGTTTGGAAGAGCTGTGAAAAACAGGTCAGTTTCATCAGCATTGAAAATGTTTTCTGTATCAAAATCCTTCGGTATGTTCAGAAGTTTTATTTTCTATTCTTTCACAGTGTCGATATTTACATCTGCAGCTTCACCATTGATTACTTTCAATTCGATATTACGTTAAATTTTGAAATAAGTCAACAGTCCTTCCGATGCCTTTAATTCTGCAATTTTCTGCTTTTCTGAAAAATCCGAAGTAGGAGTCCAGTGACAGGAAGATTCATTATAAGACGAAATTCGGAAAGAACGAATAAAGTCAGTTTCCATGATAACGAATTCTGATGTTAAACAAGATAGTTGGTATTACAGATATTTCTCGAGTTATGTAAAAATCATACGGATGGTTGCATGGATATTACGTTTCAGGCATAACTGCAAAAGTGCCAAAGTGAAAAAAGAAGGAGAGCTGACGTCTTCTGAATTTAAGGAAGCTGAATTGAAGACTCTACGCATGTTCAGAAAAAAGCATTTTTTCCCAAGAGCGATATAGACGATAGATTGCGTATATAGCGATATAGCAATAGATTGCGTACATTACAGACATGGAAATATGAAAAAGATATAATTCGAATACGCACCAAAATAACGTACAGAAAAGACAGTGAAGATTTCCTGAAACCTATAAACCTGCTAGCAAAGCATGAAGTTGTAAAACGGCTCCTTTATCATATTCATGTAAAACATTGTCACGCTGAATTACAGATCCTACTTAATTTATTGAGAGAGAAATACTGGATACTTAATGGTCGTAGAAATGGTAAAACAAGTGTTAGCACAGTGTGTTGTGTGCAAACGATTCAGTGGGAAAAGTTTATGGAGAGATACTACCGGAAAATAAAATAAAGGAGCTAACGTGTTTCAGATTTCGGGTGTAGACATGGCAGGTCATGAAGAAAATTCTTGAAGAAAATTCAAAAAAGTTGGATACTGATATTTTCCTGTGCAATATACAGAGCAGTGAATTTAGAGTTAGTGACCGCTGCTTCGACAGAGGCATTTTTAATGGGACTAAGACGATTTATAGCACGAAGAGGAAGATGTCCTGTCATTTATTCCGATAATGGCACAAACTTCACTGAATCAGCTAATTTATTGAGATGCCTAGACTGGTCACGAATACAAAAATACAGTTCTGTCAATGCTATTGATTGGAAATTTAATCCACCAACCGCAGCGTGGCGGAGCGGCTTTTGGGAAAGATTTATCAGAATAATGAAAGATCTCCTCAAAAAAGTATTAGGTTAAGCTTACCTCACCTATGAAGAAATGAACCCAATTTTGACAGATATAGAAAGTGTAATAAATGCAAAACCGTTAACATACCTTTCGGAAGACGCAACTGTGAAACCTATCTCCCCATCTATGTTTCTACAAAGTATAGAAGAATGCAATCTCCCAGACCTGGATATTGTGGAACGATTGGGGACGAGCGTCACGTATACGTGCTGCAAAAAGGCTTAAGAATCATCATTTATCCCCAACAGTAAAATTATACTATAAAATTTGCTTTATTTAATCGGAGCATTTTCCCGATTCAATAAGACACAAATTTCTATTTTTTAAAACCGGTGACAAATAATTATATAAATTTTGTAAAAGGCTCCCGTCGCGAAAGGGTTAAAAGTTTTGCAATCACAAGTGATTTAAACTTCTCTCCGTAAAACTTTTACAGAGCATAATGGCAAATCTTTCTTTTGACAATTTTTTTTTAACTATGCAATTTTTGCTTCTTTTTGATTGGGTTTTGTTTGGAAGAGCTGTGAAAAACAGGTCAGTTTCATCAGCATTGAAAATGTTTTCTGTATCAAAATCCTTCGGTATGTTCAGAATTTTTATTTTCTATTCTTCCACAGTGTCGATATTTACATCTGCAGCTTCACCATTGATTATATATTGATATTACGTTTGATATTACGTTGATTGATACTACCATTACTATTCATCATAGTCTTGGTCAGTAAAGATCGGATGTTTCCCTCCCACCATCTCCTGGCTGCTAGCTGTCCTGCCTTACATCCGCGAGTTGTCAGGTTTGCAAGATTTTTATCACCTTTGCACATACATCCATGATGAAGGACTGCTTAGTCTTCTCATCTCTAGAACTCGATTTCGTACAAATACTGACCAATTGTCATCTCTGGATATTCAAGCGAGTATTGTAGATGAATCGCACCAATAATACTTCTTAATCTTTTCCGAGAGCATCTGCAATAATTTTCACCAAACGAGCTCCCATAGTTTCCGCCAATAATTCCATTCTTGGTATCGTGACATTCTTCAAAGGTGCAACTCTTGATTTGGCTGCTATGAAAACTAAGTCGACTTGGCTTTCAATTTCCATTCTCAGGAATATAACTGTTGCGTAAGTATTTTTACTTCCGTCTGCAAATGTGTGAAGTGAACAAGCTTCTATGTTTCCTGGAGTCATTTTCATGTATCTTGGAATCTCCATATCTTTCATAACTGATAATTCTTTGAACCGCAGTAAACATTCTTTACGCAACTCACTAGTTGTCTCTTCATCTCGTTTGAAACCTAATTCCCAGGCTCTTTGCAACATTATTTTCGGATAAATCATGACTGGTGCCGTAAAACCTAATGGATCAAATATTTATGCACAGCTGATAACATACTCCGTTTAGTGATCTTTTCTATGTCGAAATCTTGTAGCCAACTTAAATTGATCTTTAACATGTCGGAATCCTTCTTCCAAATGAGACCTAAAACGTTGGTTTCATTCGTGTTTCGCGCTTCTTGGCGATCACCTGTGTACTCCCACTGTCTTAGATCAAAACTAACTTTCACCATAAGCGTCTTAGCAATTTCGATGAAATTTTTCAGTTCTTCTTCGCTGTTTACACTGGTTACGACATTATCCACATAAAAACTATGCAACAGTCTGTCTTTAAAACTTTCAGCAAAATCTGGAGTCCTTCGGATGTGATATTCGATGACTGATGAAAGAAGAAATGGACTGCATTTCACACTAAATACAACTCGGGTATGCCTGAAGATCATTAATTTCTTTTCTTTTAAGTCCTTCCACCATACAAAACGTAGAAAACTTCGATCTTTTTCACAAATGCTGATTTGTAAAAAAGCTTTCTTAATATCTACAATTAAACCGAGTTTTCTTTCTCGAAAGCGTAGAAGAACATCTGGAATTAGTTCAGTCAAGTTTGGTCCATATTGCAGGCATTGATACAGAGATGAATGATTCGCTAATCTTGCTGACGCGTCAAATACTCCGACGAATCGGAATTGTGGTACTACTCTCTTTTATGATGCGGCACATAATTACTGTACAATTTCGTTTCGCAAGAAGGAACTTCTTGTATAATTCCTTCGTTCATCCAATCCTTAAAGACATTTTTGTATTGTTGAAACATTTCCTTGGCGATTAACTTGGAGGTGGTGTTTTCTAAACGTTTCATCGCCAAATTAAAGTTATCTGTAAGTGTTGCTGTGTCATCGACCCAAGGAAGGCAAACTTCGTAACGCTTTTCATCGTTTACCTGTACTGTTTCTAAGAAATTTTCCTTAGTTTAGCGATCTATCTCTTCTTTTGACTTATTCTCTATAGGATCTGTAATTCCGATTAAATCAAGCCTCCATATATTTGAAATATCTGCTTCTTTCACAAACATCGATGTTACTGTCATCGCCAAGTTTTCGGATGAACATGCCTTTTCACATGGTACTTTTCCCATTAATGTCCATCCAAGAAACGTTTTCACTACAACTAAACCAAAAACAATATTTTTCTTTCTCCAATTAACATTTTCCCCATAATATCAGCTCCGATTAAAACTTCCATGTCACCACAACATTGACTCACATCGCTTAACATGATGCCACTTTCCTTTAATTATTCTAACCATGGCCCCTGTGTAACAGGTTGAATATCTCCGCATATGATAACTTGATCCGGTACTTCGAAATTGCACCGGAAATTTTCGCTCAAATCTCTCATTCTTATTTTGTAACAGTTGTTTTGGCATTCTTGAGTGGTAATAACGCCAAACAAAGAATGGATAATCTCTTCTTGCCGAATAGGATTGTAATTCATTTCTTCCGCTACACGTTTTAGTATATACGATTTTTGTGATGCTGAAAATAGTAACATACGAACAATTTTTTGTTTACATCCTGAAACTAGCTTCACCTTCAAGGTCTGCAAGAATACCTTGGCGCTTTTCATACTAACATTTGTCATGTTCAATTCATCTTTTTTTCTCCTTCTTGAGTATCTTTACGGGACGATTTACGTTGATCGCACAGTAATGGCACATGACGCGTATTACAAATAATGCATTTTACCATCACGTGGCATGTTCTGGTACTAAACATACGAAACAGCATCTCTTCTCCTTGGCGTTTTTTTCTATTTCTGTCAGGCTTAATTTTCTAGCAGAAAAGCATTCCGAACTTGCATGTTTTCCCTGGCAAAAAATGTCGGCTCCTCTTTTCTCTGTTACACTGTTAAAAATCTGCTGCATTTTGTTGCAAGGCACTCCCCTGCTTGTATAGAAAACGGTTACTTGGCTGTGAAATGGAGCTTTCTCAATGGCAGGAATAGAGATATTATATACACGCGGTGGAGTGCGTTGCAACAAAATGCAGCAGACTTTTAACAGTGTACGGAAGAGGTAGACAACAGACCTGCCGCTGTCGAAGTTTTGTTAGTTTTATTTACAAAATTAATGTGATTCTTTTTGGCGACATATTTACGATCTTCATTCTTATCTAAACCAAAACCAGCTACTGCAAGTGACATCCTCTCTTCACCTTATACTTCAGTTCTCAAAAACTGCATAAGACTATTTCATCTGTCCTGCGCCTCCGTTTTCTCAGTTGATATGTTCGAACGATCCCATGCCTTTAGAAATTCTGCTGGGAAACAGTATTCTACTAGTGGATATAATATCGATGCGCACTTGTCAGTTGTATCACCTAAGGTATCTAAAGCCCGTAAATATGATTCCAAGTTATCATATAAGGATGTCAACGAGAATTTTCCCTTCGTTTGTACTGATATTATCAATTTGAGTAATTCTCGCACATAGATTTCTACTAATGTATCTTATCGCCCAAAACGGGTTTTTAAACTCTCAATTGCTTTGGCGTAGTCATCACCACTTGGCGGAAAACTCTCTACCACTTCTCTTGCACGGGAGCCGGCAATTGTTGCTTGCACGAGTTACTGAAATTTATCTTCTGGCGCAATTTCTGAATCTTCATCAATTTGTCTAAATTGACACCAAAACGGTAACCAGTCTATGATTTCATCGCCAAACTTTCTGAACTCTGATTTTGGTAATGTAAACTTCCTTCTCATTGTATAAGTATCGATAACTGGATTAAGAATTTCACTTTGACTGTTTACTGGTAATTGAAGTTTCGCCAATTCTAATTCATCTGCCAATTTTAACTTTTCGCATTCAATCCTTGCTTGTAATTCCGCACTCAATGCTTTAACTTCTTTCTTTGCTTGTAATTCCATATTCAGTGCTTCAGATTTTTTCCTTGCTTGCACTTTGAGTTTTTCTTTTACCTTTCTTTCTGAAACGGCATTTTCTAACACGTTTTATTCAAATTCTGGACCATTTTTATATTCCTTACTATTCAAAATTAGATCCTCAAGCGTCGCAATTTTAGCCGTTAATGATACTTTCTCACCAAATTGCTCAGCCAAAAAGATTAAATCTTCTCTTTTAAAACCTTTAACCGATTTAAACATCTTGGAAATCTTTATTTCATTTAAACTTTATTAACACTTTTAAAATAAATATGATACATATCTTTGTTTAAACTCGGTCCTGTCGCGGACGCCACTAATTTATGTATGTACAATTTACTATACGTAACACGATAGTAATTGTTATCGACTTTAATTTTAAGATTAAATATCATTTACTTTAACTTTAAATTTTTATAGAAAAGAATACTCACAATTAGTACATTTGCGCACTGCTGAAATAAGATCACAACACCTGCGCCGAGTTATACACTAAATCTTAACAATAAAGACGCATATAATACAAGCTACCAGCATTTTTAATTTTCTAACTTCGAATACAAGAAAAAAGGCTGTTGCCACAAAATACATCAAAACTTGGTTTTTCTCAATTTCTTTTTAACACTAGACAATCACATACAAACCCGCAAATAAAACAAAATGTTAAAATGTCAATTTAACTCGATTTTTTTTCTCTTTTTCTTTTTTAACTGTTCATTGCTGATCGCGTGATTTTGCAAAAATAATGAATAAATAATGCTGATTTCCTAACAAGGGTTATAACTCTTGTGAATAATAATTTTATGGAATGATCTGGAAAAATTACGATCATAAATTATTTAGATCACTTTAAATTTATATCGAATATGATGGAACAATAATTATCGTTAGTCATTTTTTATTTTTAATTCGTTTGATGCAGCTATTAAAAAAACGAAAAGGTTCATTCTTTTTAAAATCTTTTTTTATTTATGCCAGCGTAAATGAAAATAAAATTTATGATATTTAATAAACATGTTCAAATGTTTTTGACCATGCGAAGTAAAATTACCTTTTTTTTAAGAATATAAACCCTATGCGTACTTTGAATGTATGAAGGAAAAAGTAAATGTTTTTAGAATAATGTACAATGTTTCATTATATATGCATAACTGGCATGAGTAATTTTTTCACTCCATGTACATTAGTAAAAGAAATAGATAATAATAATTAATAATGAAATTAATAATAAGTTTTCATTATTACAACATGAAAAAGTTAGTATGCATTTTAAATGTTTTTTCTTTGGTGCGTTGTAAATGTAAAACTGTCTTTCATAGAATCAAATAAAATATCTAATACTTCTAGCAATACTTACTAAACAAAAACGTTTTGAAGCAACAAAAACATTGGAAACAATGAATTTTCTATTTTTTTTAAAAAGATATTCACATAACCAATTAGTAAATTCCCCTTTTTTGCCACTTTATTCATGTTGCATTGCAAATTAAATAACACTCCATTAAAGCACACAAAGAGCAAATACTTTCTTTTTATGTAATTAAGAATGCATTTAGTTAATTATTGTTTTGTAGAAGTAAGAACAAATTATTTCTTCTATATTTTTTTCACCGCTAGTTTATTTACTTTTATTAAAAATTTATATGTCATTGAATAATTCCAATAATTATTTAATAATAATCGTATATAAATTAACTACATTTATCTTTTTTAATCGAAGTAATTCCAAAACCAACTTATTAATGGAAACAATAATCTTATTAATTATTTTTAATACCAAATAAGATCTAGATATTCCTTTGTTATTCCATTATTTTTATACAACACTCTAGCACCGAGTGAGTTGCAAAGAATACATAAACGAAATTCATGCATTTTATCAAAACTAGCCGTTGGATGCCACTATAATACTTACCCATCATGGATATGCATAGTATAAAATAAAAATATGTTTAGACTATTTATAAAATACATTTCAATTCCAAAATAAATTTTAAACGTGTTTTTAAATATTTTAAAAAGATTCATTCATATAAATAATCATATAAATTTTTACACTTAAAAATTGAGATTAATTCTGTTCTGTTATTCCGCATTGAAAACCAATGTTTCGAAAGTTCGAAAAATTGTTCCGAATGACTAAGCATACTGAAATTAAATAGTCTTTGTTGCACTATTACGTTCTTTGTATATATCAAAATTCAAGTGTTTAACTCAATATGTTCAATAGATAAATCCATAGTGTTTAAAACCGTGGCTTGATGAACTCATAAAATTTGAATGCTCTATTATTGAATTGCATAAAAGAAAAATCCTTATAAATCCAAAATTATTTAATTTATAGATCCATTAAATTTATAAATAATTTAATAATCAAAATAATTAACCATTTACTGCATCAGATTGCGCGTTTTATTTTCAATTAAAATATATCTTTGAATTTAAATTAGAAGGAAATACAGGGTCATGCGAATCGAAGAGTGTAGAAAATATAATTACAAAATCTCGGCAACTATTTATCCGATTGACTTCATTCTTTATGCAAAATTTAAGATACTTTTTTTATTTTATATATATTTCTTAAAATAAACAATTTCGAAAAATTTTATATACCTTAATCAAAACAAATATTGCGAGAGTCCGAAAACCATTCTGAGTAATCAAGGTTATTGATACGTAATAGGCTTCTTTCCATTATTAAATACTAAAGAAATATCAAATTTCAAGTCTCTATCTCAATTAGCTCAATATCTAGAAAGTTTACAGGCACACACACAAACGGGCAGCACTTTTTTATTAAAATATGTTTTTCGGAATCTACAGTGTCTGAAACGTCTATATACAACATTTTTTCTTTTTTAACGATTACAATACTTACCCTATATTACACATGACGGGTAAGTAAAAATATTAAGCAGAAAGTATTCCTTTCTGGTTTCTTTTTATTCTTCTTTCAGTTTAAAGATGGAAAATTATTATTAATGAATTTGAAAAATTTTAATTATGTTTGCCGTTTTCAAGCATACAAATGTATGATAAAATCATCTTATTTTGCCTTTCAATTATCCTTTCAGTTATGTCAGATTAAATATCAAGATTAAAATTTTAACATAATTAATGTTTGAATGAAAGTTAAAATTAAAATCATAAAGTATCAATTGACAATTATTTTTTTAATGAATTAAATATTAGAATACATGTCACTTGTGGATTTGAGAAAAATTTCTTCTTACTTTTAAATTAACTTCAATAATGAATTTGAAAAATTTTAATTATGTTTGCCGTTTTCAAGCATACAAATGTATGATAAAATCATCTTATTTTGCCTTTCAATTATCCTTTCAGTTATGTCAGATTAAATATCAAGATTAAAATTTTAACATAATAATTGTTTGAATGAAAGTTAAAATTAAAATCATAAAGTATCAATTGACAATTATTTTTTTAATGAATTAAATATTAGTATATATGTCACTTGTGGATTTGAGAAAAATTTCTTCTTACTTTTAAATTAACTTCATGTGGTAATGTGACCCTATCGTAATATCTTTTTAAACAGAAACTACTTTTTCTTAATTAAAATTATGCAATAAATATTGTATTAGCTGCAATTAAAATTCCCACTTCTACCTATCTATCTACAGGGTGTACAGCAAATAAGACCCCGATTTTAAAAGTAAATTTCTCAAAAACAAAAATCGATAGGATTATGAGGTAAAAGGTTTATTTTATTAGGCAAGCTATAAAAATCTTATACAGAAGTTTCGAACAGTGAATATTTTGAAATGATTGCAAAGAATATTTGACTTGACATTTTTCTTGTCTTAGATTGCTTACAGAAAACTAGTTTTTCGGATTAGAGTTCTATATTTTAACAATTTTTGAAATAAAATTTTTGAAATTTTGGAATTTCAAAAATTTAATTCGAAAAATCGTTAAAAAAAGCATTGTACGCCGAAAAACTTGTTTTCTGCAAGTCATCCAAAACAAGAAAAAATTCAAGTCAAGTATTCTTTGCAATCAGAACACAACCTTTTCAAAATAATCACCGTTCGAAACTTCTATATAAGATTTTAACAGCTTACCTAATAAACAAACCGTTTGCCGCATAATTCTATTGATCTTAGTTTTTGAGAAATTTAATTTTGAAATCGGGGTCTTTTTTGCTGGACACCCTGTATATACATGAATATATGTCAATTGCAAAGGGCATTTTACAAGTGATGAAAGAACATTTCCTTTTCATCTAACTTTCTTGTAAATAGAAATCCATTCAGCCTTCTTATCGGGATTCCTATTGATTACTTTCACTAAAAGTTACTTCACTTCACTGTTAAAAGTGAAGGTGACAAACCGGTGCCATTTGGAACGCTAGGGTGCCATAGGGGCTTCGATATGTGGCTGCAGTGCTGACAGGACTCTTACTGGGTGATTGGAGCTAAATAAGGTGCCATACACTTCGTATTGGCAGCAATGTGGCACCTCATCGGTTGACTAAAACCACGCGCATGCGCTGTGACGTGTGTCTTTCTGTTTTCTGTGACGGCAAATAAAATCTATGACTATGAGTGAATAAAGGTGAGCTCGATGGCCGAGCGGTTAGAACGCTGAGCTTGTAATCAGACGTTGTGAGTTCGAATCCTTCGACGGCCAAAAGCCGGTTTATATATTTGTTATTTTTTTATTATTGGACACTGTGGATTAAGGGTGCCATCTTTTCACCCTAATTGAAGGTGTCATTCTGGCTCCTTTAGGGATATCACCAGTGAGACAAGCCTTTCATCCCTAAAAGGTGCAATGTGTCACCATTAGTTTTAACAGTGTTGTATCCTTAGAAATGCTGTGGAACGGAATTGCCTGTTCGTATATGGATCCTTTAGTTTAAAAATCTCTTGAAAACAAGCTTCATTTCATCTAAAAAGGTACTCTAAGGTTTTATTTAAGTTTCAATAAATCTGAATTTTAGGGGTCCGTATCATATATTATGCACTTTTTCTGGTCCGCATTTTAGATACATTCGTATTTATGTATGTACGTAACACCTATATTCGTCGTTCAGTCCGTCTGTCCGTCCGAATATAACAGAACAAAAACTTTGCAACCAATCTAATTGAAATTTAAAATGTATAAATGTTGCAAAAATTTTTCAATTCTCATTTTATAAAAATCAAATATATAGTGTATTACAGGAACAATAAAAATTATTCCGTTACATTACATTCAATGGAAAAGAATAGTTTCAAGTGCATTTTAATAGTGCTACACTCTTTCGAACATTAAAAAAATTGACATAAATCTATGAAATATGTTCTAAAACATACATTCTGTACAATATGTGGTGCAAAGAATATTTATTATTGATTTAAAGGACCACACAAACATATTCCATTTAATAATAGTTTAGAGGAAAGCATTATTTGGGCCGCGTTTTAAATATATTAAACTATTACACATTTTATGAAATTGATATGCGTTGCTGAGGTTTACTACAAGTTATTTTCTACAATAGAAATCAGGGACACACAAAAGATTTCGGATACTATACTGTAATCCGAAGTACAGTATACTGTTACACCAAAATCTGAATATTTCTTAAAAGTTCATTATAGTACGAAAACACCTCATTTGCCACACTTGACTGCAATTTGCGACTTGTTAAGCATTAAAATCACGTAATAAGTATTGCGCTAGCTACAGTTAAAATTTACATTTCTTTAACGGTATATACACTATATTGCCATTGATTATGGGACACTTGCAATTTTAGACATTTTACTAAATATCTAGAAAAATACATGAGGAATCATCTCGAAACTCTTAGTGTATAAATATAATAGTATAAGTCATACATCTCCGTGAAGATTTTTTCCCGAAACTCCAAAGGGGACCGTCAACAAATTAAAAAAGAATGAATATCTTTTGAATAACCCTGTCAAAACTAATGTAGCAAAAGCGCTCAAACTCTAGATTGTGATTAAATGCCTTATTGTAATAAGCCTTGTTCATTTTTATGCAAATAGCATGCATACTCGCAGAGTAATTAAGGTTTTTATAAAAACTAGCTGCACCCGTCGAAACTCGACGGAAAAGAATATATATTAGGTATGATATATATCAATCTTATATAGACAGTAAAATACTGAGCGAAATAAACAATTGCCACCTCTTAAAATAGGGATAACATAGCTTTTCATGATCAAGATGCACAAACTTCAGAAAATAAAAAATAAGAAAAACAACTCATAAATTATTATGTTGTACTTAACTTCAGCTACAAATCTTTTTTTAATGCAGTTTCTAAGCCTTAAATATTATTTAATTGCCAAATTATTTAGGAAGATAATATTATACCCCGGAAGACGAATTCAAAAATATCTGCATAGTTTATTTTTTCTCCGTTTAAATATCGCTTGATAACAGTACAATAATTATAATATCAATGAAACATTTTATAATAGAAACAGGGACTTACTAAACTGCCTAACCAACCCACTACATATTTACAGCACTTGCAATAAATTTAGTTTATTTATTGGTTTGTATCCTCCATGAACTTGTAAAAATTAATTTTATTGTTATGGAAAAAAAAAAAAAAAAAAAAAAGACGATACCTTTTATTAAAAAGAATAAAATTTTTGTATTTGTTTCTGAAATGCAGAATTTTTTAAATTTTATTTTAAACAATAACTTAATACAATTAAATGATTTTAATTATTTTTTGATATTATGTAAGATAGAAATATAATAATACCGGCATATCGCAGATTTTATTCTTTTTTTTTTTCTAATATGACATCATTTACACCTTCAGAAATATTCATCTTTTCTTAAATAAAAGCGTGATTTATGCAGTTACTTAAGAATTCTTTAGTTTCATAAAATATTCATTATAATTAAATAGCAATGGCGCAGTTTATAGAAATATTTTCATGTGTGCACACCACGGACCTTTAAATTAATAGAAGTTCACTTTATTTAGATGCAGGAATTAAAGTCAGTGAATATGACATCATCACTGACACAGCTATAACAATGTATATTATATTCATCGAATAAATTTACCTGGTTTCTGTATGACGACATTTTCTCCATCGACAAAATTTCACGTTAGATATTTTATTAAAGTTTATCTATTGTTATTTTACTTACATTATATTTAATATTATTACTCAGTAAATAATCTATGTATTGCAGGGAATAACTATGTGCAATCATTTTATTCTGATTAAATTTTACGAAAACCTTTATTTATTTATTTATTATTATTTTATTTATTTATTTATTATTTTATTTTATTTTTTTGTTGAAATGCGATTATACATTCACCGTTGAGATCAAGCTCCTGACTGGAGGAAGATAATGAAAGAAAATAAATTTTGAGAAAAGCTTAAACTGTTGCCACTGTTTTGAAGAAATGTCATGAAAAAGCTTTTAAAATTAAAAATAAAATATAAAAATTGAAATAAATAAAAATTAGCCAGTATGGGCACATCTACACATAAACAGCTTTCATTAAAAGAAATAATTATCAAAATCGGGCCAGTAGAAAGCTCAGGGCTGATGACCAAAAAAGCAGCCAGATGTTTTAAATATATAGATGATCCCAAATTTTTCCAAGTTTTTTCCTTATAATTTTCAGAGTTCTTAATAAAAAATATTATTTTTTTCAGAAAATATGACAAACAACATTGCACACAGTACCCTGTAATCAGAATTAAAAAATAATGAAAATTGTATAAAAAATGAGTTGGTTTACTAAATAATTTTTTACTGCGCATGCGTCAACGATATCAAAATTTCATTTGCATATTATGTTAGCTAAATATATAGAGCAACTTTTGTGAAAGTCACAAAATCATAACTTGAAAATTCTGACAATAATCGTCAATTGAATAAGTCGAAAATCCGTTATTCTCAAAATGAAGCAAAGACAAGAGGGGTTGTATCCATATATTCATTGATTAGTGTCAATATAGAATACACAATATGGGATGTACTACTGCATTTGGATAAAATCCCTCATTTTTTTGCTTCATTTTGGAAACAACGGATTTTGTCCTTTTTCTATAAACGATTACTTTCAGAATTTTCAAGCTATGATTTTGAGACTTTTAGAAAAGTTGCTCTATACATTTAACTAACATAATATGTAAATGAAATTTTGATATCTTTGACGCATGCGCAGTAAAAAATTATATAGTAAACCTACTCATTTTTCATACAGTTTTTATTATTTTTTAATTCTGATTACAGGGTACTGTGTGCAATGTTGTTTGTCATATTTTCTGAAAAATATATTATTTTATATTAAGAACTCTGAAAATTATAATGGAAAAACTTGGAAAAATTTGGGACCATTTTTATAAAAACCTTAATTACTCTGCGAGTGTGCATGCTATTTGCATAAAAATGAACACAGTGTATTACAATAAGGCTTTCAATCATAATCTAGAATTTGAGCGCTTTTGCTACATTAGTTTTGACAGGGTTATTCAAAAGATATTCATTCTTTTTTAATCTGTTGACGGTCCCCTATGGCGTTTCGGTAAAAAATTTTCACGGAGATGTATGACGTATACCATTATATTTACACACTAAGAGTTTCGAGATGATTGCTCATGTATTTTTCTAGATATTTAATAAAATGTCTGAAATCGCAAGTGTCCCATAATCAATAGCAATATAGTGTATATATATATATATATATATATATATATATATATATATATATATATATATATCCAATAACGGTACTTTACAAATGATGAAAAGGTCTAATTTGCAGGATACCCTGTATATGAATATATGTCAAATGTAAAAGGCATTTAACAAGTGATGAAAGGACATTTCCTTTTCATCTAACTTACTTGTAAACAGAAATCAAGTTAGCCCTCTTATCGGGATTCCTATTGATTACCTTCACAAAATGTTAGTTCACTTGTATCCTTAGAAATGCTGTGAAATGGAATTGCCTGTTCGTATATGGATCCTTTAGTTTAAAAATCTCTTGAAAACAAGCTTCATTTCACCTGAAAAGGTACTCTAAGGCTTTATTTAAGTTTCCATAAATCTGAATTTTAAAGGTTCGTACCATATATTATGTACTTTTTCGGGTACGCTATTTAGTTGCGTTCGTATTTATATAAGTATGTAACACATATATTCGTCGTTCTGTCCATCTGTTCGTCTGTCCGTCCGTATATAACTGAGCAAAAACTTTCCAACCGATCTAATTGAAATTTAAAATGTATAAACATTGCACAATTGTTTCATTTTTAATTTTATAAAAATCAAATATATAGCTCAATTACTGGGGCAATCAAAAGTATTCCATTACATAATATCCAATTAAAAAAAAAGAATTTCAAGTGCATTTGAATAATGCTACACTCTATCGAACATAAAAAAAATGTTATGAATCCATTAAGTATGTTCTAAAATATATATTCTTTACAATCTGTGGTGCAAAGAATAATTATTATTGATTTAAAGGACCACACAAAAATATTCCATTTGATAATAGTTTAGAGGAAAGCATTATTTGGGCCGCGTTTTAAATATGTTAAACTATTACACATTTTATAAAATTGATATGCGTTGCTGACGTTTACTACAAGTTATTTTCAATAACAGAAATCAGGGACACGCAAAAAATTTCGGATATTATACTGTAATGCTAAGTACCATATACTGTTACATCAAAATCTGAATACTTCTTAAAAGTTCGTTATAGTATGTACGCACCTCATTTGCCACGCTTGACATGAAATTTACGACTTGTTACGCATTAAAATCATGTAATAAATCTTGTGCTAGCTACAATTAAAATTTACACTTCTTTCAATATACATATATATATAATTATATACAGGGTGTCTCTAAACACATGGCACATACGCTAGGGGATGATAGAACACATCAAGACGAGTAGTAGTAAATAAGAAACCAAGGGTCCTAAACGATTACCAAAGGAAATATCCGGCATTAAAGTTTGGCGCCCAAAATTTCAAATAAACATAAAAAACTGAAAAATTGGTCGATTGATTTGCGGTTTTCACTAAAACTATTCTTTATGACGGTATTTTCTTGAAAATAAATTATAAAGATAGATTTCGAAAAATGCCGATAGAGTGCGCCTTAAACTTTGGATTAACGAACAAGTATTTTTTGCAGTTATTTTCTGCATTTCATTAATGGTTTGGTAAGCTTAGACTTAAATTTTGAGCTTTAAATATGAATAGTTAGGAATGGTTAAGTAGCACAAACTGAACTGTGTTCAGTGGGTTCAAATTTCAAATGATTATAAAAAATGGAAAAATTGGTCGATTGATTTGCGGTTTTCACTAAAACTATTCTTTATGTCGTTATTTTCTTGAAAATAAATTATAAAGAAAAATTACAAAAAATGCCGATAGATGGCGTTTAGGCATTGGATTAACGAACAACTATTTTTTGCCGTTATTTTTTGCATCTCATTAAATGGTTTTGTAGGCTTAGATTTAAACTTAAATTTTGAGCTCAAAATCTGAATAGTTGGGAATGGTTAAGTAGCACAAACTGTACTGTGTTCAGAGGGTTTAAATTTCAAACGATTATAAAAACCAGAAAAATTAGTCGATTCATTTGCGGTTTTTGCTAAAACTACTATTTAAATCAGTGTTTTCTCGAAAATAAATTTTAAAGATAAATTTCACAAAATGCCGATAGAGGGCGCCTTAGACATTGGAGTAGCGTACAACTATTTTTAACCGTTATTTTTTAAAATTTCATTAAAAGCTTTCAAATGCTTAGATATAAATTTTGAGATCAAATTCTGAATCGCTGCGAGTGTTTAAATAGCGCAAAAGTGAGCTGTGTTCCAGGGGGAGGGGGTTAAATTTCAACTCCTAAACACACTTCAGTTTGCGTTTCTTAACCCTTCTCAATAGGGTGGAGCGAAAAAAATTTTTTTTTGAAAATCAAAAACGGGTAGGTGCCAAAAGTTGCCTTTATACTAGTACATCAACTGCGTGAAATTTTACCGCTGAAAAAAAATGGCTTGAGTCTGCGCTTTTGCTCCAAAAATCGAAATTTTGGGTAAAATTTGTCATTTTTTGACATTTTTTCAAAAAAATTAAAAAATTTCTACAGAGCTTGTTAGTATTTAAAAGTGTTGCTTAGACCTTTATATTTATCTGCTTAACATATTTAAACTATAAAACAATATGTTTATTCCCTATAGCTGGAGCAAAACAGGCAACTTTTAGTAAGAAAACAGCATTACCACTCTACTGGGTTGGTTGGTTGGTTGGTTGATTTTTGTCGTCCGATTATCTACGCTAGGGATATAGGACCAGGGGGAGTGCCCTCCGTGGGGGTCTTTCTAAGGGAACCTAACCCGTATTTACGCAAGGTTCAAAGAAAACCACGGAAAACTCCGAACGGTTAGGCCGACAGCCGCGATTGGGTTCGAACCCAGCACATGCCGTCTACCAGTTGAGAGGTCCGAACCTCTCGGCCACTGGTGGGGCCAC
Source organism: Maratus speculifer (assembly GCA_964019185.1). Lineage (NCBI taxonomy): Eukaryota > Metazoa > Arthropoda > Arachnida > Araneae > Salticidae > Maratus > Maratus speculifer. The sequence goes on along the minus strand of OZ025294.1, from coordinate 159,112,325 downwards.
CACTCTACTGGGACATACAACGAATTGTTGTTTTTAATGCAGCTCTTGTTTTCAAAACTACCTTGGATATGCGTCGTGGAGATGGCTATATTTCCTATACCACCTGGCCCAACTATTTGATCATCTTAGTACAGTGTTTCATTTATACATTGATTTGTGATTTTCATTATAAAATTTGGCATGTTTTCGATGCTCCACCTTGTTCATCTGTTCTTTGCATTCCACATGCTGCTGTAACTATCTTCAGGTATATTTTTACAGTTTATACAAAAAAATGACAAGCAGAGTAATGCACGGGAATCTATTAAAGGGATCTATTCGGCCATCTATTATATTTATCAAACTTACATTCAGTTGATGAATAGTGATTGGAAGTTCTGTTACCACAACATTTTTTCAGTCAATTGTATTTTTTTTACGTAATGATTTGCTTCAAAGATGATTTCAGATATTTCAACTATAAGTATGCCATCATTTATTCTACTTTTGCATTTTTTATATGTTGAGGAGCGAGCTGTTTAATGTGATGGTTATCGTCAGCGAGAATTGCAATGAAAATTTGTTCTCCATGTGTAAAGCAACCGCTGTTGTAAATAACTTTTTTTGCATTAGTTTTATGCCGTTTTCTAAGTGTTTTCGTATCCAGTTAATTTCCTATTAACTTTTAGATCCCCTTTTTATGAGTGGACAACATTTGATGGTGAAAAGTCCTAGGCATAAACTTATAATGCATTGTACTTTATGAGGGAATGGATGGATATCGACTATAAGTGCTCATTTAAAATTAGGAGAATTTTATTTGTCACTGTGAACAATTTTGCATGGGGGAAGCTTAGAATTGTCTATGATATTGAATCATTCGCTACTTCAACTCCAGTGAATTTCCTCTGCGTCAATTATTACAGAAGTCGATATAAAACGTTCTAAGCTACATGGATTCACTGGATCAATAAGGAAAATCTTTGTCTACGTAATATTCACTTCTTATTGCAAATTTTTTTTTTATAAAATAGCGAAATTATTTTCTCAAATTGAAAAAAAGATACTCAGAACAGATTAGAAATTTCTGTTGTAGATTGCAAAGCTAATTCTTAAGGAAAGCTATTTCTCAGAAAGAATGGGGAATAGAAATTTAGAAAACATCTCACAGAAAAGACAGCTCATAAAATTTTTAAAATTTTCCTCTTTATATAAGCACAGATTGGCAATCAGCGTTTATATGTTCACTCACAAAATGTATAATCCAAGTTTCTACCGCGGGATGTTTTATACCAAATGTACTTAAATAACAGATCTAAAATCTTATAAAAATTACTAGACTACGGAACAACACAGGAAACGACATAAAGCATACTAAAACTTCTTTAGAAATATTGTTGTTTTTTAACAAGTAGTTTTTGCAAATTTTGTTTGCAATCCTCTGTGACAATCGTTATAGTATTTAACAGCTAGCTTCTCAGCATATATTCAATGTAACAGGTTCAATAAATGATGACATACTAGAAATTATATTCATACAATCAATTTTTAGGCAAATCATTGCATATAAAATGTAATTGATTGAAAGAATGCTGTGATGACAAAACTTCCAATCATAATGTACTAATTGCATGAAATTTTAATGAAGATAATAGACTGCTGAATAGGTTCAATTAAGAACATACCCAATACATTGCTCAGCTTCTCTTCTGTTATACATGGTATAAAAATATACTTGCTGCAGGTCACACCAGCATGATCCAAATCATCCTAAGTCAGTGAATATAAAGAAGAGATAAATTACTTTGATATATAGAAAACTTATACTCGTCTTCCGGAAAAAAATAACAATTCAATACATAAATAAAACACTGGGCCTAGATGATTGGATGGTTGAGACGGGTGGGATAATGCAACCACCTCTATGAGTTATGTACATAGTAGTTTTGAAAGCAACTAGGTAAGAAATGCATTCAAAACAACATTTCGTTGTATGCTCCAATAGAGAGGTTAACGCTGATTTTTCACAAAAAGTTGTCAGATTTGCTCCAATTATACAGACTACAGATATTGTTTTATAGTTTAAATATGTTAAGCAGATAAATATAAAGGTCTAAGCAACACTTTTAAATACTAACCAGCTCTGTAGAAATTTTTTAATTTTTTTGAAAAAATGTCAAAAAATGATAAATTTTACCCAAAATTTCGATTTTTGGAGCAAAAGCGCAGACTCAAGCCATTTTTTTTCAGCGGTAAAATTTCACATAGTTGATGTACTAGTATAAAGGCAACTTTTGGCACCTACCCGTTTTTGATTTTCAAAAAAAAATTTTTTTCGCTCCACCCTACTTCTCAACGATTCAGAACTTGAGTTCAAAATTTAAGTTTAAATCTAAGATTACGAAAACATTTAATAATTTTTGGAAAGCATTTAATTAGATACAAAAAATAACGGTTAAAATTAGTTGTTGGTTACTCTGAAGTTTAAGGCGCCCTCTAATGGAATTTTTTCAAAATTATCTTTAAAATTTATTTTCAAGAATATACTGACTTAAAGAATAGTTTTATTTTAAACCGCAAACGAATTGACCAATTTTTCCGTTTTTTAAAATCATTTGAAATTTTAACCCTCTGAACACAGTTCAGTTTATGCTATTTAACGACTCCCAACTATTCAGATTTTGAGCTCAAAATTTAAGTTTAAGTCTAATTTAACGAAAACATTTAATCAGATGCAAAAAATAACGTAAAAAATAGTTGTCCGTTACTCCAAAGTCTAAAGCGCCCTCTATCGGCATTTTTTAAATGTTATCTTTATAATTCATTTTTAATAAGATACCGGCATAAAGAATATTTTTAGTGAAAACCGCAAATCAATCGACCAATTTTTCCGTTTTTATAGTCATTTGAAATTTAAACCCCTTGAACACAGTTAAGTTTGTGCTACTTAACCACTCCCAACTATTCAGATTTTGAGCTCAAAATTTAGGTGTAAGCTTACGCTACCATTTAATGAGATGCAAAAAATCACGGCAAAAAATAGTTTTTCATTAGTTCAAAGTCTAAAGCGCCCTCTATCGGCATTTTTCGAAATATATTCTTTATAATTTATTTTCAAGAAAATGCCGACATAAAGAATAGTTTTAGTGAAAACCGCAAATCAATCGACCCATTTTTTCGTTTTTTATGAGTATTTCAAATTTTGGATCCCAAACGTTAATGGCGGTTATCTCCTTTGGAAAACGTTTGGGACCCTTGGTTTCCTATTTACTATTACCCCCCTTGATGTGTTCTATCACCCCCTAGCGTATATACCATGCGTTTAGGGACACACTGTATATATATATATATATATATATATGTCAAATCGTCACCTGAGGATAATAAGATTTTATCTGTGTTTTTGAAAAAATTACTTACCGATATAAAAAGGGTCAATTTGTTTCTATGAAGGCATATCTGGTTTAAAATAATGTCATATTATGTTTGTAAGGTCATATTTAAATTATATGTAGTATCATTTTGATGTAAAAATGTCTACCTAGATACAAATACAACCTATCTATATCGATTACTCATTTTATTCAAAAATACAGATATAACTTTACTATTCTCAGGTGACGAAATGTAAAGGGGATTTTACAAATGATGAAAGGACATTTCCTTTTCATCTAACTTTCTTGCAAATAGAAATCCATTCAGCCTTCTTATCGGGATTCCTATTGATTACCTCTACTAAGAGTTACTTCACTTGTATCCTTAGAAATGCTGTGAAACGGAATTGCCTGTTCGTATATGGATCCTCTAGTTTAAAAATCTCTTGAAAACAAGCTTCATTTCATCTGAAAAGGTACTCTAAGGTTTTATTTAAGTTTCAATAAATCTGAAGTTTAGAAGTTCGTACCATTTATTATGTACTTTTTCGGGTACGCTTTTTAGTTGCGTTCGTATTTATATAAGTATGTAACACATATATTCGTCGTTCAGTCCATCTGTTCGTCTGTCCGTCCGTATATAACTGAGGAAAAACTTTCCAACCGATCTAATTGAAATTTAAAATGTATAAATATTGCACAATTGTTTCATTTTTAATTTTATAAAAATCAAATATATAGTGCAGTTACAGGAACAATAAAAAAAGTATTCCGTTACATAACATCCAATGGAAAAGAACAGTTTCAAGTGCATTTTAATGATGTTACACTCTTTCGAACATTAAAAAAATGTTATGAATCCATGAAGTCTGTTCTAAAATATACACTACTCAAAACAATTAAAGGATATTTGAAGTTTTATATAAAATAAAGATATAAACGAAATTTTTTTTGCCGAAAATAGAAGAAGAAAATCACAAATGCGATTTTTTCTGGTTTTAAAACTATGGAGTATGCAAGTTTTGAGTTCGACGTCAAAAACGTCGCTTCAGCGGCAGCGAATGAAATTTGACTTTCAACTGGATAAAAGAGAATGAAGACAAGGATGATCGGCATTCAGTGATTGCTTTGTTTCGATGAGTACGATGTCTCAGCGAAGTCATTTGACAGATTCAGAAGCTTGGAGAATTGTTGGTAGGTTAGAGGGGGGCCAAACTCAAGCCGAAGTAGCGCAAGCCATTGGAGTGTCACAAAGTGTCCTTTCCAGGATCTGGAACCGTTTTTTGGAGAGTGGATGTGCAGGCCGAAGACCAGGGCAAGGTTGTAGACGGGCAACAACGCCCAATGAAGATCGGTATTTAGCGTTAACAGCTCGGAGACACCGAAACATGAACGCTACTCTTCTCCAACAACACCTTCGCTCGGCTACAGGCAACACGATTTCAACTCAGACTGTCCGAAACCGGCTCCATGCTGTAGGTCTGTATGCTCGCCAACCGATGGTATGTGTCAGATTAACATCAAGGCATCGTCGCGACCGCAGGGAGGGGGCAACCGAGCATGTCAACTGGAGGAGAAATGAATGGAGCCATATTCTGTTTTCTGACGAGTCCCGTTTTTCTGTGCATCCGGATAATAGGCGTATTTTCATCTGGAGGGACCGTGGCAGTAGGAATAATCCTGCGTTCGTGCACGAAAGTGTCAGATTTGGCGGTGGAGGAGTGTTGGTGTATGGTGGCATCTCCATTGACGGGCGCACTGACCTCTACATCATTCGAGATGGAGCTCTGACTGGTCGCCGATATGGGGATGAGATCCTCAGACCTATTGTAGTCCCTTATGCTGCAGCAATCGGAGATAACTTCATTTTAATGGACGATAACTGCAGGCCACATCGTGCAAAACTGGTGGAGGATTTCCTTTTCGAGGAAGGAATTGTTCGAATGGAATGGCCAGCGTGTTCTCCAGACATGAATCCAATCGAGCACGTTTGGGACGCTCTAGGAAGACGAGTTTCTGGCCGCCAACAACCCCCACAAACTCTCCAAGAACTGGAAAGTGCTCTTCTGGAAGAGTGGGGAAGAATACCACAACTCCCCACATAGCATGCATGGTCACAGTGACGTCACAGTGATGTCACTGTGAGTCACTGTGGTCACGTGACATCGGTGAACAAAATGCCACCCCTCAGTGACGTCACATTGTGACTGAAATGTGACTTTCTTAAAAATCTTTAGAAATTTATAAATATCCTTCAAAACATCCCTCATAGCATGCATGATCACAGTGAGTCAGTGTGGTCACATCACATCTGTGACCAAATTACCACCACTCAGTGACGTCATATTGTGACTCAGATGTGATTTTCTTAGAAAACTTTAGAAAATTACAAAAATTCTTCAAACCATGTTATTTACTGGTAAAAAACGTGGCAATTCAAAAGAATACTGTGCAATCGCTGTTATGTCATATGTTACATGCACTGCATGTAACGTGTACGTCATATCACATATGTGAGATAAACCTCCCATCATATGAAACTAAGCACCCAGCAATGAACCTATCAGTGAAACTTCTATTTAAGGAAATTCCATCGTTACACTTAAATGCTTCGTTATAAAAAAAAAATATCGTTGAATAGAAATTCACGAAAATTCATGAAATTTGTATAGTAAGCTACAAATAAAAATGGAAATATTTTAAAACTGCATTTTAATTTGGATAGTAATTTTTGTTATGCAATATAGCCACATAAGAAAAAATTCATTATTATAATATCTAAAAAACCACATAATAAAGGAAGGGAAACAAAAACTGAATCGCAGCGTTCTATTTCTCGTTTTCTCTTGTATTTCAAATCGAAAAATTAAAAAAAAATCGGAATATTACTTTGTGGCGATCTCTTATGAAAAATACACTGCTCATAAAAACTTTCGCATCTTTTTTAAGTATTCAGAGAATGGACCTATAATATTTTCGTGGAACTGGAATCCCTTTCTTAGCATATCGAAAATTTTTCGCATTTTTTCCTTTTTATTTAAAAGATAAAATAAATACATAATTTCATTTCATACAATCCGCTGAAATATATTCACCAATCAATCTCAACAGCTATCTATCCTTTTGAATATTGTAATATAAATATTAATTTAAATGTTAATGGCGTTCTAAATAAAGGTTCAACAGAAAATAAAAAAAGTAGATAATTTCATTAAATATGGGCTTCGTTAAATTGAAGTTTCACTGTATTTCAAAACTAATTGAAAGCAAAAAAAAAAAAAAAATTAAACTTAAAATTTTAATTAGGGATACTCTTATAAAACTAATGCGCATGCGCATTAAACTTACAAATCTTCGATTCTCAAACAAGCAATAATAACAAAAAATCACCTGCTTAAAAATATCGTTTGGCAACGACCAGAATAGTTGACACTAGTGTATTTATTCTTTAGAATATTTGCAGCTGCTCTAGTAGCTTTGTTATGATGTTATGTGTATATTTAGTACGTAAGTTGAAAAATTTTAAAAAGTTATGCAGAAATACGATCAGGTTATATTTTATGTAAAATGTCGGTCCGAAAAAATACAATTTCAGTGGCGTTTCGTTAATATGAGCGCACCAATGTCATTGTACCTTATTCGGACATTCCGACTTCGAAATTATCTTCCCTATTTGGATTATCAAACTGAAATTAGAAGATAATGTCGATAAGAAAGAGGTAAGAAAAAGTTATTTTTCCTGCTTTTTTATAATGATTTCTGTTAATTTCGTAAGAAACATGTTATAAAAGGAGTAAATATATTAATTTAACTTTTTTGAATTCACTTACCTTCAATATCAATCCAATAAATTTAACGTTTATTTTGTTGAAACACGGAACAGCATGTCAACGATTTGAAAAAAAGCTAATAACATTATTTTTAAAATGCACTTTAATCACATTTTTTTAATTACATGTTTAAAATCACATTTTCATAAATTAGAAAATATATACATAATCAAAAGTTAACGTTATAATTAAATATATACATAGGAGTTTCGGGTTGTTTAACTGTTGAAAATAGTGATAAATATATTAATTTATGCACTAATATTGCAAAAACAAATTTTTTTTAAACTTTTTTATTACCTTTCTAAATTTCTCATAATCCCAATAATTTGATAACTGTAATTCCATGACATTTATTATTTTAAACCATGTATCTAAAATAATTAAGCTATTAATTTTGTGATAATAACAATTTTTGATTTTAAAAAATGAGTAATTATCGCATATATTTTATTAATTTTTGATATCTTAATTGTTAAATTGTGTTGAAAATAACAAGTTTGTTTCATTAGTATGTGTTCATTAAATCCCAGTTCTAAATAGTCATAAAAACAATTACATGTACTTTATTTATGGGATGTACATTGCTGATATTTTTAGTGTTTGATGTATTTCTGTTATTTTCAATAAAATTTTGCCTAATATTGAGAAATGAGAGTGAGAATACTTAAATATTATAGATAGATTCATCTAATACGAAAAAAATGAAATCTAATAATTATAATTATTAATAAGGAAACTTTTTTAAAGAAATTCCTTAAGGATGTCCTTTACCGGCACATCTACATTATATGACACATACAATATATATATATATATATATATATATGAGTTTAACTACGAATTCGAACCTTGGTGTAATCATACATGTTCACAGTCCACTATAGTAAGGAAATTACTAAGCGTAATACTAGAACTAATTGCCTCATCTTCATTTGTACTCTATTTTCAAATGAAATCTGTATATTACGAATATTGCGCATAAACTTAGTTTTATCGAAAGATAATTCTGTATTATACTTAACTGAATGAGTTTAATTGGTAAATTAAGCAAATGAATATTAATTTTCCAAAATGACTAAAAAAGCGTTTAGGTTAGTATTTGAACTAGAGACCCTCGACGTATGCTGCAAATGCTCTTCCAACAGAGCAACTTAGCACGCACAATTCACCCGGAGAAATAACATTATATACTCATACGAATAGTATGCATTTTTCATACGGGTAGTTTGAAAAAAAATAAAGTATTATTACATAGGGTATATATAATAATAATAAGTATGCATTCGTATTCACTGTGTGAATTGTGTTTGTCAGTTTCTTCCAGGATAGCTCAATCGACAAAGTATTGGCAATTTGAGCGAAAGACTCCTTAAGTTTGAATCCTGACCTGGACACTTTTGCAATCAGTTGGAAAATTACAAATTTATATATATATTTATAGACATCAGGATTATTGGTCAGAAATATTAGCAAGCTGTACAGTTTTACATGTGTGCTGATACCTGTAGATATTAAAGCGAGTAAAAGTTTTTTTTAAAAAGCTTCAAAAAGATTAAACAGTTTGAACAGCATACTACAAAATGTGTGTCAGTTATAAATAAAATTCAAGCTATGCAATTTTCAGCATGTGGGGGGGAGGGGAAATATATAAATGTTTTTGAAAGGTAATATTTTTAAATTTTGAAAACAACACCAGAGTTGTAAGACATGTGAGGTAAATCAATTTTTTAACTTTAATTTAGAAGAAAGTCTCCTTACTGCAGGTAACTATTTTTATATATTATATAGTATTTGTTCCTAAATTGTCAATATATGATTTTAGGACTCAAATCCTATTTTAACAGGAACATGGCGTGGAGTTATAATTTCAGCTGATCCTGTTTCTTTTAAATTGTTAGAGAATCGTTAAGAAAAGTTAAATCGTCACAGAATCATCACAGTGTTAACGAAAATTTTGTCACAAACGATGTACAGCGTGAGTCTAAAATAATAGGACAAACTTTGAGGGAGGTGGTAGAGCTCATTGTAACAAATAATTATGACATAGAATCTATGACTGGAAGTGACGCGTTAAAACGCCACACTACTCACCACAAAAGACCCGGATTATAATGTTAAGTGTATGGGAGCGTTATTTTCAAATATCTCTCTAAAATTTTAATATTTTCGCATAATTTTTTTTCTTATAGGATAGCTGAGGACGATCTGCAACCAGGCTGGATTTTACTTTTTTGATTTTGGTTACAGATTAAAAGAAAAATACTTTAACTTTCAGAACCAGTTTAAACCGCTTCTAAAACTGAAACTATCTTAATATAAAAAAATATAACCAAAATCAAAAAAGTGAAAATTAGCCCGATTGTGGATCGTCCTCAGCTATCCTATGGAAAAAAATTTCATGTAAAATATTGAAATTTGAGCAAGGTATTTGAAAACAACGCTCCCCATAGACTAAACATTATCATCCGGGTCTTTTTTAGTGACTAGTGTAGCGTCTTGACGGGTCACTTCCGGTCACATATTTCTGTGCCATCATTATTTGTTATAGTGAGCCCTACCACCCCCTCAAAGTTTGTTCCATGATTTTGGACTCACCCTGTATTTCACAAATTGGTCACAATGTGACTTGAAAGCATTGTCACTTTCGTCACAGTTTCGTCACAATGCTAATGACAAAATCGTCACAAATGACACACTTTTCACAAATTGGTCACATTATGAAGTCACAAAGTGGTCACAATGTGACGTCACAAACGAGCTCTAAAACGGCCATAACGACTTCACATTTTAGTCACTGTGACTTCACATCGACGTCACGTGACGTCACATCGACGGTCACAAAGTCACAGTGTGACTTCACAACGACGTCACCGTGACGTCACCATGTCTTACGGGTCGTCATTAATAGCCTCATTGAGTCCATACCTCAAAGGTGTTCAACGTTGCTGGCCGCCCGTGGAAACCATACCCCCTACTGAAAATGATTTTCTTTAAAAAAAACACCTTTTCTTATTCATTTTTTCTCATATGCACAAATTGTGTTTTTTTCCTTTTGTACACAAATGCGCAATAAAATGCATTTTTTTCTGCCAAACATGTGTAATTTATTCTCATATAACCTACTATGTCTGTCGACCATGTATCAATCAGCTAAAAAGTTTCCCAGATACAAAATCCACCTAAAACTGCAATATCCTTTAATTGTTTTGAGCAGTGTACATTCCGTTCAATCTGGGGTGCAAAGAATAATTATTATTGATTTAAAGGACCACACAAAAATATTCCATTTGATAATAGTTTAGAGGGAAGCATTATTTGGGTCGCGTTTTAAATATAAAAAACTATTACACATATTTCACTTGTATCCTTAGAAATGCTGTGAACCGGGCTTGCCTGTTCATGTATGGATCCTCCAGTTAAAAAAATCTCTTGAAAACATGCTTCATTTCATCTGAAAAGGTATTCAAAAGTTTTATTTAAGTTTCAATAAATCTGAATTTAGAAGCTTGTACAATTTATGTTGTTATTTAACCCTTTCGAGTCCGCTGTTTAAGTGCGTTCGTAATTAAGTAAATATGACGCTCCTGTAATTGTCGTTCAGTCCGTCTGTCCGTCTATCTGTCCGCATATAACATAGCAAAAACTACCCAACCGATTTATTTGAATTTTAAAAGATATAATTATTGCATAATTTTTTCGAGTCATTTCAATTTTTATAAAATTTGGACACATAGTTCTATTACAGGAACAATCAACGATATTCCGTTACGCTACGACCAATGGGAAAAAATAGTTTCAAGTGAATTTTAATAATGTCGGACTCTTCCGAATATAATAAAATTGATATGAATCTATGAAGTATGTACAAAATTATACAATCTGTTATGTGAAGAATATTTTTTAATCATTTAGAGGTCTACACAAAAGTATTCCAATGCATAAGTGTATAGCGGGGAAGGGGGAAACTTTGTTTGGTGGACATTTTAATTGTATTAAACTATTTTAATATACAATTTATAACACATTTTATGAATATATAAATGTTGTTAAGTTTTACTAATGATTACTTCTTGCATAATAGAAAGCAAAAAGTATTTACAGGGACACCCAAAAGATTTCGGCTACTATACTGCATTCTAAGTACTGTATACTATTACACCAAGCTATGAATATATATATTTTTTTATTTCGTTATAGCATGAACGAGCCTCATTTTCTACGTTTGACTAGTAATTTCTTCTTTTTTTACAATTTTGAGTAAAATATTTCTGGTAGCTACCCAAATAAATTTACTGAAGTTTAACGAATGTGCCATTTTTTAAAATGTAACAAAGTAAAATCTAACGAATAGTTATTTTGTGTACTGCTCAATTCTTATTTATATGACAATAGCCTAAGGAAAAGTTTTTGAGACGATAGGAAAATATCGTATTAGAACTAGATTTAACTAGTATTAAAAATCTCGAATGTTTTTTTGTGTTATCAAACATTATTTGTTCAGAAAAGTAGCCTGTATATTTTAGATTTAAAGAGAGAGCAAAATATAGGTTTAAAATAAAAGACCCATGTGAAGAGAATTGTGAGAATAATAAGAACTTTTTATTATTATTATCATTATTACTAAATGCCTTGAAATCATAATAAAAAAATGTATAGTTTTGTTAAACATAGAATTTCATAAGAAATACATTTCATCTGAAAAAGTATTCCAAGGTTTTATGTATGTTTCAATAAATTTGAAATTACAGGTTTGAGCCACTTATGTAGGTATTTAACCAATTTGGGCTCACAGTTTTTTTCACAATTTTGAGTATAAAATTACTATTATCTTAATGATGTTAATGGTAGCTATCCAAATAGATTTATTGAAATTTAAAGAATATGCCATTGTTTAAAATCTAACGAATATTAGTTATTTTGTGTTCTGTTCATTGTATATCAAAGAACTGTAGGTAACAAAATTTATATTTATAATACCTACATTCATAATTTTCTTTATTATCAAACCAATTCGAGACATCAATTTAAATCTTAAAAAAAAAAAAAAAAAAAAAAAAAGAATTATTTATCACATAATATTACATTATTTATCATAATAAAAAGATGCAGTAATAAAAATATGTATTCAGTTGCCAATTACTTAAACAAAATATCACAATAAAATTCTTACTGCAAAAATTACTTTACTATTGCAAGATTTGCAAGTGGAAATTGGAAAAAAAAATGTTTGTCGAATTTAAGAAAAATTGAATACTATTTCATAATTTTTCTTTAGCAATATTTCCATATAAAAATGGAAAATGAAATAAATAGCCTGACGGATTTTTCTTTCTAAAAACAAATTTTACGTCATACTGGAAATATCGAGGCTAATGAAAAAAAAAAACTACCGTGGTGCATGCCAAGTGTCTTTTTTTACAGACTGCTAGAATGACATAGTGTTTTATTCGTGCACTCGCATTGGTGTAATCGAGCCTCACGTTGATCCAGCGGTCTGTAAGGAATGCACTGCGGTAGTCTGTCTTTGTCGTTAGTCTCGAGAAGCATAATGGACGAAAAGCAAGTGAATAAAAATAACGATATATAAGCTTGTAAAAAAAGTATTGAAACAGGAGAAACACCAGTCTATAGAAACATTAGCATATTTTAACATTTTGAAGTTCTCTGATTCTCTTTTCGCCATTTTTAAATCTATTCCAAATGTATATGCGAGTGTGCATGCGTGTATATTAAAATGTTTACAAAAAGTCTAGGTCCCCAGATCTCATTTTTAGTGATAAAACTGGGTCTATCTCTAATCTTGATTTAGGTTTTGTTGGTGGAATTTTTACCTAGCGTCGGAATCTACCTCCGCCTGTAGGCCGAGCCGGGAGGGATTTCTATGATTGGCGATGCAGTACTAACATTTTTTGAATTCCTTTTTGTATAACAACATGACATCTATTGCCCCCAATATTTGAATATTTATAAAACTAATTATAGTATGAACGCACATCATTTGCCACGTTTGAAAAACAGCGACTGACTTTTTTTTTGTTAGAAAATAATTTGCTGTCCCTGTTTCTTACAACAAATAGTTTTAGTTAAGAATAATTTTCATAGAATAATTATAACTGTAATTTGCTACAGAAAAAAATAGATTTTACAACAACTGCGCTTAGATTAATCAAATTATTAACCAAAAATTACTTACAAATTAAGTTTTGTTTTAAAAAATTGTAAATAGTCTAAAAGAAAGTTTAAATAACTATGTACAAAAAAATTCATCCACATATCTTAATAGAAACAAAAATACTTACATTCAACAAATATGGAAAATTTATCCAAATATTCAAGATATTCTTTAGATTTTATGAGTTAAATTGTGATATAAAATTCTCTGATGTTTTAAAATGTTTATATTTGATAAAAGAATTTATTATTTACATTTCTTTCCTAAACAGCTTTCCATCGCAATAAATAATCGAGAAAAGAATGAAGTAAATCAAGTGGCTTTAAAGAAATCGAATCTTTACTCCTTGAATAAATTTCGAATTCTTCTTCTAGTCTTTTTAAAATAATTCTTTAGGTTCAATAGTTTTCGAAAGCAATTCTGATCATACATTTTTACAACTCATTTTAGAAATTATACGCTTACTTGAGAACCGATTATCGTAAATCTGTCACCAAGCACATTAAATGTGAAATTTTAAACATTATCACAGTTCATAATAAAATTTTATCAGTTCCATGATTTTTGACATGTTTTCTGTCTTTTGTTTATTCGTGTTTACGCTAAAGTTGTTATTGCAATTTGTCAATAAAATAACTTAAATATTATCCTTATTTATCTGATGAATAAAATATGTATTACGATTTGACAGTATGAAGATTTTATAGATTTTATAGATTTTGGGAACATAGTGTTTTTATACACTTTTAAAAAATGCGGACAGAAAAATGTTTATAGATATAAAAATCTGTCGCATTTACATTTTGTGGCTTTGCATTTTATAGTTTTTAGCTCACAGGCTATCATAGCCTGAGAGCTTATGTGCCCGTCCGTTCTGTATGTATGTACGTAACGCGATAACTCATGATAAAAATATCGGATCCACTTGAAATTTTGTATGTAGGTATATCCTGACAAGGCGCTTCCCTGATTAGTTTTTGGAGTTCATTCGATATGTATAAGAGGGGGAACGGGGAGCTCATGCCCCCCGTTAGTTGATATAAATGGGATTTTCATGCAGAATTAAGTTTTCGTTCAAAATTTAGATTAGGATCATTCTGATGAGGCGATTCCGTGACTGTTATTAGGTGTTCATTGAATAAGTATAAATAGGGGGGCAGGGGTTCTAATGCCCCCCCCCCCGTTAGTTGATATAAATGGGATTTTCATGCAGAATTAAGTCATCGTTCAAAATTTAGATTAGGATCATTCTGATGAGGAGATTCCGTGACTGTTATTAGGTGTTCATTGAATAAGTATAAATAGGGGGAACAGGGGTTCTAATGCCCCCCCCCCGTTAGTTGATATAAATGGGATTTTCATGCAGAATTAAGTTTTCGTTTAAAATTTAGATTAGGATCATTCTGATAAGGCGATTCCGTGACTGTTATTAGGTGTTCATTGAATAAGTATAAATAGGGGGAACAGGGGCTCTAATGCCCCCCCCCCGTTAGTTGATATAAATGGGATTTTCATGCAGAATTAAGTTTTCGTTCAAAATTTAGATTAGGATCATTCTGATGAGACGATTCCGTGACTGTTATTAGGTGTTCATTGAATAAGTATAAATAGGGGGAGCAGGGGTTCTAATGCCCCCCCCCGTTAGTTGATATAAATGGGATTTTCATGCAGAATTAAGTTTTCGTTCAAAATTTAGATTAGGATCATTCAGATGAGGCGATTCAGTGACTGTTATTAGGTGTTCATTGTATAAGTATAAATAGGGGGAACAGGGGTTCTAATGCCCCCCCCCCCATTAATTTATATAAATGGGTTTTTCAAGCAGAATTTTCAGATTTCGTTCAAATCTCTGAATAGTTTTGGAAGTTTAATGGTTAAGTATAAAAGAGGGGGATAACTCCTTTTAAATTATATAAATGCTAAATGGGTTTTTATTAAGAATTATCTAATTTGCTCTGAATTTTGGATATAGATTTTTTATATGATAAAGCATGTCTTTGATAGTATAAGAGGTTCAATGATTAAGTATAAAAAAAGAGGAAAGAAGAGAGCTGTTTCCCTTTCTTAATTTTTTTTCGAACGGAATTAACCCTTGAAAATATAAGGCTTTAATGTACAATTAGTATTTGTAGCCTGTGAGCTCAATGCCATCAGTTTAACTGGGCAGTATTCTTTATTACTTTCTGAGCTCTTCAACAGAAGGAAGTATTGTAGTCTAAATTTTTTTTGACTCCCGGTGAGCGACGGATTTACACGTGTAAAGGGTCAGAGATCCCTAAAAACATGTTTATGCAAAATGTCTGTCTGACCGTGCATGGCCATGTTACCATCGAAAAGTGTATGGATTTTGCATAGAATTAAACAATTTTTTTGTACATTGTTTTGGCTGTAGCAAGCAGATCGTCCTTCAATTTCGAAATATTCCTCTGGAACTGTGCAATGTAATAGCGATTTTTATGGCATTTTCAACATTGTAGCATCGAAAAGTGTATGAAATAATGCATAGAATTGAACATTTTTTTTTTTTTTTTTTTTTTTTTTTTTTTTTTTTTTTTTTTGGCTGTGGTCATCGGTTCTTCCCTCAGTTTGAAAATATTCCAGAAAATGACGCTGTAACAGCAATTTTTTATGCTCCCATTTTGATCATTATACCAACCAAAAGCTTATAAATTTATGGAAAAAAAATTGAAACATTTTTTTTCTTTTTTGCATGTTTTTGGATAAGTTCAGTAGATTCTCTTTGAATTTTGAAATTTTCTGCGAAAAAGGGGAGTTTTTATAGTGATTTTTGCGTAATATTCTCGATTATTTGTCGTTTTATTGTCATTGGCGGTTTATGTATTGATCGGAATTCTTTTCCTGCTAAGCCGGCTTCTCTCAAGCAGTTAATGTGCCATACAATTACAAAAAACTATTGATTTTAATGAATATCCTTATCCAGATTAACTCTTTTTAATCCGATTAGTTGACTGAAGAAGAAATTTAAGATGAAAATCAAAGTTTGTGTTGTATTGAATTAACAATATTAAAGTATGAACATGTGCAACGACATTTTGAAATATTAAGGTATTTAAGACAGGAGAAAGTTTATATATTGGCATATCCAACTAGTTATTATGCTGCATAGATACTAGTAAATATAGCATTTCATATATGCTAATAAACATTGCTGATAACTTAAGAAGAATCTTTAATAAGTATAAAATAAAAATAGCTTTTTAATGCTCTGTTATAAGTTATTGATATTTATTTTCAAAATCATGCCTGACTTCGTGACCGCAATTCATAGTTTTTTCACAAACATTTTCATAGATGAATTAAATGTGCAAGACGAAAATCATTATTATAGACAAAGAAAAATTATGGAGGGGGGCTTATGGAGGTGGCAACTAAACTTGACTTACTCTATATTTATTCTATATTTTTTTATTAATTTATATTATAGTTTTTTTACATTTATTTGAAATATTCTAGACATCTTTTTAGGTAGATTTGTAAAACATATGGTTGAAAACAAAAATATTATTTAACCTTTGAATGTATGAAGAATTGAAAAGAATGAAACAAATCAAACTGCTTGAAAGGAATCTAATCTTTTATTGTTTGAAATATTTTTAGAATTCTTAAGACCCTTATTTCAGTGTCTTTTATATTTCCTAGCTGTAGAAAACTACTTTTATTATTTTTTTAGGAATAATTTTTGATATTATATGCTTTCAGAGATTATGATCCCAAATCTGTTTTCATTTTAGAAGAAAATGTGTAATATTTTTGTTTTGTTTTTAGTTTAAATAATATTTTTTTATATATAAGTTCAGTGACTTTTCATGTCATTTCTTATATTTTTTCCAATAACTGTAGTTTACATTATATCCTTTGCATTAGTTTACATTATATCCTTTGTACATTATCCTTTCAGGAAAAATTATATAGAATGAGATTTAATAAAATATCTATTGAAATTTAACAGTGAAATCAATAAAAACTAAAGAAAGAAAAGGAACAAATTCCCATCGTGCGTCTGGATCGTCGTTTTTTATAATTTATATAAGTGCATTTAAAGATTTTATTACATTTCATAATTGTTTTAATAGAATTTTCATTTTTATAAATAAACATGAATTTTATAAAATAAATACTGATGACTTTTTCTTAATTGTCAGATCTTAAAACGATGCAATTAAATTAATAAAATAATCATTTATAAATCTTTATGAATATTAGTTTTATGAATGGAGTAGTAGGGTCAGATAGTTAGGTATTAAAATGCTCTAATAGTTTTAAAAGTTTTTTTAATTATCGAATTTATTATTTGCATGTTTTTTTTTTATCTGTCTCTTACATTTAGAATAGGCAAGTAATCAGTACTAGGAAATAAATCAAGTCGCTTTAAAGAAACTTTAAATTTATTCCTCCTATAATGTTGAATTATTCTTACGATCTTCATGTCTTTTAGATTTATTTGTCCTAGAAAGCTATTGCTACCCCTTTTCTTCTCTTTTCTTTTTCTTCTTTCTCCTTTTTAAAATCCTCTTAGTAAATTATGTATTTTTGAGACGCGATAATCCAAAATATGTCGTTAAAGATACTCGAAGAAAAAATGTATATAGTTTTGTTTCTTGATAAAAATTTGTAAAATCAGTTATTTTATAGATAATTTCTTTACATTTACATTAAGTTTAGTCTACATTAAATTCATTGCTGTAATTTAAAATAGTAATACATTAAGATAGTCATTAAAGCATTTGTTAAAATATAATTGATGATCGCACTTGATGAAGTTACAATTAAAAAAAAATAAAGACGAATAAAACAATTTTTAGTGGCTTTATTAATATTTTTTATGATTTATATATTTCGATTTCCTGATTTTTCCTATCTTCGATAAATGCTAATTAAATTTGTACATTTTTATAAAATAAGCAAATATTGTATAAAAAGAAATATGGATGATTTTTTAGTTTTAGAATTTTCCGCTTTTTCAATGTTGCAACTACAGTAGTAATCCGCTATTCCGGATTAATTGGGAACGAACACTGTTCAGTTTAGCAGGATTATATTAATAATAATCAACGTATTAACTTGTTATGGCTTAAGTTAAGTGTCGGTTCATCTATACGCACTGTACAACCTTTATCGGTTCGTAGAGAACAGCTTCTGTTATTTTTTATAAATTAATTTGAAATTCATTGTTGATATAACAGACACTTCAAATAAAAACTACAACTGTAGTATCATAGCTGTAAATATGCTTTTTCCCCCACACATAAATCTAAGCCAATGATAACAAAAAAATTAGTGCTTTTCATTAGAAAATAATTACTGACTTACTACTTAATTTTGTGTAAATTAATTATTTTTCGTGTTTAGCAGTGATTAAAAGAGATTCTACAAAATTGTATAAATAAAACTAATATATACTGTAAGTAAAATATTTTCATTTTAATTTGGTTTCAGGTATTTCCATCAAGCTTAGACTCTACATCTATCTTTATTTAACTTCTTTGTATAACAATAAATGAACATTTCCATGTACGTTTGCTCATAAACGTATTCTTAATTTTTCCTGTTTTTAAGTTAAACAAATCAGTATTTTTTCTGAATATTTTTTTTTTTTTTTTTTTGTAATAGGCAGCTTTTCGGTATAGCAGGATTCGGAACATCGGGACTCTATTGTATATGAAATAATCTGAAACATTGTTTTATGAATAATATTTTCTCAATAATATTGCAAATACAATAATAAAAGAATCAAAAAATTACTTCGACACAATACTTTAAAAATTGTGCACAAAATTGTTATTTTTTTTTCTTTGTACTAGAACATACCACCTGATGGCAACATCAGACAATTATTCTGCTTTGCTGAAACAGACTTTAGAACAGTTAGTTAAGTAGAGACTCAAGTAGCAGTTGGCAGGAAAAGGTTGCCATGGATTAAAAATCCATTATTATCCATTATTATTCTAGAGGAGTAATTACTATTTATCAAGAACTGCATCATACTGAAGCTAATATATGTTTCAAAGCTATTTTCTCTTTATTTTAGTGTTTGTGTAAATAGTGTGTCAAGACTGTCCATCTGTTCTTTTATGCTGTAAAGTGTTTCAAATATTATGTGCACCATTATTCCACTTTATTTTCGTCAGATAAATGTATCACAACAGAAATGTAAAGCTTTTAACCTTTTTTATTATTTAGGAATCTGCCTACTCATGCCTTATGGACCAACATTCCAACAAAAAAGTTCTTATGAAAGCTAGAAAATAGCTAAGAATATAATAAACTTGTAACACGCGCCTACCTATTCCAAAAAGAAGGGGGAAAATGGGCTCTCAGGCGTTACGTGACACACGCTCTGTTGAATTAAAATATAGCTGTAGTATTTTTATTTAAAAAAATATGGCAACACTAGTTCTATTAAAAAATGTTCTATTCGAAGTTATGTTAAAAAAATTCGGAAGTTGGTTGTGAGCAGTGAGTTCATGTATTATTTTTGGTGGTGTGTGCAACTAGAATTATGTAAAAATACGCGCTATTTGTAAATATTTTATGTTTGTTTGTTGTTCTAAGTGTTATGTGCCTTTTTTTAAGAAATAAAAATATTTAAAGAAGATCGTAGCCCCCGAGACATCCATATTTACATATGTGAAGCTCCTTTTTCTTGTAAATAAGTAAGACTAGTTCTTAGAAACTAACTAAAGTACATGCAACCAATTCGAAAAACATGTTTACATGTTTTACGTTTATCGAGTTCTTTCCTTTCATTTAAAATACTTTATCTATTCTTTTGATTATATGATTTAAATTGAATTATAAAATTCTCTGTTGTTTTCAAAGGTTTATTTTCGATAAAAGATTCAGTATTTGCATTTGTTTCTTTGAATGTATAAAAAATCAAAAAGAATGAAATAAATCAGGTGACTGAAATCAGGTGAAAGAAATCGAAAATTTAGCGCTCGAATAACTTTAAAATTCTTCTTGAAATGTTTTTTAAAGGTTTCTTTTGAAAAATCAGTTTTTTAACGGTATTGCTACAAAAGAATTTTAGAGGTTGTATTAGGAATTATATGTTTATTTGATAAACAATTATCGTAAATCTGTCATCAAGCACTCGAGAAATAAAATTACAAGTATTATTTTTCTTGATAAAATTCTATAAGATCAACGATTTTTAACGTGATTTCTCGTGCCTTTTCTCCCCCCCCCTTAAGTTAAGATTTGCACATATATTACACAGATAATTTAAATATATATTATTGTATTTTTCAAATAATATGCATAAATACTTATTACCTAGATATAACTATCTATCCACTTATAGCATAAAAGTGTTTACAGATTCTTGAATATTCGGAAAAAAATCCAAAAAGTAGAGCTGCATAACTTATAGTTCAAAAGCCGACAGCACTAAAACCTAAGGTATCGAGCACAAGAAAAAAATCTTTATTTTATGGTAGTGTAGAAAAAGGGGAACCTAATGATCCATGTTTGCCGGAAGTAAAGTGGTGCATAAGCCAAAAATTAATACCAGCAGTGGGTGACTCATAGGTTTGTCACTGTGTTTGTCCTATAATCAAAGGTATGAAAACATGGAAAACTAGGAGCAGGAAAACACAATGATAAACCTAAGAGTCAACCACTAGTGGCATTAATTTTTGGCTTATGAATTCACTTCACTTCTGACAGATATGGATCATTAGATTCCTCTATTTCTACTCTGCCATAAAATAAAGTTTCTTTTTTTTCGCACGATACCTTAGATTTTTGTGCTGTCGGTTCTTGGACTATTAGTTACTACTAAAAAATACAGTTGATTTTACACCACCAACAACAAACAAATCGGAATTTCTACGTCAAACGTGGTATTTAATGTGCGTTTGTGTTGTAACTAGATTTATAATTTTTTAGATCTTGATTCAATTAGAAGTCGCATATTAAATTCAGTACCAGGGAAATAATAGAACACCATCGTAAATAGGACGTAATCATCATGCTAACTTATAATCATAACCTATTATGGAATATCATTGAAAAAATTACTTATCATAGGATTTAAAAGAATGAAAAAAAAAAACTTTTATTAAAATAATTTTAAGTTTTGATTCAATGTTAAAAAAAATTTCGTATAATGTTTCAAAAAATTTCTTCAATGATTATGTATATTAAATTTCAAACCTTTCGATTCGGAAGTTTTGAATGTATGAGGACAAGGGACGGACTAGACGACGCATAGTGAGGTATTTGGTGGATTTAGCCGGCCAACTATATTTCTTACTAAGAAAATGGGGTAAAGTTTATTATTGATTAACTTATCACAATATTATTACTTTTTAGTTGATTTTTTCAAAATGTATAATTTTTTTTAAAATATATATAAAGAGCGTATGGAAAACATTATAACATGTAAAATGTAGTTGAACTGTAATAAAATATCGATGAATAGTCTTACTGAGATTGAATTCGATCGCTTAGTTCAAAAGCATCTTTTCATATTAAATAAGTAAAAAATGAAAATTTGAAACGCTATAATCCAATTTCTTTCAAAAATTCAAATCTATGCAGTATTTTTACCTGTTTGATATCATGAGCTTTTTGATAATCTGAAACAATAACAAATTACACTACACAGTATGTCCACTCTCAACAGTGGCCAATGGTTAATTTCTAAACTGTTAGTCATAGACATATAATTCCAATTACAAAACTGCTTTTACAAAGGTAAAAAAGTATTTTTAAAACGATTCATTTCAAAAAGATGTTTTATTAAAAAATTACAAAACTAAATTTTTATACGGTCTCCCGGTCCTATAAGTGATATTTAGTAAACTTTTACCACCACACTAACAAGTAAGGCAAAAAAAGACCGAATAATAGTTGTTTAAAGTTGAAGTATCGTTTTGCTGCAAAATAAGGGCCAGTCACAAATTAACTTGAATCAAAAATAAACGTCAGATATAACATTTAACGTTAAACATTGAGAGTAAAATAATTTTTACAGTATTATTCTTAAATTTATGTTGATGTTTATATACTGTTACGAATTTTGTAAATAGTTAGTGTTTGTACTGTAAAATAATGTAAATAATCTTATTAAGCTCCATTTCTTTACTAATATTAGTTTTTGTTACGTTGTCCCTGTTATCAAGCAAACTTGTCCATTATTTTCAGTGTATGTCTACGGCAGATTGGCGAAATAATAAAGATATCGCGGTTGGCGTCACACCGCGGTTGGCGGTATCAAGTTGGCGTCACTTTTGGCGACTAATTTTGGTCGCCAAATTTGGCGATATATCGCCAAGTTGGCGACAAACTTGGCGATTGTTGGCGATGGTAATCCTTCCCTCTTAATGGTAACCCCCCTTAGGTATACTGATACATTGTTTGTTGTTCCGTGGATTTTTCGAGATGGTTCTAGAAATTTCCAACACCTGCTGCGAGCCTATATAAGAAGAGAAGCGATGCGAGCTGTTGTTATTATTTACCAGTCAGTCATTGAGTGAACAAGGCGTTTGTTAGCAAGTTTGCTTGAGTTTCATTTATGTTGTTTTGAATGTTATTAAGTTTTGAGACGTTGTATAAAGAGTCTCTGGGATATAAGGCTGTACTTATACGATAGATTTGAGCAGTTATTTTAGAATATCTAGTAACATTTGTGAGTTTTGAAGACTCTGTTGTTCTGAAGATCTGTAAATAAATTATTTTCTACTTTTCTAAGAAACAAGAGTTTGAAGTTGTATAACCATAAGATCAAAAGAACCCCATATACGCTGTAACATTTGGTGTCAGGAGTCGGGATCTTATGGCGAAAACAAGAACAATGGACGGACAACTGAAAGAACTGTTAGAAGCTATTAATGGAATAAAGGCAGAATTGACGAAAGGCCAAGAAGAGTTGGCGGATAAAATGAATAAAAACGAAGAAAGAATGGAACAGTTGACAAATAAAATTGATAAAGGCCAAGAAGAGTTGGCAGAAAAAATGAATAAAGGACAAGAAGAGTTGGCAGATAAAATGAATAAATGCCAAGAAGATGTGACTGAAAAGATTAATAAAGGCCAAGAAGAAATGAAGAAAACTTTAGAAGAAAAGTTCTCGTCGGTAGAGAGAAGAATAGGCTCGGTAGAAGAGAAAATAGAGGAAGTAGAAGAGAAAATTCAGAATGAAGTTAGTAATGTTGAACAGAAAATGGAAAGGAAAATGGCGGAAGTAGAAAAGAAAATTCAGAATGAAGTTTGTAACGTTGAACAGAAAATCAGTAACATTGAAGAGAAAATACTAGGTGAAGTAGATGAAAAGCTAAATAAAAAAGTTCAAGATCTTGAGAAGAAGCTTTCAGCCTCCAGTGGTAATTATGAAGAATTTAGAAATCCGCCTGCTTCTCCCGTGCACATCAAGCTGTCGACATACGACGGAAAGAGTTCCTGGCATGTTTACAAGACCCAATTCACCATTGTAGCCGAAGCGAACAAATGGAGTGACGAGGTGAAAGTCAACTGGCAGTATTGTGTTGTCAACTGGCAGCATCTTTAAGAGGAGAAGCCGCCGACGTGCTGCAAACATTGCCCGATATGACGCAACTCAATTTTTAAACTCTAAGTTGTGCACTTGAAATGAGATTCGGCAAAAAATTCTTCAAGGATTATACGAGAATACAAATGAAGAGCCGCCATCAAAAATCGAGTGAAACCCTTCAAGAGTTTGCCTCGAAATTGAACGGCTTGCAAATTTAGCATTCATTGACTGTCCAACAAATGTACGGGAAATGCTCTCACTGCAATATTTTGTAGACGGAATAAAAGATCCAGAAGTGCAGAGAGCGGTACGAATGGCAGATGTACAGGATTTAAAGGCTGCACTACTATGTGCCTTAAAGTTGGAAGCAGCTACACAAGCCAGCCGAAGAGATCGTCATTCAGTCCGAGGGGCAACGGTAAACAAAAGCTCAGACTCTGAGAACGACGTCTTGAAAGAAATTAGGAAAATAAATCAAGAAATTGAAGCTTTAAAATACGGAAGAACAAGTTCAAGAAGACAGAATCTCACGTGCTGGGGATGCGGTGATACAGGACATCTCCGAAGAAATTGCCCCAAAATCCACGAACGTGAGATAAATTCAAACAGTCAGCAGGGAAACTAAATTTTGGCCATCTCGCGGGGCGGAGGTTGCCAGAGAATGAAAAGCCCCACCTGAAGATCCTCCAGATATCAAAAATGAGTGGCGGTGATAATGAATTATATGTGATAGGCTTTATTAACGGAATTCAATGCCGTATGATTGTCGATACAGGAGCCAATGTGACAATAACAAGAGAAGATTTGGCTCGAAAATTGAAATCTAAACTCATCTGGACTCCACCCTGCGTTACCCTGCAAACTGTGACGGGCGACAAGATTGGCATATATGGAAAGGCCAATTTAACCATACACTTTGGAGGAACGAAATATTACCATACGGCATATGTGGCTGACATAACAGATCCTTGCTTAATCGGGTTAGATTTTCTGAAGAAGTTTGGCTTCAAGCTTGATTTCAAAAATAACAAAATGCTCTCAAAATTTGAAGAAATAAGTCTTTTTGGATTAAATAATGAAATTGAATGTAAACAAACAGTAATAGCCAAAGAAGACATCAATCTAGATCCAACAACAGAATTTTTAGTTCCAGCTGTAATTAACAATGAAACTAATTATCGATTTGGCCATATAGATTATCCCGAAGACAATAGTAAACAAGCAGGAGTATTGGTGGCTTCATCTGTAATGGACCGCTCGAAGAAGACCATTCCAGTCAGAATTGCTAACATTAGTGATAAGACGCGGACTATCAAGAAAGGAGAGGTGATAGCATCATGTGCTCCTGTGACGTGAATAAGTCAAAATTCCAATCACTCTCAGAAATCTTCAGATAATTTAGTCAAGGATTTGTTACAAGATACAGACTTAGATCCAAATCAAAGGGATGCTGCAGAAAATTTAATTAGAGAATTCCAAAATTTATTTTCCCAAACATCTGAAGACTTTGGACGAACTAAAATGGCACAACACCGAATTGACACGGGAGATCACTCTCCTATTAAACAGCATCCTAGACGATTACCTTTTGCCAAGCAAGAAGAGGTGCAAAATTTAATTAAGGATATGGAAGAAAATGACGTCATCGAACTATCGACAAGTCCCTGGTCGTCTCCCATTGTACTAGTAAGAAAGAAGGATGGTTCTACAAGATTTTGTGTAGAGTACCGCCGACTGAATGACGTCACTAAAAAGGATAGTTACCCTCTGCCAAGGATCGACGACACTCTCGACACACTTGAGGGCAACACTTGGTTCTCGACTCTGGATCTGAAGAGTGGTTACTGGCAGGTACAGATCCATCCGGACGACCGCGAGAAGACTGCTTTTACAACGGGACAAGGATTATGGCAGTTCAAGGTAATGCCTTTTGGTCTGTGTAACGCACCTGCAACTTTCGAACGGCTTATGGAAACGGTTCTCCGGGGACTATCATATGAAGCATGTCTTGTTTATTTAGATGATATCATAATCATAGGAAAATCTTTTGATGAACATCTGAACAACCTCAGGCGGGTGCTACAAAAATTGAAGGAAGATAATTTGAAATTAAGCCCTTCGAAGTGCAGTTTGTTTCGTAATGAAGTCGCCTACCTTGGAAACATCATTTCGGCGGAAGGAGTTAGGACTGATCCGGAGAAGATATCGGCCGTGAAAAATTGGAATCGTCCAGCAGATGTTCACCAGCTTCGAAGTTTTCTAGGATTATGCACCTATTACAGAAAATTCGTCAAAGGCTTCTCGATGATTGCAAGACCACTTCATAAATTAACAGAATCCAATCAAAAATTTATGTGGACACAGGAATGTGACGCTGCTTTCGAAAAGCTTCCGAAAAGCGTAACAAGAAAAGAGCTTCTTGCTGTAGTGAAAGCCATAGACCATTTTCATCACTATCTTTACGGTCGAAAATTCCTGATCCGACCTGATCATGCTTCTCTAACTTGGCTATTGAATTTTAAGAGCCCTGAAGGCCAGATAGCCAGGTGGATACAAAAGCTTCAAGAGTACGATATGGAGATACGCCATCGAAAAGGCTCATCACATGTAAATGCAGATGCTCTCTCAAGAAGACCCTGCTCAGAGAATTGTAGATACTGCGACCGGGTTGAGAAGAAATTTAATGTCAAAGGTCCTATAGTAAGACAAGTTACAACTGGGTCTACATCATCGCAAGATCCGTGGAGTGACGAGAGCCTGCGTAAAGATCAACTTGCTGATCCTGAAATTAAGCCAATTCTAGAGCTGAAAGAGGAGTTTAACAGGAAGCCCAACTGGCAAGACATGGCCCATTACCATCCTACGACTAAACGTTATTGGGCTCTCTGGGATTCCCTACATTTGAAGAACGGTATCTTGTACCGAAAATGGGAGTCTGACAATGGAAAGACATGCAGATGGCAACTACTACTCCCTAAGTCGAGAATTTCTATGGTCCTTCAAGAACTGCATGGAAGTCCCACAGGAGGTCATTTTGGTGTAATGAAGACCCTGCAAAAGGTTCGAGAGGGTTTCTACTGGAATAATATTCGCACTGATGTGAAGAAGTGGTGTAGAACTTGTGACAGCTGTGTAACACGTAAAGGTCCAAAGAGGCGCACCCGTGGACGATTGCAGCGTTATAATGTAGGAGCTCCTTTTGAACGAATTGCTTTAGATATCCTGGGTCCTCTTCCTAGAACATCTGATGACAACAAGTACATCCTCGTTGTCATGGATTACTTCACCAAGAGGCCTGAAGCCTACGCCATACCTAATCAAGAGGCGGTAACCGTAGCAGAGATGCTGGTTCAACACTGGGTTTCCAGATACGGAGTTCCTCTTCAAATCCATTCCGATCAAGGAAGAAATTTTGATTCGGCTGTGTTCAAGGAAATGTGTGAACTACTCGGCATGGACAAAACTCGAACAACACCTCTACACCCTCAATCGGACGTCATGGTGGAGCGGTTCAATCGTACCATCCTAAATAGCCTCTCTCTTCTGGTGTCTAGAGACCAACAGGACTGGGACAAGAAATTGCCTCTTTTCCTGCTTGCCTACAGGAGTGCCACTCATGAGGCCACTGGTTACTCCCCTTCTCAAATGATCTTTGGTCATGATCTTCGTCTGCCTGCGGGTCTTTTGTTTGGCCGTCTTCCTGACGCTCCTTTGTCGCCTGAAGAATACGTGGATGGACTCCAGGCACGGATTGAGAAGATTCATCGTCTAGCGGGGAACCGAATCGGACTGGCATCGGAAAAGATGAAGACACGGTACGACACAAAGGCAACTGGACATGAGTTCAACGAAGGTGACAAAGTTTGGTTGTGGAATCCCATACGTCGTAAGGGACTGTCGCCAAAACTACAAAGAAACTGGGACGGTCCTTACACAGTCGTCAACCGGCTGAATGACGTCGTCGTACGCATACGAAAATCGCCACACACCAAGTCCAAGGTCGTACATTATAATCGGCTAGCCCCTTATTTTGGCCAAAAAGATTAGAAATTCGAAACTTGAATTTCAGACCATGGTCATGAAAGTCACTTTTTGTAAATATGTAAATAGTAATTAGTTCTTATTTATGTAAATTTTATTATTATTGTTATTATTTATTTATTTATTTATTTGTTTATTTATTTTAAGTGTTTTCCTCTAACTCAAGGATTGCACGGCCCGGGACGTGCAGTCTTTGAGGAGGGGGTAGTGTTACGAATTTTGTAAATAGTTAGTGTTTGTACTGTAAAATAATATAAATAATGTTATTAAGCTCCATTTCTTTACTAATATTAGTTTTTGTTACATTGTCCCTGTTATCAAGCAAACTTGTCCATTATTTTCAGTGTATGTCTACGGCAGATTGGCGAAATAATAAAGATATCGCCAAGTTGGCGTCACTTTTGGCGTCTAATTTTGGTCGCCAAATTTGGCGATATATCGCCAAGTTGGCGACAAACTTGGCGATTGTTGGCGATGGTAACCCTTCCCTCTCAATGGTAACCCCCCTTAGGTATACTGATACATTGTTTGTTGTTCCGTGGATTTTTCGAGATGGTTCTAGAAATTTCCAACACTTGCTGCGAGCCTATATAAGAAGAGAAGCGATGCGAGCTGTTGTTATTATTTACCAGTCAGTCATTGGGTGAACAAGGCGTTTGTTAGCAAGTTTGCTTGAGTTTCATTTATGTTGTTTTGAATGTTATTAAGTGTTGAGACGTTGTATAAAGAGTCTCTGGGATATAAGGCTGTACTTATACGATAGATTTAAGCAGTTATTTTAGAATATCTAGTAACATTTGTGAGTTTTGAAGACTCTGTTGTTCTGAAGATCTGTAAATAAATTATTTTCTACTTTTCTAAGAAACGAGAGTTTGAAGTTGTCTAACCATAAGATCAAAAGAACCCCATATACGCTGTAACAATACTAAAGTAAAATATAAAACTCGTACTTATAATATAAGTAAAAAAATTACAGAAAATTTGTTAAATTAAATTATGAAAAGCAACAGTCACATTTCGCTAAGAGCTCTAAAAAGCGTCAATTAAAAAAATAATAATAAAAAAAAAAAAAACACCCCATGCATTTTTATTTTGCTTTGCATTTCTTAGCGGTGGCAACTTTATTTCGCATCCGGACGTTGGCCAAATGTCGATATTCATCGAAAACTCCAATTCATTACAACTTTTTAATAATATTTAATTCAATTAAATTTATTTTCGGTACGCCAAACCATGTCATACGTAGCTCATTCTGTTTATATGAAATACGATGAAATTATGATTCATCGATTTACATAAAAAAGTTTTAGAATAGTGATGACGGGGCTTTCGATTTCACCGGTTCCCTAAATTGAGTGCATAATCTTATAACTCCGGCATACATTTCCCTTATAGTTTAAGAGCTAGCAATGTTTTCGCCACCTGATTTTATCAAGACTCATTTTTTTTTAATACGTTCTTCTCTTTTATGGTGTAGTACTTTTGTCTGGCAGTCCGGAAACGTAGCGTTTACCTGTGGCAGAAGGGGTTGTGCAGGTCAAAAAACTTCAAAATTACGTCATTTTAGCAGGATTATTGTTTGTAATATTTGTTTTTACTAACTATTTGTGATATTAATCCATTATTGCCAGACATTACCAATGTCGCTAATGCCGTGCCAGATCCACATTTATAGATAACATATTACACTTTTGCTACACTGTTAAAACTAAAGGTTGCATATGGCACTCGTAGGGGTGAAAGGCTTGTCCCGTCAGCGGTGTCCCTAAGGGAGCCAGAATTGTACCCCTAGAGGTGCCCTAGGGCATCCCATGGCACCTTATAGGGTGCCATGTAGGTGCCTTGGGGTGACATGTGGTGCCAAGGGATGCCTTGTGGCACTTCTAGGGGTGCAATTCTGGCTCCCTTAGAGGTTTCACTGACGGGACAAGCATTTCACCTCTAGGAGTGCCATATGCAACCTTTAGTTTTAACAGTGTAGCAGATAACCTATTAATTTGCCAGATATAAATTCGGTTGCAAAGTTAATGCCAGACAGCTTTAAATATGGAAACAAAAGTGCCTGTTTCAAGAGTTATTTACAGTTTACAAATTATAAATCATCTCTACATCATTTTATCAAACATAAAAATTACAAGATATTACACTTTGGCCTAACATCCAACCTTTAATTAATTTGCCAGACACAAATTCGGTTGCAAAGTCAATGCCAGACGGCTTTAAATTTGGCAACGAAGTGCCTGTTTCAAGAGTGGTTTATAGTTTAAAAAATATAAGTCATCTTTACGTCATTTTATCAAGCATAAAAATTATAAGATAATACTCTTTGACTAACAGACAACGTATAATTAATTTGCCACATTCAAATTCGGTTGCAAAGTTAATGCCAGACGGCATTGACTTACGACACCACTCTTGAAACAGGCACTCTTGTCGCTATATTTAAAGCCGTGTGGCATTAACTTTGCAACCGAATTTGTGTCTGGCAAACTAATTATAGGTAGTCTGCTAGCAAAAGACTATTATCTTGTACTTTTTATGATTGATAAAATGACGTAAAGATGACTTATAATTTTTAAACTATAAACCAATCTTGAACCAGGCACTTTCGTTGCCATATTTAAAGGCGTCTGGCATTAACTTTGCAACCGAATTCGTATCTGGAAATTTCATTATAGGTTGTATCATAGCCAAAGTGTAATATCTTATAATTTTTATCCTTGATAAAATGACATAAAGATGACTTATAATTTTTAAACTGTAATCCACTCTTGAAACGGGCACTTTCGTTGCAAATTTAAAGCGTCTTCCATTAACTTTGCAACCGAATTTGTGTCTGGCAAATTAATTATAGGTTGTCTGATAGTCCAAAGAGTAATATCTTTTAATTTTTATGCTTGATAAATTGACGCAAAGATGACTTTTAAATTTTAAACTATAAACCACTCTTGAAACTGGCACTTTCGTTGCCATATTTAAAGCCATATAGCATTCACTTTCAACCAAATTTTGTCTGGCAAATTAATTTTAGATTGTCTGATAGCCAAAGAGTAATACGTTATCAATAAGTATGGATCTGGCAGGGTCTTAGCAACAAATTGTAACGTCTGACATTAATATTACAAATAGTTAATATAAACAAATGTTACAAACAAAAATCCTACTAAAGTGCCGTAATTTTGAAGTTTCTTGACCTGCACAACCTCTTCTTACACAGGTAAACACAACGTCTCTTGACTGCCAGACCGCCCGCAAACGTACTGTATTATAAAAAGGAAGAATACATATAAAAATATGAGCTTTGATAAAATGACGTAATTTTGAATTTTTTTGACCTGCGTAACCTCTTTTCCCACAGGTAAACGCAACGTCTGCCGACTGCCAGACCGCCTGCAAACGTTTTAAACCATTAAGAGGATGAACATATAAAAAAATGAGCCTTGATAAAATGACGTAATTTTGAAGTTTTTTGACCTGCACAACCCCTTTTGCTATAGGTAAACGCAACGTTTCCAGACTGCCAGACCACCCGCAAACGAACTACACCATAAAACAGAAGAACATATTAAAAAATGAGCTTTGATAAAATGACGTATTTTTTGACGTTACTAGCTCTTAGACTATTATATTGATCATCATATAGTACTTCTCCTGTCTGAGATAGGCATTAAAATGCATTAGCTTAGCGATAAATTTCATTTTAAGGTAGCCCGGTACACAGTTTAAAATAATTTTCATTTATTGAAATAAAATTTTTATTTTTTATGTTAGTTATTTGTGTGTTATTTGTAAAGTAAGTCCCATGACAAAATTTCTCACTTTTTTTATCATTAAAATTTATTAAAAAAATTGGGGTAATTTAAAATCGTTATAACTCAAAATATTATTTGTAATTTTTTTTTTCATTTAAATAGAAACATAAAAATTTTAGTTTTTATTCAACATTTTTAAAAATATTAATAAAAAATTAAATATTAAAAAAATAATATTTAAAAAATATTTCAAGTAAATATTTTAAAAAAAGTTGTAACTTAAAAAAATCATATCTTCAAAAAAAATATTTTTTTTTCCAATATACTGAATCAAAATTAAAGTAAAGTAATTGTAAAAGACAATATTCAAGTTTGATCCATTTATCTTTAACGCTTCTTGACTTATAGCAATTTAAATGCGTGAAATGGTGAAATAACTAATCATAAATAAAAACGCGTCTTTATAAGAAGTTTTCTCCATAACAACCATTGTTTGAAAGCAAGATTTTGAAAACAAAACAAAGCAAAAAAAAAAATATTTGAATGTTACAATAAAAGAATATTATATGCTAATTAAGATAGAAACCTAATTTAAACGTTATTTTAATCGGGTAAAACTGAGAAATGTTTAATGCAATAAAAACTTTTAAGAAAATTTGAAGATTTTTGTGTCTAAACCCCCTTAGTAGATTTAGTAAAGGTTTTTGAATAGAAAAAACACTAACATTGCGCTAGTTTAGACAAAATTAAAATACAAATAGTAGCTAAAATTTAAATAAAAATTATTGTTCACTTAAACCGTGAATTTATTTTGATTTTTTTTTTTCAGTTAAGTTGCTTGCCATCACTAAACAACAATTCAAACTAACATTTTTTATGTATAAAAACTCTTTCTCATTTTTCTTAAAATAAAACAAAAATATATCAAATTGAAAGTCTTTAAAGAAGTATCGATTTTTCCTAATATTTTTCCTTGTTAGTGAAGAAAGAGATTGCGGTCATAAAGAACGCATCAAAGGAATTATTATCGATTCTTTAATGGATCGTGCAGAAAATATGTCAGCATCGAACTTCTGAAATATGAGTATTCCATTATATGTTTTACTTGTAATAACACTCTTTTATTGACAGAGAAAATATTTTTCAAAGCACGTTTCATTTCTTTCTCAACTTAAAATTTTATGAGCATAAGTTAATTTTTCCTTGCATAATTTAAACATAACTTGAACAACTTATTTTTAAAGATATCTTTTTAAATCAAGTGAATGTTTATGTAAAGACTCGGATAACAATAAAATAGCGTAAGATTTTTCTAACGTGCAAAATAGCATCGTGATTGTAAAGAAAATTAATGAAAAATTGCTGTGCTTTGAATGAAAAAATTACTAAATTTTTAGTTTTTAGAAAAAGATAATTCGTGTAAAAAAAAAAAAAAAAAAAAAAAAAAAAAAAAAAAAAAAAATTAGTTAGTAATTTTTGCTATTTCTGAACTTCTGCTCTCACCTTTTAGCGCATTACTTTCGCGTAAGGTAAAGAAGAAACAACATTAAGTATAAGTATTTCGCTTTGCTAAAAGCACGCAATAAAAAATTAAATAAATCGGGCAGCTTTAAAGAAATCAATATTTGCTGCTCGAAGAAATATTCGATTTGATCAATTTGAAAGTTTTTTAAAAAACTATTTGGAAAATGGTAGCTATTTATGTCGCATTTTAGTTTTTTTATGATTAGTCCAGGAATATTACTGTTTAATCAATGACGTACGTAATACACGACTCTGTTATTACATAAGTCAAGTTTTGATCACCATAAAAAAGATGTTTTTACTAATTTTTATTTACTCAGTCGGAAACATTAAAATATTTTGCTTTGGACAATGGATGTTCGCATTTTATTTTTTACCGCATTCTTATTTTATTTGACAAGGACATCAAAATATCGTTGTTAACAAAGAAAAAAATTACAAATTGGT
This sequence comes from Maratus speculifer, assembly GCA_964019185.1. Taxonomy (NCBI): domain Eukaryota; kingdom Metazoa; phylum Arthropoda; class Arachnida; order Araneae; family Salticidae; genus Maratus; species Maratus speculifer. The sequence continues at coordinate 159,078,687 of OZ025294.1, read as the reverse complement.
TAGACGCAAATTATCAGATATGGAAAAAACCGAATCCATAGTAAGAAATCGTATGAAACATCATCTTTTAAAGCAAAAGAACGAGGTTCGATTATTGAGCCAACCGATTACGCAATGTGCGGCAATCACGAAAAAGGAAAAAAATTTAATGTTGAACCAATTAATTGTAAAATAATGTGGTTTTTTTTTCTTTTCATTTTGCATGGATGAACAGTTTAAAAAAGTTTAAAAGAAATTTCCTGTGTTTTCGGTTGAAAAGAACATTCCATAATAGGCAGGATTTTTTTTCATGTGTTTAACTCTGAGTAATCCAAAAAATCTACTATTCTTCAAAAAGAATAAATTCTAATGTTTAATTGTAGAATAATGACGACTTAAAAGTATATGCCTTTTTCGCACAAATTTTCGAACCAAGCCCAATTTTTCTGACTTTTCCAACAAACTTGACCACGTCGAGAAAAGGATATATACATACGAAATGATTCAACCGGAACTAATTATTTTTGTCCGTAAAGACTAGGAAGAGTGAAATCAATCCCGGCTTCGTACGGAAAAAAAATATCTAGACTCGGCCCGATACTCCAGAAAAGTTAGTTCGAGCCCGGGCCCGGCCCGAACTTCAGAAAAAGGTCCGAGCACGGCCCGCGTGCCGTGCTGTGCCCGGGCCGAGGCCTGGCCCGTTCAGATCTCCAGAGACAGTTTGTGAAATTGTGACAGTTTGTAACAAGAGTGTGAGAGGAGATAAGAAGTGTGAGATTACACATTTTTGTTAAAATGTGTAAAAAGCATTAAAAATCAGCAAATTAAATCCTGAGAACTAATTTGAGATTAAAGTATTTTGTGTTGTTTATAAAGTAAAGATGAGATTTAAAACCAAATATTTTAAATTCCATTTCAAATTCAGAAATACTGTTTTCTATTGTTTTCATATTAATATTTTATTAGTTTAGTATATTAATAATGTTTTTTGGTGTATCTTATTTCATACAAAATAAGTACAGGAATCATTTTTATTGTGATTCTCACAAAATCACAAATGTCATTAAAACATCTAGTTAAAGTTTCAAAGTAAAATTTGAAATATGACCTAAAACGTAGTGCTTTGTTCCTAACAGCAGATATATGTTTAAGTAATACAGTATGTCATGTAATAAGCGGGAGTGAGAGGGGGTGGACAAAGGGGGGGGGTAGAAGGTCAAGAATATTGAAAAAAAAGTGTAGCACCAAATATGGATAGCCCCTTTCTGAAAGCTAAATAAAGGCTTTGTAAAACTCATATTTTAAAATTTTATGTTGTTGGCAAAAATGATGTTTTAAATTGTGGTATTGATGAATATGATATTGGTTGTCTATGGAGTTGTTGGGGAAAAAACAAGAAAAATAGGTTTTGCATGTAAAACAATAAATAAAACTGAAAGAAACCATGCAAAGATAGATGAAGAAGCTTTGGTGTAATATTTGGAGCTACTAAATTTCACAAATATTTAACAAGTAAAACTGCTTTAAATAATAAAACAATATAAAAGTTAATTAGATAGTTTGATCGTTTTAAAAAGACACTTGGATGTGTACGAGGGGAAATTATATAAAAAATATACATAGTCTCGATTAAAGAAAGGTTCCACATTCAGTTATAAATTAGGAAAAGGGACTAATTACCAGAAAGTCAAACTCACATTACTTTATTTGGAAAGAATTATTGGTTTACTTCAAAGAGGGTTCTGTTATAGTATAAAGAAAAAATTTCTTTTAAATGAAAGCGATGGAAATCTAACTCATTAATAATTTGACGATGATAGTAAATTAGTTTATATTAAACTATACATAGAGCAGCTCACCAAAGTTTCTAAAGAATTGAGAACTAAAAAAATTACTATTCTTTAATGCATTTTATAAAAGAAAATAAATACTAAAAATAAAGACAAAACAGAATAGAGGGAAACATTTTGTTAAATATTTTTTAATTTGCATACTAATTTACATTAACTTTATTAATCGTTAGTTATTTTTAGAAAGTTTAAAGGATATTTTGTGTTTTAAATATATTTAAAAAGAAATATTGGTAAAATAAAAGTTCGAAAATCATATATTTATTTTAAAAAAGTAAAAGAAAAAAATCTCATATTCTTAATAACTTTTCAAGCAATAACTATTTAATTTCAATAATTATTAAATAATTTTACTTGTAATTTAAAGTTTGAATACCTTATCACAAAGTAAATAATAAAAAAAAAACAGCAATTTTTTTTAGAACCAAGAGCATAATTTCTTTGACAAAATCTTCTCTAGTCCAGAACAGGTAATTATCAAAGGCATAATTTTCAGTTCAATATAAAACAAAATTTATCTCCTATCTCTTTAATATTATGTAAACATATATTCTAATATCTAATATTATGTAAACATATTTGAACTTGACGTGAGATTTACATGGGATACTTGGATAGAAACAAAATATACACATTTCATTGACGGTTGTTTTGAAATATAACCTCATTTTGTATTTCAATGCATGAGAAAGTTAGGAATTATAAAATGAACTTATTAATGGTGATAAATTAAAAAACAATTCTAAAAAATTTGTTTAATTTACATACATTTTTTAAATACATACTAAAAAAAGTCTGCTTACTAAAACGTCAATGGTTATGGCAAATCAGTATTTTATAAATTCTTTCGACCGGGAAAAAATCCTATAATAACAATTGATCTGATTAAAGATTGACTCTGTATTCAGCGGTAACGAGGCTATAAATTTTAAATTACTTAAACTTTACTTTCAGCAACACATGGAAACTTCTGAAGGGCTAAGAAAGGAACAAAATGGATAACTATTGATTTTAAGAGAAGACAAAGGAGAATAATTTTTGAATTTTAGAAATAAGTAAATCAATTTACTTGAAATATTACATACATATGTGTGTGTATTTGTGTAATATTTAAAATTATTTAAATGTGTAATAAAATACTATTATTATATGATGTATGATATTATGTATATTATAAATAAACACAACTCTAAATATTTGTCTTAAATTAAATGTCATCCTCAAATAATAATAATCGTAAGTTATTTTGTTTAGTGCCTGTATTAGGGTAAATTGGGTGAAGATGCCGTAATTATTGATTTATTGGTTTAAAAATCGCCAATTGATATTTTTTTATGTTCATTGATTTTTTTTAAAAACGTCTGCACTCCGATGTAAAATATAAAAAATATTTCATTTTCAAATATTATAGAAAGCATCGAAAATTTTGTTCGCCTTTTATCCCATGCTATGTGTAAGATGAGTAACTATCCCCTAGAGAACTCCCCTATCCGCCCAATAATGCGCCCCACCAGTGGCCGCGAGATTCTGACCTAGAAACTGGTAGACGGTAGGTGCTGAGTTCGAACCCAATCGCGACCATCGGCCTAACCGTTCGGAGTTTTCCGTGGTTTTTTTCGAATCTTGCATAAACACGGGTTAGGTTCCCTTAGAAAGACCCCCACGGAGGATAACCCACCCATTAGAGCCTATAACCCAAGCGTAGATGATTGGCCGGCATAAACAAACAAACAAACCTTCCAATAATGTGAGGAAGCTAGAAATATAAATATATTTTTATAAAAATCGGATTTATAGTTTAATTACAGTGATAATCAAAAGTATTCCGTTACATTATGGCCAATGGGAAAAAATAGTTTCAGGTGCATTTCAATGATGCTACACTCTTTCAAACATAATAAAATTAATATGCATCAATACAGTATGTACTAAAATATTCATTTTGTACAATCGTAATGCAAAAAATATGTGTTATTAATTTACAAAGCCGCACAAAAGTATTCCATTACATAATGGTATAAAGGGAAATGTTGTTTGGAGCGTGTTTTAATTATATTAAGATTTTTCACATTTCAAGAAACTGATATACATTGCTGAGGTTTACTACAAGTTACATACCATATAATAGAAATTGGATAGTATTTACAGAGACACGTAAAAGATTTCGTTTCTTTACTGTATCCGAAATACTGGATACCAACATCTGAATATTTTGAAAACGTCATTATAGTACGAACGCACCCGCTATGTTTGACGTGCAATTTGTGTCTCGTTTATATTCTTGCATGCATTCTATAAAACATACATAAATATAAAACTTATTCATTAACTGGATCACAAAAGCAGCGAAATAAGTTTTCAGCAATATGGAATAATCCTAAATAATTATCATTCGAGGAATCGCTGTTCAAATATGGAGTGAGTTCTGTTTGTAGGTGTCACAGACTTAAATTCCAATAAATAAATACATTATATTGACATTGGATCATTCGAATGTTTCAACAGAAAAGTTTCGCCTATCATTCATTCATGAGTAATTAGAAAACTAGTCGGATGCGACCATCTTAAAACTTTCTTCTATCTCATACACATTAATACTTTAAAATTAGTTATCACGATGCCAAAATTAAATGACAATCCATGCACATCGTGGAAATTATAAATGTATGAAATTCCATGGATTGATTCCTGAAATAGGACTATTGCGAAAACCGTGAAACATGCAGCATAACAGCTCCACATGGTAGGTAATTGACATTAAAACATAATCAGCAATAATATTTATCAAGGTATATCTAAATCGGAAGTTTGGTAAAAATTTGTGCATTAATCCTGGAGATAAATTCATCTGGAATAACAAAAATTCAACATAGCAAAGCTATTTACAGGGTCATTGACACAAAATATAAATAAAATCTCATGTATAAGATTAACTGAATCTGAGGTTTGATTAAAATTCCTTCATTAGTTCTTCTCTTCATTAGATACAGAATGCGGAAATCATGATAAATGCAGCACAGTAGCGCCACCTATTGGGCGATTACACTAAAATGTAAACAGTATTAAATCATGACAAGGACAAACCGAATCTTTGAAACCGAAAGTTTGATGAAAATCCTAACATTAATTCTTAAGGAAGAGCTGTTTCGAAATAGAAACTGTAAAACATCTGTTGAGTGATTTGCATCAAAAACTAATATGTATCAAATTTGAATCAAGGAGAAACTGAACAAATTTTATTAATTTCCGTGCATTCGTTCTTGAGATAGAGCGCCTATTACATTTGTGTAACATACATACAGATAGACAGTCACAGATTCACAGACATTTTGTAAAAACATTTTTTTTTGCTTCTCTAACTCTCAAAACATGTAAATCTGTCAAGAACCGGAATTCGAAACTTTTCACGAATCCCTTAATTTTTTCTTCTAATAATAGAAGAAAAATAAAATATCGTCTACTCGCTATAACTTTTTGAAATTTTATAATTGATTTTTGATTTTTTTTAACCTATTATCTATCTTTATTACAAAAGACAAACGTGTCCGTGTGTAGAGCTGACGTCATTTTGTCGGTGGCTACATCAGGAGATTAAATTTAGCACTTACTTCAATTTCTGATCGTCGTACATTTAATTTTTTTTACATTATCGAATATAGAAAAAATGTACTTTCAAGTATGAAGTTTGTTTGAAAACTACACCGCAATTTGTTTAAAAAATGTATCGCCATTTATTCAGTTTTAACTTTTAAAAAATAATTTTTACGTATGACTTTTTTTAGTTGTTGTTACATTGCATGTAGACTATTTCGAAAAATAAATAGCTCAGCATTTTTCTAGCTTATATTCCAGAAGGGAATTAATGCATTCATAAACCAATAAATAAAACACAAATTGCTGCACAAAAAAACTGCTGTTGAATTAATCCGTGGGACACATTAAACACAATTTCTTTTTCACGATACCACTGACATCGCAATTTTTTAAAAAGAAAACAATAAACTTACGATTGCACGAAAGTGAGCCGTCTTTGTTTAAGCATATTCTTTAATTATGGACAGTATAAGGGAAAAAAAAAAGAAAAGCGTTAAATATCACGAAGATTGGAGAAGATTACAGTCTCTCAAATGATAAAAAAAACAATCCAACAATCATTCGTCACAAAACGGGCATCTCTATAATTAACAAGGTGACTTGGTGAAAGTTATTGGCCAAAACAAAAAATTTAATCGCCACGTGGCTACTGGCGATCGTGAATCTACACCTATTCTAAAGAGGTATAAAGTAAAAGTTCCATGAATTTCAAAAGTCGTTTTTTATAAAGTAAAATCACAGACGAAAGTTGGATAATATATATTTAACCAGGATTCTAGTTATCGTATTCATGAATGTGTGGTTTTAATATTAAAAAGAAACTACAAAACTGCAGGTATTGGATAAATGTAATTCTCTGTTCCCTTGAAAATATAGCATAAGCTAAGAATAAAAGTATATTTTGAAAAAACATCAGAATAAATTGCAGCTGCATAAATCGATAGACGCAAACTATAGAATGTTTTTTCCTGAAAATGTCAAGGAAATAATTCTGGGAAGATAAATTTAAATAAAGATTACTTTTACCTTTGCGAGTTCCCTAAGAAAATAGGTTTATTTCTCTCAAAGGCTGAATAAAATGCTATACACTTTCTTTTCTTATTCGGTTTGAATTCACAGAATTTTCAGTTTAACCATATGCTCTAAAATACACATCATTTATCGTATTTTATTCTAAAGTATTCAAATAATAATATTGTTTTAAAGGTATCTATAAATATTATAGTAATATACATGCAATAATATTAACCACACCAGAGTCAGGAATTGTATCTGGGGCCCTCAGCATATTAGGGTGTTGCGCAATTTTTCACTAATAAACCTAGTCTAAAAATTTTCACTAAGAAACCAAGCTGGCAAAACCATCAGTCATCTCTCAGAATATCTTGTATGACGGGACAATGATGAATAGATTTTTACTATTTCATCGATCAACAATGTATATTAAAACACACATAGATACATAAGTAACGCCTCTATTAATTTTTTTAAAGATAAATATTACAGACATACATACAATAGATGCAATTAATCCAACTGGAGTGAAAAAATAGCCAGAGCCAAGAAAAAAAAATCTGGGACCACATCGTATTAGGCTGTTGCTCAACCAACTGAGCCACTCCGGCCAATACCTAGGTGTGCTATTTTTCAGAGAATCATAAAAAAAAATTGAGTGCAGGAGTTATTTATGTGTGTTTATGGTTTTATGTTAATATTTTTGTTCTTTTCTCTCTGTCTCTCTCACACACACATATATATATACTGATGAAGGACAAAATTATACGAACACCTGTGAAAAAGTATAACATATTTCACACCTGAACTACAGCCGCGCCACTTGCAACAGAAGTCTGCCACCTAGTGAGCGTGAAGAGCAAGGTATCAGTCTCTCAACAGCAGTCACCTGCGTTGCATGCGTCTATCGAACTGTCTGTGATAAGTTGAAATGTCAGACTTGTTAAAGTTCTAAAGAGGAATGATTGTGGGAGCGAGTTTAAGTGGAGCATCGGTAACAGAAATAACAAACTTTTTGGGGTTTGCAAGGAGTACATTATCAGCCGTTATGATTCCGTACTCGAAAGAGAGTAAGACGACGTCTTTGAAGCACAAAATTGGCCGAATGTCCAAGCTTGCTAATAGGGGTAGACGAGTCTTCAAGTGCATAATAGCCCGAAAGCACAAACAATCGTTATCCGAGATAACATCAGAAATGAACAGTCATCTCCAAGACCCTGTTTCAGCAAAAACTGTCAGAGAATCGTTATTATTCGTTCACATGGCCACACAAAATAATTCCGTTACATATTTCATAAAGTTTACTGAGTATGAGCATAAATTGCCTAAAAGCGGTTTTTAAATGTGTTATGCTGAACCGCTTTTAATTTACTAAGAAATGTTTGTAGAATATAGATAAAATTATGTACAGGACCGCGCAAGGAAATGAATACACCGCCATCTATGGAAGATGATTTCTGGAAAAGTTATTTCAGTATTTTATTGTAGTGTTTTAGTTTTAATTAACCCCTTGAAGGGCACCGGTATATTATATATACCACTTAATTTTAATTCCCTTATGCCACATCGGCACCGGAATTTTAGTATTAAGTTTTGCTTTTTACAATGTACACGAAAAACAGCTTTTACTTTCGATCATATAAATCTGTTTGTAAATCCCGGTGTCGATTAATCATTTGAACATTTTAGGAACATAAGTGCTTTGCCCCTCAAGGGGTTAAAGTTTAGCTAAATAGTGGCATGTAATAAAAGTACTTTGTAAATTACATGATGTGTAACAGAACGAACACATTTAATTATGTTTCTGTCTATTGGTGTAAAAAGCTGAAAGAGAAATTCCAATTTATAATAAAGTTTCTTTCCAAACTACATTTTTCCATTATACAGTGTATATATCAACATACAGATCAAATAAAGGGCTTTTCAAAAAAAAATAGTAATCTAATGTATATTCGGCAAAGGGAGGTAACTAATGAAATCAGGTTTTCAATTGTTTTCTCTTTTTTCTAAACGGTTTACTTAGTTATGTTATTTTAAATATTTCCCAAATAACAAAATTTTGTTTAAGATCGTAAGAAGTGTTATAAAGTTTTTCATAAACTATGCTTAACGCTTAATTTTTCTATATTTTTGTATATCAGGTGATTATTCTCTGCGACTTTTCCTCTGGTGTGTTTGTATATGTGTCAGCCTCTCTATTATAACAACGGAAGATTTCTTATTAATCACTGTCATACTCATTTTGTTGAAAAGAAATTATAATATCTATTATGTACATAAAAATATTTAGTGCACATGTATGTATAAATATTATAAGTACATGCAATTACAGAAGAAGATATATTTAGGGGGCATAGTACCTTGAAATTGGTCAAAATATTGGTTTTCTTTCTTTTTATTAATATTAACTGAAAGCATCTTTAATTGCGAATATTTTGATACCTCATTTTTATCTATGTGACAATTATTTCGCGATATATTGTAAATTTCACATAATAAAAAAATGGATCCAGCGTAATTTCCCATTGCAATGAAAACTTTAAACTGATTTTTCTTCATCTTCACATTTTTATAACTTGCTTGTTTGATAAATACTAAGGCTATTTTGCTAATTTAGATAGAGGTTTTATTTTTTCACTTGTTCCCCATGGTGTATTTAATATTTTTGTGCATGTTTTTAACATTCAAGGTTATAGCTATTTTTTTAAATATTTAAATTGAGAATTTGTTTACTTTCATTCATTTTTTAATGTAAACGAGAGAAAAAAACTTATTAAATGTAAAATCCCATATATCTAAAAAAATCATGCAAAGATTTGTGTAATGTATTCTAATGAATGAAGGAAAAAAAATCAAATAAAAAATATTCATATTTATAAAAGTAGTAGGAAATTTTAAAAAGTTAAATGTTTTCAAAATTTTTAAAATTTTGGAGGCTATTTAAAGAGATTTCTTTTTATTTTTTAGAATTTTTAATTTTTAAGTACCGTACCATCATGTATATTATATTCATTTTCAAAATTGAAAAGAAATTTTTAAAGATATTGTGTTCTCTTAAGTACAAATCATTTAAACTCTAAAAAAATGAGCAGTTTTTGCATATTTTTTATACTTAGGTCATTTATTATCGTTTTAGTAAATTGAACTCCAAAATTCTTCAGAATGAATAGCTTCCTTAGAAATTGAATAGAAAACATAATTTAACGGGAAATGTAACATTTATCTTTCAATTCGCTTAAATAGACAATTCATTTTATTACGCTTAGCGTATGTCTCTTTCAAACCAAAATAAAAAACAGCAGTTGTAAATGATATTATTTCTCATTATTTATTATACATTTAAGCTATTTGAACCGCTTTAAAGGAATATTTTTTTGTAAAATGCTATTTAAAAAGATCTTTAAGCAATTGAATTTGCTGACAGAGCATTTTCATAGGATTTTAAAGTCGTAATAATGCAAATGTATTTCAAAATCTTTGAAAATCTATTAATATGTAAATACAGACAAATTAGCATTTTTATGGAAAATTGAGAAAACAAATCTGCTGAATTTCGAAATTGAAATCTCAGATTATCTATTTTAATCTACAAAAACAATGAAAAGTAAAAAAACAATGACTTGAATGTTTTTTTTCTTTTTCTCCAGAAAGTCAAATAAAATCATGAAATGGTTTGATGGTGTTTCATTTATGAAGGAAAACATTTATGCCCTTCTACGCAGATGTGCTTCATTTCAAGTTGTTCCTGCAATTTTTTTTTTTGTCTGTTTATTTGCATTTCTCCAAAAATTTCAAGTTTTATTGCATGTGATTATCTTTTCATTTGAAAAAAAAAAAAAACTTTTAAAAATTTTTAAAGCTTTTTTGGAATAAGGAATGCGTAAATATTAAAAAAGAAGTAATGTCATACCATTAGTAATATTGTATCATCAACTTTAAGTAAAAAATATAATTTATTGAAAATTTAAACGAATTAAAGCTATTAGTTTGCTTCATCAAAAAAATGAAAGTAATTAATTTGAATTTCTTTGCATATTTTTTATTGTTGTTGCTCCACGTGTTCTAATTCTTAAAATAATTCTCGAAATCTTTATTTTATTACTTAAACTAGAAAGAAAAAACATGGCTCAAGCACCGATTGTGAACCCTTTCCAATACTTTCAGAATACTTTAACAAAACTTTCCCTTTTAATAAGTGCTAATTGAACCATATAGAAGTGCACAACGCTTTAGAAACCCAATTTTAGCAAATCCCATTTACAGTCGGAAAATTATCCGAATTCTTTGAACATCCCTATAAATGTCATCTTGATTTCTATAGAGCAATTGCATGCATCCAAAATTTTGTTCGGATTCTAAAAACATACCACATAGAAAATTCCCCTTCAACAATTTCCGCTAATAAAGAGAATAGTGGGTGAATTCTTTTCTGCATCAATGTACGCGAAGTATAGAATTCATACAAAATGAGTAACATGTAAAATATTCGTTGCCGTTTAATAAAATAAAGAAGATATTTAAGTCAACATTTTAGAAAACATACAATACATTTGAAAACGAAATTGCAACAACTACCACCCATTACATGAAACGTACTCCAATACTTTTGTACAGCTATAAATTTATACAGTTTATATGTAGTATGATAAAAAATTATGTTAGTAAGAAAGTGGATAATACAATCGAATACACACATTTTACAATTTCGCCACTAGACGGAATTATACTTAAATTATTTTGTACAATCTAATTTCACATGCAAATTGTTATACAACAAATATCAGTCTGAAATTACTGAATTCAAAGTTTTTAAAACTACTGAAGTCAAACTTGAGGGTATTACTATCCACATATAGACAACTATGTATCCAATAATTTAAATTGCCCTGTGTATGATTTTATTTATATGCTGGAAATATCTTTTCATATACTATAGTTAGGTTAGTTTGAAAATGCATAACAATTCATGTTCATTCTTCATAATGCTTGCCGATTCCTTTGTGTAGCTCTGTATTAATTCAATAGAATATCTGAACACCACGTAATATGAAAAAAAAAATTGTTTGGTACTACTTGGTTATCCCGTCGACCAAAAAATTATCGCCAAACTATAAGATTAAATGCCGATTACGGCTGATCGTGAATATCACAGTCAATCACATTAAATACGATACACGTGTTTAAAACGCAATTAAGTGGGTTTTATTTTAACTTTTTATTTGTATTTTTATTAATATTCTACTAATTATTTGTTTTTTCGTTATTTAAAATGTAAATTATGTCAATATGAATAATTTTGGCTATGAGTTTGACGATTTGTGTAATTTGGCAAAATTGGTCGACCGGGATAACCAAGTAGTACCATTTGTTTAACGACAAAATGCATACTATAACTGAAAATGAGCTCTTAACAATCATCCATAAAAGACAGAACTTTTGATACATTATTTTAGAAGAGATTTTTTATGTGTCAATGTAAATGTATGATAAATGCATGTCATATTCTACTGCAAGCACTTTGTCGAAAGCCTCAGCTATATACATAAATTTCATTATGTGTAAAATAATGCAATAAAAGTGCATTACACTGCGAGTAGTTTTCCTTCATAGACGGCTATATAACCAAACAGTTTTGTGTGATCCCGTAAATGAATAATAAATGCATTTTGCCCCATATTCTACAGAAAACATGTATACCTGAAAAATTCATTTCACTTTAATTAAGTTTGCAAAAAAATAATGTATTTAAACTTCTCTGCTAACATTTTTTCTTTATAGGCCATAAGACAGCAAAATACATTCCTTGTATTCATATTGTAACTGAAATTAATAACATATTCCATCGTAACCAACTTCTGGAGCACTTCAATAAAGTATATAAATTTCATTATATTTAAAATATTGTAACAGTATTAAAATACACTGCAAATGATATTCTTTCTTAGACTGTGAAGTAGGATTTGTACTGTAATGCGAAACTTTTGAGCTCTCTTGTAAATGAACCATGAATATCACACATTTGCTTGACAATACCGAATATGCCATGGTGAGCCTCAATAACATATTTTAATTACTTGAAAATCTGAGTACATTTAGGCGATTTAGAGCAAGAACAGACGAACAGACAAATCAAATTCATAAGCACATCTCTACTTTGTTGAAAACTATTAAAAAAGCCATTTAAAATTTTGTGCATTCTTTAGATCATTGGACAATTATTATTTTTTATAATAAAAAAGGGTATGAAACTAAACATTTTTAATAGAATATTAATAAATTGTATTATAGTGCCATACTGTTTTTACAAAATAATTCAGATACCCAGCTTCTATGAACGATTATTTTCTAAATTAGATTTAGCATATTTTGGTCCACACATAAAGGGTGCACACCGCACACAGTGGGGTGTTTTTATAACCTAGTCCTAGGTGGACAAAATCCAAATTTCTGATTATCTCGGAATTTAACGAAACTACGTATATTAGTAGCTGAATGTCTATATTATTGAGATCCGAAATTAATTTTGTCAAAAAAATTCGAAATGTCGATAAACTGCGACCGTAAAGTTATCTTTTCGCCAGTTGGTTTAAAGAAGTTTCAGTGGATGTTCAACCTCCAGTCTAGCCATAAGTTCAAAATCACGTTGTTGATATCCTCTTTAATTTTAGACCACGAATTTACTGGATGTATGACACATGATTGTCAAGGTAAGTTTTAAACTATTCTTGTTTTAAAATAAGGGCTGTTAAACCCGTTAATCTTTTTTTTTATATATATATAGATTATGATTTTGCATGAATCATTTTGTATTTTTCAATCTTTCTCTTGACTTTTAACAAAGTGTTCAGCAGTGTTCAGCAATAAGCATTTTTTGATGAAAGTGCAATTCCTATAGTATTGGAAACTAAAAAGTTCTGCTACAAATGGCTACATATAAATAAGTTATTATTAATAAACAACCTTAATATGTACTTGCAGATTAAGTATGCATGTGGGCCTCCGTGGCTGAGTGGTTAAGACATCACGCCGCTGATCGTGAGGTTGTGGGTTCGAATCCCACTGGCTCCATTGCACACACCCCTTGTGTGGAGCTCCTGGTTGTACTTCTCTTGTGTTGTAATATTTCCTTGTGTGCTATCTCGTCCCTGTATAATGACGATGGCTTATAAGCAGGCTTCATGTCGAGCACACAAGTCAGATGTATGTTGTTCAATAAACAAACAAGTATGCATGTTTATTTCAAAAATTGCAGTTCAACTTTAAATCGCTTTTAATTATCTAATTGAGCTGAATCTTTAGATATATGTGTAGTTTTAAAGGCTATTAAATATTATTATAATTTGAGGAGCGTAGAAGTTACGCTTTTTATACACACTCTAAATAAAATAGGGTGACTATTCACTCCGGAGGAGTGAATACTCACTCTATCGCACTCAAAATATGCCCAACCTCTTTAGAGTGACTATTCACTCTGGGCAAAAGTGGAACCGTTGACTCTGTAAAAGAGTGAATACTCACTCTTGGGAAGTGAATAATCACTGTAAGCAGGAGTGAATATATGCAATAAAAGTGCATTACACTGCGAGTAGTTTTCCTTCATAGACGGTTATATAACCAAACAGTTTTGTGTGATCCCGTAAATGAATAATAAATGCATTTTGCCCCATATTCTACAGAAAACATGTATACCTGAAAAATTCATTTCACTTTAATTAAGTTTGCAAAAAAATAATGTATTTAAACTTCTCTGCTAACATTTTTTCTTTATAGGCCATAAGACAGCAAAATACATTCCCTGTATTCATATTGTAACTGAAATTAATAACATATTCCATCGTAACCAACTTCTGGAGCACTTCAATAAAGTATATAAATTTCATTATGTTTAAAATATTGTAACAGTATTAAAATACACTGCAAATGATATTCTTTCTTAGACTGTGAAGTAGGATTTGTACTGTAATGCGAAACTTTTGAGCTCTCTTGTAAATGAACCATGAATATCACACATTTGCTTGACAATACCGAATATGCCATGGTGAGCCTCAATAACATATTTTAATTACTTGAAAATCTGAGTACATTTAGGCGATTTAGAGCAAGAACAGACGAACAGACAAATCAAATTCATAAGCACATCTCTACTTTGTTGAAAACTATTAAAAAAGCCATTTAAAATTTTGTGCATTCTTTAGATCATTGGACAATTATTATTTTTTATAATAAAAAAGGGTATGAAACTAAACATTTTTAATAGAATATTAATAAATTGTATTATAGTGCCATACTGTTTTTACAAAATAATTCAGATACCCAGCTTCTATGAACGATTATTTTCTAAATTAGATTTAGCATATTTTGGTCCACACATAAAGGGTGCACACCGCACACAGTGGGGTGTTTTTATAACCTAGTCCTAGGTGGACAAAATCCAAATTTCTGATTATCTCGGAATTTAACGAAACTACGTATATTAGTAGCTGAATGTCTATATTATTGAGATCCGAAATTAATTTTGTCAAAAAAATTCGAAATGTCGATAAACTGCGACCGTAAAGTTATCTTTTCGCCAGTTGGTTTAAAGAAGTTTCAGTGGATGTTCAACCTCCAGTCTAGCCATAAGTTCAAAATCACGTTGTTGATATCCTCTTTAATTTTAGACCACGAATTTACTGGATGTATGACACATGATTGTCAAGGTAAGTTTTAAACTATTCTTGTTTTAAAATAAGGGTTGTTAAACCCGTTAATCTTTTTTTTATATATATATAGATTATGATTTTGCATGAATCATTTTGTATTTTTCAATCTTTCTCTTGACTTTTAACAAAGTGTTCAGCAGTGTTCAGCAATAAGCATTTTTTGATGAAAGTGCAATTCCTATAGTATTGGAAACTAAAAAGTTCTGCTACAAATGGCTACATATAAATAAGTTATTATTAATAAACAACCTTAATATGTACTTGCAGATTAAGTATGCATGTGGGCCTCCGTGGCTGAGTGGTTAAGACATCACGCCGCTGATCGTGAGGTTGTGGGTTCGAATCCCACTGGCTCCATTGCACACACCCCTTGTGTGGAGCTCCTGGTTGTACTTCTCTTGTGTTGTAATATTTCCTTGTGTGCTATCTCGTCCCTGTATAATGACGATGGCTTATAAGCAGGCTTCATGTCGAGCACACAAGTCAGATGTATGTTGTTCAATAAACAAACAAGTATGCATGTTTATTTCAAAAATTGCAGTTCAACTTTAAATCGCTTTTAATTATCTAATTGAGCTGAATCTTTAGATATATGTGTAGTTTTAAAGGCTATTAAATATTATTATAATTTGAGGAGCGTAGAAGTTACGCTTTTTATACACACTCTAAATAAAATAGGGTGACTATTCACTCCGGAGGAGTGAATACTCACTCTATCGCACTCAAAATATGCCCAACCTCTTTAGAGTGACTATTCACTCTGGGCAAAAGTGGAACCGTTGACTCTGTAAAAGAGTGAATACTCACTCTTGGGAAGTGAATAATCACTGTAAGCAGGAGTGAATATATGCAATAAAAGTGCATTACACTGCGAGTAGTTTTCCTTCATAGACGGTTATATAACCAAACAGTTTTGTGTGATCCCGTAAATGAATAATAAATGCATTTTGCCCCATATTCTACAGAAAACATGTATAGGGGAAGATGGGGATACTTGAGCCATTTTTTGAATTTTAATTTTTTTAATTTTTTTATATTTTTTTAGAATAAAATAAAATATTGAAAATGAAAATTTGATATTTTTTCTTCAACTAAAAACCACTTTCAATTAATTTTGAACTATTTTTCTATGTATAATAAATGTTTATTTTTTGTTTTACATCGTGGCTCAAGCATCCCCATGGCGGGGATACTTGAGCCATGCTGAAGGGATACTTGAGCCACTAAGGAAAAATACCTACAAAAGTAATTTTTTTCGCTTTATTTTTGCACAAACATTTTACAGAATGATAAATTATGAAACGTAAAGTCCTTCAAAACATATTGAGAAAACAAAGCTAGTAATACGATCATTTTTTGTAGTTAAAACTGGCTGTCGGAGGATAATTTCAACTTGAGTTATAACGAAGGTAGAAACATCCTCAGTTCAGAGCCATTTAAATTTGGAATCTGCAATTCTTCGTGGAAATTTCATTTTTAAAATATTAAGCACTTATCCAACAAATATTTTCACAGTTTTCTTTCTGGCATATTTCATTAGTAACCAACCATCAATAGAAGATTTTCTTTTCACATCATCACCATCATTGACAGAATTTTCCTCTAATGATATTGTCGAACTCATGCTTTTAATTTAGTAGCTGTCGGAATTTAAGCTAGATGTATCATTCTACTATTTCAAACACTTTTTTGATTTCACAGGAAAAGATGTTTTCTTCCTCTTTGGCTCTATGCAGGTAAGTTTGAACTGGGATTTTTGTTGCTTTTCTTGTTTTTTGTGCGCTCTTTTTACCAATTTTTCTTCAATTTTCTTAGTTAAAAAAAAGTTACACAGCAGAGGTTACGATTTCAATATAAAATCTTAATACGTTATATTAAAAAATAAATATTTTAATATGTTGGACCTAACTAATTAAAGTATTAGAGATTATAGCCTGTAAAACCGTTTTAAAAAGTTATTTTCATTTAATGAAAGTTAAATTGAAAACTATGTTTACATTTATCTAGACAGGCTATTTTGTTAGTCAAAATGAAAAATAAAATAGATATTTTCATTTAAAAAATATACATTTTTAAACATTTTTAGGTCGTTATTTTTTTAAGAAAAAAAATAAAATGAAAAATTATTCTCCCTTTTATCCAGAAAAATATCTATTAGTGAATATAAGGATCGAATTTTATTTTTTGTTTGTTTCACCCATGTTTAATTTCTAGTGGGGATGGTTGAGGCATGGCTCAAGTATCCCCACTCTCATTGGCTCAAGTATCCCCACTATCACTATTTTTGTTTCCCAGAGTTTTACTAAATAAAGCATGCAGCTATTAGAACTATTTTAGACTCAAAATACAATTGAAATTATGCTTATTGAATGTATGTATATAGTTGCAACTTTGAACAAAACTTTGATTACAAAAAAACAAAAAAGCCATGCACCCAAATATTTACTTCAGATAGGGAAAAGACAACTATTAATCATTATACATTCAAAATAGTTCCAAGATGTGTGATTTCTTTTTTACATGTTCAGAACTATAAATATGTTATCATATTGGCAGTTTTAGAAAGAAAAATTAACCAACTGTAGAGATAATAGGGGTGGCTCAAGTATCCCCTATGCTCAAGTATCCCCACTCTCCCCTACCTGAAAAATTCATTTCACTTTAATTAAGTTTGCAAAAAAATAATGTATTTAAACTTCTCTGCTAACATTTTTTCTTTATAGGCCATAAGACAGCAAAATACATTCCCTGTATTCATATTGTAACTGAAATTAATAACATATTCCATCGTAACCAACTTCTGGAGCACTTCAATAAAGTATATAAATTTCATTATATTTAAAATATTGTAACAGTATTAAAATACACTGCAAATGATATTCTTTCTTAGACTGTGAAGTAGGATTTGTACTGTAATGCGAAACTTTTGAGCTCTCTTGTAAATGAACCATGAATATCACACATTTGCTTGACAATACCGAATATGCCATGGTGAGCCTCAATAACATATTTTAATTACTTGAAAATCTGAGTACATTTAGGCGATTTAGAGCAAGAACAGACGAACAGACAAATCAAATTCATAAGCACATCTCTACTTTGTTGAAAACTATTAAAAAAGCCATTTAAAATTTTGTGCATTCTTTAGATCATTGGACAATTATTATTTTTTATAATAAAAAAGGGTATGAAACTAAACATTTTTAATAGAATATTAATAAATTGTATTATAGTGCCATACTGTTTTTACAAAATAATTCAGATACCCAGCTTCTATGAACGATTATTTTCTAAATTAGATTTAGCATATTTTGGTCCACACATAAAGGGTGCACACCGCACACAGTGGGGTGTTTTTATAACCTAGTCCTAGGTGGACAAAATCCAAATTTCTGATTATCTCGGAATTTAACGAAACTACGTATATTAGTAGCTGAATGTCTATATTATTGAGATCCGAAATTAATT
Organism: Maratus speculifer; assembly: GCA_964019185.1. Classification (NCBI taxonomy): domain Eukaryota; kingdom Metazoa; phylum Arthropoda; class Arachnida; order Araneae; family Salticidae; genus Maratus; species Maratus speculifer. The sequence continues at coordinate 159,060,080 of OZ025294.1, read as the reverse complement.
TTGTCAAAAAAATTCGAAATGTCGATAAACTGCGACCGTAAAGTTATCTTTTCGCCAGTTGGTTTAAAGAAGTTTCAGTGGATGTTCAACCTCCAGTCTAGCCATAAGTTCAAAATCACGTTGTTGATATCCTCTTTAATTTTAGACCACGAATTTACTGGATGTATGACACATGATTGTCAAGGTAAGTTTTAAACTATTCTTGTTTTAAAATAAGGGCTGTTAAACCCGTTAATCTTTTTTTTTATATATATATAGATTATGATTTTGCATGAATCATTTTGTATTTTTCAATCTTTCTCTTGACTTTTAACAAAGTGTTCAGCAGTGTTCAGCAATAAGCATTTTTTGATGAAAGTGCAATTCCTATAGTATTGGAAACTAAAAAGTTCTGCTACAAATGGCTACATATAAATAAGTTATTATTAATAAACAACCTTAATATGTACTTGCAGATTAAGTATGCATGTGGGCCTCCGTGGCTGAGTGGTTAAGACATCACGCCGCTGATCGTGAGGTTGTGGGTTCGAATCCCACTGGCTCCATTGCACACACCCCTTGTGTGGAGCTCCTGGTTGTACTTCTCTTGTGTTGTAATATTTCCTTGTGTGCTATCTCGTCCCTGTATAATGACGATGGCTTATAAGCAGGCTTCATGTCGAGCACACAAGTCAGATGTATGTTGTTCAATAAACAAACAAGTATGCATGTTTATTTCAAAAATTGCAGTTCAACTTTAAATCGCTTTTAATTATCTAATTGAGCTGAATCTTTAGATATATGTGTAGTTTTAAAGGCTATTAAATATTATTATAATTTGAGGAGCGTAGAAGTTACGCTTTTTATACACACTCTAAATAAAATAGGGTGACTATTCACTCCGGAGGAGTGAATACTCACTCTATCGCACTCAAAATATGCCCAACCTCTTTAGAGTGACTATTCACTCTGGGCAAAAGTGGAACCGTTGACTCTGTAAAAGAGTGAATGCTCACTCTTGGGAAGTGAATAATCACTGTAAGCAGGAGTGAATATATGCAATAAAAGTGCATTACACTGCGAGTAGTTTTCCTTCATAGACGGTTATATAACCAAACAGTTTTGTGTGATCCCGTAAATGAATAATAAATGCATTTTGCCCCATATTCTACAGAAAACATGTATACCTGAAAAATTCATTTCACTTTAATTAAGTTTGCAAAAAAATAATGTATTTAAACTTCTCTGCTAACATTTTTTCTTTATAGGCCATAAGACAGCAAAATACATTCCCTGTATTCATATTGTAACTGAAATTAATAACATATTCCATCGTAACCAACTTCTGGAGCACTTCAATAAAGTATATAAATTTCATTATGTTTAAAATATTGTAACAGTATTAAAATACACTGCAAATGATATTCTTTCTTAGACTGTGAAGTAGGATTTGTACTGTAATGCGAAACTTTTGAGCTCTCTTGTAAATGAACCATGAATATCACACATTTGCTTGACAATACCGAATATGCCATGGTGAGCCTCAATAACATATTTTAATTACTTGAAAATCTGAGTACATTTAGGCGATTTAGAGCAAGAACAGACGAACAACAACTAGAACTATTCACTCTTGCTAAAGGAGTGCATTTTTTCGCCCCGGATAGGAGTGAATAGTCACTCTTGCAAAGGAGTAAATGTTATTTTTTTATGCAGCAAATTCTTTTTTTATGTTGCTTTTATAGATATTTAAAAAAATCACATCTTTAGAGCATGCAATGAAAATAATTACAAGTGTGGTAAAGATTGGAAAAAATACTTTATAAACAATATTTATATAATTCATACTTTGTAACATTAATTGAACTTTAAAAAAAACTCGATTAAAGTTACATATGAATCAAATTAGATTACTGACAAAAAAAAATTAAAATATTTTATTACAATCTTATCGTTTGTGTTTGTTTGCATTGCTTGCGCTATAAATATATTATAGTTTTAAAATGTGCATAAGGACAAGTATAATTAACCGTAATTTTAATCAGATAATATTATTTTTTCCATATAGATACCCATAAAATTTTATTTACAATTTTCATAATTTCCGTGATGTACGTTATGAGCTTATTTTTTTCATACATAATTCAACTTTTAAATATTTAGATAACTGAATTCTTTACTATTAAATTCGAATGTGTAAAGTTTTTGTGTGTTATGATTTATCACTTTTTTATTAAAATGAATGTTTAGTCTAGAATTTTTTTTGTTGTTGTTTTGTGGAATATGTATATATGTATAAATATTTAAACATATTCCTTATGTTTAAATTTTCACTAGCTATTGCCTGAAAAGTGAATTTTAGTAATTTGCTTACAACATATATCTGTAGGATATAAGTCATATTTAATTTCTTTATTCCAGTAAATTTTATATCTTATGAATAAGAGCTAGACAAATTTTACATAATGTAATAAAAAAAGAAAAATTTAGAAAACAGAAAAAAAAGAAAAAGAAAAGAAATGACATATCTATTGTTTTTAATTGCTTGAAAAATACTTTGAATATAAGAAAATAGTTATTAATCAATTAAAAATATATTCAAACTTGTATTACATAAGTAAATATGAACTTTCAAAAATATATACTAAGGCAATTTTATTTATAAACTTCACGTCAAGAATAAACATCTTTTTATTTATGCCTAATTTATCATATTTAATTTTTTACTGCTAATAATTACTTGTACCAGAAACGATTGCAATAAAAGGAAAATTAATAACTGTCTTCTGATATTACTCAATTTTCAAAATTTAAAGTCGTTAACAAAATATAGAAAAACAATGCTTTCATATAATTTAAAATAATAAATACATCAATTTAAAAAACTCAAAATATAATAATCAATACTTTTTAAATATACCGTTAAACAACCAAAATAAAGTGCCATACATGAATAAAATGCTTCTGCGTTTGTTTAATTTTCAAAAATCTAACGGTAGTATACAAGAAATTCCTACGATATTTTTAGAAATTTGGTAAATGTTAAATCTGAAGCGCTGGATATCATAATTTATGATTTTCAATAGTAAATTAAAATATCAATAAGAATAAATCTTTCACAAATTTCATTTATGGTAACATCTAAAGAAAATTTTTAAGGTACTAAAGATATTTTTTCAATCTAAAAACTTTTCCAAAATCAAAATCTGATGAATATCATTTTTAACACGCTTTCATTACTTTCACCTGTATGTGAGTTTGTGGGTTTGTAACTCTCCTTATTATCTAAAGATTTTCTCAAGCAATTTTGACTAAAAATTGCATCCTATGGTTTTCGGGCACGAGAAAATCATTGGACTAGGTTACATGTTTGAGGAAAAATTTTAATGGGTCATATTGGGTCATTAAGAGTCTGGGTCAAGCTATTTATATTTAAAGAACGGCGTGATCGATTATAACGAAATTTTGTATGTAACAGTTTTTTGGCACGAGAAAACTATCGGGCTGGGTCACATGTTCGAAAAATTTCGATTAGTGGGTCATTTTTGGGTCATTATGGGTCAAGCCATTTTTATCTAAAAAACGGCTCTAACGATTTTGACCAAATTTTATATTTTATCGTTTTGGATTACAAGAAGACCATTGGGTTAGGTAACATGTTCAAGAAAATTCGGTTAGTGGGTCATTTTTGGGGTCATTGTGGGTCATGCTATTTTTATCTAAAGATTTTCTCACGCAGTTTTGACTAAAAATTGCATTCCATGGTTTTCGGGCACGAGAAAAATATTGGGCTAGGTTACATGTTCGAGAAAAAATTTTAATGGGTCATATTGGGTCATTAAGGGTCTGGGTCAAGTTATTTATATTTAAAGAACGGCTGGATCGTTTTTAACGAAATTTTGTATGTAACAATTTTTAGACAAGAGGAAACTAATGGGTTAAATCACATGTTCGAGAGATTTTGATTATAAGGGTCATTTGTGGGTCATTGTTGGGTCCTGCTAATTTTATGTAGAAAATGTCTCTCACCATTTTGACTATATTTTGTATTATGATATTCTCGGGCAAGAGAAAACCATTGGACCAGGACACATGCTCGCGAAAATTCGATTAATGGGTCATTTTGGATCATAATGAGTTAGGGTTATTCTAATTATATATAACAACGATTCAATCAATTTTACCTAAATTTTGTAACGAAACGTCTTTTGTCACGAGAAGACTATTGGGCAGTGTCGCAAGTTAAACAAAATTATATTAGTGGGCCATTTCGCTTTATTGATGAATGCTGTCAAGTTAATTTTATCTAAGAAACGGCTTAAACGATTTTGATTCAACTTTATATTCTACTGTTTTTGATTATCTGGAGACCTTTGAGCTAAGTCACATGTTTGATCAAATTTGATTAGTGGGTCATTTTGTTTAATACGGGTCAGGGTCATGAGAAAATGGCAGCAACCAATAAGTTGGCAATATTTCACAAAATATTGGCGACATTTGGCCGAAAAATTGACTATTAAGATTACGAAAGCCACAACACGTATTTGGTGCCAAATGAAAAAATGTCTCCCAAATTGGCTATATTTGGCAAAAAACGTTGTCTTTCATAATGTGAAGAATTTTTTTTATACATTCTTAATAGGATTCGAGATGCATGGTTAAATTAACCAGAGTCGACCAAAAAAAGTGATTTGGATCGATGTCCTTTCGTTGTAAGTTTTAAAATAAATATAGTTTAAATAAATATAGTTTAAAAAAACTAAAAAACCCGCTTTTTAAGTATATCAAACTAAAAAGTTAAAAATAATTCGTACTATAAGCTGAAAACAAAAATAGATGAAATAAATATAGTTTAAAAAAACTAAAAACTACGCTTTTAAAGTAATCAAACTTAAAAGTGAAAAATAAATATAGTTTAAAAAAACCAAAAAACACGCATTTTAAGTATATCAAACTAAAAAGTGAAAAATAATTCGTACTATAAGCTGAAAACGAAAATAGATGAAAAATACTATTTTACTATAAAATCATTGTTATTATAGATATCAATTAATAAGCAATAAATAAAATTATCGTGGAAAAAAAGCGTGGGGTGCTTCTTGAGAACTGATAGATGGAACATGGTAGATGGAACACCCCACGCTTTTTTTCCACGATAATTTTATTTATTGCTTATTAATTGATATCTATAATAACAATGATTTTATAGTAAAATAGTATTTTTCATCTATTTTCGTTTTCAGCTTATAGTACGAATTATTTTTCACTTTTTAGTTTGATATACTTAAAAAGCGTGTTTTTTGGTTTTTTTAAACTATATTTATTTTTATCTCCGGAATAATACCAAATAAATAAATAAAATAAAATAAAATAAATATTGATGCATATAGCTGCAAGTGTTTAATAGTAAAAACAGAAGAAATACAAAATAAAATAAATACGGTATCAAACGGTTTCAATTTTATGTTTTTATCTCTTTAACCACGAATCACTGAATTAGGAGGTGAAAAAAAAATCATTCAGGTTTCCGAAGTACGTATGTAAGCAAATTTTGTTTTTGAACGATGACGAATTAATCATTTCACACTTTCGCAGAGGAAGATTAAATTAGTTATCACTCATTGGTTTATTCTCAAAAATCAAGCTAAATGAATTTAAAAAAAATGCAATTTAAATATTAAAACAGCTACATGCTACACCGGTTACATAAAGAAAGCATAACGAACAATAGCTTGACAAAAAAAGTTTAACATTATACTACAAAAAGAGATCAATCTTTAAAGCTATTTACTCTTATTCATAGATAAAATCCACTGGAATAACATGTTAAAATAGAATATGACTCACCCTTTTATTCTAAAATTATCCAAAAAAGAGTATAATCCATTTTTTAACTGAACTAATGCCGTACAAAGCTATGCTTTCCGCTCTTGTTCATTTCTTATAAATTACGTCATAGCAGTACGTCATGCGCAGAAATCTGAATCTGGTATGCAATTCGCATAGTAGAAATGATCAACGTCCTTATAAAATAAAACACTTCCTAGATAATTCTAACATATTTCTTGGTTCGTTTACACCATGATCATATTAAGACGATTATGTGTCTAAAAATTAAGGCATCCATTAAGTCTGAATTTTCACATTAAAGACATTAACTGATTGAAATTCTTTTTCAGCAATATTTAATTCAGGGGGGGGGGGGCAACCCTTCGGATCAGTAAAATGCCCCCCCCCCGAAAATTTGATAATTTGTGTTTTAATGGTCAGAAAGTGCAATCCCTCCCCGGACCTCCATAATGACCCCCCCCCCCCCTCCCCCGGAGCCACAGAAATCCCTCCCATAGAAAAGTGTCTAAATTCAACACTTCTTTACATTCACATATGCAGATAAAATTCTAGTCTTAAACAAGTCAGACACTTTTCTCCGGTAGCGACTCTGTAATGAATTAAAGAGATTCGGGAGGGGGAGGGATTGCATTTTTTGACCATTGAAAACACAAACCCTACATTTTCCGGGAGGGAGGGTATTCATTGTTCAGTGCCTTGAATTCAACACTTGCGCTAAATCCACATTGTGTTAAATAATTAAATTAACGTAAAAAGTACAAATAAATGAACTGAAATTACTTTCACGTACATACATATAATATAAATTTATTTAAAATCGATTATTAAAAAAATCTTAAAGTGCATTAAAAGCATTAAAAAACTATGAAGGCCGTGTAATGACTGAAAAAGTCTTGTTTTTTAATGGTTTTAATGTATTTAAGGTGTTTTATATCTATTTTAAATAAATTTATGTTATATGTATGCCTGTGAAAGTAATTTCAGTACATTTATTTGTACTTTTTACATGAATTTAAATGAGAAGTGACATATTTTAGTGTTTTTCATTCTTTTACTCCATATGTTAATTCAAAGTTGAACGGAAAATTTTAAAACTGTAAAATTGCAGGCTTTCACTCTCCTTAGCGGAGTGAGATATTTCACTCTTGACAGCGGAGTGGCATGTCTCACTCTCGACAATGGAGTGAAATATTTTACTCTTTCCTAGGGTGTGAAAAATTCCACTCTTTAAGGAGAGTATTTCTTTTAAATTCACTCCGAAAAGAGTGCAAAAGGCCTGTCACTCTCTCAAAAAGTGAGCATTTCACTCCTTCCACTTTTAGAGTGTAGGGCTACACAAAAGTTGAGTTTAAATATTGCAAGTTAATTTCAAACACCTTCCAGTTATTTGATAGAGCTGGAACTTTATTTGTATATGTAGCTATTTTGTCAATGCAATATTATTATATTTTATGGAATGTAGCGGTTAAGATTTTTTTACAGGGTCACACAAAAAATTTGTTCAAAACTTGCAAAACAGTTTTAAACCATTTTCAATCATCTGATTGTTCTGAAACTTTGCTTATATGTATTTTTCAGAAGACATTTCCATTAAACTATAATTTGAAAAACGTAGAAATTACGAATTCTTTACAGGGCCACACGAAAGATTGCGGAAAGATTGTTGCCAGTAAGCAGAAATTTTAATGAAATATCAAGAAAATTACAATAAGTTAGTGATGTACATAATAGTATTTTTAAATTGAAAATAAAGCACGCAGCAATTGTATTTCTATTGCAGGGGAGCATAAAAAATTCGGATACATTACTGCCTGTAAGCAATTTTTTTTAATTTTAATAAAATTTATATAGGATTTTTATTAACACAGCACTTTTTCGAACGAAAATAATTTGATTAGAATGTTTATTTTTTACAAAATCACACAAAACATAAGGTTTTTTTAATGTAATTTTTTTTAATTATTATTTTTCAGGATGAGTACACAAATTTCTAAAGCAATTCTGATTAGACAAAAATAAAAAAGAAACGATTGTTAACTTATACGTGTGCATTAAATTGTTTTTTTATCTAATAGTAAAACTAGTCGTTGTGGGCCACCGTAATACTTACCCATCATGGATACTAATATAAGGAAATCAAACTTGTGTAAACTATTTATAAAATGCATCGCAATTCCAAATCAAAATCTAAATATTTTTAATATACATAATAATGCTCTATTAATGATTTGTTTATGAATCAATTTCGACAAATTATATAAAAACGCCAAACTACTCAAGTACTACGTATTGCGTGAAAAAAAATCGCTATAAATCCAAAATTAATAGTTATATCAACTAGCAATTTACTGCATCGCATTAAACGTCTCATTTAGAATCAATATATATCTTTGAATTGAAATTTTAATGAAATACATGATCATGAAAAATCGAAGAATGTGGAAAACAGACTTACAAATATCTCGACAACTAACATTCCAATTGACTTCGTTCTTTATGCAAAATTTGTGGTATATTTTTGCCTTTTGTGTCCACTCCTTAAAATAAAAAAATTCAAAATTTTTATATACCTTCGATCAGAACGAATTATTCGAGAGTCCGAGAAAAATAGTTTCGGATAATCAAGGTTACTGATATCAAATAGGCTTCGTTCCATTCTTACATACTAAATACATACAAAATTTCAAGTCCGAATCTCAGTTTGTTCGGGAGACAGAGCGTTTACAGGCACACAGAGAGACAGACATACAAACAGGCACATAGACGGATGGACGTCATTTTTTTTTTTTTTCTAAAAATATGTTTTTCGGAATTTCCGGTGTCTAAAACATGTAAATCCTTCAAAAAAATATCGTTTTTCAAAACGATTGCAAGACTTACCCTATACTACGTATGATGGGTAAGTAATAAGTATGTTTAAAGCATTTTTTATAATGCTGGATAATAATACCGATACTGGAGACAATGGGTCTAAAAGGAATGTCAGGTTTATAGACCTTAGGTAAATCCTAAAATCTGGCACAATGAGCAATTGAAGGAATAAGAGACCTCTTTAATTTAGCAGGAATAATGTATGAAGACTTAATGGCATATTTGATAGTATTAATTTCACTAGAGGAAGAGTCTTTGTGGATATCCACATAGGGACCATCATTAAGTAATTTATGGGATTTTTCGAAATATGTAGACTTGTCAAGAAGAACAATCTGACCACCTTAGTCAGCCTTAGTTATGATCAAATTCGGATCAGAACACAAACGTTTTAGAGAATTTTTAACTGAACTATTAAGATTTGATTTATAAACATTAGAATTGAAATCGACACTATTGTCAATAAGATGCCTAATAGGCACTTTTTCAGAAGGAGAAATAGCGCTATGCTTAAAGGCTCTTTCAATGGGAGCAATCTAACGGGGTAACGAAGGAGTAACATATACAGAGAAATTGTTGTTTAATTTGACAGCATTAAGCTGATTATTGCTTAATGCAGCACTAGAAAGATTGACGACAGCATTTTGATAACAGTAGGTAAATTGCTGGAGTTGTTAACGAAGAATTACTACAAAGTGTACTAAATTTCTTTTTAAGAACTGATCAATGAATCGAAGAAGCTGTGAGGACTCTATTCCATGAAATTCTGTCTATAGAATCAAAATCAGAAGAATTAGCAAGAGAGTAAGTAATGTAAGTAATATAACTCGCGCTATATATGAGCAATTTTCTGACGAGTCTCTTGAATCAAAGCTCTTAAAAGAGCTAAATTAGAGCGAAATAAGACCTTATCTATCCTACTTGAATTAAATAAATTGCAACATATTGAAATAAACCTAGGATTAACTTTTTTGCGTTTACAGTCACTTAGAAAATGTAAGTGCTCCAAAAACATATACTTTTTCAGTGGTAAATTACAAAATCTATTGATTTGTGACATAGTAAAGAGAATAAAAATAAAAACAATAATAATGGAATCAAGGCCCATTAACGCGAAATACATTAAAATAACAAATAAAGCCTTTGTGCAAAAATGTTAAAAGATAGAAAACCAACGATTATAAATGCACAAATAAAGTAAGAAAAGGGAGTATTCCGAATCTATATCGAGATTCTTCTTCAGTGCAAACGCTCAGCGAGCTAGACAAAGCAAAACTGTGCAAAGAGACAGAGAGACGCAGGCTTATATACCCGCTACGGAAACGATCCTGCCTAAACGAAAGCAGTCAATGAGAAGAAAGCAGCCTGATCAACTGGGTGGACAAGTAGCGACATCTACCGGAGAACAAACAAAACAAAAACTAAAAAGCAAGGGCAAAAAAGAGATTTAAATTAAAGATTTCCAAATGCTAGGAAAATAAGGAGTACTTGATAAGTCATTGACTAAAGAGTGAGAATTTTTAATGATGTGGTAAACTTCCCAAAAATTAAGATCAAGAATGGAAGGACACTTATGGATGATGGTGGCTGAAGAAAAGTTAAATTTATGTTGTGAAGACCAAGAATGTTGAGCAATAGAAGAGCGTTTAAGATCTTGATTATTGACGTACCTTTTATGTTTAGTTAAACGAAATCTAAGAGCACATTTAGTCTGGCCAATATAAAAAAGACAACATTGGCAAGAAATTTGGTAAATACCCCAGTTATCTAAGCGATCAATAAGGTGCTTAAGATTTGAAAAAACAATTTTATTAACAGGAGAAAAAATAACATTGAAATCGAACCTTTTTAAAGTTTTAGCTACTTGCTGCCTGATGTTGGAGAAAAAGGGCAAAACAACCAAAGTATTAAGTTCGAATTAAAGTTTTTTCTTTCAGATTGGATGGATTTTGTCAATTTTCTATGAATTGAATCAATAATATTAGGGGAATAACCACGATCAACAGCAATAGCTTTTAGATAATTAAGTTCATCACTGAGTAACTGAGAAGTTGAAGAGTTGCACTATTTTGAAATAAAATTATTTGAAGCCTTAAAATTTCAGTTTTACGTTCGTTACGTAGATGATATCTATGCTTTAGTTAAGTGAAGCTTAGGATAAGTGAATTCAGATATAAATTATATTCTCTCTGTCATGAATTCTATTGATTCTTGCATTCAATTTACTTATGAAGTTGAATCGATTGATTGCCTATTTTTTCTGGATGTCCTTGTTACTCGCAATGAAGATAATTTTCAGACTACTGTCTTTCGCAAAACTTTTGCGGTCAGTCTTCCACCTCACAGATATTCTTCTCATCCTCCTAACCAGAAAATTGCGGCTTTTATAACTTTTGTTTTCCGGGGTCCCAATATTTGTTCAACCTCTCAGTTACTCAGCGATGAACTTAATGTTATTTTTGTATGTAATGTTATTTTGATGTAATGTTATGTCAATGTTATTTTATCTACTGTTAATAAAATTACTTTTTCAAATCTTAAGCACCCCATTGATCGCTTTTATAACTTTTGGCAAGAAATTTGGTAAATACCCCAATTATCTAACTGGGGTATTTACCAAATTTCTTGCCTATGTGGTCTTTCTTATATTGGCCAGACTAAACGTGCTCTTAGATTTCGTTTAACTGAAAATAAAATGTATGTCAAAAATCAAGAGCTAAAATGCTCTTCTATTGCTCAACATTGTTGATCTTCACAACATAAATTTAACTTTTCTTCAGCCACCATCATCCATAAGTGTCCTTCCATTCTTGATCTTAATTTTTGGGAAGCTTACCACATCATTAAAAATTCTCACTCTTTAGTCAATGACTTATCAAATACTTCTTATTTTCCTAGCATTTGGAAATCTTTAATTTAAATCTTTTTTTTTCTTGCTTTTTAGTTTTTGTTTTGTTTGTTCTCCGGTAGATGTCAGTACTTGTCCACCCAGTTGTTCAGGCTGATTTGTTCTTATTGGTTGCTTTCCTTTAGGCAGAATCGTTTCCGTAGAGGGTATATGAGCCTGCGTCTCTCTGTCTCTTTGCTCAGTTTTGCTTTATCTAGCTCGCTGAGTTTTTGCTGTGAAGGAGAATCTCGATAATAGATTCGAAACAACTGTTTGCTCTCTCTTCTTACTGTATTTGTGTATTTATAATCGTTGGTTTTCTATCTTATAGCATTTTTGCACAAAGGATTTATTTGCTATTTTAATTGCTATTTGATATTTTCTTCTAATATTTATTTCTAATGAAAACCTCTAAGAGTTTAATATACTTATAAATGTTTATGGGTTAAAAAAGTGCAGATTGTTGGAGGTTGAATATTATGTAAAAGGAGATTAAAGTAGAAAAAATTGCAGAGCTGACGTTGAAGCTCCTTATCTGCAGATTTACTAGTTAATGTATATCAAAACGAATGCACACGATTTTTTCTAGAAACTGAATCTGTACTAACATAATTATTGTTTTTGAATAATTAGAGGACATGTGAATAACTTTCAAAGAGATATTCTTAATTGCTTTGTTTTATAAAAAAACTTTTTTTTTTTTTTTTAGAGAAATAACGTATAATAGATTGTTATATTTTTATAAGATATTTTTTTAAAACATGGTAGATATACATAGAATTTTTTTATGTGTGTCAGTCAAAATTTATAACAATTTTAAATAACAAGTTAAAATTCTTCATTTGAACATTATCACCCTGTAACATAAATTTTGTAATTTTCTTTAAGCTATAAATTTTTACCTAGTTGTAGTTATCTTTTTTGCAAAGATTTAAAAAACTCCAATTGTAAAGAAACGCTTACTCTACAACAAAAAGTAAATAATAATAATAATAATAATAAACAATCAAATTAATTCTTATGGTCTTTATTATTTCTAAATTATTTCTAAAACTATATAACCGGAAAAAACAGGCATCTAATTACGTAAAATCTTTTTTTATACATTCTTTGTTCTCAAAATCAAAGCTGCAAGAACACTTCGAAATATGAAGTTTGCCATAGCCACATACCATGAACGTCTGTGTAGTTTTCGATACCCTTCTTCTTTGTTTCACCCATAAGCATTGACTGACTTGTTGCATGTTGGCTCTTTTAGTAACATCAGGTTCTAACATCCGAGATATTAAAGCCTAGCAAAAAGAGAAAAAGTTTATTTTTTTTTCGCTGTTAGCTCTTAACTGTACATGCTGAAATAGGGGTTGTGCAAATATAACGTTATCAACTTTTTGATAATTTTGGATCCCATCCGCTCCTTCCAATATCATACGCTAATCATCCCTCGACCCCATTCCCGCCCAGTAATATCATTATCAAAGTGTATTTTTTTTTTATTTATAGAGTTTATTTGTTTTGTTCGTAATGATATACAAAACTTGTCACATTTATTTTTCGTACACTTTCATTATTCAAATGAAGAGAAGTTAATAAAATATCACTTTTGGATATGAAAAAACTCTATATGAAATAACACTTATAAAAATAGTTAATATTTAAAAGTATTTCATAATAGCTTTTTGTTACATAATGCATTCAATAGCAATAAAGTCCTGTTGCACTTGCCCCAAACAGAGGAGGAATGAGGAGCAAATAGGATTTCTTGTCAACAAAAGAAAAATGGACAACATTCATTCTCTTTCTCTTTTATTTATTAATAAGCACAAGCTTCATTTCAAGTATACATCACATATTATTTCTAGAACCGTAATGATACTTGCATAAACATTTGAAGAATATAAAAATGTCAAACGTTCGGATATTCCATATTTTAGAATTAAATAGTTTTATAATAATTTAGTAATTTTAATAATAACTTTGTATCTTCATAAATATAGGTAATAGGTTAAAAGATAACATCCTATTTTGTTGCAAAGACCATGTTACAAACAAAAAGAGAAAATTTCGATCGGATAAAATATGATATCGATATCAAATAATGGACCCCTCCTCCCCTAGAGATATCTTACAATATCATATGCCAAACCCCCTCCGTCCTAAAATAATAACGATAGATTTACACAGCTCCATAAATTACCATATCGCTATAACTTATTACGTCGAATTCTGCTTACAATCGTGGAAAAAAATTATAAACACCTCGTATGCAGTCTGCAACAAATTACAATAGGAAAGAGTTGCTGGTTCCAGTTGATCAAAAATAATGTCTACTTTTAAGTAATGTACATAAAATTTACTTAAGAAGCCATCTACAAATCAGAAGCAAAATAAACATTTTTTTCAATGGCAACACCCAATTTTGGTAATATATTTTAAATCTTCTGTTAAAACTGTGTCTAGAAAGAAAATTTCAAGTCATTAGTATGATATTGTTTTTAATTATAAAGATTTAAAATTTAGAGCTTCTAAAGTTAAATTAATGGTCATGATACCAGACTATATGCAAAGAAACAAACAATGATGATATAATATTTAAAACTAGTTTTGATCAATTTGAGCCCTCCCCCCCCCCGGCCACACACATACACTCACGCACATGAACAGACACAGTTTCAAGGCTTTATATAAAGGTTTACATACATTTTATATGTTTTTCTATCAAAGTAACAATGATTCTGTGCCTTATGAGCTTCCTTTTTTAACGGAGTTTATTCCTCCTAGTAAATTTATTTGCAACAGCAGAATAAAAAGTCATAAACAAATAATTTGATGCAATTTTCAAGTCATTTTTATGATTTTTTTTAATTATAAAAAATTAAAACTTACAGCTTCTAATGTTAAATTACATTTTCATATTTTTATTACTATCTCCTCGATTTATAATCCTAACGTAATTTTGTTGTGTGGTAAAAATATTTAAAAAATCAAACTTAAATACATTAAATTTGTAATTGTAAAATTGTAGTATGATTTATGAATTATAAAAAAATATAAATAACAACCTAAAATCTGTTGATAGTTTTATATTTATTATGTCTTGCTTTGTGCGAATTCTCAATTTCAATTCTCAGTTCATTCTCATTCTCAATTTCAGAAAAGTTTCAAGTGCATATTAATGCTATTACACTCTTTGAAACAAATTAAAATTGATATACATCTATGAAATATATACTATAATATACATTCTGTATATTCTGTATATAATATACATTCTGTACAATCTGTGGTACAAAGAATATTTGTTATCAGTCTACAGGACCATGCAAAATTATTCCATTGCATAATAATATTGGAGAGAAACAATGTTTGGAGAGCGTTTTCATTATACTAATAAATCTACTTCACATTTAATGAAATTGATATACGTTTTTGAAACTTATTATAAGTTACTTCTTATATAATAGAAATCGGATAGTAAATATAGGTACACACAAAAGATTTATACTGTATAATATTACATCAAAATCTGAATATTTTTAAAACTTCATTATAGTGTCAATGCACCCCATTTGCTACACTTGACGTGAAATTTCCAAATTGTTGCATTTTGTGCAGCTTTTAAATATATAGATTGTTGCTCTAAAGCGAGTTCCTAATTGCTTTATCCCAATTCCTAACAATACGTTTTGCTTGCTGAAGACAACACGGTCGCTAGTTGAAAGTAACACTATTGTAAAGATTTAAATTTGCTTTTAAACATGCACTATGGGAAAATTATGTAACGCTGCTGCATAAAATCTGAGGCAAAATGCTCCCAGCAATTTTATGGAGTAAACTAATGGTTATAACGGTGTAAATGAAACTAATATAACTGGTGTATTATTATTAGAGATTTGTGTAATGCAACATTACTTATCTCTATTAAATTACTCAGTAAAATAAAGGCAAAATAGCTCCACTGATTTTATCGAGTATTTTTGTAGACAATTTTTATTAAGAACTAACTATTTAATCAATTTCTTTCTTTCGTTTTTACCTTCGTACAGCAGAACCTGGATGAACCGACCTTCGATTAATCGAGGTTTCTGTTAACCAAGCCAATAATAATACCTTATTTTGTGAATGAGCGTTGAAAATGATCGCAGTTTTTAGTTCACTGACCATGCAACATGCTTTAAATATCTGCACGGGCCCTGAATTGGCCCCCGTTCCATCAGAATTAAAACATTTTTTCAACGTTCCGGGCCGAACCAATAAAAAATTCAGCAGACCTACCAGCCCGATATAAAAATTTAAACCAGGCGATAAAACATGAATCATTTTCAATTAATGACTTTCGCGGAAATAAGTATAAACGTGCGTCACGAGTCGATGCTAGTTTGATAACATCGATTCAGAAATATAACATGTCCAGCGTTGATATCGGCATCGCTCAGTTACTTGAGGTTTGGCCCAGACTTAATTTTTTCCAGCAGACTAGTCTAGGGCCGACTTGTATTTTTTTTTAAATCATACTTGTATTTTTTCCTACATATTCCAGCCGGGCCGGAACTGGAATTAACTGTTCTCAGTATGTGCAGTTCAGGCAATATGTTTTTAAAAATATTAATAGCATAATGAGCTTCTGTTACGGAATCTTTGGAAATGCTTTTTATTTGTTAAGCTGTAAACATAACTTTATGTATTTTTATTTTTATCATTTATATAACATCCATTGTTTTTTATTCTAAGAAGTGTTAAATTCGCGAACGCGTCGAGTTTTTGTGCGCAATTTCTAGTAACCGATATTTCCGATATCATAGGTATTAACGGTGCCAATTATCTCGGATAATCCAGGGTGCACTGCAATTGTTTTTGCATACGTTTATACACTATCTACCAAAAAGTATTTGTACACTTTCAGTTTTTGACATTTTGTCAAATATTTAAAAATATACTGGTCGGATTCTTCTGGAACTTCAGAAATATAAAGATTATGTTTCACTTTATATTTATTTACATTCATTTGTTAAGCGGGTAATTAGGGGGCCGGCAAAAAAACAAAGAATAATAGAAATATTTGGGATCGCCCTGTACATAAGAATGCACGAAACGACTTATCGCTTTAGAATACAAATATATGAATACAGTAGAATATGTACACTAATTTGTGTGAGAATAGCATGTATATTTATGGCGATAGAGCGATTTTTTTGAAAAATTTAAAAAATTCTGGTATGTTTTTTGTTTATATCATGCTGGGTTTTTGACCAAATTTAACGCAAATTTCAGAAAAATTGGCAAAATGCAGTAGAAAAAATGTAGCGCAATTGGAATATAAATATATTAAATATTTTATGAAATATGAGTAGTTGTATAAAATAATTTTTATCTGCGCATGTGCGAACTAGAAAAACATTTTTTTTACATCATTTAATAGTCAATTCTATGGAGTGACTTATAAAAAAAATCCAATCAAATATCGTGAAAATTCAAAAATATATCATTATTTTAGTGAGATGTTTTTACTCTGCTCTCTAAAAACGGCTGAATCTTAAGGGATTCTCCACAAATTGACATTTTTTAATAACTGACTTTTAAAAAAAACTAGTATTGAATTAATACAATATCTAATACAATATTGCTGCTAATAAGTACTTGACAATTGTGATAGAAAAGAAAAAGAGCTTTATTCGCATTCAGGGCCAAAACTAAGAGAGGGGGGGGGGGAGAAGGGCATGTGCTCCGGGCGCTAGGATGAAAGTGTTCCAAATGTATCTTTCGTTTGGCGATTTTTTTCATGGCTATGTTTAGCATAATATTGTTAAAATTATTATATCTGGGCTATGCTAAAGCATAAAAAAATCTAATGATGATGGCTTAAGGTCCCTGCCCCTACCCGTGAAGATGCTCACGAGCTAATGCTATTCCTATGGGGATGCATTTTTCTAACTCTTTTCCATTTGGACATTTTTAAATAATATGTTTTGCATTGGATAGCGGAAGTCCTTTTCAAGATCGCTCCGTGATTACTTTTTCAATTTTGGCGTAGATATTTTTATAATGTTTCTTTCACTTCCAAAAGCGGTTCTGAAAGTGAAACTAACTTTATAAAAAATATCTATGACTCAAATCGAAAAAGTAGTCAAGGAGCGATTTTGAGAGGGACTTCCGCTATCCAATGCAAGAAAAAAAAAAAAAAAAAAATTGAAAATTTCAAAATGCGAATGAGTTATTAGAAAAATGCTTCCCCACAGGAATAGCATTAGCTCAGCAGTGTCTTCGCGGGCAGGGACAAGGGCCTTAAAGATCCTGTTGAAAGTAGAATTTTTTTTATTCGGTTTAAAGTATCAAATTGGAGTATTTTAATAAAGCAGAATACGTTATTTTATATTACATATTTTAAGTTTTAAAATAAGTCGGCTATTAATAAATTGGAGAAATTTTCTTTGTAAATATGCTTTGCGAAGGAGGGGGAAAGGGGTACCTTCAAAATCCACGTTTGCCTCGGGAAAAACAGACTGGTTTTGGCCCTGTTCACATTTAATAATTTGTAGATCCTCCTCGAGAGGCAATTACAGCTGCGACTCTCCTGGACATGCTCTCAACTAGTCCTTGTATTACATTTAATGGTATTTTATTCCACTCTGTTTGCACAAGGCAGGTAAGCTCTTTTACTGATTTTGGGCGTGTGTCACCCGCCTTAATTCGACGATCCAACTCGTCCCAGAGGTTCTCTATTGGGTTCAGGTCTGGGCTCTGGGCAGGCCACTCGAGTCGATGCACTCCATTATCAGCATACCAATCCATGCTGGACCTCGCTACATGGCAGCTTGCGTTGTCATCCTGGAAATAACATGGGTCCAATCCATAGTATTGCCACAACGTAGGAAGTACACTGTTGTCCAGTATATTACAGTAGGCATCGGCATTGAGCTTACCATGAATTGGGACCAAGGGTCCTAATCCGAACCAGGAAAAACAACCCCAGAACATAATTCCCCCTCCGCCAAATTTAACTGTGGGCACAATACATTCTGGTAGGAGGCGTTCTCCAGGCAGACGCCAGACCCAGACCCTACCATCAGAACGGTAAAGGGTGAACCTTGATTCATCACTCCAGAGAACCTGTTTCCATTGCTGTACAGTCCATTGATGGCGTGTTTTGCACCAACTTAACCGAGCTGCGCGGTTGGACTTGGTGATTAAAGGCTTATGGGCGGCAGCACGGCCATAAAAATTAAGCAGATGAGCTTCCTTACGGATGGTATTCATGGAAACAACACATCCTGAAGCTTGTTGAAATTCTTGGCGTATGTGTAACATTGGTTGGTTGCGGTTCTTCCGAATTTCTCTAGACAGAACCCGTCGGTCTCTATCTCCCAGTTTCGTCGGTCTGCCTACTCTGGCCACATTCTGACAATCACCATTCAGCTTCCATTTTCTAATCACATAAGCCACAGTCGTTTTGGGGTAATTAAGCTCGCTAGATATGTCGATTAAAGATCGGCCATTTCGGTGGTACCCGATGATCACACCTTTCTCAAAATCAGACAGCTCTGTTCTTCTTGGCATCATGCATGCGATTGATGTCAGTGTTGTTTTCGACACCACATTTAACAGTGGAGAACTTGACGTATTTCAGGATCGCAGATATCGGCATTTGCATAAGAGCCATTATCAATTATGTATCAATGGGTAGATTTGACACAAATGCTTCGATTTTTTATAATTATTTTTATCCTGAAATAGGTTCGTTCTGGTAATTATCTAAGAAAAGAAGTAAATCACCAGTAAAAAACGTAAATGGAGATTTGGCAATTTGCGTAAAATCTGACGTCATTCAACTGCTTTCAGAGACCAATTGAAAATCAGTTCACTCCTATCCACAATAACTTTCTGAATTTCCACGAAATTCGATCGGATTTTTTTATGGGTAGCTCCATAGAGTTGAATATTAAATTATGTAAAATGATAAATTTTATCGTTCTCGCATACGCTGATTAAAAAATATTTCATACAAATACTCATATTTTAGAAAACTTTTAATATATTTATATCTCAATAGCACCTTATTCTTTCTACTACATTTTGCGAATTTTTCTGAATGTGGCTTTATATTTGGTTGAAAATATTGCATGACATAGAACATTTTAGAAAATATTTAATATATTTATATTTCAATGAATTTTGGTGAACTCCCCACCCCCCCTCCCTTTTCTTCTTTGCAAAGCATCTGCAAAAGTATTTGCAAAGAAAAATTTTCTAATTTATTAATAGCCGACTTATTTTAAAACTTAAAATATGTAATATTGATTAAAGTAGTCTGCTTTGTTTAAAAAAAATGATACCTTAAAATCGTGAAACCTCATCAAAACGAAAAAAAAATCTGCTTTATGCGGGATCTTTATGCCATCATCATTAGATTCTTCTATGCTTTGGTATAGGAGAAATGCTTTGAATGGGACGATTTTGACAATATCATGCTAAACATAGACATGGAAAAAATCGCCAAACAAAATGTACATTTGGGACACTTTCATCCTAGCGCCCGGGGCACATGCCCTTTTCCCCCAACCCTCTCTTAGTTTTGGCCCTGAATGTGAATAAAGCTCTTTTTCTTTTCTATCACAATTGTCAAGTACTTATTAGCAGCAATATTGTATTAGATATTGTATTAATTCAATACTAGTTTTTTTTTTAAAGTCAGTTATTAAAAAATGTCAATTTGTGGAGAATCCCTTAAGATTCAGCCGTTTTTAGAGAGCAAAGTAAAAACATCTCACTAAAATAATAATATCTTTTTGAATTTTCACGATATTTGATTGGATTTTTTTTATAAGTCACTCCATAGAATTGACTATTAAATGATGTAAAAAAAATGTTTTTCTAGTTCGCGCATGCGCAGATAAAAATTATTTTATACAACTACTCATATTTCATAAAATATTTAATATATTTATATTCCAATTGCGCTACATTTTTTCTACTGCATTTTGCCAATTTTTCTGAAATTTGTGTTAAATTTGGTCAAAAACCCAGCATGATATAAACAAAAAAACATACCAGAATTTTTTGAATTTTTCAAAAAAATCGCTCTATTGCCATAAATATACATGCTATTCTCACACAAATTAGTGTACATATTCTACTGTATTCATATATTTGTATTCTAAAGCGATAAGTCGTTTCGTGCATTTTCATGTACAGGGCGATCCCAAATATTTCTATTATTCTTTGTTTTTTTGCCGGCCCCCTAATTACCCGCTTAACAAATGAATGTAAATAAATATAAAGTGAAACATAATCTTTATATTTCTGAAGTTCCAGAAGAATCCGACCAGTATATTTTTAAATATTTGACAAAATGTCAAAAACTGAAAGTGTACAAATACTTTTTGGTAGATAGTGTATTACATTGTATTACATGAGGGAAAAATTCACAAAAGCTGAAACAAAGACGACAAAAATTGACTGTTTGTAAATTATATTTTGACCGCCATTTTGTTTAAAATGAAACCTATTGAAAGTTAAACGTCTGTACATGCTGTAGAAAAATTAATGCCTTTCATAACAAAACTTATTCCAGATGCTTGTAATCTGATAAAAAGAATTGTCTGAAACATACCTGCAGATTTTCCCCGTCGTATGAGACATATTATTCATTTTACACAAAATTATAAGTGAAGTACCAATAAGTGTAATAGAAAAATTTCAAAAGTAATATCTCTCTCACTTTATTATTATTATTATTATTATTATTTTGTAATTTTAAAAACCATATGAGTTTTATGACAAAAAGTAGAATTTACACTTAAAGCGCTTTTGAACAGCTGGGGTATATCAAGATAGCAAGAATAGTACAATTATATATAACATAATCTCTATCCAAATGAATCGACAGCATAAAATAATTTACACTAAATATCATGATAACGGTATTATACAAATAGATATTCCCTTAACTCATTAAAGCCTACTGGTACAATATTATACCAAAAAATGTTTAATCATTTTATTGCTTAAATACCAATATATTTGAACGGAAACATTATCTTTATTTGATGACTTTAACTTCATGATAAAATCAAATTTTAAAATACTGGTATGAAATGCTGTTTTTTCATTTAAAAAGGAAAAAAATTCCGGCATTAATGGGTTAATAAAGTTTATGTCTGTAACATAGTAAAACAACATATATAAATATGAACAATATTTTACTAAATAATTTTTTTCCAGAAAAAGGTGTATTCGATGTTCGTCATTATATCAGCGATTATTCAGTTTACAATCCATTATATGTTACATAAAAAATATATTAAAATCCTTCGAAAAATATCTTGAATTCAGCAATTTTCTTTAATTTTCTGCTCAGAAAATCATCATGACGATCATGAAAAGTCATTTTTTAAAAGTTTCGTATAATAAAAATGTCAGAGATCCTATTTCACTTTCGAATTACGATACAAAAATAATATTTGTTATTGATATAATGAATAAAATGTGTCTAATTAAATATTTTTGGTAGTACTTACAGAAAGGAAGAAGTTATTTTCAGAGATGAACAAACCATAGTTGAAACAAGACTCCACACCTATTAATCTATGAATGATTACGCGATGTTTAATAAAACAACGTTACTTATACCGCTTAATTCTTATTTATTTTATTTAATCTAGCAGAATTTAATTCGCTGAAATGATCAGAACTTTTATAAAAAGTCTTAATAATAAAGTCTTGATTAAGTACCTTTATTTAAAGAAAAAGAGTTATTACATAATGATTAATATTTATTTTTACTTACCTTGATGGGTTTTATTATAGTGAAACTTGTTGGGTATTTAAAACATTTTTTCATCTGACTTGCTACCATTTTCTGTATATTGGAGTTATCGAACGGCATTTTTCCTGTCATCATGATGTAAAGAACACAACCCAAACTCCAAACATCATACATCATGGGGTTATACGGAATGCCTTGTATAACTTCGGGGGCAGCGTAAGCAATGCTTCCACAAAATGTGTAACTCAGTATTCTGCGGCCTTCTTTATTCACTGCAAATATTCACATGATTAGAGGAAAAATTCTTTATTGTCCGCAATTAATCATATTATGAAACAATTAATCAAGTAAGAAAAATCATGCGTTAAGCATTGATTATGAAACAGTATCCAACACTTCAGCAAATCTTTAATAAAACTTTGTCTAGGGAAATAAGCTGTTACGTCAATAGCAAAATGTGAATTTCAATACTTTTGAACAACCCTGTATTTGATCTGTCCTTTGATTTATATGCTATATACTGAAGAAATTTAATTAAGTAAGAAAACACCTAAATGGTTGACATTTCTCTTTCAGCAATTCATGCTAATAGATGGAAACATACGTGAATACTTTTATTCAGCCCTGTAATTTACCTAGTACTTTTATTACACGCCAGTATTTTGCTAATTTAATTCAAATAAAAACGCGCTTAAAGCTACTTAAATCACATTTCAAGAAATTATCATTTATGGGTGATCGTATATCCAATTCTTTACGTGACTGTATATATTATTTTATCTATATTCTACAAACATTTCTTAGTAAACTGAAAGCAGTTTAACGCAAAAATGAATAACATATTAAAAAACCATTTTTAAGTAAATTACGCTCAAATTCGTTAACCTTTACGAACTCTTTTACATAAACTTGTACACTGCTCAAAACAATTAAAGGATATTGCAGTTTTAGGTGGATTTTGTATCTGGGAAACTTATTAGCTGATTGATACATGGTCGACAGACATAGTAGGTTATAAGAGAATAAATTACACATGTTTGGCAGAAAAAATGCATTTTATTGCGCATTTGTGTACAAAAGGAAAAAAACACAATTTGTGCATATGAGAAAAAAAGAATAAGAAAATGTGTTTTCTTCAAAGAAAACCATTTTCAAGAAGGGGTTTAATTTCCACGGGCGACCAGCAACGTTGAACACCTTTGAGGCATGGACTCAATGAGGCTATTAATGACGAGTTGGGGTATTCTGCCCCACTCTTCCAGAAGAGCTCTTTCCAGTTCTTGGAGAGTTTGTGGGAGTTGTTAGCGGCCAGAAAGTCATCTTCCTAGAGCTCCCCAAACGTGCTCGATTGGATTCATGTCTGGAGAACACGCTGGCCATTCCATTCAAACGATTCCTTCCTCGAAAAGGAAATCCTCCACCAGGTTTGCACGATGTGGCCTGCAGTTATCGTCCCTTAAAATGAAGTTATCTCTGATTGCTGCAGCGTAAGGGACTACAATAGGTCTGAGGATCTCATCCCTATATCGGTGACCAGTCAGAGCTCCATCTCCAATGATGTAGAGGTCAGTGCGCCCGTCAATGGAGATGCCACCATACACCAACCCACCTCCACCGCCAAATCTGACACTTTCGTGCACGAACGCAGGATTATTCTTACTGCCACGGTCCCTCCAGATGAAAATACGCCTATTATCCGGATGCACAGAAAAACGGGACTCGTCAGAAAACAGAATATTGCTCCATTCATTTCTCCTCCAGTTGACATTCTCGGTTGCCCACTCCCTGCGGTCGCGACGATGCCCTGATATTAATCTAACACATACCATCGGTCGGCGAGCATACAGACCTACAGCATGGAGCCGGTTTCGGACAGTCTGAGTTGAAATCGTGGTGCCTGTAGCCGAGCGAAGGTGTTGTTGGAGAAGAGTAGCGTTCATGTTTCGGTGTCTCCGAGCTGTTAACGCTAAATACCGATCTTCATTGGGCGTTGTTGCCCGTCTACGATTTTGCCCTGATCTTCGGCCTGCACATCCATTCTCCAAAAAACGGTTCCAGATCCTGGAAATGACACTTTGTGACACTCCAATGGCTTGCGCTACTTCGACTTGAGTTTGGCCCCCTTCTAACCTACCAACAATTCTCCAAGCTTCTGAATCTGTCAAATGACTTCGCTGAGACATCGTACTCATCGAAACAAAGCAATCACTGAATGCCGATCATCCTTGTTTTCATTCTCTTTTATCCAGTTGAAAGTCAAATTTCATTCGCTGCCGCTGAAGCGACGTTTTTGATGTCGAACTCAAAATTTGCATACTCTACAGTTTGAAAACCAGAAAAAATTGCATTTGTGATTCTCTTCTTCTATTTTCGGCAAAAAAAAATTCCGTTTATATCTTTATTTTATATAAAACTTCAAATATCCTTTAATTGTTTTGAGTAGTGTATATGAACTACAGCATTTATACGCACCATATAATATGCATACATTTAGTGGAACTTTGAAACGCATATCATAAATAAAAATGAATTTCATCCATCCATCACTCATCATAGATAATATACAGTACTTCGGAAAGAATATACTATTTGAAATCTTTTGTATCCCTCTGTAAATGCTATGCCCTTAATATCATGTGTGAAATATTAAGCCTCAGCGACGAATAGACAATTTTATTGTACATGAAATCGTTTAACATAGTTAAAATGTGTTGCAAACAACCACCCCTTTATTGTTGTGTAATGGAATTCTTTTGTGAGGCCCTGTAAATGAATTATAATTATTATTTTCACTGCATATTTTACAAAATGCACATTTTAGTGTACTTTCCAAATGCATATAAATTTGAATATATTTGGTAGGTTGTAGCACCTTTAAAAATCATTTAAAAGAATTTTTTCCCATAAGCCGTAATGTAACGAGTAACGGTTGACTATCTCTGTAAATAAACTAATCATGGTTGAAACTTCATTTCAGTAGTATTCGTGTTAGGATAAGCGTCAATAACATCTAAAAATTCCATAGCAATGCAAGCAAATTTACGAGAGTTAGAGCACCGACAGATGGACAAACAAACCGAATGCATAATTATTTTTCAACTTTGCTGGAATGTGTTAAAACGAAAAAAATAGGAAACGAGCTTAGATTACGAAACGTTATCGAAACCTTTTAGAATACTTTAAGAAAACTTCACAGTTTAATAAGAGGAAAGTGTCAAAGTAAATAATTTGGAAAAGAAAAGTGCAATACATTAAATTTCCTTATTTCTGCAATTGTTATCGATGGTTGGAAAAAGTTCCAAATTATTTTTTATATGATTGATACATCTATATAGTTATTACATCGTACACAAAAATTACGTTGAATCAGGATACGTATTACAAGTTAAAAAATTCGCTCCAGAAATTTCTGTCAATAAAGAAAAATACACTGCAATTCTTTTGATCAATCCTTTGTATCATTTCTATAATTTTTATACATCAAGTGATATGCAAAGAATTAGATAAACTTTAAAACGCACAAAACAAAAGAAAACGCATATCCAGCAATTATCGCTCACAGACAGTACTGTAACCAAAATCTTTTGTGTCACTGCAAATGAAAAATAAATGCTATGCATGCCATATTCCATAATAAACATCTTACAGTACAGCTCAGTAATGGAAATCAATAAGTTTGATGTTTGGAATAGTGTAATAACATTAAAATGAAAAGCAAATGATTTTTTTTCATAGGCCACAATGCAACGGAGTTCTTTTGACTGCTTCTATAAATGAACTGTAAATGTTAAACGGTTCACTTTTAGTACCGAACATACCATGGTAAACCTCAGTAATGCATATGAATAATGTGGCAATCCGAGTATATTTACAAGTTTGAAAATAGATAGAGAGACAGACAAATCGAATTCATTAACAGTTTTCAAATATCTTTCAAAGTACTAAAAATTAGAAAATCCAGTTAATGAATAAATATTAGCGTTGCCTCTTTAACATATATAATGGTTTGCGCATTTTACTAAAAATCGCTAAAGAAACGGTACGCTTTAGCCTAATGGTTTACCACAAGACCTACCCAAATTAGCATTGAATAAACTGATTTCTACCCTGCTCACTTAGTCAGCGTTTTGGATCAAGACTTACGTTGAACAATGTTTCTAGTTTATTAATACGAATGCTACAAACAGGTTCTTAACCTCTCTGTACCAAGGTCCCTATTCTTAGACCTCTGTTCTTTGATTTTTCAAAACTGAAATGTGTGATTTTTTCACAATTTTGCGCCACTTCTTGATAGCTGAATAGTTTTTGCATTGAAAGGAAACGAATAAATGCCTGCAACGAACCTAAAGCCCTAAGAAAATATATGCTATTTTTATCTGAGTTTGCAAATCTCCTAAAATTGTGTAAAAGACAGTAGTGATAAGATAATGATATATTTTTAAGTACTTAAAAAACTTTTAAGTGCTTAAATATTTTTTCTTTTCTTTTTCTTCTTTTTTTCTTTATAGATTATTTACTTGTTTAAAGTTCTTAAATTTTCTTATATTTATGATTGCGTTAATTAAGGTTAATGGTTATTAAATTCATGTTTCAAGAGGATTTGTAGCTTTAGATTCATATTTTTGAACCTAAATTACTAAGCGCCTAAAGGATCAATTTCAGAAAAGACTCTTTTCTGTCATTTACATTGTCAGTTTATTTGGAAAAAAACCCATTGAATAAGTATTTGTATCATTATTCTATCTTCGGAACTGAAAAAGTTAATGAAATAAATAGCTAATTTTGAAGAAAAAAAATCTTCTAGGTAGATTTGTATGAAATATTACCTATCGCGATCGCTCCTGTGTTGAAATTTCGGAAAACTTTTTGCAGATCTACGCCGATCATGACACATAGACCCCAAAATTACCACCAATAAAAAAGTTTATATATATATCGAATCAGTTTAAAGTTCATATTACTTCAAAAAAAAATAATCGAAAAGTTTATGCATGACAGATTTTTGATAGTGCTAGTAGTGGGATCTAAGGGCGAAAAAATATAGTTTTTGGGTGAAAAAAGTTATAACTTCGTGAATTCCCAAGATGTCAAATCCAACTAATTTTTTTTATAAATGTTCTTTGTAACTTTTGCTTTACAAGTTTTTGATAGAACCGACTCTTACCCATAAAAAAAATTAAAAACGAAAACTAAAAGGGGAGGGGTGGATAAAAAAGAAATCCATAACTTCGTCATTTCTTAAACTATTAAATCCCATTAAGTTTATTTTACATCTTCTTAATAATACCTACAACTTTTAAATTGACAAATTTTTTATAGGACCAATTCTTATAGAAAAAATAAATTAAACAATAATAGGAGTTGAAGAAAATCTAAAATCCAAACTGCTTATACTCTGACTCGATTTTAAATTCATTTTTGAGTTTAAACGCATCTAAATGACAGGTTCTCTTATTTGGGAACTATATAATTTGACGTATTGATCAGTTTTTTTTTTTTTTTTTTTTTTTTTTTTTTTTTTTTTTTTTTACAAAAGCAGAATATATTTCAATAAATGTTGTCAAAATGGGCCTTTTGAACTAAATTTCCCGAAGCGATCGGGATTAAAAAAATTGAGGATGTATTCAAATAATAAATTGCTTTTTTTCTGAGTCATTTTAAAATCCATTTTTGCTTTCAAACGCATCAAAACAACAGGTTCTCGTATTTGGGAACTACATAATGTGACGTATTAACCAGTTTTTTTTTTATATATATATATAAAAACGGAATATATTTCAAAAAATGCTGTCAAAATTGGTTATTTGAATAGAATTTTCCGAAGCGATCGTGATTGTAGAATTGAGAATGTGTTCAAGTAACTAATTGCTTATGTTATAACTCATTTTTAAATTCAATTTTGCTCTCAAACGAATTCAAATGACAGTTTTTATTCTTATTTAGGAACTTATTCTTATTTAGCGTGCCGTATTCGTCGATTTTTTAATAAAATCATAATATATTTCAAAAAATTGCTGTAAAAATGGGCATTTAAGCCGAATTTCGCTTAAGATGATGCTGACAAAACCAATTCTTATTGTAAAATAATATTAAAATTTCTTCAAAAGTGGCCAAATTAAGTTGTTAAACTGGGATTAACTCTAATCTAAAAAAAACTCTAATTTTTAATTCTATAAAAACTCTAATTCTTTGTTGTTGAAATGAGCACCTCTTCGAAATCTACCTTTGCCTGTAGGCCAAGCCTACAGGGATTTTATTATTTTGTAACAGAATCTACAATCAGAAAGAAAACTTATTATCAGAAGAACGCGGTACATGTGTTTTACAAATCAGTCTATTTATTTCGTAATGTCATCAAATCTCAAATGATTTTACATGTAACTATACTAAAATCGCAACATAAAGGTGAGGATTAACTAAGGTACCCTGGGGTAATAACGCCACGTTAAGGTTCTACCAATTTTCACGGCTCAGTTTTAGATTGTATTTTTCAAACAAATATATGATTTGATACAGCAACTCATTGACTATCTATATAAAAAAATAACAGATATGTATTCATAAAATGTAATGGCGTGATTTCTTGGCCAATGCTATTTGGCGTTATTACCCACCTATATGGGTAATAACGCCATGCAAACAAAACTGTGAAAAAAAAATGGAATAATTTCATGTAGCTTGCCCAATTCTAAAAATACAAACTCTATAAACTTAGAAATTGACAAATTGCATTCTAAGGTATTGAAAATGTTCAATTTTTTGTGAAAGTGTAAGAAAAATAAAGGTGTGGTGTGGGGGGGGGGGGGGATGAGGCAAAAGAATATCGTGAGCTTCTTTTTGCTTAAAAAGGACCGCTTAAATAGAATTATTAGAAACATTGTACAGTTTTAACTGTGTTTATTTGAATCAGTATTTAGGATGTAGCTCGGCCACTGTTGGGAATCAACCGGGCTATTAATGTCAGGGATTGGTGTTATTACCCCCTTATAGTTATTGCGTTGTACATTTTAAATTACAAATTATCTCAAATTAACATTTTGAAAGTCCATGAAATGTACTACAAATTTATGAAATTAACAAAGTATTTCCGGATAAAAACAATAGTCTTCACATCACAAAACGTATCTCGCAAATTTTAGATCAAGCGTTAATTTTAGTTGCTTGTAAAAACAATAAGACCTAAAAATGAAACAAATTAACTTGAAGCTGTTTTTTGCGATTTATATCACTCAAAACCCTTCTGCGCAGAGCACATGGGTGTCATTTACCAGATTATTTCATAATTATGCATAATATTAGCACTTGGCGTTATTATCCCGTCTGGCGTTATTACACCAGACCACCTTAGTATGAGAGGTTACAGATAAAACACGCTGCCGAATAAAATGCATCAGCAGTCCACTGTATCTGATATTAATAATAACTATTTCTAATGAGTGTTATAATAGATTGCTTAGCTATAAACTACGTTTGTAGCATATGATACACTATTTTGACAAAATTAGGACTAAATTAATCCACATAATAGTTATTACATCGCAGAAGTTAGAAAATTCAAAAACACCATTTTTTAATAAAAAGTATAACAAAACGGGGAACTGGAGAATTAATGCAGGTAATTTTTTTAGAACAATATCTGTTATTAAAGAAAATGTTTGCACATGAGAATAAGAATATTACAATAAATAATTATAATAAAGAGACAAGTATGTGTGTGTGTCAGCGGTGTTTTGAAGAGACCGCTGCATGTAGAGTTACAAAATTTAGAGGGAATGTACCTCTATACGAGTAGTTTTGCACCTCAAAGCTTGATTTTTTTAGGTGCGTTCGTAATTATGTAAATACGTAGCACCTATTGTTGTCGCTCAGTCCGTCCGTCTGTCTGTCTGTCTGTCCGTCTGTCTATCTGTCTGTCTGTCTGTCCGTCCGCATATAACAACGCAAAAACTACCCAACCGAATCGTTTGAAATTTAAAATACATAATTATAACATAATTTTGTCGAGTCATTTCAAATTTTATGAAAATCGGATGGATAGATCAATTACAGGGACAATCAAAAGGATTCCGTTACATTACGGTCAATGGGGAAAAAAGTTTCAAATGCATTTTAATCGTTTGAAATTTAAAACATATAATTATTACGTAATTTTATCGAGTCATTTCAAATGTTATGAAAGTCGGATGCATAGATCATTTACAGGGACAATCAAAGGTATTCCATTACACTACGGCCAATGGGGAAAAAGATTCAAATGCATTTTTATGATGTTACACTCATTCGAACATAATAGAATTGGCATGAATCTATGAAATATATACTAAAATATGCATTCTGTACAATCTGTGATGCAAAGAATTTTTATTATTAAATTATAGGGCCACACAAAAGTATTCCACTATATAATGCTATACGGGGAAACATTGTTTGGGGCGTGTTTTAATTATATTCAACTATTTCACATTTTATGAATAAGATATATGTTTCTGAGGTGTAATAATAATTACTTTCTGCATATTTACAGAAACACAAAGATTACGACTACTATACTGTATCCGAAGTACGCTCTACTATATCAGCAAGATCTGAATATTTTTAAAACTTCGTTATCGTACGAACGCACCTCATTTACTACGTTCACGTCCAATTTCCAACTTGTTATTTTTTGATTAAAATTTTTTAATTTAATTTTTTAGGCGATTTTTAGAGCTCTTTTTATGTTTCGAGGCAATTTTTCCATATTAGTGAAAGAAATACGGTTTCATTCTTTTTACTCATAATAGTAATTTTTTTTTCTTTTTTCAATAAAGTTTATTCGGAATTCGTGCGGCGATTTTTGGAACTTTTAACAAATTCTTTATTGTTGTTTTTAGTATTTCTTCACGTTTTAGGGCTATTTTGAGAACCATAAAAATAAAAATTTTCAAAGCCTAATTAACTAAATTTTTTCTGGTATGATTTTTCAATTGCATTGATTTTTTTCATTGCGATTTTCAGTACGATTTTCGATGTTGTTTTTAAAGATTTTTTGTGCGTTTAGCATCGGATTTTTGTCAATTTTGTCAATATTACAAATTTTTGTACGCATCATGGTCTTATCTATTTTTAAATTGCATGTAAAAAAGGAAAAACCATAAAACTCATGAATTAGCAGTAAAGGAATTATTTTGAATATTCACAGTAACCTACACTAATAAAATAACTAAACGCACTGTCTGTGTGCATGTATGTTTTTGTACGATGGTTAGCAAAATCTATGGCACTTACGAGGCTCAAAACCTTCTTGAATGTACCCCAAAATCTTTCCTGATGTATCTCACAATGAAATTTTCAAAATTCTAATTTTTACTTGAGTAGTTCCCATTGCCCTTCTTTTGAACATTTTTTACCGCTAAATATTATTTGTTCATTTTCTAAACCAACTTTTTACATAGTCAGTGGCCTTGTATTTCAGACAACGTAATTTCACATATTTAGAGTTAGAGATAATATAACAAATTTCATGTTCCTTTAATATTATTATCTCGGAAGCGTGCAACGCCGGGCGGGTCAGCTAGTAAATAATAAATTTGAAAGAATCTTTATCTTAGGATAATTCAAACGTGGATAAGGAATTTTGTATTTTTGAATTTATTAGTCAATAAAGTTTTAAATATACTTTATGACTTTTTTTAATAAGCAAATAAGATGCGTCAAAGTTGTAGCGACACTGACTACAAGTACTAAATGCTTTACAAAGGAAAAAAAAATCTTTTTTTTTTTTCTTTACGTCCTTTAAATATCAAGTTTATAAAGATAGATTAGATCAGGAAAGAATATAAAGGCATCTTATCATCGCATCATTGTGAAAAAATAAACAAAAATATACCGCAAAATGGGGTAAATTGGAACACTTTTCAACTTTAACGTTGAAAAAAAGTAACAACTGATTTTTTAATTTTTTTTTTTTTTTTTTTTACTAGAAACTTCGGTTTTGTTTTGCTTTTTAATTTTTAAACAAAAACGAAAGATATTTACTGTTTATATATATATTAATTATTTTTTAATGGTTTTTTGATTCACCCTGCAGATAATTTACAGGATTAACTTTAGCAGGGTTAATAAAAACAGGTAATAATGATAAGGGAGGAATAAAAACACGTAGTTACTGTGAAACCAAGCCTTTATTTTATATACAAGTAAAGATATGCCTTTTTAAATTTTAGAAAACAACTTTTAAATCAAGAAAAATTAAAATTTATTTTAAGAAATTATATTCGAATAGCTCAAGTAGAATTTAATACAAATTTAGCCCTGTTCTGTGTTATCTTTTACTAGTAGTCATTGAGTAAGTGGATCTATTGAGTAACCCCAATTGCCGCATGTATTAATACGATCTATTAATACGCCCTCATCCCCAGCCTTTAGTATTGTTTGCACCCCTCTCTTTCGAATTGATGTTTCATTTTTAGATGTTTGTGTAATGTTGTGGATGTCAGAAAATAATTCTGTGCAGTTTTTCTAAGTAATTTGCTATTTTTAATTTATTCTATTGTGTGTTCCATGTCTGTTGGATTAGGCATTGATTTTTTGTTTAACCAAGTAATTTCTTGCCACCTTTAAACTCTTTAAGTAATTAGAACAAACAAAATATTGTTACAATACATATTCATACATATGTTTTCATATATTACATGAAACTATTACTGTAAAATATAAACCATGAGAGAAAACGTGTTCCGATTCACCTCGTAAATCTTAAACTTCTGATGTTACAAGACATTTTTCATTTTTTCATTAAATAGTTTAGAAATAATTTAATACAGAATATCGTTTACAGGTCTATCATTAATTAAAAATCCCCTCTCTTAGGTTTTGAATACGAAAAATACTGTACTTACATACAAAGTTTTGAAGACGTTGAAAAAATGAGGTTTTTAAGGATCCTCTCGAAGTTTTTTTTATATACCCCAGTAATTGTGCAAACATCTCAAAACTGAATATCCCAACTCATAATGCTATTAACTTCTTATAAAAAAATTGGCAATAATAAATATAATCACATATATTTATAATGAATTTATTTGTATGACCATGAAGTTTCGTTCCTATTCACCCCATTTTACGGTATTTGACAAATGGAACTTTTAATTAGTTTCTAGAGAGTATTTTATATAAAAAAATTGACAATTTGATATCATGCCTTTAATTTTTCACTTAGGAGTTTATAACATAGATTCGGTAATTCGGTTTGACCAGAATACTAGTTTTAATACAAAAAAAAATCGACAGATGAAACACAAATATTATTATATGATTTAAAACGTATGATAAACAAATTATATAAATAACAGTTTATGCACAGTAATTTAAGAACTTATCATTTGAAAGTTTTACCTGGGCGTACACAAAATCCAAAGTCGATTATTTTAACTTCATCATTTTCATTGATCATGATGTTTTCACACTTCAGATCCCGATGAGAGATTTTTAAATTGTGGAGGTACAAAACAGCGCTTGTCAACTGCCTGAAATAGTTATGTGCCTCAAATTCCATCAGTCTACCACGAACCTAAAATGTTTTAAAACACGATATATATAAAATCTGAATGCCATAATATTTTATAATAACATTTTGCGCGAACTCAAAATTTACGAATCTGAGAAAATCCATCATAAAATTTCAAAATACACATATAATTCCATTTTTTTAGCTGTTAGGTGCTGATGAACAATATTATTTAAAAGTATGGTTACATGATATTATCTTTTCACTTGTATGTTGTAGGGGAAGATGGGGATACTTGAACCACTTTTTAAGTTTTAATTTTTTTTTTTTTTTTTTTTTTTTTTTTTTTTTTA
The DNA here is from genome assembly GCA_964019185.1 of Maratus speculifer. Lineage (NCBI taxonomy): Eukaryota > Metazoa > Arthropoda > Arachnida > Araneae > Salticidae > Maratus > Maratus speculifer. Next base: position 159,025,893 of record OZ025294.1, on the reverse strand, counting down.
ATTTCTTAGAACAAAATAAAATATTGAAAATGAAAATTTGATAACTTTTCTTCAACTGAAAACCACTTTCAATTAATTTTGAACTATTTTTCTATGTCTGATTAATTTTTACTTTTTTTACGTCGTGACTCAAGTATCACCATGGGGGGGGGGGGGGATACTTGGAGGGAATGCAACACAAGCTGTCTATAAATTATTATAACTTATTATAATTTCAATTTTTGAATGCAATTTTTTGCATATTGCTCAGAGACTTTAAAATATCAGAATAAATAAAACAGCAAAAATTAATTTTTTGACTGTTTAAAGGTTCTGTGCTCCTTAACCCATTAAAACCAATTGGTATGATTAAAAATGTTGGTATTGTATCCATTTTTCTGCTTGAACACCAGTTAAATTTAACGAAAATATTATCTTTCTGTAAAAGATTAAATTTCGTGATAAAGTAAAACAAAAAATTTTATTTAAAATAGAACTGTGTCAAATGAAATTTTTTCATTTTAAAATGAAAAATAATTCCAGGTTTAATGGATTAAGTATGCTTTCAAATTCAAATCATTATTACAAAGTTTTAAATATTTTTTATTCTTATTTTTGTTTTTTAAATACTTAAGTACTGAAGTTACTTAAAAAATTTTATTGTTAACAAAATTTTGAAAAATATTTTTTTTAATTACTACATTTTTTTTTTTTTTTCGTAATTATGTTCAATTATTCCTGTGGCTTACGCCATGCATATTAAAAAAAATTAATAGCTAACACTGAAATTATAACAGTTAAAACAAATAAATTAAAATAACTTTACTGAATTCTGCATTTGAATTAATCTTTTGTTGAAGTGTTAGTAGCTGATTGGGTGGTCAATAATTGTTTCACCCTAGTTCCGATTATTTGAGAGTTCATCTCATTGAATTACTCTAGAATGAAAACGAAAACTAATCAGTGGTGTAGTCGTAAAAAAAAGAATAAAAACAGACGGTATACGCTTTAAACAGAGGGTATGCGCTCAAGGCAAAGCGTATACCCTAGAGTATACATACTATAGCTATTTTGAAAAACGGAGGATATACGGTGTTACTTAAAAATATCTGGAAGATATACGGTGTATACCTGCGTATAACTACTTCCACTACATTCCTGAAACTAACTGAATTTATTAATGATACATATCATTATTACTGGGTTTTTTTTCTTTTGTGGGGAGGGTTTCGTTCATCTAAGGAAACCTTATTTACCTTTGTCCTCTGTCTGTCCGTCCGTCACAGAGTCCGCATAAAAAACAGTATAAGTCAGAGACTTCAAATTGTGTGTACTTACAACTGAATACCTCGTGTTACACGACAAACCATAAAATTTAAAAAAAGACTAACATTTTAGTTAAATCAATTTTATAAATTTCATCCATTCATTTTAGCGATTTACATTTTTACAATAGGGAGAACCTTATTTTCAACGGTCTACCTATAGATATCATAGCTTTGAGGTAACCATCTTGCTAGTAAACAGAAGGTTCTGAGTTCGATCCTCGTGCTGGACATTGTAATATTCATACTCGTATTTTTTGCCAATTTAAAGGTTTACATTATTTTTTTATCACTAACATTCATAACAATTTTTTTCATTCAATTTTCTTTCTATTTTAAAAACTACTGCGGTTTATTATTGGTGAAGAATTTTAAATTTCGTTTAATCATTTTTTTTTTCGTTTTTAGAAATTTAATTTTTTATTTATGTCTCTGTAATTGTTTTTTAATTTCGGATTTTCAAAAAATATAGAATTTTAGATTTTTATTTTTATAACTTTATTTTAACATTTAAAGTTTGATTAAAATAACTAACGTCTTTTTATAATTATTTTGAAAAGAAATTTATATCTACTACCATTTATTTAATGATTTAATAATTATAGATTAACAATTTGCATTTATTAATTTTTGATAAGTTTCTTTGAATGGAACATTTTTTGAGATTACAACACGAAATTATATTTAAGCTATTTAAAGAGAATTTCTGTATTGTTAAATCAATATACAGGGTGATTCTAAATTAATGGTACAAATTTTAAGGGATGATAGTACACATCAAGACAAATGGGAAACTAAAGAATCCCAAACATCTTCCAAAGGATACAGGCGCCATTAAAGTTTAGGATGTAAAATTTCAAATCATTATAAAAAACGGAAAAATTGGTGAATTCATTTGCAGTTTTCGCTAAAACTGCTCTTGAGGTCTGTAATTTTGACACCCCATAAAGTTTGTACCATTAAATCAGAATCCTCCTGTATAATCATAACATAATTGATACTACGATTGAAGGGTACTTTTAAAAATAGTTATTACATTCCTTATTGTTTTTCAAAATGTTCGTTGTAACAATTTTTTAGCTAGATTGAATATTTTGGTACGTCATTGACTTCATTGCATTTCTGTCTCGTAAACAATTGTAACGACAAAGATTATTTGGTGGTTTATCACTTAAGATCGACGAACCGAAAAATGTCTTAAAATTTATTTATTCATTTATAATAAAGTTTCAAAAATATTAACCGTCTAATTCCCATACTGGAATACGTTCTAGAAAGTTTCATAACTCAAGAAAATCTGAATTTATACCAGAAAATTTCATTTATATATTCTGCTTTACTTTATGAGAGAATGTTTCCTATTCAATAAGGCAAATATTTCTATTTTAAATTTCTGATATGAATTTGGAATATGTGAATTTAAAAATTCTGGTTAAATTTCTGGTCTGAATTAAAATATTGAATACACTGGCGGCAGAATATATACTACCATGGGTTTAAAATTATTTTCCATCTACCATGGGTTTATAATGATACATCTGTTAACATACGTTTTATAGCTCTATTATGTCAGAAAATTAATGAAAATTAATTAAGTTGAATAATTAAATTAAGCACTTAAGTTCAAAATTAAAAAATAAATAGTTAAGTTAATAATTAAGTTTAAAAAATGATTGCAAATAGAACTCTTCATATTTAGATAAGTTTGTATAAGGATACATATGCATAAGGTATCCATGAAAATGTCATCTTAACAGAATTGTTGAAATCATAAATCAGGAACTTTGGTGATTTATATTGACTTTAAGAATCGTAATTATGATTATTTTTCGTGGCATTTTTTTCATTCATTTTTTCAATTGCTTAAGTATTTTATTTTCTAAGGTTGCACAGTAAAATGAGTCTTTATTTATTGGATATATATGTATCATTTTATATATAATAAATTAACAAATTTTAAATATTTCAAAGAAACCATACCACCATACATACCCTCAAAATATGCAATAAATTCCCATTTTTAATCCGCTCCATAAAAATGAAGGTTCTTCTAGGATACACAAAGATTTTGCAGACATGAATAATGTTTGGATGTCTAACCTCTTTCAAGATCTCTAACTCTCTCGGCAAAAACTTAGTTTGGACATTTTCAGGCAACTTATCTATGCAAATTATCTTTACAGCTAACTGTTTTTCTTGAAACATTGCTGTCCTATAATAAAAGTAAATCACAGTCATTAAAAACGTTTTTTTTTAATTTATTGTTAGAAACTTTATAAATACGAGGGGAAGCCCGTCGAAATTCGACGAAAGAAAATGTTTAAGAAGGAACTGTTTCATTGATTTATAATAAACCTACAAAATTGTTGCAATAAAAAAATGCATCTTATATTAATCAATCTAACTCTCAAATAAATAATATAAAAATGCATCTTATAATGATCAGTCTAACTCTCAAATAAATACTATTTTAAGCTAAGTTTAACAAAATACTATAAAACTCAGTTTTCCAAATTTTTAAAATTAAACTTTAATCGCACATGTAATGATTAAAATATAATAAAGATCAGTTATTATGATGAATTTATCAGTTGGGACTTTTATGTTTGGTATAAATGCTAATGAAAAAAATAAAATTTATTCCAAATTTGCAGGATCATAAAATTTCACGTAAAATTAAAACACATTTTCATTTTTATCTTCTTAAAATTTACACACGCATTTCTCATATCTGTGTCCATCACGTTTAAAAAAATGGTATTTTAATTTTGATCTTTTTGAAATATCTGTAACTCAAAACTTGAAGTCCATTTAATTGATAAAAAAAATAATAAACCCAAAATCACTGAATTTTATAACAGACGATATTTTTAACAAAGTATACGTATTTTAATTTTTTTTCTTTTCTAATTTTTTCTTTCTTTCTTTTTCAATTTTAAAAGAAAATGGAGTTACCACAATTACAAAATTGGTAATAAAAGCTATAAAAAAATATTATCTCAAAAAAAATTGAGGTACAGCTTTGAAACAAATTGCATTTAAAAGTAAATTTTTTTCTCTATACGATGGTGTAAAAATTTAAAATGTGCGATGTTTAAGAGTGTAAAACTTGCAGTAGCGAAAATTGCAAAACTGAAATTGCATGGGAAATTGTTGCCATTCACAAAATGACGTATGCGTTACGCACAGATACGTTCGGCCTTTATAATATAGGTTATTGGTTATTAAAATGTTACTGATGTTAATTTGACATAAATTGAACATTTTTTTTTAAATATAAACGCAATAATTATTTTAAGCACAACTGGAAATTTTATTGTTTTTATGTTTGTGTATGAAGATTCTTTAACCTCACCAATTAATAAATTTCAGAAAAGGAAAAGATGAACGTTTAAGAATTTTACTAAATTATTAAATCTTGCACCCAACTGAGGAAAAGCTTACCACCAGCTTTGCCACCGCTAAAATAGAAGCAAGGAAGAGGATTTCCAAAAGCTTAAATTAAAACAATTACGTATTAAAGATTACATGCGTTAAAACCATTAAATTTATACACTGGTCATCAAAATTACAGGATAATGAGTAAAATTATGCTTATTCAATTAATGTTGCAATCAAAGACCACTGCATCACTTATTTATATTAATGAAATGGTATTGAATATAAAATCGCATTTCCGCGCATACGTTAGCGTCATAAATATGCAAATTAGGTGATTGTCAGTGTAGCACGCAATGAACGTAAGTCGGAATTTTAGTCAACAGTGTTGTTTAAATTAAATGCAGTGCCTGAAAGGGATAAGTGTTCTTCAGTTATGACTCAAAGGTGTCATGTAAGTGAAGGTCAAAATGGGACAATAATTGGTAGAATCTAGGGAGGTCAAAAGCATTTAGAGGACGCTCAAGAATTGAATATTCCTCAAAATTTCATATCAGGAGTTTCAAGCCGCTTTTTAAGCACTGGATACGTTGATAAATAGCTTGGTAACGGAGACCAAGAGCAACAATTGCATTCGAAGGCCGCTTTCTATCATTTTCATCTCGAAGAAACCGCGAAGTGGCTACACGAGATTTGGTTTCAAATCTGCAGGCTGCCACTCGAATTCTAATGACCCGTTCTAGTAAAAAGGCTTAATAAGGGTCGGCTGTAAGCAAAAAAAACTGTTCTGTACCACTCATTCCAACTTCAAAAGTGATAATTAATTTTAAATTGTTAGCATCATCATGTTCAATGGACCCAAAGAAGATTGTGCTCGAACGGAATATTTCTCGGACAAAGGAAGGCAAGTTGTGTGTTCTTTCCTCTGTCCAGATAGGAACAAACATCTATAATGAGCATTCAGGTGATATCAGGACTCGCCTAATTGTAACTAATTCTTGAGCACAGTCTTCTTGGTTCAATTAAACATGATTACGACAGCAATTTAAACGGGTCACACTTTGGAAGTTGCAGCTAGTGAGACAAAAGTCATTGGTCTTCTCGATTACAGTCAACTCTTGTTAAACATCGTGCAGCTGTAGAACGACCAACTGGAGCTTGTATAGCAGTCTGAAAGTCTGAAACAAAACCTCTTGCAGTCGCTTCGCGGTTTCTTCGAGCCGAAAATGTCAATAGACGGTCTTCGGATGAAGTTATTCTTGGTCCTCTTTAACAAAGCGGTATATCAACGAATGTAGAGTTTAAAATGCAACTTGAAGCTCTTGCTATGACAATTCGTAAGATCTTCAAATTTTAAGTGATCTCCACTTGTGTTTGACTATGCTGAAATTCTACAAATTATTAGCCGCTTTTGACCTTCACTTGAATTATGCCTTAAAACCATAATTAATGAATACTGATTACTCTCAGACACCACATTCGCTTTATATCACATTACAGATCTGAATTCCAACATATGCCCCTTCCTCACCGCAATGTCAATCGTTTAATTTGCATATTTCCGAAACTAGTGCACAGAAGTGCAATTTTGAGTTCAGTAGTTTAATTGACAAAAAGAATTAGAGCAAAGAATGTCGCAACCAATGCGATATTAACTTTGTGCGCATCAATTTTCGCATTGTATTTTATATTTGATGTGTAGTGTTTTTCGTATATAATTACAGATTATAAATCACCTTATAACCAGTGACGGATTAAAGATTAAAAATTATATTTAATAATACTAATTACAAATTATCAGATTTTAAATATTGTTTTTGTACATAAATGACATGTTTAAAAACATTATGACGTAAAACCAATACATGTAGTACATAAACATATTTACACTTAAATAAAATCGAATTTCCCTTCAAACGGAAGATTCCTCTTTAAGGCTAATAATTTATTGCAGTTTACATATTTCTAAATTTTTATTTCCAATATGAACTATTCAAATGAGTAATGTCGTTATTTTGATGCTAAGCAGTTCTACTTCCATATTAAAAACTACATTGCAATTTGAAAAATCTTTGTCGGCTTGGCCTACAGGCGGAGATAGATTTCGAAGTTAAGTACTCATTTCAATTACCTGATTAGAGATAACCGAGTTTAGCAACTTCATTTGGCTACTGTTGAACAATTTCTAATTTCATTTTTCTGTAAGAACTGGTTTTATCAGAATCATCTTAAATTAAATTCAGCTCAAATGCCCACTTTGATAGCTTTTTAAAAAATATATTCTGACTATGAAAAAATCGACCAATACGGCACATTCATTAGTTCCTAAATAAGAGTAACTGCTAATTGAATGCGTTTGAGAGCAAATGTGAGTTTAAAAATGAGTCATAAAATAAGTAGTTTGTTATTTGAATATATCCACAATTCTTTAGTCACGATCGCCTCTGAAAATTCTGTTCAAAATGTGTAATTTGGTAGCATATTTTAAAATATATCCTGCCTTTATCAAAAAACTGGCCGATGCGTCACATTACTAATACGTAGTTCCCATATAAGAGAATCTGTCATTTGGATGGGTTTAAAATCAAAAGGGAAATTAAAAATGACCCAGAGTATAAGCAGTTTGGATTTCATATTTTTCCTTAAGCTTAAAATTTTGTTTAATTTGTTTTTGCTGTAAGGATTGGTCCTATAAAAAACTTGTCAGTGTAAAAGTTGTACATATTATTGAGAAGATGAAAAATAATTTTAATCATCCGTTTCCGACCATGGGTTGCTAGGTAAACCTGAATCCTTGTGATGACCTCCACCTGCCCTTAAACTTTGTCTTATTATTTCTGGGACACCCTGTATAAATATAAAGATTTTTACTGATGGTAGTTTTGGGGTCTAAGAGTCGTGATCGGTTTACTTCTGCAAATTCTTTTCCGAAATTTTAACATGGGTACGACGCCAATAGGTAGTATTTCATACGAAATCTGCCTAAAAAGAGAATGGCCTAGGTCAATACAAGTTTTTATATACTTTTTTCCATTTAAGTGCCAGTTAAATGTTATTACATGTAATAATTTAAAAAATGAAAAATCGTCAATAAAAACAATTTTGATACTTAAAAAGCACTGGTTTCTGATTACAATATTGATTATATACAGAGGTGTCCAGCAAATAACACCCTGATTTCAAAATTAAATTTCTCAAAAACAAAGATCGATAGTAATATGCGGTAAACGGTTTTTTCTTTAGGTAAGCTGTAAAAATCTTATACAAAAGTTTCGAACGGTAAATATTTTGAAAAGGTTGTGTTTAGATTGCAAAGAATGCTTTGATTTGACATTTTTCTTGCTTTAGATTGCTGCCAGAAAATGTGTTTTTCGGCTTAAAGTGCCATATTTCATAGTTTTTTTTTTAATTAAATTTTTGATTACTTCGAAAAATCTTTAAAATATTGCACTGTAAGCTGAAAAATTATTTCTCTCCAGGCAATCTTAAACAATAAAAATATCAAATCAAAGCGTTCTATGCAATCAGAACGCAATTTTTTCAAAATATTCACTGTTTGAAATTTCTGTATAAGACTTTTACAGCTTACCTAATGAAAAAACCGTTTACCGCATATTACTATCGATCTTTGTTTTTGGGAAATTTAATTTTGAAATCAGGGTGTTATTTGCTGAACACCCTGTACCTCCTAATGCAATTTTTTCATAACATTTGCAGTACTTTTTAAAGAATTTTTAAACATACGATAGCAAAGCGTTAATAATCGATATCGTATTATAAAATAAAGTTTAGAAATCAAAAGTCAATATTTCCATATTAGTTTTAAATTATTAACAAAATACATATTGCAGTAATCAGTAACACAATCATACATAACATATAGTTACGTTTACTAGTACGTTCTTCTTGAATTAAATGGGGTGTTCTTCTCCTAAAAGGGGGCGCTGTACTTTTTACGTCTGTGCCATTTTCATTATTGTACAACCGAAAAGCGTATAAAATTATGCATAGAATAAATAAAATTTTATGTACATGTTTTTGCGTATATCAAGCAGCTCTCGGGACAAAATACTCCCAGAAATTTATGAAGTCAAGGATTTTCATTAATCTTTGAAGTTCAAGTATTAACAATAATATTTCTGTACCTATTGCACAAAACATCTAAAACGTCAATTGTACAAAAATCTAAAATAAGAAATATAATATATTTGAATACTTTTGATGATACAGTGTTTTTTTATTATTATTTGTTTTCATTTACATTCTACATCTATCGTGCTTATTTGATAGAATCATTTCTATTCAATGTAGCATATGGTAACTGGGAATGTGGCATACCACATTTCCTTTAGTAAAAATGAGGGTCTTTAGTACATTTATTATATGGTGTGTTTTACTGTGCATAACTGTGTTATCTGTATTCCTGAAAACAATGCCTTATAATTGACAAGATATCCTCTTTCCATGAACAACTCTGCATATATATAACGAGTAATTTTGTAATAAATTACCCTGCAGCTTAATCTGAACCTTTCATAATCTGAAGGGACAATTTTTTTATCGATCGGAATTTGTTTATTTAAGTGAATAGTTTACTTTTTAAGCAATTTTTTTCTTAATTAATTTTTTTTTTCAAATGGTGACTTAACTGCATTCCATTGTTCAACTAAATGTAGATTAAAAAATTTTTGATTTTTTTCTTTCACATTCTACATATACCATCTTTATTTGACAGAATCATTTTTGTCACTTTTTTAATTAAAAATGAGGGTCATTCATACATTTGTTATGTGCTTTGTCATTATTTTGTTACCTGTATTTCTGGACACAAGTCATTATAATTTACAAGGTATCACTTTTTATTGAACAATTCTGCATATACATAGCGAGTAATTTTGTGCTAAATTATCCTGCAGCTTTATCTGGAGCTTTCATAATGTAAAGGAACAATTATTTTATCGATCGGGATTCGTTTATTTTTGTGAACAGTTTACTTTTTCAGCAATTTTTCTTTTTTAGTTTTGCCTCATAAGTGGCTGACAGCAGGTGCTGCGTTCGAACCCAATCGCGACCGTTGACCTAATCGTTTGGAATTTTCCGTGGTTTGCTTCGAACCTTGGATTTCCCTGGATAAATACGGGTTAGGTTCCCTTAGAAAAACTACCGGGTGGCATCCTCCCTTAGGGCATACAGCCCTCGTGCTGATAACTGGTTGTCACAAATACAACCAACCTTATTTAATTTTTTTTTTTCAAATAGTGACTTCACTTTATTTCATTTTTCAACTAAATGTACATTTAAAAAATCTATATGTTACATTAAATTTTTAAATTTTTTTTTAAAAATTTCAATTTTTAAATATTGATATTTTTGCGTAGTATTTCTTTAAGATTTTCAAATGTGTATTAAACATGATTGCGCCATGGATTTTTAGATACTTCTGTTACTACATCTAATGTAACTTACTCATATGTATTTCGCGATATAATTTCTGTATGTGTAAAAATGTGGTGTCAAACTTTTCACTATAAAACAGGCTTCGTTTAACTTTTAAAGACAAATATATTTTTCCTTATCAATTTTGAAGTGCACTGTCCCCTTACAGTGAATTTTAAATTTAGAAAGATACAATTTTACTATAAAAGTTCCTAAATAGACCATTTTTATAGACTTTTGTAGAACATTGTTAATTTTGCAAACTATCGATTTTAAAATCATACTAGGCATACAATTTATTTAAATAATGAATAAAGTTTACTTTAACTTTAATTTATAAGTTCATTTTAATTAATAAATAAATTATAAAATTAAATGAAATTTCAGCAATATTTACCTGACTTTGGAATAGGATCCTTCGCCAAGTATTCGACCTATGGTATAACCCTCCTCTGCTAGATCTTCCACAGACGATTTCTTACAGGCGGGTTTACATCCAGTAACTTTTCTGTTTGTGGGTAATTTTTTAGAAGCCATTCGAGGAAAAGCTATTTTTTTTAACTGGAAATATTTTATTTATCTGTAATCATTTTGTTGAATTTTAATGAAATGGAATTCTTTAAAATTCCGAATTTCGAAATTGGTTTAACTGCTACATTCTTTTGATTGTTTTCAAATCACATTATTAACAATGTAATAATATAAATATTTATAGTGTTATTTTAATTGTTGTGAAAGTGGTCCATCAACAAAATGACTTTATTGGAGGTATATCATTGTTTCTATTTTAATTATTTCAATATTAATTTAATTAATAACATGAAAGTTATTTAACAAAGAAAAAAATTCATTAGCTTTTATTTTGCTTTTATTAAATGACATAAAATGTAGCAAAAAGCGAAACATAAAAGTCTTTGGATCCGATTTCATTTACGCATTACGATACTATTTCGTAATCCGGTTCTTAATCCAATTTTGCGTCAAATATTGCATTCAAGTGTGTTAGCGTTCTAACGATAGTCACATCAATAACAAAACAGCACACATTAAAATGGCAACTTAAGGAGTCCCAGGAGTCTTACATTTTATCTAACGGTGCAGTTTAGCAACGTGTCACACTTAGCTTTTTGTATTAAATTATTTTTCTCGTGATATTCTACAATTTGAAATCTGCCCGTACAGTTACAAGATTCCGTATGTACTTTAATTTTTTTAATAAGTTAATAATTCTGCAAAATTATAATGATTATCAAAATACAGTTTATTAATAGTAAGCTCATACATTGTCTGAATTAGTCTAACGATAAAATTAGTACAAGATCCAGAAGCTGAATCACAAAGAAATGACATGCATTTATTTTATTTTATTTTGTCCCAATATAAAATTTAATAATTAAAATGATAATCAGCATGTGAATTATAATTTTAAGGGAAATCTAACAAAAAATTTAGTTGTGTTGAAAATCTGCTATGTATAGAGTAGCCAAATTTTAATAAGTAGATTTGGCACTGTAATTAATTTAAAAAAATCTGTTTAGAAATATTAGTACAAAAAGTAAATAAACTTAAATATACATATATATTATATATATTACACTGATTTAAAAAAAGTATTTTTCTGAAAATAGGAATCGATTGGACATTTTTGACTTATTGTATTAACCCATTCGGATCTGGTGTACTATTGTGCATGTTTTTTCACTGAGTATTATGTTTGTCTTAATAATTATCTATTTATTTTACTATCGACATGTAGCAACGGTAGTATGCGTCTGTTTATTTCTCATTATGACTCCGTTTACACTTCGGCACTCAGTAATAATAATAATAATAATAATAAAATTTACTTAATTCTATTTGCACCATTGGTGATTCTTTTCTTTTTATCATATATTTCACTCTTAAAATAAAAAAATAGGTTACTTTTCACTCTTAAAATAAATAAATAGGTTACTTTTCTAAACGTACTCTATATGATAAAAATAAAAAAACAGAAAGCTGTAATATCTGTCAAATCCTGGTGCAGTATATTTTCCAAAAGTCTCCAAAAACCTTTCCTTAATCTATAGTTTCATGAATATGAGTTCAACAATACCCAAACTAACTACATTCCTTAAATTTTAAATATTGACATATTCGATAAACTTCAGTAATTTGTTTCTGGATGATTACTTTAGTATATAAGCAATTTCGTGTCAAACTTTAAAAAGAAATCGTATCCAAATGTGTTAAGACTAATCCTATAACACAATACTACCCAACTACGAATCACAACAAATAAGTTGAGGGATATTTTGCTGAGTCGTGAAATGATTATCTAGTTCATAAAATGTATTATTAATTTCATGTGATGTAAAATTAAAAACGAACACAACCTAGCAAACATAGTCTACATACAATAATATGCATGTATTATACAAGCCTGTGATTCTGGTTGCTTTTCTTAATTTTTAATACTTGACTTTTATATATGTTTTTTAGAACTTAAATTCGAAAACGATTTTAATAGTAACCATTGTCCTAGGACTTTTCGCAAATGGTGAATTTCAAAGGTAAAATGCAAAATATAACGAAAACCTGACACCTAAAAAATAGAAAAAAAAAGGTTTATGTTTTTTTAATTTTTGGTAGCTGATTTTTATGTATATTTTTTATACTGAATCAAAAATCGACCTTTAGTATTGACCATCATTTTAGAATTTTTCACAAATCATGAGTTTAAAAGCTAAAGGATAAAATAAAGCAAAAATCTAATGCTATAAAATAGATTTGATGATTGTGATTATCAATTTTTTATAATTCATTTTTACGCACTTTTTACTACTGAAATGATCTTTTCTTTTAAACACTACGTCAGTTTTTTTTCGCAAATCGTAAGTTTTAAAGTTAAAAAAAAGTAGCGGGAATCTCATGCTGGGAATCTCAAACAGTTGTACAATTTTTTAATTACATTTAATTTTATTTAATGCAATAATTAAGTTATTTTTTTAGATTATAAACTGGGAGGTCTTACAGTTACACAGGTCATCGGTCTGATGAGGAAAAAAAAAGAATGGTTAGGGTGTCACTTTTATCTTTGAACTTTGAAGTTTACGATTTACGTAAATTCCTAACGCGATGGTTAAATTTAAATGTAACTTTCGAATTCAATGATAAAAAGTACATAAAATTAGGTTGTGAAAAGTTTTAAAAAAATCACACCTATTTTACAGAGATTTTCTCTATTTTTTTTTTTTTTTTTTTACTTTTTATCTTTGAATTTACGATTGACAAAACGTCTTCACTTTAAGGTAAGCAATGAAAACTATTTTCGAACTCAGCATACAAAATATATACAATAATTAAATATCAAAATTTAAAAGCATGACAGAACCCAAATTTTGCAGTCTAGTGTTATTGATCAGTAAGCATTTTAAAACAAATTTACTTAGCAAAAATCTCATACTGTGAAAAAATAATTCATCGCATTCTTACACTATGCACAAAAACATTTGAATGAAAATATAAAAAATAAAATACATTTATAAATAGTTTAAGAATTTGAAACGGAAAAATATTGAGAATGAATTGAAATATAAAAACCTAAATTGTCTTTTTATATTGTTTTTTTTTTTTTTTTTTTTTTTTTTTTACTAAATTTTTTCTAGAACATCTGGTGTCTCTTTAAATATTTATATCTTTTTCTGTCTCATCAAATTAAACTATTGTCAATTTTTCAAATGTATAGTTCCAGAAATGGGAATTTCGAAAAATAGATGCCGTCGTTTTGGAACATAAAAAAATATCAGTTTATTGTATACCATTTGGTATTTTGAGTTAAAATAGAAAATCATCAATATATTCTTCACGAATGCAGAAATATTTAAATGAAATATTGAACTCTCAAATTGAAAATTTTCAGAATATTTCTAAGATTTAAATATTCCAAAGAGATACATAAAATGTTCCTAAAATATTGTTTTGAGTAATTTGACGTAAAAATTGTGCAATGTATAATACTATTGTTAAAATATTAAAATTATATTATTCATATTTTATGAACTTTTTTTTTTTTTTTTTTTTTTTTTTTTTTTTTTTTTTTTTTTTGGACATGGTTTTTGGGTTATTTGTGATTATGTAATAAAATTAAAAATGCTCCATTAGTATTTTCTAAGCATGTTTGTTTTATAAAAATTTAAAAAATAAATTATCAAATTAGAACACCTAAAATGTCCTAAATAAAACTCAGAGCATTTCGAAATTTAACTCAGAATCAATGTACTACATTACTATGTTGTATTATATTACATTGTATTGTATTGTATTATATTATATTAAATGATATTATATTATAGTACAATGTATTATATTATAATATGTATACGTAATATACATGACAATTAACAATTGACGCTATTTTCCGTCCATTGGTATATAACTTTTATATTTATGTGACAATTTTTGGCAGAATTGTTCGAAATGTTCTTTATTCAAGACTAGATCTAATCTACTATAACAAAACATCTCAAAATATAAGATGATGAGGAACAAAATACAACCAAAAACTCTCGTGCTTTTTTTTCTGTGAACTTTTTATACAGAACCAGAATACAATATATGAATGTATACGATACACGATCAATATTAGTAAAGAGCTTTTGAAAAAAATCGCCATTGTTTTCATAAACTCCTAGATTGCATTTATTAAAATTCGACAGTAAATGATTTTATTGATTTAATCATAAAAAGAATTATAACATTTTTTAATATAATGGCAAACAGAAAACAGTTAAATCTGACATGTACACCTTCTATCAACCGCAGGCGATAAATGTCAATTTATGAGGATTAAATTTATATCTGAAATTACTTTTTAAGCAAATAAATACAATATTAATTCTTTAGTAAATCAATACAAATGTGTTAAAAAAAGGTTAAAATTACTTAACACCTTAGACGCAATCAAAGTGAAAGTTTTCTTCGCTGTGTTATTCTAAAATAATTTTATTTAAAAGAAATTCGGGCATGGAATCTATGGTAGATTATTTTATTTATGATCATACAATTTTATAATTAACTGATATATTTCCATGCTTCTAAATTCTTTCTCAACACAACGCAGACAGCATATGATTTTCTCAAGCTGGTATTAAAAGAATGGAAGCGTTTTCTACAGATTGATCGTTGAATTGCAATAATTTAAAATTATTCATTTTGCACAGAACATATAAAGGGATATTCTTTTGATTTATCTTGAAAAAAAAATTCACAATTCACAAAGCTATAAATAACTTTCGTTCAAACAGATTACGAAACAGAATCGGAAAGTTTTTTCAAGGTAAAGATGCAACAGAAATTGGAACGAATGAAAATCGCTTGTTATTAGTTGACTTGAAAAATAGCATGCTAAAATAACTATTGAAAACTGTAAACAAAGCGTTTGTAGATAACGCATCCATTCATTCAACATTAGCTAATAAATGCCATTTAATGAGGTTGTAGGATCTTAAGCTGTTTCAAAACTGTTCATGTTTATAACATTTTAAATACTTTAACTGGTACTCGTATATCTAAAATTTCACCTTTCTCATTTTTCTACCGTTGATTGGGTGCATCCATTTCATCTACACTCATATTCAAAATTAAGATAATATTAAAATTTGATTATCTCCAGAATTATTGGGCAGATTTAAAGGAAATAAGGTCTTCACATAAGTTGATATACTAATGTAAAAAAGTAACGATTCAATAGTTATAATATACACGCATAATCGAGTGTAATCAAGGCTCATCAGTATCAGAAGGTATGAAACAAAGCTTGAAATAGATCTATCCATCACTGAACTTTGGTTCAAAGTTGATAAACTTTGCACTATGTTAAATGGGTTGTCCTGTGAGCAGAAGTCATCAGAACGCAAATAGCAGTCCTACTCTAAACAGCACTCTGTCACGTAGCCTTCTACAAACAATAACCCTTGAAACTCCACTTCTCATGGCCACATAAAGTCCACGAGAGAGCTGAAAAGCTTTTGCACTCCTGTTACCTCTTGCATTAGTCGGCAAACATAGATCTTCATTAGCTGTCGTGGGTATTGAACGACCTTGTACGGGATTTCTCTGTATGGATCCAGTATCCTTAACCTGTTTCCATAAGGTGTTCCTGATGCTGGACGTTACATTAAAATCTCGAGAAATCTGCACTTGAGATAAAGCTAAGTTTCCAGTCTTCCCGTGATTAGCCATCTCATTCCAACATCCAACACTAGAGATTACTCATCTATACTGTTTGCAAATAAATTTCTTTCAATATTACAAGAAAGAAAAATCCTTGGTCTACAGGAGGAGGTAGATTTTGAAGTTAGGCACAAATTTCACCAACAAGAACAAAATAAAGATTAGAGATAAACCCAGATTGATGATTAAGAATAAGCTCTAGGGACTTAAACCTATTGTAAAAATTCTAATATATACAGGCATACACACATGCATAGCTATATATGGAATAGATTTAAATATAGCGAAACACAATCAGAGAATTTCAAAAATATGCCAATATTTGCATAGTCTGATTTTTACTTAATAGTATTTAAATAAAAATGAGTTTTTTTCTGTTCATATTTTTCTAAATTAATATAGCCGTTTCAATTATTTAATCAACAGTAGCATAATACATAATTACGCAGCTGCAATCTTTGCAGCCGAAAACAAAGAAAAAAATCTCAATTTGTTTGAAAAATAATAGATGTATTGTTATATTATGAATACCCTGCTAATCTACACAATGATGTAAATCTTTCATTAAATAGAAAATAAGCCTTTTCGGATGTAATTCCAGCACTGAAAAAAATCAGCTGTAGTTATAACGCCAGTAGATAGCGTTATTACCCTGGTGTACTTATTGTGCAGAATATTTAAAAATACAAACTATCTCACTAACACATGCAAATTCTTCCACGATTTTTAGAAAGTGCATGAAATACATTACAAGTAATAAAAAAGTAGTTTTTAATAAATATATAGTCTTCAAATCACAAAATTTGCATCGCAAGTTTGAGATTCGGTATTGAGTTTTTCGTTTTTTTTACAGCAATAAGGTTTACAAATGAAACAAATTAATTTTTAACTGTTATTTGTCTTTCAGATGACTTGGAACACTTCTGTTCTGTTGCTACAGTATTCCTTCATAATTACGCGTAATATTTGTACCTCGCGTTATTACCCCAGAACACCTAAAAAAATATCTGTCACGAGGCTCACCTACAAATGAATAGCTTTTATTAAAATAAATAACAGTTATCAAAATTAATTCAGTAGAAAGCTCAAGGTAGATGTTGAAAACCTTGTATTGTAATCACATAGCATATATAATGAAAATCACAAAATTACCATCTGAAAATCGACGTTGATAATTGTTCTAGTGTCACATTTTTGCGGTTTTTAAGGAAATTTTTTTTTTCAGTCAAACAAAACATTTTTCTAAAACTTAAAGAATCTGCAAACATTAATCTATCAGCGTTTTTCATGCCGTCGTTTTTAAATAAAACATCAATCGTAACTAATCATTCAAATAATGTTCCTTGAGTTCTCATTACTCATTTTGCATTCATTATTTTACAACGAAGATAATTTTCCTTCTAAAAATTCTTCAGCGAAGTCCGGTAGCCATTTTTTTAGCAACCGATAAATACCTTGCTTTCAATTTTAAGAATCATCACAGATTTTAGAATTTGAGAATGTCATTAATGATGAGAGGTATTTTGTACTAGACACTCATTATGAATGTTGAATAAAGGAAGATTGTTCAAATAAATAATTCATCGTTTTTATAATGCCACAAATAATCTCTAAAAATTCCATAAGCTGAAGTTCATTATAATAGATTGTCTTTCTATAAGCACCATATTTCTGCTTTTATATGATTTAAATCATTTTTCTTTCCTTCTTTGATAAAACATTTTTATTCTTGTAAATTAGAATTTAGTTCCCGGTCTTTGTACGAGCAACTTGGGAGATTTCGAGGGTAATATTCTATCATAAATAATATTTTTAAAAAGAGTTTGTCCTTTAAAATGGCATATTTTGTTTTCCTTAACACATTTCATAATGACATCGAATGAATAAGTAAAAAGCTTTTGTGAGAAACTGTAGTGTAGTATCAATCACGTTTTATTCGAAAAAAAAATGCAATAACACTCTAATAGGAAGTCGATTATATCATTAAAAGTCTATGAATTATAATAATGTAAATAAAGTCCAATATGATTTTGATTCAGTTAATTAAGAAAATTTTATAAATTACATTTGTTGAAAAGTTGGGATACAGGATGGGAATACATGAAGTTCAATATTCTTTGTTTTTAAAAACCTTAAAATCTGCTCTAGATTTGAATAAAATAACAATTACATTTATTTTGTTTTCTGATATAAGTCATACTTTTTTAACATTTTGCAACATAATTGTAAAGTATTAATGACTTCGGCGTGTCTGTCTGCCTCTCTATGTGGCCATGTTCTAATCGCCGCGACGTTAACATAGTCAAATTTCCATGTAACTGATATATTTTATTGAGGACATTATTAATTATAGAATGTTTGTTATTAAAAATTAAGTATTTAAAATATAAATTATTTTCATAGGAACACACAAGTAAATTGATACATTCTCTTGCATGAGAAGAGTGATGGTTTGTGGTGAATTTTAATGACTACAAAATCCTTTCTATAATGTACAGTCCCTGGCCAAATTATTATACGCACTCATTTTTTCTTGTTGAATCATATTACTAACTTCATAGGGCTATTACGGTGTGAATAGTTACAATTAATACTATTTACATCATATGAAGTGTTATAATAAATGAGAAGCATGCCAATGACTTTAAGCTTATTTATTTTTGTAAATTAAATTAAAAATGCGAAAAATTGCAAAACCTATAATTTGAAACTCAAAAAAATTTCAATATTTTTTGTAACCTCTTTTGGCGGCATTCAATGCCTCTATTCTTCGAGACACGTCGTTAATACAAAATTGAAGTGTTTCTTACATGTGTAGGTGACGATTCCAAACATGGATAAGATTTTCTATGAGCTGTGTTTTGTTTGTTATGACCTTTTAGCTAATTCTCAAGACCAGTATAAAGAGATGTTGCGAAATCTGTTGATTCCACAGCTAAAATAATGGTTTACAAATGAAGAGGCTTTTGTATTTATGCTAGATGGAGCTCCTTTTTACATAGCACGATCAGTCGAGGCCTACTTTCAATAAAAAAAATCTCTGAGTTGGACTGTGCCGGGTAATTCACCAGACATGAATACCATTGAAAATGTTTGGGAGCTCATGAAGAGAGAATTGGCCAAAAATCTTATAACGAACAAAACACAGCTCATAGAAAAACTTATCCATGTCTGGAAACACCAACCATACATGCAAAAAACACTACAATATTGTAAAAACAGCGTACCACGAAGAATAGAGGCACTGATTGCTGTCAAAGGAGGCTACAAAAAATATTGACATTTTTTTTTTTAGTTTCAAGATATAGGTTTTGTAATTTCAGCAATTTTTTATTTAAATTACAAAAATAAGTAATTTTAAAGTCATTGACATACTTTTTATTTATTATAAATCTGTAATTAAATTGATTACAATAGTATAATCAATTATTACTATTGACAGAGAAGAAGAAGCTAGTACTATGATTCTACAAAAGAAAAAAATGAGTGCGTCTAATAATTTGGCCAGTGACTGTATATAGTAATTAGAATTTTTATTTCATTCACAGAGGTTCACGATAAACTAGATTAAGTTATAAATAAAGAAAATTGTTTCCAGACTATTCCGTGTATTGCGTGTTGCATATAAAATCAATAGATAATATATAGAGCTACGCAAAGGATTTCGCATTCATTACTATGGAATACAATTGCATAAACTGAAAATTTACAGAGGTGTTTTTTTAATGTTTATTTATATATTCGCATTATTACGATAGTTAGATAATTTAGAAAATTTTTCACAATCTGTGATTAAAAGGAATAGCTCGTAGAGGGCCAAAGGCCCTAGTAAATAAAAATTAAACAATGTGCTAATTAAAACTTACTACGCTTTCATTAATTAATTGCGTAATATTATTTGATTTTTGATTATACATTGATAAATCAATTTAAAAATTCCCAAACATATATTTTATTTGATACCATTTTCTTCTGTGTAAAAGATGCTGATCAAAAGGTACATATTTTTTTATTAAACTAGCAAAAGTCATACATTGTTTGAATTCGCGAAGCATTATTTCTTAAGGTAAATATTTGAAAGTAACAATATTTGTTTTATATTATTTTATATTTTATATATTATGCTATTTTTTTATATTATATGATCTTTATTAAGCAAAAAAGTTATTTTTTGTTTTGGTGTATTTCAATATTAGAAATGTAGATTCACCCAAATAACTAAGAATTGCCTTGGATTTTTTATTTGTAACAACTAATTTTAGCAATTAGTTTCATTTCTTTACAATTCTTTTGTTGACACTTTATAAAAAAAATCAAAATAGGGTAACATCCCCAGTAATTGGCATGCACCAGTGATTGGCACATCCTACAAACATGTCCTAAAATAAGATTTATATCCAGTCTTTTAAAAATGCAAGACCATATACCAGTTATATGCTCATTTAGGTCAAAGATTATAACTTTGATTTATGCTACTAGATGACAATAGTGCCTAGGAAAGAGAAACAATTATGTCTTATATCAAATTAGCCATTTTTGTTGCAAATGCTATTTCTTAAGCTTAAGGAAGACATGGTTTTCAATTCATTATTATCTGATTTATAATATATTTTAAATTTTAATTGACAACAGTTTTGTTTAGTTAAAAAAGGTTACTTTAATTGTGTAAAAGTATTTTCGACACAAATATTTGGATTTCTGAATTAATGATAGATGCTAATTAATGGTGCTTCAATTTTGTTAGTTCCAAATAATATGCACCTATTCCAATTACAAGGAATTCGCAAGAAATTTGAGATTAAACCACTTATTTTGGAAGTACTTTTAAAGTTATAGACTAATTTTGTTTATCATTTGTTTTTATTTGAAAATATGAAATATTATCAGTAATTGGAATCCATTAAAACTTCATATGGCAATTACTGGGGACAGCATGACAATTACTGGGTATTAATATAAGTATATTGTATTGTTTTAAAGTGTTCACATTTCAGACTAATATGCTGATTTCTTACTCTAAAAAACCTGAAATATGTTATCTTCATCTACAGTAAATTCATTTTAAGCGATTAAACCCAATGCAATATGTAAAGTTTTTTTAAAAATATAAACATGTGCCAATTACTGGATCACAAGGTGTCATACATTGGTGCTCTAGGGGCCAATTACTGGTGATTTCAGCAAATTTTTATAAATATATTTTTATAAAAATACTTTTTCAATTTTTTTTGCTTTTAGTGGGCAAAATAGATGCGCAGATATGCATTCTTTGATTTAAAATATTTCCAAGTAAATATCTTATTTCTTTGTAATGAAAATTGAAGTAATTTTAAAGACAAATTTTTAATGTGCCAATTACTGGGGATGTTACCCTATAATTCTTTTAAAATGCGTAAGTATCGTCACCGTAAATTAATTCACATAATAAGAATAAATTGTGTACTTGAATACTCAACACTGAAAAATACTTTTATTATTAAATGTAAATAATTTAATTTTCACTAATTATAATCCATTAAGAATGTGCTATAATTTTCACAAAAACGGGTCTTTTAAAAATTTCATAAAAGAAATCGTGAAACTATTTCATGATTAAAAGTAATAAGCGCCAAAATACACGCCACTTTCTACGAATCTTAATAAAATATTCTATTAAAATGCATATCTTCCTCTTCAATAACAAACCTGTTTTTAATGTAAGAAAGTTTAATGTTCTTTTACGGTTTGAAGTATAAATTCTGCAATTATGTTTAATACTTTAAATATTTCGTCTTCGTTAAATGCAGATATATAGATTCCTTTCCTTATTTAAATAATTGATGAAAAATGAGAAATTTTTGATGCAATAATAATATTTTGTGTGCTTTATCATTGACGACTACAATTATTTTTACTGACACAATGATTTTTATTAACTGCTAGAAATATACAGGTTTCATTATCGTTCATGAAAATGAATCCCTATAATAGAAAAAATTATTCAACAAAATAATATATATATATACACTTTATTCATTCAGTATGAAAATAATATTGCCAGAAACCAAGGATCATATATTATATCTATCAAGTCCAAAACCATTAATTTCCTTAATTAATTTTAAAAACAGTTTATGGGATATTTTGGCGGAATAATGAAAATATATTTTATTTATTTAATTAATCATGATTCTATCTATAATTACTAACTCCATGATTTATATTTCTTCTGAAAATATATGTGTTTAATTTTTTATTTGCAAAAAATTCGTCCATAATAGAAAAACATGCAAAATAAATGAATTAAAAAAAATAAGGTTATTCTATAATTAAAAAAAAATTATTGTGCAAACCTACAAATCATAATTTATTTGTTTAATTTCAAGCCAAAATACTGAATAGCTTTTTTTAATGTATCACAAAGTGTAATTTCTGTAGTTGTAATTTGTGCTCATTTTCACTTAAACGGTGCTGTTAACACATATAACTGCCGCATATGGGGTTCCACGAATGCCGCGCAACAACAGCCGCTACATATCTCATACTTCATAGATTGGTGTATATTCACGCCGTATTTTATTCATGGCCTGTATTTTTTTTTTTTTTTTTTGATGGAGTCACAAACAGCGGTTTTTTTTTTAAGCGTACAGTAACAGATGACCGATAGAGCAGATTCCTGAAGATTATTGTTGTCTCGGTGTTAAGTCAAGTTGTTTGACTACCATGTGAGTCATGCAAGATGAAGTAACTGCTCAGACAGTGATGTGTGTAAAAAATGTAATTCTAGCTAAATTCTCTAATGAAAGTGTCATCTCGCGTACTTTTCCTATTTCCTGTTTAGCAAGGTCACTTTATCTGAACCTTGTAACGTTTAGCTGTAGGTTTTTCTCTAAGATCATGTTTATCAAAGACATGTAATTAATTTAGCAGACTTAACCTTCCCACTGCCACGACCGGATACATTCGTTCACTAGGCTGCAGGTTTCACTGCAGTTAAAGTTTTATTTAAATTAATATAATACTACAAATATAATCCAATTTTAATAAATTAAGCTATGATTGATACTTTCAAGGCTTATAAGCATATACGTAACAAAAAAATTACACCATGATAGAAAATCTCTCTTTTATTAATATTTAAAATAAACTGCAGAGAAAAAAAATTACAATTTTCCCCTTTTTCCCGGTGGTCAAGGGGTTAAAATCTGGCATCTTAAGCCATGTCTCCCTCATTCCCACTAAAATGTTGCATGTAGCCATTGATAACGCGGTGGTACGCTTTGAGCATATTGTTGACCAACAAAGTTTGCACAAAAAGCACACATCTATGCAAATAATTAAAATATTGCGTTATTCTTTGATTTTTAAATTCGTATTTTTCATTTTATATTGTCAAAAAGATCCCTGTTGGCGAAATTTTAAATTTTTTTACAAAACCTTTGCCGCACGGTATACATAAAATATGTCTGAATTATCATTCGGAATTATCCTTTCAGTCAAACCGGAGTTATGAGCCTAAGAGTATCATCAGTTTAATTTTAACCATCGAGTTCAAACAAGTGATGAAATTGTTATTTTAATTGAGGTACCCTTAATAAGATCAAAGACCCGATAAAAATCACGTTTTTCGTAAAATTATCTTCAGTGCACCTATTTAAATGTTAAAGTTGTCAAATTTTCTGAAAATTATATAAACTTACTCTATTTTGTGGCTTATCATCAGATTTGATAATTTATAATCCTGATAGTTAAAGTGACTTTACCTAGCATCCAATTCCTTCACTGTAATTCTTAAATTTGTGATGTTCGAACAATTGATTAAATCGTTCGAAAATAATCCTTGTCTTTTCTGTAGATTTTACAGTACAAGTAATCGGATGCCGGATTCCGCAGAAAATTTAAAAAGGCAGTCAGTGAATATCTAATTATGTCACCAATTGTTTGAAGGGGGCATTCCGAATGGTTTTAAGTGTCTAAGTGCCCTGTATCAAACTCAGAAAACATTTCTCTACTCCCTTCCTACCGTCAAATATTTTTGCGAACTGAACAAATGCGATAAGACTACTTTTAAATAGATAATTTTCATATATTAACAAAATTATTCAACAGTAACTAACCGTGGATTCAAAACATTTACAAGTTCTTTTCATATTTATCAACCGTAAATTTAGCAAAATTTATATTTTACAGTAGATTTTAAAAAAAGTATGCAGTTTTTGTAAACTCTTGTGTTAAAATTAAATGTAATATCATTTGAAGAGCTCAGATGATAAAATCCTACCTGCAAAAAAATCAATCAGTTAATCATATGATTGAATATAACCAATGGTCCTCTAACAATTTGTTGAATTACTATTTCAAAAATCTATTCAAAGAGATTTTAATTGATAATGGAAGCATTTGACAATAAATAAAAGTAAATGTTTGGAACTTTACAGTTCATTTTCTTGAAATGATGATTGTGTCACTTACCAATTTACCACAATCATTATCAGAGCTCTTCATTTATTAAATTTTGGCACAAGTACTTTCAACCCAAAGAAATCAACGTGACTTCAAATGGCTGCATTGTGCAATTTAAAAGACACTAGGCAATCGTATATTGATGTCCTGTCTTTGTGGTGTATGTATTAGATGAGCTACACTAAGAAAAATATATCTTTTGAGCATCTAGAATTTAAGTTGTGGCTCAAGAAAAAATAGTCCCATGTCATTCTTATAAATTCTAGTTTCCTTTGCGAGATAGTTTTAAAGCCCTTTATTAGAATTGAAGAGCGTTTTTCTATATTATCGTGGTCTAACTTATTCAAAAATCTCTGTAAATAGATGCAACCTCAAGAGGTTAGTTTTATTAGCTATAATTCTAGTTTATAAAATCATTGCGAAAATTAAGCGATAATTTCTCTTTGTTGAAGCGATTGAATATAGTTCCGTCATCCAGAAAACAAGAAATTAGAAAATCGAGATTGTTTCATCTTCTCAGCTTAGATGTTTATCCTATTAGCTTAGTTCGGAAATTTATCATTTTAGTTTCGGGATTTAGAAAATAAATACTATTCATTCTAGTTCAAGGTAGTATATTTTTTTCTCAGTGCGGGGTAGCTGGACCCACGAGGTAACTGGTCTATAGGCTATTTAATAAAAAACTGCTGATGTCTTTTAAGTTTTAGTATTTCTAAAAGTTGCCCCCGCATCTCTACTTCTTAAAATAAATTGTGTCAACTCAATAGTGACCCCGTCTTTCTTTAGATAGGTTGCCGATAATTCATGTCTCTTACGAAAAAAAAAATTACTTTGATCCAGATTTTTCGGCGTTTTATTAAAATATTGAAAATATTTTTATCATACAATCTTTATTTTTTAAGATTAAACACATAAATACATCAATAATGTTAGGTATCTATACATATTTACTTCATGTTTCAAAAGTATGCTCGGTGTTTCAGTTACCCCATAAATTATTCAAAAGTGGGATAACTGGAACATGTGTCAGAGGTAATTGAACCCTGTGGGATCCAGTTTCCCAACAGTTATAAAATAATTTTTTTGGAATTTTCTAACTACGAGAAACTAATTTCTTAATTTTTTTCTCATTACAATGAAGAAAATTGCATAATAGCTTATTAGAAGTACATTATAAAATTTAAAAAAATCATAGTCGTGTGTATGAAACCAAATTTCTTAAGAGAGAAAACCAAAACTCGAAATTTTAGAAAAATTCAATTTTTTTATATAAAAAACTATAAAAAATACTATTGTTCGACAGAAAAACTTGGTTGCATTCTCAACTGACCTATCCGATTTATATATAATATCTATATCTATATTACGCTATCGTATGTGGCACAAAAATCGCGATTATTTGTTAATTGATTAATAGCAACGTCAAAATGAAGCACATCTTAATCGTTACTGTGAAAAAAGCCTTTGGTAAGATTTAAGCTGTGGTAAATTGGATTTATTTATGTTTTGTTCCTTCTCTGCAAGAGAATGATATTCTTACTTACATATCCAATAGTTTTTGCTGTTGTCGTTACTTTTTTTTAAATACTTACGTACTTTTTTACTTATTAGTTATAGTAAATGACAAAAATACTTATTTTTTTTAACTTTTGTATAAATAAATATACACTAATTCCACATTTGATACTTTCCTTAGACTGACAGCAAATGTTTCCCTTAGATTGCTCTTTAGTTGATGTATAATTTACATTATCTATCTTGTTTAGTTTTTAAAAATTATTTACAGATTTTCAAACAGGATATGATACTCCAAATTAAAAAAGACAAACGCTTCTGGGACATAGACCCTCCTGGTCTACTTGCCTCATTTTTATGGAGCAGCCGAATCCACGAGGAAAGCAATCTGATATATATATTTAGACATTAAAACGTAAATTTGAAAAATACTATCTGATAGAGGGAACCTAACTGAACATATTTAGAAAAGTTCACATTTTAATTCATATGAACATTAGCTTTTTTAAGCTAAATTACCAGAATGTCAAGAGTCCCGTTGTAAAACATGGCTCAGTTACCCCATGTAAACTTATAAACACCATATGATGACAACATTTAGCTAAAATTATCATGTACAATACCATGTACGTCAATCATGTGGTACAAATCCGTTCAGTGATTAGTACTAAATTCGAGGGGATACACTGTAAAAAAAATTCTGTAAAGGTACTAAACATTTTCTAGGAAACTGGGATTCCAAGACCTTTTCATGTAATGGTAACAGGAAAAACCCATGTAATCGATTCTAAAACTTGAATTTTTGCTGTTACTGTTACAGGAAAAGTTCTTAGAATCCCAGTTTCCAAGAAAAAGTTTAGTACCTTTACAGAATTTTTTTTACAGTGTACATTCACTCACACATATATATATTGGCCAAAAGCAAACGTTTCTATTTTTTAATTCGCTTAAAAAAGATTTCCGCATTTGTTTAGCAAACGCTAACTAATTTCAATTATCATTCTTATGAGATTAAATCCTGGAATATTTAAAACAATATTTACTTTAAAATTAAAAACTTGAAAATGTAAAAATATCGAACAATTATTTCTAAAAATTTAATTAAGCGAACAATAGAACTGAAGAGTTGTGTTTTGAGAAACATGTGCTTCAAAAACAAATTTCAATAATGAATATGGCTTCGAAGTTATCGCTTTTAAGTACTTTTCGCCGCTTTAAATTTATCAAAGCTAGAAAATCCCTAATTATTCGGCTATTCTAATTTTCTGAAAAGATTATGGTGCAATTTATGTTCGATAGAGAAACTTTATAATAATTGTTTAAAATTTTGTAAAAGTTTGTTAAATCTTCATTATTGAATGCTATCGACTACATAGTTCATGAAATTTGGTATTTTGGAACGTTCATTTTTACATTAACAAAGCAAAATATATAAACTAATAGATGGCTTTTGTAATTACTTACAATAATGCTTTTTTAAAAAAAATCTAGAACTACACCTATTTATAGTCATAATTTTGAAATGATTCAATTTTAAATGAAGAATTTTTCATTTGTTCTATTTAGTAAGTAAAATATAAAATATAATGGTGTGTTTTGATTAAAGTAGTATATTATTACTTTTTCCTATCTTTACATGAAGATGTATTGAATTCCTGAAAATTTTCGAAGTATTTATATCATTTGATAGAAGGTCCTGAACATGATTATCTGTTTTTTAGAAAATGTCTGTCTGCGAGTCTGTCTGTCACTCTGTGTCTGCATGCGACAATAATATTGTGGGCACTCAAGAACTAATGCACGGAGTTTTTCAAAACTTTAGATTTAGTTAGACCTTGATACAAACTGAATCAAATTAGGTTTTAATGTATATCTCTCAAAATGTGACAATATTGTGCTGCATTATTCATGATTACCACAACAGCTCAGTCTCAAGAACTAACCCACAGATTTTCATAAAACTATAAATTCAGTTAGTCTTTGATGACAAGTGGCGCTGTTATGCTGCATTGTCCATGATTATCACAATGGCTCTACCTCAAGAACTAATACATGTATTTTTATCAATCATCAGATTCAGTTAGTCTTTGATATAGATTAGATCTGCTTTGTTTTGATTGTTCCATTGGAAGATCGCTTCCAACTAGTGCTGTAAAAATAACGACAAAATGAATACCCGTATGATATCATTATTTTCGATCTCTCTACCCGTTAGAAAATATTCGTTACGTTACTCGTTATTTTCGTTGTTGTTCAGAAACCGAGTAATAACGAACATCGTACATACTACAAAATGCAACATTCCGTACATAACAGTCTTTGAAAGAATTAGTTATTGCTGTGTTTGTTATGTGCTGCCATCTATACGTAAAAAATTATGTAAAATGCTATCTTAACAACATTTATGAATCATTTTTTGTATTTATAAAAAAATGAGAAATGTTTCAATTGCTTGATGTCTGAATGGAATCTGTAAATTATATATTTTTAGGAATACTAATTGAAAATTTTTCTATTTACAAATATAAATGAATTAGATAAAGTATCAGAAAAATCGTCCATTTCATTTTAAGAATAACTTTCAACATAATAATTCATCATGAAGTGATGTGACCCCCGCCTCTCTCAAAGAAAAAGTGTCATGATCCCCCCCCCCTCCCCGATCTAAATTGAGGGCGGGATCAGCTTTTGCATATAATACTTTTATATAATACTTTTGTTACTCTTTAGAAAACAAAAGTAATTGTAAATACTAGCAGGGCCGTGCGAAGTGGGGGAAGGCAAAGGGGGCGGTCGCCCCGAGCGTGGATATAGAGGGGGTGCCAAATTTATACTACCATCCTCATTTGTTTCTTCATTTATTACAAAAAATATATGTATAAACATATGGGAATATATTTGTGTGTGCCTAAAAAATACATTTACAAAGTTGGATATTGCTTTTTTCTTGGAATTCAAAAGGAATTGCAAACTGTTTTACTGTAGTGTTAGATACATTTTCATCTACATGTGTTTTTAAGATCCCCTTTGCCAAAATGTAAATGCAGTGTTCTTTTATATTACTCAGTTGTTAAAATTAATCCTTTTAAAATTCCAAAATAAATGCAAAACATGTATCTAATAGAATTTATTTGTGTTTTTAAACTTTATATATTTGTGACACCTGTTGCAAAGAGAAATAGTGGTGGTATGGTGTGTGTGTGTGTAGGGATGGGGGGGGGGGGGGGCGCTAAACTAAAACTTCGTCCTGGGCGCAATTTTCTCTTCGCACGGCACTGAATACTAGTACATATATATTCGTTGTTTTCTCTAATTTTCAGAGAGTTACTTCGTCAGTTTCAACTGTTTTTTGAAATAAAAATAAAATATATACCTGCAGTGATTTAAAATTTCATAAATTATAAACCTGGGCGTTTAAAATACTTCATATGAAATATAATGTCACAAGATTGCAGCAAATCGCTATACCACTTATAAGCTAAGCTATATACCGTACATGAGATTACAATTCATTGCCGTTATCTAGGCCCATAATGAAATTTTATTAAAAACCTTTTTGAAACGGAAATTTGAATGAAAACGCAAATAATTACAATATAAGAATAAATAAATTCATCCAATGAAAGAAGAATTCTACTTTGAATGGAAAATTTCAAGATAAATTTCTATTTCCTTTTTAATATATACAATAATATACCTATTGAAACGGAATCACGAGAAAAACATTTTATCTTAAGATAAAATGTTTTTCTCGGGATTTCGTTTCAATAGATACATTATTGTATATATTAAAAAGGAAAATAGTAATTGAGTATCTTAATAGAGATGTCTATTCTTTATGAAACCAGTAAAACATGCGCAAAGAAACCTCCCTGTAACGGAAATTAAAATTAAGCAGCTCTCAAAAACATATTTTTCCCTACTCAGCAAACACTTTCACCAAACTTTCCTCATTTACGTTCCTGCGTTACTTCAAAAACTTCCCTCTAAATCCATCCGCACATTTTCGGCAAATGAACGAATGCTAAAGTAATGAAACGACTAAATGAAAAAACCCGTATGCAATACTAATATGGGAACAGCTGATTCCCAGTCTAAAGTCCGAATACAAACTTTCATCTTTCTCTGTCAGACTATCAGCACCGTTCTTGAGTCACAAAATACTGAGAACGTATTATGATTGTTTCATCTAGTTTTGCAGTACATTGATGCCTAACGACTACCGCGTAAAATTCGACCGTAACGATTCGGTATTCCGTATTAGAGAGAAGAGAATACCCGTTTCTCAAAAACGAATACATGCGGTTTGAACAGCTCTACTCTCAACGGAAGATAGTTCCATTGACTGTTTTTCTCTGGCTAGTTGTGAGGAACGCTTTATCTGGTGTTTTGGTTCCATAAACACTTCAGTTGATAACCCGCAAGAATGTTCTCGCCCTCTTCTTGGTGCAGCATCCAGACAACCAGTTATTTCAAACTTACAAATCTTGTATTTAACTGCATTTATGGACATGGGTCCTCTTTTTATGTTTTTCATCCGATGATAAGCACGGGGTACTGCTGAACATTGCTCACATTTTGATTAAAATAAAAAGGTTTTACAATCAAAACGCATTTTTTTTGTTTATCTGCATTTTCACTGCAGGCGAGTGATTTTTTTCAACCATATGTACCGCTTTTATAACGAAATTGCACTAGTTACTCATTTGCATATGGCTTTCACACATCTAATGGTGATTTTGTTTCTTTTATGGCAGCATGTTTTTTTTTTATAACTTTCTAAAGTTAGATTGCTATAAGCCTCTCAGTTCCGTCAGTTTAATTTTAACCACCCTGTGTAAATACTAAAGAATTGTTTAATTTGAAATTTTACTATTCAAACAAATGAAATTGCTTCAGTTACTTCGAATCAGTAGGATACATCTGCTTTTGTAGTTTTAACAAAATAATCTTAAAAAGAAACAAGTAAGAAAAATCATGCGTTAAGCATAGATTGTGAAGCACTTTCCAACACTTAATGAAATCTTTAACAAAACTTTGTTATTTAGGGAAATAATAGTGTATTGCCAAATATACCCAAATATGTATTCCAGTACATTAGAAAAGCCCTGTATTTCATATGTCAGTTCATATAATTGGAAAATTTAGCTTAGGAAGAAAATACCCAGTAGCTTGAAATTTCTTTTTCAGCAATTCATACTATTAGATGGAAACATACTTGAATACTTTTCTTTAGCACTGTAGTTTACATTGTACGTTTATTACACGTCAGCATTAGGCTAAAATTTATTGTAAACTAAAACACTTTTAAAACAACAGAAATCACATTCTCATAAATCATTATTTATAGGCGTCCATGAACCGAATTCTTTTCGAGGCCCTGTATATCCCTTTATCTATATTCTGAAAACATTTCCCAGTAAATTGAATGCAGCTCAGCGTAAAAATGCATAGCTGATTTAAGAACCACGTTTAAATAATTTACGCTCATATTCAGTAACGTTGGTGAGCTCTTTTGGGTAGCCCTGTATATCAACTATAACATTCATACACACCATATAATGTGCATATATTTAGCGAAATATAAACGCGAATATCATAATTAAAATGCATTTTATCCCTCCATCAGCCATCATCGGACACATATACGGTACTTCGGAAAGAATATACTATTTGAAATCTTTTGTATGGCCTTGTAAATGCTAAAATTCCTTTGAAACGATTTTTCCCCATAGGCCATAATATAATAGGAAACTTTTGATTCGCCCTGTAGATAAACTAATCATGGTAGAAACTTCATTTTCGATAGGACTTGTGCTAGGGTAAACGTCAATAACGTCCTAAAATTGTATGGCAATCCGAGTATATTAACGATTTTTCCCCATGGGCCGTAATGTAATGGAAAACTTTTGATTCGCCCTGTAGATAAACTAATCATAATAGAAACTTCATTTTCAATAGAGTTTGTGCTAAGGTAAACGTCAATAACGTCCTAAAATTTCATGGCAATCCGAGTATATTAACGGTTTTCCCCATAGGCCGTAATGTAATGGGAAACTTTTGATTCTCTCTGTAGATAAACTAATCATGGTACATACTTCATTTTCAGTAGGGTTCGTGCTAAGGTAAACCTCAATAACGTCCTAAAATTTCACGGCAATCCGAGTATATTAACGATTTTTACCCATAGGCCGTAATGTAATGGGAAACTTTTGATTACCTCTGTAGGTAAACTAATCATGTTAGATACTTCATTTTCAATAGGGTTCGTGCTAGGGTGAACCTCAATAACGTATAAAAATTTCATAGCAATCCGAGTATATATACGGGAGTTAGAGCGCGGACAAACGGCCAGACAAACCGAATGCTTAAGCACTTTTCAGCTTTGTTGGAAAGTGCTAAAAAGCATGAAAAAATTTTGTATTCTACTATGCGTTTTAAATTTTGATGCAAAAGTATGGGAATGTTATGCAATCCAAAATTAAACAAATCACCTAAGTTAACAAACCCAACTAGTTCGAATTTACTGGATTTATTGCGTTCATAGTGTTATGGCTCACATAGAAACCATGGCGATATGTCAGCATTGGCGCGTTCTCTTTCACAACTTTGTTTAATCGTTTAGCAGCAGTAAAACTAGTTTATTTTCATTTGCTTTGTTGATATTCGAACGTCGAATATTTTTATGTTAAAAACCTCTTTTTGTTGGCTATTTCGTCAGCTAAATTTTATTGTTAGTAATAATGCTTATTACTTTAGGTATGTTAAAGAATCATACTTATTATGGAATTAATTCGAGTGGTATTCGTCCACATTTTATTCGAAATATTTTTAGTAACTGACTATGGTGTCAGTCCTGATTCAAGATTGTAAATATGTATATAAAGGAACTGTTTTTTAAAAAGCCTTTCCGTATTATTTGACAATTTTGGCTTTATATTAGAATTCATCAAACATTACAGTCCATAAATTGACACGCAGTTTTTATAAAATCTTCTTAAAAGTAACGCAGAATAAAATTAATCCACTATTCTTCTCTATTTCTTTCTTTTTTTTCAATTTTCATGTTTAATTTGAATCCCTTGTCACTTCAAAAAGTAAATGATTTCCTACTTCTAACGATTGAGCTCTTGTAAGCAGCGGATAAAAAATAATCAATTAAACTCTCTAAGATAATTTGATATTTAAAGAATAATTGCTTGTTAATGATAAAGTGAGTTGGAAAACAAAAAAATTAAAAGTATGTATTGATTTATATTTAGACCAAATTAAATGCGGCACTTATCTTAAAAAGAACGACAGCACTTCATTTTTAATTATTTTCA
Source organism: Maratus speculifer (assembly GCA_964019185.1). Lineage (NCBI taxonomy): Eukaryota > Metazoa > Arthropoda > Arachnida > Araneae > Salticidae > Maratus > Maratus speculifer. The sequence goes on along the minus strand of OZ025294.1, from coordinate 158,992,280 downwards.
CTCTTATAATTAACAAACTCTCATATTAATTAATTTAACTTTGTGTCTCTTAATTAAGGAAAGGATAATCAATCACTTCTTCTAGATAAAAATAAATAAGTAGTCAAAATTTTTCTTAAGTTATTTATTTGCCTTCATTAGTTATATACCAATGGCACCGGATAAATAAAGTGTCATTGCAAAATTTATATAAAGCATTTATTTTCACTATTTATCGAAGAGGAATTTATTGTTACACTAAAAATTTACAAAAACGACAATTTATACTATCCATATTTATATAAACCATGTACTATAATGAGAAAACTTATTTTTAAGAGCAAAATTTATTTTAAAATGGTGTGAAATTACTTTTTCAGAAGAGAAATTCTTTGTACAATCAAGTCAGAAGAAATCTCTTTCTTTCTTTTATGAATTTTGGCAGTATATATGACAAGTGTCAAATAGCTTTGTGATTCCCTGTTGCAATTTCGTATTTATTGCAATTTTCAAGAACATAGTCCTATGAGAGATAAGCATACTGGCTGAAGTCTAAAATTTCAGCAAGTTTGAAATTTATTATACAGTTAATAAAAATCTTCTGACAAAAAATGACAACAGGTTAAAACGTGTAGAAATTATTTTTTATGGCCATGTAAATATACTGCGCATAAGTTCTGATTGAAATGGCAGATAGTTTTTGGATAGTTTTTTAAGCATAATTAAACAGAAAAAGAGCTAAAGTTTAGGATTCACATGCTAGAATCTCCTTTAATGCATATCTGGTTTACCTCAATTAAAATAGTCCTTCCGGCAGTACCGGGAGGAAGAGGTAGCTTTCATATATTTATATATTTGTTTATTTATTTTAAATTAAGTTATATTATTCTAAAGTACTAAGCTCAAATTAGTGGAACCTGATTATGAGCTTGGTCGAAATCTTAATTCAGGTGCACATGCACACTCATATTGAAATCGATTAATATATACGAGTGCTGTCGCGGGCAAATTGATTTTTTAAAAAATGTCACCCACGTTAGAAATTCAAACTGCTCGTGGATAAGGCATTGTTATGTACTATGTGCACACGGAGTTACATCCAAATCAGTTTATAAATACGCCTGTTATCACGTGACGAAATCAGATCATTTCAAGATATGAGCAATACTAGAAATTAAAAATGCGATAACTCAGCTATTTTTTAAGATACAGACGAAACAAAAAATGCTCTGGAATCTTTGTATCAAGTTCAAATGCATAAGAGAAAAATCTTTTTCAATTTCTTACTTTCTTGTACTTAATTTTAAATTTTAAATTTATAAGAAAATTTAAATGGCCGCCATTTTGAAATAAGATGGCAGATGGAAATGAGTATCGAACTCGATTCAGGCCTCAGTATATACTATGTACACACCAAGTTACATCCAAATCGATTCATAAATACGCGTGTTATCACTTGATAAAAATCAGATTGTTTCAAAATGTCAGCCATAAGAAAAATTCAAAACGCTATAACTCAATCATTTTTTAAGATATAGACAAAATAAAAAGTGTTCTAAAATCGCTGTTTTAAGTTCTAACACGTAAAAGAAAAATATTTTTCAATTTTTAATTTTTTCAGATTTAATTTTAAATGTAATTTTTTTTAATTTTAAATTTAAAATGGAAGCCATTTTGAAACAAAATGGCGGATGATGCTGGGCAACGAACTCGGTCGAGACATTTGTATGTACTATGTACATACCAAGTTTCGTTCAAATCGGTTCATAAATACGCGTGTTATGACGTGACATAAATCAGATCGTTTCAAAATGTCATCCATAAGAAAAATTCAAAGTGCTATAATTCAATCATTTTTTAAGATATAGACAAAATAAAATGTGTTCTGGAATCGTTGTTTTAAGTTCTAATACGTAAAAGAAAAATATTTTTCAACTTTTAATTTTTTCGCATTGAATTTTAAATTAAATTTTTTTTAATTTAAAATGGCCGCCATTTTGAAAAAAATGTCGGATGATGCTGGCCAACGAACTCGGTCGAGACATTTGTATGTACTATGTACTTACCAAGTTACATTCAAATAGGTTCATAAATACGTTAGTTATCGCATGACAAAAATCAGATATATATATATATATAATTATATATATGGTTATATATATATATATATATATATATATATATATATGACAACATTTGAACGGAGGGTGGTTTTGGGGTCTGGGGGTCATGATCGGTGAAAATATAACAAAATTTTCTGGAAGTGCTTTCCTCCGGACGGCTGCAATAGGTAGCTTTTTACTTTTTTTAATGAAAGCTACCTAATAGGTATATATATATATATATATATATATATATATTGATATTAGAAATTTGTCATAAAATGTTAGAATGCATTAAAGTCTGCCGATGGAAGGGTTTACTTTTCTGTGTTTCATTTCACCATAGGAAAGCATGCAGCAGTTAAAAATTATGGGATGATTTAAATACAAAGAGCTACATGTGTCAAAACTTTACTAAAATTTCGAAAAATAATTAACTTTTGCAGCCCCCTAGCTCATTGCATTACACATATCCCATAATTTAAATTCTTGAATAGTAAAGGTCGAACCTTACATAATACAACCATGTAATTTCTTTTGTGGGATAATGTCAATGCATACTATGAGAATTACTATCCGATACGTAAAATTTCAATTTTTCAAGCGGGATACTGACCTTTGACCTCTTACCAAATTAAAACCAATGGTTCCGCCGCATTAATATTTTGGATTTTGTTCTTTCGAATGGACATCTCACTGAGAAAAAAAATCACAAAAATCTGTTTACCATTTAATCGCAGGTCAATTGATTCTGGGTGGTTTTTATATGAAATTACTCTTAAAATACGTGAACCGCGATTTTTGATGTGGTATCCTTCCGGAATTGGATGCCATTTCATATACCTATGTTAATTCCTCCTATCTAAACTCATCTATGTTAACTCAGTGAATATCACTGTGTCTGATGTCTGTACAAATGTAAAGATGCGCATGCGCATAAACTAAATCTTACCTCAACAGCCAATCAATTAAAGTGAAACTTTCTAGCGAACAGAGGGTGGTGGAGACTGGATCTAGACAAAGAAAGTTGAATGCCACGCAGTTGAATATAAAAGTATAACAGATGTTTCTTAATCTACGAAATGTACAATAATCATGAACGCAAATGTATAATAACCTGTTCAGAGTCACCCACAATTCCAAAAAATGTTCCTTTATCTTTAGAAATCTCTTGAATTTTTTAACACTTTTTTTATTAGATGCCCATAATTTTTGGAAACGCTACTTAGTTAGCTTTTACAATACATTTATCAATTCTCTGTACCCAGAAAAACATTTTTTTTAATCCTATCAATTCTCAATCAAATATTTTCAGCTGCATAGCTGAAATTGTGTATACAATTGTAACAAAATAACTTAATTTTCATATTAATGTTATGCTGCTAATTTTGTATCTTTGGGAATTAAGCATGTTTTCCAAATATCAAAAAAAATCCCTTTCGGCATGGCCTATAGGCGGAGGTAGATTTCGAAAAGTTTTCATCTCAAAAAAAAAAAAAAAAAAAAAAAAAAGAAAAAGCTTTTTTTTACTCAAATGCCCATTTTGGCAATATATTTTGAATTATATTCTTACTTTATTTAAAAAATTGAACAATATGCTCATTATATAGTTCCTAAATAACAAAAAACTGTTAATTAAATTCGTTTGACAGCAAAATTGAATTTAAAAATGAGTCATAAAATAACCAATTTATTATTTTAATACATCCACAATTCTTTAATCAAGATCGCTTTGAGAAATTTTGTGCGAAGTGCCAACTTTGACAGATTTTTTTTAAATATATATTTAGCCTTTATCAAAACTCTGACCAATACGGCACATTACACAGTTCCTAAATAACAAATAACTGTCAATTGAATGCGTTTGAGAGCAAAATTGAATTTAAAAATGAGTCATAAAATAAACAATTTGTTATTTGAATACAACCTCAATTCTTTTATCATGATCGCTTTGGGAAATTTTTTTGCGAAGTGCTTACTTTGACAGCTTTTAAAATATATATATTCACCCTTTATCAAAAAATCGACGAATACGCACATTATATAGTTCCTAAGTAACAAAAAACTGTCAATTGAATGTGTGTCAGAGCAAAATTGGATTTAAAAATGAGTCATAAAATAACCAATTTGTTATTTGAATACCCACAGTTCATTAATCATGTCGCTTTGGGAAATTTTGTGCGAAGTGCCCATTTTGGCAGCCTTTTTTTAAATATATTCTGCCTTTATCAAAAAACTGGCCACTCCGTCACATTATATAGTTCCTAAATAAGAGAACCTGTAAATTGGATGCGTTTGAGAACAAAAAAAGATTTAAAAATGACTCGGTAAAAACGCAATTTCTTAAATTTCCGCAAATTTTAATCACGATAACTTCGTGAAATTCTGTTCAAAATACCCTTTTTGGCAGCCTTTTTAAATATATATTCTGCCTTTATCAAAAAACCGCCCAATACGTCAAGTTATATAGTTCCTAAATAATAGGACCTGTAAATTGGATGGGTTTGAGAACAAAAATGAATTTAAAAATGACGCATAAAAAACGCAATTTGTTATACTTAATGAATTTTTTAATGATGAAAACTTCGGGAAATCTGTTCAAAATACCTTTTTTGGCAGCCTTTTTAAAAATATATTCTGCCTTTATCAAAAAATTGGCCAATACGTCGCATTATATAGTTGCTAAATAATAGGATCTGTCATTTGGATGCGTTTAAAATCAAAAATGAATTTTAAAATGAGTCAGAATATAAGCAGTTTGGATTTGAGGTTTTTTCTCCAACTCCTATTTTTGTTTAATTTATTTTTGCTATAAGAATTGGTTCTATGAAAAACTTGTCAATATAAAAATTGTAGATATTATTGTGAAGATGTAAAATAAATTTAATTAGATTTAATTGCTTAAGAATTGAGTAAGTTATGGTTTTTTTTCTTTTTCCTCCCCCCTTTTTCTTTCCGTTTTTAATTTTTTTCATCGGTAAAAATTGGTCCTATCAAAAACTTGTAAATACAAAAGTTTTAGATAATATTGAGTACATTTATATAAAATTTAGTTGGATTTGATATCTTGAGAATTGACGAAGTTATGATTTTTTTTCTCCCAAAAACCATGTTTTTTTCGCCCCTTGAGCCCACTTTTAACTTTATCAAAAATCTGTCACGCATAAACTTTTTCCTCATTTTTTAGAAGTAATATAAACTTTAAACTGATTCGATATCTATTTTAATTAAAAAGTTATCGCGTTTTTTCTGTTTTCACAAAAACCCTCCTAACTTTCACCTCCTTGGTCCGATTTTGCCCATTAACGAACTTAACCGAGATTTTATGCCCTTTGATTTTATGTAAAAGTTTGATGAAGATCTGAGCATAATTATGGAAGTTATCGTGTCTAGAAGAAAGTGATATACACCGATAGATAGATAGATAGATAGATAGATAGATAGATAGATAGATAGATAGATAGATAGATATATAAACTTTTTTACTGATGGTAGTTTTGGGGTCTAGGAGTCATGATTCGTGTAGATCCGCAAAAATTTTTCAGAAATTCCAACATGGGAGACAATGCAATAGGTAGTATTTCATACGAAATCTACCTAAATGTTTATTTGAGAATTGATAGCATTTGAAAAAGTGAGGTTTTGATTTGAGAAAAGAGTATTGTACTGTAAAAGCTTCTCAGAAACGTTTTTAAAATAATTGGTAGCTAATAAAAATGTATTTATATATATATTTTTTTATTAAATTTAAAAAATAAATAGATTAGTAACGTTTCTAGAAGTAAAAAATTGCTTTTTGAAATCTTCATTTCTTACAATAAGCTATTGTTCATTTTCGTTCCTGACTATAGTACATTTTAGTAAATTAAGAAACATCAGTCATTTTCTACTGTGTAAGGAAATTTGAAACTGTCTCAGTGAGTTCGGTGATATAAAATATTTTAAATGTACGTTGCGAACGGGCTATCAGGAATTCTTTAGTGTAATCCTGTGAATGATCTATAAAATACACACTATGTGGTTTGGAAAAATTCAGTTAAATTTTAAAAAACATAATGTAACAGAAAATGCATTTCCAGAAATCATCATAATAAAAAATAGATGGGATACAATACTCTATAAAAAAAACTTTTTGTGGCACCGTAAATGAATGATTATATCTACGCATACCATATTCTGCAGCAAGAATCTTTTAGTAAGCCGCAGTACCGTATATCAAAAACAGTGCAATATAAATATAATACGCTGTAAACAATTTTTCTGCGAAGGTTATTATATTACCGAATTATTTTGTGTGATCCTGTGAATGATTGATAAATTCTTCGCAATCCATATTCTACAGAACAATGTGTTAGTGCATTCAGACATTAATATCCCCCGTAATTCTACATTATTATGCTTCTAACAGTATGGCATATTTAAAATACATCATAAAAGATTTTTCTATACACCATAGTGTAACGGAATTCTTTTAAGTCCCACTGTAAAGAATCTGTGAAATACTACAGATAGCATATTCTTCAATAATCCGCTACTAGTAAGCCTCCACAAAAACAACTGTTGTATAGAAAAATTTGTAGTTTAAGTCTTGTTGAAAAAAATCTTTGAATACTTTATCCTGCTTTTGTTTAATTTGGTTAAACTTGTAACGTTCAAATGCATAATTAACTTTAGGGGTCAATATTTAGCAAACTTTGATAATTTCGAAGTTTTGTTATTTATCGGCATTCAATTTAAGGGTTTTAAAATTTTACTGTGCTTTACGACCAATAATAGTCATAAATGTTGCTACTTGAGCTTTTTTCTCTTTTTTGTCAAACTGAACAGCAGCAGCATACCAGTCTAAACCTTTAAGACCCCACACTAGGCACAGAAAAAGACCCGGGTGATAATGTAAAGTCTATGGGAACGTTCTTTTCAAATATCTCGCTCAAATTTTAATATTATTACATGATTGTTTTGCATTGGATAGCTGAAGACGATCTACAACCCGCTTAGTTTTTACTTTTTCGATTTTGTTTATATATTTTTTATATTACGATAATTTCAATTTCAGAACCGGTTTAAACCGGTTTTGAAAGTTAAAGTAAATTTTTTTAAAGATTTGAAACCAAAACTGAAAAAGTAAAAACTAGGCCGGTTGTGGATCGTCCTCAGATATCTTGTGCAAAGAAATTATGGGAAGATATTAAAATTTGAGCGAGATATTTGAAAAAAAAGCCCCCATAGACTTTACATTATCATCCGGGTCTTTTTCTGTGCCTAGTGTGGGGCCTTAAGCTACTTTTCCCACTAATCTTTGGAATCCTCCGTAAAAAGTCGGCGGTTTTAAAGTCAAATACCACTTTCTGCCATTTGTATTTATTAATTATTTTCAGAATAATCCAACAAAAATCAGCCAACATATAGCATTATAATATCTTCTTTTTATATATATATATATTATATTTTTCTTAAATTATTCCTGTGTAATTGAAATGTTTGAATTATAGTAAATATTTTCACTTCAAAACATTCAAATGAAAGTACGGTGTTATTTTAATACACATTTTTTTTACAGTTTTTATAGATCTATTTATGAAAAATGTGCTTTTTCTGTTTAAAATGACGTCGATTTCAAAAATTCAAAAATACAACAGGAGAATCAAAAATTTTTATTGAATTATAAATCACAAATCTGTGCCACATACGACAGCATAATATATATAGATGTAATTGTGCATCTTTCATAAGAGTGCAACAGCTATTGCACCAAGATCTGAAAATTTATAAAACTAGTTATAATACGAACACATCACATTTGCAAGTTTACGGTACAATTTTTGATTTGTTTACTGTATTTTAACCAAAAACTAAACTATTATTTTTCAAAATGACTAAGATTAAGCATTTAATTTTATTATAGAACAGTTTTGCCTAATTTTATAAATCATAAAAAGTTTTATTTACTCATGTTAAGGGTGAATATAAAATTTATATTTCAGACACTATTCGCGGAATTCTCTGTATTTCCTCTGTGCTCAAGCGATTGTTCATATTATTTCCGATTCGGAAATTGAAGTTCTCTACTTCAAAATGAAATTATTTCGATTCTGGAAGTGAATAATGCATCCGGAACCATAACTGAATTGAATGACAAGAAAGTATTCTTAGTCTGAAGTAGTGTCACATCCTCTCTCGCTCGCAAAATCTTGCGTAGTGGAAAAAAATATAAAACGAAAAAAAAATGATAAAATTTTATTCACGCAGTAGTATTTCAGTTTGAATTATCAATATTTTTTATAGCAGGAAATGCTTACTTTAAGAGACGCTTATTTGAAATTTATCACATTAAAAATAGGCGAAAAAATACTTATTTAAAAAATATATTCTTACAAAAATAGCTTGAATTATATGTGCAATAAACCTTTTGTCTTACCCGTATTAAACTAATACGGGTTCGGTGTAAGCATTAATTTAGGGTTATTTTTTCTATATACATTACCAGCAAAAAAAATCTTGACACTTGCGATTTTAAACGTTTTGTTAAATATCTAAAAATATACATGAAAAATGTCTCCGAAACTCCAGATGTATATACAAAATAGTATATTTCATATATTTTCGGAAGATTTTTTTCCGAAATTCTTTAGAGGACTGTTAACAAATTGAAAAAGAATGAAAATCTTTTGGATAACCCTGTCAAAACGAATGTAGCAAAAGCGCTCAAACTGCAAATTGTGATTAAGTGGCTTATTGTAATGAATTGTGTTAATTTTTATGAATATAACATTTTTATTCGTAAAGAAAATAAGGTTTTAATACAAACAGTCCCAAATTTTGCCATGTTTAGTTTATAATTTGCAAAGTTCTTAATACAAAATAATATTCTTTTCAGGAAATATGACTAACAACATTGTACATAACACCCTGTAATCAAAGTAAAAAAAATATTTATAATTGTATGAAAAATGAATAGGTTTACTAAATAAAATTTCAGTGCTCATGCATGAATTCAATAGTAATATAATTTGCATAATCTGTTAGCTAAAAATATAGAGCAACTTTTGTGAAAGTACCAAAAACATAGCTTGAAAATTCTGAAAATTATCGTCGATAAAATAAGATCAAAGTCCGTTATTCCCAAAATGAAGCAAAAAGATGAGGAGTAGGTGCTATATTTGGATGAGGATCCAAATATAGTAGTACGTGCAATATTGTGTAGACACTAATCAATGGAATATGGATACAGTCACTCATCTTTTTGCTCATTTTGGGAATACCGTACTTTGATCTTATTCTATCGACGATAACTTTCAGAATTTCCAAGCTATGTTTTGGAGACTTTTACAAAAGTTCCTGAATACATTTAGCTAGGACATTATGCAAATTATATTTTGAATGATTTCACGCATGCGCACTGAAACCCTATTTTGTAAACCTTTTCATTTTTAATACAATTATTAATATTTTATAATTTCGATTGCAGGGTATTATGATTACGATTATTGTTATAATTATAATTATGGGTGTTTATCATATTTTCTGGAAAAAAAAAGATTGTTTTTTTATTAAGAACGCTGCAAATTATAAGCAAAAAACTTGAAAAAATTTCGGACTGTTTTTATAAAAACCTTAATTTTTCTTCGGTGTGCATGCAATATTCACAAAAATGAACGCAGTTTATTACAATAAGTCATTTAATTATAATCTGCAGTCTGAACGCTTTTGCTCCAGTACCTTTGACAGGGTTATCCAAAACATCTCCATTATTTTTCCATTTGTTGACAGTCCTCTACAGGATTTATGGGGAAATCTTCGCGAAAGTCTATGACCTGTACTATTTTATTTAAACATCTGGAGTTTCAGAAAAATTCCTTATGTATATTGCTAGACAATTAACAAAACGTCAAAAATTGCAAGTTTCAAGATTTTTTTTGCTGGCACTGTATATACACAGAAATTGTTTGTGAATTATGTTGGAGTAATTAGTACTAATCTTCATGCCTATTATATCCTCCTCAGAACTCAAGTATTATTTATATTCTTTTTTAAAATTCAGTTATGAATTTATATTAACAAATTGATTACTAAAAAAGTTTTATATTAACAAATTGATTACTAAAAATGTAACAGCGAAAAGAAATATTTTATTCGTACTAGGGAGCTCTGCACCGTACGAGTTATGCTCATCAACACCCATTGAGACATTATTAACTCTAAAAACATTTGATCGGCCTTTAAAAGATTGTGAAACATTGAACTACAGAACTACATTTATTTTTATTTATTTGAATTAGCAATTTTTCTGTGGACGGGTTTTTATTCATTTTGCTTTGATTCGAGAATTTTAAGGCCGAAACAGCTGGTTTTGAACATCTACTGGCTATTTACATATTTGATTATACACAATTAGTTAAACAGTTAAATAAGCAATGTTTTTGCCTCCTAATACCTTTTGAACCGCCGTATAAAAAAATACATAAAAAATAAATAAGTCTCTTTAAAAGAATCGTTTTAATCTGATGCACTTTTCTCTAAATTTTATTTTCAGTTTTTAATATTCACGTAAAAATAGTTTTTTTTTTCTTTGTTTGCAAGGAAAAATGGTTTGGGCAGTCTTAAAAGTCACAAGAATATGAAAAAAATCATATCAAAATATGAAGTAAATGTCTCGTCCAGATGCATTTTTATTAGCCTCCGATGCTATTTCTTTCTGACAAGCTAAAAAGTGTCGTGTCAAAAATTGTGGCCCACATTTACTTACCTATCATACGTAGTATAGGGTAAGTCTTGCAATCGTTTTGAAAATCGAAAAAAAAATGACGTATTTACACGTTTCAGATACTGGAGATTCTGAAAAACATATTTTTAGAAAAAAAAATTGCCGTCCGTCTGTCTGTAAACGCTCTGTCTCACGAACAAGTGGAGATAGAGATTTAAAATTTTGTATGTACTTAGTAAGTAAGAATAGGACGAAGTCTATTTAATATCAGTAACCTCGATTATCCGGAACTATTTTTTTCGGATTCTCGAAAAATTCGTTCTGATGAAATGTATATAAAAATTTTCGATTTTTTTATATTTTGAGGAAAGGACGTAAAAAGCAATAAAATGCCACAAACTTTGCATCAAGAATGAAGTTGGTCGGATTAATAATTGCCGAGATATTTGTAATCCTGTTTTCCACATTCTTTGATTTTTCATGACCCTGTATTTTCTTCAACTTTCAATTCAAAGATATGTTTTATTTGGAAATGAGACGCTTAATCTGACGGAGTAAACTGTTAGTTAATATGATTATTGTTTTTGGAGTTATAAGGATGTTTCTTTTACGCAATCGGGTACTACTTTTGCAGTTTGGTATTTTACATATTTTGTCGAAAGGGGTTCATCAGCAATTCCTTAATGGAGCATTACTATGTATATTAAGAATATTTAAATATACGTTTAAATTTTGTTTTGAAATTGCCATGCATTTTATAAATAGTTTTCACATATTTTATTTTCACATATTACATAATGCATATCCATGATGGGTAAATATTACGGGGATTTCTAACGTCTAGTTTCGTAATCTGGCCGTTAAAACAAGACATTCATACAATTTTATTGTTTAAATGCATTTCCTTTTTCTCAGAGTCTATAAAAAAGCGTTTAAACTAATGAAAAAAATTCGTTTTTGATGAATCTAGTCAATGAAGAAGTAGCACGTCAAATTGTACCTCTTTATTATTCCGCAATTCCAATGTCTCAAAGAGAAATTGCTAATTAATTGGGTATTTCACGCCGTTCTGTTTGCTATTATATTAATAAACACAAGAAAAATGAAGTTAGTTCATTGCATTCTAAACGGGGTCGCCCTTCTAAAAGACCTCTATCGATTTTTTTTTTTTTTAATCGGAGGCGAAACTGAATTTTGCAATGGCAGAATCTACATTCAACTTGTTTTATTAATTTTGTCGGTTTTGCAACATTGCTCGGTCTTTTTAAATATGAAATTTCTTTTACTTACTGGTTTTAACGCACTTAAAACATTTCTTCCTCTTTTTCATATTCACTTAAATGTATTTTTCTTACTAGAAAGGAAATAGATTTTTTTTTCTACCTTAGAATTGGTAATAAAATTTTGAAAGATCGCTTAAACATATTTTTAAAATTAAACTGCGTGCAAAGCTATTTTAAATATGACGTATTTTTTTCCTTTTACGGCGGTTGACTTATTTTAATGAATTCATTATTTCATGTTTTCATTTTCTTTTGATATTCACATGTAAATATAGTTTTATGACACAATTTCCAATGTTTCTCCATATAGCCCCATGTTCATAAGCAATTTAATTCTCATATGAAAGTTTTTTTTTTCTTTTTGTGATTATCATGTGTAAATATATATATATGTATTTTAATTTGAAGGAAATATTATTCTTTGATTATTTCGCAACAATTTAAAATAACTTTTTTTTTTAAATATGTAAAAAATGTCTCTTAAAATGCTAAAAATTTGAATTTAGAATGGAAATAAATCCGCAAAAAATAATAAAATAAATAAATAAATAAATTTAGTCTGATTAAAAAATGTTTAAAATCCTATGTATATTTTTTTGCTTCTATAAAACTTTTTTGATTAACCGATTTTAAACCAACTTTAACGTTAAATATCTCATAAAATAATTATTTGATTAAAAATTTGCCTGCATCAGCGTATTTATCAAATATCTCTTTACAATGCCATCAATTTTCATATTTTTGTGTACAGTAGTTTTCGTAAAGATAGCGAAGAAATACTATAGATCTCAAAAAATTCATTGTCAGCGGTGATGACAACATCAGATACATTTTTTTTTTGTTTTTTTGTTTTTTTTTCTTTTTTTCTTTTTTTTTTTTTTTTTTTTTTTTTTTTTGGAATAGAGAGAAACTTTGTTGCACGGGGACTCAAAAAATACATTCTTTTTTTTTTTTTTTTTTTTTTTTTTTTTTTCAATTTCTTAAGATTTTTTTATCGCTTTCTACTTTATTACATTGCAAAAACTGTGAAAAATATAAAATAAATATGTATTTAATAATTCTTTATTACTAATGGATTCTACAAATGGTATCTATTAACGTACTGCAAAATTATTTACGTTTTTCTTTTCGTGCATTTTGTGCATTTTTGCTGCAAGTCATTTTTGTGTAACGCATACTTCGCTAAAAAAAGCACTATCACAAACAAATTGCTATTTTCTTTAGTTCTACTCTCTGTTACACTTACTTCACACCAATTTCTCTTTTTTAACATTATTTATATTCACGTTGAAAAATATTGTAAAGATGTATATCCTATAGGATATATCAGCTCTAAAGAGGATATATAAGAATCTATTCATATCTTTAAGCCACCGTAATATTTACCCTTCATGAATATGCATAATGTAAAATCCTCAATATTAATAAATACTTTTATAATAGAAAAAACTTCAGTCTCAACCGTGTGTGAAATCGTGGTTTTATGACGTCATAAACTTTAAATCTTCAATTATTCAATTGCGCTTAAAAAACCTCATTATAACTCGAAAAATTATAATCATATTGATTAACAGTTTAATGCGACGGATTAAGGGTCTCATTTCCAATTAAAATATATTTTTGAATTAAAATTTTAATGAAATAAAGCGTCATATACGAAAATTATTATTATAAATATCTCGGCAATTGGCGATATTTTGAAAAGTTGGGCAAAATTCAGTTCGATTGTGGTATCCTTGCCATGGCTTTTCAACAAATACTCATTGTTTACGTTGATAGTGTTTTCTCGATTGAAAGGAGTCTGATATTGCTCAGTGTACTCATGTATATCCACATGTAGCCAAACTCATCTCAGCATATAGCTCGTACTTAAAAAAAAAAAAAAAAAAAAAAAAAAAAAATCCGATTAATTTTATTTTTTGTGCAAAATTTATGTTTATTATTCTCTTTTATATCCACCCCTTAAAATAAACTATTTCGGAAATTTTTATATGCCTTTTATCAGAACAAATGTCTCGAGAGTCCAAAAAATAGTTCCATATATTGAAGGTAAATGAAATTTATTAGCCTTATTCTCATTATTGCATTTTAAGTACATACTGAATTTGAAGTCTCTATCTAATAATGTTCGGTTGATAGAACGTTTATAGACACACAAACAGACGCATGGCAATTTTTTTTTCTAAAAATATATTTTTCGGCATCTTTTGGGTCTGAAACATGTAAATCCCTCAAAAACTTTCCTTCGATTTGATAAAGATTACAAAACTCATCTTATACTATATATATGACGTATAGGAAAAAATACACTTGAACAAAAACAGTAGAAAGAATTATGGATCGGTCGTCAGTATTTGTTTACAAACATTCTTTTTGTCTATCTACGTATAGCACAAGATGCCTAAAGGAATAAATATAATTTTTTAAAAAATCAACATGCTGTCATTAAAATTCGCAAAAAATTTAGAATATATATATGTGTGTGTGTGTAATAAACTAAAAAGTTTTAAAAAAATGTGAAAAAACTTATAAGCGCGGAGTATAAATTAAATTGCGGTCGCCTTAATATGGAATAATAATAGATTTATTTGAGAAATTCGCCAAATTAGCCAGATATCTATACGTTGGCAATCTATTCCAAATTAATTTTGTCACAAAATTTGGCGATATTTTGAAAAAATGGGAGAAATTCAGTTTCATTGTGGTAACCTTATCGTTGCTTTTCAACAAATACTCATTGTTTAAGTTACACTGGTTTTTCGATTGAAAGGAGGCTGATATTGCTTAGTGTACTCATGCATATCCACATGTAACCAAATTCATCTCAGCTTATAGCTCGCACTAAAAAAGCATAATGAGTGTCTTTAAAATACATTCATAAATACAGAATTTTTTTTTTTTTGTTTTTTTTTATTCCTCATAATTTTTAATTCAAATCCTTCAAACTGTATTATTTCAAATGCAAGTTTAAAGTCTAAAATTACCTCCTTAATTTCAAAATTACATATGCTTAGTGAGAATAGAAGAACATTCACGCCACTACCGATTTAAAAAATTTTTTTTTTTTCGTTCCAAATGAAAGTTTTTAAATCTGAAAGAAAATAACGCATCCAAAAACTTAACGGTCTTGAAACGAAAAAATCCGTTTCTTCATGTAAAAATTCTTCTTCTGCCCGAAAACAAGAAATATGTCGAAATATTTAAAAAATATCTTCAGTCACGTGTTAATATTTCGGAATGCACTCTCAGGAATTGGTTAGCAAGATAAATGTTTGTAAGAATTTGAAATGTGAGATTTTTGCCCTTGCTCGCCCGATTGAAAATGTTTTTCAACTTCTGTATAGTTGGTTCATATTTTGTTATTTTTACAAATATACATAGCTAATTTTAGATCCATTTGTCACTTCATTGTAATGACTTCCAAACGAAAGCCATTTAAAAGTTACAGCTGTTTAAATACATATAGAAAATCATAATATATGTCGAAAGTAAGAATGAAAGAATGTTATTCTGATGCATTAATTGATGTAAACAATAACTGCATTATTTGTGATCTGCCTCTATGTACTAACAGAATTTTATTGGTTTTAATAGCAATAAAAATGGATTTTATCTGCATAACGATTAGGGTCATTCCATACAAAATGAGCAAATTAGCTGTGGCTGCCATATCACAGATTTGAATGAAAATTGGCATATAAGTACAACATGTTTATTTCTGAGTAAATGCAAAATAATAGATTTCAGGACAGTTTATTTCAGTATGTATACTCACGTTAAAAATTGATACAAAATCTAGTTTTTGTCTACATGCTTAAAATTTCAATCTTGATTATTAGCCTTAGGAATGAAAAGACTGTACCAGAAATTATTTTAAGGTAAGAATGGATAATAAGTAAGAGATTGGCGTAATTTACGATTTGATTTTTTATTCCTTAATAAAAAAATAAAATGAAAAATGAAAAAATTCAAGGTTAAAATTCAATATTTCTATCATTAATAAAAAATTAAGGACATTTATTATAAGTGTCAAATTATTTGACGTTGTAGATAAAAGTACGTATTTTAAATGCAAAAAATTTCATGTATGTCTTTTTGAATCCTTAATGCAAAAAAAAAGAAAAAAAAGAAAGAAAAGAAAAAAGAAAAACTTGACGGGAAAAGGCAATACTTCTATTGCATTTTTACACAAGAAGGAATATATTTTTTTTAATTATTTGATATTATAGATAAAAGTGTCTATTTTAAATACTCAAACGTTACTTCTCGCCATTTTTTTTTTTTTTTTTTTTTTTTTTTTTTTTTTTTTTTTTTGCTTCAGAATTATATTAAAAGTGATGAGAATTGAAGAATTAATTATCCAGTAATATCAAAATCATGTAGATGGCAGCACTATTTTTTCCTTGAAATCATGCAATATTTTAGATAAGCGCGCAAATATAAAGAGAAGTTTTGCGTGGAATGTAACAAAACTACCTTTTTTTAACATTTTTTTTTAATTGTTAGAAATGAAAAGGCAACATTGAAATTTTTCTAGCATATTACGGACTTATTAATCTTTATGTCTGTGGAATATTTCTATTTTCAGATAGTTCCTTTGTTTATTTTTTTTTCTTGCATACACAAGAGTAAATATTATGATTTTGCATTTTTTTTTTAAGTTTCTAAGTTTTATTGATGTTGAAGGAAATAAATGGTAACTTTCAAACTTGGGGAAATCGATCTTTATATATAATATTACCTCAGGGATAAATTTCACTCGTGTTTTTTAATATTTTTAATTTTTATAACGTTTCTAGTTTTCTCAAAATTCACACATTTTCAATTTTAACAACTAATTTAAAATTAATCGTGACTGTATCACATTATTATTATTAAATAAATATTAAAATAATTTTTCAGTGGTTATAATATTATAAGCAAAATTTATATCTGATAAAAATAATTTAAGATATAAAACTTCAAACTTGCAACTTTGCATGATTGCACACATGCCATTCTATATCAAAAGTTTTTTTTAATGTCCAAAACTGCTAAAATAATTTATTTTTTTGTCCAGATATTTTGCAGAGCTCTATTTGAATAGGAATGGAACGAAATTCAATATCAAATCATATATAATTTTTTTTAATCAATTTCTATGGGGCCATGACTTTTCTTAAATTTTTGCTCATTTTACGTGGAATGACCCATTACCAAATGAAAATTTTCCGTGTGCGATGTCAACTCTGACATGCATGCCTTGTTTTCGTCAATCCTATCTAATAAGGTTTTTTTTTTTTTTTTTTTTTTTTTTCTGTTATATAATTTTTTATGCCGTTTTGACAGAAAAATTGCTTAGTATACTTATACAGATTCCTATGTAACCAAACTCATATCAGCATATAGCTTGTACTAAAAAAACGTAATAAAATATCGTGCATTAATATTGAACGCTTTATTTATTCTTCATTGTTTTTAAAAGAAATCCTTCAAACTAAATTATTTCAAATGAAAATCAAAAGTCTAGTAATCCTCCCTATTTTCAAAATTACATACATTTACTGAGAATGGAAGATAATTCACACAACTTCCGGTTTAAAATTCAATTTTTTCGTTTCAAATGAAATTTTTCAAATCTAAAAGTATATAATGCATTCAAAATCATAGCTGTCTTGAAATGAAAAAAAAAATCGCCTCTCCAAGTAGTCTTACTCTGCCTTCTGTCAATTTTTGCACGTAAAATAAAAAATATATCAAAATATTTTGAAATATTTTCAGTCATGTGTTAATATTTTGGTATACACTATCAGAAATTGTTTTTCAGAATGAGTTTTTGTAAGAATTTAAAATTTAAGAACATTTTGAGATATTTGAAATTACTAAATAAAGAATTTAATATATATTCGGTCAGCAAAATGATTTTTACAAAAAAATTTCAACTGATCTACTGAAAAAACAGCAACTGAATTGCATTGTTTTCTTACTTCGTCATCAGCAAAAAGTTAAAATTAAAGAAATTTCAGCAAATATATAAGAAATATTTACAAATATTTCTTTTATTTTTCTTTAACATTATCATTATCTATCAAGTAAATATTTCCCTTATCTCTAAAAAGTGATGTATTTTCTGGGGGCATATTTTCTGGCAAAGAGGTATATAAAAGGTGGTATATTTTCAGGCGGAAAATGACATATTGATGATATTCAGAAATATTTCCTTAAACTTACAAAAAATATACTTTTTTTACTACTTTGCTACTTTAAAAAATATTCTGATTGCGTCTTCTCAAAACCGTTGCTGTTAAATATCTTCATCAAATTGTCGACTAGTTGGACCGTTTATGAAGATAACGGTTACTTGATCATATTATAAACTGTATCTGATCATATTATTAAACATAGTATTGTCAAAATAAAATTGTATTACTTATGAGACCCACTTTCTAAAAAAGTGTAAGGGAGACCGGGGAAAGTTTTCCAAATTTTATTTTTGTGTTTTTTATTTTTATCGATATTGAGATCAAAAGGATGTCATTATATACTGGGTTGTTATAATTAAAGTTCGCCGATTCCGAAGGCTGTAGAGCCAAAATTTCACTAGTACGTAGTTGAAAAGATGCGCTCTGCGAAAATCTAGAACAAAATTAGTTAAAATTTTTGTCAATAGGTGGCGTTGCGCCAATATTTAAGCCGATATTTGCATATTCCTTTATTTTCTAAAAAAAACAAAATACAAGAAATTTTATTTCACAGTTGGTAAAAGTAAATTTTTTTAGATTCATTGTATCAATTTCGGTGAATCCAGATGAAGCCTATTAAATAACAAAATTTCACCCAACGCTTGAAAGAGAACTTGAAATACCCTTTTAACCAACTGACGATTTAAAACTAGCTTATAAAGTGTGTTTGTGATTTCTTTGACACTGGAATAGTTGATTATTTCTGAAAAGCAATAGAATCTACGTTTTGTGGAGAAAGGTAACTTTCAAAGAAAAGGCACTTCTTGTAAAGTTATTTTATCAAAATAACAGCAAAGCAGCTGCAGCTCTTCGAGAAATCCGTAAACTAAAAGATATTATACGTGGACCAATGTCGGATCGTGAAGTTCACAAAATGATTAAAAAGTTCGAGGAAACAGGAAAACTCAACATTCTTCCTGGCAGAGGACGTAAAAATGTATACATTTCTCGCACTGAAGATCTTGCTACTGCTGCCGTGGATTTAACAAGCCAGTCATCATTTGGTAATGCGAGTGTGCCAGCTATTGAGAATGAAGGCGATATGCCGATTTCCTCTATCAGAAAAGTGGTGTTCCAAATTTTGCTCTACTATACACACAAGACTCAGAGGGTGCACAACTAATACAGGGTGATATCGAAAGTCGGCTAGGATTTTCACTGCAGTTTCTTGCACGAATGAATGTGGGCAATTCTTGTTATTGGAATATTCTATGGAATGATGAAGTGTATTTTTAATTAAACGAACAAGTGAACACACTCAGCTGTCGAAATTGGGTGAAAGAGAATCCTAATGTTGTCCAAGAAGTTCCATTGCATGCAGTTAAGTGACGGTGTGGTGCAGTTTTGTTAAAACTATATATAAATTATGTAGTTTACTGTGCGTGATGTTTCTTCTATCAACTTCTTAATTCAAATAAAGTAAAATTAAACAGGAAAGGATATTTCTTATCTGTGTTCAGTAGTGCACGAAACCACCCAATTCGTCGTTATTAAATGACCATCACACAGAACGGTGCGTTTATCTAACTAACGAAAAAAAAACATATTACTACTATTAATAATGTTGTGAACACATATTGTATCATAGATGATCGAAATAATGACTTATATATTACTCAATATCTTTAATAAAAATTTCTTGATTAAAATATTTGAACAATACAAGTACAGAAAGAATAAAAGTTTTCTCGGAGCTTGGTAAGCACGGCTTCACACATTTACAGCAAAAGCAGCTCTGAATAAGAAAATAAAAAAGAGTCTAGAGTTCCACTGAAAAAAGAAGTCCGCATATACTTTACGTAGATGTAGTAGGCACAAACCATAAGAATGTAATTTCTCTCATATAAAACGAAAAATAAAGTTCTAATATTAGATCGGAATAGGTTTCCGATAGTTTCTTTCTCAGGGATTGCACACACCTCAACGCAACCCCCCCTCCCTCCCTTAAGCCTTGAAGTGATAAGTTATATGTTTAAAATTGATTTCATATGAAAAATGAATTTGAGCTTGAGGAGTGGTTTGGCAAAAAGATCTGCGGTAAAAAATTTTGTATTCACATAGCGGAGCTTTATAAATTCTTTGTCCACTAAGTGTCTTAAGAGATGGTACCGCAGATCTGTACGTTTTGTCTTGTTAGGGGATTTATCTGATTCTGCAAGTTTTATCACTCATTGGTTGTCAATCATCAAGTCTATCGGTCGCTGCTTTGGCATGTCCAGTCCAGTTAATTATTTTATTAGCCATGAGATATCTTGTGTGGCACTAGAAGCGGAGATAAATTCTGACTCGGCGGATAGTATTGCTAAACATTTTTGACGTCTTGATGACGATAATATCGGAGTGGACTCCAAGAGGAAAAGATTGCCCGAAACAGATTTTCGATCACGTAAATCGTTTGCCCAATCTGAGTCGGCGTATGCTCTCAAGACAGGTTCTTCAAAATTTGTATGTGTTAATTTTAGATCGATAGTCATTTTTAAATACCTAATAATTCTTTTGACAGCTTCCCACTCCTTTGCTCTGATACATTCATTTCTACGACATAGAATGTTAACGGCAGCGCAAATATCACATCTGGAATCGGTTGAGATGTAAAGTAGTACGCCAACAGCCTGTCTACAGTTTATATTATCCACCAAGAGATTTTTATCATCGTTTAATTTAACATAACCCGGTTCCATAGGTGTATCGGTTAGTTTTGAATTTTTTAAGCCAGATTTGATTATTAATGCATGAATTTTGTTAGTCTGATCTAGGGTAATTGTATTTTGATCTGCCAGCATGCGTAAATGTTCTTAAATAGATAATCTTTACCCTTCATTAAACTACTAAATGTGTAAAATCAAAACTATAAAAATAGGTTACAGTTAAGCAGTTTACAACTGTTTAAAGTTTTAATGAACTGTATGTGTATTTCGACGGTTAATTTTTAGTTATTTTTTTTATATTCTATAGTTTCGCAATCTGTGTTACCAAGATTGGAAACGGAATCAAACTAATTTTCACTTATTCTTTCATATTATACAGATTATTATACATTATGTTTACTTGGATGTTTATTGCCAGATTCGTAAAAATGTAGTAACTCAATTCATGCTTTTTGGCAAGTTAAAATATGTTTTATCATTACATAGTGTATTTTTAATTATTACAATGTTTATGGTTTGTTTTATAACGGATAAGGGAAATATAAATGGGAGGAAGGACTATCTTACTTTCAATGAAATTTATTTGGTGGCTTCTTCCTAATATTATAATTTTGTCAGGGCTATAGTTTTTCTATTATGAAGAATAACAGTTATATGCTCTTTTTCTTACAATTAAATTTCTTGCTAATCATTCTAAAAATATGCTAATTTGATCCATTGTCTTTAATAAATACTACTTCATATACTACTGATGCTATTCATATATTCCTTTCCATATGGAGCAAATGCGTCAATTGTAGTGCAAATGATGTTCTTTAATATCAAGAATTTTGAAAATCAATTAGGAGTGTCTGACATAACATTTACTATTATCTTAGCATGGCTTACGGGAAATTTAATTCTACTGCGAATTAATGTTGATAACATTAAAACTACAGAATTATATTGATAACATCACGACTTCTACTTTTGTCTTGGGTTATTATCAACTACATTCATATGAAATCCATCATTTATATTTCCTTCAAATTCTTAGACTTATATTTGGATGCTATTTATGTATTTTGAAACACGCAAGGATGTAATTATACTCAGAATAAAAGAGCGATGATGTTAGAAATCGTGAATATTGATGAGTCCAATCGGTTACATCACATAACATAAATGGAATTTAGAAAGTATATTTTGACATACTCGTATTTCTATGAAAATAACTCTTCAATATTGTAATTGTCATCCGAGAAATTTTCGATTAATGCTTACAATAACTGCAACCCTTAGGTTTTCCGTTTGACGCAAATTATAAATTGGATATTGTTAAGGCTGTTCTTAAAACCAAAAGGGCAAGTTTATGACATCAGTTTTAATTCATTTTTATTTGGAAACACTTGAATCTGATAGATGTTATTAATCAGAAATTAATGTTATTGGAAGACTTTTTCGTAAACACAATACATCTTGTTCGGTCATATTTATGCTTTGTATTAATTAGCAGTTTCTTTTATCGTATACGTTTGCTTATACGAGCTGATAGAAGGTTTTGTCGGGAAAAGTAGCCATGGGCGGCTTAATTGTGATATTGCTAAATAAATAACAATTTACTGAACTTTTTTTGGTACTACTTGGTTATCCCGTCGACCAGAAAACGATCGCCAAACTATAAGATTAAATATAATAATGGATGATCGTGAATGGCACATTCGATGATATTAAATACAATATACGTGTTTAAAATGTCACTGACTGATTTTTATTTCAACTTTTTATTTGTATTTTTTTAATATTCTATATTTGTTTTTTCGTTATTTAAAATAAAAATTATGTTAATATGTATAAATATGCTATTAGTTTGGCGATTTATATAATTTGGCGAAATTGGTCGACGGGATAACTAAGCAGTACCGTATTTATTTCTATTTTCATTGAGTATTAATGGGGGCTTCAATATCGTTTATCACATCTTTTAAAAAGTACCATCAAAGTTGACGTTTTGTGCCAGCTTTTCAGACGAATGCTGAAAAGCTAGTCAACGAAAGAATAAAAAGTCTTGTCACGCGATCAAAGTCGCTTATAACTCAATAGGTAATTATTTATTTTTTAAAATTAACCCTCATTTCGATTCATAATCTCTTCTATAGTTCAGGCCTGCTAATTTTATAACACTACGCATAAAATAAATCCGTTATTAGGTCAGAAAGTTCACACTTGTTCAGCAGTGAATTTGATAACAGCTTTACATATCATCTAATTGTTACTGACATTATCTAAAATTACTTATTTATTTGCTATATTTATAATTATAGTTGGATGTATTTTCTAAAACTCTTTTATATTATGCATATATTTTTCTAATATCGGCTTGAGCCTAGTTCTTGCAATCAATCGTATTTACAGATGAGCATAATCTATTAATTCATAAAAACAGCATCTCGCTCTTCAATATTTCTAAAATGAAGTTTTCTGTACCTGTGTCATATGGGAGTAGCAACAAGTCTTTTATGATCATTTCAAAATTTTGATTAGTTTTTCTCCCTTATCTCACACTTACAAGGAAGCTCTCCATACGGGCATACTCCGAAAAATCTGAAAAAATTACAGAATGTTCTTCTTATGAGGATATATATATGCTTATAAAAAATTTTCGGCGGAACTTCCGTACCCTGTCTATAAAAAAAATAATGAAAATTTCGTTATTTGGCTATTTATCATCGGTTGGCGATAAAGCAATTTCAAATTTTTTATTTTATTTTATTTTATTTTATTTTATTTTATTTTTTGTGTGTGTATCAAATGCATTTTAAAGTAAAAAAGTTTTATGTTCAACGTGTTTAGATAAATTAAATATCTTTGGTTTTCTCAGCTTTAGTTTGTTTAAAGCATAATTCCGTTATATTGATATTTATGTGTATTTATATTCAGATTTAACCATCAAAATTTGAGATTTAAAGCGAAATTTAAATTTAAATTGTTTCAAGTTCAAAGTCCAATTGGTCATTGTCAGTTCGATTTTGTTGCTATTGAAACATCTGGCTTTTATTTTTGAATACACTCAAATCTATGAAAATAATTTTTAAGAAATTTTTATATATGAATGTTTTCCAGAGGTAAATTAAATAACTACAGTAACAAATAATATATATATTCAATTTAATATGTATATATATGTATATAATATATTAAACTCTCTCATTGTTCATGTTTAAAATCATTAAATACCATTTACACGGATTTTAAAAATCGAAAAGGTCTCAGTTGCATTAAAATCATTTGCTTTTGGCAGGGAAAAATGCTTTTGCTCGCCAAACCATGTGACACTTTAGTCTTTTCACGCTAAATATTCGCAAGTATTTTTTTTTTTTTTTTACGTGTTTTCTACAGCAATTTCGCCGCTAATTTTCACTAATCCTTTATTACATACATGAGTAGTTTAATTAGTATTTTTTCCAAAAAATCTGAATATGCCCAGTATTTAGACCTTCCTTGTTATTACACATGGAAATCATATTTTATTTGTTATACATCGATACCAAAATTTAAAGAACGATTTTCAAATGTGAGAAATAGAGTGCGACGTAGCGAGGAAACACTAACAAACAAGAAAACTGCTTTTTTTTTTTTCAAAATAATATTTTCACAATCAATAAGCATTCTAGTTGTATCGACTTTAAATAAATCAGCTTGATATTTTCGAAAATAAATCGTCACATAATTTTTTTAGAATTAGGGTGTCTCCCGAATTGATATTTTGCTTTTCTATGCAAGTTTAAAAAAATTAAATGTAAGCTTGAAATTTTACATTTTTCTTTGAATCACTAAAAGCGTTTTCATTTCACTAAAAGCGGATACTTTTTACATAGATATGTAGTATTCCACTAGAATTTAGGCTAAATAAACTATTTCATATGCTCTCATCCAGGTAAAATCGTTGATGAGTTATCCTCTCCGCCACTTGATTTTTCCCCCCTCAAGCTAACTGTTTCAGCCACTATTTCTTAATATATCAACTGCACAAAAAAGATTTTTACCTTAATATGCATAATAAACAAGTACAAATGAGTACAAGTACTTCTCATTTTTATCGCTTTCGAGATCTGGTGTACTTTTAATAGTGCATGTCTTTTAATGGAGTATTATTTTGTATTAAAAAATACTTTTGATACTACGTACAAGTATTAATTATAGTATATGTATCTGAATTTGTTATATGACTTCATTTATGTTTAGGTATTTAATAATAGTAATAATTATCATTATTATTTAATCCTGTTTGCGCCATTTGCGATTCTTTTATTCTAAACATATATTTCACTTTTTAAACTTAAAATAAAAATTATTTTTTTTGAAAGAATCATGTGCAATGAAGTGCGAAAAGCGTTAGAAAGACGTACTATAAAGTTAAATCTAATTGCAATACAATATTTTCTAAACATCTCCAAAAGTTCTTTCTTAACCTATTATAATAATATTATTTAATAGTATGCAAAACAACAACATTTGCTATCCTTCAGACAATGAAATATTCGTTAAACACTAATTAATCTATTTGGATAGCTAGAGTTAATGTTTTTAGCGTAAAAGTAAATTTTTCTAAAGACTGAAAACAATTTGGACCTCAAAAGCCTTAAATTTTCATGTGTTTTCTTTCGTTGCAATTTATCTCTTAAATCTCTTCATCGATAAAACCATGGCTATAAAATTCATCCATATTTTTAAATTTCCTTATTAGTGAATTAAAATTTTTCATTTTTTGCTGTACAAACTTCTTTAGTACTATTTCTATGTTATTTAGTAGAAAAATTCTGAAAACCACAAGTACATTTTGAATAATAATGTTATTCAGAGTTCGTGAGCTTCTTTAAGATTTAAAATTTTAAAAATAAATAAATATGCATTTTAAAATGTTTTTGTTCTTTTTTTCATTGTACCTTAAATTTATATTGTTAACAATGCGAAAAATGCCAAATTATAATTCTTTTGATAAGAAAATTGAAGTTTGCAAATTCACCAATCTAACATTATTGTAGAGAGCAGAAATGAAAAAAAGTGTAAAATGTTTTAAAACATACTGTTATGACAGAATAAAAAGGAGACAAATTGTCAGTGACATGTTTTATCTCTTTTAAACTGACCAACGACACGATACACTGATTTTTAACATTCAAATATTTTACACACAGATTTGTGTAAAAATATAAAAGGCTACATTCTATTTCAAACCATGTTTCTATTTTCCATATTTATAATAGATCGACAGCAATTTTGTTAAATTTTTAGGTTGTTTTGAGATTAAAATAAATAAAAATATTTTCTTTATAAAAATTACAAAAATTATTCCATAACTGAAGCTAAAAGTCGTACAACAAAGTAATTTAAGGCCTTGTAAAAAAAAAAAATACAAATATTTACAGATACTTATAAAAAATTTTACCGTGTGCAGATTATTACATGTATTAGGGCAATAAATACTTGTTTATGTCACGACTGAAGATAAAGGAATTTATATTTTATTCACGTTTGAAAAGTTATATTACGTTTGAAAAGTTACTGGGAAAAATTATGATGGCATAGATAAATCTAAAAAAAGGCTGTTGGAAGTTTTACCAGGCTATATAAGAATCTGTATATCTTTCTATTATTTTTTTATTTTTTTTTATTTGATATACTTATTTATTTATTTATTTATTTATTTGTCATTTTTGGCTGCTAGAATGTACCATATTTTCGAGCACTTGAAAAAAAATTAATTCAATTTAATTAATAAGTTATAAAGGAATTTTTTCTTTAAATTTCAATAAAAATAGCGTCCACAATTCCTTTCGTATTTTTTTAAGCACAATGGAATTATTGAGTTTCACATTTACAGAAATTGCGCATTTTTATGTTTTAATTAGTATTTCGGAAAGTAACTTAAAATTTGAACTTTTGAAAAATATTATGACAAACTCAGGGGAATATTTTTTCTTTTCATCCAGTAATCCGTCATATTCCATGAAAAGCAGAAGTAAAATACAAACACACAGTCAGAGTGGAATATAAGAGTTAAAAAGGTTTAGAGAATTACAAATATTTTCAACTGTAATGCTCTGTTTATTTATTAAAAAATGTTATAAACCTAAATATTATGGAAATATATGATAAATGTGTTCTGGTATGGAAAATGATAATTTCACTAAACTTCTCACCTCAGGAAAAATTAGGAGTATTTTTGATAATAAAATATCATAAAATTCAAACGTGCAGAACAGTTTTGGGAATTTTATTAACAGATTATGTTTCTATCTTTATGCTTGCATCTTAATTTTTCTCAATATACAGACATATAATTTATAAAAAGACCTTTAATCTGTTTTGTGGCGTTAAATTATGCTATACTAATAAAGCATAACTTACTATATTATACACACAAATTTGTAAGCAACTAATGGTACCGTCACATGTTACTGAGACTTGTGTAATGGCTGTTTGAAAAGTTAAAGCAATCATCAACGACTATGCAATACGCGACTCTTCTAGTAATCTTTCAGAACCTTCTGCTTATATTATGCGCAGCAATTAACTTATTATGTTCACCACTTTCAGTATAGAGGAAGGTGTACCTCTATACTAAATTATAACCTCTTTAGACATAACCCACTCAATTGTATGGGTGATACTAAATAAGAAGAAAAAAACGCCCTTCTCTATTTAATTTTTCTCAGGCATTCAAACAAAAGATTCCTAGTGTTTTATGCAGATAGATAGTCAAGTGCATCATAAGTATTAAAGTATATTAAAGTGGTGATTCTACTTAAAGTAATATGTGGGTAGTTTCTATAGATTTTATACAAAATAAAATTTAAATATATCGCTGTCTTCTAGAATTGTTTCAAATGCATTTTAGTAACTTTTTACTGCTTTTAAATAGTCGGTATTTTTTTTTTATAACTGAGATATGTTGAAAGATTTTTAATATTAAAACTTCTTTTTAAAAATGAATAACTATTTTATATGTACAAAACGCATTTCATTTTTTCACTCACAGGTCATTCTTAAATTTGATTGGTCAGTGCTCTTCTTCTCAATGGCTACCTAAAACTACTATTTCAATCCGTTCTTTCTCTCTTTCTACCAAGTCTCTCGTAGGCATGCTGCTAGGTAGTACTTGAAACGGTGATTCAATTTAATTGGTCGATCTGTTCACTGCTGTTAAGTTTGCATTTGAATCCAAATGCTTCTGATTATTTTTCTTCGAACTTTTACAAAATTTTGAAGATTTTTAATGATTATTATTACATTTCTCCCATTGTTTGATGAAGTTTTATAGGCTTTTATAGTTCCGTATTTTTATATTACATGATGTCTGGAATGACCCTTTTCACTTACCCATCATACGTAGTATAGGGTAAGTCTTGCAATTTAAAAAAAAAATAACGGATTTACACGTTTCAGATACTGGTGATTTCGAAAACCATTTTTTTAGAAAAAAACTGCCGTCCGTCTGTCTGTCTGTGTGTCTGTAAACGCTCTATTTCTCGAATAAATTGTCATAGAGACTTGAATATTTGTATGTACTTAGTATGTAAGAATGGGACGAAGTAAACTCGATTATCCGGAATTATTTTTGCGGACTCTCGAAAAATTCATTCTGGTGAAAGTTTTATAAAAATTTTCGAAATATTTTATTTTAAAGAGTAGAGGTAAAAGTGGAGGTTCAAATTTCAATTCAAAGATATATTTTAAAAGTAAATGTAACGCTTAATCCGACGCAGTAAACTATTAGTTAACAGGATTATTAATTTTGATGTTATAAGGATGTTTTTTGACGCAATTCGGTATTACTTAAGTAGTTTGCCGTTTCACATAATTTGTCGAAATGGGTTGATCAGCAATTCATTAATAGAGCATCACTATGTATTTTAATACGTGTAAATTTTATTTTGGAATTGCGATGCATTTTATAAATAATTTACACGTTTTATTTTTTTATATTATATTATGCCTATCCATGATGGGTAAGTATTACGGTGGCCTCCAACGACTAGTTTTTCATGGAGGACAGTATCTGTCTCTTTTTCTGAGACTTGCCAATATTATGAACTTATTGTTATACAATTATTTCTTCTATTGTAGGAGAGTGCCCATCGGCCCCAAGTACTGCAGTAAATTTTTGGTTCCATGTTCAAAGTTAAAAACTCATAGTAACAGTTACACGAAATTTATGTTTAATTGTCTTATATTTTAAACTATTTAGTAAAATACTCTTTAAAACAGAAATTTATTCCTTATTTATTATTAGCATAAGATAGTGCCAATTACAAAGGGAAAAATTATCTACTAAAGGGAAATCATCAAATCGTATTTTGCTATTTGCACTATTTTATTTAACTAAATCTGGATTTTCAGCACTAAGATTAAATATTGCAATTGACTTTTCTCTCACTTCATCCCATAGTAGCAGTTTTAAAAATATCTCTACAAGTTTTTTTTTTCGATGGTAATGCCATATTCAAATAGTTTTAAAATTAACGAAAAACTGATAAATAAATCATAAAATATTTAAGCTCTTTAATGAATTTATAATTTAATATTAACTTCATTATGATTATACGTTTCGAAAACAATTTAGCAATCTTGAACGGATAGTTGAACCCTTTATCTACCGCATTATGAATTCATGAAAATTTAAATTCTAAAACATTTTACGTAAATTGTTTAAACTAAATTAAAAGATTTTCATAATCATTTAATAAAATTTTGAAAGATTTTAGAAGGATTGAAATATTTAGGATTAATTAAATATGAATTTACAGAGATTTGTTGCATAATTTATAATCCCACTCAAATCTTTTATTTTAAATTTCTTTCTTAGTATTTTGTAGAATTATAAAATGTCCAAATATGATGTTCTTACAATATAAATATAGAAATATTTCCGAATTGAAAAATTCCCATCCCTCTCCCTCAGCGCCAAGAAAGCTGAAAAGATACAAAGGCAAAAGAAATCATCCTTTTAAAAAAATATTTTTGTTTTGTGTAACCAATAACGCTTTTGAAACAAAATAAAGTAATGTATCTGTAACTCATGCTAAACTGCATTACAACTAAATGACGTATTAAAAGAATTTTATAATAAGGAATTATTTTGATACTTATAAGTACCGTCAGAAGATAAAGTGTTCAATAATGCTTCTTTTTCTTTCCTTTTCTCATATCACAAAAAAAGAACAAAACAAACTAGTTGGATGTGCCAATCCCAAAACTTTCTTCTATCTCATACGTACATTTTAATATTTTTAGAAAATAGTTACTCATTTTAATGATTTAATAATTTTAATTCAATATCATACAAACTTTGGTTTTGATCTTAAATTTCTGCTTCAATCAATTAATCGGAGTAAAAACGAATTTCCATCTCTACACGAGCCGATGAACAATAGAATGATAGGCAGATTATGTTTTTCTAATTCAGGGAGGAACTATTTGCCTTACCAAAAAATAATTATGTACAAAAATTTTAGTTCAGTTCTAGGACTAAATTCATACACTTTTATGTGGTGTAATATTGAAAATGGCACAAATATCGCGATTGCAGTACCCCCATCCGGCGGATTTTTTCAAATTCCAACCTAGCCAACTAGCCATAGCCATGCATTTACACAAAAACTTTGGTTCAATTCGATGCATAACTTCATATACGTTTGGCCGGTACAATATTGAAAATGGCACAAAAATTGCAATTGCAGCGCCCTCTTCCGGCGGAATATTTCAAAACTGTAGGAGGACCTGCTTGCCACAGCCAGAAATATTCTCAAAAAATTAGGTTCATTTCTATGCATAACTTCATACACTTTTTGATGGTAGAATGGCGACATACACACATACACACACACACAGAGAGAGAGATACACGTATAGACAGACATTTTCTAAAAACAGGTTTTATGGAATCTCTGAACTCTAAAACGTGTAAATTGGTCGAAGAAAATTTCCATTACAATACCTTCTTCTATTGAAGGTAGAAGAAAGTAAAAATATACAGATTTATTAGTTCACACTTTTTGCAAAGCGTAAATAATTGAAGTAGATTTTTCCATAATACTGACGCACACCAAATTAAAATAACGTTACCAATTTCTTTTTTTATGCAGTAATTTAAATTGCAGGCATTAATAAACTACAAAGATTTTTAAGATAAAGTTTGCACGCTTAAAACAGAGATTTTATAACAAAAGTTGATTTCCCTTTTCTACTTAAAGTGTTTAAATTTGTTTTGTTTTTAGTTCAAGTGTTTAAAAAACAGCATTAACTACTGGGAAAACCTTACACTTTTTCCCTCTCGTGCTTATCAACAAAGATTTTTATAATAAAACAGAGGTCGATCAAATTTTCTGCATGGCAAAAAATTTCACTTTCCGAAAACATAATAATATTTTTAAAAGTTTATTGTACATATTTTACAATTCCCTTAATGTTATATTCAAATTTGCTTAAAATAAAAGAATTAGATAATCCTATGTTCTTATGTTCTTCAAATATTTTATTTTAAGACTTATTTTGGAGAATCAATAAAAATGCAAACTTTTATATTTTAAATATTTATATTGAATTTGAAAGATATGAATAAATATTTTCAAAACACAATCTAATATTTTAAAATTATATATATATATATATATATATATATATATATATAATCATGATGATTTAGTATACGTGGCAAGAAGTGGCAAGAATTAAGGTTTTTCTGAATTCGAAACTAAAATATTTTTTTTATTTATTATGAATGCTAAATTGAATAAATTGCTTTTGTTTTATTCTTTAGCTTATTTTGCTATTTTCAATTTTCATGTTTCATAAATATTGGCATTATTTTTTTAAACCTCAACTATATGCTTTCTGTTTTGTGTTTTATATCGTATTTATTCAAAACAAAAATGAGTTTATTTCAGTAGAAAGTTATACGCTACGAGTTTTAAGTCAATGTTTCTGTTACACATGCATAATTCAATGCAAATAAGCATGTTTTCTTTTTTTTTTTTGTAACATTTTAAGGACAAATATTGACTTTAAAAAACTATGACAAGTTAAAATGCATAGATGTATTAGAGTTCTCTGCTAAAAATGAATGTTTAAAATATTAGAATACATTACTAAAATTGAATGTTTAAAAGTAAGGAAAAAGTGTTCTTTTTTAATTATTTCTTTGGAGTCATAATAATTCCTTGTATTGAAGTTTCAACTAAAAACACATATACCCACCGTTTTTGAATGTATGTCTCATATTTAACACTTTCTAACGTAATTGAAAATTGTTTATGAATTGGGGTTGTCTGTCCAAGCTCTAAGTCTAGTAAATTTACTCGGATTCCCATTTAATTTTTATACACTATGTAAATCATCATAGCGTACTCGGTATTGGAAATGAAGTATGTACCATTCATAGTTCATTTACTCAAAAGAATTTCGTCAAAAATTGTCTATGGCAAGATATCATTTGAGTGTATTTTAATAGTGAAAGAATATTTTAAACAGGATGAAACTGATATGCATTAAGATACACTAGCTGATAGTTAATATAGAATGTGTTATAGATAGCACTTACACTTCACTTACAGGAAAACTCAAAATTATTCCGTTATATTATGGCCTGTGAAAAAACAGAGTATTTCAATTCTTAATCTTTAGAAACATAACGAAATTAATATTAATATGTACGATGCATTAATAACTGTTTTGCGTAATATTTGGGATGCAAAACAGGTTTCATTCATTTACAGGGTTCCGCAAAAGATTCCGGTTACCTACTCGATTACAGGGAAAACTGTTAGCAGCGTATTTCAGCGATGTTGAACCATTTCGAACATGATGAAATTATATATTTTCCGGATATTTAATACAAAATGTTTGCATTGATATGCATAGGCATTTATCGTTTATTTATAGACATCATGAGATATTGGATACAATATTGCATCCGAAGTGTTGTCTAAGATATGATTATTGAAAAAGTGTTTTCAGTTATGGTGTGCGCTCTTAAGCTTATGTTAATTTTTACGGACTATTTGGTGTACAAAAATTCTATGTACCATACACAGAGCTGCAAGAATAATTGTAAGCACTACTGAGAACAATCATGAATTTCTTAAAGATACTTTTTTATTTAAGTTATGAATTTTGGAGCTGAATTATATTTAGTATACGCTCTGAAAACCTCGGCCATAAAATAACTCAAGTTGAGCTGAAATCCATTCATCTCACGATTTGAAAGTGAGCTTATCGTAAACAGTTGAAAAAACTTGAGCGAACAAGCAGTTTTTACGCAATTTAATCAAGATGGTAATTTAAATAAGCAATTTAAATCAAGATGAATAAAACGTTTAAAAAACAACTCGTTCAAGATCTAATAAATTACAGCTCTTTTCTGAGTAGTAAAATCCACTCTTTCGTTTTAATAGTGTACTAAAAGATGTTTGTAAAGTATAGATATAATCATATACAAAACCACGCAAAGAACTGCATCATGACTGCCCATGGATGATAACTTCTAAAAGTGTGATTTCGTGGTTTTCAATATGCGTTTGCCTTCCTTAATAAAATGTCAGCTTAATATGTGAAGTACATAAAAGTCTTTAAGTAATATACACTCTAAAAACGAAAGAGTGGATTTGACTTCTCAGGAAAGAGCTGTAATTTTTTTTTTTTTTTTTTTTTTTTTTTTATCGTGAATGAGTTATTTTTTAAATGTTTTACTCATTTTGATTTAAATTGCCATTTTTAAAACTGCATTTTAAATCAAGATGAGTAGCTTGATTTAAATTGCTTACAAACAACTCGCTGCTCGAGTTGATTCAACTCTTTTTGAGAAGCTGCCTTTCAAAACGCGAGACATGAATGAATTTCGGCTCAACTTGATTTATTTTGTGGCTGCGGCTTTAAGAGTATGTACGGCTTTACAAAGAATTCAATCACGTTTTCACCTGCAGGGGAAAATCGTTGAAGATGAAATTTTAATTGTGTAATGCGTTTCGTTGCAAAACAAATTTTTAGCATAGTGTGTAGTCCCATGCATGACAGAAATGCAGCGACACGGTAACGTTGTCGCGAAAAGGGAATGGTGTGCCTTGCAAAAAATTTTCATTCTCCTGCCCTTAAACATAACTGACAGAAATATTTTTTAGAATTGTTATATTCATTTAAAGTAAAAAGTATTAAAATTATAAAGTTTGAATGCATATTTCTAAATGATTAAGGCTTTTTTTATAAAATTAAATATATTCTTATTTAGTAATGTAATTATGTTTTGAAAACATAACGTATGTTTGCAAATGTTGTTAATATCAAATTTTTTAACAATACTTAAAATTAATGATTATTAAATAATTAAATCCGTAATTATGAACGTACTATATATTTTTATGCCTTAATTAGAAAGAAAGGGAGGCACGTCTTCTAAAATGAAAGGAGCAGCTAGACTCCAGCACCAGCGGCTTGCTGCAGCTTTCATTGTACAAGTACGTCTTAGTTTGACCTGACGAAGAAATACTCAGAATTTTCAAAAGGCTTAGCGCATTTAAAATTTTCTGAGGTGTTTTAAAAAGTTCTTTTAGTTTTTATAGTTACAAGGTAGAACCCATCGAATTTCGACGAAAGTAAATGTTTAAGAAGGAACTGCTTCATTGATTTATAATAAACCTACAAAATTAGCTACAGTAAAAAAATGCATCTTACAATGGTCAGTCTAGCTCTCAAACAAATATTATTTAAAGCAAAAATTAAGAAAAAATGCTATTTCTATAAAACTCAAATGTCTAAATTATTAAAATTAAACTTTAATCGAAAGTGTAAAAATATAATAAAGATCAGTTGTTAAGATGAAGTTATGAATTGAGGCTCATATGTTTGGTATAAATGCGTATGGAAAAAAATATTTCAAATTGACACGATCTTTGAATTTCACGTGAAATCTAAACCCATCATGATTTTCATCTTCTCAAAATTTACATGCGCCCATTTCAATTTTTATCAATTTTAAGAGAAAATGGCGTATTTCTGTTGCCACTATCATAAATTTTGTACTAAAAATATAAAAAAATTAATATGTCAATAATAAGTTAAGATACAGCTTTCAAACAAATTACATTTAAAAGTACATAATTTTATCTATACCATGGTGTAAAAATTGAAAATATGCGATGCTTAGAATTATAAAATTTGCAGTACCGAAAATTGCAAAATTGAATTGCATGTGAAAGTGTTGCCCTTCGCAAAATGACGTATGCGATACGCATATATACGTTTGGCCTTTATAATATAGATAACATGGTTTCCATTCGCAAAAATATGACTCTCAGTTTCAGAAGTTTTATTGAAGTACTTATGGTTTTAAAAATCACAGTTGTAAATATTTTTATCAAAAATTTTTAGTTCCACTATTTAAATGTACTTCCGACAATTTTTTACTCTTATATTTCAATCCTTCGATCATTAAAATTTTTAGTTTTCTTTAGGAATACAAAGAACTGCCGTCTTTTTATGAAATATGTTAAATAGTATCAGAAAGAAAGATAGAGGGATATAATGGATATTTTCGGTGAATACATTCATATACAATGGTTTAGAGGGCATAATTTATAAGATACTCTTACTTAAAATTGTAATTTCAGCAATTCACTTAAAACTTCCAAGGAACTCAAGACTGAATGAATTACTATTGATCTTTAAACGGAACAATAGAGAATCTATTCAATAGAATATAAAGGATTCTACTCAAAAAGATATAAAATTGTCTGTAATGACATTTTTCCATTAGAAAATCGAAATGAGATTTTATACTTTAAAAGATTATGCGTACTTGTTTTTGGCTAAAAATTAATATGAATAAAATCCATTAAATGTCTAGTGTGTTTTTTTTTTTATCATAAAACTTATTCTCAACAAATTTTTGAGAAAATTAAATAATAATAGGAATAATTCCATCGAACGGTTTCTCACAGATACAGTTTTTAACTTATTTGTTATGTCAGAATATAAGATTCTTCTTTGATCATGTAGCTTTCACATCGATTTAGAAAACTATAGAAAATATAGAAACCCTGCCGAAAATATCATATTGAAGTAAAAATCTATTAAAATTATAAAAATGATGACTGGCAATATAATCTAGTGATGCCATTTATAACTTTAACATAAAATATTTTGTCCATATCGAAAATTTAACCGCTGTCCAACTTTAAAATTATGTTATGAATTTTTCTGCACTTTGTGTTGCAACTTTTTAAGCAACAATACTGAAATCAAATTCAAGCTCTGGTGCTGTAAAAGCAAATCCAAGCAAAAAGTAAAATAAAACTTGAATTCTGTATGTCATATGCACAAGGCAGTCAATTATAACCCGGCTTTATTCAGACTTAAGAAACTTTGCTGCACTCTTAAATACTGAAATTTTAAA
This sequence comes from Maratus speculifer, assembly GCA_964019185.1. Lineage (NCBI taxonomy): Eukaryota > Metazoa > Arthropoda > Arachnida > Araneae > Salticidae > Maratus > Maratus speculifer. Next base: position 158,955,917 of record OZ025294.1, on the reverse strand, counting down.
TTTTACGGCAGCTATGTTGATAGTCGGCGTGCTAGCCGCTTTTCCTAGAAAATAGTGTGATTTTTCCTATATTTTATGCTATAATGATTTTTCAAGCACCGATTCTGTAAAAGCTAATTCAAGCAACAAAAATAGTAAAAACTGAATTATTTCAATAACGTACACTATGCAGCCAATAGCAACGCGAAATTCATCTGAATTTAAAAATTTTACAGTACTTTTAACGACAGCAGCTTATAAATTTTACAGCATCTGTGCTTATAACCAGGTGGCCAGCATATTTTGTTGTAAAAATATTTTTTAACAGTATTTCTCAAAAATAATGCAAAGAATGATGACAGTAGCGTATTTCGATAAAATAAACAATCGTGGTCGGAAGCAAATATACATTTGTCAGTGGCATAGCAAGGTGGTTGTCCAAATGCTCTAGATACTCTTAGATCAGACAAAGCGAAGAAGACTTTACAAAAGTAATGTATTCAAAGCATCAACGACCCCCATCCTGGCTACGATCTGACATCTGCCATTGTTTAAGAATTATTTAAAATAAATATTTTCTTGCAACAAAATATTTACAAAAATGCCACCCGATTCGGAGTAATGCCTTTTCCAATATTTAATTTTACTCAGTTTCCCTTAAAGGATCATCAAACGATCTCCCCATTTCCTGGTCTATTTTACTTAGTTAACCTTTACGCAGGGGCTCGCTCAGAGTCTACCTGAGAATACATGTATTAACGGACAGATGCTGTCACAGCCCCTCTGTAAAGGTTAAATTAAATCTGTCTAGAACGGCGTTCTTATACACATATATTTTTCACCTTGTGGAGCTAGCAGGATTAAAATTTTGTGGATGAACTTTTGACACATTATATCTTGATTCCCAAATATCTTCCACAAAAACGTCAAAATAAAACTTTTAACAGAAAAACATTAAAAACAAACTATTGAATGACTGAAAAAAAAAAATACTTAGAGATACTTTATGTAATGAAAACATATTTTCAATTAGTATCTAATTCTCGTTGCAACCATAATCAAGAAACAAAATTTCATTTATGTTGCCAAATCCACAAACCCACTTATCATGATCAAAAAACACATTTTAACCAAAAAATGAGCGAAAATATTTTTTTTTTAATTTTTAAAACTAACGGCTACCAATTTTCATAAAAATCTTTCTCATATTTGGAAAACATGAAAAATTTTATTTGATTATATTAAAGGTTAATGCCCACTTTGCAACCAGAATTACTTATTTCCTCTGAGCAAAGAGATCGTTCACATTATTTCCGATTCGGAAATTGAACGTCTCCACTTCAAAATGAAATTATTTTGAACCTGCAAGTAAATAATGCAACCGGAACCATAACTGAATTGTACGAGAAGAAAATATTCTTCGTCTGAAGTGGTGTTACATCCTATCTCTCGTGCATTTCTTTCTAGTGAAAGAAAATACAAAACGAAAAAAAGAATAACTAAATATTTGAATTTTATTCGATAAATAATACATTAGTTTCAGTAATATTATACAATAAATAATACAGTTAATTAATCTAGACAATGTAGTTAATTTATAGCATATAATGCCTCTTTTCAGAGGATTTGAATTTTCTTTTAAACCTGGAAATATTTGATGAAAAGAATTGGTACTACTTGACTATCCCATAGATAAAAAAAATTAGTCCCAAAATATAATATTATATGTCGATAATGAATGATCGTCAATGTCCTATTCAATGACATTAAACACGATACACATGCTTAAAACGTCATCAAGTGATTTTTAATTTCACGTTTTATCTGCATTTTTATTAATATTTTATTAATTTATTTGCTATTTCGTTATTTAAAATAAAAATTATGTTAATGTGTATAATTTGGCTATTAGTTGGGTGATTTGTAATATTTGATGAAATAGATCAATGGGATAACCAAGTAGTACCAATAAATTAAATCTGTCTAGAAAGATGTGCTAATATACATATTTTTTTATCCTTGTGGAGTTAGTAGGAATGAAATTTTGAGGATGAACTCCCGACATATTGTGTCAAGATTCCTATTTATTAAACGACTTCCAAAAAGGAGAGGAGGTTATCAATTCGACGCGTATGTATTTTTTTTTTTTAGGTATGTTCACCGATTACTCCGAAACTATCCAACCAATTAACTTGATTTTGGTGTTAAATGAGGGAGCTTGCTCTCGAATTGGTACCACTTCCGTTTCATAGAAATATGTTCAGTACTTTTTTAGTAATTAGGCAAAAACTAATAAAATTAGTGATTTCTCGCAAATCAGTAGGAATATGGATGTCGAATATATTTACCGATGCCAGGATGGCCGAGCGGTCTAAGGCGCTTGATTTAAGATTTGGTTTTCGAAAGGCAACGTGGGTTCGAACCCCACTCCTGACGTACGTGTATACGATAATCTTTTCCGTATTATAATTTTTAAATATATATTTAACAAGTTAAATACTAATTATGCTATTAGGAATATTTTGTATTTAACCGTTACCACAGAGTATCAGAGATTTTTTATTAATTCAATACTTTATCAGTGAAATTTAAAAAGAGAATAGACTTGCGAAAAGTAAAATGACATTGAATAAGTTCTCTGAAGGGAATGAAGTCCGGACAGTCGAGCGGTCTAAGGCTACAGATTTAATCTCTGGTTTTGAAAGAGAGTGTCGGTTCGAACCTCACTCCTGACATATGTGTATAGTATACAAAAAATTTTTCCGCGTTACATATTTTTTTAAGTGACTTCAAAAAAGGAGAGGATGTTATCAATTCAGCGCGAATGTATTTTTTTTTATGTACGTTCACCGATTACTCCGAAACTATCCAACCGATTAATTTGTTTTTTGTGTTAAATGAAAGAGGCTACTCTTCCATTGGTACTCCTTCCATTTCATTGAAATTGGTTCAGTACTTTTTTACTAATTAAGTAAAAACTAATAAAATTAGTGATTTCTTGCAAACTAAAAGTAACATGGACGATGACTAGGGTCGTCGAATGGAGTGCTGCCAGATGGGTGAGCGGTGTAAGATAGCAGATATGATTTCTGGTTCTTGAAAGAGATCGCTGGTTCGAACCCCACTCCTGACATACGTGTATGGTTTACAGTGATTTTTCCCGTATTGTAATTTTTATTAACTGTCATAAAAAATATCGTTAACTTTTAATTAAAAAGAGAAAAATAAACTTTTCTACCCAAAAATTGAACCGACTTCAAAAGCTACTGCAAAGTGAAAAATAATTTTTTTACAGAATAGTATTAAGAAATTAAATTAAGAGCGTAGTATTTATCATGCGTATTATTATATTTATGTAGATTAATTTGATTTTTTGAAGTCGGTGCCAGCCAAGCCAAGTTCAAAATTAAAATTAATTATCCAATGCAAATCGTAAGAGAATAAAGTTAAAATTTTAACTAAATATTAAATCGTAAAAAAACTCATAGATACTTGGATGCGTGTCTATTGGAAAATTACATGTAACTTGGCTTGGCTGGCACCGACTTCAGAAAATCAAATTAATCTACATAAATATAATAATACGCATGATAAATACTACGCTCTTAATTTAATTTCTTAATACTATTCTGTAAAAAAATTATCCTCCACAACAACATCAAATTGAAACTTTTACCAGATAAACATTAAAAACTATTTATTTAATGAAAACTAAACATTTGAAAATTCCTTATGTAATGAAAATATATTTTCGATAAGTTTCTAATTCCGGTTGTAACCATAATCAATGAATAAAATTTCTTTAAAATTATGTAATCCGCAAACTAACTAACTCATCATGGTTAAAAAGCAAATTTTAACCGAAAAATGAGCGAAAATATTTTTTTTAATTAATAAAACTAACAGCTGTCTATTTTCATAATAATCTAGATCATACTTGGAAAACATGAAAAATTTTATTTGATTATAATAAAGGTTAAGGCTCACTTTGCAACCAGAATTACTTTATTTCCTCTGAGCAAAGAGATTGTTCACATTATTTCCGATTTTGAAATTGGACGTCTTCACTTCAAAATGAAATTATTTTGCATCTGCAAGTAAATTATGCAACCGGAACCATAACTGAATTGTACGAGAAGAAAATATTCTTCGTCTGAAGTGGTGTCACATCTCTCGCGAATTTCTTTCTAGTGAATGAAAATCCAAAAGGAAAAAAGAATCACAAAATATTTCAAATTTATTCGATAAATAATACGTTAGTTTCAAAAATGTTATATAATAAATAATATAGTTAAATAATTTAGGCAATGTAGTTAATTTATAGTACATAATGCCTCTTTTCAGAGGATTTGAATTTTCTTTTAAACCAGGAAATATTTGGTGATATAAATTGGTACTACTTGATTATCCCGTAGATCAAAAAATTAGTGCCGAAATATAAGATTATATGTCAATAATGGATGTTTGTGAATGTACCATTCAATAACATTAAACACGATACACATGTTTAAAACGTCATCAAGTGATTTTTAATTTCACTTTTTATCTGTATTTTTATCAATATTTTACTAATTTATGTGCTCTTTAGTTATTTGAAATAAAAAAGAGGTCAATATGTATAATTTGGCTATTAGTTTGGTGATTTGTAATATTTGGTGAAATTGATTGATGGGATAACCAAGTAGTATCAATAAATTAAACCTGTCCTAAATGATGTGCTAATATACATATTTTTTCAATACTTGTGGAGTTGGAAGGATTCAAATTTCGAGGATGAAATCCCGACATGTTGTATCTGGATTCCTATTTATCTTCCACAAGGACATCAAATTGAATCTGTTAGCTTGAAAAAAACATTCATAATTATTTATTTAATGAAAAATAAACACTTGAAAATACTTTATGTAATGAAAATATATTTTTGATAAGTTTCTAATTCCGGTTGAAACCATAATCAAGGAATAAAATTTCTTTAAAATTATGTAATCCGCAAACCAACTTAGCATGATTAAAAAACATATTTTAAAAGAAAAATGCTCAAAAATATATTTTTATAATTTATAAAACTAACGGCTTTCAATTTTCATAAGAATCAAGCTCATACTTGGAAAACATGAAAAAAATTATTTGATTATATTAAAGGTTAATGCTTATTTGGCAACCAGAATTACTTATTTCCTCTGAGCAAAAGAGATCGTTCACATTATTTCCGATTCGGAAATTGGACGTCTCCACTTCAAAATGAAATTATTTTGAATCTGCAAGTAAATAATGCAACCGGAACCATAACTGAATTGTATGAGAAGAAAATATTCTTCGTCTGAAGTGATGTCACATCCTATCTCTCGTGAATTATTCTTTCTAGTAAAAGAAAATCTAAAACGAAAAAAAAAAAAAATATTTCAATTTTGTTCGATAAATGTTACTTTGGTTTGAATAATATTATATAATAAATGATATAGTTAAATAAATTTTAAAAATGTAGTTAATTTATATCAAAAAATGTCTCTTTTAAGAGAAATTTGATTTCTTTTAAAGGAGGTTAGAGACGCATTTTAAAATAATTCTTATTTATTCAGTTAAAATTTTTAATTTTTTTGTGATAGTTAACCATAACATTTGTAAACAAAATCACATGTAAAAGTTTTCATATTTTTTTTTTACTTAAAATTTAAAATGTTTTAAAAAATTGGGGTAATTTAAAATTGTTATTACTCAAAGTATTATTTATAGAATTTCTTATTTTTTACATTTGAATATACAGAAATATGTCATTTTTAATTTTGATTCCGCATTTTTAAAAATATTAATTTAAAAATATATAAATATTTCAAGCAAAAAATTGAAAAACAAATGATGTAACGTTTACTTAAAAAATCATATTTTCAAAAGTAAATGTTTCTTTCAAATTTGTTGAATCAAAATTAAAGTAATATAATAAAAAAAAACCTGTACCAAATTGGAAGAATTTATCTTTAACAGTTCTAGAATTTATCATTAACAGTCGATATCAAATCAGAGTGAGAACTGCGGTAGAAAGAAAATACTTACTGATCGAGAAAACTGAAGATTGACCCGTCAGGTTTTGAGAAATCAAATAGAAACAAGGCGGCATATGTTCGAAAAGATCCATGCTTGACCACACATTCTAATTTCTAAGCGAACTTTCTGAATTTCCTAATATACGGCATGACAGAGTGCCATGGAAATTATTCATGTTAACAAGTTTATACAAAAAGGCACGTCTTAAATATGATTAACTGTTTAAAAACTGGAATTTAGAAGAATGTCTGTTCTATTAAGTCTCAGTTTTGCTTCTACAGTAATGATGCGCCATAAATTGTGACCAATTGAAGCTTTTCAGTAACACATTTTAAGATGTGTTATAATATGATGTTCTGGAGAACATTAGCGAATGCACAGCACCAAAAGTTAATTCAAATGAGCGCAATATTTTTGAATGTGAATAAAAACTAATCAAGATGTATTCTAGTATGCATATCTATCACACACCATTCCTTGTACATACCACATGGGACTCTGAAATCGACCATTACCTGTCTCTAAGGTAGTAGATATTATTTACATATGTATTTCAAAACCATAAATTTTAAGTTAGAGACCATTTACTTTGAATACCCTCTCAGAAGATTTTTTAGTATTCACGGAAATTTCCCTCGCAGTAGCACTACCGGGATATTTTCGTTAACTGAGGAGTAGCCGTTTAATTTTCTCCGTTATAAAAAGTAAAATATCAGTCAGTTGAAAAATGCAGCGACAAAATTAAGAAACTGGTCTTGGAGTCAAACTAGCTACTATAGTATTATGCGCCGAGAACTTTAACCACTCAGTCGAAATTGTTCAGAAATGAAACGGTTTGAAGTAAATATGTTTGCATCAAATGGGTATGGCTTAATCAATTTCTTTAAAAAAATTTGAATTTTTAAATTAATTTCGGTAACATTTTGTCTTTAATGAGATTATGGTTAGAGTCTTAAGATATTTTAGTATTAATATAGTGTAAAAATATTAATAATAAGTATTTTTAAATAGATTCTAAGATACAAAACATGAATTAAAAAAAGGGCTCTAACAATTTTGCCTAAATTTCGTATCCAGCCAGTTTGGGGCACTAAAAAACGGTCACATTTTCCGAAATTTTATTAGTCAATCATTTTGGGTCACTATGGACCAGAATCAAGCTAATTTTATCTATAAAATGTTCCTAATGATAATGATTCTGACTAAATTTCGAATCCTTCCATTTTTTTATTTGTTTCGTTTTGGGCACAAGATGACCATTGTATAAGGTAACATATTTGACAGAAATGGGTCAGATTAATGGGTCACTTTGGGTCACTACGTGCCAGGACAACCTACATTTATCTTAAAAATGACTATAATGGTTTTGACTGTATTTTTATTTTATTGTTTTCGGGCATGAGATTACTTTTGGCTCAGGCCATTATATTTGGAGAAAACTTGAATAGTAAGTTTTTTTTTGAGTCACAACGAGTCAAGCTAGGCCTGTGGTACCCTAGAACATGATCATAGCGTCGAACTCCAGACTGAAAGATCCCGGATTCGATGCTTGACATCACCAAAGACCCACCGAGGGTATGCAGTGTACACACTCGATAAATAAAGGGGTTCTGAAAGTCCTGTGGTCGGTCGTAGCAGTTACCATGGGTAATGATTTCTGAAGAAACTTTCTCTCCCCTTCAGAGACATTTCAAAATTGAGGAGGTGGTAATGTTTGCTGCTGCCATCTATTGAGGCTTTGCCGAACATCTTCCGCTGCAGAAGTCTGTCTTCCTACTCTCTTGGTGCAGTTAAAAGCAAGCTCCAGCAACCCTCCTGTCCTTCGGCCGTATTTCAACAACAACAACGAGTCAAGCTAATTTTATCTAAAAACTTCTCTAATGGTTTTTACTAAATTTTGTATCCCAACGATTAGGGGTATGTGAATATCATTGGACTAAATCCACGTTGGAAAAAAAATCGATTAATAGGTCATTTTCGGGTTGCTACGGTTCCATGCATTTCAATGGAAATAAAGGTTGAAACAGTTATTAAATTGTTGAACATTTTTGGCAGTAAATGAAGCCGGAATTTTGGTGATGGATGGAAAAATAGTGACGACATTTGGTCGGGAAAATACTCTTTCAAGATTACCAATGCCAAAGCACATACTAAGCACCAAACGAAAGAATGTTATCTATACTAATAAAGGAACAAAACGCTCTGTCTGTATATGTGTGTCTGTGATGGCTAGCGAAATCTGCGGCACGTACGAGATTCAAAAATTTTTTGAGAATAGTCCAATGTCTGTCCTGATGTATCTGATATTCAGAATTTCAAAATTCTAATTATTGAAGGAGTAAATAATTAAAATCCAGAACTCCCTCTCATCAAAAAACTGCCCTTTTCCTTTTTTTTCTTTCGCTTGCTTGCGGTTGCTTGGATGCATAAAATTTTTACAGATATAATTTAAAAAGCTGGGACGGAATTAAAGAAACCAATTTGAGTGTTTAACATTTCAAAAGTTACTGTGTTTTCCAAAGACCTTTAAAATTCACAAACTGACAAACTGTCAGTTTAACTATGTATTTTTTATCACGGCTGTTCTACGTCAGATTGTTATCATTTTGTACATTAGAATATATGTGTGGTTTGCTGTGTTGCAGTATATATATATATATATATATATATATATATATATATATATATATATATATACGTATATATATATATATATATATATATATATACGTATATATATATATATATATATATATATATATATATATATATATATATATATATATATATATATATATATATATATATATATATATATATATATATATATATATATATATATATATATATCTCGTATATATATATATATATATATATATATCTCGTATATATATATATATATATATATATATATATATATACGAGGGTTTTCTAAGAGATTTTTTTAATCATTGTTTAAATTTAAATGCATTTTAAAATTTTATTATGGCTTTAATCTCTTTTTAAAACGAAAATACAATTGTTCCAGTTGACAGACGATTGATACACCATAATAAATTATAAAATAGCAAAGTAAATTTTATATCAGAAATAGTCGCTAAAAGAATAGTAGCAAAACTGGTTACAACATGATGTTAGGTTTATTAGCCCTTTATCTACTGCATTATGAATTCATGAAAATTTTACATTCTAAAGCATTTTACGCAAATGGTTTAAACTAAATTAAAAGATTTACATAATCATTTAATAAATATTTGAAGGATTTAGAAGGATTAATTAAATTTGAATTTACAGAGATTCTGTGCAATTTTTATAACCCCCTTCAAATCTTTTATTTTTAATTATTTTCTTAGTATTTTGTAGAGTTATAAGATGTACAAATAAAAAGTTCTTACAATATAAATATAGAAACATTTCCGCAATGAAAAATCCTCACCCCCGTCCCTCAGCGCCCAAGAAGCTGAAAAGATGCAAAGGCAAAGGAAATCATCCTTTTAATAATATTTTTGTTTTGTGTAACCAGTAATGCTTTTTGAACAAGATAAAGTAATGCATCTATAACTCATTCTAAACAGTATTACAACTAACTGACGTATTAAAGGAAATTTATAATAAGTTATTTTAATGGTACTTATAAGTACAGTCGGTAGATAAAGGTTTTACACATAACCCGAACACAACCCGGAAAAGAAAAACAGCAGACCATACTCCAATCCGAGCAAAACAAAAATCCATGACAATAAACCCGACCCGAACGCAAACATTTCATTTGAAAAAAACTATGTATTTAATGTCTGACCCGAACCAAATCTGAATCCCACAGAAATGTTCAAATGAAGCATAATCCAATTTGAATATGGAAAAATAATTTTCATAGATGTTTCAAGACCTAAAATGTTTCATTGAAAAAAATCCGAAATATATATACCAATTTTTGATATTATTTTAATAGATCCAGTGCCATTAGTGGCGTAACAGAAGGAAATGAATGTGGAGGTGCCACAAGTATTTCCGATCCTTGACGTCATGGAAAAATAGATGAGTTTGACGTTACTTTTTTCCATCGGCCATCGAGACAAAATCGACCCTATTTAATTTCATATCAATCTTCGCGAATAAATATCGACCACTTTCGCGACCCATACTTTATGTAAATATCTGAGTTGAAAAGAAAATTTAACTGTTATTAAATTATGTTTTTACAATTTCTTATGATTATTTGATCACAACATAAAGTAAAACAATATTCTTATTAAGTTTTAGTGAAGATGAAAAATCTTTTATTTCAAATTTATATGATAATAGCAGTTTATTAACTAACTGAATGAAGAAAATTCTGATAATTTTGCTATAAAAGTATAAATTATTTATATGAAATATAAATAGTTATCAAATATAAACATAAACGCGATTATTATCGTTATCACCGGTCTTTATTAAAACCAATTCTTTTTCTAAATTGGTCTTCATGATTTATTTTTCGTTTATTTAAAAGTGGTTCTTAGATTAGAAAATCTTTCCCAGAAAATTAATTTTGCAAATCTCATTACCTCATTAACTTATTTACGCATCAGTTTAACTTAAAATGCAAATATATGTATCTTAAATTTCAAAGTACTTCTTGAAGTTAATTAACCACAGATGTTGGAAACTGAAATACATTGATTATAAATTCTTCGTAGTGGTGTGCCATAAATAATGATTAAAAAGTTTTAAGTTACATAAGAACAATTAAAAAAATAATTAATTTTCGCCAGCGTTAAGTTTGTGCGGACATATTTCCTAAAATAATTAATAACATGATATATTAAATAGATTTCTATTATTTTAATAATTAAAACTCTTAAATATATTCAATTTTCAAAAGGAAATACAATTAAATATTCAATCTGATAAGAACGTTTTATGTACTCTGAATTAGTATTCATTGTTAATGTTAATCTCATGAAAAATATCTCATGTAAAAAGTAAACCATGTCTCATGACTCTTTCACCGTAAAACGTTCTGAGAGCATGTGTAGAACCAAGTTTAGATCGCTTATTAACTCTGAAAATTCAATTTACAAATTTTTCTTTATCTTTACACCCTTGTGTTAATGGTTATTTTGTCACTTGGAAATTACGCAGCCCAAGGAAGTTATTACGTCAAAACTTAAATATGTTTTGAGTTAAGATGGGATTAGGGATTATGTGATTAAGGCTGAATATGAAAGCGATGGATAGAAGCCCAAAAGTGGAATGCACTGGTTAGGGTGTGTTTCTAAAAGAGGAGTCTGGGTCGTACTTGCGTTAAGTAAGAGGAAAATTACGCAAAACTTGAGACATCAAGCTCGACCACAAATAATTTTCCGCACCCTCGCTGACAACGTTACGTAAAATTATATCAATGCTATAGGTACATATGCGTTGTAGGGTGGATCGATTGTCTATGGCGAAAAATAAAATACCATTCATCAAAACCTACCTATGTGGAAAAGATGTTCTATTGTATGGAGATTAAGGGGAAATAAATAAAAAAAAATTAATTTAATGCTGCCACAAAACGGTTGAATTTTCGAAAAAAAATGAAAAAAGACCAAATTTTGGTTAGATGTGTTTTGTCAAAAAGTAATTATTTTAATAATTTTTAAGATCTAATGATGCAGAAAAGATGTTATACCGTATGCAGGTTAAGTAAAAAATAATAGTAAATAATAAATTCGGAATTTAATACTGCCACGAAAAAGTTGAAAATTCGATGAAATTTGGAAAAAATGGAAAAAAATCTAATTTTGGTTAGATTTTTTTTTTGACGCAAAATAATCATTTTAATATCAATCAAAATCTACCTTTGCGTAAGAGATATTATATTGCATGGGGATTAAGTGGAAAAAAATAAAAAAAACTAATTTCGAAATTTAATGCTGCTGCAAGTGGTTTAAAGTTTCGAAAAACTGACAGTTCCAGTTTTTTCAGTGAAGGATTTGTCTCCTTGTGTATTGTGTAGCTTAGTGTACATGGAATATTATTGTACCATGGCGTTGTTTAAAAAAAAAGATATGAATTACCCCTATTTGTGTCTGACTTTGATATGCCAGTAAATATGTTCCCTATTACAAAAACGATATAAAATTTATATATTGGTATTTAAAAAATATCCGAAGCAAGGTATCGGTCTACATCTGTTTATTTCCTGCCAGTGAGAAGCAGGTTCTAATAAGTTAGAAGTGACCTGTAAATGAGATTCAATCTCAATAATTTACCACTGCAGCATTTTAAGAAAAATTAAATTGTCTCACGACAAATATTGCGCTCTTCTTAATTCTTAGAAAACAAAATAAGATATTGAAAGCTATTACAGCCTTGTGAACCATTTCCGAAAACACTGCCTATTTTTTTCAGTTTAATAGATTTAAATATGAATATGAATATTGGGTGTAAACAAAACCGACGTAATGCGAGCAAACTCTCTTTTCTGCGTCATCAGCTATCATTGAAAAGCCAAAATACTGACGAGCTAGGTATCACACCACTTATAATGACAAAAATTGGAATCGGCCAAAATATTGGACAGTTTTGGAATTTACGAAAAAGCAGGTGCTGCCATCATGTCAGGTGCACTTCAAGATGTAGGCATTATCTCACAAAACTATGAATCGAATGCTACTGACAGAAAAAAATTCGGCATGATAAAACAAACCAAAGACCACTCTATCGTTTTCGTCAATCGCTTCAGTCATTTGTAAAAGATTATGATTATGGCCATTTTCTTTAAACTTTGATGGATGTAAAGACAAGACTACATCAGTAGAAGACAACAGAAGAAAAATCATACTAGAAGCAGATTTGAGCTTGAAAAAAGAACTTGGTTCCGAATATATCGGCCATATATATATATAAATTCTGGAAGAGTGTCAAACAATTTGAAAACACGAAGTACATTTTTTTGTTGTATTACCAATAATATACATGTAACAAAGTTGTTGCGATCGGTTGTGACGGAATATCTGTTTACATAGATGCTAAAAGATGTGTTATTCGAAATATGGAACTGATCTTCAAGTGTCCACTACAATGATTTTTGTGCTAGTTGCACACCAATGAGGTTCTACTACGTCATCTTTTCGCAGATTGAATGAAACCTCGGCTTGGTACAAATGCTTCACTGGAAAATAAAAAAAAATATTTCCTGCATGTGAGAAGCTTTTTTTGTATTTACATTTATGTCAGTAGATGAATTCTAAAACTGCGCGAGTGAAATCAAATGGTCTACGGTAATCCTAATCATTACATTAAATAATATCTATATTTTCCATTTACAAGCTTTTGAGCTTTTGCGACGGATTACATAGATTTAATTAAATAGGAAAATGTCTCGAACCTCCACTAACTGAGTGATTTAGTGATTTTAGTGGCATGACTTCAGAAGCAATAGTAAATCCAGCAATCATTCCAGTGGCAATAACATCTACTATCAATAATATCTATTTACGCAACGCTCATTCTACAAAACTAGTAATCAAAATAGTCACGGAAGCATTTTCTGTTGTGAATGGACTTTATACAAGAGACTGTTTTATAAAAATCGAATTGAGTTACAAAATCTCATGCAAAATCAAATTATGATGATTTTCAATAACAATCATCATTTTTGCCAACTGTAATGTTGACGATTTTTCTTGATTTAATAATAAAGAAGCTGTTAAATAAGAAACTAAAGTTTTAATCTTGTAATAAAATAAATATCCCTTCATTGCAACAAATGGTAAAAATTCTAAAATTCATATTTTATTTGACAAAAAAAACATTGATTTTTTGCCGTAAAAACGTTCAAATACATAAACATAAATATGAGCCACATTGCGGCAGATTTAAATTTTGAAATTAATTTTTTTAATTATTTTTCTCATACTCAGCATATAATATAACATCTTTTACACATAGGTAGGTTTCGAATATTTTTTTAATTATTATTTTGAATCAAAAATCATCTTGCCAAAATTAAGTCTTTTTTTTTTCACTTTTTATCGAAATTCAACCACATTAATAAAACAGTAAAATTTAAAATTTTTTTAATTGTTTTTCTCTTAATCGTCATTCAAGAGAACATCTTTTCCGCATGGGTTAGGTTTTGACACTGTGAAGAAAAAATTTCGATACATCCAAGCGTTTAGTGCTATAATAAATGCTATTTTATGCAGTAGTTTATAAATAAACGTTTACATTAAAATGTAAACAACAGCCTTTATATTTTCGAGAATCGTAACTTCCAAGTCAAAAAATAATCATTAATTAAAAATATACAGACTAAAAGAATTGAATTGAAATATCAGAGTGAATAAGAGAGCTAAACTTGCCTCTGCACATGACCTCAGACCTTTTTACGGTCAAAGAGTCATGAGAACTTGGCTTTCTTTTAGATGAAATGTTTTTGATGAAATTTGATTTTTAGGTAGATTTCGTATGAAATACTACCTATTGCAATCGCACCAGTTTATAGAAATTGCGCTTTTTTCTGATTCGTTTTTAAATCCATTTTTGTTCTCAAACGCAACCAGTTTACAGATCCTCTTATTTAAGAACTATATAATGTGATGCATTGGTCAATTTTTTGATAAAGACGAAATATTTTTCAAAAAAGGCTACCAAAAAGGGTATTTTGAACAGAATTTTCCGAAATCGTGACAGAAAATCTAGGAAAGTGTTCAAATAAAAAATTGCGTTTTTTTCTGATTCGTTTTTAAATCCATTTTTGCTCTCAAACGCATCCAATTTACAGATCCTCTTATTTAGGAACTATATAATGTGATGCATTGATAAAGACAGAATATATTTCGAAAAAGGCTACCAAAAAAGGTATTTTGAACAGAATTTCCCGAAGTCTTCGTGATTTGAAAATTTAAGGAAGTTTTCACATAGCAAATTGCGTTTTTTATGACTCGTTTTAAAATCCATTTTCGCTCTCAAACGCATCCAATTTACAGATCCTCTTATTTAGGAACTATATACTGTGACGCATTGGCCAGTTTTTTGATAAAGATAGAATATATTTTTTAAAATACTGTGAAAATGAGTATTTCGCACAAAATTTTCCGAAGCAATCATGATTAAAGAATTAAGGATGTATTCAAACAACAAATTGGTTATTTTATGATTCATTTTTAAATTCAATTTTTTTCTCAAATGCATTCAACTGAGAGTTTTTTGTTATTTAGGCACTGTATAATGTACTGTTTTGGTCGATTTTTTAATAAATTCAGAATTTATTTCAAAATATGCTGTCAAAATGGGCATTTGAGCTGAATTTTTCTTAAGATGATTCTGATAAAATCAGCTTTTGCAGAAAAATGAAATTAAAAATTTTTCATAAACGGCCAAATGAAGTTATTAAACTGGGTTTATCTCTAATCATTTTTTTTTTTTTTTTTTTTTTTTTTGAAATGGGCACTCTTTGAAATCTACCTCCGCCTATAGGCCCAGCCGACAGGGATTTTTTTGTAAAGATATAGCTAAAGAATGTTTTTCCAGTAACATCGATTTCAATTATCCTATGTTTATCTTCATAGACTTTATAAGTTTCACGTGCATAAAATGACTCTTGGTTGGTTCGATGTTCCGCTTTTCCTAATAATATTTCAACTTGCCATGTGTGCTCCTGTTTGAAATTTATTAACTATATTAGTTTTTGTTTCAATTTATCATTTCTTCAATCTAACTCCTCCAAAGTTAATTTCTATAGTGCTTGGTCCCTTTTATAACTTTATATACTTCCAGTCTCTCCCATTTTTTTTAATTACAGCTCTCGTAATATTTTCGCAAGTGTTTATTTTAAACTACAGCTTAACTCTAGAGTCTAAACTTTTGCCATCAGTAATCTTCGTCATTCATGTCAAAGTGGAAACAGTAAAGCGCGCAGCTGCTTCTCGATGTGCTTCGAAACGCAAAGAACTGTTGCGAGCTGCGACTTCCATTTCAGGGTGTCAGTTACTGTAATGTTTTAATGTCTTTTTGTTTTTAACGATAGAGCTCTACCTTCTTCTTGTTATTCAGAACGTGATTTATAGAAGTTTTAGACAATCGTTTTTTCACATCGGTAGGTCTTCCAACTTTTTTTTTCTGCAACTGGTTTCTCTCTGTGAAAGATATTCACTTAGGAAATTATAGATTTTTCTGAAATGTGAAGAAGAAGACATAGAACGTTATAGTGACCTAAAAACTACGGTTAAAATGTACACTTTTCACTAAAGTTTGACATTTATCATTAAACGACCCCTGTAAACCGTTTTGATTGACCTCGAAAACATACGGATAAAGTTTGGAGCCTATCATAAGCTCCGAGATCGATTCATAAATTCAGCATAAGCTTCAATTACAGTTCAGTGGTAGGGATAACATTTTCATGTTCACCACCAATGTATGCTTGTTGCAAATCCCAGTGGGCAACTACATATTTAACTATAGCACATACTATGATATCAGACGTCAACTGTACGTTACCTAACACTGAATAGAAGATAAAAAATCAAATAGACACGAGCCATTTCAAGATGTAATAACTACTTTAGAAGGACTTTCTTCGCTGTGATTAAAATATAACATTCAGTTTTATCCTTTCAAACTTTCAAGCCCCACTTGTGTGGCCGAGATGTTCTGACCTCCAAACTGGTAGACGGTAGGTGCTGGGTATGAACCCAATCGCGACCGTCGGCCTAACCCTTCGGAGTTTTCCATGATTTTCTCCGAACCTTGGATTTCCTTGCTTAAATACGGGTTAGGTTCCCTTAGAAAGTCCCCCATGGAGGTCACCCCACCCCTTAGGGTCTATATCCCACAGTGTAGATAATTGGCCGACATAAATACAAACAAACAAACATACTTTTCAAACTTTCTTCGTTAGAATGTCGTCCGTTGAATTGTGATATATTTTCGCGTCACATTTTTTCAACAAATTTGCACATGCACACTGACATCTACAATTCAAACTTTACCCAGTAAAGAACTGTATCATCAAAATTTGAATGAAATTGATGAAAAAAGAGAATTGAATTTCAAGATAATAACTATATAATAAAGAATTCATAGCATTTGTTGCTCATTAACAGGGACACGCAAAAGAAATCAGTTACATAACTGTCTTTGAATAATAACTGCTGGAACTACGTTTTCGATCTCGTTATGCCTTTTTAAATTTAACTATTTTTGCATGTTAATTTCACTGTATAAATTCCTTACCTTTTGTTCAGGATGGTACAAAAGATTTCATGCTCCATTTTTCTTATTTGCGGAAATAGCTGAAAAGAAATATTCAACTGGGATATGTGCTTTCTAATTAATCTTAAGTTTTTGCAGACATGTAGTTAATATATACAACTCTATGTATCATATACACGGCTGATCAAAGAACTTGGATAATTTATCGATTGCATATGGGTGATTCTCCAATAAGTGGGATTGATTTGGTGAAAAATAAAAATCAAATTTTAAGCAATATTTTTTAATAATTAGATACATCATATGCTACTGAGTAATAAACAACACTCCGGCATAAACTTTAAGCTTTATATATTTTTGTAAATATTATTTTATAAATTATTGGATTGTTCGGAAAGTCCTTTCCGTTTGGGAAATTCAATTCGCACTGGAAAATTCTGTTAGTTAATTATTAGATATTGTTTCCGATATCTAATACTTAGATATTAAAGAACAAAATTTTCCGGTGCGAATTGATTTTCCCAAACGGAAAGGACTTTCCGAACGACCCAGTAATTTGGTAATCAATGTCACTACTGTGCCCAAGATAGTTGTTTACTTTCTAAATTAGGATTTTAGTAAAATTAAGATTAACAGATTTGGAATAGATGGTATCACTGTATCCTTTGTCTTCAAGTCATATATGACATTAATATCTGCTTCGGAGATTGAATCCTCAAATAAATAATTTGAAAGGGGGCAGAAGTGACAGAAACAGTAGTGACAAAATAAAGAAAATTGCTTCCGTGTACATAGTATGTTAGGCTTAGTAAGACTGCAATATGATATTTTGTACAATGCAAAGGTATGTTATATCATGACAAAATAATAAATAAATAAAAACAATAACAAGGACAGATCAAGCAGGGGACAGTAATGACAAATAATAAACATATTCTTATCTTTCTATCCATTTTGTAGCTTGTAACTATTGTTGAAGTCCTTAGAATTGTGCCATGTGTTTTTCTGGGCAATTAAGATGGCTCCTTCTGCTAAATGCACCTGCTCACCAAATTTTATCTGGCGACCTGGTGGTCATTTTCGATGTTTTATACAAAGGAACAGTAGTGACATTAAAACTAGGGGACAGTGTTTCTCTGACTCAGAACAAATCTAAAACTATTTTTAATTTACAATAAAAATACTTTATTATGTACTTTAATAAATAATTATTATGTACTTTGGAGTATACATTTTTATTTTTGGTGGTAAAATTGTTAAAAATAGTCTGTCATTACACTTAAAATTGTTCCAGAAGATCAGTACATGATCTGAGGGACAAGGGACAGAAGTTACAAATTGAATGTTTAAAATAATATTGCAGTAAAATTTACAGTTATTTTCTCGAAAATACTTTTTGAAATTGTAGAAATACATTACAAAATACATTTTATGCTAAAACATAACTATATGAATGACAAAAAACAGCATGTAACCCTAAGGGATAGAAATTACCCACTTATCGGAGAATCACCCATATGGGAAATGTTCAAATTGTGTTTTCAAATGCGCTACGCATTTCCAAATAGTTCAATTTGGCATCATATTTCAACATATTAAACGGTGTAGTTTTGTTACATTAATCTGGATATGATGAAAAAAGTTTCATAATCTATTTTGAAGCATGTAATTTTTTTCGTTCTTCTTATAATTTGAATTCAGTCTGCTTTTATCACTAATGTTATTTCATTACCTTCATTGTATTCTTAATATTTTCTTTGTCATTAGTCGTGGACAGATTTAATTAAAAACCACAAACATAAATAAATCAAACTAGATGGTACCCGTCAAGATTTGACGATAAACAAATTAAAAGATTAATTAGAATAATGTTTGATTTTCTCAATTAGTTACCTGTAAATAAAGTTTTGAAAACTTGATTTATTTCTATGTTATCTGGGGGATTCCAACCGATTTAAAAAGTTTCATGGTTCTGTCAGTCTAACCTACTCAAGTAATCGTCTGGAACAATTTTAAGCAGAATTTTAAGAATTTTAAGGCGCTTGCTTTTTAGCAGAAAAAGAACTAAAATTAATTGAACGGATATTTATTTTTGTGAATTTTCTCAATGTTTTGAAAAAAAAACAATTGTTAGTATTTTCTAATTTTTTAAATTATATTGAAAAGTTTTTATTAATTTTATATTTATCAGTCTCATTTTAAATCCCTAAACTTAAAAATTTCATGCTACCAAGAAACAATTTATAATATATTTGAATTATTTGAATTTTTCATAACATTTTCATGCATTGTTTAATTATTAAACCGTGAATATCACAAAGTAGTTCAATTATAATTCTTACATCACTATTTTTCTTTCCCCTGTTTTCTCTTCTGTATTTTATTTTTCTCCCCGGAAAATAATAAATATTTTTACTTATATGCACAAAAATATATAACTTCATTGTAATGCCCATACAAAATATAACAAAAATTGTAGATTAGTTTAATATGTGTAAAAGACAATTAAATTAAAAATACTTTAGCTTAAATATTTTAAGTTAAAATTGTTAAACTATTTTTAAAATATTTTAGCAGACTTCAGAATTTTAAAGATTCAGACATTGCTTCAAAACGGCACTCGGGGATTTAGTTAAAAATCATTTAATGTATGGTCTGAATGAAGTATACATAGCTGCCAACTTTTACGCATTTTTGCTTCCACTAAAATTGTACATTTTTCATTTGTTTAATCATAAGATTGCAACGATTAAATACAACAAAATTTTCTATAATAATTTTTGTGGTAGGAAAAATGCGGAAAAGTTAGCAGCTATGATGTATAACATTTAATTATTTATATAATTCACTTATATTACAGTTTACAAATGGATTACTTTTTCTAAGTTTCCACGCACATGACAGGAAAATGAAAAATTGCTGCTACTACATACCGTCAAAATAATGTTTAAATATTTACATTTTTTAGAAAATTGGAATATTTTTTTTAAATATTGCTAGATGTTAAATTAAATTTTATGACATTTTTACATTTTTTTTTTTTTTTTTTTTTTTTTTTTTTTTTGAGTGTGTTGTATTTTTTTTTTTTTTTTCGTGTAAAGACTGCGATTTATAAAGAATTTCAATAATTTTATTATATCTCTAAAGCCCATAACTGGAAATTGGCTGTTTATATCTAATAATTACTATGTTTTAATTTCTTGAAATATTTAAAAAGTAAAATTGTCACTTTTAAAAAAACGTTGTTGAGTGTTAAATTTTATTTAATTATAAAGCATCAAATTAATAATGATAACAAAAGAATAAAAATCATATAACTTTCCCCCGTAGTAAAATGTATCATTATTCAAATAAATTATTTTAATTATTTTATTTGGGATCGAACCCTAATCCTCTACAAAAGCGCAGAGCTTTAAATTCGCACCTTAAACCACTGAGCTAACCAGCCTTGCTTCGACGTCTCTCTAACTGGAAGGGCTAATAAATTCAACTTCACGCATGCGCAAATGCCTGAATTTTTGTATACTTAAAGAATTAGCCTACTGTTTAATTATATATGATGTTTTATATTCTAATCAATTTTGCAAATTTAAATCTTAATTCTAGATTTATGTTGGAATCCCGAGTATAAATATTTTACAAAAAGAAAAATCAAATATCTACATTAAACTTTCATTTTAAAATCAACCAAAAATCTATATCCACAATCTAAAATTTTATTATTATTTTAAAAGATTTTGTTGCTGCATTTTAAAAAAATGCCAATAGTATGTTACACGCACTAAAATATATGCGCTGTTTTTTATTATTAAACATATTATTTAAAATTAGTGAATTTCAGAAGAGAATATGGCATAATTCGTTTTCAGAAGTCAGAAATCGTCTATACTTTTTACCGGCAAAATTCATACATTTTTTCAAGTGTATTCTCCAAACCTTCATCTACCATTTAAATATAAGATTCCATATTGCTTGTATTAAACAAAATTAATAACACCTACAAAACATTTTAAAATACTGCAGCATACCTGCATTCATTTTTTAGAAAATAAGTAAATCTTCAAATTCAGTTATTTCAAAAGCAAATTTAAAGTCTAATAATTCACTTCCCATACCAAAAACTTCATATATTTTCAGAGAACGAGATGTAATTCTCACAACTTCGGAGATGGAAATTGAATTTGTTCGTTTCAAAATGAAATTATTTCACTCTGGTGGTAAATAATACATACGGAACTGTAAATGTATTTGAAGGAAAATATTCTTTCCTTCTCCCTCTTTCGTCAATTTCTGCCCAATAACAATAATTGTGTCGAAATATTCTGTAAGTATTTTCGGTCACGTATTATTACGTTAGCATACACTATGAGGACATAGTTCTCAGAATAAATATGTCTAAAAATTCGAAACTTGGGAAAAATTTGAAGTTTTTGAAATAACTAAAAAAAAAAACATAGAATTTCAAATTTGATTAAAAACTAAAAAGTTTTAGGATTATTCTGGGTTTCATAAAAAAAGAGGTTATCCGATATTTTTACATATGTTCATGTATAACGTTTGAATTAATATTCTAATTTCTTTTTTTTTTTTTTTAGTTTTATTAGTAAAATAGTTTTAGAGAACAGCAGTGAGTACGCAGTGAGTAAGTAGTTCGCCTTGATTTCATTCGTCAATGTTATCGTAGATGGACGTAACATGATTAATACCCGGTGTAGCTAAACCCATGCTAATTGGGGCGATGGAGAAATCCGCCCTCTCAAATGTTCGTGAATGTTGTTACACATGGCAAATTTTACAAACTTAGTTGGTAAATTTGTTTAAAACTTCTCTTTTTCTGATAGACTGGGCAAAAGTTACAAATCTCATCGGAAATTTTATTAATCATATTAGAAATTAGAACTATTTTATATTTTAAAACTGTGGTAACATGGCAAAATTATAAAACTAATTAGCAAAATTGATAAAAATTGGCAATAAATTGGTCAAATGTGCTAGTAAATTGGCGAGAATTGTTTAATTTTGCTTCTCGATGAGTTGATAAATACTAAAATTGGATTTGGGAATTTCAGATGAGCAGAATAACAACCAAAACTCTAAATATGAATCACATTTAGTGTCTCATAAAGTGGGCTTTACGACCATAAATACTGGACTACTTATTCTATACATATACTTATTCTATTTTCTACAACGAACACTGACCCCAAAGCTTTCCAGGTTAATATTTTTTCAAATCTTAAAACCTACACCACTGTCCATATATTGACCACAATAAAGCCGTCTATATGGAGAACGGCTTAAAGCGAGGCCCGGTGCAAGAATTTTGCAAGATTCTTTCCTTTCATACTCTTAACATAAGTTGATCTATATTAACAATAAAATAAAATTATTATACTATGATCTATATACTATGCTATCTATATACTATCGATCTATATGCTATCTATATACGATCTATATACTATCTATATACACCTATATACTATGATCCGGGGAGCCAGAGATCGATCCCCTAACTATTAGAAAGGAGTAGCATTTGTGTATGTAATTGTAGGGGTAATTTCTGGAACTACTGAACTAATTTCAAAAGTAATGGTGGCAAATTGATGGTCAAAGTCCTTCTTCCAACGTAGGCTATATTTTATCTCAAGACCACCATCTTTTCTTAACTAAAATCATAAATTTATATTAAAGATTTTCTATTATACCTTCTTCTTTTTATTAAAAAAAGTATTTGTGGCCAGGTGTAAAACCTCTCTAGGCACGAAGCCCTCTGCGGCCGCACCTGTCGCAAATCCCAAATGACGGCAAGTAGGAAAAAGAAGTATGGTCGTAATGACATGAGAAAAGAAACTTTTTTCTCGGAACAGCAACAGGGACAATATGCAAATGAAATTTTCTTTTTCAGACTACACAACACTTTTGCATCGTTACAACTTTATGTTACGATGTTTCAGAGTAACCTAGACGCATAAATTGGAAATGAGGTCGGAATCTATTTTCCGATCTTGAGACCAACACAGACGGTATAGAAAGTACACTGCAGAAAATAGCTAATACCATTTTTTAAGTGTTTTGAATATTAATTTGCTCATTTAAAAATATCTTCTTGCATACAAATAAGTATTAATCCCAAATGCTCCCCATACCAATGCTTTGTGATTTTCATGTCCTTGAAAATCTGTTTAAAAAATAATTTTGACATTTATATACAACCACTAGCAACGAATAGGTCATAATTATTTTTCTTTTAAAATATCTTGCTCAAGTATAGCAGAAAAATGTGTGTTCTTTCGTTTCACATACGGTTGCAGAGCATTGTCACTGAATAAGTCGCCCACCAACCTCGTCAGTTGATCGGTTAAATATTATCGCAATAGCATCATTTTCTATTAAAGGATTTTGCTGATTTCTTCGTAGAAGTCATACACTATTTAAAACTTGTGATCTGCTTATACTCAGTCTTCTTTAACTAATAGCAATGAATGATCAACTTCAAAAACTAGAGAAAATTTATTTTCAAAACTTTCTAACAAATTTGGAAAGTGCTCATGAATTTGGTTTCCCTGTCTTTATATTTGCCTTTTCCCTATCTGACACAGAAAAAAACAGCATTATCTTTATATAAAATACGTAATACATCACTCATTAGGATATATATGTTACAAAATTTTTTTTCCCGTAAAGTAGTCATTTATTTTTAATAACACTTTTAAGTAATTTATTTCATATCAATAAAAATTAATGTTTTTTTTTTTCTATTGAACTCATTGAGAACTTGTTATATGCACATAAAATAATATTTTTGGAGACAAATATAAAATAGTTTTTAGTTTTCATGTGCTATCTTAATACAATTTGTGTTTCGTCATTGCATATATAGCACTTTGTTCTGATTTGTCGATATGACATTATGACGACTGGTTTTTTAATAGAGTGAAATACATTTAATACAAAACTCATTGAACTTAAGTTTTGTGTGTGTGTGTAAGTGTTAAGTGATTCGTAAAAATAAACTAATGTCACCTAAATTTTCGATGTCATCAAATTTCATTTCGATTTCCTGTTAAACTGCTAATAAATTTTATGCAGTAGGATTATATTTTACTATGTTCTAAAGAGTGTAACATCATTAACTGTAACTCATTTGTAATGAAGTTGTATAAATGTTTGTATAAATGAGTGTAGCCCATTTATAAAAGTGAACTTCGTTCACTTTTATAAATGGATTTGATCTGAACGAGTTCGTTTGAAAAATGTTGATTTTGAACGTGAACTTGAATCAATTTTGAAAAAATCCCTGTCGGCTGGGCCTATAGGCGGAGGTAGATTTCGAAGAGTGCTCATTTCAACAAAAAAAATATATGATTATAGATAAACCCAGTTTAATAACTTCATTTGGCCGTTTATGAAAAATTTTTAATTTCATTTTTCTGCAAAAACTGGTTTTATCAGAATCATCTTAAGAAAAATACATCTCAAATGCCCATTTTGACAACATATTTTGAAACAGATTCTGAATTTATTAAAAAATCGACCAAAACAGTACATTATACAGTTCCTAAATAACAAAAAACTGTCAGTTGAATGCATTTGAGGAAAAAATTGAATTTAAAAATGAGTCATAAAATAACCGATTTGTTGTTTGAATACATCCTTAATTCTTTAATCATCATTGCTTCGAAAAATTTTGTGCGAAATACTCACTTTGACAGCATTTTTAAAAATATATTCTATCTTTATCAAAAAACTGGCCAATGCGTCACAGTATATAGTTCCTAAATAAGAGGATATGTAAATTGGATGCGTTTGAGAGCGAAAATGGATTTTAAAACGAGTCATAAAAAACGCAATTTGCTATGTGAAAACTTCCTTAAATTTTCAAGTCACGAAGACTTCGGGAAATTATGTTCAAAATACCCTTTTTGGTAGCCTTTTTCAAAATATATTCTGTCTTTATCAAAAAACTGATCAATGCATCACATTATATAGTTCCTAAATAAGAGGATCTGTAAATTGGATGCGTTTGAGAACAAAAATGGATTTAAAAACGAATCAGAAAAAAACGCAATTTCTTATTTGAATACTTCCTTCAATTTTCAGTCCCGATGACTTTCGGAAATTCTGTTCAAAATACCCTTTTTGGTAGCTTTTTTTGAAATATATTCTGTCTTTATCAGAAAATTGACCAATGCGTCACTTTATACAGCTTCTAAATAAGAGGATCTACCATTTGGATGCGTTTAAAATCAAAAATGAATTTAAAAATGAGCCAGAATATAAGCAGTTTGGATTTGAGGTTTTTTCTCCAACTCCTATTTTTGTTTAATTTCTTTTTGCTATACGAATTGGTCCTATGAAAAACTTGTCAATATAAAAGCTGTAGATATTTTTAAGAAGATGTAAAATAAATTTAATCAGATTTGATATCTTAAAAATTGACGGAGTTATGGATTTTTCTCTTTTTTCAGCGCCCTTTTTCTTTTTGTTTTTAATTTTTTTCATCGGTAAAAGTTGGTCCTATCAAAAACTTGAAAATACAAAAGTTTTAGATAATTTTAAGAACATTTACAAAAAAATTAGTTGGACTTGATATCTTGAAAATTTACGGAGTTATGAATTTTTTTCTCTCAAAATTCCTGTTTTTTTCGCCCCTTGAGTCCACTTCTAAATTTATCAAAAATCTTTCATATATATACTTTTGGCCCATTTTTAAAAAGTAATATAAACTTTAAACCGATCCGATATCTACTTTAATTAAGAAGTTATGGCGCTTTTTCGGTTTTCACAAAAACGCCCCCTATTCCGACCCTCTTGGTCCGATTTTGCCCATTAACGAATTTAGCCAAGATTTCATCCCCTTTGATTTTATGTACCAATTTGGTGGAGATTGGTGAAGAATTATAGAAGTTATCGTGTCCATAAAAAAGTGATATATATATATATATATAGATAGATAGATAGATAGATATATAAACTGGTGCGATTGCAAAATAGGTAGTATTTCTTACGAAATCTACCTAATATATATATATATAAACTGGTGCGATTGCAATAGGTAGTATTTCTTACGAAATCTACCTAATAGATAGATAGATAGATATATAAACTGGTGCGATTGCAATAAGTAGTATTTCTTACGAAATCTACCTAAAAAAGAACGTGAGTTTGAATTCGTTCGTTATTTTTGTGAGCGTGCCCAACACTGCTCTGTATAATAGAAAGCAGATAGTATTTACAGGAACACACAAAAGATTTAGGATACAATACCGTATCCGAAAGATGTGAGATTCATTGTCTTAATTGACATTTCACATGAAATTTTTCGTGTTAAACAATTTTTGTTCGTGGTAAAATAAAATATGTATATTAAACTGCTTATTATACTATCCAGATAGCTATATCATTTTCTGTTAACCGATATTTAATGTTAAGCGTTTTCGGGTTAATCATATTTCACTGTATTATATGTATTTCACTGTACAATGTACATATACCATAAAATTTCTTGTTGGCTGATTTTGGTTAATATTTTTTAAATTATCATACCTCGATTTGCCATTGTTTGTTTTTTAAATAGAACTGAAAGCGAACATAAATATTTGATATCAAAAAGTCCTTCTGGAAGTAAAATGTGTGGAATCCAATTGTAATAGATTTCCAGCTTTTGTCAGTATTGAATTTGAATAATTTCTAAAAATTATTCAGCTCTAGCAAAGCTTCATTTTTTGCAACCTACTTTTGTCGCCAAATTTGGCATTATTTATCATAACATCACCAATCGTGGCTGTAAATTGTCGCTTTGGGTTATGACGATGTCATTTTTAGCATATGTTGCAAAAATGGTTATAGCAATTGAAATAAATTCTTGAGAAATTACATTTTGTGAAGCTCATAAATAAAATTTGGATTATGGAAATATCAGCAGCCCTAAAGTTTCAAACTTCTATACCTCAGTTACTTTTTAATATAGGGCAAAAGGAAATACTAGGGAATCCTTTGATTAAAGACGAACTCTTAAGTTTAAAAATATTTTATTTCAGTTTTTTGTACATTGTTTTTAAGCTGAAATATTTAAGTGGAAGCCATTTTAAAACAGGATTACTCATGAACATGGCCATCAAACTCTGTCGCAATCATGGAAAATCTTGCACCCACGCACAGTCATATTCATATTAGTTCAGAAATACGATGTTATCACATGATAAAGTAATCGAATGTAAATATAAAAATTTCAAGCAGTGAAATTACGCTCTAAATTATTAAGTATTTAATATGTGAATTATCACTCGCTTACTAGGCGTAAAACCAACATGGTGAAAAATGTCCAACGGTTCTACGCTTTGTAAGCAAATGATAATTCACATGTTAAATATTTAATAATTTCAAACGTAATTTTACAGCTGGAAATTTAAATATATGTTCACCGATGCTGAGTTTGTTTGCGTCTCATGTTATGCCTCAAGATTGTGTGCTCATGAAGACTTCCATCTTGTGCTGCAGAGCAGCCTTACCAACGTATAAGAGTGAAAAATGCTATCAACATCGTCTTTGTAGCTTAAATGGTAGAGCACTTGGAACGCTATTCCAAAGGTTCCGGCTTCGATCCCCAACTTGGATATTTTTCAATATGCTGGTTCTACGCTTATTAAGCAAGTGATAATTCACATATTAAATATTCATCTAAATATAGATTTCAACTGAGAGCTGTTTTGGGAACTGAAGTTCATGTTCAATAAAATTATGCCAAACATTTTCGGAATAAATTCCCTCTGAATGATTGCAATAGGTTTCTTTTTACTTTTTGCATAGTAAGATTCTTGGAAACTACTAAAAAAAATGATAAAAATTATGCACGAATGCAGGCAACATTGTTTTAAAAGATGTATTGACGAAAATATGTTGAATGTATACCACTTACAAAGTTTAAAGCATTTATCTTACTCCTCGATAAATTTCTAAAATATTCTATATTCTTCGTTTACATATTTTTAAATATTATTATCTGAAAAATGAGAATGTTCTTTGTAAATAAGATGAGTTTCTCACTAAAAAATATGTTCTTATGAAACCAGTCGTATTTAAAACAGCAAATAAAGCCTTTTTATAAAAATGTTTAAAGATAGAAAACCAACGATTATAAATGCACAAATAATAGATGAAAAGGTAGCAAACAGCGTTTAAAATATACTATCGAAATTCTTCATCAGTGCAAAACTCAGCGAGGTAGAAAAGGCAAATCTGAGCAAAGAGACAGAGAGACGCAGATTTATATACCCGCTACCGGAACGATCCCGCCTAAAGAAAAGCAACCAATGAGAAGAAAGCAGCCTTAAAAACTGGGTGGACAAGTAGCGACATCTACCGGAGAACGAACAAAACTTAAACTAAAAAGCGAGGAAAAAAAAACTTTAAATTAAAAATGTCCAAATGTTTGGAAAATACAGATTACTCAATAAGTCATTGTCTAAGGAGTGAGAATTTTTAATGATGTCGTAAGCTTCCCAAAAATTAAGATCAAGAATAGAAGGACACTTATGGATAATGGTATCTGTAGAAAAGTTGAACTTATATTGTGAAGACCAACAATGTTGAGCTGTAGAAGAGACTTTAAGCTCTTGATTTTTGTCATACCTTTTACTCTCCTTTAAACGAAATCTGAGAGCACGTTTAGTCTGATCAATATAAGAAAGACCACATTGGCAGGAAATTTGGTAATTACCCCAGTTATCTAAGCGATCAATGGGGTGCTTAAGATTTGAAAAAACAATTTTATTTACAGGAGAAAAAATAACATTGAAATCGAACCTTTTTCAAATTTTAGCAACTTGCTGACTGAAGCAATCTAAAGCCAAACATTAATAAATAATGAAGAAACATCAAAAGAAACCATCATGAGAAAATATGTAAACTAGATAATTTGCAAGTTTATAAGAAGCCGTACCCATACTGGAGACAATGGGTCTAAAAGGAATGTCAAGATTATGGACATTAGGTAATGCATAAAACCTGGCACAATGTGCAATTGAAGGAATAAGAGACCGCTTTAATTTACCAAGGATAATGTGTGAAGACTTAATGGCAGATTTGACAGTATCAATTTCACTAGAGGAAGGGTCTTTCTGGATACCCACATATGGATAATCATTAATTAATTTATGGGATTTTTCAAAATACGTAAACTTGTCAAGAACAACAATCTGACCACCGGCTTTCCGGGCTTCCAATATTTGTTCAACTCCTCAGTTACTCAGTGATGAACTTAATTATCTAAAAGCTGTTGCTGTTGATCGTAGTTATTCCCCTGATATTATAGATTCAATTCATAGAAACTTGACAAAATCCATCCAATCTGTAAGAAAAAATTTTAATTCGAACTCCAACTCTTTGGTTGTTTTGCCATTTTTCCCCAAAATCAGTCAGCAAGTTACTAAAATTTTAAAAAGGTTCGATTTCAATGTTTTTTTTTCTCTTGTTAATAAATTTGCTTTTTCAAATCTTAAGCACTCCATTGATCGCTTAGATAACTGGGATATTTACTAAATTTCTTGCCAATGTAATCTATTTTATATTGGTCAGACTAAACGTGCTCTCAGATTTCGTTTAAAGGAGCGTAAAAGGTATGTCAAAAATCAAGAGCTTAAAGTCTCTTCTCCTGCTTAACATTGTTGGTCTTCACAACATAAGTTCAACTTTTCTACAGCCACCATTATCCATAAGTGTCCTTCTATTCTTGATCTTAATTTTTGGGAAGCTTACCACATTATTAAAAATTCTCACTCCTCAGTCAATGACTTATCGAGTACTCCTTATTTTCCAAGCATTTGGAAATCTGTAATTTAATTAATCTGTAATTATTAATCTGTTTTTTTTTCTCTCACTTTTTAGTTTTTGTCTTGTTTGTTCTCCGGTAAATGTCGCTACTTTTCCACTCAGTTGTTTAGGCTGCTTTCTTCTCATTGGTTGGTTTTCTTTAGGTGGCATCGTTCCCGTAGCGGGTATATAAGCCTGCGTTTCTTTGTCTCTTTGCTCGGTTTTGCTTTTTCTAGCTGGCTGAGTTTTGCACTGAAAAAGAATCTCGATAGTAGAATCGAAACAGCTGTTTGCTACCTTTTCATATATTTTTGTGCATTTATAACCAGTCGTATTTGTTTATATTTATATAATGACATTATGAATGACAGCACTGTGTTATGTCTACGTTGACCGAATCATTTCTAGTGCAATCTTATTGAAATAGTTTATGTGAATGTTTCAGTTTTCATAGCTATAAACAGAAGTAAGATTCAGTATTATAATTCAATGATTAATAGTCTTCGAGTTATTTTTAACTCGTTAAAAGAAAGGGGACATCCCTACTAACTCTGCCAGAAATCATGATATAATAAAAGGGGCTGGTACCAGTCAATTAGTAATAATGTCTTCTAATTAATGCTAAACTTAATTTTTGCTTAAGGGTTAAGTGATCGATAGAAGTCATAACCAGCTTTAAAATTTCCAATATTAACATCTTATCTGTGTGGCACTATAAATTTTACCTATAGGTAAAAAATAAGAAGTCATTAGTTCAAATAGTTTAGGAGTTTTGAAGGTTTTAATTTTGGAATATCTAATTTTAAATTCCTTTTTAGTTCTTACGAAACGAATAGTTAAAAAAAAACACTCAAAAAGTATTTCAGATTTATGTTTAATATTTTATCGAAATTTGATTTCGAAAAAATATATAAATTGAAATAATTATGGTTAACTATACTTTACTATACCCAGATCACACTTTTATGACTATAGCTCTAGCTGTTTAGAAATTATTGAGGTGACAACGGACTTTAGAGAGTAATCTGTACATATAAAGAGAATTCAGATGATAAAAATGGTAAAGACACAATCATTAACTTGAGTAAATGAGTTGTAAAGCTCCAAATATCAATTTCATTTACTTTCAAATGCTTCCTTATATTTCAAATATTAAAATACTTGGAATACTTATACTTTTTCAAATAACAATTTAACAGATTGTAGAGGACCATTAATTATCTTCAATCGTATGATTAACTTTTTTCATTTTTGCTACATATCATTTTTATTATCTCCTTATAGTATATACAGGGTGCAATATGTTACCTATTGCCGACCTCTAATTTCTCAACCTTGGTAGTAGACATATAGTTCTAAATACAAAAACGTTTCGATGAGGTAAATATCCATGTCATAACATTGTTTAATGTAAAAAATCAATTTTATTAAAAATGCGAAAACTTACTTTTTATACGGATCCCCAGTCCCTAAAGTTGTATTTAGTAAAAGTTTACACATGTCATAACAGATACAACACAGAAAGCTTGACTTCTGTACTACAAAAATTGACATAGTTATTAAATTTCAAAGTTTGAGATTTTTGCACGTAATTTTGTCTTTTATTGAGGGATCAGTTAAGAAATGAATTAAACTACTTGGAGATCGAAACCCAGGTGCAAAGTCTTTTTTACGGGAAACAACCTTTTGTTGATATTGTCAAATCAGTGTATCACCAAAGAAACATAGTAGTCAGCTAAATTTTAAAGATGAAATTACCTTCTTTGGTGATACTCTGTATCGGTGATATCGGCTAAAGGTGGTTCCTCTGTAAAAAAGACATTACACTCTGATTCGATCTCTAAGTGCATTAATTTATTTCTTAATTGATCCCTCGATGAAAAACAGAATCGTGTGCAAAAACGTCAAATTATGAAATTTAATAACGCTATCAATTTTTGTAGTACATAAGTCAAACTTTTTGTTATGTATCTGTTATGACATGTGTAAACTTTTACTAAATACAACTTTAGGGAACGGGGAATCGTACAAAAAGTTAGATTTTGTAATTTTTATAAAACTGATTTTTTAAATTAAATAATGCCACAACATGAATATTTACCTCATTTGAAAAGTTTTTGTATGTGGAACTATATGTCTACGATTAACGGTTAAGAATTCAAAATTCGGCGATAGATGGCATATTGCACCCTGTACATTGTAACAATGCAAAATGTTTATAATTTACTAAAATTTCATAGTATAAAGCAAAAGGCGAAGTACTAAATCAAAAAATACTTTTACAAAGCTGAAAGTATTTATCAATCTACGACATAGAACTATTTTACCTCAAATTTGCGGAATTCAAAAGTATTCACATAAATATTGATTTTACTAAAATTTTCTTTACTAAAATGGGAAAAATAAGTTCATGAAAAGAAATCTAAATGAAATATTATCCATTCACTAATGGATTCAGCCAAAGTACGTGTCATCTTGAGGCTATAAATTACCAATTTTCCTTTAAAATATTCACATTTTTATAACTAGGAAAATACGGAAAACGTAAAAGAAAGAATACAAGTCATTATTTATCTATATTAGGAATGTCAAATCATTACATTCTAGCGATATTTTTGTAGTACAGGTATTTCGATATTAGTGAGGTTTCAGTTAGTGCGAAAATTTTTTTTCTAGACAGTTACTCAATTAGTGGAAATAATATTGCTGTATTGCGTGCAGAACGAAAGGGGTGATCGTACTTTTTATTTATAAGATGACTTCGAAGTTTTCGAAATGAAATTTTTAAAAAATGCAGAAAGAACAATAACATTAACAATGTCTAAGACACTTATAGAAATTTTGAATTCCTCAGACAGAATTTTATACCTGTATGTATACCAGTTATCAGTGAAAGATAAACGATGCGAATACACCCAGGATTAGAAAATCGAATTTTGTGTTATAGTAAGATGTTTTTTAAAAAGAACACAAAATTGTGCAATTCGCAATCGTCCAGTTTTTGCTTGAATATACTAAAATATATACAAATATGAAATAATCAAATTCTATTACAATAAGGCTCAAATCAAATAATGTATTTTTTTAATCGATCAAGTGATAAGGCAGCTAATATAAATAAACTAAAAAATTGTATTAACCCCTTGAAGGGCACCGGTATATTATATATATCACATAATTTTAATTCTCTTAAGCCACATTGGTACCGGAATTTTAGTATTAAATTTTGTTTTTTACAATGTACGTGAAAAACAGCTTTTACTTACTATCATATAAATTTGTTCATGAATCCCGGTGTTAATCAAACATTTGAATATTTTAGGAACAGAAATGCTTTGCCCCTCAAGGGGTTAATACAGCAATAAAATTAAAATTGACTTTTCAATGTAACTCGATTGATACTCACAGTCAATTGTGGACTCGATTGTCACTCAAATAATAATTTAACAAATGGTAGAGGAACATTGATTATCTTCAATCATATTATTATACTGATTTTTCTTTTTTGCTGCGTACCATCTTTATTATCTGAACTTCTTAGAATATAATATATTGAAAATATGCAAAATGTTTATAATTTACTTAATTTCATAGTATAAAGAAAAAGGCGTTGTACTAATTGAAAAAATTCTTTCACAAAACACAAAATATTTCATTATTATCTACGACATAGAAATATTTTACCGAAAATTTTCGGAATTCAAAAGTATTCACATAAATGTTTATTTTCCCTAAAACTTTTTTTCACTAAAATGGGAAAAATAAGCTTATGAAAAGAAAACCAAATGAAATATTATCGATTCGCTAATGGATTTAGCCAAAGTACGTGTCATCTTGAGGCTATAAATTACCAATTTTCTTTCAAAATATTCGCATTTTTATAATCAGGAAAATACGGAAAACGTAAAAGAAAAAGTATAAGTCATTATTTAACTATATTAGGAATGTTAAATCATTACATTTTAGTGATATTTTTGTAGTACAGGTGTTTCTTTATTAGTCTGCTTTCAGTTAGTGTGGGATTTTTTTTCTAGACACTTTCTCGATTAGTGGAAGTAATATTGCTGTATTGCGTACCAAACGAAATGGGTGATATTGCTTTTTCCTTATAAGATGACTTCGAAGTTTTCGAAATGAAATTTTCAAAAAATGAGAAAAGAGAAATGGCACTAAAAAATTCTAAGACATTTAAAAAAAAGTAGAATTCCTCATGCAGAATTTAATACCTGTATGTATACCAATTAACAGTGGAAGATAATGCGAATACAACCAGGATTAGAAAATAAAACGTTGTGATATTGCAAGCTGTTTTCCAAAAGAACACAAAACTGCGCAATTGGCAATTGACTAGTTTTCTCTTAAATATACTAAAATATGTACAAATATGAAGCAATCCAATTTTATTGGAATAAGATCCGAATCAAATTATGCATTTTTTTAAATCAACCTAGTGGTAAGGCAGCTAATATAAATAAGGTAAAAAATTGTAAGAATACAGAAATAAAAATAAAATAGACTTTTCAGTGTTACTTGATTGTTATTCACAATCAATTATCAACTCAATTGTCACTCAAATAATGATTTAACAGATGGTAGAGGAACACTGATTATGTTCAATCATATTACTAATTTTATTATTATTATTATTATTTTGCCACGTACCATTTTTATTATCTGAATTCATCGTAGTATACATTTTGTAAATATACAAAATGTTTATAATTTAGTTAATTTCATAGTATAAGGAAAAAGGCGTAGTACTAAATCAAAAACTACTCTTACAAAGCAGAAAATATTTTATCATTATCTACGACGTAGAAATATTTTACCGCAAATTTACGGAATTCAAAAGTATTCACATAAATATTGATTTTCACTGAAACTTTTCTTTACTAAAATGGGAAAAATAAGGTTATGAAAATAAATCCAAATGAAATATTATCAATTCGCTAATGGATTTAGTCAAGTGCGTGTCATCTTGATGCTATAAATTACCAATTTTCCTTTAAAATATTCACAACCAGGAAAATACGGAAAACGTAAAAGAAAGACTATAAGTCATTATTTATCTGGATTAGGATTGTCGAATCATTACATTCTAGTGATATTTCTGTAGTAGAGGAATCTCTTCATTAATGCGGTTTCGGTTAGTGCAGAATTTTTTTTTTCTAGACACTCCCTTGATTAGTGGGAGAAAAATAGCTGTATTGCATAGAAAACGAAATTGGTTATCTTACTTTTCCCCCTCTAAGATGGCTTCGAATATTTAAAAATGAAATTTTCAAAAAATGATCAAAGAAAAATAGCATTAAAAAAATTATAAGACAGTCTTAAAAATTTAGAATGCCCCAGACAGATTTTAATACCTGTACGTATGCCAATATTCAGTAGAATAAGTATGTGGATACACTTAGGATTAGAAAATCAAATGTTGTGTACTGCAAGTTTTTTTTTTTTTTTTTTTTAGAAAAAAACACAAAACTGCAATTGGCAATCGACCCGTTTTCTCTTAAATAAACTATAATATATACAAATATGAAGTAATCAAATTCTATGCACTTTTTTAAATCAACCTAGTGGCAAGGCAGCTAATATAAATAAGTTAAAAAATTGTAATGATACAGAAATAAAATTAAAATTGACTGTTCAATGCATAGGTGCCAACCTGACATTGGTTATCCGTAATACGTGCGTTAATTTGACCCTGGTTTAATGAGTTTCGAACCAGAATTTTTTCAAAGAAATGAAATTAGGTATGTTCCACTAACAATCCTGAAATTAAATAAACAAAGATTCATGAAATATATTTACTGGTTTGAAATGACATTAACCTGGGTCAAACTAATCCAGGTATTACGGAAGATTAGTTGAAAGTTGGCAGCTATGTCAATGTTATTCGATTGTTACTCACAGCCGATTGTCACTCAAATAATAATTTAATAGCTGGTAGAGGAACATTGATTATCTTCAATCATATTATTAAGTTTATTTTTCTTTTTTGCTGCGTACCATCTTTATTATCTGAGCTTCTTATAATACTAGCGAGCTACGCCCGCTAGCTGGGCCACTTTTTCCAAACGAACCTCGATATTAAGCAGTATATAATAAACAAAAAAATTCATTTAATAAGCAAGTCTTGGTGTTCGATTCCTTAAGCACAAAAAAAGTAAATTAAAGAGCTATGGTTGTTATGCGCCCATTATCCCGTTAAAAATATGTGATTTCGCACAGTGGACGCGCTACGCTCCATGGTCGCCATCGTTCCGTTAAAAATATTTGGTTTTGCACGGTTGGCGCTGCGCGCCCATAAGACATTTTCTCGTATTTTTTGGTTCATCAGAAGCAGACTTTCACGCAGATTCTGAATATGTAATCAGTTTTTTTTTCTACTTTAAAAACTGTCTGCATGATGGTTTAAGAAAAAACGCGCAAAAAAATAATTTCATTAATATCACAAACAACATGACTAACAAATAATTTTGGCAGCTTGTTTTCCGTTGTACTAACAGAAATTAGTATTAATTGCGTAAATCTTAGGTTACACAATATTCGTGTATGCTACCAAAAAGAAAAAGTATGAAAATGAGCTACAACGATTAATACTCACATACAGAATAAATATATGAATAGCCTGAATCTGAGATCCTCAAAATATTAATTAGCAACACTATTACCTTTTAGTGAATATATCTTGCTGTGCTTAAATAGTTGTACTTATTATATTAATTAAACCGTGTTTAACATTTTTTACCAATCAGTTATTTTTATCTTATACATTCTTTGACAAAATGACGGGAGAAAAAGGGGTTTTCGGCTGCTTCTTCTTTTAGCCAAAGGGGAAAAGTTCTAGTCGATCACCGCAATGTGGCGCAGTGTTCTGCCTGAGAGCTCCGTTTGAGCTCCGTTTGGGAAATGTGACGTTTTCCGTTCCGATTCCCGACCGGTTTTTAATTCATAACTTTTTTAATTTTGGTCCCACGGTCTCGAAAATGCCCGAAATGACTTTCCCGGAATTTTCGAATTGAAAGACACCTCTCGCGACTTCCAACTCGCCCGCGTTACGAACTGTAATCGGCTTCAAGCAGACAGACAGACAGACAGAGGCGCACGGATTTTATTAGTATAGATAATATATCGAAAATTTTCAAAATGTTTATAATATACTTAATTTCATAGTATAAAGAAACAGATGTAGTA
The DNA here is from genome assembly GCA_964019185.1 of Maratus speculifer. NCBI lineage: Eukaryota > Metazoa > Arthropoda > Arachnida > Araneae > Salticidae > Maratus > Maratus speculifer. Next base: position 158,918,696 of record OZ025294.1, on the reverse strand, counting down.
CTAAATAAAAAAATACTTTTACTAAACAAAAAATGTTTCATCAGTATCTAAGACACAGAAATATTTTACCGAAAATTTGCGGAATTCAAAAATATTCATATAAATATTTATTTTCACTAAAACTTTTCTTTACTAAAATGGGAAAAATAAGCTTATGAAAAGAAATCCAAATGAAATATTGTCGATTTGCTAATGGATTTAGCCAAAAGTACGTGTCATTTTGAGGCTATGTATTACCAATTTTCCTTTAAAATAATCACATTTTTAAAACAAGAAAAATACGAAAAATGTAAAAGAAAGAATATATGTCATTATTTAACTAGATTAGGAATATCAAATCATTACATTCTAGTGATATTTTTGTAGTACTGGTAGTGTGGGATTTTTTTCCAAACACGCCTTCGATTAGTGGGAGTAAAATTGCTGTAGTGCATTCCTGAAGGAATAGGTAATCTTACTTTTTCCCTTTAAGATTGGCTTCAAATTTTTAGAAATGAAATTTTCAAAAAATGAAAAAAAAAATAAATAGCATTAAAATATTCTGAGACATTTTTAACAAAGCAAAATTCCTGCGACAAAATTTAATACCTGTGAGTATACAAGCTATAAGATGAAGTGTGCGAATACACACAGGATTAGGAAATCAAATGTTGTATTTGTAAGATGTTTTCCAAAAAAGAACACAAAACTATCCAATTGGCAATCGACCAGTTTTCGCTTAAATAAACTAAAATATGTACAAATTTCAAGTATTGAAATTCCATTACAATAAGGCATAAATAGTATGATGTATTTTTTAAATCAACCTAGTGGTAAGAAAGCTAACATAAATCAACTGAAAAATTTTAGTAAGGTAGAAATAAAATTTAAATTGACTTTTCAATAATACTTGACTGTTATTTTCTTCTGTTTTCAATAGAAGAAAGCATTAAAATCGAAACTTTTTTCGACATCAGGTTTTCGACAGAACACATTTACACGTTTTAGTTGTAAGACGTTCCAAAATACATATTTATAGAAAATATCTGTCTATGCTTGTGTCGTATTTGTATCATCGAAAAATGTAAGACGTTTTACCTAGAATTAAACTAACTTTTTTGTACAAATTTTTAGCTACGGCCAGCAAGTCCTCTTCGAATTTGAAAATATTTCGTGGCATAGGGGCGCTGTAAAAATTGTAAAAAATTATTATTTATTTATTCTACAGTCTTTGTTTATTTATTTTGCCACAAATCTCCTGAAATAAATTCTTGAAATTTATACATTTTGAAACTTTATCACTAGACATGTTGTTTCATTTTAATTATGACGCATGCTTTGCTAAAAATCACCTACTTTTGAGCATTTCGCATGGAATATTTTTTATTGTTAAAGATATCTTTTTCTAATTCTAAACATTAGATCCCGAGATAATATATGTATACATTCTTTTAAAATTAAAAAAAATGAAAATTTCTACAACTTTAAATTATTAAGTATTAGAAAAGATGAATTTAATATACCATTTTTAGGTGCGTTCGTAATTATGTAAATACAGCATCTATAGTCGTCATTCCGTTTGTCCGCATATAACAACACAAAAACTACCCACCAAATCGTTTGAAATTTAAAATAAATAATTATTAAATAATTTTGTTCAGTCATTTCAAATTTTATGAAAATCGTATGTACAGTTCGATTACAGGGACAATATTTCGTTACATTACTCGTTCAGAGATATTTCGTTACATTACAGTCAATGGGAAAAATAGTTTCAATTGCATTTAATTTTGTTACACTCTTTTGAAAATTGTAGATTTCATATGCATCTATGAATTAGGTATTAAAATAAACATTCTGCACAATCTCTGGTGCAAAGACTATTTATTATTGACTTTCAGGGTCACACAAAAGTATTCAATTGCATAATGGTAAAGAAGAAACATTATTTAATGCATGTTTTAATTTTGTTAAACTATTTCACATTTATTGAAATTATTGTACATTTCTGAGGTTCACTAGAAATTAATTCCTGTATAATAGAACGTAAGGTACCCTGGGGTAATAACGCCAGGCGGGGTAATAACGCCAAGTGCTTATATTTTGCATAATTATGAAATAATCAGGTAAATTACACCCATGTGCTCTGCGCAAAAGGGTTTTGAGTCGTATAAATCGCAAAAAACAGCTTCAAGTTAATTTGCTTCATTTTTAGGTCTTATTGTTTTTACAAGCAACTAAAATTAACGCTTGATCTAAAATTTGCGAGATAAGGTTTTTGATCTGAAGACTATATTTTTATCCAGAAATACTTTGTTTATTACATAAATTTGTAGTGTATTTCATGTACTTTCAAATTGTTGTAGAAGATTTTGGATATCTTCTCGAGATAATTTGTAGTTTAGGATTTACTGCGCAATAAGTATCCCGGGGTAATAACGCCAGGGATTGGCGTTATTACCCCGGTTGATTCCCAACAGTGGCCGAACTATATCCGAAGGGGGTTTATATATTAATATGGGACAGCATTATCATCATTGTTGAAAAGGTAAGATTAAGGGGGGAGGGTGCCCAATACTTAAAAATAATCTCTCTATTTAATTTTTATTATATTATTATTTTTTTTTTTTTTACTGATGTAAAAAATAATTTTTAACTCTTGTAAATAAAACTATATCAAAATGTTTTCGAGATTCAAATTCGAACATCTTCAAAATCAGGTTTCTATTAAATTTCCACTGGATTGTTCAATTGAGTTCGAAATTTTAAGTGTCCGCTTTCTCAGCGTTCGGTTTTTCAAAACTTTATAAATTTAACCTTTAACTGATGTGACAGAAATTCTAATGTATGAATGTGATGCGGTTTATGAGACCACAAAATTGAAAGATGAATAAATGGCGGGAATAACTCATAGGATTGTGTTTTTGTACTAAACTTTTTATACAAGAGTATTATACTTAATATTCACCTATTTAGTCTCTGGTGAGAGTACTAAAATTCCAAATGAAAGAAAATTTCGGTAGTGTTTGCAGTTAAACAGAAAATTACAAGTTAAACTAAAAAATTAAAGAAAAATAGTGGTCTACGAGACCGGTAACATTAGTTAAAGGTTAAAATGCGATCCATGATTAAAAATCATAGAATACTGTTCCTGTGCTAAACTTTTTGTGCAGAATTAATTCTAATTAAATTTAATCTAATCAAATATTTCTAACAATATTACGAGAACTCCAAACGAAAGAGAATTTCAGTTGTAACTATAGTTAAACTGGAAAATACAAGTTAAACGCTTTTTTTTTCAAATCAACAGGATTTGTTTTTGTACAATTCATCTTCAGTTGTAATTCTGAGTCCTGATGCTGAGAAAAAATCCTTTCTTTTATATAAAAATTGTTTTCAAGATCTCCCCAAAAGTTATCGATAGGTTGATAATCAGGATTTATGAGCAGACATTGCAAAACTTCACTATTTTTCTTATAGAACTAAAGTTTTATCGACGATAAAACTTTAGCTGTTTTTATTTTCAAATATTTCAGTTTTATAGAAATCCATATTTTAGGCATTAGAACTTTATTAATTTTGAATTCAACGTAACACGGCAAGGAAGTTGTTATTTAGCTTAAATAGCATTCAATTATAATATCTATTCATACAAATTTTCACTAGATTCTAGAAGTTTGTACTTAAATACATTTGTCATGGAAAGGTACATCTGATGACAATTAAGAGTTAAATGTAAAAATAAAACTACTCTAAAGTTTTCCTTCAACTTTTCCTATAATACATAAAAATAAAGTCAATATTTCATATTGAAATTCAAATTATATGAAAGGCATATGTTTCGGACATGAAAATATTTTACGATTACTTTTAGTAGGATGCCTTTTTAGCTCACAGGCTATCATAGCCTGAGAGCTTATATGCCCGTCCATTCTGTATGTACGTTCGTTCGCACGTTCGTGCGTAACGCGATAACTCATGATAAAAATATCCGATCCACTTGAAATTTTGTATATAGGTATCTCCTGACAGGCGCTTCCCTGATTGGTTTTTGGAGTTCATTCGATATGTATAAGAGATGGAAGGGGGGCTCATGCCCCTCCCCTTAGTTGATATAAATGGGATTTTCATGCAGAATTAAGTTTTTGTTCAAAATTTAGATTAGGATCATTCTGATGAGGCGATTCCGTGACTGTTATTAGGTGTTCATTGAATAAGTAGAAATAGGGGGAACAGGGGTTCTAATCCCCCCCCCCCCTTAATTTATATAAATGGGTTTTTCAAGCAGAATTTTCAGATTTCGTTCAAATCTCTGAATAGTTTTGGAAGTTTAATGGTTAAGTATAAAAGAGGGGGATAACTCCTTTTAAATTATATAAATGCTGAATGGGTTTTTATTAAGAATTATCTCATTTGCTCTGAATTTTGGATATAGATTTTTTATATGATAAAGCATGTCTTTGATAGTATAGGAGGTTCAATGATTAAGTATAAAAAAAGATGAAAGAGGAGAGCTGTTTCCCCTTCTTTATTTTTTTCGAACGGTATTAACCCTTGAAAATATAAGGCTTTAATGTACAATTAATATTTGTAGCCTGTGAGCTCAATGAGATCAGTTTAACTGGGCAGTATTCTTTATTAAAATTGCGAATGAACATGTTCAGATTTTGAATTTTAATTCAAACTATGTCAAGTCAAATAACAGAATTTTATGATGATTTTATTCTTCTGTGTATAAAATATTGCAAAAAATACATACTTTGAAAAATTTGTTTTGACGAGTGAGGTTGCAAAACTTTAAATCGGTGATATTATTGTAGACTGGCAAAATTTTTGAACTAAAAATTCAGCATTTCGTTCAAACTTTTATTGGCATAAAGGACAAGTTTAAATGTAGCGACAATTTTAATGTCAGCTCCTACATTAAAATTGACAGATTGCAAAAACAAATTTAAAATGTGTACACTGTTTCAAGAAGTAACAGTCTCTCGACTGATGCTAAAATTTTATGATTTGAATTATATTTATTTTAATGAGTGTGAGATGTTTCATATTAAAGAAAAAACAGTATTTATTATCTTATAGCAGAGTAAATCAAGGGTTAATTGACACAAATATCGAACACTTACATTTTCATATTCCCTATTAAAATTGCATTACTCCAGTCAAAACTATTACAATTAAGAACCAATTTTTCCTTTGTAGATTGTAAAACTTTTAGGCGGCAATTTAATTATTACAATTTTGAAATTTTTGTTAATATTGTGATAACTTACACCATTCATGGAACGGGGTTATGACAATGTATAGGAATTTATTATCACATGAATGTCTGTGAAATTTTCGCGGTATATTAATATAAACATTAGCGGCTCATGACTGCCTGTTGAAGGTACTGAATATTCTTTTCAGAAGAATTCTTGCTTTCTTTACATTTCTAAACCCTTTACGATCTTTATTTCCAGAATCAAAACTTTGCCACTTCCATTCCTCAAATATTCTACGAATAGATATACCAAAATAAGGATATATATAGATATGGTAATAATGAAATACTTTCATAGTATTATGCCTCAAAATAATATGCAATATCACAAAAATAAGCAAAATAATTCGACACAACACTCCCAAAAAATTTTTCTTCATATCCTGGAAAATCCATTGGCAGCAATATTGCCGGTATATTTCTTTCAATTAGAGGATAGCCGTTTTTGTTCCCTCAATTCCAAAAAATAAACTATCCGTTAACTGAAGAAAGCAAAAGCGGCAGATGCTGGATTCGAACCAGACCAGCCCACCGTTAGGAGACAAACACGCTAGCACGGGGCTATAGCCGTATAGCGGCGAAAGACTTAGAAGTAAATGTGTTCGTTTCAGATGGGTATGGTTTGATAAATTTCTTTTGAAAGCTTTTAATTTTGAAGTTAATATTGGGAAGATTTCGTCTTTAATGAGACTGTGGCTTTGGTTTTTATATTTTAGTTTTCATATAAAATAAAAATATGAGTTTTAAATATATTTACGTAGATTGCTAGGGATAAAATGTGGATGTTACATTTATATTCGATAAGATTTATTTATTTATTTATTTATTTTTATTACTTTTTTGAGTAATATCGATTTTTTCCCATTTAATTTTATGATTAAAATATCTTTTAAATGTATTTATTTAAAATAAATTTTGAATGCGAATATTTATTTATAAACAACTTTGTAAATTCAACTTTATTCAACTTTATAAAAATTTATCCAGTTTTAAAAAATAAATTGTGAGTACATTTGAATGAATAAGAAACGTAATTGTTATTTATTTTTAAATTCAAGAAATTTTTTGTGATCTTAAACTCAATTAGACATCTTCATTTATAGACTTTTTGGTATTTTTATATATATATATATAAATTCGGATTTATTATCAACAAGATAGAACCTGTTGTATAGATGAAAGTTGTGTAAAGAAAATGTTTAAGTAGGATCTATTTCATTGATTTATAATAAATCTACGAAATTAGTTACAATAAAAAATGCAGTTTATATTGGTAAGTCTAACTCTTAATCAAACAATATTTAATCTAAAGTTAAGAAAATACTATTTCTATAAAACACAATTGTAGAAATGGTTAAACTTTAATCGTATATGTAAGCAGTAAAATATAATAAAGATCAATCAGTCATTGTGATACAGTTATCAATGATACAGTTATTCGTATGCTTGGTATTCCAAAAAGAAAAACAGCAAAATTTATTCCAGTTTGATTCAATCATAGACTTTATCCCCGTAAAATCTAAATCCAGTATTATTTTCATCATTCAGAATTTACAGACGCATATCTCATATCCGTATTTTTTTTTTTTTAATGATATTTTAATTTGATCACTTTAAAAGTGCTGATTGTTATTAGGTAGAAACAGATAAACTATTTATATTCTTTTAAGTGTAATCTGAAATAATCTGCATACAACAAATACGACAGACAATATTCCTGTGACGTCACATAAGGTAAAATAGTGATCTTTAAAATCTCAAACTCGAATTATTGCCAAGATTTTCTTTATTTTCTTGTCCTGCTCAGCAAAGAACATTCATCCAATCGAGAAAAACCAAGCTCTGTAACATAAATTACCATTTTTTCGACAAAGACTTTTGAACACATGCGCACTGTATGTCACTGATCTTCTATAAAGACTCTCTAAAAATTGCAAAACATTGCATTTTATCAGCGTGTGATTTCGATTACATTATTTTCAAAAGCGAAATATTTTCAGCTGTGAAGCATTTCAGAGCATTCGGGTGAAAAATCCGCATTTCTACAAAACCTATTCCAGTTTAAAAAATTAAAATACACGAAATTTCGTCATAAACATCTATAGAAAAGTGTACATATGACGTCATTACCGCGGAAACCCAGCAAAAATGCAATGTCATTATTCCAGAAACAAATTGAGTATCTAATGATTCATATGCCTTTATTTGTTTGTTTATAATAGCTACATTTTTTATCGGAAATCAGTCATTTATTTTCTACAAAATTCGGAGAAAAATTTTATACATGGGTTAATAATTTTGCATTCTTTCAGTTATTTGATATGAATAAAGTAAAAGCGGAAAAAATAAGTCACACAATTATTCTTTAAAATACATTTTTGTAAAAAGAAAGTGTTGTATCGTGTGTAAATTAAGTTTGTAATAAACTAAAAATCATTTCATGGACAGTATTTCTGTGACATCGTGATTGGTAAAATGGCAATTTCTATAACGTGGAGGGAAGAATACAGTCCATTTCTTCGAGGATTATTCGCTGGGAATAAATTTTATGCTACTGATATACTTTTAAATGTAAAAAAAAATGTAGTCGTTTAAACGCGATAAGTACAATAAGCAGTGTTTGTATGACATCACAATTGGTAAAATAGCGATTTTTATAGCCTCAAACGGAATGAAAGATTTCCCTGGTCTATTGATAAATAAAGAGGAAGTAAAACCAAAATTCACCTGCTTTTGTAACAGACGATATTTTTTGGCATATCGCACGGATTTTACTTTTAAAAAATTCACTTTTTATGAGAAAATGGCAACAAAAAGATACAGTAATGTCTAGCGTTTTTTCCTTTACTTTTAATAGAAATGGGGTACTTCTGTTGCCACGATTACAAAAATGATATTAAAAACTACAAAAAAATTAATATCTCAAAAATAAATTAAAATACAGTTCTCAAACTAATATATTTACAACAAATAATTTAACCCTTTAGACCCCGCTACACTAATTTTATACGGTCGGCACCACTGTTTTAAAGTGGTCTGGGGCACATTTTAAAATAATTTTTATTTATTGAGTAAAAATTTTGAATTTTTAGCGGTGGTTAACCATATCATTTTTTAACAAAATCACATGATAAAACTTCTCATATATATATATATTTTTTTTTAATTTAAATTTTAAAATTTGTAAAAAAGCAGGGTAATTTAAAATCGTTATAACTCGAAATATTATTTGTAAAATTTGAATTGTTTTTCATTTAAATAAACAGAAATATATGTTTTAATTTTGATTCAGAATTTTGAAAAATGTTAATTTAAATAAAAATTAAAAATTATTAAATTAAAAATTAAAAAAAAATGATGCAATTTTTTTTTTTTTTTTTTTTTTTTTTTTACAAAAAATCATATTTTCAAAAATAAATATATATATATATTATAATTTGCTGAATAAATACTAATGTAAAATAATTAAAAAATACATGTCCCAAGTTTAAACCAATAATCTTTAACGGTTCTTAAATAGGATAAATGTTGAAAAACCCATCAGGAAGAAAAACGCATTTTCACAAGAAGTCGTTTCCATGGCAGCCATTACTTGAAAGCTAGATTTTGAAAACAAACCAAAACGAAATAATTAATATTTTCTGTTTCAATTAAGATAGAAATATGATTTAAATATCCTTTTAAGCAGAATTTGTTTTCTTTTTTTACTACAATATATTTTTTTTTATTATTTTAGAAAATTTGAAAATTGTTGTGTTCCAGGCCCCCTTAAAAAAAGCTTCCTTCAAGTACACAATTTCAAAAATGCCCGGATTAAATAATGCAAATTTTATTTTCCTTTACTACTTGTGCCGAAAACAGTTTTTGCAAGATACGATAATATCACCTCAGCGGCGACAACGGAGTACAATGGATTGAAACTTCATTTTCTTCTCCAATTGAAAATAATTGTCGATTTTCAAGGTAGGCTATACGTATTAATAAAACGTTAACATTACCTTTTGTGTAAAATTATTTGTTGCGTGACAAATTCAAACATGATTAATTTTGAATTACCTTATTACCTTTCTTAAGGGAAATTTTCAGGAGAAATTTATTTCCGAATAATACTGCTTTTTTTTTATTCTTCGTCATTTTAAGAAAAAAGTTAATTTTATCCCGAAACGAAATAGAAATTAATAGTGATTTCTATGATTAGGATTAATTGTCTCACAATGTCACAACTTACCTCAGTTATGCTGTGACAAACAATAAGGGGGATATTTACAACACTTTCATTGATATACTTACAATGATTTTATTTCTTTTAATGTTATGAAGTTAAGAAATGTGCTTCTGCACATAATATTCTGTTCTTGACACAACATTCACAAATTTCGATATATGGAACATCTAGTTCTACGCCGTTTGCTTTTGGATAGTGTCAACTTCGACCACTTCTCGGCAACTAATTGCTTTTCACATAAGACAACGTAAGGGTTTTTTTCAGATGGACACAATACCTTGAAAATAGACGAAATATCTATTTTTTATTATTATTATTGCCTAAGTATAACTACTTCTTTTTAAAATATAATGGTGAAATTTTAAAGATGTATCTTTAACAACAAAGAAGTTATTAAAGATTTTATAATAGAATTTTTTTAATGCCACGCCTTTTCAGCAATCCTGGTTATATTAGTAAGGTACCTTATATGGACAGGGCTCTCAATATGGACACCCCTAATATTTTTAAAGGTAATAATTTTGATCGAGAGATAGCTCAAAATTTTCGCGAAGAAAAGCAGTTGAAAAGATAATTAAGACTTGAAAGTGTAAAAAAGCGCGTTGTTCGCCATTTAGGAAAAAACTTGTTGTTTCGAGATGTGCTGATCTTAATTACTTGTAATCTTAAATTCTTATTAGATATGATAAAATTACATTAAATGTTGAAAAGTGGAGTATTTTAGAAAGCTAATAAAACACATTTTCGATTGCTAGTGCATATTTTGCTTAAAAATATTTTCCTTTTTCATTTGTTACAAGATTTAGTAAAACTACGCCCGGTTCCTAATATGGACAGCTTATGACCACATCGACTACAACTGTAAGAAAGAAGAAAATTCAACGTTGCCAAGCAATAAATTGAAAAGGCATCAAGTGGTAAAATCTTTGTTCAACAAGATGCCATTTGAACAATCTCCCAAAAACCTTCCTCCAAAAAACCCTTGCATAAAAATAAAAATACCCCCCCCCCCCCAGTAGGATATCTGTTGGCAAAATCGTAGGTACCGATGGTATGACTTCCTCAACAAAGGAGAGCTGGTACTGCTGTTTTTGTAGTATTGATGCTTTTTCAAACATGCGGCCATGCATCATATGTGGCAGATATGTTCATGAGGATTATGTGGGACTTACTGCCCATGGTGAAAAAGTTTCTGTTTGTTCATGCTGTCAGGACTGAGTAATAACAGATGTAAATTCGCAGACAGATGCAATAAAGCTAAACATAACCAACAATATTATTTCATAATATTTACTAGTAACTGAGAGGCATGGGTATTCGAAGGGTAAAAACCGAGAATGACCCCCCCCCCCTTTCTAAAATGCATGTTCTGAAGATATTTACTGTTCCCCCTCCTCTTTCGAATACTTTAAGATACATTTTTTTTATTCCCTCTCCTCTAAAATCCCTTAGAAAAGTGGCTTTTCCATACACACTGTGTAGAAAGTGAATAAGGAAATACCTGTCCATAGTAGGGACAGGTAGTTCTTTATATGGACACTTGTAAACATTTTTTGTTTTTATGATTTAAATTAAACCAGAATAACTACAAGGTCTCTAATTTTTATAATGATAGCCAATAGTCCAAGGATAGTGGTCATACATTTTTTGAGTCCTATGACGTGTATACTGGGCTGTAAAAAATTCATTTTTTTTAGGGTGTCCATATAGGGTACAAGTACTATATTAAAAATCTGTAGCTTTTGCTGCATAGTCATTCCACCGCTTTTATAGAAAACGATTACTTAATTAAAATATGCAGCATTCTCATTGGTCAGATAAAAGATATATTATAAAAGCGGTGGTGTGACTATCCAAGTAAAGCTGCAAATTTTTAACAGTGTTAACCCATTAAATCCGACTTTTAAATACTTTAAAAAATGACTTTTTCTTCCATATGTTCTTTATGTAGGTCACTTGGAATATACTGTAAAATTTCAGGATTTTTTTAAACTTTATTTATGTGATTTTGACAAGTTCTGACAAGTTGTGTGTTGACAAGCTTTCTTGCCAATCTTTACAATCAGCACAAAACAAGAATAAAAGAAGAGAAAGCAAAAAAGGCAAAAAAAAAATTGAAAATAATATTAAGTTATTTAATCTAAAATTAAACAAAAGTAAACAATTACAAAGGGTATGAAGTATAACAAGTAAAAAAATCATGTGTTAAACATAGATTATGAAGCACTTCCCAACACTTCATGAAATCTTTAATAAATCTTCGTCATTTAGAAAAATAATGTTGCTGTTTATAATCACGGATGTATTCCAATACTTTTGAACAGCTTTGTATTTTATATGTCAGTTGTTATACTATATGTTATAAAGTGAAAAAATTTAGTTTAGTTTAGAAAATGTCTAGCATGCTGAAATTTCACTTTCAGCAATTCATACTAATCGATGGAAACATACTTGAATACTTTTGTTCATCCTTGTAGTTTACCTTTTACCTTTATTACACGTTAGTATTAAGGTGAAATTTGTTTTAAACTAAAATATTCTTAAAACTACTAAAATCACGTTCCCAGAAATTATCTATCATATGCGTCCATGTATTCAATTCTTTGCGTAGCCCTGTATACCATTTTATCTATATTCTGCAAACATTTCTTACTAAATTGAGCTCCGTTCAGAGTAAAAATGCATAACTTATTCAAAAACCACCTTTAAGTAATTTAAGCTCATATTCAGCAACGTTGGCGACCTCTTATTGGTAGCTCTGTATATCAGCTATAGTATTTATACACATAGTAGTAATATGCATTGATTTAGTGAAACTTAAATGCGCATATCATAATTAAAAGACATTTCATCCATCTACCAGTCATCATCGGATACATGTACAGTACTTCGGAATATACTATTTGAAATCTCTTGTGTGTCCCTGTAAATGCTATGTATTCTGTATTATGCATGACTGTATTGCATAATTCATACTAAGCTTCAGCTATATATATATCAGTTTTATTATATATGAAGTGGTTTATTGTAATTAAGATATGTCGTACACAATTCCCCCCTCCCCTTTGAACATTATGTAATGGAATTCTTTTGTGTGGCTCTGTAAGTGTATAATAGCTATTTTTCACCGCATTTTGTACAGACTTCATATTACATAAGTACATCTCGTAAATGCATATAAATTTTAATATGTTTGACAGGGTGTAACATCATTAAAATTGATTTGAAACGATTTTTTCCTATAGGCCGTAATGTAAGAATGATCTTTTGCGTACCCTTGTAAATAAAAGAATCATGGTAGAAACTTTATTTTCAATAGGGTTCGTGGTAGGGTAAATGTCAGTAACATTTAAAAATTTCATGGCGATCCGAGTGTATTTACGAGATTTAGAGCACGGCCAGACGGCCAGACAAATCGATTAGATAAGCACTTTTCAACTTTTTAAACACTTTTCAACTTTGCTAAAAAAAGACAATGGGTAGACATAATGTTTAAACAAATGAAATACAAGCGTGCAAATAATTTTATTTTCTATATGGCCAAAAGTCATGGTATGATTTTTACCGTACCTTTACCGAAACAAAATGGTTTTTCTTCTATAAATGCTAACTTTTTCCTAATTCAAATAGAGCTTTAAAATTATTTTTTACTCATTTTTCATGAAGCATTAACTTTTTTTGTACATAGATTTAACATTCAAATTTACAGTCTTTTATTTATTTTTATTTAAATTATGGCTTTGTTTAATTTCCTTGATTTTTTACTGTACATGAGAGATAAAAATTCATATTATATGTAAAATCCCTTACATCTAAAATTCCATGCAAAGTTTTATGAAATATTCTAAGAAATGCGGAAAATAATTTTTAGGCAGATATATCTAATTGTAAATAAAGAATAATGCCCAGTTAAACTTTAAAATTATTTTTTACTCATTTTTCATGAAGCATTAACTTTTTTTGTACATAGATTTAACATTCAAATTTACAGTCTTTTATTTATTTTTATTTAAATTATGGCTTTGTTTAATTTCCTTGATTTTTTACTGTACATGAGAGATAAAAATTCATATTATATGTAAAATCCCTTACATTTAAAATTCCATGCAAAGTTTTATGAAATATTCTAAGAAATGCGGAAAATAATTTTTAGGCAGATATATCTAATTGTAAATAAAGAATAATGCCCAGTTAAACTGATGGCATTGAGCTCACAGGCTACAAATATACACCTAATTGTACATTAAAGCCTTATATTTTCAAGGGTTAATTCCGTTCGAAAAAAAATTAAGAAGGGGAAACAGCTCTCCCCTTTCCTATTTTTTTATACATAACCATTGAATCCCCTATACTATCAAAGACATGCTTTATCATATAAAAAATCTATGTCCAAAATTCAGAGCAAATGAGATAATTCTTAATAAAAACCCATTTAACATTTATCTAATTTAAAAGGAGTTATTCCCCTCTTTTATACTTAACCATTAAACTTCCAAAACTATACAGAGATTTGAACAAAATCTGAAAATTCTGCTTGAAAAACCCATTTAAATAAATTAAGGGGGAGGCATTAGAACCCCTGTTCCCCCTATTTATACTTATTCAATGAACACCTAATAACAGTCACGGAATCGCCTCATCAGCATGATCCTAATCTAAATTTTGAACGAAAACTTAATTCTGCATGGAAATCCCATTTATATCAACTAAGGAGAGGGGCATCAGCCCCCCGTTCCCCCTCTTATACATATCGAATGAACTCCAAAAACTAATCAGGGAAGCGCCTTGTCAGGATATACCTAAGTAGATCGGATATTTTTATCATGAGTTATCGCGCTACGCGCGAACGTACGAACGTACATACAGAACGGACGGGCACATAAGCTCTGAGGCTATGATAGCCTGTGAGCTAAAAACTAGTAGAGATTATTTAAAAGTTCAATTTGATTTTTTAAAAATTAAATTTTAGCTAATTACACAATTCTAAAAGATTTTCTAGTGATATTTGCTTTCTATTATTAAATGTAATTGTAGAGATTTTTAAAATGAATTAATAGAGACTTTATTAGTTATAATCAGAAGAGATGTATTACCTGAAGAACATTCTTCTTAACGGAGTCTTGCATACTCACGTCGTAACTTTTCTGGTGTCAGAATGTTGTTTTTCTAATCACGGATTTCTTGAAAACTATCTTAAGACTTGCTTGATGATTATATCTATATAATAAAGGCCAAACGTATCTGTGCGTAACGCGTGCGTCATGTTTTGAATGGCAACACTTTCCGATGAAATTTCGGTTTTGCAATTTTCGCTATTGTAAATTTTTAAACTTCTAGACATTGCACGTTTTCAATCTTTATACCATCGTTTAGAGAAAAAAAAATGCACTTTTAAATGCTGTTTGTTAGAAAACTGTATCTCAATTTGTTTTTGAGATATTAATTTTTTTGTAGTTTTTGGTTCAATTTCTCTAATGGTGGCAACTTGAGTATCGCATTTATGTGAGAAAAACAGAAAAAATAGCCATAGAGTAAAAAAGAAAAAAAATAGAGATGCAGTTTAGTGGCTGGAGGTGACGCCAAAAATGTAACTCTAAAATTCGCTGCATTGCATCAAATACAACGACGTGCTTTCACAAAAAAGAAAAACTTTTAGCGATGCAATTTTAATTCATAATACAATGAAATGCTATTTTATAATGCTAAAATGTATTCAGATCTTTATCATTTAGAGAAAAAATGATGTTAAAAAATTCGGTCTCTATTCCATGTGATTGTTTTGTTTGGGTCGAATGAGAGACTTATATTGGAAGAATAACGCCCATCAAACCGTTTTAATCGCATACTGCACCTCCATCTATCTCTTTTCTCCATGGAAAATAACAGATCACTGTATGTTTTAGTTGTCATTTTTTTCATAGCAACTGAAAAAAATAGCAATTAAAAACATGTTATGTCAATATACTGTTGACTATAAAACCCGGTGAATGTTGTTGGTTTTATTTCGTTTTTATCTATGAATTTAGTGGCTTTTAGTTCGTTGTAAACTTACTTTACAAAAGATACATCAATTAACCTTTACAAAAATGTATTTTAAAGAATATCTGGGTGTCATATTTTCTTAGTTGTTTTTAAAAACTGATATTGCAATTTTATTCTTTGGCGAAATCTTTGGCCAATAACTGCTATCTTGCGTCTAATACGCAGGGCCGTAGTGAACAATAGGGAGGGCTCAAGAGAATGTAGGGGGGGCTCATAGTTTTTTTTTCTCTCTCTCTGACCCAGAAAGATAAATTAGTGCATATTCATATTGTAACTACTCTGTTTCTTATTAAACTGTTAAAATAACATCATTTTATGCTTAGAAAAGTATATGATGATGAATTTTTGAGTGTATAATAGGTGCAAAATAGCCCATCATGTTAGCTTCATATGTACAAATAGGATAAGGGAGTGTTGAAATACTTATTTTAGATACAATTTAGTAACTCTGCAAAACTGTGAAAAGGTTTCAAAACTAAATTAGATTTTTAAACAATATTTCATTTGAATTTTCGGAACAGAAATTCATTGAGTGACCTTGGAATCTTTTCCAGGGGGAGCTCAGAATATTTTAGGGGGGAGGGGGCTGAGCCGCCCGTAGCACCCCCTTAGCTACGGCCTCGCTAATACGGAAGTACCGATAATTTTTACAGCTGTATATGATTACATAAATAATATGTTTCATATAAAATTGCCATTTGGAATTAGTTGGCAGTTTAAAAAGCCTATTACGCAGAAAAAATTTATTAGACTTTCCAGTTTTAAATTTTAAAAAAGTTTTTCACCTTTACTTTGTGACCCGGGAACCCCGGGTTCGGTGTACTAGTAGCCTTTAATGATGAGTTATTCACACGAATAAAGAAGATTAATTGGGATATTTGAGATTTTTAATAGAATAATTAGATTTGAGATTTTTTTAACATCTTTTAGAATCAAAGCATTTCGTTCTAACAAATCACGCAGTCAGATCTGCTGAATAAAGAATACAATCTAAAAAGATGAATTACAGATGAGTAAATGCAAAAAATATAGATGAAAAAACATATTAGGAATTTAAAAATACAGATGAATTAGAAATAGTAAGAAATAATAATGAATTAAAGTCAAAAATAGTCTCGTTTTGTCAGGATCAAATGTTCGGTGCTGCCATCTATCGTCTTTATTCAGTACTAAAACTCTAGTGCCATTTTCTCAAGACTTAACAGTAATACCATCACAGATATTACAGAATAGCTCAATAATTGAAAAAAATAGCTTAAAATTTACAGAGTCTTCCTTAATGCTTCCATTAATGATAAAAATTAAATATCGGATTGGAATGAGACTTTCAGCGTTTTTGATTGAATAAATGAATTGCGAATTTTTACTTCTATGTAAAATAAATTGCTTATTCTAATGTGATACATCACAGCAACATTTTATTTTGCACCTTCTATACACAAATCTTTACAGAAATGTTATGAAATTCTAAAACGAAAAATAAATCAATCTGAATAAAAACTATTAAAACCATTGTAAAATAGTACCTTTTTGTTAAAGTTTAATTTCTTAAATTCTTTTATGTAAATGCAAAATTTTATTTCTTAAAATTTTATTTTTATAAATGCTTTGTATTAATGTTACAACTTAAATCAAACAAATTGTTTAATCATTCATAATCTTTTAAAATGCTTTCAGTATTCCCTGTAGTTTAATGAATTTGAATGCAGTGTTCAAAAAGTACATGTAATCCTTTTAATCAGCTACGAACTCTAAAATAAGTTTAATTTGAAACTTTAAGACTACATAATACATTGTGAGTTTTTGTCCTAATCAGTAATTCAATTAGCCGTGCATTCAAACCAAATGTTTCGTAAGATATTTAATTTCAAAGAGCCTTTGAGATTTGCAATATGAACTTTTAGAGTAAATTGAAATGTTTTCACATTACATACCCATAATAAATACAAAAGTTTATTTAGTTGTGTAGAAACGAGTTCAGAAAATAATATGATTAAGAAGCATTATCTCAATAGTTTTATATATATCCTCAAAAAATTTGAATGAATTAAATGACAGTAAAATGAGGGAGAAAAGTTCGTAATTGCTAAGAACTTTAAATTGCTATTGTTTATTAAAATAATAATAATTAATCATATTAATTACAAAAATTTTAATCACAAGAATAGTTTTATAACCTCCTCAGTCCTGAGATAAATTTTACGTGGCATTAGAAAAACCAGTTTAAAATTATTATAAAACATCTCCAAAGATGCATCGATGAATATATATGAATGCTTCAAATGTGCACACATTTATTTAAAAAGTCTATATGTAACTTTAACCATTTTAAATGCATTTAAATTAACGTATTTTTTAGTGTAGCCTCCAGGCGACATCAGGACTGAGGAGAATAATTGAAATGTTTGGTATATTTCTCGTAATGAATGTAAACCTTCAAAAAGAAGTAAACACTCCCGACTAACTTCTCAAGATATTACTGTAGAAGAAAATCAATGATACTGAAAGATTGGAAATAAAGTTACTTTTAAATATGTATATAAAATTTCCTTAAAAAGCCATTAACATATCAAAATGAACCCTAAATTTATTTTTTTAACAGCAGTACCTAATTCTGAGAACTTAAATGAACTCTACACCTTCCAATTAGACTAAAAACAAATTTTTATGTAATTCGTACGAAGAATTTCAGAAAAATTAATTACAGTGCTAGACAATGATCGATTACGCTGCTATATTCAGAAATGTGTAACGAATTTTTGTAATTCATCTGTCATACATTACTTATGACTCATCCTTTATTCACACACAATAAATTTTAAATTTTACCTTTTACATAATATATAATAAAAAAAATAAAGTTAACATTGTGGCAAAAGTATAGACAATCTGTATATTTACAGAAAAATAACTGCAAATTAAAATCGAGTTGCACTTCCATTGTTTGCAATTAGTACAAAAATGTGATTTTCCATCGAAGAACTAAATGCTGCATCACTTGGGAGTCTATTTTGTACCAAACACGTTAAACAGCAGCTCGATGCTCATTAACAGAAAAATATAGCAAAAATTTGCATAAACCTTACGCGATATGATGTCACAAATGTTTTCGATTGGGCCCAGATCAGGGCTAACGGCCGGCCAGTCGTGATCAGTAGTATTTTCAGAGTTAAACGAAGTTTTTGTTTAGTAAGCAACATGAATCGATGCATTAACTTGCTAAAATCCATAATTTCGAAAAGCTAAAAGTTCTCCAAATGACTAAAAATTGTTCTCCAGCGTATGTATGCAGTCTTGCGTTGTTTGGCAACCATTTAATATCTCCAGAGATACTCGAGAATTAAAGCAAAGTGAGGACCAAATCATTAAAAAGTCAGCTCCTAGTTGTCGACTTAAAAAAATGCCAGGCTCTTTACTCAAGTCGTGCCAATAGTATGCCCACCCGTTTGGGCCATTCAAATTCCATTTTTTTCCGTTAATGAATATCACCGTGTAACATTTGGGTCCATATGACGTATGTTTGCAAATCCATCGCATTCTTGCCAACTTGAAGTGAGATTTCAAAGCTGGTTGTTTTATCATTTTCATATAAATTGATTTACCTCTTTCTTTGATTCATCTAGGTATTATATCCGTCCACATAGAAAGTCCTGACGTACTTTTAATGTGACTAAAAATCATAATTTGTGTAAATGTCAGTTTATGAATCCTTTTGTCAGCTCATTTTCTGGTCACATAAGGTCTTCTAGATTTATATTTTGTTTTGAAGGAGTCGCCCTTAGACTATACTTCATAGACAGACCTATTTGGACGATTCAATGCAGCTGAAATTTTTGCAATAGTCTCCCCTTTCCATTTCAGTTTCCCTACTATTAGCTCATCTAACGGAATATTTCTAGCTCGTGGCATCTTCACTAACTTATGCTATATCGAGGTATACTTAAATACTTCAGACATGTGACATCATAACTTTCAAATATGCGTTTTACTGTGAACAGTTGGCAAAAAAATCAAAAAAGTGTCTAAACTTTTGCAATATGCAATTTTTACTTTTTTCAGTTAAATTAAATATTATCTTATATTATAGCAATTATTTTCATCCTAAAATGTTTAAAATATATTTAAAAATATATAGCCATTTGTAAAACTCAAGGATTCGTATTTTTTATTTAAAGGGTAAGTAACACCAGTGTCTAAACTTTTGCTGAGCACTGTATTTTAAAAAGAGCATATTTTGGGGGCTGTATCCTAGTTGAATTTCGGTACTCGATTGTTGACTGAGAAAGCCATCATCTTCATCAATGCATATTAGAAGACCCTCAAGCAGCCAATGAAAGCTGCTATATTACAAGAATTCATAAGAAGATTCTAAACATCTAGTCATTTCTATCGCAGACGGCCCCTTAAACTATGATTTTGCCATTTTTAAGTATAATTTTATAACTACTTGAAGAATAAATTTGAAGTTATGGAATTCCATAAAGCAAAACTTGCTAAATATAAATCCAACAAAAAATTTGTAGGTTGCAATTTCTAATTTTTTCGATTATTAACTTCAATTCATAATTTATATCATAAAATTATAAAAACTCAAATTCAACATATTTATGTTTGGGAATTTTTGTATTATTATTGCTACAGTAAAAATTAGCACATTAAGAGCATAATTTCTGTAGATAGTAAAAAAAAAATGAAAATGTAATTTAACATTAGAGGCACTAAATTTTGACTGTTTATAATTCAAAATCTTCTCTTTCAAATGACTTACAATTTGATGTCTAGAAATAGTTTATACCGAAGATTTAAAATATTTTGTTAATACTGGATATTGCCCTTGGAAAAAATGAGGTTTGGGTTCATTTTTAATATGTAGGTGGCTAACCAATTCTATATACATCCTTCAAAATTTAAACATCATTTCCAATCGTTCGGTACTAGTTACTTTCTTCTACGATAATTTATACAAGAGTCAGAAGGGGTGTTTAATTTTTTTTTCCACGACTGGACATTATAAGGTGTTAGTTATAACACCACGTTGTCCTATCCCTGATATTTTTCAAAATGTCCAGTATATAGTGTCACAAGCTGGCCAACGAATGTCTTGTCGTTTCTTTTTTTCCGATAACAACGTCAGCAAAAAAAAGCAATCGAACTAACGTCTTTTTCAAATACGTGACAATTTTTTTTCTTCTTGTCCTTATAAATAATCGTTTCTGATTTGTTTCTAATTGAAAGTTTCACTTTTGTGAATAGTAATGTGAAAGATCGTTTTTCAGAGATTATTTCTTAGCTACTGATTTTTAAAAATTATTAATAGAACAGTTTGATGTGACTGAATGGAGATATGGTGCGAATAAATACAAAACTTAAACTGCGATTTGATGTTATAATGACACATTTTACCCCAGGCACATTGGCCCGAGGTTTAAGAGGTCGTTTTCTACATTCATAAGTCTATAAAAGTCAGTAAAATTTCCAATTTATGTATTTTCACGTATAATATTTCTTTAAATAATAGATGACACGTATTATTCCCTTCCATTTTATTCTTTGAAAAAGAGCAAAAACAAATTCAAACATAAGCAACAGTTAAAATTGAAGATACATCATTTATTTAAAAAAAAAACCTTTTTACTACGGTTATGTTTTATTTACTTTCTTATCTATAACTATTGCCATAAAAGTATAGCAAAGGGTGTAATGAAATTAAATAATTACATTTTAACAATCATTTGTCATAATTTAACCTTTAATTTAATATTTCATAGGTAAGATTCAGCTCATTTATGCAACGAACAAGAACAGGAAGTGTCATAAATTCAAATTTATCTTAATTTATGGATATTGAAAAAATAATATTTATCTTCTGCATACCTTTCATTTTTTAATAAAACCAATTACTATCATAAATTATATTTATGTTTCTGTGTTTATTTGGACACCTTAGGAGATTTACAAAAGCAATATTCTACGCTCTGGAAAAGCAAAATAAAATTTCTCTTCTTAGAAATGGCATATTAAGCATACAATAATGCAATTTTCATTTTATATCTTTCAAAGTAAACAGAGAATTATTATAAGAAATATGAACACTTAGTGAGAAATATTTCAAATTTTATTTGGATAAAACATATTAGGAGATATATGAGTATTTTAGTTTGAAACTGAATTTTAGCTACATACTGGCGTGTAATAAAGGCACTAGATAAACCACAAGGCTGAACAAAAGTATTCAAGTATGTTTCCATCTATTAGTATGAATAATTGAAACAGAAATTATCCGTTTGTTGTTATCCGTTTTCCTACTAAACTAAATTTTCCAACTATATAGTGTATACATCAACCAACAGATCAAATATAGAGTTGCTCTAAATTATTTGAATACCTATTTTGCTGTTGACAGTAACACCCTAAATAACGAAGTTTTGTTGAAGATTTTAAGAAGTTTTAGAAAGTATTTCATAATCTTTGCTTGACGCATAATTTTTCTTACTTGTTATACTTTGAAAAAAGAACGAAAACAAATTCAAACATAAACAATAATTAAAATTTTAAATACGTAATCATTTACTATATTTATTTTATTATATTCATTATATTTTGTTAACTTTCTTATCTATAGCTATTACCATAAAAGCAGGGTTCTTGCTGGCTCATTGAACAACACTAGCGATTTGGCGAATAAGAAATAAAAAACAATCGCCAAATGTAAAGAAATGTTAGCAAAATAGATTAGGCGTGAAACATTAAAAAATATATTTTTAATCCCTTATTCAACTTGTCCTATATTCCAAATATTCTAAATTAATCTAATTATTTGTGATTGTTGTTTTAAAAAAATTCTACTTTACTGCTACAAAAAGTATTACAAGTGAGTACAGTCTAAATGCCTCCTAATTCTAAATGTATAAATATTTCAGATATCCTTTTAGTAGTTTAAATAAAAATTAAAACCGGCTATCGTTGATTTAGTGTTGTGAAAACATGCGCTAAAAATTGCGATGAGGTTTCGACTCGATAGAAAAAATTTGATCGGACAATGATCATTTTGTACTACACGTAATAAAAAGTATGGTAAATGGCAAATTTAGCAGCACATTGCAACAAAACGTTTCTTTGTTTGGCGTTTATTGCAAGAAATTCATTATTAATAATGTGCGAGTAGTATTTTTATTGGTACGACGCCCGTATACAGATAGTGATTAATTGACTTTAGATAAATATTTATCGCATTATCATTTCTGTCTTTCGCTAAACTGAATCGTTGTTGAATCACTATCGCTATAAATAGAACAATATAAATGACACAATACAATGGAGCATGTAAAGGGACATCCAATCTTTCAGCAAAGTGGAAAAGAATCTCCTCTATATTGGCTCACACAGACACTCAAAAAAGAGATCAGAAATTGGCGAGCCTGATTGCTCTTTTACTCGCCAAATGGAGTATTTTGTCGTGATTTAGCTCATTGGCGAACGATAGCGAGAACCCTACATAAAAATACAGTGAAATGTGTAATAAAATTAAATAATTATATTTTAACAATCGTTTGTCATAATTTAACTTTTAATTTAATAGTTCATATGTAAGGTTCAGTTCATTTATGCAGTAAACAAGAACAGAAGGCGTCATAAATTCAAATGTATCATAATTTATGGATATTGAAAAATAATATTTATCTTCTGTATATCTTATTTCATTCTTTTAATAAAACCATTTGGTATCATAAATTATCTTTATGTTCTGTGTTTATATGGACACCTTGGGAGATTTGCAAAAGTAATATTATTTGCTCTAGAAAAGCAAAATAAAATTTTTCTCCTTCGAAATGGCATATTAAACACAAAAATGCATTTTTCATTTCATACCTTTCAAAACAAACAGAGAATTATTATAAGAAATATGGACTCGCAGTGTAAAATAATTCAAATTTTATTTGGATGAAACCTATTAGGAGGTATAAATATTCCTAAATTTATTTTTCTACGGTTAACATTTTAATGGATAATAAAGTATTTGGCAGTATGAAATCTTTTCTTTAATATTTCCATATAAAGTAAGATTATTTTCTGAATCAGATGGCTTTAGAACCTTTTAAATCAAGTTTATTGTTTTCTAAAATAGGAAAATGAAATTAAACTAAAAAAGTATATCATAAGGAAATTGAAAGAATTTTCATATGTATTTCAATGCTCTAAATTTAATTTTTTACATGGAAACATAGTAGTTTGTAAACTTTACCAAAGTAACATTTAGAAAAGTAGTTTCGAACTTGCAATTTGATTTTTTTATTCTATCTTTGATTTTTTTTTCTTTTTATCCAAAAGAGGTACCATTGAATTGTTTTACTCTTAATAGATATGTATATTTAATCAAATTATCATCCAAAAGTTCTTTCTAATCCAATTATATATACATTACTTTCCTAAATAGCGAAGTTTTAAAGCTTTCAAGAAGTGTTCGAAAGTGTTTCATAATCTTTGCTTAACGCATAATTTTTCTTAATTGTTATGCTTTGTACATTAAAAAAAATTTTTAACATAAACAATAATTCAAAATTTAGATACATCACTTACCATATTTATCATATTATATTTAATATATCTTGTTAACTTTCTTATCTATAGCTATTGTCATAAAAGTACTGTAAAGTGTATAATGAAATTAAATAATTACATTGTAACAATCGTTTGTCATAATTTAACCTTCAATTTAACAGTTCATAGGTAAACTTCAGTTCATTTATGCAGTGAACGAGAATGGCGAGTATCATAAATTCAAATTTATCATAATTTATGGATATTGGAAAATAATATTTGTCTTCTGTATATCTTTCATTTTTTAATAAAAGCGTTTACGATCATAAATTACATTTATGTGCTGTGTTTACATGGATATCTTGGGAGTTTTGCAAAAGTAATATTCTACGTTCTAGAAAAGTAAAATAAAAATTCTCTCCTTCGAAATGGCATATTAAGCACACAATATTGCAATTTTCAATTGATACCTTTCAAAATAAACAGATAAGTATTATAAGAAATATGAACGCTCAGTGTAAAATAATTCAAATTTTATTTGGATAAAACCTATTAGGAAGTATAAATATATCGAAATTTATGCTTCAACGGTTAGCATTTTAATGGATAATAAAGTATTTGGCAGTATGAAATCTATTCTTTAATATTTACATATAAAGTAGGATGCTTTTCTGAACTAAATGACTTTAGAACATCTTAAATGAAGTTTTATGTTTTCTAAAATATTAAAATGAAATGAAACTCAGAAATTTAAAGAGTTTTTATATATTTATAAAGCTCTGATTTTTTTTTTTTTTTTTTTTTTTACATGGGGATACAGTAATCTGAAAACTTTACGAAGTAACATTTAGAAAAATAGTTTCTATCTTGAATTTTGATATTCTTTTTTTCTTTTTAACCAAAAGAAGTACTACCTTTGCATTGTTTTGTTTTAATTTGTATTTTCGTGATTTCATATACTCTGATTTCATTCACCAGTGCCGAGAGGTTCTGACCTCTCAACTGGTAGATGGCAGGGGCTGGGTTCGAACCCAATCGCGGCCGTCAGCCTAACCATTTGGAGTTTTCGTGGTTTTCTTCGAACCTTGCGTAAATACGGGTTAGATTCCATTAGAAAGACCTCCACGAAAGGCACTCTCCTCCCCAGGGCCTATATCCCTGGAGTAGATAATCGGCCGACACAAAATAAACCAAAGCAATACCTAAACTACCAAACCTACACTGCGATGTCAAGAAACTTGATCGAAAAAAGAAATGATTATGTATCAAACAAACAGACATCCAAATGTGCAGTGCAGCTGACGGTCAGAAGTTAGAACATCTAAAATAAAAATATACTGTTATAACTAGTTTTTTTTTTTTTTTTTTTTTTTTTTTTTTTTGTAAGATCGTTTTGTTATTTAGCAGTGCAGGAAATCATAAAAAATCATATACGCGTTTAAAGCATTCTATTCTTTGCCTTAAAGTCCACAAGCTGATTTTTCGTACTAAATCGATGATGTTTTGCAACTTTTTAAATAACGTTTTCCCAATGTCTCTTTTCGTTTTCGGAATCGGGATGCTAACTGATAAATTTAATACTTCGTATGCAAGGTTATATAAGAATACCATGTACGATTCTCTTTATTAGTGGAAATGTCGGAAGAGGAATTCTCAACTATAGCATGTATTTCTTAACAGAAATATTTTTTTCCATTCATGTACTTTATTGACACAAATCTGTATGTCATATTCAGGAATCAAAAAATTCGGATAAATTTCGAACTGTAGTTCTTTAAAATCATATTTCACAGAATTTTAGTACCATAGAATTCTAGTAAGGGGAAAGCTAGATTTTAACTTTGCATTTTTTACCTTTATTCTAATTCCAGATTTCCCATTCCAATGTTTATTATTATTATTAATATTACTATTTATATTTGATTTTCTACTTTAAATGCATATTACTACATTAATATAATTTAAAGATCGTGGTTTGATGTATAATTATTTTCACTGTTTTTCTAATTCTTATAAAGATGTAAGCATAAGGAAAATTTGTCAATTTTTCAGCTATACCCATCTAATGAAAAAATGGATTAAAATCAATTGTTTGTTTATAATAAAGTTTCATAAATATAAAAATGTTGTATTTTCATCGAAAGCCTCAACTGTGTACATATTTATATTGTATATATATAACTGTAGATAATGCGTAAGTAAGTGAAACAGTGATTAAAATATTTTCTTTTTAGATACATAAACCAATGTAAATTAAAAGAAAAATGCATAAAATGTTTTATTTTGTTATTTCTATTCCAAACCAAAGGTTTTCTTTTTGTACACATTTACTGAAATTACTATACGTGTTGTTTTGTTTAAAAATATTTTAATAACTGAATTACATTGTATTCGAAGAAAATGTCTTGATTCTCACAGTTACAATGAATTAGAAGTATTAATTAATATTTCATACCAGCTGCTACCCTTGACGTTATTCACATAGCATTAAAAAAAGATAAAAGCATTAACTAAGCCAAATGTTTATTAACGATAATTTAAAACATATAATTAACACACATTTTATCCCATTTTACAGGAGGCAATATTGTAGTTCTTATTTATAGGCTAGTTCCATGGGTTTTGTAGTGTAAGTCACATTATCTTATAATTGCTATGCTTGTTTGCCACCGTTATTTTCGAAAAGTCTGCTTGGCCTTATTCAATTAATGAGAATGTGCCGATAAAATAAATCACATTTTTTCGTACTAAAATACTGGTAGCCAAAAATCGTAGCCTGTGACTTACACTACAAGTACGCATGGAAATAGCCTATAGAGGACTTGTCAAAACTCAAATGAAAGACAAATGAAAGGAAAATGTTGTGCCAGATAATATGAACAATCGCAAAAATGAAATGCAACCATTGTAACTCCCCCCATGTTCTACAGAAATCATGCTGTTGGGCATTTCAGAATTCCATATCAAAGAAAGAAAAAGCATGCGCTAAACCTAGAAAATAAAGAAATATCCAATACTTTCAAAATACTTAAAACAATTTCTCGTTGGCCCATTCTTTTGTGCAGCTATGTATATGATCTATATCTTTGTAAATATTCTAAACACAATGCTAAAACTTTGTTTGGTTAGACAAAATATAATGAAGATTAAAATTCACCTTTAGAAATTCCTAATAAGAAACAGAGACGGACTTGAATTATTTTGTACAGCCCTGTATATTACGTACAGATTTTTATATGTGCCGCATATTTAGCTTCATTTTTTTAAGCAAAAACACGATTAAAACTATTGAATTCACATTTCCGGGCATTGCTATTGCACAGGTAATCATTATCCATTTTTTTGTATAGTCCGGAATATGATTTTATTTAAATTCTACAAACATCTCTTATTTTAATAAATGTACGGAACCTGAAAAGTGCATAGCTCAAATTAAAAACATTCATGCTCATTCATCACGTTAATACATTCATGCTCATTTTCAGTAATGCTTCCGAATTCCTTTATGTAATCCCGTGTTTAGTTTATATAATTTAAGCGCACGACATGTTATGGAAAAAATTAGTTAGCTTTAAAATGCATTCAATGGCTAAAAAGGCTCTTAAGCAATCATTCTTAATAGACCATACTTCGAATACAGCTTTGTAAAAGAAATCTTTTATGTGCCCTGTAAATGAACAATAAAAGTGACGCAAACCACACTAAACTGCAAACATACTATAGTTACTGCACACCTACTCATACTATAATTACTACACTTAACATATTCGATAGTAACTACATTCTTGAGCACCTTAACATTGTTTGTAAATTTACTACATTTAAAATTATGTAACACCATTAAAATACACCTCAAATGATTTTTTTTCTCTTAGACCATAATGTAAAGTCTCCAGGTGAGTGCGTCTGTAATTAAGCTATAATTACTACATGCTTTATTTTCAATACCGAAGATGCTGTGTCAAATCGCAATAACTTCTGTTCAACTTCGTGTGAATCCGACTAAATTTACTCGAGTTAGATCACGGACAGATAGACGGCAGACCACAGGCAATCGGCATCCGGCATACAGACAGCTAGAAGTCAAACACTTTTTAACCGTGTTAGAATGTATCAAAAAGTAGGGTCTAGTAAAATCGTGAAAATTGACGAATTTATCTTCGTAAAACGAAAAACAATGTTAAGAAAACTCTACTACAAAACTGTATTTTATGTCGTATTTTTGTAAAAATTGCATATGTATGCTTTTCATAAAATAAAACTTTGTAGAAATTTATTACAAAAAAAATATTTCTGAAATTCATAACATATTTTAACTCTTTGAAATCTAAAAGAAATGTGAATTAAAATCCGGTTGCAAATCACCATTTACAAACATATCTCCAATGCACTACGAGCTCCCGCTCCTTAAAAGAAATATTGGAATGAAGAAATGATATTATTTTCACGTAATCATATTAAATCTTTAGGTTTTAAGCCCCAATATGCATTTTTAACGCTTTCCAATAAAGTTGGAAAGTGTTTATGTTTTCGGTTTGTCTGGTCGTCTATCCGACTGTCCGCGCTCTGACACGCGTAAATATACTCAGATTGCCATGAAATTTTTTGGACGTTATTGTCTTTTAACCCTAGCACGAACCCTATTGAAAATGAAGTTTCTACAATGGTCAGTTTATTTACAGCGACGGTAAAAAACTTTCCATTACATTACAGCCTATGGGGGAAAATCGTTCCAAATGAATGTTAAAGGTGTTACATCCTGTCAAACCTACTTAAATTTATAAGCATCTACGAAGCACTAAAATATGCATTTTGTAAAGCATGCAATGAAAAGAACAGTTATTATTCATTTACAGGGCTAAACAAAAGAATTTTATTACATAATAATAAAGAGGGAGGAATTATTTGCGACATATTTCAATTATGATAAATAATTTCATGTATAATCAAACTGATATACGTCACTGAGGCTTAATAAGAGTTATATCATGCATAATACGAATCTCAGAGCTTTTACAGGGACACACATAAAATATCAAATAGTATATTCTATCTGAAGTACTCTATATTATGGATAATGACTGTTGGATGGATGAAATGCATTTTTCGTTATGATATGCGTTTTTAAGTTTCACTAAATGTATGCATAATATATGGTGTGAATAAATGCTAATAGTTATATGATTTAGACATAGAGGGTTATACAAAAAAATCTGGGAAACGTTACTGAATATGAGTAAAATTTATACTTAATGATGTTTTTAAAGTAAGTTTTGATTTTTTACGTTGATTTGCATTCATTCGATAAAATAATATACAAATTCCCACCAAGAAATCGATACATGATCGCTTTTGTATGATAATTTCTGGAAATGGGATTTAAGTATTTTAAAGAATGCTTTTATTTAAACTAAATTTTACCAAATACTTTCGTGTATTAAAGGTACTAGGTAAACTACAGGGCTGAAAAAAAGTTTTTGAAAATGTTTCCTTCTATTAATATAAATTATTCAAAGAAAATTTCAACCAGTTAAGCGTTTTCTTGATAAACTAAATTTCTCCACTATTTTGTCTATATATCAACCGACAAATCAAAAACATGGCTGTTAAAAAGTATTGGAATACGTATTTGGCTATGAACAGTAATACCATATTTCTCTAGATAACGAAGTTTTGTTAAAAATTTCAGGAAATATTGGAAAATGTTTCATAATCTTTGCTTAACACATGATTTTTCTTAATTGTTTAAAGTAATTTTTATTAATATTTTCTGAATTGAAGAGTTTTGAGAATTAGCACTTGTCAAAAATATTTTTTTTTTCGATTAGTTGAGCTATTTGTTTTACTTTTTAAGAATGATAAAAACTATTTATCATTAATCATTACGTCATTTATGACATAGATAACTTTCCAGTATAAATTATTTACATTTTCTATCCATTTTCTGTTTAACCTTTCTTTTTTAACTTATTTCATTTTAAAATTGAAAATTAAATATTTATGTTAACCATGCGCAGACGATAAACATAATATATATATATTAAATAATAACATTTTATACCATAATTTAATCTCATTTTTTAAAACATCAAAGCACATCTGTTTTATTTTCAATAAATGACCTCATAATCGTCTCCTTATAGCACTTACTCAAAATTCATGCACCTTGTCTTATTAGAAAGGAATGCTTGAAAACTTATGTTTTGTTTCCAATATGACGTCACAATTTTTAATTTATTTGATTTTGTTTTATCCCGGGAAAATCTTTCAATTGAAAATCAATTCCTGAAGAGAATTTATTTTTCCGGGTTTTTATTTCATGGATACGATAATGAAAAACGATTAATACCGATTAATTATTATGAGAAAATAGTCAATTTATTCTGTATGAAAAATAATGAAATTTTGAGTTATTAAAGAAAATATTTTAATAAAATGATAAAAAAATTAACCTATGTTCTTTTCGTGGTATAACCTATCTATATGCAAAGATACATAAATATTAATTCATCGGTTTTAATGACTACTTGATTCAAACTTCCGGATGCACATTCACATCTATAATACTGTAAGGATAAACTAAATATTTTCATCGCACATAAAGCATTACATTTTGAATGCATAATTTTTTAAAGAAATTGTAATAAAAAGTTATTTGTGATAAATAAATTTTACTGTGAGTGAGGCTAATGTGCGTGCATTTAAATTAAACTGTTTAAATCCCTTAACAATTGCATTAAATTGCGGTTTTAAAATTCAGATTGATTATTACCATTATTTTTTTTTAAAGAGATATTCACTTTATTTGATGAAAAGTAAAATGATAACAGAATAAAGACAATTACACTATTTTATAAAACTGGTGAAAATTAAACATTTCTGTGTAAAAGCCGTGAAAATCGCAGCCCGTGAGCATGACGGGTGCCAGAATTAAGGAGTTAAGAAAACTCTTTGTGCATATTAAATAGTTTCAGTAGAAAGTTTATTTCCTTAATATTGTGGTCATTTCTTTAAATTTTATGTTATTTATTACAATTGACCGTAAAAAAAAGTGAAATGAAAAACTTTAAAAAATTGCAATTTATAAAAAAAAAAAAAAAAAAAAAAAAAAAAAAAAAAAAAATCTATCTATTTTGCAATAAAATTCCCTTCAAATATTTTTAAAAGTAACATTCATATTCGACTGAAAATGCATCTGCATAGTTTTTGAAAATTGCAACCTATTCATTCAAAAGCATACTTTTCACTGTAAAGACAAATTCTAAATACTCTAAAAGTGAGTGAGTAATTATTGATCCTGCTGCCTTTTAAAACATAAAATTTCAAAAGTAAAAGAATAAAAGTCGTTTGAAAAGCTTTAAAACAGCCTAAAGATTTTTTTTTTTTTTTTTTTTTTTTTTTGTAAAATAAATTATAAAGAGTTGCGTCTTTCAATATTTTTTTTCCATTTAAAACGACAAGAAGAACAAAAGTTAACTTGACTTACGAACAATATAAACAAAGATACTTTTATCTTTGCGAGTTTTCTGTGAAAGAAAAATTTATATTTCTCGAGGGCTGAATATAAAGCTCTTGAATATTTTATGTATTCATTCCTAAATTTATAGAGCATTACATTTCAAATATTAATTCTAAGCTGAATATCTGCAAGCATACTTAGCACAATAGCATTCATAAAACCTTACCGTTTTATTCGAAAACTTTACTTCTCTAAACATTCATATGTTTGTGAATGTATACTTATTAAATATGTAAAACATATTTTCATAGAAAGATATTTATATCGCTACAAATAATGTGTAGCTTGCAGTAGAATGTATTAGTATATCTGTATTCTAGCTAGGTAATGTTAATAAATGATGAAAGGTAGAGCTGCTGTGCTTTTAATTTTGAAATATTTCAGTTTCATCGAAATTTATATTGCAGACAATAGAACTTTATTAATTTTGAATTTATCTTAACAAGGCCAGGAAGTTCTTATTTAGCTCAAATAGCATTCAATTCCTAATAACTTTCTACACAATTTCTCACTAGATTCTAGAAGTTTATACTTAAATACATTTGTCATAGAGAAGCAAATCTGATGACAATCAAGATTTAAATATAAAAAGAAACTATTTCTCTAAAGTTTTCCTTCAACATTTCCTTCAATACATAAAGATGTAGTCTATATTTCATATCAAAATTCAAATTACATGAAAACTATATGTTTCGGGCATAAAAATATTTTACAATTAATTTCAGTAGGATGTCTTTTTAAATTGCGAATGAAAGTGTTCAGATTTTGAGTTTTAATTCAAACTATATCAACTCTCAAATAACAAAATTTTATGATGCTTCTGTTCGTCCATCGACAAAATATTGAGCAAAATATATATACTTAGACTTTTTTTTTTTTTTTTTTTTTTTTTTTTTTTTTTTACGTGTTAGGTTGAAAAACTTTAGATCAGTGATATAATAGTAGATCGGCAAAAATTTTAAACGCAAAATTCTTAATTTCAATCAAAATTTTACTGATTTAAATGTAATGACAGTTTTAATATCAGCTCCTAAATTAAAGTTGAAAGATCACAAAAACAAATTTAAGTTTGTACATCGTTTCAAGAAGTGACAGTCTTTTGACTGTTTCCAAAATTTTATGCCATGATTTTTTTTTAATGAGTGTGGGATTTTTTCAAATTAAAGAAAAAACAGTATTTGTTACCTTGTAGCAAATATCCAAC
Source organism: Maratus speculifer (assembly GCA_964019185.1). NCBI lineage: Eukaryota > Metazoa > Arthropoda > Arachnida > Araneae > Salticidae > Maratus > Maratus speculifer. Next base: position 158,885,923 of record OZ025294.1, on the reverse strand, counting down.
ATTTTAATTTTCAGAAATTTTCATATCCCCTGTTAAAAACGCATTACTCCAGTCAAAAAATTTTGTAATTAGGAATCACTTTTAGCTTTGTATATTTTTAAATTTTTTTGTAAAATTTAATTTTTACAATTCTGAATATTTTATAAATATTGTGACAACTTACACCATTCATGGGTTCGTTGTGACAATGTATAGATATGGATTGTCATATGAATATCTGTGAAGTTTTGACGAGCAAGTTTAAAGATAAACAGTAGCGGCTTATGACTACCTGTTGGAGGTACTGTATATTCATTTCAGAAGAATTCCTGGGCTCTTTGTAAGCACTTTACGATTATTATTTCCGAAACCTAAATTTTGCCTCTTTTATTAGTCAAATAAAAGAGGAAACTAATAGATGAACTTAAATATTTTAGTAATATGGATCTATTGTAGTGAAATACTTTCATAAAAATGATCTTTAAAGTAATATGCAATATCCCCAAAACAAACAAATCTAGTCTGAAAACAGAAATAAAGACTGAAAAATATGTAAACATATACTTGTATATATACAACCTATATTATTTCTACTCATCTTACAAAGGAGGTAAGTATGTAATAGAACAGGAACATAAAAAACAAGTAAGAAAAATCATGCATTAAGCATAGATTATGAAACACTTTTCAACACTTCCTGAAATCTTTAACAAAAGTTCGTTAAATAGGGAAATATGGTGTTATTGTTCATAGCCGAATCTATATTTCAGTACTTTTGAACAGCCCGGTATTTGATCTGTCTGTTAATATAATATATATGTCTGTCTGTCTAGATAATGGAAAAATTAGTTTAACAAGAAAACTCCTATCTCGTTGAAATTTCTCTTTCGGCAATTCATACTAATTTATGGAAACATACTTCGATACTTTTATTCAGCCCTGTATTTTACCTAATACCTTTTATCACACGCCAATATTTTGCTGAAACTTAATAGAAACAAAATTAATGGAAACAGAAAGTTTAACCATAATAAACGTTTGATAGTTACAAGAAATAATTTAACCCATTGGACTCCGGTGTCTCTCATACTAATTTTATTCGGTAGGAACTAGTTTTTTAAAGCGCTCCGGAACAGGCTTTAATGTAATTTTTATTTATTGAGTTAAAATTTTGAAATTTTTGTGATGGTTAACCGTATTATTTGCAAATAAAATCCCACGATAAAACGTCTCATGTATATTTAAAAAAATTTAATTTTTTTTTTTTTAAAGTGAGGTAATTTAACTTCGTTATAACTCGATATTTAAATTGGAAAAAAAAATAAAAATATGTATTTTTTTTTAATTTGCTGAAATAAAGGTAAAATAATTTAAAAAGACATGCCCCAAATTTGAACATATTTACTTATGGCAGGCCCTTGCTTGAAAGCTAAATTCTGAAAACAAACCCAAACGAAAAAAAATTTCCCTGTTCCAATTAGGATAGAATCATGAATTTGTTATCATATTAAGCAGAAAAAACAAAGTGATTTTACTACAATAAAACTTTTTTAGATTTTGTGTGTGTGTGTGTGTGTGTGTGTGTCGGACCCACTTAAAAGAAGCTTTCTTCAAGTACATAATTTCCAAAATTCTCAGATTAAATAAGGAAAATGTTATTTGTCTTTATTACCAGTGCTAAAAACAAATTTTGCAAGATATGATGATGTCGTCGCAACAGCGAAAACGGGAGTACAGATGATTAAAAGTTCATTTTCTTCTCTAACTGAAAATAATTGTCCATTTTCAAAGTAGGCTATACGTATTGGTAAAACGTTAGAATTACCTTTTATGTTTCTCAAATTTACTACTCATAGTCCAAGAGTCGATTGCACAAAACCCTAAGTCATCGAGGACAAGAAAAAGTCCTTTATTTTAGGGAAGAGTAGTCACAGGAGAATCTGATGATCCATGTCTGCCGGAAGCGAAGTGAAGCATAAGCAAAAATTAATACCACTAGTGGCTCACTCGTAGGTCTATCAATGTGTTTGCGGTACAATCAAAAGTAGAAAACATGGAAAACTGTGTGCACTGTGAAAAAAAGGGGGTCGATCTACTAAAAAAATTTTAGTGATCCTTGCAATTACTAAAATTTTTTGTAATCTTACTCGGTTACAAGAAAATCTGTAAGAATTACTAGAAAAAAAGTTAGCAACGAATAGAGTTGATAATTTTATATTTTTAATAGCTATAACTAAAACTCACTTGGTGTGGCCGTGATAACCTAGTGGTCATAGCACCGAACTCCAGGCTGAAAGGTCCCGGGTTCGATGCTGTACACCACCATATGCACACCGAGTATATGCAGTGTAAGTACTCGTTAAATAAAGGGATTATGAAAATCCTGTCGGAGCAGGTAGCAATGTTTGGTGCTGCCATCTAATGCGGCTTTGCCGAAAATGTTCCACTTCAGAAGTCTGTCTTCTTACCCACTGGATGCAGCTCGAAGGAAGCTCCTGCCCTTCGGGCACACGTAATGGTTGTTAAAAATAATTTTGGAGCTATTACTAAAATTTGCTTGGTGGCTCATACTAAGAAGTTTTAAGTTAGTTATACAAAATTTTTTTTTGTTCTATTTACAAAGGAAATGTTTGTTTCACTTGCAAAAAAAAAATTTGTAATGGTTACTAAAAAATTCTGTGGAATACAAATCTACAAAAAAAATGTTAGTAACCTCTTGATTTTTTTTTTTTTTTTTTTTTTTTTTTTTTTTTTTTTTTTGTCACAGTGTGCAGTAAACATAATGGTAAGTCTACTAGTCAACCACTAGTGTATTCATTTTTGGCTTATGCACCACTTCACTTCCGGAAGACATGGATCCTTAGACTCCCCATGACTACTTTTCCATAATACACTGTAAAAAAAAATTGGGAAAGTTACAAAAATTTTTCTAATAGAATTGTATTCCAAGAACTTTTTATGTAACGGCAACAATAAAAATTCATGTAACAGATACAGATTTGCACTTTGAATCAAACAAATTTTAAGGTTACTAAGAATTTTTTAGGGAAATCGTATTCCAAGAACTTTTTAAGTGACGATAACGAGCATTATAGATAAAATTTTAGTAAAGTTACCAAAATTTTAGTAAATTCTTTTGTAAAGTTACAGATGGTTTTAGTTTTGCTTACAAGTTTTGTAGATTGACATCATTTTCTTGTACAGTGTACACATAAAATTTTAGTAAGCATAAGAGATTTCGGTTAATTTCGATTACTAAGGTTACAGATTTTTTTTACAGTGTATAAAGGGTTTTTTCTTGAGCTCGATGACTTAGGGTTTTGTGCGGTCGGCTCTTGGACTATCATATCTAGATAAAATGCGATAATTAAAATCATCTGTTGCTAGACAAATTCAAACATGGTTAATTTTCAACTGCCTTATTACCTTTCTCATGACAGAATCGGGAGAAATTTACTCCCATACATTATTGTTTTTTATTAAATTCTTCGTCATTTAAAAAAAGAGAAAAAAAAAAGTTAATTTGATCCTGGAACGAAATAGAAATTAGTTGTGATTTCTACAACTAGGGTTAATTGCCTCATAAGACAACTTGCCACACTCATGCTGTGACAAATAATAAGAAAGATAATTAGCATTTTCATTTAATGCACTTGCAATGTATTTTCTTTTTTTTTTAAGGCGTTGGACTTTCCAAATAAGCAAAATATCTGTTTATTATCATTATTATTGCCTTAAAGTAAAACTGCATCTCTTAAAAATGTACAGGTGTGAAATTTCGAAGGTCTATCTTGAATAATAAAGAAGTCAAAAATTTTATGCGCGATGATACAACTTTTAATAAAAAACTGTAGATTTTGCTGCATAGTAACTTCACCGCTTTTATAGAAAACGATTACTTGAGTATAATTTGGAGTATTCTCATAGGTCAGAACCTCAGAACACAGTTTATTATAAGAGCAGTGGAGTATCTCTTAAGGTGAATCGAATAGTATTCGGAAAAATGTTTTTTTTTTTTTTTTTTTTTTTTCCAAACTGCTTTTGGAGAAGGATGCAAAATTACACCTATTTTTTTATTGAAATCCATTCATATTTTCCGGTGCTCCAAGCGTACCAAAAAATTGATTTTTTTTTTTTTATTTATACATATATATGTATACGTATTATTATTATTATTATTATTATTATTATTATTATTATTATTATTATTATTATTATTATCATTATTTAAATTAGTGTTGGCGCGAAATAAAATTTGTTTTTATGTGTATTAGTATTCTTGTTTTATTCAAATCCATCCATATCTTTCGGGGCCCCAAGTTAAAAATTGAAACTTTTAGAAATAATCCGGGAGCCGACCGTCGATTTACCTATGTATCGAGTAAAAGGAACGGACATACATCAAAATGTAGGCCTCAATGTGCACATTAAGAAAATCACTGCCTGCCAGGTCCTATCCTGCCGGAACGCAAGGCAGCCGCACTTTTATGACGTCAATTTTAAGTGTTTACCTATGTATCGAGTACAAGGACCAGACATACATCAAAACGTAGGTCTCAATGTGCACATTAAGAATATAACTGACTGCCACATACATCAAAATGTAGGTTTCAATGTGCACATTAAGAATATCACTAGCTGCCAAGTCCTATTCTGCCGGAACCCGGTGGCAGCCGCGCATTTATGACGTCAATTTTGTGTGCTTACCTGTGTATCGAGTACAAGGACAAGACATATCATCAAAATGTAGGTCTCAATGTGCCCATTAAGAATATAACTGGCTGCCAGGTCCTATCCTGCTGGAACCCGGTGGCAGCCGGGCATATATGACGTCAATTTTGAGTGTTTGCCTATATATCGAGTACAAGGACTGGACATACATAAAAATGTAGGTCTCAATGTGCACATTAAAAATATCACTGGCTGCCACATACATCAAAATGTAGGTCTCAATGTGCACATTAAGAATATCACTGGCTGCCACATACATCAAAATGTAGGTCTCAATGTGCACATTAAGAATATCACCGGCTGCCACATACATCAAAATGTAGGTCTCAATGTGCACATTAAGAATATCACTGGCTGCCAGGTCCTATCCAGCCGGAACCCGGTGGCAGCCGGGAATTTATGACGTCAATTTTGAGTGTTTACCTATGTATCGAATACAAGGCCAAACATACATCAAAATGTAGGTCTCAATGTGCACATTACGAATATAACTGGCTGCCAGGTCCTATCCTGCCGGAACCCGGTGGCAGCCGGGCATTTATGACGTCAATTTTGAGTGTTTGCCTATATATCGAGTACAAGGACCGGACATACATAAAAATGTAGGTCTCAATGTGCACAATAGAATATCACTGGCTGCCACATACATCAAAATGTAGGTCTCAATGTGCACATTAAGAATTTAACTGGCTGCCAGGTCCTATCCTGCCAGAACCCGGTGGCAGTCGCACATTTATGACGTCGATTTTGAGTGCTTGCCTATGTAACGAGTACAAGGACAGGACATACATCAAAATATAGGTCTCAATGTGCACATTAAGAATATCATTGGCTGCCAGGTCCTAGCCTGCCAGAGCCCGGTGGCAGTCGCACATATATGACGTCGATTTTGAGTGCTTGCCTATGTAACGAGTACAAGGACCGGACATACATCAAAATGTAGTTCTCAATGTGCACATTAAGAATATCACTGACTGCCAGGTGCTATCCTGCCGGAAGCCGGTGGCAGCCGCACATATATGACGTCGATTTTGAGTGCTTGCCTATGTAACGAGTACAAGGACCGGACATACATCAAAATGTAGTTCTCAATGTGCACATTAAGAATATCACTGACTGCCAGGTGCTATCCTGCCGGAAGCCGGTGGCAGCCGCACATTTATGACGTCAATTTTGAGTGTTTGCTTATGTACCGAGTACAAGGACAGGACATACATCAAAATATAGGTCTCAATGTGCGCATTAAGAATATCACTGGCTGCCAGGTCCTATCCTGCCGGAACCCGGTGGCAGCCGCACATTTATGACGTCAATTTTGAGTGTTTACCTATGTATCGAATACAAGTCCAAGACATTCATCAAAATGTAGGTCTCAATGTGCACATTAAGAATATAACTGGCTGCCAGGTCCTATCCTGCCGGAACCTGGTGGCAGCAGGGCATTTATGACGTCAATTTTGAGTGTTTTCCTATATATCGAGTACGAGGACCGGACATACATAAAAATATAGGTCTCAATGTGCACAATAAGAATATCACTGGCTGCCACATACATCAAAATGTAGGTCTCAATGTGCACATTAAGAATTTAACTGGCTGCCAGGTCCTATCCTGCCAGAACCCGGTGGCAGTCGCACATTTATGACGTCGATTTTGAGTGCTTGCCTATGTAACGAGTACAAGGACAGGACATACATCAAAATATAGGTCTCAATGTGCACATTAAGAATATCATTGGCTGCCAGGTCCTATCCTGCCGGAACCCGGTGGCAGCCGCACATTTATGACGTCAATTTTTAGTGTTTACTTATGTATCGAGTACAAGGACCGGATATACATCAAAATGTAGGTCTCAATGTGCACATTTAGAATATGACTGACTGCCAGGTGCTATTCTGCCGGAACACGGTGGCAGCCGCACTTTTATGACCTCAATTTTGAGTGTTTGCTTATGTACCGAGTACAAGGACCGGACATACATCAAAATATAGGTCTCAATGTGCGCATTAAGAATATCACTGGCTGCCAGGTCCTATCCTGCCGGAACCCGGTGGCGGCCGCACATTTATGACGTCAATTTTGAGTGTTTACCTATGTATCGAATACAAGGCCAAGACATTCATCAAAATGTAGGTCTCAATGTGCACATTAAGAATATAACTGGCTCCTAGGTCCTATCCTGCCGGAACCTGGTGGCAGCCGGGCATTTATGACGTCAATTTTGAGTGTTTGCCTATATATCGAGTACAAGGACCGGACATACATAAAAATGTAGGTCTCAATGTGCACAATAAGAATATCACTGCCTGCCACATACATCAAAATGTAGGTCTCAATGTGCACATTAAGAATTTAACTGGCTGCCAGGTCCTATCCTGCCAGAACCCGGTGGCAGTCGCACATTTATGACGTCGATTTTGAGTGTTTACTTATGTATAGAGTACAAGGACCGGACATACATCAAAATGTAGGTCTCAATGTGCACATTAAGAATATCACTGACTGCCAGGGGCTATCCTGCCGGAACCCGGTGGCAGCCGCACTTTTATGACGTCAATTTTGAGTGTTTGCCTATATATCGAATACAAGGACCGGACATACATCAAAATGTAGGTCTCAATGTGCACATTAGGAATGTCACTGGCTTTAATTATAATTTTTACTCAAAATGCAAACATATTTTTTTCAAACAGCCAGTAATAATATATACAAAATAGCTATCTTTAATCATATAAATATAGTGCCAAATTGTATTCAACTATTATTTGATAACAGAGTATGCTTCTTAGCTGTTGCTGCCAATAAAAATTAAAAAATATTTAGCAACTAAACAATAAGGCTTTAAATGTTTTTTGAAACAATGAGGGTAAAGTTAGCCAGGTTTACACATCTGGTGTTTTAAAATAATTTATTATGTATATTTCTAGATATTTAATAAAACATCTTAAATCTCAAGTGTCTTTTTTTGGCACTGTATCAACACTGGCTTGTCAGTGGAGGAGATTCAATTTTCTTCATCAGAATCTGAGATATACTCGCTGTTTTCTTCTTCTTCACTTTCATTTTCTTTTTCGTCACTCTTCATCTCATCGTTCAATAAATATCTTCTACAAGTAGGGGTGTTGGACTTCCTTCAAACAAATTCGGTCTGATTCCACCATTATCATCAGAAATCCATTCACAATCAAATATGTCATATAAAGTGCAGTTCTTATTTGTTGCATTTTGCCACATGGAAGTAATATAAATTGTTCTTAAAAGTTTTTGCTTCAGGGATTTCCAGCAAGGTGGCATCAAATTCGAATCTTAATTTTTCACTTTTGAAAAACTGTTCTTTGTTGTCAAATTGTGTCGCGAACTGTTTTTCAAAATTCAACAGGCGAGCTAAATTAATATCACTACAGTTCTTAATGCCATAAACATTACAAGTGAATTCTTGTATTGTTTTCATCATTTCTCTATTTTCAATACTTAGGGGACTATTGAGATTTGCAAACATTAACTGATATTTTTCATTTACTCTTAATATTTGAAATGGTTTTATTTTATCCTTTTTATAAAAACTTGCTGTATAGTCGCATCCAGTATAAGCATGAAAATCAAGCAGTGAATTGCACAGATTATTTCCTAACAATTTAGCTAGATTTGTGCAATTAATACAATTATTTTGAGCTGGCTTTAATTTTAAATTTTAAGATGAAGCAAATTTTAATGATGAGCAAATTTTAAAGATGAGCAAAATTTTAAAATTTTAAAGATGAGCAAATTTTAAGATGTTGAAATTTTAACATGTTACCTAGTAATATGATTAAAACATCGTTATCTGATGCTTTTATCAGAACTTTGGAATTGTTTTTGCATTTATTTAAATGAAACACTATCCTAGAGTCAGCTTCTTCGTGACAGCATTCCAATGCTGTCTCTTCAACTTTTGAAGTTTTCCCATTTTCTGATACATATAAATAACATGTTTTTCCAACAGTTAAATAAACTTTTTTTTCACCTAAAATTGTAGCCACATCATTGCTTTCCCAATATTGACTTAAAAATTCAACCAAAGATTTTTTAAATTTTTTATTTTTCAGGCTTTTCAAAAAATTTATTGGCCTGCTTTGGGAAGGCCCAATAATTGTGTACGGTACATCAATTTCATCCCGATTCTTTCTTTCTATATCTTTTATTGAGGGAGATACGTAATTGTCAAAAATAAGATGAATTTCGTTAGCTTTAGTATTACAAATTTGTTTTAATATAAATTCAGCTACCCTGCCAAAGGTTTGGGGTACTGATGGTTTTAACCTGTGAAGAAAGTAAAATCCATCTATTAATTACACATCAATTTCTAATGGATATTCTGGTTCAACTAAAGCTTTAATTGTGTTTGCCAGAGCAGATTTTGCTGTTTTGTGCATTTCACCTGAGCTTTGGAACAATGCTGGTGGTGCAGGTGCTAATGGAAAAGAAAGGCACATTTCAAGATCAATTTTTCTACCCAAAGCTATTGCTAATAATCTTCCAAAAATATTCATTTCTTTTTTCATTAAAAACTTTTTGCTCCATCAGTATTTCTGAAATATTTTTTAAGGCATTCTGAAGAAAATGTTTGGGTTTTTACTTTGGTAATAGGAGATTCAAATGAATCACCATTGCTATTACAGCTACTTATGAAATTCATTTTTTTGTTTTCACCTATTTTTTCGGCCTCCATGAGAAATTTACAAGTTGAATCACTAACAGACCTTCCAGTAATAATGTTAAAGAAATAATTTTTATCTATATTAAAACCAAACGGGTTTATATTTTCTTTGATTTTCGCAATAATATTATAGATAGATTCTCTATTCTTAGTGATCCTGCTAGATTTTAATTCACGGGCAACATCATCATGGTCTGTAATACATAAATCATCTATAATCTTTGATATTATTTTAATTCTCATACTATGACTCAAAGCCCAACGTTGCCTGGCCGAAATAGAATTAGTGAAATGCGTAATCCCTATTCGTGACCTTGCTGCATTGGCATTATAAGTTTGCTCTAGTGTCAAGTCAACTGGTAATCTTGAAAAGGTTGTATCAGTTCTTTTAATTCCGAATGCACCTCTTTTAAAATCATATAATAATTTTGAATTTGTTTTTTGTAATTTGATTAGATTACAAGAATACAAAAAGATCCATCTTGCATAATTTTACTGATTAAATACAAAAAAACAATTTGTCATGTTGTACAAACAATCTAAATGCAAATTTAAATCATTTGTTCTGATGCTTCTAGAAAATCTGAAGTAAATATTAATCAATTCAATGTATTGCAAATAATATTGTGCTGTTTTCCCATATTCACCGATACGTATTTTTTCAGTAAATGCTTCATATTCCTTTTAGAGATTTTACTGTATAGCTCAAGCTATATGCAACGTTTTCAAATGTTATTTTTTCATCATCAACTAATATGTTAATTAGTGTACTAATATCAATGCCGCGCTTATATACTATTTTCTTTTTACTTACTGCTTCAGAAACTTCAATAATAATAACATCATTATATTCTTTCCAAATTTTTTCTTGCTAGTTTTGAGGAGAATATCTTTCAAAATCTTGTTCTGGTATAAAATCGCCACACTTTTCGAAAAACAATGTCTTATATCGCTGAAATAAAGTAGCAAGAAAATAAACCTTTTGATTTTCAATAATTTTGGTATCTATAATTTCACGCAAAGCTTCAAAAGATTCTTTATGTGCTTGTCGTAACACTTGTCTATTGCTTTCTGGTTTCTTAGTTTGCACAATATTATTAGCTTTACTTTGATAACTAATGAGACACACACCATGGTATGACAGAGTTTTTCTAGCTTTTAATCTTTCGATAAACTCAATGTCATTTAAATTTTCTGCGCATTTAACTATATTTTGGAACATTTCTGAGGAATTACACATTGAAACATACTGTCGACGGTTCTTACCTATTCTTTTCTCAATTTTATTACAAAATATACATATTGTTCTATATTTTGCAGATGTTAATGGAGTATTTGTGTCTTTACTTTGTAAAGAACTTGCAGAAGTTATAGAAACTTTCGAAGGCTGAAAACAAATAAACAAAAGTAATATTTAGCATGTGGCATTGTTAAATATCCCAGTTATATAATAACATTTTTTAACTGAAGCAAATATATTTTTTCGCCGTTAATTTTTTACAAATTTTTCTAAGGCTCGCCACACACTACAGAGACATGCGTCAAAAATCGTGCAACATGACGCAGTCAAACCGGTTTTTTCTTTGTTATCAATGTGAAATTGTCGCATGTCGCACGTTTTTTCGTTCAATGTTTCACTAGTGTGTGGCGTGCCTAACGATTCCAGGCAGCGGATACATTTTCATTCAGTTGGTGTCTTTGTCTTTAAGTAAATCAAGAATTTTTAAGTTATTGATTGTGTGACGATTTTGTTTCAGTTTGAAATTCTAATTAATTAGCAATTTTTAAAGTTAAATTTTTTACTGTCATTTAGATTTTCTGATAATTTAGGATGATTTACATTATAAATAAATTATGTCGTTTGTTCTTTGCACAAAAAAATTAAATGAAAACATTGTATTTTTTATCAGTTTTTAAGCCAAATAAAAATCTTAAAGATATTTTGTACCAATAAACTTTTTTTTTATTAAATTTTCCGTTTTCATATTCTATGCAGTAAATAAAATATATTCTGTTTGTGTTCTATTTTCTAAATTAAAATTAGTTAAAATTTTACCAAAGAGTGCATTTTTGCTTAAATCGCCATTATTCTACATATTTTTTAAGAATAGTATATTTTTAGGCAATAAATTTTAAAGAAATCACACTTCTGGCATTAGCCTAAAGATAACAAACAATACATTTTTTTTTTATCTCAGCACTGTAATAATATTAACACGCAAGTATTTCATAAAAAGGGAAAAATTCTCTATAACCATTTTATTCTTCAAAAAAAAAAATTTTTTTTAAGTAAAAATTGTTTTGTTTTGAAGAAATGTGTTCTGATTTGACCAAAAACAAACCATTTTTGAGGTAAAAATTCCATTTTAAATGAAAAAATTGGCTTTTTTTGTTGCGAGACTTCTTTTTAGCACACGCAGTGACGTCATAAGTACCGAAATCTTGATCCCAAAACTAGAGGGAAATGGGACCCCTCTGGTGTTATGGTATTTCATTAAATGAATTTAAAAAATTACATTAGTTTAAAGAAATATATCTTCCTAGATAAGTTTTCTAAAAATATTTCAAATTCGACAAAAAGATTGGATTGTTTTCGTAAAAATATTTTTTAAATGTCTCTGACAAAATTATTGAAACTTTTATGAGAAATTATTGTAAGAGAGTGGGAGAAAAGAATATATTTATTATATACCTAAAATCTACGTTTTTTAAAAAATATAAACCATTGAATTGTGTATTTTTTTTCCTTCGAATGCTTTATTTTCAGAGTAGAAAAAATTTATAAAAAACTTTTGTATTTCAATTATTTCTGCATATATTGCCGTAAGATTAATTAACAGTAGAATTTTTACATTTAATATTTTGAAACTGCTTACTAAAATTATATCGTTCATTTCATATTCTTACAATATATTTCATGATTCAAATTCTGCACAGCTTCTGGATGATTTTAGTAAAACAATAAATAAATAAATTCAAACTATTTGAAATTAAATTTTATATGTTTCTCATTTTTCCCTCGATGAACTGAGCAGACGATTTGTTTTTAATTTTTTATGCTGTAAAATTTGAATGAGTGTGGCAACAAGAAAGAAATTGATATTGTTCTAAAATTTCTATTATTATGATTATGTATTTGATTAAATTATAGCCAATCAGTTCCCACACATAAAAGTTTTATATAAAAACTATGCGATTATAATATGATTTGTCAAAACGCAAAATGTACACATTGCAATGGATAAAAATGTACACATTGTAACTTACTTTACAGTTGCAAATTAATAAAGATTTAAAATTAGTTACGCAATGATCATTAAAATACCGTAATTTCAGGTGTATAAGCCGTAGATCAAACATTTCTTCTTCGACCCAGAACTTTTTAAGAAAAAAATATAACTAGTTAGATCGCCGTAAATATTTGTCTTCAATCACTAAATAAGATTTCTGGGTCCAAAAAGAATTGTTTGATCCGCGGCTTATACACCCAAAATTACGGTAATGTCTGCAGTGTAAATTTGTTTTATTTTATTTGAAATTGTTTAAAAAAAGTTGTTTTTAATTATTAAACAGCGCATCCGTAAATGTTACAAATAAATTAAATTGTATTTCGTTTTTTTTTTCTTATTAAAATCATGTTAACAATTTTCTTTTCATGTAATCTAATTAAGAATGATGCCTAAATACTTCATTGTAGTATTTTATCGCGTTTCAAAATACTTTTTAAAAAATACAGTTAGAAACAATTCTGCTCTGTTATAACAAAAATATTTCTGTAAAAAAATTTAAAACTTTACAAATTTTGATCTTTGGCAAAAAGAAAAAATCTTCTTTTGATTTAGAAGGATTTTTTCAACAGTCTTTTACATTTCATAAAGTACTTATTATTCCCTTTAAAATCGTTCAACTTTTTTTAAAATAATAACTGAAATTTGTAAATCATAATTCATAATTTGTTTAAAAAATTCATAAAATATCGCTTCTGTTAACCAGCACAATCATTTGATTCCTTTATTAATGGATAATACAGGAATTTTAGTTAATGCCTAATCCACATGATCGTGCGAGCCCGGTCTTAAAGTGATAAAGTTATTTTCGAAAATGCTTATTAAAATAATGACAGGCATTTTAAAATCCCTACATTTTTTTAGAAAAACATACAGCAGCTCTTCTTATACAGATTTAAAGTAAAAAATTTTGGGGCATATAGTTCAATAATTCCGCTTAAAAAAACATTTGCAATTTTTTTAATATTGTTAGTAGAAACATAAATATCATAACGTTTTTTTCCCAAAAATTTTCTCCGAAACTTTTAAGTTATAAAAATGTCCATTGTCAATAAATAATAAATATCAAGCAAAATTTACATGATATATTAATAAAGAAGAAGAAATACTTACATTTTCTTTTTGAAGAATGAACTCAAAATCTTCTCTAAATTTCTTATTAAGTGTCATAAATTTTTTATGACAATCCTTATGATAGCCAGCAATAGATTGAGAATTTGAAAGTTCTATTTCCTTGTATTTAAAATGTCTATATTTCCTAAAATATAACATTTTGTGACATTTTTGAAACGTGTCATTGGTAAAATCAATAACATCGTTTGTTTTTCCGCAAACAAAACACTGTTCCATATTTCCGAAAAAGTTCTTGAAATGAAAAGAACAAATTAGAAAATTTACATCGTCAAGGAATGCTAATAGAGATATAAATAATTGCCATTTCATTTTATAAATATTCAGTAAAAAAAAATATACAGACGATTTTTTAAAAATGATTGTCATAGAAATAGCAATTAGATGAGATCAATGTATTCTAATAATAATTCAGTAATAAGTAATTCAGGCTCAAAATTAATTGGAATTTTAAATTTCAATTCATGGTGTAATTGATAACATAATTTAAAAATATTTTTAAAATATTGCTATTTAAAAAATTAAAAACTAACCAAAAATAAGTTTTAGAAGTAGCGTTATATGTTAGAAAAATAAAAAAAATCACCCTCTTTCTAATTTAATCGGTAAATTTTATGAAACAAAAAGATTAAAAGAAAAATGGTAAAGTAAACAGTCGAAATTAACGTAAAACAAGTCTGTTATCTGATTGCGTCAAGATTAGATCTGGCAGACTAATAAATTCATATTGTATAATTCGATATTTACTTGTACTCGAGATTTAGACAAAGCCTCAAAATTGACAATATAAAAATAGAACTGCCATCCAGTTGCGGCACGATTACACTTGACAGACCAGTGTATTTAAAAGCAAACACTTCGCTTACTTGAAAACAAAAGCTCTATAAAGATAAATAAATAGGGAAGACGTTTTCGAATTTCCCGTTTAAATTTGAATAATTTTAAACGATTTTTTTCGCATAGATTAGTTGAAGTGCACGTCAAATATATTATACCAGAAATATCACTTTAAAATATTCTAATTTAAACAAGAAATTCCAAAACAATCTCCCCGTGGATTAACATTACTAAGCAGACTTTTTTTCAAGTGACTAAAGAATCCCCTTTATGTAACATACATTGGGATGTAAGTAAATGTATTTGAACATGATACATAAATTAACACTGTATATTAGCTATGTAAATGGGAGTCTGCCACATAGTACCGACAGGATTGGACCTCGCAGACCGTGATATTCATAATGTGCACTTCCATACCAACATTTCGATGCATGAGTCCTTGAGCTCGATACATTGGTAGGCACTCTTAAGGAACGTTATAAAAGCCTGCGCAAGGTTCCTACGTGGTTGGACCTGGCAGCCAGTGATATTCTTAATATGCACATTGAGACCTACATTTTCATGTATGTCGGGTCCTTCTACTCGATACATAGGCAAACACTCAAAATTGACGTCATAAAAGTGCGGCTGCCACCGGGTTACGGCAGGATAGGACCTGGCAGCCAGTGATATTCTTAATGTGCACATTGAGACCTACATTTTGATATATGTGGCAGCCAGTGATACTCTTAATGTGCACATTGAGACCTACATTTTGATGCATGTCTTCACCTTTTACTCGATACATAGGTAAGCACACAAAATTGACGTCATAAAAGTGCGGCTGCCACCGGGTTCCGGCAGGATAGGACCTGGCAGACAGTGATATTCTTAATGTGCACATTGAGACCTACATTTTGATGTATGTCCGGTCCTTGTACTCGATACATAGGCAAACTCTCAAATTTGACGTCATAAATGCGCGGCTGCCACCGGGTTCCGGCAGGATAAGACCTGGCTGTCAGTGATATTCTTAATGTGCACATTGAGACCTACATTTTGATGTATGTCGGGTACTTGTACTTGATACATAGGCAGAAACTCAAAATTGACGTCATAAAAGTGTGGCTGCCACCAGGTTGAGACAAGATAGGACCTGGCAGCCAGTGATATTCTTAATGTGCACATTGAAACCTACATTTTGATGTTTGTGGCAGCCAGTGATATTCTTAATGTGCACATTGAAACCTACATTTTGATGTATGTCTGGTCCTTGTACTCGATACATAGGTAAACACTCAAAATTGACGTCATAAAATTGCGACTTCCTTGTGTTCCGGCAGGATAGGACCTGACAGACAGTGATATTCTTAATGTGCACATTGAGACCTACATTTTGATGTATTCCCGGTCCTTTTACTCGATACATAGGTAAATCGACGGTCGGCTCCCGGACTAAAAAGTTTTAATTTTTTTTTTTTCTTGTTTTATTTTTTATTTTAAACTTTTTTAGCTCCTGGTGAGAAAGTTGTGTATTGGGTATACTACATATCTATATAGTTTGCATATTTTTTTTTATAAAAATCCATTTTTTTTTTTCAATGCTTCAAGTATAGTTAAAAAGAGAATTTTTTTAAGAAAGTGCATTAAAAATTTTTAGTTTGCAAAAATTGTTAAATTTAGCAAAGTGTTCAGCAAATAAAAATTAAATTTATAAATAATAATGATTTTTTGATTAAATGATTTTTTCTTATTTTATTTATTTTTTATTTTAAACTTTTTTAGCTCCTGGTGAGAAAGTTATGTATTGGGTATACTACATATCTATATAGTTTGCATAATTTTTTTTATCAAAATCCATTTTTTTTTCAATGCTTCAAGTATAGTTAAAAAGAGAATTTTTTTAAGAAAGTGCATTAAAAATTTTTAGTTTGCAAAAATTGTTAAATTTAGCAAAGTGTTCAGCAAATAAAAATTAAATTTATAAATAATAATGATTTTTTGATTAAATGATTTTTTCTTATTTTATTTATTTATTTATTTTAAATTCTTTTAGATCCTGGTGAGAAAGTTTTGTATTGAGTATACTACATATCTATATAGTTTACATAATTTTTTTATCAAAATCCATTTACATTTTCCAGTGCCCCAAGTGTAGTTAAAAAGTGAATTTATTAATAAAGTGCATTAAAAAATTTTAGTTTGCAAAAATTCTTAAATTTAGCAAAGTGTTCAGTTAATAAAGATTAAATTTATAAATAATTATGATTTTTTAATAAGGTACCCTGGGGTAATAACGCCAAGCGGGGTAATAACGCCAAGTGCTTATATTTTGCATAATTATGAAATAATCAGGTAAATGACACCCATGTGCTCTGCGCAGAACGGTTTTTAGTCATATAAATCGCAAAAAACAGCTTCAAGTTAATTTGTTTCATTTTTAGGTCCTATTGTTTTTACAAGCAACTAAAATTAACGCTTGATCTAAAATTTGCGAGATAAGGTTTTTGATCTGAAGACTGCATTTTTTATCCAGAAATACTTTGTTTATTACATAAATTTGTAGTGTATTTCATGTACTTTCAAATTGTTGTAGAAGATTTTGGATATCTTCTCGAGATAATTTGTAGTTTAGGATTTACTGCGCAATAAGTATCCCGGGGTAATAACGCCAGGGATTGGCGTTATTACCCCGGTTGATTCCCATCAGTGGCCGAACTATATCCGAAGGGGGTTTATAATATTAATATGGGACAGCATTATCATCATTGTTGAAATGGTAAGATTAAGGGGGGGGGGGGGTGCTCAATACTTAAAAATAATATCTCTATTTTATTTTTTATATTATTATTTTTTTTTTTTACTAATGTAAAAAATAATTTTTAACTCCTGTAAATAAAACTATATCAAAATGTTTTCGAGATTCAAATTCGAACATCTTCAAAATCAGGTTTCTATTAAATTTCCACTGGATTGTTAAATTGAGTTCGAAATTTTAACGGTCCGCTTTTCCAGCGTTCGGTTTTTCAAAACTTTATAAATTTAACCTTTAACTGATGTGACAGAAATTGTAACGTATGAATGTGATGCGGTTTGTCAGACCACAAAATTGAAAGATGAATAAAAGGCGGGAATAACTCATAGGATTGTGCTTTTGTACTAAACTTTTTATACAAGTGTATTATACTTAATATTCACCTATTTAGTCTCTGGTGATAGTACTAAAATTCCAATTGAAACAAAATTTCGGTAGTGTTTGCAGTTAAACTGAAAATTACAACTTAAAATAAAAAATTTAAAAAAAAATAGTGGTCTACGAGACCGGTAACATTAGTTAAAGGTTAAAATGCGATCCATGATTAAAAATCATTGAATACTGTTCCTGCGCTAAACTTTTTGTACAGAATTAGTTCTAATTAAATTTAATCTATTCAAATATTTCTAACAATATTACGAGAACTCCAAACGAAAGAGAATTTCAGTTGTAACTATAGTTAAACAGGAATATACAAGTTAAACGCTATTTTTTGAGGGGGGGGAGGGGGTACAGTGTTCAGTCATATTGCTAACAGCAGTTAAAGGTTAATTTTGTTGCTAATATAGAGATAATGATATATAACCATATGAATTATGTATAAAATTGAATACGAGATCTTTTTGGAATAATATTTTTTAATAAAAAATTTTATTCAATTTATTAATAATTTATTAAAGCATGCTCTTTAAAAAGTCGACAATTTAACTCTAGGTTTGGAGAATCCGCATTAATGTGGAGTTATGGGTTAAAAAATATTTACTAGATTACTATAATAGTATCAACCCTTAACTGCTGTTACAAAAATTGTCGCATAACTTACTGTGAGCGGCCAGTCAGACCGCTTAATCTAACGATGAATAAAATGTTAAATTAACTTTTAGAATATTATTTTTGTATTGAACCTTATATACAGGACTATTATAAATAAAATTCAGCTATTCAAAAGTTTCTAGAGATAGTAATAGGACTCCAAATGAAACAAAAAAAATTTCCCGGTATCTACACTTAAACTAAAAATTGTTAAACTCTGAAACTTGAAAAACTCAGCGGTATGTAAGACGCTAACAGCAGTTAAGGCTTAACAAAAATATTTATTTCATATACTCTAGTTATTATAAAACTTCACATGATTAAAATATTAAATTGTGAATGGTTAAAACCATACAATGTTTCTTATAATCATATTTAAGCGGGACTTTTTAAGCAAAGAGAGACACAGGGTGGTATATTCTGTTGAAGCTCCCCCTCACTCCTTTTTCTTTCACTTTCACAAAAAATCAATATTTTCTATCGCATAGAATGCATACATGGGAATATAAATACTGATTCAAATAATCCGTGCAATGTTTCTAATAATTCTATTTAAATGGTCATTTTTAAGCAAAACGTAGCTTAGAATCTCGTATTCTTTTGCCTCCTCCCCCCGCCACCACCACAGCTTTCTTTTTCTTTCAAAGTCACAAAAAAATTGTACATTTTCAATAGCTTAGATTGCAATTTGTCAATTTCTAGAGCTGTAGAGTTTGTATTTTTAGAATTGGGCAATCTACATGCAATTATTCCATCTTATTTCATAGTTTTGTTTGCATGGCGTTATTACCCATATAGGTGGGTATTAACGCCAAATAGCATTGGTAAAGAAAATACGCCATTACATTTTATGAATACATATCTGTTAAATTATTTTATTTTATATAGATAGTCAATGAGTTGCTGTATCAGATCCTATATTTGTTTGAAAAATACAATATAAAACTGAACCGTGAAAATTGGTAGAACCTTAACGTGGCGTTATTACCCCAGGGTACCTTATTACATGAAGCATAAATATAAAAATTAGAGCACAAAATCAGCTTATTTGTATTTTTTGTGTAGAACTTTGTGTCCTTCATCACTTGCACTTCTGTAGAGTTTTTCTATGTAACATAAGAATATTATACATTTAATAATAAACAATAAATATATTTTTCATTTTTTTACAGAGAGTGCATTTTACGCTGTACAACTGTTTCTTTAAATCTTATTTTTACTTATAATTTTTAGTATAAAGTTTGCTTAAAAATCGACTTTCGGCAAATATTTAATTGTTCTCGGGACACAGGAAGAAATACATCGAAATTCAAAATTTTTGTATGCATGCTCCGCGCGAAAAACAATTTAATACGAAAAATATGAAAACAAAACAAAAATAAAATTTCATAAAAATTACAATTTTGAACTAAATTTGGGGCACTTGGAGCACAAAAGATACGAATGGATTTCAATTTTTTAAAAAAGATGTGAACTAACATTACATAAAAGACAACTTTCGCACTCTTCGACAAAAACAATTTAATTTTTTTTAATCTTTAAAAGCCAATTTTTTTCTAATTTTGACACCGGAAAATAAAAAATCGATTTTAATAATAATAATAATAATAATAATAATAATAATAATAATAATAATTTTAAAAAAACATGTAAAGAAGTATTCATAAATCAAACTTTTCCACTCTGAGCCGATCCTATTATCCACATTTTGATTTTTCGATACACCCTTTAACTATCCTAATAAATCTGCAGATTTCTACCAGTCTAAAATTCACTAAACCCAAGGACATAGCAAATTATTCTATTTCGTCCATGGTGGAAAATCAGGATATAATTCAACTGTACCCTTACAGTAACCTAACGATTTTGTTTGTTCAATAAAAGAGGAGAGTTTTTTTTTCTTATGTTACATAAAGCTTTGAATTTATTTTTTACTTTTTACTTTCTTCTATCTTTACAAGAAGAAAGTATTGGATTCATGAAAATTTTCGACTTCCGGTTTTCGACGGATTTATACGTTTTAGAAGGTCCTGAACACGTTTTGACTATTTTTAGAAAATGTCTGTCTGTGAGTCTGTCCGTCTGTCTGTGAGTCTGTCTGTCTGTATGTGACAAAAAATTTGTGGGCGCTCTATCTCAAGAACTAATGCTCGAAATTTAATAAAATTTTATATTCAGTTAGACCTTGATATGAATTAGTGCCTATTGGTTTTTGGTGAAAATTGGCCTGCAGGTGGCGCTGCTATACTACGTTTTTCATGATTTTCAAGATTACTATATCTCAAGAACTAATGTACAGAATTTCACCAAACTTCAGATTCTGTGACCCCTTGATGTACATAGACGCTGATTAAGTTTTGGTGTAAATTGGCCAGCAGGTGGCGCTGCTATGCCACGTTTTTCATGTTTTTCATGATAGCTATATCTCAAAAACTAATGCACAGAATTTCACCAAACTTCAGATCCCGCGATACCTTGAGATACATAGCCGCTGATAAGGTTTTGGTGTGAACTGCCCTATAGGTGGCGCTGCTATGCTACATTTTGCACGATTTTTGCGATTGCTATATCTCAAGAAGTAATGCAGAGAACTTCATCAAATTTTAGATTCTGTTACACTAGAATATATAACATAATTAGACGCTGATTACATTTTGGTATTAACCTTGCAACAGGTGGTGCAGCTATGCTGCATTTTGCACGATTTTTCCGATAGCAAACAACAACCAAATCTCAACAACCAAAGCACAGAATTTCATAAAACTTCAGATTTTGTTACAAAATGTTGTATAACATAATTGCACGATGATTATGTTTTGTTATAAATCCTTCAACTGATCGTGCTGCTGTGCTATAATTTACACGTTTAAAAAAAAAACCAGCTATATCTCAAGAACTAATGCACAGAATTTCATCAAACTTCAGATTCTTTTACATCATAACATAATTAGACTTTTTTTTTTTACATTTTGGCATAAATTGTCCAAGATATGGTGTTGCTGTGCTACGTTTTGCAAATTTTTTCTTATAATTATATCTCAAGAACTAATGGACGAAATTCCATCAAATTTCAGATTCTGTTAGGTCTTGACATCAATAGATGCTTATTAGGTTTTAGTACAAATTACCCAAGATGAGGCACAACTAAGCTCCTTTTCTCAGAATATTAATTAAATTTTGCGTTTTAGGCTTTTCGGATACCAGAATCTCATTAGGCTAGGTCAAATGTTCGAGGAAATTCGATAGTGGGTAACTTTGGGGTCACCACGTTTTTTTTTTTTTTTTTTTTTTTTTTTTTTTTTTTATATATATATATATATATATATATATTAAAATGTACTTATGAGATAGAAGAAAGTTTCGGGATTGACACATCCAACTAGTTTTACATGGTGTATTTAATATTTTTGTGCACGGATTTAACATTCAAATTTGCAGTCTGTTACTTATTTTTGCTTAAATTATGGGTTTTTTAACTCCCTTGATTTTTTACTGCACATATGAGATAAAAATTCATATTGAATGTGATATACTATTCATCCGAAACATCCATGCATAGTTTTGTGTTTTATTCTAAGAAATGTGGTAAACGATTTTGAAGCAGAAATATCTGTTTTTAAAAAACTAGCAGGAAATTTTTTTAAAGGTTAATTTTATTTTTTTTAATTAAGTTTTGGTTAATTACACAATTCTAAAAATTTTTTCAATGACATTTGTTTTTTTTTTATTAAATATAATATCACCACACATATTAAGTATAATTTAAAAATTGTAAAAAAGAGTTTATAAGGTATCGTGTCTTCTTTAATGCTTCCATTATTGATGAAAATTAGATGAGACTTTTAGAGTTTTTGATTGGATAAATGAATTGCAATTTTATATCTCTATGTAAAATAAATTGCTTATTCTAATGTCATATTTCACAGCAATATTTTATTTTGCACCATCTATATAAACAAATATTTAGAGAAATGTTGCGAAATTCTAAAAAGAAAAATAAATCAAGCTAGATGAAAATAATTAAAATCATTTAAAATATTACTTTTTGTTAAAATTTAATTTCTTAAATTATTTTTATAAATGCATTTATTTTTTTTATTTAATTTTTTAAATAATTTGCATTAATGTAACAACTTAAATCAAACAAATTTTAAAATCATCCCTAATTTTTTCAAATGTTTTCAGTATTCGCTGTATTTTATTGAATTTGAATCCAGTGTACAGAAAGAACATGCATAAATATAAATTTTTGAACAAGCTACGAATTCTAATATAAGTTTAATTTGAAACTTTAAGACTGCATAATATTACCCATACGGAAACATAAAAGACAAGATCTAATCAGTAATTCAATTAGCCGTGCATTCAAAGCAAATGTTTCGTAAGATATTTAATTTCAAAGAACCTTTTGAGACTTGCAATATGAACTTTTAGAGTTGATTGAAATGTTTTCATATTACATACCCTTAATAAATTCAAAAGTTTATTTAGTTGTGTGAAAATGAATTCAGAAAATAATATGATTAAGAAGCATTATCCAAATATAGTTTTATATATTCTCAATAAATTTGATTGAATTAAAGCCAATAAAATGAGGGAGAATAGTTCCCAATTGATAAGAAGTTTAAACTTCGGTTGTTAATTTAAATTAAAAATAATTAATTTGATTAATTACAAAAATTTTAATCACAAGAATAGTTTTTTTTATTCAATATCTTTGGTATATTGCTTTGAAAGGAATGTACAGTTGATGAAAAAAAAGTAAGTACCCAATACTAACTCCTCTAAAAATTATCGTAGAAGAAAGTTACTGGTACCGAAAGACTGGAAATAAAGTTTACTTTTAAATGATGCATATAATATTTGCTTAAGGGACCTACATATTAAAACAAACACTAACTTTGTTTGTTTTTCAATAACAGTACCCAATTCTTACACCATAAATTAACTGTACACCCTTCAATTAGCCTAAAAACAAATTTTCATGCAATTCATACGGGAAGTCTTCGAGAAATCATTTTAAAACGAGCATGTTTTAGGGGCTGTATCCAAACTGAAATTCGGTACTCGATTGTTAAACGCGAGAACATCAAGGCATCTTAGGCGACCCTCAAGCAGCCACTGAAGACTGCTATATTTCAGGCTATCATAAGAAGTTTCAAAATATCTCGTCATTTCCATAGCAGACGGCCCCTTACACCATCATATTGCCGTTTTTAGGTGCGTTCGTAATTATGTAAATACCTATTGTTGTCACTCAGTCCGTCCGTCTGTCCGTCTGTCTGTCTGTCCGTCTATCTGTCTGTCTGTCTGTCCGTCCGTCTGTCTGTCTGTCCGCATATAACAACGCAAAAACAATCAAATCGTTTGAAATTTAAAATACATAATTATTACATAATTTTGTCGAGTCATTTCAAATTTTATGAAAATCAGATTGCTAGATCAATTACACGGACAATCAAAAGGATTCCGTTACATTACGGTCAATGGGGTAAAAAGTTTCAAATACATTTTAATCGTTTGAAATGTAAAACGTATAATTATTACATAATTTTGTCAAATCATTTCAAATGTTATGAAAACCGCATGCATAGACCAATTACAGGGACAATCAAAAGTATTCCGTTACATGACGATCAATGGGAAAAAATGTTTCAAATGCATTTTAATGGTGTTACACTCATTTGAACATGATAGAATTCACATGAATCTATGAAGTATGTACTAAAATATATATTCTGTACAATCTGTGATACAAAGAATATTTATTATTAAATTACAGGGCCACACAAATGTATTCCACTAAATAATGTTATACGGGAAAACATTGTTTGAGGCGTGTTTTAATTATATTAAACTACTTCTCATTTTATGAATAAGATATACTTATTCTGAAAATGAAATATAATAATTCTGTAAATTCTGTTAATGAAATATAATAAAAATTACTCCCTGCATGTTTACAGGAACACAAAGATTTCGACCAGTATACTGTATCCAAAATACGCTCTACTATATCAGCAAGATATGAATATTTTAAAACTTCGTTATCATACGAACGCACCTCATTTGCTACGTTCACGTGCAATTTCCAACTTGTTTAAAAAATAATTTGAAAACTGCTTGAAAGCAAATTTTGAAATTTTATATTTCCATAAAGCAGGACTTGCTAAATCTAAATCCATTGAAAAATTTGTAAGAGCAATTCCTAATTTTAGTCGATTATTAATTTTATAATCCATAATTCATGCCATAAAGTTATAAACATTTCAAATTCAACGTTTTTATGCTTGGGTAATTTTGTTTTACTATTGCATCATAAAAAAATAGTCTATTGAGAGTACAATTTCAGGAATTATTAATAAAAATATGAAAATTTCATTAAAAGCCTTCATTCATTTGAAGCACTAAATTTTGAATGTTTATAATTAAAAAACTTCATTTTAATGTCTTCTTATTTGGTGTCTAGACATAGTTTGTTAATTATTTTGCGAATCATACAGACTATATTTTTTCTTCACTAAAAGTAACTAAATGTCCGTATTTTAACATAGTCTTTTAAGACCATTTCAGTAAACCAGATGTACATCTCTTACAAAAATTTTGAAACGTTCGGATGGATATATTTATTTTTCACAAAATAAAATGCGTGAAATTTTCTACGAAATCAGTAAAAACCCGAGTGTTCCGTCGCGGTGTCGTTCGTTTTTAGTTACGCATAGACTCCAAAAATTAAATTACGCAAAAAAGAAAATACCAAGCAACATATGCTTTCAATTCAATATCTTTTCGCAATTTTTTTCATTTAAAAATATAAATTCTGACAAAATGGAATATAAAATCATACAAATTTGAGTTTCATTTAAGGGTAATTTTCAAAACAGATGACATTTTTGAAAACTGAATAATACCACGGGACCAGGTGACGCCAGGTAAGTCAGCTAGTTTTCAAATAGTTCGCAATTTTAAATTTTTTTTTATTATTAATTACCTTGAAAGCACTTGTTACCGACATACAGGCACAAAGACTGTTGCCATCATTTTCCTGTCAATTTTTTTAATGGGTGATAGTTATAAAAATTTTCTTCCGTAAACCAGTTTTCTTTTCGTTAAATAATTATTATACATAACAACCAGGCTGCCCACCCCATATAATACTTTTTAAGGTCATAGATGATATCTGTTATTCCTTTCATTTTTATACTTTGAAAAAAATCAAACAAACAATAATTCATTTATTTAAAAAAAACTTACTAGCACTAGGTTATATTTTTGAATCTTCTAATTTATAGATGTTGCCATAAAAGTATAGTAAAGTGTGTAATGATATTAAATAATTACATTGTAACAAATGTTTGTCATAATTTAACCTTTAATTTAATAGTTCGTAGGTAAGATTCAGCTTATTGATGCAACGAACAAGAACAGGGAGTGCCATAAATTCAAATTTATCTTAATTTAAGAATATTGAAAAATGAAATTTATCTTCTGCATATCTTTCTTTTTTTAATAAAACCATTTACTATCATAAATTATATTTATGTTCTGTGTTTATATGGACACCTTGCACTGTAAAAAAAATCCAGTAACGTTCCTGGGAAAAAATGGGCAGCTGAGTTGCCCATTATTTCCAAGAAACATTTCTTGAAAATGACTGGAAGTTTACTGTGCAACTTAAAAACTTTCCACAGAAATGTCAGTAAGCTTCCTGTGAAATGACAGGAACGTTTCTGTTGACAACGAAACATTACTGATATTTCGCAGAAAGCTTACCTTATTTTCTATGGAACGTTTCAGACGTGTTCAGAAAGCTTTCTGTTATCTTTCAAAAATGTTTCGTATAAATTATGAGCAATTCATCTGCCCATTATTTCTTAGAATTTTTGAATTTCTTTTTACAACAGAGGGACATTTCATACATTACACTTTTTTTTTTTGTATTTTTATTAGATTAGATGAAAGACATATTAATCGATTTTTAAAATTTTAAAATATAATTTTTTTTTCTTTACTTTAGCACATAGTTGAAGCAGTTTATGTTATCAAAAAGTTATCAAAATCTGAAAACATTGCTTTTTTTTTCCATATAACATATAAACACATCTAATAATTAAATTTGCCAAAATGTTATACTTTAATTCGTTCAATTCGTTAATTCGTCTTTTAAAAAATGATATTTAGTATAATATTAATTATGATCTTAATTCTATAATACTATGTAACTACAAATTTTCTTTTTACCCATATTTACAACCATTTTTTAAAGCTCTGTTTTAATTGTAAATTAATTGTAAGCTATTAGCAATAAATCACATAAGAAATTGGATAATTTAAAATTGAGTTTGAATTTTAAAAAATGCTTTTGAAAAAGAATAGCCGTTATTCAACTTGACTTAAATATAAAATATTTCAACTCAAGCAAAATTAAATAAAAAACTACATAAATTTACATTTTTGGCAGCAAAAGTTGAATTTGACAGCTTCAAAAACAACGATAAAAATAAAATCATATGGATATTATCACGTTAAATAATGCTAAATTTTAACATAATATTTTTGTGGAGAGAGATGGCTAGTAAAATATTTATGATTATTAGCATAACAAAGTTATTTTTTAAAATGAAAAAGTAAAAAATAGAAAGAAAGAAAGGTTTTTTTCGACTGTTTTCTTTTAATTACAAGAAAAAAATAGCATAAATATGGATTAACATTAATTTTAAATCTTAGACATGAATCTATAATTCTTAAATAGAAACTCGTTAAAATATAAACAACTTTAAGATACACATTTATAAAAACCATATTTATTCTAAAATTGATATAGCATATAAAAATATTAGTGGATTAAGATAGAATATTATATATCTATATTCACTTACTGTTGCAATTATCCTTTTCTTTTAATAAATAATCCTTTAAATGAGGGAGAAAAACTTTTATGTCCAACAAGAGTGTTCTAGATGACTGATTAATTACTTTTTCATTCAAATTAATCAAGCCATCACAGAATCTCCAGTTAGACCATGGAACAAAGTTAGACTAGAATTAATACACAGTCTTTATAGCAATCAAAACACTAGGCGCTTTTTTTTTGCACGTGCTGTTCGTTGAACGTTCCATAAACACAAACAGGTATGGGGGGTAATCTCACATCACTCTCCCTCAGGGGCAGATACAGAGAATTGTTTTGGGAGGGGCAATTCCGAGATTTTCGTTTGACGAAATCCATGCTTTTTTCGCTATTGTTTGACAAAATTTGCTCTTTTTTTCGGGATACTTTGACAAAATTAGCACTTCTTTTGCAGCCCTTTGATAAAAATCGTGCTTTTTAGAAATCCTACGTCAAAATGTGCGTTTTTTTCCCTCGGCCCTTTGACGAAATTCGCACTTTTTCCACGATCATTTTACAAAATTCGCGCTTTTTCGCAATACTTTAACAAAATTAGCGCTTTTTCAGCAATCTAATGTCAAAGTTCATGGTTTTCAGCAATCCTATATCGAAATTTGCACTTTTTCAGTGTTCTTTGCCTTCCGTTTTTGCAACCTTTTGAAAAAAGCAGCTCTCTTTCCGTGAACCTTTGATGAAATTCGAGCTTTTTACAAGACACTTTGACAAAAATCGCGCCTTTTCAGCGATCATATGTCGAAGTCCTCGCTTTTTACGCGATCCTCTCTCAAAATTCGCATTTTTTTCCGCGACCCTTTGACGAAATTTGCCCTTTTACGCGGTACTTTGACAAAATTAACAGTTTTTTGCAAGCCTTTGAAAAAAGTAGCACTCTTTCCTCCAACTTTTGACGAAATTCAAACTTTTTGTGCAACACTTTGACAAAAATCGCACCTTTTCAGTGATCCTATGTCGAAGTTCGCGTTTTTTACGTGATCCACTGTCAAAATTAGAGTTTTTTCTGCAACTCTGTGATGAAATTCATGCTTTTTCAGTGATCATTATATGAAATTCGTGATTTTTCACGATACTTTGACAAAATTAGTGCTTTTTCAACGATCCTATGTCAAAGTTTGCATTTTTTGCGCGAATGCATTTTTTCTGCGACCCTATGAAGAAATTTGTGCTTTTTCCATAATAATTTCAAGAAATTCGCGATACTTTGACAAAATTAGCGCTTTTTCATCAATTCTCTGTCGAAGTTCGCACTTTTTCTGCTATACTCTGCCTTCCTTTTTTTCCAACCCTCTGACAAAATTAGCGCTTTTTCCACGACCTTTTGACGAAATTTGCTCTTTTTTCGCAATACTTTAAATTAATGTTTTTTTTTTTGCAAACATTTGACAAAATTCGTGCTTTTTCCTTGACCTTTTGACGAAATTCGAGCTTTTTCCTCGACATTTTGACAAAACTCACGCTTTCAGCGATATTGTGTCAAAATTCATGTTTTTTAGCAATCCTTTGTCAATTTTTTTTTTTTTTTTTTTTTTTTTTTTTTGCGCAACCTGGGACAAAATTCGTGTTTTTTTCTGCGATCTTTGGCGAAATTCGCTCTTTTTCCGCAACATTTTGACAAAATTAGCACTTTTTAGTGACATTTTAATGAATTTCGCGTTTTTTCCGGAACAGTAGAATGTCTCCGACGGGGTCACGGAAATCCCTTCCGGAAAAGAGTATGAATTCAACACTGGTTTTGGAAGGGGGGTGACCCCCCCCCCTGTGGATCTGCGTCTGCTCTCCCTGCAGGCCAAACACACTATTGGTCAACTTGGTTGCTATCAAAGCAAATCTTGAAGCCTAACCCACATAATTCGGTGATTACATTTCCAGGTCCCTCAAAAGTTATAGATGTATTGGACACTCATATGAGCACCAGGTATTTGGCTGTATTACAAGACTTCTCAGATATGCTATTGCTATACGAAGCATTTTTTAATGTTGATTTCTTTGCTATAAAATTACTTGCTTAGCATGAAATATTTGCATCTAACAAAACAGAAAATGTAATCTGCAGTAAAGAAAAAGTAAAGCATTTTTTTATCTCCATTTTCTAATGATACTTGTTTGAAATAAAAAAGCCAGACAAAATAAATAAATAAAAATAATAATAATAATGAAAGGCGAAATAACTTCTTGGTGGTTAATGCAAAAAAAAAAAATATATATATATATATATATATATATACAGGGTGATTCCAAATTTTTTTTACAATAAAAGAGAGGTGATAGTACACATCAAGACAAACAGTATTAAATAGCAGACTAAGGGTCCCAAACCTTTTCCAAAGGAGATAGCCGCCATTAAAGTTTAGGGTCCAAAATTTCAAATAAACATAAAAAACGGAAAAATCGGTCGATTGATTTGCGATTTTCACTAAAATTATTCTGTATGTCGGCATTTTCTTGAAATTAAATTATAAAGATAAATTTCAAAAAATGCCGATAGAGGGCGCTTTAGACTTTAGAGTAACGAACAACTATTTTTTGCCGGTATTTTTTGCATCTCATTAAATGTTTTCGTAAGCTTAGACTCAAACTTAAATTTTGAGCTCAAAATCTGAAAGTGGGAGTGGTTAAGTAGCAGAAATTGAACTGTGTTCAGAGGGCTCAAATTTCAAATGATTATAAAAAAACGGCAAAATTGTTTCATTGATTTGCGGTTTTCACTAAAACTATTCTTTATGTCGGTATTTTCTTAAAAATAAATTATTAGGATAAATTAAAAAAAATGTCGATAGAGGGCGCTTTAGACTTTGAAGTAAGGAACAACTAATTTTTGCCGTTATTTTTTGCATCTCATTAAATGTTTTCGGAAGCTTAGACTTAAACTTAAATTTTGAGCTCAAAATCTGAATAGTAGGGAGTAGTTAAGTAGCACAAACTTAACTGTGTTTAAGGGGGGAGAGGGTGTTCAATATAAAAATAATTATAGAAAATGGAAAAATTTGTCGATTCGTTTGCGGTTTAAAATAAAACTTTTCTTTAAGTCAGTATCTTCTTGAAAATAAATTTTAAAGATAAATTTCAAAAAATTTCATTAGAGGGCGCCTTAAACTTCAGAGTAACCAACAATTAGTTTTAACCATTATCTTTTTTCTAATTAAATGCTTGCAAAAACTTATTAAATGTTTTCGGAAGCTTAGATTTAAGCTTAAATTTTGAGCTCAAAATCTGGATAATTAGGAGTAGTTAAGTAGCGCAATTTGAAGTGTCTTCAGATGTTGAAATGTAACCCTCCCCCTTCCTCGAACACAATTCAGTTTTTCGCTACTTAAACACTTCAAACGATTCGGAATTTGAGTCTAAAATTTAAGTTTATGCGTTTGAAAGCATTTAATGAGATTTAAAAAATAACAGTTAAAAATAGTTGTACGCTACTCCAAAGTCTAAAGCGCCCTCTATCGGCATTTTGTGAAATTTATCTTTAAAATTTTTTTCAAGAAAATGCTTATTTAAAAATTAGTTTTAGCGAAAACCGCAAACGAATCGACAAATTTTTCCCTTTTTTATAATCATTTGAAATTTGAACCCTCTGAACACAGTTCAGTTTGTCTACATAACCACTCCCAACTATTCAGATTTTGAGCTCAAAATTTAAGTTTAAGTCTATGCTTACGAAAGCATTTAATGAGATGCAAAAAATAACGCCAAAGAAGAGTTGTTCGTTACTCCAAAGTCTAAAGCGCCCTCTATCGGCATTTTTTGAAAATTATCTTTACAAATTATTTTTAAGGTAATACCGACATAAAGAATAGTTTTAGTGAAAAACGCAAATCAATGAACCAATTTTTCCGTTTTTTTTATAATCATTTGAAATTTGAACCCTCTGAACACAGTTCAGTTTGCACTACTTTACCATTCCCACTTTCAGATTTTGAGCTCAAAATTTAAGTTTGAGTCTAAGCTTACGAAAACATTTAATATGATGCAAAAAATACCGGCAAAAAATAGCTTTTCGTTACTCCAAAGTCTAAAGCGCCCTCTATCGGCATTTTTTGAAATTTATCTTTATGATTTAATTTCAAGAAAATGCCGACATAAAGAATAATTTTAGTGAAAACTGCAAATCAATCGACCGATTTTTCCATTTTTTATGTTCATTTGAAATTTTGGACCCTAAACTTTAATGGCGGCTATCTCCTTTGGAAAACGTTTTGGACCCTTAGTCTCCTATTTAATATTGTTTGTCTTGATGTGTACTATCACCCCTCTTTTATTGTAAAAAAAAATTGGAATCACCCTGTATATATATATATATAAATATAAATTTCATGTACGAAAGTAAGAGGAGGAGCCGAGCAACAAAATTTGAGATTGAAGAAATTTGCAACTTCTTTCCACATCAAATTGACGAAATTCACAACATCCCACAATAAAATGACCAAACTCGCGTTTTTTAAGCAGCAGACCAATTTTCAATTTTTCTAGCACAATCGAGAAAATTTGTGGTTTTTTTCACGAACAATAAACAAAATTCATGATTTTAAACTAACTCTGATGAAACTTGCAATTTTTCTCAAGGCAAAAGGACGAAATTTGTGATTTTTTGTCGGAAAAGAAAAAATTCTGCATCTGGTTGACGAAATTTTAAGAATTTTCTGCTACTGATTGACGAATTTTATAATTTTTCAGCACCTGACTGAAAATATTAACAATTCTCAACTGATTGACAAAATTATCAATTTTCCAATGTCTGATCACCGAAATAATTATCAATTTTCCAATGTCTGATCACCGAAATTTGTGATTTTTTTTCAAGCCTCATCAACAAATTTGTTATTTTTTCGCATTCAATCAATAAAATTCATGTTTTTTATGCAGCTGATCAATTTTCAATTTTTCTAGCAGAATCGAGAAAATTTGGATTTTTTTTCATACATGTTGAACAAAATTCATGATTATTAACTAACTCTGTCAAAATTTGTGATTTCACGGCATGATAAACATAAGAAAGAAAAAAAAAAGATTTTTCTGCTACTGATTGACAAATTTCACGATTTTTCCACACCTGATTGAAAATATTCAGAATTCTTAACTGACTGAAAAAATTATCAATTTTACCATGTCTGATCAACAAAATTTGCGATTTTTTAAAGCCTCATCAACAAAAAAAGCTATTTTTCGCATCCAATACACAAAATTCTCAATTCTGAACTGACAGACAAAATTTTAAACTTTTTTCTCTGCAAATTAAAGAAATTTCTGAGACTTATCGACAAGAATTAGAATTTTTCTTTAGTTATAAATTTATGAAATTCGAGGGTCACATGCTAACTTAATGCAAGCCTACATGCTCTGTGGGCCACTTATTGTGTATCCTTAATGTAAAGTATACATTAAAATAATTAAAACCCCCTAGAATTTCATATTAGCATAGTACTTTTAACTTGAGGATATAGTAACCTTATTAAAACAGTAATAAAAGCCGTCCAACAAATGACATGGAATGTTCCGTACATACTTCTGTCAATTAAAAAAATATATGTGCGATTATAAAACTAGATTGCTTGAATAAAAGCAGAATCATTCCTTTCTTCTAGTTTACTTTTTTTTTTATATTTATCTAAACACTAATCTATGTACTTCTATAATTTCTTCTTATAGAAGTTCCAAAAAATACTAACAACATATATATATATATATTTGCACAAAAATCATCCTGAGATATTTATAACACAAGATAATGTATTGCAGTAAATCTCAATATTCATATAAAAATAGACGATATAAACACAGCTTTGAAGGTGGACCCTGATATAATTTTTCTAATGCACATATATTTAATCTGTTTTAACAATGTATCAATTATGAACAAATTTTTGTATTTTTACAATATATTAAATATATAAATATTTATTTAAAAAAATAAAAAAATAAACATTATATATTTTACATTTTCTAAGGCAGGAAAAATTATTTAATTTCTTTTTAACGTTATTGGTAGTTGCAGGTTACAATACAATGACTTCATTGAAAATGTAGTTAATTGTGCAAATAAAAAGTAGTAAGTATAAAGTACTTTTCAAAAGTAACCGCTACATACAGATTTTGTCAAGGTAAACATGCAAAGAAATGTTAAATTAAATAGTGATCTCTCATTATATGGTATCTGCTAAAATATAAAAAATGCAATGAATTTGTAGATAACAAATTTTGAAAACAATAACATACAAGAAAATATTTTATTGTTTTCTCCAAAATGTCCATTTATACACATATTAAAAATTTTCAGCAGAAATAACAGCAATATATAAACTAATCAAAACTTAAATAAGATTAGGTCGATTATTATTTAAATGATTATTACTTAAAAAAGAGAAAAAAATATCTGGAATGAATCAATTTGAGTTTCTAAACGCTTTACAGAAAAAAAGATAACAGTAAATAAAAACATGAATCTTAATTTTACAAACAGGAGCTGAAAATGTGAATAAATTTTTATATATGTATGGAACTATTGTAAAAATAGCTAAAACTGATTGGGAGTACCTCAAAACATAATAACTATACCAATATTTTATAATCAGGTTTTTACTGTCAGATATTACCATGATTACAATATTTTCCTAACACTGTACATCTAAAGAAAGTAAAAATGAGATTGAACTACAGCTTACGACTTATTTTTTTCTGAGAGTAAGAATACAAAGCTATAATATAATATGAGAACAGGAGATAGATAAGAAGCTAATATCAATGCACAAATTTTGTTTACTTTTTCTACAGTAGTTATTGCAAAAGAATATAATTAATGTTGATGTGCAAACATTGTAACTAAAATTAATCTCTTGCAATAAAAGAAAGCAATTAAAAGTACTTCATGGTAAAGTTGCCAGTATTTAAGCACATAAAGAAGAATTTACTATGTCAAAAATTTCTTCAGGATAAAATCTCGCATTAATAGTGACTAACGTAGTTTAACTACTTATGGTGCATTTTTTGAAGGAATACAAGACTCTGACCCTCTGTTTGGCTTGATCATGTGTTTAAGGCTGTATTATGTTAGATATAAATACTAAGCTTTATGAATAAAAATATTTTTACCACTACATACATATCGGAACAGATTTCAATATAATACCTTTTCATAAAAAAACATTGATTGTAATATTTACAAATCTATAAACAATTATATAAATTTTTTTTGTAACATTTTTGAAAAGATTTATATCTTTAAATATTAAAAACCTTATTTTAGTATTATACACTATTTTACAACAAAATTGAGCATGCTGACATATAAATTGAAATGATAATTGAAAGATTCACAATCATAATAGTAATCTTTGTTTAAATAA
Organism: Maratus speculifer; assembly: GCA_964019185.1. Classification (NCBI taxonomy): domain Eukaryota; kingdom Metazoa; phylum Arthropoda; class Arachnida; order Araneae; family Salticidae; genus Maratus; species Maratus speculifer. Next base: position 158,851,188 of record OZ025294.1, on the reverse strand, counting down.
ATATTTTTTTCTTTTTCAATTTGCTGCATATTTTTTTAAAAATAATGTTAAAATGAACTAAAAGAAGAAATTTCAAAGAATTGTGAAGAAATTCACCCTTAACTGTTGATAACTGCTTAGCTTGATTCGTTTAGAATCCTGGTACTGCTACTATTACTTCCGAGTAGATGAATTTTAGTTAAAATAGCTTTCTATAAAATTTAGTATACAGAAACACTATAAGATAATCGGTGTTGAATTCAGGGACTGACCCCGAGAGGGGGGGGGGACATTCCTCCCTGGAGCAATGATATGTCCGCCTCGAAAGATTAGGATTTTCAGTTTTCAATGGTAAAAAAGTGTAATTTCCCCCTGGAACTCCATAAAATCCCCCCAGAGCCATAAATATTCTTCTTGGAGAAAAATATCTGATTTCAACAATCTTCAAGAGTCTATTCATAGTACACAATAATTTCTGTCACAGTAGTTACGTTTAACATACTAATTAACAGTGTTGAATTCAGACATTTTCTCCGGAAGTGATTTCTGTAGTTCCGGGAGAACATTATAGAATTCCAGGAGGGGAAAGAGGGAGAATTGCACTTTTTAAATTTTATAAACATAAAATCTCAAATCTTCCGGGGAAGGGATGCCTCTCGTGGGCCACCCCCTGAATTCAACACTGCTAAGTAAAACTAAAAATGAATAAACAAAGGAAAATTGTTTAGTTTTATAACAGTGAGCATACATTTAGTTTATTTCAAAACAATCGTTTGATTTAAAAAAAAAAAAACTTGAGCAATTTTAGCTTTGTTAAGTTCAAATGTGAAAAATAATGTGAATAAAATTTTTGATCAGTAAAATAAAGATCTAGAATTTTCACTTACTTCAAGCATAGAGCATTCGGCGACATCGGTGGTTTCTAAAGTAAAATGAGAGATTTGTTAAATATTATGAAAATAAATCTTGATAATAATCGTTATTAAATGTCTTTAATATATTTAAATAGATATTATTGAGTTTGCTTACCTTGATCTGTGCTATCCAAAAAAGTTGCGTCGCTGTCAAACCTTGTAGTGAGTGGCTTGGTTATGACGCCCAGCTGTAAAACAGATTGCTCTACGCTTGATAGTTTTGAATTAATTATTGGAGGGTCTCCTCCACCTGTCTTCCTAATTTCGTGCCTTTGAGCAGCAGCTATTTTCGTAGCATCTTTTTTCAAATTTAAATACTTCTGTCTGAGTTGCTTGGCTGTCCTTTGCGTAACTCCAACATGTAGATTGAATTGCCGCGCTATATCTTCATAATCTTCATTTTTTTGTTGGCTGCACGTTTTATTTGTTTCTTTACATTCTATGATGTTGATTTTTGTTTTAATTAACTCTAGCAAGAGTTCACTTTCCATCGGCGTGAACAAGGTTCGTGAATTTTCACTTTGTTTGGCCATAGCTTCAATTAATAATCAAAAGAAAAAAAGCAAGCACTGAGAAGCGGAAAAAAAATATGAATTCAGAAGACGAAGACTCTAGGCAAAATATACGCACGTGATTAACCACGTGAATACTTCAGCCAATCAAATACGCGGATTTCAACCCAAGGTTGACTAACCTAAGGTCGACTAATCGCGTCTTCAAAGTTATCGATGAATTCGAAATATTAACTGGCGGTTAGATTTGTCAACCAAGAGTTTCTCAACTGAGGGTTGAACCGCGAGTTAAAGGTTGACCGAGACTTGGCCGGTTAGCGATGTCACAAAGGTATTACATTTTCCTCTGAAAGGGCTTGACCTTGACATTACAGATAGAAATGATTCTGTCCTCTATTCATTTATTCGCACATTTTCGTTCACTTATTCACTTTTCACAATGATTTTTTGACATTCACATAAGGAATTCGCTTTCGACACTTGCGCGCAAACTACGAACAACAAAATAAAAAAAATGGCTTCTGTTTCGACGCTTTTTGCTGATGGAAACTGGTTTTCTGGAACGTTTCGGGTATGAAAACCAGGATTTTACAGGAAAGTGGTACATTACTTTGAAAACCTAAAAAAAGGCGAAACGTTCCGGGAATATTTTTGAAACGTTACCATATTTTTTTACAGTGTGGGAGATTTGCAAAAGTCATGTTCTTCGCTCTAGAAAAGCAAAACAAAATTTCTCCGCTTCGAAATGGCATATTAAGGACAGAATAATGCAGTTTTCATTTGATACCTTTCAAAATAAACAGAGAATTATTATAAGAAATATGAACACTCAGTGTAAAATAATTCAAATTTTATTTGGATAAAACCTATTAAGAGGTATAAATATAGCTAAATTTATGCTTCTACGGTGAACATTTTAATGGATAATAAAGCATTTGGTGGTATGAAATTTTTTCTCTTACATTTCTATATAAAGTAAGATTCTTTTCTGAATTAGGCAGCTTTAGAACCTTTTAAATGCAGTTTTATGTTGTCAAAAATAGAAAAATTCAATGAAACTTTGAAATTTAAAGAGTTTTTATATTATTTTAAAGCTCTGAATTTAATTTTTTACATGGATACATAGTAATCTTAAAACTTTACAAAAGTAACATTTGAGAAAATGGTTTCTATCCGGCATTTTGATATATTTTTTTTTTTCGAAAAAGGTACCGTTGAATTACTTCACTCTTAATAAATATGTATATTTAATAAAATTATGATCCAAAAAGTACTTTCTAAGCCAATTATATATAAATAATATCTAAATTATTTCCCTAAATAGCGAAGTTTTGTTAAAGATTTCAAGAAGTATTGGAAAGTATTTCATTATCTATGCTTAACGCATAATTTTTCTTACTTGTTATGCTTTCTACATTTATAAAATAAAATTCAAAGATAACCAATAATTCAAATTTTAGATGCATCACTCACCATACTTATTTTTTTATATTTATTATATTTCGTTAATCTTCTTATCTATAGCTATTGTCAAAAGAGTACTGTAAAGCGTATAATGAAATTAAATAATTACATTGTAACAATCATTTGTCAGAATTTAACCTTCAATTTAATAGTTCATAGGTAAGATTCAGTTCATTTATGCAGCGAACAAGAACAGGAAGCGTCATAAATTTAAATTTATCATAATTTATGGGTATTGAAAAATAATATTTATCCTCTACATATCTTTCACTTTTTAATAAAACCGTTTACTATCATAAATTACATTTATGTTCTGTGTTTATATGAACACCTTGGGAGATTTGCAAAAGTAATATTCTACGCTCTAAAAAAGCAAAATAAAATTTCTCTCCTTCGAAATGGCATATTAAGCACACAATAATGCAGTTTTCATTTGATACCTTTCAAAATAAAGAGAGAATTATTATAAGAAATATGAATGCTCAGTGTAAAATAATCCAAATTTTATTTGGATAAAACCTATTAGGAGGTATAAATATATCTAAATTTATGCTTCTACGGTTAACATTTTAAAAGATAATAAAGTATTTGGCCGTATGAAATGTTTCCTTTAATATTTCCATACAAAGTAAGATTCTTTTGTGAATTAGATGGCTTTAGAACCTTTTAAATGAAGTTTTATGTTTTCTAAAATAGTAAAATGAAATGAAACTGAGAAATTTAAAGAGTTATCTTTTTAAAGCCCTGAATTTATTTTTTTACATGGTAGTTAACATAACAAACATAGTAGTCTGAAAACTTTACAAAAGTAACGTTTGGAAAAATAGTTTCCAGCTGGAATTTTGATATTCTTTTCGTTTTAAACAAAAGAGGTAATTGTTTCACTCTTAAAAGATAAGTAGATTTAATAAAATTATCATCCAAAAAGTACTTTTTAAGCCAAATATACATAAATATACTATACAGTGTGAGTCTAAAATCATGCGACAAACTTTGAGAGGAGGTAGGAATATCACAAGGATTCATATTTGAATAGCACCCATGGTCGTAAACGGCTTCCTGGCGCGGTAGTGACAACACAAAACACAAGATGGCAGGTTACATATAAGAAAAAAAAACATATTTATTATCCTTAGTACAGCAAAAAACTAAGAAGAAAACATTAAAGAGACAATATTCGTCATCAAAATCGGTGTTCGGAATTGCGGCCCCGGGCCGTAAGTGTGGGAATGTTCCGGACTTCTCCCAGCAACTGCCACGATGCATGCAACGATCTCTTCAGCACTTCTCAGCATTGCCCCGATATTTTCGCGGCTCTAAGAATAACAAACATGTTTTCTCTTCTTGTTCATTTCCTTTCTTTCTTGTGTTTTGTATCGTCCCTATCGCGCCAGGAAAACGTTTCCTACCCGAGTTTCAATGCAAATATGAATCTTTGTGATAGCCCCTACCTTCTCTCGAAGTTTGTTGCATCAATTTAGACTGACCCTGTATTGTATATTAATTTATGTTGTATTGATATAGATTTAAATGTAAAATGATAATACTTTTTCTATATTTATTATATTTATTATATTTTGCTTTAAAAACAACAAAAACCATTTTATATAACTAAAAACAGTTACGCACTTCAATTAAGTTTAGATGTTTGTTAAAAACTGAAATCCGTCGATTAGCTATATATCAATAGTTATTATTAAAGAAATCGTCAAGGATTTAATCACTCATAGCAATCTTTATAATGACAAAGCAATATTTTTTTCGCTACGGACTTTTCTGTCGCGTCCAAAAAATCATAGTTAGCATTTATATGACTGACAAACCAATAACTGTTTTTAGGAATGTATAAGGATTTTTGGCAATGGCCAGCGTTATAATTTTTGCTGTTATTGTTCTCACAATATCTGTAATCGTATCATTTCAATTTTTGTATCATCGTTTAGAAACTTTTTTTTCATTTAAGGTATTAGCAAAAGGAAAGAACTGACTGAATTACAAATTTAAAAAGAGATATTTCTCTCATGTTAAATTATGGAAAGTGGTAGAAAAAGGGATAAATAGTGGTCTGATGGCTTTTTAAAGTTGACAGCGACCGTTACCATATTCTAAAAAGTGTGTACAGTAGGTTTCATGCAAATCGATCAAAGCTTAAAGATTTGTATAAGGAACATACATACAGATAACGGCTTTTATATATATAAGGTAGAATCCGTCGAATTTCGACAAAAGAAAATATTTAACAAAAATCTGTTTCATTTCTTTCTAATAAACCTACAAAATTAGGTATAATAAAAATGCACCTTAAAAGTCTTAAATAAATCATATTTAATTTTAACAAAATATTATTTCCATAAAACTTAGTTTTAAAAATTATTAAAATTAAACTTTAATCGTAATGCAAACAGTTGAATATAATAAAGATCTATTATTATGACAAAGTTATCAATTAAGGCTCTTTTGCTTGGTATTTCAAAATAAAAAACAACAAAATTTATTCCATTTTGACACAATCATAGAATTTTTCTCCGTGAAAAGTAAACCCGATATCATTTTCACCATCTAAAAATTTACATATATACCTTTCATATCTGTATTCACTTTCTTTAAAAAAAAATGGTTGTCGGATTCCCCTCTAAGTCCACAACACTTTGAAGAATAATCCTTTACTTTAATATTCTGCCACCACTGATATAATTGCGTAATATCGGACACGCATGATAGTTACATAGTGAAGAAGTCTAACTCTTTGATTAAACTTAATGAACAATTTATTTACACAATATTTACAAATAATAAATCAGTATTTACAAATACGAACTCGGATATAGGTGATCCGGTTCAATATTAAATTAAATACAGAACACCCTTTCTGTGCACTCCGTAAAATAAAAATAAACCCTCTGAAAAATGTAAAATGTCTCTTGTACGTAAAATAAAAATAAACCCTCTTCCAATTTTCAAAAAAATCAATGGAAGAAATAACAAAAGTGGAAGTTATTATCATCACAGTATACTTATTGTGCAGTATATTTTACACTACAAACTATCTCGGGAACCTATCCAAAGTCTACTACAGCATTCTGAAAGTACATCAAATGCACTTCAAATTTAAGTAATAAACAAATTATTTCATAATACATATATAGTCTTCAGATCAGAGAACTTTCCTCAATGATTTTAGATCAGGTGCTGATTTTTAGATGCTTCTTTCAATCATAAGGTCTAAATATAGAACAAATTACTTTTTAACGGTTGTTTTTTATTCAGAAGCATAAGAGTCCCTCTGTGCAGAACTCTTACGTGTCATCTGCCGGATTCCTTCATAATAACATGTAATATCACCACTTAATGTTATTATACTGTAGGACACCTAAGCATAGGGGAGACCCAGAAGTCTAGGCTTTGGTAGTTTCATAACAATATCCTCCAGATTAACAAAATAAATTTTTGGTGGATCAGTATAGTAAAATAAGGAATTATTAACCTTTTTTTCTCAAGAATTGTAGTTGAAGGTCATCATTCTTTTTCCTTAAAACCCTAGCAACGTAATGATAAATATTTTTCTACATATCTTTGTTAGGAGAAAGTCGTCTTCTATTATACTATCCAAGCTGCAAACTTGGTAGTCCATATCACTTGAAATCATGTTCAAATACCTTTCATCTTCATCATGAAGTGATAAATTGTCAGATTCATCACTACTGTCCGTACTTTTACTAAACATATTTCTTGAAGGCAGGCAATTCATTTTTCTTGGTCTGTTTTTTTACATTTTCCTTTTCCAAACATTGTTTTTCTGGTGTATCGGTTGGGACACGACAGTGGCCTTGTTTTCTCCCCTTAACTGGTTTCTAGATAATGACAAAATGTAATTTTATTTATTATGGAATAGCCCTGGGGATAAATGGGTCTGTCCCATTCATCCTCACAAACACTGTCCAATTCATCCCATTGCCACATGGTTATATAAAACAGTGATTAATCTCAGTAAGCACTGTCAATATTGTTCATTTGCATCATAAGTATAACAAGAGATTATATCATTTTAACAGAAAAAAATTATAAGATTTTCAGAAGGTTAACTATCAATTAAATACTAAAAAGATTAAACAGAAAAAGTATCTTTGATTCTTGAAAAATACACTGTTGTACAATAGCTAATCTTCTGTAATGGATATTGCTTTGAAACTATGTCTGTTGAATAACCTCATTACTGCCACAATCAGGTAAATTATCAAATTATTTATGTTTGGGGAACATATGTAAATTTCTGTTGTCCCATTCATCCCCACTCTCCCCTACAACTTCAAGTGTCATACGCAAAAAAAGCATATGGCGGTGATGAATTATTTATTACAAAATAAATGAAATGGAAACATTTAAGTGATACATTCATACTGACCAACCACTCGGATTTCTTGAATAAAATGCACCAGAAATTTTAATTAATGAATAAAGTCAGATAAATACCACATGGAAGTAAGGTACGTACTGAAAAATATTATTAAATAAATTTGCTGGTTCCGCGTATGTCTTTTCTTCTGTTAAAAACAACGTGACATGTCTATATATTCTACCATTAAACAAAAGCATTACTCAGTATATAAATGAGTAACACTTTAAAGACTTAATGGTTTTTTTTTATTTTCATTCGCAACCGAATGGTTCTAAAATATTGAGTTTTCTATCGATTTTTCGTAAACCGAGCAAATTTATGTACGTTTCGAAGCTTTTCAAAAGAAATTTAATCTATACTCCTTAAAATATTCTTCTCTGTTTCATTTTGGGATCAATAGTAACTCATTCAGTCTCAGTCTTTTCAGAAGTTTGCCGTGTGTTGCTGAAATACTGTAACTCTAAGTAAAAAGTTTATAATTTACTACACTGTAAAAAAAATCTGTAACCTTAGTAATCTAAATTATCCGAAATCTCTTATGCTTACTAAAATTTTATGTGTACACTGTACAAGAAAATGATGTCAATCTACAAAACTTGTAAGCAAAACTAAAACCATCTGTAACTTTACAAAAGAATTTACTAAAATTTTGGTAACTTTACTAAAATTTTATCTATAATGCTTGTTATCGTTACTTAAAAAGTTCTTGGAATACGATTTCCCAAAAAAATTCTTAGTAACCTTAAAATTTGTTTGATTCAAAGTGCAAATCTGTATCTGTTACATGAATTTTTATTGTTGCCGTTACATAAAAAGTTCTTGGAATACAATTCTACTAGAAAATTTTTTGTAATTGCCCAAATTTTTTTTTACAGTGTAGCTGTTACCCGTGACGTCGTTCACGTAGCATTAAAAAAAGATAAATACTTTAATTAAACAAAACGTTTCATTAACAATAATTTAAAATATATATAACTAACACACATTTTATAGGAGGCAATATAGTAGTTTTCTTTTATTGGGGACTTAAAGAACTCAGACAAATAAAAGGGGAATGTGTTAGATAATATGAATAATCGCGAAAATGGAATTGCAACCACTTATACTCTAGAACAACTCTAACGCACCCCAGTTATGCAGAAAACATGTTGTAGTGCATTTCAGAATTCCATATCAAAGAAAGAAAATCATGTGTTAAACCTAGGTAATAAATAAATATCCAATATTTCTATGATACATATCTTCGCCGGCCCATTCTCCTCTGCAGCTATATATATGATCTAGTATATGTTTGTAAAGATTCTAAAAATGATGTTAAAATTTAGCTTAGTTAGAAAAAGTATAACGAAGATTAAAATTAACCTTTAGCAATTTCTAATAATAGACAGAAACGTACTTGAATTCTTTCGTACAACATAAATATTACGTGCAGATATTTATGTGACCGCATATTTAGATTAAATTATTCAAGCAAAAAGCCCGATTAAAATTACTGAATTCATATTTCCGGGAATCGCTATTGCACAAGTGACCATGCATCCAGTTTATTGTATAGTCCGGTAAATGATTTATTTAAATTCTACAAACATCTCTTATTATACCAAATGTATCTGAACTTCAAGATGCATTTGTTTTCCTTAAATTACATACCTTAATTGAAAAAAGCTCTTCAGCATTTTTTCTAGCAGACCATACATCGGATACAATATCTAAGATCTGGACACAGGTCTGAAATCTTTTATATGTCTCTGTGAATGAACAAAAAATGTGATGCAAATCATACTCAACTGCAAGCATATTGTAGCAAATTTCAGTATTTATCATTCTATTGATTATCTCAGTATATCATTTTCATCATGTTTGAAATAGTGCAACGCAATTAAAATACGCTGGGAATATTTTTTCCCCGTTGAATATTATTTTACCGAACTTTTTTCTGTAACTCTGTAAATGAATGTTAAATCTTCGCACTCCATTTTCTACAGAAATCCCGTTTTAGTGCATCTCAGAAACTGATATCAATTTCAATATTTTTGTAACAGGGTAACATTATTAAAATACGCTGCAAATGATTTTTCTTCACAGACCAAAATATAATGAAACTAGCAGGCTGTGCCCGCTGCGCTGGTCCATTTTTCCATACAAATCTTGATTCAAACAAAATGGTGATTTGAAATTTCTTTTCTAAAGCAGTGTAGACCATCACCTAGAATGTCCTTCCGCAATGCTGAAAACGATACCAGTGCCAATGTCATTGCGATATTCTACTATTGTATGCCTTGGACAAAATTTTTTGTAATTAAGTACCATCTCTCTTATTTGATCATTTATAGTAGAGTTTGATATGAAAATGAGACCGTTGTGAAAGCAGGAATCAAAATGTTCTCTGCTCATCACATTATTTTGTCAGAAAGCATTGCAATGATTATCAAACTCTATTAATTTTCAAATAGCACATTATCATTTTTTAGTTCTTAAACTCCCGAATCTGAACTTGCACTATGTGCAGATCTGGTAGCCTAAATGCAATCTCCTTACATGTTGCATTAAATTTTTTGATAACCGTCCTCTTCTGGCAACTCTACTATACAGTTTTCTATCTACCTTGGTCTGTTCCAGCAAAGTACATAGCAAAAAAATGTAAAAAAGAGCGTTTAACATATATATTTATTAGAACAATGGAACATAAAAGGTGTGTTTTAAAGCTGAATTATTTGGTTAAAATTAAAATTACATCAGTTTCACTGCCTATTCATTTTTTTTTTAAACCAGTTGCAGGGCTGCCACAGGCGACTATTTTTATATTCTGTTCGCACCACTATTTTTCTAATATAAATTTCAAAATAAATTTTTCTTGCAAGTGTTGTCAAAGTGTATGTTAAGGATTTCTGTTTAAAGAAAGTGGCGCCAGTTAGAGTTAAAAAATAGTCGCCTGTGGCAGCCCTGCTGTTGCAAACGTGTAGCTGTTAAATCGGAAATAATCTTGATGCTAAATTTTGTAGAAAAATAAACCTTCAGCTTGTAATAAATTCCATTATGATTTTTGGCGCCAAACATTAGAATTGCTTATAACGATTTGTTACAAATGTATCAGACTTATTTCGTGTTTATTGTCAAAGGAAAGTGAAGTTTACAATCATCTATTATTGGCATTTAATCTTTACCTTTGCGATAGTTTTTTTTTTTCGACGGGGTAATGAAGTAGTATTTAATAGTTAATTTTTGATAAAATTCTGTTGATAGGGCTTAATGTTAATTAAAACTGCAACATAAACATCATAAACAAAATTTTCTACTGCCGGTATTTAATGTATATTTTTTTCTTAGCCAATTTTAAAGTATTTTTTTAATTTGAATGATTGATAAATTAATTGCAAATATATTGTTTTAAATTCTATATCATTGATATTCCGAATATTTTTCCTGCACATTGCAAATATTGCTTTTTTAGGGATAGTAAAATAACTACAGATGAAAAATACATAAAAAGGCTAAAACACAGATTTAACGACAACTTGGCGAATGCCTCTACGGAGACTTGAAAAGTACGCCATTTCAGTCAACTTAAATATCCAGATAGAATTTTAATAAATAATAGGTACTACTTTATTATCCTATAGATCAATTTCGCCAAATTATATATATTGCAAAACGTTTCACCATATTATACCAAACGAATATAACTTTTATTTTAAATAACCAAAGAATAAATAAATTACGAAAATATTAATAGAAATACAAATAACGTCGAATTAAAAAGTAGTTAATGACGTAACAAACGCTTGTAACATATTTAATTTCAAATCAATGTGGCATTTACGATCATCCATTATTTACATTTAATCTTTTATTTTGGTGGCAGTTTTTTGGTCGAAGGGATAATCAAGTAGTACCAAATAATATAAAAAACATAAATAATAATATAGCCAATAATATTTTGGTCAGGTGTCATGTATGGATCACGTTGGTGCGATTGCAACAAAATTGTGATTTTATGGATTGCGTGGTAATCTAGTTGTTGTTGTTTATTTACTAATAAACTTTGTTTCTTTACTTTTCTTTATTTTTTTCTTTCTCTATTGTTTTGTTCTATAATTATTAATTAAACTTCACTTATTTATTATTGTTTCCTTTTTAAAATAATCGAAAATAATTAAAAATAATATAGCATATAACTGGTATTTGAAAACGCAGTGTTTGCCAAACTGATGTCAGATTTAAAAAAACGCGCCAAGGTGATGCATATATAAAAATGGAAAAATGTTTATAATAATGTAAACAAAAAAGTAAACAAATAATTAAAAAATCGCCTTTTCGATTTTTTAAAAAAAATAACGCCAAGCAGTCGTTAATTCTCTAGTTGCATCAATAGTAAATTTTCTTTTCTTAGTTTGTTTCATAATGAAAAACTATAAATTTAATAATCTCAAAATAAACTGGCAAATTTTCTATGATCTCGTTGATGATCTAGAAATCTCCCTAATACATAAACAAAAAGGCAAAGATGTCATATGCGCCGAGTTTGGCGCGATAATTTTTTATGCTAATTTGGCGGAAACATTGTTTTCTAATACCAATTACATGTGTATATTTAAATTATTTTCTATTATTTAAATAGTAATAAAAATTTATGAAAAAAGATTAATTAATAAGTATATAACAAAAATATTTATACGAATTATAAAGTAAATAAGCATTTTATTTATAAATAAATATTAATAGTCGGGTTAATATATCTCAGACAAATTAATGCCAATTTAAAGTCTATTAGTTACCTCAGTGATATATAATATCTGTGCCAATAAAACTTTCAATAATATAGTAAATATGCTATTTGGTGGTGCTCAGTTATTGAAGATTAGTCCAATATCATTTTAAGTATTATCTAACACAATATAATATGAAGGAAATTGAAGAAGAAATGACTAATTAAAACAAACTTGTAAAATATTTTAGCACAAATGCCTTATGTGCACCACATTTGTGCTTTTTCCCCTTTTTTACGCCAATTTGGCGAAGACTTCATTTTAAAATATCAGTTACGTATATATTTTTTAATTGTTTTCTATTATTTTAAAAAGGAAATAAAAATAAATAATGTTTTGTTAATAATCTATATATTTAAAACACCTGGCTGTTTTTTTAGTCATCAGCCCTGAGTTTTCTACTGGCCCGATTTTGATAATTATTTTTTTAAATGAAAGCTGTTCATGTGTAGATGTATCCATTCTGGCTAATTTTTAATTTATTTCCATTTTTATATTTTATTTTTAGTTTTAAAAGCTTTTTCGTGACATTTTCTCAAAACAGTGGCAACAGGTTAAGATTTTCTCACTATAATAGAAATTTATTTTTCTTTATTACTTTCCACCAATCAGGAGAATATAACTGATGTCATATTAGAAAAAAAGAAAAAAAGAAAAAATAAATAAAACCTGTGATTTGCCGATATTACGATCTTTCTATTTTACATAATATCAAAAATTAATTACAACCATTTCGTTGTATTAAGTTATTATTTAAAGTAAAAATAAATAAAACGTTTTCTACATTTCAATAACAAACACAAAATTTTTATTCTTTTTAAAAACAAAGATATCGTTTTTCTTTTCGTAGTCATGACAATGAAACTGATTTTGACAAGTCCATGGAGACTACAAACCAATAAATGAATTAAATTTATTGCAAGTGCTGTAAATGTGTAATGGGTTGGTTATGCAGTTTTAATAACTCCCTGTTTCTGTTATAATTAATATGTTTTGTTGATATTATAAATACGAGGTGGAACCCGCCGAAATCGAAGAAAGAAAATCTTTAAGAAAGAACAGTTTCATTGACTTATAAGATAGCGTTTTTCTTTTCGTTGTCATGGCAATAAAACTAATTATGACAAGTTCATGGAGACTACAAACTGATAAATTAAATTTATTGCAAGTGCTGTAAATGTGCAATGGGTTGGTTATACAGTTTTAGTAACTCCCTGTTTCTGTAATAATTAAAATGTTTTGTTGATATTACAAATACGAGGTGAAACCCGTCGAAATTCTACGAAAGAAAATATTTTAAAAAGAACAGTTTCATTCACTTATAATAAATCTAGAAAATTAGTTACAGTAAAAAATACATTTTATATTGGTCAGTCTAACTCTCAAACAATATTATTAACCGACTTCCGAAAAGGAGAGAAGGTTATCAATTCGACGCGTATGTATTTTTTTTTTTTTTTTTTTTTTTTTTTTTATGTATGTACACCGATTACTCCGAAACTATCCAACCAATTAACTTGATTTTGGTGTTAAATGAGAGAGCTTGCTCTCGAATTGGTACCACTTCCGTTTCATAGAAATTGGTTCAGTACTTTTTTAGTAATTAGGCAAAAACTAATAAAATTAGTGATTTCTCGCAAATCAGTAGTAATATGGATGTCGAATAAATATACCGATGCCAGAATGGCCGAGCGGTCTAAGGCGCTGGATTTAAGATCTGGTTTTCGAAAGGCAACGTGGGTTCGAACCCCGCTACTGACATACGAGTATACAATAATTTTTCCGTATTATAATTTTTAAATATATATTTAAAAAGTTAAATACTAATTATGCTGTTAGGAATATTTTTGTATTTAACCGTTACCACAGAGTATCAGAGATTTTTTATTAACTCAATACTTTATCGTGAAAGAGTACTCAAAAAGGAGAATAGACTTGCAATAAAATAAACTTTTTCAAAAAAAAATATATAACCGACTTCAATCAACGCTCTAAAAAGAGTTAAATAATTCTTTAAAATACCCTAATGATGAATTGTTATCTAATAACCACACATCAGATATCATGTACCGACAAAAAAAAATGGTTATAAGTTTAATACATAGAACTTAATATCCAGCAAATATGGTTTTTCTAACAGAATATTTTTTACAAGAGATTAATTTACATATTTTTGATTTAATTTATGAATATATACATATAAAAAGTAATGAATTACTTTTTGAAGTTGGTGCCAAACTATTGTAAGTATAGTAAGAATTGTGGTTATATTATGTCTAATACCATAAATAAAATGGTAAAAATGTATATGTATATATTCATAATATATATATGTATATATTCATAAATTATATGTATGTGGTTATATTTATATATTCATAAATTAAATCAAAAATATGTAAATTAATCTCTTGTAAAAAATATTCTGTTAGAAAAACCATATTTGCTGGATATTAAGTTCTATGTATAAAACTTATAACCATTTTTTTTGTCGTACATGATATCTGATGTGTGGTTATTAGATAACAATTCATCATTAGGGTATTTTAAAGAATTATTTAACTCTTTTTAGAGCGTTGATTGAAGTCGGTTATTTTTTTTTTTTTTTTTTTTTTGAAAAAGTTTATTTTATTTTAAGCAACAATATCAACAATATTATATTATTAATTAATAGAATATTATAAAACACAATTATCCAAATTATTAAACGAAATATAACCTAAATTCACTGGATTTTTTAACAGACTTTTTAAAATAGTATACGCATTTAAATTTCCATTTTTTTTTTTTTTTCAATTTTAAGGGAAAATGTAGTGATTCTGTTGCCACAGTTACAAAATTGGCGCTAAACAAAGAACAAAACAAAGCATAGTTCAAAACTGCATTACGTTTTCGACTCTTTGGTCAGAATTTAAAATATTTAAATTGTTAAAAATATGCGATTAAGACCAGAAGAATCTGAATTTTCGGAATTTTTGATTAAAATATGTAACGGAGAAATTCTTGCATGAATGAAAAACTCTCTGGAGACTCAAATAAAGTATGTTTACCACAGTCTATTATAGTAGAAAATGACATCGTATCCCAAATTTTTCGAAAAGGATTTTCATTTCAAATAGTATCACCAAATTGGCTAAAGTTTCAATTCCAGCCCCGAAAAACGATCATTGCAGTTAAATTAACCATAAAGTTATTAACCTTATACCTCGCACATCCAGAACATACGTGAGTAGAAATAATTTAATAACTGAAAGTGAAAAAGAAATCCTCCAATTTCCAACGGAATTTTTAAATAGCTTAGAATTATGTGGATTGCTTCCACACATTCTCACATTAAAAATCGAAGCAATTCTAATATTGCTAAGAAATTCAAGTCCCCACGAAACTCTTTTAAAAGGGACCAGGTAAATTGTACGAAACATGTACGATAATTTTTTGGATCTAGCAGTTACTACTGGCGAGGGAGTTCCAAAAAAAGTTTTGATTCCTAGAATGGATTTAATACCATCAGATACAACTCTTCCCTTTTCATTTAGAAGGTTTTCATTATTCGTGTTGCGTTTTGCATGACAATTAATAAAGCACAAGGGCAAACAATGGATTCTGTTGATATTTATTTATCTGAGCCAGTATTTAACCACAGCATATATGTTGCGATGTCTCGAGTACGTTTATTTAAAAATTAGAAAGTGCAAACAGTTCCAAAAAGCAATACAACAACTAATGTCGTATGTAAAGAAATACTTTAACTCGAAAAGAAAAGTTAAATCTTAACTCAAAAAGAAAATAAAAAACCTATCATTGAACCAATATGAAAACGGATTTTCTATTTATTATAGATAAAACTGAATAAAATTTATATTTTCTTCTAAGTACACTTTTCTTTTTATGTCATTCATTTTTATTATTCATAAGCTTTAAATGTAACATACTTATCTAATATATACAGTTGGCAAAAAAAGTATTTGTACACTTCATTTTTTTTAAATTATAATGAAATTAAACAAAATATTTAAGCAAAAAATACTATAATACATTAATTTAATGCATTATAATATTATAGAAGCAAAAACAAAATTAAACGAATCCATTTTTTACATTATAATAAACAAATATACTAAAATTTAATGCAAAAAAAGTATTTGTACACTATATTAATGTAATATAGTTAATGCAAATTTAGTAAAATGATACAAATTATTATTTTGTGCGAATTCATTTAGAGTTTATGACTATTCTAGATGGTGTGACATAGATTCCATCAACTTTTTTGTAGCGGTTTGGTTAATGTTATTCGATGACACAATAAGAGCCTCTTTAAAACTGTTTTTTACTGATACATATATTTTTTTTTCGGATTTTTGCATCCAATAGCATTTGCAAATTTTCTATTGGATTCAATTCTAGAGATTTTAGAGGAGTTACCAGTCGTCTTCGAGTATTGTCGTAAGCATGTACTGGTGATCACAGCAGTATGCTTTAATCGTTATCCTGCAGAAAGTGAAAAGCTTCCTCTATGCATAATTTCTTGGCACAGTTTAATAAATTATGGCGCGACACATCAATGTATGTTAAACCTGTCTTTCCATTGTCAATAAATTTTAAATGTCCTGCTCCATTAGAAGCTATACACTCCAAAACTATAACATTCCCCCCCAACATGCTTGATAGTTTGAAGTATACGTTTTGGATCTAGAACAGTTTCCTTTTTACGCCAATTTTTTCGAATGCTTGATGGTAAGAAAATTCCGAATTTTCCCTCATCAGAAAAAATTACTGTTTTCCAAAAATCCAATGATTTATTTCTGTATGCGAAAGCGAATACTATGCGTTTTCGCCTATTTGTTTCGCTGATGAATGGATTTTTCCTTGAGGTTCTTCCTTTTAAATCTGCATTGAGAAGAATATTTTTTATTGTTTGAGATATTACTATGATGCAAGAAGATGTCGCAAGGTCTCCAGCAAATTTTTGAACCGAACGCATAGGATTTTTTAAAGCTTTTTTAACAACACTCCCTTTTTCCCTCATTGTTAGTTTGCTAAGAAGTCCTGGTTTCCATTGAATTTCGATGCTTTTAATTTATTCAGAGTTTCTCACTATACATCCAATAGTTGTAAATGGTAATTTAATAGCTTTTACAAATTCTTGTTGCGAATTTAAATTTTTATTATGCTCAATCATAGGATTTCATATATCTAGAGGTGCCTCTCTAGTTTTAGGTTCTATACTCAATTACTTCAAGAGCAAATTAGATTAAATGTCAGACAAATATAATATGAACTTAAAAATTATTAACAGCTTCTGTAAAAGTAGTCCTTTGAACCATAAACACAATAAAACACAGTACATATCAGGATGGAGAAATGTACAAATACTTTTTTTGCAAGAAATTTTTAAACTTTTCCTATTAGAAAATTATTTTACATCTTTATCGAAATTTTCTGTTGTGTAGTTTAAAACGGACGGTAAGCAGACTATATTAAAACTATTTTTGACAAAATATCTGTTTTTATTTAGTTAAAAATTAAAAATTTTAGGGTGTACAAATACTTTTTTTGCCAACTGTATATATATAAAGGCTTTTCTTTGTCGTCGAATTTCGACGGGTGCAGCTAGTTATAAAATAAAACAATTTACATCATTTAAAAAAATAAATAAGAGTAAATAGTTTATTAATAAATATACAATAGCCGAGCTACCATATGAACCTAAAATCGACGTTTTGTTGCAATCGCGCCAATGTGGTGCATATATGACATCTGTGCCATTTTTTTCAGCAGGCAATTTTTATTTCAAAATGTTGAATTTATCGATAGTAATTACGCAAAATTGCATAAATTTCATTTAAATTGCATAAAATAGCTTTCCTTGTTCAGTTTGTAAATTTTAAAACTAATTTTCCCTGGAAGAGAATTTGACAAAATGGCGCAAAAAAAGTATGTTTGTGGATTACAATTTTCAAAATTGCGGTGAAAAACGTTTGAAAAAGAATGACATTATTTTACAATATATATGTGTGTGGCAGAATTTCACACTAAAGCTAAAATTTAAATATTAGATTACAATTTTTAAAATATTAACCTATGTTTATTGAATTTACAATTGGATATTAAAATATACTCCAAAAATCATCTTCTTTTGGAAAACACAACATTATTGTGACCTAATGTTAGACGTATGCTTTTTGGCTTAATTCTTTGCCGACAAAAGTAAAAAAAATCTCAAAAAAACAAATATATAACTCACAATTACTTTTATAATTAGATCTGCCTTTTTCTGGAGTAAGTTATATACTATCGAAATTTGATAAAAAAGAGAAAGAAAATAATAGAAAGGAAAATAAATATCGTTCAAAATTCGTTTAATCAAATTTTCAAGTTATTTTTTTTTATTCTAACGCAAGGATAAGTCGCCAAATGTTGCATCAAATGTAATATTTCACGTTAAGTTTTTTTTAAGCGTTACAAATAAGGTACCCTGGGGTAATAACGCCAGGCGGGGTAATAACGCCAAGTGCTTATATTTTGCATAATTATGAATTAATCAGGTAAATGACACCCGTGTGCTCTGCGCAGAAGGGTTTTGAGTCATATAAATCGCAAAAAACAGCTTGAAGTTAATTTGTTTCAGTTTTAGGTCTTATTGTTTTTACAAACAACTAAAATTAACGCTTGATCTAAAATTTGCGAGATACGTTTTGTGATGTGAAGACTATTTTTTTTTATCCGGAAGTACTTTGTTAATTACATAAATTTGCAGTGCATTTTTTGTACTTTTAAAATGTTGTTGAAGATTTTGGATATCTTCTCGAGATAATTTGTAATTTAAAATGTACTGCACAATAACTATACCGGGGTAATAACGCCAACCCTTGACATTAATACCCCGGTTGATTCCCTACAGTGGCCAAGCTACATCCTAAATACTGATTCGAATAAAAAAAACAGTTAAAACTGTGCAATGTTTCTCATGTTTCTATTTAAGCGGTCCTTTTTAAGCAAAAAGAAGCTCACGATCCGAAATTCTTTTGCCTCACCCCCCCCCCCCCCCCGCCCTCCCACACCACACTTTTATTTTTCTTACACTTTCACAAAAAATTGGACATTTTCAATAGCTTAGAATGCAATTTGTCAATTTCTAAGTTTGTAGAGTTTGTATTTTTAGAATTGGGCTATCTACATGCAATTATTCCATCTTATTTCATAGTTTTGTTTGCATGGCATTATTACCCATATAGGTGGGTAATAACGCCAAATAGTATTGGTCAAGAAAAAACGCCATTACATTTTATGAATACATATCTGTTAAATTATTTTATTTTATATAGATAGTCAATGAGTTGCTGTATCAGATCCTATATTTGTTTGAAAAATACAATCTAAAACTAAGGCGTGAAAATTGGTAGAGCCTTAACGTGGCGTTATTACCCCAGGGTACCTTATTTCTTTTATTTTTAAGATAAATATTTTTTTATAATATCATGCCTCATTAAATGTTTTTTCTTTATTATTATTATTATTATTATTATTATTATTATTATTATTATTATTATTATTATTATTATCTGCTTTTATTTGCAAGATGTTTGTAATATTTCTAACAGATATATCATTTTTAATTTGTTTAGTAATGATAATTTTCGCCAAAAAATAACTACTGGCAACCCTTTCATCAAAAATAACTGAAAAATACGAAATTTAGTACGAAAAATCAGAGTTATCCCTGTATATTTGTATCATAAACCTCCGCAAAAATGTTTCCTATCGAATGATGAAATCTGCAAAAAGATCCATCGGGTAGTTTTTGAAAACACTCGTTTGGAAGTTTCAGAACTTCTGCTTTATAATATATATGATATGATATGATACTTTTGAGCTCCCTGTACGCACACTATAAGTACTACACTTAACATATTCGATAGTAACCATGTTCTTGTGAACCTTAAAAATGTATGTAAATTTCATTACATTTAATATTATGTAACACTATCAAAATACACCGTGAATGATTCGTTCTCTTAGACCATAATGTAAAGTCTCCTTTTGAGTGCTCCTGTGATTCAGCTATGATTGCTACGTGCTTCATTTTCAATACCGCATATGCTATGGCAAATCTCAATAACATCTATTATTTCCCTATGAATCTGACTATATTTTCTCAAGCTAAAACACGGACAAACAGACGGCAGACCACAGGCAATCGGCATCCGGCATACAGACAGGTAGAAGTCAAACATTTTTTAACCGTGTTATAACACCAAACCGTGTTACACACTTTCAAACACCATGTTAGAAAGTGTCAAAAAGGGGGTAGTCATCGTGAAAATCGATGAATTTATTTTTGTAAGACGAAAAAACAGTGTTAGGAAAAATCTACTACAAAACTGTGTTTTAGGTGGTAGTTTTGTATAATTTGTACATACATGCTTTGCATACTATAAAACTTTACAGAAATTTATCATAAAAAATATTTTTAAAAGTGACAACATATTTTAGGTAGATTTCGCATGAAATACTACCTATTGCAATCGCACCAGTTTATATATATATATATCTATCTACATCTCACTTTTTTATGGACACGATAACTTCTATAATTCTTCACCAGTCTCCACCAAACTGGTACATAAAATCAAAGGGAATAAATCTCGGCTAAGTTAGTTAATGGGCAAAATCGGACCAAGGGGGTCAGAATAGGGGGCGTTTTTGTGAAAACCGAAAAAACGCCATAACTTCTTAATTAAAGTAGATATCGAATCGGTTTAAAGTTTATATTACTTCTTAAAAATGGGCCAAAAGTTTATGCATGACAGATTTTTGATAAATTTAGAAGTGGGCTTAAAGGGCGAAAAAACAGGGGTTTTGAGACAAAAAAATTCATAACTTCGTCAATTTTCAAGATATCAAGTCCAACTAAATTTTTTGTAAATGTTCTTAAAATTATCTAAAACTTTTGTATTTACAAGTGTTTGATAGGACCAACTTTTACCGATGAAAAAAATTAAAAACCATAAGAAAAAGGGCGGTGAAAAAAGAGAAAAATTCATAACTCCGACAATTTTTAAGATATCAAATCTGATTAAATTTGTTTTACATCTTCTCAAAAATATCTACAACTTTTATATTGACAAGTTCTTCATAGTACTAATTCGTATAGCAAAAAGAAATTAAACAAAAATAGGAATTGGAGAAAAAACCTCAAATCCAAACTGCTTATATTCTGACTCATTTTTAAATTCATTTTTAATTTTAAACGCATCCAAATGGTAGATCCTCTTATTTAGAAACTGTATAAAGTGACGCATTGGTCAATTTTCTGATAAAGACAGAATGTATTTCCAAAAAAGGCTACCAAAAAGGGTATTTTGAACAGAATTTCCTAAAGTCATCGGGACTGAAAATTTAAAAAAGTATTCAAATAAGAAATTGCGTTTTTTTCTGACTCGTTTTTAAATCCATTTTTGTTCTCAAACGCATCCAATTTACATATCCTTTTATTTAGGAACTATATAATGTGATGCAATGGTCAGATTTTTTATAAAGACGGAATATATTTAAAAAAAGGCTACCAAAAAGGGTATTTTGAACAGAATTTTCCGAAATCATCGTGACTGAAAATTTAAGGAAGTGTTCAAATAGGAAATTGCATTTTTTTCTGACTCGTTTTTAAATCCATTTTTGCTCTCAAACGCATCCAATTTACAGATCCTCGTATTTAGGAACTACATAATGTGATGCACTGATGGGTTTTTTGATAAAGACAGAGTATATTTCGAAAAAGGCTACCAAAAAGGGTATTTTGAACAGAATTTCCCGAAGTCTTCGTGATTTGAAAATTTAAGGAAGTTTTTACTAGCAAATTTCGTTTTTTGTGACTCGTTTTAAAATCCATTTTCGCTCTCAAACGCATCCAATTTACAGATCCTCTTATTTAGGAACTATACACTGTGTCGCATTGGCCAGTTTTTTGATAAAGATAGAATATATTTTTAAAAATGCTATCAAAGTGAGTATGTCGCACAAAATTTTCCGAAGCAATCATGATTAAAGAATTAAGGATGTATTCAATCAACAAATCGGTTATTTTATGATTCATTTTTAAATTCAAATTTTTTGCTCAAATGCATTCAACTGACAGTTTTTTGTTATTTAGGGACTGTATAATGTGCTGTTTTGGTCGATTTTTTAATAAATTCAGAGTTTATTTCAAAATATGTTGTCAAAATAGGCATTTGAGCTGAATTTTTTTTTTTTAAGATGATTCTGATAAAACCAGTTTTTGCAGAAAAATGAAATTAAAAATTTTTCATAAACGGCCAAATAAAGTTATTAAACTGGGTTTATCTCTAATCATATATATATATATATATATATATACATATATATATATATATATATATTTGTTGAAATGAACACTCTTCGAAATCTACCTCCTCCTATAGGCCCATCCGACTGGGATTTTTTACTTTTTAAGAGCTAAAAGAAATGTGGAATTAAAATTTCGTAATTGAGATACTAATTGAGGAAAATGATAGTATTTTCATGCAATTACATTAAATCTTTAGATTTTAAGCCCGAAAGTGCATTTTTTAAAGAGATTAGATTTTTATTTATATTTTCAGAATTCAACAATTTTAAGAATTAACATTTGTCAAAAATATTTTCTTTTTTACATTAGTTGAGTTTTTTTTTTTTTTTTTTTTACTTTTTAAGAGAGATAAAAAGTATTTTTCATTGATCATTACGTTATTTACGATATGGATAAATTTGCTGTATAAATTATTAATATTTTCTAGTCATTTAATATTTAACCTTTTTAAAAATAATAAAGAACTTATTTCATTTTAAAATTAAATATTAAATATTTATATTAACCATGCTCAGACGGTAAACTTAATTTTCTTTAAATAATAACTTTTGATATCATAATTCAATCTCATTTCATTGCAACATCAGAGCAAATCTATTTTATTTTCCGTATGTGAAGTCGCATTCGTCTCTTTTTAGAACTTACTCAAAATTCATATACCTTGTTTTATTAGAAATAAATACTTGCAAACTTATGTTTTGTTTCAAATATGACGTTACATTGATATTTTTAAAATTTTTAATGGAAAGTTTTCCTGTGACTTCACAAATGGTAAAATGTTTAATTTTATAGCCTCAAACCGAAAGAAAGAAAAAGGTTCATTTTTTTACGGATTGATATCTGGAAAAAATGCTAAACTATTTATATTATTTTAAGTGTAAAAAAAATTTTATATAATCGTCTGCTACAAAGTACAAAAAACAGAATTCCTGTGACGTCACAATTGATAAAATTGCTGTTTTAACCTCAAACCGAAAAACAAAATAGGGTCTATTTATTTATTTCATTTTGTTTTAACACACGGAAATCTTCAATTGAAAATTAATTAAATTACCGAAGAGAAATTATTATTCCGTTTTTTTTTTTTTTTTTTTTTTTTTTATTTATTTTTTTTTGGTAACAAAAAAAGAATAATGATTAAATTTGAATAAATATCATGGGGAAATTATCAAATAAAGATCATGTTAGTATAAATGGCGCTCCGCGCCATATACACTACAAATCGATCTCACAGAGGCTGAGATAGAGAGAGAGAGAGAAATTATCAATTATTTCTGTATAAGAAATAATGAAATTTTGAATTAAGAAAAATATTTGAATAAAATAAATAAAAATTAGCCTATGTTCATTTCAGGCCAATAATCTATCTATATGCAAAGATTCAAAAATATTAATCAATCCGTTTTGAAGCCAATTTCATTTCAATTTCAGGACACAGTTTCACATTTATAATATACGAGGTGGAACCCGTCGAATTTTGACGAAAGAAAATGTTTAGGAAGGAATTGTTTCATTGATTTATAATAAACCCACAAAGTTAGCTACAGTAAAACATGCATCTTAGATTGGTCAATCTAACTCTCAAACAAATATTGTAGGCTAAACAAACATACAAAAAAAACTGTTTTTATAAAACTTAGTTGTCCAAATTATTAAAATTAAATTTAATCGCATCACGTAATTATTAGAGTTTAACAAAGGTCAGTTATTGTGATGGTATTATCAGTTGAGGCTCTTATGTTTGGTATTAAGCGAATGAAAAAAAATTATTCCTAATGGACATAATCATAGAATTCCCACGTGAAATCTAAACCTGTCATTATTTTCATAGTCTCAAAATTTACATACGCACTTTTCATAGAATTTTAATTTGATCATTTTAAAATCACTTGCCTCTCTCTCTCTCTCTGTATATATATATATAAACGTTTATTGCATCTGCTAAAAGCATCCCATTTTTGCGGATCCAGTCTTAAACAACATTTATAGAAAAGTATGCATATGACGTCATTAGGACGGAATATTACACAAACGCAGCGAAAACAATATTCAAGACACTCGGCAAAACAAATCGGATATCTGATCATTCACAAATCTTCACTTCTTTAATCTTACTTCTATAATAGGTCCATATTTTATCAGAAACCATTCATTTGTATTTTTGTTTTCAAAATTTGGAAAATATCTTTACATACACACGGATAAATAAAATTGTTCTCGTTTAGCTTTCCGATACGAACTGTGTAAATGCGGCGAAGTCACTCGAATATTATTTAAAATACATTTTTGCAAAGAAAATGTGTTGTATTTTGCAAATTAAGTTTGCAACAAACTAAAAAAAGCATTTAATTGATAAATAAAAATTAATCGGATTTTATATTATTTCGGATTTTATATTATCATCGGATTTTATATTATTTCTTTTCACATGATATTTTTATTTCAGCTTTTATCAATTTTAAGAGAAAACGGCATATTTTTGTTGCCACAATTACAAAATTCGTACTAAAACTATTAAAAAATATAATAACTCATAAATAAATTGAGATACAACTTTCAAACAAATTGCATTTAAAAGTAATTTTTTTTCTCTATACGACGGTGTAAAAGTTTAAAATGTGCAATGTTTATAAGTGTAAAATTTGCAGTAGCGAAAATTGCAGGGGAAAGTGTTGCCATTTGCAAAATGACATATGCGTTACGCACAGATACGTTTGGCCTTAATAATATAGTTATATAAGATGGCTTCAATTCCGTTTTCCGTTTCAAATACCGCCAGTCCAATCACAAATCGATTATTATTTTGTCATTTAATTCTCTCTACACGACAGCAGCAGGAAAGAAAAAAAAATGAGATTGAATTTTGAGGGTATTTGAAGTTGTATCGACCATTTTTCCTATTACCTAAAGCATTTTTTTTTTAATGTGAATTAACATGATATTTTTTCTATTTACAGGGAGTCATGGAAAAAGAATTTGAACTTAAAAATATGACATGATAATCACAATTTAAACTTTAAATGTTACATTGCGACAGTACTATAACTGAATTCATTTCTCTGCCTCAGTAAATGAACAGGCTTTCTCACAGAACATCTTTTAATGAACATTGTATAATCCAATAATGTATATAACTTTCTTTCCGTTTTATAGAGAACGTGATATGTCATCGACAATTCCTCTGTTACCTAAAGTAATTTTTAGAAATTAAATAACATGATACTTTTCGTATTTACATTGTATCACAGAAAAAGCGTGTAATATTAGCACTTGGCGTTATCATCCATCAATACCGCTGGAAACCTTAGCATACAGGTTGAAGTGGTATACATAAAATAAGTACACGGCGGTAATGAATTAGTTACTACAAAAGAAAAATTAATTAGTAATTACAAAAGCGAAAAAAGAAAAAAACTTAAATGATACATCGATACTTACCAACCTCTCAGATTTCTTAAACGAAATAACACAGTTTGAGCAAGAAATTTTAATTAATGAATAAAATCAGATAAGTACTATACGGAAGCAATGTGCCCAATTTTCTTGTTCCGCGTGCGTCTTTTCTTCTGTTTAACACAATACACTTGGCAGGAATATTTATATATATATTACCAAATATATATATTACATTTAAACACATATATGAGAAACATTTTAAGGATTTAATGAATTTTTTTTCCTTTCCATTCTCAACCACATGTTCCAAAATATTGAGTTTTCTATCTATTTTTCGTAAACCAGCAAATTCATGTAGATTTCAAAGCTTTTCAAAAGAAATTTAATCTTCTATTACTTAAAATATTCTTCTCTGTTTTGCCTCGAGATCAATAGTAATTCATTCAGTCTCAAAATCTTTTCAGAAGTTTGCCGTGTGTTGTAGCTCTAAGTAACAAGTTTATAATTTATGGCTTCCATTCCGTTTCAACTGCCGCCAGTCCATTAACAAATCGATTATTATTTTGCCATTTAATTCTCTCTAGACGACGACAGCCTGAAAGAAAAGAAAATGAGATTGCATTTTATGAGAGTATTTGGAGCTGTATCGACTATTTTTCCTATTACCTAAAGCATTTTTTTAAGTGAATTAACATGATATTTTTTTGTATTTACAGGGTATCACGGAAAAAGAATTTGAACTTCAAAATATGACATGATGATCACAATTTGAACTTTAAATGTGATATTTTGGCTGCATTATATCTGAATTTATTTGTGTGCCTCAGTAAATGAACAAGCTTTGTCACAGAACATCTTGTACTGAACAATATATAATCCTTCTATGTAATGGTATAACTTTCTTTCCATTTTATAGAATACGTGATATATTATCGACCGTTTTCTCTATTACCTAAAGTATTTTTTAGAAATTATAGAACACGATATTTTTCGTATTTACATTGTGGCACAGAAAAAACGTCTAATATTAGCACTTGGCGTTATTAGTCACTCTCGCGTTATTACCGCTGGAAAGCTCTACAGGTTGAAGTGACCTACGTAAAAAAAAAATACATGGCAGTAATGAACTAGTTACTACAAAATAAAAATGAATTAGTAATTACAAAAGAAAAAAAAAGGAAAAAACTTAAATGATGCATTAATACTTACCCACTTCTCAGATTTCTTAAACGAAATAACACAGTTTAAACCAGAAATTTTCATTAATGAATAAAATCAGATAAGTACCATATGGAAGCAATGTGCTATGTCTTTTTTTATGTTTAAAACAATACACTTGGCAGGAATATATATATACATATACATATAGGTATATATTACCAAATATATATATTCTGTTTAAACACATTATATATAAAAACACTTTAACGATTTAATGATTTTTTTCCCTTTTCATTCACAACTAGATGTTCTAATACATTGAGTTTTCTATCGATTCTTCTTAAACTGAGCAAATTTATGTACGTTTCGAAGCTTTACAAAAGAAATTTAATCTCTATTCCTTAAAATATTCTTCTCTGATTTGCTTCGGAATCAATAGTAACTCGTTCAGTTTCGAAGCCTTTTCAGAAGTTTGCCCTGTGTTGCTGAAATACTGTAGCTAAATAAGAAATTTATAATTTATGGCTTCCATTCTGTTTCAAGTGCCTCCGGTCCATTAACAAATCGATTATTATTTTGACATTTAATTCTTTCTAGACGACGACAGCCCGAAAGGGAAAAAAATGAGATTGCATTTTATGAGAGTATTTGGAGTTGTATCGACCATTTTCTCTATTACCTAAAGTATTTTTTAGAGGAAAATTAACACGATATTTTTTGGATTTACAGTATGTTACGGAAGCAGCATTTAACCCTCTCATGCATAAATTATTTTTCATTATTTTTCATTATTCACAAAAAATCTTTTTTTATGATAAATGAAAGACCCATTCTAAAATAATTTTATTATTGTGCTGCATGCTAGTTATTATCTTTCCACAAATCAGATCTCCATAAATGAATGCTCGATTTTTTTTTTTTTTTTTTTACTTAATAATGCAATAATTATCTGTCCTCATATGAGGCCCGTATGCATGAGAAGGTTAAACTTTAAAATATAACATGATTATCACAATTTGAACTTTGAATGTAACGTTTTGATAGTGCTATAACCAAATGTAATTTTTTTTGCCTTAGTATATGAGCAAGCTTTGTTATAGTACGTCTTGTAATGAACATCATGTAATACTCTTATGTAATGTATATAATTTTCTTTCAAATTCATGTACCTTTCGAAGCTTTTCAAAACAACTTTAATCTCTATTTTTTAAAATATTCTTCTCTGTTTTACTTCGGAATCAATAGTAACTCATTCAGTCTCAAATTCTTTTCAGAAGTTTACCGTGTGTTGCTGAAATACTGTAGTTCTGAGTAAGAAGTTTATAATTTATGGCTTCCATTCCTTTTCAACTGTCTCCAGTCCATTAACAAATCGATTATTATTTTGCCATTTAATTCTCTCTAGACGACGACAGAACGAAAGAAAAGAAAATTGAGGTTGCATTTTTTGAGAGCGTTTGGAGTTGTATGGTTCATTTTCTCTATTACCTAAAGTACTTTTTAGAGATGAATTCACATGATATTTTTTGTATTTGCAGGGTATCTCGGAAAAGAAATTTGAACTTTCAAATATGTCAGGATGATCACAGAATTTGAACTTTATTGTGATATTTTGACTTTCTACATTCGAAATCATTTGTCTGCCCTAGTAAATAAACACGCTTGGTTATAAAACATCTTGTAATGAATATTTTGTTATGAGCATCATGTGATGCTTCTCAATAATGCAGGTAATTTTCTTTCTGTTTCAGAAGTGTACGCGAAGTGTTATCGACCTTTTTTTATTACCTAAGGTATTTTTAGAGGTAAATTAATGCATTTTTTTATTACAAGATGCCACAGAAAAAGCATATGGACTTTAAAATATAGCATAATGATAACAATTTGCATTTTAAAATGTAGCATTTTAACAGTGCTACAAATAAATTCATTTGTATGCCCCTGTAGCTGTCTTTTTTTCTTTCTTTTTTTTTTTTTTTTTTTTTTTTTTTTTTTTGTTATTTAGAGGAATTGGGGTACTTTTGAACTGAACGCCTAGGTGTCATCTTTCAGATTCCGTCATGATTCCGCGCAATATCAGCACTTGGTGTTATTAACGCAGGATACCTCAGCTAACAAATTGAAATGGCATATGCAAAAAGTATATGGTGGTAATGCATTATTTATTAGAAAAGAAAAGAAATGGAAAAACTTAAGTGATAACATTCATACTTACCAACCTGTCGGATTTCTTATACGAAATAACATTTTGAACCAGAAATTTTAATTAATGAATATAATCAGATAATCACCGTGTGGAAGCAAGGTGCATATTTAAAAAAATTATTAAATAAATTTTCTCGTTTCGCGCATGTCTTTTCTTCTACTAAACACAGTATACTTGAAAAGTATATATATTTTACCATTAAACACAAGCATTGTTCATTATATATGAGAAACACTTTAAGGGCTTAATGATTTTTTTTCTTTTCATTATCAACGTAATGTTCTAAAATATTGAGTTTTCTATCGACTCTTTTTAAAGTGAACCAATTTATGTATCTTTCAAAGCTTTTCAAAAGAAAATTAATCTTTATTCTTTAAAATATTCTTCTCTGTTTTGTTTCAGGATCAATAGTAACTCATTCAATTTCAAAATCTCTCAGAAGTTTACCGTGTGTTGCTGAAATATTGCAGCTCTGAGTAAGAAGTTTATAATTTACCGGCTTCCATTCCGTTTCAACTGCCGCCAGTCCATTAACAAATCGATTATTATTTTGCCATTTAATTCTCTCTAAACGACAACAGCGTG
Source organism: Maratus speculifer (assembly GCA_964019185.1). NCBI lineage: Eukaryota > Metazoa > Arthropoda > Arachnida > Araneae > Salticidae > Maratus > Maratus speculifer. Next base: position 158,821,440 of record OZ025294.1, on the reverse strand, counting down.
AAAGAAAATAAAATTGAAATTGCATTTTATGAGAGTATTTGGAGTTGTATCGACCATTTTCGCTATTGTCTGAAGAGTTTTTTGCAGGTGAAGTAACACAAATTCTTTTGGATTTACAAGGTATCACGAAAAAGAAATTTGAACTTTAAAATATGACATGATGATCACAATTTGAACTTTAAATGTGTTATTTTGACAGTACTACAATCGATTACATTTGTGTGCCCCAGTAAATGAACAAGCTTGGTTACTGAACATCTTGTAATGAACATTTTGTAATGAACATCGAGTAATGCTCCTTAGTAATTCATATATATTTTTTTTTGTTTTATGAGAGTACATATAGTGTTATCAACCATTTTCTCTATTACCTTAAGTATTTTGTAAAGGTGAATTAACAGGTCATTTTTCTTATTTACAGAATGTCCCAGAAAAAAGTATTTTAACGTTAAAATACGACATAATGATAACGATTTGAACTTTAAAATTTGACATTTTGACAGTACTATAACCAAATTAATTTGCAAGCCCCAGAAATAAACAAACTTGACCATTGAATATCTTTTCCTGAATATATTATAATGAACATCACGTAATGCTCCTTAGTAATGCATATAATTTTCTTTCTGTTTTAAGAATTGTATTACCAAAAATTGCACTGACTACGAGCAATTTTCCCATATATTACTATTATTAGTCAAATCAACAATTTTCAAAGTATCAATATATTGTCTAACAGACTTACATCAAAATATACATTATAGAAAATATCTTCTTACTTCGGAATATTTTCTTTCTCATTTATCGCTTACCTCTTTGCGGTGAGTGTCGGCAAATAATCGCCCTAGCCTTAAACAGGGTAATTCTAAATTGTTTTTACAAAGTAAGAGGGGTGATAGTACATATCCATAGAAACAATAATTACCGTAGAACAAAGGGTGGCAAATGTCTTATTTAGTTACAAATACAGGGTATTTCATCCTAACTGAACTGCGTTTGATGATAATAATTTTGAGAAAATAGCAATATTGCAATGAAAATGTACCTTGTTTTGTATGAAATGTGATAAAATAAAAAAGTTCTTGAAAAATAGCGTTCAAGCAATTGATGATAATGTACTCTCATAGCCCCTTAACTGGTTAATTCTTTTCCGTTCAATAAATTGAAAATAGCGTATTCACACCACTATTATTAAATAAAATATTCGTAAAATTTAGTCTAAAATTTCCGCCTTTCAAAAGTATGAAAATTTTCTTTAAAAAAATACTGGTGTCAAAAAGTTTTAAATGATGTAATAAGCAAATTCGTCTTGCCCGAACGGCGTTCGGGCAAATTAGTTAAGGGATTAAAGCCTCCGCCACAAATTAACTCAAGCAAAGCCAAAATCCACTCATCTCATGATTTGAAAGTCAGCTTCTCTTAAAGAGTTGAAGCAGCTCGAAAAACTAGTTGTGTTTAAGCATTTTAAATCAAGATGAGTTATTTCACTAAGAAATTTAAATCACGATGAGTCAAACATTTAAAAAACAACTCTTCACGATCCAGTAAATTTCTCTTACGCGTGTTGTCGAAGAGCAACGGAAAATAATCAGTTAAGGGAAGACAACACTTGGTGCAATCCTATGGAAAATATGTATGCTTTTCAACCCAAATCCTCGGAAACTACGCTATTTATTTCCGCGAAATTCGAAATCTATATTCATTGGTTAATGCTCAAAATTTATGATACACATTTTTTCTTCTGCAACTAAAACTTTTCATTTCAGAGCACTGTCAATTTTTTATAATTTTCTTTTCTGGAACTAATTAAAAAAATTTTTTAATTTTTCTGGCATGTATATCACCAAAAAAATATCAAAATCACTCAAGTACTTCATAAGATAATAGGATTTTTAACTGAAAAGTACGATTTCTCAGGAGAGACATAAAATTTGGACTTGTTGAACTTACACTTCCAACGTGTGTGAAGTTCTTCCACAATTTTATCATACACATGAATTAAAATATGCATGAAAACTTGGATAAAATTCGCTTTCATATAATAAAAGATGTGATATTTTAACTCTGATGAGTTCTACGTCACTTTCTATGACCAGCATCTCTTACACTAATTTTATTTGGTTACAGTCGGGAATTTTATTCGGAAGACTTTTACTTATACAGTGAACAGTGAATAGTTTATCTGGTTTATGAGATACCCAGTAACACAGCTACTCCACTCCCTGTTTATGAGTAGGTTGTGTAAGAAATCATTGGGGTTTTTACTTTGACAACATGTACAAGTAATAAAATTTATTCTATAATATAGTAATAGGAGTAGAATTTAAAAATCAAAATCAGTATGAAATGTTAGTGTACAATTAAAGTGAAGGGTCATGTCGTTCATGTTGGTGTGTTCCCTAGTATTTGTATGACTATTTCTAATAGACAGAAAAACGGTCATTGAGGAATATTTAAAAAAAACATTTAAACTCAATATAAAAAAAAAAAAAAAATTGTAATTTAAGAAATTACCCCAACCATTTGAAAAATGTTTCACTCGATACATTCATCTATCATTTTAAGCTAAATACCAGTTGTTTTATTGTGTATTATCCGTGCCACTGCTATAAATGACTTTATACATGCTGCAATTTGATGGTACGGTTCGTTTAAGTTATATCACTCTATTGTCGCCAAGCATAAAAGTTGGCGACGAAAGAAACATTTCAAACTATTTAACATTGTTGGTGCAAAAGTAATCATTATTAAAATACAGCTTTGGCATATACTGTTATACTTGTAAGACTTTGGCATATATTGTTTGATTTTACAGAGCAGAATTTTGGTGATGGAGGTTTTAAACCAAAATCGATCGCAGCACATGCATCTGTGAATGGGTCCATCAGACATCGAATCAAAAAAGTTTTTTCCCAGTTTTTCCCAAGCCGATTGCTTTTTAGTTTTCTTTTTAGGTGGTGGAAAATCAAGAGTAATAGCTATAACATTTTCCGGCTTGTTAGAATCACTATTGGCACTCAAATTTTCCTGGTTAGAACCGACCGATAGTAAAACGCCATGGCTAGTGGATTGGTCGCCCTGGCGACATGATGTTTTACAATTAATCGGTTCGGCATTAAATTGCTTCCTTTTTCGTGATCGCCTTTCAACACGTAATTGGTTTTCAGCGGCTCAATAATCTTTTGATTTTATCATTTTCTGCATTGAAAGACGTTTTTGCGCCAAACCAAATACAGTATTACTCAGTTATCCCGTCGACCAATTTCGCCAAATGATACGAATCGCCAAACTAATAAGCAACTTATGCATGTTGACTGTGTTTAATATCATTGAATGCGATATTCACGTTCATTCATTTCTTTGGCTTCGGCTTTTTCCGTATCTGTTAATTTCCGTCTACCCATTTTTAAATTTGTTAGTTTTCTCCTTTATTACAATGATTTTAACCATTTTAATTTACTATTCAAATAAAAATTCTTCTAAAAGTAAAGAATTTAATTTAAATTCAAATAAAAATTCTTCTAAAAATAAAGAATTTAATTTAAATTCAAAAGTGGTAACATCATTCAAAAGTGGTAACATCATTCAAAAGTGGTAACATCATCGGGTCCATTCTCCCGAAAACAACAACCATTTTTCAAATGGTTAAAAACAAAAATATTTTTTCAAAATATTTCACTCTTGTCTCCACTTTAAAAAAAGGTACAAACCAAATAATTATATATACGAGATACCTGTGCCTATCAGGAGTATTTTTACCGTTAAGGGTTAATACACCATTATTATTCAATTCTGTTTATATAAGTTTTATTTTAAAAAATTGACGATTTACCCTGTATTTTTTACTTTAACATTTATATAGTGTATAAAATTATTTTCAGTATTTTAAAAAGATCCATTAAACATATTATAAAAATATGGCATGTGTTATTCAGACGATTTCTTTTACGTGTAATTGTTATTTTGACCGTAGTAAAAAAAAATAGCTAAACGCAACAAAACTTTTTGAAACAAATCTACAAAACTTGTTTTATTGCATTGTCATTTTTTAACTGGTAGCTAAATAGTTTTTTGAGATAAAATATAACATTCTTTGATGTTGATGTTTTGATGCTTAAAATGTGACTTAACAGCTTTAACATCCACATTCATTAACTTTGGTAATATATTTCTAAACATAATTTTTTGAACTACGTTACAGAAAATGTTAACACATTTTTTAATGATTTTGAAAATATAAATATATAAACAAAGAAAAGAATCTGATTTTCTAATATGTTGTTTTGTGGAATTATCATATTACATCTTGATATTCAAGATAAATATCTTTTCTCAAATATCAACATTGATTTTTTTCCACTACTCGGCCACAACCTTCGATAATCCGTCACATGTTTTTGGAAACACGTTATCAAGAGCTTTTTTAAAAAAATCCCAACGCATATTAATGCTTAGGAAACAAGACGAGAGGTTTTGATGGAACACTTTTAAATAGAATAGCAGGAATCCTACTTTCATTTCTCAGTTTTGGAGTTTAGTTCATCTGACGAAACCCTATTCGTCTCTGTCATCTGTCGGTCTGTCTGTCACAGAGTCCATACACAAAAACTATATAAGTCAGAGAGTTCATGTTTTGTATACTTATAGCTAAATACCTCTTGTCACACAAAAAAATCATAAAATTTTGAAAAAGAGTAATTTTAATTTCAATACTTTTTTAACATCATCAGTTTACTTTTTGTTGATTTTTCTCTTCTGATTGTTGCACGCAAGTTTAAATAGATATAAAAATTATTTCTTTTTCTACAATTTACTTTTAAAAGAAATGGAGTACTTCTGTTGCCGCAGTTAGAAAATTGGTATTAAAAACTACAAAAAAAAATCTCAAAAATAAATTTAGATACAGTTTTTAAACAAATGGCATTTAAAAATAATATTTTGTTGCTGTACAATGGTGAAAAAATTGAAAATGTACGATAGTTAGAAGCTTAAAAATTTGCAGTAGTGTAAGTTTTAAAATTGAAATTTCATTTATTCTAATTGTTGCAAGTTTAAATAAAAGTATTATGTATGTAACAAAAATTAATGGATGAAATAGATCACGTAAAAAAAAATTGCTTATTTGTTTTTATTTCATTATATTAAATTAAATTTATCATCTATTTTGATACGCGAAATGAAATATTTTTTTTAATTAAATTAATATCCATTTACATTACTAGCCGCCTCTGGTGATCAGTTTGGTCTCGCTTAAATTTATGCTAAGTTTTGCAGTATTCTATTGTTATTCATATTTTTTTACTTGATTACCTTATAGACAAATCGAAAAATCTATGCGATCAAGACAGCATATAGGGAAATAAGTCAGCATTCTGTTCCGGTTAACGCGATTGGCGAAGAAATCCCAAAATAGCACCGAAAACCCGTTTTTTGTTTGTTAATTTAATGATAAAGTGTTTAAGGGGATGTTAAACGAAACCTTTTTTGCGATCTGCGATCACATTTACCCACTTGTTTCTAAATATATATTACAGCAGATTTAGAGACATGTCTAACAGCCTTTTACTGATGAAACATAACAAAACAAAGCTGGTTTTGGAATTGAGGTGGAATGTGTTCCTTAAATTTATTACTGAATTTGGACTATTTTCCTTATTTTAAGTGACCAGGACCTGTAAGTTTGTCGAAAAAAATAATAAAATCGCCTTTTTCAAAGTAAGAAAACACAAACAATATCCAATTAAGATTTTTTTATCCTCTCTGTCTATAATATATGTTCAACTACATTATCGAGAAAAAAAAATGTTGCATGTACAAAATTAATATTTAAACTTTAAATTAAAAAAATAATTTTACTAGTGCGTGATTAAGTGCTGTGGGCATGATGTACTCTAAATTATGCGTATAGAAAACAATTACATAATATGAGCCTTAAAACGGTCAAGTTTACTTAAAAGGTGATTAAAATAATCGAATACAGATTTTAAAAGTTAATTTTATTTAAAACATCTTAGTACTTTCAAACCTTAATCATGCCTTTACTCAGAAAATATTTTTGTTTATTTATTTATATTTTTTGTGTTAAAATTAAGGTGAAAATTGCGTTGCTTTATATGTTTTTATTTTATTTAGAAAACAATTTTTGAACAAAAGAGAATCAAAGCGCACCTATTTCTAACTTAAAACCAAAGTATAAAAGTTGTGTTTAAAATTTAATTTTAACAATAAAAAAAAGAAGGTCAAAATTTTCAAAACAATTTTTCAAGTTTTCAAATTAAAAAAAAAACAATCGAAATATGTAATTAATTTGTTTTTCTTTTTTAGCATGTAGATTATAAAGAAATGCATATTTGGTTAAATTATTTTGAGCTGTAATTTTGATAAATTATAAGTAACAGTGCATACTCCAAATTTACTTATCTGAGAAAACACTTTTTAAAATTTCAATATCTACCAGCATTCAATTGTACGCATACTATCCATAAATTACTATAACTCAAGACATAATTCAGATTTTTTTTTCATTGTTGAGAAATTTTAAACCATTCAGAGTAAATCAAAAACCATAAGGTTTTTGAAAGTTTAATGTTCCTGTGCCCCAGTTTTCGGCTATAAGATAATTCAACAATAACCATAAAACCCTTTTGAATTATCAGCATATTTGTTTGTTTTTTATCTCGGGGATCAGAGCTTCAAAATTGTTGATAATGTTTGATGAAATTTATCCGATTTCTTGGAACTTTCAGGATATACAGTGTGTTTCGCTACCAGACCGACAAACTTTGAGGGATGATAGTACACATGAAGACAAACATTATTAAATAGGAAACCATGGGGCGCGAACGAATTCTGTAGGAGCTAGGGGCCCTTAAAGTTTAGGGTCCAAAACTTCAAACGATGATAGAAAACGGAAAAAAAATGGTCGATTCGTTTGCGGTTCTCACTAAAATCATTCTTTATATTACGATTTCTTTAGAAAAAATTTTAAAGCTTACTTTCAAAAATTATCGATAGAGGGCGCTTTAGACTTTAGAGTATCGAACAACTACTTTTTACCGTTATTTTCTGCATGGGGTTGAGATTATTCTAAAGTTTAGAATTTAACTTAAATTTTAAGTTCAAAATTGGAAACATTTGAATCGGGTAACTAGCAAAAATTGAACTGTGAACAGAGGGGGAGATTTTAAACGCTCATAAACATTGGACAAACAAATTGATTTTATTGCGGTTTGCGTGTAGGTCATTCCCTTGGTAATTATTTTATTCAAAACGACGTACAGCTTTGGTGGCCTGATTTTTTGATAGAGGGCGCTTCCGCCCCATCTCCGACATTTCAATGGCATTACTCCTGCGTGTTTTACTACCAGACCAACAAACTTCCAGGAAGTGTTATTGGTGCAAAGACGATTCAGAATTATATAGGAATGTAACGTTGATGCCTTTTTTGAGAGTTACGGTTAAAGGAAGCAGAGAAAAAAGGGAACAGAAACAGCTGAGAAAGAGCAACACGTTAATGTGACAGAAAGTAGTTTATTTAAATGTTTTACAACAGAATGTGTTCGAAATTACGACCAGAAGTAGTTCGGCATGCTTGACAATTTCGTCGCATGGAATTCCTCACGCTTTAAAAGATTCTTGGCATCTCTGATAGCTTTCTGGCTGCTACAGAAATATTAGATGCGAGGTCTTTAACTGATGGTACGGGAGTCTCATACAACCAACATTTCATTTGACCCCAGCAGAAGAAGTCGATACATGATAGGTCCGGCGATCTGGCAGGCTACCACGACCCGTTGCCCAGATGTTACTTTGAAGTGTCGGCAAATTTCATTGGTAAAATGTGGAGGAGCCCCATCGGGCTAGTCAACTTTCAAATACTTCATTCTGCTACCTTTGGAGCCGATTCGCGAATGATCACTTCAAAGTGATCGCTGTTCACACGCATTACCGTTGAGCGTCATGTACTGCAAGGAAACCGCAGCGCCATCTACTGTCGCTGTCAAACTTGCCGGACTACTTCTGGTCGTAATTTCAAACACCTTTTGTAGTAAAATCTTTAAATAAACTGTTTTCTGTCACATTAACGTGTTGCTCTTTCTCTGCTGTTTCTGTTGCTGTCTTCTCTGCTTCCTTTAACCATAACTGGCAAAAAAGGCATTTCCAACGTTACATTCCTATGTGATTCTGAGTCATCTTTGTGTCCCTAACATTTCCTGGAAGTAAGTTGGTCTGGTAGTAAAACACCCATGAGTAATGCCATTGAAATGTCGGAGATGGGGCTGAAGCGCCCTCTATCAAAAAATGAGGACACCAAAGCTGTACGTCATTTTGAATAAAATAATTACCAAGGAAATGACTTTCAAGGAAACCGCAACAAGATCGATTAGTTTGTCTAATGTTTATGAGCGCTTAAAATCTCCCCCTCTGTTCACAGTTCAATTTTCGCTAGTTACCCGACCCCAATGTTTTCGATTTTGGACTTAGAATTTAAGTTAAATTCTAAACTTTAGAATAATTTCAACCCCATGCAGATAATAACGGTAAAAAGTAGTTGTTCGTTACTCTAAAGTCTAAAGCGCCCTCTATCGATAATTTTTTTAAGTAACCTTTAAAATTTTTTCCTAAAGAAATCGAAATATAAAGAATGATTTTAGTGAAAACCGCAAACGAATCGACCCTTTTTTCCGTTTTCTATCATCGTTTGAAGTTTTGGACCCTAAACTTTAATTGCTCCTAGCTTTTACAGAAGACGTTTGCGCCCCATGGTTTCCTATTTAATAATGTTTGTCTTAATGTGTACTATCATCCCTCAAAGTTTGTCCGTCTGGTAGCGAAACACCCTGTATATTTTAGGGACTGTATCACTTTCTGGCGTATTCAAACGCATACGGATTCTAGAAATCCTAATAATGTACTGCGAAATTCTGTTGAGGTTTTTATTTTAAATCTTCTCATTAGAAGGAGGCAATGTCTATGTTCCGAGCTTCATGTTTATGAGCAAAATATGATTGTTTTCTTTGTAACTATATAGAGATTCCTAAGTAATATTTCAGTACAAAATAATATAGATTTCTATTGATGTTTCGGTTTAGAAAAAATATAACATATTATAAACTATGAGGTTCTTTTCGAAAATTGACTATACTCCTGAGATATCAGGAAAAAAAAATTTCTAATGAGTGAATTGAAAACGTATACAGGGTGTCCCAGAAGTATTGCGACAAATTTTAAGAGGAGATAAGGGATATCACAAGGATTCAGATTTACATAGCAACCTATGGTCAGAAACATTTTCCTGATGCTGTAGTGACGACACAAAACAGTGAAATAAAGGACACTAAAAGAGAGAGAAAACATGTTTCATATTCTTAGTTCTACAAAAATACCGGAATAATGCTGGAAGATTATGAGGAACTTGTAGCACGTACCGTTACAGCTGTTGGGGAAGTTCGAGACATTACTGGTGTTTTCTTGAGAACATCAGATCTTCCATGCACCGGAGATGCGCTTCCATGCATCAAGGCCCAAGGTCGTAATTTCGAACATCTACTTTGATGACGATCGTTTTTCTTTAATGTTCTTTTTTCTTAGTTTTCTGCTGTACTAAGTATAATAAAGATGTTTTCTCTTCTTATTCGTGTCCTGTCCTTTTTGCGTTTTGTATCGTCACTACCGTGCCAAAAAAGCGTTACCGACCATGGGTTGCTGTGCAATTCAGAATCCTTGTGATGTCCCCTACCCTCCTTTAAAGTTTGTCTCATTATTTCTGGGAATTACTGGGACATTATTGCCTGTACCTTTAATATTGATTTTTTTCCTTGTATTCTTTCATTATTCGTACAGTGACTCCGTTCTTTGTAGCTCTTGTTTATTATGGGTATTTTATTCAGAATCCCGCCAAATATGAAGTACTTTCTGTCATATATTTTTTTCATTCAAAAGATGAACATTCAGCGCACATTTACAAAGAAATGTTTCGATTATGGTAACATTATGCATTAGTAAAATGCGATGAAATGGGATCGTGCTTTCTCTGGAGTTGTAGCACCAGTCTTCATGAAATAACAGGACAGAAGGACCCCTTTCAATGGTGTGATTCACACTGTTCACACCGGTTTCCTAGAATCGGTTTTTAATTTGTGTTGAGTTCAAAGAACAGGTTGGTAAAAGGATACTTCAATTATAGAGATTGCATGTAAGGTACCCTGGGGTAATAACGCCACGTTAAGGTTCTACCAATTTTCACGACTTAGTTTTAGATTGTATTTTTCAAACAAATATAGGATCTGATACAGCAACTCATTGACTATCTATATAAAATAAAATAACTTAACAGATATGTATTCATAAAATGTTATGGCGTTTTTTCTTGACCCATGCTATTTGGCGTTATTACCCACCTATATGGGTAATCACGCCATGCAAACAAAACTATGAAATAAGATGGAATAATTGCATGTAGATTGCCCAATTCTAAAAATACAAACTCTACAAACTTAGAAATTGACAAATTGCATTCTAAGATATTGAAAATGTTCAATTTTTGTGAAAGTGTAAGAAATATAAAGGTGTGCTGTGGGAGGGGGGGATGAGGCAAATAAGTATCAGACAGTGAGTTTCTTTTTGCTTAAAAAGGACCGTTTAAATAGAAATATGAGAAACATTGCACAGTTTTAACTGTGTTTATTTGAATCAGTATTTAGGATATAGCTCGGCCACTGTAGGCAATCAACCGGGGTATTAATGTCAAGGATTGGCGTTATTACCCCGGTATAGTTATTGCGCAGTACATTTTAAATTACAAATTATCTCGAGAAGATATCCAAAGTCTTCAACAACATTTTGAAAGTCCATGAAATGTACTACAAATTTAAGTAATCAACAAAGTATTTCCGGATAAAAAAATAGTCTTTACATCACAAAACGTATCTCGCAAATTTTAGATCAAGCGTTAATTTTAGTTGTTTGTAAAAACAATAAGATCTAAAAATGAAACAAATTAACTTGAAGCTGTTTTTTGCGATTTATATGACTCAAAACCCTTCTGCGCAGAGCACATGGATATTTCATAATTATGCAAAATATAAGCACTTGGCGTTATTACCCCGCCTGGCGTTATTACCCCAGGGTACCTTACGTAAATTTATTATCTTTAAATGTTTATCTGCGCAACACTTTGACACATTATGTTTTTTTTTTTTTTTTTCGTTTCATAAATTACATCTCATTTTCAATTTTTTTTCTTGATCAGTCTTATAAGGCTCCAAAATAAATTAAAAATAATTAAATAATTTTCTGTCACCATCAATTTGTCTCCATTACTTTTGAAATCAATTTCATATTTTCTGAGATTCGAAGAATTTCGTAGTCTAGAAAGTTTTTAGGATATTTTTAGTTCATTTATTTCTAGTAAATTTCGACAATGACGTCACTAAATTCTATATTCTAGTGCATTTGGTGATTTTTCTTTTCGATTCCAAGCACAACAATTTTTGTTTCATTGGGATAATTTGAAGTTTTCGTATCCAGAGTTTTCTTTTGATTTATTTATAAACGAAAGTCATGTGATTTTTGTTTCGACTACTAATTTAATTTGTTTTGAATATTCTTTAAGACAAGACTAAAGATTATCACATAATCGTCGTTTCAACAATTAGTTTGAGTTTATTATTTAAATTTTGATTAGCAATGCATCCATTGTTGGTTCATTTTTGCATTTTTTTTTCTTCTTTTTTTGCCTTAATTGATGTTTGTTTAATAATTGGGGGGAAATGGTTGTGTAGTGTCCAATGTGTTTCTATTTCTGTTAAATGTTCTTTACTTCTGATATATTTTTTGGTTTTAAAATGACGTGCAATGTTGGACTGTTTGCCAGAAAATGTAAAAATTAACTTTAAATGTACTTTTTGCTTAGAAAAAATAATTACCAAAAAATAATCTACCAAACTAATTTTAGTAAAGTTACAGAAATCTGTAACTTTATAAACGAGTCTACTAAAATTACAGTTATATCACTAAAATTTTATCTGTAACCTGAGTTGCAGTTACATGAAAAATTCTTGGAATCCCAATTTGCGAAAAATTCTTAGTAACCTTACAGATTTTTTTTTATTATTTTCAGAGCAAATCTGTATATGGTGCATGAATTTTTACTGTTGCCGTTACATAAGAAGTTCTAGGAATCGCAGTTTCCAAGAAAACGTTTAGTAACTTTACAGATTTTTTTTTAAGTGCACTAAAGAAATTACCAAAAAATAATGATAATTTTAGACTAATTTTTCCAAGGTTAGATACTTTCTACAGAGCATAGGGATGGTTCATGTTTAGCTGTTATTTCGTAATATTTACCCTATGGTATGTATGTAAGAATATGGTAAGAGTATTAAATATGGAGGATTCAGCATTAAGGTAATATTAAAATTACAAGGTATTTAAATAATTTTGACCCCTGTTGCAGGTGAATAAAGCTAAAAACATCCCATATGACAGATTATTTTTATTTATTTATTTATTTATTTATTTATTTATTTATTTTTTATTTATTTTTATTGTTTTACTATTTTTTGTTTTATGTAGTATTATGTAAAAACATTAAACGCTAACCTTGTGTATACTTTCAATTACATTGTTAATTTTTGCACGATGTTGTGTATTTGGACTTATTCATGTAACATACAATTGTTTAATCGTTGTTTTATTCATTTCCTGCTATGCGAGCGATCAAAAAATTTAACAAAATTGTGTGGTTTCAATGACAAAAAAAGTATGTTTATATTTTCAGAAATTCAATGTCAAGTAATGATTGATTTTAATTAAACTTTGTTACACATTGAGGATATATTTTAAAAGTTCCTTGGTAGTTTACATGATTTTCAAATATAAATTATGCTCTAAACAATAAATAATGTTTATTACAATAATTTTAAGTAAAATAAAGGCTTTTTGTTGCATTATCTTAAAAAAAACTGAACATAAAGTAAAAATCTATTATTAATATTTTATAACAATCTATTATTACAATATTTATTATAACAATCTATTATTGTTGAAACTTGTGAGTTTTGCATGGAAATGCTAATGTCTTATAAATATTGTATTTTTACTTTAATGTATACAAATAAAATATTTCGTTTTAAAACAGGAATTCTTCTTTTATTATTTTTCTATATTTGTTTATTCATGTATGTAAGAGTTCTTTGTTGAAAAAGTAACAATGCAATGCAACGAACAATACCTCATTTTCGTTTATTGAGTGCTATTTGCAACAATTAAAATGATAGTGTGGGCAGTACTTAATACTGTATTGTTAATAGTGTGATTTAGAAACAATTAAAAGAAAATAGCAGTCCTGACCTATTTTGAAATTCTGAATTGAAGACAGGTTTGTTTTATTAAAATTTAACAGAAAAATACAGATAAATAAAATACGCCTAGAAAAAAAATAATCCATCTCTACTCGCATCAATGGCTTCGACAAAAAAATTGGTCATAAACGCTGAGAAACCTTCCAGTAAATCTACCCTTAAGAAAACTTCATTGGAAGATTTAGCAGAAAATGGTTTTACCATAGGTCGAATGTGTGCCAAGGGAACTTATTCCAAAGTTAAGTTAGTATTAATAGTTTGTTGATTTTGGTTGAATAACGCTTTAACCCTTTCAGGGGCGGTGTTTGCAGTCTGCAAACACTTAATATTACTGTTCCAATTGCGAACTGGCACCAGTAAAATTTTAGTACAATTTCGATTTTATAATATACGCGAAAAACAGCTCTTGATTATTTTCAAATAAGTCTGTTCTTAAATTGTGGTGTGAATCAATTATTTGAACAATTTTGGAGCAGAAATACCTTGCCCCTGAAAGGGTTAAACATGATTTTGACTATTGGTGGTTTTAATAATTAAATGTAAAATGAAAAAAAAAATAAAATAAATAAATAAAAACTGTACTATTGACTTAAAACTTATTTATAACTACATATTTTACGTACTTATAATTTAAATTGTTTTTAGTACGCATCATTATCATTTCTATTTTTATTGGATTTTTTTTTTCTAATCCGAATAGGTGCCAGTGCAATTAGTTTGATAGATTGGTTGGTTGTTCGAGTTTTATAGCGCAAAGAGCCTTTAGGGACATGCTGCACATAAACAAAATTTAAATGAAAACAAAATTTGAGAAAAAAATAACTAATAAATACGAAAAACTATGTAATAAAATGAAATTACATGTGCAATTAAAACCATTAAGAAGATTAAAAAGATCATAGTTAAAAATATTATAATTAAAAATACTTTAAAAGATTATAAAGTAATAATTGTTAAAATATAAGCAAAATACAAGATAAAAACAACTTAATTAGAAACAGAAATGATATAGATAATTTAATTCATTCTGAAAATTCAAAAGACAATACTGGAAAAAGGCAAAGTTATTACACTACATGGCCATTAATGACCTTCCATTTGCGAGTTTAGAAATTTTGTTGAATATCTAGAAAAATACATATGGAATTATTCCGAAACACTTAGTGTATAAATATAATAGTACGAGTCATACATTTCAGTGAAGAGTTTTTCCCGAAACTTCATAGGGGACCGTCCACAAATTAAAAAAGAATGAATATCGTTTGGATAACCTTGTCTAAACTAATGTAAGAAAAGTGCTCAAACTGTAAATAATGATTAAGGGCCTTATTATAATAAACTGCGTTCATTTTTATGCAAATAGTATGTATACTCGTAGAGAAATTAAGGTTTTATAAATATGGGACCAAATTTTGCCAAGTTTTTTGCTTATAATTTGTAGACTTCGTAATATAAAGTGACATTCTTTTCTGAAAATATGACAAATAATATTGGACACAATACCCTGTAATCAGAATTAATAAATAATAAAAATTATATGATAAATGAGTAGGTTTACTAAATAATTTTTCACTGCGCATGCGTCAACGATATCAAAATTTCATTTGCATATTGTGTTAACTAAATGTATAGAGCAACTTTTGTGAAGGTCTCATAATCATAGCTTGAAAATTCTGAACGTAATCGTTTAAAATAAGCACAAAATTCGTTGTTCCCAAAATGAAGCAAAAAACTGTGGTATTTTATCCAAATGTAGTAATTCGTCTCATATTGTGTATTCTAGGTTTACACTAATGAATGAATGTATGGATACAACCCCTATTGTTTTTGCTTCATTTTGGGAATAACGGTTTTTCATCTTATTCTATTGACGATTATTTTCAGAATTTTCAAGCTATGATTTTGCAGTTTTTACAAATGTTGCTCTACACATTTAGCTAATATAATATGCAAATGAAATTTTGATATTGCTGACGCATGCGCAGTGAAAAATTATTTAGTAAACCTACTTATTTATCATACAATTTTTACTATTTTTTAATTCTGATTACAGGGTATTGTGTCCAATATTATTTGTCATATTTTCAGAAAAGAATGTCACTTGATATTAGGAAGTCTACAAATTATAAGCAAAAAACTTGGCAAAATTTGCACCTATATTTATAAAAACCTTAATTTCTCTACAAGTATATATGCTGTTCACATAAAAATGAACACAGTTTATTATAGTAAGCTACTTAATCATAATCTACAGTTTGATCGCTTTTGCTATATTAGTTTTGAGAGGTTATCCAAAAGATATTCATTCTTTTTTAATTTGATGACGGCCCCCTATGGAGTTTCGGGAAAAACTCTTCACGGAAATATATGACTTGTATTATTATAGACTTTTGGGATAATTCCAAATGTAAATTTCTAGATATTTAACAAAATGTTTAAAATCGCAAGTGGGCGGTCATCAATGGCCATGTAGTGTATAATTCACATCATATGTCACAGAAAAGTGATACTAATTAGTTCGGGTTAACGAAGTTCTACTGTACATAAACATTTCTTTTTCACTTCTGTGTTTCACTAAAGAATAATTGATAAAAAGCTTTTAAAAATCCAGCCACAATTGTACCAAAAGAATTATTATTTAGGTACTCTATAAATATTCGTAAAATTGATGCCAAAATTCTTAAATAATTATGATATTTTTTATTCCAGGATAGCAAGATTTCAAGACATGGAGATAGCTGTAAAAATAATTAAAATAGATAAATTATCAATGCAATTCAGAAATAAGTTTTTGCCAAGAGAATTAGACATTTTGACAAAGGTTGAACATCCAAATATTGTTCATGTCTGCAAAATTTTTATATATCCTAAAAGAATATACATTTTTATGGAGCTAATTCAAAAAGATTTGCTTCAAGTCATAAGAGAAGTATGTATGACTTCAAGTATGTAGTATTCGTTTAGTAGCATCATTAATGTACGATTCTTAGATTGAGATCTATTGAAAATGTATCGATATATTGTGTTGTAAAGGAACTATGCTGTATTATTTATTTAAACAACTAAGTATGTGCAACAAATAGAGATATTAATCTAAACTTTTAAAAGAAAAATTGAAATGACATTTTATGCTGAGCAATTTTGATAAAGTATGCGACAGATTAACTTGCAAGCATTAAGTAAATTTTGTTTGATTGAATATTTATGATTCTGATTCGTAGTTCGTGCTTAAATATATAATAATTTTAACTTTGATGAAGTTCTTTGTGATATAACATGCAGAATGAAGATTTGATTTTTTTTTTTTTTAATAATCAAATTCAACAATGCTCAAGAAATATCTTGATTAATGATGTAGTTAAGGTAATGTTTATTTAACAACAGAGATTCCAGTTCAAATATTAGAGGCGATGTACGCCTCATTCTAAAGAGGCACCAGATAAGCGAAAGTATGACTTAGCCTCGAATATTTTCCCCCTAGCTTCAACAGAAAAATTTAATCTCGTGGGAATTTCTTTTAAATTAGGTGTGACTAAGTCTATATGTGTTGTATTAATTCAGTAATGGTAGATAAATAAAGTTTTCACAGAAGGTAAGTAAAATTGGTACTTACCAAATTCATATACTGCTGTTACGTATAAATCCACCTATTGTATGATGAGTTATATATCCATGTTCTTCATGCAGGACGTCTAATTTAATGTTGATAAAACTCTTTTTCGTATGCACCTTAAGAACATGTATTTTAAAATTATTATCATCATTATTGGAAAAATATGCTATGGTCGGGCTAAATCGCACAACGCTTAGGGATAAACAAACTGAAGCTCCTCCCATACTAACAAGCGAGCATCATCTACACTTCTACAGGCGAATCCTTTAAAAATACGCTTTGTAGGGCTCTTTCAATTAATTAAAAATTTCTTTTTGCTTTACTGAATTGAAAACACTTTTTACTATATTCTTAAAATGATAATAATAATAAAAATTATAATATATTCTTTTTATGACTACCCATAACATTTTCATTTTGTGATATGGCATCATAAGTTAGTAAAATTCAAAATAATTTTTAAGTAAAATTAATAATAATAATAAAAGAGAGGGGGACAGGGGGGAAATATATTTAAACACTAAATATTTAATTTATATGCTTTAGCATTGAAATTATGTTTCGTAATTTGACTTAAGACTAGCCTCTTTTAATATTAACATGGTTTATTTATTGTTTTACTTAAAAGAAATTTGTTTCAGATTTACTAGTTTATGATGTCATGCAATAAAAGAAAAAAAAATATAGGGTTGGTCAGAGAAAATTCCATGTTTATTTATTATTATTATTTAGGAATTCAAGGAAGAGTTTCTTGTTATTCATTGTTTTTGCATCTCATTAAAAAACAAGAAAAGAAACCCCCTAGAATTTTATTTTCATTCTAATATATTTACTTTCTAATAATTTTAGCTGTCAATTACTTTCCAATACTTTTAGCTAAGTGTTAACTAAATTTTATATTACGCTAAAATTGTAAATATGTTTAAAAACAAACCTTTTTACTAAATTTTAAAGCCCAATTATAAGAATACATTATCTTTTTTTTTTTTTTTTTTTTTTTTTTTTTATCTGACTCGCATTTAAATAGATTTATCAGAAATAAGTTAAATAAATTGTGCATTTTTTTAGCTGTTTTTTTGCTTGAAAAATTATTAATTTTCTCTGGTAAATTATCAAAAGTGGTTAAAATAATTCTTTTATAAATACTTTTGTATAAATCTGTCTGTTTTATTTATAAAAATCATTCAAATAATTAAGTAAGATTCGGATGTATTTGGAATTAATTGGTATCTTAATTGAAAGTAATTGGTAGCTAAAATTATTAGAAAGTAATTGTCAATATTTTTTCACTATTTCTCTCATTTTCTTTTATTAAGCATAAATTCAAATAACTACTACGAGAAATAAAATCCTAGGAGGTTCTCGAAATTGAACTTTGTTGATTACTAACAAGATGCAAAAATAATAAATTGAAAAAAAAAGATCGTATTTGAATTCTTACATAATTATAATAATTGAATATGATTTTTCTATTAATGCATGAAATTAAAATTAATAAATCTCAAATAATTTTTCTTTAAAGTAAAAAAAATAATAATAAATAATAAAGAAATAAAAAAGAAATAACAAATAAGTAAAATGTATTAATATTAACAGATGTTAGTCTTAAGTCAAGATAAATCATAATTTTTTTTCAGATTTTTAGGGAAAAAAAACTATTTATGCATACATTATATTGCACACTAATGTACACAAATATACTTGAATTAAACTTCAACGTAAAGCAAATAAATGAAATGTTTGATGTTAAAGTATATTTCTTCAGTCTCTCTTTTTTAACTTTAAATAATTTTTATGCAAATTCACTAGCTTATGATGTCATATCATAAAATGAAAATTTTATGAGTAGGCACAGAAATAACTATATTATTATCATTATTATTATTTTAAGTATAATTTAAAAGGTGTTTTTAATGAACTACTAAGAAGAAAAAAGAAATGTCAAATTAAATTGGATTTAAATTTTAACTATATTCAACTAAAACCTTCTTACTACTTTTTTAAGTTTAATTGTGAGAGTATACGTATATTTTTACGCTCTCTACGTATATCATGCTCTTAAATAGTTATTTATAAAAAAATAAGTTACATAAATTGTGCATCTTCCTTGTTTTTTACATTAAAAAATCTTTTATATAATTAAACAAGAATTTGATACTGGCATTTAAAAATGACTGATAGCTAAAATTTTTAGAAATTATTTGTTATTATATTTTCTCTCCATTTGTCTTTTATTAAATATGAATTCAAAATATCAAAATTCTGTTCAATACGCCTACTTTGACACCATTTTCTGAAAGATTAAAAAAAAAGTTGGGGGGATGAATATTAAATAACTAGTTTCTGAACAACAACATCTACAAGTTTCATGCATTTCCGACAAAAATAAATTAAAACTTATGTTATAAATTTGGCCTTATGGGATTTAAGAACAGCCTTATCAAGATACAAAACAAAGAATTAAAAAAAAAAACTTTGATTTCTTAGATAATACAAATAATTAAAACTGATTTTTCCATGAACGGCAATAATTTTTCTCAATTTACTTCATTATTTCATAAACTAGTAGATATAAAATAAATTTTCTTTAAAGTAAAAAAAGAAATAATAAAAGAAATAAATGACAAATAAATAAAACCTGTTAATATTAACATATGCTAGTCCCAAGTCAAGAAATACGTATATTCTTAGGCAAAACTTAAGAAATTTTATTTAAAATTAAAGTAGCTTATGATTTTATATTATAAAAAGAAAATTTAATGGGTAGTGGCAAAAAGCACATATAATAATGATGATAATAATAATCACAATTATTATTTTAGGAATGCATAAAAGTGCTTTTAATCCATTGTTCAGAGAAAAAAACTATAATCTAAAATTAATTTAAAGAATCTTTCAAGATGTTATTATTTTAGTATTAAGCAGTAGATGGTCTTCGTTTCTAGTGTGGGAGGAGCCTGCAGTTTGCATATCCTGGAGCGTTGTGCAATTTAGCTCTCACCGTATGCTATCAGCCACACTTTAATACTTTAATATGAGAGCCGTTTTTTCTCTCGCCTTCCAAAGAATTACATTTTTGAGAGTAATACAAAAACATACATATTTCTGGTTAAATAATAAAAACAACAAAAAAATTATTAAATGTTTTTATGCGTTAAAAAAACAAACACTTATAATTGTTCTTTAGGAATCACAAAATTTTCAAGGTTGCGTAAATAGCTATTTAAGTAGATTTAAAGTCTTATTTCAGTTTTCAAATGATTGCACAATGAAGAAAATTTCTTTTACTTTGATGCATTTATATATGAATAAGGATTTATGTCCACAAATCAGTAATAGTACATAAATAAAGTTTTCACAGAAAGTAAGTAAAATTAGTGCTTACCAAAATTCAATAGACTTCTGTTGCATGTAAATCCACATTTTGTTTGATGAGTTATATATATCTGAGATTTTTTATGCAGAAAGTCTAATTTGGTGTTGATAAAACTATTTTCGTATGCACCGTAAGAATATACATTAGAAAATTATTATTATTATTAATGGAAAAATATATCTTCCCCACGCTTTGATACTTTAATATGAGAACCGTTTTTTCGCCCTCGTTCCAAAGAATTACATATTTGAGAGTAAATACAAAAACTACTCGTTCATACCTCTCTCCAAAAACCTTTGTACCGTTGGTATCTCTCTCCATACCATTAATTTTTACATGCACGCATATGGCATCGACTCCACTGGAAGTTAACAGCATGTGGCGTTTGCAAGTAGCCGTTCTTGAAACTATTGACCACATTTCAGGCTGCTTTTGCTAGTGTTAAGATGGAAAACAGGGCTTCATAGCTATTGATCTTGCTATTGGTGCATTTTAAATAATACCAACTAAAACTGTAGTTAATTAATTATTTAGTAATTTTAAAATGAAACGTTTTATAACGAGAGATAACTTAGGCGCCTATATGTTCAATTTTAAAACCGTAAAACCTATATTAACATATTTTTGGAATTGGAAATGAAAGAGCGGGGGATGAAGTGAATAGCTTGTTTGGAGCTTATAGGGATAAATTTATGTCAGTGATTGAGTCATAGCTACTGTCGTTTTGACTCGGGATCATAGTGATATAGCAACGTCTCATTTACTGCCACAAATCAAATCCCATAACCTCTAAACTAGCCTTTCACCCTCATCTATCTCTTGTAAAAAACTCTGTAAAAATAGACCTTTAAAGCTTCCCCTTCTCCTCCAAATATTTATTATTATAGCAATTACGGTTCTGAAATTGAACATACAGGCATCTAAAACATTAGACTTTAATATTTCACATCAACCGTCGCAGTGCAAATATTTTATATACACTAGGTACAATAACTGTTAAGCCACCCACGTACATTTATAACCAACAAAAAACTGAGTTTGCAATATAAGAATTTGAATAAATAAATCTGTTGTTAACTTGCAATTTTTCGTTCTTCTAGCTGCCTTCGTTCGAGACTCATCATGTGAAAAAAATCTTAGAATGCAGTTCAAAACGGGAAATGTTTCTTTTTTTTCTCTCAGAAGCTCTTCGAAACCGCAGAATGAGTTTCCTTAGGTTTTTCTAGTCGTCGCTATACTTCGATCTTCTGAATCAAGATTTTCAATAAACATCATTCCAATTTCAATAAGCTTTAGTCCTTCTCTTACTTTTGCAACCATCATAACCTCCTCAGTCCTGATGTCGCCTAGAGGAGACACAAAATAGCACTCTTTAAATTCATTTAAATGTTTTTAGTAGGGGTGCACAACCTGTGGCCCGCGGGCCAAACTGATACCAGTAATTTTATGCAGAATAATTTTCCTTATAATAATGACAGAAACTTTGCTATGGAAGAAAACAGACGTCACTTTTCAAATATTCTGGTGTCAAACGATTTTCTGGCAAAAAGGTTGTGCATCGCTAGTTTTTAGAGTTATGAAAATTACATTAATACTTTTTTAATAAATTCCTGTATATCAGAAGCATTGATTAATGGAGTGATACATTTTTGAAGCTATTTTAAACTCATTTTAAACTCGGTTTCACGGTCTTACGTAAAATTTGTCTCAGGACTGATGAGGATAATCTTCCTCTTTTCCCCTAAGGTCAAAACATTCACCTATTTCTTCGACAGCCCTTCGTTTCTTTAATTAATTCAATAAGTTCATTGATGGTTAATTTAGGATCAAATGAATTTATTTCAACAATATCTTCAGCATCCAAATCCAAGTTAAGTTCTTTTCCATTTTCGACGATTTTAAAAACTAAGAGAGACACAGACTAACCATTTTGTTATTTTCTGTGTAGGAAAGGGGGTTACAATATTTTCCACGCATCTCTTATTGTTTTTCGTTCACCTGATGATTCTCTTACTACTGCGACTGCATCTAAGACTTAAATGTCTTACAAAAGTCTTCAAAAAAGCTCAAAGTGTGTCTTAATTAAAGGAAATAGATTTCCAGGGGTAATTTTCCAGAATAGATGACTCAAATGTGGTGGATGAAAATTAAGAGGACGTAAATCGGTGTATCAATGTATGCACTGATGTTCGAAAATTAACAGGTAGTGACCGGTTACTTTCGATTTGATGCGGTTTGTCTAATATCTACTGAAATTCGTGACGAATTGTACTTGAATTTCTTCGATGTAAAGCGCTTGTTTATCTTTCTCTTTTCTCAGTGAAAATTTAATCATGAGGACAATTAGGAGACTAATAAAAAATATAGCAATAAAAAAATATTTGCAATGACCCATGTAACAAAAAATACTCAAAATGGTCTGTTAGTGTGTCAAATAATTATGTAGATACTGTTCAATATTTGTGTACATTTATTTAAGCATAGTAGCAAGCATCTTTGTAAAGATGTTAGCATTTCTGTGAATTTTTTATTTATTTATTTATTTATTAGCATACAGAGTATTCAATAAAATTGAACATCACTTTCCACAAATTATAAAAAGAACAGTTGAAATAGTATAGTGCAACTGAAAGTAACTGTACATGACGGAAAGCTTTTAAAATATATAAATAATAATTTCGCAGTCATTTATTTAAGACAACTTATGTAAGGGGACATGGAAAATGGTACAAAATTTTTCAGTTTTTAATTAACGACCTAAAAGATGATTAAAAAAAATATGGTGCTGGAAGATTTTAAAGTAATATAATATTTTAAAGGTGCTGGCCACTCAGCGTCCGAAATCTCCCCATAATGTTAAGTCAATGGGAGTTTAATGCATTTCTTTATTCAAAATATCTTCCCAAGAAATTAATACGTTTAAATTCTTTTACGGTGTTTTATTCTTGGATCTGACGATCGAAAATGCTTTTAGAATAATTTGCATAAAAACAGCATTTTTCTAAGTATTCGGGTGAACTAAATTTATAGACATCAAATTTCACTGCTCTATTTTACCTTCCATGTATCTTAAAGTTATTAAATCTATATTATAAAGGCCAAACGTATCTGTGCGTAACGCATACGTCATTTTTCGAATGGCAACACTTTCTGATGAAATTTCACTTTTGCAATTTCCATTACTGCAAATTTTTTAACTCCTAGACAATCGCACATTTTCAATCTTTACACCGTTGTGTAGAGAAAAATATGTGCTTTTAAATGCAATTTGTTTGAAAACCGTATCTTAATTTGTTTTTGAGATATTAATTTTTTTGTAGTTTTTAATTTAATTTTTCTGGAGGTGACAACTTGAGTACTCCATTTCTGTACAAAACATTACCAACTAGATATAACGGCCTGCGCATTTCGCTAAAAACCGCCGAAAAAGTGAAGCTGGATTCAGCTTCAAATCCTTAACCATTTCATTGGATAACGAGGCACAAACCCTGCCCAAATGAGCATTGTATGCAGTGATTTCTGTTCTGAGCACATGGTCATTGTTTTGGTTCAGAGTTTGCACGATTGGTCAGAGTAACTTGGCAAAGTATCAGATTCCTCTGGCGGGAGACTTCATATATTAATCTCAAATAAATGGGCCTTATAGATGTAGTTGGCCATGTGCAAAGTAAAGGAAAAATAGCCATAAAGTAAAAAGAAGAAATAGAGAGAACTTATGTGTAGTGGCTGGGAGTGGTGCAAAAAATGTAACCCTGAGAAATCTGCTACATTAAATCCAAACACATACCTGTCATTTTACCAAAATTATTTAATTTCTTTCTTTTTGGAATAATTATATTTTTTACGTTATTTATTTTTTACTTTATTTTTAGACCCATTTTTATTTTCCAAATATATTTTTAGAAACGAAAAAAAGTACATTTTTCACATAGAAAATTGATCTGAAATAGAAAAAGAACGAAGTTAAATGACGAAATGGGATTTCATAATTCGCTAATATCCAATGTTTAAAATGTAATTGAAAATTTGGTTTGGCATGATTTGTAAAAATCAAGGTTTGCGTATTTCACGGAAAATACGGCATCTTTCTTTGCACATTGAAGTTACGGAGAGCAATGTTTGCGTATTTTACAAATTTTAAATTTGTCATAGAGTTAACTTTGAAGCAAACTTTTTCGAAAATATGTACGTGCAGTCATTTCTTTACTTTTAACATTTTAGTATGCGCGTAAGATTTTTCGGTACTACTTAGTTATCACGCCGACAAAAAACTATGGCCAACTTATAAGATTAAATGCGAATAATGGATGATTGTGAATGTCATATTCAATGACATTAAACACGATATACATGTTTAAAATGTCATCAAGTGGTTTTTAATACCACTTTTTATTTGTAGTTTTTTTCATGTTTTACTAATTTATTTGTTTTTCCGGTATTTAAAATAAAAATTACGTCAACATATATAACTTGGCTATTAGTTTGGCAATTTTTTTAATTTGGCGAAAATGGTCGACGGGATAATCAAATAGTACCAATTTTTCATATGAGAAAAATCTATATTGTAACGAACAAATGTGTCCGTGTGTAGCACTGATGATATTTTGCAAATGACAACATTTCAGAATAAAATGACTTTTTGTAATTTTTGTTGCTGCAATTTTTTAATCTTCTAAACGTCGCACATTTTTAATTTTTTTTCACCATATAGGTAAAGAAATCTACTTTCAAATGCAATTTGATTGTAGACTATATCTCATTTGACTCATTTATTACAAGCTTATATTTTTCAAGCATTTGTTTTTAATTTTACGTACCTCTATTAAGAAATAATGATACACAATTTACACATAAATCTATAAATATTGTTCCTGATAATTTCCCATTATAAAATTAAAATTGCATGAGTAATAAAATAAAAGAATGGTTTAAAACGCAGATTAAATTACTAAAAATTACAAGTTCAACGTGTAATCAAACAACTTAAAATTTAAATAAGAAAAAAAAAATACTTTGAAAATGCTTTGAATTTGTTTGAAAATTGCATTTCAATTTACTGATTGGCTGTGGTTTAAAAAAGATCAGGTGCGAGTTATTTTTAAATATATCTCTACCGAATGAAACTCGATTACGATAGTTTAATCTATTTGTCCTGAGAAAAATATAAAGAGTTCAGAATTTGTTTCCGGCTAATATACTATAGCAAAATTAAAATTTCCTTTATAAATAATAAAATAAAATAAAATAAAATAAAACAAATACAAATTTAACAGACATGTAATTAAATTACGTGCTCGAAGCACTGAAAGGATCAGAAACAAAATTGCTGCCGTAACGAAATCTTTGGCTAATAACTTCTTGCATGCGTCTAACACGGAAATGTGACTTTTGATAAACTTCATAGCTTTATTTGATTCCATAAATTATATTTTTCATTTGACCCTTTAACCTAACCACGTAGCCTAATGATATTTTTTCGCTATGTAATATTTTAATTCAAAGATTGATATAATATAATATTGAGATTAATGTTGATTTTTTGAATTTTATAAGATAAAAAAAATATGTAAAGTATCAAAGTATCTTCATACCAATACTTTTCGCAGTATTATTTTATGAATGAAACATGAATGAAAAAATCCGCAAGATACTTAACCCTTTGAGGGTAAAAGCACTTCAATTCTTAAAATGCTGAAATGAATGATTGACACAAGAATTTAAAAACAAATTTGTTTCAAAATATTTAAAAGCGTTTTTTCATGTATTTGAGAAAAATAAAATTGCTATTTCAAATTACTGGCGACAATGTGGCGTTTTGAAATTAAAATTAAGTGGGATAAATTTTATCCCACCCCCTTCAAGGGGTTTAAGGGTTAAAATGTTTTTTTGGAGTTAGTTAACAGTGTAAAACGCATATTACATGTAGAAAATTCATTAGTTTTCAATTTAAAAAATGGTTTTTATCTTTGCTACGTAACCCGGGAAGCCCGGGATCGATCCACTAGTACTTTTAATATCTAAAATTCTACACAAACCCACGACTACAGTTAGATGTTGTTGCATCCAGCAAATCAACAGATCTGTCTAAATCATTATTTTGCTTATTAAAAAGCATGTGTTCAGCATAACTTTAATCAAAAGTTAATTATTTTAAATGTTTAATTCTTACTGAATTAAATAGGTCTCACTAAATATGTGCTCATAAAAAAATTTTCAAAAATAAATCTTTCTATTGAGGATTTTTACATTTTAAATGTTAAAAATCACAAACATCTCCTTAACAATCACTGTTAAAAATCACAAATTCAGTATTAAAAAATTTATATAAAAGTGTTAATATTAAAATATGTAAATTAATTCATATAAAAAATATGTGATAAATATTCGTTATTAATGCAAGTTTAAATATTTCATTGGGAATTTTGTCACAACAATTTGCTTATAAAATATATAAAGACCGTAAATAACTAACATAGCTTACGTAGATCGACAAACACCTAGGCAAAAGTGGCATAATTTTTATAAAGTATGTTTTAAAGAAATTCCCCTCATTTATCGATATGCCACAATAATGCTTTGCATTATCTGAAGATAAAAGCGAATATAAGGTGCATCTACATATTTCAAAATTGTAATTTGCAGAAAAATGGAAAATTATAAACATTTTGTCATACTCTTCACTCAAATCCATAAAACACTATTTTTAGTAAAATACCAATATTTCATATGCTTTATATTTTCACACATTTTAGAATGAAGGTAGACTAATGGAATTCCAGGCACATCACTATTTCAAGCAGATGATCAGCGGTCTTCTTTACCTTCATAGTTTAAACATCTCTCATCGTGATTTAAAGTGTGAGAACATCATGATCAATGACAATGAAGAAGTTAAAATCATTGACTTTGGATTTTCAAGATCTACAGGTAAATTTACCTAATAAAATTCCGCAAAATTTATTTTTATTTTAATATAAATATAGATAATAATTATGTATAGCAAATTTTGAAATGACTGTTCTTTTAAACATGAACTGCATGCAACTAATCTGTTTCTCGAAATGTCTTATTTAGAATATAAAAACTTACATCCATAAAATTACGCCACTGTGCAATGTAAATTGTAATGGAATATTATTTAAGGGCATTTATAAACCTTTTCTTCATAAGCCTCCAAACACCATTAATAAGTCTTCGACTATCAGCTTATGTTGAAATCTATCCAGAAATCTATCCACGAGCAAAGTAGAATCGATTGGGCCAAATATAAGTCTTCGACTATCAGCTTATGTTGAAATCTATCCATAAATCTATCCACAAGCAAAGTAGAATCGATTGGGCCAAATATAAGTCTTCCACTATCAGCTTATGTTGAAATCTATCCAGAAATCTATCCACAAGCAAAGTAGAATCGATTGGGCCAAATATAAACAAACCTGGAAGTACCAGTGGCATCTTGTTATGTTCTGAGATGAGAAAAAAATTAGTTTGGTTGGCTCAGACAGATTTGCTTTCCACTAACATGACAAGAAGAAAGTAGAAGAAATTTTCTGCAAAAGACAGTTTGGTGGAGGCTCATTAACAGTGTTGGGAGGTTCCAGATATGGTGTTTCAGACCGCATGTAGGTTCCGATTACCAAGAACTGCTAGAAACCCATTTATTGTCAATTGCAGAGAGAATAGGTAGCCGAAGTTTGATTTTCCAGTAGGAAAACGCGGCCATAACCTTTTCAAAATTCGCCTAGGATTGATTTTTGAATATTTAAGGATTGTAATGGAAGGGCGTACCCTGTACCTCCATTTCATATCGCCAAGAAAATATGTGGTATCATTAGTAGAGCTTTAAATTCCAATGTCAGACAATTCAAGTCTATTGAAGGCCTCCATCACTGAACCCTGGTATATTATTGATGCTATTGTCTTCAAGGGACTGGTATATGATATGCATATCGTATATTCCAAGTCGCGGATATATTGACTATTAGCGGTATTGGTTTTAATTCGGTGGGACACTTTTAGCCCTTTTTTATGCATTAATTTTTTTCCTCGCCAAGTGGGGAAGGGACTGAGTTACTCCTTGTAAATGAGCATTTCTATATTGACTTTCTTAATATATTTGTTTCGTGTCCGATAACGATACAAAATCGCGGTGGCTTTATTTCGTTACGACACACTGTATTTAGTTTGATAGGAGATTAAAAATATTAATAATAACGCTGCCATCACTTTAAGATTAGTAGCAAAATTATTTTTAAAATAAATTAAAATGCAGCAGATAAAGAACATTTTTTTTTTGCCAGAAAGCAGCTAATAATTCTGTGATGCAGCATAAATCATAAATACTCTTACAGCTATCAAGATTGATTACGAATGTTTATTTTTGACATCGATAATAAAATGTATGCCGTTATGATTTCTGATGAGACTTAATTCTACTTTAATGCTTATTTATTCAATGTGTTTTCCGTTTTTAGCACTTTCCAACACAGGCGAAAAATGTTTATGAGGGTAGCTTGTCTGTCTGCCATAAGTCTTTCTGTGTGTCCGAACTCTAAACTCATATAAATTACTCGTACTGTCATGCAGTTGATGTATATTAATGAATTTTATTGCATCATGCTCGGTATTATAAACGAAGTTTGTAGTATTTACAGTTTGTTTATATATACATTCAAAATAATTTCTTTACATTATCTATACATATAATAAAACAGTAGGACCCGGTGTGTCTGTACATTGAAGATAATTGACAAAAATGGAGTCAGGGCGATAAAAGAAAACCAATGAACCACAAAAAAAAATTTTTGAATTTTTTGTCTGTCTGTCTGTCTGTCTGTCTGTTTGTTCGAGGTTATCTTCGTAACTACTGAATGGATTTTTATGCGGTTTTCACTAATGAAGAATGCACACTCCCGGGCAGTGTATAGGCTTTGTTTCATCAAAATCGGACAACAGACAAAAAAGTAACAAAAAGAAACAAAAGAAACTATTAGGTGCGCTGCTCACGTTTTTTAGTACATAACGTTTTTTAGTACATATAAAATCCAATAGATGTCACTGTGCGATTTTAAAACGCGCTATCGTTATGTTTTCGCCAGTCTACTTAAGTATGAGAAAGTTTCAAGCTGGCTGTCGTTCCATGTGGTTTAGTCGGTAGAACGTCAGTGCGCCATACTGATGGCCCGGGTTCGATTCCCAGCATGGAATTTTTTTTCACTATGTTGGCATTAACGCCTATAAGCAATTAAAAGAATTTGAAATATTGTATTCAAGGCGAATTTTCTCTCTGGGAAAATTTCCTTGCATTAATATGTCAGTGTAATTTTTTTTTCGATTTAATTTTTTTTTTCGAAACTTTGTTTTTCTTAAAAAATTACAGTAAATATTTGATATTTCCCAACGTTTTTTGAATGATCGACTTGCTTTTTTTTTTTAATGTATGTCTGAACCTTATCTAACTACTTCTTCAAGATTTCTTTAGATAAACCGACCAGCGTAGCGGGCGAAGGCCGCTAGTGATCAATAAAAAAAATCTTCTGCGATGTATTTTTATAATGCTGTACAACATATTCGTTTCAAACATATTGAAATCTATCTGTATCACTGAGGTGCATTACAGGAGGCTTGCTGTAGTGTAGAATATGACATGAATAGCATTCTTAGTTCATTTACAGAGACTTACAAAAGAATTCAGTAACAGGATATCTATAAACAATAATTTCTGGATGTACATTGCAAAATCTGGTAAATCAACAATAAACTAGTATTTTGTTTATTATTTAGTGTGCATAAATTCTGTAGATCATATACAGCGTAACAATAATTATCTTAAGTACATTTCCGTTTGCCGACGGAAATTACTGATGGGAATTTTAAACTGTTCATCACATTTTATAACTGAGCTAAATTTTGTCATACACTGTAAAAAAAAATTCAAGAGGTTACTAAAAATTTTTTAGTAAATTTGTATTCCACAGAATTTTTTAGTAACCATTACAAACTTTTTTTTTTTTGCAAGTGAAACAAGCATTTCTTTTGTAAACTGAACAAAAGAATTTTTTGTATAACTAACTTAAAAATTTTTAGTATGAGCCACCAAGCAAATTTTAGTTAGCTCCAAAATTATTTTAATAACCATTACGTGCGCCCGAAGGGCAGGAGGTTCCTTCGAGCTGCACCAGACTTCTGAAAGGGAAGATTTTCGGCAAAACTGCAATAGATGGCAGCACCAAACATTTTCATAATCCCTTTACTAACGAGTACTTACACTACATACATTCGGGGCGTATTTAGCGGCGGCCTTTGGCCAGCATCGAACCCGGAACCTTTTAGTCTGTAGTCCGTTACTATAACCACTATGCTATCAGGGCCACACCAAGTGAGTTTTAGTAATAGTTATTAAAAATATAAAACTATTAACTCTTTTCGTTGCTAACTTTTTTCTAGTAATTCTTACACATTTTCTTGTAACCGACTAAGATTACTAAAAATTTTTTAGTAATTACAAGGATCACTAAAGTTTTTTTAGTAGGTCGACCCTTTTTTTTTACAGTGTACTGTGTAGTAAAATATGTGTAATTCATATACTGGACTTCACGAAAAAAATTCGGATTTTTTTCGACTATTGAAATTAAATTCCCAATTGTGCTATGAATTTTCCACATTGTCTTTTAAGAAATTTTCCAGTGGGATTGCATTTATACTCTAAAGTGGACGCTGAGTTCCCGGGAAAGTCATCCTCTGAACTATCATATGCCCAGCCTTTTAAGAATTTTTCGCAAAGAATGCTCTTACATTCTAAAACGAAAGCTGAGTACTTGGGGTGGTCATGCCTGGTCATTCCTTAGCTAATGACTAAAATTATTAACTTATAATTTCGCCACTATCTGTTAATATCCGTTAGGTCAAATTATGATTGTAATTGATAACCATAACTTGCAATATGACAACTTAAAAATATGGATTTTAAGAACAGTATTAATTGTATTTACACTGCAAAAAAATGGGTTCTCAAAATTGAGTAAAAAGTACTCAGTTTTAAATATTTCACATACTAAAAATAGCTCCGATCCTAAAGTACTCAAAACTGAGAAACACATGTACTAATTTTTGATTCCATGGTTGTGTTCAAATATAAATCACTACTATCTGCCCCCTGAATTTACAAATTAAAGTAAAAATATACTGGTATTTATTTCATGCTCAAAATTTTCTGCAATAAACGTTTAATAAAATATTTTTTAAGAAAAATGGCAAAATTATTAGCAAAATACCGAAATCGAATATTTTTATGACAAGGGCATTATTTACAAGAACTTTTAAAAAAATTTTAAATAATGTTGCATAATTTAATATTTACCTAAATAAGCATCTTTTATGCCACCATGAATGAAATATATAAATACAGTGTACAAAATTATCGTTTGTTTGGATTTGATAACATATGATTTTTCAAAATTGAGAAAACAATTTGTTCATTTATGATCCAGACATACTAAATTCGATATGAGTACATCGACTTACTCATTTTTGAGTACTTCATTTTTTTAGTGTATTGTGAGTTAATATATTAGTGCTCTTATTTAAGCACTGTGCCATATGTGATTTAAATAGATTTAGTGTACGCTAATATCTGCTATTTATGCTATAAAGTATGAAAATTATAGAAGTCAAGAACAGTCTTACTTGTATCCAACATTTGTTCGTGGCTATTGTTATATCTTAGTTTTCACAATTAAAAATTGCACGTAAATTAATATCCAGTATTGTCTTAAATATGTCTTTTATTTGTAAAAGTGTTAATCAGTTAGCAATAGTTATTTATAAGTTATTAACTACTACGTTATACTGTAAATACTTGTAATATGTGATTGACTGTTTTGTTAATATATATTAAAGCGGTTTATATTTTCCCTTCGGGATTGTACTGATACATTAAAGGAAAAGATAAGTTTTCGAGATGGCCATCCCTTGTCCTCCCTCATCACTTATTTACTTATAGGCAGAAAGAAAACCTTGGTAAATACAGATTTTGATTATTTTAACTTATGATATAAGATAGAAACCCCTTAGGTCTCAGGTTCAACAGATTTTATACAACTCTCACTAGTTACTGTGATTGATGTAAAATGTTATACTTTTTAATTGGCAATGAGATTATTAAATTATAATTACAAATATATTTATAAAGAAAAAAAGAAATGTTGCACTCCCCGGCATCGAACCCGAGTGCATATGGCAAGAAGGAAACGCAACGCCAAACCAACTGAGATACGACGAACGCAAACCTCTCCTTACAAAGTAAGTATTTAAGTTGTGTTGTGATATTAGACCCCTCAGTTTCTCAAGAACTGGGGAGCATTGTATAAAATACTGATACTAACGCGTCCTTATCCTACAAAAGTATTAAAATAATCAAAATCTGTGATTACCAAGGTTGACTCTCTCCTTGTTAGACATCATCTTTTATCTTATTAAACTGTGAAGTTTTCTTAAAGTACAGTAGATTCCCGCTATTACGAATTAATTGGGACTGAATAGTGTTCGATTTAACGAGAATTCGGAAAAGGCGGATTTCATTAATAATAATTAACATATTGACTTGTTAAGGCGTAAATTAACTGCGGGGACCTTCGCTAGTGTTACATCTATATAGTATTGATCACCTCGAGGTAAACATGTTCTGTTATGTTTTATAACTTAATTTAAAATTCACTCTTAATATATAACAGACTTTTCAAATAAAAACTACAGCTATAGTATAGCAATAAATACGCTTTTACTCCACGCAGAAATCTGAATCAACAATAACAAACAACAAGTTTCTTAACTGATTCAGTGCTCTTCGTCAGGAAAAAATCACAAACTTTACTTCTTAAGTGCGCGTAAATTATTTTATGTGTGTGTGTGTGTCTAGTTATGATTAAAAATGATTCAATAGGATTTTATAAATAGAACCGACATGTATTGTACGTGACTGGATGGTGAGATTTATTGATCCAGCTTTCACTCCAATTTGGTTTCATGCGTTTTTATCAAGCTTGGGCTATATGTATATCTCTATTCAAGTTCTTTATAAAATAATAAATATGTGTTCTTTCACGAAGGTATTTTTAATTTTTTCTGTTTTTAAATTTAAAAAAATCAGTATTTTTTTTAACTCCGTTCGGAGTAGGCGGAATTTTTGGAATAGTAGGATTCTACTGTATTTTGGAAGTGTTGGAAAATGTATTACACTCTATACTCGACCTATAATATTTCGTTCTTATTTTAATATGTCCCATCTACATTTTACTGATTGTAGAAAAGTGTTTCTCACTCCGTATTTGTAATCTTTTATAGTGACCAAAGAAGGTCGTAGGATGCTCAGTCACACATTTTGTGGAAGCGTTACCTACGCTGCTCCCGAAGTTCTCCAAGGCTTTCCATACAACCCAATGATGTATGATGTGTGGTGTTTGGGCTGCATTCTTTTCATCATGGTGACAGGAGAAATACCGTTCGACGATTCTAATGTGCTAAAAATGGTAATGTGTCAACTAAATAGACAGATACAATACCCGGAAAGTGTCAGTGTAACTGAGCAGGTCAAGGTGAGAAAAAATATTTAATTTCAATTAATCACTCTTTTGATTTAACCCTCTCACTGACAAGCTCGTGTTAATACGTTCATTAAGCTGCAGTTTGCCCTGCTAAATGAGCCATATTTAAAGTATTAACGATTATTATAAATCTACTGATTTAATGTTTTTTAATACATTGTACAATGATTTATACTCTTAAGCCTCACATTCATATTTGTAATCAAATATTTTACATAATGT
This sequence comes from Maratus speculifer, assembly GCA_964019185.1. Lineage (NCBI taxonomy): Eukaryota > Metazoa > Arthropoda > Arachnida > Araneae > Salticidae > Maratus > Maratus speculifer. The sequence continues at coordinate 158,787,264 of OZ025294.1, read as the reverse complement.
TGAAATAATCATATTTTATTAGAATTTAAGACAAAATCCATAGAAAACGACATTACAAATTTTCCCTTTTGCAGATTATCGGAGAGTTGGGGATCCAGGACACAAAAGTCTTCGAATTTTCTAAAAAACTTTTATTGCATCAAAAATTTATTTGTATTTTTTTTTTTTTTTTTTTTTTTTTTTTTTTTTTTTTTTGCTTAAAACGACGTTTAAATCATGTTTTTATTTTAATTAGAAGAGAAAATATTTATTTTTTCGTTTTAATTTGTTTTCATTCAAAATCTAGCTTTCAAGCAATGCTTGTGATAAAAATAAATTCTTGTGAAAATGCATTTTTTTTTTTTTTTTTCATGATGGGCTTTTATACAATTTTTCGAATTCAAATTGTTATAAGTCAATAACCGTTGAAAATTAATGCTTTAAACTTGAAACATGTCTTTTTTGATGACGATGATTATTGCAGAACCGTCTGTTTCTAGCGAGATGCTTTAACTCCAAGATAAGATGTCTGCACGTAAAATGTTGAAATTAAAGGTCTCTAGTAAAATTTAAATAGCAAAAAATGACCGGATCACATAGAAAAAAATTTAATTTAATAAAAATAAAAAAAATTACAAAAATTTATGATTTATCGTGTAACACGAGATATAAGCTGTAAGTATACAAAATATTAAGTCTCTGACTAACACAGTTTTTTTGTGTATGGACTGTGTGGTGGAAAGACAAACAGGGGACTGAGACGAATACGATGGCGTCAGATGAATCAAACCTCAAAAAAGCCCTATTCACCAAACACTATAACTGACCGAATTTAGGTCATTTTTCGAGGACTCATATACTAAGTGCTTTATTAAAAGAATTTATTTCGCGCATCACATTTCTACATTGCAGCCGAAAGGAATTATTTAGATCAAATTTTAAGATAACATTAATTTTTATTACTTATGTTTTAGATTAGATTTTCTATTTTCATTTTGAAATATGTGTAATTTTGTAAAGAATTGTGACTGTTGCTTTTTATCATTTTGTTTGACAAAAATTCTGTTATATTTTTACTTACATTTTTATACCGAGTTGAATACTTTATTTTAATAAGTAAGAGTGAAAATAAGTTTAAAAATTATATTGCAATGTTAATCCTACTCTCAACCATTACATATATCTTTTTTTAAATATGATTATTATATTTCAATTGGATTTCTAAATCACCCCTATTTCGCAGCAAAAAAAGATGCTTCAACTTTAAACAGCTATTTCTTGGTCAGTTTTAATCATAGAAGAATGGGGCTTCTTTTGTTTTACTTCTTAGTGCAATAAAATATTGTTACTAAAAACTACTTATTGGTCCGTGGGACCATATATATATATATATATTAGGAATAATTTTATTAATCTTATTTAAAACATCTTAGAAAATCAAACTGGTATGTCTAACCGTTTTCAAATGAGCCATTGAATACTGTTGAGAGTTTATACCATGTATATTAAGTTATCAACTATTATAGAATTTCGGTTTTTTCCTTCTTTTTTTGGAAGGGAAAGGGGGGTTAAGAAAAAAAATACTGTTTTTTTTTTTTTTTTTTACTTGGAACAAAATAATTACACTCAGTATGATATTTGTAATTGTTTACTGGTGATCAATTGTCATACCGTTAATAATACTGTTATTATTAGGAAAGGTTATATTTCCGCTTTAATAAAAGTTCAGGCTTTTAAGAAAAATCACTAAAGCAAATACGATTATCACCGTCATTATAGAAACTTTTAGAATATATTATTACAGCGTCGAAAAAACTAGTCACCACACATACATACGAATGTATTTGATATTTCAAAAAAAAAAACCCTGTTTTAACCAAAATTAATAGTCTGCACTGATCACACCAGATGCTCGCAAGCTAATGGTAAGCCAATGGGAGAGTTTTTTTTTTTTTTTTTTTTTTTTCAAATTTATTGCTTACATTTTAATATTTTAAAAAAAATTCTTAGAAAGCCAACAGTCTTTGTTTGTACTTTTTTCGAATATGATTGAACGTTTCTTTTCTATTTATGCATCTAATTTCATTTATAAACCGAATCTAAATTAAAAATAACTTTATAAAAAATATCCGCATTTAATATAGAGGAATAAAAAAAGAAACTGGATACAAATCGACCTCATCTATTTTTTTTCATTTAAGAAAAATAATTTGGAAATATACAAATGCAAACGAGAAATTTGAAAAGAAGGCTCTCATCGGTTTAACATTAGCTTGAAAGTCTCTCTTATGGCTAATGTAGGTAGTTAAGACTCGGTTTGGTGCTGTTTAAAGCTAAGTTAAAATTTATTTCTAGACAGGAAACAGAGCCAGTTTTCTTATCACATGTAAAATAATAAATTATTATTATTATTATTATTGCACTCAAACCTCGTTAACATGGGCACGCTTAACGTGAATTACTTTTAACATGAATTGTTTTCACAGTCCCCTATAAAAACGAATAGAAAGATTTGATACAGATAACATGAATTACTGTTATCGAAAACAAAATTTTGATTCCCCTTGAGGATCATGTTAATGAGGTTCGACTATATTATTATTATTTGAAGAGGAGAGAAAGCATTTCTTTCGACAATTTCTGATTACAGAATATCACACGGACAGTCGTATATCTAATAAAAAAAAGCGTTTCTCGAACAAAATTAAATAGTTGAAGTGAATGTCTTACTTTACTTTTGTTGCTGCATCCTACAGCTATTATTGTTGTACCGTTTGTATTAATTGCGAGTAAACTTACTAAAATGAACATTCCTATCATTTCGTTAAAGTTTGCTTATTTACAATTGAAATTCGTTGAAATAATCACTTAAGCAAAAATAAGAAAAGATTGACTGATAAATCTGAAAGAAAAACTGGTAAACATAGTACTATAGTTAAACGTAATGGTTTGAAATTTTGTCAACCGACTCGAAAATGGAAAAGAATGTATTTCTGTTTAAGGCCCCACAATAGTCACTTAAATGGACCCGGATGATAATGTAAAGTCTATGGGAGCGTTCTTTTCAAATATCTCGCTCAAATTGTAATATTTTTACATGATTTTTTTTTTTGTGTGCAAAGAATAACTGAAGAGGATCTACAACCGGCCTAGTTTTTACTTTTTCGATGTTGCTTACATGTTTTCTATATCATGATTGTTTCAATTTCAGAATTATATTCATTTTCGCTTTAAACCGGTTTTTGAAATTTAAAGTAATTGTTTTTTAAAGTTTGAAACCAAAATTGAAAAAGTAAAAATTAGGCCAGTTGTGGATTATCCTCAGCTATCCTATGCGAAAAAAACCATGTAAAAATATTAAAATTTGAATGATATATTTGAAAAGCTCGCTCCCATAGACTTTACATTATCATCCGGGTCTTTTTCTGTGACTAGTGTTGATCCTTAAGACACAACACTAGGGAGCTTGTTATTTCATTTTAAAGATCTTGTCGATTGTTTTTATATCTTAAAACCCCACACTAGTCACTGAAAAAACAGGTTTAAACTGGTTCAGAAATTGAAACTATCATAATATAAAAAATATCTTAGCAAAATCGAAAAAGTAAAATCTAGGTCGGTTGTAGATCGTCCTCAGCTATCCTATGAAAGAAGAAGCATGTAAAAACATTAAAATTTGAGTGAGATACTTGAAAAGAACACTCCCATAGACTTTAAATTATCATCCAGGACTTTTTCAGTAACTAGTGTAAGATGTAAAAACAATCGACAAGATCTTTAAAATGAAATATCAAGTTCCCTCCAGTTGACAAGTCAGAGCTAAATGAAAATCTTTTTCACTCTCTTTTATTTCAATAGAAGAAAATATTGTAAGCTAATTTTTTTCGACTTCCAGTTTTCGACGAATCTATGCATTTTATCAGTCAGAGGTTTCAAAAAACATGTTTATACAATGTTTTCGTCTGTTCATATCTCCGTATGTTTTTATTATACCTCGAAAAGTGCATGAAGTTATGCATACAGCTGAAAAAAAACTGTGTTTGTTTTTGGTTATGTCAATCAAGTCCTTATTGAATTTTGAAGAACTCTGCCGAATGTAAGAGCTGTAATAGCGATTTTTCGGGTCTTTTCAATGCTGTACCATACAAAAAATTTATGAAGTTATTTACAGAATTGAACTAAATTTCACATTTATCTTTTTACCTTCTTCTATCTTCTATAGAAGAAAGTATTGTAATCGAGATTTTTTTACACTTCCGGTTTTCGACAGATTTGCACGCTTTAGGGGTCAGAGATTCCAATAAACATGATTTAACAAAATATCCGTGTGTCTGTGTGTATGTGTGTCCGTATATGTCGCCATTCTACCATCAAAAAGAGTATGAAGATATGCATAGAATTCAACCAATTTTTTTTTAATGTTTTTGGCTGTGGCAAGCAGAATCTTCTTCAATTCTGTAATATTCCGCCGGAAGGGGGGCGCTGCAATAACAATTTTTGTGCCATTTTCAATATTGTACCGACTAAAAGTGTGTGAAGTTATACATCGAAATGAGCCAATTTTTTGTGTACGCGTTTGGTTATGACTAGTTAATCCTGTCTGAATCTGAAAAATATCCGCCGAAGGGGGCGCTGGAATAGCGATTTTTGTACCATTTTCAATATTTTACCAAAGAAAAGTGTTTGAAGTTATGCATAAAATTGAGTGAATTTTTTTGTATAAGTGTTTGAATATGGTCAGCAGACCATCCCTGAATTTGAAAAAAATCCGCCGAAAGGAGGCGCTATAATCGCGATGTCTGTGCCATTTTTGCTATTTTACCATTAAAATGTGTTTGAAGTTATGCATAGAACTGAACTAAATTTTTTGTGTATGATTGTTTTTAATATGGCGAGTAGATCCTTCCTGAATTTGAAAAAAATCTGTCTATCGTTCTACTGTTCATCGACTCGTGCAGATACAGACACTGGTTTTTACTCCGATTTATTGACTGAAGCAGAAATTTAAGATTAAAATCATAATTGGTATAGTACTGAATTAATAATATTAACATATTAACATGCGTAACTAAATTGTGAAATATTAAAATGTACATATGAGATAGAAGAAAGTTGTGGGATTGGCACATCTAATTAGTTTGCTGGGGCAAGCAGTTCCTCCTTGAATTTCAAAATATTCCACAAGAAGGCATTTTCATAAACGTAAAGGATCGTGTGAGATCGGAAAATATTGATAAATTTCTCAGTTCATTTGTTTTATTTTCTGTTATTTCAAAAATTCATATCTTTTTCGCGAAATAACGATACGAAGATATGATTTTGAAATTTTTCAGCCCAGCATAAGTAGTTTTTTTAGGATCTCTAATGATTCAATGCTCTTCGTCGTTAACATTAAAAAAAATATCCATTGCATCACATTTTTTTAATAACATTTATATCATAAAATTGCAGTTATTAATCAAATAAAAGGATGTTATCATTTAACGCATTTTTAGTAATTTTTGAGGCATTTCATGCGCGATATTTATGAAAATGTATTTTTCACTTTCTTTAATGGGCCCCATGCCAAAATTAGTGGTTTCGACATACGAGATTATAGTTTACTGTTAGTTTTCATGAAAATTTGATTTAATTACTCCAACAACATTCATGACTGATTCTTCTATATTTTGTCGACTCAATGTGGTGTTTCTATTCCTTCGAAGTTGTGCGAATATTAATGTATGACTTCATACTGATACAAAATTGTTCAATATAAAGTTTTATAGTGATTTCGAAATACTTTGAGAAAAAATAGAAACCTTGAATAAACCCTTTAAAATAAAAGAAGATCATTCATAGTTTTGGGTACTAAAGATGAAACTAATTTAATTATCTTTTCCAAGTAAAGGAATTCAAAAGAGTACACCTATATTTAACTACTAAAATTTTTGCCATACACTGGGCTTTCAGTGAGTGAAAAATTTATTTTGAAAAGTGTTAATGCATTAAAAGCTACGAAACAGTAGTTCAGTGGTAACAATATTCCATTATTTGATTATCCACGTCAATTGCACGTTCTGAAATTTATTTCGAATTAATCAAATTCATTGGGGATTTTTTTATGCAAATCGCAATCAATATTCATGCATTAAAAACTTTGAGAAGCTATTTACACTGACGATACTTGGTCAGCCACATCCACATCGTAATTGTCAAAATTTGTCCCAAGCGTGTTGATTCATATGCCTAAGTATATCCAGACTTACGACTCACAGATCAATATTAAGGATCACGTATCAATAATATCAATCATACATCAATATTAAAGCTGTATTAATCTTAATTAAAAAGTAATTTCCTTATAACTATAAACATTAAGAAATGTAATATTTTTATATTTTTCAAACCTATATTATTTTTAAAGAAAATAAACAAAAGAGATCTCTTTGGCTATAAATGCGTATTATTTAATCCTTACTATTACTTAAACTTGTATAAAATTTCTGATTCTTTGCATTTTTAGTCCCCTACTTTCCCTTTTTTGCTTAAAAAAATTAACCTGTATATCTTAGAATTAGGAACTCGCTTCCCAAAAGAAATTACTTTTCTAATGTATTCTATTAAAAGCAGAAACAATAAAGTAATTATTCTTTCCCTTTTCTAGACTTTAATATCTCGAATGCTGGAACCTGATGTCATTAGGAGAGCCACCTTGAAACAGCTCAGTAAATCTAAATGGTTGAAACAGGAAACAAACTTCTTACCTAAACATCCTTCTCTGGGCGAATATAATATACAGGGTACCAATCCCACTAACAGTATATCGAGGGGCACTCAGACATGTATCGAATGTGAGTACTATGATAGACTCCGTTCTTGGCACGAATGTAAATGCAGTACCAGTTCTGATGATTCAGATTGAATAAGAAAAAAATCGATTTGAGTCATTTTATTTTTGTCGTTCAAATACTTCAGTTAAGAAATAAAAACTTTTAAAATAGTTTAATGCACTCTTGTTTGTATATCTGTCTCGTGTTTCAGTACACACATTGTGATGTTAAGGTATAAGCATATCCAGTGGCGTAGCTAGGATGTGTGACACTGGGGCGGATGTAAATGGTGCCATCCCCTCCGTTACCCCTTCCGATCCGTCACATTTTTTTCAATCACAATTCTATGTTATTATAACAAATGACCATACCATTTCTTATTTGCCTTTTGTTCTCCTGCATAAAAAAAAACAGGATCAATTCATCACTCAACCCATTTTCCACATAAATCAATGCGGTGTATATATGTCGAAGAAAATTCTTTCTTTTAAAATTTTCTTTTGTTAACCACTCACTGGATAAATAGTTTTTTGTTTCTTGGTGCACATCTTATTTAGATACATCATTCTGCAAAAAAAATTCGCATTCTCAAAGAAAAGGAAACTAATTCTATTGCATCGTGCGCTAAAAATTTCATTTTATTTCAGAATTCCTTTCCAAAATCTTATAAGATTATATATATATGTGACATTTTAAAGTTAGGAGCCAGAAACATCATCGCCAGTGTCTCCGTTCTCTGCACAGAAGTCATGGCCAGCGAGAAAAAATAAATAAATAAATAAATGTAGAAGATCCAATAAATCACTCCTTGGCTGCCAGAAGTTCATTTATTAAACTGTAGTCATAATAGAGGGAAAGGCTCCTCTTGCAAACGATCTCTAACCGAAATATCCAAAAAAAATACTCCATCATTTACTTCAACCAGCCGTACTCATCCAAGAAAGAACGCAAGAATCTTTTTTCTCACCTCGAGCTTCTCTTCTTAAATCAAAAAAGAAAATTCTAGAACATTCTTTACTCTCAAACCATCATTCTTTTATGTAAACATAACTCATGCCCAGAGTCGAGATTAATATTCGACGGACGACAATTTTATTTAAAAAAAATACTATTTAACCGATTTATAATCGACTCAGAATTTTCAAATATCCGTGCAAACGCTATAGTTTTGCAGACGATTAATTTTAAGAGAAAAAGAAAAGAAATGAATTTATTGTTATGCACACATCGAATGTTGAAGGGGGGGGGGGGGAATAAACTAATAGATAAATAAAAATAATGATATTTTTTGAAAGGTATGGTTTTGGAATAAATTTAGTAAGACTTTCTTAAAAAGGGTTGATAAAAACATAGAAAAAATGAGTTTTATTTGGAAGATTAAGAAATAAAGTTTAATTAAGAATATTTTTAATTTAGAGCCATCTTTTTAAATTTACGCACCAGAATAAATGTTTTATAAGGCGAATTAAGAATTTATATCGTTTCTATAAAGATTAACAGATTAGATCTAGAAACAAGATTTTAATTTAATAAGTTGCAGTAAGTTCGGAACAATGTTATAAGGAAATCAATATAGTATAAAGGTTAATTTTGGCGAAAAAAAAATTAAAGTTTTTAATATCTATATATATATGTAGATAGATAGATAGATAGATAGATAGATATTTGGAAATAAAGATTGAGTATCCCGCACCTGGGGCGAACCGCTTGCTACGCCACTAAGCATATCATATTTAAGCATTGTGCGGCAGCGCATTCTGTACATATTTATTGTCAGTGTCACTTCTTACAAGGAAGGTTTCGATGCTGGGCATATTCAGATTTTTTTGACAAAAATACTACTTAAACTACTTACATATGCAATAAAGGATTAGTCAAAATTAGCGGCGGAATTACAGTAGAAAGTCTGTGAAGAAATAAAATAGTTTCGAATAATTGGCATGAAAAGACGAAAGCATCACGTGATTTGACAAGCAGCACTTTTCTACGCCAAAAGCAAGCGATTTTAATGCAACTGAAAATTGCTGGATTTTTAAGAATGCAAGTAGACTGCATATAATGAATTCAAACGTAAACATTGAGAGAGCTTAACATACTATATAAATCTACATATACAGGGTGTCCCTAAACAAATGGAATATACGCTAGGGGGTGATAGAACACATCAAGACGAGTAATAGTCAATAGGAAACCAAGGGTCCCAAGCGTTTTTCAAAGGAGATAGCCGCCATTAAAGTTTGGCGTCCAAAATTTCAAATGCACATAAAAAACGGGAAAATTGGTCGATTGATTTGCGGTTTCCACTAAAATTATTCTTTATGTTGGTATTTTCTTGAAAATAAATTATAAAGATAAATTTCGAAAAATGCCGATAGAGGGCGCTTTAGACTTTGAAGTAATGAAAAACTATTTTTTGCCGTGATTTTTTGCATCTCATTAAATGGTTTCGTAAGCTTAGACTTAAACTTAAATTTTTGAGCTCAAAATCTGAATAGTTGGAGGCGATTAAGTAGCACAAACTTAACTGTGTTCAGAGGGTTTAAATTTCAAATGATTATAAAAAACGGAAAAATTGGTCGATTGATTTGCGGTTTTCACTAAAACTATTCTTTATGTCAGTATTTTATTGAAAATGAATTATAAAGATAAATTTTAAAAAATGCCGATAAAGGGAGCTTTAAACTTTGGAGTAACGAACAACTATTTTTTACGTTATTTTTTGCATCTGATTAAATGTTTTCGTAAATTTCGACTTAAACTTAAATTTTGAGCTCAAAATCTGAATAGTTGGGAGTGGTTAAGTAGCACAAACTGAACTGTGTTCAGAGGGATCAAATTTCAAATGATAATAAAAAACAGAAAAATTGGTCGATTCATTTGTCGTTTAAAATAAAAATATTCTTTAAGTCAGTATCTTCTTGAAAATGAATTTTAAAGATAAATTTCAAAAAATTCCGTTAGAGGGCGCCTTAAACTCCAGAGTAACCAACAACAAATTTTAACCGTTATTTTTTGTATCTAATTAAATGTTTTCCAAAACTTGTTAAATGTTTTCGAAATCTTAGATTTAAACTTAAATTTTGAACTGAAATTCTGAATCGTTGAGAGGGGTTAAGAAGCGCAAACTGAAGTGTGTTCAGGAGTTGAAATTTAACCCCTATCCCCCTCGAACACAGTTCACTTTTGCGCTACTTCAACACTCGCAACGATTCAGAATTTGATCTCAAAATTTAAATCTAAGCATTTGAAAGCATTTAATAACATTTTAAAAAATAACGGTTAAAAATAGTTCTACGTTACTCCAATGTCTAAGGCGCCCTTTATCGGCATTTTGTGAAATTTATCTTTAAAATTTATTTTCAAGAAAACACTGATTTAAAGAGTAGTTTTAGCAAAAACCGCAAACGAATCGACTAATTTTTCCGTTTTTTTATAGTTTTCTGTTTTGTTTGAAATTTAAACCCTCTGAACACAGTTCAGTTTGTGCTACTTAACCATTCCCAACTATTCAGATTTTGAGGTCAAAATTTAAGTTTAAATCTAAGCCTACGAAACCATTTAATGAGATGCAAAAAATAACGGCAAAAAATAGTATTAGGAAGGATTATTTCGTTAATCCAAAGTCTAAAGCGCCCTCTATCGGCATTTTTTTTAATTTATCTTTATAATTCATTTTCAATAAAATACCGACATAAAGAATAGTTTTAGTGAAACCCGCAAATCAATCGACCAATTTTTCCGTTTTTTATAATCATTTGAAATTTAAACCCTCTGAACACAGTTAAGTTTGTGCTGCTTAACTGCTTCCGACTATTCAGATTTTGAGCTCAAAAATTTAAGTTTAAGTCTAAGCTTACGAAACCATTTAATGAGATGCAAAAAATCACGGCAAAAAATAGTTTTTCATTACTTCAAATTCTAAAGCGCCCTCTATCGGCATTTTTCGAAATTTATCTTTATAATTTATTTTCAAGAAAATACCAACATAAAGAATAATTTTAGTGAAAACTGCAAATCAATCGACCAATTTTTCCGTTTTTTATGTGTATTTGAAATTTTGGACCCCAAACTTTAATGGCGGCTATCTCCTTTGAAAAACGTTTGGGACCCTTGGTTTCCTATTTACTATTACTCGTCTTGATGTGTTCTGTCACCCCCTAGCGTATGTACCATTTGTTTAGGGACACCCTGTATACAGTGTATTACATATTTATATTGCTTATTACATCAGTCATTTAATTTATTACTGAAAAAATATTTTCATATATGAAAAAATTCATTTTGAGAAAAAAAAAATTCATACATTTAAGCGAATTCAAAAATAAATGCCAGATGTTTCCACAGCAACAAATATCGACAAAGCTCAATTGAACTTTGAGTTTGAAACAATATTAATTAATTTAAATTAGGAATTTCTCTTTAAATCGCAAATTTTGATGCTTAAATTTGAATATAAATACAGATGTAACAAGCGCATTCTAAAGAAAAAAGAAAAGAAAAAAATAGACTGCCAGTCGTCACGTGACCTGAGTGAGCTCTGCTAAATTAAAAATGTAGTTGTAGTATTTTTCGTCTTTAAAAAAATCTGGCAACACTATTTTTCTAAAAAAAACATTCTATTCTTAGTTATGTTCGAAAATTCGAGAGTTGGTTGTGAACAGTGAGTTCATGTTTTGTGTTGGTGGCGTGCGCAAGGAGAATTGTGTAAAAACGCTTTATTTGTAAATAGTTTATGTGTGTTTATTGTTCTAAATGTGAGTGGTATCTTTCAAGAAGCTTAAGTTGCAGCTCAGAACCAAAGTGTTTCCAGTGAAGCGGTAGGTGGTAATGCGGCAGGGATAATGTCTCACCCAGAGAGTAAAATAGATATCCAGAAGCTGTTGCCTACATTTAAGCCAGAGACAGATGGTGTAACATTGTTTCTGGTGCTCCTGGAACGACAGTTAAAGCTTTCGAAGGTACCAGAACACCTCTGGTTTTCTTATTTACTAAGTGTTGTACTCTCTTCTATATCTATGCTTATTGCTCGTGAAAAAGAAGAAAACGCTTCAGATTTTTTATATGTTAAAGGTCTACTTCTAAAAAGGTTTAAAATTAGCGCCGAAAAGTTTAGGCAGCTGTTTTTCACTTATCGCAAGGATAAAGAAATTACTTGGAGAGATCATTATTTTGAGTTACGCGCTTACTTTGAAAATTGGCTTAAAGAGTTAAATGTAACGTCTTTTGAAGCTCTTCAGGATATGATCATAGCGGATCAAATGAAAAGACGCGTGCCTGTCGAATGCAAAGAACATATGTTAGATGATTGGGAAAATTTAAATTCGCCAGTCGACCTTGCCGGAAAATTAGATGCGTATGATACTATCAGGTCTACGTTTTCTAAAAAAGATTCAATTGTACCCCAAGAGAAAAAAGAGTATTCTCTCTGAGAAAATACATGGAAGCAGAGTAAGTCTCCAAAAGAAGACAGATCTTCTCCTAAGTTTGCTAATCGACTTTCAGAAACCGATATATTTTGCTATGATTGTGGCAAAGTGGGATTTATAAAGAAGAAATGCCCAGATTGTTCCCCTACGATTAAAAAACAGACAGTGCAAGCTCAACGTCTTAAGCTGTATAGTTTAAATACATCAGCAGTTTCAGCTCCAAATGTACCTATTACGATCTGCAATAAGAGGGTGTTAGTCTGTGTAGATACAGGATTGAATCGTTCTATTGCAGGAGAACGTATGTATAAATTATTTTTGAAAGCTGGTGTTCCATTGAAACCTCGTACTCATAGTGTGAACTTGGCTGACGGAAGTACGACACTGGTAGAGAAACTTTATCTGCCACTGTCCCCGTAAAGATTGAAGGCCGAGTTTTCAAAACAGAGGTTATTATATTACCAAATGCCAAAGGTAATAGAACTTTTTTGGGAATGGACTTCCGACTAACATAGTGTAACTAGCTAACATAGTGTTAGACTCTGCTAGAAAGACATGGCCTTTTAGGGATAAACCTCATAAGAAATTTTATTTTGTTGATGAATATGAAGAAGAAAATAGAACGTGTGCTGATGCAGTCAAAGTCGCCCCGTATGCCTTATATGAAGATAAAGGTAAAAATTTAAATTCCAATGAAAGGAAGAAACTTAAAGATATTCCAAAAAGTTATGAAAAATGTTTCCAACCAGGGGGAGAGACAGCTCCATATCGTAAACGTTTTGTAAATATTTCAAAAGGTGTGAAAGAACGTATTAAAATTAAACAAGATCAGCAGAGAAGATATCATAAAAATCGTAGACTAGTATATTTTAAGCCTGGTGTAAAGGTATGGGTTAACCTACACCCAGGAAGTGGTATAACAAGGGAGTGGTATACAAGTAAAAATAAAACAACAAAATTTGTGCCTAAGAGAGATGGGCTATACATAGTTTTGACTCAAAACTTACTAGTGACATATGACATTGCTAGTCTGGAAAATCCTACTGAACGAATTGGATCTTACCACGTTTCTGCCTTGTCGCTTTTCCAAGAATCTGAAACTATTCCAGTTGCACCTTTGAGAAAAAGAGGAAGACCCCAAAAAGCATCCTGTTTCCTCTCCGAGACATAGATCGTCTTGATTGATTAATTAATTCTTCTTTAAATGTAATGTGAACGAAGTCACGGGTAACAGCTAGTATAGACTATGTTTTATTTACTTTATTCAAATAATTTTATTCATAATTCAAAATTTCATTTTTTTACATTTAAAATCAATGGACATATATTCCGTAAAATGTAACATTATTTTATTTAACATAAATAAAATAACATAACAAAAATAAAATAGAAAATTTTTATTGTAAGAATTGAAAATAACATATTTATGAGGTTATATTGGAAATAAAGCAGATTTTCAAAGATTTGATACCAAGGGGAGAACTATGTACAGAAAGCAGGTGAATATTACGAATTATTTTTATAATAAAAAAATATTTTCAAAGATAATAAAGTTTGATTTTAATTGATTTTTTAATTGAGTTTGGCTCTCCAAACTCAAAGATCCTATAGATTTATATAATTCATGGGGAATTTACAGTATTAATTGTCGGTGCGGTCTTTCCTGCATTGGACAAACCAAACGCTTTTTAAAAAAACGTATCAATAAACATAAAAATTATATTAAGAAACAAGAAATCAATAAATCCTCTATTGCTAAACATTGCTGGGAGATGAACCATACTTTCGATTTCGGTTCAGCGAAAATATTTCAAAACCTACATCCATTCATGAGCTTAACTTCCTTGAAGCGTTTCACATTTATAAAAATTTTGACAAAATTGTCAATTGTGAATTCTTTCGAATTGCTGGAAATATTACATTAAAACCTCTATTTCGTAATGCTTATTGTTATTATTTTTCCCGCTCCTTTTTTACCTTTTTCTCTTCCCTCCGGTCCCTTTCCACGTGCGCTTTCCGATTGGTCCTTACTTGCAGTCCTCTGTCATCCTATTGGTTGCCTTTAATCCACCGTCTCTACTATATATATGAGCAGATTTCTACCTCCGCTACCACTGACGACGGTACGCTTAATGCTACCGAAACCGGTCTGCTGTTTATATACAATATTTTGTGCTTTTTAGCGTTGCTAATTTTGTATTCCATTGCATTGCACCAAGCTCTATCTGAATACTAATTATTACTGAATACTTCACAGCAACTTCTGCTTTGGAAATGATCATCATATTAAGCCTTTTATTTAGAGTGGACATACAATACACCTCAAATATGTTAGTTATGGCGATATTTATTTCAAGTAAATACATTGAACTTTATATTATCACATGCTTATCCAGGGAATATTAGTAATTGCTCTCAATAATTGACACAGTTAATAAACTGATGCTCAGAATAATGGTCCGTAAATTTGTCGCACATAAATCAAGATATCTGTTATTTATATTTTTTTATAAGCAAATGAACAGTTTTCAGTTACAAAATATTTAAATGTTAAATTATGTTACATTTAATTCATTTTAGGTAATGTATTACTTAAAAAATTTCGAACAAATACTCTGCATATCCTTCACTTGTCATTAAGGGGACGATGGACGTTATTTTTTTTTTTTTTTCATCATAGCATTAGTAAATTTTGTGCATATATACATTTCACCAAAAGCATACACAACACCTTCAAAAAAAAATTCCAATCATATTAAAACTAGTATTAAAAATTGCTCTGACGAGCACCAAAAAAGGTTAATATGTTTTTAAGTATGAAAAAGGGTTTGACAAGTGCTTCTGTTAATTATTGAGCATGAGGAAGGACAAGGGATCCCTTCTTGGCTACAACTCACTTCAATGCCAACTTTGAAAAAATCATATTTGCGTTTTTTCCGTGAAAACAAATCAGTCGCAGTTACTATAAAAATGTGTAGTGTAAAGACGTAACCAGTAAAGATGCAGCTTAATTAGACATAAATGTAAAGGGAAGGCGGCATAGTGCCAAAAACCTAGTTCCTGCAGGTATCACATTCATGCACTGCCACCAAGCATGTCCAATGTGTATAATTGCACAGACAATTGATTTGTAGTATAGTGAAGAGTGAACAGTGCAGTTAACATCAGGGATGTAGTGCAGACTATACGCCGTATACCTTCTGGACTTTTTAAAGGAACACCATATACCCTCTGTTTCTTAAGAAAGCTTATGGTATACACATTCTAGTGTATCCCTCTGCTTAGATTATATGCTATGTTATTTTTACGACTACACCCCTGGTTAATATATAAAACACGGTGGGAAGTTCTACTAAAGAACCGCGAATTTCCTTTATATGGAAAAAGCGCAAATATGATTTTTTCAAAGTTGGCATTGAAGTGAGTTGTAGCCAAGAAGGGATCCCTTGTCCTTCCTCATGCTCAATAATTAACAGAAGCACTTGTCAAACCCTTTTTCATACTTAAAAACATATTAACCTTTTTTGTGCTCGCCAGAGCAATTTTTAATACTAGTCATTTAATTTTTTGATAAAAAACCGAGGATTTTCTAATATCTTAAAAAGAAAAATAATTGCTGCTGTCAAAATTTATAAAATGATAACAACAGTATAAAATTTTGATGTATCAGAATAATTAAAAAAGTCATTGTATTGCCATATAAAATGCATGATATGAAAAATAAACCATAGATTCGAACGAAAAAAGTACAGAACTTTATTAAAAGAATTAAAAGCCATACCAATTAAATACATTCAAGGTAATTTCTCGAATGAAACATTCACAACAAGAAAAATTCTAGAAATTGGATAACAATTAACAAAGAATATTCCCAAAAGAATAATAATTTAACACAAAAGCATTTCTAAACAAAACGAACTTACATCCAACGGGATTTGAACTCTCTACCCGCTGTTGAGCAGCCAAATGCCTTACCTCGAGAGTCCTGGTTTAACACCAGCGATGCTGCAAATTTTGCTATAGTACCTATATAAATACCAGTATAAGTCTTGTGACTGTCATCAACAGCTCCGATCTGATTGTTTTATTTTTTATATGCCCGGCGGCTATTTTCCTACTTTTATTTTAGCTACCCGAAACAATCGCCAAATAGGTTTCCTTCGCCATAATTTCATTTTAAATATAAAGCTGTAGCTAGCTTTATTTAAAATACATGACTTTCATTAAAAAAACACATAAATTAAAGAATACATATATCAGATACATTTGACTTGCACGTTTTTCTTTCACTTTATTAAAAATACTATAAGTAAATAAATAATGGTACTTTTTCAGTAGTTGTACATAACGAAAAGTTCTTCACGAGAAAAAAAGTTTGGCAACGTATATTCTGTCAACCTATTTACTATTTCATATACACAAGCATTTTTTGGGGGACGGTCGTTGCAGCAACTGAGATCCAGATCGATTATTTTTTACTTAATCGATGCCATTTTCTCAAACAAATTCAAAGTTTTTACCCGCGTGAAAAACGAGATAAAAAATAAGCAACGCGCTATGGATTTTTTGCGATTTTATTTTTTGTGAGCACAGCATACATTGTATACTATATAATAATGAATGTTTTCTTTGTGGATTTCTGAAGATTAAAAAGTATGAAAATGAAACATTTTCTAAATTCTATATGTGGGCAGTGCATTCAAAGTATTATGTAAATGCAGAATTATATTAAAAAACGGAAAATAGTTACATACTGTGGTGTGATATATTGTCTTATCATATTCATATACACATATTATAAAGAAGTAAGTCTCAAAACTTTGGCCAGAATGATTTTAAAAACTACCCGGTGGATTTTTTGGAGAAAAAAAATTTCATATTCTTTTTTTTTTTTTCATTAAATGAATCGATGCGATTGCCTTTGGCGTTGCTTTTTTACTACTAAAATTAATTTTAGGTATTTATTTATTTATTTTTTTTTTTTTTGTATTTTTTTTAATTTAGCATATTTTTTTCGGAAAAATTTGAAGCTTTTGTTTAAATTTAACACATAAAAAATAATAAAAATATAAAATACTAGCGGCCTTCGCCCGCTACGCTGGTCGGTTTATCTAAAGAAATCTTGAAGAAGTAGTTAGATAAGGTTCAGACATACATTAAAAAAAAAAAAAAAAAAAAAAAAAAAAAAAAAAAAAGCAAGTCGATCATTTAAAAAACGTTGGGAAATATCAAATATTTACTGTAATTTTTTAAGAAAAACAAAGTTTCGAAAAAAAAAATTAAATCGAAAAAAAAATTACACTGACATATTAATGCAAGGAAATTTTCCCAGAGAGAAAATTCGCCTTGAATACAATATTTCAAATCTTTTAATTGCTTATAGGCGTTAATGCCAACATAGTGAAAAAAAATTCCATGCTGGGAATCGAACCCGGGCCATCAGTATGGCGCACTGACGTTCTACCGACTAAACCACATGGAACGACAGCCAGCTTGAAACTTTCTCATACTTAAGTAGACTGGCGAAAACATAACGATAGCGCGTTTTAAAATCGCACAGTGACATCTATTGGATTTTATATGTACTAAAAAACGTGAGCAGCGCACCTAATAGTTTCTTTTGTTTCTTTTTGTTACTTTTTTGTCTGTTGTCCGATTTTGATGAAACAAAGCCTATACACTGCCCGGGAGTGTGCATTCTTCATTAGTGAAAACCGCATAAAAATCCATTCAGTAGTTACGAAGATAACCTCGAACAAACAGACAGACAGACAGACAGACAAAAAATTCAAAAAATTTTTTTTTGTGTTTCATTGGTTTTCTTTTATCGCCCTGACTCCATTTTTGTCAATTATCTTCAATGTACAGACACACCGGGTCCTACTGTTTTATTATATGTATAGATATATGTAAATATAATACTCCCATCACGAGATGAGACTTGGGAAACTCCTTCTCTTAGACGAGTCGACTTTACAGAAGGTGTGCAAGGTGATACGGGAGGGGAAAATAATCCCGTGTTTTCAATTCGACCATTCCCCGCAAAGCAAAGAACTAGGGTTGAAACGATAGCGCGCCAATTGAGTTTCGCGCCAATAACTTGCGCTGCGCATTTCTTGACAGAAATCTGTTTTCCTTCTCTCGTTTAGCTTATCTGTGTTTTATTTTCTCTCTCTTTAATAATTTATCCCGCCATTTTTAAACTGTTTTTTTTTTTTTTCAAAACAATTATTTTTTTATTACAAGCATGTCCTCAAAAGGGAAAACAATTCATTCTAAAGAAAGAATGATTATTCATAAAGTTACGGATTTTTTTGAGAAGGAAGCAAATTTTTTACTTTTTCTCTCCCGTCGATTTTGTTCTATCCATAGAGCAGAAAATAAATGAAGAAAGAATCAAAACTGCAGTTCTGAATGATATATAATGTATTTTTAAAATATTAAATTTTAAGATAGTATAAGTTAAAAATTTAAAATATGCCATTAACCTTTAAAGAAGTACAAAACTTAATTATTATTGAAATGAAAAATATGCTTAAGGCTGTTCTTAAATCCAAAAGTCTTTATCACATAAGTTTTGATTTATTTTTGTTCAAAGGTTTGTTTTCATGAATATAGTAGTTGTGTTTTGATTTATTTTTGTTCAAAGGTTTGTTTTCATGAAACTAGTAGTTGTTGTTCAGAAACTACCTAAACCTACTCATTTTCCCGTTTTTACCCCCTCAAAATAGATTTTTTAGAAAATAGTGTCAAAGTGAGAGATTTGAACCAATTTTATGCCCGAAAAATGAATAACCACTCAAACAAGGGAGAAATACGTGTTGGTCACATGATCAAAATCGTTTATAACTCAATAGGTTATTTATTGATCAAAAAATGGAAAACAATTCGATTCCAAATCGCTTCCATAGCCATATTTTCCAATTTTATATCTTTCCATTGAAAAACGAATTTCTAAATTCGCCAAAACGTTTTGCGTTTGTTCAGCAGAGCAGAGCAGTTGAAAATAGCCATAAATAAAGTAATTAGTACTGCGTATGTATTTCATTATGGAATTGCTATTACAACTCGAGATATAATACATTTATCGGGATTTTGGTGGTGTTGCGTTGAGAAATTTCTTTTTTTAAGAATACCTTAAAATTAATTAAATTGTATGTATATTTTACTTCACTTTGCAGATTCCATCCATTTTTGAAATAACATTTTTGTATTTTTTTTTTTTTTTCAAAAATTATGAATCATATATATTATAAAGCAGAAGTTCTGAAACTTCCAAACGGATGTTTTTAAAAACTACCCGATGGATTTTTTTGCAGATTATATCATTCGATAGGAAATATTTTTGCGGAGGTTTATGACACAAATATACAGGGATAACTCTGATTTTTCGTACTAAATTTCGTATTTTTCGGTTATTTTTGACGGAAGGGTTGCAACAACTAATTTTTTGGCGATAATTATATTTCAAAAAAGAAATGAAATGCTTTCTCTAATGGAAAATAATATAAACATTTCGAAAAAAAACCCTGTTAATTCATTGATTTAAAATAAACTAGCAGGGGTGACCGAGCTCAGCTCGGTCAAAATTAACTTTGTTTTCAACTCGATATAGTATTATTACTGTAAAACATGTTATTAGTAATAGTATTATTTACAAAAACAATCAATAAGAAAACTATGTTTGTATGCACATGTTCATAAATTTTACTTTATTTTAAAATTTACAACGAAAGGACATCAATCCAAATCACTTTTTTAGCTCGACTCTGATTAGTTTAACTATGCATCTCGAAGACTATTAAGAATGTATAAGAAATTTCTTCACATTTTGAAAGACAATATTTTTTGCCAGATATAACCAAATTTGGACACATTCTTTTATTTGGCGCCAAATATGTGTTTTGGTTTCGTAACCTTAATAGTCGATTTTTCGGCAAAATTTCGCCAGTATTTTGTTAAATATCGCCAACTTATTGGCTTTTGCCATAGTCTCGTGATCCTGACCCTTATTACCCAAATGATCCATTAATCACATATGATGAAACATGTGACTTAGCTCAATGGTCTTCAGGTAATCAAAAACAGTAGAGTATAAAATGAATCAAAATCATTTAAGCCATTTCTTAAGTAAAATTAGCTTGACAGCATTCAGCAATGAAGCGATATGACCCACTAATATAATTTGGTTTAATATGCAACTCAGCTCAATAGTCTTCTCGTGACAAAAGACGTTCCGTTGCAAAATTTAGGTAAAATTGACTGAGTCGTTGTCATATATAATTAGAATGACCCGAACCCATTAAGACCTAAAACGACCCACTAATTGAATTGTTACGTGCATGTGTCCTATCTCAATGATTTTCTTTTGCCCGAAAATCATATAATAGAAAATATACTCAAAATGGTAAGAACAATTTTCTAGATAAAATTAGCATGACCCACAAATGGCCCTTATATCGAAATCTCTCGAAAATGTGACTTGGTTCATTAATTTTTGCGTGTCGAAAAAAGTTAAATACAAAATTTAGATAAAATCGATTGAGCCAATTTTTAGGTATAAATAGTTTGACCTTGACCTATTATGACCCAAAATGACTCATTAATCGAGTTTTCTCAAACATCTGACCTAACCCAATGATTTTTTTGTGTCCGAAAACGATAGAATATAAAATTTAGTCAAATTTGCGCGAGACATTGTCTAGATAAAATTAGAATAACCCAAAAGTGACCCACTGATCGAAATTCCTCGAACATGTGACATAGCCCAATGATTTTCTCGTGCCAAAAATATGCTGTGTACAAAATTTCGTTAAAATCGATTCATCCGTTCTTTAGATATAGCTTGACCATGACCCATCATGACCCACAAATGACCCTTATAATCGAAATCTCTCGAACATGAGACTTAGCCCATTAGTTTTCTCGTATATAAATATTGTTACACTCAAAATTTCGTTAAACTCGATCGTGCCGTTCTTTAAATATAAATAACTTGACCCAGACCCTTTATGACCCAAAATGACCCATTAATCGAAATTTCTCGATCATGTGACCTTGCCCAATGATTTTCTAGTGCCAAAAAGTGTTGTATACAAAATTTCGTTAAAACTGATCCACATGTTCTTTAGATATAGCTTGACATGACCCGTTATGACCCATCATGACCCATAAATGACTCTTATAATCGAAATCTCTCAAACATGTGAGATAGCCCATTAATTTTCTCGTGTCAAAAAACTTACATACAAAATTTCATTAAATTTGATACTGTCGTACTTTATATATAAATAGCTTGACCCAGACCTTTTATGACCCAAAATGACCCAGTTATCGAAATTTCTCGAACTGAGACCTAGCCCAATAGTTTTCTCGTGCCAAAAAAATGTTGTATACAAAATTTCGTTAAAATCGATCCACCTGTTCTTTAGCTATAGCTTGACAATGACCCATTATGGCCCATCATGACCCACAAATGACTCTTATAATCGAAATCTCTCGATCGTGTGACTTAGCCCGTTAGCTTTCTCGTGTCAAAAAACTATTACAGGCAAAATTTCGATGAAATTGATTCTGCGGTTCTTTAAATATTAATAGCTTGACCCAAACCCTTAATGACCCAATATGACCCATTAAAATTTTTTTTCGAACATGTAACCTAGCCCAATGTTTTTCTCGTGCCCGAAAACCATAGAATGCAATTTTTAGTCAAAAAATCTCTAGATAAAAATAGCATGACCCACAATGACCCCAAAAATGACCCACTAACCTAATTTTCTCGAACATGTTACCTAACCCAATGGTCTTTTTGTAATCCAAAACGATAAAATATAAAATTTGGTCGAAATCGTTAGAGCCGTTTTTTAAATAAAAATGGCTTGACCCACAATGACCCAAAAGTGACCCACTAATCAAAATTTTTCGAACATGTGACCCAGTTCAATTGTTTTCTCGTGCCAAAAAACGATTGGATACAAAATTTCCTTAAAATCGATCCAGCCGTTCTCTAGATATAAATAGTTTGATCCTGACCCATTATGACCCAAAATGACCCAGTAATCGAATTTTCCCGAACATGGGACCTAGCCCAATGGTCTTCTCGTGCCCGAAAATGGTAAAATCCAAATTTTTGCGAAAATCGTTAGAGCCGTTTTTGAGATAAAATTTACCCACACACACACACACACACAATTTTTGCTCGCATTATAGTATAAGATAATGATAAAAAGAAAAAAATCCGTTTAATGCAAAATAATATTATGAAAGGAAAATATTTATCTTTAACGAAAAAAAAAGAATATTTATAATATTTAAAAAGTATCTCAATGTGAAAGAAAGTTTTGAAGTGACACAATATTTGGCTATTTATTTCTTTCGAGCCAGATTAAAAGAAAACAACATATCAAAAATTTCATTAGGTAAAACATAAGTATTTTTTTTTCTTTCTTTTTTTAAAAATATTTTTAAATCAATTTTCCCGTTATGTGTTTTACAGAAGAAACTCGCAGAATTATTAAAAAAAAAAAAAAAAAAAAAAAAAAAAAGGCTTTAATTGTTATTTGTATGTTGTTTGTTCAATAGGGTGTTTCAATCTACTTTTGTCGCCAATCAATGCGATTCTAAACCAAAAAAAGCACAAGACGAAGCGATGTTCGCAAGAACTATTTTTTTTTTCTCTCTCTCTCTTTTAATGAGTGAGAGCATTTTTAGGAAAGCATTTTACATTTAACTTAAATACATATATAGCAGTTAATACCACAAAAATGAATAATATTTAAATTTTAAGGTAAATGTTTTTCCACATACATAGATATTGTAAAATAATTTAACTGCAATTTTGAAATTTTTTTGGCACAGATATCTCCTATGCACTACGTTGGTGCGATTTGTCTCTTACGCCAATACCATATATACATCTGGGTAATTAATTGACGCCAAAGTGTCATTATTTTGCTTGATATGGCAACCCGGATGTCTATTTATTAATAAATTGTCTATTTACAATTTTTTTAATTTAGCTAAATTTAGGTGCAAATGCACACACCCATGTTGTTAAGGAAGAGGCACAAATGTTATATATGCACCACGTTGGGGTGATACATTTCTGGCGTCACTTTAACGGAAACTTCGTTTTCAAATGACAAATACATTTCTATTTTCTATTTTACTTTTCTATGTACAGAGCATAACATTTTGTATCATTTTAAAATGCAAATGAAAGTAAATAAATAGTTCATTAATAAATTAAAAACAAAGTTGGATTACCATAAGAGACATAAAAGGTTCATTTTATTTCAACCACGCCAACGTAATGCGTATATGACATCTGTATCAAAAATTGAATTTCACACATTCAAAAAACATTCACCTTATTTTTCTAAGGAAAACTTTGTTTAACTTTATTTATTCTGCTGCATTCCAAAAACGGAACACTGTAATAGATTTGTCAAGAAGATTTGTCAAGAGCAGATATACGTTGCGAAATATAATATAATATTGATAGAGGATGTATTAAGGTTTCCACAGATACCCATATTCTCAAGTTGAGAGGTTTAGAGTTCTAAAACTATCAAATGAAAATGAATCACTTGAAAATTGTTTAAATTCAATGGTCAATCTCTGCGATCATAATGCTAGCTATTTTAGAAGTATGGTTAATAGACAATATTTAAATTGCTCTTTTCATAATTGCGTCATTTATCTATCAAACTCTACAATAAATGGTCAACTGAAATATTTTTTCTTAAAAGCCCAAATTTTATCGAATGCATAAGCTGATACAACAACATAATATTTTATTATTATTTTAATATATTTTGGCGTCAACGGGCCTAGATTCCATTGTTGTTGTTTTTATTTTTGGCTCAGTTTTGTTTTTTCTAGCTCGCTGAGTTTTGCACTGATGAAGAATCTCGACAGTAGATTCGAAACAGCTGTTTGCTAACTTTTAATGCATTTTTGGTGCATTTATAATCGTTGGTTTTCTATCTTTAAATACAATGGCGTTTTGTATGATTTTCAGAAATGTGAAAGAGCATTCGAGGTGAAGTTGCTTTAAAAAACACAATCATATTCAATATTTTGTTTGATTCATGTTTTGTTTTGAAAAATAGACCAGCGCAGCGGGTTTAGCCTGCTAGTTATCATATAAATTATATTGGTCTTTTACTAGTTTATCCTTGGTAAGTTCAGAAAAGCGAAAAATAAAATTTAATTTTGTATTGTTCTGCGTAATTATTTCTTCAATTATTTAAAAAAAAAGTATTTTACAAGTTTTTAATAAATTATACTGAAAGCAAAATATTCATCTTTATTTTACAATAATACAAAAGTAACAATTTATACAAAAGTTGAGAATAAGTTTTAATGTTTAATGTAATTGTAGAATAATGACAATTTAAAAGTATATGCCTTTTTGGGAAAAATTTTTGGACCAAGCCAGATTTTATTGGTTTTTGAATAGATTTGGTTTCGTCGAGGAAATTATATTCATACAGGACGATTCGAGCGGAGCTGAATATTTTGATCCGTGAAGACTAGGAAAAATGAAATCAATAGCGGCTTCGTACGGAAAAAATAAGTTAGGCCCGGTCCGATCCTTCATGAAAAAAGTAAGGGCCGAGTCTTCAGAAAAAAAGTAAAGCCATGGCCCGGCCCTGCCCAAATGCTGTTAATAAAAATCAGGCTGAGGCCCGGCACGTGCATTCGCTTTGCGTCCGTTCTCCCCATAGAATTCGCTCTTTAATAATTCTATAGTTCTCCCAGGTTAAATGATTTTCCTTTTAAGTCAATAAGATACAAATTAACAGCGCCAAACTGTCGCACACGTGGGAAATGTGGCAACCTACGCGATTCTCTTTTACGGCGCAGCGTAGGGACGAAAAATCGACGCTCCGATATGAAAGAAATGGAACCGTCTTATGCTACGTCACGTATGATTGACAGGTCTCTTCTCCTGCTGGGACTACAACATATAGTATTTATTTACAGGAGTATATATTATATATTTATATATATATATCGCTATACAGGGTGTCCCTAAACAAATGGTATATACACTAGGAGGTGATAGACCACATCAAGATGAGTAATAGTAAATAGGAAACCAAGGTTCCCAAACGTTTTCCAAAGGAGATAGCCGCCATTAAAGTTTGGGGTCCAAAATTTCAAATACACATAAAAAACGGAAAAATTAGTCGATTGATTTGCGGTTTTCACTAAAATTATTCTTTATGTTGGTATTTTCTTGAAAATAAATTATAAAGATAAATTTAGAAAAATGCCGATAGAGGGCGCTTTAGACTTTAAAGTAATGAAAAACTATTTTTTGCCTTGATTTTTTGCATCTCATTAAATGGTTTCGTAAGCTTAGACTTAAACTTAAATTTTGAGCTCAAAATCTGAATAGTTGGGAGTAGTTAAGTAGCACAAACTGAACTGTGTTCAGAGGGTTCAAATTTCAAATGATAATAAAAAACGGAAAAAATGGTCCATTCGTTTGCGGTTTCAAATAAAACTATTCTTTAAGTCAGTATCTTCTTGAAAATGAATTTTAAGGATAAATTTCAAAAAATTCCGTTAGAGGGCACCTTAAACTTCAGAGTAACCAACAACAAATTTTAACCGTTATTTTTTGTATCTAATTAAATGCTTTCCAAAACTTGTTAAATGTTTTCGAAATCTTAGATTTAAACTTAAAGTTTGAACTTAAATTATGAATCGTTGGGAGAGGTTAAGAAGCGCAAACTGAAGTGCGTTAAGGAGTTGAAATTTAACCCCCCCCCCCCTCGAACACAGTTCCCTTTTGCGCTATTTAAACACTCGCAACGGCTCAGAATTTGATCTCAAAATTTAAATCTAAGCATTTGAAAGCATTTAATGAGATTTAAAAAAATAACGATTAAAAATAGTTGTACGCTACTCCAATGTCTAAGGCGCCCTCTATCGGCATTTTGTGAAGTTTATCTTTAAAATTTATTTTCATGAAAACACTGATTTAAAGAGTAGTTTTAGCAAAAACCGCAAACAAATCGACTAATCTTTCGGTTTTTTTTTTTTTTTTTTTTTTTTTTTTTTTTTTTTTTTTTTAAGCTTTTTGTTTTGTTTGAAATTTAAACCTCCTGAACACAGTCCAGTTTGTGCTACTTAACCATTCCCAACTATTCAGATTTTGAGCTCAAAATTTAAGTTTAAATCTAAGCCTACGAAACCATTTAATAAGATGCAAAAAATAACGACAAAAAATAGCATTAGGATGGATTATTTCGTTAATCCAAAGTCTAAAGCGCCCTCTATCGGCATTTTTTGAAATTTATCTTTATAATTCATTTTCAATAAAATACCGACATAAAGAATAGTTTTAGTGAAAACCGCAAATCAATCGACCAATTTATCCGTTTTTTATAATCATTTGAAATTTAAACCATCTGAACACAGTTAAGTTTTTGCTACTTAACCGCTTCCAACTATTCAGATTTTGAGCTCAAAATTTAAGTTTAAGTCTAAGCTTACGAAACCATTTAATGAGATGCAAAAAATCACGGCAAAAAATAGTTTTTCATTACTTCAAATTCTAAAGCGCCCTCTATCGGCATTTTTCGAAATTTATCTTTATAATTTATTTTCAAGAAAATTCCAACATAAAGAATAATTTTAGTGAAAACCGCAAATCAATCGACCAATTTTTCCGTTTTTTATGTGTATTTGAAATTTTGGACCCCAAACTTTAATGCCGGCTATCTCCTTTGGAAAACGTTTGGGACCCTTGGTTACCTATTTACTATTACTCCTCTTGATTTGTTCTATCACCCCCTAGCGTATATACCATTTGTTTAGGGACACCCTGTATATAATTACACATATATATAGAAATATATCTAAAATGTATATACATAAAATATTTATATTAATATCGCATATATTTTTTAACATTTGACACATATAACCGGTGCGATTGCAAAACTTCCTTCGCCAAAGCCTGATTTTCGAAAATCGCCAAATTGGGGCACGATTTTACATATGCGCATGTATATACCTATGTAATAGCATATATACATATGCAAGCCAAATATTTAATTCAAACAAAAATAAATAAATAAATAAATAAAAATAAAATGGTTAAAAATAAATTCAATGTAAAAGAAAATTTTGATTGATATAATATTTGGCTATTTATCTCTTTCGTGCCTGGTTAACAGGAAAAAACACCTAAAAAATTTCATTAGATAAAACGTAAATAACTCTTTTAATTTTTTAATTCTTCCATTATGTATCTTAAATAAGAAAATCACAGAATCAATTTTAAAAAAGGCTCTAACTGATAATTATATATCCTTTGTTTAATTAAGTGTTTGAATTTACTTTTGTCGCCAAACAATACGATTTTAAGCCAAAAAGGCATAAGCCGGAGCGATGTTCGCAATATGTATGATCTCCCTCTCTCTATCTTTTTATATTTAAATTTTAGTGTAAATATTTTCCACATACGCACATACTGTAAAATAATTTAATTGCAACATTTTAAAGTTTTTTTTTTTTTTTCAATTTACTTTAGTAGGTAAAAAGCCGTATAAATAACAATAATTGTTTTTTCCACATTTTTGTTTTGGCGCAGATGTCATGCATGCAACGAGACAAAGCCGTGCCAAAGAAGGGCGGGGGAGAAGACGAAGGGGGTCGTTGTCCCGAGCGCTGAAATTTAGGGGGCACAAAATTTATATTACCAACGTCATTTTTAGCCAGTTACAAGAAAATGTTGGGGGGAAGGGGCGCTAAATCGAAACTTTGCCCCGGGTGCAATTTTCTCTTCGCATGCTCCTGCACCGAGGTATCTCAATGGCGCCAAAATGACGTTATTTTTCCTGATATGGTAACCCAGCTATAATTGTTTATGTTTTAATAATTTTTTTATTATTACTATTTTCTTTTTTAAAATTATATAAATTGTTTTTAGTACTACTTGGTTATCTCGTCGACAAATTTCACAAAATTATACAAATCGCCAAACTAATAGCCAAATTATATCTATTGGCATAATTTTTGGTTTAAATAACGAAACAACAAATAATTAGTAGAATATTATTAAAAATACAAGCAAAAAGTCGAAATAAAAATCACCTAATTTCGTTTTAAACACGCGTATCTTATTTAATGTCATTGAATGTGACATTCACGGTCATTCATTATTAGCATTTAATCCTATAGTTTGGCGATAGCTTTTTGGTCGACGGGAAAACCAGGTAGTACCAACATATAAATAATATCAAACAAATTAGAAAATGTTATTATTAAAAATTTGTTATTATATTAATAACAAAACTATCGCCAAACTATAAGATTAAATGCCAAAAAAGGATGATCGTAAATGTCACATTTGACGTTAAATAGTTTAAAGTTTTCTATAATTTGGCGAAATTGGTCGACGGGATAATCAAGTAGTACTCATTTGGTATAACGTCATTATATTAATGGCATTATTATTATTTGGTATAACTCATGCGACATTTACGATCATCCATTTTTGGTATTTAATCTTATAGTTTGGTGATAGTTTTGTTATTAATATAATAACAAATTTTTAATAATAACACTTACTAATTTGTTTAATATGAATTGACATTTTTTTTAAAGTGCGCCAAAATGCCATTTTTGTAAATGATTGGCAATCTTGAACTAAGAAATAAACGAACCAGTATAGTGTTACTTTCAAAATTAAAGTGATTTTATGAGCATTTAACCACTTTACCGTTTGCCCCGAGATAAGTCGGGGATAAAATCATTGTTTCCCCATACCTGCTACAGGTTAAGTGGTTTAAAAAAAATCAATAAATAGTAAAATTACAAAATAAGCTTTGCTTTTAATAAACTTGGCATCTAAATATAGAAAATTAAGTAATATTGTTCAGTTAAAAATAAACAATACAGGAATTTTTGAAGTAAATTGTGAGTAATAGATTTTCTTTTTAAAAGGAAAAGTTCTGGATCTTAAAGAATCATATGTAAAAAAAAAAATCCATATAAATATCTAGAATATATACAAAAACAACATGATACTAAAATATTTCATAATTATCCCGAAAAAAATTACAATAAAAATATCCATAGCGCGTTGCTTATTTTTTATCTCGTTTTTCACGCGGGTAAAAACTTTGAATTTGTTTGAGAAAATGGCATCGATTAAGTAAAAAATAATCGATCTGGATCTCAGTTGCTGCAACGACCGTCCCCCGCATTTTTTTTCTCATGCGATAACAATGTATTTCGGGTACTACTTAATCATCTCGTCGACCAAAGAACGATAGACAAACTGTAAGATTACATGCCAATAATGGATGAACATAAATGTTACGCTTTATTGACATTAAACCCGCTACACTTGTTTTTAAGTGATCAAATGATTTTAAATTCGATGATTTATTTATACTTTCATGAATGTTTTACTAATTTATTTGTTCTTTTGTTATTTAATATAAATTTTATGCTAATAAGCAAATAGCTGTTGATATTAATTGAGAAAAAATAATATGTATTTTATTAAAATTACTTTATGGTTATATCCGCCGACATTATTTGGCTAAATAAAAAGCATTTAACTCCTTACAAATTTCCGCTAACATTGGTATTTTTGGTACTTAAGTATTAATGCCACCGCAGTAGAAGTTGTGCTAATAATGCCAATAAAGAGCGATCTTGTTGTTCGTGCCTTTTTAGTTTTTTTTTTTTTTTTTTTTTTTTTTTTGTTCATTTTGACGTTATTTTTAGTACTTTAGTACTTTTTTAGCCTAATTTTGACGCCATTGTTTTCTGCACGTGCGAACAAGATTGCTCTTTATTGGCACATTAGCGCAATTTCTGCTGCGGTGGCGTTAATACGTAAGTACCATATTTTTTATGTTCCTTAATAAATTCTAATATTTCATTGAAAATACTTCAATGTTATTCACATATGCGATATCTTACAAATATCTCTTTATGGTTTGATTTTAATAAATTCTGCATTAAAATATGAAAACTTTTATTAGTATTCTTTTGTCCGAAATCACCTGAATAAATCAAATTTTATATTTGGTACGTCTCGACGTCATAACTAAACGTCATCATTAAAGTAATCCTTTTCGTTAATGACGTTTATTTTTTTAACCTAAATTCATTAATTTTTTAAACTTAAATTTTTTTAATGGCAACATTTTTCCAAAAGGAAATCGGCAAAGTAATTTGGCAAATAGTTTGGCGATTTCTATAAATGGGTGAAATTGGTCGATCTGATAATCAAGTAGCACCGTACGTAATGTAAATAAAATAGGTATGCATTTTTGGCACAGACGTCATATACGCACCACGTTGGCGAATTTTTTTTCTGACGCCAATGTCATATGCGCATCGGAGTATTTAACTGAATCCAGAGTGTCGTTATTTTAATTGATATGGCAACTCGGATGTTGTTCTTTATTTATTAATAAATAATTTTTTCTATTTTTTTATATATAAATTGTTTTGTTCTATAGTTATTAAACAACTTTTTTTTTATTTATTGTTATTATCTTTCAAAAAATATGTATGTAACTGGTATTCCAAAACGTTATTTTCGCCAAATTGGCTTTAGAAAAAAAATAATGCCAATGTGATTCGTATATGACATTTGTGCCGCATTTTAATATAGAAACAGAAAATATTCGTACGAAAACAAAAATTAAAGTTCATCAGGTTTGCTTTCAGAGCTATTTATATATTTTGGCATCATACCCTCCTTTTCTGAAGCCAAAATAGCACTAAGCTTTGGCAAACAGATGTATATTAATCAGACATTCATAAAATAAGTAATAATTTAATTGACCTAGAATCATTAGACGTACCTTCAAAAAAAGCTGACACATTCTCACGTCCAAATCATCATGGAGCGCCCGACTCACCGCTCTTCTGTTGCGCCAAACCGGATTTCTTACCGGTACGCCCTTACCTTACGTCTCAAAGGCTCAAATAAATGTTTATAAAAATTTAAAACCATATTTTTACGCTTATCTTTCAAATGTCCTGTAGATTTTTCTATTCATATCAAATTATTCATAAAATAATAACTGTGAAAAGTATTGGTATGAACGTTTGTACTTAATAACTTTACATATCTTTTTGTCTTGTACAATTAAAAGAAATAATTTTAATGTCAATCTTGTGTTAAATCAGTGTTTTAAATAAAATATTACGTGATGGAAAAACACGGTTACGCCGCTTTAGCGGTTAAAAAAATTTGCTATTCGGTCTTTCGGCGCCATTTTTGATTTATTCGCCAAACACACCAACCAGCACAGGATAATGAACTTTTCCGCAAAATCTTGCCCTGATCGCCTGAATTTGTTGATTTCATCATATGGACCTTCCGATAAGCAAGTAAATAAAATTATGAATAAAAGTATCATATTACAATGGCTAGTATAAATTTAAGAGACACTAAACAGAGAGACTAAACTTTTCACCAGAGCCGGCTTTTCACTTTAATAAATGAGAATTTAATAAATAAATAAAACATTTTACTTCGCTCGTCAAAATAGATAGTGAATATGATACATGAAAATAACAACAAATAAGTATTTTCTTCACGTCATTTATCTAATCTATTTATTTATGTTACATACATAGGAATTTTTATGTTCATTTGAACTTATGTGCAACAATTACAAGAAGAAACAAGTAAGGTACCCTGGGGTAATAACGCCACGTTAAGGTTCTAGCAATTTTCACGGCTCAGTTTTATTTTGTATTTTTCAAACAAATGTATGATTTGATACAGCAACTCATTGACTATCTATATAAAAAAAATAATTTAACAGATATGAATACATAAAATGTAATATGGCGTGATTTCTTGACCAATGCTATTTGGCGTTATTACCCACCTATATGGGTAATAACGCCATGCAAACAAAACTATGAAATAAGTTGGAATAATTGCATGTAGATTGCCCAATTCTAAAAATACAAACTCTCAGCTCTAGAAATTGACGAATTGCAT
Organism: Maratus speculifer; assembly: GCA_964019185.1. Lineage (NCBI taxonomy): Eukaryota > Metazoa > Arthropoda > Arachnida > Araneae > Salticidae > Maratus > Maratus speculifer. Next base: position 158,755,042 of record OZ025294.1, on the reverse strand, counting down.
CCTAAGCTATTGAAAATGTTCATTTTTTTTGTGAAAGTGTAAGAAAAATAAAGGTGTGGTGTGGGGAGGGGGGATGAGGCAAAAGAATATCAGACCGTGAGCTTCTTTTTGCTTAAAAAGAATCGCTTAAATAGAATTTTTAGAAACATTGCACAGTTTTAACTGTGTTTATTTGAATCAGTATTTAGGATGTAGCTCGGCCACTGCAGGGAATCAACCGGGGTAAAAATTGCAAGGATTGGCGTTATTATTTCGTTATAGTTATGGCGCTGTACATTTTAAATTACAAATTATCTCGAGAAGATATCCAAAATCTTCAACAATATTTTGAAAGACCATCAAATGTACTACAAATTTATGTAATTAACAAAGTATTTCCGTATAAAAAAATAGTCTTCACATTACAAAGCGTATCACGCAAATTTTAGATCAAGCGTTAATTTTAGCTGCTTGTAAAAACAATAAGACCTAAAAATGAAACAAATTAACTTGAAGCTGTTTTTTGCAATTTATATGACTCAAAACCCTTCTGCGCAGAACACATGGGTGTCATTTACCAGATTATTTCATAATTATGCAAAATATTAACACTTGGCGTTATTACCCCGTCTGGCATTATTACCCCAGGGTACCTTATAAGAAAAAGACTATGTTCATCTGGAAATTTCAGACAAAAATTCGATTTTCTCAGCGGCCGTCAAACATACAAAGATGAAAAAAACTGTTTTAAGTTTTACCATGAGGATTAAAATAAACCAAAAACGAAGTTAATCCATCCACGGAAACGTTAGCTAGACTTAGTTGAATTTTTTGCCCTCATTTTTTCATTTAAAATTAAATAAAAAACTATTCTAAGCTGCAGTAATTTTTTTGAAAGCTATCATTTTATTTGTCTCATCGAGTTCTATCTTTTAAAAAAATTTTCACTGCCGTATCTCAACTGGTTCGCCAGAAATTTTAGAAAGTTGTTTGCACTTTCTATTTCTTAAACATATTATACCAAACGCTACCGCGTTTGCTATGATTTTTATTTAAAAAAATAATAAGTTTTTAAATGAAATTTTAAAATGTTTCTCGTGTCTTAATTTTTGAGATTTTTTTTGCCTTTGCATTTTTATCACTTTAAATTCTATTATAAACAAATTTGTATGAGATTTTTTTTAATCTTTGAATAGTTAATATTTTACAGGGTTTTTTTTTCTAAATTCCATATCGATTTTCATCGAAATTTTGCCTTTTAACAAGTAAAAAATCAAATTGACTATCTTAATGAAGACGAATTAAAAAAAAGTTTTCACAATTTCTTTCTAAACAATATCAGGATAATTCCTCATAAATTTCATAAATATTGATCAAAAATTACGACGCAAGAAGCATTTCAAAAATCTAAAAGCGCTGAAAAATTAGTTTTGAGATAAACAGATTTCAAGTACATAAATACACTTATCTTTATTATTTACTTCTTAAAACCTTCGTACATGATATTTTAATAAGAAAAAACTGTTTTAGTACTATTATACCACAGAAATAGACCTTTTTTTACAATATTACAATCAATAAAGCTTTAAAAAAGTATTTTGTTGCATTTCAAAAATTCGAGACAATTTCATATAATTAGCGTGTATATAACTAATAAATAATTTTTTTTAATAAAATACACAAGCATTGTTATTTTTATTTTTCCTACAGATGACTGCAGCTTAAAAAAATTAATAATAGCTACATAATACATTCAAAAGTAATGTTGTCTTCTTGCAGTAGCCCTCTGCTCTGAGAGGTTAAAAGCAGAACTTATCAACAAAACAATGGGCAACATTATTTGTCTTTCTTTACTGGTAAACGCAAGTAACATTTCCTTCATGTTATGTACCTGATTTCTCTAACAGCGAATTATATGCATACATGGAGGAAGAACAGGAATGTCAAACGTTGGTTTATTCCAAATATTGGAATGAAGTGATTTTATAAACATTTAAAGGATTCAATAATAGCTTTGTATTTTCTTAAAAACATATGAAAAAATTATGAAAAAAGATACCAGACTACTTGAATTTAAAGAAAAACTGTTACTGAAAAAATCAAAAGTTTGGTTGGATCAAAAATGGTAACGCTATCAAAAAGCAGTTCCCCCTCCCCCCTTCCTAGATATATTTTATGGTATTATGTGCCAATCCTCCTCCCCACTAAAATGTTAACGTTATATATGCACAGTGTGTTTTCATTTACATATTCACACCAGAAATTAAAAATAATATTTTTTTTATTTAATAACAGACATTTCATTATTAAATAAACTAAAATTTACTTTTTTCTTCTTTTTATACGAACGCCTATGCAATTTCTGGGAATCATTCTTACTATGGACATTAGAAGGTTGCAGAACATTAAGTTGTTAAAAACGAAAGAAAAAAATCTCATGAAATCGAATTCCAACATTTTTTTTTCCTTTTTAATTTTTATGCGAGTTTCTATTATAAAAGTTGAAATGGGAGATTATTGATCGATCTGTTAATGGACTGTCGGAAGTTTCTACTGTATCGAAGGCATAAATTTTAAATTTCTTAGTTAGATCCATACATTTGGCAACGCACGAGGACATTGGAAAAGCCTGAAATTAAATGAATTATTATTGATCGTAAAGTAAAATACAAAAGAATACTTTAAGAACTAGAATTTCTTTTAGAAAACTACAGTCTATATTTGGAATCGTTCAGATGCAAAGATAAAAAAAAATCGATAGAGACAGAGATAGTGTTTTAGAATAGTATTTCCTTGAAAATAAAATTTGGAAAAAATCATTTAGTTATTTTTTTATTTCTTATATAACATGAACAAACTTTATCTTTAGGGAAATAAAGCAAAGCCGACTTTTATTTCCTCATCAAACTGTTTCATTATATTTTCAATTTTTATTATAATTGATTAATACCGTTATTATTATTATTATTATTATTATTGTTGTTATTAGATTAATTTTTAAACACAATTATTTAATCGGTAAATTAATTATAATAGATGTAATTTTTTTAAGTGGGTGGAAAAAGTCTGGGCCAGGGATACAGTGGCTGAAGCCGCCAATGCTCTTCCAACCGAGCCATCCTGGACACGAGCGCTGGAGGACTATTTCACCCAATTAACCTCAACGATCATAGAATCTGATCTGATATTATGAATCAGCTCAACAGAATAAATCGAAAATCAATATTTGAAACTGCAGAAAATGCTACATACGAAATCTTATTAGATTAATTTTTTAAATACGATTATTCAATCGATAAATTATAATAGATGTAAATTTTCCAAGTGGGTGGAAAAAGCCCGGCCAGGATTCGAATCGAAGCAGGGATTTATTGGCTGAAGCCAATAATAATATTGGCTGAAGCACCCATTGAATTGGTATCTATTATTATTATTATTATTATTATTATTATTATTATTATTATTATTATTATTATTATTATTATTATTATTATTATTATTATTGCCAAGTATAGTTGGAGGGTGGAGGGGGGGGGGAGAAAACACTCATATAATTCTGTCTCAAATCATAGTATAGCTTAAAATTGATATTAGTACCTTGTCTTCTATCAAATGTTGTGCATGAATTGCGTTTTTAAGGTTACCTAGGTTTTAACCCTTAACTGTACTGTGTACTACATCTGACACATACTAAAAACACTATACCTCTCATTGTGTGCCTTGAATTTGGCCAATTGGATCGCTGTAACTTATCAAGAACAATTTAAAGAATGGACACTTATTTTGTCCACGTCAGATGAATGCATTTGACAAAAAATTAAATTTTATTCCTTGGAAATAAAAACATTTTTAATGAAGTTATTAAAGCCAAATTTACTTTTATTATTTTTACTGAATACTAAAAAATATTAATATAAAGAAAGCTGCAGAGTGCTAAGCAGATAAAACTAAATACTTTAAGCCCAATTAATTGCAAAATATAGCAATACAATATTTAAAAACCCTAATTGCGTATATAGGAGGATAGACGCCATAAAATATCAAATTTTAGCTGAAAATTTGAAAATTAATTCTTTTTGCTATTTTTCCCATTATTAGACCCATATTAGATTTCAAATATTTTTTTCATAAAAATAGGAAAAACTCCTTCAGTGAGGGGTTAAAATTTGAATCAACTTTCCAACTTTCAATCTAAATAATATTTGACAAAGAATTTTCAATTTACGTAAAACATGTCTCGATACCAAATTTCGAATCATTCGGACTATTTGTTATGAAATCATAGTTATCTAAAGAATTGATCTCTTAACGTTTAATTATGTTTACATATATTTTTATCCAACAAAGTTGCGAAAAGGGAAAAAAAATCTGAATCAAGTTTGTCTGACCGTCTGGATTTACTCTAACTCGCATAAATATACTCAGATTGGCACATAATTGAGTACCACCATGGCATATTCGGTATTGGGAGGGAAATATGGCTATACATAGTTCATTTACAGGGGCACTCAGAAGTATTCCATTACATTGATGTCTACGGGAAATAATATGTGGTGTATAGAGTAATCAAACTGCATTGCAATATTTTTAACATAATGGAATTCATATAAAATATAGAGGTACACTCAAAGATTGTTACAACAGAATATGCTATGTATGGTGCAAACAGTACGCGGATAGAGAAATTAAAAAATATTCCGTTATATTATTAACCATGGAGAAAATATTAAGAAGTGAATTTTAAAGAGTCTGATAAAACATAAAGATATTGCTATAAATTTCTGAGACGCACTGATACATATTCTAAGTAAAACATGAGATGAAATTATCACTCGTTTAAAGGATCACACAAAAGAGTTCGATTGTGTAATGGACAATCGGGAAAAATTACTACCAGTTTACTTCACTTGTGTTGCATCTATATAATTTAATAAGATTTATTACAAAATTCTTGTAATAGAATATTATGTGCATTGAATTTATCATACATTTACAATAACTGCGTCGTAACTCATGAACTAGTGCACATTTCCATAAATCTTTCTATTTAGTTAGATCTTGACATAAATTTGGACTAATTATATTTTAGTGTATATAGTACAACAGGGGATATTGCCGTGTTTTTCTCAATTCCAGGAATTCAGTCATCTAAAACAATTGCACCAAATTTAATATATAAAATGTATGAGTTAACTTTGATTCGAACCAATCAACAATGGGTGCCGCATTATTAAGGTTTTTACCATGTATTTAAAAGATGTAATCTTTTTCGTTTGATGTTAATGTATTGCCGATTTAAATATGAAGGAAAGGTCCGTTTAGTGCTATTTATTTTATGCACTGATCATTGAAATTATGGTTTAATTTTTTAATGTACTATATTACATAATTATAATTATTTGAATGCTCTATTTAAATTAGCTAATAAATTAGAAAAATATGGAAAAATATTTTACGTCGGTAAGAGGTTACTAAAGTTTTGTTTTGTTTTAAATTTATTCTATCTTTACAACAAGAAAGTATTGGATTCGTGAAAATGTTCGAAATCCGGTTTTCGACGTATTTACAAGTTTTAGGGGTCATAGAAACCGAAAAACATGTTTTTAAAAAATGTCTGTCTATTTGTCTGTATGTGACAAAAGTGTTGTGGTCGTTCCATCTCAAGAACTAATGGACGTAATTCCACAAAATTTTAGATTCTGTTATAACTTGATATAAACTAATTCTGGCTAGTTTTTGTTGTATGTCGCTCAATAGCTGGAGCTGCTATTCTGCATTATTCACAATTTCTATGATAGCCATATCTCAAGAACTAGCATATGGATTTTTATAAAAATAAAGATTTAGTTAATGATTGATGTAATATGGTGCTGATTACCTTTTGGTGCAAATCGTTTAATAGGTGGCACTGTTATGGTGCATTATTAGTGATTACCGCAATAGCTCTATCTCAAGAACTAATGCACGGATTTTTATAAAACTTTCGATTCTGTGAGACTGATATAATCTAGATGTGATTAGTTTTTGGTATATATTGCACAAAAGGTGGCGCTGCTTTGCTGCATTATTTACAATTTTCACAATAGCAATGTCTCAAGAACAAGTGAATGGATTTTCATAAAACTTTATATTTAGTTAGTGCTTGATATAAAATGGTGCTGATTACGTTTTGGTGCAAATCGCTCATCAGTTGGCGCTGCCCTGGTGCATTATACGTGATTATCGCAATAGCTCTATCTCAAGAACTAAAACACGAAATTTTCTAAAACTTCAATCGCCTTACAGATTGTGCTGCTATGCTGCCTTTTTCACGATTTCGAAACAAATGTATCTCTGCATAGATTTTCATAAAACTTCAGATTTAGTTAGTACGTGGTAAAAAATTTATCATGATTAGTTTTTTCTCTGCGCAGCATGTGGCGCAGTTGTGCAGATTGTTTTATGATTTTGCAATAACTCTATCTCAAAAACTAATGCACTGATTTTCATCAAATTTCATTTTCAGATTCTTTAAAGAGTTGACATAAATTGTTGCTGACTAGATTTTGGTTTAAATCACATAACCGGTGGTGCGCTGCTATGCTGCATTTTTCAGGAAGTATGAACATGCATATATCCATAGAAGAAAGTTTTAGTTTTGCCACATCTGACTAGTTTATTCTTGTTGTTTGATTGTTTATAGATGAATTTTTTGTAGATAAAATGACAATGCTGTTTGCATTTTTGCCGATTCCTCCGAAGCTAGCGCAGGGAAGAAAATACGGGCGTTTGATTGGCTGAATAATTTAAAGAGCATTTTGTTTTCGTTCATTTTTGAGTTTGCGTTTATGTAATCACCAGTTTCTGTATGAAAACCTTTTAAAAAATGGAGCTTTATTAATTTCCTTCTTGTTTTAGATAGTTAAAAGATAGATAAAAAGAAAGATTTTCTGGAATTCAGAATTAAAGAAGTTAATAAAGATTTTTTTTTTTCAATTTTTCTGTATTACTTAAAAACAAAAATAATAAAATTGAAATTTTTTCTTAATTATTTCAATATGATATTCACATATATGCCTCTAATAAGTAAATCCACATTCAGAATAATCTATTTATAAACAATAATCACATTTAAAAACCTAATTGTTCTATATTTCTTTTTTTTAATTGTAATTTCTTATTATTATTTTAACATGATATACTCATATACGCCCCGAATACGTACATCCACGTTCAGACTATTTTATTTAAAAACGAAAATTTCTCTTTAAATTATTCAACCAATTAGAAGCTCGTATTTTCTTCCCTATGCTAGCCTCGGTGGGATCGGCAAAAATGCATGCTGTTTGAATGTGTATCCAACAATGCTCTAGGTTTCGTTTATTGGATGATGTTTGCAACAATTAAAATAATAATATGAACAATATTTATTGTTACTTTTATTGTTGACAATGAAATTCAGAAACAATCAAAAGATAAATATTAATCCAAATTTACTTCAAAATTTTTAATTTTACATAAATTAGTTTCAAAAATTTTAACAGAAAAAACGACAGATAACTAGAATATGTCCAGTTTAAAAAATTCAGCTTTACCTGGTTCAATAAATTCTTCAAACAAGTTTACCATAAACAAGAAGAGCTCTTGCAATAAAGCAATCCATAAGAAAAACTCTGTGGAAGATTTAGCAGAAGAGGGTTATACCATAGGTCGAATGTTTGGTGAAGGATCTTATTCTAAAGTTAAGTAAGTATTTAACTTTTTGGTACGTTAGTAAGGAACAAGTATCACTAACAACATCTATGTTTTTCATTTTGGTACATCACGCCTCTACACTCAGAAAAAGAAATTGATTATAACTACATAACATGTTTTGTTGAGTACATTTTGGTTGTTTTAAACGAATTTTTTAGTTAAAGTAAAAAATCGTTTTGTTGCTCAGACCAAAATATATTGTTAACACTCTTATAAAATTTTAACAAATTTTCATCAATTTTATTTGTGTCTTAATAAAGTCTTGTATTTTCAATTTGTAATTCCAACAAAATTTTGTTGTTTTCCCAAAATTTAAATTGGTGTGCGGTAGCCATAACTCTCTCACGTAATTTCGTTTAATTGACTTAGATAGCTATAAAGGATTAACATATTTCTTGAATAGTAAAAACTTTTCATATTGAAATGGATTAATGACGTTAGTATTACGTTATTATGCATTTCGAATGAAAATTGTGGATAGAAAATTGCAAAAAGGAGGCAACATTTTTTTGTTGTTGTTTATTTAAACAAAACTTCCATTGGCCCATATTGGGGTCATTACTAATTTTTGCAGAAAATTGTCTTTTTTATGATAAGCATCCAGATTTTTCAAAATTTTAAACCATGTAATTGAAGAGTGTTTTCCAATGCTGCAATCTGTTGAATCATTTTGAAAATTTTGCTGTAGTAAAATCAGTAACATGTAATTTAGGCAATAGTCATTTTTGTACCCATCTACCCCATGGTAGAGTAGATTGGTAGAAGAACGGGGTACTTTAATACACTTACAGGAAATATACATAGGGAACTTAACAAAAATTATAAGTAACAATAAATGAGATACAAAAAGGAAAAGAACTTAAAAATACATGAATATTAATTTGAAACTGCATCAATGCATATAAAACACAAGACAAAACATAGAAAAAAATAATAGTAGAATTTTTATACAATTAGTGGACATTATAGTCACTTAACACAACAGGAAAAGATAATGATGTTGCATCTCTAGGTAGCAGTACCACCATAAAATGTAGGCTGCGGAAGGATAAAACATACATCTGAAATATCAATAATGCTGCTATTAGCCTGTTCAGGGACATAAAATTTTAAGCAGTCAGTTTCCTTTCTTATACACTTTACAGAAAACGCAGATTCTATGTTTTTAACTTCAATCTGTCCAACATAATAAATAAATCTCTTCTTTCCAGCAAATTTTCTAACACATTATCAGTAACTGAGATATTGGATCTACCAGACTCATATATTTTGCGTGAGATAAGTTGGTACTCATCTTCATGAGGACTGTCACTGATACTATCTTTTGAGTTCTGGAGACTACAATTGAAGTTATCTGTTTCACTCTGTTTCTGAAGAGTTTGTAGGTTGTTTTGGAACTTGTTTTATTCGCCTAGTAGAATTTTTAGTTAACCCTTCTGGTTTTATCTTCTTACCGTCTCAAAGCTTCCTTCACTAGCCTGTTCTTCTTGGGAGTTGAATTTAGGATTCTTAACTTTCCCTTTTTTCACCCTCATGCATTATTTGACTTGCATCTTGCAAGCTTTGGGTATATATAAACATTTTCTGGGGTAACAGGTTATTCGCAATTTTGCAACTAGCCAATTAGAGAAGAAGATCCTAGATTCTATGTATCCATTTCTTTGTGTCGAACTTTGGATGGTAATTGCACAGATTTTTGTTAAAGTTGAAGAAAATTCTGATTGGCATAGGTCTATGTCACCTGAAGTACTAGGTTCTGGCTGATAAGTTACATAGGAACTGAAAAATCGTCATCTCTAAAAATGTTTCGATTAACTGGCCATATTCCTGTTTTGCTGGACGCTGGTGTTACATTTCTCCGCTAAATGCTGCTGTATAAGCTGTCTTGATTAATTGAGCAATATTGTATATTGAGATGGTCTTTCCTGGATGGGACCAGTGCCAGTCATTAGATGTGCTTTTGGTGACCCATAAAGCCCAACATCCAGAGGTTGTAATCGATAGGTGCAATGTGGTGGAAATGTGTCAAAATGAATCCATTTTCTCTGCAGAAATCTATTACTCCCAGTGATGCATGTGACTCGTGATTATCCAGTAGGATTAAAATCGGATCATCCTTTGTTACTCTTGTGAATTTTTGCGCATGCTTGATAAGTTGCAAAAATGTTCACCATCCATATAACCACTTAGAGCGGCAAGACCTAAACTACCCATTGGAGCTACATCCAAGAAAGCTTCCTTGTTCCGAACTCTTGAAAACACAAATGCAGGAGGAATGGTGTTCCCAGTTGCGCCTGTAATGGCACAAAAAGTAACCAACACATCCCTTTCCGCTGATACTGTTTGACCCACTTGTTTCGTACCAGTTTCTACCACAACCTTAGGTGTTGGTAGCACTGTGTGAATTCCTATTTCATCAATATTGTAAAGCCTTTCTGCAGACAAGTTATATTTAGTCAAAGTTTCTTCGAAATTGTAAAAAGATTCAGTTATATTTGTGCGATTAAAAGCAGTGGCCCGTGAAAGGCTTGTATTATCTGGGTTTTTTAAAGTAAAATTTGGATATTACTTCATAAATTATAGCATCAAGTCTTCATCAGCCATTTTTTTGGCATTGACCCTTTCAAATTAGCAGAAAACTTTCTTGCATAATTATAAGCAAAAACTCTGATTTTCTTATATGATAACCCATTCAGAATTTTTGAACTTTTTACTAGATACTCTGCTAGCAAATCTTCTTGTTCTTTTGTAAACACTTGCTTGACAGTGTACTTTGAGCTAAACTGATACTTGACTATTTCAACTTTATGTGGATTTTTTGGATTGTCAACACTTGCTGCATATATGTTTGAATGAGATGTCTTGTACTTTTTCACGCTGTTTGCCAGTTTCATTACTTTCAGTCCACATGTTCAAGTTCTGCTCGTATTTTGCTGCCATTAAAGACATCAGATATATCTTTTACCATGGTTTCTTCACAAACTTCTGCACGATTAGTTTTTTCTTGCAATTCCTCATGGTAACTGCAAAGAAATAGAAATATTTAAGAAATAAGCAAATAAATAAATAATAAGTGCAGTCTATAAAAAGAAAAAGTACAGGAAATATATACACTTACTGAACTGTGTGCCTAGTAAATATACTGCAACAATGCAGAAACTACAGTAAACTGGCTTTAACTAAAAGAAATACTTTGAAAAAGAATGTTAAACCAGTTTACAGTCTATTATGGGGTACATTGGTACATTTACCAATGCGCTCCAATAGCACTGTACCAAACGATCCCAGTAGCAGATTTTTGAAGAAAAAAGTCCCATGGCTGACGTTTGTTGTTTACATTGTAGTTCAAGACAGTGTGAAAATAAATGTCATTAACATACGTTATAATGTGCTATTATAGTCAAAATGATAGATTAAAAAGGAATACTGATTATAATGTTACAAGTAGAATTCCAAAAGATGACAAAATTACTGTTAAAATGTTAAAGTTACCTTTTCTAAGAAACTGCAAATTCTATCCCAGCAAACTAAAGTCTTCACTGTTGCCAACTTTTAGAAGAGAAATTAGAAACTTTAAAATAAATCCACTAAAAATATCTACCTTGTACCAATGTACTCCATGTACCAATGTGTCCCGGTCTCCCTTACAATATTTCTTTGTTTTGGTATGCACTACCATAGCTTAAAGTTTGTCCAATGATCTTTATTCACTTTGTATACATTACGGTTTGTAAAATTTAGTCATAATTCTTTTAAAGGAATACATTAATGCTCGTCTAAGTTTGACGGTTTCCTTCAAACAAATATTAGTATTTTTAATGTTAGTATTTTATTTTATTTTTAATATAAATGTTAATTAACATTGAAATACGGATGTTTTAATGACTATGATTTGCTTTTTATTACAGGGCAGCCACATTCCAAGGCAATGAGATAGCTGTCAAAATAATTAGACGAGATTACATATCTACAGAATTTGAAACTAAGTTTTTGCCAAGAGAATTAAACATTTTATCTAAAGTCCAGCATCCGAATATTGTTCATGTCTACAAGATCTTTGTATATCCTAGAAGGATATACATTTTTATGGAGCTGATACGAAAAGGAGATATGTTGCATTATATAAGAGTATGTTTGATTTACGAATTTTATTGAAAGGAATTTAAAACATCTTCCTCATATCAAATTTGATTATTATTATATTGTATTTATTACTCTTTTTACCGGTATCAATTGACACATTTTAAAAGACCTCGGTTTAAGGATTTTCAATTGTAATTTTAGATAGAAACAATTACAAATAATTTTTAATACATTGAAGACTTTTTTATGATTTTTACATTAAAAAATTGCTACGAGTAAAATAAAAATAAATAGTGAAATTAGTAAAAATAGTGTTAAATAACTTATTTAACACTTTTGCCAACACCTGTTCACGAGTGATCAGATGTATTTTTTTCTACAATGTAATAGATTTCTTCCGTTGGCAAACCTATCAACTTTTTTCTTTTTAGTTAATTAAAAAAAACATAAGAATTTCCTTGTCTAATTCAGATCTACAAACCGCTTAACCCTTTATCTACCGACGGTACTTATAAGTATCATTAAAATAACGTATTATAAAATTCTTTTAGTACGTCAGTTAGTTGTAATGCTGTTTAGAATGAGTAACAGATACATTATTTTATCTTGTTTCAAAAGCATTATTGGTTACACAAACAAAAATATTTTTAAACGAATGATTTCTTTTGCCTTTGCATCTTTTCAGATTTCTTGGTGTTGATAGAAGGGAATGGGGATTTTTCAATGCGGAAATATATCTATATTTATATTGTAAGAACATCATATCTGTACATTTTATAATTCTACAAAATACTAAGAAAATAATTAAAAATAAAAAATTTGAATGGGGTTATAAAAATTGGGCAAAATTCCTGTAAATTCAAATTTAATTAATCCTTCTAAATCCTTCAAACCTTCTAAAAGCCTTCAAATATTTATTAAATGATACTGTAAATCTTTTAATTAAGTTAAGGCCCTACATCAGTAACGCTCCGAGATAGAACGGCTAATGTTATTTCAATGGAAGAAATTTATCGCTTTTATTCCTTTGCATTTTGCTCAAATTTAATAATTTTTGTTGTTTTGAAAACCTGTAGGTTTAAAATATGCACGTCATTCTGAAATTTTATTTCTTTTTTGAATTTTAAGGCGATACAAGTGCGTTATTTTATAGTCTTTAAAATTCGCCTTTAATGTCTTATTACGAAAACTCTGTTTGATATTTTAAAATTTGGTAAAACAGCATGCAGAGTTTAATTATTTAGCTTTCAGAAAATGTTTCTTATTTTGATTTTTAAAAAAATTTAATCTATGCTATTTGCATAAAAAGTTGAAGCACTTTGATTTAAAAGAGTCGAAAATGGTGTTTAACTCCGCCTTTAAAAGGGAGACGCCTTAAGACTAATTAGGGTGAAAGACGATATGGGTTTACCCTGTAGGGAGTCTTACAGGGACGAAGGTGTAAAATCTTGCCTGTGGCTATTAGTAAAATGTTGTTTGCTGCTTTAGGATGAAAAAATAAAAACATCCTTTTCTGAATGCATGATATCTCACACAAGAAGTTCGATCAGAAATGAATTTCAGAAATGATGTAAATGCATGTTGATTTCAAAAAGTTTGTTTAACTAGGCATCTAATCTCAAAATGTACTTTAAAAGCATTATTGATTTCGAATAAAAACAGATTTACCATTTTTATTATTTTTCTTCCATATATTTGAAGTTTAATTTCTAAAAAAGATTCTTTAATTGCGTACAACATCAAAGTGATATATTCGTTAATTCATAAAACATAACAGAATTAACTTTTTGTCATCTGCAGTCGACAAAGGGAAAAGAAGAAAGGGCAGAAAGAAAATAACAATGGTTCTGACATTAAAAATGAATAGATATATTCGCGAATAAATACATTTGTATTAAATTTTTCTATATCTTTTTTTTTTTTTTTTTTTTTTTTTTTTTTTTTTTTTTTTTTTGGTATCATTCTTTTAGACAATTCTTAATGAATTAGTTTAAATGTTCCTTTTCATAAATATTTCATAAATATTTCTATTTTAATCAATAAAAGTTTGCAGTATACCCACTCTAAAATATAAAGTAATTATTATGCAATTCATGATTAAATTGGATAACACTAATTTAAAAGATAGAAATATATTTATTTTGACACTTCTATCGAAAATTATGACTAATTTACAATACTTTAGCAAATATATTCTGTTGCGGTAAAATTCACATCCGTAAATGATATATTTATGCTTTATTGTATATAAATTGTCTTTCCTTTCTTTTTCCCTTTCAGAAAGATAAACGAATGATTTTTAAAGTTCTTATACTATTTTAACTAAATAATACGTATGTATTCCAAAGCCTGTCATAGTCTAACTGATCTAAATTTTAGAATAACGGTTTTTTCAATCACGCGAAAAGACAAACTCAATTATACTAAACCTACGGAAGATTTTTATAAAGATGCCATATTTTCATTCCAATTTTTAATTATTTTTTTTCTGCATAGTATAGCTGACGATGGTTAGTATAGAGGCCGCTTTTTACTTTTTTCGATACTGATTGTAGATTTTAAATATGAGGATAATATCACTTTTGAAAACGGTTCCGAAAATGAAACTGTCCTGTAAAGAAAATTAAAAAAGTAGAAAAAGGCCTTTGAAGAGATCGCTCTGAGCTATTAAAGGGGGAAAAAAATATTAAAATGCAGACGAGATTTATTTATAAAGAATTATTATAAGCTAGTAAATTGTTTCGCTTGATTAAAGTTTTTTTTTTTTTTTTTTTTTTTTTTTTTTTTTTTTTTTTTTAATACCCGTAAAATAAATCGAAAAATAGAAAATGGCCTTTGTGCAAATCGATAACAACTAGGCAAAGTAAGTAAAAAAAAATACTTAAAACTATTAAAACACAGACGATAAACTTTTATAAATTTCTTTCATAGCATTGGCTTTAAAGCGAAGGTATTGTTTCGTTTAACTGCAGTAGCCTCTTTAAAATAAATGAAATCGTAAAGGCTATTCAATGCAAGAGAAATAATAATAATTTTTTTTAAATGTAGGCGAGATATTTTTATAAATTTCTACAATGGGATTTCGCTTGACTGAAGTAAGTCACTTTAAAATACCTGTATCGAAATCAAAAATTGTAACACGGTCTTTGTACAGAAAGATCTCAGCTGTTCAATATAAAAAAAATTATTAAAATATAGACGAGATATTTCTATAAATTTCTGTTATAGGATTTCGCTTCATTGAAGTAAACACCTTTAAAATATCCGAAAAAAAATCGAAAAAAAAATATAAAGAGGTATTTGTACAGAAATATCTCAGAAATTCAATGCTAAAAAAATCATTTAAAAAATTAAAATGTTGACGAGATACCTTTATAAATTTCTATAATGGAATTTCTCTCTATTCAAGTAAGCCACATTAAAATACCCGTAAAAAATCTAAAAAATGTAAAAAGATCTTTGTACAGAGAAATCTCCGATATCTAATGCCCCCCCCCCCCGAAAAAAAGTTTAAAGACAATTAAAATACAAACGAGATATCTTTAAAAATTTCTAAAATGTGATTTAGCTCTATTGAAGTAAGTAATTATAAAATACCCGTGACAAAGTCGAAAAGATATAAAACGTTCTTTGTAAAGAAAGATATCAGTTATATAATGAAACAAAAATTACAAGTATTAAAATGATCTTTAGAAATGACTTTTAAATGATCTTAAAGATATCTTTATAAATTTCTACCATGGGATTTTACTTGATTGAGGTAATCATCAGTTTGTATTTACTTGTAGACGAGATATCTTTATAAATTTCTAACATTCAATGCTAAAAAAATCATTTAAAAATATTAAAATGTAGAAGAGAAAAATATATATTTATATGAACTTCAAAACTTCATAGGATTTCGCTTGATTGAAGTAAGCCCCTTTAAAACCCCCATAGCAAAATCGAAAAAATATAAAACGGTCTTTGTACCGCAAGCTCTCAGATATCCAATGCCAAAAAATCATTTAAAAAGATTTAAATGTAGAAAAGATACATTTATAAATTTCTACTACAGGATTTCGCTTGACTGAAGTAGCCTCCTTAAACACCTGTAAACAACACCAAAAAAGTACAAAACGGTCTTCACACCGAAAGATCTCAGCTATCCAATGACAGAAAAATTATTTAAAAATATTAAAATGTAGAAGAGATATTTTTATAAATTTATGCAATTGAATTTCACTTGACTGAAATAGCTTTTTTAAAATTCCCCTTAACGAAGACGAAAAAGTACAAAATGGTCTTTGTACCGAAAGATCTGAGATATTGAATGCCAAAACATAATTTAAAAATATTAAAATGTAGAAGAGATATTTTAATAAATTTCTACCATTGGATTTCACTTGACAGATGTAGTTTTCTTAAAATTCCACAAATAAAAGTCTAAAAAGTACAAAACGGTCTTTGTACCGAAAGATCTCAGCTAACCAATGACAAAAAAATCATTTAAAAATATTAAAATGTAGAAGAGATATTTTTATAAATTTCTACCAGTGGATTTCACTTGACTGAAGTAGCCTCTTTAAAACACCTGTAAACAAAGTCGAAAAAGTACAAAACGGTCTTTGTACCGAAAGATCTTAGCTATCCAATGACAAAAAAATCACTTAAAAATATTAAAATGTAGAAGAGATATTTTTATAAATTTCTACCAATGGATTTCACTTGACTGAAGTAGCCTCTTTAAGACACCTGTAAACAAAGTCGAAAAAGTACAAAACGGTCTTTGTACCGAAAGATCTTAGCTATCCCATAAGAACAGAATCATTTAAAAATATTAAAATGTAGACGAGATATTTTTATAAATTTCTACCATTGGAATTCACTTGACTGAAGTAGCTTTTTTAAAATTCCCCTAAACAAAGACTTAAAAGTACAAAATGGTCTTTGTATCGAAAGATCTTAGCTATCCAATGACAAAAAAATCATTTAAAAATATTAAAATATAGTAGAGATATTTTTATAAATTTCTACCTTTGGATTTCACTTGACTGAAGTAGCTTTTTTAAAATTTCCCTAAACAAAGACGAAAAAGTACAAAAAGAACTTTGTACCGAAAGATCTGAGATATCGAATGCCAAAAAATAATTTAAAAATATTAAAATGTAGAAGAGATATTTTTATAAATTTCTACTATTGGAATTCTCTTGACTGAAGTAGCTTTTTTAAAATTCCCCTAAACAAAGTCGTACAAGTACAAAACGGTCTTTGTACCGGAAGATCTTAGTTGTCCAATGACAAAACAATCAATTAAAAATATTAAAATGTAGAAGAGATATTTTTATAAATTTCTACCATTGGATCTCACTTGACAGAAATAGCTTTTTTAAAATTCCCATAATAAAAGTCTAAAAAGTACAAAACGGTCTTTGTACCGAAAGAACTCAGCTATCCCACGACAAAAAATATTTTAAAAATATTAAAATGTAGAAGAGATATTTTTATAAATTTCTACCATTGGATATCACTTGACAGAAGTAGCTTTTTTAAAATTCCCCTAATAAAAGTCTAAAAAGTACAAAACGGTCTTTGTACCGAAAGATCTTAGCTATCCCATGACAAAAGAATCATTTAAAAATATTAAAATGTAGACGAGATATTTTTATAAATTTCTACCAATGGATTTCACTTGACTGAAGTAGTTTTTTTAAAATTCCCCTACACAAAGTCGAAAAAGTACAAAACGATCTTTGTACCGAAAGATATCAGCTATCCAATGATGAAAAAATCATTTAAAAATATTAAAATGTAGGAGAGATATTTTTATAAATTTCTACCATTGGATTTCACTCTACTGAAGTAGCTTTTTTAAAATTCCCCTGAACAAAGTCGAAAAAGTACAAAACGATCTTTGTACCGAAAGATATCAGCTATTCCATGACAAAAAATCATTTAAAAGTATTAAAATGTAGAAGAGATATTTTTATAAATTTCTACTATTGTATTTCACTTGACTGAAATAGCTTTTTTAAAATTCCCCTAAACAAAGACGAAAAAGTACAAAAAGGTCTTTGTACCGAAAGATCTGAGATATCGAATGCCAAAAAATAATTTAAAAATATTAAAATGTAGAAGAGATATTTTAATAAATTTCTACCATTGGATTTCACTTGACAGATGTAGTTTTCTTAAAATTCCACAAATAAAAGTCTAAAAAGTACAAAACGGTCTTTGTACCGAAAGATCTTAGCTATCCAATGACAAAAAAATCATTTAAAAATATTAAAATTTAGAAGAGATATTTTTATAAATTTCTACCAAAGGATTTCACTTGACTGAAGTAGCCTCTTTAAAACACTTGTAAACAAAGTCGAAAAAGTACAAAACGGTCTTTGTAACGAAAGATCTTAGCTATCCCATAAGAACAGAATCATTTAAAAATATTAAAATGTAGACGAGATATTTTTATAAATTTCTACCATTGGAATTCACTTGACTGAAGTAGTTTTTTAAAATTCCCCTACACAAAGTCTTAAAAGTACAAAATGGTCTTTGTACCGAAAGATCTTAGCTATCCAATGACAAAAAAATCATTTAAAAATATTAAAATATAGTAGAGATATTTTTATAAATTTCTACCATTGGATTTCACTTGACTGAAGTAGCTTTTTTAAAATTCCACTAAACAAAGTCTCTCAAACGCTTCTCTTTAAAACAGCTGTAAACAAACAAACAAAAAAAGGTCTTTGTACCGAAAGATCTCAGCTATTCAATGACAAAAAAATCATTTAAAAATATTAAAATGTAGAAGAGATATTTTTATAAATTTCTACCATTGGATTTCATTTGACTGAAGTAGCCTCTTTAAAACAACTGTAAACAAAATCAAAAAAGTACAAAACGGTCTTTGTACTAAAAGATCTGAGATATCGAATGCCAAATAATGATTTACAAATATTAAAATGTAGAAGAGATATTTTTATAAATTTCTACCATTGGATTTCACTTGACTGAAGTAGCTTTTTTAAAATTCCCCTAGAGAAAGTCGAAAATATAAAAAACGGTCTTTGTGCAGAAAGATCTCAGCCATCCCATGACATAAAAATCATTTAAAAATATTAAAATATAGAAGACATATTTTTATAAATTCCTACCATTGGATTTCACTTGACTGAAGTAGCTTTTTTAAAATTCCCCTAAACAAAGTCGAAAAAGTACAAAACGGTCTTTGTAGAGAAAGATCTAAGCTATCCAATGACAAAAAAATCATTTAAAAATATTAAAATGTAGAAGAGATATTTTTATAAATTTCTACCATTGGATTTCACTTGACTGAAATAGCTTTTTTAAAATTCCCTTAAACAAAGTCGAAAAAGTACAAAACGGTCTTTGTATCGAAAGATCTGAGATATCGAATGCCAAAAAATAATTTAAAAATATTAAAATGTAGAAGAGATATTTTTATAAATTCCTACCACTGGATTTCACTTGACTGAAGAAGATTTTTTAAAATTCCCCTAAACAAAGTCGAAAAAGTACAAAACGGTCTTTGTACCGATAGATCTGAGATATCGAATGCCAAAAAATAATTTAAAAATATTAAAATGCAGAAGAGATATTTTTATAAATTTCTACCACTGGATTTCACTTGATTGAAGTAGATTTTTTAAAATTCCCCTAAAGAAGGTCGAAAAAGTACAAAACGGTCTTTGTACCGAAATATCTGAGATATCGAATGCCAAAAAATAATTTAAAAATATAAAAATGTAGAAGAGATATTTTTATAAATTTCTTCCATTGGATTTCACTTGACTGAAGTAGCCTCTTTAAAACACCTGTAAACAAAATCAAAAAAGTACAAAACGGTCTTTATACCGAAAAATCTCAGCTGTTCAATGCTAAAAAAATCATTTAAAAATATTAAAATACAAACGAGATATCTTAAAAATTTCTATCTTGGGATTTCGCTCTATTGATGTAAGCCACTATAAAATACTCGTAACAAAATCGAAAAAATATAAAACGGTCTTTGTACAGTTCAATGATCTCAGCTATTCAATGCTAAAAAAATCATTTAAAAATATTAAAATGTAGAGGAGATTCTTTGGAAAATGTTTAATGTGCAATCTCTGACATATAATCACGATCTGTATGTTGTCTTTTAAAATTACATATAAATGATTCAATTTCACTTGAAACTATCTAACAAAAAAGGTCAATGTCGACTTGTTTTAAAACGGATCCGAGTGTTTTGGTCAGAAATTATCTCGAAGAAACTATCCAAATGCACATATCCCTCGGGCTATCTGCTAATGACTTTTTTCTTCCTGGGGTATCTTATCCCCTTTTTATCGCCTGGAGGTAAAGGGTGGCGTGAGATGACCATTTTCTTATTAATTACAAGCTTGGAAAATATCATTGGTCTTTTAAAGTGTCAATCTTTGGGTTCGGGATACGCCTTCCTGGTGGCAACACGCATAGGTTTGTGATAGGATTTTGAGTTTCGGTTTGACTGATGCAGGCTCTTAAAACAATTTGCGTAAAATGCTTTAGAATGTAAAAATTTCATGAATTCATAATGTGGTAGATAAAGGGTTAAGGTGGTTCTGTAATTCCTGCTCAACTACGTGAAACTTTTTGGCACTTTTTCTGATTCATTTTCATAAGTAGAGACATAAAATTGACACATATCTGATTACTGATTCGATTTGTAATCAAATAACATTATTTGATCTTTAATAAGCACATTATTTATCAAATTATAAGAAGCTCTTTGCCCGTGACAACAGTTTTTTCCCCTTTTTCAAACTGCCTCACTGGAAATTCGGTTGAAACCACCCATTTTAACAGTATTTTTTGAAAGATTTTCTAACTTTATTAAAAAATAAAAAAATCTATTGGATTGCACAGTTTTCTAAATAACAGCACCTGTGAATTTCCCGCGTTTCCAGACAAAAATAAATTCAAAAAATATCACGAAGGAAAGCTCTGCAAACCCTAGGGTAACAACTCGTAGTTTCGCACAGTTGGAAAACACCAATAATTGTCTAAGTAATTTTAAGTGATTCCTACCCACCTCCAATAAAAAGTTATAGCTATAATACTTTTTAAGCTGAAAATACCTACCATTCCAATGACCAATTATTTACAGCTACAAAAATAATGACAAATAGATATTCTTTATAAAGCGGACACCATTAATGCAATTTATTCAGAATTTTAATTTCTGTTGTATTCTTCCCTGGAATTTTGAAATACGTAGCCTTTTTACTTTATTATATTTTAACTCAATCCTATTGATTGCCAAAAAAACATACGGAGTGAAAAGATGTCCCAAGTTGTGAATTGAACGTAAAATCTCTGGTTCAAATTGCCAGTGCTCTACTGATTAATGCATTTATAGTTTTCTGATGCATTGAGGATGAAAATACAGGGTGGTCGTAAAAAAACTTTGCCGATATACGGAGCTCTAGCGGCCAGTCTGCTCAACCGATCAAAATGAAATTTCAGATATAGCTATTCAGAGGTATGAGCTCGAGATTCTGTGAACGACAACAAAATGGCACTCACGGTTAAGGTTATAGTTACAGAAACTCGAAAATTTCCAATAGCAACACCCATTTTTTTCATCGCAAAAGGCTCAGCGAATGCGAAAACCATAAAGAGCGCTGGAACCGTACGTGTATCGCAAGAAATGGACATGTTATGAGCATTTTGCGATGAAAAAAATGGGTGTTGCCATTGGAAATTTTCGAGTTTCGGTAACTATAACCGTAACCGTGAGCGCCATTTTGTTGCCGTTCGCAGAATCTCGAGCTCATACCTCTGAATAGCTATATCTGAAATTTCACCTCGATCGGTAGAGCGGTCTGGCCGCTAGAGCTCCATATATCGGCAAAGTTTTTTTATGACCACCCTGTATATGGATTCGAGAAATCATACCTATATATTTTCAAATAATATCAACAAAATCATATATACTTTAATGTTTCAATAGCATGTTTTTAAGAGCAAGAGTCTCGATTACAGTTATTTTGTGATAATAAAGAAAAAAGAAATTTCGAAAAAATAAAATACGTTGCAGAGTTACTTATGCATAAAAAACTCTCAGAAAATCTTGTAATATGGAACATGACTAGAATTTTCTGCATTCTAAGCTAAATTTCTTGGAATCGGAATGCAAAGATTTTTCTTTTTGGGTTTAAATTAGATTCTCTATACACACATGCATAAATAATACTAAAATGTCTTTTAAGATTGCTTTGTATCCTAATTGCTTAGTGTTAAATAAATATCGTAAATGCACTATTAAAAATTAATGATGGAAATTTTAATTTTATAGGGATGTTAATCAATCTTTGCAAAACAAAAATGATCAGTAATTTATTAAAAGTATAAGTTTAAATTTTCACGAATCCTTGCTTGCGCAATATATAATAAAAGATATAAAAATCCATAATTGTTTATAACACGTTAGTATTCATTGCCTGATGTTCATATTTGTAACGTGATATGGAAAAGTGTAAACAAACGGGATGTTTTGAAAATTCTAACTCGATAACTGATGCTGAATAATATTTCTAAAACAGCGTGTTTCAAAAAATGTTAATTTGATTTTTTTTTTTTTTTTTTTTTTTTTTTTTACATTTGGAATCGAACAACAACAACGCATCAAAGCACATTTCTCCTTATTTAATTAATCTGTTGTTAGTTCTAATCATTGGGGTTATATTAGAACAGAGATTTACAAAAAAAAAAAAATCTTGACAAAGTCCTTAGTAAAATCAATTTCTATGGCGTTTAGGAGCATCTCAGTTCAATAATATCCGATGTCTTTCAGTTTAATTGTGTTTAGAAGCAATGTTGGGGAACGGCGTAAGATAATATGGATAATAAGGAAATGTAAATTAAAACCGTAACTAAACAATTGCACCATCTAAATGCAGTGAAATTATACTTTTAAAACTTCCTAATTTACCATGATATTCAAATTATTCTCAATTAACACCTATACGCATGATGCTGACGAAACTATTTCAAACATAAAGGTTTTTTAATAATTAAAACAAACCAATCATTTATGCTGCAATAAGCTTTGCGATGTTGGTGAGTCATCAATAAAGTTTATGAGGCAACATATAAATGCTAAAGGAAACATCAATAATAAAAATTTTTTGGAGGAGTATGGGTGTATTTTCTTATATCATGTTAACTTTTTATGAGATTTAACATTTTTTCAGGTAATTTTTGAGTGAATTTTAATTCTGAGCAAATTTTTCATGAGAAATTTTCTCCATTCCAAATGTGAAAGTGTCAAGAAATATACCCAACTTTTGATTTACAGCTCATAAAAAATTACTTCTACCGATGATTTCTACCCCGATAAGTAAATCAGAAATAGGTGTTTTAGACTGTTAATAAAAAGAAAGTTAATAGTAACATTCGGTAATACTTATAATTGGTTTTTCAAATAGCTTTTGCAGCGATAATAGCAACTCCTCTTCGCTTTGCACGCAAAATAAATGACTCTTAAAATCGGCTCCAAATCTGATTGTTTAAAAAAATGTTAAAACTGATAATGGCTTTTTTTTTTTTTGAGCGGATGCAGAATTCCTGTAAAGTACATCGTAATGATTAACGTGCGATTACATTATGAAGTTTACGTTTTAGACGTTGGCATTTCTGGAATAAAATAAAAAGGCCCAACCAATAGAAGTGCGTCATAGTTTGTTAATACGCCCCCGATTGGTTAGATCTTATGATTCAAAACCTGGAACGCTAACGCCTATAAAAATAACGTTTTAATGTAAATGGACCTTTAGATACCGCAATGCATTAGTTGGGGACAACTTTCTTTGAAGAAACGCTGATTTATAAATGTCAACCATATTTTACATGTTTTACGTCTTCACATTTAGGATCGTGGAAGGCTGATGGAATTTGAAGCCCACAACTATTTCAAGCAGATTGTAAGCGCTCTTGCCTACCTCCAGAGTTTAAACATCGCTCATCGGGATTTAAAGTGTGAGAACATCATGATCACTGATAGTGATGAAATAAAAATCATTGACTTTGGATTTTCCAGATATACAGGTAAAATATTAAATCGGTGTTTCTAAATCGTCGCACGTAAGCTTTTATTCATATTATTTTCGCGCTTTTTTTTACTTGACAGTCTCTTTTGATTTGTTCATAATTTTTTTTCTTTTATAACACATTGTAGCTTTTTGATAATTTGAGGATAATATGCTTATTTTTAATCATGCATTATTAGTGAAAGCATAAAAACAGAAGGCATATATGTACAGAATATGAAAATTATTAAATTAATTTGCTTTCGGAAAATCAGAATAATTTCAAAAGTTATTTTTTTCTTAGGCAAATATTTATATTAAAGCAAATTAAGTCTGTTGCAAAGTATTAAAACTTTAAAATCTAAAAATATTTTTTTATAAATTTATTTAAAAATTGAAAACACTTTACGTTTGTTTGTTGGTCGACAATATTACCTCACCTATTTCAAAGGAAACATCAGAACTTGTAAGACATAGAGGCATGTACTGCTCGAAATCGAGGAGACGCAATGATCTTCATAAAATATAGCCTATCTGGGGTCAGAAATTGTCACTGTTTATTCGCAATCATTACTTTTATAATTGGTTTATTATTTCCGGAGATTGCACAGAAATCGTAATTTAGAAATATTTTAGGACGCTTTTCACTTCTTCCTTTCGCTTCACAACTTTCGAAATTACTTTCGATTATTCATAAAGGGTATTAATGTTTTATAAATTACGACATGTCATATTTAAAGTTTATAACCTTTTTATTACCCCCAGAAATCGTAGTTTAGAATGTTTTTCACCCCTGCAACCCTCTGATGGTATTAAAACCAATATAATATGTAGCTTATGTTGGAACGAAATTTATCGCTACCAATTAATTATTTTTTTAATTGGTAATTTCATAAGATTGCTTTAAAATCAAAATTCAGAACACTTTTAAAACGCTTTTCGCTCACTTAATCCTTTTAAACTTGGAAATTTCTTTCGACGGTACTTAGAAATCATTTCGTTTTATAAGTAATTATGATGACAATTTTCAAAATATTAGAACCTTCCTCTTCTCCTCCATTTTATGCACAAAAGCAATTGAGAAGAATTTTTGCTCTTGCAATACTCAGATGGTAGTGACAACAATATAAAAAAAAATATGATGTTGAAGAAGGGATTCTCGATAACAATTTGCAACCATTACACTTGAAATCAATTTCATATTTCCGGAAATTGCACAGAAAGCGTTTTTTATGCATTTGCAATCCTATTAATTTTCGAATTTTTAAAGAAATGTTCGGAGTTCATTTATATCTAATAACTAACTATCATTCCAAATTTCATATTTCTAGTCCCCCTCAGTAACACAAAAAGCGCATTTAAAAACGTTTTAAGATATAGTCTATGTTAGAAAAGGGACAAACACCATCATTTTAATACCATTACTTTTGAAATCGGTTGAGTTGTTTTAGAGATTATCTTCTACAAAGAAGCAAACAAACTTTACCACTTTATAACATTAGTATAGATTGTATTTAGAGGTTGGTTTTGCACCAGTGGTCAAAACTGTAAGAGGTCATAATATATGTGAAAGCAAACATGTTTTGTATAAGAAATCAGCACCGCAGTCTTTTTATTTTGTGAAAAATATAACGTATATAGTTGACAAATTTTACCTTTTTCTCAGTTCAAAATAAATTATTCTAAAGAAAAAATTATAAAATATTACGTAAAAATCAAATAAGTACCGCATAGGAAAATATTTTTCTAGTTTTGATCTAACATAACTTTTAAACGGAAAGAGCATAAAATTGGCAATTTTGGGCCGTACATCCATGCTTAATATGGACCTATTTTTGCCAAAGTGTAACAGAATACGAAATTTGATTAAATTTATACAATTCATAGGGAATTTCGTATCTTTTTTTTTTTGTTGTTGTTGTTATTGTTGTTAGTTTTTTCACAATTATTTTTGATCAGAATAAATTTTCTTTAAAAGTAATTTTAGAATTTCAATGACTAAATAAAATAAGTTTTCTATTAAAAAATAGTGGTAATAAAAAAAGCATAATAGTTAGCAGCTATAGTATATTACACTCTTAAAAAATAACCTTATCGTACATAATTCGTTTAATTTGTAACAGAGACGCTTTAAATATTTTAATAAATGATTTTCTAATGCTTGTAAAAATGAACACACGATTGATATTGATTTGGTAACAAAGATATTTAAAGCGGAAATTGATATCAATAAAGAGTTTTTAATGCCAATAAATAGTTTGATACCAATAAAGAGTTCAGTGCAAAAAAACAAAGAAATAAATATCTTGAAATTGTCTTTATAATTATTTTAACTTTTTATGACAACACTTTATTGTTATTCCGATTCCCTTTAACACACATTGTTCCTAGTATTGCTCATAGACACGCAGTGAAGGATCATATATAAAATTTTTTGATTTCGTCTTTTCAGCAAAAATATTTCATGCTTAGATAACTTTTAAACGTAATGTACTATTGTTAGATGATCTCGACATGGAGATACGGTTTTAAAATTTTATTTTTGGAAGAAAAGTCTGCACAAAAGAGAAAAGCTAAGAATCTTGGCGAGCACGCCATTATCTCAAACTCAATATTTCTTACTAATTTGTCGCACTCATATATTCGTATTCAACCAGAAAGTATTGCCAAGTTCTGGAATGTAACTTCGACAAAGATTGGGCAAACGTATCTGACTAAGCACAGTTTGTGTTAAAAACTAACATAAACATGCCCAGTGTGTAACTTAAGCTGACTAATAACTGGCAGGAAGGCAATCATACCATTTTTGAATCCTGAAAATCTGTTTTTGTCGTAAACAGAGAAAGACAAACACAACAACAATTTTAAGAATATCCATTGTTTCAAGCCTTTTTAAAATAAAACAATCCTTTTCACAGTATTAAATTGATTTTAATATTGCACGTAATTTCAATTAAAATGTAATTTTACGAACAAGATTAAACGGGTGTACGTCTTCTTTATCGCTGCATAAAATCCCAATGCTCGATTTAACTGATAAAATTCACACCAAGTTCTAGAAGAATTTATTACTAAGATACTTTTATAAGATTGTAACGACATGCCTGCCTTAAAATTTCATTATTCAAAAGGGCAAAGACTTGACGAGCCTAACTAATATCTGCTTGCTTCCTTAATGAAATTTCTCATTCTAAATATCGCGAAACTCTACAATATATAACTCATTTCTCTAACTGCCCAAGCGTAAGTTGCCACTTTAATATGAAGCCATTCTATTGAATACGAGCATTAAATTGGTGTAAAACTTTTATACCGAATTTAACTAATAAAATACCAAGTAATCCAAAAATCCCAAGGTTGTTTAAAATTTACTAATTACCAAATTGTGTACAAGATAAAGATGTAGTTTTCACATAAATATTTAGAATGAAAAAAAATAGGTTTTAATAGATACCTTTTTGAAAAACAGGTGACGCTGCAATTGGGAGCGATATCTTTTCAATACTATTGGCATTTTGTAACTCATTCAGAAAAAATAATGTCTACTTAATAAAACTTTTAAATGTAGCGTTAATCTCACATAAGTGTATTCAAAAGGCGAAGAATGTGCCTTGTCTGTTCCCGAAAATTTTAAATATCAAACGCACCATCTACCCTTCGTGTTATGTATAAAGGGGGGAGGCGATTATCCCCCCATTAAATTAGATAAATGGATTTTATGCAGAATTATCCGATTTGCTTTAAACTTTGGCTATAGATTCTTTCTAATGAGGCGAATCCTTGAATAGTTTTGGGGATGTAATGTTTAAGTATAAATGAGCGAATGGGGGATAGCCTCTTTTAAATTAAATAAATGGTGTTTTATGAAGAATAAACCGCTTCAATTTGCTTCAATTTTTGGATGTAGGTTCATTGTTACAAGTCGTATTTCTGATTAATTTTGTGGGTTCAATCATTAGTGAGAAATATTTAGTTCATGTGATTATACATAACATGGAAATCCAATTCGCAAAATTCTGATATGTTTAAAAAAATTGTCTCAAAACAATTTTTGAAATTCTGAAATGTGAATATCAATTAGTTTCAGTTTTTGAATGTGCTTAATGTTATATGGATAACTTTTGAAAATAATCTGAGAGACTACCATACATCTGCAAAAGAAATTCCAGTTCATCAGGAAATTGAAGTTGCATTGTTTTTAGGATCATTCCGCAGGAACATATGTTACATTTAAAACAATTTACTTCCGTAATTTTTTTAATAATATAATACAATAAAAATAATACAGCACAGTTAAATTGATGGCATTGAGCTCACAGGCTATCCACACTAATTGTATATTATAGCATTCTTTTTTCAGGGAATAATGCCCCTTCAAAAATAAATTAAGGCGGAATTAGCTCCCCCGTTTTCATCCTTTATACCCAATGATTGAATCCCCAAAATTAATCAGGAATGCGACTTATAGCAATGAACCTACATCCAAAAATTGAAGGAAATCGGATTATTCTGCATAAAACACCATTAATTTAATTTAAAAGAGGCTATCCCCCATTTGCTCATTTATACTTAACCATTACATCCCCAAAACTATTCAAGGATTCGCCTCATTAGAAAGAACCTATAACCAAAGTATAAAGCAAATCGGATAATTCTGCATAAAACCCATTTATCTAATTTAATGGGGGGATAATCGCCCCCCTTTATACATAACAAAAGAACCCCAAAACTAATCAGAGAATCGTCTTATCAGTATGAACTTATATCCAAAATTTAAAGCGAATCTGTTAATTCTAGATCACCCTTTGTACTTAAACCAATGAAACCCTGAAATAAATCAGGGAACCGCCTTATCAAAATGAACCTATATTTAAAAATTGAATCTTATCGGCAATTTCTGTGTAAAAAACCATTTACCAACATTAAGGGGGGGTTACCCCCTATTTTCTTACCCCTTGATACTTAACCAATAAATACCCAAAACTAATCTTGGAAGCACCTCATCAGAATGATCCTATATCTAAAATTTGAATGAAATCTGATAATTCAGCATGGAAAACCCATTTATGTAAATTAAGAGGAGAGATGTGCCTCTTCCGCTCTTTATACTTACCAAATGAGCTCCCAAAACTAACTAATAAAGCCCCATATCACAATAAACCTATATCCAAAATTTGAAGCAAATCGGATATTTTTATCATGAGTTACCCCGTTACATACATTACATACGTACGTACGGAACGAGCTGGCACAGAAGCTGTCAGGCTTTGATAACCTGCGAGCTAATAAATAGATTCAAAATGCAAAATTAGCATGATTTGTTATTTAAATCTATTCAAAACTCCTTTTAGGGATGAAAATTAATTAAATTTAATGATATTTCTCCCTGGCATTTACATTTATTATAGTAACTTACGTTCGCTTTTCTTTAATGTCAGTTACCACAATAAAATAATTCCCAAAATTCAAGAAATATAACTAAATTTATACAATCCCCGTGCAAATCAAGATTTGAGTAGGTTTATTTAACAAATGATCTCGACTTTTCATTTTGCAAAATTTTTGGTGCTAAATTATTAAAATTATTGAAGTAAATTATTCTAAATGTAACGTAAGTACCATGGAATGACTCTTCATCATATGATGGCGGTGTTGTTTGTTTGTTGGCCTCGTGTTCCGCGTCCTTCACATCTGGAAAAAATTCTTTTTTTAACCCTTTAAGAACAAAATTCTTACATTGATAAAATAAAATAAAATAATTAAGTAGCACTTGGATTTGCGAAAAAAACCATTTTGAAATAAATAAAAGTTTTTCATTGGCGTATGTAAAGGCATAAAATTTATTTCAGATTTCTGGTGCCGACATGGTATTTGGGAATTAAAATTAAGTGAGACAGAATTACCCAACATGCCTGAAATTGTTAAGGGGGTTATATGTTCTCCCTGACCGCCGAGCAAAAAAGGCAAAATTGTAATGTTTTTTTTCTCTCAATTTATTTTAAATGTTAATAAAAGAGGGATTTTCTATCATGGTATAATTCTTTTGTTATGTATATGCTTATAAGCCTTGAAGGTATCAATCAAAACTTAATTTCTTAAAACAGGATTATATTCATAGAATTAAATTAATTTAAACTAGCAAAAGCCGTGCTTTGTTTGGATTCGCGAAGCATTATTTCATAAGATAAATATTTGAAAGGAACATTACTTTTTTATATTATTTTTGAATCTTTATTAAGCAAAAACGTTATCTCATGTTTTGTCGCATTTAAATTTTAGAAATGTAAATTCAGCCAAATAACTAAGAATTTCCTCGGAATTTTTTATTTATGATATAAGGCTGGTATAAATAAAATTTTTTTTTTTCATTTTTAACTAAAAGTTTTAAAGAGGTTTTTACATTTTCCAATGGCCAGTAACGGCGTTCGTTCTGGCCAATAAGTGTTCTTTTTCTCGACATTTTTAAATTACTAATACATTCCAGAAATTATTTATAAACGTAGTTAATATATTTAATTTGGTTGAATTAAACTATTCTTCAATCAATTAAAATATTCTTAAATTATTCTTTAAGCTTTCATTTCGAATACCAGACTTAAGAAATTTACCAAATTTAACAAAATATTCACTTTAAATACCAAATATATGAATTAATTTTACTTGTTTACGATTCTTTTTGTTGCCACTTTACCAAAGTAAATACCTAAATAAATAAATCATAATATAATTCTTTTAAAATCCGTAAGTATAAACTGCGTAAATAATTTTGGCAGAATAATAAAAATATATTTTATTTAATATATTAATCATGATTCTACCTATAATTACTAACCCCATAGTTTATTTTCCTTCTTAAAATAAAAAGATACAGGTTCAATTTTTTATTTGCAAACGATTTTGGCGGAATAAAGAAAATAAATTTTATTTAATTAATTAATCATGATTCTATCTATAATTACTAACCCCATGGTTTATTTTCATTCTGAAAATAAAAAGATACGCGTTCAATTTTTTATTTGCAAAAATGCGTCCATAATAGAAAAACATGTAGAATAAATTAATTATTAAAATAATATTTTTTAAAGGTTATCCTTCTATAGTAAAAAAAAACTAGCCTTAAAAGGAATGACTCCTGGAATGATGCTGATGTGGAAGATTTCCGGAACTAACGAATCCGGGTTGTCCACTCCTTCCATGAGTCCAATAGACCAATCAGAAAAGGGCTCCGTCTATGCATCGCCATATGGGTTACCATAAAGAGAGGAAAGGTTACCATCGCCAACAATCGCCAAGTTTGTCGCCAACTTGGCGATATATCGCCAAATTTAGCGACCAAAATTAGTTGTCAAAAGTGACGCCAACTTGGCGATAACTGTAATATTTCGCCAAATTTTTAATTTCTTTACAACATCAGTCGTTTGATACATCATTTGAGAGGTTTGCAACTGCTTATTCATTTAAAGGATGTCTTGTGTGTTATCCCCCATTCTGCTCCCCAGGGGGGACACATTTTTAATTTCTTTACAACACCAGTCGTGTTACGCAAGATTTGAAAGGTCTGCAACTGCTTATTCATATTATGGATGTCTTGTGTGTCACCCCCACACTCTGCTCTCCCCAGGGGGGGGTCACATTTTTAATTTCTTTATAACACCAATTGTGTGACACATCATTTGAGAGGTCTGCAACTGCTTATTCATATTATGGATATCTTGTGTGTAACCCCCCCTCTGCCCTCAGAGGGGGCGCATTTTGTAATTTCTTTACAACACCAATTGTGTGACACATTATTTAAAAGGTCTGCAACTGTTTATTTATTTTATGGATGTCTTGTGCGTCATCCCCACTCTACCCCCCAAGGGGGCACATTTTTAATTTCTTTACAACACCAGTCGTGTGACATCATTTGAGAGGTCTGCAGCTTCTTATTCATATTATGGATGTCTTTCGTGTCGCCTACCCCTCTGCCCCCCAGGGGGGCACATTTTTAATTTATTTACAACACCAGTCGTGTGACACATCATTTGAAAGGTCTGCAACTGCTTATTCATATTATGGATATCTTGTGTGTAACCCCCCCTCTGCCCTCAGAGGGGGCGCATTTTGTAATTTCTTTACAACACCAATTGTGCGACACATTATTTAAAAGGTCTGCAACTGTTTATTTATTTTATGGATGTCTTGTGCGTCATCCCCACTCTACCCCCCAAGGGGGCACATTTTTAATTTCTTTACAACACCAGTCGTGTGACATCATTTGAGAGGTCTGCAGCTTCTTATTCATATTATGGATGTCTTTCGTGTCGCCTACCCTTCTGCCCCCCAGGGGGGCACATTTTTAATTTCTTTACAACACCAGTCGTGTGACACATCATTTGAAAGGTCTGCAACTGCTTATTCATATTATGGGATATTGGCGAGCGCAGCAAGCAGGGGTAGCCAATAATTTGGAATCGCGAAGCGATTACGCGGGGGGTTGGCGAGCATAGCGAGCAGGGGGGCGGGGCCCCCCTAGTTCTGTAAAAAAAAATAACATTCTGCAAATCTACATATCATAATTTATTCTTATGTTTAATTTCAAGTCAAAATACTGAATATATTTTTTATAAAGCGTACGACAAAATGTAATTTGAGTGGGCTAGTAGAGGATTCGCTTCGCTCATCCTAATAAAGCTTCAACTGCAGTGAAACCTGCAGCTTAGTGAACGGATATAACCAGTCGCGGCAGGGGGTAATATTAAGGGACGCACTATTATTTTTGAATAACACATTTTATAATGTATTTTTCTTGCAAATGTTACAAAAGCGTTTGTAAAAGTTTATTTTTTTTAATATGGCCCGAAGTAGCATTAAAAAATATTCCTCTATTAATTAAAACTTTGGGATACCCATAAGTATGCTTTATTAACTACAAAATATCAAAAGTTTTGGACTTCTAAATTATTCGGTGTATGCTAAATGGAGTTTCTTATATGAAATTTAATTAGATTGCATATCTTATTGTTTCAATGAGTATTCTTTTCTTTTTGCAATATGTCCCTGCTATATTTATTACTAAAAGAAAGAAAAAACATTTTTAATCTCATATTGAACACTTTTATAGTGAATAATGAAGGAAGCAGAATATTGAGTAGCACATTCATATAGCTGAACCATTCGTGTATGTCAAATAAATTTTTTTTGCGGAATTTAATTCTATTGCAGTTCTTGTCTTTTCAATGAGTATTTTTTTTACAATGTATTCCTGCTGTATTTTTTACTAAAAGAAGAAAAAACATTTTTTATCTTATATTGAACTTTTATAGTGAATAATGTAGGACACAGAATATTGAGTCGCAAATTCATATGGTTAAATCCTTCGATGTATGCCAAATGGGTTTGTATGTGTGTGAAATTTAATTCTATTAGAAAAACAGTTACACTCCAAAAATAAGAATTAATTTTAATCATTTGGTAAAACAATTTGTTTCTTTGGGCATGTTCCGTGCAACTTACCGAAGTAAGCAATGTAACCGACTTGTAATTATTAATTGTAGGGCACTACGTATGTGAATTGTGGCACCAATAAAAACTATCTTGTTGAATTGTAACTGATGTCACAATTTGCCTTGATTTTTATTTCGTACTTCCCTACAATCGATCGGTAACATTAGTCATTTTGGTAAGTGACTAGTAAGTTGCGCTGAACATGCTCTTTATTTCATTGTTTGAAATTGTTTTTTTAGTGCAGACTATTTTTGTACAAATAAAATATTTAAAACTACTTTAAAAGTGGAATACAATAAAATGATGACTAAACAGCTCTTTGATCGAGGATTTACTACAGGTAAAATCTTTAAGCAAATAAGATATCTTGGTTTTATAGAACATTTATATACAAAACTATAAATCGATTATTGGATAATAGTAGCTGTAAAAATCAATTTAGATCTCGTCGTCCATCCTCTTTTCGCACAAAAGAGCGCATCAAAAGAGGTCGTGAAAAGATACAATTAAATCCATGAAGTTCTGTGAATAAAATGTTTGCAGAAAATAATGTGAATCGCCGAATTACGTTATTATAAATGAAGACCCATATTTTTACCTCTATCGCAAAAGAAAACTAGGTTTGACTGGTGCACAAACAACAAAAAGATTACAAAGATGCAAGAAACTACTGAAACGGTATGGTATGAAAGGTGTTGGCAGAATGATAATTTCTGATAAAAATCTGTTTTTCACTTAACAATGTTATCATGCTAAAACTCATGTCGTACATTCAACAACTTTCAAAGATAAACCTGAACTATTTGAACCGTTAAATGCTTTCAGAATAAGAATTCTTTTATGGTTCGGGCTGCAGTGTCAAACAACAGAAATTTTCTTTTGAAATTCATCGATAAAGGAATAAAAATCAATTCGGAATATTTAAACAGGACTTATTAGTTACACATTTATTGGCACATGCTGACAGGCTATATTCCAAAAATTAATTGGATATTTCAGCAAGATTCTGCACATTCGCATCGAGCTAAAGCAACATTGGCTTGGCATCATGACAATTGTCCGAACTTTATCAAGCAAAAAGAGTTGCAAACTTCTAAACGAATCTAAATCGTTTAGAACATTGTTACTTCTGAGAGACTTTGAATGCTAGAATAAACAACAAACAACACAGAAGTTCAAAGCTTCCATATTGCTTGAATGGGGCCGATTACCTATTAAAACGATTCGTTCCGAAGTTGGACAATAGCATAAAAGATTATCTTTAGTAATCGATATAGATGATGATCGATTTTCGTAAAATTCTTTCCTGGCACAACTTCCTGTGTGGTGTTCATCATATTATTGTATTTATCATTTTATATTTTATATCTGTAAAATAAAATGATTGAATATTTGTAGCGGTAATTAGTAGCAACCCTGTGGTTCTTATTGTTTCACTAAATATATTTTATTCTTTTTACAATATGTTACTGCTATATTTATTACTAAAAGAAATATTCATGATTTCATCATGATTTTTCATCTCATATTAAACTTTTATAGTGAATAATGACGGACGCAGGATATTGAGTCGCACATTTTGTGGAAGTACCTCCTATGCTGCACCTGAAGTTCTCCAAGGTTTACCCTATAATCCAATGATGTATGATATTTGGAGTTTGGGTTGTATCCTTTTCATCATGTTAACTGGAACAATGCCGTTCGATGATTCTAATTTAATTAAAATGGTAAAATGTCAACTGGAAAAACAATACACTTACCCGTTCTCTCTTTCTATAACCAAGCCGATCAAAGTGAGTATAATATATATGCATATTCCTTTTTTTATATTATTTTATTTTTAATAATAACATTGTCTGATCAATTATAGCTAATCGAAATTCATAATAAATAAAATAAATTATATGTTTGAATTGTAAATCAATCTATTTCATCAAATATTCTGCAAATGTACCGATAACTTTTCCTCTTTCTATACAGGGTGTCTCAAATTTAGTATAAACCTGAAAAGGGGATAGAACAAGTTTAAGCAGTATTGTATAATCATATCTCAATTATCGAAGCTTTAGGACAATGTTTCACAAAGTGGAGCGTATGCCCCACCGATAGGCTATTCCAAATTTGTTACTCACTCATTCGCTATCAGTTTCTGTTGTCTTCTGTATTTGGAAAAATAATATTCTAGACTAAAAAAACGGAATACAAACTTAATTTTAACAAGTTGGAAACTGCATGTCAAGCTTGGCAAATAAGGTGCGTTCGTACTATAACAAAGTTTTAAAAATATTCAGATCTTGTTGTAATAATATGCAGTACTTCGGAAATAGTATTGTGGGCGAGATCTTTAGTGTGTCCCTGTAAATACTATCTGCTTTCTGTAATACGGGAAGCATCTTGTAGTAAATCTTAGTAACATACATCAATTTCACAAAATGTGAAATAGTTTAATAGAATTAAAACGCACTCCAAACAGTGTTCCCCATCATTATGTAATGGAATAGTTTTGTGTGGCCCTGTAAATTAATAACAAATATTCTTTGCACCTCAGATTGTGCAGAATGTATTTTTAAGTATATACATCACAGATGCATATCAATTTTATGATGTTCTAAAGAGTTTAACATCATTAAAATGCACTTGAAATTATTTTTTCCCATCGACCGTAATGTATCAAAATGTTTTTGATTGCCCCCTATAATTGAAGTATATATCTGATTTTCATAAAATTTGAGATAACTCGACAAAACTATACAACAATTATAAGTTTTTTATTTCAAGCGATTCGGTTGGATAGTTTTTGCTATGTAACTTTACCTTTTTCTACGTATTTTTTATCGATTCGAAGACTTATAAATTCAAAATCAAGGTTCCGAAATACTTCAAAAATTATATCCTAACTGTTGTATTATTCTTTCTTCAAACATGTTAAAGCATTTTTGTTGTTGAATAGTGGGGTTTGATCTAAATGAATCGAAGGCATATAATTACTTATATGGGTTGTCATACAGTGCCAAGGAGAAATGTACCATGTTTACACGATTGTATTGCACACTTACGTATAACGCACATCCTGTTTTTGATAAGGAAAAAAACATATGTATTTTGTGCAATGCGTACATGCTATTTTAACTTCTTATGCTCTAATGTTGTGTCACTATATATGTCACTAGCCATAAAGCTTCGTAGTAATATGAAATTTGGGACAAAAACGTTTGCAAATTAACATAACTATTTCTAGTATAAAATACTCGAATAAAACAAATATGAGTGTTACATCAATTGCATACAAAACAATTCTTATTAGGGAAATACAGCTTCAGAATCTACTTTCGATGATAAGCCTCAAAATACCTTTTATTACTAAGTCATGGAAAGCTACACATCAAGAACAAATAAGCACAGATTTCCATACGGCTTCACTCACATTCCGACTAGTTGCATTTGTCTTTTTTAAGAAAACGACAACACAACTGTAAGAGAACACATTTTTAAGCTTTTTTCTTGCGATGTGAGTCGTACGTCATTATTGGAAATGGGCAAAATAATATGACGTATGCTGAATACGTCATTGAGCTCATGGAGTTTATAGCAAGAAAAATGGACATTTAAAGTAAACGTCTAATTTAAAACATCTATACTAATAAAAGAACAAAACGCTCTGTCTGTGTGTCCGTGTGTGTGTCTGTGTGTGTGTCTGCGATGGCTAGCAAAATCCACGTTATGATATCTGGTCTGTTATATAGACAGCTCAACAGAATAGACCGCAAGTAAAAAAACTCCATAGAACGATGGATGCGTAGAAAAATTGCATTTTTAACACAATCAAATTGATTGATAAAGTTATCATACAAATTGAATATTTCCAACTGAGCGGAAAATTCTGAACGGTTGTTATACCCAGTTAGCTTAAACGGTAAAGCATTAGCCTTGTAAGCCAAGTATCTCGGTTAGATTCTCAGCCTGCGCAATTTTTTCGCTCAGTTGGAAATATTTAATTCGTTTGATAACTAATCCACGTATTCTTCAAGAACTTATTATTGAAGAGATTGCTGAGGACTAAATGTTGACAACTCGACGGAATTTCGTCATTTAAAATAACTTAAGTACACTTCGAAGCTCGATGTGTCGGAATTCGGCACATGAAACCATGTATAGTTTCACATAGTTGTCAAAATTATTCCGCATATACTGCGCAACCTACTTTTTCGATCTGAAATGTCCGGTTAGGAAGCATATTGCATAGTGCTGTGAAAATAACGGCAAAGTGAATACCCGTATGGTAACGTTGATTTAGAATTCTCTACCCGTTAAAAAGTGTTCGTTTCGTTAGTCGTTACTGTTCAGAAACTGGGTATTCGCAGTCATCGAGCATACGGCATACATCGTATAGAATAATCTTTGGAAAAATTCATATTAATAAATAAACTAAAAAACTTTGTAATATCACCATGCTGTTGTTGTAGCTCGAAACGCGCCCTGATTAATTTTTCATTTTATGATGATTTTACAAAGTTTTTTAGTTTATTTATCAATTTATCGCCAGTGATTATGGTGTTTTTCACTAGAATTCGTATTAGTTAGTGCTGCCATCTATCCGTGAAAGTTACATTTTTTGAAATTTCGAACTTTGAAAATAGAATATTAAAACCAGGGCCTTAGCGAGAAGTTAATAATTAAAGTGTGGGGGGTGGGGATTATGGAAAATTCGAGTACATAACTAGTGCAGTATTAAACATGTTGGCTTCATATGTGCAAGTAAAATGAGCAAGTGCTGAAACACCTGTTTTAGTTACAGTTTAGTATTTTTTCAAAACTATGAAAGGTCCTCAAAACTAAAAAAAAATTTCAATAGAATTTTATTTGGGTTTTTGGAACATAAATTCATTTAGTGACCTTGGAATCTTTTCGGGG
This sequence comes from Maratus speculifer, assembly GCA_964019185.1. Lineage (NCBI taxonomy): Eukaryota > Metazoa > Arthropoda > Arachnida > Araneae > Salticidae > Maratus > Maratus speculifer. The sequence goes on along the minus strand of OZ025294.1, from coordinate 158,716,793 downwards.
GGGAGGGCTCAAAATGTTTTAGGGGGGCTGAGCCGCCCGTAACACCCCCTTAGCTATGACCTTAATTAAAATGCAATGCATAATTGTACACAGGGCTGTAATTAAAAATGGGTAATTGCAGGGGAGGGGAGAGGGGGGAGGCGCTCAAGAAAATGTAGGGTGGAGCTCATATTTTCATATACGTATTTCAATAGCGGGTTTAAAGGTGAGGCCACGGATTCATGAACTCACTCATTAACAAGCCATATGAAATCCCAGTCATTTGAGATTCGAGAATAACTAATACAAATAGAATGATAGATATTAGAGCTTTTGCAAACCGCATGGTATAGGTATTCGTTAATAAATAATTGAAATAACACGACTGATATACTATCTCTAATACAAAATACCGAATCGTTTCTTTGAATACTCGTTGCTGCTGAAAAACTGAATGAAACGAATTTCAAACACTACCTTCATTTCGGGATTTATGAAGCCGTATTGTCTGCAAAATGAGAGTTAGTTTCCGGACTTTTGACTCAGTATAAGTTATTATCACATACGGGTATTTCATTTAGTTGTTTAGGTATTAAGAAGAAAGATAGAAATGCGTTTCATTATTTCAGCATCCGTTCTTTTTGCCTATGTAAGTGTGAATTTGGAGGCAGTTTTTGAAGCAGAAAAAAAATGCTTTTAGAAGAACGATTGTTTTGAGATCGTTTAGGGATTGTACTATTTACCTTACAGATATGAAGTTTTTTATGCATTTTTAAAAATTAAACAAAATAATTGCTCTTTTATTTATTTTTTTTCTTTTGAGATTATATATTATGTATTAATATTTCGATTTAAAAAAGAGCCATTGATCTAAGCAAAAGAAAAACAACGCGTGTTTATCATTTAAGAGTTTAATTAAATTAATTTTGTCTTAATTATGCATTTAATCTATTAAAATTTCCTTATGATTTCACTATAAAAAGAATGGTAGTTTATATTCGAATAAAATATTCATTATAGCTGTAATTAAAGAATAATGAAGTATTTCTGTAAAGAATTATGTTAGAAGGGTCACCATCAGGGGGCGAAGGGGCGACCGCCCCGGGTGCGGAGATTTAGGGGGCGCAAAATTTATAATACTAACGTCATTTTTGGCCTATTACAAGAAAAATTTGGGAGGGGGCCGCCAAATTGTAAGTTTTCCCCGGGCGCAATTTTATCTTCGCACGCCCCTGGTCACCATATAAAAATATTAGATTATAACTTGATCTTCAATACGAAATGCTATTCGATTTAATATCACTTCTATGGCCATCAGTGCCAATTTTATGATTTCATGCATTAAATTGAGACTATGAATATGTTAGAAAAATTTTGCGATGTTAAGCAGGGTAAAACGTTTTTGAAAACTCGCTTAATGCTATTTTCCGTTATCGACAGGTTCCGTTATCGCATGTTTCACTGATTTCACTCTAGTGGACATTTCTATTCAAATGCACAATTAATATTTTTCTTTTTAATATGTACCTTATTGAGGCGGACTCGCGAGAAACCATGAATTATCAAACATAAGCAGCGTTTGAAGTTAGTTCCACTTATTTCGGTTGCATATGGACTCCGATAACGGCTAACGAGTGGTATTTCTAAGTAACGATTGGGTATTTCGTATCTTAGAGAATACCCGTTTCTTAATAACGAATACGTTCGGTTTGCAACAGCTCTAATATTGCACCGCGACTAACGACATGAAAGGCCAGTTCATGACGTTTAACCCTTCACTGCACGATTTTTTTATGATTTTTTTTTTCTTTTTTTTTTTTTGAAATCTAAATATTGGTCTATTGATGCGAAAAATAGTAAAACAGAATAAATTTCAAACTTACAGTTAAAATTTGATATTTTATGGTGGTATATATAACTACGTGCACAATAAGGGTTTTAAAATATTGCATTGCTATATTTTGCAGCTAAAAGAGCTTAAATTAATTCTATCTGCCTAACACTAATTTTTTTATTAATATCTTTAATTATTCAATAAAAAAATGATAATAAATTTTGCCTTAATAGCTTGATCGAAATTTTGTATTTTTCGGAAGAAAAAATTCTAATTTTTTGTCAAATGCAGTCATCTGACATAGACAAAATAAGTGTTATTTCATTTTTTGGACAGTTCATGATCAAAAATTATGTCGTTGATTGCGGTTATCCATCAATAGATTACCGTTTAACCCCTTGGAGGCGATCGACACTTATATGTGTCGCAAATAGGCTTAAAAATCCTTGTTTATTCCCACCAGTAAAATTATGCTGTAAAATTTATTTTATTCAATCGGAGCATTTTTTAGACTTAATAAGGCACGAATTTCTGTTTCTTAAAACCGGTAACAAAACATTTAAAATTTCGCAAAAGACTCCCGTCGCACAGGGGCTAATTATTGATATAAAATAAATGTGCATTTCATCAAAATCGAACGAGACTTTTGGAAGGCATATATAACATTATATTATTTTTATTTGTTGTAAAAAATACCAATATTCGTTTTTTGGGGGTATGGGGAGATAAAATCAAAATATTCTGCGATTTGGTTTAATCTCCTAGTTTCAAAATTTGTATTGGAATTTACGTTTCTTATTTCACTGAAACTATTTGTAAAAATAACAAATTATTTATTTCTCTTTATTAGCATCTTATATCTCGAATGTTAGAACCTGATGTCACCAAAAGAGCTACCATCAAACAAATCCGTAAGTGTTCGTGGTTGAAGCAGAAAAAAACAGACGTTCTCTGGATTCGTAGATCTTCAATGACTGTGGACCACACACAAGATAGCCAACCCACCAACCGCCGATCGACCAGCACTCAGACGAAGATCGCATGTGCTTATGGTAAACCACATCTTTCGGATGAATGTAACTGCAGTAACAATTCTGACAAGTCAGGCTAAATAATTAGGCACTTCAGCAGATGTCGACCGCTGTCGATCAGATATTTCAATCTCGGAATAAAATCGTATGCAAAAGTAGTTTAATAGATTTTTATGTGTCTCGTATTATAAAGAATACTTTCATCATATTATTGTAAGCAAATACTAGGAAATAAACGGCAAAATGAAAATGGCGTTGCAAATACAATATTATTAATATACTGCCTAACTCATCAAACATAAAAGGAGCAGTATTTTCTTTAAATCCAAATTTATCTACAGATACATATGTACTTCGTACATATAGTATATATGAGAACATGAGTTTCAAAACTCGCCCTATACAAATGAAAGTTTGGGAAATTGGGAAAGCCTTTGACGGCGTCCATTGGTTTTATGTAAACCAAACTTATGCAATATAAAAAATACATAATTAATTAAATTTTTTTTTTCAAATTACAGTGTTTTTTTAATGCAGGTCGAAGCTAGAAAAAAGTAATAGAAAAAACTCAATAATTAAAATTTTAGATAAGGCAGGTTTTGAAACCAATATCGTCATATATATGTATACATAGGGTACAAGTGTGTGTGATAATTTTTAGACACGCCTAAATTTTAACACAAAACTCCCAATAAATCATGATTGCGTCTATAGAGTTACACCTTGTTAGAATTAAGTTATAAGAGAAAAATGCAATTAATTCATAGCTTATATGAGAGCAAGGAATTAAAATTTATTATAAATTTCTACCAAAAAAAAGCAGCAAGTTATAGAGAACTTAGTCTTTATTAACGTATTTTCATACCATTATGACATGCTCTGAGATGTCTACGTCCACTGACATCAATGGAAAATCTGTGGTATAACACGTCTTGTCAATGGCAATTATTTACTAATACAGGATTTAAAATAGAAGTTTCCAAATAATTATTTAAAAAGTCTTCTGAGAAATACGCATAAGAACTGCCCTTTTTTTTTTTTTTTTTTTTTTTTTTTTTTTTTTAAGCAACACGAAAATATTTTCCTTCGCGGGATTTCAGAGTATTTATGCAAATGCACGTATAAATACAAAAAGAAAAGTCTAAAAAAATTGAACTAGATTTTTATCTAATAAATCAACCCAAAAATTTTAAGTAACCACCTATACAGAATCAAAGTCTATCGGTCTTGACAAAAGCGAGAAAGTTTTAGATTACGTCTTGGAAGAATTAAAAAAAAAATTAGGACTATAGAAGAAGAAGGCTATTATTCAAAATGGAATTATTTTTAAAAAAATGAATATATTGGGCTTTGCGGGTTACAGAATATAGGTGAAACCAATTTTCTTTTTTTAATTGATAACTCCAACAGAATTTTTTACACTTAATACATGAGGATGCGAGTTTCAAAAATCACCTTATCCAAATTATCAATTTTTGGTAAATCGCGGAAACCTCTAACTGCGCCCCTTGGTTTTCATTGTAAATCAAGATTTTACAATGTCAGAAATGTATGACAAAACTAGTTACTGTAAAACCTCCCTAAAGTGACCACATTCTGTTCCAATAAAAATTGATGGCTCCGAGAAATGGTTTCCTAGTGGAGGTCATGTTTAAATATAGATTTTAATTATTGAAAAAAAAAAAAGAAAACAATATGTTAGAAAAATTTATTTTTCATATTAGAAAAAAATATAAAAAATTAAGTATCAAAACAAAAGTTAATTACATAACTTATATGCAGCAGAGTTTAAAAATAATGAATACATTGACGTTTGCTTTGATTTTACGATTTTATCTTTTATAACATTTCTTTCCAAGTACTTCCGGGGGACATAAAATTGAGGACAGAAACCGAGGAAACATGTAAAAAATAAATATTTTGAGTTAGAATTTTGATTTTTTTTTTCTGTTTTTTGTGATGCTTAGTTTATTTGCAAACAAAATAGCATTTCTCATAAAGTTTACAAAAATTTCAAATGATTAGCATTGTTTTAAATGGGATAATTTAAAATCGTTATAGCTCAAAATATTATTCTCTTTTTTTCTCATTTAATCAAAAAGGAAAATATAATTTTAGTTTTGTTTCAGGATTTTTTTTTTTTACTATTAATTTTAAAAATATTAACAATATTTATTTCAAAAATGATGTAACTTATTTTTTCAAAAATCGCATGTTCAAAAGTAAATATTTTTTCAAATTTTTCAAAACAAAATTAAAGTAAAATAAAATAAATAAAATAAATAAATAAAAGAAGTTCCGCAATTTATTTTTAACAGTTTTTGAGACAATAATTTAAGGATTAAAAAAAAAGTTAAAGAACAGAAGGAAAGAAAAACATCATGCAGAAAAACGCATTTAAAGATTCAAAAAAGATTGTCTCCTCATAAAATGTTTATGTGCCTTTTAAAAGAATGCATATGAAAAAATAAATTCTTTCTAAAACTTGAACTTTCGATTTCGTTCAACTTTTGCCGTGTTCACCCTTCTTTCGGTACTATTTAAATGTCCGTTAGTTACAGTGCTTTTCTAACATGCCGATTAGGAGTTCTTTCATAACTTTAACCCTCACAATTTCAGGCTTTTTATCGTCCCGACGATATATCGTCCCGTCGTTTAAAAAATATATATTCTGGTGCCGGGCAGGACCTGCCCCAGGACCTTACTTTTTTCAAGAGACTCGGCCAGACCTAACTGTTTTTTCATTCCGAAATGGGACAGCAACCTTCTTTCTAGGTCTGTATATAGCTAAATTTTCAGTTCCAGTTTTGACACAACTCGTAATAAATTGCGGGTTGTGACTAGTTTAATCCATAACAAATAAGTAAAATTTGCTCAGCCCAAAATGTTTTTACAAAAAAGTGTATGTATTTTTAAATCAACATTGTTTTACAGTAAAATTTTAAAATTCATTTTTTTTTAGGATAGTGTATTAAAAGGAGAAAAAATTAAAATACAGTAAAATCAGCGAAAATGAATCTGCCTATGATGCAATCCTGTCTTACACGGAAAAGATCTATCAAAAGTAAATATGATAATATCTGAGAAAAAAATAGATTGCATTTATACTTTCTTAGGAACTTGTCTACAAAGCATTTTTCTCTTTACCGTGAGATTCCATCTTAAAAGATTTTACTGTGTAGCAAACTATCTATACATATAATAAAACAGTAGGACCCGGTGTGTCTGTACATTGAAGATAATTGACAAAAATGGAGTCAGGGCGATAAAAGAAAACCAATGAAACACAAAAAAAATTTTTTGAATTTTTTGTCTGTCTGTCTGTCTGTCTGTCTGTCTGTTTGTTCGAGGTTATCTTCGTAACTACTGAATGGATTTTTATGCGGTTTTCACTAATGAAGAATGCACACTCTCGGGCAGTGTATAGGCTTTGTTTCATCAAAATCGGACAACAGACAAAAAAGTAACAAAAAGAAACAAAAGAAACTATTAGGTGCGCTGCTCACGTTTTTTAGTACATAACGTTTTTTAGTACATATAAAATCCAATAGATGTCACTGTGCGATTTTAAAACGCGCTATCGTTATGTTTTCGCCAGTCTACTTAAGTATGAGAAAGTTTCAAGCTGGCTGTCGTTCCATGTGGTTTAGTCGGTAGAACGTCAGTGCGCCATACTGATGGCCCGGGTTCGATTCCCAGCATGGAATTTTTTTTCACTATGTTGGCATTAACGCCTATAAGCAATTAAAAGAATTTGAAATATTGTATTCAAGGCGAATTTTCTCTCTGGGAAAATTTCCTTGCATTAATATGTCAGTGTAATTTTTTTTTCGATTTAATTTTTTTTTTCGAAACTTTGTTTTTCTTAAAAAATTACAGTAAATATTTGATATTTCCCAACGTTTTTTGAATGATCGACTTGCTTTTTTTTTTTTTTAATGTATGTCTGAACCTTATCTAACTACTTCTTCAAGATTTCTTTAGATAAACCGACCAGCGTAGCGGGCGAAGGCCGCTAGTATTAAATAAAATGTTACGTTTCATTAATAAAACATATGTTTCGCAGTTTTTTGTGCTTTTAAAAAAATAAAAATTATAAATATTAAAAAATAAAAAGCTATAATAAAAATTTTTGGTCAAAGCTTACCCATATGAAACAATTTATAAACATATCGATGTAAAAGATTATGTAGAAATTCAGTTAGGGTGAGTGGGCTATGATTTTAACTTTTTTCGGTCCAGGCCGAACTTTTTTCTTTGTGTCGTTTTGGGACCCGACCTAGATATTTCAATCCGTGCAGACCTATAGTGCAAACTACCAACATATTTTGAAAGCAGTATAAAATCTGTACGGTGTATTTTTATATCCAAATGTGAGGGGCGGACTTAAATTGACATTTAGTAAAAGACAATTTGTGGATGATCCCTATTTTACTTTGAAAATGAGTCAAAATCTATTTGCTTAGAGGCATGGTTAAGTATTGTAAGTCACGAATTTTCAAGAATTTTAAATTTTAATACCTCTGGGTTTTTTTTTTTAAAATTCAGGAATGTATAAGGAATAATTTCTTAACTGAGAATTTTGCTCTAGGGGGGTCGTATAAAAATTTAATTTCGTATTTTTTCAAATTAACTCGCATTGAGTTGCAATTTATATTATCAAATTTACCTTTTTTATGAAACTTCACAATTGGAATTATGTGCCTAGGGATATCATACAGCACGATAGTGCTGTATAGTAGAGCTCAGCTGCATCTCTAATGTTAAAGTCCAAAGTTTGCTTCTTAATAACTTTAGACCCAATCATCGGATCGCGACAAAATTCAAAAGGGGGAGTGTCCTACCCTAGATCTCAAAGTTTACAAAAATTCATCCAGATCCACCGATTAGTTTCGGAGATCCAGAACCCCTGTTTTGGCACTTTTTGCTCGTGAAACAACAAAAAAAGAGAAACAACTCAATTATAACCCGAACCAGGAAACATTCAGCGACGTGTAATAGCTTGTTCGAAAGCTTTTAATTTAGGGATGTGCCTTTCGAAGGTCCGGTAAAAAAATATCAAAAATTAAGGAAATGGCACCCATTTAAAATTTATATAACGCTATTCCTTTCATAATTTAACATTATAGAAATCTCTCCTTTTTAATTGCTAATTCAATTGTTGCTTTCGAATTGCCACCAACTAAAAAACAAATCAATAATTTAAAAAAAGAAACGATAACACGTGTTCTTTATTTTATAAATCAATAAAAATTCTGATTCTCCTGATAGTTTTGAACCTTTGAAATTGACGTCATTCGAAACAGAAAATGCCTATTTTTCATAAACATATATATAAACTGTAATTAAACATGTGTTAATTTCAACATTTATTTGAGTGTTTTCGAAGTAAAACAGTTACTACAATATAGATATTTCAATTAAAAAAGGATAATTAGGAAAAAAAATTCTTCTATATTTATAAAAATAACTATTTGAAAATGAAGCTATGAAAATCTGTGTAGATACCCATCGTCATAAGAAAATCTACGTAGGTACCGAGAAACTGCAGTGGGACTACCATCTGGGAAGGGGCGGTTCTGTCGTAAAATGTCGCCAAGTTTTTCGCCAACTTGTCGATATATCGCCAAATCTGGCATCCAAAATTACTCGCCAAAATTAAAGCCGACTTGGCGTCATTTCAAGTATTTCGTCAAACTAATATGCATACTAATAATTTTAAACTAATACTAATAATAGTTTAGATTTGAAGCTGAAGGTGATAGATAAAGTTCCTGAAAGGATCTGAAAAAGCTATGAAATCATACAAAAAAACTGGTGGAACCAGAGAGAAAAGTAGAGCTCGATTTTTAAAAAATCTTACAGTAAAATTTGGGAAATATTTTCAATGTGCGTGCAAAAGAAAGGGAATGAGATGATCTGTAAAGCTTATGAAATAACACAAATTTTTGTTAGCTGAAAATGAGGACAGAGCTTTACTGGTGCTTTAAAATCAATCAGGGAAAAAGAGGCATTTTTAACTCTTTCCGTATTTCAATCATCCATAACCAGTTTAAAAATTTGGGTTCATAACGATATGTTACAGGCTGATGTAATGAAGTATGAGAACGGTTCGTTCTGTACAAAGTGTGAACACAATTCCATACCAGCTGTTTTGATAACTGGAAGATTATAGCTCCAAGTAAACTCAAAACCTTGAATAGATACGATTCAATCATATACTAAATATTTGTGTTCAAACATACTTATCTACATCAATTCCTCAACAACTTGATTATATTAAGGTTATACTTTAATTATCACATCGTGGTTTATATTTGTTTAGCATTGTAGGGCTTAACCGATTTGAGACAACATAACAATATATTCTATTGACTACTTTCCTCAGTAATCATTTTGAGTGGATAATAGTATAATTCTGAATATAAGGCACCAGTACAGCTCAGTCCTCATTTTCAGCTAACAAAAATTTGTGTTATTTCATAAGCTTTACAGATCATCTCATTCCCTTTCTTTTGCACGCACATTGAAAATATTTCCCAAATTTTACTGTAAGATTTTTTAAAAATCGAGCTCTACTTTTCTCTCTGGTTCCACCAGTTTTTTTGTATGATTATTTTAGGAGATAGCTTATTGTTTCGATAATTATGACTCACCTTATATGTATAGGTAAAGTAGTATAATGTAAATCATTTAAGATACATATTATAATATATTTTAAAACAATACATATATATAATGTACAAGCTTTTTTTAAATAAATACTACCGAATATATTCACAATTGTACCTATTTTTATTTCACGCAACGACAAAGACATATTTTTTCCTTTGAATAATTGGTCATTTCTGCAAATGAGGTCAAACTAAGTAAGGATTTAAGCTAAAACAAAACATGTTTTTTCTAAAAAATATTCTGTAAACAATTATTCAAATTTTAAATTATTCAGATTAGACTTGTTCTGAAACCATTCTCAATACATGTGTCTGATTCAAATAAACGTACCAAATGAGCAACTATCGATTAGTTCATGGATTTCTTCTTTCAATAGGGGAAATGTATCAACTTGATATCTATAAATAAATATTTTTTCGCTTTTTATGCTTTTTACTTTTCTTTAGTTCTAGTAAGGTGGCTTCATATGTTTTTTTCGAAAGAATTTGAGGAGAGTGAATCCTTTTTTATGTTTCTAGTTATCATTAAATTGCATATTTTTAAAGAGTAGATCATGTTTATTCAAATTATTACCCGTAATTTTCGACTTAGTAATTTTAAATTAATCCATTGTAGAGAAACACTTGTTGATTATAATAAACAAAGTTTTTCAGGTTCATAAGTAACAGAGATATAAATATTTGTATGGCATACATCAATTCATTATCAATCTATCTTTAATTCATTTTCTTACATTCATTACTTTTAAACGATATTTAAAAATTGAAACATCTTCACAAAACTGTAAATTTGCATGGTACTCTGTACAATCCATTTTTCAAAATAATTTTTTGAAAACAGATTTCATTCTTTAAGCCTTTATTTTAAATGTTTGTACATTTTACTGACACCAGGCTTACGCATTCGCCAATTTTAGGCGATTTATCGTAGATTAAAGTAATTCTACCATTTTCTAATTAACTTTGTCTAATTTATATGTTACCGTAAATGTTACCTTGCATTGTTGTAGCAAGAAAAAGGTTTATTATTACATTGGTATAAACACCCAACTTAAGACGATGCAGTTAAAGTTTGAAATAATTCATAAATATATTCATATATTTTTCATCAAAAATACGGAAAACATGAAACTTTAAGTTCCGGGACAGATTAATCGAACTCTAGGTTTTTAACAACAAAGTTAGAATGCGAATAAAACAAATGAGAGCTTGCACGCCATAGCTAATTAGTAAATGAAAACATATAGATTAAATGCAATATCCGTACTAATCATCTTTATTGATTTGTATTGTCAGAAATATAAGAAAATTATATAGTATTCATCGATAATAAGACAAACTTACCTAAAAAAAAAATAGTTTCTGATATTTTAACAATAAAATTTTAATTTTAATAAATAAGATGGCTGAAAAGAGGAGAAATTGCTCAATTATCTTTCTTAGTTACTAAAAGGAAACATATAAACTTAGGTATAGTTTTATTTTATGTTTTGGTATAAAATCTTAATTTTGTTATGATTTAACCGTAAACAAACATCGAATTAGTTATACTCTTTAAGTTCTCCGGTGGTTCTCAAAGTTGTGGCAATTTACTTTATTTGACGAAGCAACACATTATTTCTATTAGAACAGGCGGCTGCAGCACAGAAACACCTCATCAATTTCATTCCAATTTTCCATGTTTTCATACTTTGGGTGTTTGGAACCACAATGGTGAACATGCGAGTCAACCACTAAAATCGGGTATTTAGGTGTTTGCTAACAACATATGACTTGACAGAAGGACTGCGTTTTAATATGCAAATCGAGATTCAACTAATCCTAGATTTTCAATCGTAAACTCGATGAGGTGATTTCTGTGCTGCCACCGCCCGGTCTATATCGTTTCTCCATTCAATTTCAGTACTTGCATTAAGGACACATTTAGACTTAGTCATAGTACCGATTAATATCCATGATTAAATCCAATCCATGATTATATCCAATTAATATCCATGATCGGAATAAATATAAAGTATAATAAAATAACTGATAATAAAGAATAATAGTGGTATACATTTATTCCTTATTTAATTTTAGAAAAGTCATATGAAATTTCAAGCTTACGAAAGAAATTTAAATAATCCTACATATATAAACAAAAATATACAAATTGGGACCTTCTTTCAACTATAAAATGTAATAAATGGTTAAATGTATATGCTCTTAATCATAGAAATGTTTTGCTTAATTGATGTGTTTATTCTTCTTTATGTGTTACGTGAGCGAAGCCACGGGTAAAAGTTTAAATATACATAGCTGTCATCTTTTACGATTTTGTTTTACCACTAAAATTTTAGAGTAAATACTGTCTTATTTAATCGTCGAAGTTTCATGATTAAACAAGCCGAACATTTTTATAAAATTTTAATGGTAGCAAAAAAGAGTAAAAGTTGGCAGCTATGTATGCATATAAATGTATGTGTATACATTTTTGCGTTTCTAACTACAAAAATGTTATTTAAAAAAATGATTCCTTCAGTATTTTATATTTTATCTATTCCCATTTTTAAATTTTATACTTATCTATTCCCTTGAGATGAAAAGAAAAATCCGCGTATAAAAGTTATAAAAAAGTTCAAGGGTTGTTTTAATTTTGAAAAATACCGATTGAAATCATCATCGGGCACTCTCTTTTAAGGCACTTTGTTACAGATGATATTACAAAAGCTCTAAATCGTTTGATGGTTCTTTTCTCTTCTAACAAAATTTATCTCCTGTGAACAGAGTACGAAAATATTTGAAAAACTAATGGGTTTTTTTTTTCAGTTGTTTATTGATTAATCTATAGATATAATCGCAAAAGATTTCAAAGCTCACAAAGGCTCCTTCAAACGGATTTGTAAAATTTCATAAAGATTCCAGTTCAAATAAAACTTTAGTATATCCAACATTTTTAAAATGTTTTCATTTTAAAAAGTGCTCGATTACTCATTAAAAACTACTTTAAATTATTTTTTTAAAATTTGTAGGAACTCGTTTTTGTGTTTATGAATTTAAAATCTATACAACACAAAAAGAAGTAGACATGAAGACTTTGAAAATACCATATAAAGTAATTAAAAATGCTGCTTAGTTGCAAGTATGCTTTTTTTTATAAGTTATCGAAAAGAATTGTTTCAATGAAAAAAAGAAATTAAACTTTATTTTAAGAAATGTATTTTAGTTCATAGTAATTTAAGTTTTCTTTTACAGTTAGTTGTAAAAACATTTCTTGATAATATTCAACTGACTTCGATTATGAAAGATTCCTAAATTTATTATCGTTAGACTGTCAATGTGAGTACAGCTATGTAGCTTTAAATGTATATTGTTGATGTAGATACATAAGTGTGTGATTTTAGATGTGTGGTTTTTAATATATAAGTGTTCAAGTATATATCAAGAGTGCATACGTGCTCAGAAGAAAGTGCGAAAATATAAATATGCATTATGTTGAGATCTAGGTGTGTAAATGTAGATACTTAGGTAAATAAATGTGCTTGTATGTACAAGTGTACAATTATAGATTAGTTTCTATAATCTATCAATGTAACGTATGTAAGAAGAGATGCGAAAGATTACGGGAAAACTTCCACCAGTTTTTTTTATGTATAATGCTTTTCACATTATTTTTAAGACGCAAATTTTGAGCTTGTAAGTATAAAACTACTAGTATTTTTTTTAATGTGATAGCATTTTGACTGTGCGGTGCCAACATAAAACTACGCTTGTTTGTCGAAGTAGTTTTAAAATATAAGTACGATTATAGATTTGTAGAATTGTTTATAAAGATGTTTTGTGTGCACATAGCATTACAAATCACAACTTTAAAATATTTAGATTATACATGTGATTGTAGGTACCGATATATACATCTAAATATCGTCATCTGAGACTAAGATAATGTTAACTGTGTTTTGGAAAAAATTGATTTATCGATATAGAAATGTTCTATTGGTATCTATGAAGGTATTTCTGGATTAAAATAATGCCATAATGTAATTGTAATAATATCATATGTAAAGTGTATATAATATCATTTTGATGCAAAAATGCCTTCATAGATACAAATAAAACCTTTCTATACCGATAAATCAATTTTTTTCGAAAACACAGGTAGAACTTATTATTCTCAGGTGACGATATTTAGATGTGTGCATGTAGATATAAATATTCATGGAGATACGTAGATGCAAATGGTAGTATATATAGATGTGGATGTATAGATGTCCAATTGTAAAAGTGTAGGTGTGTAAATATAGATTGAGCATGTGCATAAACGTATACATAGATGTGTTAGTCTTACACGTAACGGGTTACCTTATAGACCAGAATGTTTAGATCTGTCGGGTTTTTAAAACAAAAAAAAATTTTAATCACTTTTATTTGAAGATTTTATCCCCTCTCGAGTGTAAATAAACTCATAATGGCAAGAAGTCTTTGATTTTGTTACGAATGTAATTAACAATTCGTTTAGTTTTTTCTAAGAGTGAGTAGAGAATTAAAATAGTTAAATTAATCGCTGCCATTGCATTCCAATTATGGATAAACCGGAATATAAAACAGTTTATCTCATCATATGATTAAAGGCTCAATCTTGTAACAATTATAATACGTCTCATATATATAAAATGTATGAAAACTATTAATTATTCAGACAGCATGATGAAATCGGTAAGTCCTTTCATTCTCTTATTGTTATGCACTAACTGAATAACGCCGCTGAAAATGATAAATATTATATCGCAGCAACTAAAATGCTGTCAGAAATAACACCTATATAATATATTCTGGCATACATAGAATTGCATGTGATAATAATGTAGTAGAACTGGTAATTATTGGAGTATTTCAGTATGACAAGCAGAGAACTATTTAGTATAATAAATTAAATTCATCTGTAGCATTCGCAGTACGGAATTATTTTATGTAGTATGGTATAAGGAATAGAAATCATCTAAACTATATAATGTTGCAGTTAAGCTCTTTTAACATATGAACAATGTGTGTGTATATATATAGTATATATATTGTCTTCCTTAGATAATGGACTATTTAGTGCATTGCATATGTACATTATTAGCACTCATAATGGAAGCTGTAGAAATATTTTATGTTGCGGCAATTACTCACATTTGCAGTTAAAGCTAATCTTATAAGTTATTCTAGCAATTTTCATTATTTATTAGTTTAATTATTCTACTTTATATAAAACAGCAATTTCTGCTTATCTATATATATATATATATATATATATATATAACGCTAAAACTATTGAATGGGTTATAATGAGATTGTCACTAGAAAGAAGTTTGATAGCCAGATTAAAAAAAAAGCAAACAAGAAAGAAAAAAATCATACGTCAAGCACAGATTAAAAAACACTTTCCAACACATTCAGAATAAAGTAACATATCTGCATCATTTAAAAAATTAAAATAAGGTGTTCTGGTGTAATAACGCCAAGTACTTATATTACGCATAATTATGAAATAATCCGGTAAATGACACCTATGAGCTCTGCGCAGAAGGGCTCTGAGTCATATAAAACATACACAACAGCTTAAAATTAATCTGTTCTAATTGTAGGCCTTATCGCTTTTAGAAGCAACTAAAATTAACACTTGATCTAAAATTTTCGAGTTAAGTTCTGTGATGTGAAGACTACATATTTATCAGGAAATACCTTGTTTATTACATAAATTTGTACTGCATTTCATGTACTTTACTTTCAAAATGTTGTAGAAGATTTTGTATGTATTCCCGGGATAGCTTGCAGTTTAAAATGTACTGCGTAATAAATACGCGGGATAATACAGCCATAACTTGGCGTTATTACCCCGGTTGATTCCTTACGGTGGTGGAACTATAACTGGGTGCAAATTGTAGGAAGAATATAAAAATAAAGAAATCAGTTCGCGTTTGTTATGCAATTGCTTAAACATTTGTATTAAAGTTAAATACATGGTTTTCCAATTACAGTAAAACCCCGATAATTCGGATTAATTGGGACCAGGCCCAATCCGGATTATCGAAAATCCGGATTATCCGGAGAATTAAACAAAAATGAAATAAAATAAAACATACTTACAGATAATCGCCTTTATGTTAAACTGAAAAGTGTCTGATTTCAATGCTGCATCTTTATAAATAAAAATAATTTTCTGCAAGTGATATTGTAGAAGCGTTTTGTCACAATAACAAGGAAACAGACCTATGGGCTGACAAAGATCGGAAAATGATCCTTATCAGATAAAGGGTCTTATAGGGACTATTTTAGACTATTTTACCTTGCTTTCTTGCAATGTTCTAAATAAAAAATTATTGTGCAGTGATTGTTTATGACATTTCTAAGTGGTTTAAATAGTAAATTGGAAAAATCGGAATCGCCAAAATTAGTGATACATTGTTGTTTCTTTGAAAGATAACATCAAAGAGTTTAAATAAGAAAGCTTAAGGTATTCTTCCGAAAAGATTTCAGAAAAATGTTTTTTTTATTCAGAATACGACGATGAAACAAGTTAATGTTATGGATGAAGAATTCAATTTGTTCGAAAGTTTATTAATATTTTACTCAACTCAAAATTAATTACTCATATCTGGTTTTAAACAGTTTATTCTCCTGAGTAAACTCAACTCAGGTTCTTTCGAACATTAATAATTTCACAAAACACAACTCCAATAAAAACCGTAACATTTTTTCACATATCTCATAAAAACATTCTAATCAAACTCAAAACAAAAAGAATATTGTTTCACACAGCTTAGGTAAAAGCTGAAGAAATAAAACAGATAATGTATTTATCACAAAAAATCGTTTGCACAGAAAACTTTTTACATTTTGAAATAATTAGGTGTATCTTGGTTGCTAGGTGACAAAGTCAGTAGAAATTAAATAGCATTTTATCAAACAATGGAAATTAGCCAATCGCTTCTCAAACTTGAAAAAAAAAAAAAAAAAAAAAAAAAAAAAAAAAAATTTAAATTGATCCGGATTAACGGGGTCCGAATTAGCGAGGTTCTACTGTACTATTAAAGCAATTGTTTACAAAAATTATTTATATATTTTTTAATTTTTTAAAAATATGCATTTTGCTAAATTTAACGCAGGAGCAAAATGATAAGAATTGATATTTCTAAAACTGCTGAACATGATTGACGGATATTTTCGCATATTCTTTAAATATGCATGTGAAAGAGATTCTCGGCATATTTGTTTAATTCGCAAAACATTTGGATTACAGAATGCTTTTACTCCATTCTCGGTTTTACTTGAGGTAAAGCCGATATTTGTGGGTAAGCGTTACTCATGTGCATGCTTTTATTTTATAACATATGTAGATTATTGTTGAAATCATTAATAGGGTGGTGAATGGTCAGAGAAAAACACGATCAAGAAAGGTGTTAAATACTTTACACCTTTTAGGTGTTATATACTCTTTAATTTTATTAAAGAGAATTTCACCTTCTTTAATCCTTTTGTATTTATTTGAAATATTTTCCATAAGAAAATACTGGTAGTTGCTCCTTTTTTTTAACGGTGTTTTTCCCTGACCACTCGGCACCCTAAATTGATTATATTTATTTTCCATATTTCGTTGATAAATGTGGGATGAAACCGAAAAAAGAAAAGTATCATCTTCCAAATTTTAAAATGCACTTTTTTAGAAAAAAAAAATTAATTTCCTATTCAAACACAAATCATCTTTTTTTTTAAAGGAACTTTAACCCTTTACGGCACAGGGCAAATTCATTGCTTAAGTGTCTAAATTAATGTCTGGCACCAGAATTTGAAAACAACTTTATTCGTAAATAAGAAAAAGCTATATTTCCCCATTCAATAAACGGTAATTTTTTTTATCAAAATTCCGTTGTGAATGTGGCGTTTGGGAATTAAAATTAAGTGTTTCATAGATATACCACCGCGCCGCAAGGGGTTAAGCACTTATATTCTTTCTTTTTCATTTTGTATAATCGAAATCCCAAAAAAGAGGTAAATTTCTTTTCTTTTCAAGGTTCACCTTTTTTCTAGTCACAAATAGGAAAAGAAGACCACACTTTTCTCTTAATTATAAGACGTGAATCTCCAACAAATTGTGCCACTTTTCCCCCCTCTAATTTCTCGCCGTATCTTTCTTTTGTAGCAGTTTTAAAAGGCAAGGGGACTCTTTTGTTCGGCAAGAAAACCCTCTAACCCATTTAGATAGCTAATAATTTCTCGAAAGACAACATTTGCAACAAGGGACTGATAATTAATTATTCATGGTGGGGAGAGAAGTGGGGAGTAAAGAATCTTATTAAGGAACAACGGTGCTCCTTCTTTTTGGAGGTAACAAACAAAGCAACAATGTAGCGAATTCGCATTAATAGAATGTAAACATTATTAACTTATGAAAGCTGTTCTTGGCTGCCCTTATCAATAAGCGCAAACGTTTTCACACAGTTATAAATTCATTTTTTAGCGAAAACATTTAAACTTGGAAAACCTGACTATGGGTGGGATTTAGAATCGAACTAAATTTTCCATTTTTATTTTCTTCTATCATCAATAAAAGAAAGTATTGTAATCGAAATTTTTTTCAACTTCCGGTTTTTGACGGATTTACACGTTTTAAGAGTCAGAAATTCCAAAAAACATTTCATTTTACAAAATGTCTGTCTTTTCGTGTGTCCGTGTGTTGTCATTCTTTCATGAAAAAGTGTGTGTAGATATCATAGAATCGAACTAAATTTTTTGTAAATATTTTTGGCTGTGGTAAGCATGTTCTTCTTCAAATTTGAAATATAAGGCCGGATAGGGGGGTACTCTGCAATAGCAATTTTTGTGCCATTTTCAATATTGTATCATCTAAAAGTGTATGAAAGTGTGCATAGAAGTGAACCAATTTTTTTGTGTTAGTGTTTGGCTATAGCTGCTTGGTCTTCCCTGAATTTGAAAAAAATTGTAGAAAGGTGGCGCTTCAATAGCAATTTTTGCGCCATTTTCGATGTTGTACTACCTAAAAGTGTATGAAGTTATACATATAATTGAACCAAATTTTTTGCGTAAGTGTTTTCCTATAGCTAGTTTGTCCTCACTGAATTTGAAAAAAATTCACCGAAAGGGGCTACTGCAATAGCGATTTTTTGTACCATTTTCAATATTTTACCACATAAAAGAGTATGAAGTTATGCTTGGAACTGAACAGAATTTTTTTTGTATGTATTTGGTTATGACTAGTTGGTCCTCCCTGAATTTGAAAAAAAAAATCCGCCAGAAAAGGTCCTTTCAATAGCGATTTTTGCGCCATTTTCAATATTTTACTACTTAAAAGTGTATGAAATTATACATAGAATTAAACCAAAATTTTCGTGTAAGTGATTGACAATGTTCACCCGACCCTCCCTGAATTTGGAAAAAATCCGCCTGAAGGGGATGCTATAATATCGAATCCTGTGCCATTTTCATCATTTTACCATAAAAAAATGTATGATGTTATGCATAGAACTGAACTAATTTTTTGGGGTATGATTATTTATGCACATGGCAAACAGGTTCTTCCTGAATTTGAAAAAAAATCTCCCGGAAAAGGGCTCTATAAAAGCGAATTTCGTGCTATTTTCATTACTGTACCACCGAAAAGTGTATAAAGTTATGTTTAGAACTGATTCAAATTTTTCTGTATATTTTTGGCTATAGCCAGAAGATCTTCCTTGAATTTGAAACTATTCCGTGGGAAAGGAGCATTGTAATAGCGTAGCGCTTTTTGTATCCTTTTCTCCATTCTTCATCGCTGTATTGTCTATCAGATCTTGCAGAGACGGGAACTCGCTTCCTGCTAAGTCAGCTATTTGCAAACAGCTGATGATAACAGAATAAGGGAAAATTATTATTTTAATAAATATCATGATCCACATTAACGGTTCTTGCTCCGATTAATTGACTAAAGCAGAAATTTTAAATGAAAATCAATGTTGGTACAGTATAGAATTATTATTTTATTAATATTTAACTTGCAAAACTACTTTTTGAGATATTAAGTGTAGGTATGAGATAGAAGAAAGTTTTGGAATTGGCACATTCAACTAGATTGATTAATAAATTACCTATTGAGTTATAAGCGATTTCGATCACGTGACAACTCGTTTTTCACCCCAGCTTGTGTAATTATTCTTTTTTCGCGCGGAAGTTCGGTTCAAAACGCTCACTTTGTTTCTATTTTTTTTTTTTTTTTAACCTATAGTGTTTGCAAAAAAAGTTGGAAAATGTGTGCGATTAGTTAGTTTCTGGAAAACAACCTCATCTAGTTTCATGCATTTCCGAATGAAAATAAATTAAAACTTATGTCATAAAGTTGCCCTTTTTGATTTAAGAACAGTCTTAAGGGAAGACTAGACTTGCAGGTGCAATCATATGTGAAATATACAATCTTTAATACCCATTGCCTTGGAAAAACTACCTGAACGATTTCCATAAAATTTGAAATTCATATTCATTGAATTATGCTAAAGATTTATTACAGACTAATTTTTTCTGCGACTAATTTTTTTTATTATTAAATAATGGCAATTTTTCAGAAATTTTCCATTTTTCAGAAAAGAAAATTCTGCCATTAATTAGATAATCACTTGTGAGCATAGGAGGATGTGGGTTCAAATCCGGCTGGCTCCGTTGCACACACTCTTTGTGTGGTGCTTCCAGCTGTATTTCCTTCGTGTTGTAATTTTCTTGTGCTTTGTCATTCCTGTACATTGACGATGGCAGGCTTTCATGTCGAGCACATAAATCAAATGTATGTGTTCAATAATAATAAAAATAAAAATAAATAAAAATAAAAAATAATTCTAATTTAACAAATTACGATGACTATTTTAAAAATGATATTTTCAAAGACTCAAATTTTAAAGACTTATAAATAAATTCTATACTTAAATTAATAATAATAATAAACATTATTTTTAGTATGATTATAACGAGTCATATATTATGTACGCCGTGCATTAAATATTAATAATCCTTGACCAATGATAAAAAAAAACAGTAGATTAAAGATAGACAACTTTAACTGTTTAAAATGTGCATTTTTATTTGATGGAGTTAATTAGACTGACTTCTGAACGCCTCATTATTACGTACGACATAGATTAAACATTAATATTCCTGGACCCATCACAAACAAATTTTAAATCATATTTCAGTTTTACAATCTTTGGAACTGCAAATTTTTCAACTGCTTAACATCGCACATTTTAAATTTTTACACAGTTGCGTAGAGAAAAAAATGTACTTTTTAATGAAAATTGTTTGAAATCTCTATCACAATTTGTTTTAAAATTATCATTATTGTTTTAAGTTTTTATTACTCTTTTTGTCATTGTGGCAACAGTAGAATTCAGTTTTTTGGACTTTAAACTTGGACCAGTCAGAAAACAAATAAAATGAAAAACAGAAGTATTCCATTTTTGGACATTAAACTTGGACCAATCAGCAAACGAATAAAATTAAATAGTAATAAGTTACGGAATTCAACCAATAAAAAGGTTCAGATATACTTTAGATTTCCCAATTCTCTACCGAGAACAACAACTATTTTTTTTTCCAAACAGTTAATAAAGAAAAAAATTACATTTTTTAAAAAATGTCGACTAAGATATGAACTTATATTTATACTTTACCACCAAAACTTTTTACATCGAAATCGTGGGAGTACTTTAGGCATTAATGATTTTTTTTACCTAAAAAACACAATTTGTCGGAGAGCTAAACAACTTGGACAATTCTAACTTATGTGTAGTTACATTTTTGTACATTTTTACATTTTTACCATACATTTGTACATTTTTACCAAATATACGAATTAAAATATATGTAAACTCTTGGATAAAATTTAGTTACATATAATTAATGGGAATTAAATCTTAGAGTAACATTTATGTGCGTGGGCGTGGCATCCCAGTTATATCTTCCCTTTAAGACGCAACACTAGTCACTGAAAAAGACCTGAGTGATAATATTAACCCATTAATGTCCAGTGTCCCATTTTTGGTACAGTTTTAAAAAATTCAAGTAAGCGTTTTTCACTCCACTAAAAATGAGGATAAATAAATACTTTTTTTCTGAAGAGAAATTTCTCGATAAATTAAGAAAAAAGTTATTCTTGTTTAAAAAGTGGTTGGAAGTGCAAAATTTTAATTTTAACAAAGAAAATAATTCAAGCATTAATGGGTTAAGTCTATGGGGGCGTTCTTTTCAAATATCTCTTTCAAATCTTAATATTTTTACATGATTTTTTCTGCATAACATAGCTGAGGAGGATTTACAACCAGGCTAATTTTTACTTTTTCGATTTTAGTTATATATTTTTTATATTGTGATAATATCAATTTCAGAAACGATTCTAGCAGGTTTTGAAAGTTAAAATAATTTTTTTTAATCTGAAACCAAAATTGAAAAATTAAAAACTAGCCCGGTTGTAGATCGTTTTAACCTATCCAATGCAGGAAAAGTCATGTAAAAATATTAAGATTTGAGCGAGATATTTGAAAAGAACGCCCCCATAGACTTAACATTATCATCCTGGTCTTTTTCAGTGATTGGTGTGGCGCCTTAAGGACTGCACCTTCTTAAACTTGACACAAATGAAGTGAAATTTTGTTTTACATAGATTAGTGACTAATTAAGACAAAAAAAACTATATTATAATTTTATTTTTATGTTAGGTATGATAATATTGTAAAGAAGCAACGTCAGTACAAATAAACTACATTTTTGCATATCTACCAACCTCTGTTTATTTTTTTAATGAAAAAATTATATTTCAAACCAGAAATTTATTTAAGTAGCGGAATTAAGTATACTTATAAATGATAGTCCCATTTAATATCCGACACATTTGCTTAAACAATTTTTTCGGTCCGAAGTATGTTTTCTTAATTAAAAAAGAGCCAGAAGTTGGCAACTATAATTTTTCTATATGAAAAAATTTTACAGCATTTACAATGTAACGGTACATCACATTTGCTACATATACTTTTCTTCAATATTCGTGTCTCGAATTGTTGACTTTTATTTCATTCCTTGTGTGCATCTATGAACACAATCCGAAATTTTTCGATTAAAAATTTTCAAAAAATTTCATTCTATTTTATTCGTATTTCTATTTTTTTTTTTTTTTTTTTTTTTTTTTTTTAAACAACTTAAATCAGCTATATGATTTTTATTTTTTGGTTCAAATTAAAAGTCATGTATACAATATGCGATAGTAAATTTATTGAAAAACAATACTCACAGTAAAATAAAACTAGTCGTTCGGGGGAGGGGGGGCCCATACCTTACTTACCCATCATTTATATGCATTATATAAAATATGAAAATAAAACGCATGTAAACTATTTATAAAATGCATCGCAATTACAAAATAAAATTTAAACGCATATTAAAAAAGTTTTAATAAACAGAGTAATGTTCTTATTAATGAATTGCTAATGAACCAATTTTCACAAATTATTTAAAACGCCAAACTACTCAAGTAGTACCGAATTGAGCAAAAGAAACATCCTTATTACTCCAAAAATAATAGTCATATTAACTAGCAGTTTACTGCGTCAGATTAATCGTCACATTTGCAATTAAAATATATCTTTGAATGAAATACAGGGTCATGAAAAATCGAAGAATGTGGGAAACAGGCTTACACATACCTAGGCAACTAATAATCCGATCAACTTCGTTTTTATGCAAAATTTGTGTTATTTTATTGCCTTTTACGTCCACTACTTAAAATAAAACATTTCGAAAATTTTCATATACCGTTCATTAGAATGAATTTTTCGAGAATCCGAAAAAAAAGTTCCGTATCATTGAGATTATTGATATTAAATAGGCTTGTCCTATCTTTACATACTAAGTACATACAAAATTTGAAGTCTCTATCTCAATTTGTTCGGGAGATAGAGCGGTTACAGACAGACAGACATACAGACGGACGGCAAAAATTTATTTCTAAAAATATGTTTTTCGGAATCTCCAGTGTCCGAAACGTGTAAATCCGTCAAAAAAAAATTTTCGATTTTCAAAACGATTGCAATATTTACCCTATACTACGTATGATGAGTGAGTAAAAACGCAAATCTTATGTTGAGAAAAAGAACATTAGTCTGTAATGGGTTAATACCATAAAGAATGCATCAGCAATGATGAGAAAATAGACGTTAGTTTCGAGTGGATTGAGTTAATGTAAGTGACAAACTCATTTATTGTTCCTTTTATGTATTTTGAGGAGAAAATGAATCCATCCGTTTTCACGGAGACTCAAAATCAAATCATTCCCTTGCAAATTAGAATAGCCGTTCATTAACTTATTTGGAATAACAAAGGACTCAATCATAGGTAAAAAAGACTGGGGGAAAAGTTCTACTTTTTTTACCTGAAAATTATGTGACTTTTACTTTTTTATTTGCTTATTTATTTTTCGATTACAAAGAAAAGAGATGTCATCATTAGACTTTTGTGCATTATAGTTATTGAACATTTTAATTACAGTCTGTTCTCGTTAATTCGAACTCGTCGGGAGAAAAAAAAAAATGTTCGAATTATCCGGAGTTTGAATATTGGAAAGTATGAAAGTGAAACGTATTTAAAAGCGTACAATTACAAAGAAATTAATGCTACAGTATTTTTTTTTTAAATATTTTTAGGGTGTTATCATTAGAAGTTTACTTAAAATCAAATTAAAAGATACAAATAAATAAACTAACTAAGGGATTAGAAACAAGCACAATGAAAGGAAAGCTGGAGGTGTCATTGATAGACAGAGGAACCACTGAGAAAGTGGATATCAAATGCATGGGATTATGGAGAAAAATTAAAAAAAGAAAGTTATTTGAAGGATCTGAAGTCCGGAAGAAAGTAACGAAAAATAAAAAATCGGAATCTCTTTAGTTCGAATTAAACAAAGTAAAAAAAAAAATAAAAAAAATGGGTTCGAATAAATGAAAACTTTTAACGTTAATCTGCCATTGAATTTCGGGACATCATGTTTAGTTCGAATTAAGCGAAGATTCGATTTATCCGATTTCGAATTAACGAGGATCGGCTGTACTTAATTGTGTATGTGAGTATACAAAGTGAATACAGTAAACTACCGATTATACGGGGAATTGAGTGGCGCGGCTACCGCAGATAAGCCGATTTCGCGGATAATAAACAAAATTTTGAAAGGAGGGAACAAATCAGCATAAATATGCACGTGAACTGTTTAGATACACAATAATTAACATAATCATACATTTGAAGAATTTATATGCACAATAGGTAATATAAACATACTTATTATTTAAGGAAAAATAAAATTATTCTCTTCTTACAAGTTTGTAGATTTGCATCTTTGGGAAAACAGTCAAATATTTCTTTTTTTTTTTTTTTTTTTTTTTCCTTTTTCTTTCTTTCCTTTTTTTTTCTTCTTCTGTATTGATACACTTCTTTATTTGTGATTAAAGTCTTTAGGAATTATTTTATCATAAAGTGACGCGTGTTATCTTCTTCCAAATACTGTATAAGGCCTGCGTAAGCTAAAGATGCGTTGTGGCTCACTTTCTTTCGTTTCTTACCATCTTCTTCAACGATCTCTTCAAAATTCATACCTAACGCTTTTTCTACAATTTCTTCACCAGTTGCATGCTCGAAGCCTGGATAAATCAGTTTTAATTTATCCTGAATTGTTAATACAACTTTTTTTTTTTTTTTTTTTTTTTTTTTTTTTGCGATATTTTTCAAAAATTGAAAATTAGACTCGCGGATAATCGGGAGTGTAAAGGCTTTGGCCTTTACATATTATTTAATAATTGTTACCCTTTGTAGTAGCGATACTGTCCGCATCGGTGTTTACTTATGAGCACGGGTTCGAGTAACACAAGAAAAAAAACTCCAAGAAAGTAATATTATTCTTGACTGAAACACATCTTTATTGACTTCACCAGATCTTCTAAAAAGTGCTCTGGTCGGCGGTAAGGGTCCGCCGACCAGAGAAGAGTAGAGCAAACATACTACATTTCACATACAAGGGCAAGAGCCGAATGATCACAAATACATTTTTTGATGCCCCAAGTTTTTGCGAATCGTATTGGTATTTATCGCCTATAACGAACATGGGATGTACAGTTTCGATGATAGAAGGCATGCATTTGATTTCCGTTACCCAGACTTACAATGATAGTGGTCAAAGTGTAGAATTTGAAATAATTAATGCCAAACGATAAAAGAATTTGTATGGCACTACAAAACTGCAGAGAATTAATTCTTTACAGGGGGTTACCAAAAGTCCCACGGGATGAGAAGAGAAAATGAACATTGATAAAAATAAAATAGGAAAAAATATGATACATCTGGTTCAGCAAGTAGTGTTTTAAATATGAATCAACTCTGCATAGAAAGAGGCCTTTATCAAAGGTTGTTGCTAGGGAGGAAAATACATACAGTTACAAGAAAGAAATGAATATACGTTGTGGTTTTAAAGAAACATTTTTAGAGATAACTTAAATCATATTTTTAAAAAATTTTGCCGTTGCCAAATGAATAGAATTAAAGGGATTAAAAATCTAGCTTATTAAATAAAGTTACAAATTTAAAGAATATTGTAATTTTAAAAAGGGGGGATACTATTATTAACTAATATGTAAAAGGAAGCGCCTTTACACCCTTCCCTCCCCCTTTTTTAAAATTATAATAATCTCAAAATTCTTAACTTTATTTAATAAGCTGGATTTTAAAATTATTAATCCTATTCATTTAGTAACGGGCGTTTCTTTTAAAGTACGATTTCAGGTTATCTCTAAATGTAATTATTTAAACCACATTTTTCCTCTGCTTTTCTGTAGCTATATGTATTTTTACTCCCTGGCAACAGCCTCTTGATTTCATATCTAGGATTTGTTTCTATACAGAATTGATTCATCTTTATGCCACTACATATTTAAAACCAGATGTTGTTTCCGATTAATTTCTTATTTTATTTTATTAACGTTCGTTTTCTGCTCTCATGCCATGTGACTTTTGGCAACCCCTTGTAGAAAATTCATTTTTTTTTTTTTTTTTTTTTTTTTTTGTGTGTGTGTGTGTGTGTGTGTGTACATTATTGTGTACTCATTTTTTGTGTACTCATACGTACATTTTAATATTTTTAAAAAATAGTTACTCATTTTAATGTTTTAATAATTTTAATTCAATACCATACAAACTTGGGTTTTCATCTTAAATTTCTGCTTCAATCAATGAATCGGAGTAAAAACGAATTTCCGTCTCTACACGAGCAGATAAACAATAGAATGATAGGCAGATTTTTTTTTAATTCAGGGAGGACCTATTTGCCTTACCAAAAAGTAATTATATACAAAAATTTTAGTTCAGTTCTAGGACTAACTTCATACACTTTTAGGTGGTGCAATATTGAAAATGGCATAAAATTGGCTATTGCAGATCCCCCTTCCGGCGAATTTTTTTCCAAATTCTGAGAGGACCAACTAGCCAACCCATTCTTCTATTGAAGATAGAAGAAAGTAAAATAGAATGAATATTAACTTTTCATCTTTAAATGCACTTTTAAGAAAGTTGATTTTCACTTTAAACACATGCTTTCTGTGAAACTTCAAATTTAAACGTTTTCTTTTCTGTTATAAAAATATCCAAAAGTGAGAAATTAATTTTCTTTCATTTAGTCACCGCTTTTCAAATAAGAAAATTAAAATTAAAAATAAGAATTACGAATTTTAAAAAAAAGATCATGGTTTTCAATTAATGATAAATATTAATTTTGAGAAAATTTCACCACTTTTTATCGCTCTTCATTCGCGACGCATCTTTCTTTGTGGCAGTTAAACACTGAAAATTTCTTTTATTCTTCGAAAAAAATCATTCGTTCCTTTAGATATCCAATTATTGCATGAAATACATCTTTTGTAACAAGGAGATGGTAATTATTCGAAAGGGGGAGATAAGAACTGCGTTGTAAGAAATCTTATTAAAGAAATAATTGCGTTCATTTAATTTCAAGTGGGATCAAGCAAAGCAACAGCCTGACGAATTCGCATCATTAGAATGTAATTATTATTAATTTCAAGAAGAACGTATCACCACCGATAAGAAATTAGTCACTAGATCAAAGCGGAAGGAGCTAATTGTAAGTAACGAATTTGATTGCGATTTCTTTCATGATTCCTAATATGGTAATGCATCCTTTTATCCCGTTATTTACTTCTATCTTTACTAGAAGAAAGAATTGAATTCGTATAAATTTTCGACACCCGATTTTTGAAGCATTTACATGTTTTAAAGGTCGGAGATCCCGAAAAACATGTTTTTACAAAATGTCTGTCTGTGAATCTGTGACTGTGTCTGTTTGTGCTTATGTGACACAGATTTATTTGCATTGTATCTCAAGACTAATGCACAGAATTTAATAAAATTGTACATTCCTGATACAAATTTGTGAGAATTATTTTTTTATATAAAACACCCAAAAGGTGGTGCTGCTTCAATAGTTATTTTACGATTTCCGCA
The DNA here is from genome assembly GCA_964019185.1 of Maratus speculifer. NCBI lineage: Eukaryota > Metazoa > Arthropoda > Arachnida > Araneae > Salticidae > Maratus > Maratus speculifer. The sequence continues at coordinate 158,688,723 of OZ025294.1, read as the reverse complement.
ATAGCTCTATCTCAAGAACTAATGCACGGAATTTCATCAAACTTTAGATTTAATAAGTCTTTGATGTAAATTGGTGCTAATTAGTTTTTGGAGTAAATCACCCAACATATTCACAAAAATAAATAAATAAATAAATAAAGACTAAATATTAACTTCTCGTCTTTAAATGCATTTTTTAAGAAAGTTGATATTCACTTTAAACACAGATGCTTTCGGTGAATCTTAAAATTTATCCTTTTTCTTTTCTGTCATAAAAATCTCTAAAAGTGAGAAATTAATTTTCAATCATCTAGTCAGCACTTTTCAATTAAGAAAACTAAAATTTAAAATAAGAATTACGAATTAAACAAGTTGGAAATTGCACGTGAAGCGTAGCAAATGAGGTGCGTCCGTACGATAACGAAGTTTTAAAATATTCAGATCTTGCTGATATAGTAGAGCGTACTCCGGATACAGTACAGTGGTCGAAACCTTTGTGTTCCTGTAAATGTGCAGGAAGTAATTTTTATTATACTTCATTAACATCTTATTCAAAAAATGTGAAGTAGTTTAATATAATTAAAATACGCCCCAAACAATGTTTTCCCATATAACATTATTTAGTGGAATACATTTGTGTGGCCCTGTAATTTAATAATAAATATTCTTTGCATCACAGATTGTACAGAATGTATATTTTAGTACATACTTCAAAGATTCATGCCAATTCTATTATGTTCAAATGAGTGTAACACCATTAAAATGCATTTGAAACTTTTTTTCGCATTTATCGTAATGCAACGGAATACTTTTGATTGTGCCTGTAATTAATCTATGCATCCGATTTTCATAACCTTTGAAATGACTCGACAAAATTATGTTATAATTATACGTTTTAAATTTCAAACGATTAAAATGCATTTAAAACTTTTCCCCCATTGATCGTAAATGTAACGGAATACTTTTGATTGTCCCTGTAATTGTACTATGCCTTCGATTTTCATAACATTTGAAATGACTCGACAAAATTATGTAATAAATATACGTTTTAAATTTCAAACGATTAAAATGCATTTGAAACTTTTTTCCCCATTGACTGTAATGTAACGGAATACTTTTGATTGCCCCGGTAATTGATCTATGCATTCGATTTTCATAACAATTGAAATGACTCGACAAAATTATGTAATAAATATACGTTTTAAATTTCAAACTATTAAAATGCATTTGAAACTTTTTTCCCCATTGACCGTAATGTAACGGAATCATTTTGATGGTCCCTATAATTGATCTATCCATCCGATTTTCATAAAATTTGAAATGACTCGACAAAATTATGTAATAATTATGTATTTTAAATTTCAAACGATTTGGTTGAGTAGTTTTTGCGTTGTTATATGCGGACAGACGGACAGACAGATAGACGGACAGACAGACGGACAAAAGGAACGAGCGACAACAATAGGTGCTACGTATTTACATAATTACGAACGCACCTAAAAAAAGATCATGGTTTTCAATTGATTATAAATATTAATTTTGAGAAAATTTCGCCCCTTTTTACACACTCCACATTCACGATGCATCTTTCTTTGTGACAGTTAAACACTGAAAATCTCTTTTATTCTTCGAGAAAAATCATTTATTCTTTTAGATATCCAGTATTGCATGAAATGCATCATTTGTAACAAAGAGGTGGTAATTATTCGAAAGTGGGAGATAAGAACTGCGTTGTAAGAAATCTTATTAAAGGTATAATTGCATTCCTTTAATTTCAAGTGGGACCAAACAAAGCAACAGCCTGACGAATTCACATCATTAGAATGTGATAATTATTAATTTCAAAAAGAATGTATCACCACCGATAAGAAATTAGTCACTAGATCAAAGCGGAATGAGCTAATGGTAAGTAACAAATTTAATTGCGGTTCCTTTCATGTTTCCTGATGTCCTAAAGCATTTTAGGTAGATTTCGTATGAAATACTACCTATTGCAATCGCACCAGTTTATGTATCTATCTATCTATTAGGTAGATTTCGTATGAAATACTACCTATTGCAATCGCATCAGTTTATATATCTACTATATATAAATATATATATATATATATATATATATATATATATCTTACTTTTTTATGGACACGATAACTTCTATAATTCTCCACCAATCTCCACCTAACTGGTACATAAAATCAAAGGGGATAAAATCTCGGCTAAGTTCGTTAATGGGCGAAATCGGACCAAGGGGGTCGGAATAGGAGGCGTTTTTGTAAAAACCAAAAAAACGCCATAACTTCTTTATTAAAGTAGATATCGAATCGGTTTAAAGTTTATATTACTTCTTAAAAATGGGCCAAAAGTTTATGCATGACAGATTTTTGATAAATTTAGAAGTGGGCTCAAGGGTCGAAAAAAACAGGGGTTTTGAGAGAAAAAATTCATAATTTCGTCAATTTTCAAGATATCAAGTCCAACTAAATTTTTTGTAAATGTTCTTAAACTTATCTAAAACTTTTGTATTTACAAGTTTTTGATAGGATGAACTTTTACCCATGAAAAAAAATAAAAACGAAAAGAAAAAGGGCGGTGAAAAAAGAGAAAAATGCATAACTCCGTCAATTTTTACGATATCAAATCTGATTAAATGTATTTTACATCTTCTCAAAAATATCTACAACTTTTATATTGACAAGTTTTACATAGGACCAATTCGTATAGCAAAAAGAAATTAAACAAAAATATGAGTTGGAGAAAAAACTCAAATCCAAACTGCTTATATTCTGAATCATTTTTAAATTCATTTTTGATTTTAAACGCATCCAAATGGTAGATCCTCTTATTTAGAAACTGTATAAAGTGACGCAATGGTCAATTTTCTGATAAAGACAGAATATATTTCAAAAAAGGCTACCAAAAAGGGTATTTTGAACAGAATTTCCCAGAGTCATCGGGACTCAAAATTTAAGGAAGTGTTCAAATAAGAAATTGCGTTTTTTTTTCTGACTCGTTTTTAAATCCATTTTTGTTCTTAAACGCATCCAATTTACAGATCCTCTTATTTAGGAACTATATAACGTGATACGTTGGTCAGTTTTTTGATAAAGACGGAATATATTTCAAAAAAGGCTACCAAAAAGGGTATTTTGAACAGAATTTCCCGAAGTCTTCGTGATTTGAAAATTTAAGGAAGTTTTCACATAGCAAATTGCGTTTTTTATGACTCGTTTTAAAATCCATTTTCGCTCTCAAGCGCATCCAATTTACAGATCCTTTTATTTAGGAACTATATATAGTGACGCATTGACCAGCTTTTTGATAAAGATAGAATATATTTTTTAAAATGCTGTCAAAGTGAGTATTTCGCACAAAATTTTCCGAAGCAATCATGATTAAAGAATTAAGGATGTATTCAAACAACAAATCGGTTATTTTTTGACTCATTTTTAAATAAAAAATTTTTCTCAAATGCATTCAACTGACAGTTTCTTGTTATTTAGGAACTGTATAATGTACTGTTTTCGTCGATTTTTTTAAATAAATTCAGAATTTATTTCAAAATATGTTGTCAAAATGGGCATTTGAGCTGAATTTTTCTTAAGATGATTCTGATAAAACCAGTTTTTGCAGAAAAATGAAATTAAAAATTTTTCATAAACGGCCAAATGAAGTTATTAAACTGGGTTTATCTCTAATCATATATTTTATTTTGTTGAAATGAACACTCTTCGAAATCTATCTCCGCCTATAGGCCCAGCCGACAGGGATTTTTTGTTTTTTATTTACTTATTTCTTTCTATCTTTACAAGACGAAAGTGCTGAATTGGTGAAAATTTTCATCATCCAATTTTCGACGCATTTACATGTTTTAGAGGTCGGAGATCCCTAAAAAGATGTTTTTACAAATGCCTGTCTGCGAATCTGTGAATCTGTCTGTCAATCTGTAGTTTATGCGACACAAGTTATGAAGTCATTCTAAAGAACTAACGCACAGAAATTAATAAAAAATTATTTTAATTAGTCCCTAGTATAAATTGGTGCTGATTAGTTTTCGGTGTCAATTGCTAAAAAGGTGGCGCTGCTGTGCTGTATTTTTTACGATTTCCGTAATAGCTTTATCTCAAGAACAAATGCACATATTTCTTTTATAATATCTAGCAGATAAATGTCAAACATAATCTCAACACAAAAAAAAGGCTGAATATTAATTTCTTGTCTTTAAATGCATTTTTTAAGAAAAGTTGGTTTTCACTTTAAACACAGATGCTTTCAGTGAAACTTAAAATTTAGACTTTTTCTGTTCTGTCATAGAAATGTCCAAAAGTGAGAAATCAATCTTCTTTATCTAGTCACCGCTTTTCAAATAAGAAAGCTAAAATTAAAAATAAGAAATTTATTTATTTTTAAATGAATTTGAAAAAAGATCATGGTTTTTAATTAATTTTAAAATATTAATTTTGAGAAAATTTCACCTCTTTTTACCACTCCACTTTCTTGACGCATGTTTCTTTATGGAAGTTAAACAGTGAAAATTTCTTTTATTCTTCGAGAAAAATCATTCATTCCTTTAGATATCCAAAATTTTCTTTATCTAGTCACCGCTTTTCAAATAAGAAAACTAAAATTAAAAATAAGAATTAATGATTTAAAAAAAAATCATGGTTTTCAATTAATTTTAAAATATTAATTTTGAGAAAATTTCATACCTTTTAACCACTTCACATTCGCAACGCGTCTTTCTTTGTGGCAGTTAAGCACTAACAAATTCTTTTATTCTTCGAGAAAAATCATTTATTTCTTTAGACATCCAATTATTGCATGAAATACATCCTTTGTAACAAGAGGATGGTAATTATTCGAAAGTGGGAGATAAGAACTGCGTTGTAAGAAATCTTATTAAATGAATAATTGCGTTCCTTTAATTTCAAGTGGGATCAAACAAAGCAACAGCCTGGCGAATTCGCATCATTAGAATGTGATAATTATTAATTTCAAAAAGAATGTATCACCACCGATAAAAAACTAGTAACAAGATCAAAGTGGAATGAGCTAATGGTAAGTAACAAATTTAATTGCGGTTTCTTTCATGTTTTCAATGTCCTAATACTTTTTTTTTCTTTAGTTACTTATTTCTTTCTATCTTTACAAGTATTGAATTGGTGAACATTTTCATCATCCAATTTTCGACGCATTTACATGTTTTACGGGTCGAAGATCCCTAAAAAGATGTTTTTACAAAATTTCTGTCTGCCAGTCTGTGAATCTGTCTGTCTATTTTTAACTTTCAGAAAATTTGGAACACAATCGTCACTGCTTTTACATCACAATTTCTAGTCCTCCAAGTGTAGAAAAACACATTGTTAACCCCCCCTCTGCCTCAGTTAATCACTAAAATTAGGTTTTCAGGTGTTTTCCACTAAGATATATGAGACAGACCAGTTGTATTTTAATATGCGAAATGAGTTTTACTAATCCTAGAATTTCATCCGTGAACTTCCTGAGCTTCGATGAATTGCGCTGCCGTCTCCCGCTCTATAACTCTGTTCCAAATTTGTTTGTTCTTTTTTTTTTTTTTTTTTTTTTTTTTTTAATGCATGTGTTACCAATTGCAAATTACTGAATTATCAAATCAGTCAATTCATTTGAGGTCACTAAGTAATTCAGTAGCTATGCGATGATGGCGAAAGCAGAATAAAAAATAATTATAAAGCTGGCTTCTATATGCCCGGTCTGAAACTTCCTTCCAGGCCCAACCCGCACAAACAAATTATTGATATAGCACAATACAAAAGGCTAAAATTCGATTCGATCACGACCTGCATCCTGCAATTAAAATTATTCAATTCGTGGTGAATTCAAACACTTTTCTCCGAATGGGATTTTCGTGGCTCCGGGGGGGGGGGGGGCATTATAGAATTCCAAAAGGAAATTTCACTTTTTGGCCATTAAAAACAAAAAATCTCAAATTTTTTGAGCGGAACATCTTATTGCACTGGAGGGGAGGGGGACTATTCCTCAAGAATCTGACATCTTTAATGTTATACTTTCATTATTATACTTTATGCTTTATATTCGTTTAGCGTTGTGGAGTTTAGCTGATTTGAGGTAAGATAAATATACATTCTGTTAAATACTATGCCCAGTAATCATTTTGATTGGATAATAGTATGATTCTGAATATAAGGTACCAGTAAAGCTCAGTCCACATTTTCAGCTAACAAAAAGGAGGTGGGTCAATAAGGGCTATTTTTCGCCCATCATATACCCGGAAAAAATAATTTCGAATTCAGATGATTGTTCTGTGGCTTTGTATAGTTAAAGATATGTATTTTTGTTTAATATAAGTTTTACGTGATAAATAAAATAGCAAGTCATGGAAATTAAAGCCCAAATGTAGAGTGTTTTGGCTTTTTTCTGCATTTTTGACGTTTTTAGTGTCTTTGAATTAATTTTTTATTAAGAAGCGCTCGATAAACCCAATTAGTTTTGACATGCAATGATTCTACTCTTTAAAAGATTTCATATGAGCATTATTTTATTTGGGTTCAGTGTGCGCTTCTACCTGTAAAAGAAAAAAATGTATCATGTGCGAGAATCAAATGCACTACTATCGGAGCGCGTTCAGACTTCTTTTGCCGTACTTAAAAAAATTAACGTTGTTCAAACGTCAATGTTGTTTTCTAAAATTGTTTTCGTAAATATTTATTAAAGAAATTACTAATAAATAATGTTTGGATACCAATGTCATTGTTGTAAAGTCTCACAGAAAACTTTTCGAATATGTTCTAACAGAAAAGTTATATAGATACTTAGATGTTCGGAAAACTGAGATTTACAGAGTGGTTCTAAATAGTGCTCTAAATTCAAATAATATGTATTTCGTGCTCTCCAGGCTCTAAATATTTCTATTTCTTCTTCTGATGTAACAATAAGAGATTATGCGTCAACGATTAATGTTGACGAGATCACAAATAAGAAACCTAATATACATTTATCAATATCTCATTTCCACAACTCTAACACTTGTTGTATAATATGTAAAGATAAGAACTGCCTCGTTATTGTAGCAAAAGCTATTGAAACTCAAGCCTTTATAGAAATTAGAATCTATATTTTGTCGCGTAAACGATGCTGTAAAACTCATATTACTTGATCGGTAAATTGACTCTGCAAGATTTAAGTCCTCTGTAAGTGAGAATACGTCGATGTATGAAATACGATGCATGAAAATATTTAAAACAATATCAGAAATATCAATAAATAAAAACTTTGTTAAATCACCATAAAAAGATAAATTAAACAGGACGCGTTTCGAGCTGCAAAATTACTGCTCGTCATCAGCTGTTCCAAACACGTGTCACAACGGACAGAGTGGAAATAACAGTGAAATAAAGAAGGAGGAGATTACACAGAGTGCGACAGGTGGCGCTGCTTGTCACAGCCAAGGAGGAAGAGAAAAGTAAAGATAAACTCAAAGAAGGAGGGAGGAGATTACAAAGAGTGCCCCAGGTGGCGCTGGCTAAAAGAACACAGGTGGCAGAGAAAAACTAATAAAAGATAAAGAAAACAATTGAAAAAAAATAAAATAAAATAAATCAATTAAAATAAATAAATAAATAAATAAATAAAAATCAAAATAGAATAAAATTAATTAATTAAAAATGATAAAATAAAATAAAAAAAAAAAAAAAAAAAGTGATTATAGTAATAATAAAAAACTACAAAAGTAATTTCCATGCAGGAGAAAGGGAGGGGGATGAAGAGAGATCGTTGACAAGAGTATTACAATTTTTATAAATAAAATAAGCTTCGTGAGTATCTAAATGAGAAGGAGAGGCAGGATTAGAAATAATTCTGGCCATGGAAAAATTGAAATAATGACCGGAAGACCAACAGTGAGAAGCAATGGAAGACCTAGATAATTCCTGATTTTTAATGTACCTCTGATGTTCATCCAATCTTTTCTTCAACGCTCTTCTGGTCTGACCAATATAACCCAAATTGCAAGAGCAAGGAATAAAATAAACACCCCACCGGTTCTCAACAGGAATAGGATCTTTCAAAGACGATAATTTAATTTTATTCATAGGATTGAAGATAACTTTAAAATTGAAACGAGAAAGGATTTTAGCTATTTTGAAACAAAGAGGAGAATAAAAAGGTAGAACTATAGAGTTAATATTAGACGAATTATTAGAATCAGTAAGAAGACGTTTAGGCTGATTAAATTTATACAGAGCTTTGTCAATCAAAGAGGGATTATAACCACGAGTGAGAGCAAGAGATTTGAGGTAACTAATTTCCTTATTTAGAGCAGAAGAGTCAGAAGAAATCCGAAGTGCTCTGTAAACAAAAGTATAAAAGGAAGCCACTTTATGCTGTGGAGGATGGTTAGAAAAAGCATGCGGAGGTAGAGATACAGCGAAAGGTTTTCTATATACAGAGGTAGAGAACCGATCAGGGTGTTTAGTGACCAAGACATCGAGGAAAGGAAGAGAATCATTCTCTTCGACTTCAAGAGTAAACTGGATGCAAGGATCAACAGAGTTGACAAGAGAAAGGAGATTTTGGAGATCCAGCTCAAAAGGAATTAAGATAAAAGTATCATCAACATACCTACACCAGAAGGGAAAATCAAATAAACTGAAGAGTCTTTCTTCCACAAAATGCATATAAATGTCACATAAAAGAGGAGATAAAGGATTGCCCATGGCTAAACCATCCGTTTGAACATAAAAGGAATTATTAAATTGGAAAGCAGTTTGCTTAACACAAATACTAACTAATTGCAGGATCTCGTCAATCTCGATGGAAGAGTAATGGAATTCGCGTAGCCTTCTTTCCAAACAGTCAATTGCTCCTTGAACAGGGACGTTCAAGGATTATTTTATTTTTTTTTTTTTTTTTTTTTTTTTCAATTGTTTTCTTTATCTTTTATTAGTTTTTCTCTGCCACCTGTGTTCTTTTAGCCAGCGCCACCTGGGGCACTCTTTGTAATCTCCTCCCTCCTTCTTTGAGTTTATCTTTACTTTTCTCTTCCTCCTTGGCTGTGACAAGCAGCGCCACCTGTCGCACTCTGTGTAATCTCCTCCTTCTTTATTTCACTGTTATTTCCACTCTGTCCGTTGTGACACGTGTTTGGAACAGCTGATGACGAGCAGTAATTTTGCAGCTCGAAACGCGTCCTGTTTAATTTATCTTTTTATGGTGATTTAACAAAGTTTTTATTTATTGATATATATTTATCGCCAGTATTTTCGGTGTTTCTCAATAATATCAGAAATGTTGCAAAGGCCTCGATTTTGATACACCGGGACACTTTTCCTAAATCTATTATTATAATCTCATGGGTATATTTATGTGTGATTTTAACTATATCTTTAAACTTGTAAAGTCCAAAATACGTTACTCAAAAAAGCGGTCATCTCGTACTTGCTTTGCGGCGTTACTTATAAAACAAAGAAATGGTCTCTATTATGGTGTTCTGTCTGCGTTATTCAATATAAGAAAAATAATATCTTCTGTAAAATATGAAAACTAGACTTTGATTGGGAACGTTGTTCCAAAACACCGTAGAATGGAACACATCACCAGAACACAAGTTATTGAAAAATATTTGAGGCCTTCAGGAGGAAGATTGTTTATTCCGGATGTCGACAATGATACTGTGATTATTGCTTTAGATAGCACATACATTTATATCCAAAAGAGTGTGAACTATTCCTTTCAGAGACTTCCTTCTGGCTATACAAAGGAAAACCTTTCATTAAGCATATAGTATTCGTCACTACTTCAAATTACATTTTTGATGTCTTCATTCCTTACTTCGCAGAAACAAAGAAAAATTACGCTAACATACTTACAAACACATTAAAAAGTATTCATATAATATCAGAGAGTGGCTGAAGCCAAATGATGCTGGGAGTATTGATAGATTTTACCGGGATTGTTTGGAACGAAATAAATATTGAACATGAAATGCCAAGCTTCTTAAATAAGCAGCAACAGTTTTCAACAGAGGATGCTAAGGGATACCTCTCGTAACCAAAATTTGATTTTTCGGCGCACAATTTCTAAAACCATTAATAACACAGCGAAATAACGATAAAAACACAGCGATAAAAACACAGCAAAACATCATAACATAATGGTGCTGTCAGTGTAAAATATGCGAAAGTGTCGTAGAGTGCTGGGTGCATGTTGTTTTCATATTATGGTTTCTGGCTTACAATACTACTGTAATGTGCCATAGCTCAATCAAAATTTAAAAACCACATATTGAATATGTTCATATACTATACAAGACGAGGCCACTGAATGGTCCATTAGTGATTCTGGTGAAGCAATCAGTAAGGAAAGTAATCTAAAACACATTGTCTAAAAGGTCTGAAACTGTATGATTATTATTATTATTATTATTTATTGATTATTTCCGATATTTCATATATTGAAATTATAATCTTAGTAAGCTCCATTCATCTTAAATTTACACTTATTGTTGTATTTACTATTGATTATATGGATTAAAACTAATGACAATAGTGTTTATGTTCGTTAATACACATAATATTTACTTAAATCTATATAATTTTTTTTCATAAATTATTAATCTTTCATTCAAGATATTATTATTTTTTTGCTTGTTATGAGGTATACTAATGAAAAAAATGTACGTCACGTCTAGATGCTGATGGGCGAAAAATGGCCCTTATTAACCCACCTCCTTTGGGTAATTTTTTTGAGCTTTGCAGATTATCTGATTCCATTTCTTTTCTACGCACTTTTTTAGATTGAAAATATTTGCCATTTTTTTGCTATAACATTTTTTAGATCGATCTCTACTTTTCTCTCTGGTTCCATCAGTTTTCATATGATTTTACAACTTTTTCAGTTCCTTTAGGGATGTCTTCTCCGGGCCACCCCTGTATTCAACATTGTTCATAAGTCACTCTTTTTTATGCTTATGATTTATTTTCAGATTATGTTCCAAATTCATGAATACTGAAACATAATAATAATCATATGAAAGACTGGTGGAACCAGAGAGAGAAAGTAGAGCTCGATCTAAAAAAATGTTTCAGTAAAAAATGGCAAATATTTTCAATCTAAAAAAAAGTGCCTAGAAAAGAAATGGAAACAAATTATCTGTATAGCTCATGAAATTACCCAATTTTTTATTAGCTGAAAATGTGGGCTGAGCTTTATTGGTACCTTAAAAACAATTAGTAAAAAAGAGGCATTTTCAATACTCTCCATATTCTAATCAAACATAACCAGTTTAAAAATTTCGGTTCATATAACTATAGGTTACAGGCTGATGTAATAAAGAACGAGAACGGTCCGTTCTGTACAAAGTGTATATAAAATTCCATTCTAGGAATTTTTGATTAGTGAATGATCAAAGCTCCAAATAAATCCAAAACCTTGAGCATATGCGATTCAACCATGTACTAAATATTTGTGTTCAGAAATATTTATCTACATCTATTCCTCACCAACCTGACTACATTAATGTTATACTTTCATTATTGTACTTCATGCTTTATATTCGTTTAACGTTGTGAAGTTTAGCTGATTCAAGGTAAGATAAATATATATTATGTAAAATACTTTGACCAGTAATCATTTTGAGTGGATCATACAGCACGATAGTGCTGTATAGTAGAGCTCAGATGCATCTCTAATGTTAAAGTCCAAAGTTTGCCTCTTAATAACTTTGGAACTAACCATCGGATCGCGACGAAATTTAAAAGGGGAAGTGTCCTACTCTAGATCTCAAAGTTTACAAAAATTCATCCAGATCCACCGATTAGTTTTCGAGATTCAGAACCCCTATTTTGGCACTTTTTGCTCGTGAAACAAAGAAAGAAGAGAAACAACTCAATTATAACCCCAACCAGGAAACATTCAGCGAAGTGTAATAGCTTCTTCGAAAGCTTTTAATTTAAGGATGTGTCTTTCGAAGATCCGGTAAAAAAAATATCAAAAATTAAGAAAATGGCACCCATTTAAAATTTACATAACGCTATACCTTCCATAATTTAACATTATAGAAATCTCTCCTTTTTAATTGCTAATTCAATCATTTTTTCGAGTTGCCACCAATTGAAAAACAACACAATAATTAAAAGAAGAAAATAACACGTGTTCTTTTTTTTTATAGATCAATAAAAATTCTGATTATCTTGTTAGATTTTTGAACCTTTGAAAATTACGTCATTCGAAAAAGAAAATACATATTTTTTATAAACATATATATAAACTGAAACTAAATATGCGTTAAAACAACATCGCACCTTTATTTGAATGTTTTTGACGTCAAAACAGTTATTAAAATAAATATATTTCAATTAAAAAGGCATAATTTAGAAAGAAAATTCTTCTATAACTATAAAAATAGCGATTTAAAAATGAAGATAGAAAAATCTGTGTAGATACCGAAAAACCGCACTGGGACTACCATCTGGGAAAAGCCAGTTCTGTCGCCAAATGTCACCAAATTTTTCGCCAACTTGTCGATATGTCGCCAAATTTGGCGCCAAAAATTACTCGCCAAAATTGAAGCCAACTTGGCGTTATTTCTCTTGTTTTGCCAAACTAATATGCCTATTAATAACTTTAAACTAATACCATAGCCGACTATATACTACCAGCCGAGCCATTTAGCGAAAAACCGCCGAAAAAGTGAAGCTGGATTCAGCTTCAAACCCTGAACCATTGGACCACGTGACGCAAACCCTGCCCAAATTAGCACTGTATAAGCTGCTTTCTGTTCTGTGCACATGTTTGCACACATGGTCATCGTTTTGGTTCAGGGTTTGCATGATTGGTCAGATTAACTTGGACAAAGTATCAGAGTCCTCTGGCGGAAGACTTCATACAATTAGATACAGCGGACCATGCTAATACTATTAATAGTTTAGATTTGTTAGTTGAAGGTGATTGATAAAGTTCCAGAAAGGATCTAAAAAAACTATGAAATCATATAAAAAACTGGTGGAACCAGAGAGAAAAGTAGAGCTCGATCTAAAAAAATGTCACAGTAAAAAATGTGAAATATTTTCAATCTAAAAATGTGAGTAGAAAAGAAATGGAATCAGATGACCTGGAAAGCTCATGAAATAACCGAATTTTTGTTAGCTGAAAATATAGACTGAGCTTTACTGGTGCCTTATATTCAGAATTATACTATTATTCACTCAAAGTGCTTTCTGAAGAAAGTAGTCAATACATTGTATTATTATGTTGTCTCAGATCAGTTAAGCTCCCCAACGCTAAACGAATATAAACCATGAAGTAATAATTAAAGTATAACATTAATATAATCAGGTTGTTGAGGAATTGATGTAATAAATATGTCTGAACACAAATGTTTAGTATACGGTTGAATCGTATCTGTTCAAGGTTTTGAGTTTACTTGGAGCATTGATTTTCCATTTATCAAAACCGCTGGAATGCAATTGTGTCCACACTTTGTAGTAAACGAACCGTTTTCATACTTCCTTACACCAGCCTGTAACATATAGTTATGAACTCGAATTTTTAAACTGGTTATGGATGATTGACATACGGAGTGAGTTACAAATGTCTCTTTTCCCTGATTGATTTTAAGGCACCAGTAAAGCTCAGTCTCAATTTTCAGCTTACAAAAATTTGGGTTATTTCATGAGCTTTCCAGGTCATCTGATTCCATTTCTTATCTACACACATTTTTAGATTGAAAATATTTCACATTTTTTTTAGATCGAGCTCTACTTTTCTCTCTGGTTCCACCAGTTTTTTATATGATAATAGTAAGATTCTGAATATAAGGCACCAGTAAAGCTCAGTCCACATTTTCAGCTAACAAAAATTGGCTAATTTCATGAGCTTTACAAATCATCTGATTCCATTTCTTTTCTATGCACTTTTTTTAAAATTGAAAATATTTGCCATATTTTGCTGTAGCATTTTTTAGATCGATCTCTACTTTTCTCTCTGGTTTCATCAGTTTTCATATGATTTTACAACTTTTTCAAATCCTTTCGAAACTTGATCAATCAACTTCAATTGACAAATCTAAGCTAACGTTAGTATTAGTTTAAAATTATCAGTAGACATATTAGTTTGGCGATATACCAAAAACAGCACAAAGCTGGCGTCATTTGGCGATATAATGCTAAGCTAGCAAAAAACGGCGTCATCTGGCATCAGAACCGCCCCTTCCCCGATGGTAGTCCCTCTACAGTTTTGCGGTATCTACGCAGATTTTTTATTTGTCCATAGGTATCTACATAGATCCACAGGTATTCATTGCTCTATTTCCAAATCGTTATTTTTTTATACATAAAAGGACTTTTCTCTAAAATATTCCTTTGTAATCGAAATATCTGTATTATAGTAACGGTTTTGACTTCGAAAACATTCAAATAATGATGCGATGTTGTTTTAACACATATTATGGTTTATCTTTATAGATATAAGAAAGTCTGGATTTTGTATTAATCACAGCACAAAAAAATTTATCGAACCAAAAATCTTGAAAATTGAGGTAAAAATACTTCTTATAACGTGGAATGCAGCTAAGAAAGGATTTTCGAAAATTCCACCCCTAAGGCGAGTAAAAAAAAGAACGAACTTTTAAAAAATTCCTTAAAAATCGAAATTTACAGATATTTTTAAACTGGTAGCATATTATTGTGTATTTTTTCATGCGGAATCGAATGGTACTAAGCAAATTCTTTTAAATCAAGTAGTTCGTAAGATACTTCACATTTTCCTAATTTAGCGATGTCTTCGGCGCAAAAAACCGTAAATTTTCAATCCTTATCCATACTAATATTATAAATCCGAAAGTGTGTGTGTGTGTTTGTCCGTCTTTCACGGGAAAAACGGAGCGACAAATTGACGTGATTTTTTAAGTGGAGATATTTGAAGGGATGGAGAGTGACATAGGCTACTTTTTGTCTCTTTCTAATCACACCCCCCCCCCCCACTTCCCAAAAATTTACGGTGGAAGTTTGTATGGAGCATTTCACAACTTCAAGGTAGAAAGCTTAAGTTTTACTCATGGATTCTGATAGATGGCGCTGATAGATTTCTGAACTCACGCTAGAGTGTTCCGCACAGTAAAAAGGAGAGAGAGGAATAGAATGGGATAGTTGATTTTTCTCTTTATGTTTCATTTTAATTTATTCTGTGATCATTGGATATATATTTTTCTTTATCAAGATCTTAATTCCCCCCCTCCCCCCCCACACACACATTTACATGTTTTCTGAGTATTTTTAAGAATAATTACTGTTTTACTAGTTAATACAGTTTATTCTACAGCTTATTATATAGCTATCTGTAAATATTGATGAATACAAAACATAATTTCAATTGATAACCATTGTGAAAATTACTGATGATGCAATATGTGAAAATTACTGATGATGCAATATGTGAAAATTACTGATATTAAGAACATTATTACTAGATCAATATCTTAATGCTCATAATGTAGCATTGTGCCTTTGATAATATAAGTATATCTAATGCATGTCAATGTCAGCGATTTATGGTCCAAAGCATTAAAATTATGGAAGTCAAGAAAAATATTACTTGCATCTAACATTTGGTTGTATATTAATTATTTAATGTTTTCATTTTAGCATTGTATGTAAATTAGTTTCAATATTGTCTTAAATACCTTTCAATGTAAAAATGTTAATTTGGTTGAAAAAAGGCCTTATACATTATTAAACTGGAATATCATATTGTAAATAACAACAATGTATGTTCGATGGTATTGTTAATGTATGTCAAAATGGGAATGGGTTTGAATTCCCCCTCCCCCCTCGGAATTCCCCTGAAACTTTAAAGCGAAAGATGAGTCTTTTAAGGAATAAGACAATCGGTTTGGTTTTGGATTTAGTTTTGTTTCGTGAATTGATTTTGTTGTTTTTGATTTAAAGTAAATATGTATAAAAATAAAAAGTAAAATTTATTTTCCGCTTATCTTTGAATAATTCTTTGAGTTTTTAAAAGTTCGATTACATGGTTTGTGGTATTTAACGAGAGCGAAGCCGCGGGCAAAAGCTATATATTTATATTCATAAAAAATATGTATTTTCTCTTTCGAAAGGCGTCATCTTCAAAAATGCAAAATCTATCAGGAGAATCTGAATTTTTATTGACCTATAAAAAAAGTACACGCGTTAACATTTTTTTTTTTAAATTGTGCTGTAATTTAATTGGTGGGAACTCGAAAGAAATGATTGAATTAGCAATTAAAAATTCTTTCCGGCATGTACCGGGAGGAAGAGGCAGCTTTCATATTCTTTACTTAAAAAAAAAAAAAAAAAAAAAAAAAAAAAAATCATGTTACATTATTTAACCATAGATTTTTCGAATAACCGATTTTTCATAGGATTTTTCGAATAACCAAGAAGCTTATAAAAAAAATTGTCTGATGAAAAGCTGTGATAGGAATTTAAAATATAGTTTAATAAAAATGTTATGGTAACGCATTGCAGATTATGGTAGATTGGTATACACTCTAAATAAAAAGGAGTGACTATTCACTCCGGAGAAGTGAATACTCACTCTATCGCAGACTCAAAATATGCCCAACCTCTTTAGAGTGACTATTCACTCTGAGCAAAAGTGTAATCGTTAACTCTCTGAAAGAGTGAATGCTCCCTTCTGGGAAGTGAATATTCACTCTAAACAGGGATCAATAATCACTCTTTCTGAGGAGTGACTATTCACTTTTGCTAGAAGAGTGCGTTTTTCACTCGTGGTAGAAATGAGTAGTCACTCTTACGGAGGAGTGACTATTCACTCTTGCTAAAGGAGTGCGTTTTTTAGTACGGCTTTTTAAAAGAATCGTATCTTTTAGAGCATACAATGAAAATAAATACAAGCATGGCAAAGATTGGAATAAAATACTTTATTGACAATACTTATTTAATTAATAGTTATGTAACATTAATTGAACTTTTTAAAGGAAAATTTAATTAAAGTTACTATGAATTAAATTAGGTTATTGACAGAAATAAACTATTTTATTCCAATCTTTCTTTTTGTATTTGCTTTCATTGGCAGCCCCATAAATATATGATAGTTTTAAAATACCCATAAGCGCAAGTTATTAAACAGTTTTAAAATCATAAAAAATTAATATTTTTTTCAGATATCCATTAAGTTTTAGTTATTATTTTAATAATTCCGTAATGCAAGTTATCTATGTTTTTTTTTTTTTTTTTTTTTTTTTTTTGTTGTTTTTAATGTGTAATTAAAATCTTTTTTGCTGAAAAACAGATATTAATACAACCTGCATTTATAAAACGACATGGAAAGTCATATTTAATTTCAATTTTTTATTCCCGTATATAAGATAGATGTGCCAGTAATGGATACCCTTAAGGCTTCTGTCCCTGCTGGCGAAGACACTCACGAGCAAATGCTAAGACTATGGGGGGCGGGCTTTTCTAATAAATCGTTTGCTTTTCAACATTATATTTATTTTTTATTTTTTTATTTCATTATTTATTTATTTATTTATTTATTTTACTTTTTCGATTTTGGTCGCAAAAAAATGTTTAAGTTATCTTCACTTTCAAAAAAATGTTATATTGCTGACAAAATCGAAAAAGTAAAAATAAACAAATATTTAAGACATAAAATATGTATTTAATGTCTTCTGTAGCTTAAGTGTTTTTATTTAAATGGTGAACGATTAAGCCTTATAAGCCTCTCTTTGATTGTGCCCTTAAAAAACATTTTCGGCTTCATGAGTGGTTTGATTGCCAGATTAAAAAATAGGCAAAACATAGATTCATTTTTAAACAATAATAATAATAAAATTAATAAAATATTGAAGTTTTATTAATTACATTAATACAGCTATTTATAAAAGTTTTGGTGTCATTACATTTTGATAAGTGTAATTTAAAAATGATATTTGATGATTTAAGTTTACTTCTAAGTCAGTATATTTTATGCACTATAAACATTACCCAAAACTGCATTTTTAACAATGCCTATATCAGATGTACGTTACAGGAAAATAAATATTTATACATAAACTTTAAAATTGAAACATTATTTTTCGTTTCCTGATTGGTTTAATTAAGAATACAGAGTTCGCACTGTTCCTAAAATTTTCATAATTTTCAACTAGAATTTTTAAACGGTAATTTTTATTATATAATTCTATTGTAGATGTTAACGAAACTTTCGGTGAAGAATTTTGATTTTAAATACTGGTAGCAAAATGTGAAAATTTTACGAACAGTGCGAGCCCTGAGAATATCAACAATAGTGCAAAACTATTAAATATGCAAGGGGGAGTTACAAAAAAAATAATAAAAGCTACATTTTTATTGGTTATTTTTTATAAATCGAAAACATTCAGGGGTGTTTATTACTGGCATATCTACACTATTACATTTTATGAATACCTGTTAAACAGATTTCGTACGTTTAAAAAGCAGTTATTTATCTCTTTAAAATATATTTCATTTTATATAAGTCATATTACGAACTTTTAAAATTACTAAAGAGGTTTTATCAATAAACATCAGGCATAAAAATCGTTTTGTTTCATTGCTTAAATATCATGTTTTATTTTTAAATGTCTATAGTTACTTGCGTCACAAACCAAAAAAAAAAAAGTTTACAGCAGATGGAAATTTTATAGGTTATTTCAGAATGTCTATAATTTAAATGTTTGATTAAAATCATAAACGTAAGTAAACAAATGCTAACATATAATTAAAAAAATAGATATGCCAATTTGAAAAGTATTAAAGATAATAGTTAGTATTTATAATTGTACTATTAAACAACAACAGAATAAATTTCATTATTCGATTCAACAATTTCTCAAAAATCTTGCCATATGTTATAAGAAACTCCTATTCGAATTACGCATTTAACTTCAAAAAGAAAAAAAGTAAATCAAGAATAAAATCATGTAATTGCAAATTGATGCTATGACGAATTCTATGACGAATGAAATGAAATGTTTTTGTGTCAGCATTTTTTAGGTGCGTTCGTAATTATGTAAATACGTAGCACCTATTGTTGTCGCTCAGTCCGTCCGTCTGTCCGTCTGTCTGTCTGTCCGTCTGTCTGTCCGTCTGTCTCCATATAACAACGCAAAAACTACCCAACCGAATCGTTTGAAATTTAAAATACATAATTATAACATAATTTTGTCGAGTCATTTCAAATTTTATGAAAATCGGATGGACAGATTAATTACAGGGACATTCAAAAGGATCCCGTTACATTACGGTCAATAGGGAAAAAAGTTTTAAATGCATTTTAATCGTTTGAAATTTAAAGCATATAATTATTGCGTAATTTTGTCGAGTCATTTCAAATGTTATGAAAATCGGATGCATAGATCAATTACAGGGACAATCAAAAGGATTCCATTACATTACAGTCAATAGGGAAAGAAGTTTTAAATGCATTTTAATCATTTGAAATTTAAAACATATAATTATTGCGTAATTTTGTCGAGTCATTTCAAATGTTATGAAAATCGGATGCAGAGATCAATTACAGGGACAATCAAAAGGATTCCATTACATTACGGTCAAGGGGGAAAAGTTTCAAATGCATTTTAATGATGTTATACTCATTCGAACATAATAGAATTGGCATGAATCTATGAAATATATACTAAAATATGCATTCTGTACAATCTGTGATGCAAAGAATTTTTATTATTAAGTTACAGGGCCACACTATATAATGCTATACGGGGAAACATGGTTTGGTACGTGTTTCAATTATATTCAACTATTTCACATTTTATGAATAAGATATACGTTGCTGAGGTGTAATAAAAATTATTTCCTGCATATTTACAGAAACGTAAAGATTTCGACTACTATACTGTATCCGGAGTACGCTCTACTATATCAGCAAGATCTGAATATTTTTAAAACTTCGTTATCGTACGAACGCACCTCATTTGCTACGTTCACGTGCAATTTTTTTTCCTGAGGAGATAAAATACAGCAAATTCCTGACGCGCTGACATAGGAAATGATTTTCTACATAATGTGAAACAAATAAACTCAATATCATGAACATTTGAGAATACAAAATTTAAATTAAACATAGCTTACCTTGATAAATAATATCCTTTGTTTAATAAATAATAATCCCTTGTTTGATAAATAATATCTGTGTATTGTAACCTCTCCTGTCTAAAAATTATTAACTTATTGAGTATTAATGAAGTAATATATCTTTTTACTGAATTATTTTTTTTTCATTGTGATTCCAGAAGAAGAGATTTAATCTAGTATTTGGACTATTTCATGTCATACATATCGAAGTATATCATTCAAAGATCGAAATTTAAAATACGTTTGAATATTATTAATAAAAATGAAATCAACGGAGGTCCACGTATATGGACCGAGAAAACGAAAGATTAATTCAAAATGGCGGAAACATTTTTCTTAACAAAACAGGAAGCATCAGGACACATTTTGATTGGCTGATGAGTCACTCTTCTCGGCGGAATCACTATTGACTCTTTCGAAAGAGTAACTGCTCACTCTTAAAAAGAGTGTTTTAATAGCAAATAAGCGCAATTTTCCAGGTTATATTATGAAATAGAGTTTTTAAAAACTAAAAATTGATATACTTTGGTGTTTTTTAATATTCTACTCCATATATTGTTCAAATTTTAACAAAAAAAAAATTTTAAGTTTATAATGCCGGGCTTTCGCTTTCGTTAGCGGAGTGAGATACTTCACTCTCTACAACAGAGTAACACACTTCACTCTCGACAACGGTGTAACATTTTTCACTCCTTTCTAGGTCATAGGAAATTCCACTCTTTAAGGAGTGTATTTTTATAAAGTGCACTCAAAAAAGAGTGAAAATGTTTGTCACTCTTACAAAGTGTGAGCTTTTCATGCCTTCCAGTTTTAGAGTGTAGGATTACACACAGTGAAGCTACTAAAATCATAGATACGAACTCTGAT
Source organism: Maratus speculifer (assembly GCA_964019185.1). Taxonomy (NCBI): domain Eukaryota; kingdom Metazoa; phylum Arthropoda; class Arachnida; order Araneae; family Salticidae; genus Maratus; species Maratus speculifer. The sequence goes on along the minus strand of OZ025294.1, from coordinate 158,667,763 downwards.
ATATTGAAGTACAAGAAGATGCTACAGCACCAGATGTGATATTATTAAAAGAGGTGGCGTGATAAAATAGCATTGAAACGATGCAAAGTTGAAAAACAAAAGAAAATCACAACATATTTTGTAAAATAGCGAAGTATCATACGTGTCTCTATAATAAAGTGCTCAAAATTACGCAATGGACCAAATAAGTTAGTTAACTTTTTTTTCTTTATTTTATAAAGAACATGCTTTCTTAAAATTATTTCTAAGAGTACCCAATGACACTTTTCAAAAATCTGACTTTTACTTATTTTTCTTCTCATTTTTAAAGCTGATAAGTATTAAAATAAATTTCAATGTATTAAAAATGATTCGGAATTGTTTTTAACTAAAATTTACAAATCGATAAAAATATGTTGAAAAGTGTCATTTGACATCGATAAAAATAGTGTTGACAGTGAAATTTTTTATGTTTAAAAAGTACTTTAAAGAATTTTAAGGTTTTTCGGATAACCGGCAGTGGCGTAGCTAAGGGGGGGGGGGGGCAAGGGGGGCGTCTGCCCCGGGCGCCGAGGCCTAAGGGCGCCAAATTGAGAGAAATTGTTATATATCTATATTGGGGTGGGGGCTCAAAATTTCTTGCTGGCCCCGGGCGCCAAAAAACATAGCTACGCTACTGATAACCGGAGTTCTATTATACTTGTATAAACTCACGAACAACGTGTTAAAATCACATTATTGAACTAACTGTAATGTAACTCATGAAAAAAGATGCTTAAATAAACGCATGAACAATGTGTGAAAATGTGACAAACTTATATATACTATATGAGCTACTTGTATTATATAATGTGAAAAAAAAAAAACTGGTTAAACTCTAAACCAGTTACAATGAACTACGCGTTGATAAACTATGAACTACTTGTGAAAGGATAAATTGTCGAATACATCGTTAGCAAAAAATTAAAAAAAAATTAAGTATCTACGCATAAAATATTGCCAAAATATGTGATATGACAAAAAAGTACACTATTAAAAATGCAAAAGTTTACATTTGATAGATTTCCATACTCTTGATGTTTAAGGTACAGTTAAGAGAGATGCCAAAACAAACGTGATCATTGTTAATAAAAAATAATCCCAATTGTGTTTGTGTGTAAATGTAGGGGGCAGGGTCACGTAGGAGTGCAGAGTAGTTAGGCTATCCCTTATGGATGCCCTTTTAAGCAGTCACGCATGGACAGCTTTCTAATTTAGTTGTTACTTGTGGACAACTTTTCGCAACAGGTTGTCTCTTTCGGACACCTTTATAAATTGGCTGTACGAACACCAATTCAGTTTTCTTCATGCACTTTTCTTGCTAGTGCACTAGCACGTAAGGGACAGAACCCTACCACACTCACCAAAGCTTCGGCTCCCCAGAAACTTGGTTTACAGGAGCACCGCCACGGTTCCCAGCAATCATTTCACACAGAAATAGTTAGGGATGGTGCCTGAGAACATTTTTTTAAGAAACAGTCTTCACATAAATGAGTTCGTGAAGTGAGAGCCAGCAATTGATTGAAAAAATAAGCTCCGACCCGCCCCGATTCTGAAAGTGTGAAGATCTGACACAATCTCAAACTCGTGAATTAAAGTTGTTCACGACTTCGTGAATTACAGTTGTTCACGCGGCCCGACCTGGACGCGGCCAATATTGAATTCAGGGGGTGGCCCGGGGGGAGGACATCCCCCCGGAGCATTGAAATGTCCCCTAGGAAGTTTTGTTTTTCAATGGCCAAAATGGGAATTCCCCCCACCCCCCGGAGCCAAAAATATCCTTCTCGGAGAAAGTGTCTGAATTCAACACTGACCGCGCCGGTTTCGAATTTAGGTGTAAGCCCTTTTTCATGCGAGCATCTAATGTCGCTTTGCGGACTCTAGGAGGGGAAGAGACCGTCCCATCCAGGGACGTAGCTTTAGGGAGGGAGGGGGGAGCCTCCCCTCCCAATATGTTCAGGTAGTAGGGCGCCAAAGAAGGTTTAAGGGCGCCGCTAGGCGCCCGGAAAAAAGGCTTTGTTGGATGTAATAAATAATTATAAAATAACTTAATTTGAAATGTAAAATTACAAAATAAATTACTATTCACTTACAAAACATGAAAAAGGCACTTAATTTTAGACTTGTTACTACCTCTATTCCTCCACTCCTATCCCGAAGAAAATTTATGCATCCAAAATAAAAAATTTCAAAAACAGGCTTGTAATGAATTCCAGGATAAATGTACTGTTATTTCCTCCTTACAGTAGTTGTTGGTTGCCCTTAGAAATAGATAGAAAGGGAAAAGAAGTGTAGAAACGACTGTAGTGCGTTTGAATGGTTCTATAATATGTTTTAGTAGTAAGGCGCCACAAAAGGTTTGGAGGTGCAGTCAGACACCTAAAAAAGAGGGTTTCAAAAAGGGCGCCATGGAAGGTTTAAAGGCGCCGTTAGGCACCTAAAATTTTTATTATTAATATGGCATTCTTAGATTATTTTTTACACACACACAAAAAAAAGGAAAAATACAAAAATAATGAAATAGCAGTAATATGATTTGGAATTCATGTTATTGTAAATTTATAAGAAAATAAATTATGATTTCAAAAAAATATAGGCAATCCATTACATTTGAGATATTTTAAGATTACTACTAGGCGCTATCCCCAGTGCGAAAACAAGAACACATTTCGGAAATGGACATTGTTCGATCACTACATGTAATGTGATTTTTCGGAGAAAAGCTCTCCCCTTATTCCAATTCAAGGTTGGTGGTCCTCGACAGGGTCATCTGACCTTAATTATTTAAACTCTCATCTTATGTGCTTCCTTGTGTGAGGTTAGATAATTTCCGGGCGTCACCTACATACATCTTTGTTGTCCAGTGCATAGGCGTAGCCAGCCTTTTGAACGGGGGGGTGCCCAAATTTTTTAACCTGAACATGTTGGGTTCAAATAATATCTTATGTAATAAAACCTAATAAAACGGAACCCCTTAAAAGCTATCAAGTTTCCGTTTTACACAGGTTTTTATTCGCTGAAGGTATAATTGTATGGTACTTTTTTTAAAACGGACCCAAACGCAGTTTTTCATTGAGCGAAGAAGGATGAGAAGTTGCTCAAAAATAAATCTAATGGATAAGAAAAAGATATATAAACACAGATAAAACATGGTAGATATAAAACAAAGATATTCGTAAACATACACAAATTTTCATTTCAAACAGCAATGAAATACTAAAATAAATAAAGACGGCTTTATTTCTCCCGTCATTTTGATCAAAGTAGCAATAGTCAAAGTTTAGATCAAAGTAGCTTGTAAAGGGAATAAGTACACAATTTAAAGTGGAAAAGAGGTCTTTCAATCTTTCTATACATAAATAAATAAATTTTCCAAAAAAAAAAAAAAAAAAAAGAGTTCGTTTCTTTTCTATAACATGTTCTTTTTAAAAATGTCAAAATATGGCCGCAAAAAACGAAATTTAACCAACCAACAGACCATTCCCCATTAGAGATAAGTTCGGGCTCGTTTACTGGGGCTCGGGTTCGCCTGAGATCGACGGTTTTAAATCCGAGCCCGAAAGATTTTTTTGTTACCAGACCTCGAGCCCTATACCAAAAATATACAAAACAAAATTGTATGGTATTTATGGTATTAAAAATTTATTATTATGTTAATTATTTATTTTTGTTTATTATTATTGTATTATAAATTTATTATTATAGTATTAAAATTTCTTACACAGATAAAATTGTTAAATGAAAATTTAGATACAATCTTATCAAAATCCGTATCAAATAAAAATACAGTTGACTCTTAAAATTAATCTCAAAATTTTCCCTAATTTAAAAAGTAAATTTCATGTACATGTTTGTGACTTAATGAATAAATGCATGAAATATGCAGAAATTACTATTTGTAATCTGTCGAATCGAACAACGTTTTTCAACTTTCTGCAAAAAATGTACTTCTTTAATTATAACCTATTCCTTTCTCATAACAATCTTCCGTGATTGATAGGTGCCTGAAAATCAACGTAAAATTAAAAAGAAATGACTTTATTATCTTAAAGGTCCGATGCTTTTATAGGAAAAGAGGAAACACTGAACAATTGCTTTGTATCAGAATAACATAATAATTATTTTTACTTACGCAAGAAAGTTGTCTTCGAAAATGTATATCGTCCTCAGCATGAACAGACTTCATGTTGACAAATAGATAGAACAACCATTAATTTTCATATGAAAAACGACTATGACTCGTGCACAATAGAAGATTAAACACTTTGCAAACCTCCAGCTAATTTTCGTCTATTAATAACAGAAGAAAATACTATCTTCACGTTATGTAACTAAATAATAAATAAATAAATAAACGGTCCTATTAAAAAATATATGCTAACGAAAAGCCAACAAAAAGCAAATTCATATCTGTGTTTATTTTGATTGGCGCCATTCAGTAGGTCGTCGTCGGAAATTATGTATTTATCACAAATTTTCATTTGAAACAGCAATGAACAATTAAAATAAATAAACACTACTTCAGTTCCCCGTTATTTTGATCTAAATGACTTATTTGAAAAGGAATAAGTACGCAATTTTATATGGAAAAAAAATTCAATATTTTTTACGCATGAATAAATATAATTTTTCGGTTTCAGAAAAAATGAACTCGAGCCCGAAGATTAGAATAAAAGTTGAGCCCGCGACCGTATCAGGCCCGGGCTTAGTCCATCTTATCTCTCTATTCCCCATATTAATTTGAATTTTGCGTATCATTATTACTGATATTCAAAGGAAGCAGATTTGTGAGACCCCTCCGTTCCCCAGTCTAATCACACGGTGGAATTATCATTTCACATCTGTATTTCCCTTTTTTTTTTTTTTTTCTATTTAGATTTTAGATTACAAAAGCAAAGATATAAATAGTTTCTATCCTTGTCGAGAATTTGCGCTAATTTCTTAACACTAGAACCGCCAGAAAATTTATTCAAGTTTTATAAAAATATTTTTCACCGGAATTTTCTTTTAGAACTGTTTAAGTTGTTTATTGAAAATATTTTTGCTCAGCATATATTTAGCTTATTTCATTAAGAGTTTCCTGATTCGAATTAACATCTCTCCATATGATACGGGTCAAAATGACCCGTCGCCGCGGTTCTAGTGTTAAAGAATTGCAAAAACATGCATGAGAAAGAACGGCGTTAAAAAAACTTCCATAAACAAAAGACATTAAATTGGGATTAAAAAACAATTTTTTGACTTACTGTGACTAATACAGATTCTAGTAAATGTTCTAATTTTTAAAAAGATAAACAAAATATTAAAAAAAAAGAATGTGGGTCTTTTCTTTTATTACATTTCAAAACATAGACTGTTGGTTTTGAGTAACTAATTGAAGTAACTTGGCTTTCAATTTTCTTCTTTTTTCTTTTATAAATTTCGATTTTTTAAAATAATCAAGCTTGGGTCTGCGCGAGCGGGGGGGTGCCCGGGCACCCAGGGCAATCCCCTGGCTACGCGCATGCAGTGTCTAGTGTTGTCAGATTGTACTGAAGCTAATAACGCGACTTTTCAAAACTAGCGATTTTTTTCGTTCAATTTTTAAAATAAAAATAAAAAGCTGTCTTTCGTAGTCGTCCAGAGAGAAGAAATTCAGTCATGAATGATGACTGAAATAAAACATAAAAATAAAAAACCAGGAACAAAAGAGAAAAAGAAGTTATGAAGCGGAGAAATGACGCAAATTTATGAAAAAGTGGATGAAAAACGATGATGCAGTCGAAGGTAAAAAATGTACATATTTTCCTTTAATTAAGCATGTTCTTAAAGTATAATGTTTATATTTCTGACGCAATTTTGAGTTCATTTATTATCAATCATTGCTATTATTATAGGAAAAAAATCGAATAGCATTCTCAGTTTTCCGGTAAATTTAAGTTTTAATGATTTTTATTACTTATTTCCTAAACAGATAGCTTTTTTTTTTGATTAATGGTGATTTCTGAAACTTTTACATCATTAATAATCGACCTAGTTTTAACCCAGGACTGGGCAGGAATGAAGCTTTCCCCCAAATTAAAAGAAATGTATGTTTAAAGGTATACTCGAAAACATGCTTTTCTACCTTCAACACCTCGAAATTTTCTGATAGAATTTCAGAGTCATTTTTAAAAATAGAAAAATGAAACTTGCTGGAGTGATTTTTGAAGAGATGTACAAGGTGCCGTATGATCTTATTTTTCGCTCCATTTTTTAGAATTTGATTGATAAACAATCATTGCTTCAGCATGGTTCTTTTTTTCGTCTCCAGGTCTTCCGCTTCGAAAATTTCGGTTCACAACGCTCACTTTGACAGCATTTTTCATACTATTTTCTGCCTCTATCAAAATATCGAGATTTACGGCATCTTGTATAGTTTCTGAATAAGAGAATCTGTCAGTCTGATGAATTTGAGAGCAAAAATGAATTCAAAATTAAATGCGAAAATAAGTAGTTTGGATCGGAATACACCATTACTTACAAATGTTTTTCGAAAAAGCAATCGAACATAGTAAGATGCAATCGAATGGAACCAAACAAATATTCAGTTTTACATGATTTATTATTATTATTATTATTTAGGTTTTTGGTATCCACATATTGCATTTTCACAGATTTTATTTTATAAAACACTGTATTTAAAATTGTAACATTATGATTAAAAATGCATTGTTTATGATCAAGTGGTACTGATTTCATTTTTGCAAGGGTTACTGATCATGTGGTAAAAAAAATTTTTTTTTCAAAAACATTTTCAACTGAGCAATATTTTTTTTTTTTTTTTTGGCTCTATTTTTTTTTTATAATATGATTCCTAAATATAATTTTGTTATGTTTTATCAATTGTACATATACATTTCAAGTTATTGTCACTCTTCTGATGGGTCTTTTTCTGCCTTGCGTTGGACATTACAGCTTAAGGGTATATTTCGATTCATACTGCTTATTTTCCGATTTATTTTTTAATTCATTTTTGCTGTCAAATACACCAAACTTTCAAAATCTCTTATTTGGAAAGTACACAAGGTGCCGTGATTGCCGATTCTTTCATAAATGTAGAAAATATTCCAAAAAAAAAAAAAAAAAAGCAATCGAAAACGGCATTTCGAACCGATTTTTCCGAAGCGGGAACGAAAAAAAGGGTCATACTGATAAGGTTTGTTTATAACTCAAATTCTAATGAATTGAGTGTAAAAAGACATCACACGACACTTCATACGTCTCTTCAAGAATCCCCTCAGTAAGTTTCATGTTTCTACTATTAAAAATGTGTCTGAAATTGTATCGGAAAATTTCGAGCTGTTGAAGGTGGAAAAGCGTTTTTTCGAATACGCCCTTAAATTTGATTTATCTGAAAAATATCAGATTCAATTAACTCTATAAACATCACGATGTACCGACGTGCAAAGTGAGCTCTTCTATCTGAAATTCCAAAATATATGTGTATATGTCTTTATTTTAAATCGAGATTGAAATGTTCTATGCATCTGAGTTTTTTGCGTCCCTAATTGCAATTGTGATAAATTACTTTTGACGAAATTTAATGATATCCGGTATTCAGCATACTATTGCTAAATTGAACATGTTGCTTAAGGGGTTAAAAATGTTTTTGTTCAAGTGATTGGATAAAGGGATTTGGAAATAATTGATTTTTGCTTTTAAAGTAGCCATTGTCAAAAGAAAGAATTAAATTTATTTTGAACGACTGTCTTTTAATGTTAAAAAGTGACGGGAAAAAAAGTATTCGTTAATGTACTGTATAATTAATAGAATAATCGTGCAACCGATTTAAAAAATGCACATTAGAAAAAAATAACTACTTTAAAGTTTTGTGTTACATTTGCAGTACAATACAGGTTATTTTTTACTTATCTGTATTTACTGGGGAACTAAGATTATAAAAGGGAAAACATGTTATTTCATTTTACAGAAACTGGAATATTCAGTATATTTGGTATATAGACCACCGTTACTTCCTTGAAAAGGGGTCGAATGTTCATCCAGAGATTTAACATTCCTTTTTCACATAGTTCCTTTTTTACTACTATCACTACTACTATCACTATTACTACTATCACTCCCACCACATTGGTGGGAGTGATAGTAGTGGGCCCGATCTCGGAGGATGTCACCAGAAAAAATTGAAGGCTAAATTCAATTATATTGACCAGTAAGTTTCGGGTGGAAGCTGCGGCTTTGAAACCACTATAACTCTATTGTAATTAACTTTGTGTTCTGTATTTTTATTTTTCTTCCAAATACAATTGTTCCTATCATATCAGGAAAATGAATTTAAGGATCCAGGATTCGGATTCTCTTCAAACATTCTACATTGCCTTTTTAGACCTTGAAAAAACAAGAGCTGGGAGAGATATTTTATCAGCACATGTGCATGCACGCTGGAAATGGAAGTTTAATCATGGCTGCATCACTTATATCACCTAAATGATAGATGCTATTGCCATGAATAATTAACTAAACATAAAAAGTAGTATAATTACCCCCCCCTCTCCTAAAAAATCTGCAAATAATTCAAGGGCGCCAAAACATTAAAAGGCGCCAAATTTTGGTTCCCCCCCCCCCAATAAAAATTTCACGCAACGCCTCTGGTCCCATCGATCCCCCCCCCCCCTTAGATCCGCCATTGAACAATATTCTGTTAAAGTGTTCGGAACGCAGTTTTGAATACAAGCACTTGTATTCAAAACTGCGTTCCGAACACTAACCTAGGGGAGACATTTCACTCCCACTACCTGCCAACTCCTGCCCTGAAGATTGGAGATTTTGTACTTTCAATAGTCTAAAAGTGTAATGTCCCCCCCCCCCCCCCCCGCAACGGAGAATGGAGCCGTAAGAAATCCCTCCCAAAAAAGTGTCTGAAATTAACACTGTACGAAAAGTGATGTAGACTCGCTCCAGATTTTTTATACTTACTATTTTAAATTGTGTCATTTTACTAATCAGTGCGAAATAACCCTGATATGTTTTTTTTTCTTTCTTTCTTTCTTTCTTTTAAAGAAAAAGAGGAGCGAAAAGATTAAAGCCTATCCTTTAGTATAACAAGTGAAATTATATTCTTAGATTTCGAAAGAAATACCAAAAATCAAAAAGATCTTTGGTGCTGACATCTATGAATGATATATCAAATGAAAAAGTGACGGATCAAAAGGAAAATATTTTGAAAAATAAACAAGTCGATAAGATTTTCCATTTGTACTGATGGAGTAATTTATTAATATAGGATCAAATTAATTCACACATCTTATATTTTTATTCAATAGAAATCAAATTCCTCCTGTTTTGTACACGATTGAAAAGCAAACAAGGACACACATGTATGCATTTTCAAAATATACGAACAGTATAGAGAGACCTTTATTATTTTAAAGAAAAAAGAGCTTTCTTCAAGTTTTATCTTTTTTTCTCAGCAAGATTTTAGTTAAGTAAATAATCATATAATTTACATTTCTTTGATTATTATCTATCTATCTATCTATCTAGGCCAAACGTATCTGTGCGTAACGCATACGTCATTTTGCGAATGGCAACACTTTTTCCTACAATTTCGGTTTTGCAATTTTCGCTACTGCAATTTTACGCTTCTAAACATCGCACATTTTAAATTTTTTCACCGTTGTATAGAGAAAAAAATGTACTTTTAAATGCAATTTGTTTGAAAGCCGCATCTCAATTTATTTTTAAGATATTAACTTTTTTACAGTTTTTAGAAAATTTATTAACTGTGGCAACAGGATCACTCCATTTTCTCTTAAAATTGAAAGACAAAAAAAATAGGAATTAAAATGCGCAACACTTTTCCATGCAATTTCGGTACTGCAAATTTTACGCTTCTAAAAATCGTACATTTTCAATTTTTACAGTCGTAAAAAGAAAAAAATCTACTTTTAAATGCAATTTGTTTCAAAGCTGTATCGCAATTAATTTTTGAGAAATAAATTTTTTTATAATTTTTAGTACCAATTTTGTAATTGTGGCAACAGAATCACTCCATTTTCTCTGAAAATTGGAAAAAAAAAAAAAAAAAAAAAATAGAAACAAGTTGAATGTAGATTCTGCCATTGCAGAATTCAGTTTCGCCTCCGATTAGAAAAAAAAATCGATAGAGGTTTTTCAGAAGGGCGATTCCGTTTAGAATGCAATGAACTGACTTCATTTTTCTTGTGTTTATCAATATAATAGTAAACAGAACGGCGTGAAATACCCAATTGATTAGCAATTTCTCTCTGAGAAATTGGAATTGCGGAATACTAAAGAGATACAATTTGACGTACTGCTTCTTCATTGACTAGATTCATCAAAAACGGAGTTTTTCTTTAGTTTAAACGCTTTTTTATATATTCTGAGAAAAAGGAAATGCATTTTAACAATAAAACGAGTGGAATCCCGTCGAATTCGACGAATGAAATGTTTAAAAGACCCGATCGATTTGGTTTTTTAAAAAAGCAAAAGTAATTACATTATTGAATCAATATATAATAAATATATTTCCAAACTTAATGTCAATTTTGCCAATTATAATTTTGCATTCAAATATTCGCACATCTTCAGTTAAAATTGTAATCTGAGTGCCGGCGAAATCCAGAAATTTTATTTTATATGCACTCGCAGAAAAATAGTTTTACTAAATTCATTTTTACTGTGACATTATTTTCACTAACTGAAGTCATCTGAAAGTAAAATCTCAATCTCAGTGTCCTTAATGAAAAGAAATATTGAAATGTAATATCGTTATGAGTAAAAATGCGATGTTTTAAATAGTAACGTCATTTTCTCTTCAAATGATTTTTAAAAGTTACTGTTATTAGTAATATGAAAAAGGCATCCGTAATAATATTGTAATTTCCATTTATCTGGTTGCTGAATGACATCATTTTCCTCATTTGAAATTTTTCTTATTTTGCTTTAGACATTAATTTTTATCATAAATTATTTTCTGTTATTTTATTTACATTATTAACATTATTTCTCAGTAAATATATCTTTTTTACCTCAATTAGTGCATAATTATACGAATCATTTTGGAAGATAATTTTTTATTATCGAGAGAAAAGCTAAACTGAGTTGCCACCATTTTGAAGAAATATCGTAAAAAGCATTTAAAATTAAAAATAAAATATAAAAATGGAAATAAATTTAAAAAAAGCTAAAATGGGCACAACTACAAATAAATAGCTTTCATTTAAAAAATAATTATCAAAATCGGTTGAGTAGAAAATTCAGGGCTGATGACACGACATTTTTTAGTTTGTCTGAAAGAAATAGCATCGGAGGCTAATTAAAAGGCATATACTATTTCAAAATTATCGTACGTTATAAAATCCGGTGAATTTAGGTTTTATTTCGTTTAATAATTTGGATAATTGAGTTTTATAGTTTTTTTGTTAATTTTAGCTTGAAATAATATTTGTTTGAGTGTCAGACTGACCAATATAAGATACATATTTTACTGTAACTAATTTTGTAGATTTATTATAAACCGATGAAACAGTTATTTCTTACAGATTTCTTTTCGTCGAATTTCGACGGGTTCCACCTCATTATAATAAAAAGCACAAAACATCTAGGTATTTAAAGCATTTTTTTTTTTTTTTTAAGTTATCTGGCCTGAATTATCTACTTTCTTCTGAATAATTGATTTTTATAATTATATTTTTAAAGAAAGCCCTTTATCTGCTGATATACCTTCATCAGGGCCGTAATTAAGAGGGTGTTAGGGGGGCTCAGCCCCCTTCTAAAACATTTTGTGTCTCCCCTGGAAAAGATTCAAAGGTCAGTAAATGAATTTATGTTCTGAAAATCCAAACGAAATACTGTTCAAAAATCTAATTTAGTTTTGAGGCCCTCGCACAGTTTTGCAGAAATACTAGATTGTAACTAAAATAAGTGTTTCAACACTCGCTCATCCTATTTGGACATATGAAGCTAAACCTACAGTGTGAATTTGCATTAATTTATCATTTTGTGTCAGAGAGAGAAATTATGAGCCTCCCTACCTTTTCATGAGTTCCCCCCACCTCCCATCATTCTCTTCTAGCTATGTCCCTGGACTACACTTGCTATTTTTTAAAATAATTCCATTTTTATATTTTAATTGCAATTAAAAAAGTTGTTTTAGTAAATTTCTTTTTTGTATTACAATAAAAAATAATTATTTAAAATCTGTTGAACAGAAAATGGCATCATGATTTAAAATAATTGATTTTTACTCATAAAATTGTTATATTTCAGTAGGTTTTTTTTTTTTTTTTTTTTTTTTTTTTTTTTTTTTTTTTGCAGCTCATTTCAGAGGGCTTGAGTTAGAAGTCTGCACGGTTTCGGGCCGGCAGAATGTTTGAAAATTTTTTAACAGACCGGACCGGCAGAATTAAAATATTTTTTTCAACGGGCCGGGCCTTGTTGGAAAAAAATGCATGGGCCATACAGGCCGAATAAAGAAATTGCGGGCCTACTGGCCCATTATAAAGATTTCAGCAAAAATGATAAAATATGATCCAATTCCAATGAATATGGCTTTAACGAGAATAAATATAAAAGTGCGTCACGAGACGATACTAGTTTAACAACATCAATACAGAAATATAATTTGTACAGTGTAGAGATCGGAATCGGAGTGTTACATTATCTATAATACGCATTGTATACAGGGCTTGGTATTTTTTTAGCAGACTCGTACCGGGTCGACACCAAACTTGAATTGTTTTTCTACATATAGTCGAGTCGGGCCGGCAGACTTAATCGCTCTGAAGATGTGTAGAACAGACAATATGATTTCTAAAAGTATTAATAGATATGAAGAATTTCTGTTAAAGGAATCTTTGGAAATATAATTCTTGGTGATTCTTAAATTCACTACTCAAGAATGCGAAAGTCTGGCTCATTTTCTATCTATTTTTTAACTGTAAAGCCATAATACTGACAAACCTGACTATTGAAGAGATTTGGAATCGTTTTTCATTATTGGTAAATAAGATTTTTGTATATACATGTTGAGATATAACAGATTCTTGTCACATGGTTGCAGATTTTTCTCTCTTCCCATGAGGTCGCTTCCGGAAATTCGATTCAAAACGTTAACTTTGACAATATTTTCTTAAATTGATCGTATCAAAAAATGTAGAACGTTATTCGATTACATATTTTCTAAATACAAACATCTAATCTTATGTTTTTCCGAAAAAAAAAATAATAATAATTCCGAAGTGTACCATAAAGTATCTCCTTTGGTTTTTAGAAAATCTTTTAATAAATGATCTACAAACATTTTCATAAATCTACTTATTATACAGCTTCAAAAGTTATAATATTTTTAACTTTCTTTTTTTCCTTTTGTACTAAACCATATTAATTTTTCAATGAATCTTTATTCGAATATTTAAAGTCTAAGAATCTAAGTAATCATTAATGTTGCTATTGTATATTTTCTCTTAAATATATTGTAAAATCATCCCATAAATATGCATGAAGTGGTCTTTAATGGAATCTTAATAATATGATAAAAATATTTTTTTTTCTTTCTTTTTCGAAATAATAGAAATTGTGTCAGGCCAGAATGGGGCGGGCCTGTTTTCACCGATTTCTGTACTGGCCGGGCCTGGAAATCTAGAAATACGATTGCAGATTAATTTTCACTATTACATTAAATTAAAGATCTTTACTTATTTCAGACGTTTCCGAAAAAACAATTTTTTTCCGTCGATTTTCGGTTGGTTTCAAGTTTTAGCTGAATTTCCGAGTTTGGGTTGGGTATCGATAAGCCAAGGTTCAACCCAAGGACTCTATTTTGGGTGAAAAACTACATGAATATGAATGACTTCTTACATGTTTATTTTAGTTTTTCGTTGTTATTTGATTGTTTCTTTTTTTTTTTTTTTTTTTTTTTAACATAAAAAGTAAAACTGATATTGGAAATATGATTGCAGATTATCGTACATAGTATACTACACATTATTTCTGTTATCAACATCAATTTTTCTAGAAAGAAGCTAATAGTGCTGCCATCTGTCGGATACTGAAAATAATAAAAACAATTTACACTTGTTAAATTTAAAGACTAACAATTGTGAATTTCTTCCAAAATTAAAAGCCTCTTTTTTTTCATTAGAATTTAAAATCATAAATTTCTTTTAATTAGACTAGAGGTCTTTGAAGGTATTTTCTCCAATGTAAAAAATAAAAAGCCTCGATATCGATTCACCCTTTAAATAGTTCATTATTTAATTTATCGATACTGAATGAGAATATTTGTAATTTTTTATGCGAAAAGTGATAATTTCTAGAAATAACAAACATTTCTCTTCTTTAAAAATTACTAATATTTTTTAAACCAGATTTATGGAGCTATATCAATTTTTAAATCACATGTAAAATAGCTAGCAGTTTCTCATAGAAATTACTGAACCAATTTTAGTACTTCTTATGATACTTTGTAAGTGCAGCTAAACTATAAATTGATCGTTCGGTAAGAAATAAAAATAAATATAGCTTTAAAAAAAACTTTTATAATCATTAATTTTCATCTTTAAAATTAGCTTAATCTTTTAACTACAGTTTGTTTTTTGCAAAAATTTGTTACCATACATTAATTTGGCTTGAGCACCGAATTCAGTAAATTCACTGATCTTTTTCTGCTTGGCAGAAAGCACAAACAAGTGAATTTATTACAATATATAAATTTTTGCTCTGTTTCTTTTTTTAAGGTAGGACAATGAGAAAGGAAAGTTAAATCATAAAGCTTTCGTTTTAGATTTCTTAATTGAATCATAAATTAACTAATATTAAACTCTTCATTGATAAAATCATATTTTATTTTAAATATTGCATTCTTCATTTTTTATTTATAATTTATTTTCTACTATCTACTCTTTTTCAGGGTTTGTACAGATCTTGGAATTTCATACCAATATTTTTTTATAGAAAAGCTCTAATTACATAAGAAGAAATTTCGCACTTTTGAAATACACTTATTTTTCTATAAGAAATGGTGGTATTTCACCTGGAAAATAAAGGTACTCGTATAAACCATGTTTTTAATGTTTTATTGTTACAATTTCAAAGCAATCTCATTTACTTTGGCAAACTAATATTACCGCATTATTAACCCGTTAACACTCAACTTTTTTTTTACATTTAGTTCTTCGTTTTCTGTTTTTTGAGTAATAATTTTGAGTAATTTAATCACACAAAAATTGAAATTAGATAATGATAAAATTTCTGTACTTAAATACTAGTACTGAAATTTAAAAGTTCTGTTCGATTGTAGGCAATCTATAAATAGATCACTGGGCGCAAACGTTTCAAGTCCATTGTTGTTTCAACTAGTATAAAATTGCACGAGTTAAGATACTATTTGATGATTTATCACCTATTACCAAAAAAAAAACTTAAAAACTAATGTATTGAGTTCTATAAATGTTAAAATGTTGTACAGTAGTACACTATAAAACATTTGTTTAACATCACTCCATAAAATTGGTGGCAGCCTTGCTGCCTCCAATTTTATAGAGTACTTTAATTGATATAACCGGTGTAACATTGGAATGTTTTACCAGTAATATATATATATAAAATACACCATTATATAAGTGAAAAAAATTACTCCAGAAAATGGAAGTAACAATGTGCTACCAATTTTATGGAGTAACATTACACAAATGTTTTGCAGTGTACCTTGACTTATGTCACCCCGCATTTATATTGTATGACCAGGGGGAAAAAAATCCTAATTGAGGTGCACATTGAATTGTTTTGGATATTTTTGGTTGAATGAAGGTAAATTACCCAGTAACTGTCAAGTGACAGTAACAAAGAAATAAAAATAATCACTTTGAAAAGCTTAAGAAAAAACCCTTATTATACAGTTGAACCTCGTTAACATGAACCTCAAGGGGAATCAAAAGTTTGTTCATGTTAACAGCAATTCATGATATCAGTATCAAATCTTTGTATTCCTTTTTTAGAGTACTGTAAAAAACAATTCATGTTAAAAGTTATTCACGTTAAGCGTGTTCACATTAACGCGGTTTCTCTGTATCGGGCTTCTAAAAATAAAAAAATCTTGAACATTTTAATAACATTTTGAACTTATTTGACGGTTCCGAAACATGTCAATGTATTTTATTTTTACTATAAC
This sequence comes from Maratus speculifer, assembly GCA_964019185.1. Classification (NCBI taxonomy): domain Eukaryota; kingdom Metazoa; phylum Arthropoda; class Arachnida; order Araneae; family Salticidae; genus Maratus; species Maratus speculifer. Next base: position 158,651,574 of record OZ025294.1, on the reverse strand, counting down.
ACCTTTCTTAAGAAAAATTATAACTGTTATTAAAATGTTTATATAAAAGGTGAATGTTTTAAAATCCGATGATTTAAAAAATCAATTGGATTTAATTAACTTTTTATCATAAAAAAATCTTGGTTTAAACTTTATTAAAGTTTTTTAGCATTCTGAGATATTCGAATGGGCAGCTGAAAGAACAATTAATTACGAGTTAACTTAATAACTTACTTTATTGCAAACACATTGTTTTGTTAAATTATGTAACTTAATCCCTAAATGCAGCAAAGTATATACATTAGAATTTCAAGAATTTTTATTACTTATCCTTTTTTGACTTATTTAAATGTACTTATGTCATTTTCGACTTAAGTGGCTAGTCTTGGAATGAATTAAAATAAGTTGAGGTATTACTATATTGTCATAGAAAACAAAATAATGAACGCAATTTTTATCATTCTATCATATCAGGGTTAAGAAATCTGCCACAAAATTCAAACTTTGAATACAAAATCAGGTTGAGTTAAATAAAAGTGTGTAAAAATGCAATAATTACACATTCCCGCAATTGAACAAAATTGCTTGTAAAACAGTTGACATTTTCTTGAGAATTGTTGAGCCGATTTAAGTACTCTTTTTAATACTTTTAGTAGCAACTAAATTATGAACTGATTGTTCAGCAAAAAATGAAAATAACAATATTTATATTAGATATGTTTATGTATACTAAATTGCATAAAATTAATATAAATAGTGCATTTTTTACGCCGAATGATCAATTCATAATTTAATTAACGCCAAACTATTTTTAAAAAATATTGAAACTCCTTCAGTAGTACATGTGAAAAAATTAAATCAGCATCAGTTCTTTTACATGATGTTTCAGAATTGCATAGCTATTGTATTTTTTATTTCTTGACGAACTAACCACCTCTGGCGAAACAGTTTGGTCATCTTGAATTGCATGCTAAGCATTGAAACATTAATTTTATTTATAATTTAATTTGTTTAATCCTTCATCAAATTGAAAGATTCTAGCAGAGAAATGGAGAATTCTTTATGATCATGGCAGTGTTTCATATCTTGTTTGTTGTTATGCATTTGGACTTGACAAAAACCCGATTAACTTATTTATCCATTTATATTTCATGTTCATATGTGATTTTTAGGCATTACTTAGCTGAGATAGATCGCCAAAAATGGTTGTTAATTGCCAATCTTGTTTATTATTGTCAATCATGCTCAAAATAGTTATTAAATGTTATTTAACTTCATCCAGCACGGTTTGTTGAAACTAAAAACTTTTAGGAGCCTCTTAAATAGGTTTCGATTATTCCTTTTAAAACACGTTTGCTAACACTATCACCCATCTTTGTCCCTAGGTAACAATTTTATTAAAATTTACAGACTTTCTTTGAGATACTGACCTATCTTCTATTTTTCATTATTTGGGTTTTTTTCTTGATACAGTTAAGGGTTAATTTAGTACTTTTATGTTAGCTAGATGCAGGTGATAAATCAACAAATATTGTTCTTAAACTACATTCATAAAATATAAAACTTTTACTCATTTTATTTAAAATATATTCCTTCCACTAATTTCATTTAAAAACCACATACATAACAAAAGCCGAAGTCATGTGACTGTCATCAACAGTTCCAGGATGACCACTTCACTTTTTATATGCCAAGGAGCCATTTCGTTACTTTTATGTTAGTCGAGAGGAGGTTACAGATCGCCAAATATTCTTCTATTGCCATAATTTCTTTTAAAATATACACCTGTCTTTCAAAACATTTAAAATATACATAGCATTAAAATACATATCTTTCATTAAACTTATTTAAAATATAATAAATTATTTAACAAATAAATGTGTTATCCAGTATAGGTCCCTGAAGAAAAAACTGACTTTATTTTTTAGTAATCTACTTATTTCATATATAGAAGAAAATTTTCTATATATATACAATGTATATAATACAAAAAGCCATTAAACTATTTTTATGTAAAAACAAATATTTTCCATGTATAAAAATAAGTTTGCTTTATTATCCCATGAACCAAAAAGTTATCGTCAAACTATCTATATTATAAAGGCCAAACATATCTGTGCGTAATGCATACATAATTTTGTGAATGGCAACACTTTGCCATGCAATTTCAGTTTTTCAGTTTTCGGTACTGCAAATTTTATACTTCTAAACATAGCATATTTCCGATTTTTACACCGTCGTATAGAGAGAAAAAACTCAATTTGTTTTTGAGATGTTAATTTTTTTAGTTTTTAGTAACAATTTTGTAAATGTGGCAACAGAATTACTCCATTTTCTCTTAAAATTGAAAAAAAAAAAATTTAAATGAGGATACTTTGCAAAACATATCGTCTGTTAAAAAATTCCGTGATTTCGGTTTTATTTAGTTTATATTCATCAGTTAAATAACTTCAAGATTTGAGTTAAAGTGATTTTAAAATTATGAAATTAAAATATTTTTTAAAACATGGTGAATACGGATATGAGAAGTACGTGTTTAAATTTTGAGAGGATGAAAATTATGAGGGGTTTTAATTTCATGTGAAATTCTATGATCGTGTCAATCTGGAATTTTTTTTTTTCATTCGAATTTATATAAAACATAAGAGTCAATTGATAAATTCATCATAATAACTGATCTTTATTATATTTTATTGATTTTATATGCGATTAAAGTTTAATTTTAAAAATTTAGACATCTGAGTTTTATAGTATTTTGTTAAACTTAGCTTAAAATAATATTTGTTTTAGAGTTATACTAATCAATATAAGAGGTATTTTTTATAATATTTGTTTGAGAAGTTGACTGATCAATATAAGATGTATTCTTTACTGTAATTAATTTTGTAGATTTATTATAAATCAATGAAACAATTCCTTCTTAAACATTTTCTTTCATCGAATTTCGACGGGTTCCACCTCGTAAGATTAAATGCCAATAGTGGCTGATTGTAATTAAACACTTTACATATATTTGTTACATCAAGTGATTTTTATTTTGAATTTGATTTGAAATTTTATCAATGTTATACTGTGAGAGGTGTTCGTCGGATAAATACTAAACACTTCTTAAACAATCACATTTTTAATGAAGACATCACAACATCTATTATTTACAACACTATATACATATTCGGTAAAATGCATAACAGATTCATAAATCTTGTTATACCACAAAAACGTCTCGGGTTGAGACTGCATTCCAACATACATCCCAAATCTACTCTATATGACAAATTACTTCACTTCATGTTTTTAAAAAGAAGGCAAAATATCTCAATTTAAAATTATCTATTTTTAATTTAATTATAGATAATTAATTATCTATAATTTAAGGAAGGCAGTCATGTTGCAATACTAATTTGTTCTTTCATTATGTAAAATAAAAATTACGTCAATTTGTATAATTTAGGGAATAGTTTAGGGATTATATAATTTGGTGAAATTGGTCAACAGGAAAATATAGTGCCAAAAATATTTATGTGTACATGAAAAATACAAATGTAAACAAAATTAAAGTTCATCAACTTTGTTTTCATAGCTATTCATATACTAGTCGCTCATGCTGACCAGTTTAGTCTCCTTTAAATGTAATGCTAAGCATTTTATCATGCTAGTTTTATTCATAATTTAAATTAATTGTTCAATCCTTTGCCAAATGGGTAGATTCTGGTACAGAAATCAGGAATTTGGTATATTTATGTTAGCCTGACACAGGCGTTAAATCTTCAGGTATTGTTGTCGCCTTTTTTTTTTTTTTTTTTTTTTTTTTTTTTACATTATATTACTTTCAATTAAAATATAATCTTTCCACTAATTTTATTTAAAATACACGACTTTAATTTAAAATTCATGACTTCAAGGGGGGGGAGGGGAAAAAATAATAAAAACTACCATAAACCATGACATTTAATTTTGAGCATCAAATTGTTGTTTTAATTTACCACGCAGAAAATAAAAAATGTGAAATGCAGAGTTAAAAAATTCTATTTTCGAAATTTTCACCCAACTAATATAAAAATATCAAGAATTATTTACAATCATGACCCAGCTTTTATGTAGTTTTATTCGAAAAAATAAAATAATTTTGATATAACATGGCCGCATTGCATACATAAAGCCTAATTGTTTATGACAAGTCACATGATTTGAACAATTATAATATAGATGGAATGATGAAACATTTTTTGACAATTTATCACTTGCTACAAACACAAAAATGCGTTTTTGCCATGTAAAAACTAAAAATGAAGTGATCAACCAGGAACTGTAGATGACAGTCACATGACTAAGGCTTTTATTATAGAGATATTCTGACATAATATTGTATTATCTGTAAAGCAAATTTTAAAATCATTTATCCTTTTTGGGACACCCGGTATGATCGCAACAGAAATATTGCTTTTAGCATAGTTTAGATGAAAAGAATCACCTCCCAGAATTATTCCCAGTGAAATTAAATATGGTGAAAATAAGAATAATGAAATGTTGAATTACTCATAAACATTGCATTAAGAAAAAAAAAAATGTGAAAAAGGATGAAAAAAACAAATGTAATAAAACTGCAAAGTATGAACTTTTTATTCTATATAAATTCAAAAAAGCTTCAATTTACAAAGAAAGGGTAGAAATGATATAAGTAGCATTTAATGAGCAAACATTACGAAATAAGTATGACAATAATAGATTAAAAACCATTGACTGCCTCATCACCTCTGGATTCAAATTACGTATAAAATTCTCGTTGGGCTCGTCAAATGAATGCAGGTGGCATATGTACAGACTGATTAATTCTAAATATTTAGAAGATAACAGACAAATAAAATATGCAAAAATAAAAAATATAATTATTTTGTGAGAGAACTTTATTTTGAGTACAATATAATCTTGGAAATCCAGAATAGTTGGGACCGAGGCTACGATTTTTTTTTTTTTTTAAATGTTGGATTTGAGAAAGAATATCAAAAGTACTTCCGATATTCTTAATTAAGGCTCAATAAAAGGAAAGAAAACACTAACACTTCATCTAACTATGCAAAATAGGCTACCATTAATACAGCTTAGTTAAATATGTAATATGAAAACATGGTTTCTATTTAAAATACAGCAGAAGGATATAAAGAGGAAACATGTTAAACAACAGAGTATAGGGATAAAGCTTCTTAGACGAATAATTGTAAAAGGAAAGGCGTATTCCCTTTTAAAATGTTAATTTGGACAACAACAAATGAATATTTCACAAGGAGAAATCCAATAAATTACACTTAAAAAGCTTTCGATAAATTTATTAGGGCATCAGAGAAAAAAAAAAATACAGTAGACTCCCTCAAATCCGCACAGCTTGGGACCAGAGGTTTTGCAGATTTTAGAATTTTGCGGATTTCTGGTCATTGCTTTGTTTACATTTTTAAAAAGTAATTTGAATGTAATTAATAATGAAATCAAAAGTATAATGAATGGTTACAATATGCTAAAATATTAAAATAAGTAATATACTAAAATAATAAAAAATTAGATAGTTTTTAAAATGATAAAAATACTAAAAGCAAAAGTTAAATTATAAATCAATAATATACAATTAAATATTCATTATAGAAATGAAATGTGTATTTCCTAAATTATTCAATGAAACTTGCCTCATAAAAGTACATTACTAATTCACATCAAGATCATAAAATAATGAAGCTTTATTTCAGGTTTAGCCAGATTTAATAACTAAAATAGCTTGATTAATACATAAATATATTTGGTAAGATTGTGACTACCAATGATATCAGCAATATCTTTATTTTTTCAGAAATAAATTATTCTCTCTTCATGAAAAAACATGAATTCAATAATCTTAACAAAAATTACAAATTACAAAATATATGGAATTGATACAAAACTAAAAAAGTTTTGACTTTCATCTGATGAAGAAAAGTTAAAAAATTTTCTTGCACTTAGAACTATACCTCTAAATTTAACAATTTAGGAATTAGTTATAGATCGTCCTGCATATCAAACTTTGTAAACTCAAATCTAAATTTTTAAGAAAATACCTTAAAATTCTTACAAAAAAAAAAAAAACTATGAAAAAGTGTTTTAAAGTTAAATGAAGCACCTATAGTTGATATGAAAACAAAATGAACTAGCGCAAAATCAGTAAGAATAAAAATATAAATTCAATGCACATTTTTTTTATTGCACTGCTAATTTTCAAACATTTTTTCTCTCTCTGTGTAACATTTCATTTAATGCAATCCATAGTGAAACAGAAGTATCTTTGTTAAAATTCAATACAAAAACTTAAAAATTTTAACCAAAAAAAATTAAACTAAAAGTTAATATTAACTATTAAATTGCAAATATAATTTAAAAAAGGATTGTATTTTATAAGAAGGCCTTTCATGATAACAATTGATGATTTAAAAAATAATAATAATAACTACCAAACACATAACAAATATGGATTTAAAATTGTCTATTATAGATTTTTAAATTACACAGACTTGTAATTGTAGTATTAAAATTTATTACAAAGCGAAAAAAAAAATGTGATTATACACTTATTAAATAAGCAATTGAACAACTACAATTTGTGATGGTGTATTTTACAATATCCTAAACAATGACAACTAATTGAGCTTGACCAAATGATAAAATGTTTTATACACAAGCTGCCATAATTTAATACATATACATATATAAACAATGAAAATATGTAATTTTTCTCTACAGCCTTCTTAACTCCATAAATATTTTAAAATAATCTGAATATTAAAATAAAAATAAAATAGAAACACAAAATAGTTACATAATATTTTTAAAAAAATTCTGATACTTTCTAGATTTTATCATAAATGATGATGAATTTTTAATCCTAATAATAATTAGTTTCTATAAACAAAGTACATTAAACCAAATCAACTCAAAAACCATTCATTAAATTATATATTTAAACAGTAATATATACATAAAAATAATATATGAAATTATCAAAAGTGTAACATTTATCTGTTTTTATCATTAAATTTATCATAGAATACTTCATTCACAAATCTAACGTTCATAATAACTAGTTATGCTTCTTAATGAAAAATTTTAAAAAATTGAGGAAAAAAATTAAAATCTTTCAAAAAAAAAAGGAAAAAAAATAGAAAGAAAGAAAGAAAATTATAAAAGTTTCTGGAAACCTGGAGAAAAAAAAAATTCTTAAATAGATTCCATTTATATCAAAAGTGAGATACTAAAATTAAAATTATACAAATAAAACAATAACAGCTTAAATCTTTAAAGTATTTTTAAAACTTTAATCATGGAATGTTATCCTTTGAAATATTTATATAATTCTTTTACTTTCAGGCAATGTTGCATTAGTGATATAAATTCATTACTATATATTAATGATTTTGATCTTCAAACAAAATTAGAAGCATGTTTAATTGATCTATTTGTGTTTGAAATTCTCAGAGTTATATAGGAACACTAAAAAATTAGTCTTTTTCCTGATGTGTGTAAAGCAGTGCCGCATCATCCAGCAGACAAATGGACAATATTCTAGGATTAAGTAAACAAAAAAATTGAGCTACACAGTTAAACACTTCAAAAAATGTGTTTAGAATTAGTAAAACATTAGCTAATATAAATATTTTAAAAAATAAAATAAATCATAGAAGTAAGCTCTTAAAAAAATACACATATTAATATCTATAATAAATCAAAACTGATATTTAGACTAAATAAAATACATATTATATATATTACATCTATCAAGTATCACAGATACAATTAGTACTTTAATTGCTCTCCTGAATCAGGATTAAGTTAACAATATCCAAGAGATAATTTTGTAGTCTATAATCTTTCAATTTAAACTTAAAGAAATCAGCTTTCTCTATCTATAAATCAATCTTCATAATGAACAATGACTGACAAAACTTAAGAAGTACTTTAGATGCAGTACTTAAGTTATTTTAGTACAAATGAAATACATCAACAAATACTGAAAATATATCTTAATATTATGTATTGCTATTCATCATTTCAAGAGCAACTAATTATCAGCTAAAAAAAAAAAAAAAAAAAAAAAAAAAAATAAGTCTAACAATTATACTACAACTGATTTTACTAATAAAATGGAAAGAAAAAACTTGATCAGGGTTGGTAAAAAATCGGGTTTTTTTGAAAAAAACCAAAAACCATGGTTTTTTTTTGGTTTAAACCAGGTTTTTTTGGTTTAAACCGGGTTTTTTTTAATATGTTTTCCTGTTACATATGCATGGAAATTTATGAACAAAAGTAAACATTTTTTAATATATAAGTAATAATTTGATTTAAAGGTAATTCTAATCAATATAATTATTTAATATACAATCAATTATGTAGAAAATTGAAATTCTTTAAAATCTAAACATTTTTAGAAAAAGCTGTGTCTTATATTTCATAAATAAAATGTGCTACATAATGAAACATTGATACCCTGAAAATCTTAATGAACAATGTTTTGATTACTAGCACTATAAATAAATATATGATATAGATTCATATATAAAACTTCATATATATTATTTTCAAATGGTTATTCAAAATAATTAATTTGAAATACTTGTTATATGTGATGTCTGATTTTTTTGTTAGAAGATTGCATGAGTTAATTATCTTTTATTGAAAAATAAAGCTTTTTATAAAGAATTTTTGGAAGGATTTGAATTTAGCTGTAGAGTCTTTACACACTTCAAGCATTGTGTTTTCTAAAACTACCAGTTAAAGGATGACTGTTAAATAAACAAAAATATCTATTTAACAGCTTTTTAGACTATTGAAAAACATTGATGTTAAAATATACAGTAGCTTTATAAATGCTGTCATCTACCAAAGAATTTAAACGGCCATCAAACTGCATGCTCTATTATAACAATTAGTATTTTTAAACATCTAAACTAAAAATTGCATTTTTAGGCATTTTTATGAGACTTTTTTTCTATTACGTCTCAAGCAAACCTTGTCTTGCCCCCCCTCCCCCTCCACCCTTTCTGCCAATTTTCTTAACTGATCTAAGTAATGTGTTTGGTTATGCAATAGAAGATTTAAATATATCTTTTGCATATTTTAGTCAATGTAAATAGGTGCTTTACTAGTGCCTAATTTTTCAATGTCTTCTTATTCGACTTCATATCTTGAGGTTTTTTTTTTTATTATTATTCTTAAAAAATAATTCCTCCAATCAAGAAAATTTCTTTTAGAGCTTGACTGAAATTTTAAAGATCATTTATGTCATTATCTGTACATCTGCGTTTCTCAAAGGAAAATATTTTTTAAATCTAAATATTGCATATTTTTCATCTATTTTATTTTTGCTAAATTTACATGATTTAAGTGTTTTCTGTAGAGTTTCAGATATGTTCATCAGTGCATGAAATATGCATTCTACATGTATACTAACATGACCTTGACTAGACTCACTATGTCTTATGGTGACTATTGAGATAAGACTTTAAAATAGAAATTACTTTCATCCAATATTTTGAAACACTTAAATTACAAAAATGAGAAAATATTATATTAAATTTGTTCTAAAAAACTAATTGGTTTGAACTGTACCAACCTGGCTGGCAAAAAAATAAAATTATAATGCAAAAAACCCAATCCCAATGTAAGAATGCAAAAAAAAAAAAAAAAAAAAAAAAACAAAGGCTTGTTAAAATCACTAATCACAGAGCAAATAAAAAGCTCATTGCCAATTAATTATTCAATAGCATACATAACAAAAAGAATTTCTGAAATGATGAAATCCTTAGTAAATCTTAACTAATTGCTGCAATTTAAATAATAAAAGTGCATTTTTAACTCGAGTCTGCCCTTCTGGCTATATATATATATATACATATAGGCCTTAAAAAAAAAGAAAGAAAGAAAACTGGTTAGTTTTTTTCTAACCAGCTAATTAAAAAAAAATAGTTATTCTGCCATATACATTTACAGCTTACAAGAAAAGTTGAGTTGATTAAAATTTTTTGTCCTTTTAGAAACTTATTAATTCATCATTTTTCTACAGCTTTGCTTGTAGCTTCTTCATAATTTGGATTTTGCATTTTTCAATAATGTGTAAAATAAAACATTTGGGTAAAAGAATAAAAAAAACCAGGTGAAAAAAAACCAGCATGGTTTTTTTTTAAAAACCACTTGGTTTAAACCATGGTTTTAACCACGGTTTAAACCAACTTGGTTTAAACCAAACAACCCTGAACTTGATATTTATTAACCTGGCTAGTTTTCATCTATAATCAAGAAACGTAATCCTGCTTATAAAACATAATATGAGATATAATCCTGCTTAGAAAACATAAGAGATACATCTAATTTTTCTCAAGTTTAGAAAAAATAGCTATTAAAAAAAAAAAAAACTATGGCACAAAACTTTTGCTAATGAAATTAATGATACAAAATACATATAAATAACTACCTTACACCCAGATTTGTAGATCTAAAAGAAATATTAATAGTATAAAAAAAATATTGGACAATGGGACAAAAGAGCTGGTCATGACAAGTTTAGCTAAGGGGCTATGCAAATATAAAGTTATCAACCTTTTCGTTGTTCTGGACCTCTTCCTCCCTTTCTCCCCATCAGATATTATTCGTTATCCCCCTTCGTTTAATCTTTCCATTTTTGTTACATATTATATGAATACAGAAGAGAAATACTTTGTGAAAGAATATATCTTTTTTTTTTGGTCAGTTTTAATTGTTATATAATTGTCAGACTGTAAATTGAATGTCCTTGTTTTAAAAACAACTAATGAAAAGCATTCACCCAAAAAAAATTTACATTTGAAAGTTATAAAAAATGGTATAATAATAATCTCAAACAAATTTAAAATTCAATATGCTTTAAAAAACTAATTCAATTACTTTATTTACAATGAGACTACAGCTAAAATAATTTATCAAACACATAAATAATAATTAAGAGCTATAGGTTTAAAAAATAATGGTAAATTAAAGCAAAATAAAAAAAGATAAACATTTTTTTTTTAAGAATTAAATAGAATTTTATTATTAGTTTTTAAAAACTTTAAAATATTTAAAAAGCATTAAATATGCTGATAGGAAAATTAAATTTCAATTAAATGTGATACTGGTTCTAATTATTAAAAAAATTGAATGTAATTTTTTTAACAAGCTTCTTTAAACTTTTAGCAAAGCATCATAAAAAAGCATTATAAAAAATTCATTGTTTAAATAACACATCATTATGAATATTCAAATCTATGAAATTTTAAAGCCTATTTGACAATTCTTATTACATATTAAAAATGCATAAAATGTCAAGTTATTCGTACATCATAAAAAATAAAACACAGAAATTTATATTTTGCATAATCTGAATTAAATTCATGGCTATAGTTCAGATACATTCTATTATTTTGACATTAATGCATTCCATTTATTTCATTTTATTGAACAGAGAAAGATGATTTCATTAGTTTCCTAGTATGATAATTTTTATCTTTTAATTAAAAAATTAAAGTTTTCAAGTTTCAAGCTAATTTTAGCATATACATATACATTATATATACATTAGAGTCTTTTTTTAATTACTGGGATGGGAATTGCCTCTTTTCAATCAAGGTGCCAAATGTAGAAAACTGCTTATTGCACATTGCTAAATAAGGTAGCCATTTTTTTTCATTAATTGCAGTATAATATTTTCATATATTTTTTTTATAATCTGCATGGTATATTAATATAATGTAGAAATACATGTGTAGTACATACATACCTACATTAAGTAATATCTTGTATCAAGTTAGATTTATTTCTAATATTTACATTTAGCACCAAGTGAAGTATTAATAAAAGTATCAACATCAATTATATTGACTATATTTTCTAAATTAACCAACCATTAATTTTTATGTTATAAAGATACTTAACCAAATTATATTAATCTCCAGCATTGCTTCTGAAAATGAAAAAAAATATATTTTCCTACGATTTTAACATAATTGTAAATGGAAAATTATAGGTCAAAATCAAAGATGCAAAGTATATAGTTGAGCATCTAACTTCTTATAATCTTATTTCTTCACATTGTAGGTTAATGTATATATTACCATGACTAATAATACATTAGAACTACAACCAATATTTATAAATGTATTTCTTTACATAAAATAATGCCTAAATTGAAATTTATATCAAAACTAATCAACATAATACTTTGAGGCACTATATAAAATATTAACAAAATCTAAAATAGGTATAACAAATTTTACAAATCGTCAATCACACTAGCAGAATCTCCAAAAAAGTCTAAATACCATTCAGCTGTTTCTGGTCCAGCCCATATATAATCTATTAACCGATATTCTGCATATCCTAACACCATACCTATGAGAACATCACCAATATAATGTCGACCCAGTAATACTCGTGATGCACAAGTACACAGACACCAAACTATTAAGAAAGGATGAAGAAGGTACATATGTGGTGAGGATGATATTAATATGTAAGTGAGCATTACAGTTCGGGAAGTATGACCTGATGGACAAGACATTTTATCAACTGAATAGGTCATAAACATGTCCTCCTCTTTATTATCAGCAGGCCTTGCCCTTCCAATAGCAGCTTTTAATATAGCAACAAATATTATATCTAAAATAAGCGCTGAAAAGAAAAAATATATAAAAATTAAAAAATAAAAATAAATTCTGACAAGTAAAAATACATTATAAAGCACTATTTATGTACTGTATTTTTGGACATATGCGCCGCACCTCTGAAAATACATTAAAATAAAACAAATATTCGTCAGAAGCGCCGCACTTACAAAAATATATCAAAATGCTAAAAATTGCAATATATTCCGTGTTTTTTTCGCGATTTGCAGTGGTTTCTTTATACATTTGTAAAATGAATCCAATTTCAAATTGTTTGTACAATATAGTACATTTTTTATGATAAAATTTAATTTGAATTCGTGCAGCCTTTTTGTTCGTGAATTTTTCATGCAATTTTATATATTTTGTTTCGTGGAGATTTTTTGAAATTTGAAACAGAAATTCTGTTTAAAACATTTGTATAGAACAATAATCATGTTCTCTACAATTTTCTCTGCATTAATATTAATAATAAATTATTAATTAATGTATTTACTTTTGTAACTAGCATTAATATCTTTTTACAATATAGCAAATTTTGTCCTCTTTTCAATGAAGTTTAATCACATTTATCAGTGATTTTTAACGCAATTTAGTACATGTTTCGCGGTAATTTTTGATATCTGTAAAAGGAATCCAATTTAAATTTTTTAACCTAGCATTTTGTTCTTCTGCTATTTTTGAATTTTTATACTTGTTTTTAATTTTTTGCAAATTTTATTGCAATTTTTAAAAATTTTGTTGCAATTCACAAATATTTAAATTCAAGATGATATTTATTGAAAAAAGGAACATGCTTTTTAATTCCAAATCATTTGAGCACTCATGTGAATTGTCCTCGTGTTCTTTAAAAAGTAAAAAAAAAAATCTTCAAGTAGCAAAGAGCTTAAATGCTCAACTGAAAACGAAACTAAAGCCAAACTCTTCTTTTCTGACTATAAATAAATGAAAAAGAAAAAAATATTTTCGTTATTTATTAACTGATTTTGTTCAAATTTTCAGCGACTGGCAATAATAATAAGTTAGGCTGCATACCAAATTTTTATTAAAATATACTAAGTTTCAAGAATATTATAAATACCCGTAAAAAAATCCACTGTTTGACTCATTGCATAAAAAAGTCTCATATCATGACATGTTTGTTTATTTAGCACGACAACTTGGACGTCGTCAAAATTCGATAAGCGTTTGATTGATAATATTTTGCTATGCAAAAAAGAAACAGTTGAAACCAAAAATATTTCGTGAAACAAAACTGAAGAAAAAGATTATTTATTTAAAACAATCACAATAACACAGTAAAACCTCCATAATGGACACTCCCGAATAGTGGACAGCTCTATTTAACGGACAGTTTTCCAGTCCCTACTCCCAAAACCTTAATTTTTATATGTTTAACCTCTGAATAACGGACATTCTGAATAGCAGACACTAATTTGGACAATGAAGGTTAAGAATTTCATTTTTAATGTGAACAAAGGTAAGAAAAAAGTAAAAAATCTCTAAATTTATCGGGGCAATGTGTCATAATTTTTCTGACCACTGATAAATTTAGGGTTAGATTGGGGAAAATCTCCTTCCCGTGCCCTGTATTGAATTCAGGGGGTGAGTCGGGAGAAAATGTCCATTACATAGCATTGGTATGCCTCCTCCCTCGTCGAAAAATTTGAGATTTTATGCTTTTAAGAAGCGGCAAAATATGGTGAGCAGTTATACAATTTTTTTATAAGAAAAAAAAGGATGATTCAAAAGTATTAAAATTACCACCTTGACTAGAACTTCATACTGAAAAGCAAATTATATGTAATCGCAAGCAAAAGCAAATGGTGTGCACAATTTCATTTCAGTTTTATTGCTTAAAAAAATTTAATTTCTGATTAATTATATATAATAGACAGTGGTATATTTTTACGGTCATATATTTAGGACATATATGAGTCAAATAAGGAAACATATGCATTTCTTATCAATTTTTGAATCACCAAGGTTTTCCCAATAGCAGACACCTCCGAATAGCGGACAGTTTCAGCACTCCCGAGCTGTCCGCTATTTAGAGGTTTTACTGTACTTCATTTTTCATTAAAATCTTCCTTTGATGTTCGTTTAAGTTGTAGGGAAAGCGTAATTTTAAAGAGTGAAATCCTGAAGAATTTAAATAAACATGTGTCGTTCGGGCGATTTTTAAATTGGAAATGCAATCAGTAGCAATTATTTACATGAGAACACCTACTTATTAATGTTGTTATAATGTAAAATTATTTTAAATATCTAGCTGGCACTTTATTTCTGCATTAGCTAGCAGAGATCGATCCTTACAAAGGCCACTTCTTACTTCTTTGATTTCTGAAGTTTTTTTTACAAGGATATTATCATTTACAAAACCAGTTGTTGAATATATATTCATGTTTTCAATTCCTGTATTCTTATCTTATAACCTGTTTAAATAGTTCTCTTATCTTTATTTCCTTAAATCTTACTTCTTTTATAAATCTCCATAGTTTAAAATAAAGATTACAATAATAGATTAATTTGTTTGAACATCTAACTTAAATTTAAAGTCTAAAAGTAAAATATAACATTTAAATATTTAAATAATCTTTAATTATTTTCTACCTACGATTTAATTACTCCAGATATATTTTTCCTTTCTGTTTCTTGCCTCAAACGTCTATTTACCTTTAGCTCTCGGTAGCATGTTTATCTCGTACAAAACAATTGCGAATCGCTGTTTTTTTTTTTTTTATCTTCTAACTTCATGCTACAGCCGTGCGTTCATCTTTGAACTGGGGAAAGTTGACTGCTGATGATGGAGGGTGCTGCCTGTCCATCAGCATTTGCATTTCTCCCTTGTGATAGCCTCGGCACATTGAAGATTGTTCTGGAGCTGATGACGTCGTAAGTTGAGCGTGCGTAGTAGATTAGCCCGGTTGTCGGCCCGATGTACTCATAGTCAAAACAACTGTTTGCTTTTCAGTTTCGTTTGTTGTTTCTGTACATGATGGCTGGTCACAGGCAAGTTTCGTTTATTGACAGCTGATGGTTTTTAAATGTTTATCTCTTTTTGAAAGAAGAATGTCGTCATCCTTTTTATGAAATAGTATTAAAGAGTTTTAGGAGTAGATGAAGATAAAAGATTTCTTTTGGTGGTTTTTAACTTGAAAATATTTAGAAACATGGTTAGGCTATAGACACACGCTCTTGTTTCTCTTTAATAGTTTTAATATAAGTTTTCTATTGAAATTGTCTTTCCTCCTCCTTTTATTTTGAAACGAAGATGATTTAATTTTCTTCTTATCTCCACTTTTTACTTATAAGGTCATTCATGTCAAAAGGTGAAGTTTTACAGAACTTTAGCTTTTTCTAGGGTTTGGACAAAGTTTCTGCTGGTAGTTACCGGATGTGTTTGACACTTACTTGGTTTTTCCTTGGATGCAAGGTATGAGGTGGAGCTATGTCATACTTGTTTTTATTTCGGTTTCCGACGATGTTTTAGTGCTGGTTTCGCGTGAAGTATCGGCGGTTTCCTATAAAGCAATGTATAATAAATATTAGATTTAGCATCTGTTTGAAGTTTAATTATTGAAGGGGGAAGTCAATCTTAAGTATTAAAGCTATTTTTATTGGATTTGTAAAGTTTAATTTATTTGAGTTACATATGAATTAATTAATCTTTTGAAATATAATAACTTTTCTTTTTAAAGTTAATTTAAGTTAAATACACAAATTAATTATTTGGTGCTCCAATCCTTATTTAACTATATGAAGACATAGATGTCATAGGTTACTTTTATACATTTTCTGTGTTAGTGAAACGCCTGTTTTTGATGTTTAATTTGGAACTTCGTTATTTTGAGAAAAAGAAGTATCCATGTTGTTAAACTCATAATGGACTCATGTCACATATTTCTGGTTTTATTTTTAAAGTTTATTTTTCTTTTAATCTTGTTTTTGTTAAATAAAAAGATAGTTTGGTTTTAAATCCAGTTTGTTCTCATTTTACATATATTACATTTTTTTTTTTTTTTTTCAGTCATTTAAACTGATTTAAACTTTGAATATATATGTATATTTTTTTAACATAAATTATTGGGCTCAACTTCTCAGCGTGATACGGTTCCACTTGTGCATTTATTACTGCTCAGCTAATTCAGTTTATAACCGTAATTACTCACTGTAATTACTTCACCAGTTCTAAAAGTTAAAGTATAAAAGAAAAAAACTTGTAAACAAAATTAAAAAATTCCTGGTTTTTTTCTGCAATTCTTTGAAGAAATATGCATTTTTCCACGGTCCTTTAAGAAAAATTCTGTTTTTTTTTTTTTCTTTTTTTTTTTTTTTTTTTTTTTTTTTCGAGGTCCTTTGATGGAGTTTGCATTTTTTCATGATCCTTTGATGAAATACTTCATTTTTTTACTCGATCTTCAGCCGAGATACTTTATTTTGATACAATCCTTTGATAAATTTCATGTGGGTTTTTTTGCCATGATCCATTAACAGAATTTTAGTTTTTCGCATGATCCTTTCAAAATCAATCTGCCAATGATTTTTTTCTGACCTATGGTACTTCTTTGCTAATGTTAAGAAAATGTACACAAAAATATGAAAATCGATAGTATTATAAGAGAAATTTTTGCTGATATGTAAATCTTTCTCATGCTGACAGTTTTTAAATCGAATAATTATTTTAAGAGGTATCTAATGTTAAAGTTGGTCAAAACTGTTGAATTAAAAAAGTTTTATATGAGTAAAAACTATACATAGGAATTTAAACATTTTAAAATCATTTTATGCATTAGAAGTTTTCAGTGTGCAGATAACATTTTTTTTTATTCATATTTTGAAAATTTATTTCCATTTTAAAATCAAATTTTCAGCATTTTGAGAGACATTTTATGCATATTTTAGAAAAGACTTATTTTAAATTATTGCAAATGATCAAAGAATTTCCTTCAAATTAAATTATTTACATGTAACTATCAGAAACAGAAAAAGGGTGAAATAAGAATTTAATAATTTCAAATAAGAATTAAATAATTACGAGTTAAAAGCAGGCAAATATAGAAAATTATGTCATAAAGCTATATTTACATGTGAATATTAAAAGAAAAAATATTAAATTAATAAATTCATTAAACTGCGTCAACCGCCATAAGTGGAAAAATTATGCCATATTTAAAAGAGCCAAATGATATTGCAAACAGTTTAAGTTTTAAAATATTTACACGAGACATTTTGCATTTCTAAATGATCTTTTAAACTATTGTTGCCAATTCTAAGGCGCCCAATCTAGAAAAAAATGGACATGAGTATGAAAATTTAAATTTCCTTAAATATGATTGAAATTTTGCATATTAACTGTTAAGAAAGTACTATTTCATATTTTATCAAAAAAGAATAAATTTTTGTCATTAACATACTTAATTAATAAAGTGGCACTATGACTTTGTAAAATAGCCTGTGGTAAATATCGTTACATTTCATGGTCTCATACAGTTGAACAAATATTCTGATAATCTCCAAATTTGGATATACAGTCGGCTCTCGTTAATTCAAACTTGTTGGGACCACACGAAATGTTTGAATTATCCAGAGTTCGAATTTGGAAAGTATGATGGGAAAACATGTTCAAAGGGATACTGTTGCAAAAGACTTAATGTTATATAGTATTTAAAAATTTATTTCAGTTTTTATCATTATAATATACTTATTAAATCAAAGTATATAAATACATAGACTAGTTAAGGGGTAAGGAACAAGAACAATGGAGGAAGGAGTGAAGGTACCATTGATGGACAAATGGAGACTAAGAAAGCAGAAATGCATAGGAAATGTATAAAGTTATATGTATACTAGTTCAGAATAATTCTGACAAAAATGAAAGAAAGGAAGTTATTTCAAGGGTCTGAAATCCGTGAGAAAGTAAGGAAAAATGAAAAATCGGAATTCTTGGTATTGGTGGTTTGAATTAAATGAAGTCAAGACAAAATGAATTCGAATAAAAGAAAAATTTTAATGTTATTCTGTCATTGAAAATTTCGAGACTTCATAGTTCGAATTAAGCGAAGATTCGATTTATCCGATTTTGAATTAATGAGAGCCGACTCTATATGATCTGACAGCTATTATTGAGAGTTTTTGCCTGCAGAGAAGCATTCACTAATATTTGTTATAAAAGGTAAGCATATTTAATTACTCTTAATTACTGTTTCACACCCACAACAAAAAGTTATATTTATACTTCCAATTATTTTTTTTTTTTTTTACTTTAAGTTATGAAACTTTATATTAAAAAATAGTTTATAAAGATACTTTGAATTACAGACAAAAAAGTTAATATTTTAAATTTAGTTATTGAGCATGTTAATGTTGCGCGTGTGACATTTAATTAAAGTTACACCCACAATGTTTTTTTTTTAGATTGAACACAAATGTAACTTGAACAAATTATATGTAAATTTATGAAGGAATAATATGCTGGAAAACATGTACATGGCAGCTTTAACTATGCCGTAGTCCTTGGTACAGAACTGGGAAATCTAAAGTATATCAATCTTTTTATTGGTTGAATTCCACAATTTATTTTATTTTATTCGTTTTCCAATTGGTCCATGATCAATGTCAAGAAATAAAATACTTCTGCTTTTTATTTCATTCGTTTCCTGATTGGTCCATGTTTAATGACCAAAAATGAAATACTCCTGTTGCCAAAATGACAAAAGTATTAAAAACTACAAAAAATTAATAACTCAAAAACAAATTGAGATACAGCTTTCAAACAAATTGAATTTAAAAGTACATTTTTTTCCCTATACAAATATGTAAAAATTTTAAATGTGCGATGCTTAGAAGTTTAAAAATTTGCAGTTCCGAAAATTGTAAAACTAAAATTTCATTTCAAATTTGCATAGCATATGATTTGTACAGGAATATTAATTTTTAATCCATGGTGTATGTAATATAGGACTACGTTATTACATATACCTTGTTTTGATCCTCATAGAAATTATGTTAATTATTATTTTTTTTATTTTATTTTATTTTTTTTTTATTTTTTTTTATATAGAATTTATTTATAAGTCTAAAATTTTAGTCTTTGAAATATAATCAGTGTTCTCGCTGACATTTGACTAACGTTGGTAATTTGGCTAGTTAAAAATAAAAAACATTCGCCAAATGAAAAAAGTACTAGCAAATTAAATTCGCCGTGTCGTACAAAAAGAAAAAAAAATTTAATTTTTTAATGTACTCTTTCCCTTCCTTTTTTCAATATGTTCTAAAATAACCTAATTTTTTATAATTGCGACAACGACTGTTTGCCTAATTTCCACTATGCGCAACAAACATATTAAAAATATGTATATAAGCATAAATATGAAAAAGAAAAGAAAGAAAGAGCAAAAATTGAGAATTAGCAATTTGGCGAATCTAATCGCTTGTTTACTCGCCAAATGAAGAATTTAGTCGCAATTTGGCGCAATGGCGAGCGACAGCGAGAACTCTGAATATAATTTTCCAAATAGTCATTGCCATTTGTGAAATTACAATTTTTTTTTATTTGTTTTTTTTTTTTAAATTTATTTTGTTATTTGATAGCATTTACCTAATGTATATACATATTTAGTTTTTTTAAATAAGTAAATCAATATTAGGAGAAGTTTTTTCTCTTTTAATTCAAATTAAATAAAAAGTAAAAGTAAGAATAATACAAATTGTTAGGATAAGCGAAGCGAATCCTCTACTAGGCCACTCAAATTGCATTTTGTCGTACGCTTTAAAAAAAAACTATTCAATATTTTGACTTGAAATTAAACACAAAAATAAATTATGATCTGTAGATTTGCACAATATAATTTTTTTACAGAATAACCTGTAAAAAAATTATTTTAATTAATTTATTTAACATGTTTTTCTATTATGGACACATTTTTAGAAATAAGAAATGAAACATGTATATTTTCCGAAGAATATATAAATCATGGAGTCAACAATTATAGATAGAATCATGATTAATTAAATAAATAAAATGTATTTTCTTTATACAGACAAAACCATTTACGCTGTTCACACTTAAGTATATTAAAAGATTTTTTTTTTTTCGTAAAGTGGCAACAAAAAAAAATAAACAAATAAAATTGATTGATAAATTTATTATATAAAAAGCAATTTAAATTCAAAAGTTGAAAATTAAACCAGATGAAACATTTATATTATTATTTTGGAATATGTAGTATTATTTTTTAATAGTTTGCCGTTTAAAAACAATTTATAGAATGTATTAGTTCTGTTATAAAAAATTCGAAGAAAATTTATACTTACTGGTTGAAAAGAACGCGAATATGATATCGTTTTAAGACAAGAAGCTAGATTTCAGCGTAAAAAACGATGGCACAGATGTCATATACACACCACATTGGCGCGATTTTTTTTTTTGGACATCTATTTGGCAAAAACCTTGTTTTAGAATACCAGTCACCATATATATTTTTTTTAAATGGAATAACAATAAATTTAAAAAAAGTTTGACACAGATATCATATATGCACCATATTGGCCGGATTGCAAAAAAAGGGATCAATTTATGCCTCACATGATAACCCGGCTATTAACCCGGTTATAAAAATAAACTGTCTGTTTAGTTTTAATACCCTTTTTTAAAATGATATAAATTTATTATAGCAAATTTATTAAATATTGATATTTATTTATTTATAGCTCTATAATTACTAGGTAAACTTTTTTTATATTATTATTTCTTTATATAATATTATTATTTAAATATATAATATTTATTATCTTTATCTTTATATAATATTCTTTATATAATATTGATAATTTCGTCATAATAACTTATCTTTGTTATACTTTACTGATTGCATATGCGATTTAAGTTTAATTTTAATAATTTGGACAACTAAGTTTTAATGAAATTGTTTTTTTTTTTCTCTTTTTAGCTTAAAATAATATTTGTTTGAGAGTTAGTCTGACCAATCTAAGATGCATTTTTTTACTGTAGCTAATTTTGTGAGCTTATTATAAATCAATGAAACAGTTCCTTCCTAAACATTTTCTTTCATCGAAATTCGACGGGTTCCACCTCGTTTTTTTAATAACGAAAGAAAAAATAAATTAGTAAAACATTAATTAAAATACAAATAAAACTTCATATTGAAAACTACTTGATGGCGTAACGAGTTTAATGTTACGTGAATGTGA
The DNA here is from genome assembly GCA_964019185.1 of Maratus speculifer. Taxonomy (NCBI): domain Eukaryota; kingdom Metazoa; phylum Arthropoda; class Arachnida; order Araneae; family Salticidae; genus Maratus; species Maratus speculifer. The sequence goes on along the minus strand of OZ025294.1, from coordinate 158,629,696 downwards.
CATTTTTTATCATCATTGACACTTAATCTTTTAGTTTGTCAATCCTTTTTAATCGATGGGATAATCAAGTAGTACCAAATAAAAGAAAAATATTGTTACTTTCAAATAATTATCTAATAAAATAATGCTTCGCGAATCCAAACAAAGCGTGGCTTTTGCTAGTTATAAAAATGTTTATTAAGTTAGCATAAAATGTATATAGTCAGTTTGAAATGAACCAAAATTTAGCATAATTTTATGCAAGATTAAAAATTTCATGGGATTTCAATAATAAATATTAACAATCTGTTAAGCATGTATTTTTGGTCTTGAAGTGCTATATTTATTCAATTTATACATTAAATTCTTCTCTTTTGCAGAAGAATGAAGAGCACAGAAAGATCCCTAAATTATCAGAAAAAGATTAAAGAAAACCTTCTTAAATATGCAGATTATCTACATAAAGATAAGGAAAGAGAAAGCAAGGAGGGAAAAGAAGGAGAAATTATTAAAAAAAATCATGGTAAAAGATGGAAATCCTTTCACATTTCATTGCATGATAAAGGGGCTATGGCTATCAATAAGGTTGGTGCAGTTGCCAACACTAGTAGTAACACTAACAACGCTGACAAATGGATTGCTCTGCAATTATAAATTCAGCTTCAGATTTTGCCATGTGTGCAGAGAAAGTCCTAAAAAGTATAAAAGTATTTTATTCTGCTGAATGTGAAATTTCAGAAGACATTGTAAAAATGGGTGATGCAGACTGGCAACATTTAATCGGTACATCATGTTATTGATGTCGGAACAATTAATGTAGCAATAACTTCAGAAAGTTATCAAGAGAATTTGTTTGCTACCATATTTTGACCAGGATATAACATCCAACGATGAGAGTGCAGCTGGAGATTTAGTAGAAGTTGTTTTGTTCTTCACATAAGGAAAAGAAAACAGTGAAACCAGTTAAAATTTACTGTCTAATATTTAAAAAAACCCTTTTCACTCAGTTGTCATAATTCACAGAGTTTTGTGTTTTTGTACTGAAAGATTAAAATGTGTGTCCTTTTTACATCACACCCACAACAGGTGGAAATCATTTTTTTATTTATTTATTTTTATAAATAAATAAAACATCGGACAGTTTGCAGATTTGGATAAATGTATGTGTAAGTGGTCTACATTGAAATCCATACAATTTGAAATCAATGCTCAAAAATGTTTTAGCTGGTGACTAATTTTGTTTGTGTAAGTGTCAAACCCGCAACTTTATATTTGGAAGGCAGAGGAAATAAAAATATTGCCTTTCTAGAAAGAAAAGTATCTTCATGTTAATGATGTTAATATAAAAAATAGAATGAAATCCTTTTAAATAATAAGTATCAAAGTTTAAAATAGATGGGATACTTAGTTTTCTTAATACAAATAATTTCCCATAAACTGTGTGAAAATGCAGATCTCTGCATAAAATCTGCTGAATTAACAACCAATATTTTTGTATATTTGAAAGTTACCATCTGATTGGAGGGGAAAAAAGGGGCATTTTTAAATAGAATGAAAATTTACATCAGATGCCAAAAAAATTCGATCTAAAAAATAAAAATCAAAAAATAAATTTAATTCGGTATAAAAATTTTGAGTCAATTTTTAACCTCAAATGGCAGATGTCTCGTTGCCTGACATTGAAATCAAAAAAGGAAGAAAAGAAATTTTAATGATTTAGATAAAAATTTATAACTCAGGCTTTAATTCAGATATAGAGGAGATTTTTTAAAAATATGAAAGTTATTTATTTTTCTACATTAAACTGTGTTTTGATCATCATCAACAAAGTTTCGAGTTTCTGGGACATACAGAAAAAAGTTACAAGATGACTTAAAAATTTCCTAGTAAGCAATGTTACAGGGTATGGAAACTGTTTACCTGCAGAGAACTGCCAGACAACCAGTCGATGATATAAATAAATGAAAAATGTGAAAATGAAATTTTTTAATGCATTTTTCAAGTTTTTGTGAAGCAGTAAAAATAATTTTTATAAATTCAGAGAGCTTATTTCATTTTGCATTCTGTGGTGCTATTTGTGAATTCATGGAGGAGTTTCTATAACGGAAAAGATCATTCTTGAAAGAAAGCACTAGTACATAAATTCCCTTAAATCCACACCTGTTTTTAATTCTGTGTAGATAAAATATGTGGTTTTGAAAAGAATTACACTTAAAATGATTAAAAACGAGGTTTTAAATTAATTTCTTTGCTAATTAAGGCCGGAAACTCAGAGGTGCCCCGAAAATTTACCTTTTTTATACTTTTCGCGACTTTTAGCATCTTCCAGGGATGGTAAAAAACCAAAAACCATGGTTTTTTTGGTTTAAACCAGGTTTTTTTTAAACATTTTCCTGTTACATATACATGCATATTTATGAACAAAAATAAATATTTTTGAATACATAAGTAATAATTTGATTTAAAAGTAATTCTAATCAATATAATTATTTAATATACAATCAATTATGTAGAAAATTGAAATTCTTTAAAATCTAAACATTTTTAGAAAAAGCTGTGTCTTATATTTCATAAATAAAATGTGCTACATAACTAAACATTGATACCTTGAAAATCTTAATGAACAATCTTTTGATTACTAGCACTATAAATAAATATATGATATAGATTCATATATAAAACTTCTTATACATTATTTTCAAATGGTTATTCAAAATAATTAATTTGAAATACTTGTTATATGTGATGTCTGATTTTTTTGTTAGAAGACTGCATGAATTAATTATCTTTTATTGAAAAATAAAGCTTTTTATAAAGAATATTTGGAAGGATTTGAATTTAGCAGTGGAGTCTTTACACACTTCAAGCATTGTGTTTTCTAAAACTACCAGTTAAAAAAAAAAAAAAAAAAAAAAAAATAGATGACTTAAATAAACAAAAATATCTTATTTAACAACTTTTTAGACTATTGAAAAACATAGATGTTAAAATATACAGTAGCTTTATAAATGCTGTCATCTACCAAAGAATTTAAACAGCCATCGGACTGCATGCTCTATTATAACACTTAGTATTTTTAAACATCTAAACTAAAAATTGCATTTTTTTAGGCATTTTTATGAGACTTTTTTCTATTACCTCTCAAGCAAACCTTGTCTTGCCCCCCCCCCCCCCCTTTCTGTCAATTTTCTCAACTGATCTAAGTTAAGAAAATTGACAGAATGGTTTGGTTATGCAATAGAAGATTTAAATATATCTTTTGCATATTTTAGTTAAATGTAAACATGTGCTTTACTAGTGCCTAATTTTTCAATGTCTTCTTATTCGACTTCATATCTTGAGGGGTTTTTTTATTCTTAAAAAATAATCCCTCCAATCAAGAAAAATTTCTTTTAGAGCTTGACTGAAATTTTAAAGATCATTTATGTCATTATCTGTACATCTGCGTTTCTCAAAGGAAAATATTTTTTATAGCTAAATATTGCATATTTTTCATCTATTTTATTTTTGCTAAATTTACATGATTTAAGTGTTTTCTGTAGAGTTTCAGACACGTTCATCAGTGCATGAAATATGCATTCTACATGTATACTAACATGACCTTGACTAGACTCACTATGTTTTATGGTGACTATTGAGATAAGACTTTAAAATAGAAATTACTTTCATCCAATAATTTGAAAAACTTAAATTACAAAAATGAGGAAATATTAGATTTGTTCTAAAAAACCAATTGGTTTGAGTTTGAACTGTGCCAACCTAGCTGGTAAAAGAATAAAATTATAATGCAAAAAAACCAATCCCAATGTAAGAATGCAAGAAAGACAAAGGCTTGTTAAAATCACTAATCACAGAGCAAATAAAAAGCTCATTGCCAATTATTCAATAGCATACATAACAAAAAGAATTTCTGAAATGATGAAATCCTTAGTAAATCTTAACTAATCAAGCAATTTAAATAGTAAAAGTGCATTTTTAACTCGAGTCTGCCCTTCTGGCTATATATATATGTTTTGCAAATAATGGCTATATTATATATATATATATATATATATATATATATATATATATATATATATATATACAGGGGTTGGACAAAAATATGGAAACACCTTTTGAAATGCATGTTTGAAAAGAAAGATTGATTTTAATGAGCTATGTAGATGACGCTGGCGTTTTCGCCTACTGACGCCACCTATACAACTTCGTAAAATCGCTGGACCGTTCAGTCGTTGTTGGAGCACTGTTATGTGAAGTTGTCATTGCATTATGTCAGAGTTAACAGACTTCGAACGTGGCCAAATTGTTGGCGCGCGTATGGTGTGTGCTTCCGTAAGCAAGGTAGCCGAGGTTTTTAGTGTTTCAAGAGGTACTGTGTCGAAGATTTATTCCGCATATTTGAAATGGGGAAAAACATCATCCGCTAAATCACAGCGCGGACAAAAGTGTGTGCTGAGTGATCGTGACAGACGATCATTAAGGAGGATTACCGCGAAAAATAAGAAGACCACAGTTGCAAAAGTTACTGCTGAAATGAATGTCGTGTTACCAAACCCTGTGAGTACCAAAACAATTAGAAGGGAGCTTCATAAACAGGGAATTGCTGACCGTGCTGCAATTGAAAAGCCATTCATCAGTGATGCTAATGCCCGTAACAGAAAAAAAGTGACGTTTAAGTCATAAAGCCTGGACTATAGAGAAGTGGAAGAAAATAATATGGTCTGATGAGTATTTTTTCACATTGTTTCCCACTTCTGGCCGAGTTTTCGTCTGGAGAAGGCCATCTCAAGCCTATAATACAGACTGCTTGTTGCCAAAAGTGAAACATGGCGGGGGTTCGGTGATGGTTTGGGCAGCCATATCAAGGTTCTTTTCTGGCCCCATGATAACTCTGTCAGGGCGTATTACTGCTCAGACTTATGTGAACATTTTGGCCGATCAAGTCCATCCAATGGTACAAACTTTGTTCCCCAATGGTGATGGTATCTTCCAAGACGACAACGCCCCCGTTCACACAGCTCACATTGTCCAGGACTGATTTTCTGAGCACGAGGATGAATTGTCGCATCTCCCTTGGCCACCACAGTCACCAGACCTGAATATTATCGAACCTTTGTGGTCTACATTGGAGCGGAAAGTGCGTTCTCGCTATCCACCGCCAACATCGTTATCTGAACTTGCCACCGTTTTGCAGGAAGAATTGTACAATATTTCCTTGGCAAACATACAGAAATTGTATTTATCCATTCCGAGAAGACTGCATGCTATTTTGAATAACAACGGGTACCCTACACCATATTTGGCAAGGAAACGTGTTTTTTTCATGTGTTTCCATATTTTTGTCCAACCCCTGTATATACATATAGGCCTTAAAAAAGAAAAAGAAAGAAAGAAAACTGATTAGTTTTTTCTAACCAGCTAATTTTAGAAAAATTAGTTATTCTGCCATATAGATTTACGGCTTACAAGGAAAGTTGAGTTGATTAAAAATTTTTGTCCTTTTATAAAATTATTAATTTATCATTTTTCTACAGCTTTGCTTGTAGCTTCTTCATAATTTGGATTTTGCATTTTTCAGTAATGTGTAAAATAAAACATTTGGGTAAAAGAATAAAAAAAACCTAGTGAGAAAAAAAAACAGCATTTTTTTTTTTTTTTTTAAACCACTTGGTTTAAACCATGGTTTTAACTATGGTTTAAACCAAACAACCCTGGCATCCTCTGTGAAAAAAAGCTTATTGTGTCATGAGAAATATGTACACTAACAAGCAAACAATAACAGATATAAGCAAACATTAATAACATTGATAAAGAAAAGCATGTTGATGAAAAATATTATTTTTAGAAGCTTAAAAACAATCAGTAAGGATAAAATGGATCATTCTGAGATGTGTTTTGAAGGCTAAAAGTAATCAATTCACTAATGTCATGAACTAGGACTTCCCTCAGAGGGATTAGTCTGAGCGATGTTGCTGAGAATACACATTTAAAAACTTGCGACAAGTAAAGAAAATGAGATGTTACCTTTAATTGGTCATCCATTGTGATAAAATATGATGAAAATAAGCATATTGAATCATAGAATTACAAAATCTTATATATAAAGTTGCATATGCTATTTTTATAAAAGGGAAAGCAAACCATACATGGATATAAAATTGGAAATATGCAAAATGTTAAAAGTAATACAGAAAATAAAACACCAAATTTTCCCACATTGGAAATATAACTTTTTGAAATGATATCATGAGCATAAACAGAAGCTCCACACCGATTTGAGAAACTATAAATAACATAAACTATTATGTTTGAAGAGAATGGAGTGTATTTTATATGGTCTGAGATCCGTCTGAATAGTTTACATTGTTGAACGTCTGTTTTCCATGAATGCCATGAGGATGTCGATAAGAATTAAGGAATCCTTTTTTAAGAATTTGTCCTAAACGAGCATTTACATCTTATAAGTTACTGTGATGCCAAAGTTCTAATTTCTAACCCCAACAGTATCCTAGAAATTGCAATATTCTCAATAAATTGGGTTTAAAACTTTTTCTAGAAAAAAAAAATGTTGAATTTGTGAATTTAAATTGTCGAATGTTTTAGAAATCGTTCATAACGAGAATATTAGATCTTAAAAGTTGCCACAAAATAAAATAAAATAAAATAAAATAAAAAAATAAATAAAAAATTAAATTTTTAGTCATATCAACATTAAAGAATTTTCAATTTTAGGACTTTTTTTGCTCGTGCACTGATAGTGATTATTGTTCCTACGCAAAATATAGTATATTTTGCAGCAAACAAGGTTACCAACATCTTTTGCCCACATTTTTTAAATCGGCTAGGTACTCCCAATGATAACGAAAAACACACAAACGTTATTGCTTTATAGCATAGAAATATAGAATCAAAAGCTATTTATCGTCTATTATACAGGGTGTTTCGCTACCAGACCGACAAACTTTGAGGGGTGATAGTAGACATAAAGACAAACATTATTAAATAGGAAACCATGGGGCGCAAACGTCTTCTGTAGGAGCTAGGGGCCATTAAAGTTTAGGGTCCAAAAATTCAAACGCTCATAAAAATTAGAAAAAAGGGTCGATTTGTTTGCGGTTTTCTCTAAAATCATTCTTTATATCACGATTTTTAATTTTTTTTAATTTTAAAGATTAAGTTCAAAAATTGTCAATAGAGGGCGCTTTAAACTTTAGAGTAACGAACAAATACTTTTTGCCGTTCTTTTCTGCATAGAGTTGAAATTATTTTAAAGTTTAGACTTTAACTTAAATTTTAAGCCCAAAATCGAAAACATGGGGATCGGTTAACTAGCGAAAATTTAACTGTGAACCAAAGGGGAAATTTTAAACGCTCATAAACATTGGATAAACTAATCGATTTTGTTGCGGTTTGCGTGTAGGTCATTCTCTTGGTAATTATTTTATTCAAAATGACGTACAGCTTTCATGTCCTCATTTTTTGATAGAGGGCGCTTCCGAGACATGTCCGACATTTCAATGGTATTACTCCTGGGTGTTTCACTACCAGACCACCATACTTCCAGGAAGTGTAAGGGATGCAAAGATGACCGGAATCACACAGGAATGTAACGTTGAAAATTGCTTTTTTGCATATTACGTTTAAAAAAACAGCAGATAAAAAAAACAACAAAGAAATAGAGAAACAGCAACATGTTAAAGTGACAGAACAAAGTTTATTTAAAGGTTTTACTGCAAAAAGTGTTCGAAATTACGACCAGGAAAAATCCGGCAAGCTTGACAGCGACAGTAGATGGCGCTGCAATTTTCTTGCGGTATATGGCGCTGAACGGTAATGCGTGTGAAAGTTTCTCTCTCGTTGCGGAGCTCTATGTGGTTCCAGCATGATCGGGCTCTTCCACATTTTACCAATGATGTTCACCGATACCTCAATGTAACATATGGACAGCGGTGGATAGGTCGTGGTGGCCCGGTATTGGCCTGCCAGATCACCGGACCTATCAAGTATGAGCTTCTTCTGCTGGGGTCACAATGAAAGTTGGGTGTATGAGAATCCCGTACCATCAGTTAAAGACTTAGCAGCTCGTATTTCTGTAGCTTCCGGAAATCTATCAAAGATTCCAGGAATCTTTCAGAGCGCGAGGAGTTACATGCGATGCCACTGTCAAGCATGTCAAACTACTTCTGGTCGTAATTTCGAACATCTTTTCTAGTAAAACCTTAAAACAAACTGTTTTATGTCATATTAACGTTTTTCTTTTTCTCTGCTTGTTTCTGTTGTTTTTTTCTCCGCTTCCTTTAACCATAACTCGCAAAAAAGACATTTTCAACGCTACATTCCTATGTGATTCCGAGTCGCTTTTCCATCCCTAACACTTCCTGGAAGTATGATAGTCTGGTAGTAAATCACCCAGGAGTAATGCCATTGAAATATCGGAGATATGTCAGAAGCGCCCTCTATGAAAAAATGAGGACACCACAGCTGTGTGCCATTTTGAATAAAATAATTACCAAGGGAATGACCTACACGCAAACCGCAACAAAATTGATTAGTTTGTCCAATGTTTATGAGCGTTTAAAATCTCCCCCTCGGTTCACAGTTAAATTTTCGCTAGTTAACCAATCCCCATGTTTCCGATTTTGGGCTTAAAATTTAAGTTAAAGTCTAAACTTTAGAATAATTTCAACCCCATGCACAAAAGAACGGCAAAAAGTATTTGTTCGTTACTCTAAAGTCTAAAGCGCCCTCTACCGACAATTTTCGAACTTAACCTTTAAAATTAAAAAAATAAAAAATCGTGATATAAAGAATGATTTTAGAGAAAACCGCAAACAAATCGACCCTTTTTTCTCATTTTTATCAGCGTTTGAATTTTTGAACCTTAAACCTTAATGACCCTAGCTCCTACAGAAGACGTTTGCGCCCCATGGTTTCCTATTTAATAATGTTTGTCTTTATGTCTACTATCACCCCTAGAAGTTTGTCGGTCTGGTAGCGAAACACCCTGTATACATAAATTATCTAATTAGTGCTAGCAGATGCATTTTTAAATATACATAGGGGCATTTCCATGCGAACTTGCTTGTCTGTTACACACTACGATTTTTGGCTACTAGTATTTTAAAGCGAGAAAATGTGACTTAGTTTATCGAAGATATATCATCAATTGAAAAAGGCGAAGCACACTTTTCGAAAATAACGGTGTCCAACAAGCATAGCGATTTTCAGCTGTGTAACAGACTAACAAATTCGCATGGAAATGCCCATAGATCGATACAATTCTTCATTTTTCTTTTCTAAGTATTTCTTAATATTCATTTTTCATTTATTTGTATTATTCAGTAAAAAACTCACTTTCTTAAGCCCGAATTACGTCAAACTTTTTATAAAAGCGCCAAAGTCCATATAACAGCAAAGTATTGTGAAGAGTATTAAATACAAGGTAGTAAGACACTTAGCCAAGCGCAGATAATAAATCGCCAAATATTGTTCTTTTCGCCCTCTCTCGAAATGGATTTTTTCTGTACATTTAAAAAACACGATTTTGAGTCATCTTATTTAAAATTCAAATAAATAAATAAGAGGAAGCAATAATAGCATAAGTCAAAACATTTTATTTCAGCATCAAGGAATTGTATCGTAGTTACACATGTGGAAAAAAGCTGCTTTTGGCCAAAAAACGTAGTCTCCACTAAATTTGAATCCGATTAAAAAAAGTACCGTGATTAATTAAAATGTTATAGGCAGAGCTGCCAAGTCTCCGGCATTTTGGATACCGGTATTTTAATACAAAAAATGTTTTATTAAATTGGAACATTCTGCAGATTTAAAAAGTAACTTTAATTATAAGAAAATTCTGCTATGCAATAAGCGGGGGCTTGGCATCTCTGTATAGGAATATTTCGTAATCTACTTTTTAACCTTAAAAAAAGCAACGACCATTTTTCGGGTACAAAAAGTATTGCTAATTGTTTCATTTTCCATACAAGGTACCGATTGTAATATTGATACATCTATGGTGATAAATTTCCAATAATTTTTCAAATCCCATTTATTTCATTAAAAATATAAATCTTTTATTCATTTAGTTTAAAGTGAATAGTTTTTAACTAATTTCATAATACTTTTGAAATATCACTTTTCATTGGCCATTTTTTAAAGTTTTTAGAAAATGGTTGTTGTTTTCAGTCAAATATAGACTTTGGTCTGTCTGCATTTTATTTTATTATTATTATTATTTATAAATGGTGAAGAAATGTTAATACTTAATCCATAACGTACATAATGTATGACTCTGTTATTACATAAGTCACCTTTTTATCATCATAAAAATTATGTTTTTACTGATTTTTATTAACTCAATAGGAAAAATTTTGTGCTTTGAGCAATAGATGTCCGCATTTCATTTATTTATTTATTTTAACAAAATTCTTTGCACTTAGAAGAATTTTTATTTAAATAGGAAAACGAAATGTCTCTGTTAATAAAGAAGAAAGTTACAAAAATAAGTTACAAAAACGAGTAGACACATATTATCAAATATGGAAAAACGACGAATCCAAAAAAGACGTCGTATAAAATATCTTTTAAAGCAAAAAAAAAAAAAAAAAAAAAAAACGAGTCTGATTATCGAACCTACTGATTACAAAATGTGCATTACATTAAAAAAAATTAAATAAAATAAAAATACTGCAAATATTGTTTTTTTTTCTTTTGTGCAGTTTTAGCTTCGAAAGGTGCGCTATGTTGCAAAAAGATATAAGCGGCTATGAAAACACACTTGGTAAACGTTCATGCTCAGTTTTACAAATAAATATGGCACATATATGCCCTATACACACCAAGATACCTAATTAGTGCCAAAATGGCGTTCAGTTGCCTAACATGGTTATCACATAAATGTTATAATAAATTGTTTGTTCTAAAAATATTATCATTTATTAATTGCTTTTTTTTTTTTTCATATAACAGAAAATGTTTCGTTTATTCCTTTTTTTTATTTTGAAATAAATAAATAACGTGTTATTATAGCATGCTATATGTATCTGGTAATCAGAACGATGTTTTCGCCTAATTGGCATAAAAAATGTCGCCAAACCCGGTGCTTATATCTCTAGTATATTAATTCAAGAATTTTTTTTATGTATACTATAATTTTATTATGTATACTATAATTGTTTTTACATGCCACTTACTTCTTTTTGTATATAAAAATAGGTAAGTGGCTCCTTTATGCAGTATAAATTGTATAAATATTTAAAAAATAACCCCCGTTGCCCCTTTTTTGATCGAATTAAAAAAAAAAAAAAATCAAGGTCTAATTCCAGTATTGCTCCCAGGTATGCATACATATTCCAAATTTGAAAGTTGTATGCTAACAGGAAATGGATGAAAAATGGGTAAAGATGTCACATATGCACCAGGGTACATAATTGGCGTCAAAATGGCATTATTTTACCTGAGATGGTAACCCGGCTTTATTTATTTATTATTTGTTTATTTACTCATAAAATTTTCATTTCCTTTTTTTAATTAAATAAAATATTTGTTTTTATAGTTATTAATTATTATTATTATTATTTTATTTACTGTAAGTTCTTTTTGATAATAGAAAATAATTTAAAAATGTGTATGTGAGCGTTATTTGAAAACGCAGTTTTCGCCAAATGGGGTTTGAAAAAAAATGCGCCAAGTCTGATGCGCGTGTGGCATCCGTAACGAAAAATTAGTGATCAGAATTGTCTTCCACACACAAACAAAATATAAGTTAAAAGAAAACATGCAATAAAAATAAATATAAAGGGAAAATGATGTCATAAAAGAAACTTTTTATTTAAAAACGTAATTGTTTCTAATTTTCACACGCGAAATATATAAGATATTCTTTTAGCTATCAAAAAATGCTATTAAGTTTTTATGACATTTTTTTAATATAAAAAAATAACAGTTTTGTTTTCCTGCATGATTAAATTTTAAAATGTTTTATTGCATTCAATATTTCTGAGTGCGTAAATGATTACTATTTACTCCATGTACTGATTCGGTTATCTACGAAAATATCCAGCTTGTGAAAATCACGCACACCAAATTTCTATGACATATGCAAATAAATTGTGCTTGTTTATCAGTTTTTTTAATATAACTTTTAAACTATTTGGAATTATTTTTTAAAAGTAGGTGCATTCACCAGTTTACCTTCATAGGTACCTTCTGGTACAAACAGAATCGAAATCCGACAAGTACTTTTTGAGATTTGCTTGACGAAAGAATTTTTTTGACTTTTAATATCGTTACATATCTCTGAGTATAAAGACTTCGCTTCGCTCAGACAATTAACTTTTAAGAAAGGCTTTAAAAATAAATAAAATAAAAGGGCTGATCCACGTGAGTGTGATTGTGAGTCTCCACCATAGAGAATGAGGTCTACTATACCACACTCACCTCTATCATTGGCACCCGACTAACTAAAAAGTACGAAATAAAGTTTAAAATTTTATTCAGAACTATATTTAATCAACATGAAATTCCCAATTTTAAAAAATCTGAACAAATTTCTTTATTAAAATAGCTTTTACAAAATACATTTGTTAAATGACAAATAAATATACATATTTTTAGTACAGAGAGGATTTCAAATAAAAAAAAAAATTTATATCTCTTATTTATAACTAGGGTTGGCAAGTTTCTTCCACAGCGGAAAAAGATGTGGAAAAAACCATGGAAAAAAACCAGCCAGAAGGAATAGGTTTCTTCCAAATGGAAGAAAACTATTATACTTTAACAATTTGCCATATAATTTTCAACCTTGTAAGATAAAATAAATGTCTTTATCCTAAAGCCTTAAGTAAATTAATTTGAACAGAACAATACAAATTTAATTGATTATATATCCTAAATCAATAATTACATTAGTTATTTAGTCAAGATCATGCACAATACTTATTTAAAGATCGCTATTGGCTAAATAAAGAAAAGAAATTTTATCCAAAATGCACAAAATCAATAAAATGTTATCCATTTCAATTTAACAAATTAGTTTTTAATTCATTTTTTAATTTAAACATTTGAAACTAATGATAAAAAGCACAGATCATTTACAAACAGTAGATATAAATTCAGTTTTATAAGGGTAATATAGTACAGTAATTACTGTAAAAAAAATTCATGAAAATGCCCATTTTCTGATCATAAATTAATTTTTTGATCACAATGTAATATAGTATAATGAAAATATCTTTTAGCAGTAGGATGCTGCAATCAGTTTCTCAACTTACAAAAAATTAATGTAAAAGATGGGAAAAAAAAAAAAAAACTCAAATCCTATAGAAAGCATCAAAAAAGTTTAAAACATTTTCTCATACCCGATATATATGTGACGATTTAAGGAGAACTCGAATTATTTCCACTGGTTAAAAAGAAACACGCAGTCATGGCAAGCGAGGGAAAAAACAAAATAAAATAATAAATGTAGAAGATCCAATAATTAGTCATGGGCTGCTGTAAATTCATTTATTAAATTCGTAATAATGAGGAAGGAAAAGCTCCTTTTGCAAAAATTCCATCATTATTTCAGCGAGCTGTCCTCATCGAAGAAGCAACCCAAGAAATCTTCTCTCTCATCTCGAGACTTCCACCTTCTAAACTAAAAAAGAAAGTACTGGAACATTCTGTAACCTCAAACCATCATTCTTTTATGTAAACAGAATTCTTGTCCAGCTACGAGGCTATTTTTAAACAGACGATAAATTTATTTAAAAAAAAATATTATTTAACCAATTTATAATCGACTCAGGATTTTGAAATATCTTAGGCAGACGACTTTTATAAATGATTAATTTTAAGAGAAAAAGAAAAGAAATGAATTTATTAATATGCAAATTATCGTTGACGGCGGAAAAATAAATAAATAGATAAAATAAAATAATGATATTTTTTGAAAGGTATGGTTTTGGAATAAATTTAATAAGACTTTCTTAAAAAGGGTTGATAAAAACATAGAAGAAATCAGTTTTATTTGGAATATTAAGAAATAAAGTTTTAATTAAGAATATTTTTAATTTAGAGCCATCTTTTTAAATTTACGCACACTGGAATAATGTTTTTTAAGGCAAATTAAGAATTTATATCGTCTGCATAAGGATTAACAGATTAGATTTAGAAACAAGATTTTAATTTAATAATTTGAAGTAAGTACGGAATATTATTATAAGAAAATTAAGATAGTATAAAGGTTAGTTTTGGCGAAAAATTTTTAAATTTGTAATATTATCCCCCCTCCCCAAGACTTTGTATGAAATTGATAGTTAAATAAAACTACAAGTTCAGACAACAGAAATATAATAATTTAGAAAAGTTAAATTTTGGAATAAAACTGTCAAACTCAGGAAGCCAAGAGATGGAAGAGAAGAAAATTAACGCAATATAAAAAATATTAGCGATTAAAATAAAATAGTTAAGAGAAAATAATTCTGAATTAAATTTAGGTAGGAGCATTTCCCTGAAAGAAATACAATAATGTTACAACATCACTTACCATTTGTAAGTGCATAGGAGATAATACATATAATAACAGTAAATAAGTTATGAATATTAATAAGCAAGAGATAAAAATATAATAAAAACAATAAAAATTCGTTCTCATGGAAGTTTAAATAATTACAATGACTTAATGCATAGTTTATTTTAAATAAGTCCTTTAAATGAAACAAGTCTTTCAATATATATAAAAGAGTCTTTTCCAATGTTCACTGAATACAGTCCTTGTAGGAAATAAAGTCTTTAAAGGCTACCTAAAACATTCTTCTCAAACTTAGTTGACTACATACAGTCCTTCAAATGAAAAGTCTCAAATAGTTTTAAAAATGCAATTCTTCATTGTAGTTCGCTAGATATAGTCTCTTTAATTAAAGATCTTTAAACCTAGTTTAATCTTTGGTTTTAATGTTATGTTGGATCCAACATCTTTCAGTAATATATCAATTTTTCAATAATAAATAGCATCACTCTCAATATCAATAATAAATAATATAGAAAAATTTAAATAATGACAATAACAACAATAATAAGTAATAATATAATAAGACTCCATATCCTAATATTTTTCAATAAGAGTATAATTAATACTAAACTTCATTATAGAAATCATAATAATAATAATAATAGTAAAACAAGAGTATAATCAAAAGAAAATATCACTATTTGTTTATTATTGATAGGGAAAAAACTGGTTGAGGATAAAAATAATTACATAGCAACTAAATAATTTTCTTATCTTCTAATAGCATAAGAAAGTATTTTTTGCTAGCCGAAAGTATAAATAAAAAAAATCATAATAATTCCAAAATCCAAATAAAATTAAATCTAACTATTTAGAAAATGGACTCTCAACCAGTATTTCCTTACAATAATTCCTCTCTGATACTCTTTTACAAAATTGTCAAATTTGGTTATAAGTTCTCAAATGTCAAATGTAGAATAATGTTTTATCTACACATGGTTTATAAACTTCAATAATAGAATACAAATAGGAATAAAAGATGTCATTCTTAATTGAGAAATGGAAATAAAAATAGTGTGCTTTTTTGAAAAACTTTTAATAGCTGTAGTTTTCACAATCACTGAAAATCACATATGTTATAGGTTTGAGTAGAATCATTAGATTTTATAACTGTTATAACATAAATATCTGCTGAATAAATAGAATAATACTAAGGTCAAATACATGAGTAAATATAGTTAGACTTAAACACCCTTAAATTTAATTTATCAACATCAATTTGAAAGCTTTTACAATCAAAGTGTTCACCTTATGCCTGCATAAGGAGCCCAATTTAACCCCAAAAACTCCCAAAAACAAGTAATATTCTTGTAGGCCTCCAAGAACATACCTGCTGATGTTGAAAATTATGGTGATAAAATATTTAAAGACTAAGAATTAAAATTTAATCTGTTGTCTTGACTTTAGTTTGATCTAGTGATTGTGATTGTATCTGAGGTTTTGTTTGTTTTTTGGGTTGCTCATGAAACAGTTTAAAATCTTCGGGTGAAAAATAGGGTCTTAATTTAGAAACATGCACAATAACGGAATTCTGTCCTGTCTCATAATTAAATTTATCTATTTCATAAGTTACATCAGAAAGTTTATTTATAATTTTATATGGTCCAGAGAAAGTAGGTTCTAATTTTCGAGTGTTAGGGTATTTAAATTCTTCATAAATTACAGAGTCTTGTATTTTTAATGGGCATTCAACAAAATTTCGATCATAGAGCCTTTTACTTTTAAGGTGAAATTCATGAGTTCGCGCTTTCGCAATTTTGAGGGCTTTGTCTACTGGTGGGTAATAGTTTTGTTTTAAAGGAGATTCATAAGGCAAATGACCATAAAATAAATAGGCAGGTGGGAATTTGGTGATAGAATGGGGCGTATTGTTGTATTCTTCGATGACTTGGTTTAATAATCTAGTCCAAGGTATTTTAGAAGAAGTGGAATTAACTTTACATTTAAGCCTGGTAACTATAGTCTGATTAACGCGCTCTACCTTTCCATTGGTCTGAGGATGATGTGCGGATGTAAAACGTTGTTGAACATGATGATTTCTAAGGAATTTCTTAAATCTTGGAGATCTGAAAGATTTATGCCTGTCACTAAGTATTTTTTGAGGTGCTTTGATATTGAAAATTTGTTTTAAACAGTTAGTGTATGTTTCAGTGGTAACATTTTTGGAGGGAAAAGCCCAAACAAATCTAGTTGCATGATCTATTATTATGTGTAAGAATTTTTTTGTTGAGTTGTAATAGTTAAATCCACCAACAGTATCAATAGAAAGACATTCAAAAGGTTGATCTGTTGCTGGCATAGCTTGTAATAAGCCGAATCTTTTCTGTTTTGGTTTTTTATTTTTCTGACAGGTATCGCAATGTTTAACAAATTCTGTAATGTCTATTGTCATATTAGGCCAATAATAGTTGGGAGATATTAAATTAAGCATTTTTTGAATTCCTAAATGTCCAAAATTATCATGAGCAATATGGAGTAATTTTTTTCTTAATGACATTGGTACAACAATTTTTTTGAATCCCTTTTTCTGAACTATAATAATTCCATTCTCTTTTTTATATTTTTTGTCACAAACATTGTCTTTGTCTTGCATCTCTATAATTTCTTTCCTATCTAGCAATAAACTAATATGTTGATTAAAATGACAAACAAGATTTCGTGACAACATGTCTGCTTCGACATTTGTTGAACCCTTTTCATATTTTATCTCATAATCAAACATACTAAGTTTGAGCGACCATCTAAAAAGCCTACCTCTTAAGTTTTTAACACTCTTTAACCATACTAGAGATGCGTGGTCCGTATGAATTGTAAACTTGACACCATGAAAGTAATGATAGAATTTGTCAAGAGTATCTATAATAGCTAAACATTCTAATTCAGTTATGAAATAATTTTGCTCATAACTCTTCAAAATTCTAGAATGATAAGCAATAGGATGTAAGAAATTTTCTTTATCAGGTTGTTTTAGAACGGCACCTACTGCTATCTGAGAGGCATCTACAAACATATGTAAAGGTAATTTAGGATCATAAATTTTGAGGATGGGTTTAGCAATTAAAGAATTTTTTAATTTTTCAAAAGACTCCTGGCACTCTGAGTTCCATTCCCATATTGTGTCTTTTTTAAGTAATCGGTTCAGAGGATATCTAATTTCAGCATATTTATTTATGAATTTATGGTAAACATTAATGGAACCTAGAAATCGTTGTAACTCTTTCACATTTGAAGGAGGTTTTAAATTTTTGATGGTTTCAATATTGGCATTTGCTGGTGTTATAGTTCCATTAGTGATTTCATAACCTAAGAAATTGATTTTATTTTGGCCTAATTTACATTTAGAAAGTTTAATTTTAATGTTTTCTTGTTTGAAAATGTCAAAAATTTGAGCTAAATGGTTTAAATGTTCTTCTAATGAGGAAGAGAAAATTATAATATCATCAAAATAGTGGCACGCAAAGTCGATTTTATATTTATTAAGAATTCTTCGAATGGTTCTATTGAATATGGGAGGGCCCGTTTTTATGCCAAAAGGGAGCACGACCCACTCAAAAAGTCCAAAATTGGTTGCAAATGCTAATTTTTCTGTATCGGATGGATGTATTGGTATGTGCCAGTAGCCAGAGGCTAAATCCAAAGTTGAAAAATACTGAGCACTACTCAATTTATCTAAAATTCCATCGATACGGGGCAAGGGTTCTGCATCATTTTTAATTATTGCGTTTAATTTTCTATAGTCTATACATAATCGCGTTTTTTTACCTTCCTCTCTTTTCATAACTAGCGTAACAGGGGCAGAATAGGGGCTATTACTTTCCTTTATCAGTCCGGCTGCTAACAATGATTGAATTTGGTTTTTTATTTCTATTTCTTCTAGAGGAGATGTTCGGTAGGGCCTCAAAGATATAGGTAGGTCTGAGTTTAGTATAACGCGTTGTGGTTCAATATTAATCCTACCCACATCATATTTATGCTTTGCAAAAATATCACTATAAATATGAACTAATTCCCTTAAATTTACATCTTGAATTAAATTTATTTCCCCAGTTAAATCTGAATCCGAATTATCGGGAAAATTTTGAAGAGTCATGGAACCTCTATAATCAGGATGCACATTAATTGCGTGATCATATTCAACACAGTCTTCATTTTTCATAATATTTCCACAAGTAGATTGTAACTCTATATCATGATTACTTACATTCAGTGTTTCATTATCATAATTATCTATTGCTACAGTATTACCAGTATTTAATTTCATATTTTTTTTATATTCTGAGGTTACAAATTCATTAGATTGATCCCTGTTTTGTTGTACTTGGTCCATATTTACTGTATTGAAATGAAGGGATCTCTCATTATGTATGGATATACTGTTAGTTATAATTTTCCTTCCCTGCCTTACAATACAATTTTTACATTCTATGTTTAATTTAAATTTAGAACATTCTTTTAACCCCAAAATAGCATAATCCAAATTTGTATTGCATACTAAAAAGTTAACATATTTTTTAATTTTACCCACTTTTAGAAGAACACTACATTTTTTATTTATATGTAAAAATCCTTTTGCCTGACCAATGGTAACTGAGGGTATAGTCTCAATTTTAGCATTAAGTTTTTTAACAAATTTAATTGGCAATATTGCAATAGTTGAGCCAGTATCTACAACACATGGCAAATTATAATTATTTGTACATCCATACACAATTAATAGTCAAATATTATGAGAATTATTTTGTGAGCTACTTGGAAGAGTATCAGAGGATGGCAACTCACTCCTAAAAATACATTCTCTTTCCCAATGAAAAGCATTACTGACACCCCTATTTGTGCATATCCTACAAGGTCTTGAAGGGTATGAATTTTGAATATAATTATTTTGACAAACTCTAGGTCTTTGAAACTGAGATTGCCTTTGGGGAATCCAATTCCTAGGTGTATTATTGGGCCTAACTGGCTGAATCCAGGGCCTAGTTGGTTGAAAAGATTGAAAATTTTGTCTAGCTGATGGTTGATTTATTACTTGGTTTGAAACTAGTGGGGTGGAAACTTCCACGAATTGTTTGACAACCCGGTACCATTCTGTGGTACTACTAGGAGGATTTATAATAATATTGTTTTTGAATTCTGGTTTTAAACCATCAGTTAAACCTTGTAATAGTATATTTTCACTAAGATGTAATTTCCTACCAATTTCCACTTTTTTACGAAAATAAGTTTCTAAATTGTCTAAATTATCTAATTTCAGATTTGAAAAATCAGAAAAACTCGGGATGTCTAATTGAATGAATCTTTCTATCAAAATTTTCTTAATTTGTTCATAATCCGTACAATTTAAACAGTCATTGATATAAATTTTTTGCGCTTCCCCTTTCAGATATTGCGCAATAGAATTAAATTTCCATTCTAGATTTTTCTTCTCCTTTTCACATGTTGTATCAAAATAAGTTAACCACGACAAAATGTTCATTCCAGAACTCGGGTCAAACGGTACGAACTTAGGATCTTCCATAATTTTTTGATTCTTACTAATTAGAATAAATGAAGCACTTCTATTTTCTTTATTAAATCTTGATCGTAAAATCATTCGCAATAAATTTCAAAGTTAATAATTTCTATCAATTACATATTTTTTCAAAATTACTATATCAGATCCATAACATACAATAAATAATAAAATAATAAATAAATTAGTAAATTAATAAATTAACTTCAAATTACTCTCATCAATAAAATAATAAATAAATAAATAAATAAATAAATAATAAATACTTTCCATCAATCATAAATAGAATAGAAATAATAATCAAAACATTTAATAAAATAAACTTACAGTTCACGAAAAATCTTCAATAAAATCCATTCTTCATTAAATTCCTCATCAAATACCTTTCGCATACTCAGCACTTTGAAGTAATTAATTTTCAAAAATTTTCCTATGACCATGAATACTCAATCAAAATTTGTGCGCACAGATCAACATCAAGCGTCAGGAAATCCACATCAGACTTGAAGCAAGTACTAATTCTTTCCAAGCATAGCTGTGAAGTTCTTTAGAAAGAGCATTTCTTTTACTTTAATTAAGTAAGAAATTACGGCGATTTAGGCACAAAAACATTCACGAGAAGTCGATTATCGGCTGTTCACAAAGCTATCATCATTTCGTTCCACAGCAGATTTCATTAGCAAGCCGAAAATACCATATAGAATGTCCTTCAATCGAACTTCGGCGATAGCATGCTTTTCTTCGTTCCATCGCAATTTTCTTTAAATATCCAAAAACGGCAGCACAGATAAATAATCCTGTCGGACTTTTCGATTAGTTGTGACGATTTAAGGAGAACTCGAATTATTTCCACTGGTTAAAAAGAAACACGCAGTCATGGCAAGCGAGGGAAAAAACAAAATAAAATAATAAATGTAGAAGATCCAATAATTAGTCATGGGCTGCTGTAAATTCATTTATTAAATTCGTAATAATGAGGAAGGAAAAGCTCCTTTTGCAAAAATTCCATCATTATTTCAGCGAGCTGTCCTCATCGAAGAAGCAACCCAAGAAATCTTCTCTCTCATCTCGAGACTTCCACCTTCTAAACTAAAAAAGAAAGTACTGGAACATTCTGTAACCTCAAACCATCATTCTTTTATGTAAACAGAATTCTTGTCCAGCTACGAGGCTATTTTTAAACAGACGATAAATTTATTTAAAAAAAAATATTATTTAACCAATTTATAATCGACTCAGGATTTTGAAATATCTTAGGCAGACGACTTTTATAAATGATTAATTTTAAGAGAAAAAGAAAAGAAATGAATTTATTAATATGCAAATTATCGTTGACGGCGGAAAAATAAATAAATAGATAAAATAATGATATTTTTTGAAAGGTATGGTTTTGGAATAAATTTAATAAGACTTTCTTAAAAAGGGTTGATAAAAACATAGAAGAAATCAGTTTTTTTGGAATATTAAGAAATAAAGTTTTAATTAAGAATATTTTTAATTTAGAGCCATCTTTTTAAATTTACGCACACTGGAATAATGTTTTTTAAGGCAAATTAAGAATTTATATCGTCTGCATAAGGATTAACAGATTAGATTTAGAAACAAGATTTTAATTTAATAATTTGAAGTAAGTACGGAATATTATTATAAGAAAATTAAGATAGTATAAAGGTTAGTTTTGGCGAAAAAATTTTAAATTTGTAATATATATTTTTAAACTATTAGTTTTTTAAAATCAGTATTGAGATATGCATACTAGATGCTAGTGCTAGTATGTATAAATAATTACAAATTAGATTATTTAATATGTTGTGCAATTAAGAACAATGCATTTTTACATGGTTATATGAAAATAATGTATTTTTATAGAAAAATAACCATTTTGTAGGTAGTTTTTTCACTCTTTTTACATAAATGGCATAATTAATAATTTAAAAAATTGCTCTTTATTTACAGTTGTAAAATCCGTTACTTGTAAATGTCTGCTGAACCTGAAGTTTGTTACTAAAAAGTAACTTTTTTTCAAAAAATAGCTTTTTTTTTTTTTTCAAAAATAATATTTTTAATATTGATTAAATTTCCCAATTTAGATTTCATGTGATTATGCTTTGAATTTAACTCTTTTATACAGTTAATATACTTTAGTTTTGCGCATCTGTTGCACTGTTGATTTCTTCCACTGTCCTAGAAGAAATGGGTTTCTTCCGGATGAAACCCAACCCTGTTTATAACATTAGTTAATTTTTAATTTATTTTCTCAAATCACATCAAGATTTTTAAAAATATAATTAAACAAAAATAACTTACCTAGCAGCAAGTTGAAGATAAATGCTTCTTTTTTAGGATCATTTGTAAACCAAAGACAAATAATAGCACCTGGTATCCAAAATGCTCCATGACAGGAATATTCCAAGAATTTCATATGAGGTCGATAATGCCCTAAAGGTGAGCTTTTTGATGCTGACAAGCTTGCAGATGAACTTAATCGTTTATCTAACTCAATCAAATTACTTAGAAAATCTTCATCTTTTGAGTTTTTTTCATCCATTTTTGTACTTCCTAAAGATAGATAACAAGACAGAATGCACTCAAAAAAGGAGAAAATATATGGTTTAAAAATTAAGAAGTTGGAATATATGAAATATGTATATCTATTTTTAATTACTAACTTTTTATTAAAATGTAAGGAAAAAAAAGTATGACAGTATAAATTTTTCTTACACTTTCAATAATCGTCTGCATTATAGATCTGATCCGATGAATAGGAGATTCTGTAATGAATTTTAGCATCTATTTCATTTCAAGTCAAAGGATGCTAAATCTTTTTCAACAATTTTAGATGCAAGATGCAATGACATAAAATATCAGAAATTTCCAAGATATTTTAGCAGAAACATAAGTTGAAAATCATAATGTATTTTTTTAATTTAAGAAACTTAAAAGGGTTTGCTGTACTTTTATGTAAGCTGGGTACCAGCAATAACTTGCCAAATCTTGTTTCAATTGCCATCATCTGAATTGTAACCCTTTCGTAATTCATATTCACCTTACCTATAGCTCTAGTAATAAAAAAAATTCAATTGAAACAGGATTCAAATACATGTAATGATAATGAAAATTTGATTAAAACATAAAATAGGGATCAAAGTGCACAAAAGCCATTTCGGAGCGGCAAAAATCTTATTTCAGAGCAGTAATCCATTTTTGGAGCAACAAAAATTGGATTTTACTTGTAGCAGTAAAATTAGATTTTTTGTGACCTTTGAATGAAATCTGCATGTTTTTCGCAATTATCAGACAGTATTTGCGATATTTTGACAAAATGTGCATATTTTTCACAATCTTTCGACAAAATTCATGTGTTTTTCATGATCTTTCGACAAAATTTGTGCATCTTTCATGATTTTCCAGCAAAATTTTTGCATTTTTTGCTATCTTCTGACGAAATTCTTGCATTTTTTGCAATTTTCCGATAAAATTTGCACATTTATCACAATCGTATGATGAAATTTGCAGATTTTTCACAATTGTCTGATGAAATTTACAGATTTTTTTTTTTTTTTTTTTCTGCGATCTTTCGTGACATCAGCAATTCTTTAACAAAATTAACTTTTTTTTCCCCTGCAATCTTTTGACAAATTTGCAAGTTTTTTTTTTTGTGATCTTCCAATGGAATTGCTGTTTTACATGTTACTTTGAAGAAATTTTGGAATTTTTTTTTTTTTTTTTTTTTTTTTTTTTTTTTTTTTGTGAAAATAGCTATTTTTCTTGACCTTTTGACCATGTTTTGTTCATTTTTGATAAAATTAACATTTTTTCAACAAAATTCACTTTTTTTTTTTTTGCAACCTTTAGACAAACATGGCATGTTTTTTGTGATATTTTGATAAAATTTTAATGTTTTTCAGGATCTTGACAAAATTTGTTTTTCGAGATTTTTAGATGAAATGCTGATGAAATGATTTTTATTTGTATTTTTATTAATATTCTTTTAATTATTTGTTTTTTTCGTTATTTAAATCAAAATTATGTCAATACATATAATTTGGCCATTAGTTTGGCGATATGTATAATTTGGCAAAATTGGTCGATGGGATAACCAAGTAGTACCAAAAAATCTGACATATCTAAAAATAAATACATTGCAAGTTTCAACAAATGGTCACAAAAATAAATCATGTGAAGAGAAATTGCTAATTTCATCAGAGGATCTTAGGAAAGAAAAACTGAAATTTTGTCAAAGGATAGCAAAGGAACGCAAATTTAATCAAAGGATCGCAGAAAAGACAAATTTCCTCAAAAGATTGTGAAAAACATCAAATTTTCTCAAAGGATCGGGAAAAACGTCAAATTTCTTCAAAAGATCTCTAAAAACGTCGAATTTCCTCAAAGGATCAGAATAAACATCAAATTTTGTCAAAGAATCTTGAAAAAAAGGGAAATTCTGTTAGGGGATTGCAATAAAATGGCAAATTTCAACAAAAGGTTGCAAAAAAACAGAAAATGTCATCAAAAGATCGCTAAAAAACCCAGAAAATTTTGTCAAAAGATCGCGAAAAAAAACATCAAATTTCGTCAAAAGATCGTGAAAAAAGTAACTCAAATTTTGTCTAAAAAATCCCGAAGAAAATGCAAATTTTGTCAAAAGATCTCGAAAAAACCCCACAAAATCTGTTGCAATGTTTCAGAAAATTTTCTGTTGATTTCAAATTTTTTTTTTTTTTTTAACTTGTTGAAAGTTGTTGCGTAAAAGGCAGGAAAAAAAAAATCTCAAAATTCTTTAATTGTTCATTTAAAAAGTTAGCGAAAATCATCAATTGATCGTGAAAAAAACTTGTGCAATTACAGCAAAACATTTTTGATCAGCTAAATATCATTGCAGAACATTGCAAAGTATTCTGCCTTGGGGTTTATGGGTTGTCTATTACTGAACTTTTGATATTTCTGTTATTTAAAATTAAATTTCGATTTATATTTTAAAATGAGAATATAAGAATATTAAAATTTAGATGATAAATTAATATAACATACAGAAAGTTGGAATTAATAACTATTAATAAAAAAATAAAATAAATTCCTTAAGGGTGTTCTTTACTGGCTACCTTATATTGTATTATTTAGAGTTATCAGTGCAACGTTCACAACAGAGCTGAAACCTATCATACATGAACATAGCCGGATGAAATAGTAGGGATGTATGTTGTTTTTTCAACCAAAAGAAAAATGTTCCCACGTCTGCCCGCACCCAAAGCTATGTGGATTTCGAAAAAGGAAAAATGGCAACATGTGAAATAAAAGTAAAGTATTCTAATTTAAAACACTTTAACAAAAAAACACATCATTGTATGTAAGAGCCTTCGATTAATATCAACTATTAACAATGCCAAAACAGCACACTTATTTGTTCGAAAGAATATAATGTAGGGTAGATGTGACAGTAATGAGCCACATCCCAGTTCTTGGTTTATAAAAAGTAATAAATAGTTAAGCTTTTATTATTTGTTCTTAACTCCTCCATGCTTTAAAATCTGGATTAGTTTTTTACACTTTTCATCAAAGCAATTAGGAAGCAGAAAATAAGTTTACTGTTTTTCACTGAAAATCTCAATGAACAGGCTAAGAGCTGACTTTACTTATTTAATCTGCTTTATTTTTTTTATAAAAATTTAATGTTTTTGTTGGGATAGTAATATAAAATTTTTAATTTTATACATTAATGCTCATTTAAAAAATTTTATTAACTATTTTTAAGATTTTAGGAGTGTTGTCCATTACTGGGCTTTTGGTTGTTTTGATGTATTTCTGTTATTTAAAAATAAATTTTTACTTCTATTGAGAAATGTAACTATGGGATTGGTTAAGTATTGCTGAAAGATTAATATAATATGAAAAGACTGAAATATAACAATTATTATTAATAAAAAATTATTTTTTAGAGAAATTCCTTAAGGGGGTCTATTATATTGGCACATCTACCCTAGTACATAATCCCATTACTTTTTTTTTTTTTTTTTTTTTTTTTTGTTACAAAAATGTATTTCCTTAAGAAAAAATGCTATAACAATACTTTGGTTCAATGTACAATCGCGCAGATTAAGTTTTTTACATATTTTTATCATCAAATACATACATACCGCTATCAGTACCGGTAAGGAGCGAAAATCTTTCAATAAAAATAAGGAAAAGAATTTATGCATATATGTACGTATATATGCATCACTCTGCAACTGTACATTTAATTTCCTTTTTTTCCCTCAACTGACAACTTACCTTGATTAGTTTTAAACGTATAAGGAAAAACTTTTGCCCGTAAAAAAATGGACAAAAATAGTTTTAGTTTCAATTCAATGTGTTGTCATGTATTTTTGCTGATAACAAGTCATACGATTAAATCACGGAGGAGAAAGCAGAAGAGTGTCTTCATCCTCTAATCATCTTTGTATCAAACCAAGGAGCTTTGAAATTGAAATTTATTTGCGTTCATAGTCATAAAATCAAGTCAACCGAGTGAGGAGATTATGTCTATGGAGTGATTCTATAAGAGGAGGAAATTTCTATTCCATTGAAATAATTCTTTTTTGTAAACAGGGTCGGGCTGGGTCAGTGTAAAAGGCGCAGACCTCTGATTTTCAGAGGGCGCAAAAATTTTATCGAACTTAAGTCAGTTTTACTACTTCGTGTTGTTATATGTCTGGGCAAAGTTTAACATACTCGCGTAGCACCAAGTAATAATAAGGGTTTAAATTAGATCCCTATTTCTAATTCTAGATAGAAAATTTCGTTGTTTTCTCCGAGCATATTTAAAAGTTTCGTCAAACCTACACAATACTACGCAATTTTTTAAAGTAAATCATGTAATATCTAAAAGCTTCAGCAAGTTACACAGATTACCTTGTTGTAGATGACTGTAGGATTTTTCTTATTTTCTTTTATTGATAGATACTTTGGAGGGAAAAAATTATTATCCCTACCAATTTTCCTGAAAATGACTATATATAAAAAATGTAGGTGCAAATTGATTTAGCATTATGTTTGCTGTTAAATGTTTTTTATAAGTTTTGCTTTAGAGGATTCTTACATATTCAAACAAAACACATCCGTTGATTTTTCAAATGGTAGCATCCACTTTTGCCATTCTATTTAGTTCCTGGCTTGCCAGGAAAGAGATATAATTTACACACGTTTCTTAAATCTTAATACTTTTTAAAACAAAAACAGAATGTGTTACAGTTTATCTTTAAATTTTGGAAAATAAATCGAAGATATTACAATCTTTTGCTAGAAAAAATATACAAGAATTAATAAAGAGAGGACTCCTTTGTTAACGGAATGAAGTCTCCTTAAATTATGGAATAGTAAAAATCTTTATCTCGAATTCAAATTATTTAAATCAGCTGTTTCATGTTCTATCTAAATCATCAATGATTTTAACAATTGTTTTTTGTTCATAATATATTTTTTAATATGACTTTACAAATAGTATTCATAATTAATAAAAAACTGAATAGAAAAAAAGTTTAGGATAAGCTTCAGTGTATTCGGATCTCTGTTATGAATAGGTGCGAATTAATTTTCAGTGTAAATCATAGAACATGCTGCGCTGCTATGTTGCAGTTTTTAAGATTTTCACAATAGTTCTATGAAAAAAAAAATCCACGGATTTTTAATAAAATTTCAGATTTGATTGATTCTTGACATAATGTTGATAAGGTTTTGGTGTGAATCTCCCAACAAGTGGAGTTTCTATGCTACATTTTGCCGGATTTACACGGTTTTAAGGCTGTTCTTAAATTCAAAAGTGCAACTATGACAAACGTTTTATTCTTTTTTGTTTGGAAAATGGCAGCTATCTTCATTCAAAAATTATATTCAAAACGCTTTCCATTTTTTCGTAAATGTGAAAGCTCTTTCAGATAATACTGTCAAAGTTAATGTTTTGAGCAGAATTTCTGGCCGAAAGGCCAAAAATCACTCAGAGAAGAGAAAACAGGTTGTTTCGCGACCCAAAATAGCTTATCACTCGATAAATAATTCATTTATCGAAAAATACTGAACCGTCTTTCGATTCCAAATCGCTTCCATAGTTAGCCTTGCCAATATTAATCCTATACCTTTAAAAATTAATAAGTAAATGTGTCAGAAAATTTCTCGCTTGTTGAGCAGTGGGCTTAAGAACCGCATTAATGATACTCATATCTTAAGACCTAATGCACAGAATTGCATCAAACTTCATATTCTGTTCGTCTTTGATGTAAATTTGTACTGATAAGGTTTTCGTCTTAATTATTCAACAGGTGGCATTACTATACTGCATTTTTGACGATTATCGCGATAGCTCTATCTCAAAGACAAATGCACGAAATTTATTAAACTTCATATTTTGTTTCACTTTCATATAAATAGAGCTTTATTAGGTTTGGATGTGTGCAGCGCAATAAGTGTCGATTTTAGAGTCTGAGTGCCGGATCTTGGTTGCAGACATCTAACAGGTAGGTGCCGAACTTCAATTATTTGTTTGAAAAGTGTTATGCTTATATGTCCTTGTAAAATGCATTCAATGAATTTTATATCGTTAAACCGTTTTGATGATGATGAACATAGATTGTTCTTTAGTTTTGACACTACAATAGTAGGCCTGCTACAGGCAACAATTTTTAATTCTGACTAGCACCACATTCTCAAAAGAAAAATTCTTAACACACACTTTGACAACTTTTGCGAGAGAAATAAACTTTAAAATTTTTCTATTTGAAAAAATTCCGAGAGTTTGAAAAAAAATCTACTGGAAGGGAGCACTTTAATGGCGATGTCTGTGCTACAGTTTTGCAAATAAATTGGCAAAAACTGTATAAATTTATACATAGAATAGGAACAAATTTTTTGTGCATGTTTTCGGCTATAGACAGCCGGTCTTCCTTGAATTTGGAAATCTTTCTGCTGGAAAGAGGCGTTGGTGATAACAATTTTTGTATAATTTTCTCGAGTTTTCGTAGTTTTATGTCCATTGGCAGCTCATGCAGGATGGGAACTCGTGTCCTGTTAAGCGGGCTATTCGCAAACAGCTGAGGACAACTGAGTAAGGAAAACTACTGATTTTAATAAACTAGTAGTCTGTGCCCGCTACGCTGGTCGGTTTCTCTAAAGAAATCTTAAATCAAACGAAGTACATCTAGTAAAAATTTAAAAATATATATCTAATCAAACATCCATAATTGTTGTCTTATTCGTATAATGTTACATATCCTGCTCACTGTCGAAGTTGACAACATAATAGAACATAATAGACAAAGTAGCTCTAAAATGTCTGAAGTACCTAAGTTTAACTAATTTTTTAGTAGGTATGTTATCTTGAATTTTCCGCTTCTATCTAAAAATGAGATATGCGAAATATCTCAGAAGCGCTGGAAGTGCATATTTTGAAATAATGGTCAGCGGGATTTCTGATGATATATCACATGAAGGCTGAGACCAAATTAAAAAAATTGCATCCCCCCCCCCCCAGAGTTCCAAATATCACGTCTTTCCGGTGTAAACCTATCTTTGAATTTTTCAAATATTATAACTAATACTTATCAGAGGGCCCCTTAAAAAAAAAAAAAAAAAAAAAAAAAAAAAAAAAAATCCGAAATGTAATAATAAAACGCTACAATTTGGGGGGAATTGTTTTGTGGCAAGAAAAGTATTAATTTTATTCGTAATTTTTAAGGTAATTTTAGAACTTCCCTTATAATTATTTCGAGGTGCAAAACCAGGAATGTAGTGGGTGGTATACACGGGTATACGCCGTGTACCCTTTAGATCTTTTTTTTTAAAGATCCGTATATCCTCTGTTTCTCAAATAAACCATTAGCGGGTAGCTATGAACATCCATGAGGTCAGCGTTAGAGGTCTGCACGGGCCGTGGCCCGTACCCGGCCCGGCGGAATCGTTTCGAATTTTGTAACGGGCCCGGGCCGGCAGATTTAGAATAGTTTTTTCAACGGGCCGAGCCGGGCCGACAAACAACATAAACGGGCTGGGCCGGCAAAAAAAATTGAACGGGCTTTACGGGCGGGGCCGATAAAAAATTTTTCGGGCCTGCAATATTTAAGCAGATACAATAAAATATGAGCTATTTTCAACGAAATGGTTTTAACGAGAATAAGTATAAATGTGCGTCACGAGCCATACTAGTTTGACAGCATTAGTATAAAAATGTACAGTGTAGAGATCGGCATCGGACAGTTACATTGTGTGTAACCCGTGTTAGTATTTTTTTTAGCTGACTCGTGTCGGGCCGAGATCAAGCTTGCATTATTTTTCTACTTGTAGTCTAACCGGACCGGAACTAGACTTAATTGTTCTCAAGATCTGTAGGACGGACAACATGATTTGTAAAATTATTAACAGCGATAAAGAACTTATGTTAGCTTAATCTTTGGATATATACTTCTTGATGGTTTTTTAATTAATTTCTCAATAATGCGAAAGTTTGACACGTTTTCTGATTAATTTTAAATTGTAAAAGTATAAAAGTGATAAGCCTGACTATTAAAGGGATTTGGAATCGAATAGAGTTTTTCATTTTTGGTAAATAAAATACTTGTGTAACCTTGTTGAGATATATAATAGTTTATCAAATGATTGCAGGTTTTTCTCCCTTTCCATGCTATCACTTCCGGAAATTCTATTCAAAACGCTAACTATGACAGTATTTTATTTACATGCAGTATTCTTAAATTGCTTGTATCAAAAAATGGATAACCCCATTCCATTATATAGTTTCTGAATAAAGATACCTGCTAAACTTATGCGTTTCTGAGTAAAAAATGAATTTAAAAACATATCAGAAAGGAGCTTCTTTGAATTTAAGGATGAATTTGGATTTAAAATCTTTAATAAAATGATATAGAAATATTTTTATAAATCTCCTTTTATTAAACAGCTTCAAAAGTTACGATGTTTTTAACTTTCTTTCTTTTTTCTTTTATTCTAAGCCATATTAATTTTTTAATGAATCTTTATTCCAATGTTGAAAACCTAAATATCTAAGTAATCATTAATGCTGTTAATGTGTATTTCCAGTAAAATATACTGTAAAATCATTCCATAGATATGTATGCAGTATTCTTTTAAGGAATTTTAATTATATGATAAAAATCTGAATTTTTTAGAAATCGCAGAAATTGTAACGGGCCGGGTCGGGCCTAAAATATAAAAATTTAAACGGGCCGGGTCGGTCCTGGGCCTGGAAATTCCGGCCCGTGCAGACCTCTAGTCAGCGTATATCCTCTGCATTTACCATATATTCTCTGCTTCTTTTACGACTACAACACTGCGTAGAATACTAACATATTTTCTAAAAAAATATCTTTTTATGTAAGTATCATACAGCACGATAGTGCTGTATAGTAGAGTTCAGTCGCATCTCTAAGGTTAAAGTCCAAAGTTTATCTCTTAATAACGTTGGACCCAATCATCGGATCGCGACGAAATTGAAAAGGCGAAGTGTCTTACTCTAGACCTCAAAGTTTACAAAAAATCCTCCAGATTCACCGATTAATTATAGAGATCCAGAATCCCTGTTTTGTCATTTTTTTCTCGTGAAACAAGAAAAAAAAAGACAGACAATTCAATTATAACCCGAACCAGGAAATATTCAGCGACGTGTAATAGCTTGTTCGAAGGCTTTTAATTTTGGTACGCGCCTTTCGAAAGTCCTGTCAAAAAATGTCTAATATTAAGGAAATGGCACTCATTTAAAATTTATATAACGCTATACCTTCCATAATTTAACATTATAGAACTCTCTCCTTTTTAATTGTTAATTCAATTACTTCTTTTGAGTTGTCACCAACTAAAAAACAGTTCAATAATTTAAACAAATAAGAAAAATCATGCGTTAAGCATAGATTATGAAGCACTTTCCAACACTTCTTGAAATCTTTAACAAAATTTCGTTATCTAGGGAAATAACGTATTATTGTCCATATCCAAATACATATTCCAATACTTTTGAAAAGCCCTTTAATTGATCAGACGGTTAATATATGGACTATATAATGGTAAAATATAGTTTAGCAAGAAAACGCCTAACCGGTTGAAATTTTTCTCTCAGCAATTTATACTAATAGATGGAAACCTATTTAAATACTTTTGTTTAGCCCTGTAAAACACATACTACCTTTAATACACGAAAGTATTTTGCTAAAGTTTAATTTAAAAATAAATTCTCTTTAAACTAGTTAAATCAAATTTCCAGAAATTATCATCCAAAGGCGACCATGTATCCAGTTCGTTGCGTGACCTTGTATATCATTTTATCTATATTCTACAAATATTTCTTAGTAAACTAAATGAAGTTCATCGTAAAAAGGCATAACATATATAAACTTAGTCGTTGGGGGCCGTCGTAATACTTACCCATCATATATATGCATATATAATATATGAAAATAAAACATTTGTAAACTATTTATGAAGTGCATTGCAATTCCAAAACAAAATTTAAACGTGTATTTAAATATTTTTATTATGCATAGTAATGCTCTATTAAATAGTTGCTGATGAATCTATTTCGACAAATTATACAAAGGATCCGACTTAGACAGTGGGGGGCCCTAGGGCAAACATTATTAGTGGGGCCCCCTTCTATCTTAAAATTGTTTGTGAATTATACTCAAGTGACTAAAATTAAAATTCAAACCTATTGTATGTATGCATAAATTTCGTACCAAGTACTGACTTCAGTATTCATATTTCACATCTTTATACATAATAACAGAATATAGATAATTTTAACTATTAATTTTTTTATGATGTAACTATTACTTTAAGGGACGTGGGGCACGGGAACAAAGGAGGTAGGAGAAATAAAAAAGAATATTGCCCAGTTATACTGTTGGCATTGAGCTCACAGGCTACGCATACTAATTGTACATTACAGCCTTATATTTTCAAGGGTTAATTCCGTTGGAAAAAAAAATTAAGAAAGGGAAACAGTTCTCTCTTTTCCTCTTTTATATACTTAATCATTAAAACTCCTAAACTATCAAGAATATGCTTTATCATATAAAAAATCTATATCCAAAATTCAGAGCAAATCGGATAATTCTTAATAAAAACCCATTTAACATTTATATAATTTAAGAGGAGCTATCCCCCTTTTTTATACTTAACCATTAAACTTCCAAAACTATTCAGAGATTTGAACGAAATCTGACAATTTTGCTTGAAAAACCCTTTTATATCAATTAAGGGGAGGGGATTAGAATCCCCGTTCCCCCTGTTTATACTTATTAAATGAACACCTAATAATAGTCACGAAATTGCCTCATCAAAATGATCCTATATCTAAATTTTGAACGAAAACTGTTAATTCTGCATGAAAATCCCGTTTATATCAATTAAGGGGAGGGGCATGAGCCCCCGTTCCCCCTGTTTATACTTATTCAATGAACACCTAATAACAGCCACGGTATCGCCTCATCAGAATGATCCTATATCTAAATTTTGAACGAAAACTGTTAATTCTGCATGAAAATCCCGTTTATATCAATTAAGGGGAGGGGCATGAGCCCCCCGTTCCCCCTCTTATACATTTCGAATGAACACCAAAAACTAATCAGGGAAGCGCCTTATCAGGATATACCTATATACAGGGGTATATTAGGCTCTAGGTATATTTACTCTCAGGCTATGATAGCCTGTGAGCTAAAAAAGACCTCTTAAAATAAAATAAAAAAGAATTTTGGTAATATTTTGCTATTTTATATCATTTGGCCCTCTTTTAACAAGAAACTTTTCTCTCTTTGGGAGGCCCCTCTCAAGCAGGGGGGCCCGGGGCAATTGTCCCGCATGCCCCTGCTTTAGTCAGGCCCTGTATACAACTCGCCAAACAACTCAAGTAGTACCGACTCGCGAAAAAGAAACATCCTTATAACTCCAAAAATAGCAAATCTTATTAACTAACAGTTTGCTGCGTCGGATTAAGCGTCTCATTTCCAATTAAAATATATCTTTGAATTGAAATTTTTTTAATTGAAATACAGGGTTATGAAAAATCGAAGAATGTGGGAAACAGGATTACAGATATCTCGGCAACAAATAATCCGATTGACTTCGTTTTTTATGCAAAATTTGTGTTATTTTATTGCCTTTTACGATCACTCCTTAAAATAATAAATTTCGAAAATTTTTACATACCTTTCATCAGAACGAATTTTTCGTGAGTCCGAAAAAATAGTTTCGGATAATCGAGGTTACTGATATTAAATAGGCTTCGTCCCATTCTTACAAACTAAATACATACAAAATTTCAAGTGTCTATCTCAATTTGTTTGGGAGATAGGGTGTTTACAGACACACAGACAGACGGACGGCAAATTTTTTTTTTCTAAAAATATGGTTTTCGAAATCTCCAGTATCTAAAACGCGTAAATCCATCAAATTTTTTTTCGATTTTCAAAACGATTGCAAGACTTGCCTTATACTACGTATGATGGGTAAGTAAAACAACCTTAAAGTAAATTACACTCATATTCAGTAACCTTTCCGAGATCTTTTGTGTAACCCTGTATATCTAAATTGTGTAACAATTAGTATACATAATAACCATATAATATGCAGTCCTCTAGTGAAACGTAAAAGCTTATATCATAATTAAAAATGCATTTCATCCATCTAACAGCCATCTTCCATAATATACAGGACTTCGGATAGAATATACTATTTGAAATCTTTTGTGTATCTACTTTGCATATCTAAATTGTGTAACAATTAGTATATATATAAACCATATAATATGCACACATCTTTAAAAAAACATTTAATTCATCTGACAGCCATTTCCATAATATACAGGACTTCGGATAGAATATACTATTTGAAATCGTTTGTGTATCACTGTAAATGCTATGCACTATGTATTATGCATGAAATAACTCAAATCAATCCTCAGCAACGTATATCAATTTGATTATACATGAAATCGTTTACCATAGTTAAAATATGTTGCAAACAATTCCCCCCTTTATTATTATGTATTGAAATTCTTTTGTGTGGCCCTGTAAATGAATAATAACTATTCCTTTCGCGGCATACTTTGCAAAATGCATATTTTAATGTTCTTTGTCGATGCATATAAATTTGAAGATGCTTGACAGGATGTAACATCTTTAAATATTATTTGAAACGATTTTTCTCCGTAGGCCGTAATGTAATGGAAAACTTTTGACTGTCCCTGTAAATAAACTAATCATGGCAGAAACTTAATTTTTAATAGGGTTCGTGCTCAGGTAAATGTCATTAAAGTGTAAAAATTTCATGACAATCCCAGTATATTTACGAGAGTTAGAGCGCGGCCAGACAAACCGAATGCATAAGCACTTTTCAACTTTGTTGGAAAGTGCTAAAAAGAAATGATAACGTGTGTTCTTTTTTTTTAGATCAATAAAAATTACGATTCTTCTGATAGATTTTTGAATATTTGAAATTGACGTCATTAGTAACAGAAAATACATATTTTTCATAAACATATATATAAACTATAACTAAATATGTGTTAAAACAACATCGCACCTTTATTTGAGTGTTTTGGACGTCAAAACAGTTACTACAGTACAGATATTTCGATCAAGATAATTTAGAAAAAAAATTCTTCTATATTTATAAAAATAACGATTTGAAAATGAAGCTATAAAAATCTGTGTAGATGCCTATTGTCATAAGAAAATCTGCGTAGATACCAACAAACCACAGTGGGACTACCATCTGGGAAGGTGGTGGTTCTGTAATTAAATGTTGCGAAGTTTTTCGCCAACTTAGCGATATATCGCTAAATCTGGCGCACAAAATTACTCGCCAAAATTGCAGTCAACTTGGCGTTATATCCGATATTTCGCCAAACTAATATGTCTAAAAATTAAACTAATGTTAATAATAGTTTAGATCTGTTAGGTGAAGGTAATTGATATAGTTCCTGAAAGGATCTGCAAAAGATATGAAATCATAGAAAAAACTGGTGAAACCAAAGAGAAAAGTAGAACTCGATCAAAAAAAAAAAAAAAAAAAAAACAAGTTGAATGTAGATACTGCCATTGCAGAATTCAGTTTCGCCTCCGATTAGAAAAAAAAAAAAAAAAAAAAAAAAAAAAAAAATCGATAGAGGTTTTTTAGAAGGGCGACCCCGTTTAGAATGCAATGAACTAACTTCATTTTTCTTGTGTTTATCAATATAATAGCAAATAGAACGGCGTGAAATACCCAGTTGATTAGCAATTTCTCTCTGAGATTTTGGAATTGCGGAATAATAAAGAGATACAATTTGACGTGCTACTTCTTCAATGACTAGATTCATCAAAAACAGATTTTTTCTTTAGTTTAAACGCTTTTTTATAGACTCTGGGAAAAAGGAAATGCATTTTAACAATAAAACGAGTGGAATCCCGTCGAATTCCACGGATGAAATGTTTAAAAGACCCGATCGATTTGGCTTAAAAAAAAAAGGCAAAAGTAATTACATTATTGAATCAATATGTAATCAATATGTATAATAAATATATTTCCAAACTTAATGTCAAGTTTTCCAGTTACAATTTTGCATGCAAATATTTGCACATCTTCAGTTAAAATTGTAATCTGAGTGCCGGCGAGATCCAGAAATTTTATTTTATATGCACTACAAAAAAATAAATTTATTAAAAAAAAAAAAATACTAATCTCATTTTTACTATGACATTATTTTCACTAACTGAAGTCATCTGAAAGTAAAATCTCAATCTCAGTGTCCATAATGAAAAGAAATATTGAAATGTAATATCGTTATGAGTAAAAATGCCATGTTTTAAATATTGACGTCATTTTCTCTTCAAATGTTTTTTAAAAGTTACTGTTATTAGTAATATTAAAAAGGCGTCCGTAATAATTTTGTAAATTCATTCTATCTGTTTGCTGAATGCCATCATTTTCCTCATTTGAAATATTTCTTATTTTGCTTTAGACATTAATTTTTATCATAAATTATTTTCTGTACTTTATTTACATTATTAATATTATTTCTCAGTAAATATATCTTTTTTTACCTCAATTAGTGCATAATTATATGAAATCATTTTATTGTGGTTAAATTTTACGAAAACAATTAACTTTTTTCTTTTAAATGCGAGGACATGTTCACTGATGAAATAAAGTTTCTGATTTGTGGAAAGTAATAATGGAAAATAAATTTTTACTATCGAGAGAAAAGCTAAACTTAGTTGCCACCATTTTGAAGAAATATCGTAAAAAAGCATTTAAAATTAAAAATAAAATATAAAAATGGAAATAAATTAAAAAATAACTAAAATGGGCACAACTACAAATAAATAGCTTTCATTTAAAAAAATAATTATCAAAATCGGTTCAGTAGAAAATACAGGGCTGATGACACGACATTTTTAGCTTGTCTGAAAGTAATAGCATCGGAGGCTAAAAAAAACGTACAGTTAAAATTGGGTAATATTTTCAATCTAAAAATGTGCATAGAAAAGAAATGGAATTAAATGATCTGTAAAACTCATGAAATAACCTAAATTTTTGTTAATTTTTGTTAAATTTTTGTTAGTTTGAAAGTTATTATAATTTATTATCT
The DNA here is from genome assembly GCA_964019185.1 of Maratus speculifer. Classification (NCBI taxonomy): domain Eukaryota; kingdom Metazoa; phylum Arthropoda; class Arachnida; order Araneae; family Salticidae; genus Maratus; species Maratus speculifer. The sequence continues at coordinate 158,592,043 of OZ025294.1, read as the reverse complement.
TATTATTTACATAGTTTACTTATTAATCATAATTTATAGTTTATTTTTATTATAATTTGTATTTTTATCATTTATTGTTTTTTTAAATAGATTATTTACCTTTTTAGGTGCGTTCGTAATTATGTAAATACGTAACACCTATAGTTGTCGTTCAGTCCGTCCGTCTGTCCGTCCGTCCGCATATAATAACGCAAAAACTACCTAACCGAATCGTTTGAAATTTAAAATGTAAATTTATTACATAATTGTGTCGACTCACTTCAGATTTTATAAAAATCGGATGCATAGATGAATTACAGGGACAATTAAAAGTATTCCGTTACATTACGGTCAGTGGGGGGAAATGTTTCAAATGCATTTTAATCGTTTGGAATTTAAAATATATAATTACTGCATAATTTTGTCGAGTCATTTCAAACTTTATGAAAAACGGATGCATAGATCAATTACAGGGACAATCAAAAGTATTCCGTTACATTATGGTCAACGAAGAAAAACGTTTAAAATGCATTTTAATGGGGTTACACTCATCCGGACATAATAAAATTGATATGCATCTACCAAGTACATATTATAATAAACATTTTACACAATCTGTGGTGCAAACAACATTTGCTATTGATTTACAAGGCCACAGAAAAGTATTCCATTACATCAGGGCTGTCCAACGCGGCGCCCGCGGGCGCCATGGCGCCCTTTGCAGGTTTTCTTGGCGCCCTTTTGAAGATTTCCTGTTAGATGACTTTTATTTATTATTATTTTTTTTAAATACAGCTTTCTTGTAAAGGATTCTTTATTCCAAATCCATGATATTTTCATGAAAGATGTTTTAAAAATCTCTACAAGTGCATTTCAAGCATCATTAATTATAATGTACGCAACATAACAAAAGAAAAACACCAGCACATAAATAGCCTTTTTTTTTTTACCTATTCATTTGTTGTTGCATTTCTTTACTAATTTATAGTCATACTTTATAAATCTTTTTAAGGAAATTATTCTGATAGGAATTAATAAATGTCGATAATAACTCTTTTAATACATTAAGAAGTAAAATATAGAATCTTTCTCCTTCGAGCATGAAAGTTCAGCATTTTTGGTATTGTTATTATTGACGTTATTTCACTGACCATTTGGCTAATTTATAAAATAGGATAAAGGCTATCTTTTTCTTCCTTAGATCTTTAGGTAGTTTTGTTTTTTAAAAATATATAAAATCATGCAGAAGGATTTCCATCAATGAAAACTCTCTCAAGCTCTCTCTTTGGAACCACCCATGATTTATTTCTGTAATTTTTATAATGACGAATTTGCACCTCCAAAAATAATTTTAGTTATAGCAGAGTACTCGCTTCCTCAGAACACTTAACAATATCACTGACTGCTATTTGATTTTAATAATAGATGATATTTCATTTTCTGACTCCTTCCCATTAAAAAATGTTTGAGATAACTCCTCGAAGAAAAATGTTTTATTCGAAATTTATTATGATTTAGTGTTATTTATTAATTTATCTTATTATTATTATTATTATTATTATTATTATTATTTACATGGTGCTTTAGATCTATAGGGGCATTATGTTTCATTTATATCTATATATTGCTACCATCTTTTTAAAAGATGATTTTCTTGCATGTTTTGAGCCATATTAATAATGGCGCCCTTCAATTCTTGCCAAAAGCTGAGATGCGCCCCAGCTTAGTAAAAGGTTGGACAGGCCTGCATTACATAATGGTATAGGGAGAACATTGTTTGATGCGCGTTTTAATTGTAATTTACTATTTAACATTTTATGAGATTGATATACGTTGCTGAAGAATACTACAAATTATTTCCTGTATAAAAGAAAGCAGATTGTATTTACAGGGACACACAAAAGATTTTGGCTACTATACTGTATCCGAAATACGGTGTAATATTACATCAAAATCTGAATAATTTTAGGTGCGTCCGTAATTATATAAATAGCTAGCAGCTATATTCGTCGTTCAGTCAATCAATCCATCTGTATGGCCGCATATAACAAATCAAAAGCAGCCCAACCAAATCGCACGATGTTTAAAATATAATTTTAGCGTAATTTTGTCGAGTCATTTTAAATTTTATGGAAATCGGATGTATAGTTTAATTAGAGGGATTATCAAAAGTACTCTATTACATTACGATGAATAGGAAAAAATTGTTTCAAGTACATTTCACATTTTATGAATACGATATATGTTACTGAGGTGTAATAAAAGTTACTTCCTGTATATTTACAGGAACACAAAAAAGATTTTGACCATTATACTATTTGGGAAATACTGTTTGCTATAACAGCAAGATCTGAATATTTTTAAAACTTCGTTATCGTACAAACGCACCTCATTTGGTACTCTTTACGTGCAATTTCCAACTTGTTTTATTTCAATTTTATACTGGTTATCATTTTTAGGTGCGTTCGTAATCATGTAAATACGTAGCATCTATAGTTGTCATTCAGTCCGTCCGTCTGTCTGTCCGTCTGTCCGCATATAACAACGTAAAAACTACCCAACCGAATCTTTTGAAATTTAAAATATGTAATTATTACATAATTTTGTCGAGTCATTTCAAATTTTATGAGAATCGGATGGATAGATCAATTACAGGGACGATCAAAAGTATTCCGTTACATTACGGTCAATGAAGAAAAATGTTTCAAATGCATTTTAATCGTTTGAAATTTAAAATACATACTTATTGCATAATTTTGTCAAGTCATTTCAAATTTTTTGAAAATAGGATGCATAGATCAAATACAGGGACAATCAAAAGTACTCCGTTACATTACAGTGAATGGGAAAAAGTTTCAAATGCATTTTAAGTGTATTACACTCATTCGAACATATTAATATTGATATGCATCAAAAAGTACATATTATAATACATAATATGCATAATCTGTGGTGCAAAGAACATTTGTTATTGATTTACTAGACCACACAAAAGTATTCCATTACATAATGAGTAAAGGGAGAACATTGTTTGGTGCGCATGTTAACTGTAATTAACTATTTACAATTTTATGAGATTGATATATGAGAGTGATATTTTAAAAACTGCATTATCGTACGAACGCACCTCATTTGCTACTCTTCACGTCCGATTTCCAACTTGTTTTTAAAATCTTATGTAATTATTAACATTGCATCACTTATCTGAATGTAATAGGCAATTGTTAACCATTTTTGGCGATTTCTCTCACTTGGGGTCCGGATAATACTACATCAGTATGTTTTAAAACAAACAAATGTTTTAAAATAATATTAGAAACTGAATATAATCCCGATGATATTTATGAAATAAGCCTTTTTCGAATACGAGAAAATGATCCATCTCAACTTCAAATTTTTCTATTTCGTTTTCTTTTTTCTTTTCTTTGATAGGTTTAAGCATTTTCTTATATTTAATCTTAAGTAATACAGTATCATGCAATACTTACCGCCAATACTATTGCTTATGGATCATCAATACTACTTATGATAATCCTAGAGGGCGCCAACGGATTCCCTTCTATAATAAATCGGGTCACAGATGTCATATATACGCACTGTGATGCTAAGTCCTGCCAAAATGGCGTTATTTTGCTTTATTTGGTAACCTAGCTTAATAAAGTGTTTATTTATTTATATTTTCTTTTTTTTAATTATGTAAATTATTTGGTTCTATAGTTATTAATTAAACTATCGTTCATTTATTATTATTTTCTTTTCAAAATAATAAAACATAATATTAAAATATACGTTAATTGGTGTTCAAAAACAAAGTTTTCGGCAAATTGGCGTTAGAAAACAAATCGCGCCAAATCCAGAGCGTATATGACATATGTACCTACATCGGACATGAGATAAAAGGCTATTTAAATATTGGATACGAAAAAATTTGTCTCTAACTGTTTAAAACAAATTGGAGATTGTGATAGTATATTAGACATCGTTAGAATTGGATATCATGGCGGCACACGATGGCACAAAATTAACACCAATTTTAAATCGATGAAAATTTTCTTTTAAAGTTACTAAATCGTCGTTAAAATAACTCATGTTTGCCGCCAACTATTTAATTGGACAACAATTGTTGAAAAATGATAATTTTAATTTTTATAAAACCCAGAAAGTTCTGAGATATGCTTGACGCGTAATCGCATTCATATAAAAATGTTTATTTTTATTTGTGATAATCGGCATTATACGTCGGCCGTATGCGAAGATACTTTTATTAATATGTTTTTTATGTACTCGCATTGTTCACATTTTCAGCAATAGCTTTATCACAAGAGCTAACGCGACGATTTTCATAAAACTTTAGATTTAGTTAGTCCTTAATATATTTTGGTGCTGATTACCATTTGGCGCAAATTGCTCGAGAGGTGGCGCTGCTATTCTGCAATGCTCATGATTATCGCTCTATCTCAAGAATTAATGTGTGAAATTTCAGCAAACTTCAGTTTCAATTAGTCCCTGATATAGATTAAAGTTATTTAGTTTTTGGTGTAAATCACCTTATAGGGGGTGCTGCTATGCTGCATTTTCACGATTTCGCAATTGCTGTATCGTTGCACGGATTTTTTTTTTTTTTATCAAACTTCAGATTCAGTTAGTACCTGATAAAAATTGATCCGGATTTAATTTTTGGTGTATACCACTCAACAGTTAGCGCTGTTATGCAGTTTTTTTTTTAGATTTCAGCAATAGCTCTATCTCAGAAATTAATTTACGAATCTTCATCAAATTCAAATTCAGTTAGAAGTTGGCATAAGTTGTTCCTAACTAGATTTTGCTGTAAATCACTTAACCGAAGGCGCCGCTATGCTGCATTTTTTAGGAAGTATTAACATGTATGATATAGAAGAAATTTTGGGGATTTCACAGTCTGACTATTTTTCAGTTGCTTAGAGAAAATAGAATAAAAAATAGATAATAAATTAATATTTTTCTTTTGCTTTTCATCAGAAATGGAGTACTTCACTCACCACCATTATGGATACGGCATGAAAAATTACAGATGAATCATTATCTCAACAATTAATTGAGATGCAGTTTTCAAACAAATTGTATTTAAACTATTTTCCCCATATTTTAAAGCTTGATAGAAAGCTCTAGAAAATTAATTTAACTAAAAAATGCATAATTTTTTTATTTTTTTTAAATTATTATTTAAGAAAAGAAGTGGGAAATAAAAAATGAACCTGAACCTTTTTAAAGTTTTTTAGGATTTCTAAATTGATATCTAACCAGTGTTGAATTCAGACACTTTTCTCCGAGAGGGACTTCTGTGGCTCCGGGGGGGGGGGGCATTTTAGAGTTCCGGGGGGATTGCACTTTTTAACCATGGAAAGCACAAAATCTCAAATTTTCCGGAGGGGAAAACACAAAAAACATATTATTACATTTCATTGCTCCGGGGGGAATTTGTTTTCTTCGGGTCACCCCCTGGATTCAACACTGATCTCAACATATACACACAGTCGTAAATTATTCATAAAAGTGATATTTTAATATTACAGTTCCCATTTTTCATTTATAATATTTTAGTTTGTACTTTTAAGTTTTTAAAATGTTTCATTTTTGCAATTTCACAGCGCTTTGGCATATTTTGACGAGCATTTGTTGGCGCTTAATTTAGTCTATTGTTTTGTTTTTCAGCTCATAAGAGTTAAAGAGAATTTTAAACGATTTATCAAATTCGACGGGATAATTCGAAAATACCTGAAAAGTAATGTATTAATTATTAATTAATTTCTGGAAATTCTAAAATTTTGTACTGTCATCGAAAACACACCACTGTATTTAAATTTTACAGTTCTGGCAGATTGGGATATCGATATAGCTTTACATACAAAAGCCATGCTACATTAAATAAAAGAGTATTTATATACTACCGAGCAAGGTCTACCTGGTACTGTTTTTTATAATAAGACAGATAGACAGATGGCTATCCTGACAGATTTGCTGTCTATACGGCTTTAATGTAGAAAGTGTTCAACATTTGTTTCGATATACCATATTTTAGATTTCCAATTTTAAAGTAGGAAGTAGTATAATAACGTTTAAAAAAAACGTGATTGCAAAAAGTACTAAAAAGAAAAAAAAGTTCAAAGAAAAATAAGATATTTCGCAAAAAATGTAAATAAATAGGCTAAGTATTTCGCAGCCTGGAGTTAAAATATATTAGAAAATCGTCTAACCCTAATTCAACGAAGCATAACTTTGGGAGCAGTGATCCATCAAACGGATCGAATGAACTTCTAACTGCTTCTAAAACGTATTTCAGCGCAAGATTCGAAACATGTAATAGAATGTGTCTAGTCTTGAGAAAGAGGAAGAACTATGGGAATGTGCGTGTGAAATTTTGGCCATTTGGTGCTTGGGGCTATTTTCAAGCGTATGACTTTTTGGGACATCTCGTTCTACTGACGGGGTAATTTAAATTTCGCTTTTCTGTGCAAAAACACTTTCACTTATCGTATTTGTAAAGGCAATTAACTGATCTCAAGATGATACATATTAAGATGACATTTTTTTTTCTTTTCAAATCTCGCATTTCAGAATTATCGCAAAGTAAAAATCAATTGCTTGCTCATAATGCGCATTTTCCTCAGTGGTAAATTTAAACCAGCCTTCAAGAAATGCGACGTTATTTTAAAAGAACGAGAAATCATGCGTACGGCAAGGATTATAAAATACTTTCAAACGAATTAAGAACACTATAACAAAACTTCACAATTTAGAAGGTGAAAGATGATTTTTAAATAAACAAGGAATGACAAGGAATCACCACCCCGGGAACTCAGCCTTCGCTTTAGAGTATAAGTGCAATCTCAGGGGTAAAACTCATACCCATTGCTCTCTTTGACATGCACTAACAATACGATCGAACATACTTTGCTAGTGGTTACAGTATGATATACTAGTTAATTATTTATATAGACCTTTTGCAACCAAATTGACACTTTTACTATTGAAAGAGATTTAAGACAATATTGAAATTAATTTATGTTCAATGCATAGATGAGAACATTAAGTTATTAATATACAATCAAACATTGGTTTGGTGAATGCATGATGCATTTGAAAACCCAATTTCTGCAAATTTACCACAAATAGTCGGAAAAATATACGATATCTTGTGTATTCCTGTGTATGATCTATAGATATATACGTATGCTACATAGTAGGTATGCTCAGTTATAATAGACTGCTTATCATTCACTAGGAAGTTCTGCGGGCATACTCAGAAAATTGTAAAAGAATCAGAGAGAATCAATCCCTTCTTCCGTGGATATATATGTTTATAAAAAAAATTTCGTCGAAACCCTTTAGAACGTTTGTAACAGAAAATATGAACATTTCGTTTATTTGGCGATTTATCATCGGTTGACGACGAAATAAAATTTCAAAAAATACTTTTTATGTCAAATACTTTTTAAGGTACCGAATAACGCTTCATGCTGAACTTGTTTTTTAAAAAATATATTTGAATAACCTCAGTTTTGTCAGTTTTAGTTTGTTTTAACCTTTATTTTATCATATATTTATATATATAGTGAAAGTTAAATATGAAATTTTATGAATTTAAGAAAAATAATTAAAATCGTTTTCAATCTCAAAATTAAGTCCAATTGAGCACTGTCGATTCAACTTTGTTGCTATGGAAACAAAAGCTTTCCCGATATTGAAATGTATTGGAAATACAGAATTCTTCATCTGGTCTTTATTTTGGAATACGTTTAAATACATGGAATCATTTTTATATATGAAATTATTTTTACAATGATAAAATTAATTAACTGCAGAAACAAACAACATAAATATGTAATAGAAAAAGAAAATATATGTATTAAACTCCTTCATTGTTTAAGTTTAAATTCATTAAATGCTATTTACAGGCATTGTAAAAATCTATTGATAAACAATTTTCAGTTACATTAAAATCATTTCCTTTTGCAAGGAAATGTGCTGCTCACCAAATCGAGTGACTCTTTTGTCGTTTCACACGAAATATTCAAAAGTATTTTACATTTTTACAGATTTTCTTCTGTCATTCCACAGGTAAATTCGACTGATCTAATTATATACATAAGTAGTTTAATTAGTATTTTTATTAGTACTTCTATCTTCAATAGAAGAAAGTATTGTAATAGAATTTTTTTTTTCGACTTTCGGTTTTCGGCGGCTTTACACGTTTTAGGGGTCAGAGATTCCAAAAAACATGTTTTTACAAAATGTCTGTTTGTCCGTGTGTGTGTGTGTGTGTGTGTGTGTGTGTGTGTGTGTGTGTGTGTGTGTGTGTGTGTGTTTGTGTGTGTCGCCATTCTATCATCAAAAAGTGTATGAAGTTATGCATAGAATTGAACCAAATTTTTTGTGAATGTTTCTGGCTGTGGCAAGCAGGTCCTGCTTCAGTTTTGAATTATTCCGCCAGAAGGGGGCGCTACAATCGCAATTTTTGTGCCATTTTCAATATCGTACCGACTAAAAGTATATGAAGTTGTGCATCGATGTGAAACAAATTTTTTCTGTAAGTGTATGACTATGGATAGTTCGTCCTCCCTCAATTTGAAAAAAAATCCGTCCGAAAGAGGGGCTGCAATCGCGATTTTTGTGCCATTTTCAATATTGTACCGACCAAAAGTATATGAAGTTATGCATCGAATTTAACCAATTTTTTTCTGTAAGTGTATGACTATGGCTAATAGGTCCTCCCTAAAGTTGAAAATATTCCGCCGGAAGGGGGAGCTGCAATCGCGATTTTTCTGCCATTTCCAATATTGTACCGACCAAAAGTATATGCAGTTGTGCATCGAATTGAACCAAATTTTTTGTGTAAGTGTATGACTATGGCTAATTGGTCCTCCCTAAATTTGAAAAAAATCCGTCCGAAGGGAGCGCTGCAATCGCGATTTTTGTGCCATTTTCAATATAATACCGAATAAAAGTACATGAAGTTATGCATCGAACTGAACGAAATTTTTTGTGTAAGTGTATGGCTATGGCTAGCTGGATCGCCCTGAATCTGAAAAAAATCCGCCGGAAGGGAGCGCTGCAATTAGCGAATTTTATGCCATTTTCAATATTGCACCACACAAAAGTGCATGAAGTTAGTTCTAGAACTGAACTAAATTTTTTGTATATGATTATTTTTTGGTAAGGCAAGTGGGTCCTCCTTGAATTTGAAAAAAAAATCTTCCTATCATTTTATTGTCCATCGGCTCGTGCAGAGACGGAAATTCGTTTTTACTCCGATTAATTGATTGAAGCAGAAATTTAAGATGAAAATCAACGTTGGTATGGCATTGAATTTAAATTATTAAAGCATTAAAATGAGTAACTATTTTTTTTATATTAAAATTACTTATGAGATAGAAGAAAGTTTTGGGAATGGCACATCCAACTAGTTTTCAAAATATTCGAGTATGCCCACTTTGGAGAACTTCCTTGTCAGCTTCTGAATTCTCTTGATGCATTCTTATATTCAAAATATCTCCTTAAGGAATTAATGTTTTTGAATTCTTCCTTCGGTTTCTCTTCTTAAAGGATGTCACCTTTTTCTTAGTTCCCAAAATATTTTTAAAATCAATGTTTTATTTAACATTTTATGTTTTAAAAACATAATTTGGGAGTAAAATTTCAACACTTCATATAAAACTAAGCGTTCATTTTAGAAATACTTTGAAAACTAAGAAAAAAAAACATATTTTAAGCAGAATTCACACAAACATACACAAAATCAAATTAAAAAAGTCCTTCCGGCAATGCCGGGAGGAAGAGGTAGCTTTCATATTCTTATTTATTTATTTATTTATTTTAAATTAAATTACATTATTCAAATATACGACGCTCAAGTTAGTGGAACCCGATTTTATAAAATTGAATACTAGTTTTTGTGAAGATTGAATATTGATAGAAAGTTTTAGAAATTAGTCATCTTTTATTCAAACTGGTTTTATTTTAAGCGATTTGGAGAGTCGCCAAATTCCATGATATCATGAAGTGTATGCCATTTTAAAGCAACATGATGGATAAAACAAACCAATGAGCTTGGTCGAAATCTTAATTCATGTGCACATGCACACTCATATTGAAATCGATTAATGTATACGAGTGCTGTCGCGGGCAAATTCATTTTTTTAATGTCACCCACGTTTGAAATTCAAACTGCTATATCTCAAGCGCTTTTTAAGGTAGAGACAAAGCATAAACTACTCCGGAATTTATTATTAAGATAAATACTTCAAAAATAACCTTTTTTCAATTTTTAATTTTTTGTTTGTACATCATTATACATTTAAAAGATTTTTGACAAACTTAAATGGTTGCCATTTTGAAACAAGAGGACGGATGAAGTTGGTCAATGAACGCGGTCAAGACATTGGTATGTACTATGTGCACACGGAGTTATACCCAAATCAGTTTATAAATATGCGCATCACGTGACAAATTTCAGTCCGTTTCAAAATGTCAACCACACTGGAAATTGAAAGTGCTATAACTCAGCCATATTTCAAGATATAGCTAGATGAAACAATATACACTCTGGAATCTTTGTATCAAGATCAAACACACAAAAGAAAAATCTTTTTCAATTTCTTACTTTTTTGTACCTAATTTTAAAATTTTAAATAAAAAAAATTTCAATATTTTGCCATTTTGAAACAAAATGGCGGATGGAACTGGCCAACAAACTCGGTCCAGACATTGGTATGTACTATGTACGCGCCAATTTTCATCAAAATCGGTATACGCGTGGTATCACATGACGAAAATTAGATCATTTCAAAATGTGAGCAACACTAAAAATTAAAAGTTCTATAACTCAGCCATTTTTTAAGATACAGACGAAACAAGAAATGCTCTGGAATCTTTGTATCATGGTCAAATGCATAAGAGAAATTTTTTTTTCAATTTCTCACTTTCTTGTACCTATTTTTAAATTTTAATTTTTTTTAAAAAAATTTAAATGGCCGCCATTTTGAAACAAGATGCCTGATGGAACTGGGTAACGAACGCGATTCAAGCCTCAATATATACTATGTACACACCTAGTTACATCCAAATCGATTCATAAATATGCATGTTATCACGTGACAAAAATCAGATCATTTCAAAATGTGAGCCATAAGAAAAATTCAAAGTGCTATAACTTAATCATTTTTTATGATGATGGCCAACGAACTCGGTTGAGGCATTTGTATGTACTATGTACATACTAAGTTTCATTCAAGTCGGTTCATAAGTACGTTAGTTACAGCATGACAAAAATCAGATATATATATATATATACATATATATGTCAACATTTGAACGGAGGGTTGTTTTGGGGCCTGGGGGTCATGATCAGTGAAAATATACCAAAATTTTCTAGAAGTGTTTTCCTCCGGATGGCTGCAATAGGTAGCTATTTACTTTTTGTAATGAAAGCTACCTAAAATGTGAAAACTCAGCCATTTTTTAAGATACAGACGAAGCAAAAAATGCTCTGGAACCTTTGTATCAAGGTCAAATGCATAAAAGAAAAATCTTTTTCAATTTCTCACTTTCTTGTACCTATTTTAAATTTTAATATTTATAAAAAAACTTAAATGGCCGCCATTTTGAAATAAGATGGCGGATAGAACTGAGTATCGAACTCAATTCAGGCCTTAGTATATACTATTTACACACCAAGTTACATCCAAATCGATTCATAAATACACGTGTTATCACGTGACTAAAATCAGATCGTTTCAAAATGTCAGTCATAAGAAAAATTCAAAGTGCTATATAACTCAATCATTTTTTAAGATATAGACAAAATAAAAAGTGTTCTGGAACCGTTGTTTTAAGTTCTAACACGTAAAAGAAAAATATTTTTCAATTTTTCATTTTTTTTGCATTTAATTTAAAATTTTAAAAGTTTTTAAAAATTTAAAATGGCCGCCATTTTGAAACAAAATTGCGGATGATGCTGGCCAACGAACTCAATCCAGAAATTTGTATGTACTATGTACATACCAAGTTTTATTGAAATCGATTCATTAATACGCGTGTTATCACGTGACAAAGATCAGATCGTTTCAAAATGTCAGCCATAATAAAAATTCAAAGTGCTATAACTCAATCATTTTTTAAGATATAGACAAAATAAAAAGTGTTCTGGAATCGTTATTTTAAGGTCTAACACGTAAAAGAAAAATATTTTTCAACTTTTAATTTTTTCGCATTGAATTTAAAAGTTTAAATTAAAAAAAAAAATTAAATGGCCGCTATTTTGATGCTGGCCGCCATTGGCAGATGATGCTGGCCAACGAACTCGGTCGAGAAATTTGTATGTACTATGTACATACTAAGTTTCATTCAAATCGGTTCACAAATACGTTCGTTATCGCATGACAAAAATCAGATATATATATATATATATATATATATATATATGGTTATATATATATATATATATATATATATATATATATATATATATGTCAACATTTGAACGGAGGGTGGTTTTGGGGTCTGGGGGTCATGATCGGTGAAAATATACCAAAATTTTCTAGAAGTGCTTTCCTCCGGACAGCTGCAATAGATAGTTTTTTACTTTTTTGTAATGAAAGCTACCTAAAAATTACTTTCTTAACGAGATCCAACGACCATAGGCTTAACTTTACCAAGGGGGATTCGGAAGCTTAGAGTAGCAGCCTTAAAACACACCCCATTCTACAACATATTTTTTTTTCATTTCATTATTTTTTTTTTTTTTTTTTGGGGGGGGGGGGGGTTGAACAAAGCAAATGAAACTTTACAGATATGTCGTGTAACAACACAACATTTCAAATCAACAAAAGCAATATTAGGTATATAAAAAATATTAATAACATTCCTCAAAATTTTCCTAGTGTACTTTCAAATATAGAAACCCGTTAAACTGCAAATTCTGGCAGACCCCTGCCCCCCACCCATCACAAAAAAAATTTGAGAAAGATTTTCATTTGCGGCCCCATTAAAATCTATGAGATTGAAATCTAAAATGCAGTTTCATTAGTAAAATATAAAGTTTTTAGAATTTTCTGTAGCATTGTTTCCTATCCTAAAAAAAAGAAAAAAAAAAGTTGGAAATTGCCCGTGAAGCGTAGAAAATGTGGTGCGTTCGTACGATAATGAAGTTTTAAAAATGTTCAGATCTTGCTGTTATCGTTGACAGTACTTCAGATATTGCATAGTGATCAAAATCTTGTTTGTGTTCCTGTAAATATTCAGGAAGAAACTTTTATTACACCTCAGCAACGTATATCATATTCATAAAATGTGAAATAGTGTAATATAATTGACACACGCCCCAAACAATGTTTTCCCGTATAGCATTATGTAGTGGAATACTTTTGTGTGGCCCTGTAATTTAATAACAAATATCCTTTGCATCACAGATTGTACAGAATGTGTATTTTAATATATATGTATACTTTATAGTTTCATGTATTCTATTACATTGGAATGAGTGTAACACCATTAAAATTCATTTGAAACATTTTCCCCCGTTGATCGTACTGTAACGGAATACTTTTGATTGTCCTGGTAATTGATCTGTTCATCCAATTTTCATAAAATTTGAAATGACTCGACAAAATTAAGTAATAGTTGTATATTTTAAATTTCAAACGATTAAAATGCATTTGAAACTTTTTTCCCCATTGACCGTAATGCAACGGAATACTTTTGATTGTCCCTGTAACTGATCTATGCATCTGATTTTCATAATATTTGAAATGGCTCGACAAAATTGTGCAATAATTTTATATTTCAAATTTCAAACGATTCGGTTGGGTAGTTTTTGCGTTGTTATATGCGGACGACGGACGGACTGAACGACAACTATACGTGCTACATATTTACATAATTAAGAATGTACTTAAAAAAGAAAAAAAAAAACTTGAAATGTCTATTTTTGACGATCAGTTACGGAACATGTAAGTAAATTCTAACAGCATTTTCGAGATAAATTCTCTGAACTAAATCTCTTGATAGTCTTCCGAATTTATCGTACGATTCAAAAGTATTATTATTATTATTATTATTATTATTATTACTATTATTATTATTTTGTACAAAGATCCATACAAAAAAAAAAAAAAAAAAAAAAAAAAAAAAAAAAAAAAATCAACACAAAAAACACTAAGAACGTTTCAAACGACTTAATGCTTAGTTTGAAAATTCTATCCCTTCAAGGTTCTTTATATATAAAATACATAAGTCTAAAATATTAAAATAAATGAAGAAAAAGTATTGGTTTGTTAACAACACTCATTTTGAATTTTTATCTGCTTTAGACACGTAGTTTTAATTTAAAGTAAAATATCTAGAATAGCTGAATTTTTACAAAAGTTTTCTTGAATAAAAGAACACGTTGCTTTTCAAGAAATTCATCCAATGCGTGCGTGTAATGTAAAGATTAACTTCGTTGATCCTGTTAGCAAGAAAAGTACAAATGTACTGAAGGATTCGAGTTTCTGTTATAATTTTTTTTTTTTTCAAATTTCTCGCAATGTATTTTTAAAAGCTAACCAAAGATATCGGGGAAAATAGTTTCTGAGAATCTGAAACGCTAGAAACTTTATACCGAAATATTGTAATAAGTACCCCTTTTATAACAAGTCGGAAACTGCACGCCAAGCGTAGCAAATGAAGTGCGTTCGTACTCTAATGAAGTTTTAAAAATATTCAGATCTTGGCGCAATAGTACTTCGGATACAGTATTGTATCCGAAATCTTTTGTGGGTCCCTATAAATACTATCTGCTTTCTATATAACAGAAAGTAACTTGAAATTAACCTTTAGTATATCAATCAGTATATAAATCTCAGTATATCAATTTCATAAATGTGAAATAGGTCAATACAATTAAAATACCCTCCAAACAAAGTTTCTCTCTGTACCATTATGTAATGAAATATTTTTGTGTGACACTATAAATTAATAACAAATAGTCCAAGAGCCGACCGCACAAAACCCTATGCCATCGAGCACAAGAAAAAATCCTTTATTTTATGGAAGAGTAGTAATAGATGAATAATGATCTATGTCTGCTGGAAGTGAAGTTGTGCATAAGTCAAAAATTGATACCACTAGTGGTTGACTGGTAGGTTTAGCATTGTGTTTGCCGTATAATCAAGAGTATGAAAACATGGAAAACTGGGTGCAGGAAAACACAATGCTAATCCAAATTTCATGTTTTTAGGTTCCTCAGTTCGGGACAAACACCATCATTTTAGTATCATTACTTTTGAAAGCATTACTTGTTCGGTAGTTCTGGAAATTACCCCCTACAAATAAACAAATTTTACCTCTTTATAATACAAGTATAGACAACACTTTTGATAAATTCTGGACCGAACATTTGCATAGTCTGCTTTATCATCATGTCATTTTTTTTTTCAAACTGTAGGAAGATCCATACACATAAAAAAAGAAAGAAAGAAAAGGCAATTCACTAAAGGTGACTAGAACGTTTCAAACAACTCAATACTTAGTTTGAATATTCTAATCTTACTAAGTTTTTCATAGGTTAATAAAGTATTTCAGTCTAAGATAGTAAAATAAATGACAAAAACAACACTGATTTTTGTTTTTCATCTGTTTTAGACACGTAGTTTAAATTAAAGGTAAAATATTTGGAATATTTGACTTTTAAGAAATTTTTCTTGAATAATAATAAAAAAGTACATGTTTCCTTTCAGAGTCCAGATTTTGCGTGCGTATAATGTAAAGATTAACTTTGTTGATCCAATTACCGAGAAAAATACAAATGTACTGAATGATTAAGTTTCTGCCATTAGAGAAATATTTCTAATTTCTCGCAGTGTATTTTCAGAATGTAAGCAAAGGTATCGGAGAAGATAAATTCTAATTTTATGCCGAAATATTGGAACAAGTTAGCTATATCATAAAATACTGCATATTAAATAAGTATACAGATTATTTGAAAAAATCTTGAATAATCAACGAAATATAAAGCTGCTGTTTAAAAAAAAAGGGGGGGGCGGGGGGAGGGGGCTAAAGAGCAAGCAAAGCACGTTTGATGAAAAGAAAACTAATAGTCCAAGAGCCGTCCGCACAAAACCCTAAGTCATCGAGAACAAGAAAAAATCCTTTCTCTTATGGAAGCGTAGTGATAGAGGAATCTAATGATCCATGTCTGCCGAAAGCGAAGTGGTGCATAAGCCAGAAATTAGTATCACTAGTGGTTGATTCTTAGGCTTAACATTATGTTTTCCTGTACCCAGTTTACTTTTGATTGTGCGGCAAACACAATGCTAAGCCTACAAGTCAACCAATTTCAATTTTTGGCTTATGCACCACTTCGCTTCCGGCAGACATGGATCATTAGATTACTCTATCACCACTCTTCCACAAAATAAAGGATTTTTTCTTGTGCTTAATGACTTAGGGTTTTGTTCGGTCGGCTCTTGGACTATAAGGGGATTCACTATTTAAAAAGTTCTTAATTTACAAAACTACAGTCCTGGACAAAATTATAAACTCAAAAAAATTTTAATTTGTTTGGATCATAATATAAATAAGATTAGCTTTACGTTAATAAAATAATTATGAATATTTATATTAAGTCATCTAAAATTAATGTAACTTATAAATAAAATGAAATAAGTAATTTAAATAAGAAAATACATAACTTAAAAAAATAACATTATGTAAAACCTGGACAAAATTATAAACTCAAAGTTATGATTTTTTATATTCTGGCACATCTTTATATATAAAAATCTTCTGTGCGTGTGTATGTAACGGAACTCCTCCTAAACGACTGGACCTATTTTAATGAAATTTTGTGCGTGTGTTCCAGTGGATTCGAGAATGGTTTAGATTCACATTTCATCAAAATTGATTCAATACTTTTTTAGTAACTAGGCAAAAGTAATAGTTAGTGATTTTTCGCTAATTAAAAGTGCTATATATATAAAAGAAAGTCGGGATTTCGTATTAATCACAGCACAAAAAAATCTACCGAACCAAAAATCTTGAAAATTGGGGTAAAAATACTTCTTATAACATAGAGTGCCGCTAAAAAGGTATTTTCGAAAATTCCACCCCTAAGATGAGTAGAAAAAAGAACGAACTTTTAAAAAATTCCATAAAAATCGGCTTTTGTAGTTATTTTTCAACTGATACCATATTTTAGTGCATTTTTTCATTCTATATCGAATGGTACTAAGCAAATTCGTTTAAATCCAGTAGTTCGTGAGATAATTCACATTTTCCTAATTTGGCGATATCTTCGGCGCAAAAACCTCAAATTTTTAATGCTCATCTTTATATATAAAAATATTCTGTGCGTGTGTATGTCACTGAACTCCTCCTAAACGACTGGACCGATTTTAATGAAATTTTGTGCGTGTGTTGAAGTAGATTCGAGAATGGTTTCAATTCACATTTCGTCGAAATTGATTCAGTACTTTTTTAGTAATTAGGCAAAACCTAATAGTTAGTGATTTTTTGCTAATTAAAAGTGTTGAATAAGTTCGATAAATAGAGTGCGGACGGAATGTCCGAGCGGTCGAAAGCGCCAGATTTAAGCTCAGCTTTTTGAAGAAAGATATCACGTGTTACCCCACACTTGACAAACGTGTATGCTTTATAATAATATTTCCTATATTATAATTTTGATTAACCGACTTCAGACAACCGTTAACTTTTAACTAAAAAAAAAAAAAAAATAAACTTTTCTATCAAAAATTGAACCGACTTCAAAAAATACTGAAGAGTGAAAAATAATTTCCTTACATAATTGTAATAAGAAATTAAATTAAGATCGTAGTGTTTAATCGTGCGTATTGCCATATTTACATACATTTATTTGATTTTCTGGAGTCGGTGCCAAGAAGGACAACGTCCGTCGGTGACAGGACAACGTCTGTCGGGTCCGCTAGTTTGATATAAATACATGCATTTTGTGATAAAAAATTAATAAATGGAGTCATTAGGAAACAATACATTTCGATACATCAATACATGTTTTAATTTTTTTCATAAAATGACATTATGTGAAACCTGGACAAAATTATAAACTCAAAATTATGAATTTCTACAATCTAGTATTTTTGATATAAATAAATGCATTTTGTGATAATAAACTAATAAATGGAGCTATTAGGGATGAATATATTTCAATACATCAATGCATTTTTATAATTTTTAGTTAGACAATTTTGTTAAGTATGGTTTATTAATATGGTTTTTGCATATAAAATGGAGTATTCGACGTCCAAAGATACAGAAAGAAATCAAAGATTTATATTATGAACAGAATTTAGTACTGGAGCTTCTTCTAACAAAATTGTAAATACTTTAAAGTTAAATGCAAGATCTCGAATTGTAAGACGAATTCTTCAATGAGGGCTGAATATGAAATGGAAGAAAATGAAAGCTGAGCCAAAACTTGAGCCCCATCGCATGAAACCCAGATTTCATTTTGCATAACAGCACGTGTCAACATAATAAAGCACAATCATTTAGTCAGACAAAAAGAAAATTAATTTAGAGGCCCAGGTGGCATAAGATACTATTGGAACGATATCAAGCCTGAAGAACGGCATATCTTTAGTCAAAACTTTGGTGAACAATCAGTGATGGTGTGGGCTGGTTTTTCTTAGAATGGTAAAATTGCTCTGGATTTTCTTAATTGAAAACAAAAAGCAGAAGATTACCAGTTAATGCTGGACGATAATCTTTTGTCATATGGCCTGTTGATCAATGAAGAAAACTGGGTATTTCTGCAATATAATGCAGCAATACACTCTACAAAAAGCACAAAAGAGTGGCTGCAGCGCTGGTATGTAAATATCTTGAATTGACCAGCCCGCAGCCTTGATTTAAACCACATTAAAAATTGCTGGAGTGCAATCGTTCAAATAGTCTTGTTTGTTTGTTTATTGAACAACATACATCTGACATGTGTGCTCGACATGAAGCCTGCTTATAAGCCATCGTCAATATTCAGGGACGAGATAGCACACAAGGAAATATTACAACACAAGAGAAGTACAACCAGGAGCTCCACACAAAGAGAGCGTGCAATGGAACCAGTGGGATTCGAACCCACAACCTCACGATCAGCGGCGTGATGTCTTAACCACTCAGCCACGGAGGCCCTTCAAATAGTCTATCGCGATGGACGCCAATATCAAAACAAAAATAAATAATGGCTATATTTTCTATGGCTATACTTAAATATGGCTATACTTTCAGCTTGGAACCAGTTGTCTATGGAGCAGTTGGAAAAAATTGTTCAATCTATGCCGAGTCGCATATTCGAAGTCATTCAGAAAAATGGCGGTTCAACACATTTTTGAATGTATGTATTAATACTTTGCACCAGGATTCAAAAGTACGTTCACTTCTTAAAATCTATAATTTTATGTTTTCAATTTACACATGTACTATATTTATATTTTACTCATATTTTTTGAAAAAAAAAATAAAAATGCATTGATGTATTGAAATATATTCATCCCTAATAACTCCATTTATTAATTTATTATCACAAAATGAGTTTCTTTATATCAAAAATACCAGAGTGTAGAAATTCATAGCTTTGAGTTTATAATTATGTCCAGGTTTCACATAATGTTGTTTTACGAGAAAAATTAAAATATGCATTGATGTATTGAAATGTATTAATGCGTAATGACTCCATTTATTAGTTTCTTATCACAAAATGCATTTATTTATATCGAAAATGCCAGAATATAGAAATTTATAACTTTGAGTTTATAATTTTGTCCAGGTTTCACATAATGTTATTTTTTTTAAGTTATGTATTTTTTTTATTTAAATTACTTACTCCATTTCATTTATGAGTTACATTAAATTTAGATGTCTTATTATAAATATTCATCATTATTTTATTAATGTAAAGCTAAGCTTATTTATATTATGATGTAAACAAATAAAAAATTTTGTGAGTTTATAATTTTGTCCAGGAGTGTATGTAATTTTTATAAATAAAAAGTATATAATTTTTATTAAAGGAATATATTAAAGATATTGTAGTATATTAAATAGCAGTATATGAAATATAGCAGTATTAATAGCAGTATATTAAATATATTTTTATTTTATTTTTATTTTTTTACAGAAATTTTTAAGTTTTTAAAACTTTATTAACATTTTTAAAATGATGCTCTTGCTTCATTAAAAATACGAGGTGGAACCCGTCGAACTTCGACGAAAGAAAATATTTTAGAAAGAACTGTTTCATTGATTTATAACAACGTACAAAATTAGCTACAGTAAATAATGCATCTTATATTGGTCAGTTTAACTCTAAAAGATACATTATTTTAAGCTAAAAATAACAAAATGCCATTTCTATAAAAGTCAGTTGTCCAAATTATTAAAATTAAACTTTAATCGCATATCTAATAAGTAAAACATGATAAGGATAAGTTATCATGACGAAGTTATCAATTAAGGCTCTTATGCTTAATTTAAAAAAAAAAAAATCAAATTGACACGATCTAAAATTTCACGTGAAATCTAAACCTGTCATCATTTTCATCTTCTTATCCCTTTTTCCCTTCTCAAAATTTACCTATAAAACTTTAATTTCAAGAGTAAGTAGCGCATTTCCGTTGCCACAATTACAAAATTCGCACAAAAACTAAAAAAAAAATAAATAAATAAATAAAAAAAAATAAAAAAAAAATAATAATATCTCAAAAGTAAATTGAGATACAGCTTTCAAACAAATTGCATTTAAAAGTCCATTTTTTTTTCTGTATACGCCGATGTAAAAATTGAGTATGTGAGATGTTTAGATGTATAAAAATTGCAATAGCAAAAATTGCAAAAATGAATTGCATGGGAAAGTGTTGCCATTCGCAAAATGACGTATGTGTTACGCACAGATACGTTTGGCCTTTATAATATAGATTCTCTTACTATTTCGTAAGATATTTGATTAACATTTTTATTCTACAAAAGTTTTAATATGGACATAAAACATTTTAATCAACTACTTATTTTAATGCTAACGGCTTATCCTTACTAATTATACAATTAGCATTTTTTC
Organism: Maratus speculifer; assembly: GCA_964019185.1. Taxonomy (NCBI): domain Eukaryota; kingdom Metazoa; phylum Arthropoda; class Arachnida; order Araneae; family Salticidae; genus Maratus; species Maratus speculifer. Next base: position 158,570,961 of record OZ025294.1, on the reverse strand, counting down.
CTAATGCAACAAATTGTTTAATAAAAATGCAAAAATATCAACGTTAACAGCACCAATAAATTTAAATTAGAATACCGGTTTCGGTAGCATATAGCTTACTCTCCTCAGAATTAAGCAGTTAGGACGATATGCCAGTGGCGTAGGTAGGATGGGTGACACCCGGGGCGGATGTAAATAGTGTCACCCTCCCCCCAAAAATCTGAAAAAAAATACAGAATGTTCTTCTAATATGGGTATATATATGTTTATAAAAAAATTTCGGTGGAACTTCTATACAACGTCCGTGAAAAAATAATGAAAATTTCATTTATTTGGCAATTTATTTCCGGTTGGCGAAAAAGCGAAATTTTGAAAAATACGCTTTTACGCTTCAAATACTTTTTAAAGAAAAAACTTTCTATGTTCAATTTATTTAAATAAGTTTCCTTTAAGTAATTTTACTTTTACATTTTTAGTTTGCTTTAAGTATAGTTTTGTCATATACATTTATAATATGTACTTATAACAAAATTTAACTTTTATACTTTACGATTTAAAACACAATTTAAATTGATTAAAATTGTTCCAAACTGAAAAATATGACACAGATGATTAGACATTGTTGCTATAGAAACCTCTTTTTTTTTTTTTTTTATTGGAAATGTACGACGACAGTTTCCTTAAAAGTGATTTTTATAACCGGTAAAAACGGTTAAATTTTCAAAAAAAATTGTGAATTGGAGAATAAAACATGGCAATATTTCATTCAAATCGGTAATAAAAAAAAAGATGAAATATTTATTTAACCATCTTTATAGAACATTTTAAATTAATATTACTGCAAATGTTCAGAAAGTTGAAAATGTTGTACAAAAAATGGAAATTATTTTGAATAAGAGAAGTTATAACTAATAGCAAAGAAATTTTTGCGAAGAATCATACTTTACAAAAATCTCATAGGCAGATTGGAAATGGGTCATTCCACATGAATTCAACCAATAGGTGTTGCATCATAGTCACAGATTTTTTTTTTAATTTTATCATAGATAGACATAGTAGTGAAACCCTCAAATCTGAAATTTAAAAGTAATTTTCACAATATTGGCCGAGATATGGCCATTTGAAAACTGGCCATTTTTACGAAATGGCGGCCATCTTGGAATTGTATCACTGTCTAAATATGGCCATAACTTGACAACTAATGGCTCAAATTTTATATATCTGGTACCAATTTGAAACTATTTGTACAAAGAATGAATATTTCACATCAAAACAATAATAAATTTTCATTTTTTTACTTTTTATTATGTGCAAAGTGAAAATTTCACCGCAAAAAAGGGCAGATTGTAATGGCTCATAAAAAAAATGAATCATCATGAATTTTTCTGAAACTTGGTAAAAACGTTGCTCCATCTGTGTGCTTTAAATAAAAAAAAATTGGAAAGGTAAAATTTGTTGTTTTAAAATAAATGGTTTTTTACACATAAGGTGTCATTAACCAAATAATGATATTTTTAGAATCTGTAAGCATTCCTGATTCAAAAAATAATGGTTAAAATAAAATTTTCTAACATCTAAATTAATGTAAAAGTATAATCAAAACCTCATTTGTACTAATTTTGTAGAAATCTGCCCCCAGCCCCCCTCCCCCCCCCAAAAAAAAATTAGACAATTCAAAAAATTTTACACTGAAAAAGATAAGAAAATAATTAAGGAATATAATGTATAATTATAAAATACCTATAAATGCAGTGCATATATATATGATAATTTACTTCACATATAGGGGCGAGTGGGGTGGAATGGGACAGTAGGTTTTTCTCTTTAAGTATCATTCTAAATATTTCATCAATCACACATTAGGTGAAGTAATGGTACCCCAATCTTCAGTTGAAAAAAGTAGCTGATTTACATAAGCTTGCAATTATATAAAGAAAAAGATTATTTCAAAAATGAAAAGTAAATTTAGTTCATATACTTTTTACGCTTTCTGTATAATGATTTGATTATGCATAGATGTAACAGTTTCTCTATATATGGAACATTATACTGTAAAATTAGAGAGGTAAAATTTGTTGTTTTAAAAATGGTTTTCTACATATAAGATGTCATTGACCCAAATAATGATTATTTTAAAATCTGTAAGTATTCTTAATTTAAGAAATATTGGTTAAAATGAAATTTTCTAGCATCTAAATTAAAGTATTGTGTTTATATTATATAATTCAATAAAGAAATATCAATTTGCAGTTATTTACACTAAATATTTATTTTTACAGTACTTTTTATTTCATTTCATTCAAAATATGATAATATAATTCTCAAAACATATTTACATAAATATTTTAAATACCTTACTATGGAATGCATGAAAAAAAAAAGGCACATAATATTTTCTCCAGAAATGTTGGAGAAATACTAGCTGTAAATTACAAAGTTAAATTATTCAATTGTGTAATTTAAATACAATAAATATATATAAATGAGTTAATTGAGTTGACATTTGTTATTTTTTGTTCACACTGAATTAAAATTTATATGAACAAAAATCTAGATATGATGAGACAAAAAAATAAATAACAATAATATAATACAAATCCAGGGCAAAACATTGAATATGATGAGAAATAAGCCAAAGTTTAAAATTACACATGGAACAAATCTAGACAAAATAAGAAGAAAATATTTACTTACATGCATATAACTTTATAATATAGCAGTTTTTTCTTCAGATTTAAGCTAAAATGGATTTAATTAGTTTTAAAGTTTAAAAATAATGCTTGAATTGTTCGAGTTTCCTCTGGTGGAACAGTATATGTTCTTCCTGTAGCAGTTAAAGGAATAGACACTTCTTTTATTATTTGTTCATACGGAATCCAACAAACATCTGAGGATTTTGGCCATGAATATGAAGAATTAGGGCCATTAGGATGCATGAACATAATTTTATAGTCGTTCAGTTCTTCACAGTAATCTAAAATTTTCCCAATCCACCAATTTATCCCATATACACATGCAACATATTGTTCACTTTTAAATGTCAATGGTCTGACAATTTCACTGATTCCCAAAGTAGCAATAAATTTTGTTGATGAACTATCTGACACCCTGGAAACCAGTATTTGGCAATCATTGATTGGTACAAAGCAGTGATTCAGTCTTGTTCCTATGATTGTATCTGCTTTTGCATACCTACCTGCTAATTGACTGTTTGCGGTTTCAATTTCAGATTTTGTTACAAAAAAACTTTCAATTCCTTTAACAGATTCTTTTGCAAAATTATAGAGATCAAATGCATTTAATATACCATCTTTAAATGGTCGCTGAAGACTTGCTTTGGTAGCCAAGCGCTTTATAGTGCCACCTATACCATCACAAGCTCCTTTTCCATGGCATGAGGCAAAAAAATGCCATTCAGCTTTCACTCCATGGTCTTTTTCATGATGACAGAGATTAGTAAAATTTTTATAATTTTTGTATTGAGCCGATGATCCGTCACTAAAATATTGTATGTATTTAATCTCTGGAAATTTTTTAATCAAATACTTAACAACTACTTTTTGGAAAGACCAAAATGTTGTAGTGTCATGAACCAAATGATCACTTATTACACACATAGGAATAGATTTTACAATATCAGTGTTATTGTCCTTTATATAGGCTAGAAAGGGATGAACTGTAACCTGTTCTTTTTTCCAGTGAATATTTTGGATAGCATCTTGCACAATACAAGTATAGTTCTCAGAAAAATCTGCTGAAATAACAGCATTACCTTTTTTCAAATTCTCCTTTGCTTTCTTGAAATATAAACTTTGAGATTTTGCAAAAAAATGGTGTGTACATAAATCATGGAGTTTTGTAATTAAATCCTCAACAAATTCATCAACTGATGCAATCACTGTTTTTAATTCTGCACCATCAGTCTTAACCCATTGTTTATAAATAACTTCATTGCTCATTTCCAATTCGTCTAAAAGCATTAAATCTTTCTTTAAAATGTCTGGAGATGGACATTTATCACACCTGTGCAACATACATTTTTCAGATTCAATGCAACAAACAAGTTTCTGTAATAGTGCTATGTAGTCATTAATATGAATAGCATGAAGCATGAGTTTAACATTTTGATGGTATACGCACACACAGACAGAATGAATGCCTTTGCTTCCAACAGTAACACATTCTCTTGGACGTAGAGAGCAAAACTTAGACAGTCCAACTTTTAAGTTATGTTGTTCCTTAAATGCAATATATAGATCCTTTAAATTGTGCAAAATCAATCTCTTTTGTTTTAATATTCTTCCATTTTCAGTTGGGATAGATATGAAATCTTTTTTCCGGGACACATGCGGCTGTTACTATCATCATAATAAAAATTAATAACTTTTTCTATAATGTCTGGACTCAATTTAACACTTTTTCTTTCACTAGGCATTGATAACACCCCTTCAGCTGTTTTAAGCTTTCTTGCCTTTTTTACAAAATATTGTGTGGTATTAAAATAAATCATTGTTTGCTGGATTGTCCATGAATCTGGAACTAGTGTCAAAATTTGAAGCTTTTCTTTAAAAGATGCATTTGTAAACTTCTTCAATAATCGTTCCATCATAGATGTACAGTCGGGGCAAGTCATGTCTTTAATATTTTGAGGCTTACTGATGGTTTCAACACCTAATACTGTAGCTGCTTTAGTTTCAATACACTTGCTGATTTTTGTAACTTTTGTCTGCAAATAACCAAGTTTCCTCTTTGAGCTACGCCTATTCATTTTTATTGGCGATAACTCTAACATTTCACAGCTTTTGTTTAATTGTTCCATTACTACTGTGGGTTCACTAAATTCTGGATCAGAGATGCTTTTCATGTCAACAATAGAAATCATCTTATTTATTGATGAATAGCAGGAAGTACATAATTTTTTTCCTGGAATGAGGATGTCTGGATTTGTCATAGACATATCTAAAGAAATTGTTTTCAGTGATTTTGCTCTGTTACTATTTGGATGTTTATTAAATGGATCACAACACTGTCTCTGATTTAAACTATAAAATTTTAGAAATTTATCCTTGTGAACCTTGCATATATTCGCATGCAAAAAACTTTTTTCATCTGGGATTATATAATGTAACCTTTTTTTTTAATAAATGTAAATCCCGTGGGGATAATTGAAGAACAGAAATAACATCAGTACTCAGAGAAACATTGAGTTTTTTACATACAAAACACTCCATCTCCACTGTATAATAAGTACAAAATAATTATTGTATGTCTAAATACACTTCATTGAAAACTTTAGAAGTGGTATATGGTATATAAAAGGAATTACTCAAGTTTCTTGGACATTATGATGCAAGATTACATCATACTTTAATTATAGCCAATTAAGAAGCAGATGAAGTAAAGCAGCAATCTTTTCTTTAAATTGCATCAGCTCATATAGAACATGATGCAAGATAGCATCATACTTTGATTATAGCCAATTAAGAAGCAGATGAAGGTACAGTAGCAATCTTTTCTTTAAATTGCATCAGCTTATATAGAACATGATGCAATATTACATCAGCTTATAGAAACATAATGAAATTTTTACATCATGTTTTGAATTCAAAATTTAAAATTTTGAATTCATGTTTTGATTCTTGAAATAATCTTTTTCTTTATATAATTGCAAGCTTGTGTAAATTAGCTACTTTTTTCAACTGAAGATTGGGGTACCATTACTTCACCTAATGTGTGATTGATGAAATATTTAGAATGATACATAAAGAGAAAAACCTACTGTCCCATTCTACCCCACACTTGCCCCTATATGTGAAGTAAATCACCATATGTATGCATTGCATTTATAGGTATTTTATAATTATACATTATATTCCTTAATTATTATCTTATCTTTTTCAGTGTAAAATTTTTTGAATTGTCTAATTTTTTTTTTTTTTTTTTTTTTTTTTTTTTTGGGTGGGGGGGGCTGGAGGCAGATTTCTACAAAATTAGTACAAATGAGGTTTTGATTATACTTTTACATTAATTTAGATGTTAGAAAATTTTATTTTAACCATTATTTTTTGAATCAGGAATGCTCACAGATTCTAAAAATATCATTATTTGGTTAATGACACCTTATCTGTAAAAAACCATTTATTTTAAAACAACAAATTTTACCTTTCCAATTTTTTTTTATTTAAAGCACACAGATGGAGCAACGTTTTTACCAAGTTTCAGAAAAATTCATGATGATTCATTTTTTTTATGAGCCATTACAATCTGCCCTTTTTTGGGGTAAAATTTTCACTTTGCACATAATAAAAAGTAAAAAAATGAAAATTTATTATTGTTTTGATGTGAAATATTCATTCTTTGTACAAATAGCTTCAAATTGGTACCAGATATATAAACTTTGAGCCATTAGTTGTCGAGTTATGGCCATATTTAGACAGTGATACAATTCCAAGATGGCCGCCATTTTGTAAAAATGGCCAGTTTTCAAATGGCCATATCTCGGCCAATATTGTGAAAATTACTTTTAAACTTCAGATTTGAGGGTTTCAGTACTATGTCTGTCTATGATAAAAATTAAAAAAAAATCTGTGACTATGATGCAACAAGTTTTCCTTAAATTGGTTGATTTCACGTGGAATGACCCAAATTTAAGCACTTAAATATTAAGATTTAATTCATTTTAGCCATTTTTATTCTGATTTAACTTCGTTTCCTCTGCATCGCATGTGAGAGTGCTTTTCGCCGTATGACTGATACGGATTAAGAAAAAATTACGCGGAACTTTTTTTACTTTTTTAGAAATATACATTAATATTGAAAAAACGAGGCGAATGAGAGTAGGAATCAAATTTTGAAATTTCCAAAAATAATTTTTTTTTTCAAAAGAATAATTGGACCATATATATTTTTCCTAAATATATTTGGGAATCTTTAATAATCTGTAAATATGTGAGTCCATAATCTTTCTTACTTTTCCCAATTTGAACTTTCCACGTTCGATAGCTTAAGAATAAAATCACTGTGACAGACTACAGCAGTGATCTTATTAATAGTTCCTTTTTTACTTTTGAAGTACGGAACACTAAAAATGAGTATGATATGTAGCAATTCGACATAGAATTATAAATTAATGGTCTTTGTTTGTTTATTTTCTTCAATAGGTTCTACTAATGCTTTTGTTTCTTTAAATTTCAAGGTTCTGGGTTAAGCAGTGATACACCATATTATATACTCTTAACTCCTTGGGGACGAGCGACACGTATACGTGCCGCAAAAAGGCTTAAGAATCCTTGTTTATCCCCACTAGTAAAATTTTACTGTAAAATTTGCCTTATCTAATCGGAGCATTTTCTCGATTTAAAAAGACACAAATTTCTGTTTTTGAAAACCGGTGAGAAAACATTAAAATTTTCGTAAAAGGCTCTTGTCGCGAAGGGGTTAAAAGGTAAGCTGTGCTTTCTGTTTACAACCTTGATATTTGGCAGGAAGAGAATTTTTTTATTTTATGTAAAGAAAAAAAATGCAAAAGCCAACAAATTTCTATAATTTGAAAAACCGATCATATAATTTTCGGATTTTTCCCTTTACATTTGCTATAGAACTTCCCTTCGTATCGAATTTCAAAGTTCTACAATCGCTTCCTTTCCATATATTATTTAAATAGCATCCAAACAACATTATATGAGTTCATTCTCAAGGCCGTTATTTTAAACAAAAACAGAAAACGATTTAATATTCCAGATACTAAAATAAAATCACTGAAGTTTACTGAAAATGAAAGTAATTTTTTTTTTTTTTTTTTTTTTTTTTTTTTTTTTTTTTACTTTTAAAATATATATATATAAAAAATTGAATAATTGAAAAGAAATGTCAGGTTGCCTATAACTTGAAATAGATATTTGCAAAACAAAACAACACACAAATATTTTTCCAATAATAAAATTAAATAACTGTAGCAACTAGCAACATGTATAATACAAAATAATAACAACAATAATAATAAATTCTTCTATGGTTTAAGTTTAAATTAATTAAATATTGCACATTCTACAAGTCAATTAAAATCAATTTTCAGATTTTTTAAAATCGTCTGTTTTTGCGGGGAAATGCGCTGCTCGCCTAATCACGCGTCACTTTCAGCTTTACACGCCAATTCGAAACTATTTTATTTTTTTACATATCTCCTATTGTAATTCCGCCGCTTCGTATTTTTAAAAAAATATTGACCTTCCTTGTTAGTAGATAAATATGTTTTTGTTCCCTGGTGCATATCTTGTTTAGACATCCCATTCTGTATAAATTTCACATTCTCAAAGAAAAGAAATTTTTTTCTGATGCGTCGTGTGTTAGAAATTTCATTTTACTCAAGAACTTTTTTCCAAAATCTTATAAGATTATGTGTTTATTTTTGCAAATAAAAATTGGGTGTCACCCCTTAGAGGGTGACACCCGGGGCGGACCGTCTTTTCCGCCCCCCCCCCCCCGCTTGCTACGCCACGGCGATAGACTGTACGCTATCGAAACGGTATGCTTAAAATTTAAATTTATTGGTGCTGTTCACGTTGATATTTTTGCATTTTTAATATATTGCACCGAGTTCCATCCTAATATTTATCAACTAATTATTTATTCATTAGGATGCAGCATAAATATAACTATTATTTATGTCTTATATTTTATTAAAAGTAAACTGTAATTAATGCTTCTTATACATTATATTAAGTACTGTATAGGCCACTAAAAGGTTTTAAACAGAATTTCGTTTCGATAACTTATAAATCTAACTATCGATTATAGTTTATATTTTATTGCATGTAAATTATAATTGATGTTTCTTATATATTATCCTTGTTAGTGTATGCACAATTATCTGCTTATTAACGAAGAAATCCATACATATTTTAATAATATTATTAACGTTCCAAAAAAAAAAGTACAACAAAATATTCGAAAAACGAATAATTTTCGTAATGAACGATTTCACATTTTCTATACAGGATTTCTAAAACTTATCACAGTAATATCTCTAAACACATACTTCTATAGTTAAACTGTACTCCATTTAGCAATGATGCTTATTCACACTAGACATTCTTATAAATCATGGTGGATGACTGAGGCTATCGCGAAAAACTTATCTTAAGGGTGTATTCCAATCCAAACTGTTTATTCCGTGATTTATTTTTAAATTCATTTCTGCTCTCAAACGCACACTGAAAAAAATGAAGTACTCAAAAATGAGAACATCGATATACTCATATCGAATTGAGTATATTTATATTAATATTATATGTTATATATTAATATTATATATTAATTATTATATTTTTTCTGCTGTTTATATAGAATATTTGGTGCTTTTTAACGTTGTTCATTTTTATATTCCATTGAGTACATTTGGATCAAAAATGAATACATTTGCTTTCAAAATTTCGAAACATCACATGTCATCAAATCCAAACAAACGATAATGTTGTATCCTGCATTGGTTTATTTCATTCATGATAGCATAAAAGATGCTTATTAATGTAAATATTAAATTATGCACAATACGATGAAATAATTTAAAAGTACTTGGAAATAATGCTCTTGTCCTAAAAATATTCCATTTGCGTATTTTGCTAAAAATTTTGTTTTTTTTCTTAATAAATAATTAATCAAACGTTTATTGTCAATAATTTTGAGCAAGAATTAAATGTCAATATATTTTTACTTTAATTTGTAAATTCAGGGGGAATTTCTTAGTGATTTACATTTGAACACAACCATGGAATCAAAAATGAGTACATGTGTTTCTCAATTTTGAATATATTTGGTTCGGAACAATTTTGAGTATGTCAAATACTTAAAATTGAGTACTTTTTACTTAATTTTGAGAACCCGTTATTTTCAATGCATCAAACTTTCAAACTCTTTTATTTAGACACTATACAATGTGCCGTGCTTTTTGATTTTTAGATAAATGCTGAAAGCATTGCAAAAAATGCTGTCAAAGTTGGTGTTTTGAACAGGATTTTTCGAAGCGAGAGATCTGGGAACGACCTGGGATTTGGGTAATACTGAGAAATAATTGTTTATAAATCAAATTATAACGAATTGAGTGAAAAATGAAATTTTTCAAATATCCTTGTATAATCCCTCAAATATTCGGTATATCCTTGTATATCTCTTCAAAAAATCAGCTCAGTCAGTTTCGTGTTTATACTTTTAAAAATGAGTCAGAAAATGTATCTGAAAATTTTGAACTGTTGAGAGTGGGAAAATATTTTTTTGAATACACCCTTAAGACAAGAAGCTTTTGAAATGGTCCAATTGGGTTGACTCGCTTAACCCCGTAAGTTATCAAATTCAGTGAATTTTATAAAAATACTTGATTAGTCAAATTGTTAATTTAAATTTTTTTTAATTATTCTAACGAAAATTTTCTGTTTTTCACGAATTTTTATAAAAATCTAAATTTTGCTTATCAACTTAATAATGCCAATTCTACTTAATTAAAAAAAAAAAATACTTAGTATTTCATTGGTCATTTATGCAACGTTTTTGCTATACAAACATTTTAATATTTATGAAAAACGTATGAATAAACTATTTATAATAACCTAAATGGTTTATCCTAACTGATTATGCTATTAACAGTTTCCTTAATGCAACCAATTTCTTAATCATTAGGATAATGCTTAAATATATCGTTTAATTATATTAATATTTTATTAAAAGTAAATTATACTGTCGTACATTATACCTAGTGCTGTAAAACGGCACTCACAGCTTATTAAAATAAATTTTTGGGGATAATTCTAAAACTAACCCGGTTGTAGATCGTTCTCAGCTATCTTATTCAAAAAGAAAAGAAAAAAAAAACATGTAAAAATATTAAAATTTGAGCGAGATATTTGAAAAGATCGCCTCCATAGACTTAACGTTATCATCGGAGTCTTTTTCAGTCAGTAGTGTGTGCTTTTAATTTCAAAATTCTATTCCTTCTAAATTCTTTATACATTAATAATAAAAAGAATATTGCCCAGTTAAACTGATGGCATTGAGCTCACAGGCTACGCATACTAATTGTACATTACAGCCTTACATTTTCAAGGGTTAATTCCGTTCGAAAAAAAAATATTAAGGTGGGGGGATCAGCTCCCCCTTTCCCCTTTTTATACTTAATCATTGAACCCTCTAATTTGATCAGGGACATGCTTTATCATATAAAAAATCTATATCCAAAATTCACAGCAAATCGGATAATTCTTAATAAAAACCCATTTAGCATTTATATAAATTAAGAGGAGTTATCCCGCTCTTTTATACTTAACCATTAAACTTCCAAAACTATTCAGAGGTTTGAACGAAATCTGACAATTCTGCGTGAAAAACCCATTTATATAAATTAAGGGGAGGGGCATTAGAACCCTTGTTGCCCCTGTTTATACTTATTCAATGAACAACTAATAACATTCACGGAAGCGCTTCATCAGAATGATCCTATGTGTAGATTTTGAACAAAAACTAATATTTCTGTATGAAAAACCCATTGATATCAATTAAGGGGAGGGGCATGAGCCCCCCGTTCCCCCTCTTATTCATATCGAATGAACTCCAAAAACTAATCAGGGAAGCGCCTTATCAGGATATACCTATATACAAAATTTCAAATGGATGGGATATTTTTATCATGAGTTATCGCGTTACGTACGTACGAACGTACGCACATACAAAACGGGCGGGCACATAAGCTCTCAGGCTATGATAGGACGTGAGCTAATAAAATATATCAGTTTGAAATAATAAAATAAATGACGCACAAATGTCTGCTTTTTAACAATATTGATTTTTAATTTTCATCTGTTTTAAGCACGTAGTTTTAATTAAAGACAAAATACTTGGAATAGCTGACTTTTAATAAAAGTTTCCTTGAATAATAAAAAAGTACATGCATCCTTTCAAAGAATTCAGGCTATGCATACGAATTAACTTCGCTGATCCTGTTACAGTTAAAAATGCAAATCTACTAAGTTTCTGCGATTAAAAAAATATTTCGAATTTCTTGTTACGTATTTTTAGAATATAAGCAATGATATCGGAGAATATAGATTCTGTGAATTGGAAACGTTAGAAATTTTATACCAGAGTACTGTTACAAGTAATCCATATTATAAAAATGTTGTATGTTATTTAAGTAATGCATATTACTTTAAAAATCCTTGAATAATCATCGAAATATAGACTTGCAGCTTAAGAAAAGAAAAAAAAAAAAAAAAAAAAAAAAAAAACGAAAAAGAGCAATCAAAGGACGCTTGACGAAAAGAAAATTAAGAGAATTCACCATTTAAAATGTTCTTAATTTAAAAACAAAATAAGATCGTACTATTAGGAGTTTTTCTAATGCAGCAATTTATTTATTCATTAGGATAATGCATAAATATAATTATTAACTCTACAAGCCTTTTATATATTTTTAAAAGTAAATTGTAATTAATGTTTCTTATACATTATCTAAAATACTGCATAGGACACTAAATGCATATTAGTAAAATGAATTTGATGGGATAACTTATGAATGTAACTGTAAAATATTTCAAAAAATCCATTTTTTTTCATCTTTTATGTAATAAAACAATGTCTAGAATATTGTCCCAAATAGTCCAACAGCCGACAGCGGAAAAACCTAAGTTAATAAGAAAAAGAAAAAAAATCTTTAAGTTAAAGAAGAGTATGAATAGGGGAATCTAAGGCTGCGTACACACACAAAGTTTTTTTGCGGTTAGCAGGCGGCACCTTTTAACTCCGCAGGCGGCACGTCTGATGTTAACGAGCTTTCTAATTGAACTTCATTCCAAGTGTAGGATGGGAATCTTTTCCTTCAGTAGGGTTTAAGATAGTGATCTCCCTGACCATTGCATCTTCCCCGTTTTGTATTGTCAGTAAACCGCAAGTGGGGAGTAACAAAAGGGAGTTCCAGGAAAAAAGTTTAACTTCAGAGTAGTTATGTTTGTCTAGTCTTTAATGATCCATGTCTGCCTTAAGTGAAGTGGTGCATAAGTCAAAAATTAGTACCATCAGTAGACGACTCATAAGCTTATCATTGTGCTTGTTCTTCAGCTAAATGTAGGAAAACATGGAGGACTGAGAGCAGGGAAACACAATGATAAATTTACGACTCAATCACTGATGGTAAATTTTTTTTATGATTAATTTTTGCCTCAAGCACTACTTTACTTCCGTCAGACATAGATCATTATATTCTCCTATTTCTACTCTTCCATAAAATAAAGATTTTTTCCTTGTGCTTGATAACTTAGGTTTTTGTGCTGACGTCTCTTGGACTAAAATTTTCAAATCAATCGAAGTAAAAAATCTAGGAGAGAGAGAGAGAACATTTTGGAAATTTTGCTTATTAGGCTAGCTAATTTCCATTCACTCAAGGATACAGCGCTTGGCGAAAGTCAAGGTGTGCCAAATGTTTTGACTAGCATCTCCGCATTTTCTCGCGCATCATGGCTGTTTCAGACATTTTACTTACAAATTTTGTCGTATATCAGGCACTTGGAAGCTTTTGTAAAGTATCAGAGGCATAGCGAGGTGGTTAAGGCAAAGAGCTTGTAATTATAAGATTGTGAGTTGTGTCCTTGCTCTTGTAGAGTTTTGTTTTGACTTTTATTTAAGTAATCAATAAAGAATGTTATAAAAATCAGTTACTTTGTATTAGTTTTATTGTCAATTAGACAGTTAAATTTTAATTACAATTAAGTTATAAAATTTAATTAAAAATTTTATTACATAAAGTTTAACTTGAAATAAATGTAAATAATTAATATAAGTTTTTAAATTCTGCTCTTTAATAATTAAATAAATATAATTTAAAATGCAATAATTATTAAAATAAAATAAAAAATATTTTTATTTTAGTTATGCTACCGTCGAGCCGTGTTGTAAGAGATGAACATCAAATTAGAAAAACCAATTTATTAAAATTCTTATGTTTTAAAATGAGGCGTCATTCATACACAAAAAAACTGTATTATTATTTATTAGTATTCTTTTTAATAATTACTGTTTCATTTATAATTATAAAATAGTGAAACATAAAAATATTAATTATCAATATTTAAATATACATAACTAATATTAACTATTTATTAATTAATATTAATATATATATAATTATGAAATTATATTAATTAACACTATTGGTTATTACATATAAAACTAATATTAATAAGTATTATCATTTAAACAGATAATTAATGCTTTTAATGCTTTCGTTTAGTGATTTGTTATTAATTCTCTTCAATTTTCAGTGTCTAGTGAGATATTAAATATGATGAAAAAAAAAACAATTTATATTAGATAAAAACTTTGAAGGTGGTTTTTTAGATAAAACGTGATCTTTGTTTTGTATTTGTACTTTGTACAAATTTAATTAGAATATGCATGTATGTTCAGTTTAGACTTATCAATTTATGAATAGGAAGGGTGCATTAAATCACAGTGTCACAAAAGTTGATGTAAATTCCCAAACATATTTTATTTCAAATGAAAAATTTCCAAGTATAAAAAATATTTTAATTTTAACACAATTTATTATTAACTGAAACATATACTTTTTTGATGATTCTTAGAATCTGGAAACTGTACTTTTTTTTTTTTTTTTTTTTTTTTTTTTTTTAATATGTTATCAACATTAGTGATATATTTGTAAGACATTAAAATCTGAATAGATCAGAACAGGTGATATCGAAATTATGTACATTTTCTAACTATATAATTAAATGACCTAACTGTATAACAACTATATAATATACACATACATAATATTTAAGCAGACATGTAGGAATGTATAAGTTTATACATACTATGTACATATGCTGATATTTATGAATATATTCAAATATATTTTTAACATTAAGTTTTAATTTATCAATCTTAGTGCATAGCTATACTTGGTGATTTATATCACATTAGTAAAATATATAAATAAATAAAAATTTGATATAGCAGATCTCAGTATTTTCTTATAAAGTTCTTAAATTGATACTTACCAAGAAAATAAGTTAAACAAAATAATATTTATTTTTAGCTATTATCATGTAATTTATCCGAAAACAATAACAGCTCTCTTTCGTCTTCTTTTTTTATTTTTTCATTATTATATTATTCATTATAAACTGAAATACTATAAGAAATGTAAAGAAATATAAATTAAAATTTACAAATTAAGTTAATTCAACAAGTTATTCGGATATATTTAATTCATATTTGGTGGTATATAAAAAGAAAATTCCATTAAATTTATTATTTTTTTTAAAATAAATTATTTGTATAATACATTTTTTCAGTAGATGGCGATACTATGCGATGTTATCAAGGAATCTTGGAAGAGGAGTGAATGATGGGTGGAATAGCTCTTTTTCCTCCAAACAATTTGGCACTCTTTGACTTTCGCCAAGCGCTGTATCCTTGAGTGAATGGATATTAGCAAACCGGCCGACTAGCGACTCGGGTACATTGAGTCAGCTACAGAGCTATTGTTTGTCTGTCTGTCTCACTTGCTTCTCTCACTTTCTAATAGTCATCTATTTTAACTAATTTAGTTTAATCGTTTGGTTACAAATCTATTCGAAAAAAAAAAAAATGCGTTTAGAATAAATTTATTTTGGTGATGCGAAACCCAAATTAACTCTGGAACCCCATAAGATGCGAAAGCAGGACTTGCTCTTGATTTAGAGTCTAGCAAGGATATAAACTAGGCCGAAATAACCAAGAATACGTGCAAAAAAGGATGGACATCGTATATTCACAGCTGAGAAAAAAGCTGAGTGGGACTCAAGGAACAAAAAATTTGGCTCAGGCAGGAGCAAAAGAATGTCCTAGACATTGGAACTGTCGCAAGTTACGGTCATTTTATTTTTGCCTCAAAATTTATAATCGCCTTTTTTCTCTGTGATTAAAAACTCTGTTCTTGAAATCAGCGAATACGATGTCTCTAAAACTAATGCTTCTATGAATCTTGTTGAAATTTTGCACACTTCATCAAAATGAGATTGATAAAATAAAATCTGATTGATAAAATAATCCCTTTTTTCCACAGTTAAAATAATTAACCTGGCATGATCTGAGAAAGATAGAAAAAAAAAGAGCAGCTTTCCACTTTTCGTTTGACTCTTTCATTCAGGAGTGTGCGAATCAAAAACTGTGACCGGGCTGAAGTTTCAATTTGGCTACTCCCCCCCCCCCCCCGCATTCTTCTCGTCGGGTGTCTTAAGTTCAGAGACAGAAATAAATTCTATTGAATAGATATTTCGTCCTTATTTTCAACTTTAAAAGGTTCGATTTTAATTCCGAAATTCCATATAACTAAGTAATAAGAGAAAACTGCATTTTTATTATGGAAAAGGGGGATCTGGGAAATATGCATTGAAAAAAGGTATCTGACAGTACAGTATAACAGTTTGC
Source organism: Maratus speculifer (assembly GCA_964019185.1). Lineage (NCBI taxonomy): Eukaryota > Metazoa > Arthropoda > Arachnida > Araneae > Salticidae > Maratus > Maratus speculifer. The sequence continues at coordinate 158,554,527 of OZ025294.1, read as the reverse complement.
AACTCTTTTGGATTCCAAGAAGTAAACCATATACTATTTTGAGTATGTACGTTTTTGTCCCTAGTACAGAAAGTAGATTTCAAATTCAGAAAAGAAAAAGTTGACAAATAAATAAATAAAATAAAATAAAATAAAATAAAATAAAATAAATAAACCTAAGCCAAGTTTTAACAAGTTGGAAATTGCATGTCAAACGTAGCAAATAAGGTGTGTTCGTGCTAGGAAGAAATTTTAAAAAGTCAGTAATTTTTTTTAGTCAGATCTTGGGGTAATAGTATTAAGTACTTCGGATGCAGCATGATCGCCGAAATATTTTGTGTGTCCTGTAAATATTATCTGCTTTCTATTATACAGAAAGTAACTCCTAGTAAACCTCAGAAACTTGTATCAATTTCATAAAATGTAAAATAGTTTATTATAATTAAAACACGCCTTAAACAGTGTTCCCCTATGCCATTATGTAATGGGATACTTTTGTGTAGCCCTCTGAATTAATAACAAATATCCTTTGCACCACAGATTGTACAGAACATTTTAATATGTACTTCATAGATGCATATCAACTTTATTTATTATGTTCGAAAGAGTGTGACACCATTAAAGTGCACTTTCAACTATTTGTTCCTCTTTTTACCGCAATGCAACGAAATTCTTTTGATTGTCTGTGTGATTGAACTAAACATCCAATTTTCATAAAATTTGAAATGACTTGACAAAATCATGCAACAATTATATGTTTTAAATTTCAAACGATTTGGTTTTGTAATTTTTGAGTAATGTGAGGACAGATCGACAGACGGACGGACCGAACGACGCGATGTTTGTAGATGCCAGGTATTTACATAATTAAGAACGCACCTAAAAAGGAATGAGTTATTAGTTACAAATTTGTTTGGAGGTGTAGGGTAAAAGAAGATGCATTAACTTTGAAACGAAAAATGTCTGTATTTTCATTGTGAAAAAAAAAAATTCCGATATTTATATATATAATTTATTTCGAAAAAAATAAATTATTGATAATATAAATTTAGCGCCCCCTCAATTTCCGCGCCCGAGATTACCATCTCCTTCGCCCCCCCCCCCCCCTCTTCACACAGCCTTGCTTTCATTCAAATATTTTTCAATAGCATTAAACTGTTACATAAACTGCAAATAATAAAATAAAAAGCAAAATTAAAGATGAAAAATCCTTCACAGTGAAATTTTACTTCGTATCTAGACTAAATATCGCAACTTCTCTGATTTCATGAGATTGATTTCAATAACCTTGAAAGATATGCATCTTTAACCATCTAAAAACAGATTCAATGACTCCATTATTCTACTCACTTGTTCAAAGAGATCACATAAAATGCAACATTTATAAGCAAAATAACGAAATATTAATGATTATCACATTGTCCTTGGAAGAAACAACTTAGCAAAAACCCTTTTTTATTTTTTTAATCGGGTCAGTGAGGGTAACCTATTTTGTAATCTCACTTAATTTTTGCAAAACTTTAAGATGAAGCAAGTTATTTTGTGAAGAACAAAGTGGGGAGGAAGGGGGATTAAATACATAATTAATTGTATCTTGCTAAATTATTTCGGAATTTACAGAAATTAGTAGTTTTGAGGGGAAAAATATTCAAGGTTGAAAAACGATAAAAATAATAAACAAGTAAGAAAAATCATGCGTTAAGCATAGATTATGAAACGCTTTCCAACACTTCCTGAAATCGTTAACAAAACTTTGTTACTCGGGGAAATAAAGAGTTACTGTCAATAGCAAAATATGTATTTTAATACTTTGGAACACCCTGTATTTAATCTGCCAGTTGATATATATATATATATATATATATATATATATATATATATATATATATATATATATATATATATATATATATATATATATATATATATATATATATATATTATATAGTGAGAAAATTTAGTTTAGCAAGAAAACGCATATCGGTTTGAAATTTCTCTTTTAGCAATTTATACTAATAAATGAAATCATACTTGAATATTTTTGTTCAGCCCTTTAGTTTACCTAGTACCTTTATTAGATGTCAGTATTTAGCTAAAATTTAGTTCGAACTAAAACACTCTTAAAATTACTCGAATCACATTTCCAGAAATTATGATCCATAAGCGACCTGTATCGAATTCTTTGCGTGACCCTGTATATAATTGTATCTATATTCTACAAAAATGTCTTTCTAAACTGAATGCAGTTAAGCGTAGAAATACATAATTTATTTTAAAACCACCTTTAAATAGATATACGCTCATATTCGGTAACCTTTATGCACTATTTCGTGTAGCCCTGTACATCAACTATAACATTTATACACACCATATATTATGCATACATTTAGTAAAACATAAAAGTGCATATCATAATTAAAAATGCATGTCATTCATCCATTAGCCATCATCGATAACCGTTTAAAATATACTATTTGAAATCTTTTGCGTGTCCCTATAAATGCTATGCACTTCGTATTATGTGTGAAATAACTTAAATTAAGCCTCAGCGACGTATATCAATTTTATTATACATGAAATAGTTTAATATAATTAAAACATGTTGCAAACAGTCCCCCTCCCCTTTATTATTATGTAAAGGAATTCTTTTGTGTTGCCCTGTAAATAAATAATAACTATTCTTTTCACCGCATATTTTACAGAAGGCATATTTTAATGCACTTCAATAAGGTGCGTATAAATTTGAATAAGTTTGACAAGGTGTAACATCTTTAAAATTCATTTGAAACGATTTTTTCCCATAGGCCGTAATGTAACGAAAAACTTTTGACTGTCCCTGTAAATAAACTAATCATGCTAGAAACTTCATTTGCTATAGGGTTCGTGCTATGGTAAACGTCAAAAACTTTCAAAAGTTTCATGGTAATCCAAACATATTTATGAACGAAGAAAACACGTAACCAAAAAGCATCAAAACATTTTCTGTCCGTAAATTGTAACATCCTTGTATAATATAATGTTTTGAAGAAATAAAATAATAATTTCTTAGTGATATGTATTATTAAATATCATTTTACAATAGGTTAAAACACTCTATAACGCTTTAATGTCATTAAAGTATGAAATTTTATGACTAAAGACAACTTGTTATCTGTTTTTTTTATATTAAATTTACACATGAACATTTTGAAATTTCTTTTAAATTTTATTTATGGGATATCTATCACATTATAAACTAAAAGTAGCTATTACAATTTTCTGATGAGGATTCGGAATTTTTAAATGAAAAACAGTTAAATGTGGCAACACTGAAAGACATTCGCTTGTCTAAAAATACTATTAAATATAATTTTATGAAAGTTGAAAATCCTTTGTTCACCATGTAAAGATATTTGAGACCTTTTTATCCCTTTGCTGTTGTTCTTTTTTTTTTAGTTTACTTTCAGCCATTGTTACAGGATTTGTATGAAATATAAAAACATTATCAATTAATTAAAAAAAAAAAAAATCCCTTTCGGTTCGGTTTATACCGGCGTTGGTAGATTTCGAAGTTAAGTATTAATTTCACCAACAAAAAACTAAATCAAGAAATAAATCCAGTTTAATAATTTAATCTGGCCGCTTTAACTAGTTTTTAATTTCATTTTTCTATAAGAGCTGTTTTTATGAGAATTATGTTAATACGATAATTTTTTTCTCCAACCCCATTTTTTTCATCCTTTTAGAATATGCTGACTATTCTTATTCATTAATCAAGTTCATCTGATCACAAACTTGTTACCACAAACATTTTAGATAACATTAAGAAGATTTATAGCATACATTTAAACTGTAGGGGATCGTTTCATTAAATGAAACATACCCTATAAATGTTTCACTGAGAATGTTTTCATTGAGAAACATGGGCATTTAATAATACAAATTTATATACAGTATCTCTCAGGATTGTTAAAAGTTTTCGTCACGCCAATCATACTTTTTTTCGCCATAGCGACGGATTAACGAAACTGTGATTTTTTTTTTTCTTCTTCTAATAGTATCCCTCTTTTTGTTTCTGTAACAGTTGGTCCTACCAAAAACTTTTCAACATAAAAGTTATAGATAATATCAAATCAATTTATAGATTTATAATAAATTTAAGTAAATTTGATATCTTATGAATTGACGAAATTATAATTTTTTCTTATTCTTAAAACCTCATTTTCCTTGAGCCCATTTCTAATGATACGAAAAATCTGCTATACATAAATTTTTTACCCTTTTCCTAGAAGTAATAATAACTTTAGACTAGGGATGGGCATTATTTATCGTATTAGGATAAATAACAGTGTTACTACGCTAGAACCTAATATTGCATTAATATGTTATTGAAAAGTCCCTGTTAAATAAAAAACACATGGTTCTTAATGACAGCATCTTCCTTCACTTGTTTTAATCAAGATTTCATTTTTTGTACTTCTAAAATAATAATAATATTCATTAAAAACGTCCTTAATCGTTTCTTTTGAGACGTTTGCCGAACAATGTGTGAATGTCCGGGCTGTGTGCCCGGACAGCGCCTCCCCCCTTCCTGCTTGTGCAGACCCATTCACAATTATTTAAAAAATTTGCGTCCCCCCCTTATTAAAACATCCTTAAAAACCCTTATTAAAAAAATCTCACAATTATACACTCTAAGATAAAAAACTGTCTAAAACGGAATTTAAAACTGTTTTATAGGCTTCCGTTTTAGAAGGTTTTACTATATAAAATAAGATATTGTATTTATCCAGCAAGTACAGCCCGGACAGTCCCCCCCCTGCTTGCGCAGACCCATTCACAATTATTTAAAAAAATTGCGTCCCCCCCCTTATTAAAACACCCTTAAAAACCCTTATTAAAAAAATCTCACAATTATACACTCTAAGATAAAAACCTGTCTAAAACGGAATTTAAAACTGTTTTATAGGCTTCCGTTTTAGAAGGTTTTACTATATAAAATAAGATATTGTTTGTATCCAGCAAGTACAGCCCGGACAGCCCCCCCCCTGCTTGCGCAGACCCATTCACAATTATTTAAAAAAATTGCGTCCCCCCCCCCTTATTAAAACACCCTTAAAAACCTTTATTAAAAAAAATCTCACAATTATACACTCTAAGATTAAAAAACTGTCTAAAACGGAATTTAAAACTGTTTTATAGGCTTCCGTTTTAGAAGGTTTTACTATATAAAATTAAGATATTGTATGCATCCAGCAAGTACAGCCCGGACAGTCCCCCCCCTGCTTGCGCAGACCCATTCACAATTATTTAAAAAATGTGCGTCCCCCCCCCTTATTAAAACACCCTTAAAAACCTTTATTAAAAAAATCTCGCAATTATACACTCTAAGATAAAAACTGACTAAAACGGAATTTAAAACTGTTTTATAGGCTTCCGTTTTAGAAGGTTTTACTATATAAAATAAGATATTGTTTGTATCCAGCAAGTACAGCCCGGACAGCCCCCCGCCCTGCTTGCGCAGACCCATTCACAATTGTTTAAAAAAATTGCGTCCCCCCCCTTATTAAAACACCCTTAAAAACCTTTATTAAAAAAATCTCACAATTATACACTCTAAGATTAAAAAAACTGTCTAAAACGGAATTTAAAACTGTTTTATAGGCTTCCGTTTTAGAAGGTTTTACTATATAAAATAAGATATTGTTTGTATCCAGCAAGTACAGCCCGGACAGCCCCCCCCCCCCTGCTTGCGCAGACCCATTCACAATTATTTAAAAAATTTGCGTCCCCCTCCCCTTATTAAAACACCCTTAAAAACCTTTATTAAAAAAAATCTCACAATTATACACTCTAAGATTTAAAAAACTGTCTAAAACGGAATTTAAAACTGTTTTATAGGCTTCCGTTTTAGAAGGTTTTATTGTATAAAATAAGATATTGTTTGTATCCAGCAAGTTCAGGTTAAAAATTCTGGGCACCCACCCGTTCAAAAAGCTGGTTACGCCTATGCAACCACAGAAGAAATAACTCCTTAATATTCGCTAATTCAATAACTGTTAGATTTTTCACCAGTTTTTCAATTCAGTTCAGTTATGTAGTTCTTTTCTATTAGATTTTCTACGCGTTTTTGAAAAAATGTAGTTTTTTACATTACAAAAGATCATTTTATCGCTTCGTAACTGTTGTTTATTTTCAAATGTTTTGTCTGAGGATAATGTTGTTATCGTTAACGACTTTTGATTTAAAGTTTCGTTTCCTGTTTGGTTTTCATTCGCGGTTGTTGAAGAAAGAGGATAAATAAAAAATGATTTCGTCTCTTTTTTATTAAATATCAGAAAGACTGAATTTGAGATTTGTGGATTTGATTTCTAAAGGGCTCTTCTGGTGGGGGGGGGGGGTTCACCCCCCAAACATACACCTTCAAATTTCGCTTATTTAGTTCTCTACCATTTTTAACATGACACCCTCCCCCCTTTCGGTGACTCACCTAATTTTGCTCATTTCTTCACTTCATTTCAATCTTTAAAAGGCTATAACTTTGCTTCTATGGGAGCTAAAGCGGAGAAAAAAATTCTAGCATAGCTAACTTTTACTCGCCATTCTTTTTGCTATTTCAATTTTTCGGTTTTTCCCTATAGGACCATTTTTTGGGAGGGGGGGCTGGGGGGGGGGCGCTTCTCATTTTTTGATGTAATATGTCTATCGAAAGCTTATGCTTCATACATTACAAATCTAGCATAAAAAATTTTCTCCCGTTATTCTGGGTCACTTTACGGACCCATAATGGGTTGAAATTTAAATTTCTTAAACTTTTTCGAGGTTTTTTGCCAAATCGGTATCAGAAAAAAACTGTGCCAACGTGATGTATGTATGACATCTGCGCCATATAAATATTATTCAGTCTTTTTTTATTGCAATTTTTTTATGTAAAACAATATGCATTATTTTTCATGCAAAATTGTGCATTAAATGAAAATTGTAATGCAATTTTTGTAGTAGTACTTTATAATAATGAATAAAAAAACACATTATTTAAAAGTATTTCCTGCACAATAAAATGTTTCCTGATGATTACAAAAAAATATGTCTTGACAATTCAAAAAATAAAAACGTAATTGTCCAAGTTTTCACTTTTGTCGGCACTCCAAAAATGTCACTTTTTTTAGGGGGTGAAAATTTTGTGGAAATAAGTCTTATTTTTTATTTATGTATGGATCCATAGAAAAAAGTATGAGCTAGTGAACTTTGGAACCATTTTAATACAACTCATATTCCAAATATTAAGATAATTGAGAAAAATTATTAAAAAATTATTTTCAATTTAATCATTTTTTACTAAGTAAATGCAATTAAATTTCTTATAAATTGAATCTGGAATGTTTAGATAAGATTTTAATATTTACAAAATATAAAATACAGTACAATATATTAGGTTTACAGCTTTCTGAAAGGCATAAAAATAGTAGGATAAAACTTAGATGAGTTCAAAGTATTAGAATATTTTATTTTGCGCAACAATATTACCTTATTAATATGAAGTAAATGGTAGTTAATTTTTTGTAGCACCCTATTTTGCTTTCATAATAGCGTAAAATCGATCTTGCATACTATACATATCTGCTATTAAGAAACTAGTAAAAAAAACTGAGTCTGGAAAAAATTTCATTCTCTACCATCTGTCCTATCTCACAAGTTTCTTTGTCCTATCAGTTAATATTTGTTTTATGTTTTGCAGCCGCTCTAGTAGTGGCAGCACGCATTGACTTGCTGTACGAAAATTCAGTAATGCATTTCATCTCAGATTTTAAAACATCAACAGTGCTGATTGAGAAAACGCGGTATACGGAAAATGGATTTTTGAAAAATTCGTTTTCCTCTGTATGTTAAAGAAAGTTATCTTAATATGTTTTCTTGTACTTTCTAATTTTCCTGCTTTTCGTATTTCCTATTGGATACATTATTTTATATTCAAAAATATATGTGCCTATAAATATTTTCTTAAATGTTGTTGCCCCACCAGTGGCTGAGAGATTCTGCCCTCAGAACTGGTAGACGGCAGGCGCTGGATTAGAACAAAACCCAATCGCGGTCGTCAGCCCAATCATTCGGAGTTTTCCGTGGTTTTCTTCGAACTTTGGATTTCCTTGCGTAAATACGGGTTGGGTTCCCTTAGAAAGGTTCCCTTCCCCCCTCCCTCCACGAGGGGCCCATATCCCATGTGTTGTCCGTTTGGGAGCATATTTAGCAATTGTTTATAAATTGTTTATTGTATCCTGTTACAAAAATAACAGGATGTTGGAACCTGTTACCAGCGCTACTGTGGAATGATGTAACCTGTTACCCAAAAATAACCATATTTCCCATCTCTACTTTAGACTGATTTGATATGCAATATAATTAATTAAAAAGTTGTGGTTTTTCGCCCCCATAAAACCTCACTTAATTTCCAAACTCTTGATCCGATTTTGGTCATTAACGAATTTAACCGAGATTTTCTACCCATTCATTTTTCGCATCAGTTTGGAAGAGATTTGTGCAAATATATTGAAAGTTATTGTGTCCATGCATGATTCATGTATATAGTATATAAATGTGTATATATATATAAGGGGGCAGAAACATCATCGCCAGGTTTTCCTTTCTCCGCACAGAAGTCATTTCCAGCGAGAAAAAAAACAAAATAAATAAATGTAGAAGGTCAAAATAAACACTCCTTGGCTGCTGCAAGTTCATTTTATTAAACGGTAGCTATAATCTAGGGAAAAGCTCCTGTTGCAGACGATATTTTACCGAAACATCCAAAAAATATTCCATGCTTTACTATATGAAGTCGTACTCATGCAAGAGCGCACCCAAGAATCCTTCTTCTCATCTCATCTCTCTTACCACCTCTCGAGCTTCCTCTTTTAAATCTAAAAAGAAAATTCTAGAACATTCTGTAACCTCAAATCATCAACCTTTTATGTAAACAGAATTCTTGTCCAGCTTCGAGATTAAACACATCATTCAGACGATAATTTTATTTAAAAAAAATATATATTATTTAACCAATTTATAATCGACTCGGGATTTTAAATATCTTAGGCAGACGATTTTTATAGATGATTAATTTTAAGAGAAAAAGGAAAGAAATGAATTTATTGATATGCACACTATCAAAGGTTGACGGAGGAAAAATAAATAAATAGATAAAATAAAATAATGATATTTTTTGAAAGGTATGGTTTTGGAATAAATTTAATAAGACCTTCTTAAAAAGGGTTGATAAAAACATAGAAATGAGTTTTATTTGGAATATTAAGAAATAAAGTTTAATTAAGAATATTTTTAATTTAAAGCCATCTTTTTAAATTTACGCATACTGGAATAATGTTTTTTAATGCAAATTAAGAATTTATATCGTCTGCATAAAGATTAACAGAGTAGATCTAGAAAAAAGATTTTAATGTAATAATTTGAAGTAAGTACGGAATATTATTATAAGAAAATTAAGATAGTATAAAGATTAATTTTGGCGAAAAAAATTTAAAATTTGTAATATATATATATATGTAATATATACATATCTATTTATATATACATCAGTCAAATGGTGAGTTTGCAGACCGATAGTGATGATGCATGAAAGTAGAATACAATGTATGCATGGTAACAACCATACTTAGCCGAAAATAGAGTTAAGTCAGCGATGGTTTCTTGCAATTGAAATAAAGCCGCTCAACATTTGTTGGCATACCATAAAATTAGCTATTTTCCAGAATTCTCTTGTTAAAATTCTGCAGAGTCAGCGCGTGCATATTTCATGCAAATGGCCATATCTCATCAATTTTTCAATATTTTCATGTTTTAATCGCAGAATATTCTCAACTTTATTATAAACCCTCGAGTTGCCCTCGCGACTAAACCTATATGGTAAAATAAGAAGTCAAATGTGTTCTTTACATTCTAGATATTTAAAGACAATTTGTGGAGAATTTCAGACGATATTCGAGAAAACGTCAAAATCGAAAGCGCCAGTCATCTACCCAAAATTTTTGAATATGAGTGTAGAAGATTTTTTTTAATCCAAATTTTAAAACAATTACTAAGCAAACCCGGTGCTACAATAGATGCGTTAAAAAATATCCAATAGAATTAAAAGGTTGAAGGAATCGCAAATAAAATTAGAAGAGAAAGAAAAATAATTCTCGGTTTAAGAAGCCAGAGAAAAGCCATTTGAGTGATAATAAAAATACAGCAAAATGACTGCTGCAAGAATTGTTACATAAACTTTGCATGGAAATACAAAAGTGTTTACAAGCAAAAGATTAAGTGAAAATCAAATTACAAAGGTTTAGCTAGAAGAAAAATTCACCTCTAAAACATGTCGAAAGAGAAAAAAAAAGATGTTAAAAATCAATTTTAAAATCTGAAAATACTTGGAATCAAATATTATGAATTAAGAAACATAAATTATACATGTTGCGAGTAATAATCAATGCTACACTGAAAAAAAAAAAAGAAAAAAACTGGCTATTTTACGGAGATTGTATTGGTAACCGGGATGCCAGTACTATTTATTGTTGTTAAGGGAGAAATTCCTGTAAATTCCAGAAAAAATAGACAATTTTCCAGAATTTACGGAATTTTCTGTAAAGAAAAAAAAATGAATTTTATTGACGTGCCGATTATCGGTACAATCTTCTTAAAATCGTCCTTTTTTTACAGTGTATGTTTAGCAGAGTTTAATTGCAATCTTCTCAAAATACTTTTTACTTCCTGTAAAACATGAAAGGGATACGGTTCACGTGAGGGGTGTCTATTTCGAGCGGTGCTGAAAATTTACTTTTATTTACGATAATTCATGAATAAAATGAAGTAGTTTAATATATTAAACACGAAGAAAAAATGATGGGTCAAGCATAGATTACGATAGACTTTCGATACGTACGATACCTGGAACTCTAAGTGTGTAAATATAATAGTACAAGTCAGACGTTTTCGTGAAGATTTTTTCCTGAAACTCTATGGGGGACCGTCAACAAATTGAAAAATAACGAATAGCTTTTGGATAATCCTGTTAAAACTAATGTAGAAAACCGGTATAACTGTAGATTATGATTACGTGGCTTATTGTAATATACTGTGTACATTTTTATGTAGATAGCATGCATACTCATAGAGAAATTAAAGTTTTTATTAAAACAGTCCCAAAATTTTCCAAGTTTTTTGTTTATAATTTTCAGAGTTCTTAATATAAAATGTTTTTTTCTGAAAATATGACAAACAATATTGTACAGAATACCCTGCCATCAGAATTAAAAAATCATAAAAATTGTATGAAAAATGAGCAGCTTTACTAAAAACTTTTTCATTGCGCATGCGTTAACGATATCAAAATTTCATTTACACATTGTGTTAGCTAAATGTATAGAGCACCTCTTGTAAATATTTCAAACATATAACTTGAAAATTCTGAAAGTGACCGTCTATAGAATCAGCTTAAAGTCCTCTATTCCCAAAATGAGGCAAATTTGAAAAAAAAATTGGTGCTGTTTTTCTCAAAACCTTAATTTCTCTGAGTATACATGCTATCCACATAAAAATGAACACAGTATATTACAATACGCCACTTAATCATAATCTACAGTTATAGCGCTTTTGCTACATTAGTTTTGACAGGGTTATCCAAAAGTTATACGTTCTTTTTCAATTTATTAACGGTCCCTTATGGAATTTCGGGAAAAAATCTTTACGGAAACGTAGGCCCTATACTATTATATTTACACGCTTAGAGTTTCAGGATAATTCCTCGAGTATTTTTTCTAGATATTTAACAAAATGTCTAAAATCGCAAGTGAACGGTCATCTTTGACCATATAGTGTATGACACGTGCGTATGGAATCATAAACCTTACTATTTTTGGATAAAATCCCAGATTCTTTTGCCTCATTTTGGGAATAACAGATTTTGAGTTGATTCTATGGACGAATCCATCGATAGATATTCTATAGATCATTTTCAGAATTTTCAAGCTATGCGTTTGAACCTTTTACAGAAGGTGCTGTATACATTTAGCTAACACAATATGCAAATGAAATTTTGATATCGTTGACACATGCGCAATGAAAAATTATTTACTAAACCTGTTCATTTTTCATACAATTTTTATTATTTTTCATTCAGATGACAAAGTATTGTGTACGACGTTGTTTGTCATATTTTCAGAAAAGGCCAGATCGGGCCGGACCTGTGTGGGCTAGTGTTCCTACATCCTTCGGTAAGAGTTGCGACATGATGGCAATAAATTCTGATTGGACAAAATCTGTTTTCAACCGCCGCAGGCGATCGACTGCAGCGCTACCATAGACTTTACATGGGATGAAATTAGAAGGTTTTAAAATCTTCATCATTCATAATATTTTCATGCTTTTTTCGATTTGTAACATCAATTTTCATGTTCAAAAATGTTTACATTATGGATATAAATATAATTTTGCCTACGAATTTCGCAATTTTCATGCAAAAATATTTTTTTTCTTCCGTAAGTTTCGTTTTCATTCTGCCAGCACGAGCAAATATCCCATCATTTTCTCGTTATATTTTATGTATATACATATAATTTGAATTATTTTTATTGGTATGACTAAATTGTATATATATCCTTGCGTTGTTTTGGTGAAATCGCATCACAAGTATTTTTTTTCCCCTTTTTCCGTCATAAGTAATCAAAATAGGTTTGGCGAGGAATACAAGAACGCCAAATGCCAAATTCTTTTATGAACTTGTTTCCAGGTCAAAAAAGTCGTTTCGTTGACCATTTTCGCAGATGGTTTGGTGTAATGGTTAGCATACAGGTCTCGTAACCCCAACCTTTTGGGTTCGATCCCCGAGCTGGATTTCTCTCTCTCTCTCTCTTTTTTTTTTTTTTTTTTTTTCTTCATTGATTTATTATAAGTTACACTTATTTTTTTGAATACTTTATTACCAGTTAATAAAATGTATTTTCTTAGATTGTGTTTTTTTAAATGAAACTAACTTTTAATATTAAATATCATCCAAATGCTATATTTTGATAATTAAAAAGAAACATTTTATTTTTTTCCCCTCATTGATTTATTTAAAGTTACTCTATTTTTTAATTAATTCTTTCAAAAGAAAAAAAAAACTAAGTTTCAATATTTAATTTAATTTATTTATTTATTAATAATTTATTATCAGTTAATAAAATATTGTATTTCTTTAGATTTATTTATTTTTTTTTTTAATGAAATTAAGTTTTAATATTAAATATCATCCAAGAGCTATATTTTGATAATTAAAAAGAAACATAAATTTTAATGTAATAACATCGAATAAAATTACATTTTAAATATTTTTAAATCGTAATTTAATAATTAAAAATATCTAATAACTAGAGATAACTTATTTCAGCATTCATTTTTATGAAATTAACCTTTCACTGAACGATTTTTTATATTTTTATGATTTTTTTTAATTTTTTAAAAAATAATTTAATAATATAAAAATATCTAATTACTACAGATAACTTATTACACATTCATTTTCATGAAATTAACCTTTCACTGAACGATATTTTCTATTTTTATGATTTTTTAAAATTTATTTTATTATTTTTTTTTTAAATCTATATATAGGTCTCATAATGAGAAAAATAGGAAAAATAATTAAATTCAAAATTTTCAGCAAAAATTTTATATTTTATGGTTTGTTCTATATGTGCACATTTAAGGTTTTAAAATATTGGATCTCTATATTTTGCTACAAAATAAACTTATTTCAGATTTTTTTTTTTTTTTTTTTTAAATTAGTTATTCTTTTTTTTACCGATTCTTTCCAAATAATAACGTTTTAATATTTAATTAATTTATTTATTTATAATATATTATATTAGTTAATAAAATATTATGTATTTTTACATCAATTTTTCTCAATGAAATTAAGTTTTAATATTTAACATAATCCAAGGGCTATATTTTAATAATTAAAAAGAAACCTAGATTTTAATTTAGAAATAACATCGAATAAAATTACGTTTAAAATATTTTCATGTCGTAATTTAATAGCATAAAAATATCTAACTACTAGAAATAACTTACTACAGGTTCATTTTTATAAAATTAATCCTCTACTGCAAGATAGTTTCTATTTTTATGTTTTAATAACAATAATAACATTGAACTATATCAAACTATGAAGCGCTTTAATTAAAAAAATTAGTGTATGTATATAATATACACATATATTTTAATCTATTAAAAGTTTTCTTAAAAGCTGCTGTAACAATAAATTATAAATTATTCCTTATTGGATAAATCAAATAACAAACAAACAAAATAATAATAATAACAAAATAAACAGACAAGGTCAAATGAGCTGTCATTTGATTTCTGTCCTTAATATATTTCCTGTATATTCTTACAACTTTCATTGAGATTATTAGCAGATAATTTTTTTGAAAACTCAAAAAGACTTCATTGATCATTATGGAATATTTATGTTTTGGAAACATTAATACTTTTGAGAATCTTTTTACTCTAATAATAATAATAATAATAAATTAATTAATAAAATTATAAAGGCAAAAAAGTGGAATTGTAAAAAACTAAAATGTTTTGAGAAATAAGTTATAAAGTCATGTTTTCCTATTTCAAAATATATAAAAATTTAATTTTTAAGATTAAAGTGAAACCGATTGTCCTAAATAATGCAATATAATATATATAAATATTATTTTATGTTATAAATGGTTTCAATTCATTCACTATAATTTTAGAAAATATAAATTAAATAGATAAATATTTATTGTTAAATTCTAAGTAATAAATTTAAAATAAATATTAAATGAGCTATGAATTTCACAGTGCAACTTTTTTCACAATAGGGACAAAAATGAAAATAAACAAAATTTACTATATTCGAGACTCGTTCTAAAAAAGAAGAAAATTTGTTTTGTTTATCTATTTCCGATTCGTAAGAACGCGCATTAAAATAATAATAATAGCAATGATAAAAATAACCAAAGGGCGAGGAAGCGCCAAGCATAAAATTCAGGGTTGCACGCGTTTTCTTCCATCCTCCATTTTTCTTCCACTGAGCATGCGTACTTGATCTCATGACGCTACTCTTACAAACAAGGTCCAGGTGCTCTAGTGTGGGCCCATCAGTGTCCCAGTAGGGCCAGGCCATGAATTGTGAATATATAAACGACGCGGGCCCGAACCTGCAAATTCCAGCCCGTGCATATCACTGATGCACTTCTACACGAAATAACCTGATATGACTTGCAATAAGCACATCTTGCATTTTTGTCATGTGTATTCACTTTTCTCTCCTTGTTCTTTATAGCGTTTGCCAACTTGACTTTAAAAGAAAACTGAACACTGAAATCAACATACGAAAATAGACTTACGCGAGAAATTGCTTTTTATTTCATACCCATTGAATACAATTTCAATAAAACTATTGTAGAATTTTTCTAAGAATTGTTTTCCGTCAAAAGGATGACTTCTAACTCAGCTATACGGGGTTTGAACTACTTAATGAAGAGGCTTGTGAGTAAAGAAAAGATGAATAAACTTCGGGTGTGATATACCCTTTGCACGTGCTCCCGGGTTAAAATATCTACAGTATCAATTGGATTTAAACATTTGAATAAACAATTTTATTTTACTTGAAAGAGATGTAAAGAAAAATTAAAAACAAACATTAGCAACATGTTTTGATTTCAATATAATAAGAACCATTACCATAATCATAATGTTATTAGATGTAATCGAAACATGTCAATAATATTTGTTTTTAATTTTTTCGTTACACTTCTCATAAGTAAAATAAAATTGTTTATATTCAAATATTTGTATATAAAAGGGAAATTTCTTAAAATCTTGTAATTTAAAAATCTAAAAGATTTAATTACTTTTTCAGGTTTTGAACATTGTAAATAAAATCAGAAGAAAATTTCTGAAGAAAATTTTGTTAAAATATATACACTATCATAAGTAAAGAATGAAAATCCTAGTGATGTATGGAATTGGGTCCCTTGTGCGAGGGTAGTTTCGTTATTTTATTTTTCACACGGAAACTTTATTGCCGAAAGAAAATACACCATAGCATCTTGAACCATGCACCTTGCACTATTCTTCGACATAGTCGTCACCGACATTGAGACATTTTTCGTAGCATGGAATCAGTTTGAACAAACCACACTGGTAAAACTCGATTCCCAGCAATGCAAGGAGTTTTGCATGTAGTACATCTTGCGCTATTTTTCGACATAGTCGCCATCGACATTGAGACATTTGTAGTAGCATGTAATCAGCTTGGAAAAAAACACTCTGATAAACCTCGATGCCCTACGATGCAAAGAATTGTTGCTCAGACTGATCAACATCAGCATTGTTTTGGAAATGGCGTCCCGAGAGTGTGTCTTTTAATGCAGGGGACAAATGAAAATTCACAGGGGCAAGATCGGGACTGTAGACCGGATGATCCAATCTCTCCCATCCGAAGCGGTGAACCCGATCATGTGTAAGCCTTGCTATGTGCCTATCGGGCTTTCATCTATTCGCTGTACTGAAAGACACACAATTGGAACGTAACTTCCTAAACAATGCTGAGGTGGAGCAGCAAGCTGTGCGATAATTTTTCCCATCGCAGTGCACCGAGTTTTACCAGTTTTTTTTTTTTTTTTAAACTGATTGCACGTTACTATCAATGTCTGAATGTAGGTGGCGATTATGTTGACATTTAGTGCAAGGTCTATAATTCATAATGCCATAATCTTTTTCTTTCTTTCTTTTTTCAATAAAGTTGTGTGTGAAAAAAATGTCGAAATTTAGTTTCGTAACGGCCCTTGTACTTTTGACTGAATTTGCAAATTGTAGCACTAACTTCTTATGCAAGAATGGTTTGTCTTATCATTCATTATCATGCTTAAACATTCATACTAACAATTTTGCGAATTATTGTAAGTGCATGCTTGTACGTACGAAAAACTAAAACATAAATTGTGCTTTAAGAGATAATTTATTTTTCTTCAATGTAATCCAAAAAATTACAAATTGATTATGCGATGATCTGTTTAATTAATCTGAAAAGATTAAGAATGTCGGCAACCACCAGAGCTTCCGCGCAACCTGTTTGCCCAACAGTTAAAGAACCCTCGAAGAATTTCCTGAAGCGAGGAAACCAGGAAGTTAAGTTCAAAGTCGAACATGCAATTTCGTCCAAGACATTAAAAAATCAAACCACAATCACTCATGTGTGCATGATAATAGAGTTTTGCATTGAAATGACCGATTTGTTTTTTCTTTAAGAATTAAGTAATTATCGCAAAGTAATTCGATGGAAGTATTGGGTTAAACTAAAGATAAGTGATAAGAACTTTGTGAAAACAGATTGAATAAATTATAAGTAGAAAAATGTTTCGATCTCAAGCTTTTTGTTATAATGTACTAAAGAGAAAAAAAAAAGTTGGAGGACCAGTGGCGCCAACTTATATGGGCCCACCCAATAATTTTTAACCCTAGCATGCCTGATTTTTATTGTTCTATTTAATTATTTATTTCACTATTCTTTATGATTATTTTTCTTCCTAGAACAAAATTTATTTTGTCAATGATCATGTATTTTAATTCTCCGACTGACACCCATTAATTCGAAATGACTGAAATGCCCATGTTTTATTTTTTGCTATTTTAATTTGTATCATGATCATGACATGGGGATATTACAATAAATATTAGTGTCTTTATAAGGAAAAACGCATGAGAATATAATTTAATTAAATTGCAATTTTATTAAAACAAGATAGCTTGACTTAAGATTTTTATCTTTCACCATCTGCCCACCCTTCATGAAAGAACAAACTGGTTGTATTATTTTACCAAAATATTTTTTAACCCACCTAATGTTTTTGAGCCAACCCAATATTTTTCAAAAGTTGGCGCCACTGTGGAGGACAATTGACTGCAGTGTTGAATTCAGACATTTTTCTCCAGGAGGGACTTCTGTAGCTCCGGGGTAGACATTATCGAGTTTCGGGAGGGATTGCCCTTTTTTATCTTTGAAAACACAAAATTTCCGGGGGAGGGGGACATTTTATTGTTCTGGGGGGGGGCATGTCCCCCGCCAGGGCCATCCCCTGAATTTAACACTGATTGACTGGAATAAATATCTTTTTAAAAGAAACAAATTAAATTGCAAGAGTTTTTTTTTTCTCTCATCAGATTGTTAAAAATAAATAAATAAAGCGGGTGTACTATTTTAATTCTAGCTTATCAATAAGAAAAAAATGCCGATCAATATTCTTCTGAGGATCAAAGCCACATCCATTCAACCCTTGAGCTAAACTAAAAGAAGACACATTTATCCATTTATACATTTACACATTTAACCCTTCCACGGTTCAATTGAAGAACATCAGCTTATTTTTGAAATAATCAATGACATTTACATGATCACATACATGATGATAATTATGTACCCAGATTGGACAATTCTTTTTCCCCTCCAGAGGGATGTCGAAGGTTCATTTCAAATACTTTTTGCGGAATATTGTATTCATCAGAACTACATCGCATTACTAAAAATTAAGCAAATTGTATTACACGAAATGTGTTAAAATTTGATTACAAATTATGAGCCGTTTCAAGTTAAAGAAGGTTTGAAATTTTCAAGAAATCCATTTTTTTTTTTTTTAAATATCTAATAATACAGTAAAACCTCTAAATAACAGACACCTCGGGAACGCAGAAATTGTCCGCTATTCGGAGGTGTCCGCTATTGGGAAAACCTCAAAGATACAAAAATCGCTAAGAAATGCTTAATATTTCATTAATTGACATTTATATGTTCTGAAACCTCTATTATATAATTAATCAGAAATGAAAATTATTTTTTAAGCAGTAAAACTTAAATAAAATTGTACACATCTTTAACTGCTGTTTATTACACTCTTATTTAAAAAAAAAAAAAAAAAATATATATATCTGTTACAAAAGTTTACTTTTGCTTGCGATTACGTGTAATTTGTTTTTCAATGTGATGTTATTGGTCATTATAGAGTTTCGAGCGGGGATAGGGATTACACTTTTTGATCCTTAAAAAAAAAAAAAATCATAAAATCTTCCGGGGGGGGGGGACATAGACATTTGAATGCTCTGGGAGCTGTCCCTCCCAGGCAACTCCCTGAATTCAACAATGAACGTTAAGGAGAAGTTTCCTCAGCCCACCCTCTACATTTATCTATGATCACAAAATTTGTGACATATTACCCTGATAAATTTAGAGACCTTTTTACTTTTTTAATCATTTTTTTTCTTGTTAAAAAATATTTTTTCATCCTTTATCGCCGAAAATAATGTCCGCTATTTGGAATGTCCGTTATTCAGAGGTTAAACATACAAAAATGTAGCTTTTGGGAGTGGGGATTGGGAAACTGTCCGTTAAATAGAGGTGTCTGCTATTCGGGAGTGTCCGTTATGGAGGTTTTGCTTTACAATCTGTTAACAGAATTTCTCCAGAGTTTCAATTCAATCGGAGTAGCATTCTAGGAGAAAGAATTTTTGGAAATTTCCCTCATTAAGTTAGACTAGGCAGGCGCATATTATTTTTGAAGTCGGTGTACATAGTTTCTCAAAAACTAATGTACAGATCTTATTGCAATTTTCTCGCACTTTTTTAAAATAATATTGACTAGTGATTGAACGAAAAATTTTCTCTTTTTTTTTCGATTACAACTATTTTTAAAAGGCTATACGTAGCGTAAATTGTACCAAAAATTGTACTGTTTTACAACGCTACCAAAAATTCACATTTAAATTTTTGTTAACAATTTGGCTAATGGTTGTTTCTGTCTGTCAACAATAGAGATAGCTGAAACCTTGTGATGCCTTATATTTACTTTTTTTCTGATTTGGTTCATGTTTAATGTTCAGAAATGGAATATCTTTGTTGCTAAAATAACAAAAAAGTATTTAAAAAAACACAATAAATAATAATAACTCAAAAACAAATTGAGGTAAAACTTTCAAACAAAATGCACTTAAAAGTACATTTATTTCCTTATACAACGGCGTAAAAATTGAAAATGCGCGATGTTTAGAAGTTTAAAAATTTGCAGTATCGAAAATTGTAAAACTGAAATTTCCTTTAAAATTTGTTTGTGAATGGTGCAGGAACATTAACGTTTAATCCATGGCGTACGTAATATATGACTCTTATTACATAAACCATTTTTTGATCATAAAAATTATGTTTATAATTATTATTATTATTTGAGAATTTATTTATAAGTCTTAAATTTTAGTCTTTTAAAAAGTCATTGTCCAAATGGTTGCTGTAATTTGTTAAATTAATATTCTTTTTCTACATTTTTTAAAAATTTAAATAAAGCTATCATGAGTTATACTGATCACCACGAGAACACTTTTTTCCGAGGGGTCTCTGGAAAAAAGGTTACACCGGCTAAAATTTTGAATGAAAATTTTATAAAATATTGTTTTTTTATTTACTTAATAAAATAATTTATTCTATTGAAAATAAAAAATATATGCTTTTTATCTTTTTACCTAATTTTAATCCATATGCAAGCCTTTAACTCTTTATGATCCAAAGATACTTAAAAAAAACATTAAAATAACTTATTAAACAATTTATTTAATGCATGGATTTGTAGTAATACAGTTTAAAATGAGTTATAGATACTTTAAGTAAAGTACCTAGAGAAAGTATACTGCTAAAAAATTTAGTGTGATATTACATAGAATCTACAGGTAATCCATTGTCTTAAGTCTTACGTAAAACTACAGAGATTCTGTTAAATAACAGAAAAATTATTTGGTAAATTTACAACAGTTTCTGTAAATCCGGGGGGGGGGGGGGAAGGGTCGAAGGATGATAACGTAGGAAATCGGAAGTGAGGGGGACCAAAATTACCAAAGAGCTGATAACATTATATTTGCACAGCCACTAAGTAAAAAGGGGACGGTGTACTCAATTCTTCAAAGTGTTTGCGAAGCATAACATTTTGAGAATCATTGAGATAGCGTATAAACGGAGGAAAGTAATTGGGAACTTAACTTCTCATTGACCTCACAAAAGCACTCAGCGAAGCTAATTTCGATTGGGTAAACTCAATTTTTCTGGTAAAGTTTAAGGGGTCACAAGAGTCTTACTTTTTACCTAGTAGTGCAATTTAGCAACATGTCACATTTAATTTTTTTCCTCAGTACCTATAAAACATAAATGAATAATATTTTTAATATATTAAACTTAATATATCTTCGATTAAAAATATATTTTTTAATATTTTACATTAAAATATTGTTTTATTTTTTAATGTTTAATTTTGCTTAAAAAAATTTAAATTATTTTTCGCAAGATTGTAGCAAAACTATTGGTTTAAAAGCCTCCAAAAATATTGATAATGATATAAAAATTATGCATCTTGAATTTATACTTCATTTAAAAGCAATTTATTTATAAATTTGTTTAAACTTTTAATTTTAATTTTAAAAAATAAAAAAATATTTTTTTTTTTATAGAAAAGTTGCCAATTTTTATCAATCAATGAAATTATAATACAAAATTTAAAGTATAAGTTATTCTTTAACTTAAAACGAAGATAATTACCATGTTTGATTCAAATTGCTTTATTAGCTTTTTTGAAATGTTGCGCTCAGTCAAAGAACAATTTTAAATTTTTTAACAAAATTAAAATAAATTTCAATATAGAATACTAAAAACATTATTTTAAATAGAAACGATATTAAATTGTCTATATTAAAATATTATTCATTTATGTTTCATAGGGACTCTGGAAAAAAAAATTAAATGTAACGTGTTGTAATTATCACCATCAGATAAAAAGCAAGACTCCTGAGATCCCTTAATCGTGAAGAATTCTATTTAAAATAAGTGTCTTTTCATTAAATATAACATCCTATTTCTTCGTATAATTCACACATTTTATAAATAAAAGGTATACAATAAACTCAGACTAAGATGGAATTGATTGAGACCGAGAAAATTTTACGTCATAGACAGTATTCAGCCTTGCACGAACTACTCTTTATCTATGGATTCGCCTTACTTGAAAATTTTTGAGTGTTAGATCATTTCGCTTAAAGGAGTTTGCTTTCGACTGAATTTGCTGTATTATTAATTTCTATTGGACTTGAACGAAATGTTAAAGAATAGTTAAATTCTAAATTAACAAATATCAATTAGGAACAGTATATTTTGCTACAATCGTCTTTTTGGCGCAACGAAGCATGCGAAGAACGAATCATGCGCCAAGCATACATTATATAATTATGAAGAATTACCTGTTAGTGATTAATGCTAATGTGCACTATAATTACTAAGTATAATTTCACATTTTAAAACATTCACTTTTTACACTATATGGCCAAAGGTGACCGGCCACTTGCGATTTTAGACATTTTGTTAAATATCTGGTGCAATACATAAGAAATTACCCTGAAACTCCAGGTGTGTAAACATAATAGTACATGTCATACATTTCCGTGAAGATTTTTTTCCCGAAACTCCCTAGAGTACCGTCAACAAATGGAAAAAGAACTATAATATATTTTGGATTACCCTGTCAAAACTAATATAGCAAAAACGTTTAAACTACAGATTACGAAAAAGTGGCTTATTGTAATTGACTGTGTTCATTTTTATGCGCATAGTATTTATTCTCGTAGAGAAAATAAGGTTTTTATAAAATAGTTTCAAATTTTTCCAAGTTTTTTGCTTATAGTTTGCAGAGTTCTGGATGTAAAATAATGTTCTTTTCCAAAAATATGACAAACAACATTGTACACAATACTCTGTAATCAGAATGAAAAAAATGATTAAAATTGTACTAAAAATGAGCAAATTTATTAAATAATATTTCATTGCACATGCGTGAACGCTATTAAAATTTCATTTGCATATTGTATTAGCTAAATTTATAGAGCAACTTTTGTAAATGTCTTAAAAACATAGCTTGAAAATTCTGAAAGTGATCATCAATTGAATAAGTTCACAATCCGTTTTTCTCAAAATGAATAAAAAGAATGAGGGGTTGTATCCAAATGTAGCAATACCTGCCAAATTGTGTATTCTATATTGACACTAATCAATGGATAAATGGATACAACCCTTGACCCTTTTGCTTCCTTTTGGGAATAACAGATTTTGAACTTATTCGACTGATGATCACTTTCAGAATTTTCAAGCTATATTTTTGAAATTTTTACAAAAGTTGCTCTATACATTTTAGATAACACAATATGAAATGGAAATTTTGCTAGAGGTCACGTATGCTCAATGAAAAATTATTTAGTAAACCTGCTCATTTTTCCTATAATATTTATTATTTTTTAATTTTGATTACAGTGTATTTTTTGTTTGTTAAATTTTTGGAAAAGAACATTATTTTATATTAAGAACTCAGAAAATTATAAAGAAAAAACTTGGAAACATTTGGGACCGTTTTTATAAAAACCTTAATTTTTCTACGAGTATACATGCAATTCGAATAAAAATTAACATAGATTATTATAATAAGCCATTTAATCATAATCTACAGTTTGAACGCTTTTGCTATATTAGTTTTTACAGGGTTAAGCAAAAGATACTCGTTCTTTTTCAATTTATTGACGGTTCCCTATGGAGTTTAGAGAAAAATCTTCAGAGAAATATATGACCTGTATTATTTTGTTTACACACATATAGTTTCGAGATAATTCCCCATGTATTTTTCTAGATGTTTAACAAAATGTCTATAATCGCAAGTGGTCGGACACCTTTGGCCATATAGTGTCTTTCGTGCAGTCCTATATACGAGATGTTGAATTTATATACAACGAGTAACATGCAAAAAAGAATAGTTAAATTTAAAATTGCATACTGAAATTGAAACCGCCCTTCCAGCAATTGTTGCTCAATTTTTTTTTTGAGTATCTCTGTAAATGTTATGAATGCCATATTCGATCGTAATCATCTTTCAGTAAAATTCATTCATTTATATCAGTTTCAATATATTTGAAATATGGTAATATCATTAAAATGTTCTGCAAACTGTTTCACTCCTTATACGATAATGCAATGGAATTCTTTTGAATGCACCTGTAAATAAACTAATTGATGCTATATACTTTATATACAATACCAAGATGTCATGGTAAGCATCATTAATATACCGGGTTATTCAAAAGTCAGGACGAAATTTAAAAACGAATCAAGATACAAAAATACGGTTTACACCAAACGTAGGGAAAAGGAACCGGGTTTTGTGTGGCTACGAAAAAACAGTTATACTGGCAACCCACAAATGGCGCTGTCGGATTTTTGAATTGCAAGCGCGACAGGCACTCCAAACAGTCACCTTTATGCAAGATGGAGCATCACCTCATTTTGCTTTGCCTGTGTAACGTTTGCTACGCTCAATATCTGGGGGAGGATTGCATTATCAGTCGCTACTTTAATTATGCATGGCCTCCAGGATCTCCCGATCTGACACCCTGGGACTTTTGGCTGAGGGAATTATTGAAGTCAAAAGTGTACCACGATCAACCGGAATCATTAGCAACAATGAAAGATACCATCCACCAAAGTGTGTCTGCCATAACGCAAGAAATGCTTACTCTATGCTGTGAAAGGTGAAGTGCCTCGTCTCACAGCTGTACTTCTGAATGATGGACAGTACATTGAACATTTACTGTAGTACTAATTAACTGTAATTTAGCTGACCTGTAAGTTGTCAACATTTTTTTCATTTGTAAATCATCTTTTAGTTCATTAAATCACCATAGCCACCATATTTTTTTTCGTTGCCACACAAAACCCGGTTTCTATTACATCCGTTTGGTGCAAACCGTATCTTTCTATCTTGATTCGTTTTCGAGTTATTCATTTTTAAAGTTCATCCTGACTTTTGGATCACTCGGTATTTCCATTGTATGAAAATCCGCGAACAATTACGTGAGTTAGAATGCGGGAAGACGAACAGACAAAAAAAAGACCTGACGGACAGACAAACGGAATTTACAAACACTTGTTGGAAAATGTTAAAAAGAGAGAAGAACGCCATGCACACGCATAACTTTCGCAATAATTAATACTAGTATCAAAGCAATATTTATTAAACTGGATACAATATTGCATTATTGCAATATTGTATATTGCATATTGTATATTGTATATTGTATTGTATTATTGCAATAATGCAATATTGTGGTACAATATTGCATTTATCATAAATACTCTCAGATTCCATTAATGAATAATTGGTTTTAATAAGTAATTAGCTTAACGTTGATTATATTTAAAACGAAATTCCACTACTGCTGAAGAATTGGATTTACAAAGAAAATATTAGTGAAATTTTTTAAAAATAGAATTTTTTTTTTTTTTTTTTCCAATGATGGTGTAATATAATCAATATTATTTGAACTGTAGATCATGCCGTTATTGCTAATATTTAACATATATTGTTAATATTTACCTTGGGTGCAAAATTCGACCCCAAGCGGATAAACAAAATTTTTTCGACTCAGATAGCTGGTTAAAGCTAGTTGCACTGAAAGTGAAATCTTTAATTAGAGAATCTGGTTAGAATAAAATCGGGTTATCCGGCTGCTCCTATCTCTCACCTTCCTCCCCTCCCCTGTCTCTTTATACATTACATGTATCTCTTTATGTATTCAAAGAAAAAATATCTTCTAAAGCTAAATCATAAAGCTATAATATGCTGCATTATGCCAGTAAATTGATTAAAAGCTATTTGTAAGTCATGAAATATCGTGATTTTCAGATCGCGTGAAAATAAAATCGCTCATCCAAAGCGTAAATGGAGCACAATAATCACTTGAAGATTAATGTTTGCAAGTGATACCGTCGATCATGCATCAATCTTTTGGCACCACTTTGAAGAAGACGAAATGTTTCTTTAGATTTGCATTACAAGGCTCCCACTACGTTCGTTTTTTGAACACAGCTTTTTTCATTCAAAGAAAAATCTATAATTTTTGTCGAAACTTACTTCGAAAGATGTTTTTGTTGCGCTTGTTGCCAGTATCGTTTTTTAACACTTTCCAACAAAGTTGAAAAGTGTTTATGATTTCGGTTTGCTTGGCTGTCTATTCGCGCTCTAACTCCCGTAAATATACTCGGTTTGGCCTGAAATTTTTGGACGTTATTGACGTTTATTCAAGCACGAATCTTATTTCAAATTAAGTTTCTAACATGATTAGTTTATTTATGGGGACAGTCAAAAGTTTACTGTTTCATTAAGGCCTAAGGGAAAAAAATCGTTTCAAATGAATTTTATGTTGCTTCCACTATCACTAGAGAGATGGTAAGCCGTTTAGACCATAAACTTGGAAATTGACATGGCGGTTAATTTTAATATATGTATGCGTCCAAAGAACATGGTTTCTAAAAATTTCGAAACTTCAAAAGAAATCTGAAATAAGCGTATGAATTGAGCATAAAACTTTCAAAATAGTTTCTAAATTATCATCTAGTTAGAATTAGTTTTAATTCTTATTAATTTAAGTCTCATTTCATTCTAATGCGGCGTAATAATGAAGTTTAGTCAAACTGACCTAAGTAGTGATTTTTGAATAATTCCTAAAAGTATAATTTCTACTAATAAAAATTACACATACCAATATCACTTGACGTATTTCAACTATTACGCTAGCAAAGCAGCGGGGTTTGCTAATATAAAATAATTAAGTAAAGAAAAAAGACGATGCATGCCTTCATTTTTTAAAATAAATTTATGTTAAAAGTTTTCTTTTAGATGATATGAGAAAGTAGTTTTAAATATCACATATTTTTCATCGTGAAATGTTTTCCCATGTGATAATATAAATATCTTAAAGTTTTCTTTGCCTTTTCCGTTTAAATTATGTTTTAATTAAAAATACGGTGTTTAGAAAATCTTTAAAAAAATAGCTGTATTTATAACTTATTAGTTATATTTATAACTATTTAAATATGACTTACTTTTTACGATTTAATGGTTGTCTTACGAAATAACTTAATTATTTTTAAATTGTCCTTCTTTTTTAAACTTTACGTGTAAATATACTTTTCATTTGAAAATTGTTTGTAAATAATATTTACAAACATTTTACATTTTGTATTTATTATTTGAACATTTTCAAATTTAGCAACACCAAATAAAATCTGACTATTTTAAGATATATATGCAGCAGCAGAAACTTAAGAAAGCAAATCAAAGCTAGTGTAATAATGAAGTAATAATACTGAAGGATTAACATGTGTAACAAGTTTTTGAAAACATAAGCGGACACAGTACCTTGAAATAGTTCACGTAATTGGTCATCATTAAATCATATTAAATGTAAAACCCCATAAATCTAAAAGTCCATTCGCAGTTTTATATAATATATTCTAATGAATGGGGAAAAAAATCGAAGCAAAAATATTCATATTTATAAAAAATAGTAGGGATTAAAAAAAAAAGTTAAATAAAAAATTAAATTTTAATAAAATAGGCTTTACAAAAAACTTTTTTTTTTAAATTTTTTTAATTTTTAGTATTAAGTATTGTGCCACCACATATATTAAAATATCATTAAAAATTGAAGAGTTAATTTCAAAAGTACTATGTCCCCTTAACAAGCATGAAAAAGAAGAAAGTATTGGATTGCATATCCGACTAGTTCAAAATTCTCATCAAAACTCGATATCGATTAAAATTGGAATTCATCTATAAAAAAACTTCTACTCATTTTAGTTCCGTATGTTTAAAATTGGATGATTTTTTTTTTTTTTTTTTTTTTTTTTTTTAAACAAAGAACTGAAAAGCTACTTTTTCTTATCAATACAGGCTGGAAGAACTTTTTACAATAGAGTGATTTAAACAAACAATGTTTTATGTATGATTTAAATCAAACGTTTCTTTTTTAGCAAATATTATATAATAAGCAATTTTCGCTGACAAAAATGCAAATAATCATTTTAATTAAAAAAACAAAAATCAGTCTTTTTTCCCTCTTAAAGCAATCTATTGTTGCGTGCATCTAGTATACATTGCATGAATTTGAACGAAATTGCACAAAAATTCTTTTTTAACGTTCGTTTGCGTCTTAAATTATGGTTTTCAAACAATAAATAAACGTAAAACATACGTATCAAAAGATGCAATTGAAAAAAAAACCCGGATACGTATTGAAGACCACATGTAGGGCATAACTTGACATTAATAGTTTTCGTAATATTCTCAGACAATGCCTACTTATTCCACACAACCTAGAATTTACTGAACATCTGTAAATGTAATTTAAAATATGATTGACATATCATTTTTCGAATTTCTTTTCTTGAATTATTGTAATTATTTTGTAAAAAAGCAGGAAAACATGTAAAAATTACAACATTTACAGTAAATCGTTTACTTGTTTCGTTAAAGTTTAACGAACTATTTCATGTTCAGCTTTTAACTGTGATCGTAACAACTTAAATTTAGTTCCTCAATTTATTTTTGTCTTGTTCTGATTTCGATGGAAAATTTTAGTAAACACAGGAATGCTGTAAACTCATTTTTGAGGAAATAGATAATCAAATGCCTGTCTAAAATGAAAACAGGTGTTGCTAAATTACTTTCACAGCTGTTTCCTTTCCGTTGAGTAAAGTTTCTATTTATTTAAATATTCCGGAGAAAAAACTCATACTGTCTTTTTTCATCAAGTAAAAGTTGAAGTTTCAGCTGTATATTTTAAAATGTTCTTTTCCAAATCCAATATGTTTTAAAGATTTATTAAATTTAATACATTATTAATTTATTATGCATATCTCAAATAATTAAAACAAGGAGCTAGATAGAAAATCAAATTAGGGGCTGTATATCGATAACATTATCACTTTAGGGGAGGAAGGAGGGGCCTGACTCTCACTATCGTAAAATATCTCTGGGGGGAAGGGAGGTAGTCTTTTGATATCCTAATCATTTTTAATTCAACCAAAATTTTCGGGTTTTTTTTTTTTTTTTTTTTTTTAGGGGGGAGGGGGAGGTAATTTTTTTTATTTCAATATAGATTGTTATCTTTTTCCTAAGTATGTCTATTTTTATTAAAATACAAAGGGATTATTAAAACCGTTAAATCTATATTATAAAGGCCAAACGTATCTGTGCGTAACGCATACGTCATTTTGAGAATGGCAACACTTTCCGGTGAAATTTCGCTTTTGCAATTTTCGCTACTGCAATTTTTTTAATTGCTGGACATCGCAGAATTTTAATCTTTACACTAATGTGTAGGGGAAAAAATGTACTTTTAAATGAAATTTGTTTGAAAACTGTATCTTAATTTGTTTTTGGGATATTAATTTTTCTGTAATTTTTAATACGGCTTTTCTGTTTTATTAAGGCTGTGGCAACAGGAGTACTCCATTTCTATTTAGCAAAGGAAAAAAGAAAAGAAATGGATTACTGTTATTATGTTGCCATTTTCTCATTAAAAGGGAAAAAATGAAATTTAAATATCTTCTGCTCTAGAAGCCGATGAATTTTGATTTCATTTACAAAATTTGATTTACATGTAAAAGAATATCAGCAGTTTAATATCTGTTTCGGCTAATAGCATTGAGACTTCAAGTTTTGAATCAATTAAAATGCCAATTTTTTCTGAAAAGGTGAATACAGATACGAAAATGTGCATTTGTAAATTTTGATATGATGAAAATGATGCTGGGTTTAAATTTCACGAGAAAAAATTTTTATATGATTGAGTCAAAGTTGAATAAATTTTGCATTTTTCATTTTGGAATACTAGCATAAGAACCTAAATTGATAACTTTATCATAATAACATATCTTTATTAATTTTTACTGCTTACATGTACGATTAAAGTTTAATTTTAACAATTTCTACAACTGAGTATTATAGAAATAATATTTTGTTAATTTGGCGTTAACCCCTTCGCGACGGGAGCCTTTTACGAAATTTTTAATGTATTGCCACCAGTCTGAAAAAACAGAAATTTGTTTCTTGTTAAATCGAGAAAAAGTTCCGATTGAATAAGCCAAATTTTACAATATAATTTTCCCGGTGGGAATAAACGAGGATTTGTAAGCCTTTTTGCGGCACGTATGCGTGTCGCTCGTCCCCAAGGGGTTAAATATCGTTTTTCGTTTGTTTAGGAGTTAGACTTACCAATATGAAATGCATTTCTTACTACAACTAATTTTCTAGGTTTATTATAAAACAATGAAACAGTTCCATTTTAAACATTTTCTTTCGTCGACATTCGACGGGTTCTACCTTGTGATAATAAAATCATTTCAATTCAAAATATTTAATATCCTAACGTTCGTCATTTCTATCTTTCTGGCATAAGCGCATATAATTCATTGTTAAAGAAACCAGCCTGGAAATGATGCTTGTCATACTTACTAATAAAAAAAAATCCCTGTCGGCTTGGCCTACAAGTAGAGGTAGATTTTGAAGAGTGCTAATTTCAACAACAAAAAATGAAATAGGATTAGAGATAAGCCCAGTTTAACAAATTTATTTTGCCACTTTTGAAAATTTTTTAATTTTATATTTCTGTAAGAACTGGTTTTACCAGAATTATCTTAAACGAAATTCGGCTCAAGTATCCATTTTGACAGCATACTTTGAAAAATATTCTGACTTTATTAAAAAATCAACCAATACGGCGCATTATATAGATCCTAATAAGAAAAAAACTGTCAACTGAATGCGTTTGAGAGCAAAATTAAATTTAAAAAGGAGTTATAAAATAAGCAGTTTGTTATTTGAGTACATCCTCAATTCTTCAGTCACATTCGTTTCGGAAAATTCCGTTCAAATGCCCAATTTGACAGCTTTTATTGAAATATATTCAATCTTTATCAAAAAACTGACCAATACGGCACATTATACAGTTCCTAAATAAGAGAACCTGTCAATCGGATGCGTTTGAGAGCAAAATTGAATTTAAAAATGAGTCATAAAATAATCGAATTGTTAGGATGAGCGAAGCGAATCCTCTACTAGGCCACTCAAATGACATTTTGTCGTACACTTTACAAAAAATCTATACAGTATTTTGATTTGAAATTAAACACAAATATAAATTATGATCTGCAGATTTGCAGAATATTATTTTTTTTACAGAAATACTTTTCAAAAAATTATTATTTTAATTAATTTATTTTACATGTTTTTCCATTACGAACGCATTTTTTTCAAATAAAAAGTAAAACACGTACGTTTTCAGAAGAAAAACTTAAATCATGGGGTCAGTAATTATAGCTAGAATCATCATTAAATAAATAAAATATATTTTCATTATTCTGACAAAATATCTCAAAAACTGCTTTCAGATTTTCAAACTATGCTCATTCCTTTTAATTATGTATAGTTTCATGATTTCTTTTATAAAATTTATAAAATACTTTTTTTTAGAAAAAATTATAGCATATTTTTAATGAATTAAATTTTGTGAAAATTCTCTTGTTAACATTCAATTATAAAAGTATTTTTCTGTGTTAGGATTTCAAATACAATTTATTCTTATTTTGTGAAATCATTTAAGCAGACGATATTTATGAATTTTAAAAGAATTACATTATATTTTTGTGAAGTGGCAATAAAAGAATTGTAAACAAATAAAATTAACATTTTGTATAATTCTTCTTCGAAAATATTTTTATTTATACCAGTCTTATGTCATAAATAAACAATCTGAGGAAATTCTTAGTTATTTGGTTAAAGTACATTTTAAAATTAAAATGCGCCGAAACATAAAATTACATTTTTGCTTAATAAAAATACAAAAGTAATTTAAAAAATATGTTATTACTTTCAAATATTTATCTTATAGCATAATACTTCGCGAATCCAAACAAAGCATGGCTTTTGCTAGTTATTTGAATATTTCCTCATTTTTTCTATCACGATCGGAAATTCTGTTCAAATATCCATTTTGGCAGCCTTTTTTGAGATATATTCTGCATTTATAAAAAAAACTAGCCAATACGTCACATTATATATTTCTAAATAAGAGGACCTGCTATTTGGATGCGTTTAAAATAAAAATAAAAAATGAATTTAACATGAGTCAGAATAAAAGCAGTTTGAATTTAAGGTTTTTCCTTCAACTTCTATTATTGTTTAACTTATTCTTGCTATAAGAATTGGTCATACAAAAAACTTGTCAGTAAAACGTTGAAGGTATTATTGAGAAGATGTAAAATAAATTTAATCGGATTTGATAGTTTAAGAATTGACAAAGTTGTGGATTTTTTTCTTTTTCCACCCCCCTTTTTGTTTTCGTTTTTAATTTTTTTTTTATCGATATAAGTTGGTTCTATCAAAACCTTGTAAGCACAAAAGTTTTAAATAACATTTATAAAAAATTTAGTTGGATTTGATATTTTGAGAATTAACGAAGTTATGAATTTTTTTTCTCCCAAAAACCCTATTTTTTTCACGCCTTGAGCCTATTTTGAATTTTATCATAAATCTGCCATACATAAACTTTTGGCCCATTTTTTAGAAGTAATATAAACTTTAAACTAATTTGACATCTATTTTAATTAAGAAATCGTGGCATTTTTTCGGTTTTCACAAAAAACCTCCCTGTTTCCACCCCTTTGGTCCGATTTACTCCATTAACGAACTTGACCGAGTTTCTATACCCCTTGATTTTATGTATCGGTTTAGAGAAGATTTGAGCAGGATTATACAAGTTATCGTTTCCATAAAAAAGTGATATATGTATATATATATATATATATATATATCTGTAGTATATATATATATATATATTGTTGCAGCGTATATAGGGTTCTTTTGATCTTATGGTTAAACAACTTCAAACTCTTATTGCTTATAGAAAAGTAGAAAATAATTTATTTACAGAACTTCAGAACAACAAAGTCTTCGAAACTCACAAATATTCCTAGATATTCAAAAATAATTGTTCAAATCTATCGTATAAGTGCAGATATAGGTTCCAGAGACTCTTTATACAACGTCTCAACACTAAATCACATTCAAAATAACGTAAATAAGACTCAAGCAAACTTGCTTAACAAACGCGTTGTTCACTCAATGACTGACTGGTAAATAATAACAACAGCTCGCATCGCTTCTCTTCTTATATAGGCCCGCAGCATGTGCGGGAAATTTCTAGAGCCATCTCGAAAAAACTGGAAAACCACGGAACAACATTCAGTGTATCAGTAGACCTAAGGGGGGGGGGGGGGGCTTACCAAAAATAGGGAAGGGTTACCATCGCCAACAATCGCCAAGTTTGTCGCCAACTTGGCGATATATCGCCAAATTTGGCGACCAAAATTAGTCGCCAAAAGTGACGCCAACTTGGCGATATCTTTAATATTTCGCCAATCTGCCGTAGACATACACTGAAAATAATAGACAAGTTTGCTTGATAACAGAGACAATGTAAAAAAAACTAATATTAGTAAAGGAATGGAGCTTAATAAGATTATTTACATTATTTTACAGTACAAACACTAACTATTTACAAAATTCGTAACACTATACATATATATATATATATATACACTATCTACCAATAAGTGTTTGAAAAATTTCGATTTTTTACATTTTCTCAAATATTTAAAAATATACTTGTCGGATTCTTCTGAAACTTTAGGATTATGAAGATGATACTGATAAACCACGTTTGAGAGAAACCTGGACAGAACTGCGCATGGGCGAAAAGAGCGAGTCCAATGCGAAAATGGGAGAGTTCGTACCATCTCGAGGATGAGTTTATTTATTAAACATCCTAGATATGTCGAATTTTTTTGGCGAATACCTTTTTGTTTCTTTAATTCAATTATCTGTTTCTAAACATTATATTGTAATTCTGTTACACTAAAATAAGTTTAAAAAAGACAAATATAATAAAAAAGATGATTTAAAGGTATGGTTATAACTTTTTCCCTCGCAATATAGCGTAACTTAATCTTTTTAGAATTAACGCCTGAATGGTGTGATTTTAAAACTTGCCAGATTAGCAATTTTTTAAAATTATTTCGCTACATTATTGTGTACATTATTTATTATATTATTTGCATACATTGGATATGAAAATGAGAAATGACGCAGATGTCATATACGCGCAAGGTTTGGTAAAAAAAATTTCTAACGTCAATTTGGCGAAAACCTCATTTTCGAATGCTGGTTAAATATACATTTTTAAATTATTTTCTATTATTAAAAAAAATAACAATAAATAAAACAATTTTTAAATATAATAAATTTTAAAAACAAATAACAATAGAGCAAAAAACATTTTATATAATTAAAAAAAATTAAGGTAAATAAACAATTTATCAAAAAATAAACAATATCAGGGTTGCCATATTAGGCAAAATAACGCCATTCTGGCGCCAAGTAAATCCCAGTGCGTATATGACACACAAGTGCCCTGAATATTTAGGTTGTTAGAATTGGCGAATTTCTTGCATAGCCGCCAAGTCAGATGCCAAGCAGTCGTTAAAACTGCATTTTAGCCATAAATAAAAAAAAAAAAAAAAAAAAAAAAAACAGACATGTTTTTATTAAAATTCAAAAAAAATGTCGGAGAAAATATATATTTTGGAAAGGTTATTCCGAGAACTAATAATAGGTCCACAATCTATTAATTTTAAAATAAAATTTCACTCGGAACAAAAAATAGAAAACAATATTTAATATCATTTCTCGGCCTCATAGGCTATTACCCCCAAAGTCTGAATGGAATCGGCTTGGCATTCTGCCAACTGAAGACCTTACAAAGCTGGTACATCAGTATCTGACCTCATTTTATCAACATCCATTTAATAAGCAGGGCAATTAGGGGGCCGACAAAAAATTAAAGAATAATAGAAATATTTGGGATCACCCTGTACATGAAAATGCACGAAACGATTTATCGCTGCAGAATACAAATATGTGGATACTGCACAACATGTACACTGATTTTTTTAAGAATAGCATGTATATTCATCGAAAAAGAGTGATTTTTTAAAAAAAATTTTAAAAATTCTGGTGTTTTTTGTTTATATCATGCAGGATTTTTGACCAAATTTAACGCAAATTTCAGACATATTGGCAAAATCTATTAGAAAAAATATAGCGCAATTGGAATATAAATATATTAAGTATTTTATGAAATATGAGTAGTTTTATGAAATAATTTTTATCTGCGCATGCGCCAACGATAAAAACGATTCTTTTACATCATTTAATAGTCAATTCTATGGAGTAACTTATAAAAAAAATCCAATCAAATATCGTGAAAACTCAAAAAGATATCATTATTATAAGTAAGCTGTTTTTACATTGCTCTCTAAAAACGGCTGAATGATAAGGGATTCTCCACAATTAACATTTTTTATTAACTGACTTTTAGGAAAAAAATAGTATTTAATGTATACAATATCTAATACAATATTTCTGTTAATAAGTATCTTGACATCTGTGATAGAAAAGAATAAAAGCTCTTTTTCTTTTCTATCACAGGTGTCAAGATACTTATTAGCAGCAATATTGTATTAGATATTGTATTCATTAAATAGTACCAATTTTTTCCTAAAAGTCAGTTAATAAAAAATGTCAATTTGTGGAGAATCCCTTATAATTCAGCCGTTTTTAGAGAGCAATGTAAAAACAGCTTACTTATAATAATGGTACCTTTTTGAATTTTCATGATATTTGATTGGATTGTTTTTATAAGTTACTTTATAGTATTGACTATTAAATGATGTAAAAGAATCGTTTTTATTGTTCGCGAATGCGCAGATAAAAATTATTTCATAAAACTACTCATATTTCATAAAATATTTAATATATTTATATTCCAATTGCGCTGTATTTTTTCTAATAGATTTTGCCAATATTTCTGAAATTTGCGTTAAACTTGGTCAAAAACCTTGCATGATAGGGCTTAAAAAACTTCATGCAAGAACCCAAATGCCTAAAAGAAAATCTATTTAAGACAACATAGCAAAGTGCAAAAGTGAAAATAAATTCTGCTAAACCAAAAACATACCAGAATTTTTTAATTTTCTTAAAAAAATCACTCTTTCTCCATGAATATACATGCTATTCTTACAAAAATCAGTGTACATGTTGTGCAGTATCCACATATTTGTATTCTGCAGCGATAAATCGTTTCGTGCATTTTCATGTACAGGGGGATCCCAAATATTCCTGTTATTCTTTAATTTTTTGTCGGCCCCCTAATTGCCCTGCTCATCAAATGGATGTTGATAAATATGAGGTCAGACATAATCCTTAAGTTTCAGAAGAATCCGACAAGTATATTTTTAAATATTTGAGAAAATGTCAAAAATCGAAATTTTTCAAAAACTTATTGGTAGATAGTGTATTTATATATATACTAGCAGGATAAGCCCGCTGCGCTGGTCTATTTTTCAAAACAAAACATGAATCAAACAAAATATTGAATATGATTGTGTTTTTTAAAGCAACTTCACCTCGAATGCTCTTTCACATTTCTGAAAATCATACAAAACGCCATTGTATTTAAAGATAGAAAACCAAAGATTATAAATGCACCAAAAATGCATTAAAAGTTAGAAAATAGCTGTTTCGAATCTACTGTCGAGATTCTTCATCAGTGCAACACTCAGCGAGCTAGAAAAAACAAAACTAAGTCAAAAATAAAAACAACAACAATGGAATCAAGGCCCATTGACGCCAAAATAAATTAAAATAATAATAAAATATTAGGTTGTTGTATCAGCTTATGCATTCGATAAAATTAGGGCTTTTAAGAAAAAAATATTTCAGTTGACCATTTATTGTAGAGTTTGATAGATAAATGAGGCAATTATAAAAAGAGCAATTTAAATATTGTCTATTCACCATACTTCTAAAATAGTGAGCATTATGATCGAAGAGATTGGCCATTGAATTAAAAAAATTTTTAAGTGATTCATTTTCATTTGATAGTTTTTGAACTCTAAACCTCTCAACTTGAGGATATGGGTATCTGTGAAAACCTTAATACATCCTCTATCAATATTATATTATATTTCGCAACGTACATCTGCTCTTGACAAATCTATTACAGAGTTCCGTTTTTGGAATGCAGTGGAATAAATAAAGTTTTCCTTAAAAAAATAAGGTGAATGTTTTTTGAATGTGTGAAATTCATTTTTTGATACAGGTGTCATATACGCATCACGTTGGCGTGATTGAAAGAAAATGAACATTTTATGCTTCTTATGGCAATCCAGCTTTGTTTTTAATTTATTAATGAACTATTTATTTACTTTCATTTGCATTTTAAAATGATACAAAATGTTATGCTCTATACATAGAAAAGTTAAATAGAAAATAGAAATGTATCTGTCATTTGAAAACGAAGTTTCCGTTAAAGTGGCGCCAGAAATGTATCACCTCAACGTGGTGCATATATGACATTTGTGCCTCTTTCTTACAACATGGGTGTGTGCGTTTGCACCTAAATTTAGCGATTTAGCTCTATTTTTGTAATATTAACTGGAGTTTGTACAATGTACGGTACTACTTGATTATTCTGTCGAGAAAAAAATTAATAGCAGATTATAGGAATAAATGTCAATAATCGATGATCGTAAGTATGATAGCAATTGATATTACACATGATACAAGTATTTTTTTACGTCATAAGTGCTTTTTAATTCGACTTTTAATTTGTATTTTTTATTTATGTTTATTGTTCTTTCGTTATTTAAAAGGAATTTATGTAAATTTGAATAGTTTGGCGAAACTGGCCGACATGTTAATCAAGTAGCACTCAATATACATTTGAAAATATCATATTTCACAAAAACCTCCGGCACAAACCCGGATTTGCAAGATTTCCTTACAATACCAATGCGGCAAAATCCTCGTTTTATAATAGCGAAGAAATGTGCATTTTTAAAAATTATTTTCGTTATTTTAAAACGAAAATATTAATAAATAAAAAAAGTTACTATAGCACAAAACAATTTATAGAATTTCTGAAAAGAAATTGAAAGTAAATAAACAATTTATTAATACAGAAACAACTATTGCTGGGTTATCATATCAGGCGAAATAACACCGTTTTGGCGATAGTCAGATACCTCAGTGTGTATATAATATCTGTGTCAAACATGTTTGGAAAAAACAATAATCGTTATTTATACAGCATGTTTAAATACTGCAGTATAGTGAAAAAAATGTATACATGACATATACGCACCACATTGGCGCGTTTTTTTTTCTTCTGATGCCGATTCGGAGAAAATTTTGTTTTCAAATACCAGTTACATATATAGTTTACAATTATTTTCTGTTATTTTAAATAGAAAATAACAATAAATTTTAAAAAGTTTAGTTAATAATTATAAAACAAAACTATTTATATCCTTTAAAAAATAAAATAAAATAAAATAAAAATTTATTAATAAATAAACAACAGCCAGGTTACCAAGTGAGGCATAAAATCGCCATTTTATTGCAGTCGCGCAAATGTGGCGTATGTATGACAAATGTGCCTAGATTAGAATAGTTTATATAACTGAAAAAAAAAAGAAAAAAATTGTAAATAGACAATAACATCCGGGTTGCCATATCAAGCAAAATAATGACACTTTGGCGTCAGTTAATTACCCAGATGTATTTATGGTATTGGCGTAAGAGACAAATCGCGCCAATGTAGTGCGTATGAGATATCTGTGCCAAAAAAAAATTAAAAGTTGCAATTAAATTATTTTACAATATCTATGTATGTGGAAAGACATTTACCCTAAAATTTAAATATTATTCATTTTTGTGGTATTAACTGCTATATATGTATTTAAGTTAAATGTAAAAATTTTTCCTAAAAATGCTCTCACTCATTAAAAGAGTGAGAGAGAGAAAATAGTTCTTGCAATAGTTCTGCAACCCGTGTTTTTTTTTTTTTTTTTTTTTTTTTTTTTTGTTTAGAATCGCATTGATTGGCGACAAAAGTAGATTGAAACACCCAATTGAACGAACAACATACAAATAACAATTAGAGCCTTTTTTTAAATTAATTCTGCGAGTTTCTTCTGTAAAACAAACAACGGGAAAATTAGATTTAAAAATATTTTTAAAAAAAGAAAGAAAAAAAATACTTCTGTTTTACCTAATGAAATTTTTGAGATGTTGTTTTGTTTTAATCTGGCTCGAAAGAAATAAATAGCCAAATATTGTGTCACTTCAAAACTTTCTTTCACATTGAGTTACTTTTTATTAAATATTATAAATAATAATAAATATTATATTTTTTTTTTCATTAAAGATAAATATTTTCCTTTCATAATACTATTTTTCATTAAACGGAATTTTTTCTTTTTATCATTATTTATTTTAAATAAATGAATTAACAGGTTTTTTTTCGAAATGTTTATATTATTTTCCATTAGAGAAAGCATTTCATTTCTTTTTTGAAATATAATTATCGCCAAAAAAATAGTTGTTGCAAGCCTTTCGACAAAAATAACCGAAAAATACTAAATTTAGTACGAAAAATCAGAGTTATCCCTGTATATTTGTATCATAAACCTCCGCAAAAATATTTCCTATCGAATGATATAATCTGCAAAAAGATCCATCGGGTAGTTTTTGAAAACACTCGTTTGGAAGTTTCAGAACATCTGCTTTATAATATACTAGCAGGCTATGCCCGCTGCGCTGGTCAATATTTCAAAATCAACCGTGGATGAAACGAACTGGTGAATTTAAATTTGTATTTTTAATTATTTGGACCTCCAGCAGCACCTTGCTCATTGCTGAAAACGATTTAGACACCATTGTGATATTAAATTATCTTAAACGTTACGCAAAAACCAGCTACTTAGAAGTAACTATTTTAGTTTATTACTAACAGTGCACATTTGGAAGTGAAATGAGACTATTATGGCAACAGGATTTAAAATTTTCCCTTATCTGAAGAAATATTAATTATTACAGTCGTTACCCATGGTACAACTTCTGAAAAATTTCTTCACAACTTTTCATTATGTGAAGCCAGGAACCCAAAGCTACTCCCACCTAAAAAGTTTATATATATATTAAATTTTGTCCGTGCGATAAAAGGCACAATTATACAAGAATCATCTTCAAACTCGTCAAGTACATTGTGATGGTTAATATCTCAGAGGGAATTGCAAATGAGCAAAATCGGCCCAAGGGGGTGGTAATTGGGAAGGGTTGAAAATTTGAATACCATCTTAACATGGCTTTCACAAAACCAGCTCTTACAAAACAATAGCAGGAAAAAAAATAAACATTTTTCGTTACAGCAAGTTGCCAACGATAAAAAAAAACACACATTAAAATTCTCACTACAACAATTACTTTATTATTGCAAAATTTCCTCCTGAAAAATGTGTACAAAATTATTTGCTCTTCCGTATTTAAGCATTTTCTCTTTAGTTATTTAAGTTAAAATTATGTATAATTTGGCATATTTGGTATTTGTATAATTTGGCGAACGATTTGGCGAAATTGGTTGACGTGATAATCAAGTAGTAGTAGCCAATTTACACTTTTCATATTTCACAAAATATTCCTACACAGACATCATATACGCAATAGGTTTAGCACGAGTATCTTGCAACTACAATGTGGCAAAATCCTCGTTTTAGAATACCAAAGAAATTTATGTATATTTTATTATTTTCTATCATTTTAAACAGCAATTAACAATAAATAAAAAGTCACTGTAGAACAAAACAACAAATATCATTTTAAAAAAGAAAAAAATGAAAGTAAATAAGCAACTTATCATCAGATTAACAACTATAGCTGGGTTACCATATGAGGCAAATAATGCCATTTTGGCGTCAGTGAGATACCTCGATGAGTATATGACCAAATCCGTGACAAAATTTCCATTTGGAAAAAACTTTAATCGGTTTATACTGTATTTTCCCTACTTACATACTGATATACCAGCTTTGTAAGGTCTTCACTTGGCAGAATGCCAAGCCGATTCCATTCAGACTTTGGGGGTAATAGCCTATGAGGCCGAGAAATGATATTAAACATTGTTTTCTAATTTTTGTTCCGAGTGAAATTTTATTTTAAAATAAATAGATTGTGGACCTATTATTAGTTCTCGGAATAACCTTTCCAAAATATATATTTTCTCCTACATTTTTGTGAATTTTAATAAAAACATATCTTTTTTTTTTTTTTTCCCCTTTTAACATTTATATTTATGGCTAAAATGCAGTTTTAACGACTGCTTGGCATCTGACTTGGCGGCTATGCAAGAAATTCGCCAATTCTAACAACCTAAATATTCAGGGCACTTGTGTGTCCTGAATATTTAGGGAGCGCCAAGTATACTCACTGGGATTTACTTGGCGCCAAAATGGCGTTATTTTGCCTAATGTGGCAACCCTGATATTGTTTATTTTTTGATAAATTATTTATTTACCTTAATTTTTTTAAATTATATAAAATGTTTTTTGCTCTATTGTTATTTGTTTTTAAAATTTATTATATTTAAAAATTGTTTTATTTATTGTTATTTTTTTTTAATAATAGAAAATAATTTAAAAATGTATATTTAACCAGCATTCGAAAATGAGGTTTTCGCCAAATTGACGTTAGATTTTTTTTTTTTACCAAACCTTGCGCGTATATGATATCTGCGTCATTTCTCATTTTCATGCCCAATGTATGCAAATAATATAAATAAATAATGTACACAATAATGTAGCGAAATAATTTAAAAAAATTGCTAATCTGGCAAGTTATAAAATCATACCATTCAGGCGTTAATTCTAAAAAGATTAAGTTACGCTATATTGCGAAGGGAAAAGCTATAACCATACCTTTAAATCACCTTTTTTATTATATTTGTCTTTTTTTTTAAACTTATTTTAGTGTAACTGAATTACAATGTAATGTCTAAAAACAGATAATTGAATTAGAGAAACAATTATTCGCCAAAAAAAAAAAAAAAAAAAAAAAAAAAAAATTCGACATATTTAGGATGTTTAATAAATAAACTCATCCTCGAGATGGTACGAACTCTCCCATTTTCGCATTGGACTCGCTCTTTTCGCCCATGCGCAGTTCTGTCCAGGTTTCTCTCAAACGTGGTTTATCAGTATAAGAAAAAACTTTGACACAGATGTCATGTATGCACCACATTGGCGCAATTTTTTTCTGGAGCCAATTTGGAGAACTTAGTTTTTAATTACCAGTTTCATAAATATTTTTTTATTTTTTTGTATTATTTGAAAAAAAATAAAATAAAAAGTTTAATTAATAGCTATAGAACAAAATGATTTATATTATTTTAAAAAACAAAATGAAAGTTAATAAATAATTTATTAATAAATAAACAACCACAGTCGGTTTACCATGTGTGGCATAAAATCGCCATTTTGTTGCAATCGTGCGAATGTGGTGCGTATATGACATTTGCTCCAAAACTTTAAAAAGTTGCAGTTAAATTATTTTACAGTTTGGATGAGAAAGATATTTATACTAAAATTTAAACATTATACGCATTTTTTTTTTTTTTTTTTTTTTTTGCTATAACTGCTATTTATATATTTGCAATTAAACATTAAAAAAAATATCCTAAAAATGCTCTTACACATTTAAAAGAGAGTGACAGAATTTAGTAATTGTGAACATCGCTCCGGCTTATGCCTTCTTGGTATAAAATCGCATTGTTTGATGACAAAAGTAAATTCAAACACTCAAATAAACAAATAACATACAATTAACAGATAAAACCTTTTTTAAAAGTAATTCTGCTATTTTGTCCTGTAAGACACATAATGGTGGAATTAGATTTTAAAAATATTTTTTTAAAAAATAGAAAAATATTATTTACGTTTTATCTAATAAAATATTTAAAATACATTTTTGTTAGCCTGCGCGAAAGAGAATGGCGAAAGTTTGATTGAAGAAATATTGAAGAGGAAATGGTCAATTAAAAGAGACTTGTAAATTTTATTTAGCGGGAATTTTTCATTTCGAAATGTTGAATTTATCTATAGTAATAACGCATAATTGCATA
Source organism: Maratus speculifer (assembly GCA_964019185.1). Lineage (NCBI taxonomy): Eukaryota > Metazoa > Arthropoda > Arachnida > Araneae > Salticidae > Maratus > Maratus speculifer. The sequence continues at coordinate 158,511,519 of OZ025294.1, read as the reverse complement.
AATTTACTTTGAATTGTAAAATTTTTCCTTCAGTAATACTTGGTTATACCGTCGACCAAATTCGCCAAATTATACAAATCGCCAAACTATTAGCCAGATTATATAGATTAGCATAAATTTTCATTTAAATAACGAAAAACAAATTAGCAGAACATATATAAAAGTAGAAATAAAATGTCGAATTAAAAATCACTTGATGACATAATTAGTATTTATATTATGCTTAATGTCAAGTGAATGTGACATTTACGATCATCCATTATTGACATTTAATCTTGAAATTTGGAGGTAGATTTTTAATCGATGGGGAAATCTTTCCTTCTTCAGTTTTTAAACTTTAAAATTGAAATTTTTCCTGTAAGTGAAATTGACGAAATGGCGCAAGAAAAATTAAATTAACAATGAAAACATTTGCAAAAAGAAATAAAAGAGTTATACTCATAACTATATAATTTACGATTGAATATTAAAATATACTCTAAAAATTATCTCAAAAAGAAAAAGAAAAAAAAACATTATTGCGACCATTAAGAACCTAAGTCAGGCATTAAGTCAATAGTGCATTTTCGGCTTAAAAACACATTCTTTGGCGACAAAAGCAAGATGAAAATGGTATAGAAACGAATAGTAACTCACAACTTACAGTGTCTTTTACAATCAGATCTGCTTTTGTCTGCTGTAAGCTATATTATACGGAAATTTTATAAAAAAGAGAAAGAAAATAATAAAAAGGGAAATAACTATCATTCAAAATTCATTTAATCAATTTCTGAAATTCATGTTTTTATTCTAACGCCAGGGATAAATCGCCAAAAGTTGAACCAATTGTTATATTTCGCGTTAATTTATTTTTTAAGCATTACAAATATTTTTTTCATTTTCAAGATAAATATATTTTTTTTATAATATTACGCCTCATTTAAGCGGTCTTTCTTTATTATTATTAATATTATCAGTAGTTACTTTATGCTATTATTTGCAAGATATTTGTAATTTTTCTAATAGATATAGCCATTTTAATTCTTTTAGCAATTATAATTTTCGCCAAAAACAGCTACTGGTAACCCTTTTGTCAAAAATAACCGAAAAATACGAAATTTACTACGAAAAATCAGAGTTATCCCTGTAAATTTGAATCATAAACCTTCGGAAAAATATTTCCTATCGAATGATACAATCGGCAAAAAAATGTATCGGATAGTTTTTGAAAACACTCGTTTGGAAGTTTCAGAACTTCTGCTTTATAATATACTAGGTGGCTATGCCCGCTGCGCTGGTCAATATTTCAAACAGTGTTGCCAGTGGGCTACTTATTTAAAATTCAGATTTCTTGATTAGTACCACTTTTTTGAAACGGTGAAATTCCGTTTATTTTTGCCTTTATTAATATGTCATTAAATACTGCGCATTTTACTATTTCAAATAAGTGGTGCCAGTGAAGAATCTGAATTTTAAAAAAAGTAGCTCATTTAGCAACATTGATTTCAAAATCAACCGTGGATGAAACGAACTGGTGAATTTAAATTTGCATTTTAAATAATTTGGACCTCCAGCAGCACCTTGCTCATGGCTGAAAACGATTTAGACACCATTGTGATATTAAATTATCTTAACCCATTAGTGCCTAGCGTCCCTTTTTAGGGACGCTTCAAAACGTGCATTCAGCACTTTTTTTGACACCGGTAAAAAAGAAAAGAAATACTTATTTCATTTAAATGATGCATTTTCGTGATTAATGAACTAAACTTAAATCTTCTAAAAATAGTGGTGCCAACCAAATAAAATTTACGCAAAAGATGCTGGGTACGAATGGGTTAAACGATGGACAAAAACCTGCTATTTAGAAGTAACTATTTTAGTTTATTACTAACAGTGCACATTTGGAAGCGAAATGAGGCCATTACGGCAACAGGATTTAATGTTTTCCCTTATCTGGAGAAATATTAATTATTACAGTCGTTACCACGGTACAACTTCTGAAAAATTTCTTCACAACTTTTCATTATGTGAAGCCAGGAACCCAAAGCTACTCCCTACTAAAAACTTTATACATATATATTAAATTTTGTCCGCGTGATAAAAGGCACAATTATGCAAGAATCATCTTCAAACTCGTCAAGTACATTGAGGTGGTTAATATCTCAGTGGGAATTGCAAATGAGCAAAATCGGCCCAAGGGGGTGGTAATTGGGAAGGCTTCAAAAATTTGAATACCACCTGAACATGGCTTTGACAAAACCAGCTCTTACAAAACAATGGCAGGAAAAAAATAAACATTTTTCGTTACAGAAAGTTGCCAACGATAAAAAAAAACCCCACTCATTAAAATTCTCATAAAATCATCATCTCAAAATTATTAATAAAAATTATTAAATTGACAAAATTTCCGTATTTGGAAAAAACTTTAATCGATATTTATACTGCATTTTCCCTACTTAAGTATAGTGAAAAAACTTTGACACAGATGTCATGTATGCACCATATTGGCGCAATTTTTTTCTGGCGCCAATTTGGAGAAAACTTGGTTTTTAATTACCAATTTCATAAATATTTTTTTTATTATTTTCTATTATTTGAAAAAAATAATAATAAATAAAAAAGTTTAATTAATAACTATAGAACAAAATTATTTATATTATTTTAAAAAACAAAATGAAAGTTAATAAATAGTTTATTAATAAATAAACAACCATAGTCGGTTTACCATGTGAGGCATAAAATCGCCATTTTGTTGCAATCGTGCGAATGTGGTGCGTATATGACATCTGCGCCAAAACTTTAAAAAGCTGCAATTAAATTATTTTACAGTTTGGATGAGGAAGACATTTATACTAAAATTTAAACATTATACGCATTTTTTAGGTGCGTTCGTAATTATGTAAATACGTAGCACCTATTGTTGTCGCTCAGTCCGTCCGTCTGTCTGTCTGTCCGTCTGTCTGTCTGTCCGTCTGTCTGTCTGTCTGTCCGTCTGTCTGTCTGTCTGTCCGTCCGCATATAACAACGCAAAAACTACCCAACCGAGTCGTTTGAAATTTAAAATACATAATTATTACATAATTTTGTCGAGTCATTTCAAATTTTATGAAAATCGGGTGGATAGATCAATTACAGGGACAATCAAAAGGATTCCGTTACATTACGGTCAATGGGGAAAAAAGTTTCAAATGCATTTTAATCGTTTGAAATTTAAAACGTATATTTATTACATAATTTTGTCGAGTCATTTCAAATTTTATGAAAATCGTATGGATAGATCAATTACAGGGACAATCAAAAGTATTCCGTTACATTACGGTCAATGGGGAAAACAGTTTCAAATGCATTTTAATGGTGTTACACTCATTTGAATATAATAGAATCGACATGAATCTATGAAATATGTACTAAAAATACATTTTGTGTAATCTGTGATGCAAAGAATATTTATTATTAAATTACAGGGACACAAAATTTTTTCCACTAAATAATGTTATACGGGGAAACATTGTTTGGGGGGTGTTTTAATTATATTAAACTACTTCACATTTTATGAATAAGATATACGTTAATGAAGTATAATAAGAATTACTCCCTGCATATTTACAGGAACACAAAGATTTCGACCACTATACTGTATCCAAAGTACGCTCTACTATATCAGCAAGATCTGAATATTTTTAAAACTTCGTTATCGTACGAACGCACCTGATTTGCTACGTTCACGTGCAATTTCCAACTTGTTTTTTTTTTTTTTTTTTTTTTTTTTTTTTTTTTTTTTTTTGCTATAACTGCTATTTATATATTTACAATTAAACATAAAAAATATCCCAAAAATGCTCTCACACATTTAAAAGAGAGTGAGAGAATTTAGATATTGCGAACATCGCTCCGGTTTATGCCTTCTTGGCATAAAATCGCATTGTTTGGTAAAAAAGTAAATTCAAACACCCAAATAAACAAATAACATAGAATTAACAGATAAAACCATTTTTAAAAGTAATTCTGCTATTTTGTTCTGTAAGACTTATAATGGTAGAATTAGATTTAAAAAAAGAATTTAAAAAAAAAATAGAGAAATGTTATTTACGTTTCATCTATTAAAATATTTAAAATACATTTTTTTTTTGCCTGCGCGAAAGAGAATAGCGAAATAGTGATTGAAGAAATACTGAAGAGGAAGTGGTTAATTAAAAAAGACTTGTAAATTTTATCCAGCGAGAATTTTTTATTTCAAAATGTTGAATTTATCTATAGTAATAACGCATAATTGCATAAATTTCTTTGAATTGCAAAATTTTTTCTTCAATACTACTTGGTTATACCGGACCAATTTTCCAAATTATACAAATCACCAAACTATTAGCCAGATTATATAGATTAGCATAAATTTTCATTTAAATAACGAAAAACAAATTAGCAGAGCATATATAAAAGTAGAAATAAAATGTCGAATTAAAAATCACTTGATGACATAATTAATATTTATATTATGCTTAATGTCAAGTGAATGTGACATTTACGATCATCCATTATTGACATTTAATCTTGGAATTTGGCGGTAGATTTTTAATCGATGGGATAATCTTTCCTTCTTCAGTTTTTAAATTTTAAAACTGAAATTTTTCCTGTAAGTGAAATTGAAGAAATGGCGCAAGAAAAATTAAATTAACAATGAAAACATTTGCAAAAAGAAATTAAAGAGTTATACTCATATCTATATAATTTACGATTGAATATTAAAATATACTCTAAAAATTATCTCAAAAAGAAAAAGAAAAAAAAACATTATTGCGACCATTAAGAACCTAAGTCAGGCATTAAGTCAATAGTGCATTTTCGGCTTAAAAACACATTCTTTGGCGACAAAAGCAAGATGAAAATGGTATAGAAACGAATAGTAACTCACAACTTACGGTGTCTTTTACAATCAGATCTGCTTTTTTCTGCTGTAAGTTATATTATACGGAAATTCCATAAAAAAAGAGAAAGAAAATAATAAAAAGGGAAATAACTATTATTCAAAATTCATTTAATAAATTTCTGAAATTCATGTTTTTATTCTAACACCAGGGATAAGTCACCAAAAGTTGAACCAATTGTTATATTTCGCGTTAATTTATTTTTTAAGCATTACAAATATTTTTTTCATTTTCAAGATAAATATATTTTTATAATATTACGCCTCATTTAAGCGGTCTTTCTTTATTATTATTAATATTGTCAGTAGTTATTTTCTGCTATTATTTGCAAGATACTTGTAATATTTTTAATAGATATAGCCATTTTAATTCTTTTAGCAATTATAATTTTCGCCAAAAACAGCTACTGGCAACCCTTTTGTCAGAAATAACCGAAAAATACGAAATTTACTACGAAAAATGAGAGTTATCCCTGTAAATTTGAATTTTAAACCTTCGGAAAAATATTTCCTATCGAATGATACAATCGGCAAAAAAATTCATCGGGTAGTTTTTGAAAACACTCGTTTGGAAGTTTCAGAACTTCTGCTTTATAATATACTAGCAGGCTAAGCCCGCTGCGCTGGTCTATTTTTCAAAACAAAACATGAATAAAAAAATATTGAATATGATTGTGTTTTTTAAAGCAACTTCACCTCGAATGCTCTTTCACATTTCTGAAAATCATACAAAACGCCATTGTATTTAAAGATAGAAAATCAACGATTATAAATACACCAAAAATGCATTAAAAGTTAGCAAACAGCTGTTTCGAATCTACTGTCGAGATTCTTCATCAGTGCAAAACTCAGAGAGCTAGAAAAAACAAAACTGAGCCAAAAATAAAAACGACAACAATGGAATCAATGCCCGTTGACGCCAAAATATATTAAAATAATAATAAAATATTATGTTGTTGTATCAGCTTATGCATTCGATAAAATTCGGGCTTTTAAGAAAAAAATATTTCAGTTGACCATTTATTGTAGAGTTTGATAGATAATTAAGGCAAATATGAAAAGAGCAATTTAAATATTGTCTATTCACCATACTTCTACCATACTTCTATCTTCATTATGATCGCAGAGATTGACCATTGAATTTAAACAATTTTCAAGTGATTCATTTTCATTTGATAGCTTTTGAACTCTGAACTTCTCAACTTGAGAATATGGGTATCTGTGGAAACCTTAATACATCCTCTATCAATATTATATTATATTTCGTAACGTACATCTGCTCTTGACAAATCTATTACAGTGTTCCGTTTTTGGAATGCAGCAGAATAAATAAAGTTAAATAAAGTTTTCTTTAGAAAAATAAGGTGAATGTTTTTTGAATGTGTGAAATTCATTTTTTCGATACAGATGTCATATACGCATCACGTTGGCGTGATTGAAACAAAAGGAACATTTTATGCCTCTTACGGTAATCCAGCTCTGTTTTTAATTTATTAATGAACTATTTATTTACTTTCATTTGCATAGAAAGATAAAATAGTAAATAAAATAAGTCATAAAATAGAAAATAGAAATGTATCTGCCATTTGAAAACGAAGTTTCCGTTAAAGTGGCGCCAGAAATGTATCACCCCAACGTGATGCATATATGACATTTGTGTCTCTTTCTTACAATATGGGTGTGTGACGTGTGTGCATTTGCACCTAAATTTAGTTATTTAGCTCTATTTTTGTAATATTAACTGGAGTTTGTACAATGTAGGTACTACTTGATTATTCTGTCGAGAAAAAAATTAATAGCAGATTATAGGAATAAATGTCAGTAATCGATGATCGTAAGTATGATAGCAATTGATATTACACGTGATACACGTATTTTTGTACGTCTTAAGTGCTTTTTAATTCGACTTTTAATTTGTATTTTTTATTTATGTTTATTGTTCTTTCGTTATTTAAAATGAATTTATGTAAATTTGAATAGTTTGGCGAAACTGGCCGACGTGTTAATCAAGTAGCACTCAATTTACATTTGAAAATATATTTCACAAAAAACTCCGGCACAAACCCGGATTTGCGAGATTTCCTTCCAATACCAATGCGGCAAAATCCTCGTTTTAGAATAGCGGAGAAATGTGCATTTTTAAAAATTATTTTCATTCTTTTAAAACGAAAATAATAATAAATAAATAAAGTTACTATAGCACAAAACAATTTATAGAATTTCTAAAAAGAAATTGAAAGTAAATAAACAATTTATTAATACAGAAACAACTATTGCTGGGTTACCATATAAGGCAAAATAACACCGTTTTGGCGACAGTCACATACCTCAGTGTGTATAGTATCTGTGCCAAACATGTTTGGAAAAAACAATAATCGTTATTTATACAGCATGTTTAAATACTGTAGTATAGTGAAAAAGATGTATACATGTATGTCTGTATAAATGTATTTCTTCTAAAGCCGATTCGGAGAAAATTTTGTTTTCGAATACCAGTTACATATATAGTTTACAATTATTTTCTGTTATTTTAAATAGAAAATAACAATAAATTTTAAAAAGTTTAGTTAATAATTATAAAACAAAACTATTTATATTATTTAAAAAATAAAATAAAATAAAATAAAAATTTATTAATAAATAAACAACAGCCAGGTTACCAAGTGAGGCATAAAATCGCCATTTTATTGCAGTCGCGCAAACGTGGCGCATATATGACAAATGTGCCTAGATTAAAATAGTTTATATAATTGGAAAAAAAAAAAATGTAAATAGACAATTCATTAATAAATAGACAATAACATCCGGGTTGCCATATCAAGCAAAATAATGACACTTTGGCGTCAGTTAAATACCCAGATGTATATATGGTATTGGCTTAAGAGACAAATCGCACCAATGTAGTGCGTATGAGATATCTGTGCCAAAAAATTTTTTTAAAGTTGCAGTTAAATTATTTTACAATATCTATGTATGTGGAAAGACATTTACTCTAAAATTTAAATATTATTCATTTTTGTGGTATTAACTGCTATATATGTATTTAAGTTAAAGGTAAATTTTTTCCTAAAAATGCTCTCACTCATTAAAAGAGAGAGAGAGAAAAAATAGTTCTTGAGAACATCGCTCCATCTTGTGCTTTTTTGGTTTAGAATAGCACTGATTGGCGACAAAAGTAGATTGAAACACCCAATTGAAGAAACAACATACAAATAACAATTAGAGCCTTTTTAAAAAAAAAAATAATAATTCTGGGAGTTTCTTCTGTAAAACACATAATGAGAAAATTAGATTTAAAAATATTTTTAGAAAAAAAAAAAAAAATTGTAATTTAAGAAATTACCCCAACCATTTGAAAAATGTTTCACTCGATACATTCATCTATCATTTTAAGCTAAATACCAGTTGTTTTATTGTGTATTATCCGTGCCACTGCTATAAATGACTTTATACATGCTGCAATTTGAAGGTACGGTTCGTTTAAGGGGACAAGGGACCTTGAAATCCTTAAAAATATTTTTTTTTATTTTTTGTAAATTTTACCTAAATATTATTCAAGGGTACATTATATGCATTATAACATGCATTTATCACAAAAAAAAATAAAAAAAAAAAATTATTTTTGACAAAAAAATGGCATTTTACGCAGCGTCTTCGAAATCTTTGAAATGCGGACTGCGCATTCCATATCAATGAAAATCCCCAATATTTTTTATGAAAGTTTGTTTTATATATATAAACAAAATTGTGCATCGAATTTTGAATATTTGAATTTAAAAGTTTAAAAAAAAAAAAAATTGAAATTTTGAAATTTTTTCGAAAATTTTTTCAAAATTTTCAATTTTTTTTTTTTTTTTTACTTCTTAAAATTCAAATATGTAAAAATCGATGCTTTATTTTGTTTATATATATAAAACATACTTTCCAAAAAAATATTGGGGATTTTCATAGATATGGAAAGCGCAGGGGGGCATTTCGAAGATTTCGAAGACGCTGCGTAAAATTCCATTTTTTTCTCAAAAATAATATTTTTTTAAAAATATTTTTGTCATAAATGCATGCCATAATGCATATAATGCACCCTTGAATAATATTTAAGATGAAATTTACAAAAAATAAAAAAAAAATTGAAAAAATTTGAAAATTTTGAAAAAAATTTCGAAAAAATTTCAAAATTTCAATTTCTTTTTTTTTTTAACTTTTAAATTCAAATATTCAAAATTGGATGCACAATTTTGTTTATATATATAAAACAAACTTTCATAAAAAATATTGGGGATTTTCATTGATATGGAATGCGCAGTCCGCATTTCGAAGATTTCGAAGACGCTGCGTAAAATGCCATTTTTTTGTCAAAAATAATTTTTTTTTTGCATTTTTTTTGTGATAAATGCATGTTATAATGCATATAATGTATCCTTGAATAATATTTAGGTGAAATTTACAAAAAATAAAAAAAATTATTTTTAAGGATTTCAAGGTCCCTTGTCCCCTTAAGTTATATCACTCTATTGTCGCCAAGCATAAAAGTTGGCGACGAAAGAAACATTTCAAACTATTTAACATTGTTGGTGCAAAAGTAATCATTATTAAAATACAGCTTTGGCATATACTGTTATACTTGTAAGACTTTGGCATATATTGTTTGATTTTACAGAGCAGAATTTTGGTGATGGAGGTTTTAAACCAAAATCGATCGCAGCACATGCATCTGTGAATGGGTCCATCAGACATCGAATCAAAAAAGTTTTTTCCCAGTTTTTCCCAAGCCGATTGCTTTTTAGTTTTCTTTTTAGGTGGTGGAAAATCAAGAGTAATAGCTATAACATTTTCCGGCTTGTTAGAATCACTATTGGCACTCAAATTTTCCTGGTTAGAACCGACCGATAGTAAAACGCCATGGCTAGTGGATTGGTCGCCCTGGCGACATGATGTTTTACAATTAATCGGTTCGGCATTAAATTGCTTCCTTTTTCGTGATCGCCTTTCAACACGTAATTGGTTTTCAGCGGCTCAATAATCTTTTGATTTTATCATTTTCTGCATTGAAAGACGTTTTTGCGCCAAACCAAATACAGTATTACTCAGTTATCCCGTCGACCAATTTCGCCAAATGATACGAATCGCCAAACTAATAAGCAACTTATACATGTTGACTAAATTTTTATTTTAAATAGCAAAAGAAGAAATAAAAATCACTTTATGATTGTTTAAGTACGCGTATTGTGTTTAATATCATTGAATGCGATATTCACGTTCATTCATTTCTTTGGCTTTGGCTTTTTCCGTATCTGTTAATTTCCGTCTACCCATTTTTAAATTTGTTAGTTTTCTCCTTTATTACAATGATTTTAACCATTTTAATTTACTATTCAAATAAAAATTCTTCTAAAAGTAAAGAATTTAATTTAAATTCAAATAAAAACTCTTCTAAAAGTAAAGAAATTAATTTAAATTCAAAAGTGACCACATCATTCAAAAGTGGTAACATCATTCAAAAGTGACCACATCATTCAAAAGTGGTAACATCATTCAAAAGTGGTAACATCATCGGGTCCATTCTCCCGAAAACAACAACCATTTTTCAAATGGTTAAAAAAAGAAAAAAAAAATACTTATGTTTACCTAATGAAATTTTTGAGATGTTGTTTTCTTTTAATCTGGCTCGAAAGAAATAAATAGCCAAATATTGTGTCACTTCAAAACTTTCTTTCATATTGAGTTACTTTTTAAATATTATAACTATTCTTTATTTTTCGTTAAAGATAATTTTTTTTCCTTTCATAATATTACTAGTATTAAAAAATGCTCTGACGAGCACCAAAAAAGGTTAATATGTTTTTAAGTATGAAAAAGGGTTTGACAAGTGCTTCTGTTAATTACTGTGCATGAGGAAGGACAAGGGATTCCTTCTTGGCTACAACTCACTTCAATGCCAACTTTGAAAAAATCATATTTGCGCTTTTTCCGTGAAAACAAATTAGTCGCAGTTACTATAAAAATGTATAGTGTAAAGACATAACCAGTAAAGATACAGCTTAATTAAACATAAATCTAAGAGAAGACGACATAGTGCCAAAAACCTAGTTCCTGTAGGTATTACATTCATGCACTGCACCAAGCATGCCCTAAGTGTATAATTGCACAGAAAATTGATTTGTAGTATAGTGCAGAGTGAACTGTGCAGTTAACATCAGGGATGTAGTGCAGGTTATACGCCGTATACCTTCTGGACTTTTTAATAGAACACCATATACCCTCTGTTTCTCAAGAAAGCTTATAGTATATACATTCTAGGGTATCCCTCTGCTTAGAGCATATATCCTATGTTATTTTTACGACTACACTCCTGGTTAACATCTAAAGCTCGATGGGAAGTTCTACTAAAGAACCGCAAATTTCTTTTATATGGAAAAAGCGCAAATATGATTTTTTTAAAGTTGGCATTGAAGTGAGTGATAGCCAAGAAGGAATCCCTTGTCCTTCCTCATGCTCAGTAATTAACAGAAGCACTTGTCAAACCCTTTTTCATACTTAAAAACATATTAACCTTTTTTGGTGCTCGTCAGAGCATTTTTTAATACTAGTCATTTAATTTTTTTGATAATAACTGAAGATTTTCTAATATCTTAAAAAGAAAAATAATTGCTGCTGTCAAAATTTATAAAATGATAACAACAGCATAAAATTTTGATGTATTAGAATAATTATAAAAATCATTGCATTGCTATATAAAATGCATGATATGAAAAATAAACCACGGATTTGAACGAAAAAAGTACAGAACTTTATTAAAAGAATTAAAAGACATACCAATTAAATACATTCAACTTAATTTTTCAAATGAAACATTCACAACTAGAAAAATTCTAGAAATTGAATAACAATTAATATAAGAATATTCCCGAAGGAATAATAATTTAACACAAAAGCATTTCTAAACAAAACGAACTTACATCCGACGGGATTTGAACTCTCTATCCGCTGCTGAACAGCCAAATGCCTTACCTCGAGAGTCCTAGTTTAACACCCGAGATGTTGCAAATTTTGCTATAGTACCTATATAAATACCAGCATAAGTCTTGTGACTGTCATCAACAGCTCCGATCTGATTGTTTTATTTTTTATATACCCGACGGCTATTTTCCTACTTTTATTTTAGCTACTCGAAACAATCGCCAAATAGGTTTCCTTCGCCATAATTTCATTTTAAATATAAAGCTGTCACTAGCTTTATTTAAAATACATGACTTTCATTAAAAAACACATAAATTAAAAATACATATATCAGACACATTTAACTTGCACGTTTTTCTTTCATTTTATTAAAAATACTATAAGTAAATATATAACTACTTAATTTATCCCGTCGACCAAAGTACGATAGACAAACTGTAAGATTATATGCCAATAATGGATGAACATAAATGTTACACTTCCTTGACATTAAACCCGCTACACTTGTTTTGTTAAGTGATCAAATGATTTTAAATTTATTTGCTCTTTTGTTATTTAATATAAATTTTATGCCAATAAGCTCTATGCCAATAAGCTGCCAATGACTGTCGAGGTAAGGCATTTGGCTGCTCAGCAGCGGATAGAGAGTTCAAATCCCGTCGGATGTAAGTTCGTTTTGTTTAGAAATGCTTTTGTGTTAAATTATTATTCCTTCGGGAATATTCTTATATTAATTGTTATTCAATTTCTAGAATTTTTCTAGTTGTGAATGTTTCATTTGAGAAATTAAGTTGAATGTATTTAATTGGTATGTCTTTTAATTCTTTTAATAAAGTTCTGTACTTTCAAGGCCTACTAGACTAAAGGCCCGTTTATTTGAGATTAATGTATGAAGTCGCCCGCCAGAGGACTCTTATACCCTGCCCAAAACTGAAATTTGTTTATGACCGTAACTGAAACGACTTGGGCAGGGTAGAAATGTAAACAAACACCAAGATTACGTCACGTCGCGATGGTTACATTTACAACTCTCCTGACATTCCAATGAATCTCAGAAATGAGAAGAAATTAGAATGATTGGCTTTTGTCTCATAATTAAAATAGAATCAGAAAGGAAAATATGGTAAACTGCTGTATTAATAACTGTAAATCTCGAAACTTATAATAGCATATAATATTTACTATTAAATTATACTTACCATTTTTATGGAATAAATTTTTAATTCATCATAAATTCGCGTAATTATCTCTGAAGAACAATCTGGTTTAATTATGGGGAAAACCCAAAACTTTATTTTTTTGTAAACACAGTCAGAAATAAATATTACAACCAAAATCTGTAATAAATGGTTATTACTACTAATGGTTTATTACTACTTATTTTAATAACATTGTAGAAGATCAGCTTAAAACATCAAACTATTGCTTTAAATATATTTATGCAGCTAGTGTTCTTCATAAGAGTTTGAGCTTCAAAGTTTTGCATAGTGGCCGTGATAACTTTTTTACAAAAAATAAAAATGTTTGAAAGCGTGTTTTAATTTTTTTAGCGAACAATAATCTCACACACTACAGGTATCAAATGAGATATTTTAAACGATTTCGATTTATGATTTTTCATTGAAACTATTACAAATAAATTTTAATACACAAAATACCCCCTCCCCCTTCCCTAAAAACTTATTCAAAAAATATGAGCAAAATAAACAGAAATAAAAAAACTTTTAAGATAATATTTGACAGCGGCAAAAATTGTATTTAAAGTATCGCATGAAATTATAAACAAACACGTAACCAGCAAACCTTAAAAATTTACATTCGTTAATGCAGCTATGAAATGCTATAATCTGTGTAAAATATCCTCCTTATAAATCGAATGAAATAGTTTTTATTTTGTTAATTTGAAAATATGATTAGTGATTCTGAAACTTCAACGATGAGTACATTCTTCCTCGCAGTCGCATTTTATTTGGGCAGGGTATAAATGTAAACAAAAACCACGTGGTCCAATGAAATGGTTCAGGGTTGAAGCTGAATCCAGCTTCACTTTTTCGGCGGTTTTTCGCGAAATGGCTCGGCTGGTAGTATATAGTCGGCTATGGTACTTTTTTCGTTCAAATCCGTGGTTTATTTTGCTCTTGACATTAATTAAGAAAAATATAATATATAATTTATTAAAGTTACTTTATGGTTGTATCCGCCGACATTATTTGGTTAAATAAAAAGCATTTAACTCCTTACAAATTTCCGCTAACATTGATACTTTTGGTACCTTCGTATTAATGCCATCGCAGTAAAAGTTGTGCTAATGCGCCAATAAAGAGTGATCTTGTTGTTCGTGCCATTTTAGTGTTTTTTTTTTTTTTTTTTTTTTTGTTTTTTTTTTTTTTTTTTGCTCATTTTGACGTCATTTTTAGTACTTTAGTACTTTTTTAGCCTATTTTTGATGCCATTTTTTGTGCGCGTGCGAACAAGATTGCTCTTTATTGGCACATTAGCGCAACTTCTGCTGCGGTGGCGTTAATACGTAATACCATATTTTTTATGCTCTTTAATAAATTCTAATATTACATTTAAAATACTTCAATGTTATTCACATACGCGATATCTTACAAATATTTCTTTATGGTTTGATTTGATAAATTCTGCATTAAAATATGAAAACTTTTATTAGTATTCTTTTGTTCGAAATCACCTGAATAAATCAAATTTTATATTTGGTACGTCTCGATGTCATAACTAAACGTCATCATTAAAGTAATCCTTTTCGTTAATAACTTTTATTTTTTTAACCTAAATTCATCAATTTTCTAAACTTAAAATTTTTTAATGGCAACATTTTTACTTTTGAGTAATTTGGCGAATAGTTTGGCGATTTCTATAAATGGGTGAAATTGGTCGACCTGATAAACAAGTAGCACCGTACGTAATGTAAATAAAATAGGTATGCATTTTTGGCACAGATGTCATATGCGCACCATGTTGGCGAATTTTTTTTTCTGACTCCAATGTCATATGCGCATCGGAGTATTTAAGTGAATCCAGAGTGTCGTTATTTTGCTTGATATGTCAACCTGGATGTTGTTCTTTACTTTTTAATAAATAATTTCTTTTTTTTAAATATATAAATTGTTTTGTTCTATTAAACAAATCGTCAAAATAGATAGTGAATATGATACATGAAAATAACAAAAAAAAAAAAAAAAAAAAAAAAAAAGGGGTATTTTTTCACATGATTTATCTAATTTATTTATTTATGTTACATACACAGCAATTTTTATGTTCATTTAAACTTACGTGCAACAATTACAAGAAGAAACAAATATAAGAAAAATACTATCTTCAGCTGAAAATTTCAGACAAAAATTCGATTTTCTCAGCGACCGACAAACATACAAAGATGAAAAAAAAAAAAAAACTGTTCTAAGTTTTACCATGAGGATTAAAATAAACCAAAAACGAAGTTAATCCATCCACGGAAACGTTAGCTAAACTTAGTTGAACTTTTTGCTTTCATTTTTTCATTAAAAATTAAATAAAAAACTATTCGAAGCTGCAGTAATTTTTTGAATGCTATCATTTGATTCGTCTCGTCGAGTTCTATCTTTAAAAAAAAATTTCACTGCCGTATCTCAACTGGTTCGCCAGAAATTTTAGAAAGTTGTTTGCACTTTCTATTTCTTAAACATATTATACCAAACGCTACCGCGTTTGCTATGATTTTGCATTAAACGGATTTTTTTCTTTTCATAATTATTTATTTTAAATCAATGAATTAACAGGGTTTTTTTCGAAATGTTTATATTATTTCCCATAAGAGAAAGCATTTCATTTCTTTTTTGAAATATAATTATCGCCAAAAAATTAGTTGTTGCAACCCTCCCGTCAAAAATAACCGAAAAATACGAAATTTAGTACGAAAAATCAGAGTTATCCCTGTATATTTGTATCATAAACCTCCGCAAAAATATTTCCTATCGAATGATATAATCTGCAAAAAGATCCATCGGGTAGTTTTTGAAAACACTCGTTTGGAAGTTTCAGAACTTTTGCTTTATAATATATATGATATGATATGATATGATATGATATGCTATACAGCCAAAGGTGACCATCCACTTAGGATTTTAGACATTTTGTTAAATATATAGAAGAATATAAGAGAAATTGTCCTGAAACTTTAAGTATGTAAACATAATAGTGCAGGTCATAGATTTCCGTGAATATTTTCTTTCCGAAACTCCATAGGGAACCGTCAACAAATTGAAAAAGAACGAATATCTTTTGGAAAATCCTGTCAAAACTAATGTAGCAAAAGCGTTTAAACTGTAGATTATGACTAAATGGCTTATTGTAAGAAACTGTGTTTATTTTTATGCGAATGGCATGCATGCTCGTAGAGAAATTAAGATTTTTATAAAAACGGTCCCCATTATTTTCAAGTTTTTTGCTAATAATTTGCTGAGTTCCGAATATAAAATAATGTTCTTTTCCGAAAACATAACAAACAACATTGTACACACCTTGTAGCTAAATTTAAAAAAATAATAAAAATTGTATAAAAAATGAGCAGTTTTATTGAATAATTTTTCATCGCGCATGCGTGAAGTCTATCCAAAATTTCATTCTCATATTGTTTTAGCTAAATGTATAGAGTAATTTTTGTGAAAGTCTCAAAAACATAGCTTGGAAACTCTAAAAGTGATCGTCAATAGAAACAGATAAAAATCCATTAGTCCCAAAATGAATTTAAAATAATGATTAGTTGTATTTAAACATAGTTATTATGTGTCATATTGTATATTCTATACTGACACTAATCAATGGATAATGCATAATCCCCTTATCCTATTTTCTTCATTTTGGGAATAACAGATTTTCAGCTTATTCTGTAGACGATCAATTTCAGAATTTTCAAGTAGCTACGTTTTTAAGACTTTCACAAAGTTCCTCTATAAATTTAGCTAGCACAATATGTAAATAAAATTTCAATAGCTTTCAAGCATGCGCAAAAAAATAAATAAATAAATAAATTGTAAACTTTGCTACTTTTTCACATAATTTCGATTATTTTTTAATTTTCATTACAGGGTATTGTGTACATTGTTGTTTGTCATATTTTCCGAAAAGAACATTATTTTATATTAAGAACTCTACAAATTATAAGCCAAAAACTTGAAAAAAAAATAGGGTCTGTTTTTTTTTTTTTTTAACCTTAATTTTTCTACGACTGTACATGCTATCCGCATAAAAATGAACACAGATTATTACAAAAAGTCACTTAAACTTAATATACAGTTTGAACGTTTTTGCTACATTAGTTTTAACAGGGTTCTCCTAAAGATATTCGTTCTTTTTCAATTTGTTGACGGTCTCCTATGGAGTTTCGAGAAAAACTCTTGACGGAAATGTATGACCTGTACTATTCTATTTAAACATCTAGTTTTTCAGGATAATTCCTTACGTATTTTTTTTTAGATATTTAATAAAATGTCTAAAATAGCAAGTGACCGGTAACCTTTGACCATATAGTGCATAGATATATATATAGATAGATAGATATATAGATAGACAAACTGTTTTACTAATGATAGTTTTGCGATCTAGGGGACATGATCAGCGTAGATCTGCAAAACCTTTCAGAAATTCCAGCATAGGAGCGACTGGAACAGATAGTATTTCATACAAAATTTACCTAAAATTGGAGAAGAATCTTATTCATTATTTTTATTTATAAAAATTTCTGCTTATCCCAGTTCAGGAGCCAAGTGCAAGAAGACAAAATTACTCTTAAATCCATTATGCAGCAAAAGCTATTATTAAATACTTTTAAAAAGTTAGTATTCTTAAAATTGTTATCTAATACATAAAAACAAAAAATCCCTGTCGGCTGGGCCTATAGGCGGAGGTAGATTTCGAAGAGTGCTCATTTCAACAAAAATATATATATATGATTAGAAATAAATCGAGTTTAATAACTTCATTTGGCCGTTTATGAAAATTTTTTAATTTCATTTTTCTGCAAAAACTGGTTTTATCTGAATCATCTTAAGAAAAATTCAGCTCAAATGCCCATTATGACAACATATTTTGAAATAGATTCTGAAATTATTAAAAAATCGACCAAAAAAGTACATTATACAGTTCCTAAATAACAAAAAACTGTCAGTTGAATGCATTTGACAAAAAAATTGAATTTAAAAATGAGTCATAGAATAACCGATTTGTTGTTTGAATACATCCTTAATTCTTTAATCATGATTGCTTCGGAAAATTTTGTGCGAAATACTCACTTTGATAGCATTTTTAAAAATATATTCTATCTTTATCAAAAAACTGGCCAATGCGTCACAGTATATAGTTCCTAAATAAGAGGATCTGTAAATTAGATGCGTTTGAGAGCAAAAATGGATTTTAAAACGAGTCATAAAAAACGCAATTTGCTATGTGAAAACTTCCTTAAATTTTCAAATCACGAAGGTTTCGGGAAATTCTGTTCAAAATACCCTTTTTGGTAGCCTTTTTCAATATATATTCTGTCTTTATCAAAAAACCGATCAATGCATCACATTATATAGTTCCTAAATAAGAGGATCTGTAAATTGGATGCATTTGAGAGCAAAAATGGATTTAAAAGCGAGTCAGAAAAAAACGCAATTTCTTATTTGAATACTTCCTTAAATTTTCAGTCACGATGATTTCAGAAAATTCTGTTCAAAATACCCTTTTTGGTAGCCTTTTTCAATATATATTCTGTCTTTATCAAAAAACTGACCAATGCATCACATTATATAGTTCCTAAATAAGAGGATCTGTAAATTGGATGCGTTTGAGAACAAAAATGGATTTAAAAACGAGTTAGAAAAAAACGCAATTTCTTATTTGAACATTTCCTTAAATTTTCAGTCACGATGATTTCAGAAAATTCTGTTCAAAATAGCCTTTTTGGTAGCCTTTTTTGAAATATATTCCGTCTTTATCAAAAAACTGATCAATGCATCACATTATATAGTTCCTAAATAAGAGGATCTGTAAATTGGATGCGTTTGAGAACAAAAATGGATTTAAAAATGAATCAGAAAAAAACGCAATTTCTTATTTGAATACTTCCTTCAATTTTCAGTCCCGATGACTTTCGAAAATTCTGTTCAAAATACCCTTTTTGGTAGCCTTTTTTGAAATATATTCTGTCTTTATCAGAAAATTGACCAATGCGTCACTTTATACAGTTTCTAAATAAGAGGATCTATCATTTGGATGCGTTTAAAATCAAAAATGAATTTAAAAATGAGTCAGAATATAAGCAGTTTGGATTTGAGGTTTTTTCTCCAACTCCTATTTTTGTTTAATTTCTTTTTGCTATACGAATTGGTCCTATGAAAAACTTGTCAATATAAAAGTTGTAGATATTTGTAAGAAGATGTAAAATAAATTTCATCAGATTTGATATCTTAAAAATTGACGGAGTTATGGATTTTTCTCTTTTTTCAGCGCCCTTTTTCTTTTCATTTTAAATTTTTTTCATCGGTAAAAGTTGGTCCTATCAAAAACTTGTAAATACAAAAGTTTTAGATAATTTTAAGAACATTTACAAAAAATTTAGTTGGACTTGATATCTTGAAAATTGACGAAGTTATGATTTTTTTTCTCTCAAAATCCCTGTTTTTTTCGCCTCTTGAGCCCACTTCTAAATTTATCAAAAATCTGTCATGCATATACTTTTGACACATTTTTAAGAAGTAATATAAACTTTAAACCGATTCGATAACTACTTTATTTAAGAAGTTATGGCGTTTTTTCAGTTTTCACAAAAACGCCCCCTATTCCGACCCCTTTGGTCCGATTTTGCCCATTAACGAATTTAGCCAAGATTTTACTCCCTTTGATTTTATGTACCAGTTTGGTGGAGATTGGTGAAGAATTATAGAAGTTATCGTGTCCATAAAAAAGTGAGATAGATAGATAGATAGATAGATAGATAGATAAACTGGTGCGATTGCAATAGGTAGTATTTCTTACGAAATCTACCTAAAATTTGTCTGTCTATCTGTCTATAATTTTATACAAATCCACATTTTGGAAGCCAGAATTCTGAAATGTTACGTACATATGTTTTTAAAACGATCGAGGCGGAATCGAAGCGTAATAATCGACCGAAATTGAAAAAATCGAAAATCTGAATAGAAATAATTTATAGTTAATTTTTAATTAATAAAAAATCATCAATTTAACAGAAATTTCTTATAAAATGCAAATATTTTCGTTTCTAGCAGTTGCCAATGATTGAAAATTCACAAAATTTATTATCACAACTATTTCTACTGCAAGATTTCCACGCGATAAATGAAAATGAAAAAATAATTTGACGATTTTTTAAAGTGAATATTACGTCATAATTATCTATCTATATATATAAGCTGTTTTCTGAGTGTATGTTCCTTATGCAAATCGTCAATTTTTCAACGATTTGAATAAAACTTGCTGTACATATGTTTTAGAACATGAAAAGTTTTTTGTAAACTTTAAAAAATTATTAGATCACTACTTACTCCTTTATCTACAATCTTCCACAATTTAACGTGGTAAGTACCTCTCTTTTTAAATTTTCGAATCCAATCATTCCGTTCCTGTTGCCACATCCTAAAAAAGGAACAATAATTTTTAAAATAATAAAACGTGTAGTTTCTTTTTACAAGTCAATAAAAGATCAGATTCGATCACTATAGTTTTGCATTTTCAAAACTGGCGTCATTTTAAGCAGAAAATACAATTTTTTTCATAGATAAAATAAAAACTTTAACTATAAGTGCAATAAAATGACGTACACTGTAAGAAAAAGTCCTGTACTTTTGCAGCAAAAAGTGCTGATAATTTGGGTGCCAGCATATTATGCTGTTATTTAATAGCAATGGAATAACTTTAATTTGACAGCGCCGGCGTAAATTTTACTGAAGTTTTTGCTGCCACTTTTACAGTAGTATCGCAGTTCCATTTTACAGTATCTTTATAATTTTCACGACACTTTTAGCTGTTTTTTTTTTTTTTTTTTTTTTTTTTTTAACAGCTATGATGGATTTTAATTTAAAAGCACAACAGTAAATTTTAATGCATTTTAACTTTTTTTTAACAGTTGAGTTACAGTTATAATTAGTCTTGATTTTAATACACTTTTGACTCTATTGTTACAGCGGTATTGTGTTTATGATAGGTTTTTCACTGCATTAATATTGCTTATTGTTGTCTTATAGTAAAGGAAGGGGGAGAGATAATCTTCAATAGACAATTTACCAAAGAAGTAACATTTGGTTTTTAAAAACTACATAAATTTCTTTGAAGCTTGCTAGCCAACAAACATTTTTAATGTACAAAAAAATAATGATAAATTTAAATAAATTTCTTTCACAAACAGAATTCTTTAAAAATCATAATTAATTATACAGTTTTAAGGGAACTCAGTAACTTTGAAACCATCTCTTCAATTTTGAATAATACTGTAATATACGTGGTGGCGCATAAAGATCTCCCCATTTTAAGAGGTCAATAAAAATATATAGTACATTGAAAACAAATACTGTACATTTATATTCGAAAGAATAATGTTTGCCATTTATTAATTTTTACAATCTGTAACAATTTTTGCTTTTAATTTCGAGGTTTTGTTGTGTGAAAAATGATATCGTCACATGCAGCAACATCTGACTTCTTCCTGTGGGGTTACCTGAAGGCTAAAGTTTACACACATAAACCTAAGTCCTATGACACTCGACGAACTGAAGGATGCTATTCGATTTGAAAAGTTATGCTGAATTTCGGGGAGAGACTTCACAAGTGTATAGAGAACGAAGGAAAACATTTAGACAATATCATTTTTCGTACAGAAAACCTCGAAATTAATTGCAAAAATTTTTACAGATTGAAAAAATTAATAAATTACAAACATTATTCTTTCCGAATGTAAACATAAAATATTTGTTTTTAATGCCCTATATATTTTTATTGGCCTCTTAAAATGGAGAGATCTTTATGTCCCACCCTGTACATGGTAGCACAATCCTTAATACTAAAAATAAAATAATATAAAATAAAATAATTCTCGTAAAATAGCCTATTTTACTAAAATTTAATTTAAAAAATTTAATTTAAATAAAATATTTATTATTTTTTAAAATACAAATATTTTTGCTTCGATTTTCTTCCACATTCATTAGAATATACTACAAAAAACTATGCACGGATTTTTAGATGTGTGGGATTTTAAATTTAACATGATTATTTTTTCTCTCATATATATTAAACAAGTTGGAAATTGCACGTGAAGCACAGCAAATGAGGTGCGTTCGTACGATAACGAAGTTTTAAAAATATTCAGATCTCGATGCTATAGTAGAGCGTACTTCGGATACAGTATAATAGTCGAAATCTTTGTGTTTCTGTAAAAATGCAGGAAGTAATTTTTATTACATTTCAGCAACGTATATCTTATTCATAAAATTTGAAATAGTTGAATATAATTAAAACACGCCCCAAACAATGTTTCCCCGTATAGCATTATGTAGTGGAATACTTTTGTGTGGCCCTGTAATTTAATAATAAAAATTCTTTGCATCACAGATTGTACAGAATGCATATTTTAGTATATACTTCATAGATTCATGCCAATTCTATTATGTTCGAATGAGTGTAACATCATTAAAATGCATTTGAAACTTTTTTCCCATTAATAGTCGAAATCTTTGTGTTTCTGTAAAAATGCAGGAAGTAATTTTTATTACATTTCAGCAATGTATATCTTATTCATAAAATGTGAAATAGTTGAATATAATTAAAACACGCCCCAAACAATGTTTCCCCATATAGCATTATGTAGTGGAATACTTTTGTGTGGCCCTGTAATTTAATAATAAAAATTCTTTGCATTACAGATTGTACAGAATGCATATTTTAGTATATACTTCATAGATTCATGCCAATTCTATTATGTTCGAATGAGTGTAACATCATTAAAATGCATTTGAAACTTTTTTCCCATTGACCGTAATGTAATGGAATAATTTTGATTGTCCCTTTAAATGATCTATGCATCCGACTTTCATAAGATTTGAAATGACTCGACAAAATTATGTAATAATTATATGTGTTAAATTTCAAACGATTAAAATGCATTTGAAACTTTTTTTCCCATTGACCGTAATGTAACGGAATCCTTTTGATTGTCCCTGTAATATATCTATCCATCCGATTTTCATAAAATTTGAAATGACACGATGAAATTATGTTATAATTATATATTTTAAATTTCAAACGATTCAGTTGGGTAGTTTTTGCGTTTTTATATGCGGACGGACAGACGGACAGACAGACAGACAGACGGACGGACGGGCTGAGAGACAACAATAGGTGCTACGTATTTACATAATTATGAACGCACCTAAAAATGGAGAAAATTCAACAAACTCTCAATTTAAATAATAAAAAAAATAATTATAAACTTGAATGTTAAATCCATGCACAAAAATATTAAATACACATAGAGAACAAGTAAAAAAAAAAAAAAAAAAAAAAAAAAAAAAAAAAATCAAATTTTTGTCTGAATTCGCAAAAAAAAAAAAAAAAAAAAAAAAAAAAAAACATAATTTTTTTTCGAACAAGGAAGTTGTAAAAATATGAACAGGGAGAAAAATCGGTTTAAAGTTTTTAGTTGTATGGGTAATTGCGCTGGATTTATTAACAAAATTTACATTATCTCCCAATATAATTATCATATAGGTAAAAATGAGGCGTCGAAATGTTCACAATTAAAGAAGCTTTGATTTGATATTTAAAAAAAAAGTCCTTCCGGCAATGCCGGGAGGAAGAGGTAGCTTTCATATACTTATTTATTTATTTTAAATTAAGATATATAAATCAAATATACGAAGCTCAAAATAGTGGAACACGATTATGTAAGATTGAATACTAGTTTTTGTCAATACTGAATATTAATAGGAATTTTTAGAAATTAGTCATCTTTTATTCAACCTGGTTTTATTTTCAGCGATTTATAGGGTCGCCAAATTACACGATATCCATTTTAAAGCAGCATGATGGATTTAAAAAAAAAAAAAAAAAAAAAAAAAAAAAAAAAGAGCTTGATCGAAATCTTAATTCATGTGAACATGCACACTCACATCAAAATCGATAAATATATACGAATGCTGTTGCGGGCAAATTGACTTTAAAAAAAAATGTCACCCACATTAGAAATTTAAATTGCTATATCCCAGGTGTTTTTCAAGGTAAAGACAAAGCAAAAAATACTCCGGAATTCATTATTAAAATAAGTAGTTTAGAATGAACCTTTTTTCAATTTCTAATTTTTTGTTTATACATCATTATACATTTAAAAGATTTTTGACAAATTTAAATGGCTGCCATTTCGAAACAAGATGGCGGATAAAGTTGGCACGTGAACTTGGTCAAGACATTGGTATGTACCATTAACACACGGAGTTATACCGAAATAAGTTTATAAATATGCGTATTAACGCGTGACAAATTTCAGACCGCTTCAAAATGTCAATCTCACTGGAAATTGAAAGTGCTAAAACTCAGCCATTTTACAAGATATAGATAAAACAAAAAATGCTCCGGAATCTTTGTATCAAGGTCAAAACACCAAAGAAAAATCTTTTTCAATTTCTTACTTTTTTGCACCTAATTTTAAAATTTAAATAAAAAAATAATATTCCGCCATTTTGATACAAGACGGCGGTTGGAACTGGCCAACGAACTCGGTCCAGTCATCAGTATGTCCTATCTACGCACCAAGTTTCATCCAAATCGGTGTATAAATACGCGTGTTATCACGTGACGAAAACCAGATCATTTCAAAATGTGAGCAACACTAGAAATTAAAAGTACTATAACTCAGACATTTTTTAAGATACAGACGAAACAAAAAGTGCTTTGGAATCTTTGTATCAAGGTCAAATGCATAAGAGAAAAATCTTTTCCAATTTCTTATTTTTTTGTACCTAATTTCAAATTTTGATTTTTTTTTTTAATTTAAATGGCCGCCATTTTTAAACAAGATGACGGATGGAACTGGTTAACGAACTCGGTCCTGGCTTTATTAAGTACTATGTACACACCAAATTACATCCAAATCGATTTATAAATACGAGTGTTATCATGCGACAAAAATCAGATCATTTAAAAATGTCAGCAATAAGAAAAATTCAAAGTGCTACAACTCAATCATTTTTTAAGATATAGACAAAGTAAAAAGTGTTCTAGATTCGGTGTTTTAGGATCTAACACATAAAATATATTTTTAAACTTTTAATTTTTTCGCATTTATTTTTAAATTTTTAATTTTTTTTAAATTGCTGCTATTTTGAAACAAGATGGCGAATGATGCTGGCCAACGAACTCAGTCGAGATATTTGCATGTACTATGTACATCCCAAGTTTCATTAAAATCGGTTCATAAATACGTTAGTTATAGCATGACAAAAATCAGATCGTTTCAAAATGTCAGCCATAAGAAAAAGTGCTATAACTCAATCCTTTTTTAAGATATAGACAAAGTAAAAAGTATTCTGGATATAGTGTTTTAAGATCTAACACATAAAATAAAAATATCTTTCAACTTTTAATTTTTTCGCACTTAATTTTAAATTTTAAATTTAAAAAAAAAATTTAAATGGCCACCATTTTGAAACAAGATGACGGATGATGCTGGCCAACGAACTCGGTCGAGACATTTGTATGTACTATGTACATACCAAGTTTCATTCAAATCGGTTCATACATTCATTAGTTATAGAATGACAAAAATCAGATCGTTTCAAAATGTCAACCATAAGAAAAATTTAAAATGCTATAACTCAATCATTTTTTAAGATATAGGCAAAATAAAAAGTGTTCTGGAATCGTTGTTTTAAGTTCTAACACAAAAGAAAAATATTTTTCAACTTTTATTTTTTTCGCATTTAATTTTAAATTTTAAACTTTTTTAAAAATTTTAAATGGCTGCCATTTTGAAACAAGATAGCGGATGATGCTGACCAACGAACTCGGTCGAGATATTTGTATGTACTATATACATACCAAGTTTCATTCAAATCGGTTCATAAATACGTTAGTTATCGCATGACAAAAATTAGATATATATATAGATATATGGTTATATATATATATATATATGTCAACATTTGAACGGAGGGTGGTTTTGGGGTCTGGGGGTCATGATCGGTGAAAATATACCAAAATTTTCTGGAAGTGCTTTCCTCCGGACGGCTGCAATAGGTAGCTTTTTACTTTTTGTAATGAAAGCTACCTAAAAGAAAATCGATGTTTTGACCAATTTTAAGCTATTGTGTCCTGGTAAAATGTTAATAAAATTGTTTAATGCACATTTAAAAATATTAACTTTATCAAATTTAAGCCACTAATCTATATATACATGTTTCATTTCATTGATGCAATAAATATCTTTCGAATCTATATTTTTTGAGAATACATTGAAATTGAAAGCGTTTAAGATTGAGAAATGCTTTCTTCCATCCTCTTTCAAATGTTAAAAATAAAACATACATTGTCAAAAGAAAATATTCACAAAAAAAGTAGTAAAATGTAGCTAGCGAGCCTAAATTTAAACCTTAAAAAATATAATAAAATTGAATGAATAGTAAAAAGTACAATAAAAAAATAATAAAAAAAGTACAAGCAATTTTGTGGACAAAACATTTTTTGTATATTTTGTTTCTGTAATACATGAATACATTGCTATTTCCTTAATTCTACAAAATAGCTAATTCCCCCTTCAGAGACCTTATTAACAGTCAAAGCCTTGACTGCCTGTATTAATGTTAAAACTGTTGTTAGCTTTCGTATTTTTCAAAACTAAAACAAAATCACTTCACCTTTTTCATTCACGTATAAAAAACATTTCATATTTATTTACTTAGAACAGGTGTCACAAATAAAAATTAAATTAAAAAGGTGACACGTTTCGGTTCATTCATAAGAACCGTATTCATAACACATAAAATCAGTAGAAAACAAATGACACTGGATATAAATACAGTCGAGTCTCCCTACAACGAAACTCCATACATCGAATTTCTCTATATAACGAATTTTTACTAGGAACGGTCCCCTTTTCGCATGATTACATTAAAAACAGTCTCTATATAGCGAAATATCTATCTCCATATAACGAATTTTTTCATAAATTGGTCATAAAAAACAGTTTTAAAAAGCTTCGAAATCGATGGAATCAATTTTCCATCACTTATTT
This sequence comes from Maratus speculifer, assembly GCA_964019185.1. Lineage (NCBI taxonomy): Eukaryota > Metazoa > Arthropoda > Arachnida > Araneae > Salticidae > Maratus > Maratus speculifer. The sequence continues at coordinate 158,484,379 of OZ025294.1, read as the reverse complement.
TTGATTTATCGTCAGTGCTGAGTTTTGTTTTTTATACATTACTTCTGTCCTTTTTCTTTAAATCCAACGAATTCATCCCACCTCCCTCACACCTTTCCACATCTTTCTCAAAACAGTGTCAATTGGATGGATACACATGCAAGAGAGAAATCAATGAGAGGCACATAAGAGAGGCCTTCAAATGGAGGAAATTTAACTACAATTTTTCATTCCTTGGTAAAATTTGAGTATTTTTTTGTAAGCGTAACAATTTTAAAATTAAAAAAAATAAAAATTACAGATTTCTTCGTCTGAAATTAACGCAAGTCTTCCTGATTTGATTTTCATTAAGCTTTCAAATAAATGTCTGCTCTCTTTTTTGAAACAGCTTAAATATTTAAGAAATAAAATGTTAGGTTAATATTTACTTTTAAACACTTCAAATTCTTAATTAGAAAGATCAAAACTAATAGTTGTTCAAAATTTGCACATTAAATACGATTTTTAACAGCATTCTCTATACATCGAATTTCTCTATCTAACGAATTTTTTACTGGAACGGTGGATTTCGTTATATAGAGACTCGACTGTATAATTTAAAAACCCAAAACACAAAAAAATATAACTATAAATATAAAATATAAAATATAAATAAATATGAAATGTTTTTTATGCCTGTATTAAGTTTTTTTTTCAACATTTGGTCAAATTTATACAAAATTGCAGTGAACAGATTAAGTAATGATTTAAGCATCAAAACTAATATTCCTGATGAAACAAATGACACTTAAAAGTATGAAATTTTTTATTCAATACTATTCCTAATGCAAGATATCTACTCAAGTAATGTCTGTTGTTTTTCCCCTTATTTTTAATAAAATGTTCTGATAGAATATATATATAATAGTATATAATCAGGGCCTGACTTGCAAGTTTTTGTGCCCAGGGCACTTTAAAATTTTCGTGCCCCTTTTGATTGGTTAATTTAGTGATTCTAGTCAAAAAATTAAGTTTTCCGGAAATTTAAAAAAGTTTCCAAGAATATATATTTTTTAAAAAAATCCTATTATTTATTGCAATGTGCTTTTAACCATATATTGAGACATATTTTTGTCATTTTATCCCATTAGTATCTCAAATATTACATTCTTTTCACAATTATGATTATTTAATGGAAATTAAGATGAAATTTTGTGCTCCTTAGAAATATCGTGCCGGTGCCCGTGCGATAGTCAGGCCCTGTATAATTCATATTTTGCAGTTTGCAAATAATTTTTCAATTGTTATTCGTGTTAGTTAACATTTCTTTAAATGAAATTTGCATTAAAGATTTGTATATTAGTGATGTGCTTTGTTTTTAAATGATTAAAAATTTTAAAAATACAATTTAAATTAAATCTAATAAAATAAAATTCCTATGTTCGTTACGGTGGCCCTAAAAGACTAGCTTTTTTTCGTTTAGGATATACAAAAAGGCCATCAAATTTCTGTGGGTCTCTTTCCATTTTTTTTTTTTTCGAACTAATTAGTATCCTACTTTTACACAACGTAATAACCTTCCGCTATAACTCACATGATACACGTATGCGTTGTGTGCCGAAAGGAACCAGGATGTCTCAAAATAATAATAATTGAATAAGCAATAAAATACGCAGTTTAATAGTGAAATATATTTAATTTATAATCTTAACCCTTTAAGAGGCAAGTAATTGCATTTCTGTAAGGTTGAATCTACACCAGAATTATCGAAAATTTTGTATCAATGTAAGAAAAAGCAAATTTTCCAATTTTTTCCCCATCAAAGTTATAAACGTATAATTCACTTAAAATTTTCTGGTGCAAATTTTGATTAAAATTAGATAGGATATAATATATCCCACCGCTCTTTAAGAGTTAAAAAAATGTAAATATGAGTTACTATGTTATTTATAATCATTGAAATAATAGTTGCAATTTCTCCAAAATCATCAAAAGTCTCTTAACAGCTCATATTCAAAGTTCAAAATTTAAAATAGTGTGTAGCTTTTTTCTGTATTTAACAAGTTTTTTTTTTTTTTTTTTTTTTTTTTTTGGGGGGGGGGGGTGCTTTTTTATATCATTACCATACCAAGAGTTTAGTTTGATGGCCTCAATGTAGCTTATCCCCTCGATTTTCGGGAGAATGGTAAAATAAAATAGTTTAATTTCCCCCCTGAAAAAAAGCAATGCCTATAACAATAGCACTGTTAATAGGACATATTAAAGTACTAAGGAAAACGGCGTTTTTTATGACGGCCGAATGTCTGCGATAGTGATATAGGCCCGAGGGAGGATGCCCTGTATGGGGGATCTAACCCGTAATTACTCAAGATACGGAAAAATCCGAACGGTTACTCCGACGGGTGCGACTGGATTCGAACCCAGCTTTGAGAGCAGTATCTCTCAGCCACTGATAGGGCTTGAAAAAAAATGAAGGACAAGGATCAGTTTCCATATACAGTGTTTATCTATACTAATATTATAAAGAGGAAAGATTTGATTGTTTGTTTGTTTGTTTGTTTGAATTGAATAGGCTCCGAAACTACTTGACGGTTTTGAAAAATTCTTTCACCGTTGGAAAGCTACACTATTTCCGGTGAACATAGGCTAATTTTTAATTGATTTATTCAAATATTTTCCTTAATAATTCAAAATTTCGTTATTTTTCATACAGAATCAATTAAAAATTTTCCGATAAAAAATAACCATTTTCTTTCCCGTTGCCAAAAAAATCAAAATATGGAAAATAATTTCTCCTCGGTAATTAATTTTTAGTTGAACAGTATCCACGTGAAAAATTAAAAAAAAAAAAATTCAAAGGAAAATAAATATGACGTCATTTATTATATTATCGGAAGTTTTGTTTGCACAGATATCATATACACACCGAGGTAACTAATGGACACTAAATTAATGTTATTTTGCCTGGCATGGCAACCCGACTATTGTTATTTAATTATTAATAAAATGTTTTTTTTTTATTTTCTTTCTCTTCTTTAAAATTATGTAAACTGTTTTGTTCTATACTTATTATTTAAATACTAATTGTTATTATTTTTTAAATAATAGAAAATAATTTAAATATATATATGAAACTGGTATTCGAAAACGATTTTTCCGCCAAATTAGTCAAAAATTATCGATCATATAATTATCGATCTTTTAGATCATAAATCCGATTACAGAAAATTAGTCAGATTATTTAATTAGAAGTTATTAAATTTGTTTTTTTATTATGAAACAGACGAAGAAAAGAAAATTTACTATTGCTGCCCGACTGGAGAATTAACCTTGATGTTATTTTAAAAAACTATCGAAATGGCGAATTTTTAATTATTTGTTTACGTTTTTTTGTTTATATTATTGCAAACATTTTTCCACTTTTATACACGCATCACCTTGGCGTGATTTTTTTTATGATGCTAATTTGGAGAACACTGCCTTTTCAAATACCAATTACATTTATATTACTCTTATTTATTTTCTATTATTTTAAAAAGGAAATAATAATAATAAACTAAGTCAATAAATAATTATGGAACAAAACAATTTATATAATTTTAAAAGAGAAAAGAAAAATAATGAAATAATTTACTCAAAAATAATCAACTATTACCGGATTACCACGTGAGGCATAAAATCGCAATTTGCTGCAATCGCGCCAACGGGATCCGTAGATGACACCTGCCCTACATATTATTGGCAATATTATTGTTTATATAATTTGTTTATATAATTTGGTAATACTTGATAATGCCATCGACCATTTGACATTAAATTTGTTATACGTAATTGTTACTTCATCAACCAATTTTAATTCGATGTTTATTTGTATTTCTATTAACATTTTAGTAATTTATTGATTCTTTGGTTATTTAAAATAAAAATTATGTCCATTTGTATAATTTGGCGAAATTGATCGACGGAATAATCAAGTAGTCGAACAAAAAACTATCGTCAAGCTATAACATTAAATGCCAATAATGGATGATCATAAATTTCACATTTATTTGAGGACAAACATGAAATAAGTCTGGTACATTTGTAACAATATCGTTTCTAGCACTTCTAAATGTTTGACACTAAAAATCATAATGGAATCGATTACAGAAGGTAGAAATATTTAATTAGATGTAAACTAAAGACTTATTTTTCTACAAAATTTAGTCATCAAGATTATTCTGATTTAACGGCTACATGTTAGCAACTGTTTTATAAAAGGAAGAGGCAGTGAAACTGATGTAATTTTAATGTTATTCAAATAATACAGCTTTAAAACATACTTTTTATGCTTCATTGTTCTACTAAATATATTAGTGAAACACCCTTCTTCGTCTGCCACCCCCACAGAGGGCATCCTTTCCTTAGGGCCTAAATCCCACGTGTAGATAAATGGCCGTCATAAATACAAACAAACAAAAACTTTTCTTTATCTGTCAATAATTCTTCACATTTTTTACTCTATGTATTCTTACTGGAACAGATTAAGGTAGATAGGAAACTACAGTAGACCTACTAGAAGAGGACGTTTATTAAAAAATATAACATGAAATGACATTGTATGTAGGCTACCAGAACTACACATAGTGCAAATTCAGATGTCGGGATTTTAAGAACTAAGAAATGATAATGTACAATCCGAAAGTTAATAGAGTTTGATAATCAGTCTCACTTATCATTGCAATGCCCTCTAATGTAATAGTGTGATGACTCGAGAACATTTTGATTCCTGTTGTCACAACGGTCTCATGTTCATACGAAACTCTACTATAAATGATAAAATAAAAGAGATGGTGCTTAATTGCCCAAATTTTCTCCAAGACTTACAATAGTACAATATTGCAATGGCGTTGGCATGATTTTCAGCAATACGGAAGAACATTCCAGGGTGGTCTATACTGCTTTAAAATAAAATTTTTATATCACCATTTTTTTTTTTTTTTTGAGTCAAGGTTCGTTTGGAAATATGGACCAGCGAAGCGGGCATAGCCTGCTAGTTGAGAAAATAAAGTACATAGTATGTACTCTGTAAGATGTAAAAAGCTTATGCGAAATAAACTAAATAGCTAAACGAGTACTAAACAGTTAAAAAATATATATTGAATGAAAAATATCGTTTCTGTTTTTTCGGGTGATGTAAGGCCTTGATAGATACGAGGTCCTGTATCTACTGCAAAAGATATCTCCACTTGTGACAGCGCTATGGGGCTGAGAAAATATAACTCTACCAATTTAGGGGGGAGGGGGTCAGTCATATGACATCGTAAGATATCTCTAGGGGGAGGAGGAGTTTGTCTTTTGTTATCGATATCATTTTTTATCCAATCAAAATTTGCTTTAATTTATAACATGGCCTTTGATACAAAATATCATGTTATCTCTTTTTAGCCTGTTATCTATGAAAATACAAAATCATTATTAAAATCACTAAATTATTATAAATTTTTTTAATTCTAAAATATGGAATGCTTCAACGTTTGATATTCCTATTCTTCTTCACATGTGTATGCATAGATAATTACGGTTCGAGAAAGCATGCGTGAAGTATATTTGAAATGAAACTTGTGTTAGAGAAAGAAAAGGAATGTTGTCCCCTTGTTTTATTGATAAGAAATTCTATCTGCCCTCCACCCCTCCTCCATTCGAAGCAAATGCAAGAGGACTTTATAACTGGTGAATGTATTATGTAACAAAAAGCTATTATAAAATACTTTTAAATATTAACTTTTACTTTCTTCTATCTTCAATAGAAGAAAGTATTGTAATCGAAATTTTTTCGACTTCCGGTTTTCGACGGATTTACACGTTTTAGAGGTCAGATTCCAAAAAACATGTTTTTACAAAATGTCTGTCTATCCGTATGTCTTTGTGTCTGTATGTCGCCATTCCGCCATCAAAAAGTGTATGAAGTTATGCATCGAATTGAACCAAATTTTTTGTGTATCTGTATGACTATGGCTAGTTGGTCCTCCCTGAATTTGAAAATAATCCGCCGGAAAGGGGCGCTGCAATCGCAATTTTTGTGCCTTTTTCAATATTGTACCGACTAAAAGTATATGAGGTTATGCATCGAATTGAACCAAATTTTTTGTGTATCTGTATGACTATGGCTAGTTGGTCCTCCCTGAATTTCCAAAATAATTCGCCGGAAGGGGGCGCTGCAATCGCGATTTTTGTGCCATTTTCAATATTGTACCCACCAAACGTATATGAAGTTATGCATCGAACTGAACCAAATTTTTTGTGTATCTGTATGATTATGGCTAGTTGGTCCTCCCTGAATTTGAAAAAAATCCGTCGGAAGGGGGCGCTGCAATCGCGATTTTTGTGCCACTTTCAATATTGTACCAACCAAAAGTACATGAAGTTATGCATCGATTTGAACGAAATTTTTTTGTAAATGTATGGCTATGGTTAGTTGGATCTCCCTGAATCTGAAAAAAATCCGCCGGAAGGGGGCGCTGCAATAGCAAATTTTATGACATTTTCAATATTGCACCACATAAAAGTGTATGAAGTTAGTTCTAGAACTGAACTAAACTTTTTGTATATGATTATTTTTTTTTTTTTGGTAAAGCAAGTAGGTCCTCCCTGAATTAAAAAAAAAATCTGCCTATCATTCTATTGTCCATCGGCTCGTGCAGAAACAGAAATTCGTTTTTACTCCGATTAATTGATTGAAGCTGAAATTTAAGATGAAAATCAAAGTTGGTAGAGTATTGAATTAAAATTATTAAAGCATTAAAACGAGTAACTATTTTTTTTTTTTAAATATTCAAATGTATGTATGAGATAGAAGAAAGTTTTGGGATTGGTACATCCAACTAGTTTCTTTTAAGTGTTATTTTCTTTAATATATATATATATATATATGTATATATATCCAAAAGGATATTTTATTGATTTCTCTTCATATGAATCATTAAAAAATGCGAAAAATAAATGTAACCAGTTTTGTATATCACTTCCAGCAAAAGAAATAAATTCTAGAAATCGAACATTTTTCACACTTTGATAACGATATCATTAAAAGGAGAGGGGAGGGGTATCATAGCGCATGATATCGGAGGGAGGGGGAGAGGGTCTAAAATTACCAAAAAATTGATAACGTTTATATTTTCACAGCCCCTAAGGATAAACCCCATTACACACCATACACCCATTACACACCCCTAAAGATCGTTCTGAATGTGATGTATCCGAAAGATAGATATCATGAAGAGCGATGTAACAGGGATATCCAAAAAAGCGATATAATAGGGGATACTAAAAATTTTTAACTCCATCCCCTCCCTTGCCAACTCCAAGTTAAAAGAAAAGTTGCATTTACATGTACTTAATATCTGGCCGTAAGCTATTATCCAGTTTTATTAAAAACCTGTTATTGTCTCATTTCAAAGACAATTACTGTAACAAATCTACGATCGCGAAATTTAACCTTCTCGCAAAAAGTTTGTTTCTTATAAAATTGCACATTTCTATCTTATTTAGTTCTTCACGCCCCAGTTGTGATGACTCAAACTTCTTTACGCATGCGCTGCCATCTGGGTCCGTCCACAAACGTTGCGTATTGTTATTCCCGCTTCATTTGATAGAGAAAAAATCTGCACTCTCTTCAAGACGTCTTGATATAAAAATTATTATTAAAATAATAAAATGTGTAATCGATTTATAGGTTATTAATTTACTGATTCGTTGCATGTTACCAGTGCTTCATTAGTTATCTTCATTTCCTTGATTATTTTTTGGGATTAATACTTGCATCTGAACATTAAAACATGTCTGTGGATGTTTGTGGTGCTAAAGATGTGAAAGAGGTGGTGAAACAAACAAGATTTCAGAAATTAAAGAAAAAGTAAGTGTTCATTAATTTTTTTTTCACAATGATAAATATATTGTTTAATAGGTTTATTAAATGTATTAAGTGTTGAAATCAATTATTTGTTTCAAAATGAAACAAAACTCATTTTAGTTTGTCAAAATGTGTTTAAAATTAATCTAAAGAAAAGAGTTGGGAGGAATGGGACACATTTTATAAAAATAAGAAAATCAGTTTTGTAGGACACAAAAACAAAAAATTTTGATTTTATAGAATCTAAAATGAAACACTTTCTAATGTCCTTGAACAATATAGAAATATAATTTGTAGGAATGATTTTATAATTAAAGAATTGTAAATTTCAAAATATGACCCATACCTCCCCACTAACAGGGATTTATAAAACAGCTATAAAACTAAGTATGATAAGACACAAATAGTGTAGTGTCGGCTCTATACAATCTAATAAAGATTGTAGATTGATAATGTCTGTGTTTTCGTATCAAATTCCAGTATCTTCATTACTGGAAGAAAGATTAAGTATTGACATTGAAAAATTATCAGTTACATTTATTTATATTTTGAAGTACATGAATACATTTTCAATGTTATAATTAATATACTGTCCACTAAAAATCTTTGCATATTATCAGTTTACACTCATCTTAATTAAAAAAAGGGGGGGAATTAGACTTGTCCCACTCTTCTCTTTGCTGGCATGTCCCAGCCTTGCCTTTAACTTCTTTTATGTTAAACTTCTTGCATAAACAAAAATGCTACTTTTAGGCACAGTTTAAATTATGGATAGTATGCAGTATGTTTATTAATTAGGGAAATTATTGCATCTATACATAAACAAGTCATTAATATACAGAAAGCATGAAAAGTATATGAATCAAATTTACTTTTAGTTCATGAAATAAATTTTTTCTTCATGCAATTGCAAGCTTATGCAGATCGGCTACTTTTTTTCTCAACTGGACATTGGGATACTACATTGCTTCATCTAATGTGGCCATGTCCGCCACCCCCCCCCCTTCCCTCTAACTTCTTTTGTGTTAAACTTTTTGTATAAATAAAAATACTGCTTTTAGGCATAGTTAAAATTATGGATAATACACAGTTTAATCTAATTAAATAGCGAACCATTGCATCGACACATAAACAAGTCATTAATGTACTAAAAGCATAAAAATTATATGAAGCAAATTTATTTTTAGTTCTTGAAATAATCTTTTTCTTTATGGGTGATTCTACGATAAGAGGTTCAAAAACATGGAGAATTCGGCGAAAAAGAAAAGTTTGAGTTTGATCAAAAACCTTTAAATTATGATTTTTGTCCCGTTTATTTACTTTTTCATATAAGGGCAAGTCACTTTATACATATTTTATAACTTTTTCTGGACAGTGACTAGAGGTCTGCACGGGCCCGGACCTGGCCCGTGGCCCGTACCCGGCCCGGCCCGCGGGCCGGGCCGGGCCGGCGGAAACGTTTCTAATTTTCTCACGGGCCGGGCCGGGCCGGCAGATTTAGAATAATTTTTTCAACGGGCCGGGCCGGGCCGACAAACAACATAAACGGGCCTGGCCGGCAAAAAAATTGAACGGGCCAGACGGGCCGGGCCGGACTGATAAAACAAAATTTCGGGCCTGCCGGCCCGTTCTGAAGATTTAAGCAGAAACGATAAAATATGAGCTATTTTCAACGAAAATGGTTTTAACGGGAATAAGTATAAACGTGGCCAGCCACTAGTTTGACAGCATCAATATAAAAATGCACAGTGTATCGGAATCGAAGAATTACATTATGTGTAACCCGTTTTAATATTTTTTTAGCTGACTCATGCCGGTCCGAGATCACGCTTGCACTATTTTTTTACATATAGACTGGCCGTACCGGTACTAGACTTAATTATTGGCAGAAAACATTATTTGTAAAATTATTAACAGCGATAAAGAACTTATGTTAGCTTAGTCTTAGGATATATACTTCTTGATGATTTTTAAATTAATTTCTCAATAATGCGAAAGTTTGACACATTTTCTGATTAATTTTAAATTGTAAAAGTATAAAAGTGATAAGCCTAACTATTGAAGGGATTTGGAATCGAATAGCGTTTTTCATTTTTGGTAAATAAAATACTTGTATAACCTTGTTGAGTTATAATAGTTTCTCAAATGATTGCAAGTTTTTCTCCCTTCCCTTGCTATTGCTTCCGGAAATTCTATTCAAAACGCTAATTATCACAGTATTTTATTTGTTTGCAGTATTCTTAAATTGCTTGTATCAAAAAATGGATAATGCCATTCGATTATGTAGTTTCTGAATAAAGATATCTGCTAATCTTATGCGTTTCTGAGAAAAAAATTAATTTAGAACTGTATCAGAAAGGAGCTTCTTTGAATTTAAGAATGAATTTAGATTTGAAATCTATAATAAAATGATATAGAAATATATTTATAAATCTTCTTTTATTAAACAGCTTCAAAATTAACCATGTTTTTAGCTTTCTTTCTTTTTTCTTTTATTCTAAGCCATATTAATATTTTAATGAATCTTTATTCGAATGTTGAAAGCCTAAGGATCTAAGTAATCATTAATGTTGTTAATGTGTATTTGCTGTAAAATCATTCCATAGATATGTATGCAGTATTCTTTAAAGAAATCTTAGTTATATGATAAAAATCTGAATTTTTTAGAAATCGTAGAAATTGTAACGGGCCAAAACGGGCCGGGCCGGGCCGGGCCGGGCCTGATTTCGCTGATTTTTGTACGGGCCGGGCCGGGCCTAAAATATAAAAATTTAAACGGGCCGGGCCGGGCCCGGGCCGAACTTTTGAGTTTTACAACGGGCCGGGCCGGGCCTGGAAATTCCGGCCCGTGCAGACCTCTAACAGTGACTCGCTCCCATGGCAGTTATCGTGCCAGGGGAAATACGGCAGGGGAGAGACATTTTCGGGTAAATTCAAACTTTTTAACTGACTGAATTAGTTTTTCGGTTAATTGTGTATTTCACTTTAAGTATTACCGTATTGTTTAATTAGGGCAGTAAATGCAATTGAATTAAATGAATATTATAAGTTTTATGACTTACTAGGGGAGATACACTATCACTGTGCGAAACCACTACAAAACACGGTCGCGTCGCAATAACTAAAAATGGCGACGCTTAAATGTCTTGCGCGTTTAGTATTGCTAACTTTAAGCCAATAGATGTCCTTAAGCACTACTTCCAATATAGCCATCCTTGAATTTATATTTGTTTCAGCGGAACGAAATTTGACAGGGGAGAGACACAAAAAAAGCGGGACAAAAGTTAATTTTAAAAATTATTTGAAATTAACAAAATTATTTTATTTTTAATTTTATAATACGTAAGTATAATTACTTAAATTCCAATTAAACATACTTTAGCTAAGCATCTGGCGGAAAAAATATATGTATTGTTTGAAAGTTAAATTGAAACCGGCAAGGGGACATGCCAGGGGAGGGGACTTTTTAGACTTTGAAAGAAATTTCAGAAAAATGTGTTTAAATTAGGCATTCAATCGTGATGTTATTTAATAAAGTATATTAAGATGATGCGATTCATTGCAAAAAATAGCAACATATAGAATAAAAAATCTGTTTTAAACGGATTGCCGTACAAATTACCTCTTATCGTAGAATCGCCCTTATACAACTGCTGACTTATGGAGATCAGCTACTTTTTCAACTCAACATTTTGGTGTACCATTGCTTCATCTAATGAGTAATTGATAAAATGTTTAGAATGATACATAAAGAAAAAAAAAATCCTACTATCCCATTCCACCACACTCCCCCCCCCCTATCGATTTTTGCAGTTGTTAAATTATATTTTTAATCTATAAGCTTTTTCAAATTACATTGCCACTTGTTTACATCGTACAAAAGCCTAATCAAGATTATATATAACCATTTATATCCTGACGGTATTTTCAAGTACCATTAAAGAAAATGCAATGTGAAATTTAATTTGCCTACTAATGAAAGTAGATTGCATTTTTTATAGAGAATAATTTGCTCAATCCTATTTAGAAAGCAAATTAAAATAGTAGAAGCTAAATATTTTTAATGTAGTTATTTTCGCAATCATTTTACTAGGTGTAGTTTATTCTATTAAATAATGTTATACGAAAAATGTGAAACTACAAAACATTTCTGTCACACATAAATCACAATACATTTATTTACATTGTTCTTATGAGATTTGTGATATTTTCATAACAGTATATTTTGTTAATTAATCTAATTATTCATGTAAATATTTTGCAACAAGAGCGCTAACTACTAATTTTTTAAATCAGTTTTAGTTAAGAAAATTATCTAACAATAAAATTCTTATCATATATGTTGTTCTGGATAACTTGGACAATAAAGTAAATAATTGTTCACGTGAAATATTTTTTTAATTCAAAATGTAAAGGATTAAATAGGTGGCGAAAGGGGAGAGGAGAGTGAAATAAATATAACCGTTCAAACATTTTTGAGATTGTATAACAGTTGGTTATTAACCGTTTAAACAAGCTGTCAAATTTGATTGTCATCTTTCTATAAATATCGAATTTTTTAAATCAGTTTAAAGTAAACCAAAACGAATACAGTAAGATAATTTTTACTTGTCAGTTATGAAGTTGCTTAAAAAACAGCTATCTTCGTTCAATTTTTTTCTCTTATATATGTATATTTTTTTCATTTCATTGTATACTTATCAGCAGACTTAACTGATATGAGATTTCAAAATGGAAAATCTAATTAAACTTATTGCGTTTATCATTTTATGAACTGCAAATTGAACGAAAAAGTTCAGAAAAGTTCAGAATTGAACGAAAATCTAATGAAAATGTCTCAATGAAAATCTAATTAAACTTATTGCGTTTATCATTTTATGAACTGCAAATTGAACGAAAAAGTTAGTATGTGTGAACGGGGTAACTCTTTTAATCTTTAACTTATTTACACAGTAACATTTAAACGAAGGTTGAAATATTGAATATAAACATATTTTCTTTAAAAAATGATATTTATTTTTTTAAACGTTAGATTAGAAAATTCTACAATGGACTTTTTTTGGAAAGTCAAGTGATTCTTGGAGCAAATATAAACTAGTCGTTGAGGGTCACCGTAATACTTACCCATCATGGATATGCATAATATAATATATGAAAATAAAACATGTGTAAACTAAACATATTCATAAAATGCATTGCGATTCCAAAACAAAATGTAAATGTACATTTAAATATTTTTATTATACACAGTAATGCTCTATTAATGAATTGCTGATGAACACATTTCGACAAATTATATAAAACGCCAAACTTATCAAGTAGTACCGATTGCGTAAAAGAAACATCCTTATAACTCCAAAAATAATAATCATATTAACTAGCTGTTTACTGCATCGGATTAAGCATTTTATTTCGATTAAAATATATCTTTGAATTGAAATTTGAATGAAATACGGGACCATGAAAAATCGAAGAATGAGGAAAATTGGATTATAAATATTTCGACAACTTATAATCCGATCGACTTCATTTTTTATGCAAAATTTGTGTTATTTTATTACCTTTTGCGTCCATTTCTTAAAATAAAAAATCGAAAAATGTTATGCTCCTTTCATCAGAACGAATTTTTCGAGAATCCGAAAAGAATATTTCCGGATAATCGAGGTTACTGATATTAAATATACTTCGTCCCATTCTTACATACTAAGTACATACGAAATTTCAAGTCTCTATGTCAATTTGTTCGGGAGATAGAGCGTTTACAGACACACAGACGGATGGCAATTTTTTTTTTTTCTAAAAATTTTTTTCGGAATCTCCAGTATCTTAATCGTGAAATCCGTCAAAATTTTTTTTTCTTTTTTCAAAACGATTTCAAGATTTAACTTATACTATGTATGATGGATAAGTAATAACAGGACAGTTTTTTCCCCCATGAAAATATCTTATACTTTTTTATTTTTTATCACGTTGAATATTGCGCATTTTCTATCATATTTATCAATTATTATTAGTGTAAGTGAATTGATAAAGTTTATCCATCCCCCGAAAAATCCTCTCGTGCAGCTCAAGAAATTTTTTTTGGCTTAACCCGTTCGAGTACAATTTGTTTTTCAATGTTTAGAAAAAATTACTTTTACGTTAATAATATCAACACTAACAATCGAAATAGATTAATTTTTAATTAGAGTTAATTAATTAGAGTTTAACGAATATTTAATTGTCTGAAACATAACGAATGCTGCTGTTCTGTATACTATTCAATTATTATTCATATGACAATAGGCTAAGGAAGAGTTTTTGGTGATGTGTGATGTTTAGAAAATATTATATTACAACACGATTTAACTGCTATTACAATTTTCCAATACTTTTTGCCGTTTATTACAATGGATTCTTTCAGGAAAGTAACCTTTTATTTTAAATTTAAACTGTGACATGTATGTTTAAAATAAAAGAATCGCAAATGGTGCTAAGATAATTTAGAAAATATTTATTATTATCAGGGATGTAGTCGTAAAAATTATAGAGGATATACGCTCTAAGCAGAGGGTATATGCTCAAAGCAGAGAGTATACTCCAGAGTGTGTATACTATGGCTTTTTTGAGAAAGAGGGTATATTGTGTTCCTTTAAAAAATCCAGAAGGTATACGGCGTATACCCCCGTATACCCTCCACTACATCCCTGATTATTATTACTATTATTACTAAATGCCTAAGTATATAGTAAATGCATAGGCCATACGAACATTACTACATGTAAACAGTAGCAAAAGTATTTCTTAAAAAAAAAAAAAAAAAAACACTCAATTAAAAGACATGTAGTTTTAATGGTACACCAGGCCCGTAAGGATTAAATCCGATCCGAGTAAACTAAAAAGTTCTACATTTATCACTTAAGTGGTTAACTTTATTTTTTCAATCACTAATGTGTTTCCGAACGTAACGCATGTAGCTGTCCTCTTGAGAGACTGATATTAGCATTTAAGCGCTAAGGCTCCGCTGCAGTGAAACTCCTCGATCAAGAAATTCCATGTTAGCGTATGAGAAAACTTTGAAGCGCAATGACTCATTATCTAATGTAATAATTAAAATGCCGTTTTCACCAGCAGAAAATAGCCGCCAGATGCCGATGGATATCCTTTTTTAAAAAATGTCTGCGTAAATTTCAAATACATAAACAATCCTTATAAACTTTGACATTTCCATTTCATTAAATTTTATCTTCTTAAATACACTTAAAATTTGCCTAAACATTTAAAAAAAAAAAAACGCACATCATCGGAATTTGTCGTTTATTCTCTGTTGGCAAAAATGGTATTTGAATAATTATGACTCATCGTGCTTCAAAGTTTTCTCGTAGGTTAACATGGGATTTTGCGATCGGAGAGTTTCACTTAAATACTTGTCACCAACAAAATTCTGTGAACCGTTTAAACAGTCATTATCAAAAGCATTCACATCGAAAAGATAACTAGTTGGACGTGCCAATCCCAAAACTTTCTATGTCATACATACATTTTAATATTAAAAAAAAAAATAGTTACTCATTTTAATGCTTTAATAATTTTAATTCAATACCCTACCAACTTTGATTTTCATCTTAAATTTCTGCTTCAATCAATTAATCGGAATAAAAACGAATTTCCGTCTCTGCACGAGCCGATGACCAATAGAATGATAGGCAGATTTTTTTTTTTTTTTTCAAATTCAGGGAGGACCTACTTGCCTTACCAAAAAATAATCATATACAAAATGTTTAGTTCCGTTCTAGAACTAACTTCATACACTTTTATGTGGTGCAATATTGAAAATGGCATAAAATTCGGTATTGCAGCACCCCCTTCCGGCGGATTTTTTTCAGATTCAGCGCGATCCAACTAGCAGCCACACACTTACACAAAAAATTTCGTTCAATTCGATGCATAACTTCATGTACTTTTGGTCGGTACAATATTGAAAATGGCACAAAAATCGCAATTGCAGTACCCCCTTCCGGCGGAATATTTCAAAACGGAAGGAGGACTTGCTTACCACAGCCAAAAACACTCACAAAAAATTTGGTTTAATTCTATGCATAACTTCATACACTTTTTGATGGTGGAATGGCGACACACAGACAGACATACAGACAGACGGACAGACATAGACCTTTTGTAGAAACATGTTTTTTGGAATCTCTGACCCCTACAACGTGTAAATCCGTCAAAAACCGGAAGTCGAAAAAAATTTCGATTACAATACTTTCTTCTATTGAAGATAGAAGAAAGTAAAAATGAGGAGATTGATTTTATCATTTTTCATGTCTATCCTTGAAGATGATTTAACATAAGTGACTGATAAAGATTAAAGAAATTTAAAACAAAAGATTTATTTTATAAAGTAAAATAAGGACGTTTAATGGTTTTGTTTTTTTTTTTTAATTTCTGAAGATGACAAAAGGACGCTGTTTCAATTCAAAGGCACATTTTGTTAAAGGGCTACCGGGACGCAGTTCAATTTAAAAGATTGACATTCTGCGCTTATTTCTAGGATGAATTCTCTACATATGTGTATAAATACTTTGTTAATTATTAACAATTAATTTTTAGTTTATGAAGTAAGAGTTTAAAATATCTCCACTGAGAGACATGATTTTGTAACGAGTAATAAGGTTAAGTTAAAATATGTTTACCTGATAAATTAGGAATTTAAGAGTGTCTTATTTTTTATACGACTTAAAAACCTAAACAAGCTGGAAATTGCACGTGAAGCGTAGCAAATGAGGTGCGCTCGTATGATAACAAAGTTTTAAAAATATCACTCTCATATATCAATCTTATAAAATTGTAAATAGTTAATTACAATTAAAATGCACCCCAAACAATGTTCTCTCTATACCATTATGTAATGGAATACTTTTGTGTGGCCTTGTAAATCAATAACAAATGTTCTTTGCACCACAGATTATACAAAATATGTATTATAATATGTACTTTATAGATGTATATCAATTTTCTTATGTTCGAAGGAGCGTAACACCATTAAAATGCATTTGAAACATTTTTTACTGTTGACCGTAATGTAACGTAATACGTTTGATTGTCCCTGTATTTGATATATGCATTCAATTTTGATAAAATTTGAAATAACTCGACAGAAGTGTGTAATAATTATGTATTTCAAATTTCAAATGATTAAAATGCATTTGAAACATTTTTTCCCATTGACCGTAATGTAACGTAATGATTTTGATTGTCCCTGTAATTGATCTATGGATCATATTTTCATAAAATTTAAAATAACTCGACAAAATTATGTAATAATTATGTATTTTAAATTTCAAACGATTTGAAACTTTTTTCCTTATTGACCGTAATGTAATGGAATGCTTTTGATTGTCCCTGTAATTGATCTAAGGATCCGATTTTCATAAAATTTGAAATGACACGTCAAAATTATGTAATATTTATGTATTTTAAATTTCAAACGATTCGGTTGGGTAGTTTTTGCGTTGTTATATGCGGACGGACTGAACGACAACTATAAGTGCTACGTATTTACATAATTACGAACGCACCTAAAAATCTTCCATTTAAAGTTTGTAAATGATGCAATGCGAACACAAGGAGTTCACAGAGTGTGTTTTACCAAACATACAGTTATTTCTTGATAAGTAGTTAATATAAACTTTTAAAAAAATTTCTGATTAAATATCAAGGAGGGCATAGAATCTTCGGGATGAATAAAAAAAAATTGAAGGGGTGGGGGAGGGGGGGTACAGGTTTGCATGGACTGCAGTTTATTTTATTTCAATACATTCATGAGTATCGGGTCCGGAATTGCATTTTTTCTACAGTCTCTGGGCTGCACAGTTTTTTCAAGATCGTGCCGGCCAAGATAGTATTTTTGTAAAAACAATGGTGATATTCTACATTTATTAAAGGTATTTTCTTAGTTTAATAAATTAATGAGAAGTCTTTTTTTAAACTCCTTTTTTTCTGCACATTATTCAGTGTGCAATAAATACATAAATAAAGTAAAATAAAATGCAGGGTTTTTTTAATTGCAGGATAATGTTAAGTAAGAAACATCGGCATTTTCTGTTGACCGTTTATAGTAAAAAATTTTGACTCGGACCGGGTCGGATCTGATTTCATTTATTTTTTGCGGTCTGATACCAGATAACTTTCTTATTGGTCTATCCGAACACTAGCTTTCATTCCGTTTAAACCTCTTACAGAACCTTTTTCCCTAAGTTTCTCCTGATTTATTTTTTATTTGGTTTATTTTTAAGTCGGCCGATTATCTACACGTGGGATATAGGCCCTGAGGTGGGGTGTCCTCCGTGGGAGTCTTTCTAAGGGAGCCTAACCCGTATTTACGCAAGCAAATCCAAGGTTCGAAGAAAACCACGGAAAACTCCGAACGGTTAGTCCGATGGTCGCGATTGGGTTGGAACCCAACACCTGCCGTCTACCAGTTTCGAAGGCAGATCCTCTCGGCCATTAGTGGGGCCTAAGTTTCTCCTGAATTTTAAATGGAATCACCATACGCTAATATGATATAGATCGTTTTCTTAAACTCTTTCCTTAATATTTTGAAAAATAAATGCTTAAGATAATATTAATCTGTTTATTAACCCATTGAGGGGGGGGGGTATATTTTTTATACCATCTGCGATGAATAAAGATTTGCACCAGAAAAAATTTATAAATATTTTTCTTTCCTGACTTTGGTGGGAAAAAAATCACAAAATTACTTTTCTCTATTTTAAAATAAAATGTTTCAAGTAGGAGTTATAATCACACAAACGCAACTGCTTGCACCTCAAAGAATAAAATGAATTTTAAAAGTAATGGAAATACGTTTGCTACTATTATCATACTAGCTGTTACCCCGTGACTTCGTTCACATAATATTTAAAAAGGAACAAATTCATCAATCAAGCAAAAGATTTCGATGATTAAAAAAGGCATTTGTAATTAACCTTTTATCATTTTTTGTAATAGAAACACTTCTGATGATCCCATTTTGCTTATGTTTATATTATAGGAGATCATTTAAATTTCTTTCGTGAGCTCGAAATTTCATACTCGTTTGCTAAGGTAAAATGAGGAATAACTTTACATTTCCGTTATTCTAATTTTATTATTTATATTTATTAATTTTATATTTAATCTATTCATGGATATAGATTTATGTTTTTGTGTCAACGAATATTATTTAAAAAGATATATTAGTAAATATATTTAAACTAAAGCTAATATTAACAAAAAACTTCAGGCGTGTCTTTGAATTGATTAAAAAATCGGCATACGACATTGTTTTTATTAAAAAAAAAAAATCCCATCTTGGAAAAGAAAAAGATAAATGATATTAAAAAAACGAACATAGTGAAACAGCACCCCCCCCC
The DNA here is from genome assembly GCA_964019185.1 of Maratus speculifer. Classification (NCBI taxonomy): domain Eukaryota; kingdom Metazoa; phylum Arthropoda; class Arachnida; order Araneae; family Salticidae; genus Maratus; species Maratus speculifer. Next base: position 158,465,134 of record OZ025294.1, on the reverse strand, counting down.
CCCCCAAAAAAAAAAAAATAATAATAATAATAATAATAATAACAATAAAATTTTTAACTTTCAATTATTTTATTATTTCATTAAATATATATATATATATATCAGTAATAGGAAACGTTCAAAAGGGCGCAAAAAATCTAGTATATTGCACCGCGTTGGAGCGCGTTGATCTATATGAATTGAAATTAAATTCTTTTTAATTTTAAAGAAAAAATAGCGTTAAAATGTATATTAATCAGTTTTATTTTCCCCGTTTTCCAACCAAAAATGTTTTCCACTAATAATTATGAATTATGTATGAAAATTTTCATTACTATGTAACTTATAACTTATTAATTAATATTAATAAAAAAATATTTCTCATTCATTTCAAATATGACGTCATTATTTATTTAGCTCCAATAATTACTGATATCTATGTCGCTTGTATTTTTAACGAATACTATAAAATACCTGTTTTATTTCAACTATGACATCATATTTTTCAAAGTGAAATATTTTGTTAAAAATAAAATTCTTTTCCATTTTTTTTCTAATTACGTCGAAATTTTTGACTGAAAAATTCTTATTAACGAAATAAATATCCATGTTAAATACATAATAAAAAAAAAAAACACTCCCCATATTTTTATTTCACATATGACATAATATTTATTTTCTTTACAATTCTTTGTACCTTAATTTTTCGTATAGATATAGCTCAATTGAAAATTTATTGCCGTTGAGAAAGTATTATTCCAGATTTTAATTTTCTTGGCAACGGTAAAGGAAAATGGTTAAATTTTATCTGAAGAATTCCTATGGATTCTGTATAAAAAATAAATAAATTTTGAATTATCAAGGAAAATATTTGAATAAAATAAAAATTAGCCTATGTTCATTTCCGGTCTTTATCTATATGCAAAGGTTCAAAGACATTAATCCATCCGTTTTGAAGCTAATTTCATTCCAATTTTTCGGGCACACTTTCACATTTATAATATAGGGTAGATGTGCCAGTAATGGGCCACCTTAAGGAATTTCTCTAAAAAATAATTTTTTATTAATAGTTATAATTATTGTATTCCAATTTTTTTCATATTAGATTAATCTTTCAACCATATTTAACTAATCCCACAGTTAGAATTCCCAACAGAAATAAAAATTTAATTTTAAATAATAGAAATATGTCTAAACACCCAAAGGCCCAGTAATGGACCACCTATGTTCCAGTAATGGACCGCCTATGTTCCAGTAATGGGCCACCCTACAAAAAATAACAGATAATTGTTTTTAGGTGCGTTCGTAATTACGTAAATACGTAGCACCTATAGTTGTCGTTCAGTCCGTCTGGCTGTCTGTCCGTCTGTCTGTCCATTTATCTGTTCGTCTGTCTGTTCGTATATAACGACGCAAAAACTATCCAACCGAATCGTTTGAAATTTAAAATACATAATTATTACATAATTTTGTCGAATCATTTCAAATTTTATTAAAATCGGATGAATAGATTAATTACAGGGAAAATCAAAAGATTCCGTTACATTACGGTCAATGGGTAAAAAAGTTTAAAATGCATTTTCATCGTTTGAAATTTAAAACACATAATTATTATATAATTTTGTCGAGTCATTTCAGATCTCATGATAATCAGATGCATAGGTCAATTACAGGGACTACCAAAAGTATTCCGTTACAGTCAATGGGGAAAAAAGTTGCAAATACATTTTAATGTTGTTACACTCATTCGAACATAATAAAATTGACATGAACCTATGACGTATATATATAATAAAATAAAAATTCTGTACAATCTGAGATGCAAAGAATATGTATTATTAAATTACAGGGCCATACAAAAGTATTCCACTATATAATGCTATACGGGAAAACATTGTTTGGGACATGTTTTAATTATATTAAACTGTGCCACATTTTATGAATATGATATACGTTGCTGGGCTGTAATGAAAATTACTCCCTGTATGTTTATAGGAACACAAAGAGTTCAACCACTGTACTGTATCCGAAGTATTGTCTACTATATCAGGAAAATCTGTATATTTTTAAAACTTCGTTGTCGTACAAACGAACCTCATTTGCTATGCTACACGTGCAATTTCCAACTCGTTTCAATTGTATTTTGCTCCAGAACTTAATGAAAGCATACTAATAAAACAAAATATTAAAACTTAAGTTAGAAATTCGTTACATTAAAGGATTTATAATGAAAAAACATAAAACAAAATATTTAAATTTAAGTTATGAATTTATTATAATCAAGGATTTATAATGTGGATATAAAACAAAATATTAATGATACTATTAACTGTTTATTATAAACTAACATTAAAGGATTTACATTGTAAAGATATAAAACAAAATATTTAAATTTAAAGAAGGATTTATAAGATAAAGACAATGTTTTACTGAAATCAAGTTTAGATAAAATAAGGCATTAAAAAAAAGTCTCCAATCTTCATTCATATCATTATCTAAATGATGTGCTGTGCAACTGTGAAATATAAATAACAGATCTTCAATTTTATCATCCCTTTCCGATGTCCAAACTATTCAATATGGAATTTTAGAATGCATTTAAAATGATACATGTTCTTGCACTATCCAACCATTTTCAGATAATCATATAGCCCATCGATTTGGCACAGATTGATTCCACAATTTCCCTTCAGAGATGCTTATATGGATATATTATCACAAATGGAGCAATCTCATTATTTGCTGAAAAACATCCCGTAACAGTGATTTATTCTTTTTCGTTATTTGGTACTACATAATACACATCTTTAACTGATTTTGATCCCAAAGTTTTCGTTGTTTTAAGAGCACAAAAGAAACCTTGTTTTAACCTTATTTAAAATTCTCTCTGTATGCTTTAGAATTCGGAAGAAAATATTAATAATATCTTCTCCCAAATATGTTTTTACATTTCTGAACCAACTTAAAACAACTTCTTTTGTAACGGCACATCTAGATTTTGTCAAATGTTCTGCTTATGTTTTGTACCAATTTTGGATGACTTTTTTAAAACAACTATTTATAAAGAAATTGCCTTTATTAAATTCTAATAGGTAAAATTTCAGTATTAAATTTGATTATTTAGCTTTTCAGTTAAATCAAAATATTTTATCTCTACTGAAATAACACTTTTTGTATTGGTCACTTGGGTGGTCCATTACTGGAAAATCACGAAATAAGCAATCCAGTAATGGGCCACCCCTCCTAAAATCTTAAAAATAAATAAAATTTTGTAAATGGCCATTGGTATATTAAATTCAATGTTTTATATTGCTAACCAAACAAAAACATTCAATTTTTACAGAAAAATAAAAAAGATATAAACTAAGTAAGTAAAGTCTGCTCTTAGCATGTTCATTAAGATTTTCAGTGAAAAACAGAAAAACTGTGAAACTTTATTTTCTGCTTCCTAATTGTTTTGACGAAAAGTGTAAAAAATTAATCTAGCTTATAAGGCATGCAAGGTAGAGTTCAGAAAAAATAATAAAAGCTTAACTATTATTTATTATTATTTTATAAACCAAAAAGTACGAGGTGGCCCATTACTGGAAGGTGGTCTATTACTGGCACATCTACCCTATATATGTAAGATAGATCAGGGCTGTCCAACACGGATCCCGCAGGAGCCATGGCGCCCTTTGAAGGTTTTCTTGACGTCCTTATGAAGATTTCTTGTTATTAAACATTTTAGAAATAAAATTCCATTATAAAGAATTCTTTTATTAAAATCATTATTACTTTATAAGAGATATTTTAAAAACTTGTGTTTGGTATACTGTTGGCTTGCCGTTGTACATTAAAATCCAGAAACATAATTTGAAAATTTAATCATGCATATTTTTGCAATTTTTAGTTAATGTTTATATTGTTTAATTATGATAGTTAAATTTCTTAATAGTTGGAAATGGGTCTTTTTAATAAAGAAGTAAGAGAAAAATAAACGTTTTCAAATCCGCCCTCCCCTTTGAAGATACATATGCATACAAGCTCAACTTTTTTCTTTCTACTGTAGTCACACTGGCCTACTGACTTTTTTATATGAAGGATAAAAAAGCTTAATTTTTTTTTCTTGACTTTTGAAATTTTAGGATTTTTTTTCTCTATTTTTTTTTTAAGAAAAATAATTAACAGTGCAGAATGATACTTATCTGTGAAATAACTTCCAAACTATGCCTGTGAAACCACCCACATGGTTTAGTCACTATCATGCTTGTCTGTTTTTATATTTTTCATAAAACTCCATTATAAAGAATTCTTTTATTAAAATCAGACGCCTTCAAAATTAATCGAACCGTATTTTCATATCCTAAAAAAGCTTGTAATATCTCTGATTTTCATACTTATTTATTGTCTGAGCGTAGCGAAGTCTTATACTCAGAGTACGTAACGTTATTAAAAGTCAAAAAAATTCTTTCGTCAAGCAAATCTCAAAAAGTACTTGTCGGATTTCGATTCTGTTTGTACCAGAAGGTACCTATGAAGATAATCTGGTGAATGCACCTACTTTTAAAAATTAATTCCAAATAGTTTAAAAGTTATATTAAAAAAAGTGATAAAAAAGCACAATTTATTTGCATACGTCACGGAAATTTGGTGCGCGTGATTTTCACTGGCTGGATATTTTCGTAGATAACCGAATCAGTACACTGAGTAAATAGTAATCATTTACTCACTCAGAAATACTGAATGCAATAAAACATTTTAAAATTTAATCATGCAGGAAAATAAAACTGTTATTTTTTATATTAAAAAAATGCCATTAAAGCTTTGATTTTGAGATTTTGTAATAATCTCTTAATAGCATTTTTTGATCGCTAAAGAATGTTTTATATATTTCGCGTGTGAAAATTAGAAACAATTACGTTTTTAAATGAAAAGTTTCTTTTATGATATCATTTTTCCTTTATATTTATTTTTATTGCATGTTTTCTTTTAACTTATATTTTGTTTGTGTGTGGAAGTCAATTCTGGTCACAAATTTTTCGGCACGGATACCACAAGCACATCAGATTTGGCGCATTTTTTTTTCAAAACCCATTTGGCGAAAACTTCGTTTTCAAAAACCGCTTACATACACATTTTTAAGTTATTTTCTATTTTCAAAAAGAACTTACAGTAAATAAAATAATAATAATAATTAACAACTATAAAAATAGATATTTTATATAATTAAAAAAAAGGAAATGAAAGTAAATAAACATTTTATGAGTAAATAAACAAATAATAAATAAATAAAGCCGGGTTACCATCTCAGGTAAAATAATGCCATTTTGACGCCAATTATGTACCCTGGTGCATATGTGACATCTTTTCCCATTTTTCATCCATTTCCTGTTGGCATACAACTTTGAAATTTGGAATATGTATGCATACCTGGGAGAAATACTGGAATTAGACATTGATTTTTTCTTTAACTCGATCCAAAAAGGGGCAACGGGGGCTATTTTTTAAAGATTTATACAATTTATACTGCATAAAGGAGCCACTTACCTATTTTTATATACAAGAAGAAGTAAGCGGTATGTAAAAACAATTATAGTATACATAAATAAAATACTTGAGATAATATACTAGCGATATAAGCACCGGGTTTGGCGAGATTTTTTATGCCAATTAGGCGAAAACATCGTTTTGATTACCAGATACATATAGCATGCTATAATAACACGTTATTTATTTATTTCAAAATGAAAAAAAAGGAATAAACGGAACATTTTCTGTTATTAAAAAAAAAAAAGAAATAGCAATCAATAAATGATAATATTTTTAGAACAAACAATTTATTATAACATTTATATGATAACCATGTTAGGCAACTGAACGCCATTTTGGCACCATTTAGGTACCTCGGTGTGTGTAGGGCATATATGTGCCATATTTATTAGTAAAACTGAGCATGAACGTTTACCAAGTGTGTTTTGATAGGCGCTTATATCTTTTTGCAACATAGCGCACCTTTCGAAGCCAAAACTGCACAAAAGAAAAAAAAAATCAATATTTGCAGTATTTTTTTTAATGTAATGCACATTTCGTAATTAGTAGGCTCGATAATCAGACCTCGTTTTTTTGCTTTAAAAGATGATATTTCATACGACGTCTTTTTTGGATTCGTCGTTTTTCCATATATTTGATAGTATGCGTCTACTCGTTTTGTAACTTTTTTTGTAACTTTCTTCTTTATTAACAGCGACATTTGGATTTTCTATTTAAATAAAAATTCTTCTAAATACAAAGAATTTTGTTAAAATAAATAAATAAATGAAATGCGAACATTTACTGCTCAAAGCACAAAATTTTTCCTATTGAGTTGATAAAAATCAGTAAAAACATAATTTTTATGATAATAAAAAGGTGACTTATGTAATAACAGAGTCATATATTATGTACGTTATGGATTAAGTATGAATATTTATCCACCATTTATAAATAATAATAATATTAAAATAAAATGCGGACAGACCAAAGTTTATATTTGACTGAAAACAACAACCATTTTCTAAATGCTTTAAAAAAATGGGCAATGAAAAGTGATATTTCAAAAGTATTATGAAATTAGTTAAAAACCATTTATTTTAAACTAATCAAATAGATAATATCAGATTATATATAGAATAAAAGCTTCATATTTTTAATGAAATAAATGGGATATGAAAAATTATTGGAAATTTATCATCATAGATGTATCAATATTACAATCAGTACCTTGTATGCAAAATGGAACAATTAGCAATACTTTTTGTACCCGAAAAATGATCATTGCTTTTTTTAAGGTTAAAAAGTAGATTACGAAATATTCCTATACAGAGATGCCAAGCCCCCGCTTATTGCACAGCAGAATTTTCTTATAGGAAAAGTTATTTTTTAAATCCGCAGAATGTTCCAATTTAATAAAACATTTTCTGTATTAAAATACCGGTATTCAAAATGCCGGAGACTTGGCAGCTCTGCCTATAACATTTTAATTAATCACGGTACTTTTTTTAATCGGATTCAAATTTAGTGAAGGCAACGTTTTTTGGCCAAAAGCAGCTTTTTTCCACATGTGTAACTATGATACAATTCCTTGGTGAAATAAAATGTTTTGACTTATGCTATTATTGCTTCCTCTTATTTATTTATTTGAATTTTAAATAAGATGATTCAAAATCGTATTTTTTAAATGTGCGGAAAAAATGCATTTCGAGAGAGGGTGAAAAGAACAATATTTGACGATTTATTACCTGCATTTGGCTAAGTGTCATTCTACCTTGTATTTAATACTCTTCACAATACCTCGTTGTTATATGGACTTAGGCGCTTTTATAAAAAGTTTGACGTAATTCGGGCTTAAGAAAGTGAGTTTTTTACTGAATAATACAAATAAATGAAAAATGAATACTAAAAAATATTAATAAAAGAAAAATGAAGCATTATATTGATCCATGTATATTTAAAAATGCATCTGCTAGCACTAATTACATAATTTATGTGTATATAATAGGAGATAAATAGCTTTTGATTCTGTATTTCTATGCTATAAAGCAGTAACATTTGTGTGTTTTTGTTATCATTGAGAGTACCTAGCCGATTTAAAAAATAATGTTGGCAAAAAATGTTGTAACCATCTTTGCTGCAAATTATACTATATTTTGCTTAGGAACAATAATCACCATCAATGCACGAGTAAAAAAAGTTCTAAAATTGAGAATTCTTTGATGTTGATATGACTAAAAATTTAAAATCTTTTTTTTTTTTTTTTTTTTTTTTTTTTTTATTGGCAACTTTTAAGATATAATATTCTTGTTATGAACGATTTCTAAAACATTCGACAATTTAATTTCACAAATTAAACTTTTTTTTTTTTTTTTGAAAAAGTTTTAAACCCAATTTATTGAGAATATTGCAATTTCTAGGATACTGCTGAGGACAGAAACTATAACTTTGGCATCACAGTAACTTATAAGATGTAAATGTTCGTTTAGGACAAACTTTAAAAAAAGGATTCCTTAATTCTTATCGGCAACCTCATTGCATCCGGGGAAAACAGATATTCAACATTATAAACTATTCAGACGGAATTCACACCATATAAAATACACTCCATTCTCTTCAAACATAATAGTTTATATTATTTATAGTTTCTCAAATTGGTGCGAAGCTTCTGTTTATGCTCATGACATCATTTCAAAGAGTTATATTTCCAATATAGGAAAATTTAGTGTTTTATTTTCTGTATTACTTTTAACAGTTTGCATATTTCCAACTTTATATCCAAGCATGGTTTGCTTTTCTTTTATAAAAATAGTATATGCAACTTTATATGTAAGATTTTGTAATTCTATGATTCAATATGCTTATTTTCATCATATTTTATCACAATGAATGACCAATTAAAGGTGACATCTCATTTTCTTTACTTATCGCAAGTTATTAAATGTGTATTCTCAGCAATATCACTCAGACTAATCCCTCAGAGGGAAGTCCTAGTTATTATTGTTATTATTGATGCGATTAAAGTTTCTGGTGTTTTTGATATGGACTTCTTATAAAAACATGTATAATTTTGAAATTTAATGCCTGTAACTACAGAACTTGTATGGTCTTTTGTTTACCGCGGTACGATTCATTTGCATTATGTTAAGACGCGTGTGTATACTAATATTATGCAATTATATTGCCACACATTTTCAGTCTCGTAAATAATGGCGCCCTTCATTGAGTGCCAAGACTGAAAGGCCTGATATAGATTATCCATGATTCTATTTTGAATAAAATTGACAAAATAAAATGTATATGCTAAAAGCGATTACAGTGAATATATAATGGCTTTAAAAACTTTTAATAAACAAATCGACTGGTTTCATACGCACAAAATAATAATGATGATGTTTGTATATGTAACGATAAAAAAATTTGCATAAAATTTGAAATATATGCTTGATAAACCAATATCGCGTAAAATAATGTATCACGAAAGCAAGTACTTTAACAAAATAAATCACCCATAAAGGGATTTATTTTATTTTTTCAAACTTATGCAGCATCTCGCACCAAATTCTAAATATCTGAATGGTGTCTCATTCAATGTACATCACATGGTCTCGTTGAGAATATAGATTTCGATTCGCGAATAAAGGATAGAAGAATACGTTCTTGATGGATAAACTATTTTAATAATTTTAAAATTAATTTACAAATGTTCCATATTGTGTAGTCTGACTGAAATTGTAGTTTTCATCTTTGATTTGTGCTATGTGTTCTTTTCATTCTAATTTTAAACATTTTCTCACCACTTCTACATAATATTTCAGTGTTCCATTCACGTTGGTGAGTGAGATTTCACCAGATACTTGATAGTAGGTTAACTATCTTTTTGAAGACTTTTAGTTTTTAATTATTATTATAGAGACGGTTTTGCAATAATGTGGATATTGAATTTATTAAGTTTATATTTCAATCTTTCGGAGAACCTAAAAAAATAGTTAGTCTAGATGTCTTGGAATTTTGTTTACAGAAGTTTTTCTTCTCGATCCATGTTCGGAATTAATTTATTTTTAATACTTTATGTATGCGTGTTATTTCTTGCATTATCATGTGTTTTAATTTATTCACTGGTTAAGTGAACAGGGATTATATACTGTAAAGACTCTCTTAATAAAGAAAAAAAAAGCTTCATACAGCAGATTTCCAAAATACTCACTGCACAATATTTTCTACATTCTTTGGAAGTTTGAAATATAAAGTTAACAAATTCAATATCTGCTTTTTTAAAGAGCCCCCCCTCCCTCTCCTGTAAAATTATAAAACATAATCCGTAAGAAGATAGATTTAATAGAATTTGATAAATTATCGGGTCTATATGAAATTCTGTTCGCGAAAGCCCGTGGAATATTGTGTTATTATGAAAAAAAAAAATGAGTAGAAAGTTTAATATGAGGATGAAAGAACATATTGCAGATATTAAATACAACAAGAAAGCGAGAATATACGACAAGATTTTATTATGTAATCTGACTAAAGCTGTGGCTTTAGAGAAAAATAATTTATCCATCAAGATTTTATTCTCAACCTATTATTTGCGAATCAATAGCGATCTATATGTGTAAGATGAACGCAATGCATCAACCTCCTTTGAAGTACTTAGAATTTCAAGCGAGGTACCGCATAAGCTTAAAATTTGACCTTTAAGAATATTTAATCGTTACAAAAATTTAAGACAAAGTTAAAAAAAATAGATAGAGAATGAAAAATAATTTGGATGCTGATAAAAGTATGATTTTCAATACATTTAGATGAGTATATTTCATTTAAGGTCAAAAATCGAATTGCCGTAATAAATAAAAAATTTCATGGTAATAGAATTCTGTTTACAAAAAGATTAATAAATCAGTGTGCCCTAAGCAAGAATTTCAAGTGTAATCTTTGGTTGACTTACAACATTTTTAATGACCCTAATCCTCTTTAGCTGTGTCTTGTGCGAATTGCTGATTAGTTCTTGCTCATTTCTCATAGAATGCGTAAAAATGAAACGGTTGAATGAAAATCGGGTTTAAAAGGATATCTTATGGAATGAAAAATAGAAATTTTGATAGAAATTTATCGTTTAAGCCACGGTCAAGATACCAAACTTGAGCTCGGGAATTATTTATATTAACGCTGTTTTTAACGATGGAATGAAAGAATGAGTCATTTTGATTCCTTGTCAGGGTAAAAAAGAAAAGAAATGAATGGTATGAGATTGATTCTTCTATTTCAGGATTAACAACATCTGATTAAAATTCATACTTTGAAGCTATACATATGTAACGGCAATTATGGACAACCCCTTTCCTCAAATGATATCGTTATCAGTATTTTTTTTTTCTTTTCTTATCCTTTTTAGGGTTTCGTTCATATGACGAAACTATATTTGTCTCTGTTGTTTCTGTCCGTCTGTCACAGAGTCCGTATACGAAAGCTTCATAAGTCAGTGACTTCAAATTTTGTATACTTACAGCTGAATACCACATCTCTCCCAACAAATCATAAAATTTGAAAAAAATTATTATTTCATTTTCAATTAAATGAATTTTTTCATTATATCATAAATTCATTTTTGCAATTTAAATTTTAAGAGATTTTTAATTTCAACGTTTTTCGTGTAGACATCATAGCTTGGAGGCAAAGCATTTCGCTAGTAAACAGAAGGTTCTTAGTAGGAGTCCCATTGCTGAAACTTGAAATTTTCATGTCAAATGGATTTCATTAGAAGAAATTTCGCATTTTTTGTCAATCGAAGTGTTTATATTATTAGTTTCGTTCATCTGACATTTATAATATTTTTTTGGAATTCAATTTTTGTTTCTATTTTAAAAATTATTGCGATTTATTAATGATTCAGTATTTTAAATTTCGTTTTAACAAGTTTTTTTTTCGTTTTTATAAATTTAAAATTTTATTTACCGTTTTTGTATTTTCAAAAAATTTGGAATTTTGGATTTTATTTAAATATTTTGATTTGAATATTTCTAATTTTATTAAAATAACTCCCTTTTATAATTATTTTAAAATTAAATTTATTGGTGCTACCAGCCATGTAAGAATTTAATAATTGTAAATTAACAGTTTGGATTTATTAATTAAAGGATAAACTGTTTTGAAAGAAATATTAAACGAAACCTTCTGTTCGGTCATTTACCTATTTGTTTTACAACTTTTTTTTCTTCATTTAAATTTGTCATGATAATATCATGATGATATACAGATTATACATTTATTTTTAGTATGCTTTATTTATTTAAATGAAAAGAAATATTCAATAAATATCATTATTATATATAAATGACTTTATATCAAATGCTGTAAAGTCTCTGTAAAGCGGACTCTGTAAGAAGGAAATCTGTCTAACTCGGAAAGATTTTTAAGTCCCTGCGATTCCATAAACAAAGAGTAAAATTTGCCTAAGGCAAAATAGTGCTTACTGCGGAAAAAATTTTCGGTCTTTATCGATTTCGCCCTAAGCAGAGTTTATTGTAACCCTAAGAAATATTTAATATCTAAAATTATTTAACATCTTTTTCTTATATAATGCATTCAACAGTAATAGTGTAGTCTTGCATTTGTCCTTTGCATGGGAGTGAGTAGAACTTACTAAAACAAGATGGCAATATTTATTCCTTTTTATTAGTAAAACATAAAACAAGTATCATTTCGATCCTAGTTTCTTTAGCAGTGAAATACATATCTGGCAGAAGAGTAAGAATGGCGAACTTTGGAATATTATATATTTTGGAATGGGGGGGGGGGTGATTTTATAATCATTTAATGGCTTTAATGATAACTTTCTATTTTCATAAAAATAAGTAAGACTATATTGATATAAGGGGGGGGGGGAAATACCCCCATCCCCTCCCCAAAGAAAAAAAAGCTTTTGGTTGGATTAAAAATGATAACGACATCAAAAGACAAACGCCTTTTCCCCCTACAGATATCTTACATAATCTGTGGGGGGCGGACACTCATAATCTATTTAAGGCCAATAAAACTTTAAATTTCCAGCATTAAAATGCAAAAATATTATTTTTGCTACTTTACTTTTTATGATTACGTCACCCAGAAAATATTCAATACATTTTTTTCCCGGCAAGAAGAATCAACACTCAGACTGGATCGTAAATGTGAAATTCTTCAGTGGATGCAAATGACGTCATTTAATATAGAAAATAGCGTGTATTTTAAGTTTTTAAACTGAAATATGTTTCGTAGAACATAGTTTTATTTTCATTCTAACTACTTTGAAATTCTTCACAGTCAAAAGTGCACGCATGAAATTATTTTGTATCATATTTTCCTTCACAGGTGGAAGCACTTCACTTTTGAAAATAACAGATCTGAAATCACACGCTGATAAAATGCAAAATTATATAAAAATTTAGAGTGTCTTTATAGAAGAGCAGTGACCTTTTAGAATAAAATAATGTTTTTTTGAGTGTTAAACAAATATAAGATGCATTTTTTATTGTAATGAATTTTGTAGGGTTCTCCTTATCAATTTTTAAAAAATACTGGGTATACTATAGATTTGTACTTTAAAGTATAATTGACCAGGTTCTTTTTAAAATGCATTCGCTCGGCAGAGGCGAATTTAACGAGCGGAAGCGATAACACCGAACATTCCGAAACGTCCCGATCAGAAGAATCACTCGCTCAAATAAAAGAGAAATCGGCACTATGATCCAACTCCATAATGTCCAGTAAGAAAAAAATCCGGCAACAATAATTCACAGGAGCATAGGCATTTCACACAACAGTCTGTGAACTAGGGGGGGCACGTATGATCCACGGCTGTCCATGATCCACAAACATAAGCAGGACTTATCTGACAAGGAAATAGTCATTCGAAACTACTTGAAGACAAACGTTAATATTTCACATTTATAGTATTCAGGCCAATAAATAGTCCGGAAAATAAACTGGCAGGCAAATAACAGCAGGCACCATCCCTCGATGTTTGAAAAAGTTGCGAATGCCTGGTGTAAGCTCCAAGTTTCTGTACTATAAATTTGTACTTTAAAGTATAATTGACCAGGTTTTTTTTTAAATGCATTCGCTAGAGTTGTAGGCTGTGATCATTTTTTAAGAAACTAGATGTTTAAGAAATTTGTTTATTTGCAGTAAAATTATAAATTTAAAGCTTTCATACAGAAAAGCTAGGGATGGTGTCTGAAAGCATTTTTAAGAAAACAGTCTTCACATGACTGAGTTCATGAAGCGAGAGCGAGGCAATTCAATTCCTCATTCATAATTCACACATTGGCATCATAGAATTGGTGACAAGGAGCATATGAAAAGTGAATGATATCATATCCATAAAATTTTCTGTTACGCTTCAACAATTAAGATGATTTTGAATTTAATGCAGGGCAACCAGAAATGGGCAGTCCTAGAAAAATATGCCAAAAAGAATTCACGCCAAATTCGTACGTTAGGAGCATGTTTTGAGAAAATGTTCTCAAAAGACACAACAAATATCATGTACATGCAAAGACTATTATGCAACGAATAAGTTAGACTTAAAATTACGCAGAGAGGAAAATGAAATTTCACTGACCGCAAACACAGTCGATCTTTATTCTTTTTTTATTTGTTTCTAGAAAGGGTGAAATACGCATCTTAATGAATTCTCTTTATCTGACCGCCGCGCCGTTTTTCAGTAATAAGGCAGATGCTAGATGTTTTTCTTTCTTTTCTTTTGAACGGAAAGTTATTGTGGGATCGAAATGAAACATTAAGATAAAATAGCTATTTAATTAAAGATTAGCTTTAACTGTAGAAAAATGTAAAATTTAAGAAAACTATATGTGATTCTACATCACACTGGGTTGGCTCAAAAATTTTGGGTGAGCTCAAAAATATTTTCGTAAAATGGTGGGACCAGTTTTTTTTTCTTTGCAGCGTTGACAGATTGTGAAAGATGTGAATTTTAAGTTAAGCTGTCATATTTTAATAAAGTTGCAATTTTATTAAATTGTATATTCATGTGTTTTTCCTTATAAAGACACTTACATTTATTGTAATGTCATGATATCACGAACATGACTACAAATTGAATCAGAAGAAAGTTAAACATGGAAGCAAAACATTTCAGTCATTTGGGATTTATGGGTTTTTGTCAGAGTATTCAAACTAGGGATGGGCATTATTTATCGTATTAGGATAAATAACAGTTTTACTACGCTGGAACCTAATATTGCATTAATATGTTACTGAAAAGTCCCTGTTAAATAAATAACACATGGTTCTTAATGACAGCATCTTCCTTCACTTGTTTTAATCAAAATTTCATTTTTTGTACCTCTAAAATAATAATAATATTCATTAAAAACGTCCTTAATCGTTTCTTTTGAGACGTTTACAGAACAATGTTGAATGTCCGGGCTGGGTGCCCGGACAGCGCCCCCTCCCTTCTTGCTTGCGCAGACCCATTCACAATTATTTAAAAAATTTGCGGTTCCCCCCCTTATTAAAACATCCTTAAAAACCCTTATTAAAAAAAATCACAATTATACACTCTAAAATTTAAAAAAACCTGTCTAAAACGGAATTTAAAACTGTTTTAAAAGCTTCCGTTTTAGAAGGTTTTACCATATAAAATAAGATATTGTATGTATCCAGCAAGTACAGCCCGGACAGCCCCCCCCCTGCTTGCGCAGACCCATTCACAATTATTTAAAAAATTTGCGTCCCCAACCCCTTATTAAAACACCCTTAAAAACCATTATTAAAGAAATCTCACAATTATACACTCTAAGATAAAACCTGTCTAAAACGGAATTTAAAACTGTTTTATAGGCTTCCGTTTTAGAAGGTTTTACTATATAAAATAAGATATTGTTTGTATCCAGCAAGTACAGCCCGGACAGCCCCCCCCCCCTGCTTGCGCAGACCCATTCACAATTATTTAAAAAATTTGCGTCCCCCCCCTTATTAAAACACCCTTAAAAACCCTTATTAAAAAAATCTCACAATTATACACTCTAAGATAAAAAACTGTGTAAAACGGAATTTAAAACTGTATCATAGGCTTCCGTTTTAGAAGGTTTTACTATATAAAATAAGATATTGTTTGTATCCAGCAAGTTCAGGTTAAAAATTCTGGGCACCCACCCGTTCAAAAAGCTGGTTACGCCTATGCAACCACAGAAGATATAACTCCTTAATATTCGCTAATTCAATAACTGTTAGATTTTTCATCAGTTTTTCAATTCAGTTTAGTTATGTAGTTCTTTTCTGTTAGATTTTCCACCCGTTTTTGAAAAAATGTAGTTTTTTACATTACAAAAGAACATTTTATCGCTTCGTAACTGTTGTTTATTTTCAAACGTTTTGTCTGAGGATAATGTTGTTATCGTTAACGACTTTTGATTTAAAGCTTCGTTTCCTGTTTGGTTTTCATTCGCGGTTGTTGAAGAAAGAGGATAAATAAACAAGTAAGAAAAATCATGCGTTAAGCATAGATTATGAAGCACTTTCCAACACTTAATGAAATCTTTAACAAAACTTTGTAATTTAGGGAAATAATAGTGTATAGCCAAATATACCCAAATATGTATTCCAGTACATTAGAACAACCCTGTATTTCATATGTCACTTCATATAATGGGAAAATTTAGCTTAGCAAGAAAATACCCAGTAGCTTGTAATTTCTTTTTCAGCAATTCATACTATTAGATGGAAACATACTTGAGTACTTTTGTTCAGCTCTGTAGTTTACATTGTACCTTTATTACACGTCAGCATTAGGCTAAAATTTATTGTAAACTAAACTACTTTTAAAACAACTGAAATAACATTGTCATAAATCATCATTCATAGGCGTCCATGTACCGAATTCTTTGCGTGGCCCTGTATATCCCTTTATCTATATTCTGCAAACATTTCTCAGTAAATTGAATGCATCTCACCGTAAAAATACATAGCTTATTTAAGAACCACGTTTAAATAATTTACGCTCATATTCAGTAACGTTGGTGAGCTCTTTTGGGTAGCCCGGTATATCAACTATAACATTTATACACACCATATAATGTGCATATATTTAGCGAAATATAAACGCGAATATCATAATTAAAATGCATTTCATCATCGGATACATATACGCTACTTCGGAAAGAATATACTCTTTGAAATCTTTTGTATGGCCCTGTAAATGCTATGTACTTCATATTATGCAAAACAGTAGCGTATAATTTATATTAAGCTTCAGTGACATATATCAATTTTATTATACACGAAAAAGCTTAATATATTTAAAATATGTCACACACAATTCCCCGTTTTACCATTATCTAATGAAATTCTTTTGTGTGGCCCTGTAAATGAATAATAGCTACATTTTCACCTTATATTTTATAGAATGCATATTTCAATATGTTTGACGGGGTATAACATATTTAAAATTCCTTTGAAACGATTTTCCCCATAGGCCGTAATGTAATAGCAAACTTTTGATTCGCCCTGTAGATAAACTAATCATGGTAGAAACTTCATTTTCGATAGGACTTGTGCTAGGGTAAACGTCATTAATGTCCTAAAATTTCATGGCAATCCGAGTATATTAACGATTTTTCCCCATGGGCCGTAATGTAATGGAAAACTTTTGATTCGCCCTGTAGATAAACTAATCATGGTAGAAACTTCATTTTCAATAGGATTTGTGCTAGGGTAAACGTCAATAACGTCCTAAAATTTCATGGCGATCCGAGTATATTAACGATTTTTCCCCATAGGCCGTAATGTAATGGGAAACTTTTGATTCTCTCTGTAGATAAACTAATCATGGTAGATACTTCATTTTCAATAGGGTTCGTGCTAGGGTAAACCTCAATAATGTATAAAAATTTCATAGCAATCCGAGTATATTTACCGGATTTAGAGCGCGGACAGACGGCCATCCGGCCAGACGGCCAGACGGCCAGACAAACCGAATGCATAAGCACTTTTCAACTTTGTTGGAAAGTGCTAAAAATGATTTCGTCTCTTTTTTATTAAATATCAGAAAGACTGAATTTGAGATTTGTGGATTTGATTTCTAAAGGGCTCTTCTGGGGGGGGGGGGGGTCCCTATAGGACCATTTTTTGGGAGGAGGGGCTGGGGGGGGGGGTGTTTCTCATTTTTTGATGTAAAATGTCTATCGAAAGCTTATGCTTCATACATTACAAATCTAGCATAAAAAATTTGCTCCCGTTATTCTGGGTCACGTTACGGACCCATAATGGGTTGAAATTTAAATTTCTTAAACTTCTTCGAGGTTTTTTTGCCAAATCGGTATCAGAAAAAAATTGTGCCAACGTGATGTGTGTATGACATCTGCGCCATATAAATATTATTCAGTCTTTTTTTATTGCAATTTTTTTATGTAAAACAATATGCATTATTTTTCATGCACAATTGCGCATTAAATGAAAATTGTAATGCAATTTTCGTAGTAGTACTTTATAATAATGAATAAAAAAAACACATTATTTAAAAGTATTTCCTGCACAATAAAATGTTTCCTGACGATTACAAAAAAATATGTCCTGACAATTCAAAAAATAAAAACGTAATTGTCCAAGTTTTCACTTCTGTCGACACTCCAAAAATGTCACTTTTTTAGGGGGGGGGGGGGTTGAAAATTTTGAAATAAGTCTTATTTTTTATTTATGTATAGATCCATATAAAAAAGTATGAGCTAGTGAACTTTGGAACCATTTTAATACAACTCGTATTCCAAATATTAAAATAATTGAGAAAAATTATTAAAAAATTATTTTCAATTTAATCATTTTTATACTAAGTAAATGCAATTAAATTTCTTATAAATTGAATCTGGAATGTTTAGATAAGATTTTAATATTTACAAAATATAAAATACAGTACAATATATTAGGTTTACAGCTTTCTGAAAGACAAAAATAGTAGGATAAAATTTAGATGAGTTCAAAGTATTAGAATATTTTATTTTGCGCAACAATATTACCTTATTAATATGAAGTGAATGGTAGTTAATTTTTTGTAGCACCCTCTTTTGCTTTCATAATAGCGTACAATCGATCTTGCATACTATACATATCTGCTATTAAGAAACTAGTAAAAAAAATCTGAGTCTGGAAAAAGTTTCATTCTCTACCATCTGTCCTATCTCACAAGTTTCTTTGTCCTATCAGTTAATATTTGTTTTATGTTTTGCAGCCGCTCTAGTAGTGGCAGCACGCATTGACTTGCTGTACGAAAATTCAGTAATGCATTTCATCTCAGATTTTAAAACATCAACAGTGCTGATTGAGAAAACGCGGTATACAGAAAATGGATTTTTGAAAAATTCAATTTCCTCTGTATGTTAAAGAAAGTTTTCTTAATATGTTTTCTTGTACTTTCTAATTTTCCTGCTTTTCGTATTTCCTATTGGATACATTATTTTATATTCAAAAATATATGTGCCTATAGATATTTTCTTAAATGTTGTTGCCCCACCAGTGGCTGAGAGATTCTGCCCTCAAAACTGGTAGACGGCAGGCGCTGGATTAGAACAAAACCCAATCGCGGTCGTCAGTCCAATCATTCGGAGTTTTCCGTGGTTTTCTTCGAACTTTGGATTTCCTTGCGTAAATACGAGTTGGGTTCCCTTAGAAAGACACCCCCCTCCCTCCACGGAGGGCACCACCTGTGGGGCCCAAATCCCATGTGTTGTCCGTTTGGGAGCATATTTAGCAATTGTTTATGAATTGTTTATTGTATCCTGTTACAAAAATAACAGGATGTTGGAACCTGTTACCAGCGCTACTGTGGAATGATGTAACCTGTTAACCAAAAATAACCATATTTCCCATCTCTAATTCAAACACATGGTCAGTGGGAAAATAAATTTTATTCTGAGGAGAAAACAGAATAATAAAATAATAATGAAAACTAGAACAACGAAAATTTTGTACGCTATAAATCAAAATTATTGGGTGGGGTAGGACCCCACGGGCCCATATAAGTTGGCGCCCCTGTTCTCTCTATTCTAAAAAAAAAGTAACTAATGCCATCGCCATCATGGACTTTTTTGTGAGCGGGAATCTTTCTTCGTTAATATTAAGAAAATTTTTGCATAGAAAAATATGAAAATAAGTAATATTATAGACAAATGGTTGATAAATACGCCGATGCATATAGTTCTTAAGTCGAATAATTATTTTAAAAGATATCTTATACTATAATGCGAGCAAAAATTGTGTGTGTGTGTGTGGGGGGGGGGGGGGGGGTAAATTTTATCTCAAAAACGGCTCTAACGATTTTCGCAAAAATTTGGATTTTACCATTTTCGGGCACGAGAAGACCATTGGGCTAGGTCCCATGTTCGGGAAAATTCGATTACTGGGTCATTTTGGGTCACAATGGGTCAGGATCAAGCTATTTATATCTAGAGAACGGCTGGATGGATTTTAAGGCAATTTTGTATCCAATCGTTTTTTGGCACGAGAAAACTATTGGGCTGGGTCACATGTTCGAAAAATTTCGATTAGTGGGTCATTTTGGGGTCATTATGGGTCAAGCCATTTTTATCTAAAAAACGGCTCTAACGATTTCGACCAAATTTTATATTGTATCGCTTTGGATTACAAGAAGACCATTGGGTTAGGTAACATGTTCGAGAAAATTCGGTTAGTGGGTCATTTTTGGGGTCATTGTGGGTCATGCTATTTTTATCTAGAGATCTTCTGACGCAATTTTGACTAAAAATTACATTCTATAGTTTTCGAGCACAAGAAAAACATTGGGCTAGGTTACATGTTCGAAAAAAAATTTTAATGGGTCATATTGGGTCATTAAGGGTCTGGGTCAAGCTATTTATATTTAAAGAACCGCAGAATCGATTTCATCGAAATTTTGCCTGTAATAGTTTTTTGACACGAGAAAGCTAATTGGCTAAGTCACACTATCGAGAGATTTCGATTATAAGAGTCATTTGTGGGTCATGATGGGTCATAATGGGTCATGGTCAAGCTATAGCTAAAGAACAGGTGGATCGATTTTAACGAAATTTTGTATACAACATTTTTTTGGCACGAGAAAACTATTGGGCTAGGTCTCAGTTCGAGAAATTTCGATTACTGGGTCATTTTGGGTCATAAAAGGTCTGGGTCAAGCTATTTATATATAAAGTACGACAGTATCAAATTTAATGAAGTTTTGTATGTAAGTTTTTTAACACGAGAAAATTAATGGGCTATCTCACATGTTTGAGAGATTTCGATTATAAGAGTCATTTATGGGTCATGATGGGTCATAACGGGTCATGTCAAGCTATATCTAAAGAGCATGTGGATCAGTTTTAACGAAATTTTGTATACAACATTTTTTGGCACGAGAAAATCATTGGGCTAGGTCATAAGATCGAGAAATTTCGATTAATGGGTCATTTCGGGTCATAAAGGGTCTGGGTCAAGTTATTTATATTTAAAGAATGGCAGGATTGAGTTTAACGAAATTTTGAGTGTAACAATATTTATACAAGAGAAAACTAATGGGCTAAGTCACATGTTCGAGAGATTTCGATTATAAAGGTCATTTGTGGGTCATGGTCAAGCTATATCTAAAGAACGAGTGAATCGATTTTAACGAAATTTTGTATACAGCATATTTTTGGCACTAGAAAATCATTGGGCTACGTCACATGTTCAAGAAATTTCGATCAGTGGGTCACTTTTGGGTTATTCTAATTTTATCTAGACAATGTCTCGCGCAAATTTGACAAAAATTTATATTCTATCGTTTTCGGACACAAGAAAATCATTGGGTTAGGTCAGATGTTTGAGAAAACTCGATTAATGAGTCATTTTGGGTCATAATGGGTCAAGGTCAAACTATTTATACCTAAAAATTGGCTCAATTGATATTTTATCTAAATTTTGTATTTAACGTTTTTCGGCACGCAAAAATTAATGAACTAAGTCCCATTTTCAAGAGATTTCGATGTAAGGGTCATTTGTGGGTCATGCTAATTTTATCTAGAAAATTGTTCTCACCATTTTGAGTACATTTTTTATTATATCGTTTTCGGGCAAAAGAAAACCATTGAGATAGGACACATGCACGTAACAATTCAATTAGTGGGTCGTTTTAGGTCTTAATGGGTTCGGGTCATTCTAATTATATATAACAACGACTCAGTCAATTTTACCTAAATTTTGCAATGGAACGTCTTTTGTCACGAGAAGACTATTGAGCTGAGTTGCATATTAAACAAAATTATATTAGTGGGTCATATCGCTTCATTGCTGAATGCTGTGAAGTTAATTTTACTTAAGAAATGGCTTAAACGGTTTTGATTCATTTTATACTCTACTGTTTTTGATTACCTGAAGACCATTGAGCTAAGTCACATGTTTGATCATACGTGATTAGTGGATCATTTGGGTAATAAGGGTCAGGATCACGAGACTATGGCAAAAGCCAATAAGTTGGCGATATTTGACAAAATACTGGCGAAATTTGGCCAAAAAATCGACTATTAAGGTTACGAAACAAAAACACATATTTGGCGCCAAATGAAAGAATGTGTCCAAATTTGGTTATATCTGGCAAAAAATATTGTCTTTCAGAATGTGAAGAAATTTCTTATACATTCTTAATAGTCTTCGAGATGCATAGTTAAACTAATCAGAGTCGAGCTAAAAAAGTGATTTGGATTGATGTCCTTTGGTTGTAAATTTTAAAATAAAGTAAAATTTATGAACATGTGCATACAAACATAGTTTTCTTATTGATTGTTTTTGTAAATAATACTATTATTAATAACATGTTTTACAGTAATAATACTATATCGAGTTGAACACAAAGTTAATTTTGACCGAGCTGAGCTCGGTCACCCCTGCTAGTTAAATGTTAAAGCTGGTAAAAAATTTATTTACTTTTAATTTTGGATGTAGGTTCTTTCTATAAGGCGAATCTCTGAATAGTTTTGGAAGTTTAATGGTTAAGTATAAAAGGGGAGGATAACTCCTCTTAAATTACATAAATGAGTTTTTATTAAGGATTTTCCGATTAGCTGTGAATTTTGGATATATATTTTTTATGATAAAGCATGTCCCGATTAGTTTAGGGGGTTCAATGATTAAGTATAAAAAGGAGAAATGGGGGGAGCTGTTTCCCCTCCTTAATTTGTTTTTCGAACGGAATTAACTCTCGAAAATATATGGCTGTAATGTACAATTAGTATGCGTAGCCAGTGAGCTCAATGCCATCAGTTTAACTGGGCAATATTCTTTTTATTTTATTGTTATTACTTATTTGTTTGTAGAAAATAAAAAACATTTTCATTTCAATATGGAAAAGTTTGAGAAATAAATGCTGAATAATTTTTATTGCTTCATGTGCAAATGTTTATTATTGTTATGCAATGCAGCCGGCATATGATAAAAAAGAATTACAAAAAATTCTTCTTAAGAATTATTTTAAGTACAATAAATCAGTCAATTAAGATACAATTTTGAAACAAATTGCATTTGAAAATATATTTTATTTCCTATATGATGGTGTAGAATTAAAAATTATACCATGGTCAGAAAATTTAAAAATTGCAAAACCAAAATTCGGCCTTGAAGTTAACTTCAAGGTCAACTCATAGTTAAACATGCTAATTTGCAATTCCCAAAATGACATCAGCGTTGCCCTCAAATACGTCTGTCTTATACAATATAGATAGTCATAAAAAATTTATATGTTTATTCCCAATAGCTCCAAATAAATCGTGATTTAGAACTTTTTTTCTTCTATTTCACCCTTTTAAGTTATGAATTTTTAAGTAGATTTCGTATGAAATACTACCTATTGCATTCGCACCAGTTTATATATATAATCACTTTTTTATGGACACGATAACTTCTATAATTCTTCACCAATCTCCACCAAACTTTTACATAAAATCAAAGGGGATAAAATCTCGGCTAAGTTCGTAAAGGGCAAAATCGGACCAAGGGTGTCGAAATAGGGGGCGTTTTTGTAAAAACAGAAAAAAGCCTATAACTTCTTAATGAAAATAGATATCGAATCAGTTTAAAGTTTATATTACTTCTAAATAATGGGCCAAAAATTTATGCATGACAGATTTTTGATAAAGTTAAAAATGGGCTCAAGGGACGAAAAAAATAGGGTTTTTGGGAGAAAAAAATCATAACTTTGTCAATTCTCAAGATATCAAATCCTTATATAGGAGCTGTGTAATATCCCGCATTGTTCAGTTTTTGGATAAAGGCTGAATATATTTTTAAAAATGCTGTCAAAGAGGGCACTCGCGCAAAAATTCCCGAAGCTATCATGATTAAGAATTGAGGTTGTATTCACGATTGGTCATTTTATAACTCATTTTTAAATTCAATTTTGCTCTCAAACACATTCAATTGACAGTCTTTTGTTATTTAGGAAATATATAATGTACCTTATTAGTCGATTTTTTTTAATAAAGTCAGAATTATTTCAAAATATGTTGTCAAAATGGACATTTGATCCGAATTTAGCTTAAGATGATTCTGATAAAACCAGTCCTTACAGAAAAAAGAAATTAAAAATTTTTCAAAAGAGGACAAATAAAGTTGTTAAACTGGGTTTATATGTAATCAAATTTATTTTTTGTTGTTGAAATGAGCACTCTTCGAAATCTACCTCCGCCTATAGGCCAAGCCGACAGGGATTTTTAGAAACCGTCCACAGCAAGTATTTGCATCTTAAAAGTTATCACCACCCAAAATTTTAGATGTCGTAATTTGCACTGTTGGTATACGCAAATTGGTTTGAAATAAATAAATAGTGTTTTGATGCTTGAAACGTTCTATTTTATTTACTAGCCATCTCTGGCGATCCGTTTGGTCTCCCTTAACTATATGTTAAGTGTTGTCTCACATTATTTTCATTCTTAAATTACTTTCTCAATGTTTCCCCAAATCCAAAGATTCTGATAGAAAAATCAAGAATTCTTTATAATCTTAATAACATTTCATGCTTTTTTGTTGTTAAGTATTTCGTCTTTTTTTGACAATTTAATTTTTGCCGTTAAGAAGAGCTGCAAAAATGAGTGAAATTTCAGGTGTTTAAACTGAAGTTTGTTCATCTGTCATCTAAATTAAACTTATTTTATTTAAATGCCGTTACTTAATGTGATTTTTTAGTATTAATAAATTCATTTAATTTAATAAATCATATATTTATATTTTTTTTTCATCATTTAATAATTAAAATTAACACAAAATTAATAAATAAAATCAAGTAAAATTATACAAGAAAATATTTATAAAATTTCAAAGAAAGTAAAATAATTAAGTAAAATTACACAAGAAAATATTAATAAAAATTTTAAAGAAAGTAAAGTAATTATTCTTTCCAAACAATATTTTTAAGTATAAAGAGGGAGAATGAAGGGCTCATGTCTGTCCCCTTAATTGATATTTTCGATCCATTATAAGAGAAACAATAGAGTCTAACACCAAAAAATTCCATATGTAACAATTCAAGATCATTTAACTTACCAAAACTACAGTGCGGGTACTCAATTGTTTCGAAAGTTGAAATAAACATCCAAGTAAAACTAGTCGTTGGGGCCCACCGTAATACTTATCCATCATGGTTTTTAGCTCACAGGCTATCATAGCCTGAGAGCTTATGTGCCCGTCCGTTCTGTATGTACGTTCGTATGTTCGTGCGTAACGCGATAATTCATGATAAAAATATCGGATCCACTTGAAATTTTGTATATAGGTATATCCTGATAAGGCGCTTCCCTGATTAGTTTTTGGAGTTCATTCGATATGTATAAGAGGGGTAACGGGGGGCTCATGCCCCTTTCCTTAATGGATATAAATGGGTTTTTCATGCAGAATTAAGTTTTTGTCCAAAATTTAGATATAGGATCATTCTGATGAGGTGATTCCATGACTGTTATTATGTGTTCATTGAATAAGTATAAACAGGGGGAACGGGGGGCTCATGCCCCCCCCCCCTTAATTGATATAAACGGGATTTTCATGCAGAATTAAGTTTTCGTTCAAAATTTAGATATAGGATCATTCGGATGAGGCGATACCGTGGCTGTTATTAGGTGTTCATTGAATAAGTATAAACGGGGGGAACGGGGGGCTCATGCCCCTCCCCTTAATTGATATAAACTGGTTTTTCATGCAAAATTAATAGTTTTTGTCCAAAATTTAGATATAGGATCATTCTAATGAGGCGATTCCATGACTGTTATTATGTGTTCATTGAATAAGTATAAACAGAGGGAACGGGGGGCTCATGCCCCTCCTTAATTGATATAAACGGGATTTTCATGCAGAATTAACAGTTTTCGTTCAAAATTTAGATATAGGATCATTCGGATGAGGCGATACCGTGGCTGTTATTAGGTGTTCATTGAATAAGTATAAACAGGGGGAACGGGGGGCTCGTGCCCCTCCCCTTAATTGATATAAACGAGATTTTCATGCAGAATTAACAGTTTTCGTTCAAAATTTAGATATAGGATCATTCTGATGAGGCGAGTCCGTGGCTGTTATTAGGTGTTCATTGAATAAGTATAAACAGGGGGAACGGGGGTTCTAATGCCCTTCCCCTTAACTTGCAAAAATGGATTTTTCAAACAGAATTGTCAGATTTTGTTCAAATCTCTGAATAGTTTTGGAAGTTTAATGGTTAAGTATAAAAGAGGGAAATAACTCCTCTTAAATTATATAACTGCTAAATGGGTTTTTATTAAGAATTATCCGATTTGCTCTGAATTTTGGATATAGGTTTTTTAATATGATAAAGCATGTACTTGATAGTTTAGGAAGTTCAATGATTAAGTATAAAAAAGGAGAAAGGGGAGAGCTGTTTCCCCTTCTTAATTTTTTTTCGAACGGAATTAACGAAAATACAAGGCTGTAATCTACAATTAGTATGCGTAGCCTGTGAGCTCAATGCCATCAGTTTAACTGGGCAATATTTTTTTTATTCATAATATAAAATATGAAAATAAAACGTGTATAAACTGTTTAATAAAATGCATTGTAATCTATAATAATAAAGAGGGAAGGATGTTTGTCTGTGAGCGCTGTTCTGAAGAGACTGCTGCACATAGAGTTACAAAATTTGGAGGGAAGGTACTTTTTTACATATAGTTTTGCACCTCGAAGCCCAATTTTCGATTTTTTGATTAGATTTTTTTTATTATTTTTTTAGGCGATTTTTAGCGTTATTTTTGCGGTTTTT
Organism: Maratus speculifer; assembly: GCA_964019185.1. NCBI lineage: Eukaryota > Metazoa > Arthropoda > Arachnida > Araneae > Salticidae > Maratus > Maratus speculifer. The sequence continues at coordinate 158,438,394 of OZ025294.1, read as the reverse complement.
TCCCATTAGTGAAAGGAATGCGGTTTCATTCTTTTAACCCAAAATAATTTTTTTTTCTCTTTTCAACAAAGTTTATTCGGAATTTCTACAGCGATTTTTGAATTTTTAACGAATTTTTAATGCGATTTTTAGTGTTTTTTCTCATTTTGCGGCTATTTTTTGAGATTGATAAAAAGAAAATCGTTTTAAACTTTTAGCCTAATGCCCTAAATTTTGTGTTTGTTACGATTTTTAATGAAATTTTCAATGCGATTTTTAACGTTTTTTTAAGATTTTTGCGTTTAGCATCTATTTTTTTCATAGTTGTTCTATCAAAATGCAATAAGAATGCAATAAGTAGGTTTTTTTTTTTTTTTTTGCGAAATTTACCTAAAATGTCAAAAATTTAGGTACCACTATTTTCGAATAGCAATTTCATAAAATATTTTAAATTCTTGCTTAAGACTGCTACCCCATCGAGTAATATATCACCTGATAGGTTGTTTAACAGAGTATCGTTTTGATGAAGTTTTTGAAGAATAAAGTGCGCTACCTGGTGGTGGAAAATGGAACTAACAGAACGCTATTTTTTTTAAATCTATAATAATATAGAGACAAGTCTGTGTGTGTGTCAGCTCTGTTCTGAAGAGTCTGCTGTACGTAGAGTTACAAAATGATGAGGGAAGGTACTTTTATACATGCAGTTTTGCACCTCGAAGCCCTATTTTCAATTTTTTGATTAGATTTTTTTTTTAATTTTTTTAGGCGATTTTTAGTGTTCTTTTTGCAGTTTTATTCCATTAGTGAAAGAAATACGGTTTCATTCTTTTAACCCAATATAGCAATTTTTTTCTCTTTTCAACAAAGTTTATTCGGAATTTGTACAGCGATTTTTGAAATTTTATCGAATTTTTAATGCGATTTTTAGTGTTTTTTCTCATTTTGCGGCTATTTTTTGAGATTGTTAAAAAGAAAACCGTTTCAAACTTTTAGCCTAATGCCCTAAATTTTGTGTTTGTTACGAATTTTAGATTTTAACGATTTTTAATGCGATTTTCAATGTGATTTTTAACGCTTTTTCAAGATTTTTTGCATTTAGCTTCTATTTTTTCCATATTTGTTCTATCAAAATCTTGAGCTGTTGAGAATGCAATAAGTAGTATTTTTTTTTTGCGAAATTTACCTAAAATGTCAAAAATTTAGTTACCACTATTTTCGAATAGCAATTTCATAAAATATCTTAAATTCTTGCTTAAGACCGCTACCCCCTCGAGTAATATATCACCTGATAGGTTGTTTAACAGAGTATCGTTTTGATAAAGTTTTTGAAGAATAGAGTGCGCTAGCTGGTGGTGAAAAATGGAACTAACAGAACGCGATTTTGTTAAAATTTGGAAATATAACAATGTGATTTATTTTAAATTTTAAAATGGTTTATAATACATGATAAAAAATGTAAACAAAGAATGGTGTGACACATTTCAGGGTGCGTGAAAGGAGGGGCGCGAACAAAATTAGGAAACGTAATAAGGAGATCTGTTTTACACTTTAAGGTAGTTTATAACGCATGTTAAAATTTTTAAAGTACTGACGATGCTCTGGAGAGACCGCTGCACGAAGTTATGTATGAAGTTTTACACCTTGAAGGCCGATTTTCAGTTTTTTAAATTTAATTCATATGTGAATTTTAGTGGGTTTCGAGACGATGTTTCCACATTAGCGAAAAAGAAAGCGATTTCATTCTTTCGACCTTATTTAGTGAATTTTGTTCTCTTTTCAATATAATTTATTTGGATTTCGTGCAACGATGTTTGGATTTTTAGTGAATTATTTAATGTAAATTTTGCCGCTATTATTCGACATTAGTAAAAGGAATTTTGCTTAAAACTTTCAAGCTGATGTATTAAGTTTTAGCTGTTAAGATTTATGAATTTCAGATAATTGTAATGAGATTTTTCGAGATTTTTTGCGTTTGATGTCGAATATTCGTCATTCATGAGATATTTCCAATTACAACGCTTTACCCTATTAGAGTAAATTTTGACCCCTGTGATTTTTTAATATTAATGATATTTAATGCACTTTTCAATGCAATTTTTATAAATTTTTCGAGTTTTATGGTGCTTTTTTTATATTCGGAAGTAAAAATTGATTTCAAACTTTTAATCTAATATAATTTTAGAGATTTTTAACTCGATTTTTCAAGAATTTTTGTGTTCTGTGTCATTTTTTTATTATCTAAAAATGATTTCCATTTACTATACTACATGATTATCCTGTCGACCAATTTCGCCGAATTATATCAATCGTGAAACAAGCCAAATTATGCAAATTGATGTAATTTTTATGTTAAATAATGAAAGAAGAGATAATTTAGAAAAACATTAATACAAATACATATAAAAAAATAAGAAGTAAAAACTACTTGATGACGTAACAAACATATGTAACATGTTTAATGTCAAATGAATATGGAATTTACGATCCGCCATTTTTGTCGTTTAATCTTATGGTTTGACCCAGATAGTTTTTTGGTCATCCGGATAATCAAATAGTACAGATTTCCGATTAGAATGTTTTATCCGTTTGATAAAATTTTGATTACTGAGATTTAAAAAATAACTAGCGATATTTAGTGCATTTTTCAATGCTTTTTTAATGAACTTTTTAATGCGATTTAGTATTTTTTTTTTCGATCCCCACCACAGTGGTATATTAAGAATTAAAAAATTATTTTGGTTTCAAACTTTTAGCCTAATATAGTAAATTTCACCCTTACCTTTTTTTAATTTTGTCGATTTTCAATGTGATTTTTGGTATATTTTGTGTTCTGCGTCGATTTTTTTTTTTTTTTGTAATTCATGTAAAAAAGAATAATTGCTACGTTTTACACGACTAGAATATTTTTTTATTCACGGGATGTATTTACATTTAGCGATTTTTAATGAATTTTTCAATGGTTTTGTATTGGTTTTTTGAATCTCACGGCTATTTTTTGAAATTTCGAAAAGGAAATTAATTTCAAACATTTACACTTTATTTACGAATTTTGAAATTTAGTGATTTTTTAATGCAATTTTTAGCAATCTTTTCATTATTTCTCACGCTTTGCGCGGATTTTTTCATTCGTATTTAACACTGTAAAAAAAAAAAAAATCTGTAAAGTTACTAAACTTTTTCTAGGAAACTGGGATTCCTAGAACTTTACCTGTAACGGTAACAGGTAAAATTCAAATTTCAGAATCGATTACATGAACTTTTCCTGTTACCTTTACATGAAAAGTTCTTATGGAATCCCAGTTTCCTAGAAAATGTTTAGTACCTTTACAGATTTTTTTTTTACAGTGAAGAAAGAATTCAGATTACACTATTTTACTCTATTAATGTAAATGTTGTCCCCCGCTATTTTTAAATTTGAAACGATTTGTAATGCATTTTTGAATACAATTTTTAGATGTTTTCGAGTCCACGGCGATTTTTTCACAATTGAAAAAGAAATTTTTAAATAATTTGTAGCTTAATGGTCACTGTAAAAAAAAAAATCTGTGCAGGTACTAAACATTTTCTAGGAAACTGGGATTCCAAGAACTTTTCATGTAACGATAACAGGAAAAATTCATGTAATCGATTCTGAAACTTGAATTTTTGCTGTTACCGTTACAGGAAAAGTTCTTGGAATCCCAGTTTCCTAGAAAAGGTTTAGTACCTTTGCAGATTTTTTTTTTTACAGTGTAGTAAATTTTGACATCAATGATTCAGATTTTGTGTGTATTTTCATAAAATGTTTAGTAAGTTTTGTGTCGATATTTTTTAACTAATGAAAGAGTTCAGATTTCAATGTTTTTTCCCATTATGGTAAACTATGTCCGCAGGAATTTAATATAAATATTTATCTTACTACACTGTAAAAAAAAAATCTGTGAAGGTACTAAACATTTTCTAGGAAACTGGGATTTCAAGAACTTTTCATGTAACGATAACAGGAAAAATTCATGTAATCGATTCTGAAATTTGAATTTTTGCTGTTACCGTTACAGGAAAAGTTCTTGGAATCCCAATTTCCTAAAAAAGGTTTAGTACCTTTGCAGATTTTTTTTTTTTTTTACAGTGTATGGCAAATTTTGTCCGGATTTTTGAATTTTACTGATTTTTAATCTGTTTTATACTGATTTTTCAAGTTCTGTGACAGTTGTTGATATCGGTAAAAGAATTTCGGTTTCTAACTTTTAGCATAAATAGTACAATTTGTTCTCCACGCTTTTATGAATTTTGCCAATTTCTAATGCGATAGTCAATGTAATTTTTAGTTAGTTTGGGGGATTTTAGGTGTTCCGTGTTGACTTTTCCTTATTCATGAACGATTTCCGATTACAATATTTTCGACTGAATGTTAAATTTTTACAGCCATGACTTTTAAATATTCAGCCATTTTTAATATAGTTTTCGATACGATTTTTAGCCATTTTTTTTTTAAGTTCCTTGGCGATTTTCTGCCATTCAGAAACCAATTTTGATATCAAACATTTTGTTTAATGTAGTTATGTTTCGAATGCAATGTTTTATCTCTTAATATGATTTTGGCGTTCCATGCCTACATTTTGTAATTTATGAATGATTTCGATCATAAACCCTCCCCTCCCCGCCCTGCCTTAATATTAATTTTTTAAGCATTGACTTCCAAATATTTAGCTATTTTTAATGCAGTTTTCAATGTAATTTTTAGCCATTCTTCAAGTTCTGTGGCGATTTTTTCACATACGGAAATCGATTTCGATTTCAAACTTTTTGGTTAATATGTTAATTTCTTGATTACAATATTTTATATTATAACAGGGAATTTTAACTCTAGGGATTTTTTAATGTTTTACGACTTTCATTACAATTTTCAATGCAATTTTTGGGCTTTCTCAGTCATTTTTTTAAAAAACATTTTTCAAAGGAATTCGATTTTAAATTTCTAGACTAATAAGAGTTTGGTTTCAAACTTTTATCCTTTTCGGTAATTGTTTTGCTCTTTTATTTTGACTACAGCAATTTTTAATGCAGTATGCTGTTTTTTGTAGTTTACGGCGATTTTTTTCAGATACGGAAAAGTAATTCGGTTTTTAGCTCACAGGCTATCATAGATAGCCTGTGAGCTTATGTGCCCGTCCGTTCTGTATGTATGTACGTAACGCGATAACTCATGATAAAAATATCCGATCCACTTGAAATTTTGTATGTAGGTATATCCTGACAAGGCGCTTCCCTGATTAGTTTTTGGAGTTCATTCGATATGTATAAGAGGGGGAACGGGGGGCTCATGCCCCCCGTTAGTTGATATAGATGGGATTTTCATGCAGAATTAAGTTTTCAAAATTTAGAATAGGATCATTCTGATGAGGCGATTCCGTGACTGTTATTAGGTGTTCATTGATTAAGTATAAATAGGGGGAACAGGGGTTCTAATGCCCCCCCCCCGTTAGTTGATATAAATGGGATTTTCATGCAGAATTAAGTTTTCAAAATTTAGATTAGGATCATTCTGATGAGGCGATTCCGTGACTGTTATTAGGTGTTCATTGAATAAGTATAAATAGGGGGAACAGGGGTTCTAATCCCCCCCCCCCCCGTTAGTTGATATAAATGGGATTTTCATGCAGAATCAAGTTTTCGTTCAAAATTTAGATTAGGATCATTCTGATGAGGCGATTCAGTGACTGTTATTAGTTGTTCATTGAATAAGTATAAATAGGGGGAACAGGGGTTCTAATGCCCCCCCCCCCGTTAGTTGATATAAATGGGATTTTAATGCAGAATTAAGTTTTCGTTCAAAATTTAGATTAGGATCATTCTGATGAGGCGATTCCGTGACTGTTATTAGGTGTTCATTGAATAAGTATAAATAGGGGGAACAGGGGTTCCAATGCCCCCCCCCCGTTAGTTGATATAAATGGGATTTTCTTGCAGAATTAAGTTTTCGTTCAAAATTTAGATCAGGATCATTCTGATGAGGCGATTCCGTGACTGTTATTAGGTGTTCATTGAATAAGTATAAATAGGGGGAACAGGGGCTCTAATGCCCCCACCCCGTTAGTTGATATAAATGGGATTTTCATGCAGAATTAATTTTCGTTCAAAATTTAGATTAGGATCATTCTGATGAGGCGATTCCATGACTCTTATTAGGTGTTCATTGAATAAGTATAAATAAGGGGAACAGGAGTTCTAATGTCCCCCCCCCTTAATTTATATAAATGGGTTTTTCAAGCAGAATTTTCAGATTTCGTTCAAATCTCTGAATAGTTTTGGAAGTTTAATGGTTAAGTATAAAAGAGGGGGATAACTCTTTTTAAATTATATAAATGCTAAATGGGTTTTTATTAAGAATTATCTAATTTGCTCTGAATTTTGGATATAGATTTTTTATATGATAAAGCATGTCTTTGATAGTATAGGAGGTTCAATGATTAAGTATAAAAAAAGAGAAAAGGGGAGAGCTGTTTCCCCTTCTTAATTTTTTTTTTCGAACGGAATTAACCCTTGAAAATATAAAGCTTTAATGTGCAATTAGTATTTGTAGCCTGTGAGCTCAATGCCTTCAGTTTAACTGGGCAGTATTCTTTTTTATTAATTTCTTCGCTAATATGATAAATTTTCTCCTGTGCGATTAAAGATTTTTATTGTGATGTTTTAGCAGTTTTTTTTTTTTTTTCGTATTTCAATGCTTTTTATATTATCAAATTAATTAGATTCAAAACATTTATCCAAGTAGAGTAAATTTTGAGTTCCATGATTTTTGAAAATTTTACCATTTTCAAAGCGATTTTTACGTTTCTTCGCGACCCGCTTCAATTTTTTAGACGTTCAATTTTTGGCCGATTTTATTAAATTCTGATTTCTTTTCTTCAAAGTTTATTCGAATTTTGAAACACAATTTTTGAATTTTGTTTTATATTTTTATGAGATTTTTAATGTTTTTTTGCGAATTGTAAGATTTTTCCACATTAGTAAAAATAATCCAGCTTTAATTTTCTAGCCTATCTCTTTTCAATGAAGTTTAGACGAAATTCGTGCTGCATTTTTAAAATTTTTTCCAGGTTTTTATTATGATTTTTAAAGTTTTTTTTTTTCAATTCTTGCTATTTTTTGATGAACCCGGGCAACGCCGGGCAGAACAGCTAGTTCCAAAATAAAATTTAAGCGTAAATTTAAATATTTTTTATGTACAATAATGCTTTATTACTAAATTACTGGTACTACTTCATTATCCCGTCGACCCATTTCGACAAATTATATAAATCGCCAAACTACTTGTAAATTATACAAATTGGCATAATTTTTATTTTAAACAACGAAAGAAAAATAAATTAATAAAAGATTAATGAAAATACAAGTTAAATATCAAATTAAAAATCACTTGATAACATACAAACACATGTAACGTGTTTAATGTCAAGTGAATGTAACATTTGGCATTTAATTTTATAGTTTGGCTTTAGTTTTTTGATCGACGGAATAATCAAGTAGTAAAAAAAAAAAAAAGCCTTATAATTCTAAACTGACAAACCTATTAGCTAACAGTTTACGGAGTCTGATAAAGTGTCTCATTTCCAATAAAAATATATATTTGAATTAACATTTGAATGAAATACAAAGTCATGAAAAATCAAAGAGTGTGGTAAAAAGGATTACAAATACCTCGGCAACTAATCATCCGATAGACTTCGTTATTTATGCGGAATTGTTTTTTGTATTTTTCTTTTACAGCCCAGGGTCGTAGCTAGAAGTGAACCATAAGGAGGGGGGAAATCATATTTTTCTCTCTCTCTCTCTCTTTCTTTTACGCAGGAAGATAAATTAATGCATATCCACATTATAGGTACTATGTTTCTTATTAAAATGTTGTAATATGCTATGCTAAGAAACTTTTAGGAAAAAATTAATATTTGATGTATACAATATCTAATACAATATTTCTGTAATAAATATCTTGAATCTATGATAGAAGAGAATAAAAGCTCTTTTCATTTTCTATCACAGGTGTCAAGATACTTATTAGCAGCATTATTGCATTAGATATTGTATTCATTAAACAGTACTAATTTTTTCCTAAAAGTCAGTTAATAAAAAATGTCAAATTGTGTAGAATCCCTTATCATTGAGCCGTTTTTAGAGAGCAATGTAAAAACAGCTTACTTATAATAATATCTTTTTGAATCACGATACTTGATTGGATTTTTTTATAAGTTACTCCATAGAATTGACTATTAAATGATGTAAAAGAATCGTTTTTATCGTTCGCGCATGCACAGATAAAAATTATTTCATAAAACTACTCATATTTCATAAAATATTTAATATATTTATATTCCAATTGCGCTATATTCTTTCTAATAGATTTTGCCAATATTTCTGAAATTTGCGTTAAATTTGGTCAAAAACCCTGCATGATATAAACAAAAAGTATTCCAGAATTTTTTTTTTTTTTTAATTACTCTTTCTCCGTGAATATACATGCTATTCTTACAAAAATCAGTGTACATGTTGTGCAGTATCCACATATTTGTATTCTGCAGCGATAAATCGTTTAGTGGATTTTCATGTGCAGGGTGATCCCAAATATTTCTGTTATTCTTTAATTTTTTGTCGGCCCCCTAATTGCCCTGCTTATCAAATGGATATTGATAAATATGAGGTCAGACATAATCTTCATAATCCTGAAGCTTCAGAAAAATCCGACAAGTATATTTTTAAATACCATATTTAATCCTGTATAGGGCGCACGCATGTATAAGGCGTATCCCTACTTTACAAGTAAAAACGGCGATTTCTTAAAATCTCGTGTATAACGCGAGCCATAAATTTGATACGCTAATGAAGAATGACCAAATAAATTTCAGTTAAAAAAAAAAAAAAAGCCGAAACAAATATTACACCAGACCAGTAAACAAGATCAAAATGCATTTTTAGGCTTCGGGTTGTAAGAGGATGATGGAAAATAGGAATGACTGACGGTAAAGAGAATTGCTAATTAGCATTTAGGTAATGTCATTAGCTCAGTTGTATCAAAAAATTGCAAGGAATGAAATAAATATGCAGTAATACTTCATTTAAATAACATTTTCCGAGTTTTAAAATCTTTGAAAAAATTTTTGTTTCATATGTATATCGTTCGACTGCATCCAACAGTAAAAAATTATTCCGTGTATAAGGCGCACCAAGGAGTTTTGCCCTAATTTTTTGGAAAAAAAAGTGCGCCTTATACACGAGTAAATACAGTATTTGACAAAATGTCAAAAATTGAAAGTTTCCAAATACTTATTGGTAGATAGAATATACAATATGTATTTAGAAACCATTATCGATATAAAATACATAAGTATTTATTTTTAATGGTGTATACCTGGATAAATACTCATTTTGAACACTTATTCTTCAATTAAATATAGTCAGTTTAGGTTGTTTTTTACCCATCAATGCATCCAGTAACGAAGCATATCTACCAACTTTTCTTATCTCGGTATTTATGAATAACGATTTATCATTAAACATACACAATGTCTTTTCTTTAAGAAGTTAAAGAAATAGAAAAATTGCATAATTCGTTTTAACCCTTTATCTACCGACGGTACTTATAAGTACCATTAAAATAACTTATTATAAAATTCTTTTAATACTTCAGTTAGTTGTAATACTGTTTAGAATGTGTTACAGACACATTACTTTACCTTGTTCCAAAAGCATTATTGGTTACACAAAACAAAAATATTTTTAAAAGGATTATTTCTTTTGGTTTTGCATCTTTTCAGCTTTCTTGGCGCTGAGGGAGTATAATAGGGATTTTTCAATGCGGAAATATTTCTATATTTATGTTGTAAGAACATCATATTTGTACATTTTATAATTCTACAAAATACTAAGAAAATAATTAAAAATAAGATTTGAGTGGGGTTATAAATATTGCACAAATTCCCTGTAAATTCAAATTTAATTAATACTTCTAAATCCTTTAATCCTTCTAAAATCCTTCAAATATTTATTAAATGATTATGTAAATCTTCAAATTTAGTTTAAACAATTTTCATAAAATGCTTTAGAATGCAAAATTTTCATGAATTCATAATGCGGTAGATAAAGAGTTAAAATGTAGTATTAATTAAATCTCCGCTAACATTAAGATCAAGCTAGTAAGAGAGTAGGAATTCGACGCCCTCTCTCGGAGAAGCTGGTTTTACCTTCTTTCAGAGATGCTTTTTGTATAGAGCTCATCAGTGTGACTTCACAGACAACTCAACCCCGCATTTCCATGGTAACTGGGTCAATACAAAGCGAGAGAGTTTAGAGTGTGTTAGAGATGCACTATATACCATCAAAAAGGCTTTCAATATGAAATCGGATATCGTTCAAAGGCTGAATTCATTGAACTGGGTGAAGTTTTAAAAGCGATCCGCAAGTGTTTGGGCCGAATTGTAACTTGTTTAAATCAGTTTCAGGGTTGAATTTTTATCTTCACGATAAAACAACATATTTCATCTCTATCTTTTCTGAATTCTGTAGTTTGTTTTGACCCAATTTCTGGAGTTGTGACGTTACCACTGATGAGCTCTATTACGGTTCTATTGGCGATAAACGCACTATATATTTCTAGGCTCTGTAGCAGTATATCTCCTTTCGATTTTTCACTTCTGTAAATACAACGCATAACGAATAAAAACGATGCGTACGGTTGAAGTTAATTCTCGAATGCCTCTTCGTTGTTTGGAAACCACTAGAAAAGTAAACCTGAGTGCATTTGCGAACCCTAGACAGAAGTATGCACCTTAGTGGTGTAATCGTCAAAAAAAAGTATACGCTATAGTGGTATACACTAAAGAGTATACATTATCTTTATTTTTTAAACATACAATACGGATATACTTTTTTAAAAAATTCAGAAGATATATGGTGTATATCACCCGTATCCCCTTCACTACAACTCTTCTAACATGTGCAACGTGTTAATCACATAAGTAAGCCCTTTGGTAATGTAAGAACCAAAGGACTGAACGGAATGAAAAATACATAATTTCGGGTTCGTTTTTTTTTTTTTTGGGGGGGGGGGGCAGGGGGGAGTACTGTTTTTTAATGGACTACTTAGCGCAACTTTTGTGATCTCTTGTTAATTTTGAATTTAAATATTCACCTAAAAATGAAGAACTACCAGAACTAAGCTCCAGCACAAATTAAGCACTTCTTGTAAAAGAAAAATGATTGATATATATGTCGATTTATCACACAAAAAACTCATCTGACTCACCATTTCTTTCTGTTAGAAGAACTTTCTTTAAGACTTTCTATTAGTAAAAGTTCTTATTTTTTGCACAACTATTGAACCATATCTGATATTAATTTCAACTTTATACCTTCAGCCGTTTCTTAAAAAAACTATATTGACTGACAGACGGACAACAAAGCGATCCTTATGTGTATGGCTTCACTTTGTCTTTTGACTCTAAAAAAAGAAATCTCAATTTTTATCTTCTGAGGATAGATTAGGAAAGATGTGAAGTGCCATTTTTAATTATTTATTTTAATGAATAAATAACTCTGATAATCAATATTACTAACAATATCAGTGTAGCTTCTACATTCAGATAATTTTCTCATGCACAGTGAGTGATATGAGCTTCATTTTTTTTTTCCTTTGATATCTGAAACATTTTTTTCCACTTTGTTTATTTTTGTAAGATTGAAGTTTATCGGATTAAAAAACATTACTTTTGTTAATACAATCGTTTAAATATATATATTTATGTACATATTTTTTTTCTCTTTTTTCAGAGTGAAACTTTCCAAAGGCAAAAAAGAAAAGCACTCGGAAAAGCATAACCTAAACAATAACTATGTAAGTATTTTTTGTTAATCTTATTAGCTCGTTCGATTGTAGCATTTCTTATTAGATATGTTTATTCTAATAGAATGTTATAGTCATCTTAATAGAATATATCTATTCTAATAAAATCTTAGTCATCTATTGATTATTACTTTGTCTTAACAATTATTCTTACTTATCTGTCTACATGTATACATATAAGATTGATTTGAATTGTTCATTTGTAACGCCAAGATCAAAAGTCGTGTGATGTCGCAACTTTCATTTGCACTTCGATATGTTTTCGCTTCTAAATACAGTTGAGTCCCGCTACTCCGAAGTAATTGGGATCGAAGACTGTTCGTTTTATCTGGAATTCGGAATAGGCAGATTTCATTAATAGTAATCAAGGTGTTTTTACTTGCTAAGCCGTAAATTAAGTACGGTGACATCTGCTATTGTCAGCTCTATACAGCCAGTGGCGTAGCTACCTACTGTCATGTTTTTTGGCGCCCGGGGCCAGCAAGAAATTTTGCGCCCCCACCCCAATATAGATATATAACAATTTCTCTCAATTTGGCGCCCCTAGGCCTCGGCGCCCGGGGCGGACGCCCCCCCTTGCCCCCCCTTAGCTACGCCACTGTATACAGCGTTGCTCGGCTTGTGGTGGAGAACAGGTTTCTAATAATTTAAAATTCACAGTTAATATATAACACACTTCAAATAAAAAATGAAACTGTAGTATCATGGCAATAAATACTTATTCTCCGCACACAAATCTGAGTACACGATGACAAAATACAAGTTACATTCAACATTTTAATAAAAACTAAACATATCGCTCGATTACATACTTGTCACTGACTTTACTTCTTAAGTACATAAAATTAGTCATTTTTAGCTCACAGGCTATCATAGCCTGAGAGCTTATGTGCCCGTCCGTTCTGTATGTACGTGCGTTCGTGCGTAAAGCGATAGCTCGTGATAAAAATATCCGATCCACTTGAAATTTTGTATGTAGGTATATCCTGACAAGGCGCTTCCCTGATTAGTTTATGGAGTTCATTCGATATGTATCAGAGGGAAAACGGGGGGCTCATGCCCCTCCCCTTAGTTGATATAAATGGGATTTTCATGCAGAATTAAGTTTTCGTTCAAAATTTAGATTAGGATCATTCTGATGAGGCGATTCCGTGACTGTTATTAGGTGTTCATTGAATAAATATAAATAGGGGGAACAGGGGTTCTAATGCCCCCCCCCCTTAATTTACAAAAATGGGTTTTTCAAGCAGAATTTTCAGATTTCGTTCGAATCTCTGAATAGTTTTGGAAGTTTAATGGTTAAGTATAAAAGAGGGGGATAGCTCCTTTTAAATAATATAAATGCTAAATGGGTTTTTATTAAGAATTCTCATTTGCTCTGAATTTTGGATGTAGATTTTTTATATGATAAAGCATGTCTTTAATAGTATAGGAGGTTCAATGATTAAGTATAAAAAAAAGAGGAAAGGGGAGAGCTGTTTCCCCTTCTTAATTTTTTTTCGAACGGAATTAACCCTTGAAAATATAAGGCTTTAATGTACAATTAGTATTTGTAGCCTGTGAGCTCAATGCCATCAGTTTAACTGGGCAGTATTCTTTGTGTTTAGCAATGATTAAAAGTAGTTCTACAAAATTGTAACAAATGGAGCTGATTATATTAAAAGTAACTAGCTTTCATTCCAGTTTCATTTCAGCCATTTTCTTCAAGCTGACTCTGTTTTTTAATTTCTTTGTAAAACTATAAATGTACGTTTTTTCACAAATGCTTTTTTTTAAATTTTCCTGTTTTTAAGTAAAAAAGATAGGATATTTTTAATAAACTCTGCTCGGAACAAGCGGATTTACGGAATAGCCGGACATTACTGAACACTATATTTTCAAAATTTATTTCATCAAATTAGAGAAAAAAATGAAATTATTTGAAAATTATGCTTCAATTTTGTAACATAGATTTTGCAGTATTAAGGTTGGCGTCAAACAGGAACGATATTGAGCAGTAGCATACAGCATAAAAAAGGGTAAACCGATTTTACCCGCACACGATCAATATGATGTCCATTCTGTTTCGACACGGTATCTGATCCGATCCGATCCGAAATTCGGATTAGCTCTGTTTTCGTTGATGGTCAGGTCAATTTCGGTTTAAGTTTTAATTCTTGCGGATCGGATTATAGTTGATCCAATTTTTCAAAATAATAACAAAAAGTCCAAAATACTGTTTCAGATGAAAAAAAATATGTTTGAATATGAATGAGTCTTTACATGTTAATTTTTAAAAATAAATTATAAAACCGATGTTAAAAACATGAATATAATTTTTTCCCCATAATTACATGGATATTGTGTGTCTGATTTCTACGACAGCAGATTTTAGGTCGCAGGTCGGGCCGCATTTTCAGAAAGAATCACGTTTTGAGTACCAGCCTTGGCGAGTTGGCCAAAGCGAGAACGTTCAGCTAGCTGCATGGCCAAACACAAAATAAATTAAGTTCAAATGTGTCATAAAACATATGATTAATAGAATTACATTTAGTACAACAGAATTTTTACTACTGTTTTTAATTAACTTCTCAATTTCTTCGAACATAGCGAGTTAAGGAAATAATATTTTTGAATTGAGAAAAAAAAAACCCTATGTTTAGATGTTCTGTGAAATTTAAAGCATTTTAATCTGAAAAAGCTCTTTGTTTTAAACTATGTTTTAATCGTAAACAACGGTAAATAACATTTCCTCATATTATAGTCTTTGCTTGATAACATTTAGGGAAAAACAAATGAACAATAAGCGCGATCTCTTTGCAGAAGGAAGGGTTGCTATTCGCTACGCGTTTGACGTCACAAACAAGAAAGGGTGCGTAGCATTGACTTCATCTCCGCGCCAATCGTTGTTCTGGCGATAAGGTGCTCAAAACGTGATTCTTTCTGAAAATGCTTCCCGGTTTGAACCGCTTCGCGATGCATAGACGGAGCCTTTCGACACATGGAAGGAGTGGTCCACCCGGATTCGTTATTTCCGGAAATCTTAGACATCAGCATCATTCCAGGAGTCATTCCTTTTAAGGCTAGTTTTTTTTACTATAGAAAGATTTCCGTTTTTATATTTTATTTTTAATTTTAAATGCTTTTTACGATATTTTTTCAAAATGGTGGCAACTCAGTTTAGCTTTTCTCTCGATAATAAAAATTTATTTTCCAAAATGATTGCGTATATTTATGCACTAATTGAAATAAAAAAATATGTTTACTGAGAAATAACATTAATAATGTAAATAAAATAACAGAAAATAATTTATGATAAAAATTAATGTTTAAAGCAAAGTAAGAAAAATTTCAAATGAGGAAAATGATGTCATTCAGCAACCAGATAAATGGGAATTACAATAATATTACGGATGCCTTTTTCATATTACTAATAACAGTAACTTTTAAAAAACATTTGAAGAGAAAATGACATCACTATTTAAAACATCGCATTTTTACTCAATGATATTAGGTACTGCTCTGTTATCCCGTCGACCAATTTCGCGAAATTATACAAATCGCCAAACTAATAGCCAAATTATACATATTGACATAATTTTTATTTTAAATAACGAAAAAACAAATAATTAGTAGAATATTAATAAAAATATTAATAAAAAGTCGAAATAAAAATCATTTAATGACATTTTAAACACATGAATCGTATTTAATGTCATTGAATATGACATTCACGATCATCCATTATTGGCATTTAATCTTATAGTTTGGCGATAATTTTTTGGTCGACAGGATAACCTAGTAGTACCCGATATTATATTTCAATATTTCTTTTCATTATGGACACCGAGATTGAGATTTTACTTTCAGATGACTTCAGTTAGTGAAAATAATGTCACAGTGAAAATGAAATTAGTTTTTTTTAAATAACTAGGGGGGCCCCGCCCCCCTGCTCGCTATGCTCGCCAACCCCCCGCGTAATCGCTTCGCGATTCCAAATTATTGTCTACCCCTGCTTGCTGCGCTCGCCAATAACCCATGGTATGAATAAGCAGTTGCAGACCTTTCAAATGATGTGTCACACAATTGGTGTTGTAAAGAAATTACAAAATGCGCCCCCTCTGAGGGCAGAGGGGGGGGGGTTACACACAAGCTATCCATAATATGAATAAGCAGTTGCAGACCTCTCAAATGATGTGTCACACAATTGGTGTTGTAAAGAAATTAAAAATGTGCCCTCCCTGGGGGTGCAGACTGGGGGATGACACATCACAAGCCATCCATAATATGAATAAGCAGTTGCAGACCTTTCAAATGATGTGTCACTCAACTGGTGTTGTAAAGAAATTAAAAATGTCCCCCCCCCTGAGGGGCAGAGTGGGGGGACACACAAGACATCCATAATATGAATAAGCAGTTGCAGACCTTTCAAATGAGGGGTCACACGACTGGTGTTGTAAAGAAAATAAAAATGTGTCCCCCCTGGGGAGCAGAATGGGGGATAACACACAAGACATCCATTATATGAATAAGCAGTTGCAAACCTCTCAAATGATGCATCAAACGACTGGTGTTGTAAAGAAATTAAAAATTTGCGAAATATTACAGATATCGCCAAGTTGGCGTCACTTTTGACAACTAATTTTTGGTCGCCAAATTTGGCGATATATCGCCAAGTTGGCGACAAACTTGGCGATTGTTGGCGATGGTAACCTTTCCTCTCTTTATGGTAACCCATATGGCGATGCATAGACGGAGCCCTTTCCTGATTGGTCTATTCGATTCATGGAAGGAGTGGACAACCCGGATTCGTTAGTTCCGGAGATCTTCCACATCAGCATCATTCCAGGAGTCATTCCTTTTAAGGCTAGTTTTTTTTTTTTTACTATAGAAGGAAACTATTTTTCTGTGAGTGCATATAAAATAAAATTTCTTGATTTCGCCGGCACTCAGATTGCAATTTTAACTGAATATGTGCGAACATTTGCATGCAAAATTGTAACTGGCAAATTTGACATTTAGTTTGTAAATATATTTATTGTATATTGATTCAATAATGTAATTACTTTTGCTCTTTTTAAAAACCAAATCGATCGGGTCTTTTGAACATTTCATCATCGAATTCGACGGGATTCCACTCGTCTTATTGTTAAATTGCATTTCCTTTTACTCAGAGTCTATAAAAAAGCGTTTCCGTTTTTGATGAATCTAGTCAATGAAGAAGTAGCATGTCAAAATGTATCTCTTTATTATTCCGCAATTCCAATGTCTCAGATAGAAATTGCTATTCAATTGGGTATTTCACGCCGTTCTGTTTTCTATTATATTGATAAACACAAGAAAAATGAAGTTAGTTCATTGCAATCTAAACGGGGTCGCCCTTCTAAAAAACCTCTATCGATTTTTTTCCCCTAATCGGAGGCGAAACTCAATTCTGCAATGGCAGAATCTACATTCAACTTGTTTGATGTATTTAGTTTGATTCAAGAATTTTTTTAGAGAAACCGAACAGCGTAGTGGGCGAAGATTGCTAGTCTATTCTATTTAAAAAGAGATTTGCCTTTAGAAAGTCGATCGAATATAGATAGTTTTTTGTAATAGGAATACAGATTTTAGCTCTGTTTTTTTTTTTTTTTTTTACTTATCATTTGAAAAACATTTTATAATTTTTAAAATAAATTGATGTGGCTCGAGTTTCATGGATGGATATTCTAGCGTGCGCGCCGTGCACGAGATTTAAAGCTCACCCGAATCGTTTGCAATAAATTTTCAGTAATGATCATGAAAGTAGAGTGTATTGTAGAGCTTCAAGCCCTAAAATCAAATTTGCAAATTAACAAAGCGGCATCAGCCACTTGAAAAAAAAAATTCTATCTCACTTTTTTAGCCTCCGATGCTATTTTTTTCAGACAAGCTAAAAAGTGTCGTGTCAAAAATTGTGGCCCACTTTTTCATAATTTGGCCGTTAGAACGAGACATTCATACAATCTATATATTTAAAGGACTTGGCTGTTTTTTTTAGTCATCAGCCCTGAATTTTCTACTCAACCGATTTTGATAATTGTCTGAGCGAAGCGAAGTCTTTATACTCAGAGATACGTAACGATATTAAAAGTCAAAAAAATTCTTTCGTCAAGCAAATCTCAAAAAGTACTTGTCGGATTTTGATTCTGTTTGTACCAATAGGTACCTGTGAAGGTAATCTGGTGAATGCACTACATACGAAAAATTAGTTCCAAATAGTTTAAAAGTTATATTAGAAAAACTGATAAAAAAGCACAATTTATTTGCATGCGTCACAGAAATTTGGTGTGCGTGATTTTCACCAGCTGAATATTTTCGTAGATAACCGAATCAGTACATGGAGTAAATAGTAATCATTAACGCACTCAAAAATATTGAATGCAATAAAACATTTTAAAATGTAATCATGCAGGAAAATAAAACTGTTATTTTTTTATATTAAAAAAATGTCATAAAAACTTTGATTTTGAGATTTTGTGATAATCTCTTAATAGCATTTTTTGATCGCTAAAAGAATGTTTTATATATTTCGCGTGTGAATATTAGAAACAATTACGTTTTTAAATAAAAAGTTTCTTTTATGACATCATTTCCCCTTTATATTTATTTTTATTGCATGTTTTCTTTTAACTTATATTTTGTTTGTGTGTGGAAGTCAATTCTGGTCACTAATTTTTCGGCACGGATACTACAAGCGCATCAGATTTGGCGCAATTTTTTTCAAAGCCCATTTGGCGAAAACACCGTTTTCAAATAACGCTTACATACACATTTTTAAATAATTTTCTATTTTCAAAAAGAACTTACAGTAAATAAAATAATAATAATAATAAATAACTATAAAAAAAGAAATATTTTATGTAATTAAAAAAAGGAAATGAAAGTAAATAAACATTTTATGAGTAAATAAACAAATAATAAATAAATAAAGCCGGGTTACCATCTGAGGTAAAATAATGCCATTTTGACGCCAATTATGTACCCTGGTGCATATGTGACATTTTTTCCCATTTTTCATCCATTTCCTGTTGGCATACAACTTTGAAATTTGGAATATGTATGCATGCCTGGGAGCAAACTGGAATTAGACATTAAATTTTTTTTAATTCGATCCAAAAAGGGGCAACGGGGGCTATTTTTTAAAGATTTATATTGCATAAAGGAGCCACTTACCTATTTTTATATACAAGAAGAAGTAAGTGGTATGTAAAAACAATTATAGTATACATAAATAAAATACTTGAGATAATATACTAGATATATAAGCACCGGGTTTGGCGAGATATTTTATGCCAATTAGGCGAAAACATCGTTTTGATTACCAGATACATATAGCATGCTATAATAACACGTTATTTATTTATTTCAAAATGAAAAAAAAGGAATAAACGAAACATTTTCTTTTATTAAAAAAAAGAAATAACAATCAATAAATGATAATATTTTTAGAACAAACAATCTATTATAACATTTATATGATAACCAGCATGTTAGGCAACTGAACGCCATTTTGGCACCAATTAGGTACCTCGGTGTGTATAGGGCATATATATGCCATATTTATTTGTAAAACTGAGCATGAACGTTTACCAAGTGTGTTTTCATAGTCGCTTATATCTTTTCGCAACATAGCGCATCTTCCGAAGCCAAAACTGCACAAAAGAAAAAAAATCAATATTTGCAGTTTTTTTTTAGGTAATGCACATTTTGTAATCAGTAGGCTCGATAATCAGACCTCGTTTTTTTGCTTTCAAAGATGATATTTCATACGACGTCTTTTTTGGATTCGTCGTTTTTCCATATTTGATAGTATGCGTCTACTCGTTTCGTAAATTTTTTTGTAACTTTCTTCTTTATTAACAGCGAGACATTTGGATTTCCTATTTAAATAAAAATTCTTCTCAATACAAAGAATTTTGTTAAAATGAATAAATAAATGAAATGCGGACATCTATTGCTCAAAGCACAAAATTTTTCCTATTGAGTTGATAAAAATCAGTAAAAACATAATTTTTATGATAATAAAAAGGTGACTTATGTAATAACAGAGTCATATATTATGTACATTGTGGATTAAGTATGAATATTTCTCCACCATTTATAAATAATAATAATAATAAAATAAAATGCGGACAGACCAAAGTCTATATTTCACTGAAAACAACAACCATTTTCTAAATGCTTTAAAAAGATGACTAATCAAAAGTGATATTTCAAAAGTATTATGAAATTAGTTAAAAACCATTTATTTTAAACTAAATGAATAAAAGATTTATATTCTTAATGAAATAAATGGGGTTTGAAAAATTATTGGAAATTTATCACCATAGATATATCAATATTACAATCAGTACTTTGTATGCAAAATGGAACAATTAGCAATACTTTTTGAACCCGAAAAATGGCCGTTGCTTTTTTTAAGGTTAAAAAGGAGGTTTCGAAATATTCCTATACAGAGATGCCAAGCCCCCGCTTATTGCACAGCAGAATTTTCTTATAGGAAAAGTTAGTTTTTAAATCCGCAGAATGTTCCTATTTAATAAAAAATTTTCTGTATTAAAATACCGGTATCCAAAATGCCGGAGACTTGGCAGCTCTGCCTATAACATTTTAATTAATCCCGGTACTTTTTTTAATCGGATTCAAATTTAGTGAAGACAACGTTTTTTGGCCAAAAGCAGCTTTTTTCCACATGTGTAACTACGATACAATTCCTTGATGCTGAAATAAAATGTTTTGACTTATGCTATTATTGCTTCCTCTTATTTATTTATTTGAATTTTAAATAAGATGACTCAAAATCATGTTTTTTAAATGTACGGAAAAAATGCATTTCGAGAGAGGGCGAAAAGAACAATATTTGGCGATTTATTACCTGCGTTTGGCTAAGTTTCTTACTACCTTGTATTTAATACTCTTCACAATACTTCGCTATTATATGGACTTAGGCGCTTTTATAAAAAGTTTGACGTAATTCGGGCTTAAGAAAATGAGTTTTTTACTGAATAATACAAATAAATGAAAAATGAATACTAAGAAATACTAATAAAAGAAAAATGAAGCGTTATATTGATCTATGTATATTTAAAAATGCATCTGCTAGCACTATTTAGATAATTTATGTGTATATAATAGGTGATAAATAGCTTTTGATTCTGTATTTCTATGCTTTAAAGCATTAACGTTTGTGTGTTTTTCGTTATCATTGGGAGTACCTAGCCGATTAAAAAAATAATGTGGGCAAAAAATGTTGGTAACTATCTTTGCTGCAAAATATACTATATTTTGCGTAGGAACAACAATCACCATCAATGCACGAGCAAAAAAAGTTCTAAAATTGAGAATTCTTTGATGTCGATATGACTAAAAATTTTAATTTTTTTTTTCTTTTTTTGTTGGCAACTTTTAGGATATAATATTCTTGTTATGAACGATTTCTGAAACATTCGACAATTTAATTTCACAAATTAAACATTTTTTTTCTAGAAAAAGTTTTAAACCCAATTTATTGAGAATATTGCAATTTCTAGGATACTGTTGGGGTCAGAAACTATAACTTTGGCATCACAGAAACTTATAAGATGTAAGTGTTCGTTTAGGACAAATTTTTAAAAAAGGATTCCTTAACTCTTATCGACAACCTCATTGCATCCGTGGAAAACAGATATTCAACATTATAAACTATTCGGACGGATTTCACACCGTATAAAATACACTCCATTCTCTTCAAACATAATAGTTTATGTTATTTATAGTTTCTCAAACCGGTGCGAAGCTTCTGTTTATGCTCATGACATCATTTCAAAGAGTTATATTTGCAATATAGGAAAGTTTGGTGTTTTATTTTCTGTATTACTTTTAACATTTTGCATATTTCCAATTTTATGTCCGTGCATGGTTTGCTTTTCTTTTAGAAAAATAGTATATGTAACTTTATATATAAGATTTTGTAATTCTATGATTCAATATGCTTATTTTCATCATATTTTATCACAATTAAAGGTAACATCTCATTTTCTTTACTTATCGCAAGTTATTAAATGTTTATTCTCAGCAATATCGCTCAGACTAATCCCTCTGAGGGAAGTCCTAGTTATTTTTTTAAATGAAAGCTAATTATTTGTAGCTGTGTCCATTTTAGCTATTTTTTAATTTATTTCCATTTTTATATTTTATTTTTAATTTTAAATGCTTTTTACGATATTTCTTCAAAATGGTGGCAACTCAGTTTAGCTTTTCTCTCGATAATAAAAATTTATTTTCCATTATCATTTTCCACCAGTCAGAAGCTTTATTTCATCAGTGAACATGTCCTCGCATTTAAAAGTAAGAAGTTAATTGTTTTCGTAAAATTTAACCACAATAAAATGATTGCGTATAATTATGCACTAATTGAGGTAAAAAAAAATATTTACTGATAAATAATATTAATAATGTAAATAAAATAACAGAAAATAATTTATGATAAAAATTAATGTCTAAAGCAAAATAAGAAAAATTTCAAATGAGGAAAATGTCATTCAGCAACCAGATAAATGGGAATTACAATATTATTACGGATTTTAAAAAACATTTGAAGAGAAAATGACTTCACTATTTAAAATATCGCATTTTTACTCATAACGATATTATATTTCAATATTTCTTTTCATTATGGACATAGATTAAGATTTTACTTTCAGATGGCTTCAATTAGTAAAAATAATGTCATAGTAAAATTAAAATTAGGTTTTTTTAATAAAACTATTTTTCTGTGAGTGCATATAAAATAAAATTTCTGGATTTCGCCGGTACTCAGATTACATTAACTGAAGATGTGCTAATATTTGCATGCAAAATTGTAACTGGCAAACTTGACATTAAGTTTGGAAATATATTTATTATATATTGATTCAATAATGTAATTACTTTTACTTTTTTTAAAAACAAATCGATCGGGTCTTTTAAACATTTCATTCGTCGAATTCGACGGGATTCCACTCGTTTTATTGTTAAAATGCATTTCCCTTTTCTCAGAGTCTATAAAAAAGCGTTTAAACTAAAGAAAAAATCCGTTTTTATGAATCTAGTCTATGAAGAAGTAGCACGTCAAATTGTATCTCTTTATTATTCCGCAATTCCAATGTCTCACAGAGAAATTGCTAATCAATTGGGTATTTCACGCCGTTCTGTTTGCTATGATATTGATAAACACAAGAAAAATGAAGTTAGTTCATTGCATTCTAAACGGGGTCACCCTTATAAAAAACCTCGATCGATTTTTTTTTTTTACTAATAGGAGGCAAAACTGATTTCTGCTATGGCAGAATCTACATTCAGCTTGTATATATTTTTAATCAATTAGCTACTTTAAATTTAGATATAACTACATTTTTTTCCAGGAAAAAATTCATGTGTAATCAACCGCAAAAAGTATTAGAAAGTTGTACAGTGAAACTTGGATAATTCGAACTTGTTTTTTTTCACTTTGACGTGTTTTTACAAATATTTATATTTTGAGACAATGGCTGAAAGTGGTGCAAACTCCAATAAATCATATTATCTTTAATTAAAAGATCAATTTAATATTTTTTGCGTTCCAATTCTGTCCACTTTGGTAAACCACCAAATATAAGTACGAAAGAATTTCTAATTTTGTCATTGTTTTGCGCGGATAATCTACAGACTATATAGCATAAGAAAAAAAAGTTATTTATTTACTACTGGAAAAAAAAAAATGCCGCCTTAACCCCTTGGGGACGAGCGACACGTATACGTGCCGCAAAAAGTCTTAAGAATCCTTGCTTATCCCCACCAGTAAAATTATACAAAAAAATTGTCTTATTTAATCGGAGCATTTTCTCGATTTAATAAGGCACAAATATCCGCTTCTAAAAAACTGTGGCAAAACATTGGGAATTAAAACGGCCTATCGAGGCCGCTGCTTGTAGCCCTTGATTCAGAAAAACTGTCCCCTTAATTTCTCTTTAACTAATGTTAAAGTGCTATCTAAATAATTCTTTACTGTAAATGAATTTTAAAAGTTTAA
This sequence comes from Maratus speculifer, assembly GCA_964019185.1. Lineage (NCBI taxonomy): Eukaryota > Metazoa > Arthropoda > Arachnida > Araneae > Salticidae > Maratus > Maratus speculifer. The sequence continues at coordinate 158,414,509 of OZ025294.1, read as the reverse complement.
ATATTAACTTTTACTTTGCAATATAAGACAGAAGACAAATTTCACAGTAAGTCTCAAATTGTGCAAAAGAATAATTATTCTGAACAGTTTTAAAATACGTGTAACGCAATGCAATTTCACAGTGCAATTTCGAGCGGTTGAATCGCCAATTAAAAATTTCGTAAAAGGCTCCCGCCGCCAAGGGATTAAGAAGTTAAGGTAGCGTCTCAAGAGAAAGTGGGTAGCGTTTGATTCTGAACACTGTCATTATAGGGCAGTTGCAATCAGCTGTTTTACTTTCAATCCGCCAATCAAATGCTGGCGATTCACCTTCAGCCACACCCACAATCCTCTCAGCTACCAATCACAGCTGCCGTTCAACGATTGCTTGACCTCCAATGGTCGATCTGTGACGTCATATGAAACTGCCCTATATGTTTCGATATATCATGAGCAGTGGCGTAGCAAGTGTGTGGGAGGGGAGGCGGAGGGGACGGCCCGCCCCGGATGTCATCCTCTAAGGGGTGACACCATAATCTTATAAGATTTTGGAAAGCCATTTTGAAATAAAATGAAATTTTTAGCGCACAATACAATAGAGTTAGTTTTCTTTTCTTTGAGAATTTGAAATTTTATACAGTATGATGTATCTAAATAAGACATGCACCAGGAAACAAAAACCTGCCTGTCCAATGAATGGAAAGTAAAAGAAAGTATTAAAAGAAAGAATTTTCTTCGACATATAGACACCACATTGACTTATGCGGACTATGGGTTGAGTAATAAGTCGATCCTGAGTGTTTTTTATGCAGGAGGACGGAGGACAAAAGGTAAATAAGGAATGGTATGGTCATTTGTTATCATAACGTAGAATTGTGATTGAAAAAATATGACGGATCGGAAAGGGAGGGGGACACCATTTATATCCGCCCCGGGTGTCATTCATCCTAATTATGCCACTGATCATGCGGCATCAACGACATCGAAATGTCTGTTGTGTTTTAAATCCGCGGATTATACGCCGGAAATTACGATACATTATTTTAAATATTCTTCCAAGTTTCCTACCAATAAGAAAGGATTTGGTAGAAACTTCCAAGTTTCCTGCCTAGTCTTCCTTCTGAGCCTCGTTCTGAGCTAAATAAAATTATGGCTAAGCTTAGAAGCTTGTCATAAAACTGCACAAAGGCAACCAGATAAATTACATTACTCTATGGTTGATTTTATGTAACTGCGACTATGACTGCGCATCTTAGGCCTGTCTAATAAAAACAAAACCTTTCTGCTCACTTCTATTTAGTTCCATCGATGGTCTCAAAATTGTAATATTTGTAAATAATGAATTTCTAGTCATTTAAATCCCCAATGGCGAGTGACAGTGAAGATGAGGTAATGTAGCATTAGATTGGAAATTTGACTTTTTTTTGTTATTTCTGGAAATTAATGATACATGCATAATTAAGTTAAATATTATCGCATAATATTCATTCTTATTTTTCGGGTAGCATCTAATTTTAACTATTGATACAATATATATATTTCTGTTTTTGCGATCAATAAATCAGTTTATTTACTTTTTAGGTATCGACTTCAATTTATTTTCCACTTATTCATTAGTATCAAGCTATTCACTTATGTTGGGAAATCCTTGAGAAATGTTGATTCTGTTGCAACAAATCGTTTTTACTATATCAATTTTATTTGAAATTTTTTTTTTTTTTTTTTTTTTTTTTTTTTTTTTTTTTTTATGAGACTATAATTGATCGGTGAAAATGTCATTATCTGCCCAATCCATTCTTTTTAGTTTTTATAATTTCTTGTTTATTTGTATTATTTAGAAATAGTTAACTCTCTCACTACCTGTTTTTTTGAATGAGAAAGTCTTACCGTATTATTAAAATATATAACTTTAATGAAATGCTTAGTGAAATTGTTTGATAACAAATTATTGATCGGTCTTTGAAAAGTTAATTTTGATAAATTTTTCCTAAAGTACTTGTTATTTATTTAAATGACTAAAAAATTATTTTTTTAAAGCGTTATTCTACGCTTTTTGAAATAAGAAGGAAAATTCCATAATTAAGTCCACATCCAATCAGCATACTTTAGAGTTTAATTTAAATAGAGCATAGTTTTTGAAATGAACACACACACATTCAAAACATAATTTTTAAAATAGAAAAAACAAACCAACTTGATTTAAGAATAGTACAGTCGAACTTGGATAATTCGAAGTTCTAGGGACCAAAAGAAAAGTTGGAAATATCCAAAAATTCAAATTAAATATATTCGTTCAAAAAGAAGAGATAAATAAAAAAAAATTAACTCCACAATGAAATATTTAACACTTAAACTTTATCTAAGGATACTGCTACATTTTTTTTTTCATTAAATGAAACATTTTTTACTAGTTTAATTATTTATCACTTTTAAGAAAAAAAAACCCAAGATATTTTTTATTGCTTTTCCGTATGCAGTTTTTGAGTCATAGCTTATGATTCCAACTTATCAATTAGAATCTTTTAAATTGGATTGGTCTTAAAAAAAGTGTTGAAGTTCATGAATATTCACCATGGCTTCTAAGGAACTAGGTGAAAGGTTCTCTTGTATTTTCTTGTTCTGTTTATCTTCAGATAATCCGTCCTCAGCTTGGTTGTTCTCCGCCAGTTGAACAACAATGTCCGTATCAGTTAACTTGCCACATTTTGGTCCACATTGATGTAGCCTTCATACAAGATTGATGGATCAGATTTTACATCTTCCCAATTATGAATTTTGCCAAGTATAAAGACAAAATAAACTGTTTTACTGTTTTTAACTTTAGCTGAAAAAAAAGTCTTGGAATCAATATTTACCAAAAAGATTGAAAGGCAATACTATGAAAAATTCGAAATATCCAAACTAAAATTCGAAATATCCACATTTTTTTTACATTATTTAAATACAGAATTCTGGGAACCAAGCAAAAAATTCAAATTAGCCAGAATTCTGAATTAAACAAGTTCGAATTATCCAAGTTTCACTGTACTTGACGATTTTATTCTTTTTCCAGAATCTTCATGTTTTCATTAATAATACAGCGAATTTTCATAAAGATTGACTGATACAAACCATGCACTGAAATGTCAAAAATACCACAAATTCAAAATTTTAATTGGCTGTAAAATAAAAACCAAATCAGATAGAAGGATAAATAACTGATGAGATACTTTTCTGTATAAGAGGAGTAAACACACCAATTTTTATAGATACAAGTTGGTGGGTACCCAGGCTTGGCTGAATTGATGTGGAATGACCCACACTCCAAATCCAAACATTGAATTAAAAAGGATCACAGGAATTCGCTTCAATATGTAAGATACTAAAAAAAAATTGGGTTTTAGGACAGACTATAATCTGCATATAATTGATAGAAGTGTGTTTTCAGTTGTAGTATGCATTTTTTAACTTATCTAATTTTTAATGTTTTACCTGGTATTGTATAACTTCTATGGATCATTACAGTGCTGCTCAAAAGAATTCTCTTATATTATAAGATATTGCCAGCAATTATTATAAATGTATTTTTACTGTGTTTTGTTTTTAAAATTATTTGTTTAAGTACTATTTCATTTCATTGTATGAAATACCATTTTAAATTAATCTTTGTAGTTTGTGTCATAAGGTTCAAATATTTTTAACAAAATTTTCATTTTCTTTCAGGCATTTGAAGATGCCCTTGATGGTTTGCATATGTATGTATTATAATTGTTACTTGTTAAGATGATACATTATTACATTAATATTAAACTTAGTATATTTATTAAAATATTAGTGTTTTTGAATATTTTTTTAAAATAAAGAAATTTTTAGGTTAACTTGGTATAAATTTCACTTATAGTAGCTTTCATTTTTCAATTTTGTGAATTAGAAACAATGTTTTGATATTGAAATTTTTTGGCTTAAATTGTATTTTATTTTAAATTAAGTAAGGGAAAGAAATGTGTTTCTAAATGTATATATAACAGGGTTGGCAAGTTTATTCCACAATGGAAAAAACCAGCTGGAAGAAATAGGTAGTGGAAGAAATGGAAGAAACTGTTATTTTTTATAAATTTACCATATAACTTAAAACTTTGTAAGATACAATAAATGTCTTCCAGCTATAATGTTAAGTAAATTAATTCAAATCTATACAAATTTATTTAATTTTATGCTAAATTAATAATTATCAGTTTTTAAGCTAAGCTAAGATACATGATATCAGTCTAAAGATATTCTACCATTGGCTAAATGAAGAAAATTTTTTTTTAAATCTAAAATACACAAAATCAATTAAATGTAATCCATTTTAATTTAACCAGCATATTTTTCAGTTATTAAAACTTTTGAAACTAGTAGCAAATGCTACTAGTAGCACTAGTAGCCAACAATAGAATGAAACTCATTTAAATAAAAGATGGTGCTTTCAATTCACATCAATTTTACTAAGGTAAGTAATATAGTACAATAATTACTGTATTAAATGAATTCATTAAAATCTTCATTTTCAAATTCGTATATTTATAGTGTTGCACAGTTTTTAATAATGCATTTTTATATGAAAATAACACATTTTTATATGAAAAATAAACATTTTGCAGATGGGTTTTTTTCTCTCGTTTTTACATAAATGGCATATTAATAAATAAGACATATCTCTCCTCTGAAGTTATAAAATCCATCGTGCATAAATGACTGCTCAGACTGAAGTTTGTCATTAAAAAAATAACTCCAAAAATAATTTTTAACATTAAGAGCAAGAATCTGAGAGAGTGACACACCCGTGATTCATGACATCTCAGATTTTCTCCAAAAAATTACCAGTTGTTACTTATCTTGTTAAAAGACCAAATCCAGAATTTTTTGCTCCAAAGTTGAGTTGTTCATTTTTTATGGCCCCCCAAAGGTCATCATGTCGTGAAAAAAAATAAGCGTTTTTTAAAGACATGGATATTGCTATGACTCACAGCTCTTTGCGCATACAACTTGCCACGAAATTCTTTTTATATCTGGAATGTAAGAGGGTTGAACTTTATATAATAGATGAAAAACCCGTGGCAAGTTTTTGCCGCAAGGTCACAGAAGGTCACAAAAAGATTCATTTTTGCTGTTTTTTTCCATTTTTAAGACCCTATAACAGCTTGCGCGTTCCAACTGCCATGAAAAAAGAGGTGGCAATTGAAAGCCATGCATTAGAACTTTTAAAAAATGTATATATAATTGAGGCAAGTTGTATGCGCTTTTAGTTACAGAGTGCCAAAGTCTGAAAAATGTCATTTTTGACCAATATTCAAACTGTCATAATTCCTTGCGGCAACAACATTTTGAAATAATTCTTTTGCCATTGTTTTATTCTATTATTGCCCTTTTCAAAAAAGTAAGCTCCATTGAGGCAAGTTGCTTTAAAAAAATTTAATGTTTTTTTTAAAATATGGCCTTTTTCAATAGTCAGAGCTATTTTATTATTTGAAATAACTGGACTGGATAACAATATTTTATACATTTGGTCTATATAAATTGATGTTCTAATATATTGCGAGATATATATGATGCTAATGGCATTTATTTAATTTTAACCCTTTCGAGTCCGATTTTTTTTGTCAATTTTAGAAAAAATTACTTTTACTTTAATAATATTGATACTAGCTATCCTAATAGATTAATTAGAGGTTAATGAATATTTCATTGTCTGAAACATAACCAATATTGTTGTTTTTTGCACTATTAAATTCATATTCATGCAACAATAGGCTAAGGAAGAATTTTTGGAGAGGGTTTAAAAATATTATATTGCAACAAGTTAGTGACATTACAACTTTCTAATATTTTTAGCGCTTTATTACACATAATTCTTTCAGGAAAGTAACTTTTATTTTAAATTAAGAGGGAAATACATTTAAAATAAAATAATCGCAAACAATACTAAAAAAATTAAGCAAATATTTATTATTACTAAATGACTTAACATTAATGAAGTCATATAATAAGTGCACAGATACATACTAACATTGCTACATGTAATTAGTAACAAAAGTATTTCCTAAAAATAATAATACTCAAAAGACAGGTATTATTAATAGTACACCAGCCCTGAAAGCGTTAAAACGAAAATATTTGACATTTACAAATTACAACTTGTAATTAAAATGCAAATATAAATACAATCAGCCAACACTGCTACAATTTTTACAGAGTTTTATCATTACGAGAAAAGAAAATCGAAGATATAACCATTTCTTTTAAGATATTTCAATATGTCTTTTAACCCTTATGGGATTTTTTTTTTCACTTATGGGAAAAATAAAATTTCTTTAACATTAATAGCTATCCAAATATATTAACTGAAATACATGAATAGATTACTATAACTGTTAAAAGGTATCTTCAGATATGATACAAGAAAGTTATATTTTTGATTTTCTTTTCTGGTACTGATAAAATCAATGTAAAAATATTAACAGTGTTGGCTGATTGTATTTATATTTGCATTTTAATAACAAGTTGTAATTTGTAAATGTCAAATATTTTCGTTTTAACGCTTTCAGGACTGGTGTACTATTAATACCTGTCTTTTGAGTATTATTGTTTTTAGGAAATACTTTTGTTACTAATTACATGTAGCAATGTTAGTATGTATCTGTGCACTTATTATATGACTTCATTAATGTTAAGTCATTTAGTAATAATAAATATTTGCTTAATTTTTTTAGTATTGTTTGCGATTATTTTATTTTAAATGTATTTCCCTCTTAATTTAAAATAAAAGTTACTTTCCTGAAAGAATTATGTGTAATAAAGCGCTAAAAATATTAGAAAGTTGTAATGTCACTAACTTGTTGCAATATAATATTTTTAAACCCTCTCCAAAAATTCTTCCTTAGCCTATTGTTGCATGAATATGAATTTAATAGTGCAAAAAACAACAACACTGGTTATGTTTCAGACAATGAAATATTCGTTAAACTCTAATTAATCTATTAGGAAAACTAGTATCAATATTATTAAAGTAAAAGTAATTTTTTCTAAAATTGACAAAAAAAAAACGGACTCGAAAGGGTTAAAATTAAATAAATGCCATTAGCATCATATATATCTCACAATATATTAGAACATCAATTTATATAGACAAACAAATGTATAAAATATTGTTATCCAGTCAAGTTATTTCAAATAATAAAATAGCTCTGACTATTGAAAAAGGCCATATTTTAAAAAAACATTAAATTTTTTTAAAGCAACTTGCCTCAGTGGAGTTTACTTTTTTGAAAAGGGCAATAATAGAATAAAACAATGGCAAAAAAATTATTTCAAAATGTTGTTGCCGCAAGGAATTATGACAGTTTGAATATTGGTCAAAAATGACATTTTTCAGACTTTGGCACTCTGTAACTAAAAGCGCATACAACTTGCCTCAATTATATATACATTTTTTAAAAGTGCTAATGCATGGCTTTCAATTGCCACCTCTTTTTTCATGGCAGTTGGAACGCGCAAGCTGTTATAGGGTCTTTAAAATGGAAAAAAACAGCAAAAATGAATCTTTTGTGACCTTCTGTGACCTTGCGGCAAAAACTTGCCACGGGTTTTTCATCTATTATATAAAGTTCAACCCTCTTACATTCCAGATATAAAAAGAATTTCGTGGCAAGTTGTATGCGCAAAGAGCTGTGAGTCATAGCAATATCCATGTCTTAAAAAAACGCTTTTTTTTTCACGACATGATGACCTTTGAGGGGCCATAAAAAATGAACAACTCAACTTTGGAGCAAAAAATTCTGGATTTGGTCTTTTAACAAGATAAGTAACAACTGGTAATTTTTTGGAGAAAATCTGAGATGTCATGAATCACCCCATAATGCTAGGTGTGACACTTTCTCAGATTCTTGCTCTTAATTAAATTTTCTAATTTAGATTTCATATAATTATTCTTTTAATTTAATTACTTTGTATAGTTAATATATTTTACTAATTGAGCATGTTAATTTCAATTGTGTTGTCAATTTAATTTTGAACAAGTTTTGTTTTTTGTTGTTTTTTCCATTTCTTCCGGTTTATTCCAGAAATAGGTTTCTTCCAGAAGAAATGTAACCCTTATACATAGTATGTATCAAAGTTTCCCCCAGAGGGTTTCAGGGGGACGCCCTGCCCTTTAGTTTAAAAACTAGTGCCCCTCTGGTCACTTATTAAAAAAAAATAGCGCCCTTCTTGCCCTACATTTTAAAAAAATGCAGTCCTTCAGCGATGATGTAAATGTGCTATAGCACGTAAATTATGAGAAAAATCGGCAACGGAACACAAAAATAGTTCTTTAAGCGCCCCACGGGACGCTTAATTTCGTCAACAAATCGTGAAAAAATGGCAAATTTTGTTAAAAAAAGAGTGAAATAACGACTAATTTCTGGCAAAATTCGAGAAAATATGGCTAATTTCATCACAAAATTCTGAAAAGGCTGCAGATTTCCTCCAAAGATCATGGAAAAAACGACAAATTTCGTCGAAAATTCAAGATAAAACAAATTCTGTCAAACGATTCACAAAAAAAACAAAAAATTTCGCCAAAAGATCATGAAAAACGGCAACTTTCGTTAAAAAATTGCAATAAAACGGCAGATTTCGTCAAAAGATTTGCGAAAAAAACGGCAAATTTCATCCAAAAATCACAATAAAATGGAAAAATGTCAAAAAATTCGCAAAAAATCGAATTTCGTGAAAAAAGCAAAATTCGTCAAAATACACCGAAAAAACTCCAGATTTCGTCAAAAAATTGCAAAAAAATGCAAATTTTGTCAAAGTAGCACAAGGCAAAAAAAGTTAATGCTAGAAGGGGAATTTTTCTATTCAAAAAACTAATTTTTCTGCTTCAAAATTGTGCTTTTATTGCTCCAAAAGCAGATTTTCCTGATTCACAATCATTTGCAAAAAGAAAATTGCACCCTGGCATAGTTAGAATTTGATACCTTAATCCCCTCCCCCCCCCCCCCCCCAGCTTCCCCCGCACGGTTATATTCGCAATCCGTCACAAATTTGTTGATTTTTTCGCGATCTTTTTTCACGAAATTTATTCGTTTTTTGTGTTTTTTAAGCAAAATCTGCTGGGTTTTTTTTGCAATCATTCAATGAAATTGGCTGTTTTTTGCGATCTTTTAAAAATATTTGTCACTTTTTTGCAATCTTTTAACAAAATTTAACCTTTTTTTTCAATTTTTTGACGAAATTTTTGGATTTTTTTTTTTCAGGATACTTTGACAAAATTTCTGTATTTCCATGATTTTTTGAACTGCTAAATTTTAGATTCAATGCTATAAAAGTGCCCTTAAAAATCAAAAAGTGACCTGAAGAATGTAAAAAGTGCCCTTTTCAGAACAGTAGCGCCCTGCCCCCTTTTAAATCTAGGAGAAACTGTATGTATTTTTGGTAGTACTTGGTTATCCCGTCAACTAGTTTTGCCAAATTATACCAGGGTTCGCACAGACTCCTTGGACTCCTTAGAAACTACTTAGAAATGAAAACGTTCCCAAGTAGTACTTAGAACTACTTAGATAAACAAGGTACTCCTTAGAAACTCCTTAAATTGTATTGCGTTCAGAGATGCTGCGGACGCGATATAGTACGTAAAATGCACAAAAAATCGGCAACGGGACGCAGAAAAATAACTCTTACGCGTCCCGTAAGACGCGTAACTTCGTTAAAAAATCGCGAAAATGGCGACTTTCGTTAAAAAAAATTGAGAAATAACAGCTATTTTTCGATAATTTTCGTCAAAGAATTCGCAAAAAAAATGGCTAATTTCCTCAAAAAATTTAAAAAAAACGGCAGATTTCCTCAAAAGATTGCGAAAAAACGACAATTTTCGTCTGACAATCGTGATAAAACGGCAAAATTTGTCAAAGTATTCATGAAAAACAACAGATTTCATCAAAAAAATCGCGATAAAACAGCAAATTTTGTCAAAAAATTCGGAAAAAGCGGCATATTTTGTCAAAAATTCGATATAACGACAGATTTCGTCAAAATTCGCAAAAAAATGGCTAATTTTATCACAAATCTCGAAAAAAAGGCAAAATTTCTCAAAAAATCGCGATAAAATGACAGATTTTGTCAAAAAATCGCGATAAAATGACAGATTTCGTCAAAAAATCGTGATAAAACGATAGATTTGTCAAAAAAAACCCCGATTTATTCAAAAGATTCGTGAAAAAATGGCTAATTTCGTTACAAAATCTCAAAAAAGCAGATTTCCTCATAAAATTGCGAAAAAACGACAAACTTCATCTAAAAATTGCTGAAAACGGCAAGTTTCGCCAGAAGATCGTGAAAGAACTCAAATTTTGTCAAAGAGTCATGAAGGAAAAAAAAAAAAAAGTTAATGCCGGGAGTGAATTTTTCTGTTCCAAAAACTAATTTTCTTGCTTCAATTTTTTTTTTTTTTTTTTTTTTTTTTTTTTTTTGCTGCTCTAAAAACGGATTTTCCTGCTTCACAATCAGTTTTTGACTGCTCCAAGTCTTTCTGAGTAAATGTGACTCAATGTGAAAAAATTAAACAAAAATTTTCATCACTTTACTCAACCAAAGTATTCTTTTTTTCAGCAAAAATGTCTTTTTTAATAAATCAGTCTTGCCCCCCGTTTTTTTTTTTTTTTTTTTTTTTTTTTTTTTTTTTTTTTTTAAGAAATGCAAACAATAGTGATACTTGTTATCCTCTACATTCAAATCTTCAATATTTTATAGTTAAATTTGTATCTTGCACATTTATTTTTAAACAAAGAAAATTTCTCTTATTAGTTTAAAAAAATATATTATTGGTTTTATTTATTTATTATTAAAGTAACAATTATTGCATTTTATTTTTCATTTTCAAATGAACAAGTTCAATTTTTGCATTTAAAATAATGACTAGTTAGTGGGGACCCGCTTTTGGTAAAAAGGGACCCAGAATTTTGACCAGTGGCATTTTTGCACGCAAACAATATTGCTCCCAAAAAAAAAAAAAAAAAAATCGCGATTGTAAAGCGCACTTTAAACCTTGTATGCACGTCATTCATCAGAAACACAGCAGTGACTGGTTGTGATCATACTAATAGCCACCAAAGTGATTTACTTTTCATGGAAAGGAATGTTTAAGGGAAAGAAAAGTGAAAAGAATAATCCAGACACACCTCTAAGCTTCTAATTTTAAAAAGTGATTATACTGTTTAATTCCTTTACAGCTATATATACAACTTGGATTTCTTCTTCATAATATGATTTATCATGCTCAATTTTGCTGATAACGGTGGATTCAGGGATGATTCTCGAAACAATAGTGGAAAAATGCAAATTTCGTGGAAAAACGATGATTTCGTCAATGTTTTTTGTCAATGAACTTTGTCTAAAAATTGCTGAAAAATGCTAATTTCCTGTGCAAATCACGGTTAAAAAGGGCAATTTCACCAAATATTGCAGATAAAATGCTAATTTCGTTAAAAGATTGCAGGAAAAACTGCTGTTTTCAATAAAATATCACTTACAAATATTTAGCCAAAGCATCATTGGGAAAAAAAAAAAAAAAAAAAAAAAAAAAAAACGCCGATTTCATCAAAAGATCGTAGGTATAAAATGTCGTTTTCGAGAAAAAATTGTATAAAAAATGCAAATTTTGTCTAAAAATCGTTGGAAAAAAAATGTCGATTTCATGAAAAAAGAAAAAAAAAAAACACGGGAAAACGCCGATTTTGATAAAAGATCTCAATAAATCGCCAATTTTGCTAAAATATCAGATAAATTGCTGATTTCATCTGAAGATCGCGGATACCCCCCCCCCCCCTGTCGCAGAATCTCTGCGGAATTGGGGCTATGCAAGTGCATACCACGTAGATAACAACTAAAGTGACAAACCCTTAAAACTTTTTGGACTCCTTGGATTTTTTATGTACTCCTTGGATTTTTTCTTCCGAACTCTGTATGAACCCTGTATACAAATCTCCAAACTAATAGCCAAATTATACATTTTGACATAATTTTTTATTTTAAATAACGAAAAATCAATTAATTAGATGAATAAATAATAAAAATACAAATAAAAAGTCGAAATAAAAATCCTTTAATGATGTTTAAACACGTGTATCTTATATGAGGAGCCCAGAAGCCAAGGGGTATAAGTGACAAAATTAAAAAAATTGAGTTAAGTGCACAGGCTATCTGAAAATAAGTCTATTTATTTGTAGGTAAAGAGTAATGAGTGATTTTTTTTATTATGTACTCGGTTTTAGGGGTCAGCTACTTAACCTCTTTTCCAAAACTATGAAACGCGTGGAGGCCAAGGGGTATAAGTGCAGTTATATACGTTTAAACGTCTATATAGCAGAAGCACGACTAATGTTATACAAGGCCATTTGCTTTTTTATACATTAAATAAATGCATTTTAACTGTTAGCAAGTAACAAAAATCCTTCGTTAATCATAGATTATGAAACACTTTCCAACACTCCCTATCTTTAAAAATCTTCGCTATTTGGGGTAATAAAGTTTTAATATCCATAACCAAATATGTATTCTAATACTTCCGAACAGCCATGTGTTTTATCTGTCGGTTGATATATACTGTATAATAGGGAAAATTAGTTTAGCAAAAAAACGCGTAACAGTTTGAAATTTCTTTTTCAGCAGTTTATACTAATAGATAGAAACATATTTCTATAATTTTGTTCCTCTTGCACTTTGCCTTGAACATTAATTGTACGTCAGTATTTAGCTAAAATTTAGTTCAAACTAAAACAGTCTTAAGACTACTGAAATCACATTTCCAGAAATTATCATCCATGTATGAACATGTATAAAATTTTGTGTGTGATCCTGAATACCATTTTATCTATATTTTAAAAGCATTTCTTAATAAACTGAACGCAGTTGAACATAAAAATACATAACTTATTTAAAAGCAATCTTTAAGTAAACAGGGATGAGATTCTTCCGCGGATCCGCGGTTTTCAGCTTTTTTGTCATTTTTGAATTTCCGCTTTTTTCGGATTTTCCGATTTTTTTAAAATTTTCGCTTTTTTACCTTTTTTTTTTTTTTTTTTTTTTTTTTTTTTTTATTTTTACTTTCTGAGTTTTCAAGAATTTATTTCGTGCAGACTTCCATTTTTTATTCGTTTAAATAAAAAAAGAATTGTAAAATAATTTTAATCCACATCAAAATATGCCTCTATTTCAATACCTCAACTACGAGAGGTCCTTTATCGCATCCAGTGGTTATTTTATTTCATCGCGATCACCGAATGCTCATTGAAAAACATAATGGCATTGTCTTAAAACAGAAGACTTCAACATGGGCGATTGTGTTCCGTGTATACCTCGGATTTCCGGATTTTTCGATCGATTTTTACGATTTATGAGATTATTATATTTAGTGGAAAATTCGAATTTTAAAATATCACGAATTTCGACACATGGTCGCCGAAAAAAATCAATTTGTCGATTGTTCGCAGAAAGAAATTGACAATTTCGTCGAACGATTGCGAAAAAAAAAAAAAAAAAAAAAAAAGTGGAAATTTCACAAAGGATTGTGGAAAAAAAAATTCTTTAAATGTTAAATGTGATTTTTGTCCAAAAATCGCCTGAAAATGGATATTTTGACACAAGATCACGGGTAAAACGGAAATATCGTCAAAGAGTCATAGAAAAACGTAAATTTGTTAATGGGTCATACAAAAAAACCCCCACGAATTTAATTAAAGAATCGTGCAAAAAACTAATTTCTTTATAGAATCGCGGGATAAAAACGCAAATTTCGTAATAAAAAGATTTAAATTTCTTCAAAAAATTGTGAAAAACGATCAATTTCGTCACAAAAATCTCTGAAAAATGATCAATTTCGTCTAAAAATATCGCGAAAAAACGATCAATTTTGTCTTAAAAAAAATCGCGAAAAAACGGTCAATTTTGTCAAAAAATCGCGAAAAAACGATCTATTTCGTCAAAAAATCGCGAAAAAACGATCTATTTCGTCAAAAAATCGTGAAAAAGGCTATCTATTTCGTTAAAAAATCGCGATAAAACGACCAATTTCATCAAATAAACGTGAATAAACTGCAAAATTCGTCATAAAAGCGCGGAAAAACGGCAAATTTCATGAAAAAAAATCTCGTAAAAACAGTAACTTTCGTCAAAAAAGTGCGAAAAAACGGCCAATTTCGTAAAAAGATTGTGAAAAAAAGGGTTATTGTTGGATTGAAATTTTCTGTTCCAAAAACTTTTTTGCTGTTTTAAAAACTAATTTTGTTGTCCCATTTTTTTCCCTCTCTCTCTGCTCCAAATCTTTTTGATTGAATGGGACCTTTGAAATTGGTATATTTTGCATTTGATAATTTTCAGGGTTTTCTACTTTGAATCACTTAATTTTCAGGATTTTTCAGTGAGCCACAATAACCCCTGATATTAGTAAAATAAATTTTCATTATTGTAATCAAATACTTTCTGCCTATTTCATGTTAATAATTTCTTTTTTATTTATGCAAAGCTAAATTGTATGTAATTTATATTTATTAATAGCAATTGTATTTGTTGCGATTGAAATTCCTGTCATTGCTCAAATGTCGTTCGCGCAGTTTTCAGCTTTTTTGCTTTTTGGTCAATCTTATCCCTGAGTAAATTACGCTCATGTTCAGTAACCTTTATGAGATCTTTTGTATTGCCCTGTATATGAACTATAGCATTTATACGTACCATATAATATGTATAAATTTAGTGGAACTTAAAAGCACAAATCATAATTAAAAAGGCATTTCGTCCATCCATCCATCCATCAATCATCATCGATAATACACACTACTTCGAATAAAATATACTATTTGAAATTTTTTTTGTGTCCCTGTAAATACTGTGTATTTCGTATTATGCGCGAACTTATATTAAGCCTCAGTGATGTATATCAGTTTTATTATACATGAAAATTGTAATATAATTAAAATATGTTGCAAACAATTTCCTTTTTACCATTAGGTAATGGAAACCTTTTGTGTGGCCCTGTAAATAAATAAAAACTATTCTTTTCACCTCATATTTTACAGGATGTTTATTTTAATGCAATTTGTAAATGCATATAAATTTTAATATGTGACAAGGTGTAACTTTTCTAAAATTCATTTGAAACAATTTTTTCATAACCCGTAATGAAACGGTAAACTTTTGATTGTCCCTGTAAATAAACTAATCATGTTAGAAACTTCTTTTGCAATAGGTTCGTATTGAAGTAAACATGAATAATTCCCTTAATTTTCAAGGCAATCCAAATATATTTACGAGAGTTAAGACGCATGCGGATGGACAGACAAACCAAAATCATATTCACTTTTCAACTTTGTTGGAAAGTGTTAAAAATTATAAAATTCCAATGTTTCAAAACTTATAATAAAATTTTAAAACTTATATTTGAATAAAAGTTTTTTTCTTTCATTCATTTATATCAACATTGTTTATAAATTTTTCGTAAATTCATTTTTTATTTCATAATTTTTCCTTTATAGAACTTTTATTTTTAAAAAAATTGTTCTTTCGTTTATTTATATCAACATGGCTCTTAATTTTTTCATAGATTTATTAGTTTTATTTCATAATTTTTCATTTCTTCTATTCACTCCCTTTCGCCTTCAAGCAGTTTTCATTACTGCTTGAAAGCCAAAGGTTACAAGTGCCGACTGATGTTAAACATTGCTTAGTTATAAATTTAAAACAAACTGTACTTCACTTTTTTTCAAGCATTTATTAAAATAAGAGTTTAAGGATCACTAAGAAATAAGCAAAAGTTTCCTATCTCAATTAATTCAATTACACAGTTGATGTTTAACTTTGAACTCAATTTACTCGAAATCTAAATTTTGTCACTTGTACCCCTTGGCTTCTAGGGTCCTCAAAAATTAATGTCAATGAATGTGACATTCACAATCATCCATTATTGGCATTTAATCTTATAGTTTGGGGATAATTTTTTGGTAGACGGGATAACCAAGTAGTAGGGGAGAGTGGGGATGAATGGAACAACAGAAATTTATATATGTTCCCCAAACATAAATAATTTGATAATTTACCTGGCTGATGGCAGTACTGAGGTCATTCAACAGACATAGTTTCAAAGCAATATCCATAACAGAAGATTAGCTATTGTACAAAGTGTATTTTCCAAGAACCAAAGTTGGTTTTTCTGTTTAATCTTTTTAGTATTTAATTGATAGTTAACCTTCTCAAAACCTTATAATTTTTTTAAATGTTAGAATGATATAATCACTTGTTATACTTATGATGCAAATGAACAATATTGACAATGCTTACTAAGCCTAATCACTGTTTTATATAACCATGTGGCAATGGGAATGAATGGGACAGTGTTTATGGGGATGAATGGGACTGTCAAATTCATCCCCAGGGCTATTCCATAATAAATAAAATTACATTTTGTCATTACCTAGAAACCAGATGTTAAGAGGAGGAAATGAGGCCACTGTCGTGCCCTAATCGATACACCAGAAAAACAATATTTGGAAAAGGAAATTGTAAAAAAAAGAAACCAAAAAAGGAAAAAAGAATTGACTGCTTTCAAGAAATATTTTTAGTATAGGTATGGACACTAATGATGAATCTGACAATTTATCACTTCATGATGAAGATGAAAGTGATTTGAACATGATTTCAAGTGATATGGACCACAAAGTTTGCAGCTTGGATAATATAATTGAAGAAGACTTTCTCCTAACAAAGATATGTAGGAAAAAATAATTATCATTACATTGCTAGGGTTTTAAAAAACAATAATGATAACCTTCAGGTACAATTCTTGAGAAAAAAGGATAATAATTCCTTATTTTATCAGACCGATCCATCAGAAATTTATTTTGTTAATCTGGAGGATATTGTTATAAAACTACCAAGTCTACACCTCTGGGAACTGCCAGAACCAAAGGACTGTTGTCATTTGATATTAGCTTCAGTCAGTAATATGTAGTAAAATAGAATGTATCACTCAGTTTTCAAATAAAATGTGTTTGGAATTTTTTTTTTTAACTGTCCCATTCATCCCCGACCATGGGGATGAATAAGACAGTATGCATGCATGTTAAAATAAATTATTAAAAATTTAAAAAACAATTGTTGATTGAAATTAGCATGTCAATGAATTGCTAAATGCTGAAGTATTCTTTAAGTAATTTTTTTAAATTAACAACTGTATACAGCTTAAGTTATTAGTAAAAATGTAAAAATTGTCCCATTCATTCCCACTCTCCCCTAATGTATTTTTAAACAAAATGAATGAAATAAGGTTTAGATTTTAATAAATATGTAATATGAATGCCTTATGGGAGCAGTATTAAATCATACCTGTGCCTGGCTAACATAAAAGTACCAAAGTAAGATTTCTTGTCTAAAAATCACTAAATCTATATAATAAAGGCCAAACGTATCTGTGCGTAACGCATACGTCATGTTTTGAATGGCAACACTTTCCGATGAAATTTTGGTTTTGCAATTTTCGCTATTGTAAATTTTTAAACTTCTAGACATTGCACGTTTTCAATCTTTATACCATCGTTTAGAGAAAAAAATGCACTTTTAAATGCCGTTTGTTAGAAAACTGTACCTCAATTTGTTTTTGAGATATTAATATTTTGTAGTTTTTGGTTCAATTTCTCTAATGGTGGCAACTTGAGTATCGCATTTATGTGGGAAGGAGAGGAAAAATAGCCATAGAGTAAAAAAGAAAAAAAATAGAGATGCAGTTTAGTGGCTGGAGGTGACGTCAAAAATGTCACCCTAAAATCGCTGCATTGCATCAAACACAACGGCGCTCTTTCACAAAAAAGAAAAACTTTTAGCGATGCAATTTTAATTCATAATACAATGAAATGCTATTTTATAATGCTAAAAAATATATTCAGTTCTTTTTCATTTAGAGAAAAAATGATGTTAAAAAATTCGGTCTCTGTTCCATGTGATTGTTTTGTTTGGGTCGAATGAGATACTTAAATTGGAAGAATAACGCACATCAAACCGTTTTAATCGCATACTGCACCTCCCATCTATCTCTTTTCTCCATGGGAAATAACAGATCACTGTATATTTTAGTTGAAAAAAATAGTAACAACTGAAAAAAATAGTAATTAAAAACCTGTTATGTCAATGCATCGTCGGCTATAAAACCCGGTGAATGTTGTTGGTTTTATTTCATTTTTATCTATGAATTTAGTGACTTTTAGTTCGTTGTAAACTTACTTTACAAAAGATACATCAATTAACCTTTACAAAAATGTATTTTAAAGAATATCTGGGTGTCATATTTTCTTAGTTGTTTTTAAAAACTGAGAATGCAATTTTATTCTTTGGCGAAATCTTTGGCTAATAACTGCTATCTTGCGTCTAATACGCAGGGCCGTAGTGAACAATAGGGAGGGCTCAAGAGAATGTAGGGGGGCTCATAGTTTTTTTCTCTCTCTCTCTGACGCAGAAAGATAAATTAGTGCATATTCCCATTGTAGGTACTCTGTTTCTTATTCAACTGTTAAAATAACTTCATTTTATGCTTAGAAAAGTATATGATGGTGAAAGTTTTGAGTGTATAACTGGTGCAAAATAGCCCATCATGTTAGCTTCATATGTACAAATAGGATGAGGGAGTGTTGAAACACTTATTTTAGATACAATTTAGTAACTCTGCAAAACTGTGAAAAGGTTTCAAAACTCAATTAGATTTTTAAACAATATTTCATTCGAATTTTCGGAGCAGAAATTCATTCAGTGACCTTGGAATCTTTTCCAAGGGGGGGGGGGGGGGAGCTGAGTCGCCCATAGCGCCCCCTTAGCTACGGCCCTGGTAATACGGAAGTATCGATAATTTTTAAAGCTGTATATGATTACATAAATAATATGTTTCATATAAAATTGCTATTTGGAATTAGTTGGCAGTTTAAAAAGCCTATTACGCAGAAAAAATTTATTAGACTTTCCAATTTTAAAGTTTTCCACCTTTACTTTGTGACTCGGGAACCCCGGGTTCGGTGTACTAGTTATTTTTAATTGCTAATATGAGCTGTTACAGAATGAAAAGTAGTATCTATTATTAATTACCATTTAAATAAATACTTATTATCTGACAGCTGTTTTGCTGAATAGAGTTGAAATAAAATACAGTGGTACCTTGGTTAATTATGTAGTACTTGGCTTACTATGAGTAGCTGTTAGGGCTGGGCGATATACCGTAATATCGTTATATATCGATATTTCTTTAAGACCGCGGTAACGATATTGAGATTTCAATCCTTCCGATATATCGTTTCAAACGGTATTTCATCCTACTTTCGGAATTACGGAGTTACGGAATTTCGAATCTACCTCTGTCGGCGCAAAAGTTGTTTACTTTTGCAAATGTTCGCGCTGTAATCGGTACTTGCGTGATGCTTCCGGTTTTGAGCCGGTGTCGCGCACACACTGGAATATGGGCGAACAGTCTACTTTTTGCGCTGGTGTCGCGCACATATCGGAATATGGGCGAACCGTCTACTTTTTGCGCTGGTGTCGCGCACATACCGGAATATGGGCGAACAGTCTACTATTCTGATGTACCGCTTTATTTATCGGAGTTCGTTCGAGGATATCGCTGCCGGAATGCAGAATTGATTGACATATTTTCAAGAATGTGAGCACAATTAATCGATATTTCTTGTATGTTTGTTTTTCATTTATTAATAGCATTAATAAATAATTATATTAAATCACATATTATTTTACATTTTTTATTAATAACATTAATAATTTACATGTATGGTAATTCTATTATGTCATTTATTTTAAGCAGAAATTTTACTTAAAGCGGAAGTTTTTTCTTTTTTCATTGTGATTCACCTTAGTTTTAGAGTTTATTGGATACTAGTATTTTTACCCCTTTTCCGTACGGATTTTTGAAACTCCCCCCCCCCCCCCCAAAAAAAAAGGAAAAAAAATGAAAATCTTTCTCAAATTAGGAAGGAAAATACTTTTCATATTTAAAGATCGCTAAAACTCTATGGATGGTGTCTTTCTGCTTGGCAAAACATATTACCCATCCACAGCAGATGACAATATGATTATTGTATAAACATTCAAGTTTCGATTTCGCTGAGTTCGATAAACAAAAACAAACGATGGATAGTTTCCTACGTTTTCTTTGAGGTTCTTCTGTACTGGACACTTGTATAAGATGCTCAAATTTTGTAATAACTTATTATATTTTAATAAAAATTTGTCACACAGCCTAATTTACTATTATTGCAAATTGCTGAAAATTTGAAAAAAAAATCGGTAAATTAACTTAGGAGTTATGAATTTTTTCCCCTTTTAATGGTAAAGAATAAAAGGTTTTGTTTTCTTCCTCCCCCCCCCCTTTTCGTTTGTATGTGCCGTTGAATGTGTTTTTGCGCACTTAAACAACTGAAACTAGTTGATACTTTCACAAAACCCTTTTTATAAGTTAAAAAAAAAAAAAAAAAAAAAAAAAAACGAACAGTTTATCTCTCATAAAAGAATGAGGATAGTTTTGATTTTGAATATCATGGCTCCTTTTTATTTCAAGAGTTCACTAATGCAAAAACATCCGCTCAATGTCAATCTTATTTTTTTTTTACACCTCGTTTGCATTTCCATATTTTTGTTTATTTATTTATTTATTTATCTTTTGTTTTTGCATTGCACATCTGAGGTTGATCTCTTTTAACAAAAGCCGTTTTTTAATGTTTGTTTTCAAGTTTTTTTTTCTTTACTGGAATACTTTCATTTTTGAAACTGGTTTCGAAAGTAAAAGCATCCTAGAAAAAAAATCTGTAAACACAATCGAAAAAGTAAAAGAACATTATAGAGATTAATTCAGCATTATTATTAAAAGAAGAGAAAAAAAACGGTAGTTAGCAAAACGTCCTGATTTGGGACTTTGTACTCTATTGTATAAATTTCGTGTTTTCTTAAAATTATTTGATTATTCTAATGCTTTCATTTGTATTCTGACTAATAATAGAATTATTTATTATAACAACGAAAAGAAGGTGTTCCTTACTGCCCAAAATTGCAGAAATGCAAATTTTTTTTTTTTTTTTTTTTTTTTTTGTATTGTAATAAAAAAATTCTAAGTTTATAGGTAATTAAAGTATTTTCTTTCAATATATCTAATGTCTATTTGTTGTCTTATATACATTTTCTTGTTTCATTTTAATGATTTATAATGTTTAACTTTCTTAGAGTTTTCAATAACACATATTTTAGATCAGATTTGCAGGTAAAGGGTTTGCATATTTTGAATCAATACATAAAAATTAAAATTTATGTTCCTTGGAATATGTTAAGATATTGATATTTTTGTTTTTTCTTGATAATTAACATACACACACACACACACATATATATACACAGGGTTGTTTGGTTTAAACTACACTGGTTTAAACCGTGGTTTAAACCATGGTTTAAACCAAGTGGTTTTTTTTAAAAAAACCATGCTGGTTTTTTTTAATTTGGTTTTTTTCCTTTTCCCTAATGTTTTCATTTATTTAACACATTATTAAAATGTGCAAAATCAAAGTTATGGAGGACCTACAAGCAAAGCTAAAGACAAATTAAACTTTTAAAGTGACAAACATCTTTAATCAATCTAATTTTTCTTACTAGCTATAAATTGACATGGCAAAATATTTTTCTACAGTGAACTGTGGAGGATTAAAAAAGGTAGTGAGTTTTAATTCTTTTTTAAACTTTTTATTTTTTAAAAAATGCAAAAATGGCATATGCCAGCCAAAAATGCAATTTTACTGCTTAGATAGCTTGATTATGATTTACTAAGGATTGCATCATGTATCAAAGCATCAATAATGACATAATCATAAGTCATTCTTTCCATTGGTTACTCTTGTTCTGTATGTTAATGAATGATTGACTATGAATTTTCTCTGTTCCATAGCTATTGGATTTAGTAAGCTTTGGTTTTTCTTAGATTGGATTTGCAGTTTTTACAATATTTTTTTCTGTTTCTAGTTACTTTGTATTGTATTTTATTTTAAGAAAGCTACTTATATATATTGAAATAAAAGAATGTCTAAGAAAAATGGAAAATATAATCTGGTTTTCATTTGAGGGAATAAGAAATACATCAAAAACATGTTTAAGAGCCAAATTTAAAAACTGCATGCAATGTAAATGCTGTCAAATTAGCTCTTCCTTATAATACTAGGTTTGATTCATTTTCAGATGCTTTAGATGTTTACCTTAAAAATTGCCCCACTTTACTTAAAATTTGTGTAGAAAATAGGAATGTTATTGATAAAAAAATTCAAAAGCTTGTATCTAATTTTTATTTTAAAAGAAATGTTGAAGATATGTTTAAACTGTTAAATTCTATTGCAGTTGCCCTGGATAATGTCTAAAGTAATAAGTTCCATTACTAATGCAGTTTATAATTGGACAGGTCTTCAAAAAATATTAAGAGAAAAAAAATGTAAATAAAGAAGTCTCATAGTTTTTTAGTCCAGGTATAAAATAGCCCTAACACCCATGCCCTTTTAGGTATACATGCTTGAACCACAATACAGTCAAAGTGAACTATGTGAACAAGAAAAAAAGGATACATTAAATTTTACAAAACAAAAATATCCATGCTTGCTCGATGCTTGCACAGATAATAAAATTTAATGCTAAATCTTCACCTTTTGAAGAACAAAGAAACAGAAAAAATAAAGTTTGTATTTAAAAAAAAAAAAAAAATAATAATAATAATAATAATTTTTCTAAGCCTATGTCTCAATTTGTGTAAGCATTACATTCGTTGATGTATCAAGTAAGTCAATACACATGTATTTTTTAGCATTAATAAAATGCATATTGATATTTTTTAAGTAAATATATGTAGTAAGAGATTAATAATCATTTGTTGATGTTAATACTGTAAATAATTTCTAAATTATGCACAAGAAAATGTTTTCTATTTCAGCTTATTTCTGTTAATTTAGTAAAATATGTTTGTTTGCCCTTTACTATGCTCTTCATTATCAACCTGCATATAATTATTTCTTAAATTATTATCTAAAAGGTTTATATAAGTATACTAATAAATTCATAGTTTTTTTTTCACACAATGAATATTTCCCTATAGAAACCTAAACTTGTAAGATAATTTAATTATAAATTTTTATGCTTTAGTTATTTAATTATAAAAAAAATAAATACTAATGTGAATGTTTAACATTAATTAACTATTAATTACAAAAAATCCTCATGACTTTCTAAAACTCAAGTTATTTTTCTTGCAAATGCTATTTAAATAATGATTTGAAAAAAACCCGGTTTAAACCAAAAAAACCTGGTTTAAACCAAAAAAACCCGGTTTTTTGGTTTTTTTCAAAAAAACCGGTTTTTATACCAACCCTGTATATACATATATATACTATTATGTGTTTGTAGTATTTTATACAGAGGACAGTTACATTTATGACCCTATAATGGAGTGACATAAAGTCTAGCAAATTTCAGTCCTTCGAAGTTAAATTCAAAGAATGTGTAGGTTCGGAAGGTACAAAGAAAAATCATTTATTTAAAGAATCAAAGCGGTGCCGCGTTCAGTAACCACAATACAAAGTATTTTGCCAAAGGCATTTTTGTTATGCACAGATGTTAGCTGAAAGAAGGGAGTTTAGACCCCATACATATACATCTATTGACGAAAGTATCGCTAGCCCTTGTAACCTAGATCAGGTGAAATAAGAATTTTAAGCACAATTGTTAGTAGCAAGAAAGCGAGAAAGGGTCTCTAGTATTGTCGAAACATATACTTGTAACTGCGTCAATTCGATAGTTTATTTATTGCACGGGAACAAATTTCAAAGCAGATATCCGTACATTTTTCCGACACCGCATAAATATCTGAAAAGATCAAAGGGTGTTCCGCAAAGGGAGGCTGGATAGTTACATTATCTGGAAAGATGAAAGGTTATGCGAAAAGGGGCGAGCAATGGTATTTACCTTCTAATAATAATAAAGGGGTAATATTAAAAATATAGAATATAGAAGTATTAGGGAATTTATGAATGAATATGAAAGTATCCAATCCCAGAAAGAGTTAGAGGAAAGGGAAAGAAATCGGTTGGATAATGTTAATATTAATATGGAAATGGGTGTCTTTATGCTAATACGAGAAAGATAGAAATGGGGAGCAGAGAGTTAGGTTCGAGAGATTTTTTGAGAAAAGGGATTGCGTAGCTGAGATTTTAGTGAGTTAAGGAAATTTTCCCAAGGATTTGATTCTAGGAGAGTGAGCTGATACAGTGATGATATTCAGGATCTGGTATTGGGGTAAGCGAGCTCATGTTTTTCCGAGCACTTAATATTTTACCAATTTTCTAAATTACATATACATGTTGAGGCTTTCCATCTTTACATTAGAGCATTAATATTTTTACTGCAATGCAAACTTTCATGAATATATCGTATCAATAATTTGGACATGTATCCATAATTAATTTTCTTTCAATAAATCTTTCTTGTTAATTACAGTTTGATTCTTTAGTGTATAGTTTCTATTTCTTTGTTTCGGGTGAATTAACGGACCTGATTACTTATCCCTTTCACGACTCGGCCTTTTATATGAATATGTGTAAATATCATGAATATCTATCAATCAATCTATGGAAATATAGAAATATTGAATTTCGTAATAATTAATTAATAAAATTAAGTAATAGTAAAATTACACCCGAACAATATGAATTGAAATATATCGATATATCGAAAATTATCGATATTTGGTCAGCGATATATCACGATATTAAAATTCTGATATCGCCCAGCCCTAGTAGCTGTTAGGGGAAGAAAAAAAAAAAAAAAAAAGAAATCACTTGATTAAATATTCTTTGAAACTTTGGTTATACTGTTGCACAATTTTGATAAAATGGGCCCTGGAAAGGCAGTTACTATTAACCAAGGAAATTCTTTCAAATTTCCAATTCATCATTATTTTTGCTAGAATTTCAGACAAAGATGAATACCTATTGCAGCAGGTCTACAATTCTGATAAAACTGAATAATTTTGGTAGAAAATGCTCAAGTAAACATTTATTCTGAAAACAGAACATTTTCGCTCATAAATAAAAAAATCAGATTTTGAAAATACCTGTAGTTAGTTGCATTTTGCACCCTATAAATTGCTCCTTGATAAATGTGATTTAACACCCAGTTGTCATTTTTTTATGTCTAAATGTATCTTCAAATGCATGATGCAAAACGTACTTTTTTTAAATTTATTTAATAAATCATTCAGTTAATTTCTTAACAGGGCTCGAAATGTACCGGAGCAAACTGGAACGATGTTCCGGTTCGTGAAATTATGAAAAATATCGTTCCGGTTCCTGAAATTATGCTAAATATCGTTCCGGTTCGTGAAATTATTAAAGTACACTGTTATAGTTCCCGAAAAACATTATTTACTTTTCGTTTCAGCTTCATCCGAAAAAAGGATAGTTAAAACGTGCTGATACGCACTTAACAACCCTGTGGCAAACTACACCCTACACCCTACTAAGTATGCGCAGTGCTAATATATGGACCTTATAAACAAGTGTATATTGCCCCCTTTCTTAGGAATTAATGTTTGTATTTATCCTGTCATTTTTACTTATTGTTTATTTTATTTATGTAAGGCACTCTTTTAAGGTAAATTCTCATGTGTTTGATTTGATATTAAATATTTTCTGTATTTGTGGCCAAAATTTTAATTTATTTTTTTCATACCTTTTGATGAAAACTGGATTTCCTTTTTCATACTTGGCTAAGTACTTTAATATATGTATATATATATATATATATATATATAATAAATAATTTAATAGAACATTTTTCTCTATGGTTGTATTTATTTTAATAAAAAAATTGTCTTACTTTTATTTGGGAGAAATGCATATTAATTAAAAGATATATATATTTTGTAAAGCAGGAAGAAATTTCACAGAGTTAAAATATATGGAATTAAAATAAGAAAATACATTTCAGAGTTAAAATACATAAAGATAAAATATAGTGCACGATATTTTAATTCTTTTATTGTCACATTAAATTTTGTTATTTGCTAATAATTTAGAATTGTAGTGACTTTTTAAAGACATAGTCTCTGAAATTAAGAAGAAATGTCATTAATTCTTCATGCCACTAGAAAAAAAAAAAATAAATAAATAAATAAATACATTTTTATTCTCTGCCCATATGAAAATTTTTCTGATTTTGTGTTTAAATTGTGTAATTTCACACAAATGTAATTGTGTAGCTTTGTAAATTCCAAGTCCGAAATATACTTTAATTTTTTACCACAAAAAAATCCTAAAATAAAATTAACTTTTATGTTCATTTTAGAGAATTTATTCCTAGTCCAAAATTAAATTAATAGTTTAAAAATATGAGATGTGAATTCATTTATTAGTCTTCATGTAGTGAAAAATTTTCTCTTCCACTCCTTCTCCGAATAAGTGACGGACGGCGCAGCGGGAGGGGTTGCACGTTGCAAAAAGAACTGGTGTTAGTAGAGGCGCCATAGGGAGAAGTTCTCGCTACGAGCTTGGCAATCTGCGCTAGAGGTATGCGCAATGATAAACAATTGTTGATGGCTTCTGGTTTGTTTACATTCAGCACTTGTATTCCTTTCAATGAACTTACATCCAATCTTAAACTATAGTTACTAAATAAATAAGACAGTCCACACACACAATTAAACTTTTTTATTTTAATCTTTTGTTATAACGGAGATGGAATTGTTTACATACCGCATGTTGTTACCGGCAAAGTAAAAAAACAATCTTTTTAAACTTAAATCGCTGAATAAATGTGAGTCTTCACATCCAGACTTTTAAAATTTAATTTTTTGATATAATGGAGATGGAAGCAGACGAAATTTTGGCCTTACTGAAGACACGAACCGTTTACATTCCGCATGTTGCTTACCGGCAAAAGGAAAAAAAAATCGGCGTTTTTCGTTACGCAAACATATTATTTTATGTGTATATAGCTTATTCTGTTCAATGTAACTTTTAAAAATTGTTTTTGTCAAGATAAAAATAAATTTAGCTATACTTTGAAAAAAAAAATAGTCAAAAATAATTTTGAAAAATAGCGTTCTGGTTCGTGAAATTTTCCATTTCGAGCCCTGTTTCTTAATATGTAACAGGTTATAACATTGATCCATTCTATTTTGTCTTTCTTATTACTCTAAACAAAATATTTCATTTTATGATTCTTCCTTTAGTACAACTAAATATGAGAGGGAGGGGGATTAATTCAATATCAAATTTAAGTAAAACACAAATTAGATTTTGCTACTTTCTTCAGTCATTGATTTATTATTTATTAAGCTATATTGATTATGACTAATTAATTATAATTAACCTTTTCAGGACACCTTCGCACCAAATTAGTAGTTAGATTCTTCCCCCCCCCCCCCCCCCCCCCCCCCCGCCAGAGTATTCAATGAGTTATTATTAAATTATCATACAATTAACCAAAATCATTTTTGTATTTTAAGAAAATAATTGAGAGAACTGCAATATTAAGAATTTTTTACCAAATCGTTTTAATAAATTTGGGCCTCCTCAGCAGTGGGCCTTAGGCTAATGCCTAAACCTGTATGGTAATCAGGCTCTGATAATTATGGTTGTGGTGATTAAGTCGAGATTTTATTTTTTAAGTCTCAGATTTAAATTCTTTTTCATCTATTGGAAAATTTCCACTTTTAATCAAATATAATTATTAAAATAGCTTTAAAAAGGGATCTAATTTCTTTTGATACTTTTTTTAAAGAAAAGAAAACATTCTATATTAAGTTTTATGTGGAACTATAAACAGAAGAAGCTTAAAATTTGGCCTGACTGTTGTTCTAAAGGCATAAATGCTATCCCAATACAATTTTGTAGAAAATTGAATGGTTGAATAGAAAATCTAATGTATTTATTTTTACAGAAGTATGTGTTATATTTTTTGCATGTGAGTATTGTCTAAATAGCTTAAATTTTAAATTATTTTAGAATTATTTAACTTTTAAAATTCACCCTTAATTATTTTATACCTAATTATTATTATTATTATTATTTTTTTTTTTATCTTTAGTGATGGGCTGCCCAGTCTGGATGAATCTATTAAAGAAGCCAAACTTGCTTTAGATTTGTTTTTACAAAACAAATTTGCTGCAGCCTTAAGCAGTCTCATGCCATGGTAATCAACTAATTTCATTAAAAAATGTTGTCTTTAAAAAAAAAAACACTATCATAATTTTTACATGTATTGTAATTTCTTGCTTCTGTTTTGTATTTTATAGGGCACATGTCAGTACCTACCATGCGTTAGGAAAAGGTACCATGTTATTCATGCAAGCTTTGTTAACCATGGAAAGCGTAAGTTTTTGTTATTTTATCATAATTTAAGATAAATGCATCAGCAGTGTGTGAAGAGAAAACTGTGCACAGAGTGAAGTTCAAGAAAGATTTTGCATTATTTCATTATTAACTTTTTTCTAAAATAATGGCATAATTTTCAGTTTTATTTCACCCATATTGAAATTAAGGCCTGTTACGTTTAATTATTTTAACACAATCAAACAGATTCATAAATAAGTCATACAAGTTGTAATTTTTCCAACTGAGCGAAAATGTTCCCAGGACTCATCTGGCAGTCATCCATAAAGAATAAATGGAAGAGCAATGACAAATTAATCCAAAGTTTTTGGTGTGAAAACCTGACTTTTGCATATTTTCCCTCAATTGAAAAAATTACAACATATGTGATCCATTAATTAAAATAAATATTTAAATTAAATTTACATAGTTACATTAATTTGCATTTTAAGTTGAAGTCAAACAAAGATATTTTGCATCTGTTTCTCAGACAATATTCAATGTTTAAATTTTCTTATGTTTTTATCATAAGGAAAGAAGTTTGTGTGTTTGTCAACTATGTTCTGAAAAGACCACTGCATGCAGAGCTACAAAATTTGGTACAAAAATCTATGTATGTACAATCGTAGGAAAAAAAAAAAAAAAAAAAAAAAAAGTAAGCATCCCCTACTAACTCTGCAAAAAATCATCTCAGAAGAAACTTACTGATACCAAACAATTAGATATAACATGTACTTTTAAATGATGTATATAAAATTTTCTTAGGGAGCCATCTACATATTAAAACAAACCCTAACTTTGTTCTTTTCAATAGCAGTACTCAATTCTGACACCATAAATGAACCCTCCACTCTTCAATTAACCTAAAAGCAAATGTCCATGCAATTCATATAAGTTTCCAAGAAATTATTTTTAAATTATTATTTTAAATGCTGTATTCAAATTGATGTTTCGAATTCGATTGTTGACCGAAAGAGCCACCTTCTTGATCAAGGCATCTTACTTGCCATTTAAGAAGTCATTGAAGACTGTTAGATTACAGGATAGCATAAAACGTTTCAAAATATCTAGTCACTTCTATCAAAAGCTCCTTAAACCACCGTTTTTCCATTTTTTATGCATAAAATTGGGTGTTGGCAATGAAAAAAAAATGAAGTTTGGGTTTGTTTTTAATATGTAGATGCCCCCCTAAGCAAATTAAAGAAGTATTAGTTACAAACATCATTTAAAAGTAGAATATTTCCAATCGATAGGTACCAGTAACTTTCTTCTGCAATAATTTGTTGAAACATTAGTAGGGGGTGTTTATTTTTTTTTCCCATGACTTGCATGTGGTAAAAATTACCTCTATGTAGTGAACTCTGAAGCCTGATTTTTTATTTTTTGATATTTTACTGCAATTTACATCACAGCATGTATTTACATAGTAATTTCTTCATTTATCTGTTATACATCAAATTTATTATTATAAAATGAGACCATGTGGCCTGTTGAAATCAATGAACAAAAAAAATCCTTTTTATTTTGTCACTAAGGTAATTTGAGTATAAAAAATAAATCTTATTTACTGATTCATTTATAAAAATATTCACTATATATTTTGTTATAAAGTTAAAGTGAACATGAATATTTTCCCATATCCTTTCACTTCCTGAATCTTACTTCTTAATGCCACCTAATTTTTGCAGTGAATTGAATAAACTTTAAGCAGAAGCACACACAAGTTTTAGACAAAATATAATATATTTGATAATATCTAATATGATGACAGTGAGATAAAATTGTAGATAAAACCTGTCCTCAAATTAAATAAATAACATTTTAATTTAAACTCAAATACTCAAACTTTTTTGCTAGCAAAAATTCAAAAGAATTTACACTTAGTAAAAAAAGAACATGCTTAGTGTTTCAAAGGATGGGTCTGGAAAGCCCTAAAAATCAGAACATTTGGCAACATTAATACCGATATCATTGAAAAAAACACCACAAACCAGTCCACGGGAACTAGAAAACATAACAAAATGCAGTAGACTCCCTCAAGTATGCATCGCTTAGGACCAGAGGTTGTGCAGATTTTAGAATTTTGCAGATATCTGGTCATTACTTCGTTTACATTTTTAAAACAGTGATTTGAAACTAATAAATAATGCAATTAAATAAAACTATAATGAATGATTGTAACATAATAAAATATTAAAGTAAGTACGAAACTAAAATAATAAATATTTAGATAATTTTTAAATCATTAAAATATTAACAGCAACAGTCAAATTAATAATCAATAATGTATGATTAAATATTTATTATAAAGATGAAATGTATTTTTCCTAAATTATTCAGTGAAACTTGCCTCATAAAGGTTCATTACTAATTCACATCAAAATCATAAAATAAGGAATTTTTTTTTTTAAGGTTTAGCCAGGCTTAATAACCTAAAAAACTTGACTAATACATAAATATATTTGGTAAGAAGATTGTGTTTATCAGTGATATCAGCATTATCTTGAATTTTTTGAGAAATAAATTTATTCTTCCTTCATGAAAAAACATGAATTCAGTAATATTAGAAAAAATTACAAATTAAAATATATATGAAATCAATATATTACTAAACAAGTCAATTTTTTTCTCTTTATTTGAACTGAATATTTCATTGTTTACATCTGTAAATTATGTGTGAATTTTAGAGAGTTGCGGATTTGAAGGAGTCTACTGTACCAACATGCATACAGATACTGGAGTCATAAAAGTATGGAGAACAAATTTAAGGAACCTGAAAATGTGAAGATATACTATCAATATTCACATAATCTTTTTAAAAAAATCATAATTCATAGGCGTAGCCAGCCTTTTGAACGGGGGGGGGGGGGGGGGGGGGGGTGCCCAAATTTTTTAACTTGACCATGTTGGGTACAAACAATATCTTATGTAATAAAATCTAATAAAACAGCACTCCATAAAAACTATCGAAATTCCGTTTTAGACAGGTTTTTATTTTGCAGAAGGTATAATTGTGCGGTACTTCTTTTAAAAAGGAACCCAAATGCAATTTTTCATAGTGTGAGGAAGGATGAGAAGTTGTTCAAAACTAAATCTAGTGTATAAGAAAAAGATATGTAAACACAGATAAACATGATAGATATAAAACACAGATATCCGTAAACATAAATCTGTAATCATCATAAATTTCCATTTCAAACAGCAGTCAAATACTAAAATAAATAAACACAACTTTAGTTCCCCCCTCATTTTGTTCAAAGTATCATTAAAATAACTTATAAAAGAAATAAGTACGCAATTTAAAGTGGAAAAAAGTTCGTTCAGCCTTTTCTACACATGAATAAATTTTTTCGATAAAAAAAAATAAAGAAAAAAAAGTGAGCCCGTCTTATCTCTAACATGTTCTTTTTATAAATGTCAAAATATGGCCGCAAAAATTGAAATTTAACCAACCTGCATATTAATTTGAATTTTGCGTAGCATTATTTCTCATTTTCAATGGAAGCAGATTTATACCCCCCCCCCCTCCGTTCCCCAGGCCAATCACATGGTGGAATTATCGTTTCACATTTGTATTTCGAGTTCGGGCTCGTTTTTCGGAGCCCGAGCCCAAACCCGCCCGAGTCCAATACAAAAAAAAATTTCAAATGTGATCTCATTTTTAAAAATTTCTTACATAAAATTTACTGTCAAATAAAAATTTAAATTCAATCTTATGAAAATAGCAATTTGGTACGGAATAAAAATATACTTACTTCATATTTAAAAGGATTTCCATACTTTTTGTCCTTTAATAAGAAAATTTGATGGGCATATTAGTAGTGTAATGAGTAAATGGATGAAATTTGCAGAAATTACAATTTGTATTCTAAAGAATCAAACACCGTTTTCAATTTCCTATAAAATGTATACATTTTTAACTATAATCAATTTATTTCTCTTAATAATTCTTCGTGATTGACATGAACCTGAAAATCAACGCAAATTAAAACGTTGGTACAATTTTTTTAAAGGTCCGAACTTTTATAGGAAAAGAAACACTGGTCGATTGTTTTTTAACATTGAATTTATGAACATTTAATAATATGGAAAATATGTTTTCTTACGAAGGGAAATTCTTAGTATTGGCAAAGATCATGATGATAAACAGAAAAAATAATCACGGTGCTGTTTTCATAAGAAGAACGATTCAAGTTTTCAAAGCTGAAGCTTCTGGTCTACATAAAAAATGAAGAGATCATTCTCTAAATGTTACATAATTAAATAAATGATAAATAAACGATCGAATTAAAAAATATCCTTTACAACAAACGAAAATCCAACCAGAAGCTAATTTATTGTTTATGCTTGGTTTGATTGGCGCTCTTTCAATACATCATCACCGGAAATGCAATAGACATAAATCCCCAAACATCATAAATTTTCTTTTGAAGCAGCAATCAACTATTAAAACGATTAAAACACAAAACCACAATTTCTAGCTAATATCCTTTTCATTTTGATAAAACTAGCACTGAAATGACTTGAAAAATAATACGTAATTTTAAAGGGGCAAAAGTTCATTCAATCTTTTCTACACGTGAATAAATAATTTTCCGGTTTCAGAAAGAAAGAACCCCAGCACGTCTCATCTCTACTTTAGATTACAAAAGCAAAGATATAAATAGTTTCTATCTTTGTTGAAAATTTACGCTAACTTCTTATGGAATTGCAAAAACATGCACGAGAAAGGACGGCGTTAAAAAAACTCCCATAAACAAAAGACATCAAATTGAGATTATAAAACCAACTTTTTGACTTACTATGACTGATACAGATTCTAGCAAATATTCTAATTTTAAAAAAAGATAAACAAAATAATTTTCTTTAAAAAAAAAAGAAAAAAAAGAAAAGAAAAAAAAAAAAGAAAAAACGAATGTGGGTCTCTTCTTATATCACATTTCAAAACATAGACTGTTGGTTTTGATTAACTAATTAAACTAACTTGGCTTTCATTTAACTTCCTTTTTCTTTTATAAATTTTGATTTTTTAAAAATGTCAAGCTTGGGTCTGTGCGGGCGGGGGGGTGCCCGGGCACTCAGGGCACCCCCCTGGCTACGCGCATGTAATTACAATACTTTCCTTACACTATGTGTGCAGAAATTAAATTGTTGTTATGAATGTTATTTACTTGGAATAAGATAACTTCGGAAAAATTTATAATTATGACTTTTATATGTAAAACAATCTTATATGCAGATTAATATCATTAATTTGAAATTTTGTAAGGAATTATAAGACATGGAAAATGATAGTTAAGTTAGGTTACCCTATACTAATGTTCAGAAATGAAAATCTTCTGCACATTTGTAATTATTTTCTTATGGTTTTTGGATCTTTATTTTTCTGTATTTATGAGGTTTAATAACATTTTTGAGACAATAATTTAAAAATTAATACCAATAAAGATTTATTTTGATATTTATCCAGGAATTTTTGTATTATAAGGGAGGGGAGGGAGGGTAAAATAGTTTTCACTTTTGTATATTTTTATAGATTTTCCTTTTTTCTGACAAGCATATCATTTTCATGCCTGTGAAGTTTGGCTATAATATTTTTTCTTGATACATGTAACTTTAGAATGTTAATTTTGTCATTTATGATTCTGTTGATTATTTTTTTTTCAATTTTAAGATGTGTAATTTTGCCATGGTGTATATGCACGTGTTTCACAGAGATATACAATAACAATTTTATTTAATTGTGTGTAGCTAATCAATTTAATATTTAAAATTCAATTTCTGATTTCAGAAAGAGATCGAAAAGGCTGCTGAAGCATTAAAGCAAGCTATTGATGTATGCCAACGCAAGAGAAAAAAACATACAGTATCAAAGATGATCAGAAGACCAGATTATAATTTGTATACTGAAGGTTATTTATATTTTGAATTATATATTTTTTTAGAATTTGCTTAGTTTTTGATTACTGTATTTTCGGGTGTATAGTCTGCGACTTGTACAAAAAAAAAAAAAAAAAAAATTTGAAAAAGCCGCTGCGGGTTATACAAAGGTTTTTAAAAAAATGGAAATCGTGGTATTTTTTCTACATTTTTTAAACCTCAAAAAATTTGAAAAAATATCGAAATTTGTAACTTTTTTTCGCTATGCCGCAAAATATAGGAAGTTCTCTCATGTTTGTAAAGACTTTTTTTTATTGCTTAAAATAATGACGCTCGAACGCAGTTTGCTCTTGATTTGAGAGGGTAAAAACAACAGTATAACATGTTACTTATTTTAAACTTCTTTTTACTGAATAAGTCGTTTTAACGTTAACTGTAATCAGTTTTTTAATAGAGATGTGTCATTTGTTGAGGAACGCTTCAAAAGCATCGATTCCGGCAGCTGAACTAAAGGAACGATTTCCGAAAACGAACGAAATCATTCTTTTTTAGGAAAGGTTGTCTAAAGGTTCGAATCCTCGGAATCTGTCCGAAACTCCGAAAAGGGCAAAATCCTCTGACTCGTTCCGAAAGGAAACAACTCCAAAAAGATTCAATTCCTCAGACTCGTTCTGAAAAGGAGCAATTCCTCTGACTCGTTCCGTAATGAAACGACTCTAAAAAGGAAGGATTTCTTGGAATCATTCCGAAAAAGAACGACTTCTCTGAATTGTTCCGAAATGACATAAATCACACACTTTTTTTTTGTTCTTTGCAACAGGGCAGGGTAGATTTTTTTTTTGAGAAATAAACTAAAAATGATCTTAAACTCAGAATTGTCAAGGTAGGAAAGGTTCCAGATTTTGAATTTTGTACTCTACAAACACAAAGGGGTGCTGCAGCACCGATTCGCTAGCAAACTATTTTTTGATATTTTATTCATAGTTTTTTTTTAAGGTCTCGCGTATAAGTCGAACCCCCACTTTGAAATTCTTTTTTTGTCTAAAATTTCTCGACTTATACGCACGTTTATACTTTAATGGCTTCTAACTTTGAACCCTGATCGAAATATACGTTCATAAATGGTGTATAGCCTGCAAACTATACACCGATACATCTCTGCGGCTTATACATGAACTTTTTTTACTGCACTGCTCGTTTTAGGAGTGCGGGCTATACACCGGAAAATACGGTAACTTTAATATTTTAGCAGTGCAATAAAATAAATATTCTTTATAATTTTCATTGAGTTATGATGCATTTCTAGTTGAAAAATTTTTAGTACAGTAAGATATGTTTATGCTATATAAATAAAATTAAATCTCAGGTTATGCAAAAAATCAGAGACAGTGCCATCTATTGTTAAAAAATTTTTTGGAAGTGTGTTTTTAGCAGTATTAGGCATTTTTTGCTTGAATTAAAGTTTAGTTTAATGTGATGTTTATATATAAAAAAAGTAGATAATTTATAGAGCTTTTAGAAATGTATAATTCCATCTCTTGTCAAAAATTCTAGGAATAATTGCTTTTTTTTCAACTCTGATATGTATTTTCTAACTAAACTAAATTTTAGCATAGTGTGTAATGTAGAAAAAATACTAATCTACAAATCATATACAGGGCTTGATTTTCTAAATTGTTTACTTAAATATTTTGCTACACCTTACTAAATTTAGCTAAACTATTTTGGAAGGGTTAGAAAGTGTTTCATAAATTATACATGTTGCATCTTTTTAACACTTTACAACAAAGTTGAAAAGTGATTATGCTTTCTGTTTGTCTGGCCATCTCTCTGTGCTCTATCTCCCTTAAATATACTTGCATTGCAATGAAATTTTTATGTTATTGACATTTACCCTAGCACAAACCTTATTGAAAATGAAGTTTATATCATGCTTAGTTTATTTACAAGGACAGTCAAAATTTTTCCGTTACATTAAGACATATGGGAAAAAATCGCTTCAAATTCATTTTAAAGGTGTTACTCCCTGTCAATCATATTCAGATTTATATGGATTTGCAAAGTGCTCTAAAAAATGCAGTAAGAATAATAATTATTCATTTACAGGGCCTCTCAAAGGAATTCCATTACACAATAATAAAAAGGGAAATTTTTTGTGTCATTGTAATTATGTTAAATGATTTCAAATATCATAATTGTTATGCTCTGCTGAGACTTAATATTTCATATATAATATGAAGTGCATAGCATTTACAAGGGCATACAAAAGATTTCAAATAGTATAATATAATATAATAGTATAACTATCTAAAGTATTGTATATTATCAATGATGGCTGATTGTAAGATATTTTTCCAATATTATAAATAGTCTGTCATTTTACTTAAATCATTT
This sequence comes from Maratus speculifer, assembly GCA_964019185.1. NCBI lineage: Eukaryota > Metazoa > Arthropoda > Arachnida > Araneae > Salticidae > Maratus > Maratus speculifer. The sequence goes on along the minus strand of OZ025294.1, from coordinate 158,377,832 downwards.
GAATACAATAATTTTTGTTCTTTTGATTCATTTTTTGTTTCATATGTTATATTTTAAGGAATTTTATTTCTAACATTAAATTTCCCCCTTTTTTTTTTCTAGAGGAAGTTCATGCAGAATTATGTTATGCTGAATGCTTGTTGTTAACTGCAATTTTAACATTTGTTGAAGATCAGAGCTTAGTTAACTTTGTTCGAGGAAGTTTAAGAATCAGAACTTGTTACCATTCTTACAAGTAAGTGAGCATAAAGCTATAATTTATTTTTCAAGCCTTGTAAGCCCATTGTAACTATAAATTGCAAGCCTATGAAATGTAATTTATATAATATTCATTGTTTACTTTTATGTATGTATTTTAGCATGAATTGTTAGTTAAACGTTCTGAGTAGTTTATAAATGTATTTTTCGTTACAAATGTTTTTTTTGTTGTATTTTTCAAAAATTGCATAAAAAGTAAGTAAAATTTGCTTAGATAAAATAAATTTCAAGATACAATCAAACCTCGTTAAGACTAATTCAAAGAGCAGCAACAATCCTATTGTGTTAACTGTAATTTGTATTAACCAATAAAACAGTAAAAGTTTATTTAAGATGATTTAAAAAATAAATTGCTAAAGCAAAGATATCACAGATTGTAAATGATATCTATAGAGGCACATTTTATAGTCATTTTATCTTAACGTGTTTTTTGTGGGGGAAAAAAAAAACTCTAACATTACCATATAAACACAACCCATACTCACGCAGATACACACATATGATACTAGTGGTATATGTATTGTAATATTCTTATTTTAAAAAAAAAAGAGTAAGGAGAAATGTAAAACTAATATATTTACCGTTTTAAGTTAACTTACAAAATATCTTTTATCGACTTTTGTTTCAATTTTTGCATGTTACATTTGTTTATAAAGGCATCTGCTTTTTTTAAATTTTCCAATCAGCTCCGCTTTAAGAAAAACATGGCATGCTGGTGTTAAATCGATTTAGCATGATCCAGTTTTATCGAGGTGAAAATTAGCAATCATTACTCACTACAGGATGATTTAAGTTGTAAAAGTGGAGATTAAAATATTAGCCATTGATCACCGCCTTAGTCATCTCTCGCTGCATGCTGAATTAAATATTATCAATCGTCAAGTGAAATGCAGTTTTTTCATGGGAATATACATCTCTGTATGGACTACATTAATGGAACTGGTTAATTCTTTTTCCTATTGGATGCAAGCAGATTTCAACGGCTTAGCTGTATTTTGATATTTCAGTTGTTTGCTGTGTGCTTTTAGTATGTTTAGTTGGATTATTTTTTCAAGAAATGCAGTTTTATTTTGCAAAATAAATCCATCAGCTTTGATTCCCACATGCATTTCAAGTAATTTATTCCTATTTTCCCACTGGATGCAAATGGATTTCAAGGACATTCTTCAATATTTCGATTTCTGCCACATGCCCACCAGCTGGATTATTTTCCTTTGAGGAATATTGTTTAATCGTGCGAAACACATTCACCAGTATTTTAACTGCATGTATTTTGTGTAGTGTGTTGATAGTACATTTATTTACAAAATAAAATCCAAATAACATTTTATTGTATTTCCTTTATAATTGATTCACTATATATGTCTGGAGAAGAAAAAAAATAAAGGTTAAAATCCAAATTTATCCATGTATTTAATTTTTAGCATATTTTACTAAGTTGCTTAGTCATAAAATAATGACAAAACGTTCTATAATTATGTAAAACTGATTATGGAAAATTAAACTTAAAAAAAAACTCTAGATGGGGATATTGATGATCTTTGTTTTGTTGATCTTTGTTTTGCATTACTACTTACACAATTTTCTTTGGGTTGTTTTATTATGCTGCATACTGTAATATAGGTGTGCAAAAACCTGAGTGTAGCGGACAGTCTGTCACCGCTAAATTTTATTCGCTATTTTTCACCTAATATTTTGTCTAAAATTTTTGTAAGAATACTAATAAAATTTAAGCAAAGAAAACTAATAAAATTCAGTTTGTGGGAAGTTGCCCGATGGCCCTTGGATTTTTACACTTCTCGCTGTTGTAATATCATTCTTTACCAAATCCTACTGTGAGTGATCAACTAAAAGAGATAAATCTTGACAACTGAAATTTTGGCAGCACTTTAGAAAATAAAATGTCACAATGGCATTTATGTTGTTTCAGCATTGCAGAAGGACATTCCAGGTAAAGATCCATATCGTTATTAATCACAAAGTCAAATTCATGGATTCATTTTATTTGATACAAGTTTTGTTTATAGAAAAAGACTAGCCTAGTGGGCAAAATCTGCTAGTATGTTATATAATAAAACCTTCCATTGAAAATTATCTAGCTAACAGTGTAAGTTCCACCGAAATCTATTTCCTAGAATCATAAAAAGACTGAACTTTTATTATTGCTTGTTTCTCTTATAAAAAAATTCACCATAATTCTATAAGTAATCAATTCAGAATGTTAGATTATATATTGAAACCATCCATGAAAAATTATCTAACAGTGCAAAATTGTCAAAATCAGTTCAGCCGAACTCGAGTTATAAGCAACTGAACCGAAATTTTCATTGATATTTTATGTGTATACATAAGTTTGGGAAAACAAATTGGCATGTTTCCGTACTGAAGTGATTTTTTTAATGTCACAATTTAAATTATTTTGCAATATGTGTGTGTGGAGGGGGCACGCAGGTGTTTACACTAAAATTTAAAAATCTGACTATTTTCATAATAACTGCTATTTATATGATTTACATTTGAATGTTACAAATTACTCCAAAAAGCTATCAAGCACTTGAAAAATTTCTATTATTGTAAACATTGTTCAAACCTCTTTTTTTGGACTTGAATCAAATTGTTTGGCGACAAAAATAAAATCAAAATCCTTATATATGCCTGATTTAGCCCAATATAATATTGTTGGGATCTTTTGCTACAATTTTTAGTAACTATATTTTGAAATCCTATTCATAATTCACTTCTTAACATTAAGCATAAGTTTCAATTGAATGATAGTCACTTTCATATATTATGGGTTCAGTAAATAGATTGTTTCATCAACTTGATTACTAAATTAATTGAGATCTGAACTAAGTTTCCACCTACCTAAATCTTGTTGCTATAAAACAATTAAATTCAAAGTGAACTCCATAATTATTTTGAAAAAGGGAAAAGAGGAATTAAAGAAGTAACTTAAAGTTACACGACCACATTAGTTAATTTACAAATTAATGAAAACATTCCCATTTTTGCATAATTAAAAATATCATAGAGACAACTTAAAAAGGGTGCAACAAAATTCTCAACCTATTCAGATCTCTAATTCACTGTAAGCTTGTAGTAATGATCCCAACTTTACCACTACTGTTTTGTAGGATGTAAAATACATATCAATGCTTAAGAAAGAACTGCAAGTACTGATTAATTAAATTTTAGAAAGAGAGGATGAAAGACTGAAATCTCTCAGATATTCAGAGAGCTAAGAAAGACAAATTTTTTTAAAATAAACAAAAATATCAATAATAAAACAATCATCCCACAACACAAGTAATGGCATATGACCCTGATAGAATAGTAGCAGTACTTTTATATCCTTTTTTTTTTTTTTTTTTTTTTTTTAATTGCATTGTGAATTACCAACTCATTTTATTTCATTAAGAATCTTCAAAATGCATTAGTATGAGAATTAAATATAAAATTCCTGGGTGTTATTATTATAACTATCAATTCTTGAGAAAAATCAATTAAATATTTTCCATTTTAAATTAGAATTAAGAAAAGAATTTTGTAAAGTGAGCATAAAGTAAGTCCATCTATATCCATTTAAAATTTCTAAGAAGATTAAGAAAACATTTCATTTAAGTATTAGACTTCAAGTACATTATTGGAATGAAAATTACTTCATTTTTAATCTTAGAATAAGCTGAAATTATATCCAGGTAAATTTTAACTGCTAAACAAAACAAGAAAATTTTTTTTATCTGAGTTAAAGTTAATCAAATTTCCTTATTATTTAAATAAAGAGAAAGTAGAGTAAAACTACAAGAAATATACATACACTCTTCACTTTCAAATCTAGTTTATTACATATATAATTAAACCCAATCAATAACATCTTTTTTTTTTATACATATACACACTCAATATTTCTAAAATTGTTTACCCAAATAATGAGGATCTCTTCCTATAAAATATTCATACACACTTTTTTTTGATTCATAGTAAACTATTTACTTATATAAAAGATAAACATAATTTTACAGATCAAGATTAGCATTAAAGTATGCTTACCCTTGGACGACATGGGAGTACTACTATTTTAGCTTAACTCACTCTTTCGAGTTAGTTTATAGTCCTTATGAAGTTAAGACCATTAGTCTGATTAATAGAATTTGTTTGCAAAACAGTCAGCACTACATCTTCCTGCACGACGCCATTGAAGATTTCCACATTATTTTACCGCCCCTCAAGGATTCCTCCGACACTTTATTGGACGATATGAGGAGTTCAAAACACTTCTAGAGTTCTTGTTCAGGAGGCCCTTGCTTTACTAAAGCATCTCCAACTTTTGTAAACCTTGAAATTGGAATCGGCGAAGGTTTCCACTTAAACGACTATTTTCTCACCTTTACTCAAAAATCCCTCTTACCGGAATGGAAGACATGACTGTCCTATCTAGACAACGGGTGTAGCTTTTCAGAGCTTCTTTCACTTCGGCAACCGCTTTTTAAAAATTTGCGGTAAACTCGAGCCCACTGGTGCAGCCATACTCTCTTGCCAGCTAGGGATATCCAAGGCAATCCAGATTTTGAAAAATATCTCTGTACCTGCACAGACGTTGGAAGGGCTTGGATGTTGGAAAAAAAGGAAAAGCGAGGTCTTGACTCTATCCAGTCTGGAGGCCAAGTGCCAAAAAATTCTTATGAATCCTATTCCATACATCTCACATCTCCCCCTCTCCCTAAAAAGGGGGGGGGGCACCCAGCAGCCACTAAAGTCTACATCTTCATCGTAGACCAGACTCTTCTAAAACTAACAAGCTATATCCCAATTCTCAGGAATAAACTTAACTCCGGGGCTCCCTTACTACCAACATGGGCAGCCGTTTCTCCTCGTGCGTACCGGGATGGGCTATCATTGGCTTAAAGTTACTTCTCCCTCTCCTATTACCATATAAGGACATAACAGGGCAACACTAACCATGTGACACAAATCCCCACCCTCTGAAGGGGCCAGGTGTAAGAACTTCTCAGCCTGCGGTTCCCACGGAAAAAGGGAAGAAAACATTTTAGCCTCTTGTTTTATGGCGGTAATAAAAATTTCGTTATCGGGGAGGTCTTTATTCAAAGTAAAACATATATTCAGGGGTATTTTAAAGTTTGCTGCTCTCTTTCTTAAAAGGGTATTGTTAACATTTTCTCAGGCAGTAAAATTACTCTAATAATTTTTTTTTTTTTTTTTTTTTTTTTTTAACAAGGCAAGTTTGCAGCTGGTATATGGGTGATCTTGTTTGAGGTGGACATCAGTCGCTTTTTATTGGGATAGGGGTTTGTCCTCTTTTTTTATTTTTAAGTGTGGGAACATTTCGGGGGATGTTTTTATTACCCACAGAGTTGAAAACAGAATATGGGCAAATAAATGAAAAAGAGAAGAAAAAAAAATAATGTGGGGGCATATGTTTTAATTTAGAAAAAATAGAGAGGGAATTCTAATTTGGAAAAATTTAATTTTAATGAAAGGCAAATGGTATACAGGCCTCAACAATATCTGAAAACACTGAAATAATTCTTAACATACTTAAAAATAGAAAGAAAAAAAGAAATGAGACCTTATTTAAATAAAATTTTATGTAATTTTTTTTTCTTATCCAGGTAGGTAACAAATATAACTCCTCCTCCCCCCCCCCCTTAAAAAAAAGATTAATTGCCAGATATTGTTCCAATGGATCAACATTGAAAATGAATACTTTTTAAAATCTGTAGGAACATACCTCTCATTTTTCAATTTTCTTTTTAAAACTATTATTTCTCATAAAACTGTATTTCTTTGTATTTTAAATAAAATCAGTAATTGCTCTTTTATTTTATTTTAAGTTATTTTTTAATTTCTTATAGGTATATATGTTTAAATTCTTTAACAGAAAGATTCATAATATGCAGTCACATCGCAAAGATAAAAAATGTATGCCAGTGGTAACCTCTTTGTACAAAATAATAGAACTTTTCATCATAATTCTATAAATAATGTACATAGAACAATGTGCTATATATGAAAACCTTCCTTTAAATAATATCTATGTATCAGTGCAAGTTACATCAAAATCCCTTCAATAAAAACAGAGGAGTAAGCAGAATTAACAAATTTTCCATTTGTATTTTATATATATTAGTAGATGAGGGGGTGGGAGATGGAGGGGACATTCTTTAGATAAGTTCTACAGCCAGAAGTTGCAAGGGATGGTAATGATCAGGTAGTTGTGACAGCCAGGTTGTTAAAAAATGGCAACTGATAATTCTTTCATTTCCAAAATGCAGATAAAACAGTTATTTCACTAGTCTTGCAATGTGTGGTGGGATACCATCTTGCATAAAAATTGTACTATCCACACATCTGTGTTTTCGTAGTGCTGGAATGAGCTGGTTGCGCAAAACAGATCCATAATGTGTTCCATAGACTGTACAGCTGACAGGACCAAAAGAGCCAATGATAAATTCTTGTATAAAACTGCACCACACAGTGATTGATGTTTGCATTACGAAGAGGCAATGTTTGCATTTGGAATGGATTCTGATTTTCCCATATTCTGCAATTTTGAGTATTAACAACTTTGAAGATAATAATGGGCTTCGTCTGTCCACAAAATGCTCCATGGTCATGAATTGTACACTTCTATTCAAGCTAGAATTTACAGAGTGAAAGATTCTTATTTTGTCAAGTCAGCAGAAACCAAATCCTGAACATGATTAATTTTGTATAGATAGCATTGTAGGATGTTTCATAAAATATTACAAATCAATCTAACAGACATATCTAAAGTTTGAGAAATGCACACTCTCAAAACATTACTTGACACTTTCTGCAATGCTATAGCTATATCCCCTGCTGGCACTAAAACAATTGCATTCTTCTCTCTGCTAAAATACACTTCAGATGAACTCATCTCTTCTAATTTATCAATCATATTCAGGTCGAATGCAGCCGTTAGACTAGAGCCACTTCCGCTTTTAATGTCTGTAATTTCTTCAATGCAGTTGCTATTGCTGCACATTCACCATTCTTCTAAAAAAGCTTCACTGTTAGTTGTTGTGTGATGATTCAGAGCAAGTTGAACAGCAGCAAGACTTGTGCTTCTACTATGAAAGCAGAAAAAAACTCATTGTTTTGTGCCTGACAAAGGAAGACTCCTATCTTTCAAAAGATCTAGCACATTTAAAATTCTTTGATTGTGTTTTAATATCTTTTAGTTCTTTTTTCACTTTGACAAACAATCTACTGTTTTTAGATTGCTTCTGTTGCAGGTGAAAAAGAAGTGGCCGAAGGCTTGGGAGAGTAGACAGTAATCCAGATATTGACAAAATAGTATTTTAATTACTGTATTATTTCAGAAAGAAATGTTGTCACTTTTTTTTTATTCTATTGTAAAATGCAGGAGTTTATTTTCAAAGATTTACATGTAAAATGTGAGCAAATACAAACCCTGCTTTTAAGTTACTTCTTAATTTATTTTTAATAATAAATTTATGTACATTTGTCTAGTATTTTTTAATCAATTAAAAGTTTTAAATTACTGTTCTTATTATCATTTATTTAGGGAGTGCATGCACATTTTAGACTCAAGGCGATGGGGTAATGAACTGCGCAAAAAGCACTTTGAAAGTGGCGTTCGGATGGGTGTTGGTGCCTTTAATTTGGTATGTTTTTGATGTTATTTTTAGTAATTTCAATTTTTTATTTCTAAAATCATTTTACTTATTTCTTTGTAAAAAAAATTCTTTCAGATGATTTCTCAGTTGCCCACCAAAGTCTTGAAACTTCTTGAATTTATTGGATTTTCTGGTAATCGGGTAAGTTTTGTGTTGATGATTTCTACATAAGCCATGATGTAACTTTCAATTAAATAAATCTATTCCTTTTTTAGTTTTAATTAAAGAAAAGAATTTTGATATTCAGAGTTGTATAATATAGGTACACACGTGCACAGAAAGTTTTATGAACTTTGCAGAAAATTTTAGAAATGAACTAATTTTTATTTTTGTAACTTTTTTAGTACCAAAAATTTTAAATATTCCCTCAAATTTATGTACTAATTATTTACTGTTAATGCAAAGACCTAAAAAAATCGTGAATTTCAACAAAGAATCGCATAAAACATGCATTTCGACAAATAATCGTGTAAAAAAACATGCATTGAAAACAAGAATCGTGTAAAAAAAACGTGCATTGAAACCAAGAATCGTGTAAAAAAACAAACATTTTAACAAAGGACCGTGCTAAAAACATGAATTTTGTCCAAAGACAGCACAAAAAAAAAAAAAAAAAAAAAAAATTTGCAAATTTTGTCTAAAGACTGCGCTAAAAGCGTAAATTCCATCCAAGAATAGCATAAAAAACGCAAATTTCGTTCGAGATTTGTATAAAAAACACAAAAGTCTGTGCATAAATCGCATACAAAAAACGAGAATTTTATGCATGAATCACGTTAAAAAAATGCAAATTTCGAGCATGAATCGCATAAAAAACACATTTGCATCTATGAATCGCTCAAAAAATGCAAATTACGTCCATGAATTGCTCAAAAAATGCAAATTATGTCCATGAATCGCTGAAAAATATGAATTATGTCCATGAATTGCATAAAAAAACACATTATGTGAATAAATTGCTCAAAAAACATGAATTATGTCCATAAATTGCCCAAAAAAAACACAAATTTCATCAACAAATTGCTAAAAAAAATGCTAATTACGTCCATGAATTTCATAAAAATATCGAATAATGTTCATAAGTTGCATAAGATACATGAATAACGTTGATGAATTGCATAAAAAATGCAAATTATGTTCATGAATCTTTCAAAAACCGCAAATTTCATCGACACATCGCTCAAAAAATGCAAATTATGTCCCTGAATCACATAAAAAAGCAAATTACATCCATAAATTGCATAAAAAAAAGTGAATTACATTCATGAATCGCATAAAAATGTGACATACATCCATGAATTGCATAAAAAAGCACTAATTATACCTATGGATTGCTCAAAAAATACGAAGTATACCCATGAATTGTGTAAAAAAAACACTAATTACATCCATAAATTGCATAAAAATGTGAATTACGTTCATAAATTGCATAAAATAGCAAATTATGTCCATAAATAGCTCAAAAAACACATTGTATCCTTAAATCGCACAAAAAAGGCGAATTTCGTCAACAGAAAGCTCAGGAAATGCAAATTACGTTTATGAATTGCATAAAATAGTGAATTACTTCATAAATCACGTAAGAAATGCAAATTACATGCATGATTTGAGTAAAAACACAAATAACATTCATGAATCACTCAAAAAACACAAATTTCGTCGGCAGATCGCTCAAAAAATGCGAATTTCGTCTACCGGTAGCTTAAAACGAAAATTACGTCCATGAATCACAGAAAAAAAGTGAATTACATCCATAAATTGCATAAAAAATGAAAATTACGTTCATGAATTGAATAAAAACTGCAAATTTCATCCATAAATCACACAAAAACATGAATTATACCCATAAATTGTGTAATAAAAGAAAATTTCATAATATAATGCATTATTGTATTAAACGTTAAAGTAATTGTCAGAAATTTTTTTTATCCAATATGTGCACAGAAAGTTTTTGGCTTTATACAAGCCTGTAGATATTTTTATTTACTTTTTTTTATTGTATATGGATGACTTTTGCTGTTTCATATGAAGTTTAATTTTTTTTAACAGCTACATATTTTATTATTACTATTTTAGTTATGAATCGTTTTTTGCGAATACAACATATTACATCATCTATGTCCTTCACCTTCTTAAGAACAAAAAAGTATGCGTAAAAATATTACATTAGATTGTTTAAGAATTTCTGAAAAAATTAAAAATTTTGGTAACAAATTGTAAAGATTTAAATAGCACTAATAAGTCTTAATTATTTTTTTTATTAAAAAAGGGATATATTTTGGGCTGAGAGCAGGGGGGGGGGGAGGAAGAAAGGAACCTGGTTTTATGAATAAGTTGGACCCTGAGGAGCAGAGTTTACAAAAACCTAGTGTCACGTGTAATTAGTATATGTAATTAAGGTTCTATGGATAGTTTAGGATTGAAATGTGTAACATTTGTAGATTTTTTACAGTTGTACTCAAGAGAATTCTGTTACATGATGGTGTACAAGAGAAAAATGGTTTGCTATGTATTTTAGTGATGGTACATTATTTCAAACCTAATGAAATTGATATGCATTACTGAAATGTGTGAAAAAATGCTTATTCTGGAATATGCTGTTTAGCATTTATCATTTATTTACATGGAGACACAAAAGAATTTAATTACAGTATTGTCTAGAAGTAATAATTGCTAGTAGTGCATTTTCAGCTGTCATTTTTTTCGTTGTGCTATGCTTTTTAAATATATTTTTTGCATATTATTCGGTATTTATGTATTCTAGAGATAATATACACAGCATTATATAAAAGAACTAGCTGTTACCTGTGGCGTCGTTCACGTAGTATTAAAAAAAAAAGATAAACGCTTTAATTAAACAAAACATTTCATTAACAATAATTTAAAATATATATAATACATATCTTATACCAGGCTATGCAGTAGTTTTTTTTATAGGGGACTTAAAGAACTCAGTCAAATAAATGGAAAATGTGTTAGATAATATAAACAATCGCGAAAATAAAATTGCAACCACTTATACTATAGAACAACTGTAATGCACCCCCATTGTACAGAAATCATGTTGTAGTACATTTCAGAATTCCATATCAAAGAAAGAAAAATCGTGTGTTAAACCTAGGTAATAAAAAAAATATCCAACATTTCCATAATACATAACTTCGCCGGCCCATTCTTTTCTGCAGCTGTGTATATGATCTATGTGTTTGTAAATATTCTAAATACAATGTTAAAATTTTGCTTAGTTAGAAAAAGTATAATGAAGATTAAAATTCAACTTTATCAATTTCTAATAATAGACAGAAATGTACTTGAATTCTTTTGTACAGTCCTATATATTACGTGCAAATATTTATACGACCACATATTTAGCTTAAATTATTCAAGCAAAAAACCCGATTCAAATTATTGAATTCATATTTCCGGGAATTGCTATTGCAAAGGTGACCATATATCCAGTTTATTGTATAGTCCGATACATGATTTATTTAAATTCTACAAACATCTCTTATACCAAATGTAGCTGAACTTCAGGATGCATTTACATACGATAATTGAAAAAGCTCTTCAGGAATCTTTTCTAATAGACCATACTTTGGATACAATATCTGAGATCTGGACACAGCTCCAAAATCTTTTATGCGTCTCTGTAAATGAACAACAAATGTGATGCAAATCATACTTAACTGCAAGCATATTGTAGTAAATTTCAGTATTTATCATTGTATTGATTATCTCAGTATATTAATTTCATCATGTTTGAAATAGTGCAACGCAATTAAAATACACTGGGAATATTTTTCCCCGTAGACTATTATATTACCAAACATTTTTCTGTGATCTTGTAAATGAATATTAAACCTTTTCACCCCATTTTCTACAGAAATCCTGTTTTTGTGCACTTCAGAAACTGATATCAATTTCAATATTATTAAAATAACCTTAATAAAATAACATTATTAAATACGCTGCAAATGGTTTTTCTTCACAGACCATGATATATTGAAATACTTTTGAGCTCCCTGTACGCACACTATAAGTACTACACTTAACATATTCGATAGTAAGGTGTTCTTGTGAACCTTAAAAATGCATGTAAATTACATTACATTTAAAATTATGTAACATTATCAAAATACACCACAAATGATTTTTTCGCCGTAGACCATAATGTAAAGTCTCCTTTTGAGTGCTCCTGTGATTCAGCTATAATTGCTACCTGGTTCATTTTCAAATGCCGCTCATGCTAAGGCAAATCTCAATAAGGTATGTTATTTTCGTATGAATCCCACTATATTTCCTCAAGTTGAAACACGGACAAACAGACGGCATACCCCAGGCACTCGTCATCCGGTATACAGACAGGTTGAAGTCGTAAACACTTTTAGACCATGTTAGAAAGTGTCAAAAAGGGGGTAGTTTCCGTAAAACAAACAAACAAACCAAAAAAAAAAAAAAAAAAAAATAATAATAATAATTTTTGAAAACTTATACTTTGTTTCAGATATGACGTTACATTGATATTTTTAAAATTCTTAATGGAAAGTATTCCTGTGACGTCACAATTGGTAAAAAGTTGAATTTTATAGCCTCGAACCGAAAGAAAGAAAAAGGTTCATTTTTATTACGGATTAATATCTGGAAAAACTACTAAAATATTCATATTCTTGTAAAGTGTGAAGTTATAATCTTGTGAAGTCTTCTAAGTGTAAAAGAAATTTTATATAATTGTCTGCGTGATATAAGAAGAAAAACTGTATTCCTCTGACATCACAATTGATAAAATCGCGGTTTTTAACCTCGAATCGAAAAACAGAATAGGGTCCATATTTATTTATTTCATTTTGTTTTATCACGTGAAAATCTTTCAGTTGAAAATTAATTACGAAAAAGAATTAATTATTCTGTTTTTTTGGCAACGAAAAAAGAAAGATGATTAAATATTATGGAAAATTTTTCAATTTATTCTTATGAAAAACAGTGAAATGTTGAATTATTAAGAAAAATATTTGAATAAAATAAAAATTAGCTTATGTTCATTTCAGACCAATAATATATCTATGTACATAAATTCAAAGGCATTAATCCATCCGTTTTGAACCCAAGTTCATTCCAATTTTTCGGACACACTTTCACATTTATAATATATATAAGATTAAAGTATATTTTCATTTGTTTACTGAAATTGTTAAAGAGGAATTTCAGCTGTGTTATGAATTTAACTAAATTTTAGTATACTATGTAGCATTTACAGTCAGTGAGTCAAGTATGAGAGGTGGTTGACATCAACAGAAAATGGAAAAATCCCTCCTTCTATTCTGACAAAATTTCATGTAGCATTTGCAGTTGTAATTTGGGAATACATCACATTCTGGCAAAACAGGGTTCGTGATTTTTTTGATTTTTTTAATAAAAATCAAAACAATCGGATTTTTTTGATTTAAATCGGAATTTTTTGATTTAAATCAGATTTTTTTGATTTTTTTTAAAAAATTGCCACACATTATTATTATTTTATGATTTTTTGATTAATTTAAATAATATAAAGTTTACATACATAGACATGCATATTATAAGTATTATCTATTACTAATATTACACAATTTACATAAATGATTCATACTACTTCAAGGTAAAATTTTAGGCTATGAAAAAAATCTTGATTACACAAAATGCATGAAAAACTACAAATCAGATGTCAAAAATTAATTCAACCTTCAATATTTTAATTAAAATAAAAAACATCTGCAACACATAAAAAATTTAAACAAAATTGGAAGTTTTTAACTTTTGTTTTTTTTTTAAGTGTTGACTGAGAAAAATGAGTTTAATTGCTGCCATCAAAATACTTAAGGCCAGAGGACACAAATTGAGATGTATCACTAATCGACTGACTTCTCAGTAGTGTTGGAATTTACACAGAAAAATTTTGAATAGCAATTTTATTTTACTTGTGGAATATTTATCATCTTATAAAACAATAACCTATTTAAACTCACTAATAAGAACTTGGAATCCCTAAATAAAAATTCAGCCAGAGAAGGAATGCTACAGTGTTGCCGTATCTGGATATTTTTTTATTGGGGGATTCCAAATTCTCATCTGTATGTTTAAGAAGTAATTAATCATAAGTTAATCAGTATGTTCAGTGTTTTATAGATTGATTGATATTCCACAAATAAAATAAAAGTAAATTGTTATTCAAAATTTTCTAGTGTGAATTCCAACATAAGTGAGAAGTAAATCAATTAGTGAATACCTCACAATTTGTGTCCTCTGGCCTTGAGCATTTCAATGGCAGTGGTTTAACAATTTTATCTGTTGATTTCTAATTTCTGAAAGTATCAAACCGAAGGCAAAAAACATTTGTTCGATTGAAGCAGATAAATCTATTGCAGTAAAAAGCTGTTGATCATTAATTCTATTTTTAGTATGAGCTCTTTTGATAACTGTAACAAAAATATCTTCCACCATTCTAAAGGGCTGAGATCAATTATATTAAATTAAATAATATAAATAAATCAATTGCTGATTCAGATTTTGCTCAAATCCTTATATAGCAGGCTTCACCAAAATACAGCATATAAAGTCATACAATTTTATTTTACCTCAACTTGCAAAAGTTTTTCTAAATACTAATGAGTAAATATTCAAATATTCAATATATTTCTGCTTAGATTTATTTACCGTTGCAAGATTATTTTATAATTTGATTCAAATGAAATTTGAAAGCATTTTTTTTTTTTTCTAAACTTTACATTTATTTTACTTTTTTACTAAGCTTAAGCTTTATCTTTCTGAAAGTTGTTTGATTATATATGGTATATAAAACTAAATTATATTAAAGCACATTAATATGTTTGTTTCATCTGAAATTTATAAAAAAATAACTTAAAAGAAAAACTGATTTAAATCAATGATTTTAAAAAAAAAATCAGTTGATTTAAATCGTGATTTAAATCATGATTAAAATCAAGCCGATTTAAATCAACGAACCCTGTGGCAAAAAAATTATACAAGTCAAACGAGTTAGATTTGGTAATCCCAAAACTTTCTTCTATCTCATCCATATTAATTTTTGAGAAATATAGCTTAGCAGTGTCGCCAATTAGGTGTTTTAAATAAAATTTAGTCAGCAACAACTTGTGTCAACTTCTTGACATAGGTCAAATATTGTCAACTCGAATCTTTGCATTAGTTTCTGAGATACAGATATTGCAAAATCTTAAATTCTGCATAAAAACATCACCTGTTGGGTGATGTGCACCAAAAACTAATCAAAACCAATTTTTATCTGGTACCAACTGAATCAGTTTAATGAAAATTCATGCATTAATTCTTGAGATACAACTATTGTGGAATTTTGAAAAATGTTGCATATCAGTGCCACCTGTTGAGCAATTTACACCTAAAACTAAACAAGACTAATTTATATCATGGTCTAATTTAATCTGAAATTTGATGAAAATTCGAGTATTAGTTCTTGAAGTAGAGCTGTTGTAATAATCATGAATAATGCAGCACAGCAGTGCTGCCTGTTGAATTCATTGCACCAAAAGGTAATCAGCACCAGAATATATCAAACACTAACAGAATCTAAACTTTTATGAAAATCCATGCATCATTTCTTGAGATAGAGCTATTGTGGAAGTTAGGAATAATGCAGCATAGCAGCACCAACTGTTGAACATTATACAATAAAAACTAACCAACTCTAGCTTATATCAAGGTTTAACTAAATCTAAAGTTTTGTGAAATTCTCTACATTAGTTCTTGAGATAGTGTCCACAAAATTTTTGTTGCATAGACTCAGGTGACAAATTCACAGACAGACATTTTCTAAAATCCATCAAATCATGTTCAGGACTTTCTGAAACATATAAATCTATCGAAAACTGGAAGTTGAAATTTTCTATGAATCCAATACTTCCTTCTTGTAAAGATAGAAGAAAGTAAGAATGGCAATTTTGAGGTTATATCATTAAAAAATATGTATTAGGTCAGTGAAAAGTGTCACACCTCTATTTTGCAATTTAACCATTGAGTTAATTATGTTCATTTTATTTTTGGCTGTATCTATAAAATAATTACTTTGTTTTACATATTTTGTGCATAAGCTACAAATTTATAATGTTGAAGTGTACAAATTACGCCATTGGTGACATCAAATCCACATATAGACATTTCAAGGCTATTTAGATGACTTGCATCAGTGTTAAAATATTCTGGTTAAACTTTTCCTTTTGCTACTTTAATTAATACATAGCTAGTACTCAAGGCTATAGAAGAAAAGTTCTTTGAACACATTTTTGATTTTTATTACTATTATTTTTATGTCAATGAAAGGGATCTAAATATTCTTGTAACAGTCATTTATGGATTGATGTCATGGTAGTGTAATTTGCATATTTCTGTGTTATAAATTTGTAGCTTATACATTTTAGAAATAATTGATTAGTTTATTTTATGCTATAAGTTTATCTCAAATGCTGTATTTTTTAGTTATGTCACTTTTCTTGCCAGCGTTACAGTTTTTATGGCAATAAAATGTTTCATATTCATATGTTAAATTTTATTTATTTGTAAAATATATTTTTTAAGGGATGTTTTAAAAAGTTACATCTGAATAAAGATACTGTTGAGAAAACACAGAAAACAAGTTTGTTTCCCCCTTCTCCTTTCTCCATCATATTCAACTTTTATCAATATGTCCAATCACCAGTCTTCAGTTCAAGATGCAGTCAAATATAGCAGACACAGCATAAGGGGAACAGGGGGTAGGAATTAAAGATGAATTCAGACTTGCTTTTCAGAGCCCAATTCCTATATAAAAAAAAAAAAAAGTACCAAAAAAAAAAAGCATAATTTAAAAATATTGTTCTAAATGTAATGTGTTTTTTTTTTTAATGTACATGTTTCATAAAAGTAACTTAATCCCTAATATATAATCAATTTTATGAAACATACATTCAGTCTTATCAAAAGAGAAGTTTAGTTTCAAATAAAAGTACAGTCGACTCTCGTTAATTCGAACTTGCCGGGACCACAAGAAATGTTCGAATTATCCGAAGTTCGAATTATGAAAGGATGAAATGAAGACATCCTTAATATGGTACTATTACAAAGTAATTAATGTTATAGTGTTTTTTTTTTTAATTTATTTCGTCTCTTATTATTAGAATATGACTTAATATTAAATAAGAATGTATAAATACATAAACTAATTAAAAGATTTGAAACAAGCGCAATGGAAGAAAACTTTGAAGTGTCACTGATGGACAAATAGGTCACTAAGAAAGTGGATATCAAATGAATAGGATTACATGGAATGCATGGGATTACGCATGTACTCGTTCGGAACAATTTTCGCAAAAATCAAAGAAAGAAAGTTATTTAAATGATCTGAAATCTGTAAGAAAGAAAAGAAAAAAGAAAAATTAGAAATATTATTAGTTCGAATTAAACGAAGTCAAGTGAAAATGAGTTCGAATTAATGAAAATTTTTAACGTTATTCTGCTAATGAAAATTTCGGGACTTCATGTTTAGTTCGAATTAAGCGAAGATTCGAATTATCCGATTTCGAATTAACGAAAGTCGACTGTATATATATCTCTAAAAAGATTCTCATGTTTTTCTCCCGCAACAATTATATCTGATGGATGTGGCTTGTATTTCAATTCTCATATCTGAATTGATAACCACTTGAGAACTTGGCTGTATCAAGACTTCAGACACTTCTGAAGTGACTTTGATTATCTCATCACTAATACTGGGCCTCACAAAAGAATTTGAATACTTGTAGCATTTGAAGCATTTTTTGAACTTAATCCTTAAAATTTATTTATTTTCAAGAAAATATTGACATAAAGAATAGTTTTACTGAAAACTCCAAAAGAATTGACAGATTTTTCTGTTTTTTATAACCATTTGAAATTTTGGACATTTTTGAGCATTTTTTTGGACATTAAAATTTTATAAATTTTATGGCTGCTCCAACTCAAGAACTTGAACATTTAATTTCACCAAACTTCATATTTTGAAAGACTTTTTACATAAATTATCGCTGATTGTAGTTGGTATGTACTGCCCAAAAGGTGGCTCTATTATGATGTGTCTTTCATAATAACTTGGCATCCATAGATTGGGTATTCATCACCAGGGATGTAGTAGGGAGGTATATGTCATATACCTACTGGATTTTTTAAAAGAAACACCATATACCTTTTGTTTTTCAAGAAAGCTATAGTATATACACTCCAGGGTCTATCTTCTGGTTGAGCATATGCCCTCTGCTATAGAGCGTATATCCTCTGCATTTTTTACGACAACACCACTGTTATCACGCTTCACACACAGTTAGCCTTTGACATAAATGATGCTGACCTGGCTAACATTTGTTGTATATCATAATAGGTAGCAATTTTTTACTGGGTTTTCTCAATTTTTTAATAGCTGATATTCAACTTGTAAGGAACCTAATTTTAGCAAATTGATATCACATTGAAAAACACAGAAATCACTGGAGATAAATTTATAAATAAGCTAAAAAACTTTGTAAAATCACCATAAAAAGATGGTGATATTACAAAGTTTTTTAGCTTATTTATAAATATTATGGTGATTTTACAAAGTTTTTTAGCTTATTTATAATATCACATTGCCAAATGTTTATTAACAAAACTCCATTTTTTCAGTGTTTTTAATTTTTTCTTTTAAACTTGATACACCATTTCCTATTAATTTGAAGTTGTTTTACAATTTTGCAAGACATTTTGTTACTATCTCTCAAAGTTTTCAAGATAGGCTCAATAACTACCAAATTTATATTTATAAAGTATATTTTAATATTATTTAAACTCTCAACTGTAATGTATTTTGAAATTTTAATTTCTGCAAAATGTCTTCATTGTTGCTTGATTCACCTCCATACTTTATGTTCTTGACAATTTTGGTAGTTCTTTTTCTTCAGCCCAGAATCATTCATCAATCTACAAATTGACTTTTGATATCATTCTTTTTTCCTGAAAATGATTACACATTTGATGTGCAACACATTTTCATACTTTTCAGATTTCAGGACAAGTTTCTTCTTCACATCATTGAATATTATCACTTACTTCTAACAATTATTTACTATTTTGATGCAATACAGATTTTCTCAAAGAGATGCAACATTTTAATTGTTTTTACTTTTAGAGCACTCTAAACCGACTTTTAAAAATTAGTGTAAAAAAAAATCATCAAAAATTTATTTCCTTCTAAATTAAAAAAAAAAAAAAAAAAAAAAAAAAGCGTAAGCTTTTTAAAATAAAATACTGTGTTGGATTTCCTGATAATATTAGAAAAAAACTATATACAGAGTTGGAATATTTTTTCATTGTGTTTTTGACATTTTTCTCCTCTATAATTTTTTTCCAGTTGTTAGAGTTCATATATCATTCACACTTTATCATTCGCTGTTTAATCAACCTGATAATTTGATTGATTAAAACATCTTCGGGGAACAATTTTTTTTTATCAGGTCCATTGACATTATCCTAAAGCATAACAATGGATTGAATCTTAGAAATTTTGCCTCATTATATGCATCACTTTTCTTATTTAAAGGTGACAAAATTTATGGCACTTGTTATTTATGACTCATAAGAACTGAATTATGTACCAGATTAAATGTGATGAATTTTCACTGTACTAGCAATGCAAATCTATAAATAAGACTTCTTGAACTGAATTAGTAAAGTGGTAAGCCTATGAAATCAGATATCTTCACTGATATCTTGCATTGTTAATAAAGTTGTTAAACATTTCCCTAAGTCTTTGACTGAGTCTTTTTTATTATTTTTTTTAGCTTAATATTAATTTTATGCTGTTTTTGTGTACTTTGTGATACAAATTGTAATTAGTGCATTGTTTGAATGCAAACTTTTTATTTCTTAAAAAAATTCCTTTCACTTTATCAAAAAATATTTATAACAATATTCTTATAATGCTGTAAAATGTTTGAAATTTTTGCCTGACTGATGATATTTTATTGTCCCCAGCTCTTTTTTTTTTGTGTATGTTCATGTATTGCAAAATAAGATACTGTGTATTATATTAAGTTTTTTAGTTGCTATTCTGTGAATAAATTAGTAAATAAATTTGTGTATTACAGTAACTTTATATCAATATGGTTTTGAAACTATATTGTTATTTTTATTTTTTTTTTCTTCTCTGTGAAAGTATATTTGTTGTACATGTGTTATTTTAATTAAACATATACATTTTTAGCAATTAGGGCTAAAGGAATTAGATGATGGATATGCTATTAAAGAGAGTTTGAGATCACCTCTTTGTGCTCTAATGCTTGTAACATTCCATACATTAGTAACATTTATTTTTGGTAAGTAGTCTATTTTAAAAATTAGTCTTCAGTTGTATTTACTCTCTGCTGTGCATAAATATCTTGCTTTATGTTTATTTGTAAGTGGTGGACAACAAATTTATACTACGGAATTCTCACTATGCAAACTATACTTGCCAACCCCCAATTCAGATTTTGCAGCAATAAAAATTGGATAATTGAATGATGCTATCACAAATGAATGGTGATTATCTTCTGTAATTGGGTTGCCATACTTTTTCATTTGAATAGGACATTTTTCATTTATCATGACCTTATTTGCCATTATCGCAATAACTGATGGCTATTTTTGGGATTGATTAGTAAGATCGGTACACATTTGAAAACCAGCTTGTATAAAATGATTAGATTAAAAATTTCACTGCCCCTCAGACTTTAACAATATTCTTCCTTTGAGTTCAAGGCTAAAAAAAAACAAAACAAAAAAAAAATCAATCTGTTTGAAAATAACATTTGGGACTATGGTATTAAAAAGCACTGTTTTGAAATTTAACATTTGTGTTTTATGTTTTGAAGCAGTTTTAGTTAGTTTCAAAAAAAGGTATAGATTATGTATGTATATGTTTGGATATTTTTATTTATTTTAATGCAATTTGATGAATATGCTCATGTTATTTTGAAAATGTAATTTTATTTTAATTAATATATATAAGAATGTTTTAATGTATTTGTTGAATTCGTACAAAATAAAATAATTTGTGCATAAATTTTCCTGTATTGATGCTGCATCAAAAAACAAATTTGCCATCTGCCTCTTATACATTGTAATTTCCAATGTGACATCACATGAATAAGATTTAAAAAAAAAAAAATTAACTGTATAGTTTTAATATAATGTAATTTTCATCTTAAATGCATTCTGCATGCAATAATTTAACTATTTTAAAGTTTTTTTCTTTGAAGACTCATGTGTAAATGTATTATTCAATTTAAAAGTGTTTGGGTATATTATTTCAGCTTTTTAAAATACAACCTAATTTTCATCATTAGAAGTGTTTCACATGTAATAATTTAGTTCTTTTAAGCATGTTACATATATTAAATATTTAGGCATTTTACACATGATGTATTTGCCACAATTAAATGTATTTTGTGTGTAATAATTTATTTTATTTTTCTTACTTAAGTGTTTTTAGTTTTAGCTCACATTACCTTTACTTGTACATCTGCTGTGACATCAGTGTTCCATAACTTTTTATTATTTACCCTAAGCTTTTGACATTCCCTTCACACCTTACCAAAACATCCATAAAATCTCTTATTACTTAAAAAGCAAACTCTATTCTTCTATGAAGGAAGTCTTATCAAAGCCTTAAAAATAATTATGATCTTATATTTTATAATTTATTAAAGAGATAAAATTATGATTATCAGAATTATGTTTCATCATAAATCTATAAATTCGATGAGGATACACATCTTCGTTGTCATGACAAAAATGGTTGTATTGTTACTTTTCCAACTTGCCTCAGTTTTAAACAAAAGTGTTATATGGCCTCTAATTTTTTTCTTCACAAAATATTTTGAAGAAACTCTCACATTTATCATTAAATTGATAACATTGACATATTTTATAATTCATTTGAGTAACTTATTATAAATTGGTCAAAATTCTTGAGTGATTTAATTTAATTTATTTATTTATTTTTTCAAAAGGATAATGCATTATACAGGAGCCATTTCATTTTTCTCATCATTATCAATTTCAAATAGTCATTATTCCAACTAAAACACATTTCTCTGTTCGCCCTTTCCTATACCATAAATTGATTGCTATGTGTTACCTTTTTTAAAAATTTTAAATATATATGTCATGATGTATATCTATATTATAAAGGCCAAACGTATCTGTGCATAACGCATATGTCATTTTGCGAATGGCAACACTCTCAAATTTAAAATGAAATTTCGGTATTGCAATTTTTGCTGTTACAAATTTTTAAACTTCTAAATATATCAGATTTTCAATTTTTACACCATTGTGTAGGGGAAAAAATGTATTTTTAAATGAAATTTGTTTGAAAGTTGTATCATAATTTGTTTTAGAAATATTAATTTTTTTTGTAATTTTTAATACCGCTTTTCTAACTGTGGCAACAGGAGTACTCCATTTCTATTAAAAGCAAAGAAAAAAAGGGAAGAAATTGATTACTGTATCTTTATGTTGCCATTTTCTCTTTAAAAGGAAGGGAAAAAATTGAAATTTAAATATCTTGTTATAAAACCCGGTGAATTTTGATTTCATTTACAAAATTTGATTTGCACGTAAAAGTATATCAATAGTTTAATATTTATTTCAGCTAATAGTACTGAGACTTCAAGTTTTGAATCAAAATGATCAAATTAAAATGCCATTTTTTTCTGAAAAGGTGAATACAGATGCAAAATGTGCATTTGTAAATTTTGATGCAATGAAAATGATGCCGGGTTTAGATTTCACCGGAAAAAAAAATCTATAATTGAGTCAAAATTGAATAATTTTTTTAATTTTGGAATACTAGCGTAAGGACCTAAGCTGATAACTTTATCATAAGACATATAGATCTTTATTATTTTTTACTGCTTACATGCACGGTTAAAGTTTAATTTTAACAATTTCTACAATTGAGTTTTATAGAAATAGTATTTTATTAATTTGACGTTAAATATCATTTGTTTAAGAGGAAAATAATCAATATAAAATGCATTTTTTATTGTAACTAATTTTGTAGGTTTATTATAAATTAATGAAACAGTTCCCTTTTAAACATTTTCTTTTGTCGAAATCCGACGGGTTCTACCTTGTTTATTTAGTGTGTAGAAGGCTTGTATTAAAGTTGTAGATCTTTATTAATTATCCAATTACTTTTCTAATGCTGTTTAAGATTTATTAGTTTTATGAAGTTTGTAGTACCTAGTTAAGATATTCCTAATATTTTTTATGTTGAATATGTCCTAAACAACAAGTAATAGGTTGTTGTCTGGTGCAATATGATAAAGTTAAAATTATTTTCAACGTTAGAACACCAGAATATTTGTATTCCAAGCATACCGGTTTCGGTAGCATATAGCATACCTTCCTCAGTGCTAAAGATAGTGGAAATTTGCTCATATATATACACGGAGGATGGGGATCGCTTGTCGCTTGAATCCCCATCCTCTGTGTATATATATGAGCAAATTTCCACTATCTTTAGCACTGAGGAAGGTATGCTATATGCTACCGAAACCGGTATGCTTGGAATACAAATATTCTGGTGTTCTAACGTTGAAAATAATTTTAACTTTGTCCTAAACAGTCATATGCACCTTTTTAAATAATTTCACATACAAAAGTTCCTTCTGTGCACATATATACAGTGAACATAAATGCAAAGTTCATTCAATAAAAAATTTAAATATTTGTTAAAAAAATTGTAAAGTACATTTAAACCAGAAATATTACAAAAAGTTTGTGAATAAGTTAGTAACAAAATTGAAATTGCCCCCTAGAAAATCAAATTGCTTCCCAGTGAGGCTTATGACCCATGTTGGGATCCAATGGTCTATAATGTCTTACTCACATGCTACCAAAAGTCTCATAACTCTTAAAATTTCTCAATTAAAAAAGTAACATTTTTGAAATATTAAGTTGTATTAAATTTTAAGAGTCAAAATCTGTCGAATTTGACCAGTAAAAATATTTAAAAGAACTGATTAGCTGAATTTATAAGAAAATTAACAAAAATGGCTAACTCGACACTTAAAAGAAATATTTTTAACTGATGTATAATTTCAATTTTTCAAATTATTGAAAAATTAAACTTTATTGCTATAGATAATCAGTAACAATAATATGCAATTAATATTATGAAGTTATTAATTGAGGTTTTGATCTTTGATATTATTTAATGGAAAACCAACAAAAAGTGCACTATTGTGACACAATTGGTGTGCCATTAAAAAAAAGTTAAAGGTGTTGTTGCGTTGTGTCGTTAAGTTTGTTAACGTGATCGTTATTTTTAAGATCAAGATAATCTAGATTAATAAAATAAAGTTGGATAATTCTTACTTGAGATACGATGACTGAAGAATGAAGACAGAAGCCGTAAAAAAAGACAGACTTTGAAGAGAACATCCACTTCTTTATTATATTCTTGTCAGGAAAATTAACTTTGGTCACCGACCCTAAGATCTGCGAAAGTGCTTCGGAGAGATTTTAATCCACATGCACTTGAAGGAGCAGCCCATCAGTTAATTTAAAATGAATACGGGAAAACATGTAAGAATTCTATAACAGGCGAAATTATATTACGAGTTGTTCTTGCGATTCGCCGAATGCGCACGGCACGGCCGGCGGCTGCCGTTCCAATCTACATTCCTTTAACTTGTCATCAGACTTAATTCTGCTTTAAAATTAACCGCGTTTAGTATTTAAATGCATTCTATGGGGAGTCAAAAGTAAAAGGACGCTAAGTTTAAATTGATTAGAGAATTAATATTTCGTCACTCTCTTAAAAGGCAAATTAAAAGAAATCATTTTAAAAGGATTATTTCAATTTGTTTTACACGCGCAACGGAACGCCCTTATGTGATGCAATCGGCACAATGAAGAAGCGAGGGCGGATCAAAGCCTACCGTGACGTCATCATAATACATCGCGACGCAGGAGCAAGCGGACAGCGCGCTCCGACAAAACAGCAAAGAGCGTCAAACTCACAATGTGCAATCGTAAAATCAAAAATACAGACTTATATTTAAGGAATTTTCGCTGCTTAAATGAAGAAAGGAATAAAAAGGCTACGATAAACTAAACACTCTGAGATTCATATCACAATTGGAATTTTGTTTTTAGTAAAATCCAGAAATAAAATCTTTTTCACAGTCACAAAATTTGCATACATTCTATTTATATTAACTATTTTACAAATATTTTAAACATACAATAGATTATAATATATATGTATTCCCAATCTTGATGCCTCATTTGGCAGTTACAATTTTGCATGTAAACATTCACACTTTTTACTTGAGGTTCTAATCTGAGTGCCAGCAAAATCCATTAATTAACTCTTTTCTTTTTTAAAGAGAAACTTCTAATGTCAGTTTAATTTTTAAGCAAATGACACAGACAATCAACCTCTTTTTATGATTGAGGTAGAAGTTGTTAGAAACCTAGGATTGTTTCCTTTTCTTTGTGATTGAATCCCTATGCAAATTCTTTTTCTCTATCCTTTTTAAAATTAATAGTCTGGATGTCAAGGCTTTTCTTTTTTTTTTCTTTTAATCAGGAATAGGTGTGGTTGACAAGTTAAAATTATTACCAAATAATATCTACAGCAGCCTTGTTTAAAATTTTCAAGTTTCTAACATGATGCAGTAAAAAGTTATGGCCTTAAAACAATTTTTTAATCCT
The DNA here is from genome assembly GCA_964019185.1 of Maratus speculifer. Taxonomy (NCBI): domain Eukaryota; kingdom Metazoa; phylum Arthropoda; class Arachnida; order Araneae; family Salticidae; genus Maratus; species Maratus speculifer. The sequence continues at coordinate 158,352,114 of OZ025294.1, read as the reverse complement.
AAGTCAAATGAGTTTGTGGTTTTGTAATAAATCAACATAAAATTATAAATTAATGTTTTTTAGATTTTTTTTTCTCTTTTACATGTGTTATAAAACCTTCCTTTGTGCCAAATTTCAAGATTTTGAGCAAACCTAAACTATGAGTTTGTTTGGTTTTGATAGTGAATTTGCATGTTGTTTGTCTGTCAAGACATTTTTCTTTTTTTAATCAAGAAAGGTTGAAAAGTATCAACTTAAAATTAATATCAAATAATAAAATTGATATCCATTGGTTTGTAAAAATATAAAGCTTCTAATTCAATGTAATAAAAAATTATATGTCATTAAAATAATGTTTTGATTCATACAACTCAGTTTCAAAACCTGTAAATTATTTCCCATTTAACTAGATTCTTTAAATTTGGCACAAAGAGAAATCTTTCAGGGGAAACATATATATATATATAAAATATATATATATATATATATATATATATATATATATATATATATATATATATATATATATATATAACTGTATTTATAATTGTAAAAAAAAATAATTTATTTATAACTGTATTTATAATTGTAATTTAGGTGACAATCTTGTCTGATCATCTGTATGTCAGTGCAGTTTTTTCTTTTCTTTTTTTTTTTTTTTTTTTTTTTCAAGGGCGAGCTGGTGGTAAAAAGTTGATATTAATACTAAATAGTAAGATTCACCATCCAATTGCTTTGTAATTTTTTTTTTAAATTCTAATTCAATGAAATAAAAAGTTATGACCTTAAAACAATGTTTTTGAAATTTTCATAATCTGGACTACACTAAATTAATGTATCATTGACAAACATTCCTTATATTTCTCTTTCATGTGTCATTAATAAGTGAAAGTACTATTTGGGGCAATACAGTTATCAACAACGATTTTTCTATCTTTGACATACAATGTGGTGTAATACATTCTTTCTTCAATCACAAACAAATTTATTTAAGGTTTAATTGATAATTAAATAAATTACAGCTGTTCCATGCAACAGTTACAAGAAGCATCTAGATAAACATAAGCAGTTCTTGTTTTAAATATTTATAAAGAAACTAGTTACTTAAACTTTATGGTAATTTGATATAGCACTATGGGACTTTTAGGATGGGAGTCATATTCACACTTGTCCTATTTTTATTGTTCTGTGTGTATAGAAAAATGATAAAATATATTGGCTTTCATTGAAGTTACAGTGCATCACACTCAAATTGCACCTCTTTAATGAAGTATGGCTGATTTTTTCCTACTTTAATCAATTTAAAAAAAAAAGTGATTTGAAAGTTTTTCTTAAATTTTAGAAGTCAAACTTCCCATTTCATTTTGGCAGTCGAGCCCTGTATCTATCTGTGACTAACTTTTGCTGAATATACATGCTTTTATGTACACAGAGTTTCACTTCTGTTCTATGTCACATTTTTTTTTTTTTCTATCTGATGTATTGAAACTTGGAACCTATGTATGTAAAAGACAAGTTATTTAATATTTTACAATAAGAATAGTAATAGATTTGTGTTTTAGAGTTTAAAAAAAAAAAAAAAATACTATTTTATTTAAGATTTTATGTTTTCTTAATATGCTTAAAAATTATGTAGGTTGTGGTGATGGTGATATAGATGCTTCAGAAAAAATAGTTAATGAAATGCTTGAAAGATATCCAGAGGCAAGTATTAAATTGTGAATTTTGATTGTTTTTTAAATTCAGAATTATAATGAGGTATTGTATATATTTTAGTAAAATGTTTAAAGTGATGTTGAATTAAGTAATGTAAATTGAAGCTAAATATCAGATTATAAAAAAATACAATTGCTTTTTACTAAGATAAATTGAATTATTTCAATTGCTAATCATAATTTTCTGTCATTTATATTTTAAATTTTTTTTGTCATAATATATATCAGCTAAACCTTCTGGTTTTTGAGTGCCACTTCTTCTGAATTGAAATTGTATTAACTTTAATATCAAAATTTTGCAGTTAAATAAGCAAAGATTACTTTTCAGAAATAATAGTGTTCTTCAAAAATCAGAAGGTTTGGCAATACTGTGAATATGTATTCTTTTTAAATCATTGCTTTTTTTTTTTTTTTTTTTTTTTTAATATTTTGCAGGCAGCTCTATTCATATTTTTATCAGGTCGCATCAAACAACTGAAAGGAAATATTGATGATGTATGAATAATTTCATTTTTTTTAAGTAATCAAATAGCTCATATAACATAATATAATAAATGCATTTTCATTTTTTAATTTTGCTTATTGCATTATTTCAGGCTATTAAAACATATCACCTCTCTATCAGCGTGCAAGAAGAATGGAAGCAATTTCACTATCTTTGTTATTGGGAACTTCTTTGGTGTAATTGGTATGTTTGTTATTATCTGGTATTCTTGCATGCATGTATACATGACTGATAGTCTGATTATCTTATTTAAACAGTTTTGTGTATATATTCATTAGAGATGGGATGAATATTCGGCCACTATTTGATGTCCGGCTCTTTTGCCGAATACTTATCAGCCGAATATTTAGGCTTGTTGGCTGATTACCTGCAGCCAAATATTGTAAGATATCTTAACAAATAAACTCAGTAGAACTTTTTTTTTTCATTTTTTTTTTAATTTAATCCATTTACGCTTACTTTCTGACATATTTATGAAGTCATTTTTATTTGTAATTGAACAAAATGTACAGTTATTTGGATACTAAAAATTACAGCATTTCTGTATTTCCTATAAAAGTTAAGAATCTTTTAGAAAATGTTGTCCAAATTAGAGTTTAAACTTACCTTGGAGTTTCAACTGTCGGAAAAATGACTTTGTTAGAGAATGTTACGTTGCAACTCAAGATGTATAAACAGTTATTGAAAAAAGAAAAACACTGCTTCATTCTAAAGTGCTTGAATATTCTTAAGTGACTTAAACTCCATGCATTCATAAAAAGGGAGTTATGAATAAGTCAACAGGATTTATTAAAGAATTAAAAAAAATTGTTCAGCTTTTTTTAAGGAACATTTAAAAATGTACGGAATACAAAATAATGCAATGTTATATTTTAAATATTTTTTTTGTAAATAATTACTCTATTCATTGTTATTTTATTTATATGTTTAGAGTTTATTAAGTTGTTTAAGTTCAAGAGAGCATATAATAAAACTTAAATATATTCAAACATTATGCATTTAAACAAGCATTGCATGTACAACATTATTTATTAAACTGTGAAATGTATTCTACATTTATTTTAATTCATCCGTGATTTTAAAATATAACATTAATGAAGCACAGTAATTTTAGAATTGTAGGAATAAAATTAACGATAGAAAAGAGAAATATTATTAACAGTTTAAACACATGTTAACAAAAAAGAACACAGAGCTGCCAACTACTACGTCTACAGCGTAGTTACTCTGCTTTAGCTTCTAAATTACGCATTACGCTACGCGAACTTCAAATTACGCTTTTCCGCTTTTGTTTACTATCAGTGCACTGCAGTTGCGCAATCCTTAAACGCCGCTGCCGGTTACGAAGGAAGCAGGTTTGAAAAGCCTTTTCCTCCTCGATAACGAAATGCAGTCATATCCCCTGAATCGTAACATCTGACGCAAAGTGCGTGCGCATATTAATACGGCGCTGTGATTGGGTTACGTGTGTGAAGATCTTTCCTGTCTCTAGCGGTAGCCGTACTTTTCTTGTGTTTTGATTTTGTATGGGATTGTTCGGGCTAAAGTCAAGCTACGTTTTCAGAAGTTATATTATATGGTATATGACATCATATATTATATGGTATATGACATCATTTTGAATAATTAATCCTGTTCACTTCTTTTATTTCTCTGTCAAAATGAGTGACTGAGATATCGAACAAAGAAAAGTACTTCGGATCAAAAGTTCCGATCCGAGTTGGCTAATGTCCGATTCGGTGAAGTAGCTTTTTTTTGCGTGCTTCAGATAAATCTTGATATGAAGCATTCTGTATTACTTGCGAAAGTACTTTTCACTTTAATCACGGGGAAAATTTTATTGCTCGTGTCATATAAAGTCAAAGAGACATATCAAGAACAAAGAACGAAAACAAAAGTTGAAAAAATGCCGGACAATTTCTTTGTCAAAAGCGACGTGTCGATAAGTATTACCACAGCAGAGATGCTTTTTTCCTTATTTCTTATTGAACATAACGTGCAATTAAGTGCAACTGACCATGCAGGTTATCTCTTTAAAGCGATGTTCCCAGATTCCAAAATCGCCAAGCACAATGCTAGCGCGCGAACCAAAACGACAGCTATTTTAAAATGTATGGCAAATAAAACCTGCTCTGATATAATTACTATTTTAAAAATTATGCCATTTTCACTTTTAACTGGTGGTAGCACTGACCAAAATGCTGTTAAACTAATTTTCATGATGAATACCCATGAAATAAAAGGTAAGTTTTATATTTTGATTTGTAAAATTTCTTCTATTTTAATATGTATGATAGTAATATTTTAAAAAAAGTGTTTTTTATAATATATTTCAAAAAAAATTTTTTTTTTAACCTTTCGGGGTCGAATGCGGTAACACAACTTGACTACACTTGATTTCTTAAAACTACACATTTTCGATGTTCAAACTACACATTTTTACTCGCAGAGGTTGGCAGCCCTGCAAATATATACATCTATGTCATTTCAGTTTTCTCGATTTATTTTTTATTGTATAGCACCTTCTTTCTCTTGTCTTCAATAATTGAAATTCTTCAATGTAAACATCTAAATTTATTTAAAAATCCAATTACTGAATTTTCTAATTTCTATTAAGAGTATGTTTGCTGAAATCTGCAGGCTTTGAAGTCTTATTACATTTAGCTAGTGAAATTAACTATTGAATAAAATATTTTTATGATAAACATTCTTGATAATATATATATATAATTATTTGATTAATTTTTTAATTATTTAATTAATTATTGAATTAATTTTTTAATGATTTGATATATTTTTTTATTCTAGTTTTCACATTTAAATAATTATTTGCATGATTATTGGCTTTAATGTGATTTTAATCTATATTTATATTTACATCTTCCTTCATTCATGCTTTTAATGCTTGTTGAATAAATGAAATATTGTTGAATAGTGTATATGCTGGTTGTCAAAAATTTTGTTAGTATATATATTCTACATTATTCATAACTTTTATTTTGATGCAATTTATAATTTAAGGATTGGATATTTTAGAACAAATACTTATTCTTACAAATTTGTTTATCATTAAGGATACAAACTCTCCACCATAAAATTTACTTGATTAAAGGTTATTTCAGAAAATATCTTACAGAATATATCTCACATTCAGAATTATGGATAAGTGAAAGAATTAGTGTATTGATTTTGAATGTAAGAAAAGGTAAATATATTATTGGATAGTAAGTGAAGTACCTTCTTTATATTTTAATAGAAACAGCTTACCATTCTTACTTACTGCAAGTCAATTTGATATATCTTAGAACAAAAATATAAAATGCAATTTCATAAATTTTTTGTGCTGAAATAAATTTCTCAAATTCAAAATAAAAATAAGTCATTTAAAAAATAAATAAATGAATTCCTGTTTTAGTTAAAATAGTTAGGATTTACTTTCCTGTAGTATCTAGTAATTATGCTATTATAATATAGATGTAATAAAAGATGTTTAATTAGCAGTATGAAGGTGTTTGAAATATTACAAGAACAAGAAATACATTAAGTTATTAAAATGTTTAAAAAGATTAATAATAGAACTTAAATTTGTTTATATTTTTTCCATTTTAAATAATGTATGTGTGTAGTACATTATACATATACATACATATTAAAAATTATTTTCTGTATTCTGAAAAAATGTTAGTATTCAGCCTAAAATTTGGCCGAATATTCGGTTTTTGGGTCTAATCACTATTCGTCCCATCCCTAATATTCATGTATTTAATGTTTTTTTTTTTCTTTTAATTCAGAGAATTTGTGTTGGTGGATTAGTGTGTTCTTCAAAATTTGTCCTCCTATATATATAAATTGCATTAAAAAAATCTGGGTATCCAGAGAAAGAAGAGTAGAGTTCAATCTAAAAAATGGTACAGTAAAAATTGGCAAATATTTTCAATCTAAAAAAGTGTGTAGAAAAGAAATGGAATCATATAATCTGTAAAGTCATGAAATTACCCAAATTTTTGTTAGCTGAAAATGTGGACTGAGTTTTACTGGTCCCTTAAAGTCAGTCATGGTAAAAGAGACTTTTAACACTCCATATCCCAATTATCCATAGCTAGTTTCATAACAATAAGTTACAGGCTAATGAAATAAAGAATGAGAACTTGAGCAGTCTGTTTAATACAAAGCGTGGCCAAAACTTTATTCCAGGGGGGTTTTTAATTAGTACGAGATCAAAGCTCCAAGTAAACTGAAAACTTTAAACATATGCGATTCAACCATATGCTAAATTTTTGTGTTCAGAAATATTTCTTTATATCAAATCCTCAACAACCTGACTATATCAATGTTATACTTTAATTATTACTTCAGCGTTTAAATTCGTTTAGTGTTGTGGAATTTAGCTGATTTGAGATAACATAATTATACATTCTATTAACTACTTTGCCCAGTAATAGTTTGAGTAGATAATAGTATATGATTCTGAATATAAAGCACCAGTAAAGCTCAATCCACATTTTCAGCTAACAAAAATTTGGATGATTTCTTGAGCTTTACAGATTATCTGATTCCATTTTTTTTCTATGCACTTTTTGAGATTGAAAATATTTGCCAATTTTTATTGTAACATTTTTTAGATCAAGCTCTACTTTTCTCTCTGGTTCCACCAGGTGATTTCACAACTTTTTCAGATCCTTTCAAGAACTTAATCAATTAACTTTAAATAACAAATCTAAACTAAGTAATAGTTTAAAATTATTAGTAGACACATGAGTTTGGCAAAATCCTAGAAATAGCACCAAGTTGGCGTCACTTTTGGTGAGTAATTTTGGTCACCAAATTTGACGATATATCACCATGATGATGACAAACTTGATGTTGATGACAGAAAGATCCCCCCCCCCCCCTTCAAGGTAATCCTTTCAACAGCTTTGTGGTATCTATGTAGATTTCATTTGTCCAGTGGTATTTACTCAGATTTTAATTGCTCCATTTTCAAATTGTTACTTTTTTTATGTGTAGGATTTTTTTTTTTTAAATTATCCCTTTGTAATTGAAATATTTGTATTATAGTAACTGTTTTGGCTTTAAAAACATTCAAATAAAGGTGCAATGTGATTTTAGACATATTTAGTTAAAGCTTATATATTTGTTTATGAAAAAGTGCTTTTTATGTGTCGAATGATGTCAGTTTCAAAAATACAAAAATCCATAAGAAGAATCTGAATTTTTATTGACCTAAAAAAAAAAAAAAAAAAAAGTGTTATCATTTTTTTTTTTAAATTATTGTGCAGTTTTTTAATTGGTGGCAACTCGAAAGAAATTATTGCACTAGCAATTTAAAAGAAAAAATTTCTATAATGTTAAATTATGGAAGATACAGTACTATATAAATTTTAAATGGTTGCCATTTCCCATTTCCTTAATATTGGATATTTTTTGACAGGACCTTTTGAAAGGCACATAGCTAAATTAAAAGCTTTCAAACAAGCTATTACACGACGATCAATGTTTCCTGGTTTGTGTTATAATTGATTTGTCCTGTTTTTTGTTTCATGAAGAAAAAAGTAACAAAACAGGGGTTCTGGATCTCCATAATTAATTTATGGATTTGGATGAAATTTGGTAAACTTTGAGGTCTAGAGTAGGACACTTAGTCTTTTCAATTTCGTCGTGATCCGATGATCATGTCTAAAGTGATTAAGAGACAAGCTTTGGACTTTAACTATAAAGATGCATCTGAGCTCTACTAAACAGCACTATCGAACTGTATGATAAACGTAATGATATGGAAATGAACCAGTGAAAATCTGTGTAATACCACGAAACTGCAAGTTGGGGTACCATGGGGGAGGGACCTGATTCTGTCACCAAATATCACAAGTTTGTTGCCAACTTGGCTGTATATCGCCAAATTAGACAACCAAAATTTACTTTATTTTTATCAAGTAAATTTTGGTCAAAATTTGCAATAAATTTGCAATAAATATGGTAAAATTTGCAATGTCAATTTGGCATTATTTCTAGTATTTTGCCAAATTCCCACAGTCTCTCATTGTAATCTAATAAGTTCCTTTTTTTTATTTTAAATTTTTCTTGGCAATAAGAGTTGGTCCTATCAAACTTGAATAGTTGAAATCAAAATTGATAGTATTTTTTACTGAATCTACATAAATTGTCAAAAATTTAACTAACTTTATTTTTGAATAGTAAATTCTTGCTTAAGACTGTCATTTGCTCGAGTAATATATCTACTGATAAGTTCTTTAACAGAGTTTAGTTCAGATACAGTTTTATTAAGAGTAGAATGTGCTCCCTGGTGATGGAATGTGGAACTAACACCTGCTATTTTGTTGAAATTTCAAAATCTAACTAGGCAATTTGTTTTAAACTTTAAGATAGTTTATAACATGTGATAAAAAAAATTATAAAATAGAAAATAGGGATTGCTTAGCAATACCAATCAGTATTACAAAGCAATTACGTGAAGCATTGGTGAGTGTAGCTTGCAAGGAGGCAGAGCCCTCTTTAGTACAATAAATCTAAAGTTTTTCAGTTATCGTTTTGGTATGTTTTATATCTTTTTAACCGACTTCCAAAAAGGAGAGGAGGTTATCAATTCAACGTGTATGTATTTTTTTTTTTTTTTTTTTATGTATGTTCACCGATTATTCCGAAACTATCCAACCAATTAACTTGATTTTGGTGTTAAATGAGAGAGCTTGCTCTCGAATTGGTACCATTTTCGTTTCATAGAAATTAGTTCAGTACTTTTTTAGTAATTAGGCAAAAACTAATAAAATTAGTGATTTCTTGCAAATCAATAGTAATATGGATGTCGAATAGATTTACCGATGCCAGGATGGCCGAGCGGTTTAAGGTGCTTGATTTAAGATTTGGTTTTCGAAAGGCAGCATGGGTTCGAACCCCACTCCTGACATACGTGTATACAATAATCTTTCCCGTATTATAATTTTTAAATATATATTTAAAAAGTTAAATACTAATTATGCTATTAGGAATATTTTGTATTTAACCGTTACCACAGAGTATCAGAGATTTTTTATTAACTCAATACTTTATCAGTGAAAGAGTACTCAAAAAGAGCATAGACTTGCGAAAAGTAACATGACATTGAATAAGTTCTTGGGAGAGAATGAAGTCCGGACAGCCGAGCAGTCTAAGGCACCAGATTTAATCTCTGGTTTTGAAAGAGAGAGTCGGTTCAAACCTCACTCCTGACATATGTGTACAGTATACAAAAAATTTTTCCGTGTTATATATATTTTTTAAGTAACTTCAAAAAAGGAGAGGATGTTATCATTTCAGCGCGAATGTATTTTTTTTTAAATCTATGTTCACCGATTACTCCAAAACTATCCAACCGATTAATTTGTTTTTTGTGTTAAATGAAACAGGCTACTCTTCCATTGGTGCTTCTTCCATTTCATTGAAATTGGTTCAGTACTTTTTTAGTAATTAAATAAAAACTAATAAAATTAGTGATTTCTCGCAAACTAAAAGTAACATGGACGATGACTAAACTCGCCGAATGGAGTGCAGTCAGGTGGCTGAGCGGTGTAAGACAGCAGATTTGATTTCTGGTTCTTGAAAGAGATTGTAGGTTCGAACCCCACTCCTGACATATGTGTATGGTTTACAGTGATTTTTCCCGTATTATAATTTTTATTAACTGACTTCAAAAAATCGTTAACTTTTAACTAAAAAGAGAAAAATAAACTTTTAACTAAAAAGAGAAAAATAAACTTTTCTACCAAAAATTGAACCGACTTCAAAAGCTACTGCAAAGTGAAAAATAATTTTTTTACAGAATAGTATTAAGAAATTAAATTAAGAGCGTAGTATTTATCATGCGTATTATTATATTTATGTAGATTAATTTGATTTTTTGAAGTCCTTGCCAGCCAAGCCAAGTTCAAAATTAAAATTAATTATCCAATGCAAATCGTAAAAGAATAAAGTTAAATTTTTAACTAAATATTAAATCATAAAAAAACTCGTAGATACTTGGATGCGTGTCTATTGGAAAATTACATGTAACTTGGCTTGGCTGGCACCGACTTCAAAAAATCAAATTAATCTACATAAATATAATAATACGCATGATAAATACTACACTCTAAATTTAATTTCTTAATACTATTCTGTAAAAAAATTATGTTTCACTTTGCAGTAACTTTTGAAGTCAGTTCAATTTTTGGTAGAAAAGTTTTATTATTATTACTATTTCAAGTATATTTTACTCATTTATTTTACTCCTTATCCTCCTAAAAAAGTAATGCTTCTCGCACCGTATTAACTTTATCTGTAGATTGGAGAGCATTTTCATGATTTATCTTCATATTCACATTTTCAGATGCAAAAAAAAGCAATTTTATTGCACAAAATAAACCACATAATTTCGATTTTTGCATTAAATTAAAGATACTTCTGTTTATTAGTAAATTCTTGATAAACTTGACTAAAAATTTTCAAGGTTGAAAATGTCTGTTCTACAGGGTTTTTTGCCAAGAGTTTAAATACATTAACTCTGTTTTATACATTTATAAAAATAATAAATTTTACTTTATAATAAAGTTCTAAAAGTGGCTTTCTTATGCATGCACTGTTGTTGTATAAATATTTTTTTCAGGCATTTATAAATGAAACAATGCTATAAGAGAAACTAGTTTGTTTAAAAATATCTTTTCGCAATGTCAAAAGATAAAGTTTCGCAACAATTATGTTAGTCTTGAAAATGTGCCATAACCTGTGTGATTTATGAACTTTCTTCTAAATTTATACTGTATGTAGCTTAATAAGTCAAACAGGATTTTTTTTTTTTTCCCTAAAGTTTTTGTGTTTATCAAATTTAGCACAATTAGTTTTAAAAGTAGAATGATTTATTTATAGTAAAATGTTTTTTCTTTTGTTTATAGTTTTAAGTGTGATTGGAAAGAAGCTTCCAAGTGTTCTGATATATTGCGATTAGAATGCAAATGGTCCCCTGCTGTTTATGCATATGTTCATGCTTCAATATTATACATGATGATGGAAGATGGGCATCCTGAATTGAAAGATACTATAATGGATCTGATGGAGTAAGAACTAATTTATTTTTATTGTATAGTTTTGAAATCATACTAATTTTATTTTCTTACATCCATAATCTGTTTCAATAATTTTTATTGGGTCCAAATATAAATGATTTATAATAATAAATTTATGCTGTTTCTTTATAAATATTCAATTAAAACCAAAAATATTTTGATTTTGTTATTGTGGAATGCTTTTTCATTGATTTAGTTAAAATTTATTTGTTGTGGAATGTATTCAATATGTTTTTAAGAAGCTTTCTAATAGTTTATAAAATTTTAATGTTATATATTTAAAATTTCTATATACATTACGTAAATTTTTTGTTAATTTTTTTTAGTTAAACATTATGCTTATAAATTTGAGCTTACTATATGTAATTTTAGATTTTGTTATTTTGAAAGAATACTATAATTTTACCTGGATTTTTTTTATATGTCTAATGTTTTATATTTGTTGTTAATAATATGTTGTTAATTCAGAAATTAGGCTGTCTGGAAAGACTTTATAAAGAGCCTAGATAACGTTAGGTTAATTTCAATATGACATTTTATTTCTCAATTAGCCTGATATTTTTTAGGCTTATTGCAATCATTCTATCCAGTTGTAAGTTAATTAGTTAATAACAAAATATTTTTTCAAGAATTGTGTTGTACCCAATTCAAACCTGAAAATTCCATTTAAAATAAAACCAAATCTAACCAAAAAAGAAAAAAATCCATTAAATTGTAACCCAGTCCGAACACAGCAAAATACTTATAGATAATTTTTGATTATACGAATTAAATATTTCCAACTGAGCAAAAAAATTGTCCAGGTCAGGAATCGAACCCAGATACTTGGCTTACAAGGCCAATGCTTTACAGTTTAAGCTAACTGGGTACGACAACCGGTGAGCATTTTTCGCTCAGATAACCTTGTAGGCCATAACATCTGGTCTGTCATTTAGAGAGCTCAGCAGAATTGATTGCAGGTAAAGGAATTCCATAGAAGGATGAGTATGTAGATAAATTGCATTTTTGACACAGTCAAACTGATTGGTAAAGTTATCATACAAATTAAATATTTCCATATTTCCAAAATGCTCACTGGTTGTTGTGCTCAGTTAGCTTAAACGGTAAAGCATTGGCCTTGTCAAGCCAAGTAAGCCAAGTATTTGGGTTAGATTCTCAGCCTAGGCAATTTTTCACTCAGTTGGAAATATTTAATTTGTATGATAACTTTACCAATCAGTTTGATTTTGTTAAAAATGCAATTTATCTACATACCCATCATTCTAAGGAGTTCCTTTACCTGCAGTCAATTCTGTTGAACTGTCTAAATGACAGACCAGATGTTATGGCCTACAAGGTTATTTGAGCAAAAAATGTTCACTGATTGTCATGCCATGTTAGCTTAAATGCTAAAGCATTGGCCTTGTAAGCCAAGTGTCTGTGTTCGATTCCCGGCCTGGGCAATTTTTCGCTCAGTTGGAAGTAGCTAATCCGTATCATAACTTTACCAATCAGTTTGATAGTGTTAAAAATGCAATTTTTGATTAATAAAAAATTTTATTTTTTAATTTTAACAAACCACTAAGCAGATTTAATAAAACGTTTCTCTGTTGTGTTGTAAATGGAAATCATGTTTCACAATGCCTTAGGCAGAGGAAAAGGGAGGAGCATGGCCAGAGTTTTCGCTGGCTTTTGACCAATATTAACTATTTGGCGAATGAAAAATAAAAAACAATAGCCAAATGCATAATAGCATAATAGATTCTGCATGAAACACTGAAAAATCTATCTTTAATCTCTCATTGTGTCCAGTTTTATCAAAATATTCTGAAATGTTTTAATTTTTTGTATTGGTTATAAAACAGAAGTTCAACTATCTGCTACAGAAAATCTTAAAAATAAGTACATTCCTAAGGATTCCTAAATATGTAATTGGTGCAGACATTCTTTTAGCAATATAAATAAAAAATGAAAACCGCTATCTTTGATTGATAGATTTTAAAATATACACAAAAAATACTACGAGATTTCCACTCTTAACCAATAATAAAAAAAAAAATAAATAAAATAAAAAATTAATCAACTAATGATACTTTACATAGCTAATTTTGACACAGCATTCCAAATTTTTTCTCTATTTGTCATTTGATGTGAGTAATTTTGTTTGTATTTTTAGCGGTGCAATGTCTGCTCATAGATAGTGATTAACTGGCAATCGAGAAATATTTATCACATAATTCTTTCTGTGTCTAAACAGAATTGGTGTTGAGTTAGTACACTATATTGCCATTGATTATGGGACACTTGCGATTTTAGACATTTTACTAAATATCTAGAAAAATACATGAGGAATCATCTCGAAACTCTTAGTGTATAAATATAATAGTACACGTCATACATCTCAGTGAAGATTTTTTACTGAAACTCCATAGGGGACCGTCAACAAATTAAAAAAGAATGAATATCTTTTGAAAAACCCTGTCAAAACTAATGTAGCAAAAGCGCTCAAACTCTAGATTATGATTGAATGCCTTATAGTAATACACTCTGTTCATTTTTATGCAAATAGCATGCGGGTGAATTTCACATGAACTGCCAGTTTGATGTCCTGATGTTTAAATCTAAATTTCATATTAATAAATTTATTTTTTGATATTCTAAAATCAGGTAGTAGCACATCTTTTTATGCTTAATTCAATGCATTCATTAGATTTTTTCAGAGTTGTGAAATAGTGATCTTTTTTTTGTACTTTAGTTAGCAAGTAATGGGAATTTACTTGTCCTGAATAAAAAACTCTCAAAATTTCAATCTTTTTTTTATGCTTCCAAACATTTTAAAATTTTTATATATAGATTAAAAGTAAAATATTCTGTGTTAATTAAACAAATAGATAGTTTATGTATTTAAAGTTAGTATCTAAGAGTTAAAAATTTAAATGTATTTTGTGTCCGCATATGCAGAACATGAGTGTTACTTTAGGGAAGTTAATATTATTTGTTTTCAAAATATTTGTATATTGCAGTTGGCAACGGTAGTGAGAAAACGATGTTGTTTCTTCTTTACAGTGCGCTTATTTAGAATGCGATAATTTTGTTCTATAATTGCTATTTATCAGAATGTTCATTTCAACATGGTGAGTATTTTTATTTTCTTACAAGAGTGTTACCCATTTATTTATTATTATTTTTTAACGTGTAAAAATGTTAAGTTCGGGAATGCTGTATTTTTTGTTCAGGAATCAATAGGCCCAACTAAAATTTCAATAAAACAGTTAGAATTTATTTTAGTGAAGAATTCCTTAATAAATGTCATGAGTGTTACCGTACATGAGTGTTACCTTACATGAGTGTTACTTGGAAAAAGTAACACTCATGAGAAAAGAAGTTAAGTAATTCTAAAACTATAAATCACGTGTAAGATTTAAGTTATGATTATAATAGATTCATGATTCAGGGATATATTTTGTCATATTATACATATTTATAATTGTTTAAAAATTGTAACAGGATTTTCATGTCTGCACATGTGTTTCGTAAGTGCTATTTAAGATTCAAATTTTAATTCTTAATAAATAATTTTCAAAGGACTATCTATTTTACACAAATCATAGTTTAAACTTTTTAAAATCTTTTTTTATATATATTGTTACAAAAAATCTGTTTGCTGCAAGATGAGTCTTACCGCTTGTCATGAGTGTTACCACTTTTCATGAACGTTACTGTAACTAAGAATCAGAATTTTATTAATGCATTTGTTACTTCACTTAAATTAATTGTTTTGTCTATTAGAACTTTCTAATTCTTTATTATAACTGCAATGAAAATAATTAATTTTTAATTAAATTTGTTTTTAATCAGACGTTATACCCTTTATTTAAGAAGCAAAGTAACACTCATGGCATAAACAACTATTAAAATGCTTTAAATTTATGAAATAAATAAATACTAATACATTTTTGGTTTATTAATATGTATGTAAGAACCTTAAGCAATTTTTTAATTAATTATTGATACAAAAAAAATCAGAATGTTTTATAGAGGTCACACTTATGAGAAAAATAGTGACTGGGCAAGACATTTCTTGAAATTTCTGAAATATAAATAAAAAAACTCGCAAATAATCTACTGCTTAGAATGTTGTAAACTATAAGCAACTCATACCTGAGTAAATTTTTATATTTAAACCAAATTATTTTTTCAAAATTTGTTTCACCTAATACGGCAATACATTTGAAAACCACCCATGCACACTCGCAGAGTAATTAAGGTTTTTATAAAAATGGTCCCTAATTTTTCCAAGTTTCTTCATTATAATTTTCAGAGTTCTTAATATAAAATAATATTTTTTTCAGAAAATATGACAAACAACATTGCACACAGAACCCTGTAATCAGAATTAAAAAATAGTAAAAATTGTATGAAAAATGAGTAGGTTTACTATATAATTTTTTACTGTGCATGCGTCAAACATATCAAAATTTCATTTGCATATTATGTTAGCTAAATGTATAGAGCAACTTTTGTAAAAGTCTCAAAATCATAGCTTGAAAATTCTGAAAGTAATCGTCTATAGAAAAAGGATAAAATCCGTTGTTTCCAAAATGAAGCAAAAAAATGAGGGATTTTATCCAAATGCAGTAGTACATCCCATATTGTGTATTCTATATTGACACTAATCAATGAATATATGGATACAATCCCTCTTGTTTTTGCTTCATTTTGAGAATAATGGATTTTCGACTTATTCAATTGATGATTATTGTCAGAATTTTCAAGTTATGATTTTGTGACTTTCACAAAAGTTGCTCTATACATTTAGCTAACATAATCTGCAAATGAAATTTTGATATCGTTGACGCATGCGCAGTAAAAAATTATTTAGTAAACCAACTCATTTTTTATACAATTTTCATTATTTTTTAATTCTGATTACAGGGTACTGTGTGCAATGTTGTTTGTCATATTTTCTGAAAAAAATAACATTTTATAAGAACTCTGAAAATTATAAGGAAAAAACTTGGAAAAATTTGGGATCATTTTTATAAAAACCTTAATTACTCTGCGAGTATGCATGCTATTTGCATAAAAATGAACAAGGCTTATTACAATAAGGCATTCAATCACAATCTAGAGTTTGAGCGCTTTTGCTACATTAGTTTTGACAGGGTTATTCAAAAGATATTCATTCTTTTTTAATTTGTTGATGGTCCCCTTTGGAGTTTCGGGAAAAAATCTTCACGGAGATGTATGACTTATACTATTATATTTATACACTAAGAGTTTCGAGATGATTCCTCATGTATTTTTCTAGATATTTAGTAAAATGTCTAAAATCGCAAGTGTCCCATAATCAATGGCAATATAGTGTATCCTTTTAAATAAATCAATGTAAATGACACAGTGCGATTGAATATGTCAAATAAAATTGTTTAGCAAAGCGGATAACAATCTTGGCTATATTGGCACACATATGCACACAAAGAGTAGAAATTGAGCACTCTTAATTTGGCGTGTCTGATTGTTCTTTTACTCGCCAAATGGAGCATTTTGTCACGATTTGCCACGACGAGCAGCAGTGAGAACTTTGGGCATGACACTGATCCTGAGTGCCCATACTTTTGAAATATGTTGAAAAGTTTCAATGGGCTTGTGTATATACTTTCATTTAAAAGAAATAAATTATTAGATTAAAAGCTATATAGATGCCCCTCTTCCAAAAGTAAATTCTGGCTGCTGTGCCTGTTTGACAATAAGTTAATATTGCTTAAGGCAATCTCTAATAATAAAAATATTTTTTTCATCAAAATATTTCTGTTTCAAGATCAAATCGCTGTTATTGCCAAGACATGGGACACTATGACATAACCCACAGATTTAAGCAGCCCAAACATTTTTTGGTGTTTCAAACGAATTTTGTAATAAAAATATAATGAAAAATGTTATAAAAAATTAAAAATCAGTAAAGTATACAAAAGTGTTTCAGAATCTATATTTGTAGAACAACATATTACACCAACCACATAATGTCATAAAATTTATTTTGTTGTCTGATCCTTTTCATCTTGAGGTCGGAATAGTTTCTTGTGAGAAATATCAGATTTTTTTAATGTTGGTTGTTTTCAATTTTAAAGTGCTACTTTTCACCATTTTGTGTACTTTTGGTAAAATATAACCAAACATTACTTTTAGGAGTGATATTGGTACTTCTATTAACGTATTTGTACAGTAGCCCCCCCCCCCCCCCAAAAAAAAAAAAAAAAAAAAAAGTCATTATACAAAGAGCCATGTTACACATTCATGGGAAAAAATATAACAATCCACTTACTAGATAAGTTACAGTCAAATTAAGACAAATCACGAAACATACTAAAGAAACTTTGGTACCTTTGTGAACAGCAATACCATTTAAGATAGGGGTGCACAATAGAGATGAGTTCGGGCTCGTTTTTTGGGGCCCGAGCCCAACGATTTTAAATCCGAGCCCGCCCGAGCCAGAAAAATTTTTTGTCACCAGAGCCCGAGCCTGATACCAAAAATATACAAAATAAAATTGTATTGTATTTAAAAATTGTTTCAAAAGTAATATCTCATTTTTAAAAACTTCTTACATAGATATATGATTTTTAAATAAAAATTTAAATTCATTCTTATCAAAATTCGTATAAAATAAAAATATACTTCATATGTAAAAGTATTCTCATATTCTTTCCTCCTTTAACAAGTAAATTTGATGGAAACGTTTTTGTTTAATGAATAAATGCATGAAATTTGCAGAAATTACTATTTGTAAGCTAGCAAATCGAACAACGTTTTTCAATTTTCTGTAAAAAGTGTACATATTTCATTATAGTGGATTCTTTTCTCATAACAATCTTCCATGATTGACAGATATCTGAAAATCAAGGTAAATTAAAAAAAGTGACATTGTTATTTTAAAGGTCCCATGTTTTTACAGAAAAAGAGGAAATGCTGATCGATTGCTTTCTGTTGGAATAACATGGTAATAAAATTTACTTACAGAGAAAAGTGACTTCGAGAAAGAAAAGTGTCCTCAGCATTAGCAGAATTCATATTCATGATGACAAATGCATATAATAATCACTAAAGTTATTTTCATCAAAAAACGACTATGTTTCATGCACAATAGAGTATTAAATAAATTTGAAAACCTCCAGCTAATTCTTGTCTACCAAAAACCGAAGAAAATATCTTTGTGTTATGTAACTAAATAAAAAATAAATAAACGATCCCATTAAAAATTATGTTCTATAAACGAAAAGCCAACAAAGATTAAATTTATTGTTATGTTTGTTATGATTGGCCACATATAAATAGATTATTGGAGGAAGTTCCACAGACATAAATCTGTAATTATCTCAAGTTTTCATTTGAAATTGCAATGAAATACTAAAATAAATAAACAAGCATTCAGTTCTCCCTTCATTTTGATAAAAAAGAAATAAAATGACTTGAAAAGGAATAAGTAAGCAATTTTAAGTGGAAAAAGTTATTTTAATCCTTTCTACACATGAGTAAATAAAATTTTTTTGCTTTAGAAAAAATGAGCCCGGGCCCGCCTGAGCCCGAAGTCTAAAATAAAAATAGAGCCCGAGCCCGTGTCATCTCTAGTGCACAACCCTTTTTAAGAGAAGGGCAACTTACGAGTATGTTTGGGTGATCAAGGGCCATCAATAACATGAAGATAATTCCATTTTGATTAGGTAATCAGTGGCCTATAATGAGAGAAAAAATATAGTGTTGGGGGGGGGGGGGGGGGGTAGGGGGCATATTTTAAAGTCTTTAATTTGATATGTTTCCCTTTTAAGTTTGTCCATTTTTCAAATTTTGAAAAAGAAAAAAAAATTGTTTCTCTTGGCTTTCAATAGTTTTTGACACAAGGGACATAGGTAGGGATGCATAGAAATGCCAAATTTCATGGCATCAAGGTGTAAAAGTTACTTTAATGTACTTTTTTGCAAATTATTTTTTTCTATTTTTTTGTTGAATGAAAGAAAATTTTAATTTTTTTACATTCTTATTTTCTAATTCTTTTTAAAATGATGTCAGTGAATTTTTTTTTTCATATCTTGTACTAATAATTTACATTGTAGGTTTTAATTTCCTTATAGAAGTTATATTATCTATTTAAATATACAAAAGTCTGATATTAAAAGTATTTTGTATATAAAAATTTACCAGCATAGTTCATATATATATTTTTTCTTTAAGGAACAATATAAATATCTTTATAGGAAAGTTCCTAGTCTCAAACAGCGTTTAGCTGGAAAATCTATCCCTATGGAAAAGTATGTTGTTCGAAAAGCAAACAAATTTATTTCCCAAGGAGGCCGGCTTATTGTTCCCGCCTTAGTAAGTAGATGCAAAATTAATTAAAATTATTTTTATTTTTTTTTTTTTGTATAATGCTTTTTTTTTTAAATATTGGATATAAATTTAAATGTATATAACTTTTGAGTGTAATTTATATTTCAAGCACTTAAGTTTTATTTGTAAGATGCATTATGGTCTTATTTATGCGCTAAGTACAAACTATTATGGGATTTTGAAATTTATATTTTTTGTTTCTAAGCAAGGAATATTGATTATATGTTATCTGATAAAGTATAGTTTTTGACATTTTATTCATAAAATCTGCCACAACTTTGTAAAAAAAATATATTGTATTGACTTGCAGATGATGTCATTTGATCCAGAATTAAAAAATACACGAAACAATATCCACTTAACATACTTTTAAAAAAATTAATCCCCCCCCCCCCCCCAAGTATTGGTACTGAGTTAAAAATCCTCTCCTCTTTGCCACCTCCAAAAAAAAAAAAAAAAAAAAAAAAAAAAAAGCAATTTTATATTGGAGAGACTCATGGAAAACATACATAGTATTGGGTAAGTCTTGCAATTGTTTTGAAAAAAATAAATAAATAAAAGGATGGATTTACATGTTTTAAATACTGAAGATTCCGAAAAACATGTTTTTAGGGGAAAAAAAATTCCCGTCTGTGTGTCTGTCTGTAAACATTCTATCTCCTGAACAAATTGAGGTAGAGATTTCAAATTTTATATATACTTAGTATTAGAATGGAACAAAACCTATTTAATATCAGTATAATATCCTCGAATATCCGGAACTATTTTTTTCGGACTCAAATACTTTCTGATGAAAGGTATGTAAAAATTTTCACATTTTTTTATTTTAAGGGGTGGATGTAAAATGCAATAAAATAACACAAATTTTGCATAAAAATCAAAATTGATCTGATTATTTGTTTCCAAGATATTTGTAATCCTGTTTTCTCCATTCTTCGATTTTTCATGACCCTGTATTTCATTCAAATTTCAATTCAAAGATATGTTTTAATTGGAAATGAGATGCTTAATCTGACATAGTAAACAGCTAGTTAATGTGATTAATTCTTTTGGAGTTATAAAGATGTTTCTTTTACGCAATTCAGTGCTACTTGATTAGTTTGGCGTTTTATATAATCTGTTGAAATTGGTTCATCAGCAATTCATTAATAGAATATTACTATGTATATTAAAAATATTTAAATATACATTTAAACTTTGTTCTGTAATTACAATGCATTTTATAAATCATTTACACATATTTTATTTTCATATATTATGTTATGAATACCATGGGTAAGTATTATGGTGGCCCCCAACGGCTAGTTTTATTTTGATGCCACAATGACCAAGGAAGTGAGGGAACAAAAGACATTCTAAAAATGAGTTTTTTATATTACTGAAGATGCTAGAAACTTAAAATTTTGCATGGTAGTTATAAGATATAAATGCATTTTATGAATAGTTTTTAAAAAAATCTAAATTTAAAAGTGGTGAAAATGCCCAGAAAACACTCTTAAAATTCTCTAAATTATTATTTTTATGCAATCTCTGGAAATACCAAACTGATTTCCAAAGTAATGGTAGTTAATTGATTGCGACAGTTCTTGCTCCAAAATACGTTATATTTTATGTCGATGACACTACCATCTGGGGGTTGCAAAAGAAAAAATCTCTGAATTGTAATTCTAAAGAGGCTAACAACTTGAGATTTGACATGGTAGTTACTTATAAGATGTAAACCCTATTTAAGAACAGTAAAAAAAACCTCAAAATTTAAAAGCAGTTATAATGCACAAAAAGTATTCTAAAAAGTTCAAAATTATGATTTCTAGACAATTGTTTAAGAATAGAAATTTGAAATGTGACTTGGTACTTATTTATAAGATACATATGCTCTTTAAAAACAGTTCCTAAAAAAATTTTTAATTTAAAATGGTGAAATGAGTGAAAAGAGTTCTAAAATTGTTCTAAATTAAGGATTTTATGAAATCTCAAAAAATACTCATACTCTCAAAAATACTCTCAAAATGATCTTAGAAACTTTTTAAAAAATATTGTATGCAAATTGATGGTGACAATCATTGCACTAATATAATTTACATTTTATGTCAGTATCACTACCATCAGAGGGTTACAGGAGCAAAATACATTCTAAGTTATCTTTATGATCCTGAAAAATCATGAAAAGTTAATTTTAGCATGGTTGTTACTCATGATATACAATTGCTTTTAACAACAATTGAAAAAGTTCAAAATTTAAAAGGTATGAAAATGTGTTCTAAAAATGTTCTAAATTTTATTTTCCATTCAATTGTTGAAGATAAAATTTGAAATTTGGCATGGTAGACACATAAAATATAAATGATCTCTAAGACAGACAGTAAAAATTGTGAAATTCAAAACAGGAAATAGCAAAAAGGGTTATAAAAACTTTCTAAATTACAAGTTCCATGGAATCAAAGAAAGTATCAGTTCTATGGAATCTAAGAAAGTATCAGGCCAATTTCAAAAGTAATCAGGGATGTAGTGGAGGGTATACGGTGTATACCCTTTGAATTTTTTTAAGGAATACCATATACTCTGTTTCTAAAAAAAAAAACTATAGTATATACATTCTAGGGTATACCCTCTGTTTTGAGCATATACCTTCTATTTAGAGTGTATGCTCTGTTTTTTTTTTTTTTTAATGACTACATCATTAAAAAGTAATGGTGGAAAATTGATGGTTACAATTTCTGTCATATCATTCTCTTTAGTGTAGGCTATATTTTATGTCAGTAGTACTACCAAAAGAGCTGTATAGGAGTGAAAAGCATTCTAAAATTGTAATTTTTGTAATATTGAAAGGGCTAGAAACTTGAAATTTCCATGATACTGACTTATAAAATGTGTATGCTGTTTAAGAAATGTTTATAAAAAATTCTAAATTTTGAAATATGGAATGAGCGAAAAGCATTCTAAATATTTTCTAAATTGTAATTTTTTTTTTTTTTTTTTTTTGGGAATTAACAAAAATTGAAACTTTTATAATTTTATATGGTAATTAATTATATGATATAAATGTTCACCAAGTACAGTTTTAAAAAATCGAAATTTAAAAGGAAAAAATAAGCAAAAAGCATCCCTGTGAATGCTAGTAGAATGATTTTTTCATTTAATTCCAAGTTAGCTGTTATATATATATATATATATTTTAAGATTCAGAATACCTTAAGTGGTTTGATTAATTTAAATATAAGCAAATTTTATATATATTTATTTATCTTCCAAATAAATTATAGTAATCATATTATTATTTTTTTCTTTAAAGTTTGAGTAGTGAAGAAAAAACATTTACATCATAAAGGTAACAAAGTATTGATCACCTTAGGGAAAAAAATGTCTAGTGCCACCCCTGAATAAAAAAAAAATAAGCTTTATGAAGTTGGTACTTTTGATCTTGGTTATTTTTTTCAAACAACTACTTCCATCTGTATGTCAAGCCTGATACTTCTTGGGCATTACTCTGGTACTTCTGCTGTGCTGTGTCAAATGTTTGAAAATGACTTTAAACTACATGCTATAGACAAAGACATATGGAAGTCTTTTGATTTTTTTAAAAGAAACTTTTATGTTTTTATGGTATTTATGTTATACAAATAAACACAAATGTTGTACAAAACCTATATGGTCATCTGCTACATTTGAAGCATTTTATTTTACAAGATGATTGCAAATATTAGTTTTTTATATTAAATTTATCCTTATCCTCTAATTTCTCTCTTGAACAAAATTTTGTGAAAAATTAGTTGTTCAAACATGTTTTTAACATTTTCTGAAATTCTACAAGTTTTTTTCTAGCTATTCAATAAAACATTTAAATTCAAATGTGTTTGGAACTTTTGACCATATAGTATACATCTATTATGTTTTAATATTACTTTTTGTTTAATGGAAGGTATAATTGTTTATAATTTCTTTTGTTATATTTTAAAGGAACTTATGTACATCTGGAACAGTTTTCCTATGATTGCTAAATCTAGAGAGCTCACACAAAATATTTTATGTTATGTCAACAATATTTATTCTAGTCTAGAAGATGCCAAAGGTAATTTAATTTTATTAGCGTCTCCCCTTACCTCTGTTACTTTCATAATAATTAAATACCAATTTGCAGAAATTTTTTTAGCTTAATAATGTACTGTTCTATTGTTTCTTTTGGAGAAGATTTGAAAATCTTGTTGTAAAAAAAATTAAATATTTGAAAAATAAAAAAATAAATAAAGGATGTAATTTGAAAAAAAAATAATAAGCAGCAATTTTTTTGAATTTGATACATATTATTTTGTAGTTTTAAAGCATATTGATAGCTTAAATTTTGACAATTTTAGATTTTTAATTTGCAATAAATTACATTTCAGAATAGTTCACTAAATAAAAATATCAAACAAAACTTGCTCACTTTTATTACAACATTAATAAAAGATTTTTAAAATAAATTTATTTAGCATAATGTTTAGTGTTTTTTTTTTTTTTTTTTTCTTCTTTAAGAAGTAGATGTTGTGTTTATTTATGACACTTGTATTATGCTGCATCGTTGAATAAAATTTCCAGTAATTTTAGCTAACTTAGTCGGTGGCTACATACCATGAATGATATATAGTTGTCTGTCTTTCTTTCTTTTTTATTCACATGTAAATATAATTTTTTTGACTTAATTTTCAATATTTTCCTGCTTTCAACCACTTCACTGTGTGCCTTGAGATAAATCGGGTAAAAATGTTTCACCATACGTATCGCCAGTAAGTATCACCAAGTAGTTACACACAGTCACTTAGTTATAATTTGAAAGCATTTTTTTTCTGTCTGTAATAGTCATGAATAAATAAATTTTTAATTCAAAGGATATATTATTCTTTTGTGGTTATGACAAATGGCAAAATTTTTAAATAATCTTTTATAAGATATGTAAAAAATATCTCTCTGGAAATACTGAAAATTTGAATTTAGAATATAAATAAACCCTCAAAAAATTAGTCAAATTAACCTCTTCAGTCCTGAATGTAAATAAATTTTTGAAAAAATGCTGGAATAGGTTTATTTAACTAAGTTGGCTTCTAATATGATAGAAATGAAAAAAAAAATAAAATTTTATGTACCAGAGTAGCAGCAAATTGAGGTCCACATATGTGGACCTCGGGACTCAATTGCATAAAAAGTTAAAATTTTTGGACAATCATTGCAAGCATTTAATTATTTTTAAAATTGCAGAAACAAATATTTTTCAACAGGTAAATACTATTTTCTATTGTTTTAAAAGTATTGCATTAATAAATCTTAAATTTAAAATTTTTGAAATATTTTTTTATGAATTATTTTTTTAAAAATATTACCAGAAAACTTAAAGTTTTTTCTTTATTTTTTATTTAGTGTGAAAATTTTCAAAACAATTGTTTTTCAAACTACATAAATAAACTTTACATTTTATACATATTACTCTGATTTTGTATTTGCATCCTTCTAAACGACATTTAGATGCATTTTTGTTGTCAGCAAATCTTGTTAAGTGTCCAACATTGTCAAGGCGTTGACAATATTTGTTTTTGCTGCACAGCGATAATATGCAAGTTATTGATCACAAAGATCTGTACCGCCCATACATACATTGTACATCTTCGCTACTGTGGTACATTTATTTTTGCCTTGTCTTCTTTTGACCATCTCAAGCACAACGAATTTGGTTCACTTCCAACGCACGTTAAAAGAAAAGTAACAGATTTGTTATCTTTCCATTTAAGTATACAAATCTTCTCATCATCTCTAACTATACTTCATTCCACTCTCCTCTTTTCAGTTCTTTATCAGGTCTCAATTTTTGTACTGCAGAACCAATTCTGTTAGACATAACATTCCGAGAAACAAATTTTATTTTGCAGAAGGTATTCTACACACTTCAAACTAGTGAAAAATCTGTCTGTATAAATTACGTGATTGAAATTCTGGGGCACAGTTTCAGACAACAATTTCACAATACCCCCACCTACACCAAAATCTCTCATATCATCTGAGGAAATACTGCCTTTGCCAACATATATACAAAAATCTAATAATATTATTTTTAATTAAAATATTATTTTATTATTTAAAGTATTTTAAAAAAATATATATATAAGAATAATTTACAAATTTATTTATATAATTATTCCATTTATTTATTTTTAGTAAAAAAAAAAAACGTGTTGTATATCTAATATAATCTCCAGTTGATCCATATATTTTTAAGAAAATTTTATAATTGCCATGAATAATATTTAAGCATTTTTTAAGGAAAAAAAAATAAGCTAAATTCACTTAATCTAGCTTAAAAAGCATATTTAATGTTAAAACGACACATATTATGAATTAAGAATCATTGTCTTATTTTTTTTAAATAATATTATTATTTTTAATTAAAATATTATTTTATTATTTAAAATATTTAAAAAAATGCATAGAGAAAAGAATTATTTACAAATTTATTTATATAGCTATTCCATTTATTTATTTTTAGTAAAAAAACGTGTTGTATATCTAGTTATAATCTCCAGTTGATCCATATATTTTTAATAAAATTTTATAACTGCCATGAATAATATTTAAGTATTTTTTAAGGAAAAAAATAAGCTAAATTCACTTAATCTAGCTAATAAAGCACATTTAATGTTAAAACGACACATATTATGAGTTAATTAAATACCTCGAAGCTTTATTATTATATTTAAACATAAGAGTAATTCTTGATTTTAAGCCTATTTATACGCTTTGAGTACTGAGGTCCACACACGTGGACCTCAACAAAATGCTACTTTTTAAATAAAAAATATCATCAAATGAACAAAATAAAGATGTCTAGTGAACATTTATCATGTTTTTAACTATACAAAAAATTATGACACCTTAATTAAAATTACAATATAGATAAAAAGTACTTAGTTCTGCGCAATCGCTGAATTGGCGGCAGTTTTAAAAATCACAATTTCAAACAAGTGTATGACCATGAAAATGTGCCTGGTACTGCCATTTATTGGATTCTTTTTGAAGCTTAAACTATCAGAAATGTAAATATGAAAAAAAATTGCAGATAATTTTCATAGTTTTATTATAAACAGCAAAGATCCAAGGTCCACATATGTGGACCTCAGTAGCGAAGAGGTTAAGAAAATAAATGCAATCTGCTCACCATAAGTTTCCAATATCTATCTTTAGAAAAATATATTAAATTCCTAGGTATAGTTTTTTCTACTTTAAAACTTTTTTAATGGAACAATTTTGATCAATTTTAAATGTATCTTAAAATAATTTATTGATTTAAAATTTTTTTTTTTTTTTTTTTTTTTCAGCATCTTTATCAAATATTTCTTTATGACACTTCCAGTTTTCAAAATTTTTTATGCTGTAGTACTCTTCTTAATATTAGCAAAGAAAGACCTCCGGTCACAAGATTCATTTATTATGGCGTCAATGTCAACA
Source organism: Maratus speculifer (assembly GCA_964019185.1). Taxonomy (NCBI): domain Eukaryota; kingdom Metazoa; phylum Arthropoda; class Arachnida; order Araneae; family Salticidae; genus Maratus; species Maratus speculifer. The sequence goes on along the minus strand of OZ025294.1, from coordinate 158,324,986 downwards.
GTGTTGCTTACTTTTTTTAGAATAGAAAGATTTATTTTAATGGTTAGAAAAACATATAATTGCATTGTAACAGTTTTAAGATGGAAAATTAATTTATTATTATTAAGAGTTGAGTAAAATTGGCATACATTAAAAATAAATTACATATATAGGCAATAAAGCAATAAAATGTGTATATATATATATATGTTTAACGAAAGAAATAATTATAATTATGTGTAAAAAAGGATTTTTAATTATAATTTAGGAATAATTATTGATATGTGATCTGACAACTACACCATCACAACCATGTCTAAAAATGGTTTCTTGGTGAACTAGATAAATTTAGCTATTTGTACAATATTCACATTTAAAATTTCTAAATTTCACTACTTATGAATTACTTTATATCAACTCATGTTTATTCTAGAAAACAAAACAGAAATGGATGTGATTTCTTTGTGGATGTAAGGTATTATGCATTTTTAATATATATATATTTATTTCTAGATGAGGAAGGGCCTCTGGATGATTATTGTTTGATATTACTACTGAGAGGTGTTTGTTACACTAGTTTAGGAAGGAACAATCAGGCTGAAGACTGCTTTCGGGAAATAATTTCTTGGTAAAAAAAATTATCTTTTATAAGATTTTTAATAAAAAAAAATATTATTAACTTTGATAAATAGTTATGTAAATTAATTTTAAAAATCTTCAGCATTTTTTTCTTGTGTACATGCAATTGTTGTCAACTACATTCTTTTTCATTTTGGCAATGGCACACCGGATATCTTTGTCTTTTTATGTTAAATATGTTAAAGGAAAAGTAATTTTTTAAATATTCTCATATAAGCATTCTGTGTTCATCTTGAAAATCCCATGTCATTTCTTGACTACAATTCCAGGGTTCGTACAGACTCCTTAGAAGCTACTTAGAAATGAAAATATTCCCAAGTAGTATTTAGAACTACTTAGATAAACAAAATACTCCTTAGAAACTCCTTAAATTGTATTGTGGTTTTGCATGCGAGCGATATTGTTCTCGGCAAAATCTTTTATCCCAGATTATTGTAAATTTTTTTAATCTATATTTTATTTATGTATGTATTATTAAAGTATTCAAAAGTAGATAAGGGGGACTAGCAGTGTTCTCGCTGACATTTGACCAACGTTAGTAATTTGGCTAATTAAAAATAAAAAACATTCGCCAAATGAAAAAAGTATTAGCCAAAATAGATTCACCAAGTAGCACTAAAAAAATGATCTTTAATCCTTTAATGTACACTTTTTTTTCCAATATGTTCTAAAATAGGCCTAGTTTTTATAACTGCGACAATGATTGTTATTAGTTATATTTAACTATTCGCTACAAATACGTTAAAAATATCTATGTATTAAAAATATATATAAATGCATATGTATAAAAAACGAAAAGGAAAAAAAAAAGGAAAAGAAAAAAGAAAAGAAAAGAAAAGGAAAGAAAGAAAAAAAAGAAAGAAAAAGAAAGAAAAAGCAAAAATTGAGCACTAGCAATTTGCCGAATTTAATTGCTTGTGTACTCACCAAATGAAAAATTTAGTCGCAATTTGGCGATATGGCGAGTGACAGCGAGAACACTGGGGACTAGTATCTTACAGGGGTATTAATAATGGTGCTTTTTTTTTTTTTCACTTTTTTATGTATGTCATGGATAACATTCACCTTCAAAGAAAGTGATTAAGGTAAAGTGTTCTAAAGCTGACACCCAAAATACAGTTCTTAAATCTGATATCTTTAAGTAAAACAAATATTTTTAAGCATTATCAATTTTCCAAATCCAAGATTCTTTGATTTAAGAAAAAAGAAAAACTCATTCTAAATTATTTTAGAAAATTGGTAATACTTTAAATATTTGTTAGATATCGGCTTTAGGACATTTTCGAAGTCTAAAATGAAAAATATATGTTCTATATCTACGGTAGCACAGCAATTACCAATAGCATAAAGTACAATTTTGAGGAAATTTTCATGTGGATTGTGGGAAATTTTGGGAGTAGAAACATTTTCTGAACCCCTGGTTGATTGTGTATTTTTTAATTTAAACTTACAAGATCACCAAGGTTGTGTATTCTGTGCAATTTCAGCACCAATAATTAGATTCCAATAGAAAAAAATTTGTTTGAAATGTTCTACTCTCCAAATAGGACATTAAAAATTTGAGTGTGCAAGTGTATGCCACATAAATAACAACAAAAGTGGCAAGTCCTTAAAATTTTTTGGACTTCTTGGTTTTTTTCTTCCCAACTTTGGATGAACCCTGCAATTCATGTTTTTTGTTTGCTGTAATTTGTTGTAAAACTAATTCTTATTCCTCCCCCCCCCCCTCAAAAAAAAAATTAAGAAAATAAGAAATCAGCATTAAAAAAAAGGTAACAAGTAAAAAGAATCATAACTAGTAAATCTGCAGATCAGGAGCCTCAACGTCAGCTTTGTTCATATTTTTTTAAAACACACTTTGGTTAATATTCAGCTTCCTGGAAATTGTAATTTAAAATTTTCAAATTGTGTAATTTTTTATAAGAATAAAATAAGAATTAGTAGTTTTCAGCCACCAAAAGCGATTAAGAAAAAATTTAGTTATGTTAGAATATTCTGAAATTTTCATGATCTATTATTTTTTATTTCTTAATTATAACACAGTAGATTTCTTCATGGGGGCTCCGCCCTCCTGAACCCCCCCGAGCCTCACTTAATTTCAATTTGTCACTTTCTAATAATTGTGCTAATGGTTATTGTATATCTTGCATTTCTTTATACATTTTGATTTATAAGAATAAGTAACAGTTTGGACAAATATTTTTCACTATCCTCATACTTCTACATGCCTGCCAACCACAACACCTAAACCTGATGCATCAGGAACTTTTGTAAGTGTAAACTCAGTAATCTAGAGTTTTACAATTTTGTTTCCGAAAAAAAAAGTTTTGATTGCATTTTGCTGCTGTTATAGCGGGACAGACAGACATACAGAAGAAGAGAACTGACATATGAAAAACAAAAAATTTCGTGTCTCCAAAGTAAGCCTTCACTGAAGTTTCGGCAATGACGTCATTATTCATGAGTTATTGATATTCATGTTTCTTGTATTTTTAATGACTACTATAAAATACCTGTTTTTGTTCAACTATGATGTCATATTTTACTAAGTGAAATATTTATTAAAAATATAATTCTTTTTTATTTCTTTTACTTCTAATTATGTCCCCATTTCTGTCAGAAAAATTCTTATTAACGAAAGGAATATCCGTGTTTAATATTTAACAAAAAGTACTATATCTATAGTTATTTTAATTCTGACGTCATATTTATTTTTTTTCATAGTTTAATTTTTCGAATGGAAATGGCTCAATTGAAACTTATTGCTGTTGAAAAATTATTATTCCAAACTTTGATTTTTTTTTTTGGCAACGATAAAGGAAATTGGTTAAATTTTATTTAAAAAATCCCTATTGATTCTGTATGAAAAAAAGGGAAATTTTGAATTATTAAGGAAAATATTTGAATAAAATTAATAAAACATAGCTTGTTTTTTTTTTTTTTTTTTTTTTTTTTTTTTTTTTTTTTCTGGATTATGCTATATTTATACGCAAAGATACAAGGACATTAATTAATTCATAAGTTTTGATGTTGACTTCATTTAAATTTTCGTACACGCTTTCAAATTTATAACATTATAAGGATAAGGATTAAGATGAATGGTTGCTTAGCAACCGTTAAAAGAAAATAAAGAAAATGAAATAAATACATTTTAAATAAGTAAATCTCTAAAACAAATTAGTTTATATTATTGGAACACATTTATAAAAAATCTCCAAAATTTACAGTAATAATTTTAAAAATCTGAGAAATGTGTTGACAAAATTTCAAAATAATACGAATAATTTAACTGGTAAGTTTTAGTATTCATTTATCATTGAATTCCATTAATCAGATTTGTCATTTTCTCTCAGGGGAAAAAAAATGAAAATCATTGGATTTGCCATAGAAAAGCATTATTGCGTGAAATAAAATATTCTATATCTTCCGAACGAATGAATCAAATCTAACAAAAAACTATACAGTTTAATCCCAGTGTCTCACTAACATACCCACTTAATTTCAAGCCAATCGAATGCTTTTTACGTCAGTTATTGCGGAACAGACAGAATCCAAAAAATTTCGTGTCTCCAAAGTAAGCCTTCACTGACGTTTCAGCAAAAATAGCATTTCTGTTACATTCTGTCATATTGAATGAAATGTTTTGAAGTGAAAATAAATATAATGGTAATTTTCCAATGTAAAAAAACTTGAAGACCTGTCTAATTTTTCCCAGAATTATTTTAAATATAACTAGCAGGCTAAGCCCGCTGCGTTGGTCTAATTTTTCAAAACAAAACATGAATCAAACAAAATACTGAATTTGATTTTGTTTTTTCAAGCAACTTCACCTCGAATGCTCTATTACATTTCTGAAAATTATACAAACGCCGTTGTATTTAAAGGTTGAAAACCAACGATTATAAATGCACAAATAATGTATGAAAAAGTAGAAAACAGCTGTTTCGAATCTGCTATCGAGATTCTTCATCAGTGCAAAACTCATCGAGTTAGAAAAAACAAAACTGAGCCAAAAATAAAAACACGAACAATGAAATCAAGGCCCGTTGCGCTAAATATATTAAAATAATAATAAAATATTGTGTTGTTCTATTGTATTGTTGTATCAGCTTATGCATTCAACAAAATTCGGGCTTTTAAGAAAGAAATCTTTCAATTGATCATTTATTGTAAAGTTTGATAGATAAATCAGGCAATTATGAAAACAGCAATTTAAATATTGTCTTTTCACCATACCTCTAAAATAGCGAGCATTATGATCGCAGAGATTGACCATTGAGTTTAAACAATTTTCAAGTGATTCGTTTTCATTTGATAGTTTTTGAACTCTAAACCTCTCAACTTGACGATATAGGTATCTGTGGAAACCGGTGAAAACCTTAATTCATCCACACTGAATATTATATTATATTTCGAAACGTACATCTGCTCTTCACAAATCTATTACAGTTTTCAGTCTTTGGAATCCAGTAGAATAAATAAAGTTAAATAAATAAAGTTTTCCTTAGAAAATTAAGGTGAATGTTTTTTGTAGGTGTGAATTTTTTGGCACAGATGTCATATACGCATCACGTTGGCGCGATTGAAACAAAGTGACCATTTTATGCCTCATATGGTAATCCAGCTCTGTTTTTAAATTATTAATAAACTATTTATGCTCTATACTTATTAATTAAACTTTATTTATTTATTATTATTATTTCCTATTATAGAAAATAATTAAAAAATAGAAATGTAACTGTCTTTTAAAAAAGCTTTCGTTAAAGTGGCGCCAGAAATATATCGCACCAATGTGATGCATATATGACATTTCTGCCTCTTTCTTACAACATGGATGTGAGCATTTACACCGAAATTTAGTTATTTAACTCTATTTTTATAACATTAACAGTTGTTTATACAATTTACATATTTGATTATTCTGTCGAGAAAAAAAAAATTAGTCTGGGCCAAAACTTCCATGTTTGGAAAAAAAAAAAGGTACATCTAGGTTAGCCCGTCGACCAATTTCGCCAAATTATACAAATTGCCAAACTAATAGCCAAATTATACATGATGACATAATAATTTTTATTCAAAATAATGAAAAAACAAATAATTAGTAGAATATTAATAAAAATATTAATAAAAAGTCGAAATAGATATCACTTATCGACATTTTAAACACGTTAATGTCATTTAATGTCATTGAATGTGACTTTCACGATCATCCATTATTGGCATTTAATCTCATAGTTTGGCGATAATTTTTTGGTCGACTGAATAACCTAGAAGTACCAAAAAAAAAATAATCGTTATTTATACGGCATGTTTAAATACTGTAGTATTGTGAAAAAAAAAGTATAGTTGTCATATACATTGGTGCATTTTTTTCTGATACCGATTCGCCGAAAACTTTGTTTTCAAATACCAGTTACATATGTTATTATCAATTATTTTCTATAATTTTAAAAAGAAAATAACAATAAATAAAAAAAGTTTAGTTAATAATTATAAAACAAAACTATTTATATCCTTTAAAAAAAGAAAATAAAAGTAAATAAACAGTTATTTATAAAAAAAAGAACAACAGTTGGGTTACCATGTGAGCCATAAAATTGCCATTTTATTGCAATGTGGTGCATGTATGACAAATGTGCCTAGATTAAAATAGTTTATACAATTGGGAAAAAAAGAAAAAAATTGTAAATAGACAATTTATTAATAAATAGACAATAACATCCGGGTTGCCATATCAAGCAAAATAATGACACTTTGGCGTCAATTAATTACCCAGATGTATATATGGTATTGGCGTAAGAGACAAATCGCACCAACGTAGTGCATAGGAGATATCTGTGCCAAAAAATTTTTAAAACTTGCAGTTAAATTATTTTACAATATCTATGTATGTGGAAAAACATTTACCCTAAAATTTAAATATTATTCATTTTTGTAGTATTAACTGCTATATATGTATTTAAGTTAAATGTAAAATGCTTTCCTAAAAATGCTCTCACTCATTAAATGAGAGAGACAAAAAGTAGTTCTTGCGAACATCGCTCCTTCTTGTGCTTTTTTTGGTTTAGAATCGCATTGATTGGCGGCAAAAGTAGATTGAAACAGCCGATTGAACAAACAACATACAAATAACAATTAGAGCCTTTTTTTAAAAATAATTCTGCGGGTTTCTTCTGTAAAACACATAACAGGAAAATTAGATTTAAAAATATTTTTAAAAAAAGAAAGAAAAAAAAATACTTATGTTTTACCTAATGAAATTTTTGATATGTTGTTTTCTTTTAATCTGGCTCGAAAGAAATAAGTAGCCAAATATTGTGTCACTTCAAAACTTTCTTTCACATTGAGATACTTTTTAAATATTATAAATATTCTTTTTTTCGTTAAAGATAAATATTTTCCTTTCATAATATTATTTTGCATTAAACGGATTTTTTTTGTTTTTATAATTATTTATTTTAAATTAATGAATTAACAGGGTTTTTTTTCGAAATGTTTATATCATTTTCCATTAGAGAAAGCATTTCATTTCTTTTTTGAAATATAACTATCGCCAAAAATTAGTTGTTGCAACCCTTCCGTCAAAAATAACCGAAAAATACGAAATTTAGTACGAAAAATCAGAGTTATCCTTGTATATTTGTATCATAAACCTCCTCAAAAATATTTCCTATCGAATGATATAATCTGCAAAAAGATCCATCTGGTAGTTTTTGAAAACACCCGTTTGGAAGTTTCAGAACTTCTGCTTTATAATATATATGATAAACAAACCTAATAATGGTAGCACTGTGTTTTTGTTGATTTATTTCTTTGGTATAGTAATGTGTGATTGTCATTTTTGCGATCACTGTAACCAGAGTTTTCGCTGTCACTTGCCAATGCGGCAAATCATGACAAAATGTTCCATTTGGCGAGTAAATGAATAATCAGATTCACCAGTTTGCAAGTACTCAATTTCTGCTCTTTTTATGAGCGTATCCATGCAGTCCAAATTTTTATCAATCTTACTGATCAATTGGTGTTGCTTTTCATGCTCAAACCCAGCCATTTACATTACTTTATTTACAGAGATGTTGAGTCAACACTAATTCACTTTAGAAACAGCCAAAGACATAGAAAGGGTTATTCAATAGGTATTTCTCTTTTGCAATTTATCACTGTCTATGCACAGGCTTCGTGTAATAAAAACATAGATTAAATTTCTCACATCAAGTACGAAATAGAGGAAAGTTTTGTTGAAATGCAGAGTTGAAATTAGCCACTTACCATACTATTTATTAATTGTATGCAAGATATCATTGGCTAGTTAATTGTCGGAGTCGAACTTTTGGTATATATTTTCACAATGGTAAATCAAAGATCACTGTTTTCTAGTTTTTATTTAGACTTCTAAAAGAATGTCTGAAACATTTACATAGTCAGGACTATGTTAGGTTGTACTTAACTTTTAATAGTATCTGTAGTAGATTGTCAAATTTCTATTTTATAAGCAGTTACAAAAAATTAGGTTTTTTAGTAACATATAGGAAAAAAGGGGTGGTGGTATATAATAAAGGGTTAAAGATGGATTTTTCAATGTTTGACCCTGAATCTATTTTTCTTTTTTTCTTTTTCTCTTTTTCTTTTTTTTTTTTTTTTTTTTTTTTTTTTTTCTTTGGTTAATATTTTTTATTTCTTATATGCCAAATCGCTAATGTTGGTCAAAAGCTAGATAGAACTCAGACTGTAACAATCTTTTACTTTCAATTTTACTTTTGTTGTATTTGAGACTACTTGTCCGAAGATGAATATTTGCATATATGGAAGAATTTTGCTAGATTAAATGTGTAAGCAGGAGTTATGATGCTACAAATTAGTAATGCATATCATCATAGTTATATTTTTATAATAGTGTTAAATTTTCTGTTATAACTGCATCTTTTTCTACATGTGTGGAAATAGACAAATGATAGTTTTCTTATTGTTTTAAAATTCTCTTATGGGCGTTCTCAACTGCTCCACTCAACAAGCGCAAAACATTTTGACACATTTACAAATTCATTTTTTAACGGAAAGGTATAAAATTGAAAGGTCTGACTATGGAAGCGATTTCGAATCGAACTTAATTTTTCATTTTATGATAATCAAATTACCTATCCAGTTCTAAGCTATTTCAATCACATGATCAACTGTTTTTCTTCTGCTTTTCGACTGTTTTTTCTGCTTTCGTCAGGAAATGTGCTCTAAAACGTCAACTTTGAAGTCTTGTTATGAAAGATCTATTGTGTTTTTAAAGAAACAAAAAGAATGCAATTAGACAGTTTCTGAATAACAACACCTGCTACTTTAGGGATTTCTGGACAAAAATAAATTAAAGCATGTGTCACAAAGTTCTCCTTTTTGATTTAAGAACACCCTTAAAAATATTGTAAACAAGCATGAATTGTTATTAATCTTCACAGAAATAGTTGTTATTGCACTGGTGTTAATTTATTGTGTTTGCCCAGTAATAGAAGTAAATAGAAATACTGAATTTTCATTATTATTTCATTAAGATTTTTTTTTTTTTTTTTTTTTTGCAGAGTTAAAAAAATATATTGACTGGATTTTTTTGTCTTTTTACAGTGAAAAAAGAGTAAAAGAAGATATTTATTTGATTCCCTTTGCAATGGCAGAATTAGGCTTTATAAAAATGAAACAGAACAATGCAATTGAAGCTAAGGAGCTTTTGGAGCCTGCAAGGTATTCTTTAATATTAATATGTTCCTTAATATATTTTATTCATATATATATATAATGTTTAAGTGGTTTTAATATTTTTTAATGTAATAATTTATTTATGGTACAATTTTAGTTACTTTATGATACAATTATAACATTCCTGACTTAGAAACTAAAAACCTCCAGTTCCCCTCAGAAGAGACAATAATAATTATCAGAGACTTAGTTGATATGATCATAAGTGAAATAAATGATGGTCCTACAAATATATAAATACAGTTTATATGTTTGTGTGTATCTGTGTGGCTTTGTATTATAATTTTTATAATTCTATGTTTAATAGATTGGTATTGAAAAATCCATAACTCCTCTCTTTGACTGTTTTAAAATTTCTAGGCTAAAGTATTAAATACTTACGTCTAGACCTGGGCATTAAATCAATTTAAAGCTTACATCAGAAATCTGATTTAACCATCTTTTTAAGCTAATATCCGAAATCATTATTCATGTTCATTAAATCGAATCATCAAATTGTGATTTAGTCAATGATTTAAATCATAATTTAGTCAGTGTCTTAAATTAAGATGTAGTCAATGTCTTAAATTACAATGTAGTCAATGTCTTAAATAGTGATTTAGCCATTGGGTTACATGCGCATAACCCGGGGGGGGGGGGTGCCCCCTGCTTGCATAGATCCAAGATTAATTATTTTTTAAAAAATAAAATTTATAAAAGAAAAAAGAAGATAAATAAAAGCAAAATTAGTTCAATTAGTTAATGAAAACTAACTGCCTGTGTCTTGAAATGTGATAATAGAAGAGACTGGCTCCGTGCAAAAAGGGGTGGTCGCCCCGGGCACGGAAACTTAGGGGATGCCAAATTTATACTACCAACTTCATTTTTTTTACCTCTCTCAAGAAAAAGTTACGGATTGGGGGCGCCAAATTCAACCTTTGCTCCAGGCACTGTTTTCTCTTCGCACGCCCCTGGAAGAGATCCAGATACCTTTTTTAGGTACGTTCGTAATTATGTAAATATGTAGCACCTGTAGTTGTCGTTCAACCCGTCCGTCTGCATATAACAATGCAAAAACTACCCAACCAAATCGTTTGGAATTTAAAATACATAATTATTACATAATTTTGTCGAGTCATTTAAAATTTTATGAAAATCGGACGCATAGATCAATTACAGGGACAATCAAAAGTATTCCCTTACATTACGGTCAATGGGGAAAAAAAAGTTTCAAATGCATTTTAATCGTTTGAAATTTAAAATACATAATTATTACATAATTTTGTTGAGTCATTTCAAATTTTATGAAAATCAGATGCATAGATCTATTACAGGGACAATCAAAAATATCCCGTTACATTACGGTCAATGGGGAAAAATGTTTCAAATGCATTTTAATGGTCTTACACTCATTCAAACATAATAAAATTGATATGCATCTGTAAAATACATATTATAATATACATTGTCCATAGTTTGTGGTGCAAAGAACATTTGTTATTAATTTACAAAGCCACACAAAAGTATTCCATTACATAATGGTATAGGGATAACATTGTTTGGTGCGCATTTTAATTGTAATTAATTATTTACAATTTTATGAGATTGATATACGAGAGTGATATTTTTAAAACCTCGTTATTGTACGAATGCACCTCATTTGCTATGCTTTCCGTGTAATTTCCAACTTGTTTTATTTTTAAGAAAATTATTTTGTTCATCTTTTTTTAAAACTAGAATACTTATCAGAATTTATCTGTATTGATTACAGTAAGTCAAAAAGTTGGTTTTATAATCCCAATTTGATATGTCGTTATAGAAGTTTTTTTTTTTTTTTTTTTTTTTTACACTGTTCTTTTTCCTGCATGTTTTTGCAATTCCATAAAAAATTAATGTAAGTTCTTGACAAGGACAGAAACTATTTATATCTTTCCTTTTGTAATCTAATGTTTAGATAAGAGCAAAAAAAATTGAAAGGAAATACAGATGTGAAATGATGATTCCACCATGTGATTAGTCTGGAGAATGGAGGCAGTGGGGGTAGAGATGAGATGGGCTCTATTTTTATTTTAGTCTTCAGGCTTAATGCTCTTTCTTTCGGAAACCGGAAAATTATTTATTCATGTCTAGAAAGGATTGAAAGATCTTTTTTTCTTTTAAAATTACTTATTGTTTTTCAAATCATTTCAGTGCTATTTACATCAAAAAGAAAGGGGAATATAAATAGTGTTTTTTGTATTTTAATAGTTTATTGCTGTTTCAAAAGAAAATTTGTGATGTTTGGAGATTTATGTCCATTGCATTTCCAGCGACGATCGATTGAAATGGCGTCAATTAAAACAAGCATAAACAATAGATTAGCTTCTAGTTAGATTTTTGTTTATGGCAGAGGATATTTTTTAATTCGATCGCTTATTTATTTATTTAATCAATTTACAACACTTAAAGAATGATTTCTTTGTTTTTTATGTAGACCAGAAGGTTTAAGTTTGCAAATATGCAAATGTTATAATCGTTCTTCAAAAGAAAATATGAATTATCGTATTTGTGAATCTTGATTTTTATTATTATTATTATTTTGGTCATAATGAACCCAGCTTATGCTGAGAATTTCTCTTCGTAAGTAAACAGATTTTTTATATTATTCCGAAAGAAAACAATTAGTGTTTCTTATTTTTCTATAAAAGCATTGGACCTTTAAAATAACTGTTATCAACGTTTTAATTTGCGTTTATTTTCAAGTTCACATCTGTCACGGGGAATTGTTATAAGAAACTAATTGATTATAGTTGTATACATTTTATAGGATATTGAAAACGTTGTTCGATTCTTCAGCATACAAATAGTAATTTCTGCAAACTCCATCCATTTATTCATTACACTTATTTAATATGTCCATCAAATTTTCTTGTTGAAGGACCAAAAATATGGAATTCCTTTTAAGTATGAAGATATTTTTATTCGATACCAAATTGTTTTTTTCATAAGATTGGATTTTAAATTTTATTTAACGGTAAATTTTATTATTTTTTTTAAAAATGAGTAATCACATTTGAAACAGTTTTCAAATATCGTGCAATTATTATTATTTTTTTTTATTTATTTATTTGTATACTTTTTGTATTGGGCTTGGGCTCTCATGACAAAATTAAACTTTTGGGCTCGGGCTCCGAAAAATGAGCCCGAACTCATCTCTAGTGGTGGTGGTGGGTTGGGGGGGGGGGGGTTGTACAAAAAAAATCTGCTTCTTTTGAAAATGAGAAATAATGCTATGCAAAATTCAAATTAATATGGAGGTTTTTTGATTCATTAAATTTTGTTTTTTTCTGGCCATATTTTGATATTTGTACAGGCTCATTTTTTTTAAACCAGAAAATTTTATTTATTCATGTGTAGAAAATATTGAAAGAACTCTTTTCCACTTTAAATTTCATACTACAAGTTATTTTAATGCTACTTTGATCAAAATGACGAGGGAACTAAAGTCTTGTTTATTTATTTTAGTATTTCATTGCTGTTTGAAATAAAAATTTGTGATAATTACCTATTTATGTTTACTTTGTTTATCTTTGTTTTATATCTATCATGTTTTATCTATGTTTATATATCTTTTTCTTATCCATTAGATTTAGTTTTGAGCAACTCATCTTTCTTCATGCAATGAAAAATTGTGTTTGCAAACCTCAATACTTTCCAATTAAGACCGTAATTTGTTACTAAAAAAATTAAAAGATAGGCTTCCATATTCTAAAAGGTAAAATCTGTTTAATCAAGTGTTTTGTATTTAAAAAATAAGCTAGTGCAGTGCCTCATAAGGAATAATTTTGTTCCATAAAATGCAGCTGTTTTTTAATGGTACAAAACCTTGATTACTTATTTCTCAACCTCTACCAGTCAGAAGAATAAAATATTTAGAAGTGTGGATACTGACAAAAATAAGCACATTTTCATCAATTTGCTTGTTATTGTATTATAAGATAAAAGTACTGATGAAAACATGATGCATAGGAAAATTTATAAGGCAGATCACCAATAATAAAATTTTTACAAACTTTAACCTCTTTAAAAAAAGTTTATTTTTCTATTTATATTCAAAAATCAGTCAAGCTTGATAAGACTATAACATTTATTGTAATAATAATAATAATAATAATAAATCCTTTTTAAAGTATAATTTGTTAACAACCGGCCAAAAAAAAAAGTTTTATGCACAAAAGTACCCATTTTAAAATAATAATGATTAGAACAAATAAACTATAAAAAAAAAGTGTAAATAAAATGTTATCAAGTATTACTAAAATCTATTTTGTTTTAAGCATTATTTCAATAAATCTTTCAGGCAAAACTATCATGGTTATCCATTGGAGACCATCTTGCACTTCAGAGTGCATTCCATCCTGAGACAACTACGTGCCAAAGGTCATGTGATACCTTCTCCCTCTCCGAAATGTACCCCTCTTCATTCGCCTGATCCATCTCCAAATCGTGGTGGGGATATTCCTGAATTCCCTTACTTAAAAGAAAGTCCAACTGTACCAAAGAGGAATCTGTTACAGCCACCAACTGATTTGGGATCTTGTGTTTCTCTACCTTAAATAGCCATGCATTTTAAATCTGGATTCTTCTTTTAAATGCAAGTGAAAAAGCAAGTGTTGACAGCTTTACATTGCATCAAGAACTTCAGTGAAATGAAGAGTGAATTAAAATGAACTACAAAAGGATAACATTGTATTATCTCACATTGTCTTAAATATTCATCTCTCTATCTATTTTGTGTGTTTAAATTTTTTATTGTGATATAAAATGTCAGTGTTTGTAACTCTTTTAAGTAATAGATCTGTTTGTTGAAACTCACTATGCAAAATAAGAATTTTATAAAATTATTTAACATAAATATAATAATAAATTTATCTTCATGGCTTTTGAATTTTAGCTATGGCATTGCTGAAAAGCTCATTTTTGTTTGTAAGTAAACCGATAAGTAATTATGAAAATGAAGAAGAAGAAGAAAAAAAAAAGATTTATATAAAAAATATCTTGCAAGTACTGCTGAAGGTTAACCTTTAAATATTCTATAAAAAGTTGCATTGAAAATGCTTAACTTATCTGTTTAATTTAATATTGCAATAAATATATATTTTTTTCCTCATTTTCAAAATTGCTTACAATTTGTTATTTCAAAATACTTACCTGCATTTTGGATATTTCTGAAACAAAGTTGATAATTATACAAATATTTTAATAAATAAATTTTTGTGTTACCTTCTTGCATTAAAATTAGGAAATTTGATTTAAGACTTTTTCTCATTTTATGTTGGATATCAAAAACTATTTTAGATTTTATGCTATATCAACAAGAAAAACAAAATATGCTGATATAACAATCATGAATCTTTTATGTGTGCATATTTGGGATTTATGATATGAAGACAAAAATGTTTAATTGCTAGAAAATTGTATTAGAAAGATATTTTAACTTGTTTATAATTTTATTCTGAATCTTTCGGCATTTTTGACATTTGCCTATTTACAAATGAATTCTAATCAGTTTAAATAGCTTTATTATCATTGGTTGTAAATTCACCACATAAATAGAAAACAACTAAATGTATAAAAAATTCGAAATGGACATTATTTGATTTTATACTAGCAATTGTTACCATGAAAATAAATTTGCTTACAAAGTTTTCATTTGCCAGGTGCTTTATAGTTAAACATAGTTGCAAAACTATCCCAAATCTAGTTGCTCATTTTATTTTCATTCAAAATATTACAAATATTGCTTAAAAGTGGTCACTATGAAACATTCATTATATGAATGAATTGGCTAGAAATATGGTATATTGGTGAGGTATCTATTTTTTTAGTAATTTATAATAACCAAAATAATTATCTTTTTGGGAATATTTTACTTTAATGCAAAGCATTTTGATGCTCATTCTGCAATAAGACTGGATTTTAAATTGTTTATGTATGGCAGTTTAAAATAATCTTAGATTGTGTATTTATTTCCACACACCTTTGAGTGAATATGGGCAACAGATGCAAAACTCTGCTTGTGGATGAATATTGTGTATGCTAAGTAATTTTTAATATGCAAATAAAATTGTCACTTTTGTAGAGATGCTGTTAGAATTATGGATGTTTATCTTTTTTTTTATGTTACCAAAAGATTTTTAAAAAATTTATATATATATTTATTATATTACTTGTATGCATTTGCTTTATATCCTTTATCCGGTGATTCCATATTTATAATAACATTCATATACTAGTCTTTTTTTTTTTTCATACTTAGTCATAAAATTATAAAAGATATAAAACTATTTTTTTTTAATGTTTATTTTTTTCTATCTGTATGGCACATGTAAGGTTGTCAGCTTCTGAAGAATGAAGATCTAGAAGCTGAATTTCAGCTGTTGCATTTATTACCAAAGTTAATTTCTGTGATACACAGTCAATTTTGTGTGTCTGAACAAAGTTGCTTGTTTGCAATTAATTGTAGAGACACTTTGCATTTTTCAAATCTGTTATTGAATTTTGTCAATTTTTTTTTACAAAATTTTAAACTTTTATTGATATTAGCATGACTTAGAATCTCTACCATTTTTCTTTACAATTTTATAATTTTTAAGCGTATTTAGGACAAAAAAATTAACTTTAGAAATTGTTAAAAATGTTAATAGTGCAGAAGATAATGTTGAGATATTGAAGCAAAAACTCCTAGTGATAGTTGCTATTGATAGAGCTGTGATAAATAAAGATCAAAGTTATTTGCTTTAGTTTTTACATACACACACATATAAAAAGCCTTGCACTTTAGTTATATTATTTCTATACTATATATATTATGATTTAATATACAAAATCTTATAATTTAGTAAACAGAATTGATTCTGTGAATCATATCTGGAATATGGCTGCACACTGCAGGGAATTGTGTTTATTGTTCTATGAATTTTTATTTTTGCTTTTATGTAAAAAATTTTAACATTTATAAGGGGAAAAAAAAATTATTATAAAGGAAGGCTTTATTTTTTATATAGAATATTTATTTAAAATATTGATAAAATCATAAGATACTTGCTCATATTAAAAAAATAATTCAGATCAGTAAATATTTCATGCTTATAAATTATAATCTATTTACTTTTTTAAGAATCTTAATGTAAAAATTTTACAACTGATACTGGTATTTTTTTTTTTTTTATAAGTATCTTTAATGAAGAAATCACAAATGCTTATTTATTTTCCTATTAAAGTAATAAGAGGCTGCATTGTAAATTACAACTGTTTGCTTTTATTTGTAATAGAGACCAATTACTTGTGCCTCTTAGCTATGTTTAATAAATATTTCAAATAATTTTAAAAATATGTAACATTTTATATTATATTTTAATATCTTTTAGCATTTATAAATTGCATCATCTTACTAAATTATCTTATTCAATGTAGCTAAATTTATTTCATCTTCTGTGATAATATATATATGTATATATATATCCTGCAGTGTGTATTTAATTATAAAGTGTATAATACCTAAGGCTGACTTATATTTATTACTGTTAATTATGAAATATATTATGCTCAGTGTAAAAAAAAAAAAAAAAAAAAAAAAAAAAAAAAAAAAAAGTTCCATTGAGTTAAATTTATTTATGAAAATGATTTTTAAAACTTTGTTTCTGTTACTTTGTTTAAAGGCTCATAAATTTCAGTGCTAGCCATAAAGTACAGATCTTATCTGTTCACTCCTATTTTTTGTATTTGGATGTTCTTGTTAATAAAGGAACTTTTACCTCATTACATAGATATAAAATATTTTACTTAATTTATTAATATACATATATGAAAAATACTCATAATACTCCATTAGAAAATAATAGAAAATATAGATTGTATTGTGAAGAGATGCCTTTAACTATTTTTAACCATATTTCATATAAAAAAAGTTTGACTTAAATATTTATTCTGATAATAGTTTTATCTAAGATCTGATATATAGGTTAAGATTTCTCAGATCTGGCGTGTATTTTCTCATGTTAATGTATGTTATTAAATGTTTAAAAAATCATTTGTATTTTTTTTTAATCTGTATATAGTTTTTAATTTGTAGAATGGAATATATGTATACAAATTATATATATATAGATGAAATTACTAAAGAATATAATTTTATGTAGGATTTGCTTTATTTATATAGTATTAGAATTTTACTTTGATAGTATATTATAGAAGGCTAGTCATTTGTTTGTTATAATGCTTATAAAAGCTATAGCAATTTTATTCAATCTTGAAACCAGTTTTTAAAACTTGATATAGTATCTATTAATGAGAGCTACGTAGTAATAAATCAGTATTTTTTCTTTCATTTAGTATTGTTTTTATATTATGATTTTTATAACATTGTTTTTCTGTACTTATTTTGTTATTTTATTATTGTGATATGTTTTATGGTTTATATGTATGTTTTTATTTCTATGCTATCTTATGATTTTTTCATCTTATGTTGTCATACTTTTCTTTTTATATTTTCGATTATAAAATTTAGTTTCGTGATTTATGGTTTTTATAAACGTATATTTCTTTTGTGATTAAGCTTTTAGCTTTTTATCAAAAATACACAGTTATTATTTTAAAGGTTATTGACTTTGTTTATAATAAGTAAGATTTTTTTAATAAGGTGCTGCTAATACAATTTGAGCAAGTTAAGTAATAGTTGATATAAAATACTGTGAATTGAAATTGCCCTAATTATTTTGAATTTTTTTAAATAAATATGTTTAGAGGCTTGTTTTAAATGTTTTTTTAAACATTTATTATGAATATTTTAAAAATGTAGTGTCTTTTCTTATAAAGGGTTTTAAATGCCATTGAAAGGAGAAACAAACTACATATTAAACATATTATTGAAAAAAAAATATGCTGTTTTCATTTATTTTTAAAATATTATTTTAAAAAAAAACTTGGCAGTTTCCATATGTTCCTATGGATTTTCAATGTGTTTGGAAAATAATCTTTTTTGCTTAAAATATACTGATTGTCTGCTTATGTTTTAAATTTTCTTCTCTTAAAAAAATTGATGTATTTATTTATTTTCATGATTATTTTTCAAACACTTATCATTGTTACCTTAAAAATCTTCTTCTCCTTAAAATCAACTGTAAATTTGTCATTAAATGAATGTGTCATTGAACAAACATGTTAATTTAAATTTGTTAATAACTTTCAATACTCTAGTGTGGTATTAATCATTTTGTGATCTATCCTATATTTAAGAATTGCATTTGCCTCATGGTTTAACTTGCATAATGTGGTTATGTGAAAGATTTTATGCAACTTCTGCAACAGTTGCAGTTATTGTATGGTTGAGACGAATGCAAATAAAACCATTCTTTAAAAGGACTCTTAAGATGATTTGTGTCTGCATTTTAAAGTACCAGTTAATGTTGTAACTACCCCCCAAAAATTTCATGTGTTAGATTTATATTGAAATATTTTACATATTGGCAAACTCTCTCTTTTAAGGGTACATAAACATCTTAATGGATAAAATAATGCAGGTTTTGCAAAATAATTAACATCTATTTTATTTAAAAATAGAAATAGAAATTAAAAAAGAAATACTTTAAATAAATGCACTACAGCCCATATATAAATCAAAATAAATTTTATGTATAAATTAGTTTTGAAAAACTAATGAACTTTTTACATGCTCTATGAAATTTCCTGAACAATGTCTATTTGATACACTTGTCCCAAAAAAAAAAAAAAAAAAAAAAAAAAAAACCTGTTAAATATATTACTTTAAAAATTATTATGGTGTCAGAAAAGATACTATTTGAGAACAATAAGCAATTTTCATTTTGGCTTAAAAGAAATAAAATTAAAAATATTTTACTAAAGAACTTTTAAGATCCTAAAAATTTTAAAAACATATTTTTTCATTAATTTTTTTTCCCCACTCAGACCTATAATGTTGGATTTTTTTAAAGTAAAAAAGAGTGAGGAAAATTTAACTGTTTACCTAAAACAAAATTTTAGATAAATTTACCAAAACCTGCTCCCCCCCCCCCCAAAAAAAAAATATATATATATATACACATATATATATATATACACACATACACAGTGTTTAAAATATGTTATTTTGAAACCTTCAGCACCATACTGTTTTAGATCCCTAATCTTTTAGCTCTCTTTTTTAGCACAATAATTGAAAACTCAAAAATTTGAGCCATTTTATTTTACATATGCTCTTAAGTACTGTTTCTTATAATTTCTTATTTAAATAACTACTAAATATACTGTAGTAAAGCCTTCTTAATCTGGTCCACTGGATATTGTGAATCGTCTTACTTAATGAAAATCTAAATACTCTGTGCAGTATAAAATAACATTTTGTGTTAGAAACAATACAAAGTCAAATAAATTATTCCATGGTAAATCTGTACATTATTCACTTTCATAATTCATTTAGGTTCTAAACTCTTAAGTTATATTACTTAAAACATTATGTTCATCCACATCATATGAATGTCCCTAGTATGAAGAAATTTCTTACCTTCTGTTGTCTGCTTTTAGATCTAATTTGTAGACTTACCATAAAACCACTAAAACAGCAGCACAAAGAATTTGTAAATCATTTTTATGCTGATGCCTTTCTTAAAAATTGTGTTTTTTCCTTCCATCAAATTCATGAAATATTTTCCCTTCAAGGCAAGGTTCTGTCATAGACAGGTTGTGTTTTTAAATGTTTTTCTGCATTTTTTTCCCCCATGTATCCTAGGTATTTCTATTAAGCAGATATTTTTTATTTTTTGGTGTGTTTGACATATCATGAAATTTAAACATACTGCAATTTCAATATGTTTTTATTTATCCATGTTGTCTGTTCATTGTGGTTAATTCATTATACAAAAAAAGTTTGCAGCTTTATGGCTATGTGAGCTTTTTCTTTTCATTTCTTGTTTCATTTATTTATTGAAAGGAGATGCATAAATTAAGTTAAATTTTGCTTAGTGATATTTAGATTAATGAGAATTTACTGTATTTTTGAATCTGTATCAAGAGTTGTTAAAATTAACATGTTCTTTTTTTAGATGAAATTTCTAAAGATGATATTTCAAGTTCACATCTCTTGTCTATTTAAGACTTATACAATCATGGAAGTAGAAAGGATCATTCATTATTAACTTCGCAACAGTACATCGTACAAAAATATGATACAGCAGTCAATTAATAATATCTGCTAATTAATACTATACTTAAATTTTGCCGAGAGAAATAATCTTATCTACAAATAAATTTTATATTGAACTTGAGAATTTCCAATATTAACACCTACTTTTGAAATTATTTTTAGAATTCTGGTAAATTTTACCTTGGGATACCAAATGGCATGTTATTCAGTCAAATAGTTTAACATTTATGCAAGTTTAAAAATAACTCCTAATGTTAAATTTATCTTTAATTTTTGCAAAAAAAAAAAAAAAAAAAAAAAAAAAAAAATTCATTTTTTAAGTGTAACTTAAAAACTACTTAGCAGAATGAGATATAAATTTGGATTTACATATTCTAAAACCTAAAGAAATCTATTTCTGTTACAAAATTCATAGGTTACAATTTTTTTTTTAATTTATGAATTTTTAACATAAATTTATTTCTTGAAGTTTCAAATATGTGTATCTGAAATTACAACTCATTGTCCTTTAGATTTTGTGTTTATACTTAGCACCAGTTAAATTTATGTAATGATTTGCAGCAGAATTAATATGGGGTAAATACTTTTTTTCCCCTTACTGTACATTTAACGGCAAAACAAAAGAAAACAAAGAAATAGCTTTTCTATTTTATTTCTTTGAAGATTAATGTGCAAAATTAGTTTATAAAGTACCGACTCAAGTTCTCCCCATTAAAAATTTTAAATGTTGTACTGTTTTGGTAAGATGTATGGACAATAACTAGTTTTTTTACTTTTTCATTCCATGATTCAGTAAATTACTTGCTTTATGCTAATATTTCCTCCTTACTAATTGGGAAATCCTCAGTTTCAGTTTTATATTTTTATGAAAACAACACGGCACTAAATTGTTAAATTTATTATGACCTTTATTTAGGAATCTGACCTTCTGAGATCAATGAGTCCATAACCTATATTTTAGGGTTGAATAATGCTAATTTTTTTAGCTTGTTTTATCTGTGGTGCAAATATTATTATTATTACTACAAATGAAATTAAATTTGAATGTGTATAACTTTTCCACATCTGCATATACATTTTCTGCACTGTATTATTTCTTTTTATTATTTTATTATTTTTTTAATCCTAGCTTTTGAAAATTGAACAAATGTTATCGTTCCTCTTCAAAATATATAATAGTATTTTCGAGCTTCAAACTTCCATTTGAAATAATAAAATTTTCAAATAAAAGTTTATTTTTTAGTTAAAATATATCAAAGATGTGTTTCAGGCATTAGAATATGATAAACATCCTCTAATCCAGCATGAGCGAGATTTGAATCATGCTGGATTACAAAATTTTATGGATTACAGGATGAATGTCAGTAAAGAATGTATAGAAGTTAGGCAAAAATGATAGTAATGCATATTTTTTAAAGTCCTTTCATAAGACATGGAGTTTCATGCTTTTTGCATCATTGAATGAACTATTGTGCTCAAAATATTTGATAAAGATATTCAAAGCATGAGTTGCTTGATTTGAACTGGTGTTATTTGTCTCATACTCATCATCAGAGTTAAGATTTTTTGAGACTGTTTGAGTTTAAAACGATCTTAATGATGACTTCATCTATCAAATATTCCTCTATTGGCTCATCAAAATCAGCTTCAACTCACTCTTATTGATTCAGCTGTAACACAGAGTTCTCTACTTCAGACTAAATTTTGCATCATGACTCTTTCAAAGTTTTCTGCTCAAGTCCTCATTCTGAAATTCTGTCTCATTATGTGAAACAACAAGAATGATAAAAAAGAAATAATATTTTTTTCTGAAAGTTGTGCCGGATTATTTAGCATGTCAGATCATAGAATGCCAGATTACAGGATGTTTACTGCATTTGCATATTCCAAACACTTACTTTTAATCAACATTTATGAATATTTAATAAATTTACTTGTGCTATAATAATCAATGTATGCATTTTTATAAGTTTATATTTTTATTGTGCGAAATGTAGTTCTTACAATTTTATAAATTGCATCTAATTCTTATCCTTGTAAAAATTCACTAAAATGATTTAGACTAGTGTATAAATACATGTTTAAGTTTCATTTAATATATTTTTTTCCCTTGCTGAATAAAAGTACATGACTCAAAGTAGCAAGAACATTTTAATCTTTGCAATTTGGGTTCATTGTTTTAAATGCATTTTCCCACTGAAAATTACATACTACCTTCAAAAAAGATTTGTTAGACCTGTGTTTCATGTAAAGTGTATTTAACCCTCTACTGTTCATTGTAGTCATTATCAAGTGCTGATGTTTTTTTTTTTTTTTTTTTTTTTTTTTTTTTTTTTTTTTCCTTGCCAAACAAAAGTTTTAATAAAATTTTCATTTTATCTAATTAACTTTCAGCAATCGATAATAAGAGTTTTCAATGTTAAATAGCTGTAAAAGTTTTCAAAAACAAAATTGTAAATGTGATATGGAAATAAGCACAAGCCAATCTAATGATTTTTATAATTTCCTTTTATATTACAAAATGTTTTAATCATGCATACTGAAAGTTTTTTTTAGAAATTTCCAAAACAGTATAGTGCAATGAATAAAATAATGCATTGCTGTTGTTTAAGAGAGAACATTAACAATTTAACATCAGTTGATTTTTTTTTTTTTTTTTTTTTCTGCTTATATTTATTTTTCCTATTGAATATCATTAGTTTAAAGCTTTCTGTTATTTTCAAAATATATCCTAATGTAGTATTATTTTTAGAAAATACTAGATCTATTTAAACACAACTTCTCTACACTTCAAGTTAAGTTATAAATACATAGAATTTTTCCCCCATGTATAGTTTATTTTAAGCACTTTTTCACACATGAAATCATTGTATGATTGTTAAGTAACATATATTTAATGTAACAATTTTCTATTTTAATAAATATGAATTCTATTATTTAATCAGTTAATGATTTAATTTAGTTCACTAATTAAATTCTTAATTCACTGTTATCCATATTTTACTATTGTGTCCAATCTAGGGCTTTTGACTCATGTTATTTCATTATTTTAACCAGCTTTTCTATAAAAATATAGATTTGATTTTTTTAAAGTTTTACATATTTTATTATGTCTAAAGAAGGAAATTAAAGTTTATTTAAGAAAACAATTTGAATTTTATTTAGTTTCTAAAAATATTAAGTGATTCACATTGTTGGGAAAAAATAAAGGAACAATTAAAAAATGTATTTTATGTTAATTCTATTCAGATCAACACAATTTTTCTGATTAGTAAATAAATTACATGAATTGTAATTTTTCACCCATTTGGCAAATTACAATTTGTATAATTTTAAGTCTAGTGAAACGTTGGGGACTGTACATATATAACATTATAATTTTGGGGGGTTTTCTTTGGATGTCCTCCTCTCTTATGATATATGTTATCATTGCAGGACTCTCCCCCCCCCTCCCCTCAAAC
The DNA here is from genome assembly GCA_964019185.1 of Maratus speculifer. Taxonomy (NCBI): domain Eukaryota; kingdom Metazoa; phylum Arthropoda; class Arachnida; order Araneae; family Salticidae; genus Maratus; species Maratus speculifer. Next base: position 158,300,989 of record OZ025294.1, on the reverse strand, counting down.
TCTCCAGTTCCCCACTTATTATATTTTTTATATCACTGTCTAAAACTTTTTTTTTTTTACATTGATAAACAAATATGATTATATTTATTATTCACGTACTTTATTTATTCAAATGAGAATTTAATAAAAGATCACTATTACACAATAATTATGCATCAAATAACATTTAAAAGAAATTATGCAAGTTACAAGTATTCAATAATAGCTTTTTGTTACATAACACATCTAATAATGATGTCTTCTTTCACTTAAAGGCTCCCCAGATGGAGTCGGGGGTGGGGGTAGAATAGTTAAAACTTATCATCAACAAGAGAGTTGGACAACGTTATCTTTTCTTTAATAGTAAAGACAACAAGTGTCATTTCAAACATAATTCAGACCTAGTTTTGCAAACAGCAGATTATCTGTGCATATACATAGAAGAATAGGGATGCCAAAGACTGGATATTTTTATTTTGGGTATTAAATCATTTTTAATAATAATTTTGTATTTTTTTAAAAAAAGGTAAGACTTTTTTTATTCAAAGATTAAGTTAAAAAAGAAAGAAAATTTGATTGGATTAAAAATGCGGACTATATCAAAGGACATTTCTGTCTTTCCTGTAGGGGTATTTCACAATATCATGCGTCAGACTCCCCATCCTTCCTAAAGTGATAATGTTATACAGGGCGAGTCATAAATATCGAAACAATAGGCTATCTCCTTAAATATTGCCTCTAGACCCATACTTCCAATTGCAAAAATTCATAAAAAAAAAGTGAAATTTCTGATAAGTTGCAACTCCATTGGGGTGTGGGGGGTAGGTCTATTTGAAAAAATGCGAAAATTAAATTTTTATACGGTCCCCGTAGAGCAAAATTCCCAATTAGGAAATTATTTCTTATCAATTCCTAAATTAAGCAAAAAAAAAAAAAAAAAAAAAAAATCTCCGTATCTGGAAATCTGACAGAGATATTAAAACCCAAAATTCGTGACTTACACCACTTTACCATGTCTGTAAACGAAGAATTCTTGACTTGTTTTCAAAGCAAATGAGGCATCGTTCACAAATTATCCGTATTAAATGTCGATTCAAGACCGTGCCTCTTATTTGGACATAATAAAGCAGCGTATTCATTTCAATCAAAACTTGTTTTCAAAATATGTTGATCGTTAGAACTGGAGGTCTGGAAGGATCAAAATATCTAGGTCCGGTGCCAAACCGACCCATATGGGAAACATTTCTGCCTGGCATGGAAAAACGTTAAAATCATAATCCGGACCAGCCTGGGAAAAAAGTTTAAATCATAGCCCGTCTGAGCCGTGAATTTCTACATTGTTTTTTATCTCAGTGTAATTAAAAATTGTTTCGCGGGGAGGAGTTCTGATCAAAAATACTTATTATAGCTTTACTTTTTTTTATATTTGTACTTTTTATTACTAAAGAAGCGCCAAAGGCTGTGATATATTTATTTTATAAATGAATTTCTGCTTATATCTAAATGTTTCACTTATATTTTAATATCGCTAATCCATATCCCGTGTGTTGGAGACTTTGAAAAATGTTATACATTAAAACCTTTTAAGACGGAATCATAAAGGAAAGAAAAAATACGTAATAGACAAATGCCCTTCCTAGCAGGGTTAAATGGAGTTTTTTCCCCCTTTTACGTATTATTGTATTCATTTTGCATGAATCAACACATTTTTTGTTTAAGACAGAATTCCGTCATAGGCAGATTTTTTTTTCTGGTTTTATTGTGTTTAATTTTTTAGCATTTAAGTAAACTGTTATTTAAAAAAAATTTAAAGTAGATATAAAATAAATTTTGATTGAACCAAATTTTACTTATTTCATGCACGTATTAGGTCAGTCAGAGACAGTGATTTTATACGGATTGTCCGATTCCAGTATTGAAAATTTCGTCTAGTGCAGACCTTATTAAAAGATTAGAATTGTTAAAGAAAAAAGTACTAATTTGAAACATGTCATTTTTAATTATTTTACATTAGGTTTGTTTCGGGCAAAATTGAAAAATTATTTACTTTTGAAAATAAAATTTTTTTTAAGTTATATGTTTCGAATAAATATTTTTAATAGTTCTAAAATTAATATTGAAAAACAAAAACCCCGAAACAAAACTAAAATCAGATTTTCATCTTTAATTAAATGGAAAGAAATTGAAATCCGATAAACAATGTTTGGAGTTCCAACGATTTTTAACTATCCCATGTAAACAACTACTAATCATGTGAAATTTTTATAAATTTTATGAAAAAATTTTAGGATGTAATTTTCTTAACAAATTATATGGCTAAGCATCACAAAAAAGAAAAAAAAAATCTAAATTCTAACTCAAAAGATAATTTTTTACACTTTTTCTAGAACTGTTAAAGTAACATTGTCTTTTGAATTGTGCGCATTTCAATTTGTGTCTAATCCCTTAAAACCTGATGAAGTATTCAAACGGCTATAACTCTACGAGTTTTGAAGATAGGAAGATGCAACCTTTTGTGTATTATTCAGGACTGGATAAGGAAAGTTTTCCTAATTGGAATTTTTATCCTATGGGGGCCGTATAAAAAGTTAATTTTCGTACTTTTTCAAATAGACCCCGCATGGAGTTTCAACTTATCTTATCAAAAAATTTAACTTTTTTAATGAATTTTTGCAATTGGAAGTATGGGTCTAGGGGCAACATTTAAGGAGATAGCCTATTGTTTCGATATTTATGACTCACTCTGTATATGTACAGTCCCCCGTAAGTTGGTAGCTTATGCTCAATGTTATCCATCCATTAGCATTAATCTTCTCTACAGATATACATTTTATAAGAAATTTTGTGTGCAGAAGTTGGAACATATCGTTGAGAAAGCATTTGATGGATTGTGAAATATGCCATTCGATTGGGGAAATAGGGGGAGGGTGGTAAAGTTGTAAAGCACGCATTGATAGCAAGGCAATTAGTAAGGTATGCATAAAGCAGTTAGTTATGTCTATACACCTTGTGTGTAAATTTCTTCCATGTATTTTTAAAGAGTTGTAAAAAATAATAAACTTTTCTCAAACTCTTTTATATAAGTTTTCCTATATTCTTACTAATGTTTATTTTAAATTTAATAATTAATCGTATTATAAATATTTTTGAAAAATATATATATTTTTTTTATTTTTGGAAAATATGTCAGGCATTATAAAATAAAAATCGTATTCAAGTTCTGTTTTTTTTTTTTTTTTTTTTTGCTGCAGAATGATTCATATTATGAGAGTTTTTATACATGTTCTTTTAATTTTCCCAATAGGTTAATGCATATTTCTTTATATATACTTTAATGTAACTGTTTTCATGATAACCAATTTTTACAATGTATTTTTTCAGGAAAACTCTATTTCTGCATTTTAAAATCGGTTTTGTTGTGTTTAATGTAAATAATTGTACTGATTGAAAGAGAAAAGAAAAAGAATATTTTGAACATCTTTTAATCATAAATATCTGTGTTACAAAGAAGTTTATATATTATAAATATATAAATTATATACTTAATTAGTTGCATTTATTCACATGTATGTGTTTATAAATCAGTTCAGTTTATTTGTAGATATTACTTCTTTATGTTATACAAGGTTGTATAAGTAATAAAATATTGGAAATAATGTGTCAATGTGTTAATATTTTTAGATTTTATTTATCGCAGTGTACTTAACAGCAATACTTATTGAATTTACTTAAAATATGAAATCCATATTTATTAATAAAAGCAGGAATTATTTATTAAAAAATAATAAAAATTGAGTTTATATTCAGAATTTGTTTAAATATATAAAATATATAACAAAAAATGGTAACATATTTTAAAAATATTAAAATAAGGTACAGGTACAAGGATCAAGGCTTTTTTTTTTTTAATGTAGCAATTAAAAAAACAGCTGCTTTCAGCGTAGATTATTTTTATCAAAATTCGAACGGTTATGTGAATGTCTTTTTACAGAACACCAAAAGTTGAGAAATTCCATTTTACATCCATATATACTATTATATAACATTACAATTCATCATCTATCTCGAATATGATTCATAAATTAAGTATCAAGTCATGATATAAGCAGTATGCATATTAAATTTGGAACAACATTTATTAAATTAACAATTCTCTAATGAATTTTAAGATGAAACCCAATCATGTATAAGATTTAAATATTACATCATTATAATTTAATTTGGGCAAAATATAATTTTTAACAGGGTGAATGCTTAAGGGAAAAAAATATATTAATTTTAATTGATTTATGGAACATATTGGTATATAAAACGCAAAAATAATTTTTGTGAGATATGTTGTTTTTCTAGCGGATTAGCAATATTTTCTTCTTAATTGTGTTTAAACTCTTCTAATTTTTTTTGGTAAATATTTCCTTGGTAGTTGGTAGAAAATTTTCATTTTTGTGATGTTTGATCGTCTCTTGGTTTAACAAGGCCTCTTAATTTCTGCTTGATTTTTGGCATATTTCCCCTGATTTTGAACCAATGAACCAATGCAGGATAATCAGAAGTGCCTACTGGAGTCGTGTTGCTCTAGCTTACCTTTCATCGGATTCGATGAGTCGAATTGCTGATTGCATAGAAGAATAGCAAATTAAATGGTGGAATTTTCAGAAATTTCGTAGCATTGGGTTGGTCGATGAGTCTCAAGGTAAAGTGGTCGAAAAAGCCAAGGGCCATACATTTTTTTTTTATATATATATATATATAAATTAGATAAATCCTAAATAATTTTTAGGGGAATATCGAAAATAGAAGTAAAAATAAAAATAAAATAAATAAATTTAGCAAAAAGTTAAATTTAGTAAAAATAAAAAGTAAAAATAATAAAAATAGCATTAGAGAAAAAATATCAATTTATCACATTCTTATTTTATATTTAAATGTATTAGAAAAATCACTTGACAATTTCTTTTCCGTGTTTGAATAGTGCTATATGTGGGGTTTATGAGAATAGGTACCTCTGAAATCGGGCTGTATGTGAATGTTGACAAAAGATTGAAAAGTCAATCTCAAAAATGAACCTTTTTGAAAGAGTTACCTACTATACTTCCTCAAGCATCATGTAAAGAGTAAAGCCTTTCTTCTCTCCTCCCCCGTATCTCAAAAGGTAGTTGATGGCATTAAAATATTCGATAACTGTAAAAAAAAAAAAAAAAAAAAAAAAAAAAAAAAAAAAAAAAAAGTTTTGACGATTTTTAGAAAAAAAAAATGAGTTTGTAATTATCTTTGTTAATTAAATTTGATCCTCAGGTACATCATAATTTGCTTTGGACTACTCTCATCCAATTTTCTGGTCTCCACATTTGTTAGATTTTGCTAGTCATCGCCGACAGACTGTGGCATACCCAGGATTTTATTTCGGGTACGGGGGCTGACTTAAATTTCCATAATGTTCTAAATCTTATATAATATGTTAAATTGTGTTATAAACAGAAATCATTTTTGACATTTAGGGCCATTGCCAAAAGGGAAAGGGGTGATTCTATTTGAAACTTTCCGAAAATTTAGCATGAGGTTTTGAAAATTTAAAGAAAAAGATCATCAGTTCGAAAATTTGGACTTTGTCAAAGTACTGAGGATAAAACGTGAATTTTATCAAAAGGCCCCTAAAAAACAAGAATTTTGTCAAAGGATCGCGGATAAAAATGCGAATTTTGTCAAATGATCACGAAGGAAATGGGAATTTCGTCAAATGATCGCAGAAAAACAAAAATTTTATCAAAAAGCTCTGGGAAAAAAAGCACGAATCTAGACAAAGGATCGCTTAAAAAAACATATATTCTGAAACTACGGGGAAAAAAAAAAAAAAAAAAAAAGGCAACGATTTTTGACAAAGGATCGCAAAAAACGAGTTTCGTCCAAGGGCCGCGCAAAAAAAGTGAATTTCGTCCGAGAGCAGCAGAAAAATCGTGAATTTCATCCAAATCTAGAGCTTGACGAGTTTTTACCTATGAGTCATTTATTTTAATTAATGGCAATATTATACCAAAAATTGTTATTTTAAGTTTGGGAGCCTTAATTTGAGTGCATTTAAGTACCTAAAAGAGATTTGTCTTTTAGTTTCTAGAGTGATGACCAAGAACCAAGGTTCTCGCCATTGAGCCAAAATGCTTCATTTGGCGAGTAAACGAACAATGAAATTTGTCAAATTGCGAGTTCTCAATTTCTGCTCTTTATGTGTGTGTGGTATACATATGCAGTCGAGATTATTTATCCATGTTCAGTAACTGAAAGATTGATGTTGCTTTACATGTTTAATTCCACCGTGCCATTTTCATTACTGTATTTATAAAGATACCGACTCAACACCAATCCAATTTCATACTGCTAGAGATACAGAAAGGATTATAATATAGGTATTTTTTTATTGTCAGTTATGCACTGGAGTCATGTTGGTCGGTAAAAACCCAAACATGTAACACGCGTCAAGTAGAGAAAATTTTTGCTGGAATGCTGTATTCAAATTAACTATTTACCATAATGTCTATTAGTTTTATCCAAAATATCATTGGCCTGTCAATTTTTTTTTCTATCTCATTCGAAATCTCATAGCAATTTTTAGTACATGTTTTTACAACGTTAAGTCAAAGGTACGGGTTTTTAATTTTTATTTAGACTGAAAAGAGAGTCTGAAACATTTAGACATTTAGGAGATATGATAATAAACTTATTTTAAAAAGTTTACAAAGCGGATGGTCGAATTTCTATTTTATAAGAAATTAGAAAAAAAATAGGATATTTTACAACACACTGAAGAAAATATATGTATAGTAACACTCCGGGAGTGCCGACAAAAGTGAAAACTTGAACAATTATGTGTGTACTTTTTTGAATCGTCAGGACATAACTGAACAAAATATTTTAGAATAAACATTACATAAACTAAGGGGAAAGACTCATAGAATCAAACAATATTTTTAAATTCCGTCACAACTAAATAGTAATTTTTTAAGTTTTCATCTACAAATACCATAAATACAAAATTTCATCTATAAATACAAACTAGTCGTTGGGGGCCACCGTAATACTTACCCATCATTTTTATACTACAAATAAAACATCGAAACAAAAACCACTTAATGAGGTAACAAACACATGTAATGTATTTAATTCAAGTGAATGTGACATTTACGATAGGTCATTATTGGCTTTTAATCTTACACTTTAGCGATAGATAGTCTTTTGATCGACAGGATACCAAGTAATACCGAATTGCGCAAAAGAAGCATCCTTATAACTCCAAAAATGTTATATTAACTAACAATTTACTGCGTTGCATTAAGCATCTCATTTCCAATTAATATGTACCTTTGAATTGAATTTTGAATAAAATACAGAGTCATGAAAAATCGAAGAATGTGGAACATATGATTACAAATATATCAGCAATTAATCAACCGATTGACTTCGTTCTTTATGCAAAATTTGTTTTTTTTATTGTCTTTTTTAATTCACTTCTTAAAAAAATCGAAAATTTTTATACACCTTTCATCAGAATGAAATTTCAAGTGTCCGAAAAAAATAGTTCAGGATAATCGAGGTTACTGATATTAAATAGGCTTCTTTCCATTTTCACATACTACGTACATACCAAATTTCTAATCTATCTCAATTTGTTTGGGAGAGAAAGCGTTTACAGACAGACAGACGAACGGCAATTTTTTTTTACTAAAAAAAAGTATGTTTTTCGGAATCTCCAGTATCTACGTGTAAATCGGTCAAAAAAAAAAATTTTTTTTTCGATTATTAAAACGATTGCAAGACTTACCTTATACTACGCATGATGGATAAGTAAAGATGATTCCATCAGCAAAATTCGAATTACTGAGCCGCAGACAGCGCCGTGCGAAAAGGGGGTGGCGTCCCCCGCCGGGCGCGGAAACTTAGAGGGCGCCAAATTCATACTACCAACGTCATTTTTGGCTTTTTGTAAGAAAAAAATTGGCAAGGGGGCGCCAAATTGGAACTGTGCCCCGGGCGCAGTTTTCTCTTAGCACGTCCCTGGCCGCATATGCGCCGTTTGGGGGAAGATAAGAAAAGGAAATAGCAGGTAAGATGACCTTCCTTCCAGAAGAAAATTTATTTTCCTTAATGCATTAATCGTCGTCGGCTCTCTCTCTATATATATACATATATTAATTACTCAAAACGAAAAAAACTTGTCAGATTTTACAAAAATAACAAAAAAGAATATTGCCCAGTTATACTGATGGCATTGAGCTCACAGGCTACGCATACTAATTGTACATTACAGCCTTATATTTTCAAGGGTTAATTGCGTTCGAAAAAAAAAATTAAGAAAGGGAAACAGCTCTCTCCTTTCCTCTTTTTTATACTTAATCATTAAACCTCCTAAACTATCAAGAACATGCTTTATCATATAAAAAAACTATATCCAAAACTCAGAGCAAATCGGATAACTCTTAATAAAAACCCATTTAACATTTATATAATTTAAGAAGAGCTATCCCCCTCTTTTATACTTAACCATTAAACTTCCAAAACTATTCAGAGATTTGAACGAAATCTGACAATTTTGCTTGAAAAACCCTTTTATATCAATTAAGGGGAGGGGATTAGAATCCCCGTTCCCCCTGTTTATACTTATTAAATGAACACCTAATAACAGTCATGAAATTGCCTCATCAAAATGATCCTATATATAAATTTTTGAACGAAAACTGTTAATTCTGCATGAAAAACCCATTAAATCAATTAAGGGGAGGGGTATGAGCCCCCCGTTCCCCCTCTTATACATTTCGAATGAACACCAAAAACTAATCAGGGAAGCGCCTTATCAGGATGTACCTATATACAAAATTTCAAGTGGATCCGATATTTTATCATGAGTTACCGCGTTACGTACGAACGTACATACAGAGCGGGCGGGCACATAAGCTCTCAGGCTATGATAGCCTGTGAGCTAAAAACGTTAGTATCATAAGAAAAACACTTTCAGTACAGAAAAAATTATCAATAATACTAGTATCTTTTAAAGTCTCTTCATTGAAGCCATCTCAGAATGAGACATAATTATCATTAATCTAATTGCGCATATGAGCTAATTTATATAATTTTAAATATACTTGTTAAAAAAACTCAGGTTTAAATGTTGCTCAGAATTGCTTCAGTTGCACTTTTTCACAGCAAGATAAAAAAATTTTTAAACCGTTGCGTAGAGAAAATAAAATGCACTTTTTAATGTAATTTGTTTGAAATCTCTATCACAATTTGTTGTTAAATTATTAATTTTTTTTAAAAAGTTTTAATTTCTCTTTTTGACATTGTGGCAACAGAAGTATTCCATTTTTTGACTTTAAACTTGGACCATTTAGGAAACAAATAAAATAAATCAACTTTATTGTGGAATTCAACCAATAAAAAAGATTCAGATATGCTTTAGATTTCCCAATTCTCTACCGAGAACAACTATTTTTTTCTAAATAGTTAAAAAAAGTTTCGCCCCTTACAGGAAAAAAAAAAATGTAATTTAACAAATTACAACGACCAATTGGAAAATGATATTTTCAAAGACTAAAATTTTAGATTTATAAACTAGCAGGCGTCGCCTGCTACGCTGGTCTGCCTATCCAGATGGATATGAATTTTTGGTACTTCTCTATTATCCCGTCGACCAATTTCGCCAAACTAATAGCCAAACAGTGGCGTAGCCAAGGGGGGGCGTCCGCCCCGGGCGCCGAGGCCTAGGGGCGCCAAATTGAGAAAAATTGTTATATATCTATATTGGGATGTGGGCGCAAAATTTCTTGCTGGCCCCGGGCGCCAAAAAGCCTAGCTACGCTACTGTAGCCAAATCATACACATTGACATAATTTTTATTTTAAATAACGAAAAAACAAATAATTAGTGGAATATTAACAAAAATTCAAATAAAAAAACGAAATTAAAATCACTTAATGACATTTTAAACACGTGAATCTTATTTAATGTCATTGAATGTGACATTCACGATCGTCCATTATTGGCATTTAATCTTATAGTTTGGCGATAATTTTTTGGTCGACGGGATAACCTAGAAGTACCGAATTTTTTTTAAAGCAGGTTTTGTTATAGAACAACATAACCCTATTCAATTTACAAAAAATGTCGCTGAAAATTTATATAACTAACAAAGTAAGTGCCATCAAAATCCGACTATTAATAATTTTTATAAACACTAATCTTTCATAATTTGTTTTACTTGATTATAAAAATTTATTTCAAAATAATTGACTAACTCTGTAATTCAGCATTGTAGAGCAATATGCAATATACTAAAATCACCCGTGAAAAATTATCCAACTTATAATGCAGGATCCTTCAAAATACGTGTTGTAGATTTTTTAAAAATGAATAATATTTTACAAATGAGTTTTACTGATTATTGAACTTTCTCCCATAATTCGATAAATAAGTAACATAAAACAATGTGAAACATGCTAGATGCTTCCAAAAAATTATTCCATGAAAATACTTTGAGCAGCACTCAGGTTATCAACAACCGGAATGAAATACCAATTTGGATTTCATGTTTAAAGTAGAAGTAGACAGATGTAACGTTATAATAATATTGATCATCAAAAATGTATGAAACAGAATGTTACTTTTAATATCTCTGCTCAATAAATGTCCTAATTGAATCAGAATAACGTAAATTTAAAGAGGTTTCAATGCACGAATGGTTGTGATTTACGATGATAGTTTAACAACTGTAGTTAATTTTGTACCAAAGCAATCTCGCATAAATGAATTAGACTTGTATTCCGATTATAAAACTTGCTTCATCTTAATTTTAAAATTATTTTAATAAAAGTGCTGTGTTGAAGAGCACAGATATTATATGCGCACAACATAGGCACAATCTTTTTGGACCCCAATTCGGCAAAATCTTGTTATCTAATACCAGTTACATACACATTTTTAAAAAGGGAATAATAACAATAAATTTAAAAAAGCTCAATTAATAACTGTAGAACAAAACAATTTACATAATTTTAAAAAAGAACAAAAAGTAAATAAATAATTTATTAATAACTAGCTGACCCGCCCGGCGTTGCACGGTTCCGTGATAATAATATTAAAGGAACATGAAATTTGTGATTTTATCTCTAACTGGAAATATGTGAAATTAGGTTGTCTGAAGTACACGGCCACTGACGGTGTGAAAAATTGGTTTAAAAAAAATGAACAAATAATATTTAGCGGTAAAAATGTTCAAAAAGACTGCAATGGGAAAGGGAGAGGAATTTGCATACAATTCAAGAATAGATAAGATCATGATGCAAAAATCTATTATTTCGACAAAAATGACAAAAAAATCGATGCTAAACGCATAAAAAATCAAAAAATCGCTAAAAATCACATCTAAAATCGCATTAAAAATTACTGAAATTGAAAAATCACAGCAGACAAAATTTAGTTCATTAGGCTGAAAGTTTGAATCAATTTTATTTTTATGATTCTCAAAAAATATCCCCAAAATGTGAAGAAATACCAAAAACCGCAATAAAAAATTCGCCAAAAATCAAAAATCGCCGCACGAATTCCGAATAAACTTGATTAAAAATAGAAAAAAAAATACTATATTGAGTGATAAGAATGAAACCGTATTCCTTTCACTAATATGGAAAAATCGCCTCGAAACATAAAAAGAACTCTAAAAATCGCTTAAAAATTTTAATTAAAAAAATTCTAATCAAAAAATCGAAAATCGGGCTTCGAGGTGCAAAACTACATGTATAGAGGTACCTTCACTTCAAATTTTGTAACTCTACGTACAGCGGTCTCTTCGGAACAGCGCTGACACACAAGCATACTTGTCTCTTTATTATTACGAGGTAGAACCCGTCAAATTTTAACGAAAGAAAATGTTTAAGAAGGAACTGTTTCAATGACTCATAATATAAATCTAAAAAATTAGTTATAGTAAAAAAATGCATTTTATATTGGTACGTCTAGCTATTAAACAAACGATATTTATTGTAAATTAACAAAATACTATTTCTATAAAACGCTGTTGTAGAAATTGTTAAAATTAAACTTTAATCGTATATGTAAGAAGTAAATAATAATAAAGATATGTTATTACGATAAAATTATCAATTTAAGTTCTTATACTAGTATTCCAAAATGAAAAAAAGCGAAATTTATTCAACTTTGACTCAATCATAGAATTTTTTTTTCCCGTGAAATCTAAACCCGGCATATTTTCACCATATCAAAATTTACAAATGCTTCGCATCTGTATTCACCTTTTCAAAATATAGTTTAAAAAAACTAAAAACCACGCTTTTAAAGTAATCAAACTAAAAAGTGGAAAATAAATATAGTTTAAAAAATCTAAAAAACACGCTTTTTTAGTATATCAAACTAAAAAGTGAAAAATAATTCGTACTATAAGCTGAAAACAAAAATAGATGAAAAATACTATATTACTATAAAATCATTGTTATTATAAGAATCAATTAATAAGCAATAAATAAAATTATCGTGGAAAAAAAGCGTGGGGTGCTCCATCTACCATGCTCCATCTATCAGTTCTTAAGAAGCACCCCACGCTTTTTTTCCACGATAATTTTATTTATTGCTTATTAATTGATTCTTATCATAGCAAACGCGGTAGCGTTTGGTATAATATGTTTAAGAAATAGAAAATGCGAACGTCTTTTCAAAATTTCTAGCGAACCAGTTGACGTACGACAGTGATTTTAGTTTCAAACGATAGAACTCGACGAGACGAATAAAATGATAGCATTCAAAAAATTATCGCAGTTTACTGTAGTTTTTTATTTAACTTTTGACGAGAAAATAAAGACGAAAAGTTCAACAAGCAATAGCTAACGTTCTTATGGATGGATTAACTTCGTTTCTGGTATATTTTTATCGTCTTGATGAAACTTAGAACAGTTTTTTTTTTCATCTTTGTATGTTTGACGGTTTCTGAAAAAATCGAATTTATGTCTTAAACCTCCAGTTGAATATTGTCTTTTGCTGTTGCGATTGTAGTTTTTTTTATTCATTGCCACCAAGTTTAATATAAAAATTGTCATGTATGTATCATAATTCATTCAAATTAAACAAATCACGTGAAAAACATAGTTATTTGTTTTTATTGCGAAGCTTTTAGTTTCAGTTCTTTAAATAATAAAGTTGTGAACGCAATGTTATTATTTTTTTGGTCGAATACATAATTATTTTTTCAAATAACATGTATTTATATGACCATGGGATGATTTTCTCGAATGTCCTAACATTTTGAATTTTAGGGTACTTCTAGGTTATCCCGTAGACGAAAAAATTATAGCCAAATTTTAAGATTAAACGCCAATAATGGATGATTGTGAATGTCACATTCAGTGACATTAAATACGATTCACGTGTTTAGAATGTCATTAAGCGATTTTTATTTTGGCTTTTTGTTTGTATTTTTATTAATATTTTACTAATTATTTCTTTTTCCGTTATTTAAAATAAAAAATTATCTCAATGTGTGTAATTTGGCTAGTTTGGTGATTTGTATAATTTGGCGAAATTGGTCGACGGGATATCAGAGAAGTAATATTTTACTAGTAGAAAAAAATGGGGAAAAAACAAGTACATCGGAAAAAAGTATCTGGGAAAACCAAAATTTTTCCTCAGGAACTAAATGTAAGATTTTTTAATTATGATCATATAACATCCTCATTTACACAAGGAAAAGATACAGAGTAAAACAAAAACTTCATTCTGTCCATATCTTAAATAGCATTCAATTGATTTTAAATAGAGATGTAATGTCAAATATGCATTAGGGTACTTAATTGGCACGAAAATTTTGTTATTTTGTCTGATAAGATAACCGGGCTAATTTTTATTAAAAAAATATATATATTTACCTTTATTTAATTTTGTTAAATTTTATAAATCGTTTCATTCTGTAGTTATTAATTAAACTTTTCAATACTACTTGATTATCCCGTCGACCAATTTCGCCAAATTTTACAAATCGTCAATTTATTCACCATGTAAATCATATTGACATAATTTTTATTTTAAATAACGAAAGAAGAAATAAATTAGTAAAACATCAATAAAAGTACAAATAAAAAGTTGAATTCAAAATCATATTATGGCATAACAAACATGGGTAACCTATTTAATGTAAACTGAATGTAACTTTTATGATAATCCGTTATTGGCATTTAATTTTATAATTTGGCGATAATTTTTTGGTCGAAGGGATAATCAATTATCACCGGTTTTTATTCATTATTTTCTTTTGCAAATAATAGAAAATAGTTAATAGAAGTACTACTTATCCCGTCGACCAAAAAACCATCGCCAAACTATAATATTATATGCCAATAATGGATGATCGTGAATGTCGAATCCAATGACATTAAATAGGATGCACGTGTTTAAAACGCCATTAAGGGATTTTTATTTGGACTTTGCATTTTTTATTAAGATTCTACAAATTATATTTTTGTGTTATTTAAAATGAAAATTATGTCTATATGCAGCCATGCCAACCTCCGGCTTTTTAAAAATCAAACAATTATATTTATAACCAGAAATTTATTGAGCAAACTAAATTAAGTAAATTTCAAATGATTCTCTAAATTAATACTAGACACTTCTAAGTAAATAAATTTTCTGGTTCAAAGTACGTTTACATGAAATAATAAAAGCCGGAGGTTGGCAACTCTGCTATATGTATAATTTTGCTATGAGTTTGGCAATTTGTATAGTTTGGCGAAATTGATCGACGGGATAACTATGTAGTACCTTAATATATATGTATGTAATTGAAATTTGAAAACTAAGCTTTTGCGAAATTGGCGTTAGAAGAATATCGCACAATGTCGTGCATATATGGTATCTGTGCCAGGAAAGCATCAAATGAAAAAAACACATGGTCATGTAAAAAACTTTTGTGATGGTGTGAAGTGAATGTATTATTTACGATCAGCAATTATTGGCATTTAAAAGTATTTTTGTTTGAGATATTGTCGAAAAAGCATTGCAAAGATATACTTTCCCTCTCCCTTCCATTTCCAAATGAACTAAATTTCAAATTATGAAAAAAAAATCAGAGTTTACTTAAAACCGTGCATAAAAATTATAGTAATTATCCTAATTTTTCTAATAGAAATTCTCAATTTTCCGTTATTAACAAACGCTACTTTAAAATCGCAAATTTAATCGGCTAAATCGCCAAATTGCATAATGATCATCGCCACTGAATATATAAATAATGCCATATTTGCAAACTTATCGGTCAAAAAACAGCGGAACCTTGGTTTACGGCCCCCTCTGTTTTTGACAAGTTTGGTTTGAGACCAACTTCAGTGATCAAAATTTTACTCTTTCGGCGTAGGATAACTCGATTCGCGACCAAAGCTGTCGAATAGTTCAGTTGGCAACCCTCACATAACTTTTGTTATAGGTCAAGTTTGGAGTAAAGTGCGTGAATCAGAGTACTTTGTGACCTTCAGTACAGCAAAAAATTTAACTTATTGTTTTAATTTTAATCAGTTTCGCGAAAATTTTAGCTTTTATTATTATTTCTAAGAACGAAAAAGCGTTTAGTGATAGCAGTAGTAAGAAGCTTAATCGAATTACTGATCAATTATGAAAAGAAGTAGTGACAAAACTTAAGAACGATGATAGTGGTCGATGATAGCTAAACAATACGGTGTAGATGAACCGTCGATTACTCTGATGACAAAGAACTAGTCGGATATGGTAACCCCAAAACTATTTTCTATCTCATGCATTTAATGCGTCAAAATTCATAATTACAGTGCCAAAATCAAATGACAGTCATATGCTCACCGTGAGGATTCTAAAGACATGAAATTCCGAACATTAGTTTTTGAAATAGGACTGTTGCGGATATCGGGAAAAATACAGTATATATGCGACACTTGTTGGGAAATTTACCCAAAACACGTAATGAGCAATAATATAAATCAAAGTGTGCCTAAATCTCAAGTTTGATGAAAATTTGTGCATTAATTTCTGCGATACAGATATTTTGGTAATCGGAACAATCAGCATAGCAGTGCCATGTGTTCGGTTATTGAAACCAAAACGTAAACAAAGCCAATTCATATAAAGATTAACTGAATTTGATGTTCGATGAAAATCCGTGCGTTAATTCTCGAGATAGAACTACTGCGAAAATAATGAAAAATTCAACACGATTAAGCCATCTGTTGAACGATTTAAATCAAAATGTAAACAGCATCAATTTATATCAGGGATTACCTGAATCATGGCCCACTAGAACTAAAAACCTGTCTATTTGAGATTAATGTAGGAAGTCTCCCGCCAAAGGACGCTGATACTTTGCCTAAGTTATTCAGACCAATCATGTAAACCCTGAACCAAAACAATGACACGTGTGCAAACATGTGCACAGAACAGAAAGCAGCTTATTCAATGCTAATTTGGGCAGAGTTTGCGTCACGTGGACTTACACGTGGTTCAATGAAATGGTTCAAGGTTTGAAGCTAAATCCAGCTTCACTTTTTCGGCAGTTTTTTGCGAAATGGCTTGGCCGGTACTATATAGTCGGCGTTGCCTGAATATAATTTTTTTTAATCCCATGCATTAGTTCTTGAAATAGAGCGCCCAAAAAATTTAGATCACATACAGAAATTCAGATACAAGAATGGATCGTGAACTGAGGTTCCACTGTATATTATATAAAAATTTAATTACAGCTGGTGATTTCAATGTCAATTTTACAAATAATATTAGGAATGAATTTTCAATATATTTTCATCCTTGGTTTGACATAAATCTATTAAGGCTGTATTTCGAGCAACTTTCTCCAAGGAAGATAACTTAACCTATAATTTTCCTGAAAATGTCCTAGAATATTATTCAATAATTGGAATAAGCTATTCCAATAGATATCAGGAAGGAGAAATAAAAATATTTTACTTAATTTTTTTAAAAATTTAAATGGGAAAACTCGTTTTTATGTGCGTTGACTATAAAGTTATGTTTAGCGACCTTCGGGTGTCATGATCACAAAAATCGCGCTAATGGCGGAAATATTTCGTATTTATAACATCTGATTTTTAAAACAAGTAAATAAGAATGCCACAAATCCTATGCGAAAAGAATAAAAATTTCTATTCGCATTATTTTTCTACAAAATATGTATTATCTAAAATTAATTGAATTTGTTAATTTCTGTAGGAATAAATTAAAATTAATTTCGTTTTTTCACGTTTTTTGCCCATTGATTAAATAGTTTAATATTGAGCGAAATGAGAAAAAGTACTGGGAATATTTAAAAGCAACTGAGGTTTTCTTATATTCAATATATAATTATAAAAAAAATTTAAATGACTAGTATTAAAAAATGCTCTGACGAGCACCAAAAAAGGTTAATATGTTTTTAAGTATGAAAAAGTGTTTGACAAGAGCTTCTAATTGAAAAAGAGAAAGGACAAAGGGTCCCTTCTTGGCTGCAATTCACTGTCAATGCCAAATTTGAAAAAATCATATTTGCGCTTTTTCCATATAAAAGAAATCTGCGTAAAACTTTCAATCATGCTTTACATGTTAACTGCATTGCTGACTCTGCATCAACTGCACTACAAATCAGTTTTCTGTGTTGTTTTACACTGCGACAGTTTATGGTGGGACTACGTGAATGTGATACGCTGCAGGCAGTGTTGAATGCAGGAGGTGGGCCGGGGGGACATTCCCTCCCGAAGGTATCAAATGCCCCCCCCCCTCCCAATAAAATTTGAGATTTTGTGTTTTTATTGATAAAAAAGTATGATCCCCTTAGAACTCTATTCTATTAAAGCCACAGAAGACCCTCCCGGAGAAAAGTATCTGAATTCAACACTGGCTGCGGGAACTATGGTTTTTGGCCCTGTTTTGCTTTACATTCATGTTTAATCACCCTTCGTCTTTTCTAATTATGCTTTTACACTATACAATTTTATCGTAACAATGACTGATTTCTTTTATATGGAAAAAGCGCAAATATGATTTTTTCAAATTTGGCATTGACAGTGAATTGCAGCCAAGAAGGGACCCTTTGTCCTTTCTCTTTTTCAATTAGAAGCTCTTGTCAAACACTTTTTCATACTTAAAAACATATTAACCTTTTTTGGTGCTCGTCAGAGCATTTTTTAATACTAGTATAAAAATGATTTTATAGTAATATAGTATTTTTCATCTATTTTTGTTTTCAGCTTATAGTACGAATTATTTTTCACTTTTTAGTTTGATATACTTAAAAAGCGTGTTTTTTAGATTTTTTAAACTATATTTATTTTCCACTTTTTAGTTTGATTACTTTAAAAGCGTGGTTTATAGTTTTTTTAAACTATATTTATTTTTCACTTTTTAGTTTGATTACTTTAAAAGCGTGGTTTTTAGTTTTTTTAAACTATATTTATTTTAAAATTTACAACGAAAGGACATCTATCCAAATCACTTTTTTTGGTCGACTCTGGTTAATTTAACCATGCATATCGAATCCTATTAAGAATGTATAAAAAAAATTCTTCACATTATGAAAGACAACATTTTTTGCCAGATATAGCCAAATTTGGAGACATTCTTTCATTTAGCACCAAATACGTGTTGTGGCTTTCGTAATCTTAATAGTCAATTTTTCGGCCTAATGTCGCCAATATTTTGTGAAATATTGCCAACTTATTGGTTGCTGCCATTTTCTCATGACCCTGACCCATATTACCCAAAATGACCCACTAATCAAATTTGATCAAACATGTGACTTAGCTCAAAGGTCTCCAGGTAATCAAAAACAGTAGAATATAAAGTTGAATCAAAATCGTTTAAGCCGTTTCTTAGATAAAATTAGCTTGACAGCATTCATCAATAAAACGAAATGGCCCACTAATATAATTTTGTTTAACTTGCGACTCTGCCCAATAGTCTTCTCGTGACAAAAGACGTTTCGTTACAAAATTTAGGTAAAATTGATTGAATCGTTGTTATATATAATTAGAAAAACTCTAACCCATTATGACCCAAAATGACCCATTAATCGAATTTTCGCGAGTATGTGTCCTGGCCCAATGGTTTTCTCTTGCCCGAGAATATCATAATACAAAATATAGTCAAAATGGTGAGAGACATTTTCTACATAAAATTAGCATGACCCATCAATGACCCACAAATGACCCTTATAATCAAAATCTCTGGAAAATGTGATTTAGCCCATTAGTTTCCTCGTGTCTAAAAATTGTTACATACAAAATTTCGTTAAAAACGATCCAGCCGTTCTATAAATAGCTTGACCCAGACCCTTTATGACCCATTAATCGAAATTTCTCGAAAATGTGACCTAGCCCAATAATTTTCTTGTGCCAAAAAAATGTTATATACTAAATTTCGTTAAAATCGATCCACACCTCTCAACTGGTAGACGGCAGGTGCTGGGTTCGAACCCAATCGCGGCTGTCGGCCTAACCGTTCGGAGTTTTCGTGGTTTTCTTCGAACCTTGCGTAAATACGGGTTAGGTTCCCTTAGAAAGACCCCCACGAAGGGCACTCCCCCCCTGGTCCTATATCCCTAGCGCAGATAATCGGACGTCAAAAATCAACCAACCAACCGATCCACCTGTTCTTTAGATGTAGTTTGACATGATCCATTATGGCCCATCATGACCCACAAATGATCATTATAGTCGAAATCTCTCAAACATGTGATTTAGCCCATTAGTTTCCTCGTGTCAATAAACTGTTCATACAAAATTTCGTTATAATCGATCACGCCGTTCTTTAAATATAAATAGCTTGACCCAGACCCTTAATGACCCAATATGACCCATTAAAATTTTTTCTCGAACATGTAACCTAGCCCAATATTTTTCTCGTGCCCGAAAACCATAGAATGCAATTTTAGGTCAAAACTGCGTGAGAAAATCTTTAGATAAAAATAGCATAACCCACAATGACCCCAAAAATGACCCACTAACCGAATTTTCTTGAACATGTTACCTAACCCAATGGTCTTCTTGTAATCCAAAACAACAAAATATAAAATTTGGTCAAAATCGTTAGAGCCGTTTTTTAGATAAAAATGGCTTGACCCATAATGACTCAAAAATGACCCACTAATCGAAATTTTTCGAACATGTGATCCAGCCCGATAGTTTTCTCGTCCGAAAAAACTGTTACATACAAAATTTCGTTATAATCGATCGCGCCGTTCTTTAAATATAAATAGCTTGACCCAGACCCTTAATGACCCAATATGACCCATTAAAATTTTTTCTCGAACATGTAACCTAGCCCAATGATTTTCTCGTGCCCGAAAACCATAGAATGCAATTTTTAGTCAAAATTGCTTGAGAAAATCTTTAGATAATAAGGAAAATCTTTAGATAATAAGGAGAGTTACAAACCCACAAACTCACATACAGGTGAAGTTAATAAAAGCGTGTTAAAAATGGGCATTTTAATTTGATCATTTTGATTCAAAACTTGAAGTCTCAATACTATTAGCTGAAACAAATATTAAATATTTGATATTCTTTTATGTGTAAATCAAATTTTGTAAATTAAATCCTGTCAAAAACATGAATGTGAAAGAATGCCAAGTTCGTTAAAGGTTTCGCTAATAAAATAAGTGAGATCTAACTGCAAACCAAGTTCTTTCGGAGCTCCTTAAATCATAACGCCTGTCATGCATAATATTATTCAATTGCTTAAAATGATTTGTTATGTTACTTGTTATTCAATAGAGCGACTTGGCAAGTTTTCAGCTACCAACTTTAATCTTTGAGTCGGAGTACAATTTAATCTAGAATCTGATTGGCAAATATCTAGTCAATCGAGTGTTCGAATAAGTATATTGAAGTTAAGGTACTGATAAGTTAAGGAAGGGATCAACTTTAATTTCTGATCAACTAAATAGAAAAAAATTGAATAAGAGAAAACTTGCTAAGTCGCTCTATTGAATAACAAGTAACATAACAAATCATTTTAAGCAATTGAATAATATTATGCATGACAGGAGTTATGATTTAAGGAGCTCCGAAAGAACTTGGTTTGCAGTTAGATCTCACTTATTTTATTAGCGAAACCTTTAACGAACTTGGCATTCTTTCACATTCATGTTTTTGACAGGATATCATTGTTTTTTGTCAAATCACCTCTTTTATGAGCGAAACCTTTAACGAACTTGGCATTTTTTCACATTCATGTTTTTGATAGGATATCATTATTTTTTGTCAAATAAATAGGTATTTGTTTCCTTTTTGAAATAAATAGGTTAAATTAGTTAAATTGGTTTTGTTTAATATTAATTAATCTTTCAGCTTTTTCCTGCATTTATTCACTGTTTTTTTCAGTCAAATTTAAAAATTTAACATTAGGACTGCTTATGTTCCTTTAAATTCCACTAATAAGGATGTTGTTTTTACGTGATTGGGTACAACTTGAATATTTCGTCAACCAAAAAGTTTGTAGCCAACTTGGCGAAATATCGCTATATTGACGACAAAAACTACGCACCAAAAGTCATGCTAACATGGCGCTATTTCTGTATTTTGCCAAATTCCCATAGATTCCCATTGTAATCTGGTAATTTATCCAATAATCTTGTTAGAGCAAGGAGTGTCGCCATCATTTTGGCATCTTTTTTTTTTTCTTTAAATCGGTTCGCTAACTACCCAAGATTGCTTAAATATTGCTATTTAGAAAGTTTTTTGAACGCTTTTCGCGCATTTTTACCCCTTTTAAATTTTGTATTTGTTAACAAATGTTCTTAGTGATCATTTATATCTTATAATTAATGAACATGCCAAATTTTATGTTTTTAGGCCCTTAACATACAGACATCGCATTTTTAGAACGCTTTTTACTCTTTTAAAACCTTTGGATTAGTGAAATCGACATAAGATATAGCCTATATTGGAGCAAGGACTATCACCATCATTTTGATATCATTACTTTTAAGATCGGTTTGTTGTTTGCTGAAATTGCTTAAAAATCCCAATTTAGAACATTTTTAGAACGCTTTTCGCACATTTTCACCCCTTTTGAACTCCGTATTTTTTATCAAATGCCCTTAGAGATCATTTATATCTTATAAATAATTAACATGCCAAATCTTATAATTCTAGGTCCAACACAAAAGTTGCATTTTTAGAATGTTTTTTGCTTCTTCACCCTCTTTTGGTTAATGGTATACGTATAAAATATAGCCTATGTTTGAACCGGGGCGAATACCATCATTCTGGTATCATTAATTTTGAAATTTGATAAATTAATTTTGATATTTCGCGAAATTCCCATAAACTCTAAAATGCCAAACTTTATGTTTCCAGTCCAGTCCTTTAATATACAGACATCGCATTTTTAGAATGTTTTTTGCTCCTTTGGGTGAATGTAATCGACATAAGATATATCCTATGTTGGAGCAAAGACTGTCATCATCATTTTGATATCATTACTTTTAAGATCGGTTTGTTGTTTGCTGGGATTGTTTTAAAATTGATATTTCGAACTTTTTTAGAACGCTCTTCGCGGATTTTCACCCATTTAAATTTGATATTTTTTAGCAAATGTCATAGTGATCATTTATATCTTATAAATAATTAACATGCCAAATTTGTGCTTCTAGGTCCTTCAGTAAAACAAAAATCACATTTTTAGAATGTTTTTTGCTTCTGAACCCTCTTTTGGTTAGTGGCACAGACATAAAATATAGTCTATGTTTTCGTTTATGTGTGAATGTCGGTGCAAGGAGTTTGGTGTAATATAGGAGGTTGGATTTGGATTTTTCTGTGTTTTTCTGCTTGTGGTGTTGGAAGGAGATAATTTTGCGAATTTCTGTATAGATATTTGTATGGCGATTAAGTTGATTTTAGGGACTTTGGTATTTTAAGAAGCTTAGCGGAGTAGGACAGCTATATAGAAATGTAAAGCTGCTCACCGGGCCAATATTTTGGTCAATACAACAACAACAATATAGTCTATGTTTGAACCGGGGCGAATACCATCATTTTGTTACCATTACTTTTGAAATCGGTTCGGTAGTTTCAGAGATTAGCCCTGATACTCGCCAAAAGTGACGCCAACTTGGCACTATCTCTGGTATTTTGTGAAATTCTCATAAACTTCTATTGTAATCCAATAATTTATCCTCTAACCAACCATTAATGTTTAATTAATGGTGATTTCTGATTTTTTCCTATTTATAGATCCAATAACCTACCTCCACACAAAATTTCAACTTCCTAAGTCCCCTGGAAGTAGTCAGACATTTCTATGAGTGAGTGAGTGAGTGAGTGAGTGAGTCAGTGGTAAAAACAGTGGTTTTCAGACGTCAATTTCTCGTGAACGGTAAAAGATTTTTTAAAAAAAATTTAGGATTCGGAAATTAGAAGATGGTCTTACACGACACAAAAAATTGCAACTGTGTAGGTCAAATAGAATTTAAGTTATTGAGGGGTCAAAAGTGGCTCGAAATGGTTCGGGTAATATAACCCACGGCCGGTGTGTCGCCTTTTACTTTGTGAACTTGGCTGACACACTGCCGTGTGTCTAGATGAAAATTCACTGGGTTTCATAACAGAAGATATTTAAATTTCAATTTTTTCCTTTTTAATGTAAAAAAATGGCAACATAAAGATACAGAAATGAAATTTTTTCTCTTTTTTCCTTTGCTTTCAATAGAAATGGAGTACTTCTGTTGCCTCAATTAGAAAAGCAGTACTAAAAGCTACAAAAAAATTAATATTTCAAAAACAAATTAAGGTACAGCTTTCAAAGAAATTTCATTTAAAAGTACATTTTCTTCCCTACACGATGGTATAAAAATTTAAAATGTGCGGCTTTTAGAAGTTTAAAATTTTTTAGTAGCAAAAATTGCAATACCGAAATTTCACATAAAATTTGAGTGTTGCCATTCGCAAAATGACGTATGCGTTACGCACATATACGTTTGGCCTTTATAATATAAAAATTTGAGTGTTGCCATTCGCAAAATGACGTATGCGTTACGCACATACACGTTTGGCCTTTATAATATAGATAGAACATGTCTGTGAATATCCTAATTAATAACTTTATTGCTCATTCGTTAATTTTATGTTTTTTGCTTTTCTTAAATGCAATTCAAGAATAGATAAGATCATGATGCATACAAAAAACTATAATTTTGACAAAAATGACAGAAAATCGATGCTAAACGCACAAAAAGTTTAAAAAATCGCTAACAATCAAATCGAAAATCGCATTGAAAATCGCATTAAAAATCACTGAAATTGAAAAATCATAGCAGACAAAATTTAGTTCATTAGGCTGAAAGTTTGAATGAATTTTGTTTTCATCTTTGTTAAGAAATAGCCGCAAAATGCGAAAAAACACTAAAAATCGCATTAAAAAAACGCTAAAAATTAAAAAATCACCGCACGAAATCCGAATAAACTTTATTGAAAAGAGAAAAAAAATTACTATATTGACTGCAAAGAACGAAACCGTGTTCCATTTATTAATATGGAAAAATCGCCTCGAAACATAAAAAGAGCGCTAAAAATCGCTTAAAAAACTAAATTAAAAAATTTTAATCAAAAAATCAAAAATCGGACTTCGAGGTGCAAAACTACATGTATAGAGGTACCTTTCCTCCAAATTTTATAACTCTACATGCAGCGGTCTCTTCAGAACAGCGCTGACACACACACACATACTTGTCTTTTTATTATTATAGACTAAACCACAACATCCGGGTTACCACATCAAGCAAAATAATGAGATTTTGGCGCCAATTAAGTACCCTGATGCATATATGACACTGGCATCAGAAAGATTTTGCGCCAATGTAGTGCATATGTGACATCACTGCCACTTCAAGCTATATACCAGTAGTTTGCAAATAATTTTATTGTGTATTTTCCACACCGCCGCTATAAATGGAATTATAAATGCTGCAATTTAAAAGTTTAGTACGCATACTTTATATCACTCCATTGTCGCCCGGCGTAAAAATGGCGGCAAATGAAATATTCAAACTATTTATCATCGTTACTGCGAAAGGAATCATTTTTAAAACATAGTATTTCAAAATTACATAGTTTTGAGTACTATTTTATTAAACAAAGAATATCATATCATCTATATAATAAAAGCCTAAGTCATGTGACTGTCATCAACACTTCCGAGCTTACCCACTTCACTCTTGATATGCTAAATAGCTACTTCGGTTCTTTTATGTTTGGCCCTTGGCGAGAAAAAATAATTAGCATCGTATTTTCCGGAATTTTATATCTTACTTCATATGCATAAGCAATTTTTTCCATATTTATAAAATTTATTTAATATTAAGAGGCCATTAATCTATGTTTATATAGAAACAAAAGTAATTTAGATATAAACAAATATATATGTTGTATCATATAAAAAACTGGTGGAACCAGAGAGAAAAGTAGAGCTCGATCTAAAACTAGTCGTTGGGGGCCACCGTAATACTTACCCATCATGGATATGTATATGAAAATAAAATATGTGAAACTATTTATACAATGCATTGCAATTCATAAACAAAATTTAAATATTGTTAATATACATAGTAATGCTATATTAAAGAACTGCTGACGTACCAATTTCGACAAATTATATAAAACGCCAAACTACTCAAGTAGTACCGAACTGCGTAAAAGAAACATCCTTATAACTCCAAAATAATAATTCTATTAACTAACAATTAACTGCGTCGGATTAAGCGTCACATTTCCAATTAAAATATACTTCTGAATTGAAATTTGAATGAAATACAGGGTCATGAAAAATCGAAGAATGTGGAAAACAAGATTACAAATATCTCGGCAACTAATAATCCGATCGACTTCTTTCTATATGCAACATGTGTGTTATTTTATTGCCTTTTACGTCCATTCCTTAAAACAAAAAAATTCGAAAATTTTTATGTACCTTTCATCAGAACGAATTTTTCGAGAGTCCGAAAAAAATAGTTTCGGATAATCGAGGTTGCTGATATTAAATAGGGTTCATACCATTCTTACATACTAACTACATACAAAATTTCAAGTCTCTATCTAAATTTTTTCTGGAGATAGAGCGTTTACAGACAGACAGACAGACAGACAGACAGACAGACAGACGGACGGCAAATTTTTTTTTCTAAAAATATGTTTTTCGGAATCTCCACTATCTAAAACGTGTAAATCCGTCAAAAAATTTTTTTCGATTTTCAAAACGATTGCAAGACTTACCCTATACTACGTATGATGGGTAAGTAAAAATGTACAGTAAAAATTGGGAAATATTTTCAATCTAAAAATGTGCGTAGAAAAAAAATGGAATCAGATGATCTCTAAAGCTCATGAAGTAACCCAAATTTTTGTTAATTGAAAATGAGGACTGAGCTTTACTGGTGTCTTAAACTCAATCAGGGAGAAAGAGTCATTTTTAATTCACTCCATATTCTAATTATCCATAACCAGTTTAAAAAAATGGATTCATAACTATAGGTTACAGGCTGATATGATGAAGTATGAGAACGATCCGTTTAGTACAAAATGTGGACACAATTTTATCCCAAATGTTTTAATAAGTGCAAGAGCAAAGCGCCATGTAAACCCAAAAACCTTGATCAAATACGATTCAACCATATACTAAATATTCGTCTTCAGACATACAGTGTCTCACAAAAGTGATGGGACACTTGTGCTTTATAAAAAGAAACTCCAATAAAACAAGATGAATGTAGATTCTACCATTGCAGAATTCAGTTTCGCCTCCGATTAGAAAAAAAAAAATCGATTGAAGTTTTTTAGAAGGGCGACCCCGTTTAGATTGCAATGAACTAACTTCATTTTTCTTGTGTTTATCAATATAATAGCAAACAGAACGGCGTGAAATACCCAATTGAATAGCAATTTCTCTCTGAGACATTGGAATTGCGGAATAATAAAGAGATACAATTTGACGTGCTACTTCTACATTGACTAGATTCATCAAAAACGGATTTTTTCTTTAGTTTAAACGCTTTTTTATAGACTCTGGGAAAAAGGAAATGCATTTTAACAATAAAACGAGTGGAATCCCGTCGAATTCGACGAATGAAATGTTTTAAAGACCCGATCGATTTAGTTTAAAAAAAAAGCAAAAGTAATTACATTATTGAATCAATATATAATAAATATATTTACAAACTAAATGTCAAATTTGCCACTTACAATTTTGCATTCAAATATTCGCACATCTACAGTTAAAATTGTAATATGAGTGCCGGCGAAATCCAGAAATTTTATTTTATATGCACTCACAGAAAAATAGCTTTATTTAAAAAAAAGAAAAAAAATAATATCGGGTACTACTAGGTTATCCCATCGACCAAAAAATTATCGCCAAACTATAAGATTAAATGCCAATAATGGATGATCGTGAATGTCACATTCAATGACATTAAATACGATTCATGTGTTTAAAATGTCATTAAGTGATTTTTATTTCGACTTTTTATTAATATTTTTATTAATATTCTACTAATTATTTATTTTTTCGTTATTTAAAATACAAATTATGTCAATATGTATAATTTGGCTATTAATGTGGCGATTTGTATAATTTGGCGAAATTGGTCGACGGGATAACAGAGTAGTACCTAATATCGTTATGAGTAAAAATACGATGTTTTAAATAGTGACGTCATTTTCTCTTTAAATGTTCTTTAAAAGTAACTGTTTATGAAAAAGGCATCTATAACAATATTGTAATTCCCTTTTATCTGGTTGCTGAATGACATAATTTTCCTCATTTGAAATTTCTCTTATTTTGATTTAGACATTAATTTTTATCATAAATTATTTTCTGTCATTTTATTTACGTTATTAATAATATTTCTCAGTAAATATATATTTTTTTTAACTCAATTAGTGCATAATTATACGCAATCATTTTAGAAAATAAATTTTTATTATCGAGAGAAAAGCTAAACTGTGTTGCCACCATTTTGAAGAAATGTCATGAAAAAGCTTTTAAAATTAAAAATAAAATATAAAAATGGAAATAAATTAAAAAATAATTAAAATGGGCACAACTGCAAATAAATAGCTTTCATTTAAAAAAATAATTATCAAAATCGGTTCAGTAGAAAATTCAGGGCTGATGACACGACATTTTTAGCTTGTCTGAAAGAAATAGCCTCGGAGGCTAATAAATAAACAAACATGTGCAAAAATTTTTTGGGTGTATTTCATATTTAAAGTTAGTAACAATATTTACATAACATACATTTTGTCAAAATATTAAAATATTAATTTAGTAAAAATACAATTGTTCAGAACGGAACAAAAAATGGCTCACATAAGTGATGGGACACTTACTTTTCCATCAAATATTTATCCAAAAATTTTACTTTTTAAAAGGTTTTAATATTTTGTTGGATTTCCTTTTACTTTTAAAACATGATTTAATCTTTTTGGGATGGATTCGACTAATTTTTTTGTGATTTCTGGAGTGATTTTACCCTTCTTGAAGCACCGATTTTAGTTGTTGTTTTGAAGAAATGGTGTGTTTGCGAATTCTTGATTCCAATTCTTGCCAAATATTCTCTATGGGATTTAAGTAGGGATGCACCGGATACTGATTTTGCCGGATATCGGATAACGGATATCCGGTATCCGATTTGGCTGCCGGATTCGGATATCCGGTACTAAATATGTTTTTAGTTATGGTGAATATTTGTTTATTTCTTTATCCAATGCCATCTCAAATAATAAATTGCAAATATGTTTCACACACAATTATAACATTTTAAATGTATTGAAATATATTTTTCAGAAACAATATATCTTTGACTATCAGGGCTTGAAATTCAGGTTTTCCCAGGAGGAGAGAGTTTCCCTAATAACATTTGTAAATGCAAGGTAGTTAAACTATATAAGAGGGGAAAAAATATATTTTTTAACCCTATTATTTTTTACTTGCCACTTAAATATTTACAATTTATACAGACATGATAAATTTCCATTGAAATAATTTAAATCAACAACTCCAGATAATTATCCAAAATGTTTACTTTAATTAAAACAAAGGAAAAGAATCAAGCTTTATATATATAGCATATCTGTTTTTCAATTTTCCCTCAGTGTTATGGACAATTAATAACTGAATTGCTAAATGAATTTTTTAATTTAGATTTTGTTCGATTTTGTGTGTTTTAGAATCTTTTATAGGTTACACTTTTGACAAACAGAACAGAACAACTTTTCTAACATATTAAACTATCGGAAATACTTGGTTTTGCTTTTTTTTTTTCTTACTTTTGTAAAATCTGATGTGCATTCATTTTTAATTTGCTTGCACGAATAATACATGTAGGTGATTGTATCGTCAATATCCTTCTGTGATTGTATATCACTTAGTGGAATTATCGTCAATACCGTAATCCCTGGCGTTTTAGCTAATTGAATTATGTTCAACTATGCATTGGAATTTTAAACCCATAAGAAATTCCAAAAATGACATAGCCAGTAGATTTCTTCTATTACATAAGAAATGATTTATTTAAAAAAGTCATGTCCTAATTTCTGTGAACTACGCACGTCAACTATTTAAATGGTTTCCTTGAAGTTCAATTTTTTTTTTCTTTCTTTTCTTTTCTTTTTCTTTTTTTTTTTTTTTTTTTTGTTAATCATTTGGAAAACGGTTGTTGTTATCGGTTGAGAATGGAGTGCGCATTTTATTTTGTTTATGATTCGTCCAGGGATATTAACAGGCCGGACTGGCTCCTTTGGGGGCCCTCGGCTAGAGACTGAAAAGGGGCCCATTACGGGAAATTTAGCTAAAACAGAATATTATATTTTATTTTTAAATTTAGGCTTGGATGGCAAAAAACCCCGTTTAGGCTATTTTGTCTCTTGGAAAATAGTTGAGTAAAATGTAAGCTTTTTGTAATGGTGTTAACTTTCACAATATATATTTAAAAATATTTTTATACACCTTACCTAAACTAATTCCATGCTAATAAAAAAATAAGAATTATTCATTTTAAGTGGTTATTACTTAAAAATGAGCGTGAGGTATATTTTTAGTCTTCGGCAATCAAATGACCGTGTCAAAGTCATAATAATCTAAATCCTACTGTGATACCATTGTAAATATTAAAAGTGACATAACAGTAATAAAAAAAAAAGTGGGTACGTGTGGTCATAGATCGCTCAGAGTATTTCTTTTAATATATCTTTCAAAACAATTATATAAATCCAAATTGTTGATTTATAATTATTAAATTCTTACATAGATGGTAGCATCAATAAATTTAAAGTAAAAAGAAGTTATTTATTTTAATTTAATTAAAAATGTTCAAATTAAATTATCTATATAATAAAGGACAAACGTATCTGTGCGTAACGCATACGTCATGTTTTGAATGGCAACACTTTCTGATGAAATTTCGGTTTTGCAATTTTCGCTATTGTAAATTTTTAAACTTCTAGACATTGCACGTTTTCAATCTTTATACCATCGTTTAGAGAAAAAAATGCACTTTTAAAGGCCGTTTGTTAGAAAACTGTATCTCAATTTGTTTTTGAGATATTAATTTTTTTGTAGTTTTTGGTTCAATTTCTCTAATGGTGGTAACTTGAGTATCGCATTTATGTGGGAAAAAGAGAAAAAATAGTCATAGAGGAAAAAAAGAAAAAAAAATAGAGATGCAGTTTAGTGGTTGGAGGTGACGCCAAAAATGTAACTCTAAAATTCGCTGCATTGCACCAAACACAACGGCGTGCTTTCACAAAAAAGAAAAACTTTTAGCGATGCAATTTTAATTCATAATACAATCAAATGCTATTTTATAATGCTAAAATATATTCAGATCTTTTTCATTTAGAGAAAAAATGATGTTAAAAAATTCGGTCTCTGTTCCATGTGATTGTTTTGTTTGGGCCGAATGAGAGACTTATATTGGAAGAATAACGCCCATCAAACCGTTTTAATCGCATACTGCACCTCCATCTATCTCTTTTCTCCATGGAAAATAACAGATCACTGTATATTTTAGTTGTCATTTTTTCATAGCAACTGAAAAAAATAGTAATTAAAA
Organism: Maratus speculifer; assembly: GCA_964019185.1. Taxonomy (NCBI): domain Eukaryota; kingdom Metazoa; phylum Arthropoda; class Arachnida; order Araneae; family Salticidae; genus Maratus; species Maratus speculifer. The sequence continues at coordinate 158,269,902 of OZ025294.1, read as the reverse complement.
ACCTGTTATGTCAATATATCGTCGGCTATAAAACCCGGAGAATGTTGTTGGTTTTATTTCGTTTTTATCTATGAATTTAGTGACTTTTAGTTCGTTGTAAACTTACTTTACAAAATATACACCAATTAACCTTTACAAAAATGTATTTTAAAGAATATCTAGGTGTCATATTTTCTTAGTTGTTTTTAAAAACTGAGAATGCAATTTTATTCTTTGGCGAAATCTTTGGCTAATAACTGCTATCTTGCGTCTAATACGCAGGGCCGTAGTGAACAATAGGGAGGACTCAAGAGAATGTAGGGGGCTCATAGTTTTTTTTCTCTCTCTATCTGACGCAGAAAGATAAATTAGTGCATATTCATATTGTAGGTACTCTGTTTCTTATTAAACTGTTAAAATAACTTCATTTTATGCTTAGAAAAGTATATGATGATGAAGTTTTGAGTGCATAACTGGTGCAAAATAGCCCATCATGTTAGCTTCATATGTACAAATAGGATGAGGGAGTGTTGAAACACTTATTTTAGATACAATTTAGTAATTCTGCAAAACTGTAAAAAGGTTTCAAAACAGATTTTTAAACAATATTTCATTTGAATTTTCGGAACAGAAATTCATTGAGTGACCTTGGAAACTTTTCCAGGGGGGGGGGGGCTCAGAATATTTTAGGGGGGGGGCTGAGCCGCCCATAGCGCCCCCTTAGCTACGGCTCCGCTAATATGGAAGTACCGATAATTTTTAAAGCTGCATATGATTACATAAATAATATGTTTCATGTAAAATTGCTATTTGGAATTAGTTGGCAGTTTAAAAAGCCTATTACGCAGAAAAAAATTATTAGACTTTCCAATTTTAAATTTTAAAAAAGTTTTTCACCTTTACTTTGTGACCCGGGAACCCCGGATTCGGTGTACTAGTATGAATAAATTCTTTAATAATTAAAGAATTAAAATAATTCCTACTTTTTTCTATATATGAATAAATAAAATTTTCTATTTAAAACAGATTGAGCTTGAGCTGGAGCATGTGCATACCCAAAGACTGATATAAAAATAGAACCCGTTTCATCTTCATCTCGTTTAAATAAAATTCAAAAAGCAAAATTCTTTAAAAACGCGAAATAAAAAGAAAAATAGCGAAGATATAAATAAAATAAAAAAAAATTTAAAAACGAAAACAAATGTTTAAACGAAATTTAAAATTCTGAATAATTAATAAACCGCTCATTTTTAAAATAGAAAGAAAATTGCAATAAATAAATAAATAAATAAATAAATATATATATATATATATATATATATATATATATGAATATTAGTGATAAAAAAATAATATAAACCCTTAAATCGGCAAAAAGTATGTTTTTTTTCATTCTATCTTACTAGGGAACTGCAAAAAGTGTAAGTCACCGATTTTGACGAAAGTGGTATCGTTGGAAAGATCTAATTGTGAGGAGTAAAAAACTCAATAGAATCACCAGTCGGAAATGAAACGTTTACAAGATATCCGAAAATTTGTATCACGTAGCTAATGCACACTTACTGGGAAACTGCATTAAGTTACATAAATTGTCGGATATCTCGAAAACGACTCGTTTCCGACGAGTAGTTCCCTTAAGTTTTTTACTCCTCATAACGAGATTTTTTTCCAACGATACCACATTCTTTAGAATCGATGACTTACCTTTCTTGCAGTTCCCTAGTTAGTATGAAAATTTCAAATTCCAGTATCACGGTTCGAACTGTGAATCTTCTGCTTACTAGCGAGTCTGTTTTCCTAAAAGTATTTCACATACCTTTCTTGAAGGACATAGATGACGTTTTGTTTGTTTTCTTGTGTTTTATATGATGGCCAATTATCCACACGTGGGATATAGGCCTTAAGGGGAGGGGTGTCCTCCGTGGGGGGGGGGGTCTTTCTAAGGGAACCTAACCCGTATTTATGCCAGGAAATGCAAGGATCGAAGAAAACCATGGAAAACTTCGAGCGGTTAGGCCAACGGTCGCGATTGTGTTCGAATCCAGCACCTATCGTCTACCAGTTTGGAGGTCAGAACCTCTCGGCCACTGGCGGGGCCATAGCAATGCAAATTGCCAACTCGTAACAGCTATATCTGGAGTACTACTTACCATCATGCTGAATATTATGCTATCATATGGGTCTTTTAAAATAATATTACAGAACATTGAACCTATAATTTGTTGTGGAGGTTTGCATGGGACCGGGTTTGGCCCGAGACCCGTATCCAGCCCGGTCAGGCAAAGAAATTTAGTGGGAGTGCTTGTCCCGATAAAAAAAAAAAAAAAAAATTAGGGAACCTGCCAATCCGATATAAAAACTTAAACGAAGACGATAAAATATGATCCGCTTTCCGTGAATGACTTTCGCGAGAATGAATATAAATATGCGTCAAGAGCCGATGCTAGTTTGACGCCATCCGAACAAAAACTCGGGCATCGGACAGTTATGTGTTATTAGGGGCAGGGTTTAATTTTTTCAGCAGACTCATACCTTAAGGCCATGATCAGGTGTGCACTTTTTTCCTACGTAGTAGAGTCGGGCCAGAACTGTATTTAAATTTTCTCAGAATGTATAATGCAGTTACTATGTTTTAAAAAAAATATTAATAGCGATAATAAACTTCTGTTAATGGAATCTTTGGAAGTATAACTTAGGGTGGTTTTTAATCCACTTCTCAATAAAGCGAAACCTTCTGACTAATTTTTAACTGTAAATGCATAAAATTGACATGCATGACTATTAAAGGATTTTGGTATAGAATAATTGTCACGTGACTGCAGGTTTTTCCCCTTTTTAATGATATCGCTTCCAAAAATTCAATTCAAAATGCTAACTTTGACAATATTTCTAAAAGATATAATGTCTTTATCAAAAAATGGAAGACACCATCCGATTACATAGGTTCTGAATAAGAAAAAATAGCAAAACTTATGCATTTCCGAAGAAAATGAATTTAGAAATGTGTCAGGAATGTGTCCTTTGGATTTGAAAGAAGCTCTAATAAATGACAGAAAAATATTTTCACAAATATATTTTTTATAATACATCTTCAAAAGTTAATCATGTTTTTACAGTTTTTTTCCCTTTAAATCTAAACTACATTAATTTCATAATGAATCTTTATTTGAATGTTCAAAAATCTAATCATTAATGTTATTATCGTGTATTTACTATGTTGAGAAAATATCGTGATTTAAAAGTATAGTTTTAAAATACAAAATATTTCATAAATGTATATGTAGTATTCTTTAAAAGAATCTTAAATGTATGTTAAAAAAAACTAATTTTTTTGTGCAAATTGAGTGGAATCGGGTCGTTCTTACTACTTAACCAAGTATTAAAAGTTTTAAACATTTTTCAATGTTTAAAAATTTTCTCATTTTTTACTTACCCATCATACGTAGTATAGGGTAAATCTTGCAATCGTTTTGAAAATCGAAAAAAAAAAAAAAATTTGACGGATTTACACGTTTTAGATAGTGGAGATTCCGAAAAACATATTTTTAGAAAAAAAAAATTTGCCGTCCGTCTGTCTGTCTGTAAACGCTCTATCTCCCGAACAAATTGAGATAGAGACTTGAAATTTTGTATGGAGTTAGTATGTAAGAATGGGACGAAGCCTATTTAATATCAGCAACCTCGATTATCCGGAACTATTTTTTTTTTTTTTGGACCCTCGAAAAATTCGTTTTGATGAAAGGTATATAAAAATTTTAGAATTTTTTTGTTTTAAGGAATGGACGTAAAAGGCAATAAAATAACACACATTTTGCATATAGAACAAAGTCGATCGGATTATTAGTTGCCGAGATATTTGTAATCGTTTTCCACATTCTTCGATTTTTCATGACCCTGTATTTCATTCAAATTTCAATTCAGAGGTATATTTTAATTGGAAATGAGACGCTTAATCCGACACAGTTAATTGTTAGTTAATAGAATTATTATTTTTGGAGTTATAAGGATGTTTCTTTTACTCAGTTCGGTACTACTTGAGTAGTTTGGCGTTTTATATAATTTGTCGAAATTGGTACATCAGCAGTTCTTTAATAAAGCATTACTACGTATATTAACAATATTTAAATTTTGTTTATGAATTGCAATGCATTGTATAATTAGTTTTCACATGTTTTATTTTCATATATCATTTCATCGTATTGTCGCTTTCGTACAACTGCTTCATGTTGACCACACTGTGAAATTGCACTAGTTACAACCATACTATGCGATTGGCAAGTGAGCGTCGCGATGCACTCTGAAGCTGATTATATGAGTACTGCAGAAAGGGCGATGTATCGGTCAGCAGCCCTATTCCGTCTATCCAACGACATAACACGACGAAACTATATAAGTTATCATGAAAAAACTATCAATTGTTTAAAATTTATTGTAAACGCATATTATTACTAGAAAATACTCAATTTTTTTTCTTAGTAATTATAAAATCGTATATTCCTTTTTTGAGTTGCACTTCCGGGGCCCCTTTGGGCTGGGGGCCCTCGGCGATCGCCGACCAGCCGACCTGGCCAGTCCGGGCCTGGATATTAATGTTATATATGACTCTTATTACATAAATCATGTTTTGATCATAAAAATGATGCCTTTAATGATTTTCAATAACTCAATGGGAAACATTTAAACATCTTGCTTTGGGCAATGGATGTCCATATTTTATTTATTTATTTTACGGACTTCTTTAAATTTAGAAGAATTTTTATTTTGATAGGAAATCAAAATGTCATTGTTAATAAATAAGAGAGTAGAAAAGTTACAAAATGTGCAGGGGCAAATTATAAGATATGGAAAAAAACCAATACAATTGAAGCATCGTATGAAAGATAGTCTTTTAAATAAAAAAAAAGAGGTACGATTATTGAGCTCACTGATGAGGAAATGTGCGATGATTTTGAAAAATGAAACATCTAATGTTAAACCATTGATTGTAAAAAAAACATTTTTTTTTTCCAAATGAGCAACACACGATTTAATCTCATTTTGTTTAGTGCTAATTCCAGAAGCTCAGACTCTAATGACCATTACTGCCCTTTTAGTTATTTCTTGCTTTGGCACAGGAAAATAATTCGCAAAATACATAAATCGGTCATAGAAAAAATATCGCTCATTTTGTTCACCATGGCAAAAATAATTTTTTAAAAATTGTTGACCTGTCTGAAAAAATTTGAACTTAGAGGGAACTTGAACAGCGGAAAATATAGCGGAATTTGTCAATCAATTACAGTAAAATATCGTGAAATTTGTTAGTCTGTCACAAGGAAATACGAAATTCGTCAGCCAATAACAAAGACAAAACACAAATTTTTCAGCTGAACACAGGAAAATAATTGTTAATTTCATCAGAATGTCACGAAAACATAAAGGGAAATTTGCCAATCAGTCGCAGAATAAATAGCTAAATTTGTCAATCTGTTGAGAGAAATAAATTGCGAAATTTGCCAGTTGGTCTCCAGAAGAAAAAAAATTGCAAAATTTTGTGTGATGAGCAAGCAAGAAAATTTTGTGAGAAAAATTACAAAACTTTTCAGTCAGACTCAGAAAAACAGTTTTGTATAACTGTCGTAAGAACAAACTGTGAGATTTGTCAATCGATAGTGGAAAATATCATGAAAATAGTCGGTCAATCTTGAGACTTGATCGCCACTTAACAAAGAAAAAAAATTCGAAAAGTAATTTTTTTTAGAAACAGGAATGTCTTGCCCACAAGATTTTTTAGGGCATGAATCCTGCCATTCCGTCCCGAAATTCAAACATATAAATACTGTGCCAATTTGTCAATGAACTGCTGATAATTGTTAAAAATTTGTACAATGATATGCTGATAATTTTTAGAATAAATTTTACACGTTAATATGTCTATAATTGTAAAGTATTTTCATAAAGAAATACATAGCACCTTTTCATAATGCAAACATAAAATGTCTTACTAATATACCAATGGTTGAAGAGTTATCTCCAAACATAGGTTTAATTGATGATTTTTTTCATGTTTTAATTATTTAATACTGTTTTACCTTAAGCTACATTTAATTTTATTTTAAGTTAAATCAGTTTAAAATTTATAAGCAAAAAAAAAAAAACAAAAAAAAAAAAACCTTTTTAATTTTAAATATTTATAATGAAGTCACGAAAATAACTAGTTGGATGCACCAATCCCAAAACTCTCTTCTATTTCGTAGATCTCAATGTTTCAAAAAGTATTACAAAATATTAATACTACTTCAATATTATACCAACTTTTATTTTAATCCAGAATTTTTGCTACAGTCAATTAGATTAAGAATGAGTTAATCTCGATCATGATATTTATTAAAATGTATTTTTGTTATTCTATTATACATCAGCTGTTTGCGAATAGCCAGTTTTAGCAAGATACGAAGTTCCTATTGCTTCACGAACCGTTAATTCACTGTATAAAACAATTATGAAAAAAAAAAATACAATAAAAAGAATATTGCCCTCTTAAACTGATGGCATTGAGCTCACAGCTACGTATACTAATTGTATATGACAGCCCAGCCTCATATTTTCAAGGATTAATGCTGTTCGAAAAACAAATTAACAGGGAGGATAGCTCCCGCCCATTTCTCCCTTTTATACTTAATCATCAAATTCCCTAAACTAATCACAATCAGAGATATGCTTTATCACATAAAAAACCTATATCCAAATTCAAAGCAAATCGAATAATTCTTCATAAAAACCCATTTATATAATTTAAGAGGAGTTATTCCCCTTTATACTTAACCATTAAACTTCCAAAACTATTCAGAGATTCACCTTATCAGAAAGAATGTACATTCAAAATTTAAAGCAAATCGGATAATTCTGCATAAAAACCCATTTACCAAATTTAAGAGGGGTTGGGGTAATCGCCTGTATCTCTTTTATGCTTAACAAAAGAACTCCACAGCTAATTAAGGAAGCATCTTATCACTATGAACCTGTATTCAAATATTAAGCAAATCCGTTAATTTTGCAAGAAAAATCATTTACCTAAATTAAGAGGGGTAATCCCACCAATCCCCCATTTATACATATCCAATGAACTCCGGAAAAAATCAAGGAAGTGCCTTATCACAATGAATCTATATCCAACTTTTGAAGCAAATCGGTAAATTCTGCATGAAAAAAACCCATTAAAACTAAATTAAGGTGGGGGGAGTTACCTCTTATTTCCCTCCTCTTAGACTTATCCAATGAACTTGCAAAACTGATCATGGAAGTGTCCTCATCAGAATGATCCTATATCTAAAATTTGAATGAAATATGAGAATTTTGCATGAAAAACCCATTTATCTAAATTAAAGGCGGGGATTAGCCCGCCGTCCCCCCTCTTTATACTTATCCAATGAACTCCCAAAACTAATCGTGGCGGTGTCCTCATCAGAATGATCCTATGTCTAAAATTTGAATGATATCTGATAAATCTGTATGAAAAACCCATTTATCGAAATTAAGATTGGAGAATTAGCTCCCAGTTCTGTCCCTTTATACTTATCCAATGAACTCCCAAAACTAATCATGGCGGTTCCCTCATCAGAAAAATCCTATGTCTAAAATTTGAATGAAATCTGATAAATCTGCATAAAAAACCAATTTATCGAAATAAGGGGTGAGGAATTAGCCCCCCACCTCCGCTTCACCTCTTTATACTTATCAAATGAATACCTAATACTAATCACAGTGGCGTCTCATCAGAATGATCCTATGCTTAAATTTTTAATGAAAATTGATAATTCTGGATGTAAAACCTGTTGATATAAATTAAGGGGAAGAGTATTAGCCCCCGTTCTCCCACTTATACTTATCGAATGAATTCCCAAAATTAATCAGGGAAACGCCTTCTCAGAATATACCTATATTTAAAATTTCAAGTGAATCAGATATTTTTATCATGAATTATTGCATTACACATTTACTTACATACATACAGAACGGGCGGACACATAAGCTTACAGGTTTTGATAGCCTCTGAGCTAAGAATCATTATTACAATACCATCTTCCAGCGAAATATTTTCGAATTGAAAGAAGACCTGACAGCCTTTCCCAGAAACGTATCCAAAGAAATTTAGTTCAATTCTATGCATAATTTCATACAATGTTTGTTGGTAGAATAATGAAAATGGTGCAAAAATTGTGATTACAGCACTGCCTTACAGCGAAATGTTTCCATAATGAATATGGGCGTGCTGGTTACAGCCAAAAACATGCACAGAATATTTGGTTCATTTTATGTATAACTTCATACACATTTTGATGATATGATCGTATGATGGTGACACTGGGACAGACAGAGGTTTTGAATAAACATGTTTTTGGGATATTGGATCCCTAAAACATGTAAATTCGTCGAAAAAAATTGATAACATTACTTTCTTCTATCAAGGATGGAAGAAAGTAAAAATAGATCTGTTTATTTGTTTAACTTAAAAACCAATTAACTCATTGTTTAAATTAAAAGAAAAAAAAAATAATAAAATCATAGTTTAATACACAACTTCAAATTTTAAAAAGACTAAAGACAGAAAACCAACATTTAGAAATACATAAATAATGCATGTAAAGGTAGTAAACAGCCATTTTGAATCTATCATTTGCTCCCGTAATCCTAAGCTGTGCAAATTCGAGAAAGTCTGCTGTACTTAGATTTTATTTTTTTCGTCATTATATCATGTTTGGATATTTCTTAATTATTGATCTACACTTTGCGTCAGAATAAGGTTTGAAGTTCTCAGAACTTAGATGTTGTGGTGCAATACAGCTGTTCACTGTCAAATAATTTATGGAATTGTTCAAAGTTAGTTTACTTTGTAAGAAAATATTCTTCATAAAATGAAGTTTCTGAATAACCATATTAAGTAAAGTAAATTTCCTTAAATCCGCACAGCTTAAAACCAGAGGTTGTGTGTATTTTTAGTTGGTATATAAGCCTGCACTTCTGTGTCGCTTTGCTCAACTTAGCTTTTTCTAGCACGCTGAGTTTTGTCCTAATGAAGAATCTCGATAGTCGATTCAAAACGGCTGTCTGCTACATTTTCATGCATTATTTGTGCATTTCTAAATGTTGGTTTTCTATCTTCATGCATTTTTGCAAAAATACTTTATTTCCTATTTTGACTTCAAATTTTATTTTACAATCTGAAAGTAAAGATACAATTTTCTAAAAGATATAAACGTAAAATGTTGAATTTATTACAGCGTTTAAATATAAATAGTAGGAGAGCTGGCAATTCTTTAAACTTCTGAGAATTACCTTTTATTCATTGATAGGGAACTTATTATAACATTTCATCTTTTGCATTGTAAACAAAAATTTTTAGGTATTGTTTGGGATCAAACGATTACTGTTATTCATCTATATTTGCTTTGTTGCATTCTACCGGATATCCGATAGAGAAGTCGGATATCCGGTGATTGTGATTCGGATATCCGATGATATTTCGGATACTAAAAAATTTGCCGGATATCGGATATTGGCCGGATATCCGTTGTATCCCTAGATTTAAGTCTGGAGATTGTGATGGTGTTTTTATTATTTCAGGATAGTTATATAGCAGCCAGAGTCTAACGTTCAGAGCAGTGTGCTTGGGGTCATTGTCCTGGTAGAATTTAAAATCGTTATGAAGGTTCAATTTTCGTGCTGAAGATTTCAAAATTTGCTTTAAAATATCAATATACTTGTACTGATCCAATTATACTGTCAATAAAAACAAGATTACCAACTCCAGCGGACGACATACACCCCCATACCTCAACTCCTCCTCCACCATGTTTTACTGTTGGTACCAAGTTCTGTTTGCGAAATTCTTCCCTGGGCTTTCTCCACACCAAGATTCTACCGTCAGAACCAAATATATTAAATTTACTCTCATCAGCAAATATAACTTTATTCCAGTAATCAGAATTCTTATTTATGTTGATTTTGCGAAAGCTAGTCTGACTTTTCTATTCTTTTCACTTACGAAGAATTTTTTCCTGGCTACTCTACCGTGATATCCAGCAGATCGAATTACCCTTCTAATAGTCACAGGATTAACAATTATTCCATATAATGCTTGTAAATCAGCAGCAACTTTTGAAGCACTATTTCTTGGATTTTTTTTAATATTTCGAACGATAATTCGCTTTATTCCATTGGATAGCTTTGATGGTCGGCCAGGTCTTTTTTTTTATCTTGAATCATATGATTCTTTTTAAATCGTTTAATGATATTGAAAACTGTTGAACGACTCAAGTTAACTGTTTCAGCAGTTTTTCTAATAGATTTTCCACGTTCAATATGCAAATTAATAACTAATTTTCGAATTTTAGGCGAAGTTTCTTTTCGTTTAGCATTCATGGCTACACAGAGCTAAAAAACACAAAAATTCAAAAACAAACTGGAGAGAAATACTGCAGACGATTTTATAAATTATTGCCAATTGCTGTAAGTAAAAATAAAACCCCCAAAAATATTTTTATTGCTTATTTCAGACGATTTTTTTGCATATATAATGGTGTCCCATCACTTATGTGAGCTATTTTTTGCTCCGTTCTAAACATCTGTATTTTTATTAAATTAATATTTTAATATTTTGACAAAATATATGTTATGTAATAATCTTTACTAAATTTAAGTATGAAACACACCCACAAAAAAAGTGTACATGTTTTTTTAATTTATTTGATTAGTTTCCTTTTGTAAAGCACAAGTGTCCCATCACTTATGTGAGACACTGTATTTATCTACATCAGTTCCTCAACAACCTGATTATATTAATGTTATACTTTAATTATTACTTCATGGTTTATATTCGTTTAGCGTTATGAAGCGCAACTGATTTGAGACAACATAACAATATATTCTATTGACTACTTTGTTCAGCAATCATTTTGAGTGGATAATAGTATAATTCTAAATATAAGGCACCAGTAAAGCTCAGTCCACATTTCCAGTTAACAAAAATTCGGGTTATTTCATGAGCTTTAGAGATCATCTGATTCCATTTTTTTTCTACGCACATTTTTAGATTGAAAATATTTCCCAATTTTTACTGTACATTTTTCTAGATCAAGCTCTACTTTTCTCTCTGGTTCCACCAGTTTTTTATATGATTTCATAGCTTTTTCAGATCCTTTCAGGAACTTTATCAATCATTTCAACTAACAAATCTAAATTATTATTAGTATTAGTTTAAAGTTATTATTAATTATATTAGTTTAGCGAAATACCAGAAATAACGCCAAGTTGGCGTCAATTTTGGCGAGTAATTTTGGTCGCCAGATTTGACGATACATCGCCAAGTTGGCGACATTTGGTGACAGAACTGTTTCTTCCCCGATTGTAGTACCACTGAAGTTTTGCGGTATCTACGCAGACTTTCTTACGATCATATGTATTTACACAGATTTGCATTCCTACATTTTCAAATCGTTATTTTTTTATGTATAGAAGAATTTTTTTCTAAATTATCCCGTTTTAATTGAAATACCTGTACTACAGTAATTTGTTGTTACGATGTTGTTTAACACATATTTAGTTATAGTTTATATATATGTTTATGAAAAATATGTATTTTCTGTTTCGAATGACGTCAATATCAAAAATGCAAAAATCTAGATCAGAGAATCAGGATTTTTATTGAACTATAAAAAAAAGTACACGTGTTATCATTTCTTTTTTAAATTATTGAACTGTTTTTTAGTTGGTGGCAATTCAAAAGAATTAATTGAATTAGCAATTATTCAATGGCTGTGATTAAAAGGGAGAAATTTCTATACTGTTAAATTATGGAAGGACGTCAATATCAAAAATGCAAAAATCTAGATCAGAGAATCAGGATTTTTATAGAACTATATAAAAAAAGGTACATGTGTTATCATTTCTTTTTAAAATTATTGAACTGTTTTTTAGTTGGTGGCAATTCGAAAGAAATAGTTGAATTAACAATTAAAAAGGAGAGATTTCTATACTGTTAAATTATGGAAAGTGTAGCGTTGTGTAAATTTTAAATGGGTGCCTAATATTTGATATTTTTTTTTACCGGACATTCGAAAGGCACATCCCTAAATTAAAAGCTTTCGAATAAGCTATTACACGTTGCTGAATGTTTCCTTGTTCGGGTTATAATTGAGTTGTTTCTCTTTTTTTTGTTGTTTCACGAGCAAAAAGTGCCAAAACAGGGGTTCTGGATCTCCGAAACTAATCGGTGGATCTGGATGAATTTTTGTAAACTTTGAGATCTAGGATAGGACATTTCCCCTTTTCAATTTCGTCGCGATCCGATGATTAGTTCCAAAGTTATAAAGAGGCAAACTTTGGACTTTAACATTAGAGATGCACCTGAGCTCTACTATACAGCACTATCGTGCTGTATGATATGTTTATCATACAGCATATGTTTATATGCATACAAAAGTACTACTCTGTTATCCCGTCGACCAGTTTCGCCAAATTGTACAAATCGCCAAACTGGTGTTACTTTGATATACCCCCCCCCAAAAATTACGCTCCAAATCTGGCACTCCCTACGCACTTTTCCTACGGACCTTTTAGGTTTGCTGTTACTCAGCTTCATTTCTTCATTTGTATTTTTTATGTATTCATTGTATTTTTTATATATTCATTGTATTTTTTATATATTCATTGTATTTTTTAGGTATTCCTTTTTTGTATTTAACTTAATTTTAATTAATGTATTTTTAATTAATTTATTATTTTTAATTAATGTATTTTTAATTAATGTATTTAACTTAATTTTAATTAATTTTATTTTTTGTATTTAACTTAATTTAACTTAATGGGTATTTTGCTTGGCGAGAAAAAAAAGTTGCCAAATTTACGATTTGGGGGGGTATATCAAAGTAGTTCCGCCAAACTCATTGCCAAATTATGCATATTAACATAATTTTTATTTTAAATAACGAAAAAAGAAATAATTAGTAGAATATTAATAAAAATATTAATAAAAAGTCGAAATAAAAATCACTTAATGACATTTTAAACTCGTGAATCGTATTTAATGTCACTGAATTTGACATTCACGATCATCCATTATTGACATTTAATCTTATAGTTTGGCGATAAAATTTTTGGTCGACGGAGTAACCTAGTAGTACCTAAAATTCTAATTAATTGAGCGATAAATGAAAATACACGGCCTCTTATACATCTCTTCAAAAAACACCTCAAAAAGTTTTATGTTTTGAACTTTAGAAATGAGTCTGAAAATGTTATAGAAGTTTTTGAGCTCTTCAGGGTGGAAAAATATTTTTTGAACACACCCTTAATATACATTTTGGCACGGTGCTGGTATAGCAGAAAAGTATCAAAATGTATCCAAAAATTATGTTCCGAATTACGCCAATTTTCTGTAAACTGGATTATGGATCGTCAGATCAATTTAACCCTCTATTTTAAAGATCATTATGCGCCAAACCATGCCAATCAACTTACGCCAATCGTCAGTAGAATCCATTATTTAATTTTAAAACCTTAACTAATACATATATTATAAACTAAAAATATACTTTCAAATTTTATTGATTTTATATTCAGTTGTTACAGCTAGACGTAAAGACTACAGCTAGACGTTTACCGATATAAATGTATGTGTTACTGCGATAGTATTTTTGTTTGACTTGTGGAATAGTAGTATCATGATATTTAATATTAGCAATATTTCTGTAATAATAAACTATCCAAATAGCTGTCATTTTTGGTTTCAAACATATTTTCCCATTATTCTTCGTATAAATTGCTACAAAAATTGTAACGAAAAGTAAAATTTTTTTTTGTTAGCTACACGTATGTAATAAATTTCCAAATGTTGTTTGCATATTTGTGATTCCTATTTTATTCAGTTCATTTGAAATATAAATCTTTCTCTCATTTCGTTTAGAATACATACATATAAAATAGTTATATTACATACATTTAAAATACACGCCTATCACACATTTCATTAAAAATACAAAATAATAAAGGAAGAGTTTCAAGTCCGCTTCTGAGTGGCGCGATTGGCGAAGAAATCCAAAATGGCCATTTTAATATCTTCTCAAATTTTTCAAGGTATCGGAAAAATTTTATTTTTAAATTTTTACAAACATATATTTTTATATTATAAACGTTATATTTGCTTTCTATCAAATAAATAAATAACTAAGAGTAAATAAACAATTTATAATAAATTAACAACGATATCCAAATTACCTCGTCTGATAAAATAACGCCATTTTGGCGATAATTAGGTATTCCGATGCATATAGCCCATAAATATCCATATGAATAATCGAGTATGAGTTTATGTTTATGTTTATATGAGTTTTTTTATTTTTAATTGTATTTTTATTTAAATAAAATTACTAAGAGTTTTTTCTCTTTGTTCATATTTTTTCCATTTAATATAGCAGCTATAATTAATCAACAACAGCATAATGTATAGTTTGCGCATCTGAAAAACAGGAAAATCTCAATTTGTAAAAAAAATAAATAGATGTATCGTTATATTATGAATACGTCACCAACCTATTCAATGATGTAAGTAATTTTGGTACTTCTAGGTTATCCCGTCGACCAATTTCGCCAAATTATACAAATCGCCAACCTAATAGCCAAATTATACATGTTGACATAATTTTTATTTTAAATAACGAAAAAACAAATAATTAGTAGAATATTAATAAAAATATTAATAAAAAGTCGAAATAAAAATCACTTAACACGTGAATCACATTTAATGTCACTGAATGTGACATTCACGATCATCCATTATTGGCATTTAATCTTATAGTTTGGCGACAATTTTTTGGTCGACGGGATAAACTAGAATTACCGTAATTTTTAAAAATGCGTACAGCAGTTCATGAAATTAACCCAGGTATATTTAAAAAATTCTGTTTAAAAAAAGACGTCATTTATATTTCATTTATTTTTAATTTTAGATATTTTTTTTTGTTTTTCCGTAGCCACACATATAGGCAAAAAAGTGATAATTTGACAGATATTGATTTAATCAATCGACTTTGACAACGCATATTTCATTTAAGCCGTATAAAAAATACTTCCATATTTAAATAAAATAGTGCTATTTTATATTATTTCTAATTGATATTTTTTCTTATTTGTATATTAAATTAAATCAGTAATTATTTTATTTTATTTATAGAGATGTTTGTATTTTTTTCTTCATTTCTAATTAATATACACATTTCAATTCTTTAACAAAGATAGCTTAATATGCCGTGCCAAATGAAAAAATTATGCCAAGTGGTAACCCTTTTGTCAAGAATAAAAGAATTTTCCGTCTTAACTTTATAACTAATATACATAGAACAATGTACTATATACAAAAACCTTAATTAAAATAATATCTATCTAACGATATAAGTTACTTCAAAATCCTTTCAGTAAAATTGGAGGAATATAGGCGGAAAACACGAAATTTCCGTTTGTATTATATATATATATATATATAAGTAGATGATTTCAATATTAAAAAAATATATATATCATTTTTATGATGATTACAACGTAGCTTACGTAATAACAGAGTCACATTAATGTGCCTGGACTTTTAGAGACGTAAATATTCCTGGACCAATCATAAACAAATATTAAATGAAATTTCAGTTTAACAAATTTCGGTATTGCAATTTTTAAAACTTCTAAATATCGCGCATTTTCAGTTTTTACACCGTCTTATAAAGGAAAAAAATACTTTTAAATGCAACTTGTTTGAAACCAGTATATTTGTTTTTGAGTTATTAATTTTTTTGTAGTTTTTAGTACATTTTTTGTCATTGTGGCAACAGAAGTACTCCACTTTTGGACATTAAACGTGGACCAATCAGAAAACGAATAAAATAAAAACAGAAGTATTCAATTTCTAGACATTAAGCATGGGCAAACAGAAAACGAATAAGATAAAATAAGTTGCGGAATTCAACCAATAAAAAGATTCAGATATACTTCAAATTTCATAATTCTTTAAAGAAAACAAGAAATATTTTCCCAAATAGTTTAAAAAAAAAATGTTTCACCCCCTTACAGGAAAAAAAAAAAAAAAAAAAAAAAAAACGTAATTTAACAAATTACAGTGATTATCTGGAAAACTGAAAAACTAGAAAGCTAAAATTTTCAAAAACTAAAATTTTAAAGACTTATAAATAAATTCTATATTTAAATTAATAAACATCATTTTTATGATGATTGTAACGAGTCCTATATTACGTACGACATACATTAAACATTAATATTCCTTAACCAATGATTTAAAAAAAAAAAAAAAAACATTAGCTTATAGATATACAGCTTTGTTTTTTTTATATGTGGATTATTTTTATTTAGAGTTAATCGGACTGACTTCTGAAAGCCTCATATTACTTACGATATAAATTAAACATTCATTTTCCTGGACCCATCCTAAACAAATTTTAAATGAAATTTCAGTTTTACAATTTTTGGTGATTGATTGATTTTTGACGTCCGATTATCTGCGCTAGGGATATAGGACCAGGGGGGAATGCCCTTCGTGGGGGTCTTTCTAAGGGAACCTAACCCGTATTTACGCAAGGTTCGAAGAAAACCACGAAAATTCCGAACGGTTAGGCCGACAGCCGCGATTGGGTTCGAACCCAGCACCTGCCGTCTACCAGGTGAGAGGTCCGAACCTCTCGGCCACTGGTGGGGCCACAATTTTTGGAACTATAAATTTTTAAACTTCTAAACATTGCACATTTTAAATTTTTACACCGTTGCGTAGAGGAAAAAAAACGCACTTTTAAACGAAATTTGTTTGAAATCTTTATTTCAATTTGTTTTCAAATTATTATTATTATTCTTTTCATTTTTATTACTTTTTTTGCCATCGTGGCAAACCATTCCATTTTTGGGCATTAAACAAGGACAAATCAGAAAACGAATAAAGTAAAATAAGTTCCGGAATTGAATCAATAAAGAGATTCAGATATACTTCCAGTTCTCTACCAAGAACAACAACTATTTTCCAATTAATTAGAAAAAAAAAATTCTTTTTTCCCTTTCTACACACAAGAAAATTCTAGAACGATGTTGAATTCAGATGCTTTTTTCCTGGAGGGATTTCTGTGGCTCCGGGAGGACATTACGGAGTTCCAGGGGAAAATTGCACTTTTGAAAACACAAAATCTCAAATTTTCCTGCTTCGGTGGGATGTCCCCCCCCCCCCCCCAGGCCACTTCCTGAATTCAACACTGTTCTAGAATAACGTCCCTGCTGAGCGAAAAGTATAATATTTTTTAAATAAGTAATTAAATGAAATATTATTCGTTTTAAAGTGTTTTCCCAGATGGCAGCACTATACATTTTAAGACTGCAGCAAACTCTGTCTAAGGCGCTATCGATCAGGAGGGCAAGGGAAATTTTCAATCGTAGATTGTATTCCCATTCCGCCTTAAACAGAGTTAAGTAGTATATAGAAAATCATTCTGTGGGACTTAAAAATATTTGAACAAGAAGAATAATGCAGTACAAGTAAAAAATGAAAACTGTTAAAAGAATTATGAAACTTGTAATGTAGAATAAGTTCCGTGTTCTGATCGCTAAACCAAATTGTAATTAAATGAAATTAAATATTTGTTTCATATTGGCTTCATATCAGCTCATTAGAAACTAAAATTCTTTTCTTGTTTAACTTTTAATGTGTTTGTTAATGTTTTCTTCTTACACTTTCTTAAGCAACAAAATTTATTTATTTATTAATAATTGAACCGCTTATTTAAGTCTTTTAATTGAAAATTTTAACTTTGAAGAAGTTTAAGAAAAGCTATCCGCTAAACTAAAATTTAATTATTTAATGGGATATGTATATTAATAAAGTAACAAATCGCTGTGTCTCAGTTTGTCTGTGACTGCCAGTGTTGAATTCAGACACTTTTCTCCGGGAGGGACTTTAGTGGCTCCGGGGGGGGGGGGGGTTGTACTTTCTGTTCATTGAAAACGCAAATTTTCAAAATTTCCAGGGGGGGACATTTTATTGCTCTGGGGGGGAATGTCCCCCCAGGCCACTCCCTGAATTCAACACTGGTGTCTGCGATGGCTAGCGAAATCTGCGGCAGATGTGACAACTCCGACTGCCTAAATTAGATAATCACAGCCAGAGCTGTCTCAAAAGAATTATCAACGTTACACGTTGATTCTAAGAAAAATCATATCATGAAAATTAGGTAAGACAAAAAAATTCTTACCTCCTAAATTCCAATTCTTCGAGAAAATCGGGGTATCGGGTGTCCAAATCTTCTAAGCCTTCTACAGCAGCATAAATATTGAAGACCACTTTAACTCAAAAACAATAGTCTTCTTTATTTTCATATTTTTTAATAAAGACGAACACGATTCAAAAAAAGACACACACAACAATAATATTTACAAATGGCCGTGACAATTTCACTATTACATCTTGGTTCTACAACTTCTACCTTCTAACTGAACTACAAAAACAGAAAAAAAAAAAAAAGAGAATGAAAATTAATAAACAAACAATGTTCTCAGTCTAATAAAAAAGTTCGTAGCGGAATAAAACATTTCGGCGCATGCGCCGCACCTTTATGTAAGAGAAAAAACAGAGTTTCAGTTTTTAAATTGCGCAATAGTTTTTTGCCTGACAGGTGGTGGATGAAAGGAATATAAAATAAGTTCCAAATCCCGACAGCAGATACGAGGCTCTACATTTTTTAAGTTGTTGTATTGTTGTTGTATGTATGTCGGCCGATTATCTACGTAGTGGGATATAGGCCCTAAGAGGTGGGGTGCCCTCCGTGGGGTCTTTCTAAGGGAACCTAACCCGTATTTACGCAAGGTTCGAAGAAACCACGGAAAACTCCGAACGGTTAGGCCGACGGTCGCGATTGGGTTCGAACCCATCATCTACCGTCTACCAGTTTGAGGTCAGAACCTCTCGGCCACTGGTGGGGCCATTTTTTAAGAGTAGCACAGTCTCTCCTGATGTACCTGATATTCAGAAATGCATATTAATTTTAATATACATGACACAGTGTAACATATTTAAAATTAATTTAAAACAATTTTTCCCCATAGGCTGTAATGTAACGATAGACTCTTTTGACTATACCTGTATATAAACTAATCATGCTAGAAACTTCATTTGAAAAAGAGTTTATTCTGGAGTCAACGTTAATGACGTCCAAAATTTTCAGGGTAATTCGAGTATATTTCCAGGAGTTAGAGCGTGGACAGAAGGACAGACGACCAGGCAAACTGAAATCAGAAACACTTTTCAACTTTATTTGAAAATGTTAAAAACCACCTTTAAGTAAATCACATTCTTATTCAGCAACATTTATAAGCTGTTTTATGTAACCCTGTATATCAACTATAGCATTTATACACACCATATAATATACATACATTTAGTGAAACTTAAGGCGCATATCATAATTAAAAATGCATTTCATCTATCCAGCAGTCAATCATCGAAACTTCAGATGGAACATACTATTTAAAATCCTATGTGTGTCCCTGTAAATGTTATGCACTTCATATTACGCGTGAAATGCTAACCCGTATATCAATTTTAGGTAGCTTCCATTACAAAAAGTAAAAAGCTAACTATTGCAGTTGCCCGGAGGAAAGTACTTCTGGAAAATTTTGTTCTATTTTGACCGATCATGACTAGCAGACCCCCAGACTACCCTCCTTTCAAATGTTGACATACATATATATATATATATAAGACCTTTAATTGTATTACAATATAAACTATTTGAATTTAATAGAAAAAAACCCATTGAAACGAGGAAAAACTAACTAACTAAATAAATAAAATGAATACAAATGAAATTTGTAGAACCAAAGCAGAATCTTCAGGACCCATATGCTTTGGAACTACAAATGAAATGTGTGGTTTCATCTTCGTATTAGCCATGAAAAAGCAAAATAATACGAAATTGGGACTACCAACACACATAAAACGAAAATAAAATAATAAAATAACATGTAAACTATAGTAGATATGGAGAAAAAATAACAAGAAAGTACTATATAGTGGACGAGAGTCCCACATGCTAAGGCTTAACCCTGAGAACGCACGTGGTCATCGTAAAAATTCCAGATAATAATCTATTGTTATGCATTATACAACATAATATGGTCCTAAATCTTAGGACGTAAAAATAGATATTGAATATATAATGAAAATATATAATGAATATGTGAATATAATGAATATAATATATAATGAAAACATCCTACCAATTAAACAATGCTAAACTTGTCACCAGTGATGAGAGCGTCGGACACTAAACGATGTGCAAAGCAAGAAGGTAGACTACTGCTGTACTGCTCAGATTCCACACTCGGACATCCTAAATTAGACGCGCTCCGCTTGGCCAGTTTACACTACCATGGCCAATCAACGTGCGCGGAATCATCGAGTCTGATGCGTGTGTGGCAAAAATATAGCCGGCAACAGTCGCCAAAAGAGCGATAAATGGACACAATAGCAGCGCGGGAAATTTACATCTCCTGGGATATATATATATAGATATCTGATTTTTGTCATGCTGTAACTATTGTATTTATGAACCGACTTGGATTAAAACTTGGTATGTACATTGTACACACAAATGTCTCGACCGAGTTCGTTGGCCAGCATCATCCACCATCTTGTATCAAAATAGCGGTCATTTAAATTTTAAAAAAATTTAAAATTTGAAATTAAATGCGAAAAAATTAAAAGTTGAAAAATATTTTCTTTTATGTGTTAGAATTAAGAACAACAATTCCAGAACACTTTTTATTTCGTCTATATCTTAAAAAATGACTTAGTTGTAGCGCTTTGAATTTCTAGTATGAATTGAATTTTGAATTTCTTTCTGACATTGTGAAACGATCTAATTTTTCTCACGTGATAACACGCGTATTTATGAATCAATTTAGATGTACTTGGTGTGTACATAGTATATAATGAGGTCTGGACCGAGTTCGGTAGCCATTTTGTTTCAAAATGGCGGCCATTTAAATATTTTTTTAATTTAAAATTTAAAATTAGGTACAAAAAAGTGAGAAATAGAAAAAGATTTTTCTTTTTAGGTGCGTTCGTAAATATGTAAATACGTAGCACCTATAGTGGTCGTTCAGTCCGTCCGTCTGTCTGTCCGCATATAACAACGCAAAAACTACCCAACCGAATCGTTTGAAATTTATAATACATAATTATTATGTTATTTTGTCGAGTCATTTCAAATTTTATGAAAATCGGATGCATAGATCAATTACAGGGGCAATCAAGAGTATTCCATTACATTACGGTCAATGGGGAAAAAAGTTTCAAATGTATTTTAATCGTTTGAAATTTAAAATACATAATTATTACATAATTTTGTCGAGTTATTTCAAATTTTATGAAAATCGGATGCATAGATCAATTACAGGGGCAATCAAAAGTATTCCATTACATTACGGTCAATGGGGAAAAAAGTTTCAAATGCATTTTAATCGTTTGAAATTTAAAATACATAATTATTACATAATTTTGTCGAGTTATTTCAAATTTTTTGAAAATCGGATGCATAGATCAATTACAGGGACGATCAAAAGTATTCCGTTACATTACGGTCAATGGGGAAAAATGTTTCAAATGCACTTTAATGGTGTTACACTCATTCGAAATTAATAAAATTTATATGCAACTATAAAGTACATATTATAATATACATTCTACATAGTTTGTGGTGCACAGAACATTTGTTATTGATTTACAAAGCCACACAAAAATATTCCATTACAAAATGGTATAGGGAGAACATTGTTTGATGAGCGTTTTAATTGTAATTCACTATTTGCAATTTTATGAGACTGATACATGAGAGTAATATTTTTAAAATTTCGTTATCGTACGAACGTACCTCATTTGCTACGCTTCACGTGCAATTTCCAACTTGTTTGCATTTGACCTTGATAGAAAGATTTCAGAGCATTTTTTGTTTCGTCTGTATCTTAAAAAATGGCTGAGTTATAGCACTTTCAAATTGCAGTGTGGTTGACATTTTGAAACGGTCTGAAATTTGTCACGCGATAATACGCATATTTATAAACTGATTTGGATATAATTCTGTATGTACATAGTACATACCATTGTCTTGACCAGTTCACTAGCCAACTTTACCCGCCATCTTGTTTCAAAGTGGCGGTCATTTAAGTTTGTCAAAGTTCTTTTAGGTAGCTTTCATTACAAAAAGTAATAAAAAGAATATTGCCCAGTTAAACTGATGGCATTGAGCTCACAAGCTACGCATACTAATTGTACATTACAGCCTTGTATTTTCGTTAATTCCGTTCGAAAAAAAAAAAATTAAGAAGGGGAAACAGCTATCCCCTTTCTCCTTTTTTATACTTCATCATTGAACCTCCTAAACTATCAAGTACATGCTTTATCATATTAAAAAATCTATATCCAAAATTCAGAGCAAATCGGATAATTCTTAATAAAAACCCATTTAGCATTTATATAATTTAAGAGGCGTTATTCCCCTCTTTTATACTTAACCATTAAACTTCCAAAACTATCCAGAGATCTGAACGAAATCTGACAATTCTGATTGAAAAATCCATTTATACAAGTTAAGGGGAGGGGCATTAGAGCTCCCATACCCCCTGTTTATACTTATTCAATGAACACCTAATAACAGCCACGGTATCGCCTCATCAGAATGATCCTATATCTAAATTTTGAACGAAAACTGTTAAATCTGCATGAAAATCCCGTTTATATCAATTAAGGGGAGGGGCATGAGCCCCCCGTTCCCCCTGTTTATACTTATTCAATGAACAACTAATAACAGTCACGGAATCGCCTCATCAGAAAGATCCTATATCTAAATTTTGAACGAAAACTGTTAATTCTGCATGAAAATCCCGTTTATATCAATTAAGGGAGGGGGGCATGAGCCCCCCGTTCCCCCTGTTTATACTTATTCAATGAACACGTAATGACAGTCACGGAATCGCCTCATCAGAATGATCCTATATCTAAATTTTGAACGAAAACTGTTAATTCTGCATGAAAATCCCGTTTATATCAATTAAGGGGAGGGGCATGAGCCCCCCGTTCCCCCTGTTTATACTTATTCAATGAACACGTAATGACAGTCACGGAATCGCCTCATCAGAATGATCCTATATCTAAATTTTGAACGAAAACTGTTAATTCTGCATGAAAATCCCGTTTATGTCAATTAAGGGGGGGGGGGGATGAGCCCCCCGTTCCCCCTGTTTATACTTATTCAATGAACACCTAATGACAGTCACGGAATCGCCTCATCAGAATGATCTTATATCTAAATTTTGAACGAAAACTGTTAATTCTGCATGAAAATCTCGTTTATATCAATTAAGGGGAGGGGCATGAGCCCCCCCGTTCCCCCTCTTATACATATCGAATGAACTCCAAAAACTAATCAGGGAAGCGCCTTATCAGGATATACCTATATACAAAATTTCAAGTGAATCCGATATTTTTATCATGAGTTATCGCGTTACGCACGAACGAACATACGAACGTACATACAGAACGGACGGGCATATAAGCTCTCAAGCTATGATAGCCTGTGAGCTAAAAAGCTACCTATTGCAGCCGTCCGGAGGAAAGCACTTCCAGAAAATTTTGGTATATTTTCACCGATCATGACCCCCAGACCCCAAAACCACCCTCCGTTCAAATGTTGACATATATCTATATATATATATATAACCATATATATATATATATATATATCTGATTTTTGTCATGCGATAACTAACGTATTTATGAACCGATTTGAATGAAACTTGGTATGTACATAGTAAATACAAATGTCTCGACCGAGTTCGTTGGCCAGCATCATCCGCCATTTTGTTTCAAAATGGCGGCCATTTTAAATTTTTTTAAAATTTTAAAGTTTAAAACTCAATGCGAAAAAATTAAAAGTTGAAAAATATTTTTCTTTTACGTGTTAGAACTTAAAACAACAATTCCAGAACACTTTTTATTTTGTCTATATCTTAAAAAATGATTGAGTTATAGCACTTTGAATTTTTCTTATGGCTGACATTTTGAAACGATCTGATTTTTGTCACGTGATAACACGCGTATTTATGAACCGATTTGAATGAAACTTGGTATGTACATAGTACATACAAATGTTTCGATCGAGTTCGTTGGCCAGAATCATCCGCCATTTTGTTTCAAAATGGCGGCCATTTTAAATTTTTTTAAAAATTTAAAATTTAAAATTAAATGCGAAAAAATTAAAAGTTTAAAAATATTTTTCTTTTACATGTTAGAACTTAAAACAACGATTCCAGAACATTTTTTATTTTGTCTATATCTTAAAAAATGATTGAGTTATAGCACTTTGAATTTTTCTAATGGCTGACATTTTGAAACGATCTGATTTTTGTCACGTGATAACACGCGTATTTTTGAATCGATTTGGATGTAACTTGGTGTGTACATAGTATATACTGAGGCCTGAATCGAGTTCGATACTCAGTTCCATCCGCCATTTTATTTCAAAATGGCGACCATTTAAATTTTTTTATAAATTTTAAAATTTATATTTAGGTACAAGAAAGTGAGAAATTGAAAAAGATTTTTCTTTTATGCATTTGACCTTGATACAAAGATTCTAGAGCATTTTTTGTTTCGTTTGTATCTCAAAAAATGACTGAGTTATCGCATTTTTAGGTGCGTTCGTAATTATGTAAATACGTAGCACCTATTGTTGTCGCTCAGTCCGCCTGTCTGTATGTCTGTCCGTCCGCATATAACAACGCAAAAACTACCCAACCGAATCGTTTGAAATTTAAAATACATAATTATAACATAACTTTGTCGAGTCATTTCAAATTTTATGAAAATCGGATGGATAGATCAATTACAGGGACAATCAAAAGGATTCCGTTATATTAGGGTCAATGGGGAAAAATTTTTTAAATGTATTTTAATCGTATGAAATTTAAAACATATAATTATTACGTAATTTTATCGAGTCATTTCAAATGTTATGAAAGTCGGATGCATAGATAATTTACAGGGACAATCAAAGGTATTCCATTACATTACGGTCAATGAAAAAAAATATTCAAATGCATTTTTATGATGTCACACTAATTCGAACATAATAGAATTGATATGAATCTATGAAATATATAATAAAATATGCATTCTGTACAATCTGTGATGCAAAGAATTTTTATTATTAAATTACAGGGCCACACAAAAGTATTCCACTACATAATGCTATACGGGGAAGCATTGTTTGGGACGTGTTTTAATTATATTCAACAATTTCACATTTTATGAATAAGATATACATTTCTGAGGTGTAATTAAAATTACTTTCTGAATATTTACAGAAACACAAAGATTTCGACTACTATACTGTATCCGAAGTACGCTCTACTATATCAGCAAGATCTGAATATTTTTAAAACTTCGTTATCGTACGAACGCACCTCATTTGCTACGTTCACGTGCAATTTCCAACTTGTTAATTTCTAGTGTTGCTCATATCTTGAAATGATCTGATTTTCGTCACGTGATAACACGCGTATTTATAAACCGATTTGGATGAAACTTGGTGCGTACATAGTAAATACCAATGTTTAGGCCGAGTTCGCTGGCCAAATCCATCCGCCATCTTGTTTCAAAATGGCGGAATATTAATTTTTGTTTTAAATTTTAAAATTAGGTGCAAAAGAGTAAGAAACTGAAAAAGTTTTCTCTTTTGTGAGTTTGACCTTAATACAAAGATTCCAGAACATTTTTTGTTTCATCTATATCTTTAAAAATGGCTGGGTTTGGAATGACTGGGTTTTAGTTGGGTTTTGGTTGCTGGGTTTGGGAACTTTCAATTTCCAGTGTTGTTCACATTTTGAAACGGACTGAAATTTGTCACGGGATTATGCACATACTTATAAACTGATTTGGATATAACTCCGGATGCATATAGTACATAGCAATGCCTTGACCACGTTCTCTGTCCAACTTCTTCCGTCCTCCTGTTTCAAAATGGCAGCCTTTTAAGTTTGTCAAAAATCTTTTAAATGTATAATGATGTACAAAGAAAAAATTAGAAATTGAAAAAAGGTTCTTTTTAAAGTATTTATCTTAAAAATGAATTCAGGAGTATTATTTGCTTTGTTTTTAACTTAGAAAACGCCTGAGCAGTTTGAATTTTTAAAGTGGGTAACATTCTTTAAGAAATCAATTTGCCCGCGACAGCACTCGTATATATTAATCGATTTCAATATGAGTGTGCATGTGCACCTGAATTAAGATTTCGGCCAAGCTCTTAAGGTCTAGGCACATAGCACTAACTTCTTGCGCTATCTCTGATCTTTCGTGTCGGCGCTTTTGTTCTTTTAGTGCACTGAATCCGAACTTCAAGACAGAAATCCAACACGAAGTCAGTTGACAGTTTTACGACTGTAGATGTGGGGAGATAAAAGTTCCCCTTCCCTTGTAAATTTGGGAGGGTCAGCCTTCAAAAATCATTTAAAGAGATTTTACCCTTGTTTCCTTTGGTCAATAACAATTGATTGATTGCTCCTTTAGTGTTCGCTCCGAGCCATAATCAGGTTCCACTAATTTGAGCTTAGTATTTTTGAATAATATAACTTAATTTTAAATAAATAAATATATAAGTATATGAAAGCTACCTCTTCCTCCCGGCACTGCCGGAAGGACTTTTAAATGTATAATGATGTATAAACAAAAAATTAGAAATTGAAAGAAGGTTCTTTCTGAAGCGTTTGATCTTAATAATGAATTCCAGCGTATTTTTTGCTTTGTCTCTACCTTAAAAAGCCTGATATATAGCAGTTTGAATTTCTAATGTGGGTAAAATTTTTTTAAAAATCAAATTGCCCGCGACAGCACTCGTATATATTAATCGATTTCGATGTGAGTGTGCATGTGCACATGAATTAAGATTTTGATCAAGTTCATCGGTTTGTTTTACCCATCATGTTGTTTTAAAATGGCATACACTTCATGATATCGTGGAATTTGGAAATCCTATAAATCGCTTAAAATAAAACCAGCTTGAGTAAAAGATGACTAATTTCTAAAAATTCTTGTTAATATTCACTATTGACAAAAACTAGTATTCAATCTTATATAATTGGATTCCACTAATTTGAGCTTCATATGTTTGATTAATATATAACTTAATTTAGAATAAATAAATAAATAAATAAGGTATATGAAAGCTACCTCTTCCTCCCGGTACTGTTGGAAGGACTCTTATTATACATGAAATCGTTTAACATAATTAAAATTTTTCGCAAACACCCCCCCCCCTTTATTATCGTATAATGGAATTATTTTGTGTCGCCCTGTAAATGAAAAATAACTATTATTTTCACTGCAGATTTTAGTGCACTTTATAAATGCATGTAAGTTTAAATATGTTTGACAGGGTGTAACACCTTTAAAATTCATTTAAAAAGAGTTTTTCTCATAGGCCGTATTGTAACGGAAAACTTTTGATTATGCCTGTAAATGAACTGATCATGGTAGGAACTTCATTTTCAATAAGCTTTGTGCTAAGTTAAACGTCATAACATCCAGGGCCGGCGCCAGGGGTGAGGCAAGTGAGGCGACCGCCTCAGGGCGCACCGTAAAAGGGCGGCATTTGGCGGCATTTTGAAAAAAGTTTTGTTTTGACCAACAAAAAAAAAAAAAAAAAAAAAAAAAAAAAAAAAAAAGAAGATTCGATGACCCCCCCCCCCCCTTCCTTGAAAAAAGTTGCTTTAAGGTGTTTGGGGAGGAGGGCGCATTTTTACTCTGGTGGATAATTAAATTTTTTTCTTAAACTAAAGCGTACTGTAGAATGTTTTGCTATGTATTTTTTAATTCTGAATCGAATGACACTTCCGCATGTCGATGCAGTTATACATTACAAAGTTCTGGTAGGTTCAGGGATATGCCAGCAGCATCCAGCACCTGTGTGTACAACTTCGGTTGGGCCCTATACCCCACCCCTCCTCGCCTCCAAAAAAAAAAAAAAAAAAAAAAACTTTATCAAAAAATAAAACAATGAATATCTATAAATGCATAGTTGCCATCCGTCTTGAGCTTTTACCAAGTCGAATAAGGATTTTTTAACCAGTAAATTTATTTAATAAAATGTGTCTTCTTTTTATACAGTTCGTATTTCATTTCATTTATTAAATAAAATTTCTGGTTCCAAGCATGCTTATATGATTTGAAAAAAAGAGAAAGATATCAGCCATGTAAATAAAATTCGTAACACACTAAAATCTGTGGAAATAGAAACAATATGTATCAGAATCCCGTGTAACGATTAAATTTAACTATCCCGGAGAAAATAATTCAATACAATAATAATAGATTGCATTTAAAAAAAAGAAAAGAAAAGAAAAAAATTGTTTTTAGTTGTCATGTATTTGCGATGGCTAAAAAAATCTACCTAGCGATCACCACGTAGAGATCTAAAAATTTGGAGAAGGATAGATGCTGGCAAGGGCATCTGAGAATCAAATTTTTCATTTTTTGTTAATTAACCGAAATATTAATTATAAGCCCTTAATGATAACCATAAAACGTCGAGTTTTCATTCTTTAAATAGATCCTGCTTGTGTTCCTCTCATGTAATGCCAGAAGTAGTAGGAAAAGGAGAGTAAGGGGACAGCCGGCGGCGGCACTGCGGCACCGTGCCGCCGCCGCACCACGCAGCAACCGCCCCTCCGCATCCCTCCGCGCCCCGCCGCCACCACCGTGCCACCGCCGCCCTCCTGGTCCCTCCTGCGGTACCCCTGCGCCCACCGTGCATCCCCCACCACAAACGCCTCCTAGTGGAAAAAAGGAACATTCTATTCTAACATGAGAGGTGAACAACCTTCCCTAATTAAAAATATTATCAATCACATCTCAACTCGGAATCATACTATAAGATGAAGATTAAATTTATATTTGAATTTTGAACAACCGTAATTTTAATGAGTATTATTAATTAAGCGAAACAATTAAAATTTCAGTTTTTAACCATTTTATTTAGATTTCTTCAACTACAAGATGAGATTATCAATTTAACTCAAGAAAGTTAAACATATATTTGAATTTTGCTTCATAGACATCTTAATGAGTAGTATTAATTAAGTAAAAACAATAGAAAATATCCAGTTTTATAGAAAAAGACTGATTTCTTACGATTTTTATCAACTATATGATCAATGTAACGACTTAAAAGTTGAAAGTTAAACATGTATCCTAGTTTTTCAACAGCTATAGCCTTAATGAGTATCGTTAATTAAGTAAAAAAAAAAACAATGGAAAATATCAAGTTTTATGGAAAAAGACTGATTTCTTACGATTTTTATCAACTGCAACATCAGTGTATCGACTTACAAGTTGAAAGTTAAACATGCATTCTAGTTTTTCAACAGCTATAATCTTAATGAGTATCGTTAATTAAGTAAAAAACAATGGAAAATATCAAGTTTTATAGAAAAAGACTGATTTCTTACGATTTTTTCAACTCAAACTTCAGACTATCAATTTGATAGAAAGAAATTTAAGCATGCATTCCAGTTTTGGACAACCATTTCCTTCATGAACATTATTAATTAAGCAAAACAACAGAAAATATTAAATTTTTATCTGATTTCTTCATATTTTTTTTTTTTTTTTTTTTTTAATATAAAATCAGAATACACAACTTAAAATAGAAATTTAAACATAGTTTTTAGTTTTTGAACAGTCGTTACCTCAAAGAATTTCGATAATTGAACAATTAACAAAGGAAACTAATGATTTTTTAACGAAAAAAGACGAATTAAACGAATTTGGTTAACTTTTACTCTAATTGGAAATTTCATCGTACTTTATATATACCAACTAAGTAGAATTTTAATACATAAACGAATAATTTTGAGAAATCCTCAACACACAAATGTGAACCTGCAGAGCATTTCTTATTACGTCATATCTAAACTAAAACTTTTTTCTACAACCCCTCCACCCATGTACTCCAAGTAGGGGAAACACACAATAGAGTTCTGACGTCACAACTTACAAAGGTATACAAAAAAAAAAAAAAATGTTTACGTTCAAGTAAAAGTATCGCATAGAGAGAAAAAAGAAGACATTTAAACTATTTATCCATTCTAGTTTTATAACAGTTACCACATCATCATCAAATTAAAATTTGAAGTCATAATGAGTGTAATTAATTAAGCAAAATAATAGAAATATTAGTTTTTCAGAGGGGGAAAAGACGAATTTAAACAAATTTTATTAGTTTTACACTAGTTTAATAATAATTTTAAGAGGAAAAAGACGAATTTAAACTTTTTTTTTTTTAGTTTTACACTATTTTTTCTCATCTCCAACACGGATATATCAACTTTAACAGAAGAATTAAACGTATATTTTAGTTTTTAACAACAAAATCTTAACAAGTATCATTAATTAAACAAAAATAAATATCAGTTTTAAAGAAAAGACGAATTTGAATAATTTTACACTAGTATTTTCAAAAGCAACATGGAAATATTAATACTTATTCACATATTTCACTTATTCACTGTATTCAATACTATATTTAATAAATTTGGATACACTTTAAGAATTTCCTAATCTATAATTATATATTAGCTGTATATTTAATGTTACCCATGTTTTCAACATTAGTTCATAATCGTGAATTTTGTATTTTAAATACCATGTATTCAGGTTCAGATTATTTTCACTTGAAATCATACAGAATTTTTTAACAGAGTTTGTTTTTGAAATCATTGAAGCAACTGTATTTAATATTTTTAACACCAATTTTCTAAGATTTTTTAACATTTTCCGGTTATACATTCCTCAAAAGTATATATTCTAAACAATAGAAAATATTAATTTTAAGAATAAAAAGATGAATTTAAACAAATTTTATTAGTTTTACAATATTTTTTCTCATCTCCAACACGGATATATCAATTTTAACAGAATTAAACGCATATTTTAGTTTTTAAGAACAAAAATGTAATAAGTATCATTAATTAAACAAAAAATAAATATCAATTTTCAAGAAAAGACAATTTTTTACACAAATTTTCAACTTTGAAATACATTTGTTTACATATATTGTTACAATATATTACTAAACTTAAACTTTTTAAAAAGTTTGAATGTCTTTACAATTGGTTCATATTTATATTTTTCACGTCTTGACTGCATTCGAAATCTTACAACAAAAGTATACTTTTATTATTTTTATTATTATTATTATTCTAGAAAACCTAAAAAGTCATTTCTTGCTGCTTTAAACACTTGGCATATTAAAACTACTCTGAGATATTCTACCCATATAATTAATCAAATTAGGACATGATTCATCTTACACTTCAAAATTTCTGAATTTTTAAGCTATTCTGCTGATTAATAGCTGATTTTACAATACTTATTTCCATCAAACTTTATTCTTGATCCTATATATTTTAGGAGTACAGAATTTTAACATCTGTTTATATCTACTTATCAGAAAATTATCAAAACACCCAACAACATTTTCCAAATATGAATATTATCTTTACAGTTTAATAATACAAAACATACACGAATACAAAGTTTAATTTTTACAAACATTTTATATTTCAAACCAAACTTTTCGGAATTTTCACATCATAAGAGCAAACATTAGACGAACTTTTTAACTTTTTAACTTTTTTTATTGCTTAGATCTTTTCATCATAACTTTTAATTATGATAATTATCCATTTTTAGGTTGATTGTCGAAAAACTGTATCTGAAATTACATAAACTTAATGTAAAAAACCATGTTCTCACACAATTTCTTGAAATTCAACAAAGAATTGACTATTACTTATCTATTATTCTTATTAAATACTTATCTACATCAATATCGACTCTCGATAGTATATAGATATTTCATCATTACACACTTACAACTCTTTTCAAACGTTTATCAGAAAAATAAGTCAATCAAAGTCTAAAAGTTATCGCACCTGTTCCTCAGAAATATTACTATCATATGAAACAGTAAAGAAAATTAATAGATATTTAATATTTAATAACCTCATACATGAAATTACTGTCGAATGAGAATACTAATAATCTATAAAATCAACTGTTGAACAAAAAAATAGTACAGATTACCGAAAATTCAAATGTTTTTTCTGCAAAAGTTACAAAAATTAACAAATGAATGACAAGTTAGAGAAATAACTAAAAGTTAATGAACATATTTACAAATTTATTAAAATCACACCTTTTTCTGGATTACAAACCACAATTTCTTGAAAAATTTAACACCGAATTTGTAAGATTTTAATCCTAGCATTACATACACTCAATAAATATTCAAAATTAACAAAAAAAATAATTTTTTAGTCTCATCAATAAGCAGAAATTCTATATTAAAAGAATATTTTCATATTAGTACTTATAAAAATGAGAGTTTACAAACTGATTTTCATAATTTTATCACATTTAAACTTAATATTTTACATAAAACATTATTTAATCAAATTTTATGCTTTCTAATTCAGTAAAATTCAATACTTTTTTAGTTTTTAAACCAATACCACGATATTTATTTACATCAAACTTGATTCTTCACCTTTTATATTTCCACATTACACACGTGAGATAAATACTAACTTGGATCAGGAGTTGAAGTCAATTGATTCCATTCGATTTTCATCATGTACGCATTGCTCCTACACGAAATTTCTTACTGCTATAATCATCTAATGTATTAAAACTAATCTACTCATATTTTTAATCAATTCATCAGATGTTTCATCTCCCACTTCTGAATTATCGTGCATCAAGTTGCTTAAAATATAAATACTATCTTTATAGTTTTAATGATATATAGTATACATGGTTTATCTTGAGTTAGCACTTCCATAGTATTAATCAAATTATATGTTTCATCTTGCACTTGATCTTAATGATTTCATCTTGCATCTGAATTATCGTCCATCGAGTTTTTTTTTAATAATAATATATTTATAGTTTTTGATTATACATAGCATGTACGAATACAATCTTTAATTTTAACATTTCATATTTCAAATAACCTATTCCCGAAACCAAGCTATGTGAATTTTACCACAATGCTTATTATCATAGAATAATTTGTGTTTCACACTTTTCTAAAAATTATCAGATATGTACCCCTCAGAGAAATTACTATCGTATGAATAAATGAAGAAAATTTAATTTATATTAAATGTACACGAAATTGATTGCAATATACATGTATTTAATAAAAATAAATAAATAAGCGATTATTTATACATTAAACCTTTACTAAATATATATTTCTTTCATTATACAGATGTTTCAACAAGATGAACCAAAACAGCAGCAAACTTCAGAAATGAATGATCCGAATGATTCATCCCTAGCACATGTAGCGTTAACGAATAACACATATGTGAGTACTTATATGAGAAATACTAGAATTCGTATATGAAACGTAATTAGAGTAAATACAAAATGATTTGTCTTACTACCTACACTTTAACAAGTGCTTTTTACTTATATTATTGAAGAGAATCCTAACTGTGTCCATTTATTTCTATTACAGATGTGCTCTATTTGCTACAAACACTTCTTAAGTAAATGGAATTTAACAGAACATGCAAAAATCTATACAGGTGAAAAACCTTACACTTGGAAAGATTACCATAAATGCTGTTTTCAAGGAAACGTGAATCAAAAATGCACACATCATCATATAAAGCATCGTCAGATATATGTAAACTTAGTGAAGATATTCAAAAATTAGTCAGACTTTTGAAGAATTTAGAAATAAAGGAAGATATTTAGACTATTTATCCATCATATTTTCACAACACTTACCACAATATCTCAAACTTAAAATTTGGAAGACATACACACTGCTGAAAAGTAATTTTGTGATTCTTCTAACCAGTATGAATGTATAGATATTATTTTGTATTGTATTCTTTAAATGCTCACATTAAATATTCTTTTATATGCATATATCGTTGTGTTTATTTTTCTAATACCTATTACATTAATGAAATACATAACATTTTAAGTGAAATAACACTCTCACAACTTAAAAAATGCATAAGAACATACAAAAAATAAGCAGATGTATGAAAAAATATACAAGTTTACAAAATAATTTCATTGTTTTCTAGAAATATTAGCAAAAAATATTTACAATATGAAAAAATTGCAAAAGTGAAAAGAAAAAACACGAATGTAAAAACAAAAACCACAACGTGAAAAACTCATAACAAAGTTTTTGAAAAAAATATTTACAACAAAACTTTTTTTTACAAAAACCAAAACTTCCAAAAAAATTTTTTTCAAAAAATTTTTTTTTCAAAAACATTTTTTACAAAAAATTTTTTTTTCAAAATAAGTTTTTACAAAAGTAAAAAAAAAGAAAATCACAACGTTAAAAAAATGAAAAATTTTTGTTAAAAAAAGTGCAAAAAAATTGCAAAAAAAAGTTGCAAAAATTTAAAAAAAAAGTTATGAAAAAAGTCTCAAAAATTTTGTTGTTTTTAATAGCAAATGCAATGGTTTCGCCATTGCATATTGCATTAAAAGCAATGAAATTTTTGAAGCTTTTTTCATAACTTTTTTTTTAAATTTTTGCAACTTTTTTTGCAATTTTTTTGCACTTTTTTTAACAAAAATTTTTCATTTTTTTAACGTTGTGATTTTCTTTTTTTTTTACTTTTGTAAAAACTTATTTTGAAAAAAAATTTTTTTGTAAAAAATGTTTTTGAAAAAAAAATTTTTTGAAAAAAATTTTTTTGGAAGTTTTGGTTTTTGTAAAAAAAAGTTTTGTTGTAAATATTTTTTTCAAAAACTTTGTTTTGAGTTTTTCACGTTGTGGTTTTTGTTTTTACATTCGTGTTTTTTCTTTTCACTTTTGCAATTTTTTCATATTGTAAATATTTTTTGCTAATATTTCTAGAAAACAATGAAATTATTTTGTAAACTTGTATATTTTTTCATACATCTGCTTATTTTTTGTATGTTCTTATGCATTTTTTAAGTTGTGAGAGTGTTATTTCACTTAAAATGTTATGTATTTCATTAATGTAATAGGTATTAGAAAAATAAACACAACGATATATGCATATAAAAGAATATTTAATGTGAGCATTTAAAGAATACAATACAAAATAATATCTATACATTCATACTGGTTAGAAGAATCACAAAATTACTTTTCAGCAGTGTGTATGTCTTCCAAATTTTAAGTTTGAGATATTGTGGTAAGTGTTGTGAAAATATGATGGATAAATAGTCTAAATATCTTCCTTTATTTCTAAATTCTTCAAAAGTCTGACTAATTTTTGAATATCTTCACTAAGTTTACATATATCTGACGATGCTTTATATGATGATGTGTGCATTTTTGATTCACGTTTCCTTGAAAACAGCATTTATGGTAATCTTTCCAAGTGTAAGGTTTTTCACCTGTATAGATTTTTGCATGTTCTGTTAAATTCCATTTACTTAAGAAGTGTTTGTAGCAAATAGAGCACATCTGTAATAGAAATAAATGGACACAGTTAGGATTCTCTTCAATAATATAAGTAAAAAGCACTTGTTAAAGTGTAGGTAGTAAGACAAATCATTTTGTATTTACTCTAATTACGTTTCATATACGAATTCTAGTATTTTTCATATAAGTACTCACATATGTGTTATTCGTTAACGCTACATGTGCTAGGGATGAATCATTCGGATCATTCATTTCTGAAGTTTGCTGCTGTTTTGGTTCATCTTGTTGAAACATCTGTATAATGAAAGAAATATATATTTAGTAAAGGTTTAATGTATAAATAATCGCTTATTTATTTATTTTTATTAAA
Source organism: Maratus speculifer (assembly GCA_964019185.1). Classification (NCBI taxonomy): domain Eukaryota; kingdom Metazoa; phylum Arthropoda; class Arachnida; order Araneae; family Salticidae; genus Maratus; species Maratus speculifer. The sequence goes on along the minus strand of OZ025294.1, from coordinate 158,233,992 downwards.
TACATGTATATTGCAATCAATTTCGTGTACATTTAATATAAATTAAATTTTCTTCATTTATTCATACGATAGTAATTTCTCTGAGGGGTACATATCTGATAATTTTTAGAAAAGTGTGAAACACAAATTATTCTATGATAATAAGCATTGTGGTAAAATTCACATAGCTTGGTTTCGGGAATAGGTTATTTGAAATATGAAATGTTAAAATTAAAGATTGTATTCGTACATGCTATGTATAATCAAAAACTATAAATATATTATTATTAAAAAAAAACTCGATGGACGATAATTCAGATGCAAGATGAAATCATTAAGATCAAGTGCAAGATGAAACATATAATTTGATTAATACTATGGAAGTGCTAACTCAAGATAAACCATGTATACTATATATCATTAAAACTATAAAGATAGTATTTATATTTTAAGCAACTTGATGCACGATAATTCAGAAGTGGGAGATGAAACATCTGATGAATTGATTAAAAATATGAGTAGATTAGTTTTAATACATTAGATGATTATAGCAGTAAGAAATTTCGTGTAGGAGCAATGCGTACATGATGAAAATCGAATGGAATCAATTGACTTCAACTCCTGATCCAAGTTAGTATTTATCTCACGTGTGTAATGTGGAAATATAAAAGGTGAAGAATCAAGTTTGATGTAAATAAATATCGTGGTATTGGTTTAAAAACTAAAAAAGTATTGAATTTTACTGAATTAGAAAGCATAAAATTTGATTAAATAATGTTTTATGTAAAATATTAAGTTTAAATGTGATAAAATTATGAAAATCAGTTTGTAAACTCTCATTTTTATAAGTACTAATATGAAAATATTCTTTTAATATAGAATTTCTGCTTATTGATGAGACTAAAAAATTATTTTTTTTGTTAATTTTGAATATTTATTGAGTGTATGTAATGCTAGGATTAAAATCTTACAAATTCGGTGTTAAATTTTTCAAGAAATTGTGGTTTGTAATCCAGAAAAAGGTGTGATTTTAATAAATTTGTAAATATGTTCATTAACTTTTAGTTATTTCTCTAACTTGTCATTCATTTGTTAATTTTTGTAACTTTTGCAGAAAAAACATTTGAATTTTCGGTAATCTGTACTATTTTTTTGTTCAACAGTTGATTTTATAGATTATTAGTATTCTCATTCGACAGTAATTTCATGTATGAGGTTATTAAATATTAAATATCTATTAATTTTCTTTACTGTTTCATATGATAGTAATATTTCTGAGGAACAGGTGCGATAACTTTTAGACTTTGATTGACTTATTTTTCTGATAAACGTTTGAAAAGAGTTGTAAGTGTGTAATGATGAAATATCTATATACTATCGAGAGTCGATATTGATGTAGATAAGTATTTAATAAGAATAATAGATAAGTAATAGTCAATTCTTTGTTGAATTTCAAGAAATTGTGTGAGAACATGGTTTTTTACATTAAGTTTATGTAATTTCAGATACAGTTTTTCGACAATCAACCTAAAAATGGATAATTATCATAATTAAAAGTTATGATGAAAAGATCTAAGCAATAAAAAAAGTTAAAAAGTTAAAAAGTTCGTCTAATGTTTGCTCTTATGATGTGAAAATTCCGAAAAGTTTGGTTTGAAATATAAAATGTTTGTAAAAATTAAACTTTGTATTCGTGTATGTTTTGTATTATTAAACTGTAAAGATAATATTCATATTTGGAAAATGTTGTTGGGTGTTTTGATAATTTTCTGATAAGTAGATATAAACAGATGTTAAAATTCTGTACTCCTAAAATATATAGGATCAAGAATAAAGTTTGATGGAAATAAGTATTGTAAAATCAGCTATTAATCAGCAGAATAGCTTAAAAATTCAGAAATTTTGAAGTGTAAGATGAATCATGTCCTAATTTGATTAATTATATGGGTAGAATATCTCAGAGTAGTTTTAATATGCCAAGTGTTTAAAGCAGCAAGAAATGACTTTTTAGGTTTTCTAGAATAATAATAATAATAAAAATAATAAAAGTATACTTTTGTTGTAAGATTTCGAATGCAGTCAAGACGTGAAAAATATAAATATGAACCAATTGTAAAGACATTCAAACTTTTTAAAAAGTTTAAGTTTAGTAATATATTGTAACAATATATGTAAACAAATGTATTTCAAAGTTGAAAATTTGTGTAAAAAATTGTCTTTTCTTGAAAATTGATATTTATTTTTTGTTTAATTAATGATACTTATTACATTTTTGTTCTTAAAAACTAAAATATGCGTTTAATTCTGTTAAAATTGATATATCCGTGTTGGAGATGAGAAAAAATATTGTAAAACTAATAAAATTTGTTTAAATTCATCTTTTTATTCTTAAAATTAATATTTTCTATTGTTTAGAATATATACTTTTGAGGAATGTATAACCGGAAAATGTTAAAAAATCTTAGAAAATTGGTGTTAAAAATATTAAATACAGTTGCTTCAATGATTTCAAAAACAAACTCTGTTAAAAAATTCTGTATGATTTCAAGTGAAAATAATCTGAACCTGAATACATGGTATTTAAAATACAAAATTCACGATTATGAACTAATGTTGAAAACATGGGTAACATTAAATATACAGCTAATATATAATTATAGATTAGGAAATTCTTAAAGTGTATCCAAATTTATTAAATATAGTATTGAATACAGTGAATAAGTGAAATATGTGAATAAGTATTAATATTTCCATGTTGCTTTTGAAAATACTAGTGTAAAATTATTCAAATTCGTCTTTTCTTTAAAACTGATATTTATTTTTGTTTAATTAATGATACTTGTTAAGATTTTGTTGTTAAAAACTAAAATATACGTTTAATTCTTCTGTTAAAATTGATATATCCGTGTTGGAGATGAGAAAAAATAGTGTAAAACTAAAAAAAAAAAAGTTTAAATTCGTCTTTTTCCTCTTAAAATTATTATTAAACTAGTGTAAAACTAATAAAATTTGTTTAAATTCGTCTTTTCCCCCTCTGAAAAACTAATATTTCTATTATTTTGCTTAATTAATTACACTCATTATGACTTCAAATTTTAATTTGATGATGATGTGGTAACTGTTATAAAACTAGAATGGATAAATAGTTTAAATGTCTTCTTTTTTCTCTCTATGCGATACTTTTACTTGAACGTAAACATTTTTTTTTTTTTTGTATACCTTTGTAAGTTGTGACGTCAGAACTCTATTGTGTGTTTCCCCTACTTGGAGTACATGGGTGGAGGGGTTGTAGAAAAAAGTTTTAGTTTAGATATGACGTAATAAGAAATGCTCTGCAGGTTCACATTTGTGTGTTGAGGATTTCTCAAAATTATTCGTTTATGTATTAAAATTCTACTTAGTTGGTATATATAAAGTACGATGAAATTTCCAATTAGAGTAAAAGTTAACCAAATTCGTTTAATTCGTCTTTTTTCGTTAAAAAATCATTAGTTTCCTTTGTTAATTGTTCAATTATCGAAATTCTTTGAGGTAACGACTGTTCAAAAACTAAAAACTATGTTTAAATTTCTATTTTAAGTTGTGTATTCTGATTTTATATTAAAAAAAAAAAAAAAAAAAAAAATATGAAGAAATCAGATAAAAATTTAATATTTTCTGTTGTTTTGCTTAATTAATAATGTTCATGAAGGAAATGGTTGTCCAAAACTGGAATGCATGCTTAAATTTCTTTCTATCAAATTGATAGTCTGAAGTTTGAGTTGAAAAAATCGTAAGAAATCAGTCTTTTTCTATAAAACTTGATATTTTCCATTGTTTTTTACTTAATTAACGATACTCATTAAGATTATAGCTGTTGAAAAACTAGAATGCATGTTTAACTTTCAACTTGTAAGTCGATACACTGATGTTGCAGTTGATAAAAATCGTAAGAAATCAGTCTTTTTCCATAAAACTTGATATTTTCCATTGTTTTTTTTTTTACTTAATTAACGATACTCATTAAGGCTATAGCTGTTGAAAAACTAGGATACATGTTTAACTTTCAACTTTTAAGTCGTTACATTGATCATATAGTTGATAAAAATCGTAAGAAATCAGTCTTTTTCTATAAAACTGGATATTTTCTATTGTTTTTACTTAATTAATACTACTCATTAAGATGTCTATGAAGCAAAATTCAAATATATGTTTAACTTTCTTGAGTTAAATTGATAATCTCATCTTGTAGTTGAAGAAATCTAAATAAAATGGTTAAAAACTGAAATTTTAATTGTTTCGCTTAATTAATAATACTCATTAAAATTACGGTTGTTCAAAATTCAAATATAAATTTAATCTTCATCTTATAGTATGATTCCGAGTTGAGATGTGATTGATAATATTTTTAATTAGGGAAGGTTGTTCACCTCTCATGTTAGAATAGAATGTTCCTTTTTTCCACTAGGAGGCGTTTGTGGTGGGGGATGCACGGTGGGCGCAGGGGTACCGCAGGAGGGACCAGGAGGGCGGCGGTGGCACGGTGGTGGCGGCGGGGCGCGGAGGGATGCGGAGGGGCGGTTGCTGCGTGGTGCGGCGGCGGCACGGTGCCGCAGTGCCGCCGCCGGCTGTCCCCGTACTCTCCTTTTCCTACTACTGCCAGACCTAAATTTAATAAAATTACGTGTTATATTATTTTGACATGAACGAAATTCGCGTTTTTTACGCAACTGATGGACAGAGTTCACATTTTTACGCAATTCATGGACATAATTCGCGTTTATTGAGCAATCTGTCGACGAAATGTGCATTTCACGCAATTCATGGATGAAATTAGCGTTTTTTACTCAATTCTTAGACAAAATTTGCGTTTTTTTACACAATTCATAGATGAAATTTGCGTTTTTTATGCGATTCATGGAAGAAATTTGTTTTTTTTACGCGATTCTTGGACGAAATTCATGTTTTTACGCGGTCTTGGGATGAAATTCACGTTTTCTGCGCGGTTTTTAGAAGAAATTCGAGAATCTTGGTCGTTTTTTGTCGAAATATGCGTCTTTTGCGAGGTCTTTTGTGAAATTCCCGTTTTTTGCGTGGTCCTTACTCGAAATTCGTGCTTTTCGCGCGATCGTTTGATGAAATAAGTCTTTTTAAGCAGTTCTTTGTTGAAATGCGCGTTTTTACGCGATTTTTTTCGCGGTCTTTCGACGAAATTCGCATTTTTCTCACGATCCTCTTCGAAATTCGTGGGGTTCTTTTCGCTATCCTTCATCGAAATTTGCGGTTTTTTGTTACTCTTCGACGGTATTTCGCGCTTTCATCGCAGAACTTTGACTAAATCCATGCGTTTTCCATGATATTTTCACGAAACTGGAGGGTTTTTTTTCTGCGAATGTTTGAAGAAATTGATTTTTTACGACCACCGTTCGCCAAAATTCGCGACTTTTGGTGTCTGAAATTTTGGACTGATTAATTTCTAAAATTTTTGGCAGCAAATGCCTGAAATTTTCGGAAAATTCGAAAAATTGGTGCTGTTTTTACAATTAACACTAACTAACTACAATTAGCGCTAACAGTAACTACATAAAGTTTAGGAAATATGTTTAATTTTTTGGTACTAAAAAAAAAAGTTACAAAATATTGCTTATTTCCTAAAATTTTCTGCAAAGTTCATAAAAGTTGCTGCGCACGGCATGCGCGCTTGCGTCTATGTTATACAGCTCTGTTTAATGCTATTTATTTGTTATTCAGTTATTAAGATTTCAAGCTTCTTCATTTGTAAAACTTTTGACGATAGAATGCCCCTCTGAAAATCTAATTTTAAATTTACTCTTAATTAAATTATTGCTGCAAATTATTTTTAAATAGTTTCTGAATCATAGGGGACTTTATATCTATTACCGTGAGATACATGTGCATTATATAAGATATTTCTTATGTTACCTCTATATTTATGGGATGATTATTGTAGGAGAAACTTTTACTTGTATTTCCAAATAGTAATTTTCTTCTTATTTATGACAAATTATGTAGTAAGGCGATGATTGCTATTTAAAAATACGAAACAGGCAGAATTTAGCCTTTATGGAAATAAAACTATGTATTATGCTTTTTCACGAGAGTGAGGTAATAGTGTTGCATGTTTTCAGCCATGTGAATTACGGGCCCCTTTTATTGTTTAAAAGAGGTGTGCCTTTGTTTATAAAAGTTGGACAGGTGAGCGTCTAAATGACTTATTAGAGGACTCGCATAAGTAGAATAAAACGTAATAATTTTTTAAACAAAGAATTGAATGTTTATAAATAAGTTTGTGTAAGGTAAATCTAGAAAAGAAAATTCAGATACCAAAAACATATAACACATTTTAATGTAATTAAATTATTGATTTTTTTTTAAGTATTTGTTCTTTAATTAAAATTTTTGACGCCTTTTACTACTCCAGCGCTTATGTGCACTGTACACTTTGTACACTGGGTTGGCACGCCCCTGGGCATGTTTTATGAATGCAAAGGCATGAATGGTTTTATCAATAAAAAAAATATGAATACATGGGATATTTTGACAACATTACTAACCTTGAAGAAATCTAACGAACTGATTTTGATTATTGCTGTTTTGAGGATGTTTGAAAAGCTTGATATTATTTGATATGATATAATAGATTTTGAACGTGATATAAATATGACAAAGCTGTGTTCAATAATAAAACATAACTTTCAATATTGTATATTTATAAAACTTACCATAACTTGTATAAAGAATGATCGTACGGAGGACTTTAAAATGATATTATTTGATCCAGAATTTGAAAATACATAACAAATGATACCCAGTTCACCTATTTTAAAAATGTTGAAGTATTCCCATCCCTCGAACCTCCACCTCCCCCCCCCCCCCGCACACACACACACACACACACACACAAAAAAAAAAAAAAAAAAAAAAAAAAAAAAAAAAAAAAAAAAAAAAGCAAAGTAATGATTTATTCTTGGGGGATTTATCGAATTTTCATGTTTAGTAACAGAACGATGCTTTTCTCTAAATTTTGGTGAACGGCCATCAATTATTACTGTAAAAAACTACTTTATCTGAATTAAGTATAATTTTTGCCATTTCATTCATAAAACGTGTCGTAACTTTGAAAAACTTATCGTACCGACTTGCAGATGGTGTCATTCAATTTAGAATTTAAAAAGTCCATGCGAAACGATACCCCATTTGGCCGACTAAAAAATGTTGCCCCCCCCCCCCTCCTCCTCGAAATATTAAAAAAAAAAAAAAAAAAAAAAAAAAAAAAAAAAAAAAAACTCGCCTTCTGCTTTTTAAAACTTATTAAACTTTATTTTGGGGTATTCCTCATATTTTCATTAAAAAAAAAAAAAAAAAAAAAAAAAAATTATTTTACTTGTAATGTATATTGACCATGTAGTCCATTTTATGTAATCTATTAATTAGGTTTTAGGTTTTTAAAGGTTATTTAGATGTCTTGGAGCTTTTCTGCGCAAAACCCGTAAGTGCCTTCTCCCAGATTTCTTCATGATTACGCGTAATATTAGAACTTGACCTTATTACTTCAGGACATCTTACATTTTATCCTCTGCAATTTACAATTTTTTTTTTTTTTGTTACACTTTTTGCGTTTTACGCCAATTTTTTGACTTCAGGAAATAATTCCTGTTAGACTGAACCAAGGCCATATTGAGTAAACTTGCTCCTCTGCGACATTTGACAATTTTTGTGTTTCCGGCGATTTTTCCATATATTAATAATTCCATATATTAAGCTAATTTTAAATTCTTCTTGTGACTTTTGGATTTTCTTCTGTTTCGCCGAGATTTTTTTTTTTTTTTTAGATTCGTAAACAATTCCGTTTCAAACTTTTTAGCATAATATAGCAAATTTTATCGCCTCATTTTTTGAATTTTTCGTAATTCAGATTACAAATGTTTTAGCTCACTAGTGTAAATTTTGCCCTCTGCGTTTTTTCTTTCTTCATTTTGACGCGATTTTTTGACATTCGTATTCGTAAAAGGCATTTGGTTTCAAACTTCTCACTAGTGATGTAAATTTTGTTTAGAGAATTTCTTTTTCTTTCTTTCTTTTTTTTCTTTCCTATTTTCATATTTATGGATTTTGAAAGCTATTTTCAACGGGATTTTTAGCATGTTTTTGGCAACTGCCTTTTTTTTTTCTTTTTTTAACATTTGTAAAAAATAATTTAGTTTGAAAATTTTAACCTAATCGAAGTATATTTTATCACATGTGATTTTCAATGTTTTGCGATTTTTAATGCGATTTTCAATGCAATTTTCATCTTTCTTTTGCGTTCCGCGACAATTTTCTGACATTAATAATATGAAACTGTCTCCAAACATTTATCCTAAACCCATTATTTTTAATGCGGTTTTTAGCGTTCTTTTTTTAACATGAATATTTGATGAATCGTAAATTTTTTAATTTACGTATTAATCTTTAGAGACCTTTACTATATTTTTTTTAGCCTCGAAGCAAAATTTTAACATTATTAAAAAGGAATCCGGTTTTAACTTTTAACCTAATGTACTAAAATATGTCCTCTTTTTAGTTAAATTTATTCGAAATTCGCTTAGCGATTTTCGAATTTTTTAGATTTTTTTAATATTATTAGTTTTTTGACTTTGTAAAAGAAATCCTGTTTTAATCTTAAATAAATTTTACTGTCTGCAGTTTTTTATAGAGCACGGAAACGCATCGTCAATCAGGTCAGCTGCGCGAGTAAATTAAATTATTTTAGCAGATGAAAATATAATTGTTTTCTATATTGATTAGTGATATAAAAACGATTTTCATAAAAAAAAATTCAAGGTCAATTTATAATTGAATTAAATATTTCATTGTTCATAAGGGTTTTTGAAAATAATATTGTTATTATAATATTAAATCTTCATATTAAATACGTCAAATCAAATTTAAAATGATAACGTAATTTTCTCTGCATGTCATAATTTTTTCATTTTAACGTGAATATTATATTGCGAAGTTTGCTCTAATAAGTTTATTTATTTATTTTTATTTTTTCGCTCTATGTATTTCGACATTGTAATGTATGATTTCTACAAAGCTAAATCAAGAGAAATAACTCACTTCTAGAACTTTGATTTTATTTTTAATGGCTGTTTTCTTATCAATATTACCAATATGCGATTTGCCTTGCATATACGATTTAAAAAAGATAAATAGCTTGTAATGCTATATCATTATTTTTCTGTTTGAAATTCATACACAAGTTTTATACGCAATGCGATTGATTTTAGGTGTTTGACATGTTTTGTCTCAGTAATATCTATTTTAAAAGCATACTTTACCTGTTGTAACAGGATTTTTTTTTTAAAATATTCATAATGTGCGTGATTTTTCGAAAGGAAAAACAAAGCAGAAGAAATTTTGCAGTGTTACTGTTATTCTTTGTACAAAAGAAGTATCTAATAATACTAACCATTTCTTAATAAACATCTGTAGTATTACTAGAAAATCTCTAGGCAACTGAGATTCCATAAACTTTTCTAGTAACCAATACAGTTTCTTCTTGAGTAAAACTACTGCATTAAACTTAGTAAACAGCACGCAGACTTCCTTAGTGAACATACTAAGAAATCATTGTAGCATTACAGATACTTCTCTTGTACCTTCACTAAGAAATGGATAGTAGTATTACTAACCATATACTAAATAAATACCTATAATGGCTACTAAGAATTTCTTAGTAACGATACAAGAGAAGTATCTGTAAAACTACTAACCATTTATTGGTAAACATACTTAAAAAGGACCTGTAATGACTACTAAGAATTTTTTAGTGAAAATACAAGAGAAATATCTGTAATACTACTAACCATTTCTTAGTGAAGGTACAAGAGAAGTATCTGTAATACTACTTATTATTTCTTAGTATTCCAACTAAATAAGCACCTGTAATGTCTACTAATGATTTCTTAGTATACGCTCACTAAGGAAGTCTGTGTGCTGTTTACTAAGTTTAATGCAGTAGTGTTACTTAAGAAGAAACTGTATTGGTTACTAGAAAAGTTTATGGAATCCCAGTTGCCTAGAGATTTTCTAGTAGTACTACAGATTTTTTTTACAGTGTATGATACTTACACTTTCAAGGTATTTTTTTAAAATATTAGTAGAATATGATTTATTAATTTAATGCCAAGTTAGCTGTTGTTATTTTTTAAAAAGATGCAAAAAATGAAATGAAATAAAATAAATAAATTACGCAATTCCGTTATTTTAAATTCCTTAAAGTTAAATGCATTTTATAATACATTTTATATTATATTTATGCAAATAAATTATAGTTACTACATTAATTTACTGATTTTTTATAAAGCTTGAGTAGTGGTTTAAAAAAATGACATCATAGGGGCGGCAAAATAAGGCTCGCCTCAGGCGGCGAAATGTCTAGCGCCGGCCCTGATAACATCCAAAAATTTCACGGGAAGTCAAATATATTTAAGAGAGTTACAGCTCGGACAGACGGGCAGACAAACCGAAAGCATAAACACTTTTAAACTTTGTTGGAAAGTGTTAAAATGCATTTTATCCATCCATCAACAATCCTCGGATACATCTTTAAACACTTCCAGACACCTTTAAACACTTCCAGTAATTAGAACAAACAGAATATTGTTACATTACATATTTATACATATGTTTTCAGATATTACATGAAATTATTGCTGTATATAAAAATAAACCATGAGAGAAAACGTGTTCCGATTCACTTCGTAAATCTTAAACCTCTGATATTACAAACCATGTTTCATTTTTTCATTAGGTAGTTTAGAAATAAGTTGAATTTAATACAGCATATCGTTTACAGGCCTATTATTAATTAAAAATCCTTACTCTTAGGTTTATAATACGAAAAATACTGCAGTTTACACACAAAGTTTTTAAGACGTTGAAAAAACAAGGTATTTGAGGATTCACTTGCAGTTTTTTTTATGTACCCCAGTAGTGGTGCCAACATGACAAAACTGAATTTCCCAACTCTTTATGTTATTACCTTCTTATAAAAAAATTGTCAACTAAAAATATCATCACATATATTTATAAAGAATTTATTTGTATGACTGAAAAGTTTCGTTCCTAACCCATTTTACGGAATACTAAAAGTGGTAAATAAAGAATGGTTCAAATTTTAAAAAATGCAGGCCATAAAATTTATTTAATATTAAAACAAGATTTCTTTTAAAAAGTCAGAAAACGCCAACAGAACAGAAAAAACAACAAAAACTAAAAATCATAAAAAAATCACAAAAATTCGAAAATCGCTAAGTGAAATTCGAATAAATTTAATTGAAAAGAGGACAGACACATTTAGTACATTAGGTTAAAAGATTAAAACGGGATTCTTTTTTAATAATGTTGAAAAATTGCATCGAAATTAAAGAAAAAGAAAACAGTAAAGTTTGCTAAAGGTTAAAAAATTGCAGAAAGACAAAATTTACTACAGCGGTTTAAACTATTCTAAAAGGAGTTTTTTCACAAATAAAGTCGCAGTTGAAGTTAGTGACAAAATTCATTTTACGAATGTCAAAATACCGCTGCGTTATGAAGAAAAAAAAAATGCACAGGACAAAATTTACTCTAGTGGGCTAAAACATTTGTAATCCAAATTACGAAAAATTAAAAAAAAAAAAAAATGAGGAAGACAAAATTTGTTGTATTATGCTAAAAAGTTTGGAACAAAATTATTTACAAATCTAAAAAATCGCCGCGAATCAGGGAAAAAATCCGAAAATCAGTAGAACAATTTAAAAATAGCTTGTGGATTCTGAATTGACGTCGTTGAAAAAAAAAAGGACAAAATTTACTACATTTGGGCTAAAATATTAAAAGCTGATTTACTTTATTTATGGAAAAATCGCTGGACACACGAAAATCGTCAAATATCGCAGAGAATCGTCTTTACTACAGTGGGATAAAATATTCCAACAGGATTAATCTACTGTATGTCAAAAAATTGACGCGAAATGTAAAAAATGAAGTAAAATAAAAACAAAATTGAGGAAGATAAAATGTAAGGGTCTGTAATAAAGTAAAATTCTAATATTACGCGTAATTTTGAAGGAACCCTTGAGATAGCACATACGGCTTCTGTGCTGAAGGACTCTAAGTCATCTAAATTACAAACAACCGCTAAAAATTGATTATTTCAATTTGTAAACGGTATCGCTGAAAAGAGCATGTAAGAGTCAAAGCCCGATCTAAAATTTTTGAGGTAAGTCATTTGATATGAAGACTATACATTTGTTAGGAAATACTTTGTTTATTAGATCAATTTGTTGTGTTTTTCATATACTTTCAAAATATTGAGGACAATTTTGGATGTGTTCGCGGAGGTCAATTTCCAGCGCTGTAGAGCTTGTATTTTTAGAATTGGACAACTTATATCTCATTATTCTATCGTATTTTATAGTTCGTTTGCATGTAATAACGCCAAATAGCATTGGTCAAGAAAATAATGCCAATACATTTTATGAATACATAAGTGCTAAGATTACGTGGTGTTTTTACAAAAAAAAAAAAAAAAAAAAAAAAAAAAAACACTTAAAAATAAAATAAAATAACAATAATAATAATAATAATAACAATAATAGTCGCTAACAATCGCATTAAAAATGGCATTTAAAATAGATAAATATTCAAAAACCGAGGAGAAAGAAATGTTAATACATTTAGCTAATTTTTTTTACATAGAATTCCTTACAGGAAAATTAAAATATCGCCGTAAAATTCGGAAAAACGATAAAAATTTTTTAAATAGAGTTAAAAAAAAATACAGTTTGAAATACAAAATTGAATATATTTTCCTAAAGACAGTATCCGGAACCCTTTCCCAAATGTCGAGAAATTGTTCCGAAAAAAATCACTAAAATTTTTTAAACAGCAGCGGATAAAATTCACTGTATTAAGCTAAAAGTTTGAAAATGAAATAATCTTACAAACTTTAAAAAAAAAAAATGCTGCGAAATGACCAAAAAATTCCAAAAAATCGCTCTATATAAGTAAACTTTAATAAATAGATTTTTTTTTTTTTACACTAATCTTAAATATTAGAATACATTTCCTTTTATTAATGTCGATAAATCAAGGAAGGAAATAAAAAACCTTTTAAAAATAGCCGTGGTCAAAATTTACTATAAGGATAGCTAAAATATTCTAACACAAATTCATTTCCAAATAAAAATAAAATCGGCACGAAAAGCGAAATAATGCAAAAAAATTGTATTGAAAATCGGGGGAGATAAAATTTAATATGTTATGTCTGAAACAGAATCCTTTTGTGGATGTCAAATTATCACCGCAAAACACACACAAAACAAGTTAGAAATTGCACGTAAAGCGTAGTAAATGAGGTGCGTTCGTTGATAACGAAGTTTTAAAATATTCAGATCTTGCTGATATAGTAGAGCGTACTTTGGATACAGTATAGTGGTCGAAATCTTTGTGTTCTTGTAAATATGCAGGGAGTAATTTTTATTATACTTCATTTACGTATATCTTATTCATAAAATGTGAAGTAGTTTAATATAATTAAAACACCCCCCAAACAATGTTTTTCCCTATAACATTATTTAGTGGAATACATTTGTGTGGACCTGTAATTTAATAATAAATATTCTTTGCATCCCAGATTGTACAAAATGTATTTTTTAGTACATATTTCATAGATTCATGTCAATTCTGTTATATTCAAATGAGTGTAACACCATTAAAATGCATTTGAAACTTTTGTCCCCATTGACCGTAATGTAACGGAATACTTTTGATTGTCCCTGTAATTGATCAATGCATCCGCTTTTCATAACATTTGAAATAACTCGACAAAATTATGTAATAAATATATGTTTTAAATTTCAAACGATTAAAATGCATTTGAAACATTTTTTCCCCATTGACCGTAATGTAACGGAATCCTTTTGATTGTCCCTGTAATTGATCTATCCATACGATTTTCATAAAACTTGAAATGACTCGACAAAATTATGTAATGAATATACGTTTTAAATTTCAAACGATTAAAATGCATTTGAAACATTTTTTTCCCCATTGACCGTAATGTAACGGAATCCTTTTGATTGTCCCTGTAATTGATCTATCCATACGATTTTCATAAAATTTGAAATGACTCGACAAAATTATGTAATGAATATACGTTTTAAATTTCAAACGATTAAAATGCATTTGAAACTTTTTTCCCCATTGACCGTAATGTAACGGAATCCTTCTGATTGTCCCTGTAATTGATCTATCCATCCGATTTTCATAAAATTTGAAATGACTCGACAAAATTATGTAATAATTATGTATTTTAAAATTCAAACGATTCGGTTGGGTAGTTTTTGCGTTGTTATAGACGGACAGACGGACAGACAGACAGGCGGACAGACGGACGGACTGAGCGACAACAATGGGTGCTACGTATTTACATAATTACGAACGCACCTAAAAAGGCTAAAAATTGCTGAACTTTCTAAAATCGGGATGTTCAAAATGTACTAAATAAGATTAAAGGTTTCAAATATTTTTTGAGAAATTAAAAAACTGCAGTAGAATGGGAAAAAAACCCACTAAGAATAACATTGAAAATTTCACTAAAAATCGATAAAAACCCCCCCGCAGAGGACAACTTTTACTACCAATTTAAAAGTTTAAAACGTGATTTCTAATTAATAGATTACATCTAATGGATTATACAGGGTGAGTCATAAATATCGAAACAATAGGCTATCTCCTTAAATATTGTCCTTAGACCCATACTTCCAATTGCAAAAATTCATAAAAAAAGTGAAATTTTTGATAAGATAAATTGCGACTGACTCCATGGGGGGTTTAGTTGAAAAAATACGAAAATTAAATTTTTATACGGCCCTCGTAGGATAAAAATTCCAATTAGAAAAATTTTCCTTATTCAGTCCTGAATAAGACACAAAAAATTGCATCTTCATATCTTTAAAACTCGCTAAGTTATAGCCGTTTAAAAAATTCATCAGGTTATAAGGGATTAGACACAAGTTGAAATGTGCGCAATTCAAAAAACAATGTTACTTTAACTGTTCTAGGAAACGCACAAATATCTATTTTTTGAGTTCGAATTTTGATTTTTTCCTTTTTTGTGATGGTTAGCCTTATAGTTTGCTAAGAAAATCACATTCTAAAATTTCTCATACAATTTATAAAAATTTCATGTGGTTAGTACTGGTTTAATTAAAATGGAATACCAAGTTGAATGTAGATTCTGCCATTGCAAAATTTTAGTTTCGCCTCCGATTAAAAAAAAAAAAAAAGAAATCGATAGAGGTTTTTTAGAAGGGCGACCCCGTTTAGAATGCAATGAACTAACTTCATTTTTCTTGTGTTTATCAATATAATAGCAAACAGAACGCCGAGAAATACCCAATTGATTAGCAATTTCTCTCTGAGACATTGGAATTGCGGAATAATAAAGAGATACAATTTGACTTGCTACTTCTTCATTGACTAGATTCATCAAAAACGGATTTTTTCTTTAGTTTAAACGCTTTTTTATAGACTCTGAGAAAAAGGAAATGCATTTTAACAATAAAATTGTATGAATGTCTCGTTTTAATGGCCAGATTACGAAACTAGTTGTTGGGGGCCACCTTAATACTTAGCTATCATGGATATGCATTATATAATATGTGAAAATAAAGTATGTGAAAACTATTTATAAAATGCATTGCAATTCCAAAACAAAATTTAAACGTATATTTATTCTTAATATACATAGTAATGCTCCATTAATGAATTGCTGATGAACCCATTTCGACAAATTATGTAAAATACCAAACTACACAAGTAGTACCGAACTGCGTAAATGAAACATCCTTATAACTCCAAAAACAATGATCATATTAACTAACAGTTTACTGCGTCAGATTAAGCGTCTCATTTCCAATTAAAACATATCTTTGAATTGAAATTTGAAAAAAATACAGGGTCATGAAAAATTGAAGAATGTGGAAAACAGGGTTAGAAATATCTCTGCAACTATTAATCCGACTGACTTCGTTCTTGATGCAAAATTTGTGTTATTTTATTGCCTTTTACGTATTTTCTTTTAAAAAAAAAATGGAAAATTTTTATTATACATTTCATCAGATCGTATTTTCCGAGAGTCCGAAAAAAATAGTTCGGGATAATCGAGGTTACTGATATTAAAAAGGCTTCGTCCTACTCTTACTTACTAAATACATAAAAAATTTTAAGTCTCTATCTCCATTTGTTCGTGAGATAGAGCGTTTACAGACAGACAGGCAGACGGCAATTTTTTTTCTAAAAATATGTCTTTCGGAATCTCCAGTATCTAAAACGTGTAAATCCGTCGGATTTTTTTTTTTCGAATTTCAAAACGATAGCAAGACTTACCCTATACTACGTATGATAGGTAAGTAAAAGTGGGCCACAATTTTTGACACGACACTTTTTAGCTTGTCTGAAAGAAATAGCATCGGAGGCTAATTAAAAATCGTAATAACTCGTAACATTATTTATCGGATTTCAGTTTCTTTCCATTTAATTAAAGATGAAAATCTGATTTTAGTTTTGTTCCAGGGTTTTTGTTTTTTAATATTACTTTTTAAAATATTAAAAATATTTATTGAAAAAGTAATATAAATTTTATAAAAATCATATTTTCAAAAGTTAATATTTTTTCAAATTTGCCAAAAAAAAAAAAAAAAAAAAAAAAAAAAAAAAATGACGTGTTTCAAATTTTTTTTTCTTTTTTTTCTTTTTTTTTTTCTTTTTTTTTTTTTAAAAATCTTACCATTTAATAATTTAGAGACAAGAAATAATGGGGGTAAAAAATTCATTATGCAGAAAAACGAAGTGTACTGTTAAAATGTCTGTCATTTATTTAAAAGAATGTTTTTTTTTAAAGATGCAGATTTAGTCTTTTTTTATAAATCTAGCTCTCACAACTTCAGGCTTTTTATCGTCCTGGAGAGGCTGTAAAAAAATTTGTATTCTGGGCCCAGGCCAGGCCAGGACCGAGAGGTTCCTTTTTTTCTGAAGACACGTCAGGCCGGACCTAACGTACTTTTCATAAAGGAGGGGACTGCTATCTTCTTCCTTTGTGTACATTGGACGAAATTTTCAATCCTGGTCTCGACAAAACCCGTATTAAAATTACTGTCTCTGACTGGCTTAATAAGTGCTTAAAATAAATAAAATTCGGCTCAATCGAATTTTTTTTTTTTTTTTTTTTTTTTTTAGACACATAGATTTTAAAATCTTTATTTTACAAAATAAATAAATAAATAAATAAAATTCATTTTTTAAAAGAATAGTATATTCAAAAATTAAATACAATAAAACCAGTGAAAAAAAAGTCTGCCTATGACGGAATTCTGTCTTAAACGAAAAATATGTTGATCCATGCAAAATAAATACAATGATACCCGAGAAAAAAAAATAAACTCTAATTACACCTCCTAGGGAGGGCACATTCTATAACATATTTTTTCTTTACTATGTGATTCCGTCTTAAAAGTTTTTACTGTATAACATTTTTTAAAGTCTCCAACGCATCCCATGCGTTGGAGATTAACGATGTTAAAATATATGTCAAACATTTATATATAAATAGAGATTCATTGATAAAATATAAATATTACAGCCTTTTGCGCTTCTTTAATAATAAAAAGTATAAATATAAAAAACTAAAAGCTATAAAAGAAATGTTTGGTCAGAACTCTTCCATACAAAACAATTTTTTTCCCACACCGAAGTAAAAAACTATGTAGAAATTTGCGGCTGAACCGGGCTGTGATTTAAACTATTTTCCAGACCGGTCCGGGTTATGATTTTAACATTTTTTCAGGCCGGGCCGAACTTTTTCCCCTCTGGGTCGGTTTGGGACCGGATCGAGATATTTCGATCCATGCAGACCTCCATATGATTTAATTCAATACGCTGGTTTGTTATATCCAAATGAGAGGCCCTGTCTTAAATCGACATTTCATAATGGACAATATATGGATGACCCCTTACTTGCTTTGAAAATTAACGAAAAATTCTTTGTTTACAGGCATGGTAAAGTGGTGTAAGTCACGAATTTTGGAGAATTTCAGATTTTAACATCTCTGTCAGATTTTTAGATATTTAGATGAAACTTTTTTTGTTCATTTTAGGAATGGATAAGGAATAATTTCCTAACTCTGAATTTTGCCCTACGGGGGTAGTATAAAAATTTTATTTTCGTATTTTTTTAAATAGATCCCCCCATGGAGTTGCAACTTATCTTATCAAAAACTTCATCTTTTTTTATGAATTTTTGCAATTGGAAGTATAGGTCTAGGAGCAATATTTAAGGAGATAGCCTATTGTTTCGATATTTATGACTCACCCTGTATGTTCAATATACATTACAGGTAAAATAATAAAAAAAAAAAATACGAAAATTTGAAAGAGCATTATTTTAGTATTCGAAGTGAAAATACGAAGAATTCCCCCCCCCCCCCCAACCAAAAAAAAAAAAAAAAAAGTTTAATATGTTTTAAGAAACAAACGGGATTTTTTAAACCCTGGGGTGTGGGGCAGGGAAAATCAACATTTTTTAAGTAAGTCAAAAAAGGCGTCATTTCGTATGGGTTTTTAAAATTCTAAATCTAATGACACTATCTGCAAGTCGATATGATTAATTTTTTCAAAATTACGGCACGTTTGACGAATGAGGTACCAAAAATTATACTTCATTCAGATAAAATAAGTTTTTACGTAACAAATGATGGCCATTCACGCAAATTTGGGGAAGAACATCGTTTTGTCACTAGACATGAAAATCCAATTAGTTGCCCAAAAATAAAGCTTTACCTTGCTTTTTTTTTTTGGGAGAGGGGGGGGGGTGAGAGTGGTAGACCAAGAGATGGGGATTCTTCAACTTTTTTTAAATTAGGTGAAGTGGATATCATTTGTTATGTATTTTCAAATTTTGGATCAAATAGTATCAATCGCAAATCCACACCATCCTTCTCTATAAAAAGTTGTAGGTTTTATAAATATATAGTGTTGCAAATTATGTTTTATTATTGAACACAGCTTTGTCCATTTATTGTATGTTCAAAACTTGCCCGTTATATCATATCAAATAATATCAAGCTCAATAATCAAAATCAGGATCATCAAATTTCTTCAAGATTAGTAAAATTGTCAAAATATCCGTATATTCGTAATTTTTTATTGATAAAATCATTCATGATTTTGTATTCACAAAACCTGCCTAATTTTGCAATGTAAACCGTATCAGCATGTGGAAATGTCATTCGATTCCGAATTAAAAATATACAGCAAACGATACTACCCTTAAGAAAAAGAACAAGTGAAGCTTAGCAAATGAGGTGCGTTCGTACTATAAGTTTTAAAATATTCAGATCTTGGTTGGTTGGTTAATTGGTTGATTTTTGTCGTCCGATTATCTACGCTAGGGATCTAGGACCAGTGGGAGTGCCTTCCGTGGGGGTCTTTCTAAGGGAACCTAACCCGTATTTACGTAAGGTTCGAAGAAAACCACGGAAAACTCCGAACGGTTAGGCCGACAGCCGCGATTGGGTTCGAACACAACACCTGCCGTCTACCAGTTGAGAGGTCCGAACCTCTCGGCCACTGGTGGGGCATATTCAGATCTTGCTGATATAGTAGAGCGTACTTTGGATACAGTACAGTGGTCGAAATCTTTGTGTTCCTGTAAATATGCAGGGAGTAATTTTTATTATACTTCATTAGCGTATATCTTATTCATAAAATATGAAGTAGTTTAATATAATTAAAACACGCCCCAAACAAGATTGTACAGAATGTAGATTTTAGTACATACATCATAGATTCATGTCAATTATATTATGTTCAAATGAGTGTAACACCATTAAAATGCATTTGAAACATTTTTTCCCATTGATCGTAATGTAACGAAATACTTTTGATTGTCCCTGCAATTGATCTATGCATCCGATTTTCATAACATTTGAAATGACTCGACAAAATTATGTAATAATTAAACGTTTTAAATTTAAAACGATTAAAATGCATTTGAAACATTTTTCCCCATTGACGTAATGTAACGGAATACTTTTGATTGTCCCTGTAATTGATCTATCCATCCGATTTTCATAAAATTTGGAATGACTCGACAAAATTATGTAATAATTATATATTTTAAATTTCAAACGATTCGGTTGGATAGTTTTTGCATTGTTATATGCGGACGGACAAACAGACAGACAGACGGACGGACGGATAGACGGACAGACGGACTGAGCGACAACAATAGGTGCTACGTATTTACATAATTACGAACGCACCTAAAAAATTGAACTCTCCACCAGAGACTGGAAATGCGCCCTCCCCCCTTCTCCCCAAAACATGGTAAAATAGCTTTTTTCGGGGGGCGGGGGGAAGGGATGGTGATCGGATCTTCATTTTTATTGTCGAAACAAAACTTTTTTCAAATTTTCGTGAATGGCCATTAGTTGGCATATTTACTCATAATTTGATCTCATTTACCTGTTCAAATATGCAAGACAAATACCGCCATTTTATGGTGCGCCCTGAGGCGGCTACCTCACTTGCTTCACCCCTGGCGCCGGCCCTGGGTATGCACTACGCATTATGCATGAAATAATTCATATTATTCCTCAGCAACGTATATCAATTTCATTATATGTGAAATCGTTTACCATAATTAAAATATGTCGCAAGCAATTTCCCCCTTTATTATTATGTATTGAATTCTTTTGTGTGGTCCTGTAACTGAATAATAACTATTGTTTTCGCTGCATACTTTACAAAATGTATATTTTAATGCACTTCGGGGATAAAAAAAAAAATAATAATAATAATAATAAAATGCTTGGCAGGGTGTAACACCTTTAAAATACATTTGAAACGATTTTTCCCGTATTGACGTAAAGTAATGCAAAACTTTTGACTATCCCTGTAAATAAACTAATCATGGCAGAAATTTCATTTTCAGTAGGGTTCGTGCTCGGGTAAACATCATCAACGTCCTAAAATTTCAGGATAATCCGAGTATATTTACGAGAGTTAGAGCGCGGACAGACGGCCAGACAAACTGAATGCATACGCATTTTTCAACTTTATTGGAAGTGCTAAAAAGCATATTTTAATGAGATTTGTAAATGCATATAAATATTAATATGTTTGGCAGGGTGTAACAGCTTTAAAATTCACTTGAAACAAATTTTTCCCATGGGCCGTAATGTAATGGGAAACTTTTGACTGTCCTGTAAATAAACTTATCATGCTAGAAACTTCATAATAGGGTTCGTGCTAGAGTAAACGTCAATAACTTCCGAAAATTTCAGGGCAATCGGTACATATTTATGGGAGTAAGAGCCCGAACATGCGGTCAGACGACCAGAATACCAGAGGGACAGATCAACTAAAATCCTAAACACTTTTCAACTTTGTTGAAAAGTGTAATAAACATGCAGTAGGTATTTGTAACAATATTCTAAAATTATATTACAATCGGTGATTTACAAATCTCTCATTTAACATATATTCGTTTCATATTTTCGTTCTCTTTTGCATAACCTTGCAAAATAATTAACAATACTATATACATATTCCGTAAGAAAACATATAATAGAATAGATAGACAGACAGAAAAAGATAACCTGTAGGAGCAATAAGCACTCAAATCAATTGTTTTAAATCATTCGGCAATCATTTCTAAATTTCGTTATACCAGAATCTGTTAATTTTGAATCAATATAGTGACAACTATCTTTTAGCTTGATTTAGCTTGTTGTAAGTCCTACAACAGTCCTCTTACAACAATCCAAAAAGGGTAACCTTGCCTCAGGGGTATAGTCGTAAAAATAATAGAGAATATACGCTTTAAGCAGAGGGTATACCCTAGAGTGCGTATACTAAGGCTTCTAGCGTATACTATAGGTTTATACGGCATAAACTCCCGTGTACCCTCCACTACATCCCTGCCTTGCCTGGAATTCACTCTCATCAAAAAATCGCCTTTTTTCCCTTGCCGCTTGGCCTGGCTATACTAAAGCTAACTTATTTAGGAATTGGAATAAGAATAACAATTAAGGGGGGCAACCTGTATAAATGTTGTACATTAAAGAAAATTTATTACTATATTAAAATTGGTTTAACAAATACTTTTAAATAATTTGTATTTTTAATAAAAATATTACTTAAGTGCAAAATGATTTATTTTCTGAGATGTAGCAAATTTTGATTAATTCATAAAATGATAGAAACTTTTGTGTTTTCAAAAATATTGATGCAAATTGCATTATGAAATTGAAACAGGCGATGCTAAATAAACATTCTAACTAAATTACTCCACTCTAGTTGTCCTCGCAATTAAATTATCGTAAAGTCCTTTTGTAGCTCTGACTTCAGTTTCGTATTCATATATTTTGACTCAGAGAAGTCCGGGCATTTATAAATTCGATATAGTTTACCTATTTCATATTCATGTGTGCTCCAGTTTCATCAAGCGCAGATTTATACGGATCAAGAAGTTTGTAGAGTTGCATAAATATTATGTTTCTACATAAAAACGGAAATAGTAAGTATATTTGCTGTTATTCATTATTTATTTAGACTGAATGATTTGTTTCATTGGTATGGCAACGCAATTTCGTAAATGTATTTGTCATAAAAAAGAAAAAGATAAAGAATATATATGGAAGTAATTTAATTAAAATGTATTTGATTTTCCTGTATTGTTTTTATACCTAGATTAATAGTATTTATTGTTGTTTTCTTATTTTATTTTATAAAGATTTATTTGCATCGCTTTTCTGATTTACAGTCTCAAAATGTTTCACACAGTCTAATAATATCCGTCTTGTTTTTCGTCCTAGGGAACACGATCGTATACAACTGTGGGAGCAGTTAGAAAAAAATATTTATATTTAAAAAGTCTTTTTATAGATACAACATTTTCATATACATGCTGTATTGTTGCTGATATGTGTGCTGATGAAGCTGTGCATTGCACAGCAAAACGTCTAAATTTGTATTAATTTTTATTTTTAATTAAACAGTTTATATATATTTTTTCATTTAATTTCTTTGTTAAATGTATGTCAAGTCTGTACAATGTATGAAAATTAGTTTAAAAATTTTAATTCAGATTTTAAAATGTATATGTATCTTACCAAATTAAGTTTTGTTGATTTGTCAGATGAAAACTGAAACATAATTTCGAAAAATAAAGTACAATAAAGTATGAATGATAAAGAGATCCGAACGGCATGTACTATTTTTTTAGTAACTACCTCTTAATAAATTAAATTTTAAAAAATTGTCTAGTGAAAGTTATCGTAAAGATTTATCGAAAAATAAAATATTGATGATAAAGCGATCTGGATAGCACGTGCAATAACATCTTCAAATAATTACGACTTAGCAAAATAAATTTTGCAGATTTGTCCGACGAAAATTATTGTAAAGATTTTTCGTAAAATAAAGGAAAAAATAAAGTATGAATTATAGTTATCCAGGAAATTAAAAAGAATATTTCTTTAATATGAATTTATAATGTTTAAAATTTAGAGAAATTTTATTTTGTGTGTTGATAAAACTATGTAACTTCTCTCTTATTCTGCTCGTCTCTCCAAATCTCCTTTATCTGTTTATTTAATTTTTTTTCCCTTTTTGTAATGTGATCTGCCGTATTGTTTATGTAATGCTTAATTTGGCTGTCGGTAGTCAATAAGTTTCACATACCTGATACCTAGGGTTCGCATTTTTAATTTCAATTCCACTATTTCCAGACAGTAATTTTCAACTTTTTTTTAATCACAGAATTTGAGCGATTAAATAAGAGAAAATTATTGTACGGAAATATGGTTCCGAACAATAAAATGAAGTACATGAGTACGCTCATTACGATGAGGGTTATTTTTACCTTTTAAAAAAGGACATCAATAAAGATATAAACTATAAAGAAATAATAACCAACATCATTTTCCTTTTCTCTACAAGTATGGAAGTATCCGAATTGCTACCATTTTAAATAAATTTAGCTACAAACCTCAAAAATTGAAAATAGAATACAAAACTGAATTTTTGTTAAAAAAATAGTTAGTGCAGCTCATTTATAAATGATAAATTTTACCTTAACCCTTTCGGATCTGAAATTTTTTTTTTTCGATTTTTAGAATAAATTAGTTTTACAACAATAACATTAACACTGACTATCGAAATAGATTAATTAGTATTTAACGAATATTGTACTGTCTAAAAGATAACTAATGTTGTTTTTTTGCGTATTATTCAATTAATATTTATATGACAATATGCTAAGGAAGAATATTTGGAGATATTTAGAAAATATTGTATTACAATGAGATTTAACTTGTATGACAACTTTCTAATACTTTTTGCGCTTTATTACACATGATTATTTTAGGAAAGTAAATTTTATTTTAAATCCAAAGAGTTAAATATACGTTTAAAATAAAAGAATCGCAAACGGCGTAGAGAGAATTAAGCAAATAATAATAATAATTATTATTATTATTACTAAATGCCTAAACATTAATGATGTCTTATAGCAAATGTATAGACATATAATAATATTACTACATGTAAATTTTAGTAAAAGTATTATTGAAACAAAATAATACTTCATTAAAAGACATGTACTATTAATAGTACACCAGACCCGAAAGGGTAAAAAAAGGGGGAGTTTTTAAAATCATTTCAGTAGGTATTCGCCAGAGCAACTAACGCAAAAAGAAAGGCTTTTATTTTAAATATATAGACAGTCAATTTTCAAAATGTAACTCATGGCGAAGAAGCAGTCAGTAACTTTTATTGCAAATGTCACATAAAATCATTTTCGGAAGATGTCCGTCCACCCCAAACATCTTAGACGTATATTTTGAAATCTACATCTACACTGGCGCAACTCCAAGGAAAAAGTGAAGGGAAAGACTTTGATCTTGTGAGAAGAAAAACAATGCATTTACTCATTTTTTACCTTTTAAGAATAAATGTTCATTGAAATAAATGAGCATTTATAATACATGTGTTTTACGGCATGTCATATGTATGTTATGTTTTACATGATTTTTACAGGTTTATAAGACCGTTTAAGAGAGAAATATTTGTAGAAATGTTCTATTTTTATTTGTCTTGCATTTCATATGTAGATGTTGTCATTTTTTGACAGTCGACTGGGTAAAAGAACAACAAATATTCTGAGTAAAAAGCAAAAAAAACCAAGTAAATCCTCAAATACCCTTGTGTTGTTGTAAGATTGAGGCTTATTAAAAATAAAAAATCAGATTTGGTTGCTTCTGATTTTCTGAAATAATATTATTCACCTTATTTAATCTGCCTTTGAATAAGGAAAGTATTACTATTTTTATAAAATCGGTAGGAATCAAACTAGTTGAATAATAATAATAATAATAATAATAATAATAATAATAATAATGTCGTATGCTTCAGGGTCAAATAAGATTTTTTTTTCATTATATTTCCTGAAGAAGAAACAATATCTAACATATATAAAAATCCTGCAAAAACATCCATAGTTTTATTTTTAACTCACAGGCTGTCAAAGCCTGAGAATTTATGTGCCCGTCCGTTCTGTATGTATGCACGTGCGTGCGTAACGCGATAACTCAAGATAAAAATATCCGATTCACTTGAATTTTTGGATGTATGTATATTCTGATAAGCCACTTCCCTCATTAGTTTTTGGATGTGATTTTAAAATTCGTTGCTTTTAAAAGTGTTTTTTATAATATTTTTTATAATTTCTTAAGTATAATATTTCAAGCCATCTAATAGTTGATTTGCCATTTTTTTCGATGATTAATACTATTATTCAAATTATAAGTAAAATATCTTTCTTAAATTACAGTATTTTACTGAAAATATCATTAACATTTTTATTCTCTCTCTTTTTTTTTTTTTTTTTTTTTTTTTTTTTGCCCAGCCGTCAAATGATGGCTTCTGTGGAGACCCGAAAAGTTTGTGCTGCCTGTGTATGTGTCCATCTAATTAATTTGTGATTAACCCTTTTGGGTCTGGTGTACTATTAATAGTACATGTCCTTTAATAGAGTATTATTTTGCTTTAAGAAATACTTTTGCTACTGTTCACATGTAGTAATGTTAAAGTATGTCTTCACATTTACTATATGACTTCATTTATGATTAGGAATTTAGTAATAACAATAATTATTATTATTTTCTTATTTCTCTTTGCGTCATTTGCGATTCTTTTATTTTAAGCATATATTTCACTCTTTGAATTTAAAATAAAAGTTATTTTCCTGAAAGAATCGTGTGTAATAAAGCGCAAAAAGTATTAGAAAGCTGTAATATGAGTTAAATCGCATTGTAATAGAATATTTTATAAATATCTTCAAAAACACTTCTTTAGCTTATTTTCATATGAATATGATATGAATAGTACGCAAAACAACAACATTCTTTAACTTTCAGACAATGAAATATTCTTTAAACACTAATTAATCTGTTTGGATAGCTAGTGTTTATGCTATTAACTTAGAAATATCCTTTTCTAAAAATTGAAAAAAAAAAAAAAATTCAGACCCAAAAGGGTTAAGTAGGTATGTTAGTAAGGTACTCAGAATTAGATGTATACTGGCTAAATTTGATTCATGCATTGAAAAAATACAAAGCATCTTAATTTACACACAATGCTTTTCTTTTTATTTCTGACGATTTTGAAATATTACCATTGATAGAAAAGATATTTGGATAATTAATTTAAATGTTAAATTATAAATGTTAAAATTCTTCGATGGGGAACATTACGATAATTTTGAAATTTCGTCAACACGTATGTCATACTTTCTAAATTATCTGTATGTTTTTTGATGGAATTATTCAAAAATATAGAGCATTTTAAGTTCACAGTTTTGCATTTTTGTTAGCATAAGTGTTTATTTTTATTCTTTTACATTATCAGCTGCTTTACAACTCTGTTTCATAACATGTCAGAAAAAGGAAATTTATTAACATAATTAATTTGGTGTGGCTTTCCTGATTGCGAAAGATTTAGGAAAAAAGTTTAAATAAAATATAAAATAAATACCTTCGAAGAAAGCTTTCTGAATGGGGTTACATATTTTGTATGTTCCTTAAAAGAACTACATAGTCTGTATACCTTAGAAAATATGTTTTAATCCACGTTGGTGATGCCTGTCGTTCTCATTATGTTTGAAATATTGTAATTTAAATAAAATAAGCGCTTTTCCTCTTTAGATTACAATGTAAGACAATCCTTTTGAGTGCTCCTGCAAACAAACTATAACTGCTACACACTTATTTTTCATTAGAAAACATTAAAAAAAATTAAATAACATATAGAAATTATTGAACAATCTGAGTATATTTAAAAGAGTTAGATCACGGCCAGAGGAACAGACAGACAAGCAGTTAAATCAAATTTATAAAAAAAAAATTCAAGTTTGTGAAGTGTTAAACAGGTAAACAGAAATATAGTCATGAAATTCAAGCATATCTCTCTGAAGGAGAGTTAAAGTCGCACACTTCGATCTTTTTCAAACTTTAGCGGTAAGAATGTCGGATTTTTTCCATAAAATTTTCTATGTAAAATTTGAGCTGATATCCTGAAACTAAAAAAAATTATAAATGTGAAATATGAAATCAATAAGTCTTAATATGTCCATTAATAACTATACGGTAATAATAATGATATATATTATCAATGAAAAGGTTATATTATAACTAATATATTATATTAGTTATATTATAACTAGTTATATTAGTTGGTTATATTATAACTAGGGCTTATATTATAACTAATTAATTTGCTTATAAGACGTTACTTTATTAGTTAAACATTTAAAATATATTAAAATTTGACATGTTTCAGCTTATTTTCATTGAGACATCTTCAGAATATAAATAGAAAAATTACAAACAAAATGAATGTGAAAAACTAAAATAAATAATTATTGAATTCAAATTAAATATATAACGTCCTCTAAATATTAGACATTTTCCGTGTCCTAACTATGTAATTATCCAGCAAACAGTCCAACCATTCAATCCATATACTCTGAATGCGAAAAATAGGGAATCGTTAAAAACATGTGGACTTTTAGAATAAATTTCAATGGACTCTCTTATACTGAACTTTAAATAAAAATTAGATCTGTAAACTAACCTACTCTCATTAAAAAATATGTTAATGTTCGATTTTTCATTCAGTCTGGATAAAGCAGTTTTCTTTTCCAGATGGCAAACTGCTTTATCCAGGCTGAAGAATGATGGCTAAATGAAAATGAGTTGAAATATGTCAATTTTCAATATATATTAAATGCTATAATAAAGTAATGTCTTATGAGCAAAACATTTATTTACAGTAAGTTATTATTAGTACGTTTTTACCTTTTCACTGTAGAATATACATTATTATTATTACTTAGTTGATTGAAAATTTTGGT
This sequence comes from Maratus speculifer, assembly GCA_964019185.1. Taxonomy (NCBI): domain Eukaryota; kingdom Metazoa; phylum Arthropoda; class Arachnida; order Araneae; family Salticidae; genus Maratus; species Maratus speculifer. The sequence continues at coordinate 158,205,509 of OZ025294.1, read as the reverse complement.
ATTTTAAGTCTTTTTTAAGTAGGTCTTACCTTTTTTTTTTTTTTTTCATTGAACTTCTTGCATTTTTTATAATGTTTCACTTGACTTGTGTTCAGTTTTATAAAAATCCCAACCATAATTAAATATAGTATATTACCGAATAATATAATAAATCAAGCATAGCTTAGAAAAAATCTTTATGATAGTACTGTCAAAAATTTATTCTCAAATCAGACTCTAATCAATTATTTTAAGTTCCATATTTTTAAATGGAAACGGGTAATCTCATACTCAATTGGATATTCCGATAAAGATTAATGATACTGAATAGAAACAAATGGGACCACACCTAACGTCCTCATTCATAAAATATTCGATGTAAAACAGGAAGAGCTTAACTGAGATATGAAAGGAAATGTTTTTTTTTTTTTTTTTTTTTTTTTTTTTTTTATAAAATTATAGTAACTAATAAAGCTGAAAATAAAATAAATATTAAAATCCTATTGCTATTTCAATATCATTTTATTTAATATCCCGAATCCTACAAATGGCAATGTACTTTTTAAAAATTAGTTTTACTGTATACAAAAATTCCATTATTTTCAGAAAGTACAACTTTTGCTAACTGTTATTTGAAGAAGGATTTTTTGCAATCATGTTGTAAGACTTTTTATTCTCGAAAATGTTTGTAAAATAATACAGTAGATTATCCATTATCCGAAGCTTGGTCAACCGAACAACTGCTTAACCGAACGCGTTCCAGATCCAAATCATACACCAAATCAAATTTAAAGTTGTTGTTTTTATTTTATTATCTTTATTTTTTCATCCAAACGTAACTTTAGTCCTCCAACTGATGAAACAGGAGGTTACTGAAGCCTTTAAACATTATTATAGGAAAGTACTGCTGCGTATGGTTTTAATCAGGCAGGACAATGAAAGCAGCATTTAACAACTATACAAACAAATCAATTTAAAAGATGAATTTGACGTACATGACAGCAGAATTTCGGGCACCCATCAAGGAAATTGGCCTTTTTAAAGCTTGCAATAAGCTTCTTTTATCAAGTATGTCTTTCACTGTACCTGAAGAGCCACCAAACAGTGAATTTGTTCCAGAACAGGCTGAGTTGGTTCAAGAATCTTCAGGATTTGAATGTAGTAACCAAGTAAATGAGCCATTCGAGAATGGCTCGAATGTTTACACCAATTTGTATTTTTTGCCACTAACTATTAACGTATTATGAAATCTTTGCTACTCTTTTAGAAGACCAAAGCCCTTAGAAGATCGTAACGAAGAGGAGGGCTTTAGTGACGAAGAACATGCTGAAAAAGGACCATCCACTGATCAAGCATTCCAGCGCCTAGAGATATCTTTACACTGGGTGAAGCAATAAGAAAAATGTGATTCTGTTTATTTGCTTTCATTAACACGTGTAAGAGATTTAGCAGTAAGAAAATGAATGTCCTTTCTGAAGCAAAACTAAATTTTGTACTTCTTTCTATAAAATGTAGATCTATAGTACTGACTTTTGATTTCCTACAGATTTCTTTGGTCTTTTTATTCCTTGATAATTTGTTCCCTTCTTGTTGTAAGCATTGCTGAACAAAATACATATATATTTGTGTTTATTGTCACTGTTCATGTGTTTCACTATGCTCGTCTAAACCTATTATGTATTTCAGAATAGATCGGTTATCCGAAATATAGTTTATTTGATCAGCAAGATCATCTATTAATTTGGATCATAGATGCTCCACTGTAAATTCTTTTTTCCTTTTTTTTTTTTTTTTTTTTTTTTTTTTTAATCTAGCATCAGATTAAATGGACCCTGTATTTCTTTTTGTTTCGCGGTGACGAAGGCATTTGAAATCAGAGTTATATACAGGGTCTCACATAAGTGATGGAACACTCGTGCTTTACAAAAGGAAATTAATCAAATAAATTAAAAAAACATGTACACATTTTTTTGTGGGTGTGTTTCATACTTAAATTTAGTAAAGATTATTACATAACATACATTTTGTCAAAATATTAAAATATTAATTTAATAAAAATACAAATGTTTAGAACGGAGCAAAAAATAGCTCACATAAGTGATGGGACACCATTATATATGCAACAAAAATCGTCTGAAATAAGCAATAAAAATATTTTTTGGGGTTTTATTTTTACTTAAAAGCAATTGGCAATAATTTATAAAATCGTCTGCAGTATTTCTCTCCAGTTTGTTTTGGAATTTTTGTGTTTTTTAGCTCTGTGTAGCCATGAATGCTAAACGAAAAGAAACTTCGCCTGAAATTCGAAAATTAGTTATTAATTTGCATATTGAACGTGGAAAATCTATTAGAAAAACTGCTGAAACAGTTAACTTGAGTCGTTCAACAGTTTTCAATATCATTAAACGATATAAAAAGAATCATATGATTCAGGATAAAAGAAGACCTGGCCGACCATCAAAGCTATCCAATGGAATAAAGCGAATTATCGTTCGAAATATTAAAAAAATCCAAGAAATAGTGCTTCAAAAGTTGCTGCTGATTTACAAGCATTATATGGAATAATTGTTAATCCTGAGACTATTAGAAGGGTAATTCGATCTGCTGGATATCACGGTAGAGTAGTCAGGAAAAAATTCTTCATAAGTGAAAAGAATAGAAAATCGCAAAATCCAACATAAATAAGAATTCTGATTACTGAAATAAAGTTATTTTTGCTGATGAGAGTAAATTTAATATATTTGGTTCTGACGGTAGAATCTTGGTGTGGGGAAAATTCAGGGAAGAATTTCGCAAACAGAACTTGGTACCAACAGTAAAGCATGGTGGAGGAAGAGTTATGGTATGGGGGAATATGTCGTCCGCTGGAGTTGGTAATCTTGTTTTTATTGACAGTATAATCGATCAGTACAAGTATATTGATGTTTTAAAGCAAAATTTGAAATCTTCAGCACGAAAATTGAACCTTCATAACGATTTTAAATTCTACCAGGACAATGACCCCAAGCACACTGCTCTGAACGTTAGACTCTGGCTGCTATATAACTGTCCTGAAATAATAAAAACACCACCACAATCTCCAGACTTAAATCCCATAGAGAATATTTGGCAAGAATTGGAATCAAGAATTCGCAAACACACCATTTCTTCAAAACAACAACTAAAATCGGTGCTTCAAGAAGAATGGGGTAAAATCACTCCAGAAATCACAAAAAAATTAGTCGAATCCATCCCAAAAAGATTAAATCATGTTTTAAAAGTAAAAGGAAATCCAACAAAATATTAAAACCTTTTAAAAAGTAAAATTTTTGGATAAATATTTGATGGAAAAGTAAGTGTCCTATAACTTACGTGAGCCATTTTTTGCTCCGTTCTGAACAATTGTATTTTTACTAAATTAATATTTTAATATTTTGACAAAATGTATGTTATGTAATAATTGTTACTAACTCTAAATATGAAACACACCCAAAAATTTTTTCAACATGTTTGTTTATTTATTTCATTGCAGTTTCTTTTTATAAAGCACAAGTGTCCCATCACTTTTGTGAGACACTGTAGGTATAGTCTATGAACTTTTGTCTTGAATGTGCGCGTTCTGTCATTGCAAATAACTGTAAATAAGTGAATGAATATTACTATCCAGTTTCGTTTTCACTATGACATCATTTTCACCTATTGAAGCAATCGGAAATAAGTGTCTCATTTTCAGAGTCAGCAGAATGAAAAAAAAAAAAAAAAAAAAAAAAAAAAAATGTTGGAATGTAACAGTGTTCTGAGTAAACATGTGTTATAAACTGACGTTATTTTTTGTCAAAAGTTTTTAAAAGGTTATTTTTAATTGTAGTACAAAAACGACATCTGTAATGATATGATAATTCCCATTGCTTTTCTGCTCTCTTCAACAATGCAACTAACTCGATCGCCACTGATGTAAATAAATTTCACAAAGGATATTTAAATCGGTTCAGTAGAAGGCTCAGGCCACAAGACTAAACAAATAGCCTGGTCTTTTAAATATACATATAAGTAATGTCAAATTTTAAGGTTTTAGCCCTAAGTTGAAAAAAAAAACTGTCCGTTTAGAATGTTCTCAATTTAGGTATTTCTTGAGGGCAGAAGTATTTACATAAGAGTTGTCCTTTTTACAGCAGAAACTGTCACCATTACATTATTATTAACTTATTCGAAATTGGTTCGATGGTCCCAGAGGTTACCTTTTTACAATCAAACAAACGTTTCTGTTTTATAATATTAGTATAGACTGATCAGTGATCACTGAAAAAAAAAAAAAAAAAAAAAAAAAAATGCACACACACACACACACACACACACACAAAAAAAAAAGACTTTTAATTTTTTGCAATTTTTACTTCTAACAAAATTTATTAAGTTTTCACGCATCGTTAATAATTGTTCTCAAGAAGCTAGAAATCATCTAATAAAAAATTCCTGATGATTTTTTTTACGTTATTACAGAATAATTAAATGTCATAAACGCATTTTAAGAAATTTATAATTACTTAGAACTCTCACAATAAGTTTAAATATCAAAGTTTTAGTTTATATAACAAAATAAAAATACATGTTTAGCTGCTTCAAAAATATTGAATTACGTTAAAATTAAAAGGTTTTTAAAAAGTTTACTCCGACGAAATCATTTATCCAGCCTGATTTAAAAAAAAAAAAAAAAAAAAAAAAAAAAAATGGTGAAGTTTTTGAAGGAAAAACATATTTTTATTTGTTAATTTTTGTAGGAAAATGATTTAAAATGCAAATAAATTAGTTATTTTTTAAATTAAATTAAACTTCTTAAAAAATTCTTAAAAAGTACATCTTTCATTAAGGATGCCTATAGCAAAAAGGTGAAAGGTAGAATTTTTTCTTTTCATGTAATTAATTAAATTTTAGCTTATAAGTATCGATTTTATAGATAATTTTGTTTATTTATTAAAGTCAAAATATTTACTCTTTAAATATGCAATTTTTAAAAAGCATTTTCTCTATAGGAAGTCGCGCACAATACTATTGTCCTATTGGATCAACTTTTTTTTTTTTCATTCTTAAATGATCTGTTTTAAAAAGAAAGTATATACTTAAAAATGAAATGCCTTCAATTCCCAACTTTTATTCTCAGCACTACCATCACACCATTTTATTTCTTTCAAAAAATTCCCAGAAATGTGAAAATGAGATTTTGGATTTCTTTTTCGAACAGTTGTATTAATTTTAGTTCTAACTTTCGGTTTTCCTCGCCAAGAGCTTTTTGTAACGCCTTTATTTTCTTCCCGTTTTAGTTACCTATATATTTTTGATGTTCAAATTTCCAGTTTTATATTTGTTGGAATGTTTATTTTTTGCCGCCTGTTTCTTACATTTTATTTTTTAAAGAAATAGGTCTCATGTCTGAAATAGATTTCTATTTTTATATGTATTGTTACTACCCCCCCACCCCCATTTTTTTTTTCATTCATTCATTTCAGAAATATTTTCAGATCACAATCTCGAATAACACTTTTTTTTTGTATCGTTCTGTTTTCTTCTTCTTTTTATGTGGAAAAAAAGAAAAAAAAGACAAAGCTCTGTTCTTTATTTCTTATAACTAATAAGGCATTATTTTAGTGTTATGCATATTTACATATTCATATTTCGATAGTATAAAAATTGTCTAATACAAAAAGAAAAAAAAGGAAAAAAGAAAAAAGAAAAGAAAAGAAAGAAAGAAAAGAAAACAAAAGAAAAAAATCGAAAGTAATGCATGGAAAACAAGGAATTAAAGCATAATTTAAAAAACAAAAATATATAATTTACATTTATTTTGTATAAAATCATCACTAAACAATGCTTAATAATAAGACATATGTCCATCAATATTTTTCAGGAATAAATTTATCTTGTTATTAGAACTATTTCCGGAAAGTTTCCAAAAGTATTTATAGAGATTTAGTATTTAAAGTTTTCATCGCTAAAAAAGACTTCATAATGAAAGAATTATATATATATATATATATATATATATATATATATATATATATATAAATAAAAAAAATAAAAAAAATAAAAAAAAATAAAAAATATGAATAATAGGATGGTTGGGTGGGTTAGATGTTAGATTACGGAGGAGGGCGGTGTTGTCTGGATAATACGCAATGGTTAATTATTATATATTTAATAAAAAAAATAATAACAATAATAAAAAAAATTAAAAAAATAAAAAAAAATAAAAATAAATAAAACATTACACATAGTATTAAAGTTTATGTTTACCTAAAAACTAATATGCATAACTTAAAAATGATCAAGTTATTGAGATAAGCTATGGTTGTCTATTGTATTTGTCTTACAGAAATTATTTGTAAAATATTAGAATAGAAATTATTCTTGGAAATTCTTAGCTAATAAATAATTTATTTTTTTCCTATAATAGAGGACAGCACCATAAGCATATAATTTAATTAATATATTAATCCTTTAGATGGCAGCACTAAAATAATTTTCCGCTAGAAGTTGTAGTAATATATTCTAGTTGATTAATTAATATAGTAATATTAATAATTGATTAAAAATAAAAATATAATATTTCTAATAGTAGCATCTATTTTTTTCTAAATATATTATGAATTATATAGTATAATATATGTTTTACTAATTTTTATAATTATTGTTACAACTTTATTTTAGAGCAATTCCATCTCAGCTCAGGCAGGGCATGTCAAATCACCATCACAGATTTTTTTCAAAAAAATTCAGTAGTTAGAACTAAGTGATTTATAAAATTTCCTAAAAGGATTTTCCCCTAAAAAATTTATTTCTCTGATTACAGCACTTTAAAGTTCATGATAAAATTGGCAGTTTTCAGAAAAACTGAAAAACGCTTCATTTTGAAATGAACACAATACCAAACATATTCAACAAATTCAGTCAATTTATTTTTTATAAACAGTTATTAAACTGAATTTTACTTTGGCATAGTTTTAAAAAATATAGTGACATTTTTACTTAATTAAAAAAATTAGATTTTAAGTACAAAAAATATAATTATTAGTGAATTTAAGATTTTTTTTCAGAATGAAAAAAAATATTTTAAGGCTAAACATTGATGGCTATCTAAAGACCTTTAATGGGAGTTTTACAGCAAATTTTATTTTAACTCTAAGGTGCTTACAACTTTTGTAATTCAATTTTAAATTATGCAAAATTTTGTAAAATCACTACTTTTGAAATGCAATTTCTCAAAAACACCATTTTTAAAAAATCTGATAATATTTTCAATTCATACCTTATTAGTCTCTAATAAATACCTTACAAGCAAATCGTGTGTTTTTGCTTAGAAAATTTTATATGATTTTTTGAAAATAACATGTTGTGTGTATTTTTCAACAGACCACAAAGGCAAGCTCTTCCTTATTTAACCGAACTTGTAATGTAATTAATATTTCAAACTAAAAAATATATCACTAGTACATAATTATTACTGTTAAATTATAGCTAATCATTGCTTAAATTTAAAATTGCATAAAATACAGTCAATAATAAAATTAGTATTGATCATATGTCATTTCATTCCATACTCATAAATGTGCTAAATTCAACTACAGTGTGTTAAATATTTTGTTATATAGTATGGATATAATATATTAAAATGCAAATACATACATTACAACTGAATTAGATTTTTTTTCAAGTTTAGTTTTTTCCATTTAGTTTTTTTTTCTCAGAAAACCAGAAGATCAAGCTTTTTCTTATTTCTCTGTATTTATAATAATATTTTTTAATGAAAAAATAATAATATGCACATTATTATGGCAGATAAATATAAGCTAATCTTCAAAAATTCCTATTCATAAAATTAAATAAGCCAAACTCCTTAAAAAAAAATCTGCGCTTGTGATGCATTTTGACTTTGCTGAAAATTACTCACTAATACTGCCAAATGAAGTACAAAGCTACCACTGGCAGAATACTCAGATATCGTTAGTTACCTGCACAGCGTACTTTAGAGAAGAAATAAAGAGTTTTATCATAGTTTCTGATGATTAACTCATGATACAGCTCATGCTGTTTGTGACATAGAAAAAATAAAAAAAGAATTATTTAAGTTGTACCAATTACAAACACTGGAATCACCTGTGTATATATCAGATGGAGCTGGAGCACATTTTAAAAACAAGTATCAGTTTTATGAATTGCACAAAAATAAAATTGTACTGAAGTAGAGGATATTTTCAGGTACTGGCCATGTTAAAAGTGCATGTGATGCTATTGGGGACTGAGACAAGCACTATGCAACAAAATTTAATCTCCAAAAGGAGCCAATAAAAGCTATCCAAAATTCTGTCTCATTTGTTGCTGAACTATCTTCTCTGCTAAAAAAATAACATTCTAGTCCACCCAGACAGAAATATTATTCAATCCTATAGAACTAATAATGAAAGAATATGCTAATGCAAAATCTATTGTTGGTATTAGATATAAACATTATAGGGTGATTGTAAATAATGAAAATTATATGGAACGAGCAAGTAAAAATGAATTGACAAAAGTTGAAACCTTCAGCCAAATGAAAAGACAATATTCAATACATAGTTTCCAAATCGGTGATTTCATTGAATGCATTTATGAAAATAATTGGTGGATATGACAAATCAATGGTATATCAATCACAAGAACTAAATGACATTAAAGTATCATTCATGTACCCAACATGGTCCATAGATAAAGCATTCCAGTGGCCAAAAGAATCTGGAAAGAAAAAATATGAATGTGCATTACCATTGGAAAATGTGCTTCTAGAAACAGAAAAACCAGTTACAATAGGACAATCTGAGCGACTTCATACCTTCAACGATAAGGAGTTGAAGTTAATTTAAGAAACCTTCACTACCTAATTCTTATGTTATGTATGTATTTGCACATCAGTATATTATATCCATACTATATAACAAAATTTTTACACACTGTAGATGGATTTAACACATTCATGAGTATGGAATGAAATGACATATGATCAATACTAATTTTATTATTGGCTGTATTCCGCGCAATTTTAAATTTAAGCAAATGATTAGCTATAATTTAACAGTAATAATTATGTACTAGTGATGTATTTTTTAGTTTGAAATATTAATTACATTACAAGTTCGGTTAAATAAGGAAGAGCTTGACTTTGTGGTCTGTTGAAAAATACACACAACATGTTATTTTCAAAAAATCATATAAAATTTTCTAAGCAAAAACACACGATTTGCTTGTAAGGTATTTAATAGAGACTAATAAGGTATGAATTGAGCATATTATCAGATTTTTAAAAAATGGTGTTTTAGAGAAATTGCATTTCAAAAGTAGTGATTTTACAAAATTTTGCAAAATTTAAAATTGAATTACAAAAGTTGTAAGCACCTTAGAGTTAAAATAAAATTTGCTGTAAAACTCCCATTAAAGGTCTTTAGATTGCCATCAATGTTTAGCTTTAAAATATTTTTTTTCATTCTGAAAAAAATCTTAAATTCACTAATAATTATATTTTTTATACTTAAAATCTAATTTTTTTAATTAAGTAAAAATGTCACTATATTTTTTAAAACTATGCCAAAATAAAATTCAGTTTAATAACTGTTTATAAAAAATAAATTGACTGAATATGTTGAATATGTTTGGTATTGCGTTCATTTCAAAATGAAGCGTTTTTCAGTTTTTCTGAAAACTGCCAATTTTATCATGAATTTTAAAGTGCTGTAATCAGAGAAAAAAAATTTTTAGGGAAAAATCCTTTTAGGAAATTTTATAAATCACTTAGTTCTAACTACTGAATTTTTTTGAAAAAAATCTGTGATGGTGACTTGACGCATATCAGTACTGTCTGCCTGAACTGAGATGGAATAGCTCTCTATTATCTATGTGATTTATACTATATGACCATAACCGTGACTGTTAGTAAGTCACATATAGTTTGTATCTGATTGCACTACAAATCTTGCTAGGATATGGGTAATGGTAAATATCTTAGTATATATTATCCTTTTTTTAAATGGAATAATGTATTATTGTTATTTTGTCTTATTGATTTTATTTTCTTCTATGTGTATCTTTCTACTAATTTGTCATCTGAATAGCTTCCAGCCAGTCGGGTGTATTGTGAGTCGAATTCTTAGCTTTCAGCAAGACTCATAACAGAAACTGGTTGGATGTTTTTGCTTTTTTGTTAAACTATACACCCCTGATGAAGTAGTTTAATGGAAAAGCCTTCTACTGCCTTTTTATCCATTTATCTTTCATTATTTTGGTAATCTGCCTTCTATTTCACTTCAAACTTCAACTGTTTTCAATAAGATGGTTGTAAAAATACTGGTTTCATTGGTTTATTGTATGGTAATATATGAATTACTCTGGTTATATAATGTCCATTTATCCACATATTTCTTAATAATTTGGTAATCTGCCTTCTATTTCTCTTCAAACTTCAACTGTTTTTAATAATATGAATGTAAAAATACTGGTTTCATTGGTTCTTTTATTGGTATTGTCTGAATAACTTTGTATGTATTTATAAAAGTATTTATATATATATATATATATATATATATATATATATATATATATATATATATAAACCTAACAGTGTTTAATATAATTAAATAATGTTGTATAATTCTCAATGACTGTGAATTAAAGACAAACATTATAGAGAAAGAAAATTCGCTAATATTTGAAACAAAAGTAAATGAAAAATATTTTTATTTTTCATGTTAAATTTAATACACTGCTGGGTTTCGTAAATATTTCAAATTTTGTTTCTAAGTATTCATTTTATCATTTATTTATTTTTTTGATTACTTATTTATCTTTTTTATTATTTATTACTTATTGAAAACCATAACGAGTTTATTCTTAAAATGTGACTTTTTAAAAAAAATTTTCTTTTATAAAGAAAATGCAGAATCCTGAATTGAATTTTTATTTTTCATTCACAAATGATCAGTATTTAAAAAATAATTATAATCGCGAATTTTCTTTATCATCATCATTTCCAAGTTAGAATCTGTACTTTGTTTTAAAAATATTTCAGATTTTGCTTATGAATGTCTATTTGATAACGCAATTTTATTTACTTGTAACTTATATTTACTTGTTATAAGAAAGCAACTATTTATTATCTAAAGATTCATTTTTTCTTTTCCTCCATAAAATAGAACTAATGTACAATACAGACATTTTTATCCGGGAGGGATTTCAGTGACTCCGGGGGAGGGGGGGGGGCATTAAGGAGTTCCAAGGAGGAAATTGCACTCTTTGACCATTGAAAACACAAAATCATAAATTTTCCGGGGTGGGGGGATTTGATTGATCCAAAGGGATGTCCCCCCCTGAGTTCAACACTGCATAGAACTGATACTCTTCTAGCCTAATATATTTTTTTTTTCATTCATAAATGACAAGCATTAAAAGAAATTGGAGTATAAAAAGAAATGTTTTCAATTTCTCGTCATTTTAACTTCCATGTTAAGGCTGAAATCTGTTTTTTTTTTTACTCTCTTTTTGTAAATACTATATCAGATTTCATTTAAGAGTGTCGATTTTATTTCTTCACTTTTCAGTTAGATGTATATGCCTACACGAAAATTGTAATTTTTGCTAAAATTTCCGATAAAAAAAAAAAAAAACATTAAAGTACAAACATTAAAAAAAAAAGTCTTACTTTTGGTTCAGCGATAACTAGAAGCAAATTTATAGCACAAAATATAAACCAAAAATGAACGTTCTGAAACTGAAAGTGACCGTCTGAGCACGGCAAACGATACATTTTTAAAGTTGTTTCTTTACTTTCATACAAAGTTAATGATCACGTTTTTCGTATTTAATATAGAATACAGTTTGAGTTTTAATTTGAAAAACTTTAAACATATTTTTTAAGCTAATTTAAAATCTTAATTTGCGTTTTTCATTGTTTACGTTTACGAGAAATTTCATTTCTTTAAAAGTTTTTAAGATATTGAAATAAAATTTTGTCACAAAGTTCTGTTCATCTATTGGTATGTTATGAAATAAAATATACTTGTAAGTATCTATATATATATTACGCTAATGTATGTGGCACAAAAATCGCGGTTATTTGTTAATTGTTTAATGGCAACGCCCAAATAAAACACATCTTGCTGGTTGGTAAATTGGGTTTATTTACATTATGTTCTTTTGTTTCAATTACAGAGCTTCAAAATATCGTTATTTTCTTTTTTTCTTCTATTCTTTTGGCTTAAAAAATAAAAATACATCATGAATTTTAAACGTTTCAGTTTCAAATTAAATTATGTATTATAAATGAAATGAATGAAACGATTATATTATTATATTTTAAATGAAATTAATGAAATACAAAAAAAAAAAAAAAAAGCCACGGGTGCAATATTTGGCGAGCCAGTTTAGCATAAAAAATACCGAGTTCTTAATTATTGGCACAGATGTCACACGCACCACATTGGCGCGTTTTTCTTCTGGAGCCAATTTGGCGAAAACATCCTTTTCAATTCCAGTTACATACATATTTTTTTAACTATTTTCTATTATTTTAAAAAGGAAATAATAATAAATAAAAAAAAGTTTAGTTAATAATTATAAAACAAAACAATTTATATCATTTAAAAAAAGAAAATAAAAAGTAAATAAACAGCTTATTAAAGAATAAATAACAATAGCCGGGTTATCATGTGAAGCATATAATTGCCATTTTGTTGCAATTGCGCCAATGTGATGCGCATATGACTTGGGTGCCTAATTCTTTTGCAGAATCTTCTAATTTGGCAGAAAAAAATGAGCAGTTAAAATAAATTATGAATAAAAGCAATATGATTTCATGCTTAGTATGCATTAAAGGAAGATCAAACTGGTCGCCAAGGGCGGCTAGTGTATAGATAAATTCAGAGCTATTTTTATTGAAAAATACACATTGTAAACAGAAAAAAAAAACACGTTTTGTATAAAAAACTTGCTACACGTTAGTAAATCTAAGAAATATTGCAAATCTTTTGCTTCATAACACTCAGGTAAATGATTTGCTAATATATTGTTGAAAAAAAAAAGTGAAACATATTCAATAGATTTCGTCATAGAAAATTTAGCATAAATCCAATTTTTTACTAAAATTGGACCAAATATTGTCTAAATTTGAAACGTTAATTGAATTTCATCAAATTTTTTTTATTTACAATTTTATTATTTGTTTTCACAACACGTGTGTTTAATAAAAATTTTATATTTTTTTTGAAAAAAAGTGCCCCGAAATAGACATAATCCTTATCTCTTTATCTATACCGACGGTACTTATAAGTATCATTAAATTAGCTTATTGTAAAATTCCTTTAATACGTCAGTTAGTTGTAATACTGTTTAGAATGAGTTACAGATACATTACTTCATTTTGTTCCAAAAGCATTATTGGTTATACAAAACAAAAATAAATATTTTTAAAAGGATGATTTCTTTTGCCTTTGCATCCTTTCAGCTTTCTTGGTGCTGAGGGAGGAAAATGGGGATTTTTCAACGCGGAAATATTTCTATATTTATATAGTAAGACCATCATATTTGTACATTTTATAATTCTACAAAATTCTAAGAAAATAATTAAAAATAAAAGATTTGAGTGGGGGTATAAAAATTGCACGAAATCCCTGTAAATTCAAATTTAAATAATCCTTCTAAATCCTTCAATCCTCCTAAAATCCTTCAAATATTTATTAAATGATTATGTAAATCTTTTAATTTAGTTTAAACAATTTGTGTAAAATACTTTAAAATATATAAAATTTCCATGAATTCATAATGCTGTAGATAAAGGGTTAAAATCATTCATAAAGTGAATGATATTTCTTTTATAAAGTAATAAATGTCCAGTAATTAAAAACAAAATGTGCATAAAAAATGTTATTAATTTATAACCTTTTATTCTCTAAGCGACACAAACGTGTCATTTTCTTTCTTCTGAATAGTTCTCAAGTATGACAAAATGAAATTTTAGATTTTCTATTTCAAACTGTTGTATTAGTTTTCTTTTAAATTTTCATTTTTCCTCCCCAATGCTTTCTGTATATAAACTTATTATTTTTTTTCTACTTTAGTTATTACCAGCGTTTTTCTACCGAACATTCCAATTTTATACTTTAGTCCTCCCCTTCCCCTTTTTTGTTTCTTGTATTGAAATTTTAAGAAACAGTTCTGCAAGTATGATACATATTTTAATTTCTTTGATATTTTGTTTCAATTATTCAAAATTGAAATATTTTTAGATCATGATCTTTTTGGAAACATATTTCAAGGTTCCTTCTTTTAGTCTTTTCGCAATACATTTCTTATTCTCTTCTTTTTTAGTTTTTATATTTGAAGAAGAAAAGAAAATACGATATTTTTTTCTGTCTGGTAAAAAAATTAATTACAAATAATAAAAAAATTCTATGTTTTGTAAAAAACATAGGTTATATTTAGATATTATGTATTTTTACAGATTTAAAATTTTGTAGTATAGAAATATGATTAATGCAGAAGATTTAAAAAAAAAAAAAAAAAAGGAATTTTCAAGTATAAGTCGAATTACATTTATTGTAAAATGATGAAAAATGATTTGCAATCGAAGATAAAAAATTAAATAATTTTCAATTAAATAATTTTTAATAAATTAAATAATATTCAATTAATAATTAATAAATTTTCATTAAATAAATAAATGCTTTTTATACGTTTCTAATCAGACTTGAAAAAATATAAAAAATCAACGTTTTAAAACTGTATAGTTATGTAAAACCGAAGACGCTTAAACTGTTTTGAAACCTGTTTAATTTATTTGATGGCACTTAAAAAAATAGATTATTTCTAAAATCTATTCAAGCCTTATTTAGAGGGATAAATATTTTCTTAGACTGCTACAATATTGTATTTTTTGTATTGTACGAGTTTTAGAAGAGATATCTAGAAGCACTCTAAAGTTGACTGTATTTAAAAGGGGGATTAAAATGTTGAAAGGAATATCCCAGTATTGAATAATATTCGATGCCAAAAAAAAAAAAAAAAAAAAAAAAAAAAAAATATTACGGAACATTATTGTTGAACTTTTTTGTAAATTACAGAGAAATGACCATTGTCCGCTTTTATTTCTCTCTCCAACCTAGACACAAATGTTAATTCTTAAGAGACTTACGATTCGCATGTTGTCTGCGATATTTTTTTCTTTTTACTAACTCATGTATAAGTCCCCCACCCCCCATTTTCAACTCCCAAATTTTGTCTAAAATTCTTCGACTTATACACGAGTACATCCAGTAGTGCAAATAAAGTAAAGAAATAAAACACAAATGAATTAAAACATATATATATATATTTGTTCATAAAGTTCCTAATAAAAAATCTTTTACGAAACCCATAGTCAGTAAACTTTTTTTTTTTTTTTTTTTTTTTTTTTTTTTGTAAATGTATGGATAATATGTTCCCGAATTCATGTGTCAAATTGTAAGAGTACACAAATAGAAGCAGTTTTGTATAGTAATGTGGGGTCAAAAATGAAAAGTTTGCGGAAAACAAGAAATGTGGAGAAAATGAAAACAAGCATTTTATTGACATAACAATTATAGTACGTTGTTTAAAAAAAAGAAAAAAAAACTGTAAAGTTATTAAAATTTCTCTTGGAAATTCTAATTTTTAGAATTTTTTATATAATAACAACAACAAAAACTCATGTAATAGTTACAAATTTGCACTCTTAATCAAAAAATCTGTAAAATTATTAAGATTATTTTTAGGAATCTTGAATTCTTAGAACTTTTTATGTAATGGCAACAACAAAAACTCATGTAGCAAATACAAATTTGTACTGTAAATCAAAAAATTCTTAAACTGACTAAGATTTTTTTTTTAGGAAAGTGGGATATCTAGAACATTTTATACAGCATCAGTCAGGATTACAGATAAAATTTTAGTAAGATTACCGTGATTTTAGATCTTTTGTAAAGCTACAGCTTTCTGTAAGCGTTACAAAAGAAATAGTCTATGTTACAAGAAATAGTTCTTATTATCTCTTTATTTAAAAAAGAAGATTGTAATATATGTGATAATTACAGAGGTATTAGCTTATTGAATATTGGATATAGGTTCTATTCAAGAATTCTCAGTAACATGTTGAGAAAAATCTCACATGTTTTATTACTAGAGAATAATCTTGTATAGACAGCATATCCACTCTGAAACAACTTTTTGAAAAACGTTGAAAATTCAATTTAGAAACGCATAGTGCTTTTATAGATTTTGAAAAAGCTTTTAGACCGAGTTGATTGACGAAAATTGTAAAAAAATTATGGATGGCACGGAATATCCTCCCCATCTCATCAAATGTATTATGATTCTAAATGAAAAAAAATTTATTGTTTTGAATCTACAATTTAAAATTTCACAATAATCAAATAAAAATCAGAAATCAAGGTGTACGACAAGAATGTAGTTTATCAGTACATCTATTTAATTTATATAGCGATTATGTTATACGAATTTTTAAATATAAAGTGAAAACTGAAATAAATCTCGGAAACGACATGTTTAACAATATACTAATTTGAGATGATCATTATTTATTTCAAAAGAATCAAGACATATTACAATGTGAAATGTAATGCTTATGATGAGTGTGAATAAAATGATAGGGCACAAGTAAAATACAAAAAATCATTTTAAAAAGTCTGAGATTTATTTCAATTTAATTTGAAGGGAATCGAAGTTTACAGGGTATTTAAATTATCATTTTGTTTGAATTGTATTTCGACTTTTCATGTTCAATTGGTTTACCCTTTTTGTTGCAAAAATTTAACATTAGGTATAAAACTAACTGAATGAAGCATATTAATGAAAATTCCTTCTAGGGCTTAAAAAATGTAGGGAATAAATTAATTTGTTTTTAAGTTGTTCTGCAGATTACGTTTTTGTTTATATATTTTTTCACTTTTGTTATTTTAGTGTAATAATAAATTAATAAATAAACAAGTTTCTACATTATCCTTATCCTATGAAAATTAAAACGCCTTCTTGCCCTGGAAATATTTAACAGAGCTTAAAGAGTTGAATTATATTTCAAATGAAAATGTTTAAACGGGCAAAACTTTTCAATTATTTAAAATTATGAAAAGAAAACGTTAAAATGGAATATGTTAATGTCTAAGTTATCCAGAACAACATACATGATGATAAGAGTTTTATTTTTAGATAATTTTCTTATCTAAGACGGATTTAATAAATAGGTAGTTAGCATTCTTGTTGCAAAATATTTAAAAGAATAATTAGATTAATTAACAAAAAATCGAAGTATCACAATTCTTACAAAAACAGTGTAAACAAATGTATTGTAATCCTATCTGTAACAGAGAAGTGTTTTGTACTTGTAGATTTTTCGTATAACTTTTTTAATAGAATTTAAGCTAAACCTAGATAAATGGTTGAGAAAAGAAAATACATTATTCATTACAAAAAAATCCCTTTCGGCTTGGCCTATAGGTGGAGGTAGATTTCGAAGATAAGTGCTCATTTCTACAACAAAAAATAAAATATGATTAGAAATAAACCCGGTTTAACAATTTTATTTTGCGCTTTTGAAGAATTTTTAATTTCCTTTTACCGTAAGAACTACTTTTATCAGCATCATATTAAGTGAAATTCAGCTCAAAATGTCCGATTTGACAGTATTTTTTAACATATACCGTATTTACTCGTGTATAGGGCGCACGCGTGTATAAGGCGCACCCCTACTTTACAAGTAAAAATGGCGATTTCTTAAAATCTCGTATATAATGCGCACCATAAATTTGATACGCTAATGAAGAATGACCAAATAAATTTCAGTAAAAAAAAAAAAAAAAAAAAAAAAAAATTAAAAAAAAAAAAATTCGAAACAAACATTACACCAGACCAGAAAACAAGGCAAAAATGCATTTTTAGACTTCGGATTGCAAGAGAATGACGGGAAATAGAAATGAGTGAAGGTAAAGAGAATTGCTAATTAGCGTTTAGATAATGCTATTAGCTCTGTTGTATAAAAAACTGCAAGGAATGAAATAAATATGCATTAATACTTCAATTAAGTAACATTTTTCGAGTTTTAATATCTACTTTGACTAATTTCTTGTATCATATGTATATCGTTCGACTCCATCCGACAGTAAAAAATTATTCCGTATATAAGGCGCACCTAGGAGTTTTGCCATAATTTTTTGGAAAAAAAGTGCGCCTTATACACGAGTAAATACGGTATTCTGAATTTATGAATAAATCGACCAATATGGCACATTATATAGTTCCTAAATAAAAGAGACTGTCAATTGAATGCTTTTGAGAGCAAATTTGAATTTAAAAATAAGTCAGAAAATAAGCAATTTGTTATTTGAAGAAGTATTTAATTATTCAATCACGTTCATTTAAGGAAATTCTGTTCAAAAGGCCCATTTTGACAGCATATTTTTGAAATACATTTTGCCTTTATCAAAAAACTGACCATTACGGCACATTATACAGTTCCTAAATAAGGGAACTTGCCAATTGTATGCGTTTGAGGGCAAAAATAGATTTAAAAATGATTCAGAAAGTAAGCAGTTTGATATTTGAATACTTCCTCAATTTTTCAATCACAATCGCTTCAGGAAATTCTGCTCAAAATGGCTATTTTCAAAGCCGTTTTTGAAATATATTCTATCTTTATCGAAAAACTGGCTAAGTCACATTATATAGTTTCCAAATAAGAGAATTTGTCATTTGGATGCGTTTAAAATAAATAAATAAATAAATAAATAAAAATAAAATAAATAAATAAATAAAAATAAAATAAATAAATAAATAAAAATGAGCCATTATATAAGCAATTTTGATTTAAGATTTTTTCTACAATTCCTATTTTTGTTACATTTACTTTAGCTATTAGAAGTGGTCCTATAAAAAACTTGTCAATGTAAAAGTAATTATCGAGAAATTTAATCGAATTTGATATCTTAAGAATCGACGAAATTATGGGTATTTCCTTTTTCCTTCCATTTTTTTGTTTTTGTTTTCGTTTTTAATTTTTTTTTTCAGTAAGAGTTGCTCCTATCAAAAATTTGTCAATACAAAAGTTTTAGATAATATTATGAACATTTATAAAAAAATTGTTTGGATTTGATATCTTGAGAAATGACGAAGTTATGAATTTTTTTCTCCCAAAACCTCCATTTTTTTCGCCCCTTGAGCCCATTTTTAATTTTATCAAATATCTGTCATGCATAAACTTTTTGCCCATTTCTTTGAAGTTATGTAAACTTTTAACTGATTCAATATCTATGTTAGTTAAGAAGTTATGGGAGTTTTTCTGTTTTTACAAAAACACTCCCTATTTCCACCCCTTGATTCGATTTTGCTCAGTAACGAACTTGACCGAGATTTTATGTAAAAGTTTGAAGAAGATCTGAGCAGAATTATTGAAGTTATCGTGTTCAGAAAAAAGTGATATCTATATAAACTTTTTTACTGGTAGCAATTTTGGGATCTAGGAGTTGTGGTCGGCGTAGATCTGCAAAAAATTTTCAGAAATTCCAACATGGGAGCAAACGCAATAGGTAGTATATTTCATACGAAATCTACCTAATATTTAATTTTGAATGTTTCACTCTGTATTCTATATCGGATTGAGACAAATTATTTTGTATGAAAAATACAATCTACTTTTATTAACCACTTAACTGATCAATATTTTTGAAAAAAACTTTCAAATAATGCCTATTTTTGCATGCCTTTTATAGAAATTTTAATGTTTTAATCACCGGTTTTACAAAAGAGAATTTTTTGTTTAACTGAATCAGAAAATTGCTTGGATTAAGTAATGGAAAATTAATAACAAAATTTACAGTTAGAAATAAATCATGATTGGCAAAAACACGCTGCCTGTATGGCGTACGGGTAAATTAGGGAAGCGGTTAAAGACGAATTAAATAAACTTTTCATTGAATTTTTTTTAATGTTACTGTCAAGATAAAAAGGGTTAAGTCATTCTAGCCATTAGATTGGTATGCATTTTTTTTAAATAGCACTTTCTTCTTTCTGCCTATACAGAGAACGGCCACAATGCTCATGCACTACTGAGTTTTCTTTTTACTTTTCATTCTTAACTCTTTCAGGGGAGGGGGGGGGGGCTCTTATGTAATGCGGACGCTTAAATTAAATTCTCAAACTGCCGAATGTCACCAAGACTTTTTAACTGCAAATTTGCTATCATAATGTAGGAGAAGAAAATATTTTGATTATTTTCAAATAAATTTGCTAGTAAATTGCGGTGCCAATCAGTTATATTCACATTTTTGGTTTCGGAAATGCTTTGCCGCTGAAAAGATTTTTTTTTTTTTTTTTTTTTTTTTTTTTTTTTTTTTTTTTTAACATGCCCATAAAAAGAAATGGCTTCAAATCTCCATTCCCATTATTTCCCTCTATTTTCTTTTTAATCGACACCATTACGCCATTTTATTTCTTCTAAAAATATTCCAAAGTTTGAGGAAATGAGATTTTAAACTTTTTAGATTTCTCTTTCGGATTGCTGCATGAATTTTCTTTTGGAGTTTTTATCTTTCTCACTAGGTGTTTTTTGTAGTCCTTATTTTTTTTCTGTTTTAGTTACTTCCGTTTTTGCTGTTTATCATTCCAATTTCATCCACTGAGATGTTTACTGTTTCATCCCGTTCTCTCCTCACATTGAACTTTTTATGAAACCGGCCCTTCGTGTATTCTATATAATTTTTTGTTTTCTTTTTTTTATCTGTATTTTTTTTCTTTATTGAGTGCAAAAATATTTTCAGATCACGATTTTATATAGCATTTTCTTCTGTACCTTTCTCATTTTTTTTTCTTTGCTTGAGAAACATAAGATTTTTTTTTCGGTTAAAAATATGTAGGAAAAGACAAAGAAATTCTGAAATTTCGTATTAAAAAATATGCGTTATTTAAGTATTGTATATTTTTACCGGTTAACATTTCGACCGTACGCATAAAAATACAAATTTCAAGCATGAATTTGAAAGGGAAAAAAAGAAAATCATCTATTTAAAAAATGCATTTCAAAAAACAAATAAATAAAATTTTTATTTTTTATGGATAAAATCGCCACTAAATAATACTGAAGAAGACGAGTATTCGTTAATTTCATGAAAAAATGGATTTTTTTATTATTATTATTAAAATTAACAAAAAATTAGATAAAAAATTACAGTTATAAAATATTAGAATTACCCAGTCATGGAAGATTAGTTTAGAACATGTTTATTTAAATTTTTTCGTGATGCATTTTGGTTAGCTTACGCACGTAATAATTACAAATGTATTAAAAGAAAATATTTAAAATTTATACATTTTCTATATCGTTTTCATTTAATTGATTTTGTGTGTGTTTTAATTAAAATCACACGTATTTGATAAAAATTACATATATATATTAAAAAAAGTGCGCCTAAGGTAGATACATACCTTAAATAGCCATCGGGACATAAAATGTTAAATCTGTACTGATAAAGATTAGTGTAGTATGGCGAATAAATAGCATTTGTAGTTTGTTAAAAAGAGAAATATAATGTAAAATATAATGTAACCTCTAATGGGAATATATTGTAATCTCTTAAAGGGTCTTAAGACTCTTAAAATCGGAAAAAAAAGACCATTTTAACAATTTATTATTTTAAAGTATATATGATTTTAAAACAAAACTTTTGGGGTAATGGAAGATATAAGTATGTTCTTCCATTTCATGTATTTAAAAAAAATGGCAAGATGCAGAATTAATATTAATAGGAAATTGCAAACTGTCAGATATTTGATGAGCAGAAAATTGCTATACAGGGTGTCTATAAAAGAACTCCGGGTTTTTGAGGCAAAATATTTTAATGAAATAAAAAACATACATACATGTTTTATACATGACTGAAAAGCTTACATTTTCAAGTTTTTTTAACACTTAGTAAAGTTCTATATGAGCCCCGTTAGTGGCACGGCAGACGTCTAAACGGTATTCTACCTCTTCCCATGTCCTGACGAGCATGTCTGGGGAGGGGGGGGGGCGGTTGCCACACAATTGACTATTCGCTCCCTGAGATGTTGAACATCGCGAATTTTCTCTGCATGCACAAGATTCTTGATATGCCCCCAGAAGAAATTTCTATCGTTTCTATGAGCCAAATAACACATTGAGCCTTTTGTTGCGGGGTCGCCATCATTTCAAGGTTAACGCCCTGCAGCGCCGCCAACAGTTGATGCAAACATTCCCAATTCGTATGAGTAAAACTTTTTGAGCTACTTCTTTCAGAGAAATCGACTAAATTTTGCTATCTTTTATAGTTATTGAGATATGAATTTTTAAAACCCCGGAGTTCTTTTATAGACACCCTGTATTAGCTTATGCGCAGGATTACAAAGTAAATGTTGCAACTAGAATGAAATTTTTGTGCCTGCTTATACTTCAAATTGTAATATTTACACTGAATCTAATATAATTATCCTGAAATAAATTTGTACTTAAAACATTTTTATATTTTTAATGCAAAGTTGTATTTAGCTAATGCAAAATTTTGAAAAATTCAGCAGTTTAATCACTTAAAAAACATTTTTTTTGGACTGTAAAAAGGAAATTTTAAATTCAGTTTATACAGACTAACATGAAACACGTGCTTTTTTGAAAAAATATTCAGAAGTTTTTGAGGTACCATGTGCGTTATACCTAAAAATGTCATTTGGAGAAAAATTATTTTAATGTTTCGAAAACGCCACTTCAGCTAATGAGTGGATATAATTTTAAAATCCATAACCTCTGTTTTAATAAGAATTTCAAAGAAAAATTTGCATGAAAATGTTCAGAAAGAAAGTAGTTTACTATTTAAATAGTTTAAAAATTCGGAAATTTTGAAGCTTTATGAGTCCAGAGACCCCTTAAGACGATTCAAAAAAGCGTTCTTCATTTTTAGAAACGTCATAAACTAGAGCATTTTTTAGATTTAAAGTAGAATTAATAAAGATAAAGTTTCTATTGTTGTCATTGATGTTTAAAACCGGTCCCGAATAGTTTTTGTGGTGTATGAATTAGTTTTCTTAACCCGGAATAAAGCAAATATTATTCATTCTCCGGTAAATATGTTCATTTTCAACAAACGTATTTTACAGAAAAACATAAAAAAAAACCCAGCATTAACATTAATGCTAAAATTAATATTATTTGGTTTTCTTTTCATATAATAATGTCAATTACGAAGCTGAAAGTGTTTAAGGCCCCTGTCCCTGCACGCAAAGACACTCGCGAGCTAATGCTATTCCTATGGGGTGGCATTTTTCTAATAACTCTTTCGCATTTTGACATTTTTAAATAATTTTTTTGCATTGGATAGCTGAGGACCTTTTCAAGATCGCTCCTTGATTACTTTTTCGACTTTGGTCGTAGGTTTTTTAAAATTTTACTTTCACTTCCAAAAGCAGTTTTGGAAGTGAGAGCAACTTTATAGAAAATACCTGCGACCAAAATCGAAAAAGTAGTCAAGGAGCGATCTTGAAAGGGTCCTCAGCTATCCAATGCGAATAAATAAATAAATTAATTAATTAAAATTAAAATTAAAATGTCAAAATGCGAAAGAGTTATTAGAAAAATGCCTCCCCATAAGAATAGCATTAGCTCGTGAGTGTCTTAGAGGACAGGGACAGGGGCCTAGCAATATAAAAAACTGGTATTCAGGTTTCAGAAAACTGATTAAGAGGCTACTTCAGTCAAGCGAAAAGATCTGTTCGCTAATGCTAATGCTACGGAAGAAATTTTTTTAAGGATTTGCATTTCAATATTTTTAAATGATTGTTTTTGCTTTGAATAACTCAAATTCAATATGTATGCAGGCTATTTTTTTCGATTTTGATTGCAGTTATATTTTATAAGTATGCGATCATTTTCAGAACCGATTCGAAAGTGAAAGCATCCACATTAAAAATATCTGCAAACAAAATAGAAAAAGGTAAAAAACGGGCTTTGTACAGACTGATCTCAGCTAGCTAACGCAGAAAGAATCATTTAAAAATTTTTAAATGCAACCGAGATACTTTTATATTTTTTTTATAAGTTTAGCATTAGCGAACGGATCTTTTAGTTTGACTGAAGTGGCCTCTTAATCCTCTTACTAAAAAAACCCGCGTTAATACGTTCACTAAGCTCCAAGTATCCATAAAATCATTATTTAGAGTACTAAAATCATAAGGAGTTAATACCGGGTGTCCCATAAATGACTGATGGATTTTAAAATTCAATAACTTGCAAACGGTGAGAGCTATTTAAAAATTTTTTGCAGGAGGATTATGTATAATGTCAGGAGTTTTTTACCGTAATTTTTTATTTTAGTTCGCATCTCAAACAATAGGTGGCGCTGACGGCGATTGAAGGCCACGTCGACGATTCACTCAGAACTGATCACCTGGCCTTCAATCACCGTCAGCGCCACCTATTGTTTGAAATGCGAACTAAAGTAAAAATTACGGTAAAAGAACTCCTGACATTATACATAACCCTCCTGCAAAAATTTTTTAAATAGCTCTCACCGTTTGCAAATTATTGAACTTTAAAATCCATCAGTCATTTTTGGGACGCCCGGTAAATTTTTAATACATTGAACAATGGTCAATTCTCTAACAGATTAGGTTCATATCTTTAATAAAGATTTTTAATGTAATGCTAATAATAATATTTTTTTTTTTCATGTTTCAAACAAATGAAAGAAAAACAACATTACAATTTTGCTCTCTTTCAAGACCGTTCGAGGGTTAAAAAACAATTTATAGTAGTACAGTGACTTACGTCCCATCGAATTGCATCATCTTGCATTTATGTCGTATGGCCTGGAAAAAAATTCCTTAATTAAGATGCACTTTGAAATTTTTTGAAGACTTTTAATTCTGTAAAGAGAAAGTTTCCCACGGCAGTTAAGTGATAGTGACAAACAAATGAAAAAAGTCTGAAGTAAAAGTTTAGAAAACTCGTTCTACGAAGCTCAAAGAGCTTCTAAGAAAAAAAAAAAAAAAAAAAAAAAAAAAAGAAGGAAATATCGCTTCAAACATCATTGTTAGATTTTTTCCCCACATCCTGGAAGACTTGAACGGAGCAACTTATTGATTATTATTGACTTTTATTATAAACTCTTTTTTTTTTTTTTTTTTTTTTTTGCTAATGTTAAATGTATGTAGCATAGCCCCTAAATACAATAAAAAATGTTCATTAGATTTTAGGGTATTTTTATTACTTATCTTTATTATAAAACACAGAAAAAAAGCGTGATTCTCTGTAAATTTACATTAGTTCTTGGTTAAATGCACACTGTTAAAAATCTGCAGCATTCTGTCCAGTCATTTGACCGTTTTTATTGAAAACGTTTAAACAACTGCCATTTTACGCTATTCTAAACATATTTTTGCCCATTTTATGGCAGGAATACAGTTAAATTACAGTTATGTCACTGTTAAAAAAAAAAAAAAAAAAAAAAAAAAAAATGGTCAAATGACTGGACAGAATACTGCAAAATTTTTAACAGTGCATTTGATCGAGTTTTTCGGTCTTCATGTTACAGACATTTTCCTTGTCTAGCGTCCAATTTCCTTCAGGGATTTACATGTCTACATTAAAAAACATTTTTATCTTTTTCAAAACTTGTAATTCAAAATACATATTCATAAAATTCCCTTTTTTTTTTTTAGAAATACTAAATTTAGATTTTTTTTTAAAACCTAGAATAATCCTGAAAGGAAAAAATCATCTCCTCGTAGGTAGTGGGTATTTTTTATCGGCAATCACTTTGCCATGGCTTCCCTCATGTGCCAGAAGCTTGGTAATATTGTGAAGCTCTTCCAAAACCCAAAGGTCCAGGGTTCAAACCTCAGGATGGCTAGAAAAAAATTATGAAAGATTAAATTAAATTAAATGATCGAAAGTAAATTGCGTCGTATTGTTTCAAAGGTGTTATAATTATTACAATGGTTTTGTTATTATTATATTTTCATTGATAAACGCGCTATAAAAGAAATATTAATCTTCTAAAAACCTATTATGCAAAATGACTAAATATATTAAAACGTAAAAATATATATATATATATATATACTTTTAAATACTAAATTATATATTTTTTTGTTTGTTTTTCGCTTATTGCTTAATTAAAAAAATATTAGCGCATTAAAAAAAAAAAAAAAAAAAAAAAAATACTGGGTGACAATTTAAAAAAATTTCTAAGATATTATCGTTGTAAAAAATGTATTAGATTCACTTTTTCCATTTAAAAATTCATTGATTTTTTATCAATTTATCACTCAAACTAGTTTAAAAATAAAAATTGATTTTTAAAAATAATAGGTATTACGTATCGCTCTAAAAGAAATCAAAATAAATCGTTTACGAATTTTTAAATTTATATTTGATTTAATATATTTGAAGCGAAATCTTCGAATAGCCCAAGTACAATAAATTTCTCCCCGGTGAATTATAAAATACATATTTTGTACCCGAGTTCAATAGTTTCTTCTCAGTCAAGAAGATGCTCGGCTAGAGGTCTCGGGTTCAAATTCCAGGGCAGTCAAAAATACACTGTGAAAAAGATAAATGATGCAGTGATTCAAAATTACTCGAAAAATTTTGCTACTCTGAAATTATCTGCAGTCTGAGTGATTTACTAATTTTTTGAAAATAAATCAACCCTTTATCTACCGCATTATGAATTCGTGAAAGTTTTACATTCTAAAGCATTTTACGCAAATTGTTTAAACTAATTTAAAAGATTTACATAATCATTTAATAAATTTTTGAAGGATTTTAGAAGGGTGAAAGGATTTAGAAAGATTAATTAAATTTGAATTTACAGGGATTTTGTGCAATATTTATAACCCCTCTCAAATCTTTTTATTCTAAATTGTTTTCTTAATATTTTGTAGAATTGTAAAATGTACAAATATGATGTTCTTACAATATAAATATAGAAATATTTCCGAATTGAAAAATTCCCATCCCTCTCCCTCAGCGCCAAGAAAGTTGAAAAGATACAAAGGCAAAAGAAATCATCCTTTTAGAAATATTTTTGTTTTGTATAGCCAATAATGTTTTTGAAACAAAATAAAGTAATGTATCTGTAACTCATTCCAAACAGTATAACAAACTAATTGACGTATTAAAAGAATTTTAAATAAGTAATTTTTTTTGGTACTTATAAGTACCGTCGGTAGATAAAGGATTAAACCGTTTAATAGTGTATCAATAACGTTCTATAAAATACTGAAATAATAATAGTAAAATAGATCAGAGAGTATCACGTCCCTTTAACGCAACATAAAAACTTTATGGCTAAATGATAAATCAAAGTGCTATAAAAGTCACATTAGTTATTCGATAAAAAATCCCCATTTATTCCATTATACAAGGTTCTTACCGTTGACCAATAGTCAATTAATAAATCATTAATATCCATTTGCAAAAATTTTGCTACTGCTGTTCATCATACAAAAATCCATTTATTTTTAAAAACTATGAAATTTAAATTATTATATCACTTTCCGCGTTTTATATTGAAAATAAATAAATACATTCTTTTCATAACTAAAACCGAAGAAAGATTCCATTCTTTTATGACCTAAACTATCATAATTTTATGATACTTTAAATTTGATGAGTTTCCGTTGTTTTCGTACATTTGTTTTTAGTGCCAATTATGAAAAAAATTAAAGATTTCTTAAAAAAAAAAAAAAAAAAAAAAAAAAAAAAAAAAATAATAATAATATTAAAATCAGAAATAAAAGATTTGTTGGATAAAAGGAAAAAAAATCAAGCATTTATCAGAAATCATACATAAAAAATTTTACTTCATCATTGAGTTCAGGTCATCGTAAAATAAATGCACTAGGAATATGGTCAAAAATTAACAAAAACACAAAATTGTGTTAAAGTAGTTATTTTCCCATTAGTGTAATACAGCAATTTAATGTATTTTTGTGCATTTTTAGTTGTGAAAGCAATATGATATAATTTAAAATATAATTATTATTTTGTTTCCCAATGAAAATATTTATCCTCTCATTGTATGATTTGTAACTCAAGTGTATTCCCACATTCTCATTTCCTGTCAAAAGTTCCATTTATCAAGCACTTTGTCTTCTCCTTTCTTGAGGTATACGATTTTCAAAAAAATGTCCATCGGTTCGTCGGCGCCTGCAATTAAGTCATAAGGCCCCCTCAACCGCTCTTTTCAAACCACTCACCAGAAGGCGCGATACAACTTCACTCGACAATCGATGCCGACTCTGACGTCACCAGTGCGGGAGATGTGACGTCATCTTTACGAACTCGGAGTACGGAAACCGAAGCTGTTTAGAAGAGTCTCCGAAAATCTTCCAATAACCATGTAAAACGTTGTGGGCCGTATAAAACGGCGTTCTATACGGTGGTCCTCATGCGAAAGAGGTCCGCCACACCCCCTGCGAGCAGGAAGGCCCAGACTTCTGAAAATACAGGTAAAATTTTTGACTAAGTTTTAGTTTTACAATTCCCTCAATTTGGGCTCCGATAAAAAATCAACGCCGATGAGCGGCCGATTGTTTTGTTTGTGGTTTGTTTTCACCTGAGCACTGCTCGAAAGTGTTATCCCAACTTTTCGAAGGTCGCTTCGCCTCGAGAGGTTGCAAGGTGGGGGAGAGGGTGATTATAGGGATCTAAAAGGAAGGGGGGGGGTGTTCTTACCTGTGGAAGTATTCCGCGCAGCAGATGTTGTGATGTTTACAGACGGGGTTGCATTCCTTTATTTTCCCTCAGTGCCCTCTGAACTTCTCTGAAGTTATCGGACAAATACCTATTGAAAAACATGATGCTAATGCATTGAGAAATTTATCGTGTGTAGAAGATTTTGGTATTTGAAAAGTTTTGTTAAATATTTTTTTAAGCTTTCTAACTTTATTTCTCCTCGCACAAAGTATTTACTGGATTAAAAAACAAATTCTTAAATTCACTTTTTTCAAAAAGACACTTACATAAAAAATTGGATAAAATTTCTGTGTATTTAGTTAAAAATTCTGTAAATGGGAGAAAAAAGGTTTTGAAATTAATTTACTCTCCGATAAGTGCATTATTATTATTATTATTATTTTCAGATAAATATATGTTTTTATTTAATAATAATAATAATAATAATAATAATAATAATAATAATAATAATAATAATAATAATAATAATAATAATAATAATAATAATAATAAATTATTGAATTTTTATTAAGTTTTGATGACAATTTCTAAAAACATTGTTTGTGCACTATCAATTAACAAATAGGCTAACAAAGTATTTAAAAATTAAAAGTGAAAATCATAATTGTTTCTTTTTAATACTCCATGAATCCACTATTCTATTAAAATAAGTGAAAATTTAAATAATAAACAAACAATTGCTACAGAATTTTGTTTACACTTGAAAAGTGGAAATAATTAAATGTATTTAAAAAATGAAATGTTTAAAAATGCGTGAATGATACCTCTATTTGCTTGCTCTGCGTTTACATTTTTTTTTTTTTTTTTTTTTTTTTTTTTTTTGTGCATTTCTTATTCAGGTTATATAAGTGATGCGATTATTTCAAGCGAAAGAAAAAAAAATATCTATTTATGTTTTATTTAGCTGAAGGAATCTTTTACAAACAATCAATAAAACTTACTCCGTACGGTGGGTTGTTCAATTTCTTTAGCGCGAAAAAATTAAATTTTCGAATCGCTTTTTTTTTCCCTCTACGTAGTATTTGAATTTTTATATTTAAAAAGCAAGAAGGAATCATAATAATGTGTTTTTTCTTAACATAATATATGTAAACAAACTTTTCCTACTAGTATCAAACGTGTCTCTCAGTTTGTAATGTACTGTTTTATTGTAATGTTTCTTTTATATTTCACGAAAATATAAAAGTATCTTCCAAGTAAGTTGTTCGTAGAAGAATATTTTTCCTAAATATAGAGATGTAAAATTCTCAGTAGTATTCTTTTGGAGAATATCAAGTAGATTATTTTAGTATATTCTTCTAGAAGTTACTTAGAAGTTAATGGGGACTAATAGAAATATTTTATACTTTATAATGTAGAATATTTAGTTTATGCCAGTTTCCATTTATTTTATTATTATTTTTTCAGACGATTATTTTATTGAGTTTTCTATTAAGAGCTAAAAAATGTTAGTGATAGTTTAATTATGGGGAGAAAATCAGCCGTAATTTATAAAATGAGTTTTTTTTTTCGTACTGAGCCACGATTCTGGAAACTCGGATAAATTCTTCAAAGAAACAAATGCAAAACTTATATCAGTACTATTATAAAGTCAATAACAAAATCTTATTTAAGAAAAAATAATTTTCTTTCTAATTTTAAAAATTCTTATCAAAAGAAAATTAAAGTGGAGAGTACCTTGAATGTTTTTATTAAAAGTTAATTTAATAAAATGATTTTAAATTTAACATACATTAAAAAATTAATTTTCTTTCTAATTTTGTAAAACTTACTAAAAATGTTAATTAAAGTTCTCGTTATCTGGTATTGTTTTCATTAAAAGTTAATTTGATAAAATAACATTAATTTTAATAAATATTAAAAATACAAGCTTTTTTTTTTGGCAATTTTATAAAACTTACTGAAAGAAAGTTAATTAAGATTCTCATTACCTGGTATTGTTTTTATTGAAAGTTAATTTGATAAAATGGTATCCTTTTAGCATGTACTAAAAATTTTATTTATTTATTTATTTATTTATTTTTTTTTTTGTAAAACTTACTGAGAGAAAATCCGTCGAAGTCTTTATTACCTTACATTTTAAATGAGACTTAATTTCATATAAAATTACATTAAATTAAAAAAAAAACTTTTCTTTCTAGTTTTAAAAAACTTGCCAAATGAAAATCATTTAAAGTCTTTATTTTTATTACCTTGTAATATTTTGTTTAAAGATAATTTGCTAAAATTGTATTAATGTTAACATGTAAAAACTCTTTTTTTTTTTTTTTTTTTTTTTTTTTTTTTTTTTTTTGTAATTTTGTAATACTTACTAAAATAAAATTAATTAAAGTCTTTAGGTCCTTTAATGTTTCTATTGAAAGTTAATTTCATAAAATTGCATTAATGTTTAAAATGTATTAAAAATTTAATTTTATGTCTAATTTTGTAAAATTTATTTTAAAAAAATTAAAGTCTTTATTACCTTATTATATTTTTATAGCAAATTAATTCGATAAATTGGTTTTAATTTTAACATATATTATTTTTTTTCGAATTTTTTAAAACTTAATAAAAAATTAATTGAAGTCTTTATTATTTTGTAATGTTTTGTTGAAAGTTAATTAAGTAAAATCCTGTTAATGTTAACAGATATTAGAAATTTTATTTTCTTTCTAATCTTGCAAAACTTATTAAAAATAATTAAAGTTTTTATTACCTTGTAATGTTTTTACTGAAAATTAATTTGTTAAAATGGCATTAAATTTAACAACTATTAAAAATTTAAGTTTCTTTCTAATTTTGTAAAACTTACATAAATAAAATTAAATACTTTATTATTTTGTAATGTTTTTATTGAAAGTTAATTTGATAAAATAGTATTAATTTTAATATATATAATTTTTTTTTCTTATAATTTCGTAAAACTTACTGAAATAAAATTTATTAAAGTCTTTATAACACTGTAATGGTTTTATTGCCAATTATTTTGATAACATGATATTAATTTTAACATATATATTGTAATTCTAATTTTGTCTCTAATTTTGTAAAATCTAAAAATATAAAAAAAAGCAATTAAAGTCCTTATTCCAAATTACTTTGATAAAATGGTATTAATTTAAACAGATATTAAAAAACTAATTTTCTTTCTAATTTTGTAAAAAAATACTAAAACAATATTAATTAAAGTCTTTATTACCTTGTAATGTTTTTATTGAAAGTTAATTTGATATAGTGATATTAATTTTAACATGTATAAAAGAAAAAGGCACATTAAATCTTTGTACACAAATAAAGTTATTTAACATAGATATTAAATGGATTACTTTTATGTATAATCACTTTTCTCCCAATATGAAATGTAACATTAGCTAAGATACCATTTTGAACTGCATCTATATTTATGATAAATCAGCTAATTATAAGTAACACAAAATAATGATTACAAATGAACTCTTAACAGCGCTTTTAGGTTAAATAAACACATTATCTAGAAACAACCTAAAAAAAAAAAAAAAAAAAAAAAAAACACTTTAATGAAAAATATCAATTACGTATTTAAATAAAATTTCGAATTTTTTTTAAAACAGAAACTTTTGTGTTAATCTTATGCTATAGATGCTGAAGAAATCTTCAAAGATTTCGTTATTTACAGCAGCTTTTTTTATTCTTATAATTCAGTGGCTAAAGCATATATTTCGATTATATGTCAGTTAAATGGAGTTTGTCATGGGACACAGGTATGCCGTGAGAAAGTCATTGGCAGGTAGACAAAATTTCTAGAAATCATTAACTGAATTATTGTTTTTTTATTTTGAACATTTCAAAAATGTGAATTTACAAACAAAGAAAAAACTATAAGAATTTATGTATATGATTTAAAAAACAAGAGCTTTCTTTTAATTTTGCAGCCTATTCCGCTTTTTAAGCAATCTAAATATTTTTGCAAGATTTAGAACACAGACAGACATGCGTATAAACTGACAAACATACGTATTGATTGACTAAATTCTAACACAATGTACTGTACACTGGGCAATTTGTAGAATGACCCTTGACAGACCTGACAGAAAAATGTGGTCCACACGTTACCGATTTATGCATGAAGATGCATGCAATATATAAACAGAATGAACTCATAACCTTCTCTTTTATGAAGATGGTTAAAAAAATAAAATAAAGTCTGCATCACGAGTAGATTTTTCTTTTATAGTCTATTGTGTAGCATTTATGTCTTGACGCATTAATTGTAGCTTGCTGTATGTTGTTAATTTCAATGTAACTCTTACAAAGAGCGGAAATTGTCTGGGTCCATCTTTTCTCTGCTACCGCTTTGGGGAAGCAAAGGATGCAACAATAATAGACTTTTATCTCAACGATAAGTTTCGGAATGATGGAGCTGCATTCTAACATGATGGGTCATCGATATTTCAATACGGCTAGACAGTGATTAGAAAATTGCTAAAAAGTCAAACAGTGTTATAGATGAACGGGCTAAATTATTTATCACACTCATTAAACATTTTGAAAATGGTTGAAGTTCTCGATATATAATATAGAATAGATATATCTGAGACATATCTGAATCCTTGTGGTGCCCGCATTTTTGGAATACTTATGTTGCCACAATAAAAACAACAACAAAAATAACAATAATAAATAAATAAATAAAAAGTCCCTCCAAATAAAAAAAAAAAAAAAAAAATAATAATTTAACAAATTACAACGACTATTTGGAAAATAATATTTTCAAAGATTATATGTTTGACTTATAAATGATTTCTATATTTAAAAAAAAACAATGGTAACATCATTTTTGTTATGATCACAACGTAGCTTACGTAATAACAGAGTCATATTAATATGCCCGGATATTTAGAATCACGCTAATATTTCTGGGCTAGTTATAAACAAATACTAAATGAAATTTCAGTTTAACAATTTTCGGTAATGTAAATTTTTAAATTTCTAAACATTGAACAGTTTTAATTTTTATACCTTCATATACTGAAAAAAAAAATTCTTTTAAATGCAACTCGTTTGAAATTTGTATCTAAACTTTTCACTGAGTTATTAATTTTTTGTAGTTTTTAATACTTTTTTTGTCACCGTGACAGCAGAAGTAGTTCATTTATAGACATTAAGCATAAACCAATCAGAAAATGAAAAAAAAAAAAAAAAAAAAACCAGAAGTATTCCATTTTTGGACATTAAACATAGACCAATCAGAAAATGAATAAAATGAAATAAATTGCGAAATTAAACAAATGAAAACATTTAGATTTACTTCAGATTTCCCAATTCTCTACAAAAGGCAAAACTATTTTCCAAATAATAATAACTCAAAAATAAACATACAGCTTTCAACCAAATTGCACTCAAAAGTAAATTTCTTTCCCCTATACGACGTTGTAAAAATTTAAAATGTGCGATGTTAAGAGGCTTAAAAATTCGCCGTACCGAAATCTGTAAAACTTAAGTTTCACATAAAATTTGAAAGTGTTGCCATTTTCAGAAGGATGTATGCATTACGCACAGATTTGTTTATTATTATAACATAGATAAGGTAGATATAACTATATTAGAAATTGAATAAATTCAGAAATATAAGAAACACTATCACCTCTTAATTTTGTTTTTTAAAAGTTCGTAAATCCTTTTGGAGGAAAATGACTGTATAAATGATAATCTCTTCGAGTTGTTTCACCTTTATTTAACTTCAACTATAAAATAAACACGTGTTATTTCCAAAAAATGACAACTTTTTTTTTTTTTTTTTTTTTTTTTTTTTTTTTTTTTTTATAGAATTTATTTTAAAGTTTTAAATTTTAGTCTTTGAAAGCATCATTTTCTTAAAGGTTGTTGTAATTTGTTAAATTACTTTTTTTTATAATAATAACTATTATTACTAGCTTAATACATTTACAATTTACCATATATAAACCTTTTGAGACCCAACAACTCCAGTTTAAACATATTTACTGCGATGTAAGCATACATTATTTTAAGCATGTAAAAATAGTTTTAAAAATTTTGAGCATAAAAAAATACTGACTAAAATATACTTTTTCCATACCTACAACAGCCATTTTTTAATACATTATTGTAAAGTATATAAAATTACCTTTGTGGAAAGTTTAATGGGTTTTATTTTAATGAGACTTAATTAAGAAGTTAATTTAAGTCTTAACGATGTGAAGCTGTTCAAATGATAAATAAAACTTTAAGATGAAAAATTAACTTAATATCACCGTCTGTCGAGATTTCTATGATCAATGTGTAACAAATGCTATTTTGAAAGATAGCAGCAACAAGTAGAATCGTCTTTTAAATTTTATTATATTACAAAAAACTGACTTTTAGATATGTTGCAGATCTCAAGTTTCAAATAAATAGCAAATAAAACCAAATAAAATCTCATATCTTAAAGAAAATTTTACAGGATGTGATGCATTCAAATAAATAGCAATATAAAAACGAATAAAAACTTAGGTCTTAATGTTTCAAAAGATGAAATGATCTCATGTTCTAAAGGAAACACGCACTTTTATTTATGAAGCTAAAATATTTTCTAAAATTATAAGGTGATTTTCAATGAATTTTCTTTTTGACAGTGCTGAGATTAAAGCATGTAAATTAAAACGATTATTGAAATCGGTAGATGTTTCCCCATTTTCCTGTGGAAAATACAAAACTTATATCCTCATATGCTTTTATCAGATTTATAAAATACACTGATGCATTTTTTTTCTTTTTATGTATACATAAAAAAAAAAAACTAAATTTATTTCCGCTTTTGTAAACCATCATTGTTGTGTGGAATCGATATATAATGAACTTTTGATCAGTAAAAAGATTTATTTGAAAGATTGAGTTAAAATATATTTTAAATAATTTATTTTATTCCAATAATATTTCTAAATAATAGATGGCAGCACCATAAGTATATAATTTAATTAATATATTAATCATATAGATGGCAGCATTCAAACTTTTTTTTTTTTTGTGTTTGTACTAGAAGTTGAAGTAGCATATTCTAGTTAAATAATTAATACATTAATATTAATAATTGTTTAAAAATATAATACTTCTAACAGTAGCAATTATTTTTTTTCTAAATGTATTATGAATTTTATAGTACAATATATGATCTACTAATTTTTATAATTATTGTTACAATTTTAATTTTATTATCTATATGTCTTATACTGTGACTATAACCTTAACTGTTACAAAGTCATATGTAATTGATATCTACTTGAGATTCATTTGAACTACACATCATGCTAGGATATAGGTATGGTAAATATATGAATTATATAGTATAATATATGTTTAACTAATTTTTATAATTATTGTTACAACTTTATTTTATTATCTATGTGATTTATACTATGACCATAACCGTGACTGTTAGTAAGTCACATGTAGTTTGTATCTGATTGCACTACAAATCTTGCTAGGATATGGGTAATGGTAAATATCTTAGTATATATATCTTTTTTTTTATTTTTTTTAATGGAATAATGTATTATTGTTATTTTGTCATATTGATTTTATTTTCTTCTATGTGTATCTTTCTACTAATTTGTCATCTGAATAGCTTCCAGCCAGTCGGGTGTATTGTGAGTCGAATTCTTAGCTTTCAGCACGACTCATAACAGAAACTGGTTGGATGTTTTTTCTTTTTTGTTAAACTATACACCCCTGATGAAGTAGTTTAATGAAAAAGCCTTCTACTGCCTTTTTATCCATTTATCTTTCATTTTTTTGGTAATCTGCCTTCTATTTCACTTCAAACTTCAACTGTTTTCAATAAGATGATTGTAAAAATACTGGTTTCATTGGTTTATTGTATGGTAATATATGAATTACTCTGGTTATATAATGTCCATTTATCCACATATTTCTTAGTAATTTGGTAATCTGCCTTCTATTTCTCTTCAAACTTCAACTGTTTTTAATAATATGAATGTAAAAATACTGGTTTCATTGGTTCTTTTATTGGTATTGTCTGAATAACTTTGGATGTATTTATAAAAGTATTTATATATTCAACTTCCATAATGATAAGATGCATAAGCACAATCATTAAAGGATAGTTTAGTCTTTTATGTCATTTATGTTATCATAAGATAACATGGATTCTTGCAGCTTTTAGTGGATTATTTCACTTTAGGTCCATTTTGGCATAAATTAACCTATTTTAAAATTTTTTTAAAATACATTACTTTGATGATGCACAGCGCATGAAATGATGCATTTCTTCAATTTGTTATTCTCGCTGCTTCTTTAATACTTTTTGGAAATATCTACCATTGTTATAACTTCGGATTTTACCATATTGGAATTTAGTTGAAATGTAATTAAACACGGGGGCTTTATTTATAGGATATTATGTTTATGTGTACTGCATAATTTATTTACTATGAGACTACTTTTGGATTTTCTCTTTTCGTGTAAATATTGTATATAAAATTATTACTTATGTAATCAAGTACTTTCACTTTATTATTATTGCAAATTATTTTTTAATTTAATTACCTTTATTTTATCTTTATTAGTGATTTAAATTATTTAGGGAATTAAATGATATATATATTATTTTTATTCAAGATATATTTTGTCAGTTATCATTTTTTAATCAAATAGCCAAGATTTCAACTGATATATATATCATGTCAATTTCTTTTTTTAGCTTAAATTTATATAGTATTATAAATTGTTCTTATACTAATTTTTATATAATATATTTTGTCCTATTGGATATAAATAATCTTTCTTATTATGAATAGTTACAAAACAAATTTAGCGACTGGCAATTTAGGCTCTTCAAAATGTAAGATGTCTAATGCTCGGTACAAAGAAATAGATAGGGATTTCTTTGGATCGTCAAACAGTTACCTGTCATATTGTCCCTCGATTAAACTTAAATTTAAAAAGTGCTTATCTCCCAAATGCTTAACTTGCCCTCATGCAGATACACAACAAATTGATAATGACTCCAGTTCTAAAAACAATGTGCTATTTTGTAAGGCATACGTAATATACTCAATTAATTGCAACATCTGTAAGTTAGAATATATAGGTCAAATATGTAATCCTTTGCATAGAAGAATCAATCAACATAGACAGGATATTTTAAAAAACAACTCTATTAATGTTGAACATATACATTTCAGGCACCATGACTTTCAAAATATAACGATCAAAATCTTAAGTATGCATAAAAATCTAAAGGATAGATTACTTTATGAATCAATTTATATTAAATCTCGTAATTCTTTAAACCCTTATGGTCTAAATTCGAAATTATTCAATCGTACTAACATTGTCTTTACTAATACTAATAATTATGAACATTATAGTAGTACATATGCAAAATTAAATCATTCTGCTATTAAAAAAACTACACGTACCACAAGAGGTAAAAATAAAAATAAGACTAATAATCTATATATTTCTAGAAATGAGATCAAACAACAAATAATTAAGTTGGAATCTGAATATAATAACTCGTATCAATGGATGGATATTAGGAAACACATTTTTTCAATAAAAAATAAACATCTAAATTTATATTATAAAGTATTTCTATCTATTGATTTAACTTCACATTTTAGTGATATTTACTTTGATTTATTGTACTATAGAATTAATTTTCTTAATGTTAAAATTTCTAAAAATACATATAAAAAAACTAATAATACTCAAATCATAATTACTTTTACCAATAATGTACTTAATAAAATTAATCTACACAACATTATTAATGATAAAAATAATAATTTCCCTATAAAATTTTTTTCTATACATAAATCCTTCAAATATAATGTTACACTTGGACGTAAGATATTTAACTACAATAAATTTTCTAAATTTTTAACCAATAATACTAATTATCCATGTTATTGTAATGATCCCTGTTATAGTAACTTCGTAAATCAAGATCATGGTCACATTATTACTGGGGATATTAATATCGTTGAAAATGATTCTTTAAGAAATTTAATGGCTAATGGTACTAAATATCGTGTTCCTTCATGTACTAATATCAAATCAATCATTAAACAGTTTAATTTAGATTTAGATCTTTTTATTTATAAAATTTCGATAGACTACAATAAGCCTCTGGAATACTTCACTGAATGGAAACTTAATGTTTTAGATAAATTAAATATTGAACTTTATAGGAATATCGATACCTTCAACTTAAATTTTAAACAATTAAATGATGAAATAAAAAACTTACAAAATAAATTTATCATAACATATGTCGATAAATCTCCTAACAACTATGCTTTCATTTGTAAACATTATTACTCTACATTATTAAATCAAGCTATAAATTCTAGTTCAAATTTCATTAAAACAGATATTGATACTATTATTAAAAGTAGACATATAGCTCAATATTATAAATTACTAAAATTAAAAAATCATAATTATAACTATCCTTACATTGTGGTTATTCCAAAATTCCATAAAATTCCTATAAAGTTTCGTACTATAACAATTGGCTGTAATACTTATAACAATAATGCAGGCAAAGAATTATTAACAATACTTACAAAAATGCTAGATATTGCAAAAACTAATAATAAATTCTATAGTATAAAAAATAGTTTACATCTTGTAAATAATATCAAAAATTTACAAAACATTAAGTACATCAGAACGTATGACTTTAATGATTTATTTAATACAATTGATATTGCAGATATGTTCAGGATCATAAATTTATTATTCAAGGAATATAGGAATTCTCTAAACATACATATATCTTTATCTTACTTCAAATCTTTAACCAAATTTATTCTTTATCATAATTATATATTATTTAATAATACAATATTCAAACAAATAGTCGGTCTTCCACAAGGTGGGATTGTATCATCCATCTGTGCTGATCTCTACTTACATTATTATGAACGTAATACTTCTATTGTTAATTGTTTTATATACAGGTATCTAGATGATATAATAATTTTATATTCTAAAAAGTCATCTAACTATTCGCTACCAATCAAATACCACAAAAATTTAAAATACAGTTATAATGATATGCATAATAATGCCATTAACTTTCTTGATCTTAATATTACGCTTTCTGATAATAAAATTCTATTTGATATTTATGATAAACGTAATGACTTTCCTTTTAAAGTAAACCTCTTTACTCATTATAATTCTTGCCTACATAAATCTGTCTATGTCAATATATTACTTAATTTTGCCCATAGAATTAAAAATATTTATTCACATAATTTTAAAATGCATAATTTAAAAACTGTACAAGAAACTGCTATAAGATATGGTTATCCTTTACATTTGGTTAAAAAAATATTATCTGTATAAACATTTATTTAGTATTAACTGTCTATTTTCTCTTCAACCAATATTACCATATGATGTTATTGATAAAAACTCCTATAGTCTTTAATATATAATAAGTTATTACATGATCTTAAAAATAATTAACACATTGCGTAAAAAAATGTTTAAAAAAATTATAAAAAATAAAAATAATACAAAAAAATAAAAAATACAAAAAATAAAAAATATGAATAATAGGATGGTTGGGTGGGTTAGATGTTAGATTGCGGAGGAGGGCGGTGTTGTCTGGATAATACGCAATGGTTAATTATTATATATTTAATAAAAAAAAATAATAACAATAATAAAAAAAATTAAAAAAAATAAAAAAAATAAATAAATAAAACGTTACACATAGTATTAAAGTTTACGTTTACCTAAAAACTAATATGCATAACTTAAAAATGATCAAGTTATTGAGATAAGCTATGGTTGTCTATTGTATTTGTCTTACAGAAATTATTTGTAAAATATTAGAATAGAAATTATTCTTGGAAATTCTTAGCTAATAAATAATTTATTATTTTCCTATAATAGAGGGCAGCACCATAAGCATATAATTTAATTAATATATTAATCCTTTAGATGGCAGCACTAAAATAATTTTCCGCTAGAAGTTGTAGTAATATATTCTAGTTAATTAATTAATATAGTAATATTAATAATTGATTAAAAATAAAAATATAATATTTCTAATAGTAGCATCTACTTTTTTCTAAATATATTATGAATTATATAGTATAATATATGTTTAACTAATTTTTATAATTAT
Source organism: Maratus speculifer (assembly GCA_964019185.1). NCBI lineage: Eukaryota > Metazoa > Arthropoda > Arachnida > Araneae > Salticidae > Maratus > Maratus speculifer. The sequence goes on along the minus strand of OZ025294.1, from coordinate 158,164,620 downwards.
TGTTACAACTTTATTTTATTATCTATGTGATTTATACTATGACCATAACCGTGACTGTTAGTAAGTCACATGTAGTTTGTATCTGATTGCACTACAAATCTTGCTAGGATATGGGTAATGGTAAATATCTTAGTATATATATATTTTTTTTTTTTTAAATGGAATAATGTATTATTGTTATTTTGTCATATTGATTTTATTTTCTTCTATGTGTATCTTTCTACTAATTTGTCATCTGAATAGCTTCCAGCCAGTCGGGTGTATTGTGAGTCGAATTCTTAGCTTTCAGCACGACTCATAACAGAAACTGGTTGGATGTTTTTGCTTTTTTGTTAAACTATACACCCCTGATGAAGTAGTTTAATGAAAAAGCCTTCTACTGCCTTTTTATCCATTTATCTTTCATTTTTTTGGTAATCTGCCTTCTATTTCACTTCAAACTTCAACTGTTTTCAATAAGATGATTGTAAAAATACTGGTTTCATTGGTTTATTCTATGGTAATATATGAATTACTCTGGTTATATAATGTCCATTTATCCACATATTTCTTAGTAATTTGGTAATCTGCCTTCTATTTCTCTTCAAACTTCAACTGTTTTTAATAATATGAATGTAAAAATACTGGTTTCATTGGTTCTTTTATTGGTATTGTCTGAATAAATTTGGATGTATTTATAAAAGTATTTATATATTAGTATATATATACTTTTTAAGAAATATTATATTATTGTTATTTTGTCATATTGTTTTTATTTTCTTCAATGAATATCTTTTTACTAATTTGTAATAGTAAATAACTTCCAACCAGTCGGGTGCATTGTGGGACGAATTACTTAGCTTTCAGCACGTCCCACAACAGAAATTGGTTGGTTGCTTTTGCTTTTTCATTAAATAATGCACCCCTGACGAGTAGTTTAATGAAAAAGACTTATAATGTCCATTTATCCATTTATTTTTTATTATTTTAGTAATCTGCCTTCTATTTCACTTCAAACTTCAACTGTTTTCAATAAGATGATTGTAAAAATACTGGTTTCATTGGTTTATTGAATGGTATTGTCTGAATTACTTTGGTTGTATTTATAAAAGTATATATATATATATATATATATATGTATATATATATATATATATATATATATATATATATATATATATATATATATATATATATATATATATATATATATATATATATATATATATATATAACCATTAGATAATACTACAAATTAACATCAATTACTGTAAAAATTTGTTAATGCCAAACCATATCACACAGAGGAGCTGTCAGAATTAGAAATAAAATTGAAAATGTGGTATTTAGCTCGTTATCAAGGGTAATACTAAATAGCCACATTCATTGCGATTAATTTCTGAATGGAAATCAGGATAGACCTAAAAATAATTTCCACATTGCCCGATTAATCGCAAATGAGAACTCATTTCAAAGAAAAATATCAAGAAAAATAACAAGAACACAATAGAATCATCAACATAGTAATTGCAATAGAAAAACCATTTCAATGAAAAAAATATTAGAAAAACAATTAAACTGTAATTGAATATTTATAAAGATAACTTACAATTATCAATCGTAACCTTAATTTCCATTGAGAACAGGAAAAAGAAAATAATAATATAATTGAAGTAACATTAATTAAATTAATTTGAAAAATCATGTCAAATGGAAATAACTAGACAAATTAAATTATATTATAGGTTAGCTTACAAATATCAATTTCGACCATATGATAGCAATACAATTTTGCATTCAGTCACATTAGACAGTTAATGTGCAAGTTAAGTAGTAAAATAGTTTTTATTAATAATAGATATTTAAATAACTAATATCAAAAATAATTAATTGCAAAATATAAGTAGACAAATAATTTTTTAACATAATAATAATAGTTAAACTATTTAATACTAATTACATGTTTTAAATTATAATTATAGAATTAATTGAATCGATTGATATCGATAAATTTGTCATATATATATCGGTTTTAACTGGTAACAATATTACTGAATAATATACGGTTTAGACACCGTTTAGCCGCTAACTCACCCACCCACACTCTGTATATCATAATTATTACTTCCTAGATAGAGGGCATATATTTGTCATATATATATCGGTTTTAACTGGTAACAATATTACTGAATAATATACGGTTTAGACACCGTTTAGCCGCTAACTCACACACCCACACTCTGTATATCATAATTATTACTTCCTTTACACTATAGTTGTTCGAAAATAATAATATGACCATTTCGTTTGGCATTGCTTTTGAAAATTTTCCGCAGACAGCGTAGAAGAAATTATCATTATAAATATTTTTAGGTATTAACTAAAATTTATTTATTAATTAAAGGTTTTCGTTGGAAATTTAAATTGCATTTAATTTTTATAATTACGCAGAACAAATTAATCATCGAATTAAAAATATATGTTTAATTGAATAATAATAATTAAATAATAATTGTTTAAGTGTTAAATTAAAGACAAAAATTAAATAGTTAAAATTTTAATAATTGCCTGGATTATTTAATGATGTTTAAATTTATGTTTGTTATATTAAGATAAAATAATTAATTGTACATTAGACTTGATTTAATAACTATTATTACACTTTATTCTATAACTTATATAACTTAAATCTATACAGGAATAAAGCATATAAATTGACAATAAAGTTAACATAAGTTTATATTTTTATAATTTATATTATTAGTTATTTATTACTAAAATTTTATTATTATGAATTTAATCGAATTTGAGTGACGCGTTTTAAAAGAAATTTTTTATATAATTTTGCGGGTGTTTTGTAACTGGGTCTTTTATTCTATAGAATTCAAATAAAATTAAATAAGCAATATATGTATATTTTATCTATATATATTTTCTTTTTTCTAACTACCAACTTTAACGCAATGGAAACCAGCTGATTTGCTTTGTAAGTAACACGAATAACATTGAAATTTTCATATGAGTCGGTATTTGTCCGCACTTTCCCTGCAACACATATCTGGAATGAAATAAATGCACAATTTCTTAACATCTTAATACCCTGCTCCCCTATAAATCAAGTAAATAATGAAATACAACGGCTATTTCTTAAAAATTATTTGGCTTATTCTATAAAATAGTTACAATGAATATAGAATACCAACACAGATATATTTATAACTATTTAGCATATATGAACAGGACATATTTCAGCACGGAAGTAACGTCTATGTATCAAATTTCCGTAATTAGTTTTGGAAAATCTACTGAATTTATGAATGTGCATTAAAGGAAATTTATTACTTTCATAACACCAAAGATATTTACTTTTAACTAGCCAACCTTGCGACCAGTTTGGTCTCCCTTGAATGTATACTAAGCAATAAATTATATTGCTTTTATTCATGATTTATTTTAATTGCTCATTTTTTTGGGTCGAATTAGAAGATCCTGCTAAAGAAATAGACACAGATGCCATATGCGCACCACACTGGCGTGATTGCAACAAAATGGCAATTATATGTGCCTCATTTGGTAACCCGGCTATTGTTATTTATTTATTAATAAACTGTTTGTTTGCTTTTATTTTCTTTTTTAAAATGATATAAATTGTTTTATTCTATAATTATTAACTAAACTTTTTTCTTTGAATTATTATTTCCCTTTTAAAATAATAGAAATTTGTTTAAAAATATGTATCTAACTGGTATTTGAAAAATGAATTTTTGCCAAATTGGTGTCAGAAAAATAACGCGCCAATGTGTTGCATATAACATCTGTGCTGATGAATCAAGAACTAAGTATTTTTATGCTAGCCCGGCGCTAATAATAAATCGCCAAATATTGTACCCGTAGCATTTTTTTCGTATTTCATTAATTATTTAAAATATAATAATGTAATCCTTTCCCTCATTTCATTTATAATACATAACTTAAATTTGAAACTGAAAAGTTTAAAATTCATGACTTTTATTTATTTTTTTAAGTAAAAAAACCCGAGAAAAATAAATAAAAATAATGATATTTTGAAGCTCTAAAATTGCAGCGAAGGAACAAAACATAAATAAATTCAGTTTACTACAGCGTAAATCTTACCAAAGGATTCTTGCATAGTAACCGTAACCGATAAGATGTGTATCATTTGGATGTTGCCTTTAAAAAATTAACAAATAATCGTGATTTTTGTGCCACATACATTAGCGTAATATGTATATAGATATTTAAAATATAATAATATATTTTTTTCATTCATTTCATTTATAACACGTAACTTTAATTTGAAACTGAAAAGTTTAAAATTCATGACTTTTATTTATTTGTTTATTTATTTATTTTAAATAAAAAGAACAGAAAAAAAATATAAAAATAAAAATAATGATATTTTGAAGCTCCATAGTTGCAGCGAAGGAACAAAACATAAATAAGTCCAATTTATCACAGTGTAAATCTTACCAAAGGACTTTAGCACAGTAACCCATAAGGATATTGCCATAAAACAATTAACAAATAATCGTGATTTTTGTGCCACATACGTTAGCATAATATATATATAGATTTGCTCCATTAGGTTTAAAAAAATTGCGTAATAATTTTCTTAAAAGAACTGTATCATTTCACGCTCTTTATTTTTTTTTAACATTTCATGTAAAATTAATGTAAATTAAAATACCCATTTCTCAAAGAAAAATAAATCTTTTAAAAATAAAACTTGAGTGATTTCAGTTCCATGACATATCCTTATTGAATTATTGTTATCAATTGTAGTTTTAATGCTTTTACTTACCCATCATACGTAGTATAGGGTAAGTCTTGCAATCGTTTTGAAAATCGAAAATTTTTTTTGACGGATTTACACGTTTCGGACACTGGAGATTACGAAAAACATATTTTTAGAAAAAAAAATTTGCCGTCCGTCCGTCTGTGTGTCTGTCTGTCTGTAACCGCTCTATCTCCCGAACAAATTGAGATAGAGATTTGAAATTTTGTATGTGCTTAGTATGTAAGAATGGGACGAAGCCTATTTAATATCAGTAACCTCGATTATCCGGAACTATTTCTTTCGGACTCTCGAAAAATTCGTTCTGATGAAAGGTATATAAAAATTTTCGAATTCTTTTATTTTAAGGAATGGACGTAAAAGGCAATAAAATAACACAAATTATGCATAAAAAACGAAGTCAATCGGATAATTAGTTGTTCAGATATTTCTAATTCTATTTTCCACATTCTTTGATTTTTCATGACCCTGTATTTCATTCGAATTTCAATTCAAAGATATCTTTTAATTGGAAATGAGATACTTAATTCGATGCAAGAAACCGTTAGTGAATATGATTATTATTTTTGGAGTTATAAGGATGTTTCTATTACGCAATTCAGTGCTACTTGAATAGTTTGGCGTTTCATACAATTTATCGAAATTGGGTCATCAGAAATTCATTAATAGAGCATGATTATGTGTTAAAAATACTTAAATATACGTTTATATTTTGTTTTGGAATTGTAATGCATTTTATAAATTGTTTACATGTGTTATGTTCTCATATATTGTGCTATGCATATCCATGATGAGTAAGTATTACGGTGGCCTCCAACGACTAGTTTTTTTTTCTATCTGTTTTACATAAATTTTTTTAAACTGTTTTGTGGATTATACTCTCAAATGCACATCAATAGAAACAAAATTGATAAACACACACACACACACACAAAAAAAAAAAAAAAAAAAAAAAAAAAAAAAATTCTGACATAAATTGCAGATTGAAGTTAATAGATGAAAATTTCTGACATTAATTATAGATTATAGCATAGTTGTATGCTATCCAATACACTTTTGGAAAATGGAATATGAATCTTCAAAGAATTTTCAATATTAGGTTGTTTTATTTTTATTTCATTTGAAACCTCTTGCTTATAAATATTGATTAAGATTTTATGTTGTAACCTTTCAATACATGGTGTACCTTTAAAGTGTAGATTCATGGTCGCCAGTCGCCACTTTGCGACTAAATTTCTTAACTTGGCGACTAATTTTCGGCGTCTAAGTCCCATCCTTTGGAGAATGTTGCGTTTTTTCCCGCAATCATTTGATGAAAATTGCGTTTCTCCGTAACTCTCCGACGTGAAGCCTGCGTTTTTTTTCGCGATTCTCTGACGAAAATCGCGTAGTTTTTAGCGATCCTCTAATCAAAATCGCGCGAAAGTCGCATTTTTGGCGATTATTTAACGAATTTTCGCGATTTTTTGATAAAATTAGTTTTTTTTTTTTTTTCCTGTGATCTTTTATCAAAATTCCCTTTGTTTCTTAATTTTTCTTAGAAATTAAATCCTGGTGGTGACTGCGTTTAAAAGCCACTGGCTCCTTAAAAATTTGCCCCTATAAGTACCTAGTAAGCTATATTGTAAAATAATAATAATAATAATAATAATTTTTTTTTAAAATCTCCGAAAATATGCTATAATAATGAACGAAAATATACAATGGCATCTTCCACGTTACCCAAGATTCCAAAAAGCATTCTTTTATCTTTAGAAATCTTATAAAAAATTTACCTTCTATATTTAAACAATAATTCATAAAAATAAATTTTTATTAGATGCCCGTTATTTCCGAAAACTATTCCGTTGCAGCTTTCATGAATACTATGCATTCGTGGATTTTTTCTACTTGGAAAATAACTTTTTAGGATGCTATTCATTCTCAAGTAAAGATTATTAGCTACATAACTGAATCTATACATGCAAGTATAACAAAATAATGTTAAAACTTTTATCATTTTACTGCAAATAAGATTGCCGTCAGTGTTTGATTAATAATTAAATTTACAACGTCATACTTTAGCAAATTGTTTATTCACCTTTACTACAAATAATCTTCCAAAACTGGACTTTTTGAAAGATGTGCTACTTTTGTTGGAATACCACTTAATTTTTTTAAGCAAATATAATGTGGAATGTCAAGCTTTTTCAGTTAAAAAAAAAAAAAAAAAAAGAAAAAAAATTACTCAGCAGACAATAACTTTCTTGGAAGAAAAATCGATGTGTGTTTATTCTTTTAGTAATGGTAGAACAATATTCTTTTTATTAGTGCCGGGAATTCTCTGTGATGTTGTTCATTTAATGAAGTTTGTTAATCTTCTAATGGGACATTAAGAAATAAACCCTCACCTCTGATAAAAATCAAATGCTGAATTAAGATTAGAAACGGCTTTTTCTATTGAATACTAATGAGTTCATTTAATAGAGTTTTAAAATGTTTTCGGCGAAGCTCATCGGAAATAAATATTCGAAAAAATAAATAAATAAATAAATAAATAAATATTCGGGCATTATAGCTAATGCCACTTATTAGAATGTCATTATTTCAAGATGAATTATTCGACTAAGCGGGTTTGATCATTCAGATTTATACTGATAAAAATTAAATATTGTACTAAGATTAATAACTTTTTTTTATTGAAATGAATTTGTTTAACGAGGTTGTAAATATTTCGTTGTAGTTCATCTTAAAGAAATTTTGAGACATTACCAAACACAGTCGATGTTAATTTAAAGTATAATTTTTTCTTACAATTAAAACGTATAGTACTTGCAACTCTTATTACTATTATGTTTCATTAAATAAGTACAACCGAAGAGTACTGACAATTATTTTTTTCCAACTTTAATATAAGACAAAACATACTTATTGACAACTCGAAGAATTTTAGACAAAATTTGGGAGTTGAAAAGAGAGGATCAACTTATTCACAAGTTAAAAAAAAAGGAAAAATCGGAGATGATCGACGAATGAGTAAATTTTTTAAGTAATCATATATGGGTGTAGGTTGGAAAGATAAATAAAAGCGGATAATGGTCATTTTTCTGTGACTGACAAAAAAAGCTCAACAATATTTTCCCTGTTATTGATTTGCACCCATTTTATCTTGGGATAGAATTTTCTTCAATATTGGAGCATTTCTCTCAGCATTTTAATCCCTATTTTAAAAAGAGCTCATCTTGAGAGGGCTTCTAGATATCACTTCTAAAAGTCTTACAATACAAAGAAGTCTATATTTTAGCAGTATAAGAAGTTGTTTACCCTTGTAAGTAATGTTTGAATATATTTTTGAAACATTTTTTTTCTTTTTAAGTAAACATTAAATCGATGAAAATAGGTTTCAAAATCGTTTAAGCTTATTCGATTTTGCATTAGTTTTATAGCATTGATTTTTTTTTTTTTTTTTTTTTTTTTTTTTTTTTTTTTACTTAAAGTATTATTAGAAACGTGTGAAAAAATTACTAATTTTATGAAAATTTATTATTACTTGGTTTAATTTTATTATTGTTATTTTTTTTTTAAATCCTCGATTGCATATCATTTTTCAACATACTACAAGAAATGTGATACAACGAAAGTTCCCTTTTTTTAATTTCAAAAGTTTGCTTAAGAATTATGGGGGTCAACTTACAAGTATATACTAATTAGTTTCTTGTAACATAAATATGAAAACTAGAATGCTTATAATCTATTTCTTAGAAATATTAATTAGAATTTTTATTATTGTTATTATTATTAGCATGAATATAATAACAATATCCATTACGTTTTGAAGCATGTAAAAAGCATGTCTCACATAGATTGGATGACTTACCTCAAGAAAAACTAGTATACAATTTATATGCGTGTTTTGTTAATTCCTTGTTGTCTATAATCCGGTTCATATGAATATCTATCTCTTGAGAAGAGGGTGGGGAGGGAGAGGATTTTAGAATATTAAGGGGCTTGAATTCCTCTCGCTTACCATCTGTTATTGACGTCTTGTAGCATGTTGATGGATGAGATAGATAGCAGATGATTAAATTCCCCAGTATCTTAATACAGGCATTAATGGACGAAGATTGTATAGCAATGTACTTAAAGCTTAAAGTCAAATATCGATTTAGCAACGGAGATAATGCCAAATATAAATAATGAAACATTCACATTCTTGAAGATAAAATATTCTATCTGAAATCTATATATGCCTTGGGTAAAATTTTGGATGGGAAGATTATACAGATATAACATCTAGATCTATGATAAAAAAGATGCCATTTGACTTCGTTTCAAATAATAATGGAAGTGTGTTATTATTTTGTTGAATGTATTATTTCAGTGATTTATTTGATTAAAAATTAAATTAAGGAATTATCGAAGTAAAATGCAATGTATAATGTTTTATTACACATTTCAGTAAATTTTCTGTGTAATATGCAAAAAGGGATGAATTCCTAAAATCGAAAAGAGACTTTGAAATAATAATGATTAAATTAGACGTCGAATCTAACAATAAGGAAAACAAGATTTTACATTTACTCGTGTTGTTCTTTTAGGTTCCGTATTCTTTATAAAATTGCTTTTGGGTTTAAGAACAACACAAATAAAATAATTATTATTATTATTTTTATTATAATATCGGAATATGATTTTTTTAAATTTTTATTATCGTTGAAATGTTGACATTGTTTGCTACAGCTGTTGGTTATATTTGGAATTAAAAAGAAAATGAAAGACAGCGAGAAAAAGATGTGTACAATAAAGTTATGCAAAATTTTAATTGATTTAAATAGCTTATTTTAAATATTTTTCAAATCGCTTTTGTGGTTTCTTTTTTCTTAAAACCTGAAAATAAATCATTAAAATACATTTTCATCGTTTTCTTTTAAACTTTTAATTCTCAGATTGAAATCGTCTATGTACCTTAATTAGCAACTTTTCTTTCATTATAATTATTTTAAAAAAATCAAGAAAAAATTATTTAGATGTTTTTTATACAAAACATAAAAAAATACGAGCTATAATTAAACGGCATTATTCGAGTAAGAAAATCTGGGTAATTAGTGGTAAAAAATAATCAGCCAATCAAGTATTTAGGAAAGAAGAATAATGTTTAACCTATTAGTTACCTAAACTTTCTAGGGAATTCTCGATGGAAGATTAGTTAATTCTTTATCTCTTTTATGGAAAACTTCCACTTTAACACTTCAATCAAACTAACGGTAATTGAGTAAAAGAAATGAAAACTCCGTTGTTTTAATTGCATTCGTGTAAAATTTTCTGCATAATGCGATTAGGCAAAGTATCCTCTATTTTCTTAAAAGTTCGTTTTAGATGTATATTTTTTATAGTTGCAAAAATATTTTAAATGTTGTTCTATTTATTTCCTTAAAACTGAACTGTGCATTTAAATTTTTATATATAGTTCTTGAATCATTTAAGTTATATTCATAAAAGCATTCGTTTATGCTCTAACAAATAAAACAAAATTTCTTCCTTTTTTTTTTTTTTTTTTTTTTTTTTTTTTTAATAACCAAAACAGAAAATAATACCAAATTATGATGCTTTAAATGTTACGAATTTTCTGCGTTTCTCAGCTCTAAAAGGCTCCACCAGTGGCCGGGAGGTTCTGACCTCTCAACTGGTAGACGGCAGGTGCTGGGTTCGAACCCAATCGCTGCCGTCGTCCTAACCGTTCGGAGTTTCGTGGTTTTCTTCGAACCTTGCGTAAATACGAGTTAGGTTCCTTTAGAAAGACCCCCACGAAGGGTACTCTTCCTTCCCCCCTGGGCCTATATCCCTCGAGTAGATAATCGGCCGACACAAAAAAACCAAACCAAACTCAGCTTTAAAAACATCTATGTCCAATTTTCTTTATAAAATAAAAAAGTTAATTCCATGGTAAAAAAACATTATACGAACATATACAAAATCAAAACCAAAATTAAGATTTTTTTTTTTTTAAGGGTATATTTGAAAAAATGTTTTTCCACCATCATTAGCTCAAAATTTTCTGATACAATTTCAGACTCATTTTCAAAAGTAGAAACATGAAATTAGCTGAGGGGATTTTTGAATAGGTGTATGAGGTGCCGTGGGATGTCATTTTGTGCTCAATTCATTAGAATTTGATTTATGGACAATTACTTTCTCAGTATGACCCTTTTTTTCGTTCCCAGATCTCCCGCTTCGGAAAAATTGGTCCAAAAAGCTAACTTTGATTGCATTTTTTGCAATATTTTCTCGATTTATCAAAAAATTGACACCTCAATTGACAAATTGTACCTTATGTACTTTCTAAATAAGACAATTTGCCAGTTTTATGCATTTGAGAGCCAAAACAAATTAAAAATAAATCGGAAAATAGCAATTTGAATCGAAATACTCCCTTAACTAAAAAAAAGTGCTAAAAAATATATAATTATGTGTTTAAAATCATAAAAACCTTCGTAGATGTTAAAATAATGCTACAAAGTCGACACTTGAGTCCTTTCAACATATTTACACAATCATCATCAAAAAAAGGAAAAAAAAATCTTTAACGCATAAATATTTTGAATGATCGTTTGTTTATTAGCTGGAGACGAGTCAATTTATAAGAAGGGGGTAGGGATAATTTTAAATAATTATATTTCAAATTCAACAGATACATTTAGTAGATAATGCCAGATTCGGAATTTATTTTAGAAGAACACATCCTTAGAGGTATTCTGATTATGGAGGTGTAGTAATGCGAAGTATTGATTATGATTTTTGCATTTCTGAAGTCAGTAATGATATCTTGTTTCTGATTGAGCTGTTGAGGTATTATTCTTTATATTTGTAATATAAACTTTAAGTCTGTTTTTAAATTTTCAAGTTGTCATTCCTTTGTAAGTGAGTTTTATAACTAAGCTATTAGTATTAAATACAGTGGAACTTCTCTTTAAAGAAGTGCTTATTTAACGAAGTTTTCTACATAAAGATGTATTTTTATTTTTGCTGAACCTTGTTTTTGGCCATTATTAAAATGTAAATTAAACACCATGTCCATATTACGAACAATAAATTCTATATAACGAAGATTATTCTAGTTTCATGCTTGTGCAATATTTAAACGAAGAGGTTGGTGTTGGGATGATTGCATAAATTTATTTTTGCTGATTGCGCGAAAATGAAATTACATTTATTTATTTAATTAATCATTTCCACTCTTCTTGGTGTTAAACAGAACAAATTTTTTCACTCAAAGAAAAATATCTATCGCCGCTCTCTCACACAGACGCTGCTGGTGCAGATAGTAAGAGGGGGGGGGGGGGGACTTTCAATATTATAAGAAGGATATTCCAGTTTATATGAAAATGCTACACATAATTTGTTCAAATACTTACAAAAGTACGAAAGTTTTAATGAGAATTGTATTTTTGTAAGAAACTTATACAAAGTAATACTGCAAACCTTTTTAAAGACCTTTTCGGTACTGGGAGGAAAAGCACGCGATGCTTCAATTTTTATCGCTGTTTATTATGTGGGTTTTTTTTTTAGAAGCGTCCTTAATTATGTAAATACGTAGCACCTATAGTCATCGTTCAGTCCGTCCGACTGTCTTCACATAACAGAGCAAAAACTACCCAATCGAATCATTTGATATTTAAAATACATAATTGTTGCATAATTTTGTCGAATTGTTTCAAATTTTATGAAAATTGGATGCATAGTTTAATTACAGGGACAATCAAAAGTATTGCATTACATTACGGCCAAAGGGAAAAAATAGTTTAAAGTCCATTTTAACGGTGTTGCACTCTTTCGAACATAATAAAATTGATATGCATCTATGAAGTATTATATACATTCTGTACAATCTGTGATACGAAGAATGTTTGTTATTAATTTATTGGGCTAAACACAAGTATTCGATTACATAATTGTATAAAATGAGCCATTGTTTGGGGTGCGTTTTAATAATGTTAAACTGTTTCACATTTATGAAATTGATGTGCGTTAATGAGGTTTACTACAAGTTACTTCCTGTACACTAGTAAGAAGATAGTATTTACAGGTATAGCAAAAGATTTCGGATACTATACTGTATATGAAGTACTCTATATTTTCAAAACTTCGTTATAGTACGTACGCACCTCATTTCCTACGTTTGACGTGCAATTTTCAACTTGTTTTTTTCTTTAAATGTTTGTTCAAATTCAAACTGGAAAATGTATATGTGCATGTCATGAGTTCCTAGATTCGTGATCTTAACTAACGGAATATGCAAAATATACATAAAAAATGACCACTTGAAAGACATAACTAAAGTCTTACATAATCATATACAGTCGGCTCTCGTTAATTCAAACTCGTCGGGACCACAAGAAATGTTCGAATTATGGAAAATATTAAATGAAAACATGCTTAATATGGTGCTATTACAAAGGAATTAATGTTATAGTGTTTTTTAAATTTATTTCTTCTATTATCATTAGAATATGACTTAATATGAAATTAGAATGCATAAATATATAAACTAATTAAAAGATTAGAAACAAGCATAATGGAAGAAAAAATTAAACCGTCACAGATGGACAGATGGGACACTAAGAAATTGGATATAAAATGCATTGGGTTATATGTATGCTCGTTTGGAACAATTTTCATAAAAATCAAAGAAAGAAAGTTATTCAAATGATCTGAAATCCATGGAAAAAAAAAAAAAAATCGGAATTTTAGTCAGTTCGAATTAAACGAAGTCAAGAGAAAATGAGATCGAATTAATGAAAATTTTTAACGCTATTCTACCATTGTAAATTGCGGGACTTCAATGTTTAGTTCGAATTAAGCAAAGGTTCGAATTATCCGATTTCGAATTAACGAGAGTCGACTGTAGATTCAAAATATTGTCCGAAGTACTGTATACTATTAAACTAGATCTGAATATTTTTAAAAAGTTCCTAATAGTAGGAACGCAACTCATATATCATATGCTTGGCGTGCAATTTCCAACTTATTATTCTAATAATTTTTTTCTCACATGGTTATATTGCATTAAAAATAAAGTACTGTCCTAATTAAAATATATTTTACCAATGTTTTCATATTATGTGTATTTTACATGTTATACACGTGTTTTCTTTTATACAAATTTCGTGAATTTAAGTTTATTTCTGTTCAACGAATTTTCTTCACAGTGAAGTGTTTAAGTATAATGATATGCGACTTCCTTAAATGGAAGTTTCTCTATGCTATTGAACTTGTGAGACTGTTAGTATACTATAATGCTACTAATTGTTAAACTATTAGTAGTGTTATAGTTAATATTAGTATAATATAGTATCATATTTAATAATATTATATTTATTTATTTTAATTAAAAAGACGCATTTCTAGAAAATAATTATTTAGCTAATGTCTACATTATTTAAGATTAATAAATTTCATTGATACAGTGAAATAAAGGATTATTTATTGTGTTATGTTGATATGCAGTCTGAAACAATTATTTTTCATACTAAGAATCCTCCATAATTGCGAATTCTATCTACTGTTACTGAGTGATAATGTCAATATTCATACCCAATACCTCACATTGATAAATTGATCTATGATGAGATTTATTTACATTTTTATCCAGAAATCGGTAATAGCATCTTTAAATATCCGTTTCACGTGAAAACATTGTCAACTCAAATTTCACTACAGCTCATTAAAGTAATTTCATTTGCGATATTTTGAATTGCCAAAAGCTTAACGGATCGCAACAAACATTCAAAATCTTTGATATGAATAATTTATTTCCATTAATTTTCGAAGATGTCGTTATTTGCAATTTGAGAAACGAATATTTAAATAAGTAGCAATTCTATTCCATACCTTGAGCAAAAAATTTTAAATTGTAACAGAAAAAAAAATACATTTTTATAACGTTTACTTTTTCCTTTAAGAAATATTTCGAAAATTTAAAATGATTTCAGAAAAAAAGAAAGCTTTAAAAAGCAATTTAAAATGAATTTCTATTTTTAGTTATTATTCGGATTGAATTCCCAACGGATATATATATATATATATATATATATATAGTTTTTTTTTTTTTTTTTTTTTTTTTTTTTGTCGTACTCCTATTCACAATTGTGTAAATATTTGAAGTTTGAGTAAAATGTATATTATTCAGAGTAGATAATCGTAAATAAATAAGAAAAGTTATAGTAATAAAAAATACGCTTTTTGCAACAAACCCCCAAATTTAATTAAGCTTTGAGGCAAAATTTTAAGTAAGAGAAAAATATTGCTTCGAGAGAATGTCGTATTTCCTTAAATAATTGTTTTTTATTGAAATGGAATGCGTAAACGGAAAAAATGAGTGTTTTGTGCACATTTGTTATTCTTTCTAATATAAATGGACAATTTATTTTTGAAAATTTTTAGAATGAATTTCTTAACTTGTTATTATGAAAGAAATGCGAAATTCAATCGAAGAAATATTCTTTCCCGTTAAAAATATTTACTTTTTTGGATCATGATTTAAATAAATTTAGTATTTGTAGCAAAAATGTAATTTTAAGTTTGATTTAAGATCTTTGAAATGTTTACAGAGTTTAACTGTGTTTTCTTTTTCATTTAACTATCAATGAAAAAAATATATATATATTTAAATTATAGCTATTCAGAATTACTATTATGTGTAAAAATATTTAAACCATTAATAGTTGCATCTTTATAGATAAATTTCATCAAAAAATTATCTTTAAAATATTAGTGTTAGTTAAAAATTACGAAGTGTACGAATATTTAATAGTTCAATTATGCAACCACTGTAAAAAAAAATGCAGTTGTTTTTTAATTTATAAAAATATTACTATAAACACGAAAGAAAAGATACAATAACTTCTTCCAAGGTAACCAAAATTTCGAGAAGAGTTCTTTTATCCTTAAAAACTTCACAAAGTAATTTATCGTTGAAATTTAAAGAATTTATAAAAATAAACTTTATTAGCAAATTGTAATTTTTATAAAACGTTTCCGAGAAGGTTTTACGGTTCATTAATCAGTTCTCTCTACCCGAAAACCGGTTTTTCAGATGCTGAGATCTCAAAGAAATCTTTTCATGTTCAACAAACATATTCGACTGAAAAACATACCAACAGCACTGAAATTAACATCAACATCAATATTTGAATAAATGCATGTAAAATTTTAGTTATGCAGCTGAAAACGAAAAGTTAAGATCTGATAGCATCCTAAAAACCGATTTTCCGGCTAAAAAAACTGATTAATACATTGTAAAAGCTACTCGAAAAAGCTTCCGAAAATTACGGGCAGCTAATAAAAATTTTATTTTATAGATTCTTCTTTAAATTTTGAAAAAAAAAAAAAAATCTTTTGCTGGGGTTTCTCAGACGACCGATTTTTTCGACGCTTTGGCTTTCGAGCGAAAAATAAACATCTGCGCTGCCTCATTCACACGGACGTGACCTTTCCGTCAAAATAAGCAGTCGATATTGTCTCTAGGCATAATAGAAATCTTTTGATTCGATGTATATTAGATGGATATTTTGAAGGAAATAAAATATTCTGTAATTTTTTATCAATTATTCAAGAAAATTGAAAAAATATATATACACAGACGGTACTGGATGCATCCTGTGAGAAGTGATAGATTATTTACCGGATCCAAAATTAAATTACAGGAAATACTCTTTAATACATCTGATGTTAAATGAAAAATACAGATGACTGCGAATATTATTAAATGATTATAATTGTTGTTCAACTTTCATTTAGATAATATTTCTTATTATTATTAAATAAATTTTAAAAAAAACTAAATTGATTTAAAAAATGTTGCTACAGTACATGGTAGCAAAACAAGCATCTTAGTTCTATAAATGAAATGTAGGACCGAAAAATTTTCAAAGTGTGAAATTTTCGTTACATTAATCAAGAAGCATATGCCATCGTCCCATGAGCAAAAGGTAGATTCTTTTTCTCCTTTTAGGGCTGTACATCCATATAAAAGTTAGTCACTTTTTTTTTTTTTGTAATTTTGGACCCTCTCCCCTCTTACGATATTATATACTATCATTCCCCGAACACCCTCTCCCTCAGTAATGGTATCTTCAATAATGTGTAAAAATTTCTTTGATTTTTTGGATTGTTTTTCTTTTGTTTGGAATGATGGTTACATTTATTTTTTGCATAATTTACTGATTTAGATGTAGAGAAAGCTATAAAATGTCACTTTATATATGAAATAACTGCATATCAAACAACACTTAAAAGAAATAGTTAATATTTAAAAGTGTTTTAAAATAGCTTTAAAGCTTTTTGTTACATACCTTCAACAGTAATAGTGTCTTTTTATAATTGTTCTCGGACAAGGTGAGGCAGGCAGAACTTCGAAAGGCGGACAAAACAAAACAGACGGAGAAGTTTTTCTTTAACTTATAAACACAAGTATCGTTTAAAACATAACATCGTGTACAGTTTGTCGAAGAGCGAATCAATATATACATACACATATGACAGCATAATAGTAATGCTAAACGTTGGGGTATTCCATATTTTGCAATTATATAAATTTATAATCCTTTAATTATTTTAATAACTTTGCATTTGCATAAAAATGGACAACAGTTTAATAAAAGATAAAATACTATTTTGTTGTGAAGACCAAGTTACAAATAAAAAAAGAATTATTTTTTCTTATTGGGTCAAAAATGATAACGATATCAAAAGACAAACCAAAACCTATTAGCCCTGTTTCTGTTGTTCTGTTCTGTTAGCACTGCTTCTGTGCTAGATTAAAGCGCATTTTAATCTAGCGAAAAAGTTTCACATTTTTTATTATTTTTCATTTTTAAAATACATTTAAAATTTAATAAATATAATTGTTATTAATGTAGTATAAAGTTCATCAAGGCTGATAAACATACAATATTAAAAACTAAAAAGAAATTTTTTCCCATGGTATTTACGAAAACTAGTTGGATGTGCCAATCCCAAAACTTTCTTCTATCTCATACATGCATTTTAATATTTAAAAAAAAAGTTACTCATTTTAATGCTTTAATAATTTTAATTCAATACCCTACCAACTTTGATTTTCATCTTAAATTTCTGCTTCAATCAATTAATCGGAGTAAAAACGAATTTCCGTCTCTGCGCGAGCCGATGAACAATAGAATGATAGGCAGATTTTTTTTTTCAAATTCAGGGAGGACCTACTTGCCTTACCAAAAAATAATCATATACAAAATGTTTAGTTCAGTTCTAGAACTAACTTCATACACAATATTGAAAATGGCATAAAATTCGGTATTGCAGCGCCCCCTTCCGGCGGATTTTTTCAGATTCAGAGCGATCCAACTAGCCATAGCCATACGCTTACACAAAAAATTTCTTTTAATTCGATGCATAACTTCATGTACTTTTGGTCGGTGCAATATTGAAAATGGCACAAAAATCGCGATTGCAGCGCCCCCTTCCGACGGATTTTTTTTTCAAATTCAGGGAGGACCAACTAGCCATAGTCATACAGTTACACAAAAAATTTGGTTCAATTCGATACATAACTTCATATACTTTTGGTCGGTACAATATTGAAAATGGCACATAAATCTCGATTGCAGCGCCCCCTTCCGGCAGATTATTTTCAAATTCAGGGAGGACTAACTAGCCATAGCCATACACATACACAAAAAATTTGGTTCAATTCGATGCATAACTTCATATACTTTTGGTCGGTACAATATTTAAAATGGCTCAAAAATTGCGATTGCAGCGCCCCCTTCCGGCGGATATTTTTCAAATTCAGGGAGGACCAACTAGCCTTAGTCATACACATACACAAAAAATTTGGGTCAATTCGATGCATAACTCCATATACTTTTGGTCGGTACAATATTGAAAATGTCACAAACATCGCAATTGCAGCGTCCCCTTCCGGCGGAATATTTCAAAACTGAAGGAGGACCTGCTTGCCACAGCCAAAAACACTCACAAAAAATTTGGTTCAATTCTATGCATAACTTCATACACTTTTTGATGGTAGAATGGCGACATACAGACAGACACACGGACAGACAGACATTTTGTAAAAACAGGTTTTTTGAAATCTGACCTCTAAAACGTGTAAATCCGTCGAAAACCGGAAGTTGAAAAAAATTTCGATT
The DNA here is from genome assembly GCA_964019185.1 of Maratus speculifer. NCBI lineage: Eukaryota > Metazoa > Arthropoda > Arachnida > Araneae > Salticidae > Maratus > Maratus speculifer. The sequence goes on along the minus strand of OZ025294.1, from coordinate 158,145,660 downwards.
ACAATACTTTCTTCTATTGAAGATAGAAGAAAGTAGAAAGAAAAACGTTCAAAAATTATATATTGACAATTTTGAAAAGTGAAATATTTCCAAATTTGTCGCCATATGTAAATAGCCTTTTAACATTTTACTAGATTATATTAACTTAGTTGCCACTCAAAATTTAGCAAAAAAAAAAAAAACTATGATAATAATCTATATATATATATATATTACGTTATCGTATGAGACACAAAAATCGTGATTATTCGTTAATTGCTTAATGGCAACGTCCAAATTAAACCCATCTTATTGGTTACTGTGCAAAAGTCCTTTGTTAAGACTTAGGCTGTGGTAAATTAGATTTGTATATGTTTTGTTCCTTCGCTGCAATTATGAAGCTTCAAAATATCATTATTTTTATTTTTTCTGTTCTTTTTTACTTAAAAAAATAAATAAAAGTCATGAATTTTAAAGTTTTCAGTTTCAAATTAAAGTTATATATTGTAAATGAAATGAGTGGAATTATTATATTATATAATATACGATATATTATTATATAATATAATACAATATATAAATAATTAATGAAATACGAAAAAATGCCACGGGTACAATATTTGTCGATTTATTATCTGCGCCAGGCTAGCATAAAAATACTGAGCTCTTGATTTATCAGCACAGATGTCATATATGCAGCACATTGCGCGTTATTTTTCTGACGCCAATTTGACGAAAATTTCGTTTTCAAATACCAGCTACATACATATTTTTAACTAATTTCTATTATTTTAAAAAGGAAATAATAATAAATAAAGTTTAGATAATAATGATAGAGTAAAACAATTTGTATCAATAAAAAAAAGAAAATAAAAGTAAACAAGCAGTTTATTAATAAATAAATAACAATAGCCGGGTTACCGTCTGAGGCGCATATAATTGCTACTTTGTTGCAATCGCGCCTGTGCATATGATATCTGTATCTATTTCTCAGGGCGGAATCTTCTAATTTGACAAAAAAATTGAGCAATTTAAAATAAATTATGTATAAAAGCAATATGATTTAATGCTTAATATACATTTAAGGGAGACCAAACTGGTCGCCAAGAGCGGATAGTAAAAAAAGAAAGAAGGGGAAAAAAAGAAAAGGAAAAATCTATTTTTACCAAACTTAAATGTATTTGCTTCAAAAATATAAATGAAGCTTCTTAAAACTGGTACTTTCACAAAATTGTGTTCCATGAAAACATACTAATCATAAATTATTCTAATGTTGTTAGATTTAAAAATTTGTAATTTAAAAAGCAAACAAATTCCTCAGAAAGAAAAAAAAAATAGAAGAAGAATTTAAAAAAGTTATTATTGAAAAAATGCTTGTTTCGAATTAATATAAATAGGTTTCATATCGTTACAAAGTGTTACTTTTTACAAACATAAAATAAATCCCCCCAAAATATAATAAATTTCACAAAAATACTTTTTGTTTTTCTCAAAATGCTTCCTTTCCCCCCAAAACTTGCATCGATTCTTGACTACGCTATCACAACAAAAGCTCGTGAATCTCGGAAAGAAAATAAAAAATCAGCGTTAAAAACAACTCTCGTCTGAACAAGATCTAATAAACAGAAGCCACCAGACACAAGCAGCTGGCCAACGGCTTGGGGGAAACGCGTGGCTTCGACGTGAGTCTTTGCGTATGTTTGAACGCAATAGTACCGCGTCGCCCGTCTGACAAGAAGAGGAGATAGTAATGCTCTCAATAGCGGGCGCCGTTTTGTCTGTTTTTGGAAATCGTCCGTGTGACATTACCCTAAAATTAAAGGAACGCTTTTCGGAATATTAAGTGACTTGGAAGCGGTTATTGAGTATTTTCGTCTGTAATTACAGAAAATTATCGTTAATCTAAAGGGCTGTTTTCTGTTAGTATTTACAGGGCTGCCACAGGCGACTATTTTTGTATTTTGTTCACACCAATATTTTTCTAATATAAATTTTGAATTATACTTTTTCTTGCAAATGTTGTCAAAGTACATATTAAGTATTAATGTTTTGAGAAAGTGGGGCCAATTAGAATTAATTTTGGCAAAAAACAGTCGCCTCTGGCAGTCCTCTACCTAAATCCACCAGAAACGTTCTATTAATAAGATTAACTGACAAATAATATTAATGTTTAGTTTTTTCCCCTGTAAAATTGACGGATGAACTACTGAGAGATTTTTTCTTATAAATATATAACGATAAAAAAAAATACACCTACAGGGTGTTTCGCTGCCAGATTGACAAACTTTGAGGGGTGATAGTAGACATGAAGACAAACATTATTAAATGGGAAACCATGGGGCGCAAACGTCTTCCGTAGGAGCTAGGGGCCATTAAAGTTTAAGGTCCAAAACTTTAAACGATTATAAAAAACGAAAAAAAGGGTGGATTCGTTTGCGGTTTTCGCTAAAATCATTCGTTATATCACGATTTTTTTGTAAAAAATTTTTAAAGGTTACTTTCAAAAATTGTCGATAGAGGGCGTTTTAGACTTTAGAGTAACGAACAACTAATTTTTATCGTTATTTTGTGCATGGGGTTGAAATTATTTAAAAGTTTAGACTTTAACTTAAATTTTAACCCCAAATCGGAAACATTGGGATCGGATAACAAGCGAAAATTGAACTGTGAACAGAGGGGGGATTTTTAAACACTCATAAACATTATTCAAACTGATCGATTTGTTTCAGTTTGTGTGTAGGTTATTCTCTTGGTAATTATTTTATTCAAAATGACTAACAGCTCTTGAGTCTCCATTTTTTGATAGAGGGCGCTTCCGACACGTCTCCGAATTTTCAATGTCATTACTTCTGTATGTTTTACTACCAGACCAAGGTACTTCCAGGAAAAGTCAGGGATGCAAAGACGACTCGGGATCATATTTTAATGTAACGTTGAAAATGCCTTTTTAACGAGTTAGGATTAAAAGAAGCAGAGAAAAAAGCAACTTGATAATTCTACAACACGTACTGTCGGAACTTCTGGTAAAAGCACATGTTCCTCTGTCGTTGCGCCACTCTATAGCACGATGCGGCTCCTCCACATTTTACCAATGATGTTCGCAGACACCCCAACGTAACATATGGACAGCGGTAGATAGGTATTGGTGGCCCGGTTTGTTGGCCTGCCAGGTCGTCACACCTACTTCATTATATCAATTACTTTTTGTTATCTACCTTTATTTTATTAATGTGTAATTGTTCTGTATTTTTTTTAAATAAACATTGCTAAGTGGGGCTAGTTGAGCTCAAACCAATTAGTAGGCTCCCCCAACTGGCTCAATCTGAATCTGAATCTGTATGGACTTCTTCTGCTGGGATCAAATGAAAAGTTGAATGTATGAGACTCCCGTACCGTCAGTGGAAGACCTCTCACCTCGAATTTCTGTAGCTGCCAGAAAGCTATCCGAGATGCCTGGAATCTTTCAAAGTGTGAGGCATGCATTGCTGCTGTCAAGCATGCCCGACTACTTCTGGTCGTAATTTCGGACACCTTTTGTAGTAAAACCCTTAACTAAATTGTTTTCATCCACATTAACGTGTTGCTATTTAACTACCTGTTCCTGTTGCTTTTTTCTCTGCTTCTTTTAATCACAACTCGCTAAAAAGGCATTTTCAACGTTACATTCCTATGTGATTCCGAGTCGCTTTGCATCCCTAACACTTCCTGTAAGTATGTTGGTCTGGTAGTAAAACACCCAGGAGTAATGCCATTGAAATGTCGAAGATGTGTCGGAAGCGCCCTCTATCAAAAAATGGAGACTCAAGAGCTGTTAGTCATTTTGAATAAAATAATTACCAGGGGAATAATCTACACGCAAACTGCAACAAAATCGATCAGTTTGAATAATGTTTATGAGTGTTTAAAAATCCCCCCTCTGTTCACAGTTCAATTTTCGCTAGTTATCCGATCCCAATGTTTCCGATTTTGGGGTTAAAATTTAAGTTAAAGTCTAAACTTTCAAATAATTTCAACCCCAAGTACAAAATAACGGTAAAAAGTAGATGTTCGTTACTCTAAAGTCTAAAGCGCCCTCTATCGACAATTTTTGAACGTAACCTTTAAAAAATTTTTACAAACAAATCGTGATATAAAGAATGTTTTTAGCGAAAACCGCAAACGAATCCACCCTTTTTTTCGTTTTTTATAATCGTTTAAAGTTTTGGACCTTAAATTTTAATGGCCTCTAGCTCCTACGGGAGACGTTTGCGCCCCATGGTTTCCTATTTAATAATGTGTGTCTTCATGTCTACTATCACCCCTCAAAGTTTGTCGGTCTGGTAGCGAAACACCCTGTATAAAGTTTTTCTACCTGATTCGATCCAAGGAACTGAAATAAGTATAACATAGTATAACATCGTATAAAAAAAGAGTATTGCTGTATGATAAATAAAAGTAGATACAATTTTTTAAGGTGTAAGTGATTTCTAATTCAAAAATTTTCATTTGAAAAAAGTACATTTTTCAGTTTCAAACATGACAACATCGTTGTGATTTTATTAAAAAACAATCTGCGAAAAAGATGAGTGCATTGTTTGTTACGAAACAGATGTTTAATTTTCAATTGTATGACAAATTTCTGTTCTTCAAATGATTATTTTATCTTTCTATCATGGATGCATTCTTGACAGCAGAATATTTTGAAACTCCTGAAACAAATAAACAAAATACGTATATTTTTCATGATTCAAAGTAGAATACCAGCCGAAAATTTGTTTATATAACGTTTGCTTGCTTCCACAAAAAGAGATTTCCTCTTGTATTCAAAACAGCGCCGTAACCAGAGATGGTATTCGGCTGAAAACGCTTTGCGAAACTCATTACAAAACCAGGTCAAAGTATTATTGGCATGAGTAATCAGACTGACCATTTGCATATCCAACTCTTTCTGAGATTGACGAAATATCTTCCGGGAATGTCTTGAGCAGCTGCGTCAATGATTCAGACATGTAAGAATAATATTGATCACAAAATTCCAACATATTCACATTTTAGCATATTTCCCATCATTGAATGTCAGTGAAAAAGACCGTTACAGAAATTAATATGAGCAATGAATGTTTTACGATTAAAAGCTCATTTAAAGCTAGTTTCAAAGATTTAACTGAGCAAATCAGAGAAAGAATCTTACAGATTATTAAAAAAAAAAGTTAATGATGTTTTTAACTGCGAAGAGCTTGTAGGGTAATGTTGGAATAAGGAGCTTAATTTAAGTGTCGATTTGGGTACTTTCGTAAATCTAGCAATATTTTAATTCATAGAACTTTCAACGAAACCTTTATTTAATGTACTCTTTTTTATGTGTTTTAATAGTGTGATACTGTAAAACGACATACGAAAAAATAAATAAAGTATAATACTAAGATACTATCGGATTGAATATAGCATTTTTTATTTATATATATTTTTTTTATTTTGAAATGCAATAAAACTATTTTTCCAACTCTTTTTTAACAGGAAATTCAAAGTATATACATTCTTATCACAATATTTGGAATTTGAGCTAAGCTGACAGACTTCCTTTAAAAACAATGTATCATCTTCATTTTATTTATGTATTATTTGTTTCTTTGTTTTAACTATTTGATCACATTTAAAATATTTCCAGTGTAAATACTTTGACTATGAAATTCTTTGTTTTAATTCATTAGTTTAAGATTACCGATCTTAAATTTTTCATCCGAATAATTTGTTTGAAAAGAGTTCTCTTATATATAAATTTCTGAAGGTTTCAGTTGTATCTCCTACTGATAAATATAATTTAAAGTCACACATATAATATTGCATGTGATAGGCATGACTTCATATCGGAAATTGATTTGACAAATTTTATCATTATTAGCGAAACTCCATTAATATACCAATCTCATGTTATTTTATCAGGGGCCATAAAAATTCACATAGACGTACAGATAGGTTTTCTCTATAAGTCAATAGAAAATATTTTTATTCTCAATATACAAAGATCATATAACAATTTATCTACAATAACTGTATGATATATCTTCTAAATTTCTAAAAATTAGTCTTTTCTAACTTGTGTGTATTTCTAACCATTAAAAATATTTAAAATGAGATACATATTTATTTTAGAAATCGTTTGAGCAAATATATATACACTGAGGTGACAAAAGTCATGGGATTTTCAACGGGATTTATGTCGAGCGATTGCGGTGGTGGAATCATCCGCTGGAATTGTCCAGAATGTTCTCCAAACCATTTGTGAACAGTTATAGACCGGCGACATGGATCATTGTCAGCCTGAAAAATTCCATCATTGTTTGGGTATATGAAGTCCATGAATGGTTGCAAGTGGTCTCTCAGTAACTGAACGTAATCATTTCCAATTAACGATTAATTCAGTTTGACCAGCGGACCCATTGCATTCCACATAATTATAGCCCACACCATTATGGAGACACCAGCAGCTTGCACAGTACCTTGTTCACAACTTGGAGCCGTGGATTTATGGGGCCTGCGCCACACTCTTATTCTTCAATCAGCTCTTACCAATTGAAACCGTGACTCATCTGATCAAGTCATTTTTTTCCAACCGTCTATATTCCAAACTAATGTGATCACGAGTCCAGGAGCGCCGCTGTTGGCGATGTTGTGCTGTTAGTAATGGCACTCGAGTAGGTCTTCTGCTGCTATAGCCAATTAAAGCTAAATTTCGCCTGATTCTTCTAACGGACACGCCCGTCGGATGTACAACATTAATTCCTGTGGTTATTTCACACAGTGTTGCTTGCCTGTTCACTCTGACATGTTTACGCAGACGTCACTGGTTACGGTCATTAAGTACCGGTGGTCGACCACTGCATTGTTTATGATGGGAGGTTATGCCTGAATTGAGATATTCTTGGCACACTATTAACAGTGTTGATCTCGGAATGTTGAATTCCATAACGATTTTCGAAATGGAATGTCCCATGCGTCTAGCTCCAACTAGCATATCTCGTTCGAAATCCGTTAATTCTTGTCGTGTGACCATAATCACATAATCAACTTTCTCACACGAAGCATTTGAACACAGATGAAAATCATGCTCAGGCACTGATCATTTGTACAATTTGTAGCCGACACTATTGCCACCTACATATTTGCATATTGTTATCCCGTGACTTTTGTCATCTCAGTGTATAAAAACAAATCTATACTCTTATGAAACAAATTAACCGAGTTATAACTGTTAAATGATTAAGCATTTTTCGCATTACGAGTAAAGGTTTTACATTAAGTTATTTTAATGGAAATTAATTGCCTATAATTATTTTTTATTCAGAGTAAAACGTACATTTTAATGTAAATATGTTTTTATGTACTAATATTTAACAACAAAAAAAGGAGTGTGAAATATTCTTTGTTAAAACCACAAATAAAAATATGCAAATTGTTTTTCAATTCATTTGAAAAATCAATGATGTCATTTTTTTGAAAAAAAAAGAGAAAGTTTAAAATGTGAATAACTTTTCATAATCCCAAAAACATTGGATTAAAAATAATATGTTATAATTATTGCTAAGTAGCTTCTTTTTTTGGCATTGCAGACACGAACTAGCAAAATATAACAATTGAAAAATATTCCTTTTTCCAATTGATACTGGATAAAATTTCTTGGAAATTCTATTTATTTGAACAGGAAAGAGTAACTTCATTCACTTAGCTCGGATAAAAAAAAAAGATAGCAATTAGTTAAATTAAGCAATATTTAGTTCTAAAATTATACTGTAAATAATACATTCATTTTCTGATTTTATCTTCAATCATTTAACCCCTTAACGCGCAGTGTTGCCGGGTCGGCAACACCTAAAGTTCCCCCTGTTTAGAGACACAAAAACTCCGTGAATATTTCAAAAACTACTCTAATGGCTACTTTAAACCTTTCTTATGAGTTCTAGATGGCAGCACCACAGAGATCAAACTCTACTGTTTTTAAATAATAGGTAAAATGTTTTACTGTAATACGCGCTTCACAGCAATGCTCTTCTCACTGCGCTTATCAATGCTTTATCAATGCTTTGGGAGGTTACCACTTCGGCAACAGCTCTATAATTAAAATGGTTAGTGCAATCTTTACAAAACAATACCCGTGTACTCCTCTAGGCCTAAATAGATTGCCTAATTATTTTTTTCTTTAAATTCCAACTTTAAAGAGTAGTGCGCCGGAAAGGGTTAAGAACGAAACTAGGCATTGGAAGCAAAAAAAAAAAAAAAAAAAAAAAAAAAAAAAAAAAAAAAAAAAAAAAAATCAACAATGTCATTTATATGAAAAAAAGAAAAAGTGTAAAATGTAAATAATTTTTCAGAATTCTCAGAATCATTGTATTAAAGACCAAATGTAGAAAAGGGCTTAGAAGTTATTACGCACACTCTCAAAAAAAAAAAAAAAAAAAAAAAAAAAAAAAAAATCATCCTGTTACATTTACTTAAAATGATTTGAATGTTTATAATCGACTATATAAGCGCCATGGAAGAGTGATTACAGTCTTAAGATACTTTTTGGACAGTTTGAGTTCGAAACTTACGTTGTCATTTTACTTTAGGTTTTACTTTGATTTTTTATTTATTTAATAAAATTTATTTGTTGTATTGTCCCCTCCCCTCCCCAAAATAAATAGCATTCTCTTGATAAAACTTAATTTTGATATTTATAACACTTATCAGGTTTATTTCTATTATTAAAATAAAACATTCGTTAAAATGGGATTTTCCTTTCCTATTTTTATTTATTGAATAATGTTTCGTAAGTTGCTTTATCTTTCTATAACCAATGGTTCTCTCGCTATAACTAAAGTTTGGTATTCATTTATATTTATTTGATTTAAATTTAAAGTTAAAAGATTTGATAAAATTTTCATGAAAAAAATCTTTTTCCATATATGAACATTGATAAACACAAATATCTAATGAAACTTTTTTTTTTCTTTTTGAGAAAAATTGTGTATATTTTTAATTATATTTCTTTTTAACTGTTGTTTGTGGATTTTTTAATAACATACAAACAAAAAGCGGTAAATGTACACCATAATGACATGAGAAATAAATAACTGTCAAGAATGAAAATGATGGTGGTATACGTATGTGTTTTTTGGGAAGAAAATAATTTAATATTCTAACTATATTTACCAAACTCGTCGGAAAACTATGTAATTAAATCTTTTCATAAAACATATGTGCTGATATTTATTTTTAAATGAAACAAGTCAGAAATTGTACATCAAACGTGGCAAATGAGATGAATTTGTACTAAAACTAGTTTTATAAATACTGAGATATTCGTGCAATAGCTGTTGCTCTCCTATATATATATATATATATATATATATATATATATATATATATATATATACAAAATTTATTACGATTACATATATTAAATTCAGTAATGCGGAAATAATATGACTCCATCTAAAATCGGATATAGTCTTCATGGCAATCTAGAATCATTATCTATAATGGCATATCATTGAATTAATTACGTAGTATCAGATTTAATAGAATGAGGAAAGTTTTTAATATCTTCTTAAGTTTCGATTCGATTTTCATAGAATTTGATATGACTAGACAAAATTCTTCATTGATTATATATATTCGAAGTATTTTGTTGTGTAGTTTTTTGCTGTTATATGCAGACTGACTCTAGATATGTCATATATAAACAATTAAAATGATTTTTTTAAAGCTATTATTGCAAGGTTCATTTTAAAATGCATTTTGGATATTATTGATCAGATGTATTATTTAAAACTTAAATACAAAAGTTCAAAAACACGTTTTCCTGTACTTTTTCAAACAAAAGTATTTAAAACGCAAATGCATTAAAATCCGCTTTGGAATAATCGCCTATGACGTTTAACATTCAAAATAATTTATAAAGCTTCTTTGAAGAGCTTAAATAAAAGTATGTAACTCAAATAACTGATATATAATATAATCTTTTTTATATTTATTTTTTTTTCTATTATACAGTAAAAATGTACCACACAGATATTACATTATTTATGAATGATTTTGCAAACGTTAAAACTCAAATAAAGTTCCATACATACTCTATTTTATTAACTCGCAGTACATCATATACAGAGAGTTAGAACCTTTTATTAGAAAAGTATCATTTCACCATTTCTAGTGTTTATTTCGTATTTTCAGATTTTTTAATTACTTTTAGAGAAATTTAAATGGTATAATTATATTTTAAATGGTACGATGTGGTTTTTTAAAATATTAATTTAGAAAATTTTAAATAAGAATACGCAGGCAACTGAAAAAAAAAATTACGAACTAGTTTTAATTTTTTATAATTTAAATATATCTTTAATATTTATATTTTTATCTTTTCAGTACTGGTTAAAATTTATTTTCTTGAATTTTTTACATTTGTCATGAATGATGTTTAACCATTTTATTTACATGGATTTTAATATGCTATTTTTATGATCAATTTGTTTTACCAGTAAAATAATTGCGCGACGAAAAAAAAAAATAACAATAAAAATAAAATTATTTATCTATTAATAAAATTGAAATATTTCTTTTATGAGAATATTTCGCACAGTTTTTAAAAAATAATTTTTTTAATGGTAATATATCCGCGATACGTATTTGGATACACTATAAAAAAAACTATACAAGTGAAGAGACAGCTGTAAATTTAAACACAGCTGTAAAGTGTAATATTAGCTCCTTATAAAGAAATTACGGACATTTTCCATCCATAGATGTTTCATATATAAACCATTAAAACAAAATTTTTTAAAGTAAATATTCTAAGGTTTTTTTTCTTTTAAATACATATTCAATATTATAGTTAAGATTTATTATTTAAAACTTACATGGATAAATTCAAAAACTTTCCTTACCATGCCTTTATGAGAAAAGTATTTAAAATGCAAATGCATTGAAATCTGCATTAGAATAATCGCCTATGACGTTTAACACTCAACACAATTTATGAAACTTTCTTTGAAAAGCTTAGACAAAAATACATAAATCAAACAAATAATATGTGGCTTAGCTCTCTTTTATATTTATTTATTTTCTATTATACAATAAAAATATATCATAAAGGTATTAGATTATTTATGAAATACTTTTTAAATGTTAAAACTCAAGTAAAAATCCATATGCACTGCTTTATTAACTTGCATTATGTCAGATACAAAGAATTGAGTTGAAAAGCTTCAAAAGAAATTATTCCAAGTTTTAATTTTTTTAATTAATTGAATATCAATTGTTAAAATGAATTATTTAAAACTTAAATGCAAATGCACGCTGTACATTACTTTTTAAGCGGAAGTATTTAAAATGCAAATGCATTGAAACCGCATTAGATTAATCATAAATGACGTTTAATGTCGAAAACAATTTACAACTGCTCTTCCCGAAGCTTTTAATCTCGGCTGAATACTATCAAATATCCCAGAAACTCATTTTTTTTTTTTTATTCATCTTTAGGCAGAATAAAGAGATAGTACCAATGATTTCTCTTCGCCGGGGCACTTTCTAACTAAAAGTGACTCTGTCGTACTTGGAATTCAAGAGTTTTAGTTCTCTACCTCCAGCTACTTATCCAAGTCCTTCGAGTTCGACTTGTGTTCTTTTTGAAAGAAGAAAAAGTACAAACTAAAGAAGGAAGAATGTTGTTATAAATTCATTATTTTGTCTTGGATGAAATTAAAAAAGAAGAACTTTCCAATTCCAAACCATTTTGCGTTGAGCCTTCTTCAAGGAATCATAATGAATATCGGCTAAATTGGAAGATTTTATTATCCGCTCAATTTCAAGAAGAGCCTGTCCTCTTCATTTGTAATCTAAAGACTTTTTTGAAGGTTAATTGGGATACTGAGCGAACGCTTGAGAAAATTTTAAGTGGATCGTGGATGTTTTTTATTTTTAACCGACTTCAAGGAGGAGGTTATGATTTCGACCTGTATGTATTTGTTGTTCACGCATAACTTTCGTAAATATGAACCGATTTTGATAATTATTTTTTTGTTTGAAAGCGTATGGGGCCCATGTGGTCCCATTCAAATTTCATAAAAATCTGTTGATTAGAACTTTTTAAAAAATTAAAACATTAAAATTCAATATCTTTTCGAAGCAATCGACCAATTAGAAACGTTCATTTTTCATGTTTTTAAGTTACACTTACATAGACACACGATCTTTTCAAAGTGTGATATCCTAACGGGACAAGATTCACTTTTATTAACAGTGTACACTGTAAAAAAATTGACCCTTTTTCTGCATAATCACTCCCCCGTTTTTATAGAATATCTCTCTCTTGACCCATGAGAATTCTTCACGATAGGCTGAAGTAATCGTTTTCTATAAAAGCGGTGGATTGACGATGCAGCAAAAGGACCAAATTTTTTACAGTGTGCACTGTAAAAATTTTGATCCTTTTGTTGTATCGTCACTCCCCCGCTTTTATAGAATATCTCTCCTTTCACCCATGAGAATTCTCCATGATACATTGTTAAAAATTTGACCCATTTGCTGCAGCGTCACACCACAGGTTTTATAGAACATGTCTTTTATGACCAATGAGAATGCTTCGTGACGATGACCGTAGCAAAGTAATCGTTTTCTATAAAAGCGGCAGACTGATGATGCAGCAAAAGGCTCAAAGTTTTTGTAATGTAATTGGGACAAGCGTCTGTAAAAGAAATATTTGGGAATCAAATGCTGTCACTCTCTTATAGAGGCAGCCAGGTATAGGTAATGAGTTTCAGATTCCTCATCGAATACGCCACCGCTCATTTCCGATTACAGTGTCACTGTAAAAAATGTGACCCTTTTGCTGCATCGTCACTCCCCTGCTTTTGTAGAATATCTCTCTTTTGACCCATAAGAATGCTTCGTAATTGGGTGAAGTAATCGTTTTCTATAAAAGCAATAGAGTGATGATATAGCAAAAGTGACAAATTTTTTACTGTGTAGGATTCCTCGATATGAATATGACGACACATGTAGCACAGTATCTAATTGGTTGAAACGATTCTGGACAAAAACGAGTCACCAAGCATTTTGTTGAGCGGGCAATTTTCGTCAATCTTGTTAACTTCTCATACGAGTACAATCGAATTCTTCCAGGAAATCATCATCAAATTCCATAATAAAAAACGCCTGGCAATGGCAATGCACTGTTAAAAATTTGCAACTTTTGCTGCATCGTCACTCCATTTCTTTTATAGAATATCTTTATTTTTATCAATGAGAATCCTTCATAATGCATTTAACTAATCGTTTTCTATATAAGCGGTGAAGTGATGATACACTGTTAAAAATCTGAAGCATTTTGTTGCAACGCACTCCGTCGCTTGTATATAATGTCTCTACTGCGACCTATGAGAATGCTCCTTAATACAGTCAAGTAACCGTTTCCTATACGTGCGTAGCAAAAAAATGCAGCAGATTTTTAACAGTGTACAGCAAAAGTTTCAAATTTTTAACAGTGTAGTTGGGACAAAAGCGTCTGTAAAAGAAATATTTGGGAATCCAATGCTGCCACTCTCTTATAGAGGCAGCCAGGTATTGGTTATGAGTTTCAGATTCCTCGTCGAATCGCCACTGCTCATTTCCGATGCCATTACTGCCTGTATAGGTATTAGATTGTTGCTGTTTATCGATTGAAGCATAATGCGATTTTTGCTAAAATCTTTCCTTTTTCTGAGGGTGTGTTCAGCAATGTCACCGGTAAGTAACCGGTAAGATTGGTTAGTTACCAATGCGTTCAGTGCTGTAACCGGTAAGCAACCAACGTCGTTCAGCACAAGTGACCGATGTGACCGGTAAGTGACCGAACTAACCGGGGGAAAAATCTTGGTTAGTTAGGTCACGTGATCGGTTACATGTTATTTAGTTAAAAATAAATGGCAACTTCAAATCAACAGGCGGTAGATTCGGTTTCGTTTTCTGTTGTTCGATGTCAAAATGGAATATAGATGGCGCTACATGACATAACTAACCAGTGCGTCCAGAGAATCAGTCAATTGGTTAGCTACCGGTTACTTACCATTCCGGTAAGTTACCGGTTACATCGGTCACTTTGGTAAGTTCGCTGAACACGCCCTGAGTGAAGGGGGAGTACTTTTGACTGACTACACTAGAAAAGCATTTTACTATACCTTAATATATGAAGTCATCTTGCTGCGTGCTCATATATGGAAGTACTATGTCGCCCTCTTATGTGTAAGGACAGTTTACTTGATGGATCGTCACCTTTTGATACTAACTTTCGATGACCGTAGGATTCGATGCAGACTAAGATCTCATAAAGGCGGTAGCTTTTCGAAGTGGCAGATCTTGTCTGAAGAAGTTACCATACAAAGAAATTCTTAAGATTCACAACGATACTAACCGATATTGTAAGTGGTTTCAGAAAAAATGACAATCAAACAGTGACAAGTAAACTGAATACATCAGAACTTAGCAAAGTGCGTACATTAGTAATGCATTGCAAAGAACTATCGTGTGCCAGTACACATAATTATGTATTACAGTATGCATAACTAAAAAGTAGGAAATAAAATAAGCTTTTTAAGAAAAAAATATCAACCGACTTCAAAAAAGCGCTAAAAAGAATTAAATAATTCTTTAAAATTCTCTAATGACAAAACGTTATCCAATAAGCACACATCGGATATCAGGTACCGGCATAAAAAACGGTTAAATTTAATATGTATAATTTAATATCCACCAAACATAGATTTTAGAGATAATATTATTTTACAAGAGATGAATTGAAATATTTATGATTTATTTTATGAATATATACATATAAAAAGTAATGAATTACTTTTTGAAGTTGGTGCCAAACTATTTGATGTATATTAAGAATTGTATCTAAATTATGCCTAGTACCATAATTAAAATGGGGATAATCATTATCGATTGTGATTGTTTGGCACCAACTTCAGAAAGTAATTCATTACTTTTTATATGTATATATTCATAAAATAAATCATAAATATGTCAATTCATCTCTTGTAAAATAATATTATCTCTAAAATCTATGTTTGGTGGATATTAAATTATACATATTAAATTTAACCGTTTTTTATGCCGGTACCTGATATCCGATGTGTGCTTATTGGATAACGTTTTGTCATTAGAGAATTTTAAAGAATTATTTAATTCTTTTTAGCGCTTTTTTGAAGTCGGTTGATATTTTTTTCTTAAAAAGCTTATTTTATTATTTATTTATTTATTTTTAACTGAAAAGCATTTTATAAAAATTATGTTTCTTTTAAATTATTCTTTTATTTTATGTTAATTCTTACTACCTGATTTTAATATATTTTAAACATCTCTATATATTATAATATATTAAAAATAACAATTAAAATATATTTAACAATAAACTTATATATTTAATAATTATAAATTAATTACTTCAAAATTCTTATATGTAACTTTTTTCTGTTTTCTAATAGTATTTTAACAGATTTATTAATATTCTATATCTTTAACCTACGCTATCTTTATTTTATTTTATTCTAATAACATAATTTTTTTCCAAAATGTTTCATACATTAACTCGCGTATCACATACAAAGAATTGAGCTGAAAAGTTTCAAAAGGAATATTTCTAAGTTTTCATTTTTTTATCGATTGAATATCTATTGTTAAAATAAATTATTTAAAACTCTAATGCAAATATACTCTGTACTTTACTTTTCAAGCGGAAGTATTTAAAATGCAAATGCATTGAAACCGAATTAGAATAATTTTAAACTACGTTTAAGGTTGAAAACAATTTACAACAGCTCTTCCTGAAGCTTTTAATCGCGGCTGAATACTATCAAATATCCCAGAAACTCATTTTTTACTCACCTTTAGGCAGAATAAAGAGATAGTTCCAGTGATTTTTCTTCGACGGGACACTTTCTAACTAAAAGTGACTCTGTCGTACTCGGAATTCAAGAGCTTTAGTTCTCTACCTCCGGCTACTTATCAAAGTCTTTCGAATTCGATTTGTGTTCTTTTTGAAAGAAGAAAAAGTACAGACAGAAGAAGGAAGAAGGTTGTTATCAATTCATTATTTCGTCTTGGATGAAATTAAAAAAGAAGAACTTTCCAATTCCAAACCATTTTGCGTTGAGTCTTCTTCAAGGAATCATAATGAATATCGGCTAAATTGGAAGATTTTATTATCCGCTCACTTTCAAGAAGAGCATGTCCTCTTCATTTGTAATCTAAAGATTTCTTTTGAAGGTTAATTGGGATACTGAGCGAACGCTTGAGAAAATTTTAAGTGGATCGAGGATGTTTTTTTTATTTTTATTTATTTATTTATTTATTTATTTATTTTTAACTGAAAAGTATTTTGTAAAAATTATGTTCCTTTTAAATTATTCTTTTATTTTATATTAATTCTTACTACCTGATATTTAATATATTTTAGACATCTCTATATATTATAATATATTAAAAATAATAATTAAAATATATTTAATAATAAACTTATATATTTAATAATTATAAATTAATTATTTCAAAAATCTTATATGTAATTTTTTCTCTGTTTTTTCGTTTTAAATAATATTTTAACAGATTTATTATATTTACGCCATCTTTATTTTATTTTATTCTAATAACATAGTTTTTTTTTCCAAAATATTTCTTACATTAACTCGCAGTGTATCATATACAAAGAATTGAGCTGAAAAGTTGAAAAAGGAATTTTTCTAAGTTTTCATTTTTTTATCGATTGAATATACATTGTTAAAATAAATTATTTAAAACTCAAATGCAAATATACTCTGTACTTTACTTTTCAAGCGGAAATATTTAAAATGCAAATGTATTGAAACCGAATTAGGATAATCTTAAATAACGTTTAATGTCGAAAACAATTTACAATAGCTCTTCCTAAAGCTTTTAATCTCGGCTGAATACTATCAAATATCCCAGGAACTCATTTTTTTACTCACCTTTAGGCAGAATAAAGAGATAGTTCCAGTGATTTCTCTCCGCCGGGACACTTTCTAACTAAAAGTGACTCTGTCGTACTCGGAATTCAAGAGCTTTAGTTCTCTACCTCCGGCTACTTATCAAAGTCTTTCGAGTTCGACTTGTGTTCTTTCTGAAAGAAGAAAAAGTACAGACAGAAGAAGGAAGAAGGCTGTTATCAATTCATTATTTCGTTTTGGATGAAATTAAAAAAAGAACTTTCCAATTCCAAACCATTTTGCGTAGAACCTTCTTCTGGGGATCATAATGAATTTATTTTCCGCTCACTTTCAAGAAGAACATTTCCCTTTCATTTGTAATCTAAAGATTATTTTGAAGGTTAATGAGATACTGAGTGAACGCTTGAGTAAATTTTAAGCGGATCATGTTCTCCCCCCCCCCCCCCACTTAAAGGGAAAAGCCATTTTAGGATAAAATATATTTATTATTATTATTATTTTTAATTTTGTGTTAATTATTATTAACTAATTTTTAATATATTTTAAACATATCTTTCTAATCACATATATGGATATAATTAACATTTTATTTTACATTTATAAAAGTATCATTTCATTATTGCTAATGTTTATTTTGTATTTCCCGATTAAAAAGAAATTACATTTAGAAAATTTTAAATGATATAATTGTATTTTAAATGGTTCGATGAGATTTTAGCTCACAGGATATCATAGCCTGAGAGCTTATGTGCCCGCCCGTTCTGTATGTATATACGTTCGTTCGTTCGTACGTGCGTAACGCGATAACTCATGATAAAAGTATCCCATCCGCTTGAAATTTTGTATATAAGTATATTCTCATAAGGCGCTTCCCTGATTAGTTTCTGGAATTCATTCGATATGTATAAGAGGGGGGAACGGGGGCTCATGCCCCTCCTTTTAATTCATATAAATGGATTTTTCATGCAGATTTATCAGTTTTCGTTCAAAATTTACATAGAGGATCATTCTAATGAGGCGCCTCCGTGATTAGTATTAGATGTTCATTAGATAAGTATAAATAGGAGGATCGGGGATTCTAATGACTCTTCCTTTAATTTATATAAATGGGTTTTTCATGCAGAATTATCAGATTTCGTTCAAAACTCTAAATAGTTTTGGAAGTTTAATGGTTAAGCATAAAAGAGGGAGATAACTCCTCTTAAATTATATAAATGGATTTTTATTAAGAATTTTCTGATTTGCTCTGAATTTTGGATGTACATTTTTTATATGATAAGCATGTCTCTGATTAGATTAGGGGGTTCAATGATTAAGTATAAAAAGCGGAAATGGGGGGAGCTGTTTCCTCTACTTAATTTGTTTTTCGAAAGGAATTAATTTTTGAAAATATAAGGCTGTAATGTACATAGCCTGTGAGCTCAATGCTATCAATTATACTGGGCAATATTCTTTTTATTTAAAAACTAATTTTGGAAATTTTAAAATAAGGATATGCAGACAAATGAAATATTTTATGAAATAATTTATTTTTTTATAAGTTAAATAGTACTTTAATATTTACAATTTTATCTTTTTAGTAACGCTCAAAATTTATTATATTTTCTATCACTGATATTTTTGTCATTTTATTTACAGAGTTTTAATAGTCTGTTTCTCGGATGAATTTGTCTTATCAATAAAATAATTTCACAACGAAAAAAAATCTACATCCGTGATATGTATCTAAATACACTATTAAAAAGTTTTATAAGTGAGAAGACACCTAACTGAAATTTAAATATAGCTGTTAAGTTTTATTTAAGTCGATTATAAGAAAATTAAGGATTTGTTCCATAAGTTTAATCATATTAGCCTTTTCTGAGACAGATTTAAAGAGGTAGGTTAAGAGAATATTAAAAACAATATAAAATTTGTTATGCTTTTATTCCAATTTAAAAATTTTTATCATGTCGAAAAAACACTATAGGACAGGGAGAGTTAAAACCTCTACGCGTAAAAATATACGTGTAAAAAATGCACAAATATGAATGACTGACACTGTTACGTGCCAGACTTTGAATTTAAAGCTACATCAATACAAAAACTCAGCTTATCAGCTGTCCTAAAATGACGCACGTATTGGAGAAATAAATTTTAAAAAACGAGAAGTAATATAGATATTCGCGATTTATTGTACAGCATTTGTGAAAACAACAAATTTTTAGCCACGGGATAATATTTAAACAATGCATGTATACCTAAAATAAGATATGTATTCAAATCGGCTCCACTTTTTTGTTACAACAAATGCAATTATTTGACGATTTATTATCCATATTATAGAATTAAGTATTCATAGGGAATTTGACATTCGAAGTGCACTTGAGTGGAGATTGCTTTGGAACTTACAGCAATAATGGCTGTCGCCTCGAATGATTCTTATTTATGTACGTAAATACCTACACAAACCATACATAGAAATTTTATTTCTTTCCATTACATGTATGATTATTGAAAAAGCAATAACAATAACATCCATTGGTTACGGCCTCCGATTACTGACCACGCCACCGGACGATATTAATCGGAAATAAGTAATATAGAATAGAAAACATAAATGTTAAAAATCATAACATCAACTCATTAATTATGCGTTATGGTGTCAACTAAGGTATGAAAAAATTATGATTAAAAAAATTCCAAATAATCGTATTTTAAAAAATTTATTTTATTTTATTAAAATAGGAATTTAACAATCCCCCCACATACCACAACTCCATATTAAGATATTAAACGGCAATCAAGAATGAAATCTTTTAAGATAATTTGTCTTCATATTTCACCTGTACTTGAGGAATTTCATTTAAATTTATGTTAGAGTTATTATTTATCAAATAAGGCTGTTATCATAACGACAAATTTTAGAAATATGGTTATCTTTTGGATTGGTACAAGAAGTTTGTTAACACAAACATAGTTTTTATTTATTTATTTATTTATTTATTTATTTATTTATTTGAGGCAAGTATCTTTCTCAATTTGTTTGTACACTTTATATTTCGTTTAGTAATTTACTTACTATTTTTATTATTATACACATAAAAAAAAGCACCAGTGTACATCTAAATAGAATTTGTTGCGGCAGCAGAATATATTCAAGTTACACCTGACACATTTGAGAAGGTGTAATAAACCATGCAGTGTCAATGTAATGTCTGTCTTCAGGTGTCGGGAGAAAACTTTGAGCCTTTGTTCTTTCATTACGGCCACTTTATTTTGAATCATTTTGCATGTTTAATAAAATGAATTGCATAGAAATTCTTATACATCTCTTATATAAAGAATTTAAAAGTTTTATTCAAGAAAAAAAAAAAACATTCAAAATACGTTCTGACATTGATTACTTATCTGTTGACTGAATATCTTCTTTATCTTTATTCTGACTTTCTAGGTTCTTATAGCTTATGATATAATCATGGATAATAATATATGGATTTATATATATAAATACATACATGCATACACACACACACACACACATATATATATATGTGTGTGTGTGTGTGAATATATAATATATATTCATAATATAATTTATATATATAAATTTATATATATATATAAATTTATCAAGTTAATTTTAACAATATCACATGAAATCGCATTTAATTGATGCATATAATGGTAATAATATCATTTATAATAAGAACATGTAAAGGCCAAATAAATTTTGGGCTCACTTTTGTTCTTAAAAAGCCATGGGAGATCTTTACTACAATGAATAAATACTTCATCTCTCTAGTTAGTGCTCTGAAGAGAAAGGATAAAAGAAAATACATACAAATAACTGCAAATGGGAATGAAAATAGTCATTCATGGGAACATAGTTTTTTCTTTTTCGATTTATTTGATTTAAGTACGGTTCGGGTTGTTTGATTTTTTAAAATTGCAAATTAAGGCAAAACTACATAATCCTACAGTGTAGAATTTTAATATTGATTGATATCAATGATTTAAAAACATAGAGTGGTTTACATCGATGATTTAAAACATAACCAAATTTAAAACGACGTATCCTGAAGATAACGGTTTTAAAATTCACTCCACTTGAAAAAATTCGACGAGTCTTTTTAAAAATCCATTAAAAAGAATTATATTTTGCAATATATTAAGTAGCACTATATTAAATAGTTTTTGGCATCGCAAATTCGACTTCTAACTTATTTACTGTGCTGTATGATGTTTTGTCATTCTTTTCTTCTTCTTTTTAAAATTATGTTGCAATAAGAGAGTATAGAAATAAAATTCATCAAATTTTCGAAAAGTATTTTATTGCATTAAAACAGTTTCTGCTTTTTTTCTGTTTAAAATAACGAATAAATCATGTTTTTCTCTTAATTAGAACAGGAGATATTATTATTGTTATTATTTTGTTTTATTTTCAAAATATATCTCGTAAACATGGTTGCCATGGAAAAAAAGAAAACACTTCTTGTGAAAATGCGTTTTTTTTACATGAAGGGTCCCCCCCCCCCAATTTCTTATATTTGAATTCGTATAAGTCAAGAACTGTTCAAGAAAAATGGTCCAAACTTGACTCATGTTTTTTTCAATTGTCTTGATTTCATTTCGACTCACCAAACTAAAATATATATATATATATATATATGCATTTGCATTTGAAAATGTGATTTTAAAAAATTGGTTATCATTTTTTAAAAAGTTTTTCCCTCAAATATCTTTAATTTCTCTTAAAATTAATATTTAAAAAAATGATGAATGAGAATAAAAGCAAATTAAAATATTAAAATTTAATATTTAATGAAAATTAAAATTTATGTATTTCAGTTTACTTAAATGAAAAAGTTTTGAAACTCGACAAACAATATTTTGAGTTATAATGATTTTAAATTTCCTACCCATTCGTAAAATAAAGATTTTAGCTAAATTTATTTAAAAACTTTTTAAAAAGTTTTCTGTTTACAAATTATACGGTTAACCATTAAAAAAAAAATTCAAAATTTGACACAATAAATAATAAAAATATTTAAATGAGCCTATGATGTTTCCCATTAAAAGTTTATAAATGAGACTTTTATATGTTATATATGTTCAGGATCAATTTAAATTTTATTTTCCAGTTGTATAATTTTTAGTTATACGCTTGCAGAAATAAGCCCGTTAGATTTATTTTAAACTTAAACCCCATTTCTAAATTTATGTCGTAAAAAAGAGATTAGGAGGAAAATAATACGACAAATATAGTATTTTCAATGGTATGGGAAAAAAGGGCTAACTGAAGACTGCTGGAAGGGAAATTTCTAACTCGCAAAATCTTTCAAAAATAACTGGTGCTTTTAAAATTCTGTAAACATTTATCAAAACTTTAGTTTTTGCAAGAAACATTATTTCATCTGAAATGTATAAATATTTATATTTCTGTTCGTGTGCCAGATTTTTATGATGAAGATTTCTTATGCGCCACCTCGGGTACGCTTATCGCAAATTCGCCATCCTGTTCTAAGCAGTCATGATTTAGGAAATAGAGCCCATTTGTCTTTTTTATCCGATTTCAGTTTTGCTGAAAATTTGTTTTATTGTTTTCATGAATTTTTTACTTTTTATATTGTAAATATAAATTTCTATTTTAAAAACATACTAAATTGCGCAATGGGCATTTATTCGTTCTCACAAAATGGACATATGTTTATTTACAGCGAGCGCCAGTTGCATTTAGAAAACTTTTATACGTCAAATAAAATTATAATAGTTGGCATATATCTTATATGTAGTTCCACACAGGAAAGTTATAATTACAGTTTTGCATCTAAAAACATAATAGTTATTAAACGATCATTAAAATATATGTAAAATGCTAAAAACTGAAAGATAAAATTTCGTCAAGTTGTGCTAAGCATGTGCAATCAAGGCCGGTTGCTTTCATATCAACCAGTGTAGCCAAAAAAAAAAAGGTTTTGTTATAGAAACTACCACTATGTATACTACCGAGGATTAATGTGACATTAAAAATGGAAACGATACGGGCGAAACAGTAAAACTAGCAAAAGAGTGAGATTGCTCACAAGTGTTGCAGTGATTTTTTTAAAAAAAGAATAAGAGGAAATCGGACCTCATGAAAATAACATGTAAATCTAAAAGTCATTTAAACAAAAAATATATAAGGATGTGAATTTCAAAACTCGCTTTACCCAAAAAATTAAATTTTGAAAAATCGAAAAAAAAAAAAAAAAAAAAAAAAACCCTGATTGCATTTGTTGGTTTTTATTGTAAATCAAGATTTCACAATGTCAGCAGTACATGATAAAAATAGTATTTTTTCCCCCTCAATTTGTAGTCTTTTTTAGATGCAGGCTTAGGAATAGAATAGACTGATAGAGAAAACTTCTTTTTAGCACTTTCCAACAAAGTTGAAAAGTGCTTAAGCTTTCGGTTTGTCTGGCCGTTTGTCCGCACTCTAACTCTCGTAAATATAATCGGGTTGCCATGAAATTTTTGGACGTTATTTAGGTTTACCCTAGCACGAACCCTATTGAAAATGAAGTTTCTACCGTGATTAATTTATTTACAGGGACAGTCAAAAGTTTTCCATTACATTACGGCCTATGGGGGAAAAATCGTTGCAAATAAATTTTAACGTTTATAACACTTTCCAAAATTTTCAAAAATTTTTGTGCATTGCTTGAAAAGTGCTTATGCATTCGGTTTGTCTGTTCATTTGTCCCTCTGTCAGTCTATCCGTCTGTCCGTCTGTCCGCGCCCTAACTCCTGTAAATATACTCGAAATGTCCTGAATTTTTTGTATGTTATTGACGTTTACCCTAGCACGAACCCTATTGAAAACGAAGTTTCTACCATAATTAGTTTATTTACAGGGAGAGTCAAAAATTTTCCATTACATTATGATCTACGGGGAAAAATTGTTTCAAAAGCATTTTAAAGATGTTACACCCTGTCAAACATATTAAAATTTATATGCATTTAAGAGGTGCACTAAAATATACATTCTATAAAATATGCGGTGAAAATAGCTATTAAATATTTATAGCTATTATTCATTTACAGAGCCACACAAAAGAATTCCATTGGATAATGGTAAAGGGGGGAATAGTGTGCGACATTTTTTTTAAAATATATTAAATTGTTTCATGTATAACAAAATTTATATATGTCACTTAATACAAACTATACGATACTGTCTTGCATAATATTAAGTACAGTGCATTTACTGGGACGCACAAAAGATTTCAAATAGTATATTCCTTCCGACGGACTGTATATGTTACCGATGATAGCTGATGAATAGATGTAATATATTTTAATTATGATATACGCATTTAAGTTTCACTAAATCTTTGTACATTATAAGGGTGTGTATAAATGTTATAGTTGATATACAGGGCTACCCAAAAGAACTCGCCAACGTATGAGTGTAATGAGTGTAAATTACTTAAACGTGGGTCTTAAATAAGGTATAAATTTTTACGCAGAACTACATTCAATTTACAAAAAAAAAAAAAAAAAAAAAAAAAAAAAAAAAAATGTTTGCAGAATATAGATAAAATGATGTACAGGGCCACGCAAAGAATTGAGTACATGGACACCTATGAATGATAATTTATAACAATATGATTTCATTTGTTTTAAGTGTGTTTTAGTTTAAAATGAATTTTAGCTTCTTACTGACGTGTAATAAAGGTACAAGGTAAACTACAGGGCTGAACAAAAGTTTTCAAATATGTTTCCCATTTATTAGTACAAGTTGCTCAAAACGAAATTTTAAGCTTTTTTCTTCCTAAACTAAATTTTCCCATTATATAATATGTATATCAACTGACAGATCAAATACAGGACTGTTCAAAAGTATTGGAATACATATTTGGTTATATACCCTTATTTCCTTAATTAAAGAAGTTTTGTTAAAGATTTCATGAAGTGTTGGAAAGTGCTTCATAATCTATGCTTAACGCATGATTTTTCTTACTTGTTTTTTTAGATTTCGGATAAGGAAAATTTTGAAACTCACGTTCTCCTATAAACAATGTTCAACTATATTTAAAATGTCAGGGCTCTTTAAGCATATGTTTTAATAATCAGTATGAACAGAAAGTAAATTTTAAATGACAAAAGAGCTGAAATTTTTTTCTTGCAAACTATAAAGACGTCAATAGTGTATAGAACTTATCAAGAAGTTTAAAGAAGTGTCAAGACTTTTAGTAAATTTTTGTCATTTCTTAACGATCTTTCAAAATTAAACATAAGTAAACCAATCATAAAAGGAATAAAATGAAATAAAAACTGTGCAACAAAGTTTTAAAAATGTCTGTTAAACTAACATAAAAAAAAAAGTTTGTTACAAAAAAAAAAAAAAAAAAAAAAAAAAAAAAAAAATATTTTGCAATTTTCTGGGCTTATGTTATAATATTTCGTTACCATAAACTTAATATTTATTTTAAGATCCCAGCCATGGTTAGTTTCATGAAGAGAATATCTTTCCTTTCCTTATTTTCTCTATTATTTACTTCTTTATTTTTCGTTTTTACCCATTTTTTCCTTAATACCATCTTAAGTACTGCTTTAAGAGGCAAAATCTTTTCACCGGATTCTTTTCCATCGTAATGAATACTTTTTATAATTTATTTTTTTTTCTGTGATCGTTTAATGTAGAAAGGCTCAATTGAACATCATAAACAGTGGCGTAATTGATAAAATTTTAAGAGTAATGTGAAAGTCCAATCCCATTTTTAAAACCGCCTTTAGTTGACAATAAAGATTGCAATGCAATAAGTTATAAAGTTTGCTTTTTTTTTTTTTTACCTTATAATGTACTTTTATTTAACTATCTATATTATTTAATCGTCACATTATTTCATTTTTATGCCCAAAAAGTTTATTTCTTTTAAAAATAGTTTAAGTAAAGCGACCGATTTAAGATAATTTTAAAAAATCGCATGTATTTCTCAACATACTATCATTTTCTCAACTTTTTATCATTTCATTTTTTTAATTTAGAGCAGATAAAGAAATACATTACATCATAAATAGTTAATTAATTTTTTTAGTAATATTTTTGTGTAGATATTTTTAGATAATGATGTAAAGATAATTTAAATGTTAGAAATTCTTCCTTTTTCTTCATACTTCACATCATTTTTGAATATTTCATTTTATTATTTATTCAGTCAATTCTGGATAAATGAAACAAGCTATTGAAACTCATATGCTTGAATGAGCTTTTTTTTATCACAATTTCGTTTACAGTTCATATGTATTATTCAGTCTAATTTTCTAACGTTTTGAGTAGTTAGTTTACAAAAGAATATTCATTTTTACCGTTCTCTCGTTTTGTTCTTTTCTTTGATTTTTTATCGTAATACCATCTTAAGTACTACTTTAAGAGGCAAGCTTTTCCTCGGATTTTTCTTGATCGTATTGGTACATTTATACTTTTTTTTTGCTATTTTTTTACGTAGAAAGAAATTGAAGTTTATCAAGATTGGTGCGTTTGATTAAGTTTTAAGAATAGTGCAAAAACCATTCAATTTAAATCTTAAAAGCGATGTTTAGATGAAAATAAACAACTCAATGTACAACGAACATAAACTTTCTTATGATTTTAGATTGCTGTAAACAGCCAATTAATTGGGTTGGATTCTGACCGAACTTTTAACTTTCATACAAATTCGGGCCCAGTCCAGAAATTTTGACGGCCGCGCAGATCTATTTTTTATTCGCTGGTATTCGCTAGATCTTTCATGTAGTTTTCTTGGGTGTCAATCTCGATTCGTTAAAAAAAAGAAAAAAAACTTATATAATAAGAGGAGGGGGTCAGTTCTTTCTGTTTTTAACGCAGCTCATAAAAAAAATAAAAAACTTCAAAAACTTTGAAAAATATATATAAAAGTATTTATATATATATATTATTATTGTTGCCAATACCCCGTTTTTAATGCACGAACAAAAAGATGAATGAAATATCATTTGAAAAATTTTTGAACAGACTTTTGTTATAATACACATTTTGCTAAAAACGTTGTTTAAAAACTCCATCTAATTAAAAAATCTTCTAAATAAAACAGATAAGTGGAAAAACTGAATGAGTTCAGACGCAACCAAAAGCACAGATTTGCATAAATGATGTCATGGCCGAATAATTATTTACCTTAAAGCTTTTTAGTTAAATGAAATATAAACAAAAGAAATATAAAGATATCTGAATAATTTGCCTCAACAGGCTAGATTATTAATTAATAACATTTAATAAAGTATAAAAAATTTCTACATCAGGTACATATAAACTTGTATGAGTTTGTTACATATAAACTTGTACGAGTACTTGAAGATTGTTCCAGAATATATCACAATCTATTGTGATATTTTGATAAAAACTTAAATGTTAGAGAGGTGTAAATTGAGGAAATTTTTTTATATCTGCTTTATTCTCTTTGATTCTTTGTTCGAGTTTTCATTTTGTTATTCACCAAGAAAAAATATGTAGGGGAAATTTGGATAATACTAGTTAGGTGGATAAAAACAGGGAACCAGGTATTAAGGCTCTATTTGCGGTGGCATCTGATGGAAACTTCTAAAATTATTTATAGGCGAGCGGCATGTTAGCTCCCAGTCGTGAACTCATTTCGCAGTAATGATGTTTTAAAGATTTCACGTGAAAATTTAAAAATTCGACGACTGCAATATTACATTACTAATTCTAAATACCTAATGATTTAGTTTAGGTAAGTATAAAGTATATTAGTGTATTATTTATTTATTATTTTAACGTTTTGTATTGGTCTCTACGAATTATTTGAACAATGCTAGAGTAACATTTCATCAAAAAGGCGTGGTCAGACAAGATTGGGATGCCGATGATCGGACATAACCGGGAAGTTTCCGGTTTTTACCAACTCATTTATTTGCGTGATTAAAATAGAATTATCTTGTTTATGCATTGCTTGACGATTTGTAAATATTTATAAACTATACAAAAATATTATTTAAATTAAGTTTTTATATAAAAGAGTCTTTTTCGTCATTTGTATTCCAAATTAAGTTGGACAACAAGGAGGGAGATGGAAGTCCAGAGAAGATCATGGAAATGAAAAATAAACTTTTGCTTCAATCTCAAAAGCCAGATCCTGATATTAAACTGCCTGAAGAAACCCCCAAGCCTTAGCCTGAGAAAGAAAATGGATCTATACAGAAGCCTTCAACGCCAACTTCGCAGACTCCAGCTTCTGTA
This sequence comes from Maratus speculifer, assembly GCA_964019185.1. Taxonomy (NCBI): domain Eukaryota; kingdom Metazoa; phylum Arthropoda; class Arachnida; order Araneae; family Salticidae; genus Maratus; species Maratus speculifer. Next base: position 158,117,481 of record OZ025294.1, on the reverse strand, counting down.
CAAGACCATGACGTCGGTTTGTGATTCCTGTACAACCTTCTACGTTTTTTCAAGGTCTGGGCAGAGATATCAAAAGTCCTTTTGCAGTCTCACCATACGATATAAAGCCTATTCAGCACAAACGTTTCCTAGGGTCACCAGGAAATCTGACAAGCAGCGAGGGAAAACAGCTATCCTCATTTCAACCCCCTGCATATTAGAACTCGAACAAGAAGAAAAAGAAAGGATGGAAAAACAAGACAAATAGAACTTAACCCTAAAGCGGAAACTTTCCATGATAAATGTAAAAAATGTAAAAAAAAAGTAAAAAAAAAAAAAAAAAACCCTTGACATTAAACAAGGAGGAAGATGAAAGTGAAGCATGGATCTTTTGCGACGGTTTATATGAACAATCTAAACCTAAGGAGAGATATACAGTGTCTTCACTGCAGAGGGTGGGCACATGAAGCATGCAGCAATGCAAATGAACAAGATCGAACTTTCATTTTTGAGTTTTGTGCCTAACAATTTCAGCTATTAAAGCCTAACTTAACTCATTGGTGTTTTGTGTAGTCTTGATATAGATTCACATTCTATAGGTTTAATATGTCAATATTCCTTTAATAAGTAGTATTATTGCAAAGTTGCAATGTGCTTTTAATTATTTTTTTCAGTTCCCGATTCTATCCAACCAAGTCGGACAAAACCGGGAAATTGCACACTTCTAAAAAAAATTTTGTTATGATCTCAACTGCTATTGTTCGCGACTGAATGAATACTTTATTTCTACGAAAGGAATCTATTGTTTTAATACAAATTTACTGTTTTGTTCACATAGTGCACAATAATAAAAAGAAAAGCATTAGGGTCCCGGTTTTATCCGACTTTCTCCTACTCAACATCCAGTTATTACGCTTCAATTAACAGAAAATCCATAGAAATCCTGGGTAAATACAATCAAGTGTGTAACGATGCTCTATGGCAGAATATCCTCAATATATGATTAAATATCTGTAAACAACTTCTGAAAACTTGAGCAAAATCATGTATCAAAGTTTATGAAACGAAGTGACGTATTTGTATAAATAAACAACAATTAGCTATTAAAATATTCTCTGATGAAGGTCTCGGTAAATACAGTCCAAAAGTATGAAGGAATTTTAAAAAAGATGTATATATATATATAACTTGTAACATATCTTTTTTTTTTTTTAGTTGCCTTTTAAGTGAAACAATAAGTTTTTAAAAGTTCATATTGTTTATTTTATGATTGAACCAAGGTCCGATATTGAGTTTTGTCTTATGATTTTATTTACTTTTAAATATTGTAACAAAGTTTCATTCTTGAAATGGAATTTTCAAAATACCCTTTTCAAAATTATTCAAAAAAATCATAAGAAAAAAGATTAGTAAATTGAATTGCCCTTTTCAAAAATTTTCTATGAAAATATTTTTTCGTTCAATAGTGTGAAATAGAGTTAATTGAGTAGATTCAACAAATTCAATAAATCTCATTTTTAAGCAAATATACTTTTTTATTCGACAGTTTAAAAATTGAAATAAGTTATTTAGAATAGAATATATGTTTTTTTTATGTCAGTAATCGTAAATATTCGCCCTTTAATAGAGAAATTCATGATAAGAATAAATTGATATAGTTGAACTTGCATGTTATAAATAATATATGTTTGGATGATGGAATGAAATGGAATTCGATTACGATTTCTAAAATTACTTATTATAATTAAATACAGTAGGAATTATATTCGATTTCTTTTTTGCAACATTTATAAATTAATCGGAAGATGAAACTAAAATGATAAACTATGAATTTCTAGTAAAATCTACTGTGACTTTGCAATGAAAATCCCATTTTTTTTTAAAACATGAATAGAAGAATCACCGTATTTATCCTAATGTAAGACACGTTTTTTTCTCCAAAACTTAATCCTTTAATTGGGTGAGTTTTGCTATCGATTATGATTTATAATGCTGTATAACCAGATACGTGTATGTGTAAATTACAAAGTTTAGTTATTTCTCAATTTTCTCCTATTTCGAATACTTATATGCGATGATTGGAATACGATGAATTAGTCGAAGACGATTAATAATTTCGAATAATGCAGCAGTTTATAGAATATGATCAATTGAAGGATAGATGATGATTACTGATGGGAATGCAATGTTGTAATGGATGAAACACAATGAATGAGCTGAAGACGATTGTTATCTTCGAATAAGCAAGCAATGAATGAATTACCATCAGTTGAAGGAAGGTTGCAGATTTTACAATTGATGGAAATGTGATTTTATGATGGATGGAACACAATCGATGTCCTGAAGAGGATTGTTATCTTAAAATAATCCAACAATGAATGAAGTACGATCAATTGATAGAAGGATGAAGACTTTGCAATTGATTGAAATGCGATGTTGTAATGGATAGAACACAATGGATGGATTGAAGACGATGGATATCTTCGATTATTCTAGCAATGGATGGAATACGATCAGTTAAAGGATCGATAGAAATTTTGCGACTGATTGGATTGAGATGTTGTAATGGATGGAGCCCAATGGACAAGCTGAAGACAGTGGATATCTTATGTTATACTGCAAAGGCTATCTTGTATATCTTATAAAATTATACCTTTTTAATTATATTTTATATACATCTTATATTTACATTTAATACATCTTTTTAATTGTATCTAGCATAAGACGATGGATCAAATGAAGATGATGCTGTATTCGAATAGTCCAACAGTGAAATCATATCTAGAAAGATCATCTCTTTTGCTGCTGACGAAATGATATCGGCCAATTAGAAGCCCGTATTTTTGCGAACGTTTCCCTGTTTACTTCAAAGTGAGGCTAACGAAAAAGACAGGCTACCGCGGTGCATCCCAAGTATCTTTTTTTACAGACCGCTAGAATGACGTAGTGCTCTATTCGTGCACCCGCATTGGCGTATTCGAGCATCACGTGACTCCAGCGGTCTGTAAAAAAAAATACCTGGAATGCACCGCCGTAACCTGTCTTTCTCGTTAACCTCGCTTCAAACAGTGAAAAGTTTGCAAAAATGCAGGCTTCTGATTGGTCAATCTCGTTTCGCTAAACAGTGAAAAAAAATATGGATCATAGCCACTGTTGCAGAGATGCGAGTTCTTTCTAAAGTGCGAAATCTTAACTGGATAAATTCTTGTGTACACCAAAATGGAAAATCTGCATCGATGTTTATCCACATCAAAAATAGGTGTCAAAAAGCTGAAAATCCACATTTAAAGTACCCTTATATGTCAGAGTACGAGTGCCTGTGTATCAGGGTCCTTTCTATGCCGGATGCACAAATAACTTAAGGTGCATTGGTATGTGTATCGATACTGTCTTGAGATTCAGGCTCAGTTATCGAGTTAAATATAGGAATGTTTTCAGTTTTTTTCTGACGGAATTCCTCGATATAAAAGTGGTAATATGCGGGGATATTTGGTAGGTTAAGACGCGTCTACAGAAAAGAAAATGGCGAAATATTTTTATGAGCTTGCCATTAAAGTGAAGCTAATTAACTTCTTGCACTTGTATAATAGTACTCATTTAGGCGACTATCGTTAAGTTTTGGAATAGAAAATTTCCACATTTTGTGTAGTTTTGAAAACCGTGTCTGTCAAATCACAGTCTGAACATACACTGTTAAATATCTGAAATTTTAACTACATCGTCACTCCACCATTTTTATAAAAAACGATTATTTCACTGTATTATGGAGCATTCTCATTGGCCAAAATAGATATATTTTATAAAAACTATTTAGTGACGATGCAGCAAAAGTTCCAAATTTTAACAGTATAGAATGTTGCCACTCTTAAATGGAGACAGCCAAGTGCCTGTTATCAGATTCGAAAACAATATACAAGCACCAGAGCTCATTTCCGATGTCGCTGGGTAAATTGCACCAGTAATTGTGGTACGATACCGCATAAAGGGTGCCTCCGTGGCCGAGTGGTCAAAGCACCACGCCGCTAATCGCCTTCGAGCGTAGGAGGTTGGAGGATCGAAACCCACTGGCTCCATTGCACGCACTCTTTGTGTGGAGCTCCCGGTTGTATAACTCTTGAGTTGTAAAACATTTCCTTATGCTATCTCGTCCCTGTAATATTGACGATGATTGATAAGTAGGCTTCATGTCGAGCACACAAATCAGATGTATGTCGTTCAATAAACCGCATAAAAGAAGTCCTGAAGATGATACCCTCAGTTAATTTTGAAATGAGTTCCCCTGAATGCAATAGTTATTAAAAAACTTGAGATATTAAACAAAAACATAATTTTCAGAACAAATTAAAAAAAAAAAAAAAAAAAAAAATATTTCCTACACTATTTAAGCCCGAGAAGGGACAGATATTAAGATAATTGATTTAGTTATTTCGACATTTAATATTAAATTTTGGTAAAAAATAAGTTAAACAAAGTGAACATTAAAAAGTAAAAATGAAATTCAAACAATGTGATACTTAACCACCCTAAATCTTAGACTCCGTTCAAATGAAATCGAAATAAATCTATGACTTTTTTTCCAAACTCAACTTGCAAATATTTGTATTGCAGATTTTGTATGTGTTTACGGTAGGTGTAAACAAAATGAATAGACAATCTAAAAAGCAGATGTTCAGAAAAAGTCTGAGATTTATTTCAATTTCATTTGAACGGCATCTAAGATTTAGGATGGTTAAGTATCATATTGTTTGAATTTCACTATTATTTTTTAATGTTCACTTGGTTTACTTATTTTTTAAATTTAATATTAAATGTCGAAATAACAAAATCAATTATCTTTATATCTGTGCCTTCTCGGGCTTAAATAGTGTAGGAAATAAATTTTTTTTTTTTTTTTAATTTGTTCTGCAAATTATGCTTTTGTTTATACTTTTATATTTCGTCCGAATATGATAAGGTAAGCTGGGATAACAGGACCCACGACGTAACTGGGTCATAAGTTATTTTATAAAACACCGTTGATGATTTTTAAATTATAGCTTTTGTCAATATTGCATCTCTATTTCTTAAAACAACGTGTGTCAACACAATCAAAAATCTGACTTTGCTGTGATAGGTTATCGAAAATTCAGGCTTCTTTTGTAGAAACAATGTGGATTTGTACGAATTAAATATTTCCAACTGAGTGAAAAATTGCCCAAGAGTACCCATCGTTCTATGGAGTTCCTTTGATTACTTTATCTATGTTACCATCATGCTTGTTTAACTGTTGTAATATTCTTAATTTTGTTCCAATACGATAGTCTGTTTCAAAATAAAGTTATTAGTGATTAAATTTAATGTCTTTGTCACTTGTATATGTAACAATAATTATTGTTCAGATAATTATGAACTGTTTCATATTTTGTCCCACTATGCTAATGTGCTTCAAAATAACATTACTTATCCATTTAATGATTTCGCTTGATTCGTTTATGACTTACTATCATGCTTGTTTGAAAACAATTATAAATTAGTCTGGTTTATTTGTATTTTGTTTCAAGATGCTGCTTTGTTTCAAAATAATTCTATTGAAAACCAATTTAGTGACTTTTTTAATTCGTTTATTGATTTAATTCTCATGAGTTTTTAACAAAAGAATGAACCTTTTTTTTTTCAATACTTTTTATTTTGTCCTGGTGTCTTTGTATCAAAATTCTGCTACTAGTATTCAATTTTTAACTTATTTGTTAATTCAATTGTAACGATTATTTGGAGAAAATTTGCAAATCTTTTATCAGATATTTTTAAGTTTTGTTCTTTCCTTTTTCCTTTCAAAATTCTGCTAATAGAAATAAACTTTTAATGTAGTTCTTGATTCATTTATCAATTCCACTCTCGTTAACTGTTTAAAGAAATCTTTATAATAATTTTCAGCCTAATAAAAAAATGTTTATGACTTCAGTTTAGTTGCATCCCGTAATTCTATTGGTCTGCCATTTTTCTAACTCTCGTATAATCAGATTGTCTTGTAATTTTTATAAATTATTGTTGTTCATTGTATAATGTTCACTACTGAAAAAGAAGTGCTTAGCAATTCATCATATAGGGACATACAAAATAATTTCGTTACATTATTGACTGGAAGGGGAAAAAATGCGGTACATTTTAATAAAGTTTGATACTTCAGACATAAAGAAATTGATACTCAACACTCATGTGTTCTACATTGTGATTTCTAGGGAGTATAAAATGTGTAGCATTTATAGTTCGGTTACAGGGCACTCACAAAAATTTCCATTACAATACGATACATGGGAAGATATTTTATGGCGCATTTTAATAAACTTCCAAACATAATGAAACTGGTCTTTGAAAGATGGTGAAACTGATATGGATCACTGAAGCATGCTACATCATATTTTCTATAGATTATATGGATATATCGTAAAATTTATCGTTCATTTACAGAGATATGCAAAAAATTAGGTCACAAGACTTACTATGATTGATAATTGCTGAAAATACCTTTTCCGCTGTGCTATGCATTTTAAAACTTAACTAATTTAGTATATTACGTGGTGTGTATAAATTATGTAGATCGTATACGGTTCTGCAAGAAAGAATTAGCTCACATTATTGGATATGACAGAAGTTATTGAAAATAAATTTTTGCTGCATTATTTGTTTTTAAATTATTTTATTTAGACATCTTATTTGATTGCATGAAAAATGAAATTTCTTGGCAATATTATGATTGGGTTAAAAGAGTGTTTCATAATTTATACTTAACGTTGGATTCTTGGATCTTGCTTTCCAAGATTTTTATATTTTATCCTTATATGTTGCATTGTTTCAAAATTTTACTACTACTAATAAATTGAATGTTTTTCTACACTGTGAAAGAAAAAAAGTCTCAGATTGACAATAAATTTTTTTTTTCAATTTTGGTGCCAGTGAAAAACCGTTTAATTTACAGAAAATGTCTGTAATTTTTCATTAAAACAGTTTTTTTCTGTAGAAATTATAAAATTCTTCTTATTAGAAAAAACAGTTATTCTTTAAAACAGTTTTTCGCTTTAAAAAATACAATTTCTTATCTTTAATTTTTTTACAGTGTACGCTTAGTTATGAGTTTAACTATTATTATTATTTGCTTAAAATTATGTGTATTTTTTCTGATATTTTTATATTTCCTAATAATAAATGGATTTTTTTAAAAATATTGTAATAAAAAATCAACTTAATGACTTCCTTGACCCACCTATTTATTTAACTCTAATATTTGGAGATAATTATTCATTTTTTCTTCAATATATTAATACACTGGTTTCCAAAAATTAAGGAAAAATCACAAAAATAGTGATAGTTCAAAATATTACATGTAGATTTTAATGAAACTCAGCCACAATATACAACACATAGTAAGGTATAAAATAACATGAAAAGAAATTACCAGACAATTATGGTGTTTCAAAAATAGCATAATTATAAAATTAACAAAATCAGTTTGGCAGTTTGGTATAGGAAAAGTACCTTTAATATGCAGTATGATCACCCCTAGTAACAATACAGAACATACAGCGATGTGTCATACTGTCAATTATGCGGTCAATGAGTTCGCTGGGAAGTAAGAGCCTTTGCTCTTCCAAAGCAGTTGTAAGCGTGGCAAGGGTCAGAGGAGGGGGATTGAGAGCAGCGAAACGTCTCCCTAAAGCATCCCAAACATGCTCGATGGGATTCAAGTCCGGTGATCGAGCTGGCCATTCCATGCGCTGAATTGTCTGTTGCTGAAGATAATCTTCCACGATGCGAGCCCTGTGTGGTCTAGCGTTGTCGTCCTGTAACAGGAAATCATTGCCTATTGCATCGGCATAAGGTCGCACATAAGCATCAAGTATGTCATCTCTATAGACGTGAGCATTCACGGTTCCATGTTTAAAGACATGGAGGTCTGTGCGTCCACCCAAAGAAATACCACCCCAAACGCAGACACTGCCTCCTCCGTATGAATCTCTTTCACGAATGTTTGATGGATGATAGCGTGTTCCCTGTTCTCTCAAAATCAAACAACGCCTACTATCGCTTTGGAGGCTAAACCTGGACTCATACGTGAAGAGAACACGCCTCCATTGATCAACCGTCCAGTGGACATGTTGACGTGCCCACGTCAAACGTTCCCTCCGGTGACGTGAGGTGAGCGGCACACAAATTGCTGGTCGCCTCTCGTAAAGTCCACCTTCGTGAAGCCTTCTACGTACAGTAGACATTGACACCAACCTTCCAGTGGCTGCAGCAAGGCAGGGTCTAAGGTGAGATGGGATTGCGGTTCTATTCCTTCGTACACATAACAGCAAATATCGGTCATTGGCGCTTGTCGAAACCCCTTGGCCGTCTTTGGCTGAACCTTCTTAAATCAGAACCAGTGGTTTGAAATTGTTGCCAAAGCCTATGAACCACCGAAGGACTCACATTTAGCCATCTAGCCACCTCTGCCAGACTTTGTCCTGCCTCCAATCTCCCAATAGCTCTAAATCGCAGTTTTGCGGGCAAATAATGCCTCAAGGTCATTGTAATGAATTGGCTATCCTAGATTTATAATATCACTATCACAGCGACAACTGCAGCCTTACTCTCTAAAGTGCATTTTTATATGCCTCATGGATGGCGCAATGCGATTGCAGCGCCACTAATTTGCATTTGGTATTTTTATTCAGCATCTTTTATTTAACGATAAATGCAAATTTCATACGGATTGCTTTCTTTTTGAACGAGTTATCATTATTTTTGTGATTTTTCCTTAATTTTTGGAAACGAGTGTATTTTGTCCAATTATTTTACTTTAATTTTTAAATTCTCTGTTTTAAATCAATTGAAGGATTTTCTTGATTCATTTACCGATCCAAACATTGGGATTGTTTGACTAAAATGATAAATCATTCCCAGTATTTTTAGTATTATCCTAAAATGCTCGTTTAAAAAAAAATTACTGCTTAGTAATCAGTTTAATGACTTTTCTTGATTCATTTGCCAATTTAACTTTCATGGTTGTTTCAAGAGAATTATAATCCTTTTATTTATTCAATGCATTTATATTTGTCATGGTATTTTACTGCTTCATTTTAGAATTTTTCGGATTCCAATCAATTTAATTACTTTTTAGATTCATCTATCAAACCAATATCACGGTTGTTTGAAGAAAATAGTAAATAATGTCTTACTATTTTTATATTTCGTCCTCGTGTTTTATTCTTTTCTTTTAAATATTGATAGCAGTAACTAGTACAATAACCTTTTTTGATTAGCTTGTAAATTTAATTATAATGATTATTTGAAGATCACATTCTTCTCCCTAATACTTTCATATTTTATTCTACTACTTTATTGTGCTTTAAAATTATTTTACTTACTATAAAATTCTTTTATTTGCTTCAAAATTCTTCTAGTCATATCATTTTAACTGTCATGATTGTCTGAAGAAATTATAAATCCTTGTAAGGATTCCAATACTTTCATGTTTTATGCTTAATATTTTTAAAATTTTTAAATTTAAAAAGAGAACATCACTTTTCATAAACATATAAACTCATAAAAAATTTTCGTTTTGATAAGCATAATATAGTATTAGTTTTTTTTTAATGACACTTGACAGATGATATAAAGGATTGGCTGAGAACACATGTATAGCAGACAAATTCGATGATAAAAAAAAACCTTTATTTTACGGTGTAGAAGATCGCGGTGAGGCAACACCGATGCCAATACAAAGCCCGGGCGCACTGAGAGTGACGTCACTAATGATTTCCGCATTTTTTGCGTTCGTCATCATGTATTTCGAGTTTATATCAAAACTTAATATAGCAGTGATTTAAATGTACAACGTATATAAAATAAACATTCGAAATATTTCCCTCTACGTTTTTATATAAGAAAAATATAGTTGTTAAGTACCTGAACTTTACAAGAGATTATTGACAGTCACCTGAGATTATTACCTAAGATTACTGACAAAGTCAGATATTTAAGAATTATATTAATATTTTTTAATTGACAATTGATAAATAAGAAAAATATTTATCTATTTTTTTTTTCTTTTCTATTAAGTTATATTTTATTTGCTTTAGCAAAAAGAGCCAGAAAAGCGAAAAGCATAGGCAAGAAACAGAAATGCAAGGGGCGAGTGAGAGTTCAAGAAATCTTTTCGCATAACTTTTGTGTGATTACAATGTCACCAATAATTTCGCTAAAAGGTTATAATTTAATATAGATATTTGTATAGAACACCTTGTTTGTTTTATGCCCACAGTCTTAAATAGATTTAAAGACCTCTACGAATTTTAGAACGTTGAACCTCGACAATACATAGGGGCTCGCGAAGCAAGCATTTGCCAGCCCTTAAATAGTTTCTGAATAATAATAATTTTCATGTTTTATCATAGTCACATGCTTCTCCAGATTCAGATTCAATTGGAAACTTGTGGAGTCTATTCGTTAGAGCAGTTTATTCAAATGGAAAGTAATATGCCACAGCTCCATAATTAATCATTTCCTACTGGTAATAGTTTGACCAAAATATATTTTAGAGTTTTTGTCCGCTCGTGAAAATGTGACCAAGCTTGGTCGTGCTTTTAAATTAATTTTAAAATATGATCCATACTCTGGTTATACTCTGCATTTTGGGTCAGTGATCACATCCTAATGCTACATACATACATGCCAACCTTCGGCTTTTTTAAAAACAAAAAATTGTACCTCGAACCAGAAATTTATTAAATGAGTGTAAGTATGTATTTTTCAATTGTCTATCATATTTAATGGAAGGTATATTTATTCAAACAAATTTTTTGGTTCAAAGAATATATATATTTTTTATCTACAAAAAGTCGGAGTTTGGCATGTATGTACACATGAAAATGGATAAATGGAATTCCTTCATCTAAAAATGATTGTTGAATCGTTGATTGTTTGTTATATAACATAAATATTTGTGTTATTTCTAACATTATTGAGTTGTAAATTGCTTTTGTAGCACTTTCTTCCTATTTTATGCTTCAGAAACTGTATGTTCATATAATTTTGAATCACAATATACAGGGTGGTTAGTTATTAACGTCAGGTGTTCAGAACCCTCTAGCGAGTAAAGTTTTTGGCGAAACATAACCAAATTTGATCAGCATACAAAAAAATAAAGAAAATAAAAAGTTTAAAAAATCGCCACTAGGGGCAATTTTAGCTACAATGCGACTAAAATGCATTTAATTTGCATAAAATCAGCAATTTTGGCGCACCAAAAGTGTATTAGTGTAAATTTTGAATGATTTAATGGCAAAAAATACAGTACAGATCAATTTTATACTGCTGGAATACTGCCCGAGCGCTGATGTTACCTGCACATTTTTCATCTCTTGTTCGACAATAGCAGTTACAACTTCGTCAACTTGTTATTGACTAGTCACTTTGCGTCCTAGGCTTTGTTGTAGCATAGTTTCAAATCGATGAATCATCTTTTGTAAATTTGTTATGCTCATCGGTTCTTTTGGCAAATTCTGTAATCGGTGAAATTCAGGACGAGCATCATTGTAATTCTCGTTCTGCTGATAACACAGCTTAACTAGCAAAGTTTGGTGAGAGTTGATAATGATGAGAACTCTCCCAGCCTTTCCTTTTATACTCATGATTGCTATACACAACTGATTTTATGCAAATTAATGCATTGTAGTCGGTAAACAATGCTAAAATTGCCCCTAGTGGCGATTTTTAAAACTTTTAATTAAATATTTTTTTAAGAATTCGAAATCCCATGGTCTACTATGTATGCTGATCAAATTTGGTTATGTTTTGACCAAAACTTTACTCGCTAGAGGGCTCTGAACACCTGACGTTAATAACTAACCACCCTGTACATAGAAACAGAGGGGAAAAAAAGTTAAATATGGAGAGCAAAAGATATTTTCTGTTGGACTAATGAAAATTATTCGCATCAAAAATCCGTAAATAAATCAATAAACAATACTGTGGAAAAAAGCCCTTTTTAAGCAAAATTAAGATCTTTAATGGTAAAGTTCTTTTTTTCACAAGTTTAAATTATTTATCTTGTAAATGAAGGGCTCATGAGTTGGTTTATTTTGTTTAAAAAATACGTTATTTTTAAAAATGTTTTTCGAAAGTCAAAACTTTTAGTTTTTGAGTGTTCTTTTCTAAAATATCCTGTTTAATTATCGATAACTGTTTTAGTGACAATTAAACATTAGAACATACCCCCTTCCCAGCTATTATTTTTCAAGTTGAACATAAGCTCAATATGCATCATGTTAATTTGAGCTCTCAAACAATCTTAAAACTAAACTGAGCAATAAGTTGCCTTATTGCTCAGTAGAAGCCTTATTGCTCAATAAGTGCCTTATTGCTCATAGAAATATTTTCACAGTTTTTGTGATATAGCGAGGCAAAATTCAGAATGCAAGAAAATAGCAGTTGAAAATTATCGGATGTCGTTTTCATGGCTGTTACGTTTTACACTTTTTCCCCCAAGTCTAATAGAAATATATATTTCAAATTTTTCTTAAGAAATGAAACAAATACATACTATTTTTAGAAAAACATGCATTTTCTGTTTTTAATTTATTTGACTAGAAAGGTTGGTAATTATGCATTTTACAGCTGAAATTCATCCGTATGTGGTTATTTGTATTCTACTGACATTTTTTAAATAAAAAATTCATTCTATAAAAATATGTGTGGAACATACACTGTTAAATATTTTATCCTAGTTTGAACCAAATTTTGGTGGTCAGTAGCTGCCACCATAAGATGGTGAAATCTCGTACCAACATTTGGAGCTTCCTATTTCAATCTCGTACCAACTATTGGAACTATGCTTCAACAGGAGCTTCAAATGTTGGTTCAAGATTTCACCATCTTACAGTGGCAGCTATTACGCACCAAAATTTGGTTCAAACTAAGACAAGATTTTTAATAATGTATCTCATACAAAAATCATTAATTTTCAAGATTCAAATATTTTAATTTCCTCTCTTAAAGAAATGAATGCTTAGCAGATAGTTGTTTCTCGACAATTCAGATAATGTAACGTGATGATCTCAATATAATTTCTTGAAAGGTTAAATAGCCTACGCCGAGTAGCACTTTTCTATTAAAAGATCTTTGAAATAATTTTCAATAAAAATGCAGTTGTTCGACTGAAAAGAATAGAATAAGTCAAGTTTCTTTTAGATTTAATTTGTTTTCATCAAAACTGATGGTAAAAATCTCTAAAAGATGAAAGATTAAAGATTTCTTTAAAAAATAGAAAAAGAAAAAAAAAAGAATTAGTTACTTTTATTTTTTTTTTTCTGATTCCTTTGCTTTTCTGAAGAAGATGAACAGCTGTGCATGATCACATAAATGACTGGAGCTATGTAAAATATTTTAACTTTTGGAGGTTTTTTTCTTTTATACTGGTTAGATAGGATGGAAACTGGCTTTTTCAATATAGTAAAGTGAAATTTTACTTTTGAAAAGAAAAATAAAAGAGTATTTCTGCATTGAATGAAAGTAACACATTTTTTATTAGCGATAAATGAAAGCTGAGTGAATTTTATAATTTTTCGAATGAAATATTGCAACAGTATTGGTGTTTACATTTAGCAATGTTGCACTAACATTAACAAAAATAACGTTTCCACATTTCATTACTGATATGTCCAATATAAAATCAGTATTTATGCAATAATAGCGTTTCATAGAAAATATTTTCAATGCTAACACAATATTTAAGGCTCCTGTCCCTGAGAGCGAAGATACTCGCGCGAGCTAATGCTATTCTATTAAGGGGAGGTTATTTTCTAATAACATGTTTGTATTTTGATTTTTTTAAATACTTTTTTTGAATTCGATCGCTGAGGTTCCTTTTTACACTGCTCCTTTTTTATTTTTTGATTTTTGTAGCAGATTTATTTTTTTAAATGGCACTTTCATTTTCGGAACTGGTTTTGAAAGTGGAACTAACTTTATAAAAAATATCTGCAATCAAAATCGAAAAAGTAAAAAAAGAGCGATGTGAAGAGGAGCCTCATCTATCCAAGGTATAAAAAAAAATATTTAAAAATGTCGAAATGCAAACGAGTTATTAGAAAATAACCTCTCCATAGGAATACCATTACTTCGCGAGTGTCTTCGATAGCAGGGACAACAGTGCTGAATTCAGACACTTTTCTCCGGGAAGGACATTTGTGGTTCCGGGGGAGGGGAATGTCCCCCACCGGGCCACCCCCTGAAATCAACACTGAGAGACAGAAGCCTTAAGTATTAGCATATCAGATTAATGGAATATCGGAAAAATATTTTCATCAGTTTTTCATTTATTGAACAAGGCAATATATCCAATACTGCTTTGCTGTTGTACCGTATCATTAAAAATATTGAATGCTTTGAATATATAAAAATCCAGACAAGGCTGTTTATGGAATAGTCTCATAAAGTCCGTGCTTATTCATTGAAAAAGAAAGGTACCCCAAATTTACTTTTCAAAACTAACTTTTGAAGTTCCGTATTTGTCAGTAACAAAATGAATTGGTTATTTATAATTATGAGTATAATAAAATACTTGTTCATTTAGTTTTATTTTAATATTAAAAGTCTTATTTACTTTAAATTTTGATGGTAAAACTTCGAATTATTTAAATGTACAAAAAATGATTTAGTAAATAAAAAAAGCAAGTGTTAGATTAATAAGTGTTCGTGTGTGTGTGTGTGGGGGGGGGGGGGGTGACGTCCGGCTTTTCTTATTTGAAAGTCTAAAGCGGACCCTGGATCCAGAAAAAATTAGCGACCTTTGAACTCTTAGAAAACTACTGTTTCTCGAATATCCAGATACTTTTACCCAATAATATCATTGTAATTTTTGACAGGATTAAATAATCTATGTCGACTGGAATAGAATAAAGTCTTTCTAATAGAAATTCCTAAAATGATTTTCAATAAAAATGCATTACTTTTACGGCAAGAACAGATTAAGTCAAATTTGCTCTAGATTTATTTTATTTTTGTTAAAACACTGACGATAAAAACTTCGCAGTCAAAAGGATTCCGAGATTATTTTAGAAAATGGAAAAAAGGAAAAAGAACTATCCCTCCACCCTTTTTGTTTGATCCAATTCCTCCGCTTCTTTGAAAAAGGCGCACAGCTGTGCATGGTCACATTAAATGACTTAGAGTTATGCAAAGTGTTCTAACTTCTAAAGATTTTTCTTTTATACTGGTTTGACGGAAGACAAATTGAATTTTTTAAAATTGATTTGAGTAGAAATATACTTTTTAGAAAAAAAAAATTATATAATTAAAGGAAGAAAGAAATTAATAATAATAATAATAATTAAAAAAAAAAAAAAAAAAAAAAAATTACTTTTAACCCTTTTGGGTCCGAATTTTTTCAGTTTTAGAAGAAATTGTTTTTACGTTAATAACATTAACACTAGCTATCCATATAGGTTAATTAGTGTTTAACGAATGTGTCATTGTCTTAAAGATAATGAACTTTGCCGTTTTGCGTACTATTCAATTCATATTCATATGACAATAAGCTAAGGAAGAGTTTTTAGAGATGTTTAGAAAATGTTGTATTACAACAAGGTTTCACTTATATTGCGACATTCTAATACTTTTTGCGTTTTATTACACATGATTATTTCAGGAAAGTAACCCTTATTTTAAATTTAATGGGTGAAATATGTGTTTAAAATAAAAGAAACGGAGAGAGATTTCTTTTCTTTTTCTTTTCTTTTCTTTTTTTTTTTTTTTTTCCGAAAGCGCATTTTATTAGCAGGTGTTTTTATTTATAGAAACTGTGTAATCGAGTGGATTTATCTCTTTTTTGATACAAGCAATTTAAGAAAATACTATCAAAGTTAGCGTTTTGAATAGAATTTCCAGAAGCGACAGCATGGGAAGGGAGAAAGATTTGCAGCCATTTGACAAGAATATTTTATATCTTAACAGGGTTATACAAGTATTTTATTTACCAAAATTAAAAACTATATTTGATTCCAAATCCCTTCAATAGTCAGGCATGTCAATTTTATACTTTTACAATACAAATTAGTCAGAAAATGTGTCAAACTTTCGAGTTGTTGAGAAGTGAATTTAAGAACCACTAAGAAGTATATGGCCAAAGATTACGTTAACATAAGTTCTTTATCGCTATTAATAATTTTACAAATCATGTGTCTATCCTAAGCTTCTTGAGAACAATTAAGTCTAGTTCCGGCTCGGCTCGTCTATATGTAGAAAAACAATGCAAGCCTGATCTCGGCGCGACACTAGTCTGCTAAAAAAATATTAAGCCCGGGTTACACATAATATAACTATCCGATGCCGATCTCTTCACTGTAGAGATTACATTTCTGCATTGATGTTGTCAAACTAAGTATCGGTTCGTGACGCACATTTCTATCTGTTATTTTAGTTAAAAACATATTCACTGAAAATAACTCATAGTTTATCGTTTCTGCGTAAATCTTTATAACAGGCCGATAGATCTGCTAAATTTTTTATCCGCCAGGAACGTATGGCCCGTTCATTTTTTTGCCGGCTCGGCCGGTTTATTTTGTTTGTCGGCCCGGCCCGTTAGAAAATTCGGAACCATTTCGCCGGGCCAGACCTGGGCGCGTGCAGACCTCTATGGGGATAAAATAAAGGCAAGTCTGAATAACAAAAAAAGATTTATAACCCAGGAGTTAAGTACAATCAAAGTTACTTTTCGACATTGTGAGAAGACTGAGGCTCTTGTCATAGTCGTGGAGGAGTTTCTCAATACCTTCTTCATACACTGTAAAAAAAAAATTCAAGAGGTTACTAAAAATTTCTTAGTAAATTTGTATTCCACAGAACTTTTTAGTAACCATTACAAACTTTTTTTTTGCAAGTGAAACAGGCAGTTCTTTTGTAAACTGAACAAAAGAATTTTTTGTATAACTATAACTTAAAAATTTTTAGTATGAGCCACAAAGCAAATTTTAGTAATAGCTCCAAAATTACTTTTAATAACCATTACGTGCAACCGAATCGGAGGAGCTTCCTTGGAGCTGCATCCAGACTTCTGAAGCGGAAGATTTTCGGCAAAACCGCAATAGATGGCAGCACTAAACTTTCTTAACTGCTCCGACAGGATTTTCATAGTCCCTTTATTAACGAGACACTACAGACATTCGGGGTGTATTTGGCGGTGGCAAGTTTCGAACCCGGGACCTTTTAGCCTGGGGTCCGTTACTATAACCACTATGCTATCAATGCCACACCAGCTGAGTTTTAGTAAGAGCTATTAAAAATATGAAACTATTAACTCTATTCGTTGCTAACTTTTTTCTAGTAATTCTTACAGATTTTCTAGTAACCGACTAAGATTATTAAAAATTTTTTAGTAATTACAAGGATCACTAAAGTTTTTTTAGTAGATCGACCTTTTTTTTTTACAGTGTAAAAGAATGTTGCCAGCGTGTTGATATAGTGTTGGACATTTTTGTTGGAGTGGAGGCAGTGTCCTTCCAGACCTGTCAGTTCTCACTAAAGGGGACAGTCACTCAGTTCCTGGCCGAACAGTTAGACAAAATTTTCCTTCAAAATTTCGATGACGCCCCACCAGTGGTTGAGAGCTTGTGTTCTCAAAGCTGATAGACGGCAGGTGCTCAAAACCAATCGCGCCCGTCTGCTTAACCGTTTGGAGTTTTCTGGATTTTCTTCGAACCTTGGGAAACCTTGCGTATGTACGGGTTAGTTTCCCTTAGAAAGATCCCCCCCCCCCAGGGAGGGAATACCCTTTAGTGCCTATTTCTCTCGTGGAGATAATTGGCCATCATAAATAATACCTAACAACTACATCGAGTCTATTAGATACGGATTTTCTTTTTTACAAAGAAAAGGGTATTCGGCTTCTCAACCTTAGATTGGAATTTCTTTTGGCTGGATTCTGCGCATTTTTTATACTTTAGGTTTTTGATCGTGTACTCTTAAAAAGAAGTCAAGGTAAGGATCTTCATTTTTAAATCTCTGAATTGCTAATCTCTCTTGCTTAAAACTTACAAATTATTTTTAATTATGGCTAAAATTATTTCAAGAGCTGTTATAGTAACCGAGAACATAACTAAATTTCACGCATTGTGTTTGTTTTGATTGAAAGGTAGTTTCATGTCTAAGTACGGATAAAATTGTTATGTTAACTCTTGTGACAGCACCCCAGGCCCTTTTTCATTTATAACATAAAAAACATATTTTATGTGAAATCTGTCTAAATCAGATAATTAAAAGTTTCGGTATAAGTACTTTTATAAAATTAAAACTATAATAAGTAATAAAACACCGTAATAACTGGCGATAAAATTGATAAATAAGCTAAAATACTTTATTAAATCACTCTAAAATGAAAAAAATTAAACAGGACGTGTTTCGAGCTACAACAATAACAACTCGTCATCAGCTAAAGCAAAACACGCGTCCGTAAGGCACAGACTCGAGATAAATTGAAAGAAAGAGGGTGGAGATTACAAACAGTGCGACAGGTGGCGCTATCAGAAAGAGCCAAGGTGGAAGAGAAAAGTCGAGATAAAGTGAAAGAAAAAAGGATGAGATCACAAAGAGTGCGTCAAGTGTCGCTAGCTGAAACAGCACAAGTGGAAAGGAAAAGTGTTGCCAAAATGATAAAAGAAAGAGAAAAAAGGTGGGAAAAAATATTAATGACGAAAATAAAATAAAAATAAATAAAATAAAATAAAATATAAAATAAAATAAAATAAAATAAATAAATAAAATAATAAAAATTGTAATATTAATAAATAAAATAAATAAATCATTAAAAATTCATAATAAAAATATAAAATAAAATTAATAAATAAAAATTAATAAATAAAATATAACAAAAAAAATTGCCTTTTTAGTTGTTTCTTGCTTCAACACAGGAAAAAAAAAATCGTAAAATACGTAAATCGGCCATAGAAAGAATATCGCTGATTTTGTCCACCATGGCAAATATTTAAAACACCTGGCTGTTTTTTTTTTTTTTTTGTCATCAGCCCTGAGCTTTCTACTGGCCCGATTTTGATAATTATTATTATTTTTTTTTTTTATGAAAGCTGTTTATGTGTAGATGTGCCCATTCTGGCTAATTTTTAATTTATTTCAATTTTTATATTTTATTTTTAATTTTAAAAGATTTTCCTTACATTTCTTCAAAACAGTGGCAATAAGTTAAGCTTTTCTCAAAATTTATTTTGTTTCATTATTTTCCTCCAATCAGGAGCTTGATCTCATCGGTGAATGTATAATCCCATTTCAAAATAAATAAATAAATAAATAAATAAATAAAAAATAAAGATTTTCGTTAAATTTAATCAAAATAAAATGATTGCACATAGTTATTCCCTGCAATACACAGATTATTTACTAAGTAATATTATTAAGTATTATGTAAGTAAAATAACAGAAGATAAACTTTAATAAAATATATCTAAAGTGAAATTTTGTCGATGGAGGAAATGTCGTCATACAGAAACCAGATAAATTTATTCCATGAATATAATATACATTGTTATAGCTGTGTCAGTGATGATGTCATATTCACTGACTTTAATTCCTGCATCTAAATAAAGTGAATTTCTACTAATTTAAAGGTCCGTGGTGTGCACAAATGAAAATATTTCTATAAATTGCGCCATTTCTATTTAATTATAATGAATATTTTATAAAACTAAAGAATTCTTAAATAACTGCATAAATCACGCTTTTATTTAAGAAAAGATGAGTATTTCTGAAGGTGTAAATAATGTCATATTAGAAAAAAAAAAAAAAAAAAAAAAGAACAAAAACTGTGATATGCCGGTATTACTATATTTTTATCTTACATAATATCAAAAAATAATTAAAATCATTTCATTGTACTAAGTTATTGTTTAAAAAAAAAAAAAAAAAAAAAAAAAAAAAAAATCTGCATTTTAGCAACAAATACAAAAATTTTATTCTTTTTAATAACAGATATATCGTTTTTTTTTCGTTGCCATAGCAATAAAATTAATTTTTACAAGTTCATGGAGGATACAAACCAATAAATAAATTTATTGCAAGTGCTGTAAATATGTAGTGGGTTGGTTAGACAGTTTAGTAAGTCCCTGTTCTATTATAATTAAAATGTTTCATTGATGTAATTATTGTATAGTTATCAAGCGATATTTAAACGGAGAAAAAATAAACTATGCAGATATTTTTGAATTCGTCTTCCGAGGTATAATATTAACTTCCTAAATAATTTGGCATTTAAATAATATTTAAGGTTTAGAAACCGCATTAAAAAAAGATTTGTAGCTGAAGTTAAGTCCAACATAATTTATGAGTTGTTTTCCTTATTTTTTGTTATTTTCTGAAGCTTTATATCTTCATCAAGAAAAGTTATGTTATCCCTATTTTAAGAGGTGGCAATTCTTTATGTCGCTCAGTATTTTACTTTCTATATAAGATTTATATGTATCATACCTAATATATATTCTTTTCCGTCGAGTTTTGACGGGTGCAGCTAGTAAATTTTTAAAAACTGTCGACCGATCTGGAAAAAATTTAACTTTGAGGGAACTTGGGCATCAGGAAAATATAGCTAAATTCGTCAATCAATTACAGTAAAATAATATCGTGAAATTTGTTAATCTGTCACAATGAAATATCATGAAATTTGTCAGCCAATGACAAAGACAAAACACAAATTTTTCAGCTGGACACAAGAAAACAATTGTAATTTCTTCAGAATGTAACAAAATCAAAAAGGAAAATTTTCTAATCAGTCGCAGAATAAAATATCTAAATTTGTCAATCAGTTGAGGGAAATAAATTGTGAAATTTGCCAATTGGTCTCCAGAAAAAAAAAAAAAAAAAAAAAAAGAAAAGAAAAATTTTGGAATACAAGCAAGCAAGAAAATTTTGTGAGAAAAATTAAAAATCTTTTCAGTCAAAGGCAGAAAAACAATCATGAATTATGTATAATTGTCGTAATAGCAAACTGTGTGATTCGTCAATCGGAAGTGGAAAATATTACGAAAATAGTCAGTTGATCCTGAAACTTGATTGTCATTGTCACTTCCAGTAGTGTTGTCGTAAAAAAAAAAAAAACAGAGAGTATACGCTCTATAAGCAGAAGGTATATGCTTAAAACAGAGTATATATCTTAGAGGGTATGATGTACAATAGCTTTCTTGAAAAATAGAGTATATGCGGTGTTCTTTAAAAAAAAATCCAGAAGGTACACGGCCTATACCCCTATACACCTTCCGGTACATCCCTGATCATTTCAAACAAAAAAATTTCGTAAAGTGATTTTTTTTTTTTTTTTTTTTTTTTGGAAAGAGGAATGTCTTGCCCACTAGATTTTTTAGGGTATGAATCCTGAAATCCCGTCCCCAGATTCAAACCCTGTATGTGTAATATTAATAATATTGAATAAAAAATGCAATTCAAACATTTAACCCTTTGAGGGGCAAAGCACTTGTATTCTTAAATGCTAAAATGACTGAATGATACCAGAATTTAAAAACAAATTTATTTCAAAATACGTAAAAGCTTTTGTTCACGTACGTGATGTAGTTAAAATTTTCATTTCAAAATTCTGGTGTGAATGTGGCATTTCGCAAGTAAAATTAAGTGGTATATATTTTATACCACCGCCCTTCAAGGGGTTAAATACTCTGCTTATTTATCAATGAACTGCTGATAACTGCTAATAGTTTGTACAATGAAATGCTGATAGTTTTTAGATCAAATTTTACACGTTTATTAATGTGTCTATAATTGTAAAGTATTTTCACAAAGAAATACATAGCATCCTTTTATAATGTAAACATAAATTGTCTTACTAATATACCAATGGTTGAAGAATTATCTCCAAACAAAGGTTTAATTGGTGATTTTTTTCATGTTTTAATTATTTAATACTGTTTCACATTAAGTTACATTTAATTTTATTTTAAGTTAAATCACTTTGAAATTTATAAGCAAAAGAAAAAAAAATACTTTTAATTTTAAATATTTGTAATGAAGTCACGAAAATAACTAATTGGATACACCAATCCCAAAACTTTCTTTAATTTCATAGATCTCAATGTTTCAAAAAATATTTACAAATATTAATACTACTTCAATATTGTTAGTTCAATGATATTACCAACTTTGATTTTCATCTAGAATTTTTTCAAATATTAATACTACTTCAATATTGATAGTTCAATAATATTACCAACTTTGATTTTCATTTAGAATTTTTTCTGCAGTCAACTAAATAGATTAAGAATGAATTAATCTCGATCATGATATTTATTAAAATCAATATTTTTTTTGTTATTCTGCTATACGTCAGCTGTTTGCAAATAGCTAGTTTTAGCAAGATACTAAGTTCCCATTGCTACACGACCTCCAATTCACTTTATAAAAGAATTATGAAAAAACGAAAAAAAATTTTTTTATAAAAAGAATATTGGCCAGTACAACTGATGGCATTGAGCTCACAAGCTGTGCATACTAATTGTATATTACAGTCTTATATTTTCAAGGGTTAATGCCGTTCGAAAAACAAATTAAGAGGGGAAATAGCTCCCCCCCCATTTTCCCTTTTTTACTTAATCATCGAATCCCCTAAACTTATCAGGGATGTGCTTTATCACATAAAAAAACAATACCCAAAATTCATAGCAAATCTAATAATTCTTCATAAAACTCATTTATATAATTTAACAGCAGTTATCCTCCTTCTTTATACTTAACCATTAAACTTCCAAAGCTATTCAGAGATTTGCCTTATCAGAAAGAATGTACATCCAAAATTTAAAGCAAATCAGATGATTCTGTATAAAAACTCACTTTTCAAATTTAAGGGGGTTGGGGTAAACACTCATATCTCTTTTATGCTTAACAAAAGAACTCCACAGCTAATTAGGGAAGCATCTTATAACTATGAACCTGTATCCAAATATTAAAGCAAAGCGATTAATTCTATACGAAAAATCATTTACCTAAAATAAGAGGGATAATACCATCGACCCCCCCCCCCCATTTATACTTATTCAATGAACTCCCAATACAAATCAGAGAAGTGCCTCCTCAGAATGAACCTATATCCAAATTTCGAAGCAAATCGTTAAATTCTGCATGAAAAACTTATTAAACTAAATTAAGAGTTACCTTCCACTTCCATTCTCTTAGACTTATCCAATGAACTCGCGAAACTGATCATGGAGATGTAGTTCCTCAGAATGATCCCATGTCTAAAATTTGAATGAAATCTGATAATTTTGCATGAAAAACCCATTTATCTAAGTTAAAGGTGGGGGATTAGCCCCCTGTCCCCCTCTTTATACATATCCAATGAACTTCCAAAACTAATCATGGCAGTGCCCTCATCAGAGTGATTCTATGTCTAAAATTTAAATGAAATCTGATAAATCTGCACGAACAACTTATTTATCGAAATTAAGGGTGGGAGATCAGCCATCAGGCCCCTCTTTGTACTTATCCAATGAACTCCCAAATCTAATCATGGTGGTGTGCTCATCAGAATGATCCTATTTCTAAAATTTGAATGAAATCTGATAAGTCTGCATGAAAAACCCATTAATCAAAATTAAGGGTAGGGAATTAGCCCCCCGTTTTGCCTCTTTATATTTATAAAATGAGCACCTAATACTAATCACAGAGATCCCTCATCAGAATGATCCAATGTCTAAATTTTGAACGAAAACTGATAATTTTGGATGAAAAATCCATTGATATGAATTAAGGGGAGGAATATTAGCCCCCGTTCCCCCACTTACACGTATCGAATAAATTCCCAAAACTAATCAGGGAAGCGCCTTATCAGAATATACCTATATCCAAAATTTCAAGTGAATAGGAAATTTTTATCAAGAGTTATGGCATTAGGCATGTACATACATACAGAATGGGCGAGCACATAAGCTCTCAGGCTTTGATCGCCTGTGAGCTAAAAATCATAATTACAGTATCATCTTCCAGCGAATATTTTCAAACTGAAGGAAAACCTGACAGTCATTCTCAGAAACGTATCCAAAGAAAAGTTCAATTGTATGCATAACTTCATACAGTGTTTGATGGTAGATAGAATAATGAAAATGGCACAAAAAGTGTGATTACAGCACCGCTTTACAGCGAAATGTTTCTATATTGAAGATGCACCTGCTGGCTACAACCAAAAACATACACAAAATATTTCATTCATTCTATGCATAATTTCATACACGTTTTGATGGTGTAATGGTGACACTGGGGCAGACAGAGGTTTTGAATAAACATGTTTTTTGGGATATTGGATCCCTAAAACATGTAAATTTGTCGAAAAATATTAATTACATTACTTTCTTCTATCAAGGATAGAAGAAAGTAAAAATAGGTCTGTTTAGTTGTTTAACTTAAAAACCAATTAATCCATTGTTTAAATTAACAGAAAGAAAGAAAATTAAGAAAATCATAGCTTAATAAACAATTTCAAATATTATAAAGACTGAAAACAGAAAACCAACGTTTAGAAATGCATAAATAATCATATAACGATAGCAAACAGCCATTTCGAATCTACTATCATTCGTTCCCGTAATTGGTTTATAAGCCTGCGCTTATCTGTCGCTTTGCTCAGCTTAACTTTTTCTAGCATGCTCATGAAGAATCTCGATAGTAGATTCGAAACGGCTGTTTGTTATCGTTTCAAGCATTTTTTGTGCATTTTTAAATGTTGGTTTTCTATCTTTATACAATTTTGCAAAAATGTATTATTTGCTATTTTGTCTTCAAATTTTGTTTTACAATCTGAAAGTAAAGACACAATTTTTTAAAAGATACGCAAATTCTTGAATTTATTACAGAGTTTAAATAGTAGAAAAGCTGACAATTCTTTAAACTTTTGAAAATTACCTTTTACTCATTGATAGGGAATTAATTATAATATTTCATCTTTTGCATTACAAACAAAAGTTTTTCGGTATTGTTTGGGATCAAACGATTACTGTTATTCATCTATATTTGGTCTGCTGCATTCTGCGGGATATCCGATAGAGAAGTCGGATATTCGGCAGTTGTGATTCGGAAATCCGATGATATTTCGGAAATTAAAAAATCAGCCGGATATGCCGGATAAACGGTGCATCCCTAGTTCTGTTAATCTTGTGACATTTAATTATCAACTCTTATAAAGTAAAATTGCAATTAATACCTTAGCCAAAAACTTTTAATTGTGTACACCTGACGGATCTAATAATGGCTTTTATTTTCAAAGCATAATAATTTCATTTAATGAACATACCCCCCCCCCCCCTCCATACAACTCCTTAAATGGATTTTTACGCTCATCTGTAAATGAGTTTTAATACTGGCAGTTTCTAGCCCATTTTCGTAAAGCCTTATTCTTATGAAATTTACGGTTACAAATTCATAATCAACTCCTTATCTTTAATAATAAATAATAATTATGCATTCAAATATATTTTTAAATATATTGAAAGCGAAATTTTGTATTGATCTTGTGCTAGGAGTTAAACGAAATCTTTAGATTTGTGTTTTATTTATATTTTATTATTTGAGTTATTTAGTGACGAATTTTCAATTTCTTTATGGAATATGAACTGGAAACAAATGCTGACCTACTTGTATTAATTTGAGTGAAAATGGACTTTTTCTTTGGTAATTATCTGAACTCGATAAGTAGAGATAGAAAAAAACAGCGTACACTTAAAAATTATTTTAAAAAACATAAAATATGATCTGATGTAAACTGTGATATACTTTTCAAACAAATTAGATACAGTCTTCAAACAAATTTCAACTAAATGTAAAGTTTTTTCATGCCTGATATTTAAAAGTTTGAAAAAGTGCAATAAAAGGTAAATTTAATCGTCTTGTGTTGCCAAATTCAAAATGACGTCAGTATTACGCGTCAGACAAACGTGTACGTTTGTCCTTACTTTATAGTGTAGATAGATCGAGTTTCATTAGGAAGATTTTAGTTTTTGGCCGGTAGTCCATTGGTTAAACTTGAGTAACTTATCATACAGTCATAGGTTAACTTGTTTATATTTGATAATATTCTTACATTATCTAGCCTAAATGGGTAAAACCAATTTTCTTTGTGCTTTTCAAAAAAAAAAAAAAAAAAAAAAAAAAAAAAAAAAGTCTTTTTTTTAGGATCTAGATTTTATTAAATAACAATAATATTGTTTAAATATGTGTTTAAGCTGTACAAAATTAGCATCCACGCAGAAAAAAAAAACAATTTTACACTTAAAATATAATTTTTTAAATTCATATCTAGCATAAAAAAATGTAACCTCTGTTACCAGACAATTTTTGCTTAATTTATGATAGAAATACTTTAACAAAAGATAAAATTTTTATATTTTACTTTAGCAAAAATGTCCTTTAGTTAAAAACAATAATAATAGAAAGATGAATAATAAATAATAGAATTTAATCATAATACATGCGTAATTTTATCTCGTACAGAAAAAAAAACTAAGTTAAGTTCATAATCATAACTTTTTTTAGTTTTAAAGAGAAGGTTTTTTAAATTGAATTTAAAGTACACAAAATATTCTTTGTTTTAAGTATATTTGGTTTATTATCGGTATACAATTATTAAAATAAAATAGAAAAATTCATGTAACAGAGGTTAGAAAAATTTATAAGATGTAAACAAACTGAATAAAAATTACTTACTAATGCAAAAATAAATATAAACAAATGATAAAAATGATAGGTAAATTTGGTACTATGAATATATATATATATATATATATATATATATATATATATATATATATATTATTACCATAAAAAATCTATATTCAGTTATAAAATGTAACCTCTGTTTATATAACATCTGTTACCAAAATATGGTAACATAGGTTACATTTAAGGAAAAAACAATTTTCTTTCTTAAATAATAATATTTTAAAAAATAGTTATATTGCTTAAATAAACTTATTTTACTTAGAGTTTTGTGATTTAAAGACAAATTTTATTTTTAAAACATTATTTAAATCTAAAATTGGAGTAACAGAAGTTACAAAGAGAAAACACACTCACCATAGAACTTGATAATAGTGTTCTATACTCTAAACATGTGGCGCACAAAGTGAAAACGGCACTTGTATTCTCTTCTAAAACGTTCTTTGAGCAATATAGATTAATAGCGATCTCTGATAGACAAAATTTTTATTATTTATTCTTCTAAATGTAAATAAAGTAACAGAGGTTACATTTTCATGGAAAAATGTTAAATTTAACTTATACAGTTAAAAAATACATATCTTAATTCATTATTACAAATTTATAAAACTACTATATATGTTAATTAAATAAAAATAGATAAATATTGTTTTGATCATAATATTTAGAATTGTAATCTGTTTGAAGTTGTCTCTCCAATCATTTGGACAGCTAAATTTCATGGATAAATTGCATAAATAATGCATTAATTACATTAAAATTGGCTAGATCAAATTTTAGACTAATTAAAAATAGTTTTTTCTGAAAGATGGCATATAAAAATTTGGAATTTCTTTGTATATTTATTGATTAAAAAAAATTAAGTTTTGGACATGAAAAGCACCTGCATTTTTGGTTTCACCCAAATATGAATGAAAAATTTATTAAATGTGTCATTTATATTATGAAACAATTTTTTATTAACATGAATTTTTTTTCTTCCTTTTTTGAAGAAGAACCGAAATAAAGAAGAATTTTAATTGTTTTTTCGTCTTTTAGTGAAAGGGAAATTAACAAAATGTACAACATTTCTTAAGTGAAAGTTTTGGCTGCTTCAGCTTCAAAATCCATAATTCACGTTGCCATAGAAACACATTTTCCACTTGAAATCATTAAATTACTTTCCTGAATACCAGACTTTAATTAGAATTTTTCTAGTCGTTTGTTGTTGCTATTTGTAATTCATAATCTTTTTTATTCCCTACAGTAATGTCTTTTTCATGCGATTTTTAATATTTAAACTAATTTTTTGTGACAATTCAACTATTCAAAAATTAGAGAAAGAGGATTTGCTATTTTCATTAATTATCTATTTGTTCATATTTGTAAAATAAGAATAAAAAGGATTGTAAACATGATTGTTTATTTATTTATAGATAAGTTAACGATTGTAATACGCGTGTTTTTAAATAATTAAACCTGTCTGAAAAACATTTTATGAGTTTCAAAATGAATTAAGCAAGAATTTTAACATTTTGTATTGCATATTTGTTTTGCTCCTTTTTGTGTCCTTTTAAATGAACGATAAATTATATGCACACCCGATTTTACAGTTAGCGCTTGTTGTACAGTTAGTGGTCTATATAATTTTCAATGTAATCAAAATTGTTCAATGTGTTTAAAATATACCTCAAACGATTTTCCCCATGGAGGAAGAATATACTGGAGGTGAACTATAATGATTTGGGTGATGCCAAAAATGTAACCCTACATTAAGTCACATTAAGTCCAAACAAAACCACGTGCTTTGATTCGCGTATGAATTCAAACCGGTTAAAACCCGTATTTGATTGCTCTTGTTTTTTATCGTCGAATTTTTTATTAGACAGCGCTTCACAGGTAAAAATTTCTTTGATTATTTAATTATATGTGTTTTAAATATCAAAATAGAAAATCTTTTAACATTTTTCTTGAAAAGATGACATTATTTTGCTAATATCTGAAAATCGTTTGCAATCAGAAATCTGTATTTTAGATTAATATTTATTACTTATGTTTTCATACATGATTTTAAAAGAATGTTTTCATTATTATACTTTAAATATTATTTAAATGCAATTATTAATATGTAACAAAAAAATTTATTTTTATATATTCATCTTGATTTTTTTTTACCCCTGAATTATTTATTTAGAATAAATCTATTTGTAATATCGAAACCCTGTATTATGCTTCATTTTTCGCATTTAAATGCGATTAATCTTAAAATATGTATAAATTATTTTCTAATAATTTTAAAAACATGATAAGAATCGAAATTTTTACTGCGTGAAAATAAGCACATTTATTTTACAGCTCTCAAATTTTATTATGCTTTATATCTGTTGTTTTTAGGTGCTTTCGTAATTATGTAAATACGTAGCACCTATAGTTGTCGTTCAGTCCATCCGTCTGTCTGTCCATTCGCATATAACAACGCAAAAACTACCCAACCGAATCGTTTGAAGTTTAAAATACATAATTAATACATAATTTTATCAAGTTATTTCAAATTTAAGATAGATCAATTATGCATAGATGAATTACAGGGACAATCAAAAGTATCCCGTTGCATTACGGTCAAGGGGGGTTTCAAATGCATTTTAATCATTTGAAATTTAAAACAAATAATTATTACATAATTTTGTCGTGTCATTTTAAATTTTATTGAAATTGGATGCATAAATCAATTACAGGAACAATAACAAATATTCCATGACATTACGATCAATGGGAAAAAAAGTTTCAAATGCATTTTAATGGTGTTAAACTAATTCAAACATAATAAAGCTGACATGAACCTATGAAGTATATATATACTAAAATATACATTCTGTACAATCTGTGATGCAAAGAATATTTGTTTTTAAATTACAAGAGCACACAAAAGTATTCCATTACATAAAGCTTACGGAGAAACATTGTTTGTGGGGCGTGTTTTAATTACATTAAACTATTTAGCATTTTATGAATATGATATACGTTGCTGAGGTGTAATAAAAATTACTTCCTGTATATTTACAGGAACACAAAGATTTCTACTACTATAATGTAACCGAAGTACTGTCTACTATATCAGCAAGATCTGAATATTTTAAAAACTTCGTTATCGTACGAATGCACCTCATTTGTTACGCTTCACATGTAATTTCCAACTTGTTTATTAATTGTTTCTCAAAAATTTTTATTGATAATGCTGTTATTTTGAAGAAGTAAAATTTTTATATTTGTCAGAAATCGTTCCTATTAATGTAAAGCATGACTATATGCTAACAATATTTGTTTTAAAACATGTTTTGGAATTTTTTAATAACGTTGTAAGTATTAAAATTAGCTCTGTTTCAGGCGGAATACTGTTTATGTGTCGGATTCGAATTCAAATATTAGCGGTTCAGATCGATAAAAAAACATTTATGTTGGATTCCGATTTGAATAAAATTTTCGTGTTAAGGTAAAATACACAACCCGACCCATTCAAGGATCTAGTCTCGCTGCAAATTTAACATACATTTTTATTTGTGCAGCTTTAAGCGTTGAGCAAATAAACAAAATTATAATATCACTTTTTTTATAATGTTGCAATATTATAATTTTTCAACATTACAGTTTAAGCAACATTATATCATTTTAAACACTCTTACTTTCCTTTGCGTGAAATTTTATATCATCACGAAAATTGAAATGAACTTGAAACGATTTTTTCCATTGACCATAATGTAATAGAATACTTTAGACTGTCTATACAATGAACTATAAATTCTACACATTTCCTTTTCAATAGCGATCATGGTGTAGTACACGTCAATAACATATAAAAAATGCTACGAGCATCAGAGTTTATTTACAAGAGTTAGAACTCGGCCACATAAACCGGAGTCATAAACATTTTTCATCTACGTTACAAAGTATTAACCAGTAAAAGAAAAAATCCCGCGTTAAGCATAGATTATAAAACACTATCCAAATTTCCTTAATTCTTTAACAAAACTTCGTTATTCAGGGAAATAAGTGTTACTGCCCATAACCAAATATGTATTCCAATACTTCTGAACGGCTTTGTATTTGATTTGTCGGTTAATATATATACTATATCATGGAGAAATTTAGTTTAGCAAAAAAATGCCTAGCTGGATGAAATTTTTCTTTTGGCAGTTTATACGAATAGATGTAAAACATACTTCAATACTTTTGTTCAGCCCTGCAGTTTACCTAGTACCTTTATAACACGAAAGTATTTTGCTAAAATTAATTATATAAAAAAATAAATAAAAAATGTTAATCAAACAACCGTACTCTTTAAACTATTTAAATCATATTTCCAGAAATTATCATCCTTAAACAAAACTTTATCCAGTTCTTTGCGTGACCCTGTATATCATGTAATCTATATTCTACAAACATTTTACGATAAACTAAATGCGAATTGACGTAAAAATGCAAAACTTTTTTAAAAACAAACCTTTAAGTAAATTACACTCACATTCAGTAACTTTTCCGAGTTCTTTTGAGTAACCCTGTATATCTTAATTGTGTAACTATTATAGCATTTATGCATGTGAATACATTTAGTGACACTTAAAAGCGCATATCATAATTAAAAATGCCTTTCATCCATGGAAAAGTTATCATGCGTAATATACTATAGTACTTCGAATAGAATATGCTTTTTGAAGTCTTTTGTGTGTCCCTGTAAATGCTATGCACTTCGTATTATGCGTGAAATAACTCATATTAAGTCTCAGCGACGTATATCAATTTGATTACACATGATACCGTTTACCATCGTTAAAATATGTCGCAAATAATTTCCTCCTTTATTATCATGTATTAGAATTATTTTGTGTGGCCCTGTAAATGAATAACTATTCTTTTAGCTGCATATTTTAGTGTGCTTTTCGTAGATGCAAATAAATGTGAAAACGTTTGTCCGGCCGCAACATCTTTAAAATTAATTTGAAACGATTTTTCCCCATTGGCCCTAATATAATCGAAAACTTTTGACTGTCCCTGTAAATGAACTAATCGTGGTAGAAACTTCATTTTTAATAGGGTTTGTGCTTGTGTAAACTTCAATAACATGGTAAAATTTCTTTGCATTCCGAGTATATTTACGAGAGTTAGAGCGCGGACAGACGGACAGACAAAACGAATGCATAAACATTTTTCAATTTTGTTGAAAAGTGTTAATAAAAGTTACTGTAAAAGGAAAACTTTTAATAATACAATTTTTAGTTCGTATCAAACGTTTTCAATTTCTTATTTAATTTTAATTTGAAATTTAATAATAATAATGACATTTAATAATAATAATAATAATTTCCCAATTTCAATTATTTTAAAAGTAAACATTTCTTTTAATAAATAATAATAGAGCAAAGACCATTTTAAAAATTTCCTATTTCTTCTTAAAAAATGCTCCAGCTGTAATTCATTTCTTTCAATTATCTTATTCATACAAAATCCCTTCCTTTTTTTGGAAGCTTTCCAATTTTCC
Source organism: Maratus speculifer (assembly GCA_964019185.1). Lineage (NCBI taxonomy): Eukaryota > Metazoa > Arthropoda > Arachnida > Araneae > Salticidae > Maratus > Maratus speculifer. Next base: position 158,085,260 of record OZ025294.1, on the reverse strand, counting down.
ACGTGCTTTTGTTTGGTACACTAAAATTTGAGCGATAAATGGATTCACATTGCAAACCTTTTTTAAGGCTTAGTTCACCTCCACCTATCTTCTTCCTCCATGGATTTTCCCCCATAGGCCGTAATGTAATGGATGTTTTTTCTTTTCTTTCTTTCTTTCTTTTTCTTTTTCTTTTTTTTTTCAAAAAAAAAAAAAAAAAAAAAAAAAAAAGTGCGGGTTTAAATTTTATGCGATTTGTCAAATATCTACAGAAATGCTCGACGATTTTTCTGGAACTTTAATTATATAATAAACAAATTAATTTTCCTATTATTCAAATAAATGCCGTTGAGGGAGCAGCAACAAAATGGATAAAATAAATAATATTTGTAATCGTTCAGTAAAGCGAAATGATCTGGATGATTTGCAACAGTTGCAGATGGATAATTTGGTTCTGATAACATTTATGTAAGAATAGTGCGTACATTGAAATCTAAGAAACAGAGCGTAAAATTATAGAGATTTATTCAAAAAATTAAAAAAAAAAATTCAGCCTTTTTTTCTATTCTTACTCTGTTATAAAAATAGTAGGGGGGGGGGGGGGTAGAGGGAGGTGTTTCTCTGATCCCCTAAACTCCAAGTGGGAAAAAAAAAATATTTTTTTTTACACATAAACTTTATGTTTTGTTATAATTTTTATTTAATTTTCTTATATTTATTACATTTATATTGTTTACTTTACATTCATTATCTTTAATGGAGGGTGAAGAGGGATTCCAATTCCCCTCAAATGAAACGAAAATAAATAAATAAATAAATAAATAAATAAATGAATAATTAAAAAAACTTAATTTTCTATTCAGCAAAATTGCCAATTTTTGTTTTCAATACTTCTTATTTGTTATTTTTCTGCATAAATTTTTGCATTGATATATTAACAAAATTATCTTATATGACATGTTCTGACAAAAAATTGTTAGTTTAGTTTATTTCATATTTAAAATTTCCGCTTTAAAAAAACATTGTTTAGTCTGCATATCATACACATATTTGTACAAAAATTTGTCCTTTCTTAGATTTCATTCTACCAATAACTAGGGATGTAAATCATTCAACGTGACTGTTAGTTGCAGAAACACGTGGATGATTTAGTTTTTAATCGTAATTTTTTTTTTCAAGTTCTTATATATTAAACAGTCGAATATCTCTACAACGAAACTCTATACATCGAATTTCTCTATATAACGAATTTTTAGAAGGAACGGCCTCTTTTGATTACATTAAACACAATCTCTATATAGCGACATACCTATCTGTATATAATGAATTCTTTCATAAGACATTATTCATCCAGTTTTAAAAAAAGGTTCAAAATTATCTGGTATCAATTTTCCATCACTTATGCCTAATTTATCGTTCGGCGTTCAGTTTTTAGCTCACAGGCTATCATAGCCTGAGAGCTTATGTGCCCGCCCATTCCGTATGTATGTTCGTACGTAACGCGATAACTCATGATAAAAATATCCCATCCACTTGAAATTTTGTATATAGGTATATCCTGATAAGTCGCTTCCCTGATTAGTTTTTGGAGTTCATTCGATATGTATAAGAGGGGGAACGGGGGGCAATGCCCGTCCCCTTAATTGATATGAATTGGTTTTTCATGCAGAAATATTAGTTTTTGTTCAAAATTTACACACAGAATCATTCTGATGAAAAGCTTCCGTGATTGGTATTAGGTGTTCATTGGATAAATATAAACAGGGGAAATGGGGGTTCTAATGCCCCTCCCCTTAATTTATATAAATGGGTTTTTCATGCAGAACTGTCAGATTTCGTTCAAATGTCTGAATAGTTTTGGAAGTTTGATGTTTAAGTATATAAAAGAGAAGGATATTTCTTCTTAAATTATATAAATGGGTTTTTAATTAAGAATTTTCCGATTTGGTCTAAATTTTGGATATGGATTTTTTATATGATAAAGCATGTCCCTGATCAGTTTAGAGGGTTCAATGATTAAGTATAAAAAGGGGAAAGGGGGGAGCTAATCTCCCTCCTTAATATTTTTTTTCGAACGGAGTTAACCCTTGAAAATATAAGGCTGTAATGTACAATTAGTATGCGTAGCCTGTGAGCTCAATGCCATCAGTTTAACTGGGCAATATTCTTTTTATTAATCTAAATTATTCTAAATTTAGTAATCACTAAATTTTTATGAATGTGGTAAAGTGTTTAAAAACGAAAAAATGAATTTATAATTTTACAACAATGAATATATCATATATAATACTTTTAGTTGACACTACATTTATTTTAGTTAAGATTGAAATGACTTTTTGCTTTTTAGCTCACAGGCTATCATAGCCTGAGAGCTTATGTGCCCGTCCGTTCTGTATGTACGTTCGTATGTTCGTGCGTAACGCGATAACTCATGATAAAAGTATCCGATCCACTTGAAATTTTGTATATAGGTTTATCCTGATAAGGCGCTTCCCTGATTAGTTTTTGGAGTTCATTCGATATGTATATGAGGGGGAACGGGGGGCTCATGCCCCTCCCCTTAATTGATATAAACGGGATTTTCATGCAGAATTAACAGTTTTCGTTCAAAATTTAGATATATGATCATTCTGATGAGGCGATTCCGTGACTGTTATTAGGTGTTCATTGAATAAGTATAAACAGGGGTAACGGGGGGGGGGGCTCATGCCCCTCCCCTTAATTGATATAAACGGGATTTTCATGCAGAATTAAGAGTTTTCGTTCAAAATTTAGATATATGATCATTCTGCTGAGGCGATTCCGTGACTGTTATTAGGTGTTCATTGAATAAGTATAAACAGGGGGAACGGGGAGCTCATGCCCCTCCTGTTAATTGATATAAACGGGATTTTCATGCAGAATTAACAGTTTTCGTTCAAAATTTAGATATATGATCATACTGATGAGGCGATTCCGTGACTGTTATTAGGTGTTCATTGAATAAGTATAAACAGGGGGAACGGGGGGGCTCATGCCCCTCCCCTTAATTGATATAAACGGGATTTTCATGCAGAATTAACAGTTTTCGTTCAAAATTTAGATATATGATCATTCTGATGAGGCGATTCCGTGACTGTTATTAGGTGTTCATTGAATAAATATAAACAGGGGGAATGGGGGGGGCTCATACCCCTCCCCTTAATTGATATAAACGGGATTTTCATGCAGAATTAACAGTTTTCGTTCAAATTTTAGATATAAGATCATTCTGATGAGGTGAATCCGTGGCTGTTATTAGGTGTTCATAGAATAAGTATAAACAGGGGGAGCGGGGTTTCTAATGCCCCTCCCCTTAACTTGTATAAATGGATTTTTCAAGCAGAATTGTCAGATTTCTTTCAAATCTATGAATAGTTTTGTAAGATTAATGGTTAAGTATAAAGAGGGGAATAACTACTCTTAAATTATATAAATGCTAAATGGGTGTTTATTAAGAATTATCCGATTTGCTCTGAATTTTGGATATAGATTTTTCTTTATGATAAAGCTTGTCCTTGATTGTTTAGGAAGTTCAATGATTAAGTATAAAAAAGGAGAAAGGGGAGAGCTGTTTCACCTACTTAATTTGTTTTTCGAACAGAATTAACCCTTGAAAATATAAGGCTGTAATGTACAATTAGTATGCGTAGCCTGTGAGCTCAATGCCATCAGTTTAACTGGGCAATATTCTTTTTATTTATATTACTTCTCTACCTTAAATCTCCTTGTTCTTTAAGACCAACAAATTCATCGCCCTTCCCCCCTTCCAACAAACTTGTCGAAACAATGTCAACTGGATTGTTTCATTTTCTGAAGATTTGAGATTTGTGATTTTAATGGTAAAAAAGAGCAAAACTCTGAGATGAAATGATTGCGAGAGTGAGAGTGAGCATGACAACAAAAACGTACAACAAGAGATAAAGCCACGAGTGAAATGATGAGTTCTTTAGATGTTAAAAAAGAAAAGAAATCAAATGAAAGAAAATGTTCCCGATATAATTTTTCAATCTTTGTTAAAGTGAGAACATTTTTACAAGAGCCTAACAGTTTTGAAAAAAAAAAAAAAAAAAAAAAAAAAAAAACTAGTCGTTGGGGGCCACCGTAATACTTACCCATCATGGATATGCATAATATAAAGTATGAAAATAAAACACGTGAGAAATATTTATAAAATACATTGCAATTCCAAAACAAAATTTAAATATAGATTTAAATATTTTTAATATACATAGTAATGCTTTATTAATGAATTGCTGCTGAATCAATTTAGACAAATTATATAAAACGCCAAACTTATCAAGTAGTACCGATTGCGTAAAAGAAACATCCTTATAACTCCAAAAATAATAATCATATTAACTAGCCGTTTACTGCATCGGATTAAGCATCTTATCACCAATTAAAATATATCTTTGAATTGAAATTTGAATGAAATACAGGGTCATGAAAAATCGAAGAATGATGAAAACAGGATTATAAATATTTCGACAACTAATAATCCGATCGACTTCATTTTTTATGCAAAATTTGTGTTATTTTATTACCTTTTGCGTCCATTCCTTAAAATAAAAAAATCGAAAATTTTTATGCTCCTTTCATTATAACGAATTTTTCGAGAATCCGAAAAGAATAGTTTCGGCTAATCGAAGTTACTGATATTAAACAGGCTTCGTTCCATTCTTACATACTAATTACACATAAAATTTTATGTCTCTACCTCAATTTGTTCGGGAAATAGAGCATTTACAGACACACAGACATACATATAGACATGCATACAGACATGCATACATACATACGCATACATACGTACATACATACAGACACACAGACGGACGGCAATTTTTTTTCTAAAAATATGTTTTTCGGAATCTCCAGTATCTGTAAATCCGCGATTTTTTTTTTTTTCGATTTTCAAAACGATTGCAAGACTTACCCTATACTCTGTATGATGGATAAGTAATTACACATTATTTCGTCTAAAATTGATGTAAGTTTTCCTTTTGTGATTTTTATTATGTTTTCAAATAAATGTAAATTTTTCTGTTATACGAACTGAATGTTTCCAACTGAGGGAAAAATTGCCCAGGCCGGGAATTGAACTATAGATCCTTGGCTAACAAGGCCAGTGCTTTACAGCTTAAGCTAACTGGGCGATAGCCGGCAGACATTTCCCGCTCAGATCAAGTCAATTCATTTTTTTTTTCTTTTTCTTTTTTCTTTCTTATTTTTTTTAATTGTTTAAATAATTAAGAAATACAATATATTTAGGTTAATATTTATAGGTAAATATTTCATTTCAAATTCTTAATAAATGCATCAAAAAAGTTTTTTGTTCAAAATAGCGAATTTTTCTATATAACGATTTTTTTTTTAAACTGGAACAATGGATTTCATTATATAGAGACTCTACTGTATATCAGATTTTAGCAACCGCGGAAGCATGGTTTCAGCGATTAGAATGGATGTTCCGCGTGGGTAGAGTACCACATGTGAAATATTGTTCCACATCTGTCATCGCTCACAGCAAGGATGTCGCTGAGGACAAATGTTTTGACGCAAACGAAGTTTTTTTCGGAATCGTTTATTTTTTTTCTAAAATCTCATCGTCGTCGGTATTTCTCACGGGATCTTCAATGAGCTTCGAAAACTATTCAGCATCCTGGTAGGAAACTAGAAACAAGTGTTTGTAAATTTAAAAAAATATATAACAAGATGTAATTGATTACAACAGTCTTTAAATGATATTTCCCTTCGCATTGAAAATCGAATACTATCTTCGAAAATTATGATAAGAAATAGATACTACAACTTTGTATTTTTAAATTTATATTTTTTTCTCAAACTAAACCAGCCACACACACACACACACACACCAAAAAAAAAAAAAAAAAAAAAAAAAAAAAAAACTGTAATTCTATTTATATAAAGTTGCAGAAATCTGTATGCTTACTAAAAATCTACCTGTAAATTGTACAAAAAAAAAAGGTGTAGATCTACAAAATTAGTTTTTTTAAACCTATAGACACCTGTAGCTTTACAAGAGAATCTACTAAAATTAAAGTAATCTTACTAAAAATTTTATCCGTAACCCGGGTTACACTTACATAAAAAGTTCTAAGAGTTCCAGTTTCTTAAAAGATTCTTTCCAACCTTAGAATTGTTTGATTTACAGTACAAACGTGTATCAGTTACATGAATTTTTGTTGTTGCTTTACATAAAAAATTTTGGAAACCCCAGTTTCCTAGAAAATTTTAATAACTTTACAGATTTTTTTTTCTTACAGTGTAGGTAACCTGCTCTCATGATATCTCTCATCATAAAATTTATATAAAAAATAGAATACAAATTATTTTTCACTTGGTGTTCAGGGGATCCGAGAAACATCTCATCCCTACCCCCCACCCCACCCCCTGTTTTTTTACTACTTAAATAAGTATAAAAATTAAATTCTTCAAAAAAAAAAAAAAAAAAAAAAAAGGCTGAAATTTTTTATATTTTTTTAAATTGTATATTTCTTCGTCACGATGACGTCACTGTGAGTCACTTTGGTCACATCACATCTGTGATCAAAATGCCACCACTCAGTGACGTCACATTGTGACTGCGATGTGACTTTCTTAAAAATTTTTAGAAAATTACAAATATTCTTCAAAACATGTTATTTAGTTTAAAAAACATGTTTCTGGCAATTTAAATATCGTCGCTTTTGTCACAATGTTAATGTCAAAGTAGTCACAAATGGCACATTTTTCACAAATTTGTTACACCGTGACTTCACAAAATGGTCACAATGTGACGTCACAAACGAGCTCTAAAACGGCCATAACGACTTCACATTTTAGTCACCGTGACTTCACATCGACGTCACATGACGTCACATCGACAATCGATGGTCACAAAGTCACAATGTGACTTCACAACGACGTCGATGTGACGTCACCATGCCTTACGGGAAGCGATATATTTTTTAATTTTAAAATGGAAAATATATGCTTAAAATATATTAGAATTTTTTTATTCTAATTAATGACTTTATTTAAAAATTAAACTAATACGGACATAAATTCATATTTACTGGCATATACATTTTTACGAATAATAAAAAGAATATAAAAAATAATTAAATCTATAAAAAGATTCATCTTTATTTAGAATTAACATACATATTTCTAAGATTTATAGGATAAAACTTAAAATAAATAAACGAACTCTGATGCATATTTTCTGATATTATTTTTTAAATTCTATTTTTTTTTATAGTTTAGAGCAATATGTCTATTTTTTGGGGTGGGGAGGGGGGAGGGACTTTAACAGATTATTGCAGAATCAATATTGCTTTATTTATTTATTTATTTTGCATTATAATTAGAAAATGTATTTAATAACGTATTAAATACTGTTTGAAAAGTTCATAATCACATCTCTCTTATCACATCGAAATTTACTAGGAATAAAATATTTTATTGTTATTGAATTTTTTAGCAATTTCATTTAGTCTTCTAACAAAATGATTACTATATAATTTATTGTATCAGTTATCAAGAAACAAACATAGTGTGATTAAAGCTGAAGAAAAAATATACAATGGAAACACTTTTATTTTCACATAGAATAAGAAAAAGTGCATGTCATCACTTCTTTTTATCTTTGATTTACAATTACTGGACTTTCAGACACAACGAAAAATGCGTTTTAAACTAATAAAGTTCGGTTAAATTTTTAAATGGAATTTGAAAAATTAATTTTATGTAATTTTTTATACAATTTTTCCTTTTATATATTTTTATATAATTTTTTTTTCATTTGAAAATTCTTTATCTTTACTTAGTAACTTAAATTTCGCCGAAATTTAATAGTTTAAAGGAAGACAAAACTTGGTGCAATCCTATGGAAAATATCCCAAGTTTGAGACCCGTTTCCACGGAAACAACTTGAGCGATTTTGGTGAAATTTAAAATTAATATTCACTGGATTATACACAAAATTTATGGCGGGCTGTTTTTTTTCAGCGACAATAAATTTTTATTTTATAACAATGTCAATTTTTCAGAGTTTTTTTTTCTTCTGAGACAAATTCAAGTTTTTAAAAACTCTCTGCCATATATAATCATACATTTACACTCTACTATTAAAATAAAAATGATCAAAATCACTCGAGTACTTTACGAAATAATGCGATTTTTACCTGAAATACGATTTTTCAGGAAAAACAAACACGGTTCAGGGATTCAGGAATTTTTCAGTCAAAATATCATTTTTTTTTTTTTTTTTTTTTTTTTTTTAATGGAAGAATATAGTTACATTAAACGCCCGAAATTTCGCCTTTTTCAAATAGAGATTCTTTGTAAGAAAGCATTGGTGCGGAATAATTTTCCAATATGAAAAATCTCTGAAGCGTGGCAACCCTTCTAACATGTGAGACGTTTTTGCGCAATTTTATGAAATACATGAATTAAAGTATATATAAATACTTGGAAAAAAATTAGTTTCATCTAATGAATGAGGTAATGTTTTAACCCATATCCGTTCTATGTCACTTCTTACATAACTTCTGGACCAGCATCTCTTACACAAATTTTATTCAGTTAACACCACTTTTTTATAAGAAAGACTTTTACTTGTACTTTGACACCATGTGCACGCTACAAATTTTCTCTTAAAAATATAGTGGTGCTAGTTGAATTTAAAAATAGAAATAAAATAAGCTTTTTAAGAAAAAAATATCAACCGACTTCAAAAAAGCGCTAAAAAGAATTAAATAATTCTTTAAAATTCTCTAATGACAAAACGTTATCCAATAAGCACACATCGGATATCAGATACCGGCATAAAGAACGGTTAAATTTAATATGTATAATTTAATATCCACCAAACATAGATTTTAGAGATAATATTATTTTACAAGAGATGAATTGACATATTTATGATTTATTTTATGAATATATACATATAAAAAGTAATGAATTACTTTTTGAAGTTGGTGCCAAACAATCACAATCGATAATGATTATCCCCATTTTAATTATGGTACTATGCATAATTTAGCTACAATTCTTAATATACATCAAATAGTTTGGCACCAACTTCAAAAAGTAATTCATTACTTTTTATATGTATATATTCATAAAATAAATCATAAATATGTCAATTCATCTCTTGTAAAATAATATTATCTCTAAAATCTATGTTTGGTGGATATTAAATTATACATATTAAATTTAACCGTTCTTTATGCCGGTATCTGATATCCGATGTGTGCTTATTGGATAACGTTTTGTCATTAGAGAATTTTAAAGAATTATTTAATTCTTTTTAGCGCTTTTTTGAAGTCGGTTGATATTTTTTTCTTAAAAAGCTTATTTTATTTCCTACTTTTTAGTTATGCATACCGTAGTACATAATTATGTGTACTGGCACACGATAGCTCTTTGCAATGCATTATTAATGTACGCACTTTGCTAAGTTCTGATGTATTCAGTTTACTTGTCACTGTTTGATTGTCAACTTTTCTGAAACCACTTACAATATCGGTTAGTATCGTTGTGAATCTTAAGAATTTCTTTGTATGGTAACTTCTTCAGACAAGATCTGCCACTTCGAAAAGCTACCGCATTTATGAAATCTTAGTGTGCATCGAATCCTACGGTCATCGAAAGTGGGTATCAAAAGGTGACAATCCATCAAGTAAAGTGTCCTTACACATAAGAGCGCGATATAGTGCTTCCATATATGAGCACGCAGCAAAATGACTTCATATATTAATGTATAGTAAAATGCTTTTCTAGTGTAGTCAGTCAAAAGTACTCCCCCTTCACTCAGAAAAAGGAAAAAGAAAAATTTTAGAAAAAATCGCACTATGCTCCAATCGATAAACAGCAACAATCTAATACCTATACAGGCAGTAATGGCATCGGAAATGAGCAGTGGCGATTCGTCGAGGAATATGAAACTCATAACCAATACCTGGCTGCCTCTATAAGAGAGTGACAGCATTTGATTCCCAAATATTTATTTACAGACGCTTTTGTCCCAACTACACTGTTAAAAATTTGATATTTTTGCTGTACACTGTTAAAAATCTGCTGCATTTTTTTGCTACGCACTCCAGCGCTTGTATAGAAAACGGTTACTTGACTGTATTAAGGAGCATTCTCATAGGTCTCAGTAGAGACATTATATACAAGCGGCGGAGTGCGTTGCAACAAAATGTAGCAGATTTCTAACAGTGTATCATCACTTCACCGCTTATATAGAAAACGATTAGTTAAATGCATTATGAAGGATTCTCATTGATAAAAATAAATATATACTGTAAAAGCGATGGAGTGACAATGCAGCAAAAGTTGCAAATTTTTAACAGTGCATTGCATTGCCAGGCATTTTTTATTATGAAATTTGATGATGATTTCCTGGAAGAATTCGATTGTACTCGTATGAGAAGTTAATAAGATTGACGAAAATTGCCCGCTCAACAAGATGCTTGGTGACTCGTTTTTGTCCAGAATCGTTTCAACCAATTATATACTGTGCTAGATGTGTCGTCATATTCATATCGAGGAATCCTACACTGTAAAAAATTTGAGACTTTTGCTATATCATCACTCTATTGCTTTTATAGAAAACGATTACTTCACCCAATTGCGAAGCATTCTCATGGGTCAAAAGAGAGATATTCTACAAAAGCAGGGGAGTGACGATGCAGCAAGAGAGTCACATTTTTTACAGTGACACTGTAATCGGAAAGCGAAATTTTAAAATGGAGGGTCAAAATCACAGTCCGGTGAAATCCAAACACCTCATTGGTCATTGAGATGCGTCCTTTTCAGAGAACAATCTCTTAACGGTAGGCGAAATGTCGCCTTACTTCTTTTTTCGAAAAAATATCGTAGCGTCAATTTGATGTAAATCTTATCTGTTTTCATTTATAATCTATTTTTCACTCTCATTTTATATAATGTCATCAAAATATCTTAATTGAGTTAATTTCGATGGTTTATCGTAAATAAGAACAGACTGTAACAATTGCTTCAAAATTACTTTACCCCTTACTCTTTTTCAAATGGAGAAACGCGTTCGTGATTTCCACCTATACCACACGACCAATGAGGTCGCTGGATCACACCTGACTGTGATTTTGGCCCTCCATCTTAAAATTTCGCAATTGGAAATGAGCGGTGGCGTATTCCATGAGGAATCTGAAACTCATTACCTATACCTGGCTGCCTTTATAAGAGAGTGACAGCATTTGATTCCCAAATATTTCTTTTACAGACGCTTTTGTCCCAATTACACTGCAAAAACTTTGAGCCTTTTGCTGCATCATCAGTCCACCGCTTTTATAGAAAACGATAACTTTACTGTGTTATGGAGCATTCTCATTGGTTATAAAACACATATTCTATAAAAGCTATGGTGTGACGCTGCAGCAAATGGGTCAAATTTTTAACAATGTGTCATGGAGCATTCTCATGGGTAAAAAGGAGAGATATTCAATAAAAGCGGGGGAGTGACGATACAACAAAAGGATCAAAATTTTTACAGTGTACACTGTAAAAAATTTGGCCCTTTTGCTGCATCGTCAATCCACCGCTTTTATAGAAAACGATTACTTCAGCCTATCGTGGAGAATTCTCATGGGTCAAGAGAGAGATATTCTATAAAAACGGGGGAGTGATTATGCAGCAAAAGGGTCAATTTTTTACAGTGTACACTGTTAATAAATGTAAACCTTGTTCAGTTAGGATTTCACACTTTGAAAAGATCGTGTGTCTATGTAAGTGTAACTTAAAAACATGAAAAATGAACGTTTCTAATTGGTCGATTGCTTCGAAAAGATATTGAATTTTAATGTTTAAATTTTTTAAAAAGTTCTAATCAACAGATTTTTATGAAATTTGAATGGGACCACATAGGCCCCATACGCTTTCAAACAAAAAAAGAATTATCAAAATCGGTTCATATTTACGAAAGTTATGCGTGAACAACAAATACATACAGGTCGAAATCATAACCTCCTCCTTGAAGTCGGTTAAAAAAATATAAAATGTTAGCGCAAAATTAATATGAATGAGCTTGGCGTTCGAGTCAGTATATTCCTTTGAATTTATACGATTATTTCTAACGGTCAGAAAAAACAGGTATACTAATGGATTCACGATGGTTCAAAGAACTTTTATTCTAATAAAACAAAAAGCAGTGTTTTTCCAAAAAAAAAAAATCTCTGATTTTCCACTTTGACAGCTAAAAAATATAATTTTAATCATCTTAATTTCCAAATCATAAGTTGTTTCAAAAATCTGTTCTTTCTTATAAATACTTCTGCTTTTGCAGTGAGACTTGCGTTCACAGTTAAATTTTGCTTTTCAATTAAAATCAATTACCATTTAATTTGATCGGGATATTTTTACAATTTCTGTCAATTTAATGAATTAGAGAATGATAGTTTGATATGCAGGGCCTAACTAATACAGGGGCATGCGCTGCAATTGCCCCGGGCTCCCAATTTGAGCCCCTCCCCCTAAAGGCATCTATAAGAGTTCTTAAAAGGGAGCCAAATGATAAAAAATGGCCAAAAATGAGCAAATTTTAGTTTAAAGTATTTTTTATTTTGTGGTATTTAATTTTTTCCTTATTGATTTCATAAAGATTTTTTAAAATACATAAATTTCATTACAATATTACTGTAATCTCACCATTTATAATCTTTTTTTTTTCTTTTTTTTTTTTTTGTTCAAAAGAATTTGTTGTAGTAAGAAATTTTATATTGAAGTACTTTAGTGCATTATGAGGAATGTAGTAACAACATTACCAGTATTAAAATTTATTGCTTATATTATTAAATGCATGCCACCACTTTCTTTTCCATATGATGGAATCGCCCAAATGCATGCAATAATGATTGAAATAACTGTAATTACGTTTTAACAGCTTACATTTATCTTTAAATTATTGTATTCTATAGTTTCTTAAAGTTATTTTTCTGTATATAGATGTGAATAATGCGTGGTATGAAATTTATGTATACATATGCAATAAGTATGAAGTGAAGTTTTAGTCACTTACGCATAATTTACGAAAAATTTCAAAAGATAGAAGGAGCCCCCCCCCCCCCCCCCCTCCTGAATAATGTTTGCTCCAGGGCCCTCCCACTGTCTAAGTCGGGCCTTGGATATGATGCATTGGTTATTCAGTTTGCTAAAATTAAATTGTCATAACCAGAAAGATAAAGTTAGACTAAATGACATATCTCTGTTCTTTCCCATCACTCTTTCAAAAGGAGTTTTCACGAGCCAATGAACTTGTAAAACAAAGATAAGTCGAATATCTCATTCGTAAAGATGGGTAAAAGAATTTAGAGATTAAGCCGCTGATAATGGAAAATACAAACTGCACAAACGATTAAAATAAAGCTATACAATGGTTTTTATTTACGATATAATTAAAGTAGTTGCTGTCTGGTTGTAATGCACATTCACTTCCTTTGTAATCATATTTGAAATATTGTAAGATATTTGTTGTAAATTACTCTCTTGTTATTTACATCTAACTTTCTTCATATTATTATTTGTTTTAGTTGCGGTATTCATTAAAAGGGCTTTATTTTGAAAATTTTTAAGAAAAAATTTATATTCTTAAGTGAGATTGAAATATTTTACATTATATTATATGTATTTACTTTAGTTAAGTAATGGAGTATAATCATTTTTTTTATATGTATGAGTGTATAGAGCAAAGGTCAGTACGGACCCAGACTTCGCTGAACAGCCAAAATGAAGGCTGATTTTCAAATGGGTCAGGCGGCGGATTATTTTTCAGTGTTCCGTACTTCAAAAGTAAAAACGGAACCATTATAAGATAACTTCTGTATTTGTCTGTCACATACATTTTACTCGTAAATTATGGAACGCAAAAAGTTCAAATTGGGGGAAGTAATAAAGACTACTGAATCACATATTTACAGATTATTAAACATTGATAAATATATTTAAGAACATTGTAAAGGGGCCTATTAAGTCATAAAAAAAATCATGTATTTGTATATTTTGTGGAATATCATGTGAAATATTTCGTAACACTGAATTCAAAAATAGAATTTTTTTTATTTTATGTAAGTTAATATGAAATGTTAATATGAAATTGTATTTGACTTGTGTGTTTCATTACGATTGTAGCTCATCATTTTACTGTTTAGAACAAAAGATTCATGACGATCTACGCTAGTAGTTTTCAGGGGTGCAGAATATGTCCGATCCGGATCTAGGATCTGGGAAAATTTTGCAGAAACATATACGATTGATTTCGATTTTAACGAAGAATTCTATGATTCCCTGGGATAGGAAAATTTCACTACAAATAAAAAGATCGATATGGTGACTTTCACAAAAACGATCTCAGAATAATATGTACCGTATATTAGGGGTGATTCCGTTTCAAATTTTCCAAAATTTTAAAGTATTCGGTTCCGAGAAATTAAAAAAAATCGGTCATCAATCTGAAAATTCTCATATAAAAATGTCACAAATTTTGACCAAGAATTAAAGAATAAACGCAAATTTCGTCACGAGATCACAAAAGAAATGCGAGTTTCATGAAATGATCGCAAAAAAATAGCAAACTTCGTCCAAAAATCTCAAAATAAACATAAACTTTGTCAAAAGATCACAAAATAAATGCACATTTCGTCAAAAAATGGCGAAATAACAGCAATGTTTTTCAAAGAACGCAAAAAACCCGGGAAATTTTATTAAAAGATAGTGAAATGGATGCAATTTTCTTCAAAAGATCACAGTACAATCACAAATTTTATCGAAAGATTACGAAATGACCGCGCATTTCGTCAAAGGGAACAAAAGAATCGCATATTTCGTTAAAAGATCGCGAAATAATTTAAAATTTCGCCAAACGATTGCTACAGAATCGCGAATTTCATCAAAACAGGGCAAAACAATCATGAAATTTTTGAGAGAATTGTGAAATAATAGCGAATTTTATCAAAAGAGGACTATTTAATAGAAAATTTCGTCAAAAGGAAGACAAAATTATCACAAAATTCGTCAAAAGATCGCAAAACAACCACAAATTTCATCAAAAGATCGCTAAAAAACACAAACTTCGTCAAAAGATCTATAAAAAGCACGATTTTTTGTCAAAACGTCGCGAAAAAAACATGGTTCTGAGAGTGAATTCCCCCAAGCTACAGTAACCTTTGAGAAAATTTGCTGTGAATTTCAGGTGATTTTTTTTTTCACTTAAAATCACCCCTGCCGTTCATATTCATTCATAAGTTGAAAAATATTGGAAAAATAAATTTCCTATACCTATAGTAATACAGCATTTACCTATAACATAACGTCAAATTTCTGAGAAATTTTCATGCGGATTGGGGGAAATGTTAGGAGGAGTAGAAACATTTTCTGCACTTGTTTTAGTTATTTTAAAGATGAATATTCAAGTAAATAAAATAATACAACAATAATTTTACAAGTAATATTATTTCTTATCTATAGACATTTTACTTACTCATCATATATAGATATGGCAAGTCTTGCAATCGTTTTGAAAATCGAAATAAATTTTTTGTCGGATTTACTCATTTCAGATACTGGAGATTCCGAAAAAAATATTTTTATTCGCTCTATCTCCCGAGCAAATTCAGATAGAGACTTGAAATTTTGTATGTGCTTAGTATTTAAAAATGGGACGAAGCCTATTTAATATCAGTAACCTCGATTATCCGGAACTATTTTTTTCGGACTCTGAAAAAATTCGTTCTGATGAAAGGGTATAAAAGTTTCCGAATTTTTTTAAATTTTAAATTACGGCGTAAAAGGCAATAAAATAAAACAAATTTTGCATAAAAAACGAAGTCGATCGGATTATTAGTTGTCGAGATATTTCTAATCCTGTTTTCCATATTCTTCGATTTTTCATGAATATGTATTTTATTTAAATTTCAATTCAAAGATATATTTTAATTGGAAATGAGACTCTTAATCCGACGCAACAAACTGTTAGTGAATATAATTATTATTTTTTGAGTTATAAGGCTGTTTCTTTTATGCAATTCTACTTGAATAGTTTGGCGTTTTATATGGTTTATCAAAATGGGTTCATCAGCAATTCATTAATAGAGCATGACTATGAGTTGAAAATACTTAAATATATGGTTAAATTTTATTTTGGAATTGCAATACATTTTATAAATAGCTTACACATATTTTGTTTTCATATATTATATTATACATATCCATGATTGGTAAGTATTACGGTGGCCCCCAAAGACTAGTTTAAATATTAAAAGGCATAAAAAATGCATTCTCTATAACAATTGATTTTATTTCTGTCAAAAATTGCAACATTTTCAAGCTTTTATCTTCGTTTCACGCTTTGTATTCCAGTTGACATGCACGCAAATAGAACTAGAACTTAACAAGATATTCCAGGAAATTCTAAGCAGATTGCATGTATCATTTTCGGTTTCTTTGTAATTCAACAAAAGTAACTGAAACTCGCTGCAATAAATTTTATAGCCTGGAATAATGAGAACAGAAGGAGCTTCTCTGTAGTAGTATAGCGGTATTAGAGTGCTTCTGGTCATAATCTTCGATTTCAAATTAATTTCTATACACCTAACAGTATTTTAACAAGTAAAAAATTGCATGGTCTATTAAAATACTTTTACCACTCCAACAGCAAGTATTAACTTATGGTAATTGCATAACTTTTTAATATAAAAAAGGGAGAAAAGCTGCCTCAATTATTGATAATTTTTTATGCCTTGCAATGTAAGGGTAAAAAAAAGAAGAAGAAGAAGAAAACTGTAAAGTTATTAAAAGTTTTTTAGGAAACTGGGATTCCTAGAAATTTTTATATAACGGCAACAGATACAGATTTGATCTAAAAATCAAAAGAAAAAAATTGTAAGGTTACTAAGAATTTATTAGGAAACTGGTATTTCAAGAACTTTTTATGTAATTTCAACCCACGTTACAAATAAAATTTTAGTAAGATAACTGTAATTTTAGTAGGTTCTTTTGTAGAATTACAGATTTCTGTAACTTCTTCTAGATAAAATTTTAGTAATCCTACAGATTTCGGAAACTTTACATCTGTAGGATTACAGATATTTTTAACAGTGTGTAATGGTTTCGATTAACCACTTAACTGAAAAATATTTTCGAAAAAAACTTTCAAATAATGTCTATTTTTTATACCTTTTACAGAATTTTTAATTTTTTACCACCGGTTTATCAAAACAGTAATTTTTGCCCAGTTGAATAATAATAATATTAAAAATCTCGGATTAAATAATGCAAAATTCACTGGTGAGAATAATAAATTGTGATTGGAATATGGATGCCCGTACTTGATACGGGCAAATCATGATTAGCAAAAACACGTTTTTCCCGTATGACGCACAGGCAAATAAGGGAAGCGGTTGATAATTGGTTGTTAATTTGTGTGGTGCGGTACTTAAATGACAAAACAGGAATAAACAGGCAAATTTAAAAAGTTTTCTATTAACAATTTTAAAGAAAATTTCGAGTTTTGATGTAGTAATTTATTTTTAAATTTTAATGAAAATTCTGTAATATATTCAAATGGTGGCAATTGGCACACTTTATTGTTTACCTGCAATGTTTCACTACATCAAAATCCCATAATTTTCATTAAGTCTTACATGATAATTTTATAAGATTATAATTTCATGTGGTTATAACCTCATGTGATTTCTTACTTATTTAAATTCAACAAATTTAATATTGTTTTCTTCTAACCATACTCTTTGTTATTTATAAACTTTAATTATAAAATGAATTTCATAAAACACATACACTATAAAAAAAATCTGTAATCCTACAGATGAAAAGCTGCCGAATTTTGTATGCTTACTAACATTTTACATGTGCACCTTATAAGGAAAGATGTAAATCTACAGAATAAATTTTTGTAAAGCTGTTTTTGAAATCTGTAACTTTACAAACAAATCTACTAAAGTTACAGTAACCTTAATAAAATTTTATCAGTAAGACGGGTTGCAGTTACATAAAAAAGTTCTAGACACCCCAGTTTCCTAAAAAACTCTTAAAAACCTTACAGAATTTTTTATTTTCAGTGCAAATCTGTATCTGTTACATGCCCTTTTGCTGTTGCCGTTACATAAAAAGTTCTTGAAATCCCATTTCCTAGAACTCTTTTAGTAACTTTGCAGATTTTTTTTTACAGTGTACAATGTAAAAAAAAAAAAAAAAATCTGTAAAGATTCCTAGAACTTTTTTATGTAATGGCAGCAACAAAAATTCATGTAACAAATACGCGTTTGCACGGTAAATCAAAAAATCTGTAAGGTTTCTAAGAGTTTTTTTTAGAAAACTGGAATGCCTTGAACTTTTTATGTAACTGCAACCCGTCTTACTGATAAAATTTTACTAAGGTTAATTATAGAAGATCCTTTGATCCTTTTGTTAAGCTACAGAAATCCGTAGCTTTACAAATACTAATTTTGTAGATTTACATCGTTTTCTGAACGGTGAAAAAATAAAATTTTATTCAGCATAAGTAACTTTACATTTGTAGAATTATAGAATTGTTGAATTTCTCATGCCCTGGAATGGTTCCAATTAATAACTTTTTGTCAATTTCTATGATGTGGTATTTAAATAAGGCAACAGTCTAATCAGGCAAATTTAAAAATAAAATTATATTAACAATTTTAAAGAAAGTTCCGAGTTATGATACATTAATTCATTTTTAAATTTTAATGAAAATTCTGTAATACATTCAAATGGTGGCAGTTGGCTCATTTTATCGTTTAACTGCAATGCATCATCAAAATCCCGTAGTTTTAATTTAATTTTGCACGTTGATAACTTTATACGATTATAATTTCGAGTGAATAAAAACCTCATGTGATTTCTTACTTGTTATTTAACCGCTTGGGAACGAGTGACACGTATACGTGCCGCAAAAAGGCTTAAGAATCCGTGCTTATCCCCACTATTATAATTTTACTGAAAAATTTGCCTTACTTAATCCTAGCATTTTCTCGATTTAATAAGTCGATTTAAAAGCACAAATCAAAAGCTGTAATAGATGTAATTTTAAAAGGCTGTAAGTCGCGTTCTTTTTTAGATACAGCCAAATTTTAAGCTATTGCTGCAAAAATGTAAAATTGATATTTTGATCAAAAATTACGTTTTAACCCTTTCGGGTCTGGTGTACTATTATTTGTATATGTCTTTTCATCGAATATTATTTTTTCTTAACAATTATTTTGTTTACATATTGAAATGATAGTATATGTCTGTGCTTTTCTTGTTATGGCTTCGTTTATGTTTTGACATTTAGTAATAACAATAAATAATAAAAGTTTACTTATTTCTCTTTGCACCGTTGGCAATTCCTTTATTTTAACCATATATTTCACTCTTTAAATGTAAAATATACACTGCCAGAAAAATTCGTCAATATACACCAAGTTATCGTTATTTTTTCACAAATAACTTCTGTTCACCCAGAAAACGTATTTGTTCTGTGAGTTCATTCCGAACGTCGAAAAATGAGGAAAAGATTCCGTTTATATCTAGCACGCATGCGCATTGGGTCTCTTAGTAATGAATTCGAATTTATTTTTAAAATGAAAAACAAAAATATTCTATTGATTAAAATGTCTAATTTAGTTTTAAAAGATAAAAATGTTTTCGAATTTAAAAATAAATAACAATTACTTTCTTTATTCGTTCAAAAATTCTCACAATTTGTTATTCAAAGTTGGATAAGTTGAATAAAGTTCAATATACTAAGTTATTTAATGCTTCTATTCGATATGATAAATATTCACATATAAAATATACTTTAAGTGAACACATTTAAAAAATATTTTAATAAAAAAAATTGCAAAAAAAAAAAAAAAAAAAAAAAAAAAAAAAATTGCAAAAAAAAATTATATTATTAAAAAAAAATCTTATCGAATAAAAATAGAACATCCATGTTTTTTCTCTAACAATCTACGTAATATATTTAAAATTCACATTTTTATACTACATTAATACTAAACGTAAAAAAAAAACCAGCCACAGTTTAATTAAAGATGAAATCTTTCCGAAATTAATTGCAAAATTAAAAGCTTTTTAAGGAAATACACCAAACCGCACCGATATGAGATGAGCGCTTCTATTTTAAAGCACAACAATCATGGGCAAGCATGGCGCCGAGGAAAAGCGCTGGCTTTGTAATGCTGGGGTCGTGAGTTCGATCCCCAACTCTTCCGCATTGATTTTTTCCCAAACTTTTTTCAGGTGACGGATATTTTTCTTCTTTTGACGGAGAAAAAAATAAACGGAAAATCGTCAATCTACAGACAATTTCTGGCAGCAGTGCTGCCAGTACATTTTCTGTGAAAAGACGGAAGTTTTTTTGAGAGTGTAGAGGTTTTTTTTCAGAACGAATCACGTGTAATAAAACGCAAAAAGCATTAGAAAGTTGTATTACCTGCTAAACCATGTTGTAATATGATATTTCACAAACGTCTCCAAAATCTCTTCCTTAGTCTGTTATCATATCAATATGAATTGAATAATACACAAAATAAGCACATTCGAGGCATTTCAGACAACGAGATAATATTTAAACATCAGTATGCCTATTTGGATATAGCTACGATCAACATTATTAAAGTAATAATAATTTTGTTCTCAAAATGGAAAAAGATTCGGACCCGAAAGGGTTAAAGTTGTTAGAAAATCTTAACATGTCTGCCAATTTTCAAATTAATCCATCGAAAATAGAGAAATTTGAATTTTAATATCCATTGCCTCCTTATTATTATTTTTTTAGTGTAGAAATATTTATTCTACTAGTTCGAATTTCGATGAATGCAAACTAATATTTAAATTAAATAATATTATTATAATCATTAATTAAAAAAAAACATTTCAATAATTCATGCATTTTTTCAAAAGGCAATTTAGAGTAATGAAAATGAAATAAGCGTAGAAAAACATGTCGTAATTATTAATCTACGCCGAAATGCATTAACATTATGACGATTCGCTGAAACACAGAAAATGTGTTAAAATAATTAAAATTATGCTTTGACATTTCTAAATGCATGCTTTTATTAATATTAGCAAATTACATTAATGGGGAATTGTGGATGAAGTTTTAAAGGGAATTTTGCATTTAATGTGTTTAGATATTGTATATATTTTTATTATTTATTTAATGGTTAGAGCAGCGATGAGTTATGAGAGTTCTTACAGCATAACAGAAAATAAAAGATCTGAAAGAATTATTAGCAAATGTTTCTTTAATTTTATTTTTGTAGTTTGAAAGAAAATGTGTCATGCCTAGTTTCAGCTTTTAATCAAAAGCAATTGATTAATTTATTTCACTATGTATGAGATATTACTGAAATACAATAAAATAAATGAAATACATTAAATGTAGAATATTGGTTTCTTACTTTCTTCAATATTTATAAGAAGAAATTATTCGATTTGTAAAAAATTTCGTCCGACGGATTTATATGCTTAGAAGATATGATTTGGCTGTTTTTACAAAATGTCTGTTTGTCTGTCTGTGACCCCTCCTACCCCCCCCCCCCCAAAAAAAAAAAAAGTCGGTGTTCGAGTCGGTTAGGATTGGGCGTATATTGCCCAAAAAGTCGTTTTTTATTTATCCCTATGGGTTATGATTTTTGGTTGCAGACATCTTACAGAGTGGTTGCTGAAATTCAATGATTTGTTAGAAAAATTCCTTGCTTACATCTCCTTTCTAATGCACGGAATTCCACGAATCTGTACCATTAGAATCCTCATGTAGGGTACAAATTATCATTTAATTTTAGTACCGTTTTAGCGAAGTTTGAAGCATTAATATGTATGAGCTAGAAAATAGTTTTTGGATTGGCACGTCGGACTGATTTTTTTTTTTTTTTAATGTTATAGCTTTTACCAAGTAACAAAACATGCAGAGTAGGCAATTGCCCGTGAGTCTCACAATCTCTATAAGGTCCATAGTCTGAAAAATACATTTATTCTTATGAACTTATTTCTTGAAATAGTGAATTAGGTGATACATTCAAAAAATCGCGTCGATAAATTTAGAAGTTTTTTAAATAAAAAAAAATTAGTATCAATAATCTTTCCCAATTAATTACCCGTTAGAAGTTTAATATTGCGTATTTTTATTACAAAAATGATTTATTAATTTACCAATGTGTGTATTTTCTCAAATGAATTGTTTTATAACTATTACTCATATATTGCACAAATCATTATGCTATTTATTTGATTGATTCGATGTCTTAAAAGGATTATTTTGCAGCATTTTATCTCTTATGGATTTTTTTTCTGTGTAATATTCTTTATACAATCCTGAAATATTCTTTTCAAAATGATTCGCAAATAAATTGATGTACTGCTTTTTTCTCTATTGTCTTTTAAATCCATTTTGCTCTAATGCCTATGCTCAATAACTTGATACTAAATTAAAATCATTGAAATTTAAAATCAGGTTTTGGAAGGGAGTGAAGGCTTAGACTTGAATTGCTTGAAGATTTCTATGCGCTATCCGGCACTGGTTATACTTATAATAGTTATAGGGTAATTGGAAACATAAAAAAAAGAAGATAGTGATTATTACGAAAGATATTGCAAGACAGACATTAACTGTTTTTTTTTTGTTTTTTTTTTTTTTCTTTTTAGCTTTGACTATTTTGAAGGCCTTTGTTTGGTCCTTTTTTCCGGCAAAGACTATTATATTCAGTAAAAACAATTATTTATTATATTTTGTATAATTCAAACAGAAAACAAAATAATGAAAATTAAAAACATATAGAAAATTAAAGAACATGAAATATTGTCCTATGAAGATGGTAATATATTTCATCGCAAACAATTTTTGTTTAGAAAACCAGTTCACGATTCACTTCAGTTACAAATATGTGACGTCTTTCTCCAAGTTAATAGACCGGGAGGCAGCAGTACAGACAATCACCTCATCGAGTTCACCAATGAAAATCTAGGACTAGTTAAATCTCGATTCGCATATTAAAACGCAATCGGTCTGCCAAGTCATACCTTTGTGGAAAACATCTAAAAATACGATTTGCGCGGTTGACTCATTGGTTTACTATTGTGCTTTCCTGCACCCAAATGTATGAAAACTTGGAGGTTTGGGAGCAGGTTAACATAATGCTGAACCTATGAGTCAGCCGCTCAAATAGGATTTTTAGGTGTTTTCCACTAAGATATGAATTGGCAGACCGATTGTGTTTTAATATGCGAATCGAGGTTTAACTAATCCTAGATTTTCATCCATGAACTCGATGAGGTGATTTCCTGTGCTGCCTTCTTCCGGTCTATAAATCTGTATTTTCGTTCAGGATTTTAATATTAACAACAGAAACAATGTCTATACTCGAAAAAGTGTGATGATGATGCTTTTTCTGCTTTGTCAACCCCCTTCCCCCTTAATTTATACTGAGGAAAGGCTTCCTTTTACAAAACTTCGAAAAATATTAAACGCTAAATCTATTTTTTATTTACTAGCATTTTTCTTTACTTTGATTTTTGCACTTTATGTGTGAGAACATGAGTTTTAAAACTTGCCTTATCCAAAATTTTAAAAATTGCGTTTTCTCTGTCAATCTATTCTGTCTGTGAACTTGCATCGGAAAAACAAAACAATCGGAGGGAAAAAAAAAACTAGTGTATCGTGTATTTCATGGCATTGTAAAAATCTTGGTTTTCAATGAACACCAACGAATTCAGTCAGAAGTTTGTCGTGATTTCGATAAGTTTGATGTTCTCGATAAGGCGAGTTTTGAAATTCAAGTCGTCACATTAATTACAGTACAGTCGGCTCTCGTTAATTCGAAATCGGATAAATCGAATCTTCGCTTAATTGAAACTAAACATGAAGTCCCGCAATTTCCAATATGACAATAACGTTAAAAATTTTCATTTATTCGAACTCATTTTCTCTTGACTTTGCTTAATTCGAACAAGATTTCAATTTTTCCTTTTTCATTACTTTCTCCCGAATTTCAGATCCTTGAAAAAACTTTCTCTCTTTTAGTTTTGTCAAAATTGTCCTGAACAACTTTACATATGGAATAGACCCTTCATTGCATCTTCGTTTGCGCTTGTTCCTAAACCCTAAACTTAGTTTATGAATTTATCTTTTTTAATTTAATATTAAGTCATATTCTATGAAAAAAGCCGAAATATGTTTAAAAAATACTATAGCTTTAATTAATTTGTAATAGAATTCTTTAAGCATGTTTTCCTCTCATACATTCCGTAAATCGAACTCTGGATGATTCGAACATTTCTTGTGGTTTCGACGAGTTCGAATTAACGAGAATCGACTATATATCTTTGCCAGAGTTTTGTTCAGTAATCTTTTTAACTCAGAGAGAGATTCAAACTTTTAACTTCTCAATCAAAAACTTGAAAACATGTATGATTCATAGTTTATTTTTAAAATAGGTGTTAAAAATTTTTAAAAAGGTTTTAAAATCTTAAAACTTATATAGAGATGTAAAATTAAAACCATATGCCGAGCACTTTCGACCAAACCCTAGTCATCATAAGGAAGGAAGAGAAAAAATCAGAAAAACCTTCATAAATTACACTGGTTTAAATATTGCAGGACAAAACCAATAATGAAGAAAAAAGGGGGGAAGACAGTAGTTAAGCGAAGTAGGTTATTCCAAACCAAATATGCCATTGACATCAAGAATTTTTTACTTCTATACTGAAATGCTTTAATGCATTCATTGGTTCAAATACATTTATTTGTTTTTTTGCGGGCATACTGCATAATCCAGTTTAATATATTCATCCCGTCACACAGATTGGAAAATCAGTGGTAAGAATGTTTCTTACTTTTATAAGAAAACGCAAATAATTTAGATTACATTCGTCTTATATACCTTAAATTATAGAGACAAAACTACCCTTTGCTTATCGCAGCGGAGTGTATAATTCAGTTTAACACGTTTATTCGAAGAAATTCACGAACATATAAATTTGGAGCATACAAGGCCTTTTTAAAAGACATGATAAATGTACGAGGGCTCGAAAATATTTCCAAATGTCTAACTTAATATTCTTTATTCGTGAGACGCATAAAGCATTCTTACAAATCTTTGCTCTAATAATATTGAAGTTGAACAACTTTGTATATTCAGACGATAAAATTTATTCACAAGATCTTTTGTATGTAACGTAGTTCTTTTCTGCATTTTTAGAACAGTATTTCCCTAAGGGCGGCGGGGGGAATGGTCGAAAATAAAAATAAGCAAATTTAGAAATTTAGAAATTCCAAGTAGTAATACCAAGAATTGTAGAAAGACCAAATTTAAACTTTTCTACTTTTCCCTCTTTTGCTTAGCATTTAAATGCGATATATAGACGGCTGTTTTATTATCATTTTTTCTAAATTATCCAGCAAAAACTTTTGGATATCTAATAAAATTATGCTTTTAAATTTTTTTAGTTAAAATAACGAATCAAAATTTATGAAGGTGGAATCACCATTTTTCCTATTGAATTCTTATATTGCACTTTTTTTTTTCATGATGAATAACAAAGTATATGAGGATTTATTATACAACACATGCTACTTTATCTCCCTCCCTATCCAAATATACATATATATTTGCGTGCTTTATAAGTGGAAACTTATACGAATATTTCTAGTAACAAAGTTATTTTGAACATATGTTGTTTGCGTGAACTATATCTTGGGCAATATTGCTATATTGACATGACATCTAACATCCCACTGTAGAATATTGCACGACAATGCTCTACAACTTTGTAAATAGCGTTTTTTTTTCTATTTCTTTCCGTTTTCAAGATAGGCATATGCTAACTCTATACTTTTCAAAAGGTGGAGTTTTCATTCAGTAGCATATGGCAACTTTACAAAACCAAGTCTTTCATTTCTCAACTATCGTTCTTGCCGTTTAGAAATTTTTTGGATGAATCCGCACTTTAGCGGGCACTCTGTATAATCCAGTTTAATATATTCACCCCGTCACATATCTTGGGAAGTCAGTGGTAAGATTGTTTCTTTACTTTTATTACAAAACACAAATGATTTAGATTACATTCGTCTTGTATACCTTAGATTGTAGTGACAAAAATACCCTTTGCTTAACGCAACGAAATGTATAATTCAGTTTAATACGTTTATTCGAAGAATTTCACGAACATATATATTTGAAGCAGAAAAGGCTTTTTTAAAAGACATGATAAATGTACGAGAGCTCAAAAATATTTCCAAAGATGTAACTTAATATTCTTCATTCGTGAGACGTATAAAGCATCCTTACAAATCTTTGCTCTAATAATATTCAACTTGAACAACATTGTATTTTCAGACAAATAAAATTTATTCACAAGATCGTTTGTATGTAACGTAGTTCTTTTCTGCATTTTTGGAACATTATTTCCCCAGGGGCGGCGGGAGGAATGGTGTAAAATAAAAATAAATAAAATAAATAAATAAATAAATTTAGAAATTCCAAGTTGTAATACCAAGAATAGTAGAAATACAAATTTTAAACTTTTCTACTTTTCCCTCTCTTGCTTAGTATTTAAGTGCGATATATAGATGGTTGTTTTATTATTATTTTTTTTAATTATCCAACAAAAATGTTTGACTATCTAATAAAATTATGCTTTTAAAATATTTTTAGTTAAAATAACGGATCAAAATTTATGAAGGTGGAATCACCATTTTTTCTAGTGAAATCGTATATTGCACGCCTTTTTTTTTTCGTAATGAATAATAAAGTATGAGGATTTATTATGCAGCACATGCTATTTCATCTCCCACCCTTGCCCAGATACATATAATTTTGCGCGCTTATAAGTGGACACTTATACGAATATCTTTAGTAACAAAGTAATAATAAATATATAGTGTTTTTATGAACTATATCTTAGACAATATTCTATATTAACATGACATGTTACATCCCACTGTAGAATATTGCACGATAATACTCTACAAATTTGTAAATAACGTTTTTTTCTATTTCTTTCCGTTTTCAAGACAGTCATGCTAACTCCGTAATTTTCCAAAATATGGAGCTTTCATTCAGTGGCATATGGCAACTTTACTATACCTAGATCTCAATTTTCTAACTATAATTCTTGCCGTTTAGAAATTATTGGGGTGACAACGGACATTAGCGGGCACACTGTATAATCCACTTTAAGATATTTATCCCGTCACATAGCTTGGGAAGTCAGTGGTAAGAATGTTTTTTTACTTTCATGACTCAACGCAAATAATTTAGATTACATTCGTTTTGTATCCCTTTGATTGTTGCGGCAAAAATAATCTTTGCTGATCGCAACGAAATGCTTAATTCAGTTTAATACGTTTATTCGAAGAAATTCACGAACATATATATTTGGAGCAGACAAGGCCTTTTTGAAAGACATGATAAATTTACGAGAGCTCGAAAAGATTTCCAAATGCGTAACTTAATATTCTTCATTCGTGAGACGCATAAAGCATTTGTACAAATTTTTGCTCAAATAATATTAAACTTGAACAACGTTGTATTTTCTCAAAGGAATAAAATTTCTTCACGAGATCTTTTGTATATAATGTAGCTCTTTTCTGCATTTTTGGAACAATATTTCCCCACGAGAGGAATCGTGGAAAATAAAACTAAACAAAATAAATAAGTAAATAAATTTAGAAATTCCAAGAATACTAGGAATACCAAGTTTAAAACTTTTCCACTTTTCCCTTTTTTGCGTAGTATTTGAGTGTGATATATGGATGGTTGTTTTATTATTATTTTTTTTAATTATCCAACGAAAACGTTTGGATATCTAATAAAATTATGCTTTTAAAAACTTTTTACTTAAAATAACGGATCAAAATTTATGAAAGTGGAATCACCATTTTTCCTATTAATTTCTTACATTTCCTTTTTTTTTTTTTTCTTGATGAATAACAAAATATGAGGATTTACCTATTATGCAGCACATGCTATTTTATCTACCCCTCCCCCCCTGCCCAAATATACATTTTTTGCGTGTCTTATAAGTGGACACTTATACGAATATCTCTAGTAACAAAGTAATATCTATACTAATAAAAGAACAAAACGCTCTGTCTGTGTGTCTGTGTGTGTGTCTGCGATGGCTAGCAAAATCTACAGCATGTACGAAGCTCAAAATTTTTTTGGGAGTAGTCCTAAATCTCTTCTGATGCACCTGAGCTTCAGAATTTCGAAATTCCAATTATTAACTGAATAATTAATTAAAATCGAGAGGTCACTCTCATAAAAAATCATCTTTTTCCAATTTTTTTCTCTTTCGTTTGTTTACGGTTGGTTGGTTGCGTAAAAATTTTCGCAGAAGTAATAAGAAAGCTGAGACAGAATTAAAGAAACCCATAGAGGAATGAGATAAATTGAGGTGAAGTAAGCCTCAAAAAAGTTTTGCAATATGAAACCATTTATCGTTCAAATTTTAATGTACCAAACAAAAGGACGTGGAAGGGATTTTGTATTATAAAACGAATTGAAAGAAATGAATTACAACTGAAGCATATTTTAAGAGGAAATAGCAAATTTTTAAAATGGTCTTTGTTCTATTATTATTTATTAAAATAAATGTTCGCTTTTAAAATGAAGGAAATTGGAAAATCAGCAATAATTAAATATCAAATTAATGCTTTGAAAATCATGTATGAAAGTAATAAATATTAATCTAAAATATAGATTTCTGACTGCAGACGATTTTAATGTATTAACAAAAGAATGTTATATTTTCAAGCAAAACGTTAAAATAATTTTCTATATTGATATTTAAAACACACATGATAAAATAATTAATATTTTTTTACCGGTGAAGCGATAGATTAGTTCTTTTTAAGAAACAAGAGCAAAAAAATACGGGTTTAAACCTGTTTCAATTGATAGGCGTGTCAAAGCACGTACTTTTGTTGGTACTTAATTGGACTTAATGTAGGGTTACATTTTTAGCATCACCTCCAGAGATAATACTTCCACTCTATTAATTTCTTTTTACTCTATGAAAGAAACCAATTTGAGATTTTGACATTTCAAAAGTGACTGGTTTTTTTCCCCAAAGACCTTTAAAATTTAAAGACTGGCAAAATGTCAGTTTAACTTAGGATTTTTGAACACAGCTGTTACGTCAGATCGTTGGTATTTCGTACACTAGAATGTATGTGTGGTTAGCTATAATGCACTAAATATATGTATATGTATATATGAGGCTTTTTTAGCAGTTTTTTAAATAATTGATTAAATTTGAATGCATTTTATTTAAGTTAAAATTTTACTAAGACTTTAATTTGTTTTTAAAACAAAAATGAAATGACTGTTTGACGTACAATTGTTCGAATCGGCAGACGATTCATATACAGTAATAAATTATCAAATAGCAAAATAAATTATGTATAAAAAATAGTCACTAAAAGAATAGTAGCAAAACATAATATTTAGGCGTATTAACACATAATCCGATCCTAACCAGAAAAAAACTGACTATACTCCGATCCAAGCAAGACAAAAATTCCATGAGCACAAACCCAACCCGAACGTAAAAAATCCATTTGAAGAAAAACTATGGGTTTGATATCTGACCCGAATCAAATCTGAATCCCAGAAAAATATTCAAATGAAGCATACCCCAATTCAATCAAGGAAAAATAATGTTCGTGTATGTGCAACCCGACCCGAACTTAAAAATTTTCTTTGAAAAAACCCGAAAAATGACCAGAACGAAACCTGAAATCGATAAAAATATTCCAAAGAACTATAACCCGATAAGAGTAAGACAAAATAATTTCCGTGAACATAAACCTGATTCGAACCTAAAAAATTTCATTTGGAAAAAATACCTGAAATTAGAATCGAACCAAATATGAACCTGACAAAAATATTCAACAAAACCATCCCCGGATCTGAACAAGACAAAAAATTTCCATGAACATGAACCCAATCCGAACCTAAAAAACTGAACTAAATCTGAATCTGACAAAAATATTCCAGAGAAGCATATCCTTATACAAACAATGCAGAATAATTTCCGTTGATGTGCAACCCAACCTGAACCTCAAAATTCCATTAAAAAAACCGAAATCTGAATTGAATGACATCTGAACCCGAAAAAATATTCCAAAGACCCAAAACCGGACCCGAGCAAGACAAAATAATTTCTCTGGATATGAATCCGACCAGAACCTTAAAAATCAATTTGAAAAAATACCTGAAATCTGAATCGAACCAAATCTGAATCCGACGAAAATATTCCAAACAACTATAACCAGATACGAGCAAGACAATATAATTTCCATGGGCATAAACACAATCCGAACCAGATAATTTGTAAAAAAAAAAATAAATCCCGAAATTTGAAGCAAACCTAATCTGAGCCTAACAAAAATATTTCAGTGAAGTATAACCTCATTGGAAATAGGTAAAATAATTTCCATGGAAGTACAGCCCGAACCGAACTTTAAAATCTCATTTGAAGGAAAAAAAACCCACGAAATCTGAATTGAACCGAATCTAAACTGAACAAAAATATTCCAAACAACCATAACCGTATCCAAAGAAGACAAAATAATTTCCATGAACGCGAATCGAATCCGAACCTAAAATTCGGATGTTCTACAAAACATAATGCGCTCCGTAGCGGTGGAAAGTGAAACTAAGTACTTAGCGCGAGATGGTTAAGATATTTAGTTAGTGTTAAATTAGAACTTGGTTACGGTTAGGTAACAGTTAGGTTGCAATTACGTTCCAGTGAGCCTTATGTTATATTTATTTTCCGGTTAGGTTACAGTTAGGTCATGGTTAAGTTACAGTTAGGTTAAGGTTAAGCTGCGGTTAGGTTGTGGTTAGATTATGGGTAGGTTATGATAAGGAAACGGCCAGGTTACATTTATGGTATACTTAAGTTACAGTTAGGTTACTGTTAAGATACAGCAAGGTTACAGACAAGTTATGATTACAATACAATTAGGTTACGGTTAGGATTTTTTTCACAGAATGAACATTACGCATGTTTGATAAAAAATATGCACCTATTTTTGTAAAATGGCTCTGAAATTATAATACTATATACTAACCTTTTAGCTAATCATCGAGAATCGATTTCATTCACGGTATAGTCGGATTTAAGAGTGATATAATTAGTTTGAAATTTGAAATTCAAAATATTTCACTTGGGATATCTATGTGAAAAAAGTATTTAGTTAAGTCACTTAACAGTAATTTTAAGGATAAATATCAACAGTTTAACACGAAAATCACGCAATCGTTGAACACATATTCCCTCCTGCGTTTCCCATTGCAATCATTTTGGGTACTTTTGCAGCTAAATATTACTTTTTTTTAAACCAATTTTTGACACAGTCAGGGGGCACGTATTTAATATAATGTACACTGTAAAAAATTTTACCCTTTTGCTGTATCATCACTCCCCCGCTTTTATAGAATATCTTTCTTTTGACCTATCAGAATGCTCCATAATAGGCTGAAGTAATCATTTTCTATAAAAGCGGTGGAGTGACGATGCAGCGAAAGGGTCAAGTTTTTAATAGTGTATTTACACATATTTCGAGTTAAAGATAAAATCATAAAAAATTCAAGTTCGTTTAAGATTATTATTACGGGCCCGGGCAACGCTGGGCGGGTCAGCTAGTTAAACATATATTGTTTATGTGAACTATATCTTGAGCAATGTTGCTATATTGACATGACATGTTACATCCTACTGTAGATTAAATCCCACTGTAGAATAGAATATTGGACGATACGATAATGTTCTACAACTTTGTAAATAACATTTTTTTATCTATTTCTTTCTGTTTTCAAGATAGGCATGCTAACTCGGTACTTTTCCAAAAGGTGGAGTTTTCATTCCGTAGCATATCGCAACTTTACTATATCTAGACCTCAATTTTATAACCATAATTCTTGCCGTTTAGAAATTATTGGGGTGACAACGGACTTTAGCGGACACACTGTATAAACCAGTTTAAGATATCCATCCCGTCACATAGCTTGGAAAGTCATTGTTAAGAATGTTTCTTTATTTTCATAACTCAACGCAAATAATTTAGATTACATTCGTCTTGTAAATCTTAGAATGCAGCGACAAAAATACCCTTTGCTTATCTCAACGAAATGTATAATTCAGTTTAATACGTTTATTCGAAGAAATTCACGAATATATATATTTGGAGCAGAGAAGGCCTTTTTAAAAGACATGATAAATGTACGAGAACTCGAAAAGATTTCCAAATATGTAACTTAATATTCTTCATTCGTGATACGCATAAAACATTGTAAATAATATTCCACTCGAACAACATTGTATTTTTTTACGAATAAAATTTATTCACAAGATCTTTTGTATATAACGTAGTTCTTTTCTGCATTTTTGGAACAATATTACACTAAGGGCGGCGGGAGGAATGGTGAAAAATAAAAATAAAGGAAATAAATAAATAAAAATATTTAGAAACTAAGGCGCTCGTGGCTCTTGGACGTATGTGTATATATTTTGAAACTTTAAATTGTATTTAACACCGTCTTATTTTATCCTGATGACGTTTACAGAAGCGATATGAAACGTTGATAATAGTTTAGCGAATTTTAAATATATTGTTTTAAAGTGTACTTGTTAAATGTATTTTAAGTTTATTAATCTGTATTTATTTTAATACATATTTTTAGTATAATTTACGCTGCAATTGTCCAATTCGTAATTATCATTAAAATGTATTTGAAACTATCTTTCCCATTGACTATAATGTAACGGAATACTTTTGACTGTCCATGTAATTGAACTATGCGTCCGATTTTCATAAAATTTGAAATGACTCGACAAAATTATGTAATATTATATATTTTAAATTTCAAACGATTCGGTTGGATAGTTTTTGCATAGTTATATGTGGACAGACAAACGGACAGACATACTGATTGAATGACGGCTATAGGTGCTACGTATTTACATAATTACGAACGCACTTAAAAAGAAAAAGGAAAATCTTTTGGGAATGGTAATTTTAAAGTTTTACGTAATGTTGTATAATGTGTGTGCCAAACGTAATACAGCAAAACCTCTAAAAACAGGCAATTTCGAGAACACTAAATTTGTCCTCTATTCAAAGGTGTCCGCTTTTTAGAGGAAAAAAAAATATAAGTATTATGGGAAAAAAAAAGCAATTGCTAAGCAGTGATACCCACCACTTCGTATTGCTCTTTATGAAGGTTTTACTGTACTTTCTTTAAAATATAATGGATATAAGTGGCAAAAGTACTTAATAGTATCTTTTTTTTTAAGGATCTAAACAACCAATTTTAATGACAAAAAAGTCTTCGATATTTTTTTTATTTTTTATTTGAAAATTTCAAAGTGGTGTTATACATTAAAAGCCTTCTTGGGGGGGGGGAGTAAAAAGATAAAGAACAATAATGCATTTACGTTAAACTTCAGTTCTATGGAAAGCTTCGCAATTTCTTTCACTTTTTTTCTTCGATAAGGCTCAGATGCGTATTTTTTTTTTTTCTGATTATACTCCAAGGACAATCGATCAGTGTCTTCGATCGTTGAAATGTACTTCTGTAATTTTCACGATGATGTTTGATAAAATGATATTATTTGTTATAATTTTGGAAAAGAAAAAGAAGCTAAGAAAAGTAAAAAAGTTAATAATAAGAAAAGTTATCTTACTAATCCCATGTGTTACGTGTACAATTATTTATTTTGTGTTAAATTATTTTTCAGAAAGATTTTTTTCATATCTGCCAATGTTTACATCCCCCTCCCCTATCATTATTTTTCTTTATTAAATCTTAGATTTCCGATGATTAAATAAATAAAAATTTCTATTTAAAAATAGTGGCAGGAAAAGGCGTAAAATTTGGCAGCAACGCGCTTTCCAACAATAGTACAGTAAAAATCATTGTATATTGGACACCTTGAGACCTCAAAAGTTGTCAATTGTTTTGAGGAGTCCGCTATTTAGATATAAAAGGATACATATATACAGAATATCTATATATCTGTTTCGCTAACGTATGTGGCACAAAAAATCGCGGTTATTTGTTAATTGCTTAAAGGCAACGCCCAAATGAAGCGCACTAGGCCGTAGTAAATTGTTTTTATATACGTTTTGTACTTTCGTTGCAATTATGGAGCTTTAAAATATCATTATTAATGTGTTTTTTTATTATTCTTTTGGTTTAAAAATGAATAAAAATCATGAATTTTAAACGTTCCAGTTTCAAATTAAAGTTAGGTTAATATAAATGAAATGAGTGAAAGGATTATATTATTAACTATATTTTAAATGAAATTAATAAAATACTATAAAAAATAAAAAATAAAATAAAATAAAGGCCAAGGGTACGATATTTGGCGATGCGCTAAATTAGCATAAAAATACCGAGTGCTAGATTTATCGGCACAGATGTCATATACACACCATATCGGTGCGATTTTTCTTCTGATTCCAATTAGGCGAAAACTTCATTTTCAATACCAGTTACATACACATTTTTCAGCTAATTTCTATCATTAAAAAAAAAATAATAAAAGTAAATAAACAGTTTATTAAAGAATAAATAACAATTGTCGGGTTATCATGTGATACTTCTATTTGCATTTTTGTTGCCTTTGCACCAATGCAATATGACATCTGCGCCTAATTTTTTATCAGAATCTTCTAATTTGGCAAAAAATCGAGCAATTAAAATAAATTATGAATAAAAGCAATATGACTTAATGCTTATTACAAATTTAAAACTGGTCACCAAGGGCAGGTAGTAGGATTGAAATAATGTTGTCTAAATAGAAGTGTCCGTGGTACCGGTACTGACAAGTATGCCCCCTCCTCACCTTCCTTCCAATCTGCTTATTTATATTTCATACATTATTTGCAAAATGTAAAATATTTTTTCCTCTAGCAAAAAAAGAATTTTAAGTACAGTCGGCCCTCGTTAATTCGAACTCGTCGGGACCACAAGAATTGTTCATGTTTATGGGAAGTATGAGAGGAAAACATGCTTAAAGGGGCACTATTACACGGGTGTTAATCTTATAGTATTTTTATTTTTATTTATTTCGCCTATTATCATTAGGATATGACTTATAATATTAAATAAAAAATTATAAAACTATATAAACTAATTTATGTATTTAGGGAACTAGCACAATGGAAGAAGTGAGGGGGGGGGGTGTCATTGATGGACAGACGGGGCACTAAGAAAGCGAACATCAAATACATGGGATTATATGTATACTAGTTCAGAACAATTCTGACAAAATAAGAAGGAAAGAAAGTTATTATTAAGCTGAGATA
Source organism: Maratus speculifer (assembly GCA_964019185.1). Taxonomy (NCBI): domain Eukaryota; kingdom Metazoa; phylum Arthropoda; class Arachnida; order Araneae; family Salticidae; genus Maratus; species Maratus speculifer. The sequence goes on along the minus strand of OZ025294.1, from coordinate 158,049,868 downwards.
TTATTTCAAAGATCTGAAGTCCGTGAGAAAGTAAGGAAAAAGGAAAAACCGGAATCAGCGTTAGTTCGAATTACACGAAGTCAAAGGAAAATGAGTCCGAATATTTTAACGTTATTCTGCTTTTAAAAATTTTGGGACTTCATGTTTAGTTCAAATTAAGGGAAGATTCGATTTATACGATTTCGAATTAACGAGAGCTTACTCTATATCAATCAGCATATATTTAGCTGTTCGATATTTCCTTTTTTAGTTATCACCGTGGTTCTCGCTGTCGCTCCCTATTGCACCAAATTGCGACTAAATTCTTCATTTGGCGAGTAAATAAGAGATTAGATTTGCCAAATTGCTAGTGCTCAATTTTTGCTTTTTCTTTCTTTTCGTTTTCCATACATATGCATACATACATATTTTCAATAAATACATATTTTTAACACATTTGTAGCAGATCGTTGAAATTAGATTAATAACAATCGTTGTCGCAGTTATAAAAACTTAAGTTATTTTAAAGAACATATTGAAAAAAAGGGGGCACATTAAAGGATTAAAGATATTTTGTCTGTGTGTGTGTGTTACACGCCGAATTTATTTTGCTAATTTTAACTTAATAATTTTTCATTTGGCGAATGTTTTTTATTTTTAATTAGCCAAATTACTAACATTGGTCAAATGTCAGCGAGAACACAGGTTATGACTCCTTCTGAATAGAAATTTTTGCCTAATTTTAATGATTTATTAATTGTAGAATTCTGCGATTAAATATGGTAAGGATTGTGGGTAGTAAATAAATAATGTTAACACAAAAAAGGGGTAGTGAGCAACTATGCATTTTTTGAAAAAAAAAAAAATGAATGAAATGTGCAGAAGTTTGTATTTATATGCTAAAGAAACAATGTTTTTCAATTTCCCAGAAAAGGTGCAGATCTTAAACTACAATAAATTCCTTCCGCATAAAATCTTTTTATATCGAGCCCCTAAAACTAAGATTAAATTAAAAATTATACACCGTTGTCGGAAAGATTCGATGCATTTACTGAAAACGCTGAAACACTGCTTGATTGCTTTCTCAGTACATGACAATTATATCTAATTACAAATGAAAATGACTTTGAAAATGTGCAGAGCAGAGTGTTATCATGGACAGCGTTCCTGATAAAAAAAATAAATAGAAGCATCTCTAATTTGATTTTTTTTTTACTCTTACGCAATAAAAGACAAAAAAAAAAAAAAAAAAAAAAAAAAAAAACTTTAAACAAACGAATTTAAGCTGATGCTCATTGGCTAAAAACAGAAAATATTCATCATTAATTTCCAGGTTAGATATTTAAAAATAGTAATAATAATAAACCTCAACCAATTTAAAACATCGTACTGCCATAAAAAAAAAAAAAAAAAAAAAAAAAAAAAAATGTAACTGAAAGGAAATTCATTGTTCAGTCTCTTGTGTAGCACAGTATCAACAGGTTGCCGCCAATCAATGCAAAACATTAAATTGTCAATATCACTAGAATAGAAAATCACGATTTCTGCTTTCGTTTCATTTCGATTAAAATACCCTTAAAATGATTTGAATAAAATATGAATTATAGTGAATAATTTTGAAAAAAAACTTAAAAAAAATTAAATACATGAATAAAATTTTCATTACAAGACAGATTGAGCTCGAACCAGTCCAAGCCCAAAAACTGATATTAAAATTGAGTCGAAAAGGATGGAGATGAGACGCTCTATCTTCTATATATGCAACACAAAACGTCACATATGCTTTGATAAAAAAGGAATTCAAAAGCTTTGAGATGGGGAAAAAAATGAAAGATTACATTAGGATTGAATTTTTCGGAAGCATCATTGCACATTGGGCTCTAGATCCTTATATTTATGATATCCGGTGAATTGCGAAAAAATTTAAATAATTAATAAAATCAGAGAAGCACTGAAACTCAGCTCCAGTAGGCTCCGACACAAATTAAGCCCTGAACGGTAAGAATAGAAGGTCTGAAGTCAATCGTAATAAATTCAGAAACTATGCTTTTCTCTATGATCATTCTTCTAACCCTCTCGGGACGAGAGTCTTTTCCAGAAATTTTAATATTTTATTGCCGGTTTTTTAAAACAGAAACTTTTGGCTAACTGATTAGAGTATGTGCTCGGATAGAATAAGATAAAATTCACCATATAAATTTACTGGTGAGAATAATCAAATATTCTGAGCACTTTACGCGGCACGTATACCAGTTCCTCGTCTCCAAAGAGTTAAGCAGCAATGATGTGCGCATTATCTAACTTTGGACATTTTTGGAAATAGCAAATACAAAAAAATATAATAATCATTTATAAATTTATATTGTAAATGACAAGCATTTTTATTTGTTAGCTTTATTTTATTTTGCATTTTATAAATTACTGAGCATGTGTTTGTAATTTCAAAATTCTCTTTAATATTCTTTCAAGTTAAACTTATAGGTGTGCAACATGAGAAGAAATTCTCATTAAAAGTAGTCGGATGCTTCAATTCCAAAACTTGTTTGCGTCTTATACGTGTTAATATTTCAAAAGGTTGTTACGTATGTAAACTTCAATGTTATTACTTTAATATTACATCGACTTTGATTTTTATGATACATTTTTGTTTGTTTTATGAATCGAAGTAAATATGAGTTGGTTTCGATCATATATTTTAATAAAATCGATATGTTTGTCATTCTTTTGAACGTTAGCTCTTTGTGATTCGACTTGTAAGTTGGATTTAATCAAGCTAAATGTAACTTTTCACTGCACGAACAGCCGAAGTTCAACAAAAACTTTTTATTAAAATATTGCCTTTTTTATTGTAATGCATGTACTATATTATTAAATGTAAATCATTATTTGAGTGATTTGTTTAATATTTTATTATAATTCTGTGTTTTTACATAAAAAATCCCGAGAATAGTGCAAAAATCATTATTAAATCGCCTCCTTACTGGCAGAAAATCACTAAATTGAATCAACAATTGAGACTTCGAAATATATCTTAATTCAGAGCATTTCATTTCAAACAGCCAAAGATATTTTTATGAAACTTGTTTCAATTGTATGCCAAACAAAATGCTTTTTTCGGTGGTACAAATGGGGCACAAACACATATACATTTACACTGACAGACAGACATTTAGTAAAGACATGTTTTTGAGATCTCTGTCTTCTAAAATGTGTAAATCCGTGGAAAATAGAAAGTTAGCTGAAAAAAAAAATCGATTACAATAATTTCTTCTATTATAGATAGAAGAAAGTGTAAATCAAAGTAATATAACTAAAAGTTTAAAAAAAAAAAAAAAAACTGTATAATTGTTTAAAAATTTAAAAGCTATTTCGATTCATCGACTATGTAATAGTTATTTTATTATATTTTATATTTTAATAACAACTCCCTTTTGTAATTTTTGCTTAGGTTTTGAGAGAAAGAAATGTGTTAGAATCCCAATATTTTAAATAGAAATAAATTTTAGTAAATAATTCAATTTGTAAAATAATACATAAGAAGTTTAACTTATAGGTATCGAAGATATCATAACTAGATACTCGATAGATTTTCCATGAAATCACGTTCGAGAGGATTAAACATACTGTTTTTTTTCCTTTCCTTTTCTCATTACTTACCCAATTAGCGTACTAAAGTTACACATTCATATATCAAGTGCAGGACAAAGAACTCCCTGTTTTTAAAATTAAATAATTAGGAGAGGAGATCGATAGAAGAATTAAGGGCATATGGATGGTCCAAATTTTTTGGTTTCTAATTATCGACCTAAAAAATAGTTCTAAGGGGCTGTGCATATATAAAGTTATCAACTATTTTGGTAATTTTGGACCCCCCTCTCTCCTTTCCGATATCATACGTTATCAACCATCGAACTCCCCCCCCCCCCCTCACCTCCTCGTTTTTCGCATTCTTTATTGATTTACATAAAGAAAAGTTAATAAAATAGCACTTCATATCACATAACACTTAAAAGAAATTTTTATTATTTAAAAATATTTTATAATAGCTTTATGTTACATGATTTATTCAACAATGTTAATGTCTTGCTGCACTTGCTCCAAACGAAGAAAGGTGGTAAAAAAAAGGAATTTTTATATATATATAAAAAGAAAAAACCCAAAAGGGCAACATTTTTTTTATTTATTTTTTACTTAGTAGTAAACACAAGCTTCATTTCAAATAACTTCACAAATGATTTCTCAAACAGGGATTATACACTCAAGAGCCAAAACATTATGACCACCTGTCAATAACGAGTTGTCCCACTTTTTTCACGCAACACAGCTTCAACCCGCCTTGGCATGGATGCCACAAGTCCTTGGTAGATAGCCGGAGACATATTGTACCAGATGTTTAATAAACAGTTACGCAAATCCGAGATATTGCGAATTGGTGGTCTATGAACTCTAAGCTGCCGTCCCATGAAATCCCAAATGTGTTCTATTGGATTGAGATCCGATGAGTTAGGCGGCCAGGACATTAACTGGAATTCAGCATCATGTTCCTGGAACCACTACAACACAATTTTAGCCGTGTGACACCAGTCGTCGTCCTGTTCGAACATTCCATTTCCGGCTGGAAAAACAGAGGCCATGTAAGGATGCAACTGGTGAGCAATGATGTTCAGATACCCTGTAGCATTCATGGTCTGCTCTACCACAACCACGGGTCCAAGAGACGTCCAAGAGAACCTCTCCCAAAGCATAATACAGCCAACACCGGCCTGTGTATGACCTACAGTACATTGAGGGAGCAACTGTTCGCCTGAAAGATGGCGTATCCTGACACGGCCATCGGCGTGATGGATCACAAACCGTGATTCATTTGACCAGGCAATTCTCTCCCACCGATCCATGAACCAGTCGCGATGTTCCTGGGCCCAGCGCAGGCGCAGTTGGCGATGACGCTTGGTCAGCAAAGGCACACGAGTGGAACATTTGCTTCGTAGCCCCATATTCAACAGTATCCGCTGAACAGCGTACTCCGATACTATTCTACTTGGACCTGCATTATATTGGGCTGTCAGCTGAGTCTCTGTCTGGCTCCGGTTTTGCTTCACTATGCGAGACAGTCTCCGACGACCTTTTTCTTTGATAGCTTGTGGACGTCCAACACCATGTCGTCTACTGCTGGTTTCACCGCCATTCATCCACTTTGTATACGTACTAACAACTGTAGATCTCGAAAAACTCACGAGTCGTGCAGTTTCGGAAATATTTGTTCCGAGCCTTCGAGCCATTACAATCTGCCCTCTATCAAAGTCGCTTAGACCCGCAGCCTTTCCCATCACATACAAAAACAAGTGAAAAAATGATTCTTGAGTCCCTCCAGCAACAGTTAAATACCACTTCCATCAGATCACGTGCCTTCTACGTCATCCAGGCAAGTTCATTGCAAAATGTAGGGGTGGTCATAATGTTTTGGCTCTTGAGTGTATATGCATGCACATATGAAAAAGACAAGGGGTATCAAATATTGAGGTATTCCATATTTTAGAATTAAATATTGTTATAATAATTTAATGATTTTAATAAAATCTTCATATTTTCATAAAAATAGATAACAGACTAAAAATCGATAACATACTATTTTTAACCGGAAACCATGTTACAAATAAAAAAAGAAAATTTTGGTTGTATCAAAAATGATATCGATATCAAAAGGCAATCCCCCTCCCCCTAAAGATATCTTACTATATCATTCACTAAACACCCCCCTCCCTCCTAAAATGATAACGTAATGTTTGCATAGCCTTTAAAAGATAATGGTACTAAATGATTATGGACTTAAAAGATTTTGTAGCTGAAAGTTCTTTAAATTTTATATTTTAATCAGTGGTGTGTATGTTTATATGTACATATAATGTGTGTCTGTGTCTTTTCGATTTTTTTTTTTTTTTTTTTTTTTTTTTTTATGTTATAGTACATTTTTCTAAAATTCTGTTTTAGGTAAACAGTTGAAACCTTCCAAAATTGTGTAACCAATTTGTTTCTTTAACAACATCTACCCTTACAGGTATGAATGAAAAATTCTTTAAAATAAAGAAAAATATCATGTTATTAAATTTTTTTAAGGATTTACAAACTTATTTCATAAGGTATTTTTTATTTTATTTCTTTTAAACCGAAATTAAAATTTATTCTTATTGTTATCAAATGTTATATTTTCTGATGTCACAACAAATTTTAACGTGATATATTCAACAGTTTTATAGAAAAGTGTACCGATATTGTTCAACAAATATGTAAAAAGTTAAGTAGTTCTTGAAAACTAATGTAAACATGGAAATAATTTCTTTTGATTTATATATGTGTTATAATGTGTATATTTATTGTAACAAAAATTTCATTTGTATCTTTGTTTTAAGCAAAATACATGACGTTAAATATTTCGCAAGATATGCTTCATTTTACATGTCGAGATGTTCTATGTGTTCTTAAAGAAGTACTATGTTTATTTTAAAAGCTGGAAAAATGGGATACAAAAATCTCAAAATTAGTTACAAATGTTCTCTACAAATGGCGCTGTAGTCGCAATACTCATACATAATGTGAGAAATAGGCTGGAATTTATACTTTCTGAGTCGCCATTCTCATTATCAGCTTCTCTGTCTTTCCGATGAAATGGCTTGGAAAATTTATAAATTATCTTCACATCAATGCCCTTTGTAACTTTAAAATGGAGGTTGAAAACTGGGCCTTGTTGCAGTAACAGCGATTTAATCGGTTGCCAGTGATAATCAAGAAAAAAACACGTTGCTCTAAAAATTACATAAATTCATAAAACAGGCCCGAAAAAAAAAAAAAAAAAAGATACTGTCAGACTAAAAATTCTTTATATAGTAAACGAGACAGTAACAGTTAAGAAATTTATTTACACATCTTTACTGAGAGAAGACATAATCCTTATATATATATATATATATATATATATATATATATAAAATAGCGATTTGAAAGTAAACCAATGAAAATCTGCGTAAGCATCACGAAACCGCAGGAAAGATCACCTTTAAGGTTACCGGGATCTGTCGCTAAAAATCACCAGGTTTATCGCTAACTTGGCAAAATATCGCTAAATCGGATGATAAAAATTACTTACCAAAATTGTCGCAAATGTAACGCTATTTCTGATATTTCGCCAAATTCCCATAAACTCTTATTGTAATCCAATAGGATCCCGTTTTGTTAAAAAATATTCAAATATACATTTAAATTTTATTTTGGAAGTGCAATACATTTTATAAATAGTTTATACTATTTATATTCTATGTTATGCATATTTATGATGAGGAGTGTTATGGTGGCTCCCAACGACTAGTATTTTAAAAATAAATATCAAACATCTAAAAATATTCAAACTATCAAATATAAAATTTTCCTAAAAAAAGGATAAATTTTCTGATACATGTCCTTTCATGTTTATCACTGAGTACTGTTCGATATTAATTTGAATCCTAAAGTATTTATGATTCAAATTTCTAAAAATCAAATTCTGAAAACAGAATATGAATGTGAAATAAAAATTGTTAATAATCCTTTAATAAAAAATATTCTAATCTGCTTTAAAATGTATTTAAATGAACAGCAATGTTTCGAAAAGGATTTCAATTAACTGTTTTTGCAAATAAACCGCTAGATTCCCATAGATTCCCACTGTACTCCAATAGGGTCCCGTTTTGTTAAAAATATTTAAATATGCGCTTAAATTTTATTTTGGAATTGCACAACGTTTTATAAATAGTTTACACGTTTTCATATTTTGTATTACGCATATCTGTTATGGATAAGTGTTACGGTGGCATCCAACGATTAGTATTTTAAAAATAAATATCAAATACATAAAACTACTTAAAATATTAAACTTTATAAAATTTTGAATATAAATATCGGATAAATATTCCGATACATATCTATTGATGTATATCATCGAATACTGTTCGATATTAAATGAAATCCTAAAGTATTTATGATTTAAATTTGTGAAATGAAATTCTGAAAACAGAATATAAAAGTGAAATAAAAAATGTTATTCTCCCTTTAATAAAAATATTCTAATCTGCTTTAAAACGTATTTAAATGAACAACAATGTTTCGAAAAGAATTTTCATTTACTATTTTTGTGAGTAAACTATAATTACAAAATATCAGTTCAAGAAAAATAAGAGCACTCTTGAATTTGTTGTAAGGGTGCTTATAAAACGTCGAGGCTCTCCAACTATTTCTGTCCATTTTCAATGAATATTTTGAGCTGATAATCTTCATTTTATTTATGATCGATTATAATTAATCTCGCAATTTGTTGATCTTTTTTTTTAATCTTTCATTTCGAGTTTTTCTTATTAACAGGCACGAAGTAATGATTTATTTATTTACTTTTATTCTTTCTAATGATTTTTTTTGTGTTTGCTAAAATTTTAAGATACTTAAGATTCAAACTTCAAAAATGGAATCCTAAAAAATGAAAGAGACCAACAAGCTCTTCTGTAATCTTCAGCTAAATAAAAGCTATCTTGCGAGAAAAGTGTTTGAAATGAACAGAGATACTTGAAAAATATTTTTAACATTTATATTTTAAAATATCAATTTAAGGATATTAATAAAATACTCTCGAATTTCTTATGAGACTTCTTATAACATAAAGATTTTAATGAAATATCTTAAATCCCCACCAAGATACCTCACGTTTTTCAAGGAACATCTTAGAGTAATAAATTTCATTTTGCTTAAAATTTATTATATTAATTTCGTAATATCCATGAGATTTATTAATTATTAATTGATTTTATTCTAAGTTTCTGTTTTAAGCAGACACGAAGCAATGGTGTATTTATTTTATTTTTTTTTTCTAATATTCTTTCTCATGTTTTTTATACAAGCTAAAACTTAAGACATTTAAAATTCAAACTTCAAAATGAAATCCTAATAGAATCAAAAAATGCAACAAACTCTTCTGTAATCTTCAGCTAAAAAAAGTTAATTTGCGAGAAAAGTAATTGAAATGAACCGCGATGCTTGAAAAATAGTTTTAACATTTACATTTAAAAATATCAATTTAAGGATATTAATAAAAATACTTAAGCATTTTATTGTGGAGAATTAAAAGTAATATACTGATGCTGCTTTAAAATTTTTGAGAGTCTCAGATGCTGATGTGCATGCAGCAATTTTGTGATTCTCAGGATTTGAGTCTACTGAGAACCATTCATTTTGTGGTGTAAGAAAAATGATCACTCTGTGATTCAAAGTACTCTGTAAAAGTAAACTGAAAAAAAAAAGTGACTGCCAGACATAAAAATCGTATATCGAACGACATAATAGCAGTTAAGAGAACAATTTACACTAGTTTTGAGTGAGGAAAAAACCACACACAGAATATTTTAAAACTAAATATCAAATACATAGAAATATTCAAAATATCAGACTTCATGAAATTTCAAAAATAAATATCGGATAAATATCCTGATTCATATTCATTGATGGATATCATCGAAAACTGTTCGATACTAATTGGAATCCTAAATTATTTATGATTCAGTTTTGCAAAATAAAATTCTTAAAACAGAATGTAAATGCGCAATGAAAATTGTCTATAATCCTTCAATAAAAATAGTCTAATCTGCTTTAAAATGCATTTAAATGAACAGCAATGTTTCGAAAAGGATTTCAATTAACTGTGTTTGCAAATAAACCGCAATTACAATATATCAATTCAAGAAAAATAAGAGCACTCTCGAATTCGTTGTAAGGGTACTTATAAAACGTCGAAGCTCTCCTATAATTTCTGCCCGTTTTCAGTGAATATTTTGAACTGATAATCTTCATCTTATTTATAATTGATTATAATTAACCTCGTAATTTGTTGATTTTCTTTTTTTAAGTCTTTCATTTCGAGTTTCTCTTATTAACCGGCACGAATCAATGATTTATTTATTTATTTTTATTTTTCTAGTGATTTTTTTTCTTGCTAAAATCTTAAGATACTTAAGATTTAAACTTCAAAATGGAATCCTAAAAAATGAAAGAGGGCAACAAGCTCTTCCGTAATCTTGAGCTAATAAAAAGGTATCTTGCGAGAAAAGTAATTGAAATGAACAGGGATTTTCAACGGACAACTTGGAATAAAAACTTCATTTTGCTTAAAATTTACTACATTAATTTCGTAATTTCAATAAGATTTATTAACTATTTATTTGTTCAATTGTAAGTTTCTTTTTTCAACTGACACGGAACAATATTAATTCATTTAATTTTATTCTTTCTAATGTTTTTATACTAAAATCTTGAAATATTTAAGACTGACAAATTAAAATACGAAAAATACAAAAATGTACCGAAAAAATCTCCAGTCTTGGAGTGTTAAAAATTTATCTTATGTGAAAATTAACTGAAATGTTTGGTAACATTTGAAAAATATTTTTAACCCTTTTTTATAATTAAATGTTTGTCGAAATTGATGCCAACTTAGCGCTATCTCCGGTATTTCGCCAAATTCCCATAAACTCCCATTATAATTAAATAGGGTCCCGTTTTGTTAAAATAATTAAACATTCTTTTAAATTTTATTTGTAACTGCACAACATTTTATAAATAGTTTATACGCTTTCATATTTTATTATGCATATATGTGATGGGCAAATATTACGGTGGCTTCCAAAGATTATTATTTTAAAAATAAATATCAAATACATAAAAGTTTTTAAAATATTAAACTTAATGAAATTTTGAATATAAATATCGGATAAATATTCTGATACATATCCATTGATGTATATCACCTAATACTGTTCGATATTAAATGAAATCCTAAAGTATTTATAATTCAAATTTATAAAATGAAATTCTGAAAACAGAATATAAATGTGCGATAAAAATTATTAATTATCCTTTAATAAATATTCTAATCTTCTTTAAAATGCATTTAAATGAACAGTAATTTTTTGAAAAGGATTTTAATTTACTTTTTTTTTAATAAACTACAATTAGAAAATTTCAATTCTAGAAAAATAAGAGCATTCTTGAATTTGTTGTAAAAGTGCTTATAAAACGTCGAAGCTCTCCTAACATTTCTGCTAATTTTCAATGAATATTTTGAACTGATAATCTTCATGTGATTTATAATTGATTATAATTAACTTCGTAATTTGTGGAAAAAAAATTTAAGTCTTTCATTTTGAGTTTATCTTATTAGCAGGCACGAAACAATGGTTTATTTATTTATTTTTATTCTTTCTCACATTTTTTTATACTAGCTAAAATCTTAAGACATTTAAGATTCAAACATCAAAATGGAATCCTAATAAAATCAATAAATGCAACAAAATCTTCTGAATCTTCAGCTAAAAAATTTAACTTGCGAGAAAACTTATTGAAATGAATCGTGATGCTTGAAAAATATTTTTAACATTTATGTTTAAAAATATCAATTTAAAGATATTATTAAAAATACTTTAGAATTTTATTGTGGAGAGTTAGAAGTAGTATACTGATGCTGCTTTAAAAATTTTGATAGTCTCAGTTTCTAATGCGCATGCACCAATTTTGTGATTCTCAGGGTTTGCGACTACCGAACTATTTTCTGCGGTAAGAAAATTGATCACTCTGTGCTTTAAAGTACTCTGTGAAGGCGGTCAGAAAAAAAAATACTGCAAGACTTTTTTTTTTTTTTTTTTTTTTTTTTTTAGAATTACAGAATGACAAAATAACAGTTAAGAAAATCAATTTCTGTGGTTTGAGTAAGGAAAAAAAGACACACACATAATATTTTAAAACTAAATATCAAATACATGAAAATATTTAAAATATCAAACTTCATGAAATTTCGAAAATAAATATAGGATAAATATCCCGATTCATATCTATTGTATATCACCGAAAACTGTTCGATATTAATTGGAATCCTAAAGTATTTATGATTCAATTTTGCATAAAGTATTTGTGATTCAATTTTGCATAAAGTATTTATGATTCAATTTTGCAAAATAAAATTCTGAAAACAGAATGTAAATGTTCAATGAAAATTGTTAATAATCCTTTAATAAAAATATTCTAAACCGCTTTAAAATATTTTTAAATGAACAGATATGTTTAGTAAAGATTTAATTTACTATTTTTTAAATAAACTATAATTACAAAATATGAGTTCAAGAAAAATAAGAGCACTCTTGAATTCGTTGTAAGGGTAATTATAAAACGTCGAAGCTCTTCTACTATTTCTGCCTGTTTTCAATGAATATTTTGAACTGATAATCTTCATTTTATTTATGATCGATTATAATTAACCTCTTAATTTGTAGATTTTTTTTAAGTCTTTCATTTTGAGTTCCTCTTATTAACATGCACAAAGCAATGATTTATTTATTTATTTTTATTCTTTCTCTCTCTCTCTCTCTCTCTTTTTAATTAATTAATTTTTTATTTATTTATTTATTTTTTTTTTTTGTTCTTGCTAAAATCTTAGGACGCTTCAAAATGGAATCTTAAAAAATGAAAGAGTGCAACAAACTGTTCTGTAAAATCTTCAGCTAATAAAAAATTATCTTCCGAGAAAAGTATTTGAAAAGAACAGCAATGCTTGAAAAATATTTTTAACATTTATATTTAAAAATATCATTTTAAGAATATTAATAAAAATACTTTAGAATTTCTACAAAATATTTTATAGCATAAAGATTTTAATGAAACATTTGAAGTCTCTAACAAGATACCTGACGATTTTCAATAAATATCTTGGAGTATAATAAACTTCATTTTACTTAAAATGTATTTTAATTTCATCATTTTCATCAGATTTATTAATTATTTATTGGTTCTATTGTAAGTTTCTTTTTTAAGAGGCACAAAGAAATGATTTACTTACTTATTTTTATTTTTTCTCATATTTTTTATCCCAGCTAAAATCTTAAGACACATAAGATTGAAACTTCAAAATCGGATACTAAAAAATGAAACAGTGGTACAAACTCTTCTGTAATTTTTAGTTAATAAAAAGTTATTTTGCGAGAAAAGCATTTGAAATGAACAGCGATGTTTGAAAAGTATCTTTAACAATTATATTTAAAAATATTAATTTAAGTATGTTAATGAAAACGCTTTAAAATTTTATTGTGGAGAATTAAAAGTTATATACTGATAATAAAAACTGCTTTAAAAAAATTGGAAGTCTCAGTTGATGATGTGCATGCACTAATTTTGTGATTCTCAGAATTTGTGTCTATCGGGTACCATTCATTTACTGCAATTAGAAAATTGATCACTATGTACTTCAAAGTACTCTGTGAACGCAGTCTTGATAAAAAATAAAAAAGTCATTGCCAGACTTAAAATTCTCCGTATACCGAACAAAATAATAACATTTAAGAAAATCATTTACACTTGTTTTGTGTGAGGAAAAAAAACTCGCATATAATGTTTTAAAACTAAATATCAAATGCATTAAAATATTCAAACTATAAAACTTCATGAAATTTTGAATATAAATATCGGGTAAATATCCCGATTCATACCCATTGATGTATATCACCGGACAATCCTTTAATAAAAATATTCTGTTCTGCTTTAAAATATATTTAAATGAACAGCAATGTTTCGAAAGGGATTTCAATTCACTATTTTTGTAAATAAACTATAATTACGGAATATCAATTCAAGAAAAATAAGAGCACTCTTGAATTTGTTTTGAGGGTACTTATGAAACGTAGAAGCTCTTCTGCTATTTCTGCCCGTTTCAATGAATATTTTGAACTAATAATTTTCATCTTATTTATAATTGATTATAATTAACCCTGTGATTTGTCGAATTTTTAAGTCTTTCATTTCGAGTTTCTCTTATTAACAGGCACGAAGTAATGATTTATTTATTTATTTTTATTCTTTCCAATGATTTTTTTTTCTTGCTAGACTTGTAAGATTTAAACTTCAAAATAAAATCCTAAAAAATGAAAAAGTGCAACAAACTCTTCTGTAAATCTTCAGCTAATAAAAAGTTATCTTCCGAGAAAAGTAACTGACATGAACAGCAATGCTTGATAAGTATTTTTAACATTTATATTTAAAAATATCAATTTAAGGGTATTAATAAAAATACTTTTGAATTTCTTACGAGACTTCTTACAGCAAAAAATTTTAATGAAACATCCGAAGTTCTACCAAAATACCTTACGATTTTCAATGAATATCTTGGAGTAATAAATTTCATTTTGCTTAAAATGTGTTATATTAATTTATTATTTTCCATGACATTTATTAATTATTCATTGGCTCTATTGTAAGTTTCTTTTTTCAAAAAGCACGGAATAATATTTATACATTTAATTTTATTTTTTCTAATGTTTTTATGCTAAAATCTTTACATATGTAAGATTAATGTTTATAAAATGAAATTGTAAAGACACGAAAATGTACCAAAAAGATCTGCAATCTTGAACTAGTAAAAAGTTATCTTATGTGAAAATTAACTTAAATGATCAGCGGCGTTTGGAAAATACTTTTTAGAGTTATCCAGAATTAAATGTACCAGTTTAAGAATAGTATTATAAAAGCATTAAAGTATAGGTTATCTAAGTTGTCTAGGTATGGCATATAACTCCGTATGTTATAGGTATGACAAACAGAAAACTTAAAACTAAAATCGTGGAACATTTAGCAGACATCAAATGAAACAAGAGAAGTACAACTTTGTCCAGATTATGTAACAAAGAACTTTTACAGGATCAGGATCACTCTGCCAGGGAATCAACCAAAAATGGTATTTTGGTATAAATGAGGTTTCTTAATATTATTTACTAATTTCTTGTTTCTAAATTTTTTTTTTGCGAAATTTTTTATATCAACAAGGATTTTGAAAATGTCGCCCTTTTGTGCGGTGAACGATATCTTGGTCTAAAAAATTTATCATGCCTTTACTTTTAAGAATATTTTTAACCGACTTCAAAAAAGGAGAGGCGGTTATCAATTCAACGCGTATGTATTTTATTTATTTATTTATTTTTTTATTTTTTTGTATGTTCACCGATTACACCGAAACTATCCAACCGATTACTTTGGTTTTGGTGTTAAATGAAAGAGCTTGTCTCTCGAATTGGTACCACTTACGTTTCATAGAAATTGGTTCAGTACTTTTTTAGTAATCAGGCAAAAACTAATACAATTAGTGATTTTTCGCTAATTAAAAGTGTTCAATAAGTTCGGTTTATGGAGTGCAGACAAAATGGCCGGGCGGTCTAAGACTCCAAAATTAATCTCTGGTTCTCGAAAGAGAGAGATTGGGTTCGAATCCCACTCCTGACATTCGTGTAAACAATAACCTTTCTCGAATTATAATTTTTACATATATATTTTACAAATTAAATGCTAATTTTGTTATTGAGAATATTTTCTATTTAACCGTTAGCACAGAGTATCAGAGATCTTTTATCGATTCAATACTTTATCAGTGAATGAGTACTAAAATAATAGACTTGCGAAAAGTAATGTAACGATCTCGATCAGTATAAAGCGAGTTACTACCTGAGAGTAACTGGCTTGGCCTTTTGCTCAACGATTAAAGCACTCGCTTCCTGATCAGAGGTTCTCAGATCAAACCCAACCGGCGCCAATCTCTCTTCATTGGTGACCCTGGACACGCACGCAACTCTCTCATCATCAACTTCCAGCGCACAACAATCAACTCACCTCATCGTCAACAGATGGCAGCACCAAAAAAAAAAAACAATCTCTCTTAACGCAAAGCCTGTCCTCGCATCACAATATGCGTACGACAGCATTCATTCACGAGTGCATATCGCTCGTCAGACGTCAGTAATACGTCTTTCTCACTGGGGGCATACTCTGTAACGATCTCGATCAGTATAAAGCGAGTTACTACCTGAGAGTAACTGGCTTGGCCTTTTGCTCAACGGTTAAAGCACTCGCTTCCTGATCAGAGGTTCTCAGATCAAACCCAACCGGCGCCAATCTCTCTTCAGTAACATGACCTTGAATAAGCTCGCCGAATAGATTGCAGTTAGGATAGCCTTGCGGTCTAAGGCGACTGATTTAAACTTTGGTTCTCGAAAGAGAGCGTGGATTCGAACACCACTCCTGACATACGTGTATAACATACAGTGTTTTTTTCCGCATTTTAAATTTTTTAACCGACTTAAAAAAAGGAGAGGAGGTTATCATCAATTCGACGCGTATGTATTTTTTTATGCATGTTCACTGATTACATCGAAACTATCCAACCGGTATTTGTGTTAAATAAAAGAGGCTACACTCGAATTGGTACCACTTCCATTTCATGGAAATTGGTTAAGTACTTTTTTAGTAACTAGGCAAAAACTAATAAAATTAGTGATTTCTTACAATTAAAAGGAACATGGACCTTGAATAAGTTAGCAGAACTGAATGCAGTCAGGATGGCGGAGCGGTCTAAGGCGCCTGATTTACACTCTGGTTCTCGAATGGAAGCGTGGGTTCGAACCCCACTCCTGACGTACGTGTGTGCAATAATCTTTTACGTATTGCAATTTTTAACCAACTTCAAAAAAGGAGGAGGAGGTTATCAATTCGACGCGTATGTATTTTTTTTTCTATGTATGTTCACTGATTACTCTGAAACTAGCCAAACGAAAAATTTGGTTTTTATGTTAAATGAAAGAGGTTACTCTTGAATTGGTACCACTTAGATTTCGTCGAAAATTGTTCAATACTTTTTTAGTAATTAGGCAAAAACTAGTAAAATTACTGATTTCTCGCAAATTAAAAGTAACATGCACGTTGAATAAGCTCGCAGCACAGAGTGCAGTAGTATGGCCGAGCGGTCTAACGCGCCAGGTTAAACTCTGGTTCGCGAAAGAGAGCATGGGTTCAAGTTTCACTCCTGACATAGGTGTATAATTTGCAATATTTTTTTCCATATTACAATTTTTATTAATGGACTTCAAAAAAGGAGGAGGTTATCAATTCGACGCGCATGTATTTTTTTTTCTATGTATGTTCACCGATTACTGCGAAATATTAATTTGGTATCATTAATAATTAATTAATTAATTAGCTATTAATTTGGTTTTTGTGTTAAATGAAAGAAGTTACTCTCGAATTGGTGCCACTTTCATTTCATCGAAATTGGTTCAGTGATTTTTCAGTAATTAGGCAAAAACTAATAAAATTAGTGATTTCTCGCAAATTAAAAGTAGTACGGACGTTGAATAAGCTCGTCGAATGGAGTTCAGTCAGGAAGGTTGAGCGGTCTAAAGTGCCACATTTTATCTTTGGATCTCAAAAGGGGGCGTGGGTTCGAACCCCACTCCTGACATAATTTACATCTATGTACAATTTACAATATTTTTTTCCGTATGATAATTTTTATTAATCTACTTCAAAAAAGAAGGAGGAGGTTATCAATTCGACGAGTATGTATATATTTCTTTATGTATGTTCACTGATTACTCCGAAACTACCCAACCGATTAATTTGGTTTTTGTGTTAAATTAAGAGGTTACTCGAATTGGTACCACTTCTATTTCATCGATATTGGTTCAGTATTTTTCTAGTAATTAAGTAAAAACGAATAAAATAAGAAATTTCTTGCAAATTAAAAGTAACATGGATGTTGAATAAGCTCTGACAGTGGAGTGCAGTCAGGATGGTATAGGTGCAGTTAGATGACCGTGCGGTCTAAGGCGCAAGATTTAAAATCTGGCTCTCGAAAGAGAGCGTGGGTTCGATCCCCGTCTTTACATATGTTTATAATTTACAATATTTTTTCCCGTATTACAATTTTTATTAACCGACTTCAAAAAATCGTTAACTTTTAACTAAAAAGAGAAAAATAAACTTTTCTATCAAAAATTGAACTGACTTCAAAAACTACTGCAAAGTGAAAAATAATTTTTTTAGATAATAGTAATAAGAAATTGAATTAAGAGCGTAGTATTTACTATGCGTATTATTATATTTATGTACATTAATTTGATTTTTTGGAGTCGGTGCCAGCCAAGCGAATTTCAAAATTAAAATTAAGTATCCAATGCAAATCGTAAAAGAATAAGGTTAAATTTTTTAACTAAATATTAAATCACAAAAAAACTCGTAGATACTTGGATTTGTGGCTATTGAAAATTACATGTTACCTGGCTTGGCTGGCACCGACTCCAAAAAACCAAATTAATGCACATAAATATAATAATACGCATGGTAAATACTACGCTCTTAATTTAATTTCTAATTACTATTATCTAAAAAAATTATTTTTCACTATGCAGTAGTTTTTGAAGTCGGTTCAATTTTTGGTAGAAAAGTTTTTCATCATTAGGAACATTTAGTTTAGTTTGGTTGATTATAAGTTATTATCATGGATAGTTTTGTTTTTTATGTTTTTTATATTAATTGAAATCTAGAAAGATTTAAGATTTAATCTTACCAAAAAAAAAGCATAAAAACAGGAAAAAGTGTTCTGACAAACTCCTTCAATCTCAAATTAAAACTGTCTTGTGTAAAGATGTATTCTTAAATATTCTAGTACCGGAACGTTTGATTTTGTAGAATAGAAAACTGCAAGAATATGGCCCAAGAACGCGGCACTGTTTATGGCTGGTTATGGCTGCCTTCATTTCGAAATTTTTATTGATGAAAAGTAAAGCTTGTCGTTTCCATGTAAAACGCTTTTTTTTTTTTTTTTCAAATCAAATTTTTAATGACTTTATTTATTTAATAAAAATAAACGGTCAATTGTAAGTGTTACTCGCGCTCAGAGAGTTCCGTACAATAAATATAAGAATTATTAACCTATTTGGGGACGAGTGATTTGTATACCTGCCACTTAAAATTCTCAGAATTTGCATTATTCCCACCATTTACTTTTTTATTGTAAAGAATACCTTATTTAACTGAAACATTTTCGAGATTCAATTATGAAAATTTTAATTTTCTGTTTTAGAAAACCGGTAATTAAAGATTAAAAAATAAGCAAAATGCGAAGGAATAACTGTATTATTAAAGGAAAATCGTTGTGAAAGAATAATAAGACTTTGTAAAAAACTATACAAAGTAGAATTGGTTATAGCGGTACATACTAGATAAGTATAAATGAGTATACTATAAAAGTTCAAAGAGATATGAAGCCTAAATAATATCAAATACTGCTATATTCTGTACAACTCTTTTTCTTTTTCTTTTTTTTTTTTAATCTTATACTTATCTATTTATAAGAAACTTAACTCGGTGCTGAGAATAAAAAGTAGTGCTTATTTAAATTTCATTTGACATTTCATAAAACTAAATTCACCGTAGTAATAACCTTTTCTTTTTCAAGTGTAGCTAACACAAATCCTTGTTTAATGTTTAAATTTGGCATTGTGCGAAAGGAGCTTGTGTAGAAATAAGTTCGAAAATTTGCAAAGCCACTTTGGTCTGTGATGCTTTTTTCCAGATAGGTTTTTAATTAACTTTTAAATGCACAAGAGTCCTAAAGAGAGACCACTCAATGCAAACTAGTCGCACATCCCAAAGTATTTATGAAGGGTTTGCATGCACAAAGAATTTAAAAAAATTCGACACATTAATACCAAAAATTTCGTAACGTAGTGGCCGCAATAACCGAAGTAAAGAACGTTTTGCATTAAATAATTCATATAATACTTCCAAAAAGTTAAAATTTCCGACAAATTTTTCAAAAACTGTTTTCAACGATGTTATTGTACTTCTGATACGATGAGTACTTCCAATGCTCCTTTACTGAATGCCCACCTTTACTGAATGTCTACAAATCGAAATTTGTGTTTAACAGAAAAATGCGCTTTTCTCAAAAACTATCTCTCTAGAGTAATTGTTATAGTTTTCCTGCAAGGTTTAAAGTAACATCTATAACCTCTTTTTTTTTTTTTTTTTTTTTTTTTTTTTTTGTAATGTTAGTTTTTGTAGATTTGAAATTAGATGGGAGGAGGTACTATTTTTGCACTGTATTTTCGACGATGACGAATCGAAAAAATTATACCTAAAATTAAAAGAAATATATTTTTGAGTTTAAAATAATGAAAGCTTCCACACGATAAACAAA
This sequence comes from Maratus speculifer, assembly GCA_964019185.1. Taxonomy (NCBI): domain Eukaryota; kingdom Metazoa; phylum Arthropoda; class Arachnida; order Araneae; family Salticidae; genus Maratus; species Maratus speculifer. Next base: position 158,029,812 of record OZ025294.1, on the reverse strand, counting down.
GAAAATATTCTTTTTCTTCAAGAAACCTAATTAGCTCCCTATCCTCCGCTACATAAATTGGTAAATGTTTAATAATCTGTAAATATGTGGGTCAATAGTCTTTATTACTTCCCCCAATTTGAGCTTTCTGCATTTCATAGTTTATGAGTAAAATGGCTGTCACAGACGGACAGACAGACACGGGAGTGATCTTATAATGGTTCCGTTTTCATTATTTATGTACGGAACCCTAAAAAATAACGAAACATTTTTGGATGTTCAGTTTTTATGACTTAGGATGTATATTTTTATTGAATCACAATTTGTCAATAACATATCAATGAATATTTGATGTCTATAATCAAACTTAACAATTTTAATATTGTCCAAAACATTTCATAGTTGAAATGCTTTAGTCTAAAATTTACGTTTATTACAGAATTATAACGAAACTTTTTGAGATTTCAAAATACTTACAGCAACAAAGTACAAAATGTTTTATTAACTACAGTGGTTCACTTTAATGAATATTTTACGTTTAAGTAAACGGCAGGTCAAGTTTTGAGATCTATAAAAATTTTTTGAAAGATTTTTTTTTTATTTCATTCTAAAAAACAGTTTTAGAACGACGTTTTGGCAACAGCACTCTTATGACCTTGGGTAAAAATTAAAATCAAATAAAACATTCAAAGTTCTTGTACGATTTCTGGAAATTTTTAATGAGCATATTATACTAATTATCTTCCATCTCATTAAAATAAATTATAATTAACCTCATAATTTTCTAGAGTATTGTTAATTTCTCCATTTTAAATGGGTAAGGGTCTGCAATTTTTTAAAAAATGTTTTTAATGTTTTAATATCAATTAAAATTTTAAAACATTTCTGATTCAGTTTTAGAATACGAAATAATAGCATCAAGAAAACATGAAAAAGAATCTCCAGTAATCTTCGAATAATAAAATGTTAACAAATATAAAAATCATGTGAAGTGAAGAATGGCGCTTTGTAAATGCCTTTAACAGTAAGCATAGATCGCAGCCTTCCTGAAATTTTATCAACATTTTACTAAATTTTAAAATGATAATTTTACTGCAAATTTCTATTATAGATGTTAAAGAAATATAACATGAAGATTTTTTTATTTAAAACAGTTGTAAGAAATATAAATAATAATAATAATAATTAGGAATACTGCCATTAGCTCAGAATAAGCTTAAATTTTAAAATGGCAATTTAATAAAAGAGCGCTGAAATATAGCATGATATCTTCTATTTTAAAATGTAAATGAAACCTTAAAAGGTCTTGTGCGATTTCTGTCGATTGTCAGTGAACATTTTGAACTAATAAGCTTCATTTCTTTTAAAATGAATTATAATTAACCTCTCAATTGGTTGAAGGTTTATTAAGTCTTCCATTTCGAAATTCCCCTTATTAACAGACATGGGCAAATCACAATACTTTCTGATATAATTAACAATTCGTTTAAATTAGTTGAAAATGTTTAAATTCTATTGTCGTAATCTTGTACAATTTAACGAGATCGAGACCGTTCTGAATTCTTTTAGTTTCAAACGTGATAGTATATTGTTACGTGACAGAAATAAATTAGGAGGATGAAAATCTGGTTAAATATGTAACTCCCTCACAAAATTAAAGATTTTTGGCAGTTAGTTATTTAATAAGCTCTCAGCATCTTTTTGAAGGGAAAAATAAGTAGAAAAAAAGAAGAAACTTTTAGGTAGATTTCATAAAAAAAAGCTTAACGATTGTAGTCGTTACCATAATTCACTTTTGATAAATTCCATCACAACTGTTCATTATATTAGTGCAAGAATCCACAATCACCCCAACCTAAAAAGTTTATATGTATATATTTACGTACTAAATTTTTTCGCACGATAAAAATCGCAATTATGGATTGTCGCGGGTCTTCTTCAAACTCACCCAAAACATTGACCTGACTAATATCTCAACGGGGATTGTAAATGGAAAAACTCTGCCCAAGGGAATGGAAATAGGGAAGCGTTTTGTGCAAACTGGAAAAAAAAAAAAAAAAAAAAAAAAAAAAAAAAAAAAAAAAAATCCCATAATTTTCTAATTATGATGCATATTGAATTAGTTTCAAATTATTATTACTTCTAGAAACTGGTCGTTGAGGGCCGTAATACTTACTCATGTCGGATATGCAGAATATAAAATATGAAAATAAAAAATATGTAAACTATTTTTAAAATGCACTGCAATTCCAAAATAAAATTTAAACATATATTTAAATATTTTTAATATAATAATGCTCTATTATGGAATTGCGGGTACTACTTGATTATCCAGTCGATCAATTTCGATATAGAAACTGGTATAACTTTTATTTTAAATAACCAAAAAACAAATAAATTACTAAAAGATTAATAAAAATACAATTAAAACGTCGAATTATAAATCATTTGATGACGTAACAAACACAACAAACGAGTTTAATGTCAAGTGAATGTGACATTTACGATATGCTATCATTAGCATTCTCATGACAGTCTTATAGTTTGGAGATAGTTTTTTGGTCGAAGAACTAATCAAGTAGCACCAAATTGTAATTTAAATAATTTCCTTTATAATACATGTGTTGTAAATTTCAAGGCGTAACAGCCCTTTAATTTATTTGAACTAAATTGTTTTTAAAATTCCAGTAAACTTGGAAAGTTTGAAAAAATTAAATAACACTATATCTGTTTATGAATGATATTAAAAACCCTCTTAAATTCATTGTAAAGGTTCTTAGAAATGCTTTCACAATTCTGTCAATTTGCAATTAACATTTTGTGCTCACAATATTCATATCATTAAAAACGAATTATAATGAACGTCGTAATTTGCTGGAACTTTTATTAAGACTTCCAATACGTGATTCCCTTTTCAACAGGCACGGGAAAAATCAAATCATCACTATCTAATACAATTGGCTATTCATTTTAATTAGCTAAAAATGTATAAATTGTATTATTCTAATCTTTTAGAATTTAACGAGATCGAGCATATTCGGAATTAATTAAATGCAGTAATACTTGCAGTGCTTTTGTTATGTATGAGAAAGAAATTACGGCTACACGAAATCATGAATCAGTTTAAATATGCATATTCTCTCCAAAATTAAGAATTTTTGACAGTCAGTTATATTCAAAGATCCCACCATTTTTTGTAAAATATTGCAGAAAGAGCCTTTTACAGCTGAAAGAGTTGTAAAAGGATTTTATCAAATAAAGGGCTTTTACTTTATTGCAGGTTAAAAGAAGTATGATAACATCTGCAAGCTCTTAAAAAATCTGAGGCAAAGCTCGGAAAAAAATATAACTAAAAGAGAAAAAGGGGAAAAAAAGTAACAGGATTTGGGGATTTTAAAAATGATTTATTGGATTCCCTTCCGGAAATTTTCACCACATTTTTTATTTATTTACTTTAGCAGCATGCCATCAGTATAAATACACTTTAGCAGTTTGTAGCATGTGACGTTATAATACTTTACAAAGAGAAATAATAATCTTTTCCAACGAATAAAGAAAGCAAATATTTCATTTTCAGTATAATACTACAGCATAAAGTAAATCTTTTTCTTTTCTCCGATTATATGCATGTAATATGTATCGTTACCGATAGTTTAAAACATTGTTTCTAAACCTGTGTTTCGCGGCACACCAGTGAGCCACGAGATATTGTCAAAAGCGCTACGACGTTTTTTGACAAATAATTAAACAGGCATGGTGTCGTATCCATGTTACGATATTTTTTGTTTATTATTTACTATTTTCGTTGTTCATTTCTTCCCTCGTATTACAGTTTCCAGCGCCCTACTCCTTCTTTCTCCAAGTCCATTGAGTCCCACCAGTGGCTGAGAGATTCTGCTCACTGGGAGGTGCTGGGTTCGAATCCAATTGTGCCTGTTCGGATTTTTCGTGGTTTTCTTTGAACCTTGGGGTACCTTGCATAAATATGGGTTAGGTTCCCTTAGAAAGACCTCCATGGCCCTTGAACCTATATCTTTGATGTAGATAATTGGCCGTCAAAAATATTACCTAACACCACACTAAGTCCATTAGATACGGGTTTTCTTTTTACAGCATTAGGTATTCGCTTCCTCAATCTTTGATTAGAATTTCTTTTGGTTGGACGCTGTGCATTTTTATACTCTGGGCTTTTGATCGTATACTGTTCAGAAAAAGATAAGGTAAGACTCCTTGATTTTCAAATCTCTAAATTGGTAGAAATGAAAAAAAAAAGAAAAAAAAAAGAACTGAAGGAAAACATAGCGGACGAATAATTCTGTCAAAAACTCGTATTCAGCAATCAGTTTGAAAGCTAAGAAAATTCTTCCTCTTTTTGCATCTTTATGGTTATGCTAATTCGGATATTCTGCATTGACAGAAATTAAGTCTATAAAGCGAGAGATACATTTAAAAGTTGACATGAAATAAAAACTTGTCTGGAGAATTTGAAACCCCATCTTAAATTAATTTATTCAAGAAACTAATTTCAGACGTCTCATTTAATAAGTTATGTAAATAAAAATTTATCTTATTTGCATCATATAATTTTTAAATTTTTTATATTCAGGTGTGCCGCAATAGTTCTGAAAAGTAATTTTAAAGAAATTTCTTCATTTCAGGTTGTTTGTTCCCACGACGGTGACAATATCAGCCAAAAAATAATCCAATTTGTGCCACGACAAATCATAGTCTCTTATTTAGCACAAAATTTTAACCACTGGTGTGCAATAGGCTTTATTTATTATATTATATTTTATTTATTTATTTTTGATTTTCATTGAGTTCTACCTTTAAAGAGGGAATAAAAACTCAACGAAAATGTCTGTTTTTCTATGTACCAATAATATTTCATATCTTAATAAAAAAATAAAGAAGAGAACATTTCAAATTCTTTATCAGGATGATAAAAAATTTATGTTTGTAGCTGGCATAGATTTTTTAGTTTCTCTTTTATTGTGTGATGAACAATTCTTAATAATTTCTTAATAAATAAATTGGGCAGGAATATGACTTCAGTTCTTCATTTCTTCACTTCAGTTTAGGGATGTAGTGAAGGGTATACGGGGGTATACGCCCTATACCTTCTGGATTTTTTAAAGGAACACCGTTTAACCTCTGTTTTGCAAGAATGCGCAAGAACACACTCTATACCCTCTACTTTGAGCGTATACCCTCTGCTTAGAGCGTATATCCTCTGCTATTTTTACGACTACACCCCTGCTTCAGTTTCGGATACAAATGATTAATAACAATGGTTAATATTATCTGAAATAGACAACCAAATAAAAAATGTGTGCAATAAAACCTACCTAACAAACACTCTCAAATTTCGTGGATACTTCCATTTAACAGATATTTAATAGTATAATCTTTTTGCATTTATTCTTTCGATACTAATTAAAAGTATTTAGTTTTGTTCTAAATTAATAACTTTAATAACTTAATTTTTACTAAGAAATTAATTTTTAACCTTAGTCTTTAGCCTAAATAAGCTGCCTCCGTGGACACACAAATAACTTTTGAAATAGTCCGTAGATGACGGTACACGCCAAATCATCATTAGGTAGTTTGGGAAAAAGAAAGACCTTTTTTTTAGATGTAACTTTTTGTTCTGTTGTGACATTATCGAAAGCATTAATAAGGTAATGAAAAACTAACTTATAATTATAATACAAAATTTTGATAGATTGAATACCGCATTTAAGAAAAAGAAATGTTCTGTGTATTATTTCTAATTGTTTAAAAAGGTGTTGTAAGATTAAAATTTTAAAAACAGTAAAATTGTTGACTATTGATATGTTTCAACTCTTTCTGAGTGATTTTGAAGACAAATAAATAATGATATTCTGAAAATATTTCTGTGATGCAATGAACTGAAATACCTTCATTCAGTTTTTTACTATTGCTTGCATTTATTTGTAAAGATAGAACTTTACACTCTTGAATAGTGGAAAATTTTCATAATAAAAATGGGAAAATACCAAAACGGAAATTTTATGAAAGAAAGGAGAATGCTCGGCAACTTTGCTACTAGTATATATATATATATATTTTTTTTTTTTTTTTTTGTTTCAGTGTAGGTACTCTATCTTATGTAAAAATACAAATAAGTAATAATTTAGTTTTAAGTAAAATGAACACTGTCCCATGGCTCTTTCCTTCCCTCTCTTTTCCCTTCTTCCCTATATTATTATTGCATTAAACAACTCACAAAAATAAGCTTGAGAATGTTTTGCTATTTTTTTTTTCTTATTATTTAATCGCGTCTTCTTGTAACGTGCAATAGAATGACATAGGCACTGTACCGTAACATTCCAATATTACCGCTTCCGCATTTCAACTTAGAAAGAAAAATTGCCATAAAAGTCCGAGTGAAATGTAATGCTTTCGCACACACTCTAAAGCTTATTGATTCTCAACAGATCGATACAAGGCTGTAAAGCGGGCGCCGTCGGAAATCCCAAATACAAACAAATTCAAATTTTTTCTATTAAAAAAATATATTAAAATACAGCGTGCATTTTTAATATCTCTTCCGAAAATATTCTGCGGATGAATTTTGACTAGCCGTATTAGAATCGTTTTTTTTTTTTTTTCATTTTTATTTAAAAATAAGATACTCTGTTTTCTATTATAAAGCCATTTTACGTAGTTTTATGCTTAAAATATATATTTAGAATTCAATTGCTTGCGGGTGAACCAAAAAATACCATCACTGATGACAGATTGATTTTGATTATGCCCTTTTTTTGCTGTTTGGATGACATTTAAAATTGGTATTTTTAATTACAACATGATACCTCAACTTACGACATCTATTGGTTTCAAGACTAAGAACGTAAGCCAATGTGCATTTAGGTAAGCAAAAAATGATAAATAATAAAAAATCACCAAATTCTTTAGCGTTATTTTATGCTTAAAATCTATTTAGAATTCAATCGTTTGCGGGTGGACCGAAAAATGCCATTACTGAGGAGAGGTTGACTTTGATTATGTGCTTTTTTGCTTCTTGATGACATTTAAAATTGGTATTATTAGTTATACATTAATGCCTCATCTTACGGCTGCAATTTGTTCCAAGACTAGCAACGTAAGTCAAGGCACATTTAGATAACCATAAAAGGATATGTAATAAAAGTTCACAAAATTCTATTACATAGTTTTATGCTTAACCCTTTCCGGCGCACTACACTTTAAAGTTGGAATTTAAAGAAAAAAAAATAGGCAATCTATTTAGGACTAGAGGAGCACTAGAGTTCTGCACGGGCCCAGGCCGGCGGAATCGTTTCGAATTTTCTCACGGGCCGGGCCGGCAGATTTATAATAATTTTTTCAACGGGCCAGGCCGGCAAAAAAATTGAACGGGCCAGACGGGCCGGGCCGGGCTGATAAAAAAATCTTTCGGGCCTGCCGGCCCGTTCTGTAGATTTAAGCAGAAACGATAAAATATGAGCTATTTTCAACGAAAATGGTTTTAACGAGAATAAGTATAAATGTGGCCAGCCACTATTTTGACAGCATCAATATAAAAATTGCACAGTGTATCGGCATCGGAGAATTACATTATGTGTAACCAGAGATGGGCAGTATCGAAAATACATGTATTTGAAATACATTTTCAAAATACATTTGTATTTTGTATTTTGTATTTTATCCCGTCGAAACGAAAGTATTTTAGTAATGTATTTTGAAACACTTTTTCCGAGTATTTTGTATTTTGAAAATACATTTCATACTCAAAATACATTTCTGTAAATTTCCAGTTGCTTCGTTTAAACCACCACAGATGTAAGATTCACAAAAGCAAAACAGGTGCCTCTCTGTTTTGTTTTGTCTGATAGGATTCGTTTCTAGAAGTTAATGTAAACATACTTTTTCAACTATTGCTATGATAAGGATTAGAATGAATGCTTCTGTTATACTTAAGCATTTTTGCTGAATTGTACATGTACAATTCTAACGTTCTAGTTTTTATAATTATAACGTTGCTGTGAGAACGACAAAAACTGTTGTGTGATAAACAGGAAGAATCAGCCAGAGTTTTGCTGTTTATAGTACTTTTTAAGAACCATAGGAAGAAAGCTAATGTAGTAGCAGAAAGAAATGTAATGATGTTTAAATTTCGTGAAATAATGGTTGATATTGTCCCAGCTCCGGAAAACAATATATCAATGAATTGCGATAGTGCACGTTGCGCTACATTGGATGGGAAATTTTTCCGTTGATAGTAATTTCAAAGCAGCATGTCAAATATGTACAACAAAGTCTACCGTTATAAGTGGAACCTTCGACGCAACAACGCATTTTAAAACAAATTTAAAGGTAAAATTTTTAGTTTTATACTGTTATACCTTGATTGCAATATTTTATCTAGTTTCTTTGTATCCTTTTTATCAAATTTCGGGCATATTTTAACTCATCCCTGATGTTCATTCAATTGGGAGATAATTTTATTATATAAATAGTTCTATTTATTGATATAGAGATGAGATTTTTAAAAATTGTATTTACGGTTGAGTATGTTAAATACCGGAGTTTGGGCTAGAGACCCTGTCGTTAATAGACATACATGTTTATATAGCGTGATTTAGCCCTTTTTTTTTTTTTTTTTGGCTCATTTTATGTTTTATTTTATAGTGCTTTTTTAGTGAAGATATAAAATATAAAATGGTGTCCTACCGAAACGAAAGTTGCTATCCGAAGCCGAAGTTTTATTCCTTTTTAGGTGCGTTCGTAATTATGTAAATACGTAGCACCTATTGTTGTCGCTCAGTCCGTCCGTCTGTCTGTCTGTGTCTGTCCGTCCGTCTGTTTGCCTGTCTGTCCGCATATAACAACGCAAAAACTACCCAACCGAATCGTTTGAAATTTAAATTACAAAATTACAACATAATTTTGTCGAGTCATTTCAAATTTTATGAAAATCGGATGGATAGATCAATTACAGGGACAATCAAAAGGATTCTGTCACTTTACGGTCAATGGGAAAAAAGTTTCAAATACATTTTAATCGTTTGAAATTTAAAACATATAATTATTGCGTAATTTTGTCGAGTCATTTCAAATGTTATGAAAATCGGATGCATAGATTAATTACAGGGACAATCAAAAGGATTCCGTTACATTACGGTCAATGGGGAAAAAAAGTTTCAAATGCATTTTAATCGTTTGAAATTTAAAACATATAATTATTACGTAATTTTGTCGAGTCATTTCAAATGTTATGAAAGTCGGATGCATTGATCATTTACAGGGACAATCAAAAGTATTTCATTACATTACGGTCAATGGGAAAAAAGTTTCAAATGCATTTTAATGATGTTACACTCATTCGAACATAATAGAATTGGCATGAATCTATAAAATATATACTAAAATATGCATTCTGTACAATCTGCGATGCAAAGAATTTTTATTATTAAATTACAGGGCCACACAAAAGTATTCAACTACATAATGCTATAGGGGGAAACATTGTTTGGGGCGTGTTTTAATTATATTCAACTATTTCACATTTTATGAATAAGATATACGTTGCTGAGGTGTAATAAAAATTACTTCCTGTATATTTACAGAAACACAAAGATTTCGACTACTATACTGTATCCGAAGTACGCTCTACTATATCAGCAAGATCTGAATATTTTAATAACTTCGTTATCGTACGAACGCACCTCATTTGCTACGTTCACGTGCAATTTCCAACTTGTTGAATTTATAAGTAATAGAACTTCGAAACGAAAATTTCTCAGATGAAAATTTTATCATTGATAAAAATATTAATCAAGTTAATTACAAAATTATTCCCCTGCAGCAGATTTATTATATATTTATGATTTTGATATTTATTTTGATATATAATATTTATGGTTTTAAATGTGCGGATATGTGTAGGGGCATGTGAAGAGAAAACCGCGCCCGGAGCAAAGTCTCAATTTCGCGCCAATTTTTCCTTGTGACAAGCTAAAAATGACATTGGTTATATAAATCTGATTTCCGCGCCCAGGGCGACCACCCTTTCACTCCCCCTTTCGCAGGGCTCAGGGTATGTGCATTATTTTTTTAGAATAAAATTTAAAATAATAATGATAATTAAACATTATTTTGTACCGATTTCTAAGCATAGAAAAGTATACATGATTAATTGTGCAATTATTTATGTATCCCATGTATTCTGAGATTATTTATGTATCAAGCGAGATTGATGTTCATTGTACAGAATTCCAAAATGTTTAACACTTGGTTTGCAAATTAATCAAAAACAAATATCAATAAAAGATTCTTTAAGAGAATAGTAGTGTATTCATGCTTAAAGAAAATAAATAGCAATTTTTAATTTGCAATCATTGTAACAAATATAGTATACACGAGTTTTAAATGCAGTTTTACAATATGAATGATGGAAAAAACTTTATGAGTATTTAAAATAATTTTAATGCTATGACCAGTTCAACATTATAGGGTCTTTAACTTCTTGAGGGGCAATGAAATATATTATATCCAGTATTGAATTCAGGGGGACATTCTCCCCCCGGAGCAATAAAATGTCCCCCCGGAAAAATTTAGATTTTGCGTTTTCAATAGTCAATAAGTATAATCCCCCTCCCCCCTTGAACCCTATAATGTCCCCCTCCGGAATCACTGAATTCAATCCCGGAGAAAAGCTTCTGAATTCAACACTGATTATATCCTACTTAATTTTAATCAAGATTCGCGCACCATAAACTTTTAACTACATTTTATATACTTAACTTTGATTCAAAACTGTTTCAAAATGCTTTTTTAATTTTTAAACTAAAATTTTTCGATTATTCCGGTGTGAATTTAACATTACAGAGACACAATTGCTCGTCCCTCAAAGTGTTGAAACAGACCATGAAGAAGAGCGATACACAAATGGAATACACTAATTATCAATTAAACACTAAAAAATAACACTTAAAAAACAACAAAAATTATTTGGTGTCATGATATTACGAAAGTCGTATTGTTATATGTTATGGTATTTCCAGGATTTAAATGAAAATGTTTAACATGGTGTTTATTTAATATTTCTTATAAAATTTTATCTTATTTATTATTCAAGGGAAATATACTTATATCTGCGTTGTAGTGATCGAAGCTCTGTCGAATTATACATACTTTTTTAAAAACTTCCAACGAAAGAGATTATACATTTTTTTTTTTATATATGTGTGTTTATGTATGCGTGTAAGAATAACTACTGAACTGACACTTTGATTTTCCATCTCTCGCTCTTTTTACTTTCCTCCATCTTAAAATAAAAAAGTATTCGTTTCGCGAAAAAATCTACTTCAGGTTTTAGATGGATTTATATGTTTTAGAAGGTCCTGAATATCATTTGATTGTTTTTAGAAAGTGTTTTTATTGTGAGTTTGTTTGTAAGTGACAAAATTTTGTGGACGCTCTATTCAGTGCCGCGCCATGCAAAAAAAAAAAAAAAAAAAAAAAAAAAAAAAAAAAAAAAAAGGGGGGGGGGGGTGCAAAGGGAGCATTCGCCCAGGACGCGGAAATTTAAAGGGCGTCAAATTTATACTACCAACATCATTTTTTAGCCTGTCACAAGAATAAGTTGGGGGGAGGGCGCCAAATTGAAACGTTGCCCCGGGCGCAGTTTTTTTTCGCACGCCCCTGGCTCTAAAAATCTAAAAGGAAAAAATAACTTTAACAGATTTCCTTTCAGCTGATACACAGTTTTCTCTATATTTATTATATTCTTTTTGCTTGTTATTAAATCCATTTTGCATGAATTAACACAATTGCCATTTAAGGCTGTTCTCATCTACTCTGCTTAAAAAGCGCAAAACATTTTGACATATTTATAAACTCATTTTTAACGGAAAGATATAAATTGAAAGACCCGACTATGGAAGCGATTTGGAATCGAACTGTGTTTTCGATTTTTTGATCAATGAATTATTTATTGATACATAAGCGATTTTGTTCATGCGACAAACACGATTCTTGTTTCTGTTTCAGTGGTTAATCTTCTTACGCGCATAAATGCAGTTCAAACTCCCACTTTGATACTATTTTCTGAAATACTTATTGTGTTTGTAAAAACACGGGAAAATGAGTGAGATTCCATTACTTTTGAGTAACAACTCTTGTTACTTTCATCCATTTCGAGTAAAAAATAAATCAAAACTTACTTCATAAAGCTAACCATTTGGATTTAAGAACAGCCTTTAAGACAGGAATCCTTGACAGATTCATTTTCAGAATTCCTTTTATTGTGCTTTAATTTTATTGTCCAGAAATATATTTACCATTCTTTAAAAATGATAAATGATAAAGTTAAAACTTTTAACTTTAAAATTATAGCAATTTAAAAATACATACATTATTTGGAAAAAACTGTTGGGTCGGGCCAGATTGTACTGATTTTTGGATAGTTCAGGCCGGGACAGGATACCCAACTTACGGGCTGGATTCGGAAAAATACTACAATTTTTGACTAATTCAGACCTCTAGGAAGGATGAAGTCCAGTCACGGTCCGGTCTGGATAGAATAAATCAGGCCCGGCCCGAAATTGCAAAGAAAAAAGTAAAGCCCGCGACCCGAAAGAGTAATGAACAGGTCCATTTGAGACTATCCTTCAGGAAAATGTAAACCGGATATCCGGCCAGAACCAGCCCGGAACGACTAAAGAGCAAGTCCGGGCCGGCCCGGCCAGAGGTTGTGGTCTAAAAAAATGTCCGAGACAAGACTGCTGACCGTGCCGGACACGGTCTCTGAAAACCCCCAATGTTATACACAAACTTTTAAAAATTTCAAATGTATTTTGTATTTTAAATGTATTTTCAAAATACATGTATTTTGTATTTTGAATTTTTTTGAATAGGAAAGTATTTTGTATTTTGTATTTTATGTTCTAAAACTAATGTATTTTGTATTTTGTATCGAAAATGATTTTTTGATGTATTTTGCCCAACTCTGTGTGTAACCCGTTTTAATATTTTTTTAGCTGATTCATGCCGATCCGAGATCCCCTTGCACTATTTTTCTACATATAGACTGGCCGGACCGGTACTAGACTTAATTATTGGCAGAAAACATTATTTGTAAAATTATTAACAGCGATAAAGAAATTATGTTAGCTTAGTCTTCGGATATATACTTCTTGATGATTTTTAAATTAATTTCTAAATAATGCGAAAGTTTCACACATTTTCTGATTAATTTTAAATTGTAAAATTATAAAAGTGATAAGCCTAACTATTGAAGGGATTTGGAATCGAAATAAAATACTTGTATAACCTTGTTGAATTATAATAGTTTCTCAAATGATTGCAGGTTTTTCTCCCTTCCCTTGCTATTGCTTCCGGAAATTATATTCAAAACGCTAATTATCACAGTATTTTATTTGTTTGCAGTATTCTTAAATTGCTTGTATCAAAAAATGGATAACGCCATTCGATTATATAGTTTCTGGATAAAGATATCTGCTAATCTTATGCGTTTCTGAGGGGAAAAAAAAAAAAAAAATTAGAAATGTATCAGAAAGGAGCTTCTTTGAATTTAAGAATGAATTTAGATTTGAAATCTATAATAAAATGATATAGATATATATTTATAAATTTTCTTTTATTAAACAGCTTCAAAATTAACCATGTTTTTAGCTTTCTTTCTTTTTTTTTTATTCTAAGCCATATTAATTTTTTAATGAATCTTTATTCGAATGTTGAAAGCCTAAGAATCTAAGTAATCATTAATGTTGTTAATGTGTATTTACTGTAAAATATACTGTAAAATCATTCCATAGATATGTATGCAGTATTCTTTAAAGGAATCTTAGTTATATGATAAAAATCTGAATTTTTTAGAAATCGTAGAAATTGTAACGGGCCAAAACGGGCCGGGCCTAAAATATAAAAATGTAAACGGGCCGGCCCGGGCCCGGGACGAACTTTTGAGTTTTACAACGGGCCGGGCCGGGCCAAAATAACTTTCCTACGGGCCGGGCCGGGCCTGGAAATTCCGGCCCGTGCAGACCTCTAAGGAGTACACAGGTATTGTTTTGTAAAGATTGCACTAACCATTTTATTTATACAGCTGTTGTCGATGTGGTAACCTCCCATAAGTAAAGCAGTGATAAGCGCAGTGAGAAGAGCATTGCTGTGAAGCGCGTATTACAGTAAAACATTTTACATATTATTTAAAAACAGTAGAGTTTGATCTCTGCGGTGCTGCCATCTAGAACTCATAAGAAAGATTTAAAGTAGCCATTAGAGTAGTTTTTGAAATATTCACGGATTTTTGTGTCTCTAAACAGGGGGACTTTAGGTGTTGCCGACCCGGCAACACTGCGCGTTAAGGGGTTAAAACATATTTAGAATTTAATCGCTTGCAGAGGAACCAAAAATTCCATCACTGATGAGAAACTGACTTTTGATTATGCTCCTTTATGCTAATGGATGATATTTAAAATTGCTACTATTAGTTATACAGTAATGTTTCGACTTCCGGCAGCAATTCGTTGCAAAAATCGCGACGTAAGTCAAGGCACATTTAGATGAGCAAAAAAGCATATGAAATAAAAATTCGCGAAATTCTATTAAACTTATCCTGTTGTATTTAGGGAGTATGTTACACATTCATTTTACATTAGCAAAAAAAATGTGTTTGCAATACAATAATTTGGATTAAATCGATAAATTGTTAATATACAATTTATTTTTCTTCTAGCTACCCCATTAGAGTCTTTGAGCATGTAAAAATCCTTAAAATAAAGTTTGAAGTGAGAACTTTTTTTTTTCCCTCTTAAAACAATCCTTTTATTTTAATCCTTTCTAAAATAAAGTTTGAACTGAGAACTTTTTTTTCCCTCTTAGAAATTCTTTTTAACAGCAGAGCGAGATAGCTTTTTCTAGTATTTGTTATTCTTTGTTTATCCGAATAAATCAAATACGATACATAAAATTAGTTTTTTATTCAAAATGTTTAGTGTTAAATGTGCCTACGCACATTTAGTAGTTTTAGGTTTGTCATTTACTTTTTTCGTTTGATTGGCACTATCAAGAGACTGTCGAGGGAAATTTTCCCTGCACAGAACCAAAAGTCCACAAAAACGTTTAAACTACGTCTTAATTAACAAAAAATCTTTTTTCAGGCAGTATGACATAAATACGGAGTACTACTGTATCTGACTAATACTAAAACAAAACTTAAAATGAATACATAAAGAAAATTGCTTTGATACTGAACCTTAAATGGGATTTGTTCAGTTGTGTTGAAAATAGTCTTACCAGCTATCCCGCGTAAATCTGGACACTACTAATTTCTTACAGTTTATTTCGCAAAAATATTCTTAACCGAATTTCTTTTGCAACTTTCTGTATATGAACGATAAATGCCACGCCCTTCATAAACTGTAAAAAAAAAATGCTGTAGTACTTTTTAGGTTCAGTACTGTTTTAAATTTCATTCTGTTTTAAGTATCATAACATTATTAATATGAATCTCAAAAAATCTTTCCCCGTAGATCAGAATGCAATGGAAAATTTTTATGCGTCGCTGTAAACACACTACGTGAATGTGAAAAACGTGAATGTTTGGTAAAGGATTTTTTTTTTTTTTTTTTAATGCGACCCTTTCACAGAAGCATTTGACTTTCGGTGATGCGGGTGTGTGATTACAGAGTATGGGAAGCAAAAAGGGTTACCAAATATGCGATGTCTATGGTTTAAAGAAAAAAAAAAAAAAAAAAAGAAAGAAAAAAAACGCAACAAAATTTACATTACTTTGGAGCAATAGCAGTAAAATATTTCAGATATCTGAATGAAAATATATAGTTTTTTTATAAGGGTGTCTTTTCCTTAAGTAGATTATAATGCATGTATATAATAAATAAATTATTCTTAGGAAATAAGTTGAAATTATTTATGGAAGAAACAAAGTACTCTGACAATGAGACCTAATGCACCTTTTGAAGCATAATTTAATGTAAGACTTATTCCTGGTTTCGGGAAAACACAATAATTCACGGTTAAATAATCCTTTGGATTAAAAAAAGGACTGTTATACAGTATAACTTCGTTCATCTTCGATATAAGATGATTTGTAATCTTTGGGATTGGCATAAATCCAGGGCAAACTAACGGTTTAAAAACTACTGGCACCTTTTTTTGCTAGTGAATATGAAATAATCATGACTTTTAGATATTTTATAGGCGATGGATGTCATTTTTGATTACATCTTTGAACCAAATTTTATTTCTATTATTTTCATTGGACGATGAAGTTGAAAATATAAAGTTAAAATGGTGAAAAATAAAGAAACCTCATGAAAAAAAAAATAGTAATACATTTACATTCATAGAGGCGCTTATCGCTATCTGGTTCATAAATTCCTTATAGCCAAATGATTGAATACCACATAGCGATCTTTGAATTAAGGATAATGGTTTTTGTTCTCCGATAATAATTAATTCATGAAAAACATTTTTTGACATCGAAAAAAGTATGCTGAGCTTGCGTAGCTGAAAATTTCCTTTATTTTTAGAAGCTTAATTGTTGTATGTGGAAACAAGATTTTCTTCTTTTTTCGTTAGATTTGTCGAAGAACACCGAGTGTACTTATATCATTACCATAAGTTGAAGGTGTTTTATTTTGAACATTCTCGTTTTATCTCGATGTAAACAAATTGTTGCAAACACTTAATTACTTGACAATCTCTTAAAATTATGCTGTATTTTAAGATTAAGAAGATGATAAATTAAGAAAAAACTGGCAGTATAATGTATTTCAGGAAATAAAACGAAATGGCTTCGATTTCTCTTAATTTAGTATAATTAACAATTCGACACATCAGTTATGATAGATTGACTGTTAAGTAAGACAGTTTTTTGAAACAAGCTGATACGCTTATCACATTGTGTGACATAAATATGGCCCAGAAAAAGCTAAAAACAAACAAAAAAATATTGGATAAGGAAACAAGCTGTACATAGCTTAATATATCATTCAAAGTAGATTATGATTATACATATGCTTATCACACTGTATGACATAAGTATGAATTAAAAGAGGTCAAAACAAATAATAAATATTGGAAAAATAAGCAAGCTATGTATAACTTGATATACCATTTAAAGTAGAGTTTATAAGTTTTTACACATTAAATAGAAACAAAGAGATCACTGAAAATGCTTATGCCAAAATGTCATTTGCCCGTACAACTCAATTGTATATGTATATCGCTCGAAAAAATTCAATTAGTTCTTAAGAATTGAAATAAAATGTAATTAAAAACCTGTTACTGCATTCAGCACAGTTTGCTTTCGAATCTATAAATTTCTGCCAATTAGGTTGCCTGTTTTTAAATAAGGTGGTCTGGTGTAATAACGCCAGGCAGGGTAACAACGCCAAGTGCTAATATTATGCATAATTATGAAATAACCTGGTAAATGACACCCATGTGCTCTGCGCAGAAGGGTTTTGGGTCATATAAATCGCAAAAAGCAGCTTCAAGTTAATTTGTTTCATTTTTAGGTCTTATTGTTTTTACAAGAGCAACTAAAATTAACGCTTGATCTAAAATTTGCGAGATACGTTTTGTGATGTGAAAACTATTTTTTTTTTATCCGGAAATACTTTGTTAATTACATAAATTTGTAGCACATTTCATGGACTTTTAAAATGTTGTTGAGGATTTTGGATATCTTCTCGAAATAATTTGTAATTTAAAATGTACAGCGCAATAACTATAACGGGGTAATAACGCCAATCCTTAGCATTAATATCCCGGTTGATTCCCTACAGTGGCCGAGCTACATCCTAAATACTGATTCAAATAAACACAGTTAAAACTGTGCAATGTTTCTAATAATTCTATTTAAGCGGTCCTTTTTAAGCAAAAAGAAGCTCACGGTCTGATATTCTTTTGCATCATCCTCCTCTCCCCCCCCCCCACCACACACCACACCTTTATTTTTCTTACACTTTCACAAAAAATTGAACATTTTCAATAGCTTAGAATTCAATTTGTCAATTTCTAAGTTTGTAGAATTTGTATTTTTAGAATTTGGCAATCTACATGCAATTATCACATCTTATTTTATAGTTTTGTTTGCATGGCGTTATTACCCATATAGGTGGGTAATAACGCCAAATAGCATTGGTCAAGAAATCACGCCATTGCATTTTATGAATACATATCTGTTGAATTATTTTTTTATATAGATAGTCAATGAGTTTCTGTATCAAATCATATATTTGTTTGAAAAATACAATCTAAAACTGAGCCGTGAAAATTGGTAGAACCTTAACGTGGCGTTATTACCCCAGGGTACCTTAGTTAGAGCTACATGTTTTCAATAATTAAAGTTAACTTCATCCATTATGAAGTACTTATTTAAATTTTAACAAGTCAGAAAATTCACGTCAAGCATAGCAAATGAGGTGCGTTCGTATTTTAACAAAGTTTTAAAAATATTCAGATTTTAGTGTAATAGTACACAGTATTTCTGATACAATATAGGATCTGAAACCTTTTGTGAGTCCATATAAATATTATATGTTTTCTACTATACAGGAAGTAACTTGTAGTATACTTCAGCAACGCATATCAATTTCATAAAATGCGAAATATTTTAATGTAATTAAAATGCGCCACAAACAGCGTTTCCCCCTTTTAACATTATGTTATTGGATAATCTCGCATGGCCCTGTAAATAAAAAACAAATATTCTTTGCACAATAGTTTATACAGAATGTATATTGTAGTACATACTTCATAGATGCATAACAGTTTTATTATGTTCGAAAAAGTATAAATGCATTTCAAACATATAAATGCATTAAAATGCATTTCAAACTATTTTTTCCCATTGGTCGTAATGTAACGGAATACTTTTGATTGTACTTGTAATTAAACTATACAGTAGATTTTCTTAAAATTTTAAATAACTTGACAAAATTTTACAACATTTATATATTTTAAATTCCAAACGATTCGGTCGGGTAGTTTTTGCTCAGTTATATGCGGACGGACGACGGATTGAAAAACGACTATAGGAGCTACGTTTTTACAGAACTACTAAAGCACCTAAAAAGACACCATATCAATGTCCACGTTGCTTTTTCGCTATATAAGTGTGTGTGTGTGTGTGTGTGTGACTCTCGGTAAATTAACGAAAAATGCTATAAATGTTATATGCTATGGTAATCCTCTTGTATAAATAAATAGCATTTGCTTGTCTTTATATTCAAGTGTATTTCATTTGAAAATGTTGTCAAAGTGTATGATAAGTATTTTTGTTCTGAGAAAGCTGTGCCAATTAGAATTAAAAAATAGTCGTATATGACAGCCCTGTAAATGGAAAACGTTTAAAGGATGCTGTTGTTCTGAAAGTTATTTCCATGACTTAACTAGATCTTTTGCCTAAACGCGATTGAGTGAAATCTTGTTTATTTCAGTATAAACATATTTTTTTTCGCTATGTCACTCTATTTATACAAGAATGTAGAAATAATACTTTGGAAAAAAGTACTCGATTTAATTTTTTAAATAAAAAATTAAGTTAGTTTTGTTAAACAATTTGACGTTATATTTCATACTGATAATGGTTTCTTTTTGCTCTCCAATTCCTTTTTGATCAGAGAAAAAAGGTTTTTTTTTTTTATTGTTTCAAGCAATAAAATGCATTTTAATGAAATGAATAAGAGTTACGTTACATAAGTTTTATATTAGCTAAAAACATTATTTGGTGGTTTTTTACATGGTAAATACATAATGTTATAGTACTGAAAGTCAAATATTTGCCATCAGATAAATTAGCGTTCGAATGACTCTATTAAACATTGAATATTTTCCATTTTTTGTTATTTCATCTGAAATTTTTGTGTGCATTTTTTTTTAACTTTCCAACAACTTTCAAAAGTGTTTATGAATTCGATTTGTCTGCACATCTGTCCATGCTCTAACTCAATTAAATACACTCAAATTTTCAAGCTATTGAAATATGTTAGAGATGTTTATCAAGGCATTTTCGATATTGTATACGAAGTGCGTAGTATTTTAATGGCATTATTATACTATTTCAAATGTATTGAAAGTGGTATGGAATGTCTTGTAGTGGAATTTCGCTACAAGAGGATTACTATAGCATATATCATTAATTGCATTTTTCGTTAATTTACAGAGAGTCTCACACACACACACACACACAAAAAAAAAAATCGGTTACAGTACTGTCTTTGAGAAAAAATTGATGAAAATGCATTTTCAATAATTTCGGTATTCGCTTTTAAACTTATTATTATTATTATTATTATTGCATGATACTCGTCGTATATAAATTCTATACGACATATACAGAGTTGCACAAAAGATTTCACGTCCATTCTCCTTATAAGCATAAACTGCTCAAGAGAAATTTTCTACTGAGTCTGTATTTCTCAACTAAACTTGATTTTTGCACACACACGTAGTTAATAGATACAAATCTATGTGTCATATATAAGGGATGCTC
The DNA here is from genome assembly GCA_964019185.1 of Maratus speculifer. NCBI lineage: Eukaryota > Metazoa > Arthropoda > Arachnida > Araneae > Salticidae > Maratus > Maratus speculifer. Next base: position 158,009,297 of record OZ025294.1, on the reverse strand, counting down.
AAAGAATTCGGTTAATTTTCCGATTGTAGATGGGAACAATTGAAATTGGATTTACAAATGCACTAAACATTTCCATAACTTTACATTAGGCATAATATTTTAACGTATTAAACTGTGTAGTTTTGTTACATTATTCTGAATGCGTTGAAAAGTGTTTCATAATCAATGGTTGATACATATTTTTTTTCTTTCTTGTTTGTATATTTTATTGAACATTTACTAAAATGTAGAAAATACATTTACTTTACAGAAAGTTTTGGAAAGATAAAAAACATACATCTAAGGAATTGGTCAATAAGACCGGCCAATTTTATTTTATTTCATTTATTCCTTGTGCCTTTTTTTAGACATTAATAATTTAGATTTTTCTCTTTTTTTTTTCTAATCGTAGTTGGCATCGATCCAGAACAAAGAAAATGCCTCCAACAAATAATCATAAAAAAAGTACTTCACTATCTTTAATAAAAAGATAAAGAAATATTTTAGTTTTTATCTAAAATAATCTCCGTGTTCATGGAAATGTTTTCTCTAGAATTACGGTTTATTGGTTAAAGAACTATTTCGAAAATGCAGAATAGAATGTAATTAAATGTGTCCATGTTTTAAAATGTATGAAAAAGTATTTATCAGATTAAAGTTGTTCATTATGTGAGTATATTGTATAATATTAATATTAACGCCATTGTTAAGTAGTTATTCATGCGAACACTTGGCAAGTCTTCAGAACAATTTTCATCATTCTTCTTTCATGGATATCATTTCGGTTTTTGCTTTTCCAATTATTTCAAACATAAAATTTTATTGCAGTTTCTCTGTACGAATAATAAATACAGAAATATGATCCAAGTTTTCATTATTATTATATACAACTTTATTATTATTAAACTTGTTTGAGTAATTTCAAACCTTTTTACTACTTTCGCCTATCCCACCCCCCACCCTCCTTCTAAGTATAAAAACATCTTAAAAAAAATATTTAAATAATATCTTTCAAATTCTTTGTTCCCTTAATAAATCCAACAAGTTCTAAATTGCAAGTCAAGCGTAGCAAATAAAGTGCGTTGGTACTATAAGGAAGTTTTTTAAATATTCAGATCTTGGGTAATAGTATACAGTTATTCGGATACAGTAGAGTATACGAAATCTTTTGTGCATACCTGCAAATGCTATCTGCTTTCTATTATCCAGGAAGTAACTTGTAGTAAACCTCAGCAATGTATATCAATTTTATAAAATGTGAAATAGTTAAATAATTATTAAAACGTGCCCCAAATAATATTTCTCCCTATACTATTATGTAATGGAATACTTTTGTGTAGCCCTGTAAATTAATAAAAAATATTCATTGTAATTCATCATAAATATATAATTCATCATCATAATAAAAATAATAATTCATCATATAACTCATCATAAATATATAATTGTTGCATAATTTTGTCGAATCATTTCAAATTTTATGAAAATTACATGCATAGTTTAATTACAGGTCGAATCAAAAGTATCCCGTTACATTACGGCCAATGGTAAAAAAAATAGTTATATATTATTGTGTTACTCTTTCGAACATAATAAAATTGATATGCATCTATGAAGTATATTCTAAAATATACATTCTCTACCATCTGGGGTGCAATGGATATTTGTTATTAATTTACAGGTTACACAAAAGTATTCCATTACATCGTATTCCATTTAAAAGATTCTGTATAACAGCACCACCTGTAGAGTGATGTACACCAAAAGTTAACCAGGACCAATTTTTCTCAGGTACTAGTTGAATCTGAAGCTTGATGAAAATCCATGCATTAGTTCTTGAGATACAGCTATTATGAAATCGTGTAAAATGCAGCATAGCATCGCCACCTGTAGGGGAATTTACACAAAAAACTAAACAAGACTAATATTTATCACGGACTAACTGAATCTAAAGTTTGATTGAAAATCGTGAATTAGTTCTTGAAATGTAGCTGTTGCTATAATCATGAAGCATGTAGTGTCACCTTTTGAGCGATTTGCACAAAAAAAGTAAACACTAAATTATATCTAGGACTAACAAAATCTAAAGTTTTATGAAAATCCGTGCATTATTTCTTGAGATAGAGCTATTGTGGAAAGTTGTGATTAAGACCGCATAGCACCGCCGTCTGTTGAGTGACATGCACCAAAAACTAATCAGCTTCAGTTTATATCAAGGCCTAACTGTATCTAAAGTTCTGTGAAATTTCGTGCATTAGTTCTTGAGATAGAGTGCCCACAAAAATTTTGTTACATATAGACACGCAGAGTGACTGAATGAGATTGACAGGGAGACTCACAAACAGACAATTTCTAAAAAACATCAAATCGTGTTCAGGACCTTCAAAACATATAAATCAATGGAAAACCGGAAGACGAATTTTTTCACGAATCCAATGTTTGTTTTTTTTTAATAAAGAAAGTAAAAATATTTACACCCAGCTTCTAGGATGTCCCCAATGAGACATAAAAACAATTTTTATCTCTGAGAAAATATTGGGCTTAAAAAAGTTTTCTTGATGAAGTATTTTGATGATTTGCGAAAACATTTCTGGTTTACTAAACAGATAAATTCCTCTTGCATTGGAGGAATAAAAGTATGAAAAAGTAATGTAGGAAGAAATGCAATTTTTTATGTAAATATAAAGAACGAATATTCGTTCTGGTCTGCTTTAAATATTTTGATATGAATCCATTTTAACAATGACTTTGGAAATCATGTGAAATGCTAAAATATTTTTGTAAATGTATTTTAAAGAAGGATTATGTTGAAATATTATTAGAAAGATTGAAAAATTAGCGAATACTTTTTTCCTAATGAAATCATACATAGTTTGCATAATATGACGCGTACAAGATTTTATGTACAAACTTAATTCGATACAAAATATTTTATTCAAAGATTTCCTTTCAGTAAAAAAATGTTTTCCACTCTTATATGCGGTGTTCTATTCTAGCATATATTATATTTGAAGATGGAATTTAAAATTAATTATAAAATTAATTTTATGATACATGTTTTTTTCTTTTTACAATTTAACGTAGTGATTATTATTTGAAACTGAACTTCAAATTAAAACTGAGAGTGAAAAGACTTACAACATTTTAATAGAAATTTTTACATTGTACCCACGAAGGAAGAATTTAACTAATATATATGGCTGTGCTTTACATAAAAGCTGAATGATGAGCGAACTAAGCGAGAAATATAAAATATATGCTAAGAAAACTGCGTAAACGTTACAAAAATAGACTTCAGTGGGTTTTTTTTAGCAAATTGGATATGTGATATAATGGGATAATTAGAATTAACTTTACACATTGGAAAATATAAAAAAAAGGTACTGCTAGATTATCCCGTCGACCAAAAAATTATCGCCAAACTGTAACATTAAATGCCAATAATGGATGATCGTATATGTCACATTCAATGACATTAAATACGATTCACGTGTTTAAAATGTCATTAAGTGATTTTTATTTCGACTTTTTATTAATATTTTTATTAATATTCTACTAATTATTTGCTTTCTCGTTATTTAAAATAAAAATTATGTCAATATGAATAATTTGGCTATTAGTTTGGTGATTTGTATAATTTGGCGAAATTGGTCGACGGGATAACAGAGTAGTACCAAAAAAAAAAAAAAAAAAAATCACATTATGTTCGAGGAATAAAATTATGAGATGTTGTTCTTGTTTTTGACATTTTTTAGTTTTGTTTCAAGTTTTCTGACAAACAATACTATTAATAAATACGTATTTAATTAAAGATGATCAATTAAAGCAATGTACATGTGAGCGAATTATAAAGAATGTTTATGATTTTTTTCTGGAACTTGCTGCTGTTTTTTCGGTTCTCTCTGTCAAAATTACGCAGAGCATTTCGCATCAAGAAGAGAATCGTTTATTATCCTATTATGTTTTTGTTCTTTATTTCCCTGCTGTCTCATCTAATATGTACCGAAAGGCATATTCATATCATCGATTTTTTATCGGCAAATAATAATCGATTTTCAGCTGCTTCAGCTTCACCAGCTATGTCTGCTAAGGGAAAATTAATATGTTATCTAATTAATGTCATGTCAGAATTTTTCTTGGAGTATGCTGTTGAATACAGCAGATATTATAACCTCCTTTCCTTGTTTTGATTAAGAATCAGTTGTTAAACCCGGGAACAAAGTAAACTGAATTAATCTTTGTTAATTTATGCACATCTGCGTGTAATGAGATGTAATGTAAAGTTCATTTTTCGTAAAATTGGGTGCTCGTAGAAACAAATTAATTAGAAAGGCGATATTGGAATTTATATTAAATAGCATTTTGAATAATGCTTAGTCATGATCAAACTTTTAAAATAAAGCGTAATATAATAAAGAATATTTAAGATGAGTGTAGTATAAAAAAGCAACAAGAAACTCGTTTTAGATAGTCAGAAAATGAAGGTTAAAACTTTGAAAAATAAAATTACATTGACTTTTTTTAAAATAACTTCAAAAAAAAAAAAAAAAAAAAAAAAAAAACTTCATCAGAAATACCGAAAAATTAGGAAAAAAAACGCGAGGAACTTGTTTTGGATAATATAAAACTTATCTTTCATCATATGGAGCAAAAATTTTGTCTTCATTAACAATCTCAAGCTTGAAAACTTCATAATGAGATTGTATTGAACGCAGTCTTGTATTGAACGCAGAACTAGAGAAATCTTCATATTTTATGTTTATTATTATGCCACATGTAAACAACAAAAGAATTTCAGTTATACTTGTGGTACATTGTAATATATCGCAAAACTAATTCCTTTTCGATTATTCATTTGAATAATCATTCTTGACAATTATGTTTCGCTTTCGTCTAACAGAATATTTTTTCATAGAACTTCTGTTTTTGGATCTACAAAAAGATGGGGCTATAATTTTTTTTCTACTTTTAACTTTGTGGTAAAATTACAAAGTTTTTATTATCACAAAAAACTATTTAATAATACTGAATAATATTTTTCTAGCTCTTGTAAATACTATATCACATTTGTTTTTCAGTTTTGTAGTAATTGAAAGTACTTGTATTAAATTCTTATAATATTTTAATAAACTAGGGATTATAAACATTCTAAATTTACACAAAATACAAAATTTCATGCACAAATCCTTCTAACAACCAATGTATATAAAATTAGACTGTTTCAAAAAGTAAATGCAATACAATTTTTTATCTAGATTATCTAAAAAATGATCCATGAACTCATCCAAAAGAGCACTAGATTGGCTCGAAAAATTCTGTAACAGACGATGTTGCGATTAACAACAAACGTCACCCGAATGCTATGTACATACAGGGTGTCCCTAAACAAATGGTATATACGCTAGGGGGTGATAGAACACATCAAGACGAGTAATAGTTAATAGGAAACCAAGGGCCCCAAATGTTTTCGAAAGGAGATAGCCTCGATTAAAGTTTGGGGTCCAAAATTTCAAATACACATAAAAAAAACGGAAAAATTGGTCGATTGATTTGTGGTTTTCACTAAAATTATTCTTTATGTTGGTATTTTCTTGAAAATAAATTATAAAGATAAATTTCAAAAAATGCCGATAGAGGGCGCTTTAGACTTTGAAGTAATGAAAAACTATTTTCTGCCGTGATTTTTTGCATCTCATTAAATGGTTTCGTAAGCTTAGACTTAAACTTAAATTTTGAGCTCAAAATCTGAATAGTTGGAAGCGAAAGTAGCACAAACTTAACTGTGTTCAGAGGGTTTAAATTTCAAATGACTATAAAAAACGGAAAAATTGGTCGATTGATTTGCGGTTTTCACTAAAACTATTCTTTATGTCGGTATTTTATTGAAAATGAATTATAAAGATAAATTTCAAAAAATGCCGATAGAGGGCGCTTTAAACTTTGGAGTAACGAACAACTACTTTTTACGTTATTTTTTGCATCTGATTAAATGTTTTCGTAAACTTAGACTTAAACTTAAATTTTGAGCTCAAAATATGAATAGTTGGGAGTGGTTAAGTAGCACAAACAGAACTGTGTTCAGAGGGTTCAAATTTCAAATGATAATAAAAAACTGAAGAATTGGTCGATTCGTTTGCGGTTTAAAATAAAACTATTCTTTAAGTCAGTATCTTCTTGAAAATGAATTTTAAAGATAAATTTCTAAAAATTCCGTTACAGGGCGCCTTAAACTTCAGAGTAACCAACAACAAATTTTAACCGTTATTTTTTGTATCTAATTAAATGCTTTCCAAAACTTGTTAAAGGTTTTCGAAATCTTAGATTTAAACTTAAATTTTGAACTCAAATTCTGAATCGTTGGGAGGGGCTAAGAAGCGCAAACTGAAGTGTGTTCAGAAGTTGAAATTCAACCCCCCCGCCCCTCGAACACAGTTCACTTTTGCGCTACTTTAACACTCGCAGCGACTCAGAATTTGATCTCAAAATTTAAATCTAAGCATTTGAAAGCATTTAATGAGATTTTAAAAAATAACAGTTAAAATAGCGTTGCGCTACTCCAATGTCTAAGGCGCCCTCTATTGGTATTTTGTGAAATTTATCTTTAAAATTTACTTTCAAGAAAACACTGATTTAAAGAGTAGTTTTAGCAAAAACCGAAAACGAATCGACCAATTTTTCCGTTTCTTTATAGTTTTCCGTTTCGTTTGAAATTTAAAACCTCTGAACGCAGTTCAGTTTGTGTTACTTAACCACTCCCAACTATTCAGATTTTGAGCTCAAAATTTAAGTTAAACCTAAGCCTACGAAACCATTTAATGAGATGCAAAAAATAACGGCAAAAAATAGTATAAGGATGGATCATTTCGTTAATCCAAAGACTAAAGCGCCCTCTATCGACATTTTTTGAAATTTGTCTTTATAATTCATTTTCAATAAAATACCGACATAAAGAATAGTTTTAGTGAAAATCGCAAATCAATCGACCAATTTTTCCGTTTTTTATAATCATTTAAAATTTAAACCCTCTGAAGACAGTTAAGTTTGTGCTACTTAACTGCTTCCAACTATTCAGATTTTGAGCTCAAAATTTAAGTTTAAGCTTACGAAACCATTTAATGAAATGCGAAAAATCACGGCAAAAAATAGTTTTTCATTATTTCAAAGTATAAAGCGCCCTCTATCGGCATTTTTCGAAATTTATCTTTATAATTTATTTTCAAGAAAATACCAACATAAAGAATAATTTTAGTGAAAACCACAAATCAATCGACCAATTTTTCCGTTTTCTTATGTGTATTTGAAATTTTGGACCCCAAACTTTAATCGCGGCTATCTCCTTTGGAAAACATTTGGGACCCTTGGTTTCCTATTTACTATTACTCGTCTTGATGTGTTCTATCACCCCCTAGCGTATATACCATTTGTTTAGGGACACCCTGTAAATCCAATTTTCATAAAATTTGAAATGACTCGCCAAAATTATGCAACAATTACGTATTTTAAATCTCAAACGATTAGGTTCGGTAGTTTTTGCTTTGTTTCATGCGGGTAGACAGAGAGACAGACGGTCGGACTGAACGACGAGTATAGTTTAGGTACTTCGTATTTACACAATTACGAACACCCTTAAAAACGCATATTTATGCCAACTCTTTTGCAAAATTTAATTCTTTAAAATTAATTTATATTTTTATTTATTTTTAGACTTTCTGTTAAATGGAAAAACGGTTTTTTCTCTCTCTAATTATTCAACATCTAATTCATTCTTTATTTCATATTAATGTGATACTTTTATTCGAAAATTCGCAAAAGAATAAAATAACATTTGAAGGATAATAATATTTTTTATACATGCGGAAATTAAGGTATTTATATGCAAAAATGTTATAAAAATATGTTTAAGCACAAAAAAGGGCGTTATAAAAAATACAATGATAAGTTGAAAGAAGCATTTGTAAAAAAGAGGAACAAAAGAAAAAAAGTTGCATAAAACCTGGCCAATTTTTTCCCCAGAAAAGACGCACAGTGTGATAGCAGATTGAGTATTTTAACTATGATAAAATGTGTATTCAATATTTATTTAAAGCTATTTAAAATAAGTACTCAGAAGGTGATAATTATTAATAAACTAAAGAAAAAAAGTGAAAGTTAATGAACATACAAATTTTACTTATTGACATGAGTTTTTAATTGAGATTTTACTTAAAAGTAGTATGATGTGATTAGTGTATTAAATTAATGTATTCACTAATGTGTATTTTTTGTAAAGTAAGTAATTTTAAAGAGAGCAGATATATCTCTATGTATAAAAGGAACAACAATAATAAGAAGAAAAATTGAAAACTTTTAATATTAATCAGCTGTAAATAGTAGTTCTCATAGAAACGGTTTTTATGATGCTGATTCTCTTTATATAAAAAACTATGTAGGTTATTAAACTTTTTCAATACGAATTTGGTAATAACGTTCTTAATTAAAAATGTGTGTTTTAACTTTTGGCATGCGAAAAGTTTAGATTTGGTAATCATTATATATAAAATCAACTTTTCTTTTTGCTATAATAAATGATTTTTTTTTCAATACATGCCCGCAAATAAAGCCAGTGTTATTGCATTAATTAACATAATATAAGCATTTTTTTAAAAGATGTTTTGCAGTATTTTCTACTTGAAGTTATTTTGGATTTAACCCGTTAATGTAACATATATATATTTCTTTAAATGAATCTCATAAAGCAATTACTGGAATAAAATGACAAGTGCATTCAATGTTGCTATGTTCATATTAAAAGTAACAAAATATAATCAGGTATAAGTAATTTTTCATGGAATGCTCCACAACAAAACAAACATTAACAATTATTAATGTTTTTTTTGTACAACTTGAATAAATGAAATATAGTAAGTTAAATTTTAACTAAATAAAATGTCGTGTTTCGGTATCGATTTAATTCAGTATTATTTCTAAAACTTTCTCTTTTCGCTTCTAATTATAATAGTTAAGAAAGGGCATAATCTATATATTTTTAAGGGTTGTTTCTATGAAATAAACTCAAATGTAGTGTCAAACTTAAGTGAACTATTTGAAAAACAAAAGTTCTTGCAAACTTTAATATGTAAAATGACCCAAATTAAATAATGACCATTCCGTACTCTAATGACACCTTTGCTGCGATTTTGATCTTAGAAAAAGTTAGGTGTATAGTTTCTGTTAAAACTGCTGAATACGTACCTAAAAAATAAAAATAAAAATAACTAAAATAAAAATAATAAATAATAAAAGTGTGTTAATAGTTCTGTTAATCAATCCAATAATATATATTTTTTAATTTAGATGAACATTTCAGCGAATTTTACTGTTGAAACACATTCTGTTATTTAGTATAAATCAATTCGAAATACCGTTATCTAAGTCCGTCTTAGATATTACCGTCTACATTTCGTCCGTCTACATTTTTTAACAAATAAATTTATAAATTTTCTATCGAGATCACTTAACAAAAATATTTTAGGATCTATGATATTGTAGTTAATCAGGTAATATAAGTATGTTTTTAATAAACTTTTTTAAATATTTCATGTAACATAATTTTTAACTGTCTTCTTTTAAATATTCATTGTTTAATTATTTTGTGTTTAAATCTTTATCTTTAAACAAATAATTTTCCTGAACATTCAGAATTGTGCAGGTCTGTAGAAAAATAAATTATTAAATATATTAAACTATTTTTCTCTATTAAACTATCAAATTATTAAACTTTTAAACTATTTTCTCTGTTAAACTATTTAACAACTCTTCTCTATAAAAATATTAAATCTATTTTGCTATCCATCCTTCCAATATAAACGCTTTTTAGCTTACAAAATATTTTTATGAATACACCATTAACGTTTTATACAAAAAGTATATAATACATAAGCAAATTTAAAAAAATCTTTTATGTCAGCCGATTCTAATATGTCAGCACATAATGCCAAGAATGCTTCTCCAAGCATTAAACGAACTCGCTGTACAATAATTATCAATAATATTCGTTCATTCCGGGCTTTATCTAACATGGACATTAGGTATTTGCTTCTGCCATTTATCCCATAAAGACAATTTCTCAGCTCATAAAAACTTTGCTAATGGCATAATTGTTCTAGTTTCAATGAACGCGATTTATCTTAGCTATACTGATCTTTAATTCAAGGGAAGAAAATTAATTGTTTTGAGTTTATTTATTTGTTTTATAATGGGACGTTATATATAGATCTCATCAGCTGAATGAAGTTATTTTGTTTTATTTTGGAAAATATGATGCACGAGATAGCTTTCAGTCCGAACAATTCATATTAAGTAGTTAATCTTCAATATATTAGATAAAATATTGTGTTTTATACACAACAGCATGTTTAGGTGGACGCATATTTATGCATTAAACATCAAGAGAATTAACTGTGTAATTGCATTAGAATAAGAGTTGATTTCGTGCAAATAATATTTATATAAAGAACATGAAGTATTTCACTGAAACAAGAATTTTCTTGCATTACTGTGCAACGGTAGTTCTTTGTATTATTTATTCAATTTTAGATTTATTAACTATTGGAAAATAGTTGTTGTTTTCGGTGGAGGATTGACAAAATGACGTGGTCACTTTTGAATTTAAATTAAATTCTTTACTTTTAGAAGAATTTTTATTTGAATAGGAAATTAAAATGTTTAAAATCATTGTAATAAAGGAGAAAACTAACAAATTTAAAAATGGGTAGACGGAAATTAACAGATACGGAAAAAGCCGAAACCAAAGAAATGAATGACCGTGAATGTCGCATTCAATAACATTAAACACAATACGCGTACTTAAACAATCATAAAGTGATTTCTATTTCGACTTTTTATAAATGTTTTACTAATTTATTTGTTCTTTTGTTATTTAAAATAAAAATTTAGTCAATATGTATAAGTTGCTTATTAGTTTGGCGATTCGTATCATTTGGCGAAATTGGTCGACGGGATAACTAAGTAGTACTGTATTTGGTTTGGCACAAAAACGCCTTTCAATGCAGAAAACGAGAAAATCAAAAGATTATCGAGCCGCTGAAAACCAGTTACGTGTTGAAAGGCGATCACGAAAAAGGAAGCAATTTAATGCCGAACCGATTAATTGTAAAACATCATGTCTCGAGGGCGACCAATCCACTAGCCATGGCGTTTTACAATCGATCGGTTCTAACCAGGAAAATTTGAGTGCCAGAAGTGATTCTAACAAGCCGGAAAATGTTATAGCTATTACTCTTGATTTTCTACCACCTAAAAAGAAAACTAAAAAGCAATCGGCTTGGGAAAAACTGGAAAAAACTTTTTTGATTCTATGGCTGATGGACCCATTCACAGATGCATGTGCTGCGATCGACTTTGGTTTAAAACCTCCATCACCAAAATTCTGCTCTGTAAAATCAAACAGTATATGACAAAGTCTTACAAGTGTAACAGTATATGCCAAAGCTGTATTTTTATAATAATTACTTTCGCACCAACAATGTTACATAGTTTGAAATGTTTCTTTCGTCGCCAACTTTTATGCTTGGCGACAATGAAATGATGTAACTTAAACGAATCGTACCTTCAAATTGCAGCATGTATAAATGTATTTATAGTAGTGGCACGGATAATAAGCAATAAAACAACTGGTATTTAGCTTAAAATGATAGATGAATGTTTCGAGTGAAACATTTTTCACAGGGTTGGTGTAATTTCTTAAATTACAATTTTTTTTTTTTAATTTTAATTGGAAAATCGTTATTTTTAAAAATCAAAAAGAAGCAAAAATGCCCAAAACTGCCCTATAATTAATCAGTTTATACATCTTTTACATTTCTACAACTTTACGTTATGAATTTTTGAATTATTCCTTTTTATTTTATTCTTTAATTATTTTTTTATTTTGTTTTTATAAGGGTAATCCCATGAGCACATGTCGTGTAAGTCACGTACTACGATTTTGGATACCAGTATTTTAGAACGGAAAAAATGTGACTTATTTTATAATAGATATTTCATTAATTGAATAAAGCCATGCAAACCTTTCGAAAATAATAGTGGCCAAAAATTTAGAAGCTACTAGAAATGTGACTTATACAACAGGTGTTCGTGGAAATACCCATTGGTCATTCCCCAGAAAGTGTATCTTTTGAATAAAAAATGTTTCATTTTCAAAACTTTACATTTTTAACTTTTTTTCCCTTTTATATCTAACTTTTACTTACTAAAAGTAAATATGAACAATGGTGCTGCTTAATTGTTTAAGCCTTTCAGTTATTTTACTCTTAAATATGAAACTCATAACGAAACTGGCATGGCATGTCACGGAGGTGAGGAATCTTCTATAAAAATAAGTTTAATGGATTTTTTTTGGGGGGGGGAGGGGGAATAAATGTATTTTTTGGCATTACAATTTGCACTTGATGAGCATATTAAAACAGGTAAACTTGTATTTTTACATTATATTACATACAATAACTTCAAGTTCACAGAGATGAGAGTTCTCAATAACCACATTTGATTTTTAAAAACAAAATCCATCTTCTAGTTTCTCAACTAAAAACTCAGAAATTTTTTATAGCTGTAAGTAAACAAAATTGCATCATTTGAAATAAAACGTGATTCAAATACTCCCATTAATCAGTGAAAAATGGAATTTTATGTTTCGGTAACGGAGGTAAGAAAATTATGTGACAGAATTGATCGTTTTATTAAAACAAACTAAATCACAATACAAAAAATTTAAATATGTTTAAATATTTATGATTGAGATACTTGTAGATGGAATGATAAATAGTATCATTTAACAAAACTGAAACACTCGAGATAATTAAAGGTTTTATTGAGAATATGACGATGACACATTTCAAAGTGTAATAAAACGTAGTGAAGAATCTATAACATGCGATGAAGATGATAATGAAGAAAAAATTGAAAGACCTTTAAAAGAAAAAATGATAAAAGCCTTCGAAACAATAAAGGGGCGGGGGGATTCCAGTATCACGAAAATGTTGCCGAAAATTTTTATGAACAGTATACTTTTTATATAAAAAACTTTTTAAAAGTTAAGAATTTAAAATACAGAGAAAAAAAGAAATATATATATATACGCTACACTTCAATTCTTGTTTCATCTCTTAAATATGAGTTTTTTAAAAAAACATTATTCTAATTAAATTTTTCGTATGTGTCTACACTACATGAAAACAAGTGGGTAAGATCGCACAGAGGGTTCCATTTAATATTTCTTTCAAAACAACTTATCCTTTAACTAATAAGTTCAAATTGTTAATTTCTTTCATAGATGGTAGCACCAATAAATTTAATTTTAAAATAGTTATAAAAGGAACTTTTTTTATTTTAATCAATCTAAAAATGTTAAAATATAATATTTAAATAAAATCTAAAATTTAAGAGCTTTGAAAACCCGAAATTCAAAAAAAAAATTAAGCGGAAACATATATAAAATTTAAAATTTCTAAAAATTTTAAAAAAATATTTAAACAAAATTTAAAATCCTGAATCATTAATAAAACACAATAATTTTTAAAACAGAACGAAAATTGAATTCCAAAAAAAATTATCAGTGTCAAATGAGCGAAAAATTAATAATATAAACCCTTAAATTGGCACAAAATACGAAATTTCTTTTTATTAAATCGATCTTAATATGAAAATTTCAATTTGCAGCACAGAGGAACGAACTAATAATCTTTTGTTTATTAGCGAGACTCTTTACTTCCAAGCTATGATGCCTACACGCAAAACATTCAAATTAAAGTTCTCTTTTAGAATGTAAATCACAAACATGAACGGATGACACTGATAAAATTGATTTAATTTAAATAATAGACTTTCTCAAAATTTTATGATTTGACGTGTGACCTGAGGTATTCATCTGTAACTACACATAATTTGAATTCTCTGACTTATACAGATTCTGTGACAGACGGACGTACAGAACACAGAGACGAATAGGGTTTCATCAGATGAGCAAAACCCTAAAAAAGATACTGCCCGAATCAAAATGCATTTTTTCAATTATTTGCATTTAATTTGCATTTTTAATTTTGTGCATGTGTATTTTATTATACAAACTACACCAATTTAATTATATTTCAATTTAACGAATTTTCTTCTTAATGAAATGGTCAGGTGTAACGATGAGACTTCGTTAAATGGAAGTTTCATGGTATATGTATTTTATCAGCATCTCATAGCATAAGACTCTTGTCTAGATGCATGAAACAAATACCATATTATCAATACTATTCATCATTACAGTCTTTATCTAGCATGGGCATTAAGTATTTACTTCTGCCATTTATCCGATAAAAGCAATTTTTCGGATCATAAAAACTTTGCTAATGGTGTAATTGTTCTAGTTTGCGGAAACGCGATTTATTATTGATGTACCAATATCTTTGAAAGGACGGGAAATTAATTGTTCAAAATTTATTTATTTATTTATTGTGTGTATTTTAATGTTATGATATCTAGATTTATATTGACGAACTGATGACTATTAACTAAATGAAATCCCTTTGTTTTATTTTTAAAAATGTAAGGTACAACATCTTCGGTCCCTGGATCCCTATTCGGGGACTTCTGTTCTTTTACTTATATAAAGTGTCTGATTTTTTTACATTTTTACATCACTTCTTAGAAGCTGAATGTTTTTTTTTTCTTTTTCTTTTCCTGTTTCTTTTTCTTTTCCTTTTTCTTTTTTCTTTTTTTTTGCATAGAAAGCAAACGAATAAATATCTGCATCTAAGCTGAATTCCTCATAAAGTATGTGTTATTTTCACCTAAGTTTGCAAAATGCCTAAAAATATCCAAAAGTCAGTGTGACCAAGAAAGTGATAAATTATCATATTTAACTTAATCTTCCAAATACTTTTTTTTTATATAATTTGTAGATTATTGATTTGTTTAAAGCTTTAAAATTTGCGATTGCGTTAATTTAGGTTAATAGTTAAAAAGTTCATGATTTAAGGGATTTGTAGTTTTAGATTAATATTTTTGAACCTAAAATAATAAGCGCCTAAAGGATCAATTTAAAAAAAGATATTTTTTAATCATTTACAATGTCATTTTGTTTGGAAAAAAAGCAATGAATAAGTATTTGTATAATTATTGTAGCTTCGGAACTGAAGAGGATAAGATTAGGTTTTTCATATTATTCTTTCATACTAGAATAGAATGGATAGGATGAAATATCAAGCTTTATATACTACAGGATGTTTAAATGAGTGCATAATTAGCAAGGCTTAAAGCATCTAAAGATCTATCAAAAATACTTATAATTACAGTGAAATAAATAATGATTTCGTGCCATTATTATTTACATAAACAATAAGGAAAACTGCGGTTAACACTAGAACCGCGGAAATTTTTTCTCGAGATTTCTAAAAATATTTCACACCAGAAATTTCATTTAAAACTAAATCGCTTATTTATTTAAATTATTTTTCTGCATCTCATATATAACTTATTTTATAAAGAATTTTCTAGTTCGAATCGATACCTATTCATTTGTTCCGGGTCAAATTGACCCCATTCCGCGGTTCTAGTGTTAACCAGTGTATATATATATTTATATTATAATGAAAAAACTGGTACATTATTATTATTATTTACCCAAAGGACTTTTTACTATCAATTTATCAAAGAAAATTTATTTTTTTGGTGATGCGGCTTTCAATGTCAACGGCAGGTCCCGATTATGACTACTTGAGTCCCTGAGCAAAGATAAATAAAGCCCCTTTCAAATCATCGCAACGTTATTCATTGATGGTCACTCATATGTGTATATGTAATGCATAAACATATTTTTGCAGCTTGAATATAAATAGAAATAAATTCTTAGGTCCGTCAATTCTAAATTAAATACCTTAATTGATAAAAATACATCTTTTTTCCTTAATACAGAACAAAACTCTTTTATTCAACTTTTGCAGTTTGTTGTATTATTTTAAAATAAATTTAATAACTTCAACATATGGAAGAATTGGAATTAGAAAAATAAAGTCAACATTTTATAATTTAATGTATGAATTTGGGGGGCCCCATAAGGTCTGGGACCAAGAGCAAAGATCTATGGGTAAATCCCGATTTTTCCATGCGGTAATAAGGGCCTGATGACCTGCACTATTACAATTATCTTTCTGCGCTGTTCTTTTTATTTACCGTCATATAAACTGAGATTTTTCGTTAAAACATTTATGTTAACTATAACAGCTAATACCAAATATGTTTCTCAATCCAATAAAAGAATATCATATTCTCAATAATGTTTGTATTCCAGCTCTTATCTAATATGAACATACAACGAGCTTACTGCTTCAGAAAGACAATTTCTTTGCTCATAAAAACTTTTCTAACGACACAATTGTTCTTCTGTTTTGAATAAACGTGATTTATATCAGCTATTACGATCTTTAATTATAAAACGGAAAATTAATTACTTTTCAGTTTGTTTCTTTTTTTTTTTTTTCCTTGGTGCTGGCTGAACTTGAGCAAAATAATAAAGCTCTTTTGTTTTATAATTAAAGTAAAACGTGTATTTGATATAATGGCTTGTGAGATAGATGAGTGGAATAAATTGCAGTCGAGTTCTTTAATATTAAATGATTAATCTTTAATAACTTCGTTGGAATTATAAATATAAAGTATGAGGTTTTAAATACTGTTGAAGGTTTGAGTAGGCATAAAATTATAATTTTTTTCAACATAAAATTAATCGAAAGATATTTGAATTTTATGTACATCTTACATGTGATTACAGTACAGTTTAAACTTGATTCAGTTGAATATTTATTTTTACTTTCTAGGGCTGATTTAATAACTCCAGAAAATATTGTATAAAGTACATGTTATATTACTAATTTTTTCTTCATGATATCTCCTTTTTATTATTATTATTACGCTAAATTACTGGCATTTTTACTAAATTCTTATTATTTAATAATATCTATCATTAATTCTTTTAAATTTTCCTTAAATTATTATTTTACTCAATTTACTTAAATATAAAGTTTTTAGTTTATTCCTTAATGACCTCATCATTTTTTACCACTTTCTATTACTTAGTGTGAATTCAAATGTTTTTAAAAGAGCCATTTCTTTTTTATATATACTTATTTTTATTCCAAGCTTTTTAGCCCACTGGGATATTTGCTTACTTCTCATATTCTTAGCTCATTACGCGTTTCTGACAGGACATCTTTTCAGAATTATTCTAATTTGACCTTATCGCTTGACGTTCTTGTTCCTTACCAATCAGAAGCGTGCGTCGTCATGATTTATTTATTTATTTATTTATGCCTAAGTGGGACAAGATCACCAGATCGCTAGGATCCGGTGTAGACCCTATTTGTCCCACCCGGAATGTTCCCCGGCATGTGGGGATTCATTACAATAACTTCAACAAAAAAAAAAAAAAAAAAAAAAAAAAAACATAAAATACATAATATACAGGCTGTATACAACATCAACTCAGTGGTATGCGCGCCGGAGACCTGCTCCATCGCGACAAGTGGCGCTACGACTGCCAAAAGCTCAACAAAGGCTCTAACGCGACAGCGGGCAGTCTTAGGAGAGAACGGTTAAGTGGTAAGATTGGCCAGGTCCATAAGGAAGTGATAAATTTGTGCCAATTGACGGAGTAGTTTTGGGCGGGTTAAGATATTTGTGAGCCAGGTATCTGGGCGGGAATAAGGGTTCTTAAGGTGCCAGGCCTCTGTGAGTGTGCAGAAGAAATAGTAGTGGTCTGGAGACCCTATGGCCCCACACTCACAGAGGTCCGTATCTGAGCGTTTAAAATAATTTAGGTATGTTCTGAATGGACCATGGCCGGAGAGGAATGCTGATGTGGGAGGGGAGAAAGCTAAGAGATTGTATGAGACTTTTGGGATAAGGGAATAGGTGTGCCTGCCTTTGCTTGAGGCATCCCAGTAGAGTTGCCAGTCAGAAAGAATGTTTCTTTTGAGGAAGTGGCGAACATGAGACGGGGGAACAGGAAGGGGGATATCTATGTTTGGACGTGAGGTGGCCTCCTTGGCCAGTGCGTCAGCTAGCTCATTGCCAGCTATGCCGATGTGAGCGGTGACATGGCCGAGAGAGACCCTATGGACGAGAGTTTTTAAGATAACTTTTATCTTAAGCACTAAAGGGTGTTTAGTTCTATGGGCGAATATTTCTTGTAGGCTTGAAAGGCTGTCACTATAAAGGTGAAAAAAAGTAGTATGAGGATAGAGAACAATCCATTCCAAAGCCCGCAGGATTGCGAAGAGTTCTGCTTGGAACACCGAATTGTTATCTCCAATCCTGCAAGCCCACTGATGAATAACAACACTGTCTTTGAAAACACAGAAGGATGATGCTACTCCCGTCTCCGTGTGTGAACCATCGGTGAAAATGGCTGGATTTTTCGAGGGTCTGTAAGAATGCTTATTAACATTAACTTGAAGATAGGATGTCTCATCCGCCGGATGCATAGTCCAGCTGTGGACTTTTCTTTGTAAGAGCAAGTTAGGGAAAAGTGCTGACTGTGTTGGTTCGTGTTCTAAGTGTAGTATTCTGTTTTTCTGAAATTCGTAAGCGAGTGTTAAGTGTATGGGTGGAATGCCAGTAAGTACTGTAAGTGCATCCGTTGAGATAGTTCTATAACCTCTAACCATTTGCAGAAGGAATATGCGCTGGATAGAGGCAAGTTTTTGCTTAGCCACTTTGGTTAGCGAACCTCCCCAAACGCCCACACAGTAAAAGATGATGCGTTCAATGATTATGTGGTACCATGTTTTTAACATATTGGGCTTGATGCCCCATGTTTTTGATGTTAATTTACAGGAATTATGGTAGTAATTTAAAAGTTAAATTTTTAGTGCTTTGATATGTGGAATCCAGCTCTGATGTTTATCAATAATTACACCTAATAATTTAAGAGTATGAACGTGGTGGACGCTAACCCCATTGACTCGCATCACGGGCTTGCGTTTGAGTTCTCTTGGTTTAATGAAGGTTAAAGCTTGGGATTTTCCGGGTGAAAGCTGGAGATGAAGGCGAGCCAACAACTGGCAAAAAGCAGGGAGAGCTCTTGCCGCTTGCAGTTCGAGATCCAGACGACGACGGCCCGAAAAAACAAAGTTGAAGTCATCTGCGAAGGAGTAAAGATTGAAGCCTAATTTCTCCAATTCTTTTAGCAAGACATTGGCAATAAGCAGCCAAAGGATTGGGCCCAAGCACGAACCTTGGGGGCAACCCTTTTCTAATGGGTGAACTGAAGTTCCTGAACCCCAGTTGATAAGAATGCTACGAAATTTAAGATATGTTGCAATGGTTCCAGCTATGTTTCTCGGGCAGCCGATTTCACGTAATTGTAATAAGATGTCCCGCCACTCTACGTTGTCGAAAGCACCTTTAATATCTAAGGAGACAAGAGTTGTGTAATTTCCTTCAGCTATGCTATGAGCACAGGAGGTAAGAATTGCAAACAAAGCCTTTTCACATGATCTGCCTTCTCTGAATCCGTATTGTCTGTGATGAAGTAAGTTATTAGATTCAAGAAAGTGGTTAAGCCGAAATACAAGTAATTTTTCTAATAATTTGCCTAAGGATGGTAGTAGGCAGATTGGGCGGTAAGAAGAAGGTTCTGAGGAGTCTTTCCCTTGCTTCAGGAAATATACTACTTCCCCTTGTCTCAGAGTGAGCGGGAAGTAATGGTGAGTGAGACAGAGATTAGCCCAACGCGTAAAAATTTTGGGAATTACATGGAAAGTTAATTTCAGAATTTTAAAGTCTATACAGTCCGGACCTGGAGCTTTTTTGTCATTAAACGTACGTAGCGCGGTTGCTACCTCAGCTTTTGAAAAGGGTTTGTCGGGGGGTGCATCAAAAGTAATGTCAGAATTATCTCCTGGCGGATATGAGGAGGGGCCAAAAAGATGTTTGGTGAGGTGCTCCATGTTTTCCTGCCTAGATGATCGGCTGGGTGGCAGTTCGAGCTTAATTTCATCAGGAGTGAAAAACTTTCCTGTGAAAAATTTTTGAGCTGTTCCGAAAGGGTCTGTTTGATTTGTGCAGAACTTTTGCCAGGCAGCATTTCTCGCATCCAGTACACTGCGCTTATATTTAGCGGAGAGAAGACGATAATTGGCGCTGAGATTGCGATAGTAATCCGTGTTAACATCTTCTGTTAGTCTGAGTCTTTTTAGTTTCCTCCTCAGTGCCGTGAGGTGATTACGCTTAGTCCTAAGATCGGAGGTCCAAAACGAGAATGACTGCTGCCTCCGAGTGTTCTTTAATCTAAAGGACGCTTTGGCTGCTGTTTTCATGGTTTCTAATAAATTAATGGTAAAGTCGTTTAATTGAGTGGTATTTGTAACGTCCTTTAGGTGTTGATTCAGGATTGGTTTGTGAGTTTTAATAACATGCGAGAATTTACGGAAGTTACCTCTTGCAGTATTGAATCTTCTTTGTGAAGTGTATAAGGGTGTTATTTCGAAAGAAAATCTTATATAATTATGATCTGAGTCATTGTGGACATCTTCAACTTGCCATTGCCGAATTTTCGGTAGTGTTGGGGGATTTACCAGAGTGTGGTCTGGAAAACCCTCAGCTATTTTCTCTCCTTTGTTGTTATATTTTTGAAATGTAGGTATAGTGTTGTCGATATTGGCAATGACAAGATTTTGAGCAACAATATGTTCGATGAGGCATTCTCCACGGTCATTTTCGTAGTCCTATCCCCAGAGTGGAGATGTAGCATTGAAATCACCACCGCAAATGAAGAAATGCCTCTGTGTAATGAGGTGTTGCCACTCTTCGAGGGTTTCCTCGAAATCTGATTTTGGTGCTGCATAAGTCGAGCCAATTATGAGTTTTCCCTCCTTAGCAGTAACTGTGACAAAAGCGCAATGTGTGCCTGTGTAAAGATGTGAATAAATAAGGCTAGTGTTCTGAATGACAAGATGGGCACTCTTTGACGTGGACGGGAAGACCGCCCAGGAAATAGGAAAGTCCGTGAGTGTGCCCTCTCTGTTGCAATATGCGTCTTGCAGAAGAGCAATGTCAATGTTTTCACTGATAAGATAATCTCTCAGGGTTGAATTTGCTGCTTTGCAATGATTTAAGTTAACCTGGAGAATTTTGATGTGACCGAAAGGTGGGCAATCCTTAAATTTTTGATCAGAGATTGGTGAAGCATTACTTAACGAGTTGAACCTGAAGTGAAGTTTTTGATGAAGGTATTTCTTCTTTGTAGGTTATATTTGTAAAATGGGCATTTATTTGAATCGGCTGAATGTGGAAAATAGTCGTCGGAGTGTAGGCAATTGACACAGTGAAATTTCGATGGGTCATTTTTTGTCGAGCATGTAGATGAGTTGTGTGTTCGAGTGCAGTATGCGCAGGATGCTTGGAATCCGCAATTTACCTCTGAGTGTCCGTAACGCTGGCAATTGGCACATCTTATTACCGGGCGATATTCGGATATTTTACATGAGTTAAAACCGATTAGAAGACGTCCAGATTTCATTAAGTAGAGAGCAATTGTGTCATCCACTTCTAAGACTAGTTGGTATGTCTGTGCTTTCTCCCTTTGGATCTTTTTGTGAATCGTTATTGGGAGTTCTAAATTTATGTCGTCCAAGATTTTCTCGGTGACTTCCTCTGGTTGTATAAGATTTGGGATTCCGAGTATGATTAATTTTTTCGATTTTATTGCCTTATATACTACTTCTGTCTTTGTTTTAAGGTGTTGTATTTCTTCTATTATATGCAGCAGTTTATCTGTGTCGTCTTCACTTACTGATTTGATTATGAGTGTGTTGCGATCTCTCGCTTCTTCACAGAAAATCGTAGGCAAGTCTTTATGGTTTTTTGTTTCTTCATTTAATATTGAGCGAATTGTTGAGAGTGACACATTTGAGTTGCGCAATCTTTTCAGCAGAATTGCTGATTTTGAGGTTGTCGTTGGATTCTTGGCTGGTGTTTTAATTTTGTCGGAATATAGAGGTGCTGAATAATTTCTGTTTTGTTGATTTTCAGCTTTACTTTGATCATCTTGTGTTTTCAAGTTACTCATGATTTCTTCTGTGTTGTTTTGGATTACTTGTAACTTGGTTTGAAGATCTTGAAATAATTCCTTGCCGGGTGGAAAATTTTCTGACGTTTCATTTATTCTTTGCAATTGTTTCTGTAAATCTATTTCTATTTGTTGCAGTTGTTGAGTCTTTTCTGTGATTTCTCTGTGTAGCTTTTTATTTTCTTCTTTAAGATTAAGTGTTTCACTTTCTCGGTGATCTTTTGGCATTTTCAAATATACTAATAGCTGTTGTTTTCTCTCTTCGCTTTGTGCCTGTGACTTAGTCAGTTGCTCTTCTTTGAAGTTCAAGTCTTCTTTTAGAAGTTGGAATTGTTCATTCCAAGTGTCTTTTTCTTTTTGGAGTTGTTGGAGTTTGTTCTGTAAGTGAGGTATTTCTTTTAGATTATTCTCCATGACTGCTAATTGACCCTGGATTAATTGATAATATTTTGTTGCCTCGTCCCTGGAACCTTTGACGCGCGTTTTCATCAGATCATAAAGGATCCTTATCAATCCTGATGTTGGCAATTTTTCCGCTTCTTCAGGAACAAATTTCTGAAGATATTTACTTTTCTGCAGAGAGGTTATACTGCTTGACACTAGTCCTGGAATCTTTGTCTTACTTTTTTGAACTGGTTGTTCACTCTTTGACTGATGTTCCATTCTTGGGGATGTAAGATCAGGGAAGGAAGAGGATCTATCTTTACGTTGGATTCTCTTTTCTAATTCCAAAGACTCATCCATATTTGTTGAATTATATGATGGCTATTTTGTACTAGCCCTTATCAAAAAGGTTTTTAAAATTTTTTTCAAGTATAAAATATGCAAAATACCAGGCTTCGTCAGAGCCCCCTACATGTCTCGATGAAAGAAAGGAATATAGATGGATTATAGCATAAACCGGTGAACTTGTTCACCGTAAATGGCTAAGATAAAAATTAAAAATAAGTTAATATTAAAAAAAATAATTATAATAATAATTAAAAAAAAAAAAATAGACTAATTTTGAATAGTTTTTGAAATAAAGAGGGGAATATTTAATGGAAGTGGTCTAAACGAAGAATGTAAAGAAATAACTAATACGTAGTTGAAATGAAAAAATGTGCTGCTAATAAAAAAGAGAAAAATTTTGTTTGTTTCTGTGCTTATTATTGTCGATCCCTGCCCTTGACATTCTCAAGAACTACTGGACATATATACCAGAGTGAGAAGCGTGTAATGAATTAACTTGAGTAAATATACTATTTTTATCACAAATATACAAATATATACTACACATACACACACATATACATATACATACATACATACATATACACACACACATGCACATATACATACACGCACATACATATACACATACATATATACATACATATATACACATACATATTTATATCCATATATATATTTTTTACATTAATATTTTTTTTTTATTTGTTTTATATATATATACACATATATATATACAGAAAAAATATCCCGGTAAGAAAAATGCGTATATGAATCTTGAGTAAATATACCAATTTATAAATAGTTATCTGCTCAGTTATTTCAAAATAAATACAGTAAAACTATTAAAATATGTTTGGAATCACTCTCCGCCACAGCAAAAAAAAAAAAAAAAAAAAAAAAAAAAAAAAAAAAACAGTAATAGGAGCAAAATGTAAGTTGTATTGGTGTGCCACATACTATGCATCATATATTGATCTACATTTTAAATTACAATATACATTGAACATTATACGAAATAATTAGACTTTAGGAGAATTACAATACTTGGAATAGGGAGGGACCTCTTATGGGCTAACCTGTTATTGAAGTTTACCTAGCAGCGCTTAAGCTGGAAATCTCCAGACACCTATATTATAAAATGCTCCATAGAGGGGGGGGATGAAAGTTAAATAGTGACAAGCGCTCTTAGAAAAAAAAAAAAAAAAAAAAAAAAAAAAAAAGATAAAAAAGATAGAGGTGCAACATGCCTGTATTACGGTGATAATTTTGAATAGTCCCGAGAGTAGTTTAGAAGATGAAATTAACCCGATAAGGGGCCGCGGCGTGGCCCAAAAAAGCAGGAGAGATCAAATGAAGGTAGAATTGAGCTGTGGGGGTCAGTAGCTTTCAGTAGACATGTTACACCAAAAATTGAAGACTCCCCCCCTGCCCCCCCCAGGGGCGGTCCCCTTACAGTTACCGGGGAAATTCAAAACCCAGAAAAAAGTCTGTGCAAAGCCAGTCTAGCCAAAACATTTCTCCACGCTGTAGCTCCCATAGAACAAGAGATATAAGCTGTTAAAGATTGAAAAGAAGTGAAGAAATGAGCCTTTTTGAGTGAATGACCAACAGGGGGGGTCTACAGCCCCGGGGGTGCAAAATTAATAAAAATTTTTAAATGAAGGTGATAGACAATTGAACGAGCGAAATTTTAAGGTATATGTTAGGGGGGTACGTACCCTATCCCCCCCTGGACTGGCCTTCAAAGATAAGATATTTTGAACTTAAAAAATTTTAATCATTTCCTCACTGTTCAATAAGATCTTTTAATGAGGAGGTCTGGGAGGCCCCAGCAGCCCTAATAGCCCCTATAGATCGAAACAAAATCAGAATGGATAATTAATAGATAAATTGAAGAGGATTAAGTTAATAAAGACAAGGAATAATGCTATCAGAGTATAATACATGCTGTAATGGTTACCCGCAGACCTTCATACCTGCAGCTAGACTACTAAATGCCCATGATATTACAAAAATCATTAAATCCGGAGAATAACTGTGTGGCAACACCATACCTCAAGCCTCTAGAGCAATTAATACCATTGAAAATAATTTAAATAAATAAACTAGCTATTAAAAAGGAACAACAAGAGATGGCAACTGGACATTGCCTCTCTACACTTTAGATCTTTAAGCTCTCTAAGTTTATAATTGAGTTGATCCCTTAGATCAGCAACGGACCACAGTTTACGAGCTGGGGGACCAGCTATAAACTTCTCAACTTGTTCTGAACTTGGGCGGGAAGTGCTATACCCAAGCGTCGTAATGGGAGACATTTAAAAAAAAATGATAAACACTTTATAAAAACACTATTAGAGACACTTAAAATATTCAAAAAAAACAATAAAAAGCGTGGCGGAGAAAAGTTCAAACATTACTGTAGACATACAAATGCATTATTTTAAGTTAAGAGAAGAATTAATATTTTTAATTGATTTTTAAAAATAGTTACTCCCTATTGGGACCACATAAGCATATTATAAAAACGAACTCAAAACATTTTTCAAAAATTTATTTGAATAACTTAAAATAGTCAAAATGCTATCGGAATAGCGGCGGAGCAAAGATAAATCATTAAATTATATATAATGATCACTTTTGTTAAGATACTATTATAATTTAGTATGTTACAAGGTAAGTAAAAATGTAAACAATGCAATTTTCAATGGGGGGTATTAAAAGCACTCGTCATTGCGTTAACAAACTATTTTGAAAGATAATTTAAGCATAGTAAATAAATAGAAAACTTAAAAGAACTCTATCTAAAACATTGAAGAAACTATAATAAACGAAGAATAATACCTAATATGAGATTTTAAATTAATATAATATATATATAAACACTTTAAAAATGACATCTATCGTAGCGATAGCAACGGAAGGGATTGACAACGGTTTATTAAAGTACCCATAACATCGTTAATATGTTACGTAGAAAAACAAATTATACCTCAAAATGTTCAGAATAGATTTGAGTATCAATAAAAAATGACAAGATAGCAAAATAATTAAGCATAATTAGAGTATAAGCACAGAAAGTTATCAGTGTAGTTGCAATGGCTGGTTGCCTGGGGACGAGATTAAGTAAAAAGCTTAAAAGTTTAAATAACTATATCTCGGCAACCACTGCACCGATTTTGAACGAACAAGTGCCAAAATGATCAGCGGCACTTTAGGAAAAGAATGAGACATGATTTAAGGCCTTGACTTACCTGGTTCCTAAGCCTTTAGCCCTCCATGATCAGTTCAGCAAAACGCGACATACTACGGTGATGGCCTGGCGGGGACCGACGTCATGATTTGTATTCTTGCGAGTTTGATAAAAAAAAAACTGAAACTTTTGGAGGAAACAGAGAATTTGTGCGGTTTTCAACTTGTCAAGATCTTACGCTGCCTGTAGTTAACGTATGATGCCAGATTTTTCTATCTAAATGTCGTCTAAATTATTGCAGCCCCACCAGTGACTGCGATGTTCTGACCTCGAAACTGGTAGACGGTAGGCGCTTGGTTCGAACACAATCGCGACCGTCGACCAGCCCGTTCGGAGTTTTCCGTGGTTTTCTTCGAACCTTGCGTAAATACGGGTTAGGATCCCTTAGAAAGACCCTCATGGAGGGCATCCCATCCATTAGGGCTTATATCCCAAGCGTAGATAATTGGCCGGCATAAATAAAACCAAACTAAGTTATTGCAATGACTCGCCACTGTAAGACTTGAGCTTCAACAGTAAATAGGAACTGTTTTCAGCTGATATGTTGTCAATAAAAGATTAAAAGCTACACAGATACCTTATTAATTTATGGAGAAACTCAGTTTTCGAATTCATTCTAACGCTTTCTAAACACTGCACGACCGGCAAAAATGTCAGTTTTCATAGAATTGAGTTCACGCATTCCTAAACGGTATTATGATGCATTCGATTGAATTGCTTACAACCAGAATTGCCACAACACCATATACATACTTTTGTAAAATCTTTCAAACTCCCACTTGCCATAATGCACTTCGGTGATCCGAAGTCACGAGCTCACGAGTAAAGGTACAAGGACACAATTTTTTTGTAATGGGAGTAGTAAATATGATTATAAATAAAATATTTAAATGAATTGCTGCAATATAGTAAACAACAACTATTTTAAGAATTTTGTTTGACCTGAAAACAATTAAATTCTTTCCGTTTTGGAGCGGAATTTCTAAATGTATAGTACGTGACTTAAAAATAATACATTTATTTAATTTAGTTCATATTTTGTGACATTTTAAGGACCAAAAATCACCATTTTCGGCCAAAAAACATCAAAAGTTCAATTTTTTTTTTTATCTCAGAGAATGATAATATATATATTTGCGAATATCCATGAAAATTTCAGAACTCAAGGACACTTGGAACAGGTAGCAAATGAGCTTTTTTAATTGTATTCATTAGAGTTTAAAGGACTAGCGGCCATTTAAAAAGCTTACATATCTTTGTTTACTTTTATATTGCACTATTAAACGAAGTTAGATACAGTTAATAACATTTTAATTTTAGTATGATTAATCAAGGAAGAATACATTCTTCTATTCTGAATTATCCATAACCATTAACGGTTAAATATCAAACGCTATCGTGTTTGTTATTTACATTGCCTTTCGGTTCGATTCTCGTGATAAACTCTTCTGTTTTTGCATGTATACGTCGCATTTCGTTTAAATTAGTGTTTGAACGTGAATATTTTGTATTATTAATTCAAGTTTAATATTCTACAAGTTTATTTTAAAATAATATACTGAAATGCCTCGTTTGAAAAAACGTAAACAACATATGAACGGGATATCTTCTAAAAGATGGAAAGCAGAAAGTGTGATTACTCAAGTCCCTGAAAAAAGTATATCCAGTGTTTCTAACTTACCTGTTAATACTGAGAATAGTATGAAATAGAGATGGGAAATAGAGTTATTTTTGGTTAACAGGTTACGATGTTACATACTTGCACAAGTAACAGGTTCCAGCAACCTGTTATTTTTATAACATGTATCTAATGGCATCCTGTCTAAAAATGTTTTATTTAGAAGACATTTAACAATTTGTCTGAAATAATTTTAGGACGTGAGTATAGACGTTTTTTGATCAGATGAATCAACACCATTAAAATCAGTTTTTGGTTAAAATGTTAATTTTTACAGGACAAAACTTACCTAGTTATGCTACTTTTTAATTTCAAGCATTTTCAGGTTTTCTGGCACTAAAAACACGTTTTTTATTTATGGTAACTAAAACGTCAAAAATTCATAAAATTCTAAGCATAATAACTCAGTAAGTTTTAGCTGTAGATGAATGCATTTTTACTGTTTTAAGGATGTTAGTCACTCAGCGGCTGAATTCCTCTCGGTAATGTTAAATCTATTGGGGTTTGATGCATCCTTATATTCAAAGTATCTCCTTAAGGAATTAATATTTGTAACTCCCTCTTTTAGTGATCTCTCAAAAGATGTCACCTTTTTTTTTGGTCAAAATATTTCTAAAATTCATACTCAATTTAATATATTATGTTTAAAAAATAGCGAATTACGCGTACAAATTCAACAATTCTAATAAAATTATAGATAGATTTAAGAAATATTTTGAAAACTTAGAAAAAAAGAAACATTCTTTAAAAAGAGAATACTGATTTTTTTTTTTTTTTTTTTTTTTTTTTTTAATATTAATTCGTCAAGGAGATGTTTTGAACATAAGAATGCATTAAACGCCCATGTACTTAACATTACGGAATGAAATTCGACCCCTGACTGTAGCACTCTTTATGATTAGAACATATTTTTTTTTTTTTTTTTTTTTTTTTTTTTGAATAAAGCTTACAAGATCCAGACATTGTAATTTTTTTATATTTCTTAACTATTTAAAAGCACGTATATTAACGTAAATTAGGTTTTAAATGATGCATAATAAAATCTTAAACATTTTTTTTTAAGTTGAAGTATTTCTTCTTCTTCCTCTTCTTCTTATTATTATTTCTTAAGGATTTAAATAACAGCTTTTTAAAGATAAATCGATTTTTTATGATACGGAGCAAAATTTGAAACAGTTTTGTAATGGGACATTTGTAACAGTTTTGTAATCTCTAAAATTAATGACTTAAAAATTAGCTTTTTGTAAACTATAAGAAAAGACGTGCTGCATAAAAAATAAACAGTGCTTTAACCTTTTAGGGACGAGCGACACGTATACGTACCGCAAATAAGCTTAAGAATCCACATTTGTGACCACCATTAAAATTATACCGTAAATTTTGCCTTATTTAATCTGAGCATTTTCTGGATTTAATGAGTAGCAAATTTCTGTTTTTAAAAACCGGTGACAAAACATTAAAAATGCTCACAAAGGCTTCGCAAAGGGTTAACAACATGTAAAAAAAGAAATTTGAAAAAAAAATTTGTAGAAAAAGAAATTTTGAACTCCGATTTCATTACAGCTATATTTATCAACGCCTATCCAAAGATAATCCAAAAGAACCTGAAAATGTTATTTATAAGTTTTTCATTAAAAGCAATTTATCCAAACGGATTTTTATTACTTTTTCAAATTAGTTACAATTGTAGTCGCGCAAATAATGCGGTGTTAATTTCTTCCTATTTTTTACAATGAAACAAAATCGCAGAAATATAAAAAAAATTCCTTACTCTGATTTCCTAAAAACACAGCCTTAAGAAACTAATAAATAAATAAATAATAAAAGCATTTTCCTCCTCCCACTCCCCCCCCCCCCAAAAAAAAAAAAAAATCTAGCGTCACACACACACACACACACAAAAAAAGAAAAACAAACTTCTCAAACTCCATTAGCATTATATCCCTTTTAAACTTCCAAAGTCAAAAAACAGCCGCTACCTGGTCAAAAGTACAACAAAAACAAAATTATCCCCTTCCTCTGATTCCCTTTAAACAATCAAAGTCAAAGAAAGCACCACATGAACAAAAATGGCTGGCGAAATTAACTCTGCCAATGGAACGAAATCGAAATTAATCCCATCCTTTGATATCCATCATTAAAAAACACCTTTGATAGATTTATACCAATGAATCCCGTCTACTAAAATGATTCCATGCAACGCTATTCTGCACAACAAATTATAACATTTCAACTTACAGTGGCTCACAAAAGTGTTCGTACACTTAGGAATTTCAACGAAATAGTGCTCTATCCATTAATTAAAATTAATATTTTAGAATGGGTATTTAAGAGTAAGATCTATGACTCATTTATAACAAAACTACATAAAATATTTTAAAAACTTAGTAAAACTTTATTTTGAAAAAATCATTAATCAAAAAACAACAAAAAATTTACCTCACAAAAGTCTTCGTACACTTTAAAAAATCGCTGTATATTTGTAAATATTGTAATATTTCGCTAAAGTTGTACTTAATAGGATATTATTTAACACCCACAAAAGTTTTTTAAACATCTGGGAATAGATTTAATTAGTGTTTTTTTGTAATTTCTGAATGAAAGTTGATGCCTTCATCGAACATTGCTGTTTTTACTTCGCTTTTTGTTTCAGTGCTGTGTTTTTGTGTTCTAACTTCCAGTTATCTCCAAATATGTTTTACTGGGTTTAAATTCAGCAATTGAGGTGATGTTTTTAGAACTTGTGAACAATTGTAAAGACGCTAGAGGCGAACGTTGAGAGCCATGTGCCTTGTACCATTATCCTGATCAAAAACAAAGTTGTATCTGTTACCCATATATTGGCCTGATAATTTTAAATTGCCTTTTAAAATATTTGAACAAAGATCGTGATTTATTATGCTATCAATCTATACAAAATTATCTAATCCTGATGCTGCCATGCACCCTCACACAAGGACAACTCCACTGCTATGCTTTAACTGTTCCAACTAAGTTCTTTGAATTAAATTCTTAATTCTTTTTCTCCATACTATTATGCCCTCATTGGAGCCACGAATAGCATATTAGATTTAATCTGTAAATAAAACATTATTTTAATATGATTCGGGTTTATTTATCATTGATTTTACTAAAGAAAGCCTAAGCTTTTCTGTTTTTCGCCCTGACAAAGAAATTTCTACGGTCAGAATGCCTATATAATGCAGCTGGGTTTACCACTCGTCGAACAGTTTCAGGTGAAAATGAAGTAAAAACTGTTTCATTAAATTCTGTAGCAACTTTTATAGCACTTAAACGCGGATTTTTTACGACTTTTCTAATTGTAAGTATTTGATCTCATTGTGTTAACTTAGATTGATGACCTTTTCATACCTAGTTTTCAATCCATTTTTTTTTTCTGTAAAGCCTTTTATCGCATACCTATTTCTATAAAGCCTTTTATCGCCGTAGAATGGAATAAATTAACTAATTTTGCAATATTTCGAATTAATTTACTACTATTAGGAAGAAAAATGACTAATTTCGAACGTTATTAGTAGTGACATTACGATTACAAACCATTTTTAATTGATAAATGGAATATTACGGACCAATTCTGCAAAATATAAAGCCAAGCGATTTTTCAAATGTCAATACAATGCATAAATAAAAATAAAACGACAAACAATATTTTTAATAATGAATTATATTTTTATTAATTAATGAATTCTGTGTACGAAGACTTTTGTAGCGTGTATTTTCTGTGGCATCTTCAGTTTACATTTTTAGATTTAAAAAAAATCCATTAATTTTAAACAAAAAAGGTTGTGTGTTATTTAGAATAACTTGGAGATAATATAAAAAATTTCTCGACTTCGTATACGAATTTAATTACAGGGAAATTTCTTTTTAGTACAAATTTTTAAAGTGTACGAACACTTTTGTGAGCCACTGTATATGAATGTGGTGTGTTAAAAATGTGATGTGTTTTTTCTTCCTACTGAATAAAAAGAGTTGCAGTATTAGTTGTATTAGAATTAACTGTAATGAATACATGGAGTTTTTCAGAACATTTTTTAACAGTCGTAGCGTTTTTTTTTTTTTTTTTTTTTTTTGGCGAACGGCCAGGTGTTTGTTTGCTAATGAGTTGGACTTTGATTGGGTGTTTGGATAGGGCTATTCTGCATGGATGGTGGATAGTGGATGATACTTTCTAGACATTGAAAGCTGATAAAGACACGAAAGGTTTGTGACTTTTGATCACGATTTCTTTCGGTTTTCTTAGGCGCGTCGTAATAAGCGTTTTAAAAAAGAAAAAAATTTTTTTTTTTTCGAAATATATTTTTAAGATCTTTTTGCATTAATATCGGAAAAAAATTTTGGAAATTTTATTGTTATTATAATTTTAATATGTATTTTTTTAAACAGTTCTTTTAGCTTTTTTTTCTTCTTTTTTACATACTTTGCAGGTAATGCGTTCCAAATTTAACAGGGACTTTCCGTTAACCTATTACTAAATAATGCACCATAAAAGAATAACGTTGTTATTTATCCTAATACGATAAATAATACCCATCTGTAGTATGAAATAAAACGTAAGATTACATAATCTTGTTTTTGATACAGAAATTGCAAGTATTACAGGACAAAATGAAAATTTAACATCTAATCATACTCCTCATTATATTATTGTTGATATTAATTCAATTTCTGAACGTTTTACATTTACTGCATGCCCAGATTGTTTTTCAAAACAAATGAAATTTCTTATGAAAAGTACGAATGGATTTGTCCATAAATTAGAAATGTTTTGTGGAGCATGTGATGAAATAAGAGGTTACAAATTTTCATCAGCTCCAACAACTAATGGTGGGGGGTATGGCGTGAATTATAAAGTGACAAAAGCTTTTACAGAAATTGTACGAGGTACTCAGCAGTTGATCAATTTGGTTTTGTGATGAATATGTCTGTAATGTCTGATAAAACATATGATATATATATATGAAAAAAGTATATCAGGATTGCAAAAAATCTACAAACAAAATGTTTGAAATAGTCCATTCAAATGTTAGAAAAGCGTATGATGACATAAAATGTACTGATACACCTATTACTGTTGAACGTCCTATTATTAATATTGCTGTAAGTTTTGATGGCACTTGGCGTACACGCGGCCATAATTCTAACTATGCCGTTGGCTGTGTCATTGATGTACTAACAGGTTATGTCATCGACTTTGAAGTGATGTCCAAATTCTGTTATACTTGTGATAATGTTAAATGCGATTTAGGTGAAAGTTCGCCTGAGTTTCAAATATTTATTGAAGGTCACAAAAATGAGTGTTTTTAAAATCACTGTGGGTCTTCTAATTCGATGAAAATGGAAGCAGCGCTGAAACTTTGGAAACGATCCGAAGAAAAAGGATTCAGATACACATTGTAAAAAAAAAAAAAAAAAAAAAAAAATTCATGAGGTTACTAAAAATTTCTTAGTAAATTTGTATTCCACAGAATTTTTTAGTAACCATTACAAACTTTTTTTTGCAAGTGAAACAAACATTTCTTTTGTAAACTGAACAAAAGAATTTTTTGTATAACTAACTTAAAACTTTTTAGTATGAGCCACCAATCAAATTTTAGTAATAGCTCCAAAGTTATTTTTAGCAACCATTACGTGTGCGCGAAGGGCAGGAGCTTCCTTCGAGCTGCATTCAGTGGGTAAAAAGACAGACCTCTGAAACGGAAGATTTTCGGTAAAGCCGCAATAGATGGCAGCACCAAACATTGCTCCCTACTCTATTTTGACATGTTTCTAAAGGGGTGGGAAAGTTTAGAGATCTTTACCCATGGTAATTGCTACGACAGGATTTTCATAATCCCTTTATTTACATTAGGTGCATATTTGGCGGCGGCCAGCATTGAACCCAGGTACTTTCAGCCTGCAGTTCGGTGCTATGACCACTAAGCTATTACGGCCACACCAAGTGAGTTTTAGTAATAGCTATTAAAAATGTAAAATTATTAACTCTATTCGTTGCTAGCTTTTTTCTAGTAATTCTTACAGATTCCTTGTAACCGAGTAAGATTACTAAAAATTTTTTAGTAATTACAAGGATTACTAAATTTTTTTTAGTAGATCGACCTTTTTTTTACAGTGCACAACGATTTTGTCCGATGGTGATGCAAAAACTTACATGTATCTTTCAGATAAAAAAGTGTATGGCTCTAAGATAAAAATTGAATAGAAAGAGTGTCAACCATGTTTTTAAGAGGTTAGATACAGCTCTTCGAAATGCTGTGAAAACGTCTAAAGGAAGGGGCTTAACATTGGGTGGGCGTATTCACGGAAGCTTAAAAGAATGTACAATCCAAAAATTGACAAATTATTATCAAAAAGCTATTTTAAGCAACAAGGGGGACATATCAGTCATGAAAACAGCTATATATGCAACATTATAGCACAGCATATCAACCGATAATAGTCCAAAACATTTTAAGTGTGCCGAAGGTAGAAATTCGTGGTGTTTTTATCAGGCTGCAAAAGCTAAGAAGCAAAAACTTGGTTCGCATTTGAAACATGTGGGAACACCATTAAAAGAAGAATTTCTACAAAAATTGCTTCCTGTTTACCAACGCCTTACTGATGACACTCTTTTAAAACGTTGTGTGAACTGTCTCACCCAAAATGCAAATGAGAGTCTTCATAATTTTATTTGGATGAGATGTTCAAAAACTGTATTTGTATCGAAGATGCGCATTCAAATCGCAGTAATGAATTCTGTCTGTCATTATAATATTGGGGATACAAAGATGGCAGCTTTAACTTTAAATACTGTAGGAGACAACACACGTCGCATATGCATCAGAAGGCATCAGAAACGAGTAAGTGGGATTAAAAAAAGAAGCAATCCTGAATTTCAACGTATGCGCCAAAATTTGAGAAAGACTCGTTTGCAAAAAAAATTGCTGTAGAAAAGAGGGAAGGTCTCCTCTTATTGTGCCAGTGCTTTTAAAATAAAAAAAGATTTCATAATATAGTTTTTTGTTGAATAAAGCAAAATAATACAAATTCTTATACATTTTTTGTAAAAGCGAAAAATTTTCTTCGAAAACGATATTGGTAGAAAATTTTTTATTATGTTGAATATAAAAAATAGTTTCAACACAAGGTAAGTTTTATTTTACTAATTTCTCGTGTATTTTGTACTTTATGCGTTTTCCTGTAAATGACTTTTTTTCATATTTTGCCTAAGTTCAAAGTACTGGCTCAGTGGTAAAATAATTTAGAAACAAAGTGTTTATGTTAAAAATCTTTAAAAAATTTGCAGAAAATGTAGGGAAGATACATTTTTAAAATGTTTCTGAAAATTTTACATAAATTGGTAAACATGAAAATTATAATGATTTTCAGAAAATTTACCATGCGTAACGTTTCTTCTTCTTCTTCTTCTTTTTCTTCTTTTTTTCCCAAGATTATTATAAAATAAAATTAAAAATTTCTCTCCCCTGGTCTTTTCCGTATACCATAACACTATTTAAGAAATTTTAATAATACTAAAATATTAAAAATTGAATGAGGAGTAGTATTTTAAAAAAGTATATGTTATGACAGCTCCATGAATTTTTGTCGCTGAAAATCGAGGAATTTTCTTCGAAGACAAAACTGGCTTCATTTTTTTTCTATTGTGTTCAGTATAAAAAGTTTTTCTTAAAAATAGTCTTGATAAATTAGAAATTAATATAAAATATAGTTTCATCATGAAATAAGTTTTTTTACTACTTTCTCTGGTATTTTATACATTAAATGTGTTTTCCTGAAAATGATTTTTTTCATATTTTGCCTAAGTTCAAAGTACTAAGGCTCAGTGAGAAAATGATTTAGAAACTAAGTGTTTATGTTTTTAGAATTTTAAAAAAATTTGCAACAAAAGTAAGGAGTGATATTTTTTTAACTATTTCTAAAAAAATTACATAAATTGGTAAACATGAAAATTATAAGAAATTTTAAAAAATTTACCATCCGTATCTTTTTTTTTTTTTTTTTTTTTTTTTTTTTTAGCTGATTAAAATGGAAAATTAAAAATATCTCTTCCTAGGTTTTTTACATATACTATAACACTATTTAAGAAACTTTAGTAATACCAAAATATTGAAAATTGAATGAGGAGTAGTAATTTTAAAAAGTGTATTTTTCAACAAAAATAATAATAATAATAAAAGAAAAAAAAAATCTTAATAACAAATCTACATTTTTATAAAAAGGGATTTTTTTTTTTTTTTTTTTTTGTTCATTATTACTTACAAAAAGATTCTTAAATAGCACACCAAAATTCATTACTTTAAAATCAATAATAAAAATTTTGGGTTTTTTCTTTCGGGTCTCCCTTAATGCCAATCTTTATGGTATCATTGGATCTGTAGCAATTTGGGAAGAACTTAATATTTCAGCACTTGCATTTATACCATATTTTTTTAAATTATCAAATTTTCATAAAAATCAATTAAAAAATCAATAAAATAAATTGTCTTTCATTTAATGTCTTTCCATAGTTAAAATAATATTCTTCAGAGAAAGTTTAAAACAAAAATAATCCTGCCTTATATTTTACGCACTTTTATGTTTCGAACCACCTTCTACTAGCAAAAGGCAAATAATAGACAATAGACAAATAGGCAATAGACAAATACGGCAAAACTTTCCGTAATTAAACCTGATTTCGCTGCAAATTAATATCTCAAAGCCTTCTGTTAAAAAATAATTAACTGCCACAGACCTTCATGAAGAGCACTCATGCATGTTTTCTTTATTTTGAAAATAAATCGATTTACTCGCTACTTTAACGCAGCATGCATATCTAAATAACCCGCGCTGAATTAATTCAAAGACCAATTATACTTAAGTCTCTCGCAGCTCTTCCCAGTTAATGCGAGAGGGTTTTGTTGAAATAATGCGGCTCATTTAGGTCCTCTGGGAAGGAAGATTAAAATAAATATTAGTGGGGCATATCCGAGAGCGCCTTATTTACTTACATAATGTTTTATGCTTTAAAGGAAAATAATTTTCAGTTTATGAGTTAACAAAGGAAAACTTATTAGTTTGAGATAGCCATGAAAGATGAAAATGTGATTTTCTTTTCACGTCAATGAAACGATTTTTTGAAAAATCATGTTTTATTGTAATTTATAGACATGCTTTATAAAAGTGACAAAAAACCATATGAAAAATTTGATAATGTGAATAAAAACTGTTGTAAAATCTATAATAAAAAGTGCGTAAAGCAATAGAGATTAAAGGAAATGCTGGATTTAGACAAAAGTAATTATATAATTTTATACTTTAGCTCCATGTTGTCCTTATTTTTTTAAAAAAAGGGTATATTTTGGATAATAATATTGCGCTTCATTACTAACAAAAAGGTGTTAAAAATTGTAAAAACGTTTTAATTTATTTCAAGCCTTAATCGAGGCAAATATTCTTGCACGATCTATATAATGAATGAGACATTTTATTGGCAGATTTGAAACATTATCCATCGTGTTTTTCACCTTCTTTCTCACGTTATTCAAAATATTTTATTTTATTGTAATTTGACTTGGATGTTTATTTCTTACTGAATTATATTTTACTCAAATTTTATGTTTCAAACTACCTCTTATTAGAAAATAGCAAACAATACACACAAAGCAGCAAAACTTTCCGTAATGAAACCTGATTTCGCAACAAATTAACATCTGAAAGCCTTCTGTTAAAAAATAATTAACTGTCTCAGAGCTTCCTCGGAAGCCCTCATGAAGAGCATTCATGCATGTTTCCTTTATTTTGAAAATAAATCGATTTACTCGCTACTTTAACGCAACATGCATATCTAAATAACCCGAGCTGAATTAATTCAAAGACAATTACACTTTAGTCTCTTGCAGCTCTTCCCAGTTAATGCGAGAGGGTTTTGTTCAAATAATGTGGCTCATTTAGATCCTCTGGGAAGGAAGATAAAAATGAATATTAGTGGGGCATATCCGAGAGCGCCTTATTTACTTACATGATGCTTTATGCTTTAAAGGAAAATCATTTTCAGTTTATGAGTAAGCAAAGGAAAACTTATTAGTTTGAGATGAGACAACCATAAAAGATGAAAATGTGATTTTCTTTTTAAGACAATGGAACGATCGATACGTTTTAAAAAATCGTATTCTATTGTAACTTATAGAAGCGCCTTATAAAAGTAACAAAAAATCATTACAAAAATTAAATAATGTGAATAAAAACTGTAAAAAAGCTATCATAAAAAGTGGGTAAAGTAACATAGAACTTAATAGGTAGCTTTTTACTTTTTTGTAATGAAAGCTACCTAAAAGAAATGCTGGGTTTAGAGGAAATTAATGATATAATTTCATTTATTCTTTACTTACAAGCTTTTCTAGTTTTAAGATAAAGGATAAATTCAGCTTTAAAAAATCGTTTCATTACGTACGAAAGATATTAAAAAAGAGAGAAAGTTTTAATAAAGTGTCTACATGTGCAGATTACACCGAAGCCTTCATCGAGGCAAATAAGTATATTCCATTCTTGCATGATCTCTTATAAATAAGATTTTATGTTGTAAGATTTGAAACACCATCTTTAACATTTTTCACCTTCTTTTTCATATTACTCAAAATATTTTACTTTATTTTTATTTGGATGTTTATTTCCATATTCGTAATTACGGAGTAAATTTTCAACTCAAAATTTTGTTAAGTTAGATGATGCTGTATCGTTACATAGTGAATTTTTTTGCGTGGTACGATCTCTGTGGTTTCTGTTATAATAGACGATACACTATACAGTCAAAGGTGACCGGCCACCTGCTATTTTAAAGATTTTGTTAAATACCTGGAAAAATACATGAGTAACTATCCTGAACCTCCAGATGCGTAAACATAATAGAACAGGTCATATTTTACCAAGAATAATTTTTCCCGAAATCCCATATGAGACTGTCAACAAATTGAAAAAAAAAATGAAGATCTTTTCCATAATCTTGTCAAAACTAATATATCAGATTCATTCAAACAGTACATTATGATTAAGTGGCTTATTGTCATAAACTGTGCTCATTTTTATGAGAACAGCATTTATACTAGTAGGAAAATTAAGGTTTTTATAAAAACATTCCCGAATTTTACCAAGTTATTATTATTATTATTATTATTATTATTATTATTATTATTTGCAGAGTTCATAATATAAAATAATGTTCTTTTCAAAAAAATATGACAAACAACACTTTACAAAGTACTCTGTAATCAGAATTTAAAAAATAATAAAAATTAAGCATAAAACCAAATGGTTTAAGAAATATTTTTTCACTGCGCATACGTGAATCCTATCAAAATTTCATTAGCATTTTGCGTTAGTTAAATTTATTGAGCAACTTTTGTGAAAGTCTCAAAAACATAGTTTGAAAATTCTGATCGATTGAATAAACTCAAAATCCGTTGTTCCCCCAAAAATGAGGGAGTATATCCAAATATAGTAGTATGTGCAATATTGTGTATTCTATGTTGACACTAATTAATGGATATATGGATACAACCCCTCATCTTTTGCTTCATTTTGGAAACAACGGATTTTGAGTTTATTCTATCGAAGATAATTTTCCGAATTTCTAGTTATGTTTTTGAAACTTTCACAAAAGACTGTGCATTTAGCAAACATATTATCCAAATTATATTTTGATTGCATGCACGAATGCGCAGTGAAACATTACTTTGAAAACCTACTAATTTTTCATACAATTTTTATTATTTTTTAATTCTGATTACAGGGTGCTTTGTACAATGTTGTTTGCCATATTTTTTGAAAAGAACATTATTTTATATTAAGAACTCTGAAAATTATAAGCAAACACATGGCAAAATTTGGGACTGTTTTTATATAAAAGCTTAATTTCACTTCGAGATAAATGCTATGCACATGAAAATGAACACAATTAATTACAAGAACCACTTACTCAAAATCTACACTTTGAACGCTTTTAACTTATTACTTTTGACTGAGTTATCCAAAATATATTAGTTCTTTTGAAATTTGTTGACGGTCCCCTATGCTATTTCTTCCGCGAAAAAATCTTCGCGGAAATATATGACCTGTACTATTATGTTTACATATTTAGATTTTCAGAATAATTCCTCATATATTTTTCTAGATATTTAACAAAACGGCTAAAATCGCAAGTGGCCGAACACCTTTGGCCATAGTATAAATTGAAGGAGAAATTATTTAGATTGTTTTGAAATTTCTAAATCTGTCCAAGTAAACTTCGATAAAAATAAAATAATTTTCCCATCCAATCTGTAATATCCATCATGTATTATAAGGGAAAATAATCCAGGGGAGTGTAGAGTGTTACAGGAAGGCAATAAGAAACATAACAAATTTGCGTGATGTAACTACATTAGGCAGTGATTATAAATCACGATGGTGTTTTTTTTATATAGTTTTTTTTAGTTCTTTTTATACAGAAAACTATAACAATTGGCGTCTGCCAAAATCAAATGCTGCTAATATAATATATTTTCTTGTTAAAAATATAGACCACTTTGTATAAAAATTCCACTAAATTAGTAATACTTTTTGCAATGTACATTCGTAAAATTAATATATTTTAAAAGTTAAAATAATGTATTGTGTAAAATTCTTTAAATTTTTGAGCTTCTATCTTACAATATCTAGTATTTTCAAAAGAAAAAAATAATACGTGAGGAAAGTTACTAATAAATAAAACCACAAATAATTTGTAGAAAATATTTGGCGATTATTAATATTGATTTCTAAAATCATATAACTGCTTTATTCTTATGTAACGTTGTATCAAGAAACATATTCCTATCTGAAAAGGGCAGATAACACTGCATAATATCCCATTCTACGATCTGATTCAACTAGAAATTAATATCTGAAGACATTCTACTTAAAAATAATTAACTGTCTCAGGTCTTCTTCGAGAGTTTTCAGGAAGAGCATTCATTTCACGTCTCTTATTTTGGTAAAAAAAAAAAAAAAAAAAAAAAAAAAAAAAAAAAAAAAAAATCGATTTATTCACTATTTTATCACAACATGTGTAGGTAAATAATTCGTTTTAAATTAATACAAAGGCAATTAGACTTCAGTCTAACGCCGATCATTTTTGTGACCGTTCTAAAAAAGTGTAAACATCTTAAATAAAAATTCCAGTAATTTAGCAAATCTGGACCCAATAAACATTGAGCAGATAACAACGCATAGCATTCCATACTGCAATCTGATTCCACTACAAATTAATATCTGAAGACCTTCTACTTAAAAATAATTAATTGCCTCAGGTTTTCTTCGGAAAGTTTCCGGGACAGCATTCATTACTTTTCTCTTTTATTTTCTAAAGAAATCGATTTATTCACTATTTTATCGCAACATGCGTATCTAAATAACTCGTGCTGAATTAATTCAACGACAATTACACTTCAGTCTAACGTTGATCCTCTTTGTTAATGCGAGCAATGGATTTTGTTGAAATGTTGCAGCTCATTTAGGGTCTCTGAGAAGGAAGATAAAAATAAATATTTGTAAAATATTTGAGAGCGCATTATTATACTCATATAATACTTTATGCTTTGGAGAAAAATGATTTTGAGTTTATACGTTGTCAAAGAAATTTATTACTTTGAAACAGCAAAAAAAGAGTGTAAGGATGATTTACTCTTTATTGCAAATAATAGTGTTCCCTTGAAAAGATAAATTTTATTGTAATTATGGAAATTCTTTTTAAAGAAAATGGTCTGTGTAAATAAAAGGTATTTTGGATAAATGGGATAATATGAATAAAAGATATTTAGGTGTTTCTTTTTAGGTGCGTTCGTAATTATATAATACGTAGCACCTATAGTGGTCGTTCAGTCCGTCCGTCTGTCCGTCCGTCTGTCTGTCCGTCTGTCTGTCCGCATATAACAACGCAAAAACTACCCAACCGAATCGTTTGAAATTTAAAATACATAATTATTACATAATTTTGTCGAGTCATTTTAAATTTTATGAAAATCGGATGCATAGATCAATTACTGGGGCAATCAAAAGTATTCCATTACATTACGGTCAATGGGGAAAAAAGTTTCAAATGCATTTTAATCGTTTGAAATATAAAATACGCAATTATTACATAATTCTGTCGAGTTATTTAAAATATTTTGATAATCGTGTGCATAGATCAATTACAGGGGCAATCAAAAGTATTCAATTACATTATGGTCAATTAGGAAAAAGTTTCAAATGTATTCTATACATTTGAAATTTAAAATACATAATTATTACATAATTTTGTCGAGTTATTTCAAATTTTATGAAAATCGGATGCATAGATCAATTACAGGAACAATCAAAAGTATTCCGTTACATTACAGTCAATGGAAAAAAATTTTGAAATGCATTTTAATCGTGTTATACTCATGCGAACTTAATAAAATTTATATGCAACTATAAAGTACATATTATAATATACATCATACATAATTTGTGGTGCAAAGAACATTTGTTATTGATTTACAAGGCCACACAAAAGTATTCCATTACATAATGGTAAAGGGAGAACATTGTTTGATGAGCGTTTTAATTGTAATTCACTATTTGCAATTTTATGAGATTGATATATGGAAGTAATATTTTTAAAACTTCGTTATCGTACGAACGCACCTAATTTGCTACGATTCACGTGCAATTTCCAACTTGTTTATAAGTAATTAACTCCGCAATTACGATTATTCCAAGTTGCAGTTACTTTCGACAAAGTCATAACCAAGCTATCTTCTAATGCACGAACATATATTTTTGCTTTTGGCAGATTTTGAGCTTATTCTATAGATGATAATTTTCAGAATTTTTAAGCCATGTTTTTGAGACTTTCATGAAAATCGCTCTATACATTTAAATAACACATTATGCATGTTATATTATGATTGCATTCACGCCAGTGTAACTTTATTTAGTAAATCTGATAATTTTTCATACAATTTTTGTTATTTTTTAATTCTGACTACAGGATATTATGTACAATGTTGTTTGTCATATTTTCTGAAAAGAACATTCTTTTTACATTAAGAAATCATCAACTTATAAACAAAAACCTCGGCAAAATTTGAAACTACTTTCATGAAAACTTAATTTTTTCTATGATTATACACGTACACATAGTTTATTAAAATAAGTCAATTAATCATAATCTACAGTTTGATCGCTTTTACTACATCAGTTATGACAGGGTTATTCAAAGATAACAGTTCTTTTTGAATTTGTTAACGATCCCTTATGGGGTTTCGGGAAAAAAATCTTCTCAGAA
Source organism: Maratus speculifer (assembly GCA_964019185.1). Lineage (NCBI taxonomy): Eukaryota > Metazoa > Arthropoda > Arachnida > Araneae > Salticidae > Maratus > Maratus speculifer. The sequence goes on along the minus strand of OZ025294.1, from coordinate 157,966,219 downwards.
ATATATGATCTGTATCATTCTAATTTACATACCTGAAGTTTCTGGATAATTCCTCATGTATTTTTCTAGATATTTAACAAAACAAAAAAGTGTGAAATCGCACTTGTCTGGTCATCTTCGGCCATATTGTGTATACACATGTCTACATACAGAAAAGTATGTGAAATGTGCACGAAATTTAAGTTAATATTGCTAAAAAAATAAGAAAAAACGAAACAAATCTGTTATAAAAAGAGCGTTAACTACTAAATGCTTGAAAAATAAAATGTTAACATCATACGCATCTAAAGAACATTTATAGATAAACAAATCCTTAAAAAAAAAAAAAAAAAAAAAAAAAAAAACCATCCAGTTTACTTTGCTTTTCGTGGACTAACAAAAAATACTTAACCGCTTAATAAATATAATTTTTTATTAATGTAATTTGCATTTATCTCGGGATTTGGCTTCGTCGGAATTTGTTTCTAAAACAAATTCCGGCTTGGAAAGATGTTACGTTTAATTCTGAATCGCAGTCTTTCTTTTCCTTTTTCTATTTTTCTTTTTATTTATTTATTTATTTATTTTAAGACTAGGTCGTAAATGTGGAATTTTTAAGCAGATGCAAGTGATGTGATTTTATCTAAAATACAATCGTTCATTTTAAGTCTTAAAACTGATATATGTTTTGTAATCTGAATGAAATCATTGGGATTTACCAAGGTAATGTTTTCAAATCTAAAATAAAATTATCATTGGAAGAGTAAGTATTCGACGAAAATTATTTGCGTTTCCGTTTCTTAATATCATAATTTAAAAAGTTTAACTATTTCTGTAATAATATTGGGCATTTGTTTTTAAGAGCTGTGACAAAAATATGCTTTAGTCTTCTTAAATAGTGTATTGAATTTTCACGAGTTTTTTTACGGGACAGTAATTTAAGAATCAACCTTGATCCACTTAGCCGAATTGTTAGCGTGTTGCTTGCGAATTTGAGCTGAAGTTCACCAGTTCGATAGTCCAGTGACCCATCAATTTTCCCATGTATGCGTGTAAGACTATATCACACATTTTTCTTGAAAATTTCGCCATAAAAATTACCTCCATGGCATATCTGAAAAATTAATAAAAAAGAAGACGCAAATAAATGCAATAATCACTCTTAAAATTAAAAAAAAACTTAAAATTTCATTTTTACATATTATACTGACATTCCTTTTCACAATTAAAAAATAATAATCGGAATTTGATATAATCACAAGCAAAGTTGATCAATAAATTTAATTGTTTACTCAACAAAGCCATCAAAATTCCGAAATCAATTCCAATTAACCAGAAGTCTTGATTAATTTCTCGTTTCAGTCTACTGAAGAATAATTATCTAGTCTTATGTTTACATTCTTCTGAGACCTTCTCTGATATAGCTCGTTGGTTGTGCTCGTCTTTTATCTTGAGTTCAATCGATTTACTTGACACTCTAATACTTCAAGGCAAATTTCAATTAGGAAGTTAGAATTCACACATTATTAATTGGACTTTTCTCACAAGTTTTCCGTGAAGAGAACAGATTTCGTTCTGAAAATACTCTTCATTAGAATCCTTTAAAGGAATGGGATACAAATTTCAAAAGTTTGGTATAATTATAGAAGTATAATTGTGAGAAGTGATTTTTCTGAACAACGCAGAAACAATGAAAATTGTTTGTTTAATTGTAAACTATTTGTTGACTTTTTCTTCCAAGAATATTTATGCATTTTTATTGATAGTAAAATTCTTATATTTTCATTTTCATTATATAGTTAGTCAAAAAAATAAGATTGAAAATGATTTTTAAGTATGCAATTTTCAAACTGCAACCGAATAAAGCACCTCAAATTAACAAACAGGTGGGTAAGTATGATCGCAGATCCCACAGAAGATTTCGTTTAGTGTTTCTTTCAAAACAACTTACACACATATTAATAAATCCAAATTGATAATTTATGATTAATAAATTCTTACATAGATGGTATCACCAACAAAATTTTATTTTAAAATAATTATAAAAGGAAGTTATTTATTCTAATCAAATTAAACATGTTCAAATACAAATATTTCAATAGAATCCAAAATTACTAGTTTTTCGAAAATCCTAAATAAGAAAAAATTAGCGGAGATATAAATAAAATTTAAAATTTCTAAAAACAAACAAAAAAATTAAACGAAATTTAAAATGCTGAATAATTAATAAATCACAATAGCTTTTAAAATAGAAAGAAAACCGAATTCCAAAAATTATTATAACTGTCAGATGAGCGGAACTCTAATAATATAAACCCTTAAAATGGCTAAAATACGAAATTTCTTTTAATTAAATTCATTTAGTATGAAAACTTCAACTTGCAGCACCAAGGATCGAAGTAATAATCTCTTTTTTACTGGCGAAATGCTTTATCTACAAGCTATGATGTCGGCTCGAAAAACATTCGAATTAAGGTTCTCTTTTAAAATATAAATCGCAAAAAATGAATGGATGACATTGATAAAATTAATTAAATTAAAGTAATAGACTTGATCATAATTTTATTATTTGTCACGCGACACAATGCATTCAGCTGTAAGCACACAAAATTTGAAGTCTCCGACTTTTACAGTTTTTGTATACGGACTCTGTGACTGGCGGACATACAGATGACATAGACGAAAAGGGTTTTGTTAGATAAACGAAAGCATAAAAAGTAACTCACTGACAACACAGTTTTCATACTGGATAGTTTGACATTATACCGGCGATATATGCTGATACATCTTTTTGCAAGAAAACAGAAATATACGACACGTAAAATTCTTATTGTCCATGTATAGTGAATTCAGTTTTGAAATACAGATTAGACATGTTCCGAATTTTTAATTACGTATATATATATATATATATATATATATATATATATACGTAATTAAAAATTCCCTCAAATAATCTCAATCACTACTGCTATAAGTAAACTTTAAATGAAGTAAAACTAGTTGCAAAACCATTTAATAAAATATTTAAAAGAATTAACTAATTCAAAAAACATGAAATAATCAACTGAATCTTGAACAAAATCAACCAAAGTAAGAAACTAAATTAAAAATAATATCACACATACATATACAGGGTGTTTCACTACCAGACCAACAAACTGTGAGGGATGATAGTAGGCACGAAGACAAGCATTATTAAATCGGAAACCATGGGGAGCAAACGTCTTCCGTAGGAGCTAGAGGCCATTAAAATTTAAGGTCCAAAATTTCAAACGATGATAAAAAAACGGAAAAAAGGGTCGATTCGTTTGCGGTTTTCACTAAAATCATTCTTTATATAGCGATTTTTTTAGAAAAAAAATTTAAAGGTTACGTTCAAAAATTGTCCATAGAGACAACTACTTTTTACCGTTATTTTGTGCATGGGGTTGAAATTATTCTAAAGTTTAGACTTTAACTTAAATTTTAAGCCCAAAATCGGAAACATTGGGATCGGGTAACTAGCGAAAATTAAACTGTGAACAGAGGGGGAGATTTTATACGCTCATAAATATTGGACAAACAAATCGATTTTGTTGCGGTTTGCGTGGGAGTCATTACCTTGGTAATTATTTTATTCAAAATGACGTTCAGCTTTGGTGTCCTCATTTTTGATAGAGGGCGCTTCCGACACATCTCTGACATTTCAATGGCATTACTCCTGGGTGTTTTACTACCAGACCAACATACTTCTAGGGAGTGTTAAGGATACAAAGACGACTCGTAATCACATAGGAATGTAACGTTAGAAATGCCTTTTTTGCGAATTACGGTTGAAGGAAGCAGAGAAAAGAAAACAGAAACTGCAAAGAAAGAGCGACACGTTAATGTGACATAAAACCGTTTATTTAAAGGTTATAAAAGGTGTTCAAAATTACGACCAGAAGTAGTCCGGCAAGTTTGACAGCGACGGTAGATGGCGCTGCGGTTTCCTTACGGCAGATGGCGCTAAACGGTAATGCGCCTAAGCAGCGATCACTGTGAAGTGATCATTCGCGAACCGGTTCTAAAGGTAGCAGAATGAAGTATTTGAACGATGAACAACACGATCGGGCTCCTCCAGATTTTACCAATGACGTTTGCCAACACTTCAAAGTAACATATGGACAGGTGTGGATAGGTCGTGGTGGTCCGGTTCATTGGCCTGCCAGATCGCCGGACCTATCATGTATGGACTTCTGCTGGGGTCAAGTGAAAAATTGGGTGTATGAGACTCCTGTACCATCAGTTGAAGACCTCGCAACTGATATTTCTGTAGCTGCCAAAGAACTATCAGAGATGCGAGGAATCTTTCAAAGCGTGAGGAATTCCACGCATCGCCACTGTCAAGCATGTCGTACTAATTCTGGTCGTAATTTCGAACACCTTTTGTAGTAAAACATTTAAATAAATTGTCTAGTCTAATAAATTGTCTTGTTTATGTCACATTAACGTGTTGCTCTTTCTCTGCTGCTTCTGTTTTCTTTTCTCTGCTTCCTTTAACCTTAACTCGCAAAAAAAGCATTTCCAACGTTACAGTCTTATGTGATTCCGAGTCGTCTTTGCATCGCTAACACTTCTTGGACGTATGTTGGTCTGGTAGTAAGACACCCAGGAGTAATGACATTAAAATGTCAGAGATGTGTCGGAAGCACCCTCTATCGAAAAATGAGGGCACCAAAGCTCTACGTCATTTGAATAAAATAATTACCAAGGGAATAATTCACACGCAAACAGCAACAAAATCGATTTGTTTGTCCATTATTTATGAGCGTTTAAAATCTTCCCCTCCGTTCACAGTTCAATTTTTGCTAGTTATCTGACCCCAATGTTTCCGATTTTGGGCTTAAAATTTAAGTTAAAGTCTAAACTTTAGAATAACTTCAACCCAATGCACAAAATAACGGTAAAAAGTAATTGTTCGTTACTCTAAAGTCTAAAGCGCCCTCTATTGGCTATATATGAACATAACCTTTAAAAAAATTTCTAAAAAAATCGCGATATAAAGAATGTTTTTAGTGAAAACCGCAAACGAATCGACCCTTTTTTCCGTTTTTTTGGACCTTAAACTTTAATGGTCCCTAGATCCTACAGAAGACGTTTGCGCCCTAGGCGCCCAAATGCGCCCCATTTAATAATGCTTGTTTTCATGTATACTATCATCCCTCAAAGTTTGTCGGTCTGGTAGCTAAACACCCTGTATACACCGAAGAGCCATTACATTATGACCACCGTCCATCTGTAACTATGAGGTCGATCAGAAACAAAACCACGGCGCATGCCCGGCAGATATTATTGTATGTAAAGCACCCATGCAATATATTTCAAAACACAGCGTGATTAGAGGCATAATGGAAAAAAAAGCAGCAAAATTAACAAACTTTGATAAAAATCAAATCATTATAGCAATGATTGGTGACTGGAAACGTCGATATCGAAAACGGCGCTGTTTCTGGGCTGTTCACATGCAGTCCTTGTGATATAATCGAAAGTGGTGTATGGATGGTGATACGGTAACTCTGCAACTAAGGTTCGCAAGTTTTTGACAGTGTGCGGTTTTATCTGGTTGAAATCATGGTTTAAACCGTCATGTCAAAAGCCTCTTGTCAAAAACCCTGTCAGAAACCTCAAATGCTACACTGATCTGTAAAATTTCATATTAAATATCTGTTGCACATATACAACATCAGATGTAATATTAAAAATTCACTATTACTGTATTGCATTGTTTCCGGAGGGGGGGGGGGGGATTGTCATAAATCTGATAATTTGGCTTGCCTCCAAACTTGCAATATTGCATAGAGGCCTCCGCAGGCTGCGGTCTAAGACGTTTCTGCGCTAACAGCACGTCATCACTAGCAGCACCTGAAACGGGCCCCATGAACATTCGGAATATGACCATAAAAGAATGGAAGAAAGTTGCATGGTCCAACGAATCACGTTTTCTCATCCGTGAAATCGATTGGAGCGCGCGAATACGACAACGATTTCTAACGTAAACCTTGGCTCCCGAATGCACATAGTTGTTCGGAGACAAGCCTATGGCGGCTATATTATTCTATGATCCAGATTACTAACTGTACAAAATCATTTTCTTCTGTTTGAACATTATAAAAACCAAAAATTTTTATTGCAATTAACATAATTTAACTTTTTTGTAATTATTAAATTGCAGTATTGTTAAATAAAAAATTACTTAAATCATTAAGACTTATTCAAAGTTTTCCTCCTGTTCTTAAAATGTTTTAAAGCGCATTACGTGTTTTTGACGGTTTAAGCCAGTTTTTGACGGTTTAAACCAATTTTCGAGGTTTAAACCAGTTTTTGACGCTTGTCATATCAGAAACCAGTTTCTGACGTCAAAAATCCAACCCTGTCTGCAACCAGTAGTGTGTCATCCGCATCGCGTTGATTCCGGAGGGCAACGGAAATTGTTACGCATTATTCGTTGTGACCGAAGAGCTGCAACAGCCGAAATCACCAACAGCTACAACACTACTGACCTTAACGGTGTTTCTCAATACGTAGTGCCACGTGAAATATTGTATAGAGGCCTACGCAGGCTGCGGTCTAAGCACGTTTCTGCGCTAACAGCACGTCATCGCTAGCAGCACCTGAAACGGACCCCATGAACATTCGGAATATGACCATAAAAAAATGGAAGAAAGTTGCATGGTCCAACGAATCACGTTTTCTCATCCGTGAAATCGATTGGAGCGTGCAAAAACGACAACGATTTCTAACGTAAGACTTGGCTCCCGAATGCACACAGTTGTTCGGAGACAAGCCTATGGCGGCTATATTATTCTGTGAATGATGTTTCAATGAAGCACATTAGGACACATAATCTCTATAGAACAATCCCTGATGTCTATGCGCTACCTGAACATCCTTGCGGACTAGGTGCTCCCATTCATGACAACAATATTTCCGGCAAGTTAATGCATTTACCAATAGTATAATGCATTATATCATACGGGTCGAATTGTCAGGGAGTGTTTCCAGAAGCATTGGGAGTTTCAAGTCATGTTCTGGCCTCCAAATTCACGTGATATAAATCCAATAGAACATTTGTGATTCACCTTGACATCTCAATTCGCGGGGCTACACTACCACTTCGCAATGTGCGACAACTGCAGTACCAGTTGGTGAGCACTTGGTACCATACGCCAGACTACCTATAAAAATTTGTCGAGTTAATACCAGGTCGGGTGTTGGCGGTTTTGAGGGCGAAATGTAGTCCTAATAGGTCATAATGTGATAATTCTTCGGTCTATTATGTATAACCAAAACATATATGTATAAATATATTATATTCTGTCTTAAAATTTCGCGAAATATTGCACATTCGAACATATCATTAATCATTATTCATTAATTCTTAATATAGATAACCAATAAAATCAAATTGTTTTCACAATAAAGCTATCAATGTCCCGTAATCAATTTCAGTTATCCGAAAATCGTGATTAATTGTCTCTGTTTCAGTTTACCGAAGAATAATTAGTTCGTCTTATGCTTATATTCTTCAGAAATTTCCTCTGAAATCGCTCGCTTGTGTGCCTTTTATCTTTAGTTAAGTCGATCTATTTGGAGCTTTAATTCTTCAAAGCAAATTTCAGCTAGTAATTCTGAGTTCTCATTTTATTAATTAAACTTTTCTATTAAACTTTCCGTGAAAAGAACAGATTTTGTTAAAAAAATGCTCGATGGGAGAATTCTGTATGTGAATGAGATAGAAATTCGAAAAGTTTGATATAATTATATAGATTGTAGCAGAAATAAATGTTTATATATATATATACATATATATCTATATTTAACAAGAATATTGTCTGTTTAATGATAAATTAATTTTTATCATTGCCTTCTGAGAAGAGTTTAGCATTTATATTGGTAATAAAATTCACATGTTTTTATTTATATCCATAAGAAAAAAAACTGAGAATGAATTTATTTTTAATTGCGCATAAAATATAGACAACGGAATGAAGCTCCTTAAATATCTCAAGAATTATTTGATTTGTGAAAAAAAAAGTAAATACATCCATATGTTTTTCTTAAAACATCCAGAAATATTTAATAATGATTTATTTACGTTTAATAAAATCAATCTGAAAAAAAGTTTACTTCTTTTCTTAACAATGCCAAAAAATATCCATCAAAAAAGCATAATCAATTTCAATTAGCGAAAAATCGTGGTTAATTTCCCCTGTTTGAACTTTCTTAAACCATCTTTCGTGCTTATTTCTTCAGAGAGTTCCTCTGAAATAGCTCGTGTGTACGTATTCTATCGTGAGTTAAATCGATTTATTTGACACTTTAATGCCGTGAACTGAATTTAAATTAGCAAATAGGAGTTTCACAAGTTATTAATTTTGCTTATCACAAGTCTTCAATAAAAAGAGTAGATTTCGTTTCAAAAAAAGGAACGAGATATCAGCTTGTAAAGTTTGATGTTATTATAGAAGTATAAGTGAAATAAACAAAATTTTAATATCATAGAAACAGGGAAAAATATTTGTTTAATGGTAAATTGTTTTTTAATCTCATCTCTCAATATCATAGAAATAGGGAAAATTATTTGTTTAATGGTAAATTGTTTTTAATCACCGTACTTAATAAAAATTCAGATATTTTTATTTTGATACATTAACATATTTATTTAAATTTCTGTTCTATAAATTTACAGTTAAAGAAATTGTTCTATTTGTTTTCTCTTTCGAGTTTTATTTATTTATCTATTTTTTTTTTTTTTATCTTTGCTGCATAATTGTTAATCAGGAGTACTTTAGCATTATCCCAATTAAAAGTAGAGTTTGTAATTCACTTTTTCTAAAATAATACAATATTCCATTTTTTGATACATAAACTAACGAATAAATTAAAGTACTGAGTAAATTCATTTGGGGAATAATTGTTTTTCTTATTTGGAATATTTTTTATTTCAAAGAGAGTTTCGTGTTAACTTGTTATAAATATCTGAAGCTCTTTTTTGTTTCTCATTTTATACAGTAAGCGATAGTAAACGAAAATGTTGTTGTTAAAACGAGAGTTGTTTCTACTTATGAAGAAGGCAGGTGTCTTCGAAGGAATACGACCATAAAATAGTGATAAATCTCTAAACTCCACATGGTGACTTTTCGTTTCATCACAAAAGATAAATGGTACCAGCATGGGAAAATAAACAGCTATTTTAAGGGGCAACTGCTTTCTAGGAAGGATAAAATGTATGAAAATAGTCTTGAAATAATACTTGTAACTTTTATAGTGTAATGCTATAAATATTTTTATTGTGAATAAACTGGATGAATTTAAGTAAAAAAAATGCAAGCAAATTACATTAATTTAATATACACTGTATAGCCAAAGGTTTCAAAGGTCAAAGGTCACTTGCGATTAACATTTTGTTAACTATCTATAAAAATATGAGAACAGAAAAATATATTCTGAAATTCCAGGTGTGTAAACATACTAATACAGGTCATATACAGGGTGTCCCAGAACTTTGTTTAGAAACTTTGACGGGGGATAGAGAACATCGTTTAGAACCACAATTACATAGGAAAGCATGGGCGGAAACGTCTTGTTAACCCTTTCACAGCCAGTGAAAATGTATATGTAACTGTAAAATTTTTAATACAAAATGAACATTGACACCAGAACTTTAATATGACTTTTCCGATAATTATGTATGTGAAACGTATTTTTTTCTTCTTTGCAAATATATTTTTCCGCGATTTCTGATGCCATTCATATTTTTCCATATTTTAGCAATTTCTAATAGCTAATAAGATACTTGATTTTAAAGAAACATAATTTTAAATATAATTTAAAATTAAATTATTTCTTGTAATTTTTTCTGTGTAATAAAGCGTTATACACTGTTTTACGCATTGAGTCATAGCTGTGTGTTTGTGTTTCTTTGAGATTTTCACGGACAAAACACTTCCATTGCTAAAATGTGTAAAAATATGAATGAAATCAGAAATTGCGGGAAAATGTATTTGCCAAGAAGAAAAGCCAGACATTTCACATACATAATAAATGGGAAAATCATTTTGAAATTCTGGTGTCAATGTTCATTTTGTATTAAAATTTTTGTAGTTTCATATACATTTTCACTGGCTGTGAAAGGGTTAACAGGACGTTTCCGCCCATGCTTTCCTATGTAATTGTGGTTCCAAACGATGTTTTCTAACATCCCTCAAAGTTTGTACACGACGTTCTGGGACACCCTGAATTACCGCGAAGATTTTTTCTCGAAATTCCATAAGAGACGTCAACAAAGTGAAAAAAAAAAAGATTATCTTTTGTATAACCTCGTCGAAACTAATGTAGCAAAAGCGTTTAAACTGTAGATATGGCTTATTGTAATAAACTGTGTTTATTTTTATGTAGATAGCATGTATACTCGTAGAGAAATTAATGTTTTTTATAAAAACAGTCTCAAATTTTGCCTCGATTGTTGCCTACTAATTGCAGAATTCTTAATATTAAAAATTGTTCTTCTCAGAAATATAACAAAAAACATTGCACGCAATATCCCGTAATTAAAATTAAAAAATAACAAAAATGAACAGGTTTACTAAATAATTTTTCATTCCGATGCGCTAACGCCATCAAAATTTTATTTGCATATTGTGTTAGCTAAATGTATAGAGTAACTTTTCTAAAAGTCTCAAAACATAGCTTTTAAAATTCTGAATATTATCGTCAATAGAATAAGTTCAAAATCCATTGTCCCCCCCCCCCCAAAAAAAAGAGAGAGAGAGAGAGCGGGCTTGTATTCAAATATGTACGTGTAATATTATGTATTCTGTATTGACACTAATCAATGGAGATATAGATACATCCCCTCATCTTTTTGCTTCATTTTTAAAGCAACGGATTTGCAGTTAATTCTATAGACAATCTCTTTCAGAATTTTCAAGCTACGTTTTTTAGACTTTCACGAAAGTTGCTCTGCACATTTAGCTAACAACTTATGCTAATTATATTTTCATTGCATTTACACATGCGCATTGAAACATTGTTTAGATAACCTACTCATTTTCCAAACAGTTTTTATTATTTTTTAATTCTGATTACAGTGTGCTATGTACAATGTTGTTTATCATATTTTCTGAAAAGAACATTATTTTATTTTAAGAACTCTGCTAATTAGAAGCAAAAAACTAAGCAAAATTTGGGACTGTTTCAATAAAAACTTTAATTTCTCTACGATTATACATACTATCCATATAAAAATGAACCGTTTATTACAATAAGCCACCTAATCCTAAACTAGTATTTGAACTCTTTTCCTACATTAATTTTGACAGGGTTATCCAAAAGATATTCGTTCTTTTTCAATTGGTTGACGGTCTCCTATGGAGTTTCGAGGAAAAATCTTCACTGAAATATGTGACCTCTACTATTATGTTTATACATTTAGAGTTTTAGGATAATTCCTGATGTATTTTTTTATATATTTAACGAAACGTCAAAAATTGCAAGTAGCCGGGCATATTTGGCCATATAGTGTAGTACTTCCACTTCTTCATTCATTTATTTTACACTGAATACAGAAAAACCTACCAATTAGTGATGACCAAATTTTAACTCTTCAATTGCTAATCTATACTAATATTATAAAGAGAAAAGATTTGATTGTTTGTTTGTTTGAATTGAATAGGCTCCGAAACTACTTGACGGTTTTGAAAAATTCTTTCACCGTTGGAAAGCTACACTATTTCCGGTGAACATAGGCTAATTTTTAATTGATTTATTAAAATATTTTCCTTAATAATTCAAAATTTCATTATTTTTCATACAGAATCAATTAAAATTTTTCCGATAAAAAATAACCATTTTCTTTCCCGTTGCCAAGAAAATCTATATATGGAACAATAATTTCTTTATTAATTTTTAGTTAATTTGCAATTAATTTTTAGTATCCACGTGAAAAATTAAAATAAAAAAAATTCAAAGGAAAATAAATATGACGTCATTTATTATATTATCGGAAATTTTGTTTGCACAGATATCATATACACACCGAGGTAACTAATGGACACTAAATTGATGTCATTTTCCCTGGCATGGCAACCCGACTATTGTTATTTAATTATTAATAAAATGTTTTTTTATTTCCTTTCTCTTCTTTAAAATTATGTAAATTGTTTTGTTCTATACTTATTATTTAAATACTAATTGTTATTATCTTTTAAATAATAGAAAATAATTTAAATATATATATGAAACTGGTATTCGAAAACGATGTTTCCGACAAATTAGTGTAAAAAATTATCGCGCCGACCTCGACGCGTACATGACAACTGCGCTGTTTTGTTTATGTATTAAGGATACTTTTAGATCATAAATCCGATTACAGGAAATTAGTCAGATTATTTAATTAGAAGTTATTAATTTTTTTTTTTATTATGAAACAGACAAAAAAAAGAAAATTTACTATTGCTGCCCTACTGGAGAATTAACCTTGATGTTATTTGATTTTATGCTTGATGTTATTTTAAAAAACTATCGAAATGTCGAATTTTTAATTATTTGTTTACTTTTTTTGTTTATATTATTGCAAACATTTTTCCATTTTTATACACGCATCACCTTGGCGTGATTTTTTTTATGATGCCAATTTGGAGAACACTGCGTTTTCAAATATCAATTACATTTATATTACTTTTATTTATTTTCTAATATTTTAAAAAAGAAATAATAATAATAAACTAAGTCGATAAATAACTATGGAACAAAACAATTTATATATTTTTAAAAGAGAAAAGAAAAATAATGAAATAGTTTACTCAAAAATAATCAACTATTACCGGATTACCACGTGAGATATAAAATCGCAATTTGCTGCAATCGCGTCAACGGGATCCGTAGATGACACCTGCATTTAAATATTATTGGCAATATTATTGTTTATACAATTTGTTTATATTATTTGGTATTACTTGATAATCCCATCGACCAAAAAACTATCGCCAAAGTATAAGGTTAAATGTCAATGGATGATCGTAAATGTTACATTCATTTCACATTAAATTTGTTATACGTAATTGTTACGTCATCAACCAACTTTAATTCGATGTTTATTTGTATTTCTATTGACATTTTAGTAATTTATTGATTCTTCGGTTATTTAAAATAAAAATTATGTCCATTTGTATAATTTGGCGAAATTGATCGACGGAATAATCAAGTAGTACCCATTATTTGTTTATATTCTATCTGGATATTTAAATTGATAGAATTAGCGTACTTAACGGGCCCCCGCCAAGTCATACACCAAGCAGTCATTAAATCTGTGTTTTAGTCTTACTATTATATTTTTTTCACCTGCAGTTATTTCACTATCACCAAAAAAGCAATATTTTCAATGTGTCGGAAAAATTATTATGATGAAAAAATATTTGCAATTAATTTACGATTCATTACAATTTTAAAAAAATGTAAGGGAAATAAATATACTTTACAATTGGTTAAGAAAAAAAATTACATGAAATCTCAACTGAAAATTTTGCTTTTCATAATTACGTAGCAGTTTTAATTAACGATAAGCCCTATCAACAGAACTTTGTCAAATATTAAACTATTAGACACTACTTCATTACCCCGTCGAACAAAAAACTATCGTCAAGCTATAAGATTAAATGCCAATAATGGATGATTGTAAATTTCACATTTATTTGAGGACAAACATGAAATAAGTCTGGTACATTTGTATTATCATTTCCAGCACTCCTAATGTTTGACATTAAAAATCATAATGGAATAAATTACAAAAGGTAGAAAGATTTTATAAGATGCAAACTAAAGCTTTATTTTTCTACAAAATTTAATCATCAATATTATTCTGATTTAACGGCTACATGTTTGCAACTGTTTTATAAAAGGAAGAGCAGTGAAACTGACGTAATTTTAATGTTATTCAAATAATACAGCTTTAAAACACACTTTTTATGCTTCATTGTTCTAATAAATATATAAGTGAAACATCCTTCTTTGTCTGCCACCCCCACGGGGGGCACCCCAAATTATGTCAATATGCATCATTTGGCTGTTAGTTTGGCGATTTGTATAATTTGGCGAAATTGGTCGACGAGATAACAGAGTAGTACCGAGAATAAATATGAATTAAGTCTGGTACATTTATAACAATATCGTTACAAGCACTACTAATGTTTGAGGCCAAAAATCATAATGGAATCGATTACAGAAGGTAGAAAGATTTTATTGGATTAAGGTTTATTTTTCTGCAAAATTTAGTCAGCAAGATTATCCCAAATTCAACGGCTACATGTATACAACTGTTTTATAAAATGAAGAGGCTATGAAACTGATGTAATTTTAATGTTATTCAAATAATATAGATTTAAAACACACTTTTTATGCTTCGTTGTTCTAATAATTATATAAGTTAAACCCTCTTCTTTATCTGTCAATAATTCTTTACATTTTTTACTCTATGTATTCTTGCTTGAACAGATTAAGGTAGATAGGAAACTACAGTAGACCTGCTAGAAGAGGATGTTTATTAAAAAATGTAACATGAAATGACATTGTATGTAGGCTACCAGAACTAGACATAGTGCAAGTTCAGATGTCGAGATTTTAAGAACTAAGAAATGATAATGTACAATCCGAAAGTTAATAGAGTTTGATAATCAATCTCACTAATCATTGCAATGCCCTCTAATGTAATAGTGTGATGACTCGAGAACATTTTGATTCCTGTTGTCATAACGGTCTCATGTTCATACGAAACTCTACTATAAATGATAAAATAAAAGAGATGGTGCTTAATTGCCCACATTTTCGCCAAGACTTACAATAGTACAATATTGCAATGGCGTTGGATTGACTTTCAGCAATACGGAAGGACATTCCAGGGTGGTCTATACTGCTTTAAAATAAAATTTTTAAATCATCATTTTCTTTGAATCAAGGTTCGTTTGGGAATATGGACCAGCGAAGCGGGCATAGCCTGCTAGTGTTATATAATATTATAATCCCTATCCAGACAATAGTGATTTTGTTGACAATCTCTTATCATTAACAATTAACATATTTCCTTTCAGTTGCACACCTTTTTCTCATCTATGCTTTGAAGAAAAGAATTAAACGAATACCATTTTATTAAGTCCAGAGGATTGTGTTATAACTAGCTGACATTTCTTTTATGAACTTTTATAACAGGATCTACCTCTCTCATATCAGCTAAAATAAAAACCAGAATTGAAATCCAGCATGGTTCAAAATGATCAATTTTTATTCGCTTAACTTCTCATTATATATAAATGACATAAACTACATTCGACTATATTTTCACTAAAGTTTATTAGTTAAACTCCACCTTTCTTTCACAACGGACTTTTCTATCGTCGTCTGAAATGCACAAACCAATTACGAGCGGCTAATTTTTATCGATCAGATGCCGTTTGTAAATATCGCCCACTTCAGCTTTTACATCGACGAAGAAGGAAAAAAAATGCTTTCACATTAATTTGTTAGAAATAGGCATAACTTAGTGAGTTTTTAGGACTTTTTAAATAATTTTGGAACCTCGCTTTTTACAAAAAAAAAAAAAAAAAAAAAAAAAAAAAAAAAAAATCTGACTCTACAATGATCCTTTGTTTGCTTCAACAATGTAAATAACTGATGCCAAAATTGATATTTGATTGCTTCTAGAAAATTAAAAAATAGTTTGAAAAATGTCAGATTAGCCACAATGTCAAAAAAAAAAAAAAAAAAAAAAAAAAAAAAAAGATAAGATTTCGTATTTAGGGAAAATGAAACTCTGTCAACGAAAGATATATTTTAATTTTGTATTGAACACAGAATTAATATAAAGTTCAATTAAATAGGTTAAAATATGCTGTGCATGAGAGTATGCATGAAGTTGCGTTTTGTTCTAGATATTCCTTCGGCAGACAGTACACTGAGCTGAAGCATTCAACATGTTGCATGGTTTCGGGGGAAAAAAAACAGGTTTAAAATGTTGAAAGATATTTTCGACTTAATAATCCCCAAATCAAGATATAAAATGATCCTCCCTCTTCTGACACGATAGGATATTGACTTGAAATATCTTGTGATCAAGCAAATGAAAGAAAATGGAACAATAAAATTGTGTTACTGTCCGAGTAAATCGATAATGGCTGCCATCCTCATCAAATCAGAACCTAAGCCTTAATTTCAAGAAAACAGAGATAGATTTAAACTACAGAACAATCTTAGAAAGGGACTTAAGAGGGAACATAAAACAGCTTAGAAACGGCTTTTTCCTTTATTTCGACTTGTTTTTTCTCCTATGCCACAATTCACTTTTCCCTTTTCGTCTCATGTGCGACCTGTCTTTCAGAAGACGATAACACAGTTATATAACTAACATAATAGCTGAACTCATTCATATCCGATTAAGAATGTACTGTGTCATTCAGTTCATTATAGCTGTGATAAAGTTTTGAAAATTAGGAATTACCCCTTTAAAAACAATTGCTGTTTTACTGAGCTTATTAATGAAATAAAAATCCTCGTATTGCATAATAGTCATCGGTAATTTAATTAAGGCTTCTGTAGACTAAGATGAGAGTTAGAATAGCGCCAGCGATAGGGTTTGTAACTTTAGATCCTGTTCTTTCAATTGATCGGTAGTTTATTCACGTGTAATGTATTACATCCATACTGAACTGCTGTCACTATGCCTCAGAGATGTGGAGCATTGGTCCTACCGAGACTCTTCAGTAAAATGTTTCAAAATAATTAATATATAGTACATGGATGGGGCTGGGCCATGTGAAATTGGAATCATACTGTATTCGAATGCTTAAAAAAAACTTAAATACATTTCCTTCCTTTTTTTACCACTTATTTGAACATTAAAAATTACGCCACAGTTTTTCTTCATTTTGTTTTCTTCCTTTTCATCACCAAACGTAGAAGAATAAGCAGCTACGTTATATGTTACGGAACAGAAAATAATACAAACCCGATTATTGTACAAAGGCTGAATTTACTATGATTTTAATTGTACAAAGATTAAAATACACTCAAGATAACATTACGCAGGCGATCAGCAGTTTTTCTGCAAGCCAATGTAACATGCGATAAACACAAGATCCAATCCGTCTGACTAAGCGGAACTTGATTCCAATAACACTCGAAACACGCACAATCAACTACTCTAAGTGCGAGATCAATTGCACAGGTACAAAGACTGACCCACTGCCCTCCCTCCCTTTTTGCAATTCAACAGATACCTATCTCACGTTCTAAAAATAGATAGTCAGGTGGTCAGCAAGTCGGGTCACGTGATCAGCAGGCTGAAAAATTGGACGCGGTCTACGCAGGCGTGACGTCATTCTGGACGTTTCAAAGGTCAACTCTGATAAAATCTGGACGTTTCAAAGGTCATCTGGACGTCGGACGTGTTCCAACTAAGGTAATACTATGCTTAGTTGGAAGAGAGGTCCAAGCCCCTATCAGATTTTCTATACGTCCAAGATGGCGGACTTGATGAGGTGCGACAGGGTCTCGGATATCAAATCCAAGATGGCGGACGTCCAAAATTGAAGCCATTTTACATGGGTCGACCTGGGAGTCCAAGAAACAAAATGGCGGACATCCAAAAGAAACAAAATGGCGGATGTCCATTATTTAAAATGCATAATTAAAGCCATTTATTGGGTCGACCTGGGGGGTCTTAGAAACAAAATGGCGGACGTCCAAAAGAAACAAAATGGCGTCTAAAATCTGAATCCAAAATCTTTGCTGAAAATTAAAATTTTTTGTTAATTAAATAAACAAACAAATTTTAAGTTTTGAAAGTGCTAGTGCACGTATTTATTTAAAATATAATCGCAGTAAATATATGAATTATGTACAAAGTATTTACAATATAAAGGCTGTATAAACATTAGATTTTTTTTTCCGGAAAAAAAGCAGGCTTGTGTCGCATGTAAAATTGGTGGTGCGACTAATTTCAATTTTTAATTTAGCAGGCATATTAAAAAAATTGACACTTTACCCTCTGCGAGCGCACCTCATCTCCAAGGCTATTTCGGACGCTTCGGGCTCGGTTCAAACTCATCTGCGCTGTCCACAACATCAGACGAGTCGGGCCAAAACGAGCAACCAGGCTGCAGAGAACACACACTAGAAACAGGAACTGGGAATTGAAGGCCAGGTTGACGTCGAAACGGACCTCACTCAGCATTGATCACCTGGCCTTCAATCGCCGTCAGCGCCACCTATTGTTTGAAATTCGAACTAAAATAAAAAATTACGGTAAAAAAACTCCTGACATAATACATAACCCTCCTGCAAAAATTTTTTAAATAGCTGTCACCGTTTGCAAGTTATTGAATTTTAAAATCCATCAGTCATTTTTGGAACACCCGGTAAATGGTAACGTTGAAAATATTGCAATATAATATCATTTGAAACATACAAACAATGATGTTAAATTGAGCAAAGAAAGTTACTTCGAAAATTCTTAGACTGGGAGTTTTAAATTTTAATATAAATGGCATTTATTTCTCTTTTAAATATATTAATGTAAAGTAAAATAAAAGATAATGTTCAATTTTTCTAAAAGTGTATATGTCAGTTTTTTTGAGAAAATATAACTGAAAGCAAAAAATTTATTTGCGAAAAACAATTTTTCAAAAAGAAAAAAAAAAACCAATAAATAATTTTTTTTCTTTCTTAAAAGAAATGAATTTCATTTGAACACTTTAAAAATTTCAAAAATTTTACATC
Organism: Maratus speculifer; assembly: GCA_964019185.1. NCBI lineage: Eukaryota > Metazoa > Arthropoda > Arachnida > Araneae > Salticidae > Maratus > Maratus speculifer. The sequence continues at coordinate 157,947,451 of OZ025294.1, read as the reverse complement.
TCTGGGCAGGAATAAAAAACTTTGGTGTTTCAAAAATATTATTTTATTTACTTTATGTTTTGTTAATTAAATATTGACAACATTTTGAATCTATAAGGGGATATCAAACTTTAGTTACGCATTTCAAATTATCGTTGTTTTTGTATATTTTGTTAATTAAGATCACGAATTAAAAAATTTATCACACGCACTTATACATTTTGTAAACAAATGAAATGCTAATTGAATTTGAACAAACATTTAAAGACAAAACGATGGAATATAAGCTCGTGTCGAGTGGCCTGCATTACAGATGAGTTTGGGCTCTTTTTTTCGAGCTTCGATTCCAAAAATAAACTGTAGAAAATTGTTAACAACATTTTAAAATTGTTTCAAGACTTATTTTCTCTTTTAAAAATATCCTTGCATAGAAATAACTGTAATTCTAATTATATCTTCATGATAACAAGCAGTGGTTTTCGTGTTTTTGAAAATCTATTTAAAATCCCAAATTTGCTATTTTTACCAACCATTTACATTTTATTTTTCAAAATTTTTTTTAAATGATTTCAAAGAGAAAATGATAATAGTCAAGGGGTATCTATCCCACGACTTCTCTGTGTTACTAATACGGGATGTGCAAAGGCATCGAAATCGGATAAAATATTTCTTCATAAGTTCCATAAATAAGAATTCAATTCCTTAACAAATGGATTTTTAAAAATATGCAAAACTCATTAAGCTCGAAACCTCAACGATTATGCGGTGCTTTCAGAAAACCGAGGCCACCTCTTTCCACTTTTTGTAACTCTTTAATTTAAGGAATTTTTAATCTAGATTTGTCTGGTGTCAACTTTCTATGTTTTTTTTTTCTTCTTTCGATGCGGTCAACTGTGAGGAAAAGCCCTCAAGGACCTAGGATGGCCATGCAGAACACCGCGTTCTGCAAATTCTGCGGCGTTAATGTTATGAATGTGACACATTTTAAGAAGTTTAACCCTTTATCTATCGACGATACTTATAAGTACCATTAAAATTACTTATTATAAGATTCTTTTAATACGTCAATTAGTTGTAATATTGTTTAAAATGAGTTACAGATACATTACTTTATTTTGTTATAAAAGCATTATTGATTAAACAAAACAAATTTTTTTTTAAAAGGAACATTTCTTTTGCCTTTGTAATTTTTCAGCTTTCTTGGCGCTGAGGTAGGAGGATGGGAATTTTTAAATTCGGAAATATTTCTATATTTATACTGTAAGAATATCATATTTGTACATTTTATAATTCTTCAAAATACTAAGAAAACAACTTAAAATAAAAAAATTGAGTGGGGTTAAAAATATTGCACAAAATCCCTGTAAATTCAAATTTAATTAATCCTTCAATCTTGCTAAAATCCTTCAAAAAATTATTAAATGTTTATGTAAATATTTTAATTTAGTTTGAACAATTTACACAAAATGCTTTAGAATGTAAAATTCTTATGAATTCGTAATTTGGTGTGTAAAGGGTTAAACCACATTCTTGTTCCTCAAATAGCAAGTTTAATTTACTTTAAAATTATTCTGAATAAATAAAGTTTTTCCTTTGATCTCGAACTTGAAGTGTGGTATGAAAAGTTAAATCGAGCCGGTTTTGACCTCGTGCTGAGCCCGTCACCATCTCTTGTTTGCGCTTACTGCTTCTGTAATGGCTTGAGCTAAATAACGTCAGATACAAAAAAGTACGCCCAATTTTTTTGTTGTAAAATCTTACTAAAATCAATCAAAAAAAATTATAAAAAATATTAAACAAACTGTAAATCAATGGGTCTAATTGTGCTTGCATAAAATAGACGTTTTATAATCCAGCAGGTGTCTGCATCAAAATAATGGGTACCACATAAAATTTCACAAATACTGTTTTGTACACTACACATAATTTATTTTCCTAAATGTAAATTATATGATAATATCCCTCAGTGATACATTAAAATGTCATTTAGATGTTGTCATAACTGTGTCATCAAATAGTAATCAGGTTTTAAAAAAAATCGAAACGGATTTTAAATCTTAGTATATATCTCTCTTCAATTTTTTGTGACTGCAGAATTTATATTTTAGAGAAATATTTTTACTTTCTGCTTTATTGAAATTTTGTAATGTCGTTAAAACGGGCATAACAATGGGGGAAAAATAATTTAAAACTGTTTTAAGCTAAATTTATTTCATTTATATGCATTATCTATTTAAGATTTATGAATATTTTATTTACGATTACTGTATTTGTGAGAGTTTTTTTACAAGACAATAATAGTTTTCGACATCAGGTTTAAATTTCATTATACGAAAGGCCTTAATTTCACCATAAAATGATTTTATTAAACTAACAGTTTCTAGCAACAATCTGCTTCAGATTTTTATGCATTCATATAAAATGAATGACAGTCCTATAAATGTATAAATGTATATATTTGTCATTTCTTAAGGAATATTCAAAATTCTTTGAAATATTGTTTCTATACTGTTTTAGTTACAATCATCCTACTTTACAAAATGGAAGGAAAAAATGTATATGAGGTGTAATCATTAATTTTATTGACATAATTATAAAAAAAACTCTTAGCTTAGTTTGCACTTGTTGCAAAGTATATAGAATAAGATTTATATGATAAATTAATCTAGTTCTGTTTTCACTTTACTTAAAAAAAGTACTCGAATAAAAAACTTATAAAAAGTTAAGCAACGAAGCCGCTAACTACATGCAAACACCGGGAAAATGAAGTGATATGTATGATAAAAGCATCCTGTTCGTGAAAGAAAACCATTGTACCATTGTTTTATTTTTAAGGAAAATATATTACTTATCCTTTTCTGTAAGCTATTCCCGTAAATAAAAATTAAACACTACCAACTTTTCTATCAACCGATTAGGTTTGTCAAGTTTTAGTTGAAGAAGTACGATAAAAAAAAAATATTCATTACTACATTTACATGTTTCGATTCCATCGACGCTGCTTCGAAACAAATAAAGTTATTTGATATTTGCACGATCTGTAATGAAATAATTTCAATTCAATTTTTCCCATACTCTCTCAGATTACCGAATTTACTTTATTTTTATTTGGATGCTTTATTCCATATTCGTAACCATGAAGCAATTCAACCAGGATTTTTGTTGCCCCTCGGCATTGCTCCAACACGCGACGAAATGCTTCGTTTGGTGAGTAAACGAACAACCATACTCGCCAAATCGCGAGCGCTCAATTTCCGCTCGTTGAGTGTGTGCCAGTATAGTCTCGATAGTTATCAGCGTTAGTGAACGGTTGATTTCGATTATTATGTTAAATCATACCGTGCCATTTTCATTATTTTATTTACAGCGATATTGAGTGAACATCATTTCAATTTAGCAACAATTGCGATAGACATTTCTCTATTATCAGTTAATCAGCATCTACACTGTTAAAAATTTGAAACTTTTGATGCATCGTCATTCCACCGCTGTTATAGAAAACAATTACTTCACTGTATTATGCAGCATTCTCATTGGCCAAAATAGAGATATAAAAGCGGTGGAGTGACGATACAGCAAAATTTTCAAAATTTTAATAGTGTACACACCGGGGCGATGGTCATGTCGCGCCACCAAAAACACAAATGACGAAATTACTTGCATGAAGCTGGAATGCGGCGTCAAAATTGGCCATTCACTATATAATTTATTAGTTGTATATGCAAAGTATCATTTGCTGAATTTTTTCGATCTTATTAGAGTTGAAATCTCATCGCAATTTTAAATATGTATTTTCACGTCTGTAAATCGAAGATCACTGTTTTGCATTTTTATTTAAACTCCTAAAATAAGAAGTTCAGAAACATTTACGTATGTTGGCGATGCTTAGAATATACTTATTGTTAATAATTTCTGTAGCAGATGGTCGAATTTATATTGCATAAGCAATTACAAAAATTAGGTTATTTTAGAAAATATTTAAAAAAGATAACATTAGCGGATTATAGATATAGGTTTTTCAGAGTTTCACACTGAATCTGTTTTACTAACGTTTCTTTTAATTTGGCTACTTTTTTTTAATTTCTTATTCACCAAATTGCTAGTGAATTGCAAGAGAGAATTTTGAATTCAACCCATAATTTTGGGAAGTTAAATGTTGCTCAATCGATACTAATTTTTTACGTGCTACAGTAGCTCTTTAATAAACGGTATTTCATTTGCTTCTAAATAATTTTCAAAATGAATTGGGTCAATTTTAGTGCAACTGATATTCTTAGATTTCGAAGAGGGTTTGGCTGTGAAGTACACTGCAAAAAATTTTACCCTTTTGCTGCATCGTCACTCCACCGCTTTTATAGAAAATGATTATTTAAGCCTATCAAAGCGGGGGAGTGACGATGCAGCAAAAGGGTCAAATTTTTTACAGTGTAGATATTGAATAGTTTAAAGCTGTAATTTTATTTATCAAAGAAGCTGGAAAAATATTGAAGAGTATAAAGTTTGTATTTTTGTTAATCGTATTTGTTTTTAGATTTCTCATTATTGGCAATATCCAGGATTAATTTATTAATTTGTTTTACCTTAAAATTATTATTAAAAGTGATTTTATGTATGTTATTCAATTAATTATTCAAACTATTTTCGGTAAATACTAAAAAGATCCATCTCATGAAAAATCTATAGAAATTTTATGCGTAAATGAATAAGTTTGCTAATGCATACCTGGATGAGAATGTTAATGCGTAAATGTTTTGTACGTTATATACTATAGTAGATTGGTTTACCATGCGTTTTCTGTATTTATATAAATATTACTTTTGACAATGTGTTCGCTGGAGTCGAAACATGTAAACAGTATATTGAAAACTTTTTTATTGTTTTTGTACTTCTTATTTAAAACCCTTTATCAATTACTGCAGTATTTTATCTCTGGGTGTTGTGATTTGTTGTATATTTAAGAAATGCATTACCTCCTTTTGTTGTATCAGTGATAAAGAAATGCTATATAGAGCATCAGTTAAAGCTTCAAAGTTCCGGATTTCACAATTAAAAAACCATATTTTAAATGCTTAAAAAATAATCATAATATTTTTATGCCTGTTCAATTTCTTTTTAAAATAACCCAACGAACAAGAAGTAATCGCTTTATGTAAAATACGCCAATTAATTGTATTAAAAATGAAATAAATAAATATGTCAAATAATCTTAAAATTAAAATTAGATTAAAATCTTGTAACAATGGTGTACTTTTTGACAGTCAAATTTTTCTTTACTTATCCGTATTCCCTGAGCTGAACACCTGAAAATGCATATTTTGTGTCAAATAGGACATAATTCTTGCAAGAAAATGCAAACTTCATAAGCACTAATTTATTTATTTCTAGGGGTTTTTTCCCTTTTCAATTTTTACTCATAAATATACTTTTCAGTTAAAAATATATCGATTAGAAATATTTTTATTTGGGTTTTATCACGTGTGACATAGCATGGAAAATTATGAATTAATTCTCTATTAAGATAGTAAAATTTTTTGAATCCCACAAAATTCGAAAAAGAACTCGCAAGAATAAGTAAATAGAAAAAGACTACATTACACACCACGATCTAGTCAAATACACTATATTGCCATTGATTATGGGACACTTGCGATTTTAGACATTTTACTAAATATCTAGAAAAATACATGAGGAATCATCTCGAAACTCTTAGTGTATAAATATAATAGTATACGTCATACATCTCCGTGAAGATTTTTTACCGAAACTCCATAGGGGACCATCAACAAATTAAAAAACAATGAATATCTTTTGAATAACCCTGTCAAAACTAATGTAGCAAAAGGGCTCAAACTCTAGATTATGATTGAATGCCTTATTGTAATACACTGTGTTCATTTTTATGCAAATAGCATGCATACTCGCAGAGTAATTAAGGTTTTTATAAAAATGGTCCCAAATTTTTCCAAGTTTTTTCCTTATAATTTTCAGAGTTCTTAATATAAAATGATATTTTTTTCAGAAAATATGACAAACAACATTGCACACAGTACCCTGTAATCAGAATAAAAAAATAATGAAAATTGTATACAAAATGAGTTGGTTTACTAAATAATTTTTTACTGCGCATGCGTCAACGATATCAAAATTTCATTTGCATATTATGTTAGCTAAATGTATAGAGCAACTTTTGTGAAAGTCACAAAATCATAACTTGAAAATTCTGAAAATAATCGTCAATTGAATAAGTTGAAAATCCGTTATTCTCAAAATGAAGCAAAAACAAGAGGGGTTGTATTCATATATTCATTGATTAGTGTCAATATAGAATACACAATACGGGATGTTACGACTACTTTTGGATAAAATCCCTAATTTTTTTGCTTCATTTTGGAAACAACGGATTTTGTCCTTTTTCTATAGACGATTACTTTCAGAATTTTCAAGCTATAATTTTGAGACTTTTACAAAAGTTGCTCTATACATTTAGCTAACATAATATGCAAATGAAATTTTGATATCTTTGACGCATGCGCAGTAAAAAATTATTTAGTAAACCTACTCATTTTTCATACAATTTTTATTATTTTTTAATTCTGATTACAGGGTACTGTGTGCAATGTTGTTTGTCATATTTTCTGAAAAAAATATTATTTTATATTAAGAACGCTGAAAATTATAAGGGAAAAACTTAGAAAAAATTGGGGCCATTTTTATAAAAACCTTAATTACTCTGCGAGTATGCATGATATTTGCATAAAAATGAACACAGTGTATTACAATAAGGCATTCAATCATAATCTAGAGTTTGAGCGCTTTTGCTACATTAGTTTTGACAGGGTTATTCAAAAGATATTCATTCTTTTTTAATTTGTTGACGGTCCCCTATGGAGTTTCGGTAAAAAATCTTCACGGAGATGTATGACGTATACTATTATATTTATACACTAAGAGTTTCGAGATGATTCCTCATGTATTTTTCTAGATATTTAGTAAAATGTCTAAAATCGCAAGTGTCCCATAATCAATGGCAATATAGTGTATATGCATGCAAAAATTATTTAAATTCCTCTGTGTAGTTTTTGATCCTATAAAACTTATGTTATAGAACTATCTTGACCTGTTTAAGCACTGAATTGTTCTTAAAATAAACGCTGAGTTTAAGAACTGCTCACTTCCGCACATTTATCATATAATTCTCTATAAAACTTTAAAATTGGATGTTTTTCAGTGCCGTAGTTTTTGTAGTACAGGTCGAGAAAGTGGTTGTAACTTTTTAATTTTTAATTTAATCGTTTTTCATGAAATAATTAAAAGTGGAAAATTATTGATATTATTATTATTACTATCATTTTGTTATAGTAATAATATGAGTGAACAAAGTTACTTATATCAGTTGCATGGTTTGTTTCTTAATGCTAATTACTAAATACCGTAGCTATATTTCTGATACCAAAACTAACAACGATGAATTTCCCATATCCTAAATCTCTTAAGTTTTTTCTTTCGAAAACAATAGTTTCGCGAAACCCATCATTACGACGATTATGATTACTAACTTCCTTAGATCGATTCTAATACCCATTTTAACCGGCAGTACTCAAGCTTTCACGCAGTGTTTTGTTGCAAATGACTGAAATAGATTGCTCTTTCTTCCATATTACCACTTTTATGACGACGTGAGTGGAAACGAAATAGCGGCAAATGTGTAATTTAGCTGAATTAAATCGTCGACGCAACTGAAATTATTATAACTTTAATCTGTGTGGAACCATTATTTGTTACCTGATATGTAAATAATATAACATGAAATACATTGATTGCGCTGACTTTGATTATTATTTTACAGTTAAATATTAAGTATCTTGTTCATGTGACTAAAAATATATTAAAGATTTAGTTTATAAAAGGGTGATCATACATTTACAGTATTACTTTCCTACTTTAAGTATCTTCTTTTTTTTTCATGTATTTATGAAATTAAAAATAAAACTTATGATATTACATTTTAAATTTACATTTCAAATTAATTATATGTTGCATTTTACAAATATGATTATATATGTTTTTACATATATATTAAATTTTACATTTTAAATTACTTTAATTTTTTCTAATTTAAATTAGGTCAAGGTTTATTAATTTAAATTTGGACTAATTGGAACCCTCCAAAACTTGATGGCAACAATATGGAAGAACCAAAGAAAAAAAGAAATTTTTAAAGATTAGTGCATTAATGTGAAATAATGACAAACATGTACAATATATTAAAAAAAAAATTCATACGTGAAAAATCAAATTCATGAAATAATAAAAAGAAATTACTGCCACTGTTGCACTCAGTTCCATGTATACCCAGGAGGTCGAGTGCCATACTCACTGAATCTTTTAATTTTCAGCAATAATGCTTGCGTAAAATTGACAGTTTTTCAAAAAAACTTCCTGCTACGAACGACAGCTTGTGTAAAATAAAAAACTTTTGTGTACGAAAAAATTGGGTCAAAAGCTTTCTGCAAATTAATTTTCAAGAAAATTACGTGTTATGTTACATGTTATATGGTCCTTAGTTGAAATTTGCGTGCTCCTTGGATCGCGAGAAAACGACAAATTTTGTTCAAGTATCATAAAAAACATGAATTTTGTCAAAAGATCAAGAAAAAACACAAAATTTGTCTAGGTACCATTAAAAACACAAATTTTGGCAAATAATCACAAAAAATAGCAAATTTTGTTGAAATACCCCTCCGCCTCCATAAAAAAAAAACCTGGAAATTTTGTAAATAGATGGGGGAAAAACAGCAAATTTCCTCAACAGATCGCAAAAAAACAAATTTCTTCAAAATATCGCTAAAAAAATGTAAAATTTGTCAAAAACCCTGAAAAAAAATTGTCGCAGTATCCCAAATAAAACAAATTTCGTCAAAATATTGCAAACAATCAAAATGTTGTCAAAATGTCTTGAAAAACGGCTACTTTCATGAAAAAAAAAAAAAAAAAAAAAAGCAAATTTCGACCAAAAAATGCCTAAGAAAATTGCAAATTGGCAAACAGATCATGAAAAAAAAACTAAAATATTGTGAGAAAACAACATATTTTGTCAAATGATTGCGAGTAAATGACAAATTTTGTCAAAGAATGGAAAAAAGACACATTTCGTCAAATAATCACAAAAAAGGCAAATTTCGCAAAAAAAACCACGACAAATTTTGCAGAAAGATCACGAAAAAAGGATAAATTCAACAAAATGGCAAATTGCATCAAAATGCCTCCCCCCCCCCAAAAAAAAACCACCCGGAAATTTTGTAAATTGATGGAAAAAAACCCCAGCAAATTTCGTCAACAAATCGAAAAAAACAGCGAATTTCTCCAAAAATCGCAAAAAAAATTGTAAAATTTGTTGAAAGACTGAAAAAAAATTGTCTAGGTATTTTAAATAAAACAAATTTCGTCAAAGTATTGCAAAAAATCAAAATTTTTTTCAAAACATCTTGAATAGCGGTTGTATTTAATGTTCATTTTTTATGTCTCAAGTATTTATATGTTTCTACATTTTTACCACCAAATAGCGTGTGAATTCTGCGTTCACGAGGCATCGGTTATTTCGAAGTTTTTCTGTATTTTAGGGCTACTAGATTGTACACAGATCTGAAACGGCAAAGCGTCTGAATTACTTAGAGACTTCTTGTCATACGGCATGTCTAAATGCGTTTGATTCGCAAAAATTTCGTTAAAGATTATTTGTATCATTGATAGTATTAAAGCAATATACAGTTATAATTATAGAAAAATGATTTTGAGCAAACGGTGAACGATTACTGATTACGTATAAAGTAGCGTACAAGTTTTTGTCACACTTTAAAATTTTTCTAGTGGCTTCACATCTTAAAACCATTATTAATCTTAATGTTTAAATATTCACAAGAAATGCAGTATAATAATTTACAGCTTTAAAAACAACCATTGTGATTTATTTTCTCTCTCTTTTGTTGTTGTTGTTTGTTTATCTTATGGGCTTGTCTAGAGAGCAAAGAATTCCCCCAAAACTACCTAAAATTGGAAAATGCCACATCACATGACAATTTTGCCATCGAAAGCTATAGTCATTCGCATAAAAATATCTCGTGTATTTTCGGTCAGATGCTATGAAAAATCAATTAATGTTTGCCACATTTAATTTTTCCACTTTTTAACAACTTGAAAATCTGAATCTGTAAGCTACTTTTCAATTTTCTTCTTTTATTTTCTGCATATAACGGAAATCTCTAAAGTTGTTATAATTTGACACGTTTGATTTGTTGCAATATTGTTGGTTTAATTATATACTACGAAACATTTTCATGCTAAGCTATTAACTGCAAATATAACAGTTCCATTTGTTTAATATTTAAGTTTTTTAAAACAAGAAATATGTAAGTAGCATTTACCGGTTTATACCGCATCTTTCTGTAAAGGGGTGTTATTAGCGTATATGTCGGTTCCTCCAATTTATATTCGAATCCAGGAAGTGAATCATTAGGCTGTCAGTCTTTTGACCCCCCCTGCAATTACCTCACTTAGTCTTGTATACGTCACCCTTTCTTCAGACTTGCTGATACATTTCGGGAAAAGTGGTTCATAGCTCAAACTCTTATTGTTGTTGCTCAGTTGGTACTGAGCCAGATATCATGGATTTTAACGCACAATTCGCGGTGGTTTGTCGGAGGAAATGACAACATGTAAGTATTATGTTTTGGATTTTAACGATTTTATGTGGTCTTTCTGTGTAATCTAAATTGGTTTTGATTGTAAAAAGAAACATAACACGGATAATGAAATATAACTTAAACAAATTTTTAAAATCTTGTTTTTGATATAAATGCCATAATTTTGTGTTTTTATTAATTGTATTATTAAATCAGTGGAATATTTTTTAAATATATACATCTTAGTTGCAAAAAACTATATTGGGACACAATATTGCATTTTCAGGACTCGCAGAGTTTCTAACATTTCGAAAATGAAAATTTTCAAAAAACATGTAGATTCTTTTAAATCCTGCAGTGGCAACTTACCACAAAGATTATCGTTTTGAAACAGTGGGGAAATTTTTTAGGAATAATGCAAACCCAACATTTAAAAAAAAACGTTCACATGAAAACATTATTGTTTACATATTAATTTTGCAATTTAAACATTTGTAATGACATTCCGATATTACAAAAATATTGATCTCACATTGAATAATTTGAATAACACACCAATATTATGGAAATATTGCTTTTACATTTAAAATATTGCCTATAAAATGGCAAAATATTTCATGCTAATACTAAAAAATTGAAAACATACCAATGTTAGGAAAACAAACAATTGATGCCAGTGTTGGTCAAGTTTAATATAAACAACAGTGTCTCAATAATTTTTGCTACTTGGGAAATTATCTTGTAACTTGTGTCATATTCTTCACAGATGTATCTTTCGTGTGAGATACTTGAGAATTCACCAGTGCAGCTTTTTTTAATTTGACACTAGTCTTCAAAATTAAACTACAGTTAAATGATTAGCAATATATAATGAGCTTATGAATTAAATATAATGCCTTTCTTGTCACTTATGAGAACAGCATAATGAATCTATATCACGCATGTCCAACATAATGCGAACAAAAAATTATTTACTAAAATTATAAAAAACAACAATTTATAGCATAGCGCAATTTATAAGCATTATTGAACAGTGCTGAATCTAGAAATTAAATAAAATTTGTAATGTTGTGAAGCATGATTGAATAATAACCAAGTTTATCTTTTTAAATATTTATCTAAATTAACAATTGCGCATAATTTTTCCATACAACACCGCCATCCGCCGTAGTCTAAAACCCCTCAGCCATATTTTGGTATTTTTTTATTTATATATATTCATTTTAGATTTATTTTTATTTATTTTTTTAATTTTCTTCGGTTTATATTATGTAAGTAGAATAAAAGTATGTTATGTTTTAATTGTGTCTAACATCTACTAGCCCAACCTGCATTTAGTGAGATTACTGATGTACATACAAATAAATAATAAATATACATATATATACCATTATAAGATAACATAATTTCAATAAACACAAATGAGAAAATGCAAAGAAAAAATTAAGAATGAAACCGCTCATTTGTTTTGAAAATATCCCAAAATAAAGTAACGTAATATGCGAGATAAAAAATAGAAAATAAATGTAAATATATTAACGAACGGGACATAGTTGTATTTTTTCTCTTTTTAATAAGTCCTAATCATTATCAGTTGTAGACACATGTATAAATTTAAATAATAAACATCCTAGAAAAATAAAATTAGTTTAAATTAAACGAAAATAAGGAATCAAGAATCTAAGAAGGAAAGAATAATATACATAAATGCTCCATACAATGCATTAAAGTGTCTCATTGAATTTTTTAACCCTTTATCTACCGACTGTACTTATAAGTACCATCAAAATAACTTATTATAAAATTCTGTTAATATGTCAGTTAGTTGTAATACTGTTTAGAATGAGTTATAGATACATTACTTTATCTTATTCCAAAAGCATTATTGGTTGTAAAAAACAAAAATATTTTTAAAAGAGTGATTTCTTTTGCCTTTGCATCTTTTCAGCTTTCTTAGTGCTGAGGGAGGAGGATTTGGATTTTTCAATGCAGAAATATTTCTATATTTTATATTATAGGAACATCATACTTGTACATTTTATAATTCTACAAAAAACTAAGAAAATAATAAAAAAGAAAAAATTAGAGTGGGATATAAAAATTGCACAAAATCTCTGTAAATTCAAATTTAATTAATCCTTCTAAATCCTGTAATCCTTCTAAAATCCTTCAAATATTTATTAAATGATTATGTAAATTTTTTAATTTATTTTAGACAATTTACATAAAATGCTTTACAGCGTAAAATTTTCATGAATTCGTAATTCGGTAGATAAAGGGTTAAAATTACGAGTGCAAAATAATGACAGAAGTGTAGAAATATTTTTTAATTAATAATTCTTGACGTAATTTGCTTCTGATTTCTTTTCGCGTGTTTAATTTTTTTTGTTAAATGATATCAATAACAAAAGAAACATTTTTGTAATTTTCATCAAAATGACTAGATTTGATCAATTACGTTATTTTCAATAATGCTGATATTTTGGCAAACACTTTTTAAAAGGAGTTTTTTTTTTTAAATTATTATTAATTTTATTACCTCATTGTATACTTTTCTAAATGCTGAATGTACATTCATAAAAAATAATTCTTGAAATTCATTCGTTTTATATTAATTTTTTTCATCGGTCATAATTATCTGTTTTAATAAATAATTAGAATGTTTCATGTCAATTTAATTTTAGATTTTTTATTTATTTTACGTTTATAGTTTGTGAAAAAAAGTTATGAAATATGAGTTTATAAAAAACAGTTACTAAATGTAGTTTAGGAAAAATTGATCCAAATTGATCTGAAATATAGTCTGCTTTAAAAATAATGCCATTTAAACCACTATTAAAATAACAATAATAATAATTTTAATAATAATGATAATAATAATTACTATTATAAATAAATAAACAAAATACGAATTTTAAAATACTATATGCCTATTTTCATTTTCTCCCAGTCAGTTTTTCTTTCTTTTTTAATATATTATATAAATATTTAAAGTAAAGGAGTCAAAAATCTAAAAAAGTGCATTAACTTTTAATTATTTTCAAAAACATTGTTTATTACATGAGTCAATAAAAATGCCGTTCTTGTCTTCTTTCCAAAAGCAGACATAAAAACATTCTCTTTCTGTTTTAAAGCATAAATTAACAAAACTTTTTAATACTTTTTTCTTTCAAGATGTAAACAAATGCAAATTTAAAAGAATGCTCAATCTTAAATTTTTAATGCATCGAATGCTTCTCCAAAAATAAAAGCAATATAATGAATAAAATTACTTATTTAAAAGAGTGGGAAAAAAACTGAATTGAAACAGATAAAAATGTTACAAATCATACAAATCTGTTGCTGAATACATTAAATGAAACATTTAGAATTAATATTTAAAAAAAGATATAATTTAAAGACAAATTTAAAATTATTTAAAAAATGTGAATTGCTTTAAGGCTTATTTTCTTTTTTTAAACAATAAATAACCTGCAAAATAATACTAATAATGCAATCAAAATAATTTTTACACTACATTTTGCTATTGAATTCCTTTAATTAAATACAGTTATCTGTGAAATTAATTTCGAATTATTAAGAAAAAATATCTTAAATAATTGGGCTGAAATCGTCTGCTAATCGAAACTAATGCGATAAAATAAAATGATTAAAATTGGATTTACTTTCGGTTATATTTCATTCGAAGTAATTTTTTTTGTTTTTTACTTCACAGAAGAATTTTTGCAATGTTTAATTAAAGTTTAGTGATTTTATTTGTGTATTTATTTTACGAAAGGATCTTACCGATTTTATTTTTCTTTCTTATTGGCTGGGAGGCGGCAGCACATTAAATCACCTCTTCAAGAAAATCTAGGATAGTTAAATCTAGATTCGCATATTAAAACGCAACTGGTCTGCCAAGTCTTATCTTGACGGAAACATCTAAACACCTAATTTTAGCAGTTGATTCACAGGTTTACCATTGCGTTTACCTGCTCCCAATCTTCCATGATTTCATACTTTTGATTGCAGTAAAGCACAATGGTAAATCTACGAGCCAACCGTTAAAATCAAGTTTTTTGGTGTTTTCCTCTAGGATATGACTTGGCAGAACAATTGTGTTTTAATATGCTAATCGAGATTTAACTAATCCTACATTTTTATCGGTGAACTTGATGAGGAGATTGTCTGTGCTGCCTGCTCCCCATCTATAATATCAAATAACAATTTATACTTCATAGCACTCTGAAAACATCGTAAAATACCTGTTTTGAATTGTAACTTAATTTGTACCAATTTTGTTTTTATAGCAGTTAGAATTAAAATGAAACGTAAAAATACCTGAAATCTTGAGTGTCAATCTATACCAAATAGGGATGACCCAATAAAACTATAGTATATTGTTCGTAAGCATAAAGGATATATTGTGATTGCAAGTGCAGACTTTCTGGGAGATTTTCGGTATAGTATTTGGTGATAACTAATTTAGTAATAAATAAACATAGTAATATCTTTGATAACTTGGTTATATGAATCAGATACATGAATTTTTGCTGTTGCCGTTACACGAAAAGTTCTAAGAATCCCAGTTTCCTAGAAAAAGTTTAGTAACCTTACAGATTTTTCTTTACTGTGTATTTGCACGTATTGTAATAAATGTATAATGAATTAACTATTCACGTTATTTATTTTTTCTTTTATTAAGGTGAATATGACGCTTAAACTTGAGATAGAGAGTTTTCATATATATTTTATTGACATCATATTTATTTTGTCTATGCAGGAATCAATATTATTATTATTATTATCAAGGGATTATACACGCACAGACAAGGTATAGCAACAATTCTTGTCGCACAGTTTAGATATTAGCTATTCTTGTCGCGCAGTTTAGATATAGTATATATTAGTATTATTATCACATTTTTGTCTTGAAGCATAGATAAAGCGGCTTTATAGTGAAGATATAGCAATCCTTGCCGCCCTATGAAGATACAACGGCTCTTGAAGAACAGTGAAGATGTAGCGACTATTGTCGCATATCACTAGTGAATGATATTTGTTGCCAAAATGTTAAACGATATTTTCTCAAAATAGTTAACCTCTGAAACATCTCAACAACGAATTAATCGATTTCCTTTTCTTTTATTTAAAATTATTATTATTATTATTTTAATGAAACCTTTTAGATTTTCGTAGTCTTTACCGAAACATTGAAAGAAAAAAAGTATTTCGTAGGTTTTTAGAGTTCTTACTTAAAAAGTAAAAATGGAACCATTATAAGATTTCTCATGTGTCTCTCTGCCCGTCTGTCACAATCCTTTTACTAGTAAACTATAGAATGTAGAAAATTCAAACTGGACAAAGTAATAAAGGATATTGGCTCATGTGCTGGCCTTCAGCAAAAGAGATGAGAAGTACTGGAGTTACCTATCGTCGCAGAAGTGTAAAAAAAAATTGTTGATAATGATTTTCAAAAAAAAAAAAAAAAAAAATGACTAATTAGCTAAGATATTTCTGACGACACTGGCGGTTTGGACATACATAAAGATACGAGCGGCGTACTCTTATGTACTGTCGAAAGCTTAACATCTTTTAATTATACACATTAAAAAAAAAAAAAAAAAATCTGTAATCCTACAGATGTAAAGTTGCCAAAATTTGTATGCTTATTAACATTTTATCTATGCACTGTACAGGAAAAGATGTACAACTACAAAACTAATTTTTGTAAAGATATAGGAATCTGTAACTTTACAAATGAAAACTACTAAAATTACAGTTATCTTACTAAAGTTTTATCTGTAACCTGAATTTAGGAATTCAAGTTTCCTAAAAAACTCTTAGTAAACTTACAAAATTTTTGATTTTCAGTGTAAATCAGTAACTGTTACATGAATTTTTGCCGTTGCCGTTTCATAAAAAGTTCTAGGATTCTCAATTTCCTAGAAAACTTTTAGTAACTTTCTAGATTTTTTACAATGTACTTGTGTAATGCCATGTCCAGTTACTAATTCATATATTTATTGTACGGAATCTTCTGTACGTGAGTAATACTCGCAACTGACGTTTTATTTCTAAACCAAACAAAATCGGTTTTCTTTGTTGAAAACTAATGGGAACGTTCACAGTTATTCTTGTGACCATTCAAGAAAATTTACATACATAATTCCAATTATTTTATTTTAAAATACAATTACGATAAAAATTGGTATAACCAATTTAAATACCATTGTTGTCTACTCTCGTAAAATACTTCTATTTTGTAATAAAATCTATGTTGCTTGTCTATATAATAAATCAAAATTTTGTTACAAATTATTTATATGATACGTGAGTGGAATACAATGGTATTTGACTGGTTATACCAATTTTTATTTTAATTGCGTTCTTTAATAAAATAATTGGAATTATTTATAAAAATTTGCTCGAATTGACACAAAATTTCTGATTGTATAGTCCCTATTATGTTTGGTAAATCATTAGTTTGTTTTAGAAAAAAAGAAAAAAAGGACACAGAACCATCGATCAATACTATATATTTTTATATTGGTTTCTAGCGGAATCAATCGGAAAAATCAAGTGTATTTCGGAATGCTATACATCACGTAACGTGAGAAAAACCCTTCCAAAGGGCAACGTTTTCTACATAAATTAATAAAGATAAGTTTTAATTGTATGATTTTTTTTTTTTTTTTTTTTAAGAGAAAGCCTACAGATTTCTATCTTGTTCCTAGATGTAAGATAAAAAAATCATAAATATTTTATGGTTGAAGTCGGAGAATTCCTATGCCTCCTTAAGTAAAATTGTTGGTTTATAAAATACTTACATAACTAAATTGACCTTAGTAATTTGTTTCAGTGTTAAATTGCACAATCACACCTATATTTTAACTGAAAATGTCGATTTAATCCAAGGAAAAAAATAAGAATATTTTTATTACTATAATTCAACGTTTGTAGTGAAACTGCGTGCGATTTACACACTGGAGTTACAGAAACTATCATGGAGGTCTTGCAGAGCCTTGGATTAATTTAACAATCACAATAACTTGGATCAGGTCAAATAAACATGATTTGAGTTATAATTTTATTTAATAAAATGTTGCTTCGTTTTGTTTTCCATGTAGTCTTTATTTCATTTCATTTTCTAAATAAAATTTCTCGTTTTGAAAATGTTAGTTTTGGACAAACGATCTTTGCGATTGTTTTCGTGATAAGACATAGAGAAAATTTGTTAATCATCGGTCAATTTTAAGAACGTTGCTGTAAAAGGATACCATTAGAATGATACTTATACTAGGAAATTCTGAAAACCTTATGCAATGTTACCCATCAACGAAAAATAACCTGTTAACATTTTCTCAAGCTCCTCAAGTTATGGCCGGCATGCTTGCCCCTGCTGATTGGGCATTTTTTTAATATCACCAAAAAGTCACTGAAGAAAAATCACCACCTCTGTGATTTTGTAGTAAGTCATTACGAAATATATTTCAAATAACATCTGAAAAATATTCCAAGTTAGAACTTTCCTAGCTAGTAATATTATTAGAATTGAGTTCATTGTAAAGCCTACTAAAACTCCATAATTAGAAATGGAAATGTGGAAGATTCAAATGACATTTAAGAGCCTGCATCAGTCAAACCGAAACTGAAAATCCTATCACAAACCTATGCGTGTTGCCACCAGGAAGGCGTATCCCGAACCCAAAGATTGACACTTTAAAAGACCAATGATATTTTCCAAGCTTGTAATTAATAAGAAAATGGTCATCTCACGCCACCCTTTACCTCCAGGCGATAAAAAGGGGATAAGATACCCCAGGAAGAAAAAAGTCATTAGCAAATGCTAAAAACTCTCGCACCTTTTCAATACTGATAGCCCGAGGGATATGTGCATTTGGATAGTTTCTTCGAGATAATTTCTTACCAAAACACTCGGATCCGTTTTAAAACAAGTCGACATTGACCTTTTTTGTTAGATAGTTTCAAGTGAAATTGAATCATTTATATGTAATTTTAAAAGACAACATACAGATCGTGATTATTATGTCAGAGATTGCACATTAAACATTTTCCAAAGAATCTCCTCTACATTTTAATATTTTTAAATGATTTTTTTTATCATTGAATAGCTGAGATCATTGAACTGTACAAAGACCGTTTTATATTTTTTCGATTTTGTTACGAGTATTTTATAGTGGCTTACATCAATAAAGCGAAATCCCAAGATAGAAATTTTTAAGATATCTCGTTTGTATTTTAATATTTTAAAATGATTTTTTTAGCATTGAACAGCTGAGATTTTTCGGTATAAAGACCGTTTTGTACTTTTTTGATTTTGTTTACAGGTGTTTTAAAGAGGCTACTTCAGTCAAGTGAAATCCAATGGAAGAAATTTATAAAAATATCTCTTCTACATTTTTATATTTTTAAATTATTTTTTGGCATTCGATATCTCAGCTATTTCGGTACAAAGACCATTTTGTACTTTTTCGACCTTCTTTAGGGGAATTTTAAAAAGCTACTTCAGTCAAATGAAATCCAATGGAAGAAATTTATAAAAATATCTCTTCTACATTTCAATATTTTTAAATGAATTTTTGTCATTGAATAGCTGAGATCTTTCGGTACAAAGATCGTTTTGTACTTTTTCGACTTTGTTTAGGGAAATTTTAAAAAATCTACTTCAGTCAAGTGAAATCCAGTGGTAGAATTTTATAAAAATATCTCTCCTGCATTTTAATATTTTTAAATTATTTTTTAGCATTCGATATCTCAGATCTATCGGTACAAAGACCGTTTACAGAACTTTTTCGACTTTGTTTAGGGGAATTTTAAAAAATCTACTTCAGTCAAGTGAAATCCAGTGGTAGGAATTTATAAAAATATCTCTTCTACATTTTAATATTTTTAAATTATTTTTTGGCATTCGATATCTCAGATCTTTCGGTACAAAGACCGTTTTGTACTTTTTCGACTTTGTTTAGGGGAACTTTAAAAAAGCTATTTCAGTCAAGTGAAATCCAATGGTAGAAATTTATAAAAATATCTCTTCTACATTTTAATATTTTTAAATGATTTTTTTGTCATGTTATAGCTCAGATCTTTCGGTACAAGGACCGTTTTGTACTTTTTCGACTTTGTTTAGGGGAATTTTAAAAAATCTACTTCAGTCAAGTGAAATCCAGTGGTAGGAATTTATAAAAATATCTCTTCTACATTTTAATGTTTGTAAATCATTATTTGGCATTCGATATCGCAGATCTTTTGGTACAAAGACCGTTTTGTACTTTTTTGATTTTGTTTACAGTTGTTTTAAAGAGGTTACTTCAGTCAAATGAAATCCAATGGTAGAATTTATAAAAATATCTCTTCTACATTTTAATATTTTTAAATGTTTTTTTTTTGTCATTGAATAGCTGAGATCTTTCGGTAAAAAGACCTTTTTGTTTACAGCTGTTTTAAAGAAGCTACTTCAGTCAACCGAAATCCTATAGTAAAATTTTATAAGTATGTCTTTTCGACATTTAAAGATTTTTAAATGATTTTTTGTCATGGGATTGCTGAGATCTTTAGGTACAAATACCGTTTTGTATTTTTTTATATTTTGTTTACAGGTATTTTAAAGAGGCTACATCAGTCAAGTGAAATCCAATGGTAGAAATTTATAAAAATATATCTTCTACATTTTAATATTTTGAAATGACTTTTTTTTTTTTTTTTTTTTTTTTTTGTCATTGGATAGCTTAGATCTTTCGGTACAAATACCGTTTTGTACTTTTTTAATTTTGTTTACAGATGTTTTAAAAAAGATACTTCAGGCAAGTGAAATCGAATGGTAGGAATTTATAAAAATATCTCTTCTTCATTTTAATATTTTTAAATGAATTTTTGTCATTGGATAGCTGAGATCTTTCGGTACAAAGATCGTTTTGTACTTTTTCGACTTTGTTTAGGGAAATTTTAAAAAATCTACTTCAGTCAAGTGAAATCCAGTGGTAGAATTTTATAAAAATATCTCTTCTGCATTTTAATATTTTTAAATTATTTTTTAGCATTCGATATCTCAGATCTATCGGTACAAAGACCGTTTACAGAACTTTTTCGACTTTGTTTAGGGGAATTTTAAAAAATCTACTTCAGTCAAGTGAAATCCAGTGGTAGGAATTTATAAAATATCTCTTCTACATTTTAATATTTTTAAATGATTTTTTTGTCATTGGATAGCTTAGATCTTTCTCTACAAAGACCGTTTTGTACTTTTTCGACTTTGTTTAGGGGAATTTTAAAAAAGCTACTTCAGTCAAGTGAAATCCAATGGTAGGAATTTATAAAAATATGTCTTCTACATTTTAATATTTTAAAATGATTTTTATGTCATGGGATGGCTGAGATCTTTCTGTACAAAGACCGTTTTTTATATTTTCGACTTTCTCTAGGGGAATTTTAAAAAAGCTACTACAGTCAAGTGAAATCCAATGCTAGAAATTTCTAAAAATATCTCTTCTATATTTTAATATTTTTAAATGATTTTTTTGTCATGTTATAGCTCAGATCTTTCGGTACAAAGACCGTTTTGTACTTTTTCGACTCTGTTTAGGGGTATTTTAAAAAAGCTACTTCAGTGAAGTGAAATCCAATGGTAGAAATTTATAAAAATATCTCTTCTACATTTTAATATTTGTAAATCATTATTTGGCATTCGATATCTCAGATCTTTTGGTACAAAGACCGTTTTGTACTTTTTTGATTTTGTTTACAGTTGTTTTAAAGAGGTTACTTCAGTCAAATGAAATCCAATGGTAGAATTTATAAAAATATCTCTTCTACATTTTAATATTTTTAAATGTTTTTTTTGTAATTGAATAGCTGAGATCTTTCGGTAAAAAGACCTTTTTGTTTACAGCTGTTTTAAAGAGGCTACTTCAGTCAACCGAAATCCTATAGTAAAATTTTATAAGTATGTCTTTTCGACATTTAAAGATTTTTAAATGATTTTTTGTCATGGGATAGCTGAGATCTTTAGGTACAAATACCGTTTTGTATTTTTTTATATTTTGTTTACAGGTATTTTAAAGAGGCTACATCAGTCAATTGAAATCCAATGGTAGAAATTTATAAAAATATATCTTCTACATTTTAATATTTTGAAATGACACTTTTTTTTTTTTTTTTTTTTTTTTTTTTTTTTTTTTGTTATTGGATAGCTTAGATCTTTCGGTACAAATACCGTTTTGTACTTTTTTTAATTTTGTTTACAGATGTTTTAAAAAAGATACTTCAGGCAAGTGAAATCGAATGGTAGGAATTTATAAAAATATCTCTTCTACATTTTAATATTTTTAAATGAATTTTTGTCATTGGATAGCTGAGATCTTTCGGTACAAAGATCGTTTTGTACTTTTTCGACTTTGTTTAGGGAAATTTTAAAAAATCTACTTCAGTCAAGTGAAATCCAGTGGTAGAATTTTATAAAAATATCTCTTCTGCATTTTAATATTTTTAAATTATTTTTTAGCATTCGATATCTCAGATCTATCGGTACAAAGACCGTTTTGTACTTTTTCGACTTTGTTTAGGGGAACTTTAAAAAAGCTATTTCAGTCAAGTGAAATCCAGTGGTAGGAATTTATAAAAATATCTCTTCTACATTTTAATATTTTTAAATGATTTTTTTGTCATGTTATAGCTCAGATCTTTCGGTACAAAGACCGTTTTGTACTTTTTCGACTCTGTTTAGGGGTATTTTAAAAAAGCTACTTCAGTGAAGTGAAATCCAATGGTAGAAATTTATAAAAATATCTCTTCTACATTTTAATATTTGTAAATCATTATTTGGCATTCGATATCTCAGATCTTTTGGTACAAAGACCGTTTTGTACTTTTTTGATTTTGTTTACAGTTGTTTTAAAGAGGTTACTTCAGTCAAATGAAATCCAGTGGTAGAATTTATAAAAATATCTCTTCTACATTTTAATATTTTTAAATGTTTTTTTGTAATTGAATAGCTGAGATCTTTCGGTAAAAAGATCTTTTTGTTTACAGCTGTTTTAAAGAGGCTACTTCAGTCAACCGAAATCCTATAGTAAAATTTTATAAGTATGTCTTTTCGACATTTAAAGATTTTTAAATGATTTTTTGTCATGGGATAGCTGAGATCTTTAGGTACAAATACCGTTTTGTATTTTTTTATATTTTGTTTACAGGTATTTTAAAGAGGCTACATCAGTCAATTGAAATCCAATGGTAGAAATTTATAAAAATATATCTTCTACATTTTAATATTTTGAAATGACTTTTTTTTTTTTTTTTTTTTTTTGTTATTGGATAGCTTAGATCTTTCGGTACAAATACCGTTTTGTACTTTTTTTAATTTTGTTTACAGATGTTTTAAAAAAGATACTTCAGGCAAGTGAAATCGAATGGTAGGAATTTATAAAAATATCTCTTCTACATTTTAATATTTTTAAATGAATTTTTGTCATTGGATAGCTGAGATCTTTCGGTACAAAGATCGTTTTGTGCTTTTTCGACTTTGTTTAGGGAAATTTAAAAAAATCTACTTCAGTCAAGTGAAATCCAGTGGTAGAATTTTATAAAAATATCTCTTCTGCATTTTAATATTTTTAAATTATTTTTTAGCATTCGATATCTCAGATCTATCGGTACAAAGACCGTTTACAGAACTTTTTCGACTTTGTTTAGGGGAATTTTAAAAAATCTACTTCAGTCAAGTGAAATCCAGTGGTAGGAATTTATAAAAATATCTCTTCTACATTTTAATATTTTTAAATTATTTTTTGGCATTCGATATCTCAGATCTTTCGGTACAAAGACCGTTTTGTACTTTTTCGACTTTGTTTAGGGGAACTTTAAAAAAGCTATTTCAGTCAAGTGAAATCCAATGGTAGAAATTTATAAAAATATCTCTTCTACATTTTAATATTTTTAAATGTTTTTTTGTAATTGAATAGCTGAGATCTTTCGGTAAAAAGACCTTTTTGTTTACAGCTGTTTTAAAGAGGCTACTTCAGTCAACCGAAATCCTATAGTAAAATTTTATAAGTATGTCTTTTCGACATTTAAAGATTTTTAAATGATTTTTTGTCATGGGATAGCTGAGATCTTTAGGTACAAATACCGTTTTGTATTTTTTTATATTTTGTTTACAGGTATTTTAAAGAGGCTACATCAGTCAAGTGAAATCCAATGGTAGAAATTTATAAAAATATATCTTCTACATTTTAATATTTTGAAATGACTTTTTTTTTTTTTTTTTTTTTTTTTTTTTCATTGGATAGCTTAGATCTTTCGGTACAAATACCGTTTTGTACTTTTTTAATTTTGTTTACAGATGTTTTAAAAAAGATACTTCAGGCAAGTGAAATCGAATGGTAGGAATTTATAAAAATATCTCCTCTACATTTTAATATTTTTAAATTATTTTTTGGCATTCAATATCTCAGATCTTTCGGTACAAAGACCGTTTTGTACTTTTTCGACTTTGTTTAAGGGAATTTTAAAAAAGCTACTTCAGTCAAGTGAAATCCAATGGTAGGAATTTATAAAAAATATCTCTTCTACATTTTAATATTTTTAAATGATTTTTTTGGCATTGGATAGCTGTGATCTTTCGGAACAAAGACTGTTTTGTACTTTTTTGAATTTGTTTACAGGTGTTTTAAAGAAGCTACTTCATTCAAGCAAAATCCTATAGTAGAATTTTATAAATATGTCTTTTTACTTTTAAAGATTTTTAAATGATTTTTTGGCATTCGATGTCTCAGATCTTTCGGTACAAAGACCGTTTTGTACTTTTTTGACTTTGTTTAGGATAATTTTAAAAAAGCTACTTCAGTCAAGTGAAATCAAATGGTAGTAATAACAAAAAAAAAAAGAATATCTTCTACATTTTAATGTTTTTAAATGTTTTTTTTGGCATTGGATATCTCAGATCTTTCGGCACAAAGACCGTTTTGTACTTTTTTGACTTTGTTTAAAGGAATTTTAAAAAAGCTACTTCAGTCAAGTGAAATCCAATGAAAGAAATTTATAAAAGTATCTCTTCTATATTTTAATATTTTTAAAGAAACAGGAAACTTGTCAAAGAAACAGGATCACAGAACTATTATTGGCGCATTTATGAACTATTCGTATTTGCCTCAACTAGTCTGTTCACAAGTGCCCCACATAGCCATTAGAGTTAAATTGACAAATCATTGACATTTCTCAATTTTAGAAGATATTTTAGTTTTCATAGCATACGTTAAAACAGTAAAATTTAAATAAATGAATGAATAAATAAAGTTATTCGCGTAGCAATTTGTTACTGAGATTTTATTTTTGAGATCGATAAACAGACTGTAATTGACTACTAAAGAAAAATAAAATGTTAAAGAGCTTCAAGAAAAATTTACCATATGTCTGCCGGGGCTGTCATTGCTAGTAATTAAAAAATAAAAAAATAAAAATAATATTAATTGTAATAATTGTAAAAAAATTGCTTCATTTTATCACCTTAATTCCAAATTAGTACCTAATAAGAAAGAGAGAGAAAAAACTTTTAATCGCGGTTTCTATGCCTGTTTATTGAATTTAATGAAATATGATAATGACTTTATTTATATATGATTTTGCTCTAATAACTAACAGAATAAAATGTAAATATATTTATAAACAGGGATGCCACTTTTCCGCCAAATGGCGGATTTCCGCTTTTTTTAGTTTTTAAGAATCCGCGATTTTCGTTAAGCGATCACAAAATAAAATAACGATTTTCGTCAAACAATCGCGAAATAAAAAGCTATTTTCGTCAAATAATCGCGATACAAAACGGCGATTTTTGCTAAATGATCGCGACATAGAACGGAGATTTTTGTCAAAAGATCGCGATATAAAACGGCGATTTTTCTGAAACGATCGCGGTATAAAACGGCGATTTATTTCAAACGACTGCAAAGTAAAACGGCTATTTTTGCCAAACGATCGCGACACAAAACGGCGATTTTTGCCAACTGATGGCGACATAAAACGGCGATTTTTGTCAAGAGATAGCGATGTAAAATGGCGATTTTTGTCTAACGATCACGAAGTAAAAAGGCTATTTTCGTCTAACAGTTGAGCGTAAAGTGGCGATTTTCGTCAGAAGATCGCGATATAAAACGGCGATTTTCATCAAACGATCGCAGTATAAAACGGCGATTTTTGTCAAACGATTACGAAGTAAAAACGGCGATTTTCGTCAAACGATCGCGTTGTAAAACGGCAATTCTTGTCAATCACAAAAAAATACCCTGCAAATTTTTGCTATTCATTTGTGGAATAATCATCTAATCGCTTGCCTGGTTACCTAAATTAATTTAAAATGATGTACTACATATAATTCCTTACTAAATCTGTTGCTGGGTTACCTTATTTCATGTAAAATATTGTGAACTAAAGAAAAAATCATTTTTATTTACTCTTATAAGTTTTCATGCACAATAAATTAACAGAATATTTCAGATTTTTTGACAAATGCACATTTAGAAAGACTTGTTAAAAGTTTATATGGGGGGGGGGGGAGAGATGGTCTCTTTAAAAAAAATAGTTTTTTATAAATTTAATTTTTTATTTAGTTTATTATAAACAATAAAGTTTACAAAATTCCCACAATACATGTCATAAATTTTACCTTAAGTGTAATTTCCTCTTTTTTGTTAATTTCTGAGTGGCATCCCTGTATAAATAACCATTTAAATACGTAATCACAATTTGAACTTTCAATATTTTTATTAATTACATCAGTAGTTACATGGTACAAAGAAAAATAAATATCTTGTTTATGAACACTTTCAATGATATATAGAATATGTTAAGCTAAACAAAGATAATACAAATTTTATTTACACAATTTGCGTCCACAAAGGCATATTTGCTACATTTTGGAAATCAGATTAGCGTATTTAATAATAATTCTGGTAATATCTATGAATTTACACTTTCTAAACATAAAAAATTTCTAAAAATTTACATTTTCTAAATATTAACAAATCTAAAGCATTATTAGACTTACGAACAGCACTTGAAATATCATTATCAAAATGTAAATATTTTAAAACATTTTAGTTTTCTTTAAAATTCTGAGAGTTTCAGTTTTCAATAGCTCTACTAAGTGTCCCCCCCCCCCTTCAAATATTACTTCACATTTATTTTCTATTATGTAAACAAACACGAAATTACAAATTTTGCTATGTGCAAAGCATTTTTCGTATTTTGTCTCCATCTGAAATCTCCTTCGAAAACAGAGTAATAAATAAAAAGAATAAATTAAAAATCATTTTTATGTAGAATGCATTACTTATAGTACAAAATAAAATAATATATATATATATATATAGGGTAGATGTGCCATTTCAGTAACTTTATTTATTTATTTTAGGTTATACAAGTTGTTAAAGATATATTATTTTCTGTCTTAAATATTTCATGATTCATTTCTGACAAAACTGCTCTGTACACAACAAAATACTTATAATATTAAATTTATAGAAGTAAATAGAAAGAGAAATGAAACTAGAGTAGTCTTTTAAAGAGGCTACTTCAGCCAAGTGAATTCCAATGGTAGAAATTTATAAAAATATCTCGTCTACATTTTAATATTTTTAAATGATTCTTTTGTCATGTGATAGCTAAGATCTTTCGGTACAAAGACCGTTTTGTACTTTTTAGACTTTTATTAGGGGAATTTTAAAAAAGCTACTTCTGTCAAGTCAAATCCAATGGTAGAAATTTATAAAAAATCTCTTCTACATTTTAATATTTTTAAATGATTGTTTTGTCATTGGACAACTAAGATCTTCCGGTACAAAGACCGTTTTGTACTTGTACGACTTTGTTTAGGGGAATTTTAAAAAAGCTACTTCAGTCAAGAGAATTCCAATAGTAGAAATTTATAAAAATATCTCGTCTACATTTTAATATTTTTAAATGATTCTGTTGTCATGGGATAGCTAAGATATTTCGGTACAAAGGCCGTTTTGTACTTTTTCGACTTTGTTTACAGGTGTTTAAAAGAGGCTACTTCAGTCAAGTGAAATCCATTGGTAGAAATTTATAAAAATATCTCGTATACATTTTAATATTTTTAAATGATTTTTTTTCATGGGATAGCTGAGTTCATTCGGTACAAACACCGTTTTGTACTTTTTTGACTTTTATTAGGGGAATTTTAAAAAATTTACTTCCTACCAGTGAAATCCAATGGTAGAAATTTATAAAAATATCTCTTCTATATTTTAATATTTTTAAATGATTTTTTGTCATTGGATAGCTAAGATCTTTCGGTACAAAGACCGTTTTGTACTTTTACGATTTTATTTAGGGGAATTTTAAAAAAGCTACTTTAGTCAAGTGAATTCCAATAGTACAAATTTATAAAAATATCTCGTCTACATTTTAATAGTTTTAAATGATTCTGTTGTCATAGGATAGCTAAGATCTTTCGGTACAAAGAACGTTTTGTACTTTTTCGACTTTGTTTACAGATGTTTTAAAGAGGCTACTTCAGTCAAGTAAAATCCATTGGTAGAAATTTTTAAAAATATCTCTTCTACATTTTAATATTTTTAAATGATTTTTTTGTCATTGGATAGCTGAGAACTTTCGGTACAAGGACCGTTTTGTACTTTTTTTAAATTTTGTTTACAGGTGTTTTAAAGAGGCTACTTCAGCCAAGTGAATTCCAATGGTAGAAATTTATAAAAAATCTCGTCTACACTTTAATATTTTTAAATGATTCTTTTGTCATGGGATAGCTAAGATCTTTCGGTACAAAGACCGTTTTGTACTTTTTAGACTTTCATTAGGGGAATTTTAAAAAAGCTACTTCTGTCAAGTGAAATCCAATGGTAGAAATTTATAAAAGTATCTCTTCTACATTTTAATATTTTAAAATGTTTTCATCTCATTTGATATTTGAGATCTTTCGGTACAAAGACCGTTTTGTACTTTTTCGACTTTGTTTATGAGAATTTATAAAAAGCTACTTCAGTAATATGAAATCAAATGGTAGAAATTTATAAAATTCTTTCTTCTACATTTTAATATTTTTAAGGGATTTTTTGTCATTGGATAGCTGAGATGTTTCGGTACAAAGACCGTTTTTGCTTTTTTGATTTTGTTTACAGGTGTTTTAAAGAGGCTACTTCAGTCAAGTGAATTCCATTGGTAGAAATTTATAAAAATATCACTTGTACATTTTAATATTTTTAAATATTTTTTTGTCATGGGATAGCTGAGTTCTTTCGGTACAAAGACCGTTTTGTACTTTTTAGACTTTTATTAGGGGAATTTTAAAAAAGCTACTTCTGTCAAGTGAAATCCAATGGTAGAAATTTATAAAAATATCTCTTCTACATTTTAATATTTTTAATTGATTGTTTTGTCATTGGACAACTAAGATCTTCCGGTACAAAGACCGTTTTGTACTTGTACGACTTTGTTTAGGGGAATTTTAAAAAAGCTACTTCAGTCAAGAGAATTCCAATAGTAGAAATTTATAAAAATATCTCGTCTACATTTTAATATTTTTAAATGATTCTGTTGTCATTGGATAGCTGAGATCTTTCGGTACAAAGAGCGTTTTGTACTTTTTTTTTTAATTTTGTTTACAGGTGTTTTAAAGAGGCTACTTCAGCCAAGTGAATTCCAATGGTAGAAATTTATAAAAATATCTCGTCTACATTTTAATATTTTTAAATGATTCTTCTGTCATGGGATAGCTAAGATCTTTCAGTACAAAGACCATTCTGTACTTTTTAGACTTTTATTAGGGGAATTTTAAAAAAGCTACTTCTGTCAAGTGAAATCCAATGGTAGAAATTTATAAAAATATCTCTTCTACATTTTAATATTTTTAAATGATTTTTTCTCATTTGATAGTTGAGATCTTTCGGTACAAAGACCGTTTTCTACTTTTTTCGATTTTGTTTACAGGTGTTTTAAAGAGGCTACTTCAGTCAAGTTAAATCCATTGGTAGAAATTTATTAAAATATCTCTTCTACATTTTAATATTTTTAAATGATTTTTTTGTCATTGGATAGCTAAGATCTTTCGTTACAAAGACCGTTTTGTACTTTTACGACATTATTTAGGGGAATTTTAAAAAAGCTACTTCAGTCAAATGAATTACAATGGTAGAAATTTATAAAAATATCTCGTCTACATTTTAATATTTTTAAATGATTCTGTTGTCATGGGATAGATAAGATCTGTCGGTACAAAGACCGTTTTGTTATTTTTCGACTTTGTTTACAGGTGTTTTAAAGAGGCTACTTCAGTCAAGTGAATTCCAATGGTAGAAATTTATAAAAATATCTCGTCTACATTTTAATATTTTTATATGATTCTTTTGTCATGGGATAGCAAAGATCTTTCAGTACAAAGACCGTTTTGTACTTTTTAGACTTTTATTAGTGGCATTTTAAAAAAGCTACTTCTGTCAAGTGAAATCCAATGGTAGAAATATATAAAAATATCTCTTCTACATTTTAATCTTTTTAAATTACTTTTTGGCATTCGATATCTCAGATCTTTCGGTACAAAGTCCATTTATACTTTTTCGTCTTTGTTTAGGGGAATTTTAAAAAAGCTATTTCAGTCAAGTGAAATTCAATTGCATAAAATTATAAAAATATCTCTTCTACATTTTAATATTTTTAAATAATTTTTCTGTCATTGGATAGCTGAGATCTTTCTGTGTGAAGACCGTTTAGTACTTTTTTGTTGTTGTTTACAGGTGTTTAAAGAGGCTACTTCAGTCAAGCGAAATCCTGTAGTAGAAATTTATAAATGTATCTTTTCTACATTTAAATATTTTTAAATGATTTTTTGGCATTGGATATCTGAGAGCTTGCGGTACAAAGACCGTTTTATATTTTTTCGAGTTTGCTATGGGGGTTTTAAAGGGGCTTACTTCAATCAAGCGAAATCCTATGAAGTTTTGAAGTTCATATAAATATATATTTTTCTCTTCTACATTTTAATATTTTTAAATGATTTTTTTAGCATTGAATGTTAGAAATTTATAAAGATATCTCGTCTACAAGTAAATATAAACTGATGATTACCTCAATCAAGTAAAATCCCATGGTAGAAATTTATAAAGATATCTTTAAGATCATTTAAAAGTCATTTCTATAGATCATTTTAATACTTGTAATTTTTGTTTCATTATATAACTGATATCTTTCTTTACAAAGAACGTTTTATATCTTTTCGACTTTGTCACGGGTATTTTATAATTACTTACTTCAATAGAGCTAAATCACATTTTAGAAATTTTTAAAGATATCTCGTTTGTATTTTAATTGTCTTTAAACTTTTTTCGGGGGGGGGGGGGCATTAGATATCGGAGATTTCTCTGTACAAAGATCTTTTTACATTTTTTAGATTTTTTACGGGTATTTTAAAGTGTCTTACTTGAATAGAGAGAAATCCCATTATAGAAATTTATAAAGATATCTCGTCAACATTTTAATTTTTTAAATGATTTTTTTAGCATTGAATTTCTGAGATATTTCTGTACAAATACCTCTTTATATTTTTTTCGATTTTTTTACGGGTATTTTAAAGGTGTTTACTTCAATGAAGTGAAATCCTATGACAGAAATTTATAGAAATATCTCGTCTATATTTTAATAATTTTTTTTATATTGAACAGCTGAGATCTTTCTGTACAAAGACCGTATTACAATTTTCGATTTCGATACAGGTATTTTAAAGTGACTTACTTCAGTCAAGCGAAATCCCATTGTAGAAATTTATAAAAATATCTCGCCTACATTTAAAAAAATTATTTTTTTTTTTTCTTACATTGAATAGCCTTTACGATTTCATTTATTTTAAAGAGGCTACTGCAGTTAAACGAAACAATGTCTTCGCTTTAAAGCTAATGCTATGAAAGAAATTTATAAAAGTTTATCGTCTGTGTTTTAATAGTTTTAAGTATTTTTTTTTTTCTTACTTTGCCTAGTTGATATCGATTTGCACAAAGTCCATTTTCTATTTTTCGATTTATTTTACGGGTATT
Organism: Maratus speculifer; assembly: GCA_964019185.1. NCBI lineage: Eukaryota > Metazoa > Arthropoda > Arachnida > Araneae > Salticidae > Maratus > Maratus speculifer. The sequence goes on along the minus strand of OZ025294.1, from coordinate 157,915,737 downwards.
AAAAAAAAAAAAAAAAACTTTAATCAAGCTAAACAATTTACTAGCTTATAATAATTCTTTCGACGATAATCCAACGGTCGAAATTTATAAATAAATCTCGTCTGCATTTTAATATTTTTTTCCACCTTTAATAGTTCAGAGCGATCTCTTCAAAGGCCTTTTTCTACTTTTTTAATTTTCTTTACAGGACAGTTTCATTTTCGGAACCGTTTTCAAAAGTGATATTATCCTCATATTTAAAATCTACAATCAGTATCGAAAAAAGTAAAAATCGGCCTCTATACTAACCATCGTCACCTATACTATGCAGAAAAAAAAAATAATTAAAAATTGGAATGAAAATATGGCATCTTTATAAAAATCTTCCGTAGGTTTAGTATAATTGAGTTTGTCTTTTCGCGTGACTGAAAAAACCGTTATTCTAAAATTTAGATCAGTTAGACTATGACAGGCTTTGGAATATATACGTATTATTTAGTTAAAATAGTATAAGAACTTTAAAAATCATTCGTTTATCTTTCTGAAAGGGAAAAAGACAGGAAAGACAATTTATATACAATAAAGCATAAATGTAAAATTTACGGATGTGAATTTTACCGCAACAGAATATATTTGCTAAAGTATTGTAAATTAGTCATAATTTTCGATAGAAGTGTCAAAATAAATATATTTCTATCTTTTAAATTAGTGTTATCCAATTTAATCATAAATTGCATAATATTTACTTTATATTTTAGAGTGGGTATACTGCAAACTTTTATTGATTAAAATAGAAATATTTATGAAATATTTATGAAAAGGAACATTTAAACTAATTCATTAAGAATTGTCTAAAAGAATGATACAAAAAAAAAAAAAAAAGACATAGAAAAATTTAATACAAATGTATTTATTCGCGAATATATCTATTCATTTTTAATGTCAGAACCATTGTTATTTTCTTTCTGCCCTTTCTTCTTTTCCCTTTGTCGACTGCAGATGACAAAAAGTTAATTCTGTTATGTTTTATGAATTAACGAATATATCACTTTGATGTTGTACGCAATTAAAGAATCTTTTTTAGAAATTAAACTTCAAATATATGGAAGAAAAATAATAAAAATGGTAAATCTGTTTTTATTCGAAATCAATAATGCTTTTAAAGTACATTTGAGATTAGATGCCTAATTAAACAAACTTTTTGAAATCAACATGTATTTACATCATTTCTGAAATTCATTTCTGATCGAACTTCTTGCGTGAGATATCATGCATTCAGAAAAGGATGTTTTTATTTTTTCATCCTAAAGCAGCAAACAACATTTTACTAATAGCCACAGGCAAGATTTTACACCTTCGTCCCTGTAAGACTCCCTACAGGGTAAACCCATATCGTCTTTCACCCTAATTACTCTTAAGGCGTCTCCCTTTTAAAGGCGGAGTTAAACACCATTTTCGACTCTTTTAAATCAAAGTGCTTCAACTTTTTACATAAATAGCATAGATTAAATTTTTTTAAAAATCAAAATAAAAAACATTTTCTGAAAGCTAAATAATTAAACTCTGCATGCTGTTTTACCAAATTTTAAAATGTCAAACAGATTTTTCGTAATAAGACATTAAAGGTGAATTTTAAAGACTATAAAATAACGCACTTGTATCGCCTTAAAATTCAAAAAAGAAATAAAATTTCAGAATGACGTGCATACTTTAAACCTACAGGTTTGCAAAACAACAAAAATTATTAAATTTGAGCAAAATGCAAAGGAATGAAAGCGATAAATTTCTTCCATTGAAATAACATTAGCCGTTCTATCTCGGAGCGTTACTGATGTAGGGCCTTAAGGTGTAGCATCAGTGAAGTTAACAACGCGATCTATTTAGTTACAAACAGGATTCTCGCTGTCACCCACCATTGCGCCAAATCGTGACAAAATGCTTCAATTGGCGAGTAAACGGACAATCAGACATGCCAAGTTGCGAGTGCTCAATTTCTACTTCATTTGTACGTCTTAATACAGTCGAGATTCTTATCCGTGTTTCTGAACGATTGATATCGCTTTACATGTTCAATCGCAACATACCTTTACATGGCTGTATTTATAGAGATACTGACTCAATACCGATTTAGTTTAGCAACAGTCAAAGACATAAATAATTATGCGCTAGGTATTTGTCAGTGGTAAAAACAAAAACAAAATTACTCGCATCAAGTGCCGAATAGAGAAAAATTTTGCAAGAATGTGGTGTTGAAATTAGCCATTTACCATACTATTTTTAGTTGTATATGAAGTATCATTTGCTAATCAATTTTTTTCTATCTGTTACGAGTTTAAATCTCTTAGCAACTTTTAATGTGTATTTTCCATAAAAAAAATAAACCCGGTAAATCAAAGATGGACAATTTTGAATTTAAATTTAGAGTGTTACAGAAAATTAGGTTATTTTAGAACGTATTAAAAAAAGAGATACAATAAAAGGTTAAAGATATATTTTTCAGTGTTTCGCACCGAATCTATTTTACTAACTTTAGTTTCATTTGGCTACTGTCTTTTTTATTTCTTATTCGCTAAAACGCTAATGTTAGCCAAAAAGCCAGAGAGAACCCTGATTACAAATAAATATGCTTCCTTGTTTTGCATCACGTGTTTTGATTTGTTGGGAAGCACTGACTTAGTTATCTTACATCATGTTATCTTTTATCTAATTAAACTGTAAGAGTTTATAAAATTCTCATTGCACTAAAAAGTGTTTCATAATCTATGCTAAACGGATGATTTTTCTTTAAGTTTTTCTCTCCCTCCCTTTTGTTTCAGATAAATTCAAGTTAGCAACACATTTTCATAAAAATTACTAATCCAATGCAAAATAGAAAGCAAAATACTTTTTTGTGCAAAGATTTTCTTTAACCCAACCATATATAACACCTTTCTAAAAGGCGTTTATCATAAATATTCATGAAGTGTAAAAAAACTGATACATTTTAATAATGATTTTTAAAATTTTGTTAAAACTTTCGTTTATGTTTGAATAAATGTTATAAAAATGTTAATTATGAATACTTAGAGCTATTTTTTCCAGTGCACTTATATTGTATAGTAAAGAATATCTTTTTAATTAGTCCTTTTTAAAATGCATAAAAAGTTCAAATGTTTTAGAAACAGAAAAGAAATGTTTCAGTTACTTCGTCATTTTTGAATAGTTTTTTTTTCTCTTTACAATCTGACGAAAAATGTTATTTTTTTTATTAGAATGAAGTAAAATGTATTTTATTTTATTTTATTTATTTATTTATTATATTTTTTTTGTTAATAATGTAATTTTTAACGATAATTTTTTTAGAAATAAAATTATCAAAATATATAGGTTTTTCTGTTTTACTAAACATTAAAATTTGTAAAGACGGTAGAGAAAAAGGCCGTAATTTATTTTACGTAGACAACTTTTTGTCTTGACAGATATAACTTCCATTATAAACTGTATCGTATTCTATTCCCTGGTGTGTCATAATTTTCCCATTCAACAAAGGCTTTTATCTTTTCGGATGAAACTTCTAATGTATATAGTATTGTATTATTTTCACTAGTATCATTTCATTCATCACTTTGTTCCCACATATCACAAATATACTCGTGTTTAGATAACTGCCAACTGATATGCTGTTTTTGGTCACCATTATTTCTGAATAAATTTACGCCTTAATTAATTGCAAACATCTGCTATTGAATAAAATGAAGATTATTTTTAAAAATTTGTGGTAACAGGAAACCATTTTAAAAAATCATGCTAAATTGCATACAAAGTAAGATTTTACATAATAAAGAATTCAAGAAAGGACATTCTGCTCCTTTCCTTTCGCTCCATTGAACATTAATCATGTTAGTGTTGATTAAGGGAGTCCGGGACACATTTAAAAATGGTTTTTTGAACGTTTTTCGTGATAATCTTCTTTTTAGGCAGTAATTACTTACTATTCATTTTATTATTATTATTATTATTATTCAGAGCGAAAATCTGATAGAAATATGAGCTTGACAGCTGCATTTATATTTTTGAGGGCATAAGTCGCTATATGATAATGAATTATTACTATTATACTAATGTCACTCTGTAACTATGGTGAAAAAGAAAAAAAAATGTGCATTCATAAACAAAATTCAAGTGAAATCAAGTTTGCAGTAAATAAATATTACATTAATGTACCATAAATAATACTTCTAGAAAATACAAATTGTAGCATGTATGATAAATATTTTATATTTTTATTCTCTCTACAGCACCTGCATCGAATCCGTCGGGCATAGCGTCGTCCCGACCTCCGGAGACATCTTCCGGAGAGAGCTCGCGCCCCTCGTCGCCCTTTGCCGCCCTCACGCTCAGGAGGACGAGGTTTTCGAGTGTGCCTCTGGTCGAAATCAAGTAAGCTCACATTGTCTTTTTCTTTTTGAACTAGTTGGATGTGCCAATCCAAAAACTTTCTTCTATCTCATACGTACTTTTTAATATTAAAAAAAAAAAAAATAGTTACTCATTTTATGTTTTAATAATTTTAATTCAATACCATACGAACTTTGTTTTTCATCTTAAATTTCTGCTTCAGTCAATTAATCGGAATAAAAACGAATTTCCGTCTCTACACGAGCCGATGAACAATAGAATGATAGGCAGATTTTTTTTTTTTCAATTCAGGGAGGACCTATTTGGCTTACCACTAAATAATTACATACAAAAATTTAAGTTTAGCTCTAGGACTAACTTCATACATTTTTAGGTGGTGCAATATTGAAAATGGCTTAAAATTGGCTATTGCAGCGCCCCCTTCCGGCGGATTTTTTTCAAATTCAGGGAGGACCAACTAGCCATAGCCATACACTTACACAAAAAAATTGGCTCCATTCGATACATAAATTCATATACTTTTGGCCGGTACAATATTGAAAATGGCACAAAAATCGCGATTGCAGCGTCCCCTTCCGGCGAAATATTTCAAAACTGAAGGAGGACCTGCTTGCCACAGCCAGAAACATTCACAAAAAATTTGGTTCATTTCTATGCATAAGTTCATACACTTTTTGATGGTAGAATGGCGACATACACACAGACACACGGACAGACAGACATTTTGTAAAAACAGGTTTTTTGGAATCTCTGACCCCTAAAACGTGTAAATCCGTCAAAAAACAGTAGTCGAAAAAAATTCGATTTCAATACTTTCTTCTATTGAAGATAGAAGAAAGAAAAAAAGTATTTATTTACCAAATTTTTATTAAAATAATGAATCCGCAACATTTTCTTTGTAGGAGAAAACAGCTGAATTTGGTCCATTTCACTTATTTTCAGGTGTAACTCATTTCCCTTTTTAGGGTTTCGTTCATCTGACGAAACCCTATTCGTCTCTGCCCTCTGTCTGTCTGTCACAGAGTGCATACCTAAAAAATACATAAATCAGATAGTTCAAATTTTGTGTACTTACACTGAATACCCCTTGTCACACAGCAAATCATAAAAATTTTTAAAAGACTATTAATTTAATTAAAATAAATTTTCTTAAGTATCATTAGTTCAATTTTTTCCCCTAATTGTTGCACGCCAAAAATTATTATGTATGTAACATAAATTAATATCATATATATTATAAAGCAGAAGTTCTGAAACTTCCAAACGAGTGTTTTCAAAAACTACCCGATGGATTTTTTTGCCGATTGTATTATTCGATAGGAAATATTTTTGCGGAGGTTTATGATACAAATATACAGGGATAACTCTGATTTTTCGTAGTAAATTTCGTATTTTTCGGTTATTTTTGACGGAAGGGTTGCAACAACTAATTTTTTGGCGATAATTATATTTCAAAAAAGAAGTGAAATGCTTTCTCTAATGGAAAATAATATAAACATTTCGAAAAAAAAAAACCCTGTTAATTCATTGATTTAAAATAAATAACGATAAAAAAAATCTGTTTAATGCAAAATAATATTATGAAAGGAAAATATTTATCTTTAACGAAAAAATAGAATATTTATAATATTTAAAAAGTAACTCAATATTAAAGAAAGTTTTGAAATGACAATATTTGGCTATTTATTTCTTTCGAACCAGATTAAAAGAAAACAACATCTCAAAAATTTCATTAGGTAAAACATAAGTATTTTTTTTCTTTCTTTTTTTTAAATATTTTTAAATCTAATTTTCCCGTTATGTGTTTTACAGAAGAAACTCGCAGAATTAATTATTTTTTTTAAGGCTCTAATTGTTTTGTGTTCAATTGGGTGTTTCAATCTACTTTTGTCACCAATCAATGCGATTCTAAACCAAAAAAAGCACAAGACGGAGCGATGTTCGCAAGAACTATTTTCTCAGTCTCTCTCTGAGTGAGAGCATTTTTAGGAAAAAATTTTTCATTTAACTTAAATACATATATAGCAGTTAATACCACAAAATTGAATAATATTTAAATTTTAGGGTAAATGTCTTTCCACATACATAGATATTGTAAAATAATTTAACTGCAACATTTAATTTTTTTTTTTTTTTTTTTTTTTTTTTTTTTTTTTTTTTGGGCACAGGTATTTCATACTCACTACATTGGTGCGATTTGTCTCTTACGCCAATACTACCTATATACACATCTGGGTAATTAACTGACGCCAAAGTGTCATTATTTTGCTTGATATGGCAACCCGGGTGTTATTGTCTATTTATTAATAAACTGTCTATTTACAATTTTTTTCTTTTTTGTTCCAATTATATAAACTATTTTAATCTAGGCACATTTGTCGTACATGCACCACATTTGCGCGACTGCAATAAAATGGCGATTTTATGCCTCACTTGGTAACCTGGCTGTTGTTTATTTATTAATAATTTTTTATTTTCTTTTATTTTATTATTAAAGGATATAAATAGTTTTGTTTTATAATTATTAACTAAACTTTTTAAAAATTTATTGTCATTTTATATTTAAAATAACAGAAAATAATTGTAAACTATATATGTAACAGGTATTTGAAAACAAAATTTTCTCCGAATCGGCATCAGAAGAAAAAAAAAAACGCGCCAATGTGGTGCGTATATGTCATGTATACATTTTTTTTCACTATACTACAGTATTTAAATATGCTATGTAAATAACGATTATTGTTTTTTCCAAACATGTTTGGCACAGATATTATATACACACTGAGGTATCTGACTATCGCCAAAACGGTGTTATTTTGCCTGATATGGTAACCCAGCAATAGTTGTTTCTGTATTAATAAATTTATTCACTTTCAATTTCTTTTTAGAATTTCTATAAATTGTTTTGTGCGATAGTAACATTTTTTATTTATTAATATTTTCTTTTTTAAAATAAAGAAAATAATTTTTAAAAATGCACATTTCTTCGCTATTCTAAAACGAGGATTTTGCTGTATTGGTATTGGAAGGAAATCTTGCAAATCCGGGTTTGTGCTGGAGTTTTTTGTGAAATATGATATTTTCAAATGTAAACTGAGTGCTACTTAATTCACACGTCGCCAAACTATTCAAATTTACATAAATTCATTTTAAATAACGAAAGAACAATAAAGAACAATAAAAAATACAAATTAAAAGTCGAATTAAAAAGCACTTATGACGTAAAAAAAATACATGTATCACGTGTAATATCAATTGCGATCATACTTACGATCACCGATTATTGACATTTATTCCTATAGTTTGTTATTAATTTTTTTCTCGACAGAATAATCAAGTAGTGCTGTACATTGTACAAACTCCAGTTAATATTACAACTAGTCGTTGGGGGCCACCGTAATACTTACCCATCATGGATATGTATATGAAAATAAAACATGTGAAAACTATTTATACAATGCATTGCAATTCATAAACAAAATTCGAATATTGTTAATATACATAGTAATGCTCTATTAAAGAACTGCTGATTACCGATATCGACAAATTATATAAAACGCCAAACTACACAAGTAGTACCGAACTGCGTAAAAGAAACATCCTTATTATAACTCCAAAAATAATAACTCTATTAACTAATAATTAGCTGCATCGGATTAAGCGTTTCATTTCCAATTAACGCATACCTCTGAATTGAAATTTGAATGAAATACAGGGTCATGAAAAATCGAAGAATGTGGAAAACAGGATTACAAATATCTCGGCAACTAATAATCCGATCGACTTCGTTCTATATGCAACATTATGTGTTATTTTATTGCCTTTTACGATCACTCCTTAAAATAAAAAATTTCGATAATTTTTATATACTTTTCATCAGAACGAATTTTTCGAGAATCCGAAAAAAATAGTTCCGGATAATCGAGGTTGCTGATATTAAATAGGGTTCGTCCCATTTTTACATACTAACTATACAAAATTTCAAGTCTCTATCTCAATTCGTTTGGGAGATAGAGCGTTTACTGACAGACAGACAGACAGACAGACAGACAGACAAACGGACAGACGGACGGCAAAATTTTTTTCTAAAAATATGTTTTTCGGAATTTCCACTGTCTAAAACGTGTAAATCCGTCAAAAAAAAATTTCGATTTTCAAAACGATTGCAAAACTTACCCTATACTACGTATGATGGGTAAGTAAAAATAGAGCTAAATAACTAAATTTAGATGCATATGCACACACCCATGTTGTAAGAAAGAGGCACAAATGTCATATATCCACCACGTTGGGGGGATACATTTCTGGCGCCACTTTAACGAAAATTCCGTTTTCAAATGACAGATACATTTCTATTTTCTATTTTAATTTTCTATGTATAGAGCATAACATTTTGTATCATTTTAAAATGCAAATGAAAGTAAATAAATAGTTCATTAATAAATTAAAAACAAAGCTGGATTACCATAAGAGGCATAAAATGTTCATTTTGTTTCAATCATGCCAACGTGATGCGTATATGACATCTGTATCAAAAAATGAATTTCACACGTTCAAAAAACATTCACCTTATTTTTCTAAGGAAAACTTCATTTAATTTTATTTATTCTGATGCATTCCAAAAACGGAACACTGTAATAGATTTGTCAAGAGCAGATGTATGTTGCGAAATATAATATAATATTGATAGAGGGTGTATTAAGGTTTCCACAGATACCCATATCTTCAAGTTGAGAGGGTTAGAGTTCAAAAACTATCAACTGAAAATAAATCACTTGAAAATTGTTTAAATTCAATGGTCAATCTCTGCGATCATAATGCTCGCTATTTTAAAAGTATGGTGAATAGACAATATTTAAATTGCTCTTTTCATAATTGCCTCATTTATCTATCAAATTCTACAATAAATGGTCAACTGAAATATTTTTTTCTTAAAAGCCCGAATTTTATCGAATGCATAAGCTGATACAACAACATAATATTTTATTATTATTTTAATGTATTTTGGCGTCAACGGGCTTTGATTCCATTGTTGTTGTTTTTATTTTTGGCTCAGTTTTGTTTTTTCTAGCTCGCTGAGTTTTGCACTGATGAAGAATCTCGACAATAGATTCGAAACAGCTGTTTGTTAACTTTTAATGCATTTCTGGTGCATTTATAATCGTTGGTTTTCTATCTTTAAATACAATGGTGTTGTGTATGATTTTCAGAAATGTGAAAGAGCATTCGAGGTGAAGTTGCTTAAAAAAACACAATCATATTCAATATTTTGTTTGATTCATGTTTTGTTTTGAAAACCAGATCAGCGCAGCGGGCTTAGCCTGCTAGTATTAAATAAATCACGTGAAAACGTTTGTTTTTATTTTGGTAATTAATTCCAGAATTGTGTTTTTTCCATTGCAAACCACGTGACACAGAAAGAAGAGATAATTTTTTATTCTAGAGCTTGATAACTGAAATACAATTTTTTTAACTACTGATTTTACAAATTTGGTTCTTTCGTATCTGGATGTTATTTCATGCGCTGATTCAAAAAATGTAAATTAAAATTTAAAAAGAAATAGGCCTCAACTTTTTAATTATGAAAAAATAAATTTTTACACTTACAAAAAAAGATGGTTTTGCGCAGACAATGGACGGGGATTTGTTAAAATTAGGAAAACTAAACGATCACTTTTACATTTTGACATAGTTTATAACAAATAATGCAAATTTTTAAAATTTAATATAAATTGAGTTTTTGTTGGGAGAAAGGGAAATGTTGTCTTTTTTCTTGCATTGGGCATAATGCTGATTGATTGCAGAAAGTTTTCTTTAGAGCTTGAAATTCTGCACTATTGCATGATTACGCTTCATATTTATTATAAGGTATTTGTACCCTATATGGACAGGGCTCTCAATATGGACACCCCTAATATTTTTAAAGGTAATAATTTTGATCGAGAGATGGCTCAACATTTTCGCGAAGAAAAACAGTTGAAAAGATAATTAAGGCTGGAAAGTGTAAAAAAGCGCGCTGTTCGCCATTTAGGAGGAAACTTGTTGTTTCGAGATGCGCTGATCTTAATTACTTGTATGCTTAAATTCTTATTAGATATGGTAAAATTACATTAAATGTTGAAAAGTGGAGTATTTTAGAAAGCTAATAAAACATATTTTCGATTGCTATTGCATATTTTGCTTAAAAATATTTTCCTTATTCATTTGTTACAAGATTTAGTAAATCTACGCCCGGTTCCCAATATGGACAGCTTATGTCCCCATCGACTACAACTGTAAGAAAGAAGAAAATTCAACGTTGCCAAGCAATAAATTGAAAAGGCATCAAAGTGGTAAAATCTTTCTTCAACAAGATGCCATTTGAACAATCTCCCAAAAACCTTCCTCCAAAAAAACCCTTGCAGAAAAATAAAAAGAAGCCCTCCCCCAGTAGGACATCTATTGGCAAAATCGTAGGTACCAATGGTATGACTTCCTCAACAAAGGAGAGCTGGTACCGCTTCGTTTGCAGTATTGATGCTTTTTCAAACATGCGACCATGCATCACATGTGGCAGATATGTTCATGAGGATTATGTGGGACTTACTGCCCATGGTGAAAAAGTTTCTATTTGTCCATGCTGTGAGGACTGAGTAATAACAGATGTAAATTCGCAGACTGATGCAATAAAGCTAAGCAAAATCAATAATGTTATTTCATAATATTTACTAGTAACTAAGAGGCTTTACATGGGTCTTCGAAGGGTAAAAACCGAGAATGATGACCTCCTTTCTAAAATGCATGTTCTGAAGATATTTACTGTCCCCCTCCTTCTCCGAATACTTTTAGATACATTTTTTTATTCCCTCTCCTCTAAAATCCCTTGAAAAAGTGACTCTTCCATACACACTGTGTAGAAATTTAATAAGGAAACACCTGTCCATAACATGAACAGGTAGCTCCTTATATGGACACTTGTAAACATTTTTTTGTTTTTATCATTTAAATAAAACTAGAATAAGTCGCTAATTTTAATAATGATAGTCAATAGCCCAAAGATAGTGGTCACATATTTTTGGAGTCCTATGTTTTATAGATGGGGGTGAAAAAAATACATTTTCCTTAGGGTGTCCATATTGGGTACAGGTACCTCATAACTAATACTGTTTTGGGGGGTTCAACAGTTATAATCAAAAGAATTGGCACTAAAATATTTTTTCACACTTTATTTGCGAACAACAAATTCTATGGTTCAATTCTACAACACTTACAAAAGAAATGTCTACCAAGAAGTTTATTTTTTGGAAACAGTGGTGTAAAAGCTTATGGCAACATTCCTTTCGAGACAAACTTTCAACCTTTATTGATAATATTAACTTTGTTATATTGTTTTTTTAATAATTTATATTATCTTAATTTTTTTAATTACTTAAAAAAAACCTTTTTATACGTTTATTGTGATTGCTGCCCGCGAAAAAGAATGTTAGGTAAAATAAACTGGTCTAGTTCAATGCTATTTGTGTAAAGATGACACTCATTTCTTGCGACATCCCAACATTTCACACAAAAATTTTTATATTTATTTCAAATTTTGTTAAATTATTTGCATTATTATCAAGCTATAAAAAAAATCAGAATTTTGATTCGAGTGATATTTTAGGCTGAAAAAATGGATTACGAAGTAGAAAATTTATTTTTTAGAGTGCGTTATGAGCTCTTTAAGCTTTCTCATTTTTGAATAATCCTGCATGGTGTTTTAAAAGTCTACAAAAGTAACAATTGATGAGGGGAAATTTTTGCGATGAGAATGGCAAAATTGTAAAATAAAAGAACAAAACAAGTTAAAACGAAACTGAATTAATAGTAGGATGGAAATAAAAAAACAATTATACTAATTTTTTAATTGCATGGCCGACGTAGAAACCACTTTATCTTAATGCTCACCTTCACTGAGATCTTGACAATCAAAATGGTCTAATCTAATCGGAAATAAGACAATCTAAACTAAATGAGACATGAAACAATACATTAAATTTTGCTACTTTTTTTCTGAAACAAAGGAAAACAACGCATGGTTAGAGAATTAAAAATAAGTAAGTAAGTGTGATCGGAGATCATACAGATGGTTTCGTTTAATATTCTTTTCAAAGCACTTTATATCAATGAATCGTTAATTTATAAATATTAAATTCTTGACCTTTTTCAATAAGAATATAGATGGTAAACACCATTAAATTTAATTTTAAACTTGTTAAAACTGGAAGATTATGTAATACAATATTTTTTAAAAACAATATTTTTAAATTAAATTAAAAACATTCAATAACTCTCTTTCAAACAATTAGACAGCATGCGTTTGTATATCCGGAAAGCATATTTAATTATATTATTTTGTTTTAATTACGAGTAAAAAACCCTTAAAACTGAAAAAAAAGAAAAGAAAAGAAAAATAGAAAGTTCTTTTAATTAAATTTGAATTTAATTGAAAACTGATAGTAAAACTTAGTCAATTTAAAATTTCACAATTTTCCAAAAAAAAAAAAAGTATTATTGAATTAAAAAATAATTTATAAATATTTTACATCTTTTGTCCTTAAAATAACAAAACAAATTATAAAAAACTCTTTAAAATTGAATGCATTAAATAGTGAAATGCATTCCAGAAAAAAAGTTTCAAATTCCAGCGCCGAGCACTGAAGCAGAATTTTTTGATTAGCAGGTAGATACGCTGTCATGGAGTCATATAGTCTGTTCAAAGTAAACTGAAATTAAAGTTCTGTTTTAAAATATAAATCACACAAATGGACGGCGGTCATTAAATTAAGTTACTTAATTAAAATAATATAAGATTCCATTATTTTCTGATTTGTAATATCATCGGAGGTTCAGCTATAAGTATGCAAATTTCAAGTCTCTAACTTATACACTATATGGCTAAAAATACCCGGTCATTTGCGATTTTAGACATTTTGTTAAATATATTGAAAAATACATCAGGAATTTTCCTAAAACTCTAAGTGTGTATATATAATAGTACAGGTTCATATATTTCCGAGACGATTTTTTTCCAGAAACTTTATAAAAAACCGACAACAAATTGAAAAAAAAAAAAAAAAAAAAAAAAAAGAATTTTTTTTTTTGATAACTCTGTTAAAACTAATGTAGCAAAAGTGTTCAAACTGTAGATTATGATTAAAGGGTTTATTGTAATAAACCGTGCTCATTTTTATGTGAATAGCATTCATACTCGTAGAGAATTTAAGATTTTTATAGAAGCAGCGCCAATTTTTTTAAGTTTTTTGCTTACAATTTGCAGAGTTCATAATGTAAAATAATGTTCTTTAAAAAAATGACAAACATTGTATATAACGCCCTGTAATCAAAATAAAAAAATAATAAAATTGTATGAAAAATGAGTAGGTTTACTAAATAATTTTCCACTGCGCATGCGTAAACGCTATCAAAATTTCATTTGCATATTGTTTTAGCTAAATGTATAGAGCAACTTTTTTGAAAGTCTCAAAAACACGTGTTAGCTAAATGTATTGGGCAACTTTTGTGAAAGTCTCAAAAAACATAGCTTGAAAATTCTGAAAGCGATCGTCGAAAGTGATCCGTTATTCCCATTCATTTTGGGAATAACTTATTTTGATCTTATTCATCAACGATCATTTTCAGAATTTTCAAGCTATGTTTTTGAGACTTTCACAAAAGTTGCTTTGTACATTTCGCGCGACAAACCCTCCAAGAGACTGTTTGACCTATACTATTGCGTTTGAGCACCAGGGATTTCAGGATGATTCCTTATGTATTTTTCTAGATATTTAACAAAATGTCCAAAATCGCAAATGGACGGTCACCTTTGGACATATTATTTACTACGTGCGTCTTAGATTAAACATTAATATTCCTGAACCAATCATAATAAAATTTTAAGTGAAATTTCAGTATTACAATTTTTAGTACTGCAAACTCTTAAATTTCTAAACATCGCACATTTTCAATTTTTACACCGTATAGGGAAAAAAATTTAACTTTTAAATGCAGTTTGTATGAAAGCTGTATCTCAATTTGTTTTTGAGTTATTAATTTTCTTTTTTTTTTCTTTTTTTAGTTTTTTGTACTTTTTTGTTATTAGGGCAACCAAGACATTTCATTTATGGACATCAAATGTGGACCAATCAGAAAACGAATAAAATTCAGGCATCACAAGGTTTCATATATTCTTTCTCAATCGCGAGAAACAACCGTTTTCCAAATGGTTAAAAAAAAAAAAAGTTCTATTACGGAAGTTTTAAGTTATGAAGAGAAAAGCGAAGTGGAGAATCGCAAAAACTTTCTAAAGACTGCTAACATCTCGTGAGAATATTTTCTAAAAGCATAATTTTTGCCCTCTGTGACATGGTGTAGCAAATCTCCATAAAACTCTTGAAATACTTACCCCAAAAGACTTTAACACACTTTTATGTTTTTCTCCTTCGCACCTTTTTAACAGGATTTATCGATTGAAGAGTGTTACTCTTACTTCCTTTGAACACGTTCTGTAACAGCTTATAGTTATTAATTTTATCACACTTTCGTAGATTTTGTTAAGAGTAATTCAATTTTGTTCTCAGAAAACACAGCATTAAAATTTCTTTTATGATTGGTAAAAAATAGAGTGAACATGGAAAATTAATGAGCAGATAAGCAGTAACGAAAACAATTTTGAAGAAACAGTTTTTATACGCAAGGATGATTGTTTATGTAATTTAGTTATTTTCCTAAAGAAGTCTTTTTTTTTTTTTTTTTTTTTTTTTTTTTTTTTTTTGTGTGTGTGTGTGTGTGTGTGTGTGTGGATTAGGTTGGACCATGTAAAAATTGTTTTTCAACTCATAATGCCACAGGAAAGTTGCAAATTCGAGAGATTAAAAATTAGGTAAAAAAAGGCAATAAAATCAGTTTATATATTCCTCTCTAAAGTTTACAGAATTGTGGGAAACATTACTATTATTACAATAAGGCAGAACACGTCGAATATCGACGAAAGAAAGTATTTAAGAAGGAAGTGCTTCATTTATTTTAAATAAACCTGCAAATTTAGTTACAATAAAAAAATGCACCATATATTGGTAAGTGTAAATCTTAAAAAAAATTGTATTTAATCTAAAGATAATAAAATACTATTTTTGTAAAACACAGTTTAGAAATTATTAAAATTAAACTTTAGTTATATATGTAGGCAGTAAAACATTATGAAGATCAGTTATTATGATATATTTTTCAGTTAAGAATCTTATGCTTGGTATTCCAAAATTAAAAGAGCAAAATTTATTCCAATTTGACTCAATCATAGAATTTTTCCCCATGAAATCTAAACCCAGAATCATTTTCACCATCTTTAAACTTACATATGCAGCTCTCATATCCGCATTCGCGGTTTTTTTTTTTTTTTTTTTTTTTTTTTTTTAATAGTATTTGAATTTGATCATTTTTAAAACCATAAAGGAGAAAATAAATCGCACCACTATGCTTTAAAATATATTTTACAAAGAGAAAGTGTTGTATCGTGTATAATGTAAGTTCGTAATAAACTATTTAATTGATAAATAAACTAGTCGTTGGGGGCCACCGTGATACTTACCCATCATTTATATGCATATATTAAACATTATAAACATAACAAAAACATAACAAAATTCAAACGTGTATTTAAATATTTTTATTATGCATAATACTGCTCTATTAACCAGTTGCTGATATATCTATTTCGACAAATTATACAACACGCCAAACTGCTCAAGTAGTACTGAATTGCGAAACAAAAAAAACATCCTTATAACTCCAAAAATAATAATCTTATTAACTAACATTTTACTGCGTCGAATTAAGCGTCTCATTTCCAATTAAAATATATCTTTGAATTGAAATTTGAATGAAATACAGGGTCATGATAAATCGAAGAATGCGGAAAACAGGATTACAGATATCTCGGCAATTAAAAATTCGATCGACTTCGTTTTTTATGCAAAATTTGTGTTATTGTATTGCCTTTTACTTCCACTCTTTAAAATTAAAAAATTTAAGTTTTTTTATATACCTTTCATCAGAACGAATTTTTCGAGAGTCCGAAAAAAGTAGTTCCGGATAATCGAGGTTACTGATATTAAATTAGGCTTCGTTACATTCTTACATACTAAATACATACAAAATTTCAAGTCCCTATCTCAATTTGTTCGGGAGATAGAGCGTTTACAGACAGACGGACGGCAATTTTTTTGGAAATCTTCAGTGTCTAAAATGTGTAAATCCGTCAAAAAAATTTTCGATTTTCAAAACGATTGCAAACTTACCCTATACTACGTATGATGAGTAAGTAAAACGAAATAAAATAAAAATTCTCCCAGTTTTATAACAGACGATATTTTTGTCACAGAAGATAACAAGATTTTTCACGTGTATGTGGAACAAAAAGATAACCAATCTGTTTTTTTCATTTACTTTTAATAGAAATGGAGTACTTCTGTACCCACAATTACAAAAATGGTATTTAAAACTATAAAAAAAATTAATACCTCAAAAATAAATTAAGGTACAGTTTTAAAAAAATTGCATTTAAAAGTATTTTTTCCCTGTATGACGATATAAAAATTGAAAATGAAATATTTAGAAGCTTAAAGATTTACGATAGCAAAAATTGCAAATCCGGAATTTCATTTAAATTTGAAAGTGTTGCCACCCTCAAAATGACGTAAACGTTATAAACAGATACTTTTGGCCTTTATAATATAGATAAATATCCTTTAATTAGCCTCTTCGCGAATGTAATAGCTGAAATTCGCACCTCTCTATTCTAAAAAAAAAAAAAAAAAAAAAAAAATAGGAATTTACGCTGTCACCGTCACTGACAATGATATTTCTTCGTTATTGTTAAGAAATCTACAACACACAAAAATATGAAAATCGGTTTTTTTATAGAAAAATGTTTGATAAATACCTTGAGGCACACATTTTTAAAATCGAATTATTATTTTAGGAGATATTTAATGCTAAAGTTGGTCAAAAAAGCTTCTTTAAAAAAGTTTTATAGAAGCAAAAACTATACATAGGAGTTTAAACATTTTTAATTCATTTTATACATTAAAAATTCTCGGTGTACAGACCTCATTTATTTTTTTAATTAGACTCATTTTTTTTGAGGATTTATTTACATTTTAAATTCAAATTTTGAGCATTTGAAAGATATCTTTTGCATATTTTAGAAAAGGTTATTATTTTAAATTGTAGCGAAATGATAAAAGAATAATTATTCCCTGAAATTAAAAAAAAATATTTACATGAAACTATGACAAAAAGAAAAAAAACACGTTCTGTAAAACTTATAGTTATTATTAACTTTATCACACTTTCCTAGATTTTGTTAAGAGTAATTCAATTTTGTTCTCAGAAATTACACTGTTGCAATTTCTTTTATGATTTGATAAGTATTTGAAAGAACATAGAAAAATATGAGCAGATGAGCAGCAACGAAAATAATTTTGAAAAAATGAAGTTTTTTTTAACCTAAGGAAGATTTTTTTACGTAATTCAGTTACATGCCTGAATAGTTATTATTTTTATTATTTTTGTGTGTGTGTGTGTGTGTGGATTAGGGTGGGACGAAAAAGTGCAAAAATTGTTTTTCAACTCTTAATACTGAGGAAAAGTTGCGAATTCGGGAGACTAAAAATTAGGTAAAAAAAATAATAATAAAAATGAATAAATAAATAAATAAAATCGCTTTATATATTCCGGTCGCGCATGTGCTCTAAAGTTTGGAGAAATGTGGGAAATATTCTTATTATTACAATAGTTTTTAATTAGCCTCTTCACGAATGTAATAGCTGAAATTCGTATGTATTAGAAAAACTAAACATAATGTCGAAATGTTATTTAAATCAGCCTACATCTCTGATTGCGCATATTCTCTAAAGTTTGGTAATAATAAGATTTTTTACGTAAACCTTTTACCTTACTTAGATTGTCAATATTTAAATGTAATGTATGTTTACAATTTTAGACCACATGCACGACCGAGTCATGTTGGTAGATTTAAATAATATTTCAACTTTATGGTTTTTTATTCTAATACATAAGAATTTTAACTATTACATTCGTAAAGAGGCTATTTTTTTATATGTGAAAATATTGATTTTTTCACTTTCGGCAAACTTTACGGTGCAAGCGTAACCAGAAGATATAAACCGTTTTTTTTTTTTTTTTTTTTTTTTTTTTTTTCTTTTTTTTAATAATTTTTAGACTCCCGAATTCGCAATCTTCCTGGAGTATTAAAGAGTTGAAAAACAATTTTTGAATTTTTTTCGGCCCACCCTCGTGTGTATGTGCATGTGTTGAAGTTAATTTTAAGGTTATTATTTATTTATTTTAATAATAATTCTTTTCTATGTTAGCTATATATTTTTTTTTTTTTCATACAAGTTTGTTCAATTCTTGTTGATTTTAAATGAGTCTAAAATACCCAACAATTTCACTTTAACAAAGCTTGATTATACTCAAAAATTCTTGTATAATATACCGATATTCTGTATACCTGTTTTGATGAAATTTCGAATTCTTATTCACTGAATTATGCCCAAGACTTACGGCGGACTTTCTCTTGTTAAAACTTTTCATTTTAAAACAATCTCAGATTTTCAGAATTTTTCCATTTTTCATATATTTTTTTTAATCTAATTATTTATTTTTTAAAATCTGCCTGCCACATATGATCTTATATTTATACTCTACTACCAAAAGCATTTTTAAGTATATCGCTCGAGTACTTTAGGAGAGAATGGGTTTTTAGATTAAAATGCAATTTTTCAGAAGACACTTCTAACTTGTAGGAAGTTCTTACACATATTTATCAAACACATTAATTAATGTACATATTAATATTTGGTTAAAATTGAGTTATAATTAATGAGTATAAAATATAAGAGTAATATAACTCTTTATCTACCGACAGTACTTATAAGTACCATTAAAATTACTTATAATAAAAAATTTCAATACTTCAATTAGTTTTAATACTGTTTTGAATGAGTTACAAATACATTACTTTATTTTGTTTCAAAAGCCTTATTGGTTACACAAAACAAAAATATTTTTAAAAGTATGATATCTGTTGCCTTTGTATCTTTTCAGCTTTTTTGGCTCTGAGGGGAGGGGATGGGGATTTTTGAATTCGAAAATATTTCTATATTTATATTGTAAAAAATCATATTTGTACATTTAATAATTCTACAAAGTACTAACAAATCAATTTAAAATAAAAGATTTCACTAGGGTTATAAATATTGCACAAAATCCCTGTAAATTCAAATATAATTAATCCTTCTAAATCGTTCAATCATTCTAAAATCTTTCTAAAATTTATTAAATGGCTATGTAAATCTTTTAATTTATTTTGACCAATTTACGTAAAATGCTTTAGAACGTAAAATTTTCATGAATTCATAATTCTGTAGGTAAGGGGTTAAAGTTGGGTTGGCGTGGCGTGCCTGTCGTATTTTCTATTAAATAATTTCAAATTTCATAAGTGAATCTTCTAAATGATTTTGAACACACTGGAAAAACAAAATAGTGATGTTATGTATTTAAACTTTTTATTTAAAACTAAAATAAAAAAGAAATTAATAAAAAAAATCCCAATTTTTTGCCTGAAATTTCCTGTTTAGAAAAAAAGTACTGTTTATTTATATTGGACAATATTTAAACAGGAAACTTCTTAAGTCAAATCAGATTTTCTTGGGTCGATAATATTTTTGTTCAATAGGTGTTGATGGTTAAAAAAAAAATTGTCTTAGCAAAATTTTCTGTTTAAATATTTCAAATGGGAAATTTTATTGAATCAATAATACCTATTTCTGTGCGCTACTTAAAAGATCTAAAAAAATTTGGTTAGTTCAGTAAAATTTTCGGTTTAAACAATTTGTCCAACAGGAAATTTTGTTGTATGATTAGTACTTTATAAATCGTGTATGGGTGAAAACAGAGTTTGTTTTAAATATGTAACTGTAAATGATGGTTGATGTTGTGAAATTCCGATATTTAAAATTAGTAATAATACGATTAAAAAAAATAAAATCCAAAAAATATCCAAATACTATTGTATAAAATTATGTATGAAAATCACTTGAAATCATCAAACTAAACAAATACTTGCTTCAGATGATAAAAATATACTTGCAAGGTAATTAAATACATTTATTCAGGACGACATGTTTCATCGTTGGCAGCTTCTCAAGATCTATAATGATACAAAATATATTCTGAAAGAATTTTTTTAATGGAAACCGGTAAACAAAAATCACATCTCATTGTATTATGAAATCAAGTGCAGGTATAAAAATGAATATTTGTGATTACAGTTTGATTTTAAAAATGGTAGAATAATTTATCCATCAAGATTTCATTTGCCATCCTTTATCCGAAAGTCAAAAGAGATCTTTTTACGCAGAAAAAACATCTGCAATGATTCAGCTTTTGTGGAGCTACCTAAAATTTGGAAAGAGGTGCTCTGTAGAATAATAAACAAAAGGGGTCTGTCCAGACTTTTCCCAAGGGATCCTGTTATTCTGAAATTGTGAATTTTTTTCTTATATTTATGAAAATTCTACTCAGAGTTTTGTGAATTTTAAATTATCGATGTCATTCAGGTTCTATTTTTATGTATAAAAAGCTATGTAATATGCTTTTTGGTGAGTTCAACTGCTTATTTACAAGCCAGGTTTTATTATTAAATGATTAAATTTGTGAAAAGTTTAATTTGAAGGTGAAAAAAAATCTGTGAAAGTTCTATTTAAGAGACAAATAATTTTATGAAGGGTCCTGTTTTGGGATAAATTGTTTTGTGAAGGGTCTTGTTTTAAGATAAATTGTTTAGGTTCTTTAAAGTACCTAAAATTTTCGTAAACATATCCCTGAACAATAATATGAAATTTGTCACGCTCTCAAATATCCATTTTTATTACATTTGACTTCATTATACATGAGATCAGATGATTTTTGTTTATCAGTTTTCAATTAAAAAAAAATTATGAAAAATTTTTGTATCATTATAGATTTTAAGAATATTACCGTCTGAGCAATGAAACACGTCGATCTGCATAAAGGTATTTATTTACCTTGTAAATGTACCTTTGTAGCAATTATTAACTTAATTTAATACTATTGTATACAGGGTTCATACGCATAAAAGGATTTGTGCTATTTTAGGTATTTTATACTAGAAATTTTATAAAGTAGTCTCTGTATGATAGAAATTTTATCATTAAATAAAGCAAATACTGTTCTACAAAAATTCTAGTAAAAAGTGCTTGAAAGTCCTTGAATCGTACAAACCCTGGTATATTATAAGAATTTTTGGCGCTACTTAATTATCCCTTCGACCAAAATATGGTCGCCAAACTATAAGATTAAATGCCAATAATGGATGACCGTGAATGTCACATTCAATGGCATTAAATATGATACACGTATTTAAAACATCAATAAATGACTTTTATTTCAACTTTTTATTTGTATTTTTATTAATGTTCTGCTGCTTATTTGTTTTTTCAATTTTTAAAATGAAAATTATGTCATATGTATAATATAGCTATTAGTTTTGCGATTTGTATAATTTAGCGAAATTGGTCGACGGGATAACCAAGTAGTACCAAACATTTTTTTAAATGAAATCCGTTACTTTAAATATGCCGTTTTTGAGATTCCTTCCCTCTTTATTTCCAGACATGCGGATACCGAAGAGATTACATTCCCTGCATCAGTGGAGTTACCGAGAAGACATGTTACTTTCTATTCCGATGTGGACAGCGATTCTTCTTTATCTGGGGTAAGTTTAATGCTGCTCAATGACGATTTCAACATTAATAAGTGCTGTAAAGAATATGCCAATATAATTCTATAATTGAAATAAGTCTGATTAATAAAAACAACACAGTCAAGCAGCACTTTATATAAAATTTTGCTTTGATTATGTAAGCATGAAATAAATTACTATATCGGTTCGGAGAAAAATATTTACTACCTCTTTCTCTAGTCAAAACATAGTTGAACAAGAAACACTTTAGAAATAGAATGTATTACCAACAGCATCTAGATAAGGGAGAAAGCGTTGACACACTTTGTCGTGACGTTACAAACATCGCACGAAGCAAAGAAAACAACAACAACAAAAATAAATAAATAAAAATTCTAACTTGTTCGAATTTTTTTTCCTTTGTTTGCCTGCTGGGTGTGACGTTTCGTGACATCACAATAAATTGTTTCAGGGCTATACCCAATCTAGGGGAAGTTTATATTACTCCAGTTTGTACTTGATCTATAAGCAAAGGACAGCTGACGCCATTGTGTGTCGAATTATTGTAGGTCAGGAAGATGTGCCACACACCAGTTTGACATTGAACAAAAAAATGTGAGACATGCGACAATTTCACCCTGATAACAAAGAAAAAAACCGGTTTGACTGCGTCCTGTCGCACGATTTTTTATGCATGTCTCACTGGTGTGTGGCGAGCCGAAGACAAACCTGTTTGTGCTTTATGATTTTACGGTACGCATGAGTTCCGTGAATTTGATTGGTTTAGGTTTAACAAATCTATTATATGATTGGCCTACGTTGCCAAGACGATTCCTACAAAAAAGTAGTGTCGATTGGTTGACAGAAGTATTTGTTCGTAAAAATGACTTTTCCTTAAAAGTATATATGACAAAGTGATATTTTTTCTTAACAGAAATAAATATATGAACTATAGTACAAAAGTATAGTATTGTTACCTTGAAAGAAAAAAACTTTCGAATATTTTTGTTAAAAACATGAAAACATTTAAATGATTCATAGTTTATTAATACTAAATGTGATGTAAAAGAACAATCGAATGCTGTAAGACTTTAATACCAATTTACAGATATCAAAGATTAAAAATTTCGTAGGAGCCCCGAGTATTTTCGACCAAACCTTAAACATCTTCATTGGTATAAATGAGAAGAATTTTTCTCGTTTATCTCCTTGTTTATTACCAAGTTTTGGTCGAAAGCACTCAGAACTCCGACAATTTTTTAATATTTAACACCTATTACTTGGTTTTAATGTCTAAAAGCGTTTTAACCGTTTTTTGTACCTATTTTAGAAATAATAAACTATAAAGCCTTTTAATTTTTTCATCTTTGTAATTAAAAATTTAAAGTGAATTTGGCGTTACTTTGCATATAAATTTTTTTGATACATTTAATTTTGACATTCTCATTATTAATACCAGTTTATATTTTTCTTTCGCTTTTACTTGATTTATAATCATTAAATACTAGTTAATTTTATACAAAGAAAACAAAAAATTACAAAGATTCTATAACACTGAGAAATGGCATAGCTCTAGAAGTTTAGTGGCAATGAACTCGTACAATTTGATTGGGATCAATCTGTTGCTATTATAATTTCAATTAATTACAACTTCATCATTTCTGGATAAAACACAATTATTAATTTTGAAACACTTTAGCTAATTCTATTTAATGGTTTCATGTTATATTTTCTTTTAGACTTATTTAAAATTATGAGTGTAAATACCGCCATGTACATGTCGCGCACATCGACACGAGTTAAAAGGAATAACATCTAGACAATATTACTAGTCTTTAAAGATAAATAAATCTAACTAAAAAATTAGTTTTTTAATGCTTTTTAATAAACATTCAGACTTAAAAATCACTCGTAATTTAATGAGTGCATTTCGTATTGTTCAAAAAAAAAAAAAAAAAAAAAAAAAAAAAAAAAAAAAAAAAACCTTGAAGCAGTACGTTATTTTTTTTTCATAGTTTATATCGAATATATCGTTAGAATATTATCAAAAATTCTCCATTTTTGTTTTACTTGATAAAAAACGCAAACTGGTGAGATTATTTAAATATATATATAATTTTTCCTCTACTTCTTTTAGGTGCATTTCATAATAAACACCTAATAAACAACAAATTCTAATTCTACGTTGGAATTTCTGAAAAGTCAGTGTTTAGTGTTTTTGACAGATCTACGCCGCCATGATCCTTAAAAACCAAAACCTCAAACAAAGCTTCTACATGCAGAAGCTTTCGAAAAAGATGAGTAAAATTTTAAGTGGTGATAGACACATACACATCCACACAAACAACTTTCATCCAAAAATGCATGATTGGAAATAAAACGCAAAGGAACTTGGTGCATTTGGAAACTTGGCCAATGTAAAAGTTAAAGCTCCATTCTTGTTGCGAATCATTTGAAGCAGAACAACACTAATAACATGTATTTGTGATTAAGGGAAGAGGAACACCGTGTATGCGAAATTTAATTGTTCGGTTAATACATTAAAGCCGCTGATCAGAGTGTAACTGTCGACAGCGGTAAACGTTTCGGAGCGTGTTGTCCTGCACCAATAAGGAACAAGTTGGAAATTGTTCGTGAAGCGTAGCAAATGAGGTGCGTTCGTACGATAACGAAGTTTTAAAATATTCAGATATTGCTGATATAGTAGAGCGTACTTTGGATACAGTACAGTGGTCGAAACCTTTGTGTTCCTGTAAATGTGCAGGGAGTAATTTTTATTATACTTCATTAACGTATATCTTATTCAAAAAATGCGAAGTAGTTTAATATAATTAAAACACGCCCCAAACAATATTTTCCCGTATAACATTATTTAGTGGAATACATTTGTGTGGCCCTGTAATTTAATAATAAATATTCTTTGCATCACAGATTGTACAGAATGTATATTTTAGTACATACTTCAAAGATTCATGCCAATTCTATTATGTTCAAATGAGTGTAACACCATTAAAATGCCTTTGAAACATTTTTTCGCATTGATCGTAATGCAACGGAATACTTTTGATTGTGCCTGTAATTAATCCATGCATCCGATTTTCACAACCTTTGAAATGACTCGACAAAATTATGTAATAATTATACGTTTTAATTTTCAAACGATTAAAATGCATTTGAAACTTTTTCCCCATTGATCGTAATGTAGCGGAATACTTTTGATTATCCCTGTAATTGATCTATGCATTCGATTTTCATAACATTTGAAATGACTCGACAAAATTATGTAATAAATATACGTTTTAAATTTCAAGCGATTAAAATGCATTTGAAACTTTTTTCCCCATTGATCGTAATGTAACGTAATACTTTTGATTGTCCCTGTAATTGATCTATGCATTCGATTTTCATAACATTTGAAATGACAAAATTATGTAATAAATATACGTTTTAAATTTCAAACGATTAAAATGTATTTGAAGCTTTTTCCCCATTGACTGTAATGTAACGGAATGCTTTTGATTGTCCCTGTAATTGATCTATGCATTCGATTTTCATAACAATTGAAATGACTCGACAAAATTATGTAATAAATATACGTTTTAAATTTCTAACGATTCGGTTGGGTAGTTTTTGCGTTGTTATATGCGGACGGACGGACAGACGGACAGACAGACGGACGGACGGACTGAGCGACAACAATAGGTGCTACGTATTTACATAATTACGAACGTACCTAAAAAGTCTGATATCCATTTCATTTATGAAAATCACTTGAAGAACAGTTTCTCATATTTCTTTTGTCACGTAATCTGTTTTTGTGTGCTTTTGTCTAGTATAACAGCATCACCTTCTAGCACCTGCGTTTTCATTCGGATCATGCATTCTTTGATAAAAGTTGGATATATACCATCACTTCTTAAATATTTGCTCATCTCCTATGAAATACCCTGTATATATATTTTAAAAAGCCTGCAATGCAAGTTAATAAGCGTTAAATTTAATTGCCTGCTGCAGCCGCCGTGAAAATGACGCCTGCGTTACTGACGGATATGCTTGCCTTTAATACTAATATAGATATTCGAAGTGTATGAAGTGTAATAATCTTTGTGCTGATATCGCATCAAAAAACTCTATCGTTATTAACAGTTTTGAATATTTATGATAAGCTTATATCAGAAAACTATACCATTGAGAAATCACTGGATCACTTACTTATGCTATCCCAATATGAATGCATCTGATTTAAATTATCCTTATAATATTCATATCACATCATAAAATTCTGCTATTATTGACAACTCTGTATTTTTTTGACAAGCTTATCTAAGCTGATAATTCTTTCTTTTCTTTTTCATTATACTTTATATTCATAAATTCGGAAAACTTATTAACTTGTATCTTTCACCATCTTGTCTATCATTATCTGTTTATTTTTTCAGAGATCTTCTTTTGGATATTGTTAAAATATATTTCCAATATATATGCACATTCACATACTTATACTTATGAATGCATTTGAAGGATTTTAGAACAATAAATTCGTTTTATTTCGGGAAGAATTTCGTTTAAAATGTCAAATATTGTTAATTAAAAAAAATTTTCTCAGAATAAGGAACCTTTCTCTATTACTTTAAACAATTTTTATTTTATTTTTTTACACTCAAACTGAATTAACATTTAAGGTTTCAAGGAAGTTCTCTTTTTTCGTAAGTAAAAAAGAACCTTTTTATAGAATTTTTAGCATAATATTCTTTCCTCGAAATAATATGCTTCCAACCGTACGTGGAAACATAAAGTATCTTAAAAACTTCATCGGATCATCAAATTTCCGAGGAAAAACTTTTATAATAATATTTTAAGTTTTTAACCCAGTGCTGGAAGCAAACTAAATTAGTTTTACTTCGGGACACTACATTTTCAAGATTTTATGCCATTCACAAAATATTTGAGTTTAAGATTAAGGGCACGGTTTACCTTTTTAACAAATTTGTTCATTTTTAAAAATATGGTTCAAATGGTGAATTTACTGCATTTCAACATTAAACAAAAACATCCAAATAATAATTATCACAGCACATTTAATTATATATTTAAAAAAATTTAAAGGTTTTTAAAAACTTTTTTAAATATTACTATTTTTGCCCATTTTCTAAAAAAGATTTTCACATGTATATAACACAGGACTGCGCATATATTTTACATACTTCTAATATTACTTTTAATATATTTTTTTCACATAGAGTGTAAAATGATAAAATCTAACACATCTTCATGTACTTCATACATATTTATTTTATTTAACTAAAAACCTTAAGGCTAATTTCATACTCAGAATTATTGCATATAGAATATGTACGTTTAAACTCTATTTAAAATACAAAAGAAGCCTTAGTATTTTGAAAATATGGAAGCAGTGGCGCTAACTTATATGGGTCCCTGGGGCACGAGCCCACCCAATAATTTGATCACTCAGTCACCCAATTTCAATTGATTTAATTAAATATTTTCTTATCCAATAGCTGAAATATTTTATCAGTGTTTTCAAAATAATTATGCTTGAAAAATAGTGAGGAAATAAATTTGACAGTAGTAACTGAAGTAGTATTATTTTACAGTAGTAACTGAAAAACCTTTCAATATAAATGTATAATTAAATATAGCTAAAAAACAGATTTTCTGCATATTTTGCCATTTGTTTTAATGCTTTTAATTAATAACGGGATTAAGAAATTATATATATATATATATATATATATGTTTTAAGTTACGTTGTTACACTTTCAATAGTTAGGAAATTTTATGTTATTTATTATAAATATTAATGTATTCATAAGAAAGAACTCATAAAAATAAAATTGAATAAAAATATTTATTAAATTATATTAATTTTATAATTTTCTTCCAAAAAAGAATAATTTAACTTTTAATAATCAATCTCTCATCCCCCGCCTCTGTCTCCACACAGACATGCATTAAGGAGGGAATTGTATGCGTTATTTTATTCCAGCATTTTTGACCCACCCAATATTTTTCAGAAGTTGGCGCTACTGATGGAAAGTGAAGAAAATTAGAACATGGAGAAAAAGCCGTTTAAAGTTTTCATTTGTGTGGGGAATTGCACTGGTTGTATTAGCAAAATTTACAATATCTCGCAACATAATTACTGTATGGGTAAAAAATAAGTGTCAAAATATTCACAATTAAATGAGAATTCATTTAATATCAATATATATATATATATATATATACATATAATCATCATTTTGACCAATTTTGAGTCAAACTGTCTCCTTAACACAAAATGGTTTAACATTTTAAAAGTGCATATACAGGGTCTTCTAACATTCGGCCGGCAAATTCAAAGGTAGCAGGTATCAAGAGAATTACAAAATAACACAAAACATGGGATCCCAAACCATGTAATTATTAAAAAATGCAGGGTGTTTCACCTTAACGGAATTTGGATTGATAGTAATAACTTTCAGAAAACTAAAGTACCCTATAACAAAACATTTAACAAACATTCTCATCTTTAATGTAAATTTGATGACACCAAACAAAAGTGATATTATTTTGCATTGTACGCGTCATTTCTGTGCACTTGAATCCCCACATGTTAGATTATGATTATCAGCTCTCTTAAAAAGTCAGCCACAGAATAGCTCAAGTTGAGCTGAAATCCACTCATCTCAATGTTGAAATTCAGCTTCTCAAAAAAGAGTTGAAATAACTCGAGTTTTAACCAATTTAAATGAAGTTGAGCTATTTAAATAACCAATTTAGATCAAGAAGATTTAATCGTTTGAAAAACAACTCTTTTATGATCGAAAAAATTACAGCTCTTTCATGAGAAGCCAAATCAGCTCTTTCGTTTTAAGAGTGAGTCGACAAGGTTCATTGATTGCTTGAGCAACATGTTTTTCCAAATCTTTTCGTTATGCTATCATATTTCACAATAAACAAGGTACATATCGTTGCATTTTTAAGCAGGGTTTTTATTTTTTCGAAATTATTACTATCAACCATAGTTCATTTAGGATGAAACACTCTGTAATTGTGGACTAAATAATTGGTTTGTGACCCCATATTCTATGACAAATTTTCATCCTCTTGATGACTAACATCATCCCTCTGAATTTGTTGGTCGAATTTTGAAACACTCTGTGTATATCATAGGAGATGATAGTATTCCCGAATGATGCAGTCTTAAGGTCTAGACGAACAGCACTAGTTTTTATTACACTAAAAGAGCAATCAATCAATCATTGTTTTCGACCTGAACAAGGGTGAAACCTCGTTAAATGGTTTTTGAGGGACTGACCCTACCGATTTGACAAAGGAAGGGGAACTTTTATCTACTCCATCTTCGGTCGTAAACCTGTCAACTGATATTCCTCTCTTGAAGTTCAGATTCAGTGCACTAGAAGTGCAATTTGTACATCAAAGCGCCGAAACGAAAGATCAAAGATAGCGCAAGAAGTTAGTGCGAAAAACTGTGTGTGTGCCCGCAGCCTTAAGACTAAAATCGTAGAATGGTGGAACTCGTATATATAGCTAACTCGGCATCAAATAAAACTAAAAAAGCCGCGATTTAAAAACTCAGCAAATGTAGCTCATATTGTTCTCTTTCTTTTTCTCTCTCTCTCTCTTTTTTATCAGTCTTATATCTGCAGTCTAATCCTATTCTTAAATTTTTATATACGATATATTTTTAGATCAATAAACCCATTTTTAAAGTAATTTGGGCGGAGAAAATTCCTAATTTTTTCCCTGAAAATGGTCTGGGGATTTTTAATATATATATATATACATATATCTGATATTTTGATATTTTAATATCTTTTAATTTTGACTGTCAAATACTCTTTTTCAACTTTTTTCTTATTAATAATGGTATCTTATGTACATTTTTAAATATATAACAATGGCAGCTAAATGTTTTTAGAAATCCACATAGACATATATATACTCACCAATCTATTCTTTTTATTGAAAGTCCCAAAAATTTCCTTTTCTTACAGCAATGAAACTTTTTGAGAATCTTTAAAAGTGGGCAACATCCTTGAAACAGTATTGTTCCAAACTTAGAAGAATATACATCAGACAACTTTAAAATCTTCCTCGGGTCACCAAGCTTTCCTGGGGATATCTTTTATAACCATACTTTTAATATTACTAAGCCGATACATGGAGCAAATCACCATAAAAACTCAAGAAACGCGTCCGCTGAAAACGCCTGAGAGGACTTTTATGTTTTTCCTCTTCACAACTCTTAATAACTTTTATCGATTGGAAAAGGTTACACTGTTTCCTTAGAGCAAACATTTTGTAAAAACTTTGCTGCCGATCTTAATATCGGAATTTCTATCGCAGTTAGATTTACTTTTAAGGTATTCAGTTTGATTTCTTTCGATTTCCAGTAAATGGGTTTTCGTTAATTTTAATATAAAGTATTTATACTTTGTAAATTTGATTAGAACGAACATCTTGTAAAGTTCGCTATTGATGTTAATATAGGAATTTCTATCGGAGATTTATTTTTAAAAAGGTATTCTATTTGGTTTCTTTTGAGTTCCAGCAAAAGAGTTTCTGTTTTCGTTAATTTTGATGAATAGTATTTGTACTTTGTAAATTTGATTAGAACAAACATTTTGTATGAAGTTCGTTATCAATGTAAATATACAAATTTCTATTAGAGATTTATTTTTAAAAGGTATTCTATTTGGTTTCTTTTGAGTTCCAGTAAAACAGTTTCTGTTTTCGTCAATTTTGCTATAAAGTTTTTGTATTTCGCAAATTTGATTAGAACAAACATCTTGTAGAAAGTTTGCTACAGATGTTAAAAAAGGATTTTTTAAAGCATATTTATTTTTAAAGATTATTGTGCTTGTTTCCTTACTTAGTTCTAAAGTACTCATACTTTGCAAATTTGATTAGAACAAACATCTTGTAAAAAAATTGCTACTGATTTTAATATTGGATTTTTCGTAGTAGATTTGTTTTAACCCTTTTTTTACCGACGGTACTTATAAGTACTGTTAAAATAACTTACTATAAAATTCTTCTAATATGTCAGTTAGTTGTAATACTGTTTAGAATGAATTACAGATACATTAATTTATTTTGTTCCAAGAGCATTATTGGTCACATAAAACAAAAATATTTTTTAAAGGATTATTTCTTTTGCCTTTGCATCTTTTCAGCTTTCTTGAAGCTGAGGAAGGGGGGGGGGGGTGGAATTTTTCAGTACGGAAATATTTCTATATTTATATTGTAAGAACGTCGTATTTGTACATTTTATAATTCTACAAAATATAAGAAAATAATTAAAAATAAAAGATTTGAGTGGGGTTATAAAAATTGCACAAAATCCCTGTACATTCAAATTTAATTAATCCTTCTAAATCCTCCAATCCTTCTAAAATCCTTCAAATATTTATTAAATGATTATGTAAATATTTTAATGTAATTTAAACAATTGACGTAAAATGCTTTAGAATGTAAAATTTTCATGAATTCATAATGCGGTATGTAAAGAGTTAAAGATTATTCTGTTTAATTCCTTTCGAGTTCTAGAATTTCTGTTTTCTCTAATTTTGATATAATTTAAAGATCTTAGTTTCAAAACTCGTTTTTTCTGTATTAATCTATTCTATTGGTAAATCTTTACCGATAAAACACTACAGTCTGCAAAAGAATTAGTTTTATCCCTCATTTTTGGCATTGTAAAATCTTACTTTACAATGAAAACCAATGGACGCAGTTAAAGGTTTTTCGCAATTTCCGCAAATTCGATTTTCTGGATAAGGTAAGTTTTGAACCCATGTGCTTGTTTATATTTCGCAAATTTTGATTAGAACAAATATCTTGTGAAAATTTTACTACGGATTTTAATACGTGGATTTCTACAACAGATTTATTTTTAAGATATTCTGTTTGATAGGTTTCGAGTTCTAGTAAAAGTTTCTCTGTTCTGTTAATTTTGATATTTGTACTTTGCAAAGTTTGAATAGAACATACATCTTGCACCTGTCGAATTTCTAGCGTAATTACAATTTGTTAATATCAGCATTTCTATATTAAGATTCTTTTTAGGTAGATTTCATATGAAATACTACCTATTGCTGTCGCTCCTATATGTTGGGATTTCTTAAAACTTTTTGCAGATCTACACCGATTATGATCTTTAGACCCCAAAACTACTATCAGTAAAAAAGTTTATGTACCTATCTATTAATCTATTTATAAAACTTTTTATTACCACGATAACTTCTATAATTCTGCTCAAATCTCTTCCGAACTGATACATAAAATCAAGGAGCATAAAATCTCCCTCAAGTTAATTAATGGACAAAATCGGTCCAAAAGGGGAAAAATAAGGAGGAGTTTTGTGAAAATCGAAAAACAAAAAGCTTTTTTTTATTATTAAAATAGAAATTGAATCAATTTAAAGTTTATATTACTTCTAAAAAGGGGGCCAAAAGTTTATGCATGACAGATTTTTGATAAAATTCAAAATGGGCAAAAACAGCGAAAAAAAATAGGGTTTTCGGGAGAAAAAATTTCATAACTTCGTCAATTTTCAAGCTATCAAATCAAATTAAATATACAGTCACCGCAAAAAAAAAATCTTGACACTTACGATTTTAGACATTTTGTTAAATATCTAGAAATATACATAAGGAATTATACTGAATCTCCAGGTGTGTAAACAAAATAGTACGCGTCATATATTTTCGCAAAAAGTTTTCCCCGAAATACAACAGGAGATCGTCAACAAATGGAAAAAGAACGAAGATATTTTGGATAATCCTGTCAAAAATAATGTAGCAAAAGCGTTCAAACAGCACATTATGATTAAGTGGCTTATTGTAATATACTGAGCTTATTTTTATAAGGATAACATGTATACTCGTAGAGAAATTAAGATTTTTATAAAAACAGTCCTAGATTTTTGCTTAAAATTTGCAGAGTTCTTAGTATAAAATAATGTTCTTTTCTGAAAATATGGCAAACAACATTGTACAGAATACCCTGTCATCAGAATTTAAAAATGATAAAAATTATATAAAAAATGAGTAGGTTTAGTAAATAATTTTTCATTGCACATGCGTCAACGATATCGAAATTTCATTTGCATATTGTGTTAGCTAAATGTATTGAGCAACTTCCGTAAAAGTTTCAAAAACATAGCTTGAAAATTCTGAAAATTAAAGTCTATAGAATCAATTCAAAATCCATTTTTCCCAAAAGGAAGCAAAAAAATCAGGGGTTTTATCCAAATATTAGTTGTACGTGCAATATTGTGTAGGCACTAATCAATGGAATATGGATACAGCCCCTCATCTTTTTGCTTCATTTAGGGAACAAAGGATTTTGATCTCATTCTATCGACGATAATTTTCAGAATTTTTAAGCTATGTTTTTGACACTTTCACAAAAGTTGCTCTATACATTTAACTAACATAATATGCAAATGAAATTTTAATAGCGTTGACGCACGCGCAGTAAAAAATTATTTAGTAAACCTGCTCATTTGTCATACAATTTTTATTATTTTTTAATTTTGATTACATGATGTTATGTACAATGTTGATTGTCATATTTTCTGAAAAGAACACTGTGTTTTATGAAAACCTCTGCAAGTTATAATATAAAAACTTAGAAAAATTTGGGACCGTTTTTATAAAAGCCTTAATTTCTCTACGAGTTTACATGCTATATTCACAAAACGGAACACAGTTTATTACAATAAGCACTTAATAATAATCTGCAGTTTGAACTCTTTTGCTACATTAGTTTTGACAGGGTTATCCAAAAGATCTTCTTTCTTTTTCAATTTGTTGACGGTTCCCTGTTGGATTTCGGGGGAAACTCTTCGTGAAAATATATGAGGTGTACTATTTTGTTTACACACCTGGAGTTTCAGAATAATTCCTTAAGTATATTTCCAGGTATTTAACAAAACGTCTAAAATCGTAAGTGTCAAGATTTTTTTTGCGATGACTGTATTATAAATCTTCTTTATATTATCTAAAACTTTTATATTTACAAGTTTTTGATAAGAAAAACTCGTATTGAAAAAAAAATTGAAAAGAAAATAAAAAGTTGGATGGGGGGTGAAAGAAGAAAAAAATCCATAACTTTGTCAGTTCTTAAGATATCAAATCCGACTAAATTTACTATACATCTTCTTAATAATATCTACAACTTCTATTGACAAATTTTTGATAGGACCAATTTTTATAGCAAAAATAAATTAAACAAAAGTAGGAGTTGGAGAAAAAATCTCAAATCCAAACTGCTTATATTCTATGTTAAAACTGTTGTTAGCTTTCGTTTTTTCAAAAACTAAAACAAAATCACTTCACCTTTTTTCATTCACGTATAAAAACATTTCATATTTATTTACTTAGAAGGTGTCACAAATAAAAATTAAATTAAAGAGTTGACATGTTTCGGTTCATTAATAAGAACCGTATTCATAACATATAAAATCAGTAGAAAATTAAATGACACTGGATATATATTAAAAAAAAAAAAAAAAAAAAAAAAAAAAAAAAAACTTTTTTTTTTTTTTATATCCAGTGTCATTTAATTTTCTACTGATTTTATATGTTATGAATACGGTTCTTATTAATGAACCGAAACATGTCAACTCTTTAATTTAATTTTTATTTGTGACACCTTCTAAGTAAATAAATATGAAATGTTTTTTATACGTGCTTATATTCTGTCTCATTTTTAAATTAATTTTGCTCTCAAACGCGTCAAGTTGGCGGGTTTTCTTATTTAGGAGCTATGTAATGTGACGTGTAAAAGAAATTTAATTTTCTTTTTAATTCTTATATTTTTATGACCATTTTAAATAATTCCCAGTTTTTATTATTATAATGTACCAATTGATTTAGAAATACATATATTATCTTAAACAGCTGTTGATAGGAACACACTTCCAATTAAAACAAACATACACTCTAAAACTGGGAGGAGTGAAAAGCTCACTTTTTGTAGGAGTGATTTGCATTTTCACTCTTTTTAGAGTGAACTTTATTCAAATACACTCTTTAAAGAGTGGAATTTCCGACTCCCTAAAAAGGAGTGAAATATCTCACTCCTTTGTCGAGAGTGAAATATCTCACTCCATGGTCGAGAGTGAAAAATCTCACTCCGTTAACGAGAGTGAAAGCACTACTATTATACACTTGAAAAAATACCCGCTCAACTTTGAATCAATATATAGAGTAAAACAATGAAAAGTACCAAAATATGTCAATTCTTACTTTTTAAAAACTACATTTTATAATATAACCTATAAAATTACGCTTATTTGCTATTAAAACGCACTCGTTTTCAAAAATGAGTGTCACTCCTTCGAAAGAGTCAACGGTCACTCTTAAAAAGTGACTTAGATATGTGTTACGGTCTTCCGGTTGTGATGATAAAAATGTTTTCGCCATTTTATCGTGTCCGTTATGTGTCCGATTTTCGTTTCCTCGGTCTACAAATGTGGATCTTTAATTTGTGTTATTAATACTGAAAAGCAGTTTAAATTTCGATCTTGGAATGATATACTCCGATAGCTTATGATTCAAAATAATCCACATAGATTAAGTTTCTTGTTCTGGAGTCAAAATGGAGAACAAATAATTCAGTAAAAAGCAATAATATTCCATTAATACTCAGTGCACTGCACATATCTTATTTATCAAACAAAGGATTATTATTCATCAAACAAGGGTTAATATTTAACACACACAAAAAAAAAAAAAAAAAAAAAAAAAAAAAAAAAAAAAAAAAAAAAACGGTAAGTCAATTTTAATTTTAATTTTTTATTTTCCGAATGTAACTTCTAGAATGTTGAGTTAAAGTTTTACTTTAACAGGAAGCTGTCTGCTTCTGCTATCTTTATGTGCGCGGAGGAAAAAAAATCGCTGACGCAAAGATTTGTGTTTTATGCTTGATGTTTACAGATGAACGGCTTTAGTAATTTTAAAAGTTTGCAGTATGACTTATATTAAATGAAATTTATTTATTAGAGATAAATAACTCATTAAAATTTTTTTTCCAATAGTAAGAATAATACATATGTAGTCATTTCTTGTATTTTATATTTTCTTTATTTTTCTTTTTCGTACACGAGTATACTTTTATAAAACTTTAACTCACATTCATAGAATACTATAGGGTAAATGTAACAGTAATGTACACACCTGAATGTTTTTGGTTTATAAAAAAAAAAACTAATAAAAATTTAGCTTTTATTTATTTATTTTTTTTTTTTTCGTAACTCGCCTTTGCATATTTTATAATTTAGCACTTTTGTTGACACTCTTAATTAAACCAATCAGGAAGCACAAAATAATGTTTTTAAGTTTCACTGTTTTTCATTGAAAATCGTGTTTTCATTGAAAATTATACTAAGAGCTGGCTTCATTTAATAAATTTATGTATTCCTTATTTTATTGCGAAATTTGCAATTTTTTGTTTTTGTAGTTGAAGAAAGCTTTGAATTTTATGTATTTAATGTCGTTTATAAAATTTCATTAATTTTTAAGGTTTTGAGAGGAGTGTCCATTACTGGAATACTCAAGTAGTGATTTTCCAGTACCGTACACCTGATATAGGAACTGTTAAAAAAGCAATTACGGTAATGTTTATAGTGTATAAAATATTTTGATTTAATTAAAAAATTAAGTAATCAATTTTAATTTTTTAATTGCACTTACCAAAATGTAATGACACCAAAATTTTTATAAACGGTTGTTTTTAAGTTATATTAATGTGATTTATAAAATTTCAATATCTTCTTCATTTTATTATTATTTTTTAAAAATGAATCTAACGATGTTTTGCCTATTTTATAATCTGGCAATCAAACCACTCATGAAGCTGAAAAAAATGTTTAAGGGCACAGTCAAAGAGGGAATTAGGGCTTAATCGTTCACCATTTAAATAAAAACACTTAAGTTACAGAAATCGTCAAAAACACATTTTCTCTTAAATATTTGTTTATTTTTACTTTTTCAATTTTGTCTGCAGATATTTTTTTAAATAACACTTTCATTTTTGGTACCGGTTTTGAAAGTAAAAGAAACTTTATAAAAATATCTGCGACCGAAATCGAAAAAGTAAAAAAGATGCGATATAGAGACGAACTTCAGCTATTCAATGTAAAATAAATAAATAAATAAAATGTCAAAATGCAAACGAGATATTAGAAAAATCTCTCCCCATAGGATTAGCATTAGCTCGTGAGTGTCTTCGCCGGCAGGTACTACATGCACAACTACTCCATATACGGGAATAAAAAATTGAAATTAAATAAGACTTACCATGTCATTTTATAAATACGGCTTGTATTAATATATATTTTTCAGAAATAAGATTTTAATTACACATTAAAAAAAAAAAAAAAAAAAAAACATAGATAACATGCATTATGAATTTATTTAAATAATATGTAAAACTTAATGGATATATCTGTAAAAAAAATATATGTTTAATATTTTAAAACTGTTTAATAACTTGTGCTTATGGGCATTTTAAAACTATCATATATTTATGGGACAACCAATGAAAGCAAACACAAGGAGAAAGATTGGAATAAAATAGTTTATTTTTGTCAATAATCTAATTCATGTGTAACTTTAATTACGTTTTTCCTTAAAAAGTTCAATTAATGTTACATACTTTGAATTAAATAAATATTCTCAATAAAGTATTTTATTCCAATCTTTACCACGTTTGTATTTATTTTCATTGTATGTTCTAAAAGACACGATTCTTTTAAAATGCCCATAATAGCAATAAAAAAAGGAAATTCATTGGAAAAAAAAAAGAGCGTTCACTCCTATGAAAAAGTGACTACTCACTCCTACTAGGAGTGAAAAAACGCACTCCTTTAGCAAAAGTGAATAGTCACTCCTCAGAAATAGTGATTAT
This sequence comes from Maratus speculifer, assembly GCA_964019185.1. NCBI lineage: Eukaryota > Metazoa > Arthropoda > Arachnida > Araneae > Salticidae > Maratus > Maratus speculifer. The sequence continues at coordinate 157,877,612 of OZ025294.1, read as the reverse complement.
TGAGCCCTGCGTAGAGTGAATATTCACTTCCTAGGAGTGAGTATTCACTCTTTCAAAGAGTCAATGATTCCACTTTTGCCCAAAGTGAATAGTGACTCTAAAGAGGTTCGGCGTATTTTGAGTCTGCGATAGAATGAGTATTCACTATTCTGGAGTGATTATTTACTCCTTTTTATTTAGAGTGTATGGATCAGGTAGCCAGGGAATTCGTTTTACTAGAATTACTCTATGCACATTAAAATAAGAAATTTCAATTTTATACAACTCCCTTTTATTCTAACTTATATTTAGAAAAATGTTGTCCTACATTTGCATTTTAGGAATAAAACGGACAATTTTAAATACAATCGTTTATTTCACGATGAAAACTTGCCGAGGTATGATACTTTGAATTTTATCAATTTTCAGTTGTTTTCAGCTTTAAACACGTATATTTCTGTTTTTGTAACATATATAAATGTTAATTATATTTGTGAGGCATTTTGTAGTGGAAAGAACCTAATATTTCACTGAATAACTACACCGGATACTGTTTCCGAATAATAAAATGCGTTTTCTTTTCAATATAAATTAAATAAATTTCCAATTCTTTGTTTAAATAAATTACAGTTTAATAATTAGAAATAGTGATATTCAAATTTTAAGAACCATACAATACAAATTCTACATAAATATATAGTAAGTTCTATGGACTACGCGGTAAATTTAAATCGTCAGCGGTTTAACTGATAATTGTCATTAAAGCTATTTAATGACAATTCAGCCTGCTTGACGAATCAAATTACTATTATTATTATGATTATTATCAACATTATTATTATTTACCATTATTAAAGTTAGTGTTGTTGGATGCTCACCCTTTTAATTGGATTAATTTTAAGTTACAAAATTCGGTGAGTGAAATATATTTTTATATTTCAAGCTTAATTTAACTAGATTATTTAAAATTCATCTGGAGATTCCGTATTTATGAACGCCGACTTGCATCACTGAATATTTATAAAGCAGTGAATGAAAACGTCAGTCAAAGCTTTGATGTTAAAATTCGTTTTAAAATATTAAAATTCATGAGCTGCAACGTTCATCTTTTAAAAAAAAACATTATTAAAAAATTACTTTTTAGAATTTTGAAGTTTTTTCTCATTTACTTTAAAAGATGTCGAAACGGATTGTAGTCTAAATGCAATACATACGAAAATGTATTTTAAAATAACATAACTATTTGCATGTCAATTGGCCTCGGTGTTAATTTTTTTAATATTATTTTGTGAGACATTTTGCAAAATTTAGCAAATCGCAAATTTTCAGTATAAAAAAAAAATACCTATCAGTAAATAAATATAATTTTCAATGAATATTTCAAGAAAAAATTAATATATTATACCATATTTTCCCTTCTTCTAAACGTATGATCATTATCAATATAACCACCATTTAAAAAGACGAGAAAAAGTACCGGGAGTTTATATAAATAATCGCCAAAATTGGAAAAGGCATACATTAACTCATAAAGGAGAAGAAGTTGCTGTCTTGAAATCTCTTTAAACTTTATTAAACAGCGCTCCCCTTTCCACCTTAATAAACTTCGGTATTACTTAGTTATCCCGTCGACCAATTTCGCCAAATTATACAAATCGCCAAACTGATAGCCAAATTTTAATTTTGACATAATTTTTATTTTAAATAACGAAAAAACAAATAAATTAGTAAAACATTAATAAAAATACAAATAAAAAGGTCGAAATGAAAATCACTTGATAAGATTCTAAACACGTATTTCGTGTCAAATACCATTGAATGTGACATTCAAGGTCAACCATTATTAACATTTAATCTTGTAATTTGACCATAGTTTTTTGGTCGATGGTTCAACCAAGCAGTACCTAAACTTCTTATCTGTAATGTTTGTGTTTTTCTCTCGTGGCCTACGGTTATCCAATATGGAGTTTTAGAGAAAGAGATGCCTATATAAATCATTACCTTATCAAGTTGATTACTGAAAATTCAAGATTAGTTGAAACACGATTCGCATATTGAAATGCAACTTACCTGCCAAGTCATATCTAGGTTAAGGGAAAAAAAAACTGCAACTCTGATTTCAGTGGTTTATTGGTAGGTTTACCATTGTTTTATCCTGCAGCCAAATCCAGTCTGCAAGTGGTTTCCACGACTTGGCAGACGAGTTGCATTTTAATACATACTAATCGAGTTCTATCTAATTCAGGAATTTCCTCCGCCAATTCGATGAAGTGTTGGTCTATTTAGCAGTCTCCTGGTCTATTTGACTCGCAAATCCAACTTAAGAATTCTGAGTGGCTGAAATATAAAAAAGCCTTTGAAATTAGAAATTATTATCAGTTTCTCCGTAAATGCTACGATATTCAGAAATCTAAAACTCGTTCTTTTAAATACTTTTAAAAAGCTTCCCAATATTTACCATCAAAATATAAATAATACACCGAATAATATCCACCGAAACGATAAATGTGAAACATCATCTAATTACTAGCGGAGTTACTGAAAACAAACATGAAACTCTTGTGCATGAATTTTCTATTATTATTTTGTTTTCAAACCGAGGATGTTAATTGGTTATCGAGTTTTTCCGAATTAATTCGTTTGCTCGTAACTTGTCAAAAGTATTTCTCACGATTTATTAAATTACCATAACATTGAGATCTTTAGATTATTATTACTTAACTACATTTTTATTCATATCGATATAGATAAATTGTGATTTAATTATTGATTATTAAAATATCCAGTTATTTTGGATTCACTATTAACATAAACACTTGAACGAGTTAATTAGAATAGTTGCTTGAATTTATTTTATTATAAAATATAAAAAAAAATGCTATATAAAAAAAAAAATCATATAGCATGCTTTTATGCTTGCTAAATAAAGTATTTAGTTAACATGTTAAATGAATAAGTACAATTTTGGATGTGGGTGATTGAATAAACAAGCAAAAAATAAAATAAAAATGATTGAAATATGAGAAGTAAATTTGAAATTTTTTAAATTCAGGTTTTCTTGTTTTAAATTCTTTGGTATTCATTGTAGTGTTACTAAATTGAAATATGCAGTTATTTTGGATTTACTATTAACATAAACACTTGAACGAATTAATTAGAATAGTTGTTTGAATCTATTTTGTTTAAAAAAAAATATTAAAATCTGCTAAATAAAAAATACATAAAGCATGCTTTTATACATACTAAATAAAGTATTTAGTTAGCATGTTAAAAGAATAAATCCAATTTTGGATGTAGGTGATTGAATAAACAAACAAAAAATAAAATAAAAATGATTGAAATATGAAAAGTAAATTTGAAATTTTTTAAATTCAGGTTTTCTTGTTTTAAATTCTTTGGTATTCATTGTAGTGCTACTAAATTGAAATATGCAGTTATTTTGGATTTACTATTAACATAAACACTTGAACGAATTAATTAGAATAGTTGTTTGAATCTATTTTGTTTTAAAAAAAATATTAAAATCTGCTAAATAAAAAATACATAAAGCATGCTTTTATACATACTAAATAAAGTATTTAGTTAGCATGTTAAAAGAATAAATCCAATTTTGGATGTAGGTGATTGAATAAACAAACAAAAAATAAAATAAAAATGATTGAAATATGAAAAGTAAATTTGAAATTTTTTAAATTCAGGTTTTCTTGTTTTAAATTCTTTGGTATTCATTGTAGTGTTACTAAATTGAAATATGCAGTTATTTTGGATTTACTATTAACATAAACACTTGAACGAATTAATTAGAATAGTTGTTTGAATCTATTTTGTTTAAAAAAAAATATTAAAATCTGTTAAATAAAAAATACATAAAGCATGCTTTTATACAAACTAAATAAAGTATTTAGTTAGCATGTTAAAAGAATAAATCCAATTTTGGATGTAGGTGATTGAATAAACAAACAAAAAATAAAATAAAAATGATTGAAATATGAGAAGTAAATTTGAAATTTTTTAAATTCAGGTTTTCTTGTTTTAAATTCTTTGGTATTCATTGTAGTGTTACTAAATTGAAATATGCAGTTATTTTGGATTTACTATTAACATAAACACTTGAACGAATTAATTAGAATAATTGTTTGAATCTATTTTGTTTAAAAAAAAAATATTAAAATCTGCTAAATAAAAAATACATAAAGCATGCTTTTATACATACTAAATAAAGTATTTAGTTAGCATGTTAAAAGAATAAATCCAATTTTGGATGTAGGTGATTGAATAAACAAACAAAAAATAAAATAAAAATGATTGAAATATGAAAAGTAAATTTGATTCTTTTTAATTCTGGTTTTCTTGTTTTAAATTATTTAGTATTCACTGTAGTGTTAGTAAATTGATTTTTGTTTTCAAAATAGCTGTCATTATTTGAGAACAGAAATGTATGCTTTATTTGATGGTATATTTTCTGCGATTCAATAAAGCAAAACATTATTAGTCAGTAAATATCGTGTTAAAATTGATTGCAATAAGATTCGTGTGTCTATAATTTTGATGCTTTGTGTGTTTGTTACTTTGATGTTCACTCAATGCAAATAACCGACTAACATTGTATTTTCAGAACATTCTTGTTCACATGGATGTAAAGAGCGAAGTATGATTTTTTTTTTATTAATGAAAAAATCAAGAAACTCTCTGTAAGCATAATTTAATATATTGCAACTTATCTCCCCCCCCCCCCCACACACACACACACATACACAGTTTACGTAGTATAAGGCCCCGAATAATCCTAACGTTTGGCTTTTTCTTTTCGACACTAAAACTAGTGCCCTCCCCCCAGTGTTGTAGTTGTAAAAAAAAAAAAAAAAAAAAAAAAAAAAAAAAAAAAGAAGGTATACGCTCTAAGTAGAGGGTATATGCTCAAGGCAGAGAATATACCCAGAGTGCACATACTATAACTTTCTTGAGGAACAAAGGGTATACGGTGTCACTTAAAAAATCCAGAAGGTATACGGCGTATATCCCCATATATCCTCCACTACATCCTTGCCTCCCCCACTATAACCTGTCATCCATAGTTATACTCAAAAGACAGAAGAGAATTCGACCATCAATATATCATTTTATATCACATGCAAAGGTACTACAAAATCGATAGATGCCGAATCCCGTCAAATTACCAACAGTTCACATAATTTTAACACTATTTCTACCAAGAGGTGTCAAAAGATACCTTTCAGATTTTAACTTAAAATTATCATTTTCCTCCATTTCACCCTGGATATAAAAATATACATATGGGATACGTATTTCTACTATGAATTGTCTTTTGACACCTTAAAGATTTCACAATTGGGTCATTCCATGGTAACTCACGTTACATTTAGAACAATTTACTGCAGTAATTTTAGAAATATAATACTTAAAAATATTCATATTAAAATTAACATGATTTGTCAATGAAACCTGTCTAAGGACCAATTTGGATGAAAATTACCTGAAAAATGATAATGAAAATTATACTTTATATGCTAACTTACATTCCTTTTTCAGTAATGGCAGTTACAATAGTGAATAAAACTACCAAAATTTAAGAAATAACATTAAAATTAGGCAATTTTCATCTAAATTGGACTTTGAATAAATTTAATTAGCAAACCATGTCAAATTTACATTTTGAATAATTTTTTTGTGTGCGTTATATTACTAAAATTATTGAAAATCGTTCAAAATGTAACGTAATTTACTGTAGAATGATCCAATTTCTAATACCTAAACGCTTATTTTGCGTCATATTTTATTTTGATATAGATCATTGCAGCGACTAATTCAAAAATTTTAATAGTGCTTTTTGTTCTCCAATTCTGATAAAAAGTTCAATATACATGCATTTCGTTTCCATTCGTGTAAAAACTGTTGCATTGAAAAAAGAAAGAATTTTTATTACACTGCTATTTTCTGATTACTGTTGTTGTTGTTGTTGTCACAAAACTTGAACTTTTATATATGAGGCTGAAAGTTTGTTAAGTTAATAATATTAACTGTTTGATTTTCTCATTAAAAAAAAAATAAAATGAAGATAATATTTTTAAATTGTTGTTACTCGTGGCGCAAAACATGTTTGATTGCATTTACGTATATTTACATTTTATAGATTGCTGAATTGCGCTAGATTGTATAACCTGTAACAAATTTAAAATTAAACATTAATTACACTGTAAAAAAATTTTATTCTTTTGCTGCATCGTCACTCCCCCGCTTTTATAGAACATCTCTTTTTTGATCCATGAGAACGCTCCATAATAGGGTGATGTAATTATTTTCTATAAAAGCGTTGGAGTGACGATGCAGCAAAAGGGTCAAATTTTTAGCATTGTAAAAATTTTCTAAAAGTACACGTCAGTGAATAAATATAGGGGAGAGTGGGGATACTTGAGCATAGGGGATACTTGAGCCACCCCTATTATCTCTACAGTTGATTAATTTTTCTTTCTAAAACTGCCAATATGATAACATATTTATAGTTCTGAACATGTAAAAAAGAAATCACACATCTTGGTACCATTTTGAAAGTATAGTGATTAATAGTTGTCTTTTCCCTATCTGAAAAAAATATTTGGGTGCATGGTTTTTTTGTTTTTTTGTAATCAAAGTTTTGTTTAAAGTTGCAACTATATACATACATTCAATAAGCATAATTTCAATTGTATTTTAATTCTAAAATAGTTCTAATTACTGCATGCTTTATTTAGTAAAACTCTGGGAAACAAAAATAGTGATAGTGGGGATACTTGAGCCAATGAGAGTGGGGATACTTGAGCCATGTCTTAACCATCCTCACTAGAAATTAAACATGGGTGAAACAAACAAAAAATAAAATTCCATCCTTATATTCACTAATAGATATTTTTCTGGAGAAAAGGAAGAATAATTTTTCATTTTATTTTTTTTTTCTTAAAAAAATAAAGACCTAAAAATGTTTAAAAATGCATATTTTTTAAATGAAAATGTCTATTTTATTTTTCGATTTGTTCGATTTGACAAACGACCAAAATTCGAACAAAATAGTCTGTCTAGATAAATGTAAACATAGTTTTCAATTTAATTTTCATTAAATGAAAATAACTTTTTAAAACGGTTTTACAGGCTATAATCTCTAATACTTTAATTAGTTAGGTCCAACATAATAAAATATTTATTTTTTAATATAACATATTAAGATTAGTATTTTATATTGAAATCGTAACCTCTGTTGCTGTAACTTTTTTTTTAACTAAGAAAATTGAAGAAAAATTGGTAAAAAGAGCGCACAAAAACAAGAAAAGCAACAAAGATCCCAGTTCAAACTTACCTACATGGAGCCAAAGAGGAAGACAAAATCTTTTCCTGTGAAATCAAAAAAGTGTTTGAAATAGTAGAATGATACATCTGGCTTAAATTCCGACAGCTACTAAACTAAAAGCATGAGTTCGACAATATCATTAGAGGAAAATTCTGTCAATGATGGTGATGATGTGAAAGAAAACCTTCTATTGATGGTTGGTTACTAATAAAATATGCCAGAAAGAAAACTGTAAAAATATTTGTTGGATAAGTGCTTAATATTTTGAAAATGAAATTTGCAAGAAGAATTGCAGATTCCAAATTTAAATGGCTCTGAACTGAGGATGTTTCTACCGTCGTTATAACTGAGGTTCAAATTATCCTTCGACAACCAGTTTTAACGACAAAAAATGATCGTATTACTAGCTTTGTTTTCTTAATTGGTTTTGAAACACTTTACGTTTCATAATTTATCATTCTGTAAAATATTTGTGCAAAAATAAAGCGAAAAAAATTACTTTTGTAGGTATTTTTCCGTAGTGGCTCAAGTATCCCTTCACTATGGCTCAAGTATCCCCGCCATGGGGATACTTGAGCCATGATGTAAAACAAAAAATAAACATTTATTATGCATAGAAAAATAGTTCAAAATTTATTGAAAGTGGTTTTTAGTTGAAGGAAAAATATCAAATTTTCATTTTCAATATTTTATTTTATTCTAAAAAAATATAAAAAATTTAAAAAAAATAAAATTCAAAAAATGGCTCAAGTATCCCCATCTTCCCCTATTATTCAAATTATCTACATGTAGCTGATAATTTAAAATCTCAACAGTTTTAGAGTTTACCCGCATTCAAAAGCAAAAATGTCAAATGTCACCTTTTGGTAGAAATTAGATTAACATAAAATCGTGGTAGAAATAGTGTTAACAACATGTAAGCAGTTCTGAGAAAACGCACTGCAGTACATTCTTCTCTGCATGTACATGGAGCAAGGAGGATAAGTTTTGGCAGTGAATTCTTAAAAGACATTTATGCTTCTGAGATGCTCTCATCTCATCTCAGCTTTTATTGATTTGACGTGGGGATGCTGTCTTTCTCTTGCAACACTTAGCAAAGCTTTCAAGGGCTGTTTATTCTCTTGATGGGTTCTTCCACTTAGTCGGGCAGGTTTTGTTTGGCTCTTAGAGAGTAATTAGCGCCAAGTTAGAAAAAATGTATATAACATCTTTAATGTGGTGAAAGTGTTTTCAGTTCCATGTATATTAAATGAATAGATTGGAGGGGTGTGTGGTGTTATTAAAAGCCTTTTCTTGTTGAACCGTGAGGTGTTCCTTAAATGTTTCCTTTTTAACTTACAAGTTAGGAGGCGCCACATAGTCAATTTAACTTCCCTTGTTCTTCTTGGGTCATAAAATAATATTATTTTAAGAAATAACGGTATTATTACTTAAAATAATATTATTATAAATAATGTTATTTTAAAAATATTAGTAAAACTACTGATTATTTAACTCTTAATTTTGGATTATTCTTCTTTGGTAATTTTCGATTATATTTAAATGATTTTCATTATTCTTATTAGCATGTTTAATATTGGTAAGTCTAACATTAAGTTGTACCAAAAGTTTTTTCGGAATTCACGGGATATTTTAAAAATCATTTCGCACCCCTTTTTTGAAACCAGAAAATTTCCACATGTTCATTGACAACATCTCCAAGAAGAAAAAAACTACTTCAAAATACATTATTTAATATAGTAGTAGGAATAAAATATAAAAACAGTCTCCAGTGGCCGCCCTGCCCATGATCTAATGAAGTGTAAACGTACTAGAAAACATTTCCATCTACGGAAAAAATACTGTTTTGAAAAGTTTGGTCACCGTTAAATACTTTATGACAACGTGATATGCAAACAATTCTGTTCCAGTCGAGGTAAAGGCCCATTCCTGTTTTTAATGCCAACTCCATCCAAAAAAAGTTTTGCCATCTATATGGTAGAATTTTTAGGGTGTATCTTCTACTAGCTACCTTCTTAAAATAAGACAATCAATTCTAAAAAATATTGCTCGTAACTTATTTAACTGAAGCCAGCAATAGCCTGAGAACTCGCCGAATTAGCAAAATGATGAGATGTTGTCGTCCACCATGACAACACCATGTAACTCGTACCTTTGTGTTTAGAGGCAAACTCTTTGCATTCGAAAGAGATATTGTGCCTCACCTTCGCTACTTTCCGGACATCGCTCCGTCCGATAGCTATTTCTTTCTTTCACTCACATGTTCCCTTCGCACTCCCCCCTCCCCCAAAGAATGACTCTTTAAATGACATAAAAAAACACCCCTATAAGTATTTTGCCTGTAACTTTCAAATATTTGGAAAAAAGGCATTATAAGGCTTCCGGAGAGATGGAAAAAGTTTGCTGTCAGAATGGCACATGTACAGTGTGTCCACTCTCAACGGTGGCCAATGGCTAATTTCTAAACCGTTAGTCATAGACATATAGTTCCGGATGCAAAAATGCTCTAAAAAAGGTAAAGAATTGTTTTTTAAGCGATTTAGGTCCAAAAAAATTTTTTTAATAAAAAAATTGCGTAAACTAAATTTTTATACGATCCCCCGGTTCTATAAGTGATATTTAGTAAATTTTTACCACTTCTCTAACAAGTAAGACAAAAAAAGTCCCATTCCTCTGCGATTAAAACTAATTGAGTAATAGTTGTTTTAAGCTGGAGCAGTTTTTTTGCCGCAAAATAGGGGTCAAATTAACTGAAAATAAAAATAAACGTCAGATATAAAATTTAACATCAAACATTGAGAGTAAAATAATTTTTACATTATTATTTTTAGATTTATGTTGATGTTTACATATTAAAGCAAAATGTACAATTTGTACTAAAGATATAAGTAAAAAAATATAAAAAATTGTTAAATTATGAAAAGCAACAGTCACATTTCATTACAAAATGATACATATTTAAAATTCTATTAGATTACTTAACCTTATAGAATTTGGTGTATCCTATAAAATAAATAAATGGTACATAGCTGAAATTGTATTAATATTACATTGCCATTGGATATAAAAATGTATGCGAATTGAACCTCGGTGTGATATTCGGAAGTGATTTAAAATTTGAATACAAATTTTGAACTATGAAAACATTCATACAAACGTTATAAATAAAAATAAAAGCTTATCAAAATAGCACACCTTTTTAAAATAAAACAATGAAAAGAAACACCTTCATTTCCTTACAAAATAAAACTTGGGTAAAAATACAATTGAGGATATGAATTTCAAAACTCGCCTTATCGCTTTTTTTTCTCTATCAGTTTATACCAATCTGCACTAATGTAAGACTACAATCTTCAAATTTATAATGAAAACGAATGGATGCATTTAAAAGTTTTTCGCGATTTCCTAAAATTTGATTTTCTCGATAAAGATATTTTTTAAACTCGTGTCTTCAATTACTTTAACCAATCCAGAAGTTAATTAATTAAAATTAACACTACCGTAAAACCTCTAAGGTGGTAGTGCCTTTAGTTAAATCGCTTTAAAAATATTTCTTTGCCTCATTTAAAACATTTTTGTAACTGGAACTATATGTCTGTGACAAATGGTTTAGGAATTAGCCATTGGACAACGATAAAAATGGACGTCTTTTACAATACTTTAAGCACTTAGTATACGTTCCATTAAATCTTAGTCCAACTCATCCGTTTTCAGTTGTAGAAAAGTGGGTTAAGTCATGAAATTTAAAGTTTCGTGACTCGGTCAATTTTAATGATAGATGAATTAGACCTTTTTTGTATTGTTTGTTAGAGTGATGGAAAATTTTTACTAAATATCACTTATAGGACCGCGGAATAATATATAAAAATTTTATTTTCGTAATTTTTTAATTTTTTTTTTTTTTTTTTTTTTTTTTTTACTTGAATTGTTTGAAAAACAATTATTTACCTTTTTTAAAGCATTTTTGCAATTGGAACAAGATGTCAATGAATAACGGTTTAGAAATTAGCCATTGGCCACCGTTGAGAGTGAACACACTGTATACTTCGATAAAACCTCGAACTTTCGAAATTTCATGCAGTTCATTTTATGAGAAAAAAAAAAAAAAAAAAAACTTTTGAGGCAACTTAATACATTTGGGTCTTTTGTTCTACCTATGTAATTTTAAATCTCATTCTTTCTACATAATTTTTATTTATAAAAAGTCAATATTTAGAGAAAAATCAAATGATTATTAATGTTGATATTTTTTATCTAATAAAGATTTCCCAATGAATCATTTTTCAATGTTTCATTCTATTTTATTTATATTAAGTTCATACTTTTTTATATATACTACTGTTATTTATGCAATTATATTTATAAATGCAATTGGAGAAAAATCTGGTGATTAGTAATATTAATACTTAATGTCTGATGAAAACTCTCTGGTATTTTTTGTCATTTTTAGGAAACAATTTACCCCAATAATTTTATTAGGTAACTCAACCTTATAAAATCTTAATAAATAACTTTTACATGAAAAAAAATTAATTATTATACCAATTTTTACTCAACTAGACAAATTTTCAAAGTAAATTGTCAGTAAATCTTTGCTTTCATATCCAAACATTTTTTCTCCTTCTTTCATTTCACCTAGTGTTTGAAACCACTTTCAAGCATCCAATATTTTCTAATTATTTTTTTCGATAGTGAATATCAGTTATAAACTAATAATGAATAACATGTAACATCTTTTTTAGTACAGATTAAAAGAACACATTACCTGTGAAACTGTTTTTTTTTTTTTTTTTTTTTTTTTCGAAAAATACTGTAATATATGTGGTGACATAATACTTAATACTGAAAATAAAATAAAATAAAATGTCTTGTAAAAGAGCTTATTTTGCTTATACTTCTTTTTTTATTCAACTTAAAAAAAATTCCTACTACTTTTATAAATATAAATATTTTTGCTTTTTTTCCACATTCATTAGAATATACTACATAAAACTGTGCATGGATATTTATATGTAAAAAATTTTACATTTAATAGGAATTTTTTTTCCCTTGTATATATTAAAAATGAAAGAAAATATCAAACTCTCAATTTAAATAAAAAAAAAAATAACTATAAACTTTGCTGATAAATCCATGCAGAAAAAAAATTAAATATCCGCATGGCGAACAAGTAAAAAGAAAAATTCAAACCTCTCTCCAAATTAGCAAAAAAGCCTTACTATTTATCGAATAGGCAAGTTATAAAGATATGAACATGGAGAAAAATCATTTTAAAGTATTCATTTCTATGGGTAGTTGCGCCGGATCTATTAATATAATTTACAATAATTCGAGATATAATTTACATATTTGTCGTTTTTTCTCAAAACGACAGACTTCAAGGGATTTGCATTAATTAAGATTTATTTAAATATTCAAAGTTATAGTAAACATTTTTCACAGATGCTTATAGCATGGTTTCTGGAGAGCAAGTGAGTAGATGTACATTTGAAATCTCACCCAGTCAAACCCGTGATTATTAGTCATGGGGCCCGTATCCAATTTGAGAAGGGATTTATTAAAAACCTAATTAATAGGTCTGATTTTTATAATTTCTTACATATGTATAATAATTAGGTATCAATAATTAGGTCACGATATGATAATTAGGTATAAAGGTATTCACAATTAAAGAAGTTTCCAGTTAATATTTAAAGAAAGAAACTGAATATTTTGACCAATTTCAAGGTATTGCGTTTCCTTATATACAAATCTCTTAAGTGTTTCTCTTTCAAAAGGGTTTTTTTTAAATAAACTACTCAATACCCGTCAAATTTGATAAATTAATAAAATGACTAAATTTATAAAAAAAAAAAATAAAAATAAAAATAAAATAAAAAATAAAAAAATAATTTCAATAATAATTTGTTCCACATATTAGTTTAAACCTTGCAGGGATACTATAGCGATTATTCTAGGTCAAATAGTTTTTGAGAAAAGAGCATTTTTCTGTTACGCACAAATTTCAATTTACGAGCCTTCAGCAAAGGTGTTGAGAACAGCTGGAGATGCCTGTCATAACAAAATAGTAAAAGCATTGTTAATAATGATTTTCGAAAAAAAATCGTCGGAAATTCGGCAAGGTATTTAAACAACCGTTAAAAATACTGACGGTTTGGATATACATAATGATAGGATAGCGCACTCTATGTACATGTACAATCGGCTTTTAAAACCTAGACAGCAATTTTGAATGATAAATTTGTAATGCAGTGCCCAGTAGCAATGAATGTCAATTGTTAAAAGCAGACTAATTTAACTAGAACTAACTTATTAACACCCAAATTATTTTCATCGTTAAAATTTAAATTTTAGATTTTCCACCGCTTTTAAAATCAGAGTATTTTTTATGTTATTTTATCAAGGAGTTTGTCTTATAAAAAAGAGTACATATTTATCTTCATATTTTACTGGTATGAAGGACGCTTTCTTGTCACTACGCCTAGTGATATAAAAATATGTCACTGGGTGTTAATGGGTTAATCAGATAAATACTATGGGATTCACGACTAGTTTGCATTGCGTGGATTTATCCATATACCTCCCGTGTCTTCAAAAATTAATTTTAGAATGGTCGTGAGCAGTTATTTTGACTGCTGTTAGCAGTCAAAGGGATATATGAACATAGATATGTATATTTGTGTTCATATCACAAAATCTGGTATGAACATATTTCTTTTCAAATCAGAATTTTCATTGCAAAAAAAGTTTAAAAGATACTAAGTAGATAAATGTGAAATACAAAATTTAAACTATTTTAAATCAAAATTCTAATGTGAAATTTTTTTATGAAACTTGACTGAAACTTCTGGCTTTTCTAGTGTTAAAATATATAGGAAAACTGTATAGGAAAACATGGCACGGACGATGAAACGGTGTTGCAAATTGCGATAAATTTTCGGAGCGCGCTTAGCACAATGCCAAGTTTAAACTTCAAACAAAAGTTTTATTTAAGCTACATTGTAAAAACAGAAGATTATTATTACCGTTAATTTAGTTTTGTGAAAATGACTATTTTTCCACTATTTTTGTACTATTTTTATGGTTAATACAGATTTAAGTCCATAAAAAAAAAAAAAAAAAAAAAAAAAAAAAAAAAAAAAAAAAAAAAAACAACGATAGAAAATAGATTAAAATAAGATTAACAAAGAGTATTATAGAATAGCAATTTCTGATTTTATTTAGGCTTCATATCCCTTTGAAATTTTATCATATAAGGTACCCTGGGGTAATAACGCCAAGCGGGGTAATAACGCCAAGTGCTTATATTTTGCATAATTATGAAATAATCAGGTAAATGACACCCATGTGCTCTGCGCAGAAGGGTTTTGAGTCATATAAATCACAAAAAACAGCTTCAAGTTAATTTGTTTCATTTTTAGATCTTATTGTTTTTACAAGCAACTAAAATTAACGCTTGATCTAAAATTTGCGAGATACGTTTTGTGATGTGAAGACTATTTTTTTTATCCGGAAATACTTTGTTAATTACATAAATTTGTAGTGCATTTCATGTACTTTTAAAATGTTGTTGAAGATTTTGGATATCTTCTCGAGATAATTTGTAATTTAAAATGTACTGCGCAATAACTATACCGGGGTAATAACGCCAATCCTTGACTTTAGTACCCCGGTTGATTCCCTACAGTGGCCGAGCTACATCCTAAATACTGATTCAAATAAACACAGTTAAAACTGTCCAATGTTTCTCATATTTCTATTTAAGTGGTCCTTTTTAAGCAAAAAGAAGCTCACGGTCTGATATTCTTTTGCCTCATCCCCCCCCCCCCCTCCCACACCACACCTTTATTTTTCTTACACTTTCACAAAAAATTGAACATTTTCAATAGATTAGAATGCAATTTGTCAATTTCTAAGTTTGTAGAGTTTGTATTTTTAGAATTGGGCTATCTACATGCAATTATTCCATCTTATTTCATAGTTTTGTTTGCATGGCGTTATTACCCATATAGGTGGGTAATAACGCCAAATAGCATTGGTCAAGAAAAAACGCCATTACATTTTATGAATACATATCTGTTAAATTATTATATTTTATATAGATGGTCAATGAGTTTCTGTATCAGATCCTATATTTGTTTGAAAAATACAATCTAAAACTAAGCCGTGAAAATTGGTAGAACCTTAACGTGGCGTTATTACCCCAGGGTACCTTATATTCATAATTTTTCTTTCATATATACATACTTTCATACATATCCATATATATTCATACAGTCATATTCATACTTTTCTAGTAAATGTGCATACAGCTGCACCCGACCTTAGATTGTATACTTTTTTTACAAAGTCTTATTATTCTTTTAGCAACTTTTTTTAATAATGCAATAAGTTAGCAATTCATACATTTATTGTATAGAACCTTTTGAGCGCGAGTAATACTCCCACTTGACCGTTTATTTGCTGCATAAAATGGAATGATAGTATTAATCAGTGTATAATAAGCATCACATGTTGCAACGTGTTTTGTTTAAAAATTTGGTATTTTTCAATGTTTGTAAATTTTGTTTGCAAATTTTTGGCACACGCACGTAGAAAAATTTGCTATCCCTAATTAAGAGATTAACATATTTACAATGAACGTTCAGCATCCCTATATTTACTGTGAACAATGTTCACTAATCCTAACATAATATTTCTTATATAGCTAAGTACATTGAGTCTGACAAATATCTAACAAGGAAGGTTTCCATACTGGGCATACTCAGAATATTTTGGAAAAAAAAAAAATAATTAAACTACTCATGTATGTAATAACAGATCAGTTAAAATTAGTAAAAAAAGCTGCGGAATCATAGTAAAAAGCCCGTAAAAAATAAAATACTTTCGATTATTTGGCGCGAAAAGACGAAAGCATCACGTAATTTGGCGAGCAGCACTTTCTCTCGCCAAAAGCAAATGATTTTAACGACCTGAAAGTTGCTTGTCAATTAATTTTTAGAATGCGTGTAAATAGTATTTAAAGAATTTAAATTTGAACATCGAAAGAACTTGATTAGATAGATATTATACCACATATTTATGTTGCTTTTGTTGCAGTTATTTAATTTTGTCATTTTTAAAGTAATTTCATACATAAAAAATGTTTTCATATTGAAAAATATATTTTTATATATTTAAGCGTATGACAAAATAAAGTCCAGATGAAGAATGCTGCAGTAATACATTTCAATATCAGACTTTGTTTCCATAGCAACAAAATTTAATCGACAGTGCTCTATTGGATTGGATTTAATTTTGTGTTTGAAACAACTTTAATTAATTTAAATTTTATTTTAATTATTAAAATTTCATAGTTAATTTTCATTATAAGTATATTATGACGAAATTATAGTTGAAACAAACTAAGACAGATTAAAGTTATTTAAATTAAATTTCTTTGAACAATTTCAATATGAAGCCTCTTAAAAAAGTATTTGACATTAAAAAAGTAGCTTTTGAAATTTTATTTCTTCGCCAGCCGGCGATAAATCGCCAAATAAACGAAATGTTTATTATTTTTTACGAGCATTCTGCCGGGATTCCGCCGAAATTTTTTCATAAACATATCTATGCACATGAGACGAATATTCTGTAATTTTTTCAGAATTTTCTGAGCATGCCCGTATCGAGACCTTCTTGTAAGAAATAAGGTGACGAAAGCGGTTGCATAGCTGCTCAGATACATTTATTAGTTAATTTTTTAACAAAAATTTTTTTATTTAACACATGACAAGTGGTTTAGTTGAATTATCTATAGTTTAATTCTTGCCAGATTTGGAGAAGTAGGATTTATTTTAAGTGTCCAACATTACTCTAAAGTTAGTATAACTTATTTTTCGCTAACACTGTATTTTGCTGAAAAGATATTCCAGGTTAAGTGTTCTTCATAAATACAATAACAAAATTTAAAAAGTAATAAAAATTTAACAAATTGCAGCAATTCTTTGGAAAATGATTTTTTTATAAGACTAAAATTTAAGACTTATAAATAAATTCTATATTAAAAAAATTAAAAAATTTTTAAAAAAATTTTAAAAATCCGTTTTTTAATAAAGAATACATGTTTATTTTACAGTTAAAGTTAAATAAAGGTGAAAAATCTCAGCGAGATTGTCCTTTATAAAATCATTTTCCTCTCAAAGGATTAATTATTTAAAAATAAATAAATAAAGAGGTGATAATGTTTATTCCTTTCTGAATTCATTCAGTTTCTTATAATAGTTATATCTATCCTATCTATATTGTAAAGGACAAACATATCTGCGCGCAACGCATATATCTTTATGTAAACAGCAACATTTTCAAATTTTAAATTAAATTTCAGTTTTATAACTTTCGGTACTGCAAATTTTTAAAATTCTAAAATGGAAGAAAAAATTACTTTAAAATGCATTTTGTTTGAAAGCTATATTTAAATTTGTTTTGAGTTATTAATTTTTTGTAGTTTTTAATAATTTTTTTAATCATCGTGTCAATAAAAATATTCCGAAATTGCGGGCACCACAAGGATTCAGATATGTCTCAGATATCTTTATCCTCGGTTGAGAACTACAACCATTTTCCAAATGTTAATACAGTCGGCTCTTGTTAATTGGAACTCGTCGGGACCACAACAAATGTTCGAATTATCCGAAGTTCGAATTATTGAAAGTATAAAAGGAAAACATGGTTAAAATGGTAATATTGCAAAGGAATCGATGTTATAGTATTTTATTAAATTTATTTCGTTTGTGAATATCAATTTCATCAGAATATGACTTAATATTAAATAAAATATATAAATATATAAATCAATTAAGGAATTAGAAAGAAGCCCAATGTAAGAAAAATTTGAGATGTCACTGATGAACGGACGGAGCATTAAGAAAGTGGATATCAAAAGCATGGGAATATATGTATACTCGTTCGGAACAATTCTGACAAAAATGAAAGAAAGAAAGTTATTTCAAGGATCTGAAATCCGTGATAAAGTAAGGAAAAATGAAAAATCGGAATTTTATGTAGTTCGAATTAAACGAAATCAAGAAAAAATGAGTTCAAATAAAAGAAAATTTTGATCGCTATTCTGCCATTGAAAATTTCGGGACTTCATGTTTAGTTCGAATTAAGCAATGATTCGATTTATCCGATTTCGAATTAACGACAGTCGACTGTAATTGTTTTATACAGATTTCCTTTGGAGTGATATTGTTATGCTAAATCTTAAATAAGCACAGTAAAATCATTATAAAATCGGAAATGTATGCGACAGATTTTTTCCTTTATTTGCATTATTTTTAATACAGGTATTTATCCAACCCGTTAGATTGTGCAAATATACTTAGCAAATGAAGCATAATAAATGCGCGCATCGAATTGTTAACATGAATGGATGATGTGCATAAATTACTTAGCTAAACAAAATTTCTATGTGCTCCGAAAAAGTAATTAAACAAAAACGAATAACGGAAATTTTTTTTTTTATGAAGAATAATGTAGAAATGTAATGAACAAATTTCTTTTTTCTGGTTTCATTTATAAAATTTGAAACAGTTAGTATTTTCATTCTGCGCCACAAATACGTTTTTATATTCACATCTGTGTTTCATTTCCTGTTCAAATGCTGTTTCTATTTCAAGCGGGCGAAAACTTTACTTAACACTTTTCAGTTATAGTATTTTATTTGACAATTAATAAAAACTGTAAAATCCACCTTCTATTGCATTTTTTTTTTTTTTTTTTTTTTTTTTTTTAATCATCCATAACAAGAATGCAAGAAGGAAAAAAAATCTGCAGCTAGTGCAGAGCCGTAGCTAAAAGTGATCTTTAGGGAGGGTTCAAGAGATTGTAGGGGGGCTCAAGAGATTATATATTTTTTTTCTGATACAGAAAGATAAATTAGTGTATATTCACATTGTAGGTACTCTATTTCTTATTAAACTGTTATCATAACTTCATTTTGTACTAAGAAAAGTATATGATGATGAAAATTTTGAGTGTATAACTGGTGCAAAATTAAACATCATATTAGCTTTATATGTTCAAATAAGATGAGGGACTGTTGAATTACTTATTTTAGATGCAATTTGATAATTCTGCAAAACTGTGAAAGGGTCTCAAAGCTAAATTAGATTTTTTAACAGAATTTCATTTAAATTTTCGAAGCAGAAATTCATTTAGTGACCTTGGAATTTTTTCCAGGGGGGGGGGGGCTCAAAATATTTTAGGGGGGCTGAGCCGCCCATAGCGCCCCCTTAGCTACGGCCCTGAGCTAGTGGCTCATCCAGACCTGTGGGTGGGGCTCTGAAAATTTTTGATGAGACCGATTCTGAAGATTTAAACTTCTTTGATAAATAAACAGAAAATATTGTTTTAAGTGGCGAATATTAAAATGCAAATATTTCAAATTTTATAAAAAAAAAAAAAAAAAAAAAAAAAAAAAAAAAAAATTGTAAATTAGAAAAAAAATTGTACAAATATTAGTATTTTTCAAAATTTCTATTGTCCCACCAATGGCCGAGAGGTTCGGACCTCTCAACTGGTAGATGGCAGGTGCTGGGTTCGAACCCAATCGCGGCTGTCGGCCTAACTGTTCGGAGTTTTCGTGGTTTTCTTCGAACCTTGCGTAAATACGGGTTAGGTTCCCTTAGAAAGACCCCCACGAAGGGCATTCCCCCCTGGTCCTATATCCCTAGCGTAGATAATCGGATTTCAAAAATCAACCAACCAAAATTTCTATTTTGCAAATCTTATTAAAAATGAACTTTCATAATTTTAGAAAACTTTAAATATTTAGTCTTGTCTGGCGGTCTGGGAGGAGCTTCAACCCCCTTAGCCCCCCCACCCCCCCTCCGTGGATGCGCCAATATCTGTAGCATTGAAAATGTATTAATATTACACCTTCTCCTTATGTCGATATTTCAATTTATCATGAGTAAAATAAAAACAAGTTAAAAAAATACGAAAGTAAATAAATAGAATGCTAAATTCATCTTTAAAGAGATAAACTTAAAATTACACTATGATCAAACTACTTAAAAGATGACAAAAAATATTTTGTAAAATGTTAAATTACTTTAATTTTTAGTACTTCCAACTGTAAACACAACCTTCACCAGAGAATACAAAAAAACTCTTATTGACGTCTTATTTTTCAAATGTCACGTATTTGGTGTCAAAAAGGAGTGAAATTAAAAGGCAATTTTTAAATTCGAAAAACAATGGGAAAATGAAATATTGATATTGAGAAAAGTGGAACATTACTTGTTTCGTGTTTCTTTAAGCAAAATGATCTAAATTATGGGTATATTGTAGTAAAAAAGTCATTACAAACAATATTTTATTTAGTAATAATTTCTATTGATTCTCGAATTATTAATTCACGGTTAATTCTTCAAAATGACATATAATTTTTGTAGCTTCGAAACTATCTTGTATATTTTGCTTCTGGTTAAATCTTGACAAGTTTTTTGCTGGTCGATTGTATCTCAAATCTCTCAAATGTTCTTTAATGTGATCTTTAAGTGTTATTTTTTTTTTTAAATTTTTAGTTAAATTAATTACATTTATTTTAATACTGGAACCCCAGACAATTTATCATTATAAATTTGTAAATAATTTTTTTTCAACAGTCGGAATATTTAATTTTTCATTGCAATAATTAAAAAAAGAAAATAACAGACAGTTTTATCTCCCCTCTCCTTCTATTTCTATCTGTATCTCTTTATCTTTATCTAACAGCTACTATTTTTTTTTATGTTTACTCTCATGATAGCTTTAGATTCCTTAATTAATATCAATTTTAAAATCATTTTATTCATTTTATTTCATTTTAGTTATTTTTCTTGGTTTTTTTCATGTAAAATTGTGTATTTTTTATTTTTTTTATTTTCTTCCTTTATTTATGTATATTTTATTTTATTTTATTTTATTTTATTTATTTATTTTTGATAAAAAATAAATAAATTAAATATAATAATAAAATAATAATAAAATATAATAATAATATAATAAATATAATAATAAAATATAATAATAAAATAAATAAAAAAATAATTAAATAAAAGGGAAATTTTACAAATAACCTGGACAACTATCCACTAATAAGTTATAGTGGAATTTTATCGTGAAAGCAATTCAAACCGCAGTCTTACTAAGGGATGTATCATGTATGCTCAAGACTGAATGGTTAAAAACTACATTAAAATCAGTGGCGCCAACTGATATGGGCCCGTGGGGCCCGAGCACACCCAATAATTTTGAATCAAAGCGTACCCAATTATCATTGTTCTAGTTATTTATTTCATTATTATTTTATTATTCATTTTTCCCCGTTAGAATAAAATTTATTCTGTCAATAGCCATGTGTTTTAATTCTCCGACTGGCACCCATAAATCCTAAAATGACTGAAATGTTTTGTTCCATGTTTAACTTTCTGCTAATTTGACTTGTATTCACGTTCATGATATCATTGAACTTACAATAAATATCAGTGTCTTTATAAGAAAAAACGCATGAAAGTATAATTTAATAAAATTGTAAATTTATCAAAACGTGATAGCTTCACTTAAAATTCTCATATTTCACCATCTGTCCATCATCTTTTGAGCCAACCCAATATTTTTCAAAAATTTGCGCCACTGATTGAATTAAATAAAAATACTTAAAATATACTTATATATTATTTTAGTGTAGTTTTTAACTATTTAGTGTTGCACATACGTCATTTAATTACATTGAGATTTTTTTCTTTTTTCCTTTTCACGTTATACTTTTACAGTGTAATTTAATTTTGTTCAGATAGTTTATTACAATTATTCATGGGATTAAATATTTTTAAGTTATTATGACAGAAAATATAGTAACTTAGTATGATAAAATACAGCAATCGTAATTACATTACGGATTTTAATATTCAGTTTCCATTTAAATAAAAATCGTCAAATGTAAAAACGATTATATTTTTTAACTAAGATTATTCCGAAACAAATTACTAGTATTTTTCCAGGTTTAGTTTAAAACTGTCTGTTTAGTCAAAAACTAGATGGCAGCACTACTCAAATAGAAGTTAAATTTTGAATTTATGAAAACCACGCTGTTCTCACCGCAAAAATAAAGCATTTTTTAAACTTGAATCTCAAATATCTTTCTATCTTTTAAGTATTATTAAAGTATTCCACTCCGCTTGACACTCATTTTTAAATAATAAAACAAAAATTATTTGAGACAGTCTTCACGTTTTAATTTTTAAAAATAGTTGTAAAATTTCAAGATCTATGCCTTATAATTTCGATAGTTTTTACGCTGACAATGCCTTTTAAATTGTAGGCTAGGCGATCAGTGTTATAAAAACATAAATAATCTTTTTTTTTTTTTTTTTTCTTTTTTTGTCATAACTAATTTTTATTTCAAATCATGTTTTTCAGAAAATTTTAATTTCCGAAAATCTGACAGAAATGTTAATAAAACATTCCAAACATATATATAATCATACTTCCTCAATGAAAGAAGATATTTTTTGTCTTGAGATAACTAAAATACACATTCTCGTTTACTTAAATGTAACCTTCCGGTTTGGGAGCTGAAGCAAAAACAACCATAACCAGGGTTGTAGTGGAGGATATATGCCGTATACCCTCTGGATTTTTTAAAGGAACGCCGTATACCCTCTGTTTCTAAAGAAAACTATGGTATACACACTCTAGGGTATACTCTTTGCCTTGAGCGTATACCCTCTGCTTAGAACATATATCCTCTGTTATTTTTACGACTACACCCCTGACCATAACAACATTTCTACAGATGACTTAAAGAAAAAAAAACCCATTTTAGGCGGCCAATACAGACTTTCAAATAGAAAATAATAATAATAATTAAAATTAAAAATTCATAATTTTAAAAAATTAGGTATTTAACTTCCTTCGCGACGAACTGCACGGAACATTTACTTAAATAGCTTGCATGCAATCATTGAACTTGAACACCAGTATTTTTGTAAAGACACTTTTAGCTTTATCTAATTACAATTTTTCAAAGTCTAAATTAGGCGATAATTACAGTTTGAAACTGGTTCTAAATAATTAAGGCTGTTCTCAACTACTCCGCACAACAAGCTCAAAACGCTTCTTTGTATCAGTAGTAACTATAAAGAAATTTCAGCAACTTTTCATCTGCGGTTGGCTAACAAAAAGTGGTTTAAAATTAACTTATTAATTTATAATTAATTTCTAAAAATAATAAAATTTTATAATTTTATCAGAATGTTACCTGTATATATAATTTTTAGAACCCTAGCGTGTCAGGAAGTAAATAAAAAATTTTATAGATTTGTACTATTCCTGTAATTGGAAATTCACCGGACTTAATTGCTGAGCTCTTCAAATGTTCCTTTTGAATTGGGGATTTAAAATAAATTTTAATCGTAGAAAATCTTCTTTGTATCACTTGTAACTATAAAGAAATTTGGGCAATTTATAATCTGCGGCGGAGTACCAGAAAAATGGCTTAAAATTAACTTATCAATTTATAATTAAGTTCTAAAAATAATAAGATGTAATTTCATTGAAAACATATCTGTATACGTAATTTTTAGGACACTAGCATGTCAGAAAGTAAAAAATTGCTTGCAAAATTAAGTTAAATAAAAGAATGTTAAAAAAAAATTCTTTAAAACAACGAATAATCATAAAATAAAAAAATTAGGTCAATTAGAAAATTCCGTCGTATATGATATCATTACACAACAACTTCTTTAAAAAATCTAATTTCTTCTTTGACGCTATTTTTTTTTTTTTTTTTTTTTTTTTTTTTTTTGAAATGGTAAAATTCCCATAATTTTCACGTTTCACATTAAGGTGAAAACAATGGGAATTTTACTTTTTCAAAAAAGTGGTGCCAAAGAAAAAAATCTGAATTTTAAAAACGTAGGCGTGAAATAACATTATACGACACGGTGACCTAATAGCTAAAAATTATTTGGTTTGGTTTTATTTATGACGACCAATTATCAGCACGATCTTAAATATTTTTTTTAGCACGTCCAATACCCACTTCTTTTTAACACTTTCCAACGAAGTTGAAAATTCGGGTTAGCGTGAATTTCTTGGAAATTATTGACGTTTATCCTAGAAATGAACCCTATTGCAAATGAAGTTTCTAGCATGATTAGTTTATTTACAGGGACAGTCAAAAGTTTTTCGTTACATTATGGCCTATGGGAAAAGTCGTTTCAAACTAATGTTAAAGATGTTACACCCTGTAAAACACATTCAAATTTATGTGTATTTACGAAGTGCACTAAAATATGCCATCTGTAAAATGTGTGGTGAAAAGAATAGTTATTATTGATTTACAGGGCAACACAAAATAATTCAGTTACATAATGGTAAAGTGGGGAATTGTTTGCGACATATTTCAACTATATTAAACTATTTCATGTATGATAAAATTGATATACGTCACTGAGGTTTAATATAAGTTACTTCACGCGTAATACAAAGCGCATAGCATTTGCAGGGACACACAAAAGATTTCAAATTGTATATTCTATTCGAAGTATTGTATATCATCGAAGATGACAGATGAATGGGTGAAACGCATTTTAGTTATTATAGGCATTTTTAAGTTTTAATAAATGTATGCATATCATATGGAATCTATAAATGCTATAGTTGAAATACAGGGCTACCACAAATGACTTCGTAAATTTTACTGAACATGAGCGTAATTTACTTAAAGGTGATTTTAAAATAAGCTATGCATTTTGCCTTTTTACGATGAACGGCATTCAGTTTGCTAAGAAATGTTTGTAGAATATAGATAAAATGATATAGAAGATCATGCAAAGAATTGGATTCATGGTCGCCTATGGATGATAATTTCTGGAAAGATGATTTAAGTAGTTTTAACAGTGTTTCAGTTTGAACTAAATTTTAGCTAAATACTGACGTGTACTAGGTAAATCACAGGGTTGTGCAAAATTATTCAAGTATGTTTCCATCTATTAGTATAAATAGCTGAAATAGAAATTTCAACTCGTTATGCGTTTCCTTGCGAAACTAAATTTCCCCACAGTACAGTTTACACATCAACCTACAGATCAAATACAGGGTTGCTCTGTTCAAAGTATTGAAATGCATATTTTACTATATACAGTAACACCTTATTTCCCTAAAGATTTCTGGAAGTGTTTCAGCGTACTTCATAATCTATGCTTAGCGCATGATTTTTTTTACTTGTTTAAACTCATATAAAGTTGCATGACAAAAATATAACTTTTCATTTTCCATTTTGAATAATAATCTCGCACACAAATTAATTTGAAAATTTTTTTAACTTTATTTCCACTCACGACACATGTAGCTAACTGCCAATTAATGATATAATTATTATAAAAAAAAAGAAAAAAAAACATCAATACAGTCAAAATTGCGAGCTCCTGCCATCGGTGAAATAGGGCGCGAACTTTTGCAATTAACCAACATAATATGACCAAAAAAGGTGTGAAAATTGTGTTCAGTTGTTTAAAATAATAACCATAGATAACCATCAATAGAAGTCGATAATCCGATACAAGTTGGAATCAATTACCTGCTGAGTTACTTACCCTTCAACTTAAGAAGCAAAACCTTCTTTAAGCATTCATATCAGGTAATCCAATTAATACAAATTTATTTCATATTTATAATTTCATTTCATTATATGACTTCTTTATATTACTTCTTAATTATCGTCAATAAATTCAACGTTAAGTCATTAAATCAAAAGATACTATACGTATAAAAAAAATAAAAAAAGCGACGAAAACTTTTTCCAGCTTGTTTTCATTGATGTAATGATTTGATAATATTCAAAATAAGAACTTGTAGAAAAGTGTATAGATTTAATAACCAAGATTTGTATTAGATTAGCTGTAAAAGTTTGAAAAAGAGAAGAAGAAAGGACAGCTAATGAACAAGGCATGACTTAATTTACACTTAGAATATTTAAAGATGGCAGGTACAAGTATTTAACTCTCCTATGAATGAATAATGTTTATGGGTGTATTCGAAAAAAATGTTTTTTCTCCCTCAGCATCTCAAAATTTTCCTATACATTTTCAGATTCATTTGTAATAGTAATAACATGAAACTTGCTGAGGTGATTTTTGAAGAGATGTATAAAATGCCATGTGACTTCCTTTTTTTTTTTTTTTGCTCAATTCATTAGAATTTGATTTATAGACAAATATTGTCTCTGCATGATCCATTGTTTCGTTCTCAGATCTCTCGCTTTGGAAAATTCGGTTCAAAAGACGAACTTTGACTGATTTTTTTGTAATATTTTCTGCATTTATCAAAAAATCGACAGTGACGGCAACTAATATAGTTTCTAAATAAGAGAATTTTCTAGTTTGGTGCATTTGAGAGCAAAAGTTAATGTTAAAATAAATCAGAAAATAAACAGTTTGGATTGGAGTACAGTCTTAAGTGGATGAAATCCACATTTTGCATATGCGATAAATTTACGCTCGATAAATAAGAATAATAATTTTGAATTTTGAGAATTTTTACATTTATTATAAAAAATCTCCTGGATATGCAAGCAATAAAAATTTGTTTTTATCAGTTAATAAATGGCTTATTGGACAATTTAAACTTTGGATTAGAGTTGAAAGATTCACATTTGTCCCCGTTAATTGTACCTTATTCAGGTTTTTTGCATATTTAAAAAAATGACATTTAATAATAAAAATAATAATAATAATAATAATAAACACTTCAATATCATATGTTATACAATATATAACATGCATACACGCACATGTATACAAACAATTACATATTACGTATATTACTGATCAGACATAGTAATGTTTAGTTATTTATTACTGTGCATTCTACATTAAAAAGATCCCGTGTGACGATTTCTTTCACTGTTCTCCTAATATATCTGCATTTTAATACATTCAATTTTTTTTTTTTTTTTTTTTTTTTTTTTTTTTTTTTTTTTTAGTTTAGATTTTAAATTTACTTCAAAAGTTGCAAATTTGGATACAAAAACCTCAATGTTGAAGACGTACCACAATTGCAGTGTGGAGTATTTTACTTTGATGATGACGAGTACGAGGTCTGATTTTTATGTTACTATGTGTAGCGTTTTCATAAGAGGTAATACTTTAGATGCGTTATATTTTATTATGTAATCAAAAGTTTTCTAAATATATACTATTTAAAACGAATTTACAAAAAGAAAGCGAATAAATTACAAAAACATCGTACTACGGCACAGATGTCATATACGCGCCACATTAACGCGAATGCAACAAGATGGCGATTTTATGCCTCATATGATAACCCGGTCATTGTTGTTTATTTATTAATAAACTGTTCATTTATTTTATATTTCCTCTTTTAAAATGATATAAATTGCTTTGTTTTATAGTTATTAATTAAACTTTTGTACTTTATTATTATTTCCTTTTTAAAATAATAATAAAAAAATATATGTGTAACTGATATTTGATAATGAAGTTTTTGCCAAATTGGCGAGAAAATCAGAAAAAAAAAATCGCGTCAATATGGTGCGCATATGACGTCTTTGCCCGTACTACATATTAAACGTTTAAAAAATTTCTGGCTTAACTTTTTAACCGCCGCACCATGAACAGCTTCTCAAATTAAATTCGGACTTTTTTTTTTTTTTAGGCGATTTAGATTAATTCTAAGTTTGTTGGCTGAATTTTGGGATGATATGTAAAATAGAAGTGGAGTTACTGGTATATTATACTTGTGGAATGTTGGTGGTGCGAGTAACATTTGTAAATTTCATCGAATTTTCTTTTCCGAAGTATACCAGCGCTAAACACATGTGAAAACAAACGAAATGGGGTAAAGTAAAAAGAAAATGTTTTGTATTTTAAGAACAAGATAACTTGTCGCTAACAGCATAATGTTTATGAAAGACTTGAAAATATTTTTTATGCATACCCTTTCCACAATATTTACATCATTCTTTCGAGTTTTTCAGAAAATTTGAGCATGTTCATTGAATAGTAGGATGATAAACAATAGCTACTGGATGTGGTGATAATGTCCGTACTTACTGCTGTTGTAGGATTGCCAGTTCTTTTTCTCAAAGCATCAAATACAATTTTTATGGCAATTTCACGACGAAACTCCAAATGACTTAGGGCTTTTTTTTAGTCTTACTGATGCATGAGAATACAATCTCCACGCGTCAACAACAATCATATTTAGTTCATTTCAAAGATGTATAATTTATTCTTTGAATATTTCAGTGTTTAAAATTTTAATCTAATTCATTCAGTATTATATATATATATATATATATATATATATATATATATATATATATATATATATATATATATATATATACATAACAAAAAAAAATATTTCAAACTGTTTAATCTTTTGCGTCTTATTAATAGAGCACTTCTTTTCATTGAGTATTATTATCTCATAACAATTATTTTTGTAATTAGATTCAAACAGTTATGTTAGTACATATATTTTGTAAGTAGATATTCGTTATTAAGCTTAATTAATAATATTGAGTGAACTTCATCGGTAATTATTAATAAGAACAAGTAATTTTGATTAATATCCAACGTTTATCAAATTTACCGAAACACGTGATTATTAATAATAATAATCGGTTATTATTAATAATTTCCGAATTAAACACATCAACCGTAACATTTACAAAAAGTTACATTAAACTTTGCTGGCATTCCTAGCTTCAGTAAGAAATTAAATTTCTGGTATAACGATTTACTCTACATTTCCCCGATTAAAATTTCTTTGGATTATTTCTCATAGCCTAATTAGAAAAAAAAATCTTCAAATTTTGATTAATTTCTTGTTTTTACGTTAATTAAAGAATCTTTGTTCTTTTATTTTCCTTTTTAATTTTTGTTAATCTAAATTCTAGTTGTAATTCGTTTTTTATCCCCGAAGAAATCAGCAAAACGAGCATTTTAATAAAGTTTTCCATTTGATGAATGAATAAAATACATTCAGTCGAGTCTCTCGATAACGAAATTCCATCCAACGAATTTCTCTATTTAACGAATTTTTTATAGGAACGGTTAATTTTTTTCATGATTACATTAAAAATAATCTCCATGTAGCGAAATATCTATCTCCATTTAACGAATTTTTCGAAAATGTTCTATCATAAGTTCAGAAAACACATCAAATTATTTGTAGAATATATTTTTTTTTCGTTGATTTTTCGTTTACATTTCATAGCTACATTCCTCTGCCTTATTCCCCATGTCCCAAAAAGGCATCCAACCCCCCCCCCCCCCCCAAGCAAAACATCTCTTTGCATGATTACACTTGACTTTGTTTTAGCCAAGATGAACATGCGTTCTTGGAAAAGATTGAAACATTTGCTTGCTAGTGGGGCGATTAGCAACTATTACAAAGCATCCTAAAATTTAAAACTATCCCATTATTGTCTTGAAAATGGTGTTTGTTTCTTGGTTTGGATAGCAAGGCAGGAATAGGAAGGGATAAGGGGAAGCAGCAGGTTTTCATCTACCTAAATTAACTCTCATTACTTTTAGAGTTTAGAAAGAATGTTTTTTGTTTGTGGCGACATGGAGCATTTTTTGTTGTGGCAGATCATTTGAATGAAGAATAGTTAATAAATGTCATCTTTGCTGGTGTTATCTTCAACTGCATTTGCATAAAATCGTTTCTAGTTTAAACATAACTCTCTCTGATAAAATAATAAATTTGAAAATAATCAATAAGACACTGGAAAATAAAAAGAATATTGCCCAGTTAAACTGATGGCATTGAGCTCACAGGCTACGCATACTAATTGTACATTACAGCCTTATATTTTCAAGGGTTAATTCCGTTCGAAAAAAAAATTAAGACGGGGAAACAGCTCTCCCCTTTCCCTTTTTTTATACTTAATCACTGAAATTCCTAAACTGCCAAAGACATGCTTTATCGTATAAAAAATCTATATCCAAAATTCAGAGCAAATCGGACAATTCTTAATAAAAATCCATTTATATAATTTAAGACGAGTTATCCTTCTCTTATATATACTTAACCATTAAACTTCCAAAACTATTCAGAGATTTGAATGAAATCTGACAATTCTGCTTGAAAAACCCATTTATATAAATTAAGGGGAGGGGCATTAAAACCCCCGTTCCCCCTGTTTATACTTATTTAATGAACACCTAATAACAGTCACGAAATCACCTCATCAGAATGATCCTATTTCTAAATTTTGAACGAAAATTTAATTCTGCATGAAAACCCCATTTATATCAATTAAGGGGAGGGGATGAGCCCCCCGTCCTCCCTCTTATACATATCGAATGAACTCCAAAAACTAATCAGGGAAGCGCCTTATCAGGATATACTTATATACAAAATTTCAAGTGGATCGGATATTTTTATCAGGAGTTATCGCGTTACGCACGTACGAACGTACATACAGAACGGGCGGGCACATAAGCTCTCAGGCTATGATAGCCTGTGAGCTAAAAAAGGAAGTGGCTAAAATGCTTGAGATTCTGAAAAAAATTCCATTAAATATTTCAAAAACTTAATTAAACACCTCAAAAACAATTCTGTTTCAAAATTTAAACATTAAATGAAAAATTTTTTGGCGTTCTTTATTCAACGAATTTTTCTATACAACGAATTTTTTGTCTGAACCATGGATTTCGTTATATAGAGACTCGACTGTATTTCCTTTTTTTCAACTTGGTAATTAGATCTACGTTCGATAAATTTGATTAAATATAATGAATCTAAAAGTAAGAAAAAATTCATAAAAATCTTTAACAAAGGAAAGTAAAAAAGGCTTCTTATATTTCGAAATTATTTGAAAAAATGTTTCTTGACCTTGCAATACTACTATTAGATGAAAAAATGTTGAATGGAGTAATATAAAAATGGGTACTAAGAAAATTACCATTATTTAGATAAATTAATTTGCAACTTTCTTTTTTTTCTTTTTTACTACTTTCGCTTTCTCTTTTTATTTTAAAAGAAGATTTTTTGTGGAAAATAAAAAGTAGTCTTTAATAACATTCTCGATATTTCTGCGTTTTTAGATGAATCCGTTTTTAATATTATAAGATATATTATATTAATTATAATGTACTTTGGTGCACTTAAATTTAAAAAAAATATTTAAAATACATAGGTATGTGAATTCTTTTCAACACAACCTATCTTTTTGGGAAACATCTTTATTCTGTTTAATTATTTATTATATAGACATTATATCATTGTATTGATTTAAATTTTTCAAATTCAAAATAGAATGCAATAATCTTTTCTAAAAATCTACTTTTATGTGTGTATATATAATAATCCCTTAACATTCGTGGATTTAACATTTGGGAGTTTTGATTATTCGCGAAATAAAACATGACGAATATTTCATCATTTGCAAATACTTCGCTCAGTTATTCATGAATGCTGTTTTATAAGGAATATATTTTACAAAGTGAACTTGTTTAGTTTCTCCAATTCCATAAACTGTTTGACCCTGTATAGATGCGTTATAGTGCATAGTCCCGGGAATTTCAACCCTTATATGAAGGCAAAATATGGATCAGTAATTTAAGAAAATGCAAAGCATGACTTAATGCTAAAATTAAAAAAAAAAATTCTAAATTTTCTTAAATTCAAAATTTTTATTGCAAGTTAATACTTTTTTGCAAAAATAATATGGAAAACTTTAAAGCTTCATCAATAACTTGTGGGAAAATCATTAGAAAAGCAATCCTTAATTAATTAGTAGTCTTAAATTTAACTCCATGGGGACGAGCGACACGTATACGTGTAGCAAAAAGGCTGAAGAATCCTTTTTTATCCCCACCAGTAAAATTTTACTGTAAAATTTGCTTTTTTTTTTTTTAAATCGGAGCATTTTCTCGATTTAATAAAGCATAAATTTCTGTTTTTAAAAACCGGTGACAAAACATTAAAAATTTTGTAAAGGGCTTCCGTCGCGAAAAGGTTAAAAGAAAAATCGAAATTTTTTCTCATACGGAGATTCCTAAGCAAAAGATTTGTTGTTCCAAACAATTGTGCATCAATATTTTTTTCTGGCACCAATTAGCAACCAAACATTGTATAATATGTTTATAATTGTTCAAGATAATCTATAGTATGTTGTTTTTTGTGCTTAATAAATATATTTTTACATTTAAATTTCTCAAATATACTGGAATGAACCAAAAATAATACACACACACACACACATATATATATATATTATTAATTGCAATCATTATGAGAAAAAATCTATTGAAGCTCTCTTGTTTTTTAACTATCGCATTTTTTTAAATAACATTTTTATTTAAATACCTTGATAATTATCCGCTTTAGGATAATACTATTTGAACCTAAGGAATGGATAAACAATAATACAAATTAACAATTAAAAATTTTTAAGTATATATTAGAGTTTCATAATTTATGTACAATTTATTCAGATTATCTCTCATACAAAATTGAAAAAAAAAGTCATTCTTCAATATTTAATTAGTTTCTAATTTTTTCTGTTAATTCTGTCTTCTCTGTTAATTACTCTTTGTTGATTTTATCTTCTATGTTAATTAACCTCAGTTTTTTCTGTTCTAGTTTTTGTGACTTCAGGTTCCAGTTGAGAAATGATTTTTTCCCCCATAATAAATCAACGAATCCGGCATTCTAATTAGGTTTTCTATTTAGTGAATGAAGAAAAAATGCCTTTCTTTTGTTTGAATTCAGTAATTAGATCTACATTTGGTAAATTTGATTTTAATGAGCCTAACATTAAGCAAAATAAGGGTGACGATCTTAGGAAAAAAATCCTTCCCGTCTAAGTTTGAAAATTATACGGATTGAATATTATACATTTTTCTTGACCTTGCAAAACTGTAATTAGGAGAAAAAATATTCGATGAAATAATCTAAAAGTGAGTATTAAGAAAAGTATGCGCATTTAGATAAATTAATTAAAAATTTACTTTTTAAATGTGCAATAATTTTTTTAAGCTATTAGAAGCCCAGAATATTTTGATTTAGAAAAAAAAAAGTTTTTGAATAACATTCTCAATATTATTAAGATTTTAGATGAATCTGATTGGATGCTTGTTAATATATTAATTATATTAAACAATAACGCGGTTAAATTCTTCAAAATTAAATTTAAAATGTATGTAGTTTAATTGTATTTTTTTCACAATAATGCACATTTAATTAAAAATGTTTTTTTTTCTTTTTTTTTTCTTTTTTTTTTTTTTTTTTCATTTATTTGTTATACTTATTTATTTTAAACTGTTTAAAACTGGAATAAAATAATCTTCATTAAAATTTTTACTCATATGGACTTTTATAAGTTGTTATTTGAATGAATGCAAAATTATGCTTTTTTTAGCATATTTGAATACTATTGCGAAACGTTTTAACACGCTTTGGAATAAACTAACAGTACCAGCCTCCTAATTAGATTTTCTATTTAATAAAGGGAATAAAGATGTTTTTTTGTCGTTGTTTGTGTTATTATGATTTAAATTCAGTATTTAGGTACGTTCGGTAAATTTGATTTTAATAAGTCTAAAATTAAGCAAGATGATTGGAGATCTAAAGAGAAAAAAATTCTATACAAGAGTACAATAGGAGAGGATGGGGAATGGAAAGTAAAAAAAAAATATATACATATATATATATATGTATATATATGCATACCTTCGGCCATAGCACCGTGAAGCATTGATGTGCTGAACCAAAGACCCAAGTTTGAGTCCTTTTCATGTTATTGACTTTACACCTTGTTAGTAATGTGCATAAAAATTTTACGTAATTAAAAATTCAGATTTACTATTTCTCGAGCGCATTTAATCGTTTATATTGTTATATATGTCTTAGATAAATCAAACAAGTCGTAAATTGCACTACAGACGTAACAAATGAGGTGCTTTCGTACTATAACGAAGTTTTTAAAATATACAGTACTTCGGATTAAAATACAGTACCTGAAATATTTTGTGTGTCCCTGTAAATGCTAAAGGCTTTCTATTGTACAGGAAATAAATTGTGTAAACCTCGCTTAACAGACCCGGTTAATCACATAAAATATACCAAGTCTAGTAATCCGGGTTTTGCGAATTCCTATGAATGCGATCAATGGAAAAAAATTTAAGCAGAGAAACATTTTCTTTTGTAATAAAAGTTTGTTATTTATGAAATCGAAGAGTAGAAATCGCTGTTGAAAGAGTAGACTTTATCCTCTTGATTCTTGAAAGCGCACGGGGGTGCTGATTTCCGAAAGGCATTTTTTTCTTTTAAAGTTGCCATGTATAAAGTCACCATACATATAGCGACTCAAGATGCCAGTGAAACTTCTTCGAAAATTGTGGAATTGGGGGAAAATTACAATAGGGACGGCCAAGAGAATAAAAAGATAATATTTAACACTGGAAGAGGAGCAATGCAGCATTCAAAGTATAAAAAATCAAACTTGAATTTTTTTTTTTTTTTTTAGGCAACAAATAAAGGATAAATTGGGAAAAAAAATTAATTGAATTTATGCGGAAATTTATTAATATTTTTTTAAAATGTATTTTGAAAACAAAAAATTTATTATTTTACTTTTATTATAATTTTCACTTAAGTCACATAGATTATAATGAAAAATCAAACCATGTAGAATAAATAGTATTATAATACATGCCACTATAGCTTATGCATCGTTGTGAATAGAGTAATAATAAATTATTGATTAAAATTATTATTTCAATAATTAATTTTTTTATTATTCTGTAAATTGTTATTGTTCATTAACATATATCATATCTAAGGTATAGAATCAAAGATAACCCGTACTAATAATGTTAATTGCTTTTCTCGCTTAAATGCATGGCCCGCTTAATTGCGTGCAATTCAATGGATCCAAATAGATAATTTTTTCTAAAATTTGAAATAAAAATCCGACCCAAAATGGTTAACATTAAGCGGAATTCCAAAAGCGCACAAAAACTTCATCACACTAATCTTTCAGTTTTATAAGAATTTGTTGTCATAATAATAACACTCCTGCAATGGAGATGTAGGAACATCTCACCTGGTGGGGAGAGAAAAAGGTACATCTCAAGTGGAAGCGGGGATGACGCAAAGAAGCGATGTATTGATGGGTATAGAGGCCGTGTTCAAAGGCATGTAAACCGACAGTTTCCTATTTCTGGAAATCGGATCTCGACGGGCGCATTCCCTTTTGTAAGGTTTCTACGGATGTGTCACTCGTTTATGGTTCCTCCAGGTGCTTCTGTCACACTCCGCTGAATTATCCTTCATTTACCCCCCGCACAACGCTGATTTCTCTTATCACTCCACATTTCGAAAGCATAGATTTTTAAACAAATTGGAAATTCGGTTTTTTTTTTTTTTTTTTTTTTTTTTTTTTAGTAGGAAGCATTTTGATTGGAAGAAAAAATTTGCCTCGATTAAATTGTCTAGTAAAATATTTTGGATTATTCGGTATCACATTATAACATTTTTTTTTAATTAAAAATTATTTTTATTCATAAAACTTGGACTTATGTTGTCAAAATTAATATTTAACACACACTAGATACTCATCAGCGTACAAATATATACAATCAATATTAATATTTTAAAAACCTATTTAAAATACATCCAATATATCAAACTTTTTCTGTTAAGTGAAAGTATAATTTTACAGGTATAGACTGAAGCGTTGGGTGACTTTTAAATATTTTTTCTAAAACTTTAATAATTATTTTGTTTATTTGTACGGTGATAAGTATCTAGTGTGTTTTAAATATTATATTCATTAATACATAATATGTTTTAAGTTGTTTAATACAAATACTACACTTAAATACTGCAGAGGAAGCGTGACGAAGATATAGTACGCTCTTCCAAATGGAATATGTATCAATGTCATCGACACACGCAACATTTTTATTTCCAATTTCTTATACAGGGTGTCCCAGAACTTCGTGTACAAACTTTGAGGGGTGGTAGAGGACATCGTTTGGAACCACAATTACATAGGAAAGCATGGGCGGAAACGTCTTGTTAACCCTTTCACGGCCAGTAAAAATACATATGAAACTACAAAAATTTTAATACATAATGAATATTGACACCTGAATTTTAATATGATTTTTCCAATTATTACGTATGTGAAATGTATTTTTCTTTTCCTTCTTCCCAAATATATTTTTCCGTGATTTCTGACGTCATTCATATTTTTCCACATTTTAGAAATTTCTAAAAGCTACTAAGATACTTGATTTTAAAGAAACATAATTTAAAATTTAACTTAAATTATTTCTTGTAATTTTTTCTGTGTATTAAAGCGTTCTACACTGCTTTCCGCATAGTGTCATAACTGTGTCTTTGTGTTTCTTTGAGCTCTTCACGAACAAAGCACTTCCACTGCTAAAATGTGGAAAAATATGAATGACATCGGAAATTGCGGAAAAATGTATTTGCAAAGGAAAAAAGGCCCGACATTTCACATACATAATAAATGGAAAAATCCTATTAAAATTGTGGTGTCAGTGTTCATTTTGTATTAAAAATTTTGCAGTTTCACACACATTTTCACTGGCTGTGAAAGGGTTAACAAGACGTTTCTGCCCATGCTTTCCTATGAAATTATGGTTCCAAACGATGTTCTCTACCACCCCTCAAAGTTTGTACACGAAGTTCTGGGACACCCTGTATAAGTAAAATTAATTTTATTTCCATTACAATAAATGAAATCTTCTACAATACGTACAAACTTTTACAAATAATGTAATCAATTTTGTATGAAGTAGAACATTATTATTTTTTTTCTATGACACTTTGTAGCTTTTCCGACGCGTATCTATTTTGCCTTATTGCATGAATGTAAAAAAGATTTATTATTTGAAATGAATTTCGTAAGGCAGTCATTGAAATATAAGGATAAATAGGCACAATATTTTTATGTACTTATATTATGTGTTCTTAAAAAAGGGAAGAAGAATTTTATGCGAAAAAATGTTTCAAGTCGCAATTTTTGCAGCACAATCTTATGTAGAAAGAATTAAATTTTCAAAAAACATATACTACTTTTACATTTATTTTAAATAATTTTTACGTAATGGAAGCAGAAATTTTACACCCTTCTCAAATAAAAGAAAATTGTGGCAACTCTGTACCAGCAAACAAAACTCTGTCATAATTTGCTTTTTCTTTTTAAATGTTTATGAAGTTCTTTCACATCTGATATAGTTAATTTTTTCTTTCGCCTTAGTAATGGTTTTAAAGTATCTACAGAAAGAAATTATGTAAAATCTTCAAAAAATAGCTATTGCTTCTATTCATTTATATGGCTTGTCAATCGAAGATGAGCTATTACTTTAATCTCTCCAATAATATTAAAGAACAAATTTGATTGTATTTTTCTGCAATTTGTGAAATCTATACCAAAAGAAAAATTTTCCTGAAAAACTTCCTTTTGTCTTGGGCTGAAAAAGGTGGAGTATGGAGGTGGAAATATTTAGGTAAAGTCTAGGAAATATTGTTATATTATAGGGAATGCTAGGGAATCTAATAAGAAAATATTAAAGATTTTGTATGACGGTCGAGATGATTTCAATGAAAATCCGACACAAAAGCAAATGTAAGAACAAAAAGATTATTTGATACTGGACTTTTTCATTATTTATTCAATCCCTCTTTCAAGTTCTTTTAAATATCAAAAACCTTGTACTATTTTCAGCGATTGAAATGTTATTTCTATTAAAAGTTTTACGTTAATCAAAACTCATACTGTAGTCTAACTTGATGTTAAGAATAAAAAGAATTGCACCTTGGATTTCACAATTTTTAACATCTTTCAATTTTTTTTACGTTTCTCATTTATCTCAATTCCTTATTAACATAAACTCTTGAATAACATTTATAGTCCATATATAAAAATATAAACATGTACTAAAAAATTATGTAAGGGAGCAGAAAAGAAAGAAAAAAAATGACCTCCAGACTGCCTTCGAATTTCATTATTTACTTTTACTTTGCTGTCTAAATAACATTTCACAAGAAGAGAAAAATAGAAATCGATAAATATTTTTTCTACATTTACATAATGATATGACTTCTTCAAGTATCTACTTTTATCTGACTTTGAGCGATAAAAGTTTTAAAAGTATTTCGTCGCTGCTAAAAATGCAGTACATTAATTTCAGATAACAACCTGCTATACAGTGCTGCAGGGGGCAAACGCATGTTCATTTCCGAACCGACATTTTTTTTCTTTTCTTCCAAATGTTTCTTTCTCGTTCTTTACTTCGCACTAAATATGAAACAAAATAGACGATGAAAAAAGTTTTGGTATTAGATAGTTTAATTTTTAAACACATCTCGTACC
Organism: Maratus speculifer; assembly: GCA_964019185.1. Taxonomy (NCBI): domain Eukaryota; kingdom Metazoa; phylum Arthropoda; class Arachnida; order Araneae; family Salticidae; genus Maratus; species Maratus speculifer. The sequence goes on along the minus strand of OZ025294.1, from coordinate 157,838,874 downwards.
TGTATTTTACGAATAAAATGCCTGATGTAAGCAATTACGCAGTTTATTTTATTTTCATTCTTGAAGTTGTAACAAATCGCATATTTAAATGAAATTAAAATGATAAAAATAAATTTTAAAATTGCAATATTTGACTTTAAGTTTTTGCAATTTAAACATCCGATATTATAACACACCATATCGATATTATTCTTTTTATGCAACTAAAAAGTTTTCGAATTATTTTCTGTCCCTTATTGAAAAAACGTATTTTTGTTTTTGAAAATTCACACTAATGGTCCGCAGGATTTCCGATTATAAATTTAGTGATCTGTAAGGCTCAAAAGATTTTGCTTTTGCTAAATAAGCATTTACGATGCTTTTAAATAACGAAGCGCACATCTATATTAAATAGGTGCTGTAAGTAATAATCAAATTGTTTTCCGTTCCTTATTGGACATATTTTTGCTTTAAAATATTCATATTAATGGTCCGCAGGATTTCCAATTACAAGTTTAGTGGTCTTTGAAGTTCAAAAGGTTTTGCTTTTGTTAAATAAGCATTTACGATGCTTTTTAATAATGAAGCAAGCATTTATATTAAATAGGCGTATTAAGTAATGATCGAAATACTTTATGTTCCTTAATCGAAAGCATGTATTGTTTTTAAAAATTCATACTAATGGTCCGCAGGATTTCCAATTACAAATTTAGTGGCCTGTGAGGTTCAAAAGGTTGGTAACCAGTGGTGTATAAATTTTTGGCCACAGAAGATCATTATGCTGTTTTGAGCGGAAGCTTCTCTCAGACAAAACAGTCCTACAATCATTTTCTTCACTGCTCGGGTGTAGACCGAAATCTCTTAATAACACATAATTAAACTGTCGTTAGGAGGCAAGAGGCGTACCGACTACGGTAGTGACATGGTTACTTAAACAGCGGAAGGAACTTTTAATAAATACCCCGAAGCTCCATGGGTCAAGATACTTGCTTAATTAATGGTTCAACAGAAGTGGCTTTTTAGTTTCATATGTTTTCACCCCTCTTTTTTTATTGCTTACTTTTCAATGATTTATTTCGGTTACCGAAGAAGTGAAGAATTTTCTTTTTATTAGAACAATAAATTAGCGTGGCATGGACCATTCTGAGTCGTTAACATTTGTCCTAGTTGCAGAATCTTAAGATAATTTAGAATAATAAAAAAATTTCAAATATTTTATGATTCTTGTTAATATGCATTAGCAGTAACCATTTGTCTACATTCTATCTAGTCAAATGAATCCGGACGCTTTTATTGGAGATGTTGGTTGAAAATCTAAAGAAATACTTGAAGAACTGAGATAAAAAGTGCCTGTATGAAAATGAACTGCGTATTTTTCAATAAAGAATTAATTAACCAGCAGCACAATTAAGGAACCAATTACAAAATGAATAAAAAAAGAATATCTGCTTTCATCCTTGTATCATTAAAAATGTAAAAAGTTAATTGACTCTTGAAAACTACTTTATGCATGACATTAATTTCTTTTGATTTCTATATGGACTGTAATGCATATATTTACTGTCAAAAAATTTTCTTTCTTACTTTATGTTTCAGTAAAGTACATGATGTTAAATATTTCGCACATACTGTTCCAATATACTTATTGAAATGTTCCATGTGTCCTTAGACTGACCCTTTCGTTTTTAAGAGAAGTGAGGGTTGGGAGAAAAAAGCAGAATTTTTTCGGAGATGGTGTGGTAAGTTTTGAAGACTGGTTATTTATTTATTGTTGCCATAAAATAATTGGGCGAAAAATAAAAGAATTTTAAAGATCTTAAAATTTATATATTGAGGGAAGGGACAAAAAGAAAAACTGAAAATTTCAAAAGAGGGGGTGGGGAATATATAACTAATAGTTTATTTTTCATTGCTACAAAGTATCAACTAAGACAGAAAAACTTCATGAAATATATTTTATAAACTAAAAATAAATAATTTTATTTGCTTTTTTGGAAAGCATAAGTTTTTCTGGAGGAGACAGAAGAGCAGTTGATAAGTATTTAAAAAAAAAGCAGAAATGTGTCAAAAACCTGAAGTATTTTAACCCTTGTTTTAATTAGTTTTTAGCTCTCTCACCATTCTTCAACAACGAAGCCATTTGCGAGTATGACAGAGTAAAAGATTAATTTCGTTATGGTTTTTTTAGTGTCGGAAAAATTCGAAAGTTCGTGAAATTCAAAGTATCATAATACGGTGAATTTTAGTCATATAATAATGACATTGTGACATTTTTTTCTTGTAGAAACATACAATATTTATAATACGACCTCTATATATAACTTATATATGTATATATATACATAACTTTTTGAAACACAATGATAGGCTATTTCATCATCATAATCTTCATCCCCATCTGTATATTTGTAGTTCGTTAGAATAATTATGGAGAGAAGAGTTCAAAAATGTAAGTGCGAGCCTCAAGCTAACTTTTCGGGCAGATTTTGACTATTTCAGAAATTTTACAAAGTACATCTTTATTAGAATATGATATACCCTATATACTATATAGGAAACCTTTTAACTGCTTCGCTGTTTTGCCCGTACGTCATACGGGCAACATGTTTTTACCAATCATGATTTATCATGCTCACCAGTAAGTTTTTATAGTAAATTTTGCATTATTTATTCCGTTTTTTTTGTTTTTATGGGCAAAAATTTCTGTTTTGAAAAACCGGTGATAAAAGTTTAAAAATTCTGTAAAAGACATAAAAATTATGGGCATTATTTGAAATTTGTTTTAAAAAATATATTGATCACTTGAATGGTTGAATCTTTGTATTTCTTTGTGGCAGTAAATTGTATATTTTAAAGGGAAATAATTCGATTCGCATTATCTTAATGTCATATATAAATACATTTTCTCTTCTCTTACCTCTGCAAAAATATATACCCATATGAGGATGTGAGTTTTAAAGCTTGCTAAATCCAAAAAATCAAATTACGAAAATCGCGAAAAACCTTTATCTGCGTCCATTCGTTTTCAGTGTACTAATCGTATTGTCTTAATCGTATTAATCTTTTTACAATGCCAGAAATACACGATAAACTAATTTTAAAGCACATTGTACTGTTTTTAATTGCAGGCTTACAAATAGAATAGATTTAAGGAGAAAACACGATTTTTTCCCTCTTCTTTTATCTGGAAAAGGCGAGTTTTGAAATTGATGTCCTCATATATATATAAATCCATCGTGCAAAACTTCTCGAACAGTCAATGTTGTAGTTGAAAAAAAATGTTTGTGGGAACTCAACTTTTCATAGAATAGATGTTAATGCTACCGGATTTTTGCTAAGTCAAAAGACAATTTAAATTACTTAATTAAAACCTATCTTTTTTTAAACTAATAGTTATAATTGTTATATTCCTGTTTTCATAGGAATGTATTTTTATAACATTTATCTCAATGTAGTTTTTAATCAATCACGTAGTAGCATTTTTCATTATGAATCAAAATTTAACAGAAATAACACAAATAAATCCATATAATATTTACTGACACAGCTATCAAAAATTGCTAATAAGAGATGTTTTCTGTGCCCTCTATTTGCAAGCTGCCTCGTTTTCTAATTTCCTTCCTTACTGCAATCAAATTTTCCCATATGATACACGACAAAATTCTTTTAAGGGAAATCTTACAAGGTTTGTGTTAATAAGTAAACTGGGTCTTTTTATACAGAGTGAATTTTTCGCATCGGTCATGATGTTATTCATAGAACTGAATGTTTTTTCGTATCCAATGGTTGAAATGGATATAGTTCTTATAGTCTTTAGAAAAGGATTTAGCTCTCCAGGCTCATTTCTAGGCTATATTTTTTTAGTTTGAAAAAAAAATGGCTTTTTATTAATTATTAATTATTTATAAATTATTTAGCATGGACGCTAAATATTTTTTTTAACAGTAACAAATCAACTATTTCTGGGAACGGCGTTCCCACGCAATTTCAGCACTGCGAACAAGTATCTCAAACTTGACATTCCATAATTTTCTGAGGCCAGTTGACGCATATTTGAACAATATTTGCACTTTTAATGGCATTTTTTAATATAAAAATATAATGAGTATTTCAGCTTTATATCTCGCTCAGAGTTTATTTACTGACATGTATACTTCAAAATTACGTTATTCATTTCACATTATCTTGAAGGCATTTTCTGGTCCGATCCAACTGGTGATATTTTGTTTCTCTAGTATTGTGAACAAATACTGTATTTACTCGTGTATAACGCGCGCTTTTTTTTTTTTTTTTTTTTTTTTTTTTTTTTTTTTTTTTTAATTAAGGCAAAATTCGTAGGTGTGCGTTATACAAGGACTAGCTTTTTACCGCTTGAAGTAATAACATGATATACATATGAATTAAAAATATATTAAAAGAAGACATTAAAAATAGGAAAATCTTACTTAATAGAAGTATTGCTACATCTTTATTTCTCTCCTTGTACTTTTTTATAGAAAAACGCTAGTAACGTTATTTAAACACTAATTAGCAATTTTCATTGCCGTCACTCATTCTTATCTCCCGTCATGCAATTCCTACCCGAACTCTCAAAACGTATTTTCGCCTTGTTTCCTGGCCTAACGCAATGTTGGTTTAAACTTTCTTTACTTAAATTCCTTTGGCTATTCATTTATTTGCATATCAAATTTATGGTGCGCGTTATATACGAGATTAAAAAAAAATCGTCATTTTTCCTTCGAAAGTTAGGAGTGCACGTAATACACGCATGCGCGATATACACGAGTAAATACACGGTATATGCATATTTATATAAATCCACGGATGCAATTTTTTTTTTCCATTTTGTATTTTTCTACTTCCGACATCGTTTTTTAACCATCTTCAAACATCACAGTAAACAAGTTTGTACTTTTCTTTCGTTATTTTTACATCACCAAAAATAACGAAATGTCCCAAATGTGAATAAACTTTTTGACAATATTTTGCCACTATTTTGGTGCTCCGGGAAAAATTGTAGTTTCTGAATGTCCTTCTTTCCCTTCTCTGCGCCAATGGCTTGCACACTTCAAAGTGACATCATTCAATTTGCATATTATCTTGATGTCACATCTGTTTCCTCTGACCTGTGTAGAAAACAAAATGTATACATACACATATATTTATATAGGGTAATGGACCCCCTTAAGAAATTTCTTTAAAAAATAATTTTTTATTAATAATTATAATTATTATAGTCTATTTTTTCATATTACATTAATCTTTCAACAATATTTAACTAATCCCATTGTTACATTTTCCAATAGAAATAAAAATTTAATTTTAAATAATAGAAATACGTCTAAACACCCAAAAACCCAGTAATGAACACCCTACGTTCCAGTGATGGGCCACCGTGCAAAAAATTACAGATAATTGTTTTTTCAATTGTATTTTGCTCCATAACTTAATGAAAGCATACTAATAAAACAAAATATCAAAACTTAAGTTAGAAATTCATTATAAGGATTTATAATGAAAAAACATAAAACAGAATATTTAAATTTAAGTTATGAATTTATTATAATCAAGGATTTATAATGTTAATATAAAACAAAATATTAATGATATTATTAAAGGTTTATTACATTAAAGGATTTATATAGTAAAGACATAAAACAAAATATTTAAATTTAAAAGATTTATAAGATAAAGATAATGTTTTAAAGAAATCAAGTTCAGATAAAATAAGGCAATAAAAAAAAAATCCAATCTTCATTCATACATTATCTAAATGATGTGCTGTGCAAATATGAAATATAAATAATAAATCTTGAATCTTGAATGAAATATAAATAATAAATAAGGAATTTTAGAATGCATTTAAAATGATAAATGTTCTTGCACTATCCAACCATTTTCTGATAATCATATGGCCCATCAATTTGGAACAGATTGTGATCACACAATTTCCCTTGAGAGATGCTTATATGGATATATTATCACCAATGGAGCAATCTCACTATTTGCTGAAAAACATCCCATAACAGTGATTTGTTCTTTTGCGTTATTCGGTACTACATAATACACATCTTTAACTGATTTCGGTCCCAAAATTTTCCCTGTTTTAAGAGCATAAAAGAAAACCAGTTTTAACTGCATTGAAAATTCTCTCTGTATGCTTTAGAATTTGGAAGAAGATATTAGTAATATCTTCTTCCAAATATGATTCTACATTTCTTAACCAACTTAAAACAACTTATTTGTAACGGCACATCTAGATTTCGTAAATGTTCTGCTTGCTTTTTGTACCAATTTTAGATGTCTTCTTAAAAACAACTATTTATAAAGAAATTGCCTTTATTAAATTCTTGTAGGTAAAATTTAAGTATTAAATTTGATTAGTTAGCTTTTCAGTTAAATCAAGATATTTTATCTCTACTGAAATTATATTTTTAGTATTGGTCACTTGGGTAGTCCATTACTGGAAAATCACGAAATAAGCAATCCAGTAATGGACCACCCCTCCTAAAATCTTAAAAATAAAGAAAATTTTGTTAATGACCATTGGTATATAAACTTCAAAGTTTTATATTACTATTCAAACAAAAATATTCAATTTTTCCAAGAAAATAAAGAAGATATAAATTAAGGAAGTAAAGTCAGCTCTTAGCATGTTCATTAACATTTTCAGAAAAACTGTGAAACTTTATTTTCTGCTTTCTAATTGCTTTGATGAAAAGTGTAAAAAAATAATCCAGATTATAGAACATGCAAGAGGGGGGGGGGAGGTTAAGAAAAAATAATAAAAACTTGACTATCATTTTTTATATATATATATAAACTAAAAACTACGAGGTGGCCCATTACTGGAAGGTGGTCTATTACTGGCACATCTACCGTATAAACCAACGATGCAAAACTTCTCAAGTAGTTCTTTCAAACTTGATGTTTCATAATTTTCTGAGACCAGCCCATGCATGCTTGAATTAATATTTTGTATTTTTAACTGCATTTTTAAAAATAAAAATATAGTAAATATTTAAACTTTAAATCTACCCTTTAGTTTATTAAATAACATGTATACTTCAAAATGACATTATACATTGCACATTATCTTGATGGCATTTTCTAATCCAACCCAGCTAAAGGTATTTTATTTCTCTGTTTTCGTGAACAAATATATGCACAGTTATATAAATCCACAAATACACCATCTACCCCTCCGTTTGTATTTTTTCATCTTCGAAATTTTTTTTTTAACCGCCATCAAACATCACTGTAAACAGTTTTTTACTTTTATTTTGTTCCTTTTTAGAACACACGTTCCAAATCTGTGTAAACTTTTGAAAATATTTTTCCATATTATATGTTACCACTGTTTAGGTGCTCTGGGAAAAATTTTAATTTCTGAATTTCCATCTTCTTTCTCTATCTGCGCCAGTGGCTTGTACACCTCAGTGTGACATCATTCAATTTGCATGTTATCTTGATGTCACATCTTGTCCAGCTAAAGACCTTCTGTTTCCTCTGACCTGTGTAGAAAACAAAATGTATACATACACATACATTTATATATAAACCAACGATGCAAAACTTCTCAAGTAATCCTTTCAAACTTGATATTCCATAATTTTTTGAGTCCAGCCCGTGCATGCTTGAATTAATATTTTGTATTTTTAACTGCATTTTTAAAAATAAAAATATAGTAAATATTTAAACTTTAAATCTACCCCTTAGTTTATTTACTAACATGTACACTTCAAAATGGCATTATTCATTTCACATTATCTTGATGGCATTTTCTAAACCATCCCAGCTAAATACATTTTATTTCTCTGTTCTTGTGAACAAATATATGCACAATTATATAAATCCACAAATGCACCCCTTTTCCCTCTGTTTGTATTTTTTCACCTTCGACATTGTTTTTTTAACCGCTATCAGTCATCACTGTAAACAATTTTGTACTTTTCTTTAGTTACTTTTTATAACACATGTTCCAAATCTTGGTAAACTTTTGAAAATATCTTTCCATTTGAAATGTTACCACTGTTTAGGTCAAAGCCGTAGCTAGAAGTGACAAATAGGTGGGGGTGGGGGGGGGGGGGGGGCTCATAATTTTTTTCCTCTCTCTCTGACGCAGAAAGATAAATTAGTGCATATTCACACTGTAGGTACTATGTTTCTTATTAAACTGTTGTAATAACTTCATTTTATGCTAAGAAAAGTATAAGATTATGAAAATTTTGAGTGTATAACTGATGCAAAATCAAACATCATGTTAGCTTCATGTGTACAAATAGGATGAGGGAGTGCTGAAACGCCTATTTTAGATAAAGTTTAGTAATTCTGCAAAACTGTGAAAGGGTCTCAAAACTAAATTAAGTTTTTGAACAGAATTTCATTTGAATTCTTTTCCAGGAGGGGCTCAAAATATTTTAGGGGGGGGGATGAGCCGCCCATAGCGCCCCCTTAGCTATGGCCCTGATTTAGGTACTCCGGGGAAAATTGTAACTTCTGAATTTCCTTTTTCATTCTCTCTGCGCCAATGGCTTGCACACTTCAGTGTGACATCATTCAATTTGCATATTATCTTGATGTCACATCTTGTCCAGCTAAAGACCTTCTGTTTCCTCTGACCTGTGTAGAAAACAAAATAATATACTACATACATTCATCTGTATAAAGCAACGATGCAAAACTTCTCGGAGCAGTCCTTTCCACCCTTGACATTGCTTCTTTGCCGTGACCAGCCCACTCACCTTATACGAGGAAAAATAAATTCTCTTTTCGATAGGATAAAAAAGAAAAAGCATGTCACAGATCCAGTTTCGGAAACGAGCGTCTGTTAACCTATTGAGGACAGAACTCGCTGGATGAAGACCTTTTAGTGGAGGTGCTCGTTTTGTGCGCGATTACGGTGCAGCGTAATTCGGTTTTAACAATCGAACGGATAAGCTGAGAAGCTGTGAGGCGACGAAGGTCACTTCATGCAAACCAAATGAGGTAATGTATATGATTTAATCAATTAAGCCTCATTGCTTATGTTGCGGGAAAAATAAGTAATATCAAGCCATAATGCGAGAAAGTTACTTTTAGCGATTTTTAAAACAGCAGCTGTGTTTTTAATTTTGAGACAAAAATAGTTCTATCCGATTAAGAAATGACTGAAATTCGAGAAAGGGATGAAAGTGACTATGTCTGCTGTGAAGAAATCATACCATGTCTACATAAACGATGTTTGTTTTCTGTGAACTGCTTCATATCCTTATGACAGTGTGAAATATTTTCATGTGCTTCTAGTAAGCTTTTTTAATAAATCGGCACAGGCTTTGCCAGTGTTAATAATGGGGGAGGGGGTGAGGTTCAGGGTAAAATAAATAAAAATATACAAAATAATGGAATAAATATAGTTTTCTTTAGCGCATGTATCAGAAAAATAAACGACTTCTCTAACAATACGAAAAAAAAATGCAAAATATTTAAGCAAATTCAGCATATTATTTAACGAAACTCTATTCTGCATGACATTATTTTCAAATGGAAAAATATAATTATATTTAGAAATTCTTAACCTACAATAACTACATGAAAATGACATCCTTTTAAGATGTTTTCAATCATGACGTCAGTCATAGTGGATTGCTTGAAAAAAAAAAGAATAACCCATTGGGGGGAAAAATTACTATGTTTTAATTTTTGTTTACGTTTATGAGTTTCCTGTATCCTAGAAAATTTCACCACTTTTTAACGTAGGAATTTCCTTTCAGATTAAATTTAGTTAAGATGTCAAATAATATGCGTATAGGACTTCAATGCATGCTTTACTGTATTTTAGAAAAGTTGTTTTTCTGTTTACTTTTGGGCTGGGTTGCAGTTACGATGATTTTCACTTTGGAAACTATGTCAGTATTTTGCTAAAAACGTGGCTTTGCCACCTTTGTAAAAATTTTAATCTAGTATCTTTTATTATTCTTTTATTTCCTTTCTTTCCAACACTTTGCAAGAAAAAAATAAAGAAAGAGTAAAAAAGTTTTTTTTTTTTTTTTTTTGTTATTCGATAATTTTTTAAATAAATTAATATATTGCTAACAGTAATCAATATGCGCTTACAGCGGTTTTTTTCTCTTTTTCTAAAATATTTTTAATTTATTTATAAACTCAATTCATTACTGAACAGAAAAATGTATTTTTGTTGTTGTTGTTGTTGTTTTATTTTAAAAACCATTTTTTATTCAAAAATATTTTGTTAAAATAACTGTTGATTCTTTTAAATTTAATACTTCATCTGCATTTGGCAAATTACATGTTGTTTACAACCTTTAATGCCATTTTAATGTTTTGTAAAGGTGTTGCATCACTTATATCAGATTGCAGGTTGCAAATAGTAAACCACTGCAACAAGTTAAGAGATTCGAGTTTTGTATATTTCCGTATGTAAATCTGACGAGTTTAAAATTACATGATTGTTTTCTAATCTTTAGTCATCTGAAATTTAAATCACTAGGATAAACTGGCTGCTGTTATTTATTTATTTATTTATTGAACGCATATTGATGCACTGAGACTTTTTTTGTTTGTTTGTTTGTTTTATCTATTACTAGCTTCAGTATGTTAAAATCTCAACTAGACAATCTTTTACTCCATCTCATGTTTCACATTTTTTTTCAATTAAAAAAAATAACTGAATGCAATTTTTATTTAAAAAGATTCCTCACGATGATTAATGCTTTTATTACTGCTTTTAATTCTGTTCTATCAAGTACCTCAGGTGAAATATATATATCTTTCTGTTTTATTAATTTTAAAAAACATCAAAAAGAAAAGTACATAAGAACATTTTGCATTAAAAAGTTATAAGTTTGCTATATTATTTTTATACCTACCTCGCTGAATTTTATCTTGTTATCAACAGTTTTGTTTTAATAACCATTCCAATTCCTATTTAGACTTTGCGCTCTCATTTACATTTCAAGTCAGCTCGTGATTATTTATTTATTAAATAATCAGGAGTTATCAGAGTGCAAAGTTGAATCACGTTAAACATTATTCTATACTAAGGTGGTCTGGTGTAATAACGCTAGGCGGGGTAATAACCCCAAGTGCTAATATTTTGCGTAATTATGAAATAATCTGGTAAATGACACCCATGTGCTCTGCGCAGAAGGGTTTTGAGTCATATAAATCGCAAAAAACAGCTTCAAGTTAATTTGTTTCATTTTTAGGTCTTATTGTTTTTACAAGCAACTAAAATTAACTCTTGATCTAAAATTTGCGAGATATGTTTTGTGATGTGACGACTATTTTTTTTATCCGGAAATACTTTGTTAATTACATAAATTTCTAGTACATTTCATGGACTTTCAAAATGTTGTTGAAGGTTTTGGATATCTTCTCGAGATAATTTGTAATTTAAAATGTACAGCGCAATAACTATAACGGGGTAATAACGCCAATCCTTGGCATTAATACCCCGGTTGATTCCCTACAGTGGCCGAGCTACATTCTAATACTGATTCAAATAAACACAGTTAAAACTGTGCAATGTTTCTAAAAAATTCTATTTAAACGGTCCTTTTTAAGCAAAAAGAAGCTCACTGTCTGATATTCTTTTGCCTCATCCCCCCCCCCCCACCACACCTTTATTTTTCTTACACTTTCACAAAAAATTGAACATTTTCAATAGCTTAGAATGCAATTTGTCAATTTCAATGTTTGTAGAGTTTGTATTTTTAGAATTGGGCCATCTACATGCAATTATTCCATCTTATTTCATAGTTTTGTTTGCATGGCGTTATTATCCATATAGATGGGTAATAACGCCAAATAGCATTGATCAAGAAATCACGCCATTACATTTTATGAATACATATCTGCTAAATTTTTTTTATATAGATAGTCAATGAGTTGCTGTATCAAATCCTATATTTGTTTGAAAAATACAAACTAAAACTGAGCCGTGAAAATTGGTAGAACCTTAACGTGGCGTTATTACCCCAGGGTACCTTATTTAATTTTTTATTGCATAACGTTATTTGTATTGCAAGTTTAAAAGGCATTTTCTATGTATTACTTCATTATTGGCAAAAAGCTCTAATTTTACTGAAAATGCTACAATGAGCTTTTCATATTTAACGTGAAGAGAAATTTTTTTTTTTTTTAATTTGTATTTACTCTATTATTTATATAATTTCTCTCAAGTTCTTACAGTTTTTTTTTTAGTAAACTCTGTAATATTTTGATCTCGACCCAACTAGTTTCGTATTCATAAGTTAATAATTCTTCTAAAGAATGTATATTTTTATTTTGCAGTATGCCTTCTTTATTCATATATATATATATAATTATACTAAAGGGTGCTTGTACAATATAATGAAGTTTGTATCTTTAAAATTGAGGCGTACTCCTTAGTCTATTTTTACAATATCCTTATTTTTTTTTTTTTTTTTTTTTTTTTTTTTGGCAACAGCTGCATGTAAACATGGCAGGCTATTTTTTGCTAAATCATTTTAGGGATAACTTTAGTATTCTGGTATGTGTTTTTCCTGTTCTATCCATTTCAATCATGTATTATGATTTTATTTTAATGTCTTTATTCACTTTATTTTGGCTTTAATCACTTTATCGCTTTAATGTGTGTTGGTAACCCCAAATTCGTATTATTTTGCTTTTTCATGGTTGATGCGAAGATGAAACCATACACTTTATTTGTTGTTCCATAGTAATGGGGGCTTGGAGAGTCTAGTCTACAATAGTTCTACAAATTCCAAATATATACATTCCTTTTAATTCATTTTTTATGTTTTATTTATGTATATTGTTTTGCAATTAATGGTTATAGATTCCTTCATTATTTCTTCATTATTTCTTCTTAATAGATCCAAAATAAATTTCATTATAATAATTCATCCTACAACTGCAAGCAATATCATGCACTAATTTTATTTATTTTAGGGGAGGTAGGGGTAATTTGCATCACTTTTTGACAGTTTGAACTCTGACAATTAATAATGAAGTGGACTACATACTAATGTCATGTGTAATTTTACTCACTAAGCAGTTGTCTCTTGCAATAAGAAAGGATTATTTTCAGTGCACCATATTACCTGGTGCAAACATGTTTTTCAAAAAAAAAAACTTTTTTGATGTTAATTACCCCATGAAACTGGGTAATTGGTTTTAGTGGTATTTTTTTTTTTTTTTCATGCTTTACAAAATACACAATCGTGAGTAAATTGAATTAAAAGACTTTGGTGTGGGCTTTACAGCAAGATATTTTTGGTTTTATATCTACAACCACCCTCAGACATACAGTATTGAAAACATAAATGCGCTGGGGAAAAAATTAACAACAATAAAAAAAAAGTTTTTTGAAGGATTTTTAATATTTATATATTTTACACTCGGCCTAGAAAACAAAATCAAATGCAAAATTTTCTATTGGAAATTAAGAGGCTTGTTGTATTACTAAAGAATTATTTTTTAAAGATTAGAAAGAGTAATTTTTTCGCAAAGTAACATCAAATACAAGCAACAGGGAAAGGATCAGTCAAAGCTCATAGATTGTGAAGGGGGAATATTTCATTAACATTGATTGTGTTGGGTCTAATTAGGCCTGAAACATGCAGTAAAAGCTAAAATTTGGAATAAATACAAAATAAAATTGTAAAATAAATATTTTTCTAACACAAAAGGTGCAGTAATTTAAATCAAACTAGAAATATTTCACATGATCCAAAAACCGAAAAATTAGAAAATGCATTCTAAACTACAACCACAATTTGATTTAAATTAAAAATAAAATTTGCTATCCCAATTTATCCTTAACCCAAAATTCTACGATCTGAAAATGCTATTTATGGGGTAATTAGAATCATGCAATCTAAATTATTAACATTATGCTTCTTCTGTTTCAAAGCGTAATCATTTCATCTTAAAAACAAATTTTTTCTACATTTAAATTCATAGCTGTAATTCAATATTTTTACAATTTTTTACTCAGGATCTTTTTAACTAAAACATTCTCACTTATCGAGTAAAGTTTTTCTTTGTGTTCTGGGAAAACAGTGATTACTTCTACAGAAACATGCATTTTTTTCTCTAAAAAATTGCAAACGTATAATATTAGCCAGACTTCGTAATTAGCATTGTCTTAAAAAGAAAAAAAAATGCAACAGATTGCTACTGAATGTGCCCCTGGTCGCAATTACCCCTGATCTTAATCACCCCTTCCTTCCCTAAATTTACAGAATAATTTTTTTTTTATTATTATTATTTATATAAGTGCACATTTTTGCTAAAAAATCGAATTCGAAATTTAAAAAAAAATATATACTGAAAACATTACAGGCTAGAATTTCTTAATAGATCGAAATTAAATTAGGCTGAAGACCTTCGTGTATTTTATTATTTAATAATATCTTGTAACTGGTTAAAGTAAACAGATAAAAATATAAACAAATTGCCAAAATTAATATTACTTCAAAAACTAGCTTATAAAATTAACGCATTCCCTTTATTCAAAACAACAATTTTAGTCGGCTCTTTAATATGCCTTTTTAATTTGGCTCTTTTTCAAAAATTAAATTTATAGCCACTTCTGGAGTAATATATGCATTTGGATGCGAGTCAAGTCTTAACTAACGATTTTTCATTTATCTCATTAACTTATTAATGCAGTGACGTACACGAATAATTATAAAAATTTTGAATGTTTGAAACTTTCTTAATAGAGTTAAATTAAACATGATTAAAGTAATTCATCATGCAACTGTAAGCAATATTACGCACGTTTAAAAATTAAACGTACAGAAAATTTACAAAAAGAAGTTTTTTTTTCAGATGAGTGTACGCTTTTGCTAAAAAATTAAATTTAAAATTTAAGAATAAAGAAAAAAATCATGCCACAAGTATAGATTATGAAGCACTTTCAAACACTTTGAAAATAATGCAACAAAACTGAACCACTTAAAAAATTTAAAATATTATGTTTCATTTCAACATATTGAAAAGTATAACGCTTTTCAAAATCGAATTCCAGCTTTTCTCATCTACAATCAGAAAATTATCCGATGTTTTTTTTTCTTTTATCAGCCCTGTATATGATATAGTTTTGTATCTATAAACAACATGCATTCCAAAATTTAGTTCATTTAAGAGATGCATATATTTAGTTAAATTTCCCTTCAACAATTTCCTCTAATAAAGAGAAGGGTAGAAGACTTTTGTGCAGCCCTCTATATGAGGTATAGAATTTACATATATACAGTAATATGCAAAGAACTAATTAAATTTAAAAGCACATACCAAAATGTTATTACGCAAAGACAGTACTGTAACCTATTTCTTTTGTGTGTCCTTGTAAACTAATAAAAAATACTATGAATGCTTTGTTTTAATCTGATCGTAGTGAAATTCAGTGATTTATATCCATTTAACTGCATATGAAATGGCGTAATGTCATTAAAATATTCTCCAAACGATTTTTCTCTGTATACCATAATGTCATCGAATTTTTTTTTTATGTCCCTGCAAATGAACCATTAATCATGTATACTTCGTATGCTACATCAAACATGCTTTGGTGAACCTAAATAAGCTTTATCAATTGCATGAAAATCCGAGTATATTTATAGGAGTTACAGTGTGGACAGACGGATAGACAAACCGAATGCATAAGCACTTTTCAACTTTGTTGGAAAGTGCTAAAATTAACTCTAAAATTACTACGGGCTATAATTTCTTAATTGATCGAAATTGAATTAGGCTGGAGAGTTGTGTTTGCATTATTACCATTATTTAATAATAATAACTCGTCACTGGTTAAAGTAAACAGATGCCAAGCTTAATATTATTTCAAAAACTAGTCTGTAAAAAATTAATGTATATTCCCTTTATTAAAAAAAAAAAAAAAAAAAAAAAAAAAACAAAAAACAATTTTAGTTGGTTTTTTAATATGACTTTTTAACTTGGCTCTTTTTCAAAAATTAAATTTAATAATTAAATTTAACTAATTTAATTTAATTAAACGAATAATTATAAAAATATTGAATGTTAAACACTCTTAATGGATAAAAATTAAGTATAATTAAATCATAATATAATTCATCAAGCAACTGTAAGCAATATTACACATGCTTAAAAATTACAATTTTATTTATTTTAAGCCTAACGAAAATTTACAAAATGAAGTTTTTTTTAATATGAATGCACGTTTCTACTAAAAACCTGAATTCGGACTTAAAAAATAATACTAAAAATACTATAGGCTAGAATTTCTTAATTGATCGAAATTGAATTAGGCTCAAGAGTCTTGTTTACATTATTATTATTATTTAATAAAACTTCGTCACCGTTTAAAGAAAAAAGATGCCAAACTTAATATTATTTCAAAAGTTATTCTGTAAAAAATTAATGTATTCCCTTTATTCAAAAGAACAATTTTAGTCTGCTCTTTAATTTGTCTTTTTAACTTGGCTCTTTTTGAAAAGTTCAATTTATAACCAGTTCTGGAGTAATATATGCATTTGGATGCGAGTCATGTCTTAACTAGCAATTTGTCATTTATCTCATTAACTTATTAATGCAGCGACGTATACGGATATTTATAAAAATATTGAATGTTAAACATTCTTAACGGATCAAAATTATATATAATTAAATTATCATATAATTCATCCTGCAACTATAAGTAATATTACACACGTTTAAAAATTTCAATTTTATTTATTTTAAGCCTACAAAAAATTTACTTAACTAAATTTATTTTATATGAGTACACGCTTCTGATGAAAAATTGAATTCGAATCTAAAAAATAATATTAAAAATACTACAGGGTAAAATTTCTAATTTAAATTAGGCTGTGTTTACATTATTATACTTATTTAACAAAAATTCGTTACTCGTCACTAAACAGATGCCAAGCTTAATATTGTTATACTTATTTCATAAAAAATCGTCATTGGTAAAACTAAACAGATGCCAAGCTTAATATTATTTCAAAAATTAGTTAGTAAAAAATTAATGTATTCCCTTTATTCAAAAGAACAATTTTAGTCGGCTCTTTAACTTGACTCTTTTTCAAAAATTAAATTTATAGCCACTTCTGGAGTAATATATGCATTTGGATGCGAGTCAAGTCTTAACTAGCAATTCGTCATTTATTTCATTAACTTATTAATGCAGTGACGTACGCGGAAACAGAGAGGAGTCCTACGAGACGGAAAACATGCGATGTTGCATAAATTTACGAAAGGTTTTAAAACTTGTTCTTGAAAGCTGATTAAATATAAATATTTATTGTAGTTTTAGGATGTAACTAAATTCTGTGTTGTTCCTTCGATGTTATCAAATAATTTATTCTTATTGAAGTAGTAGTTCTTTCTTTTTTTTTTCTACTTGTATTATGTAATATTTCTATTCATTATATTGAACAGCTAGTTCAAAAGTAATATCAATTATAGCAAAAGTTTCGGTTCTCTTCTTACATTTTATAAGGGATCTCAGAACTTCTAAGGGGACACAATACCTTGAAATTGATCAAAATATCGATTTTTTTTATATTAATTGAAAGCTTCTTTAATTGTGAATATTTTGACATCTCTTTTTAACTATTCGACTATTGTATAGCGAGATATTGTAAATTTTATTAATAGATCCAGCGCAATTATCCTTACGAAGAAAACTCTCGACTGATTTTTTTCCATGGTCATATTTTTATAACTTGCTTGTTTGAAAAATAACAAGACTTTTTTGCTGATTTAGATAGAAGTTTGATTTTTTTTTACTTGTTCTCGATGGTGTATTTAATATTTTTGTACATGGCTTTAACATTCAAGCTTTTAGTTATTTTTTTTTAAAATATATTAAAATTGAGAGTTTGTTGATTTTTTTTTTTTTTAATATACACGAGAGAAAAAAATCGCATTAAATATAAAATCCTATACATCTAAAAATTCATGCAAAGTTCTATGTAGTATATTCTAATGAAGGTTAAAAAAATCGAAGCAAAAGTATTCATTTTATAAATATTACATTACTACTCAAAATTGAAGAGATGGTTTCAAAGCTACCTGTGTCCTATTAAAGCTTCAAAATTTTTCAAATTTCAATTTTTTGAAATATTAAGCTCCTATCTTTTTGGGACATTTTAATGTAATTATTTACCTGAAATTATCATTAGAACAGTTATGACTTTTAAAATTATATCCGCATTATTTGGGCATAACAGGTTTATGAACATAACGCGCAGGATATCTTAAAAACTTCTGAATATTCTTTCATGAAATTTGCAAAACATACTTTTTATCTTAATCTATATAAGCTTATCCTAAAATTCCTTTTTATTGTTAAAAAAATATTTTTTAGGCAATTATGTTATTGAAATTATCAAGATTTTGTATTAGCTAAATATAACTTTGTATTAAAAATACTTTAAATAAACATTTATTTAGATTCACGTTAATTATTATAATCTGAAGTATAAGAATGCACCAAAATTTTCATTTTAGTTGAAATGTTCATTTTATAATCGTGCGCGTAAGCTGTTATGCCAATTTTCTGCTTGTCGAATACCTGACAGTTCTCAGTCTGAAGAGAGGGAACTCTCTTCAGACATCAGACCTCATCTCCCCCCCCCCCCTCTGTAAATGCCAATTCTGTATCTTGCAATTTTTTAAATGCATAAAATGAAAGAATGTACTTATGTCTTTTATCTCAATTTAAAAAAAATGTGTTTTAAAATCATATACATTCTTGTTATGATATTAAATGTTCAAAATGATCGCTTTTTTATCATTTTTTTTCCAATTTTAAGTATTGAGATCCCTTAAAATTAATTTTTTAATTACGAAAGTGGCGTTAAATACATATCTTTTTAACAATATTTTATTAAACGAATAATTCAATTATTTCACACTCACAAACATTAAAGTCAGAAGAATTAAATTATTAATTCAAATCTTTAACACACACAATCATACATCCAGGGCTGGTTTGGTTTGGTTTATTTTATGACGGCCAATTACCAATGCTTGTGATATTGGACAAAAGGGGGTGCCTCCGTGCGGGTCTTTCTAAGGAACCTAACCCGTATTTACGCAAGGAAAATCCAAGGTTCAAAGAAAATCACGGAAAGCTCCGAACGATTAGGCCGACAGCCGTGACTGAGTTCAAACCCAACACCTGCCATCTATCAGTTTCGGAATCTCTCAGCCACTGGCGGGGCTTCATACATCAAGGGCTAACAAGACAGAATTTACGTTTCCCACTAATGATGCAATGAGGACATTTGTGCATTGATCAAAAAAATAAATTTGCTGATTTTTTCCCCCCTATGAAATACGTATTTGCACAACCGGAATATTTTTTTCTGTTACCGGAGCACTTACGGTCAGGCTAAAATTATTATGTCACCGTTGATTTATTAATAGATGGAAAATATTTTAAGGGTTTTTTTTTTCCCCTTACCGCTGTTTAACCGCTACTCGATTTGTCCATACGGGCAGCGTGTTTTTTCCAATCTAGATTTTCTTATACCACTTACGGGCATCCATATTCCAATAATTTTTATCATTCACAGCTGTAAATTTTTATTGTAAATTTTGTATTATTTAATATGAACATTTTCTGATTCAATTACGCAAAAATTTCTGTTTTGGAAAACCAGTGATAAAAGATTAAAAATTATGTCAAAACATAAAAAAAAAAAAAAAAAAAAAAAAAAAAAAAACATTACTTAAAAGTTTTTTTTTTTTTTTTTTTTTTTTTTTTTTTTTTTTTTTTTTTTAAATATTGATTAGTTAAGTGGTTAAGAACCATAGATAGTAAATATTATAATTAGCATATAAATTCCATAATAAAAAAAAATGTGCATTTTATATGAATCCATTTCTGACCTTTTATGATTTGTTATTTGAATTTTAAAAAATATTACACTGAATGAAAGTTGTTTGAATTTTTTTTTCCATACTTTATTTTATAAAGTAACATGCTATGGTGTTTTAAACTCTCGAAGAGCGATGGGATATTCTATTTAATTTCAACCCCCCAAATAATATAAATGCAACGTAATTATGAAATAAAATTTATCTTTTATAACGTACGCCCAGAAAAGTGTTTACTTATTTTCAAATACATTTGTTCGTAAATTTTGGTGTCATTCAATCATTTCCACATTTTAGCACCAGAAGTACTTTGCGCATGAAAGGACTGATTCCCAGTAATTTGTACCGTCTCTAACCCTCTGTCTGAGGCCCTGTACATATCTATCGATCTATCTTCCTATATCTATATGTGAACAAGACTGAGTCTAATACACGTGAAAAAATACTTTATTTTATTTTCGTGTTAAATAATTCATGTGAGTATCTGTCTTTGTTAGCCACTGATTCATGTGAATGGCATTTACCACACTAAGATAAAGACATGTTATTTCATAATAACCTCAATTTTCATAAAATTTTCTACTGCTCAACTAAAAAGCATCTTAAAAACATTTATTTAAGAAACAAAAATATTTTCGGAAAATTACTCGTTTAAACTCTAACTCTAAAGCTTGAAAAAGCTTGAAAACAAATACATTTGGCTTTTTTTATTTAATACCGTCGAAATCGGATAATTCGAACTGAACATGAAGTCCCGAAATTTTCAATGGCAGAATAACGTTAAAAATTTTTATTAGTTCGAACTCACTTTCCCTTGACTTCGTTTAGTTCGAACTAACGAGAATTCTGATTTTTCTTTTTTCTTTTCTTTCTCACGGATTTCAGATCATTTAAATATCTATATATATTTTTTTATTGTGAAAATTGTTCCGAACGAGTATACATATAATCCAATGCATTTAATATCCACTTTCTTAGTGCCCCGTCTGTCCATCAGTGACGTTTTAAATCTGTCTTCCTTTCTGCTTGTTTATAATCCCTTAATTAGTTTATATATTTATACATTCTAATTTATATAGTAAGTCATATTCTAATGATAACAGAAGAAATAAATTTTAAAAACACTATAACATTAATTCCTTTGTAATAGTACCATATTAAGCATGTTTTCATTTCATATTTTCGATAATTCGAACATTTTTTGTGGTCCCGACGAGTTCGAATTATCGAAAGCCGACTGTATATGAAACCGCTTGTATGAAACGGCTTGTATGTCATGCATACTATTTTTTTTATTTCAGCTGACAACACAAAGCTTCCATAATTTCATAAGTCTATTAAAGCTTTATAAGGTAAAACAATTACAAAATTTGCAGTACCAGAAATATTTTAAAGTGCAAACTGTCAAAGATACAAAACGCTTTCACCATTCATCATCGATGTTTTTTCGTGGCATCATCTATACTCGAAATGCGCATTTTAATCACATGATGCATCCAACGTTACACTTCATAGATCAGAAGATCCGAGCCTTCTCTATTATAAAAATACCTGCATGCTGGTGCAAGACTGTCAGTCTAAGGACTGATTACAGTCTTGAAGAGATTTTTGACGGATAGTATATCCTACTTTATACACTTAAATAATAGAAATTTTACTATTAAGAACTTTTAATCACTTTGTTACATTGTAAGAGACCAAATTTTAGCCATTGAAATCTTCTGTTCCATTTTCATTTGATTATTTTAAATACTCAGAAAAGTTTTCTGTCCTCGCTTGGATAGATTTCTTGCACCCATGTCATGTATCTACAAAATTTTCATTGAATTTATTTGTTTATTTTCTTAAATAGATTAGTAAGCCACTGCCAATGCTGTATTAGTTAAACCACGGATTCTCATTTTTAAAAAATCGCTGAGTTTTAATAGGCGACTTTGACACGGACGTACATAAGGTTTTCGTTAAAGGGGAAGGGGGAAAATTTTGATGCCCAATGTACAGTAATCCTGTAATGTCACAATTAGTATAAAATGACAATTTTTACTGTCTCGAACCGACAGGATTATTTGGCCGCGTCAATCACCGGTGACTGAAATTTTGATGTTAAACTAAAATATTTATGTTGTTTTAAGTAATTACAGAAAATTTATTAAAAATTTATATAATATCATATTTTACACTGTCATTCACCAGTGATTGACTAAACGAAAAGCTCAGTGCCAATCACCGTGTTAAATATATATATACATATGCCAGGTTAATTTTACATTCACCCCTTTTGGAGCATCTTTATTATGCAACACAGTATAGTACTTCTATTTATGATGACAGCTTACGTGATCGTATATTTTTTATTCATTCCTTTTCAATTTTTTTTTCTTTCAGTCTTCCTTAAACAACATTGACTAATCTGATTATGCCTTGATAGACGCATATAAATGTAAAAAATGCTCGAGAAAAAACAACTTGAAAAATACTAATATTAATACGGCTGCTTTATCTTAAAAATTCATCGAAACAAGCACGCTGATCTCATAATAACTAATTATGCTATCCATGTTCAGCTTGTCATATGCAAAATCAAAGATAACGTATGCCATTTATATCAGACGTGTTTCTACTTTAAAAGTTTTTTCTTATCATCTAAAAAAAGGGATGACGTTTTTTATCATTGTGATAGGAAATAAACGATATTCCGAAAGAAAAAAGAAATCAGAAAAAAATAGTGCATATCATAAAAATTTCTGTAAATTTGCAGATATATTATTTAATGTCGCTGTATATTTATTTAGAAATATTATTTAATATCGCGTATTTTAGTTTATTAAAATTTGAGTAAAATTAGGTTGGAGTAAAACTTAAATTAGTAAAATTGTATAAAGAAAGAAGTATGAAAGCTACAACTTCCTCCCTCCACTAGTCGAAAGTATTTTTTGCAACGTTTTTAAGTATAAACCGCAACTGATTAAAATACCATTTGCTATAATTTGTTTTTAAAATGAAAATAGCTTATATATATTATTATTAAATGCTTACCTGGATTTTTACTATTGTAATATTTACAATGTAGTGCTTTATAACGTTTAAAATCTTAAAAGTAAAATTTCTGATTTTAACAATTTTGTCAACTCAATACATTTAAAAATATTTTTTTTTTTCACTTTATGAGGCATTAAGTTAAGGACTACGATAACTCTCAATATGAATGTGTATTTATCAAATTTTGAAAGTCTTTGATATATGAGGTTTTGGGGGGAAATCTGTCCTTTACATCCTTCCTTGTTGAAATTTTACTCAACCTTGATCAAAACATTAAAAAAAAACAGTTTTTTTTAACTATTTAGCACATTTATTTAACTTAATTCTCTACATTAATAATTTAACTTATTAAAAAAAATATCCGAATTCAATGAAACAAATTATAGAAATGAATTTATTACATACAGAATAGGAAGATTAAAGAAAGTTTTTATAAAATAATATATATACTATTGACCAAAATGCGCCAAAATCTAGAGTTCTGGAAATAGAATTTGGCATCCTAAACTAGCCAAAAACGAAACGGAAAATAAAAAATTTTCATGATTCCAATACTTTCTTTTTATGCGTATATAAGAGAGTAAAAATATATTTAAGAATAGCGGATATACTGTTAACTTGCGAAATTATTTCTGTATAAATAATAATTGTGGTAATTTAGACCTGAGAATTCTGTCTCAGTTCCACAAATATTTCAGTGTTTCACTATCTTATGTTTTTCTTTAACTTTTCATACATTACATAACATTTAATTACTTTACATAATTATATATAATAGTGGTTATAATTAATCTTCCCCTATCAAGAGCATCCTCCAGCGTAAACGAATGAACAGAATGCAGTAAAATTTTGTATATAGACTATTACGGGATGCGCTCGTGGAATTTCGAAAAAAAAATTAGTTCCAAAATGTCCCCCAGAAGACGCTTTTTTCGAGAAAACATTAAACTTAACACAATAAACGACCGAAATAGAATGAAAAAATAATATTAACAAATCCAGGACAAGAATTAAGATTGATAAAGTGTAAAAGCTGCCAGTTCTAGGAAAAATATGTCGAAATTTGCATGCTTGCAAAAAAGAGGAAGCTTTATGCAAAACTGGTTAGGGTATAAATCGTTTACAGACGTTGTCATGTTTTATGTCGATGTTTCTGGATGTAATATCGTTACATAACGTGCGTTATTAGTGATGCTGTTTTATGAAAATAAAGGGAATGTTTCGGCTGAAGTTCATAATTTTTGTCGTATAAATAACCTACGGCATGGACCAATGTCTAACTAAAGGCAACCGTGCCATGATTAAGAGATTTGAAGAGACTGGGAAATTAGGAGTTCAGCCTAGAAGAGGCCGTATATCTGTCACACCGGAGATGTTGATGCGTCAAGACAGCTGTTGCTGCACAGTCACAGATATCGGAGTTTGTAGACAGCAGAGCGCATGAAGTTTCTTGACACATAGCTATTCTTATAGCGCCATGCGAAGTGTTCTAAAAAAATAATGTTCTACTTCCCTAACAAGATCTACCATACCTAAGAGCTGCTGAATAGGAACAAGCTACAATTTCTCTCATTCGCAATCAGTTTTCTCAACAGAATGCCTGTTGATCTGTTATTACATTGTAATATTCCGTGGAGCAATTACGCTTATTTCCGCTTCACTGGGACAATCGAATACACAATTGCCGTATTTAGGATCAGAAAAATAAGCGGATGCACACTGAAACTCTTCTACATTCTCCAAAGATGAATCTCTGGTGTGAATTTACGGCAACATTGATCCTTGGGCCATTTTTTTAAGGAAATAATTGCACTTGGTTCTGTCACTTGCTCTGTTACGGGCCATCAGTATCTTGAAATGCTCCAGACGTTTGTTGTGACGCAACTACAATAAAGGCGGGCTCTTACACCGATATTTTTCATGAAGGATGGTGCGTCTCCACATAACTATGAGTACGCGAAGGCGTTCTAGCTCCAACACTTCAAAGACGAACTTGCTATTAGTCACTTCTTTCGTTATCCATGTCAACCCCGTTCGCCGGATCTAAATCTCTGCGATTTCTGGTTATGGGGCCGCTTAAAAATTCTGGTGTATCGTGGAGGTGTTGCGACGTTGAATGACTTAAAGAATTCCACAACATTTCATGCGAAACATCACAGCTGATAAGTTACGTTGTTGCTGAACAGCTGCTGTTGAACAAATTGTCCATCGACTTGAAATTTTGTTGGTGAATGCTGGTGGTAACATGGAGAATTTTCCTCTACATCGTTCTGGACACGATTAACAACTGCTCCTCTTGTGCAATTTCATCCTAATTTGCAAACTGAACATTTTTTCCCCTATAACAGCGTACTGTTATTTTTTTCCTTGATCAGAAATAGTGTATATTGATAATATTATTTCTGGATTCTGTTTCGGCCGTTTATTGTGTTAAATTTCATGTTTTTCCGGAAAAGGCGTCTTCTGGTGGCCATTTTAAAGCTATTTTTTTTCCCCGAAAATCCGTGAGCGCATCTCGTGTACAGTCTATATACCAAATTTCTTTGAATTCCGAACTCTCCTTGGGATGCTGTTTATAGGGGAAGTTTAATTATACCACCCTGTATATGTATGCAATTTAATTGATTTTTCATTATTGCGATTTAATTTTAATTCTCCCAATTTATTCTTCTGATGATGTTCACATGCGTAATTTTATTTTAATTAATTACTTATATGTATATACATATGATATATTTTACATTTTACAACTTTCGTGCTTCTGTTAAAGAAAGAAAGAAAAAAGAAAAAAATGATGAAAAATAAACATCTAACATGAAAGATAGAGAGGGGCCTCAAGTAAATTTGATCGATGATGATGTCAACGTCCGGTTTCCATCGCTTTACAACGATTGCCAAATAAAAGAAAAATGATTTCTTTCATGTCTGTTTATTGTTGAGAAAGGCGATAATTCATAAAAAAGATTTAAGCAGCAGATCCTGTCCATAGAATGGAGCAGTTAAAATCATAATTTGTGTGCTTCTATAATTATTAAATTTTTTGGTGTGAAACGTGACAGACAGTGAAAGAATGACCAGAAATTGTTCATGTATTAAATTTATAATACAAAAAAAGTCGTAGATAAGGTGTTTAAAAAATGTCCTCTATGCAGCTACATAGACGTAGCTGGAAGTGAATAATAGGTGTGGGGGCAAGAAAATATAGGGAGGGGACGGCTCATATTTTTTCTCTCTCTAATTCTTTCTAATGCAGAAATATAAATTAGTACATATTCACACTGCAGGTACTATGTTTCTTACTAGACTGTTGTAATAACTCGCTTTTTATGTTAAGAAAAGAATAGGATGATGAAAAATTCGAGTGTATAACTAGTGCGACATTAAACATCATGTTAGATTTCTGTGTGCAAATAGGATGAGCGAGTGTTGAAACACTTATTTTACTTACAATTTAGAATTTCTGCAAAATTGTGAAAGGGCCTAAAAACTAAATGACATTTTTGAACAGAATTTCATTTGGATTTTCAGAATTCATTTAGTGACCTTGGAATCTCTTCCAGGCGAGCCTCAAAATATTTTAGGGAGCTAAGCCCCCTTAGCACTTCCCTAGCTATGATCTATGTGCAAATGCACACTCCGATAAGGACCTCTTCGGATTTATCTTGGAATGTAACTGTTTTGCAGTGAAGGTGATTTAAAATATGGTGGGTGATTGATTTTAAAAATCCTAGTTTCAAGCCACAATTTAAGATTTCTTTTTTACTTTTCAAAACAAGGGTTCTCACCAAAACTACTATGGGTTTTGTTGATAGCCACAATTTTCCTGAACGTTCCTTCAGAAAAATTTTACAGGTTCCATCACAATATAGTTTTTTTTTCAATAAGAAACATAGTTATATATTATATTAAGATTTAAGTCACGCAAGGAAACCTGTTCGAACTACTCCTAAACTCCTCAGTACTTCAGCTATGTTTCCGAGCTTGCAGTGACACTTTCGGATAAACTTCTTTATTGAAAGCTTAATCTTGTTTCAACGATTGTTTAAATTTAGTCAAACTTGAAAGGAAAAGGAAAACATACGAACTATTAGCGAATAAATTATGTGTACACTTTTATCAAAAAAAAAAAAAAAAAAAAGACATGCTGTATTATAATTTATTTTCGTTTTCTTCTATCCACATGAAGAAAGTGTTGGATTCATAAAATATTTCAACTTCCACTTTTCGACGGATTCATTAGATCTTGATCTTAATTTAATTTAAGTGACACATATACCAGCCAGTCGTCTACAGGGGGTTAAGAGAAGACAAGACTGAGACGCGAATCCCATACTCATAATAATTTAACTCTAGCATTTTATACTCATTTATTAAATTAACTGAACTTTATCCAAGTGTTTATAAGTACTTCAATTCATGTGCTTGATAAAACTGTGCAAGAGAGTCAATCCATTTCAAGTGGTCCAGAAAATATTTTTTTGGTCGCTCGACCATTTTTAAAAAACCTGAAATTTTTTGTACAACAACCCTAATATGACGGAAGTTCAAAATGACCGTTCTTTTAATTTTACTACTTTTTATTTGTGCATGGCAGCCATCTTTGTTTCATCGTGTGCAGCGATTTTCTCAGATACTAGGATACATAAAATTGTAAATATCTCGTCTTCTATTTTCCCAATTGAAATGGGGTTTGCATCATTTTGTTCAGAATAAAATAGGCTAAATATACAGTGATAGAAAATTTTTGAAAAATAAATTTTTACAGGTGAAATTTTAGCACAAAATGTACGATTTTTTCCAAAATCTATCCGTTTGCAAGGGGAAAATTTTCATGCAAGAGCAACTGTCAACCTTACACAATTTTTTCTACAAATAGGTCAAAATTACGTGTACTCATACACCAAGTCCCAGATCTGGGAGTTAATTTCTCTTTACGAAAAAAATTCCAAAATTCGTCAAAAATTTCAAAAATCGCACTTTTTAGGCTTTGATATCTCTGGTGGGGCACGAGATAAAAATCTGAAATTTTGGCCTGTGATAGTATTGTGTAGTAGCGTTATGTATAAAAAAATTTCAAGAAGGAGATTTGACTACAAGCTGAGATATGACATGGAAAATATGTGAAAACAATACTACCAAACTATTGTAAACCTACTATGTAATTGTTCAACAAGACTGTCAACCTTGCACAATTTTTTCTACAAATAGGTCAGAAGTGTGTGTACTCATACACCAAGTCCCATATCTGGGAAATGATTTCTCTTTCCGAAAAAAATTCCGAAATTCGTCGAAAATTTCAAAAATCGCACTTTTTAGGCTTTGATAACTCTGGTGGAGCACGAGATAAAAATCTGAAATTCTGGCCTTTGATAGTATTATGTAGTAGTGTTATGTACAAAAAATTTCAAGAAGGAGATTTGACTACAAGCTGAGATACGGTGATTAAAAAAATGTTAAGAAATGCTATTACGAGTACATTAGGAGAAATGAAATTAGTCACTTTTATTACAATATTTACACAGAAAATATCGTTTGTTGAAAACAGTTAAATAATAAGCATTTAATTTACAAAATACTATATATGCTCAACAAAGAGCTTAACAATATTTACGAGAGATGTTATGAGTTCGACCAGTTACTGTTGTCAGTCCATCAGGCTGTTCTTTCTAAAAATTTTATTTGAAGCCCCCCAAGTCTTGTCATCCCTTGTTAACTTGAATGAAATTCTCTAGGTTTAATAATTGAAGCCATGTCAACTCGATCAGTTGCAATTCATTGTCTGTAATTTACTTTTCCTGAAATGTGTTCCGAGTAAAATTGTTGCAATAGCATTTTTAGTAGATTTGTTCATCTGGACAAATAGTGTACTGGCTTAGCATACATTCTGAATTGTTTAAATCACACAGAAGCATTTGAAAAAGATTTTTGTAACTAACATTTAACTTTGTACCATAAATAATTAATTTGAAATTTTGGAGGTATGAACAATTACGTAGTATGTTACAGTAGTTTGGCAGTATTGTTTTCACATATTGTCCATGTCATATCTCAGCTTGTAGTTAAATCTCCTTCTTGAAATTTTTTGTACATAACACTACTACACAATACTATCATAGGCCAAAATTTCAGATTTTTATCTCGTGCCCCACCAGAGATATCAAAGCCTAAAAAGTGCAATTTTTGAAATTTTTGACGAATTTCGGAATTTTTTTCGCAAAGAGAAATTAACTCCCAGATCTGGGACTTGGTGTATGAGTACACGCACGTTTGACTTATTTGTAAAAAAAATTGTGTAAGGTTGACAGTTTCCCTTGCATGAAAATTTTCCGCTTGCAAACGGATAGATTTTGGAAAAAATCGTAAATTTTGTGCTAAAATTTCACCTGTAAAAATTTATTTTTCAAAATTTTTCTTACACTGTATATTTAGCCTATTTTATTCTGAACAAAATTCTGCAAACCCCATTTCAATTGGGAAAATAGAAGACGAGATATTTACAATTTTGTGTATCCTAGTATCTGAGAAAATCGCTGCACACGATGAAACAAAGATGGCCGCCATGTACAAATAAAAAATAGTAGAATTAAAATAACGGTCATTTTGAACTTCCATCATGTTAGGGTTGTTGTACAAAAAATTTCAGATTTTTTAAAAATAGTCGAGCGACCAGTGCTGGACCACTTGAAATGGATTGACCCAAGAACTTCACAGAAATTAGAAAACTCTAAGTTTTTTAACTCTCCGTAAAATGGTACATTTCAGCTAAAAACCCCATTAACTCTTAAAGTACTAAAACGATTTCGATTTTTCTGAGTGATAGAGTATACATACATACAAGACCATATCTTGACAGACAGTTTTTTTTTTAAATAATTAATTAATTTCAGTTTTTTTAAAATAAAAAGTTTCAGTCACAGAAAGAAACTGTCTGTCATAAATATTGGACATAGTCCAGTGAATAAGGATTCCAAATTTCATAAAAATCGGTCGCGTAGTTTCTGAGGAAACTGATCTTAAAATTCGCATTTTTCCCATTGGATTATATCCAATCTTCTCTTTCCTTAAAGTGCTTTACTTTTAATGTCGTTACATTTTTAAAGCAATATTTATTTGTTTTTCCTATTCCCACTAAAATATGAATAATTTATCAAATAAAATGTTTTTTAATTATTTGGTAAATAGTTGTTGTTCTCGGTAGAGAATTGGGAAATCTGAAGTATATCTGAATCTTTTTATTGGTTGGATTCCGCAACTGATTTTATTTTCTTCGTTATCTGATTGGTCCAAATTTAATGTCCAAAAATGGAATACTTCCGTTTTTTATTTTTTTCGTTATCTGATTGGTCCAAATTTAATGTCCAAAAATGGCATACCTCCGTTTTTTATTTTTTTCGTTATATGAATGGTCCAAATTTAATGTCCAAAAATGGAGTGGAGTACTTCCATATTTTTATTTTATTCATTTTCTGATTGGTCCAAGTTTTTTTTTTTTTTTTTTTTTCGTTATGCAACGGTGTAAAAATTTAAAATGTGCGATAAATAGAAGTTTAAAAATTTGCAGTTTTAAAAATTGTAAAACTGGCATTTTATTTAAACTTTGTTATTGATGGGTCCAGGAATATTAGTGTTTAATCCATTTCGTACATAATATGAGGCGTTCAGAAATGATTCTGATTAGCTCCATCAAATAAAAATGCACATTTTAAACAGTTAAAGTTGTCAATCTATAAACTATTTTTTTTTTATCATTAGTCTAGAAATATTAATGTTTAATGCACGTCGTACGTAGTATATGATTCGTTATAATCATCCTAAAAATGATGTTTATTACTATTGTTAATAATTTAAATATAGAATTTATTTAGAAGTCTTTAAAATTTTAGTCTTTGAAAATATTATTTTACAAATAGTCGTTGTAATTTGTAAAATTACAATTTTATTTATTTATTTATTTATTTTGTTATCATTATTGCTTTTAAAGAACAATGAATAGTTTAGGTAGTTTATTATTTTATTCAGACACAGCCACCTACTCTACAGAGTCCAATAGAGTGATTGCCTTCTGGGTTAATTTTTCCTAAAAAAGTTTTTTCCAAACTTGTCGCCAAAACTTGTTCCATATGAACCTATAATATAAAAATATAAAACAGAAACAACGAGAACATTCAATGCTTCGAATTGCTTAGGGCGCTTGAAAATCTTGCAATCATCTGCTGACAACACCGCAGAACTTTGAAAAAACTTTTGCCTCTCAATAAAACAAATACATGTTATATTTATCTTTCGATCGTAGGTTAAAACAAGTTTTGAAAGTTAAAAAGAACATTGTTTTCCATAAACAGGTTCAAATGTGAGGTAGAATAAAAACTGAGTTATAAGAACTGAAGTTTAAGTGTTTTCGTGATTATGTAACACAATGTCCCAAAGTAGTAAGTAAAAAAAAGTTCTTTTGGGCTCGAGTGGACTCGAGGGAGTTATACAGGGCTTCACAAAATAATTTGAATACTTTTCAGATTAAGGGAAGCCACAATTGACACTCGACACCCACTCACATTTATTTTACTGTAACATTTTAAAGTCATTTATTATATGTAACTTAATTATATCCAAGCATTTATATGACAGCGCCTTTACTTTAATTCACGTGTTTCATAAAACTGCGCAAAAACTTCGCACAAGTTGGCAATGTGATTTTTTTTAATACTTTAGAAAATTCGTTTATTTCACTTTAAAATCACTTTAACTTCAAACGTTATTGAGCGTTTTTGATAAAAATGTTTTTGTTTGTAGAATAAAAATGTATGATCATATGTGGCAAACAGTTAAAAAAAATTAATTAACTTCAGTAACATTTTCTTTTTCTAAAACATGGAAATTTTCTAAAAAAAATTCTATTGTTTAAAAATAAAAAGTTTCAATTCCAGAAAAAACTATCTGCCATAAATCTGGAAACATAATCCAGTGAATATGAATACTACAGTTCATCATAATCGGCCGGGTAGTTTTTGAGGAAACCGATCTTAAAGCTTGCATATGTTTCATAGAATTGCGTTCATTCTTTCTTTTCTTTTAAAGATTTTTATTTCTGAAATTAAAATAACATTTTAACTGCCGATAATAGCTGAAATTACACATAACATATTTGAAAACAAAGATGTGTTATGTGTTTTCCAAATTGTTTATTTAGGATCATCTTTCATTTTATAAAATGCGGGGGGATTTTTTTAAAAGTATTTTTGTGAATAGATTGGAAAGTGTTTCATAATATATCTTTGACGTACGATTCTTATTTCTTATTATATTCTTGCAATTGATTTGTTCATTCTTAAAGTTGCAATGCGACGCACTTATAATCTTGAAATAGAATTCCTTATACTCTAAAGCAGGCATGTCAAACTCGTCTACCACCGCGGGCCAGATTAGCATTGTACACAAAGCCGCGGGCCACAATATCAAAAATAAAGAAGAAGATTAATGTGATGACTATCGCACAGAATGAAACCTGTACGTTAAAAATACAGCATTGTTTAAAAAACGAACAAGCAAACAAAAATACGTATAAAAATTTTAAAGCTATTTATTGAAAAAAATTAAAACACGCACCAGAAAATGTTTAAAAATATTTATTAAGTAAAAACGAATCTGTAGCAGAAGTATCTTAGGAGAGTGCACTGTCAATTGTAATGAAAAATCCGTAAAAAAAAATATAAACATGCTTAAGCGCATATTGAACATTTAAAAATTTAAATCGTAATCAAAATTATACAAAAATGTGTTGTTAATTTTATGATCCTAATATTGGCGTTTTCTTTTATGTTGTAGTTGCTTCTTTTATCAATCATCAACACAATTATTTACAATATATTATTATGAAATAAAAAAAAATTTCATAAGTGATAAAAATATGTTATCTATGGTTATTGATCCGGAATAGAAATAATCAGTGTTGAATTCAGATGCTTTTCTCCGGGAGGGATTTCTATGGCTCCGGGGGGGATAATATAGAGTTCCGGGAGGAGGGAATTTGCCCGTTTTGACCATATTAAAAACCGAAAATCTTAATTTTTTTTTTTTTGGGGGGGGGGGACATTTTATTGCTCCTGGGAGGATGTCCCCTCCCAGGCCACCCCCCCCCTCCCCCGGATTCAACAGTGGGAATAATTTCCTGATTCTTCTCACTTATTTTTAAGTATATATCATGTCTGCGAAAAAAAAATTGCCCACAGAGTAAAATTTCTTGCACCTATATTTTCAAGAATTATAAAGTTAAAGGGCAAAATTAACGCTAACTAACGGTTACGGGGCCACTAAGTGAGAGAAAGTGGCTATTAAAAAAGTATTTGTCGGTGACTACTCATGGCTACTGTCTACTAATGAAGATTTGTCAGTTTAATGAAAATTTTCAGTTATAGCAACACATATTAAAATTTCAGATTACTGAAATTTCTGGTTACATCATGAATATCTTTGGAAATACCCCTGCATATTTTTTAATTTATTTAACTATTCTGGACATCCTTTATTCTAACTTGAACGATTTCGAGTTGTGTGCAATTGGATCTTTTTTTTTTTTTTTTTTTTTTTTTTTTAAGTAGATGGATTGTTTTTAACATGCTTCACGAACAGACTTTTTTCAACAAAGTTTCAGTTTAAAATCTATTCATTGTGAATAAATTCTTATCAAACTTCAACGAAGTTTCTACATACTAAGCGCAGTTTTTCAGTCTTTGTTTGAGTATAGAAAATTATTTCAAATTGACTTTTATGAATCTGTGATGCTATATCTTCATCATCAAGAAATATAAAGATCACACAGGGATGATTTACAATGATACCTTTAAGAATGAAATTAATTAATGTGTTTTTGTCCAAAATGCTCGCTTTCGACTATGCAATGCATGCAGCCAATTAATAAAAACTAAGTAACAATTTTTTGTTACGATTATTATTATTATTATTATTTTACAAGATGCGGAATCGTATCACTTTCCCTTTTAAGGCTGTTTATTTCTTTTGATTTTTTAGAAATTTTAATTAAAAATTGACGTCACATTTTAATTAATTTTCGATGCATTTTTAATACCTAATAAATACCACGCATTTCTTTGTAATGTCATAATGAATCAAAGAGAGCAATAAAATAATGTATTCGTTTCAACATAAAACACATAATAAACTATTAGAAAAAAATCATAAAACTTTTATAACTTTTAAATTTTCAAATTAAGATATGCTCTTCTTTACTTTCTTATTGATAACTTTTGAATACCCTATCTCCTGGAAACGAAATTTAAAAATGAATTAGATTTTATCATATTCAAGACAGTATGTTTGCATCTTTTATGTCACAGTGGTGTTGAATCGATGTTATTTGCATCTCCAAAATCAAACTGTAAAAAAAAAATTTCATCCAAAATAACAACAATTAATTTAAAAATTTAAACTTTTCTTTATTTAATTGCAGATCATTAAATTTAATGTGTGTCAATATCTGTCATTAAATGTAATGGAGATTAATATTCTGAAACAATGATAGATATTACGAATAAAATCATACTTCATTTTTTTTTTAATATTTGCTATTCAAAATGTATTTTCTGCATTAATTAAGAACTGAATCAAACACACGAAAATGCCAAAGGCTTGGCGGGCCAGAGAGACGTTCTTGGCGCGCCAATTGTGGCCCGCGAGCCACGTGTTTGACATGCCTGCTCTAAAGCAACGGTTCCCAAACTATGGATCGCGGAACAATCTATTAATCCTTCAAAATGTATATTTAATTATATCTGTCTGAGCATAATATAATGAATACAATATCTTATAACTTTAAATTGAAATACATAAATAATTGAATGTATAAATAACAATGGGAAAGCGCACTATTTATTAAACTTTGTATAGGGAGCGTCTCGAGGCTAAAATGAAAAAAGTTTGAATCTCGACCACTGTGCTCCACAATAGCTAACTCCTGCTATACTGGAAAGCAAGCATTGAAACAGACTCCCTCAAATTCACAGCCCTAGTTCCAAAAGCGTCTAAAATCCGTACATTATCTCAGGAATGCAAGTTTCAGTTCTGATGTAGAGGCAAAAATATAGAATTTCTTAGTTCTACATCACTCTCTACGTATTTTTTAATATGTAATACTCGAAAGTATGACTTAACTCTTGTAATTTTTCTTTTTTTATTTAATCAAGGAAGTGTATATTTATTTCTGAAAAAAAAAAAAAAAGAATAATAAGATTTGCTGATATCACTGGTAATCATAATCTGCTTATCAAATATAATTATGTATTATAATTATGTATTATTATTGTTGTTGTTGTTTTGTTGTTGTTATTAAGACTTGCTAAACCTCAATAAAACTTCCTCACTTTATGATTTTGATGTAAATTAATAAGGTACCTTTGTGAGAAATATTTCATTGAAACATTCAAGGGAAATACATTTTATCTTTAATTTGCACATTTAGTTGTACATTAATTATTTACTTGATGTTTACTTTTAATAATTTAATCATTTTTTAAATCATCTTACTTTTTATCATTTTAGTTTACAACTTTACTTAAATACTTTAATATTACACTATATTGCAGGCATTCATTATACTTTTCATTGCATTATTATATTCAAATTATTGTTTTAAAAATATTAACATAGCAATGACCAGAAATTTGCAAAATTCTAAAATCCGCACAAGCTATGGTCTCAAACTGTACGGGTTGGAGAGAGTCTACTGTATTTTATATTCAACAATCTACTGTAATTTTAAGCAGATCATTTGTTTGACCTTAGTTTGTTAAACATTTCAGCCAATCAGACATTAAACAGTCGGTTATTCCTTACTTTTTCCTTAATACTTGAATGAAACAATAAAAGCACTTAAAATTTTAAACTAGAACATGAATAAAATAAGTAAATAAATAAATAAATAAAAGCTCATAAATATTAACACAGCGTTAAATGAGACCCTTACCTTAACTTATCTCGTAAAAGTTATGATAATTATGTTTGTTTTCAAATTATATAATGGTCAGAGCTTTTTCATTTTTGAAATTGGTCAAAGTTTTGTTCTGTAAGTGCTATAATCAAACGGTATCATAAAACGATATTTTCAAAGACATTCCATTATTATATGCTCTTTCAGTGAGTTGCTGAAAATCTACTTCTACCATGCCATTTTTTTTTTTTTTTTTTTTTTTTTTTTTTCACGAAAACCGTGATATTCAAGCCGTTTCGTAAAATGTTCCATCCTAAATTGCAGTTTCTTTATACTCGAATAAGTATCGCCTAAAAATACATCCCTACAATATTTCATCGTGAATAAAAATTCAATGGGTTTTTAAACGACTTAAGCATGTAAATTTATATTTGTTCTTCAAAAAAACATCAAACTACAGAAATCATTTTTAAGTAACCCACAGCTTGAGGCATTTTTCAATGCTTACACAAATCATTTCTATATAAGAAACGAGATGAGTACAGGGAAATAATGACTTGCCACAGATCATTTGCTTTTAAAGTTCAAGTTTTTTTTTTGCCTCAAACTATGAAGTTAGAAATACGGAAGAAAAAATATAAATTCGAATCATGTTAATTTGGTACTTTTCAACAAAGCACATAGTAACGATGAAAGCACTAATGTTTTAGTTTTTCTTCTAGCATATTTTTATTTTAACTTGCATATACAAGCAGAACGTTCTGCTTACATTTTTATGCTTTTTTTCTATGCGAAAGAAAGAAATATATGCGACAAACACTTATTTTTTTTTATTGAGTAAAATATAAAATATTTAAAACGTTTCCTTGAGAAAATTATTTATTTAATTTATAAAACCTTAAACGAACTTTTTAAAAGTTTGTAACTAAATATTCAAACGCAAATCATGTGATAAAAGTAAATTTAAAGATTTATATTATCATTGATGCATGCAAATATTAAAAATACTAAATGTATGATCAAAATAATAAATTTTTCCGCTTTTCAAACAAGCTTTTTTGCTAATTTGGTTAAAGTTTTTTTTTTCTTTTTCTTATAAACTCTAATGTGTATTTAATATTTTTGTGCACGGATTTAACATTCAGGTTTATAGTTATTTTGTTTAAAAATATTTACTTAATTGAGAGTTTGGTGAATTTCCTGCATTTTTTAATATATACAAGAGAAAAAAAAATCATATTAAATGTAAAATCTCACGCATCTAAAAATTCACGTGCAGTTTTAAGTAGTATATTCTAATATAAGTAGAAAAAATTGAAACAAAAATATTCATATTTATAAAATTAGTAAGGATATTTAAAAAGTTAAAATATTAAATTTTAGTAAAATAAATGTTTTTTTTTTTTTTTTTTTTTTTTTTTTTAAGTATCAAGTATTGTTGAACCACATATATTACAGTTTTATTCAAAACTGAAAAACAAAAAGCTTCAAAGGTACGCTGTCCCCTTAATACAAGGCCGTAAACAGTGGGGGAATCACCAGGGTTTCATCCTCCTCCGAAATTTTTGCAAAATTCGTATCTTTGTTGTTTTATTTCATTAGTATGTTGAAAAAATACATGTAGTTTCTAAGAAATCTTTTAAGTTCACTCGAATTTTCTGGAATGGAATTCTAAAAATTGAATGATAACGCAATTAAAATAACTACTACACCTGATACAGATTATCTGATTTGTTTAACCCAAATTTTTAAAAATTGCAATGGAGTTGTGAAGACTTTTTTGGTAATAATTTTTAAAAAATCAAAAATAAACGTAAAAAATATCAAACGTTAGTTTGGTTAGAACTAAAGTCAGTTTGTAGCGAAAAAATATCTAAATAAAGCTAATTTTATTTGAAATAAAATATACTTATTTTTTCTTTTAATTATACGAAATTGAATTAATTGAATTCATAAAAAATCTTAATAAGACTGTTAATACTCGTCCCTATTCAATTAATAAAAAAATAATAATCTAAAATCAGAACGATAAAAATTATGATCTCAAATCCCCCTGCGATATATTTTTCTAACTACGGCCTTGCCTTAATATAAAAAATAAATAAGTGGTAATAACTCAAATAATGAGAACATAGAAATGATATCTGGTTAAATATGCAGCTAATAATGTTCTTGGCAGTCAACAGATGGCGCCGAAATCATCTCATACAGGAATTGTAGTGAAAATAGAATTAAAGGGGTAGCTTCTCCAAAACTTCCTAATTCATAAAAGTGAAACCAAATAAAAACATAGTATACGGTAGAAAAATTGCTACTTTTTGATTTTTTCTAAATACTATATAATAATAATAATAATTGGAAATGGTTAAAATTTGAAAATATTTAATCATTTTCTTGTAGACATTTTCTAGTACTTTGTTTAAACATCCATACTTAGAAATAATTTTTCTAGGAACATTAATTTATGTAGTATAACAAGTATTTTACTTTATATTTATTATTTTCTTTTTAACAGTTAAAAGCAAAAACCTTAATACGAAAAGTAAAATGTAGATGTAAATTAGTATATATGTTAAACAAAAAGAAAAAGTAAAGTAAAAAAGAAGGAATAGCAAAATATTAATACAACTTTTAAAATAAATCGAACAATTGCAAAACTGGAATTTAAAAAAAATTTAAAGATTTGCTTCCTTAAATAAATATTTCTTGTTCCAATTATTACTAAGTGTTTTGAAATCTTTATACTTATGTATCATCTTTAAAATGACCTTTACCTGATTATTTCATAATTATGCAAAATATAAGCACTTGGCGTTATTACCCCAGGGTACCTTAATATCTACATTTTTGCAACACCTTTTAAGTAGTTATTTTGTATAATTTGATTTAATAACAAGGTGTAGATTTCCACCAAAAACCCTTAGTGGTTTTGACTATTAAAAATATGTCTAATTCAACCATATAGAAAGCCTCAACATGTTTGAAAACCCAATTTCAGCTTTCCCCATAAAAAATCGGAAAATTTTCCAAATAATTTCCAAATAATCCAGAAGCACTGTAAATGATATATAGATTTGTATTTATTAACTAAATGCATAACAAAATTTAGTTCATTTAAGAAACACATATGCGCTTTAGTTGAAAATTCCTCTTATTTCCGCTAATAAGGTGAATGGTGCGTGAATTCTTTTGTCGTGAATTCTTTTGAATGCTGTAAATGAGGTATAGAATTTATGTACAAATACAACAAATACAATGAAGAAAAAAAACCCAGTTAAATCATAAAGCGCATGTCAAAATTAAAACGCACTTTCAGCAATTATGAGTACTGTAATCGATATCTTTTATGCTTATCTGTAAATGAGAAACGAATGTTACGAATTCTCTATTCTATCGTAATAATCTTCTAATGAAATCTAGTGATTTATATCGGTTTTTATACATTTGAAATGGTGTAATGTCCTTAAAACACTCTGCAAACTATTTCCCCCTATATACCATAATATAATGGAATTTTTTTTTTTTTTTTTTTTTGGGGGGGGGGGGCTGTAAATGAACTCTTATTCCCACATTCTTTTTATACAATACCAAATATGCCTAAATAACATATACTAAATAAGGTTTATCAATTGCATTATGCCAGCACCTCTCGTCTACAACCTTTTAAGAGCAGAATTTCTCACATACAATACAGAAAAAAAAAAGCTGTTACTTTACAGATGTAAAGTTGCCGAAATCTGTATTCTTATTAAAATTTTATCTGTACAATGGACAAAAAAGATGTAAATCTACAAAACGTGTTTTTGTAAAGCTACATAAATCTGTAGTTTTACAAAATAATCTAATAAAAAAATAGAAACGTTTCTAAAATTTCATCTGTTATCCAGTTTCTAATTACATTAAAAGTTCTAGGCCTCCCAGTTTCCTAGGGGCCCAAAAAGAAAGCGAAAATGTAACTAAGCGCTTAAAAAACGGATATAATGAAATTTAAAAAGCAGTTAATGTATATATATATATTCATGACTTATAACAATAAGAAATAAAATAAAATATAAAGGAAATTTGATGTTTAAAAAAATACTTGTAGTATAAGTCGAGGAATTACTGACAAGTTTCGGTAAATAAATTTGCGGGGGCAGAGCTGTCCTTAATGAGGACGGCTTATAGCGAGGCCCGGAGCAAGATTTTGCGAGGCCTTTTCCTTTCAGACTCTTAAGGGTGTTCTTAAATCAAAAAGGGAAACTTTGTGACTTAAGTTTTAATTCATTTCTGTTCAGAAATGCATGAAACTAGTTGGTGTTGTTATTCAGAAACTATCTAATCGCACTCATTTTTCTATTTTTGTGTAAACGCAATATATATTTCAGAACAAACCATCAAAAATGATGTTTTGAACCGCATTTTCCGACGAAAGCAGAAAAACCAGTCAAAGAAAGGTAGAAAATCGCCTGATCATGTGATCGAAATTGCTTATAAAACGGTAGATAATTTTAATTATCATAAAATGGAAAACTGAATTCGATTCGAAAGTGCTTACATAGCCAGACCTTCCCATTTTATATCTTTCCGTTAAAAAAAAAAAAAAAAAAAAAAAAAAATGAATGTGTTAATGTGTCAAAACGTTTTGCTCTTATAGATCAGAGCAGTTGAGACCTTTAACACTAAAACAGCCGGGTATTTTACTAAAGTTTTATGAAAAGTGTTTCGCACCAGAATTTGAATTTTAAACTATATAACTTATTTAATTACTCTATTGTTGTGCTACATGTGTGTCGACCCTGTAACTATTAGAAAGGAGTAGCATTTGTCTGTGTGTTTGTAAGAGGAATTTCTGTAGCTACTGAACCAATTCCAAAATCAATGACGGCAAATTGATGGTGAAAGTCCCTCTTACAACATAGGATATATTTTATATCAACCACAACTACCTTTTTTAATTAAAATCATGGATTTATATTAAATATTTTCTATTATACCACCTTCTTTTTATTGAAGAAAAAATATTTTGTGTCCATTTGCGAGACCTCTCTAGGCGCGAGGCCCTGTGCGGCCGCATCTGTCGCACACCCCTAAGGACGGCTCTGTGTGGGGGATAACTCATACGGAAGTAAGTAAAAAAGGAAAAACAAAAACTTTGAATACCTCAAAATTCTAGTCTTTTTGAATAATCTGGCTTGTATGAATAATAAAATAACATATAAAATGTGTAAAGAATAATCATTTATCATAAAAAATTAATGATTTTTTTTTTTTTTTTTTTTTTGTTTAATTAATGCCTTTTTGCCCTGGGAAATAAAATCTTTGTTGAGGTTTTTGATTGTTTCCAAAAATTTATATTCGAAATGTAGGAACTCGACATATACGCAAGTACATGCGGTAATAAACAACATTTTAAATTTATTTTGTTAATTATCATCCTATTTTTTTAAAATAATTTCAGACGAAAAAATATAATAAAATTTTGAAGTATTTTAAATTTGAAAAATGTAACATTTAAATCTTTTCTTAATCAACTATTAGACAACTTAAATTTTCTTCTTACTTTTCCCAAAAAGAGAAATGTCAATTTTTAGCTTGAAAGTACACATAATTTTGATTTAAAGTGAACCTGCAAAAAAAGCACTTTAATAGGCTCATTAGAATGAATCCGATTGAGAATTATAACCGGAAATAGTTATCTTCATTTATATCAAATAGGATTTTTTTTTTAAAGGAAAGGGTCACTTCCCACAAAACTATTCCCACACCCAAGCATATCCGCTCACGTATATCAACATAAAAATAACTAAATACAGTGTCTTAAACATTTCAACAATTTCTTTTGCTGCACTGTTAAAAAAGTAAAACGAGAAAGAAAAACTATACGTCAATCATAGATCATGAAACAGATTCCGAATACTGTAATAAAAAATCTCAGATTAATGCCATGAAATTTACTGCGAAACCGTATGTTTAAGGGAACAATTTGAAAACGCATAGTACATTTAAAAAGCAAATTCTAGAAACCACTAAATATAAGCAGAAAATTACTTGAATTCTTCTGTATAGCCCTGTATATCATCCATAAATTAAAACATGTAGGACATAATATGACAAAATTTAGTTTAATTAAAGAAAACATCCAACACATTTGAAAATTCCACTTCAACAATTTCCGCCAATAAACATGATTTATTTTTTGCAACCTTTAAATAGACGATCTATTTGTGTACAATTTACACAAAATAAGTAATATGATTTTTTTTTTTTTTTTAAATGTTATATTAACCATGCATAACACAACTGAAAATGTACTTTCAGAAATTATCGCTCAAAGATAGAGTTTACAATAACAGAATCAAGGCCGCAGCCAGAAAAATATTTCAGAGGGGATTTAGATAGTTATGAAATTTTAATATTGACTTATTTTATATTTATTTTTTGCTGATAGAATAGGGGAGATTGTTAAGGGTTTAATTTTTTGAAAATTCAGATATTTTATTATAATTACAAGAAAAAGAGATAACTTAAAAAAAAGTAAAACGTAAAAATTTTTAAAAAGTAGAATTATAATCTCGTTTAGATACTTTTTCGGTGACATATTATAGTTAGTGTCAACCAAATTAATGTTTGACACTTTTTACATACATTTTCAAATGTTTTCTTGTCGAAATTTCCTTTTCAGTATTATACGAACAGCGTTGATATTCTGCTTAAACAGAGTCCCATTCTAAAAAAATTTGAATGAACTTAACGATCTCTTAGAAGTTGCATTAATTTTTCACCCTATATTAACTGAATTAAACAATAAATATATATTAACATTTAATTTAAAAATTTTCAATCCAAATTTTGTTTATCTTGACTGAGATTTAATGACATGTTTATATTCTTTACCACAAAAATTTCGGAGGGGGGGTAGAACCCTGGTGATCCCCCCCATTGGCTACGGCCGTGAACAGAATTCCTTTGTATGTTTCTCATGAATGATGAATGATATTCTCACATTCTTTAGTAAGTATTTTATAGCGCCTTCCAGCACTGTATTTCCTTTTCAGTCTATTAGAAATAGTGTAACAAAATACGTTTTGAACGATTTTCTACCATAATGTTAAGGAATTCTTTTAAATTAAATCCTTGTAAATAAACTATGGCCATGCTTCATTTTCAATACTGAACATGCTATAGTTTCTTCAATGACATACACCAATTACATGACAACTTGAGTATATGACATGCAGATGCCCAGATAAATCGCTCTCATAAACACACTTCAAATATGTTTGGAAATTATTGAAAATGGCAATTCCACGGTTTTTTATGGGTATGCCTCATGTGTAGTTTTTAATGGTCAAAAACCGTAAATTCAAGTCTTACTTTTAAACTTTCTTCTCTTTTACAAGAAGAAATTACTGGATTCGTAGAAAATTTCCACTTTCGGTTTTCTGAGGATTTATAAGTTTTACAAGGTCCTGAGCACGATTTGGTGGTTTTTAGAAAATGTCAGCCTGTGATTCTGTATTGACAAGAACTTTGTAGGCACTCTGTCTCAAAACTAATGATTGAAAATTCACAAAACTTTTCATTCTATTGGATTTTGATATAAACTGGAGCTGATTATTTTTTGGTGCATATCGCCTTGCTGATGGTGCTGTTATGGTGCATTATTCACAGTATCCATAATAACTCTATTTCAAGAACTAAATCGCGGATTTTCATAAAACTTCTAATTCAGTTATTCCTTGGTATAATTTGGTGCTAAGTACCTTTTGATGTAAATCGTTCAAAAGATGACGCTTCTATGCTGCATTTTCATGATTATCTCAAAAACTAATACACGAATTTTCTTAAGCTTTAGATTCACTAAGTTCCTGATATAAATTAGCGCTGTTTAGTTTTTGGTGTAAATCACCTTGCAGGTGGCGCATTTTTCAGGAACTATTAACATATATGGGATAGAGGAAAGTTTTGGGATTGGCACATCCGGGTATTTTTTCTTATAATACTACTTACTAAAAGTCTATTCATTAAAAAATTCATTTTTTATCAAAACTACTTAGCGTTGTTGTTTGAAACCATCATTTGAAGAAAAACCATTTCAACAAAATTTAATTATTGACAGAGCCTGATTACAACGGGGCAAATTTCCATCGGTAAAAAAATATAGAAATTCGTACGTTATTTATGACAGCAATTATCCACGAATTCGGCGTTTAAATAAGACGAAAATTTCTACTAAAAATTACAGATGAAATTTACCCAGTTGTTAATCAGGCTTTGGTTATTCATAATTTTTTTTAAGTTCTCCCTATTAGTTTTCTTTATTAATTTTTCCGATTGCTTTAACTTATTGTCAAAATGTCTAAAAATGTTATTAAATAAAGTTAATACTGAAAATCTTAAAAGAATTTATGTTTCTTTAGAGCTGGATCCATATTATTTGGCATTTTGTTGAAAAAATACTATTTTTTCTAACTGATTTCTGTTATTTCTGTTAATCCCTTGGGGACGAGCGACATGTATACCTGTCTCGAAAAGGCTTAAGAAGCCTTGTTTATTCCAACCTAGTTAAATTTTACTTTAAAATTTGCATTATTTAATCGGACCATTTTCTCGATTCAATAAGGCACAAA
This sequence comes from Maratus speculifer, assembly GCA_964019185.1. Classification (NCBI taxonomy): domain Eukaryota; kingdom Metazoa; phylum Arthropoda; class Arachnida; order Araneae; family Salticidae; genus Maratus; species Maratus speculifer. Next base: position 157,794,438 of record OZ025294.1, on the reverse strand, counting down.
TTTCTGTTTTTAAAAACTGGGGACAAAACAATAAAAAATTTGTAAAAGGCTCCCGTCGCGAAGGGATTAAAGCTGTTACTTTGAGGGTTGTGATAATTTCGCTAATAGTATTGCTCCATAATTTCACAGAAATAATTTTTTTTATCGTGTGTACATATATCTTTTATTTATTAATTTTGAAACTCAACAAAAAATACTTGCTACATAAAAGATCTATTATTTGAAGTTGGTATTTGATATTTTTTATTTATTCATAAAAATATCAAAAGTTCCTCAACCTTCTCTTTAATGTTTGTTTTACCATGGTATTAGCATTATTATTTTAATTATTTTGGTTTTATTTTCCTTTAATAATCTTTTTGTTTGAAAATTTCTTTTCTTTTTCTTTTAAATTTTAGTGGTATGATGCCACCAATAAAGACATTATGATTATAATTTCCTTTTTCTTCGTTTAATTTAAATAATCTAAAGCCCGCTGATCAAATTCATTTAAAAAAAGTCATTATATATATATATATATTTTTTATTCAATATCTTGGAAACTTATAATTTCGAAATCCACAATAATATACTCGAAATCTTAGCAATACTCGATATTTGTCTCAGCATGCAGTTCCCTGTATTCTTGAAGGAGAATATACAAATACATAATTGCACTATGATAAACAGTTTATTAAATCCATTAGACTTTTTACATCAATAGATTTTAAGAACTTCACCTTTCATACAAACATTTTAATAAAAATTTATATTACTTGAGAGAGGTGTTACAAAAATTAAACAGAATTAACATTAACATGTATCGGATCCGTCTAATAAGATCCATAATCATAATAAAAATAAAATTCAAATCGTTTCATGGTCAATACAAATGACACGCGACAACGAGATATAAACAACAAAAACCATGCGCTCTATTGTAAAAAATTAAATTAAAATATGCCATGGTCTAAAAATAATTTCCAAATTTGGTTCATCCCATTCAAGCTTTCACGAGGAATTTATTCATTAATTCAAACCATAACTTAGAAATAATAAAAGAAACGGTATCATTGGAAACAAAATTTTGCACGTATAAATTTCAATGGACTCTATAAAATCTTTCAAAAAAACTATGTACTCGGGATTTTTAAGCAGAATTGCTTCAGAAAAGAGTAGGTGATATTTTCAAATATGAGTGACAATCCGAACTGAAAAGTATTCTTGTGAATAAATATTAGTTTTACAATCTCTTGTTATTCTATTCCTATATTAAAGATATCAATAGAATTTATTTAGTGAAGATGTGTGTTATATTAAACGTTATACCGCGATGTCTTATATAACGCGGAAGAATATATCAGTGATTTGGTTTGGTTTATTTTGCGTCGGCCGATTATCTACTCGACGGATATAGGCCCAGGGTAAGATGCCCTTCGTGGGGGGTCTTTCTAAGGTAACCTAACCCGTATTTACGCAAGGCTCGAAAAAAAAAAACACGAAAACTGCGAACGGTTAGGCCGACGGCCGCGATTGGGTTCCCAGCAACTGCCGTCTACCATTTGAGAGGTCAGATCCTCTAGGCCACTGGTGGGGCCACATATCAGTGAATTGGGTACAGACATATCCATTCACACTTCACTGTTCTCGCTGAAAAATCCCGCAATGAATTTTTTGAAGAAAAAAGTCAGAAGAGTCCTGGTGGATTTTTACATAAAAATTGAAAATAAAACAAGTCGAAAATTGCACGTCAAACGTTCAAATGAGCTGCGTTCGTACTATAACGAAGTTTTAAAGATATGCAGATCTTGGTGTAATGATATATAGTAGCTCGGATAGTGTATATATTCGAAATCTTTTGTGTGTCCCTATATAAATACTAGCTACTTTTTATTATATAGGAAGTAACTTGTAGTAAGTTTCAAAATGGTACATCATTTTCATAAAATGAGAAATAGTTTAAAATAATTAAAACGCGCCCCAAACAATGTTTCCCCTTATATCATTATGAAATGGAATACTTTAGTGTGTCCATGCAGATTAATAAAAAATATTCTTTGCACCACAGATTTTAAATTGTACAGAATGTATATTTTAGTATATACTTCATAGATACATATCAGTTTTATTATTTTCGAAGGAGTGTAACATCATAAATATACACTTAATAGTATTTTCCCCATCGGTGGTAATGCAGCGATTTAATTTTGATTATTCTTGTAATTGAATTATGCTTTTTATTTCTATAAAATTTGAAATGGCTTGAGAAAATTATGCAATAATTATATATTTTAAATTTCAAACGATTCAGTTGGCTATTTTTTTACTCTGTTATGTGTGGATAGCCGGAAAAACGGGAAGACAAACGGACTGACTGACTAAACGGCGACTACAGGTGCTGCGTATTTACATAATTACGAACGCACCTAAAAATAAGTGCATGTGTTTCACAAAATTAAGATTTACGAACTCGAAGCAATTATATAATCAAAAAAGTGCTCAAAAATTATTAGGTAGCTTTCATTACAAAAAGTAAAAAGCTACCTATTGCAGCCGTCCGGAGGAAAGCACTTCCGGAAAATTTTGGTATATTTTCACCGATCATGACCCCCAGACCCCAAAACCACCCTCCGTTCAAATGTTGACATATATATATATATATATATATATATATATATATATAACCATATATATATATATATATATATATATCTGATTTTTGTCATGCGATAACTAACGTATTTATGAACCGATTTGAATGAAACTTGGTATGTACATAGTACATACAAATGTCTCGACCGAGTTCGTTGGTCAGCATCATCCGCCATTTTATTTCAAAATGGCGGCCATTTTAAATTTTTTAAAAAATTAAAAATTTAAAATTAAATGCGAAAAAATTAAAAGTTGAAAAATATTTTCCTTTTAAGTGTTAGAACTTAAAACAAAGATTCCAGAACACTTTTTATTTTGTCTATATCTTAAAAAATGATTGAATTATAACACTTTGAATTTTTCTTATGGCTGACATTTTGAAACGATCGGATTTTTGTCACGTGATAACACGCGTATTTTTAAACCGATTTCAATGAAACTTGGTATGTACATATTACATACAAATGTCTCGACCGAGTTCGTTGGCCAGCATCATCCGCCACTTTGTTTCAAAATGGTGGCCATTTTAAATTTTTTAAAAATTTAAAATTTTAAAATTAAATGCGAAAAAATCAAAATTTGAAAAATATTTTTCTTTTAAGTGTTAGAACTTAAAACAACAATTCCAGAACACTTTTTATTTTGTCTATATCTTACAAAATGATTGAGTTATAGCACTTTGAATTTTTCTTATGTCTGACATTTTGAAACGATCTGATTTTTGTCACGTGATAACACGCGTATTTATGAACCGATTTCAATGAAACTTGGGATGTACATAGTACATACAAATGTCTCGACCGAGTTCGTTGGCCAGCATCATCCACCATTTTGTTTCAAAATGGTGGCCATTTTAAATTTTTAAAAAAATTTAAAATTTAAAAGTAAATGCAAAAAAATTAAAAATTGAAACATATTTTTCTTTTACGTGTTAGAACTTAAAACAACGATTCCAGAACACTTTTTATTTTGTCTATATCTTAGAAAATGATTGAGTTATAGCACTTTGAATTTTGCTTATGGCTGACATTTTGAAACGGTCTGATCTGAACGATTCACAATGTTGCTTTAAAATGGCATACACTTTATGATATCGTGGAATTTGGTGACTCTCTAAATCGCTTAAAATAAAACCAGGTTGAATAAAAGATGACTAATTTCTAAAAATTCCTATTAATATTCAGTCTTGACAAAAACTAGTTTCAATCTTATAAAATCACTAATTTTATAAGATTATTTTCACTAATTTGAGCTTAGTACACTCTAAAAAATAAATGTGTAAATTGGCCAATTTTACCCATGGATATGTGTAAATTTGTAAATTTACACACCTGTCGTAAAATTTACACATTTTTTCTCGGAAATTTACCTATTTTTATGTGTATTTATCTTATGAAAGTAAGTGTGTAATTTATTATCACTTGAAAAACTCAGACAAGTGTGTAAATGTTGAAAAATGCCATTATTTACACGAATTTGTGATTTATTCTAATTTAAACATAATTATATGTACACAGATAAGTGTGTAATTTTTTTTAAATGCATACTTGACTTAAAATTTACACATTTTGAGGAAAAAATTACCTGTTTTTATGTGCACCTAACTTGAGAAATCAAATGTGCAATATGTTATCGCTTTATAAACTCAAACAAATGTGTAAATGTTGAAAAATGCCTGAAATTACACAAATGGCGTGTTAGACATAATTACAAGCAGAGAATATTCGAAAAATCCGTTTTGTTTTCGTTTTCGGCCCAAAATCTGAGTTCTGCCGAAAATTCGGTTTCGTTTTCGTTTTCGGTCCAATATTCGTATTTTGCCGAAAATTCGATTTCGTTTTCGGCCCAAAATCTGAATTTCACCGAAAATTCGGTTTCGGTTTCGTTTTTGGCCCAAAATTTGAGTTTCTCCGAAAACTCGTTATCGGCGGAAATGCTGTTAGAAATTCGGCTGGACCGAAACTCGGCCGAAACTATCTGAATTCTAGAAATCTTCTTTCTTCCGTTGAAAATTTTTGACATGACTTGTTGATTGAGCTGTTTCCGCTCAGATGAGAAACTCTTTATTTAATGTTATGAATAAAGTTTATTGTTTATAATTATCGACCACAGCTGATTCATGACGTGAAATCAAATTAAACATCCTCCTACATACGGCGCTCTTCACCTGCTCCTTAAAAGCTGCACGCTTAATAGTAATAGAAAATTTTTAGTTTAAAAACGCAGATGTTTCGATTGCTATTTCTAAAAGTTCTAACATTCTATGTTGTTGATGAATTAATTACATTTTATTTTACATGCAAATAAAAAGTTTTGTTCAAAGTAGAGATGTGCACGCATCCGGGCTTGGATGACGATATGAATCAGAATTTTCAAATGGGCCGGTAAACAAAATAAACGGGTTTGGGCCGATAAAATAAAATATTTAGCGGTCCTACCGGCCGACATAAAAATTTAAACCAAGCCGATAAAATATTAGCTACTTTCAAAGAATTTGTTTTTCATCAGAATAAATATAAACCTGCGTCACGAGCTGATGCTTGATAAATAACATTAATGAAGAAATGTAACATGTCCACCGAAGAGACTGGCATCGGACATGGTGTCTGTTTAGATTTTTTCAGCACACTTGTGCGGTATTAAGATCAGATTTGCATTTTTTTATTACATAGTGGAGCTGGGCCGGAACTGAACGTAGCTGTTCCCAGGATGTGTGGGGCAAGCAATATGTTTTGTAAAAATATTAGTAGTGATAATGAACTTCTGTTTACGTAATCTTTGGAAATGTACCTTAAAATGTTTTTTAGCTCACAGGCTATCATAGCCTGAGAGCTTATGTGCCCGTCCGTTCTGTATGTATGTGCGTTCGTGCGTAACGCGATAACTCATGATAAAAATATCCGATCCACTTGAAATTTTGTATGTAGGTATATCCTGACAAGGCGCTTCCCTGATTAGTTTTTGGAGTTCATTCGATATGTATAAAAGGGGGAACGGGGGGCTCATGCCCCCCGTTAGTTGATATAAATGGGATTTTCATGCAGAATTAAGTTTTCGTTCAAAATTTAGATTAGGATCATTCTGATGAGGCGATTCCGTGACTGTTATTAGGTGTTCATTTGATAAGTATAAATCGGGGGAACAGGGGTTCTAATGCCCCCCCCCCCCGTTAGTTGATATAAATGGGATTTTCATGCAGAATTAATTTTTCGTTCAAAATTTAGATTAGGATCATTCTGATGAGGCGATTTCGTGACTGTTATTAGGTGTTCATTGGATAAGTATAAATAGGGGGAACAGGGGCTCTAAAGCCCCCCCCCCTTAATTTATATAAATGGGTTTTTCAAGCAGATTTCGTTCAAATCTCTGAATAGTTTTGGAAGTTTAATGGTTAAGTATAAAAGAGGGGGATAACTCCTTTTAAATTATATAAATGCTAAATGGGTTTTTATTAAGAATTATCTAATTTGCTCTGAATGTTGGATATAGATTTTTTATATGATAAAGCATGTCTTTGATAGTATAGGAGGTTCAATGATTAAGTATAAAAAAAGAGGAAAGGGGAGAGCTGTTTCCCCTTCTTAATTTTTTTTCGAACAGAATTAACCCTTGAAAATATAAGGCTTTAATATACAATTAGTATTTGTAGCCTGTGAGCTCAATGCCATCAGTTTAACTGGGCAGTATTCTTTATTAATTCCCTGCTCAACGTGAAACTCTGACACATATTCTGACTAATATTATTTAACAGTAAAGACTTAAAATTGACAAGCTTGACTATTAAAGGAATTTGGAATCGATAGCGTTTTCTATTTTTGTTAGATAAATTATTTTTCGACAAATAAGAGTTTCTTATCATGGCTTCAGGTTTTTCTCCTTTTCGTGATGTTGCTTTCGGAAATTCAATTCAAACGTTATCTTTTGCACGATTTTTTCAAAGATACATTGCCTTTATCTAAAAATGGATAACGCCATTCGATTACATTATTTATTTATGAAAACACCTGTCTTATGAGTTCCAAAAAAAATATGAGTTCATAAATGTGTCAGAAAGTAGCTCTTTGGGGTTTAAAAATAGCCTTAATAAAAGAAAGATAAATATTTTCACAAATCTTCTTTTTATAAAAGAGTTTTAAAAATTATGTTTATAGCATTCATTTTTTTCTTTTATTCAAAGCAATATTAATTTTTTTATGAATTTTTATTTGAATGTTGAAACGTCCAAGAAATCTAAGTAATCGTTACTGTTGTATTGTGTATTTTCCATCGTAATTTTAAAATATACGTTAAATTTATCCCATAGATATGTATGCAGTATTCTTTAAAAGAATCTTAATTGTATGTTAAGAAAAATCTGAATTTTTTGTAGAAATTGAGTTGGGCCATTAACTGTGAAAATCTGAATGGGCCGGGCCGGGTTGAACTTATATAATTTTTACACCGTACTGAGCTGGATCCAGGGCCTGAAAATTCCGGCCCTTGCAGACTTTTAGGTTAAAGACACAGAGATTCCGCCAACTTGGGCACAAAACATAGATTTTTCAAACAAGGACGCTATTTCAAAGCATTCGTAAAGAGGCGAGGGAGTGGCAAAGATTTTTCGGGAGGAAGTAGCACTTATTTATTTAAGCATACGGCTTATCTATATTTAAATCTCCATTAAACTAATAATAATTATAAATTATCAAATGGTTATTTTTTTTAAATAAAAACTTACTTATAGTTAGTTTTCTAAAAAAACTTTTAAGCAATTTATTTTAACTACTTTTAATGAGAAATATTAAATAACTGAAAAAATGTGCATATTCAAAAATTAAATATTCACTATTGATTTGTTCTTGATTATTAATTGCATTATTAATTAATTATTAATAAATATATATGAGTATTGATTGTCAATAGCAAAAGCAAATATAAAAGTTATATTATTATTTATATTTTGCTTTTGCTTGAACTTGTGCACATTTATACATGTTTATGTATGTTAAAAATGTGCGTCTAATACACACATAATTAATTAATAATTATGTCTATTTATGTATGTATTAATAACTTAAAAAATGAACATTTTCGTTTTCGGCCGAAAATTGAAAGATTACCGAAATTCGATTTCGGTTTCATTTTCGGTCTTACAGACCTGTTTCGGTCGATCCTTTTTATAAGTATATAAATCTGAAAAAAAACTGAAACGAAATAAACCGAACACGAAACGAAACATTTTTTTTTCACTTCAAGCAACAAACATAATTTAGTGTTTGTTGGCTAATATTCCACAATGAAATAATAAAAAAAAAACTTCAGTAAAAACACGTACCTATATAAAAGAAAAATTTAATAGACATGTAATTGAACTAAGCGCATAAATTACTAAAATATTAGAATTAAAAAAATTTGCAGCCAGCAAAATCTATGATTTCTCAACTATTGCCTCTTGGTATGATTCCTAGCTTATTTTTAGGAACAAATTTTGCATTTGCGATGGAAGATACAAAGCGTACTTTTCTAATTTAGAAATATTTTGCATTATTGTCTATTAAAATCATTTTTAACTATTCAAAATTTAAACATTGTTTAATTTGGTATGCGATCTATATCAGTATAGTTATCGTTACAATTGACAAAAAGCTTAAACTTTTTTGAAATAAATCGAAAAAAGGCATAAAAAATGTCTTAATATAAGAAATTTTAAATTAAAAAGTCTTCACCACATAAAGAAACAAAAATAATTCACCACATTAAGAACGGGAGAAAACATCTGCCATGTGCCTAGATAAAGAACTCGAAAACTGCAGACGATTATCAAATATAAATAAATGAATAAAAAAACACTGTTTATTTAGTCTTTGGAATACGCAGAGAACATTTGCAGAGAACAAAAATAGCCATTTTATGCGCGTATAGCCTCAGTCTGGATTTAAAAATCTTACCAAAAAATTCGTTGGAGTCATTCCATGCGTACTTTTGATGAAATATGTATCCGAGAAATGTACAATTGCTCTGGGCATGGTTAAAAATTTTTATGCCAGTGTTATTGTACTTATTATCGGAACATTTATTAGATCTACAAACATCAAGGATTACATCAGAAAAGGAAAAACGAAGTCATTGAAAAATAGGTATGAAGAAATATTTTCCCTGTTTCTTTTCTTTGAATTATAACTATTTTATTAAAATAAATAACTGTCTTTCGACAACTAAAATCAGATGATAAAAATCAATTATTTAAATTACTTCTTTTAAAAATAAGATTTGTTTACCTGTAGAATATCAATCGTTAAAATCGCATATTTTCTGAAATTTTAAAATTATGTGGAAAAATATTGTAACCACAGTTTATCATAATTAGCAAATATTTAAAGGTATTTAAATTTCTGAATAAAAAACTTTCTTTTAAAATAAAATTGTTTTCAAATTTAATTTTTAAATTCTGCATTAAGTAATGACATGAAAATACTTTTATAAGGGAAAGTTGGTATTCTTTCCAGTTTTAAATTTGTAAATTTATAATATTGATGTGAAGCATATACTTTTCTGCTTATTGTAAATATGAAAAATTATTACTATTTGCTATTTATTCTTTTATTTATTTATTTTTGTATATATTCTTAAAATAATGCCTTTCTAGCATCCGAATAAATATTTGAAATTTAAACATCTAATAGCATTTGAAATAATTTTTTGATTTAAAAATTGTCTGTTTCAGCATGCTTATCATAATGTTTGCTATAAAGTTAACCAGTTTTCATAGTTTTACATGCTATAGATTTCTCAATTCTATTTCTACTGATGTCAAATGAAAATTAACGGATTTTGATTCATGGTTTTTCATTTACGATTTTTAGATTGAAGCAATTAAAAATTGTTTTTAATTCATTGAAAACATTCATAAACTACAAACAAAATAAACAAAAATAAAAATTTTAATTAAATTAATTTCATTATTCTGTTTATAGTTTAAAGAATACAAAAAATACTGTATAATACAAGAGATTAGATTTTTATGTAAAATTTATTTTGATAATGCTTTGAACATTTAAGCAGCAATGTTTCTTATATAATTTTAAACCTTAAAAAAATATATTACAAATATTGCACCTAATTTTCACGTAGATTGATGAAAAATAATTCTTTATCAAATTTAACACAATTATTATAATTGGTAAATAAATCACACAAATTGCCATTTTTCAACATAGTCCAAAAGCGTATAGGCCTGAGTTTGAATCGGGGAGCTTTGTGAGAGCTCGCAATGTTCTGCCAATTGAGCTATCCAGGATAAATCTGGAAGACACAATTCAGCCAAAAAACTACAGATATACAGGGTGTCCCCTCTCAACGGTGGCCAATGGCTAATTTCTAAACCGTTGGTCATAGACATATAGTTCCAATTGCAAAAATGCTTTAAAAAAGGTAAAGAATTATTTTTTAAGCGATTTAGGTCAAAAATATGTTTTACTAAAAAATTACGAAAATTAAATTTTTATACGGTCCCCCGGTCCTATAAGTGATATTTAGAAAATTTTTATCACTACTCTAACAAGTAAGACAAAAAAAGTCCCATTCCTCTGCGATCAAAATTGACCGAGTTATAGCTGTTCAAAGTTGAAGCATATTTTTTGCTGCAAAATAGGGGTCAGTCACAAATTTACTGGAAATAAAAATAAACATCAGATAGAAAATTTAACTTTAAACATTGAAAGTAAAATTTTTTTTTACAATGTTGTTTCGGAATTTTTGTTGACATTTACATGTTAAAGTAAAATATGCAATTTGTGCTAAAAATATAAGTAAAAAAATAACAGAAATTTTGTTAAATTAAACTATGAAAAGCAACAGTCACAAATCGTTACAAAATGATACATATTTGAAGCTCTATTAGATTACTCAACCTAATAGAATTTGATGTAGTCCTATAAAATAAATAAATGGAACGCACCTAAAATCGTATTAATATTATATTGTCATCGGGTTTAAATAAGTATGGGAATTGAACCTCAATCAGATATTTGGAAGTGAGTTAAAATTTGAATATAAGTTTTGAACTAGGAAAATTTACATACGAAAACTATGAATAAAATAAAAGCTTATCAAAATAACATACCTTTTTAAAATAAAATCACGAAAAGAATCAACTTTATTTGCTTACAAAATAAAAAATACGTAAAATTACAATTGAGGATATGAATTTCAAAACTCGACTTCTCGCTTTTTGATTTCTCTATCAGTCTATACAAATCTCCACTATTGTAACAATGCAATCTAAAAATTTATAATGAAAACCAATAGATGTATTTAAAGTTTTTTCGCTATTTCCCAAAATTTGATTTTTTCGATAAAGAGAATTTTGAAATTCATGTCTTCAGTTATTTTAATAACCAATCTAGAAGTTAATTAATTATAATTAACACTACCGTAAAACTTATACGGTGACAGCGCCTTCAGTTAAATCGCTCATTTAAAACATTTTGTAATTGGAACTATATGTCTGTGACAAATAGTTTAGGAAGTAGCCTTTGAACAGCGTTGGAAATCAACTCCCTTTATAATATTTTAAGCACTTAGTGTACGTTCCCTTAAAGCTCCGTCGAACTCATCCGTTTTCAGCTATAGAAAAGTGGTTTAAGTCATGAAATTTAAAGTTTCATAACTCGGTCAATTTTAATGTTACATGAATGGGACCTTTTCTGTATTACTTGCTAGTGTTGAAAAAAATTTACTAAATATAACTTATAGGACCGGGGGACCGTATAAAAATTTAATTTTCGTAATTTTCTAGTAAAACATTTTTTTGACCAAAATCGCTTAAAAAACAATTATTTGCCTTTTTTAAAGCATTTTTGCACTTGGAACTATATGTCTATGACCAACGGTTTAGAAATTAGCCATTGGCCACCGTTGAGAGGGGACACCCTGTATAATAAATAATACTAGACTGGCAGCTTACTCCAAAGGTCCCTAGTTCCTGTCCTGCCCTAGATGCTTTTTCACCTATTTGGTAAAATTACATTATAATTCTTTTTGAACGTTATTACAGTAGAACCCCGCAAATCCGGACCCCGATAATCCGGATCGATTTGGTCCTTTTTTTTCCAAGCTTGAGAAACATTTTTGCTGATTTCTATAACACTAACTTATTTCATCGTCATATTTTGAATTAAAAAAAACTTTTTCTGAAATTTTTTCGACTTTTTTATTACAGGCTATTTCCATGAGATAAATTCCATGAGTTTGTAGTGTAAGTCACAGGCTACGATTTTTGGCTACCAGTATTATAGAACGAGAAAAATGTGATTAATTTTATTGCACATTCTCATTAATTGAATGAGGCCAAGCAGACTTTTCGAAAATAGCGGTGGCTAACAAGCATAGCAATTAATAAGTTATGTGACTTACACTACAGAACCCATGGAATTGGCCTACAAAGTAAACATTTTTCTGTTTGTAAATATTCAATAAGTTTAACATAAAAGTGATTTTGTGTAAGTATGCTTAATTTTATTTCATTTTTTTCTAAGTCTCCGGATTTTTGATAATCCGGATTGGGTCTGGTCCCAATTAATCCGAATTATCGGGGTTTTACTGTATTTAGAACTAGTAGTTATTTGTAGAGCTTCTTAGAGCTCCTGGTGATAAATTTGGATGCTAAATTGAACAAAAGCTTAAGTATGTAATATGTGACTATAACATTGCTAACAAAGCGAGAACCAACATAGTGAAAATTATCCAAGTCGGGGATCGAACACGTAATTCTTGAAATAGCTCTCCAAGTGCTCTACCATTTAAGCTACGAGGAAGATGGCCAGCTTGTCAATTCTCACTCACATTTTGTTGGTAAGGCTGCAACTGCAGCACAAAATAATAACGTCTACATGAGCACACAAACTTGTGGCATAACATGAGACACAGATAAGTCCAGCATTAGTGAATACATATATAATTATAATAATTTTTTAATTATTTATCAGCAGTGAAATTACGCTTGAAATAATTGAATATTTAATATGTGATTTCCACGTTACTAACAAAGCGTAGAACCAAAATAATGAAAAATGTCAAACCTGGGATCAAACCTTAACCTCTGGAATAGCGCTCCAAGTGCTCTCAGCTCCAAGAGCACTTGAAGCCTTAATCGGAGCTTTCTCCCTTTTAATATTTATGATATTATCAGAGTTATAATGGACCTGGCAATACACATCTAACCAGCCACATACATCCTTGATACAAGAAAGCAAAAAATCATGCGTCAAACATAGATTATAAAGCACTTTCCAATACATTCAGAATAATGCAACAAAACTGCACTTAAGAAAAATAAATAAAATATTGTGTCTAGGTCCACCATATGGAAATGTATAACGCATTTTAAAATAGAATTTCAGCTGTTCCTATTCACAATGGAAAAATTATCCGAATTTTTTAGCAGCCCTCTATATGATAGAGATTTATATCTAATAATAGCATGCATTTCAAAATTTAGTTCATTAAAGAGATACATATATTTGGGTGATTCTCAAAATAAGAGACTTTTTCAAAATTTAAATCTTTAAAAAATTACTGTTAGCAAAATTTCTGAAAAAAATAGGTGTTGTTAATATAGTATTAGGTATACTTTACATGTAGTCAGCAGAGCTAAATATTTAAAAATTAACTTAAAAAAATAATTAGTATTTTTTGAGCCATGCTAATGACAAAAAAAATTGCATGGAATAAATATATTAAGAAATTTATTTTCTTCCTGTTTAAATATTTTTTTCTATATTTATTAGCCTTCCTTTTCAGCAAATGGTTTCCATTTTTACATATATACATACAAGGAGAATAAAAACATTACCAAAGAGCAAACTTTGTTTACATGAGCAACATTCTGACACTAACAACGTAAGAAGCTGTCTTATTGATTTTCTGACAAATTTAATGCATATTTTAGGGATAATAAATATAATACGTAAATTTATATGTAAAATTAAACTTTATAAAGGATACAATATAAGCACTGGTTACATTTATGCACATAGAAGTCTTTAGCATGGACAGAAAAACCATGCTAATGACACTGATATTTGTCCATGCTAATGACAAATTTTAATTTAAATAAGATTATGAGCTATAATATAATCACAATGCAGTAGTCCTTTCTGGAGCTTTTTAAAACACAAAAGTTCTATTCAAATAAGTAAAATAAAAATTTTAACTATAAAATAAACATGAAAATTATTATCCATTCTAATGACATGCAATTGATGTACGCCCCTAATATTCAACTTCTATTCTTAAAATACAATACATGCTTCTATTTTCAGGCTGGGATAAAATGGATATTTGTTGCCATGGGGAAACTTTATATTTTCAAACTATTGTCATATGTGAAAATGAAATTTTGATTAATAACTAGCTGTTATAGTCTGACCTTGTTTTGAAAATAGAATATGGAGGACAAACTTTAATTCTTTTTTTATATACTATAATTTTATTTTTAAAAATAAATTTATTGGATAAATCCTCTCCTTGATTATTTTAAAGAAAGAATAACATTTGTTTTATTTTATAAACATGATATTAACTCTTGAAAAATGCTAGTATACACTAAGCACAGCTGCTGTGGACATCCATGCTAATGACATTTTGAACATTTATTCTGTTATTTTAAAGTGTTTTTAACTAAAAAGTGAGTAATTCTTGAGTGCAAATTATGAATAATATTAAGACAAACATATCTAAATATAAAAACATGACAGAAAACCTCTCAATTTTTTTTTGTATGCCGAAAGACATAAATTGTCCCCTATTTTGAGAATCACCCATTTCAGAAAATTCTCCTTCAGCAATTTTTTAATAATAAGGAGAATGGTAGGCGAATACTTTTTGTGAAGCCCTAATTATGAAGTATAATATATATATATACAGAGTAATATGCAAAAAACCAATTAAATTTAAAAGTGCATACTGAATTTTAAAACGTACTCTCTAGCATTTATTAAGCAAAGATAACTGTAATCTATACAATAATACAAAATACTGTAATTGATTCCTTTTGTTTGTCCCTGAAAAATGCTATGAATACTCTGTTTTAACGTGATCTGAGTTATATCAGCTTCAATATATTTGAAATAGCAAAATGTCATTAAAATACTCTCAAAACGATTTTCCACATGTACTATAATGTAATCGTATTCTTCTGAGTGTCCCTGTAAATGAAATATTAATCATACATATTTAATATGCAATACGAAACATGCTTTGGTGACCTTAAATAAGCTTTATCAATTGCGTGAAAATTATAGGAGTTAGAGCATCGACAGACGGACTGGCAAACCGAAGCACTTTTCAACATTTTTGGAGAGTGCTAAAAAAGAATATAAAAATATCACATTATAGGGAAACTAGAGTACATGCGGTGCTGTGTAATATATACAATTAATGATAAATTTTTTTCTTTTAAATTGTATATTAAGATATATTATTAGTTTAAATGTATAATGTTCAAATTTATTGTTTTAAATGTGTAATTTCATAAATATTTATGTAATTTTTGCAACCTGTTATTAAACTTATTTTTTAATAATAATAAAAAGTTTTTAAGTATTATTTTACTGCTTGTAAATTCTGACATAAAATGAATTAATCCAAATGACACCTTTTAAAAGTTTTTATTCGTGTTTTTTTTTTTTTTTTTTTTTTTTTTTTTTTTTTTTTTTTGTGATTTTTATTAGGAAGATAATTAAAAATTATTTTTTAATACATTGAAGACTTTTTTTATGCGTATTGCATTCAAAAACTATTGATAGCAAAAAATAAATAAATAAATAAATAAATAAATAAAAAATTTAAATGTGTAATTTGATATCCGTAGAAATAGTACAATACACGAGTAGACAGAAAAAGTCAAAAGTTTCAAAATATCAAATTACAGAAACAGAAAGATTTGCTAGTTTCCATTTTTTATTTTAATAGTATGAAAAATTATTGTACATTTTAGAATCGAAATAGTTTGAATTTTTTAGATGCATTGCATTATAATCGTATATTTCATTCATAGTAATTAGTATCATACAATTAATGTAGATAAAATATAATTACTTAATAACGGTTTTACTTTTTATCTTTTAATATTTTTTATAGCTGTTGTGTAATAAAGGATAACTAGTGACTTAAGGTTCAAAATGCACATTAAATTGCTAAATTAATTTCATTTTTGTCAATAGTAAATTAATAATCTTTAAATTCAGGCAATCAATAGTCTTTATTATTTAAATAATACAAAAAGTATTATGTATAATTCAGTGGATTATATTTTTATATAAATTTTACTCTGATAATACTTTGCACATTTAAGCAGAAATATTTCTTTAGTAATTTTAACTCTTAAAAATACTGTTACAAATATTGCTCTTAAAATTTACGTAGTTTGATTTAAAATATATATATATATATATACATTTATTACTTTTAACACAGTTATTATAATTGGTAAATAAATCAAATGCCTTGTGAATTTTTCCAGCAGAATTAAAATGTGTATAGGTGTGGGTTTGAACCGGGTACTTTTGTGAGAGTTGCCGATGTTCTATCAGATGAGCTACTATCCTGGATAAATCTGGCAGACACAAATCAGCCAAAGAACTAGAGTTACATACTAAGTATAGTTAACCAATGCCAGACTGACAACTTAAATTAAAGATCCGTGATTCGAATCCTGTCCTGGACGCTTTTTCACTCATTTGGTAAAATTACATTAAAGAAAAAAAATTTCTTGAACGTTATCGGTTAGAAATAGTAACTATCTGTAGTACTTTACATGTGTGATGATAACTTTGGAAGTTAAAGTGAGCAAAAGTTTTTAAAGAGAGTACGAAAATACATTTAACACATACAAAAAGATTGTAATAATTTATTAAAAAAGAAATCAAATGTATAGTTTTATTTTAAATGGCAACAAGTGAAAAGAAGAAAATAGTATTCCGTCCGTTATAAATACAATTAAAGTTATACCATTTTCAGAATATGGAGAAAAAAATGTACATGTATTTCTAAAAGAGAATATTATGAATCTATTAAAAACAACACAAGCTGCTACAATTGTAAGATAGAGTGAAAAAAGTTTAATTTTTAACTTAATTTAGAAGACAGTCTCCACGCTGTCTGCATTCAAATTATACATCCCTGTTCATAAATTACAATTCGGATTACAAAACATCTCTAACATAAAGGAAATAGATTATAATTTGAGACGATCCTGTTTCTTGTAAATTAAGCGTATAATGATTTGTGGTCTTGCTTTAAGTCTACAAATCTGGTAGAAAGAAAAGACATGTCAAGCATATGAGTTTGTTCTTAATGCAATTTTATTTCGCGATCATGAAAGCATTTTTTTTTCAATTTATACATCAACGCATAACATAAAGCTATGTACACAACACAGTGCATTTTAAATATTAAACAAAAATACGTGTTTTGCATGTTGCGCATACATATGTGTAAAAACAGAATACTACATACAAATCTGTGTATTCTGTATATAACACAAACATATGTGTAATTTGCATATTACACAGCATTATGTGTATTTTCTTATTACGCAAAAACATATGTAAAAACAGAATATTACACAGATATATGTGTAAAAATAGTACTCAGAAATATGTGTATTTTAGTGCAATTCACACATTAAAGTGTGTATTTTAAGTGTTATCAGATAACTTTTACACATTTGGACTTATCATCAAATTACACATTAAAATGTGTATTCTGAAATTTACACATTTGACGCAATTTACACACAAATTTACACATATAGACATGTCGTTTTTGTATCATCGATTTACACATTTTTGTGTGTAAATTTACACATTTTTTTTTTAGAGTGTATTTTTGAACAATGTAACTTACCTTAAAATAAATAAATAAATATATAAGTATATGAAAGCTACCTCTTCCTCCCGGCATTGCCGGAAGGACTTTTAGTACATTTTGCTTGTTTTTAAGTATCGACTTTTAAGAGTATATAGTCAAATATAAAGAGTTAAAGAAGAATAATAAAAGCAAATTAAATGATCATTTTTTCTAACTGAAACAAAAATTGATCAACAGGCATTAGAAGTTTTAGTACGCTTTAGGTTGATAACCCTCATGTCCCTAATCTTAAGATCTCATCAATATGAAGTATGTGCCTGAAGCAAACCGATGAGAATTAATTTAACGTCTATCGAATTTTAATCCTGCTGATATCCCATTCATTCAATGGATAACATCTAGTATATCGAATAATAAGATGTGGAAAAAAATCTTGTTAGCCATGTCAACATGAAATTATATTAGGAAACGTATTTCATTAATTGGATCGATGTTCACTACTGTTTGTGTTGAATCTAACGTACAAAAATGAAAATTTCTCTGTCTGTCTGTAATACTATACAAATCTACAATTTGGAAGCTAGAATTGAGAAATGTTGCGATATTAAAACACGGCAGAGGCAACTAAAGTAATCCGGAATCGAAATAATTTATAATTAATTTTTAATTAATAAACAACCTCCAATCTAACAGTAAATTACAATCAAATTTTGACATTTTTCATTATAGCAGTTGTGAACAATTAAAAATCCAAAATAAAATTCTTACCATACCAATTACTTTACTGTTGCAAGATTTCCAAGTGTAAAATGAAAATGAAATAAATAGTTTGACTAATAAAAAAAGAAAAGAAAGAAAGAAAATATTGCGTCATAACTTTTCTTTTGCAATATTTTCACGAAAAAAATAAAAATAAAACAGTTTGATGAATTTTTTTTAAAAAAGCTGGAAATTGCACGTGATGCGTAGCAAATGAGGTACGTTCGTACGATAACGAAGTTTAAAAAGAATCATTCTCACATATATCAATCTCATAAAATTGTAAATAATTAATACAATTAAAATGCGCACCAAACAATGTTCTCCCTATACCATTATGTAATGGAATACTTTTGTGCGGCCTTGTAAATCAATAACAAATGTTCTTTGCACTACAGATTATGCAAAATGTATATTATAATATGTATTTTATAGAAGCATATCAATTTTATTATGTTCGAAGGAGTGTAACACCATTAAAATGCATTTGAAAATGTTTTCCCTATTGACCGTAATGTAACTGAATACTTTTGATTGTCCCTGTAATTGATCTATGCATCCGATTTTCAAAAAATTTGAAATGACTTGACAAAATTATGCAATAATTATGTATTTTAAATTTCAAACGATTAAAATCCATTTGAAACTTGTTGATGTCCGAGATTGACAAAGCAGTTCTTTGGTGTTATCCAGTGTTAATAAATCCACACTAATATATCTTTTTTGCTTTATATTAACAACTTAAAGAAACATTTAGTAAATTGAAAAAAACAAGATACAGGAATGCAGTTTCCTGCTGCGGTTGCGGGATTAACATATCCAAGAATGCGACACAGTAAGAGAAATATAAGCACCGTGTGTGCTTTACAAAAACATAAGAGCAACTGAACTGAGTTCGTTCACAGTAAAATGTTGTCCTTGAAGTAATCAACACAAATGATTTCGCAATCCTGTGCAATCATCCACTTATGAAATGTTTAAATAAACAATGATATTAAATATTTCATTAATGTCACTTTTGAATAATGGATTAATTTATAGTTTATAAATATTATGGTTTTAAAGTAAACAGTTAATGTAATTAATGTCACTTCTGAAATATGAAGTAATTTGATGTTTATCAATATTACTGTTTTTAGAATAAACACTTTAAGTACTTAAACACACTCCCACCCTATCAGGCCTTAGTCCTGATATATAGGAAGGAGCGCTAATTTGTGTACAGGTCGTCTCAAAAACGATCCTCTACACTGTATGGTCACAACACGGACATGTCCGTCTTTTCCTGGGTGCACCTCTGTTACCCGGCCCAATGGCCAAGAGTCTGGTGGCTGGGTATCATCAAGGAGTAGCACAACTTGTCCAGGTTGAAGATTACGTTGCTCGACTCTCCACTTGCTTCTTTTTTGGAGCGAGATCAAATACTCCTTCTTAAATCGCTGTGAGAATCCTCTTTTTAAATTTTGCAGCAGCTCCCAGCGATTTCTAGGGTTGCATGTGATGGATGAGGTCTCCTCCGGTATTGAGAAGATTACATCACCTGTAAGAAAATGTGAGGGTGTGAGAACATTTATGCAGTCACTATCATTGTCATTTAAATGTATGAGAGGTCGCGAATTTAACAAGGCTTCGACTTGGCTAAGTAGGGTGGCGAGCTCTTCGAAAGTCAGGAGTGTCTCTCCTATTACTCTTTTTAGATGATGTTTGGCGGATTTTATCGCAGCCTCCCAAATTCCGCCAAAGTGAGGGGAAGAAGGAGGGATAAAATGCCATTCAATGGATTTTTCAGTTAAATATCGAGACATGATTTCATTTTTAGGAAATGACAACCATGCCCTCTGTATTTGGTCGATTTTTCTTGATGCCCCGACAAAGTTCTTCCCGTTGTCACTATAAAGGTGACGTGGGGTACCTCTTCTTGCACTAAAACGTCGAAGAGCTGCTATAAATGCTTCAGTTGTTAGATCACTTACAGCTTCTATATGGACCGCTTTCGTAGCAAGACAAATAAATAAGGCAATGTAACCCTTAGTTGTTTTTGCACCCCTACCCTTGCTAAATTTAATGGATATGGGGCCTGCGTAATCAATTCCGCTGGCAAAAAAGGGGCGTTCAAGATTTACTCGAGGTTTAGGTAAATTCCCCATTAATGGAGGAGTTGTAATAGTTTTCTTATATCTGAAACATTTTAAACATCTATTAATGCATTTGTTGATGAGCTTTTTTCCACCAACTATCCAAAAAGATTGTTTTATAATGTGCGATAGTAGAGAAGGTCCAGCATGTAAAGTGGCAATATGCTGTTGTATTATCAATAGTTCACTCATTTTATGTTGTGATGGAAGTATTACCGGATGCTTGTGATTAAATGCTAACTGTGAATTTTGCAGGCGTCCTCCCACCCGTAAGATACCCTTAGCATCAATAAACGGATATAGGGAGTGTAATTTGCTTTTCTTAGCTAGAGGTTTTTGTTCTTTGATGCAATTTAACTCTTCTTTAAAGTAAGAATTTTGAATCCAAAGAACGATCATTTCTTCAGCAGATTTTATTTCGTTAAATGTAAGTACTGTTGAAGGGATTTGATATTCATTAGCATTTTTGCATTTTTTAATGAATCTTATGCAATATGCCAGAATGCGGATAATTTTTGAAAGTGAAGAGTGCTTTTGAAACAAATTATCTAGTACATCATTTGAAGCATGCGTGTGAAATGAAAAAATGGGATCCGACCTTTGCTCGGATTTGATTTGCTCATCGAATTCATCAACATTTAAGTCATCTTTCGGCCAATTAGATGGGTCTAGAAGTAGCCAGCCTGGCCCTTTCCACCATAGCTCGCATTCTGGCAAACACTTTGGGTCGATACCGCGAGAAGCGATATCTGCGGGATTATCTTTTGAGGGAACGTGTCCCCAGTGCTTAGTAGGTAAAACTTCTGTTATTTGAGAGGTTCTGTTCGCGACAAATGTTTTCCACTTGCGGGGGTGTGCGGATAACCATGAAAGGACTACTTTAGAATCAGTCCATGCAAAAATATCGAACTTGTAATTCTTTAGTGTGTCCATAACTGTGCGGAATAATTTAGATAATAAGTGAGCACCGCAAAGTTCTAATTTAGGGACAGAAATTTGCTTGATTGGTGCAACTTTTGTTTTAGAAACCAAAAGAAAAGCATTGGTTTTTCCATTGCAAGTTTGTCGGCAATAAATTGCGGCAGCATAAGCTAGTGTTGACGCATCGGAGAATCCGTGTAATTCGAAGGCATTCTCGGATGAAAGCGTAACACATCTTGGTATCGAAAATTGATTGATTTCATTGAATGAATTTTGAAATTTGAATAATTCCTCAGTTAGATGTTCTGGAATAATAGTGTCCCAGTCCCCTTTTGTCAACCACAGTTTTTGATAAAATATTTTTAAAGTTACAGTGCATGGTGAAATTAGACCCAGTGGGTCAAAGATTCTAGCCGATTCTGCTAAAATTTGCCTCTTTGTAAGAGGTGGAGTGAGATTTAGTGAAACCTTGAAAATAAAAGTATCTGAAGAAGAGTTCCAGCTTAATCCTAGAACTTTAGAGCTTCCGTTATCACTAGGAATTATTTCAAAATTCGATTCGGTATTGGAATCATCTTGAAACTCTCTAAGAAATTCCTTTGAATTTGAATTCCATTTTCTTAAGTGGAAACCATGCGCGTGCAAAACATCGCTAATTTCTTTACAAGTTTCTATATCCTCGCTAACAGTGTTTGAGCCTGAAAGAAGATCATCCATATAGAAATCTTTCTTCAATGTTTGAGAAATAACAGCGTTTTTTGTATAATCATCAGCAATTTGTTTGAGACATTTAGTGGCTAGATAAGACGCTGGAGCTAGCCCATAAGTAACTGTTTTTAATTTGAAATTTTTTATTTCCTCATTAGAGTTAAACCTCCAAACTATTTTCTGATAATTTTGATCTTCTTCAGAAACTAAAATCTGGCGGTACATCTTTTCTATGTCAGCGCAAAAAACAATTTTCGGAACTCGAAAATTAAGTAAAATTTCAAATATGTCCCTTTGTAATTTAGGACCTACTCCCAAAATTGAATTCAAGGAATTACCTTTTGAAGTATTACATGATGCATCAAACACAACTCTCAACTTGGTAGTAGTACTAGAAGGTTTAATAACCGCATGATGAGGAAGAAAATATTGTTCATTTTCAGAATCGTTAATGTCATTTTGTGTTATTAATTCCATATGGCCTAACTGTATATATTCGCGCATAAAATCCTTGTATTGCTTTTCGAATTCTGTGTTTTCTTTAAATTTCCTTTCCATCGCCAACAAGCGAGAAATTGCGGCAGGTCTAGAATTACCTAATTCTGTTGTAGGTTTAACAAAAGGTAATTTTACCACAAAACGACCCTCGGAATTAATTGAGTAAGTTTTCTGAAAATGTGATTCAACAAATTGTTCTTCTGGAGACAGAATTTGAGCATTATTATTGAATACTTCTTCCATTTCCCAAAACCGTTTTAATTCATTATCAATATTAAGTTCATAAATATGTAAATTATGCATTGAATTAGGAGTTGTGTTAAGATGCGGCATTTTTCCCGATACGAGAAAGCCAAAGATGGAATTTTGTGCAATTAAACTGCTCTGAGCACATGTTATTTGACCAGGAAGCAAAATAGAAAAAAAGTAATCTGATCCTAAAATAACATCGATTTTATTTGGAGTCCCAAAATGTGGATCTGCCAAGTTTACATTTTTTAAGTGTGAATAATGCTCTTCACTTATTTTCTCAGAAGGTAATGGAGCTGTTAATTCATCTAAAATAAAAGCTTTCACTGACAACTTACTGTCAGCATTATGAATTGATATAAGATCAATCATTACGTAACCCTTTGTTACTGCAATTTTTGAATTAGAAAGACCTCTCACGGGAAATCTGGCATTTTTCCTTTTGAATCCTAACACTTTCATGCATGATTCTGAAACGAACGTAGATTCTGAGCCACTGTCACACATAATTCTTAACGTGTGCTTTTGACCCATGCAATCATAAATATATACTGTAGCAGTGGGCAAAAGTGCGAAAGATGTTTGAACAGAATTTATTGAAGGAGAAACTTCTTTTTTATTATCATCAGGAATCGAAAGGTCCTCTGAATCAGATTTGCTTTTCCGACTCTGTTTTTCATTCGAACGTGAAGTTGACATCGCATAATTTTGTAGTTTATTCTCGCATAATAGCGTATGGTGTTTAAGCTGGCAATGATGACAGCTAAATGTAGAATTACATTGATATGTGTAGTGTCTGTCAGACAAACAGTTGCTACATAATTTGTTTTTTCTCACAAATTGTTTTCTATCTCTTACATTTAATTCCTTAAATTTAATACATTTGTACAATAAGTGATTAGCTTTACAAAATAAACATTTGATAACGTTATTGGCGGGAGCTTTGTGAAAATTAAATTGTTTCTCTTTTTTATGTAACCCTGTATAATCATTATTATACAATTCTAAAGATAAACATCTGTCATTAATGAACTGAATAAATTGATCAAAAGAAGGAAAATCATCCTTCGATGAATATTGAGCCCATTCTTCACGTGTTTTATTATCAACCTTTTGAAGAAGAATATGAATTAACCAAATGTCTCTCTCTGATGCTTTAACATCGATTGATTTGAGAGCACGAATTACCTCGTCAGAGATATCTGATATATTGCGTAAGTTAAGTGCATTAGCATGAATAATGGGAGGTATATCCATAAATGTTTTGATAAGAGCTGCGACAATTTGTTTTCTTTTGTCGTATCTTGACAATAATTTTTCCCATGCTTCTGCATAACTGGTTTCAGAAATGGGAATATGTTTTATAATTGACGATGGCTCTTCACCGAGCAAACCTCTTAAGTATTGAAATTTTTGAATGTTTGTTATACTGGCATTGTTATGCACTAACGATAAATATAAGTCTTTAAATGACATCCAGTTTTTGAAATTACCATCAAATTGCTCAATATTCAATCTGGGTAATTTAAAATTATTAGTTGTATTAACTATAGGTAATTGTTCATTAACAACTTGAGAATGTGCATTCATACTATTTATAGAAAATTTTTCAAGTTCTAATTGCAGTTTGGCTTTGGTTTCATAATATTTTGTTTCAAATTCCTCCATTTCCGAGGATTCTTCTGGTAATTGTGCATCATATTTATCAAAATCGAAATAAGCTGTTTCTAATTTTTCTAATTTATTCAATAAATCATTCTTTTGAAAAACTTGATCAGCGTCAATGAAGTTCGTGATACGTGTTAATGCAGATTTAGCTCTGCCACGTAAATTTATTGCTGTCTTTTCTAAATCTTCTTGACTCATTATTAAAATAATGAGGGAACCAAGTTAAAAAACAAAGCCAAACTGATAATAAACCAAAAATGTACTTATCTGAAACAGCTGGGCTGTAGGGTACTCCTTTATGGTGACTTTGTACCGTTGTAATCCAAAAAAAGCGATGTGTGCAGGTACATCTGAAACAGCTGAGATGAATGGTACTCCTTTATGGCGACTTTGAGACGGCGTAATTCATCAAAAGCGATGTGCGCAGGTTATCTCGCCGGTGGTGCCTCCATAATGTTGATGTCCGAGATTGACAAAGCAGTTCTTTGGTGTTATCCAGTGTTAATAAATCCACACTAATATATCTTTTTTGCTTTATATTAACAACTTAAAGAAACATTTAGTAAATTGAAAAAAACAAGATACAGGAATGCAGTTTCCTGCTGCGGTTGCGGGATTAACATATCCAAGAATGCGACACAGTAAGAGAAATATAAGCACCGTGTGTGCTTTACAAAAACATAAGAGCAACTGAACTGAGTTCGTTCACAGTAAAATGTTGTCCTTGAAGTAATCAACACAAATGATTTCGCAATCCTGTGCAATCATCCACTTATGAAATGTTTAAATAAACAATGATATTAAATATTTCATTAATGTCACTTTTGAATAATGGATTAATTTATAGTTTATAAATATTATGGTTTTAAAGTAAACAGTTAATGTAATTAATGTCACTTCTGAAATATGAAGTAATTTGATGTTTATCAATATTACTGTTTTTAGAATAAACACTTTAAGTACTTAAACAGAAACTTTTTTTTTTCATTGACCGTAGTGTGATGAAATACTTTTGATTGTCCCTGTAATTGATCTATGCATCCGATTTTCATAAAATTTGAAATGACTCGACAAAATTATGTAATAATTCTACATTTTAAATTTCAAACGATTCGATTGGGTAGTTTTTGCGTTGTTATATGCAGAGGGACAGACAGACAGACGGACGGACGGACTGAACAACAACTATAGGTGCTACGTATTTACATAATTACGAACGCGTATAAAAGGGTGAATAATGCATCATAACTTTTCTTTTGCAAGATTTCCATGTGAAAAATGAAAATGAAATAAATAGTTTGGCGAATTAAAAAAAGAAAGATAAAAGTGAATATTACGTCATAAATTTTCTATTGCAATATTTTCATAAAAAAATAAAAATGAAATAAACAGTTAGAAAAAACAAGTGAATATTATGTCATAACTTTTCTATTGTAAGATTTCCACGTGAAGAAAGAAAATGAAATAAATAGTTTGATGAATTATAAAAAGTAAACATTACGTCAGACTGAAAATATTGTGGACATCAGTAGGTGAATGTATAATATAATATCAGTTAGAAAATTCTTATTGAAACATGATAAAAACCCGATCATTATAGTTTTGACACATTTTAACCGCTTCTTTGATTTGCTCGCACGTCGTGTGGGCAATGTGTTGTTTTTTTCAATCAGGATTTACCCATACTACGTACGGGCATTTATGTTCCAATCATGATTTGTTATTCTCAGCAGCAAATTTTTATTGTAAATTTTGCTTTATTTTATACGAGCATTTTTCTATTTCTATTAATCGAAACTTTCTATTTATAAAAACCAATGATAAAAGATTAAAAATTACATAAAAAAAATGAAAAAAAATAGGCATAATTTGAAAGGATTTTTTCAAAAATATTGATCAGTTAAGTGGTTAACATTTTGAGCTTCTCTACATTATTTTTCGCCATTTTTAAATCTATTCATATATGTACTTGTTTGATGCGTGAGCATTAGAACTTTTCATTTTGCAGATGAGAGTTAGATTTCCATAGTTATTAATAACCTGCTTATATATACAATCATATTTTATAATGTATTTGGCATTTTCTTTCTCTGCTCTGCCCCTAAAATGGAATTTTTACGATTCAATAGTTTGGCTATGATTTTATATCAAACCAATGAGCTTTCCCGTTGGCACTGATTAAAAGTAAAGCCTTACAATTTTGCTTTTTTCTCATGATAGAAGCCCTAAAACAGATGGCTTCATCTATCTGTATATACAATCTGCTCACAACTAGTTTTTATGAGAACATTCCCCATATATGAATAATATTTTATCGATAGGTAGTATTAAATATTGTAAAATCATTTATTTTTACATATTTTGTATGTTTATTACTTTGAAATACAGAAACTAATGTTTACCTGCCTTGTTATGCATTACTCTTTTTACAGTAAATTAAATACTGGAAGCATTCCTTTTAGAAATACGTCAAAGTTCCTAAAGTTCAGAAACAATTGAATACAAGCATCTTCCCATCGAAGATGACAGAAAAAGAAAATCAAAATAACTTTCAAATGCAAATACGATGCTCTTAATCTCTCTCTCTCTCTCTCTCTTTTTCCGCGTGTTCCGATAAGAATCTAATCTTCAAGTATTAATAATATTTATTGCAAGTAAAATGAAAATAACTTTCAAATTCAAATATGATGCTCTCGCTCTATTTTTTTTTTTTTTTCCAGCTGCTCCGATAAGAATCTAAACTTCAAATACTAATAATATTAATTAAAATGAAAATGAAAATAACTTTCAAATTCAAATATGATGCTCTCTCTATATATTTTTTTCACCTGTTCCGATAGGTATCTAATCTTGAAATACTATTAATAATAATACTTCAAATACTATTAATAATATTAATTGAAAATAAAATGAAAATATTTTTAAAATACAAATATAATGCTCTCGCTCTTTATTTATTTTATTTCATTTTATTATTTTATTTTACTTTATTTACTTATTTATTTATTTATTTATTTATTTTGCTTGTTCTGAAAAGAATCTAAACTTCAAATACTAATAATAATAATTGAAAATAAATTGAAAATAACTTTCAAATGCAAATAAGATGCTCCCTCTCTCTATTTTTTCCGATTGTTCAGATAAGAATCTAAACCTCAAACACTAACAATATTAATTGAAAATAAAATCAAAATACCTTTTAAATACAAATAAGATGCTCTCTCTCTATTTTTTCCGATTGTTATGATAAGAATCTAAGCTTCAAATACTAATAATATTAATGGGAAATGAAATCAAAATAACATTCAAATGCAAATAAAATGATCTCTCTCTCTCTCTCTCTCTCTCTTTTTTTTTTTTTTTTTTTTTTTTTTTTTTTTTTTTTTTTTTCCCCGCCTGTTTCAATAAGAATCTAAACTTCAAATATTAATAATATCAATTAAAAATAAAATGAAAATAACTTTCAAATACAAATTGGTGCTTTCTCTCTATTTTTCCATCCTATTTCAATAAGAATCTAAAATTCAAATAATAATAATATTAATTGAAAATAAAATGAAAATAATTTTCAAATGCAAATATGATGTTCTCTCTCTATTTTTTTTACGCGTGTTCCGATAAGAATCTAAACTTGAAATACTAATAATATTTGTTGATTAACTGCAAATCGCTTAGTGTGGTTTCGATTAGTGCAATTTTCATGAACTTTTTAGATGAGAGAAAATTTTCGATTCAATGTTTGTGGGCAAACCACAAAAAGATTTTTTTTTTAATGTATTTTTTTTTCTTAGTTAAATGGCCTCAAATTTTTGAAAAGGAAAGTTGCAGAAAATGCATGAAAAAGAAATGACAATAAAAGTAAACTTTAATTTTAATTCTTCATTTATACATTTTTTAGGTTATCTATGTTAATTTACTTAATTTTTAATAAAATCACATAATTGGATAAACGTATTTTAATACCAATTTTGTTACTTTAAACTTAGGTACATTTAAATTCATTTAAAGCAAAATTACCAGTTGCCAATTTCAAAGATTTTTTTTTCTCTTTTTTCAAATACATCTTGCGGTAACACAACTTTTTTATTATCTAATACTTGGAGTACTTGGATAACTTCATGGAAATCAGGGCCTATATAAAGTCTGAGGGATTCTGAGAAGCTTTTCAAAAGTTAAAACTGCCCAGAAAATATTTGATACACCTAGACCCAGACTTCTGTGATATTATTCAAATACCCGGTGTATTAGAAAATTAAAAAAATTTCGTTACCACAAGATGTATTTCAAAACGGAGAAAAAAACTTTGCAATTGGCAACTGGTAATTTTTACCTTAAATAAATTCAAGTGTGCGTAAGTTTAAAGTAACAAAATTGTATTAAAATACGTTTTTCAAATGATGTGAATTTTCAAAAATTAAGTAAGCTAACATAAGTAACCTAAAAAAAATTGCAGTAATGCAAAATAAAAATTAAAGTTTACTTTTCATTGTTTCTCGGTTGTTATTTTTGAAACTTAACTCACATATTTAAGGCAATAAAAATTCTTAAAAAAATAAATAAACGTTTGGTAAAGTTACACATGAAGCTGTACTGTGTATTTTCTAAATACAATACGCCAATGCAACATACCTTATTAGATAATACATTTATTCAAATACCCGGTGTATTAGAAAATTAAAAAAATTTCGTTACCACAAGATGTATTTCAAAACGGAGAAAAAACTTTGCAATTGGCAACTGGTAATTTTTACCTTAAATAAATTCAAGTGTGCGTAAGTTTAAAGTAACAAAATTGTATTAAAATACGTTTTTCAAATTATGTGAATTTTCAAAAATTAAGTAAGCTAACATAAGTAACCTAAAAAAAAATTGCAGTAATGCAAAATAAAAATTAAAGTTTACTTTTCATTGTTTCTCGGTTGTTATTTTTGAAACTTAACTCACATATTTACGGCAATAAAAATTCTTAAAAAAATAAATAAACGTTTGGTAAAGTTACACATGAAGCTGTACTGTGTATTTTCTAAATACAATACGCCAATGCAACATACCTTATTAGGTAATACATTATTGCTTTATCAATTTCTGTATATATCTTTTTCGACAAAGATAGCTGAGATTTTTTTTTCCCATTCAATGTGTGTTTAGATTAGTGCGGTAATATTGTGAAAATAATTAACACCCTACTACTCACCATTACATCACAAAAAAAGCTTTGTGATGTAAAAAATAAAATATATATGCATTTTTTTTTATTTTTTATTTTTTTATTTTTTTTTTTTTTTTTACAAAGAAAAATTTTAAACTGTATATTTTACGAAATAAATCTATTTTTAGCACTAAAGTATCGACTCTTCATAAGAGAATGTTTTGAATAAACGGAAATATTTTTGTATTTTATTATTATTATTATTATTTACTATCAGATAATACGTCAGTATTCTATTAAATCA
Source organism: Maratus speculifer (assembly GCA_964019185.1). Classification (NCBI taxonomy): domain Eukaryota; kingdom Metazoa; phylum Arthropoda; class Arachnida; order Araneae; family Salticidae; genus Maratus; species Maratus speculifer. The sequence continues at coordinate 157,764,566 of OZ025294.1, read as the reverse complement.
ATAAATGCGTCGCTTAAACTTATACATGGGTTTTGGCTATTAACGGTAGAACTTAATTTGTTTTTCCAACATTCAAAATAGTTAAAAAGATTTTATTTATCAAAGGTTTCGTTTTAATAACGAAATAAATTCACCTCTTGTGTCTATATTTAATTATACATATTTATATTATGTACACCATTTTGAACATCGAGAAAAAAGTCATACTTTAGGAAATTTTGCGGTTTTCAGTAACAACTTAAACTGCTGGGAATTTTTCAAATATCTAACATTATGTTTCAAGAATGCTTCGAGTTATTTTTTCGGAGAGAAAAAAATCTTACTTCATCCTTGGCATCAACGTAAACGAAGGTGTTCTGAAATGCAATGTCAGCTGGCTGCTTGTACCAAGCGTTCCTGAAACATTAAAAAGTTTAATGTAAATAATCTTTATGTATCGCCTATGGTGTAGCATAAGATTTATTTTTTTATTTAAATATTTGAGGAAATGGCAGAATTTAAAAATTAAATTAAAATGAAATAAAATAAATTTGACCTCATAAAATGGTCTTAAAACGCTTATTAAAAAAATCGAAAAAAAAATCATAAGTATCTCCCACAGATAATTTAAATCTGAACTTTTGTAGTCGTAACTGCTGTGAGAAAAATTTCAGCATAAATACAATAGTCTGTCTAAAGATCGCTTGATCGGGATAAATATAAAATGCTCGACTAATTCACATAATACTGTTTCTAGATTAAACTTTATGTGCAGGTTTATTTTAAATAAAATTCACTATTCAGAAATTTAGTAATAGTACTAAGGCTTCAAATAAAATAAAAACTCACTGGGATCTACACAATTAAACTGAAAATTGCTAATTAAACATTGAAAATGGAAAAAGCAGTGGATGTAAGACCAGTAACAATTAAGGATTAAATAGATTAAGGCGGTTGGTCACTCAGCGGCCGAGATGTTAAGTCATGTTTGATGCATTTTTATATTCAAAATATCTCCTCAGGAATTTAATATTTTTTACTTCTTTTTTCAGTGTTCTCTTCTTTAAGCATGTCAATTTTTCTCTCAGTTTTCAAAATATTTCTAAAATCTATGCATAATTTTATATGAAGTGTTATAAAATTTTACTTCCAGCTCGTCAGTTTTTAAAACATAAGACATTAAACTAAGCTTAAATCTTAGAAATATTTCGACAACTAAGAAAAAAAGTGGCATAAATTAAGAAGAGAACCCTGAAAAAAGAAGTTAAAAATATTAATTCCCTGAGGAGTTATTTTGAATATAAGAATGCATCAAACGCCCATAGACTTAACATTACCGAGGGGAATTCGGCCGCTGAGTGACCAGCCGCCTTAAGGGTAAACAGTTAAAGGTTTAAACAGATTAAAAGTAAACAATAGTTTTAAAAGTTAATGCTGCTAGTCACTCAGCTTCCGAATTTCCATTTATAATGTTTGTCTGTGGGCATTCTTATATTTAAAATATCTCCTGAGGAAATTAATATTTTTAACTTGTTTCTTTTTTTTCAGCATTCTCTTCTTAAGACGCCACACTACTGACTGAAAAAGACCCGGATGATAGTGTAAAGTCTCTGGGAGCGTTCCTTTCAAATAACTCGCTCAAACGTGATTTTGACGTGATTTTTTTTTTTTTTTTTTTTTTTTTTTTTTGCATAGGATAGCTGAGGACGATACACAACCGGCCTAGTTTTTACTTTTTCGATTTTGGTGTCAGATTTTGTTTTTGTTTTTAATAGTTTAACTTTCAGAACCGGTTATGAAACTGGAAGTATCCTAATATAAAATGAATATAACCAAAATCAAAAAAGTAAAAACTAGGCCAGTTGTGGATCGTCCTCAGCTATCCTATGCAAAAACGTCAAAATATTAAAATTTTAGCTAGATATTTGAAAAGAACGCCCCCACTTTATATTACAGTATCATTCATAGACTTTACATTATCATCCGGATCTTTTTCAATCAGTAGTATGGGCTCTTAAAGGGTCTCAGGTGTCTTCCTTTTTACTTGGTAGTGCAATTTAGCAACATGTCACTTATTTTTTTTCTCAGTCCCTATAAAACATAAATGCATAACATTTTTAATATCAACAACTTAATATCTCTTCTATTTAAAATAATTTTTTAAATATTCTACATTGAAATTTTATTTTTTTTTAATGCTTAATTTTGATAAAAATTTAAAACTGTTCTTTGACTTGCATCGACTGCGCACAACATTTTTCAAACTCTAATAAAGCATTTTGCATGAAACTTGGTAAATATCTTCATTTTAAGTTAAAGACTAACTTATGCTTCAAATTTTGTATTATAATTGTATTGATTACTTAAAATTGGCAATTTTTAGATAAAAAAAGTTTTTCAAAACTAATATTTAAATATAAATATAAAACTATAATTTAAATATAAATTTTAAATAAATAAGTTGCTTTGAAATAAAGTATAAGTTCTAGATACATTCGTTTTACATCATTATCAATAGTTTTGGGTCTCTTTAAGCAAAAGTTTGGTTACAATCATGCGCGTAGTGGATGCAAGTAAAAAAACAATTTTTACATTTTTATCAGAATTAAACATTATTGAAATAAAATAAAACTTCAAAGTAGAATTATTTAAAAAATATTTTAAACAGAAGGGATATTAAGTTGTCTATATTAAAATTTTTATGCATTTATATTTTATAGGGACTACGAAAAAAAAATGAAATGTGCCATGTTTCTAAATTGCACTACCAGGTAAGAAGTAAGACTCCTAAGACCCCTTAAGGGTGTATTTCGATTTAAGGGCTTATTTTCCGATTTAGTTTTGAATTCATTTCTGATCTCAAATGCACCAAACTTTCCAAATCTCTTATTTGGAAAGTACACAAGGTGCCGTGATTGTCGATTCTTTGATAAACGCAGAAAATATTGCAAAAAAAAGCAATCAAAAACGGCCGATTTTCGAACCGATTTTTCCCAAGCGGGAGATATGGGAACGAAAAAAAGGATCATTCTGATAAGGTAATTGTTTATAACTCAAATTCTAATGAAATGAGCGTAAAATGACATCACACGGCACCTCATACGTCCCTTCAAGAATCCCCTCAGCAAGTTTCATGTTTCTACTTTTAAAAATGTGTCTGAAATTGTATCGGAAAATTTCGAGTTGTTAAAGGTGGAAAAGCATTTTTTCGAATACACCCTTAAAGGATGCCTCTTTTTTTTCTTTAGTTGTCAAAATATTTCTAAAACTTATGTTTAATTTATTATTATGTTTTTTTTAAATTGACGAACTGGAAGTTAATTTTTAACACTTCATATAAAATTTAGCATGAATTTAAGAACTATTGTGAAAACTAAGAAAAAAAAGAGGCATCCTTTAAGAAGAGAACACCGAAAAAAGAAGTTAAAATATTAATTTGCTGAAGAGATATTTTGAATATAAAAATTCGAAAATCAATGGAGTGGTTTCCGAGTAATAAGTGGCCAGGTAAAAAAATGTAGTTTTCAGAAAAATGCGATTGCATTCAGGAAAAAAAGTCTGCTTCCCCGACAATTAGTTATTCTGGTATACTTTTCGTTGTAGCTTTTATAATAATTCAAATTTCAAAAAATCGTTTTGGAGCTACATTTTAGATGTAATAAGCTATGAGAAATTTTAAACAAGTGTTCCTTTTAACTCTCCTTTCATTTCTAGGAATATAAACATTTAAAGTGAAAATTAACGTTAAAGTTATAGAATATGAAAATTGTCAGTTTTCAGACGTCGATGAAATGTACGTATGTCTTCACTTATGGTGAACTGAAAGTGGAGGAATATATATCCACAGAAGTAAGCTTAGCATTTTTAATAATTCAAATATAACGTCAGTACAAGCATTTAGCAACGTATGTATTAGGAACAGATAAGTTTATTGCTTGTCGCTCTTTAAGGTCACATATGACGTCTCGATATTTTCAACTAAGCAGATTCAGCATTATATTTACATTCATGTAATTTGTTAATGAAGGTAGATATAAATCAGGGTTGGCATGGTTTAAAACAATTAGATTTAACCATGGTTTAAGCCACACAGATGGTTTAAACCATCAAATATATCATGGTTTAAACCAACTGGTTTTTCCCTAAGAAATAAATAAATAAAAACAATTGATTTTTTATAACGAATCTAATATAATATTTTCTCATTTTTTGTAATTTGTTTCCTTCAAATTATTGGATATAAGTAATTTCTACTTTTAACAATATCTCAGCTGTTTACCATGAAATATAGGAAGTCTAGATCACGTTTGTGTGTATGTAGAATGGAAATTGCATGAGTTGATGAACACATCTGAGATTTTTACGAGAAAACTTAAAACATATTGTAACAGGGTGACTGCCTTCCCTAAATTATAGTATCTATAGGTGGCGCTATTGCCACCTTCGGCAAAATATCCGGAGATATTTTGCCTTCCTTTTCTAAAAAGACATGAAATGAAGTGAAGTAATTGAGTTTGCAGTTAAAATGTAAGATTGGGATGTGTGTTCGCTAAGCTTCTCTCTTAGAGATGTTCCTTGTGCTAAGTAATTTTTATGAATATTCAATTGATTGAGTTGCGCTCGTCTTGCGATTTGTATATAATGTGATATGTGTTGTGTCGTCTACAATAAAATGTGACTGTAACATCTCTGTTCTATATTTTAAGTACCGAATAACATCCCACACTGGCGCCCAACGTAAAATGGAGTTCTTTCGGAACATTTTTGTGCTTTCAAAGTCTTTGTGTCAAGTTCGCTGCTGTCATCCTGACAAAAATTCCAAAAATTATATTTAAAGTAGGGTAATCCGTACCCACTTCTAAATTATTGTCACCTCGGCAATAAAGGAAATTTTGTGTTCTCAAGTGCCGTGTTCGTCAAGAACAATTCATCCTGTGATTTCCAAAAAGTTCTATTATATAATGTGCAATATCAAGTATCAAGATATACTCCAGTTTTGTGCTAATTTCTTTAATATCAGTTATGTGTGGTAGTATCATCGCGACAAAATTCAAGAAAGTATAAAAAAAAAAAAGAGTAATCTGTACCCATTTTAAAGGTGTTGTCAAATCTACAATGAATCAATCTTCTGTTCTTATTTTTAATAGTGCTTTCTTCTTCTTCAATTGTGTGTTTTAAGTGCGTCATCCTGACAAAAAAGCAAGAAAATGCATTCGAAAAGGGTAATCCGTACCCTTCACATTGGAAATAATTGAAAAATATTGTCGACATGACAATAAATAATGTTCTTCAGTCTTCATAAGCAACAAAATATCTTCTAGTTTTTAAACATAACTGGTGTTTGTGATTGAAACTTTTTCATTTCGTCATATAAAAGTATTCTACTTATAATCTGATTTTGTCCTTAGAAGTGTTCGATACCTATTTACTTCTGCGTGCTTTAATTGTTATGTGAATCATCGACAACCTTTATCTAAAAATAGATTTTTATTTTATTTGTTTTTTTACCGGTAAAAGTTGAAATTATTTTTTTGATTGTTTTTTGTTTCTCTTTTTTTTTTCTGGCCAGCTGCGGAAAAAAGTTTTCATTTTCTTTTATTTATTAAGACAAACGCTGTTTCATACATTTATATAATTTTTGTTTGTTTTGTTTTATGTTGATTTTGAATAAGATTATTAAGAAACATTACTTTTCTGAAATTGAAAGTGATTTCTTTTTTATATTGTTTTTAAAAGCAAGGATTCTGAGTAAGTGAATTTTGTGTTACTACTTTTTTTTTAATCTGTGCACAGAGTTTAAAAATGATTTTGATAAATTTTATTATTTCGTATGTTGTTGTTTTTTTTAGATGTAAAGTACGTTCTTTATTCATATTTCGAGTTGTTTTCATATTTATGTGTGGTTGATAATTATTTCGCAATGAATTACCTCTAATATTTCATATATTTAAAATGAATGATTTATGTCATTGGTAAGCTAATTTGGTAAAAAGGTTGAATTTTAACGTATAATAATATTTCTTCTAAATATTTTCATGAGCTCATGATGAAATTAGTGGTATATTTTAGTATGTTTTAAATTATTTCCTGCATTTTTTTTAACATTTATTTATGAAAATTTATCTATATTTACATGTTTTATTTACCTGTAAGGGGAAGGTAGTCATTTTGTTCTTATTATTTAATGGGTCTAATAGTTTTCTAATTTAAGCATAAATCAACAATATCAACAACAATTTGGGAAAAATGGCGTTTCTTTCTAAAGGAAAAAAAAATCGATTTGTTTAATTTGGGCACAGCATTAGAGTTAGATGTAGATAAAGATGATAAACTATCAGTCTTATGTGAGAAAATTATGAAGTGTCAACTGCTTAAAGACGACGAACAATTTGTTAAAGAGGCATTTATGGCTATCGTGGAAGATCGCAAAAAACAAGAAATTGCAGAACAACAAATGATTCAGGATAAACGTATTGCAGAGGAAAGAGCATATGAGCTAGAAAAGCTTAAGCTACATGCTCAAAACCCTACCGCGACAACAGTACCACAAAATCAAATAGACCAGATGCGTATAGATATTAAAAATATTTTGCCAACATTTATTCCTGAAAAGGATTATATGTCTTTGTTTTTGACAATGTTTGAACGTCAAATGAAAATGCTTAATGTCTCCAAAGAATTTTGGGTTTCTCAATTAATTGCCGTACTTCCGAACGACATTGGTAAACTAATCGCCAGAGAACCAGAAGAAATGTTCAAAAATTATTCTTATATCGTGACATATTGCTTAAAAGATTTAAGTTGACAGCAGAAAAATTTAGAGTATTATTTAGCCGACATCAAAAAAGAGAAAATTCTACTTGGAAGGATTTTTATTTTGAACTTAGAAATTATTTTGAGGGTTGGTTATCCGAATTAGAAATCAATTCATTTGAAAAACTAACTGAACTAATAATCGCTGATCAGATTAAGAAAAAGTGTCCACATGAATATAAAAATCATTATTTAGATGGTTGGGACAAGTTAAATGATCCTGTCGTGTTGGCTGAAAAGCTAGACATTTACGAAAACATTAAACCTTCTTCTCAAAAGTCAGCAAGTTATCCAAAAACGCGTGAAGCGCAGAAACATGTTTTGCCGAAAAATTCAAATGGTCAAGAATTCTGGAAAAATCAAACACCCAAACATGAAACTAACGAACATTTTTCAAATTATAAAAATAATCATTCTACTTCAAAATATACAAATTCAAGATACGAAAACAATGATAAGCGTCCGATTATAAATTGTTATGGCTTTGGTAAACAAGGTTTTGTCAAAGCCAAATGTTCTAATTGTTCTCCATCTACTTCTACGCAGACGCAATCAGCAAATTTTCGTTCCCTTCATCTCAAATCTTGTTCTGTCAATACTCAAGCAACACCTTTGTTATACATAACGGTAAATGCTGTTACAGGGGTTGCTTGCGCAGATACAGGAGCTACTCATTGCATTGCTGGGGAAATGTTATACAAGATTCTGTGTGACCAAGGAACTGTGTTCGAAGACACCGGTGTAAGCATAACACTTGCTGATGGACTACGAAAAGAAACCAACGTTCTTCAAGCAACAATCACAGTTGAAATAGAAGGTCGTACAACTAGTACAACGATTTTTGCCTTACCTGAGAAGCCAAAGTTGGTATTTCCAGAACAATCCTAAACGTAAAATTCCCTTTTCTGATGATCCTTTCATTACGACGCCTGAAATCTCAGCACCAACTGCCACAGTTAACTCGGTTATGTTAAGAGAAACAGAAGGTCAGCATCTATCTGAGATACAAAGAAAAAGGTTTAATGACTCACCTGAAAATTTTTCCAATACCTTTCGACCAGGGGGAGAAGCAACACCCGTCGTCGAACATCATATAAATACTAGAGAACATCGTCCTAAATCACTACCTCCTTACAAGTTATCACAAGCAAAGAAAGAATTGTTGAAAACCCAAATTGAGGATCTTCTAGCCAAAAGCAAAGCTAACGTCATAGCTGACATGCTTTCTCGTCCTGCTTGTGATCACACCAATAAAGAAAGTTGTGATATTTGCGCTATAGTAGTTGATATTCCTTCTAAATCATCAAGTGATTTACGTGCTGAACAAATGAAAGATGAAGAATTAAAGAAAATTATTAAAAGTTTCGAAGATGAAGAAAAAACTCTTGACTATACTAACTGGACTGATCGCGGTTATATTATGAATCAAGGAGTTTTATACAGGTATTCTCCAAGTTCGGAATCAGAAGAAGCTCAACTAGTTGTCCCATCACATGAAAGGGAGAAAATTTTAAAAGAACACCACGATTCACCTACGGCTGGTCACTACGGTGCTGAAGGTACGTTAAATAGAATATCCAAAAGGTATTATTGGACTGGAATGCGTTCATACATTGCAAATTATGTCAAAAATTGTGCTGAATGCAATAGGTATAAGCCTTCTAATCAAAAACCATCCGGTTTGTTACAAACACCAGTGTATTCACAAAGATTTGAAGTTCTATCAATTGATCTTTTTGGCCCTTTACCAAAAAGTAAAAACGGTAAAAGGTGGATATTTATAGTAGAAGACTGTGCTACAAGATGGGTGGAATTGTTTGCCCTTACACATGCTACTGCAGCGCAGAGTGCAACTACGTTGCTTGAAGAAGTTATCCTTAGATATGGTCTACCGAGACGTATAATATGTGATAACGGACCCCAATTTGTTAGTAGTGTGATGCAACAACTTTGTTTTCTTTTAGGTATCAAACAAAATCCAACTCCCATATACCATCCCCAGGCTAATCCTGTGGAGAGGAAAAATAGAGATCTCAAGCCGAGATTAGCTATATTAGTAGAAAATGATCACTGCTCTTGGGAAGAAAAGCTTCCAACAATCCGTTTTGCACTAAATACTGCTAAGTGTGACACTACTGGAGAAACAGCAGCATTCTTGCAGTTTGGAAGAGAATTGAGAACAACGGATGATGTTCCGCATGACATTCGTGCTGTAATTCAAAATGATAATTTTGTGCCTGAGATTACTCCATATCTCAAGAAATTCGCAAAATTCACCAAAGAAATCAAAGACAAAGTTGAATCTAAGCAAGATCAGAGGAAAAAATTTGCTGACCGTAGTCGGAAACCGGGACATAGTTTTGTTACAGGAGACAAAGTTTGGGTTGACTTACATTCAGTAAGTAAAGCCTCTAACAACAAAACGTCGAAGTTCATGCCTAAACGTGATGGACCTTACATCATTTTAACTCAAAAATCACCCACCACTTTTGTCATAGCAAGTATGGACAGTCCAAATGATCCACTTGCTACATGTCACACTTCTGCCTTAAAACTATGTAATGACTCTGACATAGTGCCTGTCGCACCCATTAAGAAACGCGGTAGGCCACCAAAGAAAGTTACTGGTTCCACACCGGGACGTTCGCGGAACCAGAGGGGGAGGCTGTAACAGGGTGACTGCCTTCCCTAAATTATAGTATCTATAGGTGGCGCTATTGCCACCTTCGGCAAAATATCCGGAGATATTTTGCCTTCCTTTTCTAAAAAGACATGAAATGAAGTGAAGTAATTGAGTTTGCAGTTAAAATGTAAGATTGGGATGTGTGTTCGCTAAGCTTCTCTCTTAGAGATGTTCCTTGTGCTAAGTAATTTTTATGAATATTCAATTGATTGAGTTGCGCTCGTCTTGCGATTTGTATATAATGTGATATGTGTTGTGTCGTCTACAATAAAATGTGACTGTAACATCTCTGTTCTATATTTTAAGTACCGAATAACATCCCAAAATATGAATTTAGCAAAGTTAAAATAGATTAATGATATTCAATATTTAGCATAAAATATTTTTAATTGGGAAATGCAAATTATTAACAGCAATTAATATCATAAAATGATCTTTAATATTTCAATAAAGTTGGAAAAAAAGGGAGATTATCTTTTAATTCTTTACTTTTAACTGAATATATAACAAATTAATATATTTAAAATTTTCTATAATATATTAAACCCCAATTTGCACCTGACAAGAAAATGGAACGAAAATCAAGATGGTTTGCTTGGAAAAAATAATAAAAAGACCCATAAAAATACTTATTTTCAGTTAGGCATTTCAAAGTAACGTGTTATTGTTAAATCCATTCCAGAAATTTCTAATAAAACCCTTTATTTCTTATAAAAGATCATAATTACTCATGCAGTGTTCTAACATAAAAATCAAGCATTCCTGATAACAAGTACTTTAAAGAAATATTTTTGAATAGATATGGATATTATATATGAATGAAACTAAAAAATAAATAAATAATATATATTAGAGATGTGTCATTTGTTGAGGAACGGTTCCGGTGGTGGAACTGAACGAACAATTCCTGTCTGTAAAAAGGATTCGTTCCTTTTCGGAACGATTCCGAAATGGAACGGTTCCTCGGACTCGTTCCGAAAAGGAACGGTTCCTCGGACTAGTTCCGAAAAAGAACGGTTCCTCGGACTATTTCCGAAATGAAACCATTCCGAAAAGGAACGATTGATCGGACTCGTTCCGAAAAGGAACGATTCCTCGGACTAGTTCCGAAATGAAACCATTCCGAAAAGGAACGATTCCTCGCACTCGTTCCGAAAAGGAAGATTTTTCGGACTAGTTCTGAAATGAAACCCTTCCGAAAAGGAACGATTGATCGGACTCGTTCCGAAAAGGAATGATTCCTCGGACTAGTTCCGAAATGAAACCATTCCGAAAAGGAACGATTCCTCGGACTAGTTCCGAAATGAAATCATTCCAAAAAGGGACGATTCCTCGCACTCGTTCCGAAAAGGAACGATTCCTCGGACTAGTTCCGAAATGAAACCATTCCGAAAAGGAACGATTGATTGGACTCGTTCCGAAAAGGAACGATTCCTCGGACTAGTTCCGGAATGAAACCATTCCGAAAAGGAACGATTCCTCGGACTAGTTCCGAAATGAAACCATTCCGAAAAGGACCGATTTTATTTTAAAATAAGATATATTTTGATTTATTAAAACAAAGTGTATTGCCCAAATATCCTTCAAATGTGCATGAAAAAAAAAATCGGGGGGGGAAGGGAGACGAAGAAAAATGAAAGAAAGAGAAAAGAAATTAAAGTTGTAGGAGGGGATAAACGTTTAATAAACTACAACTGTGCATTATATCTAGAGATCTGCACGGGCCGGAATTTTCAGGCCCGTAGGTAATTTATTTCGGCCCGATCCGTTGTAAAGCTCAAAAGTTCGGCCTGGGCCCGGCCCCTTTAAATTTTTATATTTTAGGCCCGGCCCGGCCCGTACAGAAATCAGGGAAAATAGGCCCGGCCCGTTTTGGCCCATTACAATTTCTACAATTTCTAAAAAAAAAAAAAAAAAAAAAAAAAAAAAAAAAAAAAAAAAAAAAAAAAATCAGATTTTTATCATATAATTAAGATTTTTTAAAGAATACTGCATACATATCTATGGAATGATTTTACAATACATTTTACAGGAAATACACATTAACAACATTAATGATTACTTAGACTCTTAGGCTATCAACATTTGAATAAAGATTCATTAAAAATTTAATATGGCTTAGAATAAAAGAAAAAAGAAAGAAAGCTAAAAACGTCGTTACTTTTGAAGATGTTTGATAAAAGAAAATTTATAAAAATATTTCTATATCATTTTATTAAAGGTTTTAAATCCCAATTCATTCTTAAATTCAAAGAAGCTTCTTTCTGATGCATTTCTAAATTCACTTTTTTCTCAGAAATGCATAAGATTAGCAGGTATCTTTATTCAAAAACTATATAATCGAGGGGCGTTATCTATTTTTTGATACAAGCAATTTAAGAATACTACAAGTAAATAAAATACTGTCATAATCATATGTCACTGCGATTTGAATAGAATTTCCGGAAGCGATAGCATGGGAAGGGAGAAAAACCTGCAATCATTTGAGAAACTATTACATCTCAAAAAGGTCATACAAGTCAGACTCAAAAGGTCATACAAAAAGGTCATACAAAGGTCATATTTACCAAAAATAAAAAACGCTATTCGATTCCAAATCCCTTCAATAATTAAGCTTATCACTTTTGTACTTTTACAATTTAAAATTAATCAGAAATTAATTTAAAAACCATCAAGAAGTATATATCCGAAGATAAAGCTAACATAAGTTCTTTATCGCTGTTAATAATTTTACAAATCATGTTTTCTGCCCTACAGATCTTGAGAACAATTAAGTGTAATTCCGGTCCGGCCAGTCTATATGTAGAAAAATAATGCGAGCTTGATCTCGGACCGGCATGAGTCAGCTAAAAAAATATTAAAACGAGTTGCACACAATGTAATTCTCCGATGCTGATCTCTACATTGTACATTTTTATATTGATGCTGTCAAACTAGTATGGCTCGTGACGTACATTTATACTTATTCTCGTTAAAACCATATAAAATAGCTCATATTTTATCGTTCCAGCTCAAATCTTCAGAACGGGCCGATAGGCCCGAAAATTTTTTTAATCGGCCCGGCCCGTCTGGGCCGTTGAATTTTTTTGCCGGCCCGGCCCGTTTATGTTGTTTGTCGGCCCGGCCCGTTGAAAAAACTATTCTAAAACTGCCAGCCCGGTCCGTTAGAGAATTTAAAACGATTCTGCCGGCTCTTTATTCGGCGAAAAAAACGAAAATTTCGATTTTATAATTTCGCGTTTTAATTGTGCTTTATTATCGCTAGTGCATTCTGATTAAGTTTTTATAAAGATTCGAGTATTATAAATACAGTTTAAAGTGATTTTATTACACCACTCTATTTAAATGCCACAATCCACTTCAATTAAAAAATAACTTTCCTCAGTTTTTTTTTTCTTTACTATAAGCATGTTTAAAGTTATAAAACGTTTATGTATTTTTTTCAAGTGCATCACAATTCCAAAATAAAATTTAAAGTATATTTAATTTTTCCAATGCTTCGTAATGCTCCATTACGGAATTACGAATACTATAATTGTTTATCTCGTCGACCCATTTCGACATATAATCGACAAACTATTATGAAATTATGCAAATTAGCATAATTTTTACTTTAAATAACGAAATAACAAATAAATTAGTAAAAGATTAATAGTACCACACATAAAATATGAAATTAAAAATCACTTGATGGCGTAACAAACACATGTAACGTGTTTATGTTAAGTGAATGTGACATTTATGAAGTCATTATTGGCATTTAATCTTACAGTTTGGAAATAGTTTTCTGATCGACGGGATAATACCGAATTGCGTAAAAGAAGCATCCTAATAACTCCAAAAATTATAGTTATGTTAACTAACAGTTTACTGCGTTGGTTTAAGTGTCTCATTTTCAATTAAAATATGCCTTTGAATTGAAATTTGAATGAAATGAATGATCATGAAAAATCGAAGAATGTGGAAATTATTAATACAATTATTCCGGCAAATAATTATCCGAGTGACTTTAATCTTTATACAAAATTTATGTTTTTCATTGTATTTTTCACCCACTCTTTAAGATAAAAAAATTCGAAAATTTCTATAAATTTTCATCAGAACGAATATTTTAAGAGTCCTAAAAAATAGTTCCGGATAATGGAGTTTACTGATATTCAATAGGCTTCTTCTCATTACTACATATTAAATACACACAAAATTTTAAGTATCTATCTCAATTTGTTCGAGAGATAGAGTATTTACAGACAGACGGACAGACACGCGCACAGACAGACGGATTAAATAAACAATTATACTAACAATTTACTGCATTGGATTAAGTGCTTCATTTCCAATTAAAATAAATCTTTGAATTGAAATTTCAATGAAATGCAGGGTCGTGAAAAGTCGTAGAATTTGGAAAATATGATTACGAATAACTCAATAATATCTGTCATCTGAACGAATATTTCGAGAGTCCGATAGAAACACTTCCGGATAATCGAGGTTACTTCATATTAAGTACATAGCAAATTTAAGTCTCTATCTCAATTTGTTCGGAAGATTTACAGACAGACGGCATGTTTTTTTTCTAAAATTATGTTTTTCGTAATCTTCACTATCCGTCAATTTCTTTTTTCGATTTTCAAAACCATTGCAAGACTTACCATATACCACATATGATGAGAAAGTAAAAATTACCGGAATCCTAATAATCTGCAATACTAACAATTGTAGCGTTCCCCCCTCCCCATATTGACTCCAATCTGCATATTTAGATTTCATATATTATTTGCAAAAGCATTTTTTTTTAGCAAAATAAAAATTTTAAATATATTTATCAGCATATATTTATTAGTCAACTATTCCACTTTTTACTTATTACTTCTTCCGATAGAAGTATTTTCTAATTTTAATGTAATTAATCGCAGAATTCTGGTATTAAATATGGTAAGATTTATGATTCAGAAATAGCATTAACACACACACACACACACACACAAAAAAAAAAAAAAAAAAAATAGTCACATAGCTATGCATTTTTATAAAAAATGCTTGAAATTCACTGAAATTAATATTTATATGCTGTAGAATGGAACAACATTTTTCAATTTTCTTTAAAAGGTGCATATCTTAAACTATAATCGATTCCTTCCGCTTATCAATCTTTTGTAACGAGTCCAAAAACTAAAAAACAAAATAAAAAAATTGACACCGCTATCGGAAAAATTCGATGCTTTTATTAAAAAAAAGAGGAAACACTGCTCGATTTCTTTCTATCAGAATAATAATACATGACAGTTAGATCCACTTGCAAATGAAAATGACAGAAAAGAAAGTGAAATGTGCAGAGTTAAAAAATGGGCAGTATCCATGATACAAAAAAAGCTCTATTGAACTGGGCTCCGGAGCCCGACATTTATGAGATCTGGTGAATTCCAACCAATACTTAAATATTTTTTAAAAACCGAGACGTACCTGAGCTCCGGCGCAAATTAAGCCCTGACATATTCTAAAACATTTCGGGAAAAAATTATTGTAGTTGCATTTTGTATTATTTTTGTGTTTTAAACTACTTTAATTTAGGTTTTTTTTCCCACTATTGCATTAAAATTCTATTATTACAAATGTCTGCTAATTTAGCATATATTTTTATTTTTACGTATTATAATTCCTAACATTCTTATTTTTTCTCCACATGTATCAATAATACTTATTATGTATTAACAAAATCATTAGAGCAGAAAATGATTGTATAACATTAAAATTATTAAATGTTTAAGTTTCCAAAATTTTTTTGGATCATTTCTAGTTATTTGAAAAATATTTCGGTTATAGCAAATTTCTCAGATAAAACCTTAGCGTAACAAGCACATAAAACAATCACTTTGTGTGAATTTCAATACACAAGCTAAAATTTTTAGCAACGTTTAAACGCATAAATAAGTACAATACCATGATACAAAAATCACATACGTCCATTTAGAGGATTCTTGGAACTCCATTTTTAGTATGGAAAAAAAATTAAAGGATTAAAATAGAACGATGTTTTTTAGCCCCGTTAAGGGGCTACTTCTGTCAAATGAAAAGACCCGCTTACTAATGCTAATCCTATGGAAAAAATTTATAAAGATAACTCGGTTGCATTTCAATATTTTTAAATGATTTTTTTTTCATTGGATAGCTGAGATGGATCAAAATGCAGGCCGTTTTTTATTTTTTCAATTTTGATTGCAGATATTTTTATAAGGGTGCTTTCCCTTTCTAAACCGGTTCTGAAAATGAAAGTCCCGCATAAAAAATATCTGTAAATATAATCGAAAAAGCAAACAACGACTTGAATACAGATCGATCTCAGCTATCCAATGCAAAAAAAATAAAATAAAAATATTAAAATACAGCTGAGATATCTTTATAAATTTCTTGCACAGGATTAGCATTAGCAAACGGGTCCATTTGACCTTCCTTTGAGTGAACCCATTTGACTGAAATAGCCCCCTAACATCTGTTATAGTCCTGAGTTTTTCGGGATTATACCAGGGGTTTTCAGAGTTTTACTCGGGGCTATAACCGAGGTGCTCTTTGAATCCATTTTAATCTTTTATTTTATCTTATTTTTTACGCACTGAGGAAGGGGATCCACACAATCCTCAAAACGGCCATTGTGGGATTTTTTTTTTTTTTTTTTTTTTTTTTTTTTTCATGTCATGATACTGTACATATTTACGTGTTTAAACGTTGTTAAATGTTTTAGCTTATGTAACCTAACTTCATAAACAAAAATTATTAAAGAAATTTGGTTGTTTCTAAAATATTTTAATTACCGTCAATAAATGAAAATTTTAGAAGTAATTTACTATTCATGGCAGCTATATATTATATATGTTAAATTTCTTTACTATAAAAAAAATAATGTTGAATTGTTTGTTGTACTACCATTTTAGCCTTGCTCTTATTGCAACGTATCATTTTATGATTTCACTAAATCAGCAAATTTTGTGTGCTCCTATTTTTGAAATAAAATTCTTTTGAACAACATTGTATTTTGTAGTTTTTATTTTTTTACTTATTTTATGTATTTCAAAACTTATTTGTCTTAAAATATATAATTGAAGAAAATTAGTTACGTTATTGAACTAAATAGTTATAATTTCCTTTCTTACTACATAAAACCACAGTTTTAATTATGTGTAATTTCTAAATTTAAATATCCTGGATTTTCATTTGTATCCTTTTTCAGAAACTTACAATCCCATTTTCAGCTCACTAAGCTTTGAATTTCAGAAACTATTTCTTTAATGGATTTTTATATTATAATAGGTAGTAACAGCTAAAATTTTATAATTTTAGGTGTAGGCATAACGGTTTCGGCTCCGCATTGATGATTCAGTTAGGAAGCACACTGTTATATACATACTAAGGCTGTCATATGCACTCCATTTAACCAATTATGTCTCTCCAAATCGATAAATATTGAATTTGATTATGTAAAAGATTCTATTCATATTTAGCCTTAACCCTTGAGGACGAGCGACACGTATACGTGCCACAAAAAAGCCTAAGAATCCTTGTTTATTTCCACCAGTAAAATTTTACTGCAAAAGTAGCTTTATTTAATCGGAGCATTTTCTCGATTTCATAAGGCACAAATTTCTGTTTTTAAAAAAAGATGACAATACATTAAAAATTTCATAAAATACTCCCGTCACGAAGGGGTTAAGGGTGTATTCCAATCCAAACTGCTTATTGTCTGATTTATTCTTAAATTCATTTTTGCTCTCAAACGTTTCAAACTGGCAATTCTCTTTCTTAGAAAGTACACAATGCGCCGTCCTTGTCCTTTTTTTTTTTTTTTTTTTTTTTTTTTTACAATTGCAAAAAAACTGTTGTCAAAGTTGGCGTTTTGAACTGAATTTCCTGAAGAGGGAGATCTGCGAACGAAAAAAATGGTCATACTGAGAAAATAATTGTTTATAAATCAAATTCTAACGAATTGAGCGAAAAAAAAAAAGAAATCACGCGGCTTCTTATACATCTCTTTAAAAATCACCTCAGCAAGTTTCACGTATCTACCTTTAACCCTTTCCGGCACGGGCAAAATCTGTTAGTAAAATAAGAAAATGTTGACTGACACCGGAATTGACAAACGATTTTTTTTAGATATTTTGAATTCCTTAATTTAAACCTTTGTTGCAAAAGCAAAATTTTACTAAAATGTTATTGGTGCCGTTTGCAAGTTTGGAATTAAAATTAGGTATCCCAGACCGGGCACAGTGTGCCGGGAAGGGTTAAAAATCTATCGGATATTTTCGAGCTGTTGAATGTGGAAAAATATTTTTTTCAAATACACCCTTAATTCATAAATAGATGGACTTCTAGGAATTTTCTCGAAATGGGCAGACTCCGAAATTCCCAATTCCTGAGGAATCGTACTGAAATGGACCAACTTGGAAAACGGCCGGTTACGAAGGCCGATATATAAGTTAAAGATTACGTTAGGGTGAATTTTGAAGAGGAAACAAATCATAGACCCCGATATCAAATATTAGATCAATAAAGAAATTTCCTACGCAAAAATAATAAAATAAATAGAGGGTCATTTGACGACAGATTTTGGAGGGGAAAGCAATGATTACATTGAAAATCTAATAGACCGCCGCAACAGTCTGATGACCAAAACCAAAGCTACAGTAAAATTTCATGGATAAACTATAGTGATAAATGAAAGGTCAACCAAATGCAAAATTTCAAGAGGAATTATGCTTAATACAATAAATCATAAAGTCAGGGAATACTTATATTATGGGGATTAGAAATAACTATGCTAATTAATAGCGCACACAGATGAATAAAATGAACTCTTAAAAACAAAATGAACTGTCCAAAATATTTAAAAATTAAAGCAAACGATAAGAAATGATATGAAAAAAAATGAATACGTAAGAAAATAAGTTAGTTATAAATAATAAATATTAGGGATTGCATGTCGCTCCGAGATCTGTTATCCCTGTTTCCGGATTCGTTCCCTTTTTTCGTAAAATAGTTTCGGACGCGTTTTTTTTCCCTTGGAACCTTTTTTTAAAAAATCCATCCTATTTTACCGGATTCCTTCCTTTTTATCTCGAAGTCGTTCCTTTTTTTCGCGGATTCGTTCAATTTTTATCGGATTCGTTCCTTTTTTCTTGAAATCGTCCTTTTTTTCTCGAATTCGTTCCTTTTTCTCAAAATCGTTCCTTTGTCGGAATCGTTCCTTTTTTTTGAAATCGTCCTTTTTTTTCGAATTCGTTCATTTTTCTCAAAACCGTTCCTTTGTCGGAATCGTTCCTTTTTTACGGATTCGTTCCTTTTTTTCTTGAAATCGTTCCTTTTTCTCAAAATCGTTCCTTTGTCGGAATCGTTCCTTTGTCGGAATCGTTCCTTTTTTCGGAACGATTCCAAAAGGAACGATTCAAAAGAACTCGTTCCTTTTTTTGGAACGATTCTAATAGGAACGAGTCCAAAGAACTCGTTCCTTTTGGTGAACGGTTCCGGCTGGAACGGTTCCTTAAAAGGAACGATATTGCCCATCTCTAATATATATATATATATATATATATTTAATTTCTACACATCTGTTACTAATTATATTTAAATTATTTTTATTGAAGTTATATTCTAATATATCCAAAAATGTTTATTTTTATCAATAAATATACATATGTATGTATTAGGAAAAGAAATGGAAAAGATATTTTTTTTTTAAAAACCTGGCTTAAACCAAAAAAAAAAATTGTTTTTTTTTTTTTCTCGAAAAAACCAGTTTTTTTTCCCAATCCTGATATAAATATATATTTTTCCTCATATTAAAATGAACTGATATGTTAAATAATAAATGCTACATACACCATTTTATTTATTCATTGGGAGTGTTTAATTTACTTATATCTGTCCGAAAGATTGAGTATACATGAGTACACCTTTCTAAAAAAAGCACTACATTAACTTTTCCTCTAATTTTACAAGATTATAAACGTATAATTTAGTTAAAAGAGGAATTTTTCATTTTCCTCTAAGAAATAAAAGTTAGGTATTTAGAAATTCACAAAAATCATAGAATTTTAAGAAACCTGCTCCTATGTATGTCCTATAATATTACAGTTACAATCATACTTTTGGATATTTTTCAACAACAACAACAAAAAAACCCAGCAATACAAATCGTGAAAATTATCATCGTGGAGATACCTTATTCTAAGAATTGCAAATTTCTTTTTGAAAAATGTACCTAAATATGTAAAAAATGCATGCAATAATGGTAATTTTGTAGGGGAAAAAAAGTTACCCACATACGCGTGGCGTTTTTTGTTTCAAATTCAAAGACTTTGTTTTAAAAATCTTTATATATTACCAAAACTTTTTTTTTTTAATTGGTTGAGTTTATTTTCTTTAACCCTTTATCTACCGAATTATGAATTCATGAAAATTTTATATTCTAAAGCATTTTACGTAAATTGTTTGAATTAAATTAAAAGATTTACATAATATTTTAATAAATTTTTGAAGAGTTTTAGAAATATTGAAGGATTTAGAAGGATTAATTAAATTTGAATTTACAGGGATTTTGTGCAATATTAATGATCCCCTCAAATCTTTTATTCTATATATATATATATATATATATATTTAGTATTTTGTAGAATTATAAAATTTACAAATCTGATATTCTTACAATATAAATATAGAAATATTTCCGAATTGAAAATTCCCCACCCCCCTCTCTCAGCACCAAGAATGCTGAAAAGATACAAAGGCAAAAGAAATCATTCTTTTAAAATTATTTTTGGTTTGTGTAACCAATAATGCTTTTGGAACAAAATGAAGTAATGTATCTGTAACTCATTCTAAACAGTATTATAACTAATTGACGTATTAAAAGAATTTTATAATTAGTAATTTTAATGGTATTTATAAGTACCGTCGGTAGATAAAGGGTTAAGTGCGAAACTAAGAATTTGGATATTTGAAGTACTTTATATCTCCTGTGTCTTGAAAGAATTCTTAACTGTTAAGAAGTGTGGTTTTACTGTTAGCTTTGCTTTCTTTTTCCTTTTCTTTCTTTTTCCTTTTCTTTCTTTCTTTCTTTTTTCTTTTTTTTTTTCACATCGCATGATTATGTTGTTGCTGTTTGTTTGTTTTCTTTTTTTTCTTTCTTTCTTCCGCATTTAAATCTGATGTACACTAGATTTTACTGTTATTTTATAAAGCTTTTGCTCAAAAAAGAACAAATAAAATGAAATATAATATAATCCGTGTATAAGAATCGTAGATTTGAATGCTGGACATTCCAAGAATTTTCTCTTTTTTCGCTCAGATTACAACTTTTGGAATGGGTTGAGATTGGACATACTCCAGCTTGGCCCCGCTGCAAAATTTTCAGTTATGTGACCGAGTTCTGAATAGATCGTGATATTTGGACTGAGACAATATCCCTATTTATTAGTCTGTTTATTAAAATACATAAAATTGATTGATTAAAATACATAAAATATGTTTTTTAAATATTGAATTTTCTGTTGTTGTTGTTTGTTTGATTTAAGAGTTGTTGTTTGTTTGTTTATATGTGTTTATTTTTTTTTTATTTTAGGTGAGTAATTGTGTTTTGCAGAGTTTTCAGTGTTCTCAAAAATTATCATGTAAGTCAATATTATTAGTCTTATTTTAAAAATTATTTAAGCAACATTTGTAATATTATTTTCAATTTATACAAATATATTGAAGAAGAAATTCACGAAGTTAAATCATTGTAATTGTTTATACACAAGTCTAACAAAAATATGAAATTGTATAATCTTTGATGTTAAACTATCTAAATGCGTTAATAAATAGAAAATACAATAAATTAAAGGAAAAATAATCACTAAACAGGACAAAAGAGTTTAATAATAATATTTGTTTTGCTTGATCATTGCAAGGTTTTGATGTTTAATGAAAATTCTTATTTTCGCATGATTTGAACCAAATATTTAATTAATCGACTCCTCAGAGCAACAGTAGGACATCTAATAATAGTTAAAACTGAATTGTCTGATTTATTGTATGAGAAACCGTGTTTGCATCTATAGTGGAACAACTTCTGAAACACAAAATTATGCTTAATATTATATCTCAGATGTATTTCATAAAAATTCTCAACTGTTTCACTAAATGCAGACATCACAGTTTTTCATAGCAGTAAGTTATTTTCGATTATTACTTGATATCCTTCTGCTGCCCTGAGGCGACAGTGTTATTGTTTAAAGACACGTATGTCGTTTTGAGTGCCCCACTGAGTGCAAAAACTGTGTCGAAACCCAAAGTAATAATATTTGTTTTGCTTGCATATTTAGTGCTACATGTTTTTATAAACCTCGTAATTCAAGGTTTTGACTTTTCATGAATATTCTTTGATTTAGAAAATTTGAATCAAAAATTTAATTATATTAGTGTTTAAAAGCGTGGATGGCATATTGAGTGCGTCATTTGGTGGAGAAACACTGCCGAATTCAAAAATAATTACGTGGTTACTATCCGTTCTTTATTTACCCTTCACCGAAATACCTAGCAATGTTGAAACAATGTTTTAAGTTAAATTTTGCAAATTTTCTGTTCTCTTTCGGTATTTTTATTGGTAAATTACTACAGGCTTACGAAATACGCAACCGGTCTATTTTGCATAATTTGTTTTATTTGGTTCAAATTCTTTCTTAATAAAATTACTTTTAAAATAAGCTATCTATTATTTTTTTTTATTATATATGTATATATATATTAAATAATGAGGTTTCTTTATACTATTCTCAAGGTGTTGGAAAATGTTTCATATTCCATACGTGAAGCATAATTTTTCTTTCTTGTTAATATTGTTTTCTCTCCTCACTCTACAGCTTTAGATAGACAAAATCTATTTATTCTTTGTCATCATTTACGACCTCTCGTAATATGTGATCCGACACTGATTTTGATGTCGGTAGGCTTTTTTGATAAGCTTCAAATATCCCTGCTTTCTCTATCTCGCCGAATACTGAATCTCCTTGGAGATATGTCTCCCCGAAATTCTCCCACAATTGTAGCTGGCATGTCTTTTATTGCCCAAACCTTTTGAAGAGTTTTGTTCCTCTTTGAAATTGAATGAAATGACTTCCATTTTTGAATTACATTTATCGAATTTTTCGTTTAGCTTTCTAGAAATACTACATTTTAAAGTACTATTTTATTATGTCATTGAACTATATTGAAGTATTTCTGTATGCTAAAAAGTATTACTTTTATGATAAATGTAAGTTATCTTTGCCAGCTAAGATAAATATTTATATATGATGTTACTCTAACTTTTCTGTAGACTGATGTTTGATTTGTGCTGTTTTAGTGTGTTTTTTTTTCCTCTTTTAATAAATTGAAAAAATAGAATTTGAAAAATCGACAACAAACAATTAAAATTTTTGGTTTTCTGAACAAATTCTTACAATGAAAGGTTAAAAACATATCTGTTTTCATAATAAATATGACAAACTCTCTGATAAATCAAGATCAATAATCGTTACTCGACATCTCTTTCGAATTGGCTCATCCTTGATAACATAAAAATCAGAGAAAATAGCATTTGTTTATTTGCTATAGTAATGACGTTCTTATCAAGGCTTTTTAGCATCATTAAACAACTTATATTTACGGATTATATCTTTATTAGAAACAAAATAAAAGATACAGGCTCACAATCTTTTTCAAATATAAGGCATGCCTCATATTTAAATAAATTCGCATAGGTACTTTGCATTAATATTTTAACAACAGTATTTTGCAACTTTATGAGCATACTTTATACGCTCTAGCATACTTTAAATTCATATTTGTATTTATTTTATCTAAAAAATTTAAAATTTAAAGTTTATGTAGACTTTCTTTCTTTTTTTCTTTCTTTTTTTGTGGTCAACATAAACAAATAAAAAACAAAAGATAAAAAGAATTAAATTCAGACTGAAATTATGGATGACACTCGGTATAATCTGTGAAAATTTCAAAGTAATGCTAAATATTTCCCAAAATATCTTAACAATTTAACAAAAAAACACTTTTAAAAATAAATCACTTTGAATTATTTTTTTAATCATTGTTTGTAAGAATACTTAAAATATTGTCAGTCATAAGTACCTAGTTATATAAATGTTGAAAGTTTTTCTAATAGCCAGAAAAAATATCGTTCTTCATGCATATTATGTATGTCTTTTTTTGAAAAAATCAAACTTTATTGAAAATTTATATATTAGTTGCAACACAGACAATCACCTCACCGAGCTCACGGCTCAACTCCTAGAATTAATTAAGCTCGATTCTCATATTAAAACGCACTCAACCTGCCAAGTCATATCTAGGGCTACTAGATTTACGAGCTGAAGCATCCGCCATTGATATGCCTTTGGGTTTGCCATATGTACCCAGCGCCCATTCGCTTCTATGTAAACAGAGAGCAACGGTGCTGCATTTTGACAGTTATTTTCTACTAAATACACGTTATAATTAAATACGAAATTTATGGTAAGATGTTGCTCTGCTATGAATTGTTCAAACCATTTTAGAAAAGGACACAAGGCGTTCCAATTTCTGGAAGAAAACACAAAACAAACAAAGTAAATAACCAACTGTCGTCGAAATGATTGGCGCGGTTTTTGAAAGCGCCAAATTTAAAAGTCGGTCAAAACTTGTAAAAATAAATGATGATTACGATTCTTTTAGATTTAATTTTTTATATCTGTATTTATATAATTCTCGTATGATAGCGGTTCCCAATCAAGGGTATGCATGCTCTTGGGGATACGTTACGGGTTTTCTGAGGGCATGTCTTAAATAAGTAATGTTTTAAATCACAAAAATGTTAGAAATGATAATGTAATTTTTATCGATTTATTATATGATTGAGAAAAGATAATAACAAATAAGAAAAATTGCACAATTATTATTATTATTATAATTTATTTATTATTATTATATAGTATTAGATATTTTTATTAATTTTTTTATTATATTAGTGTATTATATTTTATAATGTATTATATTATATTATAATTATATAATTTTTTGTAGATATAAATATAATATATAACGTAATAACATATTAATACATAACTTTATAATTAAAAAAAATAATAATATATAAATTGTTATATATAATTAAAATTATAAATAATTTTAAAATATAAATATATAAATAATGTAAATATAATTACATTATATTATAAATATTATCCCAACATATATACATATTATGTTATTTTGTATAATTAAATTGCATTATACAATATAATAAATAATAGATTATTTATATATACATATATAATAAAATAATATAAAACTATATAAATTAATAAATTATTCATATTTAATTTAATAATTGTAATTTAACAGTAACAATAGTAATAATAATAGTTTAATAAATGACAAATTTATAATTTAATAATTAATAAAATATATTAACTATAATTATAATAAATGCATTATGTAAACAATATATTTAAATAATATATAAAGTATTATGTATAATTATTATGCATTACATTAATGTGTTAATTATTACATTATTTATTTATTTATTTGTTTATTATTTAATTATATATTTATCTTTTTGATTTACTATGAGTTGATAGAATATCATTTTTTAAATATATATTTGTTAATGAGTAGATTTTTTAATATTTGATTTTAATTAGTTATACATTTAATTTTTTATTGATTTACTATGAGTTAATAAAATATTATAATTTTTTAAATTAATTCTTGCCAGTGAAATTAATTTTTTAATATGTAATTTTATTTATTTATACAATTATGTTTATTAATTTACTATCAATTATTACTATCAAATATAATTTTTTTATGAATTCTTGTTAGTGAAACTAATTTTAACTTAATTTAATTTATTTATGCAATTATTTTTATTAATTTGCTAATCAATTAATTTTAAAATCAATTCTTGTAATTGAAACTAATTTTTAATATTTAATTTTATTGTTTTTTACAATTATTTTTATTAATTTACTATCAGTTAATAAAATATATAATATTTTTTTATTTTTTTTATAATTTATTAGAACAGAAAAAATACATTCTTCATTACTACTTTATTTTTAGCACATATTTATTAAGTTTAATATATATCAGTTCCTTGTCACTTTTTTGCTGCGTCACATTTTTTCAGCATTTGTTTTTTCTGTTACTTTCTTCCAGTCACTTTTTTTCCGTTTATCACATAGATGATGCATTACAAAATGATGCATTACTTGTAGTTCAAGTAATATAATTTAACAAATAATAAACAAATTTCTTGAGATCGCCAATAAGGCGCTAAAGTCGCCTCTGTGGTCGCCAAGAAGCAGGGATGTACCCACAGTGTACCTAAATATGGCGGTGTTGCTCCGGCCCATAATTCTAGAGGCTCTAGTCATATCTTAATGGGAAAACTCCTTAAAACCAGATTTTAGCGGTTGACTAGCAGAACTACCATTTTTTTACTGCTCCCAGTCTTCCAAATTTTTATTCCTTTAAGTGCAGGAAAACACAGTGGTAAATTTACAAATCAGCAGCTAAAATCGGGTTTTCTGATGTTTTCCACCAGACAGCAGCAAACTGATTACATTTTACTATGCGAATCGAGTTTTATCTATCTGTATTGTCTGGAATTTCAGACGTGAACTCCATGAGTATATTATCTGTACTGCTACCTTCCGGTCTATCGAAAAATCAAAAAACTACTTTTTATACAACATAAAATTTTCTTATATACATTAAAGCCACATTCTTCTTTGATGTATTTGTACATTTTTCTCACAACTTATTTTCATACCAAAGCTTGTTTTTAATTTATTATAATTTTTAATATTATTGTATAAATTTTGAATTGAAATTAAAAATTAAGAATTACCCAATAACATTTTATTAATGACGATATTGCTATTGTTAAATGCATATAACATAGAACATATTGTCAAATATTATACCTATGTTATTTCTCTTTGAACTTCTCGCTTTCTTTCATTAATTTTTAATTATAAAAGCAAATGGTTTTTAAAAAATATATTTGCTTATTTTTTTTTCTTTCTTGCACTTTTTTTTTCTTTTACACGTTATATACATGATTAGTGCAAAACTTAATTTTCATCCTAATAAAATTTGTATAAATATCTAGTTAAAAACAATTTATGCGGTATATTTAACTGTATTATAAAAAGTTGTTTTGGTTAAGAAAATTCCACTGGTGCTCTTTTTCCGCATTGTGATTCTTTTTCATGTTAGACAATTAAATTACAAAAACTTTATCTACTCTCCACCCCGAAATATCTCACCTCCCTCTCCCGCTTTTCCGCAATTAGAGTAAGCTATTCGACGTTACTGCATTTTTAAGGCTATTTCGTAATAGGAGAATTCCGTTCAGGTATGGCCTTACAAATGAGTTTCTGAAGTAGTTGTAACACAAATTGATGTTGAAGAATGTTCACTTTATTTCTCTCCTTCTTGCTTGATGGGGTAATTCGAGATTTTAAATATTTGAATTTTTTAATGTTTTAGAAGGACAACTTTTTGTAATTTTATGCATACTGAATGAATATAGATGGTTCTGAGAGAAGAATTTCTTTTAGGAAATAATCCTAAAATATTTTCTTGGTTTATTTCTATGATAGAAGTACCATTCGTTTTTTTTTTTTTTTTTTTTTTTTTTTTTTTTTAATCTAATAGTTTTAGTATAGTTTATACGTATTTATTTTCTCATTTAATGTTAAATTTATTCATTAAAGTATAGTTATTTGAAAACTGGATTAAAACTGTAAAAAAGGCAATTTCATTTTTTTTTTTAAATTCTGTCATCAAATTAGATTACTTTTTCCATAATCAAGTAGTGTCATTTGGCATTTTACCGCTTGAGTTATTACCATGCAGTGTATGATCAATTGAGCTTGTCTAGATGAATAAATATAAATATGTCTTCTAAACGTTTATACTAATGATTTTGAAAACGCCCTGTAAAGATTAGAAGGATAAATGTACTATTTTTTTTACTTCTGCAGTAAGTACATGTACATTTGCTTTAATGGTTCCTTACTCTCTTTTGTTTATTTTGCATCATAAAGTGTAGCCCTTTGAAAGTTGTCACACAGCCTTTAAAATATTGTAATTTAAATGTTTATCTTTATTTTCTCTCATTTTCTTTCTATATAGAAATGCCAGTTAATTTTCACGATGCTTTATTTAAGTTCTGGATAAAACACTAATATTGGTTATGCTTGTTTTTATTAAAAAAATGTTATTTCAATTAAAAAGATTCCACTGTTGTTTTTGTAATTCCTTTTCACGTTAGACAATTACGAAAATTTTTATGTATACTCTACCCCGAAATATCCCACCTCCTTCTCCCGCTTTTCCTCAATTAGAGTGAGTTATTCGACGTTGCTGCACTTTTTAAAGCTATTCCGTAATAGGAGAATTCCTTTGAGGTATCGACTTATAAATGAGTTTCTAAAGCAGATGTAGCACAAATTGATGTTGAAGAATACTTACTCTATTTCTCCCCTCGTTTCATGGGTTAATGCAAGATTTTAAAAGTTTGAATTTTTTTTTTAATGATTGAGAAGGACAATTTTTTGTATTTTAATGCATACTGAATGAATATAGATGAGAGAAGAATTTCTTTTAGGAAATAATCCTGAAATATTTTCTACTTTATTTCCATAATAATAAAGGTACCATTTTTTTTTTTTTAAATCTACATAGAAACTTATATGTATTTATTTTCTCCTTTAATGTTAAATTTATTCATTAATAACTAATTGAAAACTGGATTAAAACTGTAAAGAAGACAATTTCAATTTTTCTTATTCTGTAATCAAATTAGATTACTTTTTCCATAATCAGGTAATGTCATCAAGCATTTTACTGTTTTAATCATTACATACATTGTATGATGATTTGAGTTTGTCTAGATGATTATTGATTACCTAGATATAAAAATGTCTTCTAACCGTTTTTACTAATGATTTTGAAACTATTTTTCTGACTTCTGCTTCAGTAAGTACATGTGCTATTGGCTTTTTGTTTCCTTACTCTCTTTTGTTTATTTTTCTTTTTAAAATGTAGCCCTTTGAAAGTTGTCATACAGCCTTTAAAATTATGTAATTTAAATGCTTATCTTTATTTTCCCCTTTCATTTTTCTATGCAGAACTGCCAGTTAATTTTCACTGGTGTTTGATTTAAGTTCTGGATAAAGTATTAATATCGGTTACGCTTGTATTTATTTAAAAAGTTATTTCAATTAAAAAGTTTCTATGGTGTTCTTGTAATTCCACTTCACGTCAGGCATATAAATTACAAAACTTTATCCACGCTCCTCCCCAAGGTATCTCATCGCCATCTCCCGTTTTTCCACAATTAGAATGAGCTATGTCGACAGTTCTACGTTTTTTAAATTCTATTTCGTAAGAGGAGCAATCCTTTGAGAAAGCATTTTATAAATGAGTTTCCAACTCAAATG
Source organism: Maratus speculifer (assembly GCA_964019185.1). Taxonomy (NCBI): domain Eukaryota; kingdom Metazoa; phylum Arthropoda; class Arachnida; order Araneae; family Salticidae; genus Maratus; species Maratus speculifer. The sequence goes on along the minus strand of OZ025294.1, from coordinate 157,735,577 downwards.
TAACGTAAATTGAAGTTAAAAAGATTGTTCATTTTTGTTTTATTTCCGCAACTAATGTTAATTCAAGATTTTAAAAATTTGGTTTTTTCAGTTATTTTTAAAAGAATAATGTTCTGTGATTTACTTCGCCCTGAATGAAGGATTTTACTTCACATTAAATAATTGGACATTTCTTTTCGTATTCTAGAATGCTCTTAAAAGTTAGAGAAAATGGAAGTTTTTCTCTGTTTAAAACTACCTACAAGCTAGTGAAACTGCTGTAATGTTTCGTTTTATCTTAATTATTTATTCATTAAAATATTATACATTTAAAAAAAATTATTTTATACTGCAGATTAAAAAATTAATAACTTTTAAAAATATCGCACTCTCTAATGTTGCGCTGCAGATGGACAAAAAATTCGAAATATATGCGTGTCAACACTATTTATGCACATAAAATGTGTATGCATTATATCATTTATATGCAAACAAATGCAATCTAAATATTTTATATGCATTTTATATACATATACATTTTTCATGACATAAAACAAACAGCTGTACAAAGCCTAAAACGTTTTCATGGCAGTGATAACCCAAACCCGGTGAAAATTATAATTGAATAATTATCTATAATACATTATTATACAAAAGGCGATCAGGTTACCCTTTAGGGAATTTTTATTATTTCAATTTGTGTTTTTATGGAATTTGTGTGTAATATTCTTTAAAATTATGAATCTATCATGCTTTTTTAAAAAATACGTACATTACAGGTCATAAATATATTCTTTAATATGTACTTCATCTAATTTCCGTATTATTTTGTATCGCTGACTTATGATAAGTCTGGACTGACAATGAAACACGATGTATTTCAGAAGCCTAAACACAATGTAAAGTAAAAAAGCATAACTGCACTGCTTAGATTTCCATTTAGAAACTCGTTTTGCTTTCTCCTTTTTTCATATTCACTGAAAATTTCGAATTTTGAGTAAAATAATGAATGCTTGATATTTTATCGAATCCATCTGACCCCACAGGCAGAAAAATGTTTATCGTTTAGAAAAAATAGATTAATATTAATAAAAAAACGATAATCCCCTTTATATATATATATATATATATATATATATATATACACTATATTGCCATTGATTATGGGACACTTGCGATTTTAGACATTTTACTAAATATCTAGAAAAATACATGAGGAATCATCTCGAAACTCTTAGTGTATAAATATAATAGTATACGTCATACATCTCCGTGAAGATTTTTTACCGAAACTCCATAGGGGACCGTCAACAAATTAAAAAAGAATGAATATCTTTTGAATAACCCTGTCAAAACTAATGTAGCAAAAGCGCTCAAACTCTAGATTATGATTGAATGCCTTATTGTAATACTCTGTGTACATTTTTATGCAAATAGCATGCATACTCGCAGAGTAATTAAGGTTTTTATAAAAATGGTCCCAAATTTTTCCAAGTTTTTTCCTTATAATTTTCAGAGTTCTTAATATAAAATAATATTTTTTTCCGAAAATATAAAAAACAACATTGCACACAGTACCTTGTAATCAGAATTAAAAAATAATGAAAATTGTATAAAAAATAAGTTGGTTTACTAAATAATTTTTTACTGCGCATGCGTCAACGATATCAAAATTTCATTTGCATATTATGTTAGCTAAATGTATAGAGCAACTTTTGTGAAAGTCACAAAATCATAAATTGAAAATTCTGAAAATAATCGTCAATTGAATAAGTTGAAAATCCGTTATTCTCAAAATGAAGCAAAAACAAGAGGGGTTGTATTCATATATTCATTGATTAGTGTCAATATAGAATACACAATACGGGATGTTACGACTACTTTTGGATAAAATCCCTCATTTTTTTGCTTCATTTTGGAAACAACGGATTTTGTCCTTTTTCTATAGACGATTACTTTCAGAATTTTCAAGCTATAATTTTGAGACTTTTACAAAAGTTGCTCTATACATTTAGCTAACATAATATGCAAATGAAATTTTGATATCTTTGACGCATGCGCAGTAAAAAAATTTTTAGTAAACCAACTCATTTTTCATATAATTTTTATTATTTTTTAATTCTGATTACAAGGTACTGTGTGCAATGTTGTTTGTCATATTTTCTGAAAAAAATATTATTTTATATTAAGAACTCTGAAAATTATAAGGGAAAAACTTAGAAAAATTTGGGGCCATTTTTATAAAACCCTTAATTACTCTGCGAGTATGCATGCTATTTGCATAAAAATGAACACAGTGTATTACAATAAGGCATTCAATCATAATCTAGAGTTTGAGCGCTTTTGCTACATTAGTTTTGACAGGGTTATTCAAAAGATATTAATTTTTTTTAATTTGTTGACGGTCCCCTATGGAGTTTCGGTAAAAAATCTTCACGGAGATGTATGACGTATACTATTATATTTATACACTAAGAGTTTCGAGATGATTCCTCATGTATTTTTCTAGATATTTAGTAAAATGTCTAAAATCGCAAGTGTCCCATAATCAATGGCAATATAGTGTATATATATATATACACTGGTGTCCAAAATTTAAGCATAATTGGTAATTAAGTAATTATTTTTAAGTAATGAAAGAAATATGAATCGGAATGTGCTGAAACTCCAGGTGTGTAAACAAAATAGTACGCGTCACATATTTTCGCGAAGAGTTTTCCCCGAAATCGAACAGGGGACCGTCAACAAATTGAAAAAGAACGAAGATCTTTTGGATAACCCTGTCAAAACTAATGTAGCAAAGGCGTTCAAAGTGCACATTATAATTAATTGGCTTATTGTAATGTACTGTGTTAATTTTTACAAGGATAGCATGTATACTCGTAGAGAAATTAAGGTTTTTATAAAAACAGTTCTAAGTTTTATGCTTATAATTTGCAGAGTTCTTAATATAAAATAGTGTTCTTTTTTGAAAAAATGACAAACATCATTGTACACAATACGCTGTCATCAGAATTAAAAAAATAATAAAAATTGTATGACAAATGAGCAGGTTTACTAAATAATTTTTTACTGCGCATGCGTGAACGCTATTAAAATTTCATTTGCATATTATGTTAGTAAAATGTATAGAGCAACTTTTGTGAAAGTCTCAAAAACATAGCTTAAAAATTCTGAAAATTATCGTTGATAGAATGGGATCAAAATCCTTTATTCCCGAAATGAAGCAAAAAGATGAGGGGCTGTATCCATATTCCATTGTTTAGTGCCTACACAATATTGCACGTACAACTATATTTAGGTAAAACCCCTGATTTTTTTGCTTCCTTTAGGAATAACGGATTTTGAGTTGATTCTATAGGCTCCCATTTTCAGAATTTTCAAGCTATGTTTTTGAAACTTTTACAGAAGTTGCTCTATACATTTAACTAACACAATATGCAAATGACATTTTGATATCGTTGACGCATGCGCAATGAAAAATTATTTACTAAACATACTCATTTTTCATACAATTTTTATTATTTTTAAATTTTGATGACAGGGTTTTGTGTACAATGATGTTTGTCATATTTTCAGAAAAGAACATTATTTTATAATAAGAATTCTGCAAATTATAAGCAAAAAACTTGGAAAAATTTAGGACTGTTTTTATAAAAACCTTAATTTCTCTACGAGTATACATGCTATCCTTGTAAAAATTAACACAGTACATTACAAGAAGCCAATTAATCATAATGTGCAGTTTGAACGCTTTTGCTACATTGGTTTTGACAGGGTTATCCAAAAGATCTTCGTTCTTTTTCAATTTGTTGACGGTCCCCTGTTCGATTTCGGGGAAAACTCTTCACGAAAATATGTGACGCCTACTATTTTGTTTACACACCTGGAGTTTCAGCACATTCCGATTCATATTTCTTTCATTACTTAAAAATAATTACTTAATTACCAATTATGCTTAAATTTTGGACACCAGTGTATATATATATATATATACATATATATATACAGAGTGTTTCTAAATTCATGGTCCAAACTTTAAGGGGTGATAGTACACATCAAGACAAACAATATTTAAATAGGAAACCAAGGGTCCCAAAGTCTTCCGAAGGAGATAGGCGCCATTAAAGTTTAGGGTCCAAAAATTCAAAAGATTATGAAAAACAGAAAAATTGGTCGATTCGTTTGCGGTTTTCACTAAAATTATTCCTTATGTCAGTATTGTCTTGAAAATAAATTATAAAGATAATGGTCGATTGATTTGCGGTTTTCACTAAAACTACTCTTTATGTCGGTATTTTATTGAAAATGAATTATAAAGATAAATTTCAAAAAATGCCGATAGAGGGCGCTTTAGACTTTGGAGTAACGTACAACTACATTTTACCATTATTTTTCGCATCTCATAAAATTTTTTTAGAAGCTTAGACATAAACTTAAATTTCTAGATGAAAATCTGAATCGTTGGGAGTGGTTGAGTAGCGCAAACTGAACTGTGTTCAATGGGGGTGGGGAGGTTCAAATTTCAAATGATTATAAAAAACGGAAAAATTGTTCGATTCGTTTGCCGTTTTAGCTAAAACTATTCTTTATGTCAATATTTCCTTGAAAATAAATTTTAAAGATTAATTTTAAAAAATACCGTTAGAGGGCGCCTTAAACTTTGGAGTAACCAACAACTATTTTTAACCGTTATTTTTTGTATCTAATTAAATGCTTGTAAAAGTTCAAACTTAAATTTTCAGCTCAAAATCTGCATCGTTTTGAGTAATTAAGTGCGGAAGTTTGAAATGTGTTCGAGGGGTGGGGAGGGTAACATTTTAACTCCTGAACACTGTTCAGTTTCCGCTTCTTAACCCCTCCATCGATTTAGAATTTGAGCTCAAAATTTAAATCTAAGCATTTGCAAGCATTTAATTAGATACAAAAAATAACGCTTAAAAATAGTTGTTGGTTGCTCTAAAATTTAAGGCGCCCTCTATCGGTATTTTTTGAAATTAATCTTTAAAATTTATTTTCAAGGAAATATTGACATAAAGAATAGTTTTAGCGAAAACGGCAGACGAATCGACCAATTTTTCCGTTTTTTAAAATAATTTGAAATTTGAACCTCCGCACCCCCATTGAACACAGTTCAGTTTGCTCTACTTAACCACTCCCAACGATTCAGATTTTCATCTCAAAATTTAAGTTTATGTCTAAGCTTCTAAGAAAATTTTATGAGGTGCGAAAAATAACGGTAAAATATAGTTGTACGTTACTCCAAAGTCTAAAGCGCCCTCTATCGGCATTTTTTGAAATTTATCTTTATAATTCATTTTCAATAAAATACCGACATAAAGAATAGTTTTAGTGAAAACCGCAAATCAATCGACCAATTTTTCCGTTTTTTATAATCATTTGAATTTAAAACCCTCTGAACACAGTTAAGTTTGTGCTACTTAACTGCTTCCAACTATTCAGATTTTGAGCTCAAAATTTAAGTTTAAGTCTAAGCTTACGAAACCTTTAATGAGATGCAAAAAGTAACAGTAAAAAATAGTTGTTCGTTACTCTAAAGTCTAAAGCGCCCTCTATCGTCATTTTTTGAAATTTATCTTTATAATTTATTTTCAAGACAATGCTGACATAAAGAATAATTTTAGTGAAAACCGCAAACGAATCGACCAATTTTTCTGTTTTTCATAATCATTTGAATTTTTGGACCCTAAACTTTAATGGCGCCTATCTCCTTCGGAAGACTTTGGGACCCTTGGTTTCCTATTTAAATATTGTTTGTCTTGATGTGTACTATCACCCCTTAAAATTTGGACCATGAATTTAGAAACACCCTGTATATATATGTATGCATGTATATACACATATATATATATATTTAAAAAGTTTATTTATTTATTTATTTATTTATTTATTTATTGCACATTGTACGAGAAATGAAAATTTCAACTCACGTGATTTATGAGAAAATCATTTTGACAGATCCTCGGAAAGGGAAAAAGAAAGAAAGTAGATGAATTTCTTGAAAATAAAATAAGTTTTTATCAATAATTCCATGGTATCAAAAAGAAACCATAATTCAAATTCGCTGGACTTGCTCCCACCCTTCGTTTGGAAAAATTGATTTTCACGTTTTATTGTATATTTAGGGTTTTCCCTAAGTTATGAAAGCTGTATGAAGGAATTTTTTTTCTAATATTTTCTCTGTTTCTGTATGGATTTCTTATAAAGCTAATGTATAAATTGTTATTTTTAAATAGTGCCGCAAAGTGTAATCAAAATAATGGAAATGTAGTCACCCTTAGCAAACCTTCTCCGCATTTTCATGTGAACAATATAGTCCAAGAGCCGACCGCACAAAACCCTATGTCATCCATCAGCACAAGAAAAAATCCTTTATTTTATGTAAGAGTACTAATAGAGGAATTTAATGATCCATGTCTGCCGGAAGCGAAGTGGTGCATAAGCCAAAAATCGATACAACTAGTGGTTGACTCGTACATTTAGCATTGTGTTTGCCGTACAGTTAAAAGTATGAAAACATGGAAAACTGTGGGTACAGGAAAACACAAAGTTAAACCTACGAGTCAGCCATTTGTGGTATTCATTTTTGGTTTATGCACCACTTCGCTTCCGGCAGACATAGATCATTAGATTTCCCTATTACTACTCTTCTATAAAATAAAGTATTTTTTCTTGAGCTCGATGACATAGGGTTTTGTGCGGTCGGCTCTCGGAATAATAATAGTAGATGAATTTCATGAGCCACGAAAATCGCGGGAGCCGTTCGCGGAGAGTAAATAACTGAATGTATTTTTTTTAACACCTTATTTCTTAATTATTATTATTTTTTAATTTGCATAGTAAAAATCCTAATTTTGCTCTTGGCTTCGTTGTAGCCTTTACGTATTTATTTTAACTTCGAATTCTTACAAATATTATTACGGGAAAAGGAGAGGAGGAGGATGTTGTAATTATACAGCAAAATTATATTATCTGAAACGTCTTTCATGAGGAAAGGACATCAAAAAATGAAACGAAAACCGGATGTATGTAACATTTTTTTAGTGATATACACAAACTATATAAAATGAGCTCTTAGCATAATTCAACAAAAACCCTGAGCCTAATTTTCATCCAATTTTAGAAACAAACAACCACTTTTAGTAATTTGAACTAATCTCCAGGTATATCAGAAATTATCAACAATTTAACCTTCTTCATTATGATTGAACATTAAGTAAAAAGTTGGAACAGTTGTTTCAAAAACAAAATTTTTAATACTGTATTGATTGCAAACTTTGCAGATAAAAATCTGTTATTTTATCATTACAATCCATTTTATAATAATAATAATAAAGAAAAAAGTATAACACAGTGATACTAAAGGAAGTAGTATTATACATAAAGTATACTTCTTACATCACTAATGTAAGTTTTATAATAACAATAATAAAGAAAAAAGTATAGCACAGTAATACTAAAGGAAGTAGTATTATACAAAAAGTATACTTCTTGCATCACTAATGTAAGTTTTATAATAATAATAATAAAGAAAAAAGTATAACACAGTAATACTAAAGGAAGTAGTATTATGCAAAAAGTATACTTCTTGCATCACTAATGTAAGTTTTATAATAATAATAATAAACCAAAAAGTATAAAACAGTAATACTAAAGGAAGTAGTATTATACAAAAAATATACTTCTTGCATCCCTAATGTATGTTAATACAAGCTAATGAAATAAAATCTTTTTTCTTTTAATATGAATACAAATCTGCAGTTGTAAGAAAAAAATATTGTTGTTTACCTGACAACTCACAATTCATTTACACAATTGAATTTCCCGAAGAGATTTGTATTCACCTAGTCGTTATCAGCATGTTCTGCTTTTTAATAAACCCTGTAATACTCTAAAACATTCTTTTTTTTTTTTCAAAAATATTCTTGTTATCTGTGACCGCTTAAACTTTGGGAATTCACAAAACTGCATATATTTCAAGCGTTCCACCTTCTATAGAAGAGGTGTCCGCAAGATTAAAGGCGGGGTGGGCGGGGTCAAGGCATATGCCATCTAGTGGCAGGGGTGCATAACTAGAAGATTATTAAGTAGATTGCAGTTTCTTTTGTGTGAATGGCAACAAAACTTTTTTGTTTCTATAAAATGTTACTTTAAAATATTGCATAGAATAAGTTTTAGGTTTGAAATGTTATAAATAAATATAGAATAAATAAGTGTAGTACGACTAAATATTAACATAAAATATACTAAGGTGAAATATCATTTAACTATGCGATACAAATATCGCTGATTAAAATATGTTCGATTATAATTATGTTTTTTATGTAATGAAAGATGACGCATTAAATTTAGTAAGTAGATTATATAAATGCAGAATTTTGAAATAGTGTCACATTTTACTAAATTTTTGATGAGCTAAATTATACAAAATGGTATAAACGTAGTATTTCCTAGTTTATGATAATATAGTGTTTAGAAATGTATAGAATTCAATATTAGATAAAATATTCAACTTTAGCTCTATTTTTCATTTATCAATTACAGACGATAAAAATCCAATGTTTTCTTGGTCGTATCGACTTTTATTATTTAACTTGCAAACATTTCATTCTTTTAATTAAAAAACCTATTTCATTATACGTATATTCGGAATAACTTTAATTTTAAATGTATGTATTAAATGTTGTTTTGTTAAACAAAGAAATATTGTTACTTTATTTGTTTAAATATTTAACGTTCTAGACGATCATTTTCCTAAAATCGTAGATTAGAGTCTCTCTCTATCACTCTCTCGTTTTTCTTTTCTTTTCTTTTCTTTTCTTTTCTTTTCTTTTCTTTTTTTTCTTTCTTTTTTTTTTTTTTTTAAAGACAAAGATATTTTGAAAATTCATATTAAAAATTGAATTATAAATTTCAAACTATTCTTTCAAACATGACAGATTTATCAAGTATACGAGATTCAGAGCTGCCAATTTCTACGCCTATTTAAATCTTATAAACATGATTGAAACCACAAAAAAGTTTTAGTAAAATGTATACCAAATATATTCAATGTTATGCATTACAATAGATATTCTTAATAATTTACTAAAATTTCTGTTTCTAATATGTTTATTTAATTGTAAATAGGCGTAGTAGTTGGCAGCCATGGAGATTTATTGCGAAATATTTTTGTTATAGTTTGTTTCGATAAAATCATGTACATTTAAAAAAATAGTCACAATATCATTATAATTTTGGGAGAAAAAGTACTAATTAGTACTCATTAAGTACCATATAATGCTACGAAAAATATTGACTTTTACCCTAAAATAACAAGGCAACCTTTTTTAAATACACATATTTTTAATAAAAAAAATCAGTGTATTTAAAAAAAGTCGCATTGTCATTTTAATTTTAGGGTAAAGTCACTATTTTTCGTAGCATTATATGGTACTTATGAGTACTAGTTAGTACTTTTTATCCCAAAATTAAAATGATAGTGTAACTATTTTTTTAAATGTACATGATTTTATCGAAACAAACTGTAACAAAAATATTTTGCAATAAATCTCGTTTACTTGATTAATCTGTCATGATTGAGAGAAAATTCAGAAAATATGCGCAAGAGATGTGGAGATAATAAACATCTGCGCATATATGACGTCAAACCCGCGCATTCATTTGCACCCCTGCCACCAGATGGCATATGCCTTGATCCCGCCTTTAATCTTGCGGACACCTCTTCCATAAGAGTTGGAACGCTTGAAATATATGCAGTTTTGGGAATTCATGTCTTAATTGTTTTACTTAAAGCCTTTCTGTGTTTTTATAACAAAGTAATTAAGTAACTTTCCTCCTTCTAAAATAAGCATTTTGAAAATAATGTTATCTAATTATTGAATTTTTAAAGACTTTTTATACTTTGTTTCGTATCCAACTTATAGTTAATTTTTAAATACGGAAGACTTTTTAAAAATTATTTATTAATGAATAATGTTCACTTATCTTCACTCACTGTCTTAAATAATGAAAGGTATATATTTTTAATTAGTTTTTTAACTAATTTTTAACAGTGGAATTACGCTTGAAATTATTGAATATTTAATACGGGATCTATCACATTATTAACTAAGCGTAGTAGTAACTGAATGAAAAACGCCCAAGCCGGGAATCGAGCTCAGAACTTATGGAAGAACGCTTAGACAGTTATCATTGTGATAAATCATGTGTTAAATATTCAACAATGTATTAATTTTAAAATGAATTATTTTCCTAAATTCCATTCAGTCTCATTTCCTCTGTCGCAAATTTTGCGATAAATGTGATTTTTAGGAAATCGTGTTTTTACAAATAACAAGGAAATTTAAATTAATTTTTTTATTGTTGATATTCATAAATATTCTTCTAACATGCGTTTTACTACTATTATGAAATATCTTACATTTTTACAAGCGTAACTATTGTCCGTCCAAAAAAAAAAAAAAAAAAAAAAAAAAAAAAAAAAAAAAGAGTCACGCACCCATAAGTACGAAAATATTAAACGTACCTGCACAAAGTTTAAATAAAAATCTAAAGATAACTACTACAGAATAATAGATGGATCGGAGGATAGATATGAGACAATGCTTGTATTTGGATATTCCGAACACTGTAAAAAGAAAAAAATATATAAATTTACGGTACTTTACGTGAATTATCCAGTAAGTTTGCGGAATATGTCACTTTTTTTACATAAACGGACAACTTTCGTAATTTGTTGTGTTTTACGGACTAAAAACTTTAATGTGGTGACAAAGTCCGTTGATATAGGTATAAAGTCCGTTTTTTTACGGGCATTGTCTGGAATCTGCTGCAGTAAATCTGTGCTGCAGCTTTTTTTTTCAGTGAACCGTTATTTAAAAAAATATGTTTAAATTATTTTTAGCTCAAAAGCTTTATTACAGAGAATTACTAACAGTCGCTGCAATTCATAAATAGAACATGAACAAAAAATCTATTTGAAATTAAATTTGGAAAAAGTTACTGCTTTATTGTAACATTTCATTTCATGCCAAAATGACTAAGATTAATAAATACAACTTTTTGATTTTCATATTACTGTGATACTTTAATGCTTTTACTCTCTCTAATTTAATGTTCTATATTTAATATATTAACTTCATTTTTAAGAGCATGACGCTGCGTACTTACAGAAATAAATTTTACATAGCTAGATAAAGAGGAGGGGAGAGGGAGTATAAATCCTTTTAATTTTGCCGTAAAATCTTTGTATAAAAATGTGTTTTGTGTCAACCAATTAGTATTACTATGTAGTAATTAATGTTATACTAAAATTTGCTTAGGGGTCGTAAAAATTGTACCAAACTTTAAAGTTTTTAATACTAACACCCAATTCTGACATCTTATTTGGATTTCTTAATGCATTTTATCGTCGGGTATCAAATGGGAAGTAATTCGATAGATAATTTATGAGTTATACAAGTTTTAAATTTGGAATTTGTAATGCTCTGAGTTCTTTTTTAAATTATTGCATAGATGATAATGCATCTATTTTTTAAGGATAAATAAAAGAAGAACTGAAAGGAATGGATAGTAAATTTCTATTCATACATTCAAAGCTTCTATAAATATACTATTAAAAAAAATCTGTTAAATTTACGCCAAAACCTGCTGGCAGCATTGTTTTCAGTAGTTTTTGACGTGAAAATTGCAGTAAAATTAGATATAAATTTATTTATTACATCTAATTTTACGGCAATTTTTACGACAAAAACTGCTGGCAACACTGCTGCTTGCAGTTTTTGCCGTGAATTTAACAGATTTTTTTACGGAGTAGATTTCTAGTAAATAATTCATGGATTATGATTAATAGTTACTTGAATATTAACTTAAAAATATATTATTCTAAATTAATATTAAATAAAATTTTCGCAGCGAAATTCAAAATGCATTCCACTGGAGCAATAAATTATACTTTTTAAAGAATTCTCATTTCTTTTTCAGAATAATTTAATCTCATCTGCTTACTTTCTCTGAGAGAAGATTTAAAAAAGTCTTTGAAAACTTTAAAGCCTGTGACATTTTTAGAACATTATAGAATAAAAGTGCAAAAGTTGATAATATGATATTTTGTATTCAATGTGATCATTCTATATCTATTCTTTCATTTGTAATTTGTGATACCTCAGCATTTTCATTCTGAATTTCTTTTTTCTCCAAAAATTTTATCTTTCAGGTGCTACAACTTCCTGTTCCTAAAATATAACTGCTTGTCTTGTATTTTTAATTAATTAAAGAAAAAGACAAGTAAAATGACATTTTAATCCGAATGAACGAAAATTAACAATAAATTTTAAAATCTCTCTCTTTCTCTTTGGTACTTTTTCTTTTATGTATTTCTTCCGCTAAATTTATTTCAGAGAAAAAGAAAAAAATCTTAAAATTTGCAATAATCTTAACTGCTTTTGGAATAAAAGATCAAAAGTTAATAAAATGGTATTTTATGCACAAAGAGATCATTCTATATTTATTCTTTCATTTATCCGTACTAACTCAGCATTTGCATTCTGAATTTCTTTCTTCTCCAAAAATTTTATCTTTCAAATGCTACAACTTCCTGTTTCTAAAATTTAACTGCTTGTCTTGTATTTTTAATTAATTAAAGAAAAAAAATGAAATGAAATTTTAATTCGAATGAACGAAGATTAACTATAAATTTTAAAATCTCTCTTTCTCTTCGGTACTTTTTCTTTTATGTATTTCTTCCGCTAAATTTATTTCAGAAAAAAAAGAAAAAAAATCTTAAAATCTGCGTTAATCTTAGCTGCTTTTGGAATAAAATATCAAAAGTTAATAAAATGGTATTTTATGCGCAAAGAGATGATTCTATATTTATTCTTTCATTTATCGATATTAGCTCAGCATTTTCTTTTTGAATTTTTTTCTTCTCCAAAAAATTTATCTTTTAAACTTCCTGTTTCTAAAATTTAACTGCTTGACTTGTATTTTTAATTACTTAAAAAAAAGACAAGTAAAATGAAATTTAAATTCGAATGAACGAAAATTCATTTAAAATTTTAAAATCTCTTTTTCTTTATATCTTTTATGTATTTCTTCTATTGGACTTCTTTCAGAGAAAAAGAAAAAATCTCAAAATCTGCCGTAATTTAAATTTTTTTGGAATAAAAGATCAAAAGTTAATAAAATAGTATTTTATGCACAAAGAGAAAATTCTATATTTATTTTTTCATTTATTGGTATTAGCTCAGCATTTGCATTCTGAATTTCTTTCTTCTCCAAACATTTTATCTTTCAGTTGCTACAACTTCCTGTACTTAAAATATAACTATTTGGCTTGTATTTTTAATTATTTAAAGAAAAAGACAAGTAAAGTGAAATTTTAATTCGAATGAATGAAAATTCATTTAAAATTTTAAAATATCCTTTTCTCTATGATGTTTTTTCTTTTACGTATTTCTTCTGCTGAGCTTCTTTCGGAGAAAAAGCAGAAATGTTAAAATCTGCCATAATCTTAACCTTTTTTTTTCTTTTTCAATAAAAGATCAAAAGTTAATAAAATGGTATATTATGCATAAAGGAAATCGTTCTATATTTATTCTTTCATTTATCGTTATTAACTCAGCATTTTCATTCCGAATTTCTTCCTTCTTCAAAAATTTTATCTTTCAGGCACTACAATTTCCTGTTCTTAAAATATGACTGCTTGACTTGTATTTTTAATCACTTGAAGAAAAAAATATGAAATGAAGTTTAATTAAAAATGAACTTAAATTAACTACAAATTTTAAAGTCTCTCTGTATAAAACCTTTTTTCTTTTGTGTATTTATTCCGTTAAGTTTCTCTCTCTCTTTAGAATAATCAAAAAGAAAAAAAATCTTAAAAACTGCGATAATCTTAGAAATTTTGGAATAAAAGATCAAAAGTTATAAAATTATATTTTATGCTCAAAGACATCATTCAATATTTATTCTTTCCTTTACACTGTGTTCCAAAAGTTTATACAATCAATAAAATTTGCATTAACATAAAAAGTAAATAAGGTACAAATAAAATTCGTGAGATAGGTAATAAATAAAAGCAATTTGCTGATACACAACCATAAATTATGGTCAAAGGTTTGAAATTACAAAATGTGCATTAAACTATATGACAATGTGCTGTCCCAAAATATAAACACAATACATCATACGCTTTCCCATTTTTGTTCACAAATTAAAGTGTTTTTATTTTCGTCTGCTTCTATAAATGCAGAATAATTTTTCCCTTTAATCGAAATACCATCTGCTGTATTTTTAGCACAATAATTTATTGAAATTTTACGGAATCAAATAAGTTCGATGTATTGCTATGTTTGTGATTTGGAAAAGATATTTCCTGCGTATTCTAATAAAAATGAGACATTCTAAAGAATTTTCTGAAGATAAAATTAAGATTTTACATTTAAAAACGCAAGGAAAAAATCCTGTACATATATCGAGAAGATATCCATGAGCAATTTTTATTGAGTTTTGAAGTAAGGTGGAACACGAATACTAGAATACGAGTCGGAAGACCTAAAAAACAATGTTACGTGATGATAGAATGTTATTAAAAATGGCTTTAGTTGATAATTTATCTGTACATGAAATTGTATCAATTTCCAGAATTTCAAAAGTACTGTACACAAGAATTAAAGCTTCAAAAAATATTGTTTACAAAAGAATAAAAGCAAATCCTTGCTTAAAGCAGAGACATAAAAATGCACATCTAAAGTGGGCAGAAGGCATATATCACCTGGTGAAAAATAGATTTCTGTGATCTTCAGTGATGAAAAGAAATGGAATTTCAACGGCCCTGATGGTTATAAATTTTATTGACATGACCTAAAAAAAATAATCCAAGAACTGCTTCAGCAGACAACAGGGCATAGGATGACCTGGAGATGGTTTTCTTTCAACGGCCAAACATTTCTAGGATTTACGGATAGAAAATATGAAATCAAAAGATACAAACCTATTAAAATTTTTCTTTGAAATTCATATACAGTCGAACCTCTATATAACGAAACTCCATACATCGAATTTCTCCATATAACGAATTTTTAGTAAGAACGGTCCCCTTTTCGCATGATTACATTAAAAACGGACTCTATATAGCGAAATATCTATCTCCATATAACGAATTTTTTCATAAATTGATCTTAATTTATTCAGTTTTAAAAAAGCTTCGAAATCATATGGAATCAATTTTCCATCACTTATTTTTGATTTATCATTCAGTGGAGAGGTTTTTTTTTTTTTTTTTTTTTTTTATAAATATTACTTCTCTCCTTATTCTTTAAATCTAACAAGTTCATCCCACATCCCACACACCTTTTAACATCCTTCTCAAAACACTGTCATTTGAATTGTTACACATATAAGAGAGGAATCAATGAGAGCACATAAGAGAGACCTTCAAATGGAGGAAAATATCAACTACAATTTTTCATTCCTTGCTAAAATTTGAGAATTTTTTTTTTTTTTTTTTTTTTTTTCTGAGAGCGTAACAATTGTAATTTTAAAATCAAAACAACAAAAAATTACAGATTTCTTCCTCTGAAATTTTTGTAAGTCTTCCTCATTTGATTTTCATTAAGCTTTCAAATAAATGTCTTTTCTCTTTTTTGAAACTGCTTAAATAAGTAAGAAATAAAATGTTAGGTTAATATATACTTTTAAACATTTCAAATTCTTAATTAAAAAGATCAAAAATAATATTTATTCAAAATTTACACATTAAATACTATTTTTAACATCATACTCTATACATCTAATTTCTCTATATAACGAATTTTTTACTGGAACGATGGATTTCGTTATATAGAGGCTCGACTGTATTTGAAATAAACTTGACATATTAATTAATCTAAAAACACTACTTTAACATATTATTTTAGTAAAAAGATTAGAGAAAATAAATTTTTAAAATGCATCACAATAAGCTCACGGTTGAGATTTATATTAATGGAAAACGAATGAGGCCGGCTAAATGACAGAAATAGTAACAACATTTCGAGATGCTTAGGTTTACATTAAGCCTCAATATTAGAGGAAGCAGGTTCTTTTTCATTAAGTAGCAATGCAATCAGGCTTTGTTTAACGAAGCCTTAGAAAATTGTCATCAGCTAGAAAAGACTCACGATATTTAATAGAATCTTACACAAAAATTTTCTTTTATGTTCAAAGACTTGAAATGCTGTAAATGTAAAATTCTATACGTTAAATATGTCTGCTTATGTTCTGTTAGCCTTACTCTTTTTTTTTTTTTTTAAGAAAAATATTGAATAAGTACACACATTTTAACTCAAATATAATACAGAATGATGAAAAATCATAAAATTCTATCTATATCCTCTTCATAAGATTTTTTAAAAATACTGTTCTTTGTTATTTTTTAGCAAAATTTCATGCTTAAGCCAGATTCCATACCCTCAATTTAATTAAGTATATTTCAAATTCCTTTGTACTATATACTACTATTACATTTGCCTGTGCATTAATAAGTTTTTCAATGTCTTCAAATTTAACTGAAATGCTTCAAAATATATGAAAAAATACACATTATTTATTAGAAACTATATTTTTAAAAAATTTGAGTATCTATAAAATATGTACACTGATTAAAAAAAAAAAAAATCCGTTAAATATACAGCAAAAAGTGCTAGCAGCAATGATGCCATCAGTTCTTGCCGTAAAAATTTCGGTAAAATTTTATGTGAATTTTTTATTACATCTAATTTTACTGCAATTTTTCAGGCAAAAACTGCTGGCAACATTTTGCACAATTGTTGCCGTACATTTAACGGTTTTTTTTTTTTTTTTTTTTTTTTTTTTTTTTTTTTTTTTTTTTTTAACAGTGTATTTAAGTTCCTAACTTTATGTAATATTCACATTATCACATAAATTTTTGATTCAAATTCAGAACATAAGTGATAAGTAATGCGAAAAACATTCTGAGAAAATTTGATGTTTCTTTAAAATATTTTAGCTAATGGAGTATATCGAACAAAGAAATAACGAAAAAATAATTGGATTTTTCATAAATCGCATTTAAAGATCTTTCAGATCCTTGCAAATTTAGTCTATAATATAGTGAAATTTTACCATTGTCAATTAATGTTTAGGTGTTGTTTTTTAAAAAGTCAGAAATTGTAATTATAAAGGGAAAACAGATTTAGAATCGTAAATAATCGATCTTTTTTTTTTTTTTTTTTTTTTTAAGCAAAAAATAAATAAATAATAAAAATAAATAAATAAAATAAAATAAAATAAAGAAAAGAAAAAAAGAAAAAAAGAATTTTTTTTATCAAAAACGGCCATTTTGAACCTTAATACACTTGATATATTATTAATGTAAAACCCCATTTTAACATATTATTTAAAAAATATATATTATAGAAAATAAATATGACACGTGTATCAAAATAAGCAAATAGTTAAGATCTTTCTTAATGATAAGTAATAAATGAATCTTTTAAAATGACAGAAGTAACAACATTTCAGGATTCTTACTCCTGGCGGGGTTTTTACATTCAAAGTAACAGTATACTCAGACTTTGCAGGGTTGACGAACTTTTGGCAAGCGTGCCAGAGTTAGTATATAGGGCAATGTCGTTTGCACGCGAAAAATTAAAATTTGATAACCATTATATATATGTATATAGTGGCGGACCCGACAGACGTTGTCCTAGCACCAACTCCAAAAAATCAAATAAATGTACATAAATATAATAATACGCATGATAAATACTACACTCTTAATTTAATTTCTTATTACAATTATGTAAGAAAATTATTTTTCACTTTGCAGTAGTTTTTGAAGTCAGTTCAATTTTTGATAGAAAAGTTTATTTTTCTCTTCTTAGTTAAAAGTTAACGATTTTCTGAAGTAGGTTAATTAAAATTATAATACACGAAAAAATATTGTAAATCATACACGTATGTCAGGAGTAGGGTTTGAACACACGATCTCTTTCTTCGAGAACTGAACCCGTGCCCGAACTCCAGTCCGCACTCTATTCAGCGAACTTATTCAACACGTTTAATTAGCGAAATATCGCTAACTTTATTAGTTTTTGCCTAATGACTAAAAAAGTACTGAATCAATTTCGATGAAATGTGAATCTAAACCATTCTCTAATCCACCGGAACACACACAAAAAATTTCATTAAAATCGGTCCAGTCGTTTAGGAGGAGTTCAGTCACATATACACGCACAGAAGATTTATATATATATATATATATATATATATATATATATATATATATATATATATATAACAAAACCAAAAGAAATTCCATATCCCCAAAATACATGGAAGTCTTCATCAGGGAGGCCCCTCCATGTAGGGGTAAATAAAGAGAAGTTTCTGAAAGGATGTAGGCTCATAAGCTAAATTACATCCTTAGCCCCCAACTTCTCAGATTTCAGAAATCAAACTCAAACCTTCAAAAATATTATAAATATATACAAAAATTTTTTTAAAAATACCAAAGGACAAGACCAAAAATTACACAAACAAAAAAGGAAAATTACTTACAAAACTAAATATAAAAAATAAAATTGTAAAATACAAACCCCCAGGAATACAAAACCCTCTTCAGCTAGTGGGGCCATTCACTAGCGCTTCAATCTCGCCCTAAATTGAAATCAAGCATCCGTAAGTAAAGAAACACTGAGACTCAGAAACTTTCAGTTAACATATAAGATGGATAACAGTTAACCATTAAAATCTTTTTTAAACCACTCATAGCCAATTCTAGATCTGTTTTGTTATTGCAAATCCTGCGGATCCTATTAACTTGTGAATACATAATATTTTTTAAAACTTTATTGCTAATACATGAAAACCAGTAAGTGAGGCTATTAACTTCAAAATTAAAATCTTTCCTTTTATCATAAAGTCCAATCAACCATTTTCCTTGTTTTTCTTAATTTTAAGATCTAAGAAAGTAATTTGTTCACCATCATCGGTTCGGTTCAGGACGAGCTCTTTAGGGTAAATGTTAAGGCTTATTTCCTCAAAATTATTGCAGTTAAATACCATAAGATCGTCTACATATCTAAAGAAGGAAATATTATTTAAATTTTTTTCGTAAAAATAGATTAGAGAACGCACTTGAAAAACTTGTTCCCATTGGCACCCCCTTATTTTGTTTAAAATAATTAATTCCATTAAATAAAACATTTTCAAATAGGCAAAACTTAATTAAATCAATCCAAAACTTCTTATCTACTTTTAAAACATATTCAAATTCAACATAAATATTTTCAAATACCCCCACAATCAAATTGTGAGGAATGCTGCCAAACAGATTCTCAAAGTCAAAAGTGTTTACAGAAGTAATTTTCCATGAGTTATCATTCAAAAAATCTAAAACTTTAAGGTTATTGCCAATGATTGTATTGCAATCAAAAGTTTCTATTTCCTTTAAAATTAAATTCAGCAAACCAAACAAAATTTTACCCGCTTTGCAATTATAACTATTAGTACCACAGGTAACGAAGCGAAATTTTACTGGTTTCTTATGAAATTTAACTGTCGCAAAAAGGTAAGGAAATACAAAGTAATTCCTACTAATTCCAAATTTTTTATCAAAATCCAAAATACGTTTTTTTATTTTAGAGGGGTTTTCAGTTAACGTTTTATAAGATTCATTACAGGTATATTCCTTCAAAAGAAGATTCCTATAGAAAACTTTACAAATTAAGGCAAAGTTACTACTTGCTTTATCAACAGTAGCAATAACAAACTGTTCTTTTAATTTAGCTATACTGGTTTTTAAATCGAAATTATAATGAAATTTTTTAGAACAACCCTTATTATAATAGTCTCTAAAAAACAAAAAATCTTTTTTAAATAATGCCATAAACTTTAATTTCCATTCTCTAAAATCCTCAAAAGGCCAACTATATTTATATGAAACTTTTAAAATAAAGGCATACAAATCCTTTTCCATAAATTCTATAATTTTAAGATTACTATAATTAAAATTTAATCTAAATCCAGAACCCAAACTCATAATATTCCTTAACTGAACATCTTTTACAATATTTAAATCTCCTGAAACAATATGTCCAAAATCTGGATTAATATAATCTTTATAGCAGTCTAAATCACAGTAACAATCATCCCCTTTAATTAAATCAAGATTTTTACGAAAAAAATTTAAATAATATTTCCTTCTTTAGATATGTAGACGATCTTATAGTATTTAACTGCAATAATTTTGAGGAAATAAGCCTTAACATTTACCCTAAAGAGCTCGTCCTGAACCGAACCGATGATGGTGAACAAATTACTTTCTTAGATCTTAAAATTAAGAAAAACAAGGAAAAATGGTTGATTGGACTTTATGATAAAAGGAAAGATTTTAATTTTGAAGTTAATAGCCTCACTTACTGGTTTTCATGTATTAGCAATAAAGTTTTAAAAAATATTATGTATTCACAAGTTAATAGGATCCGCAGGATTTGCAATAACAAAACAGATCTAGAATTGGCTATGAGTGGTTTAAAAAAGATTTTAATGGTTAACTGTTATCCATCTTATATGTTAACTGAAAGTTTCTGAGTCTCAGTGTTTCTTTACTTACGGATGCTTGATTTCAATTTAGGGCGAGATTGAAGCGCTAGTGAATGGCCCCACTAGCTGAAGAGGGTTTTGTATTCCTGGGGGTTTGTATTTTACAATTTTATTTTTTATATTTAGTTTTGTAAGTAATTTTCCTTTTTTGTTTGTGTAATTTTTGGTCTTGTCCTTTGGTATTTTTAAAAATTTTTTTGTATATATTTATAATATTTTTGAAGGTTTGAGTTTGATTTCTGAAATCTGAGAAGTTGGGGGCTAAGGATGTAATTTAGCTTATGAGCCTACATCCTTTCAGAAACTTCTCTTTATTTACCCCTACATGGAGGGGCCTCCCTGATGAAGACTTCCATGTATTTTGGGGATATGGAATTTCTTTTGGTTTTGTTATATACATTTTTTACATTTCTTTTTGTAGCATTTTGCGCATTGGTCTGTAAAAAACTGTTTATTTGTTTCTTCATTTTTTAAAAATTAATTGAATGGTTTTAATAAAATTGTGTATATATATATATATATATATATATATATATATATATATATATATATATATATATATATATATATATATATATATATATATATATTAACACGTACAGTAAAAAAAAAAAAAAAAAAAGAAAAGAAAGAAAAAAGAAAAAAAAGAAAGAAAAAGAAAAAAGGATTTAACAGTATTGCCAGTTTATAATCGTAAAATAAAGACCGTATAATACATAAACGTGAAATAGCATCATATACATGAATTAAACCGTATATTATTTCTTAACGATACATTTCTTACTTATTTTACTGTGTGTTATTAATTTCACGATTAAAAACTAGCACACCAGTTGCCAGTATAAATCAATATCTATATATTTTTTTCAGAATACAGAGACCATTAATAATAAGGCATAAATTCACACATCATTTTTTAGGTACGTTCGTAATTATGTAAATATGTAGCACCTATTGTTGTCGTTTAGTCCGTCAGTCTGTCTGTCCGCTTATAACAGAGCAAAAACTACCCAACCAAATCGTTGCAATAGAGTTATAAGGAATTTTTAAATTGAAAGTCAAACCAGAATTAAAACCTCAAAATAATTTAATGAGTAAACCTTAGTACATAATCTAAAATCATCAGATTCTTTGAAAAATGATTTTAATTTTTAGATACATCTTTAAACAGTTTGAATATATTCTAACAAAATCTTTGTAAATTAATGACATTGCTGCCGTTTGCTAGATAAATCGTGGAATGTTGTATAAGTATATATAGTGAAAGACTCATTATTTTACATAAAAAGAAAAGAAAGTAAAAAAAGAAGAAGAAAAAAATTAACAGTATCAGTTGTGATTTTGATTTCTTATTCAAAAATTGTTTGTTGTGCTGTAATAATACTTAAAAGTTGCTCTACGTTTTTTTAGATGCCCTGCATATATTTTTTAAAGAAAACATCATGTTTAATTCCTGAATACGAGAACTTTCATTAAAATATTTTGTCAAAATTGGATCGCTCCAAATGACTTAAATAATAACAGTAACAATAAATAATAAATAAATATATATCTATCTATAACACGAAACTGTAAAATAAATAATAAGAAATATTATATTATATTATAAATAAATCGCCTTACTCAATTTACTTTTGGCCATTTATTCATTTTATATTATTTTAAAATGTTTTAAAGATTTAAATCAGCTAAATTGTAGAATTAAATCTGAAAATATACTTAACAAATTAAATTAATACTCGAATAGTAAATAAATGCAAGGAAAGTGAAAAAAAATGCAAACTTGTGAACTTTTTTTTAATTAAAAGAGATATCTAATCCAGAGGTTCCCAAAGTGTGCTCCGCGGAGCCCTTGGGGCTCCGCCTGAACTTTCCTGGGGCTCCGCGGTATTCCAGGAAAGTAAACAAAACTTGAAAGAAATTAGCATATCGTAATTAAAAGATTTTCAAAAAGTATGTAGAAAATCGTGTGTGCGTATGTGTGTCAAAAACAAGTATATCTATAACTGGGTTGAAAAATATGATATATTTCAAAGCCAATTGATCATTGACATTGTGAATGTATCTACTCTCTGTATAATATTTTTGGTTTGAATTGCTTTATTTTATACTTCTACTCTACATGTGTTGTAAAAATTCGATTTAAAATAAGCTACAAGAAATAGCATTCTGAATTGAATGCACAATGTGAATCGAAACAGAGAAGGCTCGCAGTGCTGTTAACTCTGCTTGCCGAACAAATGGGAGAACAGTTTAATTCTTTGGAGCTCCGCCTTTTTATACGTTTATTCTTAATTCTTGTTAAATACCTAACTCTTACTAAAATATTTTTAAATGACCATAACATTAAGTTTGAAAAAGGAAATATCAGAAACTGTTCAAGATCATCAAGATTGCAGTTCGTTTAACCCTTTGAAGGACGGTGAAACATATTTTATCCTACCTAATTTAAACGATAGTCTCACCACAAACTTTTAACGAAATTTTATATTTTTAATTTTGGCAGTAAATTGTTAAAAAAATGCCTTTTCTTATTTTAAAACAAAACTTTACGATTTTTTCGGTGAGAATTCAATGTTACAGGGACTTTATTGCTTGCCCCTCAAAGGGTTTACTTGTGTGCTTTTAACTGCATGTCTGTTTTGAGGAAAAAAAACAATGACGAAAAAAAGTTTCTTTTAAAACTGTTATTAATAGCCAAATACTTTAAATAAAATGTCCAAAAAAAGTGAACAATGCTGCACCAAACAATACAGCTTATAGGTTTTGCCCCGCCCACTTAAACACTAAAACGATGACTTAATTCTAAATGAATTTTTTTTAATTTTAATTATTTTTTTAATAATAAAAAAGAGAAGGTAGAGACGATTCATTTTTATTGTATGTTTAGAAGTATTAGAAACTTGCGGATGAACGAAAAAACCATTCCATAATCGCTTGATTCTATAACGGGTAGGCGGGACTAGCGAAAACGTGTTACATAATTACTCATGGGTGTTTGAAACTAAGCATTTTTTTTCGCGAGTAGCCTATGGGAATTTCATAGAAACACCTCTCTGCTAACGAAAACGGTACAACTTAACTTTTTTTCTGTGTTTGTGTGGTTTTCGCCATAAATAATACTCCCTCTGTCCCACATTAGTTGCAACATTTAGGTTGAAAATTTTGTCCAAAATTAGTTGTACATTTCAAATAGGTGGAGTCATAAATAATTTCTGATGCAGTTTAGTAGATCGACACCAGTAAAATTATACTAGAATCTTGAATTTATACTAAAAAAGAAACAAGAAGCAAAAGTTGGAATAAAATGTTCTTAAATGTATTCACGATTGATTAGGTTGAAGGCAGTTTTAATGATTACTGTTAAAAGTATCTTAATAGGGCGTGGCCTAACTGCGTGTGAACCGGGATTTTTTTAAATAATTAATTGCTTATTTATGGAGTTATGGAGGGAATGTTAGGTACGTAAATATTGTTGATTGATAGTATAGCTCTCTGAAAAATGTTCAAACAAAATCATAAAGTCATAAATATCAATAATCAGTAAAAAAGTATTCAAATGTCGCAACTAATATGGGACAGAGGGAGTAATAGTTTTACGTAAGCCCCAATGCAATGTATAATCCAAACAAAATGGTTACCATTTTGATCTTTAATTCCGAATTCATACTGGATATCTATGCTAAATTCAGAATTTCTGTATCAGCAAAAAGCCAAACTGAGAACTTTGGTCCAAAGTTAGTAATTACTGGCTCAGATTTTTATTCAACATAGGCTTGCTCCATAAGCATAAAAAACATTAATTTGTAAACCACAGATTATAGTTGGGTTCAGGGGCTCCGCCTTAAAAAATTTTCCCAAGAAGGGCTCCGCGAGCCCAAAAGTTTGGGAACCGCTGATCTAATCCATTTCTCTGCTCTAAAATGTACAGTATGGTTCTGAATTTGTACTTTGGATGTTGCTAAATCGATAGGATGCGTAAAACGTTTGTTCTTTTTACGTTAAGTAAGATATTCTAATTTATGACTATTGCTTCCTCTTGCTTATTTTAAAGAGCTTTGAAGTCATTAAAGTGTCTACGATAAAGTTAAATGTTTATCGCCAAATAGGCGATAATCGATTTCAATATCCCGTTTACAGAGTAGTTTAGTTCAGCATCGATGAGCTGTAGTTGGCGAAGAAACTTTCAAGTTCTTTCTGGCAACCCTGCTTTAGGGAGCTTCCCTGAATGGGGATCGGTCGGAAACTAGATTTCTAGTCAGTTGTGTGCCAAAATAGAGAGATTCCTCTCTACACGTGACTTTTTTCTCAGGTGTAACTACTAAACACCGCGCTTTTGTTTTCTCTTTGCTTTGGTGCATCTCCCGTCGGCTTCGGATATTATCTACGCCTACTATCTAACTGATTGTTTACAGACTTGCATCAGGATATGTATCTAATACAAAAAGTTAATTACCTTATAAAACTGCTGAAGCATCTTTATAAATTCTCAAAGGATATGCTTGTGTGATATATTGGAGTATATCGAATTTTGAACGGTGTTGATTTTGTGTTTTAATATGAAATCATGAATGGATAAGTTTTTAATGGATTAATGTTTAGATATTATTTTGTGCTCCAAGATTAAAATGCATACGTCAATGATTATTTATAAAAAATTCAACATTTTCCATCTGAAAGAAAGTTTGAAATTTTATTTTAACATTTACACTGGTAATATGAACTGAAGTTAAATGCATCGCGTTAAATTCAGCGTAAGGTTTGTATCAAAAGAACAGATGATAAAAGCTTAAATTATACAATGCAAAAGTTTTCTTCATAATTTTCATGAAAAATTTGGATTTATTTTATGAAAGTATTTTCGATTTTAAGAAGTGAACTGCCAATATTACGATAGTAAAAAATAAAAGAAAAAAATAGCATAAGGTTTTATTTTAAATTTCTAAGAGAGCAGCAAGCACTATTAAAATATTATTGCAATTTCTTTATAACACTCTGCTTGCTCTATTATCAGTATCTTGATATCCGTTATATGTATGTACTATTGCCTCTTCTAGTCCAATTTAATTCTTTTACACTTTTTATGCTATAAAACTTTATAACACAGTCAATGATAAATTAATGTAGTCTTGAAAGTTCCAGTTGTAGTAAATAAATGATTTTACATATTTCTTTTTTTTATGCCTAATCTGGTACTGAATTTCAACTAATGTAAATGTAATCCCTTTTTCAAATAATCTTTTCTTGGAACAAGTGTTTTACTAAATGCAAGAAGTTTTTCAAACCAATATCATTAAACTATTGATTGAAAAACTGCCGAAAATTTATAATTATAGCTATATTCAACTTCAAAATTTGAGATTTCTGCATTCGTTTCCCTCCGTTTATAAAAGCTTAAATTTTTATTAGCAACGTATATAAATTCCAAAAAAGTCACGTTCTGCAACTGCAGCTTAATTATTTATATTCAAACTTGTTTATACTAAAGTTACTCGAAAACACATATTTTCTTCTTCCCGTAATCATCAGCGAATTCTAAAAGTGTACAAAAACTGATAATTTGTATGTTGTTTAATTTCAGAGGGAAAATCATATCTAAAAATAATAGAGTCGGTAGATTCTCAAGTCGCAAAGCAACTTGTTTTTGTGGCGTCTTTGCAATCCGGTTTCGGTCTTAGATATTTTTGTTGAAAATTTTTGCATTCGACAGCTGGCGTGCATTAGTGTGCCCCCGCAATATAACTCAAAACCTGCCCGCGACGTTAAAGGTTATCCGACCTTGCCCAGTTAGTTACCTCTATTAGCAACCCCAAACTGTCTAGCCTCTCGAAACACACTCTCAGATCTTCTGACCTCTATTCTTCGCCTCTTCCTGTGTGCCAGGTAGAAAAAAAAAACCGTAGGTGACTATTTTAACGGCTTTTTTTACCGTATATGGTAAGGTACAAAAGGAGTATCTCACCTGATTCTTTTAGGAACTTTGTAAATTGTCCTATAACCAGTTTCACGTCTTTCGGATTAAATTTTTTGTCAAACTTTTAGCGCGGCATAGTTTCTTTAATAATCATTTCTGTACTTTAAAACATTTGCTTTTATGTGAATATGTTGAAAGTAGAAAGTTATACAGAATTAAAATAGTTTATATTTACCCGTAATATTTTGTTTATTTTTTTAATAAATTTTTAGTTTTTTTTTTTTTTTTTTTTTTTTTTTTTTTTTTTTTTTTTTTAATCATAAGAGAATTTAAAGAAGAGAAGATTTTTTTAAAATTTTATCTGTATTTATTCAAATAATTCTGTTTTTATAAGAATATTTTTTTTAATTATTTTAGTTGATTTATTGAAAAAAAAAATTGAAATGACTTATAAAATTTTAACTAAGCCATACATAACACGAAGATTTCTAATACAGGTTATAAAATTCGAAAGAATATTTTAATATGTGGCTATATTTCCCCAAGAATCGAGATAATGTAAGCGGAGACTTTGTGAGTAAATGTATTGTATTAAATTTAATAAAATCCTAATTTTCAAAGAAGATTCCATTTTGATGCCAACCGTTCTTCTAATAATCGAGGTAAGATTATGTACTTTATAAGGTATTTTTTAAATTATTATTGTAAAAAGGTTTAATAATTTAGTATTTATAACATAATAATTTAGATTAAATCTATTTTATCCCAAAAACATTTGTGCATGCTTTTGTAACAGTATTGATTAGTATATCCCTATACAATTTATTTCATTTAAAAATGTACTTTCTAATTTATTTATTTATTTTGAATCTTCTAAAACTTTAATCTGAATCTATCGATCGCAATCTTCAAATTATTTAATAATTAATTGAAGGTTACATGTCAAAGTCAAAATTGTTCCCGAATAGTATTTTTAATAACAAAATACTTTAAGTTGCAATTTCTAGATATTATTCAATTTATCAGCAATCCAGAAAATTCCCTGTAGTTTGGCTTAATATTATTAAACAAAAGTTCTGCAACAAAAATATTCAATTAAGTTGTTTTTAAAACTTAAATTTAACATTCGCATAATTAAATAAAACAAATCATTATCACATCAGTTATTAAAAAAATACTGTTAATTTAAAAAATACCATTTTTCAAAGGCAACTTTAAATTACAAAATTAATTTATTGATGTTTTACTGCAAATAAACAGAATCCTGAATAAAATATTGTTTTAAATTTTCACAGAGAAGCAGTTGCATGTCTTATTTCAAAACATTTGAAGCCTATCTAAAATTTCACTACGATATGTTCATTAATCTTACTGTGATATCTTTTATTTATTAATGTATGCGCAAGTTAAGTGATAACTTCAACAAATAAGTTTTGATTAGATTTTAGATCTAAATTTATCCACTCATTTTCTTAATTTAATTGGAATAAAAATCGCTAATCATGTAAATTAATCTTAAGTCCAAAGAAATAAATAAGTAAAACATATTTGATTGACAGTTTAAAGGTAAAACAGATTTAAAATTTAAGAGTTTTAATGAACTCTTAAATCTTTACATTGTCTAAATTTAAGTTCATAAATCCAAAGAAAAAAATTAGAAGAAAAAAGTGAATAATTTAAGAAGATAAAAAGAGTCTGAAACAATATATCTTCATTTTTATATTCATCATCTTTTAATATTCTTCAAAACAGTTTCGATTTTGATTTCTTTTCTTTTTAACTAAGCATATTTCTTTGACGAAAATACTCCATGAATAAAAATACTTTAGTGCAAGGCAGCGGGGAATTTCTAATTCAGTGCAGAAACTAAAGCAAGATTGATGTTTGCTTTATTGAATTTTCTTTTAATATATCCCCATGTGAGTGCGATTTCTCGCCTGATTTAATCAAAGGAGAGACTTTTACGGCGAATGCAAATATTTCTTTTTAAAGCAAAATCTCTTTCTAAATTTAGAGAAAATTAAAACAAAAAGTTTCAACAGCATGTACCAAATGCTGTTGCAAGACATTTTTAACAATAGCAGAGGAATTATTCTCAAAGTGAATGTTTGCTTTTATTGAATTTTCGTTTAATATACTTCCATGTGAGAGCTACTTTTCGCTGAATTTAATCAAAGAAAAAGATTTTTACGATGAATAAAGATTTCTAAAAGTTCATATTTCCAATCTAAAGCTTTGTAGGAGTTTCTGTTTAGATTTTTAGAAAACGTGTAGTAAAGTATTATAGCTTAAGCAAAAGGCTGTTAAAGACAAAACATGTATTCCTGTAATTATATTTAATGTTTCATTCTTTAATTACAATCCAATGTAAGTACGATTTCTTAATCAAAGGAAAAACTTCTATAGAGAATGCAGACATAATGAAAATTCATATTTTCAAGGAAAAGGCTTGAACTAGTTTTTGTCCAGATTTAGCGAATATTAAGACAGAATGTATTACTAGCTTGTACAAAATGCAGTTGCAACAAGCCATTTTCACTTTTGATCATAATTAATGCTTCTCTCTTTTAATATACATTCGAAGCGAGTGCGATTTTTCGTCTGATTTAATCAGATTTAATGAGAAAAAGATATTTTACGACAAATACAGATTTATGAAAGTTCCCATTAAGAAAACCTTTGTGACAAATTCTGTCTAGATTTAGCGAAAGTGTTAAAAAAAGGTTACTAACTTGTACAAAATGATTTCATAATAAGACATATTTATTATTATTATTATTATTTCTTAACAATATGATTGACGTTCTTGTAAAAGTCAGTATTATATTTCTACGATTTCCAAGCATAAAGAGCGAGAAAAAGATACTTATTAAAATAACAAAGAATACCTAGGGAGTGTTATCAAAGAAATACAGAGTGTTAATGCAATCAACTGTTCCTTGGACTCGGAAATATGGTTTTTTGTTCGGGCTGAATCACTTTCATTTTGAGGAAGCAGTAGATAATGAAAGGTGAAAAAACCGTATGCGATGCAGTGAAACATCTCTTAACCGTCATCTTTATTATCAGGAGTATAACCAGTCTTGCTAGTGTGTGTGTGATGTTTTACAAAATTTGAACAAAAGGGTTGATGGTCTGTAAAAAAGCGGTGTATCATTTGAATGAATAGCAAAAAATGTTTATACGACGGAATTGTATCGTCAAGAAATAACGATCATGCCTTTCGATTGGAGTGAACTGGCTCTACAATGTGTAAGTGTTTATTTTTCTTAATTTTGCTGTTTTAAAATACGTGCTTCTATTGTTCTTTAAAAGTGTCCGAGATACAAAAAATCTTCAAATTTTCTAAAAAAAAATTATTGCATTAAAAATTTTTCTGTTTTTTTTTTTTTTTTTTTTTTTTATGTTTATAATGATGTTTAAATCATATTTCTATCTTAATTAGAAAAAAAAAATAACAATAAATATTTTTTTTTTCAAAAACCTAGCTTACAAGCAATAACTGTCATTGAAATTACTTCTTTTAAAAATGAGTTTTTCTTCATGATGAGTTTTTTCTCACTTTCTCAAATTTAAATTGTTATAACTCAAGAACCGTTAAAGATAAATGATTCAAACTTGGATCATATCTTTTTTTATTGTTTTACTTTAATTTTGATTCAGTGAATTTGAAAAAAATATATATATATGTATTTTTGGAATTATCATTTTTTTAAAAATAAGTTTCATCTTTTTTTTTTTTTTTTTTCAAATTTTTACTTTAAATTTTTTTTTTTATTTATATTTTTAAAAATGCCAAATCAAGATTAAGCTTTAGATATTTGTGTGTATTTAAATGTAAAAAAAATATATACAGTGTCTCACATAAGTAATGGGACACTTGTGCTTTACAAAAGGAAACTAATCAAATAAATAAAAAAAAAACATGTACACATTTTTTTGTGGGTGTGTTTCATATTTAAATTTAGTAAAGATTATTACATAACATACATTTTGTCAAAATATTAAAATATTAATTTAGTAAAAATACAAATGTTTAGAACGGAGCAAAAAATAGCTCACATAAGTAATGGGACACCATTATATATGCAACAAAAATCGTCTGAAATAAGCAATAAAAATAATTTTTGGGGTTTTATTTTTACTTAAAAGCAATTGGCAATAATTTATAAAATCGTCTGCAGTATTTCTCTCCAGTTTGTTTTGGAATTTTTGTGTTTTTTATCTCTGTGTAGCCATGAATGCTAAACAAAAAGAAACTTCGCTTGAAATTCGAAAATTAGTTATTAATTTGATATTGAACGTGGAAAATCTATTAGAAAAACTTCTGAAACAGTTAACTTGAGTCGTTCAACAGTTTTCAATATCATTAAACGATATAAAAAGAATCATATGATTCAGGATAAAAGAAGACCTGGCCGACCATCAAAGCTATCCAATGGAATAAAGCGAATTATCGTTCGAAATATTAAAAAAAATTCAAGAAATAGTGCTTCAACAGTTGCTGCTGATTTACAAGCATTATATGGAATAATTGTTAATCCTGAGACTATTAGAAGGGTAATTCGATCTGCTGGATATCACGGTAGAGTAGCCAGGAAAAAAATTTTCGTAAGTGAAAAGAATAGAAAACTCAGACTAGCTTTCGCAAAATCCAACATAAATAAGAATTCTGATTACTGGAATAAAGTTATATTTGCTGATGAGAGTAAATTTAATATATTTGGTTCTGACGGTAGAATTTTGGTGTGGAGAAAACCCAGGGAAGAATTTCGCAAACAGAACTTGGTACCAACAGTAAAACATGGTGGAGGAGGAGTTATGGTATGGGGGTGTATGTCATCCGCTGGAGTTAGTAATCTTATTTTTATTGACAGTATAATGGATCAGTACAAGTATATTGATATTTTAAAGCAAAATTTGAAATCTTCAGCACGAAAATTGAACCTTCATAAGGATTTTAAATTCTACCAGGACAATGACCCCAAGCACACTGCTCTGAACGTTAGACTCTGGCTGCTATATAACTGTCCTGAAATAATAAAAACACCACCACAATCTCCAGACTTAAATCCCATAGAGAATATTTGGCAAGAATTGGAATCAAGAATTCGCAAACACACCATTTCTTCAAAACAACAACTAAAATCGGTGCTTCAAGAAGAATGGGGTAAAATCACTTCAGAAATCACAAAAAAATTAGTCGAATCCATCCCAAAAAGATTAAATCATGTTTTAAAAGTAAAAGGAAATCCAACAAAATATTAAAACCTTTTAAAAAGTAAAATTTTTGGATAAATATTTGATGGAAAAGTAAGTGTCTCATCACTTATGTGAGCCATTTTTTGCTCTGTTCTGAACAATTGTATTTTTACTAAATTAATATTTTAATATTTTGACAAAATGTATCTTATGTAATAATTGTTACTAACTTTAAATATGAAACACACCCAAAAAATTTTTGCACATGTTTGTTTATTTATTTTATTGCAGTTTCTTTTTATAAAGCACAAGAGTCCCATCACTTTTGTGAGACACTGTATATAAAATAAAATAAAGATAAAAATCAAATTTTACAAATAATATTTTGAGTTACAACGATTTTAAATTACCCCACTTTTTTAATAAATTTTAAATATTTATTTTTTTAACTATGGAAAGTTTTATCATGTGATTTTGTTCACAAATTATATGGATAAACATCGTAAAAGAATTCAAAATTTTAACTCAATAAAAAAAAATTACTTTAAATTGTGTCCTGGACTCCCTTAAGTAACTATTTATGTCAATGTTTTCCAACTTATCAGCGTTCAGGGAACTTATGAGCGTAAATTCAGGGCTGATTATGAGAAAGATGTGGGCTTAAATTCATCCAAACTTGAAGCTTATAAAGATCATCAAGGGGATAGGAACATCACTTTTTATTACTTTCTTCTATCTCCAATAGGATAAAGTATTGTAATAGAATTTTTTTTCGACTTCCGGTTTTCGACGGATTTGCACTTTTAGGGGTCACAGATTCCAAAAAAATTTGTTTTTACAAAATGTCTGTCTGTCTGTTTGTGTCCTTATGTCGCCATTCTACCATCAAAAAGTGTATGAAGTTATGCATCGAATTGAACCAAATTTTTTGTGTACGTGTTTGGCTATGGCTGGTAAGACCGCCCTGAATTTGAAAAAAATCCGCTGGAAAGGGGCGCTATAATCACGATGTCTGTGCTATTTTCATTATTTTACCATAAAAAAATGTGTGAAGTTATGCATAGAACAGAACTAAAGTTTTTGTGTATGATTATTTTTGGGTATGGCAAGTAGGTAATCCCCGAATTTGAAAAAAATCTGCCTATCATTCTATTGTCCATCGGATCGTGCAGAGACGGAAACTTGTTTTTACTCCGATTAATTGACTGAAGCAGAAATATAAGATGAAAATCAAAGTTGGTATAATATTGAATTAAAATTATTAAAGCATTAGTATGTGTAACTATTTTTTAAAATATTAAAATGTACGTATGAGACAGGAAAAAGTTTTGGGATTCGCACATCCAACTAGTTATTATTGTTATTTAAAAAAATAGGCCATTAAAACATTTTGTACCATTCATACTTAGCACCTCCAGGATGTCAAAAGGTTGAAATTAAAAGGCGATTTTGTTTCTTTTAAATATAATTTAAGATCCAAAAAATATTTTTTTCATCGAAAAATTTTTAACTCCTTCACCCTCAAACAAAGTAATCCATGTAGCATAAATCCACTAATGTATACACTATAGGGGCGAAGAGTTAAAAATTAATCTGAGGCTGTATTGGTGGATACAACGTTGATACAAAAGAGTCTGTGATATTGACTATATGTATTAAAATATTGAAAAGTTAACGAGTAAAATTTAATGAAAAGAAAAATACAAATAACCCGAATAAAGGTAACATTGAACTATTTTATAATGACAAAAGGGAGAAAATGATGATGTCTTATATTTTACTAAACTGATATAATATAAACTACAGTCGACTCTCGTTAATTCGAAATCGGATAATTCGAATCTTCGCTTAATTCGAACTAAACATGAAGTCCCGAAATTTTCAATGGCAGAATATCGTTAAAAACTTTCATTAATTCGAACTCATTTTCTCTTGACTTCGTTTAATTCGAACAAACGAGAATTCCGATTTTTCATCTTTCTTTTCTTTCTCGTGGATTTCAGATCATTTGAATAGCTTTCTTTCATTGATTTTTTGTGAAAATTGTTCCGAACGAGTATACATATAATCCAATGCATTTGATATCCATTTTCTTAGTGCCCCGTCTGTCCATCAGTGACATCTCAAATTTTTCTTCCATTGTGCTTGTTTCTAATCATTCAATTAGTTTATGTATTTATACATTCTAATTTAATATTAAGTCATATTCTAATGACAACAGACAAAATATAGTTAAAAAACACTATAAAATAAATTCTTTTGTAATAGTACCATATTAAGCATGTTTTCATTTCATACTTTTCATAATTCAGACTTCTGTTAATTCGAACATTTCTTGTGGTCCCGATGAGTTCGAATTAACGAGAGCCGACTGTACATGTATTCTGATTTATATGAAAGTAAATATTTTTCCTATTGTGTAAATATGAAAACATTAATCATCTTAGATCTTAGAGAGTATTTGTTGCATTCTTGTTTATGTATATGTTATGATCAATTTTATAAATGTTGCACATTAATCAAATTTACCGGTTATTATTAATAATTACCGATGAATTTCGGTCAATATGATTAATAAAGCTTAGTAACGAATATATATTTTACAAAAATATGTATTATCATAACTGTTTGACTCTAATAACAAGAGACAATAGTATTAATAAGACGCAAAAGACTGACTAGTTTAAAATAATTGTTTTTTTAATTACTGAGTGAAGTAGATAATAATTTTAAGCACTAAACATTCAAAGAAATGAATTATACAACTTTGAAATGCGTACTTTTAGCAAAACGTACACAAAAAAAATTCTCACACTAAACGAGTTGAAATTTATTATACGTATTTATCAACCCTGATTGGTAATTACTCATAATAACCGGTTTATTTGATAAATTCTCATAAATTTATCATATTAACCAGTTTATTTGGATATTATTTGGTTATTATTAATATAATCAATCAAGTTTGGATATTATTAATATATACGATCAGTCAAGTTGACCGTAACATATATGCATATAATTTTTGGTTTAGAATCTGAATTTGAATTACACGTTTCGAAAATTAATATGAAATATTCTGTATGTTTAATTTTAAATTGTCAGCATTTTAAAGCAAATATATATATATATATATATATATATATATATATATACTTGCTCAATATTTCGCGATATAAATTTTCATTGATACACTTTTTGCATGAACAGAAAATAAACGTAAACAAGTAAAAGTCTAGTGTAAAGCTAATAGAATATAGAAAATCAAAAATAAATTTTAAATTGTAAGCATTTGCATAATAATGCATACAATAATTAAATACTTGGGCAAACACTTCTTGGTGTTATTTTTGAAAAATACATTTAGTACGAAATGAACAATATAGATAATATAGAATCAGAAAAACAGACAATATAGAAAACCAAACATAATTTCAAATTGTTAGCATTTGCTTAATGATGCATCTAAATAATTAAATGCTTGGCAAAACACTTCTTGATGTTATTTTTGAAGAATACATTTAATAAGAAATGGAAAAATAAAAGGTGAATGAGAAATTAACTTTCTCTTTAAAGATAATTTTTGAAGTTGCTAAATAAGTTTTTCGCCATTATTTTCCGTAATCTTAAAAAATATGTATATACAGTCAGCTCTCGTTAAGTCGAAATCTTATAAATCGAATCTTTACCTAATTCGAACTAAACTTGTAGTCCCGAAATTTTCGAGGGCAAATAACGTTAAAATTTTTGATTTATTCGAACTCATTTTCTCTTGACTTCGCTTAATTCGAACAAACGAGAATTCTTAATTTACATTTTTCCTTACTTTCACCCGGACTTCAGATCCTTGAAATAACTTTCTTTAATTTTTGTTAGAATTGTTTTGAATCTAGTATACATATAATCCCATTAATCCGATACTTGCTTTCTTAATGCCCCGGCTGTTCACCAATGACACCCCCCAACACCTTCTTCCATTGTGCTTTTTTCTAATCCCTTAATTAGTTTATGTATTTATATTTTTTAATTTAATATTAGGTTATATTTTAATGATAACGGCCAAAATAAATTTAAAAAATACTATAACATTAATTCCTGTGGGATAGTACCTTTTTTAAAAATGTTTTCCTCTCATATTTTCCGTAATTCGAACTCTGGATAGTTCGAACATTTCTTGTGGTCTCGACGAGTTCGAATTAACAAGAGCCTATTGTATTTATATAATATGTACTGCTTGGTTGTCCCGTCGTCCAAAAAACTATCGCTAAACTATAAAATTAAATGCCAATAATGGATGATCGTGAATGTCACATTCAATGACATGAAATATGATACACGTGTTTAAAACGTCATTAAGTGGTTTTTATTTCGACTTTTTATTTACATTTTTATTAATATTATATTAACTATTTGTTTTTTTCGTTATTTAAAATAAAAATTATGTCAACATGTATAATTTGGCTATTAGATTGGCGATTTGTATAATTTGGCAAAATTGACGAGGTAACCAAGTAGTACCATATAATATTTGCTGTATACTTCAATAACTTTTATTTTCTTTTTTTCTATTTCCTTATAAAATATTTATTTCTTACGCGTCCGGTGTATGTGATTATAAATCGCTCTCCCTCACTTATTTTTTTTTCTTTCTACAACGCAAAATCAATCTCATAGTCTCGTTTTTCACTCTATCAAATAGCCGATGTTTAAAACACTTTCACTTCATTACGTTTTTTTTTTTTTTTTTTTTCAGTTTAGAGATTTTATTTCTGGTAATTGTAGCCAGTAGCCATGGTTCGCTTTACCTCTTTATTCTCTACTTTATAATAAGAATTACTCCTTTTTTGTATTAATGTTTCATAATTCATTCAATGATTTTTTTCCGACAAAATAAAACGCAACTGTTTTATTTTTATTAATATAAATGATAATTCATGAATTATTAATTATTTAAAGGAAAGTTATTTTCGTAGTAGTCATTGGACCGAAGAATTTAAAATACGACATTTGCAGTCCATAATTAACATATTTACTTTCAATATCGTTTCTTTCAAATGCATTATTGGATTATGGAATAGTAATAACACCATTGTCTTGTAATAATTCCGGTGATAGAAATAAAACCGGCTATAAATTTGAAGTATTGGATTTCCCGTTTAAAGTATTGGAAAAATCATCATATTTCAAGCCGACCTATCTCTTCATTCTTCTTCCCCACCCCCACCCCTCTCTCTTTCTCTCCCTTCTCTTTCTGTCTAATTTAAAGTTCTGTTTTTTTAACAGCCTGAAGCTTATTTATAGCTTCATCGATAATGTTTTATATTTAACTTTTACATTTGCTCACCTGTTTTTATCATTCCACAATATTTACAGTGTGATGTCTGAGATTGTTTATTAATTTAATCAGGAACACAACTTTTATATGTTGCATGATATTACGAAATCTGCTTCTTGAAAAATTGTTTCACAATGCTGTTATCTCTGTTGTCAAATTTATTCTATTTTTATCGATTGCTTCGTGTTTTCAGTTTCTGTTTAATTGTTTTATATTGTAAAAAAAAAAAAAAAAAAAAAAAAAATTATAAAAATTTAAATTTTGCAACTTTGAGAAAGACATTTATTATTTTTAATACGATCCAAAACAATATTTCAAAGGCTTTTGAAATTGGAGCTATATCTACTGGTCTAAATAAGTAGGAAATTACTACAGAGGATTACTATAAAAGAATAATTTACATCCAGTTTTGGAGAAATCGAGAATTAGAGAAAGAAAAAAAAAAACCTCCTGAAATTTTGCATAATCCTTCTGCAAGATTTTTTTTAAATAGTTGTCTCCATTTCCAAGTTATTAAATTTAATAGTCAGTCAGTTGATGTATGTGCAATGTGCGTGTGTGTACTTCAAATATTATACTCACAAAAGATTCTTTTTTGCTAATCGTACATTTTTTGAAGGGGAAAAAAGGGGGGAAACAGCAATTATTCATTTCGACAATAATTTTGTCAATCCTGATTCTCTGTTTTCACTAAGCTTCTTATTTCATAAGTAAAACAGAAAATAAACTGAAAAATAAAAATAAAACATTATGCTAATGCTGCTTACATTTCTAAGCTGATATAATCTAATGGGGATTGGAAAAGGAGATTAATGGAAAACAAATATTATCAGGCAACGCCTCAAATCAAATTATACTACTTGGTACTGAAATAAAGAAGTTTTTTCCATCATTGTTTGTAAAGAAAAGAAAACCTTTACTAATTACTCAGCGACGATTTAAATTTACATCCGCTTAGGACATAGTATAATGTATCATGTTTCCTAAACTTGTATTTTTAATTCCAACAGACATATAATTCGCAGAAATTATCAGTTTCTGTATATTACACAGAACTTCTTAAGACTAATAAAGAGTAAAGCTAATTCACCGAACAAGAAAGAAGAATAGGATTTGACATGCAAATGTAACTTGGAGATATCATTTACCTTCACAAAGGATTGGAGAGAAACTGAATTCGCTCGATTATCATATTCCAAATTCATGCTTCATTTGAATTAAGAGCTTTCAGGTGAATACACGAAGCGTAATTCGAACCAAATTAATTTTTCAGAGTTTAAACAAGAGTTGAGTTCGCATAGTAAAAAAATGAGTTTACTTTAGATATATTTGATAAGAAGGATTTCCTGATTACGGTGATTTCCTGATGCAGAAAGAAGGTTGATTAGAATTTAATGCAATTTCGTACATACTGAGTATTCTCTAAACGTTTGTTTTACCTAACAGCCCACACTACTGAGTGAAAAAGACATGGATGATAATGTTAAGTCTATGGGGGTGTCCTTTTCAAATATCTCGCTCAAATTTTAATATTTTTCCATGATTTTTTTTCCATAGGATAGCTGAGGACGATCTACAACCGTGCTAGTTTTTACTTTTTCGATTTTAGTTACATCTTTTTTATATTATGATAGTTTCAATTTCAGAACCGGATCAAACCGGTTTCGAAAGTTAAAGTATTTTTTTTTTAATCTAAAACCAAATCTGAAAAAAGTAAAAACTAGCCACGTTGTAGATTGTCCTTAGCTATCCTGTGCAAAAAAATTATGTAAAAATATTAAAATTTGAGCAAGATATTTGAAAAGAACGCCCCCCATGGACGTAACATTATCATCCAGGTCTTTTTCACTCATCAGTGTAAGCGCTTAACGGCACATGGAGCATAAAATGGTTCAAATTTTTGAGTTTTTTAACTATCGGAATAAAAAACAAAGCTAAAAAATTATGGGCTGAATGATTATGGACCTAAAAGATTATGGTGCTGGAAAGTTTTAAAATAATATACCCTAAACACTGTCGGGTTGTATATATATATATATATATACATATGAAGCACTGTTGGTGTGTGTGTGTATATATATTTGCCTTTTTATTTATTTATTTTTTTTTTTTTTTTCGAAATATGTTCTTTTATGCTTTTCTACATTTTTAAAAAATTCTTTTTGAGGTAAACAGTTGGAACTTTCTAAAATTGTGTCATTAACTTTTTTTGTTCAAAAATATCTAACATTTTAGATCTGAGTGAAAAAAAATTAAAATAATGAAAAATATGTTACTAAAACTTTTAGGATTTTCAAAGTTTTATGGTAAAATAATTTTAATTTTATTTCTTTTAAGCCAAAATGAAAATTGCTTCTTCCTCACCTGCTTGTTTAATAAAGTAACGACGAAATTTAAGCTGCATGATGTCAATTTATCACAATCTATATTAGCAACCATATGTATCAACCATATATAACCATATAGATTAGCGTTAAGCAATTTTCTTAAGTTTACTGCCGTCACACTTATATTCACTGCAGGTGGAATATATATAGGAAACTCATATGAGTTCTATGCAAAAGTGGGGTCATTCCGCCCCCCCCCCTTCCTTCCTTTCCGATAATGTACCCACGAATCTAAACAACATAATAAATATCAATCTAGAGCCGGTCAACACAACAACGAAATTGACTGAATAAATAGTGCTGCTGCCATGACGGCCATATTTTATTTGAACAACGTACTTCTGACTTGTGTGCTCGACATGAAAGCCTACTTATAAGTCAACATCAATATATAGGAACGAGATAGCACAAGAAAATTTTATATCACAAGAGAAATACAACCAGGAGCTCCACACAAAGAGTGCGTGCAATGGAGCCAGCGGAATTCGAACTCAGAACCTCCTACGACCGCAAGCGATTAGCGGAGTGGTGTCTTAACCACTCGGCCACAGAGGCCCCTGACGGCCAAGGTGCTAATCAGGCAAATCTCCGTCGGGAGACGATCAGTAAGAATTTCACCGATCGACCAGACTCGTAAAGCCGTGTAGGAAAGGGGTATAATAATAATTATTATTCGAGTCATTTTTTCTTCAAAAGTCATTCCGAAGAGCATCTTTTCAATAGCAAAACTGGCTGAAATTTAACAAAATAATCCCCTCCTCCGCTGCCACTCCACTGTGCTCCTCAAAATGACCACAATGTTGTAATGAATATTTATATTACGAAACAGTTTTTTAAATGGTATTCGCCCATTCCTCTTATATTTGAAAAAATCATTATTGATTTATTTGACTGCTTATTCTAAGAGAGAGAGAGAGAGAAAAAACTTTTATTTTTAAAATAAAATTTGCGGTTTCAAACTAATACTTGAAATTTTTTTTTTTTAACCCCAAACAAAATATTGCATTTTTAATTGTTTTTCTTCTTTCTTTTTAAAATATGCTTTGATAAGGCACGGATCACTGATTCTACTTATTTTTGTTATTACATCATGCAGATTTTGCAATTTACTTCATAAACTATAAATAAAAATGCAAGCTTAAAAGTTATTCCCGAAAAATTCTTTCTTAGAATTCAATAGTTTTCTTATTTTTTTATTTCTCCTTAAAATGAAAAAAAAAAAAAAATGCGAAATACATAATCTGAACTTTAAAAGGATCACAATTTCATTTAAAAGGCAACAAAAATAATAAAATAGCCGTTACACTTTAAAAATATACATTTTATTCAAAATTTCTGAGTTCTTTAAGTGCGGTTATCGTCAGAATATGTTTGTGTGTGAATGGATTAGCAATTAATTATATCTAATTGGATATGCCAATCCCAAAACTTTGTTCTATCTCATACGTGCATTTTAATGTTTAACCCTTTACCTACCGAATTATGAATCCAGGAAAATTTTACATTCTACAGCATTTTACGTAAATTTTTTATACTAAATTAAAAGATTTACATAATCATTTAATAAATTTTTGAAGGATTTTAGAAGGATTGAAGGATTTAAAAGGAATAATTAAATTTGATATATAACCCACTATAGTCTTTTATTTTAAATTGTTTTCTTAGTATTTTGTAGAATTATATAATGTGCAAATATGATGTTCTTACAATATAAATATAGAAATATTTCCGAAATGAAAAATCCCCACCCCTCTCCCTCAGCGCTAAGAAAGCTGAAAAGGTACAAACGCAAAAGAAATCATCCTTTTAAAAATATTTTTGTTTTGTGTAACCAATAATGTTTTTTGGAACAAAATAAAGTAATGTATCTGTAACTCATTCTAAACATTTTTACAACTAATTGATGTATTAAAAGAGTTTTATAATTAATAATTTTAATGGTACTTATAAATACCGTCCATTGATAAACGGTTAAAAAATTAGTTATTCACATTAATACTTTAAAATTATTAATTCAATGTTATTGCAACGTTGAATTTCATCCCGGTTAATCGCATAAAATGCCTCCAATATAGTAATATTAAATTCCTGTAATTCGTAACTTCGATAAAATTCAGCATTAAATTATTATTATCATGGATTCAATACTGCGATTTTCAACTTCTCTGCTAAACAAACACAAAACGTTTTAATACATTTACAATTTAATTCTTTAACAGAAGAAAGGAAGGAAGGTCTGACTATGGAAGCGATTTCAAATCGAGTTTTGTTCCCCATTTAATGAAAATTAAATTATCTATCAAGTTACATGCGATTTCAATCACGTGACCACGCGTTTTTTCTCCCTGTGCAAGACTGGTTTATCTGCTTTCGACAGGAAATGCGATTCGAGGCGCCAACTTTGAAAGTTTGTTTTGAAAGATCTATTGCGTTTTCAGAAAAAGGGTGCGATTAGATAATTTCTGGACAACAACGCCTACTAATTTCATGCATTTCCGAACAAAAATAAATTAAAACTTGTGTCACAAAGTTGCCCTTTTTGATTTCAGAACACCCTTAAGGAATAAGAAATTACTTCTATTCAAACTATTTTTAAACAGTTTGAAAATAAGTAATTTCGACACAACTGAAAGTTGATGTTTTCTTCAAGTTATACGACCGTTGAAATTTTAAAATGCGCATTAACGGAACATGATACACTAATTTACCTGTTAAACAGATGCAAATTTAAATCACTGTTGGGTATCTGGCAAATGCTTTGCTTTCTTTACAAGCATTCAAAAAGACGCACTTACTTCTCGTTAATTTCTAAATTCCTTCGAGGCGTTGCCTGGTAAAATCTATTTTCCGTTACTTTTTCTTCTTCTGTTACATTATATCAGCTTTGAAATTTAAGCTGTATTAGCATAATGTTTTAGTCTTAGTTTTAAGTTATATACTTACTTTGCTTTTGTAAATAAAAGAATAGTGGTAGTAAGTTGACAAAGTATTTGAGGATTTTATTAATTACATAACTAGGTGTATATAGTTATATTTCATTGATGTCTAAAACATGCCACACGTTTGCAATATTCGTTTATTTATCTATAAATACCTATTTTATTTTATTTATTTATTCATTTATTTATTTTTTATATTTTTATTGTTGTTATTATTAATAGTAAATATTTATTTTACTAAGAAGGCTTCTTTTAAGGAATACACATATATACACTATAAAGCATTTAATCACCACAAGCACTTTCAAATTTAGAAATTTTGTCGAATATTTTAAAATAGACTTTTCGAATTCTTTTAGAACTTTAAGATTACAAAGAAAATGTTTAATTGCATATTTATCAATGATAGTTCGATAAGGGGGACAATTAAGGTTAAAGATATGGATTCACGGTCGCCAGTCACCATATGACGACTGAAAGTTTTGATTTGGCTAAATTTTTCGCGTC
The DNA here is from genome assembly GCA_964019185.1 of Maratus speculifer. Taxonomy (NCBI): domain Eukaryota; kingdom Metazoa; phylum Arthropoda; class Arachnida; order Araneae; family Salticidae; genus Maratus; species Maratus speculifer. The sequence continues at coordinate 157,692,683 of OZ025294.1, read as the reverse complement.
TAAGTCACCATACTTTAACGCATTTCGTATTTTTCTCGCGATCATTTGGCGAAAATAGCGTGCGAGCTTTTTTTAGCTCCTCTAATAAAAATCGCGTTTTTTTTTTTTTTTTTTTTTTTTTCCGTTCTTTAACAAAAATCGGATCTTTTCGCACGATTCTTTGACAAAATTCAGGGTTTAAGAGTTTTATTTTTACGAAACTCGCGTTTCTTTCGCGATGCTTTGACGAAATTGGCCAGGGTTTGTCAACGATCCTTTGATAAAATTCGTGTTTTTTCTGCAATCTTTTAACGATATTCGAGCTGTTTCTTCGATGCTTTTCAAAATTAGCGATTTTTCTGTGATCCTTAGATATTTTCTTTTTCTTCCTATCTTGCCCAACTTTACCTTCTGTGTAGAAATGGCTTAAGATTTATATTACAAACCCAAAACATTTTTTTTATATGCGATTAAATAAAATATATACATTTGATGTAATTATTTTGTGTTTCTTTTGCACATATGTAGATTATTTTTCATCTTGAATTCCAAAATTTTTTGCCCACAAAAATGCCTTTGCTTTTATGTGTTTCTTTCACAATGTGACGACTGGGTTATTTGGGTTTAGGAGCCACTAGTTCCTTAAACCTTTTTTAGAATCTGCACCTGTATTAGGAACCAACAAAAAATCACAGAAATATAATAATACTTGGGACCACCCTGTAAAATAAAATGCACGAAAGGATCTATTGCTGCAGCTCATACAAGTGTGTGGATATTGTATAGTGTGGGTATTCATCTTTATAAGAATGTCACATATATTCATGGCGATATAGCGACTTTTTAAAAAGTTAAACAAATTCTTGCATGTTTTTAGCTTATATCACACATTGTTTTTAACCAAATTTAACGCAAGTTTATAAAAACAATTTGACAAAATGTAATTGAAATCATACAGGGTTATCCCAAATATTATATTTTTATTATTATTGATGTTGTTGTTGCTGTTATTGTTGATCCTCTAATTGTCCTTTTTATCAAATCGACATAGATAAATATAAGGTCTAACATATTCTTTATAATCCTGACGTGCAGAAGTATTCAACAAGTACATCTTTAAATATTGGACAAAATACCTATAACTAAAAACGTAATATAACCAAAACAATTTAGTTACAGGACTAACTATATGCCATAACTGCTAGATGGGCGTTTTTAGCTATAATATGCGTAGCAAAACTTAATTAGTTTTTAGTTTATTACGAGATGTATAGATCATATATATGGCAGTATGAAAGAATTCGGTCACATTATCGGCTATAGAGAGCAACTGCTAACAAAAAATTCGTGCTTCTTCTTCTTCTTCTTTTTTTTTTTTTTTTTTTTTTTTGTAATCGTATTTTATTTATATACAAAATAGAAATTCCTAAATATATTCCGGTGTATTTCATAATTCTATGCATAATTTTTTGTTCTTATTCTTGTTCTTTTTTTTTCTTTTATCTATTTATTTATTTTTTGTGTTTGAGCTAAAAAGATTTTCTTTTGTCATTAATGTTTCCTCTTTTACAATATTACTAATCCTCTGATCCATAAATGCAAGCGAATGCTTTATAATTCCAGCATATCTGGTTTAAGAAGTGACAAAAACAAAAATAAAATCAATGTATCTTATTGACACACATCCTGTTGAAATTGCTTTCGGCATTTTTTGGCTTAATAATATTAAGTTTTTCAACATCCAATAGGATTAAGTGCCCTTTTTGAGCTAGACGCGCTCTGTTAAGAAATTGTCAAAATTGCACAGATTTAAGTTACTTTTTTAGATCTCAAGTATTAAAGATTATTTAGAATTAAGAATCAAACACAGGAACTTTTATATCATACTTGTATGCATCTAATAGAAAGTAATTTACTGTCATGAAGTTATTGATCATATATATATATATATATTATATAGTAAGTTATGTATATAATTATCACCATTTAAATTTAATAAAAATCTATTTTATTTATGTATTAAAAAGTAAAAAAGTAAAACTACTGCAAAGATTATTCAGATCTCTCTTAAATTTTAATTTTAATCAAAACATCATTTTGTGTGTTTATTAACTAAATTTTTATGCATTTTTCTGTCTAACATTGTACATCATTCTCAACATAATTGCAGTTCAGATTCCTTACCGAAACCCTTACCCCCAAAATACTCAAAAATCCTTATCCCATTGATTTTATTTCTTTCTCCTTTTCCTTTATTTTATGTCATTTTTCCCATTTATCACGATTATTTTTATTGTTTAACAACAAACTCTGTTTTTGTTTTTGTCATGATTTTAATTACCATATAAAAAAATTAAAATACAAAACACAACTCCTTCTTTCCATTTTTTTTAAATACTATTATGGATTTCTTTCAATCCCCCCACAGGAAAAAAAAAGATAAATAATGCAATATTATTATCTAATAAACAGTCTGCGAAAACAACAAGGAAAAGTTATTATCAAAAATTTTTTTCAAGTTTTAGTAAAGACTGGCATTTCAAATAAGAAACAATACAGTTATAACTTCTTCAGGTTCAGCATCTAGATCTCGAATTTTCAAGCAATTTTCAGCAATTTCCTTTTATTTAATGATAAGCAACTTTTATTTATTTTTTATTAATTATATTGTTCAAAACAAGAAATGATTTACCATTCCGTTTGAAGTTGACTTTGTTAAATGGAAGTTTCACGCTATTATTTCCCTCTAATTCGCACAGGCCGAGACCAGGGGATATCAGATTATTTCTTTATCTACCGAATTATGAATTCATGAAAATTTTACATTCTAAAGCATTTTACATAAATTGTTTAAACTAAATTAAAAGATTTACGTAATCATTTAATAAATTTTTGAAGGATTTTAGGAGGATTGAAGGATTTTAAAGGATTAATTAGATTTGAATTTACAGGGATTTTGTGCAATATTTATAACCCCCCTCAAATCTTTTATTTTAAATTGTTTTCTTAGTATTTATTAGAATTATGAAATATGCAAATATGATGTTCTTACTATATAAATATAGAAATATTTCCTAAATAAAAAAAAATCCGAATCCCCCTCCCTCAGCACCAAGAAATCTGAAAAGATACATTAAAAAAAAAAAAAAAAAAAAAAAAAAAAAAAAATATTTTTTAAAATATTTTTGTTTTGTGTAACCAATAATGCTTTTGGAACAAAATAAAGTAATGTCTCTGTAACTCCTTTTAAACAGTAGTACAACTAATTGATGTATTAAAAGAATTTTATAATAAATAATTTTAATGGTACTTATAAGTACCATCGGTAGATAAAGAGATATAGAATTTTTCGGATTTTAGGTCATTTCTTTGTTTGCAATTTCATATTTGTAATTTATCACCTGAATGTTATAACAACAAATATAGTATTCACTCTGTAAATAAAACATAAAAGGAAGAAAACGTTTCTTATGTAAAAAACTATATTGAATATTAGGAATGCATTTAAATGATGTAACACAAAATTAATTGAAATCATTTCTACTTATTTTTAAATCTACCAAACATTGAAAAGATACTGATTTTCCTTATATTTTTTAATTTATTCTCTTCAGTTTAATCTTGTAGCCTTTTTAGAATCACGATTTCTTGATCAAAAACAAAATATTGTTTTTCTAAAAACTAAGATATTTATCCTCTAGAATTTGAAATCAATCATCTTCAAAAGAAATTTTATCTTTTATATAATCAACAAATGCTCAAAATACAGCATTCTAATAGTTATTTATAAGATACATAAAACATTTACGTCTAATAAACCCAGAATATATTAAAAATTTCTAAATAAATTCATCAAATCTGTATTTTTTTAGGTTAAATCTACAATATCTTTCGTAAAGAAAATTTTAAACTCTTTGTTTACATCTGAAATGTAGTACGGATTAAAGGAATTTCAGAATTATAGAGTTACGGATTAGAGAGAATCGACTGTATTTGTAACAGCAAGTAAAATAAAACTTCTGGCATAAAAATATTTTCTGCTCACGATCACGCAGTTCGAGTTAACTTAAAATAATTTTTGCTGGCAGACTGTGGTGAACCCGAGTTAACTGAGTACCAGTTTAGTTACATGAACTCGTTTAGCTAAAGCATCTATCTCTATTATATCTTCTTCATTATTCAAATATTATTTCCAAAGAAGAGATTATTATTGTACAAATTACCAATCATTCATCATCTTCAAAGTCTATTCGACATAAAGTGACCTTCAGAAAGAGATTCAAAACTGGATTTACAGCTCTAAATATTAAATGCATTGAAAAGACACAAACATCAGTATGGAATAAGAGAGTGTTAATGAAAATGACAGATAAAAGTTTCAGATTCACACGAGTAGAAATTTAAAGAGTGATGGAAATGTATATATATACATATATATAAGTATAAATATACAGTCAAACTTTTTTTTAATGAAATCTCTATTTAACGAAGTTTTCTACTTAATGAAATTTTCTGCTGAACCTTGACTTTGAGCCCTATTATCATATAAATTAATCTCCATATTACGAAAAATATTTATTCTATAAACGAAGATTGTCCAGTCAAGTGCGTGCATAACATTTAACTGAGAAGTTACCGTTGCAACCGATCTATGGTTATTTTTTTTCTTTTGTTTAGTTGATTGTATAAAGATGAATTTTTTTATATATTTAATCATTTCTATTTAAAAGAAAAAATGCTAAAAACTTTCGATATTTTAAGAAAGGAATTCCAACTTCAAGAAGATGCTACAGATAAATAGTTCAGAAACTTACAAAAGTGTGAAAATTTTTGCCAACTGTGTATTTTTTATGAGAAACCTGTACAAAGTAATATTAGAGATTTCTTTAAGAGAGTCTGGGATATAAAAATATTCAAATTTCTTTTAAAAAAATTATTGCGTTAAAAATTTCTATGTTTTTTATGCTTATAATGACATTTAAATCATGTTTCTATCTTAATTAGAAGAGGAAATATTTTTTCACTTTTGTTCTTTTAAAAATCTAGCTTTAAAGCAATGATTGTCATAGATAAGACTTCCTGAAAAAATGCGTTTTTTTCATGTTTTTTTTTTTACAATGTCTAATATTTAAATTGTTAGAACTCATGAACCGTTAAATATAAATGCTTCAAGCTCGGAACATGTCTTTTATGATTGATTTACTTTAATTTTAATTCAGCAAATATGAAAAAAATATTTACATTTAAAATATGATTAAAAAAAATAAGTTACATTATTTTTTTCTAATTTTTACTTTAAATATTTTTTAATTAATATTTTAATATTTAAAAAATGCTGAATTAAAATTAATGTTTAAATATTTCTGTTTATTTAATTGTAAAAAAATTGAAATTCTACACATAATATTTTAAATTTGAATGATTTTAAATTACCCCATTTTTTTAATAAATTTTAATTTTTCTTTTTTAGTTATGAGACATTTTATCATGTTATTTTGTTTACAAATGACATAAGGCTGTGCAAATATAACGTTATCAACATTTCCGTAATTTTGGATCCCCCTCCCCCCTTTCCGATATCATACGTTATCATTCCTCGAACTGGCATTCTCCCCTTACTTATTATTTCTACCACTTTATAAAGTGTCTTGAAATTTTCAATAGTTATAAAGATTACAAATTCTTTTAAAAGGTACTAAAATCTTTCAGACAGATATATACTTAATAATAAACATTCAAATCAGCATGAAGAAACCTGATATTACTAGAATTTTTAAAACATTTTTGAGCATAGCCTTTTTTTTTTTTTTTTTTTTTTTTTTTCCTCCGAATTATTACAAATTAATATAACACTAAAATAACTGTTTTCACTTTACAGGAATATGTTGAAAAATAAATAAATAAATAAATAAAATAAATTATTATTTAAATCTGAAATATTTTCATGGAGATGACAAAAGTATGAAAGAAAAGCACAAAAATGTAGCTAATAGAATGTTTCAAAAATGCAACACTTCAAATTTCCCAGTCTTTCTAAGTAAACACTTAAAAAAAAAAAAAAAAAAAAAAAAAGGGGCCGAAAATTCCTTTTTTTTTTTTTTCATTTTTTATTTATTTATTTATTTTCGTTTTCTATTAAAAAAAAAAAAAAAAAAAAAAAAAAATAGGAAAAGTGTTTTTTTTTACGCAATTTAATTTTTTTTTCCATTTTCCAAAACTTATTTCTTTCCAAATTTCAAAAATCATTGAAAAACATTCGCTTTCCCTATTATATATGTACCACAAATATCATATCCTTTTTAATTAAAGGAAAATAGATAGAAATTCTTTATTAATTTTTTTCATAGAAAAATATCGAAACATTCGGTATAAAAATGATCAGAAATAAAAAAACTTTCATTCAAAGTAAAAACGGAAATATAATTAACGTTGTCATCTAAGTTAAAGTTAAATTTAAAACACTTCTCTTAACTATGAGAGCAATTAGTTATCTGTTCTCATCTGAATACTAGCAAAGAGTAGTTACCCGTGTAAGGAAAAGTATTCTGGCAGAATATATTTTTATAATTAATCGAGTAACTTTTCTTTATACATTATCAGGGCCCGACAAAACCCGGGCGACTAAAAAAATTCATCTTGGCGATTACTTTTTCATTTATTTTTTTATTATTTTTTAAATAGAATAATTTTATGTGCAAAAATATTTATTTTTAATAAATCGAATATTTATAGTGGAAGAAATTACACAATACCGGCTCTTCAAGTTAGCTATTTTGCAATGAATACGTTAATATCAGAGAAATGATTCTTCAAGCTAACTCTTAAGTATTTTTTTCTGGCGCTTAAATTTATTTTTATTTTTGTATTCTCTGCTCATTATATATATATATATATATATATATATATATATATATATATATATATATATATATATATATCATATAGTTCTATATATCCTGGGCCCATATTTGCACCGATAATTGGCCATACTGTGTAAATGTTGTTTTATTACTAAAAAATCAAGATAATCAAGATGAAATCAATACCATTTAGTTTTTTTAATTTTTTACCATTTTTACCATTTTAGTTTTTTAAAAAAAGTAAATAAATAATCCCTGTAGGAAACAACAGACACTTTGCTGCTATCATGTAAAAAATTAATCATACTTTTATCATAATTTAGTGAAAAAAAAATTAAAGTCTGTTTATATTGTTTATCTGCAATTGATAATGCTACTCTTTTTCGTTATTAAAGAAGTAAGTCACTCGATAGGTAAGTGTGTTATCCCAACATTTCAATTTCCCCCCCCCTCTGTTAGATCAGATGCGTCTGGGAGAAAGATATAATCTCTTTTTCAGGCTTCTTTTTTCCTTTTACTTTCTTTTACTTTTTATTTTGCAATTTGCATTGCAAGACATTTGAATTTAAACATTGGCTATGTTTAAGAAAATTTAAATAACTATATTGATTTCACTGTATCAAAATATCACAACATTTTCATTTGTTGATTACAAGTTTAGAAATATTCCGACATTTTAACTTTTTAAAAAGTAATAAAAATAACATTAAAAAATTATTATTTTTTAGATTTAGATATTAATTACACGAAGGTAACCATTTTCAGGGCTTAAGAATTTGTACTTGATATTTTCTTTTATTTAATTTTCTAACTAATTGCATGATAAATGCTGCATCTTTATATGAAATTAGATAACTTTATAGAGTGAATAACATTGATATATTTTCTTTTTTGAAATATAATAACATGTAGTGTTAATCAATATTTGTATATATTTTTAAATATCGAATTAGCACTGCTAAAATTCCTAAATTTGTGGCAATATTCAAGAAGTATACAAGCAAAATAAATAAATAAATAAAAATAAGAATATTTTTAAAGGTGTAACATTATTCCCCCCTCTTTTTCCCCCATCATGTAAACCCAAGGCTGACACGAAATTTTCTATTCCAGATAGTGCGAACTTGAACATCTGATCTTTTAATGAAATTGTAAACTTGTATACATGTTGGTCTTGCCTACTTTGGCATTGTAGCTGTCTTATCGAAAAATTAGAGAATGCAAATGAGAGCAAAGCTCTCATGAGTGGAAATTCCATAAAAATTTTGGCGATAAAATTCAATGAACAACCAATGTTCAAACAATTGTCCACGATGTAAATAGTATCTGGTGAAGCTCGTATTTACCTATAGCTTCTTTTAATTTTGAGTTTCACTGCGGAAATCTGTGAGTTTTCTCCTTAACACTGGAACCGCGGTGACGGGTCATTTTAACTCGTACCAAATGAATACACGCTGATTCGAGCCAGAAATTACTTTCAAAAATAGTTAAGTATATGTTCCGCAAACATAATTAAAGTAATTAAGTTGCATAGTCTTAAATAAATTTTCTGATGGAAAATATTTTTCTAAATCTACAGTAAAATTTCCCGCGGTTCTAGTGTTAAAGTTTTCTTCTTTAAACTTAATATCTGGTAAATGGAAATCCCGCTCCTTCTTCCCCTCAATCTCTATCTACCTCTATTCATCTATCTCTATTTCTAACTCTGTCTATATTTTCTGTCAGCATTTTATTTCAAATTCCGCATTGAAATTTCGCAATTCGCTGTTGTTTTGTAAAAATGTTAATTTCAACACAATACAGTCAAACCTTGTTAATATGAACACGCTTAACGTGAATTACTTTTAACTTGAATTGTTTTCACACTCCCCTTTAAAGACGAATATAAAGATTTGATACTGATAACATGAATTATTGTTAACATGAACAAAATTTTGATTCTCTTTGAGGTTCATGTTAATGAGGTTTGACTGTACTTATATTTTCGCAATATTAAGTTGCATTGAAAATATTTTTACTACATAAATAATTTATGAAAATGTTATATTATTATGAAATGATATTATGTTATTATGAAAATATCACCCCTGTAAAACGAAGACATACACAGTTAAAAATTTGCAGCATTCTGTCCAGACATTTGACCGTTTTTTCAAAGAACGGTTACATAACAATAATTTAACTACATTCTGACCATAAAATAGCCAATAATATGGTCAAAATAGCCTTAAATTATGGTTACCTAACCATAATTTGACATAGTGACCATTAACCATAGTGACAAAAAAACGGTCAAATGTCTGGACAGAATGCTGCAAATTTTTAACAGTGTACAATAATAACGTATTACGGAAAATGGTGAAAATTCTAGTTGTTTTGTGTTGTTGTTATTTGTTTGTTTTTCTTAGAAATGTACTTCCGAGTAGAAATTTTTAACAAAATTTAGAATGTGTTATGACACATATGTCTGGTTTATTATTATTACTATTACAATAAGCTTGATAATGATAATATTAGCATTACTGTTATTAAGTATATTTTGAAACAGATGGTCATTTTTTTTTTAACCATAAGACTTTTAAAGTTTTTTTTTGCGTGTAGATAACTTGAATTAAGTTATTAAAAAATTTACCATCGTGTAAAATGTTATTTTCACATTAATATCAAGTCTTGCAATAGTGAATTACGTTGTAAATCTAACATAGTACTTCCTATGTAACGACAAACTGTTATTTGTTGTTTCTTACATTATTAACATTATGCGTGTAAAACAACGAAAAACAATGTTAATTCAGTTTTTAAAGGTATTTCTTTACTGTTAGAATTTTAGAGAAAATTGAATATTATTATTATTATTATTATTATTTTGTGTGTGTAAATAAATCAAGTTCAAAGATTAACTTAAAAAAAGTATACAAATAAAATTTTCTTTTTCTTTTTGCGTATTTTTTCTTTAAAATATGTAACTGTGAATAACTTTGAGCAGTTCAGTTACAATAATATTTTGTTTTATAAATTTTCGTTGCTATGATGTAGGGTTATTATTCTGATTAACGTTTCAAAATTATTATTATTGCAGTAAATGTATGTTATTTCCACTTGGCCACACACAAATGTGAAATCTTAACCATAAAAAGCTTAAGAAAATAAAGAAACATAATCAGAAAAGAACATAAGCAATTTTCGTGCAATAGATAATTTTCATGGCTTATGAATTTTAGTCAAGGTGGTTGATGTTTTACTCACCATCATTAAAATTTAGTTTCAGGAAGTTCAAAGTATCATATGGGATTTGCTTGATAATGTAAATTGATAAGCTTTAGTCGCTCTGTAGCCATTTTTATAACGTGGTCTTTATAGTAGACAGATTGGATACCAGTCGCAAGAGATTCAAATACCCTATAATTTTGCACTTATGTAATCGTTTTTACTAAACTGTAAAAATTCTTAATAGTAATTAAATTTCTTATTACAAAGTCTTGTGAAAGAAATTTATAAAATATCTCGGTTGCATTTTGATATTTTTAAATACTGTCGAGTCTCTCTATAACAAAACTCCATTCCAAAAATTTCTCTTTATAACGAATTTTTCGTAAGAACGGTCATTTTTTTTCATTGTTACATTATGAATAATCTCCATGCAGCGAAATATATATCTCCGTATAACGAATTTTTTCAGAAATCTTTCTTCATTTGTTTAGATAACTCTTAAAATTGTTCGTGAAATGCATTTATATTTGCTGATTCCTGATTGATGTTTCATAGTTGTATATTTCTACTTAATTGCTTATGCCAGAAAAAAAAACATTCACCTCCTCCTCCCCCCCCCCCTCCCCACAGACACACGCACAAAAATAAATAAATAAACTTTACGTTAACTTTTGAAAGGTGAATGAGGAATTTTATAGAGCTTAGCGATTCAATGTCAGTGAAAGAAAGATTTACAATTGTTTTAAAAATTCACGCTTTTCTGTGAATTCCGAAGCTGGCGATAGTTGACTAAAAAGAGAAATGAAGAAAAATTATGATGCGTGGAAGTATCGAAGAAAATTTAACTCCCTTTGACTTTTTGAAGATGGATACCACTCTAATTGTTATGTAGCATTTCACTGGTAGTAACATTTTAACCAACATTGTGAAAAATTTTGATGAAAGAGACAATTAATGTGAAAGTGAAAACTTAAAACAAAAGAAATGATTATTCTCTTTGAAATTATAAGGGACGGACATCACACGGAAGAAAATGTTTTACACTCACATTTGCATTCCTTGTCAAAGTTTGAAAATTTTTACGAGTGCAAAAGTTCTAAAATCAAAACAACGGAAAATTACAGATTTCTTCAACAGATTTTTGCGTTTTTTTACTAACCTTTCAAAAAACGTGTATTTTCGCGTTTTGAAATTGTTTAAATAAATAAAAAATAAAGTATTACATTAATTTTAGCGTTAAACATTTCAAAACCATAATTAAACAGCCTCAAAATATCTTTCATCAAAAATTACACATTGAATGAAAAATTCTGCGATTTTCTCTATACAACGAATTTTTCTGTTTAACGGATTTTTTGACTGAACAATGGATTTCGTTATACAGAGACTCGACTGTATATATATATATATATATATATATTTCATTTATTTATTTATTTATTTTGCATTGAATAGTTGAGATTTATCTGTATGAAGGTCGTTGTTTAGTTTTTCGATTTTGACTGCTTTTTTATGAGATTGCTTTCACTTTCGAAACCGGCTCTGATAATGAAAGAAGTCTGATTAAAAATATCTCCAAACAAAATCGATAAACAATTTTTGATAGTTGTTCATTCATTACATATATGTATAGCTGCGAACAATACTTGTTTTGCGTAAAAAAAAAAAAAAAAAAAAAAAAAAAAAAAAAAAAAAAAAATTAATTTTGCAAATAATGGATGAAATATTAATGTGCTGTTTGGAGTGATGGCAGGGGAGATGTGTGTGAAGGGGAGAGGGGAGGTACTGCATAATATTAGAGTTCCGATACTTTTTTCTTGCTAGAAATGCCCTGATGACACAATGCTGAAAATTTACTATGAGTATTTGAGATGCATGATAAAAATTTCCATGAATATCTCGTTATCTCATTAAGTAATGGAACAGCATTAGAATTAATATTAGGTGGTCTATGCTAGTAGATTAAGCACAATTTACATTTGCCCACTTATGAAGGCCTTTATTCTCCATTTCAAGAAGGACTGCAAATGTTGGTGCATAGCTAAATTAAATCTTTGAAATATTGAGAGCCTAATCAAAATATTCTGACTTATGTACTCAAAAATTTTTTTAACATTTCTAAAAAAAAGTCAAACATTATTTTGTTCAAATTTTGAATTTCCATCATGCTGAATATTATTATTCTAACATTTACTTTAAGAATTACCGAAGCTACATATTTGTACATTAATACAGGGTATGTGGGGGAAAGATAGGAGGGATCAAAAGTTCAAAACAAGTTAACTCTCCTATATGGTCCGAAAAAAAATTTTCACCACAAATACTGTCCGAGGAAAATGAAAAGTTGGATACTCCTGTTTCTTCCATTATGGGCATAAAAATGTATGCGTTTGTCATTTTCTTAAAACACTGCGATTTTTTTGTGTGTTTTAATGACTTTATTTTCAATAGTTTAATTCTAAATAAAAATTGAAAAAGTAAAAATTAATTTTAAATTTAAGTTTCAATTATTTTAAGCTAAGATTAACAAAGTAACTATAAAACTCAGTTGTCCAAATTTTTAAAATTAACTTTAATCAAATATGTATTCAATCAAATATAATATAGATAAGTTGTTATGATGAAGTTATCAATTGAGGCTCTAATATTTTTTATAAATGCAAATGAAAAAATACAAAACTTATTCCAGAGTGACACAATCATAGAATTTCACGCGAAATTAAAACCCGTCATGATTTTCCTTTTCTCAAAATTTACACGCGCACTTCTCACATCCGTAACCACCACGTTTAAACAATTTCAAGTCATTTATCCAAAGCATTTCCCCGGTTTAGAATTGGAAATTGGTGGAATAAAAATTTGGATATTTTGACGAACTTATGCATAACTATTTCGACTTTAATTATTAAACCAATAAACAGGTTAGATATTTCAGGGCTACGAAGTTGTCTGATAACTCCACGTCCTAGATATATGTAGTTTTACAGTACATCTTAAATGTCTTAGAAAGAAATAATAGATAATTTAATATAACAGTCTAAATATAATTAGTCTATAATTTGAATAATAACATAATAACAGCAATTAAGTTTTATTTTTCTGTTTATTATTGTAGTTTCAACTTTTTCAAAAATGAATAAAATTTATTTTTTATTTTCGTTTTCAAATTTACCTGTATTACTTTTATTTTCATACAACGTTACTTTTTCCAAACAAAATTTGCAAAATTGCATTAATTTTAACTCCATGAAAAACTTATAGAAGAAATATTTAATTACGAGATATTTGCCTATTATAAGAAAAGTAACCGTCAAAATAATTTAGCTTTAAAAACTACTACATTTCAACAGTTTTCGTCAGCTGTATTTTTATAATTCTTAATGACAGGTATTTAATCGTTTTTGGTAGAGCATGCATAAAAAATCAGCTTTTCGTTGAAACTCGTATATCTTGCTTTCGATATGAAGTAAATCAACAAAAGTGAAATGATGGAAAGCGTCCTATTTACGCAAAGCTATTTTCAGCAGGTTAAACTTTTTTTTATAAACATGACTGGACTTTCACACCTTTTCTTTTTTGCATTTCCTTCCTTCATTCCAAATGAAAGTGGCTTGATTTGATAGTATTTTGAAGCTACATGTCTATTAAATATTCATAGTGTGATATTCAGTTGACCATTGACCTCATAAAAATGATTGATAACTTGAATTATTTATGATCAGTTTGTTTCTGTATATTGTGCCAATGAGTTTCATATTATCATGCAGTTAAATCGTTCTAGCAAGGTTTTCATTAGGACGATATGATACGATCTGAAAATATGTTTTGAAACTCGATAATGTGAAATTAAAAAGTGCTTTTCAATTCATGTCATTCTACATATCGTATCAATCTTCGAAGCACTGACCGAAGAAACAATTTATATTTGCTTAAAAATGTTCAAACACTGTAATTACTGGATTTATATTCGAAATTCTCGAAATGTTATGCCCCTTTTGCGGTAACATGAGCATTTTATTTCATTTAATGCATATATATATATATATATATGTATGTATATTATAAAAGAAAATCTGTTAAAATTGTACAGGCAATCATGATTTTTTTTTCAATTAGTTAAATCAAAATACATTTCTAAAAGAGTCCATAAAAATACAATGTTACTGTTTTTTCGCAAAAATTTACACACTCTCAAATCCAGGATTAGAATAAACTCCAGGCCTCGATTAAAAGTAATAAAGAAAACAAGCATCCATTATTTGGGCTTCTGCCATGCTTGAGTATATTGCAGAACTATAGTACATACAACAATCAAATAATTCAAATTTCAAACACAGTGATTTCTGTACGCAGATCTCTGTACGTCATTTCCGGAAACTAGTACTGTATATAAAACAATACGCAACTATTCCATTACATTTATGGAAAACTTTTGCATTGTTTTCGGATATGCAATATCTAAATGCTAATTTCGGAAAATGTACTGTTTTACTGTTTTTTAGAAAGATGAAACTATTCCGTAATTTTTTATGAAAAATATCTCGTATTATTTTTGTTTGTTATTATTCACTGTAACGTTTGATTCTAAGTTTGTTTGGAAAATGAATTACCACAGCGGACGTAGTCTGCTAGTTTAGTAATAAAATAATAGAGTCTTTGAGGACTTATATCTCAAAATTTTTGTTTCGAATCGCAAATGGTCAGGGTTTAAAAGTCAGAACTGCTAAGAACCCTCCCCCCCCCCCCCCGCCCTCTCAATTAAATTCTTTCAGAAAGAAATGCTTAACGCTAGAAATTTGCTAAATATCCAAGGAAATGTTCCAAGAAAGACAAAGAAAATAAAAATGAAGACTGAAAATTTTCTAATGTTATATACATAAACATTTAGATTTTTAACAGACTTTAAAAATGAGCACATTTTCGAGAATCAAAAGAATTTTTCAAGTTGTAATTTATATTTAGCTATAATATAAAGTATTTAGTAATTAATACAACATTAATAATATCTACAACGATTATTAAAGCACAGAGAGTATTTCTACAGCCTGCTTCCTTACACACTATTGCAAAAATTATTGGATATATTTACCATGTAAATAAATTATAATAACCAATAATTACAAAATTTTACTGTCCCTGACATCTAATTTTTTATATCAGCAAATGTGTAAGGAAATTATGTCTAAAAAAGTTATCGTATACACAATCTTTTAAGATTTTTAATTTTTGTGAATGACTTACATAAACAATTGACAAAACGTTTAACCCTTTCCGGCACGGGCAAAATCTGTTAGTAAAATGAGAAATTATCGACTTACACCAGATTTCACAAATTAATTTTTTAGATATTTTGAAACCCCTAAAAGCTTTTATTCTAAAAGCAAAATTTTATTAAAATATTATTGGTGCCGTTTGCAAGTTTGGAATTAAAATTAGGTATCCCAGACCGGCCACAGTGTGCCGGAAATTGTTAACTAAAAACAATGAAATCATTTAATGCTGTGAAAAAAAACATAGATTTTAAAACTACCAACTATAGATATTTTTACTAAATGTATGTAAATATTTTGATTTACTGGGAAAAAGTATTGAGTAAAGTTTTTCTCTCTTTATAAATGCAGATTCCGACAAAACATAAATTTCTTTGGCATTTAAAATTACTAAACATAACTCTGTCAAAAACTTTTGGAATTCGTGATTTTATCAATCTATCTATTTTGATTTTGAAATAGTAGAAGCCATTCTTTGAAGTAGTTTTGTTTATTTTCTTGAAAAAAGTGCCAAGATTATTCTATATCAATTTCACTGATATGAATGTCGTATTATAAGTAAACTATAAGTGTCATTCATTCTCCGTGACGCCTTTATCACAGAGACGTGTCTATTACAGCAAATCAATACTGTGCAGACATTCAAAAAATGCCCAACAAAGTACAACCATCCAACATATATTAACCTACAAACTCTGAGATAATGGCAGACCCAAAACACCATTGACATGTATGCAGTAAATGGGCCAAATTCTGCTTTACTTTCTTGATCTTGTGCCAACGGATTATCATTTTTCTGACAGTTCATCGACTTTTATTCTTAGAAATGTTCAACAGCAATGCATTTGTGGATATTGAAGACTCATCAAATTTCATGACATTGCATGTCTAATTTCTATAGTACATGTGTTTGTGTGTAATTAACACATAAACGTGTTTTAAACTGTAATTATTTATTTTTTATATTTTTTTATAGACAGACATACATATATATTTTTATAAAATGACAGACACAATAAAAATACATGAAGTATGTATTTAAAATTTATAACTTGTTTGATTAGTGCCAAAAAAGTGATCTTTCAATCCATTGATTAGCATGCTGGCAATAAAAGGATTCGATATCAGTTTAATTTGTGTGAGATGACTGTGAAAGATTTTAAGGGTTTTCCTTGTAGAAGAATAAAGATTAGGGTCTGTTTCCTTTCAAAAGTCCCGCCCCACCAGTGGTGTGCGATTCTGACCTTGAAACTGGTAGACAGCAGTTTCTGGAATCGAACCCAATCACGACCGTAGGCAGGAGCGTGCGAAAAGAAGACTGCGCCCGGGGCAAAGTTTCAATTTAGCACCCTCTTCATCCAACTTTTTATTGTTACGGGCCAAAAATGACATTGGTAGCACAAATTTGGCGCCCCCTAAATTTCCACGCCCGGGGGAACCGTCTCCTTCGCCCCCCATTTCGCACAATGCTGGCCGTAGGTCTAATTTTTCGGAGTTTTCCGTGGTTTTCTTCGAACCTTGGATTTCTTTGCGTAAAAACGGGTTAGGTTCCCTTAGAAAGACTTCCATGGAGGGAACTACTTTTTAGTGCTTACATGCCACGTGTTGATAACTGGTCGTCATGTACATAACCAACCAACAAACCATTCAAAAGTCCTTCCTACAGGCATCTCACTTGTGACAATATAGCTACACTGACCGATACTCAAAGCTATTCTTAAATCCCTTTCCCAACAATGAGAAACTTCCTAATACGTTTTCTGACTCAAATTGAAACGCAAAGGCATATAATTGGCATGCCCGACTATTAAAGCAATTTCAAATAGAAATGAATTTTATATATTTTTAATACTTATCGAGTTGTAAGTGATTGAGGTCACGTGAAGACCAGTTTCTCTCCTCTCTCGCAGTATCACGTGCGAAAATTTGTTCAAACGCTCCCTTTGTCAATATTTTCTGAAAACTTCTATGCAATTACAACAATAATAATAATAATAATAATAATAATAATAATAATAATAATAATAATAACAATAATAATAATAATAATAATAATAATAATAATAATAATAATAATAATAATAATAAAGTCTTTCGATAATATAAATTCTGAATAACAACGCCTGTCATTGTGCTTTTGATTTTGCTTTGAGGTTCATAGCAGCTAAGGTTTTCGCCTCCATCGATCCATTATACGCAGAAACAGAGACAATTCAGAACAATTTTTATTACACATATCCATTACACTATAAAGGGACAACACACCATCCATGTCCGTACCCGGATTCGAACCAGGAACCCTCGGTGGGGCAGCAGCTGCCGTTACTGACCACGTCACTGGGGCAACAACGCCTGTCATTTCCATATGAATCCGAAATTAAAAATTGTATCAGAAAGTAGCTTCTAAGGACTTGAGAATAAGCCCTTTTGATCATCGCCAAAAATAATTAGATTGAAAAAAAAATGCATTTGTCTTTTACTTTGTTCGTTAGTTTTTTTTTTTTCCCCTTCTTCTTCTTCTTTTTTTTTTTTTTTTTTAATACCCATAAAGTATGAAAATCATTTGTATCAATGGATATTTTTTTAGTGTTAACATGAAATTTTATGTTATTTGAATTATATATAGTAAATCTATAAATTAAAAAAAAATTGCAAAATACCAAATTTATTTGTGGAAACCCATTCCCGAAATTCTTCGCAAGTTCATATTGCCGTACTACTTAAATATATTGCTACTCCTTAGCACCCGATTATTATTGCTGTTAGAAAGATGACCCATCTAAAAAGGATGGATACAGCACATATAAAAGAATATGAGTTTTTCTCGTTTGTTCCGCAGTGATAGATAAAAATAATACATTTTAAAAACGAAACGTATTTATTTAAAATTATGTACAGTAGAAAGCCACCAATCCGCACAGCTTGGTTTCAAGTGTGGTATACAGATTTGAAGCTTTTTGCGGATTACAGGTCGTCTCTATTCAATCTTAGTTTGAATTTTTAAAAATTCATATTTTGGATAATGAACTTAATTCTTAGTTCTTAAAAATAAATAATCTGCTTAATTAAGTAATCTACTAAATAATTTACTTAATTCTTAAAAATAAATAAATAACACATTTAAAAGGTCACTGTCTAAAAATATCACTGTGTATTTTACAGATAAAAATGTAGTAATTGAGTGTTAATTTCATCGAAATTGACATTGTGAAAATGTTTCATGTATTAACGAATGCCGAAATTTTTATAAATAATTTTAGAGAAACTAATTTACGGATCAATTGCAAATTATAATTTCTAAAAGTTTAACTTTTGAAAATTAACAGGTCTGAAATTTTTTTCTTCTGGCAAAAGTGTGTTACAATCTTTATAAAGCTTTTCACACACAATATGCACATGTATGTGACATGGCGATCAAAACTAATTATTAGAATCTAAAAGATTAGTTTACACGGTTCAGAAAATTACTTTCTCTTACCTTTCCCCATATTACACATTTATTCTTAGAATAATTTTGCTTGCTTTATTTTCTGCAGAATATCTGTAGTTGATGTTATTTAATTTTTATTTTTAAAAAGATGTTAAATATTGTATAAAATATAAGCTTATTTTTCCCCTTGGAATCGTTGTAGGGATTTACGATTTTGTGATGTGACTAAAAGTTTTCGAATATGAAACTTTTTTTTTATTTTTAAATCAGTTAGAAACAGCATTTGATTACAACAATGCAACATTCCTATAAGACATAAAAGAAGAGACACTTTTAATAAAGAATAAATACAAAGTATCGTGAAAAGTATGAGAGAAATCTATTTTAAGCGATCGAATCTAATTTTTTCGTACATAATCTAACTAATCTTTTAGTACATAAATAATTAGGCTTGATAATTTTCTTTTCAGAATTTTCTTTAATAATCCTTTGATTTAATGAAGTAAAAAGAAGATTATTTTCTATGTGAAGAAAAAAAAATAGAAAGTTAGAATAAGGAATAAAATAACTTTCATTCCTTATCCTTTAGAGCCTGTATGAGAATAGATTAAAAACTTCACACATGTAGAATCACAATGGCTTTTTATCAAAACGATTCGCATTGTAGAAAGTGGTCCATGAAAGATTTGAGAACAAGCCGATAACAAAAAGCAAATTTTCTGAGTAGACACTTGATACAGTGTACTCTTTACCGGGTTACTTTGCTATTAATTTGTTTCTAACACGGAACAAATTCATTTACATCAAAATTAAACCCGACTCTGGCTTGAAATAGTATCATATGATGAAAAGTAAAACCTGAATAATAATTGGCATCGTATCCTTGAGGTTTTTGACGTTAATCCGACTGACAATTGGAGATAAATTTTCTCCTTAAGTAGTCGATAAATGGAGAGGTACTTATTCTGTTTGTGGAGAGATTTGACAACGTGACTGAGCATTCTTCGGCAACTTTATGATGCTAAATGCCTGATAAAAATGGTAGTTTCGCATTTACTGAGTATGTGCATCAACAAAAATAGGCTGATCGCGATTTATTGTGCTCTTCAAGAGTGGTTTTAGCTTTTATTACATTTTATTTGCTAGAAGGCAGAAAAATAAATATGTGAATCATTCGTACTACAATCACAATTTTACCAAATTAGGCGTTTTCTCTTGATTTCGGAGGTTGAATTATGTGAAATAAATTCTTTTGAATTTTTTGCTAAAATTTTGGAGGTTTATTATTATTATTATTATTATTATTATTATTATTATTATTATTATTATTATTATTATTATTATTATTATTATTATTATTATTATTATTATTATTTTAAGGAAAATCTGTAAGGTGAATTTTTAAACAAATTCGGTTGCATTTCAAGAAAGGGAATTTTGTAGGAGATGGGAAGATTCATCTATCAGAGCCCAAATTTCGGAAACCAGGATTTAGATTTGCCCGTACGCTTTATGCTTCATAAAAATGATATGTGTTTTGATGCAATTTTTATATAATGTTCAAGAGAAACGCAATACACTTTCTATGTTAAATGGGCGCTATACTATTAAAATACGGAGGCGTTTCTGAATAAATATCGGGGATTTAACACTTGGTTGTTTTTATTACATAAAACTTAAAATTATAATCAATACATAAATTAAAGAGCAACTCAGACAGTTTTACCTACAAGCTTACAGGTGTTCAATGTGAACACCTTACGTCATACGACACACATCAAGTACATAGTTCATTTCTCCCCAAACATTGATTAGTGTTTGTGGGATCATTGTTGCAACAGGTTCAATGGTCAGCTGGTAGTGGCGGTACATACACACGATCTTTTATAAATATCCACTTTTAGAAATCACATCGCATCAGATCGAGCAAGCATCTTATCAAAACTTATTTGCTAATCGACATTTGGGAAGAACTAGGTTATCGATTTGATGTGTGCCTTGTGACGAAAGGTGCTCACACTGAACACTTGTAAATTTATAAGTAATACTGTGTGAGTTGCTCTTTCATTTTATGTATTAATTATAGCTTTAAGTTTTATATAATAAATACTACATAGTGTTAAAACCCTGATATTCCTTTAAAAACACCTGTATTTTGTTTTAAAATGTATGAAACATTTGTCTAAAGTTTCAAATTTAATTTTCTTCAAAATTTTTTTTGTATAAACTAGAAATGAGACAAGCACAAGCTCGACTTTTTAAAAGTCTCCAAGTCGGCTCAAAAGAAAAATTTTAATTAACCGAAAAAAAAAAAAAAAAAAAAAAAAAAAAAGAGAGAGAGAGAGAGAAAAGTTGAAAAAACTTTTTGATAAACAAGAATGTATTTTAATTTTCTGAAGCTATGTTATAATCATTTAAATTTCAGTTTGAAAGGGAACTTAATTGTTATTGATGATTGGATATAGGAGAAATATTCTATCTTATTCTGAAATCTGTACACGATCAGTTTTAGTAAAATAAAAAATAGTATTGTCTATTTTATCTTTCTGTTTGTAGTGCTTTTCCAGGATTCTTGGAAAGCACAACGATTTGCATTTCAAATTGTCGGGCTTGGACGACGAATTTTAAATGCAAACAGAGTCGGAACTCATCTCTAGCATAAACTAATGCTATTTCGTTTTTAATTGTTGGTTAAAAAAGAAAAAAAGAAAAAAAACAAATATTGAAACCAAATTTTTTAAAGAAAATGCTTTGTAGAAGTATTTTACACGAATTAATCTCTCATATTCGTTTTATAAAAAAATTGGGAATTCTATTTTTCTTTTCTCAAAATTTCAAAATTAATGCTGTAACAAAAATATATAAGGGCGGAGATTAAATTAATAGCTAATGCATGAATTTCTCAATTTACAAGGATATTTCAAAATTATTTTACCGTGTATGTACGTCAATTAATCATCAATTATTAAGGATCATCTTGTGACTTACTTATAGTTAACGAGGCTTTGAGACATCTTCAGAGTTTCGATGCCGGTCTTCGACCTTCTACTACAACAGCATTCATGGGATCTACAATCGTAACAAGTAAATAAAATTTTCTAACAAGTCTCTGTGGGAAAATTAACCTTGAAACAATTTTAAATTGTTGTTATTAGTTTTTCTATGCTTTTTATGTGTATCAAACTCGGGATCCACTGATGCAAAATATTTCGAGTTCGGGCAAACTTACATTTTAAATCGTCGGACTCTGCTGAGAATTTCAATTCAAACGCAAACAGAGTCGGAACTCATCTGTAATATAAACTAATAATATGTTGTCTACATCTACAATATATATATATGTGTGTGTGTGTGTTTGTGTGTGTGTGTGTGTGTGTGTTAAAGCAAGTGTTTTGTTAAGATATTTTCTACGAATTAACCTTTCATATTTGTTTTGTAAAAAAATTGAGAATTCTATTTTTCTTTTCTCAAAATTTCAAAACTAATGCTGTACTGAAAATATACAAGTGCGGAGATTAAACTAATAAATAATGCATAAGTTTCTCAATTTACAGGAATATTTCAAAATTATTTTAGCATACATCCACGGCAATCAACCTTCCATTATTAAAGATCATCTTGTGACTTACTTAGTTAACGAGACATTGAGACATCGTCAGAGTCTCAATGCCGGTCTTCGACCTTCTACCACAACAGTCATTCATGGAATCTTCAATCGTAACAAGTAAATAAAACTGCCTAACCAGTCTGTCTCTGTGGAAAAATTAAACTTCAAACAATTTTAAAATTTTATTAATTTTTCTATGCCTTTTATATGTATCAAACTCGGGATCCATTGATGCAAAATATTTTGAGTTCGGCAGATTCGCATTTCAAATCGTCGAGCTCTTTTGGGAATTTCGAATGCAAACAGAGTCGAAATTCATCTGTAATATAAACTAATATGTTGTCTTAAAAAAAATGAAATTTAATTTTTTAACGCAAGTGTTATGTTAAGATAGTTTCCACAAATTAACCTCTCATATTTGTTTTGTAAAAAAAATTGGAAATTCTTTTTTTCTTTTCTCAAAATTTCAAAAATAATGCTATACTCTGAAAATATATAAGGGCGGAGATTAAACTAATAAATAATGTATAAATTTCTCAATTTCTCAATTTACAAGAATATTTCAAAATTATTTTTGCGTACATCTATGGCAATCAACCTCCCATTATTAAAGATCATCTTGTGACTTACTTAGTTAACGAGACATTGAGACATCGGCAGAGTTTCAATGCCGGTCTTCGACCTTCTACTACATGGAATCCTCATTCGTAACAAGTAAATAAAAACGCCTAACCACTCTCTGTGGGAAATATAGATGGATATGTCATTACAGAATTACCGATGTGCATAGACAACGCTAGT
The DNA here is from genome assembly GCA_964019185.1 of Maratus speculifer. Lineage (NCBI taxonomy): Eukaryota > Metazoa > Arthropoda > Arachnida > Araneae > Salticidae > Maratus > Maratus speculifer. Next base: position 157,669,526 of record OZ025294.1, on the reverse strand, counting down.
AGGAAGCCGTTTAATGGGCAACATTACCATAGACCTAGTGATCAGGTGCCGATTGTGCAAATGGTTTACAGTATCTCTTTTTTAAAAGTGTGAGTGTTGTCGTAAAGATGGGCTCTTGCGCTGCTGATGATGCAGGTGGCTTGAATTTATAAATCATGAGTGCTGCAGGTTTCTGAATCAGGTGTTGATATCAGAAAATAAAGCTTCCTTGTTTAAAAAATGGTGCTAGTTAAAAATTATATATGTTCCAGGAAATTTGTCAAGTTCTGCACTGTAAAAAAAAATTTGGATAATTACAAAAATTTTTCTAGTAGAATTGTATTCCAAGAACTTTTTATGTAACGGCAACAATAAAAATTCATGTAACAGATACAGATTTGTACTTTGAATCAAACAAATTTTAAGGTTACTAAGAATTTTTTTGGGAAATCGTATTCCAAGAACTTTTTAAGTGACGATAACGAGCATTATAGATAAAATTTTAGTAAAGTTACCAAAATTTTAGTAAATTCTTTTGTAAAGTTACAGATGGTTTTAGTTATGCTTACAAGTTTTGTAGATTGACATCATTTTCTTGTACAGTGTACACATAAAATTTTAGTAAGCATAAGAGATTTCGGTTAATTTAGATTACTAAGGTTACAGATTTTTTTTACAGTGTGCACGCTGCACCTGACATTTGATGCACATATATTTCAACACATTTATGATTCATTTATGATTTTGTTATTCTTTGCATTCATTTTTGAGCCATCGTATTTTCTACAATTTTGAAACTTATTTGAAAGTTTTTTCCAAAAATATTGATTAGTTAAGTGGCTAACACAAACCAAAAAAAAAAAAAAAAAAAAAAAAAAAAAAAAATACCCTTGAATGTTCGCGTTAACGAGGTTCGAGTAGATTAATTTTCAGTAGCAAATTTCTCTTCCTCAGAAAGAAAATGAAATTCCATTTCCAAGTACATTAGGATTTAAATATTAGTGAAATTAAACGATAGTCACCATTTTTTTTTTTTTTTTAATACTTTGAGTCGAAACTAAAATAAAGAACGTGAAAAAAAATGCTATCATTATGCTAACACTCTCCAAATTCATTTGCATATTACAACTCAGCTTTAAATGTCTGTTTTAAATGTGATTAAGTACTTAACTTTCTAAAATTTTCCGAGCTATTTGTTCTCAAAATGGGAGAAACAAAGCTAGTTTTGGCAATAAAAATATCATAAATATGATTAAAAGAAACTTTCCTTACTTTTTTCATACGTTTGAAAGAGCAATAGATAATTTTTCAAAGAAATTAAAACTGTGATAAAAACTATGTAGAATGAGTTTTATTTTTTTATTTCAGTGCTTATTTGCCGAAATTTTTACGTTTATTTACTGTTCTAATACTATAATTCGTTTACTTATCTTACTGTTCTAATGGAAAATAAAAATTAAAGGAACATTTTTACCAAATACATTATTTTTTAATGAGCATTAACATTATATATTATATAATAAATTCTTTCTTTACTTCAACAGTCTTTACTTTGCGTTATTAGGAAGTATTTAGTTTTACTTTTTAAATATACTTATTGCTCTTTTGTGACCAAAAAATTTTCTGCATAATTTTTTTTTACGTAATTTTTGTGTAATATAAGACTTATAAACAGGCGATTTTTGTGTAATATAAGACATTTAAAGAGATCAAAATTATTAAGCAATAATAATGACAATAAAAGGGTTTCAAAGAAGTTAAGAATATTGACTAACTGGGGATTCTTTGGAGCCCCAACTTCATCCTAAAACGTATAAGTTACAATTTGATATATTGTTTATCTATGATATATTGTAATTAATCTTTGATATATTGTTTAGCACAATTATTCTAATTGTGCTAAAATTAGCCTGTTACATCCTTAACTGTCCATATACAAATACCTGTCCAAAGTTTGTGAGCATAGTCTTCCTTTATCAAAATATCTATATTATAAAGGCCAAATGTATCTGTGCGTAACTCATACATCATTTTGCGAATGGCAACACTTTCCACTGCAATTTCGGTTTTGCAATTTTCGCTACTGCAAATTTTACACTTCTAAACATAGCATATTTTAAATTTTTACACCGTCGTATAGAGAAAAAAATTTACTTTTAATTGCAGTTTGTTTGAAAACTGTATCTTAATTTATTTTAAATATTAATTGTTTAATAGTTTTTAGTAACAATTTTATAATTGTGGCAACAGAGTCACTCCATTTTCTCTTAAAATTAAAAAAAAAAAAAAATAGAATTTAAAATGCGCATCTCTTTTTTTAAACAATTTCGGTTTTACAATTTTTGGAACTGCAAATTTCACACTTCTAAACATCGTACATTTAAAATTTTTACACCGTCTTATAGAGAAAAAAATGTACTTTTAAATGAAATTTGTTTCAAAGCTGTATCTCAATTTATTTTTGACATGTTATTTTTTTTTATATAACTTTTAGTACCAATTTTGTAACTGTGGCAACATAATCGCTCCATTTTCTCTCAAAATTGAAAATAAATAAATAAATAAAATGTGTCTGATATAAAATCCGATGAATTTTGGTTTTATTTCGTTTAATAATTTGAATAATTGAATTTTATAGTATTTTATTAATTTTAGCTTAAAATAATATTTGCTTGAGAGTTAGACTGACCGATATAACTTGCATTTTTTACTTAACTAATTTTGCAGATTTATAATAAATAAATAAAACAGTTCTTTTTTAAATAGTTTCTTTCGTCGAATTTCGACGGGTTCCACCTCGTAGTTTATAAAATCGTAAGAAAATAATTTTTTGTACACCATCATATATTAAGATTTAAAACTAGCAACTAAAAAGCTAATTTTAGTTAAGAGTTTCTCCTTCTAAAAACTGCAAGACTATTTTTTCAACAGTCACTTTTATAATAGAGTAACGTTTCGAAGAATTCGAGTACGATTTTTTTTTTCTTTTTAAGAAATGCAACTTACTAATTTAATTTTCACGTCATTTATCATGTTTTGCTGATCTTCATATAATGGTGTAACTTCTGTCTAGTAAAAAGAATTGAAACCTTTGATTTGAAAACGACTTCCATCTAAAAACTTTTACATTTTCACTATAAATTCTCTTATTATTTGCTATAAAACAAAACAAAATCTGAGATTTTTGACTCAGCTGATTCAAACTTGCTTAAACTTTTTGCTGCACATATTTTAGAATTATTTAAATATATCAAAATGTTGACAAGATTTTTTTTTTTTTTTTTTTTTTTTTTTTTTTCGATAGAAATCATTGACGAAACGACAGTTGTATGTGAGTGTTCTTTATAATTATTTCGTTTGAATTTCAATATTTTTATTTTTATTTTTCATTGGATAGCTGAGTCCATTTTTTCAGGAACCATATGATTGCACAAAGGTTATTTTTTAACCATTAGATTTTTTCTTTTTATGCAGTTATTTCTGTTTTCGATACAAATTCCGGAAGTAAAGTTATTTAAAAATAATTAATTCTAAACGAGATATTTTAAAGGAATGCTCACAATGAATTAACATTAGCCTATGAGTGTCTTCGTATGAGTGAAGTACTTCCTTAATGATTTAGTGTGAAGCTATGAAAAGTTTTCATTATTGTCTGTCAGTTTCACGATAACGTCCGAAGAAAGCATCCGCTTAAGTTGCAATTTGAAAAATGTGTTTTTGAAATATTTCGAATTAACTGTGTAATTTTTACTTTGTTTAGAGAATATTCTTCACTATGTATGAATACTCAAAATAATTTCAATAAACTATGATCTATAGAGGATAAATGTTTGATGTACATATTAGTAATGTTACATTACTTTAAACGTAACGAAATTTATAAAACTACTTTTGGTAATAAAAAGTTTATAAAAATTCGGTTTTACATTTTTAATAAAAAGAAATACTGCCCAGTTTAACTGATGACAGTGAGTTCACAGACTAGACATACTAATTGTACATTACAGCCTTATATTTTCAAGGGTTAATTCCGTTCAGAAAATAAATTAAAGGAGGGGAAACCGCTTCCCTTTCCCCTTTTATACTTAATTATTGAACCCCCTAAACTAATCAGGGACATACTTTATCATGTAAAAAATCTATATCCAAAATTCAGAGCAAATCGAAAAATTCTTAATAAAAACCCATTTATATAATTAAAGAGGAGTTATCCCCCTTTTTTATACTTAACCATTAAACTTCCAAAACTATTTAGAGATTTGAATGAAATCTGATAATTCTGCATGAAAAACCCATTTATATAAATTAAAGGGAGGGGCATTAGAACCTCCGTTCCCCCTATATATACTTATTCAATGAAAATCTAATACCAATCACGGAGGCGCCCAACCAGAATGATCCTATATCTAAAACTGATAATTCTGCATGAAAACTGATAATTCTGCATAAAAACCCATTTATATCAATTAAAGGGAGGGGCGCGACCCCCCCCCCGTCCCCCCTGTTATACATATCGTATGAACTCCAAAAACTAATCAGGGAAGCGCCTTATCGGGATATACTCATACATAAAATTTTATGTGGATCGGATATTTTTATCACGAGTTATCGCGTTACGCACGTACATACAGAACGGACGGGCGCATAAGCTCTCAGGCTATGATAGCCTGTGAACTAAAAAATGTTTAATTGTGAGACACACTTTTTAAGAATACGGTTCTTTAATTTAGATTTTCTCAATCGTCAGAAAATCTTATTTACTTATAAATCCATAGAATGTAAAATAAATAAATAAATTGAGAACTGTTAGGATTTTAAGTATTAAGGGTATCTGACATATATTTTAAAATAAGTTCTATTTTATGAGTTAAAATTTTGAATTTTTTGTGATGGTTAACTATATTATTTGTAAACAAAATCACATGATAAAACTTCTCGCATTTAAAAATGTGATATTAATATGTGTTTAATATGCGTATTTTTATGTTTGTTTCATAAGGATTTTATATAGACGCTGATGAGTATTTTAAGTGTTTTTAATTATTAAATTTAAAAGCATAAGTCGAAGTTTTTATTAAAAAAATTAAAATTTATCCAAAAAGTGAGATAATTTAAAACCATTATAACTCGAAATATTATTTGTAGAATATCAATTTTCTTTTCATCTAAATAAAGAGTTTTAATTTTGATTCAACATTTTTTTAAATATTAATTAAAAATTATTTAAAATAAAAATTTAAAATTATGATTTAATTTAGAAAAAGAAAAAAAATCATATTTTCAAAAATAAACATTTTTGTTCCAATGTTCTGAATAAAAATTAATGTAAAACAATTGAAAAAGATGTTTTCCAACTTGTAACTCTTTGTCTTTAACGGTTCTTGATTTATAACAATTTAAATACCAGAAATGTGGAAATATCCGTCATGCAGAAAAACGCATCTCACAAGAAGTTCTTTCTTTGATAACCATTGCTGAAAACTAAATTTTGAAAACAAACCGAACTGAAAAAAAAAATAATAATTCCTGTTATTAAGATAGAATAATGGTTTGACAGTCATTTTAAGGAGAAAAAGCAGAGAAATTTTTAATGCAATAAATTTTGTTTTTAGAAGATTTGAAGATTTTGGTATCGTGGAACCCTTTAAATAAAGCGAGAGCAAAATAAAAATGTGTTTTGCCATGCTTATGTTAAGCTCCTGATCTGAAGATTTACAAGTTAGATACATTTTAGATTCTTGCTAAAACTCAAAGATTTACTTTTATGTTGTATTAATATTACAAAGCTAAATATTAAATAAAATTTTATATTTAAATTTAGTATTTATATTAATATTTTTTTACTCATTTTTTTAAATGTTTTATTGCAAGGTAACAATAATTCAGATTAAATGAAAAAAGAAATACCCGATATAAATATTTTTTTTTCCTTCTCTTCACACACAATTTTTCATTTTCATCTTTTCAATATTTCTAAAATGTTTTTCTTCTTCTACATAGAAATTCTTTGCTACATTAAATAAAAGCCATCAAAACTAATGTACAAATATAAATTAGTTCCTCTTTACCAAGTTAAAAAATCTTTCCTCCTACAAAATAAATAAATAAATAAATAATAGTAATATTTTTTGTTCATTGACTTCTTATAAATAGAATTAAAATCATCATAAATCAGTTTTTTAACATATATTATCGAATTACTGTTACTGTTATTATTATTATTTACTTTATTATGAAAAACATACAATATATAAAAAATATGTATGTAATGTATACAACGTGTAAAAAAAGCATACGAAAAAAAGGTCAAAATACAGAATTTTATTAAACTTGAATGATTAGTTAGTACCCTAAGAAACTATTATTGAACGAATAATATATTTATTCCTTGAGATATAACCTCAATATTTCGATGCTTATAAGATTGTCAAGAATAAGGTAAATACAGTAAAGCCAATATTGAGTCATTATTTATGTTTCATGCCATTTCATTGGGAATAATTCCCAGTGTATAATAGGAGGACAATAATATAGTAAAGAAATATATTGTAAAGAAAACATACAAAAAAAAAAAAAAATTGGTTCAAATAGATTTATTCTGTGACTTTTAGAAAAGGAATTATGTTATAGATTTCCGTCTAATATTTTCTTTTTTTTTCTTTTTTTCATATTTTTCATGCACACAAGCAAGCTATCCAAAGTCATAATCATTTTTGAAATATTTCAACAAATAGAAAGACTATTTCACGATAAAAGAAACCGATGACTTTAAATAAAATCCTTCATTGAGTTATATAAATATTGCAAATTACTTTTCCATGCAAATCGGCAATCTTTTTTATGAAAATAACGGAAAAAGCTATATATATATATATATATATATATATATATATATATATATATATATATATTACTTTTTACTTCATGTCATTGATTTTCATAAATACACACACACGTCACCAGCTTACAAAAAAGAGAATTTATCGAATCCTTACGTAATAACATTTCATTTAGCTAACAAAATGTATACATTTCTCAGGAGAATAACATTCTTTGATGGGTTTTTCTGCTTCCAATGAATAAAAGGAATTTCACCTCTTAAGTATTCTGCTTTTTAAAATCGATTTTTTTTTCGTTATTTTTTAGGGAGGCTTATGTTCGATGTCGGATACTATGGAGAGCTTCAAGGATGTGGGAGGAAGCCCTTCACAGCCAAGCGTTCGAATCAAACACCTAACGAGGTAAGTTCCCCCCGTCTTATTGAAGCAACGCTAATATTGGATTTATTTTGTTTCGCTTCCCAACATTAGGTTGTAAATCCGACCTCGCCAAATAATTTGCATAGTTTATTTATTTTTATTTAGCTACGTTCAATTTGAATATTGAACAATAAAAGTAAATTATGCGCCAAGCATATACCGGATGCTCCCAAAGTCAGGAAGAACTTTAAAAATGAGTAATTCGAAAACGAATCAAAATACAATGATACGATTTGCACCTAACTGATGGAGAAGAAACCGGGTTTTGTGTAACAACGAAAAAAAAAAAAAAGTTTTGTTGGCGATAAACAAATGCCGCTATAGTACATTTTTGCACCAAAAGATGATTTACAAATGAAAAAAAAAATGTTGACAGCTTACAAGTTAGATTAATTACAGTTAATTAGTACTATAGTAAATTGTTCAATATGCTGTCCATCATTCATGAGTGCAACTGAGATTAGGCACCACATCATTCACTGCATTTAGTTGCATTTCTTGCGTTATGGCAGACACATTTTGGCGGATGGCATCATTCAGTGCTGCTAGTGTTTCCGTTGGTCGCAAACAGAACTATTTTGTTTCGTTGCCACACAAAACTCGGTTTGTTTTCCATCCGTTTTGAATGCAAACAGTATCTTTGTATCTTGATTCGTTTTTGAATTTTTCATTTTTAAAGTTCGTCCTGACTTTTGGATCACCCGGTATTATGAAACTCATTTTAATATCTCCAGAATACTTTAGCAATATTCCGTTGTTTAATATAGTAAATGAGATACCTAAATAATCGTTTTATAAAAAGCATAGCATATTTGAAAAACAGGATTCAACAAATACCGCTTATATTTGAAAATATTCTTAAAGTCTTTTGTGTAAAAATACCTGGATGACTTTGGATAGTCTTGCTTATTACCTATATAATATATTTATACACGCAAAATATTAAGTTAAAATTCAGGCAAAAAATGTGCTTAAAACTACTGAAATTACACTCTTAAAAATTATCATTCATAAGCAGTCTTCTATCCAGTTCTTTGAGCTGCCGTGTATATGATTTTATTCATATTCTACAAACATCTCTCAGCAATGCTAAATATAGTTCAACTTGAAAATAGATAACTCAATAAGTATCTTTTAGCAATTCCCGCTCATATTCAATATAATCAATTGGGGTAACGTTGGTCCACATTTCGGAACTTTGGTCCATACTGCCACGATGCAATCTTGGCGAATTATCTACAATGAGCTCTTAACCTCACGATTGTGCTTCTTGCTATATTTTTACTATGGCTATAACTTTGCCAATAACTGAAGTGATGCTGCAGATTTAATCTTTTTTGTCCTTTCGACCAAAGTTACGATTTATGGGTTAAAATTACCCCGATTGACAGTGATGCTTATGAATTCTTTCGTGTAGCCCTATATGATCTATATCATTTATACATACTCCATAGTATGCAAAATTTAGTTAAACTTAAAAACGTATGTCATAAATTACAGCGCATTTCTATCAATTATCTATAATAGACATTGCTATACCCGAAATACCCTGTGTGTCACTGTAAATGAACGACAGATACTTTTCATATCATGCACAACAAATATATTGTAGTGATCCTCAGTAATGTATACCAATTTTGTTATGTTTTAAACATTGTAACAGAACTAAAATATACTGAAACAGGCTTTCTGCGTCATAACATTATATGCCAGGATTCTTTTGCATGACCCTGTAACATCATTGCACTCAACATTCCAAAGAATGCATAGGTTGTATTTGTAAACGAACTGTAAATGCCATACGCTTCATTTTCAACAGCTATCGTGCCATAAGTTAATATCAATTACATACTAAAATTTCAGACGGATAGACAAATTGAAATCATAATATTTTTCCTTCAATTACGTTGGAAAGTCTGGATAAATGTTTCAAAAATGAATAACAAATATATAAAAGGAAGATACTATACATTTCAAGGACAAGGATGTTATGTACCTATAACGTTTTCAAATTACAACTATCGATTTTCCGTTACATGTGTGCATGAATGTGCTTTTTGTTATATGTTGATACATAATGCTTTACTTCATATTCATTTTCATAGTTTTCCTGCCTTCTCTTAGTTCCCCAATGTATACGAATAATATACAGGGTGTTAACGAACTCTTACATTACAAAAAAAATTAATGAATGAAATGAATTTATTCTCAGTTTAAAAAAAAAAGCATTCCAAAATTAAATTGATAGCTCTAATTATATGATTATTTATTTATTTATTTTAAAAACTGCATTTTATATTTAAAAGACTGTTAAGTAGCCATTCTAAATATAGCTATTAATTTTATTTCATGCAATAATATGTAGTACAAAATGTGTTTATATGCAGAAATGTTTTGTATTTTGGCGTTTCTTGGGAACTTTTAACTTGACTGAGATATTAATATGAGGTCCTTTGCATTTTCTTTAGAATGAGGTGATTAATCATAGCTGTGCATATCACGTTATCAATATTCTTTAGAAATTTACTGCAGCCATTGACGTAATTTTACGCTTTACTCCTTATTAAACTATTTGAAAATTTTATAAAATATGTAGTTTTCGCATAATATTTTGCTTAAGTAGAACTTTGCTACTATTAACTTCTTGATGTTATTCTTTTACAGTTTTATGTTATAGCCTCTTGAATTATTAGCAAATATATTAAATTCTACTTCATTTTTCATGATCTAGATTAAAGTTATTTGGAAATAAATCTTACAACACGTGTTTTAGATAGCCTTTCTTACTATTTTAACTTTTGATGGCTTAATTAAGCTTTAAAAATAAATTGGGTCTGTTAAATAGAAATATATATTTACATGCTTAGTACGTATTTATTATTAAAAACGATTAATAATAAAAATATATAAGTTAATGTTATATTGTCAGTAACGATTCTTGAAGTACAGTTTTATATCAGAAAAATACTTATTTCCCGTTTGTGAAATGGAGCATTGCTGTATTAACATAAAAATAATAAAATGAAATAAGAAAAAAAAATAAGAAAAAAAAGCTTTCTATAAACTGCTAAACTAATTACATCTTTTATCAAAGCTCGTATGCTTTAGGCTATTTGAATACTATTTTTTTTTTTTTCTAAAAAAATATTTACCTTATTTCATGAAGAAATTCAGAGCTCAAATATGGCACTCATTACTTTTATAACTTAATGATATGCAAATTCCCCGTATCCTTTGAAGCATACAAATACTGTTTTATGCATTTTCGGTGTTCTGTATAACACATTCGGTATTTGTTTATACTTTTTTTTTAAGATATATAAACATTTGATTTTTTAGAAAACGTTACTAGTCATACTCTAAAAATTGTGATGATAAAGTCATTATTAAATTTTCTACTTGAACTATAAATTTGAAATATTTCCCTTCAATGTTTTTTCAGTATTTAAAAATGTTGTTTTGAATTTAGTTGAAAAATTGCAGCTCTATTGCTCTGTATGTAACACACAAAACAAGACAAATCTGTTAAAAGTTTCGTTACATTGTCTTCAATTTTGCATTAAAATTTCGGGCTTCATGCGTGAAAATTTTCTCTTTCATACTTTTTTATGGTAGTTTTGTACAGTAGCGTATGCCAAAGTTTATAAGTCGCATATTATTATTTTATTCATTATAATTGTAATAACTTTAAATTGACTCACAATAATTTAATAAATGTAAATTTCTATCCATCTTTAATTCTTTGTTTAATGACTACCAAAAACAATAAATTTTGAAAGAATAAAAAATGTAGATTTCGTTTGAATATTGTTATTTTCACTTGCAGATAGTAAATAAATGATTGATAAATAAACAATAAAAGCAATAACAAGGTTAAATTAAATTAGCGAACGTGTTAATAAAGAAATAAAGAAACTGACCATCATTTCTGAGGTATTTGGACAAAAGGGTCCAACATCGCATGATGTGTTTCTAAAATAGCCTCCAAATATTCCTAGCTGGATTCCTGAACACAGTATTTTATTTGGATTGCTAGATTCATTTGAACCACCCGATGCAGCTGTTGTTATTGGAATTGAAAAGGATGTTTGGAATTAAAGTCAATCGATGCAAGCAATAGTAGTTTGTCACGTCAATGAATTGTATTTAAATCTTTTATCTTCTATTATTCTTCATGATTTAATTTCCTAAAATTGTTACGCATTCTTGTATCTTGCCTATGATGATTCTTGGTTAAAATAAGTATTTTAAATAGTGCTATGAGCGGATATACAGCTCTGTCTGTGCATCTGTCCGGATTTCCCTGTATTCTCGGATAGGTGCTGACCGAGCCCCCACATAAAGGTTAACATCAATTCTGTGTCAAGGCAGTTGTTACAAGTCCTGGGGATTTTTCTATTTTCTCTGCCAATTTCGACATCTTTTTTGTGTCTAGTTCTTATCGAGGCAGTTGTTTTGGTTATATGTTGATCTTTGTTGTTATAGCAAAGTGGCGGATTTATCGGATTGTACTGTCTTTTAAGTCAGAATTTCACCACAGGATATGTAAGAGGGTATTAGTGTTAAAGTGAGCATTCCGATACATTAATGTTATGAAAAGAGCGGTTAAAGAAATAATCGATAAATAAATTATCTCAACTCTCAGTAATTTGTCTAAAGACAGACCTCTTCCACACCAATACTGACAGTTATATAATAATATAAAAATAAATTAATCAATCTGTCTGATGGATATGATTATGAATCAAATTCTTAAAACTTTTATGTTTGCACTGCCTGGCCGTGGTACTGATAATTAAGAGTCCACACTACTGATTGAAAAATACCTGGATGATAATGTTAAGTCTATGGAGACGTTCTTTTAAAATATCTCGCTCAAATTTTAATATTTTTACATGATTTCTTTTCTTTTTGCATAGGATAGTTGAAGACGATCTACAACCTAGCCCGGTTGTAGATCGTCTTCAACTATTTACTTTTTCGATTTTGGTTAAATATTTTTTATATTATGATAGTTTCAATTTCAGAACCGGTTCTAGCCGGTTCCGACAGATATAGCATTTTTTTAAAATCTGAAATCAAAATTGAAAAAGTAAAAACTAACCCGGTTGTATACCGTCCTCAACTATCCTAAGTTTAAAAAAAAATAAAAAATAAAAAATCATGTAAAAAAATATTGAAATTTGAGCGAGATATTTGAAAAGAACGCCCCCATTGACCAAACATTATAATCCGGGTCTTTTTCAATCAATAGTGTGGGCTCTTAAGTGAGAGGAGAAAATATCAAAGTGCTGTCCATACTGTTAATACTTTTTTCTTTTCGTTTTTTCAAAGATATAAACACACTGACCATCGCTGCTGTTGCATTTTAATAAAAACGTCCAACATCGCGTGATGTGCTTCTAAAATAGCATCCAAACATTCCTAGCAGAATTCCTGAACGCGCGGTATACATTCTTTCGAATGCAAGATTCATCCGAACCACGCGATACAGCAATCCTTTCCTATTACATGTTGATATTAGAATGGGAAAGGATGTTTGGAATTAAAATCGACCGGTGTAAAACGCCGTCGTTTGTCACGTCATTGAATATACGAGGTTCTCCGCCCTTTTCCATTATTCTCTTTGAATCTTGTTCCTTTTCCTACTCACATTTTCTGAAACTGTTGTGCATTCCGATACGCTAATGATATGGGAGCGGAGTAATGAAGTGTTACGCTCCAATTTTGCTTTTTATTTTGTTTTAAAAGGCCGGTAATTGTGGTGCAATTAACAGCTTAGGGAAATACATCTCATTATTTAAAATTTATTTACTGCTGCTCAGAGTTGGTGCAGTTTTGCTGCTTGCTCTTTTTCGGCATCGATTTAAAAATGATTTTTCACTTCTTCAGACCTGAGGTACACAAATGTGTACCTTCATTCTTTTCCTCATAAAAACTAAACTGTTCGAATTTTTGCATTTTTACTTTACTTCTACACAACTGAATGTTTTTGCTTTAAGACAAAACCAATTAATGTCAGCACTGATGAATATTACCTCATAAAATAAATATTATTTTCATTCCAGTTTCGAAAATCCCTTTAAGACATTGTGGTCAAGAAAGTAAGAAATATTCATGATTATTTAACCTAAATGCTTTACAGTGAAATAAATTTGAGGATTAGCTGATCATTTACTTGTTTAAAGATCTTAATTTTGTTATTGCGTTAATTTATATTACTGATAGTTAAACTGATGTTTTAAGGGGATTAGTATTTTTATATCCATATTTGTAAACCTATATTACCAGTCCCCTAAAGTACTGATTTCATAAAAATGACTCTTTCTGTCATCTATAGTGTCATTTCGATTATGCAAAAGCAATAAATATACATTTGTAGAGTTATATTATGCTGAGTTCTGAAGAGGATATAGTAAAATTTCAGATGTGAATTGTTTATTAGCTGGTTCAGAATTTAAGAAATTGCTTGCTATTATTCATTCGAAATATTAAAAAATGCTTTTTTAGGTATTTTTAACACTTTCCAACACAGTTAAAAATTGTTTTTAATTTCGGTTTGTCTATCTGCTGCATGTCTGGCTTCTGTTCGTGTTCTAACTCGCGTAAATATAGTACGATTGCCATAAAATTTATTGATGTTATTGGCTATCACCATGGCACGTTCGGTATTGAAAACGAATTGTTTGACATTTACGGTTCATTTCTTTATTCATCATCTTTATTCATCATTTTTTTATTCATCAAACATTAGATCCTTGTGAGGTTCAAAGAAAACAGCCACGCATCACATTCATTATTAAATCCATGCTAAAAGAAAAACTGTTCAATAAATTTGTAATACGATTTATTGTACGCATTCCTACTGAATTATCGAATATAATCGCCCATTGACTTTTGCACAGTTGGACTCTTGAAAAGAGCATTGTACAAACATAGAATCAAATCCATGAATGAAATGTGGGAATCTCTGAAAGAGAAGTGGAATATGATGCATTTGATGATGCTGCAAAATATATTATTATCGTCGAAATTAATGTAGAACGAATTCAGTGTAAGGTTTGGCGAATAAGGCATTTAAAATGAAAATATTTTAGCTCCCCTTTTATTCGCAGTAATCTCATGTCGAGACCATCTAATTTTAATTCCAAACTTACAAACGGGATCAATAATATTTTAATAAAACTTTATTTTTACAATGAAATTTTAAAGTAAAAAGGTTTTGATTTCTAAAAAAGTCATTTTTAAATTACGGTGTCGGTCAATCATTTTATCATTTTATGAACAGAATTTTTCTATGCCGGAAAAGGTTAAAAACAATGTTTTTTTTTTTTTTTTTTTTTTTTTTTTTTAATGTTTGAATTAATTAATTTAAATAAAAATATATTGGAATTTATTTGTTACACTTTATTTTGGTCTTTAAATGAAAATACTACTATCGTAATGTTGTTTTATGGCTTTAATTTTAAATTTTATTAAAACTCAAAGCTTAACAATACTTAGCTAAAGATACTATTCTGTAATTTTGTTTTTTATTTATAACAATTCTAAGCATTTTACGTTTATTTAATTACATATTTATTTTATTATTCATTTATCACTTTCGTACACATTCATTATACTGCACTCTAGAAAAACAACAGTTTTTGCCGTTTAAATAAAACTAAACTGTTAAAGTTTTTGTGAAATTACAGAGACTATACGGATAATCCATTATGTTAAGTCTTGTGAAAAATTATAGAGATTAAAAAAACTGAGATTTGTTAAACAACAGAGAAGTTACTCGGTAAATTTACAATAACTCTGTACATTAACATCGTTACGAGGCTCTGTAAATTTATTTTTAATGATAATAACTTAATTTAGTTTTTAAAATTAGTGAATTACTGTTTTACTTGCTAGAGCATAGAGACTTATACACGCTTTAAATATAACTTATAAAACCCAGGGGCTATATAAAAATTTTAATTTCGTATATATCTTTTTGAATAATCATTTTAACGTCAGGGATTTCATATGACAAAGAAAAATATTTGAAAAAAATGCAGTTATATTACTACCTTTGAAAGTTTTGAAATTAGCTATTGGCCAACAGCAGGAAATAAAACAATATATATTGATCATATCATAAATAAAATCAATGCCATATTCACAATGGTTTCATAAAATAATGCCTATGAGCTCAAAAATTTCATAGCGAATTATTTAAAATTTGTATTCGAAGATTTTGACGATGAAAAAAGAAATCTGACGACCCATTTATAAATTTCAGCCCAAAATACCTTATCCATTTTTTTGTTTCTTTTTTTAAGGACAAAATATGTGCTGTACAATATTATAAAGGCATTAGAAAGTTATTGGAATCTTATACACTAAGGATCTTTTTCTATCAAAAATTTGATTTCATACCCATCATTAAAACATAATAAATTTCATTATATTTTAAAAATTAATTTTTTTCCCTCGCGAGTACAAAAACATCAAATCATTAGCCTGAATCGCAAAATAAATAAAATTAATTTAAAAAATAATTATCGAAATTGCATTAATATTTTTTGTCAGAGAAAACTGTTGTAGTATCACTATTTCCTTATACATGTTGCATTCTATTATACAATTAATTCACACAAAATGGTTTTTCTTTACCTGAACTTCACATTAGAATTCATTAAATTTTGCTTACCCGTGAAATGATATAACAGGACTCTCATAGTTTTCGTTGTCAGATAATCTTACGGCCGTAATTACAACAGATGGTGCTTGAGTCCTTCTTCCTCCTCCTTACAACCTGCAGACGCGTGAAATATTCCCAAGAGATCTTGATACATAAATGAGGAAATTCCAATTCTGCTCGAAATTTCCTTCTAAAACGTTGCGAGCTTCAATGGTTCAAGTTTGCATCACACCCAGGACTAAACATACCACCCAGCCCCCCTCCCCCCCTCCCCCCCAAAAAAAGATAGTAAATTATTATCCCATTTATCTCCAAAATCAGAAATGAAATAATTGCACTATATTTCAAAAATAATGGTTTTAGGTTGTGGTCGCAGAGTAAAATGAATTGTAAGTTTTAAAAGTAAGCAAATGCATGATAATATAAGAAATTTTATACTCAAAACAACATTAATTATGTTTCAGATAATGAAATATTCGTTAAGCTCTAATTAATCTAATTGGATAGATTATGGATTGATGTTATTAATAAAAGTAATTTTTTCTGAAAATTGAAAAAAAAAAAAAAAATCAGACCCGAAAGGGTTAAAAGCAAAATATGTGGTATGCAATGTTATAGCGATATTCAAAAGTTATTTTAACTTTATAAGCATTTATCTTATTTTACTTACCCATCATACGTAGTATAGGGTAAGTCTTGCAATCGTTTTGAAAATCGAAAAAATTTTTTTGACGGATTTACACATTTTAGATAGTGGAGATTCCGAAAAACATATTTTTAGAAAAAAAATTTTGCCGTCCGTCTGTCTGTCTGTAAACGCTCTATCTTCCGAACAAATTGAGATAGAGACTTGAAATTTTGTATGTAGTTAGTATGTAAGAATGGGACGAACCCTATTTAATATCAGCAACCTCGATTATCCGGAACTATTTTTTTTCGGACCCTCGAAAAATTCGTTCTGATGAAAGGTATATAAAAATTTTCGAATTTTTTTGTTCTAAGGAATGGACGTAAAAGGCAATAAAATAACACACATTTTGCATATAGAACGAAGTCGTTCGGATTATTAGTTGCCGAGATATTTGTAATCCTTTTTTCCACATTCTTCGATTTTTCATGACTCTGTATTTCATTCAAATTTCAATTCAGAGGTATATTTTAATTGGAAATGAGACGCTTAATCCGACGCAGTTAATTGTTAGTTAATAGAATTATTATTTTTGGAGTTATAAGGATGTTTCTTTTACGCAGTTCGGTACTACTTGAGTAGTTTGGCGTTTTATGTAATTTGTCGAAATTGGTACATCAGCAGTTCTTTAATATAGCATTACTATATATATAAACAATATTTAAATTATGTTTATGAATTGCAATGCATTGTATAAATAGTTTCGCATGTTTCATTTTCATATACATATCCATGATGGGTAAGTATTACGGTGGCCCCCAACGACTAGTTTATCAAATATTTCATTTCATGTCCATTATTGAAACATAGTTTAATATAAATATTGAACTAATATTTAACATATAAACATATTTAAATATTCTTTTTAGTTCTCTCCCGAGTAAAAAAAATATATATATATATGTATATATATATATGCAGTGGCGGTCAAAAGTTTCCGGCCAGTTAGTTTCTTTGATTTTTTACCAGAAGGTTTCAGCAAAGAAGAAGCACAAATGCTTCAAAAGTTAGGAATATGTGAATGACCTCTGACAATATAATCATTTTGATTGGATAATTAATACGCTTTATGCAAAGGGGGGGGGGAATCGAAGTTCGCGTGTGCAAAAGTTTCCGGCCACTCATCATTCTTTAGTTTTTTTCTATCAGTTAAGTGTTTTTTGGTGGTGTTTGTGAATGAATGAACCTGAATAGCATAGTTAAAATTCATAATTGAAAATCTCAACAACTATTGTACGTAAATTGGTGATTAGTTTGTCGTTAAAGGGCCAAACTTCTCGAAATATTGCGGCAAAGTTATCGATCGGTAGATCGACTGTGAATGATATTTATAAGGATATATAAAGCTGGCCATGACATTCTGGGCTTTCTGATGTCCGGGAGACTTCGGAAAATTACTATTCTTGTGGCCAGAATTGTCAGGAAAAAAACAACTGATGACCCCCTTGAAAATTCCGTTGCAATATCCCTCAATTTACGGAATGAAAATATTGCTGAAATAAGTCGGCCTACAGTGTCAAGATGCTGACGTGATGAAGAACTTTATGAAAGAGCCGGTGTTCAAAAATGTTTCATAGGTAAAAAAATATAAACGTACTCGATTGGCGTTTTCCAAAAAACACAAAGTCTGGTCAAGTGAAAACTGGATAAAAGGACCATTTTACAATCAATTGAATTTCAAGCTTTTTTGAGAATGATGGCAGACACTATGTCCGATGGCCTAACAACAAAAGTTATGATTTGATCTATGTTATTCCTACAATGAAGCAGGCCGAGCACGTTATGTTGTGGGGAATGATTTCTTAAAAAGTGTCGGTCCGTTATTTGAAATCCACTGCAAGATGAATGATGCAATGTATTAAGATATCTTGCAAGATTATTTGCTGCCTCATTAGAGGAAAAATTGTGGTCACAACTATTTGTTTTAACATGATAACGACTTAAATAATGTATGCAAAACTCGACAAGCAATGGCTTTCGCAGAAAAAAGTTTCCCTTTTGAAATGGCCAGCCCAAACGCCCGACGTGAATCCAATGGAAAATCTTTGGAAAGAAGTTGACAAACGCGTGCGGAACTATAAATATTCCAACTCAGCCAAAATTTTGAAAAAAAGCAAGAAATGAGGAAAAAAAACGTACCATAGATGATATTTAACCGTTAAACCGTTAACTGCATGAATGTGAGATTGCTGCGTCGCAGTATATATCACTAAAGGTATGGTGATAAAATACTAATTGTAAATGTTGTTAATCACTGTAATTTTCTATTACAATGCCATTTTTTCTCAAACTCTAGAAGGTGGCCTAAAACTTTTGAGAACATACGTTTTCCTTTATACTTAATTTTGTCAGTTAAATTTATTGATATTTAAATGTTATTCCGTAAATAAGTATATCTAACTATTATGTCTATAAAATGTATAATTATCACTTTGATATTTGTCTTCATATGGATATACTTACAAATTAACTAAAAAATTTTTACTGGCCGGAAACTTTTGACCGCCACTATATATATATATGTATACACACACACACACACATATATATATTTATATATATATACATATATACACATACGTATACACATACATACACACACACACACATATATATATATATATATATATATATATAAATACTTTTATAAATACATCCAAAGTTATTCAGACAATACCAATAAAAAAACCAATGAAACCAATATTTTTACATTCATATTATTAAAAACAGTTGAAGTTTGAAGAGAAATAGAAGGCAGATTACCAAATTACTAAGAAATATGTGGATAAATGGACATTATATAACCAGAGTAATTCATATATTACCATACAATAAACCAATGAAACCAGTATTTTTACAATCATCTTATTGAAAACAGTTGAAGTTTGAAGTGAAATAGAAGGCAGATTACCAAAAAAATGAAAGATAAATGGATAAAAAGGCAGTAGAAGGCTTTTTCATTAAACTACTTCATCAGGGGTGTATAGTTTAACAAAAAAGCAAAAACATCCAACCAGTTTCTGTTATGAGTCGTGCTGAAAGCTAAGAATTCGACTCACAGTACACCCGACTGGCTGGAAGCTATTCAGATGACAAATTAGTAGAAAGATACACATAGAAGAAAATAAAATCAATATGACAAAATAACAATAATACATTATTCCATTTAAAAAAAAAAAAAAAAAAAAAAAAAAAGGATATATAAACTAAGATATTTACCATTACCCATATCCTAGCAAGATTTGTAGTGCAATCAGATACAAACTACATGTGACTTACTAACAGTCACGGTTATGATCATAGTATAAATCACATAGATAATAAAATAAAGTTGTAACAATAATTATAAAAATTAGTTAAACATATATTATACTATATAATTCATAATAAATTTAGAAAAAAATAGATGCTACTATTAGAAATATTATATTTTTATTTTTAATCAATTATTAATATTACTATATTAATTAATTATATAATTATTATCCTAAATCCCAAAAAAAGAAAATAAATAAATAAAGATTAAAAAAAATAATACTTTAAAAAATAATTATCGAAACTGCATTAGTATTTTTCGTCAAAGAAAACTGGTGTAGTGTCACTATTTCCTTATACATGTTTTGCATTTTATTATACAATTAATTCGCACAAAATGGTTATTATTTACCTGAACTTCATATTTTCATGAACAAATCGTTGCGAGCTACAGTGGTTCAAGTGTGCATCCCACCCTGGACTAAAATACTACAAAACGAAGAGAGATAGTAAATTATTATCCCATTTCTCTCTAAAATCAGAAATGAAATAATTGCATCATATTTCAAAAATAATGGTTTTAGATTATGGTCGTAGGATAAAATGAATTATAGGTTTTAAAAGTCAGCAAATGAATGATAATATAAGAAACTTTGTACTCAAAGCAACATTAATTATGTTTCAGATAATAAAATATTCGTTAAACTTTAATTAATCTATTTGGATAGATTTTGGATTGACAGTATTAATAAGAATAATTTTTTCTGAAAATTGAAAAAAAAAAATCTGATCCGAAAGGGTTAAGGGCAAAATATGTGCTATGCAATGTTATAGCAACATTCAAAAGTTATTTAAATTTTATAAGCATTTATCTTATTTTTATCAAACATTTGATTTCATGCCCATCATTGAAACATAATGGATTACATCATATTTTAATAATCAATTTTTTTTTTTCTCTCACGAGTAAAAAAATATCAAATTATTAATCTGAATCGCAAAAAAAAAAAAAAAAAAAAAAAAAAAAAAAAAAAAAATTAAATTAAATTAAAAAAAATGATTATCGAAATTGGATTAATACTTTTAGTTAAAGAATACCGGAGTAGTGTCATTATTTCCTTATACATTTTGCATTCTATTATAGAATTAATTCACACAAAATGGTTATTATTTATCTGAACTTCAGATTAGAATTCATTAAATTTCGTTTAACCGTGAAATGATATAACAGGAGTTTCATAGTTTTCGTTGTCAAATAATCTTACGGCCGTAATTACAACAGATGGTGCTTGAGTCCTTTTTCCTCTTCCTACAACCTGCAGACTCGTGGAATATTCCCAAGAAGTCTTGATACATAAATGAGGAAATACCAATTCTGTTCGAAATTTCCTTCCAAATCGTTGCGAGCTACAGTGGTTCAAGTTTGCATTACACCCAGGATTAAAATACCCCAGAATAAAGAGAGATAGTAAATTATTATCACATTTCTCTCCAAAATTAGAAATGAAATAATAGTATCATATTAAAAAAAAAAAAAAAAAAAAAAAAAAAAAAAAAAAAACTGTTTCAGATTATGGTCGTAGGGTAAAATGAATGATAAATTTTAAAAGGGAGCAAATGCATGATAATACATTTGTTTACTGTAGCTTTTTCTTGAAGAAAATTAAAGAATACTAAATGCCATTCTGAAAGCGTGATAAAATCTTATGTTTCAGATGGAAGATATGTTTGGATGAAATAAATAAACAATGTCAATTTTAGAAAATATACCATAAGATCTTAATAATAATTAAGATCTTATAAAGTCATTGATTAAGACCTCATAAGGTCTTAATAATAATTAAGACCTTAATAAGGCCTTAATCAAAGAACTTTGTTGAACTTTCTCTCTCTCTCTCTCTCTCTCTCTCTCTCTCTCTCTCTCTCTCTCTCTCTCTCTCTCTCTGTCTATCTATCTTTCCCCAGCTGTGGTCGCGAGGCTCAACCTTTGAAACTGATAGACGGTAGGTGCAGGGTTCGAACCCAATCGCAACTTTCGGCCTAACCGTTCGGAGTTTTCCGTGGTTTTCTTCGAACCTTGGATTTCCTTGCGTAAATACGGGTTAGGTTCCCTTACAAAGACCCCCACGGAGGGCATCCCACCCATTAGGGCCTATATCCCAAGCGTAGATAATTGGCCGTCGTAAGCAAAACAAAACAAAACCTCCTCTCTCTTTCTCTCTCTCTCTTTTTTTTTTCTAAAAATATATGCTTTATTTATGCTAGTATTATTATTAAAATGATAATACTAGCATTAATGAAGCATATATTTTTGTATTAAATTGAACAGTTTAGTACAATATAAGCACTGTAATACTACGATCTCTATAAGTTCAATGAAACTCAATTTTAATGTCGGCCATAATAAACAAACAGAATACATTTCGAAACCTTGACAATTTTTCTACGTCTAAATTAATCATAAACGCCGACATATATCAAAAGCACCGCTTGATATAAACTGTTTTATCCAGTTTCTCGTTATAACACTGTTATGGAAATGATTAAATATTGTCTTACAGTTCTTCGAAATCCAAACTCTATTATCTGATCTTTTCATTTTTTTAGGTAGATTTCGTATGAAATACTACCTATTGCATTGTCTCCCATGTTGGAATTTCTGAAAAATTTTTGCGGATCTACACGAATCATGACTCCTAGACTCCAAAACTACCATCAGTAAAAAAGTTTATTTATATATATATCTATCTATCTATCTATCTATCTATCTATCTATCTATCTATCTATCTATCTATCGGTGTATATCACTTTCTTCTAGACACGATAACTTCCATAATTATGCTCAGATCTTTTTCAAACTTTTACATAAAATCAAGGAGCTTAAAATCTCGGTCGAGTTCGTTAATGGGCAAAATCGGACCAAGGGGGTGGAAATAGGGAGGGTTTTTGTGAAAACAGAAAAAACGCGATAACTTCTTAATTAAAATAGATATAGAATCAGTTTAAAGTTTATATTACTTCTAAGAAATGGGCAAAAAGTTTATACATGACAGATTTTTGATAAAGTTAAAAATGGGATCAAGGGGCGAAAAAAACATGGTTTTTGGGAGAAAAAAATTCATAACTTCGTCAATTCTCAAGATATCAAATCCAACTAAATTTTATATAAATGTACTCAATATTATCTAAAACTTTTGTATTTACAAGTTTTTGATAGGACCAATTTTTACCGATGAAAAAAATGAAAAACGAAAAGAAAAAGGGGGGAGGAAAAAGAAAAAAATCCGTAACTTACTAAATTCTTAAGCAATCAAATCTAATTAAATTTATTTTACATCTTCACAATAATATCTACAACTTTTATATTAACAAGTTTTTCATAGAACCAATTCTTATAGCAAAAATAAATTAAACAAAAATAGGAGTTGGAGAAAAAACCTCAAATCCAAACTGCTTATATTCTGACTCATTTTAAAATTCATTTTTGATTTTAAACGCATCTAAATCACAGATCCTCTTATTTAGGAACTATATAATGCGACGTATTGGCCAATTTTTTGATAAAGGCAAAATATATTTTTAAAAAGGCTGCCAAAAAAGGTATTTTGAACAGATTTCCCGAAGTTATCGTCATTAAAATATCGATTAAGTATAACAAATTGCGTTTTTTCTGAGTCATTTTTAAATTCATTTTTGTTCTCAAACCCTTCCAATTTACAGGTCCTCTTATTTAGGAACTATGTAATGTGACGGATTGGCCAGTTTTTTGATAAAGGCAGAATATATTTTTAAAAAGGCTGCCAAAAAGGGTATTTTGAACAGAATTTCACTAAGTTATCGTGATTGAAATTTGAGGAAATTTAAGAAATTGCGTTTTTACCGAGTCATTTTTTAATCTTTTTTTGTTCTCAAACGCATCCAATTTACAGGTTCTTTTATTTAGGAACTATATAATGTGGCGGAGTGGCCAGTTTTTTGATAAAGGTAGAATATATTTTTAAAAAGGCTGCAAAAATGGGCACTTTGCACAAAATTTCCCAAAGCGATCATGATTAATGAACTGTGGGTATTCAAATAACAAATTGGTTATTTTATGACTCATTTTTAAATCCAATTTTACTCTGAAACGCATTCAAATGACAGTTTTTTGTTACTTAGGAACTATATAATGTGCGTATTCGTCGATTTTTTGATAAAGGGTGAATATATATTTTTTAAAAGCTGTCAAAGTAAGCACTTCGCAAAAAAATTTCCCAAAGCGATCATGATAAAAGAATTGAGGCTGTATTCAAATAACAAATTGTTTATTTTATGACTCATTTTTAAATTCAATTTTCCTCTCAAACGCATGCAATTGACAGTTATTTGTTATTTAGGAACTGTGTAATTACTGTGTATTGGTCAGATTTTTGATAAAGGCTAAATATATATTTTAAAAAATCTGTCAAAGTGGGCACTTCGCACAAAATTTGTCAAAGCGATCTTGATTAAAGAATTGTGGATGTATTAAAATAATAAATCGGTTATTTTATGACTCATTTTTAAATTCAATTTTGCTGTCAAACGAATTTAATTAACAGTTTTTTGTTATTTAGGAACTATAATGAGCATATTGGTCAATTATTTTTAAATAAAGTAAGAATATAATTCAAAATATGTTGCCAAAATGGGCATTTGAGTAGAATTTCGTTTAATATGATTTTGATAAAACCAGTTATTACAGAAAAATGAAATTAAAAAAATTTTAAAAGCGAGTTAAACTGGGTTTATCTGTAATCTTTTTTTTTTTTTTTTTTTTTTTGAGATGAAAACTTTTCGAAATCTACCTCCGCCTATAGGCCATGCCGAAAGGGATTTTTTTTTTTTTTTTTTTTTTTTTTTTTTTTAAGTAATTGCATTTAGAATATTGAAAGTGCCAAGGTTAAAAATTCAACTATGCATATATTTACTTGTTTGTGCGTTATGAAAGACGTGCAGGCCTTAAAGCCCCGTTTTGAAACTTTTTTTTTTAAAAGTAATTTCTAAATTATTCTATTGGTTTTAGTCTAATAATATTTTTTAACGGTGAAGGAGTCTTTGTGAGAGGCCGATTAAATGTACATACAGAGTATGAAGGGAGTTCATTATAAAAATCTTTATGTATATTCACAGTTTCTTCGAAAGCCTCCGTCTCTTTGAAGAAAAATGTAACGTTGTCTTTAGAATTAATTTAATAATAAATAAAAAAAATACAATGATAAGCACCGTATAAGCATCGTATAAGCATATATAATAAATATTTCTTTTCATCGGCATGTAATAGATTTATAAAAGCAGATATATAATTTTTTTTTCATATTTTGTATCTTGGAAATGAACAGTATGGCGTAATTTGTAATAACAGAGAGTTTAATAATACGAATAATAATAATAACCATATTGTAGTTACAGTGTGCTTATTATTATTATGGCTACCATATTGTGTTTAATATAATAACCATTTTGTAGCTATACCAGGATTGTAGCTACATAGCTTAGCGGCGCCCAGATTTTCCACATAGGCAAAATGTCACTTCGGCTTCCACCCCTCTTCCAATTTAACTATTCCTGACGTTTAGCCAACACCATTCAACTTTTTTTTTTCATACATTTATTTCTTTTAGCAATTCATTCTTGCTGTTTTATTAATTAATTCAGATATCAGATTGTATCTTTTTCAACTTTGAATGTAACTTTACTTATGATATAAATTTCATTTTATGGTTACAAATTTTTACAGCTAATGTAGAAAAATATACTTTATCGTCCAAGAACGTAAAACTTTCTGTCTCTTTCATTTTTTTCCACGCATAAAATTCTGAAATTTACAATTATGGCTACTGAAGTGATTTCGAATTGAATGACATTTTTCGATTTTATAAGAATGCGTTACATCTAATTTTATATTCGTTTTCTGTATCATAATGGCCTGCTCCAAGCTGCCGAAGGTTAAAATTGGATTTAAATCCATTTTGACAGCATTTTTTAAAGATTTTTTTGCAGTTATCAAAAATGAGAAACTTTACAACTTCTCTTTAAAAAATTGCCTTTTTGCCTTCTACTCAAAAAAAATTTTTTTTTAACCTAACACAAATTAATCCCGAATCCATTATGGTACTCGGTCAGTTGCACTATTTGCGAGGATCAGAACCGCCTATGACAGGCAAAACCATTAATCAGTCTAACTTTATTGGAAACACTTATGGTGAGATTAAAAAAACCAAATTATTGTTTAGTTCGTTACATTATTTTCATTTACAGTAGCTTAAATTATTACTTTGTCTGTTGAGATATGTGTTTTAAACTCTAAGATTAGCTTCACAAAACAATCAGATGCAGACTAACACTGAATTTTTTACAAAGGGCTTACAATTAACAAACTCTTCGCAGTTCTTCCGTCTAATTATTTTAAAAACGTATAAACTGCTATCCATTATATTATACTATCCAGCATATACTGCTAATACAGTGCTCTATCATCCTATTCAGTGCTATCCAGCATAGTATGCTGTATTCCCTTAGCCAACCAAATTATTGTTATAGTTCTTGTAGAAAAATTTCTAAATGTAACAACCAAAGCCTACATAAAAATTTCAGTTTCGTACATTTTACAAATCAAATATTTTGACTTAACTAATTTTTTTTTCACTTATATATATATATATATTTATTTATTTATTCATATTTTATTATAACATAGAAAATATTGATTAAGATTTGTACAGAGTCAAAAATTTATATAACAAGTTGGAAATTGCACGTAAAGCGTAGCAAATGAGGTGCGTTCGTATGATAACAAAGTTTTAAAATATCACTCTCATATATCAATCTCATATAATTGTAAATAGTTAATTACAATTAAAATGCGCACCAAATAATGTTCTCCCTGTACCATTATGTAATGGAATACTTTTGTGTGGCCTTGTAAATCAATAACAAATGCTTTTTGCACCACAGATTGTGCAAAATGTATATATAATATGTACTTTATAGATACATATGCATTTTCTTATGTTCGAATGAGTGTAACACCATTAAAATGCATTTGAAACAATTCCCCCCTTGACCGTAATGCAACGGAATACTTTTGATTGCCCCTGTAACTGAACTATGCATCCGATTTTGATAAAACTTGAAATAACTCGACAAAATTAGGTAATAATTATGTATTTTAAATTTGAAACGGTTAGGATGCATTTGAAACTATTTTCCCCATCGACCGTAATGTAACGGAATACTTTTGATTGTCCCTGTAATTGATCTGTGCATCCGATTTTCATAAAACTTGAAATGACAAAATTATGTAATAATTATGTATTTTAAATTTCAAATGATTCGGTTGGGTAGTTTTTGCGTTGTTATATGCGGACAGACGGACTGAACGACAACAATAGGTGCTACGTATTTGCATAATTACGAACGCACCTAAAATTTTATTTTAATCTCATAATGAAAATTGATGCTTTGAATAAAATCATGCATCTTGTAATAATATTATGACTGTTAATATTTCAATTTTAGGAGTGGATAAGTGTGATCGTAGATGTCACACAGGGTTTCTTTAAATATATATATATATATATATATATATATCAAATTAAACATTAAATCTATCATAAAACAATTTACATATGATATAGATATATTTATTTATAAACTTGCAATTTATTATAATAAACCCATTGAATATTTTAATCACTGGAAAATATTAGTTATCGATAAATTAACCAGGTCCTTAAAATATAATATTTCACACCTAGAATATGTAAATACACAGCATCTGTTTAAGCAAATCAATAAATTACAACAAAACTTTGTAATAACTTATGTTGATAAATCTCCTAATAATTATGCCATTATTTGTAAATCTTATTATCACCAACTGCTTAAATCTAGTATATCTAATAATAACACATTCCAAAAAATTAATGATAACTTACTTGCCAATAATCGTAAAATTAAAGGATTCTATAAATTATTAGACATTAACCCTACTAACTTTAAATATCCTTATCTAGTCCTTATACCCAAATTTCAAAGCATCCTGTTAAATTCAGAACTGTTACAATTGGTTGCAATACTTATAATAATGCTGCTAACAAACTTCTATTAGTAATTCTTAATCAAATATATAATATTACAAAAAAAAGTGATAATACACATTGCATAAAAAATAGTTATGAACTGGTCCATATTATGAAAAATCTTAAATGTATAAAAAATATCACTACCTATGATTTTAAAGATTTATTTAATAATATCGATTTATCGGATTTACATAATATCATAAATGAGCTTTTTAAAAAATATCAACACGAGTTGGACATATCACATAATATCGATTCTGATTATTTTCATACCTTAACAAATTTCATTATCTATAATAATTTTATCATGCATGATAACAATATATATATTCAAAATGTTGGTATACCACAAGGTGGTAGTACATCTAGTGTATTATCTGACTTATACTTATATTACTATGAACGTCATTATTTAAATAATACAATACATTTATATCGATATATAGATGATGTAATTTTAATTGATACTGATAACACCTGTATATCTCAATTCCCTGTTGATTATCCTTCTAATCTAGAACTTTCAAAAAACCTACTTTTTAATAATACAATCAATTTCTTAGATATTAAAATTATATTAAAAGAGAACAAATTTATAACTGATATTTATGACAAAAGGAAAGAATTTAATTTTAAAGTTAATACCTTTACTAATTTTAAATCATGTCTTCATAATTCTGTATATCGTAATATAATACTTAACCATTTATATAGAATAAAATGTCTATGTTCTTCCCATTTAATTAATACTAATATTAAAAAGCTTGTATATGATGCTATAAATAATGGTTATCCTAAAAAATTCATATATTCTTTAATTTATAATTAGATATTACATGATCTTATAATTAATTCCTTGCGTAAAAAATGTATAAAAAAATTATAAAACATAAAAATAATAATAATAAATTAAAAATGTTAAAAAGTAATAAAAAATATATATATATAGGTTGGTTGGGTGGGTAGATGTTAGAGTACGGAGGAGGTTGGTGTTGTCTGGATAAAAACGCAAAGGTTAATTATTTATAAAAAAAAAAAAAAAAAAAAAAAAAAAAAGAGAGAGTGGGTTATTTATTTTAACATAATTTTTAAACTGTTTAATTTACACCAATATAGGGATATTTGTCTAGTTATATCTATAGTTAAATAGCTATATTTTAATTATCAAATTATTTTTAATGTTATTGATATAATTTTTGGTATTATTATTAATATTATTACTATTATTATTTTTTTTATTTTTCTTTTTTTTTATTTTTTAATTTTTATTATCCTATATTAAGATAATGAGTTTTTACCATGTAAAGTCACAATAAATGTTACTGATTAAAGTAACAATAATGTATTTTAAGTTATATGTTAATATGAATGTTATCTCTTAATTCTAATTTTAATCATTTTATTAATTTAATGTTAATATCAATTATTAATTAGTTTTCCGGTTCAATTATATTTCCATTCAGCTTTATCTTTTTTGTTTGTTATGGATACTATTATTTTTACTTACTTTCAACTCCTTTTTGTAAAATATCTTTGTTCCTTGTTTAATAATTTGGTTTTTGTGTGATGGTAGTCCCAAATTCGTATTGTTTTGCTTTTTCATGGCAAATACGAAGATGAAACCACACACTCCATTTGTAGTTCCAAAGTATTTGGGACCTGAAGATTCTGCTTTGGTTCTACAAATTTCATTTGTATTCATATTATTCTTTTTTCCTTCCATGTTCAATGTGCTATAAGTTATTAAATTCAATGGTTAATTTCAAATGGTTAATATTGTTTACTATAATTCAATTTAATTCTTCGATTTGGTTTATTGTTTTGTTGATAAAATCCATTGGTGAATCTTGTCTACTTTTAATGATATTTTATATATATATATATATATATATATATATTTATATATATTTATATATATTTATATATATATATATATTTTATATATATTTATATATATATATATATATATATATATATATATATATTTTAAACAACTTATCCTTTAATTAACAAATCCAAATTGTTAATTCATAATTATTAAATTCTTACATAGATGGTAGCGCCAATAAATTTAATTTTATAAGAATCGCAATAATTTTTAAAATAGAACGAAAATTGAACTAAAAAAATATTATGAATGTAAGATGAACGAAATCTTATTAACTTAAATTGGCAAGAAATATGATATTTCTTTTAATTAAATCCGTCTTAATATGAAAATTTCACTTTCTAGCACCGGGGCTCGAATTAAAAAACTTTTGTTTACTAGCGAGACGCTTTACTCCCAAGCTATGATGGCTCCATAATATAATTTGAAATGATTCTCTTTTAAAATTTAAATCGCAAAAAATGTACGAATGACACTGAAAAACTAATTTAATTAAAATAATAGACTTCTTCAAAATTTAATGATTTATATCACACGAAGTATTCAGTTGTAAGTATACAAAATTTGAAGTCTCTAAATTTATACAGTGTTTGTGTACGAATTCTGGGGCGGAAGGACAGATGGATGCGAATAGAGTTTCGTCAGATAAATGAAACCCTAAAATATTCAAAGAGAAATATCATACTGTAGAACGGAATCTTCAATTCGGTTGAAATCCATTTTCTTCTTTGATCTTTTTGTTTTCTGATTAAAGAAAAAAAAAATCTTACATTTGTAAGTATTACAGAAAACAAAATATTAAAATAAATAAGTACCATTTCAAAGCCGTATCCATTATTTTTTTTTAAGAATAAACAAAAAGTTTTTTGATATTAATGAATGAAAAAATCATCCAAGCAATAAGCATGCATTTATTTTGTACTTGAATTAACTTCAAAGTTATCCGAGATCTTGTCGCTATTTATGAATAGAAATGGATAAGCCAAGACTATAATAAAAGGACGAACTCCATGGCGCCACTTTGCTAAGAAAATAGCCAGTTTTAAGTGTAATTTGATCCCTTTGACCTATAAATATTTTTTAATCTTTTGAAAATCATTTTGTATTCATTGCATGTTTTAGAATATCATTTTTAAGCTATCGCGATATTAAAATTCATCATTTTCCAGTTCCGACATTTTGTTATCTCTCTGAATGAAGATAAAGAAAAACTTTCAATAGTGGAGCAGATGAAATCTTTGCCTGGAATAAATTTTCAAGTATTGTTATTCATGTAAGGTACAAAAATTAAATCGATTTTTTGTTTTATATGTGTAAAGAAATATGCTTTTGGTAAATAGGCGAACAATAAAATCAATGTTTCAGAAAATTAGAAACAGAGAAATTTAATTAAGACGTAAGAGTGTAGCTTTTGCTGTTTTTTTCTCTCTTTCTCTTTTTCATCGTGCAGTAGTTTCATCGTTGCAGTATATTTTCTTGTTTTCATCATGCAGTCTCTTTTTCGTCATACATATCTTCATCTCTTTCTTTTTTTCCTATTGTGCAGTATTTAAAGTATTGTTATTTATACAAGATACAAAAATTAAATCTCTTTTTGTTTTATATATGTGTAAAGAAATGTGTTTTTGGTGAATAGGTGAACTGTAAAATAAGTGTTTAAGAAAATAGAAAAAGCCAGACTTAATTTAACAGTAAGAGTTCAGCTTTTGCTGTTTGTTTCCTCTCTATTTCTCCTTTCCATCGTGCATTCGAAAAAAAAGGAGGGTAGCGAATTAAAAAGCTTTGAAATAGATAGTAATACAAATTTTATTCAAGAGGTATGTGGGAAAATTCATTTCGGATTACCATTGGCTGATCTTACAACGAATTTAATTTCAAACTGGTATCATTAATCGATCTATATCACACTATATGGCCAAAGGTGACCGGCCGCTTACAATTTTGGACGTTTTGATAAATATCTAGGAAAACATATGAGTATTTATCCTTAAATTCCAGGTTTGTTAACGAAATAATAGATATCATATATTTCCGCGAAGGTTTTTTCTCGAAACCCCATTGGGAACCACCAACAAATTGTAAAAGTACGAATATCTCTTTGATTATTCTGTCAAAACAAATGTATCAAACGCGTTCAAACTGTACATTATGATTAAATGACTTATTGTAATAAGGTGTGTTCTTTTTCATGAGGATAAAGCATGTATAGTCGTAGAGAAAATGAGATTTTCATAAAAACACTTCTAAATTTTGCGAATTTTTTTGCTGATAATTTGCAGATTTCTTAACATAAAAAAATGTTCTTTTCACAAAATTATAAATACCCTGTGATAAGAATTAAAAAATAATAATAATTATATGAATAATAAGTAGGTTTACTAAATAATTTTGCACTATGCATGCTGAGAGCAATGAAAATATAATTTGCATAATGTGTTAGCTAAACGCATAGAGAAACTTTTATAAAAGTCTCAAAAACATAGCTTAAAAATTCTGAAAAGTTATCGATGACAGAATAGGTTCAAAATCAGCTGTTCCCAAAATGAAGCAAAATGCGAAGAGTTGTATCCAAATATAGTAGCAATGTTATGTATACTGTATTGACATTACTCAGTGGATATATGGATACATTCCCTCATCTTTTTGATATTTTTTGAGAACAGCGGATTTTATGCTTATTCTATCGACGATAATTTTGAGAATTTTCAAGCTATGTTTCTGAGACTTTCACAAAAGTTGCTCTATATATTTCGCTCACACGTTATGTAAATTGTATTTTGATTGCTTTCACGCATGCATAAGGAACAATTTTTTAGTAAACCTGCTCATTATTCATGCATTTTTTATTATTTTTTAAATTTGATTACAGAATATTGTGTACACCGTTCTTTGTCATGTTTTATGAAAAGAACATTTTTTTTATATTAAGAATTCTGAAAATTATAAGCAAAAAAAAAAAAAAAAAAAAAAAAAAAAAAAAACTTGACAAAATTTGGGATTGTTTTTATGAAAACCTTAATTTCTCTACGAGTATGCATGCTATTCTCATAAAAATGAACACGTCTTAATAATCACTAAAATTTCACTTAATAATAATCTAAAGTGTGAACGCTTTTGCTACATTTTGACAGGGTAGTCCAAAAGATGTTCATTCTTTTTCAATTTGTTGACGGTCCCCTATGGGGTTTCCGGGAAAAAATCTTCCTGGAAATATGTGACTTTTACTATTCTGTTTACACACCTGAAGTTTCACGATAATTCCTCATTTATTTTTCTAGTTATTTAATAAAACGTCAAAAATCGCAAATGGCCGATCACCTTTGCCCATATAGTGTATTACAGACAGGGAGGCGGCAGGACAGACAGTCCACCTCATCACGTCCACGGCTGAAATTCCAGAATTCGCTAAAACTCGATTCACATATTAAAATGCAATCGGTCTGTCAAGTCATATTTTGGTGGAAAATACCTGAAAACCCAATTTTAGCTGTTGACTGCTAGGTTTACCACTGTGTTTTTCTCAACCAAAGATATGAAAACATAGAGGGGTATAGAAGACTAGGAACATTGAAACACAATGTTAAACCTACCAGTAACTGCTAAAAGCGGATTTTCAGGAGTTTTACACCAAGATATTATTTGGCAAACCGATTGTGTTTTAATATGTGAATTTCATTTTAACTAATTCTGGAATTTCAGCCGTGAACTTTATGAGGTGCTTATCACTGCTGCCGCCTCCCAGTCTATTATGAATAAATTATACATTATTTCTTCTAAAGTTTTTTTTATTTTTTCTTTATCGGCGATAAAATATATTTTAGAAAGAAAATAATTAAGCAATTTTTGCTCAATGTTCTATTATTGAAATGATAACCATTTCGAAGTTATTTATATCCAACAGACAAATGTTGGTCAGTTTTGTCACATTCCATTTGCTTTTTGGAAGTAAAAAGCAGATGCCAATCAGCCGTGCATGTGGTGTTCATCATTTTTGCAGATTCAGAATACGAATATGTTTAAGACCTGATATTTTGTGCGAATTTTTAAAATATCATCTGATTAAATAAAATTTTAGCATTCTAGACCCTGTGCTGATTTGCTTTTTTCTTTCATATAGCTATGCTTAGGTATTTAAAACACGAAAATGTTAAATGTTAAAAAGTTTAATAAAAAAAAAATATATATATTACTTGAGAGGGGTGTCACAAAAAAATTGAATACAAAAGTTAAATTTATTTGTAGAACCTCTCTCAAGTAATATTATAAAAAATAAATAAATAAATAAAAAATAAATAAAATGTCTATATAAAATATGAAGTTCTTAAAATCTTGTGGTTCATAAAATCTAATGGATTTAATAAACTTTTCATCAACGAAATTACAGACTTTATTATTCTTGCGTTAGCTAGTGGCTTGAAAATTTGTTTAACATTCTCACTGTGGAGTACTAACGTAATATCATTATTACTGAATTAATTCTTCTCTCATTCGAGTTTTATTACATTTGCATTATTTCGGATCATAGCCATCGAAGTACAACTTTCTGAAATCGAAATTGCAATTATATTCCTCTATGATTAAAACCCTTTTTCAGTTAAATGAAAAGACTCGTTTGCTAATGTTAATCTTATGCAAGATATTTATAACGATATCTCGGTTGCATTTCAATATTTTTAAACGATTGCTTTTTTCTTTTTTGCATTGGATGATTAAGTTGTACAAAAGTCAAGGGTGGATCTGGAGAGTTCTCAAGGGGGGGGGGGGGTGATTTTAGAAATTTGGAAACTCCAGTCTGGTGCATGGGTCGGAGCTCATTTTTTTTCTTAATGCGGATCCTGTACTGTCTACTTTTTTGCTGTGGGTCGGGTTTGGGTCCGGTTGGCTACCATTTTTTTGCTCTTGGTCGGGTTAATTTCTACTTAGGTCGTGTTTGGGTCCGGTTGACTTCTACTCTTTGCTGTGATTCGAGTTCATTTCTGATTTTTTGCTTTTGAGTCGTGTTTGGGTCCGATCCACTACTACATTTTGTTGTTGGTCGGGTTGACTTTTAGTTTTTAGCTGTGCTTAGCGCATTTGGGGCAGTTTAGAATTTGGTTTTTACTTTTGCAAGAAGGGTTCGGGTTGACCCGAATTGATTGGGGTGACTCCTTTGATAAAATTTTCGTTCTTTTTCGCAATTTTTGGACGAAATGAGCGTCTGTTTCACGATCCTTTGAAGGAATTCGTGTTTTCTCCGCGATCATTTCACAAAATTTGATATCCAGTTCGCTTCTATTTTTTGCTCGTTGTACGGTTAATTTTTATTTTTTGTTGTAGATCGTGTTTGGATCCGGTTAACTTCTACTGTTTGCTGCGGGTTAAGTTAATTTCTAATTTTTTGCTTCGGATCGGGTCTGGGTCTGGTTAACAATTATGTTTTGCTATTGGTCGGGTTGACTTTTACTTTTTAACTGCGCTTAGTGCATCGGGGCAGATTGCCATACATTTCGAATTCGAGCCATTTACAGATTCGGTTTTTATTCTTGCGAAAATGGTTGACCCAGTTTTGAATGTGATCCTTTGACAAAATTTGCGTTTTTCCGCGATTCTTTAATGAAATTCGCTTTTATCCGTGAACGTGATCCTTCGAAGAAATTCAGATCAGAGACATATCCAACGTTTAGCTGCACAGGTCGCGGTCGGGCCAATAATATTTAACATACTATCAATATCAGAGATGGGCCGAATATTTAGCTTTTATTTCGGGCCAAGCCACGATCTGGAAATTTTGTCCAATGCAAATTTCTGGGAAAAAATTAATTGAGACCAGGCTCGGTCTGAAAGAAAAAGAAGCCTGTCCCCACCCGAATCTCTAAAATCTAGGCTGGGGGGCCCTTTTTGCTTTTTCAATTTTGTTTACAGATATTTTTAATTAGGAAACTTTTATTTTCGAATGTTTTGCCATAGGACTAGCATTAGCGAAAGGGTCTTTTCAAGTGACTCAAGTAGCCCCTTAATTAAACAGGAAAAAACGGAAGCCGAGTTAATGTTCGTCTTTTTTTTTTTCTTCGTGGGGTTTGTTTTATAACTGATAAATATATCACAATTAATTGACAAAATTTATCATATTCTAACCTATATAAATTTACGCAAATTTTAAAATTTAAACCTCCGGCATAAATTAAGCTCAAATTCTTCTGCTATGATAATTACTGCTTGCATACTTTCTATGAAATTTCTTGAACTGTTTTTCCAAGTTTCACGCTCCACTGCGTTTCTCAAAGATGTATTGAATCTCCTTTTAGAAGTACTATCTGGTCTCATCGATTGGCCCGAAACTTCGGTAAAAGATCAAAACTAAAACCGACTGCCAACTTTCTCTTGCGTCATTTTTCATGCATCCGTCTAACGCGGCGGAAAAGCAAAGATTTCTCTGCCCAATAAGCAATCGATTCGACTTCGTTGCCATGGCGACGAGAGTCCCAAGATCGGACTTTTCCTTATAAGGAGCATCCTCCCGGAAGCCAAGCGACACTGTTCATGGAATTACGTTACAAAGGTGGAAGAAGGGGTGGAATTACTCTGAGATTACTTTTTTCGTTACTCACCATCACCGGGACTAAGGGAGAAATATTTTGTCACGTTCGAACGTAAGGACCAATCTGGTTTGCAATTTCAAGCTTTTTTTAGACTTCGGCGGCCAAAATAACATCCTCCCTAAAGAAACGAATTTATTTTCGGTTATTTTCAAGTAGGATATCTGAAATCAAAGAAATAAGTTTTTAATTATTTAACAAAACAATCACTTTCAAATTTGCTAATAATCAGTGTTAATTGTAACAAGAGTGATCATCATTCTGTGCATCCTGAGTTTCATTTTATCATTTGGGGGGAATATTTAATAAAGGTTTCATTGTATTAAAATTTAACAATGAAACTTAATATTGCACAATATTTACAAAATATTACTTCAGGATTTCGTATATTGAAAGAATAAATATATCGTCGGTATAATAGAGGAAGTTCAAATATTATGGGATACAATTTACACTTTTATTTCTAAGTCGAAGCAGAAAAAAAAGCCACATTGAAAGTTAGTAAAGAGGAAACTTCGACTATTATTTAACATATTTTTAATGATTTTAAAATAAAAGAAAAATATATATATATCAGTACTTATCTTTTTTTTTTTTTTTTTAAGTTACACTTTTTGGGTAGTGGAAACTAATTGGATAATTCAGAATAGTGTTATAAGGTATATTAGAATTGCAAGAAAAACTAAGATTAAAAAAACAACCAAAATTGTTTTTTGATAATCCTAAGTACTCTCTTAAAATCTCAGCCACAAAATAACTCAAACTGAGTCGAAATCCGCTCATCTCACGATTTGAAAGTTAGCTTTTCGTAAAAAGCTGAGACAACTCGAGTGAACGAGTTGTTTTTAAGTAATTTAAATCAACATAAGCAATTTAAATGAACAATTTAAATCAAGGTTATGTAAAATGTTTTAAAAACAACTCTTTCGAGATCCAATAAATTACAGCTCTTTTCTGAGAAGCTAATTCCTTTTTTTCGTTTCAAAAGTGTACATCATCTATAAATCATCAGATTCTTTAAAAAAGTTATTTTTATTTTTAGACTCGTCTTTAAAAAATTATTTAACCAATATTCCAAATTACCGACACACCAGCTTGAAAAACATGACCACATAGTTAACAAGTTAGATAGCGGAAAACTGACTAACATAGCAATAAACATAACTTTTCAACTTTATACTGAACTTTTTTTACATCACTAACAATAAGATTTTATAATTATTACAAATTTTATAAAATTTATTTGCAAAAAAGCTGCAAAAATGGAGAATAAGATTTTATTTCACTCCAACAATAGGTATCCAGACACAACTTAGCACCGTGCCTCATAGGGGTAACAAAAAATCGTATGGCTGATTTACATTTGGCTGCAACACAATATGTGTCAGATATTGAAGTATTTCATATTATCCGACCATCCATAATAACAGAACTTCCTCTATGCACTATATGTTATCGAATGAATTTATCATTTTCTTAACTTATTTGAAATCAACAGCAATTACACATATTTTATTCGGCAAACACCAAGTTATTATTATTATTTTAAAGTTATCTTTAGTCAAATAATCACGCTTAAGGGTCCTGTCCTTGTCCGCAAAGACACTCTTGATCTTATGCTATTCCTATGGGAAGTAATTTTTCTAATAATTCTTTCGCATTTTGACTTTTTTTTTTTTTTTTTTTTTTTTTTTTTTTTTTTTTTTTTTTGCATTGGATAGCTGAGGTTCCTATCAAGATCACTCTTAGATTATTTTTTCGATTTTGTTCGCAGATATTTTTTATAAAGTTACTTTCACTTTCTGAATCGGTTTTGGAAGTGAAAATAACTTTATAAAAAATACCTGCAACTAAAATCGAAAAAGTAATCAAAAACTGACCTTGAGAGGGACCTCAGCTATCCAATGAAAAAAAATTAAAAATGACAAAATGCGAAAGAGTTATTAGAAAAATGCCTCCCCCTAACAATAGCATTAGGTCGCGAGTGTCTTTGCGCGCTGGGACAGGACTCTTAACAGTGCTTAACTATGTAATCACTCTGAGGGGCTTCCGGATTGTCTTCAACTTTTCGCCCAGTCTATTGACGAATGTCTTACAATTAATGAGTCATTGGGAAAAAATAGTCTAATTGTAATATAAAGACTACGTAACAAGATTTTATTAATATAAAAGTTTAATATTTTGAATTAATTTTAAAAAATGGTGATATAAAGTTAATTTAATTTTAAATAGTAATTTAAGTGTAACGATATGAAGAGAAAAATAAAATAGTGAAAGAGAAGTTTTAAAAAGTTTAAAGAGTTATAAGCACAGTTAAGGAAAACTGTTAGACGAAGCTGGAAAGTGCAGGCCAGCAAAGGAAAAAGTTACAAGTCAACTGAAAGGAATTTTCTGTTTAAAACTTGTGATTTTTATACATGAATTGTACAGTGGGAGGATTGGAATCGTTAACATTTTCTTCTATCTCGATATCTAGTTATTTTTTAGTTTGCCGTGGTTTATATCTCATTTTGTTTGCGTTTAAATTTTCTAAATGCTATAACATTGATGATTTACACATGTAAATACAAGAATGCTCATTATGAAATGGATACTAAATGGCATTATGCTAGAGGTCTGCAAGAAGAAGACAAGAAGAAGACAAGAAGACACCCCACCGGGACCCCAACCGTTAGGTTTATGGGTTTTTACGTCCCGAGAGAAAAGTCACTACCGCCATCTAACGAACACAAAGGCAATATGCAACGCACAAACTGACAAGAAAATAGTAACAATAATAAAAATTACAACTAAAACAGGCATACGGGCTCTCATACAGGCATACAGGCATACTCTGCATACGGGCCAGAATGTCCAAGCCCGTTGTAAAACTCAAGAGTTCGGCCCGGGCCCGGCCTGTTTAAATTTTTATATTTTAGGCCCGGCCCCTACAGAAATCAGTTGAAACAGGTCCGGCCCGTTTTGGCCTGTTACAATTTCTACGATTCCTAAAAAATTCAGATTTTTATCATATAATTACGATTTCTTTAAAGAATACTGCATACATATCTATGGAATGATTTTACAGTATATTTTACAGGAAATACACATTACCAACATTAATGATTACTTATATTCTTAGGCTTTCAACATTCGAATAAAGATTCATTAAAAAATTAATATGGCTTAGAATAAGAGAAAAAAGAAAGAAAGCTAAAAACATAGCTACTTTTGAAGCTGTTTAATTAAAGAAGATTTATTAAAATATTTCATTATCATTTTATTAAAGATTTTAAATCCAAATTCATTCTTAAATTCAAAGAAGCTTCTTTCTGATACATTTCTAAATTCATTTTTTTCTCAGAAATGCATAAAATTAACAGGTATCTTTATTCAGAAACTATATAATCGAATGGCGTTATCTATTTTTTGATACAAGCAATTTAAGAATACATGCAAGCAAATAAAATACTGTCATAATTAGCGTTTTGAATAGAGTTTCCGGAAGTGATAGCATGGAAATAGAGAAAAACCTGCAATCATTTGAGAAACTATTATATCTCAACAAGGTTATACAAGTATTTTATTTACCAAAAATGAAAAACGCTTTTTAAATCCAGATCCCTTCAATGGTTAGGCTTATCACTTTTATACTTTTACAATTAAAAATTAATCAGAAAATGTGTCAAAATTTCGCATTATTGGGAAATTAATTTAAAAACCATCTAGAAGTATATATCCAAAGATTAAGCTAACATAAGTTCTTTATCGCTGTTAATAATTTTACAAATCATGTTTTCTGCCT
This sequence comes from Maratus speculifer, assembly GCA_964019185.1. Classification (NCBI taxonomy): domain Eukaryota; kingdom Metazoa; phylum Arthropoda; class Arachnida; order Araneae; family Salticidae; genus Maratus; species Maratus speculifer. The sequence goes on along the minus strand of OZ025294.1, from coordinate 157,629,318 downwards.
CTCAGATCTTGAGAACAAATAAGTCTAGTTCCAGTCCGACCGGTCTATATGTAGAAAAATAATGCATGCTTGGCCTCTCCCGGCAGCATATTTCAGATGTGTATATTGCTGGGACGATTACTGTTTCTAAACCAATAGGAGAGCGTCATTATCACGGTCAAGTACACGCCCACACAGTTTGATTGACAGGAACTCGTGGACAATTGACGGTGCTAATTATAACGATAATCTGTTGCGGATGAAAGTGAGCTGACTGGCTGAATGGTTAGAGCGTCGAGCTTGAAACGGGAGGATATGGGTTCGAGTTCATCGCGGGCCGAGAGTCCGTTGGTGATTTTTTTTTTTAAATTATTGGAGGCTGTCTTTTATTAATAAATAAGACATTTAAAAAAAATATTTCAAACCCTTTTAATATTCAAAATATCGTTCCAAAATGATTTATATATATATTAAACAAATGGGAAAAAAAGTATTCTGCGAAAATATCCGTATAAGCAAAATTCTTACTTTAATTTTTATTTATTTATTTATTTATTTATTTCAGGATCACAGGAAGTATAATTTCTAATTGAAGTAAATAAAATTCAGTCATTTGAAAAAAAAAAAAAATTCTTTCGTACCTTTAATTTTTAATTACCGAGTACAAATTTAAACAATCCGAGTATAAATAAATAATAAACACACACGATCAATTGTCCACGAGTTCCTGTCAATCAAACTGTGTGGGCGTGTACTTGAACGTGATAATGACGGTCTCCTATTGGTTTAGAAACAGTAATCGTCCCAGCAATATACACATCTGAAATATGCCTCCCGGCATGAGTCAACTAAAAAAAAATATTAAAATGGGTTACACACAATGTAACTCTCTGATGTCGATTTCTACACTGTACATTTTTATATTGATGCTGTCAAACTAGTATGGCTCGTGACGCACATTTTTTATTCTTGTAAAACCATTTTCGTTGAAAATAGCTCATACTTTATCGTTTCTGCTTAAATCTTCAGAACGGGCCGGTTGGCCCGAAAATCTTTTAATCGGCCCGGCCCGGCCGTCTGACCCGTTCAATCCTTTGTCGGCCCGGCCCGTTGAAAAAACTATTCTATATCTGCCGTTAGAAAATTAGAAACAATCCGCCGGGCCGGGTACTGGTCACGGGCCAACCCCGGGCCCGTGCAGACCTCTACATTATGCTCCATCTGCCCTTAAGTAAAGTTTATACTTAACTAAAATTTTGAAATGTAATTGAATTATACCCTTAAACACATGCATTAATTGGTAAATTAATCCAGTAGATACTACTTACAGTTGAATATTTCACATCGTTTATTCATATCGTATAAGTCTCCTTTCAAACACAGAAACTAAATTGTAATATTAAAATATTTTGTATCCCATTTATATAACAACAAATTCTTTAGCCATGCTTTATATCTACTCTACCCTGAGGTACATTTTATCTCTTCACTTCTTAGTTTTCTTTTCAATTTGATTTGTGTTCCATAAAAATGATAAAAAAAAAAGTTTTAGATACGGCGTGAAAGTTATCTGGAGACAGAAAAAATCACTATCATTTTTCAAGTAATGTCCACAGAAACGGATGGGTATAAGATAGAATGTCTTATATTTATTTTATTTTCTATGAATACTACAGAGAGAACGGAATTTTTTTTATATTATTTTCTTCGTAATATATTTGAGCATTTATTTTTCGTATTTATGCGTATATAATGCACAGTTTTTTCCTTCCTGAATTTTGAGCTTGTAAAGTAGGGCGATCAGTATGAATGGAAGAAGTAAGTTGTAAATTTCTTATAATATGTATTTTTTTTTTTTTTTCAAATAAGAATAGTGTATTTATGAGAGTGCATATAATGCAAAATCCCTCCTCCCATTCCACCCCTCAAAAGAAAAAAAGAAAAAGAAAGAAATTATAAAGTAGGGTGATCTTTGAGAATGGAAAAAATGAACTGTAAATTTCTTATAATATATGGAATGATTTTTTTCTTTTTCACATTGCACTTTTTTTTCAGGTATGAATAGTGTATTTATTAGATGAATATTATTTGCATTACCACCCAAAACTCGAAGCCTAAAGAGTAGCTTTCATAGTATGAACCGGAAAATCGTAAATCGCGTATAACATGTAACGATTTTTTTTCTTTTCATTAAGTAACAAATTTCTTTTTGAGATATGAATAGTTTATTTTTTAGGGTGTATACAATGCGCACAGTTCGTCCAAAATTGTGCACTGTAATAAAGAAAAAAAGGGGATTAGGTTACAAAGTATTAAAAATTACATGTAATTAAAATTTACTTTGTTATGTTACTAAATACTATTCTGACACAACTCACTTTCTTAAAGCTTCCAGAGGCGTCATTTGTTGTCTGTAAATGCTTAAATTTAATGCCCAAACTAACAAATGACTGCAGTAATTTTTAGTGCAATTTCGATCTCAAAATATACGTGAAGAAAAGTTTTTATTATTTTTAAATAATTTTACCCCCAATTGCAGAGTGAATTAGATGTATGAACATTTTTGGAGCAAAAATGCCTTGCCCTGGTAAGGGTTAACGCGATTTTTTAGGGAACTTTTTTTCTGTTAGCATCATTATTCTCAATAAAGTATTTATTTCAGAACGATCCAAAATGTATTGAAGTTTTTAACGTTTTCGGTTCGACCCATTTAAAGAATGCAAGAGAAGAAATAACTGCAAATTAAAATCTTACAATAACTAATTAATAAAATAAAATAAAATAAATCTAAAAATGAAAGAAATGTGCCACTGTTATCAGAGCAAGGGTGAATATGAAAATTAAAAATATATGTGGAATATCGCAAAGTTTCAATTTTAGGCAACTATTCGCACCATTATTTTTTTAAATGCCTTTTGCAATGTATTTCTCCTGAAAATCGAATTTAAAAGATTTTTGTTTCTAAAAAAGTGGTTCGAGGTAGCATTAAAAAATATTCCCCTGTAATTAAAACTTTGCGATACCCCTCGTATGCATATTGACATTATGTATCTACAGGGTGTCCAGCAAATAAGACCCTAATTTCAAAATTAGATTTCTCAAAAACAAAGATGGATAGAATTATGCTGTAAACGGTTTGTTTATTAGTTAAGCTGCGTAAAAATCTTATACAGAAGTTTCGAACGGTGAACATTGTGAAAAGATTGTGTTCAGTTTGCAAAGTGTACTTGACTTGATACTTTTCTTGTTTTAGATTGCTTGGCGGCAACTTTTTTTTTTTTTTCCTGCTTACAGTACCATATTTTAACGATTTTTGGAATTAAATTTGTGAAAGTTTAGAGTTATAAAATTTTAGTTCGAACAATAGTTAAAATATGGCACTGTACGCCGGAAAACTCGTTCTCTGCAAGCAATCTAAAGTAAGAAAAATGTTAAGTATTCTTTGCAATTAGAACACAATTGTTTCAAAATATTTACGGTTCAAAACTTCTGTATAAGATTTTTGCAGCTTATCTAATAAACAAACCGTTTACAGCATTCCTATCCATCCCTATCCATCTTTGTTTATGAGATACCTAATTTTGAAATCAGGATCTTATTTGCTGGACACCCTGTATGTGTTTGTATATGTATATAACATACATTTCGGGATGGAGTAAGGGAGGAGTTAATGAAAATGAATAAAGAGAAAATAAGTTCCAAAATTTGAATTAAAAATAAAGCAAGCAGATAAAAAAAAAAAAAAAAAAAAAAAAAAAAAAAAAAAAAAAAAAAAAACGGATAATTTATTACACCGAACTAGTATAAGAAAATAAAAAACTGTAAAATTTAACTTGAAATCTCTTTTTTGTTTTCATTTGTTTTACATATTACTTCGTGTGCGTTTTTATGAAATTATTCATTAAAGTATGTATTTGAGTCCAATCCAAAATATATTGAAATATTGAATACTTTCGTCCGATCAATGTAAGAACGTGAGAGGGAGGGGGGAATTTAATAAACTTTATTTTTTGTGAAAAATTAAGAAAAATATGTTGTTCAGAGAGATTAAGTGTCAACTGAAAAATTTGCTCGGTGGATACGGGAAAAAGAAATCTAAAAATTTAAATAGTAATAATAAAAAAAAATTAAATTAAAACACTCTAAAAACAATTTGAATATTTATTAAACTGAACTATTATAGCAAAACAAAAAAAAAATTGAAATTCAATTTTTTTGTTTTGTTTTGCATGTTATTTCGTGTATTGTTATGAAAATATTCATTAAAGTACAAGTTTGGTTAATGATATATAGAATCGTTTTATGTCTTGGTTCAATGAATTTAAAGAATGTGAAAACAAAAACATAATTAACAATCTTTAAACAGAATCTAAAATCAATGAAATATAATTAAGAGTTATCAAAGATGAGTTGTTGATTTGTTTTATCGAGCATTCACAGAAAATAAAAAACGTGTGAAATTCACTTCTAGTCTTTTTTTTTTTTTTTTTTTTTTTTGCTTGCAATACGTTTATCTATTATTCTGTGTATACCTTCAATCATTTTTAAATAAAAAACACTTCTAGAAAATTATTTTTTGCAAAAAAAATGAAAACTTCCTTTCATATTAATACATAACATTCTATCTTAATAGTGTATTGTATAGAATAGCTAGAGTTAGCAATGCAAAATAATAATAATAATTATTATTATTATTATTATAACAAACTAAATAAGAAATTATTACATGTTAGTTTTTGTTATCAGTTTTATACAGGGTGGGGCATTAAGATCTCCCCATTTTAAGAGGCCAATAAAAATATATAGAACATTGAAAACAAATATTTTATATTTATATTCGGAAAGAATAACGTATGCCATTTATTAATTTTTACAATCTGTAACAATTTTTGCTATCAATTTCGAGGTTCTGTAGTACGAAAAATGATATCGTTTAAATGTTTTCTTTCGATCTCTATACACTTGTGGAGTCTCTCCCGGAAATTCAGCATAACCTGTTTGTTCCACCATTGCTAGAAGAATTGCTGTAATTTTAAATGGAATAGCATCCTTTAGTTCTTCGAGTGTTTAGGACTTAAGTTTATGTATGTAAACTTCAGCCTTCAGGTAACCCCACAAGAAGTCACATACTGCTGCATGTGGCAATTTCCTTTTTCGTGCAACAAAACCTGGAAATTAATGCAAAAATTGTTACAGATTGTAAAAATTAATAAATGACAAACATTATTTTTTCGGAATGTAAACATAAAATATTTTTTTTTTCCTTCAAAATGCTATATATTTTTATTGACCTCTTAAAATGGGGAGTTTTTTATGCCCCACCCTGTATATATGTTCTGTATGGAAATATTTATTCTTGGAAATATTTTTTGTATAAAATGAAAGAAACTTTTGATGCTGAAGCATCCAAATAGCTGGCTGTAATTATTTAAGTGCTTAGAATGGACAAGAGTCAATATTAACAAATAAATATGAAAATAAATAGATTATCGAAAAATATTATGATTTACTTCTTTCTTGCAGATTCAACAAACATATTTTTCCGTGTACTGTTCATAAAAATATTCATTTTGAGAAACATTATGTTAGATATGAACACTATTAGTTATTTATTTAAATATGTAGACAGCCGTTTTTATTGTTTATATATAACTCCTAAATGTAACATATAGTTTTAATTTTTACTTCACTAAATAGTGAAAGTATGATTTTTTTTTTTTTTTTTTTTTTTTTTTTTTTAACTTTAAGGCAGTTTACTGGATTGGTATGACTAGCTCACAGACTATGAAAGCCTGAAAGCTAATGTGCCCGCAGGTCTGTATGTACGTCTGTATGTACGTAACGCGATAACGCGTAATAAGAAATTTACTTTCTTCAAATTTAGGAATATGTTTGATAAATCAAATACGAGTTCTCAAATTACTCAAATATGAGTTACACACTGCAAAAATTTAATGTTGATTTTACAGTATAATATTGGCGGTTGGGATGCCACTTTAAAACTGTAAAATTAACAGTAATATACCGTGAAATTAGGAAGTGATAAACCGTTTATGTCATTTTTACGACGATATATTACTGCAACAGTAGAATATTGGCGACCCAGCTGCCAGTATTATACTGTACAATTAGCAACTTTTTTTTTTCTATGCAATTCGAACTGAAAAGTAATCTTGTTGCTAAATATTAATATAATTCTTGTTACTCTATTCGCATGCTATGGAAATTAATAGAAATTATTTAGTGAGCGTATGCTATAATAAACGTTATAGCATAAGAATATTTAATTTGCGAACTACACCTCGAAGAAAATGATTATATCACATGGAAGAATACATCGGCAAACAGAGTACATGTGTATTGTATACTCATTCACAACAACACATTCATATTCCACTGTTTTCGCAGGAAAAAACTCGACATAGATTTATTGAAAGAAAATCAGAAGTTTATGCTTGATGGATTTTTATACAAACATTAAAAGTAAAAGAAAAAAATCATGAGTTGCACGAATTTAAGAGTTATGTATTCGAAGCTATTGTAAGATCGAAATGTAACAAAAAAATGAGTACTTTTACTTATTTTTAAATTTCTAATTTTAACAGTGTACACTGTTATAAAAAATTTACTTAAAAATGAGAGCTCCCATGTACTTTTTTTTTAAACAGAATTGCTTCAGAAACGAGTACATGATATTTTTAAATATGAGTGACAATCCGAACTGAAAAGTAAAGTTTGTCGCTAAATATTAATATAATTTCTTGTTACTCTATTCGCAAGCTAATGATATCAATAGAAAATATTTAGTGAGTGTGAATGCTATAATGAACGTTATAGCGCGAAGCATATTTAAGTTGCGCACTTTATACGAGCTACACCTTGAAGAAAAGTCTTATGTAGCAAGAAAGAATACATAAGCGACGTAGAATGTACGCACTTATTCACAAGAACACATTCACATACCATTGTTTTTACAGAAAAATATCGCCATGGATTTCTTGGGGAAAAAAAATATGAAGCGTAAAGCCTGATAATTTTTTACACCAGCATTAAAAAAAAAAAAAGAAAGAAAAAAAAATACATGCGTTTTGCGAATTTAAGAGTTGTGTGTTTGGAGTTACTGTAAGATCGGAAAGTACTAAAAAAGGACTACATTTTGCCCTTTTATTTTTAAGTATCCAGTTTTAACAGTTTCTAATTCTTAGTCTCATTCAAAAATGCCGCATCGATCTCTGCAGATAAAAATCAAAATGCCCAAAACAAAATGATCAGCGTCTGCTGATGAGTGAAGTGGTATCAAGGCATGGGTATGGCTTCTTCCTTAAGCGGGAGGCTTCATACTGCAATCATTTATAGATGCGCTATACATACCTAAAGTACTACACCCTTATTCCTTGAGTGGTTTTATCTAAAAGAAATATCTGTCTTCTCCAATGAAACAGGTACGTGATGAGTATTTTTCCACGTAATGATGAGCGGTTTAAAGTTTATTGTACTGTCATGTACACATTTTTCTCCTTTGATTCTATTTCTCTTTTCTATATTAGCTTATCTTTGTAAAATTCCCGGCTTCATGTGTATGTACATACATATGCAATTTATTTATTTATTTATTTATTTATTTATTAGCACCGTTTATATGTTTCCCTAAAAGAATAAAAAGAAAAGACGCATAAATGAACAATTTTATTACAGAAATGTTAGCTTTAAGGTGTATGAAACTTTCACTATGAAAATTTACTTATCTTTTTTGCAAATTAAACTATATTAACATATATTCCGAGCTTTTCTAAAATGCTAATTACAAAAATATTAAATACATGTATTTTACAATTTATAATATTTTAATATTTATCATAAGATGGGAAAACGACAAGATAAGACATAGCTTTATGCTAATTTCACTTCTCCTTAGTTCTACTTTAGATTATCTGTTCATCAATAGCAACAATTTTAATTTTGTTTTTAAAGAGGCACACATACAACTGCTAAATCTTCCAAAGAAAAAAAATGTTTTTTTGAAAAAAAAGGTATTATATTAATGTGAATGTATTATAAATGTATGTATTATATATATATTATATATATAATGTATTATATATCATATTATATATGTATTATAGTATATGAAAAAATAATATTTTATGAATATTTTAAAATAGTACTTCTTCATCTTCCCGTCCACCATTTTTCATAAAAAAACTACTGCCAAATTATTTGCCAATCCTTAACTCTCAATAAACAAATAGAAGAATGTTGTCATTGAATTTGGAAAAGTTCCACTCAAAGTGTTAACTAACAATAATTTTAAAGAATAAAATTTACAATAAATAAATGAATTAAAATCCGGGATATTTATTCATTTACATTACTTTTTAGTCCCCGATATGCAATTTCTTTCGACTAGTAGTTAAAGTGTAGGCTCCAAAAAATAAATTTTCGTTATATCTCAGCCTCTAAACAAAGCATATGTGTTATATTGCGGGATAATCTCGATTGCAAACTTCTGAGCATTGTACATTTTCAATTTTTATACCGCTGTATTAAATAAAATATGTATACTTTTGAAAGCAGCATCTCAGTTTATTTTTTAAATATAATTATTATTATTATTATTATTATTATTATTATATTTTTAGCTGTATTTGTTTAATTTTGGCAACTGAGGTACTCTAATTCTGAATAAAGTAACGGAAAAATATTTGGAAAATAGTAGGTTATATCTTTTTGTTGCCATTCCCCCATAACAACAGAATTTTTTTAATTAAAATTCTTGTTAGTTTAAAAATATATAAATGAATTATTAAAAATAAAATATGGAGGTATAATAAAATAGTCGATTTTTTGTTTGTCTGTTTTTTGTTTTGTTCTGTTTTGCCGAGTTTCATAATCTACGATATCGCTTTTTACTGTATTTGTGTATTATTCAGCAATAGTGACGTCAAATGCATATTTTACTTTAGATGTTCTTTAAAATTGGATTGTAAATGACGAATTTATCAGCGGATGCGAATGACATACAGTAAAACCGCTTGTTTTAAGTCTTTAAACTGAAATATGTCTTGTATTATCTATATTTAAGCACATTTTTTCATAGGGGTCGATATTAAATTCTGAAAAAGCAAAATTCCTGTTTTCTAGTTTGAATTATTGCTTTGAGCTGCTGAATAAATGCCAGTTAAAACTGATCTACTGTACGTAACTATGCATCGCAACATTTACGCAAAGTTTTTCTCTTTTAGTATCATTATGAAATCAGTACATGACATAACAAATACGAATAGCATATCTGACGTCAACTAAATGTGACTAAATGTACTTCTACATATAACTTTAATAATTATTGTCTCTCTCATTTCAAAACGAAACGACATATTTGTATAAATAAACGGCAATTAACTATTAAAACATTCTCTGGTAAAAGGCTTGGGAAAGTCCGAAAGTACTAAGAAATCTTAAATAAAATGTATAATTTTAACTTGTAGCATCTCTTCTATTTTTTAGTTGCCTTTTAAGCAAACCAGTTTTTTTAAGTTTATATTCTATATTTTATGATAAAATTTTTATATTATAAAAATTAAAATAGAAGCTTGATTTTAGAAATTCAATTTATTGAATGTTTTTAATTATGTGTCGTTATTATGGGTTTTAACATAATCTATTTTGTGTTCAAGTAGCTACACACTAAAAAGAAGTTTTTTATTTCGAGAATTTCTCTACTATATGAAATTTGGCACCTCCTACTCCCTATTTATTTGAAATATGTAACTCATTTAATGAGCTAATACTCCCATTCTTTCTGCAACTGCATAACTTTCCAATTATTAAAAAGAAAACCACACAATATTTATTATCATTATACCGTTTTGAACAGCTTTACCGATAATTTAAGTAGCCTACTATGAATTAACAAAGCAGATTCTTTGCTGTAATTACAGCTTCTTAAAATTTCAATAAAATCTCTTGAAGGTGATCCACCAATTTAATACACCATTCTTTTTAAATGCTATGCAAGGTACCACTTTTGAATTCCCTCTTTTCAAAGGAGATATAGGATAGCGTCTACTTTTATAATTAGAAATTTCCAAAGATTCTGTTCCCCTAGTAGTGACATTGCAGTTAATTAGCATTCTGGTTTTTTAATTCTATTCATTTCAAAGTGCAGTTCTGATAGAAGGGCGTCGCGTTGATCATTTGTTTAATTGGTCTACTCATTATGGACACCAGCAAGGAAAATCAAGATATAGGCCCCTCATTGGATTTTCAAAACTAATTAACTAAATTTATATTTTCTATTGCGATTTTGGAAAAAAAAAAGAACGCAATCTTCTCAGACGATTTAATATTGAAAAAAGAAAGAAACCGCGTCATTTAATAAGTTAAAATATTATATCTAATTCAGCAATATGAAAATGCTTTTTCTATTACTCAGGAAGTAACTTGTAGTAAAATTACACAACATATATCAATTTTATTATATGTGAAAAAGTTTAACATAATTAAAATAGGTCGCAAATAATGTTCTTATACCATTATCTAACGGAATTCTTTTGTGATACCCTGTAAATGAATAATAAATATTCCTTGTGTGGCATATTCAACAAAATGTATAATTTAGTGCCTTCATAAAGGCATATCAATTTTTTTATGTTTTGGTGGGTGTAACATCATTAAAAAGCCCTTGGAACTATTTCGTCCCATCGACCGTAATGTAACGGAATACTTTTGACTGCCCTTATATTTGAACTATATATTCGATTTTACAAAAATTTTAAATGACTCAACAGAATTCTGCTACAAATATACATTTAAAATTTTAAACTACTCTGTTGGATAACTTTGTGATGGAATATGCGGACAAACAGACAGACGGACAGATCAGACGACTACTATAGATTCTATATATGTATATAATTACGAACTCACCTAAAAAACAGTTAAATTTAAAAATGCATGCCAAAATTGAAAACGCATTTCCAACAACTATTACACAAAGATAGTATAGTAACCGATTTCCTTTGTGTGTCGCTGTAAATGAATTAAAAATACTATGAATATCCTGTTCTAACATAATCGTAGTGAAATTCAATAATTTATAATAGTTTCAATGCATTTGCAATAGCGCAATGTCATTAAAACACTCAACGGTTTTCCTCCATAAACCATAATGTAATGGAATTCTTTTGAGTGGTCCTGCAAATGAATTGTTAATCCCACCTATTTCATATGCAATACCAAATATGTCTGGGAGACCCTAAAATTAGTTTTACAAATTACATGAAAATCCAAGTATATTTACAGGAGTTAAAGCGTGGCCAAATAAACAGACTAACCAAATGCACAAACACTTTTCAGCTTTGTTGTAAGTATTAAGAAAAACAAGAAAAATGAACAGGGGATTTTTCGCGTGTGACCAGAAAAAGAGAACTAAACATTTTTCTGAAAAATCTGAAAGAAAAAAATGAAATGATCCAAAATGAAAAGTTATCTTTAACTGTTTTATTTTTTCACTTTGAAAAAGGTTAATTGAAGCATATTTTTGTGTATGCCTTGTTTGTTATGTTTCTGTAATATTTTCAATGTTAGTATGCTTAAAAATTGCCTTGCAAGTGGATTTCTGGTAAAATATTCTTATTTGTTTTATTCCATGTTTATATTTTTTATTAAAAACTAGTAGGCTGCAGCCATACGAAACATTTCTTATATTATTCCAAAATTATGGTTTTTAAATAACGGATTTAGATAACAACAATTACGGAGTACAATACATTTCTTTAAATTTAACATACAAGATAAAAACTTTTGGCGTTTCTCGCACCTAGGATTGAGACTTGTTGCATTTCAAAGTCCTATATTTGGAAGTTTCAGAATCGGAAAAAAAAATCTGTTAAGTCATATTGCTCCTAGTCAAGTTTCGATTACAATATATTCATAAAAGCGGAAAATAAATAAACAGCAAATGTTTTCGCTTTAAAACTTGAATATGAGTTTTTTTCCGTAAAAAAATAACTCATATGTAGTATATATACATATATATATATATGTATGTATATAATCTGCAGCGAATTACCAAAAGTGCACTGTCCTTCTTTTCTTTTTACAAGGGATTATGGGTCTTCTTATCTAGGAGTTGTTATTTTCTTTATCCATTTTTTATTGATGCTTTAATGATACATGTCCTTGATAATTTGTCATCTGATAATTCACATTTAAGAAAAATCAAGATTTATCAATTTTTAGCTCCCCCATCTACCTTGAACATGCCTTCATAATTCTTAACTATTTTGTACATTATTGTATTTTCTTATTTCATTATTGCAGAAATCCACAATTGTTAGCAAATACAAGGTCTTTCTTGGAATGTAGTTGTTTCTATTAATTAGAAAATCCAATTATGCTCTTTGGCTAATCACATTTAGTTGCCAAGAGCTTGTTAAAGTAGTGCCATCCAGTGTCTATTAATTTAATGGAGATTGGTTAATATCACATGTGCATTACACAAGGCCTCTGTTCAATTCACGGAATTGCTTTAATTTCCAGGCAGGTTCATATTTCATATAATGGAGAGGATTTATGGTGTCCACAGAATGTATGCTTCAGAATCACTATATGTGGTATGTCATTTATTTTAGCTGCATTTCCCTATATTTCAGATGTCAGTCAGTGGTAATTTGGTATATGAGTGTATTTGAGTATGCATTTGTTTAGATGCTTAAATCCAAGTAGAAGATGAAAATTCAAGTTCTGCATTGATCTAGTAAAATTATGTGCAAATTTTAGATGCAGTTTGCAAAAAAAATTTTCATTAGTAAGTTTTAAGAACAGTTAACGCATTTAATTAAGTAAAAAGAATTGATTTTGGGTTAATTTTTAAAGCTCTACTAAACATTAATTTATAAATTCCTCTGCAAAAATTTTTTATATAGTAATTATTATTAGCATTATTTACAAATATGCTATTTTTTTAAAATTAATAATGAATGTGGATATACGAATCCCACAGTTATCAGTGAATATTAAACTTAGTTTTTTCATGAAATTAATTCCTTCAATAATGAATATTCGATATTGAGCTATTATGAGTACATTTTCTTAATAAAACATTAATGCATAGTTAAAAAATGTTTGTATTTTTATGATCGCAACAGATTAGGAGATAATCTATAAAATTTTACAAAACCTTTTTTAAGCCAAAACTCAATTAAAAATAATAATAATCAAAAAGTGTTTTTTTAAGTATATATATAGATATTTTTTAAATAATAATTTTTTTAAAAAATCTTTAAAAAAGTGTACGTTTCAGACATTAATAAAACACACTCTAAAAAAATTTAAAAGTTTCAAGAACTTTTTATGTAACGGCAGTAACAAAAATTCATGTAACAGATACCTATTTGCACTGTGAATTAAAAAAATTGTAAGGTTACTAAGAATTCTTTAGAAAATTGGTTTCCTAGAACTTTTTGAGTAACGGCAACTTGGATTACAGATAAAATTTTAGTAAGACTACTGTAATCTTAGTAGATTCTTTTTGTAAATTTGCATTTTTATGTAGCTTCGCCGATATGTTTTGTAAATTTACATTTTTTTCTTTTGTACAGAGTACAGATAAAATTTTAATAAGCATATAGATTTTGGTAACTTTAGATCTGAAGAGTTACAGGTTTTTTTTACAGTGTATATCTGTGGGCAAATTTTGATTATAATATCGGCATAATTTTTTATTTTTTTATAACCATGCGTGGAAGTAGTAAAGTATTGAGAAAAAATAAATAGTCTTGCATGAAAAGAAAAAATAGTGATGCAGTAAAATTCATATTTAAAGTTTTAAAGTACATTTTTTACAAAGTATTGCCATATTTATTTTTGTAATTGCGCTCACTCTAATATGAATATTTTCATGTAGTTTAAGCATGTAATTCAGAAAATTTAGCATTTTTAAAAAAGATTTTTAAAAAGTTTCGATTTTTTTTAAGTTTATATTCTCAAAAGAAAGATAAGCTTCAGCATTTCTGAATAGAAATAAATTAAATTTCAAGTAAAATAAAAGTGGAAATTTTTCAGATAGTGAATAAAATAAGATTTTCAAATTTTGTTGCATTTTATTTAGAGAATCTAAATATAAAACACAAAACACAACTTCTGTATCGTAACTTTCTAGATTAATGAAAAGTAAACTTTAAAAATTGAATATCGGTCTTTTAAAATTAATCGTTATTTGTTACGTAAATCAGAAAATTTCAGGTAAGAATTTAATCTTAATATGATCAGATCTTGATTAAAAATATTTTAAACTGCTGTATATATTAACTCTTTTTGTTCTCGTGTACTATTAATAGTACACCAGAATTAATAGTATACCAGTCTATTATATGTACTATTAATAGTAGATGTCTTTTAATAGAGTATTATTTTGTTTTAAGAAATACTTTCTACAATTTACATGTAGTAATGTTACTATATGACTATGCATTTACTATATGACATCATTTATGTTCAGGATTTAGTAATAATAATAATAATTATTATTATTTATTTTTTTTTTTTTTTTACTTCTCTTCGTGGCGTTTGCGATTTTTTTTTATTTTAAACATACATTTCACTCTGTGCATTTTTAAAAAAATTACTTTCCTGAAAAATCATGTGTAATAAAGTACAAAAAGTTTTAGAAAGTTGCAATGTACGATAAATCTTATTGCAATACAATATTTCCTAAACATATCTAAAAATTCCTCCTTAGTCTATTGTCTTATGAATATTAATTGAACAGTACACAAAACAACCACATTCGTTATCTTTCAAACAATGAAATACTCATAAACACTAATTAATAGATTAAGATTGCTAGTGTTAATGTTATTATTGTAAAAGTAACTTTTTCTAAAAATTGACCCAAAAGGATTAATGCATTCATTTGAAACAAAATGTGAATACGTGTATGCTTTCATATTTTTTTCCTATTTAATAATCAATCTTCGGCAAAAATGACAAGTTATTCAGTTCTTTAGAATGTTCTGATATTCAATTAGTATTTTTCTATTAACGATAATCAATCATAATTTTCGTCTTTTCTTAACTTAATGAAAACCAAAAGTTCAAAAAATAAAGTGGACGTTTTGTTACTCGGAGGTTTAATTGAAATTATTAAGGCCCCACACTAGGTACAGAAAAACATCTGAATGATAATGTAAAGTGTATGGAAGCGTTCTTTTCAAATATCTTGTTCAAATTTTAATATTTTTACATAATTGTTTTGCATAAGATAGCTGAGGGCGATCCACAACCGGCCTAGTTTTTACTTTTTCGATTTTACTTATATATTTTTTATATTACGATAGTTTCAATTTCAGAACCGGTTTAAACCGGTTTCGAAAGTTAAAGTAATTTTTTTTTTTTAAATCTTAAACCAAAACTGAAAAAGTAAAAACGAGGCCAGTTGTGGATCGTCCTCAGCTATCTTGTGCAAAACAATCATGTAAAAATATTAAAATTTGGGGGAAATATTTGAAAAGAACGCCCCCATAGACTTTGCATTATTATCCCTGCCTCCAGAAATTCTTCTTTAGCCTATTGTCATATAAATATGAATTGAATAGTACCCAAAACAACAACATCCGTTATCTTTCAGACAATTAAATATTCTTTAAACACTAATTAATCTACTTGGATAGCTAGTGTTAGTGTTATTAACGTAACAGTATGTTTTCTTTTCTAAAAACTGTAAACAAATTCGGAACCGAAAGGGTTAATTTAACCCTTTCGGTTAAAATAATACCCCATTCATTTAAAATAATATGTGTATACGTGTATGCTTTAATTTTTTTTCCTATTTAATAATCAATATTCGGCAAAAATCACAAGTTATTCAGTTCTTTAGAATGTTCTGATATTTAATTAGCATTTTTCTGTTAACGATAATCAATCATAATTTCCGTCTTTTCTTAACTTAATGAAAGCCAAAAGTTAAAAAAAAAAAAAAAAAAAAAAAAAAAATTGAAAGTGTTGTCACTTGAAGGTTTAATCGAAGGTATTAATAACATGTTTTAAAATTTTATTACCAATGAATAACCAGTCTTCACCGTAAATGTCGTTTCGTTTTACCATTCAATTCATTGATATTCCATTCTCATTTCTTCTACTGGGGATATTCAGTGATTATTTTTCTTTTTTTCTCGACTTAATGAAGCCATTGGAACTTTTGTAATTAAGGCCTCACACTAGGCACAGAAAAAGACCCGGATGATAATGTAAAGTCTATGAGAGCGTTATTTTCAAATATCTCGCTCAGATTTTAATATATTTTACATGTTTTTTTGCACACGATAGCTGAGGGCGATCCACAGCCGTCCTAGTTTTTACTTTTTCAATTTTGCTTAAATACTTTTTATATTACGATAGTTTCAGTTTCAGAACCGGTTTAAACCGATTTCGAAAGTTAAAGTAATTTAAAAAAAATTCTGAAACCAAAACTGAAAAAGTAAAAACTAGGCCGGTTGTAGATCGTCCTCAGCTATCTTGTACAAAAAAAAAAAAAAAAAAAAAAAAAAAAAATCATGTAAAAATATTAAAATTTGGGCGAAATATGTGAAAACAACGCCTCCATAGACTTTACATTATCATCCGGGTCTTTTTCTGCGCCTAGTGTGGGGCCTTAAACTTGAAATTCAGAGATTTATGTATCTCAAGAAATAAACTAAACATTTTTTTTAGTCGATTGTCTATGAAGATTTTTTAAGGTTGCTGGTCACTCACTCACTTTCCGAATTCTTTCCCATAATGTAAAATCTGTGAGTGTTTGATGCATTCGTATATTTAATATATCTCCTCAGGAAATTAATATTTTTAACTTCGTGTTTCGGTGATCTTTTATAAGGCCCCACACTAGGCACACAAAAAGACCCGGATGATAATGTAAAGACTATGGGGGCATTCTTTTCAAATATTTCATCCAAATTTTAATATTTTTGCATGATTATTTTTGCATAGGATAACTGAGGACGTTTCACAACCGGCCTAGTTTTTACTTCTTAAATTTTGGTTCCAGATTAAAAAAAAAAAAAATACTTTAAATTTCAAAACCGGTTTAAACCGGTTCGAAAATAATAAAAACTAGGCCGGTTGTAGATCGTCCTCAGCTATTCTATGCAAAAAAATCAGGTAAAAATATTAAAATTTGAGGGAGATATATGAAAAGAACACCTCCATAGACTTTACATTATCATCCGGGTCTTTTTCTGTGCCTAGTGTGGGGCCTTAAAGGATGTCACTTTTAGGTAGATTTCGTAAGAAATAGTTTTCTTTGTTTTCAAATTATTTCTAAAATCTATGTTTAAGATTTGCTTAAGCTTTTATATGAAATGTTAAGATTTTAGTTGCAGTTCATCAGTTTTTAACACATAAAATATCCAATTAAGCACTGATTTTAGAAACATATTGATAACTAAGAAAAAAGTAATATCCTTTAAGAAGAGAACACCGAAAGAAGAAGTTAAAATATTAACTTTTCTGAGGAGATATTTTTTAAATATAAGAATGCATCAAACGTCCATAGACGGAGGGAAATTCAAAGAGTGAGTTACCGGCAGTCTTAAAAATACTTTTTTAAGTTTGTACAGCAATTATGAAATGTTGTATTTCCACACGTTACTCTTAAATTAAAAGTTCATTTCTTTAATTTATTAAAATATCGAACACCGAGAGATATCATAATATTTCTGTATGTTAGTATATGTTTTGAGAATGGAAAATTATACTATCGTGAGTTAATTTATGTACCTGTTTATGATCTTTGTAATGTATTTACTGTTTGAAAGCCGCAAATAAAGTTGTGGCTGGCAAAAACTACAGTTTTCCTTGTTATTGATTATTATAATTGTTTGTTTTTATGAAATGTTTAATGTGGTTCTTTATGAGGTAAATGCGATTTAAACGGCTTGAATAAATCAATAAATCTGTTATATTGAAATGTGAATTGAATAAAATCAATAAATCTATCATGTTGAAATGTGAATTGAATAAATCTATAAATCTATTATATTGAAATGAGACTGTCTCTTGGATTGCTCCACTATTCCTCATAGGAAGCAAAGTTTGGGCTATGGAATTAACTTCAGTTATCCACCTGGATTAGAAGATGTCATACAGCGCCTCAGAATTTTTAGATTTGAATTAGTTTCCTAGATATTAATCTTTTAATAATTATTTAACTTTGGTAACTAGCGCATATTCCTGCAAATACCATGCACTTAAAAACTATTTCATTATTGCCTATTTTATTCTAAACATTTTGCTATTGACATTATTTACGTATCTCCAACAGGTAAAAAAGTAAAGGGCATTTAAAATCTTTCTGGAACATCTTGTAAACTTTCGTTCTAATTAATTTAATTTAAATCAAATATATAAAATTCATAACTTAAAATATTAACATAAATCCTTACTAATCTCATAAAAAACATTTGTATTCTCCGTTGTGTATTTCCCTTACTTTTAATGTTTTAACTCTTTTTACGTTTCGCTCTTTACAACAAATCTCTTCAGTGTATTTTCTCACCCGAACTTAATCTGAACCCGAACACTAATCTATATTCGAAGTATAAGAAGAAAATATAAGAACCTTTTTAATTTTATTAGCATTTAATCCGCGTTATCTGTTATGGATCTCTACTTCCTTTCCAGTTCATTAAATCTAAGATTTTGAATTCATGTCTAAAATATAAAGATCTTCTTATAGTACATAAAAAAAACTATATCACGTTCTCCATTGTTTCTTTTCTTTCCCTCTTATTAAAATCCAAGCTCTGTTTAAGCTTTATCTGTTGTAACAAATTGTTTCAATGTACGTTCTTGTTCAAATCGCTGCAAAATTTATCTTTAGAATACTCTTGATCTGATTTTAGGATCAGCTGCAAAAATTTTCTCCCGTGATGGGCATCGTAACATTATATGTAACGAAATCGATATCATTATTTTAATACTGTCATCAACAAAAGAATTTAAAAGATTTGCACTTATACTTCAAAATGTTGTTTTTAAATCTCGCTAAATTTATTTTGTAAGACATTCTGATCAGAAAATTCCATTGAAAGGAGTAATTTCGAAAAGTGTTCTGTTTGACCGTATTTCTAAAGCAAAATTTTTGTCGTGTTGTCATAACTTATTATCATTACTTCGCATCATATCGTGATCACTTCTTCAGTAAATATTTTTATAACGTATTATTCAGCTTTTTCTTTTACATTTATTTTTTATTATTTTCTCTGTTAAATGCCACATTTTATTTTATATTTATAATAACTACATATTATTATTAGTATGAAGATTTAGAGCTATTTTGGTATAAATTGAACACCGTAAAATATTACGATTTAATTATAGTAGACCCATTTGGCATTTACCAAGATTACTTTCAGTATAACAAAATTACCTTAAATATCATATACTGACGGACCTTGCAGTGGATTATTTTATCGTAATGACCCATCGTCAGACCAGCAATCACTATGACAGAGAAATTTCGTTAGATTTTTTAAAAAAATAAGGCATTTAAAATGTTTTTGCAGAAAAAATCTAAATTGAAATTCCCATTTTGCGATTTAAACCGTTAAAACAGCAATCACCGTAAGGAGATTCTACATTAATATGAAAAATCGTAATGGCGAATTGTTTCGTTAAAAAAATAAAATACAAAAAAAAATTATTTTGGTTGTGTAGGATTTTTTTAAATTAAAATCCGGGATAAGTGACCCTTCAAAGTCAAGTGTTTGATACCATAGCAACCTATTTTTCCCATGAAACAGAAAACTGGCAGCTTTTGTATCCGCAGGTTTCAGATGTTACAAAACCTTGTCTTAAATTACCCCTATTAATTAAAAAAAAAAAAAAAACACGTGGAAAAAAATCTATTTCACATTCTTTGAAGATGAGTGACAAAGTTAAGCAAATTCCCAATAGACAAAAGAGTATCGAGACCTGGATTCAAACCTAGGGTATCGTCTATGAGCGATAATGTTTTACCACTTGAACTATCCAGATTATATCCAGCCTGACACATCTCACTCACTTGTTGACATCATCAAATCTGCAACCCGGCAACTTTACTGATGAAAACACTTTACACACGGAAACACCATTACTCTGTGGATAATAATTAATCCGCCTTCAAAGAATTAGTATTTCATTTTCAAATATCATATGTATCCATAATTATTATCCACGGAGTAATTGAGTTTCCATGTGGGAAATGTTTTCATCTGTTAAACTGCCGAGTTGCAGATTTGATAACACCAACAAATGACTAAATTGCTACAAGTTGGATACCATCTGCCTAGTTCAATGGTAGAATATTGACATGCCAGGGTATTAAATTCCATTCTGGCTTAGATACTTTTCATTCTGTTGAAATAATTTGTTCAGATGAACATTCCACCTTCAAAGAATTATTATTTTAATTCGAAATGTCATATATATATATATATATATATATATATAACCTATTTAATATAATTTATTATTAAATAAAGTAATTCTAGTTTGTTCCCTCCATGCTAGGAGGGGTATGATTTATCAAAATTGATGATTTACATCTTCATACAAAATGGTGATTGAAAAAACAAAAACTCAATAATCCTTTTTGCCAATATATATATATATATATATATATATATATATATATATATATATATATACAGGGTGTTTCGCTACCAGACCGACAAACTTCTAGGGGTGATAGTAGACATAAAGACAAACATTATTAAATAGGAAACTATGGGGCGCAAACGTCTTCTGTAGGAGCTAGGGGCCATTAAGGTTTAAGGTTCAAAAATTCAAGTGCTGATAAAAATGAGAAAAAAGGGTCGATTTGTTTGCGGTTTTCTCTAAAATCATTCTTTATATCACGATTTTTTATTTTTTTTAATTTTAAAGGTTAAGTTCGAAAATTGTCGGTAGAAGGCGCTTTAGACTTTAGAGTAACGAACAAATACTTTTTGCCGTTCTTTTGTGCATGGGGTTGAAATTCTTCTAAAGTTTAGGTTTTAACTTAAATTTTAAGCACAAAATCGGAAACATGGGGATTGGTTAACTAGCGAAAATTTAACTGTGAACCGAGGGGGAGATTTTAAACGCTCATAAACATTGGACAAACTAATCGATTTTGTTGCGGTTTGCGTGTAGGTCATTCCCTTGGTAATTATTTTATTCAAAATGGTGTACAGCTGTGGTGTCCTCATTTTTTCATAGAGGGCGCTTCCGACATATCTCCGATATTTCAATGGCATTAGTCTTGGGTGTTTTACTACCAGACTATCATACTTCCAGGAAGTGTTAGGGATGGAAAAGCGACTCGAAATCACATAGGAATGTAACGTTGAAAATGTCTTTTTTGCGAGTTATGGTCAAAGGAAGCAGAGAAAAAACAACAGAAACAAGCAGAGAAACAGAAACACGTTAATATGACATAAAACAGTTTGTTTTAAGGTTTTACTAGAAAAGATGTTCGAAATTACGACCAGAAGTAATTCGACATGCTTGACAGTAACATCACATGTAACTCCTCATGCTTTGAAAGATTCCTGGAATCTTTGATAGATTTCCGGAAGCTACAGAAATACGAGCTGCTAAGTCTTTAATTGATGGTACGGGATTCTCATACACCCAACTTTTCGTGTGACCCCAGCCGAAGAAGCTCATACTTGATAGGTCCGATGATCTGGCAGACCAATAAATCGGGCCACCAGACCTATCCACCGCTGTCCATATGTTACGTTGAGGTATCGGTGAACATCATTGGTAAAATGTGGAAGAGCCCGATCATGCTGGAACCACACAGAGCTGCGCAACGACAGAGAAACTTTCACACGCATTACCGTTCAGCTCCATCTACTGCAAGAAAATCGCAGCGCCATCTACTGTCGCTGTCAAGCTTGCCTTCTTTTCCTGGTCGTAATTTCGAACACTTTTTGCAGTAAAACCTTTAACTAAACTTTGTTCTGTCACTTTAACATGTTGCTGTTTCTCTGTTTGTTTCTGCTGTTTTTTTCTCTGCTGTTTTTTAAACGTAATATGCAAAAAAGCAATTTTCAACGTTACATTCCTGTGTGATTCCGGTCATCTTTGCATCCCTTACACTTCCTGGAAATATGGTGGTCTGGTAGTGAAACACCCAGGAGTAATACCATTGAAATGTCGGACATGTCTCAGAAGCGCCCTCTATCAAAAAATGAGGACATGAAAGCTGTCCGTCATTTTGAATAAAATAATTACCAAGAGAATGACCTACACGCAAACCGCAACAAAATCTATTAGTTTGTCCAATGTTTATGAGCGTTTAAAATCTCCCCTTTGGTTCACAGTTAAATTTTCGCAAGTTAACCGATCCTCATGTTTCCAATTTTGGGCTTAAAATTTAAGTTAAAGTCTAAACTTTAGAATAATTTCAACCCTATGCACAAAAAAACGGCAAAAAGTATTTGTTCGTTACTCTAAAGTCTAAAGCGCCCTCTATCGACAATTTTTGAACTTAATCTTTAAAATTAAAAAAATTAAAAATCGTGACATAAAGAATGATTTTAGAGAAAACCGCAAACAAATCGACCCTTTTTTCTAATTTTTATGAGCGTTTGAATTTTTGGACCCTAAACTTTAATGGCCCCTAGCTCCTACAGAAGACGTTTGCGCCCCATGGTTTCCTATTTAATAATGTTTGTCTTTATGTCTACTATCACCCCTCAAAGTTTGTCGGTCTGGTAGCGAAACACCCCAAACAAAAAAAAAAAAAAAAAAAAAAAAAAAAAAAAAAAAAAAATATATATATATATATATATATATATATATATATATATATATATATATATTTATAATTTTTTTTTTTTTTTTTTTTTTTTTTTTTTACATCTGAAAAAAAACTTAACAATTTCTGTGGGAAATCTGAATAAGCTTTCATGGAGGGAAAACAAACTATATTAAATGAAAGATTAAATCTGAATTATTTTTACTTCTGTCTCAAAATTAGCGTCGAACTTGTAAAATCAGAAAAATAAGTGAAGTGTTTAGTATAGAAAAACAAAAAATCAGAGTCTCCGTATGCATTGGGACCTGTCTTCACCTATACAGAACCAAATTTCCATATCTTTATGTGGGATAGATTTCTCTAGCAATTGCCCACATACGCCTGCATATAAACATTTATTTTTATTAGTTGATATATAAATATATGAAATTAAGTTGACCATATTTCAAAAATGCTTAAATTTCAAAACCTTTCTCTAATTTAAACTAATTTTTTTTAAGTAGTAGCTAAACCAAAAAAGCTGTCGATGACTCTTTGAATATGAACTACGTCTCTGAATTTTAATGAAATTGGAAAACAAGGCTTCAGATCACCTTAAAAGTACACTAATAGTAAAAATTATATTTTAATTTCATTCATTCATTATATGTCTATTTTATACGTAATATTATAAATAAATAAAGATATAAAAGAGTAACATATGAGGTTGAAAAAGCATGAAACGTTGACGACTTTAATTTCTATATTTAGAATTAATGCATGCATAACTTTTTAATTTAAACATTTTTAAAACTGTATATTAAAATTAAATTTATAACGTAGAGTAATGTTAAATGTTACCATCAGATCTTCAAGTAAAAGTCGTAATCAATAAAAAACCTTGTGTGAACAACTACAATAATTAAAACCAACGTTTAAATATACAATAAATAAAATCGCATAATCATATGTACA
Organism: Maratus speculifer; assembly: GCA_964019185.1. Lineage (NCBI taxonomy): Eukaryota > Metazoa > Arthropoda > Arachnida > Araneae > Salticidae > Maratus > Maratus speculifer. The sequence goes on along the minus strand of OZ025294.1, from coordinate 157,605,596 downwards.
CGTAACGTATACGTTTCGGGAGTAACTTGGACTCGCTTCCTCAGTGATAAAATATTTAAAAACAACCCCCCCCCCCCCCGCAACTATTAACAAGTCAGAAACCCAAATGATTGCAAACACAGAACCAAAGAGAGACTTGTTGATATTTTGGTTCTGTGTTTACAATCATTTGGGTTTCTGACTTGTTAATAGTTGGGGCGGGGGGGGGGGGGGTTGTTTTTAAATATTTTATCACTGAGGAAGCGAGTCCAAGTTACTCGCAAAACGTATAAGTATGATTATGCGATTTTATTTATTGTATATTTAAACGCTGATTTTAATTATTGTAAAAGTCGTAATCTCAAACAATTTTTATGTATCAGTTAATTTCTAGATACTTTTTTCTTCATGAAAGCTGTTCAACACATTAAAAAATCAATTAATGTAACAAATAGTTCATATTAGGGAGCTCATTAAAGTCTTAATGCTAATGTAGCATTTAATGCAATAAAGTAAAGTAAAATCAATTAATGTAACAACTTCTGTATTAAATATGCTAATGACTAGAATTTTTCATTAAAATTCCTTTTTATACCTTCATTATAATAATCATCATCTGAGACATTTAAAAGGATTTTTTTCTAATATTAGTGGAACTATATCTTCCAATTCAACTTTTGATCTATAACTAAAATAAATTTTAGTCGATTTGTAGATCTCAGTACCAACAGCCCAAATATGTATCATTAGCGACTCAAATTTATATTTTTTATCACTAAATTAATACTAAGAATGAAGAATAATTATAACTGATAGCTTAAAAATTAAATTATGAAATTATTATTATTATTATTATTATTATTTATAATTTAAAATGTCAGCTACAAAAATTATTTTTAACGGTTAAGTTCCCTCTTCTTTTAAGGGTATATTTATAAGATTTTTTGTTATTCCTTTATTTCTTTATGAGTTATTCTTTTGTGAAATTACATAAAAATCTGTCTAAGTGTGATTTCAAATCTCTTCAATTCTACTTTTCAAATAATGCATGTACAGGAAATAATTTAAAATTGGATGACATAAAAATTTAATAACAATATGATCCAAGAATTTCTTTGGTAAATATTATTAAACTGTATTTGATAAACCGTCATGTGATCAATACACCAACTTTTGCAATTAGAAAATTTAATATGTGATTTAAAAAAAAATCTTATGTTTTTTACAACGCATTTTTTTTTTTTACTATATATGCTTATATGTATAATGAAATATACTTACTTATACTTATTTTATAGATACTATATTCGCTTAAATATGTCAATAATTCAAATAAGAATTAAATTATAAATAGAAAAGTAAATGCAAATTTTTCGAATTGGTTTAATATCTAGCTGTTTTGTCCTTCGTTTAAGTTTATCTGTTTTTCGTGGAAAAGTAAACTTTAAAAACATTATGATTTTATTGAACGAGCTATAAAGAAATGTAAATTTTGTGAAATTAAAGTAAACAAAACTAAAGATGCAAGCGTTGCTTTTATTGCTATTTCACCATTAACCTCTTGAAAAATGCTATAAAGTTTTAAAGTCATAAATTTTTATTGTATGTTTTTACTGCCTTTTTTTTTTTTTTTTTTTTTTTTTTTTTTTTTTTTTTTTTTGTTTGTTAAAGTGATTCAAACAGCTTGAACATAAGTTTTTTTTTCAATCATATTGAGGTTAAAATGATATATTACATTATTAAAATAGACGCAATTATTTAAGTAATGGCAAGTGGTTCTTAAACATTTTGATGTTGTTTTTTCAGTTCTCAAGACCTGTATATCTTATGGGCCATTTTCAAATTTTGTTTACATATGCTGTCCCAGAGTAAAAAGAAGAAAATTCAACATAAATTAATATTTAAAGTTTGATTTGAGCTATGCATTAGCTAAAGAAGATTATATTGCACATTTCTAACATGAAAAATTAAAAAAAAATAATAATAAAATTTTTTGAGATATTTATCTTTAAAATTTTGATTCTAAGCAAAAAAGGCTGTCCCATTCCAAGTTTTATGTTTTCAACTGTGTTATATATATATGAGCTAACTTTTTTAAAATAAAAAGGTTTTTTATTTTAAATATGAACTGTTAGTGTTCTATATTAATGAAAAAAATTATTGCAAAAAATATTTTCTTTAAGAAATTAACAGAAATCTTTTGTCCCTCACTTTTTGTCAAGTCCTTTACCTTGTGATTATTTTAGTCAATATAGGTTTCTAATTCTACCTAAAGTTAGCAGCAAATATTTGGCGATATAGTTAAACTATTCACGCAACTACTACTTGCCATTTTTTACGCTTAAATTGTGAAGCAATGTAATAGTGGCAAGGATAAGCTTTTATCAAGGTTGGTATTTTTTGTCGCTGTCAAGTCTGTTAACGTAAATTTTCATATTAAAATAATGATTTTTGCAATTTTGTAATTAAATATTGTTTACTAAATAGTTTCAGAAGGTATGTGTATTATTACTAAGTTAGAAATTATACAAGCTAATTCATTTCTAATAGTTTTATTTGAAATGCCAAGTCCGTTACCATGAAATGTAAGCGATGAAATGTAAGCTGCTAAGTAAGTTCACTAAACAGTTTTAGAAGGTATGTAAATTATTATCTAAGTTAGAAAATATACAAGCTAGTTCACTTTAATAGATTTTTTTTATTTTTTAGTTTTATTTGAAATGTCAAATCCGTTACTTGTCAAGTCAGTTAACATGAAATGTAAGCGATTGGTGAAAATGGCCTTTATATATATTCCTGAAAATTTTGAAACATTAAATATTGTTTCAAAGTTTTGAAAAAAGCTTCCCAGTTTACAAAGTTTATTAAGTTTATTTAATTTTTTTTAAGTTCCTAGCAAAACCTATGTTTATATGCGATATCAACTGTTACTAAAGTATGGAATGGTTTCTTGGGGAATTTTTGGTATTTTGCAATATCGAAAATTCGTAAAGTTTTGAAACCAAAATAGTCAGAAAACGCTTCAGGAAACTTTTTGATACTATGGATTCTATCCCAAAGTTATCTGCAAAAGATGTAAGTGGAACTATTAGTCAATCGAGTTAATTGAATGGCAAGAGGTGATTATCTATTAGCGATCTGTGAGACTATTCTTTTTATGTTAACGTTACATTCATTGTATCTTGCATATAATCAACAAGTTATTAACAAACCTTGCCTATGTGTTTGGTTATAAAACTTATGTGTCTCTATTATCCCTGCATTTTTTTTTTTTCGTTTCTTAAATTGTATCATGCATTTTACCTAAATTTAATGATACAAATTAGAGATTTTCCCTCATTTTGGAATATTGCGACTCTTATCAGTAATGCATTCTAAATCTGATACTTTTCTCGATTAAAGTGGCATTGATCAGGTAACAACAACGTATTTAATCTTTTTTCAATGTACTGAAAAATGAAATTGTGTATAAATAAGAAATTCCACCTAAACAACAACAAGCAGCTATATGAAACGTGACACGCGTGACAAGCTTAAAGTATGGAATCAAATCTTCAATCCACGAGGAAAAATGTAATGAAAAATGGCATTTAAGTATTTCCTCTTTTACGCCTACATTTGAATAATATCAAGAAGAATATCGTGTTCAGTAACATCGAAAGAAGAAAATATTTTGGTATCAGATCTCGCAATTATGTGATTATGTGAATTAGATCAATTGTCGTACTTTCTGAGAAAGTTTCCTGCAAGATAAAAATAAATCTATTATTCACTTAATCTCTAATTACTGGATTACTCTCTTTGACAATATAAACAATGCATAGCTTCCTGTTATAAGTGAAATTAATATTATGCAGAAGAAAAACTTTTTTTGTAGACTGATATTCCCTTCTTGAATAATATCCGTCCGAGTTTGAATTGCTGCTGCTATTCATATACTTAAAAGAGAAAAATTCCAAATATACTGAAGTTGTTGAAGCAGGATTGAGCTTCATTTATTCCTTTTTTAATCAACTGATTATTTTCTTACTAATGCGAATATTAATCATGTTTGATATTTTAATTATACTTTCCAGCTTTTGCTTCATAATTAATTTAATCAGATTTAATTCATTCGTGATTAATATTAATTGATATTTTCAGAAGAAAGCTAAACGTCAAAGCTTTTTTACTGTCTTAATTTTGCTTTCATTACTACGAGATTGAAAAACGTTATAAAGAATCAATTAAACATTCTTTTTAATTGAAAATTATACGTATACTATTTATACTTTATTCACGGGAAAACACAAAATAATAAAGATGGATCAGGGTGGAAATTATTTAGTACTAGTCTATAATTCCTGTCAAAAAAGGCAGAATGTTCTTCTGTATTTCATTTTCATAAGACTTTATATAAACAAATGGTATGAAGATTTTATTATTGAAAACATTTACATTATAGAAAAATACAAAGAATGAAGATGTTTTTTACTCTTAATTTCTGAAATTCAACGATTAATAAAAACATCAATTCTAATATATAGAATAAAAAAATGGATAATCAGTGAAAATTACGTTATGTTGATGTAATCATATTGATTTTTCTCATCAGTATTATTAAATATTAGATTACAAAAAAAAGAGCTCCAATAAGTTAATGCTTTGCTTGAGAGAATTGAATTTTCAACAATTTTTCAAAGGTTATTTTTTTTTTTTAATTAAATCTATTTGCACGAATGAAATACAAAATACATTCACTTACAAAGCAATGGATACAATGCCATCTACGAATTGTATTTGCCAAAACAGTATCTTAAGTAGTGTCAAGCGTTTTTCAAATGAAATAAGTTTTACTACATAGTGTAGTAAGTATAAAAATATTTAAATTATACACATGGGGTTGGACAAAATAATTCGAATTTATTATCATCTATGAGCATTGCTTTAACTTTCATAAAAAAAAAAACCGGATTGCTAAGAAATTGATATATGTTTTTGTGTTTTATGATAGCATGGTCCTGCTTGAAAACAGAATGCGTAGCATTTATAAAGACACACAAATGAATTATGATATACATGATTAGCCTAAGTGATTCGTCGTGTTTCAAAAGACATTTTAGTCAATTCAAATAAATAAAAATCAAAAGTTTTTTATTAATACCTGTCCCATACTATACACTTACATATTTACCGATTTTCATCTAGTATTATTGAACAACAACAACAACAAAAAAAAAAAAAAAAAAAAAAAAAAAAAAAAAATGCGGTCTTTTATGCATGCCTACTTGTTAAACAGTCATAATGATTAAGAAATGTTTTAATTCATTGAATACATTTTCCATTGATTTCTTTAAAAAATAAAAAATACTTTACAAATTTACCTGCGAAATCAGTATTTTCGCACAGTATAATAAAAATCATAGTAAGATTTGTAAAAACACAGTCCACTTAAAAGCATCGTGTCAAAAAGTTCATACTGATTACTCTAAAGACTTTTTATAGCTCATCTTAGACTATTTATTTAAAAATATACGAGATACAAAGATGGGTAAAGCTTGAAAATATACATACCCTTACCAATTTTTGGAGCATATTACAAGTATTCAAATCTGTACACTTTTAATCACCCGGCACATATCCCAACGGTTATCCAGTTTCATCCATATGTTCAATATCATATTTATGTCATGCATTCCTGCGATGCTTGCAGAATTACTGGCATTAGAGTACGTAAGCTTTGTCCTTTACATGACTCCACTGGAAAAAATCTCAAGTAGTGAGATCTGACGACCTGAGGGGCCATGGCAACAGAGGAACATCACCCAGCCCAGTTCAGCGATTGGCAGTTTTCTGTTGAAAAAGCAGCATATATGGAGCCACGATGTGGATTTTAAAACTTGGTGCGTGTATGTATTTTGTCATGTATCGCTTCACCCGTCTTTGTATGTGGTACGCCTCTCAATACACAATGCTTTGAAATTCGATCAATCATTTAGGTTAACTTTATATTATAATCTATGAGCAATATTTATTTATTTATTTATTTATTTGCTTACTTTTTGTTCGTTTTTGTAAAAGAACATTTAATTTTTAATGCACTGTTATTGTTACGGAAGATGTTATCGTGTATCCACAATAACTTATATAAATTTTCACAGTTTATAAGAAATTGAGTTTTCATGCCATCACTAATAAAAAAAAATTATTATCTAAAATTAAAAAGAAAAAAAAAACTTTTTCTGTGTTTCAAATATTTTAAACTTAAAAAAAAAAGTATTGAAATCTAAAATTAAAATTGTTAAAACCGGATTAAGCTAGAAAAATTTCAAACATCTTATTTTTATCTTAAATAAAGGCAAAATGATTGAATTAAAGCAGAATAAATTTAAATGCAAACTGACTAAAAAGTTTGCTGGCAAAATATTACACCTTTGAAAAAGAAATGTGTAAAAAAAATTGTAATTTTTCATTCAGCTAGTCTTTGTCGTTTAAATAAGCAATTTGGCTTTTCGTTTGTTGAAGGCTTCATCAGTATAAAAGTTTTTTAAATATACATTTCATTCATTGCCGATTTTTCTTTCGGATGTTTAAAGACGTTTGGAGTCGCATCATCTGACCCAGAAATTATCTCACCCAGAATGAACTTATTTGTGTATCCCTGTATCTTCTTTCTATTATACACGAAGTAACTTGTAGGAAAACTCAACAGCGTATATCAATTTCATAAAATGTGAAATAGTTAATATAATTAAAATGCTCCCTAACAGGCAATGTAAACAATCAAAACTTATTTGGGTTCAAAAATCTTCTAAATATTCTTGAATTCTTTTTTAAAAATTTTATTACATACTTAGAATTATAGAATAAAGAAATATTGAATTCAAATTATTTACATACTATGTACAAAATGTATAATATGTACAAAATATAAATGCTTTTACCTTGATAATTTTTGATCATCATACTAAAAACTGGAAAGATGATCCTTTATGCATTTCTGCGTGCCTTTTCATAAAATTAACATAATTCTTCAATAAAACTCAAGACACGCACGACAAACAAAAAATATAAACATTCTCTCTAAAAAAATTCTTTTTCATTCCATCAAAAATTGATGCCAACTTTTTTATCTAAACTTTTAACTCCTCTCGTAAGATAAAAAATATAAAAAGCAAAGCAGACGAAAAAACAGCTTCGCTTCCATAGCAACGAGTCGCGTCTTATAAATAAATTAAATATCACAATTGCAAATATGCAAACGATTTTCTGTGAATAAACTGGAATAACTTAATTTATCAATTCCTAACATACTCCCACCTTTAATTTAGGCGGAAGCCAAATTAAACTTAAGATCACTTTTGATCAAATTAAGCCCTAATTCAAAATAAAAATATCTAAATAAATAAAGATAATAACTAAACAATAATAAAATAATAATGAAACATTTAGAGTTCTAGAAAAGTCATTTCAGAGTTCTAGAAAAATCAGTTCAGAGTTCTAGGAAAAGTCAGTTCAGAGTTCTAGAAAAAGTCAGTTTAGAGATCTGGAAAAAGTCATTTCAAAAGTCTCTTTACTTACTCTGCCACTTCTAGATGTACTGTTTCTCACCATTCACCCCACCAAGCTGCTGCTCGATGGATGACTAATAGGATGCAGTTCTTTCAATTAATAGGAAACAGTTCTTTCGAAGAAACTATTGCCTTCCAATCCAATGATTTTAAAAGGTTGTTGGTTCTTCTAAAATTCGAGCCATTATCAGAGTATATAGTAGTCGGCCTTGCTCTCCTGCATATAAATCTTCGAAGTGACTGAATGAATCCTTCTGTTGAGAGACTGGATACAAGTTCCACATGTATTGCCCTATATACTGCACATGTAAAAAGTACAACCCAAACTTTGGATCTTTGCTTTACGAAAAGAGGGCCAAAAAGATCAGCTCCAACAACTTCAAAAACTTTGGAATCTCTGACTCGATCTAGAGGTAGGTGGATTGGAGGTGTAGTATATGGCTTTGTAGAGTATCTTTTGCATCTGTAACACTTAGACAATTGACTTCTAATGATGCGTCTAGAAGAAATTATCCAATATTTTTCTCTCAAAATGGATCCAACTGTTTGAAGTCCAGCATGACAATTCTTTAAATGACATTCTTGAATCAGACAATTCACTACATGATGTTTCGATGGTAATAAAATTGGATATCTGAAAGAAAACTCGTCATCTCGCTCTAATATCTTTGTTTTTACTCTTAACAAACCTTCTTGATCTTTCATAACCTTTAATCCTTTTATTGCATCAGTAGTATTACCAAAACTTTCAGATTGTATTATTGACCAGAGCGACCTTTCCGCATCTTCTTTTTCTTCAATTGACAATTCTGATGGAAAACATATATTTCGATTTCTGCACTTCATTATGAATCTCTTCACCCAACATACGACATTAATAAATCTACCAAATTTTGAAATTCTACTATATATCATAAATTCATTTGAATTAGAACATAAAAGAGCAGGCACTGAATTTTTCTTCTTTTCCATCATTACTAATTCTTCGTTGGGGCTTGTTTCTGAATGTGGCCAATTTTCTTCTGATAACTTCAACCATTCTGGTCCCTCCCACCATCTCATCTTCAGCAGCTGTTTAGGACTACATCCGCGAGAAGGTAGATCAGCAGGGTTGAGATGACCAGGTACGAAGTTCCACTGTTGAGATTCGGAAAATTTACAAATTTCTCTAACTCTATTGCCTACAAACGTTCCCCATTGATCATTTCTTCGAATCCAAGCGAGAGCAGTCGAAGAGTCGGTCCAATACTTTACTGGTATGGAAATACAATTAAAGGCTTTCAAGACAAAGTTAGTCATGATTTCTGTAGATTTTGAAATCAAATTCTTTAATTCAGGCACATTGTTGACTGAAGTGACGCAGTTATCTATATAGTATGATTTCATAAACTTCTCAGCTATCTGTTTATTTTCTTCATCAACATTACTTAAATGATATCTTATAACTGCACATAGCAAAAATGGGCTACAAGTTGCTCCAAAAACTACTCTATTGTGTTGATAAACTCGAAATTCGTCAGGACTCTTCCACCATAAAAATCGCAAGAAATTCCGATCTGATTCTTTGACTTCAATTTGAAGAAATACTCTTCTTATATCGGCTACTACCCCAATAGCTTTCTCACGAAATCTTATTAACACTGCAGGAATTTGTTCGATGAGGTTTGGTCCTTTAAAGAGGCAATCATTTAAAGAAGGAGACCTCCCTACCTTACACGATGCATCAAAAACTGGTCGAACACTTGTAGTAAGACTATCTGGTTTGATGACGGGATGATGAGGTAAAAAATGTCCTGGAATCTTGAGTGCTTCATCTGGTACTTTACTTATAACGCCTTCTTCTTCCCATTCATAGAAAACTTTAGCATATTCTTCAAACATTTTCATTGATTTTAATTTCTTTGTTGAATTTATCAATCTTCGTTCAGCTATGTGTCTATTTGAGGGAATCTCACGTTTGCCGTTAATCCAAGGAAGACCTACAGTATAGCGACCTTCTATATTTCTATCAACTTCTTTTATAAAATTATCATGAGCGAGTTCTTCTTCTTCTGCTTTAGACAACGTTTGACAGGGATCTGTTATACCAATTGTCTCTAACTTCCATAATTCTGGAATCTTCATATCTTTTAAAGCTAGGTTCGTGATAAACATATTTCCATAATTTAGACAAGACTGTGACGTACTTTCTAAACGACCACAAAGTGTCCATCCAAACTTTGTCTCTATTGCTGTAAGACCGCTCCTTAACTGTTTTACTCGACCTGTAAGAAGTTGTCCGTAGTAATCGCTTCCAATCAAAATTTCAATTTTTGGACTTCCTGTTCCTAAATCTGTGATCCATAGTTTATTTTGTTTAAGCTCTTTAATTACTGATTCTTTCGGTATCCGTGGAATATTATTACAAATTATATCTTGATCCAAAAGTTCTAAGACTTCTTTCGTTTGTTTCTGTCTATCAGAAGAACTTAACTCAACTTGGAATTTATTGTGAGATTTAGCTTCTGTTTGCTTACCACCAAACAATGTGTGCACAATAGCTTCAGAAGAAATGGGATGTAAACCTAGCTCTTCAGCTGTACCTTTTAAAATATAGCTCTTTTGCGACCCACAATCAAGTAACGCTCGTACTTTCTTTGTTATTCGACCTTTAATAACTATTTCCAAAGTCATAAGAGCTACTTCAGCAGAACACTGCTTATTTGCTATAGTGCTTTGAATTACTTCTGGGGTCTTAGATGTATTTTCTGGTTCTTTACACATTGAAATTTCAGGGCATAATAACTCGGTATGGGGTTTAGAACAAACGTGGCAACGAATAAAAACTTTGCAAACTTTAGCGTGGTGACCAAAACGAAGACATTTTAAACAGCAATTTTTATTCTTAATTTTGGCCTTCCGTTCATTAAAGGAAAGAGATCTAGCCCTAACACAGTCCTTGCTTTCATGAGATTTACTGCAAAATAAACAAAGGCGTTCTTTTGCGCTAAATAGCCCTGCTGCAGTAGGTATTTTACTTTCTGCTTTTCTTAACTTTTCTTTAGGTTTGTCTTTAGAGCCCAGCTCTATAAAACTCGATTTGGCTAATTTGAATCTTTCCTCGTTTGCAACTTCTTGTTTCAGAAATTCCATCAAACTTACTATATTTGCTTTTATTGACAATGCATTATTATTACTAACAATGTTTGATGTGATTGAAATATTATATCGCTGCCATGCTTTTAATACATCTTCCGATAAGCTAGATTCTATCATGGGATAGAGCCACGCCGAATTGCTTTCTAAACTTAAACCCATTGATTCTAACGATCTTAAATATGCCTCGACTTTTGTAAATAAATCTGATAAAGGAAGTTTATCTTTGCCGTGCGCCTGTACATTAGCTACAATCAATTTTAGGAATTCTCTAACGTACACTTCTATTAGTAAATCTTTATTTCCAAAACGCTCTTGAAATGCCTCGACAGCTTTGGGGTAATTAACTGCGGTCATTGGATAGCTCTCTAACAAGCGCCTGGCACTGGTTCCAGGTTCTACCGATTGGATAAGATACTGAAATTTGTCACTATTATCCAAATCTATGTCTTCATGAATTTTCTGAAACTGGGACCAAAATGAAAGATAATTTATTAACTGCGAATCGAATGGCTTAATATTTAGTTTAGGTAATTTATAATGCTTTGATTTGGAATAACCGTGATCTGTGCTTTTTTCACTATCATCTTGATTACGTTTATTTGTACCCAGTGCTTCGCTAACTTTACGCTTAATGGTAATAAATTGATCTGAATAACTTTCATTTTCCACTACTTCATTTTCAATAGCCTCTTCATCGCATTTATCATCATCTAACATGAGTTCAATTATAGCTTCATCAATAGATTTAATTTCAAGAATCAAATTTTCTAATTTACTAAAACCGTCTAAAATTTTGTCCTTATCTAATGACTCGCTGTTAATTTCTTCATTCAAAACATTTAAAGTTCTGGTAAATGACGAACGTAGTGGTGTACGCTTTTTCTTTAGCTTATTCATCTTAGAAAAATTAAGTAGTAATGCACAGCTTATGAAAACACTATACGCTATAAAAACAATTCAATATCTCAACAGTATTATTCAAATGTCCCTGTTCGGGCGCCAGATTTGTTTGTAAACAATCAAAACTTATTTGGGTTCAAAAATCTTCTAAATATTCTTGAATTCTTTTTTAAAAATTTTATTACATACTTAGAATTATAGAATAAAGAAATATTGAATTCAAATTATTTACATACTATGTACAAAATGTATAATATGTACAAAATATAAATGCTTTTACCTTGATAATTTTTGATCATCATACTAAAAACTGGAAAGATGATCCTTTATGCATTTCTGCGTGCCTTTTCATAAAATTAACATAATTCTTCAATAAAACTCAAGACACGCACGACAAACAAAAAATATAAACATTCTCTCTAAAAAAATTCTTTTTCATTCCATCAAAAATTGATGCCAACTTTTTTATCTAAACTTTTAACTCCTCTCGTAAGATAAAAAATATAAAAAGCAAAGCAGACGAAAAAACAGCTTCGCTTCCATAGCAACGAGTCGCGTCTTATAAATAAATTAAATATCACAATTGCAAATATGCAAACGATTTTCTGTGAATAAACTGGAATAACTTAATTTATCAATTCCTAACAGGCAAATGTTTCACCCAATACCATTATTTAATGAAATGCTCTTGTGGGGCCCTGCAAATTAATAACAAATGTTCCTTGCACCACTTATTGTACAAAATGTACAATTTAGTATATACTTTATAGATATATACTTTATAGATTATTATATATATATATATATATATATTACTCTTTGTTTAGTAATATCAAAGATTTCTTCATCATTTAGTTTCGCACAAATTTCGAAATCATTATCTAGTTCTACATATTAGATAATAATTCATTTTCACTATGAATTTTTCTTCTTTGAAGTTGTATAGTTTAGGCATTCTGTTATTACTAGCCGCCCTTCGCTACCACTTTAATCTCCCGTATGTAATGCTAAGTATTTATCATGTTACTTTTATTCATAATTTAATTTATTATTAGGTAATACTACGCCAAATCATTAGTTTCTGGTAAAGAAATCCAAAACTTGTATTATATTATATATAAGTGATTATTAGCCGGACTCAGGGGATAAATCGCCAAACATTGTTACCATTGTGTTTTTCAAATTATAATACTTTCATTTAAAATATATTCCTTTCACTGATTTTATTTAAAATACACAACTTTAATTTAAAACTGAAACATTTAAAATTCATGTCATTTTCTTATTTCTTAAGGAAAAAAAAAAGAAACAAACAAACAAACAAAAGAAATAAAGTAAAGGAAAATAATAAATACTACCATAAACTATGACATATAATTTCAGCTTCAAACTATTATCTTAATTTATGGATTTACCACGCGAAAAAAAAATTGTTAACTTTCGACTTAAAAAATGCTATTGGTGAGATTTTCATTCGATTAACATAAAAATACCAAGAATTATTTCCGATCATGACAATTTTTATGTAGTTTAATTTTGATTGAAAATACCCAACTTGCATATGAAAAACATAATTGTTTATGACGGTTACACGACTTGAATAGTTATAATATAGATGAAATGATGGCAATAAAACTATATTTGGCTATTTATCATCTGCGCCAAGTACCAAAATGGCTTCCTGGCATGTAAAAAGCGAAGTAGTCAATCCAGAACTGTTGATGACAATCACATGACTTTGGCTTTTATTATTGTGATTTTTGTAATATTCTGCATGATTTTCTCTTCTCCTTAAATAAATCGCTCGTGTTAAAAACATTTTTTTCTACTTCTTTGCATTCCACATAGCATGTAGATCACTGAATTCCAATAACAACATAATACGTACAAAAAAGAAAAAAAAAAGTCTATTTTTTCTAAGTGAATATTCTTTATCACTTTTTTTTTTTTCTTTCTTTTCGACAAAAAATAATTTAAAAAACTGAAAAATTAATTTTTTTTAGTTTGAATTAATAAATTTTTGCATTAATCCAATACAAGATTTTTCTTTTTTGTGATTAATTCGAATTATTGCCAGCTCACTGTAATAAGTTGCATAAAATATATTGGACCCAATACCGTTTGGGTTAGCAACATATCGGCAATATAGTTATGAAATATTACTCCAAGTGTGAGGTGATTATTTGTTGCCAGCATTTCCTCAATATTGACAAAATATATTTATTTTATTTACTTTTTTTTCATTGCCAATATTTTTGTCCATGAAACAGCAAATATTTATAATGTAAAGCCACTGTTTCACTTCATTGGGCATGTTTCTGCTTAAGACATTATTGGCACAATGCAAAACCTCAATACAACCAGTATGGCCTAAATAACCATAAATTATAATTTTAGACATTCGTTACAAAATTAAGTAAACTGGCAAATTAAACTGATTATTTATAAAGTATACTTTCACACTATTTTACATTTTCATAATATTTGATAGAAAATGACACATAAACTAAAAGCTAAACAAAAATATATTTAATTTATTTTTGAACTTATTTCAATTTATGCATAGAAAAGAATTAAAGGACTGAAATGCACTTTCGCAGAATAAAATAAACTTTTTTTAATCTACTGAAACAGCGTAACAATATCAGTCAAACACCTACGAAAAGATAACCTCTTTCCCTTTTTCTCTAATCATTAGCCATTGTTAAATGAGCATTTAGAAAATCGATCGCTGTAAAGAAGCCGGAAAGAATTTTGACTTAAAAGCAATGAAAAAATATTTGGCGTAGTTGTGCTTCTCTTGTATTTCATCAAACTATCAGATTCAGTGGGGCGAATAACCGTCTCAATTGAGTTGCATTCAGAAAATATTTTCATTTATCTCTTTTGTTGCTGTTTTTTGTTCGTTTACTGACAAGAGATGCATTTTAATTAAAATACTTGTTTTCCTTTTTAGTTAGATTAAATGAAAGGTAAAGCTGTGAATTTTTCGTAGAATTTTTAGTGGGAAAGTAATTCTCTGAATTGCATTGCGTTCAGAAAATAGTACTTGTACACTGTAAAAAATGCCAGATGTTTCTGAATATATAAAAATGTACTGTATTCAAAAACGAAAATATACAGTGACCTCTTCTAACTCACCTAAGGTTTCGAAAACCGTTCCTTTACCTTTAAAAATCCCAGAAAACTATTTGTTTTCGAAATTTAAAGAATAATTTATAAAAATAAATTTTTATTAGCTGCCCGTCCTTTTCGGAAACGTTTCTAAGTAGCTTTTACAGTACAATAATCACTTTTCTCAAATCAAAATATCACTTTTTCGGATGCTACCAAATCATACGAAAATATTTTTATATTCAGAGAATATGTTTAATAGAGAAACATGTAATATTAACAGTGTTAACATTAATATGAAAATTAACATTATTTTGCTACAATTGCAGGCACAAAATCAGTTATACAGCTGAAAATGTTTACTTGAGAATTGATAGAATCCGAAAAAGTGATATTTTGATTTGAGAAAAGTGATTATTGTACTGTAAAAGCTACTTAGAAACGTTTCTGAAAAGGATGGGCAGCTAATAAAAATTAATTTTAATAAACTATTCTTTAAATTTCGAAAACAAATAGTTTTCTGGGATTTTTAAATTTAAAGGAGCGGTTTTCGAAACCTTAGGTGAGTTCACTGTATATTTTCGTTTTTGATTACAGAACATTTTTATATATTCAGAAACATCTGACATTTTTTACAGTGTATAGCTTATATTTTGTTATTATTTATTTGTATACTGAAAAAAATATTAATTAGATTCAGTGGGGCTGAATAACAGTCTCAATTAAATAGCCTTCAGAATATGTTTTCATTCATCTCTTTTGCTGTTGTTATTTGTTAATCTACTGACAAGAATGCATTTTAATTAAAGTATTTATTTTCTTTTTTAATTAGATTATAAATGAAAGATAAAAGTGGGAATCTTTAGTAGAATTTTCAGTGGCTTATCAGTGGAAAAGTAATTCTCTGAATTGAATCGAGTTCAGAAAATACTTTTACAGATTATACTTTGTTGTTATTTGGTTTTATACTAACAAAATACATATATTAATCAAATTCAGTGAGGCGAATAACCATATCAGTTGAATTGCTTTCAGAAAATGTTTTCATTTATCTCTTTTGCTGCTTTTAGTTGTTCGTCTACTGACAAGAAATGCCTTTTATTTATGTATTTGTTTTCTTTTTTAGTTCGTTTATAAATGAAAGGTAAAAGTGTGAATTTTTCGTAGAATTTTCAGTGGGTTATCAGTGGAAAAGTAATTCTCTGAATTGAATTGCAGTCAGAAAATACTTTTACAGTTTATACTTTGTTATTATTTATTCGTATACTGACAAAATACATTTATTAATAATAAAATAGTTCTATTTTCTTATAATATTAAATTAAACGTAACATAATACAAATCTTTTTCGTCGAATTTTCAGAAAATTTGCACTCGGACTAATTGATTAGCGCCCAAAACGTTTTCATTTGTTTTATTTTTTGCTGTTACTTGCTTGCCTTCTGATGAGAGATGTATTTAATTAAAATTCTTTGCATTCTTTTAGTTATTTTAAGCGAAACATAACTGTGGAACTTTAGTAGAATTGGAACGAATAACTGACTGAATTGAATTGTGTTCAGAAAATTTTTTCATCAATGGTGTTTTTTGCTGTTATTTGTTTGTCTACCCATGTTACATGCATTTTAATTAAAATCTTTCACCCACCCACCATCCCTTATTACATTGAATTAAATCTAGCTATGATTTTTCCGCAAAATGTTTTGTTCATTTTGTATGAGGTGGATAATTTTCTGAATTAAATTGCTTTCTGAAAATGCTTTCATTTAATTCTTTTGTAACCGTTATTTGTTCGCCTTCTGACAAAAAGTATATAATATTCAGTCTCCTTTTTCTGTGATCTTAAAAGAAATATAACTAGGAATTTTTAATTGATGTATGTCACGAAGTTTCATCACTGAATTTTGTGAAAATATTATCTTTCATTTAATAAAGAATGTTTTCCAATATTTAATTTTCAAATGAGTAGACTTTATCTCCTCAACTGTCAATTTGTGTTAATTTATGGTAAATGTTCTGCATATATTTTTTGCTCTTTATTTCTAACGATGTTTCAAGACGTGTGATAATATACAAAACATATAACAATTTGTGTCTTTCATCGTTTATTGATAAATTTATCAAAATTTTTGACATAAGGGATAGTGACTGGTTGTAAGTGAAATGGAAGTTAAAAATATTTTTTAAGTTTCACATGAAACGAAGGAAAACGCGATTGAATCTCGAAAATAATTCATTTTGGATTCCTCATTCACAAATTAGTCGTAGTTTTAGAACGTTTGCCCTTCAGCCTTTAAAATTTCGAATCTCTATGGAATAAACTATTCCGAATAAGTATGTGCGTTTAAAAACTACGTTAAATTTTATGATTTAACTGTAACAATTAAAATAAAGCAAAATTTAGAATGTTTTTAGGACATTTTTGGTACATTTCACACGTTCAAATATCAATATTTTTAGATGCGCATTTATCGAGCATTTACATCTTAAAGGTAAACACCGTGTCAAATTTAAAATTTCTACCCGCAACATCAATTTAAAGATAATAAAATTACAATCTTTATCATTCTTACACCCATTTGAGGATAATTGCAAAGAGATAGAATGTGTCCTGTTTTAAGCAACTTTGTCACCAGTATTATCTTGAAGAAGAAAATGTTGAAATCGATTCGATAATTAAAATGTAATAGCGACTTTTTAAATTTTTCCCACTCATTTCATTTTTTAAATTTTTATTTTTTCAGAAACTGTTCTGTACGAGCATTCATATTTTAAAAATAACTACCAAGTCAAATTTCAAGTTTCTAGACCGATCAACTCTAAAAAAATCGTAATTTAGAAATTTTTGGGGCATTCGGCATCAGTGGTAAGCCTTCTCTGATTTTACTTAAAGGAAGATAAAATCAAAATTATCAAGAGACGCTGTACGAGCATTTTCTTCCGTTTTGTGGCATTTTTGCGTGTCCAAATCTTGAATGGATCTTTCGACAAAACAATACCTAGAATGTGATAAATAACTATTTATCTGATTCTGTAAAATTGTGGTTTTCACAGAAAAATGTTAAAATTCTTTACTTATCAGCTTTAAGTTTTAAACATAAACCCGATTAAAAATATTTGAAGCATTTTAATCTGTGATATTTACAACAATGGAAGGCAGTATGACTTTCTTGAAGAACTGCAAGACGCCATTGAGAAAGCATGATACTCCTTGTCACCAGAAATCCTACAAAAAACTAAAATTATTCCGATGGAGGCACGTTTATTTGATTTAATGCGAAATCACAGAAAAATAATTTGTATGGATTTTGTAAAAATTAAAATACAAAATTGGACAGTTTAAAAATGATAATTTTAATTATTTTTGCCATTATGCATAAACTTTTGAAACAGTTTTGTTTGAACGCATTTTAAATTGTGGTTTTTACAATTTATTTAATTTATGTTTTCTACATTTGATATCATTTTTAACCGACTTCAAGGAGGAGGTTATGATTTCGACCTGTATGTATTTGTTGTTCACGCATAACTTTCGTAATTATGAACCGATTTTGATAATTCTTTTTTTGTTTGAAAGCGTATGGGGCCCATGTGGTCCCATTCAAATTTCATAAAAATCTGTTGAATAGAACTTTTTAAAAAATTAAAACATTAAAATTCAATATCTTTTCGAAGCAATCGACCAATTAGAAACGTTCATTTTTCATGTTTTTAAGTTACACTTACATAGACACACGATCTTTTCAAAGTGTGAAATCCTAACTGGACAAGGTTCGCATTTATTAACAATGTACACTGTAAAAAAATTGACCCTTTTGCTGCATAATCACTCCCCCGTTTTTATAGAATATCTCTCTCTTGACCCATGAGAATTCTCCACGATAGGCTGAAGTAATCGTTTTCTATAAAAGCGGTGGACTGACGATGCAGCAAAAGGGCCAAATTTTTTACAGTGTACACTGTAAAAATTTTTATCCTTTTGTTGTATCGTCACTCCCCCGCTTTTATAGAACATCTCTCCTTTGACCCATGAGAATGCTCCGTGATACATTGTTAAAAATTTACCCATTTGCTGCAGCGTCACACCACAGCTTTTATAGAATATGTATTTTATGACCAATAAGAATGCTCCATGACACAGTAAGGTAATCGTTTTCTATAAAAGCGGTGGACTGATGATGCAGCAAAAGGCTCAAAGTTTTTGTAGTGTAATGGGGACAAAAGCGTCTGTAAAAGAAATATTTGTGAATAAAATGCTGTCACTCTCTTATAGAGGCAGTCAGGTATAGGTAATGAGTTTCAGATTCCTCCTCGAATACGCCACCGCTCATTTCCGATTACAGTGTCACTGTAAAAAATGTGACCCTTTTGCTGCATCGTCACTCCCCTGCTTTTGTAGAATATCTCTCTTTTGACCTATGAGAATGCTTCGTAATTGGGTGAAGTAATCGTTTTCTATAAAAGGAATAGAGTGATGATATAGCAAAAGTGTCAAATTTTTTACAGTGTAGGATTCATCGATATGAATATGACGACACATGTAGCACAGTATACACTGTTAAAAATCTGCTGCATTTTGCTGCAACGCACTCCCCTGCTTGTATAGAAAACGGTTACTTGGCCGTGAAATGGCGCTTTCTCATTGGTTGAAATAGAGATATTATATACAAGTGGTGGAGGGCGTTGCAGCAAAATGCAGCAGATTTTTAACAGTGTATAATTGGTTGAAACGATTCTGGACAAAAGCGAGTCACCAAGCATCTTGTTGAGCGAGTAATTTTCGTCAATCTTGGTAACTTCTCATACGAGTACAATCGAATTCTTCCAGGAAATCATCATCAAATTCCATAATAAAAAATGCCTGGCAATGCAATGCACTGTTAAAAAATTGCAACTTTTGCTGCATCGTCATTCCATCGCTTTTATAGAATATCTTTATTTTTATCAATGAGAATTCTTCATAATGCATTTAACTAATCGTTTTCTATATAAGCGGTGAAGTGATAATACACTTTTAAAAATCTGCTGCATTTTGTTGCAACGCACTCCGCCGCTTGTATATAATGTCTCTACTGCGACCTATGAGAATGCTCCTTAATACAGTCAAGTAACCGTTTTCTATACAAGCGCTGGAGTGCGTAGCAAAAAAATGCAGCAGATTTTTAACAGTGTACAGCAAAAGTTTCAAATTTTTAACAGTGTAGTTGGGACAAAAGCGTCTGTAAAAGAAATATTTGGGAATCAAATGCTGTCACTCTCTTACAGAGGCAGCCAGGTAATCGTTATGAATTTCAAATTCCTTGTCGAATCGACACTGCTCATTTCCGATGCCATTACTGCCTGTATAGGTATTAGATTGTTGCTGTTTATCGATTGAATCATAGTGCGATTTTTGCTAAAATCTTTCTTTTTACTTTTTCTGAGTGAAGGGGGAACTTTTGACTGACTACACTAGAAAAACATTTTACTATACATTAATATATGAAGTCATTTTGCTGCGTGCTCATATATGGAAGCACTATGTAGCGCTCTTATGTGTAAGGAACTTTACTTGATGGATTGTCACCTTTTGATACCCACTTTCGATGACCGTAGGATTCGATGCAGACTAAGATTTCATAAATGCGGTAGCTTTTCGAAGTGGAAGATCTCGTCTGAAAAAGTTACCATACAAAGAAATTCTTAAGATTCACAACGATACTAAACGATATTGTAAGTGGTTTCAGAAAAGTTGACAATCAAACAGTGACAAGTAAACTGAATACATCAGAACTTAGCAAAGTGCGTACATTAGTACTGCATTGCAAAGAGTTATCGTGTGCCAGTACACATAATTATGTATTACGGTATGCATAACTAAAAAGTAGGAAATAAAATAAGCTTTTTAAGAAAAAAATATCAACCGACTTCAAAAAAGCGCTAAAAAGAATTAAATAATTCTTTAAAATTCTCTAATGACAAAACGTTATCCAATAAGCACACATCGGATATCAGGTACCGGCCTAAAAAACGGTTAAATTTAATATCCACCAAACATAGATTTTAGAGATAATATTATTTTACAAGAGATGAATTGACATATTTATGATTTATTTTATGAATATATACATATAAAAAGTAATGAATTACTTTTTGAAGTTGGTGCCAAACTATTTTATGTATATTAAGAATTGTAGCTAAATTATGCCTAGTACCATAATTAAAATGGGGATAATCATTATTGATTGTGATTGTTTGGCACCAACTTCAAAAAGTAATTCATTACTTTTTATATGTATATATTCATAAAATAAATCATAAATATGTCAATTCATCTCTTGTAAAATAATATTATCTCTAAAATCTATGTTTGGTGGATATTAAATTTAACCGTTTTTTAGGCCGGTACCTGATATCCGATGTGTGCTTATTGGATAACGTTTTGTCATTAGAGAATTTTAAAGAATTATTTAATTCTTTTTAGCGCTTTTTTGAAGTCGGTTGATATTTTTTTCTTAAAAAGCTTATTTTATTTGAAATAAAGTTGTGAAATCCGCAAAATTAAAAAAAAGAAAAACATTTATTCTGACTTTTTATTATTCTTTAAAAAATCGACATATTGTGCTTATACTTAAGCTTTTTTTGTGGACTTACAAATAGTCCGATATAGAATTTCAATTGATTCCATAATTTATGACTTTTTATAAAATAATAACTTTTTATGATCTTATTAGCTGCCTCAACTCTTTCCGGCACAGTGGTCTCACATCGTTACCACCTGATTCAAATTCCAAATTCACAAACGGTACCAAGAACATTCCAATAAAATTTAGCTTTTATGATAAAAATTTCAAAGAAACAAGTTTTTAATTTCTACAAAAGTCGCTTGTAAATTCCGGCGTCCGTCAATCATTTCATTCTTTTACGAATAGATTTCTTCTGTGCCGGAAAGAGTTAAAATCAATCCATAATCGTCTGTTCTTGATGCAGCCTAGAAATTGCCATTCGGCATCGGTTTATTTTAATATGTGCAATATATTCAGTCAAACGATCTTTAAATTTTCGTGGCACGCATATTCTATTTTTAGGTGCATTCGTAATTATGTAAATACGTAGCACCTATAGTCGTCGTTCAATCCGTCCGTCTCTTCGCATATAACAGAGCAAAAACTATACAACCGAATCGTTTGAAATTTGAAATATATAATTGATGTATAATTTTGTCGAGTCATTTCAAATTTTATAAAAATCGGATGAATAGTTTAATTACAGGTACAATCAAAAGTATTCCGTTACATTATGGTCATTGAGAAAAATAGTTTCAAGTGCATTTTAATGGTATTACACTCTTTCGAAATAATAAAAGTGCATCTATAAAGTATATATTGAAATATATGTTCTGCACCATGTGTGGTGCAAAGAATATTTGTTATTAATTTACAAAGCCACACAAAAGTATTCCATTACATAATGGTATAGGGGAAAACACTGTTTGGGATGCGTTTTAATAATATTAAACCATTTCACATTCTATAAAACAGGTATAAGTTGCTGAAAATTATTACAAGTTACTTCCTGTGTAATGGAAAGCAGCTAGCATTTACTAGGACACGCAAAAGATTTCGGTTATTATACTGTATCCGAAGTACTACATACTATTACACCAAGATCTGAATATTTTTAAAACATCGTTATAGTACAAACTGCCATATTTGCTATGCTTGACTTGCAATTTCTAATTTGTCTTCTTTTTATCTATTATTGCAACAGGGTTTAAATATATACCTGCGGAATTTTCTGTAAGAATAATATCAAAACTACTATAAAATATTGTTTTTAATTCAATAGGTAGAAGGAAACGATTGAATTTATACTCTTTTTCTCATATTTTCCAGGTTTATTTGAATTTTTATGCTATGAAATAAAGAAATGGAATCTAAATTTAATCGCTCCTATTCTTGTAGAAACAAAGATTTCGGAGGTGCACATTTAATCCCTCTACAGTAATAGATATGAAGAAGAAAATGGATTATATCGATACATCACGAAAGAAATAGCATTTAGCAGAACATGTTACAAACATTAAACTAAATCGATGCCGAACGGTAATTTCTAGGCTGCATCAAGAGCAGGAGATTATGATTGATTTTAAGAGAGAAATTATCAGGTTATAAAAATCTATTAATTATGAAATCAATTGAAATTGTATGTCGAACTGCATATACGTGTAATGATTCATTATCCACAAAAGTTCCGAAGATTTGGTATAATTTTCTAGGAATAACACGAACTCACTCCTCACTTCAGTTTGAATTTTAAAGCAGTCCTAGCAGCATAACCTTCTCCCATTTTCAATTTTAATGTTTCAACAGCCCATCAGGTATAAATGAATGAATACTGCCTCTGTTTTTTAACGATTTTAACCCAGACGATGAGTACGTCAGATACTCGAAAGTACTTAATTTAGCTATTAGCGTACAATATGTCTTTAATGAAACATCTTTAAGTAATTTAAAATAGAATATTTTGCTTTCACGAAATATTTTATATGACAAACCTTTGTTTTATAAATAAAATAGAAAAATTTGGAAATAATGTGCATTGAATAAAATTTAATCTTTTCTAGAACATTCTTATTTCAGAATGTTCGTACACTGAATTATATTGCATAGTGTATATAGGTAACAATATATATATATATATATGTTACAGATTCACATTTCCATGCATTGTACCTTCCTGAAAATATTATGTATATATATATATTGTGATTCAACAATTTTTTATTTCCAAAAAGTATCATTGTATATATTTATATATTTATATATAACTTCTTTGTTGAAAAATGGCATTATCACACAAAATTTTTCAATTTATATTTTTTCTAAGATATAGAAAATATTGTATGGAGAAACTTTTGTGTTCACTTTACAAAAGACGAAAAGGGAAAAAGAAAACTGTCAAAAATAACGAAGGAAGCATTCTTTTCAAAACGTATGAAAAGAGGCAAAAAATATTTCCTTTTGTTGTAAAAAAGTATTGATTTGATGTATCTCAAAACTTCCGGGAGTTTTGGTCTTTTTTTAATTCTAAACTGCAGAATGGAAATAATGTGTTTTATTATGTGATATTATGCATTATTATATGAAAGAATTATTTGTTCCTACAGAAGAATATAACTGATAAAATTCGCGTATGAGTAACTGTTGTAAGCATCTAACAAACAAGTTAAATAAAATTTAATTAAAGTGAAATACAGTCGACTCTCGTTAATTCGAAATCGGATAATTCGAATTTTCGCTTAATTAGAACTAAATATGAAGTCCCGAAATTTTCAATGGCATATTAACGTTAAACATTTTTATTAATTCGAACTCATTTTATTTTGACTTCGTTTAGTTCGAACTAACGAGAATTCCGATTTTTCATTCTTCCTTTCTTTCTCACGGATTTCAGATCATTTGAATAACTTTCTTTGATTTTTGTGAAAATTGTTCCGAACGAGTATACACATAATCCAATGTTTTTGATATAAATTTTCTTAGTGCTCCGCCTGTCCATCAGTGACGTTTAAAATTTTTCTTCCATTGTGCTTGTTTCTAATCTTTTAATTATTTTATGTATTTATACATTCAAATTTAATGTTAAGTCATATTCTGGTGATAACAGACGAAATAAATTTAAAAACAATATAATATTAATTATTTTGTAATAGTACCATATTAAGCATGTTTTCATTTCATACTTTCCGTAATTCGAACTTCGGCTAATTCGAGCATTTCCTGTGGTCCCGACGAGTTCGAACAAACGAAAGCCGACTGTATGTAAAAACTGTTTACTGGAAACACACAAATCAAGTGAATGTTTTAATAAAATTTTATGGTCGACATTACCTCCTCTTACAAGAGATCATTGGCAAATTACAGTCTGTAGAAGAAATCAAAAGAATGTGGCCCATCGGTAGTAATATTTGAAAAGAAAATAGCCCAAAATAAACAT
Source organism: Maratus speculifer (assembly GCA_964019185.1). NCBI lineage: Eukaryota > Metazoa > Arthropoda > Arachnida > Araneae > Salticidae > Maratus > Maratus speculifer. Next base: position 157,580,937 of record OZ025294.1, on the reverse strand, counting down.
TTTGACTATTTCGTAAATAAGCATTTGATGTAGTGATATTTTCGTCCACAACATTGGTAGCTAAATTCAGTCAAATTAATGTGACAAAAGAATATTTAAAACTACTTTATCATAATTTAACAATATAAAAAGAATAATTAAAAGAATAGAAGAGTTGAATTGCATATGAATGATCCCCACCGGGATTTGAACTTCTTAGATTGCCATGTACGCTAATGACACCTGGTGCATGTAAAATCCGTCGCGGCTGCAAAGTCCTCCAAGTTACCTGTGAATTATACCTCTGTAGTGCATACACGCTCACATAACGAGACCTTCACCTTGCCAGGTGAAGGTCTTGTTGTGTGATCAAGGTTCTAAATTACGAGACCAACTTAAGTAGGCATTTGCAGTACAAACAACAGGATGAAACATTAAGTAACCGGTACAACAAAGTATGCTCAAAGGAGAAGCAAGTACCACAGATATGATGCGTAGTGAAGACATCAGGTTTATTGCCGCTACGCAGTGATTAGGCGGTCACCCGCCCCGATTCCAGGTATCTAACCCGTTATCCCGCTGAGGTATCTCGGCAGGTTGATGCCTGCCTGGTCATCGGTTAGAAAGAAAGAACTTCTTAGATTTATGTACAAAATTGTAGATTAATATATATATATATATATATATAGTATATTATATCCAAAGTACTGTATATTATGGATAATTACTGGTTGATGGATGAAATGCATTTTTAATTATGATATGCGCTTTTAAGTTTCACTAAATGAATGCATATTATATGGTGTGTATAAATGCTAATAGTTGCACAATTTAGATATACAGGGTTACACAAAAGACTCGGAAAGGTTACTGAATATGAGCGTAACCTACTTAAAGGTAGTTTTTAAATAAGTTATGCATTTTTACGTTAATTGCATTCAGTTTGCTAAGAAATGCTTGTAGAATATAGCTAAAATGATATGCAGGGTCACGCAAAATAATAGACACATGGTCGCCTTTGGATGATAATTTCTGGAAATAAGGTTTAAATAGTTTAAAGAGTTTTTTTTTTTTTTTTATTAAATTTTAGCAAAATACTTTCGTGTACTAAGTTAACTATAGAGCTGAACAAAAGTATTCAAGTATGTTTCCATCTATGAGTATAATTTGCTGAAAGGAAAATTTCAACCTGTTACGCGTCTCCCCGTTATATAGTTTATATATCAACCCACAGATCAAATACAGGGCAATTCAAAAGTATTGGAATACATATTTGGCTATAGACAATAATACCTTATTCACCTGGATAACGAAATTTTTTTAAAAATTTCAGGAAATGTTGAAAAGTGTCTCATAATCTATGCGTAATGCATGATTTTTCTTACTTCTTTCTGTTGTCCACAAGCTCATTGAATGGAGTTATGAATAAAAAGGAAGAGACACATACTGTGGAGTCTACCAGTTGCGAGTGAAGTAACTGAGGAGATTGTCACAAAATGGCGGCAGATTTTTTACACTGGATCAACAATTTCTGATTACCGCCGGGGTAGTCTTACACCAGTAAATTTGAACAGAAAAGTAGATCTTATTTAAGCGGCTTGTGAATAAAATATTTCTTTCAAAAATATGGTAAAAATTACTATTTGTTTTTACTGGTTTTAATGTGAATAGAGTACTATACAGTCACCGCCAAAAAAATCTTGACACTTTCGATTTTTGATGTTTTGTTAAATAGCTAGAAATATACACAAGGAATCATTCTGAAACTACTGGTGTGTAAACAAAATAGTACGCGTCATATATTTTGACAAAGATTTTCCCCCGAAATCTAACAGGGGACCGTCAATAAATTGAAAAAGAACGAAGATCTTTTGGATCACCCTGTCAAAACTAATGAAGCAAAACAGCTTAAACTGCAGATAATGATTAAGTGGCTTATTGTGATAAGGTGTGTCGATTTTTATGAATATAGCTTGAAAACTCGTAGAGAAATTGAAGTTTTTATAAAAACGGTCCAAAATTTTTCCAAGTTTTTTGCTTATAATTTTCAGAGCTCTTCATAAAACACAATAATCTTTTCAGAAAATAAGACAAACACCATTGCACATAACACCCTCTAATCAGAATTAAAAAATAATAAAAAATGTATGAAAAATGAACGGGTTTACTAAATAATTTTTTACTGCGCATGCGTCAACGCTATTAAAATTTCATTTGCATATTATGTTAGTTAAATGTATGGAGCAACTTTTGTGAAAGTCTCAAAAACATAGCTTAAAAACTCAAAAAATTATCGTCAATAGAATATGGTCAAAATCCGTTATTTCCAAAATAAAGCAAAAAGATAAGGAGTTGTATCCAAATATAGTAGTACGTGCTATACTGTGTAGGTACTAATCAATGGAATATGGATACAGCCCCTCATCTTTTTGCTTCATTTTGGGAATAATGGATTTTGACAATATTTTATTAACGATAATTTTCAGAGTTTTCAAGCTATGTTTTGAGACTTTCACAAAAGTTGCTCTATACATTTAACTAACATAATATGCAAATGAAATTTTAATAGCGTTGACGCATGCGCAGTAAAAAATTATTTAGTAAACCCGTTCATTTTTCATACATTTTTCATTATTTTTCAATTCTGATTACAGGGTGTTATGTGCAATGTTGTTTGTCATATTTTCTGAAAATATTATTGTGTTTTATGAAGAGCTCTGAAAATTGTAAGCAAAAAACTTGGAAAAATTTTGGACCGTTTTTATAAAAACTTTAATTTCTCTACGAGTTTTCAAGCTATATTCATACAAATCGACACAACTTATCACAATAAGCAACTTAATTATTATCTGCGGTTTAAACTGTTTTGCTTCATTAGTTTTGACAGGGTGATCCAAAAGATCTTCGTTCTTTTTCAATTTATTGACGGTCCCCTGTTAGATTTCGGGAAAAATCTTTGTCAAAATATATGACGGGTACTATTTTGTTTACACACCATGAGTTTCAGAATAATTCCTTGTGTATATTTCTAGATATTTAACAAAACATCAAAAATCGAAAGTGTCAAGATTTTTTTGGCGGTGACTGTAATATTTTTCACTGACACTAAAAGGCGGTTGTCATGGTTGTCATTAAGGTTGTTGGTTTGACTATAGCCGAAGTAAACTCCCACCAGTAAAAATTAATACGTGTTTTTGGCCATAATTATTCTTAAAATTATCCATTAATAAGGCGTTTAAATGAGAAGAAAATTTATATTTAAATTTATTGGTGCAAGTTTACCTCGATTGTGCTTAACGCCTAAGAAATTGGTTACAGTCGAAGCTTCACTAGTTTAAGCAAATATTATTTCCTTTTTATCAATAGTTCCATGACTCATTATGGATAACAGTTTAATACTCATGTATTGTCAAGTCGGAATCTGAAAAAAAAAAGTAAGTTTCCAATTGGAAAAAAATATTCTTTTCCATTTTGGATTGAAATTACACATCTAACAATCCAATTAATGCCGTAATCCAATTAATGCTTAAATGCCGTAAACAAGTTCACTATCAATGGCATTGCAATGTTTATATGTTCTCAGTGCCAAACATCAGTAGAGGCATTGTCCAGTGTCAAAAAAATTCTTTTGTCGTTTTTGATTGAAATCACGTAGCTAACAAGACAATTTTGCCCATATTTTGTACACAAGCTCATTGTTGTTGGTTATGTTCATTCGTGCGTTTACAAGGGCATACTTCATCAGGAATAGGTTCCAGAGGCAAAAACATTCTAGTTAGACTTTTGATTGAAATCACATATCTAACGAACGAAGTTTGTTTAAATTCTGTGTAAAATCTATTGTCGATGACAATGAATTAAATTTAGATTAAAATCTATTGCTTAAATTTCTAATTTTTATTAACTTTTTTTTTGCCTAGTTGTACATCTGTTTGAGTTAAATCTTGCACTTGCTCTTGAAATTTGCAATTAATATCATTGTTACTCTAATTAGCTATATTTTTACTTCGCAACTTAAATTTTTATAATACTATTTTAAAATTCAAGACTAGTTTCATTGATTCCACAAATTAACTTGATTACTGCTTTACAACTTAAATGTTTTTTTAAATTCAAGATTAGTTTCATTGGTCCACAAATTAGCTTTATTATTTCTTTGCAGCGTAAGGGTTTTTATTACTATTTTAAAATTCAATAACTGATCCGCTAATTAGATTGATTACTTTAAACCTAAATTTTTTAACCTTAATTTAAAATTCTAAATTAGTTTCATCGATCCACTAATTAATTTGATTATTACTTTACAACTTAAATGATTTAATATTATTTTTTAATTTAAGATTAGTTTCCTTGATCCACGAATTAGAGGTCTGCACGGGCCGGAATTTCCAGGCCCGGCCCGGCCCGGCCCGGCCCGTAGGAAAGTGATTTCGGCCCGGCCCGGCCCGTTGCAAAACTCAAAAGTTCGGCCCGGTCCCGGCCCGGCCCGTTATAATTTTTATATTTTAGGCCCGGCGCGGCCCGTACAAAAATCAGCGAAAACAGGCCCGGCCCGTTTTGGCCCGTTACAATTTTTACGATTTCTAAAAAATTCACATTTTTATCATATAACTAAGATTCTTTTAAAGAATACTGCATACATATCTATGGAATGATTTTACAGTATATTTTACAGCAAATACACATTAACAACCTTAATGATTACTTAGATTCTTAGGCTTTCAACATTCGAATAAAGATTCATTAAAAAATTAATATGGCTTAGAATAAAAGAAAAAAGAAAGAAAGCTAAAAACATCGTTAATTTTGAAGCTGTTTAATAAAAGAAGATTTATAAATATATTTATTTCTATATCATTTTATTATAGATTTCAAATCCAAATTCATTCTTAAATTCAGAGAAGCTCCTTTCTGATACATTTCTAAATTCATTTTTTTTTTTTTTCTCAAAAACGCATAAGATTAGCAGATATCTTTATTCAGAAACTATATAATCGAATGGCGTTATCCATTTTTTGATACAAGCAATTTAAGAATACTGCAAACAAATAAAATACTGTCATAATTAGCGTTTTGAATAGAATTTCCGGAAGCAATAGCAAGGGAAGTAAGAAAAACCTGCAATCATTTGAGAAACTATTATAACTCAACAAAGTCATACAAGTATTTTATTTACCAAAAATGAAAAACGCTATTCGATTCCAAATCCCTTTAATAGTTAGGTTTATCACTTTTATACTCTTACAATTTAAAATTAATCAGAAAATGTGTCAAACTTTCGCACTATTGAGAAATTAATTTAAAACTCATCAAGAAGTATATATCCAAAGACTAAGCTAACATAAGTTCTTTATCGCTGTTAATTTTAAAAATCATGTTTTCTGCCAATAATTAAGTCTAGTACCGGTCCGGCCAGTCTATATGTAGAAAAATAATGCAAGCGTGATCTCGGACCGGCATGAGTCAGCTAAAAAAATATTAAAACGGGTTACACATAATGTAATTCTCCGATGCCGATACACTGTACATTTTTATATTGATGTTGTCAAACTAGTATGGCCACATTTATACCTATTCCCGTTAAAACCATTTTCGTTGAAAATAGCTCATATTTTATCGTTCCTGCTTAAATCTTCAGAACGGGCCGGCAGGCCCGAAAATTTTTTTTTCGGCCCGGCCCGGCCCGTCTGGCCCGTTCAATTTTTTTGCCGGCCCGGCCCGTTTATGTTGTTTGTCGGCCCGGCCCGGCCCGTTGAAAAAACTATTCTAAATCTGCCGGCCCGGCCCGTTAGAGAATTCGAAACGATTTCGCCGGCCCGGCCGGCCCGTTGAAAAAACTATTCTAAATCTGCCGGCCCGGCCCGGCCCGTTAGAGAATTCGAAACGATTTCGCCGGGCCCGTGCAGACCTCTACCACGAATTAGCTTCATTATTACCTTACAACTTCAGTGCTTTTAATTCTCTTTGAAAATTCAAGACTAGTTTCATTGATCGACTAAATAACTTGATTATTATTTTGCAACTTAAATTTTTAAATACTATTTTAAAATTCGAGATTAATTTTATTGATCCACTAATTAGTATGATTTTTAATTTACAATTTAACTGTTTTTAATACTATTATAAAATTCAAAATTTATTAAAATAAAATAAAATTAACAATGACTATTTCTTCTGAATTACATTAGGAATAGAATAGAACCCTCTCTTTAGATATCGTCATTAGCGAGTGAGAAAAAAAACTTCGCTGATTTTGCTCTCTAATCTATTTTTATTGTAGGAGAAATATTTGAAAAAAAAGTAATGATGCCTGCAAAAAAGTATTCAGAGTGAAGGATCCCTTCATCATTTACTTCCACATAATTTCGTATACTTCAAATTTCTTTGCATGATAGATTGATATGAATGCAACTCATTGATTTATCATTCCGCTTGCGTTTTCATGGTTGTCATGGATACACCTATTCAAGACACTATACTTCGTCATTTCCTTAATGTTCCTCCCTCTCATGTATTTAAAACTTTGTTACGCCTTTGTCTTGTCGATTAAGATTAACAACTGTGTTGTTTAGAAACATCTTTTAAGTTTCGGACCGGCTTTCTTTACTCTGATAAAGAAAGTTAATTATTTTTTATGGTGATGCTCGTTGAAACTATTTTGGGAAAATTTAACATTTTGCTTTCGTGAATTAGAATTCTTTAAAGGAAAATAATTTGCTAAAATGATCTTTAGAAAGAGCATTATTATACCTCGAAAAAAATCGTATCATATTTTTTAATTCAAGGTTAGTTTCCTCGATCCACTAATTAGCTTCATCATTACCTTACAGGTTCAATGTTTTTAATTCTCTTTTAAAATTCAAGTTTAGTTTCATTTATCCACTAAATATCTTGTTTATTACTTTACAACTTAAATGTTTTAATACTACTTTAAATTTCAAGGTTAATTAGCTTGATTTTTAATGCACAATTTAAACGTTTTTAATACTATTTTAAAATTCAAAATTTATTATAATAAAATAAAATAAACAATGACTATTTCTTCTGAATTCCATCAAGAGCAGAATCCTCTTTTTAGATATCATCATTAGCCTACGAGAGAGAAATAAAAAAACTTCGTCGATTTTGCTCTCTAATCTATTTTTATTGTATAAGAAATATTTGAAAAAAAAAAGTAATGATGCCTGCAAAAAGATATTCAGAGTGAAAGATCCCTTCATCATTTACTTCCACATAATTTTGTATACTTCAAATTTCTTCGCATGATAGATTGGTATGAATGCAACTCATTAATTTATCATTCCGCTTGCGTTTTCATGGTTGTCATGGATACACCTATTCAAGACACTATACTTCGTCATTTCCTTAATGTTCCTCCCTCTCATGTATTTTAAACTTTGTTATGCCTTTGTCTTGTCGATTAAGATTAACAACTGTGTTGTTTAGAAACATCTTTTAAGTTTCGGACCGGCTTTCTTTACTCTGATAAAGAAAGTTAATTATTTTTTATGGTGATGCTAGTTGAAGTTATGTTGGAAAAGTTTAGCTTTTCCCGATTCATGGATTGGCATTGTTGAAAGGAAAGTAATTAGCTAAATTGATCGTTAAAGAGAACAGTGGCGCCAACTTATATGGGTCCGAGCCCACTGAACAATTTTGAACCATAGCGTACCCAATTTTCATTGTTCTTGTTATTTATTTCATTATTATTTTATTATTCATTTTTCTCCTTAGAATAAAATTTATTTTGCCAATAGCCATGTGTTTTAATTCTCTGACTGACAACCATAAATCCTAAAATGACTGAAATGTTTTGCTACATGTTTAACTTTCTGCTAATTTGACTTGTAGTCATGTTCATGATATCATGACATTACAATAAATATTAATCTGTGTATAATGAAAAACGCATAAGAATATAATTTAATAAAATTGCATCTTTTTTAAAATGTGACAGCTAGACTTTAAATTCTCATTTTTCACCACCTGTCAACCCTTCCAAGAAAAATAAACTGGTCGTAGCATTTTACAAAAATATTTTTGGGCCCATCCAATATTTTTGAGCCCACCCAATATTTTTGAACCAACCCAATATTTTTCAAAAGTTGGCGCCTCTTAAGTGGAATATTATTATACCTCGAAAAAAATCGTTTCATGGAAAATGGATATGAAATATTTTATCCTATTTATCTTAACTGGTAAACGAAAAATAGCAATAATTGTAAAAATTGTAAAAATGGAATCTGCCTATGACAGAATACTATCTTAAATAATAATTTCATGATTCCGTAAGTACTTCAGTTGTCTTTTAAGACGCAACCTAGATTTTTTAATGTCTTTAGCATTTGGTTTTTTTTATACTTATTTTACTATACTTGAAATCGATTTGGTTAACAAATTTGAACAATGAAAGTAATAACATCTAAAGTTCTTTAATTATAAGCGTATAATGACCTTTTCAGATGTAACACTATGACATGGATATACTGAATATTATATATATATAATTACTCATAAAAATAATGCCCAAAATTTTCAAGAAACATTTCCTTAAAATATCAAGAATTTGTAAGAAGCTCCATTCATATATTGTTGCCGACTTTAATCAGGATTTTTTAGAATTTAAAAAAATAACAAAATTTTAAAGAAACTATTTTCGGGTAACAAATTATCCGTTATTTTCCAAGAATGTTCAGGGATATTTTAAAATTTCTTTGCTGTATACAATGCTACACTCTATGCTTTGCTGCTGAGCATTAAACTTACAAATATGTAGTTAATAGAAAGTTCCCGAAAATTTTAATATATTATTCACTGAAAAGAATGATCTTTTTTTTTTTTTTTTTTTTTTTTTTTTTTTTTTTCTTTTTGAGACGTTTATGTATTTTCTAACCCCTTGGGAACGAGCGACACGTATACGTGCCGCAAAAAGGCTTAATAATCCTTGTTTATCTCCACCAGAAAAACTTTACTGTAAAATTTACCTTATATAAACGGATCTTTTTTTTAAATAAGGCATAAATTTCTGTTTTTAAAAATCGGTGACAAAACATTAAAAATTTCGTAAAAGGCTCCCGTCGCGAAAGGGCTAAGTAATAATATCAGTCTCACAATATATAAATCAAATATCAAATATATATACAGGGTGTTTCTAAATTCATGGTCCAAACTTTAAGGGGTGATAGTACACATCAAGACAAACAATATTTAAATAGGAAACCAAGGGTCCCAAAGTCTTCCGAAGGAGATAGGCGCCATTAAAGTTTAGGGTCCAAAAATTCAAATGATTATGAAAAACAGAAAAATTGGTCGATTCGTTTGTGGTTTTCACTAAAATTATTCTTTATGTCAGTATTGTCTTGAAAATAAATTATAAAGATAAATTTCAAAAAATGACGATAGAGGGCGCTTTAGACTTTAGAGTAACGAACAACTATTTTTTACCGTTATTTTTTGCATCTCATTAAAGGTTTCGTAAGCTTAGACTTAAACTTAAATTTTGAGCTCAAAATCTGAATAGTTGGAAGCAGTTAAGTAGCACAGACTTAACTGTGTTCAGAGGGTTTTAAATTCAAATGATTATAAAAAACGGAAAAATTGGTCGATTGATTTGCGGTTTTCACTAAAACCATTCTTTATGTCGGTATTTTATTGAAAATGAATTATAAAGATAAATTTCAAAAAATGCCGATAGAGGGCGCTTTAGAATTTGGAGTAACGTACAACTATATTTTACCGTTATTTTTCGCATCTCATAAAATTTTTTTAGAAGCTTAGACATAAACTTAAATTTCGAGATGAAAATCTGAATCGTTGGGAGTGGTTAAGTAGCGCAAACTGAACTGTGTTCAATGGGGGTGGGGAGGTTCAAATTTCAAATGATTATAAAAAACGGAAAAATTGTTCGATTCGTTTGCCGTTTTCGCTAAAACTATTCTTTATGTCAATATTTCCTTGAAAATAAATTTTAAAGATTAATTTTAAAAAATACCGTTAGAGGGCGCCTTAAACTTTGGAGTAACCAACAACTATTTTTAACTGTTATTTTTTGTATCTAATTAAATGCTTGTAAAAGTTCAAACTTAAATTTTGAGCTAAAAATCTGCATCGTTTTGAGTAATTAAGTGCGGAAATATGAAATGTGGTCGAGGGGTGGGGAGGGTAACATTTTAACTCCTGAACACTGTTCAGTTTCCGCTTCTTAACCCCTCCATCGATTTAGAATTTGAGCTCGAAATTTAAATCTAAGCATTTGCAAGCATTTAATAAGATACAAAAAATAACGCTTAAAAATAGTTGTAGGTTACTCTATAGTTTAAGGCGCCCTCTATCGGTATTTTTTGAAATTAATCTTTAAAATTTATTTTCAAGGAAATATTGACATAAAGAATAGTTTTAGCGAAAACGGCAGACGAATCGACCAATTTTTTCGTTTTTTAAAATAATTTGAAAGTTGAACCTCCCCACCCCCATTGAACACAGTTCACTTTGCTCTACTTAACCACTCCCAACGATTCAGATTTTCATCTCAAAATTTAAGTTTATGTCTAAGCTTCTAAGAAAATTTTATGAGATGCGAAAAATAATGGTAAAATATAGTTGTACGTTACTCCAAAGTCTAAAGCGCCCTCTATCGGCATTTTTTTAAATTTATCTTTATAATTAATTTTCAATAAAATACCGACATAAAGAATAGTTTTAGTGAAAACCGTAAATCAATCGACCAATTTTTCCATTTTTTATAATCATTTGAATTTAAAACCCTCTGAACACAGTTAAGTTTGTGCTACTTAACTGCTTCCAACTATTCAGATTTTGAGCTCAAAATTTAAGTTCAAGTCTAAGCTTACGAAACCTTTAATGAGATGCAAAAAATAACGGTAAAAAATAGTTGTTCGTTACTCTAAAGTCTAAAGCGCCCTCTATCGTCATTTTTTGAAATTTATCTTTATAATTTATTTTCAAGACAATACTGACATAAAGAATAATTTTAGTGAAAACCGCAAACGAATCGACCAATTTTTCTGTTTTTCATAATCATTTGAATTTTTGGACCCTAAACTTTAATGGCGCCTATCTTCTTCGGAAGACTTTGGGATCCTTGGTTTCCTATTTAAATATTGTTTGTCTTGATGTGTACTATCACCCCTTAAAGTTTGGACCATGAATTTAGAAACACCCTGTATATATATATATATAGTCATTAAAATACTTAGCAAATGATATTTTTCTATTGACAATAATGTAACTGATATATTTTTTTTTGAGTGGCCCTATAAATGAACTATTAATGCTACACACTTTATATTCAGTATCTAACATTCCATGGTAAATATCATTAACATATACCAATTGCATGAAAATCCTAGTATATTTATGTGAGTTGGAGCGTGGACATACAGACGGACAGATAAACCAAATTAATAAACATTTTTCAACTTTGTTGGAAAGTGTTAAAAAAATAATTATTATTGAATATGTTTTTGTAAAAGTTTTGATACATTTTGACCAGATAATTTATTTCTTAAAATAAAATATATGAGGACCCCAGAAGCCAAGGGATACAAGTGACAAAATTTAGATTTCGAGTAAATTGAGTTCAAAGTTAAACATCAATTATAATTTAATGAATTGAGATATGAATATTTTGCTTATTTCTTAATGACCTTTGAACTCTTATTTCAATAACTGTTTAAAAAAAAAAAAAAAGGTGGAATACAATTTTTTTTAATTTATAACTAAACAATGGTATCATCATTCGGCACTTATACCCCTTGGCTTCCAAGCAGTAATGAAAACTGCTTTGAAGCTAAAGAGTACAAGTGCCAAATGAACACAAGAAATGGAAAATTATTAAATAAAAATTGTATTTATGAAAAAATTAAGAATAAAGTTGATACAAATAAGTGAAAGGACAAAATTTTGTTTTAATATAAATTCTAAAAAAGGAAAAAATATATAAAAAAAATGAATTTACGAAAAATTTATGAACAATGTTGATATAAATGAATGAAAGGAAAAACTTTTGTTCTAATATAAATTTTAAATTTTATTATAAGTTTAGAAACATTGGTATTTTATATTTTTTAACCCTTACCAACAAAGTTGAAAAGTGAATATGATTTTGTTTGTCTAACCGTCTGTCCGCGCCCTAACTCTCGTAAATATATTCTGATTGCCCTGAAATTTTTAGGAATTATTCATGTTTACCTCAGCACAAACCTATTGCAAATGAAGTTTCTAAAATGATTAGTTTATTTACAGGGATAAACAAAAGTTTTCCATTACATTACTGTTTATGGGAAAAATCGTTTTAAATGAATTTGAAAGATGTTACACCTTGTCATATATTAAAATTTATATGAATTTACGAATTGCACTAAAATAAACGTTCTATAAAATCTGAGGTGAAAAGAATAGTTATTATTTATTTACAGGACCATACAAAATATTTACATTACCTAATGATAAAGAAGGAATTGTTTGCGACTTATTTTAATTATATTACAATTTTCATGTATAATAAAATTCATATATATCGCTGAGGCTTAATATAAATTATTTCGCGCATAATACGAAGTACACAGTATTTACAGGGACACAAAAAAGATTTTAAATAGTATATTCTATCCGAAGTACTGTATATGTTATCAATGGTGATTGATGGATGGACGAAATGCCATTTTAATTATGAATTGCACTTTTAAGTTTCACTAAATTTATACATGTTATATGACATATATAAATGCTATAGTTCATATACAGGATTACACGAAAATACTCGTAAAGGTTGCAGAATATGAGAGTACTTTACTTAAAAATTGCTTTTAAATAAATCATGTATTTCTATGCTGAACTGCATTCAGTTTACTAAGAAATGCTTATAAAATATATATAAAATGATATACAGGATCACGCACAAAATTTTATACATGTTCATCGATGGATGTTAATTTCTGAAAATGTGATTTCAGTAGTCTTAAGTGTGTTTTAGTTTGAAGTAAATTTCAGCTAAATACTAGCGTATAATTAAGGTTCAAGGTAAACTACAGAATGAACAAAAGTATACAAATATGTTTCCATCTATTAGTATAAACTGCTGAAAGAGAAATTTCAAACTATTATGTGTTTTCTTGTTAAATTAATTTTTCTCGTTATACAGTATATATCAACCGATTGATAAAACATAGGGCTCTCAAAAGTATCAGAATACATATTTGGCAATGGATAGTAACACTTTATTATCCTAAATAGCAAAAATTTTTAACGCTTTCAGGGAGTGTTGGAAAGTGTTTCATAATTTATGCTTAAAGCATGATTTTTCTTACTTGATAACAGTTAAAATGCATTTATTTAATGCATAAAAAAAAACAAATGGCTTTGTATGTCGTTGGTCGCGCTTCTGCTACATAGATGTTAACGAACACAACTGTACTTATACCCCTTGGCCTCCACACGTTTTTCACAGTTTTTGGGAAAGAGGTTAAGTAACTGATCCCTATAACTCACTACATAATGAAAAATTAACTCTTAACTCTTTACTTACAAATAAATAGACATATTTCCAGATAGCCTGTGCACTTAACTCAATTTTTTCAATTTTGTCACTTATACCCCTTGGCTTCTGGGCTCCTCATATGTGATATGGACATATTCATAAAAAAATATTTACCTTTTTAGCTCACAGGCTATCATAGCCTGAGAGCTTATGTGCCCGCCCGTTCTGTATGTATGTTCGTACGTAACGCGATAACTCATGATAAAAACATCCGATCCACTTGAAATTTTGTATGTAGGTATATCCTGACAAGGCGCTTCCCTGATTAGTTTTTGGAGTTCATTCGATATGTATAAGAGGGGGAACGGGGGGCTCATGCCCCCCCGTTAGTTGATATAGATGGGATTTTCATGCAGAATTAAGTTTTCAAAATTTAGATTAGGATCATTCTGATGAGGCGATTCCGTGACTGTTATTAGGTGTTCATTGATTAAGTATAAATAGGGGGAACAGGGGTTCTAATGCCCCCTCCCGTTAGTTGATATAAATGGGATTTTCATGCAGAATTAAGTTTTCAAAATTTAGATTAGGATCATTCTGATGAGGCGATTCCGTGACTGTTATTAGGTGTTCATTGAATAAGTATAAATAGGGGGAACAGGGGTTCTAATGCCCCCCCCCGTTAGTTGATATAAATGGGATTTTCATGCAGAATTAAGTTTTCGTTCAAAATTTAGATTAGGATCATTCTGATGAGGCGATTCAGTGACTGTTATTAGTTGTTCATTGAATAAGTATAAATAGGGGGAACAGGGGTTCTAATGCCCCCCCCCGTTAGTTGATATAAATGGGATTTTCATGCAGAATTAAGTTTTCGTTCAAAATTTAGATTAGGATCATTCTGATGAGGCGATTCCGTGACTGTTATTAGGTGTTCATTGAATAAGTATAAATAGGGGGAACAGGGGTTCTAATGCCCCCCCCCCCCCCCGTTAGTTGATATAAATGGGATTTTCATGCAGAATTAAGTTTTCGTTCAAAATTTAGATTAGGATCATTCTGATGAGGCGATTCCGTGACTGTTATTAGGTGTTCATTGAATAAGTATAAATAGGGGGAACAGGGGCTCTAATACCCCCCCCCCCGTTAGTTGATATAAATGGGATTTTCATGCAGAATTAATTTTCGTTCAAAATTTAGATTAGGATCATTCTGATGAGGCGATTCCGTGACTGTTATTAGGTGTTCATTGAATAAGTATAAATAAGGGGAACAGGGGTTCTAATGTCCCCCCCCCCTTAATTTATATAAATGGGTTTTTTAAGCAGAATTTTCAGATTTCGTTCAAATCTCTGAATTGTTTTGGAAGTTTAATGGTTAAGTATAAAAGAGGGGGATAACTCTTTTTAAATTATATAAATGCTAAATGGGTTTTTATTAAGAATTATCTAATTTGCTCTGAATTTTGGATATAGATTTTTTATATGATAAAGCATGTCTTTGATAGTATAGGAGGTTCAATGATTAAGTATAAAAAAAGAGAAAAGGGGAGAGCTGTTTCCCCTTCTTAATTTTTTTTTTTTCGAACGGAATTAACCCTTGAAAATATAAAGCTTTAATGTGCAATTAGTATTTGTAGCCTGTGAGCTCAATGCCTTCAGTTTAACTGGGCAGTATTCTTTATTTTATTCTTAGCGAGCGCAATAAATTAAATACATTGATTAGAACATGTAAAAAAAGAATTCGGCCTCAAACGAAAAATTTCACGAATAAATGCTCACCGGTTGTTTTCTGTTGAGCTATCTAAATGACAGACCAGATGTTATTACCAATAAGGTTTTTTGAGCGAAAAATGCTCACTGTTTGTCGTCTCAGTTAGCTTAAAACGGTAAAGAATTGCCCTTGTAATCCAAGGATTTGGGTTCGATTCCCGCAATGGAAAACTTTCCGCTGAGTTGGAAATATTCAATTCGTGTGTTTACTTTATCAATTAGTTTGACTGTGTCAAAATAACAGTTTATTTTCCAAATCGTACAGTAAAATATTGCAAAACATAATTGCATTTTAGAAAACATTTAATTTATTTAAATTATAATTGAACGTAAACGAGATTGTTGCTCTTTATGTACTTGATGAAAGATGTTTTTGTGGAAGTTTCAATACAAAATCAATTGCTGTATGACGGAAAGTCATCTATTTCAGGAAAATGATAGATATTGGAGGTGACATTATTTCTCATGAAGTTAACTGAAAGAAATAGAATCATAGAATGATTACTGAGACTCTTATGAACTGTTCACGTCTGTCCAACTAATCTGTGCCCCCACATGGCCACTAGAATTAAATTGGCATTAACATTTCTTAATTTTAGAAGAAAATTTGTTTTATCACAAATATTTATTAGTATTAATAGTATATTTTAAAACATTAAAATTTAAAAAAATGAATAAATAAAGTTAATTGCCTAGAAAGTTGGAACTGAGATGTTACTTCTGAGATCTCTAAACAGTGTTTTGGCTACTGCGGACAAAGAAAATGTCACAGAGCTTTTAAAAAAATTTACCTTATGTCTACAGGTGCTGTCATCGTTGGTAATTCTTTTCAAATAAAAATAACGATACTACTTGGTTATCCCGTCGACCAATTTCGCCAAAGTATACAAATCGCCAAACTAGTAGCCAAATTATACATATTGACGTAATTTTTATTTTAATTAGCGAAAAAAAAAACAATTAATAGAATATTAGTAAAAATACAAAAAAAAAGCCGAAATAAAATTCACTTAATGGTGTTTTAATCATATGTATCTCATTTATTATCATTGAATGTGGCATTCACAATCATCCATTATTGGCTTTTAAACTTATAGTTTGACGATTTTTTTTGGTCGACAGGATAATGAAGTAGTACTAAAATAACATATAATAACTAGTGAAAAATTGCGATGTTTACATCTATCCTGTATTCACGTGTGCCCCAGTCTCCCCTATATATATAATATCACTGAATGCAATTTATAATTTAATGCATATTGGTTGATTGACTGATTTGTTTTTTGTTTCTAGGAATTCTGACGGTTCGAGCAGATTTCCAAAATTAGATGAATGTGCTCATTTCCATTATGACAATGTTGAGTTGGGACCAATTAGTGTAAGTTTCTTTGGATTTTTTCTCTTGTTATCGTCTTCTTTTCTGCTGTTTGATTTATTTTTATTAAAATATAGCCATTCAATTTAGACTTGTGTTTTCGTTAAATTATAATGTTTTTTAGATGTTCCCTCGATTAGAGGGCAAAATTTCGATTCGTGCTTAAAGCACAAAATGGATAATACCTTTTTTTTTTTTTTTTTTTTTTTTTTTTTTTCAGATCGATAGCATCGAATTTTTGAAAATGAAATCAGACGAAACTATCGAAAAAAGAAATAACATTAAAAAAATACTAAGAAATTTTTCAACAACTGCAATTTTCCAAACTTTTGATAGATACAGAAACAGTCACCAACTAAAATATGCAAATACACTGAGGATTAGAAAATCAAATTTTATGTTACCGTCAAGAACGATTCCAAAAAAGAAGAAGCATTGTCAATTAGCAATCGATAATTTTTCACTTAAATTAAAACACATTTAAGTTTGAAGTAATGGAATTGTATTGCAGTAAGTTTTAAATCAAAGTTAAGTAATTTTTATAACCTAATGATAAATACGATAACATAAATTACCTTAAGAAATGTAGTAATCCAGAATTAAAATTTAAATAGCCTTTCCAATGTTTCTCGATTGTTACTTATTGAATTAGCTACTCTTTATGTTACAAGAAATTCGTAAAAATTAGATAAATTTTTCTTAAAATTTCAAATCAAGCTCCCAGATGTACTTCCTAATTCTAATACATCTAAAGCTGCTATCAGACTCACCAACATTTCGAGAGACTTTTGAGCCAACACATGATTTCCTCCAACTTTTCGCGAAATGTCCACACAAAACTGAGTGTGATAGCAAACAACAATTTCGTCCAACTTTTTTTTTTTTTTTCAGTTCCAAAAAAGTCTGCGCTAGGCAAGACAACATCATCCAACATCGAACATTTCAAGAATCACAGATAAGCTATTGATACGAATAGGCGATAAATATTAACGCCTGGTACTAGTAGAACTGTTTTTCCTCCTTCTTCTCCGACTTTTTCAAAGACAAATGTAACCTATTTCTTTCTTTGAACGGGAAATGTTGGTGTTAAAATCGGCTGAAAAGTTTGTCGCGCGTAATGTTCGTGAATCTGATAACAGCTTAAAACGATACCGTAGTAATTATTACATTGTCTCTTCATGCATCTTAGTTTTTCAGCAAACTTTACTTTAGATATATTGCAGTTTTTTATATTCAATGTATGTTTCGATTAATGCGGAGAGATCGCGGGATTAATTAGGCGCACTAATCGAGGGATATCCGTGTATATAATGTGCGAAAAGCTTTTGACACAAAATACTTTTTATATTATTTTAAAACAAATAATACAAATCTTAATACAAATTTACATTATTTTTAAAAGTATGACTAAGGTTGAAATGTGAAGCATAAAAGGAAATATGATTAGTGTTTTTGGTGATAATTTTCGATAGCAGATATAATGAACTTGAATAACAAATGTATATTATTTTTAAAAGTATTACTTCGGATGAAATTTTTTATGATAATTTTCAGTAAGAGATATTTAGAGTGAACTTGAAAAATAAAATTATGTTATCTATAAAGTATTGTGTCTGAGGGTGCAATGTGAAATGTTAACGCAAATATGATTGTTATTTTGATGATTATTTCCGGTAGGATGTTTCAAGAATGAACTTGAATAACTAATTTAGATTAATTAAAATATTATTGTTAAAAATGCAATTATTAGTTTTAAAAAATAATGCTTTTATGGAAAAAAGTATGATTTTTTTTTAATCTCTTTTTTACATTACAGAATAATCTAGAATTTGTATTCTTGATGAAATAATGTCCTACTGCTATTTTTAAAAATATAAAAATCGAAAATGGACAAACAGATAAACCAAAATGGCAAATAGTTTTTAGTTAACATTTCTAAATATCAGTTCATGGAAATCCGATTAATTCTTCCATTTGTTAAAATGAATGTATGGGTGAGCAGATGTCTCCAAATTATTCTTTTTTTTTTTCATTAAAGTGGTTTAATTTTATTTCACAACGTCCCCACAACATCATTAAACGCACTCAAATAAAACTCTTCGGATTAATACTTCGCCGTAACATTAAAAAAGAATGCTATTCTTTCAACACATATTTCATTCTCGTCCTTTTCTTCAGTGGCGTAGCTAGCGGGGGGCGGAGGGGGCGGTCCGCCCCGGGTGTCACCCTCTAAGGGGTGACACCCAATCTTTATTTGCAAATACATACAAATAATATTATAATGTTTGGGAAAAAAAATTCTGGAAAAAAATAACATTTATAGCTCACGTTGCATCAGAGTTAATTTACTTTTCTTTGAAAATATGAAATTTTATACAAAACTAGCAGCCTTCGCCCTCTACGCTGGTCAGTGCTTAAAGAAAGAAAAAAGAAAAAAAAACTTTGAATTTAACGAAATTTTTATATTTTAGTAATTTTTAGTTTTATATTGTATTTTAAACTGTCTATCATCGATGAAAAGTCAGTCATCTAAACGGAAAGTTCAATGTTAGTCACCAATTAATGACGTAGCGCTCAACATTTTAACAGTTTTAATCACATAAAAATTCATTCAGCGGAACCTTTAAATTAAAGCCAGCCTTTTGTAATTGGATTCATCCGATTTAAAACATCTTCACAGGTATTTAATTAAACAACGTAGAATGCTATATTTCATTTGCTACAAAATTTCTGAAAAATTATCCAATAAACAATGTAAGTTCCATTAAAATCTATCAAGTAGAACTTGAGTTATAAGCAGCTGGAATGAAATTTCACTTTGCGTTTTATATATAGTGAGATAATTAAATATAGCTTATAACTAATCATGTTAACCTGATTATAGAACTTTTTTTCAAAATTGTAGGTTCAATAGATTTTTTTGTTCATGATTAATACGAAATCCAGACTTTCTTTTACATAGATTGAAAATTTCAGCTTTTTGCGCTGAAGACATCGCCAAATTAGAAAAATGTGAAGTATCTCACAAACTACTCGAGTTAAAAGAATTTGCTTGGAACCATTCGATTATGCATGAAAAAACACACTAAAATATGGTATCAGTTGAAAAAGAACTACAAAATCTGATCTATATAGATAAGGATTGAAAATTTCAGGTTTTTGCGCCAAAGACATCTTCAAATTAGGAAAATGTGAAATATCTCACGAACTACAGAATTTAAAAGAATTTGCTTGGTACCATTCGATTAAGCATGAAAAAAAAGAACCCACTAAAATATGTTATCAGTTGAAAAATAACTATGCAAAAGCTGATTTTTAAGGATTTTTTTTTTAATTAGTTCTTTTTTTTACCCACTTTATGGGTGGAATTTTCAAAAATCCCTTCTTAGCGGCACTCGGTGTTATAAGAAGAATTTTTACCTCTATTTTCAAGATTTTTCTTTCGGTAGATTTTTTGTGCTGTGATTAATACGAAATCCAGACTTTCTTTTATATATATAGTTAAGGATTGAAAATTTCAGGTTTTTGCGCCGAAGACATCGCCAAATTAGGATAATGTAAAATATCTCACGAACTACTGAATTTAAAAGAATTTGCTTCATACCATTCGATTCAGCATGAAAAAACACACTAAAATATGTTATCACTTGAAAAACAATTGCAAAAGCCGATTTTTAAGTATTTTTTTTATTCGTTCTTTTTTTTACCCTCCTTAGGGGTGGAATTTTCAAAAATCCTTTTTTAGCAACACTCGGTGTTATAAGAAGTATTTTTACCTTTTAGATTTTTGGTTCAGTAGATTTTTTGTGTGCTGTGATTAATACGAAATTCAGACTTTCTTTTATATGTATAGAAGGATTGAAAATTTCAGGTTTTTGCGCCGAAGACATCTTCAAATTAGGAAAATGTGAAGTATCTCACAAACTACTGAATTTAAAAGAATTTGCTTGGTAGTATTCGATTCAGCATGACAAAACACACTAATATATGTTATCAGTATAAATATAACTACAAAAGCCGATTTTTAAGGAATTTTTTAAAAATACGTTCTTTTTTTTACTTCCTTAGGGGTGGAATTTTCAAAAATCCCTTCTTAGCGGCACTCGGTGTTATAAGAAGTATTTTTACCTCTTTTTTTTCAAGATTTTGCGTTCGGTAGATTTTTTTGTGCTGTGATTAATACGAAATCCAGACTTTCTTATATATATATAGATGGGCAATCTAAATAAGATATGCACCAGGTAACAAAAACCAACCTAACCAATGAGTTAGCCAAAAGCAAACTTTAAAAGAAAGATTTTTCTTCTATATATAGTCACCGCAATGGTATATATAGTCACATACCATAGTTATGCGGACTATGGTAAATGTAATAAATCGCCCCCCCCCCTCTTTTTATGTAGGTGGACAAAATGTAAATAAGGAATGATATGGTTATTTGTTATAACAACGTAGAAATGTGATTGAAAAAATATGACGGGTTGGGGGGGTGACACCATTTACATCCGCCCCGGGTGTCACCCATCCTAGCTACGCCACTGCTTTTCTTTTTCTGTTAAAAGGATTTTATTTTTCTTTCCGACTTAATCTAATTAAGCATATTTTATAACAGCCTCACAGTTTTTTGTTGTCAACTTAATTTGAAAAAAAAGATGGCCTCGAGATATCTAAAAGATCTCTATTGTTCCCAGTACCCTTTTAAATTAAAAAGTATGTTATTTCACTGCAATTCATTTATAATAAATTAATTAGCCAGTTATAATCCTCTCTTCCCATTTTATGTTTGTTTGTTCATATCATTATTTATATTTATTTATTTATTTTTACTTTGCTTATTATTTCACTTTAGCTATCTTTTTTTTTTTTTTTTTTTTTTTTTTGTAATGCTTTTTATATTTTTAAGACCAGATTATAAATAATCATTATGTTAGGTATTTTTATTCCTCGTATGTTTAAATCGGTTGCCTTACGTATGCATGTAGACATTTGCATCTGTAACAACGGTTATATCATAAAGTACTATGTATACAGTTTCAACGGTATCTTCAAAACTCTTTAAGAACCCTCCACCCTTCAATAAATAAATAAATAATAAAATCTTATCTTAGTGATTTCGGTTTTTTTTCTTCATTTGGTTCAAATATCGGTTGCTTTTAATATTTCCCAGGTCTGTTGAAAATTCTTTATGACTTTAATTTGTCTGGTATTGCTTTAACTGTTTTTAAGTAACCTTATATTTTTATATGTTACTGATGTTTGCTATAGCACGATTGCTTTTGGAAATGAAGTGTCTAGCATTTATATTTTTTTTTTATCAACAGTCAAAGGTATTCCATTGCATTACGCGTAATATCTACTGGTATGTCGCATTAATATACTGTTGCATTTTTATGACACCATATCCAAACATAAATAAATTTATATGCATTTATGAAGTGCAATAAAACTTTCTTGCTATAAAATATGGGGGGGAAAACATTTATTATTTAGTTACAGGGTCACACAAAAGAATTCTAATACAGAAGGTGATGGGGAAGAAACGTTTGCAATATATTTTAATGATACTTTCAAATATATTGCATTTCAAATACATTAACAAACCTTTTAAGTGTGTTACAAAGCAAAATATTTACAATACCTCTTAATTTACTATCTCTAAACGATTAATTTACTATCTCTAAACGAACTATCTCTAAACGATGATGATGCTTTACAGAAATGCATTATAAGTCGCTTACTGAAAAATGTGGTGTGTATTGCATTTACTGTCTGTTTATAGGGATACTTAAAACATTTCGAATACAGTGTCGTATATGAGCGGTAATTGCTATTAGATCGTTTTTAACTTTGCTTTTCATGTCGAACTCCTTTTTTGCACAGTGCTTGTAATGTATGAATTTTGTTCATCATATATATAGCTGCACAAAAGAATTCGTAAGTATTACTGTGAATCGCTTAAAGATAAATTTTAATTGTGTTGTGCATTTCTCTGCTGAATTACATTTAGTAGTTAGTAGTTCGTGGAATAAACTCATATACAAGACTACGCAAAGAAGACACATTGTACTTTATAATTGGAAATTGCTAGAAATGTGTTTTAAGTTTTGTTACGCATTTTTCGCCAGATTTGAATATTTTTTTCGTTATATATGGTGAAAACAGAAGTCTATAGATAATATACAGTGTTGTACAAAAGAATTCGTGTTCATTTCCCCGTACATTTCTGTGTATTGACGAAATCTGCTAATTTTCTACCTGAGCTAAATTATAACATGCTATGAAATATGTTTGCAAATTTATAGACCATATACAGGACTGCTCAAAATAATTAGAGTATTTTTTCTATCGTGAATGGTAATTTTTAAAACTGAGCTTTTAAATTTGTTATAATTTTTATAACCTGATTGCATGCATACTTTCTTTCAGCTATTTTTTAAAGATTGCTTTTCTTCATCTAATGGAAACCATTAACTTTGCTAAAGGTTAATGTGAAATCTTTAAGATTTTTGTAAAAATATTTGTACATAAATTCACTGACTTTATTAAAACATTTAATTTAATAATATAAAATTTCGATTTAATGTGTATCTTTGAGTTCAATGTCTACAATAATACTTTTGATTAGAAACATTTTAAAAATTGTAAATATATTTTTTATACTGTTCAAAGTTTAAAATTATTTTTTATTGTTAAAATTAACATAAGAATTCATAAATTGACTCAAAAGTTTTCTTTTATTTTTTTATTTTTCCCTCCATTAAAGCGATACTGTCTTTCTTCATAATCGCTGACCCCAACTCCTCCACTTCTTTCTTTTTAATATTTCGTGGCACACATGCTTATTAAAAAAAAGTATATTAATCTTTCAGTGCATATTTTGTTTTCATCCGCTTAAAATGTAAGGGTTTTTTTTTTTCATTACAAGAGATAATTTAAAGTTGATTTAATTAAGTACGTTTTTCAATGCCCTCACAGTTTTTTGTTGTCAAGGTATTTTAATAAAAAATGTTTTTAGAATAAAAAAGATATGTTATTTCAGGGCAATTCATCTATGATAATTCAATTACCCATCCTTTTCAGATATCGCTCTTTTTTTTTTTTTTTTTTTTTTTTTTTTTTTTTTGTATCATTTTTTGTAAATTTTTGATCAAATTTCTGCAATTATCTCTTTTTTGTCATACTTTATCTATAAATTTCCAAGAAAAAAAAACTAAATTAAAATAAGTATATTCATTATTTTAATTATCTCTTATTTTATGTATGCTTTGCATTATTAGAAGCGTGTAAATGCAAATAGATTTCCATGTGAGTTTATGGTTACATCGCAAAAAATTACACTTAAAAAAGATAATTCACGTCTTTAACAATATATACGAAAATATTTCTGTTTTTGTATAAAAAGCAAAAAAAAAATGCACAACTATTTTTTTACAGGATTTTCTGCTTAATTTTTATAATTAAAAAATTTCTGTTTTTTTTTTTTTTTTTTTTTTTTTTTTTTTTTTTTTTTTTCGTTTCATAGAAAAATATTTAGTTTCACTTCAAAAAAAAAAAAAAAAAAAAAAAAAAGGCATGCTTCAAGCATGGATTATGAAGCACCTTCCAACAATTAAGGTATGTGCCTAACTTCGGTGCACTTTTTTTTTCTATGAATTAAAAAACTTGTGCTTAGATAATTTTTTAATGGAATTTTAATTAACTTTTAAAACTTAGGCAATATTTTGTCAAGTATTGCATTTTTGCCAATCTATTTAATATACTTCACCTTATGTTTTCAACAATAGATTAGCAAACCTTTAAAGTGTGTTACGAAGCAAAATATTTACAATACCTCTTAACTTACTAATATATACCAAATTTTGTACACAAAACTTCATATTTCTAATGTTATTTTCCAATTAAAATAGCTCTAAAATTAATATATACAGGATGTCCCAAAAATGACTGATGGATTTTAAAATTCAATAACTTGCAAACGATGACAGCTATTTAAAAAATTTTTGCAGGAGGGTTATGTATAGTGTCAGGAGTTTTTTTACCGTAATTTTTTATTTTAGTTCGAATTTCAAACAATAGGTTGCGCTGACGACGATTGAAAGCCATGTGATCAGTGCTGAGTGAAACGTCGACCTGGCCTTCAATCGCCGTCAGCGCCACCTATTATTTGAAATTCGAACTAAAATAAAAAAGTACGCTTAAAAAACTCCTGACACTATACATAACCCTCCTGCAAAAATTTTTCAAATAGCTGTCACCGTTTGCAAGTTATTGAATTTTAAAATCCATCAGTCATTTTTGGGACACCCGGTACATACTTACAAGCTATATTTTGCTTTATAACATACCAACAGATGAACAGAATCTTATGACGAAATTTTATTTCAATATCTTTTTAGAAATGAGGTTTCACATAAACGTAAACAATAAAAAAAAATAATAATAATAAACAAAAACAAAAAAAAAACAAAAAAAAAAAAAAAAAAAAAAAAAAAAAAAAAAAAAAAAAAAGAGAAAGAAAGAAAGAAAGATAAAAGAAGAAGAAAACGCAAATTAAGATTTTAATATAGCATATAAAACTACATATAAAGTTAAAAACTTTAAGTTTAAATTTAATTTTATATTAAAAATGAAAAATATGATCAATAACCTTTTTTAAAAGTAAAGAAACAACTGTTAAAATTATGTTGTTTTCCTTTCGTAAAAGTAAAGAAATAACTGTTAAAATTATGTTGCTTTCCTTTTTTAAAACATTATTTCCGGTTTCAAAAAATTAATTTCCGATTTATATTTTGTGTTATAACTATGCTTCTAATTATCTCTGAACCAAAATTAAGGCATTTTTAGGAGTCAAAATGATTAAACTTTATTTTAAAATAATAATAATATTATTATTAATAAAAAAAATGTAATTTAACAAATTACGACAACTATTTGGAAAATTATATTTTCAGAGACTACAATTTTAGACTTATAAATAAATTCTATATTTAATAATAATAATAATAATAATAATAATAATAGTAAACATCATTTTTATGATGAACAAAACGTGGTTTAGGTAATAACAGAATATTATATTGCGTACGCCTTGGATTAAAAATTAACATTCATGTGCCAAGCATGTACAAATTTTAATTTTCAGTACTGTAAATTATTAAACTTCTAAACATCACACATTTTCAATTTTTACAGTTTTATAGAGAAAAAAAATTTACTTTTAATGCAATTTGTTTGAAAGCTGTATCTCAATTTGTTTTTAAGTTTTTGTAGTTTTTTATACTTTTTTTGCCATTGTAACAATAGAAGTATTTCATTTCTGGACATTAACATTAACCAATCAGAAAACGAATAAAATAAAAAACAAAAGTATACCATTTCTAGACATTAAGTATGGGCCAATCAGAAAACGAATAAAATAAAATAAAATAAGTTGCGGAATTCAACCAATAAAAAGATTCAGATATACTTCAGATATCCCAATTCTCTTTTTCATTTTTTAAAAAAAAATGGAAAATTTTTTGGAATTTACGAAATTTTTTCCGTTAAAAAAATAAGTAAATAAAAAACAGTGAATTGTACTGGCTTCATGATTACCAGTACAATTTAAGTAAAAACAGCTTTTCTTTCTTTCTTCCTTTTCTTTTCTTTTTTCTTTTTTACAGCATACGCATATATATATATATATATTTTCGCCAGATGAAAAATATGCTTTACATGTTTTAAATAATGTTCGATTCTAATTAGAAGATTACAGGAGATTAAAATTTGATAGTTAGAATTTTATACTATCTTGATTTTCTTCCAATTTGTTTGCAACTAATTTTTGATTGCATGAAATTTATACAAATTCTCATAATAGAATATTTCATTTCAGACATTGGTGCCAAATTTATCGAAATTCGCTCACCCTCATACTGTTTCTATTTCTATAAATACAGGGTGTATCTAAACTACTCGGCAAAACTTTAAAAGGTGATAATACACATCAAGACAAATAATATTAAATGGGATACTAAGGGTCCCAAACGTCTTCCGAAGGAGATAGGCGCCATGAAAGTTTAGGGTCCAAAATTTGAAATGATTATAAAAAACTGAAAAATTGGTCGATTCGTTTGCGGTTTTCACGAAAACTATTCTTTATGTCATTATTGTCTTGAAAATAAATTATAAAGATAAATTTCAAAAAATGCCGATAGAGGGCGCTTTAGAGTTTGGAGTCACGAATATCTATTTTTTACCGTTATTTTTTTGCATCTCATTAACTTTTTTTAGAAGTTTAGACATAAACTTAAATTTTGAGCTCAAAATCTGTGGTTAAGTAGCGCAAACTAAACTGTGTTCAATGGGAGTGGATAGGTTCAAATTTCAAATGATTATAAAAAACAGAAAAATTGGTCAATTGATTTGCGGTTTTCACTAAAACTATTCTTTATGTCAGCATTGTCTTGAAAATAAATTATACACATAAATTTCAAAAAAATGTCGATAGAGGGCGCTTTAGACTATGGAGTAACGTACAACTATTTTTTACCGTTATTTTTTGCATCTCATTTTTTTTTTTTTTTTTTTTTTTTTTTTTTGTAGCTTAGACATAAACTTGAATTTTGTGCTGAAAATCTGGATCGTTGAGAGTGGTTAAGTAGCGCTAACTGAACTGTGTTCAATGGGGGTGGGAAGGTTCAAATTTTAAATGATTATACAAAACGGAAAAATTGGTCGATTCGTTTCCGGTTTTCTCTAAAACCATTCTTTATGTCAGTATTTCCTTGAAAATAAATTTTAAAGATAAATTTAAAAAAATTCCGTTAGAGGGCGCTTTAAAATTTAGAGTAACAAACAACAATTTTTAACTGTTATTTTTTGGATCTAATTAAAAGCTTGCAAAAGCTAACACTTAAATTTTGAGCTCAAATTCTGAGTCGTTGGGAGGGGTTAAGAAGCGCAAACTGAACTGTGTTCAGGAGTTGAAATGTTACCCTGCCCACCCTACACAGTTCAATTTTTCGTTGCTTAATTACTCACAACGATTCAGATTTTGAGCTCAAAATTTAAGTCTAAGCTTTTAAAACTTAAAAACATTTAGTTTAAAAATTAACAGTTAAAAATAGTTGTTGATTACTCTAAAGATTAAGGCGCCCTCTAACGGATTTTTTTGAAATTTATCTTTAAAATTTATTTTCAAGGAAATACTGACATAAAGAATGGTTTTAGATAAAACCGCAAACGAATCGACGAATTTTTCCGTTTTTTATAATCATTTGAAATTTGAACCTCCCCACACCCATTGAACACAGTTCAGTTTGCGCTACCTAACCACTCTCAACGATTCAGATTTTTAGCTCAAAATTTAAGTTTATGTCTAAGCTTCTAAAAAAATTTAATGAGATGCAAAAAATAACGGTAAAAATTAGTTGTACGTTACTCCAAAGTCTAAAGCGCCCTCTATCGGCATTTTTTGAAATTTATTTGTATAATTTATTTTCAAGACAATACTGACATAAAGAATAATTTTAGTGAAAACCGCAAATCAATTGACCAATTTTTCTGTTTTTTATAATCATTTGAAATTTGAACCTCCCCACACCCATTGAACACAGTTCAGTTTGCGCTACCTAACCACTCTCAACGATTCAGATTTTTAGCTCAAAATTTAAGTTTATGTCTAAACTTCTAAACAAATTTAATGAGATGCAAAAAAAAAAATGGTAAAAAATAGTTGTTCGTTACTCCAAAGTCTAAAATGCCCTCTATCGGCATTTTTTGAAATTTATCTTTATAATTTATTTTCAAGACAATAATGACATAAAGAATAGTTTTCGTGAAAACCGCAAACGAATCGACCAATTTTTCAGTATTTTATAATCATTTCTAATTTTGGACCCCAAACTTTGATGGCGCCTATCTCCTTCTGAAGACGTTTTGGACTCTTAGTTTCCCATTTAATATTATTTGTCTTGATCTGTACTATCACCCCTTAAAGTTTTGCCCAGTAGTTTAGATACACCCTGTATATTTCTCCCACTCGCATTAGCGCAAATGAACCGAAAAATAAACTCAAACAAACAACTCGGAGTCTGTCATATATGCGTCTTTGACATAGGATTCTTTTCTATTTCATTCCAAGTTCTCAAAAAGCCTAAGGATAAAAACCACCATGGCTACGACGCCAAGAATCATATAATAATCTTTATTAATAATCTTTATTGCCTATAATCTCCCTTCATTTCATTTACGGGTTGATATGCTTGCAATGTGCCCCAACCTACTCCGAAAGTTTCTTTAGCTGACTGCTTATGATAAGCAGTAATTAAATTAGATTTGCAATTTTCCTTCAATTTCGTTTCTACATCACCTTGAACCAGCTGGTTAAGTTCCGGAAATATATTCCGCCTCGATCCTTTTGTGTTTCTCCATATGCTTAATCCATCTAAATGTCTGGTTTGGTTAATTTAAATTCTTATCAGTTCTTTAAATACCTATAAAAACTTTTATATTGGTGATTTTATTAATTTTGCCAATACCTGTAATAAAATGGCGCCAGTTTCGTTTAATTTATTATTATTTTTAATTCCGATGCTGAAATGGGTGCTTAAAAAATTATTATTAACTATAATGCTAGGTTTGGAGTTAATTTAACCCATATTTATATTCGCAGATTAATGCTTTTTTTTTTTTTCTTCTATTGAAGTAGTTGCTTTTACCATCATCTGATTTTCATAAATTTTTATTTATTCCAAAATTTTGATTTGACTCCATATACTACAGGATTTGCAGCTCTCTTGAGAACCCATCTCATACGCGCAGCAACAAAAATCCTTCAACTTTATATTTGACCTGTTATTGTCAAACTTTAATTCTTTAAAAAATCATTTGTATCCGACATTTTTATAATAATATTTGTATTTAAATTGGCAATTAAATAAGGAAAATATTCTTAAAGGAATAGGTACTTTTGCAACGTTAAATCTTTTAATGCTTTTTACTTTCCTGATTGGATTTGTTATTTTAAATTATTAAGCACTCATTTTGCATCAAATTTTAAAGAAATATTTTAAAAAGTAAACATAATTTCATTTGAGTTTCTTTGCTGTTGTTGTTTGTTTGTTGAGTTAAATATATTTACTTTTTATAATATGCATGTGACGTCACACAACCCCAAAAGTTTAAACGTCAAAATTTTTAATGCTTTTTATTTTCTTCTTGGATTTGTTATCTTAAATTATTAAATACTTATTTTGCATCAAATTTTAAAGGAATATTTAAAAAAAGAAAACATATTTTTTTATTTTAGTTTCTTTGTTGTTGTTTGTTTGTTGAGTTAAATGCATTTAGTTTTTTATAGATAATGTGCATGTGACGTCACGCACCCAAAAAAATATGTACCTCTCAACTTGCTGTAGGTAGAAAGTAACAATTCTCATGGAGTTAGTAATTTATAATGTGTTATTTTCTACTATATTGTAACTACCGAAAAATTACTAATATTTTAACATAATTTCACGCATCTTACTTTGAATCTTTGACTACAACTAGTTGAGTTGTCGCGCAAAAAACAGTTTGTTGATAAACGTGATTTATTAATTTTTAGTCATAAATAAATGCAAATGAACAACCCCGTCCCTCCACCTTTTAAATCTCCATACCAGATTTCATGCTAATCAATTATAAAATGGAAATATTTTCAATGAAATAACACACTTATATTTCAGTCCTCCTAAATCGTGTTGAACTAACTAGCAGATCTTTTTTTTATGATAAATAACTTTCTCTTGCATTTTTCGTGTTGTATTTTAATCTTTTGCATCACTGCAATTGCAAATAATAGTAGTTATAATTCAAGAAGTATGTTAAATTATAAAATTTTCCGAGTACCCTTTTTGTTTACTATATTAAATTACTACTTTAATTATCATCAGTAATTTTATAGTTATGTATACATAACTTTTTCAAAACATTTCCTTAGATATTGTTCAAATAAATATAATGTAACAATTTCTATTGTCGTCCGATTTTTTTATTTTTTTTTTATGAGCTATTTAAACATTATACTAAAATTGTATAAAAGTTAATTTTTTCATTCTTCGAATTGTGACATAATTTGTATGCTTGAACTGTAATCGGAATTTGTGTCTGAAAACTGTTAGATTTCACAAATATCTACAAAGAATTTTCTCTTACAGAATTCTAGAAAAGTTATATTTCCAAAAGAACCTGACTGCATTCATCTAAAAAATAAAAATTAAAGCGTTATCCATGCTTTTTGATCTTCAGTCCTTTTTTAATATCCAAATAAAACACGAAAGACTACATATGGTAGTTAACTGTTTTTATCTTTTCTAGTTTTGATGTGTCGGTCACTACTAGCTTTGAATTTCGCAAGGATTTCTGCTGTGTAAATATTTTGCAAAGAAGTATCATCCCTTAGTTTTATTCATTACATTCTAGTTTAGTTTTCTTTTCTAGATGCGCCATATGACGAAAATATTTAAAATTTGAAAAGTTGTATTGTGTTTATATTACAATTGAGACGGGTACTGATCGAAGCTGAAGAGAGTTAGCACTTGATTTATATATATATATATTATCAGTCTTGGGTTCGAGCTCAAAGTGAAAATTTAATTTAGTCACTAACTGAAAAAAAGGAACAAAAAAGAACTTACTACTTAAGAGAAATAAGAATGTAATCTAATTTTATTAAAGCTTTTTACAACTCTTTCAAAATCAGTTTAAGAGAGAACTGAGTTGCTATTGATAACATATATTTAAAAAAAAGTAGAATTACAAAAAAAAAAAATCTATTAAAAAAATCGAGTCCGAGCCATTATATTTAGCCTAGTGTGCCCCTGTAAATGAACTATTAATCCCACATACTTCATATTCAATACAAAACATGCCTAGGACCCTAAATAAGGTTTACCAATTACGTGAAAATCCGATTATATTTATGGGAGTTCGTGAACATGCGGACAGACGAACATACAAACCGAATACATAACCGCTTTTCAATTTTATTTGAAAGTGTTAAAAAGCTCTGAATGAAAGGAGGTTCCACAATGTTTTATGCGAACACAAAAGCATTGAAAATTAATGTTTATTTTTGTTCTAAAATCATTTGGGGTGGAGGTCAAGTAGAGGAATTAGATAGTTAAAATCTTATGTTTTAACTTTTTAAAGTGATTTTTTAAAATTAGTTATAAAGGCATACATTTAGTTTAGCTTATTTAGGTCTTCACCATAGAAAATTGCTAAAATCATAAATCAAATACATTTGAAAACTAGTTTATTTCGATGACATCTATCATTTCAGTCATAAATAAATATGTAGTTTTTAAAGGTTTTCAGATAATATTTTTAATGCCCCTTAAAGTGTATTTTGTTTTGAAAAAAAAAAAATTCATCGTATTTTATTGCTTAAATCGGACAGTTTAAATGCAATTTTTAGTGATCGTAAAAATTTTCATTTTATTAGTCTTTGTTGGTGCTTCTATTCAGAGTCCTGAATTTACTGAAGAAATAGGAAAAGTTTTTGCTTCAGTTTCAGTTATGCAATTTAATCATGGAAAACTGCAACAGAATAATAATAATAAAATGCGCTTGAAACTTTAACGTAATATTTAAACAAAATTATTTAATTATATTTTACATTTATTAATGTAAAACTTTATTAATCAAATGATTTAAATTTTCAAAATAGGGAAGAACTAAATACGATTTAATGTGTTAATTTTATAAATATGTTTTAACATGATTCATGAATGTAAATGATTTATAAATATAAATGTGTAAATATAATTTGGTATACTTTAGAAATTTATGAATTTGTTGATTTACTATCTTCTTATAACATTCAAATGTTTAGAATCATTGCATAAAATTTTTCACCAACAAAAGTGGATAGTTTTTAAAAATGAAAATTTATAAATTATAAAATTTTGTATAGTTATCAATAATAAGATAAATTTGTAATAATTGGTAAAAATCTTTGCAAGTGTTAAAAGAAGTAAATTTAAAACTAATTCCCTGCCTCCTTCCTCCCTCTATACGGATGTTTAGTTTCCATGCCTCCGTCCAATATAAGCAAGGAGTATTTTCACGCAATTGAAAAAAAACATAATAGCTGTATCTGTGAGGTAACCAATAATTATATTTAAAAAACAAAAAGGCAAGTTTTAACACATGTGAAAAGTTAAACCTTAAATGTATAATGATGTAAATATGCTTCACTTTTTATTTAACTTTTAATGAATAAATTTAATTCTTAGCAACCACAATATATCGATATAGAAATATTAATTATGTAAATATTGCAACAAGATATGCTACTAAATGAATTTAAAAATATATCTTTAAATTTATAAATTGGATGTGTAATCATTAATATAAGAATTAAAAAATACGGTACTACTTTGTTATCCCGTCGACCAATTTCGCCAAATTATACAAATCGCCAAACTCATAGCCAAATTATACATATTGACCTAATTTTCATTGCAAATAATGAAAAATCAAATAATCAGAAGAATATTAATGAAAATACAAATAAAAAATAAAAATAAAAATCACTTAATGGCGTTTTAACCCTTTGCGGCGCGGTGGTTTCATAGATATACCACTTAATTTTAATTCCAAAATGCCACATTGGCACCGGAATTTTGTTTAAAAAAATGATACTACTCTGTTATCCCGTCGACCAATTTCGCCAAATTATACAAATCGCCAAACTAATAGCCAAATTATACATATTGACATAATTTTTATTTTAAATAACGAAAAAACAAATGATTAGGAGAATATTAATAAAAAAAATTAATAAAAAGTCGAAATAAAAATCATTTAATGACATTTTAAACACGTGAATCGTATTTAATGTCATTGAATGTGATATTCACGATCATCCATTATTGGCATTTAATCTTATAGTTTGGCGACAATTCTTTCGTCGACGGGATAACCTAGTAGTACCAAAAAAAATTAAGGTTTACTGACTGCATGACATATAGCCTTTTCTTGTTTACAGATAAAGTTACTTTCAAATTCCGGTGTCAGTCATTAATTTGAACATTTAAGCAATGAATTTGACCTGCACCACAAAGAGTTAAACACTTGTATGGTATTTAATGTCATTGAATGCGATATTCCATTATTGTCATTCATTGTTGTGTTATAGTTTGGCGAGGGTTTTTTGGTCGACGGAATAACCTAGTAAGTACCAAAAATACTATTTTAAAAGATTTAATTATTCGTACATTTACGGGTTAAA
Organism: Maratus speculifer; assembly: GCA_964019185.1. Taxonomy (NCBI): domain Eukaryota; kingdom Metazoa; phylum Arthropoda; class Arachnida; order Araneae; family Salticidae; genus Maratus; species Maratus speculifer. Next base: position 157,547,053 of record OZ025294.1, on the reverse strand, counting down.
ATTATAACTGTTTTTTCAATTTACCAAAAACGTTAATTGAATGACGAATACCCCTTTGAAATCAACCTTCATTTATTCTCTGCTAAAGGTAATGACCATTGGAAATTATAGATGCTGTTTTATCGCATCCTATGACTGTCGAAAATGACGGAAGCGTATGATACCTTTTCAGGGATGTTTTTTTTCCCTGGAAAGATGGAGTGATTATCTTGATCGAACATGAATACTTAAAACTGTGGACTATAGAGTTGGGAAGCCCCACATGACTAAAAAAAGCATGTATATTGATTTTTTACTTTACCTGTCATGTTTTATTACATAGAATGCTAGTATTTCAACTAGGCTGTACAATTAAATTCTTTTGACGGAATACTCTAAAAACTTGGTGAAAAAAAACAAAATGATATTGTTTCCTCACATTTAGCATTTCTCATCATGCAACACAGTTTAGAAAACAACAGATTTATATACATATATTTTAATTACACATACTTTAATTAAACAAATACATTATAATATTTGAAATGGCAAGAATATTTTCACTTAATTAATCCACTTAATTTCCGCTTGTAAAATATGTCCATTTAATTAAATATCACGGTGTAAGTCATATTGTTCTAAAAATGTTACTTAAATGTTTTTAGATATATATGAGCAAAATTGTACTAATTAATCAAAAAAAAATATGTGTATCAAGCACGAACCAAATTATTAGCTGCGCTATGATTTGTTTACACACATACACATACATACACATATTATTATTATTATTATTATTATGTATTGTTTTTGTAATTTCAGATACTTAGTATGCTACTAAGTGAAACACATTGAATTTCGATGGATATGTTTAAAAAGGAACTATTACGTTGCTATAATAAACCTGCAAAATTTATAACAATAAAAAAACTATCTAACATTGGTTTGTCTAACTGTTAAAATGTTATTTAAAATAAAGTTATTAAAACCGTTAGCTGTTCAATTTTTTGAAAATTTAAATTTTATTCGTATACGTATTTTGTAACTTATCATAAAGATAAATAATTATGATGAAGTTATTAATTAAAGTTCTTATGTTTGGTATTACGAATTGAAAAAAAATCTAAATGTTTTTTTAATCAAAATTATAGGATTTTATTTCCCTGAAATCTAAATCTGTCACCATTTCCATCATCTCTAAATTTACATACGGTCTTCCTATATCCGTATTTATCATTTAAAAAATATTTTAACAAGCACTAGGTTTCGAAACTTGAAATCAGATTTGTCAACTACAACTTTGCATGTGAACATTCGCATTCTTGAATTCAGGTGCTAATCTCAACATTATTAATGAAAAATCCCAGACATGTATGATTTTTAAATGCATTCATAATTAATTTCTATTTTCTTTAAAGAAAATGATCAATTATTTTAAATATGGCGTTATTGGACTGACTGGACTGAAGCATTTCCCCTAGAATTTGGCCCTCATTATCAGCGGAATGGAATTTTATAAAACTTGGTTCCATTTTCTGTTCAATCTTTTCAAAATTATTTTTGATTGTAATCAAAAAAGGGCATTAAAATAAACAAATTCCATTATTACTCTTTTCACTGCAAGTTAAGTTTTCGTTAAGCTTTCTGTATACAACAGTTTCAAGCATAAGAAATTAAATTTTCCTAATTTACTTTTTATAAACACTCATTTATAGATGAGACATTTTTTTGTGAAACTTACAACAGTGTCTAGTTGAAGAAAGGATATTAATTAAGCCAACTAATTACCAGAGGCAATTTTTATAATTAATTCGAGGTTTCTTTTATTAAAAAACTTGACTTAGCTCACATAATATTTTCCCTTTAGTTTTTGAATAAATTTTATGTAATCTGAAATCTACAAATACAAAATTTATTTAAAAATTTGCTAAATTTCTATTCATAATGGATCATTAATCACAGAGCCCCATATTTTTGCGAATTTCAAATTCAGCTAGTTGCTCGAAATCGAGATTATTATTAATAAGATTTATTTTTCCTTTTTTGGTGCGATCGTGATTATGTAAATGCGTAGCACCTATAGTCGTCATTCAATCCGTCCCTCTGACCGTACGTCCGTCAGTCTGTCCGCAGGATGTAGTCGTAAAAATAACAGAAGATATACGCTAAAAGCAGGGGGTATACGCTCAAGACAGAGGGTATATTCTAGAGTGTGTATACTATAGCTTTTTGAGAAGCAGAGAATATATGGTGTTCCTTTAAAAAATCCAGAAGGTATACGGCGTATACCCTCGTATACCCTCCACCACATCTCTGTCTGCCCACATATAAAAATGCAAAAACTATCCGATCGAATCTTTTGAAATTTAAAATATATAATTATTACATGATTTTGTCGAGGTATTTCAAATTTTATGAAAATCGGAATATATAGTTCAATTACAGGGACAATCAAATGTATTCCGTTACGTTATGGTCAATGGGGAAAAAAATTCAAGTGCATATTAATAATATATATACATGATACAATTCATATGCATCTATGAAATATAAAATATACATTCAGTACAATCTGTGTTGTAAAGAAATTTTTTATTAATATACAGGACCATACAAAAATATTCTATTACATAATGGTATAGGGGGGAACATTGTTTGGGGTGCGTTTTAATTTTATTAAATTATTTCACATTTTATGAAATTGATATACTTTTCTGAGGTTTACTAAGAATTAATTCCTGTATAATAAAAAGCATTTAGTATTTACAGGGAACACACAAAAAATTTCAGATACTGTATTGTATTCAAAGTACTGTGTATTTTAAAAAACTTCGTTATTGTACGAGAACACCTCATTTGCTATGTCTGGCTTGTAATTTCCGACTTGTTATAATTCGTATCATTGCCGCCGGTATAATAAAAAAAATGCTTCCGTATTGTTTTATCATCTGAATATTTTTTATAGTGTTTTATGTAATACGAAAGCTATGAAAGTGGTATCTATTAAATTACTGGTTTATAAAACTTTACCTGCAATCACATTTCATGTGAACTTAAAAAGTCGTTTATTTGCCCAATAGTAAGTTTTTTATTAATAAAATATTTTTTTCTTTTTTTGTAATTGGTGGCATTGAAGCGATATTAAAAAGCACCGATATATTAGTTTTGATTATACTTTCTGCAATATGAAATGGAATCAATAGACGCTCTTACCAACCCATCATAATAAAACCAGCCTTTAATGTTCTTGAAAAATAGAGAATGAGATTTTAATGATATGCTACCTTTTCATTGTGTCACTTACAGCGACATTTACGGTAGATATTAAAATCGACCGCCGGCGGCATATAATAATAGTTTTTTTTTTCTTATTACACAGAATTTTTTCCTTCTTTTTTTTTACTTTAATTGTTTGAGGGAAATTAGTTATTTTATGTCTTGAAAAGCTTGAAATTTCGTAGTTGGGTCAACAACTATCTTTTGCGTCTATTCCTGTTTCTCATTAAAAAAAGTATTAAATCTATTTTAAATCTACTTTACACATTTTAATTGCAGTTTTTATTTATCCGAAGAATAACTTAGCCCAATCATCTATGCTTTAGCAGTTTAAAATTTCGAAAGGATTGTCAATATTCCTAGTAACGCAAATTTTTCAAAAATATTGAGTGAGATCAAACACTTTTAAGTAAAATTATTTGGGTAATTATTACTGTTATTATTATTATTATTATTATTACTATTTTTTTGTGATGGGTGTGATAGCAAAATGTGATAGATTATTCATGGTAATCAAAATTAGTGTAATTATAAGAAATTTATATTTATTTAAATATAGGCGTGTGTGTATTTCCACGTTTTTCAGTACTTTAGTAAATTTTCCTGTCTATAAAAAGAAAGAACATAATAATAATAAAATTAATAATAATAATAATTTATTTGATGTTTTGAAATTTTTGGCGAATGAATTTTCAATTTTAATCTAATATACAGATTTTTGACGTTTTCACGTTTGAAGATAATAATCATTGCGAGGAATAAGTGCCAAAACTTTAAGAATTTTCATTATCTTTTCCACAATCTTAGTAAAAAAATAATGCTATAATTATTAAGATGGAGTTTAGTGCATTATAATAAAAACTTAAAAATATCAACATTAAAAGCACCGATAATTTTAAATTTTAAGCATACCAATTTCGGTTACATATAGCATACCATCCTCAGTGCTGTAGATGGTATGTCACTATGCGACCGAAACCCATATGCTTAAAATTTAAAATTATTAGTGATTTTAACATTGTTATCTTTGTATTTTTATTTACATACACTACCTAAAGCATATATTGCGCATTTGTTAAGTTTTCCTCCATCATTGCTAAGATTTTCCATTCACCAATTTGTTAATTTTCTTTTTTTCCTTCTATATATATATATATAATATATATATATATATATATATATATATATATCATTTGGAAAATGTTTGTTGCTTTCGGTCGAGATACACTTCGTGATGTCCGCATTTTATTTTTTTACCATATTAAATGTCGTTGATCTTTTAGCTTTTCTTCTCTTATTGCTACTCTCTAGCGTAAGCCACGCTCAAAGATCCTGACCCACTTCCTGAATAGCCGAGTTTCTAGCGGAAGCCAAATTAAAGGGGAAAAATTGAAACCGGACACATTTAAAGGAAAATTCATTAAATCAAAAACATCGAAAAGCTGGAAAAGTGGGCTCAAAGCACAGATGCTACCGAACGACCGCAACTGCGTCGAGCTCATTATTATTAAGTCATTAGCTGACCATTTGCATAGGATAAACTCAAGTCTGATTCCCGTAAATTAAACCATAAATAAAATCTCCGTCATCTGAATCTGAATCCAACATGTTAACCTTTTATGCACTGACGGCACTTTTAAGTACCAATGCAGAAAATTTAATATTAAATTTATTTTATTGAGTCTATTATGAAAGTTTAATGTTCTTACCACACAATAATCTCTTCTCGATTAAATTTAGATTGCGTACAGAAACAGTCGAAGCTAAATATTGTTTAAAAAGTGGTGATAGTCTTAATCGTTTTCATTTTTTCTCTTTAAGAGAAATCTTAAACTACAAAAGCCTTTCAATTTACAGGGAGGATCATAATACATTTAAATACATTGCTTTTTTAAGATTTGGAGTATTTCCATAAGAGTATTTTTGGTTAATTAAAATATTATTTTTGTAAATACTTTATAAAAAAAGTTATAACTATCGATATATTTAATCAGTTTAAATTAATAAACCTGTCTAAATTTCACATTATTAAAATTTGAAAATTCCAGTATATGTATAGATATTAAAGAACATAAATATTGAGGTGAAACAATTTGTTGACTAATAATTCGGTAGATAAAGGGTTAAATTGATCAGAACTTTATTTTCCAAATGGTTGTTATAATTTGTCGGATTACATTTTTCTAATCATTTGGAAAATGGTTGTTGTTTTTTGTCGAGAATAAACCTTGTGATGTCCATATTTTATTTTATTTTATTTTATTTTATTATTATTTATTTTGTTGTTGTTGTTCTCATTTCTGCTTATTGACTAGGCAAAATCAGTAATGTTACAAAATAAATAAATAAATAAATAAAATATGTTTTTCGCTCTGAAAAATAAAAAGTACTATGAAGCGCAAATTTCGTTCAAAGAGAAAAAGACTGTTCTACAATATTTCTCCTGTATTGATAATAAAGGTTTGTATTTTATCTGCGCAATGAAATCAGTTCTAAAAAACTTCACTACACTGCTATGGCTTTAACATCCTGCTCTGTAAAAAAAAAGAACCTTGGGGAAAATGTTTTTTTAAAGGGAGAAGGTAAAGGTAGTAGTGAATAGAGTTTCAAAAACCTTAAATTTTTTCAATGTTGATTTCATGACAGTCGCCGGCTATAATGCATTTGCGTGCCTACAACTAGGGCTTTGTTGAAATTTAAGATAATTATTGAACAAAAAGAATATTAAATAAACTTAAGGGGAAGGGGGATCATGTTGAGCATTAAAAAATCAGATTATATTAAGCAGTACATATGAAAAAAATCTGTAGTTTCAGAATCCATGAATAAAGTGTGTTACATTTTTTTCTGTATTCTTACACATTTCAATTTCAGTTATTTAAAAAATATATTCATATATATTGTATATATTTTTTTAATATGTTTATAGACCTGGGGTCCTAATATGGAGTGTCTATTTTTAATATTCAGTAACTTCGAAATAGTAAAAAAAAAATAAATAAATAAATAAATAACAAAAAGCTTTTTTTTTTTTTTTTTTTTTTTTTTACTATTTCGAAGTTACTGAATATTAAAAATAGACACTCCATATTAGGACCCCAGGTCTATAAACATATTAAAAAAATATATACAATATATATGAATATATTTTTTAAATAACTGAAATTGAAATGTGTAAGAATACAGAAAGTTTAGTTCTGTATTTTTCTGTTCGATTTTAGTTCCAATAACAGCGATAGATGGTGCTGCTAGTAATAGACATTCAATGTAGACTGAAACCAAAATCACCCAACATTCATGCGGAAAAATGAGATTAAATATATTTAGTAGTTCTTATTCGCCAATATTATCTTGTACTTAGGGCCTGATTCTGAACTCTGTCGGTGTAATATCAATGTCGTTGACATAAGAACAATGATAGAAAAAAGTATTGTTTCCATGAAAACGACTTCTTCAATATCGAAATATATACTGAGAACGTTCCGATATAGGATTTAAATCGAATGAATTTCTTTACTTAAGAAATCCAATACGCCACAATACATTATAGTATATATATATTTTTTTAAATGCTATAGCCCTAAAAAATAAATAAAGAAAATTTATAAAGAAACCATCAAGTTCAAAAAATAGATAAACTTTATTTGAGCGCAACAAGTTTTTTAAAAATAGTATTTTGAACATTTTATAGAACACAGCTCTAATTTCGAGTGCAATTAATTATTGGTTTTCTTCATCGTATTATCAGTAGATGAGAATATTTAACACTACAATAAATTTTCCAAGGTAATTTGTGCATCCATTATTTTTTTTAAAAAAGACAATCATTTAATAAAAAGGAAAAAAGGGTCACAAAACCAGTTTACCATTAAAGATTCACATATTGATAAATTTTATTACTAATTTCAATATCTTTATAAACCAACATTTTAAAACAGTTGTTCAGATTTCTTGTAGAATGTATTGAGATTGTTCCTTATCAATATTTAAGGGAAGGGTGGGGAAGAGGGCTAAAATGTATGGGATTAACCCTTTTGAGTCCGATTTTTTTTTTTTTTTTTTTTTTTTTTTTTTTTTTTTTTTTTACGTTTCAAAAAATTATTTTTGATTTAAACATGAAAAACTATTGCTCTGAAAAGCAAAAATTAAGTTTTATTAAACTATCATAATTATTTAAGGAATTACATTATATATTATTAATAGCACAATGGGTCTTTCGAGGAACAAGTTGTCTTTTACGTTTATTCTATTATTAGTACAATGCGCTGAAAAAGATAAATGTAGTACAATCTCAAATCGAAATTTGAGATATATGAAAAATGTAAAAGATATTTAAAAATATGAGATTAGCATTATATAATTCGCGATAGTTGACACTCAATTTACACTTCTAAATAGAAAAAAACGGGTAAAAATTGCGAAAATTAAAAATAAAAACAAAATTTTCACTTGTTGGTATATTCTGGTGACCTCTCTTATTTGGTATGAAAAAATTTGAAGCAATTTTTGTCACCATGGAATCATAAGTAGGCGTTGCATTTTTCGCAAAAAGATGTTTTTTTAAAGTTACATCTTCCTAATTTGCACCTTTATTGCACCTTGCTTCTATGGCCAGTATTAACATATCTTACATCCCCAATTGGTGAACTGATCTTTTCAATATATATATATATATATATATATATATATATATATAAGGAATGGCCATGGTGGGTGAATTACCTGGCCGGCCACATTTCATGGAGATTGTAGTTTGGTTTTTGAAAACCAACGCTTTCAACTGATTTTTTTTTTAAACAAATTATAGACTAATAATTTTGCATAAACAGTATTATATGACAAAAAGGATGAGAAATATTGTTATAAAACGAAACTAATCAACTTAAGTTACTACAAATTTCATTTCTAAAAATTAATAAATACAATGTGCATATTTTAGTAAAATTAATTCCTTTAAAGACCACTGTACTACTAATAGTACAACATATTCAAAGATAGATAAACCATAACTTTTCAATGGTTTTGATTACAAAAATTACATCAAATATTGACTGCAATATAGCTTATTTTACTAAAATAATTACAAATAATAATTCTAATTATTTTTAATATCAACAATGAAAGTAAATTTAAAAAAAAAATCCCAGCTTGACGTGCACTCAAGATCTTGCATTCCTGGACTTGAAGGGCTATCTTTTAGTGAAAAAATTAAATACACGCTTTAAATACACATATCTTTAAGAGGAGTTTTTAAAATAGAACATGAAGCTCTTTCAAAACAATTACTAAATACTGGAAAAATATATTAGTTGAAAGATGATGTACTATTAGTAGTACATTAGACCCGAAAGGGTTAAATGGAATTTAATTTCATTGGAAATTTGTTTGTACATTGATATAGATAAGTACGCATGAACTATATTATGATGTGTGTTATTGTCATTATTTACCTTTATAAGAAAGATGGAAATACCGAATATATGTACTACATTAATGAATTTAAAATTTTAATACAAAAAATAAAATAAGTATATACTAACATGAAACAGAATTTGCATTAAAATTCCCATATTAGTAGATTTTATGTTTAATTTGCAGATCTACGCAAACTAGCTTTCCAGAATGAACACAAATTTCTTGTAGGTTAGAGCAAGTTTTTTTCCGTTATTGATATTTAAAATCTTGAACGAAAAAAAATATATGTATATAACATTTGGGATACTTAATGGGGTAAAATTTATGGGATTTAATGTAATTTTATGGGACATTTATTTGAACAACTGCGAAAAAAATGCAAAAGCGAAAAAAGATTATTATTATAAACTGTGGCGAATTGTAAAAACCATTCATTGTAGTCCATTGTCTCATTAAAACTCGGTCACAATGAATAAGCAACAATAGCAACAAAATTATAAAAGACGATATTGCTAAGAAGAAAACTTGTCTAAAAAGGAGATTTTCGTAAATTTAAATTTTCATATTTAAAATCTTTAACATAATTGCAGCATTTTTAATGACATACACAAAATTTGACAACAATTTTACAGTTAACTTTTTAGTCCACAATTTTTTTATAACATAAATCAGATTAAATTTAAGTTTCACATAAAGGCATTAAAATAAATTAGTAAAAATATCAAACTTTCGTTTTTAAGACTTTCCAACATTCTTAAACAGTGCGGATGACTTCGCATATTCTGATTGTCCATCTATCTTCATGATTTACTTCGTGTAAATATACTTGGATTTTCACGAAATTCATATATGTGACTTACCATAACATGTTCCCAATTGAAGATGTAGTATATAGCTATTATAGTTTGTTTAAATGGATACACAAAACAATTCTACTACATTATGTCTTATGTGGGAAAGGTTTCCTTTGTATTTTAATGGTATTACGCAATTTTAAATATAATGAAACTTATATGCAACACTGATGTGGAATACGACATAATTTCCATAGTATATAGAACAAATAGCATTTGTAGTTCCTTAGCAGGGACGCACAAAGTAATTTAGTTACTTTATAATCTATAGGAAGAAATTGTTTGCAGTGATTGATTTTACACTACTTCAGACTTAATTTATAAGCATCACTGAGATGCTCTAAAATATGCTTTCTATAGATTATAGAGTGCATATATCATTTATTCAGAAAGATATATTAACCATCTCTACGTTCTCGCCACACTCATGCATACTTATTTATACACATGCGTGCTCATTTATTTATGTAGAGTGTTTACATATGCAAAATCACATATATAAGTATTTTTGAATTTCGATTATTTATGAAATTTTTCATATACAAAGAGTCATGAAATTTCTTTGCAACTCCCAACTCAAAACGAAGAACAATAACCAAAAATTATAGAAAATATATCCTTATCCATGCTCCTCACCTGAGAATATTTTATAACCTCATATTATAACATACATTTTATATATTTTATAGAATATTTATACTTGAGTTACAAAATATTCTCTGGTGAAGAGCTTGAAAGTACTAAGATATTTTAAATAAAATTAACTACTAAGGTGATTATTTTTAATCGTCTTTTAGGTAAAAACAATGAACGTTTTAAAGCCCATATTATAGATCTTATGTTTGAATCAAAATTGAGAAAATTGCGTTCCGTCATATGTTTTTACCTTTAAAAGAAAAAAAATAGTTTTAAATAATTTGAATTTTTGAGTATACACAAAAAAGCATCTATTATGGGTCATTCCATGATAATTTACGTTACATTTAAAACAATTTACTGCAGTAATTTTAGTAATATAGCACTAAAAAATATTCAAATGTAAAATTAACAGGATTTGTCAATGAAACCTATCTAAGAGTCAATTTGGATCAAAATTACCTAAAAATGATAATGGAAATTACACTTTATACGATAACTTACATACCTTTTTCAGTAATATCACTTACTATAGTAAATAAAACTACCAAAATTTAAGAAATAGCATTAAAACTAGGTAATTTTCATCTAAATTGGGTTTTGAATAAGTTTAATTAGCAAACCATGTCAAATTTGCATTTTCAATTTTTTTTTTTTTTTTTTTTTTTTTTTTTTTTTTTTGTATGCGTTATGTAACTAAAACTACGGAAAATAGATCTAAATGTAATGTAAGTTGCCATGAAATGACCCTTATGTTCAAGTTAAGTTAATGACTAAATATATTTTTTTTTTTCTGAATTTCATCTAAAAAAGTCAATGATGTGTCGCCTTACCTTCTAAAATTTTCAATTCAAAAGTTAAAAAATATTCTATTGGTCGCATAAACGCGTTTACTTTAGGATGTCACATAAATCTTGCGCAACCATGTTGCATTAATTTCGTAAAAATCCGCTGGATTATTAAAAAAAAAAATGCATTGCAGGACAAAGCAGATAAACTCAAGTTAAGTAGATATCATGTTGAATATGAATAAATAAATTTTGTTGAATTTAATCTACTAATCTACAAATCCAAATATTGTTATATTATCTGAAATCTGCTGTTCAGAAAGTTCAAAGACCATTCCACTGGTCTTTAAAAAAAAAAAAAAAAAAAAAAAAAAAAAAAAAAAAAAAACCACTTATACTATAATGATATCACGCAAATCCTGCGTGACCGAGTTACGTTTACTTCCCGGCACGACCAACGAAATGGCCAACTCCGTCTCGAAGAGACACATATATATATCGAGATATATATTATATATAATATATATCGAGATATATATTATATATATATTATATATATCGAGATGGTGTTGAAATGGCCCGCGATTTCTGAGAGATGGTGCACTCACACTAACCTCATCGTCCGATGCTCTGTTCCAAAAGTGAATCCGAAGAGAAAAATAATTCGACAGCGCTTTTTTGGATGTTGTTTATCCGGGGGATAAAAAGGGATAAAATATTCTGTGACGAAAAGCCTGAATAAGTCTTGAAAGTACTAAGATTTTTAAATAAAATTATCTATTAACATCGTTGAATATTTTTAATCGCCTTTTAAGTAAAACAGTAAACATTACATGTTTTATGTTTAAAATAAAGTGAAAATTGCGTTATATCATATGTTTTTATTTTTATTTATTTATTTATTTTAGAAAGTAAATAATTTGAATTTGTGAGTAAATACAAAACAAAGCATGTATGTTCAAGTTAAGATAGTAAATAAATACTTTTTTTCTGAATTCCATCTAAAAATGTCTATATTGTATAGCTTATCGTCTAAAATTTGCAATTCAAAAGTAAAAAAAATAATAAATAAATAAAATAACATTCTATTAATTTTATAAACCCGCCTTTACTTTAGCTATGTGACATAAATCTAGCGTAACCTTTTTGCATTAATTTCGTAAAAGTCCGCTGGATTATTTTGAAAAAATATTACAGTGCAAAGCAAACATGCTCAAGTTAAGTAGATCTTATGTTGAATATGAATAAATAAATTTAATCTACAAATCCAAACATTGTTATATCATCTGAAATTTGCTGTTCAAAAAGTTCAAAGACCATTTCGCTGGTCTCAAAAAAAAAAAAAAAAAAAAAAAACATCGAAAAAGAAACCACTTATAATACTTTAGTGATATCACGTAAATCCTGCGTGGCGTGACCGAGTTACGTTTATTTCCCGGCACGACCAACGAAAATGCCCCGCGATTTCTGAGAGATAGTGCACTCACACTAACCTCATCGTCCGATGCTCTGTTTCAAAAAGTGAATCCGAAACCAGATCTAGTTCTAGAGAGAAAAATAATTCGCCACTGCTTTTTTTGGATGTTGTTTATTCGGAAAAAAAGGATTGCGGCTTTCACGTTCAGCTTCAGTACGCATCGCGTCTTCGGGATGTCAGAGTGTGTTGGTTGCCCTTGCGCTGCTGTCATACACAAGTTTCGTCGTCTCTTCTTGTTAGTTTGTCAAGTTCCGGAGATGGTAGCATAATTAGAGAGAAGCTGAGAGTAAAAGATGCGTGTTGATTGGTTTTCGTTTTGTTTTCGTCGAAAAAAGCAAATTAACAAGCATTATTGGCTATGGTTATAGTAAAAAATAATTGTTTGTATCCTTTTTTTTGTTTACTGCTGAAATTTTGGATATACTTGGCAGAAGACTGGTGTAATTTTTAACGCGATAATAATAAGATTTTTACTTTGTGTGGCTGAATTTCGCTTGACTGAGAAATGAATTTACATCGTATGTCATTAACATTATTTCAATTTACTTCGGCAAATAAAATGGCCTTCGATGTAAGATTTCGTCGATTTAATGATGTTTGTGTTAAAATTATGAAACAGGTGGATAAAGACAGAAATTAATGGATAAAACTTTCTGAGGTTACTTTGGATAATTACATTGGTAAGTATTTAATGTTTCTTTTTTGTGAAGTACATCTGAGTTAAAATGAATTAGTTTTTAATTATTTTCTTTAAAAAAATTGGTTGCTTTGCTAACACGTAAAAATATTCATTGACATTATAATGTTGAAGGATTGTTTATTATTGAAGGAAGGACTTTTAATGTTTGTTACACAAGATGAAATTTATAAAAATATATAAATACTAGCGGACCCGACAGACGTTGTCCTGTCACCGACAGAAGTTGTACTTCCTGACACAGACACCAGAAAATTAAATAAATGTGCTTAAATAAAGTAATACGCACGATAAACACTCTGCTTTTAATTTAATTTCTTATTACAATTACGTAAGGAAATTATTTTTCACTCTTCAGTATTTTTTGAAGTCAGTTCAATTTTTGATAGAAAATTTTATTTTTCTCTTATTGCTAAAAATTAACGATTTTCTTTAGTCAGTTAATCAAAATTATAATACAGGCTATATTACTGTAAAGCATACACGTTTGACAGGAGCGGAGTTAGAACACGCGATCTCTTTCTTCGAGAAGCAGAGCTTATATCTGGCGCCTTAGACCGCTCGGGCATTCCGTCCGCACTCTATTCATCGAACTTATTCAACACTTTTAATTAGCGAAAAATCACTAACTATTGGTTTTTGCCAAGTTACTAAAAAGTATTGCATCAATTTCGATGAAATGTGAATCTAAACCATTGTCGAATCTACTGGAACGCCCACACAAAATTTCATCAAAATCGGTCCAGTCGTTTAGGAAGAGGTCAGTTACATACACACGCACAGAAGATTTTTATGTATAAAGATTAGCATTGAAAATTTCAGGTTTTTGCGCCGAAGACATCGCCAAATTTGGAAAATGTGAATTATCTCACGAACTACTGGATTTAAACGAACTTGCTTAGTATCATTCGATTCAGAATGAAAAAATGCACTTAAATATGTTATAAGATAAAAAATAACTGCAAAAGCCGATTTTTAAGGAATTTTTTTAAAGTTCGTTCTTTTTTTTTACTCATCGTAGGGGTGGAATTTTCGAAAATCCATTTTTAGCGGCACTCGATGTTATAAGAAGTATTTTTATACCAATTTTCAAGATTTTTGGTATGGTAGATTTTTTTGTGCTATGATTAATACGAAATCCTGACTTTCTTTAATATATATAGCACTTTTAATTAGCGAACAATCACAAACTATTAGCTTTTGCCTAATTACTAAAAAAGTACTGAATCAATTTCGACGAAATGTGAATCTAAACCATTCTCGAATCTACTGGAACGCACACACAAAATTTCATCAAAATCGGTCCAGTCGTTTAGGAGGAGTTCAATTACATACACACGCACAGAAGATTTTTATATATAAAGATGAACACATATTAAACAAGACAATAGATGAAAAGTAATTATCTTGAAAGCGAATTACCTTTTTTTTACTTTTTAATATTATTTAAAATTTATTTAGATGTAGATTACTTACGGGATAAATATGTTTATGCGGAGATTTATGACTAATAGTATAATAAAACGCTTTTAAAAATTCGTAAAAAAGCACATTTTGTTTTAAAATTGCTTAAATTCTCTTGAATATTATTAATAATATCTGTATGTACGTATATATAAATAAAATATTTAGTTTAAAAATTGTTATTAAAAAAGTATTTAGAGATTAATGTATTCCTGTTTTGTAATGCCCGACAGTGTGAAAAATGATTAATATTGCAGCAATAAAAGATAATCGCTTTCACTTTCTTTTAACTACACTCTATAACGTTTCTCCATACCATATAAAATTTTCGTACCTAATCGAACATTATTAAGATTATTAACGAAAGATTCGGAAAAAAATAAACAGATAGATCAATAAAAAATCACAAATAATCTTTTCTCGCAAAAAAAAGATCTATAAAAAATCTTCATATCTATTACAAAAAAAAAAAAAAAAAACGAAAAAATAAGCATAATGTTAATATGAGAGCAAGTTTCTGTGTAAAATGATATAATTTTTTAAGTCATTACATGAAGTACTTATTCAAACGTCGAAGAATTCAAAATGTTACAAAAAGAAAAATATATATATAAAGAACACATATCATTTAGCTCTAATAATGCAAACAACGTGGACTTTTTCGGTGGAACCGACCAAACATTTAAAATCACAAGTCGAAAATAGTAAAAATATTTAACGTTTTACCTTTTCATAATATATTAAAACAAATTCTTGCTTCAAATCGTCAAATCCAGAAGAAAAAAAAAAATGTGTTAATAAAAATTTGTCTAATCCGTTCCAAAAGCTTTTGTGAAAGAAGAATTATAATTGAATGTTTCCTAGAGGCAGTTGTGCAAGAAACATGGAAATGATTTAAGATCGTAACTTTGTTCTCAACAGTATCACGCAGAAATTCCGTTTAATGAAATGCCGATGTAACGCCTGTTAAATGAACAAATCATAGAACATAAATTTTTCAGAAAAAAAATTAACAACTTATTTTCAAAGCTTTAAACAACTAATCCGTGAAAAAAAATCTTCATAATTACTATTACTAATACTAATTATAATAATAATAATAATAAAATCTGATCGTCAGAAAATCCGGAACAAGAAAATGATTCCATCGGATCTTTATGATTGCTAAAAATTATTGTTTTGGTAATGGTGATGTTTTTAAGAAGTACCGTAAAATGGGGTGAATCGGAACACTTTAACTTTAACGTTAAAAAGAAGGAAAACTGAATTTTTAATTCTTTTATTTATTTATTTGTTTATTTATTTACTAGAAACTTCAGTCTTGTTTTGTTCTTTGCTTTTTAAGAAAAAACGTAACATTTGTTACTGTTTATATACATATTTTTTAATTTTTTAATGGTGTTCCGATTCACCCCACAGATAGGGGTGAATCGGAACAAATGTTATAATCTTTATTTTGATTCAAACTTTAATAGGGTTAATAAAAATAGTTCATAATGATAAAAGAGGAATAGAAACACACAGTTATTATCAAACCAATCCTTTATTTTATATACAAGTAAAGATATGCCTTTTTAAAAATTAGAAAACATTTTTGAACAAGAAAAGTTAAAATTTATTCTAAGAAATTGTATTCGAATTGCAGAAGTTTGAATTTAATGCAAATTCAGCCCCATTCTGTGTTATTCTTTACTAGTAATCATTGGGTAAGTGAATCTATTTAATAGACCCAATCGCTGCATGTATACGATTTACTAGTACGCCAGCATTCCCAGCCCTTTGTACTGTTTGCATCCCTCTCTTTTTTAATTGGTTTTTCATTTTGAGATGTTTTTGTAATGTTGTAGATGTCAGAGAATAATTCTGTGCAATTTTTCTTAGTAATTTGCCATTTTTAAATTATTTTATAGTGTGTTCCATGTCAGATGGATTGTGCGTTGACCTTTTTTGTTTAACTAAGTCATTTCTTGGCACATTTAAACTCTTCAAGTAATTAGAACAAACAAAATATTGTTGCAATGCATAATCATACATATGTTTTCAGATATTACATGAAACTATTACTGTATATAAAAATAAACCATGAAAGAAAACGTGTACTGATTCACCCCATAAATCTTAAACTTCTGGTGTTACAAATCATTTTCATTTTTTCATTATGTAGTTCAGAAATAGGTAGAATTTAATACAGCATATCCCTTACAGGTCTAGCATTAATTAAAAATCCCTAATCTTAGGTTTAGAATACGAAAAATACTGCAGTTACATACAAAGTTTTGAAGACGTTGAAAAAAAATTAGGTTTTTGAGGATTCACTTGCAGTTTTTTTAAATATCCCCAGTAGTGGTGCCAACATGGCAAAGCTGAATTTCCCAGCTCTTAATGTTATTACCTTCTTATAAAAAATTGGCAACTGAAAGTATCATCACATATATTTATAATGAATTTATTTGTATGACCGGGAAGTTTTGTTCCTATTCACCCTATTTTACGGTAGTTTTTTTAACTATTTGGAAAATAGTTGTTGTCTTCGTTAGAGAACTGAGATATCTGAAGTATATCTGAATCCTTTTTATTGGTTGAATTCCGCAACTAATTTTATTTTATTCGTTTTCTGATTGGTTCATGTTTAATCTTCAAAAATGGAATATTTCTGTTGCCACAATGATAAAAGAAAGTAATAAAAACTTTAAATAATATTTGAAAACAAATTGTGATAAAGATTTCAATCAAACTTCATTTAAAAATGCATTTTTTTCTGTATGTAGCGGTATAAAAATTTTAAATGTGCGATGTTTAGAAGTTTAAAAATTTGCAGTTCCGAAAATTATAAAACTGAAATTTCATTTAAAATTTGTTTCCGACGAGTCTTTTTTTTTTTTTTTTTTTTTTTTTTTTTTTTTTTCCTCATTTTGATGGATATTACCATTACTTTAAATTTGTCAGAACAGTTTAAGAACAGTCTGTACATAATATTTAATCTCCTGAAGTGATATTAGAAATTGAGGTTTTATATTTAGAAATTTGAAAAAAAAAAATCCATTATCTGAACATTTAAAATAATTTTCAAATTGTTGACATAAAAGTTTTAGTTCGTTCATGCAAATCAAATATCAATTCTTACTTAATATATTGCACTAAATAACAATCTTAAAGAATTGTATTTGTACATAACATTCCTCACAAGTTTATAGATTCAAATAATTAACTGTGATTTCGGAATAATAAAGTAAAATATCAATTTTTAGTACAGGTATCATTTAATTAATTAGTAATTATGATTTCTGTAGTTTTGCTGATAGATTTCTCGAAGTCAAAAATCAATCAGATATTAAATTCGTTGGATTTCGTGTAAAAATTAGTTTTACGAATAATAAATTATTTCATTTTATTAATTTTACAAAGCACTACTACTCTGAAACAAAAAGTAGTACAGGGCTTTGATATTTAGAATCTTAATTTCCGAAGCTCGATAAGTTACATTTTCGTGTTTCCCTAAAAGGAATAGTTATGTAAAACCCTTTCAAATTACGCCCATACAGCATTCTTTTTTTTATTTTTTCGATACAACTTTGGCACCATTTCGTAGGAGCTCTATTAGTTGCTATCCTTGGGAGCCTAATAGTCCTGTAGAAATCAGAATGATGCAAATGATATTTTGGTCAAATTGGATGTTGATTGTTCCTCACACAATAGAAAACTTCTTTCACCTGAATTAAGTTTTGGCGCTATTTTTCACGGTGATTCACTCGTGGTCTTTTCTACAACACATTTATGTTTCGGGGTCTTTAAAGAGTCACGATTTGGTGGCTTACAAGGACAGAACTTTTTGAGAGCGAAAGCTCTATTCTTTTTCTCTTTTTATACAATCTCGCACGCGCTTTTTTCACCCCTTGTGAATGAAAAATCTAATCGTATTTGCGTATACAGGTATTGGAAAACGAATGTCCTCTTTTTTTTATTCCAGTTACATTCATTGTTGCGAAATGGAAGCATTTTACTACCTACTGTATGATAAAAGATTTTTATTATTATTAACATTGTTTCTTTTGTTATTTCGCTGTACTTTATGGGTCTTTTTTCTGTCAACTGTTAGCTTTTTGCAGTGACAAATTAAATTTCACAAGAGTATATTTTGAATAATAAGGTTGTCATGATGGCAAGTGTATATTTAAATTTTTCCCGATTCAAAATAGCACTTTCTTTAGTACAATACTAGTTAAAAAATGAATTTTTCAATTAAATAAATAAAAAATATTCTGTATGAGTTTTAGTTTTTTTTTTTTTTTTTTTTTAGAGACAACATATTAATTACATGTCATATTTTATCTATAATTTAGGAATAAAAATCTTTTACCGTCTTAAAAAATATGATAAATTTAGTCTCTTCACCAGCTATGTGATTAATTTTTCATTCATCTGCATCATTTGCATTTCACCTGTAGATCATTTGCAATTAATTTTTTTTTTTTTTTTTTTTTTTTTTTTTTTTTTTTTTACACACTCCGTTTCTCATTCAATTTAAAATTCGACTATTTATCATTTTATGTTAACTATTTTATAAATATCATTCTTCCTCTTCATAAAAAGCAATAAAATATAATAACTTTTTACTTATGAAACACCTGTGCTCTATATTTGTAGATTTTCTTACACACGGGGCAAATAACAGTGATAATCTTATTTAAGGATGTAGTGGAGGGTATACGGGGGTATACGCCTTATACCCTCTGGATTAAAAAAAAGCACCGTATGCCTTCTGCTTCTCAAGAAAGCTATAACATACACACTCTAGGGTATACCTTCTGCCCAGAGCGTATATCCTCTGCTTAGAACGCATATACTCTGTTCGTTTTATGACTATGCCCCTGATCCTATTGCGTTATAAGTATTTTGAAAGAGCATTCAATATTAATCTTTTAATCTGGGTATGTATAAACCGGTAATCATATTAAATTTGAAAGCTAATATTAAAAAAATAATAATCAGCATCATACTAAAAATATGTATTAAAATAAATACAGATTGCTAAATGGTGCACTTAAAAGCAATATATTTAAAATACGCTTAAAAATTATCTATGTCGCTTCTGTGAAAGTCGTAAGGATAAAATGGAAAGATGTTGAATTCAATTTAAAGTTTCAAAATATTATTTGGACGACGTACATTTTCATGCGATTATTTGCGGCAAAGATAGGGGGTGTTCTGTTCTTTTTATTTATTTATTTATTTTTAAAAACACTACAGTATCACATTTTTAGCTATTAACTTTGAGATGCTTGCGAATATTTTCTTCCGAGATGGATTATCTTTTATATATTTGAATGAAAATGTTTTTCTGCCCATAATTCTGTTCGATTATTCAGCAAATATTTATTAAATTATCAGTGATACGTTAATTAATTATAAAGTAGTTCATGCGAGTGTAAGAAGGTGTTATGCAATCAAAATTAAATTTCATGAAAACTGATATTAAATACTCTTTGTCGTAATTATTTTCATTTATTTTTTCATTGATAATAATTATTAAAATGTATCTAACTGACACTTAAAAAGTACAAACTAAAAAAAAAAAAAAAAAAAAAAAAAAAAAAAAAAAAAAAACAGGAATAATATCAAACATTTTAATCAGCGAACATTTTATATGACAAAATACATGCTACTTAATTTCGTTTTTTGTATAAGGATGTGCATAGCATATTTTCAAACATGTAGAATCTCGTAAAGAAGTTCGATACACATTTTTTACTAAATCAATTGCCTTTCTATCCATATTCTGACGCATTGTATTTTTTAACCAATTCAACTTTATAATATTTTTTCTGTTCAATATAAAATGAAAATCTATCTTTCCATTGACAAATTCCAGTTTAAGATAAAATATAATTTTATAATTAATCAGGGGTTATAGTTAAGTCTCCATTATCAATTTCACAAGTGGTGTATTTTTAAATAAGTAATAAAAAACTTTAATTGATTTTTACTTTTAATTTTTAAAACTTTGTAGTTATGATGGATGTTCAAATATGTATTTCATTCTTAAAATTTAGAAATATGGAGTATTTGTCCGAACAAATAAATTTATAATACAAAAAAAAAAGAACAAATGGCTAAGTGTGATACTTTAAAAATTATTCTTGCACCAAAAATAAAGCCTTTACATTTGCCACAAAAAGGGAATTTCTTTTCAATCAAATCCATCTAAAAAAAGGGTGTAATAATAATAATAATAATCAAAATTTAATAGTTTCGTCTGAAAGGTAACAATTCACAACGTACTGCGTGAGAGACATTTGCATTACCACGGCACCATCGATGCTCGCCGAATTTTGATGAGTTTAATAATTGATGAACTTTATAAAATCGAAAAAAAAAAATCAATTCACTTATACTAGTTAAAATAATAAAAGGATTTTTCGAAATTTTATGATTTGGGGAAGGTTAGGGGGATAGCATTCTATGTAAAGAAAAATTCAAATCTGCAAATTAAATAGTTTCCAAGTACGAGCCTCAGACAGACACACAGACAGAGAAGCGAGATTATAAAAGTTTCGTAAGAACGAAATCTTAAAAGGAAACAAACAAACAAAAAGGAAAGAAAGAGAAAGAAAATATATACCAAAGTTGTTCTTTCTGTTTAATCCTGTTATAGTGCGATATTTTGCAAATGTCTTCTAAACTTCTTTCTTAGCCTATTGTCTTATTAAAAGTACGTAAAGTAGTTGTATTAGTTAGATTTCAGTAAATGACATGTTGATTAAATGTCAGTAAATTTTAATTTCTGTATCATAAAAATACCCATAGATAAAAATAATAATACCATACAAAATCGGACTCGAAATAACTTCGAATGATTTTAATGAAAATTCAAACTTTCGTGTTTTGAAGTAGCATCGTTATTTAAAAAGTTATGAAATAAATGGCTCGTAAATAACACAGGTAACCATAAAACACAGATAAACCAAAAAAATAAAAACTGAGTATTTGATAAAATTAATTGATTAATGCGAAATTTTCTGACAATTTGTATTTTAACTGTAGGCTTCGATAGATACCGAATAAAGAATTTAAAATATTCATGAAATATTGTTAAACAAGAAATACAGCTTAAAAAATTAAGTAACATGCTTTTATCCAAAGGTTCAAAATATTTTCAAGCATAAATAAAAGAGAGGGGGGGGGGGGTTACCCCTAGAATTCGTCTTTAGCGCGGTAGAAATACTTGAATAGGCATTATTATCAATGTTGACCTTATATGCAAAATTTGAACAAACCCGGTTTAAATTATATATGGTTCAATACATGATTTCAATTATAAATATAAAAGAAATTTCGCATCATGCTCCTAATGAGGTAAAAAGCAGTTAGTTTCCATCGATTATGAACTTCCGTGAGAAATTTGAGCAAAATCGGTTTGTGACGTGTGTGGGTTAGTAATTAAAAACATAAAAGAATGTTTTTGTCCCTGGAACTTGTATTCAGGCATATAGTGGAGGGTACACGAGGGTATAAGTCGTATACCCTCTGTTTTTTTTTTTTTAAGGAACACCGTATACCCTCTATTTCTCATGAAAGTTATAGTTTACGCACTCAAGGGTATACCCTCAGACTAGAGCGTATATCCTCTGTTATTTTTGCGACTACACCCCTGGGTACATTCCTGAGTATATATGTACTGTCCATAAATGTCGTCATCCGCAATGATCTAGTATGCAAAATCATTTCGTTAAATGTGTGATGTAAATTAAAAAGTAAAAAGATAATCTCGCACAGTAATATGCTCCAGATAACGTTCATTCATGGAGGGGGGGAGGAATGTTGGCATTTCTGCTGTTTTAACCTTTCATCGTAACATTGGTTTAGAAGAAAAAAAAATAAATCGATTCAACATTTCACTAATGAAATGGCATTTGTAAAAGTATCAAAAAACTAGTAAAACTTAGTACCAAACTAATATTTGGATTGCAGCTAAATTTCAGCTAGATTTCACCAGTTTCTTAGTGAATATCGAATTTTATTTTCAACAGTATTCTCAATTTTGTCTCTGCAGCCCTGTATGTCAATATAATTTATATGCAACATGTAATAGGCAAAAATTTAATTCAAAACTCTTCCATCAATTATTGCTTATGAGACCGCGACGTAAAATAACTATTTCGCATGTCCCTGTAAATGAACGATAAGTGCTATGCACACGAAATTCTATAATAAACATGTTTTAGTGCACCTCAGTGATACATATCAATTTTAATATGTTTGAAATAGAATGTAACCTCATAAAAATACATTACAAACTATTTTAAGTTATAGTGGCCAAAACTTTACGAAATTTCCTGATGTTGAAACAATTAAAGTATCCTGAATTTATTGATGAATACGAACCCTGTTCTATGGAAAAAATTTACCAGGTGACTGACAGAAGCTACCGTCTTATGTTCTAACAGTTTAGTTGCTTGTGACTACAATACATGAGTTTGATACATGAGCCCATTATAGATTTCACGTTGACCATAATTGGTAAGCTTACATTAATATGTCGGTTATTTAACTATTGAATTAATTATTTTTTAAAAGATCTTTTGTGACCTATCAAAATAGTTTTGGAGTAAAATTTTATTGTTTATTCTTTTGTTAAAAACTTTTGTACATTCCCCCCCCCCCCCCGTCATTGCTACACGACATGTAGTACCGCGGTCATTTAAATAGATTAACTTGATCGATAGCCCCCTCCTTCATAAAAATTTAATTACGAACGTCGTTCTCACGACATATGCCATTGGTCCACGTGCACACAAGTTCAGAAATGATATTTACTGGCATTAACTTTGCTTTTCCCGACTCTCACGCATTGTCGGTTACCACGTTTTTCCAACAATCCTCTCGTAGGTGATCTTTATTTTGGTTCATTGTTCCCCAAGAGAGGTGCAGGGTGAAAAACTGTTCGCATGACTAACCATATTCACTTTTTTCTTCTTTTCACTTTTTTTCTGCCATTCAAATGCTTTCTATTTTTCTCACCATGATTCCCAAGTTTACATAAGAGTGAATAATATACACCTATCGAAATCGAAAAGTTTACTTTTATATAGACCTATATCCTATATCATGTGTAGTAGGCCAAGGGGGTGGAGGTAGACTTTTCTTTCTTTTAGTAGTTCAAAAATTATTTGGAAGAAGGGGGGCGAGTGAAGACATTTTGTACACATATATTGGAAGATTCTGAAATGGATTTTTGTTTGTAAAGTATACGTATAGGTTGCAATTCAAAATGTTAATTTGAAAACTGTCGATTTCGCATATAAAAATCATACAGTTGCGTGAAAAAGTATATAAATTATAATGATTATACTTAATACTAACATAACATAAAACGCAATATCTAAAAAAATATAATTACAAAAGAATACAAATGAAATATTAAAATTTAATTTAGGATTTGATGTGCGTAATTTTACATTTTACGCAATCTCTAACCATCTTCACCGAGTAGCAAACTTTCATACCCAAAGCTAAAATTCATCTTAGAATTGAAACATAAGGAGAAATTGGTTATTAGTAATATATATATATATATATATATATATATATATATATATATATATATATGTTTGCTATCAGTATGTAGAGTATTGCTACCGTAGGCGCCATTGCAGCACTTATCAATTGCAACATGCATATACAATTTAAATTTCATGAAAATATTTATTAAGCACTAGGTGCATAATGTATAAACATTTTCAAAAACAGTAAACATTAAAATAACCATATTAAACAATATAAAAAATCACCTGCAGAATAAAAACCATCACTCTTCAGCAGGCGGAATGGCTTTAACCTTCCCCCCACTATTAAAATAAAGCTTAATCAGCAGGTTTCGTGTAATATGACAGTCTTGCATTAAATATGAAAATGACATATTTAAAAGTCACTTAAAAATCATTTCAAAGGTCACTTAAAAATCAATTCAAAGAAATAAGCTTTGCTTGTATATTGATGTAATGCAATCAATTATTTACACTCAATATTTTGAATCATAATAAACCCATTTAAGGAATAAACTTTTATATTCTTGAATTCTTAATTGATTATAGTATAAAATGCAAGCAACTGCCATACTTCCGCCTGTACCCGCTTATTTGAATAAAAGATAAACTTACTGCATAAGCACGGCTCTTTAATTCCAGCAGGTGACAAAAACTTTTAACTCAAAGGAAAACCAGTCCACATTTCCATTATCTTAGCCTTTTCTGT
Source organism: Maratus speculifer (assembly GCA_964019185.1). Classification (NCBI taxonomy): domain Eukaryota; kingdom Metazoa; phylum Arthropoda; class Arachnida; order Araneae; family Salticidae; genus Maratus; species Maratus speculifer. The sequence continues at coordinate 157,522,216 of OZ025294.1, read as the reverse complement.
CCGGTCGTGACATCCTTCTGCATGTTTTTTTCTTCCACAGTCATCCTTTCTACATTGTAGACTTTGAGAAGCCGCTTCATGTAACAAGTTCCAGAAGCCAGCATTCCTTTCAGCTACGCCTCCAATCCAAAGAGTTGCCATTTATTGAAAAGTAATTTTACGTAATATCTCAAAAATTTACTCGGATAATTATTTTTATAAAATAGATTACCTAAAAACTTATAAACCTGTTTATTTACATTGAAATCATTACTGCATATTTTTCTAAATCTAATAAACTGATTTATAACTGTATTAATAAAAACTTTTTTATTCAGATTGGAAAACCAATGAAAATCAAAAATCCAAAGAAATTCAGATATATTTGTAGCACAACCAAAAGTATCAATAGAGATTTTAACATTGTTCTTCAAAAATTATTAAAAAGGATATACGGTTTTCTTAAATATAAATTTAAAAACAACAGCCATTTTTGGTCAATCGATAATAGTTATGAGGTTTTGGACAAAAAACACTTCACTCCTCTTTTCATGCAGGTTTTTATTTTGAAAATTTGTTCAATAACATACCAATAGATTCATTATACAATGTTCTAAAAGATATTTTTGACACTTTTTGTATCAATGAAGAGCTAAATATTACGGGAATTTTTCTTGAATTTATGTCATTTTTGTTTTTATAATAATTATGTAGTTTATAGGAATAATATATTTAATCAATCATGTGGAATCGGAATGGGAACTAACTATTCTAGCACTGCTGCTAACTTGTTTTTATTTTATTATGAATACAATTATACAGTTAAATATAATAAGCATTTACATGTGTGCAGATACATTGACGACATATTAATTTATAATTTTGATTTTTATAATGAATACAATAAAATTTATCCTGATTTCTTAAAATTAAATAAAGCTAACAATCTTGATAACAAAGTAGATTTAGTTGATATTTCTTTTAATATTTCAGACAATAGTATCAATATCGATCTATATGATAAAAGAAACAGTTTTGATTTTTATACTATAAATTTCCCCTATTGGTTTTCCAATCTGAATAAAAAAGTTTTTATTAATACAGTTATAAATCAGTTTATTAGATTTAGAAAAATATGCAGTAATGATTTCAATGTAAATAAACAGGTTTATAAGTTTTTAGGTAATCTATTTTATAAAAATAATTATCCGAGTAAATTTTTGAGATATTACGTAAAATTACTTTTCAATAAATGGCAACTCTTTGGATTGGAGCCGTAGCTGAAAGGAATGCTGGCTTCTGGAACTTGTTACATGAAGCGGTCTTCTCAAAGTCTACAATGTAGAAAGGATGACTGTGGAAGAAAAAAACATGCAGAAGGATGTCACGACCGGACAGAAAAGGCTAAGATAATGGAAATGTGGACTGGTTTTCCTTTTAGTTAAAAGTTTTTGTCACCTGCTGGAATTAAAGAGCCGTGCTTATGCAGTAAGTTTATCTTTTATGCAAATAAGCGGGTACAGGCGGAAGTATGGCAATTGCTTGCATTTTATACTATAATCAATTAAGAATTCAAGAATATAAAAGTTTATTGCTTAAATGGGTTTATTATGATTCAAAATATTGAGTGTAAATAATTGATTGCATTACATCAATATACAAGTAAAGCTTATTTCTTTGAATTGATTTTTAGGTGACCTTTGAAATGATTTTTAAGTGACTTTTAAATATGTCATTTTCATATTTTATGTAAGACTGTCATATTACACGAAATCTGCTGATTAAGTTATTTTAATAGTGGGGGGAAGGTTAAAGCCATTCCGCCTGCTGAAGAGAGATGGCTTTTATTCTGCAGGTGATTTTTTATATTGTTTAATATGGTTAATTTAATGTTTACTGTTTTTGAAAATGATTATACATTATGCACCTAGTGCTTAATAAATATTTTCATGAAATTTAAATTGTATATATATATATATATATATATATTACATGTAGACAGCCCTCTAAGCTTATTGTGCTAGCAAATAATTATAAATATACAATTTCTATTCGCTTTTGCATCTCTCTGCTTTAATTTATCTATTAAAGAGTATTGTGTTTGTTCTGTTTTTTAGCTTATTATATATTATATAGTGTAAATAGTGTTTTGATTTTTTATTTCTATGCAAGTAACGAATAAAGGGAATGAGGATTTACAACTTTTTTTTGACGCACGTACAGTATGAAGTAGGTGTTTGGATCTAGGTATTAAATTCTCTGTGTACTGAAATAATGATAAGATTATTATTACAAAGACATCTCTACTATGAATATTACGTAGCGTGTAAAAGTAAATGCGAGGAAAACTTAACTATATAAAATTTTAATACATAAATATTTATTGGTGTTCTTGTAAATTGCATTTTGAATAGGATTCCAAAGGCTTCTATTTGTATTTATTTTTAATTATATTTGTCATGGATCTATTTAGAAAAAAATGTTGACCCTAAAACGGACCCTTCAGAAAACTTTCATTTTAAAGCGGGACCCTTCATAATATGTTTTGTCTTTAAATTAGCTCATTTAAAAAATATTTTTTACCTTAAAATGATTTTTTCTTAAACATAATAATTTGAAAAGGAAATTTAACTTCTAACAAAACAGCTGAACTCATAATTAAAGAACATATTATTCATCTGTGTTATCCCTAAAGGATGGATACTAATAATTAATAATAATTTTAAAATTAGTAAAGTAAATACATAATTTCATTAGTAACTTCTTATAAAATGAAGTGCTTTGAAATGTGTTATTGCAACATCATCAAAATTTACTGATTGTGATCCTTTAACCTTGACACTGAAGTCCTAAGAAAGAAACTTTTTTCAATTAGAGAAATGAAACAAACTAATTTTTATAAATGTTAAATCTAAACTCACATTTATATATATATATATATATATATATTTTTACTTTTATTATTATTTTTTTAAGATAATATTTTATTCCTGATAAGGGAATAAATTTGAAGCCACTTTATTTAAATATTTTATAAAAATGCATAAGACATTCGCACAAAGCATCTGCTATTGAAACGAATTTGGAATCTTGTGCTTTTCATGCTGTCAGTTCCTGTCTTCTTAGCGAAGTAACCCGCGAGCATCTTGAAAATAATCAGCCATTATCGGACGCTCGTTTTTATGCATAATTTTGTTTTTATATTTTGTTTGTACCACTATATTTTAAAAATAAATTTTGTAGTACATTTATCTTGCCCATGTAGTTAAAGTACAAGTAAAATTTCTCTTAATAATAATAATAATAATAATGGTAATTGGTACCAATCCAATCAAAATTCGTGTAACATATGCTGGTCTCGATGCCATGTGGGAAGTGATGTAGGATCAATAAGGGCTTAAATTCATCAAAGAAACTTTTTTATGCATGCAAAGAAAAATTATGTAAACATTAACTGAAAAAAAAATATTCTTAACCCTTTCGGGTCCGAATATATTTTCAAGCTTCAGAAAAAATATACTTTTACATTAATAACATTAACACTAGCTTTCCAAATAGATTAATTAGTGTTTTACGAATATTTCATTGTCTGAAAGACAACAAATGTGTTGTTTTGCGTGCTGTTCTATCAATATTTTTATGACAATAGGTTAAAGAAGAATTACTTGGAGACGGTTAGAAAATATTGTATTACATTAATATTTAACTGAAATTACAATTTTCTAATGCTTTTCGCACGTTTTTACACAGGATTTTTTCAAGAAAGTAACTTTTAATTTAAATATAAAGAGTCAAATATATGTTTAAAATAAAAAAATCGCAAATGGCGCAAAAAGACTTAGCCAATTATTAAAAAAAATAATAATTATTAAATGCCTAAACATAAATGAAATCATATATTAAATTCATAGACAGATATTTACATTAAATACTACATGTAAATAGTAGACATATACTACATGTAAAAAGCAGCAAAAGTATTTCTTAAACTAAAATAACACTACATTAAAAAACATGTACTATTAATAGTACACCACACCCGAAAAGGGTTAAATATGAGAACCTCTTAGAAAAAGCACTTTTTGATTTAAAACTGTATATCTGTGAATACATAAATTAAATCACATTTACATCGTCAAAACACATATCTTTACTTTTAGGAAGTAAATTTTTCCAAAACCATTTCTGTATAAGTCTTTTTTTTTTTTTTTTTTTTTTGTATTTTAATAGAATCCAAATGCAAAATCTGGAAAGAAATATTCTTTCAATTATTATTTCTTTGAAATTTTATGAAATAAAAAAGACTAATCATTACGTTGTTTAAAAACATATATCTGATCCATTTATCTTGCATATCTTATTTTATTTACATCATTCTTAGCTTTTTATAAAAGTTCTCATTTCAGTGCAATTTCTCTTTCTTTCTAATTTTCACGAGACTTCCTGTGTAAAATTCACCGAAAAAAAAATTTGTTTTGATTTCTTCCTTCCAGAATTTCGTAGAAAAAGATTTTTCTTAGATTTTTACTTGAAAACAAATCTGTATGCATGTATCGTAGATCTCATCATATTTATATCAACAAAATATATCTTTACCCTTTTATCAAGTGGCTGTTTCACTGTAAGCCTTCCTTTTTTTTTTCTTTTTCTTGTTCTTTTCGTTGATCTTCACCAACGTCTTTATGGTGACAGAGTAATTTACGACCTTAAGTTGTCGTATAAAAATTTTCCCGTAATGGAATACAAACATAAAACTTAAATATATTAACACTTTCACTCATGATTGCTTCCATCTGTCGTAAAATCTCTATTACTTTTTTTAATCCTTTGCGGCTAAACGAAAGATCCATAAAGATACGTTGTGATGGCTGATAGAAAAGATTGCAAGAATCATCGTTAAAACTGTCACACAAGAAATATTTTTGGCTGAAAGCATTTCAGAAAAAGGAAACCAATTTATTAAACCACTTGGATGCCAAATTAACTAAATAAATATAATAAATATTCTCATTAATCAAATTTCTTTTTTTTTTTTTTTTTTTTTTTTTTTTTGTGCAGACTGCAATTTGGCATCAATCTCCTGACTACCAAATCTCGAGGCCATATCTTCAATGATATTCAGGCTATATTACCTACATTCAATTTACAATATAAATGTAATTTGGAATTCAGTTATTTTGGAAAACTATTCAAATGTTTTAGCCCGTTAGCTGATCGCATCTGTGACATAAAAACATTTTTTTAATTAAAATCCTTAATTTATGTTTACATAGTGTACAATTAAAAAGAACGCACATTGAATGCAATTAATTTTTTTATACACTCAAAATCCAAAATCTTGAATTATTTCAAATAATAGAAATACTTGGAATTGTGGAACATTGTAGGTGATAATTTCAACGCTTTCTAACCGTAAGGAGTGCAAGCTTATTTGTATATATTAAAAATATACAAGGTTCAACCACTGACCACTATCCTACAGTTTGTATCCAACCAATCAAAATCATCAAATTGTTAGCCAGTGTTATCGCCCAACCTTTCAAAATCGTCAAAAAAACAACATGTAAACAAAACTTTTACCAGGTTGTTAAATTGATTTCTAAGATGTGATACTAGTTGAAACGTCAATACCAGTTACTGATATTCCGATTATAAAAATTTAACTATCATATTTAAAAGTTTATAAAATTATTCTATATCAAGGTTGGCACGGTTTAAACCAATTGGTTTTAACCATGGTTTAAACCACGGTTTAAACCAAATGGCTTTTTTCTCAAAAAAACCAATTGGTTTTTTTAGAAGAAATCTAATAACATTTTCTTTTTTTTCTTTATAATTTACGTGTTTCAGATTATTGGACATAAATAATTTCTACTTTTAACACTTTATTTCAGTAATAAGTATTATATATAGTGGGTTTAGGTCTTTTTTTATGCATAGGATTAAACCAATTGGTTTTTTCTATTAAAAAAAGCAATTTGTTTTTTAGAAGAAATCTAATGACGTTTTCTTTTTGCTTTATATATTACGAGTTTCAGATTATTAGATATAATTTCTATCTTTTTTTTTTTTTTTTTTTTTTTTTTTTTTTTTTTTTTTTTTAGAAGAAATCTAATGACATTTTCATTCTTTCTTTATAATTTATGAGTTTCAGATTATTGGATATAAATAACTTCTACTTTTAACACTTTATTTCAGCAATAAGCATTAGGTATATTGGGTAATATTTTAATTTTTTTAATAATGCAGAATATTTAATGCAATTAATAATGTAACACAATGAATTTTTAAGATTTTGCACAAGCTGTAAAAGAAATTTTTCTTTTGGGAGATTATCTTGAAGAATTAAAAGCAAAAACTGGTTACTAGTTATAGCATTTTAATAATATTTTTTTCCCATCTGCTGAATCTAATGACTAAAAATGTTAACTTCAAATTGTCACTCAGAAAGAAAAATCCTAAGTAGTATTTGTAATTTATTATTTGAATAATTGTGGAAAAGAATATTTATCAAACTACATTCAACTGTTTATTATTAGTAATCAAAAGATTGTTTATAAAGATTTAGAGGGCATCAATGGTTCACTGTGTAGAACAGTTAAAAATTTCAACATAAGACTGCCAAAACTGTTTAAACTGAAAAATGAATTTTTCCAATTTTCAGCATAAATTCACTATAATTATTAAATTTAAATTATTTTAAATGAAATTATACTGCTTATAAACCAATAATGAACGTTTTTATCAGTAAATATGCATGTATATGTCATAAGAAAGGATGATTTTTTAAAAACCCGGTTTAAACCAAAAAAACCTGGTTTAAACCAAAAAAACGGTTTTTTTTTGTTTTTTTAAAAAAAAAACTGTTTTTTTTTCAACCCTGTTCTATATGTATGAAATTTTTTTAAAAAGTGGGAAATTTTCAGAACAGGTAACTTTAAAGAAAATTTTAGTATTAATGTATTATTCTTTCTGTTTACTAAGAGAACAGTAAGCATATTACTGTAATCAAAACTTCTTAATGTCAGAAACTGAAAGGTTTAAGCATAAATATAGAGGTTTCTTTTCCAATAAGAAAGCCTATTTCCCAAAGAAAAATTATATGTCTGATTTACTATACAAAATGTTAAAAATACATTTACAGAAAGAATTTCCGTCAAAAATTACTCTTATTATTCTTTTAGGTTTTGGTATTGTGCCAGTGACATCTAAAACTTCATTTCCTTAAAATTCCAACCAATGGCCAGTGAGTTTTATTAACATAAATTACATTTCATTTCTTTGGGCGTACAATCTGCATAATTATTTCTAAAATTAAAAGCTGGACGTTTTGTGTTTCTTCATTGGTACGTTGACATATGCACAATATCATATCCCTTTTCACCCCATTTCGGCATGTTTCACATATCGGATGCACTCCTGCCTCCAACCTTGAAGTAATAAAACACTAAGATGCTCGCGATGCATAATGCATGGAAGGATGTGACACAATTGCACGTGAATCTGCTCTTTTGGTTTACTGTTTCTTATTTTTCATAATTTTTTTTCTTCCAGGTGCTTCTTGTTGAAGGGGAAGACCGGACGGACGTGAAAGGTCCCTCTGATGGTGACTGGTGGTTCTGTGTGCAAGTGACGAGCAACGGCAAGAGCTGGCAAGTGAGGAGGTCTCTGGACAATTTCCAGATGCTGGACAGACAGCTGCACAGATGCGTGTACGACAGAAAGTTCAGTTTGCTGAAGGAAATAACTGTGCAGCCACAAGAGCCAGAGGTCAGTTCTGCATTTAACAGACGTTTAAAGAAAATTATTCCCTTGCAAAAAAATATTATGGTATAATTAAAGTGATCAGATTTCAGGGTACAAAAACCAGAAAGCAAACTGGATATGTTGACCTTCGTCATTCCCCACAGCAGCAAATATAAACCTTTTGTTCTGCCCCCTTCCCTCACCTCCAAAAAAATGTAATCATTGTTTTTCGTAATCTTTGAAATCTAAAACAAATTTATACTTTATACTAATGAATTCAATGTTTATTGTTATTATTATTTGCTGCTTATTTAATAAGATTTTAATAAGATTTTAATGTTGACCTTCGTCATTCCCCACAGTAATAGATATGAAACCTTTTATTCTGCCCCTCCCCCCACATAAAAAAAAAATGTAATCATTGTTTTTCGTAATTTAAAACAAATTTATACTTTACATTAATGAATCCAATTTTTTTATTACTATTTGCTGCTTATAGATTTTGATAAGCACAAATAAGCACATTTCATTTTTTTTTTAACACAAAGTGAGTTATTTTAATGATATATTAAAATGGAATTTGGTTTTTCTTACAATTCTTTTTAAAGAATAGAAACTTACTCAATTTTTTAAAGTGAATTTTTTAAAACTTAGGATTATATGGGGGTTTCGTTAAATTCGGAACATTTAAGAAAAGACATCGGACATTAATATGTCTAAAACTGGGACACCTGGTCCCCTTAGGTGTAATCATTTTTTCCTTTCTCTAATGGAAAAGTTATTTGAGAAGGAATCTACTAATGTAAAGCCAAGAAAATCAATGACATAAGATGATCATTATTACATCATATAAGTGATTTTCAATTCCTTTGTCACGCGAGAGAGAAAAAAATGAAGGGGGGAGAGGAAATGATGCTATCGTATCATGTGACTGAGAACATTCTATTTAAAAAAAGATTGAGTTGAAAGAAAAGAAAAATAATCTTTTTATGAGACAAAATTCGGATGTATTTCTGTATTCATTCTCTCTAGCTGTGGATATTGGAACAATAGAAATCTCTTACACCGGAAAAAGATGGTTATAATTTTCGAGATTGTATTGAAATATTTGATTTTTGCTAAAATATTCAGATTAAATATCATATATACAATATTTTCCACGTTATCTTCACTTCAATTGTCATATTAGTTCTCGTTGCTTATATTTCTTAAATGTAATTTGGCTTGTGCGTATTTTTTAAATTGGGATATTTATATATATAAATTTCACAACGTTCTGCACTGAAAATTCAAATTTACTTTTATTAAACTTACACCACTCTTATATTACACCCATTAAAAAGTTTTTGACAATGGGAAGATTGTTTTGCAATTAATTTTTCAAATATTATTCTCCTACAAAATTAAAATATCGACAAGAAAGAGTGCATAACACTTGATTAACAATAATCATTCGCAGATGTAATAATTAAGATAAAATTACCTTCTCATGGTACATTTCTTATGCTTCTTCACATGCTTACATTTCTTAAACGTAATTTGACTTATTTTTGTTTTCTTAAATTGGAGTATTTTTTATTTATAAATAAACTTCAAAACGTTCTGCAGTGAAAATTTAAATTTACTTTTATTAAACTTAAGCCACTCTTTTATTACATCCATTAAAAAGCTTCTGACAATGGGAAGATTATTTTGCAATCAATTTTCCAAATATTATTCTCCTACGAAATTGAAATATTGACAAGAAAGCTTGCATAACATTTGATTAACAATAACCATTCGCAGATATAAGAATTATGATAAAATTTCCCTCTCAACATCATACCGCTAAAATGCATGAATCACTTGCAATACCTCAAATTACTTTTGACCTTGCGTTTATTGTACATAAAATTAATGCTCATCTTGATATTTTTTTCATGAGTTTTATGAAAAAATTTGCATTTATTTTCATCAAATTACGCCATTCTTGTTACAAGTCTCTTAAAACATTTCCGAATTTTTCATAAAATGCATCTCCTTTTATTTCCTCTTTAAGCAAATATTATTCTTCTATAATTTTTTGGGGTCAGGTACCTTTTAAAGAACCAAAAAATTTATTCTTAAAAAAATAGCTTATAGTTAAATATGATTCCTTAGGAACATTTGAAAACAAACCGCATACAAAAATTCGCATTACACGAGGAGTTATGTCGAAAATACTCTGAGCTTTTCCTTTATGATCAATGGATGATTTAATCTTTGAATTCAATTTTCTCAAAACAGTGATTTTGATCATTGCGCGCACGATTTCTCAAAAATGGTTGCCTAGAATTTCACAAAATGTATTAAACTTACACAAGCATAAAATGACCTACTATTATGTTTCTCAAGTTAGAAGCTTAGAATTTGGAACTACTTTTATATTAAAAAAGAACTTGATTTTTCAAATTTCTTTTAAAAGAATTTTTTCTGCAGATCTAAAAAAGTTTTTTTTTTTTTTTTTTTTTTTTTTTTTTGTTATTGTAGGTCATTTTGAAAACACATTATATCTCTACTCTTTTTGAAAATTTTTGATTTGTTTGAGTCATTTTCAAATGTCAAAATCATGCGCGCAATGTATTTAAGAATAATTCTTTCGTAAAAATTGTATTATCTTTAAAAATAAATTTAGTAAGATTATATATATATATGTATACTTTTTAAATAACTTTTTATTGATAAAATAAATCTTTCTTAATATATGTTTCCAATTTTATAAATAAAAGTCGATTAGATATACAGTAATTGCATTTGTTTCAGAAGTCACTTTTTTACGTGATTAGTTAATTTAAAGTGTACCTGATCTCTTAAAGAGCATGAAAACGTGTGTAACTATGAATTAACAACAGTTACACTGCAAAGCAAAATGTAGGAATTATTTTCTTTTAAATTATTTTAAGATTATATTTCTTTTCGTGGGATTTTAAATAAATTTGGTACGTTGAATGTGAATGTGCACTATCATTTTTTATCGTGTGCATTTTTTATGTAATGCTATAGCAGAACTTCAAACAAGATTCTATTTTTCTGTAACTAAACTTTTTGTTTCTAAAAAGTTGAGACATGAAGTAAACATCATTTACAATAAAACCAAAATAAGATATAAAATGCCACAAAAGTGATAGAAATACCTTTATTCTGATTGACATATGTTTTATTGTACATTCGGCAGCATTTTCAAAACCATTTATAATAGAAATATTTTCGCAAAATTAAAAAAAAAAAATGTAATTTAACAAATTAACGACGACCATTTGGAAAATGATATTTTCAAAGACTAAAATTCTAGACTTATAAATAAATTCTATATTTAAAAATAATAATATCAATAAACTTTACTTTTATGATGATCAAAACGTGACTCATGTAATAATAGAGTCATATATTGTGTATGCCATGAATTAAACATTAATATCAGACAAATCATAAACAAATTTCAAATGAAGTTCAGTTTTGCCATTTTCGGTACTGTAAATTTTCGAACTTCTAAATATCGCACATTTTCAATTTTCACACCGTCGTATAGGGAAAAAAATTACTTCTAAATGCAATTTATTTTAAAACTGTATCTCAGTTTGTCTTTGAGTTATTGCTTTGTAATTTTTAATACTTTTTTTACTGTCATTGTGGCAACAGAAGTATTTTATTTCAGGACATTAAACATGGATCAATCAGAAAAGAATAAAAACCGGACATCACAAGGATTCAAATATGGTTTAGATATCTCTAGACCAAAATAAATAACTGTTTTTCAAATGGTTAACAAGAGTTTGGAAAACAGTGTCACGAGACTTCATGGATAAATATAAAACAGTGCAAACATAAAATAAAATGAAATTGGATATTTGTGAGCGTGAATTAATTTCTACTATTGTTGCAAAAAATCGAGCATCTTTTTAAAAATTTTAGTCATTTCAAAGGAAGTTGAGTCGTTTCAAATGTTCTTGCTTTGTAAAAATATATCTATTGATTCCCAGATAATTGACCGTAAATAAAATCTTGTTTGATTCCCGGATAATTGACCGTAAATAAACTCTTGTTTGATTCCCGGATAATTGACCATAAATAAAATCTTGATTGATTCCCTGATAATTGACCGTAAATAAAATCTTGATTGATTCCTGGATAATTGGCCGTAAATAAAATCTTGATTGATTCCCGATAATTGGTCGTAAATAAAATCTTGATTGATTCCCGGATAATTGGCCGTAAATAAAATCTTGATTGATTCCTGATAATTGGCCGTAAATAAAATCTTGATTGATACCCGGATAATTGACCGTAAATAAAATCTTGATTGATTCCCGGATAATTGACTGTAAATAAAATCCTATTTGGTCCTCGGATAATTGAGGTAAATAAAACCTTGATTGATAAATTATTCTGCTATTTTGAAAATGAATCTGTGAAGATTCTTTTGTGCATAATCTGGCCAAATCTGTGGTTCTCATATTGAATTCGATGTCTGCTATATGTTCTTTGATTATTGTTTTAAGTTTTCTATTTTCATACCTATAAATAAAACTGCATTGTTCCATCTTCTTTCAGAAAAGTATTTCATATACTCCTGATATCTGTCTTGATTCAATTAGATCTATTTTCTTGCATACTATATTTTTTAGTTTCATGGAAGATTTCACAACAAGGGTAATACTAAATTTATTGAGTTTATATTTGAAACGTTTGAAGAGCCCAGGAAAATACTGTAAAATGGAAAGCCTGGAATTTTGTGGATTGGCATTTCTTTCGTTCTTAATTCTTCAAGAAATTAATTACATGTTAATTAATATCCATTTTCATTTTATTTTATTTTGGCAGTGTTTTGCACTTATCGATAAAGTCTCGTGGCATTGTTTTCCAATTTTTTTTTTTTTTTTTTTTTTTTTTGCGAAAATAGTTTTAACATAAATGATTTTGAAAATATTGCCGATTGTGCAACGGTCAATCAGAATAAAGGTATTTTATCACTTTTATAGCATTTTATATCTTATTTTAAATTCATTGTAAATCATTATCAAACATATTTTATATCATTTACAGTACAAAAAAATACTTTAAAACAACTTTTCCCAAACTATGAGTCGCGACCGACTTGTGGGTCTCGGAATAATCGAGGTTTAACACAAAATTATATATTTTATTTCATCTGTTTAAAAAGTAAAAATACAATATTTTACAACTGCAGTAATCATAAAAAGGATTAGCTTAAACTAAGCTTAAACGTTGTTTTCTTAAACAATTAGTAGGTATTATGGTATGATCTCGTTGTGAGATGGCAGCAGTCGCGTGATCGTTATGGCAATTCTGCACCCTCACTCTCGAGTATGGGGATTAGAAATACTTTTAATTTTTGGATATTTGAAAATTCCAAATATCTGAAAACCCGAAGAAGATTCCTTTATTGGCCTATCTTACAATTTCTTTTTGAAAGCAGTTTTCAAATAAAAATCCTTAATACCCTTTTTAGGTGCGTTTATATTTATGTATATAAATAGCACCTATAGTTGTCGTTCAATCCGTCCGTCCGTCTGTCCGTCCACACATAACAACGCAAAAACTACCAAATCGAATCGTTTGAAATTAAAAATATATAATCATTACATAATTTTGTCGAGTCATTTCAAATTTTATGGAAATCGGATGCATAGATCAATTACCGGGACAATCAAAAGTATTCCGTTACATTACGGTCAATGGGGAAAAAAAGTTTTAAATGAATTTTAATGGTTTGAAATTTAAAATTCATAATTATTACATAATTTTCTCTAGTTTTTTCAAATTTTTTGAAAATCGAATGCATAGATCAATTACAAGGGCAATGAAAAGTATTCCGTTACATTACGGTTAACGGGGGAAAAAGTTTCAAATGCATTTTACACATTTGAAATTTAAAATACATAATTATTACACAATTTTGTCAAGTTATTTCAAATTTTACGAAAATTGGATGCATAGATCAAATGCAGGGACAATCAAAAGTATTCCGTTACATTACGGTCAATGAAGAAATTTTTTCAAATGCATTTTAATGGTGTTACACTTATTCGAACATAATAAAATTGATATGCATCTATAAAGTACATATTATAATATACATTTTGCATAATCTGTGATGCAAAGAACATTCGTTATTGAATTACAAGACCGCACAAAAGTATTCAATTACATAATGGTATAGGGAGAATATTGTTTGGTGCGCATTTTAATTGTAATTAACTGTTTACAATTTTATGATATTGATATATGAGAGTGGTATTTTTAAAACTTCGTTATCGTACGAACGCACCTCATTTGCTACGCTTCACGTGCAATTTCCAACTTGTTTAAGGATATCTGAATCAGCTTTGAAAGTCATTGATGTCGTTCTACATCACATAATTGTTTGAACATGCTGTTTCAGGTTTTGAAAAACAAGTACAAAAACAAATTGTGTGTAGAAAGTGGCTTTATACTTCATTGCACGATTTTTTCTGTTTTTATGAAAAAATCATTTGAAATCTATGGTGAAAGATGGGAATTTGAATACAGAAGGTGAAAGATAAGAATTTTAAGTCAAGCTTTTATATTTTGATAAATTTGCAATTTTATTTAATTATATTCACATGCGTTTTTCCATATTAAAGCACAGATATTTATTGTAATGTCATGATATCATGAACATGACTACCAATTTAATCAGAAAAAAGCTAAGCATGGAGTAAACCATTTCAATAATTTGGGATTTATGGGTGTAAGTCGGAGAATTAAAACACATGGCCATTGGAAAATTAAATTTTATTCTAAGGAAAAATATGAATTGTGTAATAATAAAGAAATAAATAACTAGAACACTGAAAATTAGGCACGCTATGATTCAAAATTATTGGGTGGGCTCGGGTCCCACGGGCCCATATAACTTGGCGCCGCTGGCTGTTTTAACCCTTTCCAGTTCGGTGTCCCTAAAAAAGGACACCTAATTTTAATTTTACTGGCACCAAGAAATATTTAATCAAAATTTTTTCTTTCATAACATGCCTAAAAATTACCAAATTCGTATTTTCAAATTAATTCGCTTGTAAATGATGAAAAAAGTTGATCATTTCAAACAGTTTTACTCCGCGCCGGAAAGGGTTAAAGCATTCATTCCAAACTTCTTCATTACAGAATATCTCTTAATCTGTTAATAAAACACAACGATTGTTGCATTCTATCCCTTTATAGTATTTTTGTAGACACTTAAGTAAAATTACTATAATCTCTGGATTTTATTGAAAGGTATGTTCTATGATCGAATCAGCATAAGCATAAATAAAATCATCCTTAAAAATTTGTACGTAAATTAATATTTTTCATAAGAAATATTTTAAAATTTGCATTTAAAAAAAATGGTGTGATAGGCAGTGTTGGTACGGGTCGAAGAAGTTGAATACGAGTATTTCCGAATAAAAATTTTTACTTTATTAATCGAAAAAAAAAATATACAATTAAATAAGAGGTTTATTACTATACTAAAATACTGGTATCCAAATATCCTGACTAGTAACAGCTCTGAACAGAAGAAAAAGTAAAGTCAAAATTCTTAAGTGTATACAAAAAACTCGTTAGAAATACCCAGATTCATTCGTATACAAAGTGCGTGTTCTGCAGTATTGTTTTTATTTGTTATGAAAAGTTTCATTATAACATCAAGTAGCTGAAATTATGAACTATTTAAATTATCCGAAAATTACTTTTCCCCTTGAGGTTTACAGTGCATAAAAGTTATGCTCATCTTAGCCTTTCTTCCTCTTTACATATCTGCTTAAATGTGTTTCTTTCTGACGTCACTTGCATTATAGCTGAGGATTAACGCAATTAATTATGCACTCTAAAGGTGAAGGAAGAGGAAAATTCGAGAGTTCCTCGTGCGTAGACTGGAATTTTTTTCAAGGCAGAATAGCTGGATTGTCTAATTAGCAGAATCTAGATTTTTCGAGATGATGTACAGTGTATTGACATTTATCTAACCTTAGAAATAACCTAGGAAATATTGCTTCTAACAATTTTAATTAACAAAATAATTTTCTCTACTGGAAAGTTTGCTCTTGAGAAGGGAAAGTGAAAGCTCTTGAAACTTTCTAAAGTTTAGGACTTATTTTTAGGACATGATCAAATTTTCGGCATAGATACGATCGTTGAAAGATTTTTCACATACACTGTATAGATTAAGTTTTAATTAATTAAAGTTTGTAAAGAATCTGTCTAATAATATCTAGGTATATAAATAATATCTAGGAGTCATGAGTTATGAGATTTTTAAAAATTTTCTGATAAAGGTCTTCCTAATTAAGCTGTAAAACAACTTTTTATATTAGATTTTTCATTAATAATTACATTTCAGAAAATTTTTCCATTTTAAGAATGGGTTATATTGTATATCTTAATATGAAGTATGCGTAATTCACTTAATGATGTATAGTTTTTACGGATTTGGATCATCATGTATGTATCTTTCGTAACTAAATTTAAAATAGGTATGCTAAGAATTTAGAGGTTTTATATTGAGTAATAATAAAACGCCTTTTATTATTGGTGTTGTTATCATTATAAGACTAAGACATTATTCCCAGGACAA
This sequence comes from Maratus speculifer, assembly GCA_964019185.1. Classification (NCBI taxonomy): domain Eukaryota; kingdom Metazoa; phylum Arthropoda; class Arachnida; order Araneae; family Salticidae; genus Maratus; species Maratus speculifer. Next base: position 157,505,877 of record OZ025294.1, on the reverse strand, counting down.
TTTAACAGTTATACTGTTAAAAATACAATGCTTATTATTTAACAATTCAAAGATTAATGCAACAGTATATGTGAATACTGATGTATAACTGTACACAATATACGTTGACCAGTTAAAAAAAAAATAATAACTGAACCGGAAGATGGGAAAGATGAAAAGAGAAGTATGGAATTTTTTTGGACTTTTAATTTCTTACCATGATTGTTTATTTATAAGTTTCCTTTTTTCCCCTTGTGCACACATACATCTATCGTTAAACCTTGTAAAAAACTATGTAATACGATAATTAATTCGCAGTATCTTTACTTTTATCATATCAGTAATTTTCAAATTTCTTCTTTTAAGTAACACAGCTCATTTATTTTATTTTTAGGCCCTTTTACACCATTTACTATTGCTTGTTAACCTTAAACAATCAAAAAATAGTTTTGGTATTCCTGCTATCTTGCATTGAATTAAAAAATTAAACTCAATTTCCGACAAATTGAATAGAGTATAAAACGGAATAGAACTACCGACAAACGGATTTAGTATAGTTTCAATTATTAAACTAAACTTCTCAATATTTTACAGATTTTTGGAGTAATCTTTCATGATAAATTCATGGTGAGATATTTTTTAAATATATTTTGTTTATTTATTTAAATTGTTGAAAAAATACTCTGACAGGGAAAAAAAAATCTCAACCCTCAGGAAATGTGAATATAGGTAACCGTACCATTCCAAACAAAAAGATTTCTCCAGAAATACGACTTAAACTCCAGCTTTTAGCTCATCTTTTTTTTTTTTTTTTTTTTTTTTTTTTTTTCTAGAAAAGAAGCTTTACTGAACAACGCACCCTTGGGAAAAAAAATCATAGTTTCATGTGGCCTTCTTCAGTGAAGGAAACATTTCCTCTTCTTTTTTCAGTGAAAGTCACTTCTCTGAAAATTATTCACCGTCTTTTTTTGGTGCTATTCAGGCACCGGTTCAAATCTCCAAAATTAAATAACGTAAAATATTAAGATTAAATCATGTAAATTTTACAATAAAAATTTACTGGTGTGAATAATAAATAATGGCTGGCAAAAACACATTGCCCGTATGGAGTACGAGCAAATCAAGGAAGCGGTTAAAAAATCTCATTTTGAATTTGTCATATAAGATTACCAAATAAATCTGTCAAATATTGATAAGATCAATCCAGTAATTGAAACTATACTAAATCCATTTGTTGGGAGCTCTATTAGCCTTTTCTATTCTATTCAGTTTGTCGGAAATTGAATTTCATTTTTTAACTCGGTACAAGATAACAGGGATGCCGGAAACTTTTTTGATTGTTTAAGGCTGATACAGAAATAATAATTGTTTTAAAATTGCCAAAAAAAATAAATAAATAAACTAAACTAAACTTACCGCACAATGATACTTAAAAGAAGAAAATCCAAAATTATAAACGTGATGAAGGTACAAATATCACTAATTAATGACATGAAAATGTGAGTTTTGTTGAAAAATAACAAATATTATTTGAAATTTTTCTTTTCTCCAAAAATATTGATCGTTTAACATTTATTAAGAGATTAAATATATTTTTTTTATTTATTTGAGTTGTTCAAATCATACGCTGACAGAAAGAAATGTCAATCCTTAAGAAATGTAAATGTAGGTAACCGTACCATTTCAAACAAAGAGATTTATTTCTCCAGAAATACGATTTAAACTCCAACTTTCAACTGATCTTTTTTTTTTTTTTTTTTTTTTTCTAGAAAAGAAGCTTTACGCACCCTTGAAAAAAAAAAGAAAAAAAACAATAATTTCACTTGACTTATTTCAGTGCACTGTAAAAATTGAAGACCCAAATTGGTTGAAAGATTTCTGGGTATAGTAATGTTCCTAAAATGGTACAGTAAGGATTCCAAAATGGTAGAGTATTGTTCCCAAAATAGATAACCCAAAATGGTCAAAATAGAGCAGATCTTTATTAACATTAAATTAATCAAAATTTCTGAGGTATAATGTATATACTATCTAAGATATTTTAATTGTTTTAATGTCATTAAAAATCAGACTTTTTAGCTCGCAGGCTATCATAGCCTGAGAGCTTATGTGCCCGCCCGTTCTGTATGTATGTTCGTTCGTGCGTAACGCGATAAGTCATGATAAAAATATCCGATCCACTTGAAATTTTGTATAAACGTATATCCTAACAAGGCGCTTCCCTGATTAGTTTTTGGAGTTCATTAGATAGGTATAAGAGGGGGAACGGGGGGCTCATGCCCCTCCCCTTAATTAATATAAACGGGATTTTCATGCAGAATTAAGTTTTCGTTCAAAATTTAGATATAGGATCATTTTGATGAGGCGATTCCGTGACTGTTATTAGGTGTTCATTGAATAAGTATAAACAGGGGGAACGGGGGTTCTAATGCCCCCCCCTCTTAATTTATATAAATGGGTTTTTCAAGCAGAAAATTCAGATTTCGTTCAAATCTCTGAATAGTTTCAGAAATTTAATGGTTAAGTATAAAAGAGGGGATAAATTATTAAATTATATAAATGCTAAATGGGTTTTTATTAAGAATTATCCGATTTGCTCTGAATTTTGGATATAGATTTTTCATATGATAAAGCAGGTCCTTGATAGTTTAGGAGATTTAATTATTAAGTATAAAAAAGGGGAAAGGGGAGAGCTGTTTCCCCTTCTTAATTTTTTTTTTCGAACGGAATTAACCCTTGAAAATATAAGGCTGTAATGTACAATTAGTATGCGTAACCTGTGAGCTCAATGCCATCAGTTTAACTGGGCAATATTCTTTTTGTTTTTATTTAAAACGATTTTGTGCTACAAACTGAACTTTCCAAATTGGAACAATGCTGTACCCAGAAATCTTTCAGCCCAATTTGGGTATTTTGTTTTTACAGTGTGAGAGAAACCTTTCCTCTTCTTTTGTCTTTTTTCAGTGAAAGTCCTTTCTCTGAAAATTATACATCCACCGGCTTTTTTTTTTTTTTTTTTTTTTTTTTGGTGAAATTCAGGCACTGGTTCAAACAGAAAAAAAATTATTGTAAAATATTAAGATTAAATAGTGTAAAATGTATAGTAAAAATTTACCGACGAGAATAATAAATTTTGATTGGCAAAAACACGTTGCCCGTATGATGTACAGGCAAATCAGGGAAGCGGTTAAAATATCTCATTATGAATTTATCATATAAGATTACCAAATAAATCTGTCAAATATTGATAAGATTAATCTAGTAATTGAAACTATACTAAATTCATTTGTCGGGAACTCTATTCCCCTTTTCTATTCTATTCAGTTTGTCGAAAATTGATTTTTTTTTTTTTTCTTTTTTTCTTTTTTTTTTAAACTCAGTACAAGGTAACAGGAATGCCGAAACTTTTTGATTGGTTAAAGTTGATATATAAACAATAATTATTTTAAAATTGCCGACAAAAGAAAAGAAAAGAAAAGCACAATGATACTTAAAAGAAGAAAATCGAAAATTACAAACGTGATGAAGGTACAAATTTAACGAATTAATGACAAGAAAATGTAATTTTTGTTAAAAAATAACAAACATTATTTGAAAGGGTTTTTTTCCCCCAAAATATTGATCGTTTAAGTGGTTAAATATATTTTGTTTATTTATTTAAGTTGTTCAAATAATACGCTGACAGAAAGAAATGTCAATCCTCAAGAAATGTAAATGTAGGTAACCGTACTATTCAAAATAAAGAGATTTCTCCAGAAATACGATTTAAACTCCTGCTTTCAACTCATCTTTTTTTTTTCTTTTTTTTTTTTTTCTAGAAAAGAAGCTTTTCTGAACAACGCACCCTTGCAAAAAAATCATAATTTCATGTGACCTACTTCAGTGAGAGAAACCTTTCCTCTTCTTTTGTCTTTTTTCAGTGAAAGTCACTCCTCTGAAAATTATTCATGCACCACCGGCTTTTTTGGTGCCATTCAGCTACCGGTTCAAATCGCCAACCGCATTGTTCTACTTAATGACACCTTCCAGTAGAAGACGAGAAAAAAAAAATCTTAAGCACTATTTTGTTTGTATTTTCATAATTTGAGTTCAAAGAACCCGAACAAAAGATTTCCTCGCGTTTTGACAATTTCAGGATAGCAAAGAGTTTGAAAAGATGATTGGTCAAAATAGAGTAAAATTGCTTAAAATAACACATTTTATCGCATATTTTTTTTAAACATCATGAATATTGCTATTTCTTCTCTACAAAGTGCCATTATTTCTTGTAGTCTGATAAATCTCATTTCTTTACAATATTTAGTAAGTTGTATTATTTTTCGTTATTTGCTTAAAAATTTATCTTGTATACGACTTTTAATTGATAATAATCCAGCACATTCTTTGCAGATTAGCATCGAAGTCGGTGATAATTACATTACTATACATTCTTTATTATTACTTATATCTGTTATTAAAATATATTAAATTTTTCAATTTTGTAAGAAAAATACACATACATGTATTTTTAATTTAAACGCAATTAAAAAGCAAATCCGTAAAAAAAATAAAAAATAAAAAAATAAAAAAATAAAAAATAAATAGATAAATAAATAAATAAATAAATAATTAAATAATAATAATAATAATAATAGTAATAGCAATAACTTTTTAAAATATTTTTATATTTTTAATCTTTTATTTATTTTTCTTTCAAATGGTGCATTATTTTTATTTTTCAATTATTTTTATTTAAATGACAAGAAGAAATTTAAGTAATTCAGTTTTTTTTTTTTTTTTTTTTTTTTTTTTTTTAACATTATATATAATTATTACATTCATAAACTTGGAATTCAGTTTTCTCAAAGTGTTTAAACTTCTATGCACTTTTTTTATCGAAACTAATCATTTATATTGTTGTCTGTAATCTTGTCTCAATATTTTGTATAGATACTTGATCAATCTGAACTAAAATTATCTTTTGTTACTAACATATTTGTAAAAGTTTTATTAAAAAGTTTTCTTGGGAAAAATGCAAGATTTTTAGTTTATTTAAAAGTGGTTTTTTATCAGATTTTATTCACGAAAAAAAAACAGACGAATATCTGTTTATAAACTTCACTTTAACAGGAACAATGAATATTATATATAAAAAAAATTTCAAGTTAATAAATTTGATAGTTTCTTCGAAAAGATACATTAGCCCTTTCGGGTCCGAATTTTTTTTCAAATCTTAGAAAAAAATACTTTTACATTAATAATATTAACACTAGCTATCCAAATAAATTAATTAGTGTTTAACGAATATTTTGAGGGAAGATTGGGCGCCGGTTGGTTTTGATCTGAGGACCTCGTGATCAGGAAGCAAGTGCGTTAACCGTTGAGGAAAAGGCCAAGCCAGTTACTCGCAGGTAGTAACTCGCTTTATACTGATCGAGATCTTTACAGAGTATGCCCCCAGTGAGAAAGACGTATTACTGACGTCTGACGAGCGATATGCACTCGTGAATGAATGCTGTCGTACGCATAGTGTGATGCGAGGGCAGGCTTTGTGTTGAGAGATTTTGTTTGGTGCTGCCATCTGTTGATAATGAGGTGAGTTGATTGTTGTGCGCTGGAAGTTGATGATGAGAGAGAGAGTTACATCATGTCCGGGTCGCCAATGAAGGAGATTATTGGCGCCGGTTGGTTTTGATCTGAGGACCTCGTGATCAGGAAGCGAGTGCGTTAACCGTTGAGCAAAAGGCCAAGCCAGTTACTCGCAGGTAGTAACTTGCTTTATACTGATCGAGATCGTTACAATTTCATTGTCTGAAAGATAACGAATGTTGTTTTGCGTACTGTTCAATTCATATTCATATGACAGTAGGCTAAGGAAGAATTTTTAGAGATGTTGAGAAAATATTGTACTACAACGAGATTTAATTTATATTACAACTTTCTAATATTTTTTCACTTTATTACACATGATTCTCTCAGGAAAGAAACTTTTATTTTAAATTTTAAGAGTGAAATATATGTTTAAAATGAAAGAATCGTAAACGGTGCAAAGAGAATTAAGCAAATAATAATAATTATTATTATTACTGAAAGCTTAAACGTAAATGAAGTAAATGCATAGACATATATTAACATTACTACATGTAAACGGTAGCAAAAGTATTTCTTAAAACAAAATAATTTCTCCATTAAAGGACATGTACTACTAATAGTACACCAGACCCGAAAGGGTTAATTTAAGAGATTTTAGGACTTAAAATTGGAAAAAATGAAAAAAGAGAACATTTTCAAGATTATTACCTTAAAATGTAAATGATTTTAAAACCTTTTTTTTTTTTTATTATTAGATGAGAGATATAATAATGTTCTTTCATTTTATGTATTTGAAAAATTGCAAGATGCAAAATTAGTATTTACAAGGGACTCCAAACTTTTAAATATTTGACGAGCAGAAAATTGTCATAACAAATGATGTGCACGATTACAAAATAATTATCGCAACTGGAATGAAAATTTTGTGTCCTATATATACTTACGAAGTTAAAAACATTAGCTAATACAAAATTTTGAAAATTTCAACAATACAATTGCCTATAAAAAATATTTTTTTGAACATTAGGAGGAAAATTTTAGGTTCAGTTTATACAGAAACATAAAACATACATATTGGAAATTTTATGCAAAAATATTCAGAAATTTTTGAGATACCATGCGCGTTATGCCCAAAAAACGTTATTTGCAGAAAAATGACTTTATAGTTTCGGAAATGCCACTTCAGTTATTGAGCGGGTATCTATATTATAAAGGCCAAACGTATCTGTGCGTAACGCATACATCACTTTGCGAATGGCAACACTTTCCCCTGGAATTCCGATTTTGCAATTTTCGCTACTACAAATTTAAATTTCTAAACACCGCACGTTTTAAATTTTTGTACCGTCGAATAGAGAAAAAAAAATTACTTTTAAAAGCAATTTGTTTAAAATCTGTATCAAATTTATTTTTGAGACATTAATTTTTTTATAGTTTTTAGTAGAATTAGTGTCATTGTGGCAACAGAACCACTCCATTTTCTCATAAAATTGAAAAGAAAAAAAATAGAAATTAAAATGTGCAACACTTTTCCATGCAATTTCTGTTTTGCAATTTTCGGAACTGTAAATTTTAAGCTTCTAAACATCGTACATTTTAAATTTTTACACCATTGTATAGAAAAAAAATGTACTTTTAAAAGCAATTTGTTTCAAAGCTGTATCTCAATCTATTTTTGAGATATTATTATTTTTTTTTTATAATTTTTATCACCAATTTTGTAATTGTGGCAACAGAATCACTTCCTTTTCTCTTAAAATTGATAAAAAAATAAAAGTAGAAATTAAAATGAGTATACTAATTCAAAAATATTGTCTGTTATAAAATACGGTGAATTTCCGTTTTATTTCGTTTAATAATTTAGATAGTTGAGTTTTTTAGTATTTTGTTAATTTTAGCTTAAAATAATATTTGTTTGAGAGTTAGATTAACCAATATAAGATGTAATTTTTACTGTAACTAATTTTGTAGATTTATCATAAGTCAATGAAACAGTTCTTTCTTAAAGATGTCTTTCGTCGAATTTCGACGGTTCCACCTCGTGTTTCTAACAATCATATATATATTTTAAGAATTAAAGGAAACAATTCTATTAAAATGTTTAGAAAAAATTAGGCGTTTAACCACTAAAACATGAAAATTTCAAAAATTTTGAAGTTTCAAGAGTCTTGAGACCCCTTAACATGGTAGGTATTGGGTCTTCCTGCTCTAATTGTATCTGCTGGTCACACATTTTCCGAATTCCCATCAATAATGTTAAATCTATAGACCTTTGATGCATTTTTATATTTAAAATATCTCTCTAGGAAATTAATATTTTAAACTTCTTTTCGAAATGCACTCTTCTTTAACCATGTCTTTTTTTATAAATATAAAATATATGGCGGAATGAAATTTTCGCCTTGCTTTTAACATAAAATGTATAATATGAACTTTAAAATATTCAGGTTTACTTAAAAAGCGATTAAATAATCAACTATAGATGTTAAAAGTTAATTTTATTTAAAAACATCTTAGTACTTTCAAACCTTTAAACAGGTTCTTCCTCAGAGAATATTTTCTTTTATAATTATTATAATTATTTCTTTTATATTTATCCATTATAAAAGAATTCATAGAAATCCTATGCAAAAGCAATAAAGTGTGTAATGATGCCCTATCTTATAATATACCAAGTTTATGGTTTAACATCCTAAAAATAAAATCCTGACAATTTGAGAAAATGACGTATTAAAATTTCATGGTACAACAATTACCATTCACCTAAAGTATTACTAATTCAACCTACAAGCCACGAGTCTCGTTTATTTTTCAAAACGAAATCTTATATTTGTATTTATAAAAGAAAATATTCTCTGAGGAAGAACCGCTTTAAAGGTTTGAAAGTACTGAGATGTTTTTAAATAAAATTAACTTTTAACATCCATAGTTGATTATTTAATCACATTTTAAGTAAACCTGAACATTTTAAAGTTCATATTATACATTTTATGTCTATTTTTTTTTCTTAGTTTTCAAAATATCCCTAAAAGCTACGCTTAATTTTATATGAAGTGCTAAAATTTTACTCCCACTTTGTCAGTTCTTAAAACAGAAAATATTAAATTAAGCAAAAATTTTAGAAATGTTTTGAGAAATATGAAAAAAAAAGAACATGCTTTAAGAAAAAAAAAAAAACACTGAAAAAAGAAGTTTAAAATATTAATTTTCTGTAGAGATAGTCTGAATATAAAAATGCATCAAACGCCCATAGACTTAACATTAAGGAAGAGATATCCGAAAATAAGTGAACAGCAGACATAAGCTCATACATTTAAAAATGCAAAATTTCAAATGAAACAAGTTGGAAATTGCACGTGAAGCGTAGCAAATGAGGTGCGTTAGTACGATAACGAAGTTTTAAAAATATCACTCTCATATATCAATATTATAAAATTGTAAATAGTTAATTACAATTAAAATGCGCACCAAATAATGTTTTCCCTATATCATTATGTAATGGAATACTTTTGTGTGGCCTTGTAAATCAATAACAAATGTTCTTTTCACCACATATAGCATGCAAAATGTATATTATAATATGTACTTTATAGATGCATATCAATTTTATTATGTTCAAATGAGTGCCACACCATTAAAATGCATTTAAAACATTTTCCCCATTGACCGTAGTGTAACGGAATACTTTTGATTATCCCTGTAATTGAACTATGCATCTGATTTTGATAAAATTTGAAATAACTCGACAAAATTATGTATTTTAAATTTCAAATGATTAAAATGCATTTGAAACTCTTTTCCCCATTCACCGTAATGTGATGGAATACTTTTGATTGCCCCTGTAATTGATCTATGAATCTGATTTTCATAAAATTTGAAATGGCTCGGCAAAATTATGTAATAATTATATATTTCAAATTTCAAACGATTCGGTTGTGTAGTGTTTGAGTTGTTATATGTAAACGGACGGACAGACAGACAACTATAGGTGCTACGTATTTACATAATTACGAACGCACCTAATAATGAAGAGTAAATATTTCGCATCACACATCAACTATTGGTTATTTCTTCAATATTTCTAAATGATATTTTTAGACCTTGAATTTACAGCACGGCAAATTTCTAAAATAATTACATTTTTCCGTATGATTTTTTATATTTGACTTCTGAGAAACTATATTCCAAATGTAATCAAAATCGTAAAATATATATTTTTTAAATTAACTAGTTTTTGTATTTCATTTCAACTTTTCACGGAGAGTTAAAGACCATAATGCATAAAAATAAATATACGCTTTTTTCCCAGGAACTCTCATCCATTGTGATTGACTTGCTGTGAAAAACATTCGTTAGTCAAGCATCGAAGGTTTTCGTCTCAAGGTTTCATGCCCTTAATTGCTTTTTTTCCATCTTACTTTTAACCACAGCATAGAGATAATTCATTCATTCTAGGCTTCCAGTAAAATTTTTTTTTTTATCCACTATGTTTATATTTTAAATAAGAGATTGTGTTTGATAGGAGTGATTGTTTAGGACACCAGGATATTTACTAGAAATAAGAAATTTCTAATGTGGGTTAATGTTTTACGGGGTCTGCCTTATTTAAACATAGATTCATTTATGTATTTTTTCTACAAAAGTTTAAGTAAACATATAATTTTTAAGAAAAAATGAAATCGATTTCAAGAAATTATTTATTAAATTCATGTGTTGTGAACACCCTATATTGTTATGAAGTGTTCTCTATCCATTTTGAATAGGTTCGGATTATATCCGTAACGAATCAGAAGATTCTATTTAAAATGAATCCGATACCAAATTTTTAATTCGTATTCATTTTAAAACTCAAATTGGCCAATTCGCTTTTTTTTTTTATGCCATATTAAAATTTTTAATGCATCACTGTTAAAAGAAAAGACGATAAGATGACTATTTTGAAAACATAACTAATACTGTGCCTTAAGGAGCCGTCCACAAATTATGTCACGCTTTCAAGGGGGGGGGGGGGGGGGGTCGTGAAATTTCAACAGTTCCTGACAAGAGAGTGGAAGGGGATATTAAGAAATGTGACATCACATATTTTGGTTTAAATAAAAGTATTACAAATCAGCTGATTAAATTTTGAAGTTATTTTGAAATTAAAATATTTTGTGATCATGAAGAAAAGATAAGATTTTAAGCCAAAATATATAAATTCCATTTCAAAATTCAAAATATTGCTGTTTTCAAGTGTTCTTTCATATTACTTACAATATTGGAATTGTATCGTAATTTTTTTTTTTTTTTTTTTTTTTTTTTTTGTAAAAATCTTAAATTTATTTCATACAAAATAAGTACACGAATCATTTTTATTGTTATGCGCCCAAATATCATTAAAATATAAAGTTTAATTATATATATAACAAACTGCATTGTTTCTGAACTTCATATTTATGTACTATAGCGGGACATGTGACAAGAGGGGTTTGCAGGGGGCATGAGGATCTGTGACACTTTGTGACAAAAGGGGAAAGGGGTTCAAAAACATTGAAAAAAAAAAAGTGTGACAGTATTTATAGACAGTCCCTACCCTCATCAGTCCTGAGTTAAATATTACGAGGGGCCACAAAATCCGGTTTAAAATTACAAAAAAACATCTTCAAAGTTTCATCAGTCTATATATCGATGCTTATACTGTGCACACATTTCTTAGTAAGTTTTTTAAATAATTTTAACAATTCTAGAAGGATTTATATTAATTTAAAGTTTGTTATTTAGTGTCTTTCCAGGCGACATCAGGACTGAGGAGGTTAACACCATAAACTCTTAATGACAGGTCAATTTTTGCGACAGTAAAAAACTATAATTATTCACAAAAATAAATAAATTAATTAAATTATTCACAATTCTGCACAAAAATTGAAAAAAAAAGGATAAAAAGAAATAAAGAAACAGAAAGAAAACATATACTTTTTAGATCATAACAAAACGGTACCATCAACAAAATGAATCTTTAATAACCTACCCTTCCCTCCCCCCCCCCCCAAAAAAAAAGGATAAGCAGAACAAAAAAGAGTTACGCGTGAGCATACATAATTAACAACAATAACGATAATCTAAAGGTAAATAAGTACTTTTAAAACATAAACAAAAGTTGTTACTTTCCCAGGAACTCTCATCAATTGTGATTCGACTTAATGTGAAAAGCATTCGTTAGTCAGGCATCGAAGGTTTCCGTCTCAAGGTTCGATGCTTTTAATTGAATTTCTTTTCAACTTACCTTCAATGACATCACAGGGTTAATTCATTACTTCTAGACCTGTAGCAAGGTTTGTTCTTTTTATCCCCCTGTGGTTGTATATAGGTAAGAGAATGCAATTAATGGGAATGATTGTTCAGGATTGTTCAGCAAGATATTGCCGAAAATACGAAATTTCAAATGTTAGTCCTTCAAGTTCAAAAAAATATATCTACACCTTAAAACATACATGAACTTCATAAAAAGTAAAGTCACTTTCATTTGCTATTGATTACTTGCGGGCATACTAAGATGCTTGAAAATGGGTTTAACCAACTGTAATGAGAAACTGGACAAGATTAAATTATATTGGCGGCATCAATTTTAAGTAAGTTGCATTAAAACTCCAAGATAGACTTTGTTTGTTTCAGAAGAAAATAATGTTAGCTATATTTATGAGATGTATTAAGTTTGCCGCCTGACAATAGTTAAACAATTTCATCGGAAAATTAATTTATATGTAATTATTCATGGAAGTTATTTTTTTTATGAAGGATCATAAATGTGGTTATTTGCTTTTATGTACTTATCCTAGGTATAAAAATGTGATAGCTGGAATTTCCTTCATTAAAGGATAATAAAATGAAGCAGTTAGAAATAGTATTATCTTTCTTTTAATAAATTATACATTATCTCATAAAATAAGTACTTTTTATTATGATTAAAAAACAGGTTGTTTTATGGTTTATTTTATAATGTAGAAATAAATTAATATGATATATATACGTACGGAGTGTTGCCAAATTCGTCGACAAATTTCAAGGGATGACAGTGGGCCTAAAGAGGATGAAGAATTACCATAAAATACTAGATCACAAAATACTCACTTAACCCTTTCATTCCCATTGTAGAATACGTTCTAAAAATTCAGTAGTTCAGAGAATCTGAATTCCTACCAGAAAATTTCACTGATAAATTTCGCTTTATTGAAATATGGAATGTCTGTTATTAAATCAAACAAGTATTTTTATTTTAATTTTCTGGTTTGAATTCGGAATATCAGAATTAAATATAGAAAAATAAATAAGGAGAGTCATGATGCCATTTGGACTCACTGGGAATGAAAGGGTTAATGAAAAATACACGGCGTTCTATCCTAACCGAACTTAGATTGGCGGTAATAACTTTTGGAAAACTCCAGTATATTATAATGAAAATTTTACTAGACATGCTCAAACATCAGTAAAATCAAATATTAGCAATATAATGCAAATATTAGCAACATAGTACAAATTTCAGCAATAACAGAATGTCGATCATGTCCTGAATATAGTCAGAATCAAAGTTAAAGTTATTCTTTCACCTTTAAACTAATTATGAATCACTAGACAGACTTGACTATATTAAAAAAGAGAAATTAAATTTAAAATCTACATAAAAACATTTAATTCAAAAACAAAAATATGAAAAAAAAGACGTTTCGCTGTGCAACGCATAGCCTTTTCAGTACAAATATCAGCAATAGCAGAATATCGAATATGACCTGGACACAATCAAAATCAATGTTAAAGTTTCTCTTTCAAAAAAGGAAATTTTCTCCTGGGATCAAACCTGATTCGGTGAACATGTACCTAGTGGTGAGAGATATAGACTCTATAGTGATTCATAATTAGTTTAAATATTTTAATTCAGACAATTAAAAAATGCATGTGTATCTTAATCCTCGCCTTTAATCTAAATATGATAACATGAAAAAAAGTGGTAGAAATAGTAGTAACACATATTTAACTTTAAATATTTATGAATTTATAAAGAAAATTTAAAGTCTAGAATTATCTTATTAGTTTATTATATTTTATTATGTTATCGTATTAATTTGTGTTGTTATAATGAGGAAGTATTTGTAAATTCTGACATTCATTCTTAGAAATAATAAATGGTTTACTTTTAAAAAAAGTTACAATATTGAAACTTGCGATATTCGGATGAGTTTTCTACTGATGTAAATTATGTACCTTTACGAATTTAAAATGGAGCTTTTTATCACAATTTTATCTAATAAAATTAAATTTTGATTTTAAAAGAGAAAAAAGTGAAAGAAGGGAAGAAGCCAAATCCACAGATGTTTGTTTGAACATCTTCACTGACGTGTAATATGCAAATGATGAACCACGAAACAGTTTTATTCGCTAATTATTCCGCTCATAATTAATCATATTATGCAACAAGTTTAAAAAACAGCTTTTTGGCCTTTAAGAAAATTAAAGTGATTTAATGAAAACATGATGTGTTGAACTAAAAAAATTTCTAGCATGAACAACATTTACGGTATAATAATGAAATATAGAGCGGTATTGTATTATTCAATAAGACACGTGTTTATTTTGTTTTAAAAATAGAAATTAGAAAGAAAAGTAAACATAATTTATTTAAAAATTACTTTAAAATGTTTTCTGTAATGATGAAAATTAATTCATCATTGTCAAAACTTGACTGCTTTCCACTAATGAAAATGAATTGAAATAGTAATTAAAAATTATACATATATGTTTTCTAGGTTTTATTATTATTATTATTATTATTATTATTATTATTATTATTATTATTATTATTATTATTATTATTATTATTATTATTATTATTATTATTATTATTATTTCTCCGTATTATAAAATTCGTGCACCATTTAAAACAGGATTTACTTAAAGTTCTTTTCTGGTTTTACTCTACTCCAATTGCAAATGATATTGCATCACTTAATACAGAATATGTGACTTATTTCAGAAAATACATGAAAAGTAAACATTGTATATTGTTTAAAAGAAAAAAAAACCCAGCTTTTTCATGCACAGATAAATGTTAAAACAGAATCGCACGGGATCGGCAAAAATTCCAATTTAGTCAATTTCTCGCCTCATTAAGTACTTAACCGATTCAATCGCATTCATTTCAGCAGGAGCAAAAATTTTTTTTATTTGAAGGGGACATAGTACCTTGAAAAATTGGTCAAATATCAATTTTCTTTTTTAGTATTAACTGAAAGCTTCCTTAATTGTAAGGACTTTGACATTTCATTTTTACTTAAACAATAATTATAACAATAATTATATAGCAAGATATTGGAAATTTTGTTAATAGATGCAATTATCCATGCAATTGAAAACTTTAAACTGATTTTTCTCCATGATCATGTCTTTATAACTTGCCTGTTCGAAAAATACTAAGGCTTTTTTGTTAATTTAGATAGAGGGTTTTTTCTTTGTTCTCCATAGAGTATTTAATGTAAAACAAAACATTAAATACTCTATGAAGAACAAATTATGAATTTAACATTCAGGTTTATAGCTATTTTTTATAAGGGGCTGTACATATATGACATTATCATTTTAGGGGGGAGGGGTTGTCTGACACACGATATCGTAAGATATCTCTAGGGGGAGGATGGGTTTGCCTTTTGATATCGATATCATTTTTGACCCAATGAAAAAAAAAAAATTTTCTTTGTAACGTGGTTTTTGTTTAAAATAGTACATTATGTTTTTTTTTTTTTTTTTTTCTGTTATCTATTTTTATGAAAACACAAAGCTAATATAACAATATAAATGTTATTTAAAAAAAAAAAAACATTATATTGAGAGTTTGTTGTGTTTCCTCCATTTTTTTATCCACACGAGAGAAAAAAAATTATGTTTAATGTGTAATTCCATACATTAAAAATTCCATACACATTTTTATGCAATATATTCTCCTAAATGTGGAAAAAAAATCAAAGCAAAAATACTTCTAAAAATAGTAAAAATTTTTAAAAAAGTTAAATTTAAAAAAAAAATTAATTAAAAAATATAAGAATAGAATGGATAAGAATAGATTAGAAAAACAAGAATATATTAGAATAGATGAGAATAGATAATAAGATTTAAAACAAATAAAACATAATAGATTTTTTTTAAGTGTTTAGTACTAAGTATTCTGCCACCACATATACAGCTCATATTCAAAATATTAGAATAATTACCTTTTTTTAGAAATTGAAAATATCGTTTGGTAATTTAATGTCTTTTAATGAAAATATGCAAACGATATTTTTATTAAGAACTTATTGTTGATTAAACTTACTTGTTATCTTAAATTTAATATCATTTTTGAAAAGATTAATTGCAAAAAAATTTTTTTTGAAAAGTCAAAATATTAGAATATTTATTCAAGTGGTTCAAAATATTAGAATATTTCACATTAATTCTCCTTTAATTATTACCAATTCTTAACTGGTGGCATCATTGATTAAATTCAGACTATTTTATTTAAAATCAGTATTCTTTTTTGCAGTTTGTTTCTTTTTCGTCTTAAAATGGGCCTGAATCTACGAAACTTCGTGTGGTTGATTTGTATCGGCACGGTAAAAATCAATGTTTTATAGCGAATTATTTACATTGCTCGCAATCGAGCGTTAGTAAAATACTAACACAATATTCAAAAATTGGAAAATTTCAAAATAATCGCCGAAATGGTGGCCGAAAACCAAAAACACTGCTAGAGATGACAGGAAACTGAAGCGTATAGTTAAGAAAAACCGTTTTAAAAGTGTGCGATTCTTGCACCGAAAATGGAAAGAAGAAGGAGTTGAAGTTTCTACATCGACAACATTAAGACGTCTCCATAAATTTAAATTTGAATCTCGTGTACCGAAAACAAAACCTCTCATGACTGCAAGACAAAAGCGTATAAGATTGAATTGGTGTAAATCAAGACGTTTATGGAGCAATGAAGATTGGAAAAATATATTATTTAGTGATGAAAGAATGTTTTGTGTTTCATATGATAATCAAGGTATTCGAGTTTGGAGAATGAAGCAAGAAGCATTTGATAAAGAATGCCTTAAACGTTCCGTAAAATTTGCTGCTAGTGTCATGGTTTGGGGTTGTATGAGTGCAGAAGGACCTGGAAAGTTATGCATCGTCTACGAAATGGTTAACTCTCTGATATATCAAGAAATTTTAGAATATTACATGATTCCATCATCAGAAGATTTATTTGAAGATGATTTCATCTTTCAACAAGATTTAGCGTCCCCGCATACCTCGGTGTCAACTAAGAATTGGTTCCGCCAACACAACATTAAGGTACTTCCTTGGCCACCAAATTCACCAGATCTTAATCCCATCGAAAACTTATGGTGTATAATGAAGAAAAAACTTCAAGAAAATTCTCCTTCAAGTAAAACTGAGTTAGTGGCACGTATAAAGTCTATTTGGGCTAATATTGATAGAAATGTTTGTAAACACCTTGTATATAGTATGCAAGATCGATTGTACGCTGTTATGAAAGCTAAAGGGGATGCTACAAAATATTAACTACCATTTACTTCATATTCATAAGGTAATATTGTTGCGTAAAATAAAATATTCTAATATTTTGAACCAATCTAAATTTTATTCTAATATTCTGGTGTGTTTAAGGAAGCTGTATACCTAATTTATTGTGCTGTATTTTATATTTTATAAATGTTAAAATCTTATCTAAACATTCCAGATTTAATTTATAAGAAATTTAATTGCATTTACTTAGTATAAAAAATAAATAAATGACAAATAATTTTTTCTTATTACTTTTTCTCAATTATTCTAATATTTTGAATATGAGCTGTATTGGAGTGGTCTTCAAAATTGAAGGGATGGCTTCAAATGTATTTTGTCCCCTCAAAGAAAAATCTACACTATTGAAATCTGACCGTATGTATGTGTGTGATGTTATCTTCTCCGATCCCGGAAACGGAGAAACGTCGCGTTTGTTTTGAATTGAAGGGAAAAAATCCCGTGAACCCGAGTTGCCCATTTGTCTATCTGTTCGCATATAACAACTCAAAAACTACCCAACCGAATCGTTTAAAACTTAAAATATATATTTATTACATAATTTTGTCGAGTCATTTTAAATTCTATGAAAATAGGATGTATAGTTCAATTACAGGGACAATCAAAAGGATTCCGATACATTACAGTCAATGGGGAAAAAGTTTCAAGTGCATTTTAATGGTTTTACACTCTTTCGAACATAATACAGTTGATATGAATCTATGAAATATATACTATACTATACTATTCTGTACAATTTGTGGTGCAAATAATATTTCTTATTGATTTACAGGGACACACAAAAGTATTCCATTGCATAATTATATATTGAGACATTGTTTGGTACGCGTTTTAAAAGTATTAAACTATTTAATATTTTATGAAATTGATATACGTTGCACAGAATTACACCAAATTATTGTCATCGTTCAGTCTGTTTGTCCGTCCATCTGTCTGTCCCCATGTAATAGAGCAAAAACTACCCAATCAAATTATTTGAGATTTAAAATATATAATTGTTGCATAATTTTGTCAAGTCAATTAAAAATTTATGAAAATCGGATGTATAGTTTAATAACAGGGACAATCAAAAGTATTCCATCACATTACGGTCAACAGGAAAAAATAGTTTCAAGCACATTTTAATGATGATACACTCTTTCGTATGTAATAGAATTTATATTTCGTGTTCTTCAAGTTTTCTTTAGATAAACCGACCAGCATAGCGGGCGAAAACCGCTAATTCCTCTATAAAATCGATTAACTTTTTTTTTTTTTTTTTTTTTTTTTTTTTTCAAGCTAAGTTGATATTTTGAAAATTTCATATTGCATAAAATTACATTTCAATGTAAAATTAATGCTGTGTATTATTTAATAATGTACTATTATTACATATTATTTAATAATATAGTATTGTTTAACGATAATGAATGGAATTTTTTAGCACAACTTATAAAACTGCATTTTATAAATATATAAAGGGGAAAACCGAGCTCAAGCTTATGAATTTTAGGCGAAAATGACATTTAATTTCATTTTGAAGACAAAATCAGTGTTTGACTGTGTTATTTTTAAAACAAAAAAAGATAACCAAACGTTTCTTTATCAAAAAGTTTAAAAATAAAATAGACTTGGCTTATTTGCAATCCTAAACAGCGTAAAATTACTTTTGTTGTTTGATAAGCTAAGATAACAACAAGCTGTTTTATTTTCTACAGTAGTTTTCCTTTAACACGGAAAAAAAAAAGTTTTAAAAATGTGTTTCTCTCTGACATATTTTAACGAGTATTACGAATTTGCATTGGTATTATAATTGCGATTATTTCAATGCATGTTGCTTATGCTTTTTCTACAACCATACACAGATTTCACGCTCTATTGGAATTACTAAGTTTCTTTGTGAAACAAATTTGCTTCAAATCTAACTCACGTTTCGTAAGAAAAGTTATTGACTTATTCAATTATGCTAAAATTAAAATATCAAACTCGGTTGAATGTAACTGAAATTGGCACAAATTTTGCCGATGGGGAGTATTTGCATAGTAATTTTTATTTCATTATTTGAAACACATAGCTATATATTTTTTTAGGATATATTCAACTTTAGTTCTCAAAAAAGGTCATTTCATCTCAAATTTAATGCGATAAAATAGATCTTCCTTTATGAAAACCACAACTCTTTTGAATTGTTAAGAAGTCCCCCCCCCCCCCTCTGATTATGGAACGTTAGTGAAAACCATTTTTTGTTTAATGAAAAATCCAGTAGAATTATGGCTTGGATTAAAAATATGTACATTGGGTGACCGAATAACGAATTTCATCGAAAATGAGGAGATGGCGCTGTTTGGTGCTGCCATCTATTAGCAGCTTTTTCTGACATCTTCTTCTTCATCAGAAGTTTGACTTCCAAACCTCTGGATATAGTCTAAATGGAAGCTCCAGCAACTCTCTTTGCCCTTCGGATATACGTCAACAATAGCAAAAATTACGGCATTTTCATCCAATTTTCCCTAATGTTTTTAATCTGTTTATACTAATTAGGGCATGCTAAAACAGGGCATGCTTGTTGTATACAACTGTTAAAATGTAGTGTACATCTGTTAAAATGTTCTCTTTAAATCGACAATAGATGCAATTTAATACAGTTCGGCCAAACTAAAAAAAAGTTTCTTCTTGGCTTTTTTTTTTTTTTTTTTTTTTTTTTTTTTTTTTTTTTGTGTGTGTGTGTGTGTGTGTGTGTGTGTGTGTGACGATCGTTAACCGAACAAGTGTTCATTATCCAAACTTGCAAGTTTCGCGTGAAATTGTTCGTTAACTGATATGTTCGTAAACCAAACGGCTCATTAATCGATAACCCTCTTTATTATTAAATTTCTTTGCTTTTTGTACTTGTTTTTAAATTATCATAACTTTCTTGTTATTTTTCTCTTTTAAATTGTCAAAGAAATAAAAAAAAAATAAAAACTATGCAGTAATCTCAACATATATGTGTGCGTATGTGTGAAACATGTATAAAAATGAATGACCAATAAATTCTTATGACATATACCTTCATATATCATTAAATTATTTTCCCACATTCACAGATAAGAATAAATGAATGTGCACAGAAAGGTGATCTGATTTCAATCAAGAGGTTTATGGCCTGGAACTTGGTTTTCCTGTTTAATCGGACCTCATTGAATGACGTCATGGGACGTGTGTGACATCACCACCCCCGCTAGAAGAGGGATTACATGAGACCGCGTGGCACAACTCCCGCTCTTTTCTTCACATGATTAGTGATACAGAAGCTGCAGCATATAATAAATGCAGATTCAAAAGGATGAGCAAATTTTTCGGATAGGAAATGCAGTGATGCAATAATTGGCGATCTGTTGTAGATATTTTGGCGTAATTCTCTCTATTATTCAGTATTATTCTTCATTCTTATTTTATTTTTAATTGAATAAATAAATTTTATTTTTATTGATAAAACAAGTATTATTTTCGTTTATAGAAAAAGTAGGGAAAGTGGTGTACTTTGGAGGTCCATCGATTGTGCAGCCATTTTGAAGAATAAATCTAAACTAAAATATTAGTTACATGTATGTGTTATTAGTTTCAAGGCCTTTAGTAACACATACACGCAACTAATATCCAGTTTAAATTTATTACTCGAATTGCTGCTCAATTAATGTACATCCAAGATACACATACCTCGAAAATACACCACTTTCCCTTATTGCTGCCAGAAATTCAAGATTACTAAATTATGAAGATTTCTCAGTTTAAACGCATATTTATTAAGTTTTAATTGAATCAAAAATTGAATTGTTGTTGTTAAATTTTAGACACATTTTTTATGTAATTACGTTAAACTTTATTTTAAAGAAATATTTCGCATGCTACTTCGTAGGACCAAGCCTCAGAGTGATATCTTTTGTTGAGAGCCACCTATTTAAAGAAATTATTTTTATGGTAGATTATTACAACAATTGCAATAAAAAAAAAAAAAAAAAAAAAAAAAAAAAAAAAAACTCATGAGAAACGGGTTTTCCTTACATTAGCAAGATACATCTAAAGCGGAAATATTTGTAATGAAATAGAGCTGGCCTAAATTTTGATTTGGTTTCTTTTAATATAAACCACTTCCGAGGCCTGCATAGGTCAAAAATAATCGCAAACATAACAAATTAGAAAATCCATGTCAAGTGTAGCAAATGAGGTGTGTTCGTACTATATGGAAGTTTCAAGATGTGTAATAGTATACAGTACGTCTGATAGAGTAGAGTATCCGAAAACTTGTGTATATCCCTGTAAATACTATATGCTTTCTATTATGCAGGAAGCAACTTGTAGTAAACCTCAGAAACGTATATCAATTTCATAAAATGTGAAATAGCTTAATATTATTAAAACATGCCTCAAACAATGTTTCCCCCTATACCATTATGTATTGGAATACTTTTGTGTAGCCCTGTAAATTAATAACAAATATTCTTTGCAGCACAGGTTATAAAGAATGTATATTTTAGGATATACTTCTTAGATGCATATCAATTTTATTATATTCGAAAGAGTGTAACACCATTAAAATACATTTGAAACTATTTTTTCCCATTCGTCGTAATGTAGCAGAAAACTTCTGATTGCCTCATTAATTAAACTATCCATTCGATTTTCATAAAATTTGAATTGACTCGATAAAATTATGCAACAATTATAAATTTTAAATTTCAAATGATTCGGTTGGGTAGTTTTTGCTCTGTTATATGCGGACAGAAGGACGAATTGAACGACGAGTTTAGGTACTAGGTGCTACGTATTTACATAATTACGAACGCACCTAAAAAGGACCAAGCATCGTAATTATGCAAAAGAGATGGAGTAAAGAACAAAATATATATATAAAGATGCTTTAAATATTAAACATCTGAAAACTGCCTCATCTGCAGACTTTAATACTGAGCCAGTGTGAGCCAAAATATATCTCTTTAAATTTCACTGTAAAGTAATAATAAATAAGTAAAATGTGTCATTAAGACAGTTTTCTTATATTACTTCTATTTTTGTTTTTCAGAATAATAAATAAATTAAAATTGATTCAGAGAAATCAAAACTTTGTTAAATGTTTTGTTTGACTTTAACTTTTTTATATACATAATGTGATGCAATTAATATGTCTTAAGATTTATTACATTATCAGAGATATCTAGATTTATTACATTAACAGAGTCATGAAAAATTATTATTAAAACAATGTTCCGTTTGATTTAATTAAGAATAAAAAATATTTTGTTCTTCAATCTAAGTGCATTATTATTTAAAAAGTGTGGTATTTTATTTTTATTCTCGCAAAAACGTTGCTTTTAAAGCTCAACACATTTTGTGTTCTCGTCTTTCCATACGGCTGTTAAATGTAATTTAGTCACATTATTACCATTCTATCACATTTTCTTCTATCACATTCTATCAAATGTCACTTATAATGTATTGCTTCATTTGAAGCCTGCTGATGATAACTCATTAAACATATTGTGGTTTCAATATGTACTGCATAGATATTCTGTATAAGTTTTAGGTAGATTTCGTATGAAATACTACCTATTGCATTGTCTCCCATGTTGGAATTTCTGAAAAATTTTTGCGGATCTACACGAATCATGACTCCTAGACCCCAAAACTACCATCAGTAAAAAAGTTTATATATATATATATATATATGTATATCTATCGGTGTATATCACTTTCTTCTAGACACGATAACTTCCATAATTATGCTCAGATCTTTTTCAAACTTTGACATAAAATCAAGGAGCTTAAAATCTCGGTCGAGTTCGTTAATGGGCAAAATCGGACCAAGGGGGTGGAAATAGGGAGGGTTTTTGTGAAAACAGAAAAAACGCGATAACTTCTTAATTAAAATAGATATAGAATCAGTTTAAAGTTTATATTACTTCTAAGAAACGGGCAAAAAGTTTATACATGACAGATTTTTGATAAAGTTAAAAATGGGCTCAAGGGGCGAAAAAAACGTGGTTTTTGGGAGAAAAAAAAATCATAACTTCGTCAATTCTCAAGATATCAAATCCAACTAAATTTTACATAAATGTACTCAATATTATCTAAAACTTTTGTATTTACAAGTTTTTGATAGGACCAATTTTTATCGATGAAAAAAATTAAAAACGAAAAGAAAAAGGGGGGAGAAAAAGAAAAAAATCCATAACTTACTAAATTCTTAAGCAATCAAATCTAATTAAATTTATTTTACATCTTCACAATAATATCTACAACTTTTATACTAACAAGTTTTTCATAGAACCAATTCTTATAGCAAAAATAAATTAAACAAAAATAGGAGTTGGAGAAAAAACCTTAAATCCAAACTGCTTATATTCTGACTCATTTTAAAATTCATTTTTGATTTTAAACGCATCCAAATGACAGATCCTCCTATTTAGGAACTGTATAATGCGACGTATTGGCCAGTATTTCAATAAAGGCACAATATATTTTTAAAAAGGCTGCCAAAAAGGGTATTTTGAATAGAATTTCCCGAAGTTGTCAATGAAAAATTGGGGAAGTATAACATATTGCGTTTTTTCTGAGTCATTTTTAAATTCATTTTTGTTCTCAAACCCTTCCAATTTTCAGGTCCTCTTATTTAGGAACTATGTAATGTGACGAATTGGCCAGTTCTTTGATAAAGGCAGAATATATTTTTAAAAAGGCTGCCAAAAAGGGTATTTTGAACAGAATTTCAATAAGTTATGGTGATTGAAATTTGAGGAAATTTAAGAAATTGCGTTTTTACCGAGTCATTTTTAAATCTTTTTTTGTTCTCAAACGCATCCAATTTACAGGTTCTCTTATTTAGGAACTATATAATGTGACGGAGTGGCCAGTTTTTTGATAAAGGCAGAATATATTTTAAAAAAAGCTGCAAAAATGGGCACTTTGCACAAAATTTCCCAATGCGATCATGATTAATGAACTGTGGGTATTCAAATAACAAATTGGTTATTTTATGACTCATTTTTAAATCCAATTTTACTCTGAAACGCATTCAAATGACAGTTTTTTGTTACTTAGGAACTATATAATGTGCGTATTCGTCGATTTTTTGATAAAGGGTGAATATATATTTTTTAAAAGCTGTCAAAGTAAGCACTTCGCAAAAAAATTTCCCAAAGCGATCATGATAAAAGAATTGAGGCTGTATTCAAATAACAAATTGTTTATTTTATGACTCATTTTTAAATTCAATTTTCCTCTCAAACGCATGCAATTGACAGTTATTTGTTATTTAGGAACTGTGTAATTACTGTGTATTGGTCAGATTTTTGATAAAGGCTAAATATATATTTAAAAAAATCTGTCAAAGTGTGCACTTCGCACAATATTTGTCAAAGCGATCTTGATTAAAGAATTGTGGATGTATTAAAATAATAAATCGGTTATTTTATGACTCATTTTTAAATTCAATTTTGCTGTCAAACGAATTTAATTAACAGTTTTTTGTTATTTAGGAACTATATAATGAGCATATTGGTCAATTATTTTTAAATAAAGTAAGAATATAATTCAAAATATGTTGCCAAAATGGGCATTTGAGTAGAATTTCGTTTAAGATGATTTTGATAAAACCAGTTCTTACAGAAAAATGAAATTAAAAAAATTTTAAAAGCGAGTTAAACTGGGTTTATCTCTAATATATATATATATATATATATATTTTTTTTTTTTTTTTTGTGATGAAAACTTTTCGAAATCTACCTCCGCCTATAGGCCATGCCGAAAGGGATTTTGTATTTTAAATACTATGTATTCAGGTTCAGATTATTTTCACTTGAAATCATACAGAATTTTTTAACAGAGTTTGTTTTTGAAATCATTGAAGCAACTGTATTTAATATTTTTAACACCAATTTTCTAAGATTTTCTAACATTTTCCGATTATACATTCTTCAGAAGTACATTTCTAAATGTTACAATCACTTTACATATCGAAAAGATATCATTGAAGCAACTGTATTTAATATTTTTAACACCAATTTTCTAAGATTTTTTAACATTTTCCGGTTATACATTCCTCAAAAGTATATATTCTAAACAATAGAAAATATTAATTTTAAGAATAAAAAGACGAATTTAAACAAATTTTATTAGTTTTACAATCTTTTTTCTCATCTCCAACACGGATATATCAATTTTAACAGAATTAAACGCATATTTTAGTTTTTAAGAACAAAAATGTAATAAGTATCATTAATTAAACAAAAAATAAATATCAATTTTCAAGAAAAGACAATTTTTTACACAAATTTTCAACTTTGAAATACATTTGTTTACATATATTGTTACAATATATTACTAAACTTAAACTTTTTAAAAAGTTTGAATGTCTTTACAAAGGGTTCATATTTATATTTTTCACGTCTTGACTGCATTCGAAATCTTACAACAAAAGTATACTTTTATTAGTAAATGCGAAAGTTTTGTAAAGTTCATGTAAACATTTCACTTATTACTGGGGATGAAAAAGTTATTGAATTGTTAATCCAAAAGGTATAGTCTGAAATCATCGTACTTTCTTTAAAATGTCATTTATAATTTATTGCTTCATCGGAATTCTGTTGATAACTCATTAGACATAGTGTGGCGTCAATATGTATTGCATATATTTTATGTATAAATTATATATATGTAATCATCTTACTTATTACTAAGGATGAATAAGCTACTCAATTATTAATCTAAAATGTATAGCCTGACATCATCACACTTTCCTTAAAATAAAACTTATAATGTATTGCTTCATTTGAAGCCTGCTGATAACTCATTACACATCTTGTAGTGTCAATATGTACTGCTTAGATTTTATATACAAGTTTTATTTATGAAAATATTTTACTTATTAATAGAGATGGAGAAGTTACTGAATTATTAATCTAAAATGTATAGCCTAACATTATCACATTTTCTTTAAAATGTCACTTATAATTTATTACTTCATCGGAAGCCTGTTGATAATTCATTAGACATATTGCAGCGTTAATATGTACTGCATTGATTTTATGTACACGTTTCATTTGTGTAAAGATTTACCTTTATTATTTTATGTGAGTACTTTTCACTAGAGATGAATAAGTTGCTGGATTATTAATCTAAAATGTATAACCTGACATCATCACACTTTCCTTAAAATGCCACTTATAATTTATTGGTCATCTGAAGCCCATTGATAACTCATTAGACATACTGTAGTGTCAATATGCACAGCATTGATTTTATGTATAAAGTTTTATTTATGTAAACATTTTACTTATTTATAAAAATGAATAAGCTACTGAATTATTAATCTAAAAATATAGCCTGATGTCATCACACTTTCTTTAAAATGCCACATATAATTCATTGCTTCATCTGAAGCCTGTTGCTAACTCATTAGACATACTGCGGTGTCAATATGCACTGCATTGATTTAATTCATAGGTTTTATTTATGTAAAAATTTCACTTATTTCTAAGGATGAATAAGCAACTGAATTATTAATATAAAAGTATAGCCTCACACCATAATATTTCCTTTAAAATGTCACATATAATTTATTGCTGTATCTGAAGCTTGTTGATAACTCATTAGACATACTACTGTGTCAATATGCACGGCATTGTTTTTATGCATAAGTTTTATTTATGTAAACATTTTACTGATTTCTAAAAATGAATAAGCTACTGAATTATTAATCTAAAAATATAGCCTGACATCATCACACTTTATTTAAAATGTCACATATAATTTATTGCTTCATCGAAAGCCTGTTGATAACTCATTAGACATATTGTGGCGTCAATATATACTGCATTGATTTTATGTACAAGTTTTATTTGTGTAAAGATTTACCTTTATTATTTTTATGTGAGTACTTTTTACTAGGAGAGTGTGATTTTTATGTGAGTATTTTTTCTACAGGGAGAATAGGTTACTGAATTATTAATCTAAAATGTATAACCGACATTATCACACATTCCTTAAAATGCCACTAATAATTTATTGCTTCACCTGAAGCCTGTTGATAACTCATTAGACATACTGTGGTGTCAATATGCACTGCATTGATTTTATGCATAAGTTTTATTTATCTAAACATTTTACTTATTTCTAAGGAGTAATAAGCTCCTACATTATCACACTTTCTTTAAAATGTCACATATAATTTATGCCTGTCTGAAGCCTGTTGATAACTCTGTTGTTATCTGCTTTTTCAAAAAAGGAGGGGAAGAAATCACGCGCCGCGAATATTTTTCCAGTAATGCTCTGCGTGCTCTTCTCCTCCACCAGCATCTCTTTTTTCCTCCTGTTTATTATTAAAATCCCCTGCATGGAGAAAGAGGAGCATTTAAAGGGAGGAGGGAATCATTTGGCGATTGAGCGATATCACAACATGCAGCAACCCTTCTCCAGAATCCCCCTTTGTAACAGCGAGGTGGTGAGTCCTCAGTATAAGGCAACAATGGCATCGGAACACCGCACTAATGCCAGAAATTTGACATGTTTTTGGTCAAGAATTGGGGGATTGAACCTCTAACTCTTTATATGGAATGTAACTAGAAAAAAAGAATGTAGCCTGTGAGCTTTTCCAAAATGTTGATGCTTTGTGTAATGGCTGGAGGATGAAACCTGTGAAGCTGTTGTGAGTAAGATATTTGGTTCTTGTTTTCCTTATCTTTTTTTTTTTTTTTTTTTTTTTTTTTTTTTCATCTTTCTACATTACATAAATTTCTCAAATTTTTTTATTTCTTCAGTTTAGGTGAAGAAGAAGTTTTTAATTTTTATGCCTCAAATTTATAAATTAAAAAAAAAATCCTTCTCAATAATTACTTTTCTTAATATTCGTATTACATTAAATAATTTATAAACTAATAACATAATATTTATGAAGGATTTTTCTTTTTTCCCTTCTCTGTACAAGTTTTTTCATCTTTCTACATTACATAAATTCCTTAATTTTTTTTTTTTTTTTTCAGTTTATGTGAAAAAGATGTTATTTAATTTTTATACCTCAAATTTGTAAAAGAAAAGAAAAAAAAAAAAAAAATCAGTAATTACTTTTGTTAGTATTTGTATTACATTAAACAATTTATAAACTAATAACATGATATTTATGAAGGATTTTTCTTTTTTCCCTTCTCTGTACAAGTTTTTTCATCGTTTTACAGTACATAAATTCCCCAAATTTTTTTAACTCTTCAGTTTGAGTGAAAAGGATGTTCTTTAATTTTCATGATAAAAAATTTGTAAATAAAAAAAAAATCCACCTCAATAATTATTTTTGTTAATATTGTTATCACATTAAAGAATTTATAAACTAATAATATGATATTTATGAAGAATTTTCTTTTTTGCCTTCTCTGTACATGTTTTTTCATCTTTCTACATTACATAAATTGCTCAAAATTTTATTTATTCAGTTTAGGTGAAGAAGAAGTTTTTTTAATTTTTATGCTTCAAATTTATAAATGAAAAGAAAAGTCCACCTCAATAATTATTTCTGTTAATATTGTTGCTACATTAAACAATTTATGAACTAATAATAAGATATTTATTAAAGATTTGTTCATAAAAAATGAAATAAGTGGTTAATTATGGGCTTTTCTCGAAAATATTTAAATTGATTGAGATTTAAAACAAAGAGCACTCTGTTTCTTTTTTTTTTTTTTTTTTTTTTTTATGCCTGATTTTCTACAAAGTAACGAAAATAAATATACTTTTGTCTCATTTGTAAAAAGATATATTATTTTCAAAGAAAAAATTATACTGCTCATCTTTCAACATAAAAGCTCTCCATATACAAGTAGTTGAAAAGGTATTTATTTAAAAAAATATTTAACTTGTAAAATTGGCTGTGCTTTCTAAACATAGTGAAGCAAAGTATTTTATACCAATTCTTTCTCTAGACACAATATTTTAAACGTTTCTCTTTATTAACAACTAGTAAGTGAGATATCCATTTAAATATTCATTCGTAAAAATTCTTAAATAAGCTTCATTTTAAAATCTCAATTAAACTATTAATTACAGGTTTTTATTTTTCATTTATTTTATATTACTATATTATAATTATTTAAAAAATACATTACATTTTACATCGTAAGAATATTTCTAAGCAGGAATGCTATTTTTAACTGCAATAAAATTTGTATTTTTTCGAAGGCAAACTTCGTGATTCCTTACTGAACCAGTTAGTTTTCTTCTTTTTATCACGTGAATAATGTCATCCCCCTGTCATCATCCGTGAATAATGTCATAAAAGCGCTCCCTTAATAAATAAATGCATACATAAATACAATAAAGCAACCTCTTACTAATATATACGTGTGCACAAGACAGTGCAAATCCCACCCTACCCTCTTCTTAATCTTTGAAAATAGCTCATAATAAAATTTGAATTACTAATAAACTAGGTACTAGACATTCATTAATCTGAAGTACATTGTTATTTATAAGAATCGATCAAAACCGAATTTCGCTAATCTTCTTATTTTCAGCCGAAAACCAAAATGGGCCAAAACATTTTTAAATAAATTAATGCATACATAAATATACGTATTTATTGATTAATTATATGTGTTTATTAAATAATTATAAATTAATTATAGGTGTGGTCCAAGCTAGAACTCATTGACTCTGACCAAAACTTTTTATTTATAAAATAAAATGTAATTAATTCATCAACGACATAAAATGATCTTCTAATTATACAAACCTCAGCTAATTAAAAATTATTTTAAATGTATGTACCTTGATTTATGTTTTATGATGATTTTCTGTAAATGATAATCTGTTATACTAAAATTTTTTAAAGGAATATTCAAATTCTTTTGCCGTTTCAAGCAAAAAATTTTCTGTTACTGTTACTCTTAAATCTGTAGCTTTTAATAAGCTCACGAAAAACGTCTTCAGCGTTTATCATGTATGTATTATTCGCATTATCGTCTTCAGTTTGTCACAACTAAAAATTATAAACAGTAAAGTTCATAAAAATAAATAAAGAATATCCCATTTGAGCTGATACAACTCAAGTAAAAGAGTAATGCTCAAAATTCACGATAGTAAGAACGAGATTTTTGGAATACAAATAGTTTCACTCGAGTTTCAGTCTGACCGAATGTTCGACAGAATTTTCGCCGAAAACGAATTTTTGCCGAAACTGGGTTTGGAAGGAAAACGAAAACAAAACCGAATTTTTGGATCAATCTCAAGTTATTTATAGATCATTATTTTTAATATTTTTTCATTACTTTTATAAAAAGAAAGTTTTATCCCGTTTTCTTTTATAGTGAATATATACACTTTCGAATTTTACTCTCATTTATCCTTTCTCTAAACACCTTTAAAAAATTTATTATATCAATTAAAATTTAAGAAGAAAATTTTTAAATATAACTATAGAATATACGTATAAGGCTATTTTGGTATGCGTTCGTAAGTATGTAAATACGAAGCATCTATAGTCGTCATTCAGTCCGTCTGTCTGCATATAACAGAGCAAAAACCACCCAGCCGAATCATTTGAAAATTAAAATACATAATTATTGTATAATTTTATCAAATCATTCTATATTTTATGAAAATCGGATTTGTAGTTTAATTACAAGGAAAAAATCAAATTTATTCCGTTACATTACGGCTAATAAGAGCAAATAGTTTCAAGTGCATTTTAATGATGTTACACTCTTTCGAACATAATAAAATTGATATACATCTATGAAGTATATACTAAAATATACATTTTGTACTACGTCAGGTAAAATATATATATACATATATATATATATATATATATATATATATATATATTATTAATTTGCAGGGCCTTACAAAAGTATTCCACAGCATAATGGCATAGAGGAAAACATTGTTTGGGGCGCGTTTTATTTATATTAAACACTTTCACATTTTACGAAATTGATATACGTTGCTGCGGTATACTACAAGTTACTTTCTGTATAACGGAAAGCAGATAGTATTTACAGGAAGCACACAAGATTTCGGTTACTATGCTGTATTTCTAATACTGCATAATATTCACCAAGATCTTAATATTTTTAAAACTTTGTTATAGTACGAACACGCCTCACTTACTACGCTTGACGTGCAATTTCCAACTTGTAATATGTAACCTGAAATTATCTCTTCTTTAGCAGAAAAACAGAAAAAAGCAAAAGAAGGTAACAACTACAAGCGCTTAGAACAAAAGACTATGCAACAGGATTTCCATCAAAATATTAAAATTGAATTTTGAACCATAATAATCGCCTTATTTTATTCCAGAAATTCTGCAATTAAAGTGAAAATTGAGATCGTAAATAGTGGTATTCGGAGTCTCATATATAGTTGTGTTCCACTGAAAACCCTATTCTGCAATCTCTCCCGTTTGCTTCGATCAGAATAAAAATTTCCTTCAAACACTTACAAATATCTACATTCTAAACTTATTCTACATGCTTATATTGAATATCATACATTAATCCTATACACAATAGCAAAACAATATTGGCCAAATATTTCCCTTGTTATCTATATCTTGGTCAATATTGGCATAAAATACTGTACCAACCTTTGTGGGAGTTTTTTTATTGTAACAATATTCCACAAATATTGGCTATAAATATTTTCCCATTTCATTTATAACATTTTAAACTAAAAGCTAATATTTAACCGATATTTCTGTGTACTTGAGGCATTTTCGATTAATGCAATATTGATACCATATAAACTTGCAAGTATAACTAATATTAGTTTGCTACTAGTAGGAATGTAAAAAATCTCGTCTGTTCAATATATTTATTATTATTATTATTCATTTTTAATAATCAAGCTTAAAAGCACCTCTCATACTCGAATCTCACCGTGCCAATTGAAAGAAAAAAAACCTAACATTTACGAAATTATTACAACCACTCCTTAATACTTCCACATAATTTTCAGCGGAAAATTGAAAAAGAATAGCGACAAATTGAATTTCCCACGGGTTTGCGAGCGCCAGTCTACGCCCATCTTCTGGTAGCTTTTCAAATTAAAGGAAAAGAGAACTGGTTTTTAATCCATTAAAATATCAGCCTTTTCTGAAAAATGGTGAAATAACAATCTACGTTTATGCCTTCATAAATCAGATTGTTAATGGAATTAGAATTTGTGTATAAAACTATTTTAAGAAATTCATTCAATTTTATGTACCAGTATATGTTGATTTCAATTTTTTCTTTGTACAGTTGTTTGTTTTTCCTTCGTTTTTCTGGAGTATAAATCATGCATAATTCAACGCAAACAGAATCGTGCATCAATCTCATTAATGAAATACATTTCTTAATGTAATTTAATGTTGACATAGCTAACAAGACTTTTTTATCACGTCTTGTTATCCTTTATTCTAGATGTTATCGACTCTACTGACTGCATATCAGACGGATTAAAATTTGATAGACGTTAATTTTATACTCATCATTATGCTTTAAGCATAATTTATATGGATGATATCCGTGTTTATTTTATTAAACGATTTTTGCGTTTAAGCTGCTTATGATTAGAAGAGCTTGAATGTTATCAACCTAAGCGTGCTAAAGGAGATACTAGTTAGATAAAACTGATTTTTGACCCCGGCTAGATAATTTTTTTAAATTAATTTTCTATTTTGATAAAATATAACTTTTTTAAAAATATACTATAAAGTGTCCTGTGAAATAATAACACGTTTAGATTCTACTAATTTTCTAATTTTCAAGGCTTAGTTATATACATACATATTTTTTTTTTCCTTAAAGAATATTGGGGACTTTCTGTCACAAGACTTTGTCAAATGGTAACAGAGACCCTACTGTGAAGTAACCACTGTGAAAAGTGGTGAAAACTCACCATGTGACTTTAATGGGACATTGTTTCGTGATTTATCATAATTCAACATTCACAATGACTTTGAAATTGAGCCTCCAAATGACAGTCACACGAGAGTCTTAATAAAACGATACTGCAAAGTCACCTGGTGACTCGTCACAAAACAGCAGTCGCAGTGACCTGACAGTGGAGTCACATATAATAGTCATTTGAGACTCATAAAAGAGACGTATGAAATTTCCTATTTTTTGGGACTGTGATTCTTGTGACCGTGTGTGGCCTGAATGAGAGGTTATATGGACTAGCTGTTATGCAAGGATAGTTGTTATTCAAATTATATTACTTCCTTTTGAATATTCGCGTGAAAATTATTGCTTGAAAATCCCTTGAAAATTGGCATTTTAGGACTCCATCCTTAAACTTTGCTCACCAGTGTATATTTATACATATATATATATATATATATATATATATATATATATATATATATATATATAATATATATACAAAGTAGAAATATAAAGAAAAATAATTAGTAAAAAGGTACTTTTTGGGTTTTTTTTACCTTTTTTGTTTCTTTTGAAAAGTAGCATTTCTTATCACAGTTTGTACCATTTCTCCAAAATCTTAATAGGGTAACTTTTTTCTTTTTCTGTCGGTTTTTCTCGTTGGGCTTCATTTGAATTGAGGAAAATTCAAACAAATATTTTTTCAGTTTTATTATTTTACACAAAAAAGTACAAAAGTGTTTTTATTTTCCAAATCCTTAATGAAGTATAAGTTTTTATTATTTTTAAAAGCCCTTAATACTTTCGATAAATACAGAATCAATAAAGTTATTCAAAAAATTTGAAGTGATCGGCCGAAGGGACCTTAATAATTAGCCCCTTAAGGGATTTACCTGGTGAAAGTAGAAAAAAAAAGATAGAATCATATGTTATCTTATGGGGGGGGGGGGTATCCTTCTTGTTCATTCAAATTTGGAAAATTCAACTTTTCTTTTCTTTTTCAACACGCAGATAAGAAGGTTATACATCCTTTTTGTAAGCTCCAAATTTATATATCTTTTCCCAGTTATTAGTTAGAAACAAGTAAAGAATACTTTTTTTACTTTTTTGGAATAATTATGAATTGGACAATTGCACCATAAATTATACTAAAAATATGTACTAAAATAAATACAGATTACAGACGACCTTCACAGAAGCGAATGAAACGTTGATAATTTTTAAGTGTATTTTAAATACATTCTTTTTATAAGTGTACCATTTAGTAACCTGTATTTATTTTAGTACATACTTATTGGAATTTTTTAAAATTTTAAAATACTTATAATTATCTTTTAAATAATTAAGGCTTACAAAGGGATAAAGAACCTTCCTTCCTTCGTACTGAAAAAAATATTGTTGAAATTTCCAAATTTGAATAAACAATACGAATAAGTATTTTTTTCCCCCGTAGGATAACATTTGATTCCACTTTTTCCCTTCCCCACGAAATAAGTTCCTTTACTTCTTCATTGCACCGTGTACCACATCTGGCACATGTATAAAAATACAATCGGCTCTCGTTAATTCGAAATCGGATAAATCGAATCTTCGCTTAATTCGAACTGAACATGAAGTCCCGAAATTTTCAATTGCAGAATAACGTTAAAATTTTTCATTTATTCGAACTCATTTTCTCTTGACTTCTTTTAATTTGAACTAATGAGATTCCAATTTTTCATTTTTCGTTACTTTCTTCCGGACTTCAGATCCTTGAAAAAACTTTCTTTCTTTTATTTTTGTCAGAGTTGTTTTGGCCACGTTTACCTTTAGTTCCATGAACTTGATATACGCTATTTTAGTACAATGTCTGTCCATCAATGACACCTCCCCTCCATCTTCGTTTGAGCTTTTGTCTAATTCCTTAATTAGTAGTTTATGTATTTATATCTTTAAATTTAATATTAAAGTCATATTCTAATGATAACAGCCGAAATATATTTTAAAAATACTATAACACTAATTTCTTTGTTCTAGTACCCCTTTAAACATGTTCTCCTTTCATACTTTACGTAATCCGAACTCTGGATAATTCGACCATTTCTTACGGTCCCGACGAGTTCGAATTAACGAGAGCCGACTGTACTATAATTCTCATTATTTGCCTTGAATTTGGCCAACATGATCGCTGTAACTGATCAAGAACAGTCCAAAAAATGTAATAAAACTTATTTTCTCCATGTCAGTTGGCAGCATTCAACAAAAAAATTGGAATTTGCTCTTCAGAAATGAAAAAAAAAACCGATCAAATTATTAAGCAAAATTTACTTTTATTATTTTTACTGAATACATAAAAATATTAATCTAAAGAAAGTTGCAGAATGTTAAGGGCATAAAATTAATTAATTTAAGCCCATTTTATTGCGAAATATAGCAATACAATATTTAAAAACCCTAATTGTGTTAGAATATGTCTGTATTAGAATAAACGCCTTAAAATATCAAATTTTAGCTGAAAATTTGAAATTCAATTTTTTTAACTATTTTTCCTATTATTAGAGCGATATATAGATTTCAAATATTTTTTTTTTTTTCATAAAAATAAAAAAAAGTCGTGCAGCAAGGGGGGGAAAAAAAGAAAAAAAAAGGGGGAATTAAAAATATTAAATTGACGTAACTACAAGAACGCATTTCACGCACGTAGATTTAACAATAATGTGAGGAATTTGAGATCTTTCTGCACCAACCCTTTAAAAAAGATTTAAAAATAAATTTGAATACACATAGAAAATATAATATTCAAAAATTGAAAAGGTAAAGCAGGTGCTGTTTGTCCAGATTTTTAGATGCATTTGATATGTGCTTAACATTTTTTTAAACTCTTCGGAAACAAGTTACGTAAGAAATTATATTGAAATTTGAAATCAGTAATTTTCATTTGCCTTTTTTTATAATAAAAAAGTTTTTATTTCTTTTATAGATGGCATTCTTTCTTCTTTTACCTATTCCGATCCTTCTGTGATAAAGTAAAACGTGATTTAATCACCCGTGACATAGTCACGTTTTACGTTTTAAGTAAAGACAGCTGTTGCGATCAAATCATCCGTATTAAATACGCGTAGACATGTGTCATAGACTTTTAAAGCTTGTTTTTCCTGGTAAAAGTGAACGGGTTTCATTCATGCACAACTGCGTAAAACGTAAACAGTGAGAAATTATCACTTTTTCTATAATAACTACTATGTTCAGATTCAATAATAAGTACATTTTATTTCATTTTAATTGTAATAGTTAGTAATATCGTTTTGAATACATCTGAATAAATGTGTGTATGTAGGTTCGGAAGGGGGGTAATTGTGACCAATCTGTAGGCCACAAATTAAAAAGGTCGAGTGTAACTGCTCTAAAGTATTCTATAAAACCTTTCTATTTTTTAATTTCGTATTTCTTTTTCGAAAATTGTCTTGAAAATGCAGTAAAGCCTATTGAATCAAAACCTGTCCATAACGGGATCCTACCTCGCACGAAAAAATTGTTTACTCCAAGCGAAAGTAATACAAAGCTTCTACAATAGAGGTGTATCCACTAAGACCTTTTTAAATTTTAAAACGAAATTTTTCAGTAGTATCTTTCCATGTTTTACTAGAATGTAAAAAAAAATTGTAAATTTACGATATTTTACCGTGAATTAATCCAGTAAATTTGCAGAAAATGTCACTTTTTCTAGATAAACGGTCAACTCCCGTAAATTTTATGTTTTATGAGAAATATCCGTTTATTAAAGGGAAAGTCCATTAATCTAGGAACACAGTCCGTTTTTTATTGACTTTGTCTGGAATCTCCCTTGCAGTAAAATTACTGCAGCAATTTTTTACAATGCATAGTTTTTGTGATTATTATGAAATCTTTGAGTTTGTCGCATAATAAAGCATCTAACTATAAAAAGCAAGTTCAACAACATGTTACTGTCTAGGTAACTTAATTTTTTCCTATTTTTATTATTTTTTTTAATCCCTTATTGCCAAGAGTTCAATAGCTTACGAGTAGATAGTCATTACAGATTTATATAGAAATGCACTACCGTTCACATAAATATGCATCTTTCAAAATTTAATGGTATCTCTAATTCCCTATTTCTGAAATGTAATGTAGAATGTAGGAATTAGTATTTGTTTTAGCCAGTGAAAATATTCAGAAGACCACGTCTATATTGTCCATAATAGATGTGATGGCTTAAAATAATAGTCATTAATCAAAACACATTGTGATTTTGTGGGCTTGCATTTTATTTATTGCTATTAGATTGCTATTATATTTATTCGCGATATCGTACAAGGCAGATATATATAATGAACAAAAAAGAATTGTTCAAAGATTCATTTTGAATTATTGTTGAGAAAAGTAGTAACAATAATAATAATAATGATGATGATGATAAAAGTAGCCCATACCATATTGGCTTAGTACTCCAATAGTCATCTATACGCCAGTAGTCGGTCACAATGAGATTAAATGCTTCATAAATAGTTTGATTTCGTTTCCTAACCAAATATTTTAATTTATAATGTATAAATATTTTTTTTTCTGGTAAAATGGACTACAAAAATTCAAGAGGCCACTACTGATATTTTACCCTATTATACCTTTATAATTCAAAACAGATTTTATTTATTTATTATTATTATTATTGTTAAATTGCATTTTGCTTGTAATTTTTGCTTCTATATTAAAAGAAACATTTAGATTTGAAAGATGTTATGCAAATTATATATCCTTAAAATATATAAAGAAAATTTTAAATAGCAGTTATATCAAATAACTTCTAACAATGATATTGCTAATAGCTATTAAAGCAAGATCATTAAATATACGAAACTTTTTGGTATTTTCCAAAAAAGATTATAACAAACGAGTAATAATATGGTTACATAATGTTGACAACAAGCTTTGTCTGGAGAATTTCAAGAAAAAGCTTCGCCTTTTGCATTATTATTTTTTTAGATAAAATTCCAAAAAGAAAAAAAAAAAAAAAAAAAAGTCTTTTATTGCAGCCGTTGTCGTCCGGAAGAAACAATTCCAGAAAATTTCCGTGTAATTTCACCTATTATCTCCGACTCAAAAACCACCCTTCGTACAAATGTTGATTTGTACATAATATATTTTATTTTTATCATGTAATAGCTCACATATTTATCAATCGATTTAGATGTGTGTTTATACGCAAGACTTACCAAGATCTCGACCGAATTCATTGAGCAGTTTCATCCGCCATCTTATTTCAAAAGGGCGGTCACTTGAAAATTTCAAATTGAAAAAGATTTACAATAAATAAATAAATAAATAAATAAATAAAAATAGAAATCAAAAATAAAATTTTCTTTAAAATGTTTGGCTTTGATACGTGGATTCCGGAACATTTTAGGTAGATTTCGTAAGAAGTACTACCTATTGCAGTCGTTACTATGGAACGACTTTTGAAAAATTTCTTCATAACTTTTCATTACGTGGCTAAATATAATGAAAAATTATAAATACATGGATTCCGGAACATTTTAAGTAGATTTCGTAAGAAGTACTACCTACTGCAGTCGTTACTATGGAACAACTTTTAAAAAATTTCTTCATAACTTTTCATTATAATATCTACAGGGTGAGTCATAAATATCGAAACAATAGGCTATCTCCTTAAATATTGCCCCTAGACCCATACTTCCAATTGCAAAAATTCATAAAAAAAGATGAATTTTTTGATACGATAAGTTGCAACTCCATGGGGGGTCTGTTTTAAAAAATACGAAAATTAAATTTTTATACGGCCCCCAGAGAATAAAACTTCCAATTAGAAAAAAATTCTTTATCCCTTCCTGAATTGAACAAAAAAAATTTCCTCTCGATATCTGCAAATCCCCGAAAGATATTAATGACCAAAATTTTCCAAAATTCCTGACTTACACTATTTAAGCATGCCTCTGAGCGCAGCAAAATCCGTTCGTTTGAAGTACAATTAAGGGATCGACCATAAATTTACATATTGTTAAGTGACGATCCAAGACAACACTTAAACTTTTAGATATAAAATAAAAGCGTATAGGTCTTTGCTTTAAACTTCGATGAAATATGCTAGATGTCTGCAATATTTCGACCTTGCCGCCAACTTCGTAACTGGCACGACTCATTGAACGGACCGTCTTATTAAACATTTATTAAAAGTGTTATCAAATTAAGTGATATTAATTAAACTCTCATTAAATGTGTCTTAAAAACTTATTGGTGCAGGCAATAAGTTTAGTAAATATAGTAATAGCGAAAATGACTCTTCTATTAGCGGAATCAATGGAAATATATTTTAATAAAATACATAGAAATATTTTCAAAAATCTACTTTATACTACAGTTAAACTGCTGTAACGGACACTCCCGAATAGCAGACACCTCTGTTTAACGGACTATTTTCCAATCCCCATTGTCAGAACCTAAATTTGTGTATGTTTAACCTCTGAATAACGAACATTCCGAATAGTGGACACTATTTAAGGCGATAAAGGATGAAAAAGTATTTTTTAAGGAGAAAAAAATGAAAAAAAGTAAAAAGGCCTCAAAATTTGTCAGGGAATTTTGGGATAAATGAGCTGGGGAACCCCCCCCCCCCACGTTCAGTGTTGAATTGAAGGGGTTGCCAAGGAGGGACATCTTCCAGAGCATTGAAATATCCCGTCGGAAAATTGAGATTTTATGCTTTTAACAGCCAAAAAGTGCAATACCCCTCCCCGACCGGAACTCTGTAATGTCCAATAATGTCACTTTGAAAAACAAATTCCCTGTAATCGCAAGCAAAAGTTAACTTTTGTAACAGGGTTTTTTCACAAGCATGTAATGAACAGTGGATAAAGGTGTGTACAGTTTTATTTAGCCCCATTGCTTAAAAAATAATTTTAATTTCTGATTAATCATATAAAAGAGGTTTTAGGACACATAAAAGTCAATTAATGAAATATTAAACGTTTCTTAGCACTTTTTGAATATCTTTGATTTTTCCAATAGCGGACACCTCCGAATAGCGGACAATTTCTGCGTTCCTGAGGTGTCCATTATTTAGAGGTTTTACTGTATTCAGTTTCAAAATTTAGGCTTTCTTCTATCTTTACAAGAAGAAAGTATTGGATTCATGAAAATTTTGAATTCCTTTTTTCGATGGATTCACACGTTTTAGGGCTCAGAGATACCGAAAAACATGTTTTTATGAAATATCTGTCTGTGAGTCACAGCACAATGAAAAAATTTGAAATCGACGTGATAAAAAAATAAAGTTTAAGTCAACTGACGCATTTAAACAGTAATTAAATAAGGTGAAAATGGAAAAACTTAAACAAAATCTGAAATCGAAACTATACAGCATTTAAACGTTAGGAGCCCATCTTTGCCCATCTAACTAAATGCACTTTACTGCATCAAATGTTTTATTTCAGTATTTCTCATTTTTAAACTGACATACGTCAATAACCGTCGGTTACGGTAACTTTTCAGCTCAGAAAATTTACTTTTAAAAATATGATTTGTTTATAAAAATTACTTTTTTTTTAATATTGCTATTTTAAATGCTTTTATTTTTTTTAATAAATATTATTTAAAATGCTGAATTAAAATTGAAAATTAGACATTTTCGTTTAATCAAAAGAAAAAAATTCAACGCGACAAATAATATTTTGAGTTATAACAATTTTAATTTACTCAATTTTTTTAATATTAAGAAGTCTTTTGATGTGATAATGTTTACAAATTATATGGTTAACCATCACAAAACATTCAAAATTCCAACTTTATAAATAAATAAATAAAATAAATGTTTTCTGGACTCATTACAGCAACATTGTTTCTTCAATTACACGCATTTCAATTTGTGTCTGATCCCTTGAAACCTCACGATTTATTAAAATTGTCATAACTCTCTCAGTTTTGAAGATATCAAGATGAAATTTTTTTTGTTCAGTTCAGGAATGAATAAGGAAATTTTTTCTAATTGGATGTTTTATCCTCTGGGGGCCGTATAAAAATTTAATTTTCGTATTTTTTTAAAATAGACCCCCCCCCCCCCCAATGGAGTTGCAACTTATCTTATCAAAAAATTCCCCTTTTTTTATGAAACTTTGCAATTGAAAGTGTGGGTCTAGGGGCAATATTTAAGGAGATAGCCTATTGTTTCGATATTTATGACTCACCCTGTACCCTGTATAAACGTGCTAAATATCATATAAACGTGCATTTTGGAAAACAAATTTCCAGACTCTGTGTATGAGTTTCATTTTTTTTTTAAATAAGTCCGAATAAGTCTATCTTAGACATTCTGAGTTTGGCAGAGATCAATCATAAATTTTAAAAATTTTATTAAAAATTTTC
This sequence comes from Maratus speculifer, assembly GCA_964019185.1. Taxonomy (NCBI): domain Eukaryota; kingdom Metazoa; phylum Arthropoda; class Arachnida; order Araneae; family Salticidae; genus Maratus; species Maratus speculifer. The sequence continues at coordinate 157,464,493 of OZ025294.1, read as the reverse complement.
CATAAAAGTAATTTTAAAATTTTATTAAAAATTTTCAATAAAACGTCACGAAAATGACGGATCGCCAATAATTCGTTCTATTATTAAAAGCATGCTCTCGTTAAGCCTACATCGGCACGTTTCTTTCTTCTGGTCCACATTCTATATTAAAATAAAACTTTATTTTAAATTTTAAAATAATATTTCTTTATTTTTTGAGCATCTCGAAAATGACAAGCAATAAACATACGCATAGCATATAAACAATAAAAATAATGTTACCACTTACCTATTTTTTATTTTCTTCAAACTTTTTCTGCCACAAGTGCTTAATGTAGGTAGGTGATTTCCAATCACCAAAATGCTGTTAAAATTAATAGTAGCAACATCCTTTGACCGTTTATGAAGTTATTTTCACGTTTCACGAAAATGATGCATAGGCTTGAATACATACAATTTAATTACTCATGCATGATAATTAACTTAAAATTAGTTTAAAAAAACATTTTCCTTTGAAAACAAAATGTGTTTTTTTACAATAATTAGCAATTTTTTTAATATTATTTTATTTTTGTTAGAAGAAAACGTACTTTATATATAGACTTTTGCTCCTGTGACAAAAATGACACTTTTAAGGTTTAAAGATTTCTAAAAAATAATGAAATTGCAATAAAATCATATTTTTTGGTTTATTGATTTTTAAAACAATAGTTCTATAGAATAATAATAAAATTTTACATTTTATTTGCTTATAATCAGTAATAAAGGTCTGAAACAATAAAATGCACGTTTATGTGATATTCAGCCATATAACCCCAGGAACCCAAAATTCCAAAATTACCCCCATCTAAAAAGTTTATATATATATGGATATATTGGATATATATATATATATATATATACACACACATATATATATAGCATATATATATATATATATATATATATATATATATATATATATATATATATATATATATATATATATATATATATATATACACAATTTTATTAAAACCATTCAATTAATTTTTAAAAAATGAAGAAACAAATAAACAGTTTTTTACAGACCAATGCGCAAAATGCTACAAAAAGAAATGTAAAAAATGTATATAACAAAACCAAAAGAAATTCCATATCCCCAAAATACATGGAAGTCTTCATCAGGGAGGCCCCTCCATGTAGGGGTAAATAAAGAGAAGTTTCTGAAAGGATGTAGGCTCATAAGCTAAATTACATCCTTAGCCCCCAACTTCTCAGATTTCAGAAATCAAACTCAAACCTTCAAAAATATTATAAATATATACAAAATTTTTTTTTAAAAAATACCAAAGGACAAGACCAAAAATTACACAAACAAAACAGGAAAATTACCTACAAAACTAAATATAAAAAATAAAATTGTAAAATATAAACCCCCAGGAATACAAAACCCTCTTCAGCTAGTGGGGCCATTCACTAGCGCTTCAATCTCGCCCTATATTGAAATCAAGCATCCGTAAGTAAAGAAACACTGAGACTCAGAAACTTTCAGTTAACATATAAGATGGATAACAGTTAACCATTAAAATCTTTTTTAAACCACTCATAGCCAATTCTAGATCTGTTTTGTTATTGCAAATCCTGCGGATCCTATTAACTTGTGAATACATAATATTTTTTAAAACTTTATTGCTAATACATGAAAACCAGTAAGTGAGGCTATTAACTTCAAAATTAAAATCTTTCCTTTTATCATAAAGTCCAATCAACCATTTTTCCTTGTTTTTCTTAATTTTAAGATCTAAGAAAGTAATTTGTTCACCATCATCGGTTCGGTTCAGGACGAGCTCTTTAGGGTAAATGTTAAGGCTTATTTCCTCAAAATTATTGCAGTTAAAAACTATAAGATCGTCTACATATCTAAAGAAGGAAATATTATTGAAATTTTTTTCGTAAAAATATAAAAATAGATTAGAGAACGCACTTGAAAAACTTGTTCCCATTGGCACCCCCTTATTTTGTTTAAAATAATTAATTCCATTATATAAAACATTTTCAAATAGGCAAAACTTAATTAAATCAATCCAAAACTTCTTATCTACTTTTAAAACATATTCAAATTCAACATAAATATTTTCAAATACCCCCACAATCAAATTGTGAGGAATGCTGCCAAACAGATTCTCAAAGTCAAAAGTGTTTACAGAAGTAATTTTCCATGAGTTATCATTCAAAAAATCTAAAACTTTAAGGTTATTGCCAATGATTGTATTGCAATCAAAAGTTTCTATTTCCTTTAAAATTAAATTCAGCAAACCAAACAAAATTTTACCCGCTTTGCAATTATAACTATTAGTACCACAGGTAACGAAGCGAAATTTTACTGGTTTCTTATGAAATTTAACAGTCGCAAAAAGGTAAGGAAATACAAAGTAATTCCTACTAATTCCAAATTTTTTATCAAAATCCAAAATACGTTTTTTTATTTTAGAGGGGTTTTCAGTTAACGTTTTATAAGATTCATTACAGGTATGGGGGCGTGAGAAGTTGGGGGCTAAGGATGTAATTTAGCTTATGAGCCTACATCCTTTCAGAAACTTCTCTTTATTTACCCCTACATGGAGGGGCCTCCCTGATGAAGACTTCCATGTATTTTGGGGATATGGAATTTCTTTTGGTTTTGTTATATATATATATATATATATATTACAAATTTGAAATTTTTTCGCCAAAACTAACCTTTATACTACCTTAATTTTCTTATAATAATGTTCCGTACTTACTTCAAATTATTAAATTAAAATCTTGTTTCTAGATCTAATATGTTAATCTGTATGCAGACGATATAAATTCTTAATTTGCCTCAAAAAACATTATTCCAATATGCGTAAATTTAAAAAGATGGCTCTAAATTAAAAATATTCTTAATTAAAACTTTATTTCTTAATATTCCAAATAAAACTGATTTCTTCTATCTTTCAAAAAAAAAAAATCTTTTTAAATTTATTCCGAAACCATACCTTTCAAAAAATATCATTATTTTATTTTATCTATTTATTTATTTTTCCGCCTTCAACCTTTGATGTGTGCATTAATAAATTCATTTCTTTTCTTTTTCTCTTAAAATTAATCATTTATAAAAATCGTCTGCCTAAGAAATTATGAGTCGATTATAAATTGGTTAAATAATATTTTTTTTAATAAATTTATCGTCTGTGTAAAATAGTCTCGTATCTGAACAAGAATTCTGTTTACATATAAGGATGATGGTTTGAGATTACAGAAAGTTCTAGAATTTTCTTTTTAGTTTTAAAGGTGGAAGTCTCGAGATGAGAAGGGGAGAGATTCTGGAGTTCTTTCGTCGATGAGTACGGCTGGTTGAAGTAAATGATGGAATATTTTTTGGACATTTCGGTAAAAGATCGTTTGCAAAAAGGAGTTTTTCCCTCTATAATGACTACAGTTGAATAAATAAACTTACAGCCACCAATGAGTGATTTATTGGATATTCTACATTTATTTATTTTTTATTTTTTCCCTCGCTGGCCATGACTTCTGTGCAAAGAACGGGGACCCTGGCGATGATGTTTCTGGCTCCTAACTTTAAAATGTCACAGTCTTTTCTAGAGTCGACAGGATGTTTTATGCCTGTGCTGCCTTTTTGGGTTTTTAAAGAAACTTGCTATGGAACGAAGTGATAATAAAAACTGTGGATCGCTGAATAATTTGCCCGTCATTATTAGATGTGTTCTTAAACAAGAACTGCCATAGTCTCATGATTTCTGGAGTGACAAAAACAGAGGAATTGTTCCTGTAAAGTGCTTTGGTCGAGAAAAAGTAGTCCTCTTATGATGAAAAAGAAGAAAAAAATAATAATAATTACAAGACCATTTCTTGTTAATTGGTGAAAATAAAAATATTTTTTCGAGATAGTTGAGACCCATAGGATTTCGGTGAGATTTTTTTTTTTTTTTTTTTTTTTTTTTTCGTAGTGTTTTGATTATTATTATTTGTATACTTTTTATGTATTTATTTAAATTAATTATTCTCTGTTTGTAAGGTTTATTTATTTGATTATTTGTCTGTGAATTTTATTTACTTGCCTATTTATGAGTATTATTATTATCATTATTATGTGTTGGAGATAGAAACATTTTTGTTCTTAAGGATTAAATTGAAGAGTATGGTATTCTTAGACAATTACTATTGCATATTGAAGATTATTATGATATTTTTATGCACGTTTAAAGATAAGTTCGTAATAGTAATGAAGTATAAAAGAACTTAGAAGCTCAAGTTATTTTTAAAAAAAGTATATTTTCTATTTTATTGATATTTGTTTGTTATCAAGAACTATTCTCAGAATGCAATATTTTCATGATAATGTTCTTACAACTAGACATTTGAGCTGAAAATTAAGTTAACATTTATGTTTTTCATTTTATTTGTTAGAGTTTCTGGTTACAGTGAGCTTTGGTTCCCGGATTCTTATAATTTATTTAAATTCAGTAAGAAATAGGGAAATGTGCAAGGCTGTTGCTAGAATTTTGACTGATAAATATGATTAATTTTTTTTGTAAATTTTGTGATTTTAAGTAAGGAATTACCTATGATTAAAATTTTTGAATATGTTTATGATCTATAAAATAATAGAATTAAAAGTTTTTCAAAAAAAGCACACTATTTTTATTTCTATTTCTCAATTAAGAATGACACCTTTTATTCCTATTTGTATTTTATTATTAAAGTTTATAAACCATGTGTAGATAAAACATTATTCTACATTTGGCATTGAAAACTTATAACCAAATTTGACTATTTTGTAAAAGAGTATCAGAGAGGAATTATTGTAAGGAAATACTGGTTGAGAGTCCATTTTCTAAATAGTTAGATTTAATTTAATTTGGATTTTGGAATTATTATGATTTTTTTTTTTTTAATTTATACTTTCGGCTAGCAAAAAATACTTTCTTATGCTATTAGAAGATAAGAAAATTATTTAGTTGCTATGTAATTATTTTTATCCTCAACCAATATTTTCCCTATCAATAATAAACAAATTGTGATATTTTCTTTTGATTATACTCTTGTTTTATTATTATTATCATTATGATTTCTATAATGAAGTTTAGTATTAATTATACTCTTATTGAGAAATATTAGGATATGGAGTCTTATTATACTATCACTTATTATTGTTGTTATTGTTATTATTTAAATTTTTCTATATTATTTATTATTGATATTGAGAGTGATGTTATTTATTATTAAAAAAATTGATATATTATTGAAAGAAAAATTTGATTGATTGTTAAAAGATGTTGGATCCAACATAACATAAAAAACAAAGATTAAACTAGATTTGGAGATCTTTAATTAAAAAGACTGTATTCAGTGAACATTGGAAAAGACTTTTATACACAATGGAAAGACTTTTTTCATTTGAAGAACTTTATTTAAAATAACCTATGCATTAAGTTATTGTAATTATTTAAACTTCCATGAGAACGAATTGTTATTGTTTTTATTATATTTTTTATCTCTTGCTTATTTATATTTATAACTTATTTACTGTTATTGTATGTATTATCTCCTATGCACTTACAAATAGTAAATGATATTGTAACAGTATTGTATCTCTTTCAGGGAAATGCTCCTACCTAAATTTAATTCAGATTAATTTCCTCTTAACTATTTTATTTTAATCGCTAATATTTTTTATATTGCGTTAATTTTCTTTTCTTCCATCTCTTGGCTTCCTGGGTTTGACAGTTTTATTCCAAAATTTGACTTTTCTAAATTATTATATTTCTGTTGTCTGAACTTGTAGTTTTATTTAACTATCAATTTCATACAAATTTTCGGGAAGGGGGGATAATATTACAAATTTAAAAATTTTTCGCCAAAACTAACCTTTATACTACCTTAATTTTCTTATAATAATGTTCCGTACTTACTTCAAATTATTAAATTAAAATCTTGTTTCTAGATCTAATCTGTTAATCTGTATGCAGACGATATAAACTCTAAATTAAAAATATTCTTAATTAAAACTTTATTTCTTAATATTCCAAATAAAACTGATTTCTTCTATGTTTTTATCAACCCTTTTTAAGAAAATCTTATTAAATTTATTCCGAAACCATACCTTTCAAAAAATATCATTATTTTATTTTATCTATTTATTTATTTTTCCGCCGTCAACCTTTGATGTGTGCATTAATAAATTCATTTCTTTTCTTTTTCTCTTAAAATTAATCATTTATAAAAATCGTCTGCCTAAGAAATTGTAAGTCGATTATAAATTGGTTAAATAATATTTTTTTTTTAAATAAATTTATCCTCTGTGTAAAATAGTCTCGTATCTGGACAAGAATTCTGTTTACATATAAGGATGATGGTTTGAGATTACAGAAAGTTCTAGAATTTTCTTTTTAGTTTTAAAGGTGGAAGTCTCGAGATGAGAAGGGGAGAGATTCTGGAGTTCTTTCGTCGTTGAGTACGGCTGGTTGAAGTAAATGATGGAATATTTTTTGGACACTTCGGTAAAAGATCGTTTGCAAAAAGGAGTTTTTCCCTCTATAATGACTACAGTTGAATAAATAAACTTACAGCCACCAATGAGTGATTTATTGGATATTCTACATTTATTTATTTTTTATTTTTTCCCTCGCTGGCCATGACTTCTGTGCAAAGAACGGGGACCCTGGCGATGATGTTTCTGGCTCCTAACTTTAAAATGTCACACATATATATATATATATATATATATATATATGTGTGTGTGTGTGTGTGTGTGTGTGTATGTATGTATTAAATTTTGTCCGCACGATAAAAGTTGCAATTATGCACGAATCGTCTTTTAACTTGCCAAATACATTGAGATGCTTAATATCTTGGCGGGGATTGAAATGGGCAAAATCGGTCCATGGGAATGGAAATGGGGAAGGTTGAAAAAATTGAAACTGCCTTAACTCAAGTTTTATGAATGGCATCGACGTTTTAAAGAGGGCTGAGAATCCATCGAAAACGGTTAAAGCGTTGGATAACCTTCGCTGGGGCTGTACACTGGTACGTTCCTCTTGCCAACGCACCAGCACATCGATACCAATTGGTATAACAATTCCTCGTCAAAATTCGCACTAATGTGTTTCCATATTCCACCCCCTCCCCCTCCCTATCAACTGGACATAGCACCGTGAGACTTTTACCTCTTCTCATCAGTGTAAAAACATTTACAGGGACGCCGTTTTTGTCATCAAATGAGATGAAAACTACATCGCAGGAAGCCTTATGGGAAGTTGCGAAAAATGACTTCCTGTGTGCTGCCAGAAGTTATACGAACGCTGGCAGATGTGAATCGTTGCCCAAGGACTACTTTGAAGGTAGATATGCTTCGGTGTTGTGAACTATTCAGGATAATTTTTTTACAACTTGTCCCCGAACTTTTGAATCATACTCCGTATAACGTAATGAGATTTTTTGAAAACTTATAGAAACATGATAAAAACCAAATTATGTAAATATGAGCATATTTTAACATTTTGAAGTTCTCCGATTTTGTTTTCGCCATTTTTTAATCTGTTCCATATATATATATATATATATATATATATATATATATATATATATATATAATTTCAAATTTATCAATTTAGCAAGAACCAGCACACCCCCCCTCACAAAACAAAAATCCCTTAATATATATATATATGCATGTGCGTATGCGTGTATATTAGAATTTTCACAAAAGGTTTAGGTCCCCAGAGCTTATTCTTAATGATGAAACTAGGTTTATCTCTAATGTTGATTTAGTTTTTTTTTGTTGAAATGTGTAACAAACTTCTAAATCTGTCTCTGCTTGTAAGCCGAGTCGGCAGAGATTTTTCTATTTCGTCTCTTTCCCTAAAAAAAAAAAAAAAAAAAAAAAAAAAAAAAGTTTAGATAACAATTTGAAATTTCTGAATTGCTGGCATTTTGAAACAAGGCAATTGGAAATATGTGAATAAAATTTACCAACCATTATATTAACTCTTATACTATTAAAACTACATAGTCATACACATAATTGCCAAATTCTTGCCAAGCTTAACGATATTCGATGAAATACCGCCAAATTTGCCAAGATTAACAGATAACAATAAATAAAGTCAATAGCTGACAATTTTGTTGAGATTCCCATCTAAATTCATTATTGATAAAAATTGGGACTCTCCTATAGTCAAGGTTTCACGCATTTTAGCATCGCGTGCTTGAGTTAAATTAGCTAAATTCTGAAAAACAATGAATTCGGAAGTTAATTTTTCTGTTTAAAAGAAAATTTCTTAATTTGCCTTAGATTATGCTCAAAGTAGTGCAATTTACGAACCATAGTACTTTTTAAATAAAGTGATAAAGTTGTGTTGTTTGAAAACTTCTCAACGAATTCTCACCTTCTATTTCATCTAAACTCATTAAAAAATAAGAAGGGAGATTCTCATATCCTCTTCGAATAACACACCATCTATCATGGTGATTCACTGTGAGCGAGTCACTAAATCCCCACCATCATAGAAAATGTCCCAAAACAACAATTTGCTGCCGAGTGACTTTCATTGTAAATTCCCCTTCCACTTTTAAAACTCTGAGCTAAAAAATGAGTCAGCCACAGATGGCGGCATTTTGCATATGCTTAAACTCTGCTAACCTGCCGCCTTGGTTACGCTACTTGTGTGCAGAGAGCAATTTGCAAATGCATATTATGGGATTAACTTCTCACTAAAGGGATTTTTTTTCCCTGTAAGACTATTGTTGTCGTATATTACTAGAATATTCAACCCTTTTGAAATTCGAGTGCTTAAATTGAACTTTTCTGAAAGGGTTTTACGCTACTGTAAATTTTTACACGAAATTTCTGTTAGGAGAACGATTAATATGAACGATAAATGGGGCGTTTCGTTTTATAATTGTGTGTTAACAGCAATAACAAATAGTTGTGGAACCATAAAAAAAACTAGGAAAAAGATAACGTGCCTTAATAGTAATCGTTGTTATATGTATTTACCTGGAATTTTTTCAATTAATCTTTTATGTAAAGTATTTCTTCTCTTTGTTTTCGTTTTCATTTGTTTTTCATGATTTTGTTTTATTTTATTAAAGTTCAAACATATTATTACTACGAAATGATTTCTTAATTTCTTATCTTTTTTTAATTGAATCTATTTTAAGAGGGTCAAGCATCTGTATGTGTATTCTCTTTAATCATGGTCTGGTCTCGAATTTCTTTTATTTTTAACAAACTTTTGAAAAAAAAATCCTTTCAACATTTACAAACATATTGTTTGTCCATATTACAGTTGTATAGTTAAAAAATATTATATAATAATTTAAAAAAAAAAAAAAAAAAAAAAAAAAAAGTTGTTACGTTGACACTATAGTAAAATTTTCTTAGTGTTCAGGTTAATCACATTTATCCAACGCAAAATAAATAAATAAATAATATATTAAAAATATTAAAAATATTGAAAGGCAACTGAGATACCTTTATAAATTTCCTGCATAGGATTAGCATTAGTGAACGTGACTTTTTGCTCGACTGAAGTGTACATACCAATACTTCGACCGAGTTCATTTACCATTTTGTTTCAAAATGGCGGCCATTTGAATTTTTTTCTAATTTAAAAAGTGGTGCAAATAAATTAAAAACAGAAAAATATTTTTATCTTAAGAGTTAGACCTTAATACAAAGATTTCAAAGCATATTTTGTTTTGTCTTCATCTTAAAAAATGACTGATAAATAGCAGTTTCAGTTTCTAGGGTGGCTGATACTTTGAAACAATCTGATTTTCGTCACGCTGTAACTCTCGAATTTATTAACTGATTTGGATGATATTGATTGTATGTATAGTATATATAAATATCTCTACCAAGTTCGCTAGCCAGTTCCATCCGCCATCCTGTTTCAAAATGGTGAACATTTGCACCGTGCATATTCACGGAATGCTCAAATATTATTAATATCCGTTAGTTTCAAATTCTTGCCAAGCTTGGCTGCACTTAGCGAAGTATCGTCAAATTTGGTGACCGAAAAAAGTAACCTTAAATTATGCCAACTTGGCTAGCTTACTAATTTGACGTAATTTTCATTCAAATTCAGTATTGACAAATATTCTCCTATCGGATTCGTCGCATTTTAGCTTCTTAAAATTTGAGTTAAACTTAAGTGATATGAGTTAAATCGAGTAAAACTTGCAAAATTTTGAAACCGAGAAATATGAAAGCTGCCCCTTCCTCCCGGCACTGGCCTTCAGAACTCACTTTCAAAATCTAAATATACAGTGATACACGCGATAATTTGAAATTTGACTGGTCATTACGTATTAACTATTGGGTCAATGGTATAACATTGCTGGCAATTTTGTATTCAAATTTATAAAATCTGTCAATAATACATCGTGTGCAGTTTTAGCACTAACTATTAGATTTTAATAGAAACCAACGTGTTTTAAAAGTTTTATCTTATTTTTAACAGTTTCCAAGATAATTGAAAAATGTCTATGAATTTAGTTTGCCTGTCTGTCCGCGCTCTGACTCACATAAATATAATCAGATTACCATCAAATTGATGTGCGTTATTGGTGTTTAGTATGACACATTTGGTACGGAGTATGAAGTGTAATTCACGTGTCATTTATGTGAAGAGGTTCATTTTACAGATTTCTCATATCTTATATGAAAAGTGTGTGTTTCTTTTACAGGGACATACAAAAATATTTCGTTGTATTACGGATGGTGAGGAAAAGTAATTTGCTGTGTGTTTTTATGATATTACACTATTTTAAATATATTAAAATTTGTATGTATCACTGACCTGTTGTACTACGAAAAGCTTATTGTAGAATCTGGTGTGCATAGAATTTAACAGTCATTTACAGTAAAACACTAATGTGTTTAGTTACAGTAGGTACTGCATGTAAAAAATAATTGCTGGAATTTACTTTTCAGTTGAGATATGCGTTTTAAAATTTAACAGTTCATTTCCATTACTTGTTGCATATAAATTCTGTAGACTGTAACAATACACAAATGATCTCAAGTGCATTTTCATTTATTGGCGGGAATTGCTGAATGGGAAATTTCAACTGTGCTATGCCTTTAATTGAACTACCTTTTAGCATACTATGCAATATACTTATGAATCAGTGGATCTTATACACATTCAGGCCTGAACAAAAAAATTCGGATATATTTTGTACAATTCATTGTCAATTCCAGAAGCATTGTGCATTTTCTAAATTGTTTATTTAGTCGCCTGTCACTTTAACATGTTGGGTGCCACATTTGTGACCAGTGACTAACACTGAACTTTCCGTTTAGGTCGCGTCAATAATCGGTGACTGACAATGTGAAATATGATATAAAACAAAAAATATATATATTATACTGCTTTAAGTGATTATTAAGAAAGTATAATCATGTAATATATAAAACTTAGGTAAATTTTAAATAAATTTCCAGTTACTACTTACAATAACATATATTTTTAAAGTTTTATGTCGTATTTCTGACTGTCAGTCATCGGTGACTGACGGGGCCAAAACGGGAAAACTCAGAGTCAGTCACCGATGACTGACGTGGCATTCAACGTGCTAAGGTGCCTCAAATAAATAAATTTTTAATGAATTTTCAAGTTTTTTATCGTATTTTACACTGTCAAACACTGGTGACTAACATATCACTCAACATGTTAATAAATTGTGAAGCTTAGTTGCCGTATTCCAAATGTTTCGGAAATTTTTTCATAATCTATGATAAACGTATAATATTTCTTCTTCTTTTTTTTTTTTTTTTTTTTTTTTTTTTTTTAATATTTGGAAAATAGTTGTTGTTCTCGGTAGAGTTGGGAAATCTGAAGTGTATCTGAATGTTTTTTTTGGTTAAATTCCGCAACTTATTTCATTTTATTCGTTTTCTGATTGGTCCAAATTAATGTTCAAAAATGGAATACTTCTGTTTTTTTATGTTATTGTTTTCTGATTGGTCACTGTATAATGTCCAAAAATAGAATATTTGTCTTGCCAAAATGACAATAAAAGTAATAAAAACTTTGAATAATTTGAAAACAAATTGTGATAAACATTTCAAACAAATTTTATTTCAAAGTGCATTTTTCTCTCTACGCAACGGTGTAAACATTTAAAATGCGTGATGTTTACAAGTTTAAAAATTTGCATTTCCGAAAATTGTAAGACTGAAATTTCATTTAATATTTGTTTAGGATCCATGTAGTACGTAATAGCAGGCTTTCAGAAGTCAGTCTAACTCCACACAATAATAATGCACAATTTAAACAATTATCATTGGTCTAAGGGATATTAATGTTTAATGCATGGCATACGTAATATATAATCATCCTAAAAATGATGTTTGTTATTATTATTATTAATTTAAATATAAAATTTCCTTATAAGTGTTTTAAAATTGTAGTCTTTGAAAATATTATTTAGACGTAGTAATAGACGTAGTAATTTGTTAAATTACAATTTTGTTGTTTATTATTTTTTCTCTCTCGCCAAATAGAGTGTTTAAAATTAAAGTGTGCGTGTTACACGAGGGTGTGGCATACATGAGAAAATGCAGCAAGACCTTTAAAATTTTCGTACACCATAATAACATTTAGACTCCTAGGATTTTTTTTCTTTCTCTACCAAGTCTGCGTCTGTATCCACACGTTTTCACGATTCTCCTTTTTTTAGAAAAGTTTATGCATGGACATCAATAGTTTACTGCATCCCACTCTCACCTATTTTTGCTTTTATATTGTTATTTTGGTACTTGACCTGAGAAAAAGGGATTAACTGTGTCAATTAAAGTACAATTTAATTGTTTTCAACCTGGGATGTTTTTGAAGTCTTGAACAGGTTATGATAAATCGCTTCAGCCCACTCAACACGTTCGACATTTACGTACGCCAACACTTTTTTTACAGCCAAAAAACGTGCTGTTGCTTGTTGTTACTAACCTATGCGGAGTACTGCAATCCCCCTGCGTTTTAACTGGTTTTGTTATGCGTATTTGTTAGTCTGTCTATTTTGGGATAAAGTGTCATTCATTCCATGTACTTATGTTTTGTGTTGCAGTAAAAATGATTATAATGATTCAATCTATGTACTTATGTTTTGTGTTGCAGTAAAAATTATTGAGATGATACTTTGAATGAGTCACGATGATTATAATATGTGCACAATGCAGCTAAGTATTGTCGTTTTGTGAGTTTGTGAGTTAAATTGTTTTTTGGTGTTGATTTCACTGAGTATTATTTTATTTTTGTCACCATGTTTTAGCAATATGAATGTCTGTACTTTTGTGATTCTAAAATTTGTGACTTCCTTTGGTGTTTTGGAAAGGATAAAAAAGGGATAAATGTTCCCAATTTCGATGCTGATATGAAAAGTGTAAGTAATTTTCGTTTTCTGTGAAATCTGTGTTTATGTTGATATTTAAGTTCATTCACAGCCAATTTCATTCTCAATTATAAAAGTTTTGTAGCAAAATGTGTTTATAAAAATATTCGTGAATATATATATTAACTATCAATTACATTGGAATTTTTTAATGAATATGATGATCAGTTTTTCTCTCTTTGATTTTCAGAAGGGAAGGGGGGGGGGGGACTTCATGCGAAACTAAAATCTTAATATCATGAAACCATAAAGCTATTTTGTATTCTGTGAAAAGTGTAAGTAACTTTTTTTTATGGAATTGAATTCTCAATTACGTTAAATATATGCAGCGAATTTATTTTAAAAGCTTAAATAGGTGTTTTTAATTTATTTTATTTTTTTATTTGTAGCGTAATTTAAAATTTATATTTATCCTGATGATAATTTTTTTCTTTGTTTCACATAGAATTATATATATATATATATATATATATATATATATATATATATATATATATGTAGTATTGTATAATATATATAGATATATATAAGTACTTTCGACATAGAAAAATCGCTATAATGTAAAAACAAAATCTTTACCTTATAATAATAACATCTTCTCATCGTGGAATAACAAATTCGTATATTGTACCCTGATGGAAAAGAACATGTTTAAAGATAATTTCAAACCCTCTAATAAGAAAAAATATATTAATGAACAATAATTTGAATTGTGCGGGGCACAGCGATTCTATTATGTTATAATAGGTTTGTTTTAGAGTATTTATTAGTCTAGTCTGCTCTGAAAGATGTCACTAAGTTTGTTGCGGCATTGTACATATGTTAAAACGGAAAAATATCAAACGTTGAAAACACCAATAACTCTAAATTTTAAGCATTACCTGTTTCGATAGCATATAGCATACCATCCTCAGTGCTGAAAAATCATCAAGGACGGTTTTCTCTCGAAACCAATATAGTTGTAATTTAAAATGATTGGTGCTTTTAGAATTGATATTTTTACATTTTTATTACATTGCACCGAGCTTTATCTTAATAATTACTGTGTATATGTGTTGCAGAGTGATGAAAATAGCTGTATTGATGCTTCGAATAAGTCATGGCAGTGGAGCAGCAAAGGAGTGGAAGGGGGGTGTTAAAACCCCTCCCAGGACTAAGAAAGATCGCTATAATTGCAGATTATATGAATCAAAATCAAACTTAATATTTAAACGTTTTGGTGTATATCGGGAATCCGCTGCTTTATTGAATCAGATTTCATTGACTAAAGTGATTCAATTAAATGGCGAAAATTCTACTTAAAACTGTGAGAGTGCATATTACATGGATTAGTTAGGTGAAAATTAGTTATTTGAACTAAATCACTTTCCTGAGACGTATTACACTAAAATAATGGTGATTTCCTGCCACACAAATTCTCTTTCAGTTTAAGTATTATGCAGTCAATATTCTAATTAGAACCGATTCTATTAACCGGTGATTCAAATAACCGGCAAACACCTTTATTAGAAACTCCCCCCCCCCCCCTTGAACCGAATTCTGCGCCACTGAGTCATGATGACTTATATATATGTACAACAGAACTAAAATTGACAATAAAGATACTTGAATTTGAACACAGGGTTGTTTTAGTAAAAATGCTTTTAACTTGGTGTATCATACTAGTGAAAATGTATGCATTTGCAATTCCATAATTGATAAATATCGTTATTGTTTTGAAATGGATAAAAAATAATACTTTCACTTTATCATAAATAAAAGATTTAAAAGTAACTTTCTTTAAATTTAAAATTAAATTCTTAGTTTTGTCAAAATTTATTTAATCTGTTCATTTTATGTAAGTATTGTGGTAAAAATAATTTTGGCAATATTTTAAACGAGTCCCTGTGCCTAAAATATGTGTACAATACAATTAAATATTGTCGGATGCGCGTTATATTGAATATTGTCTTTATTGATATATGCTATTCTATTCTTTCTAATATGTCTATTTCTGATCTATTCTGACATATGTTATTCTATTCTATTCTTATTATCTCTATTGTCAGGTATGATAATTTTAATAACAGGCTATTAAAAAGAGAGAGAGAGAGAGATGTTAATAGTATGAATCAGTATAATTGAAATTCCATATTTTATTCTAGAGATGTATTAATGGAATTTCTAGCATAATACGTCTTTGTTGTTATCATTTTTAATAGGATAAATGATTTCACTTACAATATTGACATGAAATGTGCATGAAGTTCTCTTTAAAATAAACCTGTTGGTAACGTTAAAATTTATTCTGAAATTTTTGAAACATAATTTCAACAAATATTTCTTAACATTTTTCAAACTCTGCAGTCAGTTTAAAAATTTGTAAAGATTCGGGTAGTCATTACTTCTGAATTTTTACATTATTTTATTTTATTTATTTATATTTACTTTCTCTCTCACTTTTAAACAAAAAAGTTCATGGGAAATAACTTAACCAGTATCATGTTATAAGCAAAATTGGTACAGCATAAAACAAAATCTTTATATTGTGCATTATCACTCTCTTATCGTACTGACCATGCTAACAAACATACACATACTGTATAATATATGTATATATATATTGGAAAAGCAATTTCAAACTTTCTGCAGAGTTAAAATGATTAAATCAGATTTTTATGAAGTATCAGTTTTCGAAGTTTAGCAATTTTATCAACACAGTTAATAATAACACATTTTCATCGATTTCAAATTTTATAATCTTATCATTTCGAGCCAATTTTAGGCTTTATTAAGATTATTGATATGAAGGGAAAATATGTGTTACAAATATCTACAATTTTTTAACTATTTTTTAACTTCAGTATTTTTTTGCTATAAGGTCATATCGATGAATTTAAGAGCTGTATTTAATTAATTTTTAATATTTATTGATTGGAATCAGAAAAATTTTTTCTAGCTGTATGATAGAAAATTTTAATGTTAAAACTTTTTAAAACTTAACTAAACGTAAAACTTTTTTGTATTACATTTAAAACCTTTTACAAATTTAATAAATAGAAACATTTTTTCGACATTGTTTCGATACATTTGAAATAGCATAATCTCATCAAAATGCTCTCCAAACGATTTTTCTCCATATACCGTAATGTAATCGAATTCTTTTGAGTGTCCTTGTAAATGAACCATTAATCGTACATATTTTATATACGATGCCAAATGTGCTTTGGTGACCCTAAATAAGCTTTATCAATTGCATGAAAATCTGATTATCTTTATATTACGGAAGTTAAAGCAGTGGAAGACTGAAAAATGGACTGAAAAGCAAATGCATAAGCCCTTTTCAACTTTGTTGGAAAATGCAAAAAAGAGCACACAATTTCAATCGATCGATAAAAAAGAAATTATAATAATTATAATAATAATAAAGGAATCTTTTATCGCTAGTTCGAGTTAAAAAAATTTGCCTGACTGTAGTTGAAATATTTCTATTTTAAAACTCTTCTTCTTTTATTTATTTATTTATTTATTAAACAAATCATTTAACTTTTTAGATATAAATTAAAATAGTGTTAGCTTCTATTTACGATTTCTTTTTATTATTATTCATCATTTTTTTTTTTTTACTAACTTAGAATATTACTAAGCTCATTAATTAATTACTTAAATATTAATAATATATGTTATTCATGGCGAATATTTTTTATTCAGAATCATACTTATTATAATACTAGCAGTTACCCGTGACTTCGTTCACATAACATTTAAAGAAGAAATAATTGATCAATCAAGCAAAAAATTTCGATGATGAAAAGCATGTGCAATTAACTTTTTATCGCGAATTTATGGTAAAAAATCTTCTGATAATCCCTAGTTGCTAATTTGTTTGCTGGTCAAAATTTTCCTTTCAGCGATTAATACTAATAGATAGAAACATTCTTGAATTCTTTTGTTCAGCCCTGTAGTTTTCCAAGTGCCTTTAATACACGAAAGTATCTTTCTAAAATTTATTTCAAACAAAAATATTTCTTATTACTACCTAAATTACATTTTCAGAAATTATCATCCGAAGACAACCTTGTATCCAGTTCTTTGCAGGACCCTGTTTAGCATTATATATATATACTACAAACATTTCTTAGTTTACTAAATGCAGTTCAAAATAAAAATGCATATTTTATTTAAAAACCACCTTTAAGTAAATTACGCTCATATTCAGTAACCTTTCCGAGATCTTTTGTGTAACCCTGTATATCTAAATTTAACTATTTATACTATTACCATTTATATTCTCCATTTAATATGCATACATTTAGCGAAACTTAAAAGCACATATCATAATTCAAAATGCATTTCATCCATGCAAGAGTCATCATCCATGATATACAGTACTTCGGATAGAATATATAATATTTGAAATCTTTTGTGTGTCCCTGTAAATGCTATGCACTTCGTATTATGCATGAAATAAATTACATTAAGCCTCAGCAACATATATCAATTTGATTATACATGAAATCGTTTACCATAATTAAAATATGTCGGAAACTGTTCCTCCCTTTATTCCTATGCAATGGAATTCTTCTGTCTGACTCTGTAAATGAATAGTAAGTGCCCTTTTCACTACATACTTTACAAAATGCATATTTTAGTGCACTTTGTAAATGCATATAAATTTGAATATGTTCTACAGGCTGTAACATCGTTAAATTTAATTAAAACGATTTTTCCCCATAATGCCGTAATATAAGGAAATTTTTTGACTATCCCTGTAAATAAACTAATCATGGTAGAAACTTCATTTTCAATAGGTATTCGTGCTAGGTAAACGTTAATAATGTCCAAAAATTTCATGGAAATCGGAGTATATTTACGAAAGTTAGAAAGCGACCAGACAGACAGACAAACCGAAAGCATAATAACTTTTCAACTTTGTTCGAAAGTGTTATAAAATCGAGCCAAAAATATATTAATCAGTGATTTTATTTTCCACCTTTTCCCCACAAAAAATTTCTTCCATTGATAATTATGAGTTTTGAATAAAAATATTCATTTGTATGTAACTTATAACTTATTAATTAGTATAAGTAAAAAATATTTCTGATTCATTTTAAATATGACGTTATTATTTATCTCGCTCCATTAGCTACTGATATTCATACCACTAGTATTTTTAATGACTGCTATAAAGTACCTGCTTTATTTCAACTATGACGTCACATTTTCATGAGTGAACCATTTTATTAAAAATATAATTCTTTTTCATTCTTTTTACTTTTAATTTATGTCACCATATTTTACACAAAAATTCCCATTAACTAAACAAATATCCTTGTTAAATGTATTATAAAAAATACACCTTTTATTTTTCTTTCAAACATGACGTCATATTTATTTTCTTTTAAATTATTTTATTATAGTTTTTCGTGTGGAAGTTTTCTATTAAAAATTCATTGCCGCTGAAAAATTATTATTCCAATTTTTTATTTTCTTGGCAAGAGGAAAGAAAAATGGTTAAATTTTATCTGAAAAATGCCTATTGATTTTGTATGAAAAATAATTAAATTTTGAATTATTAAGAAAAATATTTGAATAAAATAAATAAAAATTACTTTATTATTTAATCCGGACTTCTAACTTTACGTCTGCAAAATTTCAAAGGAATCGGTTCAGTAGTTACGACGTGAAAGCGGAACAAACAAACAAACAAACAAACAAACTCACTTTCCGATTTATAATATTAGTAAGGATAAATGAAGGCATAACTAATATCAATTTCAGTATGTTTATTAAAGATAAAATCTTTTCTAACAATGTTTTGAAGATTTTGTGTGAGGTGATTTTTTAAGTGTTTCCAAATTTTCTTCCTTGGGAAAAAAAAAAAAAAAGAAAAAAAAAAAGAAAAGAACGAAAGAAAGGAAAAAGAACTCCACCTCTCTCTTTTTTTGTCTCTCTTTTTTTCTTCCTAATCAAAAAGGCTCCCATTGAATTCTGTTAAAACATTCTGGTTAAAAAAAAAAAGATGTTGATAGTTTATACAAATTTTCATATTAAAACATTCCTATCTTATACTTCCCTCAAAGAGAACACAAATAAATAATAAAATGTTCCCATCTAACAATAAAAAAGGCCTATGACACCCTTCCCCCAATCAAACAAACAAAAAAAAAAAAAAAAAAAAAAAAAATTGTATAGCTAATGATTTATGGAATCATTACCGGAAGAATATATATATATATATATATATATATATATATATATATATATATATATATATATATATATGTAATAAAACGACGACGATGTTCTATAATAGTGTATAATCACTAATAGAATACCATGTTGGTTGTAGAATACTACTATTCACTAAGATTCAATAGTGGGACGAGCAGTCGTTCTGGTAAGTGGATAAGCCATGGATTTGTTCTCGTAGGAGTTTCTCCAATAACAATGCAAGAAAATCAGTGTTTTAGTTCTTTATTATTTAGAGCACGAACTTAAGTTACTCCACAGATCACCGTTCCACACATCTATCACTACGGCCTTCGCTCACTAAGCTGCAACATTCCGGCGTTCTACAATCTCGGAAAAAATGACATTTCTAATTCAGCGGAGAAATAAAACGCGCGTCTTGATAGTTTAAAGAAAAGGTGCATTCTACTCTCCTGAAAAGCCAAATGAAAAAATCATTTTCACGACAAAACTAGCGCCCTCCTACTCCGCGTCAATCATTTTAAAAATCCAATCAGGATGGACTCGAGCCTCTAACGGACAAAATGATCAATTCTAATTGGCCGTAATAGGCGGTCTACTGGCAAGAACTATATTTTTTCCTCGGAACACTAAGCCCTTTAGCAACGCGTAGTAACACTTGTCACGCGATGTTAAAAAATAAAAAATAAAATTAAAATCGCAGGAATATGCCAGAAAGTAAAAAGCTTACGAAATACTTCCCGCCTTTTTGAGAAGCAAGAAATAAATTATTAATAACTAAAGTAAGAAAAGAAATTTAGCTGTTACAAGTTACGAAACTAAGATTGGAATATGTTCCACAAATTTAGAATTGAAGCTAAGAGAGAATTAAAAAAAAATGGCGCAAAATTTTTTTTTTATTTTATTACAAATCCCCCCTCCCAGAAAGACGGGTGAAAAAGTAGGTCTGAGACCTGCAATTTCACAGAAAGGGAGATGATGCAGACTTAGCTCACGAAGTTGTTGATATAAGTAATAATAATTAGATACTGAATAAAAAAAAATTTAAATTAATTTCTCTTTTTTATATAAATATAGAATTCAAATTTAAAAACACCAAGGTGATGCGTGGAATAACTTCAAATTTAAATACAATAAAATAGGCTTCAATACAAATACAAGATATAATCTTGTTTAAAGTACACATCAAAAAGTAATTTGAAAATATAAGCAATTACCCATAGTAATAACATAAAAATGAAACATAAAAATGAAAAACAATAACGTTAAATTCTTTTTTAACAATGTCAAATCTAGAAATCAATTTTTAAAAGTTTATTTCAAAAATCTTCTTAAAGTCATATTTGGAATGGCATAGTTCATTACCTCATTTTAAGGATGTCTAATTCATTTAACTGTCCAAATTCATCAGCTAACATTATAATATTAGTTCAGTTTTTGTGTGAGTAAGTCCTTGAACATTCATAACAGTTCCATTTTGGAATCTTTGTGAAAATACTTTTATAATTGTATTTTTAATTAATAACACATTTTATAATATAGTAATAATAAAATTTAACAATGTAAATAATAAACAATATAATTAAGAAACATAATAAGGAAAAATATCAATAATAATAAATATCATAAGTGTAAGTAAATCTCATAATGGGTATAAGTAAATCTCTTAATAAGTAATAATAAATATCACAAAAGACATTCTTTAAATACTTAATCTCGTTTATCTCATCTCATATTTTTGGGATGAAATATAGAGAGAAGTGGAATAAAATAAAAAATGCAATCAACTATGAAATCATTTACTTAATCTGGTAATCCGAGTACAGGATTAAGTAGGAATATGTACAAAAAAAAAAAATTAAAATATAATATGATAAATTAAAATAAAATAAAGATAAATAAAAATTTTATTCATGTTTGAGAATGCACGTGACCTTTAAACTACTAAGATTCTTAAAAAGAAATATTAATAAATGATAAAAATAAAAAACAAGATCTATTCATGTCAAATAATTACGCAATAAATATTCTCTCGGTGTGATAAAACATTGCAAGATGCAAGTAGGAAAGAGAAAAAGAAACAAAATTATATTATAATTGACATGTACTTGGACTGGAATGCAGAAGCAAAGAAAGAGAGAAAGAAAAAAAAATATATTAAAATAAAGTGATAAAAATTTTGTTACTTGGCAAATAATTAATTTAATAATTGATAGATTAAACTTAATATTACAAATAGGTTCAGTTGAAAGAAAAAAAAATATTCTAAGTAGAGTAATTCAGTACAGAATAAGAAATTTCCACTTTGTTCGTCTACGCCGGCATAAATAAACAAATATAAAAATTTCCAGACAAGTGACACTCTCGCTGCAGTCAAGAGATATCATTGCCACTCTGTGAGAATTACAGGATATTATCTGAATTAAAATATGAAAAGAAATTTACTGTTTAAGAGAAAAAATTATAAAATGATAAACTAGAGATATAGTTTAAGCTACAGTTTTTACCTGAGTTTGTTGTTGTTGATTAGGGGGTTGTTGCTCATGACTTAATTTAAATTTATCAGGGGAATAATAAGGCCTTAATTTAGATACATGTACTATTTCTGAACTTTTGAACTGGTTTTGCCTATCAATTTCAAAATTTACTTCGGATAATTTGTTAAGAATTTTATAAGGGCCACTAAATACTTGTGACAACTTTCTAGTATTAGGGTACTGAAATTCTTCATAGATAACTAGATCTCCTATTTTAAATTTTGGTTCGATATAATCTTTATCATAATATCTTTTATTTTTTAAATGAAATTCATCAGTTCTTGTTTTAGCAATTTTAAGTGCTTCATGAACAGGGGGATAATAATTTTGTTGTAAGGGGGAGTCATAGGGTAATTGGCCAAAAAGCAAGTACGCAGGTGGAAATTTGGTAATAGAATGGGGTGTATTATTATATTCATTAATTACCTCAGTTAAAAGCTTAGTCCAGGGAATTTTAGAGGTAGTGGAGTTTACTTTACATTTTAATCTAGTTACTATTGTCTGATTTACTCTTTCACATTTCCCATTCGTTTGTGGATGATGGGCAGTGGTCAAACGTTGTTTAATATTATGATTTCGCAGGAATTTTTTGAATCTTGAAGAAGTAAAAGCAGCATTCCTGTCACTAAGTATTTTTTGAGGGGACTGTACACTTGAAATCTTACTAAAACAGAATAATTGTTGAGGGATTTTGATATTGAAAATTTGTTTCAGACAATTTGTATAAGTTTCTGTAGTGACACTTTTGGAAGGAAATGCCCAAACATATCTTGTGGCATGGTCTATGATAATATGGAGATATTTTTTTGTAGAATTATAATAATTGAACCCTCCTACAGTATCAACAGACAGACAGTCAAAAGGTTGATCTGTAGTGGGCATAGCTTGTAATAAGCCAAATTTTTTCTGTCTAGGTTTTTTATTTTTCTGGCAAATATCACAGTATTTAACAAAGTTAGTAATGTCTTGGGTCATATCTGGCCAATAATAGTTAGGAGAAATAAAATTTTGCATTTTTTGAACACCAGGGTGACCAAACTGTTCATGAGCAACATTAAGCAATTTTTTTCTTAGGGACATGGGAACTACCACTTTACGAAAACCTTTTCTTTTAACTATAATCAGTCCATTGTCATTAATATAATTTGATCCACACACATTTTCTTTTTCTTGCATCTCAATAATCTCTTTAACGTCAAGAAGAAAAGTAAGGGGCTTACAAAAATGAGAAATAGGGTTTCGGGACAACATGTCGGCTTCGACATTTGTAGATCCCTTTAAGTACTCTATTTTGTAATCGAACATACTTAACTTCAATGACCACCTAAATAATCGACCTCTTAAATGTTTGACATTTTTTAACCAAACAAGAGATGCATGATCAGTATGGATGGTAAATTGCACACCGTGAAAGTAATGATAAAATTTATCTAAAGTATCAATGATAGCAAGACACTCTAGTTCGGTAATGAAATAATTTTTCTCATAACTTCTCAATCCTCTAGAAAAATAAGCAATTGGATGTAAAAAGTTATTATGGTCGGGTTGTTTAAGAACTGCACCTACCGCTACTTGAGAAGCGTCAACACACATGTGTAGGGGTAATTTTGGGTCATAAATCTTTAAAATTGGTTTAGCAATGAGGGCATCTTTTAATTTTTGAAAAGAGTTTTGACATTCAGTATTCCATTCCCAAATAGTATCTTTCTTAAGTAATTTATTTAGGGGGTGTCTAATTTCAGCATATTTGTCAATAAATTTATGATACACATTTATAGAACCAAGAAATCTTTGTAATTCTTTAGTGTTAGTAGGAGGTTTTAATTTTTTAATCGTTTCTATATTAGTATTAGCTGGAGTTAAAGTTCCATTTTGGATTTCATACCCTAGAAAATTGATTTGTTTTTGAGCAAAAGTACATTTAGATAATTTTAATTTAATATTTTCTATTCGGCATAAATCAAAAATTTGGATGAGATGCTGTATATGTTCATCTATTGATTTAGAAAAAATAATTATATCATCAAAATAATAACAAGCAAAGTCTATTTTATATTTTGTAAGAATTCTTCTAATTGTCCTGTTGAAAATTGGGGGGCCTACCTTTACACCAAAGGGGAGAACATTCCATTCCCAGAGCCCACAATTAGTAGTAAAGGCTAACTTTTCGGAATCGGCTGGGTGAATAGGTATGTGCCAATAGCCTGAGGCTAAATCTAGTGTAGAGAAATATTGGGCACCACTTAATTTGTCTAAAATTTCATCTATTCGGGGTAAAGGTTCAGCGTCATTTTTCATGATAGAATTTAATTTTCGGTAGTCAACACACATTCGGGTTTTTTTACCTTCATCTCGTTTATTTACTAACGTAACTGGAGAAGAGTATGGGCTATAACTTTCTTTAATTAACCCAGCAGCTAATAATGATTGGATTTGCTGAGATATTTCTTTTTCATCAGCAGTGGATGTACGATAAGGCCTCAAAGATATTGGTAGGTCAGATTTAAGATAAATACGCTGAGGTTCAATATTAATTCTCCCTACATCATATTTATTTTTTGCAAAAATATCTAAATAATCCCTTAAAAGTTCCCTTACATTTTTATTTTGAATAGCATTCAGATTCCCCAATAGATTATAATCATCATTATTAGTTCGCGACAAGGATTGAGGAGTTATGGTATTTCCATAATCGGGTTGCACAGTAGTATCATTTTTTATAATATCAAAATGAAGCAATTCTAAGTTATCACTGGATATGTTGACATATGGGTTTAACGAAATATTGTCTTGTAACACCTGGCTTTTTGCACAATCAATTTTTAATTTAAATTTGGCACAATCAGGTAAACCTAAAATAGCATAGTCCAAATCAAGTTGACTTACTAAAAAATTAACATATCTCTTTATATTACCAAATTTAATACATAATCGACAAGATTTATTAATTGTAAGAGTTCCTTGTGCCTGTCTGATAGTAATAGGGGTAACATTATGTAAATTAGCATTTAAATATCGAACAAATTTGAGGGGTAAAATTGAGACAGTTGATCCACTATCAACCACACAATACACTTTATTATTGCCCACATATCCAGGGATGATTAATTGTCAAATATTATTAGTAGGGGGTGGTTGAATATGAGCAGGAGTTTGAGATTGAAAGGAATTTGGGTTAAATATACAACTCCTCTCCCAATGATATGCATTTTCTATGCCTCTGTTTAAACATATTCTGCACGGACGACTTGGGTAGTTGTTTTGACAATGAGTCATAGGCATTCTAGGAGTGAAAAACCTAGGATTAAAATTTTGGAATGGATTGTTTGGAGTAGGTCGAGTCCAATGTCTGGGCTGAGGATTGGGATTGTGCATAGGTCTAGTTTGTTGAAAATTTCTATTGCTGTTATTAGAGGTATGATTTGGAATCGCTGCTAATTGTTTAGCAATGCGAAACCATTCACGAGTATTGGAAGGAGGGTTAACCATCAAACAATTTTGATACTCCGGCTGAAGTCCATCAGTTAATCCCTGTATAATTAAATTTTCCCCAAGCTGAAGTTGCCTTCCAATCTCAACTTTCTTTCTAAAATAAGAATCCAAATTACTTAGATCATTTAACTTTAAGGAAGTAAATTCAGAAAATTTTGGAACTCTAACTTGAATGAATTTTTCACTTAAAATCTCGACAATTTCCTCATAAGTAGCACAATCTAAACAATCATTTATATAAGTTTTTAGCGCTTCCCCCTTTAAATATTTTGAAATATTTTGGTGTTTCCATTCATTATCTTTCTTTTCTACCGAACATTCTCGATCAAAATGTTTAAACCATTTAAATATATCCATGCCCGACCCAAATTCAAAAGGGACAATATCAAGTTTATTTTCTGACATTTTTTCTTCTTTTACTAATCCTGACCTTAGTAACATGAAAGAAGGATAATTCATATGGAAAATATTTAAATGCTATACTTCAATTATTAAAATTCAATTACTATACTTCAAATACCTCAATAAATAATAATAAAAATAAATAAATAATAAATAAATAAGTAATAAAATAATAAATATCGGGTTTCCATACATGGGAAATAACAAATAATTTTAAAAACAAAAATACTTTTCTTTACGTATGGAAAATAAATTTTGCAACAGAGTATTTTTTTAACAACAAATTAATCCATCTTTCGATTTTAAAAAAAAAATAAATAAATAAATAACACCTTTAAAACTAAATAAAATTTCTATGAGCAGAAAATTTTAACTAATTATAAATTAAGAACAAATTTATTTTTTAATATTTGTAATAAAAGAGAGAGAAAAAAAATCAAGAATTTAAACAAAGAAATTATCATTAAATTTCTTAATCAATAAAACAATAAAATAATAAATAATAACTTACAGACATGTTCGATGTGGCCTTGTTCAAATACCTAATTTTTTATTAAACTAAACAAAAAATAAAGCACTTCGTAGATACGACTCACAGGTGCAAATTTCAATTATCTTGTATTACTGATGGAATATACCGTAGTTTCGCAACCACACAGCAGGTGTTCATTTATTATGAAATGAAAATTTATCAAAATATTTATGCACTTTTACCTAGAAAATACAGTAAATAAATAAAAAAAAGAAAATGATGTTGAATTGATTTCATGCAGGTGATCTTTTGTAATTTTTATTTTGCATATCTCACAGTTTGGTTGCATATCTCTCAGTTGAAAAGTTTCTCACTAGAATGCGAGGTATATTTCACATTTAAAATATTTGTAGATGTAGATACCACACATAATTACAAACAAAACTTTATAAGACGATCTTTTTTCAGCTGAAAGGTTTATCATTTATGCACATGAAGATGTTTTTCCATGCAGGCCATCTCGTCGTAACATGGGTGGAAGTAGACGCAGATGAGGTTAAAGATGCGTGCAGCTAACATCTCAAAAACTCTGACTGTTAGTAACACACATTGAGTCTTATTGCAGGAAACAAAATTACAATATTAGTATTAACACACAGCAGCTGATCCCATCCATCTTCAGTCTTGGACATACCATTTAGATGGAAGATATCATAGTTATTTTTTTCTGTATTAAATGTTAAGATGAAAACAATACCAGGAAAAATGTAGGAACAACTGTAAGTGTATGAAGAGCATGCAGCTTATTCTCAAAAGTTTTACGCCGGTTCATTTTTCATCCTGCCGGCTAAAATGTAATAAAACGACGACGATGTTCTATAATAGTGTATAATCACTAATAGAATACCATGTTGGTTGTAGAATACTACTATTCACTAAGATTCAATAGTGGGACGAACAGTCGTTCTGGTAAGTGGATAAGCCATGGATTTGTTCTCGTAGGAGTTTCTCCAATAACAATGCAAGAAAATCAGTGTTTTAGTTCTTTATTATTTAGAGCACGAACTTAAGTTACTCCACAGATCACCGTTCCACACATCTATCACTACGGCCTTCGCTCACTAAGCTGCAACATTCCGGCGTTCTACAATCTCGGAAAAAATGACATTTCTAATTCAGCGGAGAAATAAAACGCGCGTCTTGATAGTTTAAAGAAAAGGTGCATTCTACTCTCCTGAAAAGCCAAATGAAAAAATCATTTTCACGACAAAACTAGCGCCCTCCTACTCCGCGTCAATCATTTTAAAAATCCAATCAGGATGGACTCGAGCCTCTAACGGACAAAATGATCAATTCTAATTGGCCGTAATAGGCGGTCTACTGGCAAGAACTATATTTTTTCCTCGGAACACTAAGCCCTTTAGCAACGCGTAGTAACACTTGTCACGCGATGTTAAAAAATAAAAAATAAAATTAAAATCGCAGGAATATGCCAGAAAGTAAAAAGCTTACGAAATACTTCCCGCCTTTTTGAGAAGCAAGAAATAAATTATTAATAACTAAAGTAAGAAAAGAAATTTAGCTGTTACAAGTTACGAAACTAAGATTGGAATATGTTCCACAAATTTAGAATTGAAGCTAAGAGAGAATAAAAAAAAAATGGCGCAAATTTTTTTTTTTATTTTATTACATATATATATATATATATATATATATATATATATATATATATATATATGCATATACGTTATTAGAGTTATGAGGGTACCAATTCCAAAGCGACATCGTCTGTACATTTTCTTTTTAGTTGATTATTTTATATGGAAAAAAAAAAAACATACATTACTGAAATGATAGCGAAAAAAAGCGGACAAATGTTCCTCGAAACAAATGAATAAAGGCAGCTTTCAATTCAACAAATATAAAACACTTTTTTTTTTCGTCCATATCTATTCGTAACAATTTTTCTAAATTACCATCCATTGAGATGTTTTCTCTATTCAAATATTCTATTATTTCTCTATTTTTTTATTAAGAAAAAGCTATATTGCACAGAATTAAAGAAATATCCCTTACAAAATTATATTTAGTATAACATTTTATAAAATTTGTAAAATAAAATAGAAAATAATTTTTTATCTAAAATCTTTTAAGTTTATTAAATTGCTTTTTATTAGAACTATATTTTACTTTATTATTTAACTATAAAATATACTATTTGTTAAATTATTTTATTAGAACTATATTTTATTATTGCTTTTTATTAGTTTATTAAATTGCTTTTTATTTTTGCATTTATTGATTTACATTGAAGAATTGTGACTTTATAAATGGCTATAAATTGATATGTTATTTGAACTCATGTCGTTTCTGAAAAGAAACAAGTAATTATTTTTAAGTAATCTGTACTATTCTGTACTCTTTTATCAAAAAAGGTGAGTACTTTTTACCTCACCTCCTCACTCAATAGGTTCCCTTTTTCTAGTGTGGTTTGATTATTTTTATAGGCTATGTATTAGAATCCTGCATTGGCCTACCCTTTAGGGACTTCCCGAGTTTACCCTCAAACGTTTACCCCGCCTGCAATTCAAGTCGGGTCAGATAGATGCTAATTTTGGTGGTGTGGTGCTATCTCGGTTCAATCTCGTTTCCAACTGAGTTTTGATTTTTCCATGTCGGGTTCGGGTTGGCCTGACTTTTCAAAGGAAATTTTTGAATATTTTCTTAATGGAAAAAACTATATATTTGAATATTAAAGAATGATTATGTGATCCTTTTCACAAAAAAAATAAATAAATAAATAAATAAAAATAGAAATTATGTTAAATATATAATTATAGACTATCTTCTAATAACTCGACACAAAATTACATTGGCTGTTGCATAACACATTTGCACACTTTCATCTAATTCTGCATTGAATTGCAGTCTCCTTATCCGATTGGCTTTTTTGAAATTAACATTTTACTTTGCATGCCTCACTTTTGGCAATGAGGTTTATTAGAAGGATCTTCATAACTTGGCCTATATTTAAACTTCAATCCAAATTTGAGAGTGCTACTGTGATGTTTTATATTGATATGACATACTATTTAGTATTTTCAAATAGAAATCCTTACTTTAGTAAAATGAAAAGAAAAACAACCATTAATTCTATTTTATTTTAAACATTGTTATATATCATTGCATATATCTTCGCGATTGAAAATTTCAAAATGTAATCAAATTAAATTATTAAAAAAAGAAATTCAAAAGAAAATTTTTGGTTTTAAATAAATTTACTGATCAAAGTAACCTATTTATTTAATCTATAATGATTGATATTTTTAAAAAATGCTGATCACTGTCAGAAAAATTCGTCAATATACACTAAGTTATCCTTATTTTTTCACAAATAATTTCCGTACTCTCAGAAAACATATTTGATCCGAGAATTCATTCCGAACGTCTGAAAAAGAGAACGAGATTCCGTTTATTCCTAGCACGCATGCGTATGGGGTCTATTAGTAATAAATTCAAATTTATTTTTAAAATGAAAAACAAAAAATTCTATAGATTAAGATGTCTAATTTACTTTAAAAAGACAAAAATGTTTTCGAATTTAAAAATACAAGGTAGAACCCGTCAAATTTTGACGAAAGAAAATGTTTAAGATGGAACTGTTTCATTGACTAATAAACCTACAAAATTAGTTGTAGTAAAAAATGCATTTTATATTGGTAAGTCTAATTCTTAAACAAACGATATTTAACGTCAAGTTAACAAAAAAGCATTTCTATAAAACTCAGTTGTAGAAATTATTAAAATTAAACTTTAATTGATCGTACATGTAAGCAGTAAAAAATAATAAAGATATGTTATTATGATAAAGTTATCGATTAAAATTCTTAAGCTAGTATTAAAAAAAAAAAAAAAAAAAAAAAAAAAAAAAAAAAAAAAAAAAATCAACTTTGACTCAATTATAGAATTTTTTTCCCGCGAAACCTAAATCCGGCATCATTTTCACCATATCAAAATTTACAAATGCACATTTCGTAACTGTATTCACCTTTTCAAAAAAAGGAATTTTGATTTGATCATTTTGGTTCAAAACTTGAAGTCTAAATGCTATTAGCTGAAACAAATATTAAATTGTTGATATTCTTTTACTTGTAAATCAAATGTTATAAATGAAATCAAAATTCACTGGATTTTATAACAGAAGATATCTAAATTTCAATTTTTTCCCCTTTAATAAGAAAATGGCAACATAAAGATACCGTAATCAATTTTTTCCCTTTTTTCCTTTGCTTTTTAGAAATCGAGTAATACTGTTGCCACGATTAGAAAAGCGGTATCAAAATCTATAAAAGAATTAATATTTCAAAAGCAGATTAAGATACAGCTTTCAAACAAATTTCATTTAAAAGTACATTTTTTTCTCTACGCGATGGTGTAAAATTTTAAAATGTGCAACATTT
Source organism: Maratus speculifer (assembly GCA_964019185.1). NCBI lineage: Eukaryota > Metazoa > Arthropoda > Arachnida > Araneae > Salticidae > Maratus > Maratus speculifer. The sequence continues at coordinate 157,433,534 of OZ025294.1, read as the reverse complement.
GGAAGTTAAAAAAATTTAGTTGCAAAAATTGCAATACCGAAATTTCATTTAAAATTTGAAAGTGTTGCCACTCGAAAAATGACGCATGCGTTACGCACAGATACGTTTGGCCTTTATAATATAGAAATAACAATTAATTTCTTCATTCATTTAAAAATACTCACAATTTATTACTTAAAGTTGGATAAGTTAAATTTACAAAGTTATTTATAAATAAATATTCTATTTAAAATGTACTTTAAGTGAACACATTTAAAAAATATTTTAATTAAAAAATTAAATGCAAAAAAATCGATATTAATCCAAAATAATCTTATCAAATAAAAATAGAACTCCTATATAGCAATAGCTTCTAGTAATCTACGTAAATGTATTTAAAATTCACATTTTTATGTTATATTAAAACTATCGCATAAAAACTCCAGCCACAATCTCATTAAAGACGAATTCTTTCCGAAATTAACTTCAAAATTAAAAGCTTAGAGGTATTGTTAAAATTGTTAAAAATTTCATTTTATTTTGTATTGAAATAAAATACACATTGATTGGGATTCCATTGTTTTATTTTATAATTGTATATGGGTCATCCGATTTTTTTTTTCCTTCAACGAGTAAAATTAAAATACTTATAATTAATAGTGACAGTATTTGATATAGATAATATTAATTTAACAATTAGATTTTGAAATTTGCTTTTTTAAACATGGCTGTGTTTTACATGTAAAAATTTTATTCTGTTCAATGGTTATAATAATTCATCCCATGTATTTATCTATTTATTTTGTATGCCGTGTCCCTTGATAGTAAACAAGTTGAACATACCTGATCTAAAATAAAAAAGAACATATTTCATTTTTTTTTTTTTTTTTTTTTTTTTTTTTTTTTATGGTTCCATTTTTCGAGGCTTGTTGCGAAACATATATCCCACGTTCAAGAAACGAGGATGGAACTTCATCAATTTTGAAATCTATATGATATACCATACTTCAACTTTTTTTAAATCAACTCAGTGTTTTTTAAAAAATAATAAGGCGTATCGTGGCTATCATGGTTATAAATGTGTAGGTGTGACGAACTTATAACTCAACACTATCTGTACACCACCCATCTGTTTTGTACCGCTACGACCTCAAGCTGGATGGTAAATTTTATCAGAAGAATGACCAGAAACATGAAAGGGAGGACAGGTCGTAGCTTTCAAAAAACAAAAAAGAAAATGACGCCCTTAATGCTTCAACGAAAAAAAAAAAAAAAAAAAAAAAAAAGTTGAAGATTACAAAGCAAGGTTTCGTTTTCATGCGACCTTGCGGAAGGTTGTGCATATTTGTCCGAGGCGTATACCCACACGTTCCACAACAGCTTTGTGCTCTTATTCGTTGTGTGGTCTTAACTCATCACTCTGTTTCCGCTGAAACAATTACATAACTTTCATAAATATACACTTTTTCCTTTCGTTAAAAGATGTTATTCAAGAGTGTAACAAATGGTTTGAATATCACTTTTGGAACTGGTAATGATCCTTTGTTTTTCGCTCCAGTCATTCATCTCCATTATAGTATGTTTTTAAACTATACCTGATAGAGCAATTTACTGCGCTCACGTAAGAATATCAAGAATATCTTTGGAATTATCTGACATTTAAGATATTACTAAATCCAAACAGACTGTTTTTTTTTTTCAATTAATATTATTTTTATATGTTTTTATGATATTATAAAGCTTTCAGCAATAAAGTGTTAAGCTTTCCCAAAGCGAGCAGAAACTTCTACAGATTACACAATTCATATCATCAGTTACATGATTTCATTTATCGCTATTATATATACCCTTTTATTTAATGTAATTTATTCATGTATGTGAAGGAGCTATGCACATGTACCATTATCATTTTAAAGGGGGGGGGGAGATTCTGGCACTTGATATCGAATAATATCTCTGAGAGAGGGGTTGCTTTTTGATATCATTATCATTTATGATCTAACTAAACTTTTAAGTACATCCAAATAGTCTTTAACCGTTTTATTAACATTATTTTTATTATTATTAATATTGTTTTTAAGAAAATATGAAGATATTGTTAAAGCCATTTTTTGTTTATAAAACTAATTCATTTCAAAATTTGGAATACCCCCAATGTTTGGCACGCCTGTTCTGCTACCATTTGCGCATAAAATTCGCTGTTAGAGCAATCAAGAGCATAATATGTAGGAAACGATTCTTGGATTTACCAGTAGCCTTCTACTTTGGTTCTAAAAATTTCCATAGTATTCCTTTTATTTATTGCCGAAACGTCAGTGAAGGCTTACTTTGGAGACACGAAATTTTTTGGTTTCCGTCTGTCAGTCAGTCTGTCTGTTCCGCGATAACTAACGTAAAAAACATCTGATTGGCTTGAAATTAAGTGGGTATGTTAGTGAGGCACTGGGATTAAGCTGTATAGTTTTTTGTTAGATTTGATTCATTCGTTCCGAAAATATAGAATATTTTATTTTGCATAATAATGCTTTTCTATGGCAAATCCAATGATTTTCAATTTTTTTTTTTTTTTTCCTTGAGAGAAAATGACACATTTCATTAATGGAATTCAATGATAAATGGATACTGAAATTTACCAGTTAAATTATTCGAATTGTTTTGAAATTTCGTCTATGCATTTGTCAGATTTTTAAAGTTATTACTGCAAGTTTTGGAGATTTTTTATAAATGTGTTCCAATAATATAAACTAATTTGGTTTAGAGATTTACTTATTTAAAATGTATTTATTTCATTTTCTTTATTTTCTCTTAATGGTTGCTAAGCAACCATTCATCTTAATCCTTATTATATTTTAATGCTATAAATTTGAAAGCGTGTACGAAAATTTAAATGTCAAAACTGATAAATTAATTAATGTCTTTGTATCTTTGCGGATAAATATAACATAGCCCAGAAAAGAATATAGGCTATGTTTTATTAATTTTATTCAAATATTTTCCTTAATAATTCAAAATTTCCTTCTTTTTCATACAGAATCAAGAACGATTTTTTAGATAAAATTTAATCAATTTTCTTTATCGTTGCCAAAAAAAAAAAAAAAAAAAAAAAAAAAAATCTGGAATAATTTTCCAACGGCAATAAGTTTCAATTGAGCAATTTCCATTCGAAAAATCAAACTAAGAAAAAATAAACATGACGTCAGAATTAAAATAAAAATAAAAATAGTACTTTGTTAAATATTAAACACGGAAATTTGTTTCGTTAATAAGAATTTTTCTGACAAAAATGGGGTGCATAATTAGAAGTAAAAGAAATAAAAAATAATTATATTTTTAACAAAATATTTTAATTCTTAAAATTTGACGTCATAATTGAACAAAAACAGGTATTTTATAGTAGTCGTTAAAAATACAAGAAACATGGATATCAATAACTCATGAAAAATAACTCCATTGCCGAAACTTCAGTAAAGGCTTACTTTGAAGACACGAAATTTATTGTTTTTCATCTGTTAGTCTGTTCTTCTGTATGTTTGTCTGTCCCGCTATAATTGCTACAAAATGCAATCAAAACATTTTTTTTTTTTTTTTTTTTTTTTTTTTTTTTTTTTTTGAAACAAAATTGTAAAACTCTAGATTACTGAGTTTACACTTACAAAAGTTTGGCAGGTATGTAGAAATATGAAGATAATGAAAAATGTTTGTCCAAACTGTTACTTATCCTTATAAATCAAAATGTATAAGGAAATGCAAGATATACAATAACCATTAGCACAATTATTAGAAAGTGGCAAATTTAAATCAATTGATGCTACGGGGGGTTCAGGGGGGCGGAGCCCTCCTGAAGAAATCTACTATGTTATAATAAAAAAACAAAAATAATAGATCATGAAAAATTCAGAATATCCTAACATAACTAAATTTTTAATTTACCGCCTTTGAAGGCTGAAAACTTCTAATTCTTATTTTATTCTTATAAATAATTAAGTACTATGAAAATTTTAAATTAAAATTTCCAAGAAGTTGAATATTACCCAAAGTGTGTTTAAATATATATATATATATATATATATATATATATATGCAAAGCTGACGTTGAGGCTCCTGATCTGCAGATTTACTAGATTTGTATTTCTATGTGGTAATTTATAATTCTTATTACTGGTTTTATATATATATATATAACCAGTCTGTGTTTATATATACAGACAGACGTGCTTCTGATGACAATTGAAATACGCTTTAAGATTAGTTCTATATACGAAATAAAAGACAATGGAGTTGATTATGCGTCAAACCATGTTCGCTAAAATCTGCCAAGTGGCATCGAAAATTCAGCAATGAAATATTATCTAACACTAATAATAAAATATAAAGTAAAAATACAAAATATAATATTTAAATAGATGCGCTTTTATCAATAGTTTAATATTAATTAAATTATGATTATACTTTAAGACAGAGTTTGGAAGTAGCGCGGTACAAGCAGTGGAATTACATAGTAGTCACTATTTTATCGGTATTTTGTAGAGTAGTAGGCTTCCTTTTGAAAAATATAATGCAATGAGTAGCGCCATACGAAAATCAGTTGTTTGTAGCAAACATAGACGGTACTTTTAACACTTTGGGAGGCAAGCAATAACATCTCTATAGTATTCTCACCGGAAAAATCGAAAAATTTTGTTTTAAAATAAGAAGAGACGATTCTTCAACATTTTGCCATCAATGTTAAAATTATAAAATTTCGCTAAAATTTTCTGGTGAGAATCTCGTTTAAATTAAGTGTGATAAAATATATCCCACCGCCCCTCAAGTTGTTAACGCTACTTCAGAGAAAGGCGGGGGGGGGGGGGTTAGTACCTTTCCTTCAGTTATATTATACTAATTTGCTACTTTTGTATAAAATGCGCAACAATATGTCAGAATCTTAATTAAAGCTTTTGTAGTAGTGCATCGTAAACGTTGTGGATTTTTCCATTGATACTTACTGGTAAAGTGCCAAAATCCAAATAAAAAAAACAATTTTCTTGCTGAAAGTACTTGTACTTATTCATAATTAGATTTTCATGTTTTAATTTTGCTTTTCTTCTTTCTGAATGATTTTTATTCGCCGATTTAATATTTTTTGACATTTTGACAGGAAAAATTAATAATGAATTACTCTGATCGGCATATAATGAGTAATAAAATTAAAGTAAAATGACACAAACTTTTTTTTTTTTTTTTTTTTTTTTTTTTTTTTTTGTATTTTATTTTTTAGATTTTTTATTGCCCTCGGTTATTATCGCATTTATTTGATTGTATCCCGGAAAATAAGATATAATGAAAAGCCATTGTATTATTATAGTTAATCCATGTTCCCTGTTTCAAAATTTAGATTGAATCCTTTGATAAAATCTAAAAGTTATGATCAAAATTCTTAATTTGAGTGAAAGACTTTGTACTTTTGACAGAAAAAATGGATTGCAATCTTGGTTTACCAATCATGGTTCGAAATACAACGGATCAAACCGGAACAATGTTCCGGTTCGTGAAAATAAAAACAATGCTGTTCCAATTTTGGAAAATATGAACAATATTGTTCCGGTTCAGGAAATTATGGTAATTATCATTACAGTTTATAAAATTATGGTAAATATCGTTCCGGTTTGTACAATTTTAATTTAATATAGCTTATTGTATGTCATTCGCCAATAAACCTATGAAATTATTATTATTATTATTATTAAATAAATATTTAGACACCTCGACTTAATTTTCTGCGTAATTAATTTCTGAAATGGGATAACAAAAAAATAAAATGAATAGTATATGAAGATTTTGATCAATTATTTCAAATTTTAAGTGAAAACCGTGACATTTACTCACCTTCTTATTACCGATATGTACACTAATAATGTAATAACGCATTTTGTATATGGAGATGATTCTTATGTTTGCACGAGTTTCACATTTGTTCCTCCAATAAAAATGTACGTTTACAAATTTATGCACTAAATTTTATAAGACCTTCTCTCTAAAAACAATTTGTACGAGTGCTTATGTATGCTTATGTACCATAATAGAAAAAATAAGACGGGCCTTGCACACATTTTTGAGGATGAATTTATCTTTTATTTTTTTACACCATTTTCACCCAAAGAGCCCACTCTATCGACATTCTGCCACTTGTGTGTATTATAAATAAATGCATGTTCTCCTGCATCTACCACTTTAGGTGATGCGGAATCTTCTTCTCCCCACGCTGAATATACTGAAATTGAATTTGTATCTTTCTTTTGCAGGATGTTCTCCGTACGATGCTAACGCAGTACCTTGAGAGGTTCTCCCAGCTGGCCGGGAGTCTCATCAATTGTGGACCTGTTCTTAACTGGTTAGAAGTAAGTAGATCATTACCATAAAAGCTGCTCTTAAGGTGTCCAAATTGTATATTTTCTACCACATTTCCGAATACTCTTTTGTTTTCATTAACGCATGAGATTGACTCATATTCTTATTCTGAGGCTATGAAATATAAAATGTTATTTTTTTCCTTTTTCGAAAAAGGGATTTAAAATAAATAAATAAATAAAAATACTGTTAAATTTTTGCATTTTCAACAGAATTTCCGGACGTGCGACAGCCCGTTAAAGCACATCAGAAGACAGCAATCATTTATAACTCAAGGTGTAATTCATTTGTCAAAGAAGGAAAAATAAACCAATTTGCAAATCACTTCGATAATCATGCCTACGAGTGGCTGACTATTATGCTTAATAATAAATCCGTACTTTTTAAAGTATTTTTTAAGGTTTTTATAAAATTTTATTTCGCTCAATTAATTAATTAATTAATTTCGCTCAATCACAGAAATCTTTCTAACACACGGACTATATACATAAAAGAATAGTATTTTCAGAGATTCGCATCCAAGTGATTTGAAATCGAATAGAATTATTCACTTCCCTTAAAAATGTTACGTCTTCAGGTATAATTGGTTAATTTCGGGTGATAATCTTTTTCTGATTATTGTGTCTCGAAAATATGCTTAAGGCACCACTACAGACATAATTTTTTCAAAGGCCATTTGAATTTATAGTAAAAAGCTAAAAGATTTCGTATTTGAATAACAAATTTTGCAAATTCTATCACAACTGCGGAATATTTCCTTATTTAAAAGTCGAATCAAACTAATCGAATATTCTTCTTTATTCAGTCAAATAATACTGCTATTATTCGTTGTAAGTTTGATTATTAGCTATTAAAAGTACACAGAAATAAAAATTATATGATTGGCTTCACTGAAATAACAGAAATGGTAGATTTTCTAAATTATGTCCTGAAAAAATGCGATGGAAAATAAAACACAAAAGTATATAAAAGCACGAAATAATAATATACGACAGTTAAAAACAACATGTGTTATGAGCAAATCTGGTGATTCTACTTTTTCTCAGATATTTTTCTTTACATATATGGGTATTAAATGGATTTATTGTAAGGTACCCTGGGGTAATAACGCCAGGCGGGGTAATAACGCCAAGTGCTTATATTTTGCATAATTATGAAATAATCATGTAAATGACACCCATGTGCTCTGCGCAGAAGGGGTTTGAGTCATATAAATCGCAAAAAACAGCTTCAAGTTAATTTGTTTCATTTTTAGGTCATTGTTTTTACAAACAACTAAAATTAACGCTTGATCTAAAATTTGCGAGATACGTTTTGTGATGTGAAGGCTATGTTTTTATCCGGAAATACTTTGTTAATTACATAAATTTGTAGTGCACTTCATGTACTTTTAAAATGTTGTTGAAGATTTTGGATCTCTTCTCGAGATAATTTGTAATTTAAAATGTACTGCGCAATAACTATACCGGGGTAATAACGCCAATCCTTGACATTAATACCCCGGTTGATTCTCTACACTGGCCGAGCTACATCCTAAAAACTGATTCAAATAAACACAGTTAAAACTGCGCAATGTTTCTCATATTTCTATTTAAACGGTCCTTTTTAAGCAAAAAGAAGCTCACGGTCTGATATTCTTTTGCCTCATCCCCCCCTCCCACACCACACCTTTATTTTTCTTACACTTTCACAAAAAATTGAACATTTTCAATAGCTTAAAATGTAATTTTTCAATTTCTAAGTTTGTAGAGTGTGTACTTTTAGAATTGGGCTATCTACATGCAATTATTCCATCTTATTTCATAGTTTTGTTTGCATGGCGTTATTACCCATATAGGTGGGTAATAACGCCAAATAGCATGGGTCAAGAAAAAACGCCATTACATTTTATGAATACATATCTGTTAAATTATTTTATTTTATATAGATAGTCAATGAGTTGCTGTATCAGATCCTATATTTGTTTGAAAAATACAATCTAAAACTAAGCCGTGAAAATTGGTAGAACCTTAACGTGGCGTTATTACCCCAGGGTACCTTACAAAATATATGCAGTCTGATCTCTGAATAACCGTTAGTAGTAGGACCGGTGAAAAATGACTGATCTTAAAAGGACTGAGTTATTATGAAATTTCATTTAAAGAAAAAATTCATAATTGCATAAATTTAAATGCAAATACAGAGACATTTTAATTAAGCCTCATTTTCTTGATACGTAAAAAGAAATCAGTGATTTTCAGTTGCTTTTTTATTCTGTAAATATCTTTCTCCAAAGAAATAATATTATGGGTTGTTTTGCTTTTCAACTCATCATCATTATGATTTAATGCAAAATTTTAGCTTTCACGAAAGTTCGTCATTTTTTTATGTGTATTAATATTGGAATTTTTAGGGGATTCTAAAATATCTTACATTTCTCCTTTCGCATCATTTTTCTTATCTTCCACTATTTGCTGTATGAATCACACGTAGTAATAATTGCCAAATCTCTGTCCAGACATACAAATTATGTGTTAGTTATGCCTGCCGTTTTAAGAATATTATTTAAATTTTCCCCATTATTAATGTGTTCATTTTCTAAATCTAGTTTTCGGAAAAAAATAAGCGAATAAGTGACTTTTTGTTGGCACATTAAATAGATTGTGTTTGATTTTATTCAGATTTCAGTTTGCAAATAAACATGAAATTGTACCAGGAGCTGTCAATTTCTTTTTCATGACTTTTGAGCATCCGTTCTTCAGAATTCCTAATTTAGAGGTTCCTGCTAATGTTAATGCTATGGAACGTGCTTGGTTCCTCTAATATGTGGCCGGTATTCAGAGGTTGTCGCTGTTTAGAGGTGCCCACTCAAGGAGGTTTCACAGTATACAGTTCTGAAAAATAGGACTTTAAATACCTCTGTTCTAAATTAACTCTGTCCGTTTGCTTTTTAACATTCTTTGGTGCAAAGGATTTTTATAGCATGACTTTTTTCTCTTTGCAGTAAATTTTCATCCCTAACTCTCTCCTACGCTATTCCAAAAGAATTTAAATTGTAAAACTCTTTGAATTAAAAAAATATTGCAACGCAATGAAAAATCGCATTTTAAATCCATAATGGAAATATTCTCAGTGCAACGACCCCAAAACTGAATTGTTGGCTGTAGTCCAGAAAATTTCAATTATACTTGTGTGCATTAAATTTTCTTTGAGTGATCATTTTGTTACAATGTTTATACATTAGTTTCATCATATTCTAATTTTAAGCGTCTGGCGTTTTCCGTTCGACGTTTTTCAGATTAATTTTAAATATGCATGTGCATTTTTAAAAATTATTAAAAATGCATGAATTTTAAAAAGCTTTATTGCAACGGATAATATGAACGAACAACAGATATTTAGAATACAAAAAAATATATTACTGTGCATTTCGAGCTGCGAATAAGTACCAAGTTTCCGCTACGTGTGCATTTACAAATCTATTGAACATCATAATAAATTGTGCATTGACATTTTGATTCCCTGCGAAATTTCTTAGTAGCAAAGATAGAACTTTGCATGTATACGCGAAAATTATCAATAAATAATAAATATATATAAAAAAATCTTCAAAGTTTTCTATTAATTAATATAAATTATATTAACTTTGAAGTGCTATCCTTTAGCATAAATGATTAAATTCTTATGAAACTTGAAAATTATGTGTACTTGTTTCTTTTTATTTTTATTTTATATGATGAACGAAACATTTTTATGCATAAATATGTATATATGAAAAAAAAAACATATGTATAACTGAAATATCATGTTTACTTACAGAAAAAAATGTGAAATTTTTATAAAAGTTATTTTCCTTGCATTTCATAGGTCATGTGTGGTTTGGTATTAAAATAGGTCAAATATATAGGTCAGTGTGGTCACTATGATACTATAATATATATATTTTTCTTTCAAATAGTATTGTTCAAAAGTAAATGTTTTATACTATAATATACGTATCCATTGAAAACAGAAATCAGTCCCTTTTCTATATTACTTGTGTATTATTATTATTATTATTATTATTATTATTATTATTATTATTATTATTATTATTATTATTCCATTTGCAACATTTTTTAAACCTTCTCGTTTCATTTATCGTTTGGACCTTTAAAACATGTTTATAGTTTTAATTATATGGATATTTTCAGATAGGTTTTATTTATTAAGATGCTTGCTATGTATGTATTTTCTATTATAAATACATGTTTTTTTCACATGTAGTTACAATAGTGTGTATATCACGTGTGTTTATATAAATACATGTTATTTTTAATGAAGGATCAAGCCAAGTTTGTTATACGAGCTTATAAGTCATTTTTTGACTACGCACCCGGCGTTTGCCGAAATTACTCTAGATATATATAAAATTATTTTATTGTAAATTACGAAATTCTGATATACAAACGAATCCAGTGGTGCCTTCGGCATCGTATTGAATAATCGTAAAAACGGTTAATTTAAATCTAATCACTATAACGGTTACCTTAAATGTAATACACTAACGAGCTTAATGTGGAAGTCTCACTACCTTTTGCATCAAAGCGAGTGAACGCAAAAACATCAATTACTATAAATGGTTCCTTATTTATTATACAAAATTTAAAAAATAAATGTTTGGGATTACTTTGGATATATCTAAAATTAACGTTAATAATGACGGTAAAGGAAAAAAGATTGGTCATTACTTCAATTCCAAAAGTCTCAGAATAAAACTGTTTGCCCCAAAGCTCCTTCTATCTTATTTTTCACAATGCTGTTAATTAAAAAAAATTAAACATTTTAAAGCAATGTTAATTTTAAAAGATCCACATTTTTTAAATGTCGCATTTCAAGACAATCAGCCAAACTCCTCTTAAAGTAATCTGATACATAAACAAAGTCGAGAAAAAATAAAAGCGTAAACCTGTTTCGTAACTCTATGCATACCAATTGATCCGATCCGAGTTTTAAAATATACATACGGTACATACAGTATATAGGTAAAACCTCTTAGATTTTTTACGATTCAACTATGCATTTAAATAATATTTTGACATTTATTAAAAGCGATAGTTTCGTAATTAACCGCATGAGAAAGCTCAATAATAGAAGAAATCAACAAAAGATTTTGTTATTTATAGTCTCTTTGCTTATGATTATTTCGGTATTTAAAAAAGTAGTTTGATAACATGTCTGTTAAATTTAGGTTTTATTTATTTATTTATTTGTGAAATATTAATTCCATTATGGAATATCAGTCAAAATAGACTATGAAATATGTATGGGGCAAACGTGTTAATTTTTCGTAATCAAGCTGCACGCGATAGTCACACATTTTTAACAAATTCAAGCTTGAAAAAAACTATAAAATAAAATCATTAAATTGCGATACAATTTTCATACAAATTTCATTTGAAAATAACAAAAAAAATTGCAAAAGTTTTTTTTTTTTTCCTTTTCTTTTCTTTTTCTTTTTCTTTTTTCTTTTTTTTTTTTTTTTTTAAGTTTATACACTGCAAAAATTAAAATTATGTGATGTGAAGAAATAATTAAATTTGCGGAGAAAAAAATAAGAAACGGATAGCTTAAATCAATGCCACTGTTAATATGACGTCATCTTTATTCACGGACATGTTTCTATAATTTGAAAGTTTGTTTGGCAAATTTTTATGAGAAAAACACCGGTGTTTTTATTAAAATTTAAAGAAAAATACCTTTGAAGCTTTGTTGTCTGCTAGAACGATAATCATCAGTCTCTTCAGCGCATTAAACTTTTTGCTCATAAAACAGACTTAAAACACTTTTTAAAAAATCTCCATTATATTACATGGTTCATTTAATAGCCTTTTTTTTTTTTTTTTTTTTTTTTTTTTTTTTCATGTGTTATAAAAGTGCCTATTACCTTCTTTTTAGTTTTTTCGACTAATCAGCTATGAATACTTTAAAATGACCTAAAATACTTAGCAATGAACATAAATTATTCAAAATGGACCATTCCCAACGCAAATTAAGAAGAAAACCGATAAACAAAGATTCTTCCTATTAGTAATCTATTGTGTTTTAACTTAATGTTAAAACTTTTTGCTAATTAAGGGGCATTGAGATATATACTTGAAAGGTAAATTTCTTATCTTTTTGAAAAGACATTGATTAGCGAGTGTATCCTTTGTCATGTATTTAGTGTTTAATCTATTGTATTTGTTTTATATTAACTGAACTGAGTTGTGATGAATAAATACTGTGAAAAAACTAAGTGAGTACAATTAAAAAAAAAAAAAAAAAAAAAAAAAAAAAAACAATGCAGCTTTTTTAAGAGGTTTTAAAGGAACCATTGATTCAAATAAGAGAGGGGGAGAAGCCAAATACAGAAATTGAAAGATGCAAATTTCCCGAAAGCTTCAAATTAGTAACATTAAAGCATAGTGAACTTTAAAAAAATCAAACTGTTGTTCTGTTTAAATATGTCTTAAAATTTTTATGCAAACGACCTGATAATTTTTGTAACAATAGATATTTCGATAGTGCCAAACCCTTAAATCAATAATTTTATTTATTTATTTATTTATTGTTAAAGAAAAATATATGCATAAATTTGACACTTCATTTTCTTATCTTTTCTAACATTTAACTGCTGCAGCATAACTACTAATAATATCAGCAATCAGTTATCAGTTTTCCACAGATTTTAAATAAACTTTAAATAAAATCATAAAATTTCTATACAATTTAAATACAAATTGCATTTGAAAATAACAAAGAAAAGTAATCCCGAAAATACATCATTTTTCTTTATAGCAGTGCCAAAATTAAAATTATCTGATATGAAGAAATAATTAAATTTGCGGGGGTAGGGGGGAATAAGAAACGGGTTGCTTAAATCGGTGCCACTATCGATACAACATCATCTTTACTCAAGGACATGCTTCTTCTTTACAATTTAGATTTATTATTTGAAAGTTCGTCTGGCATATTTTTATCAGAAAAACACCAGTGTTTTTATTAAAATTTAAAGTAAATTACCTTTGGGAGCTTTGTTGTTTGTTAGAATGATGATCAGGCTCTGCAGCTCATTAAACATTCTGCTCATAAAACAGACTTAAAACACTTTTTTTAAAAATCCCCATTATATTATATGGCTCATTTAATAGCTTCTTCTTCTTCTTCTTTTTTTTTTTTTTTCATGTGCTATAAAAGTGCCTATTACCTTCTTCTTAGTTTGTCGACTAATCAACATTGAATACTTTAAAATGACTTAAAATACTTAGCAATGAACATAAATTATTCAAAATGGATCATTCTCAAAACAAATTAAGAAGAAAACAGATAAACAAATATTTTTCCGATTAGTAATCTCTCGAGTTTTAACTTAATGTTAAAACTTTTTACTAATTAAGAGGCACTGAGGTAAATACTTGAAAATACAATTTTAAAAAACAGAATACAACTTTTCTAAGGATTTTTGATGGAACCATTTCTTTAAATAAGGGAGAGGGAGAGAAAAAGCGAAATACAGAAATTGAAAACTGCAGATTTCATCCATGCTCCAAATTAGTAACATTAAAAATAGTGAACTTTAAAAAAAAAATTAAACTGACGTTTTGCTTAAATATGTCTTAAAGTTTTTGTACAAATGATCTTATGAATTTTGTAACAATAGATATTTCGATAGTGCCAAAACCCTTAAATCAATAATTTTATTTATTTATTTATTTATTGTTAAAGAAAAATATATGCATAAATTAGACACTTCATTTTCTTATCTTTTCCAACATTTAACTGCTACAACATAACTGCTAATATTATCAGCATTCACTTATCAGTTTTTCCACAGATTTTAAATAAACTATAAAATAAAACCATTAAATTTCAATACAATTTTCATACAAATTGCATTTGAAAATAACAAAGAAAAGTATTCCAGAAAAAATATATATTTTTTTTTTCGTTTATGGTAGTGCAAAAATTAAAATCATGTACTGTGTAGAAATGATTAAATTTGCGGGGAGGGGAGAGGGGATAAGAAACGGATTGCTTAAATCGGTGCCACTGTCGATATGACGTCTTCTTTACTCACAGATATGTTTCTTCTTTATAATATAAATTTATTATTTGAAAATTCGTCTGGCAATTTTTATGAGAAAAAAACCGGCGTTTTTATTAAAATTTAAAGTAAATTTCCTTTGGAGCTTTATTGTCTGCTAGAACGACGATCGGGCTCTGCAGCTCATTAAACATTTTGCTCATAAAACAGACTTAAAACACTTTTTAAAAAAATCTCCATTATATTATATGGCTCATTTAAAAGCTTTTTTTTTTTTTTTTTTTTTTTTTTTTAATGTGCTATAAAAGTGCCTATTACCTTCTTCTTAGTTTGTCGACTAATCAGCAATGAATACTTTAAAATGACCTAAAATACTTGTCAATGAACATAAATTATTCAAAATGGACCATACCCAACGCAAATTAGGAAGAAAATCGATAAACAAAGATATTTCCGATTAGTAATCTCTTGTGTTTTAACATTAAAATAACTTTTTTCTAATTAAGGGATATTGAGGCAAATATTTGAAAAATAAAAGTTCTTATCTTTTTGAAAGGACATTGCTTAAGGAGTCTATCTTTTTTCATGTTCTTTAGTATTTATTTTTTTGTATTCGCTTTATATTAATGAAATCGGGTTGTGATGAATGAGTACTATGCAGAAACTAAAAAAATAAAACACACACACACACAAACAAACAAACAAACAAACAAACAAAAAAAATAATAAAAATAACAATAAAATTTAAAAAAAAACAGAATACAGTTTTTTAAGGGTTTTTGAAGAAACCATTTCTTCAAATAAGGATAGGGAGGGGGGGGATAAAAAGCCTAATACAGAAATTGAAAACTGCAGATTTCGCCGATACTTCAAATTAATAGCATTAAAGTATAGGTAACTTTTTAAAAAGAAAAATTTATAACTGTCATTTTGTTTAACTGTAATTTTGTTTAAACATGTCTTAAAATCGTTTGTGCAAATGATCTGGCGATTTTTGGAAATTTTCTCCAATAATAAATATTTCGAAAGCTTTTCGCCCCTAAATCAATAATTTTGTTTTTTTTAATTTTAATTTTGCTGCATTTATATATTTTTTTTCTGCTTAAGAAAAATGTGTACATGAATTAGACGTTTTGTTTTTTTATCCATCCCAACATTTAACTGCTGCAGCATAACTGGCAATATTATCAGCATTCAGTTATCAGTTTTTCCACAGATTTTTTTTATATCTTCATTCAAAATAAAACTATTTTTGGCGCGGATTTTTTTCTCTTTACTTTTTTTAACCCTCGCATGTTTATGTAGCTACATTTCCGGTCAGGAAAGTTAGTATATCATAAGCTGGTGAATGAGTAAGTCTAATTTTTACATTAAGCATATTTCCTTATTGAATAGCATCGATTTTTTTTCCTTTTAATAAAAAATTTCTTAATAAATCTTAATGGACCGATCAAGTAAATGTGTAATAAATCTCAATGAACCGATCAAGTAAATATGTAATAAATCTCAATGAACCAATCAAGTAATAATGTAAATTAAATTTTTGTCTTTAACATAGCTTTTAATGCTAAAATTGAATTGCATAAAAATCAAATCGATCATACCTGCGTTTATATTATAATGTAAAAAATGTCCGTGAATAACGTTCATGATGACAATGACTAAAATAATAAGTTTAACATCTTGTTAATTTTTTTTTTTAACTTCTGTATATTTCACTTTTAACGTGTGCACTATCGAATACGAGAGGGGGGGGTGCACTTTCAAATGCAATTTGTTAAAAAAAAAAAAAATCTAATTTTGAAAGCTATATTTTCAGTTAAATGATTTTATATACATAATTTTTAAACGTGATTATTTTTAAAATCTGTGTCCCGCTTGTTGAAAATTGATCCGTTTTCAGTTAAAAAATAATACATAAATAAATTCATCATTTATTTCCGGATGATATTCCTTAACGAAATTAAAACTTCATCAGTAAATACATAAAAGAAAAGGATAAATAAAACACAAATTTAACAGATATAGCCAAAATATGCATTTAAATACTGAAACAACCAGAGCCCAAAAAGAATTTTTTTTTTTTTTTTTTTTTTGAGGGAAATTTTTAGAAATTCCTTTTGTCATTAACCTCTGCCATACAGCTAATACGAAAATACCGTTTTTAATAAATTTCAAAACTTTATTTTAATATATAATTTATATTTTTTTTTTATACAAAAATTGTCTTTGGTGCTATTAGTGGACAGACATATATTTATTATAGTTTTTAATTAAAAATGATTTTCACCTATGTTGTGTACATCGGGAAGTATGGTTCGTATCTCCGGAACACTAGATTAGTATAAATAAATGGAAAATTCGTATTTTATTAAATTTTTTTATAATTCAGGTTCTACTAATGATGGATAGCTCTGCTTGATGAGTCTTGCTCTTGTTTGATAATTTTTCAGGAATATTTTTCACATACTACATCGTCATTTCATTACTATTCATCTATTCTGAAAAGTTCTATAATTATCTGAACTCGATTATAAAAGTTTTTATTTTATTTTTTTATTCTCCCTTTTTTTTTTTTTTTTTTTTTTTTAATGAAATTATTTACAATGTTAATTTATCAATATTTTAGGGACGTTTTTATTGTATAATTTATTTTACGTTTCAAATTATAACGATACATGGGTAAATCTTTAAAAAATTTATTACATTTAAGATAAATAATAGATAATGGAAACAATCTCTGATGTCAATTTTACTATCATACTGCCATCGACAATTCGGGGAAGTTGGGTCCACAACAGACTGATATATTCTAGTAAATGTTATTTGGTAAATATATCATATTAACAATATATTGTAAATATATGGTATTATATATTGTGATTTGGTAAATATATTGTATTACATTTGATTTTAGGTAGATTTCGTATGAAATACTACCTTTTGCAATCGCACCAGTTTATATATACAGGGTGTTTCTAAATTCATGGTCCAAACTTTAAGGGATGGTAGTACACATCAAGACAAACAATATTTAAATAGGAAACCAAGGGTCCCAAAGTCTTCCGAAGGAGATAGGCGCCATTAAAGTTTAGGGTCCAAAAATTCAAATGATTATGAAAAACAGAAAAATTGGTCGATTCGTTTGCGGTTTTCACTAAAATTATTCTTTATGTCAGTATTGTCTTGAAAATAAATTATAAAGATAAATTTCAAAAAATGACGATAGAGGGCGCTTTAGACTTTAAAGTAACGAACAACTATTTTTCACCGTTATTTTTTGCATCTCATTAAAGGTTTCGTAAGCTTAGACTTTTTAAGAATGTTAGAAAATGTAAGTTTGAACTTTTACAAGCATTTAATTAGATACAAAAAATAACGGTTAAAAATAGTTGTTGGTTACTCCAAATTTTAAGGCGCCCTCTAACGGTATTTTTTAAAATTTATCTTTAAAATTTATTTTCAAGGAAATATTGACATAAAGAATAGTTTTAGCGAAAACGGCAAACGAATCGAACAATTTTTCCGTTTTTTATAATCATTTGAAATTTCAACCTCCCCACCCCCATTGAACACAGTTCAGTTTGCGCTACTTAACCACTCCCAACGATTCCGATTTTCATCTCGAAATTTAAGTTTATGTCTAAGTTTCTAAAAAAAATTTATGAGATGCGAAAAATAATGGTAAAATATAATTGTACGTTACTCCAAAGTCTAAAGCGCCCTCTATCGGCATTTTTTGAAATTTATCTTTATGATTCATTTTGAATAAAATACCGACATAAAGAATAGTTTTAGTGAAAACCGCAAATCAATCGACCAATTTTTCCGTTTTTTATAATCATTTGAATTTAAAACCCTCTGAACACAGTTAAGTTTGTGGTACTTAACTGCTTCCAACTATTCAGATTTTGAGCTCAAAATTTAAGTTTAAGTTTAAGCTTACGAAACCTTTAATGAGATGCAAAAAATAATGGTAAAAAATAGTTGTTCGTTACTCTAAAGTCTAAAGCGCCCTCTATCGTCATTTTTTGAAATTTATCTTTATAATTTATTTTCAAGACAATACTGACATAAAGAATAATTTTAGTGAAAACCGCAAACGAATCGACCAATTTTTCTGTTTTTCATAATCATTTGAATTTTTGGACCCTAAACTTTAATGGCGCCTATCTCCTTCGGAAGACTTTGGGACCCTTGGTTTCCTATTTAAATATTGTTTGTCTTGATGTGTACTATCACCCCTTAAAGTTTGGACCATGAATTTAGAAACACCCTGTATATCTATCTATCTATCTATCTATATATCTCACTTTTTTATGGACACGATAACTACTATAATTCTTCACCAATCTCCACCAAACTGGTACATAAAATCAAAGGGGTTAAAATCTCGGCTAAGATCGTTAATGGGCAAAATCGGACCAAGAGGGTCGGAATAGGGGACGTTTTTGTGAAAACCGAAAAAACGCCATAACTTCTTAATTAAAGTAGATATCAAATCGGTTTAAAGTTTCTATTACTTCTTAAAAATGGGCCAAAAGTTTATGCATGACAGATTTTTGATAAATTTAGAAGTGGGCTCAAGAGGCGAAAAAAACAGGGGTTTTGAGAGAAAAAAATTCATAACTTCGTTAATTTTCAAGATATCAAGTCCAACTAAATTTTTTGTAAATATTCTTAAAATTATCTAAAACTTTTGTATTTACAAGTTTTTGATAGGACCAACATTTACCGATGAAAAAAATTAAAAACGAAAAGAAAAAGGGCGGTGAAAAAAGAGAAAAATCCATAACTCCGTCAATTTTTAAGATATCAAATCTGATTAAATTTATTTTACATCTTCTTAAAAATATCTAAAACTTTTATATTGACAAGTTTTTCATAGGACCAATTCGTATAGCAAAAAGAAATTAAACAAAAATAGGAGTTCATGAAAAAACCCTCAAATTTAAACTGCTTATATTCTGACTCATTTTCAAATTCATTTTTGATTTTAAACGCATCCAAATGGTAGATCCTCTTATTTAGAAACTGTATAAAATGACGCACTGGTCAATTTTCTGATAAAGACAGAATATATTTCAAAAAAGGCTACCAAAAAGGGTATTTTGAACAGAATTTCCCGAAGTCATCGGGACTCAAAATTTAAGGAAGTATTCAAATAAGAAATTGCGTTTTTTTCTGACTCGTTTTTAAATCCATTTATGTTCTCAAACGCATCCAATTTACACATCCTCTTATTTAGGAACTATATAACGTGATGCGTTGGTCAGTTTTTTGATAAAGACGGAATATATTTCAAAAAAGGCTACCAAAAAGGGTATTTTGAACAGAATTTCCCGAAGTCTTCGCGATTTGAAAATTTAATGAAGTTTTCACATAGCAAATTGCGTTTTTTATGACTCGTTTTAAAATCGTTTTAAAAAGAAAAAGGGCGGTGAAAAAAAGAGAAAAATCCATAACTCCGTCAATTTTTAAGATATCAAATCTGATTAAAATTATTTTACATCTTCTCAAAAATATCTACAACTTTTATACTGACAAGTTTTTCATAGGATCAATTCGTATAGCAAAAAGAAATTAAACAAAAATAGGAGTTGGAGAAAAAACCTCAAATCCAAACTGCTTATATTCTGACTCATTTTTAAATTCATTTTTGATTTTAAACGCATCCAAATGGTAGATCCTCTTATTTAGAAACTGTATAAAGTGACGCATTGGTCAATTTGTGATAAAGGTAGAATATATTTCAAAAAATGCTACCAAAAAGGGTATTTTGAACAGAATTTCCCAAAGTCATCGGGACTGAAAATTTAAGGACGTGTTCAAATAAGAAATTGTGTTTTTTTCTGACTCGTTTTTAAATCCATTTTTGCTCTCAAACGCATCCAATTTACAGATCCTCTTATTTAGGAACTATATAATGTGATGCATTGATCGATTTTTTGATAAAGACAGAATATATTTTGAAAAAGGCTACCAAAAAGGGTATTTTGAACAGAATTTCCCGAAGT
Organism: Maratus speculifer; assembly: GCA_964019185.1. NCBI lineage: Eukaryota > Metazoa > Arthropoda > Arachnida > Araneae > Salticidae > Maratus > Maratus speculifer. The sequence goes on along the minus strand of OZ025294.1, from coordinate 157,413,107 downwards.
CTTCGCGATTTGAAAATTTAAGGAAGTTTTCACATAGCAAATTGCGTTTTTTATGACTCGTTTTAAAATCATTTTCGCTCTCAAACGCATCCAATTTACAGATCCTCTTATTTAGGAACTATATACTGTGACTCATTGGACAGTTTTTTGATAAAGATAGAATATATTTTTTAAAATGCTGTCAAAGTGAGTATTTCGCACAAAATTTTCCGAAGCAATCATGATTAAAGAATTAAAGATGTATTCAAACAACAAATCGGTTATTTTATGACTCATTTTTAAATTCAATTTTTTTCTCAAATGCATTCAACTGACAGTTTTTTGTTATTTAGGAACTGTATAATGTACTCTTTTGGTCGATTTTTTAATAAATTCAGAATTTATTTCAAAATATGTTGTCAAAATGGGCATTTGAGCTGAATTTTTTTTAAGATGATACTGATAAAACCAGTTTTTTGGAGAAAAATGAAATTAAAAATTTTTCATAAACGGCCAAATGAAGTTATTAAACTGGGTTTATCTCTAATCTATACTAATATTATAAAGAGGAAAGATTTGATTGTTTGTTTGTTTGTTTGTTTGTTTGTTTGAATTGAATAGGCTCCGAAACTACTTGACGGTTTTGAAAAATTCTTTCACCGTTGGATAGCTACACTATTTCCGGTGAACATAGGCTAATTTTTAATTGATTTATTCAAATATTTTCCTTAATAATTCAAAATTTCATTATTTTTCATACAGAATCAATTAAAATTTTTCCGATAAAAAATAACCATTTTCTTTCCCGTTGCCAAAAAAATCAAAATATGGAAAATAATTTCTCCTCGGCAATTAATTTTTAGTTGAACAGTATCCACGTGAAAAATTAAAATAAAAAAAATTCAAAGGAAAATAAATATGACGTCATTTATTACATTATCGGAAGTTTTGTTTGCACAGATATCATATACACACCGAGGTAACTAATGGACACTAAATTAATGTTATTTTGCCTGGCATGGCAACCCGACTATTGTTATTTAATTATTAATAAAATGTTTTTTTATTTCCTTTCTCTTCTTTAAAATTATGTAAACTGTTTTGTTCTATACTTATTATTTAAATACTAATTGTTATTATTTTTTAAATAATAGAAAATAATTTAAATATATATATGAAACTGGTATTCGAAAACGATTTTTCCGCCAAATTAGTGTAAAAAATTATCGCGCCGACCTCAGCGCGTACATGACAACTGCACTGTTTTGTTTATGTATTAAGGATACTTTTAGATCATAAATCCGATTACAGAAAATTAGTCAGATTATTTAATTAGAAGTTATTCAATTTATGTTTTTTTTATTATGAAACAGACGAAGAAAAGAAAATTTACTATTGCTGCCCGACTGGAGAATTAAGCTTGATGTTATTTTGAAAAACTATCGAAATGGCGAATTTTTCATTATTTGTTTACGTTTTTTTTTTTTTTGTTTATATTATTGCAAACATTTTTCCACTTTTATACACGCATCACCTTGGCGTGATTTTTTTTATGATGCCAATTTGGAGAACACTGCGTTTTCAAATACCAATTACATTTATATTACTCTTATTTATTTTCTATTATTTTAAAAAGGAAATAATAATAATAAACTAAGTCAATAAATAATTATGGAACAAAACAATTTATATAATTTTAAAAGAGAAAAGAAAAATAATGAAATAATTTACTCAAAAATAATCAACTATTACCGGATTACCACGTGAGGCATAAAATCGCAATTTGCTGCAATCGCGCCAACGGGATCCGTAGATGACACCTGCCCTACATATTATTGGCAATATTGTTGTTTATACAATTTGTTTATATAATTTGGTAATACTTGATAATCCCATCGACCATTTGACATTAAATTTGTTATACGTAATTGTTACTTCATCAACCAATTTTAATTCGATGTTTATTTGTATTTCTATTAACATTTTAGTAATTTATTGATTCTTTGGTTATTTAAAATAAAAATTATGTCCATTTGTATAATTTGGCGAAATTGATCGACGGAATAATCAAGTAGTCGAACAAAAAACTATCGTCAAGCTATAACATTAAATGCCAATAATGGATGATCGTAAATTTCACATTTATTTGAGGACAAACATGAAATAAGTCTGGTACATTTGTAACAATATCGTTTCTAGCACTTCTAATGTTTGACACTAAAAATCATAATGGAATCGATTACAGAAGGTAGAAAGATTTTATTAGATGCAAACTAAAGACATATTTTTCTACAAAATTTAGTCATCAAGATTATTTTTATTTGATGGCTACATGTTAGCAACTGTTTTATAAAAGGAAGAGGCAGTGAAACTGATGTAATTTTAATGTTATTCAAATAATACAGATTTAAAACATACTTTTTATGCTTCATTGTTCTACTAAATATATAAGTGAAACACCCTTCTTCGTCTGCCACCCCCACGGAGGGCATCCTTTCCTTAGGGCCTATATCCCACATGTAGATAAATGGCCGTCATAAATACAAACAAACAAAAACTCTTCTTTATCTGTCAATAATTCTTTACATTTTTTACTCTATGTATTCTTGCTGGAACAGATTAAGGTAGATAGGAAACTACAGTGAGCCTGCTAGAAGAGGACGTTTATTAAAAAATGTAACATGAAATGACATTGTATGTAGGCTACCAGAACTACACATAATGCAAGTTCAGATGTCGGGATTTTAAGAACTAAGAAATGATAATGTACAATCCGAAAGTTAATAGAGTTTGATAATCAATCTCGCTAATCATTGCAATGCCTCTGATGTAATAGTGTGATGACTCGAGAACATTTTGATTCCTGTTGTCATAACGGTCTCATGTTCATACGAAACTCTACTGTAAATGATAAAATAAAAGAGATGGTGCTTAATTGTCCAAATTTTCGCCAAGACTTACAATAGTACAATATTGCAATGGAGTTGGCTTGATTTTCAGCAATACGGAAGAACATTCCAGGGTGGTCTATACTGCTTTAAAATAAAATTTTTAAATCGCCATTTTTTTTGAGTCAAGGTTCGTTTGGAAATATGGACCAGCGAAGCGGGCATAGCCTGCTAGTCATATATATATATATATATATTTTTAAATGAGCACTCTTCGAAATCTACCTCCGCCTATAGGCCCAGCCAACAGGGATTTTTTTGTATGGATGTAGGTATGATGGTATATAATCAATTGATACTAATTCACACTAAACTTAGTTGTGGACTCACTAATATTTTTAGAAATATTTCTAATATTATATACCATATAATAGTAGATAATAGGTAATATTTAGTTGGTCATGGCTGAATAACATGACAATGACTGACTAATTTGCCGCTTGCTCTAACCACTGTCCCAAAAAGTACTAATATCGAAAAGTAGGTATCATTAGTTGCATATGCATTCATTAAAGAGGAAAAATCTACAATCGGGTACAGAGACAATTTATGCATTTTAGAGAGGGATATTTGGATAAATAAATAATTTAAATAATTTTTAAAAAAGTTAAGACGGTTCTATTAGTTAGTCCGGGAGCCGGTGACATCAAAAGTCTCATCATCGCGGAATTTATGTAAATCGGTAGAAAAAAATTATCTGGGTATGATTAAATTTGACAAGCTGAAAACAAAATTAATTATTTTTTAAAAGCTGTAAGGATTTACCGTTTTCGCGGAAAGAAAACACATGTCCAGCGTCCAGACGCAAAATATAGCAGCCACCAATAAAAATTCAATATGAAATAAATGTGAAATTTTATCACCCACAACCACCTTATGATAAATTTTTCTAGCAAAAAAGTTTGTAATATCAAGTTATTCTGAAAGAGCACAATTTTTTTAAATAAAATTCTCTAAGAGTGGTCAATATCTGCGATGACAGTAAAACATTATATATATTTTTTATAAAAATTAATTTAATTGAACATATTTCCGTCTATTCAAACCTAGTTATACCTAGCTAATTTTGTTCATGTTACTTTTTATCTTCGATTTGTATAAAATATCTTCCATTTCACGATGACGAAGTATTCGATGTCCCCGAACCCCAGAATCTATGTTTTTTAAAGACAATTTTTCCACAATTGGGAATAGACTTAATTTAAATTCTTATTCGTGAAACTTTAAACTAATGTCTTCTGTATCGTTTAAGAGGAAACATTTCCTTTATTTATATGACATTATTACTGATGACCACTGCACTTTGTCTCACTATGCATTGTCTCAGTTTGTCTATAATTTTACTTACAGTTGGACAATCGTGGTAACAGACTTATCGTAACGGACGAAGCTGCCATTAATACGCCTGCTGTTGCAGCTGCATACGTGACCAAGAGATATGCTTCGCAAGCTACGGACGAAATCTCTCTCGAAGTATGTGTTTCTATCTTGTCGACTAATCTGAAACCTGTCAATAGTATGTATCCTTCTTTTCTATTGTCACGAAATGTTTGGAAGGCATTAATCAGCGAAAATTTATTGGGTTTTCAAAAACGTTATCAAAAGTAATATATTCTTAATGACATTTTATTCCACTGACAGCATTAGTAAGTGACTATTTTGTATCATAGCTCACTGAAATAGTCCAATTTTGAAAGATAATGGTGATACAATAAGACTGTAATGCTACAATCAGGAGAATAGGCATTATGAAATATTCCTATTTTAGTTTATTGTAGTGTTGGGATAAGAAGGGCCTTATTAGTTATGCCACTGAAGTGAAAAGAATGGGGGAAAATCTAAGTGACATAAAAAGAGTAAAAGAAACAAATGCAGCTATTTCTAAAATAGTTCTGTCAAATTTGAGACCTGAACATAAAGTAGATATGTTCATTGCTGTTTTAATGTATCATGTAGGTCATCAGGGACTGCAAACTATTTTACAAAGAGACAGCAGTAGCTCAAAAAAGTGAGGGATTCTTTTTAAAAAATCATAACTATTGAGTAATTAAAAAGCATTAAAAAATTTTGTAATGATTTCTGCTTTTTTAAAAATTAGTTAACATCTTTGTCTTTGTATGATACAAAGAGTCAGCAGTAGCTTACAAAAAATGAGTGACTCTTTAAAAAAAATCAGAATTACTGAGTAATTAAAAATCATTAAAAGAATTTATAAGGATTTATGTTTTTCTAATTATTAGTTCGCATCTTAGTCTTTATATGATACAAAGAGACAACAATAGCTCACAAAATAGCGACTCTTAAATTTAAAAATATTGAGAAATTAAAAATCATTAAAAAAATTTATAATGATTTCTGCTTTTTTTAATAATTGATTCGCCTCCTATTCTTTATTTGACACAAAGAGTTAGCAGTAAGCGATTCTTTAAAAAATTCAAAATTATTGCGTAATTTTGAAGTAGCGTAAAAATCATTAAAAGAATTATAACGATTTCTGCTTTTTTAATAATTTATTCGCATCTTCGTCTTTATATGACAAAAATTATTTCTCCTTTTTTAATAATTAGTTCATCTATTTATAACCTCCTCAGTCCTGGTGCCTCCTGTAGGAGATACTAAAGAACATCCTTTAAATTAATTAAAATCCTTCTAGAATTGTTAAAATTACTTTTTGACTTGTTTAATAATTGTGTGCATATCATAAGCATCAATATATGGACTAATTATCTTTCGAGATTTTTTATAAAAAATTTAATCTAGTTTCTGTGGTTCTTCACAATATTTGTCTCAGGACTGAGGAGGTTATACCTCGTGTTACAAAAATGGTCAGTTTGTTAAAGGTTTTTAAAAATCATTATACATACTGAAATCCATTTTATCATAAAGTTTGTTTTCTTTCATGCATGTTATTCGATAATACTGAATTATTTAATGCCTTAATAATTCTCTTTAAAAAAAACTGTTTCCATTTATTTCTAATTTTTATTGTTCTTTAAGTTTCAGCTTATAGTCCAAGAACCGACCGCACAAAATCCTATGTCATCGAGCACAAGAAAAAATCCTTTATCTTATGGAAGAGTAATAATAAGGGAATCTAATCACCCATGTCTGCCAGAGGCGAAGTGGTGCATAATCCAAAAATGAATACTACTAGTGGTTGACTCGTAGGCTTAGCATTGTGTTTTCCTGCACCCAGTCTTCCATATTTTCATACTTTTGATTGTAGGACAAACACAATGATAAACCTACGAGTGAACCACTAGTAGAATAAATTTTCGGTATATGCACCGCTTCGCTTCCGGCAGACATGGATCATTAGATTCCCCTATTACTATTCTTCCATAAAATAAAGGATTTATTCTTGTGCTCGATAACATAGGGTTTTGTGCGATCCGCTCTTGGACTAATTATATATAATTATATGTTATTAAATTATATATAATTTTTTAATGTTCTTTTTTTTTCTTTATTTACTCAACGAACATTATTTTAAATGTTTCTTTTTTTAATTATTAAAAAAAGATTTTCTTTTCTGTATTTAACAAAAAATAAAATGAAATAATCCTGAATTGATTCATAAAGTTTTTTTTTTCTTCCGTAGGTAGGGGATATTATTTCTGTGATAGACATGCCGCCACCCGAAGAATCTTCTTGGTGGAGAGGGAAAAAAGGCTTCCAGGTAATCTAATTTATATATATCTATTTCTGTGAGCCCGTGAGATTGCGTTTAAAAGTTCCATATCCTTCGGAAAGGAGATTATTTATTTGTGACAAAGTCACGCAAACTTATGGTTTGCAATTGAAAAAATTAAGGTACGAGATGACACCAACAGAGACGTTTAGTTCTTAACATAAATAGCCTCTTCCTTCCTAAATCTTATGCTATAATGCGAGCAAAAATTGTATGTGTGTGTGTGTGTCTGGGTGTGTACATTTTATCTCAAAAACGGCTCTAACGATTTTCGCAAAAATTTGGATTTTACCATTTTCGGGCACGAGAAGACCATTGGGCTAGGTCACATGTTCGAGAAAATTCGATTATTGGGTCATTTTGGTTCATAATGGGTCAGGATCAAGCTATTTATATCTAGAGAACGGCTGGATCGATTTTAAGGAAATTTTGTATCCAATCGTTTTTTGGCACGAGAAAACAATTGAGCTGGGTCACATGTTCGAAAAATTTTGATTAGTGGGTCATTGTGGGTCAAGCCATTTTTATTTAAAAAACAGCTCTAACGATTTCGACCAAATTTTATATTTTATCGTTTTGGATTACAAGAAGACCATTGGGTTAGGTAACATGTTCGAGAAAATTCGGTTAGTGGGTTTTTGGGGTCATTGTGGGTCATGCTATTTTTATCTAGAGATTTTCTCACGCAATTTTGACTAAAAATTGCATTCTATGGTTTTCGGACACGAGAAAAACATTGGGTTAGGTTACATGTTCGAAAACAAAATTTTAATGGGTCATATTGGGTCATTAAGGGTCTGGGTCAAGCTATTTATATTTAAAGAACCGCAGAATCAATTTCATCGAAATTTTGCCTGTAATAGTTTTTTGATACGAGAAAGCTAATGGGCTAAGTCATACGATCGAGAGATTTCGATTATAAGAGTCATTTGTGGGTCATGATGGGTCATAATGGGTCATGGTCAAGCTATAGCTAAAGAACAGGTGGATCGATTTTAACGAAATTTTGTATACAACATTTTTTTTTTTGGCACGACAAAACTATTGGGCTAGGTCTCAGTTCGAGAAATTTTGATTACTGGGTCATAAAAGGTCTGGGTCAAGCTATTTATATATAAAGTACGACAGTATCAAATTTAATGAAATTTTGTATGTAAGTTTTTTGACGTGAGAAAATTAATGGGCTATCTCACATGTTTGAGAGATTTCGATTATAAGAGTCATTTATGGGTCATGATGGGTCATAACGGGTCATGTCAAGCTATATCTAAAGAACATGTGGATCAATTTTAACGAAATTTTGTAAACAACATTTTTTGGCACGAGAAAATCATTGGGCTAGGTCACATGATCGAGAAATTTCGATTAATGGGTCATTTTGGGTCATAAAGGGTCTGGGTCAAGTTATTTATATTTAATGAACGGCAGGATCGAGTTTAACGAAATTTTGAGTGTAAAAATATTTATACACGAGAAAACTAATGGGCTAAGTCACATGTTCGCAAGATTTCGATTATAAGGGTCATTTGTGGGTCATGATGGGTCATGGTCAAGCTATATCTAAAGAACGGGTGAATCGATTTTAACGAAATTTTGTATACAGCATATTTTTGGCACGAGAAAATCATTGGGCTATGTCACATGTTCGAGAAATTTCGATCAGTGGGTCACTTTTGGGATATTCTAATTTTATCTAGACAGTGTCTCGCGCAAATTTGACTAAATTTTATATTCTATCGTTTTCGGACACAAGAAAATCATTGGGTTAGGTCAGATGTTTGAAAAAACTCGATTAATGAGTCATTTTGGGTCATAATGGGTCAAGGTCAAACTATTTATACCTAAAAATTGGCTCAATCGATTTTATCTAAATTTTGTATTTAACGTTTTTCGGCACGCAAAAATTAAGGAACTAAGTCACATTTTCGAGAGATTTCGATATAAGGGTCATTTGTGGGTCATGCTAATTTTATCTAGAAAATTCTTCTCACCATTTTGAGTATATTTTCTATTATATCGTTTTCAGGCAAAAGAAAACCATTGAGATAGGACACATGCACGTAACAATTCAATTAGTGGGTCGTTTTAGGTCTTAATGGGTTCGGGTCATTCTAATTATATATAACAACGATTCAGTTAAATTTTACCTAAATCTTGCAACGGAACGTCTTTGGTCACGAGAAGACTTTTGAGCTGAGTTGCATATTAAACAAAATTATATTAGTGGGTCATATCGCTTCATTGCTGAATGCTGTCAAGCTAATTTTACTTCAGAAATGGCTTAAACGATTTTGATTCATTTTATACTCTACTGTTTTTGATTACCTGAAGACCATTGAGCTAAGTCACATGTTTGATCACATGTGATCATTTGGGTAATAAGGGTAAGGATCACGAGACTATGGCAAAAGCCAATAAGTTGGCGATATTTGACAAAATACTGACGAAATTTGGCCGAAAAATCGACTATTAAGGTTACGAAACCAAAACACATATTTGGCGCCAAATGAAAGAATGTGTCCAAATTTGGTTATATCTGGCAAAAAATATTGTCTTTCAGAATGTGAAGAAATCTCTTATACATTCTTAATAGTCTTCGAGATGCATAGTTAAACTAATCAGAGTCGAGCTAAAAAAGTGATTTGGATTGATGTCCTTTCGTTGTAAATTTTAAAATAAAGTAAAATTTATGAACATGTGCATACAAACATAGTTTTCTTATTGATTGTTTTTGTAAATAATACTATTATTAATAACATGTTTTACAGTAATAATATTATATCGAGTTGAACACAAAGTTAATTTTGACCGAGCTGAGCTCGGTCACCCCTGCTAGTCTGTCATTTATAACTTAAACACCAAGACTGTACATTAATTACTTAATAATGGTGCAACGATTTGGATTTTTTTTTCTATGATTTGTTTGGATGACTAAACATCATCTACAATAAAAACAAAATTACATTTAAATTCACAGATTTAATCTTTTTTTAAATAAGTATGATAATGAAACGGATATCGAAATAGCATATTTTGTTTGTTTGTTTTTTACACATCACAAATCATAGATTTAAAGGTGTTAATTCATTGGAATTGCCTAATTTGCAAAGATTTTGTGAGCAAAACTTGAATATGAAGGTAAATATTTTATATTTTATTAAATGTAAACACATTTCAGAATTTGTTCATTTGATTCTGATAATTTAAAAGATGTTAGGATCTATCACTTTCCTCAATAAACAAGAGATAAACGCATCAAAAATTCAGAATTTCTCATCGTATTACATCTTACGATGAGAAAACTAACTTCAATTCAAATAAAATATTTCGGTAAATTTGACCTTGTGTTTTGAAGTAATATGAGCCTTTACGTTGGATGTCTTTTGACGTTACTAAAAAAGATACGAATACCATTACTTTAGTACAGGGTGTCCCAGAACTTCGTGTACAAACTTTGAGGTGTAGTAGAGAACATCGTTTGGAACCACATTTACATAGGAAAGCATGGGCGAAAGCATCTTGTCAAACCTTTCACAGCCAGTGAAAATGTATATGAAACTACAAAATTTTTAATACAAAATGAACATTGACACCAGAATTTTAATATGATTTTTCCAATTATTATGTATGTGAAATGTATTTTTTTTTCTTCTTTGCAAATATATTTTTCCGCGATTTCTGATGTCAACCATATTTTTCCACATTTTAGCAATTTCTAAATGCTACTAAGATACTTGATTTTAAAGAAACAAAATTTTTAATTTAATTTAAAATAAAATTATTTCTTGTAATTTTTTTCTGTGTAATAAAGCGTTCTACACTGCTTTCCGCATTGTTTCATAACAGTATCTTTGTGTTTCTTTGAGCTTTTCACGGACAAATCACTTCCATTGCTAAAATGTGGAAAAATATGAACGACATCAGAAATTGCGGGAAAATGTATTTGTAAAGAAGAAAAGCCAGACATTTCACATACATAATAAATAGAAAAATCATATTAAAATTCTGGTGCCAATGTTCATTTCGTATTAAAAATTTTGTAGTTTCATATACATTTTCTTTGGCTGTGAAAAGGTTAACAAGACGTTTTCGCCCATGCTTTCCTATGTAATTGTGGTTCCAAACGATGTTCTCTACCAACCCTCAAAGTTTGTACACGAAGTTCTGGGACACCCTGTATATTTTTTAATATGTCAGTCAAAATTTAAGCTGTTAAGGTTTATTTCTTTTAATGGATCTTTTACAGTGAATTTTGGGAAATAACCCCAGCTATCAAAAAAATTCGTGAAAAGTTATCAAACTAACAATGCAATTCCATCATCATTCATTCGGCAGAACTTAAGTTATAAGCAGCCGAAACGAATCCTCAATTGCATTATATATACATATATATATATATATATAATCCAAAATGTTTTTAAATAAGTTTTAAGCAAAACCTAAAAAACACATATAATTCACGCGACAAGCGCTATAGCTGCAAATAATCACATAACTTATATACAGGGTGGTTATAAAATAAGTATCCCTATTTGGAGCTATCTGTAGTTTAAAGGAATAACCCGAATGAAACCAAAATTGGTACGCATAATATTCAAGAAGGGGGAAGAAGAATGTAACAATAAAAAAAGATAGTTAGAATAATTGGCAACAGATGGCGCTACGGGTCCTGCCGGTGCAAACGTTGTTATAATCATTAGTAAAATCAAAACGTGGTCATTTCTGCCATTAATGATGTACGGCATGGCTCTCAGTTTACCAGATCGCGCTTTAATTTTAAAAATATTCTACGTTAACAGTTCAAAAAGTGCAGCTGCTTTACGTGAATTTAGGCGTGTGAAAGGATTGCGTAAAGGAAAAGGTCCTTTGACACCGTGCGCAGTGAGAAGAATGGTTAAAAAAATTCGAAGAGACTGGATCGTTTACTGTAAAATGTGGAAGAAGGAGGAAATCATTACGTTTCCGCACTCAAGAAGTTATTGTATTCAACATTACATTTCAAACACAAAAGCGCCATCTGTCAGCAATTATTGCAATTATTTTTTTATTGTTCCAGTCTTCTTCCCAGTTCTCAAATAGTATGTGTACAAATTTTGGCTTCATTCCGGTTATTCCTTTAAGCTACAGGTAGCTCCAAATAGGGATACTTATTTTATAACCACCCGGTTTATAGCACTTACTGTTTAGAATGTATTTAGCAGGTCCAAAGTCTCGCACAATGAAAAGCTAGAGATGAACAATCAAACTTTAAAAGATTTTAAAACATATAAAACTCGAGCAAAAAATAAAAAAAATAAAAAAAATAAATAATAATAATAATAATAATAATAATAATAATACAGCTTTTTTGCTTTTGGAATTTTTTTTTTTTTTAATTTTATCTGTTTTAAAATCTTTAAAGTTTGATTGTTTAACTTCAGTTTTTTATGGTGCGGGACTCTGGATCTGCTGAATACATTCTAAACATTAAGTACTATGTATATATATATATATACTACAGACGAACTTCTCTTTGACGAAGTCTCTACTAACAAAGTTTTCGATGGAACCTTGACTCTGAACACCATTAATATGTAAATTAATGTCAATATTACGAAATATATAGTCTAAATACACTGTTAAAAAAAAAAAAAAAAAAAAAAAAAAAAAATCAAGAGGTTACTAAAAATTTTTTAGTAATTTTATATTCCACAGATTTTTTTAGTAACCATTACAACTTTTTTTTGCAAGTAACACAAACATTTCTTTTGTAAACTGAACAAAAGAATTTTTTGTATAACTAACTTAAAACTTTTTAGTATGAGCCACCCAGCAAATTTTAGTAATAGCTCCAAAATTATTTTTAATAACCAGTACATGTGCTCGAAGGGCAGGAGCTTCCTTCTAGCTGCATCCAGTTGGTAAAAAAACAGACTTCTAAAGCGGAAGATTTTCGCCTAAGCCGCAATAGATGGCAGCACCAAACATTGCTACCTGCTCCAACAGGATTTTCACAATCCCTTTATTTTACAAGTACTTACGCTGCAAACATTCGGTGCGTATTTGGCGGCGTCCAGAATCGAGCCCGGGACCTTTCAGCCTGGAGTTCGATGCTATAACCACTATGCTATCACGGCCGCGCGAAGTGAGGTTTAGTAATAGATATTAAAAATATAAAACTATTAACTCTATACTTTGCTAGCTTTTTTCTGGTAATTCTTACAGATTTTCTTGTAACCGAGTAAGATTACTAAAAATTTTTTAATAATTGCATGGATCACTAAAATTTTTTTAGTAGATCGACCCTTTTTTTTTACAGTGTAACGAAGTTTATTCCACTTTCATGCGTATTTATAAAATTCAAATGAAAAGCTTACTGTTGCAAAAATAAAATTTAATTATTTATTTAATAATTTCCATTCAAAAGCAGAATTTTTAAAAGCCTTCGATACAATAAAAAAAGGAATTCCAATTACACGAAAATGGTACAGATAAATGGTTCGAATGCTGACAAAAGTAAAAAAAAATTTTCATAAGAAGCATGTGCAAAAGAAATATTACAGACTTTCCTAACGTTACCGATTTGGAATACTAAGGAAAAAAAAAGAGAAAAAGCCCGCTATGTTTCATTTTTTATTTACCTCTCTTTATTACCATATTTACTCGTGTATAACGCGCAGCCCCTACTTTACAAGAAAAAACGGTGATTTTTAAAAATCTCGTATGTAACACGCATCATAAATTTGATATGCAAATGAATGAATGGCAAATGAATTTCAGTAAAGAAGGTCGAAACAAACATTATACCAGGCCCAAAACAAGATGACTTCGGGTAGAGAGTGAATGACGGGGAGTAGGAGTGAGTGACAGCAGTGAGAATTGCTAATTAGCGTTTATATAATGTGAATGTATAAAAAAGTGCAAGAAGTGAAATATAGATGTAGTAATAATTCAATTAAATAAGATTTTTCAAGTAATTATGTCTCTTTTGAATACATTTCTTGACTCACATGTATATTGTGTGATTACATCCGGCAGTAAAAAAAAATATATATATTCCGTGTATAACAGGCACCCAGAAGTTTTGCCCTATTTTTTGAAAAAAAAGTGAGCATTATACGCTAGTAAATACGGTATATGTTTTTATTTTTTAGACATTATTTTAATTAAATTTTTCTCACATGTCTACATTGCATGAAAAAAGTTACTGGTCGAATTAAAATATATTTTATCAATATTTCCATATTTAGTGTATTTTTTCATTTAATGTACATGTATTTTATTATAAAAAAATTCAGAAAATTTAATTGATTTTTATCTAACGAACTTTCTTTAATAACGAACGATTGAGTATAACGAGGGACTTCGTTAAATGGGAAGTTACACTGAATATGAATATCTTTTTTTCGCTAATAAGTTTTTAACTACCAAATAATTGAATATTTATTTGTAATGGAATAAATTAAGGCTAAAAATTTCAATAATTGCCATGAATGTTTGTTTAAGGAAATAAAAATTTATTTGATTTTTACTTTTAGGTGGGCTTCTTTCCTTGTGAATGTGTAGAAATCATCGGTGATAAAGTACCCCAATCCATAAAAATTCCCAAGACCCCATCCAAACCAGGTAAGTGTTTCAGCAAAACATTCATTTTAAGATGCAAATGTAATTGTTGTATTATACGTTCCATTTTCACCATTCGCTTACATTTTAGAATTTTATTTTTATTTTTAGAACTTAATAATTTCTTTTAAAAATGGAGACTGGTGTTAAAGTAAATGTTTAAGGTACATGAAAAGAAATTGGATGTGCACTTTGTCCTATAATATAATATGTAAATGCTATTTAAAGTTGGCTTGTAAGGCAAATTGTCAAGTCCGTTACCATACAAAATTACTTAAAATACTCAGCTTTAAATTTATTAAATTTCCTAAAATCAACTTACTTTGAAGTGACTTATGTCCCTAAATTTCAAAACATGATATTTTCAATAATAGTTAAATTAAATTGAAATGAGAGACAGTTTTATCCACAAGATTTTGATCACACAGAAATTATGCAAGAACTTTTTCTAATAATTACAGTATATATTCATGTAAAATATTAAATTTTAAGGAAATTTAATATTTGTTTCTTAGTTGAATAAAAAATACAAGTAGAATGGTGAAAAAATTATAATCATTAAAAAACCGTGCAGTAACATACTTGACATTTGGTAACCCTATGTTGAAAATGGCCGTTACAATTTATTCGTCTTTTTTCCTAAATTTACTGCCAACGTTTAGATTAAGCTAATATCCCACTCGCCCCCCCCTTTTTTTTCCTGTGTAATTTTTTGTTTGAGATTGGGGTCTTTACAATTTTAAACACTTTTATTTATTTTTACTTCTTTGCTTTTCGAAATTTTACCAATCTTTTTATTTGTTTTTACTGATATGATATTTCAAATTATGAGTAAATTTCCAATAATGGCAATAATATCTTTCAACAGTTAAAAAACAAATGCTTATGACTTTATTTTGTCTTCTTTTTTATTTTATTAACTCGTTTCACCATATATGAAAAAGTCTTTATTCGCAATCTAATTGACGTAAATATACTAGAACGTACAAGTGCTAATACATTATCGAAGTTTACTATGCGAATCTCCATTGAAAATGGACTATTTAGAGTTTATAGCTCGTTTGCAGAGAGGGAGAAAATAATTCCGTTAGATTGTGGTTTATCGGCAAAAACTGTTCGCATTGTATTTTAAAGATTTTACACTACATCAAAATAATAATAATAATAAAATTCGTTTGTAATATTGAGGTGCACTACAGTGTACTTTCTAATAGAATGTAGCAACCATAGTATTTATTATTCATTTATAAGGATACACAAAATAAGTTGATAACTGTACTCTATGAGAAAAAACTTCTGAAAGTATGTTTTAAATTTTGGTATACACTTTTAAGTTTAATTAAATTTTAGAACGTACGATGCTTGTATAAATTCTGTAGGTTATGTATATCGCTCTATACCAGAAGAATTTATAAGCATTGCCGCACATAAAAGATAATAGATTAAATTATACACTACATGGCCATTGATGACCGCCCACTTGCGATTTTAGACATTTTGTTAAATATCTAGAAAAATACATGAGGAATTATCCCGACACTCTTAGTGTATAAATATAATAGTACAAGTCATACATTTCCGTGAAGATTTTTTTCCGAAACTCTATAGGGGACCGTCAACAAATTAAAAAAGAATCAATATCTTTTGGATAACCCGTCAAAACTAATGTAGCAAAAGCGCTGAAACTGTAGGTTATGATTAAGGGACTTATTGTAATAAATTGCGTTCATTTTTATGTGAATAGCATGTATACTCGTAGAGAAATTAAGGTTTTTATAAAAATGGTTCCAAATTTTGCCAAGTCTTTTATTTATAATTTGCAGAGTTCTTAATATAAAGTAACATTCTTTTCTGAAAATATGACAAATAATATTGCACACAACACCCTTTAATCAGAATTAAAAAATAATAAAAATTGTATGATAATTGAGTAGGTTTACTAAATAATTTTTCACTGCGCATGCGTCAACGATATCAAAATTTCATTTGCATATTGTGTTAGCTAAATGTATAGAGCAACTTTTGTGAAAGTTTTAAAATCATAGCTTGAAAATTCTGAAAGTAATTATCTATAGAATAAGCACAAAATCCGTTGATCCCAAAATGAAACAAAAAGGTGAGGGATTTTATCAAAATATCCCATATTGTGTATTCTGTATTGACACTAATCAACGAATATATGGATACAACCCCTCTTGTTTTTCCTTCATTTTGGAAATTTTCAACTTATATTCTATTGACGATTATTATCAGAATTTTCAAGCTATGATTTTACGACTTTCACAAAAGTTGCTCTATACATTTAACTAACATAATATGCAAATGAAATTTTGATATCGTTGACGCATGCACAGTGAAAAAATATTTAGTAAACCTACTGAATTTTCATACAATTTTTATTATTTTTAAATTCTGATTACAGTTTATTATGTGAATTGTTGTTTGTCATATTTTCAGAAAAGAATATTATTTTATATTAAGAACTCTGCAAATTATAAGCAAAACTCTTGGAAAAATTTGGGGCTGTTTTTATACAAACCTAAATTTTTCTACGAGTATACATGCTATCGACTTAAAACTGAACACAGTTTATTACAATAAGCCACTTAATCATAATCAACAGTTTGAGCTCTTTTGCTACATTAGTTTTGACAAGGTTATCCAAAAACTATTCATTCTTTTTTAATTTGTTGACGGTCCCCTATAAAGTTTCGGAGAAAACTCTTCACGGAAATATATGACCTGTACTATTATGTTTATACACTTGGTGTTTCAGGATAATTCCTCATGTATTTTTCTAGATATTTAACAAAATGTCTAAAATCGCAAGTGGGCGGTCATCAATGGCCATGTAGTGTATGTTAAATTGGTCTATGCATTTGCAACAGAAATATTTTTTTTTATATATTAATAGATGTTTGTAAAATATAAATAAATTTATATTCACGAAATATTACCATCAACGAGTTACTGATTGTCAGATATGCGCATTTATTATATTATGCATTTAATAGCTGAATTAAATACAATGTTGTGTATAAAAACCCACAAATTATATACAAGGTTGCACAAAACAATAAGAATCCATTGCAGTTTATGGATGGTAAATTGCTAAATATGAATTTTTAATTGTGTTATTCATTTTCTAACTGAATTAAATTTTAATCCACCGTGTGTTGTATACAAAAATGTACACATCACATGCAAATTACACATGTAAATTTTTAATTGTGTTATGCATTTGGTAACTGAATTAAATTTTAATCCACCGTGTGTTGTATACAAAAATGTACACATCACATGCAAATTACACATGTAAATTTTTAATTGTGTTATGCATTTGGTAACTGAATTAAATTTTAATATATCGTGTGTTGTGTATAAAAATCCAAAAATCATATGCAAGGTTGCACAAAACAATACAAATGCATTACAAAGTATGGATGGAAAAGAAATCTGAATCTTGCTTTCAGAAATTTTTTCTGATTAATTAAAATGAAATTTCAGAAACAAATAAGTTTCTAAAATTAACAGAATTCGTCATTTTTGAAAGTTGCTTTTAACCAAAGAACTCTTTGATTTCAGAAATGCTTTCATAAACTTAGAAAAATAACTGTTTTCTGAAAATTGTGATTTGTTTTTCACCGAATAGTTTCTGAAAATATGGGTAAATATGGGTTTCTAAAAACGTAAAGTTCCGGGATCTGAGTAATTTCAGAATTATATTATTTTTTCATAAACGTTTCAGCTAAGTCAGAAAAAAATTCTGCACTTTTTTACAACGTTTCCATGTAGCAAGTACGTTATCTGCTTTAGAAAAATTCAAAACAAACACTTTAAAATTATTTTTTCATTGTATTATTTTACAAAAAAGGCTAAAAGCAATTTATATTTGCATCAACATAATAACCTTAAATAATAGCACTTTTTAAATTAGTAATCAACAAAACGTAATGCTGAAATGTTCTGTGAATTTTTGTAAATGGGAAACTATGGATTGCTTTCGTGTTCTACTTAGTAAAATATTGAAATAAGACAATTCGTCTTACAAAAAAAAAGTTCCATAACCGACTAAGAGATTTTTATTGGAGAAGCATGCATTTTTAAGAGGTCTTAGGACTCTTAAAAATGTCCTAAGACCTCTTCCCCCCCCCCCCCCCCCACACACACACACCACACCTTTTTTTTCTTACACTTTCACAAAAAATTGAGCATTTTCAATAGCTTAGAATGCAATTTGTCAATTTCTAAGTTTGTCGAGTTTGTATTTTTAGAATTGGGCAATCTACATGCAATTATTCCATCTTATTTCATAGTTTTGTTTGCATGGCCTTATTACCCATATAGGTGGGTAATAACGCCAAATAGCATTGGCCAAGAAATCACGCCATTACATTTTATGAATACATATCTGTTAAATTATTTTTTTTTTTATAGATAGTCAATGAGTTGCTGTATCAAATCATATATTTGTTTGAAAAATACAATCTAAAACTGAGCCGTGAAAATTGGTAGAACCTTAACGTGGCGTTATTACCCCAGGGTACCTTATATAAGTACGTTCTTTCATTTTATGCCTTCAAAAAATTGTAAGCTGCAGAATTAGCATTTACAGGACGTTCCAAACTATCAGATATTTGGCGAGCAGAAAATTTGTATTATAGCTTACGCGCACGATTACAAAATAAATATGGCAATTAGATTAGAAATTTTGGTGCAGACATATACATCAGATTGTAATAGATACCTTGAACTAAAATAGATTTATATTTAAAGCAAAAAGAAGCTCACGGTCTTATATTCTTTTGCCTCATCCCCCCCCCCCACACACACACACATACAATCACCACACCTTTTTTTTTTCTTACACTTTCACAAAAATTGAACATTTTCAATAGCTTAGAATACAATTTGTCAATTTCTAAGTTTGTAGAGTTTGTATTTTTAGAATTGTTCAATCTACATGAAATTATTCCATTTTATTTCATAGTTTTGTTTGCATGGCGTTATTACCCATATCGGTGGGTAATAACGCCAAATAGCATTGGCCAAGAAATCACGCCATTACATTTTATGAATACATATCTGTTAAATTATTTTTTTATATGGATAGTCAATGAGTTGCTGTATCAAATCATATATTTGTTTGAAAAATACAATCTAAAACTGAGCCGTGAAAATTGGTAGAACCTTAACGTGGCGTTATTACCCCAGGGTACCTTATATAAGTACGTTCTTTCATTTTATGCCTTTAAAAAATTGTAAGCTGCAGAATTAGCATTTACAGGACGCTCCAAACTGTCAGATATTTGGCGAGCAGAAAATTTGTATAATAGCTTACGCGCACGATTACAAAATAAATATGGCAATTAGATTAGAAATTTTGGTGCAGACATATACATCAGAATGTAATAGATACCTTGAACTTAAATAAATTTATATTTAAAGCATTTTTCTATTTTTATTACAAAGTTGTATTTAACTAATACACGTTTTTAAAAATTTAACAACATAATCACCTAAGAAATAAACTTTTTAAACAATAGGAAGGAAATTTGATTTTTAGTGTATACAGATTAGCATGAAACATTGAAACTTTGAAATTTTTTTGTGAAAATATTTATAAGATTTTGAGATATCGTGCGCGGTATCAAAAAAAAAAAAAAAAAAAAAAAAAAAAAATGTCACTTGGAGAAAAGTGACTTCTAAATTTCGGAAACGCCGCTTCAGCTATTGAGCGGGTAAAATTCTAAAACCCATAACTTTTGTTCTAATGAGAATTTCGGGAAAACGATTATATTAAAATGTTCAGAGAAGATAGCAATTTAACACATAAAAATATTCAAATTTCGAAAATTTGGAAGCTTAAAATCTTGAGACCTCTTAAATAACTTAAATTATTTTATTTATGTTTCAATTTCAAATATATTTTGCAAGTTTTTTTATATATAAAGAAAATATTAACAGATGTTTTTAATTGCCCCTATCATGATTTCTTGTGAGTAACTAACTCTCTGTCTCTATCATGATTTCTTGTGAGTAACTAACTCTCTATACATTTATTATACGTTTCAGTCCTGAGGAAGCACGGCAAGTTGATAGCGTTCTTCCGATCATTCCTGTTGTCTCGACCCTCCAGACGCAAACTGAAGCAGAGTGGGATCTTGAAAGAAAGAGTGTTTGGCTGCGACCTGGGAGAGCACCTCATGAACACCGGACGTGATAGTAAGTGGGGATTTAAAACTTTCTTAATCACTTGTAAAAATGAAAAAAGAAATAAAGAAAAAAAGAAAAATAATAATTTAGTAAATTACAACGACTATTTTTTCTATTTTGGTTATATATTTTTTATATTATGATTATATTTTTATATTATGATTTATATTATTTTAGAACCGGTTCCAACCGGTTTCGAAAGTTAAAGTAATTTTTTTTAATCTGAAATCAAAATTGAAAAAGTAAAAACTAGCCCGGTTGTAGATCGTCCTCAGCTATCCTATGCAAAAAAAAATCATCTAAAAATATTAAAAATTGAGCGAGATATTTGAAAATAACTCCCCCATAGACTTAACATTATCATCCAGGTTTTTTTCAGTTTCTAAATCATTTTATCATATTTGGGCCCCCTCAACAGTGGGCCCAAGGCCACGGTCTAGCTGACCTGTACGGTAATTAGGCCCTGAAAATTGTCCTAAAATAAAGAAATTTAAAACTGTTGTGAGCAATTTTCTTTATGATCCAATGGGTTAGGTTAGAAATACAAATGAAGCATGTGGCTATCAAAATTCTCAGTACGGTGTAAAAGTAAGGTAACGTTATTAGAATAATGTTTCAAAATTGTGCCTATTCTTCTACCGTAAAATCCACTTTAGAGCTCCCAGTAACATCCAGAACAGTTAGAAATTGTTAAAAAGTGCCGAATGCCGAATTATGTTAAATTAAAAGTGAAGCAAAAACTACAAAAAAGCATCACAACGACGCAAGATTAAATCCGTTATAGTATATCGGAAGTTTTTCTTTAGTAGCTGTTATCAACTTGCATTTTACAGTTTTAATACTTATGTAAAATGTGACTGATGTGAATCATTTTGCTTTATCTGACTTTGTACTTTATGTGCATGTAAATATTTTTCTCTTTATGTATACTTTTATTGATATTTATAATGCTTTAAAATGTTTGCTTTTTTTTCAGTTCCTCTAGTTTTAAAATGTTGCACAGAATTCATAGAGCAGCATGGGATAGTTGATGGCATTTACAGGCTTTCTGGCGTGACATCAAACATCCAAAAGCTACGGTAAATTTAGAATATCACGATTCTTATTCTATTAACTTTGTCTGTCGAATTCTCTATTTTGCAACTATCGAATAAATGTTCAATTTAATAAAGTAAACGTATAAAATTTACAAAAAAGCGCTTGTCTAAAGTAAATTTTCCATACAGTGTGTAAATTTAATTCTTTACTTCACCGTGTGCCACATCTGGCATTTACCTAAAAACACTATATTTCTCATGTGCTATAAATTTGATTCATGACCTGTAATTGATCAAGAACAGTCCAAAGAATGGAATAACATTTATATTATCTATGTCAGATGGCCGCGTTTGACAAAAAAATAGAGTTTGTTCTTCGAAAACAAATAAACAAACAAAAAAAAATTCGATCAAGCTATTAAGGCAAAATTTACTTTTCTTATTTTTACTAAATATTTAAAAATACTTAATCTACAGAAAGTTGCTGAGTATTAAGCAGATAAAACTAATTAAGCAAATTTTGCCGTAAATTTAGCTTTTTTTTTTTTTTTTTTAAACAGTTTATTGAAAATACCGTAGATGAAGAAAGAATATTTTAAACTGGATTCTCAAGGAATTTATATTGATTCACAGGCGTGATAATTTAAGAACAGAGAAAATGATATTGTCTTCAGGAACTGATATGAAGATTATTGAAACTCATAGAGAATTAGTTGCTCAAACTTATCCCTTTAAGTAAATCCCTTGTTTAAGTAATGTTACACTGTAAAAAAAAAAAAGAAAAAAAATCTTTTAAATTTACGACAAAAACCGCTGGCAGCAATGTTCTCAGCAGTTTTTGCCGTAAAAGTTGCAGTAAAATTAGATCTAATAAAAAAATGTACATCTAATTTTACTATAACTTTTACGGCAAAAACTGCTGGCATCATTGCTGCTTGCAGTTTTTGCCGTAAATTTAACGGATTCTTTTTACAGTGTACGTTTTTTATTTCTATTTTCCATATCTATAAACAAGTCAAATGTGACAATCCCAAAATTTTCTTCTATTTTATGCATGTTAATACTTCCTGAAAAATGCAGCACAGTAGTGCCACCGGTTAGATGGTTTAAACCAAAATCTTGTCAGCAACAACTTATAGTCCAAAAGCCGACCGCACAAAACCAACAGTCATCGAGCACAAGCAAAATTCCTTTGTTTTATGGAAGAGTAGCAATAGGGGAATCTAATGATCCATGTCTGCCAGAAGCGAAGTGGTGCCTAAGCCGAAAATGAATACCACTAGTGGTTGACTCGCAGACTTAGCATTATGTTTTCCTGCTCCCAATTTTCCTTGTTTTCATACTTTTAATTGCACGGCAAACACAATGTTAAACGTACGAGTGAACCACTAGGGATATCAATTTTTGGCTTATGCACCACTTCGCTTCCGGCAAACATGGATCATTAGATTCCCCCAAGGCCTTTTTTTCCATAAAATAAAGGATTTTTTCTTGTGCTGGATGTCTTAGGGTTTTGTGCGGTCGGTTCTTGGACTATTATGTCAACTTATTACTAAATCTGTAGTTTGATGAAAATCCGTGCATCAGCTTTCGAGATATAACTTGCAAAATCTTTAAAAAAATCTGCATAACAACACCCCATATTAGGTGATACACAACAAAAGTTTATAAGAATAAATTTTTTATCAGGTACTAACTGAATCTGAAGTTTGATGAAAATCCATGCAATAGTTCTTGAGATACATTTATTGCGAAATCGTAAAAAAATACTGCATAGCAGTGTCATCTAGGGCGATTTACAACAAAAACTAAACAATACTATTCTGTATCATGGACTAACTGAATCTAAAGTATTAGAAAAATCCATGCATTAGTTCTTGAGATAAAGGTGATAATCAGGAGTAATGCACCATGGCAGCGCCATCTATCGAGCGTTTTGCACCACAACGTAATCAGCACTATTTTATATCAAGTACTAATTAAAGTTTCAAAAAAGTCATGCTCTAGTTCTTGAGATATGGCTATTGTGGAAATTGTAATTAATGCGGTATAACAGCGCCACTTGTTGAGCGATATTCACCAAAAACTTATCAGATCTAATTTTATCAAGGTCTCACAGAATCTTAAGTTTTGTGAAATTCCTCGCATTATTTCTTGAGATAGAGCGCCCACGAAGTTTTTGTCACTACAGACAGACTGACGGACTCACGGTCAGACATTTTTTTAAATATTTTATTCGGGTCTTCTGACCCCTAAAACGAGTAAATCCGTCGAAAACCGGAATTCAAAAATTTTCACGAATCGAATACTTTCTTCTGGTAAAAATAGAAGAAAGTACAAAAGAAACGGAGCAAAATGTATATACTTTTAAATAGATTCCCTTTTTTAGCACTTTCCAACAAAGTTGAAAAGTGCTTATGCATTCGGTTTGTCTGGCCGTCTGTCCGTCTGTCCGTCTGTCCGCGCTCTAACTCTCGTAAATATACTCGGATTGCTATTAAATTTTTATACGTTATTGATGTTTACCCTAGCACGAACCCTATTGAAAATGAAGTGTCTACCGTGATTAGTTTATCTACAGGGCGAATCAAAAGTTTCCCATTACATTACGGCCTATAGGGAAAAATCGTTAATGTGCTCCGATTGCCATGAAATTTTAGGACGTTATTGACGTTTACCCTAGCACAAGTCCTATCGAAAATGAAGTTTCTACCATGGTTAGTTTATCTACAGGGCGAATCAAAAGTTTCCCATTACATTACGGCCTATGGGGGAAAAATCGTTAATATACTCGGATTGCCATGAAATTTTAGGACGTTATTGACGTTTACCCTAGCACAAGTCCTATCGAAAATGAAGTTTCTACCATGATTAGTTTATCTACAGGACGAATCAAAAGTTTCCCATTACATATTTTAAATATATTAAGCTTTTTCTTGTATAATAAAATTGATATATGTCTCTGAAGCTTAATATAAATTATACGCTGCTGTCTTGCATAATATGAAGTACATAGCATTTACAGGGTCACACAAAAGATTTCAAATAGTATATTTTTTCCGAAGTACCATGTATGTGTCCGATGATGGCTGATGGAGGGATAAAATGCATTTTAATTATGATATGCGCGTTTATATTTCGCTAAATATATGCACATTATATGGTGTGTATAAATGTTATAGTTGATATACAGGGCTACCCATAAAGAGCCCACCAACGTTACTGAATATGAGCGTAAATTATTTAAACGTGGTTCTTAAATAAGCTATGCATTTTTACGCTGAGCTTCATCCAATTTACTGAGAAATGTTTGCAGAATATAGATAAAAGGATATACAGGGCCACGCAAAGAATTCGGTACATGGACGCGTATGAATGATGATTTATGAGAATGTGATTTCAGTTGTTTTAAAAGTGTTTTAGTTTACAATAAATTTTAGCCTAATGCTGATGTGTAATAAAGGTACAATGTAAACTACAGGGCTGAACAAAAGTATTCAAGTATGTTTCCATCTAATAGTATGAATTGCTGAAAAAGAAATCTCAAGCTACTGGGTATTTTCTTGCTAAGCTAAATTTTCCCATTATATGAACTGACATATGAAATACAGGGCTGTTCTAATGTACTGGAATACATATTTGGGTATATTTGGCTATACACCATTATTTCCCTAAATAACAAAGTTTTGTTAAAGATTTCATTAAGTGTTGGAAAGTGCTTCATAATCTATGCTTAACGCATGATTTTTCATACTTGTTGATATTTCTACCTGGTATAAAAAAAAAAGAAATGCATGGAGTTCGGTGCCCTGCCCACATAAAATTAATGTACTGTAACGGAAATTTAAAAAAAAAATCCTGAATTGCAATCATGTAATTAGGGATGATTTCAAAAATAAATTTGTAATGTTTATAAAAAAGTATTTATATATATATACATATATATGCATTTTTTAATACGTATTCTAGGTTAGCCTTCGATGAAGACCGTGTGCCAAATCTCTTGGATGAAGCCATTCTTCAAGACATTCATTGCGTAGCCTCTTTGTTGAAAATGTATTTCCGGGAGTTGCCAAATCCTTTATTAACATTCCACTTGTACGACAAATTTGTGGTAAGATCCTTTTAATGATTTTAACTTATTAGTTTTTATTTAAATGATTTACATTTATTGCTGCTTGGAAAATATGGTGATATATGAACTTGCCAAATTGGATATTATGAACGATAACTGTAATTAATGGAAGTAATTACATTGTATGGAAGCGATTTTCACATTTTCACAAGCAATTTTTATGCATATGTTTTATATTCCTTGGAAAATGTTGAATTTTGGATAGTCTTGACTTATCACTGTAGCTTTGTCTCGAAATTTCCATGATAGACTTTTTTTAATACTATCATGTCAATTTTTTCCGTATTTTCTCCCATGTTTTACTGGCGGCTTTTCAAAGTCCTTTCCAGTGTTTTTGGATATTTGTACAAAAGGCAAATAGCACAAAAACTTAAGGTATCAAGCACAAGAAAAAGACTGTTATTTTATTGCAGAGTATAAATAGGGGAATCTAATGATCTATGTCTGTCGGAAGTGAAGTGGTGCATAAGCAAAAATTAATACCACTAGTAGTTGACTCATAGTGTTTGTGTTTTCCTATTCCCAATCTTCCATGTTTTCATAAATTTGATTGCTGGACAAACACAATGATAAACCTACTAGTCAACCACTGGTGGTACTAATTTTTGGCTTATGCACTATTTCACTTCTGGCAGACTTGGATCATTAGATTCCCCTATTACTACTCTTCCATAAAAAAGGATTTTTTTTTCTTGTGCTTGATACTTTAGGTTTTTGCGCTATGGGCTGATAGACTACAGCAGCTTCCTAACGCTCGTTTTAACAAGGAAAATGAAGAAAGGTCTATGGGGAAAGATTGGGTTATTTTACATATATTTTTTCTTATACTACACATTTTATTTTCATTTATGAATCTTATTTCACTAAATATGCAGCAGTTAACTTGGAAGTGTCATTGAATTCTTTCTTCATTATAAAACTTGAGTGTTTTTATTACCTTTTTGTATAAAGCTGAAATAATCTACCTCGAAAATGCGTTCAAAAATATTTCTTTGATAATAAAGAGAATTTACTCTAGCTTTTATTCTTTTAGCTATAATTTACTTTCACAACAAAATTTGTCAGCATTTGTTAATGATGGTTATGATAATGATGGCCGTTTGTTATTGATGGGAATAATGAAAGATTCTGAGCAGCTTAAGTAGCACGTATACCGGTCGCTCGTCCTCCGCAGATTAATACTTTCCAAAGTAGTTGAATGCAATTCATCTTAATAAAGTTCACCATGATACCTTCGGTATGAAAAAGAAGCGTGTAGCATTTACTGTTCATTTAAACAGGCATTCAAAAGAATTCCATTACATTACTGTCTGTAAAAGCGTTTGTGGTGTATTATGCTGATTTTTCATTATTTCATATATTGAAATTACACTAGATTACTTTTAAAACAGTTATTCTAATTTAAATAAATGATATGAGTTGTAATTTTCCAACTGGGCGAAAAATGTCCAGATCAAAATTCGAACCAGGGATAGCTCATTTGGCAGAATATTGGCAGTTTCAGATTAGAGATATCTGGTTCAAATTCTTAGGTCCTTCCAAATTCTTTCCGGTAATTCATTTCGCAGCTTGAACCCAAAAATCCCTGGTTCGAATCCTGTCCGAGATATTTTTCGCCCAGTTAGAAAATTATAGCTGATATTGAAATTGATATATCTCACTAAGATACACTACAAGAAGCTCACTTGATCATTTATCTTTCATTTACAGTGCTACACAAAAGAATTCGGTTATAGTACTGTCTATGTGTAATAATTGATGAACATGTGTTTTTAATTGTGATACGTATTTTTAAATTTAACTATTTTTTTCTGTATTATTTGATGTGTATATATTCTATATATCATAAACAGGACTTCAAAAATAAGTTCGAATATTTTTTACTATAGATGGTAATGTTAAAGTTGGCTTTTCAAATTTAATATGCGTTTTCCAAATTGCTTATTTAGATTAGGTAACACATTTCACCTCATAAAGAAGTGAAGTTATGTGACAGTTATTCTGAATGTGTTTCATGCATGATTCTTCTTTCTGGTTCTGTTGTGTTTTGGATTTGATACACTTGATTTTAAAATATTTTTTTACTGTTAAAATTCGAGTATAGTCATTCAAAAAAAAAATTTAGAACATTGTTTCAAGTAAAAATATTAAAATATCTGAGTAAAGATGAATTTATTGTAAATGCTCGATTTCTTTCATAATAGTTAAAATCCATATTAGAAACGTGATAGCAACAGTTCTTTCATACATGCATTTAAATATGGCAATGATTTTCACCGATTTCGTCAAGTTTGATTGAGGAACATCTGATCCTTTTTTCGGGTCTTGAATTACAGATTGACAAAAACTGTTTTGTCGGATATTATCGGAATCGTATAGCTTTATAATCCAAATTTCATTTCAGAAAAGGATGGGTTTAGTAACAGAAATAAGAGTAAAGAAGGAATCAACATAAAATATTTGTTATTCATTTTTCTTATTTCTGATTTTTGACATCAAGTTTTATTTCTAAATATTTATTTTGTTATTTCTAATTATTACAAGAAATTTAATTACCGGGCTACGATATCGACCGGGGTAGCTTAGATGGAAGAGCAACAACACGGTACGCTGTCGACCCAGATTCGATTCCTGGCCCCGGCTAAATTTTCACTCCATGTTGGGTTATTGTATTTAATTGTGTCTATCTTAATATATATACAGGGTGATTAAAAAAGTGGACAAATTGATATGACAAATCAGGCATATGACAAGGATAAAAAATCACATAGGAACATAGGGCCGCAAACCACTTATTCAGTCACAAATACAGGGTGTTTCATCCTAACTCAATTTGGGATGACGGTAATAAATTTCAGAAAACTGAAGTATATTATATTAAAACATTTAACAGACATTCTCACCTTTATTTTAAAAGTGATAACATCAAACAAAAGTGGTAGAAGTTTGCATTATGCGCGCCAGCAATATGCACTTGGCACCTCACATTTTGGACTGTGATAATCAGTTTATACGGTATCATCGATTGCTTGAGCAACATGTTTTTCCAGATCTTTTCGTAACGCTAACGTTATCACATTTCACACAAATTAAGGCACATATCATTGCATTTTCAGTACAATATTTTTTTTCCTCGAAATTATTACTTTCAAACCGGGTGTAGCTAGAATATAACACCCTGTATTTGTGACTCAATAAGTAGTTTGCGACCCTAAGCTCCTATGTGATTTTTTATCCTTGTTGTATGCTTGATTTGTCATATAATTTTGTCCACGTTTTTTTTAATCACCCTGTATATATGTACCTTTGATAATTATAAAAAAATTAATCTTGATCCATTTAGAATGCTGTCCAAGCGGACGAAGACCTACGCTTATTGAAGCTTCGTGATGTAGTCCAACAGTTACCTCCTCCTCATTACAGATCGTTAGAATATTTAATGAGGCATCTAAGTAAAGTGGCTGCTCATGGATTTCAAACGGGGATGACTCCCAAGAATGTTGCGATTGTCTGGGCTCCAAACTTATTACGGTAATGATGAAGTGATTTACATTTGTTCTTTCATCAAATAGTGTTTTATGATTACATAACTTTTTGATAATAAATCCTTAAGCAACATAGTCATCGCATGTATAGTGCTATAATAGAATCATTGCTGCTAAAATGAATATTAATTTAGTTTTGCTTTGAATAAAAAATGTTGCATTTTCTTTTTCTTTTTTTTTTTTAATTAATTAATTATTTTTTTGTACTGCGCCAGTTGTTAAGATGTGTTATCAAGATGGAGCAGAGATTTTTAAATTCTAGTGCTAAAACTTTCCATTTCAATAAGTAATGTAAAATAATTAAAGAAAAGACCCACACTTTAACCCCTTCGCGACGGGAACCTTTTACAAAATTTTTAATGCTTTGACACCGGTTTTTAAAAACAAAAATTTGTATCTTATTGAATCGAGAAAATGCTCCGATTGAATAAGGCAAATTATACAGTATAATTTTATTGGTGGCGATAAACAGGGATTCTTAAGCTTTTTTGAGGCACGAATACACGCTCGTCCCCAAGGGGTTAATTATATTACAATATCA
Source organism: Maratus speculifer (assembly GCA_964019185.1). Lineage (NCBI taxonomy): Eukaryota > Metazoa > Arthropoda > Arachnida > Araneae > Salticidae > Maratus > Maratus speculifer. Next base: position 157,383,413 of record OZ025294.1, on the reverse strand, counting down.
ATTATTGTATAAATCTCATTGTGAATTAATTTAACTGATAGGTTAATTTATAGATTTTGTACACATGCTTATAAAATGTTCTATAAAATAACTTTTCACTTGTAAGATAATCCTGTTGGTTTGTTAATCATGGCATGAGAATCATTGTTTTTAGCGTAAATTATATATCAATTTGCTATTGGATTTAATTTTATGTCCAATAGTATTATAAACTGAATGGATATTTCGTGCTAGTTTCTGTGTTTGATAATAAATATGCTATTGTTATTAGTAGTAGACCCGATCCCTGTCTAATCAGGCTACTCATTTTCCCTCTATGAAAAAAAAAAAAAATACTATAATGATACGATAATAAAACATACGATATTAATAATACGATAATAAAAAAGGGCATAAAATCTAGTGTTAGACAACTAAGGTATCAATTTGAAAAATAAAAAATAAAGTTTTATTCACTTTTGTCAAAAAAAAAAAAACTTAAAAAAAATTACGAAAAATTCCTAAGTGATTGAACATATATTTCTTTAAATGGGTCAAAATTGCCTACAAACTTTGAAAAAAGTGAAAATATGCGAATTTTTCGGTTCAATATAAAATGGTAAGAACGATAATTAAAAAATCGAAAATCTGAGAGCCGGGTGATTCTCGGCTTACCTTTGCCTATCTGAAACAAAAATAGATTTCGCTAGCCATCGCACATACATACATACAGAGTGACATTGAAACTTCTTTATTTTATTATTATACATCATTGATATTATTGTTATGTAAAATAATAAGAAGTTCTTTGGTTTTTAATCAGCTGTTTCAGGTGTATGTCAGTTAATCAAAATCGTAATTGTTGTTCTGGATTATCAAAAGGCTTTGTATTTTAAATTTCAAATAACAAAGAAATATCATTCATGACAAGTGTACGTCCAACATGACATTCTCCCATAACAAAAAGAGTTGGCTCTTCAACTTCCCAACTTCTCTTTGTCTTATTTAAATTCTTAAAAATGAAATAATTTGCAAAAAAGCCTCAAATTTTTCAAATAATTATCATACAGCACGATAGTGCTGTATAGTAGAGCTCAGCCGCATCTCTATTGTTAAAGTTCAAAGTTTGCCACTTAATAACTTTAGACCCAATCATCAGATCGCGACGAAATTGAAAAGGCGAAGTGTCCTACCCTAGGCTTCAAAGTTTACAAAAAATCATCCAGATCCATCGATTAGTTATGGAGATCCAGAACCCCTGTTTTGTCACCTTTTTTTCGTGAAACAAGAAAAAAAGACAAACAACTCAATTATAACCCGAACCAGTAAACATTCACGTGTAATATGCGACGTGTAATAGCTCGTTTGAAAGTTTTTAATTTAGGTATGCGCCTTTCGAAAATCCTATCAAAAAATATCCAATATTAAGGAAATGGCCCCCATTTAAAATTTTTATAACACCTTCCATAATTTAACATTATAGAAATCTCTCCTTTTTAATTGCTAATTCAATTATTTCTTTCGAGTTGCTACTAACTAAAAAACAATTTAATAATTTAAAAAAGAAACGATAACACGTGTTTTTTTTGTTTTTATAGATCAATAAAAATTCTGATTCTCCTGATAGTACCTTTGAAATTGACGGCATTCGAAACAGAAAATGCATATTTTTTATAAACATATATATAAACTGTAACTAAATATGTGTTAAAACAACATCGCACCTTTATTTGAGTGTTTTCGACGTAAAACAGTTACTATTACAGATATTTCAATTAAAAAGGGATAATTTAGAAAAAAAATTCTTCTACATTTATGAAATAACTATTTGAAAATGAAACTATGAAAATCTGTGTAGATACATATGATCATAATTAAATCTGCGTAGATACCGAGAAACTGCAGTGGGATTACCATCTGGGAGAGGCCGTTCTATCGCCAAATATCGCCAAATTTTTCGCCAATTTGGAGATATATCGTCAGATCTAGCGCCCAAAAATTCTCTCCAAAATTGAAGCCAACTTGGCGTCATTTCCAGAATTTCGCCAAATATGTCTACTAATAACTTTAAACTAATACTAATAATAGTTTAAATTTGTTAGTTGAAGGTGATTGATAAAGTTCCTGAAAGGATCTGAAAAAGCTATGAAATCATATAAAAAAACTGGTGGAAGCAGAGAGAAAAGTAGAGCTCGATCTAAAAAAATGTTACTGTAAAAATTGGGAAATATTTTCAATCTAAAAATGTGCGTACAAAAGAAATGGAATTAGATGATCTGTAAAGCATATGAAATAACCCAAATTTTTGTTAATTGAAAATGTGGACTGAGTTTTACAGGTGCCTTATATTTAGAATTATACTATTATTCACTCAAAATGTTTACTGAGGAAAATAGTCAATAGAATATTTTGTTATGTTGTCTCAAATCAGATAACCTCCACAACGCTAAACGAATATAAACCATGATGAATAATTAAAGTATAACATTAATATAATCAGCTTGTTGAAGAATTGATGTAGATAAATATTTCTAGACACAAATATTTAGTATATGGTTGAATCCTATCTGTTCAAGGTTTTGAGTTTACTTGGATCTTTGATCTTCCTGTTATCAAAACCGCTGGAATGGAATTGTGTCCACACTTTGTACTGAACGAACCGTTCTCACACTTCATTACATCAGCCTGTAACATATAGTTATGAACCCAAATTTTTAAACTGGTTAATGATGATTGAAATACGGAGAGAGTTAAAAATGCCTTTTTTTTCTGATTGATTTTAAGGCACCAGTAAAGCTCAGCCCTTATTTTCAGCTAACAAAAATTTGGCTTATTTCATGAGCTTTACAGACCGTTTAATTCCATTTCTTTTGTACGCACATTTTTAGATTGAAAATATTTCCCAACTTTTACCGTAAAATTTTTTTTTAGATCGAACTCTACTTTTCTCTCTGGTTCCACCAGTTTTTCAGCTCACAGGCTATCATAGCCTGATCATAGCCATGTTCGTTCGTACGTGCTTAACGCGATAACTCATGATAAAAATATCAGATCCACTTGAAATTTTGTATATAGGTATATCCTGATAAGGCGCTTCCCTATTTAGTTTTTGGAGTTCATTTGATATGTATAAGAGGGGGAACGGGGGGGGGGGGCTCATGCCACTCTCCTTAATTGATATAAACAGGCTTTTCATGCAGAATTAACAGTTTTCGTTCAAAATTTAGGTATAGGATCATTCTGATGAGGCGATTCCGTGACTGTTATTAGGTGTTCATTGAATAAGTATAAACAGGGGGAACGGGGGCTCATGCCCCTCCCCTTAATTGACATAAATGGGATTTTCATGCAGAATTAACAGTTTTCGTTCAAAATTTAGATATAGGATCATTCTGATGAAGCGATTCCATGACTGTTTAGAAATGAAAAATAGCAAAACTGAGCAAGCTCAGTTTTGCTATTTTTTAGCTCCCTGAGTTTTGCACTGATGATGAATCTCGATATAGATTCGAAATAGCTATTTGCTACCTTCTCACACTGTATTTGTGCATTTATAATCTTTGGTTTTCTATCTTTAGACACTAAGCTATTTATATTTTTTAAGTGTAAATTGATTTTTAAATGAAATCAAAATTCACCGGGTTTTATAACGAATGAAATTCAGCAACAAACAGCATGTATTTTAATTTTGAATTTTAATGAGTAAATGGCAACATAAAGATACAGTAATCTGCTTTTTTTCGGTTATTTTCCTTTTCCTTTTCCTTTTAATAAAAATGGAGTACTTATGTTGCCACAATTAGAAAAACGGCATTAAAATCTACAAAAAATTAATATTTCAAAAATAAATTAAGATACAGTTTCCAAACAAATTGCATTTAAAAGCACATTTTTTCCCTATACGATGGTACAAAAATTAAAAATGTGGGATGTTTAAAATTTTAAAATTTTGCAGTAGCAAAAATTGCAAAACTGAAATTTCTTTTCAAATTTGAAAGTGTTGCCATTCGCAAAATGACGTATGCGTTACGCACAGATACGTTTGACCTTTATAATGTAGATAACTAGGGTGACCGAGCCACTAGTTGATCAAATAAAATCGGTGCTACGGAGCTGTATTATATTTTCTTTCTTTTAAGTTTTAGAAGTAAACTAATTTAATTGCTATAAACCTTAACAAATGCCCTATAATGAGCAAAAATGAAATTTGCAGAAACTAGCAATAAAATTAGAAGTAAATAGTTTCTTTAATTGTCATTTTCCAGTAGTTTATCAACCAAAGAAAACAACTATGCACTTGAATGCTGGATCCATATACAGAATAATAATTAAATACATCATGGGGAACAAATAAAAGAAATTTCAAACTTCTATCTAAATTTAAAAAAAAAAAAATCTTAGTATATATCAAATTATAAAAATATGAACAGGGAGAAAAATCAATTTAAAGTTTTCATTTAAATTGTACTTGTGCTGGATCTATTACAAAATTTCAATATCTCGCGATACAATTATCGTACAAATAAAAATGAGGGGTCAAAATGTTCACAATTAAAGAAGCTTTCAGTTAATATTAAAAAAATGAAAATCAATATTTTGACCAATTTCAAGGTATTGTGTCTCCTTGTGTGCTAGTACTTAAAATTCTGCTGCCAGAAAATAATGCAATGAGATTAATTTTGTTTAAATTTTCCCCAAACATTAATTTAAAATTTTTTTTAAATAAAACATTCCACTTTCCCCACTCTTTTTTTTTTTTTTTTTTTTTTTTTTTTTTTTTTTTTTTCCAGGTGCAAGATTACTAATAGCTTTACTTACTTCTATTGATAGTTGAATAATTAAATTTTAGGTAAATGGATGGTTGATTATGAATTTTTCATTACATATCCAAATAATTTAATTTCTGGGGTTATTATAGAATTGAAGAAAGATATGAATTACTACATGAAAAGAAACTCCCGGAACTAGCAATGAAAATAGCCTTTTTATCACTTTCCAACAAATTAAAAAGTGCTTATGCATTCGGTTTTTCTGTCCGTCTATCTAAGCTCTAACTCTCGTAAATATAGTCGGATTTTCATGCAACTGATAAGGCTTATTATACAGAATTGCTAAAAAATTCGGATAATTTTTCCCGATTGTAAATGGGAACAACTCACTTTCTCTTAACTTCGTTTAATTTGAACTAAGGAGAATTCCGATTTTTCTTTTCTTTCTCACGGGTTTCAGGTCATTTGAATGACTTTTTTTCTTTGATTTTTGTGAAAATTGTCCCGAACGAGTATACATATAATCCACTGTAATTTGATATCCACTCTCTTAATACCCGTCTGTCCATCAGTGACTCTTTAAATTTTTCTTCCATTGAGCTTGTTTCTAATCTTTTAATTAGTTTATATATTTATACATTAAAATTTAATATTAAGTCATATTCTAATGATAACAAACGAAATAAATTTAAAAAACACTATAACATTAATTTCTTTGTAGTAATACCATATTAAGCATGTTTTTATTTCATATTTTCCATAATTCGAACTTCAGATATTCGAATATTTCTTGTGGTCCCCACGAGTTCGAATAAACGAGAGCCGACTGTATATTGCAAATTAAGAAATATATATATATATATATATATATATATATTTTACAGTGTAATAAAAAAATCATCAGCATCGCCTCAAAATGACTTATAAAATCAACTGACCCTGAGCCGTCTAGACATTGACATTAATTTTCACGCACTCAAAAAAATTATTACGCGGTTTCTTCCCGTTGTAATACATATAATCTTTTAACTCCTTTATATCTCGAAAATAACACTATATTTAACTTAATAATTTATATTCTCAAGTGGAATTAACAAGCAATTTACGTGCAAAACTGTGCCTATACTTTAATGCTGGACCATATATTCTCCACGGGCATGAGATTCTAGATTAAATTGGACCTCCCAAGATGTCTAAAAAATTATAAACCTCGACACCGGTATTTATTTTAAAATATGCCCTGCCATTTCAAACACCTTTTGCCGACTCAAACACCGCAAAGAGATTAAATTAATTTTCACTATTGGCAAACATTATTTTTACGTTTTCTTGAAACTCCCACACCTTATTCTTTTGTAGAAGCAAAATCATCAGTAGCACATTCTACGGTTCGCTGACTGGATAAATATCAATATCAGTATCTAAACAAACATCTAATTACTGGTGGTATTGTTGAATTTAGAGAAAAAAAAACGTGCGGGTGGGGAGTATTTGAGGTGGCCGCAAGAGTATATCTAGAGTTTTTTCACATTTTTAGCATTCCCCTGAGATACTGAGGTGATATCAAATCTTTCTAATAATTCCCACGCCTTTCAAATACCATTATATATATTTTTTTTTCTTTGATTATATTCTTTAAATGCTTTATAACATTTCGAAAATAAAGCTACCTCTAAGTTGATAATTGTTGTTTTCAAGTTAAGCGATGACAATATAAAGCGATGAAAAAAATTAAATAAAAAAGAAGGATGCCCAGTTAAACTGATGGCATAGAACTCACAGGCTATGCAGACTAATTGTATATTACAGCCTTATATAATAATGCCTTTCGAAAAAAAGTAAGGAAGGAAGTACTCCACCCTATTTCCTTTCTTTATACTTAGTCATTGAAGCCCCAAAACTAATCAGGGATATGCCTTATCATATAATAAACCTGTATCCAAAATTCGAAGCAAGTCGAATAATTCTGCATAAAAACCCATTTATGTAATTTAAGAAACGTTGTCCCCCGTTCCTTCCTTTATCATTAAGCATTAAACCTCCAAAACTGTTCAGAAATTCAACTTATCAGAAAGAACCTACATTCAAAATTTAAAGCAGATCGGATAACTCTGTATAAAACACTATTTAGCTAACTTAAGAGGGAGGTAATCGCCCGTACCCCACTTTATAATTAATAAAAGAAAACACCACAACAAATGAGCGAAGCTTCTTATTACTATGACCTGTATCCAAAAATTGAAACAAATCGATTAATTCTGCATGAAAAACCATTTGCATAAATTATGAGGGGTAGTTTCCCCTATCCTCCCTTTATAATTTTCCAGTGAATTCCAATAACAAATCAGGGAAGCGCCTTTTCAAAATAAATCTAAATACAAAATTTGAAGCAAATCGGTAAATTTTCCGTGAAAAACCTAAATTAAGACGGGTGGGTACTCCCCCATTCCCCCCTTTTTAAACTTATCCAATAACACCCAATTCTAATCACGGAGACACCTCGTTAGAATGATTCTACATATAAGATTTTAACGAAATCTACTATTTCTGCATGAAAAACCCATTTATATAAATTAAAGGGAGGGGCAATAGCCCCCGTTCCCTTTCTTATACTTATCGAATGAACTCTCAAAACCAATCAGGGAAATGCCTTATCATAATAAGCCGATATCCAAAATTTCATGTAAATCGGATATTTTTATCATGAGTTATCGCTACACGTGCATACATACAGAACGGGCGGGCACATAAGCACATAATCAGGTTTTGATAGCCTGTGAGCTAAAAATGTATAAGAAACCAGTATTCGAAAACGAGGTTTTCGCCAAATGGGCGTTAGAAAAAAAATCGTGCCAAATCTTGTGCGCATATGACAACCGCGCCAAAGAATAAATCACGAGCATTGAATTCCACACACAAACAAAATGTAAGTTAAACGAAAACGTGTAATAAAAATAAATAAAATGAGAAGAAATGACGTCGTATATCGAAATATTTTATTAAAACATATAATTGTTTTTTATATTCACACGCGAAGTATAAAATATTCTATTTTTAAAGATAGAAAACCAAAGATTATAAATGCACAAATAAAGTATGAGAAGGTAGCAAATAGCTATTTCGAATCTACTATCGAGATTCTTCATCAGTGCAAAACTCAGCGAGCTAAAAAATAGCAAAACTGAGCCTGAAGAATCTCGATAGTAGATTCGAAATAGCTATTTGCTACCTTCTCATACTTTATTTGTGCATTTATAATCGTTGGTTTTCTATCTTTAAACAATTGTGCACAAAGGCTTTATTTGCTATTTTAATATAAAATATTCTTTTGGCTATTAAAAAATGCTATTGAGAGATTATCACAAAATCTCAAAATCACTGTTTTTATGACTATTTCTTTTAAATAGAAAAAAACTATTAGATTTATTTTCTTGCTTAAATAAATTTTAATATGTTTTATTGCACTATTTACTCCATGTATTCAAATTTGATTGTCTACGAAAACATTCAGCCGGTGAAAAGTGACGCACACCAAATTTTTGTGACGTATGCAAATAAATTGTGCTTTTTTCAGTTTTTTAAATATAATTTTTAAACTATTTGAAACTAATTTTTGAAAGTAGGTGCATTCAGTAGATTACCCTCATAGGTACCTTAGTACAAACATAATCAAAATCCGACATGTATTTTTTCAGATTTGCTTGACGAAAGAATTATGCTTGATTTTTAATATCGTTACGTACTATGTGTATTAGCTTTCGCTTCGCTCAGACAATAAATGCACTTACCTTTAGTATTTACTTCTTAAACTTTCATAAATGATATTTTAATAAGAAAAAACTGTTTTGGTAGTATTATACCACAGAAATAAACCTTTTTTGCAACGATTTTGCTCAAATAAAAGTCCATTGTCCCCTTAAATGGCGCAATATTTTAAAAAATTGATCAACTACTGGTGCAGTCACCCTAGTATGATTAATTAACACTATTTCTACCGGTATCAAATGACATCTTTTTAAAGTTTTGATTTATGTTAATTTTCCTCATAATTTTTTAATGTGATAAGCTTTTTATAAAAAAAGTCTTCAATGTAGTATTAAAAATTATTTCTCATTTCAATCTAAAAATTGTAAACGAAAAATCATAAACCGAAATCTTTTAAAAAGTGTCATTTGACACCTGTTGAAATAGTGTTAATATTTGTTGATTTTAGTTAAGATCGCCAATAAAACAAAAGTCTATAACTGTAGTCAAAAACTTGTGCTGAGAATATGTCAGTGTATTTTAAAGCCATATTTAAAAAAAATGCTTGCTTTGTGCTTCGCATGTTTTTATTATTGTCAGAATAAACACAAATTTCTATAAATCATTCGCGGCTTTCTTTTTTTGCCACTGCATGTAAATGTTAGATCATTGCCATAGAGCTTATTGCTTTTTATCAATTCAGCCAGAGTTATTGGCATGCATTTTTATACGTGTAAAATGTTAATCTTATAATCTCTTATTTAAACGAGTAATTTTCAAAATATTCTATTTTTTGCTAACATGGACATTTAATTGGTGAGTATATAGCTCAAAATATGCAGTGGTAGATAATAGTATAGTAGTGATAATAACCAATAGCGACAGTTATAGTAACACGTTTTATACTAGAAATGTGAAATGACTGACTTTTTGGTTTTGTCTTCTAGGTCTAGGGATATCGAAAATGGCGGAGTTGGTGCATTACATGTTGTAGGAGTTCAAGCCGTGCTCACCGAATACCTCATCAGATATACAGACATAATATTTAGTGAAAAAATGCCAGTATTTCCTACACTATCGGTGGGAGAAGGTAACTTTTACTTATCATGTGTTTTTAAATTGTAATAATCAAATATTGTAAATGATTATCGCTTAGTTAACCCTTTATTTATACCGAATTATCTATCAAGAAGTTGCTTCACATCAGTAATTATCTTCTTTAATATCTGAAGATACACTGGAATTTTTAAATAATAATAATGGGAAATTTAGAAGTGTTTTTTCATTAAAACTGATTAAATATATCGGTATTTATAATTTTTTTTAATATTTACAAAAATAATCAAATTAATTAACCAAATATATTGTTATGGAAATATTATAATTTTTATAAAAGCAATGTATTTAAATGTATTATGATCCACTCTGTAAGTGGAAAGGCTTTTACCGTCGAAAATATTTCATGTAACTTTTTTTTCAAAGAAAAAAAAAATATGCCTATGACAATGATTAAGAAAATTACCTCTTTTTTTAAATATTTAACTTCGACAATTTTTCTATTGTATCTAATTTAGATCGAGTAAAGTATATTGTGCGGTAAGAAAAAGAACTTTTATTAATAGACTGATAAAATGTTTTCATTAGATTTTCCACAATGGTACTTATAAGTACAGCTCATATTCAAAATATTAGAATAATTGAGAAAAAGTAATAAGAAAAAAATATTTGACATTTATTTATTTTTTATACTAAGTAAATGCAATTAAATTTCTTATAAATTAAATCTGGAATGTTTAGATAAGATTTTAACATTTATAAAATATAAAATACAGCACAATAAATTAGGTATACAGCTTCCTTAAACACACCAGAATATTAGAATAAAATTTAGATTGGTTCAAAATATTAGAATATTTTATTTTACGCAACAATATTATCTTATGAATATGAAGTAAATGGTAGTTAATATTTTGTAGCATCCCCTTTAGCTTTCATAACAGAGTACAGTCGATCTTGCATACTATATACAAGGTGTTTACAAACATTTCTATCAATATTAGCCCAAATAGACTTTATACGTGCCACTAACTCAGTTTTACTTGAAGGAGGATTTTCTTGAAGTTTTTTCTTCATTATACACCATAAGTTTTCGATGGGATTAAGATCTGGTGAATTTGGTGGCCAAGGAAGTACCTTAATGTTGCGTTGGCGGAACCAATTCTTAGTTGACACCGAGGTATGCGGGGACGCTAAATCTTGTTGAAAGATGAAATCATCTTCAAATAAATCTTTTGATGATGGAATCATGTAATATTCTAAAATTTCTTGATATATCAGAGAGTTAACCTTTTCGAAGACGATGCATAACTTTCCAGGTCCTTCTGCACTCATACAACCCCAAACCATGACACTAGCAGAAAATTTTACGGAACGTTTAAGGCATTCTTTATCAAATGCTTCTTGCTTCATTCTCCAAACTCGAATACTTTGATTACCATATGAAACACAAAACATACTTTCATCACTAAATAATATATTTTTCCAATCTTCATTGCTCCATAAACGTCTTGATTTACACCAATTCAATCTTATACGCTTTTGTCTTGCAGTCATGAGAGGTTTTGTTTTCGGTACACGAGATTCAAATTTAAATTTATGGAGACGTCTTAATGTTGTCGATGTAGAAACTTCAACTCCTTCTTCTTTCCATTTTCGGTGCAAGAATCGCACACTTTTAAAACGGTTTTTTTTAACTATACGCTTCAGTTTCCTGTCATCTCTAGCAGATGTTTTTGGTTTTCGGCCACCATTTCGGCGATTATTTTGAAATTTTCCAATTTTTGAATATTGTGTTAGTATTTTACTAACGCTCGATCGCGAACAATGTAAATAATTCGCTATAAAACATTGATTTTTACCGTGCCGATACAAATCAACCATACGAAGTTTAGTAGATTCAGGAATATCACTCACACGGCCCATTTTAAGACGAAAAAGAAACAAACTGCAAAAAAGAATACTGATTTTAAATAAAATAGTCTGAATTTAATCAATGATGCCACCAGTTAAGAATTGGTAATAATTAAAGGAGAATTAATGTGAAATATTCTAATATTTTGAACCACTTGAATAAATATTCTAATATTTTGACTTTTCAAAATAATTTTTTGTGCAATTAATCTTTTCAAAAATGATATTAAATTTAAGATAACAAGTAAGTTTAATCAACAATAAGTTCTTAATAAAAATATCGTTTACATATTTTCATTAAAAGACATTAAATTACCAAACGATATTTTCAATTTCTAAAAAAAGGTAATTATTCTAATATTTTGAATATGAGCTGTACTGTCGGTAGATAAAGGATTTATGCACTGAAAAGAAGGAAATGAGATTTCAGGGAGTCTGGGACAAATTTTAAAATAATCTTTATTTATTCAGTTAAAATGTTAAGAAAATTTGTGATGATTAACCATACCATTCGTAAACAAAATCACATGATAAAAAATCTCATACTTTCTTTTTAATTTAAATTTCGAAATTTATTAAAAAAGTGGGATAATTTAAAATCGTTATATTCAAAATATTATTTGTAAAATTTCAGTTTTTTTTTCATTTCAGTAAATAGAAATATATAAGCTTTAGTCTTGATTCCGCATTTTTAAAAATATTAATTTAGACAAAAAAAATTTAAAATACTTAAAATATTTTTTTAAAGATGTAACTTAAAAAAAAAAACTCATATAGGACATTATTACGGATGTTAATCCTTCATTTGAAGGGCTTCTGTTTACATTCTGTTTACATTTTGGTATCAATCGCTCAATAGGTGGCGCTTCAATGCATAATTTTTATCGATTCCCGCAATAGCTATATCTCAAGAACTAATGGACGAATTTTTATCAAATTTCAGATTCAGGTTTACCTTCATAAATATTATTGCTGATTATGTTTTGCTGTAAATCACACAACAGGAGACGCTTTTGTTTCTGCATTTTTCTTGATATTCGCAATAGTACTATTTCAAAAACTATTTCCCGGAAATTTCATATAAATAGAATCCTCACGATGGACATAGATTGCCATTTAGTTTTCTCACTGCGATAGTGATTTTTGAAGTTATTAACATGATTGAGATAGAAGAAAGTTTTGGAATTACCTCATCTGACCAGTATAATATTACTTATTATTTATAAGACGAATCAAATACTTTATGTGTATTACAGCTTCTCCTATTGGCAAATTTCTGTATTTTTAATTGTTTTAAATAAATGTCAAATGCATCATTTGACTTATCAGTTGTTCAAATTTGATCTCATTTGAACAAATAGAAGGCGCTTTCGAACACTCTGAAGTGGACAGTTTATTTCTTGCTAATTATCTGTATAAAATTGTCGAACCCAGAAAGCAATGGCAAATGGCAAAAAACTGAAAATTCAGTCTATAAATTATTTAAAGAATAATAATAACAATAATTAAAAATAAATATCGCATTCTTTCGTTAGTTCTGCATTATTTTATTTTAAATGTTAGACTGACCAAGGAATATTTTTTCCCGTTATCAACAATCAGCAATTATATAAAGGCTGCTTAAAGATACACAGTAGTGAAATCTTTTTTCTTTCTCCTTGTTAATCCTACGGGATCGAAAGGAAATGGAACAAACGTCATGAGCATCATTCACTTTTAAGGGGACCTAAAAATGCAAATACTTAAAACGATTTTAAGTGTTTTTACTTTAAAAGAGTTCAAATTAATTGAAACAAAATTGTCATAAGGGCAGTTAAATGAATCTTTTTCCCAAGGGATGTAAATGGGGTTTGTGGAGTTCTAACTATTATGACAAGTCAATATTAAGCAAAGAAATTAGCATTGTTAGACAAAATCATGATTAACCAAGGAAAATCTTCGAATAACGATGTTTTCAAAGGGTTCCTAATTAGCGTTGCAAAGGTTAGAAAAAACCCGGTTTAAACCCGGGAATAAACCGGGTTTTTAGTAATAAACCTGGAAAAAACCCGGGATTTTTTGGAATAATTCGGTTTTTTGGGAATAAACCTGGGAATAAACCTGGTCTATTGGAAATAAACCCGGGAATAAACCGACTTTTTGCAACTCTATTCCTCATAATTTTCTCGAACCTTTGACACCTTGAAAGGGGGAGACACAAATGAATGCATTTTTTTAACGGACCACCTTAACTTCTTCGAAATCAGTAATGCATATCTATCTTTTCTTAAGGTACTTAGGTCTTTCTTTTAAGTGCCATTATTTTCGCATAAAAATCTTTGCCCTACTTACTCACATAATTTCTGTGATTAAGAAAAGGGAAAAATTACTCTAAGGAAACAATAGTATTCAGAAAATTAATTAGTACAGAAAATATTAGTCACGTGTAGCAGGCATTATTTTTTCTATAAGAATTTCATGCGAGATTTTTTGCCAGCGCATGCTGTGTTTCATTTTGTTTCATTTGACAGCACATGCTGTGTTTTATCACAAATGAAAACAAGTTTTCTAGCGTTCAATATACCTACACTGACTGATGATGCATCAGAGCCGTCCTTATGGAGGACAACTTAAAGCGAGGCCCGGTGCAAGCGTTTTGCGAGGCCGTTTTCTTTCAGACTCTTAACATAATCTTATCTACTATATTTTTAATTTAAAAAAATGGTTTTCACCTATATATGTGAACTGGGAAGCCAGGATTCGATCCCTAAGCTATTATAAAGGAGTAACATTTGTTTATATGTTTGTAGGGGTAATTTCGGGAACTACTGAACCAATTTCAAAAGTAATGGTACAAACTGGTACTGAAAGTCCCTCTTCCAACATAGGCTATATTTTATGTCAAGACCACTATCTTTTCTTAACTAAAATCCTAAGTTTATATTAAATATTTTCCATTACTCTTTCTTTTTATTAAAGAAAAAATATTTATGTCCAGATGCGAGGTCCCGTGCTGCCGCATCTGTCGCACATCCCTAAGGCCAGCTCTGTGATGCATAAATGAGATTCTGTTACTATTTTTTATACATTTCTATTGCTGATATGTTGCTTGTTAACTGTTTTCCCCATGCCTCTTTTCAGAAACTCCCAAGAAGACAAGACCGAAATCTTTGGCCATTTCAACTCCAACTAAGCTTTTGTCTCTGGAAGAAGCGAGAAACAGAGCTTTGACATCCAACTTGCCGGGAGAGCATCAAAAGTTTATTGATGTCGGAGGCGGAGAGGAAAATTTGCCCATCAAGTACCATACTGTGATAGATCTTCCAACAAGGTACACGAATGTTAGATGATGAACATCTGTTTAATGTCAAATGGTGAGAGTACAGGCAGTGGCGTATCAAGCGAGGGGGGGGGCGGAAGGGCAGTCCGCCCCGGGTGTCACCCTCTACGGGGTGACATCCTTTTTTTATTTGCAAATGTGTATAAGATTATATATATGTATAATACATATATATAATCTTATAAGATTTTGGAAAGGAATTCTGAAATAAAATGAAATTTTAGCGCACGACGCAATAGAGTTAGTTTTCTTTTCTTTGAGAATGTGAAATTTTATACAGAATGATGTGTCTAAATAAGACATGCACCAGGAAACAAAAACCTACCTATCCAATGAGTGGGTAGCAAAAGAAAAATTTTAAAAGAAAGAATTTTCTTCGACATATTGACAGCAAATTGAATTATGCGGACTATAAATTGAGAAATCCGTCGATCCCGGTTTTTTTTTTATGCAGGAGGACAAAAGGTAAATAAGGAATGGTATGGTTATTTATTATAATAACGTAGGATTGCGATTGAAAAGTATGCCGGATCGGAAGGGGGGTGACACCATTTACTTCCGCCCCGGGTGTCACCCATCTTAGCTACGTTACTGAGTACAAGGCTGTCAATAAAAAAAAAAAAAACTTTATGAATCCCAAAAGGCTTAAGTACTCACTCAATCGAAATTAAATTTTAGATAAACTTACATGAAAGTATGCGCTCGAGAAAGTGATGATTTAAAACAATAGGGCTCGGTTAAATTTTTGAAATTTTCGAATGGCAACATCTTTTTTTTTTTTTTTCCCAGCACAAAATCATCAGAGCATTTAAAAATCATAAATAGCATTGGAATGATGCACGTACGATGAAAATTGCTGGCGTAAATAATTTCCAAAAAAGACCACTGTAAAGGACCAATGACAATGTTTTTCTATAGCTAATTTTTTATATGACTATTTATTGATACGAACTCCGTTCTATATAATTATTAGCCATGATTGACTCAGGATGCAAATACAAAGTATAAAGCAAAAATGCATATATAACTAAACTTTTCCAAGTGATCATTAAAAGTTGCACGCATGACAGTAATAGATTTTTTTTAGTTTGAAGCCGCAGAAGTGTTTTGAATACTCTTTGAAAAAGCTCTAGTACAACAGAGAATCATTATAAAAGATAAATTGTAGTACGTATGCATAAAACTAAAATATTTTTTTAATTAAATGAAATTTGTACAATTAGAAAATCTTTCTGTGTCATTGATGAATTTATTACGTTTTATTTTATATGAAAATAAAGAATTTTGGGTCTAAAGCATAGAGAGCCAACTTTGGTCTCATGAATAATTAATTAATAATTATATATATTTAATAAACACACTGTAAAAAAAATCTGTAAAATTACTAAACTTTTTCTAGGAAACTAAGATTTCTAGAAATTTATGTAACGTTAACTGCAAAAATGCATGCAACTGATTCTGTTAAATGAGTTTTTGTTGTTACTATAAAATAAAAAGTGCTAGGAATCCCACTTCCCTAGAAAAAATTTAGTAATTTTATAGATTTTTTATTTTTTATCTTTTTTACAGTGTACATACAATTAATTAATAATTACATATATTTATGTACGTATTAATTACTTTAATACATGCAATTTAATTACCGTATTTACTCGTGCATACCGCGCACGCGTGTATAACGCGCACCCCTTACTTAACAGGAAAAATTATGATTTTTTAAAATCTCATATATAACGCTCACCGTAAATTTGATATGTAAATGAATGAAAGCTAAATAAAGAAATTTGAAACAAACATTACATCAGGCTAAAAACAAGGCGAAAATACGTTTATAGACTTCGGGTAGGGAGTAAATGACAAAGAGTAAGAGTGAGTGACGACAGTGAGAATTTTCTAAATAGCGTTTGTATAATGTTAATGTATAAAAAAGTGCAAGGAATGAAATAAAGATGCAGTGATACTTCAATTAATCAAGATTTTCCGAGTCATTATGTCTTCTTTGAATACTTTTCTTGATTCATTTGTATATCAAGTGAATTCATCCAGCAGTAAAAAATTATTCCGTGTATAACACGCACCTAGGATTTTTGCCCTATTTTTTTTTTTTCTTTAAGTGCGCGTTATACACGAGCAAATACGCTATTTTATTTATTTTATTCTCAGTGAGAAAACATGAAGATTAAAAACCTGCTTTAATCTCTCCTTAATATTTACTGTTTTACTGTAGGCGAAGAACACTGGGCAAGAGCAAGAAGTCCCCTTCCGGGTGGAGATCGTTCTTCTCGAAAGGCTGGCACACGACGAGCGGCAGGCGGAAAAACAGGCGTCCAAGGGGCGAAGGTGAAAGGCCGAAGATTGGTAGTCCTATCTTCTCTGAACATTCCCCTCTGGTCTTGCAGGTTGGAAAAAAATTTACCCCTCTCTCTCTCTCAAACAAAATTTTTGTTCTTAGTGAAAAGTTGATTATGTTTTGGTTGTTGTAAAAAATCTTTTAGTTAAAGTAAAAAATCAATTTTGTTGCTCAGACAAAAAAAAAAAAAAAAAAAAAAAAAAAATATTGTTAACACTCTTATAAAATTTTAACAAAATTTCATCAATTTTATTTGAGTCTTACTAAAGTCTTGTATTTTCAATTTGTAATTTCAACAAAATTTTGTTGTTTTTGCAAAATTTAAATTGGTGTCCTGTAGTCATAACTCTCTCACGTAATTTTGTTTAATTGACTTATATAGCTATAAAGGATTGACATAATTTTTGGATAATAAAAACTTTTCAAATTGAGACGGATTAATGGCGTTATTATAAGGTTATTATGGATTTTGGATGAAAATTGAAAACGGAAAATTGCAAAAAAAAATCAACAATATTTTTTTGTTTATTCAAATAAAATTTCCATTGACCTATATTTAAATGAAAAGATTTGTTGGGCCAAACAAATTTTGTTGATTCAACAAAACTTTTCTCTGGGTGTAGATACCTTTACTAAAAAATTAACTAAAATATTAGTGTTTGATTTTTTTTTTTTTTTTTTTTTTTTTTTTATTGGAATAAAACCTTAAGTAACTGACAACTTAGTCTTTTCGTGATTGGCGATTCTTACACAAACTTTATTCAATTGTCATCCTTATCTTCGAAAAAATCTTTCTTTAAATAATCATGAAAATGCTCTAATTAAAGAAAAAAATATTACATTCTTTTTTACTTACCCATTTGCTATCTGTCTGTCTGTCTGTAAACGCTCTATCTCCCGAACAAATTGAGATAGAGACTTAAAATTTTGTATGTAGTTAGTATGTAAGAATGGGACGAACCCTATTTAATATCAGCAACCTCGATTATCCGGAACTATTTTTTTCGGACTCTCGAAAAATTCGTTCTGATGAAAGGTATATAAAAATTTTCGAATTTTTTTGTTCTAAGGAATGGACGTAAAAGGCAATAAAATAACACACATTTTGCATATAGAACGAAGTCGATCGGATTATTAGTTGCCGAGATATTTGTAATCCTGTTTTCCACATTCTTCGATTTTTCATGACCCTGTATTTCATTCAAATTTCAATTCAGAAGTATATTTTAATTGGAAATGAGACGCTTAATCCGACGCAGTTAATTTTTAGTTTATAGAATTATTATTTTTGGAGTTATAAGGATGTTTCTTTTATGCAGTTCGGTACTACTTGAGTAGTTTGGCGTTTTATATAATTTGTCGAAATTGGTAAATCAGCAGTTCTTTAATATAGCATTTCTATGTATATTAACAATATTTAAATTTTGTTTATGAATTGCAATGCACTGTATAAATAGTTTCACATGTTTTATTTTCATATACATATCCATGATGGGTAAGTATTACGGTGGCCCCCAACGACTAGTTTTCTGGTAGCAAAAACAAATTTTGTATGCAATTTTTGGAATTGCATATATGCACATATGGTCCCGAAAATGGGTTTAGACTATCTCTACCGGCATCAAATAATACTTTTTAAGATTTTGATTTGTGGTTAATTTATCTAGCATTTTTAAACTAAGATAATTATAGCTCACGCATTCAGTCTTATCAAAAATGATTTAGGACTATTTTAAATAATAAAATTTTGTATGAAATAACTATAAATCAACATCATAAAAATGTCATTTGACACCGGCAAAAATCTTATTCAAATCCTATTATAAAGTTTTAATTGTATTTTATTCTTCTTTTGTTTAAAAGTACAGTAGCATTTATTTCAACATTAAAAAATGTTGAATTTTTTAACCTCCGATGCTATTTCTTCCAGACAAGCTGAAAAGTGTCGTGTCAAAATTGTGGCCCACTTTTACTTGCCTATCATACGTAGTATAGGGTAAATCTTGCAATCGTTCTGAAAATCGAAAAAAAAAATGACGGATTTACACGTTTCAGATACTGAAAATTCCGAAAAACATATTTTTAGAAAAAAAAAAAAATTGTCGTCCGTCTGTCTGTCAGTAAACGCTCTATTTCACGAACAAATGGAGATAGAGACTTAAAATTTTGTATGTACTTAGTATGTAAGAACAGGACGAAGCCTATTTAATATCAATAACCTCGATTATCCGGAACTATTTTTTTAGAACTCTCGAAAAATTCGTTCCGATTAAATGTATATAAAAATTTTCGATTTTTTTAATTATTATTTTAAGGAAAGAACGTAAAAGGCAATAAAATAACACAAATTTTGCATCAAGAACGAAGTCGGTCGGATTAATAGTTGCCGAGATATTTGTAATCCTGTTTTCCACATTCTTCGATTTTTCATGACCCTGTATTTTCTTCAAATTTCATTTCAAAGATATGTTTTAATTGGAAATGAGACGCTTAATCTGACGCAGTAAACTGTTAGTTAATATGATTATTGTTTTTGGAGTTATAAGGATGATTTTTTACGCAATCTGGTACTACTTGTGAAGTTTGGTATTTTACATAATTTGTCGAAATGGGTTCATCAGCAATTCATTAATGGAGCATTACTATGTATTTTAAGAATATTTAAATATACGTTTAAATTTTGTTTTGGAATTGCAGTGCATTTCATAAATAGTTTTCACATATTTTATTTTCACATATTATATAATGCATATCCATGATGGGTAAGTATTACGGTGGCCCCCAACAACTAGTTTCTTAATCTGGCCTTTAAAACGAGACTTTCATACAATTTTATTGTTAAAATGCATTTTCTTTTTCCCAGAATCTATAAAAAAGCGTTTAAATTAAAGAAAAAATCCGTTTTTGATGAATCTAATCAATGAAGAACTAGCACGTCAAATTGTATCTCTTTATTATTCCCCAATTCCAATGTCTCAGAGAGAAATTGCTAATCAATTGGGTATTTCACGCCGTTCTGTTTGCTATTATATTGATAAACACAAGAAAAATGAAGTTAGTTAATTGCATTCTAAACGGGGTCGGACCTTCTAAAAAACCTCTATCTTTTTTTCTTTTTTTTTTTAATCGGAGGCGAAACTGAATTCTGCTGCAATGGCAGAATCTACATTCAACTTGTTTTAGTATTATTATTATATAATATTTTTTTCATAAATATGATCAAAAACTCTAGTAACTGACGCCATCCTATTTTTAAAAACCAATAAATTAAACTTAGGTTACGTAATAAAACATAAAATAGTTTTTTTTTCCTTTCTTTCTTTTTTAACTGTAATTTGTATTAACTAATAAAATTTTTACTTTGGAATTGATGCTGTCTTCTTTTTTTTTTTTTTTTTTTTCTTTGCGGGTCATATTGACATTAGATGTTTCGAGTTCGGGTCAGTTTCGGTTAGATTTGTTATTCTTTTGGATTGAGGTCGGGTTGTTCCGTTTTTTCAAAAGAAAATCCTGAATATTGTCAAAGAATAAAAACTACATGTGTGAATACCAATGTGTGCATAGGTATTTTTATGCAAAAAAAAAGAAGAAATAAAATTGATAATAGAAATATAATTGCGAACTACTTTTCCATAATTATATTAATAGTCCAAGAGCTGATCGCACAAAACCCAAAGTCATCGAGCACAAGAAAAAAATCCTTTATTTTATGGAAGAGTAGTAATAGAGCAATCTAATGATCCATGTCTGCCACAAGCGAAGTGGTGCATAAGTCAAAAATTTATGCCACTAGTGGTTGACTCGTAGGTTTAGCATTGCGTTTGCCGAACAATCAAAAGTATGAAAACACGGAAAACTGGGTGCAGGAAAACACAATGCTAATCCTACGAGTCAACCACTAGTGGTTTTAATTTTTGGCTTATGCACCACTTCACTTCTAGCAGACATGGATCATTAGATTACTCTATTACTACTCTTCCATAAAATAAAATATTTTTTCTTGTGCTCGATGACTTAGGGTTTTGTGCGGTCGGCTATTGGCCTATAAAATGTGGATTAATTTTGATTCATTTAGGGTTCTAGTCGGATGTAACCCTATAAGTTCAAAACTCTACCTAGCACAACCGCATGATATTACATACACAGAGCGCGTAGAATTTTTAATTTGCCACCAATTCTGTAAAATAAATACTGTCGCTTTATTTAATCGCAGACAGTTGTTATTATTTTTGCGGTCAAATGAATCGATGATTTCTTTTCGCAAAATAGAATGATTAATGTAAAAACCATAGTCAACCAAGACCCTGCGAATGCGCTTCCAGGTTAAGAGGCTTTCTCAAATGTATTAAAATTAACTAATATTAGGTTTCTAGCTACATTTTAAATTTAAATAAGGTCAATTTATGGTATAAATTGAATTTCAAATGACAAGTGTTATCAAGATATCATAAAATATCATCTCATACATTTAAACAAATATTCTTCTATTTCAGGATGAAAAAATTTTTAATTCATCTTTTTTTTACTTTTTTTTTATATAAATTTTATACGTTGAATTAATCATATCTAAGAAGATTATTTCTTAAAGGGTCGTTCATGCTATGACTAGTTTTAAGATGCTAGTTTTCATATGTTGATGCAATAGCTGTTGTACTCTAATGAAAATTGCATGAATACAAAATTTATTACAATTATTAAAAGGGTATTTTAAAACTATGTGTCAGAAATGTAAAGGCAGGTAGAGGACACCTAAATAAGCAGAGAATGTGGGTGCAGAAATGCAGCGTTAACGCAGTAGAAGACGCTGTTGAGTTCGCGTATAAAAGCGCGTCGCTGGTCTGAATCGCCGTTCCCCGCATGAATTTCGACCAACATGCATCGTTGCACCAATGCTGAGCTTGCCGACATGCATTTCATGTAATACCCTGTTCAGACTACAAACATAAGATATCTTAGATGGCCGTGTTTGAAGTGGTACTCTCCCGGAATTGGATGCCTGTTCACATTGAAAAAGTTACCTAAGATATCTCAGCGTATGTCACCGTATCTCTAAACTGAACAAATGTAAAGAATGCGCATGCGCTTGAAATAAAGAAGGCCGCAACAGCCAATCAGTAAAAGCGAAGCTTTATGGCCAATGAAAGTGAGTGGTTGTTCCTATATCTAGCTCGAACAAGTTGAAACTCTCTGAGAGAGTTCCAGGCCTGAGATATCTCAACTATCTTTAGTGCGAACAGGTTATTAGGGCTTGCATTTCATGAAATGGATCACACCTAACGAATGTTCAAAAGTTCCCAAACTTGTCGAAGGATTATCCTCTGCAGTGATTAATACTGTTTCTTCCACTGCAGGAATTATGCAATATCTTCCAGTGTCCGTATCACGCCTCAAAGCATAAAACAATCCACTTGACCACAACTCCCGATGAAGATACTCTAATATTCAGCGATCTACCAGTTTCCTACCCAAAAGTTGTTCCTGTTCATTCTTTGAGCTGCCACTCCATTTCCTTGGGCGACCTCATACATGAAGTGCACGTCTGCGAACTCAGCAATGGTGTAACGATACTTGTTGGTCAAAATCCGTGCTGGGAATCACGATTCATGCCAGCGACATGCTTTCATCAGCGAACTCAGCAGCGCTTTACTTTGTAAACGCTGCATTTCTGCACTCACATTCCCACACAAAATCTGCCTATTTAGTTGGCTTCTACGTGGCTTTACGTTTCTGACATGTAGTTTTAAAACACCCTTTTAATAACGTAATTTTGCATTCACACAATTTTTATTAGAATTGCTTTTATCCATCGAATTCAACAGTGCCCTCTGCCGCTTGAAAGCTGCATTTCCGCACCCACATTCTCATATGGAATCTACTTACTTAGGTACCATTCTACCTGTCTTTACATTTCTGACATATAGTTTACGAAACAGCCTGTATATTAAATACAATAATACGGAAATAATATGACTTCATCTTAAATATGACGTAATCACTATGGCAACCTAGATTCATTACCTATCATAGGATATCAGTGAGTTAATTGCGGATGATAAAAATTAATAAAATGAAGAAATTGTATTAATGTCTTTTTAACTTTTAATTCGATTTTCATAAATTGGAATTCTGCAACGACAAAATTCAGCAGCATTTAAATATATGTATTAAATCTTAAATCATTCGGTCGGTAGTTATGCGCTGCTATATGCGGACAGACGGACAGACAAGCCATGCGACGACAATAAATACCACTTATTTAAATAATTACAAACGCACCTAAAAACCATACGCTACCAGGATATGCCACATCCAGCGAGTAAGCTCCCGAATTAAGAGGATTTTTTCAAAGTATTAAAATTATTCAATTAATATTAAGAGCCCACCTACTGACTGAAAAAGACCCGGATGATAATGTTAAGTCTATGAAGGCGTTATTTTTAAATATCTCGCTCAAATTTTAATATTTTTACATATTTTTTTTTTTTTCATAGGATAGTTGAGGACGATCTACAACCGGGTTAGTTTTTACTTTTTCGATTTGGTTTTAGATTTTTCATACTATGATATTTTCAATTTCAGAACCGGTTCAAACCGATATCAAAATTTAAAGTTTTTTTTTTTTTTTTTTTTTTTTTTTAAATCAAAATTGAAAAAGTGAAAACTAGCCCGGTTTCAGATCGTCCTCAACTATCCTATACGAAAAAAAATGTGTAAAAATATTAAAATTTGAGCGAGTTATTTGAAAAGAACAGCCCCATAGACTTAACATTATCATCCGGGTCTTTTTCAGTCAGTAGCGTGGGCTCTTAAGTTTTCTTGCTGTGTTTTTACTTTAAATAAATTCTATTTATGCAAGAAAATAAACGATAAATTAAATTTCAAATTATAAATATCTTCAAGAATCAAGACATCATCTCATGCATTTAAACGAATATTCTTTTATTTCAGGATGAAAAAAATTAAATTCATTCCCTCTCTCAAACTTATTTTTATTATTTATTATATTATAGGTAGTAATCATATCTAAGAATTTTATTTCTTCAAATGAATGATTAATTCAGACAATTTCAACTTGCTCGTGATAATCATTTGGGTGTGCTCAAATAATTCAGTTAATCTACCAACCAGTTGTAAGGAAATTGTCTTAATTAAGAGAGAAAATATAATTGTGTCACTTCATGCAAATAAAACGAATTGATGAGTTAATTAGTATGCATCTTTATCTGTAAATCGATTTTTCCTTCATTATGCTGGCGAAGTGGTTTTCTTCTGCTGTTCAATTAGTTTTTGAGTAGACAATCCTGTACAGTGGCGCCAACTTTAGAAAAATATTGGATTGGCTCAAAAATATTGGGTGGACTCAAAGATATTTTGGTAAAATAGTACATTAGTTTGTGTTTCTTTGAAGGATGTACAGCTGGTGAAAGATGAGACATTTAATTCAAGCTATCATGTTTTAAGACAGTTACAATTTTTTAAAATAATATTCGCATGCGTTTTTCCTTATAAAGACAGTAATATTTATTGTAATATCATCATATCATGAACATGACTACAAATTGAAACAGCAGAAATTTAAACATTTACATCTCAGTCATTTTGGATTTATGGGTGTCAGTCGAAGAATTAAAATGCGCGGTCATTGACAAAATAAATTTTGTTCTGGGTAGAAAAATAAATAATAATATATTAATGAAAAAACAATGAAATAGAACAATGTAAATTGGGCACGTTAGAATTCAAAATTATTGGGTGGGCTCTAGCTCCACGGGCCCATATAAGCTGGCGCCACTGATCCTGTAGGTTACATGTACTCAAACTAATTATTAATTATACTTAAAGATCAACAACATAAAGATCTGAGCGAAAAATCCCAGCCGGCTATCGCCCAGATAGCTTAACAGGTAAAACATTGGCCTTGTAAGCCAAGTATCCGGGTTCGATCCCCGGCCTGGGCAATTTTTCGCTCAGCCGGAAATAATCAATTCGTTTAAGATCAACAACCTAAAATTCGGTTTCCTTTTGGTTTCCGGCCCAAAATCTGAATTTCTCCGAAAATGCCAAAAATCAGCCGAACCGACGCTCGACTGAAACTAACTGTATTCCAAAAATCTCGTCTCTTCTTTTGGAAATTCTGAACATTACTCGTTGATTTGACGCTATATTGGCTAAATGTTAGCCGATCGACTAGTTGTTTATTGTTATCAACTTCACTGATTATAATTATCAGTCAAAACTCGCTGAACAGGTGAGTGCAAGTTGTAAAGCAAGAAATGTATATATGCTAAACTTCGAAGACACTTTTTCATGTGCTCATTAAAAGTTGCAGATTTGACAGTGATAGAAAATTTTCAGCTTGAAAACTGCAGAGGTATTTCCAATACTTTTTCAGAAAGTTCTAGCATAACAAATGATCATTTACAAAAATCATTATAAAAGAAATATCGAGGTATGTATACCTAAGGCATTTTTTAATTAGGTGAAATTCGTATACTTAGAGAATCATTCTATGTCTTTGATGAATTAATTACATGGTATTTTATATGAAAACACCTGAAAACTGGATAACAGTTCACTCGTAGATTTACAATTGTGTTTTCCTGCTCCCAGTGTTCCATGTTTTCATATTTTTGGAGTGCAGCAAAATGCAATGTTAAACCTACGAGTCAACCGCTATAATCGGGTTTTTCAAGTGTTTTCCACTAAGATATGACTTGGAAGACCGATTGCATTTTAATATAGATCCCTTGCATTGACGTCACAAGCAAAGATTTATACTTCAAACTGGAGCCCACACAGAATGTCAACTCCGCTTTTGCCGTTTAAAACACGTGTGATCTTTCTGTTTAAGAGGCCGCTTCACTCAAATGAAAAGACCCGTTCGGTAATGCTAATTCTATGGAAGAAATTTATAAAGATATCTCGGTTGCATTTTAATATTTTTAAATTATTCTTTTTTGCATTAGATAGCTGAGATTGATCTGAATGCAGGCCGTTTTTTACTGTTTTGATTTTGTTTACAGATATTTTTTACAAGAACGCTTTCATTTTCAGTACCGGTTTGGAAAGCGAAATCACCCTCCTAAAAATATCTGTAAACAAAATCGAAAAAGTAAAAAACAGTCTGCATTCAGATCAATCTCAGTTATCCAATGCAAAAAGAATCATTTGAAAATATTAAAATGCAACCGATATATCTTTATAAATCTCTTCCATAGGATTAGCATTAGCGAACGGGTCTTTTCATTTGAGTGAAGCAGTCCCTTAAGTTTGATTTTTCTTATTCTTACATTATTTTTCTAAGTATTTAAAAAATGAAGCGCAAAACGATATGTTTACAAATAGAAAAATATCACACTTGCCTTAAGTGTGGACGCCAGATGAAGCATATAACGTCATGTGCAAGGGAGTCTATACGAACTGAATTTTAACTAATTCTGGAATTTCAGCTATGAGCTCGATGAAATGATTGTCAGTGCTGCCGCCTCCAGGTCTAAAACCTGTTTCTTAATTTGATCACATTCAGCTGCATTTTACTTTATTTCAGTTGTTTCTGTTTTTCTTATCGGGTCGTTTAGACCCATCTATTATGTCGAGTATTATATTAAAGAATAAAATAAAATGTCTTTTTTTTCCCCCCTACAAATTTAAGAGAATTTTTCACTCACTTTAAAACATTCGTTCGCTAAATTTGTGGGCAGTTTGTTTCCCAATCCCCATTGCCCAAATTTGTGGGCAGTTTGTTCCCCAAGTTTGTTTAAACTTTGATAGTTTTAAACGATTTTTTTTTTTTTAAATAGTACAGCTGAGAGAGGGATTTTTAATAGCGCTGTTGTGTACTTTTTCGATTTTGGTTGCAAGTTTTTTTAATGAAGATATTTTCAGTTTCGGAGCCGGCATCACAAAAATTTGCAACCAAAATAGAAAAAATAGAAAATGGTTTTATTAAAGATAAAGCTCAGCTATCTTATGCAAAAGTAAAATCTTTCAAAAATATTCAAATTCGAACATGAAATTAGAAAACAACCTGGCTATAGGTTTAACATTTGCGAACAGATGCTTTCAGAGTATTTTCTTTATGTTTTGTGTCTTTTTCAATTGCCTATATTATTTAGAAGTTTCCGAAATGTATATATGTAAAGTTTAATGTGTTATGTTTAATTTGTACTTTTTTCTCTGATATAGGACAAGGCTATTACAGAATCTGACGTATCCCATGCCAATGCTAAAAAGCTCAGAACTGTAAAAAGTGCAGAATCTTTGTTTCCGTCATTAGTGGGTGCTTCACATAAAGCTGCTGATCAAGCTTTTTCTCCTATAGGTCAGCATCATGTGGAATCTTTTTATTCCCCACTATTTTTAGAATTTATTACAAACTGAAATGAAAAAAATATTAAACAGACATAAAACTCTTTAATCTTCAGAACTTGATAAAATAAAAGATATAAAAAGATTACAGGATGGCTCTTCTCTTACCATTGGCGGATAGCCAAATTCCAAAACCGTTAATTTTAGAGGTATAGTTCCAGTTTCGAAAAATATTTCAAATGTTGTTTGTTCTTCATTATATGAAATATACGCACAGGGTTTCTATATGAGATTAAAAAACCTAGAAAACAAGGGATTGTCAGAAAAAATGACAAACGCTCAAAAAATCATAAAAAAGTCGAACTTTTTTTTTCTTTACCTTTTTAGACCCCAAGATTTATTTATGTACTTTTTTTAATTTCAGTTATGGATTTGTTTTAACAAATTGATAACTAAAAAATATTAAACAGTTAAAAAAATTAAAAATTATTTTTTTACATAAAATTGGATGATACAGAGCTTTAAATGTATTGGAGCAAATCCGAACAATATTTTGGTTCGTAAAATTATGATAAATATTGTTCCGGTTCGTGAAATTATAATAAATATCATTTTGGTTCTTGTATTTATTAAAACATGTTGTTACAGTTTTGCATATTATAGCTTAATTGTGCTCTCCACAGAATTTGATGTTATTGTTGTGTTATTTAGTATACTGAATGCATTTTCTATATTATTTTTGTGTGGTTAGAATTTTTTCTATGCATGCACAAAATATTTAAAAAAAAATAGTTAACAATAGTTTTGTAATAGCTTCCGGTTCGTGGATGTTATCAATTCTTCATGTTATTTTTGTATGGTTAGAAATAAATTTGTCTATACTTTCGAAAAACAAATTAGTCAACAATGATTCTAAAATAGCATTTCAATTCGTGAATTTTATGCATTTTTTATATTTTTTTGTACGATAAAAAATAAATGTGTCTATATGTAGAAGAAAAATTACTCAACTGTAATTCTGAAATACGGTGCCGGTTCGTCGATTTTTCCATTTCGAGTCCTGAATATCCGTCAAATTTGTCATTTTTAAGAAAGTTGCTGAATTTGAATTTTTATACGGTCTCTAAAAACTTTCTCCATTCTCTAACAACCACAATAGTACACATTCTATTTTTGTTCCAGCAAACTTTGATACTTTGAATTTTATGCATTTTCTCCTTTTACCACCTCTAAAAATGCTTTTTTATTTTATTTTATCTTTATTTTTATCTTTTTTTTTTTTTTTTTTTTTTTTGTGCCAGAAAATTTATAAAATTGTAAGAGCAGGGATCGAATTTATCCAGAAATTTCTTAAATTCATGAAAAATAAAACAAACGTCTTCAAATGTCCATAAATGTTTATTTTTGTTGTGAAATTTCTGAAATTTTGCGATTTTTTGTGATCGCACTAACATAAACGTCTTTTTTTTTCGCGAATCATTTATTTTTCGCAGCATTCCACAAAATCAATATTTTGAAATTAATCGATGGCAAAGAAAAAGTGAGAGTCAGAAAATAGATATGAAACATTTTTTATGTTTCACAGAAGCTTTTTGTCAATCATGAAAAAACCGGGGATTTTCGCCCATCAGTCACGGATTGCCGATTCACGGTGCGGATTTTTCTAATCGGAAATGGGATGAACATGAATTTCGTCAATGCGATCGGCTCGTTGAAAATTTTGGAAATTTCGTCAATAGTTCACGAAAAATAATCGAGAATTTCGCCAGACATTTGCTAAAAAAGATTCGCTAATTTTGCCAATCTGAGAAGTAAAATATTTATAATTTCGTTAATCGGACCGACAAAAAATCGCGGTCTTAATGGGTCGTCGAAAAGAAATCGCGAATTTCGTTAATTGGACAATGGGGGAAAGTCTCGAAATTCGTTAAATGATCGTGGGAAAATATTGCAAATTTCGTCAATAGGTTGCTGAAGAATATCAAGAATTTGTCAATAAGTTGCTCAAAAAGATCCAAATTTCGTCACCTGTATGTGGTAAAACTGTGATTTTCTTTAACCGCACAGGAGAAGAAAATCGGAAATTTTATCAATCGGGCGAGAGAAAAATCAATGAATCTTATCTAATGAATGGCGAAAACAGACGCCAGGTGTCGCGACAGCGATACATGCGGCCTCGAGGACCGAAATATCCCCGATCAAACAGAAATGAATGCCAACCCAATTAGAGAAGAAGACCACTTGGTCCTATCTTTCAATATCTTCTTCAGCAAGTGCGTTGCTGTTCAGGTTTCTTTGCCGATATCTCGACAGGCGACAGCTGATAATGACTGATTATTTGCTCATTAAGCAAGATCAATTACATGTTTCAGGATCAGCTGTATAAAATAGTTAAGTAAAACATGTCGCTTCCTCTCGTACTATTTAGCAAAATTAACTGGGGGAGATTGCATTTCATAGCTAGTGCTAATTTTGATGTGATTTGTCATGTATAGAATCTTTAACTGTGTTTTAGATAGAAAAGTCAGCTTTCTTATTCCAGTTTCAAAAGTCACATAATTCACTAAGTAAATATTAGCTTGTGTTCGAGCTGTTCTAACTTCACTGTATCATGGATCCAAGTACATAGTCATATGGAAACATGCACATTTCTAAAAATTGTAAAGTCTGCTTTAAGTACCTTCGCTAAAACCTCGATTTTATAAACGTCGGAACCAAAATTTAATCGGTGGTGGAATTTCAAGCAGAAATTTCGATCTACGGAGACAAAGTTTTATTACATGTCTATTTTGTTCTCACAGAATGGTGTTTATCAGTTACAATAATTACAGTTTTGTTAAAACTGGACGTTTTGTAAAAAACATCGCATGTTATTAGATTAGACTTAGTGTTCCTAAAAAGACCCAACTTTTCTGGGCCGTTTAATATGCTTTGAAAAATTAATTGTAATATATTAAAAATGATTTATTATAGTTAAACCAAACATTTGTCAGTAGTCAAAACGGTTTGTGTATTAATGATCTTACATTAATTATTAAGAACTTGCATGTAATTCTATTTCTGATTGCAGAACATAATGATATATGCTATTGCTATTTGTTTTTTTAGGGGTGAAGGAGGGGGATTAATAGATTGCGTTTCATAACGCAGAAATTTTGATCTTACAAGAAGTTAAACTATACGGAAAACGTATGGGAAAAATATTTTAAAGCAAACTACCAAAAGCGAGCTACATAATTTTTGTATGCCAATGGAAAATTATTGAGTAAACAAAGGAAATCGACCTATTCGAATAATTTTATTTTTTATAAATCTGTACTATTTTCTGTAATATTACTTGTGAAAGGCTTAATATTATTTTATGTTTTCTAATTATTTGTATTCTGTGAAAATCTATGTATTTTCTGTCCTCATATTTCCATTTCTTATTTCAGATGAGCAACCTTCATCCCTTCCAAATTACGAATTTACAATGTCCGCTGGCGGACATTCTCCTGTTTCTCCTAAATCATTTTCGTATAGTCAAAAACACATTCGGTCAAGTTCATTGGATTCTTATTTTGAAAGAATTCTTGAATATCCTGCAGATGATGAATTAGAACAAGAAGAATCGATGTTCGAAGACTTGAGTGCTAAGTTGACACAAACTGTAAACAATAAATCCGATTTCGAGTCAAAGATGGATACTACAGTCGATGGGAAAGTTCCATGTGATCAGCTGACTCCTACGAGAAAAACAGGTCAAAAACAGAAATTAGTGAGTTTTGAATCTGAGGCTTCGAGTCCCAAGTTACAAAAAATCAGTTTGAAACGCTTGTATCACACACTTAGCTCCCCACCGATGATGAAGAAAAAAGATTCGTGTAAAAGAACTGATACGTCGAGTGCTGAGAAGCAAAGTTTAGTACAAAATGATTCATTACAGTCTGATGATGGCCTGAGGAAATGTCAAATTATTCCTCGAGCCAAACTTGACGGGTCTGTCAAAACTTCAAAAACTGAACAATCTCCTGAAACTTCATTAAAGTATCACAAAACTGTAAAATCATCAGTGCCTTCACTAGAGAGTACAACTCATGTTTCTCATGAGAAATCGCTCGATGACTTGTCTTCAGTGAAAGATACTGTTTCTGTTGAAGTTCATAAGACTATTTCTAATTCAAGTGCATTTCCAGAAGATAGTAGTTATAGAAGTAGAAAAGACTCGATGTGTTTAACAGATGAGGGATCGGGTGATATTTTGCGTGATGATTCTACAGATCTCATGAGTTTTTCAATGGAAGCTACGATATCGGATTCTGTGAATCTTTCTCAGTTGCTTTCTTATGATTCCAGAGATGGGGACCGCATTTTATCGGAAAATAAAGAAAGGCATTCTGAATATGGTGCTTATCCTCTAGATAGTTCTTTGACCACACCAGAATCTCCTACAGGAGAAAATGTCAGCGAGCTTCTAAGTAGTGGAGATTCAGAAGTAAGTGGGAGCATTAGTGATTTAAATAAACAAATGGTAATTAGTGATTCTTTCATAATGGAAGTTCAAAAGAAACATTTTGGAAATAGGTCTAGCTTAGAAAAAGATTCCTATTGCTCAAATGAAGCAGGTCTACTGACGAATGGCGCCGTACCTTTAAAAGTTCAAAATACAGAGGTTGGTAATGCATTAACTTCTGAACAAGAGCAGCCTCAAACGACAGCAAAAGAAAATGTAGATGATAAGATGTCTCTTTTATCGCCTCCTACTTGCAGCGATACTGAGGCAGTAGATCATCATAGTTTTGAAGAAAATATAATTTTATCTCCTCCTGCTAATTTCGTCGATCATCGTGTGAGCCCCACAGCAACAGTTCAGAAACAAGATGACAGTAAAGCAAACAAAATTAGGTCAGAAATCAAGACTTCAGCCAAGTCTCCTGCTGCAAAATCTATTGAAAGGAGTATGACTGAAATTCATGAAATATGTCCCAAATTTGTTTCTGGTATTGCTGTCTCGGGGAGTTTTGGTCATGAACTTTGCCATGCAAATAACGATTTTCTTGAATCTTTTCATAAGAAACGAAGTTGCAGCGATAAAGTGTCACCAATATCTCCCATTGAAGAGTCTCGGAGAAGATTTGAGTCTGAAATAGGTCGTTTAATAGTGCGTGATAGACAAATGAAACTAGAAATGGAACAGATAAAAGCTGAAAGGCAAAAATTTAAACAAGAAAAAAGTAGCAGCACTCCTAGTGCAGATAAATCAAAAGTAAGAGGCGAGAAAAAATTCGCTGATGTGTTAGATTTCCGCAAATCTCCAATCAAAGCCCAGGAATCTGACAAAAAACGGTTAGATACTGATGAATTGCTCAAAAATTTTAAAGAAAGCATGGAAGAAAAGAAGTTGCCAGAACCTGTATCTTCTCATGCATATTCTTGTTACTTACGTTTGGAAAGTAAACCATCTGTGAAAGAACTCTTATCTAAGTTTGAAGGGCATAAAAAAGAGGAAGATGGCTCAGAAAGTCCTTCTAAATGCAGTATTGAAAATACTGGCTCTTCACCTAAACACACCTCAAGTGTCTTCTCTAATGTTCAGGTGATAAATCACAATTTCCCACAGACTCCTTCAAAAACTTTAAATTCTTCAGATGTAAATCAAAGTCCCAAAGACAATCAAAGTTCTCATGTCAGGGAGCATATTTTTCAAACTGAATGTGTTGTTCGATTTCCTCATCCTAAATCAAGTTCTTTCTTACGACAAAATTGTACAGACTCCTACAAAAACGGATCTCTGAGTGATTACTCGTTTTCTGACTCTGGTAGTAATAGTTGGACGAGTGGACAATCAGATCATCATACAAAAGTCAGTAGCTCTAAAACTGCATTTTTTTCATCTGATAATCTTGCGAATTCTTCAGGACAAGATTTCTCTACGAGCTTTCCCCATTCAAGAAAATCGCCCTATAAGTCTTCTGTTCAAGTTGAACAGACTCAATTATCTAAATCTCAACAGTCTACCTGGGACTCGGATAATGCACAGAACAGTAGTGACGTTCAGAATTCCACAACACAATCAGAATGTCCAGGAAGGCCTTTCACTGGGTTTAAAGATACTTTCGATAGGGCAAAAAAATCGACCTATCAAATGAAAACTGAATTTTTTCAAAGGGGCCTTTCTCAAGATAAACTTCAATATGATACTTCTCCGGGGGCGGTTGCTAATTCTACTTTCTGTGACGAAAACCACTCATCTAGGTCTGTGACAGAAAATAGAAAACGACATGCCCCAGCAAGGCAGAGACCAAAATCTGTTCCCCCTCCAATTAGTAGGCTGTCGTATGTCCCAGAAAATCAAACTTACACTGACAAAACTTCATTCCTTCGATCTCACGTTCGAACCATTCCAAAAGAAAATATAGCATCTCAAAATGTGCCAAAGACGTGCAGCGTTAACTTAAACGGTAAAGAGTCATCTAATACTAGTCAAAACCATGAGCCACCCCCGTGTATAAAAGACAGAGCAGCCATTTTTGAACGATCACTTAGTTTCAGTGGATCTGTGGACAAAAAAACATTTTCCTCATCAAGTCAGTCACAAAAAGCTCAATCTGATTCATCAGACAGATGAATATTTTGTCAAAGCCAAAGTATTGCTACTTAATGTAACTAAAAACTATTTTCTTTTCGTATTTAAAAAAAAATGAATATTCCTTTGAATATGACTGTTATTATATAAAATTGTAATATATTAGATTTATTTCAAAATGTTACTTTTTCTGACATGATTGAGTGTAGAATCTAGAAACTTCTCTGAGGCTAAAATGCTCATACAGTAACTTCTTTAAGTGTATTATCTTGAATAGTTAAAAGTATTGTAGCTCATGATATTCTATGTATATATTATAGTATTTCAGAGTTATATAGATGTTACGAGTTTGTAATTCTACTCTTAACCCATTTTAGAACCTAATCCAGTACTTTCTCCAATATTTCGAAAATGTTCATTGACTTATCCTCCAGACAAATATTTTGAATAATGCATTCAAAACATTGTACAATGATCAATCACAAACTAACCCGTTTTGTGAATGTGTTGCAGTATTTTAATCAGATTTGTTTTCTATCTCAATTTCATAATTCTCATTGTCTGATTTAAAAAATTAATCCATTGTGAAATTAATTTTGCATAAAACAAAAATAGAAAATAGATTCAGATTTCAACGCTAAAAAGTTTTTTCTTTTACATATTCCATGTACTGTAATTCATTACGACTCCCAAAGTATTGATTGTGTATATCGCTTGTGATGTCTTTGTAGGTCGAAATATCACTGGTCAGTATTTCAAAAATAATTGGGTTATTCTCTCCAAATAGGCCAAAATAATAGTCATGAGGGAGTGACTGTGAAGAACTGATGAATTTTAACAAAATGCCCATTTACTTTTTAACCATTATCTGAATTGCGATTAGACTTAGTGGGATTTAACTCTACCTAAATACTTATAATTCAGTAATAATTTAAAATTCTTAATATTTACCTATATTCAGTAGAGGCTTATCAGGGAGTGATGGGGAAGGTTTAGGACCTCATCACTCTCTCAACAGACTCTACTTAATACAAGTAAATATTAGAAAAATATCAATTATTACTATTTAGAAGTATTTAGAGTTAAAACCCACCAAGGCTAATTTCAATTCAGATAATGGTAAAAAAGTAAATGGGCATTTTGTTAAAATCCATCACTTCCTCATGACTATTATTTTGGTCTATTTGGAGAGAATCGTCCAATTATTCATTCTATTTATTACAAAAATGTAAGAAACGCAATATTTTACAATTTTAAAGCAAGTAATATCTACAAATAACATGAAAAGTGTGGTGTTGTATTAAACTTTCCACAAATAGCGACTTGAGGCTAAAATTAAGAATTTTTACCTCGGATGTAGCTTCTTTAATTGCTAAAAGTATCATAAATCGCATTGACATTTTTTTTTATAATACATTCATTATAAATTTATTTTTACATGTGTTTTATTTTGTGGTTATTCCAACTTCCACACTAAGTATTATTTATTATTGTTCGATATGTATGTTTTGTATGAAAATGCAATTTTTTAATCGAGGAAATTATACAAAAAGCTCATCATACATCCATATATTAAATAGGCCGCAAACAATTTTCAAGCTTTAAAACGATACGTATAACAATAAAGTTTAAGTACCACTCTTCTAATTTATTCGTTCTTTCATAGATCAAAGACATAACCAAGCAGAATATTTTCAATAGTCAATCAAACACCTTAAATATCAGTTTACATTTTTTGCGTAAGAATAAGAATTTTAATTCGTGTCCGAAGTTCCTTATTTGTGAAAATTTGTCTAGAGGGACTGAGCACTTTCAAACTTTTTTATTAGTTATTGACTAATAAATTTAGTTTCAGTTTTTATTAAATTAATCGGCACACAGATCGGAATCAAAAAATGATTCGTTTAAAGAAGAAACTTTTTGAACTAATTTTATAAAAGAATCTAAAAAAAAAAATTTTTTTTTCAATTTTGTTTTAATTTATATGAAATGTACCACTTATTCATGGCAACTGCAAATTTGGTCGCAAATAAAAACAAAATACTATAAAGCACTGAATGTTATGTCAGAGTAATTTAAAGATAAGAACACATTAGTAACTTTCTCAAATAATATATATATCTATACTATTTAGACTATTTTTTAAACAAACTATATTTTTGATAGTGATAGTTTGTGATTCTTGAAAAGAGTAAATATTTTATTGGTAAGAATCTCAATACAAAAGTAAGAAAAATACAAATATATTGAATAATTTATAAAATTGTAAAATCTAGTTTCAAGTAGAATGTATTTCATAATAGTGTAATAAGTCATTAAATGAAAGTTTTTGTACAGCTGTAAGCTAAATTTATGAATCTGCTAAAACCTAACTAATGTGCCGTTAATAATAAATATTTTATACGTATCTATAATTCTTTTCGGTTGATGAAGCGTGCAGATAAGTATTTAGAAACGATAACATGTAAACACAAAAGCATATTTTAAGAAAACTATTTGCAACAGATTATTACATTAGATATCATATAAAAAGTTAAATTTAAATGCAAAAATTATAATATGCAACAGTATGTAATAACTACTATTATAATAAATACAAAGTTGCATTGTAGGACACAGATTAATTGCTACATTGTACTAGCAATATCAGTGCCAGTTTTTACTCTTTTAAATTTTAAATAAGTACTCACCTGAAAGGTAGAATTTAGTTGCTTTTAAAATACGAAATTGATGAGAACGCAATGTCATCAGTTATTAAAATCTAGGGATATTTTGACCACGATAAAGTGGTTTATGACCCTGTAGAGCCTGCTGTCTGCTATACATACAACTGAAATTTTCCAAATGAGAAAAATAAATTCATGTCATGAGTTTAACCAAGAAATTATGGCATTAATTGCCAAATTTTGATTACCTTTGGCCAATTTCTAAATTTAAATTACCTATAACTTAAATTGCTTAATATTGGCAATTCAATTCAGAACTTCCGGGTTCAACTACTTGTTTTTTTTTTTTTTTTTCAGTTGGAACTTTTCAATTCATATTGCTATTTTACTAATCAGTTTGATTGAATTAAAATTATAAAATAGGTTCCATTAGTTTCTACAAAATAAAGAAATAGTTGTCCAGACCCAGGCTTTTACCTGAATCTATCTGATAGATAATAAATGCAGAGTGTTCCATGTAACAATCTTTCTTATTTCCACGTAATTAATGAATAATGAAAATAGCAGTAATACCTTTGTTAGTTTAATGACAAAAAGTGAAAATGAAAATTAACCAGAAAGATTACTAATTAAAAAGAAAAAAAAAAAGTTCTTCAGAAAGAAGAATCGTGTGTTGTGTTTTGATTAAATTACATTTTACTATACCAATTGAATATAAATTTCCAACGATAAAGTTTTATGTGTGTTCAAGAAGAATATTTTTGTAATATTATTAAAATATTTATTTGCATAATGAAGAGAAAATAGCATTTAAATAATTGTTTAACCATCGGATAGAATGTAGTACCTTGCCAGTTATTAAAGAAAATCTTGACTTTTATTTATATAATTCATTCTCTTGAATTCAATATTATTTACTTAACTGTTTTAGCTTTTATGTTATAAATTTTATGGAGAAACAAATCTAGTTAAAAAACTGCAACAATTAATTCTTTTATTTGGTTTATCTTTCCCAATTTACCGTTTTCCTTTAATTAAAGGGCTTCCAGAATACTGTTAAGCATATTGCTGTTTGCAATAGTCCGTTGTTTATGTAATGCAAAACTTAGAAACTATATTACTCACTTTAGGATATGCTATACAATATTGGTTGTGAAAAGAATTATGTGTGTTGTTTGCTGTTCATAATTTAATTTCTATATTACAATATTTCCATATTTTCTTCTGTGCTTTTATTTTAAATGAATTTTTAAATTGAAATATTTGGAATTTTAAATATTTAAATGAAGTTATTAAACTTTTATTCAAAATGAATTGATTTCAATGAAAAGGGGTTAAACAGAAAGAAAATCTAAACGTTAAACAAACGAAATATTGGAAATAAATATAAAGTTAATCGCAAAAAAATATTGCCTATACATATGTACATATACAGGATGTCTGAAAAAGAACATCCAAACTTTAAAATTCAATACTTCATTAATTATAATGAAGATGAAATAAGTAACAAGTGAGTTATAGAGTAGCCATGCATTTTTGTCTAGAACTTTAAAAAGAAATTAAAATTTTAGTCAATAGATGACATTGCACTGCACAATCTTAAAGAAAGCTTAAATTTACATCAAATTATGTTTTTTTCTCTGAACATCTTGAGGGGCTATGGGATATATTATATCTTTTAAATTATAAATAAATTAAGTAGGCTATATCAGTAAAAATAAATTAATTAATAAAATCAGTAAAATTAAATAAATAAATTAAGTAGGCTATTAGTAGGCCCCACTTAACTTTAATCAAGATTTACACCAGAAACTTTTAATTAAATTTTATTTTTATAATTTTGATAAAATAGAATTGTAAAATTGCTCTTCCTTATTTAAAAACTTTTTTTTTTTTTAAATTTTGGTTGAGTTTAATATTGAAGAAACACAATTACTTGCTCCCGAAAGGGTTAATAAATTGAAAACTAATAAATCTAAGAATAAAAATAGTTTTAAGAAACAACCACTCTTTTAGAAACATTCAATGTTTATCTTAAAATTAATGGTAAATTTCATGATTGCAATCCAAGTCGTTCCAAAAAATTTCACTGTACGTAATAGGCAAACTTGGCAAGAGCCTCGATTATGGAATATTCACTCCATTACGATAGGTAGAAAGTGCGCAAAACTGAATTTAAAACAAAAATTATAATTTTTATTTTGTTTCATTTTTTATGACATTGCAACAGAAAAAAAGTAATATTATTTAAATAATCTACTGAAAGTTTCTTAATTGTTTCTCAACATACACTCATAATTTATTTAATGATAAACTATTAATTAATTAAATAATATTTTTTTAAATAAATTAAAAATTTTATTTAATTTTCCGACTTTTTGATGTTTAAAACATTTCGTTGTTGCAGATTAATAACCACATGATCTATTTTAACAAACGTGGTTTGACACATAATAAACTCCATTATCCTTGTAACTCGTATATAACTATAATCATATTTGGTGACTTATATTCTCCATTCGGCTGGTGGTAAAACGCCTTAAAATTTATTTACAAATTTATAATTAAGTTCTGAACGCATTAAAATGTTGTGCTGTCATTGGAAACACACCTATGTATATAAATTTTATGTTTCTTGCATATCAGGAAGTGAGCAAAAAATCGATTTTAAAATTCCATTTTGTAATACAAAAATCAAAGTAAATTGAATAAAAGAGTGTCTAAAACCAAGATAACTTTGATCCAGTTTCACACGTTGAATATAGAGTATTCTTGCAGGTAAGCATTTGTGCCATCTATTGACTAAAATGTCAATTAACTTTTTAATTGCAATATACAAAATTTATTAATCGAATCCTGTCTCCAGGACTGCTAAGATTATACCCAAAATTTCAGGAAAGTAAAATGCCCTTTCCTGTTATTTATATGTTTAGATATACTGGCAATAATATGTTGGGGTTCAAAAATGCAATTTTTCCGCGGGCCCTAACGGAAGTTTTTCGACAATAAGCATAATTCTTTTATTTATGCAAAAGATATAATCTACTGGGTTATATAATCTTGAAAACTGTTTATTATTAACAATTAAATGTACATCAATCTGTATATCTAAAATAATTACCACTTCTCAAAGAGGAATTGATTTTCTTAATGCTGGGAAGGGATTTTACATTTTTCCAATTTCATGTTGCATAATCCTTTTCCTTGCAATTTTGTTTTCGAACCTGCCAGATAGAAATAAATATTTATTATATCATTCCAATTTTAGATATAATCCAAAATATTGTCTTATCCCTTCTTTCGCAATATTTTGAAGCTGGTAGATGCACGATAATCCCTATATATATCCATTAAGCTTGGTGTCTTTAAGAAACTTTTGCACCTGCAAGTCCTTTATTATTCTATCAATAAGTTCTTATCTAATCACATACATAAATTGTAATTAATCATATTTTTCTTTCAAAGTTTAAAGCTATAAATTATCAATAAAGAAAGTTAGAAAAAATCGGATTAAATGGACCTTATGCACATGACCTCAGATGTCAGAGCTGGTGGTATGTTGATCTGTTGTTTTAGCCACCGTACGCGCTCGTGCAAACACCGCCAACAGACGACCTTTAGCCTTGATCCAGGTTGAGTGATAAATTTTAACAGAAATTTTGCTAATTTAGCGACTGTTCTCGTATAAAGAACAACATTTTGAATTAGTATTGCAAAATATTAAGTATCTACTGCTGCAACGAAGTTTTTTTTCTGCGGTATTTTTAACAATAAGTATTAATAACAATAACTTACTCTTCACAGACTGCTATGTTAGCGTATAAAAGTAAATATTACCAGAAGACGAATTTTAGGCTCGATCTCAGTTCACGCGCATAAGGTCAATTAAATTAAACTGTATAATAAAGAGACAGAGTTTATTTTAATCCAGAATGGTATAAAAAAAATAGAACTATGTCCAAGTAGCACAAAGTGGATAGACCAGTGGATAGTGGATTGACAAAGTGGATAGACTAATTGTTGTCTTACGTTGCCCCACAATTACAAATGTTTGCTTGCCGAACCATTCGACAACAGAGGCTTAATAGTGGTCCAACCGTTAGCAGCTAAGAAAAGCTCCAAATTAGGGAGATTTCTGTCCCCCCACCATTTCTCAACCCTGTTATTCCCAACCCTAACTTTTCCCAACAATTTCCACAAACTGGGCCAACAGTCAGTGCTACTTGAGGGGTTTCAAAGCAATTATTCTTCTTTTAAATTTATCATTTAAATAGACTACATTTTAAGAAAAGAAACAAAATTAATTCTACCTTAAAAGTACTTTTTTTTTACTCGACTTAATTAGAGGAAATATAAAAACAACATTTATCAATAACTTACTTTTTTTGTTATTGTTGTTTTAGTTAAAATATATTTATGCATGTAGCAAAGGAAATATTTCAGTACAAATTTTTATTTTATTTCCAAAATATGGGCTGATTTGAAAAATGATATTTATAAAACTTGTAATAGTAAAAAATGTAACGAAAAATATGATTACATAATTTGAATGCACTGTATATTTGTTTGTTTTTAATCACCTATCCGCATTATACTTAATCGTAAGTTCTGTTGTGTACAAAAGATTTTTATCAGATGTTACTGTTTGTGACTATTTTTACCATTTCAATACAAATTGGAAAAAACGAAAGGAAATTATTTACTTCAGCGTGACTGTAGTGTTTTAATTGCATTCTTGCACTTAGTGTGAAAGCTTTTTGAAAGCTTCGAAAACCTTGTAAAGCTAGACTTACAAGTACATTCTGTGATATTTGTTTGTAAATTTAGAATGTCTGCATTCATATTATTTCTGAAATATGTCTTACAGAAGATTAGAATAAAATGCTTGTATTTTCATGTTTTAAATATGATTTTCTTGTATGTTTCATTCATTTAAAAATATTAACATATTGTATGAAAAGCAACAAATTGCTTTAAAAAAACAAGTAAGAAAAACCATGCCTTAACATAGATTAAGAAGCACTTTCCAACACTTCCTGAAATCATTAACAAAACTTCATTATCTAGAGAAAAAAGGTATTACTGTCAGCCAAATATGCATTCCAATACTTTTGAACAGCCATGTATTTAATATGCCGGTTGATATAATGCGTCTTGCAAGAAAACGCCTATCTGGTTGAAAATTTTCTTTCAGCAATTTATACTAATAGATGGAAACATACTTGAAAACTTTTGTTCAGCCCTGTAGTTTATCTAGTATTTTTACTATATGAAAATATTTTTTTTAATTTACTTCATATAAAAATACTCTTTAAACTACTTAAATCATACCATATCATTTCCAGAAATTACCATCCACTGGCGACTCTGTATCCAGTTCTTTGCGTGATCCTGTATATCATTTTACCTACATTCTACAAACATTTCTTAGTAAACTGTATGCATTTTAACATAAAAATGCATCACTTATTAAAAAAACACATTTAAATAAATTACGCTTATATTCAGTAACCTTTCCGAGCTCTTTTGTGTTACCTTGTATATCTAAATTGTGTAACTATTAGCATTTATACACACCATATAATACGAAATACACATACTTAGTGAACATATACTTAGTAACGCATATATAATACGAAGAAAACATACTTAGTGAAACTTAAAAACGCATATCATAATTGAAAATGCATTTCATCCATCCAACAGCCAACATCTATAATATACAGTATTTCGAATACAATACACTGATTGAAATATTTTGTGTGTCCCTATAAATATTATGAATTTCGTATTATGAATAAAATAACTCATATTAAGCTCCAGTGACGTATATCAATTTGATTGCACAAAAATCGTTTATCATAATTAAAATATTTCGCAAACTATTTCTCCCTTAATTATTATGCAATGGAAATCTTTTGTGTGGTCCTGTAACTATTTTTTGTACTGCTTATTTTAGAATACATATTTTAGTGCAATTTGTTGATGCATATAAATTTCAATATGTTTGATCGGGTGTAACACCTTTAAAATTCCTTTGAAACAATTTTTCCCCATAGGCCGTAATGTAACGGAAAAAATTTAACTGACCCTGTAAATAAACTAATCATGGTAGAAACTTCATTTTCAATAAAGTTCGTGCTAGGTCAAACGCCAATAACGTCCAAAAATGTCACGGCAATCCGAGCATCTTTACGAGAGTTAGAGCGCGGCCAGACGGACAGACAAACCGAAAGCATAAACACTTTTCAACTTTGTTGGACCGTGTTAACCCTTTCCGGCACACTGTGCCCGGTCTGGGATACCGAATTTTTATTCGAAACTTGCAAACGGCACCAGTAATATTTTAGTAAAATTTTGTCTTTAGAATAAAAGCTTAAATTAAGGATTTCAAAATATCTCAGAAATTCGTTTGCGAATTCCGGTGTCAGCCGATAATTTCTCATTCTACTAACAGATTTTGCCCGTGCCGGAAAGGGTTAAAAAAGAAAAAAAAAGAGTGGGGGGAAAAGGGAAAAACAAAAGCACCAGCTTCTCAAAACTTTAAACTGCCACAAATAGTTCGAAAACAAAAACTATTCAATGTAAATTTTATTTTAAAAACGGCTCGAACGATTTTGACAAAATTTTGTATTTTACCATTTTAAGGCACGAGAAGACCATTAAGATAGGTCACATGTTCGAGAAAATTCGATTAGTGGGTCATTTTGGGTCATGATGGGTTAAGGACAAGCTATTTATATCAAAAGAACGACTGGATCGATTTTAACGAAATTTTGTATTCAACCGTTTTTTGGCACGAGAAAATTATTGGGTTGGGTCACATGTTCGAGAAATTTCGATTAGTAGGTCACTTTTGGGTCATTATAGATCAAACCAATTTTATCTAAAAAATGACTCTAACGATTTTGATCAAGTTTTGTATGCTACCGTTTTGGATTACGAGAAGACCATTGAGTTAAGTCACATGTTAGAGAAAATTCGATTAGTGGATCATTTTTGGATCATCGTGGGTCACACTAACTTTGTCTAGAGAAACTCTCTCGCACAATTTTGACTAAATATTTCATTCTGTCGTTTTCGGGCACGAGAAAATCATTGGGCTAGGTCACATGTTCCAGAAAATTCGATTAATGGGTCATAAATTGTCTGTGTCAAGCTATTTGTATTTAAAGTACGGCAGGATCAATTTTAACGAAATTTTATATAGATAAGTTTTTTGACACGGGAAAGCTAATGAGCTAAGTCACGTGTTCGAGAGATTTCGATTATAAGGATCACTTGTGGGTCATAATATGTCATGGCCAAGCTATAGCTAAAGAACGGGTGGATCGATTTTGACGCAATTTTGTATGCAAAATTTTTTTGGCACGAGAAAAATATTGAGCTATGTTACATGTTCGAGAAATTTCGATTAGTGGGTCATAAAGGGTCTGGGTCAAGCTATTTATATTTAAAGAGCGGCAGGATCGATTTTAATAAAATTTTGTATGTAACAGTTTTTAGACATGAGAAAACTAATGGGCTAAGTCTAATGCTCAAGAGATTTTTATTATAAGGGTCATTTGTGGGTCATGATGGGTAATAATGGGGCATGGTCAAGCTATAGCTAAAGAAAGTGTGGATCGATTGTAAAGAAATTTTGTATACAAAAATGTTTTGGCACGAGAAAGCTATTGAGCTAGGTCACATGGTCGAGAAATTTCGATTAGTTGGTCACTTTGGGTAATTTGGGGTTAAACCAATTTTATCTAAACATTGGTCTTGATGTCTTTGACCAAGTTTTTTATGCTACCGTTTTGGATTACAAGAAGACCATTAAGTTAAGTCACATGTTAGAGAAAATTCGATTAGTGGGCCATTTTTAGGTCATCGTGGGTCACGCTAATTTTGTCTAGAGAATGTCTCGCGCAATTTTGACTAAATTCTGCATTCTGTTGTTTTCGGGCACGAGAAAAGCATTTGGCTAGGTCAAATGATCGAGAAAGTTCGACTAATGGGTCATAATGGGTCAGGAACAAACTAATTATATCTAAAAAATGGCTCAATT
Organism: Maratus speculifer; assembly: GCA_964019185.1. Classification (NCBI taxonomy): domain Eukaryota; kingdom Metazoa; phylum Arthropoda; class Arachnida; order Araneae; family Salticidae; genus Maratus; species Maratus speculifer. The sequence continues at coordinate 157,338,693 of OZ025294.1, read as the reverse complement.
GATTTTATTTAAATTGTGCTAAAAACGTTTTTCGGCACGCAAAATCTAATGGGCTAGACTAGACCATATGTTCGAGAGATTTCGATTATAAGGGTGATTTGTGGGACATGCTAATTTTATGTAGTAAATAGCTCTTACCATTCTGACTATACTTTGTATTATATCGTTTTGGATCAAGAGAAAACCAATGGGCTAGGACATATACTCGCGAAAATTCGATTAATGGGTCATTTTAGGTCATAATGAATCAGGGTCATTCTAATTATATGTAACAACAACTAAATCAATTTTACCTAAATTTTGCAAAGAAACGTTTTTTGTCTCGAAAAGACTATTGGGCTGAGTCGCATGTTAAAAAAAATTATATTAGTGGGTCATTTCGGCTTCATTGCTGAATGCTATCAAGATAATTTTTCCTAAGAAATAGCTTAAATGCTTTTGATTCAATTTTATATTCTACTGTTTTTGATTACATGAACTGAAGACCATCTAGCTAAGTATGTGTTTGATCAAAATTCATTAATGGGTCATTTTGCGTAATACGTGTCACCAAGGGCGGATCTGGAGAGTCCTCAAGGGGGGGGCGATTTTAGAAATTTGGAGATTCGACTTTAATGCGTGGGTCGGGGCTAATTTTTTCACTGCGGGTCATGTTGCTTTTTTTTTTTTGCTGTGGGTCGGGTCTGGGTCCGGTTGACTTCTAGTTTTTGCTGTGGGTCGGGTCTGGGTCCGGTTGACTTCTAGTTTTTGCCGTGGGTCGGGTTTGGGTCCGGTTGACATTTTTTTCTTTTGTTGCTGGTCGGGTTAACTAATGTTTATGTTGTGGATCACATTAGCAGGATTAGCAGGTATTTTTATTCAAAAACTATGGCGTAATCCATTTTTTGATAAGCAGTTTAAGAAAATAGTGTGAAAATTGTCGTTTTGAATAGAATTTCTGGAAGCGACAGCATGAGAAAGTAGAAAAATCCGCAATCATTTGACGTGCGAAGAGAAAACTGCGCTCGGGTCAAAGCAAAATGTGGCGCCCCCCCCCCCCCTCCGAACCAACTTTTTCTTGTAACAGGCCAAAAATTACGCTGGTAGTATAAATTTGGCGCCCCCTAAATTTCCGCGCCCGGGCCGACCGCATCCTTCGCCCCCCCCCCTTTCGCACGGCACTGTATATTGTCTGACCTACACATCTTGAGAACAATTAAGTTTAGTTCCAGCCCGGCTCGTCTATATATAGAAAAACAATGCAAGCCTGATCTCGGGCCGGTACGAGCCTGCTAAAAAAAAAAAAAAAAATTAAACCCGGGTTACACACAATATAATTCTCCGATGCTGATCTCTACACTGTAAAAGTTAGATTTCTGTATTGATGTTGCCAAACTAGTTTCGACTGATGACGCACATTTATACTTATTCTCATTTAACCCATATAATTGAAAATAACTCATATTTTAACGTTCCTGCTTAAATCTTTACAAAGGGCCAATAAGCCCGCTTTTTTTTTTTTTTTTTTTTTTTTTTTATATATATATATATGCTCAGCCCATATGGTCCTTCAATTTTTTTGCCGGCTCGTCCCATTTATTTTGTTTATTGGCCCGGCCTGTTGGAAAAATTATTCTAATTTTGCTAGCACGTTAGAAAATTCGAAACCATTTCGCCGACTCGGACAGGCCCGGGCACATGCATAAGTCTAGGCGGACACGGACCGAAATTTAACTGTCATTCCGAGCCGAACCCCGACCAGGGAAATTTTGGTCAGTGCGGACTAGCGATAAATTTGTGCTATTATTCAACAGCCCGGTCCCGCCTAAGGCAGAAACATTTTGCTGCATCAAGAGCAAAACCCGATAATGAAATTATACAGTAGAAAAAATTGCATAATACTTATAAAAAATATTCTAAAAGTAATTATAATTTTAAAGCAATTTTTTATATTAAAAAAAGGCTGTTAAACGAAAAATTAAATTTAATATTATCAAAAGAACAGTTTGATGTAAAATAAAAATATACTTTACGCATAAAAAGATGATTCTCATATGTTGTCTCTGTTTTAGTAAAAAAATATTATGGACAATGGACATGTTAATGAAGTGTGTTTCACGAATAAATGCATGGAACCTGCAGAAAATACTGTCTATTATCTGTCAAATCGAACAACATTTTTAAATTTTCTGTAAAAAATGCACATTTTTAACTATAACCATTTCATTCTTCATAACAAGTCTTCGTTATAGCATGACCCAAAAAATAACCTCAAATTAAAAATTTTAAAGTTCAACACTTTTTTAGGAACAGAGGAAACACTACTCGATCGCAAGAATATGGTAAATACATTTACTTACCGCTACGGCATCAGCAGAGATCCCAAAAGAGATGATAATTACTACAGTTATTTCCATATGAAAAGCGATTACGACTTGTATACGTTGCATACACTAGAAATTTAAATTATTCGGTAACCGCAAAAGAAAATCAAAAGAAAATATTATTTTCGTGTTACATGTCTAAATAATAATAATAATAAAAGATCCAATTGCAAAATAATCTCTGCCACAAACAAAAATCGAACTAAACACAAATTCATTATTCCCGCCTTTTTTCGTAGGCGCCAGATCGTCGGTCGTCGGCAATGCTTGAACATAAATCTACAGATGTAGATATGACTAATTGTTTTTTTTGTTGTTGTTGTTGTTGTTTTTTTAATAGCGTTCAAATACTAAAATAAAAAAAAATTGTGCCTTTTTTCATTTTTATCAGAATAGCAAGACACTGATTTGAAAAAGAATAAGTACTAATTTTTAAGAGGAAAAAAAGTTTTTTACATTTTTCTATTCATCGATAAATAAAATTTTCAGATTTCAGAAAAAATGAGTCCGAATCAGTAGACCAGCATAAAAATAGAGCATGATTTCGTATGGGACACGGGCTAACTCTGAACCTTAGTCATCTCTAATGCAGACATCTAAGAAGAATGACTCCAGGCCAGACTCGATCTGGAAGAAAAATAAGTCAGACCTAATCCAAATCAGCAGAAAAATAATGATCATGATAGTATCAAATAAATGACGGCCGAGTTCTGAATGAGATAAGACCAGACACAGTCCGAGCCTCGCGAACTTAAAAAGGCGCGGCCCCGGGGGAGGGGGGGGGGCGCTGAATTCTAGTTAGGAAACTCATTTCTTGCAAGGATGCATGTATTTTTGGGAAACGTTTATTGCCCAAGAAGTGAAGACGATCGCCCCCTCAGACCCGCCATTGGGCCCGACCCAAATCTGCAGAAAAATAATGATCACGATACTGCCCGGTTCTGAAAACGAGAAGACCTGACGCAGCCCGAGCCTCGCGAAATTAAAAAGGCGCGGCCCGCCCCGGACTCGAGTTAGGCTTCAATTCATTTCCTGCGAGGATGCATGTCTTTTTAGGAAACTTTTATTAGCCCAAGGGGGGGGGGGGGAGGATCTCCCTTTCGCCTTGAAAAATGCCAAGGCGCATTTTTCTTGAATCTGCCAATGGCGGATCTAAGGGGGGCGATCGCCTTTTCGCCCCCCCCCCCCTTAGATCCGCCATTGCTTCTCCTCCCTTATGGTCTGGTTCGATCTTAGACCGTGCGTTTACCTCAAGGAAGAACGAAATCTACGCCAGGCCCGCTCTGAAAAGAAAAGTGTGGCTCGATCTCGCTCTACAGGAAAAAGTAAGACTCGATCCGCCCCGGTTCTGAAAGTGTACAGACCTGACCCAGCTTCGTGACTTAAAAATGGCGCGGCCCGGGCCGGGCCGCGCCGGTCTCGAGTTTAAGTCCAATTTTTTTTTCCGTGCGGGCATTTTTTTCAGACCCTTTACTGGGCTCAAGGGGGGGGCGATCGCCCCATCGCCCCCCCCCTTAGATCCGCCATTGCGTGTCACGATCATGAGAAAATGGCAATAGTTAAAAAGTTGGCGATATTTGTCAAAATATTAGCAACATTTAGCCGAAAAATTGACTAGTAAAATCACGAAACCAAAATACGTATTTGACGCGAAATGAAAGTCTGTCACCAAATTTGGCTATATCTGGCAGAAAATATTGTCTTTCAGAATGTGAAGAAATTTTTTATACATTCTTAATAAAAAAATTCGAGGATTCGAGATACATGGTTAAGCCAATCAGAATCGAACTAAAAAAGTGATTTGGATCGATGTCCTTTCGTTGTAAATTTCAAAATAATATAAAATTTTTGAACATGTGCATACATACATAGTTTTCTTATTTATTATTTTTCTAAGTAATAATATTATAATATTTTATAGTAATAATACAAAGAGTCTGATAAAGTGAAAATACTATTGAGTTGAACACAAAATTAATTTTGACCGAACTATAGGCTCTTTTACTCCTGCTAGTATATTTTAACAGTAGATGTTACTGTTAAATGTTACTATTATGTTCGTAAAATAAGTAAATTTTCATATGAAGCTTTTTTCTCGAAGTTTGACAAAAGGATGTAGTTGTTTTTTTTCATCCGAGAATCGTGAGGATTATGTAATGTATGTATGACGAGCTATTTAATCTTACAATTTTCGATTTTCTTTTTTATAATTTTAATTTAACCTAGATCGTATCTGTATACCATATAGCACAATAGTGCTGTATAGTAGAGCACAACCGCATCTCTAATATTAAAGTCCAAAGTTTGCCTCTTAATAACTGTGGACCCAATCATCGTATCACGACGAAATTGAAAAGGCGAAGTGTCCTACTCTAGACTTCAAAGTTTACAAAAAATCATCCAAATCCACCGATTAGTTACGGAGATCCAGAATCCCTGTTTTGTCATTTTTTCTCGTGAAACAAGGAAAAAGACAACTCAATTATAATCCGAACCAGGACACATTCAGCGACGTGTAATAGCTTGTTCGAAAGCTTTTAATTTAGGTATGTGCCTTTCGAAAGTCCTGTCAAAAAATATCCAATATTAAGGAAATAGCACCCATTTAAAATTTATATAACGCTATACCTTCCATAATTTAACATTATAGAAATCTCTCGCTTTTAATTGCAAATTCAATTATTTCTTTCGAGTTGTCACCAACTAAAAAACAGTTCAATAATTTAAAAACGAAATGATAACACGTCTTTTTTTTATAAATCAATAAAAATTCTGATTCTCCTGATTGATTTTTAAATTTCGGAAATTGACATCATTCGAAACAGAAAATATATATTTTTCATAAGCATATATATAAACTGTAACTAAATATGTGTTAAAACAACATCGCTCCTTTATTTGAGTGTTTTCGACATCAAAACAGCTACTACAATGCAGATATTTCAATTAAAAAGGGGTAATTTAGAAAAAAAATTCTTCTATATTTATAAAAAATAACGATTTGAAAATGAAGCTATGAAAATCTGTATAGATACCTATGATCATAAGAAAATCTGCGTAGATACCGAGAAACTGCAGTGGGGCTACCATCTGGGAAGGGGCGGTTCTGTCGACAAATATCGACAATTTATCGCCAACTTGGCGATATATCGACAAATCTGGTGCTCAAAATTAATCGCCAAAATTGAAGCCAACTTCGCGTTATTTCCGGTATTTCGTCAAACTAATATGCCTACTAAAAATTTTAAACTAATACTAATAATAGTTAAGATTTGTTAGTTGAAGTTAGAAAAGTAGAACTCGATCTAAAAAACTACAGTAAAAATTGGGAAATATTTTCAGTCTAAAAATGTGCGTAGAAAAGAAATGGAATCAGATAATCTATAAAGCTCATGAAATAACCCAAACTTTGGTTAGCTGAAAATGTGGACTGAGCTTTACTGGTGCCTTATATTCAGAATTATAATATTACCCACTCAAAATTGTTACTGAGGAAAGTAGCAATACATTGTATTATTATGTTGTCTCAAATCAGTTAAGCTACACAACGCAAACGAATATAAACCATGAAGTAATGATTAAAGTAAAACATTAATATAATCAGATTGTTGAGGAATTGATATAAATAAATATGTCTGAACACAAATCTATACATATAAAAGAAAGTCTGGATTTCGTGTTAATCAACACATAAAAAAATCTACTGAACATACAGTTTTGAAAATTGAGGTAAAAATACTTCTTACAGCATTGACTGCCGCTAAGAAAGGATTTTTTTTTAATTCCACCCCTAAGAGGGTTAAAAAGAGAACGAACATTTGAAAAAATCATTAAAAATCAGGTTTTATAGCTATTTTTTAACTGATAACATATTTTCTTGTATTTTTGTATGCTGAATCGTTCTAGCCAAAATGCTATGAGTCTAATAGTTCGTCAGATATTTCACATTTCTCTAATTTGGCGATGTCTTTGGCATCAAAACCTTACAAATTTCCAAGTGATGATGTCTAAAAAATATATCCCTTATTATTGTAACGGAAACATTCAAATAAATATTATTGTTTATCAATTCTTTTGGTTATAGAAGTAAAACGGCCATATCAATTAGAAAATTAAAAGGTACACATCGAAAAGTAAAATTTAAAGAAATTGTTATTAATTTTATTTTAAATGCAGAAAAAAAGGTTTTAATGAAAAATTTAACATTTAAAACATATTGGATTTAGATATGAAAGCAATGTTTGTACGAATAAAAAATTCTTCATGTTCAAAAATTTTGAAATTTATGCAGTATTTGGCGGTTTAGCAACTGTTCAATTAGAACAAAATAAACTTTTTTACCAAAAATTGAATCGATTTCAAAAACTACTGCAAAGTGAAAAACAATTTTTGTACATAATAGTAATAAGAAATTAAATTTAGAGCGTAATATTTACCATGCGTATTATTATATTTATGTCATGAATTTGATTTTTTGGAATCGGTGCCAGCCAAGTCAAGTTACATGTAATTGTCCAATAGAAACACATCCAAGTACTTACGAGTTTTTTTTTTTTTTTTTTTTTTACGATTTTATATTTAGTTAAAAAGAATAACTTTATTCTTTTACGATTTGCATTGGATATTTAATTTTAATTTTGAAACTGGCGTGGTTGGCACCGACTCCAAAAAATCAAATTAATGTACATAAATATAATGGCGCATGGTAAATATAACGCTCTAAATTTAATTTCTTATTACTATTATGTACAAAAATTATTTTTCACTTTGCAGTAGTTTTTGAAGTCAGTTCAATTTTTGGTAAAAATGTTTATTTTTCTCTTTTTAGTTCGATTTTTTGAGGTCGATTGATAAAAATTATAATACGGAAAAAAAAAATATTGTAAATTATACAGGGATGTAAATTTTGTCAGGAGTGGGGTTCGAACGCACGCTCTCTTTCGAGAACCAGAGTTTAAATCTGGCTCCTTAGACCGATCGGTCATCCTTACTGCACTCCATTCGGTGAGCTTATTCAAAGCCCATGTTACTTTTAATTTGCAAAAAAGCACCAATTTTATTAGTTTTTGCCTAATTACCTAAATGTACCTGAACCAATTTCAATAAAATGGAAGTGGTACCAATTAGAGAGTAGCCTCTTTTATTTAACACAAAAAACAAATGAATCGGTTGGATAGTTTCGGAATAATCGGTGAACATACATAGAAAAAAAAATACACACGCGTCGAATTGATAACTTCATCTTCCTTTTGTGAAGTCGGTTAATAATAAAAATTATAATGCGGAAAAAATATTCCAAATTACATATAGATGTAAATTATGCTAGGAGTGGGGTTCAAACCCACGCTCTCTTTCGAGGACCAGAGTTTAAAACTGGCACCTTAGACCGCTCGGCCATCCTGACCGCGCTCCAGTCGGCGAGCTTATTCAAAGTCCATGTTACTTTTAATTTGCGAAAAATCACTAATTTTATTAGTTTTTACCTATTTACTAAAAATGTATTTAGTCAATTTCAATGAAATGGAAGTGGTACCAATTCGAGAGTAGCCTCTTTTATTTAACACAAGAACCAAATTAATAGGATGGATAGTTTCGGAGTAATCGGTGAACATACATGATATATATATATATATATATACACAGGGTGATTCCAAATTTTTTTTACAATAAAAGAGGGGTGATAATATAAATCAAGACAAACAATATTAAATAGGAGACCAAGGGTCCAAAACGTTTTCCAAAGGAGATAGCCGCCATTAAAGTTTAGGGACCAAAATTTCAAATAAACATAAAAAACGGAAAAATCGGCAGATTGATTTGCGGTTTTCACTAAAATTAACCTTTATATCGGCATTTTCTTGAAATTAAATAATAAAAATAAATTTCAAAAAATGCCGATAGAGGGTGCTTTAGACTTTGGAGTAACGAACAACTATTTTTTGCCGGTATTTTTTGCATTTCATTAAATGTTTTCGTAAGCTTAGACTCAAACTTAAATTTTGAGCTCAAAATCTGAAAGTGGGAGTGGTTAAGTAGCTCAAACTGAACTGTTTTCAGAGGGTTCAAAGTTCAAATGATTATACAAAAACGGAAAAAATTGGTTCATTGATTTGCGGTTTTACTAAAACTATTCCTTATGTCGATATTTTCTTAAAAATAAATTATAAGGATAAATTTCAAAAAATGTCGATAGAGGGCGCTTTAGACTTTGGAGTAACGAACAACTATTTTTTGCCGTTATTTTCTGCATCTCATTAAATGTTTTCGGAACCTTAGACTTAAACTTAAATTTTGAGCTCAAAATCTCAATAGTAGGGAGTAGTTAAGTAGCACAAACTGAACTGTGTTTAAGGGGGGGGGGGGGTGTTCAAATTCAAAATAATTATAGAAAATGGAAAAATTTGTCGATTCATTTGCTGTTTAAAATAAAACTGTTCTTTAAATTAGTATCTTCTTGAAAAAAAAATAGATAATTAAAGATAAATTTAAAAAAATTCCGTTAGAGGGCGCCTTAAACTTCAGAGTAACCAATAATTAATTTTAACATTATTTTTTTGTTAATTAAATGCTTGCAAAAACCTATTAAATGTTTTCGGAAGCTTAGATTTAAACTTAAGTAGCACAAATTGAAGTGTCTTCGGGAGTTGAAATTTAACCCTCCCCCCTCCACGAACACAATTAAATTTTTCGCTACTTAGACACTCCCAACGATTCAGAATTTGAGCCTAAAATTTAAGTTTATGCATTTGAAAGCATTTAATGATATTAAAAAATAACAGTTAAAAATAGTTGTAAGCTACTCCAAAGTCTAAGGCGCCCTCTATCGGCATTTTGTGAAATTTATCTATAAAATTTATTTTCAAGAAAATGCTCATTTAAAAATTAGTTTTAGCGAAAACCGCAAACGAATCGACCAATTTTTCCGTTTTTTATAATCATTTGAAATTTGAACCCTCTGAACACAGTTCAGTTTGTCTACATAACCACTCCCAACTATTCAGATTTTGAGCTCAAAATTTAAGTTTAAGTTTAAGCTTACGAAAGCATTTAAAAAGATGCAAAAAATAACCCCAAAAAAGAGTTGTTCGTACTCCAAAGTCTAAAGCGCCCTCTATTGGCATTTTTTGAAAATTATCTTTATAATTTATTTTTAAGAAAATACTAGCATAAAGAATAGTTTTAGTGAAAATCGCAAATCAATGAACCAATTTTTCCATTTTTTATAATCATTTGAAATTTTAACCCTCTGATCACAGTTCAGTTTGTGCTACTTAACCACTCCCACTTTCAGATTTTGAGCTCAAAATTTAAGTTTGAGTCTAAGCTTACGAAAACATTTAATGAAATGCAAAAAATACCGGCAAAAAATAGTTGTTCGTTACTCCAAAGTCTAAAGCGCCCTCTATCGGCATTTTTTTAAATTTATCTTTATTATTTAATTTCAAGAAAATGCCGACATGAAGAATAATTTTAGTGAAAACCGCAAATCAATCGGCCGATTTTTCCGTTTTTTATGTTTATTTGAAATTTTGGTCCCTAAAGTTTAATGGCGGCTATTTCCTTTGAAAAACGTTTTGGACCCTTGGTCTCCTATTTATTATTGTTTGTCTTGATGTGTACTATCACCCCTCTTTTATTGTAAAAAAAATTTAGAATCACCCTGTATATATATATATATATACAGGGTGGTCATAAAAAAACTTTGCCGATATATGGAGCTCTAGCGGACAGTCCGCTCAACCGATCGAGGTGAAATTTCAGATATAGCTATTCAGAGGTATGAGCTGGAGATTCTGTGAACGGCAACAAAATGGCGCTCACGGTTACGGTTATAGTTACAGAAACTCGAAAATTTCCAATGGCAACACCCATTTTTTTTTTCATCGCAAAATGCTCAGCGCATGCGAAAACCCTAAAGAGCGTTGGAACCGTACGTGTATCGCAAGAAACGGACATGTTATGCACGCAGGCCCGTAGCTAGGGAGGTGCCAGGGGCGGCTCAGCCCCCCCTAAAAATTTTTGAGCCCCCCCTGAAAAAGATTCCAAGGTCACTAAATAAAACTGTTTAAAAAATCAAAATGAGAAATCGGCCCGAACCCGGCCTGTGCAAATCTTTTGAATGTCTATAATCGTACATTATGACGTTTTGCAATCAATATAAATTTGTATATACTTCAAAAATTTATCTAGATTATTCGGTTTATGTTTAGCAGAAATAAAACAAACATTTGAATCTAATCATCAACGTTCATTATTTATCGATTTTCATTTCGAGTTGAGCAATCTTTTCTGAAATGGAAAAAAAGTACTTAATTATGATCATAAAAAATATTTTTGCTTTTAACAATCAACAGTTTGGTTTGGCAAATTATCAACAGAAATATTTATTATCTTAAACCCCCCCCCCTTCATTTGTCGGCGAGGTGAATGAGTTATTTATAGATTTGTAAATTTAAATCATTGGTATTTTGTAATGTTCATCCTATCTAATTATTATTGGTATTATTGTCTTCTACTGCTAGTATACATGGGTGACGTATGTGTGGCGCCATGATCAGCCGGCGCCAAAAACCCGGTAACGCATTATATATATATATATATATATATTTATATAGGGGGAACTGGGGTACATTGATACAGTTTTTTTCTAAGATTTTTTTTGGTGTCAAGAAAGTAGAAAATTCAAGTTTTTTTTTCCATGAGGTGACAGCAAAACTTGTGTAGTATGTTATAAAAATGTACAATCATTGTTTTATGTAGTATTTTTGCATGTAATTTTAAAAAAATAAAAAAAAGTCATTTGTATCAATGTGCCCCATCCCCGGGGCAGATTGATACGTTTAAGAAAAATGACGACAAAATAATACCAATGCATATTTTTCATAAAAAATGAGTTAGAAAACCATTTTATATTTATTTATAAAAATTCAAATCACCCACAATTTATTTTTAAGCAATATTAAAGCAATCAAAATTAAATATATTATGACTTGATGTTCTGTCTGTTTCTTGTCTGACTGTTGGCTGTGGTAACTTTGTCATATCTAGCACTTCAACCCCAGCATTATCTTCTTTCTTATGAAAGATGAAAAAATTACCAGTTTTTCTGTTTATAAATAGGTTCATAAACAGAAAATAAAGGATAATTATATTAAAAATTCTGTTTATAATATAAGTATAATTTTCTGTTCTGCAGTTTGTTTCTCTTACTTAACATTTCTCATGTCGAAAATACTTTTTTCTCTGGAGAATCGATATACATTCGAGATTTGCCAGAATGCCGTCCTTTTCTTTTATTAGTTCTACTAGCACTAGATGCTGGGTAAGTTCCTACGTCTTCTGTTTTCAAAAATACTATAAAATGCTCTAATATAAAGAAATTAGAGCTATTTCACTTCAATAAAAACTAATATTAGAAATTTTTCGTGAAAAAAAGGTTGGATTAAGGAGTGTATGGTAAAAAAAATAATAAAAGATAATGAAAATATGAACTATTAAAGGATTTAGGCTGTATCAATGTGCCCCGTCATAAACTGTATCAATGTGCCCCATACAACGATTTTGAATAAAATGAGTCTCAAATCCAACACTTCACAATATATCTAACAATAAATAATGAGGAGCTGATAAAGAGTAGCAGTACTTACCAGGGAGAGTATTCATTTTGGTTGAAAATACTGGAACAGTTGTATAATAGCATTTCAATTGTACAACTCAAATTTACTTTTGAACAACAAAAACAATAAATCACCCGTCTTATTTCATCAAACTGCTGAATCATTCCAAGATTTTCTGTATGTAGTTGAATACACTAGCATCACCTTTTGGAGCTGTTGTGAAACTTCCTGTAATGACCCTGTGAGCGGTACAGGGTGTGTATCAATGTGCCCCATGTATCAATGTACCCCAGTTCCCCCTATATATATATAAGCAAATGTGGAATTTAGCTTGGCTAGGATCCAGGAAGTGTAAATGACTCTTTTTTTTATTATATATTTTTTTATATTTATGTTAATAATTGTTTTTTCTTGTGTGTGTGGTTTAATTAAAAAAAAAAAGAATTTTTAAATTATCAATTTATTTTATAGAAATCTGTTCTTAGTCGGGGAGGCAAAGTTTTCATTCGGTCAATGAGGTGTCGTATCTCCCCCCCCCCTTCCTCTGTTGTTGGAAGTGATTTTATGATTTTTAGTCCGTATTACGCAATCGGATATCAGAAACTCAACAGGCGTGAGGGTTATTCTTTCGGTCTTCGGTGACTTATCAGGCAGGATGAATGCCGATGCACCTAGTGACATATCGAAGGTGGGCGATAGAAATTTAAAAAGTACAAATTTATCAGAGTACCCATAAAATTCGGATAACAGGAGTTTTCAACCAGATTGGATGAAAAAATTTAAGTGTCTGGAATATTCCAAGAGCAGAGATGCTGTATTTTGTTATCCTTGTCGACAGTTTCCTCATTCGGGGACTAAAGAAAATCCATTTATCTTAGCCGGTTTCCGGAATTGGAAAAAAGCATTGTCCAAGGACAGAGGGTTTCAAAAGCATGCTTTGTCACAGAATCATATAATATCAATGAGCATGTGGACAGAAAGAGAAGAACGTGAAAAGATGAATTTGAGTGTGTCATCTTTGGTATGTAACGATGTTCTAGAAAAAAACCGATATTATGTTCAATCTATTGCAGAAATCGTACAATTTTTAGTTATAAATGAACTTTCATTACGTGGGACGTATGATATAGATGAACACGAGGAAAGTAGTTTATTTCGAAACCTTTTTAAATACACAATCAAAAAGAACAATAAACTTGTAGAATGTGTCAAATCAGTGCCAATTAATACAAAATACACTTCACCTGAAATACAAAATGATGTAATACAAATCCTTGCTGAAATAGTGTCAGAAGATATATCAAATGACATTAACAATCTGAGGTTCCCTGGTTTTCGATTTTGGAAGACGGAACGCGTGATAGAAATAATAGAGAAAATGTTGCATTAGGAGCAAGATACGTAAAGGACGGGAAAATAAAGGAATCAATTATCGCAATAAAAACATGTTCTGACTTGGATGCAAAAACATTTGCTGATTTAACTTTAAAGATCCTTCATGATTGTAATTTAGATAATTCTAAAATTTTGAGTCAATGTTTTGATGGTGCTTCAGTCATGAGCGGTGAAAAAGGAGGGGTCCAAGCTATATTGCAGAAACATCTTGATAGAAATATCTCATATGTACATTGCTGCAGCCACAGACTTCATTTAGTAATTATAAAAGCAATAAATGATGTAAGTGAAACCAAACAGTTTTTTGATCAGTGTTCCATGCTGTACAACTTTTTGAGAAAAGGTAACATAGCTAAGAAATATGAAGGTCAATGCCTTGTTCGTTTATTAGAACAGCGATGAAGTGGACATTTGCATGTTACAAAAATTGTGTATAACAATTATAAAAAAATTCTGAATACTCTAGAACATAGGTTCCCAACCTTTTCTGGACCACCGCCCCCTTTAGAAGAGAAAAAAATGCCAACGCCCCCCCCCCTCTTCCATAATAGTTATTTATACAAAATTTTAAAATAATGTTGCATATTATCTATGTTTTATATGTCTATCTATCTATTAAGAATCACAAAATAGAAGTTAATTTAAAAAAACCCATCAAATGTAATAATTTTTTTTTATTAAAAACTGAAAAATAAACAAAAGACCAATAAGATTTTTTTTAAAAATACCGAAATGGTTGAGGCTGATGAAGTTTTAACAATTTGTTCATGTTCGATTCCAATTTATTTAACATCAGTCACAAATTGTCAGGTTGAAAGATGCCTGTTCCCTTTCTTATACAGTAAATTAGCTACTGCACGGAACCCACTCTCAGGAAACCTGATCAAGGAAAAGCAATTAAAATTTTATGTAATCTCGCTCACAATCCAAGTTAGAGAACTGTATTGTTTTTTTTAATTAGAATTCTTAGTATCCATTTCTAATTTTTTTTTTCTCGTTTGCTGTGAGTTCTACGATTTCCTCGTCTAAGTATGATGATACTGCTGTATCTGCATTTGCAAAGTAAATATTCCTGTTTTCATAAACTGCGAATAATGTGGCAAAGTGGCTGCATTCTCATTTACTTAGATTTCGTTTGATAAACAAAAAGTTTACCCATGGAAGCAGCTATGAGGTTTTTTTTGTTTTAATTAAATTAAACTCATCATCTTGCAATTATCCGATTCCTTATTAAAAATATTTAGAATTTTAAAATTTAGTTAATTAAAGATTCTAAACAGATCTGTCAAATAATCGATGTCATCTTTTTAATGTAATCAAGTTTTAGCGTATTTTTACACCTCTGTTTTCAAATAAGTATAATACTGAATTAAATATATTGAAAAACGATTCAGACGAATACTTTTTCAAAGACAACGAACTTCTGTATGCAGCAGCAAACAATTGTAATCTTTTGCAAATCTGACGTAAAGTGATAGTGGCAACTGCACTACAAAGTAAAACAATTGTTTCACTTTGTTTTAAAATGATTTTCACTATAAAGTTGACAAAATATCCTGTCGTTCAATAAAATGCTTCTATTCATATTGACTACCCTAATACTGAATGAACGACGTATACAACTATTCATTCAACAATTTTAAAAACAAATGCTGATGAATAACAGAATGCACAGAGCGTACATTTAGTACTGCTTGTTTCAAATGTGTTAATAAAACGTTATGATGTCCTGTCGTTGCTGGAGCAACATCAGTAGCAAGATCTTATGAAAAGTAATTTCTCTTGGACTAACTTCATGGTATTAAATATTGATTCTCTCTTCGCATTAGTTTCCAAATTTTTTGCAGATAATAACTCTTGACATTTTTTTTCCCTTTATGAGTTTTTGTTACTTGGTAACGCTGATCCATTGAGTTGAATGGAAAATTTGCAGGTCTTTAATTAATAGCATGATGATATTTCAATGCCTTTCGTCTTCTATTTTTCTTTACCGAATTATTACTCAGTATTTTTTCTGATGATATCTGGTGAATTCTCAATCAAGAATTGAATAATCAAGAATATTTTTTATTATCTCTCTAACTACCGGCAAGATTAATTTCTCGCCGTTTGTGCGTGGTTTTCATACTTTTGCGATTAACAATATATTATTATATGAGGCTCGTAGTCCGTCATTTTGTTTAAAAGACGACTGAAAAGTTTGATATAGTTGACAGCTCTAAATTTTTCTTTTTTAGTCATTGAAAAATAGGACATATCTTTTCCAGAGCTGCCAAGCCTCCGGCTTTTTCGATACCAATATTTAAATTCAAAAAATGTTTCTTTATTTAATTTTAACAATTGAGCGATTTAAAATAACTATATTTTCACTAAGATAATAGTGGTGTACTAAAAGCCGGAGACTTGGCTGTTCTGCTTTTCTATCAGCACGCATTTATTCAAATGCGTTTGTAGCCTAGAAGGCTTCATTGCTTCATTAAAAAAAAAAAAATTGACAAATTAAGTACTTAGGCAACGAGTGATTTGTAGAAGAGTGCATAGATCCATATTCCAAAAACTCAATATTGTACTGCCGCCATTTTTTCTATGATTAAGATATTTTGAAATAAATTTTTCCCTATTTAAGTTTAAATAAATTTAAATTTAACAAATTTATAGATATAATGATTTTTATCACTTTCACTAAGAAAAAATAAATTTCTTGAATTGATTCAAATCACGTGTTTTTTTAAAAATCTCTGTTCAGACATAATATGTAATTATATTTCATTTTTTTTTTTTTTTTAAATACAGGTTAATAAAAAAATTCTGTTTAAAACTTTCAGACGACTAATTATCGCGAATTTTGTACTCTACAATTTTTGAATGCATGTTCCGCTGTGATATTTTGACATTCATGAAAAAACTGCAGCTACAATTCTTTTAGACTGATATAATAAAATTTTGTTCTTTGCGATTTTAGCCCTTTTTCATTTTCCACGGCGATTTTTTGACACGAATAAAATAAATTTAACCCTCAGATCTAAGTTCGCCTGCATAAATTTTAAAGGTGCAGCTAAGGTTTTCGTCACGGACTGGGCAATGCAGAGGAGATGAACTATTTTCATTATATAATTCCTATATAGGCAAGTGAGCCATCACCGCCCCCCTTAACTGTCTTAACGCCCCCCATTTTTCTCTAAACCCGCTACCGCCCCCATGGAAGGCTGCAGCGCCCACTGGGGGGCGGTACCGCCCCCGTTGGGAACCTATGCTCTAGAAGAAGTAAAACTGGACAGAAAACAAGATGGAGTAAACATTGCAGAAAGCACTGGTTTGTTAACGATAGTGAAAACTAAAGCTTTCAAATTCTGCTTAATATTTTTGAAGAGAATTCTTGAAACGCTAGATCCTGCAAACCAATTATTGCAAAAGCTAGAAACTAGTTTAACTGATTCTTTAAGAATTGTAGATTCTACAATAGATTCACTTACTTGTTCAAGGTCAGATGAAATTTACGAAGAAATTTTAAATTTGATGTCCACTGAATTTGTTGTTGAGGAAGAGGAAGAAGAAATATGTTAAAAAAAGCGAAAAAAAACCACTTCTACAAAACTCAGAGATTATTTAATTGTAGAAACCACAGGTGCTAGCTCGAATATTGATGAAACATTACATCTAAAAGCTATTTATTTTGGAACTTTAGATATAGTATTAAATGAAATGAAAAGGCGGTTTAATAATAACGATAAGTTACTTCTAGCGCTGTCAAGTGCAGAGCTTGATATGGATTTAAATAAAATGAAGATATTAGAAAATTATAATGTTAAGCTTCCACCTAAAGATGAAATAATTGTTGTAAAGAATTTCATAAAAAGAACCATTGAAGAAAATCCAAACACCATTGTATTTAATGAACTTTTTAAATATAGGATTACATTTGAAGACACTTATAAACTATTAGCAACTGTTAAAACTTTTGGATGTAGTACTGCAATTTGTGAATCAACATTTTCAGTCCTTACAAGAATAAATCGTCCACAAAGACTAACAATGTCTCATCAAAGAATGGCCGATTTGAGTTTTCTTGCGTTTGAAAAAGAAAGAACAGAAACAATCAATATGGAAGTTTTCCTTAAAAAATTTAATGAGAAAAAGAATAGAAGACTTCAATTGTTTTAAAGCAGGTGAACTTCAATTTGTTGACACTACTTTATTCCTTTTAAATCTACTTTTTTCAGTTTATGTATTTAGTATACACTACAAGGTTAAGAAGGGGGGGGATTGCTTTTAACATCTTTTATTTTACAGTATTTGTGCTCTTGAACGTTGTTTATTTATTTAGTTATAACTACAAGGTTAGTTTTCAGATTTATAATGCTTATATAACCATTCGTATTTATATATCTATTCAACTTAAATATTTTATATTGTTTCATGTATCCATTAAAGCATACTTCGTTATATTTTTCCAAATTGGTTTTAAAAAAATTCCATTTGTTACAAAAGTGTGTTTGTTACATGTACTATTGTTTGTTTTTATTATTTTGTTTTCGTGTTACATGAAAAATGCTGTTCGTTGCAATTTGGTATTTTAGCATTTTGCTATAAAGCGTTTTTTCTGGAGAATTTTTTAATCCTGTTTTGCTTCTAGTATAAAATAAAGTTTTAAGTATTCATATTTTGCTTTGTGTTTGAAGTTTGAGTCATGGTATTTCAAATTAAAGAATTTTTTTAATAGTATATTCAATTGAAAATGTTTTTAACATTTGACTGTGCATAAAAATAATTTTAAAATTCTTTATCTATGAGCGAATTTGTTTATGCTTTTATTATATAACAATAATTAAAGTTCTCTTTTTGTTAAAAAAAGATAATGATTAGAAATGAAGATTACAACTCGTTTTAAGTAGGAGAAATGCGAGCATTTTAATTACTTTTGACATATTATTTATATTTGTATCAGCATTAGTTATATACTGAAAATATTTATTCTGTAGCGTTTTCTATTACTAGCATAGATCAAATTTATAATTAATTTTATCATAAATATTATCTTATGATAAACATTTTGTTGTATATTGGAATATTTCTAGTTTAAATTTTAAAATATATACGTATATAGTCCTTGATTTATGAATGGTAATCAAAGAAAAATGCCAATAGCCAATTCAAATGTACATGCTTTTAATTTTTGAATGAACACAGTAATAATTTTAAATGCAAAATACAACTTTGATTTTGTTAATGTTTTTATTGTAAAAGAAGGAAACTTAAGCTTCCTTGAGGGCAGATTAAAAAAAAAGATTAAAGGTTGCAACTATTTCGAAACAAGTGAACTGTAAGCTTTTATTTACTTGTTGACATCATCATTTATTTCACCAGTATAAGTATTAGAGATCGAACGCCAATTCTTTAGCGTTTTCGACCAAAATTCTGACTTTTACGAAAATTCGTTTTTGACGAAAATTCTATAACCTATACATTTAAACCTATGAACTTCTTTTTTTATAATTATCTGTCATGAATTACTTAAGACGCGAGTGCAAACTATAAAGATAGCAATGCATATATATGATTAACTTTTTCATGTGCTTTTTTAAAAAAGCAGATTAAAAAATCAGATTTTAATTCGAAAATGCAGAGGCATTTCAATTACTCTGTCAGAAAGTTCTAGTGACAGATAGGGCCGTAGTTAAGGATGTGCTGGCTCAGCCCCCTCCCCCTCCCCTAACCGTTGAAGCATTTTGAACCTCTCTTAGAAAAGATTTCATGATTACTCAATGAATTTCTTTTTTGAAAATCCAAATAAAATTCTGTTCAAAAATCTAATTTAGTTTTGAGGCCTTTTCAAAGTTTTGTAGAAATACTAAATTATAACTAAAATAAGTTTCAACACTCGCTCTTCCTATTTGCACATACGAAACTAAGATGATGTTTAATTTTGCACTCGTTATATACTCGAATTTTTCATCAGCTTATTCTTCTCTTAGCTTAAAATGAGGTTATTACAACAGTTTAATAAAAAACATAGTACATACAATATGAATATGCACTAATTTATCTTTCTGCATCAGAGTGAGAGAAAAAAAAATGAGCCCCCCCCTACATTTTCTTGAGCCCCCCCTATTATTCACTTCTGGCTACGGCCCTGTATGCACGCACAAAAAAACTGTTCTGCGAATCCTCCCCTCCATAAAAAAAACTCGATTGGGGTACAAGGAGGAAATTTGCATATGACACAGAGTCAGTACACTAATCTCTGATTACAATACAGATCTGAGAAACTAAAACTTTTATTTTGATTGTACATTTTCCACATGGGTGTCATCACAGGCAATTAATGGTGATGGCACCCATGTGGAAAATGTGTAATCAAAATAAAAGTTTTAATTTTTCCGATCTGTATGTAATCAGAGATTAGTGTACTGACTCTGTGTCATATGCAAATTTCCTCCTTGTACCCCAATCGAGTTTTTTTTATGGGGGGAAGGATTCGCAGAACGTTTTTTTGTGCGTGTATAACATGTTCGGTTCTTGCAATACACGTACGGTTCCAACGCTCTTTAGGGTTTTCGCATGCGCTGAGCATTTTGCGATGAAAAAAAATGGGTGTTGCCATTGGAAATTTTCGAGTTTCTGTAACTATAACCGTAACCGTGAGCGCCATTTTGTTGTCGTTCACAGAATCTCGAACTCATACCTCTGAATAGCTATATATGAAATTTCATTTCGATCGGTTGAGCGGACTGGCCGCTAGAGCTCCGTATATCGGCAAAGTTTTTTTATGACCACCCTGTATATACACACGCGTCGAATTGATAACTTCCTCTTTCTTTTCTGAAGCAGGTTAATAAAAATTGTAATACGGAAAAAAAAATTGTAAATTATACATTCATGTAAATTATGGCAGGAGTGGGATTCGAACCCATGCTCTCTTTTTCGAGAACCAGAGATTAAATGCGTTTATTCAACACTTTTGACTAGCAAAAAATCACTAATTTCATTAGTTTTTCACTAATTACTAAATAAGTACTGAATCAATTTCGATGAAACGGATATAGTGCAATTCGAGAGCATCCTCTTTAATTTAAAACAAAAATAACAGAAATCGGTTGCATATTGTCAGAGTAATAGGTGAACATACATTTAAAAAAAATACATACGCGTTGAATTGAAAACCCCCTCTCCTTTTTTGAAGTCGGTTAATAAGGATTCATTGTATTAGATAAGCGTAATTTTCGCCAATAGCAGTATTTATATTTCGCCTGAGAAAATGTACGTGTATTTGAAGTTGAAATATTTTTCTTTTGGGTTATGGTATTTCTTTTCTTCTTATTTTTCTTTTCTTCATTTTAAATGGAATTGGCAAAAGACATATGTTTTAAATGTTTGTATTTTAACCCTTTGCGGGGCAGGGCAAATTCATTGCTTAAGTACTGAAATAAATAACTGACACCGGAATTTGAAAACAACTTTATTTGTAAATAAGAAAACGCTATGTTTCACGCATTCAATAAAGCGTAATTTTCTTTAACAAAATTCTGGTGCCAATGTGGCTTTTGGGAATTAAAATTAAATAGTATATCTATGAAACCAGCGCCCCGCAAAGGGTTAATGAAATGAGTAAAAAGCATGAATCATAGGCATGTAACAGAACAATTTAATATTGTTGATAAAACAAGGAAGAGATTTTTTTTCCATGGTTATAATATGGTGAGGCGAATTATACAGCCTCGAAGCACGGGTATCCAGCTAATCTGCATATATAAAAGAAAGTTTGGATGTCGTGTTAATCATCGCGCTGCCAAACTGCTGAACTAAAATCGTGAAAATTGGGGTAAAATTACTTCTTATAATATCGAGTGCCGCTAAGAAACGCTTTTCGAAAATTTTATCCCGAAAAGTTGGGTGGGTGGGTGAGGGGGGGGGGGGGGGGGAGAGGGGGATAAAGAATGAAGTTTTAAAAAATTCCTTTAAAATTTGATTTTACAGATATTTTTAGATTGATAACATATTTTAGTGCATTTTTGTATGCTGAATTGAATGGTTCTAACCAAATTCAAGTAAATAGTTCATGAGATATTTCATGTTTTTCTAATTTCGCGATGTCTTTGGCATCAAAATATCAAATTTTCAAGTGATAGTTTCTAAATATTTATCTATTATTATAGTAATATAAAGAAAAAAACTGAAATTGAATATTTATTTAATCAATTCCTTTGGGGTAATAAATTAAAACAATTGTGTCAGAAAGGAAAAAAATTAAAAACATGTCAAAAACTAAAACTAAGGAAAAAACTTTGATACTTTTTTTTTTACCAATACAAAATGTGGTAAAAATATGTTATCGCGCCATTTATTTCAACCCTAACCGTGCAAAAGATTTTTATTGCAAACCGTGCAAATATTAACCCAAGGCTATTATGATGTTATTATGATAAGCTGGACTTGTATTAACCTTTGTTATTTATTGAACGTGAATATTTTAATGAGTATTATTCAATAGTAACACGCAAAAATTTTTAATTTGTTATTTTTTAATAGAATTTTTTTTATATTAATAATTATAACTTTCATTTATTACTGTTACTGACAATGATTTTACCGTTTGGCAGTTTTCTGATGATGGGGAAGCTACAATAAAATTATTTCAGAATTTAGGAACTATACATATAAAAATATTTGATTCAAAATTGAATTGTCGGTCCATGAATGTATTCATTAAAAAAAATGTGCACTGCAATGTGAGATATACGTATTATGTACACCATGCCTTTTTTTTTTTTTTTTTAATTACTAAATTTTATTTTGCGTCAACTATTACGCGTGGCGGCAATGGTGTTGGCACAGCAAAAAAATATCACAACAGTTATTGATTTTATTTCAAATTCAAAGAAAAAAGTTTAATGAGAAATAAACATGTATTGTAAAACGAGAACATTTAATTTAAATATAAAAATAATGTTTGTAGGGCTTAGATAAAATTTTTCATTTTCATAGGTTTAAATTTAAATTTAAATTTGGTGATTTGTTGTTTACTCTTGGGTAAAAAAAAAAATTATACTTTTATGCTAGCAGTGCGCAGATACTAATAACATTTATGAAATCGCAAATAATTTACATATCCACACATCATTTTCTATACATGTAAAACACAAATTCGTATTTCATTCTAGTCTAAGAGCTAGCAACGTTTTCGTCACCTGATTTTATCAAGGCTAATTTTTTAATATGTTTTTCCCTTTTATGGTAGAATACGTCTGTAAACAATCTGGCAGTCGGGAGACGTTGCGTTTACTTGTGGCTGAAGGGGTTATGCAGGTCAAAAAGCTTCGAAATCACGTCATTTTATCAAGGCTCATTTTTTAATATGTTTTTCCCTTTTATGGTAGAATACGTTTGCAAGCGGTCTGGCAGTCGGGAGACGTTGCGTTTACCAGTGGCAGAAGGGGTTGTGCAGGTCAAAAAGCTTCAAAATCACGTCATTTTATCAAGGCCCATTTTTTAATATGTTTTTCCCTTTTATGGTGGAATACGTTTGCAAACGGTCTGGCAGTCGGGTGACGTTGCGTTTACATGTGGCAGAAGGGGTTATGCAGGTCAAAAAGCTTCAAAATAACGTCATTTTATCAAGGTTCATTTTTTTAATATGTTTTTCCCTTTTATGATAGAATACGTTTGCAAGCGGTCTGGCAGTCGGGAGATGTTGCGTTTATCTGTGGCAAAAGGGGTTATGCAGGTCAAAAAGCTTCAAAATCACGTCATTTTAACAAGGCTCATTTTTTATATGTTTTTCTCTTTTACGGTAGAATACATTTGCAATCGGTCTGTCAGTCGGGAGACGTAGCGTTTACCTGTGACAGAAGGGGTTATGCAGATCAAAAAGCTTCAAAATCACGTCATTTTATCAAGGCTCATTTTTTAATATGTTTTTCCCTTTTATGGTAGAATGCGCTTGCAAGCGGTCTTGCAATCGGAAGACGTTGCATTTACCTGTGGCAGAAGGGGTTATGCAGGTCAAAAATCTCCAAAATCACGTCATTTTATCAAGGCTCATTTTTTTATATGTTTTTCCCTATTATGGTGTTGTACATTTGCGGGCTGTCTGGCAGTTGGCAGAGGTTGAGTTTATATGTGGCAGAAGGATTTATTCAGGTCAAAAAACTTTAATTACACCATTTTAGTAGATTTTTGTTTGTAAAATTGGTTTATACTAATTATTTGTGATATTAATCCATTATTGCTAGACGGTATCAATGTCACTAAGACTCTGGCAGATCAATATTTATAGATAACATGTTACTCATTGGATAGCAGACAAGCTATAACTAATTTGCCAGACACAAATTCGGTACCAAAGTTAATGCCCGACGGCTTTGAATATGGCAACGAAAGTGCCTGTTCCTAAAGTGGTTTTTATAATTTAAAAAATTATAAGACCTCTTTACGTCATTTTATCAAGCTTAAAAATTACAAGATATTCCACTTTTTTGAATAGACAACCTATAATTAATTTGCCAGACACAAATTCAGTTGCAACGTTAATGCCCGATGGCTTTAAATATGGCAACATAAGTGCCTGTTCCAAGAGCGGTTTATAATTCAAAAAATTATAAGACCTTTTTACGTCATTTTATCAAGCTTAAAAATTACAAGATCAAGTGCTCTCTGTATAACAAACAACTTATAATTAATTTGCCAGACACAAATTCGGTTGCAAAGTTAATGCCAGACGGCTTTAAATATGGCAACGAAAGTGCCTGGTACAAGAATGGTTTATAATCTGAAAATCATAAGACCTCTTTACATCATTTTATCAAGCTTAAAAATTACAAGAAATTACTCTTTGGATAGCAGACAACGTATAATTAATTTGTCAGACACAAATTCGGTCGCAAAGTTAATGCCAGACGGCTTTAAATATTGCAACGAAAGTGCCTGTTACAAGAATGGTTTATAATCTGAAAATTATAAGACCTCTTTACGTCATTTTATCAAGCTTAAAAATTACAAGATATTACTCTTTGGATACCAGTCAACCTATAATTAATTTGCCAGATTATAATTAATTTTCAGATTATAAACCGCTCTTGGAACAGGCACTTTCGTTGCCATATTTAAAGCCGTCTGGCATTAACTTTGCAACCGAATTTGAGTCTGGCAAATTAATTATAGGTTGTCTGCTTCCCAAAGAGTAATATTTTCAATTTTTAAGCTTGATAAAATGACGTTAAGAGGTCTTATAATTTTTAAATTATAAACCACTCTTGGAACAGGCTCTTTCGTTGCCATATTGAAAGCCGTCTGGCATTAACTTTGCAATCGAATTTGTGTCTGGCAAATTAAGTATAGATTGTGTGTTCACCAAAGAGTAATATCTTGTAATTTTAAAGCTTGATAAAATGACATAAAGAGATCTTATAATTTTCAGATTATAAACCACACTTGGAACAGGCACTTTCGTTGCCATATTTAAAGCCGTCTGGCATTAACTTTGGAACAAAATTTGTGTCTGGTAAATTAATTATAGATTATGTGTTCACCAAAGAGTAATATCTTGTAATTTTTAAGCTTGATAAAATGACGTAAAGAGGTCTTATAATTTTTAAATTATAAACCACTTTAGGAACAGGCACTTTCGTTGCCATATTTAAAGCCATCTGGCATTAACTTTGGAACTGAATTTGTGTCTAGCAAATGAGTTACAGGTTGTCTGCTATCCAATGAGTAATATGTTATCTATAAATATTGATCTGCCAGAGTCTTAGTGACATTGATACCGTCTAGCAATAATGGATTAATATCACAAATAATTAGTATAAACCAATTTTACAAACAAACATCTGCTAAAATGGCATAAACGTCTACCATAAAAGGGAAAAAAGTATTAAAAAATGAGCCTTGATAAAATGACGTGATTTTGAAGCTTTTTGTCCTGCATAACCCCTTCTACCACAGGTAAACGCAACGTCTCCCGACTGCCAGACCGCTTGGAAACGTATTCTACCATAAAACGGAAAAACATATTAAAAAATGAGTCTTGATAAAATGACGTGATTTTGAAGCTTTTTGACCTGCATAACCCCTTTTGCCACAAGTAAACGCAACGTCTTCCGACTGCCAGACCGCTTGCAAACGTATTCTACCATAAAAGGGAAAAACATATTAAAAAAAATGAGCCTTGATAAAATGACGTGATTTTTGACGTTGCTAGCTCTTAGACTATTCTGATTGATTATAACATATTATAAAAACATAAAGTAGAAAACATAGAGAAGAAAACATAACGTTCTACGCAGTGTTGTAGTAGTAAAAAAAAACCAGAGAATATACGGTAAATGCAGAGGGTATACGCTGACCTCATGAACGTTCATAGCTATACGCTAATGCTTATCCCCCCCCCCCCCCCAAAAAAAAAAAAAAAAAAAAAAAAAAAAAAAAAAAAAGATCTAAAGGGCATATACTCGTCTATGTCGTACACTAAATCCCTGGTTCTACGCCGCGAAATAATTATAAGGGAAGTTCTAAATCAGATGTATCCAATTTCGAAAAACTGACTTTTTTAAAGGTTCCCGCTGAATGATTTTTTATAGAATGTTAACTAGAGAATTTTTAGAAAAGGTTTCGATACATTTTTCAGTTTAAAAGGCATCGGTTTAAAAGGTTTTTCATCTTCTGCTAAAGAGATTTTGATGAACTTGATCAATTAAATAATTTGTCAGTGAATGTTTTAGTATAAAACACTATGATTTGCTTGGTGTTGCTTGATCGTCAGGTTGCATGATTGTAAAATTATGGATGAAAGTTCTAGAATCCAGCGAATCCAATTATTATGAACGATTAGCTTTTTCAATAAGTCAAATTAACGGATTCTGTGAGACTTGCATTGATGATTTTTTATCAATGCTTTAAGCAGGCCTGTCCAACCTTTTACTCAGCAGGGACGCATCTCAACTTTTGACAAACAGCGGAGGGCGCCAATATCAACATTGCTCAAAACATGTAACAAAGTTATCCAAGAGCATTACTAGCGATACACATATGCAAATTAACTTCGCAATAGAAGCATAAGACCCCCTATGGATCTGAAGTCTACTATGTAAAAAAAAAAAAAAAAAAAAAAAAAACTTTTTTTAAATAACTGTAAATTGTTGTAAATTTCGAATTATGCGTTTTTCGGTTAGGGGATATATATATATATGTATATATATATATGTATATATATATATATATAAAGTTATTGGAAGGAGTCAGAAAATGAAATCTTGCCTATTATATCAAAATTAAATGATAACCAGCGATATTGTTAGGTTTTTTGAGGACGCAAAAATATTCCTTGATTTATTTCGAAGGAGTAAATTTGCTGGTATAAAAAGTACAGAAACAAAGACAGGCTTCACATAGTAACCAATCAATGGGTGGCTCTAAAGAGAGCCTGAAAGAGAATGGAAATAATTTCGCCTAATTTTATAGATAAAAAAAAAATTACCTAATATCTGAAAGTTCTGAGGGAGGAAATGACAAGACCTTTCCCCGTCTTTAAAACAGACAATAGACCATTGAAACAACATTAATTTTTGATGCGGGAAAGAAGTTTTAAAAATATCGCAAGCATATTTCAGAAGATTTTAATAAAGCATGCTTTAAATAGGAATTTAAATCTTAAAAAATGCTCATAACTTGCAGCCTTCAAAAGGGCGCCATGGCGCCCGCGGGCGCCGCGTTGGACAGCCCTGCTTTAAGTATATTACATGTCGTTTTATATTCTTTACCGAATCTACACTAAATGATCAACTGAGGAAGTTGGTTCTTAACCGCTTAAATTTTGTATGACGTAATAAAAGATAATAGCGTAATGACGTTTATATTGTTTTAAGTAACTTTGTTGGACATTTCACGTAAATGCCTATATTGCTATAAAATTCATGATCAAATTCACTGATATATTTCGTTTGATTCAAGGTTTCTTTTGGAAAATCGACCAGCATAGCGGGCAAAAGCTGCTAGTATTTAGTATATGTTTGAATCGTATCTGTTCAAGGTTTTGAGTTTATTTGGAGCATTGATCTTCCACTTATCAAAACCACTTGAATGGAATCGTGTCCACACTTTGTATTGAACGAACCGCTCTCATACTTCATTACGTCAGCCTGTAACATGTAGTTAATGACCCGAATTTTTAAACTGGTTATGGATGATTGAAATACAGAGTGAGTTAAAAATGCCTCTTTTTCCCTGATTGATTTTAGGGCACCAGTAAAGCTCAGTCCTCATTTTCAGCTAACAAAAATTTGGGTTACTTTATGAGCTTTACAGATCATCTGATTCCATTTCTTGTCTACGCACATTTTTAGATTGAAAATATTTCCCAATTTTTACTGTAACATTTTTTTAGATCGAGCTCTACTTTTTTCTCTGGTTCCACCAGTTTTTAATATGATTTGATTTGAATTTTTTTAAACATTAAATTCTGATTGCGATATTTCAGGATTTTAAAAATGTACAATCTGGTGATCAAAAATCATTAATTCGTACAGAAAAAAAGAAATGGAAATTCAGAATTATAAAGACTATACAGATTATATTTATGAATGTTCATTTGATAAGAAGGATAATTAAGGGGCCAACAAAAAATCAAAGAAAACTAATCAATATTGTGCTTGCTCACCGTTTAAAAAGACTATACGAAAACTCATTTTAATTAGAATGGGTTGAACTATTTAAGTTATACATAATGTATTTTTTAAAAAAAGAATGATATCCACTAAAAAACAACTTTTCAAAAGTAAAAAAAAGTAGCCAAGCTTAAAAAAAAGAAAAAGGTTAAAGTTGTAACTAAACTAGTTGGATGTGACAATCCCAAAACTTTCTTCTATCTCATACATACATTTTAATATTTAAAAAAAAAATAGTTACTCATTTTAATGTTTTAATAATTTTAATTCAATACTCTACCAACTTTGATTTTCATCTTAAATTTCTGCTTCAGTCAATTAATTGCTATTGCAGCGCTCCCTTTCGGCGGAACTTTTTTCAGATTCAGGGCGATCCAACTAGCCATAGCCATACACTTACACAAAAAATTTCGTTCAATTCCATGCATAACTTCCTGTACTTTTGGTCGGTACAATATTGAAAATGGCACAAAAATCGCGATTGCAGCGCCCCCTCCCGACGGATTTTTTTCAAATTCAAGGAGGACCAACTAGCCATAGTCATACAGATACACAAAAAATTTGGTTCACTTCGATGCATAACTTCATATACTTTTGGTCGGTACAATATTGAAAATGGCACAAAAATCGCGATTGCAGCGCCCCCTTCCGACGGATTATTTTCAAATTCAAGGAGGACCAACTAGCCATAGTCATACAGATATACAAAAAATTTGGTTCAATTCGATGCATAACTTCATATACTTTTGCTCGGTATAATATTGAAAATGGCACAAAAATCGCGATTGCAGCGCCCCCTTCCAGCGGATTTTTTTCAAATTCAGGGAGGACCAACTAGCCATAGTCATGCACATACACAAAAAAATTGGGTCAGTTCAATGCATAACTTCATATACTTTTGGTCGGTACAATATTGAAAATGGCACAAAAATCGCGATTGCAGCACCCCCTTCTGGCGGAATATTTCAAAACTGAAGGAGGACCTGCTTGCCACAGCCAAAAATATTCACAAAAAAATTGGTTCAATTCTATGCATAACTTCATGCGCTTTTTGATGGTGAAATGGCGACATACACACAGACACACGGACAGACAGACATTTTGTAAAAACATGTTTTTGGAATTTCTGACCCCTAAAACGTGTAACTCCGTCGAAAACCGGAAGTCGAAAAAAATTTCGATTACAATACTTTCTTCTATTGAAGATAGAAGAAAGTAAAAATGGTGTGATATCAAATTTCCAAGCTTATCCTCTTCAGATCTGACACATTTTAAGCCATCATAAAAATATATTTCACAGTTTGTTCCATCTATTTATACGTATAGAAACATAATTTTGTAATAAAAATAAAATAATTATTATTAGTTTTTATTTACTTGCAGGTACACATATGTGCACCTCGGGTTCATTCTGCAAAAAGACACTTCATTTAAAAAAAAATATTTAAACTAGGAATTTGCTGGACAATGGATACATATAGATTATTTTACGTGTTATTTTCGAAACAATTACTTTTTTTATACAGAGATATATATTGCACTTTGTACAAATAACTCTTGTTCTTTATTTGCAGCTTTCATACTTACATTTTGATGCAAAGTTATCATTTGTTGAACGAGGAAACTGTCCAGTCTTGCCGGGTTGCGGACATAATCCCCGCGGACAAAATCCCCACGGACAAAATACCCGCGGACAAAATCCCCACTGGACAAAATACCCACGGACAAAATCCCCATGTGTATTTAGAATTGTAATACTATCTTATAAAACATAATTTTATTGATAAAGATTTTAATAAAAGTAAAATTAGTCCACTGAAGAATTTTGCGTACCTTACAGAATTTTTTTAACATAAAAAGAAATATAATTGCATTAATAAATAACATAGTAGATAACTCAGGGAGTAATCCCCCGTAGTTTGATGGTCACAAAATTGAGCAACTGAAACCTCAGGATTTAATCAACTATGTTATATAATAATAATAATAGCTTTAAGATATATGATGCATTTGTATGCATTATTGTCTTTTAATTTATCATGAATCTTTTAGGATAGAATTTTTACTTTATATTTTAAAATGTAGAGATGGATATTTTCACACTTTTTCATTCATTTATTGTTTTAATTGTAACTCACCGTGTTGGAGTTTTTAATAACTCGTTAATTCTGCGTTGACACTGTCATAAGTAGTAAATAGTCGCAGCTTTAGAGCTATTACAGCGAATATACAACTTATATACTGTATGTGCTCATAAGAAGCTATATCATTCACGCGAAATACCCATTTGCTAATGTTAATTCTATGTAGATTTTTTTTTATTTTTTTTTTTATTTATTTATTGAGTTAAAATTTCGATTTTTTTAAAAAAATTTGTTATTATATAATTTGTAAACAAAATCACATGATGAAACTTCTCATAAATATTATATATATATTCAAAATATGGGTAAAATGAAATCTTTATATATATCATTTGCAGAATTTCACTTTTTCTTTCACTCAAATAAATAGGAATATAAACGCTTTAATTTTCATTCAGCATTTTTGGAAGTACTAATTTAAATAAAAATTAAAAATACTTAAATTAAAAATATGAAAAAAATATAACTTAAAAAAGCGTCATATTTTTAAAAGTAATTATTTTTTTTTTATTTGTTGAATCAAAATTACTGTAAAAGAATTAAGAAAGACATATTTCAAGTTTGAACCATTTATCTATAACGATTCTTGACTTATAACGGTTTATCTAAGAGAAATGGTGAATAAACCCATCATGAAGAAAATCGCACTTTCGTTGCTCCATATCAATCTTTGCTGGAAAGTGCTAGATTTTGAAAACAAACCAAAACATAAAATTTAATATTTCCTTTTCCAATTAAAATAGAAACATGATTTAAATGCATTTTAAGCAAAATAATAATAATTATTATTATTATACTGTTTATTTTATTTATTTTATTTTTTATTTATTTATTTACTTTTTAATATTTTTTTTTTAAAGGAAAATTTGAAGGTTTTCGCGTCTTGAATTCAAGCTGGTTTTAATACTGTTTACGAAACTATTGCAAAATCAGTATGCATATTTCGAAGGGAAATTATAAAAAACAAATACTAGTTATTCCGATTTTTTTTTTCTTTCAGGTATGGATATTTCATTTTCAGCTGTGTGTCGATCTATCTAACTGCATTTTCAATTTTTTTTTTTTTTTTTTTTTTTTTTTTTTAAATCATTATTACTATTCCTCGATCCAAAATGGGCTGATATCTTTTTTCAACTTAATTCTTTATTTTTTACTCAGAATTTTTTGAGAATTTTAAAAAATGGGCTTCTTATCCACAATTAAAAAAAAAAAAAAAAAAAAAAAAAAAAAAAAAAAAAAAAAAACAAGAAATTTTACATCTTTAGTTACAATAAAATAAAAACACATGCACAGACACAGGGTGACTCATATTTATCGAAATAATAGGCTATCTCTTTAAATATTGCCCCTAGGTACAATACTTACAGTTGCAAAGACAGAATCACATCATAAAACTTCTTTTAAAAATAAAAATGCTTTTTTTTTTTTTTTTTTTTTTTTTAAAGAGTAATTTAAAACTGTTATTAATCAAAGTTTCATTCGTCGAATTGAATTTTTTTCTTTTGATTAAGTATCTTATTTTTTATTTTGATTTAGCATTTTAAATAATATTTATTTAAAAAAAATTAAAATATTTAAAATAGCAGTTTAAAACTAATCGGATGTGGCAATCCCAAAACTTCTGTCTCATGCATGTGAATATTTCAAAAAGCGCTACCAATGCGCGAAAATAAAATAACAAACTATGCTCATCATGAGAATTCTAAGGACATGAAATTCCATGCATTATTTCTTGAATTAGACAATTGCAATATTGGAAAAAATGCAACATAAAAAGCGCCACTTGTTGGGCAACTTACCAAAACATAAAGTGCAATAATATTTATCAAGCTGAATCTGATATTTGAACCTGAATCTGAAATTTGTTGAAAAAATTCGTGCATTAGCTCTTGGATTAGAACTATTGAAGGAATCGGGAAAAATTCAGCATAGCAGCATCACCTGTTGGGTTATTGACACTAAAATATAAACAGAACTAGTTCATACCACGGATTTACTAAATCTGAAGTTTAATGAAAATCCGCATATTAGTCATTGAGATAGAGCTCTTGCAAAAATCGTAAAATAATACAACATAACAGTGCCACCTGTTGAATGATTTACAACAATAACTGATTAGTTTCAATGTATATCAAGAACTATCTGAATATGCATTTTTATTGAACTCCGTGCATTACTTTTTGAAATAGAGCTATTTCAAAAATCCTGAAAAATGCAGCATAGAAATGTAAACAAAACTATTTCATATCATGGGTTTACTGAATCTGAAGTTATGGGGAAATCAGTGCCTAAAGATTAGGGGAAATCCTAATGAGATATAGATGTTGCGTAAATTGTAAGGAAAAAAATGCAGCATAGCTGCGCCATTTGTTGAGAAATTTACACCAAAAACAAATCAGCAACAATTTATATCAGGAACTACCTGAATATAAATGTTTAGCAAATTCAGTGCATTAATTCTTGAGATACAGCGCCCCCAAAACTTATGTCACAGACAGAGCCATAGACTCATAAACAGACAACTTGTAAAAAATAAAATAAAATAAACTGTTTTTTGGAGTCTCTGACACTTAAAACGTAAAAAAGTGGAATTCGAAAATTTTCATGAATCCAATACTTTTTTCATATAAAAATAAAAGAAGGTAAAAACATTAATTATGAACAAATTGGAATATTTTCTTTTAGACATCTTACAAAACGCACATAGATAAGCAAAATAAATGTTGCAAATAAATATTCGTATCTACCAATGAGTCACTTTTCTTTTTTTTATCCTTCTAGTAATTTTTCTTGAAGATGTGGCCATTTTTGTGATACTCTGCATATAAATGTGAGTAGTACTGGGTGCATAATTTATGCATACATATAA
This sequence comes from Maratus speculifer, assembly GCA_964019185.1. Taxonomy (NCBI): domain Eukaryota; kingdom Metazoa; phylum Arthropoda; class Arachnida; order Araneae; family Salticidae; genus Maratus; species Maratus speculifer. The sequence goes on along the minus strand of OZ025294.1, from coordinate 157,305,648 downwards.
TACATATGAAGTTTAGCATTAGCCACTTCCACATTATTCACAAAAAATTCTATCATTCATCATGGGAGATCAATCCAAAATATTCATTCCCCCCTCCCCTCCCCCCCATCATAGCTGTACTCGGACCCTGTTTCCTTTATATTTAACAAGATACTTTGCATTTAACATTTCATAGCTAAGACTGTGGCAAACTCAGTAGTACATTTTTCCACCCTCTCCCCCACCCTCCGCAGAGTACCAAGAATGCCGAAATAAATTAAAAATCATCATCAGGTGATATTATTTACTAAAAATATGCATTTTCTAAAATTGATCCAGAAAGGCTGTTATAGATTGTATACTCCCTCCTCGGTGAATGAAAGGGGGACACATTAAAACAATCATTACATCTTTGAAAAAAAAAAATAAAAAAATAAATAAATAAAAAAACGTATAATCTTAAAAATATTAATATTTGTATAAAAGAGATCTAAAATTTAAACTAAATTCGAAGCATTAGACAGACTTTAATACATTTAAAAAGCAATTAAATTTAAAAAATATATGTATCAATTAAGAAAATAATCAATTTTAAAAATTGTTTCATATTTAGTGTAAAGAGTCTTTTATTTCAGACTTTAAAATGTACATGTATATTTAAGAAATATAAAATATCTATCACATAACTTATAACTTCCATTTGTCACTTTCATTTTTCAAATAAGCTTAAAACATTTTTTAAATGTTTAGAGATCCTTTTTGAAAAAGAAACTTGGTCAAAATAGAGCTTTTATTCAGCAAAGAGGGTGTTTTGTCCGGTGGAGTTTTTGTCCGGTGGGGATTTTGTCCGGTGGTGATTTTGTCCGCGGGGATTTTGTCCGTGGGGATTTTGTCCGCGGGGATTTTGTCCTGGACTCAGTCTTGCCGTATCTAATATAGTAAACTGGCTGCTGCCCTTACGTTGTTTTCGCTGTGGTTTATTTTCGGTTTATTTTAATTTTTGTCTTCAGAATCATTTTCAGATGAATAAATTTTGTGTGGTGTCCCTGATCTTCACTTACTTTGCCGTCATATTTCATCAGTACTAATGCAATCTCTAAAAATACTGTACGAAAGATAATCTGTCTTTTCGAGGAACTTCACCTGCTTGCAATTTCTGAATGCATTATCCAACAAATAGAAATAACCAAATCTATAAAATGTACAAAAACTCTTCATGACTACTTTTTTGTGAGAATATAGCACAACGGTAATAAGCTAAACACCTGTCGTTTAAATCTGTACCACTTATACACGCATTGTATTTATTCACAATTGCAGGTTGTGTTACATTAATATTACAGCTTTGATCTTTAGAACACTTAAGTCGAAAGCAAAGTTAAACATTTGTTATCTTTCTATTTTAGTATGCACATATCTTTCCCCTCCCATAGTCTCTCATTCTATTCTCCGCGCTACAAATCTCGATCATTCTTGATTTTCTTTATCTGCTCTTCCAAGACTTTTGTTCATAATTATTCCAGTTTGGTAGATATTGTTCCTCAATAAAAAGTTGGCACATTTTACACTACTAAATAAACTGTTCGTGTAAATCACCCGTGTGCTGTGTTTTGGTTTAAATTTAAAAAGCAAATTGACAGTGCATCCACCTAGACCTAATCACAATTATTTTGAATCATTAACTAGTACAATTCCTTTTCCATGATATGTTTGGCCGTCAAGGGTAATACCATCCCTGGAGGATAAAAAAAAGTTTTTTAATCCGATTAGATTTTAACAGCACATACTGTCTAAATCCACAACGTCCAGCAAATGAGATTTAGTAATCTCTGTTCATCTAGTGATAAATGTGCAGTGGCAGTGGCAGGGACAAACATTTAATTCTTACTACATTCAAGATAAGATTTACTCTCCATAATTTGTCAACTGCTTAGTGATCAATTGATATATCAGCAAAATGAAGAAATTTTTTTATCTAAAAAAATCGATCACGTGACATAGTAGCTGCAATTCTAAGTACTGACCAATCTTTTTGCCAGTAGAGCTTTTCTTTGAGATATTTTTAAGTTCCCATGAGTATGTGTACTCCTGCAACTTTTATAATTTCATATTTAGATGTATTTATTGAGCGATGGTTTCGTGTTTGAACGGAATACAAATTGGTTTCATATGAAACTTTTCCCCAAAAATCTTCATTTAACTGATCTAGAAATGATTCAAAAGGATTTACGATGCTGGAATTTGCTTTTAGATAATCCTCATCAATAAATGGTCCTCGGAATGCCATTAAAAGAAAAAAGATTAAATAAATATTTGCGAAAAGATCAGGTTTTATTCTCTGCATTATTATTCTAGTTTGCTCTAACACAAGTTTTAAAAATGTTTACAATGGATTACATATAGATTATTTTACGTGTTATTTTCGAAACAATTACTTTTTTTTATACAGAGATATATATTGCACTTTGTACAAATAACTCTTGTATTTATATGTAAGAACTATAACTTTATATGTAACATTTATTTTTAGCTTTCCATAACAAAGGTCTTTTAGCTTAAAATTTATTGCTACATGGATTCGGTACTGAATCCATGGATTCGGATATTGGTATACTGAAGCAATAGCCTCAATGGTTATATCTGTGTCATCCAAATTTTCATTGTCAGAAGAATCACCATCACCATTGGCCTCATCATTTTATTTACTCTTACAAAGATATAATAATTATGATTTTTAAAAATTAATGTTTAATTTAAAACATCAACAAAATGAATTCTTATTTATATTTAAGCATAATTTTTTAATCATTCAACAACTTTAACGCTGCACCAATTAGATATCATTCATTACAAATTTTTTAGTGAGATGACTTCTTTCGAAGAGTACAGAATTGAAGCCGGGGGTGCACACACGTGTACATTACAAATTACATCTAATTTAAATAGATATTATGATCTAACTAAAAAATTTCAGTGATCTATGCAATACTGAAGAGTTTATAAGCATTCTTAAAAATTATTGTGAACAAATATTAATTTTCTATTTATAAAAATGTACTTACTTTTTCGATATCTTATATTTTTCGCCATTGCTCGTTTATTTCCTCCAAAACCATATGAATTATGACTGCTAGCGCCATTTCTTGCTGAAACTAGAAAAGGCTAACGTACACAAATGACATCCTCTCGTCTCAATAAAATAATTTCAAATAATAAATGAGATACGCAGTTGAAATCAGAGGTACACAAATGTGCACCTTGGGTCTGAAGAGGTTAAATTATGGTTCTTATTTAACATTTTCCATTAAAAAAAATTACCTTTTGCAAGCCGAGTGCCTTCGTATATGTTGATAGAAATCCTTTTCTCCTATACTAAATACATAACGTGTTTCTGAAAATTCAAATGTTTTAAAATTATGCATGAGGGGCTTGATGGCCATCTTTCCATGTTTTACACAAATGTCTGAGTACCCAAGTTCGTAAAGGAAAGCATTTGTATTGACAACAATTTAGAACTTCTGATATTAACTACGTACAAATACATTTAAAAAGGTTTTTATTTTTAGAAAGGAAGGTGATTGTTACTGCTTTTAAATGAATAATTACTCTAAAAAGGTAATCATAAGAGGAATCGCGAAGATATGTCACCATTATCTTAACACACAATTTTCTAAGCACACCATTCCATAAAGGAAAGGCACGAAATGTTTTCTTTAGTAAAATGCCAAACATTTACTTTCAACTACAGACAGACATATTGAAAAAGACTAATAGTTTGTGAAAAGAAATTGATTTCCATCGTTTTCAAATAACTAATTATTCTATAAATAAATTATAAGGTGAATCCTTTAGAATAGATAAATCACTATTGTTTTATGAGATAAAGTTCTGTAAATAAAATTCCGTAAAGAAAAAGCTTAAAATATCTGCTTAAGTAACAATTTTGAATTTCGGATTTTGACTATGGATTTGGATAGACAGAAATTTGTGTAAAATATGAAAATATGGCCGCCAAGCCCCTCGTGCATAATTTTAAAACATTTGAATTTTCAGAAACACGTTATGATGTATTTGGTATAGGAGAAAAGGACTTCTATCAACATATACGAGGATACTCGACTTACAAAAGGTAATTTTTTTAATGGAAAATGTTAAATAAGAACCATAATATAACCTTGGAAAATTGATATCACACCATTTTTTAGCTACAACTTTAACCTTTTTTTTTTAAGTTGTTTTTTAGTGGACTGGGTCTATAAATAAGAAAAAATCAGAAATCACCATTATTTAAACATTAATGGTCGGTTAGAAGATAAATTATCGGATTACAATGAGAGCTTATGAAAATTTCACAAAATACCAGAAATAGTGCCAAGTTGGCGTCACTTTTGGCGAATATCGGGGCTAATCTCTGAAACTCCCGAGCCTATTTCAAAATGAATGGTACCAAAATAATGGTATTCGCCTCGGTTCAAAATAGACTATATCTTATTCTTATGCCTGTGCCACTAACCAAAGGAGGGTTCAGAAGCAAAAAACATTCTAAAAATGTGATTTTTGTTTTACTGAAGGGCCTAGAAGCACAAAATTCGGCATGTTAATTATTTATAAAATATAAATGATCACTAATGACATTGGCTAAAAAAAATTAATTTAAAAAAGGTGGAAATCCACGAAGAGCGTCCTAAAAACATGGTACCAAAATGATGGTATTCGCCCCAGTTCAAACATAGGCTATATTTTATGTGTATACCATTTACCAAAAGAGGGTTAAGAAGCAAAAAACATTCTAAAAATGCAACTTTTGTGTTACTGAAAGACCTAGAAATATAAAATTTGTCATGTTAATTATTTATAAGATATAAATGATCTCTAAGGACATTTGCTAAAAAATACGGAATTCAAAAAGGGTAAAAATGCACGAAAAGCGTTCTAAAAATGTTCAAAATTACGATTTTTAAGCAATCTTAGCGAACAACAAACCAATCTTAAAAGTAATGATATCAAAATAATAGTGACAGTCCTAGCTCCAACATAGGCTATATCTTATGTCGATACCACTAACCCAAAGGTAAAGGAGCGAAAAACGTTCTAAAAATGTGATGTCTGTATGTTAAGGTTCTAGAAATATAAAATCTGGCATGTTTATTACTTATAAGATATAAATCATCACTAAAAACATTTGTTATCAAATATAAGATTTAAAAGGGGTAGAAATGCGCGAAAAGCATTCTAAAAACTTTCTAAATAGCTATATTTAAGCAATCTTTGGAAGTTAGCAAACCGATTTAAAAAAGCGATTTCAAAATCATGGTGACAGTTTTTGCTCCAACAAAATTATTGGATAAATTACCAGATTACAAAAGGAGTCTATGGGAATTTGGCAAAATACCAGAAATAGCGCCAGGTTAGCATCACTTTTGGCGTGTAATTTCTGTCATCAATTTGGCAATATATAGCAAAGTTGACAACAAACTTTTTTGGTCAATGGGATAATATAGTAGTTCCCAATTACGTAAAAGAAACATCCTTATTAATGGAATTTAAAGGAACATAAACAGTCCTAGCATTAATATTTTTAAATTTGACTGAAAAAAAACAGTGAATAAACGCAGGAAAAAGCTCTAAGATTAATAAATATAAAATAAAGTTAATGTAATATTAAGCTTATTTATTTCAAAAAGGAAACGAAAACCTACTTATTTGACAAAAAATAATGATATCCTATCAAGAACATCAATGTGAAAGAATGCCAAGTTCGTTAAAGATTTCGTTAATAAAACAAGTGAGATCTAACTGTAAACCAAGTTATTTCGAAGCTCCTTAAATCATAGCTCCTGCCATGCATAATATTCTTCAAATGCTTAAATTGATATGTTATGTTACTTGTTACTCAATAGAGCGACTTGGCAAGTTTTCAGCCACCAACTTTAATCTTTGTGTCGGAGTACAATTTAATCTAGAATCTGATCGGCAAAGATCTAGTCAATCGAGTGTTCGAATAAGTATATCGAAGTTAAGCTATTGGTAGGTTAAGGATGTGATCAACATTAAATTATGATCAACTAAATAGAGAAATTTGAATAGAAGAAAACTTGCTAAGTCGCTCTATTGAATAACAAGTAACATAACAAATCATTTTAAGCAATTGAAGAATATTATGCATGACAGGAGCTATGATTTAAGGAGCTTCGAAAGAGCTTGGTTTGCAGTTAGATCTCACTTCTTTTATTAGCAAAATCTTTAACGAACTTGGTATTTTTCACATTTATGTTTTTTGATAGGATTTTGTTTACACGGATTACTTAATATTACTTAACATTAAACAATCTCTGTTTCTCGGCGATTATTGCGTGGTTGTATACATTTTGTTATGGTTAAATTTTATGAAAACATATATATGACACAGATGTCATATACGCGCTAAGTTGGGGTGATTACAAAAAAATGGCGATTTTCTATCTCACATGGTAGCCCGTTTATTTTAGTTCATCAATTTATTTAAAAAAGAAACAATAATGGAAGCAATAAATAAACATTATAAATAATAAACATAATAATAAATAGAAAAAAATATAAATATTGCAATAAATCGTAAATATATCACTCAAAGCAATATTCATAAACTTTCACAAAAACAAAGTTTTCAGCAATTTGCGGGAGAAAAATTGCGCCACGTAGTGCGTATGTCACATCCGTACCATATATATATATATATGGAGATTCTTCTTTAAAAAGTTCTTTTGAACACATAAGTAAATAAACTCGGAGGTAAATTAAATTCTGACACCGTTTTTAAACTTTTAAATGACTTATATTAAACGTTAATATTTACAAAAAAGATATTTACATAAGACTATTTACAAAGCAAACAATCATAATTCTAATTAATCAATTACATCTTATACGGGAACTCGTCTTCATCTTACGTTCTTTTTACACCAACTTAAAACTAAAAACATTCCATTCTCCTTTCTTCCGTTCAGTTCTTTTTTCTACCGCTTAAATCGTCTGGCTTCTTAGGAATTAATAGTTTCTTCAAAATCGTCTGCCTCACTGAGAGCCTGTTCATCAGAGTTGCGATGCGTAGAAAATAATATACAGATCTAATAGTGGAGGAGATTTCCCATATTTCGGCCATACTAATGAGACATTCGTCCTCGAATGTATTCTTGTTGGCTGGAAACAGCAGCTGGATCATCTGAAAAGATAAAGAAAAAAAACACAGCAGCATCCAAAGTCTAAATTGAAAAAAAAGAAGTCATCATGATGAAAATTTAAATAATTTCTTTCAAAATAAATTCGTATTCTTTTTTTTTCTTCTTCACGTCTTTTCATCTTCTTTTTTCTTACGTCTTTTCGTCTTCTTTTATCTTACGTCTTTTCGTCTTCTTCTTTCTTACATCTTTTCGTCTTCTTTTATCTTACGTCTTTTCGTCTTCTTCTTTCTTACGTCTTTTCATCTTCTTTTACCTTACGTTTTTTCGTCTTTTTCTTTCTTACGTCTTTTCATCTTCTTTTACCTTACGTCTTTTCGTCTTTTTCTTTCTTACGTCTTTTCATCTTCTTTTACCTTACGTCTTTTCGTCTTTTTCTTTCTTACGTCTTTTCATCTTCTTTTACCTTACGTCTTTTCGAGAATAAAGTTAAAATTCTTTTAGTTGTCAATCCAGTGGTTTGTCATAGTTGGTATAATGTCACAATCGGTGAAATTCTTTTTTTTTTTTCAAGCTTCGTCCGTCCACGGCTTCATGTACTCTGCACATGTACTGGTGACCATGGGTCCTTCGTTGAATCCAAGTTTCTTTACATCGTAGGTGTCATTATTTTTTACTTTTATGACTTTGTACGGACCTAAATATTTTGGTTTTAACTTCAAACCTGGACCTTGTTGTGCTGGACCTTGTTAGCTTTCTTTCGTCTGAGGTTGTAAGTTTTACGGTTCTCTTCTTGGACTTTTAAAATCTGTTTTTTAGCATTTTTTCTCATATCTTCGCGATTATTTGTAAAATCAGATTGTATTTCAGCATTCAGAAGACTAGTAATTTCAATGTTATTTTTTAGTTTCATTTTAGTACCAAACATCAATTCAAAAGGAGTTGTGCTTATACTTCTCTGAAAAGTCGAATTTATCACCTGTTGGACGTTGCTTACATGTGTATACCATTTTTTAGGATTATCGACAGACAATTTAGACAGAACAGATATTATGACAGAATTTAGACGCTCAACTTGGCCGTTAGACCTGGGTAATCCAGTGGTAATCGGGATATGTTTAATATTTTCATTGATGCAATAATCTTCAAAAGCTTTAGAGGTAAATGCAGGACCTTTATCTGATATAATTCGAACTGGATTTCCAAAGATAGATTTTTGGATTTCTAATTTAGAAATTACTTCGACAGCATCGGTAGATTTTGTGGGATACAACCAAACAAATTTTGTGAATGCGTCAATGATCGAAAGGATATGTTTGTAATTTTTATTAGTGCTTTCTAATGGACCTAAGTGATCAACATGGTACGTATGTAATGGAGTTTCTTCTTTTTCTATTGGGTGAAGTAAGCCTTCTTGTTTACCACATTTTCTATTAACTAAAATACAGGGAACACAATTTGCTATACATTTCTCAATTTTTTGTTTAATTTTAGGGATGTAAAAATCATTTTCTAAACTTTTCTCTGTTCTTGCAACTGCGTAATGACCTTTTTCGTGAGCGGCCTTGATTATATTCATTTGCATGTCTTCCGGTACAACTAATAAATCATTACCATTAACACATTTATAAAGAACATCATTTTTAACTAGATAATCATCATAAGATTTCACCTTTAGGATTTCTTTTATTGTTTTAATATGGTCATCGGTTTCTTGAGCTTGGATAATTTTTAAAGTTAAGCTATCTTGGATTACCATGCAAATAGGATACCTACTTAATGCATCGACATGTCTCATACTGTTACCCTGTCTATGTTCAATAACATAATCAAAATCGGATAACATTATTGCCCATCTAGCTATTTTTGTACTCATTTCTTTTTTATCCATAGTCATTTTAAATGCATTACAATCGGTTACAATTTTAAATGGGATACCTAGCACATATACTCTAAACTTTTCCAGGGCTTCAATTACAGCTAAAACTTCTAATTCGTAACTAGTGTACTTCCGTTCAGCTTCGGTGGTTTTTTTACTTGCGGAATAAACTGGATGAAATTGATTATCTACTGGAGATTGTTGCATTAAAACAGCTCCATAGCCATCAATACTGGCATCACAATGGATTTCGGTCGCACTTTTGGGATTGTAAATTAAAAGTACTGGTTCTGACGACAAAATACGTTTGAGTTCATTAAAAGCTCTTTGTTCTTCTATATCGAATTTAAATTTTGAATCTTTTCTTAGCAGGTCACTTAACGGTTTAGCTATAACCGAATAATTTCTTATAAATTTTCGAAAGTATCCTGTCAATCCTAAATAACTTTGAACATCTTTGGTACACTTTGGTTCGGGAAAATTTATTACTGCTTTAGTCTTCAGTGGAGAGGGATACAATTTACCATTTATGATTCTATACCCCAAGAAATCAATTTCACGCTTCAAAAAATTGCATTTTTTAAGATTTAATTCTAATCCATATTCCGATGCAGTTTCGAGTACAAGTTTTAATTTTTCTAGATCTTCAGCTTCGTTTTTAGCAGGTATTATTAAATCATCCATATAAATGACAACAATGTGATCTTTTAATAGGTTTCGAAATACATTATAAATATACTTTTGAAAAACACTAGGGCTATTGGTCAACCCGAATGGACATTTCAAAAATTCGTATTGTCCTTCATGAGTATCAAACGAGATGTATTTCCGCGAGTCTTCTTCAACATCTACATGAAAGAAACCGTTTTTCAAATCTATGGTGGTAAATACTTCGGCAGAATGTAATTGGTCTATTACATCATCAATAACTGGCAAGGGGAAATGCTCACGTACTGTCTTTTTGTTAAGACATCTGTAATCAACACAAAGTCTCATTGTGTTATCTTTTTTCTTGACTAACACAACCGGCGAAGAAAAATTAGAAGAACTTTCTCGAATTATTCCCTGAGCTAGCCACTCCTCAATTTGGTTTTCGACTATTTTTTGCTCGCATGGCGGTAATCTTCGAGGAGAAGAACAAACTGGGATTTCGTCAGTTAAATTAATTTTCATTTTAACATCTACTGTTTTAGTTTTAATTGGTACATAATTTTCAATTAAAGAGTATAACTCTGAACGTAATTTTTTGTCAGCAATGTGAGTTAAATCAATTTTAGGCTCATCCAAAACATTTACAATATTAACTAAAAAGTCATTAGACTGAACTTCAGCTTTAAACAGTTTCACTATATTCTCAGAAATAGTTAATGTACCTTGATGAATAACATCAGTGCCAATAATTAAATCGAAATTAATGCAACTGTCCTTAACGACAAAAATAGTAACTTTAAATTTTGAACCATCTACTTCGATTTCTGAATTGAAACAACCTTCTGGTTTAATTGAGGCTTTTCCTAGACCGGTCAAAGAGATACTCGTAGGTTTTAATTCTACAAAGTTCTTCAAATTATCATAAATACTTTTCTTTAACAAAGTCTTTTGGCTACCAGTATCTATTAAAGAGATTAAACGCAAAGAATAAAGTTTTATCTCTTTCAGAATTAAATCTTGGGATGTAATAATGTTTACCTGTGACTGAGCATTTTTAACACTTGTATCTTTAGATTTATTACATTGAAATGATTTATGACCATAAGCGTTACAAGCAAAACAAAGCGGCCCTTTATCTTTATTTACACAGTTAATACTCTTATGATTATTCCCGCCACAATTAAAACAACGCATATTTGGCTTTACAGGCTTAAATTTGTTCTTAACTTCAACTTCGGATTTAATTTTAGGCTTAGCTCCTTCATATTTATGAAATTTTGCATTTTCATACTCCGATCTTATTTTTTCATAAATCTTTAATTTTTGTTTAAATTCAGCAATATTGGGACAACCATACAAAAAAGATTTTTTAGAAATGGGGTCATTAATTCCATTTATTACATACTGAATAAGGGCAGAATCTTCAATATTGCCTTTTGAGCATAATTGTTTCATATTTAAAAAATATTCATCTAACGATTCATGTGGTCTAATTTTTCTTTTGGACAGCAATTCGTGTAATTCAGCTGAATTGCACGTTTGACCAAATTCAGATATGAGTAGGGCTTTTAATTTAGACCACGAATTAATATTTGTTTCACTTTCAAGAAATAATTTTGCTTTGCCTGTCATACGGCGTTTAGCCAAAATCAATTTGTGCAAATCACTAACGTTAAATAATAAAACAATATCTTCAAAATCGGCAATCCATTTATTAATATTTTGTACTTGAGTACCTTCAAACATTGTAATCATACTTTCAATATCATTAATAGAAATGCTTGGTTTAATAACATAATCAGGAATTAGGATTTTCTGATTTTCATTACTTTCACAATTAGAACTACCAGAATCATTTCTCATATTATTCTCAAAAACAGTTGAAATATTTTTAGTTTTATCTTGTAAATCATCATTAAATTCATCGGCACTCTCGTCATCACTAAGAGTACCTTCATCGGGTATCATATTAATTTTCAAAATACTAAAATCACATAAACTAGAAATTATTCTGGCAGCAATTTCATCAAAAGTTCCCGAATTATTTATACACAAAACATTGCAAATGGTAATTAAGTCGTTAACAGAAAAATTATCTTTAATTTCTTTGAATTTAGTTTGATATTCATCGGAATCTACTTCAAACGTAAACCCAGTAAAATTCCGAATTCTACGTCGATTATTTCTGTCACCGATTTCTCCAAAAATTAATTTGTGCAATGTCTTAATACTAGCTGATTTTTCAGTTTTCAAAGAAAACTCTAATTCCTTTAAATCAACTAATTTTTCCATTATTGAAAAGAAAAATGAAATAATAAACTCACTTCATAATCAGATGCTCAGCTTCACACACTTTGATTTCACTTTCATCGCAAAATTTTACCTCTTCTGAAATAGCTTTGTAGGCTTGACATTCCATCACAGTTCTAAAAAATATCGGCTTCCAAGATATTAAAAAATATATATTTCCATCTCTGTGGGCGTGCGTCTGTATCTCACTTACTGAGACCAAAATTTATGGAGATTCTTCTTTAAAAAGTTCTTTTGAACACATAAGTAAATAAACTCGGAGGTAAATTAAATTCTGACACCGTTTTTAAACTTTTAAATGACTTATATTAAACGTTAATATTTACAAAAAAAGATATTTACATAAGACTATTTACAAAGCAAACAATCATAATTCTAATTAATCAATTACATCTTATACGGGAACTCGTCTTCATCTTACGTTCTTTTTACACCAACTTAAAACTAAAAACATTCCATTCTCCTTTCTTCCGTTCAGTTCTTTTTTCTACCGCTTAAATCGTCTGGCTTCTTAGGAATTAATCGTTTCTTCAAAATCGTCTGCCTCACTGAGAGCCTGTTCATCAGAGTTGCGATGCGTAGAAAATAATATACAGATCTAATAGTGGAGGAGATTTCCCCTATATATGTAAAAGTAAGCATAAACGTTCATCAGGTTTGTTTATGTAGCTGTTCATATCTATTTGCAATTAATCTCACTTTTTGAAGTCCAAACTGGACGAAAGTTTGTGAAAACTCCAAGGTAAAGATAATATTGGAAAAGTACCATAAAATTAGAGAAGTATATCATATACGTATCGGGTTTGGGGCAACTTTGGCAAAAATTATTTTTGAATAATAGTGTGCATTTATGACATATGTGCCTTTTTTTAACACTTTCCAACAAAGTTGAAAAGTGTTTATGCTTTCGGTTTGTCTGTCCGCCTGGCCATCCATGGTCAGGTGACCAGGACAGTAAAAACAAACATAAGAAAGAATGCGTAGCAAAGAAAAATTCTTTGTAAAACATCCTTTTTTAAAAATATTATAAGTATTTCTGGTGATATAGTAAAAGATCTGGCACAGAGCGTCATGCCCAGTAAAGCCGCCCCCCTCCCCCTCTTATCGCTCAAAATGATTTTTTTATCCGGCCAGGGGGCGACTGCTCGTGATACTAAAAACAAAAGAGCGAAAAATACGCAGAATAAAACTCTTAATAAATAAATAAATAAATAAAATGAATGTATCGTTTGGGGTGAAGAAATTCGAACGCTAATGTTAAACCTATGGAAGCGCTATTTGCAGATTTCTCGCTCGCATTTTAATATTTTTTAATCCTATTTTTTGCACAGGATGCCTGAGATTGATACCTATTGCTGAGTGTTTGTATTTTTTTAGTTTTTGTTACAATTTTTTATATGAGGATAGTTTTACTTTTAAAACCGGTTTAAAAAAACAGCTATCCTCAAATAAAAAAAACTGTAATTAAAAGCGAAAAAGTACAAATACTTAACATCAACCATCGCATAGATATCAACCTCATTTATCATAAAAAAAAATCATTTAAAAATATCCGCGTTTGTAACAAAATGATCGCCCTCTAGTAATCTAAAGGGGAACTACAACACCCCTGCTTCTTTCATCGCATCAGCATTGATTACTGTGTGTAAGATATCATTTGGAATACTAAATTCTTAATCCTATTTCCTAGTTAATTTTTACATAAATGGCATAATTAATCCTTCTATAGTAAAAAAAAACTAGCCTAAAAGTGCTATTACACGTAAAAATTGCAAGCGACAAAAATCGCCTGCGTTTTTTCGTGTTCTTAGCATTTCATTGGCTGTTCGAGAAGAGTCTTTACCATCATTTGGATTTCCAAGCATTTGATTGGCTGTTGCCGGCGACTCGCTTCGTTCCACGCGTCAAAGACGCTCCGACAAAAGAGAATCGCGCGCTACCAAGCTACTCCCTTGGTCCCATAGGATTACATGGAGACGCCTGCGATTTGACGCCTGCAGCAGCGCATGTGTAATAGCACCTTTAAAAGGAATGACTCCTGGAATGATGCTGATGTGTAAGATTTCCGGAAATAACGAATCCGGGTTGTCCACTCCTTCCATGAGTCGAATAGACCAATCAGGAAAGGGTTCCATCTATGCATCGCCGTGTAACCATAAAGAGGGTATAGACTCTAGCGAGAGTCCTAACTATCGTGCAAGGCACTCTCGTTACCAGGGTTTGTCAACATCAGCAATATTTTATTTTCCCAGTGTGCCTTGCGCTAGTCAGCTGTTGTTGTGATAGTAAACAGAAATGTAGGTTGTTTATTTCGGTAAAATTTCGTAAAAGGTGTTAAAAAAAATAATAAAGTATCAAAATTACATGTTAAAAAAATATTTCACAAAATAAACAAATAAATAAACAAACGAAACATAAAAAAAAATAAAGAAAATTATTTCCCGCATGTGACATTCCTGTTACGTCATTTCTCACATGGTTTTATTTTTCTTAACTGGAACTGTTTAATCTCTGGTTACGAGAGTAGCCTGCACGGTAGATAGGACTCCCGCTAGAGTCTTGTTAAAGAGGGAAAGGTTACCATCGCCAACAATTGCCAAGTTTGTCGCCAACTTGGCGATATATCGCCAAATTTGGCGACCAAAATTAGTCGTCAAAAGTGACGCCAACTTGGCGATAACTGTAATATTTCGCCAAGTTTTTAATTTCTTTGCAACACCAGTCGTGTGACACATCATTTGAGAGGTCTGCAAATGCTTATTCATATTATGGATGTCTTGTGTGTCACCCCTCACTCTGCCCCTTCAGGGGGGGGCACATTTTTAATTTCTTTACAACATCAGTCGTGTGACACATGATTTGAAAGGTCTGCAACTGCTTTTTCATATTATGGATGTCTTGTGTGTCACCCCCACACCTCTGCTCCCCCCAGGCGGGGCACATTTTTAATTTCTTTACACCAGTTGTGTGACACATCATTTGAAAGGTCTGCAACTGCTTATTTATATTATGGATGTCTTGTGTGTCAACCCCCACTCTGCTCCCCCAGGAAGGTACATTTTTAATTTCTTTACAACACCAGTCGTGTGACACATCATTTGAAAGATCTGTAACTGCTTATTCATATTATGGATGTCTTGTGTGTCACCCCCCCCCCCCACGAGAGGCACATTTTTAATTTCTTTACAACACTAGTCGTGTGAAACATCATATGAAAGGTCTGCAAATGCTTATTCATATTATGGATGTCTTGTGTGTCACCCCCACACTCTGGTCACCCCAGGGGGGTCACATTTTTAATTTCTTTACAACACCAGTTGTGTGACACATCATTTGAAAGATCTGCAACTGCTTATTCATATTATGGATGTCTTGTGTGTCAACCCCCCACTCTGCCCCCCGGGGGAGGGCACATTTTTAATTTCTTTACAACACCAGTCGTGTGGCACATCATTTGAAAGGTCTGCAACTGCTTATTCATACCATGAGGTATTGGCGAGCGCAGCAAGCAGGGGTAGCCTGCAATTTGGAATAGCGAAATGATTACACGGGGGGTTGATGAGCGTAGCGAGCAGGGGGGCGGAGCCTCCCTAGTAAATATAAATAAACGTATCAAAAAACGATAATATATCTTGCTGTGTGCCACAATACAACTCTAGAGAATTGGAAAATCACGAACTAAGCTTTCATTTATTCGCAAATTGAAAAAAATAAAATATTTGTCGCTTCTGCAAACAGCAACAAAGCTTTGGTCAGCAGAAATTCCAATTTTTCGTCGCGTATCACAGTTTGATACAATTTACTAATAATCTATATCAGATTATTTAAAAAAAACCATAAATTCTTTTTTTTTTCGATGTGAAAATATATTAAAATTAAATATAAACATAACTTGCAAAGTTTCTAAAAATGTTTTGGGGATTAAATAAATTAAAAAAACTATTAAAAAATTCTTTGACAGCTTAATTTTTAAACCAATTAAGTACAATACACGTTTAAAAAGTAAGATTTTACCATGTTTAAAAAGTATTTCATTTAAAAGCTTAATATAATGGTCATCTTCATAAAAATTTTCTTTGAAAATTCAAAATATTTAAAGCTCTTTTTTATAAAATAAGCACAACAGATAATTTTCTTTTTTAGATTAAAAAAATATATAAATAAATAAAATATTCGTATTTGTCTGTTACAAATAGATACATAACAAATTGGGTGTAAAAAAGAGTTAAAAAATGATAACCTTTGATAAATTTACAGTTATAGTAAAAGAATGGAAAACAAAAGAGGAAAAAAAAGAGCTTAATTAGTATCAAAATATTTAGCAAGAACTACTTCGATAAAAGTAAATAAAATATTTTCGATATTTAAACAAGCACTTATATATAAAAAAAAAATCAATAAAAAATGGAAAGGCATTTTTTTTTTCTTTTTGAAGAACGAAATACTAGTCAAGCTTAATAATATCATATTTTTCATAAAATCAACTTATAGATAATTATAAAAATTTTCAGACTCAATACGAACTAGAAATTGAAACATAATGCACTTAACATGGAAACTAATAAAACAATAATAATTTATATTTCTTGTGTTGATGCAAATACACCTGCATAGATTTAGAATTATAAAACTGCAATAACACTGATAAACAAATTTCAACGAATTTTCTGTTTCTCTGCGTACATTGGGTGTTTCTCATAGATTTCAGGCTGCTTAAAAAGAATATGTATGTAAAATTTTCTGTCACCTCCAATTTTGAAAAAATTTACTTATACGTTTCGGAGTATGTAGACATCATATAGGCATTATAATTACAAGGTAAAACCCGTCAAATTTTGACGAAAGAAAATGTTTAAGAAGGAACTGTTTCCTTGATTTATAATAAACTTACAAAATTAATTATAGTAAAAAATGCACCTTATATTGGCAAGTCTAACTCTCAAACAAATCATATTCAACTTAAAGTTAACAAAATACTATTTCTATAAATCGTTAAAATTAAACTTTAATCGTACATGTAAATAGTAAAAAATAACAAAAATCTGTTATTATGATAAAGTTATGAATTAAGGCTCTTATGCTAGTATTCCAAAAGAAAATAAAAAGAATATTGCCCAGTTAAACTGATGGCATTGAGCTCACAGGCTACGCAAACTAATTGTACAGCCTTGTATTTTCGTTAATTCCGTTCGAAAAAAAAAATTAAGAAGGGGAAACAGCTCTCCCCTTTCTCCTTTTTTATACTTAATCATTGAACTTCCTAAACTATCAAGTATATGCTTTATCATATTAAAAAATCTATATCCAAAATTCAGAGCAAATCGGATAATTCTTAATAAAAACCCATTTAGCATTTATATAATTTAAGAGGAGTTATTCCCCTCTTTTATACTTAACCATTAAACTTCCAAAACTATTCAGAGACTTGAACGAAATCTGACAATTCTGATTGAAAAATCCATTTATGCAAGTTAAGCTGAGGGGCATTAGAACTCCCGTTCCCCCTGTTTATACTTATTCAATGAACACCTAATAACAGCCACGGACTCGCCTCATCAGAATGATCCTATATCTAAATTTTGAACGAAAACTGTTAATTCTGCATGAAAATCCCGTTTATATCAATTAAGGGGAGGGGCATGGGCCCCCCGTTCCCCCTGTTTATACTTATTCAATGAACACCTAATAACAGCCACGGTATCGCCTCATCCGAATGATCTTATATCTAAATTTTGAACGAAAACTGTTAATTCTGCATGAAAATCCCGTTTATATCAATTAAGGGGGGGGCATGAGCCCCCCATTCCCCCTGTTTATACTTATTCAATGAACACATAATAACAGTCACAGAATCGCCTTATCAGAATGATCCTATATCTAAATTTTGGACAAAAACTGTTAATTATGCATGAAAAACCCGTTTATATCAATTAAGGGGGGGGGGGCATGAGCCCCCCCGTTCCCCCTGTTTATACTTATTCAATGAACACCTAATAGCAGCCACGGTATCGCTTCATCCGAATGATCTTATATCTAAATTTTGAACGAAAACTGTTAATTCTGCATGAAAATCCCGTTTATATCAATTAGGGGGGGGGGGGGGGCATGAGCCCCCCCGTTACCCCTGTTTATACTTATTCAATGAACACATAATAACAGTCACGGAATCGCCTCATCAGAATGATCCTATATCTAAATTTTGGACAAAAACTGTTAATTCTGCATGAAAAACCCATTTATATCCATTAAGGGGAGGGGCATGAGCCCCCCCGTTCCCCCTCTTATACATATCGAATGAACTCCAAAATCTAATCAGGGAAGCGCCTTATCAGAATATACCTATATACAAAATTTCAAGTGGATCCGATATTTTTATCATGAGTTATCGCGTTACGCACGAACGCACATATATACAGAACGGACGGGTTACATAAGCTCTCAGGCTATGATAGCCTGTGAGCTAAAAAGGACAAATTTATTGTATTTTGACTCAATCATAGAATTTTTTTACCGTGAAATTTAAACCCAACATCATTTTCACCATACCAAAATTTACAAATGCACATTTCGTATCTGTATTCACCTATTCAAAAAAATAAGTATTTTAATTTGATCATGTTGATTCAAAACTTGTTGTCTCGGTGCTATAAGCTGAAACAGATCTTAAACTGTTAATTCGCGTTTGTAATGACCGAAAGATGGCGTTGTTATAGACCTGATAATCGTTTGTTTACGTTTGTTTGTTTACGTTCCATGCTGTAGCACTGTAGCATAGAACCAGTTTAAAGAGCTAGTTAAAGTGCAGTTTTTTTATCTTTTTTATTTAATTATGGGAGATAAATTACAAATATCGACAATTTTAGAATTTCTAAGATGCTGGAAAATCTAGTAATTGCTTTAGAGAAGCTGAAGCAATTATTGATTCAAAGTGATTAGTAATGTGCGGCATTAAAGAATGCAAAGAAGAAGAAATAGAGATTGTAGGCTCGTGTTTACAAACAAGCCAAACAAAAGGAAATCCCCATATTATTTCAGGTTTGCTAGTAAAGGAAAACAAAAATTTGAAAATAAAAAAAATTTCTTGCTCTTGCAAAGCTGGGTCAAGCGAATCATGCAAGCATTGTGTTGCGGTCATGTT
This sequence comes from Maratus speculifer, assembly GCA_964019185.1. NCBI lineage: Eukaryota > Metazoa > Arthropoda > Arachnida > Araneae > Salticidae > Maratus > Maratus speculifer. Next base: position 157,286,534 of record OZ025294.1, on the reverse strand, counting down.
ATTTTGCCATGAGTAAGTCAAATGTACTTTTTTATATTATAGATCTAAACTTTGTGTATAAAATTTTGATTTTTGATAATTTTAATACAAAGAACCCAACGTTGCATTCGTTATAGAACTGTTTATTTATTTATCGGCCTTTTAAACACTGATTTCAGCGGAAGATGCTCATGGTATCAGTTCTATTTCTTTTAGTTCGACTTTGTCCGCGAGAGGGCGTCTATTTCATTTCAAACGCGAATATTCTTTTAAGTGTAAATAAAATTTTATAAATGCAATCAAAATTCACCGGGTACGTAATTAAATTTTCTTTTTTCTCTCTTTTAATAAGAAGATGGCAACATAAAAGTACAATAATAATTATTTTTCTCCATAGAGTAAAGAGAAATTAATAGAGTGGAAGTATAATGTCTGGGGGGGTGATGCTAAAAATGTAACACACGACTGGAAAATGTAAAAGGAACTAATCTATGGCTTCGCATGTAAGAAATGTTAGATTATTTTATCATATGTGCTTTAAGTATCAATGTAGAAAATTCTTTTAAGATTTTGCTTGAAGACATAACTTTCTTCTCTTAAAATCGTCTGCAGTCGTTTTAAAAGAATGTTTTCATCATTATATTTTAAATATTTATTTACATGAAATTATTAATATGTTGTTAAAAAGAAATAAAGATATTTAAGTAAATTAGCAGCGATTGATCTAGACAAAATGGAGATGTATTTGAAAACTTCATTCCATAAAAGAAACTCTTTATTAATTAATTTGAATTATTTGAATTATTTATATGAATTGTTATTTGGAAACGAAATAAGTTCATCTATCTCATAATGTATTAAAAATTACTGTAAAGAAGGAAATTTTTAGTAGTGCAATTTTTAGTTCGTATCAAATGTTTTCAATTTTTTTACTTAATTTTTATTTGACATTTAATTATTGCTAATTTATCAATTTCAATTATTTTAAAAGCAAGCATTTATTTTAATAAATAATAGAACAAAGACCATTTTAAAAAATCCCTGTCGGCTTGGCCTATAGGCGGAGGTAGATTTCGAAGAGTTTTCATTTCAACAACAAAAAATAAAATATTATTAACGATAAACCTAGTTTAACTACTTTATTTGGCCGCTTTTGAAAAGTTTTTAATTTCATTTTTCTGTAAGAATTGATTTTATCAAAATCCTCTTAAACGAAATTCGGCTCAAATGCCCATTTTGAAAACATATTAAAAATCGACCATTACGCACATTATATAATTCCTAAATAACTAAAAAACTGCCAATTGAATGCGCTTGAGAGCAAATTAAATTTAAAAATGAGTCATAAAATAACCAATTTGTTATTTTAATACATCCACAATTCTTTAATCAAGATCGCTTTGAGAAATTTTGTGCGAAGTGCCCAATTTGATAGCTTTTTTTAAATATATATTTAGCCTTTATCAAAAAACTGACCAATATGGTCCATTACACAATTCCTAAATAACAAATAACTGTCAATTGAATGCGTTTGAGAGTAAAATTGAATTTAACAAGTTGGAAATTGCACGTGAAGCGTAGCAAATGAGGTGCGTTCATACGATAACGAAGTTTTAAAAATATTCAGATCTTGATGATATAGTAGAGCGTACTTTGGATATAGTACAATGGTCGAAATCTTTGTGTTCCTGTAAATATGCAGGGAATAGTTTTTACTATTCATTAACGTATATATTATTCAAAAAATTTGAAGTAGTTTAATAGAATTAAAACACGCCCCAAACAATGTTTTCCCATATTACATGCTTTAGTGGAATACATTTGTGTGGCCCTGTAATTTAATAATGAATATTCTTTGCATCACAGATTGTACAGAATGTATATTTTAATACATACTTCAAAGATTCATGCCAATTCTATTATGTTCAAATGAGTGTAACACCATTAAAATGCATTTGAAACTTTTTTTCGTATTGATCGTAATGTACCGGAATATTTTGATTGTCTCTGTAATTGATCTATGCATTCGATTTTCATAACATTTGAAATGACTCGACAAAATTATATAATAAATATACGTTTTAAATTTCAAACGATTAAAATTCATTTGAAACTTTTTCCCCATTGACCGTAATGTAACGGAATACTTTTGATTGTCCCTGTAATTGATCTATGCATTCAATTTTCATAACATTTGAAATGACTCGACAAAATGATGTAATAAATATACGATTTAAATTTCAAACGATTAAAATGCATTTGAAACTTTTATCCCCATTGACTGTAATGTAACGGAATACTTTTGATTATCCCTGTAATTGATCTATGCATTCGATATTCATAACATTTGAAATGACTCGACAAAATTATGTAATAAATATACGTTTTAAATTTAAAACGATTAAAATGCATTTGAAACTTTTTTCCCCATTGGCCGTAATGTAACGGAATCCTTTTGATTGTCTCTGTAATTGATCTATCCATCCGATTTTCATAAAATTTGAAATGACTCGACAAAATTATGTAATAATTATGTATTTTAAATTTCAAACGATTCGGTTAGGTAGTTTTTGCGTTGTTATATGCGGACAGACGGACAGACAGACAGACAGACGGACGGACTGAGCGACAATAATAGGTGCTACGTATTTACATAATTACGAACGCACCTAAAAATGAGTCATAAAATAACCAATTTGTTATTTGAATACATCCTCAATTCTTCAATCATGATCGCTTTGGGGATTTTTTTTTTTTTTTTTTTTTTTTTTTTTTTTTGCGAAGTGCCCATTTTGACACCTTTTTTTTAAAATATATTTAGCCTTTATCAAAAAATTGATGAATACGCACATTATATAGTTTCTAAATAACAAAAAACTATCAATTGAATGCGTTTGAGAGCAAAATTGGATTTAAAAATGAGTCACAAAATAACCACTTTGTTATTTGAATACATCCCCAAATTTTTAATCATGATCGCTTTGGGAAATTTTGTGCGAAGTGCCCATTTCATTATATAGTTCCAAAATAAGAGGACCTGTAAATTGGATGCATTTGAGAACAAAAGTGGATTTAAAAATGACTCAGAAAAAACGCAATTTGTTACACTTCATCAATTTTGCAATTACTATTACTTCGGAAAATTCTGTTCAAAAAAACCCTTTTTGGCAGCCTTTTTTAAATATATTCTGACTTTATCAAAACACTGGCCAATACATCACATTATATAGTTCCTAAATAAGAGGCTCTGCCATTTGGATACGTTTAAAATCAAAAATGAATTTAAAAATTAGGCAGACTATAAGCAGTTTGGATTTGAAGTTTTTTCTCCAACTCCAATTTTTGTTTAATTTATTTTTGATATAAGAATTGGTCCTATGAAAAACTTGTTAGCATAAAAGTTGTAGATATTATTAAGAAGATATAAAATAAATTTAATTAGATTTGATTGCTTAAGAATTGGTAAGTTGTGTATTTTTTTTCTTTTTCCTCCCCCCTTTTACTTACCCATCCATACGTAGTATACGGTAAGTCTTGCAATCGTTTTGAAAATCGAAAAAAAAATTTTGACGGATTTACACGTTTTAGATAGTGAAGATTCCGAAAAACATATTTTTAGAAAAAAAATTGCCGTCCGTCTGTCTGTCTGTCTGTAAACGCTCTATCTCCCGAACAAATTGAGATAGAGACTTGAAATTTTGTATGTAGTTAGTATGTAAGAATGGAACGAACCCTATTTAATATCAGCAACCTCGATTATCCGGAACTATTTTTTTCGGACTCTCGAAAAGTTCGTTCTGATGAAAGGTATATAAAAATTTTCGAATTTTTTTGTTCTAAGGAATGGATGTAAAAGGCAATAAAATAACACACATTTTGCATATAGAACGAAGTCGATCGGATTATTAGTTGCCGAGATATTTGTAATCTTGTTTTCCACATTCTTCGATTTTTCATGACCCTGTATTTGATTCAAATTTCAATTCAGAGGTATATTTTAATTAGAAATGAGACGCTTAATCCGACACAGTTGATTGTTAGTTAATAGAATTATTATTTTTGGAGTTATAAGGATGTTTCTTTTACGCAGTTCGGTACTACTTGAGTAGTTTGGCGTTTTATATAATTTGTGGAAATTGATACATCAGCAGTTCTTTAATATAGCATTACTATCGATATTAACAATATATAAATTTTGTTTATGAATTGCAATGCATTGTATAAATGTAGTTTTCACATGTTTTATTTTCATATACATATCCATGATGGGTAAGTATTACGGTGGCCCCCAACGACTAGTTTCTTTTCGTTTTTAATTTTTTTCATCGGTAAAAGTTGGTCCTATCCAAAACTTGTAAATGCAAAAGTTTTAGATAATGTTGAGTATATTTATAAAAAATTTATTTGGATTTGATATCTTGAGAATTGACGAAGTTATGAATTTTTTTTCTGCCAAAAACCCTGTTTTTTTCGCCCCTTGAGCCCATTTATTTTACTTACCCATCATACGTAGTATAGGGTAAGTCTTGCAATCGTTTTGGAAATCGAAAAAAATTTTTGACGGATTTACACGTTTTAGATAGTGGAGATTCCGAAAAACATATTTTTAGAAAAAAAATTTTGCCGTCCGTCTGTCTGCCTGTCTGTCTGTAAACGCTCTATCTCCCGAACAAATTGAGATAGAGACTTGAAATTTTGTATGTAGTTAGTATGTAAGAATGGGACGAACCCTATTTAATATCACCAACCTCGATTATCCGGAATTATTTTTTTCGGACTCTCGAAAAATTCGTTCTGATGAAAGGTATATAAAATTTTTCGAATTTTTTTATTCTAAAGTATGGACGTAAAAAGCAATAAAATAACACACATTTTGCATATAAAACGAAGTCGATCGGATTATTAGTTGCCGAGATATTTGTAATCTTGTTTTCCACATTCTTCGATTTTCATGACCCTGTATTTTATTCAAATTTCAATTCAGAGGTATATTTTAATTGGAAATGAGACGCTTAATCCGACACAGTTAATTGTTAGTTAATAGAATTATTATTTTTAGAGTTATAAGGACGTTTCTTTTACGCAGTTCGGTACTACTTAGGTAGTTTGGCGTTTTATATAGTTTGTCGAAATTGGTACATCAGCAGTTCTTTAATAAAGCATTACTATGTATATCAACAATATTTAAATTTTGTTTATGAATTGCAATGCATTGTATAAATAGTTTCACATGTTTTATTTTCATATACATATCCGTGATGGGTAAGTATTACAGTGGCCCCCAACGACTAGTTTACTTACCCATCATACGTAGTATAGGGTAAGTCTTGCAATCGTTTTGAAAATCGAAAAAAAATTTTGACGGATTTACACGTTTTAGATAGTGGAGATTCCGAAAAACATATTTTTAGAAAAAAAATTTTGCCGTCCGTCCGTCTGTCTGTCTGTAAACGCTCTATCTCCCGAACAAATTGTGATAGAGACTTGAAATTTTGTATGTTGTTAGTATGTAAGAATGGGACGAACCCTATTTAATATCACCAACCTCGATTATCCAGAACTATTTTTTACGGACTCTCGAAAAATTCGTTCTGATGAAAGGTATATAAAAATTTTCGAATTTTTTTGTTCTAAGAAATGAACGTAAAAGTCAATAAAATAACACAAATTTTGCATATAGAACGAAGTCGATCGGATTATTAGTTGCCGAGATATTTGTAATCTTGTTTTCCACATTCTTCGATTTTTCATGACCCTGTATTTCATTCAAATTTCAATTCAGAAGTATATTTTAATTGGATATGAGACGCTTAATCCGACGCAGTTAATTGTTAGTTAATAGAATTATTATTTTTGGAGTTATAAGGATGTTTCTTTTACGCAGTTCGGTACTACTTGAGTAGTTTGGCGTTTTATATAATTTGTGGAAATTGGTACATCAGCAGTTCTTTTATAAAGCATTACTATGTATATTAACAATATTTAAATTTTGTTTATGAATTGCAATGCATTGTATAAATAGTTTTCACATGTGTTATTTTCATATACATATCCATGATGGGTAAGTATTACGGTGGCCCCAACGACTATTACTTACCCATCATACGTAGTATAGGGTAAGTCTTGCAATCGTTTTAAAAATCGAAAAAAAAAAATTGACGGATTTACGCGTTTTAGATAGTGAAGATTCCGAAAAACATATTTTTAGAAAAAAAAATTTGCTGTCCGTCTGTCTGTCTGTCTGTCTGTCTGTAAACGCTCTATCTCCCGAACAAATTGAGATAGAGACTTGAAATTTTGTATGTAGTTAGTATGTAAGAATGGGACGAACCCTATTTAATATCACCAACCTCGATTATCCAGAACTATTTTTTACGGACTCTCGAATAATTCGTTCTGATGAAAGGTATATAAAAATTTTCGAATTTTTTTGTTCTAAGGAATGAACGTAAAAATCAATAAAATAACACACATTTTGCATATAGAACGAAGTCGATCGGATTATTAGTTGCCGAGATATTTGTAATCTTGTTTTCCACATTCTTCGATTTTTCATGACCCTGTATTTCATTCAAATTTCAATTCAGAAGTATATTTTAATTGGATATGAGATGCTTAATCCGACGCAGTTAATTGTTAGTTAATAGAATTATTATTTTTGGAGTTATAAGGATGTTTCTTTTACGCAGTTCGGTACTACTTGAGTAGTTTGGCGTTTTATATAATTTGTGGAAATTGATACATCAGCAGTTCTTTAATATAGCATTACTATGTATATTAACAATATTTAAATTTTGCTTATGAATTGCAATGCATTGTATAAATAGTTTCACATGTTTTGTTTTCATATACATATCCATGATGGGTAAGTATTACGGTGGCCCCCAACGACTAGTTAACTTTATCAAAAATCTGTCATTCATAAACTTTTATCCCATTTTTTAGAAGTAATATAAACTTTAAACGGATTCGATATCTATTTTAATTAAGAAGTTATCGCGTTTTTTCGGTTTTCACAAAAACCCTCTCTATTTCCACCCCCTTGGTCCGATTTTGCCCATTAACGAACTCGACTCGAGATTTTATGCCTCTTGATTTTATGTAAAAGTTTGGAGAAGATCAGAGCATAATTATGGAAGTTATCGATCGTGTCTAGAAGAAAGTGAAATATATATAGATAGATAGATAGTAGATGGATAGATAAACTTTTTTACTGATGGTAGTTTTGGGGTCTAGGAGTCATGATCCGTGTAGATCTGCAAAAAGTTTTCAGAAATTCCAACATGGGAGAGAATGCAATAGGTAGTATTTCATACGAAATCTACCTAAAATTTGCCATTTCTTCTTAAAATATGTTTTAGCTGTAATTCATTTCTTTAAATTCGTCTTATTAATACAAAATCCATTCCACGTGCTTTTGTTATGAACATTAAAATTTAAGCGATGAATGGTTTCATATTGCAAACCTTTTTTGAGGCTTACTCCACCTATCCCATTCCTCCATGATTTTTCTCTTTTTTCGCTTATTTTTAATAGAAATGGATTACTCCTATTGCCACTATTAGAAAACGGTATTAAAAACAACGAAAAAAATTAATATTTCAAAAATAAATTAAGACGCAGTTTTCAAATAAATTGCATTTAAAAATATTTTTTTTCCCTATGCAATGGTATAAAAATTGAAAATGCGCGATGTTCAGAAGTTAAAAAATTTGTAATAGCAAAAATTGCAATAACCAAAATTTCATTTAATATTTGAAAGTGTTGCCATTCGCAAAGTTACGTATGCGTTACGCACAGATACGTTTGGCCTTTATAATATAGATATTCCATTATTCTCTTACATGCGTTTGATTCACACAAGCATTCTTTTTTCTTATTGCAACGGTAGAAGATACAGCAAGAGAGTAGAAACAGATGTGCCCCTGATAAATTTTATGTTAGCTACCTTGAACAGACAACTCTAGCCAACCCCGCTGTATTTGGCTTTAGCGCAAATCCGTGACATTTGAAACTTATCTTTTGGATCGAGTGTACTACTATTTCTTTGTTCTATAAGACTTTTTGCTTAAATTTTAATTATAATTATCCTGTTTTTCTCTAAAATATGTGAAAAATGTCTAAAGGATATGTTAATAAACCCGATTTTTTTTTTTTTTTTTTTTTTTGCATCCAATGCTATTTTTTTAGACAAGCTAAAAAATGTCGTGTCATCAGCCCTGAATTTTCTACTCAACCGATTTTGATAATTATTTTTTTAAATGAAAGCTATTTGTTTGTAGTTATGCCCATTTTAGTTATTTTTTAATTTATTTCCATTTTTATATTTTAATTTTAATTTTAAATGCTTTTTACGATATTTCTTCAAAATGATGGCAACTTAGTTTAGCTTTTCTCTCGATAATAAAAATTTATTTTCCAAAATGATTGCGTATAATTATGCACTAATTAAAGTAAAAAGATATATTTACTGGGAAATAATATTAATAATGTAAATAAAATAGCAGAAAATAATTTATGATAATAATTAATGTCTAAGGCAAAATAAGAAAAATTTCAAATGAGGAAAATGATGTCATTCAGCAACCAGATACATGGGAATTACAATATTATTACGGATGCCTTTTTCATATTACTAATAACAGTAACTTTTAAAAAACATTTGAAGAGAAAATGACGTCACTATTTAAAACATCGCATTTTTACTCATAACGATATTAGTTACTACTCTGTTATCCCGTCGACCAATTTCGCCAAATTATAAAAATCGCCAAATTAATAGCCAAATTATACATATTAACATAATTTTTATTTTAAATAACGAAAAAACAAATAATTAGTAGAATGTTAATAAAAATATTAATAAAAAGTTGAAATAAAAATCACTTAATGATATTTTAAACACGTGAATGCTATTTAATGTCATTGAAAGTGACATTCATGATCATCCATTATTGGCATTTAATCTTGTAGTTTGACGATAATTTTTTGGTCGACGGGATAACCTAGTAGTACCCGATATTACATTCCAATATTTCTTTTCATTATGGACACTGAGATTGAGATTTTACTTTCAGATGACTTCAGTTTGTGAAAATAATGTCATAGTAAAAATGAAATTAGTTTTTTTTTTAAATAAAACTATTTTTCTGTGAGTGCATATAAAATAAAATTTCTGGATTTCGCCGGCACTCAGATTACAATTTTAACTGAAGATGTGCGAATATTTGCAAGCAAAATTGTAACTGGCAAACTTGACATTTAGTTTGTAAATATATTTATTATATATTGATTCAATAATGTAATTACTTTGCCTTTTTTTTAAAACCAAATCGATCGGGTCTTTTAAACATTTCATTCGTCGAATTCGACGGGATTCCACTCATTTTATTGTTAAATTACATTTTCTTTTACTCAGAGTCTATAAAAAATCGTTTAAACTAAAGAAAAAATCCTTTTTTGATGAATCTAGTCAATGAAGAAGTAGCACGTCAGATTGTATCTCTTTATTATTTCGCAATTCCAATGTCTCAGAGAGAAATTGCTATTGAATTGGGTATTTCACGCCGTTCTGTTTGCTATTATATTGATAAACACAAGAAAAATGAAGTTAGTTCATTGCAATCTAAACGGCGTCACCCTTCTAAAAAACCTCTATCGATTTTTTAGGTGCGTTCGTAATTATGTAAATACGTAGCACCTATTGTTGTCGCTCAGTCCGTCCGCATATAACAACGCAAAAACTACCCAACCGAATCATTTGAAATTTAAAATACATAATTATAACATAATTTTGTCGAGTCATTTCAAATTTTATGAAAATCGGATGGATAGATCAATTACAGGGACATTCAAAAGGATTCCGTTACATTACGTAATGGGGGAAAAAGTTTCAAATGCATTTTAATCGTTTGAAATTTAAAACGTATATTTATTACATAATTTTGTCGCGTCATTTCAAATGTTATGAAAATCGGATGCATAGATCAGTTACAGGGACAATCAAAAGTATTCCGTTACATTACGATCAATGGGAAAAAATGTTTCAAATGCATTTTAATGGTGTTACAATCATTTGAACATAATATAATTCACATGCATCTATGATGTATGTACTAAAATCTACATTCTGTACAATCTGGGATGCAGAGAATATTTATTATTAAATTACAGGGCCACACAAATGTATTCCACTATATAATGTTATGCGGGGAAACATTGTTTGGGGCGTGTTTTAATTATATTAACCTACTTCACATTTTATGAATAAGATATACGTTAATGAAGTATAATAAAAATTACTCCCTGCATATTTACAGGAACACAAATCGACCACTATACTGTATCCAAAGTACGCTCCACTATATCAGCAAGATCTGAATATTTTAAAACTTATAGTACGAACGCACTTCATTTGCTACGCTTCACGTGCAATTTCCAACTTGTTTTTTTAATCGGAGGCGAAGCTGAATTCTGCAATGGCAGAATGTACATTCAACTTGTTTTTTTTTTTTTTTTTTTTTTTTTTTTTTTTGCTATGTCTGCAGGGAGCTAACTTTGGAAAAGCATCGATGCGTTTTCACGCCGCCAATGAAGACTGCCTATCACATATATTTTGAATGCAAAGTTGGCGAACAAGATAAGAAATGGGCACCCCATTCTTGTTTACAAACGTCCGGGCGTGGCTGAAAGGTACAAGAAAGTGTATGTCCTTTGCTATACCCATGATATGGAGCGAGCCGAAGGATCATATAACTGATTGCTACTTTTGTATTACAAAAATTAAAGGATTCTCCGAAAGAAGTAAACATAAAATTAAGAACCCGAACTTAGATTCAGCAATGCGATCAGTATTACATAATGATGATTTACCAGTAACGAAACCTCCAGAGAATTTTACATATGACGATGCAGCAGTAGAAATGGAAATTGGTGCAACTGAAACTTCCTCTACATCTGACGCTGTCTATTCCAATTACATATTCTTGTATAAAAAAGGAGTCTTATGAAAATATGAAGATACTTCTTCATGAAATTTATTACACATCATGATTGGAATATATGTGCGGATTTTAAAGTAATTCCCATACTTATTGATATGCAACAAGGTTATACAAAATATTGCTGTTTCCTATGCGAGTGGGATAGCAGAGCAAAGCTTGAGCGACATATCAAAAAGAAGTGACCAGAGCGCAAACATGTATTGCAAATGAAAACTAGTTGGATGTGTTAATCCCAAAACTTTCTTCTATCTCATAAGTATATTTTAATATTTTAAAAAATACGTGGTGACCCCAAAGTTACCCACTATCGAATTTCCTCGAACATTTGACCTAGCCTAATGAGATTCTGGTATCCGAAAAGCCTAAAACGCAAAATTTAATTAATATTCTGAGAAAATGAGCTTAGTAGTGCCTCATGTTGGATAATTTATATTAAAACCTAATAAGCATCTATTTATGTAAAGACCTAACAGAATCTGAAATTTGATAGAATTTCGTCCATTAGTTCTTGAGATATAGTTATAACAAAAAATTTGCAAAACGTAGCACAGCAACACCATATCTTGGACAATTTATGCCAAAACGTAAAAAAGCGTCTGATTATGTTATGGTATAAAAGAATCTGAAGTTTGATGAAATTCTGTGCATTAGTTTTTGAGATATAGCTAGTTTAAAAAAAAACCGTGTAAAATATAGCACAGCAGCAGTATCAGTTGAAGAATTTATAACAAAACGTAATCATTGTGTAATTATGTTATATGTCATTTTGTAACAAAATCTGAAGTTTGGTGAAATTCTGTGCGTTGGTTGTTGAGAAATAGCTATCGGAAAAATCGTGCAAAATGCAGCATAGCTGCACCACCTGTTGCAAGGTTAATACCAAAATGTAATCAGCGTCTGATTATGTTATATATTCTAGTGTAACAGAATCTAAAATTTGATGAAGTTCTCTGCATTAGTTCTTGAGATATAGCTATCGCAAAAATCGTGCAAAATGTAGCATAGCAGCGCCACCTATAGGGCAGTTCAAATCAAAACCTTATCAGCGGCTATGTATCTCAAGGTATCGCGGAATCTGAAGTTTGGTGAAATTCTGTGCATTAGTTCTTGAGATATAGCTATCATGAAAATCATGAAAAACGTGGCATAGCAGCGCCACCTGCTGGCCAATTTACACCAAAACTTAATCAGCGTCTATGTATATCAAGGGGTCACAGAATCTGAAGTTTGGTGAAATTCTGTGCATTAGTTCTTGAGATATAGCAATCTTGAAAATCATGAAAAACGTATTATATCAGCGCCACCTGCAGGCCAATTTTCACCAAAAACCAATAGGCACTAATTCATATCAAGGTCTAACTGAATATAAAATTTTATTAAATTTCGAGCATTAGTTCTTGAGATAGAGCGCCCACAAATTTTTTGTCACATACATACAGACAGACAGACAGACAGACGGACAGACTCACAGACAGACATTTTCTAAAAATAGTCAAAACGTGTTCAGGACCTCTTAAAACGTAAAAATCCATCGAAAACCGGAAGTCGAAAATTTTCATGAATCCAATACTTTCTTCTTGTAAAGATAGAAGAAAGTAAAAAATATATAAAACATTCCTGTAATCGATAAAAAGAAAGTTATTCTTCCACCTTTACACATAAAGTTGGGATTAATGAAGAATTTCGTTAAAGCCATAAATAAAGAAGGTTGTGGATTTCAATATCTGCAAGAACAATTTTCATCGCTAAGTTATGCAATTATTAAGGAGGATATTTTTGTTTGCACTTTATGAAGGACAAAAATTTTGATGTTACATTAAGTGATTTAGAAAAAGCAGCATGGATCGATTTTTAAAATGTTGTGACACATTTGTTAGGAAATCATCGAAGTCCTAACTATGAAACATTATTTAAACACATGTTAAAAATTATAAAGATTTAGTATGTTCAGTGTCGTAGAAAATTCACTTTTTAGCATATCATCCAAATTTTCCTCCCGAAAATATAAGAGCTGTGAGCGACGAAAATGGAGAGCGCTTTCACCAGGATATTTCTGTAATGGATACCCGATATCAAGGCAGGTAGACCCCTAATATGCTTGGAGATTACTGTTGGGACCTTATTAGGGAATCTACTGATATTTCCTATAAGAGATCGTCCACAGATAAGACTTTTACCGCTACATAAAATATGAAATTTCTTATTATTGTTTCTTTAAAAAAAAAAAAAAAATTCTACACTTTTCTGAAACTTTATAAACAATGCATATTTTCAGTGTTTAAAATATTAATTTTAAGCTTTATAATTGTTTATTTAAAACTTTGTCATTATTAAAATACCAAAAGATAAATTTCATAAGGTATATGTGTTGGATAAATACTACAAAATTCAGATTTTCAATATTTTGGATTTTTTTAAATCTGTGGGTGATGGAAACTTTTTGATTGCATATTCTTTCACAGCATTATCTAAAATATAAAAATCACCACATACTTAATTAGAAACAGAAACCTTGTTTATCAGTGTAATTTTACAATTATAAGTGCAAAAACTGTTATGACATTTCTTTTATTTGTTATATTCTATCAATTCTATTAATTGAATGTTTATACACTGTGTTGAATTCCGATGGTGGCCCGAAAGGGGCACCCTTCTCTGAAGCATCATATTTCATTTTTTTTAAATAAAAGGCGACCCAGGAAAAAGTATTGTTTATATTCTTTTTCTCAAATCTTCATAGAATTTTAAAAGAACATGTACTAGGAATTTATCGGTAAATTCAGGTTGGAAAATATCTTTTATGGATATGTATCTGAAATATCCAATTTATTATCAAAATCAGTATATATAATTTTCAGTGGAAAACAAATTTACGGATTTTATTCGTAATTTTCATAGTTTAAAAATATTGTTAAAATGAAAACAATGCCTGAAATATCTATGGATCTATTAATTATAATAACGTAAGAAAAATCTACCGCGTGGTTTTTTTTTGGAAAGATAATAAATAAAAGTTTGTCATCTGAATTTACATTGAAATCTTCAAATTTTTCACTCACATAATTCTATGAAGATTTAAGGAAAGATTTATACAATCGATGATTTTTACAGATTATTGTGATAAGTGGAACTAAAAATTGTGTAAAAATTAAAAATTCAAAGTTCATATAAATTTCATTCTGTAAAGAACATCTTTTTTAAATTTGTATTCAGATTCGAAAAGTAGACATAATACCCAGTGTGAAAATACTCTTCACGAAGACCCCCGGCGCCAGCAGCCGATCATTTTGAGAACATTTATTTTTTTCTTTCTTTTTGCAAACTGAACTCTGATTGGTTTATTTACGATCTTTTTGATAAGGTTTTCTTTTTGTACTTTTCAGATTTTGATGTAGTCGTACTGAGGATAGAGATTAAGAAACATGTAATATTTTGCGCGCTTGTAAATAATTAACCTTTTTTGTGTGTTTACGTTCTGTGTCTTTTTTTTTTTTTTTTTTTTTTTTTGCTGTGGATTTTTTGTTTTTGAAGATGGAAAAGAATTGATTCCGCCCACCGTACATCCCTCAAGAACCCGCAAGGTAGGAAAGTTTTATATTATTATTTCTAAGAATATTATTTTCTCTGCCTAAATGTCGAAATATGAAATCAACATGGCATCCCTGCCGCGGGATGTACGGTGGTGATATATTTTGAAATAATTAAGAATTATTTGAATTTCGAAATTAACTAATTAAGTAGAGAAAGAGAAAAAAAATGGCTGAAGCAGAAAATTTAGAAACACTTAAAAAAAGAAGAACGATTTTTCGATCTGCTGTTACCAAAATTCTAAATAAAATCGAAACTTCCATAAAATCAGACGATGTGTCTATTGAAGAACTGCAAAAACATGTTGAAACATTGACCGACAAATTTAAGTCACTTAAAACAACAGATAATTCAACTGAATTATTAGTCAATCCCGATGATTTAGAGAAAGAATTAGAAGCCGCTGAAAAGTATAGCGAAAATGTAATATTATGGAAGTCACGCGCGAATAAGAAAATTAGAGAATTAAATGCCGGATTTTTAAATTTAAAATCAAAGCAAGAAAGTAACAACGAACAATTTTCATACAGTGCATTTAATGAAAAAGTGGATAATTCTGTAAAAGTTAAGTTACCGAAATTGCTATACCAATATTTGATGGAAATATAAATGAATGGCTTTCCTTTTGGAGCAGTTTTGAATCGGCCATTCATGATAATAAGTCGTTATATAAAGTTGATAAATTTAATTATTTAAGATCGCAATTAAGATCGACCGCTTTAAACACAATTGAAGATTTTCCTGTTTCCGAAAAAAATTACGATGCGGCTATAGAATTGCTGAAAAGTAGGTTTGCTAATAAACAATTATTAATACACAATCATATTAGTAATCTTTTAGCTATCAAGCCGTTGAGAACTTCGAATGATATATATGCTTTCCGACAATATTTTGATAAATTATCAGTGGAACTGAGAAGTTTGCAAAGCTTAGGAACTGATATAAACAACATTTCAAGTGTATTATGTACAACCATTTTGAAAACAATTCCGAAAGATTTGTTAATAGAACTTAACAAATCCGATAATGAAAAAGGATTTTATGAAATTGAAGAACTAATGAATTTTTTATCTACTTGTTTAAAAGCAAGAGAAAAGGCTAATCTAGTAATAAACCCAATTAACGAAGATAGGAAAATTTTTATTCCTCCTGAAAAGAAAAACTTTCATTCGTTTCGAAATAACAATAAACAAAAAAATTATCCCACAGCTAACGATTTAGTGTCAACAAACAAAAAAGAGGATTTAAACGTAATAAACTGCGTTTTTTGTGAATCATTTCATCACTCACCGGTTGATTGCGATAGAATTAATGAGTTATCTATTGATGAAATTAAGAACATTGTAATGAAAAAAGGAGCATGTTTTAAGTGCCTAGAAATGGAAAAACATTTATCGCGGTTTTGCAAATAAAATATAAAATGTCGAAATTGTAACGGGAATCATAATTCATTATTTGTTATAGAAACATAAAAAGGAAAAATCTAAACAACAGACCGAAGTGTCGGATACTGCCCTTTTTGTGAATGAAAACTTGCCGAAAGAAGTTTATTTACAAACTTTATATGTTTATGTAAGAAATAATGGTTGTGAATATATAGTACGCGCATTGTTGGACACGGCCTCTTCTAAATCGTATATTTCAAAGTTCGTAGCCAATAAGATGGAATTAAAAAGTTTAAGAAAGGTCAGAATTACTCACGGGTTGTTTGGAGGTACCGAAACAACGGTAGATCATAACTGTTATTCTGTTAATTTAAGGGGTTTAAGGAGAGGTAAAAAGATTAAAATTGAGGTAATGGAACAAGAAAAAATTTGTGCCAATGTACCCAAAATTAGAGACATTCATTGTATTGCGGAATTAAAAGAAAAAAAATATTTTTGAGCAATATCTGCCCTGAGGGTAAAAATTGTTTATATGAAAGAAATTTAAATGAAATACATGTACTTTTGGGAGCAGTTGCTGTGGGAGAACTGTTTAGAGGAAAAATAGAAAATTTATCTTGTGGTTTGGTTGCGATGCAAACAAAACTAGGTTGGACTACTATGGGCAAAATTGGCAGAAACGAAAGGGATAGTTCTCTTTTGGTCCTTTCATTATATGGAAACGATGCCAAAATTACAGATTTGTGAAATTTAGATTCTTTAGGCATAGTAGATCCGGCGGAAAAACAAACTAAGGAAGAAGTTCAGAAATTGATTTTGGAGCATTTTAAAAAAACCGTAAGACGCGAAACTGATGGTAGGTTCAAAGTTTGTCTTCCCTGGTTAAGTGAGCATCCTCCCATTCCAAGTAATAAAGATTTAGCGATAAAACGCCTGCAAAATAATATTAAGAATCTCCAAAATTGCGGTTTGTTGAAAGATTACGAAGCAGTTTTAAATGAGTGGGAAACGGAAGAGATTATTGAAAGAGTGAAAGGAGAGGAAAAACTTAACACCAAAGTCCATTATCTCCCTCATAGAGCTGTAATAAAACCTAATTCTACGACCAAAATTAAGCCAGTATTTGATGGATCAGCACATGTTAAGGGTTCTGTTTCCATAAATGATTGTATAGAGAAGGGACCTAATTTAATTGACCTAATTCATTCTGTTCTAAATCGATTTAGAGTGGGAAAGAGAGGTATTGTAGCAGATATTCGTAAAGCTTTTTTACAGATATCACTAAATGAAAAAGATAGAGATTATTTACGTTTCTTCTGGTGGAGAGATGGGGATTCAGAAAACCTTGAAATTTATAGACATTGTCGGGTTGTCTTTGGGATTAGTTGTAGCCCCTTCCTTTTCACCGCTACTCTAACACGTCACTTAGATGAAGCACCTGAGAACATTAAAGACGTTGCTATAAAACTTAAAGAATCTTTCTATGTAGATAACTGTGTAGCTAGTGTAGAATCATTAGAAGAGTTAGAGTATTTTCGCAATGAAGCACGGAAACTCTTAGCTTCGGCACAATTTGATCTTCGTGGTTGGTGTCATAATCGGTGCGAAGAAATTGGATTAGGCTTTAATGAAAAGGGTCATTTGAGTGATGCGGCTGATGATAAAATTCCCTTACTTGGTTTAATGTGGGACACCAAGAGTTCACATTGTCGTGTGATTTTCGGAATTTTAAACTGGAAAATGAGTGCATCACTAAAAGAACAATTTTGTCCTTAACTCATAAAATATTCGATCCCATCGGTTTCACTTGCCCCGTGACCTTAATTCCAAAATTACTTTTACAGAAATGCTGGAAAATAAAGGCGTCATGGGACTCCAAGCTGCCCGATGAGATAGTTAAGGAATTTAGAAAATGGACTAAGGAAATTAATGATTTGGGAAATCTTGAGATTCCGCGAAGATTGTCTAACTTATCTCTAAAAGAGGGAAACTTATCTTTACATATTTTCTGCGACGCTAGTAAATTTTCTTACGCTACATGCATTTATCTAAGAAATGAAGTAGAAAATCGTGTAACTTGTCAACTTATTCAGGCTCGTTCTAGAGTAGCTCCTCTAAAGGACATTTCCATTCCACGCCTTGATTTATTGGCCTGTTGTATTGGAGCTAGATTGTCTAATAGTATTAAAAACGATTTGAAATTAGAAAATGTTGATACTTTCTATTGGTCAGATTCAATGGACGTGTTATACTGGATAAAACGGGAAGGTCCATGGGCTACATTTGTAGAAAATAGAGTTAGGGAAATTCGAAAGCTTACCCCCAACATTTCATGGAATTTCGTACCTGGACATATGAATCCAGCAGATTTACCGTCACGCGGTTGTTGTGCAAAATCCCTTATTAAATCTCAGTGGTGGTTAGGGCCATCATGGCTTTCAGAATCAAAGGAAAATTGGCCTAATATTAATATTTTTCCTAATATGGATATAGTGAATTCTGAAAAAGAAAAACTATTGTGACCGCTCCTAATGTAGAGAGTGATGAGGCACAATTTTATAATCGCTATTCCTCTTACAATAAAATTTTGCGAGTTACTGGTTGGATTTTGCGATTTTACCAAAATTCGAAAAGGGGTAGTACCGACAGAATATTCGGTCAATTAACCCACAACGAATTAAAAGCGGCAGAAACAGTATTATTAAAACTAGTTCAAAAAGAATCCTTTGTGAATGAACATAATCAAAGACTGAAATGCCTAAATATTTTTACAGATTCGGAAGGAATCATACGCGTAAAAATGAAAATATTTCAACGAGAATATGAATTTAATTTTAGATTACCTATATTACTCCCTTCAAATCATTACGTCGTAGAACAGATTATATTTTCGAAACATTTAGAATTCGGTCATTGTAGCGTACCCTTGCTAATGACTGCGTTAAGAGAAAATTACTGGGTGCTGAAGAGTCAGAAAACAATCAAAAAGGTAATAGGCAAATGTATCATTTCTAAAAGACACTCGGCAAAACCACATGATGTAGCAGAAAGTGTCTTACCTCTTGATCGTGTCAGAGAAGCCGCGATTTTCGAAATAATAGGTTTCGATCCGTGTAGACCTCTTTATTTGAAGAATCAATCTAAAGTCTGGATTTTGATAGTCACATGTGCAGTTTTTAGAGCTGTGCATTTCGAGCTATTAACAGCTGTTTCAACCGAAAGTTTCATCTTAGGACTGAAACGCTTTATTTCTAGACGAGGTCGTCCTGCAATAATATATTCGGATAACGGCACAAACTTTACTGGCTGCCACAATTTATTGAAAACCATTGACTATGAAAAAGTAAAAGCGGTTACTGCGTTTTCACATATAGATTGGAAATTTATTCCACCTTCTGCACCTTGGTGAGGTGGATTTTGGGAAAGACTTGTGGAAATATTGAAACGAATGTTGAGAAGGGTATTGGGCAAGTCGTCTTTAAATTTTGAAGAACTACATACCGTTATCTGCGATTGTGAAAGTATTATAAATGCCCGCCCCTTAACATATGTTACAGATAATAATGAAGATCTTCAAGTTATAACTCCTTCAATGTTCTTACAGGAAAATACTAAAATAGGTATGCCCGAATTAGAATTTCTAGACCACAAAGAAATGAATAAACGATACCATTATAGAATAAAAATTAGAAATGATTTAAAATCAAGATTTATAAGTGAATACCTCGGCACATTAAAATGTTCGGTCTTTAGTGGGAAAAAATCAAGATCTTTGTGTGTAGGAGATGTTGTCCTGATATGGACGGAAAATTCTAGCCGAGAATTCTGGCCTCTTAGTAGAGTTACCGAACTTATACCCAGCCAAGATGACGTTGTGCGCGTAGTAAAGTTGAAGACTGCAACTGGAATACTAATTCGTCCAATTAAGAAACTATGCTTTTTGGAGGTGAATGGAATCACTAATAATCAAAGTGATGCAGTACTGCAAGACCGTTTAACTACTCGCCGTGGTCGAATTGTACGGCCGCCCGAAAGACTCCAACTGCAGTGATTGAGTTCTGTCCCCTAATGAACTCAAGGTGGGGAGTGTGAAAACATTCTTCACGAAGACCCCCGGTGCCAGCAGCCGATCATTTTGAGAACATTTATTTTTTTCTTTCTTTTTGCAAACTGAACTCTGATTGGTTTATTTACGATCTTTTTGTTAATGTTTTCTTTTTGTACTTTTCAGATTTTGATGTAGTCGTACTGAGGAGTGATTAAGAAACATGTAATATTTTGCGCGCTTGTAAATAATTAACCTTTTTTGTGTGTTTACGTTCTGTGTCTTTTTTTGCTGTGGATTTTTTGTTTGTGAAGATGGCAAAGAATTGTGATTCCGCCCACCGTACATCCCTCAAGAACCCGCAAGGTAGGAAAATTTTATATTATTATTTCTAAGAATATTATTTTCTCTGCCTAAATGTCGAAATTTGAAATCAACACCCAGTCAAGCAGTACCTTTCACATCTGTTAACGACATTATTACGATTAAAAAGTAAGGGATGTTCCCTTCCTCTTTTTTAACAATTGTACAATATCACCAATTTATCAAAAAAAAAATAAATAAATAAAAAGGAAAAGAAAAGAAAGAAAAAGAAAGAAAGAAAGAAAAAAGATGGAGAAATGCAACCAAGTAATAATGAGATTTTTATAAATTTCACGTGCATTCTTATAAATACACCAAATTTTAAAAATATCAAGAAGATATATTTAATGGTAATTTGTATTTTAGAAATTATCATGAGTGGAGGGTGCTTTAAATAAAACAAAACACTATTAAACGAAATTTTAATAATGTACTATTTCATTAGGCATGATTTCACATCATAAAAGGTAAAACAGATATTGCAATTGTTGCATAAGAATTTATTTTTACAATTACAATTAATTTGTAACTGGACAGAAAGAAAAAATCAGTAAATAAATCAATAATATATTTTCTGCAAATTCTCGAATTGTAAAGTGTGTATATAATACTATCAGATTTGTAAGCAAACAAACGTCGCCAAGGATAACCTTCAAAAATAAGGATTAATGTAATTAATTCAATTCAGAGGTAGAATTTTTTTATTCTTATAAAAAATACATATGAAAACGCTTTTATAACGTAAATACGCCATGTATATGAGTATTGATACTTATTTATGGTTTTTCAGAAAAAAAAAATGAAAATTGGCAAACACAGAATCAGTAATTTATTTTTAAAAAAAAAAATATCTAACAAAGTAATTTGTGATGAAATATAGAAATTAAAAGGAAATCAAGGAAAACTCTACTGGAGATGCCTTTGCACAAAGTAAATCTTGTGTTTTACACGATTTCTTAATAAAATATTTAGAATGAAACTTTGTTAAACATTAAGTGCAATTTTTAGATAACTATGTTTTTATAAATAAATCATATGCTAGATACATAATAAAAATTTACTCATGTTAAAATAATGATAAATGAAAACTAGTACAAAAATAAATACCTGAAATAGTCTATTAACGGTGAAAAAAAAGCTAATGCCGCATTTGTCATTGTATGGTGTTTCAACTTCAGCGATAACATTCCTATGCTAATTTCAGCAGGGAAACTTAAGCACCAAGTGTTTGTCTAAGGGAAGTTCCTTACTGCATAGGCAATTAATTATAAAAAAACACCGAGTAGCAAGGACATTCTCTTGACTTTTTTTTTTCTTTCTGACGCCTTCTTCAGCAGTTTCAAAAAATCTTTATCGGCTGTTTAATCAATACACCTTCTTTAGTTTCAAAGATAATTCTATATTCTACAATCTGTTGCACACACACACAAAAGTAAAAAAAAAAAAAAAAGAGAGAGAGAAAGAGAGAGAGAGAGAGAAAATTTGAAAAATTTATTTATTTATTTTTTTTTAATATGAAATGTAATAAGAATTATCAATCAAGGGGAAAATCAAAACTGACAAGTTACTGCTTTTGAGAAAATGTTGCTTATGTTCTTTTGCAACTGGTGGATAAGAATTACATGTAAGATAACAACCGATTTAAAATTTGATTACAAACGAGAAAATTGATCAATTAAATGAAGACATTTTTGGTAATCAAATTGTAAAGTAAGAAAAAAAAATCATGAATACATTTAAACTGCAGAAATATCAACCAAAAATAAATTAAAAGATATGTAATTTGATTTTACAAGCATAGATACATTTCTCTATTGTTGAATAAGATTTTATTTTTGCAAATACAATTAATTTGTAATCAGACAAAAAGAAAAAATAAGTAACTAATGTATTTTCTGCAAATTCTCGAATCGTAAAGTGTGCGTATTGATAATCTGAGATTTGTAAACGAACAAATGTAGCCGAGCACAACCGCCAAAATTAAGGGTTAATGTAATTAATCAGATTCTGAGGTAGTAAGTTCGAACTGAACACTTTATTATAATATAAATAAACGATGTACGTAAGTATTTATTTATTTACTGATTACTAGGAAAAATATGAATACTGACAAGTGTAATATTAGTTATTTAACTTAGCGCCCTCGGCCTGAGCTTTACAGAAAATTCCGTCTATAAAAAATAAATTACATTTGTTTAAATCTCAACAAAAAATGTAAATACTTTCTCCCGGCCTTAAAACCTAACACGAAACATGGGCCTCCGTGGCTGAGTGGTTAAGACATCACGCCGCTGATCTTGAGGTTGTGGGTTCGAATCCCACTGGCTCCACTGCACGCACTCTTTGTGTGGAGCTCCTGGTTGTACTTCTCTTGTGTTGTATTGTAATATTGTGTATACCTTGTGTGTTATCTCGTCCCTGTATATTGACGATGGCTTATAAGCAGGCTTCATGTCGAGCACACAAGTCAGATGTATGTTGTTCAATAAATAAACAAACAAACAAACACGAAACATCAAAGTTTGAAAAAAAAACCACGATGAACTCAAACATGTGCTTTTGTTTATTTTTCCCCCCCTCCAAAGGTTACTAGCTAATCAAAAGAGCCTATCGCTGAAAATAATCGATACACGGTAACAACTTTGGGCGTGTTCAACACAACTTACCGGTCACTTACCGATTGTAGATAAGTACGAAATGAAAATCAAGGCGAAATGTGACGTCAGCTACAATTCAACAGGATAGTTTTCATTGGTGCCACAATTCGCTTTCGTACTGCCCCACAATCGGTCGGTAACATTGGTTACTTTGGTAAGTTGCATTGAACACGCCCTTAGTTACGCTGCTATCTTCATTTGTGACGGTTACAAGTGTTATTTTTGTATTGCCGCTTTCATGCCCGTTGTAAATTTCAGAATTGTGATGGGTAACTGTTACAGCTTGAAACCGTTTCATTTGTATCCACTCCTCAGTTTTATATATTTAAAAATAAGGCGTCTATTAGATAGGTAAGTAAAATTATTTTTGTAATTTTACTTTTAAGTGTGCGGGAGGGGGGGGGGGGTGCCAAATTCCACGTTTGCACCGGGCGCAAAAAAGGCTAGTTTCGACAAAGAAGTGTTTTTCGCCAAGCAGGATTCTAGCCAAGAAACGTCGAATTCATGCTGAAGGCTCTGACCAATCAGATTGCGAGATAAAGTTTGGATGGCAAAACCTGGTTGGAAAAATGTATGCATTGTGCAGTGATTAGCAAAACGAGATTGACTAATCAAGAGCCTGCATTTTTGCGAATTTTTCACTTCACTGTTAAAAATTTGAACCATTTGCTGCAGCGTCACTCCACCGCTTTTATAAAAAAAAACAGTTACTACAGTGCTATGGAGCATTCTCATTAGTTATAAAAGATATATTCTATAAAAGCTGTGGAGTGACCCAATAAGAAATGCAGGCTTTTGATTGGTTGATCTCCTTTCGCTAATTTGCGAACAATCTAGCTGTATGCGGTCTATAATCACTTGGCGTGGAATTGCTTAGCCTCAAAACTCAATCAATCAATTAGCAAGGGTTGTTGCGTAAATAATAGGTTTCGTGTTTGTTTATTGCATGACATTTGTGTAACATACGTATGAATTTATTTTTTAATTCATGTACATTTCGTAGTGACGATTTTAATTGTTTTATAGATTTTTAATGTGATTCAAGATTTTAACTTGTAAATATTTTCAATTTTAACTTAAAAATATTTTATCTTTACAAAACTTACATAGATGATTTTTTTCAAAAAACTGATTCAAATACATTTTTAAAATGTCTGTTTCAAACTCTCTAATACTAATTGACATTGCAAAGCAACAAGATGTTTTTTTATTCTGCAATTTTGAACGTAATAGAAAACTGCATATTGTCTTATTGGATGTAAATGAATGTAAAGCATTTAGTGGTTATGTGACCGATATTGATCTGAGATCACAAGCTGCTATTATTAATATGACGTTCAGTGACTTTCTATCTCTTTCAACTAAAGCTCTTACCAAGAAGGAAGCAGAGGGTAGTAAATTTTTGTACAGTCTTGAAAAAAATTGTGAAAACTTTATATTTAAGTGGAAAAGTGTTGATCAAGACGAAACTATTATCAGTATTGGAAGTATAAAAGTTACAGAAAAAGATTATGGTTCACTGGTGAAAGAAGTATTTATGATGTTATCGAATGAACTCTCAAATTTAAATTCGAAAGTAACAAGTATGGAAGAGGAACTGCACAATATTAGAAAAGAAAAAGAAGGCGCTGTGAGATTAGCTTCTGAAGTAACAGATGTGAAGGATCGGGTAGAAAAAGAACTATTCTCTAAATTCATTTTGATATTGAATCAAAAGAAAGAAAAAATTAGAAGTCTCAAGAGAAATAATGATGATATTTCTGTTGTTTCTAAAAAGAAAAAAAATATGAAACCTAAAAAATTACACCAGATTAGTGATTCCACAGATGAAGCTATGAGTGATATAGAAAAATCACATGTAGCTGGTCCATCTGCAGTGAAACACAACACATCACTCCCATTTCTTGATGATGATAATGAAGAACCAATTTTACCTTCACCTTCTAAGAGACGTATTCGCCAAAATAATTCCAGCTTTAAGAAAGTCCCTTCTCATGAAAACAGTCATAAAGAAAATCCTAAAATAACAGTTGAAAGTGAAAGTGAAGATGAACTGTTGTTGAACCTGTGAAATCATTCACTTTCATAATTTTAGACCTTGACACATGAAGATTTTATTTTAATATTTCTTTAAGTAACTTATATCATAAATGAAAAAGGTTAATCAAAAATTAACTTTTAGATATCGTGATGGATTTATTCTGTTGCAGTTATATTTTAAAATACACAATGAATTGCTTATGCTATAGAAATTAATACAAATTGCACTCATATGCATATTATGTTTTTAAGAATGTATTGACATCAAAATGTGTAGTGTAGATAAAAATAATTAAGTTTAGGAAAACAAGATTCAAATCAGAAAAGTTTTACAAATTATTCAAAAATGTTTTTAAGATAGCGATTCATTTAGTTAAATATTTTTATATTGCATGTAATATGTTTTATAAAGTAAGACAAAGCATAAATGGTTTTACTTACAGACTTTTAATGATTGTCTTTTCTAAAGTTTTGTATTTTAAATTAAAAAATGCAAAAAAAAAAAAAAAAAAAAAAAACTAAATATGTATTATTTGTTATTTTACATCATGCAATAAATAAAACATCTTTATTATAGGTTATGAATTTTTTATTAATTGGGGTGTGATGGAGTAATAAGGCTTTTGTCGCTGCCAGCGAAGACACTCACAAATTAATGCTAATCCTATGGGGAAGGATTTTCTAATGTCTCACATTTCGACATTTTAACTACATCTCTACTTTGCATCTTTTATACTTTTTCAATTTTGGTTGCAGATATTTTTTTAGAATAATGCTTTTATTTTCGAAACTGGTTTTGAAAGTAAAAGTAACTTTATAAAAAAAAATCTGCAATCAAAATCAAAAATTTAAAAAAAGATGCTATGAAAGGATGGACTTCAGCTATCCAATGCAAAAAAAAAAAAGGCACAGATGTCATATACACTCTACATTGGCGATTTTTTTTTTTTTTTTTTCTGAAGCCAGTTTGGCAAAAACTTTGTTATCAGATATCAGTTATATATATATTTTTTAATTATTTTCTATTATTTTAAAAAGTAAATAACAATAAAGTATAAAAGTTTAATAATATAAAACAAAATAAATTATATTGATTATAAAAGAAAATATAAAGTAAATAAACAACAATGATCAGGTTACCATATGAGGCATAAAGTCGTAATTTTGTTGCAGTCGCGCAAATGTGGTGTATATATGACATCTGTGCCGAAAAATATTTGAAAATGTCTGAATGCAAACGAGACATTAGAAAAATCTCTCATCATCAGATTAGTATTAGCTTGCGAGTGTCTTTGCCGGCAGGGACAGGAGCCTTAAGTTATTGCATCTGAATTGTAATTTATGAAAGTTTATCATTAAATATTTTGGTATTACTCTGTTATCCTGTCGATCAATTTTGCCAAATTATACATATTGACATAATTTTTATTTTAAATAACGAAAAAACAAATGATTAGTAATAAAAATACAAATAAAAATCTTTTAATAACATTTTAAACTATAGGGCAAAATTGGGAAATTTCATTACCGGCCACTGGCCAGTAAGACTAGTTTTTCAAGTGGCCACTTTTTTATTTAAAATTATTAAGCAGTAAAATTTCTATAATTATTTATCTAAAAATGAACAGCCCAAGTAAATATGTTCAAATAAATATATTGAAACCTAAAAAAAGTAGAATCTCTGATTAAATATAAATAAATTGTATTCTCTCCTTGTAAAAAAATGGCCACTGATAGACAATTTTTCACTGGCCACATTTTCTCATGTACTGGTCCAGTGGCCAATGCTAATTTTGCCCTTTATTTTAAACATGTGAATCGTATTTCAATGAATGCAACATTCACAATCATCCATTATTGGCATTTGATCTGGTAGTTTGGTGATAATATTTTGGTCGACGGGATAACCTAGTAGGTACCAATATTTCTTGCTGTCAGAAGGAAAATGTTTATAATAAATTCTGGTTATTTGATGCACCTTTTAAAAGAGCCAGGAATATATCTGAAGAAATTGGGTCCTTTAAAGGACCCTTCATGAATTTTTTCATCTTTAAACATGATCCTTCACAAAACTTTTCACCTTAAAAAAAGACCATTCACAATGTTTTCTATCCTAAAAAAGGTCTTGTACAATATTTTTCCAGTTCTAAACTAAATCTTTCACAAATTTAATCATTTAAAACTAAAAAAATCTGATGTGTCACTATTACCTATATAAAGAAAATATGTTGTATTTTATGAAGGCTGTGCCGAGTACTCGGCATTCAGTTAAATTTTGGGCTAAGAAGCAAATACAATACCGAGTAGTTGCAAGAATTTCAATTTTTAAGCATTATCCTTTTTAAGACAAAAGAATTTATAACTGATCTGCAAAGGTTTTTTTAATATATAATATAATATGCAGTTATTGATTTAAAAAAAGGTACTACTTGGTTAACTTGTTGACCAAAAAATTATTGCCAAACTATAAGATTACATGCCAATAATGGATGTAAATGTCACATTCATTTATTACACCTTTTATTTTCACAAAATGTTTCTGTATCCAAAATCAGTTTTTTCTTAGTTTAAAAAATGATCTATTTTTATTTGTATATTAAACTAAATTTTGAACTACATTGGTTTTCTTACCTTTTCAATATTTTGTACATATTTTTATATATTAAGTAAATAGGGTTTTTTTTTTTTTTGGTACTACTTGATTATCCTGTTGACCATTTTTGCCAAACTATACAAATCGATCAAATGTTCCCCAATTTATATAAATTTATGTAATTTTTATTTTAATTAACAGAAAAACAAATAAATTAGTAAAACTTAATTAAAAATCACTTGATGACGTAACAAACATGTGTAAATTTTAAGTGAATGTGACCTTTACAATCAAAGGCTCAAATGATTGTACAGCAAACACAATGATGAACCTATAAGTGAACCACTAGTAGTATTAATTTTTTACTTATGCACCACTTCACTTCCAACAGACATGGATCATTAGATTACCCTATTACTACTCTTCCATAAAATAAAAGGGTTTTTTTTTGTGCTGTCGGCTCTTGGACTAAAATCAGAGGCATTTAAAGAGCCCACTTCAGTCACAAGTAGAAAATAAATTTCTAATGTTAAGTCTATGGCGAGCATTAGCATTATTTTCAAAGTTCTCTCTTTAATTTTAGTATTTTTGAATATATATATATATATATATATATATATTTTTTTTTTTTTTTTCATACTATAGCTGAGAACAATCTATAAACGGGCTAGTTTTTACTTTTTTGTTATAGTTTTTTTCTTTTTAAACATTAGGATAGTTTTAATTTCAGAACAGTTTCCGAAAGTGAAAATATTTTTTTTTTTAGAAATCCGAAACCAAAATCAAGAGAGTAAAAACTATTCAAATTGTATATTGCCCTCAGATACCATATGTACAAAAAATCATTTAAAACTATTCAAATTCAAGAGAGATGTTTGAAAATAATGCTCCCACATACTTAATGTTAGTCTTTTCTTTTTTCTGATGACTAGTGAGAGTGATGATAGATGAATAAAGAGGAGAAGACATACAGTATAAAGTGTACCAGTTGCGAGTGAAGTAACTGATGAAGTTATCACAAGATGACGGCTGAATTTTTATATCAGATCAATAGTTTAGGTACAGTGTCTAGAAGTACATATATAGAGTCGAATGCAGCAGGTGAAGCCGTATCTTCATCAAAGGGTACTATGATCGAGTTTATTGCTGTGAATGAAAAGAAATCCTGTGTGCTTTAAGATATCTATGAATTACTTTTAAAACATAAATTTCGTGAAACACAGAAGTAAAAAGATTTCTATTGTAATATTCGATATATTAAGAATGAACTAAAATTATTTTTAATTTATTACATTCATTCAGGAATATATTTTTAATTCATTTCACACCACTTATTTTTAGATGCTAACTTAATGCTTCTTGTTAATACTTTCACGCAATAGATCTGATGGCAGTGTGTCTAAAATAATGTAATATTTTGTATACATTTTTAAGCATAACAGATATATGCGATTTCCACAATATATACTTCAAGATATTATAGTTTAGGCTTACTGCTGAACAAACTTCCACAAATAAATTTTAAATAGAAAATTTTGACTTATTTTTTGAGCTTATTCATGCAAGATTTCTCTCACAAATATGACAAAAATGGCTATTAATTTTTAATGGTGGGAATTACACTGGGTATAGTCTTTTTCACTGATAATTATAGGTGGTTATTGAGATTGCCAAAATATGGTGAAAATGCAATGCCTGACTAATAACCAAAGTAGGCTTCCACCAGCAAAAATGAATATCTGTTTTGGGCATGATTATGACTAAAATTCTGCATTAATAATAAGCCTTTAAAATAAGGTAAAATTTCTATTCAAATTTACTGATGGAAGTTTCCTCCGAGGAAATGAGCCACTGCGAAACCGATTACAGATAAAGTTTCATATGGATATATCAAATTTTTCTTTATTCATAGTTCCATGCTTTAAGGTATTTAAAATGTGAAATAACTAATACTGTGACATAATTACAAAAATCAACAAACCATCTATTAGTGAGATCAACTAATAACTAGAAAATTTATAATATTCTATCGGCATTTTGTCATTTAAAATGGTGAAATGTTGACACAGTTGTCATATATATACCGGCAGTGGTATATATATGACAACTGTGCCCCTCCCAGAACCTCTCCCAGAGCCTTAAAACCCCTCCCAGAACCTTAAAACCCCTCCCAGAGCCTAGAAAGATCACTATAATTGTCGCTTATATGAATCAAAACAAAATTTAATGTTTTAACATTTTGGCATATTTTGAATTCCGTCACTTTATTGAATAAGATTCCATTTAATAAAGTGATTAGATTAAATAGCAAAAATTTAACTTAAAACTGAAAGTGCATATTACATGGATTAGTTAAGTAAAAATTGATTATTTGAACTAAATCACTTTTCTGAGACGTATTATGCTAAAAGAGTGATGATTTCCTGCCACACAAATGCTCTTTCAGCTTAAGTATTATACAGTGAATATTCTAATTAGTAGTGATTCTATTAACCGGCGATTCTAATCGCCGGTTAATATAATCAAATAACTGGCAAACATCTTTATCAGAAACTCAAAAACGTCCCCTAGAACCAAATTCTGGCTGCGCCACTGTGTACCGGGGTACCTAATTGGCACCAAAATGACGTTATTTTACCTGATATGGTAAACTGGCTATTAATAATTTATTTGCTTTGCTATTTTTTTTTATTATTATTGTATAAATTGTTTTGTTTTACAGTTGTTAAACTTCTTTTTATTGATTTTTCTTATTTAAAAACTAGAAAATAATTTAAAAATACAGTGAAACCTCCCTGAAACATCGCCTTTATACGGAGACCACCTCTCACAAAGACTGTTTATTTTGGTCTATAATTTTTTGCTAAAAGTTCAATGTCAATTTTCCTCTATTAAAGGACCACTATTTCCTGTTTCCTTCCCCGAAAGACCATGTTTCAATTTTCGGCTGAAGAGTAAAGATTACTTTCCTTTGCTTGGAGAAATCTCAAAACTCCAATTCTCTCTGGCAAATACGCTCAGCTAAGCCTTCTTCCTTAAAGCTTGCACATCAAGGCTCTTTCCTCCTTATTTAGGAGGAAAAAGTTTATTCTCATGCATTAGCACTTTTAATGTCAATATGGCTATAGAAAGATTACTGGTACTGATGAAAGAAGGGTTAGTGTCCCTTTTCCTTTAATTGGCTGTAGGAGTCTTTTTCTAAAAGGGAGAATGGTAGGTGGTCCAGATTTCACCTTATCTCAATTCTATTGCTTTTCTTGGAAAGATTACCACTTATCATCTCAGTTTTGTTTAACAGTGGAAGTTATAACATAGTGCATATTTGCATCAAAGAGCATATATTTTTATTTTGTGTGTGTGTGTGTGTGCTTAGTATATCAAGAAGATTATGTGTGAAGATTGACCAATGTCTCAGAGAACTTTATTAACTTTGGGAGGCAAAGTGAAAGTTTTAAAAGCAGACAAGAATGGAACATCAGAGAGAAAATTGAGGGCACAGTTCAATGGACTTTACTTGCATGATGTCAGCCAAGGGTAATAAGAAGAAAAATACCAATTGAATATGTGTGAAAAATGCTTTAACACAACTACCCCTTCGTCCAATAAACAGTGTTTTTCCCCACAGAAGCGTGTTTGTTGCCATTCGTGGGTAAAATTCATTGCAGCGAAACTCAGACAGTACGTTGAAAAACAAAGATTTTCTGTTAAAAGAGTATAAGGAATTTAAATTTTGTGGAATTAAAAGGGAAAGGGAGGAAAAGTTTAGCAAGCTTAACAAAGCTGTATTGCAGTTGTTTAAATCTGCAAGATCAAAAATATCCTATTGAGTGGAATTGTATGGAAAGAAAAGGACATTTAAATTGCAGAAGCTATAGGAGAAAAAGATTTTTGTGCAAATAATGGATGTCTAAAGAAATTTTGTCCTAGAAACAAGATTGTCTTCAAATCTATTTGTGGAGAACCGGCCGATCCAGATGAAGAGGTGTTAATGGAAATATCTTCCATCGATTCTGGCAGGATATTCAGAGTGTGACATTAATAATCTAGATGAGACTGAATTATTCTTCCATGCTTTGCTCACTAAACTCTTATGTTGAAAACAGATGAAGCAAAAAGAGGAAAATAGGCCAAACAGCCATTTACTGTAACCCTTTGTGGGAATGCCATGGAGAGAATAGAAAATCAATCATAATATGGAAGGTTCAAAAGCCTCATTGCTTTTAAAATGTTGATGTAACAAAAAATTTGGAAATCTAATAGAAAATCATAAATGACATCCACCATTTTTGAAAATTGATTACATACTAACAAAAGGATAGCAAACAGGGTAGAAACATAATACTTATTTTAAATAAAGCTTTGTGTTACAAGTATGATGCACAGCTGAAAAGTTTGAAAATGCAATTTCTCCCTCCTAACACAACATCCAAAATTTTACCATTAGATCAGAGAATTACTCATTGTTTCAAGATGGAATAAAGGTATTTTGTCTTAGGAAAGCTTATTTCACTAACATAGAGACTAAATATGCATCAGACATTTGAAATCCATCAATGTACTTGATGGAGGAAATGTGCATGGAATAACTTTAGGACACAAGCAATTGGCAACTGCTTCATTAATTGTGAACTTGTAACGGTTGGGTGCTCGTACTGGGTTTTGAATGCAGACATAACTCAGAACATAAGATAAAAACAGTTTATTTAAAATGATTAGGGCTCAAGGGGAGTGGCACAAGTCTGTAATTTTAACAACTGAGAACACTACTAAAAGATTAAACTCATACTCACAGCTCTGGAACTAGCTCAATCGGGGCACTTCAGGTTACTTCTCAGCTGTCTTTCGGCTAAGCTGCTAGATAAAATCTTATTAGACAGCCCGTGGCTGTATATATTTCTTTATTAACTTTGAAATAACCAACCTAATTACTATTAACTTCTTACCACTGGCCAACTTCTCGAGTCGAATTCCAAAACTCCTTGTCAACTCACTGGAGGCTCGCCAATACTTGATATCGCTTGCTCTAGATTCACTACCAGCTAGATACTACTACTCACTACTACTAGTCCAATGCCGCTAGACACACTCCTAGCAGGCTACTGTCGCCAGAGACACTTCGCTAGACGCCACTAGCTGGCTATGCCGCTAGAGATACACTCTGCTAGACACCAGCGGGCAATCGCCGCCAGAGACACACTCTACACACACTCAAACTCCAAGCTTTTATATGCTGCAAACTGAGATACTTCAAATTTACATATTACCACTAAGCGCAACCTAATTGTAGAATCCGAAAGAGACACACACACTCTAGAAAATTAAAGTAAAAGACAGGATAGATGTCGCTTTCACACTTACACATGTTAAATCATTGACGCCACGATCTCAAAAATGCTAGAGTGCCTTTATTACAAAGGTCACTCCCTCACAAACTAAGCAATGTATCCCCAGAAAAATCCATTGATGATTAATATCAGTGCTTTAAAAGATGAAGTGACTCAGCTATCAAATGCAGCTAAAGTTTATTATGATTCCCATAGAAAATAACCTCAATATGGCTTTAGCATTAGTTCACACATGTCTTCGCCCAAAGGATAGAAGGTTTAAAGAGGTTCCATTATATATGAAGTTGGAATTTGAAAAGGTGGTTTTCACCAAGTTGGTGTTAGAAAAAAATCTCACCGAACCCGGTGTGTACATGATATCTTTGCTAAAATGTCAATTGTATGGGAAATATTTGAATGGACTTGTTTAACTACTGTAATTTGTTTTAATTTGAGAGTAGGATATTGCTTTTCAGAGGGAGGCAAAGATTTACTGAAATAATGAACTATCTCCTTGTACAATAACACCAGCTATGACTGTACTGCTTGCATCAGTGTTTAGGAAATAGGGTTTCAACCAGGCAGGTAGGAAAAGAAAAGCTTAGAGAAAAATATCTTTTGTAATTGTTTTAAAATTTTAACATTCAAATTTTTAATTGCTTAAAAGGTGTAGAACCACCATCATAAAAAAAGTCCAAGCCTGGAATCGAACCAGGGTCACTGCCATTGTTCTCGCTGACTTTTCACCAACGTTAGTAATTTGGCTAATTAAAAATAAAAAACATTCGCCAAATGAAAAAAGTATTAGTAAAATAGATTTGCCGTGTAGCACAAAAAAATTATTTTTAATCCTTTAATGTACCCCCCTTTTTTTAATATAGTTTTTATAACTGTAGCAGCGATTGTTATTAACCTAATTTCAACTATCCGCTACAAATATAAAAAATATGCATATCTTAAATATATGTATATATGCATATGTATGAAAAACGCAAAAAAAAAGCAAAAATTGATCACCAGCAATCTGGCGAATCTAATCGCTTGTTTATTCGCCAAATGAAGAATTTAGTCACAATTTGGCACATTGGCGAGCGACAGCGAGAACACTGGTCACTGCTATATTTGCCATTACTTGCTACTAAGCTGCTTGAGCAAAGTCAAGCCTACCATTTTGCATTCTTATCTGTTGACAAGACTGCAAACAGCATCACACACGATGGAATAGTGTTCATGAGTCACCAACCATGGAGCAAACGCAAAACCTATGGTAAAGCCAACATCGATGGAATTGAATAAATCTATAATTTTGAAAATTTTTAGTAAAAAATTTTACATTTTTTGAATTTGATAATATTCAAATTTTTAATTGCTTTTAAAAGGCGTAAAACCAACATCGTGAAAAAATCGAACAAGGGTCATTGACTAAGCACCAATGCTTTTTTCCACTAGGCTACCTGGAGGATGCCAAGCCTAACACGTTTTAGAGCTGTATCACATGGGGAGCGATAGTAAGGGAAACATTTTACAAAACATGATCGTTCATCGTGCTGCGTGTTCGTTAAACAGGTTTTCAAACTTCTCGCAGGATTTTTTAATTTCTCACTCCGTTCCTATTAGTCAATCAGTGCTGTATGAATCACCAACATTTTCCATGCTATGCCAAAACGCTTGGTGAGCAAGAAATCTCTCCTTCATCAAGATCACACAACTTTTGCTGATTGTAACGTTGTGTAGGAGAAAAAGTTCTGCAAAAGGGGTCTGTGTGATACATCTATTACTCTTATCTGTATGCAAGGAAGCAAACTGCAGCATGCATAATAGAATAATATTTGTGAGCCACGAACCATGATGTAAACACAAATCGAAAGGTAAATTTAGCATTGATGGAATTGAATAAATTGCAAGCCTGGTTCGATTCCAGGCTTGGACACTTTTTCACTCTGTTAGCTCTATGCCTTTTAAGCAATTAAAAATTTAAATATTAAATTGAAGGCATTTGAAATTTTCTATGAAAAATTTCCAAAATTATATACAGGGTGTTTCACTACTAGACCGATAAACTTGCTCGAGTTGTAGAGGGCACAATGATGACACAGAATTACATAGTAATGAAGGATAAAAAAAGCTGTAATTGCAAACAAAGGAACAGAGAAAAAGAACAGAAACAGCAACACCTTATTCAGACAGAAATAATCATGAAATGTTGCACTACAGAAAGGATTTGAAATTATGACCAGAAGTTACCAGTCAAGCTTGATAATGGCACTTGCAGACTTATGATAGCTGATGATGAATGGAAGATGATGTGACCAGTGATCCTGCTGGAAAATGTCATTTGAGTTATGCCAGTAATCTTCCTGAAATTAAGGAATTCCATGCAGCACTGCTGTCAATCCTGCCAGATAACTTCTGGTTATAATTTCGAATACCCTCTGTAGTACAACTTATAAAAAAGATTTTCTGT
Source organism: Maratus speculifer (assembly GCA_964019185.1). Classification (NCBI taxonomy): domain Eukaryota; kingdom Metazoa; phylum Arthropoda; class Arachnida; order Araneae; family Salticidae; genus Maratus; species Maratus speculifer. The sequence continues at coordinate 157,251,093 of OZ025294.1, read as the reverse complement.
CTCATTAATGTGTTGCTGTTTGTTCTCTCTCCCTTCTTTTTTTGAAGCATAGCTCACAATTAAGGCATTTTTGACCCTGCATTGCTATGTGATTCCAAGTCATCTCTCTCCACCCTATACCTCCTGTAAGTTTGTCAATCTGTTAGTGAAAATTCCTGTATATTGATTTATTAAATTCCATCAATTACTTTCTGTTTCAGGTTTGCCCAAGAGTTGGTGGCTCAGGAACATTATTCTATTGTGTGCTGCAGCTTGAAGCCTTGACAATATAGATAAAGAGTGAGAAGTGCTAGGCTTGGCACCGTCCAGGAGTTTAGTGGCAAAGCATTGGCGTATATAGTCAATGACCTTGATTTGATTCCAGGAATTAGACAGAGAAGATCTTAGGAGTAATAATTTCATTTTGAATCATAAATGGGTTAAAATTATTGTTGCATATGTCATAGTAATTCCCCAAAAGCAGAACTCTATTCAACAATGCTGACATACCCGCTATTCAGAGGTTTTACTACATTAAAGAATGCAGATATGTTCACAATATTGTAGATATATCCACATTTTACTACATAAAAGATGAAATTGCTGGTTACTTTTCCAGGATTGCTACACATACAGGAGAATGAAATCACTTGCCTTTTCCAGGTGTATTTCATGAAAATTCTAGTCTAGAGGTGTAATGCATAGTAGAGGTGCAGAGAGTAAAAAAAAATATTGCATCATCTTAGAACACTCAAAGTTCTTGAATTCCAATGATGATTAAAAACTTTTACCCCAAACCACACAAATACACGAAAAATTACTCTGAGGACAACAAATGGAATACTCACTTTAATAATTTATAATAATTATAAGTTTCCAACAAATTATTAAAACTGGCTATTTAATGTTTGTGCATTGAGCTATTTACTTCAAAATCACACACAATATATCACAAAATCACTAATGTCCAGATAAACCGCATTTCCAACAGGAAGGAAAGCAAAAGAAGAAGCAGACATTTAAGTGGAGAGATGGTGTCCTGTGACAACTATTTATTGTAACTTGAAAATAAAACAAAAATGCTAGAAAACATATTAAAATCTGTAATAATGAGTTTTAAAAATTGTAAAATATCTGCTATGGTGAATGGGGGTGAGTTGGAGAAAGCAAAGGATGAAGCTGGATTTTTTTTTTCTATGGAATTTGCCAAACTATGGAAGATTTTTATCTCTGGTGTAACAATGACTATACTTTCATGATTATTACAACCAAAATTTATTAAACTCCCTGACTTTTCCAGATTTTTGAGAAATTTTTTTTAATTATCTGACTTTTCCCTGGTTTATTTGGTCAATTTCCTAATTCCCTGACTTTCCAGGTGGTGTAGCAATCATGTTTTTCATAATTGCATTAAAGCATACCATTTCTTTTCATTAATTGGATTTTTTTTTTTTTTTTTTTTGGTGGGGTGGGGAGATAGGTAGAATGCAATGCAACCTGTACAAGACTATGCAAAGGATTCCAATTTTAATAAAGCAATTAGTAAAGCAATTCCTTTCAAATAAAAGAAATATTAAAATAGAAAGATCTATTTCAATGTTTTACATGAACATATATTAAAAGAAAATAAATATCTTGAGTAACCTTTCTTCTTAAATTAATTAGAAAAAGAAATTCAATACAGAAACAAGTTACAGAAAAAATAGTTTATTTTCATTTTATACATTTTTGTTCTAGTTGGAAACCACATTCAAATAATACAAAAAAAGTATCACACTATCAATGTGCAATGCAAGTATCTTAACATTTCACACCACTTCATAACATATGGGAGTAAAAGCATTCAGTTTAACTAAAGAAGCATATTGCCTACTTACATATGTTTTTTAAATTAATTAAAATTGGATTGAAAAAATTGTGGGAATTTTCTGTAGTCTTTAATGTTATTTAAAAATATTTTACTTGAAAAAAAATTGAAGACCTAAATTTCATTCTAGTAGCTAACTTTTAGCAATAAATGATACAAACATTTTGCATATTCATAAAAAATTACATTTTTATAGTAATAATAATAACAAATAATGTCTTATTAACAAAATTTTATAGAAACAGAGGCATTTGTGACTTTAATTAGAGACCTGAAATTTTGTGAAAGGAAAAGTAAAGGAAGGGTATCTTAAAAATTTTAATTATAAACATTTATCATAACTAATAAAATACACTAAAAAGTCTAGTAAACGTTAAAAACACATTAAAGTTGATTTCTAAATTTTTATCAAATATTTTCTTTTTTAAAAATTATTGAAAAATAATTAAATTCTTAAAATTGGAAAATATATCAGGCAAAAAAAAAAAAAAAAAATAATAATCCTGAAATAATGGTAATTTTCTATGCAGAATCATCCCAGTAAAATGAAAGAAAAATTGTATGTTGACAAAAAAAAAAAAAAAAAAAAAAAAGAGAGAGAGAGAGAGAGAGAGAGAATCAACTTAATATTATAATTAGAAAAATCAAAATTTGTACTAGACATGAGGAATGTTTAGGTGTTTTCTACAGAGCAAAGATTCATTCCGGTACTGCATAGTGATTAGATATTACATTAAGGACACTTGACATAAGCTGCCCATTTTCATACTAATGCATAGATGACTAGCAACGACTCTTTGACAAGATTACTTCACATGAGGGAAGGGAGAAAGTCATGCTATCCAATGACATTAGGCTGGCGCTTAAATAGGAAGGTACATTTGATGAAAAATCACAAAGATTTTGCATAGTAGAAGCAGTTCTGTACAAACAAATTTTAATATTAAGACAGAATATTACCACTTTAAGTTCTTTTTTATGAGAAAAAGTATTCAATACAGACAATATTGCATTAATCAATATACATTTTTCAATTGCTTAGAACAGCAGTTGCAAAATAATTTTTGTCTTAAAAAACTGAGTTTCTATCTTTTTTAAGTCAGTAAAAAATAATAATTTTGGTTACAGTTATAAATTTTTTTAAGTTTAGGCATCTCAAAAATATATTTTAAGAGTTAAAATTTTGACAATTATTTAAAAAAGGTAATTTTCACAGAAAAATAAAAAAACAAAACATGAAAGTTTTCAAAGTTTTGCAAGAAACTGTGATGCATTAAAAAACAAACATTGCAGACAGTTATTTTAATTTTGAATTGCAATGTTTCAACATAATGTATGACAATATTTTTCTGAAACTTATTCAAATTAACATAACTTATATCCAAAATATTTTAATTGAACATGTAGAAACTCAAGATGGTAACTTACATCTACTACTGATTTTGATGGCATGGCATGCATCAATGGTCATAAAATAGATTAGCGATAAGAAAACCTTAGACCTTATGACTAAGTAAAAGAATTAAATTAGAATACAATCATAATAAAAAGTCACAAACAGGTTGTGATATGCACAAAATGTAAAATTTTTTAAATACCAAAAGAAAATTAATCAATTACAGAACAACATGAAAAGTATTATGACAGAAACACATATGTTAAAAAAAAAAAAAAAAAAAAAAAAAAAATCAGGTATTTAAATAAAATTAATTACTCTTGTAATTTTAGTGTCAGTTTAATATAATAAGCAGCCAACAAATATTTTGGAAAATCATAGGACTAGAAAATATTTAAACATTGTAAAATTATTTTAATAATCAATTTCAATTACTTAAGAAAGGTGTTACAGAATATATTAATTTATAATAATATATTTTGTAACACCTTTCTTAAATAATAAAAAATGTTTATGAAAAAGTGATGTTCTTTTAAATCATGTGATTTAAAAAATCTATTTGATTTAAAAAACTTTTTAACATTGTAAAATTATATCATGTATCAATAGCTGATACTTCTAAAGTATGCAACATATATCTTATGACCTAAATTAATTCAAGTTACAAAATTTATACGATAAAAATCAAATATCTTAAATTATGTACCAAATACAAAAACATTTCATCTAATTCATAACTTGTAGATAAAGTCTTAAAAAATGAAAGGAGATCAAAAATGCAATTAAGACAAAAAGAAAAAAAAAGTTAAATAGTTTATATTTCATACAGCTACATTAAATGGAATAATAATGAAAATAAAACAAGCATTTTAAATTTACATGTATCAATGCAAATGCTAGGGTGGTTTAATCAGTATAGTAATCAAATTTTACATAACAAAATCTTACAAGAATGAAATTAAACAACATTTGAAAAGTTAAAAAAAAAAAAAATTAGCGAAAACAATAGTTTAGACAAAACTGAAAAGAACATTATATGATTGAAAATTTAAAAAATACAAGAATTTTTAATAAAGTTTGTAAGATTTTAAAGAGTTCCCACAAGTAGTAGAACCAAATAACTAACTTTTTTTCAGTATTAGGTCTCACACACTTTTATTTCTTTTTGTCAAACATTTAAAGTTTCATAAATGCCCTAGTTAAATCTATATCAATAAAAGAAAGACTTTTGTCTGAGTGCAATGGTTAGAAAAAAATATCTCAAATAGAGGTCTGAAAATTTAGATAGAAATAATCCAAGGTGGATCCTAATGTACCTGAGACTGAATTTTAGTTTTTAGTTAATTTAGTTATTAATTTTTCCAAAGACTTCCAACCATATTCTGAAGTTTACTAGCATAAAAAAAATCTGATTCTAAAAAGAAATCTTTTTTTTTTTTTTTTTTTTTCCTTTGTAGTGCATATTAGTTATACAAAATATGATAAAATGAAAAATAAATGTTCAAATTTCATACTTTAATCTTCCTAATGGTGCATATATAATGATATATATATATATATTAAAGTATTATATATATTATATTTATTATAATATATATAATATATTAATTATTTATTATATATATTATAATAAATAATTAATTATTTAATTATATATTAAAAATGTTGATATACAGACACACTTTAAAAACTTCTATTTCCTTTTTACCCCCTCATTTCTCATTCTCTATTGGGTTAACTGTTCAAAATATGAGAAATAAAAAATAACATTATATTTACATACTTTTACCAGTTTAATGGTACAACCATTTTTAATCAAAATACATATAATATATATATATTAGAACTATTTGTACATGCATTTTACTTTCCACAGCCACCTTTAGTTAAGAAATATCAATATTGGCCTTAAAAAAAAAAAAAAAAAAAAAAAAAAAAAACTTCTAGACACTTTTTTTTCCATTTTTGCTGTAAAGTTTAAAAATATACATCTGTATTATTCTACAGAATAAACCTTTTATAGAAAAAACTTTTTATTCTGCATACCTATTTCTTCCTCTTTTTTTCAATTAACATTAAGCCTTTCAAAAAATTATTTTCTTTAAGTTACTTTCCAACTCTCGCACACTTTCTCTTAAAAGAAGATAAAATAATAAGGATTTGTGAGTAAATGCTGCTAGATAACAGAGCTGGCTTTTTTGCATAGTAGGTGTTCTTTGCATGCACCAAGAAACCTACATTTTCAACAAAGACAAATATTTTGAATTTAAGAGAGAGACTGAGAAGAAAGGTTATAATATTTAGATTTTTTCATGAACTAAGACATTTATTTTAATTTTATTTTATTTTTATCAATTTTATTACAAACTACTAGTTTTTTTCCTCCAATGTAGACATTTTTTGGTATTTTTATCATAAAAATAAAAGATTTTTTACAAATAAATTAATCATGCAGCAACTAATGGAGAAAATAAGTAATTTAAGAAAATTTTAATCTGCATAAGTTCAAAAAGTTTGTTACAGTATTTTATAACATCTTCATTTAAGCATTATAGCAAATTTCATGCTTGATTAATTTTTTATCCATTAATTTTTATGTTTATAGTTTTTTTTTGGGGGGGGGGGGTGTCAAGTATCTATCAACATCAAATAAAGGAAAGGTAATATAATAATGATTTGTGAAATAAATGCTGCTAATTTGATAATTTTATGTTATTTGAATAAATTTTATGTTATAGAAGTACAAAATAATTTACATCAACAAAGATCTTGATATAATAAAAAATATGAGATTCGTTACATATTTAAATACACAATTCTTTTAATAAATTTGAAAAAAAAAAAGGATTATATTTATTTATTAAAATGTCATACTTATATATTAATATACATTGCTAATTTATTATTAATTATTTTTAAAAAATGGAAAGGTACATATAATTACTTAAGTTACTTTGTTTATGTTATTGTTTGATGATTAAGCACTTTTTAATAATGGCTAAAATAGTTTTAAAGTACATATGATAACATAGAACTGTTATGTTTGATTCCATTTGCTCCCTCCATGCTTCCCTAAATTTTATAAAAGGAAGGAAAAGTAAAGAATTATAATTATTATTTATTAATAATTATTTTGTTTCAAATTAAAAATTCTAACAAATATGAGAGCATTTTGGATGTTAATTATTTATAATCATTATTTTAGTTGATTGAGTTGAAATTGGACCAAAATTATATGCAGATAAGTTTGTATATGATTAATAATAAATGGGTCTTGATTTTTAATTTTAAGAAAACTTATCTTATAATTTTAGCTCATGACAGGTGATATATTTTTTATTCCTAACTTCTATTGCATTAATGTATGAAGCATTACAGTTGTTTTGCATTCCTTCCTTTATATTTCAATAGTACTTAACTTGAGGATGGCAGCATTATAATATGTCTGCATTCATTACTACATATTTTAAAACTTATAAGGATGGGAGAATATACTATTTCATCAATTGCTTTATTTCTGTTTCATGCCTGTGTTTCTTCAATTCTGTTTTTTAATGGATGATCTCTAGTTTATTTTGAATGGCATGTGAAATAATTTATTGTGTTTCGTTGTATTACTATACATATTTAATAATTATATTAATATTGTTAATAATTATTTTACCCAACATATGCTACTTTTGAACTATCTGTGTTCAATGTCAACTGTAGCTACAGGGTGTGGTAGATAAGTAATGAGACAGGCCGCCGCATGGCGCCCCAGGCGCTCGCAGGGCGGTCTCCACCTGTACGTCGCGTGGTGGGGGATCTGAGCTAACAATAGATCCGGTTCGCAGTCGCGTCGGATCTCTGGTGCAGTGAGGGTCGATCTTCGCGTATTACGTTGTTTGTGTGCCCGTGACACTTGTGAAAACGCTGAAGATGGATCGCTCGATAGAACAGCAGTATGCAATCAAATTTTGCTTTCGCTTGGGCAAAACTGCTTTGGAAACTTTTGCTATGATTACGGAGGCCTACAAAGAAGACTATCTATCACGAACTCAAGTGTTCCGGTGGTTTAATGAATTTAAAAACGGGAGGGAATCCGTTGAAGACATGGAATGATCTGGACGCCCTTCAACGAGTCGTGTGGATGAAACGGTGGCCAAAGTGAAAGAACTCCTGGACTCCGACCGTCGTTTAAGTCTCAAAATGATCGCCGATGAGGTCTCCATGAATAAATTTACGGTTCGCCAAATTGTTACGCAAGATTTGATGATGAGGAAAGTTTGCGCAAAATTGGTTCCCGGAGTGCTCACCGACGAACAAAAGCAACGACGAGTGGACGTTTGCCGTGAGATGTTGAATGAATTGGAAAATAATCCAGACTTTTTAGACAACGTAGTAACAGGCGACGAATCGTGGAAATTCCAGTACGACCTGGAGACGAAAGCCCAGAGCTCAGAGTGGCACACACCGGCATCCCCGCAGCCGAAGAAAGCAAGAATGTCAAAGTCCCGCATCAAGACAATGCTGATTGTGTTTTTCGACAAGCGGGGGTTAATTCACAAAGAGTTTTTCCCTCAGGGGAAGACTGTCAATGCCGAATTCTACAAAGAAGTCCTTCAGCGATTGCACAGAGCCGTCAAACGGAAGCGACAGGACCTTTCTCGACGCTGGCGTCTCCACTACGACAACGCTCCGGCGCACACAGTGTTCCTCGTGACCTTCTACTTGACCCGAATTGGAGTTGAAGTTCTGCCACAGCCACCATACAGCCCTGACTTGAGTCCTCCTGATTTCTTCCTATTTCTGAAGGTCAAAAGATGCCTGAAGGGTCATCATTTCGACGATATTCCGAACATCTAACTTACTGTCACACAGGCACTAACTGGGATAACTCAAACGGACTACAGTGGGACCTATGAAGCTTGGAAAACGCGCTGGCAACGTTGTGTCGACGCCCAAGGCGAGTACTTTGAAGAATATTAACGTTTTGTACAAATAGGATCAATAAATTTGTTTTTCTAGACTGAGTCTCATTACTTATCTACCACACCCTGTATATTTTTATGCCATACGAAGGAGATTTGAAGTGTTAGTTGTAAGTAATGACGATTGATTGTGTAGATATTCTACAATTTTGATTTTTTGAATTATATCTATTGATCCAATAAGTTTTTCACTTGAATGCTTTTTTTTTTTTGCTATGTATGGCTTGATTATGTCCAATTTTTTTAGTTACAGTTAATGAAGCAATGAGAGAAAAAGACTTTCTAAAGGTGCTTCCAATTTTTCTTTCAGAAATTAATGATATTTACTTATGATGTTGAAATATTTCCCATGAAAACTAGTTTTGCATGCATGATGGCCCTGGGCAATGCGAAGTGGCCATCTAGTAAGTAAGTATAATCAAAATTTGGTAGGAAGTATCTGATGCTAGTAAATCTATTTGAAGTCTACTACCTTTTTCTGCATGTAATTTCAATCATCTTTAAATGTTTAATTGTTAATCAATGCCTATATATATATATATATATATATATATATATATATATATTATGTTATTTATTTTTTTATTTTTTTATTTTTTTTAAGAAAGTGGGAACTCAGCTTTCTATGAACATTTATCAAAGGATTAAATAAAAGAAACAACAAAAATGTACAAATCCATAAATAAGGAACTTATACATACATGATACATCTAAGGTATTAACATGCTTTATAAACTTAAACTGATATGCACAATAAAAAGGCAGTAAAAAAAGACAACACTAAGTATCACATATCAAAACTGTGCCATATTTTCAATATTCAAAAATGATAAAAACAATACATCAGTAGTACTAGCATCAAAACGCAACAATTGTCATTACAAACATGTAATGCATTAACAACAGCATCCAGAAAAAAAATTATATATATACAATACATACAGACACAAAAATGCAGAACACTTGAGAAACTAAAAAAATTCCAAAGTCATTTTAAAAGAATGCTTACAGCCTCAGTTTTAAATATATCTGGATAATTAAAAGGTAAATTATATGCAAGAAAGAAAAAAAGAAAATGTTTATACATCCTTAAGACATCCCACCCATACAAGCTTCCCTGTTAGGTATGTTAAGTTACATGGGATGACAAAATTTTGAGAGTGGCAAAATATTACCATGAATACAAGAATGTTTTATTTCTTTTAATCAGGAAACTCACATTTGTGATTTCTATCATAAATTCATCTGACAAAATAGAAGTTTATCATTAAAAGAGGTATTAATGTGTAAGCTATTTATTATTTTTTGTACATTTACCCCAGTTTTTAGTTCAGAATAATTTTAAATTTTTAGCTTCAACTTTGATTATGTATCCAGTTAAGTTTAAACATTTCATTACATTCTTTCCTCTTGTTTTTTGAAATCTTAAAAAACTTGATCTGCCAATGTCAAAATAAGCTTTCAAGTATGTGAATACATCTTAAGGAATTTATTAAGCAGTTTTAGAATCAGAAAACTATTTTAGATTAATAAAGTAAATATTAGTATAGAAGCAGGCATGTATCTTTTAGAATGTATTTGGTGAATATAATAATAATATAAAACAATATCTTAAAGTAAATCAATGTATTTGTGAAAAAGAGTTTCTAAATGTAAAGTTCTTAAAATTATTAACAATGCTGCCAATTTCTATGGATTTTTTCTTACCAATAAAATTTAATAATAAACTATGCCTATTTTTTGAAATCTAATAATTTAAAAAGAAAAAAAAATTCTATTAAATTTTAGTGGTAACAAAATAACACACAAGTTGGCAGCTATTGATTTATATAGAACTTAAACAATACAAATCACTGATGCTTAAGTATTAACGATGATAATATAAAGTATTAAATGCATTCAAAATTTCATCTTGACACAAAATTCTGTTTCTTTTTAAATGCATTTACAAATTAAGAAAAAAAAATTCCTGTTTATAAAAGAATAAGAGATAGCTGATAATTAAAATGTTATGCACAGCATATAAATAGTACAGCAAGTAAATATTACATTCTTTTAACAAAATGTTTTACAAAAAATAATCACAAGAATAAAAGATGAGTTTCAAATCATAAAAAAGTTTCAATAAAATTCACACACTCAAAATTCAACTTTTTTTTTTTTTTTTAATTCTCCAATAATACATAATTGACACTGTGTTTTTAATTCTTAATAGCCTTGATTAAAACAGTTAAACAAATATTTCTAGTAGTTCCCAAAACTTTACTACAAAAATCTATTTTAGTAAATATAATCAATCTATGCATTGATTTCATTAAAGGATTTCATTTTTATAAAACTTGCAAAGAAGATCTTTTAGTTTAAAAGTTAAAATGATTTCCAATTTTTTTCCCTAATAAATGAAAATTGAAAGAAACAGGTAACAAAAAAAAATCTTAAAAAAAAAGCAAACTTAAAAATTTAGAGAGAAGCAAAAATATAATTGATGCTTAAAATATTACTTTAATATCAAATATATGTTATAATAATCAAATAACTTCTTTCTAATTAAATTTTGTTATGAAACAGTTCTTTAAACAAATACACACACATATATATAAAGAAAACATCATTAAAAGCAATTTTTAAAAAGCTAGCGAAAAGCTTCACTTAATTTTTTGAAAATACACCAAAATCAGTTTTAAATTGAAAATTAGAAGGGGGGGGGGGGAGAGAGAATGGAAGAGTAATGCACATTTAAAAATAATTTACAACTGACAGTTATTTTTATTTATTAATTATTATTATTTTGTATTATGTGTTATGCCAACACGTTTCCAAAAGAAAAAAAAAATCTTATTAATGAATCGCATATAAACAAACACAAGAGAAACATTCAGGTAATCAGAATAAAAGCAAATAAGGTTTCATTTTATCATTAGAAGTTATAATTTTAACTTCATATTAAGTTGTAATTTTAACTTCATATTTGGCATGGTATTTGTAATAAGGAAAAAAATATCTTTACAAATATCATATATGAACTACAGTAGACTCTGTCTATGATGTAATCGATGGGACGAGAAAATATTCTACCTTAGATAAATTTTACTCAATATCTATGGATTCGCAGGGAGTTGAAAATATTTTCAAATTAGACAGATTTCCATCTTATACAGAGTCTGCCATACAGAAAGTTGACTATATTTCAGAAAACAACTTAAAACTCTGAGAAATTAATAAAAAGTTACACTAAAAATATCTGAAACTAAAAGAAAATTCAATAATACATTTAAAAGAATAAAAATTTTCAACATAATGGAACCAGTGCAATGCAAACAATGGAGGGGATAATGAGAAAATATATGTGAATACACAGTTTAAAATATCAGAAATTCACAAACTTTTCTTTAAAAAAATTGCAATATTAGATTTGAAAATATCACCATTTCGAAAGTCTGTCTTTGATTGATTTTTGCCCAGTTTAAAAGCATTTTTTGTCAACAAATCACATAAACATCTAAAATATTTTTTAAGTTAATTTCATTTCTTTCCCCCCAGTATAAAATGTTTAAAGTTACACAATTTCCGAAAAAAAAAACATCTGCAGATAGTCCTAGCTAAGTTTGGGGAGAATCTATTTTGTTGATTTGTGCACTTTGCTACCAAACTTTTTAACCTGCTGATCGCCAAACAAAAAAAGGTAAGAATAATGTTGTTTTCTATGTAATTTATAAAAAAAAAAGATGATTTTTCCAACATTATGTAAAATAGTAAATTATTTACATGAATATAAAACTTAAAAGTATCAATCACAACAAAATGTTATTACACTGTATTACATTTGTAGAATTATATTAATTTAAATAATGCTTCTCTTGCTGTGAAACCTGCAGCTTAGTGAACAGATATATCTGTTGAGGAAAGTGAGAAAATTAAGAGCAATAAAAAAAGTCACAATTGACTACATAACCTTAGGAAATAATCTATAACTCTCATCATAGAATTTGATCCATATGTTTTATTATTTTTAGCTCAGTTATACCGATTTGTAAAAATATACAATTTGACATTTTTTTCCCAGCTGAGTAAAAAATGCCCAGCAAAGGAGTCGAACTACAGATTTCTATCTTAAATTGTCAATGCTCTATTTTTCAATTTTCTGGACCAATAATCAGTTGAAATAACTCACTCTGATAACTTTTTGGCAATAGGTATATTCTGTTGAGCTGTTTCAGATAACAGACCAGGGGTCAGTCGTAAAAAGTTGTCTCAGTGAATTGTACGGTTATTGATTCAGGTATCACAATAGGAAGACCATGGGCAACTTAAGTTAGAAATCTTGGGTTTGACTCCTAGCCGCAATGGAAAAAATATAAATTCTTATATCTTTAAAAATTAATTTGATAAAGTTAATGATAATAATAAAATGTATCTGCATATCCCTTCGCGACTAGAGCCTTTTATGAAATTTTTAATGTTTTGTCACCAGTTTTTAACCCTTTAAGTGTTTGGAACATAATATTCCGTTCATTAAGCTCCAGGTTTCACTGCAATATAAGCAATATTTAAAATAATATAATTCTATAGATTTAATGAATTTTCAATACATTTTAGAATGATTAATACTCTCAAGGATTACATTTATATTTATAATTAAGTTTTTTTTTAATAATGTTCAAAAAATCTTATTTTCTGAGCATTTAAAACCAAATTCGGAGAAAACAACATCACAATTTTACCCATTTGCAAGACGCTCAGAGGGTTAAAAATAGAAATTTGTGCCCTATAAAATTGCGAAAATGCTCTGATTAAATAAGGCAAAATTTATTATGAAATTTTACCGGTGGGGATAAACCAGTATTTTTAAGCCTTTTTGCGGCACATATACATATCGCTCGTCCTCAAGGGATTAATGAAGTTCCATTATTTATAGTATATTCTGTTAAACTGATTCATATAACACAGCAAAAGCTATTGCTAAAAAGTTGTTTTAGTGAATTTTGTCAGCTGGTTTTAGTTTAGGTAGCTCAAAAGGCAGAATGGTAGCAATTTAACCCTTTATTTACAGAATTATTTATCAAGAAATTGCTTACCTCAATAATTGGCTTCTTAAATATCTGGAAAAATACTGGAATAACTATAACGTGAAATTTAGATATGTTTTTTCATTAAAACAGATTAAATATATCGGTATTTAAATATTTTTCGTAAGATATTTACAAAAATAATCATGTTAATTAACCAAAAATCCCAATTCTCATAAAAACAATTTATTTAAATATATTACGATCCTCTCTACAAATAGAAAGGCTTTTGCAGTCAAAAATGTTTCATATAACTTTTTTAAAGGAAGAAAAGCTATACCTGTGAAACTGATTAAGAAAATTACAACTTAAAAAAAATATTTAGATTCGACTGTTTCTCTGTTGTATCTAAATTAGATAGAACAAGGTATGTTTGTAGAAAAAAAAAAACTTTTACTAATGGTCCGAATAAATAAGTTTTATATTAAATTTTCTTCAACTGTACTTAAAAGTACCATCAGTGCATAAAGGGTTAGGCCAGAGGTATTATGTATTATTCCAGAACTGGACACTTTTTCACTAATTTGGAGAAATGTCAATTCATATCGTATTATAAAAACTGAGATTTTAATTCCATTCTGAGGTGTTTATATAAATATAAAAAATATCCCTAAAAGTTTGAGTTATTTTTTCCCTGTTGGAGACAAATAGACAATGCAACATATAAATATTAAAAAAAAGAAAGAGAAAATAAGAAAAAATAGGAAATAAGATTAAGTTACTAAAAAAAAAAAAAATCTAATCATTAATTATTTTCAAAAAAAGTGAATTTTTACACAATCTTTTAGACAAAACTGACTAATTAGAATTTGTTTTTTCTCCTTACAATAACAATAACATAAAAATAATTCTACATACCCATACCTTAAAAAGTAACTAAATTAAATTGAAAAGGGAGAAAAAAGCATTTGATTTATACCACTTTTTCATACTATTAAAAATGTTATTCTCTAAAGGGAGCAAATTCAAATTGGCAATAGTGTTCTTTAAATAAAAAATATGTTAGAAATAATTGTGTAAAAACTGCATCACATTACCTTTAAATAGAGCATAACAGACAGAAATAAAACTATTTTAAAATTTTAGAAACACACACAAAAAAAGTAATTTAAAAAGCGTTCTTGTAATATTTTTCTGGAATGAATTGTATTTTGTAATTAAAAAAAGAAGAAAAAATCTGTGAATTCAACTTTCCAGAGCAAACAAAATTCCAATGATTTTAAAGACAAAATTTATAGTAAAAAAAGAAAAAATGTCTCTATATGAAACTAGTCGTTGGGGGCCACCGTAATACTTACCCATCATGGATATGTATATGAAAATAAAACATGTGAAAACTATTTATACAATGCATTGCAATTCATAAACAAAATTTAAATATTGTTAATATACATAGTAATGCTCTATTAAAGAACTGCTGATTACCGATATCGACAAATTATATAAAACGCCAAACTACTCAAGTAGTACCAAACTGCGTAAAAGAAACATCCTTATAACTCCAAAAATAATAACTCTATTAACTAACAATTAACTGCATCGGATTAAGCGTCTCATTTCCAATTAAAATATACCTCTGAATTGAAATCTGAATGAAATACAGGGTCATGAAAAATCGAAGAATGTGAAAAACAGGATTACAAATATCTCGGCAATTAATAATCCGATTGACTTCGTTCTATATGCAAAATGTGTGTTATTTTATTGCCTTTTACGTCCATTCCTTAACGAATTTTTCGAGAGTCCGAAAAAAATAGTTCCGGATAATCGAGGTTGCTGATATTAAATAGGGTTCGTCCCATTCTTACATGCTAACTAAATACAAAATTTCAAGTCTCTATCTCAATTCGTTCGGGAGATAGAGCGTTTACAGACAGACAGACAGACAGACGGACGGCAAAAAATTTTTTCTAAAAATATGTTTTTCGGAATCTCCACTATCTAAAACGTGTAAATCCGTCAAAAAAAAATTTTCGATTTTCAAAACGATTGCAAGACTTACCCTATACTACATATGATGGGTAAGTAAAACATATAAGAATTCCTAAATATGAGTGAGTCTACATAGACTTTATCAAATTTTTTTTTTATCCATAGTCATCTATGTTTCCTCTTTCTTGAAATATCTCACAGATTTGGTTTTCAAATTTATATTTATATTCACAGCTGACAATTTTCAGTTATGTATAGTTAAAAAAAAAAAAAAAAAAAAAAAAAAGTATGCAACCTTTATAACAATAATCTTGGGAAAAAAAAAAAAAATCGGATTGATAAAGTTTTTTTTTTACTGCAATTCATTTTTTTTTCTTTTTTAAATTTATGGAAGGGCTATTTTATTAACATAACATTATTCCTACAAAAAGAAAAAAAAAATGTTTTTGCAATTTACAATTAATTTTAAATGTTGGAGAACAACAAAGATTAGAAAGATTAGTATGTACAATCAATTTCTAAAAACTGGTTTATAAAAAGCATGGTCAAGTACTTTCTCAAAGAATGAGGAATAATAAATTCACACAAGTTTCTTTAATAATGACTGTATTTTGTATGGGAAAAAATATCTTTGGTGGTAATAATACTTGTATGTATGTTTTTCTTCCTCTTTTAATGTAGTCTGCAGCTTTGTATGTAATGCATAATTTGACCCTTGATGATAAATGAATTTGATGTGCCTACCTTAGAGCAAGTACAAAAACAGTATGACAAAATATTACCTCTTTGTGCATAGTATAATTAATATTTTCAATACAACAATATTTAATTATTAGTAATTAAACTTTGTGCTCAAGTTAATTGTCATTAACATGATGAGTTTACTTTCTTCACTCACCAGTAGATTGCACTAGTCCTTTTTTAAGTTGTTTCATTTTCAAATTTTATTCAAAAATTGGGAAAATATGTTTATGTGTCAACATCATGTTTCATATAAATAAAAGATGATAAAAATTGATAATTTTACCGATTGAATTATAAAAAGTTCTGGGTACTAATTGCCAAAATGTCAGTGAAGGCTTACTTTGAAGACACGAAATTTTTTTTATTTCTGTCTGCCTGTCAGGTCCGCGATAACTATCGTAAAAAGCATTCGATTGACTTGAAATTAAGTGGGTATGTTAGTGAGGCACTGGGATTAAGCTGTATAGTTTTTTGTTAGATTTGATTCATTCGTTCAGAAAATATAGAATATTTTATTTTCCACAATAATGCTTTTCTATGGCAAATCAATGATTTTCAATTTATTTTTTTTCTTGAGAGAAAATGACACATTTGATTAATGGAATTCAATGATAAATGGATACTGAAATTTTGTCTACGCATTTGTCAGATTTTTTAAATTATTACTGTAAATTTTGGAGATTTTTTTATAAATGTGTTCCAATAATATAGACTAATTTGTTTTAGAGATTTACTTATTTCAAATGTATTTATTTCATTTTCTTTATTTTCTCATATTGGTTGCTAAGCAACCATTCATCCTAATTCTTATCCATAATTTGAAAGCATGTACGAAAATTTAAATGAAGTCAACATCAAAACTGATAAATTAATTAATGTCTATCTTTGCGTATAAATATAACATAGCCCAGAAAAGAACATAGGTTATGTTATATTAATTTTATTCAAATATTTTCCTTAATTCAAAATTTCATTCTTTTTCATACACAATCAATAGAGACTTTATAGATACAATTTAAACAATTTCCTTTATCGTTGCCAAAAGAATTAAAATCTGGAATAATTATTTTTCAACGGCAATAAGTTTCAATTGAGCAATTTCCATTTGAGAAATTAAACTAAGAAAAAATAAATAAATATGATGTCAGAATTAAAATAAAAATAGATATAGTACTTTTTGTTAAATATTAAACACGGATATTTGTTTCGTTAATAAGAATTTTTATGACAAAAATGGAGACATAATTAGAAGTAAAATAATTATATTTTTAACAAACAATTCACTTGGTAAAATATGACGTCATAATTGAAATAAAACAGGTATTTTATAGTAATTAAAAATACAAGAAACATGGATATCAATAACTCATGAATAATGACGTCATTGCTGAAACTTCAGTGAAGGCTAACTTTGGTGACTCGAAATTTATTGTTCATGAAGTTGTTCGAAATTTATTGTTTATTCCGTCTGTCAGTCTGTTCTTCTGTCTGTCTGTTCCGCGATAATTGCTGCAAAATGCAATCAAACTTTTGTTTTCGGAAAAAAAATTGTAAAACTCTAGATTACTAATTTTACACTTTAAAAAGTTCCTTATACATCAGATTTAGGTGTTTGTGGTTGGCAGGCATGTAGAAGTATGAGGTTAATGAAAAATGCTTGTCCAAACTGTTACTTATCCTTATAAATCAAAATGTATAAAGAAATGCAAGATATACGATAACCATTTAATAGAAAGTTGAAAATTTAAATTTAATGAGACGACAGGGGGAGGGGGGGGGGCACAATACCATTAGCACAATTATTAGAAAGTGACAAATTTAAATTAAGTGAGACTCAGTAGGTTCAGGAGGGCTCCGCCCCCCTGAAGAGATCTACTATGTTATAATAAAAAAAAAAAACCAAAAATAATAGATCATGAAAATTTCAGAATTTCCTAGCATAACTAAAATTTTAATTTAATGGATTTGATGGCTGAAAACTTCTTATTCTTATAAATAACTACGTAATTTGAAAATTTTAAATTACAGTTTTCAGAAAGTTGAATTTTGCCCAAACTGTGTTTTAAAAAAAAAAAAAAAAAAAAAAATTATGTGCAAAACTGACGTTGAAGCTCCTGATCTGCAGATTTACTAGTTTTTAAATAAATACAAGCTTTCAATAGATATAATTAAGTCTATAATGAACTCAACTTTCAAATTATCATTGCAATGACCAACAGACTATGAAAACGGCAAATTTGAAGATTTTTTCCATTTTCTTATATTTTTTCATACAAATTTTAAGTTCATGTAAAAATTTTAAATTGCAGGCTTATTCCTTTAAAAGCTGATCTTACCAAACAATAGTCATTAGAAAACTCCATTTTATTTTATTTTTTTCTGAAAATAATATTTAACTTTTAACAAAAATGGTGGGAAAAAGATCCAGATTTTATAGCGTTTGATTGCTATATAATTATATTTATTTAGGTTAATGGTTAAAGACAAATTTGTAAAATTTTAATTTACTGAAATTTTGTGAAATTAGAATAAAGTAATTAGCTTGATATTCACTTATTATGTGACCAAAATACTAGTTCCTTCAAACCACAAGATCTTTAGTATTGTCCAATGTTTCAAGATAACTAGCATTGCGGTTAAGTAATAAGCAGGTATAGGGTATTTTCTATGCTGCTTTTTCAAACATGTATCTCATTTTATAATGTAAATGGCCTAGGTAATAAATATATAATTGAAGTTTCTTTTGACTCATTTAAAATCAAACCATAATGGGACAAATGTTAATGGCATTTTCCTTACACACCCTCAGACACACATAAGAGTTTATATCAACAGTTATTTTTCATATTCAACCTATAACAACTTGTTATTTTTTATATTCAAAATGGGCAAAGTGAAAAAATTAATCACTGAAGAAAACCTTCATAAATAAAAAAGAGAAAAAAATACAGTGAGAAAATTAAAAATGACACAACTAAATATACTGAAGCTAAAATTAAAGAATACAAAAGATATCTGGGAAGAAAAGATCAAGAGTATATCAAGTTGGTTGACAATAGATCAGAGACAAACAAGAAAAGGGTGGCAAAATGTAAAAGCTAATTTTAGGCAGAAGCAAAACAATTCTAACAATGAGATTGTTATAACACAAGAAACATATGATGGTTTGATAATTTCTTTGCAATTTTTTTAAATCCATTGTCATTATAAAATAACTCAGATTTAACCCCATCAACTACTTTCTCTGAAAGTCCACAATCAAGAGTTCAAGTAGGTAAAAAAAGAATTTACATCATAAATTGAAAGATTCCAGCTAAATTATGAGTTCAACAATAAATAGATGTTTTTTAAATGCCCAGCAAATGCCACTAAAAAGGCTGTTAGAAAAATTCTTAACAAAAATTAAAATGTTCCAACTGAAAATAGAAAGAATTATTTTTAGTGGTGTTGAAAAGGTAATCACAAAACTGATAATCAGCACCTGATATCGGGTAGACACTGTTAATTTGAATAAACAAAAATAATTTAAAAACATGAATGATATATTAATGAAATTGCAGAACAAATATATATCAAAATTTAAATGCATAAAAATTGAAAACTGAAATTGAATTCAATTTCTTTGTAGGAAAGATATTTGAAATTTCTGATTAGGAAAAAGTATTTTTATGGTTTGTGCTAGAAAGCAAAATATTCATCATGACTGTCTTGAAAATATCTGTAATGAATATTGTTTCAAAACATTCAGTTATCATATTTAATGTCATCATTTTTCTTTTGCTAAAAGTATTCATAATTAAAATGTTACAAATAATATTTTTAAAAATAAATAAATGGAATTTTAAAAGTGTTTTTAATAAATTATAACATGCAATGAATAACTTAAAATGTAATGTGTATAATTAATTTACATATTATTAGCATGCTTCAGATACCATACGCATACTTGTCATTATAATGCCACAATAGAAAACAAATTAATTAAAAGTCATAAATGAGGCAAACTATTTCAGCTGATATATTTTTTTCATAACATTAGACATACAAACATTCTATTAACAGAGAAAAAGAAGTTTATTGGATTTTACAGAAAACAAAATGCATATTTTATGTTTTACAATAAAATTTTATGTATGATTAAAAATTACTATAAATTTATGGATAAAAAAGGACAAAAGTTTTTTCAACTGAATCATGTTAAAATATTTTAAATGAGATTGCAGAATTTTAGCCAAAATTTCTTTGGTAACTATAATAAATTTATCTGTATTTAAAATTTTTGATAGCATAAACTAAACACTATTGCAATTTATAAAATATCAGAGTTGATGTTTTTCGTAACACACAGTATTTTTAACGTACAGTAAGTCTACACAATCTTTTTCTATTTGGTGTTATGCATGCACCAAAACACCCAATACTTTTAAATTTAATGTAATGTATTTTAACAAGACATTATGCATTACATTTACAAATACTGTGCATTATGGAAAGATGGTAACTCTGAAATACTAACATGAAAACATTAAAAACAAATTTGGTGAAAGATGTAATTTTGATAATTCATGTACACAACAGAAATATGTGTTCCAACATTTTATTTAAAAAAAATATATATCAATGATTGTAATATGCCAATCTTTGAAAAAAAAACATAACAATATAATGAGCAATATGATATAAGTGACAAATAAACAAAATAAAACATGCATTCTTCATACTTTATAATCTTGGATGTTTCTCTCAATTACCTAGTCCGTTAGAAAGGCATTAGTCACACAATTTATCACCAAACAAATGCATGTATTACACAGATACACACAATATCTTGTGAAAGGAATATTCATGTAAAAAATTGGATTTGCTTCCTCAATTCCTATATACATATGTTATCTTGAGAATGATACTCATCTGTTCATACAGTTTTAAAGCAAGAGTAATTTTCTTTCCCAAGATATTCAGATTTGGAAGTCACCACAGTACTCACAACAAAGTTAGTGATTTCAGGTAATAAAGGATAGCGCTACACACAGAAAGGCGTTAAATTCAATTCTCGTCTGATATAAAAAAGAATATAAGCCTTGCAAGTTGCCACAGTGTGTTCATCTGTCACAGTAACGGAACTATCATTAAAGTGATGCCAACACCCTGAAAGTGAGAATTACAGTCAGTAATTTTGAAAAACATCAATTGTTACATTTAGTCTAAACTGTTCAAATATTATAATAAACAATACTGTAAAATGTAGAGTAAATTAAAAATTATAATATAGATTTTAATTATTATTAATGAAATATTTTATGGGAATCAATGCATATTATTCCATTTCCTTTTATTTTATTCTTTAAATTGTGTTTAGCTGATAAATTTGTTCAAATATTCTATTTTTAGATCACAATAAAACTTAAAATGAGATAATCATTTTTCAAACAAACAAAAATTAGAGTATCAGGTTCAAAGTTATAAACAAACACTGAATAACCTCTTTCTTTAAAGATGGCCAGTAATAAGTACTAGCAATAGCATAAACTATTTCAAAAATTATTAGCTTTTTTTTTTTTTTTTTTTTTTTTCCCAAAACAAATGGAAAGAGACAGCAAAGAGTATTTTTAAAAGTGTAAAACCAATTTTTATAAGTAATACCAAAAATGTTAATCTATACTTTTTTTTTAGGGGAGTGGGACTAAACAACCTGAAGTAATGCAAAAAATGTACTCTTCTATGCTACTGATAACTCGTAAAAGAGAACTCTGTTAAACTATTTTTTCCCCATTACACACTATTTCTGTTTTTGTAATAAGATATTTGGAAAGTATTTCTTCCAGGGATCTTCCAAACTTTTCTCACAGGGTCCTGTTTTTGTGAAATTTTCGTTATATTTGTGAAAATTCAAGTTATAATTTTGTGAATTTTAAATTATGGAAGCATTGAAGTTCTGCCCTTCATATATAAAAGACTAATTAATATCTCTTTGGTGAGTCAACTGTTTATTTACAGGCCAGATTTTATTTTTAAATGATTAAATTTGTTAAAAGTTCAATTTGAAGATGAAAAAAATTCTGTAAAAGTCTATTAGAGACAAATAATTTTGTGAAGGGTCCTGTTTTGAAATAAAATATTTTGTGAAGAACCCTGTGTGGGGATAAAGAATTTTGTGAAGGGTGCTTTTTTAAGATAAATCATTTTGTGAAGGATCCTTTAAAAGGACACGTTGCTGTTTTCATATGCATTAAACAATAATCTGCACAACACTGGAGACACTAGTACACACACTAGTTTCTATAGTTTATTGCATTAGGATTTGCTTTATATATATATATATATATATAAATAAATGTGTCAATTTACTGTGCAAACTAGTTGGAGTACTTTATTTTATCAATATTATAGAGATAAGGAAAAAATACTATGAATGAAATCAATTTTACAGCTTTCAGTGCAAATACATTCTGTGCTATATTAATGTTAGATGTATTTGCCTTTTATAGAAAAGCATAGGCAGTTTCCTTAACCAACTTGCTGTGCAAAAGCAAGCAATATCTGAATTAATTCACTGAAAAATGCTCCAAAACCAGCATTTGACAAAAATCACAGTGTAAAATGAGTACAAAACATAATAAAAACTGCACACATATTAAAATAACCAAGATTAAATCATACTATTTTAAAGCAATTTAACTCAAATTTTAAACACGTTAAAGCAATTATAATATAACCATGCATACAGACAAACACAAATATAACTTTTGGTAGTTTAAAGAAAGAAAACATAATATACCATCATGAGTTGCATATGCTGTATAATGGCCTGAACCAGCCCTAAAAAAAGAAAAATGCTTTAAATGGAAGTGCAAAATACATATGAATGTCAAAATTAGAGGTCTGCACAGGATAAAATTTATAAACTTGTCCTGTACAAAAAAAATTATTTACCCAGCCTGACCTGATATAAAAGCTAAAATCTTGGCTCGAACCCGATCCAATATAAAAGTTAAAAATTTTATCTGAGCCTGGCCAGACTCAATTTTTACAAAACGTGTCAATATTTCTGAAGCAACATTATCCTACAGTTAAAATTATATATATATCAGTGCTGTAAAAATAACGACAAAATGAATACCCATATGATATCATTATTTTCAATCTCTCTACCTGTTAGAAAATATTCATTACATTACTCATTATTTCCGTTTTTGTTCAGAAACCAAGTATTAACGAGCATCGTACATACTGCAAAATGCAACATTCTGTACATAACAGTCTTTGAAAGAATTAGTTATTGTTGTGCTTGTTATGTGCTGCCATCTATACGTAAAAAAATTATGTAAAATGCTATCTTAACAACATTTATGAACCATTTTTTGTATTTATAAAAGAATGAGAAACGTTTTAATTGCTTGATGTCTGAATAGAATCTGTAAATGATATATTTTTAGGAATACTAATGGAAAATTCTTCTATTTACGAATAAAAATGAATTAGATAAAGTATCAGAAAAATCATCACTTTCATTTTAAGAATAACTTTCAATAGAATAATTGATCATGAAGTGATGTGACCCCTCCACACACTTTGTGTGTGTGTGTAAAAAATACATTTTCAAAGTTGGATATTGCTTCTTTCTTGGAATTCAAAAGGGATTGCAAACTGTTTTACTGTAGTGTTAGATACATTTTCTCCTACGTGTGTTTTTAGCTCACAGGTTATCATAGCCTAAGAGCTTATGTGCCCACCCGTTCTGTATGTATGTTTGTATGTGCGTAATGTGATAATTCATGATAAAAGTATCCTATCCATTTGAAATTTTGTATACAGGTATATCCTGATAAGGCGCTTCCCTGATTAGTTTTTGGAGCTCAATCGATAAGTATAAGAGGGGGAATGGGGGGGGGGGGCTCATGCCCCTCCCCTTAATTGATATAGATGGGTTTTGCATTCAGAATTATCAGTTTTTGTTCAAAATTTAGGTATAAGATCATTCTAATGAGGCGCCTCAGTGATTGGTATTAGGTGTTCATTGTATAAGTATAAACAGGGGGAACGGGGGTTCTAATGCCCCTCCCCTTAATTGATATAAATGGGTTTTTCATGCAGAATAATCAGATTGCGTTCAAATCTCTAAATAGTTTTGGAAGTTTAATGGTTATGTATAAAAGAGAGGGGATAACTCCTCTTAAATTATATAAATGGGTTTTTATTAAGAATTTTCCGATTTGCTCTGAATTTTGGATATAGATTTTTTATATGATAAAGCGTGTCCCTGTTTAATTTAGGGGGTTCAATGATTAAGTATAAAAGGGGGAAAGGGGGAGCTGTTTCCCCTCCTTTGATTTTTTTTTTTTGATCGGAAATAACCCTTGAAAATGTAAGGCTGTAATATGCAATTAGTATGTGTAGCCTGTGAGCTCAATGCCATCAGTTTAACTGGGCAGATTCTTTTTATTAAGATCTCCTTTGCCAAAATGTAAATGCAGTGTTCTTTTATACTACTTAGTTGTTAAAATTAATCCTTTTAAAATTTCAAAATAAATGCAAAACATGTATCTAATAGAATTTATTTGTGTTTTTAAACTTTATAATTTTGTGATACCTGTTGCAAAGAGAAATGGTGTGTGTGTGTGGGGGGGGGGGGGGGAAGGAAGGGGGGCAAACTAAAACTTCGTCCTGGATGCAATTTTCTCTTTACATGCCACTGAATACTAGTACATATACATTCGTTGTTTTCTTTAATTTTCAGAGAGTTGCTTCGTTAGTTTTAACTATTTTTTTAAATAAAAATAAAATCTATATACCTGCATTGATTTAAAATTTCAGAAATTATAAAACTTAGCGTTTAAAATGCTTCATATGAAATGTAATGTCACAAGATTGCAGCAAATCTACATATCGCTATACCATATAAAGGTAAGCTATATACCATATATGAGATTACAATTCATTACCGTTACCTAGGACCATAATGAAATTTTGTTAAAAACCTTTTTGAAACAGAAATTTGAATAAAAATGCAAATAATTACAATATAAGAATAAATAAATTCATCCTATGAAAGTAGAATTCTACTTTGAATGGAAAATTCCAAGGTAAATTTCCATGAAAATTATACAATGCAGTTTCATCTGATAAGACAGAAAATCTGTCTAAGATAAAATGTTTTTCTGGTGATTCCCTTTCAATAAGTTTATTATTGTATATATTAAAAAGAAAAATAGTAATTGAGTATCTTAATAAAGATGTCTTTTTTTTTATGAAACCAGTAAAACATGTGACGGCGAAACCTCCCTGTAACGGAAATTAAAATTAAGCAGTTCTCAAAAACATATTTTCCCCCACTCAGCGTCACAAAACTTTCCAGATTTTCGTTCCTACGCTACTTCAGAAACTTCCCTCCAATTCCATCCGCATATTTTCGGTGAATGAACGAATGCTAAAGTAATGAAATGACTAAATGAAAAAAACCGTATGCAGTACTAATACGGGAACAACTGATTCCCTGTCTAAAGTCGGAATACAAACTCTCATCTTTCTCTGTCAGACTACCGGTGCCGTTCTTGAATCATGAAATACTGGGAACGTATGCATTACGTAAACATCGTTTGAAGTTAGTTTTGTTTTGTTCGGTGGCGTACTGACAGTAACTACTAAAGAGTGATATTTCAAAGAAACGATTCAGTATTTCGTATTTTAGAGAATACCTGTTATATGGAAACGAATATGTGGGATTTGCAACAGCTCTATTCAGCATCCGTTCTTTTTGCCAAATATGCAAGTGTGAATTCGAGGGAGTTTTTGAAGCAGAAAAATATACTTTTAGACGAACGATTGTTTTGAGATCGTTTAGGGATTGTACTATTTTACCTTACAGATATGAAGTTTTATATGCATTTTTAAAACTTAAACAAAATAATTGCTTTTTTATTTATTTTTTATTTATTTATTTATTTTTTATTTTTTTGAGATTACATATTATGTATTAATATTAAGAGCCATCAATCTACGCAATAGAAAAACAATGCGTGTTTATCATTTAAGAGTTTAATTAGACTAATTTTGGGTTAATTATGCATTTAATCTATTAAAATTTCCTTATAATTTCATTGTAAAAAGAATGTAAGCTTAAAGTAGAATAAAATATTCGTTATAGCTGTAATTAAGGAATGAGGAAGTATTTCTGGAAAGATTTATGTTTGAAGGATCACCATCAGCATTGTGCGAAAGGGGCGACCGCCCCAGCTGCAGAGATTTAGGGGGCGCAAAATTTATAATACTAACGTCAATTTTGGCCTATTAGAAGAAAAATTTGGGAGGGGGGTGCCAAATTGTGAGTTTGCCCGGGCGCAATTTTGTCTCCCCACGCCCCTGGTTACCATATAAAAGTATTAGATTATAACTTGGATTTCAATACAAAATGCTATTCGATTTGATATCACTTCTATTGCCATCAGTACCAATTTTATGATTTCATGCACTAGATTGATTCTATGAATATGTTAGAAAAGTTTTGCGATGTTAAGCGGGGTAAAATGTTTTTGAGAACTCGCTTAATGCTACTTTCCGTTATCGACAGGTTTCGTTATCGCATGTTTCACTGGTTTCACTCTAAGTAGTGGACATTTCTATTCACAGGCATTAGATTGCAAAAAGTTAAAAAAAGAGGAAAAGCACGTGAGCCGGAAAATGAGAAATTATTTTAAAATAGCGCGCGTTAAAGGCAATTAAGAAAGTTATTTTATTTGCCATAATAAAAAAAAAGGGGGGGGACGGTCAGAGTGAATCAATTTGTGCAAATACTACTCTAAGTAATTCTGAAATGAAAGTTTCTATTTTCACTGAAAAAAATCTTTCAACAAACATAGTAAGCTAATGTTTAATTTGCCACTCAACTGCAAAAAAAGTTTGTACTTCTAATGCAATGTTTTGCACAGCAATCTTAGCTAGTCATCCAATTCCAATTTTAACATATTTTTACTTAAAATATCATTTAAACATGGGAAATTAAATTTGCAAATCATCTGGGAAAAAAACATTAAAATTGCAGCTAATTTTTTGCGATTCTTTGATGAAATCTGCATTTTTCTGCAATCTTTTGACAGAATGTTTTTTTTCTGCGTTTCTTTCAAAAAATTTACGTTTTTCTCGCGATCTCTTAACGGAAAACGCATTTTTTTCACGATCTTTGGACGAAAAACGAGTTCTTTTCGCTATCTTTGGATGAAAAACAAGTTCTTTTCGCGATCTTTGGACGAAAAACGAGTTCTTTTTGCAATCTTTGGACGAAAAACGAGTTCTTTTCGCAATCTTTGGACGAAAAATGCGTTTTTTTGCGATCTTTGGATGAAAAACGTGATTTTTTTCGCGATCTTTGCATGAAAAACGCGATTTTTTTGCGATCTTTGGACGAAAAACGCGTTTTTCTCTCGATCTTTGGAGGGAAAACGCATTTTTCTTGCGATCTTTCAACGAAAATTCTGTTTTTCTTGGGATCTTTTGACGAAAATCGCGATCGTACGGCGGAAAAAGTTTTTTTTTTTCACGATTTATTGACGAAAATAGTGTTTTTTTCACGATCTTTTGATGAAATTAGTATTTTTCGCGATTTTGAGACACAAATAGCATTTGTTTTTGCGTCTTTTTTAACGAAAATCGTACTTTTTTCACGCGATCTTTTGATGAAATTTGTGTTTTTCTGTGATCCTTTGATGATAAAAAAATCGGAAAAGCGGAAA
Organism: Maratus speculifer; assembly: GCA_964019185.1. NCBI lineage: Eukaryota > Metazoa > Arthropoda > Arachnida > Araneae > Salticidae > Maratus > Maratus speculifer. The sequence continues at coordinate 157,223,410 of OZ025294.1, read as the reverse complement.
ATGACAAAAAAGCGGAAAGCCGCGGATCTGCGGAAGAATCTCATGCATGTATTCAAATACACAAATAGTATTTTTCTCTTTAATATATACCTTTATTGGGTACCTTTTGTTGTGGCGGACTCGCGAGAAACCATGAATTATACAAACGTAAGCAGCGTTTGAAGTTAGTTCCACTTTGTTCGGTTGCATATAGACTCTGGTAACACTAACGAGTGGTATCTCTAAGTAATGTTTCAGTATTTCGTATCTTTGCGATTACCCATTTCTTAGTAACGAATATGCACGGTTTGCAACAGCTCTAATATATCACTTTTATACACAGATTTTATTTAAAATCTGCAGAATACAAAATATCAACAGTAGTAATGACCACTTAATTACATATATAAACATGGATTTTTTTTAATTTTATTTATTTTTTTTTAATGACTGTTACATTCAAATGAAAATTCATTAAGGAATATCAATGCAGTTTAGAATAAAAGAAAAAGATGATTATAAAAAGAAATCATGATTTTATATCTATGCAAAGAAAAAAAAGTTGATTTAAAAAAATATATAAAAATCAAATTTAACAAAGTAAATAAAACGCCAGGCCAACATGAGCTCAGAGGGAAGAATTTACAGGTCAGCATGGACTGGGATTTGGCCAAAAATCTTAGCCAAACTTATTTTATTGGACTTGAACATCATCATGATCCCCCCCCTTTTTTTTTAGAAGACTAGACCAGGCTAGACTTTATTGTTTTCAGCTATGAAAAACATAAAAATTTGTAATTTTTTTTTACATTTCTTTACTAAAACTTTTAGATAAAAGTGTTCTGCTATATTCATATTATATATTTAATTTAGTTTGATATAAGGACTTTTTTTATTTATTTTATCTTCGTAGAGTTTAAAGATTATGATATTGTGAAATAATTTTTAAAACAAAAAACTATTATCTGCACTGGCAGGAAAGAGGACAAACACTAAAAGAAAAACAAGAACTAAGAATTTTTTAACACAGGGCTCTACATCCTAAACACCCTGTGAAGACAATTTTTAATTAGATTTTTTCTTTCATGATTAAGCATTGAAAATTTAACTTAACCCATTTTAGGCCAAGCACAGAAATTTTATAAAATGTAGCATTATTTTTATTGAAATATGCTTAAATTACATACATTAAGACACAAAAAAAGATTCGTGCATGAAAAATAATATTTTATATAAGAAATAATATTTTATATAATAATATAAAATATTATTTCTTATAATGAATAATATGAATATGAATAATATTTTTATGACTTTTGTTTTATTCTTATTTCATATACAGAATTTGCAACTTTAATCTATTTTAAAAACATATAATTCATTTCAATTGGAATAATAATATATTTTTAAAAAGTCGAATTTGTCAAAGGCGTTTCAAATTAAAACTCTAGCGTATTTTGAAAATTTTTTAAGAGAAAGTGTTTACTCCAATTGAATTACTAATATTTTATGGATGTCTTCAAAAGCCTTAAAAAATAGAAGAAAAATAAAATTCTTGAAAAAAATGTGTCAGAGTGTTAAAAAAAAATATTTATCGAAATGTTTCGTATAGGAACCTCTGGCCGAAAATGGGTTAAGCATAGACTTCAAGAGGGCATGGCCTCTGAAAATATAGGAACATTCTTAATTGTTCATATCAATTTTTACACCAATATGTTTAAAAATACTGACAAAAGTTCAGACAAAAAAAATACCTTTTTCAGTTTATTCATTTTTCCCCCCACTTTTATATTTATTTTTAAAAAAGCACCCTGGGCTGCGAAATAAAGAACACCATTTCCAAAATACTTAAGATTCCTTTCTACCTATGCCCATGTAAACTACATTAATTTTTTATAGAATTTTAATTTGCACCTAAATATCCCAGTTATCATCAATATCATTAACCCATATTTTATAGCTTGGATACTTAAAAAATGCTATTCAAAGCAAGACAAAATTGCATGGATGAAAAGAAAAATTTATTACACACATCTTTTAAGCAGTTGCATTGTCTGTTGTAAATGCACTGTATTTTTTGCATGGATTATTATACTCATTTTGCAAATATCAAGACATTTTTCGTTTAAGACAAAATTGTGTCATAGACAGGTACTTTTCAAGGTTTTATTGTACTTTTTCCCCCTCTAGAAATGTATTTACTAATCTTTAAAAGTATTTTCATTGAAGCATAAGTGATTTAAAAATATATGCATTTTTTGCAAAAAAAGTTGGATTCATTTTACTGATTTTTTCATGTGTCAGACCAGTCCAATGAATTTTATAGAAGCTTGGTCATGAATGAGAGTGAAATTTTTTAGACATACCAGACTTCTAGGGAAAATGAAGTCAATGGCCCAACTCAGAAAGAATGAAAGCAGAGCCTGAACTTGCAAAAAAAAAAAAAAAAAAGAATCTAAGTCTTATGAATGAAAATTGGCCCAAGCCTGTACAAACTTCTAATCTAATTACAGCTAAAAGAAGAACATATATATTTTTAAATATAGTATCTCATAAAATATTTTGATTAAAACCAATAAATAAAAAAAGTTTTATACCCAGAGCCATGGTGGACTATCACAGCAGCTAAATCATATAAAGTACTACCACTAGATGTTCCTCTAGTTTCATGCTAAAAATATATACATATATTTTACAATTTAAATATAGTGAATATTAAATAAATAAAAATATAAAAATTGGTATCGGGTATGAAATAATTTTCAAAGAAGTAATTTTAAATGTAAGAAAAGTTTTATATAAAAAATCACTTACCCTATTAACAAGAATAAATTTATTCATGTCAAGACCTTGGACAGGAAAATTTATATAATTATCTAATTTAGTTCTAAAAAAATTATTCCATCTAAAACGTTTCAAATGTAGACATAAAACCTGGAAAAGAAATGAAACACATTTTAAGAATCAAAAATTTCTAGTTACTAAAAGCAAAATTTATATGAAATAAACAGTATTACAAAATAAAGAAATAAAGTTTCCAAAAAGATAGTGTAACAGTGTGGGAGGATGAGATTGCAAAATTTTTTTATTTGTTATTTGAACATGGTTTCCACTTTTTCATATCAACAAAAATAAAAGAACTACAGCAATTTACATGTATTGTTTTGTATGTCATTACATATGAAACACCACAGGACCACAAGGAATAAAATGGTCATTCCCCCCCCCCCCCTCTTCTGATAAATATATTTTCCCAATATCATGTTAGCTGATTCACCTGGCATTGCTCGGGTATGCATAGATGCCAACATTGTAAGTACCATATCAGGAGTGAACTAGTTAAATTTCAGGAGTTTTGGACATTCTTCAGGAGTAAAATAGTCACCTTTAAGGAGTCGTTTCAGGTGTTGCACATAATTTTTTTAGAGATATTTTTAAAATATTTTTTACATACTTTCTCAATCCTCAACCCTGACAGCGCTTGTATTTATTCATACAAACAAAATTAAAATAAATGTTGCCCCTTTTCTATGTAGTTAAAAAAAATCTAATAAGTTTATACAAATGGAATATTTTTTTATCCTTACAGAGCAAAAAATCCATGATTTCTATACTAGCTGTGAAATTCATGAAATATTTTTTTCTTCGCAACTGGTTTGCTAACAAAGTGATTTCCTCCCACAACTGACAGACGAAAATAGGATCTTTTGCAGAGGTGACGAAAATCGCGATCATTTCCAGAGACTGACTGACGAAAATCGCGATCTTTTCCTGAGAGTAATTAACGGAAATCGCAATCTTTTGACACGAATAATTGGCAAAAATCGTGATCTTTTTAAGCGAATGATTGACGAAAATCGCGGTCATTTATCGCGAATGACTGGCGAAAATCGCGGTCTTTTATCGCGAATGACAGACGAAAATCGCGGTCTTTTATCGCGAATAAGTGACGAAAATCGCGGTCTTTTATTGCGAATAAGTGACGGAAATCGCGGTCTTTTATCGCGAATGACTGACGAAAATCGCGGTCTTTTATTGCGAATAAGTGACGGAAATCGCGGTCTTTTATCGCGAATGACTGACGAAAATCGAGATCTTTTCCTGGTGTGACTGACGAAAATCGCCATCATTTCCAGAGAGTGACTTACGAACATTGCAATCTTTTTTCAGAAATGACAGACAAAAATCGTGATTTTTTTCCGAAACTGACAGACGAAACCCGCGATCTTTTGTCGCGAATGACTCACGAAAATGACGATCTTTTCCCGAGACTGAGTGACGAAAATCACGATCTTTTGCCGAGACCTACTATCGAAGATCCCTGTTCTTTCCGAAGACTAACTGACGAAAATCGCGATCTTTTCCAGACTAATAGATGAAAATCGCAATTTTGTGTCATGAATGACAAAAATCGTGGTTTTATTACGCAAAGGGCTGACGAAAATTGCGGTGTTTTGTCACTTACTGACGAAAATCGAGATTTTTTTTACCGCGAATTACTGACGAAAATCGTGATCTTCTGTGGTGAACAACTGACGGAAATGTATTTACGATGTATTTCAATGACCTATTGTAGAATTTCGTGATTTTTTGCATTGATTGATCGAAAAAGATCGTTATTTTTTGGTCCCGAATGATCGAAAATATCGCGATTTTTTGCCGTAAATTTACGTATTTTCTACCTTATTACCGTACTACCGTATTTTAACGTACTTTTCCGGAGAAACTCCGGAATTTCCGGAGAAGTTGGCATCTATGGGTATGCAAAAATTTTAAAAATAAAGATTTTAAGTTATAAAAGGGCTTGTAATTTTTTTTTCATATTTAACCACTTCAGCAGCAGCAGATACAGGGACACAAATTTTTTACCCTCATCTTACTTCAGGGCAAATGATAAAGTGATTAAAAACTAATGTATAATGTTAATCCTATCGGAAATTGTTTTATTTTCAAACTGGTTATTTTCTCCTTAAATCATACGATTTCAAAACAAAATGTATACTCTATCATTAAAAAAACCTAAAAAGTTAGAACAATACTTAACTTTGAACTTCATACCTGCACAATATGATGCCACAGCATACCAAAGAGATGATATTGAAAAATTAGAGCAGCACCTATTTAATGAATTTTTCTCCAACAGATGATAAGATTCGGTTGAACAATTGAAAAATTTCTGTCTTCCAAGTTGGTGCAAATCGTTACATACCAAAGGGCACATGAATATTAGATTTTACAACAACATTCAATGTTACCAATAAACTCTTTAGATAGCAAGCCTTTAACCAATACAAAATTTAAAACAAGCAAAAAAGAAAATAAGTTCCACAGTCAATCCGATGAATATCTTATGCAATCAGGCTTTGTTGTATCACTCCACAAGGAATAATGAGATTTCAAATGATATTTGAAAATGTAAATAAAAGAATAAAATAAATTAACAGTGTCTTAGGAAAAGTGTTGCTTTAACAGATTAAGGTTTTTTAGAATCACAAAATAAAAAATGCATAATTAAAGATATGGGATTAAAATATAATAAATATGTTAAGATATAATTAAAATTCAAGGGAAAATTTAGATATTATAAAAATTTGGAAATAAGTAATGACGAAATTTTATTATTATACACACGCATAAACATATATATATATAGGGCAGGAAGGAAACTCTTAGATACATACTGGTAATTAATTAAAACTTGTTAATATGTTATAATAACATAAGAACTCTATTCATGACTATACACATAAACTTTAATGTAAAAATTATTATTAATATACAAAATTATTGTTAAAATAATCTGAAAAGAAAAAATAAAAAAATTACATTAGGCAATCGTCTAATCCAAAACCTTTTGGTAGATCGTTGTTTACATTTGCAACTATGACACAGGTACAATTCACTATCAGCTAATTCTTCAAGTTTAGTGAAACTACTTAAACAATCTAAAAAAAGAGAAGATAGGAAAAATAATATGACATATATTTGATTTGCTTCTAAACAATTGAAAGTTAAATGGTCAATTCAAAATGTCCATTTCCAATAAAAAAGATACAAAATTTTAAAGGTTAAACAAGGTTATGAAATAAAAATACAAATTCACAAAATTAAAAAATTTTTAACAAAATTTTTAAAGGAAAGTTTGATGCATACAGAAATAATTACATTAAATATCCATAACCATATATATTTTCTAATTACTTTTAGTTATTTTTTTTTTTTTTCTTTTTACTGTGTAATTTCACTTTAATGATTCGCTATCTTTTAAATTTAATATAGCAAGAAATAACTGTATAGTGTACCTTGATATGTTAATGTAAGTGCAATATACATCAAACAAAACTTTAAATTACATAAATATGTGTTATAAAAACAACTAATAAATCTGCAGATCAGGAGCCTCAACGTCAGCTTTGCACATCATTCTTTTTTAACACACTTTGGGTAATATTCAACTTCCTGGAAATTGTAATTTAAAATTTTCAAATTACGTAATTATTTATAGGAATAAAATAAGAATAAGAAGTTTTCAGCCATCAAAAGCGTTCAATTAAAGATTTAGTTATGTTAGGATATTCTGAAATTTTCATGATCTATTATTTTTGTTTTTTTAATATAACATGGTAGATTTCTTCAGGAGGGCTCCGCCCCCCTGAACCCCCCATAGTCTCATTAAACTTAACTTTTTCTATCAATCTGCTAATGGTTATCGTATAACTTGCATTTCTTTATACATTTTGATTTATAAGGATAAGTAACAGTTTTAATAAGCATTTTCCATTATCCTCATACTTCTACATACCCCTCCACCACAAACACCTAAATCTGATGTATCAGGAACTTTTGAAAGAGTAAACTCAGTAATCTAGGGTTTTACAATTTTGTTTCTGAAAAAAAAAGAAGTTTTGATTGCATTTTGTGGCAGTTATCGCGGACAGGCAGACAGACAGAACAGATTGACAGGCGTAAAACAATAAATTTTGTGTCGCCAAAATAAGACTTCACTGAAGTTTCGGCAATGACGTCATTATTCATGAGTTATTGCTATCCATGTTTCTAAAATTTTTTACGACTACTATAAAATATCTGTTTTATTTCAATTATGACGTCAAATTTTATCAGGTGAAATAATTGTTAAAAATATAATTATTTTTTATTTCTTTTACTTCTAATTATGCCCCCATTTTTGTCAGAAAAATTCTTATCAAGGAAACAAATTTCCGTGTTTAATATTTAACAAAGTACTATATTTATTTTTATTTTAATTCTGATGTCATATTTATTTTTTCTTAGTTTAATTTTTCGAATGGAAATTGCTCAATTAAAACTTATTGCCGTTGAAAAATTATTCCATATTTTGATTTTTTTTTTTTTTGGCAACAATAAAGGGAATTGGTTAAATTTTATCTAAAAAATCGCTATTAATTCTGCATGAAAAAGAAGGAAATTTTGAATTATTAAGGGAAATCTGTGAATAAAATTAATAAAACATAGCCTATGTTCTTTTCTGGGCTATGTTATAGTTGTACACAAAGATACAAACACATTAATTCATCAGTTTTGATGTTGATTTCATTTAAATTTTCGTACACGCATTCAAATTTATAACATTATAAAAATAAGGATTATGATGAATGGTTGCTTAGCAACCATTAAGAGAAAATAAAGAAAATGAAATAAATACATTTGAAATAAGTAAATCTCTAAAACAAATTAGTTTATATTATTGGAACACATTTATAAAAAATCTCAAAAATTTACAGTAATAATTTAAAAAATCTGACAAATGTGTAGACAAAATTTCAAAACAATACGAATAATTTAACCGGTAAATTTCAGTGTCCCTTTATGATTGAATTCCATTAATGAAATGTGACATTTTCTCTGAAAAAAAAAAAAAAATAAATAAATAAAAAATCATTGGATTTGCCATAGAAAAGCATTATTGCGCAAAATAAAATATTCTATATTTTCCGAACGAATGAATCAAATCTTACAAAAAAAACTATACAGCTTAATCCCAGTGCTTCACTAACATACCCACTTAATTTCAAGTCAATCGGATGCTTTTTACGGAAGTTATCGCGGAACAGACAGACACAAAAAAATTTCGTGTCTCCAAAGTAAGCCTTCACTGACGTTTCGGCAAAAATAGATAAGAATAAATTATTTTTATATTATATTCTAGCAATTTATCATTTATATAAACATAACATTACTATTGCCAAAATACAGCAAGTTAAAGGTAAAATCAGAATTAAACTTATCAAAATCATTTACAAGATTACAAGACAAAAAACAGTAAACATTTATTTATTTTTAAATTATAATTAAATATTTTACCTAAGGAACATAATATGAACAATACAATATAAAAGTTGTGAATAATTATCTTACTGAGTAGTTAGTTCCAATTTAAATATTATGGCAGTATCCACTGTCATTACTCAGACTTAATAGACTGCTGATTTAATAATTTATAACTTTATGCTAATATGAATTGGACTTAATGTCAACCCACCGAAAACAAAATGGACATCTACAGATCATCTCTCCATCGTAACAAAGATAAACTTTTCCATTTTGTTGTATTGCCAAGACTATAACTGATTTTGTAAAATTGTCTCAAAGAATTGTTTGTTCTCTAAAGATTCAATATTTATAAATCTGGTATCTTAGAATAAATTATTAATTATCAAAAATGAGAAGAGTACAGCAATTAACCTTAAAGTTGAAAATTTGAGGTTAATTACTGTTGATGTATTTTAAAATATTTAAATAAGCAAAATATTTGCAGTATTTGACACTCAATTTGATGCAAAATATTCGACACTCACTTTTCCCTTTTGTTGTATTACAAAGAGTATAACTGATTTTATAAAATTGTCTCAGGAAATTGTTTGTTCCCTAATGATTTACAATATTACCTTATTTCAATATTTATAAATCTGGTATCTTAGAAGAAAATTATTAATTATCAAAAATGAGAAGAGTAGAGTAACTAACCTCAAAGTAGAAAACTGTTTGTTGATGTATTTTAAAATATTTAAATAAGCAAAATATTTGTGATTTTATATTTGATGCTTAATTTGATGCAAACTACTTGACACCCACTGGTAATTAATTTAAATAATATATTGCAGGTTTAGAGTGTAACATTTTGTCATATTTTTCTCTTTAATTTTTGTATATGTATATAGTATATTTATTCTTACAAATATTATTGTTATTTATTTATTTTGTATGAGAATTGGTAGGAATAATTTATGCAGACCCACAGACTAGAATACAGAGCATCCCATTCAATTAGGATTGTTTTGCTATTACTGTTAAATATAAATGTTGCACAGAAGAAGTTTGATTTGAGGATGATGATGCAGAGTTAGTTTGGATTCTGTTTAACTACCCTATATTAAACAAAGATTGTAATTGTCGACCCAGCAGATCTGATTAACTGTATAAATTATTCATATATATTTACTTTTAATTGTTATTTATAGACAGTTTTCTCTGTTTAAAAAATACATACAATATACTTCAATTAAGTTTAAAGTCAGATAAAATTACTTTGTTTATATAATTTTGATTGTTAGGTTTTTCATAATGTGTCAGATGAAAAAATAAAATATTTTTATATTTATAGAATAATTTTAATTAAATTAATTATTTATTGCTTGATTTTAAAATTATGTAAAAGAAACAAATATTATGGATAGTCAATTTTTAAACAACTGTAATAACTTAGCCCTCAATAGATTATCTGCTAAGTGGTCGGTAGCATGTGTGCCGCTCGGCGAATAATCAAGGCAAGGATATTTAAAGGAGAATTTATTTATTATTCGTAGAACAAAAAAGATCCTCTGGATAAATATATACAGCATTTTAATTATAATAAAGCACATAGGCTCTTTGACCAACCAGCTTCAACTAAAGTTCAGTTTGAGTTCCTTAAACACAAAGTTCATGATTAACGCAAAGTTTCGTTAGCTTACACACAGCGTAGAAGTAGGAAAAGTCACACATAACTGCGTTATCAAACCTCTCAAGATGAGAGTTATCGCTGTCTCTCCTGGCGAGAGTACACTCCGCGATTCTGCACAGGGCTCTGCGATCAGATCACCCTCTAAGATCCTCTGGCGGGATCTGCTTTTCCAGCTCTCAATCCGAGCTGCTTCACTTTATCTGAGAGAACACTCCAAGCTCACCGCTCTGCTCTGCTCTCTGAGAACACTCTCCCGCTTCCTCTTTTTTCTTCCGATCCAGGTTTTCCTCTAGACCTCCCCTTTGAGGTAACAAACCAATCATGAACATTAATGATATTTCTCTCAATAAATGAATAGTAAAATCGTGCTACTATTGGCACCTGAGTTCCACTCCCGACTGCCCAGAAACGGCGCCAGGCTGTCTGGCCTCCCGGTCGTCTGGTACTTTCGCTTCGTGTTGGAGTGTCATCATAGGGGCAATGCCGGTGATCGACCCATTCACAGACATGCTACAGGCTCAGCAAGAAAAAAGCTGAACTTTTACGGCCTCGCAGACATTTGGCGAAATCTTCGTTTTTCTGCAATTTCTTAACAAAATTAGCGTTTTTACATGACCAATTTACGAAAATCACACTTTTTCTCCCACACTTTTTTTTAATGAAATTTGCATTTCTCCAAGATCCTTTTATCAAAATTAGGGGTTTTTCTCACCTTTTTTTTTGTCAAAATTTGCGTATTTTCCACGATCTTACATAAAAATATGCGTATTTTCTGCAATCTTTCGTCATAATATGAGTATTTTTCGATCTTTCGACAAAATTTGCGTGTTTTCCGCGACTTTATGTCAAAATTTGCGTATTTTCCACGATCTTACATCAAAATATGCGTATTTTCCTCAATCTTTTGTCATAATATGCGTATTTTTCACGATCTTTTGTCAAAACTTGCGTATTTTTCGCGATCTTTCGTCAAAATTTGCGTGTTTTCTGCGATTTTTCGTCAAAATTTGCGTATTTTCCACGATCTTACATCAAAATATGTGTATTTTCTGCAATCTTTCGTCATAATATTCGTATTTTTGGCGGTTTTTCGTCAAAATTTGCATATTTTCCGCAATCTTTCGTCAAAATTTGCATGATTTCCGCGATTTTTCGTCAAAATTTGCATATTTTACACGATTTTACATCAAAATATGCGTATTTAAAGCAATCTTTCGTCATAATATGCGTATTTTCCGCGATTTTTCGTCAAAATTTGCGTATTTTCCACGATTTTACATCAAAATATGCGTATTTTCCGCAATCTTTCGTCACAATATGCGTATTTTTGGTGATCTTTTCTCAAAATTTGTGTATTTTTCACGATCTCTCGTCAAAATTTGCATGTTTTCCGCGATTTTTTGTCAAAATTTGCGTGTTTTCCGCGATATATTGTCAACATATGCATATTTTTCGCGATCTTCAATTGACATATACACGTTTTCCGCGATTTTTCGTCAAAATTTTCGTACATTCAGTGATCTTTCGCCAAAATTCGAGCATTTTCCGTGATCTTTCGATAAAATACGAGTATTTATCATGATTATTTGACAAAATTAGAGTTTTTCCGCAACCTGTTCACGAAAATCATGTTTTCCCCGCAATTTTTTGACGAAAATCGCGTCTTGTTCGTGATCATTTAACAAAAATTGTGTTTTTTCCCGCGATCCTCTGGAGAAAATAGTATTTCTTCAGTGATAATTTGGTGATTTAACAGTTTTTTTTTTTTTTTGCGATCCTTTGGAGAAATTTGCTTAATTTAGTGCAGTTTGTACTCGCATTTTTGTTGTATTTCATCGTTACCATCCCCCCCCCCCCCACATATAAATGTCAACAATTTTAATGCATATTTGCATCGATCCCAGGGATAATAAAATTCATCGCCGAAAAAGCGGAATTCCGCGTTTCCGCGGAAAAGTAGCATGTCTGCATTCACCTGACTGTCGGTTCTGTTGATCGATAATGATGTAGCGATCCTTTATAATATCACTGACAGTTTCACTTTGAGAATAAGGGTCACTTTGAGTTTACAGTTTCATGGCGAAACCTCTTTCAGAAATAAATGCATATTTCTGCTATTTTGCTTTAAAAACCTGTGATAATTCTGAATTATCACACAATCAGTTTAAACAAAATGCATAGTCCATTTACCTTTAATCTTGTTTATTTCTTGTCATCACCCCAAGCTGGCAACAGATAAGAAATTTCGGGAAGAAATATCTCTTGTTCTATGTAATATACGTAATACTATAATTCACATACTACTTCTTTTAAAAGATCCATCCCCTTCTATTTTAAAGAAAAAAATGTGTGTTGGCTACTTCTATTAATGAGACTAACCCTCTTCTTTCTGGTCTACTCACACAAAGTTCCCAAACCTGTCTTTTTAGTTTCCATGCTTCCTGGCTACCAAACACAAGAACAGACATTCAATGTTTTTTTCAATGTGCTTTTAATGAGATAATCAATTTTCCATGATAATTTTTAAAGTTTTTGTTCTGCAGAGCAATTTTGGTCCCCTTCAATATTTCTGAAAACTTCTATGTTCATGATGTAAAATGTATATTATCTCCGATTTAAATAAATATTTATTATTAGTTAGATAAGTGCAATTTTTAATAAGAATTAAAACCCACTTTTTTTTCTGCCTCAGGTTGAGCAAAATAAAACCAACCGTAGCTCCAGCCTATGTAAAACTCTTATATATATTATAAGTTTTGCCATTCTATCAGGGAAAAAAAACCCAACTTCCCCCAGTTTATATTTTAAACATATTTTGAAAAGACAATTTTTAGTTGAATAGCTATTTTTGCCCCACCCCATGAAAATTCCTAATACAGATGATAGGATTAAAAATCCTATCATCAAAACAAGGAATATTATCCTAAATAAAATTTAAATATGGACAATGAAAAAAACACAGACCTCTTCAAATGACATTTTTGCAAGACCACCCATGAATTTGATTTCCTAGGAAAAAATTTATGACTGTACACTTGAATTTATGGTACGGAATAAACCAATATATGGTATGGAATACCCCAAAAAAGAGGTTTCCCTGAAAGAAGGGAGTATAATGATTTGGAGGGCAGAGAATCCTTTTAGGTCACATGCTCCAATCACAGAATTTTAATACAATAGACTCCCTCAAATCAGCATACCAGAAATCTGCAACTCTCTAAAATCCACACATATTTTATGGATGTAAACAAAGAGACTTTCAGTTTGGATATTGGGACAAAATTTGATTTTTTCAGTTTTTTATCAATTCCATATATTTTTTAATTTGTAATTTTCTTAATAATATTCTTTTCGTGTTTTTTTCATGAAGGAATAATATTTTTTTTGGAAAAAATTCAAGATATTTCTGATATCACTGGAAATCACATTCTTCTTACCAAATATATTTATGCATTAATCAAGATTTTTTGGTTATTAAGCCTGGCTAAACTTGAAAAAAAAAAATCTTTATTTTATGATTTTGATGTGAATTAGTAATGTACTTTTATGAGACAAGTTTTGTTGAATAATTTTGAGAATATTTAATCATGCACTATTGATTAACTTGACCTTTGCTATTAAATATTAATACTTTAATCATTTTAAAAATTATCTAAATTTTTATTATTTTGATTTAATACTTATTTTAATATTTGATTACATTGTAAGCATTCATAATAGTTCCATTTGCACTATTAATTGCACTCAAATTACTGTTTAAAAAATGTAAATGGTGCAATGACCAGAAATCTGCAAAATTCTAAAATCCGCACAACCTCTGGTCCCCAGCTGTGTGGATTTGAGGGAGTCTACTGTATATCTGATCCTACATAAACTTAAAAATATCCATTCAAGGCAGAAGAGGGAAAGCAGGTGTATTTGTTGTGTCGATCCCCAAATTAAGATGGGCAGACACTAACACGTGGTACAATATAAAGCATTCCACCAAACTTAAACATAAAAACTAATTAATTAAAACTTCAATGAAAATCATTCAAAAAATAGGATTGTATAGTATTATTAAGTACATCATCTGAAATTCAAAAAGTAACATAAAAATGATTATGCTGCTGTAGAATAAAAATAATTAATGACTTAAATCATGATATAAATTGTAATTTCCATTTTATTTAATTTTAACTTTAAATTAATTGAATCATACAAAGAAAATCTAATTATCAACTCATAATAACAAAATACAATAGTTTATGACCCCGGGGAAAATAAAACAAAATATATAGGTACCTTATAAATTTTACATCTTAATATTTGAAACAACTTCAAGTCCTTGAAAATAATCATTCCAATTAGGAAGATAACAGTGCTCTCTTGTAGAATCGAACATCTTTAAAGTTACTTTCTGTCATCGAATCTTCGGCTATGCTTTGTTTGTCTCCCTTCCTTGCCGCTCATATTCTCTTCGTTGATGCTCCACGCTGCTCACGGCATCTCGTGCTGATCAACGATTCTCGTTTCTCACCGCCGCTTGCCGAAAACCAAATCCCCCATCCGATCCATGCGCTTCCTTTATATCCTCGTGCCGAATAACTTCATTTCCATTGCATAGACAAAAGAATCCGTTTGATTGCCGACATGTATTGTTAATTATTTGGGTTGTTCAACAAAGTTTCTCATTATTTAATTAATTAAACGGCATTTACGTTGTAAAAAATTTTTTTGTTATCACAATTTTTATAAAAAGAAAACAAAATTGCCTGTCAAAACTTCGAACACCTGCCGTATATGAATACATTACTCGATGTCCGGACCACGTGTATCTCAAAATATTAAAATATAAAATATCTTTGTATATTTTCAAATCACCTATTACTACAAACTTCCAAAACAATCATTTTTTTTTTTCAAATTATTATTTTAAATCTGAATTTCACATACATTTTATTAAATATTTTCCGAGGAACTTGTTCTATCGGCCGGCACCATGCCAACATAACGAAACCTCCTCAAAAGTTATTAGACATTAAAAATATTCACCAGATATAATATGGAGTAATTTGTAAATTGTTTGATAAAAAGAAATATATCCTATTATCAAGTAAAAACTAATTATTTAAATAAAACAATCTTTTTTTTTTAATTTTTTTTTCTATTATTTTAGACCCAAAATAATCAACATAACATATTCTAATTGCACAGTAGAGAAAAGGATGCAGAAATGTAGAGAATAAATTATACAATTAAAATGCAAGAATCTCTTTAGCTAAAAAAATTAGTCAAGTCAGTCTTGTTAAAAACATATTCCTGTAAATACTGCTTAAAGAGGCTTCCCAATTAGATTAGTTCGAAATGATGTTACAGTATAAATCTTGTAAATGGTGTGTACTCAAAGAACATTGTATTATTGCTCAACTATATAGATTAAACATCAGTTAACCTCAGTCCATCTACAAAGATGATTCTTCCGAATAGAAAGGTATCATTTATTTATTCCTCTTTTTGCCAGTAGAATATTTGAATTTTGCACTATGCATTTTTACTGTGGTCTAACCCTTGCCAGTCACGGGACTGAGTTGACGATTTAATTAAATGTATATTGAAACAAAATAAGAAAATTAAACCAATTATGTTGAAAATGTTTAAATTAAGATGTTATTCAAAGAAAATTATTGATGCAATTGGTAGGCTGAAAATTGTGATCGATTCGATTGAATTAGCTTAATGCTAATTTTTACTGAAGTATGTAACAGAGATTAGTATGTGTACACTAGTGTTGTGGGGATTTTTTTATATGCTTTATTTGTAAATAAATTTTAAGTTTGTATTTTAAAATGTGTAAGTATCAGATTATTGCCATTATGTGTTTTCTTAGTTATAACCTCTTTGGTCCCCGAATGCCCATGTGGAGACCTTTGTTCTTTTACTTATAAAAGCTAAAATGTTGGATTCTTTTACATCACTTCTTAATAGCTGAATGATTTTTGCATTGAAAGCAAAGGAATAAAAGCTTGCATCTAAGCTGAATCCCTCATAAAATAAATGTTATTTTCATCTAAAATTGCAAAATTCCTAAAAATGCCCAAAAGACAGTGTGATCAAGAAAATGATAAATTTTCATAAGTGTTTAACTTAAATCTTTTTCAAAATTTCTTTGAGGATTTGTAGATTATTTACTAGTTTAAAGCATTTAAATTTGTGATTTTGTTAATTTAGGTTAATGGTTATTAATTTGATGTTTTAAGGGCTTTGTCTCCATAGAATCTTTTTTTTTTTTTTTTACTTAAATTATTAGTGCTCAAAAGATCAATTTCAAAAAAGGTATTTTTTTAGCTATTTACAATGTTATTTTGTGTAAAAGAAAAAAAAAAAAGCATTTGTATTATTATTTTAGCTTCAGAACTGAAGAGATTAAAATAGCAGAAATAAGTATTAAGGGTTAGCTGCTTCTTACAGAATCTTGTCTAAATAACACAGCACAATTAAGATTTAAATTGTTGAAGATTATTAATCAAACTATTTTAAAGGAAACAATTATAAAAATATAAGGTTAATTTACATAAATATTTAGTAATAACAAATATTACATATTTGTAACCAATATTCCCCAAAACCAGATCTGATTACCGATTTTTATTTGTGTATTAATTAGATTTTTAATAGTTAAATAAATTTGATGCATAAAAAGTAATAGAGGTGTTTAGACATAGGAGTTTATGAAAGCTAGCTTTATATTATATTACTTTTAGATGTGCAAATTTCCCCTCATCATATATATAATTATTTTTTTTGCCAGCTATACCTCTGAACACCAAGATACTTAGTTCATGTCTTTCTTCTTATATATAGAATCTAAGTGTAAATTTAATTTTTAAAATTACCTAATAACTTTAGAGTCATGCTGTATTATAATTCCAATAGTAAAAAAGGTAATTTACCTAATAACTGTATGCTTGGTGGTTCTTCTTCTTTAGATTTACCATTGGTAACTTGCTTTACAATTGCATGAGGAGGAATATCTAAAGAAAGGTCTAAAAAAAAGAAAAAGGAAAATTTACAAATAGTTACAGCCAAAAGTAACATGAGCACAGATAATTATGAAAGACAATCTGTTTTATTAAAAAATAATAATATTGTTGTGGAAAAACAAGTAATTTATATACTTGTACAAGCAATGAAAATCTCTTTTTTTCAATTAAGAAAATTAAAATGTTGAATTATAATATAAGAATTATATTTCTAAATATAATTTTACATAATTTAGAATATGTATAAAAATTTTAATTCATGTCGCCTCAGAACATGAATGTGCAAGTGGCTTTTGCTCATGTTTTTACAAATAAATATCCATATTTTTGGATGAAAATTATACATAAGCTATTATACAATTATATACAATATTTATTTATAACTCATAAAACTTTCAAAGAGCAAATATTTTATTAATATAGATAAATAAAATCATTCTGAATCTGCTATTTTTATCTTTTTTAAAAATTCTTTTTTTGGGGGGAGGGAGGGGGGGAGGACCCAATACATGGAACATTTGCAAAGAGTTTTGATTTAAAAATATAAGTTCCTACAAAATTGGGTTAAAGATAAAAGTCATACAAATTTAAGGTTATTATTACTGTCTGGCAGGTTAATAAGTTATTCAGATAAGCAATATATAATTTGAATCAGATTATGCTGACAAGTTGAGCAGCAATTAAAATTCAAATTTACTAAAGATGTAGCGATATTTGATCCTGTTATTACTATTTAACTAATAACAGGCTATTTATTCAATTATTATAATGAAAATTCCACATACAAGTATTTTCTTTTGTCATTGTAATTATCAGAAATAAATAGACAAATTGATTAAATTAATAAGTTTTATAACAGGCATTATAAAAAAATAAAAAGGAGTACCAAGAAATGGATCATGCTTTTTGGATTCAGTTCCACAAACAAGACAAGTAACTTCATTCTGGAGTATACCACCAAAAATTGTAGTTACTATGGTAGCTTTTCCTTTAGCTCCAATGAACAGAGCAGCATTATTATCTTTAGGATACGGTAAAATATTCAGTAGCTCCATATGAAGTCTATCCAGCATATATCTAAGAAATTCATGTGCATCTTGTTGTTGATAACCCCTTAAAATAAATAAAATGCATTTGAGAAACAGCAAGTATATAAATTAATTTGAGAAACAATTATTCTAGTAAATTTTTTAATATCCCGCCCACTCTCCATTCCCAAACACATGTGTCTGTATTGTTTATCAAACACTTTTCAACACTTCCAGAATAGTAGCATGAAATTTCATTTAATAAGGTGAAAGAAAATTCTAGTATTATATTCTACTAAATTTTTAATTTTTTTTAAGTTTAAAATTTCTCTAACTTTTTCTCAGATTTTTCAATTTTTCCTGACTTTTCTTCAGGAAGGTAAATTTTCCTGTCTTTCCCAATCCACATAATTTTTACTGACTTTCCAAGGTTATCCAAGTTTACCAGGTGACAGGATATCCTGAATTTATCTTATTAATTACAATTTACATGAATATCAATATTTTATGTGCAAATAAAGGTTTGTATTAATACAGTTTTGACATAATTAACTTTTACAACATATAAAATTTAAAGTTAGTTGTGCTTTACATGGTGATTGTGGAAGTGGTGAAGGGATATGTATATTGTATTATCAGACTTGACCACCTTTCAAAACTTATACCTACAGTTCATCCGAAGAAGTGAAACAAGAAAACATTATCGTCTCACATGCTTCAAGGTTGAAAAGCAGTGTAACAAGTTACAGTGATACCAGCTATGTGAGATTTATTTAACAGGGTTGCCACTCTAATCTTGAAAAAAAATTCCCTGTATTTTCCCTGTATTGCAATGCATTTGTTCCATGTTGAGTGCGAAAAAATATATGCGTGTATGAAGGCTAATTAGAAATGTTATAATTTGCCATTACCAAATTCCCTGTGTTTTCCAGATTTTTTAGGATTTTTTTAAAAATTCCCTGGATTTTCCCTGTTTTGGAGGGTATTTTAAAATTCCCTGTGTTTTCCCGGTTTTCCAGGTTCTCCAGGTGGCGTGGCAACCCTGTTTAATTATTGCAAACTGATTGATTACAACCAGCTACTCCCCCCCCCATAGTAATATTTGCCTTATTTAATGACAGATTAAATAAAGCAAATATTATTATTTTTTAAAATGTGATACCGATCAAGCAATTTAATTTTTAAAAAAAATCACCAAATGTGCAACACTAGTAAATTAAGCCTCCTGGAATTAGAGTTGGCCTAGCAATTGAATTAATAGACTGCCTGCTGCTATTGCCATAAAAATTCTGCAGAACTGAATATAGCTTGTATACATTGTGAATGTTTCTATACATCTCAAAAATCATCAATAACTCTAGTGGCAAAACTTTTAGGTATGATTTCATTAACATTTCAGTCTTCCATTTTCTTTGCTTTATTAATTTACCAAATTACACTTATTTTTAAAATTAACTGATGTCGAGGATCTAGTTTTAGAACACTCTAGTGTTCAAATGTTAAACTAGTTAGATATATATAAAAAATAGTCTTAAATTATGAAAAAAGTTTTTTTTAACAAATTACCTTTTGTTTGAGGCCAGTATAACTAACAGTATAACTACTTCAACCTAATTAGGTTGTTTAGCTTTAGAATATTAATTTTACATTACTTTGTAATAAAAATTGCTACCTAATTTTGAATGACTGTTTCATATTATATGATAAATAAATAAGCTTAAACTAGTTTTATTATTTATCTTAAATGCAAAACTTTTCGCTATTACATCTAAGCTATAGCCTCCATAAAATTTAAAATGGACAGAAAGCATAATAATGTTGTGAAGATGATGGCAATAGGTAAAATATATTAGTTTTGAAAAAATATTTTTTGGTCCTTTTTTATAAATTTATTTCTGAAACTTATTTATTTTATGCCACCTTGTCTAATATATTTAATAAATAACTAAATTACTAAACTCTGTGGCTATACAATTCATGAAGGATTTGGGCCGACAATGTCTACTCCTGTTTTCTTGACCATGGGTTCCAAAATGCTATACAGCATGCATCCTAGCCAGTTGGTCAGACTCTTTAAGTGCTTAGTACTCATTTTATTAATGCTGAAAGGATGAAAGGCTCAGTCAACTTTGTTCAGTCAGGAGTTGAACTCTCGATTTGCAGCGTAGAAATGAGATTCTCTGACCTCTACACAGCTGGGCTTCCAATGCACTTAATATTTAAAATTATTGCTATTTTAATAATTAATAAGCAAAGAGAAACATACATTTTCTAAATCTAACCGATACATTAGTACTTTACATTTAGTGGGCATTATGAAAAATCTAAAAATATTATTTTGAAATTTGTAGATTTCATAATGCAAATGATCAATAGTTGCACAGAATTGTGTAATAACATTAAACAATAGTTCCTAACAGATCATTTTATAATTGAATTATTTTGTATGACCTTATAAATGAATGATAATTGCTTTGCACTCCATATTCTATAGAAAGCATCTTTTACTGTGCTTCATACAAGCATATCAATTTCATTATATTTGAAATAATATAACATTAAAATACATTGTGATAATTCCTCATAGACTATAACATACCAAAATTGTTTTGAGCACTTTGTAAGCAATCTATAAATACTAAATTTTTCCCCCCTATAGGGAACATACCATGATGAATCTCAATAACATACATTAAATATACAAGAAAAAATATATATTTATGAAAAATAGAATGTAGACTAATGAATGGAAAAACATAATTCATAAACACTTTTCAATTATGTCGGAAAGTGTTAAAAAACTTATTTTTAAATATACTGGCAAGTTCTTTCAGGGTTGCTATTCATATGGGAGAATGAAATTCCCTCCCTTTTCCAATGTGTCTTTCAAAAAAATTCTAATCTAGCAGTGTGGCGCGTAGTGGAGATGCTGAGGGTAAAAATATGTTATATTACTCAAAAAAAGAAAAAAAAAAACACTAACATTTTTTTAATAGAGTTGCTAATAATCTCCAAGCTAAAGCTCTTTATTCCAATTCTGCTTCCAAATTGATAACAATCTTGCTTGGAGGTTTACAATTGAAATCGCTCTCTTTAATAACTTATGATTGCAAGCTTTCAAATAAAATTCCCTACAAACTGTATAAACTTGCTACAGAATATATTATTTGTGCACTGAGTTCACAAATATTAATTTCATTAACTATATCCCAAAATCATTGTCTAGTTAATATTTATTTTCAAAACAGAGTGGGGGGGGAGATGGAGGCTTGTGATAATTACTTATTGTTACATGAAAGTAACTGCTGGAAAAAGTTTTAAAATCTGTAATAATGAGTATTAAAAATATAAAATATGGAGGATGAAACACAAAATTTTTGGAAAAGAAAAGTAGATTATTTTTCATTTATTTTTTAATATGCAGTTTGCCAAATCATGGAAGATTCTCACTTCTGACTGCAAAACGATCAAACTCTCTTAGAGATCACAATGAAAGTTTATCAAATTCTCTGACTTTTCCAGGTTTTAGGAAAAAATATTGAAATTCCCTGACTTATTTGGCTAATTTCCCAATTCCCTGACTTTTCCAGTTTTTCCAGGTTGTGTAGCAACCCTGTTCTTTGTATTTATCAAACAAACTAAATATTTAAAACAGTCATAACAAAACAAAAATAGCAATAACATAATACCTAAATCGTGGAACAACTTTCCAAATAACAGCAAACAAGGATTCTGGAGATATAGCACTCTTACTACTCTGACGCAGTGATATAAGTGTTTTCCTTAATTCTTCAGCAAGCAGCCTAAGAAGTGGGACAGAAAAAAAAAAAATAGTAAGGTAGAAATTAGGATAAAAATAATTATGCAGATTTGTGATATAAACAATGAGAAAATGTAAAACATATAAATTATATTTGTAATAAAAAAAAAAAATAATAATAATAATAAAAAGGTGCAATGAATATCAATTCAGTCAGATAAAGTTGAACCAAGCTTTAAACATGGTCACAAAAGTGATTGTTTTGTATTGAAATTAAATGTCTTTTTTAAGGTAATTTAGGTAGCTTTCATTACAAAAAGTAAAAAGCTACCTATTGCAGTCATCCAGAGGAAAGCATTTCCAGAAAATTTTGATATATTTTTACCAATCATGACTCCCCAGACCCCAAAACCACAAATGTTGACTCATACACACACACACATATATATATATATATATGATCTTTGTCAAGCTGTAACTATCATATTTATGAACTGATTTGAATGAAACCTGGTGTGTACATAGTACATACTAATGTTTCGACCGAGTTTGTTGACCAGCATCATCAACCATCTTGTTTCAAAATGGCAGCCATTTAATTTTTTTTTTTTAAATTAAGTACAAAAAATTAGAAAACTATTTTTCTTTTATGTGTTTGACCTTGACACAAAGATTCCAGAATTTTTTTTGTTTTGTCTATATTTTAAAAATAGTTGAGTTATAGTATTTTGAACTTTAGTGTGACTGACATTTTGAAACTGTCTGATCTTTGTCACGTATTAATACCTGTATTTTTTATGAATTGATTTAGATGTAACTTGGTGTGTACATAGTATATAGCGATGTCTGAACCCAGTTTGTTGGTCAGTTTCATTCTCCATCCTTTTTCAAAATGGCAGCCATTTAAAATTTAAAAAAAAAACTTTATTTAAAAAAAAAAAAAAAAAAAAAAATAGAAATCGAAAATTATTTATATTTTATATGTCTGATCTTGATGCAAAGATTCCAGAGCATTTTTTGTTTTGTTTATATCTTTAAAAATGGCTGAGTTATATAGCACTTTGAATTGCTAAAATGACTGACATTTTAAAAGTGTGATTTTTGTCACACGATAACATGCGTATTTATGAACAGATTTGGATGTAACTTGGTGTGTACATAGTATATACCAATGTCTGAACCGAGTTCATAGGCCAGTTTAATCTGCCATCTTGTTTCAAAATGATGGCCATTTAAACTTTTTATTTATTTATTTATTTAAAATTTGGTACACAAAAATTAGAAGTTAAAGATTTCTTTTTTATATGTTTAGCTTGATACAAAGATTCCAGAGCATTTTTTGTTTCATCTGAATCTTAATAAATGGCTGAATTATAGCACTTTGAATTTCTAGTATGGCTGACATTTTGGAATAAACTGATTTTTATCACATGATAAGACAGTGTAAGAACACAAGGTAGAATTGACGAAGAACTGCAGACGTCGACACAAGGGAGAACTTTTTTGTCTTTTTAAAATTTATTTCACACGTAACACACATGTAGACGAGCACGACACGAATTAACAAAAAGTAGAATAACATTTTTAGATCACATATTCCACAAAATACCAGAAACAATGCTACGCCATCTTACTACATAAAAACTCCGAGCTCCCGCACTCAACTGAAAAATTGTTCTTTTTTGGAATGTTCTTTCCTTTCTTTTAGGACGAGAAGCGCCATCTATCGTAGGCTTAGGAATTAAGTTCTCTAGAATTAAGTTCTTTACAACAGGTATTAATGAGCTAATTGGTGTATACATAGTGCAAACAGAGTCTCAATCAAGTTCATAGACCAACTTCATCCACCACCTTATTTTAAAATGAGGTACTAAAAAAATTGTATTTGTAAATTTTTTTTTTTCTTATGTGTTTGACCAACATACAAAAAATTTAAAGCATTTTTTGTTTTGTCTTTATCTTAAAAAATAGCTTTCATTAAACAGTTTGAATTTCTAAAGTGGGTGACATTTTGACAAATCTATTTGGCTGCAACAGCACTTGGATAAAACAATTAATTTCGATGTGAGGAGCATGTGCACAGGACTTACTATGACCTTGATCAAGATTATTGGTTAATTTCACCCATCATGTTTTTTTTTAAAAGGCAGGCACTTCATTATATCGCCATTATTGGTTTTCAAATATAGATCGCTTTAAATAAAATCAGTTTGTATGAAGTTGATTAATTTCTCTGAATGCTCATTCATATTCAGTATTGACAAAAACAAGTATTGAGTCTTCTATTATCGTGTTTCACTAATTTGAGTTTTGTATGGTTGAATAAAATAATTTGAATTTTTTTTTTAAATGCAAAGCATATGAAAGCTATTTCTTCCCCTCAGTACTGGCAGGAAGGACTTTTTTTCATTTCTTTTTTCGAAAGAATTATAAATTAATGAAATTTAAAAAAAATGTGACAGGAGCAATGTTTGGCAATTTATCACACTTTACTCTGCTTATATAAAAATATCAAATTTTTGATTTCTCGATTAAAATCTTTCAATTTGGCGAATGATTGAGTAAGTAAATTAAACAAAATTTGTTTCAAACTTTTAGCCTAATTCATTGTGTCACAAAGTTTGTCTGCTATGATTTATGAATTTCAGCAATTTTTAATGCAACTTTCAATAGAATTTTTTTAATTTTTTTTTATTTAGCGTTATTTTTATTTTTTTTTAACATTCATGAAATTTTTCCTATTACAATGTTTTACCCTTTAAGAGTAAATTTTGATCCCTGCAATTTTTTAATATTTAGTGCTTTTTAATGCACTTTTTATTGTGCTTTTTAGCATTGTTTCGAGGTCTACGGTAATTTTTTTTACTTTGGAAAGTGAAATTTTCAGGGACGCCACTTAGAAAACAGTAAAAAAGAGGAAATTATGCATAAAATAAAATTTACGACATTTTTCACAACATTTATGTGTGAATTTTGTAAATTTTATTGTTTATAATAAACTAAATAAAGAATTACAGCTTTTATTTTTGTTGTAAACTTTTAATTTATAAGAGTAAGTAAAATTGATTTTTTTTTTAGTTCACAGCATTTTACATCAATTAAGGTAAACCAGCAGCAGGTTCAGTGAGGAATTTTATGTATCGCATCATTTCAAACCAATTCAAGTAACCCAGCAATAGATTCGATGATTATTCCACAAGTGAATAGCAAAATTTTGCAGGATATTATTTTTGGATGAAAATAGCTGTTTTATTTCATGATCGTTTGATGAAAATCGCCATTTTATGCAGCAATCGCTTGATGAAAATCATCGTTCCACATCGCGATCGTTTGACGAAAATTGCCGTTTCACATTGCGATAGTTTCACAAAAATCACTGTTTTACATCGCGATCGTTTGACGAAAATGGGCGTTTTATTTAGCGATCGTTTGTCAAAAATTGCAGTTTCACATCATGATAGTTTGGCGAAAATCATCGTTCCACATCGCGATCCTTTGATAAAAATCACCGTTTCACATTGCGATCGTTTCACAAAAAGCACCGTTTCATTTCATGATCGTTTGACGAAAATGGGCGTTTTACTTAGTGATCGTTTGTCAAAAATCGCCATTTCACATCATGATAGTTTGACGAAAATCTTCATTCCACATCACGATCCTTTGACAAAAATCGCCGTTCCACATTGCGATCATTTCACAAAAAGCACAGTTTCGTTTCGCGATCGTTTGACGAAAATATCTGTTTTATTTCGCGATCGTGTGACAGAAATCGCCGTTTTACATTGCGATCTTGTGACGGAAATCTCCGTTTTATATCGTGACTTTTTTGACGAAAATCGTCGTTTCACATTGCGATTCGTTTCACAAAAATCACCGCTTCATTTCGCGATCGTTTGATGAAAATTGCTGCTATCGCAGGCGTTTGATGAAAATATACGTTTTTTTTTTCGATCTTTTTAATGAAAATCGCTGTTATATTTCGATATCTTTTAACGAAAATCACTGTTATATTTCGCGATCGCTTGACGAAAAAGGCTGTTGTATTTTGCGATCTTTTAGCGAAAATCGCTGTTTTATTTCGCAATCGTTCGACGAAAATCGTTATTTTATTTCGTGATCACTTAGCAAAAATCACAAATTCTTAAAAATTACAAAAAAGCGGAAATCCGCCTTTTGGCGGAAAAGTGGCATCCCTGAATTTTGTATCAAACTTTTAGCCTAAGTTTTTTTATATGCATTAAAAAGGGGGAGCGATTTGGAAAAGGGCCAAACAATTTAGAAATGGACCAATGAAAATCTGCTTAGATACTACAAAGTCACAGAGAGGAGTTATCTTTGGGAGTACCGGGTTCTGTTGTCAAGTTTCAGCCTAACTTGGTGATATATCACAAATCTAGGGACCAAAATTACTCACCAAAATTGACGCCCACTTGATGCTATTTTTGGTATTTCGCCAAATTTCACAGACTCGCTTTGTAATCCAACAAATTCTCTTTTTGTTTGCATTTTCATTTTTTTTAGGGGGAGGGGGGGAGAGAAATAAAACTTGCCCTATCAAAAACTTGAGTTGTTGAGAATGTAATAAATAGGTAGCTTTTCTTTTGAAATCTACCTTAAATTTCAAAAGTTTAGTTACCATAATTTATGAATAGTAATTTCATCAAGTATCTTAAATTCTTGCTTAAAACCACCATCCCTTCAAGAAATATATCTACTGATAGGTTGTTTAACAGAGTTTTGTTAATAATAGAATGTGCTCCCTGGAAGTGAAGTGTGGAACCAATAGAACTTGATTTTGTTAAGATTTGAAAATTTAACAAGACTATCTGTTTAAACGTTAAGATAATTGATGGTAAAATATTATAAAAAGATAAGGCATGTCACATTTCGGAAGGTGGAGGGGCGTGAACAAAATTAGGAAATATAACAATGTGATCGTTTGAAACTTTAAGATAGTTTATAACCCATAGGGTCATTCCGTGTGAAATCAACCAAAAAAATTCAATATTCAACCTGACCACTTCAAATTTCAATGAAACTGTCAGGGATCATTCGCTATGATAATATAAATTTTCTTACAATTATTTAAATTTTGAAAAATGATAATTTTTTCAGTTGCATAAATATTTTTTATTTTGAAGTTCTATCAAACATAGAAAATTTTATGACCACTCATTTTAAAGTGGTGTTTATAAGGTTTAATTTGATATACAAGTTGACTATGCATTGTTTAAAAAAAATAATTAAATTTTTTTTTAATTTAAAATTTTTTAGATAGTCATCTTTAAAAATTTTGAAAAAATATATATGTTTGTTGTAATATTATAAGCTTAAAATTCTGAAATTTTTAAAGTGGGATCTCAATGGGATCAAGAGTTATTAATTAAAAGCTGAAGATTACCAAACAAATTACAAATAAATAACAAAATAGATAGAATTAAATTGTTATTTTAATGGTAATTTTTAGCTTTTATTTCATAATCTCTGATCCCATTGAGATCCCACTCTAAAAATTTCAGAATTTTAAGCTTATAATAATACAATAAATATATATTTTTTCTCAAAATTTTTAAAAATAACTATCTAAAAAATTTAATTTTTTTTTTCTTTTTAACTGTGCATAGTCAACTTGCATATCAAATTAAACCTTATAAATTCCTCTTTAAAATGAATGGTCATAAAATTTTCTACATTTGATAGAACTTGAGAAATTCAAAATTAAAAACATGTAAACAAGCCAAAACAGAATATTTTTTTTTTTAAATTAAATAATTAACTGTATAAAATTTTGATGCAAAAAAAAAAAAAAAAAAAAAAAAAAAAAAAAAAAAATCATAAATTTACGGGTGATTCTAGGTGAAAATTTTTTTTCGGAAATTCACATCCAATTTTCAGAAATCGGCGATAGGGAGTAGGGAGGAAGGAGGAGGGGGGGGGGGGGGGGGATTTGCGAGTTACGCCCATTAGTTCATGAGATAAAGAACCTACAAAGTTTGTGTCGAGTTACACAATAAACGTTTCCGTCTTGCATGTCTAAAATTTTCTGAGTTATGATAGACTGAATTTTTTTTTTTTTTTTTTTTTTTCTTTAGAACTTTCTGGCTCTAAAGAATATCTATATTAGTGTCAGGAAGCAGTGAAAATTTCTAAATTTCAAAGAATGATAATTAAGGAGAGTTTTGGTTGCCAATTAAAGGAATTTTTATTGTTTTACTTGTCAAAATATGGAGACATTTTTTCTAAATATAACTTATAGAATTTAAGAGCTACATAAACATTTAAAAAAGTCTAACTTTTGGAAAATTAATGACAGGTTTATTTCACTAACAATCTTAATTCTCGCCTTATGTTGAACATTTTTTCAATTTACATTGCTTATGCATCTCTAAGAGATAAATAATTAAAGCATGTTCTAATCTTTCTGGGGCATCTTATATAGATTGTTTCAAAACAATAACGATTCATAAATCTATGATTACAGTTGATTTAACACACAAAAAAAAATTATAATATTTGAAAATGAAATATCATCTACAAATCTGTAATTTAACAACTAATAATCACAATGATATTAACATAATACATATTATTTCAAATTAAGACACCAAACTGTACATAATTAACAATCTTAATTTTGTAATTTAATAAATAAATAGATAGAAATTATAGATGATTGGGAGGGATTCAAATGAACGTCATATACATTTGTTGGAAAGAATTAAACTTTGGTGCTTCTAACAAATTACAATAAATACTGCTCATTTAAAAAATAATTAAAAAATCAGTTTCTTTAAAGAAAATTGCAATAAGACTTTAAAGAAAAGAAGTTATAAAAGGAAATATTTTTCTCACATTTCATCTCCTGAGCCATTTGATTTTTTGATATGGTTATTTTTCTTTCCATTCTTATGATTTTTATGTTCTAATGAAGGCAACTGTTTGAAATAGCAAGAGAATTGTTGTATGTTGCTATATATATAAAAAAGGAAGAAAGAAAATATTATAAATAACTTAAATAAATATACAAAACATTAGTTCATTTGAGAAGGTAATAATAAAATATGTCATATTAAAAATGGCAATGATTATACATATCATATAGATTTTATACGATTTAACACTTGGAAAACATTTAATTAAACGACAATTAAACTTTTGAAACAGAGATACAAGATTTTTTATTAACAAACACAGCTTCTATACTAATTCAGTGATCTGAAAAAATAAAAGATGACTTAAATATCAAAGATAATTTAATAATGAATTTTAGTACTAAATGCAAGTACATTCAAATCCAGCTAAAATGCTCATAGTTAATACACAGATTTTTTTTCTTTTTATTCTTTGAACATTGTCCATCATAAAGCTATTATGAAACTCCAATTTTTAATATGCAAACAATTATTACATGACCCCACTTAATACACAAATAAATTTTTGGTCCTTTGAGGGGGACAAAAAACACACACACTTAAGACATGAAATCCCTTTCCTGTCTTGAGTGTTGCATTCTTTTATTCATTTAAAAAACACTGTTTATGAATAGTGTTATGTGCTTTATTTAATAACAAATTAATTAAAGTGAACATTACTATAGGAAATAGCAGAAAGTAGATATATGAATGATACAAGAATTTGCTAAATTACCAATTCGTCTTCGAACCCAACTTCTAACATTTTTGGTATTATTATTATTATTATTATTGCAATAGAATGATTTAGACAGATTCAATTTACTCAGATATGTCATAAAAATTATTATGATTAGAGATTATCAAACCTGTTATTAGTGAGGTTTTAAATATATATTATACCATTGCTATGTTTTATGATGCATATTGTAGGCAACAAAATGAAATTCATAAAGATTTAACAAATATAACTGTGGTTGGATAATTCTTTTATGTTTGCTATGTTTTCTATCCCTTTTACTATGCTAACATTTTTTTTTTTTTTTTTTTTTTTTTTTACAAACATTAATAAGGATAGTTTCTTTTTATATTAAAAAAGAAGACAAAAAGATTATAATGGTACTTACAAGTATTAAATATGATTTTAAAAACTGGATTGCATTTCAAAGATTTAATAATTCATTCCTTGTGTTAAAAAATTATTTTTGTTTTATTTTTGTTACTGTTGGTTGCAACATAATATCAGCAACAAAACCATGTTGGAATCCATATTTATTCTTCATTATTATTTCAGTTAGTCCGATTTTTGTCCACTCCCTAGAAAAGCATCTTAACAGGATTCAACTGTAATTGGGAAACAGCAAATAGTATCCTGAAACTCTTACATGTTTCAGGCTTTCTTTCAATTTTTATGGCTTTCCTAAAGTTTAATTTCAATTTAGATTTATCTAAATAAATATTTATCTTTTAGGATAAATATTTATTAACAGCAAGTTATTATGCTGGCATCAATGTTAAAGATGATCAAAAGCTGTTTAAACAAGAATAGGCAACTGCCTCATTTAAGCAATGCTCGGAAATCCCCTTCCAGATGCGTGCAGCTGTTAAATAAATGGCTGCAAATGTAGAAACTCAATAGACAATACAAACATTCTATTTATGATAGTTCATGCACACAACTTATGTGTCTGTAGATTGGAAGATAACCACACACACATACATATATAAGTATTAAGAATTAAAAAAATGTTTATTAAATAGATATCTGCTTTTCAAGAGAGACGATTAAGAAGATCTTATTGCATGTAGATTTTTATACTGAAAAAATAATTTAGACATTCTTTTGAAAAATTGGGTCAATCATAAGTCAAAACCTAACCTGAACAAATAAAAATCAATCAAAGTGAAAAAACTTCTTAAAAACAACATAAAATAAACTAAAATAATAATCAACCTGAAAAGAAAAGGAAAAAAAGTATATAGTGTTAGTACATCCCAAAGGTCCACTCAGGTGCAGGTAAAAGCAGGTAACCCTTACCTGATGTGGGACACTAGTGATAATAAGAACAAAAATTTTAATATCTTTCTTATTTCATATTTACATATTGTGATTAGGCATGGAGTTAAATTTATTCTTTTGAGTCATAATATACAGTGGACTCTCTCTATCTGAACACTCTCTAATGTGAACACCTCGGTATTATGAACTCCATAGACTTAACAAAAGACGAACTCTCTGTATTCTGAACACCCTCTAGTCAGGCCCTTATTACCGCATGGGCAAATCGAGACATTGCCCATGGGCCCCGGACCTTAAGGGGCCCCCCAAATCCGTACATTAAGGGTGTATTCGAAAAAATGATTTTCCACCTTCAACAGCTCGAAATTTTCTGATACATTTTCAGACTCATTTTTAAAAATAGAAACATGCTGAGGGGATTTTTGAAGTGACGTACAAGATGCCATGAGATATAATTTTTCACTGAATTAATTAGAATTTGATTTATAAACAATTATTTTCTCAGCGTGACCCTTTTTTTCGCTCCCATGTCTCCTGCTTCGGAAAATTTGGTCCAAAACGCCATTTTTGACAGCATTTTTTTTTTTGCAACATTTTCTACATTTATCAAAAAATCGACAATTACGGCACCTTGTGTAATTTCTAAATAAAAGATTTTGAAAGTTTGTTGCATTTGAGAGCAAAAATTAATTCAAAAATAAATCTGAAAATAAGCAGTTTAGATCGGAATACACCCTTAAATTATAAAATATTTACTTTCTTTTTCCAATTCCAACTCTTCCATATGCTGAATTTATATAATTCATCTTTAAGTAATATGATAAATTGCTAAAGTTATATGAAAGAGTTTTGTTCTGCACTAAGGTAAAAAATGTACTTTTATTAATAATTAGTATTTAATTTAGAATTGACAGAGCTAAGAATTTTCTTCTATTTATATCAAAGGTACGAAAATAAGTTTGTCTTACACATACACATATGAATAGTCATCAGTTCTATTTGAATGACATTGGAATGATTCAAAAAGGGGGCCCCCTAATTTACCTTTGCCCAGGGCCCCAATTAGTCATAATCGGGCCCTGCCTCTAGTCCGAATACCCCACTATTATGAACGCTACTTTTAGTCCCCATTTCTGCTCCATCTCTCTCTAAACTGATCATGTGTTTCCAATCTGAATTCGAATTCTGATCATGGAAATTCGGAGAAAGTGTTATAAAAGGTTAAAACAAACTCAAAAAAAAAAAAAAAAAAAAAAAAAAAAGACGAAAACAAACTTAATTAAAAAATAAACAGACAAAATCCCAGCTAGATTGTAAGTGTTTATTTCAAATTGCATTTTATTTAAATATTTCAATGTATTTGATTGAATCTTCAGTTAAATGCTGGAGCCTCTGTTGTCACATTCTTGTCAGTTGCCTGTTGTAACAAAAGCCATTTTTTTTTAATAGAAAATGTACAAATTTAGTTTTTATTAATTGGAGACAATCTATTAAGTTAACACAATCCACTTCCATTGTTCTTATTTCAAATAATAGTTCTATGAAATATTTTTAATCACAGCTTAAGCATGATTAATTTTGGAATTTTAGACTGATTTCTTCAATTGATCAACTACTGAGCAAATGACAATTAAAAAAACTATTTGCTTATAATTTTGTTAATATTTAATTTCAGCAGATTTAATTTTTGCCCATGACTCGACAATCATTAACCCTTTAAGTGGCCTAACTGGATTTATCTGACAAGTAGTTTTCGGATTCAAAGGTTTATTTAACTCAAAATTGATATTAATGTTAATTTTTTGAATTGCATATGATAAATAAATATCTAAGATTACAAAATACAAATCTCCATATTAATACTTTTCATAGCCGTTACTTTATGAATCGTCAAACTTGCATGTAAATTTCTGCAAGACGCTTAAGGGGTTAAAGATTACGGAAATCATGTTAGTTTACTTTCCAAACTTAAAAGAAAGGAAATATAAAAAGAAACCTGTAGCATCGACCTTATTTCATCAACTACTGGCTCTGTCACCGTACACAGTAGTAGTAGTAATGCATTTCCAATCTCCCTCTATTCTGAACACCCCCATAATCTGAACATTTTTAGACGGTCCCTTTAGTGTTCTTAATAGAGAATCTACTGTATTACCATACTTATTTCACCCCCCCCCCTTTCTTCCTTAAGGGAGACCTGTAAGAAAAAACCCAAAATTTTTATTATTGATATTAAAGTAATGAATTTTGGTGCACTATTTAAGAATCTTTTTATAAGGAATAATTAAAAAAAAGATTCACTTTTTATTAAAAAATACATTTTTTATGGGGATTTTTATGATTTTTTTTGTCGAAAAATACACTTTTTAAAAGTATTACTCCTCATTCAATTTTCAATACTTTGGTATTACTAAAATTTCTTAAATAGTGTTATAATATATGGAAAAGACCTAGGGAGAGATATTTTTAATTTTCTATTTTATTCGGCTAAAAAAAAAAATAAATAAATAAATAAAATAAAATATATATATATATATAATAATACGCATGGTAAATTTCCTTAAATTCGTTATAATTTTCATGTTTACCAATTTATGTAAAATTTTCAGAAATAGTTAAAAAATCTCTCTCCTTACTTTTATTGCAAATTTCATACAAAGTTCATACAGAGTTGGGAAGAAAAAATCCAAGGAGTACATAAAAAATCCAAGGAGTCCAAAAAAATTTTAAGACATCCACTTTTGTTGTTATTTATGTAGCATGCACTTGCACAGCCCTAATTCTGCAGGGATTCTGTGAGTTACCGCCCTGCAAGAAGAAGGGGGGGGGGGGGTATTCGCGATCTTCAGACGAAATCAATGCTTTCCCGCGATCTTCAGATAAAATCAGCTATTTATCTGCGATATTTTAGCAAAATTGGCGATTGTTTGCGATCTTTAGTCGAAATCGGTGGTTTTTCTGCGATCTTTTGATTAAATCTGTGTTTTCCTGTTTCTCTTATTTATGAAATCGATGTTTTTTCGAGGATTTTTAGTCAAAATTTGCATTTTTATACGATCTTTTCTCGAAAACACCGTTTTTTCCCGCAATCTTTTGACGAAATCATTTTTTCCCGCGATTTTTTAACAAAATCGGCATTATATCCGCAATCTTCAGACAAAATTAGCATTTTATCTGCGATATTTCGTGACACTTTGGTGACTATTAGTATGATCAAAACCAATCCAGGAATGCCGCTGGACTTGAAAAATCCTGGGTCTCTTTTTCACAAAAGCGGGTCCCCACTAATGAGTCATATTTTTAGATGCAAAAATTGAACTTGTTCATTTGCATTAGAAAAATGAAATTCAATAATTATTGTTTTAATAATAAATAAAAATATAAAACAAATATTAGTTGTTTTTAAAATTATGAGAAATTTTCTTTACTTATTTAAAAATAAATTTGCAAGATACAAATTTAACTATAAAATATTGAACATTTGAAAGTAGAAGATAACAAGTATCACTATTATTGTTTGCATTTCTTTTTTAAAAAAAGGGGCAAGACTGATTTACAGAAAAAGACATTTTTGCTGAAAAAAAAAGAATACTTTTGTTGAGTAAAGTGATGAGATTTTTTTTTTAAATGAATGAGCGTTTTACTGAGTCACATTTACTCAGAAAGACTTGGAGCAGTCAAAAATGGATAGTGAATCACGAAAATCCGTTTTTAGAGCAGAAAAAAAAAAAATTTGAAGCAAGAAAATTAGCTTTTGGAACAGGAAAATTCACTTCAGGCATATTTTTTTTTTTTTCTTTTCTTTTGTGTGTCCTTTTTACAAAATTTGAGTCTTTTTCGCGATCTTTTGACGAAATCTGCCGTTTATTCGGGATTTTTTTCACAAAATTTACGTTTTTCGAGATTTGTTTAGCAAAATTTGCAGATGTTTCACAAATATTTTGAAGAAATCTGCCGTTTTTTCGCGATTTTTAGACGAAATTTGCCGTTTTTCGCGATATTTTGAGGAAATTAACCATTTTTCGAGATCTTGTGACAAAATTAGCCATTTTTTCGCAAATCTTTTGGATAAATCTGTCGTTTTTTCGCGATTTTTTGACGAAATCTGTTGTTTTATCGCAAATTTTTGACAAAATTTGTTGTTTATTCGCACTTTTTTTGAGGAAATGTGCCGTTTTTTTCGAGATTTGTGACAAAGTTAGCCTTTTTTTCGCGAATCTTTTAAAGAAATTGGCTTTTTTCGCAATTTGTGACAAAATTAGCCATTTTTCGCGTATCTTGACGAAATTTGCCGTTTTATCAAAAATTTTTTACAAAATTTGCTGCTTTTCCCAAATTTTTTGACAAATTTTGCCTGTTTATCATGATTTTTTGACGAAATCCGTCATTTTTCGCAAATTCTTTGACAAAATTTGCAGTTTTATCGCGATTTTTAGACGAAATTTGTCGTTTTTTTTTTTCGTGATCTTTCGAGGAAATCTCTGCATTTTTTCGAAACTTTTTGAGAAAATTAGCCATTTTTTCGTGAATCTTTGACGAAATTTGCCGAAAAATAGTCCTTATTTCGCAATATTTTAACCAAAGCCATCATTTTTATGAGTTTTTTAACGAAATTGCGCGTCTCACGGGACACTTACCGGGTGTCCTGAAAAGGACTGAACGATTTTAAAAATCAATAACTTGCAAACTTTTACAGATATTTAAAAAATTCTTGCACGAGAGTCATCTGAAAGGTCAAAAGTTTTTTCCCTGCGAGTCTGGATTTTAGTTCAAATTACAAACAATAGATGGCGCTGAGAGCGCTAGATGCTGTGCTGAGGTGGATATTGACGTCACTTGGCACTGAAGCAAAATAAGGAGATTTCGCTGAGGAGTGGATCTTGTTCGAATATGGACTTTTGCTTTTACCATCCGATTTTGAATGCAATCCATATAATTTTAATTTTGCTGGCTTCAGCGCAATAATAGAGAAAAATATTGTTTTCATTGGTACGAAACCTTTGAAATCGAAATGCGTGAAAAAACAACGTTCGAATTACCGACTTTTTTAGCCTTTGATGCTATTTCTTTCAGACAAGCTAAAAAGTGTCGTGTCAAAAATTGTGGCCCACTTTTACTTACCTATCATATGTAGTATAGGGTAAAACTTGCAATCGTTTTGAAAATCGAAAAAAAAATATTTTGACGGATTTACACGTTTCAGATACTGGAGATTCCGAAAAACATATTTTTAGAAAAAAAATTGCAATCCGTCTGTCTGTCTGTAAACGCTCTATCTCACAAACAAATGGAGATAGAGGCTTAAAAATTTGTATGTACTTAGTAAGTAAGAATAGGACGAAGCCTATTTAATATCAGTAACCTCGATTATCCGGAACTATTTTTTTCCGGACTCTCGAAAAAAAATTTGTCGGATTTACACGTTTCAGATACTGGAGATTTAGAAAAACATATTTTTAGAAAAAAAAATTGCCGTCTGTCTGTCTGTCTGTCTGTAAATGCTCTATCTCACGAACAAAAGGAGATAGAGACTTAAAATTTTTTGTGTACTTAGTAAGTAAGAATAGGACGAAGCATATTTAATATCAGTAACCTCGATTAACCGGAACTATTTTTTTCGCACTCTCGAAAAATTCATTCTGATGAAATGACGATAAACGATGTTGGATGCGTGATTTTTTTTTCTTGTTTTTGTATTACTTAGAGCATTTACTTCTATATTAGATCATATACATGTCAGAACAAAAGATTTCGAATCCATTTCCTTGTATTAATAGAAATTGTTGAAGAAAAATTTTCAACTAAGTTATGCGTTCTTTAACTGAACTAATCTTTTGTTAATATTATGTAGAATATCTTATAGATGTTTAAAATATATACAGGACTTCGCAAGAGAATTCGTATATTTTTCTAAATACTGAATTCCTGAAATTGGGTTTTCAAATATGATATGCTTCTCCCAAATGCTTTATTGAAACATCACTTTTCACCTTTTTTAAATGGCGAGCGCTTCATAATCAAAAGTGTTCCGGTGCATTATTGCTTATGAGAATAAATCCTTTACAAACTATTTTAATATTGTAACACAATTTCGAATTCATCAAAATTGATATAAAACATTGAAGTACCCAACAAGATTTTTTTCTATTGACGATTGTATGTGTAGAAATTATAGTTCACTTACAATATTACACAAAGAAATTTCATTATGCGATTATACATTGAAAAAATTTTGTTTATGGCATATATTATTCATGTCACACTGTGGAAAACATAATAAAATTGGTTTTCGTTTAAGAAATAACATTCAAAAATATATATAATACTATCACTAAAATATATTTTCTGTATAATTTGGAATGTAATTTATTTATTATTCGTTTACTAACCCCCCCCCCCCCCCCCCCAAAAAAAAAAAAAAAAAAAAAAAAAAAATTGCATAATGGTCTACGGGAAAAAATTGTTTGCAGTGTATGTTAAATGTGTTGCACTAATTTAAATATAAATAAATGGTTTAAAATTTACTAAAGCTCACTACGGGATACTTATTTTATAATATTACATGCATAAAATTTGTCGCTCATTGAAAAAGACGGGAAAAAAATGCTTACAATGCAATATTCAGAGCACTGTCTATGAGCGATAATTGCTGTGGAAGTGCACTTTCAATTATTTTATGTTTTTTAAAAAATATTGTTGCACATTACAAATATTATACATAGTGTACATTCTGCTGTAGTTTACATACAGGGATGCACAAAGAATTCCTATTGAAAAGAGTTTTTTAATCGATTTATGCATTTTAATAATATCATGTACAGGGTCATGCTAAAAAAGTCTGTTTTTTTTTTTCAACATTTTTAAACATGTTTTTGTATGGATTAAATTGTATGACGTGTTAAAAATTTATAAGTAATGAACAGGTCTGTATAAAATAAATAAATAAATAAATAATAAAATGTAGAGGATACACATTTTTAGTGTTTCTATTGCAGAGCTTCAACTTAAGAAGAGGGAACTTGTTCGGTTATGGATAATAATAACTCGAATCCAGTTTTCAATTGTATCATGCGATTTCGAAATGTTTAAGTCGACATATTCTTTCAACTTATTAAATGACGAACTTATTGTGGCATTTTAAATGTACAGTGAAGTCAAATTAGAATGAATTATTTTGAGTTGCGATAATCTTTGTTTGAATTTTTATGTGTCACATCCTGTTAAGATAATTTTGATTATTTCTTTTTAAAGCACCACTTGTAAAAACTTATTTGTCGCCTCAATTTCAAGAACTTACATACTGTCGTAAGTTAAATTAAAATTTATAATGCGTTTTCATATATTTCTCTCGTTATTTATTTATCATAAATTTAAAAAAATCGAAAATTTCAAGTTTTTTTTTTTTTTTTTTTTTTTTTTAATAGCTAAAGTAATTTCCGGCGTATAATTTGCGGATCAAATAATTATTTTTCGACCTAAATTTTTTTGAAAAATAAAATGTAACGTATTAGATTGCGGTAAACATTTGACTTCAATTACTAAATAAAATTTCTGGATTCAAACAGAATTGTTAAATCCACAGATTAAACTCTGAAAATTACGGTAATCAGAAATATTATATTACTAAATGAATTAACCAAACAGTTAAGAAAAATTAAAAGAAATAAATACTTCATAAAATTCTCTTAGTATATCAACCCTTTAAAATTCAGATTTAAGGGGATCAGGGGCAAAATCTTTACTTTTTTTACATTACTCTATTATTTTTTTCTGTTTAAAATGACGTTTAAATCATGTCTTAAATAGAACAGGAAAGTCTTAATAATTTTAATTACTCCATTTTTTTTCTGTTTAAGATGACGTTTAAATCAAGTCTTAAATTGAACAGAAATCTTAATTAGAACAGGGAATATAATTTTTTATATTTGGATTCGATTTCAAAATCTAGCTTTCTAACAATGGTTGTTATGGAAACGACATCTTTAAAAAAGGATAAATTTCTTCATCTGGATTTTTTCCTCATTTCTCCTATGTAAATTGTTATAACTCAAGAACCGCTTAAGATAAATGGTTCAAACTTGGAACATGTTTTTTTTTTTTTTTTTTTTTTTTTAACTGCATTTACTTTTATTTTGATTGAGTAAATTTGAAACGATATTTACATTTTTTTTGAGTTACATCATTATTTTCAAAATTTTACTTTAAATAATTTTAATTTTTATTTAAATTAATATCTTTAAAATTGGTGAAATAAAATTAAAGATTATATATTTCTGTTTATTTATAGGAAAAAATAATATTCTATAAATAATATTTCAAACTATAACGATTTCAATTTACTCCACCTTTTTAAATAAATTTAAATTTCTTTCTTTAAAAAAATATAAGTTTTATTATGTGATTTTGTTTACTAATGATACGATTAAACATCACAAAAAAATAAAAAATTTTAGCTCAATAAATAAAAATTATTTAAAAATCTGCCCCGGATCTCCTTAAAAGAGTGTAAATACTTATATTAAAGTAGAAAGGGCAAAGACAAGAAATTAGATGCTCAGATTCACATTACGATATTCTCAAAATGTCCCCCATTCGACACAATCAAATGTCTTAAACGAAGCACAAAATTACTACATACATTCTGCAAAGTTAACTCTGAAATACGTTCACATTCAAGGCTGATTATTTGTTGTAGTTCAGATATAGTGGTGGGGTTTTGTTGATGAACAGCATCTTTCAAGTGGCTCCATAAAAAATAATCGCACGGATTGAGATCCGGCAAACACGGTGGCCAATCCATACCCTTACTTGTTGCCTTTCGATAATGCAGTGCAATTACGCGGTTTTCAAAATATTCTTCTAGAAAAGTAAAAACATCTGATGTCCGATGAGGTCTCGCACTGTCTTGCATGAACCAATCTGTTTTTAAATCTCCTAAGGTATTCAATACGGCTACAAATTGTTGCAAAATTTCAATATATCGACTTGAATTTACCGTCTCTTCCAAATAAATGGGCCCAATAATGCCACGGCTGGAAAGCGCTGCCCATACAGTAATTTTCTTTGAATAAACTGATCGTGGCACGCATACATGGGGGTTTTCAGTGCCCCATATCCGCCAATTTTGCTTATTGACGAAGCCATCGAGATGGAAATATGCTTCGTCAGAAAACCAAATTCGATTTACATCGATAATACCGGCATCTATTAAATTAAGCATTTCATTTGCAAATATTAGTCTTTCTTGTTTCATAAGAACAGGAAGTGGCTGCTGAGTTTGTATTTTATACGGATACATTTCCAAGCATTTTCTTAATATCTGATGTATTGCTGTTCTACTCACTGAACACGTAGCTGAAATTTTACATACAGATTTTTTCGAATCTTGAGTAATAACATTTTTAATAACACTCACGTTAGCTGCTGTCACGGCCGATTTCTGTCGTCCAACATTTGCTACCAAATCGTCAGTAACACAACCAGTTCTTATAAATTTATCATACAATTGTCTAATTGTATTTGGATGCGGAACAATACTTGTATTGAATTTTGCTTGGAAGCTCCTTCTTGTTGCTGTTACACTTTTATCCAAGCGATGATACTCCAATACTAAAAATATTCTTTGTTCTAAGGAATAAACCATTTCCGCGATTTTATAATAGCATAGATAAAACTCTATTAAAGAACTTCTTTAAAAGAACTAGTATTTCTTAGAATATAACATTTTTTTAGAATGGCAAAATTTATTAATTTTTAACCATAAAAAAACCTACTAAATCGTTTCACTTTGTTTTAAAATATGACGCACAAAATATTCTTTAAATTAGATAATAAAAAGTAATTTAATCCGAGAAAATACAGCTTTCTTAAATGTGAAATCGTCTGCAAGCTCGAGTGCTGCTCGTTAAATTCATGCAAGATTTCAATATCTGCTATTATATTAAAGGATTTATTATTTCCATGGCAACAACACATTTCATTGAAATCATATCGACTGAGTTCAAAATCGGGGCTTCATGTCGAGTACACAAGTCAGATGCATGTTGTTCAATAAAAACAAATAAACAAAAGTTCAAAATCGGGCCCTAAGAGAAAGATTGCATTGTCAAACGAGATACACTCCACAGCGAAATCTCCTTATTTTGCTTCAGTGCCAAGTGACGTCAATATCCGCCTCAACACAGCATCTAGCGCTCTCAGCGCCATCTATTGTTTGTAATTCGAACTAAAATCCAGACTCACAGGGAAAAAACTTTTGACCTTTCAGATGACTCTCGTGCAAGAATTTTTTAAATATCTGTAAAAGTTTGCAAGTTATTGATTTTTAAAATCGTTCAGTCCTTTTCAGGACACCCGGTAAGAGCTATTTTACTGCGTCCCATCGCCTATTTTTTGCGTATTTTACGCGCTATAGCGAGTCCGTGGCATCCCTGCAATCACTGCTGTGCTTCTGATGAATGACGTGCATAAAGAGTTTACCGTGCGTTTTACAATAGCGATTTTTTTTTTTTTCGTTTCTGGGAGCAATATCGCTCGCGTGCAAAACCACAATACAATTGAAGGAGTTTCTAAGGAGTATTTTGTTTATCTAAGTAGTTCTAAGTACTACTTGGGAACGTTTTCATTTCTAAGTAGTTTCTAAGGAGTCCAAGGAGTCTGTGCGAACCCTGAAATTTGTTTAAGATTCTAAAAACATAAACACTTTTTTCTAAATCATTTTACCACTGAGCCTTAGTACTTTGAACTTAGGCAAAATATGAAAAAAGATATTTTCAGGAAAACACATTTTAAATGGCCGCTAGTCCTTTAAACTCTATAGTGAGTAGAATTAAAAAAGCTCATTTTCTACCGGTTTCAAGTGTCCCCAAGTTCTGAAATTTTGCATGGATATTCGCAAATATGTATTTTATCGTTTTCTGAGATAAAAATTTTTTTTGAACTTTTGATGATTTTTGGCCGAAAATGGGGTTCGGGTCTCCCTTAAGAGACAAAGGATATAGAGAGCAAACCAAACTTTTGTATATTTGTCTTTTTGCAATACTGCTAGCCTGCACTGCTATAATATGTTTCACAATGATGCTTAGATCATTATAACTTCAAGTCTCTGGGATTTCTAAAATTTGGAATTTTATTTAAAATTTTTTTACATGCTTCCCTTCACCATGTTTTGACATAACTGAAAACTAGATTGTATCCACAAGATCATTATTTCTTGCTTTCATGTTTTATAAATTTAAAGATCTGGTAATTAGTTACTTCATAATAATAATAATAATGATTTACTTGAAATATTAAGTTGATAACTTAATATAAGTCTTTATACTAATGAAAACTTATTCAGCACAAGAGAAGCATATATACATCTACACTTACATTCAAGAGTTTTTAAGATTAAGCTATTTTTTTAAAATGGAGAAAATCAATTTTTACCTTAAGGACTGCAAAACAGCATTCATAAAACACGTGTTCCCTAGATTCCTCAATCCTGCAACTCGAGCTTTACAGTACCTTTTTTTCTTTATATTCTATAAAAAGAAGTAGAATACTTTTATTTTTCTAGAAAAATATTATTAATTCAAATTATTTATTTAAAATTCACAAATATTATAATTCCACTAAAATATAAGCTAATAATATTTATTAAAAATATTTGGACTTTTTTTTTTTATTAATTTAGACTGATAATTGTGATAATCTTAAAATTTAAAAATGTAAAAGATAATGAAAAAAAAGAATGTAAAAAAATGCATTGTGGCAACTCGATTGGATCATGATATGTCTGTCCATTTGTCTGCCTTCGAACAAAAGGATTTTAATAAAACTGAAATTTTGTGGTTAAATTTTGGTAAGATATACAAAATTAAATGCATACTTTTTGGTTTAATTTGGTAGATAAAATATTTTTACAGTAAATATTACTGTGGTTTTATACATAATTTTGAGGATTCGGACTTTAATAAATTAAATTCACTGAATGGAGAAATATAAAAATATATACTTGAAGTTTTGTGATGTGAAGTATATTACAAAAATAATTAGATTTTAACAGAAGTTTGGTAAATTTCTCTTGGCTAATTTAAACTAAATTAGAATAGAGCTGATTTTACATCCATGGAATTGAATACTTTATAAAAATCATTACTTTAATTAATATATATATATATATACAATAAATTTTCTAATACAATGTGATGTCTCATTTTTCTTTTTTTAGGCCACAATACTTTTTTTTTTTTTTTTTTTTTTTTAGAAATAGAATTGAAATGTGAAATATTAAATGTTACTAATATTCATTTCTGTTATGGTTTATTAAAATTAATAATTTAAAATTAGACTTTCAGTCATAAATTAATTATTCAAAATATTCTTATATTTTTTATCACACTCTTTTCTTTTCCATTACATATTTGTAGTACATATTTTATTACTAGCGGCCTTCGCCCGCTACGCTGGTCGGTTTATCTAAAGAAATCTTGAAGAAGTAGTTAGATAAGGTTCAGACATACATTAAAAAAAAAAAAAAGCAAGTCGATCATTCAAAAAACGTTGGGAAATATCAAATATTTACTGTAATTTTTTAAGAAAAACAAAGTTTAGAAAAAAAAAATTAAATCGAAAAAAAAATTACACTGACATATTAATGCAAGGAAATTTTCCCAGAGAGAAAATTCGCCTTGAATACAATATTTCAAATTCTTTTAATTGCTTATAGGCGTTAATGCCAACATAGTGAAAAAAAATTCCATGCTGGGAATCGAACCCGGGCCATCAGTATGGCGCACTGACGTTCTACCGACTAAACCACATGGAACGACAGCCAGCTTGAAACTTTCTCATACTTAAGTAGACTGGCGAAAACATAACGATAGCGCGTTTTAAAATCGCACAGTGACATCTATTGGATTTTATATGTACTAAAAAACGTTATGTACTAAAAAACGTGAGCAGCGCACCTAATAGTTTCTTTTGTTTCTTTTTGTTACTTTTTTGTCTGTTGTCCGATTTTGATGAAACAAAGCCTATACACTGCCCGGGAGTGTGCATTCTTCATTAGTGAAAACCGCATAAAAATCCATTCAGTAGTTACGAAGATAACCTCGAACAAACAGACAGACAGACAGACAAAAAATTCAAAAAATTTTTTTTTGTGTTTCATTGGTTTTCTTTTATCGCCCTGACTCCATTTTTGTCAATTATCTTCAATGTACAGACACACCGGGTCCTACTGTTTTATTATATGTATAGATGGCTATATATTCAAAATGACATGGTACATGAAAAATAAAAACCTTTAAAAAAGTAAGATTTATTTCCAATTCATTTGAATGGAATCTAACTTTTTAGGATGGTTTAAATGTCATATTGCTTGAATTTTATTTTTAAAATTCAATTACTTTAACAGGGTTCATACTCATTTTTGAAGAAAAAATCCCCTGAGAATCCCCTAATGTATTTTCCAGAATATATGCTATTTTTCCATGTCAATAATTAACAACATATTTTAAACCAGTATCATGACATGCCCTCACCTTCTCAAAATAAAATAAAAGCAAGGTAATCTCAAAAATAAAGTTTATACATCACCTATATAAACAATATGAACAAAACTTTCTATGCCTTGTGAAGCTGTTCTTAAAAACTTCATAGTTTGCTGCACAAATTTAATTTCCACTTTATGATTTTAGTACCTCTTTGAAAAACATTATGAACAATATGAAGATTACAAGTGCTGATATCAATATAAAAATGTGC
Source organism: Maratus speculifer (assembly GCA_964019185.1). Classification (NCBI taxonomy): domain Eukaryota; kingdom Metazoa; phylum Arthropoda; class Arachnida; order Araneae; family Salticidae; genus Maratus; species Maratus speculifer. The sequence goes on along the minus strand of OZ025294.1, from coordinate 157,178,956 downwards.
TTCATTTTTCTGAAGTTCCTCAAGCTTCACAATATTAAAAGGTATGTCTGGTGACTGGGTGAATGCTGAAAGATCTCATATCATAAAGCATGCAGACTGCAGCAACTGCTCTCAATTTCCCACATAGTCAGGCATTTTGCTAGGTTTCCTCAGGTTTGGAAGCATTTTTGTATTATCCCGATATTTGGAGCCAAAATAATTAATGTAATTATTTCCCTAATTTTCCCAGGAATCCCATAATCTCCAGATAAGTATGAACCCTGTTTAACCATACATGTTACAAAAATTTAACATTAAATGTAGAACAAATTCAATGAAATACCTTACTAAATGTCTCTTCTCAGCTTAAATAATGTAGTAAATACTAATTAAAATTAATAAAATAAAAACTTTTTTAATTTATCCTATTTTCCTCCAGAAGACAGTTTAAATGCAAAAGAAAAATGAGTTGTAACTGTGCTACCCCTTTTAAACTACAATATTGTTGTCATATACAGTGAAACAAAAAATAAATTTTACAAATAAAAAATAAATATGATTATCTTATTTCCTCCCATGTATGCAACAGTAAATTTTGTTGAATCTGTATTATCTGATTTTAATTTGGAACATAGGTAAACAAAGCGATATGAGAAAATAAAAAAATAAAAATCCATTTTAAAGTTTTAGTTATGCAACTTCTTGTCTGAAAAATAATTCAAAATATTTTTAGCCCAAAGAAACAAAGTGAATAAATATAATAAGTCAGGAGTCAGTCATGCAAAAGTGAAGATATGCTCTAAAAGTATATTAATTGATTTTAGATGCTAGGAAGCAGTTGCAAACCAAGTATTTTTATTACATAGAATCCATAATCCTCTTGCTGTATCAACGCGAACAAAGATACATACTGGATATGATTTGGATGTCAACAAATACCAGATATTTATTCTGTAAAATTCTAAATTTGTGTCAAATTGATTTTTTGCTATCAATCATGTTTTTTATTAACAAATGCACACAATAGAAAAAAAAAAAAAAAGTTTAAATATTCTTGTTTGAATATCAGAACTGCCAAATATACAGTCCCTGGCCAAATTTTTAGACACACTCATATTTTCTTGTGTCGAATCATATTACAAGTTTCATTGAGATATTACTATGCCAATAGTTACAATTGATTTTATACATTATCAGTAGGATTATAATAAATAAAAAGCATGCCAATGACTTTAAAATTATTTATTTTTGTAAATTAAATTAACAATTGCTAAAATTGTAAAACTTAAAACATGAAATTCAAAAAAATGTCAATATTTTTTGGAGGCCCCTTTGGCGGCAATCAGTGCCTCTATTCTTCATGGCATGCTGTTAGTATAAAATTGAAATGTTTCTTGCATGTGTGAGTGATGTTTCCAGACAAGGATAAGTTTTTCTATGAGCTGTGTTTTGCTTGTTATGAGCTCTTTGTCCAGGATTTTCTTCATTAGCTCCCAAACATTTTCAATGGTATTCATGTCTGACGAATTACCGGGAGCAGTTCAACACAGGGATATTTTTATTGAAAGTAGACCTTGACGGATCGTGCTATGTAACAAAAAAGCTTTACCTTGCAAAAATACAAATGGGTCTTCATTTGGAAACCATCATTTTAGCTTTAGAATAAACCGATTTTAAAAACCTCTTTATATTGGTCTGGAGAATTGACTAAAAAGTCATAACAAACAAAACCCAGCTCATAGAAAATATTATCCATTATCTGGAATCGTCACCCACACATACAAGAAACTCTTCAATTTTGTATTAACAGCATGCCGCGAAGAATAGAGGCACTGATAGCCGCCAAAAGAGACTCCAAAAAATATTGATATTTTTTTTAGCTTCAAGTTATAAATTTTGCAATTTCAGCCATTTTTCATTTAATTTGTAAAAAGAAAGAGTTTTAAAGTCGTAGGCATGTTTATTTATTATAATCCTACAAATGATGTACATAATTAATTGCAGTTATTCACACAGTAATATTTCTATGAAGCTAGTAATATGATTCGACACAAGGAAAAGGGAGAGCGTCTAATAATTTGGCCAGGGATTGTAAGTAACTTTAGTAACATTTTTTTAATGTCTTTTGATTATCCATCACACCAGTCTTTCACTGGAGTGGTAGATAGTTGGAAGTAGAGGTCTGCACGGGCCGAAATTTCCAGTCCCAAGCCCAGCCCGAAAGTTAAAATTTCGGCCCGAGCCCAGCCTGGCCCAAACGAAAAAAATATTGGCCTGACCCATGCAGACCTCTAGATGGAAGTTTACTGCATTAATACAAAATCAATAAAAAATGTCAATAGCACAATTGATATTGAAGTCTGTGATCAACAGATTTCTTGGTCAGTAAATAGCAATTAAGAATATCTTAATAAAAAAATTACCATTGGAATTAACCAATTGTAATTATAAGTACTCAATTATAATTACAATTACAATTATAACAAAGATAATCATAGTATTTATAGTTATGATTACAATGCTAACTGAATTTGAAATTCAGAACATAATAACACATAATCGTAATTATAATTTTCTCAATTACAATTATACATTGGTAATCATAGCTTTTATAGTTATGATTGCAATGTTAATTGAATTTCAAATTCAGATTATAATTGCATGTAATCGTAATTATAATTTTTACAATTATAATTAATAAAGATAATCTTAGCACTTATAGTCACTATTACAATGCTGATTGAATTTCAAATTCAAATTATAGATACATGTATTTGAAATTATAATTCCTTGCATGCCGTTTCATTGTAATGAAATTACAAAATAATTAGACTGTGAATTTGCCCAGCTCTGACAATAACAATCTAAAGAAAATTTTGCATATGATAGCTTATGACTACGAAAACGATAAATATTTGACTTATATTAAATACAATAAAAAGATAGTACATTCTTTGATAATTTTTCAGAACCAAAAATTATCTCAACAACATCATGTAAGTTTAACCTTTCTAATTGTTGGAGTGAAATAGACCAGCAGTTGCTTTTCCACAAACCACTCATATTCTAACTCTAAATATATATTTTTTTCTTAGCTGAGTAACTTTACGTGATCGTATATATAATCCCTAGCTAGAATGATAGGTCCTATGCTGGACTTTAAGGAGCGATATTTTTTACTTAATCATCGCCAAAGCGTTGTGAATTTTTAGTAGACATTCTAGCTTATAGGATTCCCTTAAAATCATTAGGGTTCAATCATCAAAATATAAAGAATAACTACACTCATTTTACTAGGAAGAATGATAAAAGGGAATTTTAAATTAATTAATTTATTTGCAATTCTATTAATTACATACAATTTACAATACCTTTAAATGTTACATAATTTATTTTAAGCATCATTTACTAATCTAGAAACAGAATCTACATTTATTAAAGTTATACATTATTCACTTTCCCATGTCCTCATCTGGGTACAAAAATCCCTAATCACAAAACATGTAATATAAATATGGGAACAACAATATATATTAAGCATTACCTGTTCTCTTTTTTTACATCAGCATAGATGGAACATACACTAACTTTTTTTTTATCACTGACCATTTTTTTACGTGTAGAACTCACCAACACTCTCATTCTTCTTCCAACAAGAAAACTGACTAACTTCTCTGGGAAAAAAACTGGAGGCGGACTTCTAATTATCATATTCAGATTTTTTTGGGGCATCATTCTGGCCTTCGGAAAGCCCCTTAGCCAATCTGTGATTAGCCCCACATCTGATTAGTATCATGAACAAAACTATTTGCACAAGGGTCCTACATGCTCCTCCCCTGGTCCGGCTGAGCTGACCCTTGCCTCGACGTCCCTTGCCTCCAACATTTTCCCAGAAGTGGCCCCTTCAAGGGGGTGAGAACAGGGGCGCAGTCCTGCGGACTGTCATAAATATTTTTGTGACTGGCTATAAACTATAGCCGACGTATACTGTCAGCCCCATTGTATGGGCTCCCCAGCTTGGCGCCTCATGACTGCTCAACAATTAATTATACAGAAAATCATACATCTCTGTAAACAAAATTAGTTACATTTTTTTTTACACAAAATAAAATTTCACAAAATTTTACTTTCACTACAACATCTTCCCCCCTTGGATAAATGAAAAAAAAAAAAAAACAAGTTCTGTTGTGTGTGAAATGTTAAAAAAATGAGTTCTGTGCTGCTTTTTATTGCAACGCACCGCTGAAGAATCCAGTTCATTGATCATAGTGGCACAGTCATCAGTGTCTCTGAAGAGTTTTACCGTCCATTACAGTGTGGTGCAAGAGTCTGTGACACCTTTTTGAGTGTCCTTCAGCTGTATTCCAGTCTATCTTACTGTATTGCAACAGTCTGTGGCACAAGTATAAGTGTCCTTTTGCTGTGTCCCAATCCGATTTTCAGCCGTGGAATTCGTGAAGCCAACCTCTTTGATACAGCTCTTCAGACAGCAGAGAAAGAAATGCTTAGCTGCTATGCCGTAATTGAGACTTTTTACTTTGTCCCGACCTCGCCCGGTCCTTCACAGGCTTACTAGAGACTGGGTATTAGCAAATTTTTGTTCTAGTTCAAGCAATGGCCTCTTCAAAGAACTTTTCGTGTAATATAACTTCGAAGTCACTCTTGCTTCAACTACTATGGTAATGATTATTATCATTGTTCCCAGAATTTTGAATATTTTGGTAGATGAGCCCTGTAAACATAGGCTCAGATTTCTAGACCAAATGTTAAACCAAACTCTGATAGCATCTAATATAGAAAGTAAAACTCTGGCTAAATTTACATCATTGTACTGAAAAATGGCATTTTAATATATAATTAATATTTTCACATATAATGTACACACAACTTATAAAATTGATGTATGACAATAGTATATAAAGAAACAAAACAAGAATAACACACTTCAATATGCAAGAGTCCGATTCAAAATCAATTCTATATTTGTTCATACCCACACTATGACAATATATCTTCAATTATATATATATATAACATCCTGAAGAGGAATCAATGTATGCAAAAAAAATATATATATATATTATACTAACACATACGCCAGAAAGAATATTTACAGCGGACAGAACAAAGTTCACGCGTATGCAGCAAAATCATTCTAGACTATATATAAAAATCTATACCGATTATATTGATCCCTACATTCGTTCAATTCCCTTTCAAAACCTAGTCATCGTGAGAGAAAAAAAAAAAAAAAATTTTTTTTTTTTTACCACCCGCTCAAGACAACTGAATTTATGTGAAGACGAAATCGTGAAAAGAGAAACAAAATATATTCCTCTTTTCGCCCCAACACTGACAGCCAGGGACGGGAATCCAGTTTCCCACGATTAAAGTGTCATTAGTACTTCACACCCCTTTAAAAAGACCACAAATGAGCTGACCCTATACTTCTGCCGACGCGGGAGAAATACAACGCGTCTGACCACTCAAAGCGTCATCGGAAGGATTACTCATACAAAGTAAGTACATATATATCTCTGTATATGTTGTATAACTTAAGTGAAACAGTGTGCTTTATTCTTTTAATCTTAGCCTATAAGAGAGAGACAGTAGTCATTCCCGTATATTAATTGCTTTATGTGTCTCGTAAAAGTTGAATTATTTACTATATACTTTAGACAACATGATTGATAGCCGTAATCATTGGCCTCTCACTTTTATCCAGAGAGCCAGACATGACACACCGTCTTGCTGTAGAGTGTTTGATGCTATCTTATGTCTATAAACTTTATACACCCAATTATTTTGATCTATTAAATCCTCAGTGAAACATAAATCAACTAGCCTGCTTTGTAAGCACCCTATTAATTTTTTTCTCTCTTTTTTTTTTTTTTTTTTTTTTTTTTCTTACGCTACATCGCGTACAGAGTAGCTCTGCCTAAGATGAACCTATTATTTGCCTAAACGGCCGGTTCACGACGCAATCAGGTTAGTTAGCGACTCATCGTGCTAGTATAGAACAGTTTTTTTAATTATTTATTTAATCATGCTACTGCCATGTAATTTTTATACAGCTTAGGGTTATAAGGCTAACAATGAATAATAGTTTAAACTTAGTCCTGATAATTATGTTTTATCCATTTATTTATTTATTTATTTTCTAACTGCAGCTCCAAATAGTATTAAAATTTTAAAACATCTAAAATGAAATTTTCAAAATAAGCCGAAATCTAACTACGCTCTTCTATGCATACATTTTATGTATATGTTTATTTCTTTATTTTCTTAAATCTATATATATTGTAAATTCACTATACTAACAATAGCTCGGTTCTTCCCCCCTTTTTTTTTTTTAACAGGTGAATAACAGAAAAGCTGAGACTCCATGATCTGATGCCGGCCGGAAGCAGAGACCTTCGCCTGCGAAGCTGTCTGCACATCAGACGCATCGAGACAACCCCTCTTTTATGTTAAAAGTATGTACCATCTTATTATAATGATTCATTACTCATCCTTGCTTTTATATCTTAATTTATTTATTTATGTTTTTTTTTTTTAAACAAAACTGAAAAATTTACGTATTTAATGTCTAATAATTATTTTTTTAAATTTAAGCAGAAAAACCAATTCTATATGGAACCTGGAGCTTGGTATTTGCATTTTTTTTGTATTTTAAAATTTTGACATAGAATTGAAGCTTATTGTTGTTATTATGTTTTAAGAGAGTTAATAAGATAACATTATTATTTTTATTATTATTATTTCATTATTATTATTTTTTATTATCATTATTACTATTTTAGCCCTACCATGTAACACTTAATCCTGTCTCCATAGGAAATTAAACGACGTTACTTCCCTTGCACTTTTAAGAAGCTGAACATTCCCACTCTTAACGAATTTATGTTTTATTTAATTTTAAACTTATAATACCCCTTTTTTTTATTTAAAAACTGTTTCAATGATAGATCCACAGAATTACTCGCAAAGTGGTGTTTTGGCCAATTTTGCCATCGTACCTTTAGTGATTTTTTTTTTTTTTACAACTTATATGGGAATTTTAAGTACTAGCAATAATCATATATCTTATTTTTATTACACTATTCCTGAGATCTAATCTGTTTGGTTTATTTCAGCGCCCACTGAAGATATTACTGCCCAGCCATGGCCTTTCTCCAACTGTGTACTTCCTGGAAGGCGAAGCATGACCCTTCAGCTAGATCGGAAATCGAAGCAGGCTCCTCAGCTAAAACGAGGTAAGTCTCTCTTGTAAGCATGACCTCCAATCTTCCTTGCATGACGCCCCCCATCCCCTCATTCTAACGACTCAACTGACCCAACCAATCCCACTGAAACATATCTCCGTTTGTTTACCAACACCTAGTCAGTGAGGGGACCAGAAGTGTCGTAATATCGCGAGTAATCGTATCACTCTGAGTCCTTTTTTTAATGCATTACATGACGAATCCCTAAGCGAGACCCCTGCATCAAGTCTTTCTAAGTCAAAGTTATTATTATAACTCAGTGAAAAGCAAATAAACTAGATACCAACAACAATAATTTTTTTTTTTTTTTTTTTTTAGATCCCAACCATATATTTCTTTATTATGTTTAATATCTATGTTTCAATTATCCTGTAATCTGATCATGATACACACACATCTCTTCATAAGAAGAACAGAAAACCATCAATTCCAACATTGACACTCCCCTCTTTTTAATTGCATGAAGAAGCATGAAGAATTGTCATTCAAGCTTGCGTTTGCACGCTGTCTTTCTTTTTTTTTTTTTTTTTATTATTTACTTATTTTATTTATTTATTTATTTTTTTTAATATGAGAATCTTATTGTAAGCTATAAAGCGAGATCGCATGATATTATTACCGTATTTTCGGGAATACCCGCCGCACCCACCGTAAGCGCCGCACCAATGACAATCTGTTAAAAAAAAAAAGTACATCGACGTAAGCGCCGCACCATCGTAAGCGCCGCACCCAAGCTGCTGATATTTATACAGTATAAATCTCTAAATTCCGAAATCGTTCGTAGACGCGGCTTTTAGTTATTTCCGAATTTTAGTGATCTTCAAAAAACAACTTTAAAATGTAAGTAAAAATTATTGAAAATCATCATTAAAAAAGAAAAAAAATCACATATTTATAAAAAAAAATCATAAATGGCACATTAAGTTATTTAACAGCAAAGCCAAGCATTTAATCTTATTAAAATTAAATATACACAGAGCATTTTCACGATTACGATTTTATTTATATGTTAGTATTTAGTTGCTTTAATTTAGGCCTACTGGTCATTACTTTTTCCCCAATTACAATGATATTAGCTCAATCTCTGTAATAAAATTCCTTTGTTCCAGGCCTAATATTTTATATAAACTGTTTATGAATTTTTCTGTTGATATTTCTTTGTTTTCTTATTTTACTATATCAAGATAAATAAACTTGGAAATGAATTAGAAGAAATGATTGGTACGGCCATCTGTCGGCAAAATGCAGAATATAATCTAGATTATACTAAAAAGTTAAATACATTTTTGGTGCTGCCATCTGTCGATAAGATAGGATAACTGAACTATATAAATATAAAACATTTGATGATCATTTATGCTATCTGTATTTGAGGTTTCCAGATTTTAGAGACTGTTACAGTATATAAAATATTTTCACTTGAACAGTTAAAAAAAAAAATTTTTTTTTCACTTAAGTGCCTAAAAAATATATTTAAAATGTAAAGAAATATCGTATAGAGACACTGACGAAAAAAATAAAATAAATAAAATAAGCTGTTGAAGAAAAAAATCATTGGACGAAAGACACTTAGATTTAATGTATGCAAATGCCTTAAAAACTGTAGTAAAAATATTACTGAAAAATGTGATGTAATAAAGCGTATTGCTATAAGAAAATATTTTTTAAATGCATACTAGTTTATGTTAACTCCTCAGATTACTGCAAAAAAAGCAACATTTTGTCACTGGATCAATAACAAACAGAGAAAAATATAATAAATATCAGAAACTTATTTATAATATTATAATCTTACCTGTAAATATTGCAGAATCATTTTTCCCTTGACTGTTGATTTATTATTATTATGTATTTGTTTTTCAATTTAATAACGTTTCCTATCACTGATCCGTTATAAATAGCAGGTATGTAATTTTAATATTAAGATTTCAATTTTTTGTAATATTTATAAAATTTTCTAAAAAAATATTGGATTACATATAATAAGAGAACACTACTTCAAAATATCTTTAAAATATGAAAAATTATTATTGGAATGAAGTGAAAATATAGAAAAAAATATATACAAGATTTTATCAACATGTTTAAAAATCTTCAAATCCATCAAAATCGGAATTTTCACTGTCGGAATTAAATAGTTCTAAAAATTGTTTATCAGTTAATACGTCACAATTTTCATCTTCACTATCATCAGATTCAGATGAATCATCACTAACTGTATTTTCTATGATATTGGCTGCTTTGAAGCCCGACATAATAGTTTTAGCACTAATGTCTTTCCATGCCGATGAAACCCACGACGCTACTTCTTCGTAAGTGGCTTTGCGCATTTTTCCAGAATTTGTAAATGAATGTAGCCCTTCCATCATCCATTTTTCCCACAGTTTTCTTACTTTGGACTTGAAAGATTTATTCACAGCCAAGTCAAGAGGCTGTAAATCTTTAGTTAATCCGCCAGGGATTATTGCTGGCTCGGCTGAGACTTTTTTCAAAGCAGTTTTTACGGAATCACCTTTGTGGGCACTCATTGAGTCCATAATAAGAAGCCCACTAGGCTGAAAAAAAGAATTTTTTCTTTTCCTCCACACTTCCGCCAGCCACTCATACATGATTTCCTCCGACATCCATCCCTTTTCGTTACACCGTATTACGACGTCGGAAGGAAAATTTGCCTTAGGCATAGTTTTGCGCTTGAAAATAATTAGTGGTTTTAATTTGTCTCCATTCGCAGCGCAAGCTAAAACACAGGTAAATGAGGTTCGCTCATTACCAGTTGTTACGATGCCGATTGTTTTTTCCCCAATGGTGTTAACAGTTCTACTGGGGGGGCAATCAAAAGTTAATGGAACTTCATCCATATTAATAATCTGTGCTGTTGAAAAGTTGTTTTCCTTGATTTTTTCAGCGACATACTTTAAAAAAGATGCTTTTGTCTTTTCCCAATCTGCAGGCAGTTCTTGTCCCACAGTTGTCCTGGTTCTTACAGACAAATTATTTCTCGACATGAACCTAAAGCACCAGTTGGGACTACCTTTAAAATTTGTAAATCCCATGTTCGATGCCATAATCCTCGCTTGAAACCGTATCTGAACAGTTGAAACGGGCATTCCTTTTTCCCTTTGCTCCTTTACCCACTTGGCTAAATTTCTCTCCAGATTTGGCCAAACAACAACGCCACTTCTTCGTGCCCTCTTAGATTTTGGCATTTCCTTCAAAATAGATTTTTCAGCTCTCCATCTCCTTACGCAACGCTCATCAACTCCATATTCTCGTCCTGCAGCACGATTACCTATTAGCTCTGCCTTATCAACCACAGCAAGCTTGAAAGCGGCGGTGTAACTTTTTAACTTTTTGGGAGCCATTTTCACTTGAAAAAAAAAAATAATAAATTGCTTAAATAAGAGCGTCAGACAAAAAGAGCAGAACAGTACCGTAAAATAATTCTCAGCTAAAAAGAAAAAAAAAACGTGTTTGTAGTACGCAATTAAAATCCAATCGGAAATAGGCGCAATTACTTGCGCCAATGAGAGGAGCGCAGCAGGATGCTAGCTTCCTCCCTAGCATCTTTTCCTAGTAGCGTTCAATTCTAAGTGCTCTTTCCACAGACTTCTAGTTCTTTCCACAAAGTTCTAAACTTTTCTTCGAATCTTGGTCATCCTTGTGTAAATGCAGTTTAGGTTCCCTTAGAAAGACCCCCCACGGAGGGCACTTATCCTAGGGCCTATATCCCTCCTGCAGATAATCGGCCGTCATAAATAACACTATTAACACCACAAAGTTCTAGTTCTTTCCAGCAAAAATCCGTCAGATTTTCGATCAAAGACTTTTTCAAATTAATTTTAGTGTAGGATTTTTTTTTTTTTTTTTTTTTTTAAGTTAAGATATTATTTCAGTCACACACAAAGACCTCCTTAATGCTAATCCTATGGATGAAATTTATAAAGATATCGTGTTTGCATTTCAATATTTTTAAATGATTTTTGGGCATTGGATAGTTCAAGTCCATCTATATGCAGATCGTTTTATACTTTTTCGATTTTGAAGATTGTTTTCACTTTCGAAACCGACTCCCAAAATGAAAGTGCCCTCATTGAAAAATACCTGTAAGCAAAAAGCGAAAAATGTTCTTTCTACAAATCTATCAGAGTTAATCAATGCAAAAATCATTTAAAAATATTTAAATTCAAACGAAATATCTTTATAAATGTTTCCCATAGGATTAGCATTAACGAGCGGGTCGCTTGACTGAAGTAGCCTCTTAACGAAAATATGATACAGTTGAACCTCAACATTTTAGAATCAGCGGGATCACGGCGATACCGTATTTTCGAGATCTGTTAAAAAATAATTTTAAAACAATATCATGCCCCCCCCCCCCCCAAAAAAAAAGCAACTTTTTCCTCAGTGTAAAGAAATGACGATCAAGTAAATTGGTGAAGTAAATAATAAAATACCAATTACATTGAAACACAGCACATATGCTAAAATTAAATTACACATGTTAAACCACAATTGATTAATAAATATATATATAACCATTGTATAATACTACAAATCATTATCCACAGCGAATACAATCCACAATTGTTTATCATGCCTGCGGCAAAAAATCGATTCTTAAATAGCTTACAGCACTACAAATTCCTTTATATAAATATATACCTGCATATCTTTATTTAATATTTTAACTATTGATAATTGATTTAATGATTCCTTTTGTGGTAGATTAGTTTATTTTTTATTTGGTACATACGCATCTATCCTTGTTCATTTACAAAAATTTTGTAAGTTTAAATATTTCTTGCTCAAATTTAGACTTTATATTCATCTTAAGTGATTATATTATGTAGATATAAATTAAGAAAAGAAAAAAAAAATCCACAAATCCACTTAGCGTAAAAAAAAACTATTTTCGTTCTTTTTTTTTCTACTGTATTCAAAGAAACAAAACAGAAGCAATGAGATATTAGCCGACTTACGCATCAAGGTCAAAGGGCAACATGTCCGCACATTGAGTCATGAAGAGGATGAGGAGAAAAGGTGACTTTAAATAACCAGTGTCTCTCTCTCTTTTTTTTTTTTTATTAGCAGAAACAAGAGATAACAAAATTGCACGTTTGCTTTATAGTTATAAATACTTACTTGAGTGCTTTTATTAGGCACTTCTTTAAAAATAAACATAGTAAAAGGGAAAAAAAGGATAAAATAAGTAGTTTTGTTCAGAACTTTTCGTACGAAACAATTTTTAACCATATCATAGTAAAAATTAATCTATTGAAAAAATTCACTTGGATGATGCGGATATTTTAAATTTTCCGGGTGCCGGATTGTTATTTTTATTTATTAATTATTATTATTATTTTATATGGGCCGGACCGAGCTGATCCCCCCCCCCCCCTATAGATCGGACTGCTTCACTCAAGTAAAAACATCTACTCGCTAATGTTAATCCTATGGATTTTTTTTTTTTTTTTTTTTTTTTTTTTTTTTTTTTTTTCAAATGCGTTTGCATTTCAATATGCTTAAATGATTTCTTTGTATTTTATATCTGAGATGTTGATCCCTAAGAAGACACCTTTTCGATTTCGTTTACAGATGTTTTTAGTGGTATACTTTGACTTTTAGAACCAGTTTCGAAAGTGAAAGTATACTAATAAAAAAACCTGTAAACAAAATCGAAAAAGTAAAGACTCTTTGTGGAGATTGACTTCCGTTATCCAAAGCAAAAAATATCATTTAAAAATAATGGAATGAGAATGACACTTTTTTTTTCTTTGAGATTAACATTAGTTAGCCGATGTTTGCACGTGGGTGAAATAGCCCTTAAAGTTGCCAAGTTAACATCGACTCGTGTAGCACATTTAAACTTATTCTTGCAAAGTCATATGCATTGAAAATTGTTTATATTCTATTGGCTTCTTTTAAATGTTTATCACGGAAGTCGGCCTTTTATTATTTTTTTATTATTCGCCAGGCCCGTTTTTGTTGTTTATCACCTGAATTAACTCATTTGGGGGAAAAAAAACTTGCTGATTCGACCGGTTTCAAAGTTTGGATTATTTTTGCCGGATAGAAAAAGAGTGAGTTATTGAAAAAAATAAAGAAAAATCTTGCTCTCTAAAGTTTTTACTATGTATAGGAAGTCTATTTCAAAAGAGTTCTATACCAGGATTTGAGCTCTCTTTGGGCAGTTTTATTTTCTAACTGGAAGGAGGATCATTAGAAGAAAAAAATGTGACAGCTGTACATTCCAATATCCTACAGGTAAAATCATTAATAGATGAGGGGAAAATATAATAATTTTTAACATGAGAACCGGTGAGACCAACATTATTTTTGAATAATGTTGATTGTTTAAAAATAAACAACTAACGCATCACGGACACCTGCGGTTGAGAGACGTTTTCAAATGTTTTGATACCAATTTGAGAGCATATAATTGTTGATTAAACGAAAAAAAAGTGTCAAAATCATTTGACAAAAAAAAAAAAAAAAAAAAAAAAAAAAAAAAAAAAAAAAAATCATCGTACCCGCCGCCCCTGCGTAAGAGCCGCACCTACAATATTTTATACTTTTAAACTCGTATGCGCCGCGGCTCATACGCCCGAAAATACGGTATTTCTTTTTTTATGAATTTTATCTGTCATTATAACATGTTTTCAGGACAGAAGAAGAAGCTGTATGTCACAAAGAAATTTATTTAATTATTATGTTTTACTATATTGTATGCATCTTTATATATTTATTCGTGGAAATTTACCCTGTATAAACTGTGTTTCATTGTTATAATATGCATTATTTTAATTTATTTATTTATATTTCAAGTATATATTGTGATTATTGTATCACTGCTCCTAATTATATAGTGTGCCAGCTGATTGTTTAATTATTTATATTGTTAGCACAAAGTTTAAATATATTGTGTTCGTACTGTAATGAACTGAAGTGTGTTTCAAAATTTGTAAATAACTAATATTTAATTTGTTAAATTTATAAACCGGGACTGCAGATAACCTCCATGCCTAGTGAGCTTATAAAACTTCGTCTGGGGACAGGGAAAACCTAAAAATTTATTATGTCTATATTTTTTTTGTTGTTTTTTTTTTTTTTTTGTTGCTTATCTTAATCCGACCATTTTTTTTTTTTTTTTTTTTTTATTAAGATTGTCCATATGTGTGTGTGAATCACGTTAAAGTGAAAAAACCTGTATCATTCATATTATTATCATTACTGACCCAAATAAGCGCTTACTTAATTTAGCTATATGCTTGCATGCCTGCAAAACACGATTCCCTGTGATTTGTCCCGTATTAATAAATTCTCTCTATGTGTTATCGCTCAAAGTACTTAAATGAAACTTTAGCAACCAGTTTCCTCATGTGGCTAGCGTAAAAAGAAATTCTCTCTCGAGAACAGCATACACGAACTGGCTTTTACGCCTGTATACACTGACCCCGGAGAGCGACATAGTATGACGTCACCAACAGCGCATTTCTCCTCTCTCCACAAAAAGCGAAAAGGGAGGGGGAAACGGCGCTCCAACACTCGTAGCTCATTTGCATAAAAAAACATTCCTATTTCTCATCGGGGAGAGAGAGCGTGTGTTCCGGTAGAAAGAAAAGCCCTCGCCTCCGAATGGGTTACGGGGAAAAAAACCGCGTTCTCCGCCGAAGAAAAAAAAAAAAGCTGTCCCAACAAAATCGCTTTTATTGTCAATGCTGACCTCTGCTACTTCAAATAACAGAGTAATTTATACCTAATTAACTTTTTTTTTTTTTTAGTACCTCTAGTAAGATCTTCGAAACAGTAATCATTTATTTACAAAGGGAAAAAAATATATATATATGTAGATTAAGGAGTCCAGGGGTATTGTTACATAAGTTTAATATTCTTGATTAATGCGTAATATTTACAAGGGAAAAGTGCAATATTTACAAGGGAAAAAATACTTAAAGGATTAAAATTATGGGGCATCTTCTGTCTTTTAGCCCTGAGCTCTGCTAAGTACGTCTTCATCAGGCGGGCTCTGGCATCCTTCTGTACTTGTTCTGTGCTTGTTGCTGGGGCCCTTTCGTGTGAAGGTGCTAACTCAGCAACATTTAGTTAACACGTGGCTAAAAAGGTCAAACACGTGTCGTACCTTGCCATGGGGCGGATGCCGAATCGGCCAAATGCATCTGAGCGAGCCTGTTACCATGGGCTCGCTATATCGACACTCGGCCAATCCGACATGCAGCTGACCACAGCTGAACGTGTACACCGATCAGGATACTTAAAATAAACTATTTCTTCAAGGGAGAGAGAAAAAAAAAACCAGACGATCACTGTAAAACATGAATTTAAAAAAAAATTAATATTAATAAGAGAGAAGAACAAAAAAGGAATTTTGAAGACGTCATTAACAGCACACACAATGAAAAGAAAAAAAAAAAATTATATCATAATAGTTAACGTCGTTAATGTGCTCTTTGCACATCTGTCTTTTGCTTTATCATCGTTCCCCAAAGGGGGTTTCCAACACAACGTCTTCGAAACAGATATTCGTCTTCGTCTAAGAAAAAAAGTCTCAAATTTATTATAGTGTTTCTTAATACGTCTTCAAAAAAAAATAAAGGAAAACTTTTATTTTTATGTAAAAGAAAATTGCTCAAATTGGACTAATCGTAAAAACTTTTATGACAAAGACAAAACAAACAAACGAAAATAATTATCTTTTGTCTGTCAAAAGGAAAGAAAGAGTAGAGGAAGAAAAAAAAAAAAATCGAAACCTATAGTCTTCCTGCTACATCATATTTTGTCATTTTTTTTTGGGGGGGGGTGTAGAAGAAATAGTTTATACAGATAAACATATTTATAAAAACAATCATATTTCAAACAAAACATACAATATTTCGAAGCACATAAAATGGTACTAAGTATGTAAAAAAAATATGTCCTATATATTGTAAAAGTTAAATGTTTGTGCCAAAAAAAAAAAAATCACTTGGCACCTGTTAACAGAATCCTGGTTAATGAAATAATAATAATGATAAAAATGCTTTAGCCAGCCAACAAAAAAAAAAGCACTTGACTTAGCTTTATTTATCGCTGTGGCATATTTCACATTCGAGGGAATAATTAAAAAAAAAAACACCATTATTCCCTCTTCGTTGCGTGGAGGAGTAAACACAAAACTAAAACCACATCTGTGTTTGTGATTTTGCAAGAGAAATAAGAAAAGAGAGAAAAAAAAAAAAAACACTCGTAAACGTAGAGATTATCTTGCAGTAAATTCTTCCAGTCACTATGAGTCAGTTTATATCGACTGTGTCCAATATTTCATCATGTCAGCTGCCGTAGTGGTAATCTGTGGGCCTTCATGTGACCCAATTTTTTTAACTTGATATCGTTCGTTGGGGTGCACTGCGGTAATCTGGTATGGGCCGAAAAATTTAGGACGGAGTTTTAGGCCCGTACCAAACTGAGTTCTTTTTATCGCGACCAGATCGCCGATTTCATAAGCAGTAGCAGGTTTTCGTTTCTTATCATACTGCAGACGTGTCATTTGCTGTTGTTTTAAAATGTGCGTCTTTGCCACATCTCTTAACTGTTTTTTATGGTCTACTGCTAATTGAGCCTCTTCTGTTTCTAAGAGTTGTCGGATGTGTAAGTCTTCTTTATTTTTCATTTTAACGCCAGTAAGAATTTCGAAAGGGGAAAAGTTGGTAGCGGTTGAAATGGTGCTATTTATAATTCTTTGCACCGGAGCGACATGTTTGTACCACTTTTCGGGATCGTCCAACGATAACTTTGTTAATATTGGGATGAGTGTGCCGTGTATTCTTTCGATTTGGGAGTTTTATGGAGCGATATCCCGTCCTGACCACACGTTAGTGTACCCTGTGTAAGCACGTCCCGCCCTACAATAAAAGGGGTGGACATTTGTGATGAGTTTACGACATAAACTCTAGTAGAGAACAGAGTTCCATCTATTTGAATATCCGTTTCAAATGATCCTAATGGCGTTAAACTGCCACCACCAAAACCGCCCAGTTGTATGGTTTCACATTGTAGGGGAGGGGAGCCAACTAATTTATAAAAATCCTCTCTTATTGCTGTAATCGCACTTCCCGTATCAATTAATGCGTCTATTATGACATCCGCAATTTTGACTAATTTATTCATGTTGGTATACGATTGCTGTGAGTCTACGACGTGGACTTTCTTATCGCGCTTTAACCCCGAACGTTGTTGGGGAGGGGTGCCTCGGGCTGTAGGCTGTTTCTCCCCAGTGCGCTCGCCGCATTCAAAAGACCGATGGCCCCATAAAGAGCAATTAAAGCATTTCGGGCCCTTATTTTTATTATGACAATCTGCGGAAACGTGGTTTCCTAAACCGCAGTTAAAACAGATAATTTTACGTTCATTTTTAAGGTGTGGTGTAGGAGTAGGGCCTTTCGCATGATACGACATGCGTTTCACCTGACCACTGGCTGATCGGCAAATTTCATCATAAATTAGCAATTTTTTCTTAAACTCTACTAAATCGGAACAGCCATATAAAATGGATTTATTTTGGGGTGTATCTCTAATACCTTGTATCGTGTAATGAATTAAAGAGATGTCATCCACATTCCCTCGCTGCGCGATTTCTTTCATCTTCAAAAAATATTCCAATAATTGTTCGTTTGGTTGACATCCGCGGTTTGCTAATATTTGATGTATTTGTGCGGGCGAAGCCGTTTGATGAAATTCGCGGAATAAAGCTTCCTTTAGTGCGGAATAGGAATTAATATTAATTTCAGCTCTAATTACTAGCAATGCTAAACCTTTTAAACTCCGTTCTGCGAAAACAAATTTTTGAATATCTGAGAAGTTCAATGATTCCGAGAGTGTTTCGAATCGTGTAAACCATGTTTGGATGTTTTCAGATTTTTCCCCGCTAAACGGCGGAATTAATTGTTCTATGTCGGTGAAAGAAATATTTTGTTTACTTGCAGTGTATTGCGAATGTACAACCATTTGCTGTGGTTGTATTTTTAAGGGGGAAATTAATTCTGTGCTGGCACTGCTGTCGTTCTGATTATGCTCAATGTCTGTCTCCGAAGCCGAAATATTCCCAAATGTTTCCTTAAAAGCAGCAATGTCTGATAATGCGACCAAAATGCGAGTCGCTATCTCATCTTTATTTCCATTTATATCTATGGATAGCAGATTAGCGACTGTTATCAATTGCAACTGGTCAAAAGTATCAGTAATTTCTTTCAATTTGTTGGCGAATTCAGGGCTACCTTCTTTAAACGGTAATCCGGTATAAACCCTTAAATTAGAACGATTTCGCCTCGCTTCGTCTTTTCCAAAAATAAACAAATGTAGAAGCTGTATTTTATCGGCTTTGGCAGTTTTTAAATGCTGTCTGATCACTGGGATCGCTTGGAGCTCCATTACTCACAGCAAAGAAATAAGGTATAGTAAAAAAAAATATCACTTACTGCTATTTAAGTGTAATCCAATTTGATCTATGCTACTTTTTCAATGAAAGAAAAAAAAAATAAATCCACGGTATGCACAAGAACATCACAAATTACAGGCGGCGACCGACACTACTGACACACTTTCTTCATTTTCTTTTTCTTTTTCTCCCTTCTGGTGAGCTGTGGGACCGCGCTGATAAGCAGAAAGCATAAACATCATCTCGCTGCCGGATGGGGACTAGGGGAAATATAATCTTTCCTCTTGCACACTGCACATCAATCCATATGCAAAAATAAGAACTCTTGCAGTGCAGGTTGTTTGGGGGTCCAAGTAGGCCGAGCCCCCATGTAGATTAAGGAGTCCAGGGGTATTGTTACATAAGTTTAATATTCTTGATTAATGCGTAATATTTACAAGGGAAAAGTGCAATATTTACAAGGGAAAAAATACTTAAAGGATTAAAATTATGGGGCATCTTCTGTCTTTTAGCCCTGAGCTCTGCTAAGTACGTCTTCATCAGGCGGGCTCTGGCATCCTTCTGTACTTGTTCTGTGCTTGTTGCTGGGGCCCTTTCGTGTGAAGGTGCTAACTCAGCAACATTTAGTTAACACGTGGCTAAAAAGGTCAAACACGTGTCGTACCTTGCCATGGGGCGGATGCCGAATCGGCCAAATGCATCTGAGCGAGCCTGTTACCATGGGCTCGCTATATCGACATATATATACATATTTATTCAATGTTCGGCCTATAAGTTGATAACCCATCGTGTACTTAAGTGTTTTTACTGCACTGAACCCGTTTTATCCGAATCTTCTAAAAGTTTTTCGACATTCCTTGTCATTTTGGGCGCATACAGATGCTGTATGTGTCTTCTAATCGTAGGCGCATTTTTATTGAATTCATCCTGTAATACATAATTATTGTTACGCACTACTTTTACTACTATAAATGGCCCTTCGAATCGCGGGTGAAGTGCTCTGGGTTTGCCAATAACTTTCATAAATACTCTTTGACCCAGACTTAAACTTGTAGTCTTCTGGAAATCATCTTCTTTAATGCATTCACGCAGCATTTTTTGTTGATTTGCTAATGCTTGTTTGTACACTTCCTGCATATGTTCTAGCCTATTCTTAACATATGTTAGTGTGCACATTTCGTCGGGAGAATTATAAATCGTAAACTGATTTCTTATCTCTCGACCGAAAAATAGTTTAGCTGGTGAAAATCCGGTAGCCCTGTGTAGTGACGTATTGTAATGCAATTTAAAATAGTCGAGACGCGTGTCCCATTCTAATGTCGAATTGCTCATAGCCACCAAAGATGATTTCAATATTTTGTTCGTGATCTCTACTAAACCGTTTGCGCAAGCTTTATACAGGCTCGTAAAATTTAAATTTATTTTAAGAGCACGCATATATTCCGTAAAAACCGCCGACCTAAAATATTTCCCATTATCCGCGACAATTTCCGACACCAATCCATAAGAAGCAAAGTATTTATTTAAAATATTTAACAATGTTTGCGACTCCACATTCCGTACCGCAACTGCCTCTAAAAATCGTGAACCCGCATCTACAATTGTAAATATGAAACAATTTTTACGTAGTGTCAGAGGTAATCGCCCAATCACATCGATATGTATAGTTGCCCCAATTTGTAGATTTCTATCCATTTCCTGAATCGGCACTTTAATTGTCGGATGTTGTTTACTTTTATTGCATCTTACACAATTACTGCAATAGTTTTTGATATGTTGGTACATGCCATACCAAAACAACCGTGATTTTATTGTTGCATAAGTTTTTGCAAATCCAAAGTGCGGTCCATGTGCTTCTTGTATAATTGTTAACTTTAAATCATCTGGAACTATAATTAGTTCAGGGTGTTTTGCATTTTGTTTTAATATTAAGAGTTTCTTATCATTTAACGCAAATTTTTTATTAAGTTTCTTGTTTTTGCCTGATTCAATCTTTTTAATGATAATTGATAATTTTTCATCTTGGTACTGATGTATTTTTATATTTTCATCAGAAAGTTGGGGATTAACTTTAAATAAATTGTTTTGTAATTCAGTTTGAGTAGTAATATTGCATATGTTCCTACTTACGTAATCTGCAGGATTAATTTTCCCTTCTAAAAATTCAATAGTGTAATCAAAGTCACTAAGGTTTAATATCCATCTAGCAACAATGTCCGATTGATTTTCTAGTTTTAGAGGATAAGTTAAGGCTTTGCTATCCGTTAGGATAGTGAATTTTCTACCAATGAGAATTGATTTGAAGTGCATGACAGCCTCATGAATAGCTAACAGCTCAAATTTTAAACTCGGATACACAGATTCAGTTTGTTTAAGTTTGCGTCCAAAAAATTCTATTGGGAATAAAAACCCATTATCCTCTTGCGCCAAAATGGCTGAGATTGCAACTTTTGATCCATCTGTGATTAAGAAAAATTCCTTGTTAAAATTTGGTGGTTTTAACGTAGGATTATTTATAATGGCTGCTTGTATGTTCAAAAATGCCTGATCTGCTTCCTTAGTCCATTTAAATCTCACACTGTCTTTTGTCATTTCTACCAAAGGGTTAACTATCTCCGCATAATTATGAATGAGGGTTCTGAAATAATTGGCTAATCCAAGCAAAGATTTAACCCCTCTCTTGTTTTTGGGACGCACTAAACGCTGAATTTTCCCCACATTTCTGTCAGAAGGTGCATACCCATTTTTATTAACCTTAAATCCTAGAAACTCTATCTCCTCTTTACAAATCTGAGCTTTAGAAGGCTCCACAGTTATATTATTATTTATAAATGTTTGCAGGACCTCCTGTAAAAGTTTAAGCATTTCCTGCGGATTTTCGGCAGCTATTATAACGTCATCCAGATAGTAATTTACTTTGTCTTTGGGGAAATGTCCTAGCACTTTATCCATTAATTCTGCGAACCTGGTGCTACTGATCTTCAATCCAA
This sequence comes from Maratus speculifer, assembly GCA_964019185.1. Taxonomy (NCBI): domain Eukaryota; kingdom Metazoa; phylum Arthropoda; class Arachnida; order Araneae; family Salticidae; genus Maratus; species Maratus speculifer. The sequence goes on along the minus strand of OZ025294.1, from coordinate 157,157,291 downwards.
AATTTAAACGACATGGTGAAAAAACGCCATATTCTGTAACAAATGCTAATTTATGTCTGTCCTGTGGCCTCAAATTTATTTGAAAAAAAGCTGAGTGAAGATCTAAAACCGAATACAGTTTTTTTCCACTCATTGCCTGTAAAATTGTCTTTGCGTCGGGTACCGGGTAAGGAAACCCTTCCAATATCTCATTTAAAGTTCTATAATCTACAGCCATGCGGTATCGAATTTTCTCCTTGTCAGTACTCTTTTTTTTAACAAAAAGTACGGGGAATGCATAATCGGAATCCGATTTTTCTATTATCTTAGCCTCCAAAAGTTTGCGAATCTCTTGTTGTGCATAATCTTTCGCCGCTTGTTGAGTCTTGTAAGGCTTATGCTGAATGGGGAAATTATGGCTAAGTGTCACTTTTGGAATGACTAAATCTGTTTGACCCAAAGTTTGGTAAGATTTAGAAAATGCGTGGGCATGTTTTATTAATAAATTCGCTACTTCCTCTTTAAGATCCCCCGATAAATGATCAATTTTAAAATCCTTGATATCAAATTCTGCTTCTCTCAATGCTCTAGTTTCCTCTAAACTCAGATTATTGATTTGATAAATTTTCCCGTCCTCGATATCATTTTCGTTTAAATTACTTTTGCTATCAAAATTTGTGATAATGTGTCCTACCTTCGCATTTTGTTTCATTATTTTCTTTTCTCCGCTGTTATTTGTTATAATAATAATTCTGTTTGTACTCTTAACCTCATGAACTGACTGTTCAGAAATCAAATCCCTAAAATCTTCCAAAGGTTCAAGTAAAATCAATTGATTTGGTTGAATGGAACATGGACAGTTCAATGGCATAATTTTTACTTCCCCTGGCTGAATGTGAATATCTTTCACACTTGTTGCGAAAATTTCCGTATTAACTCGTTTAACTTTCTTCGTGTTTCCTTTATTTGATTTATTTGTGACTACCGTATTATCATTATTTTTATGCAGTACATTAATTTGACTGTTGTAGTCCTTGTCCTTCTGTGGTTCCAAAGACAACCTAGTATTTTTAAACCGCAATGCTTTTTCATTAAAGTCTAAAATCATTCTATTTATTTTCAGATAATCATATCCTAATAACATATCATAATCGCCCTGAAAACTTTTTGATGTTACATAAAATGTACCGGTTGTGAAAATGTTATTTATTTTAAACGTTAATTTTATGCAGTGTCTGAAGGATATTTTGGAGTTATTAAAAGATTGTATAGTTATACGATTACCTAAATATTTTATTTTTGCTTCAGTTTCTTTTAGAGATTCAAAAATGTCCGGTGATAATAGGCTGACAGCTGCCCCTGAATCGAAGAGTATTTTCACTGAAATCCCATAAATATCTAATTGTATGATAGGTAAACTATCTTCTTTAGTAGAATTTACACTTGAAATCAGAGCTGTTTTATTCCTTTGTTCATCCCATTTCGGTTGTTTTTTCTCTTGTAAATTGCAGGGCTCCCAACAGATTTTAGCCCTCAAAAAGGGGGAAAGGGGACCATTTTCATTTAAAAAGGGAACTTTGGGAGACCATTTTTGTTTAAAAAGGGGACTTTGGGGGACCATTTTTGCTTAAATAGGGGACTTTGGGGACCAATTTTTTTAAAAACAGAAACCAAATAAAGATCATATGTGTGTAAAAATATAGCACAAATTTTCCTACATAAGAAAGTAAATTTTTAAAATTACCCTGGAAAATATGTTAGATGGTTATATTTATAAGATTTCATTAAACAATGTACACAATTTTATTTAAACACATTTAAATATGCTACTGAAAAGTATATAAAGCATTCAATATTTTGGCATTCATCTTGATAATCCTCGTTACAGGTAAAAAACTAGTTGGATGTGCCAATCCCAAAACTTTCTTCTATCTCATACATGTAGTAAAAGAGTTGAATTGCTTTGGAGCGGTGTCTAGGGTTCAAAATGATGGCCCAGGCGATTTTTTGGTGAAAATCTTGGTTTTTTTAATGGTCTAGATTAAATACACACACATATATAGACTGGAACACAATTATGTACATTTTGATGGAGGTGCAACATAAGAAAACGAACTGCAACAGGCCGTCTGCCTATCCAAGCTTGCTTAAATCTGAAATAGCTTGCCGTTATTCCGTTTACCACAGACCCGTCTGACCTAGGTTTCACTCCAAGATATGCGGACAACCACAGAACCGTCTGTTCTCCGCTGATTTCTGCTAGCATCTGTCCTCTTCGCTAAAAAAAAACTACTTACACCATCACAATTTACCGTTAGTCGCGATGCTAGGATTCTCATCACGAGCCTCCAGATGCTTACTCAGCAATAAAAAGTTCATTGCCATAGCTGTTGCTAAGTGCCTTGTGAATGGATCCTACATACATACATTTTATAATTAAAAAAAAATAGTTACTCATTTTAATGCTTTAATAATTTTAATTCAATACCATACCAACTTTGATTTTCATCTTAAATTTCTGCTTCAGTCAATTAATTGGAGTAAAAACAAATTTCCGTCTCTGCACGAGCCGATGACCAATAGAATAACAGGCAGATTTTTTTTTTTTTTAAATTCAGGGAGAACCTACTTGCTTTACCAAAAAAAAAATCATATACAAAAATTTAGTTCAGTTCTAGAACTAACTTCATACATTTTTAGGTGGTGTAATATTGTAAATGGCATAAAATTCGCTATTGCACTGCCCCCTTCTGGCAGATTTTTTTCAAATACAGGGAGGACCAACTAGCCATAGCCATACAGTTACACAAAAAAGTTGGTTCAATTCGATGCATAACTTCATATACTTTTGGTCGGTACAATATTGAAAATGGCACAAACATCACGATTGCAGCGCCCCCTTCTGGCGGATTTTTCTGAAATTCAGGGAGGACCAACTACCTATAGCCATATACTTACACAAAAAATTTGGTTCAATTCGATGGATAACTTCATATACTTTTGGTCGGTACAATATTGAAAATGGCACAAACATCGCGACAGCAGCGCCCCGTTCCGGCGGATTTTTTCAAATTCAGGGAGGACCAACTAGCCATAGTCATACACTTCTTACACAAAAAATTTGGTTCAATTCAATGCATAACTTCATATACTTTTGGTTGGTACAATATTGAAAATGGCACAAATATCCTGATTGCAGCGCCCCCTTCCGGCAGAATATTTCAAAACTGAAGGAGGACCTGCTTGCTACAACCAAAAACATTCACAAAAAATTTGGTTCAATTCTATGCATAACTTTATACACTTTTTGATGGTAGAATGGCGACATACGGACACACACACAGACAGACAGACATTTTGTAAAAACATGTCTTTTGGAATCTCTGACACCTAAAACGTGTAAATCCATCAAAAAACAGAAGTAAAAAAAATTTCAATTACGATACTTTGTTCTATTGAAGATAGAAGAAAGTAATAATAGTGATCAGTGGGGTGATAGTAACAAGTGGGTAAGTGTGACCACAGATCACTCAGAGGGTTTTATTTAATATTCCTTTCAAAATGTTCTAAACTTTAATTAATAAACCGAAATTGTTAATAATCAAATTTGTTAAAAATTAATAATTGTTTATAATGATTAAAATCCTTACATAGATGGGGATTATATAAGACAGTGAGAATGGAGCTAGAGATACAGTGAAGAATAACATTATTCATAACCTGGCTTTTCATTTAAGATATTACATGCCATATTGTAGATTACATTTTTGAAAATTTATTTCAATAGCGTCCCCTGGTGACAGAAAGGGATGAAAAGATGCTAACCGTTGAGATATGTTGAGCAGATTTTTTTTTTCTTAATTTTTTAGAAAATTTATGAAGTAAGGAACGCAATTAAAATTAAACCATCTACTAATCTTGAAAAAATGAGTTAAGACGGTGGGAAATGGCTGTTTAGGCCAAGAGTTTTAAAAGGATGTGTGAAAAAAATCAATTTTCTGATTCCCCACCCCACATACACATGAAGATATGCCCCTAATTGTCTGGGGTCAAAACAGACCCTAGCAAAATGTTAGGCTTGATGAGATACCTCCTTCGGTCAACCTTTCAAATTAGTTTAATCTTGCTGTAGTTTAATTAGGGGTTGAGTTTGAAAATTGCTGAAGTTTTATGAAAATCTGTGTATTAGTTTTTGAGATAGAGCTATTAATGAAATTGTGAATAATGCAGCATAAATGTGTCACTTGCTGAGTGATATACACTAAAAACTAATCAGGTCTAGTTTATATCAAGGTCCAAGTGAATCTAAAGTTTTGTGCATTATCTGTGCATTAGTTCTTGAGATACAGCGCTTTCTAACAGACATTTTCTAAAAACCACTAAAATTGTGTTCAGAACCTTCTAAAATGTATAAATCCATCAAAACTGGAAGTCTAAATTATTTCATGTATTCAATATTTCTTTTTGTTAAGATAAAAAAAGTAAAAAAATGTGAAAAGGCATTTTACTCCAACCATTTTCTTTAATATGATTCAGAGCTGTGGTCTTTAAATTTATTTTTCTTAGTTTTAATCGTCTGTTTCTACACAATTCAATGATTCTTTCCATTTAAAAAAGCTTCATTTTTTTTAGGTGAGGGGAGGGGGTTGAAGCATGCCAAGGCCCGTTATTGAAGACTGGTCAAGCAGTAGTTTAATATAGTAACTTTTGTGTTCTGCAATTTTTTAATTTTTAAGAATTTTAATGAAATTTAAAAATTTGCCTGTATTCTGTTGTGATTTTTTAACATTTAGATTCATGAAAGAATTTCAATTACAACGCTTTTTTATACCCATTATAATGCTTTTTTTACGTCCACTTTAAAAAATTTTGTCTTCTTGGATTTTTAAGCTTTTAGTGAGTTTCAGAGTTTTTTTTTTTTTTTTTTTTTTTTTTTTGTGGCGATTTTTTTCAGACACAGAAAAGGGGACTTGGGGGACCAAAATACAAAAAAGGGAACTAAAGGGGACCTTTTTCTAAAAAGGGGACTTTTGGGGGAAAAAGGGGACCATTTGGGAGCCCTGAAATTGTACCCCTTCCTAAGGGATCTACCCGGGTACATCCTTTCTTTATTTTGAATTGTAGACCCCCTTATTTGTTTTCCGATCGATTATTTCTATTATTATCTGTTTTCGAATTATTTCCTTTACTTCTATTGTCTTGCATGGTGTTTCGTCTGTTATGGTTGTTTTGACCACGCCACCCTCTCGTATTACCTCTCCGAAAAGGTTGTTGCCGATTTGTATTATTGTGTTCGGCGTAATACTCATTATTAGGGAATATAAAATTTTGATTAGGAGCGTTTTGGCTGCTAAAATTATCCCTCGAATACCCATGATAATTGTTATAACCATGATTATTGAACGGAGTGTAATTTTGCGTCGAGTAGGAACCTGGAAATCTCGTGTTTCCATGACCATAATTTTGGGTCAAACCATTTTCATTTTGAGTGTAATTTTGCTGCATACCTGTGTTTAAAAAATCCTGTCTAAAACCTCTATTACTCTTTAAATTGTACCAACAATAGCTAATGTCATGCCTACCATCATTGCAAATTTGACAAAATTTCTGTGATTTATTTCCTTCAGTTGTGTTTTCTTTATTAGTCAATTTCAAATTATTTATTTCCATTTTAAGCTCCGATATGGCAGTCGATTGATTCGCATTTATTTTTAATAAATTTTCGTAAAATTCATTTTTTTCTGTACTCGCTATAGCTGAAACTGCATTTATTTGTTCTAATGTTGTTGAATTGAAAGCATTTTCAATAGTTTTAGCCTTTTCGCATAGACGCGAAAAATCTTTATTTTCCGATTTTCGCAATTCTAAAGAAATATTTGGGGAAATTGCTTCCAGAAACTTATTAATTTTAATTAAATCAAAAAGTTTTTTAGCTCCATCCTCTGTTGCATGCCCAGAAGCATTCAGATAGTCCGATGCTGCTCTTTCAAATTCACTTATAAAATCAGTAATAGACTGATTTGGTTTCTGTTTAATAGAATTAAATTTTGTTTGCGAATCTGCAAATGAATCCTTTTTTTGAAAAATTTTAGTCATTTTTGTTTTAAATTGTTTGTAATCAGTTTCATTATTTAGACTATCATCTGAAGCAAGTTTATCTCGAGCGTCCCCTATAAATTTTGCTTTTAAAATTTGCAATTTGAAGTCTTCTGAGACTTTTACTTGGTCTGTTAGAGTATCAAACTCTTTCAAATAAAAGACGACATTTTTTACTTTTTTTCCATCAAAGGGTAGTATTAATGTCAAAATATTCGCTAGATCTGGTTTAGCTTCCGCCATAATGTTATCAGTTAATTTGTTTGATGCTTCCTGCAATTGCTTCCTTGTTTGTACCCCTGAGTTATCTCTATTAACGGATTTTCGTTTTCTCCCACGCGACATATGCTACACACCAATCAATACACATAAATGTACAATTATCACAATAACAAGAAAAGAAATATGTATGTATGAATATTATTATACAATACATAATACCATTATTTAAATTTTCTTTGCTTTACCACATAGTGTGATAATTTTAAAATTATTATATTTCTTTAATTACACTTATTATCATTATTTTTATTTTATTTTATTCGTTTCTTTATTCATTTATTATTATTATTTTTTTATAATTTGCATTTTGCTATTGTTATGTATTTTTTTTTTTTTAATTTAATTTTATACATATAGAAACCAATTCAAAATCGATAACATACACCATTTCTAAGAATAACAGTTTAAAATTAACAGCATGATTACCAGAATATTTTTATAATATTAATATCGAAACAAATTACAAATGCATAAAATATCATAGTATGTGCTATCTTTACTATATAGCTATAAATATACAACCCTAGTTAATATCTGAAACACCTATATATAGATATACATATCAAACTTGAAAATGCCATTCTCAAAAATTAATTTTGCCAGAGGTTTACTTTTGTGTACCCAGTGAGGTGGGAATAGTTGTTATTATGATTAGATATTAAATTATGTAAGATGATTTTATACTAAAAGTCACCACGAGTTGTGAATAGTTAATTTATTATATACCATAGCAAATGTCCATTACAATTTAGAATCCGAAAAAAGGGTAAAAAGAGAAAAATGATATGAAGTTAACGGAATATACATATGAAAGAAGAGAAATTTCATAAATACTCTAAACATAGTTATAATATATTTTAATTAACCCAAGGAGATATCCGTGAGGGAACTTGGCACCACATTAATTATTATATAAGATGTTGGAGTGAAATAGACCAGCAGTTGCTTTTCCACAAACCACTCATATTCTAACTCTAAATATATATTTTTTTCTTAGCTGAGTAACTTTACGTGATCGTATATATAATCCCTAGCTAGAATGATAGGTCCTATGCTGGACTTTAAGGAGCGATATTTTTTACTTAATCATCGCCAAAGCGTTGTGAATTTTTAGTAGACATTCTAGCTTATAGGATTCCCTTAAAATCATTAGGGTTCAATCATCAAAATATAAAGAATAACTACACTCATTTTACTAGGAAGAATGATAAAAGGGAATTTTAAATTAATTAATTTATTTGCAATTCTATTAATTACATACAATTTACAATACCTTTAAATGTTACATAATTTATTTTAAGCATCATTTACTAATCTAGAAACAGAATCTACATTTATTAAAGTTATACATTATTCACTTTCCCATGTCCTCATCTGGGTACAAAAATCCCTAATCACAAAACATGTAATATAAATATGGGAACAACAATATATATTAAGCATTACCTGTTCTCTTTTTTTAGATCAGCATAGATGGAACATACACTAACTTTTTTTTTATCACTGACCATTTTTTTACGTGTAGAACTCACCAACACTCTCATTCTTCTTCCAACAAGAAAACTGACTAACTTCTCTGGGAAAAAAACTGGAGGCGGACTTCTAATTATCATATTCAGATTTTTTTGGGGCATCATTCTGGCCTTCGGAAAGCCCCTTAGCCAATCTGTGATTAGCCCCACATCTGATTAGTATCATGAACAAAACTATTTGCACAAGGGTCCTACATGCTCCTCCTCTGGTCCGGCTGAGCTGACCCTTGCCCCGACGTCCCTTGCCTCCAACATTTTCCCAGAAGTGGCCCCTTCAAGGGGGTGAGAACAGGGGCGCAGTCCTGCGGACTGTCATAAATATTTTTGTGACTGGCTATAAACTATAGCCGACGTATACTGTCAGCCCCATTGTATGGGCTCCCCAGCTTGGCGCCTCATGACTGCTCAACAATTAATTATACAGAAAATCATACATCTCTGTAAACAAAATTAGTTACATTTTTTTTTACACAAAATAAAATTTCACAAAATTTTACTTTCACTACAACACTAATGCAACTAGACAAATGAATATTGATTCAAACATAGTTGCAAACTTAAACAGTAAAACTGCATCGCACAAAAGGAGACAAGAATCTAATAATTTTTCTTCTAATCAGTGTTTTCATTTTGAAAGAATTCAGAAAGCACAATACAAAAAAAGTCTGTTTGGGCTCAAAATTTACATTAAAGCATATAGTTCTATCAAGAATTAAAATTTGCCATTAAACAATTTCAATAGAATATCTTACTTTTTTATGTCTCTTGGATCGTTTGTTTTCTTCACCATCAGCAACTATACTTTGCCTTTTCAATGGTTTACTTTCAACTCTAGATATAGAAAATGCATAATGTAGGGAATCATGTTGTAAATCATAAGTACTGTTCCTAATTTTAAAATTAAAGAAGTAAGGGCAGAAGTGAAAAAGAAAAAGAGGCAGGAATATGTATATTTAAAAAAGTGAGACACTATATTTAATAACAACATTATTATTTGGTATAGGTTATTCATAGTTATCAGTCAGTACTCGACAACTAAATTTTTTTAACTGTGGTTACTAACATTCTGTGTCTAAGTTGCTGTGTGTTTTAAAACAATCCATTTCTGGTATTCCCCATTCCCATATACAAGTCCAAAAACTAGTAAGATGTGTCAATCCCAAAACTTTACTCTATCTCATTCATGTTAGTAGTTCCTGAAAAATGCAGCTTAGCAATACCATTAATTAGGTGGTTTACACCAAAATCTTGTCAGCAACAACTTATGTCATCTTCTAACAGAATCTGAAGTTTGATGAAAATCTGTTCATTAGTTTCTGAGATACAGCTATTACAAAATCTTATAAAAAATATAAAAAATCAGCATAAAAGCATCAGCTGTTGGGTGATGGTTACCAATCAGAATTTTTATCTGGTACCAACTGAATCTGAAGTTTGAAAATCTGCGCATTTGTTCTTGAGATACAGCAATTACGAAATCGTGAAAATTGTTGCAAATCAGTGCTAACCAACAGAGCGATTAACACCAATATATATCAGGGACTAACAGAATCTGAAAATTCATGAAATTCATGTATGAAAATTCATGTATTAGTTCATGAGATGGAACTATTGCAATGTTGATGAATAATGCAACACAGCAGCACCACTTGTTGAACGATTTGCTCCAAAAAGTAATCAACACCAAATTATATCAAAGACTAACTTAATCTAAAGTTTTATGAAAATCCGTGCATTAGTTTTTGAGATAGAGCTATTGTGGAAATTAGGAATAATGCAAAATAGCAGCGCCATCTGTTGAGCGATATATAGAAAAAGAAATTTGTTCTAGTTTATATCACAGTCTAACTGAATATACATATTTTGAGAAATTCTGTGCATTAGTTCTTGAGATAGAGCGTCTACAAAATTTTTGTCACATACAGACTCACAGAGTGACAGACAGACATTTTCTAAAAATTGTCAAACTGTGTTCAGGATCTTCTAAAATGTATAAATCCATCAAAAACACTTCAACTCCAATAAACTCTTTTTAACTAAATGGAAAATGTTAAAAATCACAATTGTTTATATGATACAAATTGGTACATAAGTTTATGAGCATCCAGTGTACATTCAGATAAATTTTAACAATGAAATATTGTAATTAAAAACTAAGCTGAATCTGCTGTACTGCAATCTATTTTAAGGATCATGTTCTACAGTACATAGCCCTATTTTCTTGATCATGAGCCTTGAGGTGTTATAGTATATGGTATACTCATTTTATCGACCCCTTTTTTTAAGCAAACACTTGATAATTGTTTAATTTTATTAAATTTGTTATTCATTTCATTGTGTCTTTTCATATGCAATCATTTGTTAATTGTATCATATTATTAAATATGTTGAAACCCATTTTATCGACCCTTTTTAAAAGCAAGCACTTGATAAATCTGAAATCAATGGTTACTAAAATATCACTAAAACAATATTATCACATTCAAAACATAACCAGAAAAATTAGAAGTGATAGTTTTAATATATTGTTTCAGAAAAATAATGTCAAAAGTAACTCACTCTTTTTTATTTCCAGCTTGAATCTTTTCTCGTAAGTAATTTAATTCTTTAACATCATTTATTACAAAATCATCACAGATGTAACTATCCAAGAGAAATCAAAATTAAAATAAATAAATAAAGCTGTAAAAGTTAAAGTATTGATAATGCTGATTAGATTTCACAAGATTCATAACAAAATTTGCTATTTAAGCATTTTTTTCACAAATTATAAAGAATGATCAATAAGAAATTACAAATATGAAATCTTGAAATATACATAGTTATAAGGCAAGAAGTGTGATGACCAGGGTTAGAAATTAGCGATCGTTAGTACTCTATCTAAAAGAGTGTTAGTAAACTGTTAATCTTTAAAAAGTTTTAGTAAACTGTTAATCTTTAAAAAGTTTTAGTAAACTGTTAATCTTTAAAAAGTTTTAGTAAACTGTAAAAGTGTTAGTAAAACCTGTTAGTAAAGTATCATTAGTGTTTTAACTAAATTATTGCATGTTTCGACCACAAAATTATACCTAGTCATTAAAATTGACGCTTAATCTTTTTTTTTTTTTTTTTTTTTTTTTTTTTTTTTTTTTTTTAACAAACCTTCTGAGAGCCATGAGCCCAGTGGCAGAACTATCTTCAAATGTCTGCAATACTAATAATATTTTCAAAAATACCGTATTTTCGGGCGTATGAGCCGCGGCGCATACGAGTTTAAAAGTATAAAATATTGTAGGTGCGGCTCTTACGCCGGGGCGGCGGGTACGATGATTTTTTTTTTTTTTTTTTTTTTTTTTTTGTCAAATGATTTTGACACTTTTTTTTCGTTTAATCAACAATTATATGCTCTCAAATTGGTATCAAAACATTTGAAAACGTCTCTCAACCGCAGGTGTCCGTGATGCGTTAGTTGTTTATTTTTAAACAATCAACATTATTCAAAAATAATGTTGGTCTCACCGGTTCTCATGTTAAAAATTATTATATTTTCCCCTCATCTATTAATGATTTTACCTGTAGGATATTGGAATGTACAGCTGTCACATTTTTTTCTTCTAATGATCCTCCTTCCAGTTAGAAAATAAAACTGCCCAAAGAGAGCTCAAATCCCGGTATAGAACTCTTTTGAAATAGACTTCCTATACATAGTAAAAACTTTAGAGAGCAAGATTTTTCTTTATTTTTTTCAATAACTCACTCTTTTTCTATCCGGCAAAAATAATCCAAACTTTGAAACCGGTCGAATCAGCAAGTTTTTTTTCCCCCAAATGAGTTAATTCAGGTGATAAACAACAAAAACGGGCCTGGCGAATAAAAAAATAATAAAAGGCCGACTTCCGTGATAAACATTTAAAAGAAGCCAATAGAATATAAACAATTTTCAATGCATATGACTTTGCAAGAATAAGTTTAAATGTGCTACACGAGTCGATGTTAACTTGGCAACTTTAAGGGCTATTTCACCCACGTGCAAACATCGGCTAACTAATGTTAATCTCAAAGAAAAAAAAAGTGTCATTCTCATTCCATTATTTTTAAATGATATTTTTTGCTTTGGATAACGGAAGTCAATCTCCACAAAGAGTCTTTACTTTTTCGATTTTGTTTACAGGTTTTTTTATTAGTATACTTTCACTTTCGAAACTGGTTCTAAAAGTCAAAGTATACCACTAAAAACATCTGTAAACGAAATCGAAAAGGTGTCTTCTTAGGGATCAACATCTCAGATATAAAATACAAAGAAATCATTTAAGCATATTGAAATGCAAACGCATTTGAAAAAAAAAAAAAAAAAAAAAAAAAAAAAAAAAAAAAAAAATCCATAGGATTAACATTAGCGAGTAGATGTTTTTACTTGAGTGAAGCAGTCCGATCTATAGGGGGGGGGGGGGATCAGCTCGGTCCGGCCCATATAAAATAATAATAATAATTAATAAATAAAAATAACAATCCGGCACCCGGAAAATTTAAAATATCCGCATCATCCAAGTGAATTTTTTCAATAGATTAATTTTTACTATGATATGGTTAAAAATTGTTTCGTACGAAAAGTTCTGAACAAAACTACTTATTTTATCCTTTTTTTTCCTTTTACTATGTTTATTTTTAAAGAAGTGCCTAATAAAAGCACTCAAGTAAGTATTTATAACTATAAAGCAAACGTGCAATTTTGTTATCTCTTGTTTCTGCTAATAAAAAAAAAAAAAGAGAGAGAGACACTGGTTATTTAAAGTCACCTTTTCTCCTCATCCTCTTCATGACTCAATGTGCGGACATGTTGCCCTTTGACCTTGATGCGTAAGTCGGCTAATATCGCATTGCTTCTGTTTTGTTTCTTTGAATACAGTAGAAAAAAAAAGAACGAAAATAGTTTTTTTTTACGCTAAGTGGATTTGTGGATTTTTTTTTTCTTTTCTTAATTTATATCTACATAATATAATCACTTAAGATGAATATAAAGTCTAAATTTGAGCAAGAAATATTTAAACTTACAAAATTTTTGTAAATGAACAAGGATAGATGCGTATGTACCAAATAAAAAATAAACTAATCTACCACAAAAGGAATCATTAAATCAATTATCAATAGTTAAAATATTAAATAAAGATATGCAGGTATATATTTATATAAAGGAATTTGTAGTGCTGTAAGCTATTTAAGAATCGATTTTTTGCCGCAGGCATGATAAACAATTGTGGATTGTATTCGCTGTGGATAATGATTTGTAGTATTATACAATGGTTATATATATATTTATTAATCAATTGTGGTTTAACATGTGTAATTTAATTTTAGCATATGTGCTGTGTTTCAATGTAATTGGTATTTTATTATTTACTTCACCAATTTACTTGATCGTCATTTCTTTACACTGAGGAAAAAGTTGCTTTTTTTTGGGGGGGGGGGGGGGCATGATATTGTTTTAAAATTATTTTTTAACAGATCTCGAAAATACGGTATCGCCGTGATCCCGCTGATTCTAAAATGTTGAGGTTCAACTGTATCATATTTTCGTTAAGAGGCTACTTCAGTCAAGCGACCCGCTCGTTAATGCTAATCCTATGGGAAACATTTATAAAGATATTTCGTTTGAATTTAAATATTTTTAAATGATTTTTGCATTGATTAACTCTGATAGATTTGTAGAAAGAACATTTTTCGCTTTTTGCTTACAGGTATTTTTCAATGAGGGCACTTTCATTTTGGGAGTCGGTTTCGAAAGTGAAAACAATCTTCAAAATCGAAAAAGTATAAAACGATCTGCATATAGATGGACTTGAACTATCCAATGCCCAAAAATCATTTAAAAATATTGAAATGCAAACACGATATCTTTATAAATTTCATCCATAGGATTAGCATTAAGGAGGTCTTTGTGTGTGACTGAAATAATATCTTAACTTAAAAAAAAAAAAAAAAAAAAAAAAATCCTACACTAAAATTAATTTGAAAAAGTCTTTGATCGAAAATCTGACGGATTTTTGCTGGAAAGAACTAGAACTTTGTGGTGTTAATAGTGTTATTTATGACGGCCGATTATCTGCAGGAGGGATATAGGCCCTAGGATAAGTGCCCTCCGTGGGGGGTCTTTCTAAGGGAACCTAAACCGCATTTACACAAGGATGACCAAGATTCGAAGAAAAGTTTAGAACTTTGTGGAAAGAACTAGAAGTCTGTGGAAAGAGCACTTAGAATTGAACGCTACTAGGAAAAGATGCTAGGGAGGAAGCTAGCATCCTGCTGCGCTCCTCTCATTGGCGCAAGTAATTGCGCCTATTTCCGATTGGATTTTAATTGCGTACTACAAACACGTTTTTTTTTTCTTTTTAGCTGAGAATTATTTTACGGTACTGTTCTGCTCTTTTTGTCTGACGCTCTTATTTAAGCAATTTATTTTTTTTTTTTTTCAAGTGAAAATGGCTCCCAAAAAGTTAAAAAGTTACACCGCCGCTTTCAAGCTTGCTGTGGTTGATAAGGCAGAGCTAATAGGTAATCGTGCTGCAGGACGAGAATATGGAGTTGATGAGCGTTGCGTAAGGAGATGGAGAGCTGAAAAATCTATTTTGAAGGAAATGCCAAAATCTAAGAGGGCACGAAGAAGTGGCGTTGTTGTTTGGCCAAATCTGGAGAGAAATTTAGCCAAGTGGGTAAAGGAGCAAAGGGAAAAAGGAATGCCCGTTTCAACTGTTCAGATACGGTTTCAAGCGAGGATTATGGCATCGAACATGGGATTTACAAATTTTAAAGGTAGTCCCAACTGGTGCTTTAGGTTCATGTCGAGAAATAATTTGTCTGTAAGAACCAGGACAACTGTGGGACAAGAACTGCCTGCAGATTGGGAAAAGACAAAAGCATCTTTTTTAAAGTATGTCGCTGAAAAAATCAAGGAAAACAACTTTTCAACAGCACAGATTATTAATATGGATGAAGTTCCATTAACTTTTGATTGCCCCCCCAGTAGAACTGTTAACACCATTGGGGAAAAAACAATCGGCATCGTAACAACTGGTAATGAGCGAACCTCATTTACCTGTGTTTTAGCTTGCGCTGCGAATGGAGACAAATTAAAACCACTAATTATTTTCAAGCGCAAAACTATGCCTAAGGCAAATTTTCCTTCCGACGTCGTAATACGGTGTAACGAAAAGGGATGGATGTCGGAGGAAATCATGTATGAGTGGCTGGCGGAAGTGTGGAGGAAAAGAAAAAATTCTTTTTTTCAGCCTAGTGGGCTTCTTATTATGGACTCAATGAGTGCCCACAAAGGTGATTCCGTAAAAACTGCTTTGAAAAAAGTCTCAGCCGAGCCAGCAATAATCCCTGGCGGATTAACTAAAGATTTACAGCCTCTTGACTTGGCTGTGATTAAATCTTTCAAGTCCAAAGTAAGAAAACTGTGGGAAAAATGGATGATGGAAGGGCTACATTCATTTACAAATTCTGGAAAAATGCGCAAAGCCACTTACGAAGAAGTAGCGTCGTGGGTTTCATCGGCATGGAAAGACATTAGTGCTAAAACTATTATGTCGGGCTTCAAAGCAGCCAATATCATAGAAAATACAGTTAGTGATGATTCATCTGAATCTGATGATAGTGAAGATGAAAATTGTGACGTATTAACTGATAAACAATTTTTAGAACTATTTAATTCCGACAGTGAAAATTCCGATTTTGATGGATTTGAAGATTTTTAAACATGTTGATAAAATCTTGTATATATTTTTTTCTATATTTTCACTTCATTCCAATAATAATTTTTCATATTTTAAAGATATTTTGAAGTAGTGTTCTCTTATTATATGTAATCCAATATTTTTTTAGAAAATTTTATAAATATTACAAAAAATTGAAATCTTAATATTAAAATTACATACCTGCTATTTATAACGGATCAGTGATAGGAAACGTTATTAAATTGAAAAACAAATACATAATAATAATAAATCAACAGTCAAGGGAAAAATGATTCTGCAATATTTACAGGTAAGATTATAATATTATAAATAAGTTTCTGATATTTATTATATTTTTCTCTGTTTGTTATTGATCCAGTGACAAAATGTTGCTTTTTTTGCAGCAATCTGAGGAGTTAACATAAACTAGTATGCATTTAAAAAATATTTTCTTATAGCAATACGCTTTATTACATCACATTTTTCAGTAATATTTTTACTACAGTTTTTAAGGCATTTGCATACATTAAATCTAAGTGTCTTTCGTCCAATGATTTTTTTCTTCAACAGCTTATTTTATTTATTTTATTTTTTTCGTCAGTGTCTCTATACGATATTTCTTTACATTTTAAATATATTTTTTAGGCACTTAAGTGAAAAAAAATTTTTTTTTTTTAACTGTTCAAGTGAAAATATTTTATATACTGTAACAGTCTCTAAAATCTGGAAACCTCAAATACAGATAGCATAAATGATCATCAAATGTTTTATATTTATATAGTTCAGTTATCCTATCTTATCGACAGATGGCAGCACCAAAAATGTATTTAACTTTTTAGTATAATCTAGATTATATTCTGCATTTTGCCGACAGATGGCCGTACCAATCATTTCTTCTAATTCATTTCCAAGTTTATTTATCTTGATATAGTAAAATAAGAAAACAAAGAAATATCAACAGAAAAATTCATAAACAGTTTATATAAAATATTAGGCCTGGAACAAAGGAATTTTATTACAGAGATTGAGCTAATATCATTGTAATTGGGGAAAAAGTAATGACCAGTAGGCCTAAATTAAAGCAACTAAATACTAACATATAAATAAAATCGTAATCGTGAAAATGCTCTGTGTATATTTAATTTTAATAAGATTAAATGCTTGGCTTTGCTGTTAAATAACTTAATGTGCCATTTATGATTTTTTTTTATAAATATGTGATTTTTTTTCTTTTTTAATGATGATTTTCAATAATTTTTACTTACATTTTAAAGTTGTTTTTTGAAGATCACTAAAATTCGGAAATAACTAAAAGCCGCGTCTACGAACGATTTCGGAATTTAGAGATTTATACTGTATAAATATCAGCAGCTTGGGTGCGGCGCTTACGATGGTGCGGCGCTTACGTCGATGTACTTTTTTTTTTTAACAGATTGTCATTGGTGCGGCGCTTACGGTGGGTGCGGCGGGTATTCCCGAAAATACGGTAGTCGGCAAGATGCAACATATTATATAAATATATTCTTTGTGGTATTGTAGTGCTAATTAATTATGATAACATATGTGTGTATGTGTAAATTATTTCCATCATTTACAAAAAAAAAAAAAAAAAGGAGCAGAAAAATCTACTTTTGACAATATTTTTGTATTTTTTTCTTTTTCAAAAATTGTAATTTTTTGGCCAAATTACCAGTTTTTATAAAATTTGCTATTTTTTCGAGATTTTTTGACAAAATTTTTTGTAATCTTCCGACGAAATCTGTCAGGTTTTTTTTCAGGATTTTTTTGAAGAAATTTTGCGTTTCTTTTTCCAATCTTTTGACGAAATCTGCTGTTTTTTGCAGAATTTTTTGATGAAATTTGCTGGTTTTTTTCAATTGATGAAATTTGTTGTTTTTCATGATTTTTTTAAGAAATTACTCTTTTTCTCGCAATTTTAAAAAGAAATTTGCTGCTTTTTCGCGATGCTTTGATGATATCCGCATTTCTTCTCGATGCTTTGATGATACCTGCATTCCTTCTTGTGATCTTTGGACGAAATTCGGGTTTCTTCAGTGATATTTTGACAAAATAATGTGTCCTATGGGATGCGTAAGAGCTAATTTTTGCTTACCATCACCGATCTTTTGTATAATTTACGTGCTATAGCATGTCCGTGGCATCGTTGAGGTTGCAGATGTCCTTAAAAATTTGCAACGCCTATTGCAGTGTCGCACATTCTGTCACGGGGCCCGTGAGTCTAAAACTCTCATACACCTTGTTTAAAAGCATGGTTTAAAACTCCCATGCACCTTCTCAATCAAATCTAAGCTGATATCACTTTAACCAATGACAGATAAAACTGAACTCAAAGCGACATTTCTAAAATATACGGACCCCAATTGAAAGATTTTAGAGCTGAAAAGGCCTTTAATTTATGATACTCTGGTGTAATGCATGGTCAAGTTAAGATGCCTGATTTAAAAAAAATATATATGATTTTAATTTTTGTATTGTTTGTTTTTTCATGTTTTGCATTGTTAATTTTTATATTCATTATTAGCTTTATAAAAAAAAAATTAGTTAAACATTTTTCTAGAATCCATATATTGTAGTTTAATCAGGTTTTACAGAAAGCCAGTTTTTATTTTGATTTAATAATGAAGACAGGACCCGAAAATTCTAAAAATTTTAAGGTTTCCAGCAGGGAACAGAGATGAAAAGCATAGGTTCCCAGAGGAAAAGTGTAGGTTCCCAGAAAAACAAAATCTGCCATTTTTTTGCAATCTTTAGACAATATCTGCCATTTTTTTTTTGTGATTTTTAGACGAAATCTGTTGTTTTATTGCTATCTTTTGACAAAATCTGCTATTTTCTCACATTGTTTTAACAAAAATTGCCTTTTTTTTTTTGTGATGTTTTGGCAAAACCTGTCGTTTTTTGCAATTTTTTGAAGACTTTTGTAGGTTTTTTTTTTTTAGATTTTTTGACGAAATTCCTGCTTTTTCCGTAATATTTTGACGAAAATACACATCCCACAGGCCGCTTAGGAGCTATTTTTTGCAGAATTTATGCATTATAATGCATCCACGGCATCACTTGTGGCCACAATGACTTGCTAGATTCCCAGCCGGGAATCTGAGTGAAAAAATATACCTTCCCAGAAATTATTTGTGGATTTCCCGGGATCTCGGGAACGCTATTTTTTGAGTCCTGATTAAGACATGGATATAGTGTTTAATATGCCTTAACATATACAAATAGAAACAATATTATTGTTAAGATAGTTTCTCATTTCAAGAAATGAGAAAATATGATGCAATGTAAAATAGCAACCATGAAATGCTATTTCACACTTAGAAAAAAAAAAAATGTAGATACCATTTGACACCTTTCTTAAAATTCCCAATTTTAAACTCTGATGATGACAGTCATTTGTTACCCCCTTTTTTGTTTCTTTGATGGATTTTCAAGTTCTAGATCATCTAAACTCATCAATTTTAGAGCTTTCTTTTTAAGGCAATCTTAATTCACGCATTTATAATTTTCAGTGAAAAAGGTTAGTTTTTTACTGAGATATTTAAAAAAAATAATAAATTTAAAATAATATAATTTAATCTGTACACATGAAAAATGAAAAGAAACTGCAAAGCCAATGCATTTTTTTTAATCAAAAGAAATTAAGGTACAGACAATTACAAAATAAATATGAAATGTTTTGCATTATTCAATGAATTGTTACAGTAACCAATAAACAATTTTATTTTTGATAGACAGATTTCAATTGTTGGAATAAATTGCAGGGTTAAAGAATGTTTTAATTTTATATTAGTTAATAACTGTAGTTGTCATGTATCAATTCTCCTTTTTTATTAGTTTTGAACTGTCCAAAATTGTCTTTAAAAGGTGCACAGATAAATTTCAAATTTAATGAGTTAATTTATTTATACTATATATGTATATTATATATATGTACACACAGGTATAGATATGTGTACACAGGTATATTTATATATATGTACACCTAAGCTCACATTATGTGCACATCAGTGTTTTATTTTCTTATTATACAACTACTCGGTACTCGGCCGAGTAGTCAGTGGCCGAGTACTTGGTACTTGACTACTAGGCCAAAGTACTACTTGGTACACCACTAAAAAAACCCCGTGAATTCTGCTCGGGGAACACAGAAAAAACACAAAAATGTTTAAAGAATCGTGGAAAAATGCTAACAGTCCTGAAATAAACGCTAATTTCGTCAAAAAGTTGCAAAAATACTGCAAATTTCACCAAAAAATTGCGAATAATTACAAATTTCGTCATAAAATCGCGAATAAACCACAAACTTCATCAAAAATCGCGAAAAATTTGAAAAATTAGTTAAAAATTTGAAAAATCTGTAAATTTCCATAAAAGATCGTGAAAAATCCACAAATTTTGTCAACATATAGTGTCTAAACTGAATCCCCCCCCATACACAGACACACTCAAATTTTCAGAAAATTTGCTTTGATTTTTTAGATTTTTTTTCCCTCTCAGAATCACCTCTGAAGCGACTGTTTGACGAATTTGGCATTTTCCCGGCGATCCTTAGAAGAAATTGGCCATTTTCTACGAACGATTGATGAAATTGATTTTTTCGGAAACCAACTGTCGAAATTCGCGAAATCTGTATGTTCGAATTTCCGGCCTGATAACTAATTTTTCATTTTTTTTGGAATTCAATGCATTAACTGTTTTAATTTGGAAACAGAATCACTTTGTTTTGCCATGGAAAATAGTACGAAACGTGTCAATCGATCGCAGGTAAAAAATTGGAAAATTTGTCGATCGGTCAATTAGTCACACGAAAATATTACAAAATGGTCGTGGAAGTTGATCGTAGTTTCAAAATGCGAAATTTCTTGGAAAATGGTGAAATTTTTTGGACGGGAGTCTCTTGCCCGCATTATTCTTTTGGTTGGGATTTCATAATTTTGTACATAACAAAGGTTTAATTTAAATAAAGTTCAAATTAAATGTACAGATTCATAATTATAAAAAAATGTGTTATAAGTAAGGGAATATTGTAAAGGATAATGTACTTTTTTCCAGGGGTGCAGAATATGTCCGATCCGGCGATCTAGGATCGGGGGAAATTTTAACCACCTGGGGAAATTTTGTACAAATATATACAATTGATTTTGATTTTAACAACGAATTCCAGGTTTCCCTATAAGTTAGAAAATTTTCACTGCAAATAAAAAGATTCGTATGGCGACCTTCACAAAATCGATCTCAAAATAATATGTAGCGTATATCAAGTTCTGAATATTCTGCTCCGAATTTTTCAAAAGTTAAAGCATTCGGTTCCGAGGAAAAAAAAAATCGGTGATTAATCTTAAAATTTGGACACGAAAGTACCGTGAAATTTGCCCAGGAATTGCTGCAAAGTAACTCTTAGTCAGAGGGTCACAAAATAACTGCAAAGTTTGTCAAAGAATCACAAAATAACCACGATTTTCATCAAAACAAATAACTAAATAAACGTATACTATATAAACAATATAGAAAATACTATACAAACAAAACTTTGGTGAAATATCTGCAAATATTGCCAAAGGAAAGCAGAAAAATTGCAAATTTCGTCAAAAGGTTGTAAAACAATCAAATTTCCTTAAAAGATCGCTAAAAACACCAAATTTCGTCCAAAATCACGATAAATTTTGTCAAACGAACGTACAATAAAAGTGAATTTCGTCAAAGAATCGTGAAATAATCACAATTTTCATCAAAAGATCATTACAAGACGCAACTTTCGTTAAAAGTTTACCAAAAAACGAGAATTCCATGAAAGGTCCCCGAAAAAAGGAAAAAAAAAAAAAAAAAAAAAACACACACATAGCGCTCAGAGTGGTTTCCCTTCCCCCTTCTGCTTTAATCTTTCAGAAAAGTTGCTGAGAATTTCAGAATCTTTTTTTATACAGCATTTATCTATAACATACAGTAAAATATTGGGGAAATTTTCATGTGGATTGGGGGAAATGTTAGGAGTAGAAACATTTTCTGCACCCCTGCTTTTTTCTTTATAATTGTCACAGTAAGATGGTAATGACTTAGATAAGATGGCTTTTGAAGAGTCTCGAAAAGCTTCTCTACTAAGACCAAGGCTCGAAAAATAGCATTCCCGGGATTCCGGGGAACCCAGAAATCCTTTCCGGGAATGCATATTTTATCACTAACATTAAGGTTCCCGGCCGGGAATGTGGGTAAAGTTTAACGTGGTTTCCCCACTTTTTGCCAATGTTCCGAAAGAGAAAAAAAAAAAAAATTCAAATTTAATTACGTTTTCTCCCCCCCCCCCTTTTTAAAACGTAAGTTTATCTTATTTTTAAAAGTAACCTATTTATTTCTTTGCACTTACGTTTATCTATTTTCATTTAAGCTATTAAATTCCAGCTGCATCGCATATGTTTACGTTTTTTTAGCGCCGACTGGAGCGCATGCAGGGTTGGTTGTCGCATGGAGTCACTTCAGGTAATCGTCAGTTACGCTGACGCAAAACGCAACGCAATCTCCCTGCGCGGAGAGCAGTTTTTGTAAGTGCCGGTGAACTTCACAAATTGTGAAGTTTATCAGCGTATTTCTTTTCAGCCAATCAGAGATCTTTTCTTGAGTCCTTTGGTTTTTCGTTTGGATTTCAGTACTACATCTGGCAATGCTTTTAGACCAGCTGGAAAAATAAATACTGGCGGTTTTAAAAGTCCGTATGTTCTGCTTCGTTCTGCGGTATCGGTGCTTAGCTATGGAATATGAAGTGAATTATTCTTTCCCGAAATGGCTATTAGAAGTCTTCAAAGTTTTTTTAGCATTCTTTTATGAAAGTTATACTGGAAGTTTTCAAAGATACTACGTTAAAGGCAAGGGAAAGGAGAAAGAACCCATCTCTGAAGGATGAGTATAAAATATGTTTATTGTTTATTTCATTATTTTTACTGACAAATAGTCAGTTTATTTCAAATTGGTTTTTTCAAGTTACGTTATACCATTGTTGTATATTTAATAAAAGTAGTGTTTTAAATCAATGTTTCATCATTTAGAAAATCACTTTGCATGAATTTTTACAGATTGATAATGAATTTAATGACTGATTTATCATTAAGAAAATATACTTACTTGATTTAATGAAATGTCAAGTTATTTTCAAGGTTATAACAATGCATTATCAACACTTCATACTGATTATTTTCTGTATTACTAGGCTAATATTATCAAGTTTAACTATTGAAATTTTAATGTCACTAACCCACCAGGGGTGTCGAATTAAACATCGTCGTACCGACATAAGCTTAAAACCCCGACCAGCCCCTCTTCTCAACTACTTTTAAAGCTGTTTTTTTCAGAAGTTTAAATTTCATTTAATGAGATATTTTTCTAAGTTATCAGTAGGAGTTGAGGCGCACCCACAGATTGGTAGCAGAGTGTGGTTAAAATCTACAGCTACCTAGTATACAGGAAATATTTTGGATTAAGTTTAAATGTGTTTATGAAAGTGAATCACTTATAGCAATGAAGTTCAAAGTTAATATTTTTGTATTGTTATTGTTTTATTACTAGTTTGAAGTATATATTTAATAAAAATTTGAAGTTAAAAAAAAAAAAAATTTATATAGTAAGAAGAGATAGTGAAAGAAATGGCTTCTTTTAATGATAATGCAATTTTAACTCGAGATAATTATCAAGCCTGGTCTTTAGAAATACAAAAAGTTTTAGATACAGAGGGACTTACTCTTTGGTTAAATAAAACCCAATGGCCAGAGGAAAGTAAACTTACCCCTATTGAAAAACTTCGATGTGATCAATGGAAACTGCGTGCTTCCGGTATACTTAAAACTTACATTTCTAGTGACATTAGTCCTTTAGTCGCAAGATTAATGCAATGCAGAAATGCCTGCAGAAATATGGGACACTTTAAAAGAGCATTATGAAGTTACAGGGATAACTTCCAAAATAAATAGTTTTAATGATTTCTACGATATTCATATGCACTCAGACGAGGATATATCAGGTTTTTTATGTAGATTTGAGGAATCTTATAAGAGGGCAACGAATGCCGGGGTTACAATATCCGATTTAGATAAATGCTACAGGCTAATAGGTCATCTCCCAGATCAGTATCAGTACTTAGTACGTGAATTAAAAAAGTTACCGGATGATAAATTTACTTATAAAAATATTAAAGAAGAACTTTTAAGCGAAGTATCAGCTCGGGAAAGTCGTGAAAAGCGTAAAAATGAATCCTTGGAAACGTTTCAAAGTGTGAGCAGTATTGATAAAAACGAAGAAGTTACACGTTGTAGATACTGTGGTAAACGAGGTCATAAATCAGAATTTTGTAGAAATAAAAATTTAAGTTTAAAATCTAAAAGTGACAAGCCTAATAACACATTTTTTACTGAATTAGAAACAAATGATTGTTATTCATCAGAACTGTTACCCCCGTTTTGGGAATGGACACTTGACTCTGCAAGTACGGCACATGTTTGCCAAAATAAAAACTTTTTTGTTTCGCTTAAGTTACCCCCTCCCGGAGCTATTGTCCGTATGGGAACCACTCCCCATCTAGTGAGAGGTGTAGGAAGAGTTTCTTTTCAAATTAAAGATAAAGATAAAATTCATACTCTTGAACTTACTGACGTCATGTATGTGCCAAATATTCACCGAAACCTCATAAGTATCAGTAAAATGGACAAGGCTGGTTTACATGCCAAACTCGATAATGGTTTTAAAATTTATGACAGTAAGTGGAAATATTTATACACCGCTCAACGTAAAAATAACTTTTATGTTCTTAAAGCTCTAAAAACAAAATCCAAAGGAACAGAACTCCAACATGAAAAGTTAACCCAAGTTAAATCGGATAGTGGGGAAGCGGAGAAAGAAACTAAAGTAAAATTTCGGTCAAACTCTTCAACCCAAGCTAAATCGGAAAATAAAGTTTCTAATATTCTAACTTCACCCAGTCAAAATCATATCTCATATGCGAGTAAAGTTAAAACTTCTTCCAGGCCAGAATTGAAATCTAAATCAAGTTTAAGTTCAAAATCTAATTCAGCCAGGATGATAAACCAAAAGTTGAACCTAATTCCAAAATAGTTAACTCGGAATGTAATGAAGTTTCTGACAAAATTAAAACGCAAACTTATAATAGTAGCAGATTACCTATTCATAACCGACTTAACTTTAATCAAGCTTATGCAGCAGATAGAAATAACATCATGCTGTGGCACGAGAGACTCGGCCATAGTAACATTAAAGTCATTAAGCAGATGGTCAATAATAAACTTATTGAGGGTTGCGATAAACTTCAAGGTTCCGAACAAAAATGTGAGCCATGTATATTAAGTAAGAGCACAAGAGCTACTCATCCAAGGCTTTCACATATTCGTTCTAAAGCAATTTTAGACCTCATTCATTCTGACATTTGGGGTCCTGCGCCAGTAGGCTCTAGAAACGGACATAGGTATCTTCTGACCTTCATTGACGACTACAGTCGCCGAGCTTTTTGTTATCCCCTACGAACGAAAGATGAAGTTGCTTCGAAAGTAAATAATTTTATAAAGTTTATTGAAATACAATCCGAAAGAAAAGTAAAGGTCATTCGCACCGACAACGGCCTCGAATTCTGCAATAAGCAAATAAATGATTTAGTCACTAGATTAGGAATTAAGCACGAAACAACTTCGGCATACAGCCCACAGCAAAATGGGGTTGCTGAGCGTTACAATAGAGTACTTTTTGAAGGGGTTCGCACCTTTAGTCAAGCAGCCAACCTCCCTCCCAAACTCTGGGTTGAAGCCGTAATGGCAGTGAACTATATTCGTAATAGAATCCTACGTACAGGAATTAATGCAATCCCGTTCTCAAGGTGGTATGGACAAAAGCCATCAGTTCGCCATTTTTGCCGTTATGGCTGTGTAGCATATGTCCACCAGCAAAAGCAACAACGTAACAAGTTACAGCCCAGGGCTAAACGTGGTGTGTTTATTGGATATGGACTCGGCACAGCCGGTTATAGAGTCTGGTTTCCTCTTGAAAACCGAATTATTGAAACAAAACACGTCACATTTGATGAAGCTCAATTAGGAAATCCAAAGCAACAACCACAATTGTCTCATAACAGTATTCATGATTTTGAAGAATCGTTTACCGTAGGTTTATCCTCTAGTCATGTTTTGCCTGACGTACATCCCGAAGAACCTTCTACTTCTAGCATTCCAACATTAGCAGAAATAACAAAAGAAAAGAAGCCAGATGATGAAAACAAGGAACTAAGTGCCGGTAAATCACACGACAACTCTTCAGATAAAGAAAGTTCAGAAGATGAGTATGATTTTGTTAAAAAGATTGAATATGACACTGATGGCAATGAAGAGGAGGATAGTAAACTCATTTTCACAAGAATCGCCACTACAAGAAGAAAGGGGGCGTCAGCAGGTAGGCATGACATTTATATAATTGCACCCACTGGTGAACGTTTATGAAGTACAAAAGAACTTGATGAATACTGTAAGCAAAACAATCTTTCATATGACTCTGACATAGCCAATTTTTCAACAAGTAATGATTATCAAGGACCCATTACCTTTTCTAAAATTCATGAAGCTAACTTAACAGAAATTGTCATTCCAAAGTCTGCAAAACATGCTGCGACTTTCCCACAAGCGGAACAGTGGAAAGATGCCATGAATAAAGAAATCTCAACCATGTTAGCAAGGAAAGTCTGGACTCCAGTACCATTCGACCCCACTAAGAAAGTCATCGGTACGAGATGGGTTTACACGGTAAAACGAGATGCATCTGGGGAAGTTCAAACTTACAAAGCCAGATTGGTTGCGCTTGGAAACAACCAACGAGAGGGTTTAGATTACAATGAAACTTTTTTTCCAGTAGTCAACTTTTCTTTGATACGTCTTTTTATTGTCTTATTCTCAATGATATTCAAATGGAAAAACTGCCTACTTGACGTAAAGTGTGCCTACTTGTATGGAAACATCGATAAGGAAACGTATATTCGACAACCATGTGGATACGTAATACCAGGTCAGGAAACTTACATTCTTAAACTTAATAAAGCAATTTATGGCCTGCACCAGGCAGGAAGGTGTTGGTTCCACGACCTCCATACAAAACTCATCGCAAATAATTTTTCTGAAGTACCTGGGGTAAATTGCGTCTACATATATAAGAATATTGCAATAGTTTTGGTCTATGTTGACAACCTCCCCATTTTTGCAAAAGATGAGGATGCTTTATGGGAAGTTATTGGTATAATAGAAAACATTTATGAAGTTAAAAATTTGGGAGCCATTCACACATTACTAGGAATACAGTTCAACAAAGAAGATAATAAGTTTAGAAATATAACCTGCTCTCAATATATTGAAAAGTGTATGCAACAGTTTAATGTTCAATGTCTTTCTAGGATAACATTACCAGCTTCTCCTGGCTTTATCCCAGTTTCAGCTCAAGAGGGTGAAGAACTGCCTGAAAACCTTCCATTCCGAAGTTTGCTGGGTTGCTTGCAATACATA
Source organism: Maratus speculifer (assembly GCA_964019185.1). Classification (NCBI taxonomy): domain Eukaryota; kingdom Metazoa; phylum Arthropoda; class Arachnida; order Araneae; family Salticidae; genus Maratus; species Maratus speculifer. The sequence continues at coordinate 157,130,138 of OZ025294.1, read as the reverse complement.
AGCCACAGATGTCGACCCGATATAGCATGGTACGTATCTTCAATCTCGCAATATACAGAAAAGCCATCGCACCAGCACTATCGGACGTTGTATCGAATACTGCTCTACCTGGCCAACACAGCTAACCTGGGACTAAAGCTCCAATCATCGGAACCACCTTTACAAATTATAACCTACGTCGATGCATCTTGGGCAAACGATCTAGATGATCGTAAATCCTGGTCAAGTCACATAATCCTTTTAAACGACAATCCCATACAATGGCGTGTCGCCAAGCAGACCTGCACGGCTCTCTCTCCAATGGAGGCCGAGTTCATCTCAGCTAGCGAAGCTGCAAAAGAAATAAAGTTCCTATCTGATACTATCCACGAAGTATCGAAATTCTTTCCTCAACTATTTCAACCAGGCTCAATACAGCGACCTATCATGTTGTGCGATAATACAGCAGCCATCTCTTTTACAAAGACAATGACGGACAATATCCGAACTCGTCATATTGATTTAAAGTACAAGTTTGTGAGAGACCTTTATCAAAACGGTGTCTTTGACATAAAACATGTGTCTTCAAAAGAAAATTTAGCCGACTTGCTTACTAAAGCACTGAGCAAAGATCAGTTTCTGAAATTTCGACAAATATTGATGCAGTAAAAGTAATCAGTGTTTAAAAGAAAAAAAAAAAAAAAACTTTCATCTATCCCCTTAGGATATCTTTGGAACTATGCCATACGTCGTAGTCCTGTTTTTTTTAAATCAATGAACTTCATGCGAACTTTTCATGAACATTTTGAAATCAAATTCTTTAAGTCAAGTTGGACTGTGAGCTATTCCAGCCATTTTTCTACAATTAAGTGTATCTGCATCATATATTTTTCTTTTGCATCATATATATATATTTTCAAAGTAAATTTTCTGTACTTGTATTTATGTTTAATGTTACAAATGTTAATTCAAAGTACTATATATATGTATATTCTAAGTGATTTAAAAGTGTTTAACTCAATAACTCCATGTGGCAACCAGCTGGGGAAAAGGGGGCGTTCTGTGGGTAAAGTTTAACGTGGTTTCCCCACTTTTTGCCAATGTTCCGAAAGAGAAAAAAAAAAAAAAGAAAAAAAAAATTCAAATTTAATTACGTTTCCCCCCCCCCTTTTTTAAAACGTAAGTTTATCTTATTTTTAAAAGTAACCTATTTATTTCTTTGCACTTACGTTTATTTATTTTCATTTAAGCTATTAAATTCCAGCTGCATCACATATGTTTACGTTTTTTTAGCGCCGACTGGAGCGCATGCAGGGTTGGTTGTCGCATGGAGTTACTTCAGGTAATCGTCAGTTACGCTGACGCAAAACGCAACACAATCTCCCTGCGCGGAGAGCAGTTTTCGTAAGTGCCGGTGAACTTCACAAATTGTGAAGTTTATCAGCGTATTTCTTTTCAGCCAATCAGAGATCGATTCTTGAGTCCTTTGGTTTTTCGTTTGGATTTCAGTACTATATCTGGCAATGCTTTTTAGACCAGCTGGAAAAATAAATACCGGCGGTTTTAAAAGTCCGTACGTTCTGCTTCGTTCTGTGGTATCGGTGCTTAGCTATGGAATATGAAGTGAATTATTCTTTCCCGAAATGGCTATTAGAAGTCTTCAAAGTTTTTTTAGCATTCTTTTATGAAAGTTATACTGGAAGTTTTCAAAGATACTACGTTAAAGGCAAGGGAAAGGAGAAAGAACCCATCTCTGAAGGATGAGTATAAAATATGTTTATTGTTTATTTCATTAGGAGAAAGAACCCATCTCTGAAGGATGAGTATAAAATATGTTTATTGTTTATTTCATTATTTTTACTGACAAATAGTCAGTTTATTTCAAATTGGTTTTTTCAAGTTATGTTATACCATTGTTGTCTATTTAATAAAAGTAGTGTTTTAAATTAATGTTTCATCATTTAGAAAATCACTTTGCATGAATTTTTACAGATTGATAATGAATTTAATGACTGATTTATCATTAAGAAAATATACTTACTTGATTTAATGAAATGTCAAGTTATTTTCAAGGTTATAACAATGCATTATCAACACTTCATACTGATTATTTTCTGTATTACTAGGCTAACATTATCAAGTTTAACTACTGAAATTTTAATGTCACTAACCCACCAGGGGTGTCGAATTAAACATCGTTGTACCGACATAAGCTTAAAACCCCGACCAGCCCCTCTTCTCAACTACTTTTAAAGCTGTTTTTTTTCAGAAGTTTAAATTTCATTTAATGAGATATTTTTCTAAGTTATCAGTAGGAGTTGAGGCGCACCCACAGGGAACCTAACCTTTTGCCGTGTCTGCTAGCAGTGCCGCGGACACATTATAACGTGTAAATTAAGCAAAAAATCGGCAAAAGTATAGCTCTTAAGCGGTCCGGGGAGGGGTGCGTAATTTCATCGAAATATTATGGGAAAAGCCCGAATTTCAACAAAAGAATTGCCGAAAAAACACAAATTTCATTAAAAGATCGCAAAAAACAGCAAATTTCGTCAAAAAGTTGCGAGAAAATGGTAAATTTCATTAAGAAATCGCAAAAAAGCAGCACATTTCATTGCAAAATCATGGAAAACAACAAATTTTGTCAAAATATCGAAAAAAAAAACAGCAAATTTTGTTTAAAAATAGCTATAAGGCAAAAGATTTCCTTGAAAGATCGCATGAAGCAATGCAAATTTCATTAAAAAATCGCAAAGGCAAATTTCATAAAGATTTTCTTTTGTAAAGCGACAGGTCTTGTTAAAACATCGCGATAAACAGCAAGTTTCCATAAAACATCGCGATAAAACGACAAGTTTCCTTAAAACATCGCGATAAAGCGGCAGATTTCGTCAAAAAATGTGAGAAAACGGCAAATTTTGTCCAAAAATAGCGAAAAGGCAACACATTTTATCAAAAAATCATGAAAATGCTCCAAAATTCGCCAAAAAATCGTGCGAAGCAGCGCAAATTTCATTAAAAAATCACAAAAATGGCAAATCTCATAAAAAAATTGAAAAACGGCAGATTTCGTTAAAACATCGCGAAAAAAGGCAAATTTCTTTTTAAAAATCGCGATAAAACTGAAAAATTTGTTAAAATACTCTTGCATAATGTTTTTTGGAAACTTTTCATCTGGCAACCTTAACATTTTTAGAAATTTCAAACCCTGACTAAGACAACTTTTAGTACTGAATCTGTTTTTTCTTTTTCGTCTTTTTAATCAGGAACTGACATTTTGATTTTATGTTATTCCTCTTTAAACTGTTTCATTATTCATATTGCTAATGTGTTCTCATTAAAAACTATGCTAATATGAAAATTTAGGATATTTTCTTATTTTTAATGCATAGTTTACATTTTAACAATATAAGGCATTTATGTGGGACTTTTTTGTTTTTCATGGAATGACCCGTAGACTAATTTTAGAAACTTTGCAGAAAAAAGTGCCATACACTTTGAAACAATTCAAAATGATATTGAAATACTTCAAAATGTATGGAATAATTTGGACATCAAAACAGTTCAAAATGCATGCTATAACTTGGGCATTGAAATATTTCAAAATCCATTACTTGATGCTGGCATCTAGAATTTGAAATTGAATTATTTATATTCAGTTATCTATTAAGTGTTTTGAATTTTATATAGATGAAACAGAAGAATTTTTGTTTCCAAGGGGTTCCTATAAATTATCTTCTTTCAAATTCTGATTTATCTTTGATCTTATTTAAATCTGATCCTTAATCTGAGTAATCTAATGATTAAATTTAAAATCAGAAATAATGCCATAACCACATTATACTTCACAAAGCTTATGAAATGGATATTGGTGGTCAGAAAAACGACCACCTAGTTTTCAAGCACAAAGACTGATACTTTATGTATTTTTATTTTGTTTATTTTATTACTGTACGTACTATTGCTTAAGCATAAAAAAATGTTCTCATGGGATTCTTGAGGGACCTCCCAGGTTTTATGACCATTTTAAAAGCAGGACTGTATAATTAAATAAATGCATTTGGACAGCAAATACCTGTAAATTTATGGGGTGTACAATGACCAGCCCATAAAACTACAAGGAGGTCTGAAAGAAGAGGGATCAAAGTGGACCTTGGAAACTTTACGCCCTCCAGAGAAGCAAGGCCTCATCTTTACCAGATCCCAATGCAATTGGTTGGGGTCGAGAGGAGGGGGAAAACAATTATTTTTAGGCCCCTGTCTTTTTCGAAGAGAGGGAAAAAAAAAGGTTGCTCTCAGATTCACTCGGGATGCGGTGCAGACAGCATGCAGTAGTTTTCGACATGCGCCTGCTTCATATATAGATGTCCAGTATCCCACATGCCCAGGGGTGGGGAAATACATCATTTTGCTCGCCAGTGGCGAGTGGATTTTCTCACAAGGCGAGTGCATTTTTAGTTTTTGAAAAACTGTAGGCAATAGGCACATTATCATAAACACTCTTTTAATCTAGATATTTTAACTTTCCAAATTATTACATTGTAAATATGGTACTAAGTTCTATCTAATATTAATCTTACCTCTGTTATACATATTTCCTAATATTATAGAAAAAAGAATTATGAAAATGCATTGTAGTAATAGTAATTTTGTCTGTAATCGCGTGCGATTTTGTCATAACTATTTTCAAATGCGTGTTGTTGCATCTTGCGGGCTGGTGAAATAATTCCTTGGCTGGTAAGAATTTGGAAAAATTCCCCACCCCTGCACATGCCGGACTGACCGCTGAGAGGAGATGCCCATCGCCTTGGAGAATGCAGATTACTGAGATTCATTGACGGCTCGGACAAGGTGAATCCCCTCGCAAAGTATGCTGAAGTTGCTCCAGGTATGCAACTTAAATTTCTCCACTATGTAAATTTTTCCAATGGTTAGGGAGGTCGTCGAGAATATGAGAACAAGTCTGGAATTAAATGTACTTCTTTTTTGAATATTGTACAGAATTAATTTTTCATTAATGTGAATTAGTATTCTGAAAAGTGTGAGAAAACACCTATTAACTAATGGGTATTATAATATTTTCTATCTTTTTGTATATAAATGTAAAAAAATGTAAATAAACTAGTATTATGTTAATTCTAATTTCGTATTAATTCCTTTAGGGATTACTCCCAGTTAACATCGAGTAGACTCCTTTTCTTTAATTACTTTTTTTTATTATTCACTTATGTTGATTTACAGGATCGGACTTCTGAGTGTCCAAGTGTTTAACGCTTAGACTAGTCCTAACTTCATATGAAAGGGGGCAGCATAAATCACAACGCAACCCAACAAATATTTATTTATTTACTCAATCATTTATTTTGTTATTTAGTTATTAACTTTTTTATTTTTGGGTAAATTTCACCCCTTCTAGAAGTTACGATCACGTGTTTTGCTTATACCTGTAGATTCAACACCCATGAATCTCGGTTGGTAATGACCCTTACCAAAAATGGCTTAATGTAAGTGTAGTTATGTTAGTGGCTGTAACCTTTCCAATCAGGAGGCCTATAACTCACCAGCAGATATCTATATTATAAAGGCCAAACGTATCTGTGCGTAACGCACATGTCATTTTATGAATGGCAACACTTTCCGATGAAATTTCGATTTTGCAATTTTCGTTACTGCTATTTTTTTATACTTCTAGACATCGCACTATTTTAATCTTTAGACCGTAGTATGGGGCGGGAAACGCACTTTTAAATGCAATTTGTTTAAAAACTGCATCCATATTTGTTTCAGAGATATTAATTTTTTTGTAGTTTTAATATTGTTTATCTAAGCGTGGCAACAGAAGTACTCCATGTCTATTAAAAGCAAAGGGAAAAAAGCCCCTTCCCCCAAAAAAAAAAAAACTAATTACTTTATTTTTGTGTTGCCATTTTCTCATTAAAAGTGGAAAAAAATTAAATTAAAGTACGTGATGTGTCAGAGTCTGTTATAAAACCCTGTGAATTTTGGTTTTATTTACAAAATTTCATGTGTACTTAAAAGAATATAAGTAGTTTAGTATCAGTTTCAGTTAATAGCATCGAAACTTCAAGTTTTGAATTAAAATGATCAAATTAAAATACTGTTTTTTTTTTGTTTGTTTTTTTGTTTGTTTGTTTTTTTTTTTAAAGATGAATACAGATATGGAAGGTGCATATTTAAAATTTTGATACGGTGAAAACAATGTAGGGTTAAAATTTTGCGGGAAACAAATTCTATGATTGAGTTAAAGTCGAATAAATTCTGCTTGTTTCATTTTGGAATAATAGCATAAGAGTTTTAATTGATAACTTTATCATAATAACAGATCTTTATTATTATTATTATTTACTGCTTACATGTATGATTAAAGTTTAATTTTAATAATTTTTACAACTGAGTTTTATAGAAATAGTATTTTGTTAACTTTAGGTTAAATATCATTTTTTAAGCGTTAGACTTACCAATATAAGATGTATTTTTATTTTTATTAATTTTATTGGTTTAATAAAATCAATGAAACAGTTATTTTTTAAACATTTTCTTTCGTCGAAATTCGATGGGTTCTGCCTTGTTGTTTTAATGCCCAACTAGTTACATGGAATACATCTGTCCCTAACTTGTCTGAATAAATGGTTCTTTAACTGTATTTGTTCTGCAGCTTATTAAATAACAGTAATTCTCACCTGTTATGTTTACATTTGAAATGACTAACTGTAACCTGTAACTGTCGTACTCCTATTTTTTATCATGAAAACCCAAAGCATTAGTTTTCGAGAATTTAATACATTTTATTATTAATTGTTTATATGTTAATTATTGCATTTTTACAATCTTAAATTTCTCACCTCCTACTTTAATTTTTTTTTTTTTTTTTTTTTTTTTTTAATAAATTTAAGATTTCCTGTTATCAAAATAAATAGTAATTATGAACAAAATAAGAACCTTTTATTTTTGAAAAAATAGCATAAGCATTCTGCATACTAACTTTTGTTCGACTAAGTGTATGACAATTTAGACTTGATACAATTATAATACAATTAAATATATGGATACAATTGCGATATGAAATGTAACAATTATAATAACTGAATTTTTAAATTTGATTTTTTAATAATCATTCAAAATAATGTCAAAAGCATAATTTTTAGACAAATGAACATTTATATTATTGTAGTAAAATACATCGGGTGCAGAAAATGTTTCCACTCCCAACATTTCCCCCCAATCCACATGAAAATTTTCCCAACATTCTATGGTATGTTAAAGATAAATGTGGTATTACCATAGGTATATAAAATTTATTTTTCATATATATATCAACTTGCACACGAGTATATATGGCAGCGGTGATTCTGAATGGAAAAAAAAATCTGAAATTATGTTTTTTTAGAGATTTTTTGATGAAATTTGCGATTATTTTGTGATATTTTAATGAGTTTTGTTGTATTTTGTACTCTTTTGACAAAATTCACAGTTATTCCATGATTATTTGATGAAATTAGCTGTTTTGGCCTCGTATGATGAAATTTGCAGTTTTTTTGCGATCGTTTGACGAAATTTAAGGCTTTTTTGACGAAATTTTTGGTTATTTCACCCCTTTTGATGAAATGCATGGTTGTTTTGCGATCTTTTGAGAAAATTTTTGGTTATTTCCTGTTATTTTGAAGAAACTTGTGCAGTGTTGAATCCAAGGAAGTGGCCTGGGGAAAACATTCCCTCTGGAGCAATGAAATGTCCCTCTCCCCAAAAAATTTAAGATTTTGGCTTTTTAATGGTCAAAAAGTGCAATTCCCCCCCCCCCCTGGAACTCTATAACGTCCCCTCCTTTCTACCCCCCCCCCCTCACATTGGCGTAAAGGATCTGAATTCAACACTAAACCTGCAGGATTTTTTTGCGCTAATTCGATGACATTCGCGATTATTTCGTCATGTTTTAACAAAAATCGTGATTATTTCAGCCCCTCTTGATGAATTTCACAGTTGTTACGAGATCTTTAGACAAAATTTATGGTTTTTTCACGATCATCTGGTGAAATTTGCAATTCTTTCACAATCTTTAGATGAAATTTGCAGCTCTTTCGCAATCTTTTTGTGACAATACTCACATTTTTCTGTAATTCTTGGACAAATTTCGTGGCTTTTTTTAAATATTTTTTTTATATATTTTTTCGGAGTTAATTGCCTTAAATTTTCAGAAAATTCGGAACAGAATCATCCTTGATAGATAGTACACATTATTCTGAGATAGATTTTGTGAAGATCACCATACAAATTTTTTTATTTGTAGTGAAGTTTTTATATCCCAGAAAATTATGGAATTCATTGTTAAAATTGAAATCAATTGCATATTTTCTGAAAAATTTCTCCCGATCCTAGATTGCCAGATTGGACATATTCTGCACCCCTGGTAAAATATTGTTAAGATAAATACTAAGCATAAAAAATTTAAAATATAAACTAATTAGTATAATTAAAACAGTACCAATATGCAGCATAAGTCTCACAATCCATGCAAATCATGTGATCTGTATTGCCTTCATAATGTTCTTTGGCATGTCCATTCACATATCTAAAAGATAAAAAATAATTGTAACATTCTGATAAACTCACATAATTTTTTGGTTACAGGGTTAAGATATTATATATCCCAGTGAATATTTTTTATAGCGTTACCCAGGGTGATTCCTTGTCATTAAGTTTCAGCAGTAATTCTTGATCAGTTTCATTTCCGTTATCAAAATAACAAACTAATTATTCTGCAGGAAATTCAAAATATACTTTGAACCCTTTGCTTTGCAGTGTATGCCTTAATTATTCATTTGGTAAAAATTTAAAATTGGAAAATGACTTCCTCAAATCCGCACAGCTTGGGACCAGAGGTTGTGTGGATTCTAGAATTTTGCAGATTTCTTTGTTTACATTTTTGAACAACAATTTGAATGTAATTAACAATGAAATCAAACCTATAATAAATGCTTATAATATAATAAAATATTAAAAAACGTTACAAATTAAATTAAAAAGATTTAGATAATTTTTTAAATGATTAAAATATTAAAAGCAAAGGTCAAGTTAACAATCAAAAAGGTATAATTAAATATTTATTATAAAGATGAGATGTATTTTTCCTATGAAAGTTGTCTCATAAAGGTGCACTACTAAGTTTCATCAAAGTCATAAAATAAAGAAGTTTTGTTTCAAGTTGAGCCAGACTTAATAACCAATAATGCTTGGTTAATATATAAATATATTTGGTAATAAGATTGTGATTACCAGTGATATCAGCAATATCTCAAGTTTTTTCTGAAACAAATTTATTATTTCTTCAAGTAAACACATAAATATAGTAAAATTAACGAAAATTACGAAATAAAATATGCATGGAATTAATAAAAAAATAAAATAGGCAAATTTTGTTCCTACATCTGAACTGCAAATGTCATTGTTTACATTTGTAAATTATGTGTGGATTTTAGGGAGTCTACTGTATATATATATATATTCAAAAACTACTACTCAAATTTCTGCAAAACAAGATTGACCTTGATTTTTGCATATTTTACAAACGTGTGTCATTCTAAAAATTTTAATTATATTTCAACTATGACATATCTTAGTTTTTGAAAGTGTCTATAAAATTTTTCTTTACTATATTAAAAACTTTTATATGAGGAAGGAAACAAAACTTAAACCATAATTGTGAATTAAATCCTGGCCAGAGCTTAATAATAAAATTTCATACAATATTTATACTTGGTATTTTATTTAATATAACTGTGCACCCTATAAATTATTGTCTTACAACTTTTTTTAAACCACAATTGTAAACTTGTAAAGTAACACCCTTAACTGCAACTATAAAGCATAGCATGAAAACATTAAATGATCTGAGTGTAAGACAATATATATGACTCAACAATTTTAGCTACAATGACACTCAAAGCAAAATGCCAAAAGATGCTTAAAAATAAACATAGTGCAATAGTGAAACAATTATTATGATGCATAATGATGAAGATCCATATCGAAATTTAAGTAAAATTTCTCAGAAAAGAAGCTGGAAAAATCTGTTGGCCTACGTGAGATAGAATTGAAAACATAATTTTTCAATGCTGCAAAATCTTAATTATAAGCCTCACCTTTTTCAAAGCAAAGGAATTTAACTTTGGGAGGAGGGCTTATAATCGAGATTTCTAAAAAGAAAAGCCATTAAAAACAATTGTTTACTATTTTTTTAAGAAGTAAATAAGGCAAACACAGGGTTGAGATTCTTTTGTATTTCGGCAAATTTCCAATTTGCAAAACAATATATCTATATCCTTCCCCTACCCCACCCCAAGAAAAAAAAACTGCTCAGCAAAATTAAACTTTTAACTTTTTTAAACCAAATTTACTTGTTTATTTATTATTTTATCTGTTGCAACAATATTTAATCAATAATGTACACCTAATCCTACAAAAACTCATCCTTCTTTTCTGGTATCAAACATGCATAGTTTAATTTATAAAACATTTAATTTTAAATTTCTTATGTGATTTGTTTAGTACACTTTGGTAACAAACAAATGAATAATACATCACTTAAATTAAAAAGAAAGAAACATGGATGATTTAATTTATAAAACAATTTCATTTTAAATTCATTTTATGGTCCCAATAGTAACAAACAAATAAATAATACATCACTTAAATTATCCTCCTCTTCCCAAAATCTCTGCTTCTCTCCCACCTACCCCTTCACCCTACATGCATTCTCCCTTGAAAAAAAAAGAAAAAAACAATGTTCTCCCCCCCCCCCACCTCCTCAAAAAACAGTATTTTTATTTATTTATTATTATTATTAACCAAACTGCAGTTCCTCCCACATTTAGAAATTCTCAATTCCTCCCTTTGGGGCGAAAGGATGAAGCAAAAAATTTAAAAAGAAGATGAAGATTTTTGAAGAGTGAGATAAAAATTAATAATGTAGATGAAATTATCTTACTACAAAATAAGAAATATTACAAAAATAATTTTAAAGTTTTTAAACTTTGTCGAATGAGGTCAGAGTGGAAAGATGAACTTGTGCAATTTTATAAAATTAATAATTTACTTACTGTTACTAGTGAGCAACAAATAAAACAAAAGAATTCAGATTTTCAAGATGTTAACTTTTGTGCAGAAGAGGGAGGGCAAAGAAAGGAATCAAATATTTCATGCAAGACATTTTATTAAAATTACGTAAAAGCATACTAAAATCTACCAAAAAAAAAAAAAAAAAAAAAAAAAAAAAAAGCTTGTGAAAAGAGTAGGAGGTTTACATTAGGGAACGGAAAGAAAATCAAAATTGATGAAGTTAGCGAGGGCTTACTTTCAAGGGAATGCTTACAATTAGGATTTTGCAATAAATATTTTATGGACTAATAAATTTGCATATTGTTATCCATTGAATGAATAAACACACACCAGTGGATGATTAAACACACTTATAAATTCCACAGAAATTCTTTGGCTAATTAATCTTTTGTAAAATATACAACAATTTTTTGCAAATAAAATAAACTTTTATTTATACTCAAAACAAAATATGTGTTTTTTCACAATTGTGAAATGAACAAAACTTTTACAAGATTCATTCTATTTAATACCCAGTCTTAAAAAAAAATTAACTTTATTAATTTATTTACATCAAAAAGGGTGCTGACCAATAATTACCCCAGAAATGACCAGGAATTACAGTCCCAGAATAATTCTTGGTCATTTAAAAATTATAATTCTTTTAATTATAACTGCATACAAAAGGTCTGTACAGACTTTCCTCACAAGGTTCTATTTTTGTGAAACTGTAAATATTTTCTTATATTTATGAAAATTCTAATCATAATTTTGTGAATTTTAAATTACCGATGTAACTCAGGTTCTATCCTTCATACATGTAAAAACTAAGCAATTTGTTTTTCGGTGAGTTCAACTGTTTATTTACAGGCCAGATTTTATTTTTAAATGATTAAATTTGTGAAAAATTCCTTTGAAGGTGGAAAAATTCTGTGAAAGGTCTATTTAAGAGACAAATAATTCTGTGAAACGTTATGTTTTGGGATAAAATGTTTTGTGAAGGGTCCTGTTTCGGGATAAAATTTTTTGAGAAATGTGCCGTTTTAAGAAAAAAAAAAAAAAAAAATTAATTTGTGAAGGGCCTTTTAAAGGACCCAAAACTTTTTTAAACATTATATATCCCTGTATATTTATTTAAATAAGGGGTCATTCCATGCCAAATCAACCAGTGACTCAACCTGACCCTTTCCGATTTCAATGAAACTGCTAGGGATCATTCTCTATGATGATATAAACTAGAGCATATTTTTATTTTTTGTTTATTGCTTTAAATTTTTATGTAATTAATTATTTACATTTTGAAAAATCATCATTTTTTGACTTGCATAAACATTTTCAATTTTGAATTTCTCAAGTTCTATCAAACATAGAAAATTTTATGACCACTCATTTCAAAGAGGAGTTTATAAGGTTTAATTTGATGTGCAAGTCGACTATGTATAGTTAAAATAAATAAAATTTAAAAATTTTAAATTTGAAAATTTTTTAGATAGTCATTTTTAAAAAATTTGAAAAAATTGTATGTTTGTTGTAATATTATAAGCTTTAAATTCTGAAATTTTTAGAGTGGGATCTCAATGGGATCAGGAGTTATTAAATAAAAGCAAAAATTACCATTAAAATAGCAATTTAATTCTGTCTATTTTGTTATTTATTTATGATTTGTATGGTAATTTTCAGTAATTAATATAAATAATTAATTGTATAAAAATTTAAAGCGATAAACAAAAAATAAAAATATGCTCCAATTTATATCTTCATAGAGAATGATCCCTAGCAGTTTCATTAAAATCGGAAATGGTCAGGTTGAATATTGAATTTTTTTGGTTGATTTGACATGGAATGACCCTAAGCATTTTATTACATAGCCATCAGAAGTCAATGCTTATTCCATACCAAAATTGGGAACAATAAGTTTTAATAAGTTTAACACAACCTTTAATAGGTTTTTATTAATTATTACATGTTATTGATTTCTGACCAGGAATAACCCTAAGTGTGACCCTTCTATTCATACTACTTTTTGAAAAATAATCTTTCATACAGTTCTACTATAACATAAAAAAAAAAAAAAAAAAAAAAAAAATGAAATATAGGGTAGATGTTCCAGTTTTGGCCATATTGGATTAGTTTGTCTGTTATTTAGACTGTAAATTGATATCAGTAATTATGTGCATTCTTACTCCTTAATCAAACACTTTTATCATTTTTAATCCCAATTGTTTATTCTTTTAATAAAATGACTTGCAAAATAATAAATAAAGAAATAAACGTGTCTAGTGTATGCTCACATGTATAAAGATTTTTGCTTAGCTAACAAGTTTTCAGAACACTGTTGAAACATTAGGCATTTATTGAACTTTATTTATTCTGAAACAAATTACTCTTAGATTTTATGAGGTAAGCTTTCTCTATATTACAATTTCACATTTAAATTTAATTATTTTAACAGCTTAAAGGGGGGTCGCCAAAATTGATGCTTTAAATTTGGTATGTGTACCAGTAATGGCCATGAATTGACCGAAAAGAGTACAACATTATATTCCACTTTTGGCCACAAGATTAATTATAGTGAAATTTTAACAATATATTTAGAAAGATTTTATGACTTATAAATTAAAAAGTTCAATCAAATTTTTCAAAAGAAATCAAAATTGCATAATTTTTGCAAGAACTATAAAATTTCTATTTCAACTTTTCTCTAAATGTGGCCAAAATTGGGGCATCTACCTTACTACAATCCCCCCCCCCCCCCCCCAATGAAAATTATAGTATTACTGAATATAAAAATAGTCACCAGTCTTAGCCTGTAATCAAAAGGTTAATACAGAGTTTCCCCTAGATTTGAAAAAGAGTAGAGTGGCTTCCAGTAAGGAAGGGCACTTTTATAATTCTAAAAGATACATTCTGTATTCAGGGCATGTTTTGTATTCTTAGGGGAACACTTTTCAGATTCTTCAGGGCACTATTTGGAATCTTAAGGGCATTTTTTGGAATCTTAAGGGCATTTTTTGGTTTCCCAAGTTCACTTTTTAGATTTTTAAATTCATTCTTTTGATTTTTACATCCTTTTAGCAGAATATATTGAGTCAATTTTTATTATGCAAGCAAATATTCTAATGCAAAAAAGAAGACATATTTATTTTTTTTTTACTTGGAAGCAAAAATGGTAACATTTTTTTGGATGAGGGAAAAAAAGAATGTTAATTTTTTTAATACAGGGGAAGATCAGAGCTATTTTAAAAACCAAAAGGCTGGTGGGGTGCAGCACTCTTTTGTAATTGCCTAGGGGAATCTCTGATTAATGCATCAAAACTTAAACTGAATTTATTACTTATACATACATACCTTCCACAATTAACAACACCACAATGTATGCACATCCAAGGACTTTTTGTTGTCTGGCAGGCTAAAGAAAAATAAAATAAATATTTCTCATACAAGCTTTATCATACTAGACAAAAATATGTAATCTTTTATTTATTTTATTTACAAGGGGTGTTTTTTTTCTGTCAAATCCACTCCTGCTGGTAATTTTTAGCCCTAACAATGATTTATACTATTAAAAAATATATTTGCAAAAGTGACTAAAAACTTTAAACTTTTACTGCATTTAATATCTAAAGAAATTTTATATGCATATTAAACACCACAGAAACACAAAAAATTCACTGCATAAGCTTTAAAATAAATTTTGAAAATTATTAATTTTTGAAAGGAAAAAAAAATACGTTTTGAACATGTTTAAAAAAAGAGGGGGGATATACTTTTGATCTTGATTAGATCACAACAAAATGTATTTTAACTGTAGGTATTCTGATTTAACATAAACTAACTAAAAATTGTTTAAAACAAACTAAATTACTTTAAATTTACGTTACCAAAATCTGTTTTTTATTTATATGTTCAATGAAATAAAAGTGTGACGCAAAATAACGAAATATGTTTACAAAAACAAACAAACGATGTCACACACATTAAAGCAATTAATTCAAGAGTAAATAAAGACAAAAAGGTGAATCTGAGGCATTGTAATTCTTACATTATTCAACCAAAATTTAAAAATAATAATAACACAAAAGAGAAAGATAATGAAAACTTTTTCAAAAATACACATTTAACATTATTAAGCATTTCCATTTGACTATTAAAAATAAGAAATATTAGCATGCGAGTGAAAATACATTTACTCTCAGCAAAATATCTAAATAATATAGAAACAAAAATTTAAATTTTCGTAAACATGCAGAATCAAACGTACAAAAATTTAAAGATCTATATGCATATGAGTAATCAATACAAAGAAAATTTCTTAATAACCACTTCAAATTCAATAATTCACTCTTTAAAAACATTACTACGATATGCTTTAAATGAAAAGTGCAAAATTTTCATCAAATTGGATGAACACGTGAAAAACAAGACTGCAATATTAAGCACATTTCTTTGATCACGGGTGGTAGAAAAAAAAAAGAATCAATATTTAAAATAATTCTTGATTGACAACACAAATTATAGGAAACACTTACAAATACACATCCATTCTGAAGACTCCTTTTTAACAGATTTAATAATTTTGCTTTGATTTATTAGATGAGGACATTCCATTTCCACAATGATAACATAACAAAGTTCTCATTAAAACAGTCAATATGATATTCTTTCGACCAGACCACCACAACAGCAATCAACAAACGCACACTACAACTGCAACTAGAGTTTAAAGTAATGAAAGATCATACGCTTGCAAATTATTTCAAAAATCGTGAAAGGTGGCGTTGTTTTCGAAAGAAAAAAAAAGTCTCATTTTAAATTAATTAATGTGTTAAATCAACTAACTTAGAATAATAAATGTTAAATCTAAAATAATGTTTTCTAAATGCTTTTTATTACAATACATTTATCAAAAATTGTTCGTCAAAAATTGCATTAGGGCGTCACCTATCAAAAAGAGAATAACTAAAAAGTGTGTTTACATTTACAAAGTAAAGTGTTTATAAATGACATATTTAATCTTTCATAATAGATGTGTGTGTGATCTTTGTGTTGATGATGTGAATTGAGATACGCCTTTGAAAAGTTAAAAATAATTTGGATTGTTTTAAAGAAATCAAAGGCACTATTCTCTTCAAATTTTAAAGAAATAAAATGAGTATCAGTATGCTCATGGTGCTTAAATTACCCATGTCTTGAATTATATTCCATCTATTAATAATATTATGACAGCTAATTGGTTGAAAGATTTAAATTTGAAACCTAGATCTAATTCAGTCAAAACATTTAAATCTTATGTTGATTTAGACTCTGCTCAGGAAAGTCTATCTCTGGAAGAAATGGTAATATTCTTTTTCATATCTAATTTATTTAGGTTTCTTTTTAAGTTTTAACATGAAAATAAAAATGGAATATTATGCTCTATTTTTTATTTATTTATTTATTTATTTATTTAAACTTTAAAAGAAACTAAATATCAGACTTTTAAATTTCAATAGAAATTTTATGCTCAAATTATTTTTTGTTTCAGTATCTTTAAATTTTATTGTCTGAGCGAAGCGAAGTCTTTATACTCAGAGATACGTAACGATATTAAAATTCAAAAAAATTCTTTCGTCAAGCAAATCTCAAAAAGTACTTGTCGGATTTTGATTCTGTTTGTACCAATAGGTACCTATGAAGGTAATCTGGTGAATGCACCTACTTTTAAAAATTAATTCCAAATAGTTTAAAAGTTATATTAAAAAAACTGATAAAAAAGCACAGTTTATGTGCATACGTCACAGAAATTTGGTGAGCGTGATTTTCACCGGCTGGACATTTTCGTAGATAACCGAATCAGTACATGGAGTAAATAGTAATCATTTTCGCACTCAGTAATATTGAATGCAATAAAACATTTTAAAATTTAATCATGCAGGAAAATAAAACTGTTATTTTTTTATATTAAAAAATGTCATAAAAACTTTGATTTTGAGATTTTGTGATAATCTCTTAACAGCACTTTTTGATCGCTAAAAGAATGTTTTACATATTTCGCGTGTGAAAATTAGAAACAATTACGTTTTTAAATAAAAAGTTTCTTTTATGACATCATTTTCCCTTTATATTTATTTTCATTACATGTTTTCTTTTAACTTATATTTTGTTTGTGTATGGAAGTCAATTCTGGTCACTAATTTTTCGGCACGGATACCACAAGCGCATCAGATTTGGCGCAATTTTTTTCAAAGCCCATTTGGCGAAATCTTCCTTTTCAAATAACGCTTACATACACATTTTTAAATTATTTTCTATTTTCAAAAAGAACTTACAGTAAATAAAATAATAATAATAATTAATAACTATAAAAAGAAATATTTTATATAATTAAAAGAAGGAAGTGAAAGTAAATAAACATTTTATGAGTAAATAAACAAATAATAAATAAATAAAGCCGGGTTACCATCTCAGGTAAAATAATGCCATTTTGACGCCAATTATGTACCCTGGTGCACATGTGATATTTTTCCCCATTTTTCATCCGTTTCCTGCTGGCATACAACTTTGAAATATGGAGTATGTATGCATACCTGGGAACAATACTAGAATTAGACATTGATTTTTTTTTTAAAATTTGATCCAAAAAGGGGCAACCGGGCTATTTTTTAAAGTTTTATACAATTTATACTGCATAAAGGAGCCACTATTACCTATTTCTATATACCAGAAGAAGTAAGTGGTATGTAAAAACAATTATAGTATACATAAATAAAATACTTGAGATAATATACTAGAGATATAAGCACCGGGTTTGGCGAGATTTTTTATGCCAATTAGGCGAAAACATCGTTTTGATTACCAGATGCATATAGCATGCTATAACGACACGTTATTTATTTATTTCAAAATGAAAAAAAAAAAAGGAATAAACGAAACATTTTCTGTTATTAAAAAAGACATAACAATCAATAAATGATAATATTTTTAGAACAAACAATTTATTATAACACTAGCGGCCCGCCCTCGCTTTGCTTCGGGTAGTCCCATGTCAATACTGACACCGCAAATTGTTACTACCACTTCATCCCATTAAATTCAACTACTAAAACCATTACTCTCCTTTTAAGTAGTCGGGTAAAAAGTAGCCTGTATGTTAATCTAAGGTGCCAGATAACTCCATACAAAGTTTCATAAAAAATCGATCCAAGTTATAGATGGTGTAACTAACACGACTTTGTTTTATGGATATAGATTATAGCAGCCCGCCCAGGCTTTGTACGGGTATTAAAAAAAAAATTCAAGTTATAAATTTTTACACACAAACTCATACTCTCTTCTTTGTGGGTGGAGTTATTAAAAAAGTGTAAAGTGATAAAAGAAAATTCGGATATTAGTATTATTTTTTATTTATTTGTAATTCATACACTACATTTTTACTTATTAACTTTTTACATTTTTACCTATTTATTTTATTTTTAAAACAGTTACAGGATGTCTTTATACACAATATATCTTGTAGGGTTCAGCCTGCGTTTGCAATGTATAAGCGAAAAAAATGAAATTATTTACGACATCGCATTAAAAACCTCAAAAATAACAGTATTTCTCCACTATTTAATGGATGTTGTTATACATATAAACCTTCTTCTTGAATCACTGTATCTATTAAAAAAACCGCATCAAAATCCGTTGCGTACTTTTAAAGTACGTACATAGGGATATAGGGACAGAAAAAGCGACTTTGTTTTATACTAAATAGTGATTTCTCCACTATTTAATGGATGTTATTATACATATAAACCTTCCTCTTGAATCACTCTATCTATTAAAAAAAAAAAAAAAAAACGCATCAAAATCCGTTGGGTAGTTTTAAAGATTTAAGCGTACATAGGGATATAGGGACAGAAAAAGCGACTTTGTTTTATACTATGTAGTGATAGTGGTAAATCTTGTAGGGTTCAGCCTGCGTTTGCAATGTTTAAGCGGAAAAAATGATATTTTTTACGACATCACATTAAAAACCTCAAAAATAACAGTATTTCTCCACTATTTAATGGATGTTATTATACATATAAACCTTCCTCTTGAATCACTCTATCTATTAAAAAAACCGCATCAAAATCCGTTGGATAGTTTTAAAGATTTATACGTACATAGGGATATAGGGACAGAAAAAGCGACTTTGTTTTATATTGTATAGTGATAGTGATTTATATGATAACCAGCATGTTAGGCAACTAACCGCCATATTGGCACCAATTAGGTACCTCGGTGTATATAGGGCATATATATGTGCCATATTTATTTGTAAAACTGAGCATGAACGTTTACCAGGTGTGTTTTCATAGGCGCTCATATCTTTTTGCAACATAGCGCACCTTTCGAAGCCAAAACTGCACAAAAGAAAAAATAATCAATATTAGCAGTATTTTTTTTTTTTAATGTAATGCACATTTTGTGATCAGTAGGCTCGATAATCAGACCTCGTTTTTTTTTTTTTTTTTTTGCTTTAAAAGATGATATTTCATACGACGTCTTTTTGGGATTCGTCGTTTTTCCATATTCGATAGTATGTGTCTACTCGTTTTGTACACTTTTTTGTAACTTTCTTCTTTATTAACAGCGACATCTGGATTTCCTATTTAAATAAAAATTCTTCTAAATACAAAGAATTTTGTTGAAATAAATAAATAAAGGAAATGCGGACATCTATTGCTCAAAACACAAAATTTTCGTATTGAGTTAATAAAAATCAGTAAAAACATAATTTTTATGATAATAAAAAGGTGACTTATGTAATAACAGAGTCATATATTATGTACGTTATGGATTAAGTATGAATATTTCTTCCCCCATTTATAAATAATAATAATAATAATAAAATAAAATGTGGACAGACCAAAGTCTATATTTGACTGAAAACAACAACCACTTTCTAAATGCTTTAAAAAAATGGCCAATGAAAAGTGATATTTCAAAAGTATTATGAAATTAGTTAAAAACCATTTATTTTAAACTAAATGAATAAAAGATTTATATTTTTAATGAAATAAATGGGATTTGAAAAATTATTGGAAATTTATCACCATAGATGTATCAATATTACAATCAATACCTTGTATGCAAAATGGAACAATTAGCAATACTTTTTGTACCCGAAAAATGGTCGTTGCTTTTTTTAAGGTTAAAAAGTAGATTACGAAATATTCCTATACAGAGATGCCAAACCCTCGCTTATTGCATAGCAGAATTTTCTTATAGGAAAAGTTATTTTTTAAATCCGCAGAATGTTCCAATTTAATAAAACATTTTCTGTATTAAAATACCGGTACCCAAAATGCCGGAGAGTTGGCAGCTCTGCCTATAACATTTTAATTAATCACGGTACTTTTTTTAATCGGATTCAAATTTAGTGAAGACAACGTTTTTTGGCCAAAAGCGGCTTTTTTCCACATGTGTAACTACGATACAATTCCTTGATGTTGACTTATAAATGTTTTGACTTATGCTATTATTGCTTCCTCTCATTTATTTATTTGAATTTTAAATAAGATGACTCAAAATCGTGTTTTTTAAATATACGAAAAAAATGCATTTCGAGAGAGGGCGAAAAGGACAATATTTGGCGATTTATTACCTGCGTTTGGCTAAGTGTCTTACTACTTTGTATTTAATACTCTTCACAATACTTCGCTGTTATATGGACTTAGGCGCTTTTATAAAAAGTTTGACGTAATTCGGGCTTAAGAAAGTGAGTTTTTTACTGAATAATACAAATAAATGAAAAATGAATACTAAGAAATACTAATAAAAGAAAAATGAAGCATTGTATTGATCTATGTATATTTAAAAATGCATCTGCTAGCACTAATTAGATAATTTATGTGCAGGGGTGGGGAAATTTTCCAAATTCTTACCAGCCAAGGATTTTTTTCGCCAGCCCGCAAGATGCAACACACGCAGTTGAAAATAGTTATGACAAAATCGCACGCGATTACAGACAAAATTACAATTACTACAATGCATTTTCATAATTCTTTTTTGTACAATATTAAGAAATATATATAACAAAGGTAAGATTAATATTAGATAGAACTTACAAGGAAGGTCTCCATTGGGGGCATACTCAGAATTTTTTGAAAAAAATACGAATTAAACTACTCATGTAGGTAATAAAGGATCAGTGAAAATTAGCGGCGGAATTACATTATTAGATATGTAAAAAAATAAAATAATTTGGAATAATTGGCGTGAAAAGCTGAAAGCGATGCGGGATTTGGCGAGCAGTGTATTTCCTCGCCAAAAGCAGACGATTTTAACGAATCTGAAAATTGATTTTAATTGACTTCACTGTTAAAAATCTGCAGCATTTACTGCAACGTCACTCCACTACTTTTATAGAATATCTCTCTTCTGAACAATGAGAATGCTTCATAATACGGTAAATTGACCGTGTCATACACTGTTAAAAATCTGTTGCATTTTGTTGCAACGCACTCCACTGCTTGTATATAATTTCTCTATTCTAACCAATGAGAAAGCTCCATTTCACGGCCAAGTAACCGTTTTCTATACAAGCAAGGGAGTGCGTTGCAACAAAATGCAGCAGATTTTTAACAGTGTATTTTTCAATTTGGAACAATTTTAATCAATTTAAATTGTGTTTAAAATGATAAAATATATTAATTTCATTTTGTTATAAGTACATATAAACGTATATGACAAAATTACACTTAAAGTAAAGTAAAAATGCAAAACTAAAATTATTTAAACTAAACATTTAAATAAATTGAACATAGAAAGTTTTTTCTTTAAAAAGTATTCGAAGCGTAAAAGCGTATTTTTCAAAATTTCGTTTTTTCGCCAACCGGAGATAAATCGCCAAATAAACGAAATTTTTATTATTTTTTTACGGACGTTATAAGGAGGTTCCGCCGAAATTTTTTTTATAAACATATATAACTATATGAGAAGAACATTCTGTAATTTTTTCAGATTTTTCTGAGTATGCCCGTATGGAGACCTTCCTTGTTAGTACCATACTTACACTGTAATAATTTGGAAAGTTAAAATATCTAGATTAAAAATGTGTTTCTGATAATGTTCCTATTGCCTACAGTTTTTCAAAAACTAAAAATGCACTCGCCTTATGAGAAAATCCACTCGCCACTGGCGAGCAAAATGATGTATTTCCCCACCCCTGTTTATGTGTATATAAGAGGAGATAAATAGCTTTTAATTCTGTATTTCTATGCTATAAAGCATTAACGTTTGTGTGTTTTTCGCTAGCAGTGGGAGTACCTAGCCGATTTAAAAAATAATGTGGGCAAAAAATGTTGGTAACCATCTTTGCTGCAAAATATACTATATTTTGGTAGGAACAATAATCACCATCAATGCACGAGCAAAAAAAATTCTAAAATTGAGAATTCTTTGATGTTGATATGACTAAAAATTTAAAACCTTTTTTTTTGGTGGCAACTTTTAAGATATAATATTCTCGTTATGAACGATTTCTAAAACATTCGACAATTTAATTTCACAAATTAAATATTTTTTTTCTAGAAAAAGTTTTAAACCCAATTTATTGAGAATATTGCAATTTCTAGGATACTGTTGGGGTCAGAAACTATAACTTTGGCATCACAGTAATTTATAAGATGTAAGTGCTCGTTTAGGACAAATTTTTAAAAAAGGATTCCTTAACTCTTATCGACAACCTCATTGCATCCGTGGAAAACAGATATTCAACATTATAAACTATTCGGACAGATTTCACACCATATAAAATACACTCCATTTCTCTTCAAACATAATAGTTTATGTTATTTATAGTTTCTCAAATCGGTGCGAAGCTTCTGTTTATGCTCATGACATCATTTCAAAGAGCTATATTTCCAATATAGGAAAATTTGGTGTTTTATTTTCTGCATTACTTTTAACATTTTGCATATTTCCAATTTTATATCCATGCATGGTTTGCTTTTCTTTTATAAAAACAGTATATGTAACAAGATTTTGTAGTTCTACGATTCGATATGCTTATTTTCATCCTTATATTTTATCACAATGACTGACAAATTAAAGGTAACATCTCATTTTCTTTACTTATCGCAAGTTATTAAATGTGTATTCTCAGCAATATCGCTCAGACTAATCCCTCTGAGGGAAGTCCTAGTTTACGATTTAAAGGCAGAGTAGATCGAATGTTTCATCTGAAAATCTCATAGAAGAAAAAAAAAAAAAAAAAAAAATGCAATATGTCAGTAGTCCGAAAGCTTATCGTTGTTTCAATTTTATCAATAGAAATAACATTTTGTATAAAAATGAGAAATTTAACATTCATAAAAGCATATTTACGATTTCTTAATTTATGCTATGGATCATTCCATGGTAACTAACGTTGTTTTGAACTATTTTCAGTAATTTTAGTAAAATAACGTACACCAAAAAATTATTTAAAATGTAAATTTGTCATGACTTGGTAATTAAACTTATTCAAAGTCCAATTTAGATGAAAATTACCTAATTTTAATGTTATATCTTAAATTTTGATAGTTTTATTTACTATGGTAACTGGTATTACTGAAAAAGGAAAGTAAGTTATCATATAAAGTGTAATTTTCATTATCAATTTTTAGGTAATTTTCATCCAAATTGACCTTTAGATAGGTTTCACTGACAAATCATGTTAATTTTACATTTGAATATTTTTTAGTGTTATATTACTAAAATTACTACAGTAAATTGTTCGAAATATAACTTAAGTTACCATGGAATGACCCCCCACCCTCTTATGTAACCTGCAAATATGATTTTATTGTGATATATTATTTTCGTGTTTAGAAAATAGGGTCATTCCATGCCAAATCAACCAGTGACTCAACCTGACCCTTTCCGATTTCAATGAAACTGCTAGGGATCATTCTCTATGATGATATAAATTAGAGCATATTTTTATTTTTTGTTTATCACATTAAATTTTTTTTACAATTAATTATTTAAATTTTGAAAAATTATCATTTTTTGACTTGCATAAATATTTTCAATTTTGAATTTCTCAAGTTCTATCAAACAGAAAATTTTTTGACCACTCATTTCAAAGAGGAGTTTATAAGATTTAATTTGATATACTAGTCGACTATGTATAGTTAAAATAAATAAAATTTAATTTTTTTTAAAATTTAAAATTTGAAAAATTTTTAGTTAGTCATTCTTAAAAATTTTGAAAAAATTGTATGTTTGTTGTAATATTATAAGCTTTAAATTCTGAAATTTTTAGAGTGGGATCTCAATGGGATCAGGAGTTATTAAATAAAAGCGAAAATTACCATTAAAATAGCAAATTAATCCTGTCTATTTTGTTGTTTATTTGTGATTTGTATGGTAATTTTTAGCTTTTATTTAATAACTCCTGATCCCATTGAGATCCCACTCCTAAAAATTTCAGAATTTAAAGCTTATAATATTACATCAAACATACAATTTTTTCAAAATTTTTAAAAATGACTATCTAAAAAATTTTCAAATTTAAAATTTTAAAAAATTTTAAATTTTATTTATTTTAATTATACATAGTCGACTTGCTTATCAAATGAAACCTTATAAACTCCTCTTTGAAATGAGTGGTCATAAAATTTTCTATGTTTGATAGAACTTGAGAAATTCAAAATTGAAAATATTTATGCAAGTCAAAAAATGCTGATTTTTCAAAATTTAAATAATTGCATAAAAATTTAAAGCAATAAACACAAAATAAAAATATGCTCTTATTTATATCATCATAGAGAATGATCCCTAGCAGTTTCTTTGAAATCGGAAATGGTCAGGTTGAATATTGAATTTTTTTGGTTGATTTGACATGGAATGACCCAATATACTATTCTCAATTAATTTTTCATATCAAATACATCAGGAAACCAGATTACATTTAAGTTTCTGAGATCATGCCAATAATTTCAGATCTGTTCTACTTGAATTACTGGAAATTAATTTCATTATGTCATTAAATAATTGATATGTACGTACATATGATATTGATGTGTAAAGTTTAAACTTTAAAAAAAAAAAAAAAAGAAAAAAAATCATTTTTTTTATTTATGAATTTATTTGAAATACTTTTCCAACTTTGATGAGATGGAGAAAACAGCTTTGGTGCAGGGCTGGCAAGTTTCTGCCGGGGTGGTTAAAATCAGTGGTTATAACCGGTTAAAACTGGCACGGCAGAAACTAGTTTCGGCCAATAAGTGGCAAAAACTGGCAGAAACTAAGAAATTATACTAATAAGAACTTTAGCCCTCAATGATTAATAATTTATGCATTACTTAATATATAAAGAATTTAGTCAGAAAATTAAAATAAAGATTATGAATATTATTCAAAGTAGAAAAAAGTTTCAAAAGGATCACATAAATATACTTTACAGTGATAGTAATTGGGAAATAAAAGGCAGGCATCAAATGATGACCACTGTAAAAATCTTAGGCGTCAAATTAAGATTTTTAGTTGAAGTTTCTAAAATTCATATTATAGGCATGCCAATTTTCCGTGGAAACGCGGATTTCCGCGTTTTGTTTATTTTCAAAATCCGCAGATTTCCGCTTTTTTCTTTATTTTCAGAACCTGCGGATTTCCACAATTTTTCTTATTTTTTCGGCCGCACCGCCATTTTTTACCTTGACGAAATTGGTCCAAAATGGCAGAAAAATCTCCGACTGCGAAAAATGACGCGGTTTTTGCCAAAAGATCCCAAAAAAAAGACACTATTTTTCGTCAAAAGAATATTAATAAAACCTAATTTGTGTCATATGATTGCGAAAAAAGGCGTTATTTCTGCCAAAAGATCGCAGGAAAAAGCGCTATTTCATTCAAAACATCGTAAAAAGACGCGTTTTTCGTCAAAAAATTGCGGAATAAACGTGATTCCTGTCGACGGATCTCAAGAAAAACGTTATTTCCGTCGAAGAATCGCGAAAATGACGCAGCCTCTGTCAAGGAATTGCGGAAAAGACGCGATTTTCCTCACATGATCGTGGAAAAAACGTTATTTTTGTCAGAATTGCAGAGAAAATGAGATTTTTGTCAAAAGATCGTGAAAAAAGACACGATTTTTTTTTCAAAAGATTGTTGATAATACGTGATTTTTGTCAAAAGACGGCGTAAAAAAGCACTATTTCTGACAAAAGATCGCAAAAAGAAACGCGTTTTTTGTTTTTTTTTTTTTAAAAAAAGGCAAAATAAACGCGATATCTGTCGAACGATCGCAAAAATAATGGTCTCTTACAAAGAATCGCAAAAAGATGCGATTTCTGTCAAGTGATAACTGAAAATTTTTTGTCAGAATTGCCGAGAAAACGCGGCTTTTTGTCAAAGGAGCGAGGAAAAGACGCGACTTTTGTCAAAAAAGGATCGCGAAAAAGTCGTGATTTTTTGCCAAAAGATCGTGAAAAATGCGCAAATTTTTGTCAAATGATCGCAAAAAACGCGATTTTTGGTCTAAGGATCGCGACAGAGACGTGATTCCTGTCAAAAAATGGGGGGGGGGGCGGTGATTGAAAATATTTTCAGTCTTGGCAAAATTTCAAACTTGCACCCATGATCAAATATAGGTGAAAATTGACAGTCGCTACATGACGATTAAAAAAACACGATCGATTGCCATGTTATAAATCGCCAAATGAAATACAGCTTTTTTCAGGGAAATATGCACTTCTGCTTTGCTTAAATTCTAATTATACACTGATTAATTCTTTTCCCTACTGGATGCAAACAGATTTAAGCCAAATTTGGAGTTTTATGACTGTGCCATAAGTTATTTTAAAGGTAGATTTTTAAATGAATTTGCTTATAAAAATTTTAAAGAATAATTGTGCATTTTTGAAAATTTTTCATATTGATATATTTTATAGATCAAAACTATTGAATAAAATTTCATTACCCATTCTTATTATTTGTGTTCTTATTTTATTTTAATGTATTTTTGTATTATATGTGTGTGGGGCTTCAATTCAAATAATGACAATCTATATTTAATGTACCATTTTCACTTTGGTTAACTTTTTTAACAGGCATCGGTTTAAATTATTTTGTTCTATTTTTACTTTGCGTGTTATATCAACTTTTTTTCTCAATTTTTATCTCACACGTTATTTCAACACTTTTGCTCAATTTTTACCTCACGCGTAATTTCCTCTTTTTTGTTTTTTTCTCACTCTCATCCCTGATATTAATATTACTCTAGCGCTGTAAATAACTTAGGAATAATTCTGGCTATTTTTTTTTTTTTTTAAATTCATATCAAATTTTCTGAAAGGTTACAACAGAGACGGGAGAGAAATTCACTGCCAGTAATGTTTTTTTTTTCTTCTTCTTCTTCGCGAACTTTTTACAAAATCTGCGTCATTTGCTATCTTTTGAAGAAACTTGCCGTTTTTTCGCGATTTTTTGATGAAACTTGCCGGTTTTTTCCGATCTTTTGACAAGTTTTGTCATGTTTTTTCGCGATTTTTTGATGAAACTTGCCGGTTTTTCCGATTTTTTAAGAAGCTTTGCCATGTTTTTCCACGATCTGTTGATGAAACCTGCCATTTTTTCGTGATCGTTTGGCGACACTTGCCGGTTTTCGTGATCTTTTGGAGAAACTTGCCGGTTTATTGGCGATTTTTTGACGAAATTTGCCGTTTTTTTTTTTTACCTTTTGACAAACTCTGCCATGTTTTTTCACAATCTTAAAGAAACTTGTCGTTTTTCGCGATTTGTTGATGGAAATTACTGTTTTTCTATGATTTTTTTTTGCGATTTTTTGTCAAATTTCAGATTTTTTCCACAACCCCTTGAAAAAATTGCTAATTTTCATAGAATGATTGAATAAATTGATTTTTTTCGGCGACCAATTCTCGAAATTTGCAATATATTTTATGTCCGAATTTTCGTATTAATTGAAGCAACTATAAAACTGGTGTAAAGCTTTTCTAATTATTGCTAGATTTAGAAAGTAATAGAAAAATGTACTTAATCTAAAAAAAAAAAAAAAACTTGGCATTTTTTTTTTTTAGTATTGGTAATTACAGTTGAATTTAGTAAAATAATAGTCCAGTCATTATAGTAAGTTCACCTCGGAATTTGAGATACCAAGCTGTAAGTCTGTAAATACTTGTATATTGACACCCTAAAAGTTGTCTCAAAACCTACATATGGTAGGGTGTACACAACTATTAAATTCCAAGGTCAAAGGTCACAAAAATCGGTTTTTTGCGCTTTTTTTGTAAATATCTCATTTCCTATAGGTTTTTTGCTATTTGTATTTATTATCAATATTGTAGAATACAATATTCTCTACAAATTTTGTTTGAAAACATTTTTTATACGTCGAACCGTTTTCGAGGTAGAGGGCGGAGAGCGCGCGGTCACAGCATCACTTCAGGTCAAACGGTGCCTCCGGTCGAAAACGCGCCATATATCATTTTTTTCCTAACCTATCCACTTTTTATTCAGTATTAATTTATTTAACAACACTTACCTGTCCATGTAATTGCAGAATTGTTAATGAAAATATAGGAATTATATTTGAATTTTAACCTAATTAATATAATATTAATAACTTCTTACATGATGAAAAAAACAAATAAATTATGAATTAATCGTTTTATTAAAAAATACTATTCAATACATTTATTTTTATTAAAAGTAAAAAAATGAATAAAGGGTACAAAAACTATAATTTATGTTTTTAATCATCTTCTTCCTCTTCATCGTCGTCTTTCAGCTGCTAGTAAATTTCAAACTGGTCTTCATTATCGTCTTCAACGACATTTGTCTCAAGTTGTTCCATGATTTCGGGGTCAAAGGTTTCATCTTCGTTAATGTCGCTCTGATATGGTTCTGCATTGAGACAAGCTTGCCCATTACATTGGCCACAAGCTAAAAAGTATTGCAAGCCCACTTTCCTGCATCTGCATCGCGAACCACAACCACTCTTGCAGTTGCAGAAAATTGTATTTAGCAAATCTTCTGGAGCAGGTGGTAAAATTGTCATGATAGGCTGCAGAAAATCGTTTTGCATTGCCCAACCCCATACCTGGGGTTCCAAATCATGCCCTAACCATGTTTGAACTTGATAATATACACATTTGAAATGTTGATGAGAAGCTGCATTTGTTGGTGGAAGAATTGAAAGCTGCACAGGTTTATTAAGTTTTGTAGACTTGACGTAATGCATATAACAAAGATGATCGAAACTTTTCACAGATTTCGGAGCATTATAGACTGCCAATAAGATTTGAGTTCCACTCTCTAATAATCTCTGGGCCAAACTATTTTCTTCTTCAAATGCTGCAGCTAGTTCATCCAAATTCGTCAGTTTCTCAAAAACTTTTAAAAATGATTTTTTTCCCTTTTTAAAAAGCGCAGAAGTTGTGTCACAGCCACTTAATGCATGCAGAAATAAAATATGTGAATAATAATATAAATAATATAAAACATAATTATCAAAACTTTTAGCCGAGTATATCTCCGTTTTTACATTTCCTTTCCCAACTTTTTTAAAGAAAATTTCTTGTTCGTAAGACAGTGTACGCCCAATTAAAATGACAAGCAAATCAATATCTTGTCTTATTATAACTGCAGTTTTTTACGACTTTGATTCTTCAATTGCAGTTTCAACAATAAGAACATCCGCATCATCTCTGGCTTGTTTAGTAGTAATATTTGCAGCTTGTAATTTTTCACTTAAGATATTAATGAGCATCTCTTTGTTATTTGGATTTGATAAGAATTTTTCTTGAGTAACTGGTACAACCATTGTTTCATCTAAACAGACTTTATACGTTTTTGAAAGTGCAACAGTTCTTCTCTGCTGCTCCATAGCTTTTACGTTCTTACTGTAGTCTGAATATCTGTCAAATACAGCAATTATTTTGGAAGTGTAATAATAATTAATGTATTTATAAAAAATAATAGATAAAGTACCTTCTCTGCTCCATACAACATGATGAAGAAGAAATCCGCCATCAATAATGAACGTCACATTATTTTCATTGAGAAAAAAATCAATTGGGCTCATGTTGTCATACAATGACGATTTTGTTGTTTTTCTCATGCCATCATTATCAAATAGAGCTGTTGGATACGGACTCAATTCATATTGAAGATATTCCTCAAGATCACTTTCAAATTGTTTGCTGACAGTAATTCTTTGGAAATTAATATAATATAAAATATAAATAATATTAATTAATATAAATAAATAATTCTTCTTCACTGCAACATTACAATCATTTATTTTTACAGATTTGTTAACACAGGAAAGCGGCATTACTTTCGCGGAACGTTTCAACTTTATTTCATTAAATGATAAGTCGGTGATCTTCTTCATAGACTCTAATCCAATTTCGTAAGCTCTGTGGCAGTTAATTTGCTCATTTCCAACAATTCCAGAAGCTATCGATATTAACTGCGTAGTATTTGGAAAAGGATCATGGGGTTTAAACCAATCAAATAGTATATTTACGTCAGCACTGTCTTTTTTCACTCTTGAGTCTCTGGAATCTACGTGTTGTTCGGTCGACTCCAAGGAGATATTACAGAACTTCTCCATTTCCTCAAAAATAGTATTTGTGGCGTACATTGCATATACCCATTTGCACAAAACACTTTTTTTCGTACTTCGACCACGAGATACTCCTCCTTCGGTTTTCGTAGATTTCATGAGACTTTGTTCTATGACCATATCTGTCCACGTATCTGAATTATATTTTTCTGTTCGTCTCACCGTGAAGAATCCATTTCTGAAATTTTCATAAATTTGCTCATCCATAGTTTCTTCCAGCTTGAGCATATCTTGCAGATACAGGTGGGCTGATTTATCGATAGTTCATCAACTATATATGGCGTGTTTTCGACCGGAGGCACCGTTTGACCTGAAGTGATGCTGTGACCGCACGCTCTCCGCCCTCTATTTCGAAAACGGTTCGACGTATGAAAAATGTTTTCAAACAAAATTTGTAGAGAATTTTGTATTCCACAATATTGATAATAAATACAAATAGCAAAAAACCTATAGGAAATGAGATATTTACAAAAAAAAGCGCAAAAAACCGATTTTTGTGACCTTTGACCTTGGAATTTAATAGTTGCGTACACCCTACCATATGTAGGTTTTGAGACAACTTTTAGGGTGTCAATATACAAGTATTTACAGACTTACAGCTGAGTATCTCGAATTCCGAGATTCTTGCCTAATTTAAGCTTAAATGACTGGACTATAATAATAATAATAGCATAATACATCTGCATTTGAATCAAGGGGTGATTTTGGTAAAAAAAAAAAAAAAAAAAAAATTCTGAAATTCGCAGATTTTTTGAAAGGTTACATCAACCGGGGGGAGAGCTGGGAATATCCCCCCTTCCTCGTTAATTATGCGTTTTTTCATAATTCTTTGGCAAAAATTGTGGTTTTTTGTGATTCTTTGGAGAAATTTGCATTTTTTTTTTTCTGCGAACTTTTGATGTTATTAGCGGATTGTACCGTGATCATATGACAAGATTCTCATTTTTTCTGTAATTCTTTGACAAAATTCACGTTTTTTAAAAAGATTCTGTGATGAAATTAAGATTTGTTTTTGCGATCCTATGTAGAAATTTTCGTGTTTATTTATTTATTTTTTTCTCCCACAATACTATGACGAAGTTTGTATTTTCCAAGGATTTTTTGACGAAATTAGAATTTATTTTCGCAGTTCTTTAACAAAATTCGCGTTTTTTCAGTTATTCTTTGACGAAATTTGCATTTCTGTTCGCAATCCTTTGTAGAAATTTACATTTTTTTTTTTTGTCATATATATATATATATTGCTTCTTTGCTATTTTTGAAAAAAAAAAAATGTTTTTTTTCACGTGTTTTTGCCGAAATTGGAGATTTTTTTTTTTGAGAAAAATTGACGAAATTGATTTTTTTCGCGATTATTTGGTGAAATTTTCAAAGCTGAATGTCTAATAAATATATTTTTTAAAAGCTAGGCATCAAATTTGACGCCTGAGAATAATTTTTTAGTCGTCAAATTCAATTCTTTAGTTGCATTTGACGACTAATGACCGCTAATTTCTAATACTCTGATACTTTATTTATAGAATGATTATGTTATTTGAAAAACAGAAATTTTCATAATGGTAATATGATGCTGTACAAATTTAACTAGTGATATTATTGTTTATGGTTGAATTTCTATTTAAAAGTTTAAGAAAAATAAATTTACAAAAAATTCTATGATATTTTAACAACACTTTGAGTACTTTTAAATAAATAATACACCGCAATAACTTATGAAATTCTTTACTACTACATACAAAGAGAAATGATTCTTGTGAAAAAATATATAAGTAAATAATTATAGCACAAAAATAACAGTAAAACTATTTTATGAAATATCTTATACAATTATTTTATAATATTGATATTTATTTTATATAAATCATCTTTATTTACAATTTTAACTGCTATGCCCTTAATATCATTTTCATGTTTTCAGTTATATGCAAACAATGTGGCTGATTCTTTGTGACAAATTCAAAACTATCCAATTCTAATACAAATTTATTTATTTTTTAATTAAAACTATTCACAATATTTTATTTGTTATTTATCCTTAATGAAATGCATATAAGCAATTTTATACTACTAAAAAAGTCTCAGATTATGTCATGAAATGAGTTTATGCCAGTTTCTGCCGGTTATAACCACTTTCTGCCACTGGCACGGCAGAAACCATTTTCTGCCGGCAAAAATCCAGCCCTGCTTTGATGAAAGAAGAAAACTTGGAAACATATTAACAGCCATTCTCCAAAAAATGTAATTTTTTTAATGCAAATTTTTTCCAGAAAAAAAAAAAAAAAAATTGTTTTTTGAGACAAATGTTATTATTTTCAGAAACTTTCCACTTACTGCAATTAAAAATCAGGTAAGGTCCAACTTTCTACATTATTTCTATTTTATAACTTTTCTCTCTTTTTTTTACTTTCTTCTATCTTTACAAGAAGAAAGTATTGGATTCATGAAAATTTTCGACTTCCGGTTTTCGACAGATTTATACGTTTTAGAAGGTCCTGAACACATTTTGACTATTTTTAGAAAATGTCTGTCTGTGAGTCTGTCTGTATGTGACAAAAAATTTGTGGGCGCTCTATCTCAAGAACTAATGCTCGAAATTTAATAAAATTTTATATTCAGTTAGATCTTGATATGAATTAGTGCCTATTGGTTTTTGGTGAAAATTGGCCTGCAGGTGGCGCTGCTATACTACGTTTTTCATGATTTTCAAGATTACTATATCTCAAGAACTAATGCACAGAATTTCACCAAACTTCAGATTCTGTGATCCCTTGGTATATATAGAGGCTGATTAAGTTTTGGTGTAAATTGGTCAGCAGGTGGCGCTGCTGTGCCACTTTTTCATGATTTTCATGATAGCTATATCTCAAGAACTAATGCACAGAATTTCACCAAACTTCAGATTCCGCGATACCTTGAGATACATAGCCGCAGATAAGGTTTTGGTGTGAACTGCCCTATAGGTGGCGCTGCTATGCTACATTTTGCACGATTTTTGCGATAGCTATATCTCAAGAACTAAAGCAGAGAACTTCATCAAATTGTAGATTCTGTTACACTAGAATATATAACATAATTAGACGCTGATTACATTTTGGTATTAACCTTGCAACAGGTGGTCCAGCTATGCTGCATTTTGCACGATTTTTCCGATAGCTATATCTCAACAACCAACGCACAGAATTTCACCAAACTTCAGATTTTGTTACAAAATGACATATAACATAATTACACTATGGTTACGTTTTGTTATAAATCCTTCAACTGATGGTGCTGCTGTGCTATATTTTACACTTTTTTTTTAAACTAGCTATATCTCAAGAACTAATGCACAGAATTTCATCAAACTTCAGATTATTTTACACCATAACATAATTAGACGCTTTTTTATGTTTTGGCATAAATTGTCCAAGATATGGTGTTGCTGTGCTATGTTTTGCAATTTTTTTTATAACTATATCTCAAGAACTAATGGACGAAATTCCATCAAATTTCAGATTCTGTTAGGTCTTGACATAAATCGATGCTTATTAGGTTTTAGTATAAATTACCCAACATGAGGCACTACTAAGCTCATTTTCTCAGAATATTAATTAAATTTTGCGTTTTAGGCTTTTCGGATACCAGAATTTCATTAGGCTAGGTCAAAAATTCGATAGTGGGTAACTTTGGGATTACCATGTTTTTTGTTTTTTGTTTTTTTTTTTTTTTTTTTTTTTTTTTTTTTAATATTAAAATGTATTTATGAGACAGAAGAAAGTTTTAGGATTGACACATCCAACTAGTTTTTTTTTTACATAGATATCAGGAGCTTAGTGGAAAGTATACAGGGGTACAGCGATGCTGCGGATGCGCTATAGTGCGTAAATGACGCAAAAAATTGGCAACGGGGCGCAGGAAAATAGCTCTTATGCATCCCATGGGATGCGTAATATCGTCAAAAACTCGCGAAAAAAAGGCAAAATTCGTTAAAAAATAGCAAAATAACGACTAATTTCTGGTTAATTTTGTCAAAAGGTTCGCGAAAAAAAAGACTACTTTCATCAGAAAATCACAATAAAATGGCTATTTTATCAAAAAATTCACATTAAACAGAAAATTTTATTGAAAAATATGCGAAAAAACAGTAGATTTTGTCAAAAGAAAATCTAGTCGTTGGGGGCCACCGTAATACTTACCCATCATGGATATGTATATGAAAATAAAACATGTGAAATCTATTCATACAATTCATAAACAAAATTTAAATGTTGTTAATATGCATAGTAATGCTTTATTAAAGAACTGCTGATGTACCAATTTCGACAAATTATATAAAACGCCAAACTACTCAAGTAGTACCGAACTGCGTAAAAGAAACATCATTATAACTCCAAAAATAATAATTCTACTAACTAACAATTAACTGTGTCGGATTAAGAGTCTCATTTCCAATTAAAATATACCTCTGAATCGAAATTTGAATGAAATACAGGGTCATGAAAAATCGAAGAATGTGGAAAACAAGATTACAAATATCTCGGCAACTAATAATCCGATTGACTTCGTTCTGTATGCAAAATGTGTGTTATTTTATTGCCTTTTACGTCCATTCCTTAAAACAAAAAAATTCGAAAATTTTTATATACCTTTCATCAGAACGAATTTTTCGAGAGTCCGAAAAAAATAGTTCCGGATAATCGAGGTTGCTGGTATTAAATAGGGTTCGTCCCTTTCTTACATACTAACTACATACAAAATTTCAAGTCTCTATCTCAATTTGTTCGGGAGATAGAGCGTTTACAGACAGACAGACAGACGGACGGCAAATTTTTTTTTCTAAAAATATGTTTTTCGGAATCTCTACTATCTAAAACGTGTAAATCCATCAAAAAAAATTTTTCGATTTTCAAAACGATTGCAAGACTTACCCTATACTACGTATGATGGGTAAGTAAAATGGCTGCTTTTGTCAGAAAATCGTGATAAAACGGCAAATTTTGTCAAAAAATTCACGATAAACTGCAAATTTCATAAGAAATTTCGCTAAAAAACAGTAGATTTCGTCGAAAGATTTTGAAAAAACAACAGATTTCGTCAAAAGATCGTGCAGAAAATGGCAGATTTCGACAGAGGGGCACGAAAAAAGAAAAAGAAAAGTTAATGCCAGGATTGAATTTCTGTTCCAAAAACTAATTTTCCTGATTCATAATCCGTTTTTGACTGCTCCAAATCTTTCTGAGTGAATGTGACTCCTGAAAGCCTTCATTCATTAAACAAAAAGTACCCCTTAACTCAATTAAAGTACTCCTTTTTTTTTTTTTTTTTTTTTCAGCAAAAATATATTTTTCAATGAATCAGTCTTGCCCCTTTTAGAAAAAAAATGTGAACAATAGTGATATGTGTTATCTTCTACACTCAAATAAGCATTATTTTATAATTGAATTTGTATCTTGCACATTTATTTTTTTAAATGTAAAGAAAATTTCTCTTAAAAATTTAAAAAAATTAATACTATTAGTTTAAATTATTAATTTATTATTATTAAAACAATAATTATTGCATTTCATTTTTCTTTTGCAAATGAACAAATTCAATTTTTGTGCCTAAAAATATGACTTATTATTAGTGGGGACCCGCTTTTGTAGAAAAAGGATCCAGAATCTTAGAAGTCCTGGGTCCCAGGGACCTATGATTTTTCCAGTCCCATGGTATCACTGGGGGTATATGCCGTATATTCTCTGGATTTTTTCGAGAAGCTCCATATACCCTCTGTTTCTCAAATAAAACACTGGCCTATATTGTATCCATGAATATTCATGACTCTAGTGTATAACCCTCTGATTATAGCATATCGCTTCTGATTTTTTTATGACTACAACACTAATGTCAAAGTCACTTATTTAAGTTAAGGGATGAAATGCAGTTTACTCTCCTTCTCCAAGGCGACTTTTTTATTGGCGCGATAAATGCTCCAATATGGCAACCCTTGTATTTTCACTTTCTCCTCTCGCATCTTCAATGTGGCAACCCTAAGGAGTGCTCCGTTTTGCTTTTTAAACCGTATCCTACCGTTTTCTAAGCTGTTTCCCGATTGGACGCTCCTTTTTGTTACATGTTTTCTTACTGGACGAAAGAAGAGAACTGAGAGAAGAGAAGGAGCATTTAAATTTTTGGAAAAACGTTAATGTTGCAATGGATTGCACGTTGAAATGTTGTCTATTGCGTCGCGTCTTCTATTATTTGTTTTCTCATCTCGTATGTTTTGGAACAAGTGCCGATGTGGATAAATGCTTGACAGGTGAGAATAAATATTCAATCGTTTATTTTTCTCTTTTTTTTAACCTGTATTTTTGAGCTTTGATTGAATTATGTATGAATGAGAGGCTGATTGTTTCAAGATATGAATGACTAAAAATGATAGATTGAGTGATGGTTTTGACTGACATCCTTGAGTAGAAGATATTATGAATTAAAAAAACGGGGGGTTCAGGGGGGCAGTAGCCCCCCCCCCTGATTAAAAAAGAAGGCCCTCTGAATAAAAAGACTACAACATTGTTTTGCTCCTCTTACTGTTAACAAACATTCTTTTTTAATAATTTGGGTAAGTAAAACATTTGTTTTTTGGTATACAGTAAAACCTCGTTACAACAATATTTTAGGGACCATATAAATATATCGCTGTAGAGGGGTTATTGCTATATCGGGGTCCTACATTTTTTGGTCTTTTAATAACGATTTCTTTTTACTTTAAGGTATATACTACTTAAATATTTATATTTAGAAGAAAATAGTTAGCAAAGTGTTAATAGTAATAGTTAAATGATGTAAAATAAATTTAAATAAATTCAGAAAATGAGCAAAAAAATATTCACATACCTGAAAACTATTTTTATTAAAAATAATCTAATATTTTGGTATGTTTATTCATCTTTTAACAATCAAATCAATGAAAAAGGTATGCATTAACCCTTTCCGGCGCAGTGTTACCACTTCGGCAACACCTAATTTTAATTCCAAACTTACAAACGGCACCAATAATATTTTAGTAAAATTTTACTTTTACAATGAGAGCTTAAATCAGAGAAGTCTTAATTTCTAAAAAAAGTCTTTTGTAAATTCCGGTGTCAGACAACAATTTCTCATTTTACGAACAGAATTTGTCTGCGCCGGAAAGGTGTCTAGTGTACGAAAATGTTCTTCATTTGTCGATTAAAGGCTTGAAACAAATGTCTGTAAACACTTCACAGATTAAAGAGCTTCCTGGGATGACATTACGGATTTTGATGGACCTGTGGCATTATCATTATTATCTTCTCCTATCACCATCCTGTTATTTCCTATCTCGCCAGTAGTTTCAATGAGAGAATGTCTTCATCAGCATCTCCAGTGAAAACCACTGTTATCTGCTGTTTAATAATATTCCATGCTAATTCCATATTTTTCCCCACTTCTTTTATGAAGTTGGGATAAAATTTTTTGGATGTTCAAAACATATTCTTGATCATTTGAAAGCCCTCATTGAAAGAAATTTTCACCACAATGATATTTTTTATCTTCGTGACAAAAACCAACCTTTTCGCAACAATTACGATTGTTTTTCTCTGTTACTTCCCACCAACTTCCAGCAATATTGTCACATGCTTTCTTCACATTTAAAGCTTTAAAAGGGTCTTCTTCTATTTTATTATCAAAATGTATAAGTATCAACTCTGCCAACTGTTTTCTTTAATATCCCATAAACACTCAATTATACCCATATCTCGAGTCTGTATAATTGAAGTACAGTTGGCAGGAAAAAAAATAATTTCTACATTTCAAAATTTTGGAAATGAGGCATGAGCGCAGCAATTATCTACCAAAAAATGATTTTTTTTTTTTTCTCTTCTTCATTTCTTTCTGTAATTTTTGTAACGATTCAGAAAAAAATTTCGAATTTATCCAAGATTTTTTTAATTGATTTTATATTCCACAGAAAGACTTTTCAGGTTTTTAAAGCACTTTGGATATTATTTGTGCCTGTGTTTTTTGTACACAGAAAAACAGTAAGTTCCTGTTTCGATTTCTTTCCTCGATAACACTTTTCACTTTTGAACGCATGTGTACAATCGGGTAGGAGTTGGAAAAACAGCTTAGGTTCATCTACATTAAACTTCTTGAGGAGCATACTTTTTTATAAGATATTTTTCATCTTGTTTTGCCTCTATTCAAATGCGTTATTAATCGGGACAGACTTTTTCTCTCCGTGAACTTTCTGGAAAATTATTCCGTGACGATCCTGAAACGTATTAACTTACTGTTTCTACTTTTAAAATTTTCGTTCCTTAGCGTTGCTGTAAATTTACGTGCTTGTGCACATAACAAGGGTCCATTTATTGGAACGTTTGTTGCCCTCACCTCTTTACTTGGTTGGTACCATTTTAAAACTGCAACATCAATGTTTTCGTTTGTGACAACTTTCAGTCGTTTTCACTGTGCGTTAATTGTAATTGAACTTATAATGTCTTCAACATGATTCTTCTTCTTTGGAAACATTTTAAATGTAGATTTCGATAATCCGTATTTTTTAACTGCATCAACCTGTTTCATTTCCTCATCAATATCGTTGATAATGTTCGTTTCATCTCGAAAGTATAGTTGTTTTCGCTTTGCTATCTTAACGCATAATATACTGATAAAAGAAAGAAAATCAAAAATCTAATTTTTTTATTTAGAATTGAAAGTTATTAAAACTCTAAAATCCAACTCTGCACACCTTTTAAAAACTTCGAACTCTTGTTTTTTAGAATATCACTTATAAATACCTTACTTTACCTCTTCCTCTAGAAATGAGAAGATGACAAACCAAGCGATTTGACACACGTTACATGACAAGGGTTATATTTTTTCGCCTTCCATTTCCTAGAAGGGCTTTACATGGTCCCCACCATCTAAATCTGAACAATAGCCAATCTTACATTATGGAGATATGTTGAAAATCAACTGTGAGTCTTCTGTTAACAAAATAGACCGAAAAAATGGCAAAGATGATGAATGACAAAGATTTTTTATCAGTATTCAAAAACCAAAATATCGTTATAAAGGGGGAAAATAGCATTGAAATTTTAAAAGAAAAATCGTTTTACAGGGGTTTATTGTTCTAGAGAATATCGTAATATTGAGGGGAAGTTAACATTAGTTTATATGTAAGTTCACCGGGACCAGGAAATATTATTGTAGTACAGGGAGTTATTGTTGTATCGGATGTCGTTGTAGCGGGAGTTTACTGTATTTGATAAAATTTATTTTAAAATATATTAAATATATGTTTAAAAATGTATTTCGAAAAAATTTGAAATGTTATGTATTTTTTATTTTTACTCAAAATTACAGGTTAAAATAAGAGAAAAATAACTGATCAAATATTTATTCTCACATTTAAAGCATTTGTCTAGATAGGTACTGGTTTAAAAATATATGAGAGGAGAAAACAAATAATAATTTTGTGTACTCTCTCTCGGAGATGTAGCTCCGGGAGTTAGTACGCAAAAATGCGCCATTTGGCGATTTTTGAAAATCGCGCCAAGAAGGAGAGCAAACTGCAATCGCACCACACTATTCAGTTGCAAGGAACCTTACTAATATAATGTGTCACTCTCAATATTCATATTTTTATATAAATGGCAAATGTATCAGTAAGATTTGCATTCTCGAGCAAATGAAAATACCATCAAACTTCCATTTAGCATAGTCCTTATATTTAATGAAGTTTTCAGCTGAATCTTGACTCTGAGAATTTTTAACATGCACTAAAAATCTCCATTTTATGATAAATATATTCTGCTGAATGAAATTTATACCACTTTTGTGCATGTATAACTTTTAAACTGTGAGATTGCTATGTTGCGATGGATGAATTTATTTCAGTTGATTGTATGAAAGTGAATTTATTTATATATTTAATCATTTCCATTTAAAAGAAGAAATGTTAAAAGGCTCAAAGAAGTTAAAAGCCCAGGAGATTCCAGTTTATCGAAATTGTTACATATGAATTGTACTTTTTTACATACTATTTTAAATTAAAGAACTTGAAATACTCAGAAAAGTATGTTATTTTTGTAACCTCTTTGCTTATTATGTGTTTTTCTAGATGTTATTTTAATTAAATTCTCTCATATATCCACCTCACATAAAACAAAAGTTAGAGTCATTTGGGGTAATTCTTGGTGAAAATTAACATCCAATTATTATTTAAGATATTTTTCCTATTCTTTTGGTGGAATTGTCCCATACGATGGTTATATAATAAAATGCTTTGATACTACTTGTTTTCCCGTTGATCATTTTCACGAAATTATATAAATCGCCAAAGTATACAAATTGAGATTTTCTTTTTTTAAATAATAAAAGAACTAATAAATTAATCAAAAATAATAAAAATATAAATAAAAAGTAGAATTAAAGTAACTCAATGTAACAAATACATTTAATGTTATATTTGGCGATAGATTTTTGATCGACAGGATAATCAAGTAGTACCAATACTTACATATGCACTTATAAATAAAATAATTATAATTTTTAAGTGGCCAAGAATTACTTCCAGAAACGGGGTAATTCTTGATCACACGCCTTTTTTAATTATTGTTCAGTATCCTTTTTGATGCATAAATAAAGAAGTAAAGTTTATTTCTTTAAAACTGAGTATTTATTAAAATAAATCAATCTTGCAAAAGTTTTGTTCATCTCATAATTGCAGAAAAATAACAGATTTTGTTTTGAGTATAAATACAAATTTATTTTAGTGCAAAAGACTTGTACATTTTACAAAATAATAAGAAAGAGTTTTTATGCATTTTTACAATATTCATAATCTGTATACTTATTACTTCTTTATCTACTGCGAATGAATTAATTAATACTTTGCATGTTTATTTTTATTGATCTATAAAATATGTAATTGAATGTTTGTTTTCGGTTTTATCTTGCTTAGGCCAACTGAAGTTTCAGGCTTTTTTTTTTTTTTTTTTTTTTTTTTTTTCCTCAAGAAATTTTACACAAACTTCAACATGGATCTTTATTACACAGCATAATAATTAGGATTTTCTATTGCATTATATATAATTTTATTCATCTTTTTGACATTTTATAATGAGATAGTATTTCTATTTAATTTTTTATAATCAAAGAGTGCAGAGCTGTCCTTAGCAAAAAGTCCATCCTAATGTGTACTATGTAAGATTTCTAATTTTCTGGGTATACTCATGTATAAGTTAACCCACCTCCCCAATTATTAAGTAAAATTTTGCAAAAACATAAATTTTCATACTTTAGTGAACCGCATTTCTGTTCTAGTAGTATGTTGAAAAATTATTTGTAATCAAGGATAAAATAAAAAAAAAATCATTCAATTAATAAACTTTTTATCTATTTATTTATTATGTTTTTAATCAGACTTTTATAAATTGAACACTTTAAAACTGCATAATTATGTAAAAATAAAAAAGCTTA
This sequence comes from Maratus speculifer, assembly GCA_964019185.1. NCBI lineage: Eukaryota > Metazoa > Arthropoda > Arachnida > Araneae > Salticidae > Maratus > Maratus speculifer. The sequence goes on along the minus strand of OZ025294.1, from coordinate 157,088,002 downwards.
ACCATTTTGAAGCCCATTCACATCAATTCAATGATAATTAAAAAGAAAACATTCTTTCAAAAATCTGTTCAAGCCTTATTTAAAAGTGTAAACAACTTCTTATTAGCAGGGATGAGATTCTTCTGCGGATCCATGGTTTTCAGCTTTTTTGTTATTTTAGGGGGGAAAAAACAAAACAAAAAAACATAAATTTCTTTAAAGAATCACGAATTTTATCAAAGGAACGCAGAAAAAAACACAACCGAGAAGGATCTCCTCACCCCCCTTCTGGAATCGTAAAAAACTGCGATTTTCATCAAAAGATCGCGGAAAAAAACATAATTTTTGTCAAAGAATCATGGGAAAGACAAATATCATTAAAAAATCACAGAAAGAACACAAATTTCGTCAAATAATTTCAAAATAAAACAAATTTTATTAAATGATCGCAAGTTAAACACAAATTTCATCAAAATAAGAGAAAAAAAAATTAGAAAAAATCATGAAAAAAAATTGTCAAAAGGTTGTAGGAAAAACTGATCTATCATTAAAGGATCGCAAGAAAAATGCTAATTCTGTTTAAAAACCACAAGAAAAAACATAATTTTTTTAAAAAGAATCGAGAAAAAAACTTTAATTTTGCCTAAAATCATGAAAAAATTGCAGAAAAAGCTACATAGAACACATGGGGGGGGGTTAAAAAATATTATTGATTTTAATTATTCATTAATTATTATTCAAGGATGCTGCCGACATGCTGTAGCGCATAAAATACTTAAAGAATCGGCAATGGGATGCAGGAAAAGAGCTCTTATGCGCTTTATTTCGTCAAAAAATCGAAAGAAAGAGTGACTTTTGTTAAAAAATCTCAAAATAACGACTATTTTCCGAGAAATTTCATCACAAAATCTTAGGGGGAAAAAAGGCAGATTTCCTCAACAGATCATGAAAAAATGAACAATTTCGTCTAAAAATTGTGATAAAATGACATATTTTGTCAAAGAATTCGTAAAAAGTGGCAAATTTTGTCAAAAAATCATGATAAAACAACAGATTTCTATAAAAGATCGCGAAAAAATGGCAGAATTCCTCATAAGATCGCGAAAAAAAGTCAAATTTCCTCAAAAGATCGTGAAAAAACAGCAAATTTCGTCTAAAAATCCTGATAAAACGGCAAATTTCATCTAAAACTCTCGATAAAACAAAAAATTTTGTCAAAGAATTCACAAAAAACAGCAAATTTTTTGAAAAAAAAAATCGCTATAAAACAACAAATTTTGTCTAAAAATCACGGTAAAAGACAGATTTCGTCAAAAAATCCCAATAAAAAGGCAAATTTCGTCTGAAAATTCGTTTAAACTAGGGAAATTTCATCAAAAAATTTGCGAAAAAACACAAATTTTGTCAAAAAATCCCGAAAAAACGGCAGATTTTGTCAAAATGTCGCGAAAAAACAAATTTTGACAGAGGGGCGCGGAAAAGAAAAAAAAAAAGTTAATCCTGGGAGTGGATTTTCCTGTTCCAAAAACTAATTTTCTTCCTTCAAATTGTTTTTTTCATTTTGCTGCTCCAAAAATGGATTTTCCTGTTTCACAATCTGTTTTTGACTGCTCCAAGTCTTTCTGAGTAAATGTGACTCCTGGACATCCATTCATTAAACAAAAAGTACCACTTTACTCAACAAAAGTATTCTTTTTTTTTTTTTTAGCAAAAATGTCTTTCAATAAATCAGTCTTGCCCCCTTTTCTAAAAAAAAAAGGAATGTGAACAATAATGATACTTGCTATTTTCTACATTCAAATGTTCAATATTTTATAGTTAAATTTTTATCTTGCACATTTATTTCTAAAAAGGTAAAAAAAAAAAAATCTCTTAATAATTAAAAAAAAATTAATATATTTTTTAAATTATTTATTATTATTAAAACAATAATTATTACATTTCATCTTTCTTTTGCAATTGAAAAAGTTCAATCTTTGCTTCAAAAAATATGACTTAGTATTACTGGGGACCTGCTTTTGTAAAAAGGGACACAGAATTTTAGAAATCCTGAGTTCCGGGGACCCAGGATTTTTCAAGTCCGGCAGCATCACTGTTATTAAATAAAGCAATAATTATTGCATTTCAGTTTTCTTTTCCAAATGAACATTCATTTTCGCATCTAAATATATGACTTATTATCAGTGAGGATCCACTTTTGTAAAAAAGAGACACAAAATTTTAGAAGTCCAGGGTCCCAGAGATCCTGGATTTTTCAAGTTCAGCGACATCACTAGATATCTTTAATGTGAAATATCCCAAGAAGAAAACAGGAGAAAGAAATTTACCTAGTGCAAGAGCAAAGCTAAAAAACAAACAAAATTTCTATTTTTTATTTTTTTATTATTATTTTTTATTTATTTATATATTTTTTTTACTAATATTTAACCAAAAGTGACTTACTGTTTAGAAAATTTCAATTAAAAAAATGTTCATGCCAATAACAGGGTTTTATTAATGTGCATGGTAAAATAAATTTTCATTAGAGTAAGTATAAATAATTTCTGCCTAATTCACATTAATAATTTCCTTTTAATTTACACAAAGCTAAATTGTATGTTATATATTAATACAATTATATTTGTTGTGATTGACATTCCTTTCATTATTCAAAAGTTATTCATGCAGTTTTCAGCTTTTTTTCTTTTTGGTCATTCTCATCCCTAAAGCAACTAAAATATAGTACTTTTTTCCTATGTGTTATAAGACTTTCAGGATCTAAAAGCATTCTTAAGTTGAACTCTTTTTAGAAAGAGAATTAAAATGTTAAGAAATGTCCCTTATTGAAAGAAATTCTATCCCAAAAGAAAATGGGTGCGGAACAACTACAAGAACATTATTATTAAGCATTTTTTTTTTTTTTTTTTTTTGGTCAATTATAGGGAAATGACCATTGTCCACTTTTATATCTCTCCCTAACTTAGACCCATATGTGATTACTTGCCCATTTGCAAATATCTGCATTTTTTTTTTTTTTAACTATCTTGCATGTAAGACAACCTTCCATTTTTAATTCCAAAAATTTTGTCAAAAAATTCCTCAACTTATACACGAGCATATTTGGTAGTTAAATTATGTCTGCAGCTGTTTAAATTAGTATTTTATATTTTACTGTCTATATATATAGTATTAAGTTTAAAGTATCATATTACAACAAATATTTTATGACACTTGAAATTTTTATTTTAGGTTATTAATCAACTTTCATGTTTAATCTTATTTATATAAATAAATTGTTATCTAATTAAATCTATTTATATTTTTTTATGTGTATATCTATATATGTATTTAAATATTTTCTATTTTCAAGGTACCAGAACAGTGTGGTGAGCCACCACCTCCTTATTCTACACCTACTTTGCTAGCTGGTGAAGTTATCATTGCTCAAGCAGAAAATGTGCTCAAATTTAATACTCTTAGTGAATTAAATAAAGGAATATCTGGAACTTTAATTTGTACAAATTTTAAACTTAGCTTTGTGACTGCTGAAAACTTCTCTTCAAATTTGGTTTGTAAAATTATTTTATTTAGTTTGTGCATGATTTAAATTTTCCTCAGAACTACCTCTATTTTAGAAACAGATTACAAAAATGAGTGACCTCTCCTATATTAAATAAATTTCATTTTTCAAAAAAAATCCTTTTTTAGTAATTGCTGAAAATTTAAACAAAATCAGTCCAGTAACAACAAAGATATATATCTATCTATATACATATAAATATAGGGAAAAAAAGGTTTTTGCTTTTCAATCTTTTTCTTTTATTTTTTTATTTATTTATTATTATTATTTTTTTTTTTTTTTTTTTTTTTTTTTTTTTTCCTGATTGCTTGCAGCTTATTATTATTATTTTTTTTTTCCTGCACTTAAACAATAGGAACTTGCTGACACATTGGTGGAATCCTTTTTATATGTAAATAAATATTATTTAAGAAATTATTTGATTACTATTTTTCTGTTTATTTTAAAACTTTCTTAGAATTTTTTTAAATGTTAGTAATGAAGAATTTTTCTAGAAATTCCATTTATAAGCCCTATTTACTTTTGCCAATATTTCATTTTGACAAAGGGAAGACTTATTTTCAGAATTTTATGATAATTTTCCTTATTTAATGACAGCAACATTGCAATTAAACAAAGTTAAGAATGCTATTGGAAAATTGTGGTGACAAAAATTTTTAATGCAAAAGCATTTGGTAGCCATACATTAACCAAACATTTTCATGATTTATATTTATTTCATGAAAAAATATATAGTTTTATAAAGTTAGATTTTGTAAGTATTTCCTGTTTAATTTGTGTAATTTTGTATAGTGCTATCAGACAAAATAGTTTTCTTAAATTATTAACATTGATTTGAGTCATTTCTATTCTGAATTCTCTGCATTTTAATTTAAAAAAATTGTAATTAAAAGGAAAAGGCTGCATGGAAAATCAGATGCACAATTATCACTCTAGGAAATTTCTAAAATATATTTCATTTTCATTTAAATGATACATTAGAACAGAAAGTGTTTCTAAAACTATTTTTTAAATGAGGCCACAGAAAAAAGGTATTCAACATTTTATTTGCTACTGCTATATCAGTGTTGCACTGTTAGTAATGTAGCACTGTAAATTCACACTTTGTCATTGGCAGAGCTTTTCAATCTGTACTTATTCCAAATTTTTATTTTTTACTGTTTAATTCCGTTTTATATCTAGTTGATGTATCCCTTTGAGTAATAACTTAAAAAAAAAAAAAAAAAAAAAAAAAATTACTTTCTAATATAATATAGAAAAATGTTTATAACTTTATTTTGTCCAGCCGTTTGTCTGTGCTTTAACTCTCTATGCTCTGATTGTGCTTCAATTTTTATATGTTATGGATATGGACTTTATAGTTCATTTACACAGATAATCAAAAGTATTGTTATATTATGATGAAAGAAAAAAAATCATTTTAAGTGCATTTTAATGATGTTACACAGTTTCAAACATACCATATTTTATGAAAGAAACACTGCATCTGTCATAAGTGCTGCATTCCTCAAATTGGCCTCAATAAGCTAAGCTAAAAAATATCATAAACTCCACAGCTGTGAGAAATGTTACTTTTGTCGATACAGTCGCATGGACCTAACTTTATTTTAAGTTTTTTGGATAGTGTTGGGAGACTCCTTTCTAATAACTTAATATGGCTGAAATTTTATTTAAAATATTTAAATGAAGTTCTAAATATTTTATTATTTTTTGAATTTTAATTTTATCCCAATTTTATGCGCACAAAATAAAGTTCTAAAGGACACATATGGTGTAAATATATATACATATAGGACACATATGGGACACATATGTTGCACTTGATAAAAAAAATAACTTTCAAACTTGAAAACGCTGCAGTGTTTCTTCCATAAAATGCAGTAATAAAATTGATATGCGTTTGCAGGGGATTAAAACATTCTGTAGTATCTGGGGTGAAAAGCAATTTCATTTACAGAAGGGCAATACAAAAATTCCTATACATAATGATTTACAAGGGGAAAATGTTTGCAACCTATTTTAATTTTACACTGTTTCAAATATAATGTAATTAATATGCATTACTGAAATTTATTACAAGATACTTGCTGTAGAATATGATGCATATAGCATTTATTGTTCATTTACAGCAGCATGCACAGACTTTCCCCCAGGTTTAAAAAAGGGCAGGGCACTACCGCTCTGAAAAGGGCCCTTTTTACATTTTTCAGGGCACTTTTTACATTTTTAAGGGCACTTTTTCATTTTTAAGGGCACTTTTATAGAGTTGAATCAAGAATCTAGCAGTTCAAAAAATCGCGAAAAAACAAATTCAATCAAAAAATTGAAAAAAAGAAAAAAAAAGGTAAATTTTTTAAAAGATCTCGAAAAAATGGCAAATATTGATAAAAGATCTTGAAAAAACAGCCAATTTTGTTAAAAGATCATAAAAACAGCAGTTTTTGTTAAAAGATTGCAAAAAACGGCATATTTTGCTAAAAAAAATCAGGAAAAAACAACAAATCTCGTGAAAATATAGCAAAAAAACACAACTTTTCACAGAATTCTCTGTTTTATTGTGATTTTTGGACACAATTTGCCGTTTTTCTTGCAAATCTTTTGACGAAATCTGCCGTTTTATCGCTATTTTTTGACGAAAGTTGCTGTCTTTTGTGACTCATTTGACAAACTTTTTCTTTTTATCGCGATTTTTGGAAGAAATTTGTCGTTTTTCCACGATCTTTTGAAAAAATCTGCCGTTTTGTGGCATTTTTTAACAAAATTAGCCATTTTTTTTGCAAATCTTGCCAGAAATTAGTTGTTATTTTGCAATTTTTAATGATTTTATGACGAAATTACCCATCCCACGGGACGCGTATGAGGCTATTCTTGTGTAATTTACGCGCTATAGCACGTTCGGATCATCGCTGAGGGCTGCGTTTTTTCAAATGTGGGGCAAGAAGGGCGCTACTTTTTTTTGAATGAATGATAAGAGGGGCGCTATGGATGAGGGGCAAGAGGGGCGCTAGTTTTTAAACTAAAGGGCAGGCTTTTTAAACTAGTTTTTAAACTAAAAGGATCACTATTCTTTCACTGAAACCCTCTGGGGTTAAACTCTGGCATACATATCATTTAGACTATAATACTGGTGTCTGAAATGAGAAATGTTGTCTATTAATGATAATTGCCCTGTGTTTTCTGTTATGCCATGCATTTTTAAGTTTAATGATTTTTAAATACTACATGATGATGTGTTCTTATAGATCATATGCAATTCAGGGCTACACAAAGAATTTGTAAGGATTACTGTGTATGGATTTCTTAACGGTAGTTTTTAATTTAGTTTGCATTTTCAAACTAAACACTAAACTATACTTAGTATTCTGAGAGATGTTTATAGAATATAAATAAACTCATATACAAGATTTTCCAAAGAACTGTATACATGGCTGCCTATGGATAATAATTTCTGGAAGTATGATTTCAGTAATTTTAAGTATGTTAAAATATTAATAAAATTTTAGCTTGATATTTGATGTGTATAAAAGTCTGCTGATAATATACAGGGCTGCACAAAGAGCTCAAATATGTTTTCATCTGTTGATAGAAATTGTTGAAAGGGAATTTTCAATGTCAACTCATTATGCGTTTTCTTATTAAGTAAAATTTTAGCATACTATGTAGAAAATTTACAAATCTTATTTATAAAGCAGGACTGCACAGAAGAATTGGAGTACATTGCTGAAGTCTATGACTTTTTATGAACTTTCACTATTCTTTATTTTTTTAATGTAACATAATCAAAAGGGGGTAAAATGATTATAAAACATAATTTTTAAAAAGTAAATAAATAAAAAATTATTTCATCTGGAAAATCTTTCAAGATGATTGATTATGATTGATATGATTCTTTTATAACAATCTACACTGTGTACTTAATGGTTGTTAACCAACTTTTAATGAAAAATTCTTAAAACAATAGTGTCATCATTATATTTTAAATTCAATAGTTAAAAAAAAAAAATGTTATTTGTTAGCTTTTTATAAATATTAAAAATTATGCTTCTGAAATTTAGAATACTATTTAGTTTAGCTAAGAACTGGAGTTAAATAGTGAATATTGTACACTATTTAACTCCATAATAAAGTAAAAATGGAACCAAATAATGATGTTAAATCTGATTATTTAATTATTCTTTTTATGTAACTAACTGACCTTACCCATGTTGCTTGCATGCATGATAATAGCCTTAAATATACCAAGAAAAATAAAGTCCAAGTAAATCTATTCTTGAATCTGTAATGTATTCCACAGTGTACATTGTCAAATTTATATAATTTTATATTTTAAATGCAAATCTATCCAAATGAACTAGCACGTCTTAATTCTAGTGATTGCCGAATGAATTTCTGATATTTAGCTATATTAAACTTTCAATTATGATTAAACACTTCTCAGAATCAATACTTAAATCATATAAAATGCCCCCCCCCTCCTTCTTTTAAATCTCAAAATGAAATCTTCCTCCCCTCTGAAAATTTGCCAAAGCAGAATTAAAAAGACAAACTATTTTCAAAGGCATTGAGAGAGAGGGGAGGAAAGTCTCGCACATTCATGAGGGGACTTCCGTATCATAATTTCTTATATCGTAAACATTATTATTATTTTAACCAAAGATGTTTTTAGAAGGGAAAAGGTACTCAGATTAAATTTTACATTGTTGTTACTTTATTTATTTATTTTTATGTGCAAAGCAGGTGCAGAATTTAAAAAAATTCATTAAAAAAACCCTTCTACTATGGCATGTAGAAAATAGTTTTTTGAAAGGGTTAATAGTATTATTATTTTATGCAGACGGCATTAGAAATGAAAAGATATCAGGATGCAGATTTGAAACTATACAGAAGGGAAAAAAAATGAACTTTTTTAAAAATTATTATTTCATTTTTGCTTGCAAAACAGTGAAAACCTTTAAAATTTATCATCAGTGACAGAATGCCATTTTGCGGTGTTCCTTATGGTTTTTCCTTGTGGTTTTAAAAAATTAAAAAACCGAGCCTAAATGCATTCAAACCTGCATTTGTTTAGATCGTCATCCAAGATTTCCATCCATTTCAGACTTCTGTGTGCAGTAGATTTTCCTAGCCATTGCAAACAGACACACACAGACAGACATTTTTCTTTTATTAGTACAGATACTATATTTTTTAATGCATCAAAAAACAATCTTTATATTTAGTAAATTAAAATTTCTTTATCTTTTTATGATGTATGTTCAAAATAATATTTACTTATATATATTAATTTTCAGCACCAAAAAAATTTACTTCTTGGTGAAAATGATATATGCCTTACAAATGTCCAAGAAATTTTTCATGGTAAGCAATGGACATTCTTTTTCATTATTTTTTGTATTTATTATTATAAATGTATGCTTAAATGAAATAATTGAAAATGATAAAGCTCTTTGTTTAATTTACTCTTAGCTCATGTTGTGATTCATAAATGTGGTAAAGAAGTAATTTCATGTATAGTAGAACATTATTTACATTTTTTACTAGCCACTGCATCCAAAAACACAAGCATGAATATACAGATATATGATGAAATATTAACATCAGCATACCATCACATAAGCTCAAAAAATCATCGGTACTACTCTGTTATCCCGTCGACCAATTTTGCCAAATTATACAAATCGCCAAACTAATAGCCAAATTATGCATATTGACATAATTTTTATTTTAAATAATGAAACAACAAATAAATTAGTAAAGCATTAATAAAAATACAAATAAAAAGTCAACATAAAAATCATTTGATGATGTTTTAAATATGTATAATTTCGTGTCTAATGTCATTGAATGTAATATTCACGATCATCCATTATTGGCATTTAATCTTGTAATTTGGCGATAATATTTTGGTTGACGGGATAATAGAGTAGTACCAAATTATCAATTGTTCCCTATAAAGTTCATTTTCTGTAAGCTAGATCTGTTAACTATATATATATATTTTTTTTTTTTTTTTTTTTTTTTGAAATGGAGTTTTGGCTTTAAGTATGGCTATATATATTAGATGGGGGAGAATTCTACTTCAATTTGCTACAAAAATAGAAACTTTGTATTCTTATAAGCTGTAAAAGAATGTATACAAACTTTCAGTGATATACATGTTTAAAGTTTTGAAAGAATATTAAATTATAAAGATTTATGCAGTTAAAATGCCTTGAAAATTTTGCGGAGATGAAATTGCAATTTGTAAAACAATTCAATATTTGATATTTAACCAAAATGCCTTCAATATGAAAATAACAACAATTTAGTTTTTTTTTTTTTTTTTTTTTTTTTTTTCAATAAATGATGGACAATTTGAATTACTAAGAATGTAATGAACTACAATATAAATTATAAAGTTAAAACTTTAGTAGACATACCCATCTATATTTTCTGTATATTAATTTTAAAAAACAGTTATAAATTTTTAAGAAATGCTCAAATATTCAATCTGAGAGTTCATTACATGTACATTTTACAAATTGTTGGTAACCTTTACTATATACATGTAATAATTTTAAAAAATCACAATTTATCTTAATTATTTTCAAATTTTTATAATATCTGACTTTTCCCCTGTCTTTTAAGAATATCAGAACATTTATTATATTTTAATCTCATGCCTTTAATCAACACATTCTTTATTTTCTTATTCTAAAATCCTTGATATGTTAAAAGCAAAACTTTCTGTTAAACCTCATTAAATTATTTTATTCTTTCATTTCTGTCTTAATATCTTTTATTTACATTTCAAAAAATTGCAGTGAAAGCTGCTTAAGAAGTTTTTTAAAGCCAAGGGAATACAAGGGAAAAAATTCTTAAACAGGAAAATTAACAATTTTTAAAAAAATCAATAGTTTAAATATTGATATTTAGAAGATTATATATATATATATATTAGTAAAATAATACAAAAAGTACATTCTATAAAATTGAGTTTTTCTTAAGAAATTTAAATTGATTTGCACACTTTAAAAATTAGCTAAAAAACATAAAAACATATAGTTATTTGAGAAACTAACTATTTAATCCAAGACACAAAATTCCTCTTTAAGGGGCTATTTCAGACATGCTAAAAGACCTACTCACTAAAGCTAATCCTATGGAAGAAATTTATAAAGGTATTGCGGTTTCATTTCAATATTTTTAAATGTTTTTTGCATTGGATAGCTGAGAATGAAGTTATCTGTGAACAAAGTCAAAAAAGTAAAAATTAACCTTTGTGCAGATCAATCCTATGAAAAAATCAAAAAATCATTTAAAAATATTAAAATTTAACTGAGATATCTTAATGCATTTCTTCCATAGGATTAGCATTAGCAAACAGGTCTTTTTGCCTGACAAGCATCATTTGTTATGCTTTCTCCCTCCCCCCCCCCCTCCAAAAGAAAAAAAAAAAAACAATTATAGTTTTTTTTTTTTTTTTTTTTTTTTTTTTTTCAGGGTTGTTTGGTTTAAACCAAGTGGTTTAAAAAAAAAAAAAACCATGCTTTTTTTTTATTCTTTTACTTAAATGTTTTATTTTACACATTATTGAAAAATGCAAAATCGAACTTATGAAGAAGCTTCAAGCAAAGCTGTAGAAAAATGATAAATTAATAAATTTCTAAAATGACAAACATTTTTAATCAACTCAACTTTTAATGTAAGCTATAAATCTATATGGCAGAATAACTATTCTTTCTAAAATTAACTGGTTAGAAAAAAACATATATATATATATATATATACTAGCAGGCTAAGCCCGCTACGCTGGTCTATTTTTCAAAACAAAATCTATTACAGTGTTCTTTTTTGGAATGCAGCAGAATAAATAAAGTTAAATAAAGTTTTCCTTAGAAAAATAAGGTGAATGTTTTTTGAATGTGTGAAATTCGTTTTTTGATACAGATGTCATATACGCATTACGTTGGCGTAATTGAAATAAAATGAACATTTTATGCCTCTTATGGTAATCCAACTTTGTTTTTAATTTATTAATGAACTATTTATTTACTTTTATTTGCATTTTTAAATGATACAAAATGTTATGCTCTATACATAGAAAAGTAAAATAGAAAATAGAAATGTATCTGTCATTTGAAAACAAAGTTTCCGTTAAAGTGGCGCCAGAAATGTATCACCCCAATGTGGTGCATATATGACATTTGTGCCTTTTTCTTAAAACATGGGTGTGTGCATTTGCACCTAAATTTAGTTATTTAGCTCTATTTTTGTAATATTAACTGGAATTTGTACAATGTACGGTACTACTTGATTATTCTGTCGAGAAAAAAAATTAATAGCAGATTATAGGAATAAATGTCAATAATCGATGATCGTAAGTATGATAGCAATTGATATTACACGTGATACACGTATTTTTTTACATCATAAGTGCTTTTTAATTCGACTTTTAATTTGTATTTTTTATTTATGTTTATTGTTCTTTCATTATTTAAAATGAATTTATGTAAATTTGAATAGTTTGGCGAAACTGGCCAACGTGTTGATCAAGTAGCACTCAATTTACATTTGAAAATAACATATTTCACAAAAAACTCTGGCACAAACCGGGATTTGCAAGATTTCCTTCCAATACCAATGCGGCAAAATCTTCGTTTTAGAATAGCAAAGAAATGTGCATTTTTAAAAATTAATTTCGTTATTTTAAAATGAAAATATTAATAAATAAAAAAAGTTACTATAGCACAAAACAATTTATAGAATTTCTAAAAAGAAATTGCAAGTAAATAAACAATTTATTAATACAGAAACAACTATTGCTGGGTTACCATAGCAAGCAAAATAACACCGTTTTGGCGATAGTCAGATACCTCAATGTGTATATAATATCTGTGCCAAACATGTTTGAAAAAAAAAGAATCGTTATTTATACAGCATGTTTAAATACTGTAGTATAGTGAAAAAATGTATACATGACATATACGCACCACATTAGCGAGTTTTTTTTTTTTTTTTTTTTTTGTCTGATGCTGATTCGGAGAAAATTTTGTTTTCAAATACCAATTACATATAGAGTTTACAATTATTTTCTGTTATTTTAAATAGAAAATAACAATAAATTTTAAAAAGTTTAGTTAATAATCATAAAACAAAACTCTTTATATCCTTTAAAAAATAAAATAAAATAAAATAGAAATTTATTAATAAATAAACAACAGCCAGGTTACCAAGTGAGGCACAAAATCACCATTTTATTGCAGTCGCGCAAATGTGGCGCATGTATGACAAATGGGCCTAGATTAAAATAGTTTATATAATTGAAAAAAAAAAATTGTAAATAGACAGTTTATTAATAAATAAACAATAACATCCGGGTTGCCATATCAAGCAAAATAATGACACTTTGGCGTCAGTTAATTACCCAGATGTATATATGGTATTGGCGTAAGAGACAAATCGCACCAACGTAGTGCGTATGAGATATCTGTGCCAAAAAATTTTTTTTAAAGTTGCAGTTAAATTATTTTACAATATCTGTGTATGTGGAAAAACATTTACCCTAAAGTTTAAATATTATTCATTTTTGTAGTATTAACTGCTATATATGTATTTAAGTTTAATGTAAAATGTTTTCCTAAAAATGCTCTCACTCATTAAAAGAGAGAGAGAGAGAAAATAGTTCTTGCGAGCATCCCTCCGTCTTGTGCTTTTTTTTTTGGTTTAGAATCGTATTGATTGGCGACAAAAGTAGATTGAAACACCCAATTGAACAAACAACATACAAATAACAGTTAGAGCCTTTTTTTTAAAAAAAATTAATTCTGCGAGTTTCTTCTGTAAAACACATAACGGGAAAATTAGATTACTAGTTGAATGTAGATTCTGCCATTGCAGAATTCAATTTTGGCTCCGATTAGAAAAAAAAAATTGATAGAGGTTTTTTAGAAGGGCGGCCCCGTTTAGATTGCAATGAACTAATTTCATTTCTCTTGTGTTTAAAAGTATAATAGCAAACAGAACGGCGTGAAATACCCAATTGAATAGCAATTTCTCTCTGAGACATTGGAATTGCGGAATAATAAAGAGACACAATTTGACGTGCTACTTCTTCATTGACTAGATTCATCAAAAACGGATTTTTTCTTTAATTTAAACGCTTTTTTATAGACTCTGAGAAAAAGGAAATGCATTTTAACACTAAAACGAGTGGAATCCCGTCGGATTCGACGAATGAAATGTTTAAGAGACATGATCGATTTGGTTTAAAAAAAAGCAAAATTAATTACATTATTAAATCAATATATAATAAATATATTTCCAAACTTAATGTCAAGTTTGCCAGTTACAATTTTGCATGCCAATATTCTCACATGTTCAGTTAAAATTGTAATCTGAGTGCCGGAGAAATTCAGAAATTTTATTTTATATGTACTCACAAAAAAAATAATTTTATACATATATATATATATATACAGTCGAGCTTCTATATAACGAAATCCATCGTTCCAGTAAAAAATTCCTTATATAGAGAAATTCGATGTATAGAGTATGATGTTAAAAATAGTATTTAATGTGTAAATTTTGAACAAATATTATTTTTGATCTTTCTAATTAAGAATTTGAAATGTTTAAAAGTATATATTAACCTAACATTTTATTTCTTACTTATTTAAGCAGTTTCAAAAAAGAGAAAAGACATTTATTTGAAAGCTTAATGAAAATCAAATGAGGAAGACTTACATAAATTTCAGAGGAAGAAATCTGTAATTTTTTGTTGTTTTGATTTTAAAATTGCAATTGTTACGCTCTCAAATAAAATTCTCAAATTTTAGCAAGGAATGAAAAATTGTAGTTGATATTTTCCTCCATTTGAAGGTCTCTCCTATGTGCTCTCATTGATTCCTCTCTTATATGTGTAACAATTCAATTGACTGTGTTTTGAGAAGGATGTTGAAAGGTGTGTGGGAGGTGGGATGAACTTGTTAGATTTAAAGAATAAGGAGAGAAGTAATATTTATAAAAAAAAAAAAAAACCTCTCCACTGAACAATAAATCAAAAATAAGTGATGGAAAATTGATTCCATATGATTTCGAAGCTTTTTTAAAACTGAATAAATTAAGATCAATTTATGAAAAAATTCGTGATATGGAGATAGATATTTCGCTATATAGAGTCTGTTTTTAATGTAATCATGCGAAAAGGGGACCGTTCTTACTAAAAATTCGTTATATGGAGAAATTCGATGTATGGAGTTTCGTTATATAGAGGTTCGACTGTATATATATATATAGATAGATAGATAGATAGATAGATAGATAGATAGATAGATATAGATAAACTAATTTTATTTTTACTGTGACTCTATTTTTACTAACTGAAGTCATCTGAAAGTAAAATCTCAATCTCAGTGTCCATAATGAAAAGAAATATTGAAATGTAATATCGGGTACTACCAGGTTATTCCGTCAACCAAGAAATTATTGCCAAATTATAAGATTAAATGCCAATAATGGATAATCGTGAATGTCACATTTAATGACATTAAATACGATTCATGTGTTTAAAATGTCATTAAGTGATTTTTATTTCGACTTTTTATTAATATTTTTATTAATATTCTACTAATTATTTGTTTTTTCATTACTTAAAATAAAAATTATGTCAATATGTATAATTTGGCTATTAGTTTGGCGATTTGTATAATTTGGCGAAATTGGTCGATGGGATAACAAAGTAGTACCTAATATCGTTATGAGTAAAAATGCTATGTTTTAAATAGTGACGTCATTTTTTCTTCAAATGTTTTTTAAAAGTTACTGTTATTAGTAATATGAAAAGACATTCGTAATAATATTAAAATTCCCATTTATCTGGTTGCTGAATGACATCATTTTCATCATTTGAAAATTTTCTTACTTTGCTTTAGACATTAATTTTTATCATAAATTATTTTCTGTTATTTTATTTACATTATTAATATTATTTCTAAGTAAATATATTTTTTTTACATCAATTAGTGCATAATTATACGCAATCATTTTGGAAAATACATTTTTATTATAGAAAGAAAAGCTAAACTGAATTGCCACCGTTTTGAAGAAATATCGTAAAAAGCATTTAAAATTAAAAATAAAATATAAAAATGGAAATAAATAAAAAAAATAGCCAAAATGGGCACAACTACAAATAAATAGCTTTCATTTAAAAAAATAACTATCAAAATCAGTTGAGTAGAAAATTCAGGCCTGATGACACAACATTTTTTAGCTTGCCTGAAAGAAATAGCATCGGATGCTAAAAAAATATTTAAAAAAAAAAGAAAGAAAAAAATACTTAGTTTTACCTAATGAAATTTTTGATATGTTGTTTTCTTTTAATCTGGCTCGAAAGAAATAAATAGCCAAATATTGTGTTACTTCAAAACTTTCTTTCACATTGAGTTACTTTTTAAATATTATAAATATATATATTTTTTCGTTAAAGATAAATATTTTCCTTTCATAATATTATTTTGCATTAAACTGATTTTTTTAATCATTATTTATTTTAAATCAATGAATTAACAGGTTTTTTTTTCGAAATATTTATATTATTTTCCATTAGAGAAAGCATTTAATTTCTTTTTTGAAATATAATTATCGCCAAAAAATTAGTTGTTGCAACCCTTCTGTCAAAAATAACCAAAAAATACGAAATTTAGTACGAAAAATCAGAGTTATCCCTGTATATTTGTATCATAAACCTCCGCAAAAATATTACCTATCGAATGATATAATCTGCAAAAAGATCCATCGGGTAGTTTTTGAAAACACTCGTTTGGAAGTTTCAGAACTTCTGCTTTATAATATATATGATATTTATATGCACACACATATATATATATATATAGCCATTAATTGTAAAACATATACATATAAAAACCTGAAGGGCAGATTTGAGTTAAAAATGCACTTTAACTATTTAAATTGCTTGGTTAGTTAAGATTTACTAAGGATTTCATCATTCCAGAAAGCCTCAAATATTACATTATTAAGTGATTTTCTCTATTGATTTCTTTTTGTTATGTATGCTATTGAATAATTGACAATGAGCTACTTTGCTCTGTGGTTATTGATTTTAATAAGCCTTTGTTTTCTTGCATTTCTACATTGGGATTGGGTTTTTTGCATCATGATTTTATTCTGTTACCAGCTAGGTTTACTCAGTTTAAACCAGTTGGTTTTTTAGAACAAATCTAATATAATATTTTCTCATTTTTGTAATTTAAATGTTTCAAATTATTGCAAGAAAGTAATTTCTATTTTTAAGTCTAATCTTAATAGTCACCATAAAACATAGTGAGTCTAGTCAAGGTCATGTTAGTATGCATGTAGAATGCAAATTTCATGCATTGATGAACAAAGCTAAAGCTCTAAAGAAAACACTTAATTTATGTAAATTTAGCAAAGATAAAATAGATGAAAAATATGCAGTATTTAGACTTAAAAATGTTTTCCTTTGAGAAACGCAGATGTACAGATAATGACATAAAATGATCTTCAAAATTTCAGTAATAAAGCTCCTGTTTACATTTAACTAAAATATGCAAAAAATATATTTAAATCTTCTATTGCATAACCAAACCCATTACTTAAATCAGCCAAGAAAATTGGCAGAAAGGTGGGGGAGGGGAAGGGGGGGCAAGACAAGGTTTGCTTGAGATGTAATAGAAAAAAGGTCTCATAAAAATGCCTAAAAAGATGTAATTTTTAGTTTAGACATTTAAAAATATTAAGTGTTATAATAAAGCATGTAATCCGATGGCAGTGTAAGGTGGCTCAGGGGTTCAAAACTTTTCAAAAAATCGATTTTTTTTTTTATGATCTAGTTTGATTATTCAATTAATTCTTAACTCAATGCAAAAAGCCGCATAAAAATATTTGCATTTAAGCATTGTTTAAGGAGTTATAAGCATTTATGTATCAACACTTTCATAGCCGCACCCATATAATTTCAACTTTTCTTTTCTCGTTTTCTCAAAACTTGATTTTTGACGACTAACACCAAAATTTAAAAAAAACTATTTGATAGAATGGCTTAATTTTTTTTTTTTTTTTTTTTTTTTTTTTTTTTTTTTTTTTGCATGCATATAATATCATTATCTAGAGAATGAATTAATATCGTTTAGATAGTTTAATATTTTGAGTATTTTTAATGAAAAAAAAGTTGTATTTTTTAGGAGTATTTTCAATTTTTAAATTTGAGAGTTTTTTTAATAATGTTGTTTTTGAGTTATAGTTATATCCTTAATTCATTCTACAGAGTAAAGTTTCCTGATCATTTTAGAGCAAAAATTAGGTTCTTATGTCAATTCAACGTTAAGATATCTTGGTGTTGGTGATGTAACACATAATTTTTTTTTTTTTCGAAAATTGTGTTACATAAATTTTGCTATATTTCTTATTATATTACATTGAAGTACTTCATTTTATAATTTTATAAAACTACAAACATACCTTTAAAATATCAGAAAGTTTAAATTAATTACATTGAATACTCCTGTTTTTATATGGACTTAAAGCGAGAGCTCTATTTACCTGTTTTTCCGTATCGATCAACCCCTGAGCCCCTTTAAATGCTTCACTGGATTACAGTATTTATAAAACTACTTAATATTTTAAGATCACTGTTTTTCAATAGTCTAAAAAGATGTTAAAGAGGTATTTTTGTTTATTTTAATGTCATTTTTTTTTTTCTTTTAACTTGGTAGTTTCAAAGAATGTCAAATAGCAATACAGAATACTTAAAGTGTGTAAAAACTGTACTGCTAAATTCAAATCATTCCAAAAATTCTTTATAAAAAGCTTTATTTTTCAATAAGATAATTCATGTAGTCTTCTAACAAAAAAATAAGACATCACATATAAAAAGTGTTTAAAAATATTTAGTTTGAATAACTATTTGAAAATAATATATATGAATTTTTATATATGAATCTATATAATATATTTATTTATAGTGCTAGTAATAAAAAGATTGTTTAATAAGATTGTCAAGATATCAATGTTTCATTATGTAGAACATTTTATTTATGAAATATAAGACATAGCTTTTTCTAAAAATGTTTAATTTTAAATGATTTCAATTTTCTACATAAATGAGTGTATATTAAGTAATTACATTGATTAGAATTACTTTTAAATCAAATTATTACTTATACATTCAAAAATATTTATTTCTGTTGATAAATAGGCATGTATATGTAACAGGAAAACATTTTAAAAAACCCAATTTAAACCAAAAAAAACATGGTTTTTGGTTTAAAAAAAAAAAAAAAAACTGTTTTTTACCAACCCTGGTTCTTTTGTTTCTGTTTTACCTTGGCAACCTTTAATTGATATAATAGTTTGATTATCTTAAGCTTTCAAAAACTTCTTCAGTTATATTTTCAACACTTTTGATAAAACTTTTCACCTTTTTAATTTTTCGAGATTTATCAGAAGAATTTTAAATGAGAGCTGCTTTTGCTGCAATTCCATTCAGAATAGTCACTAGTATGTTCAATTTCTTTTCAATTTCAACTCTTGTATTTTCAAGTTACTGACAACTTCTTTCAAAATTTTAATTTTGTCTTTGATTGATAAGTTTTTTAATATACCTATTCCACGTTTTAGGGGAGGGAGGGAGGACAGATCTTTTCGTTTGTGTATAGTCTAACAAGAAAGCTTTGATGTTATGCACTTTATACTGACCTCAAAACTTCAAAATGAATGAAACAAACCACAAAACACAACTTTGATTCATTCCAATCATGGAAAATGATGAAAGATAATCTGTTGTAAAAGAAAATTATTATTGAACTGAAAGAACTACCCCTCAGTAGGGCAGAACAATTCTCTTTTCTCCAAATCAGTCACTATTGTTACAGTGACAAGGGACTCACTTTTTATCCTCATTCTACCACACTTGTTAGTTAAGGATTATTCCATGTCAAATCTCTATATATGTATATTAACTAACCATTTGGAAATGGACCAATAAAAATCTGTATAGATAACGAATGGACCAGTGAAAATCTGCCTAGATACCACAAGAAGCAGGACCTGGTTTTGTTGTGAACTTTGCAATATGAAGTTTGGCGACCAAAATTAGTGGCCTAAAGTGACAGCAACTTTGCAATATCTTTAATATTTCGTGAAATTCCCATAGAAATCCAAAGAAATGTTTTGATGAAGAGAAGTATTGATGGACAAGAATATATTTTAAATTTTAAATTGTGCATTTCACAACATGCAAATCCCATGACATTTACAATTTTATTTCCTCTTGGTAATCTAAGATGGACATACAATTATGTGTCAAAAAAAGGTTAAGAAGATTACTACTTTGGACATTGTTTAACACTGCAGAAAAATTATCTTAACATTTTATTTAACTCTGTTTATTTAATTCATTTCTAGCTTATTTTTAATTCTTTTTTTTTTTTTTTTTTTTTTTTTTTAAATCAAGGACGAAAACAGACATTATATCTCTTAACAGCAGCTGATTTGGCCTTAAAAATCTCCAATCAAAGGAAAATGATTGGAAACCCATTTGTAGGGAGATCACCATGTTTCGATTGAATTATAGTTCAATCTTTTTGAAGCCGATGAAATTAGTATACTTTTAGAATTTGTGGTGCCTGAATGGGGGTTGGCAAGCATAGCTCATAGGGGGCAGAGCCCCCTAGTCAACCAAAATTATTCAATACCTGACCATTTCAGATTTTGATGAAATTACCAGGGATTACTATTCATGCTGATGATATAAATTAGAGCATATTTTTATTTATTACTTTAAATTTTCATACAATTAATTATTTAAATTTTAAAAAATCACCATTTTTGACTTGCTTAAATATTTTCAATTTTGAATTTTTTAAGTTCTATCAAACACAGAAAATTTTATGACCGCTCATTTTAAAGAGGAGTTTATAAGGTTTAATATATAGGGTTATGCAAGTTAATTATGCGTGATTAAAAAAATAAAATTTAATCTTTTTTTAATTTAAAAATATTCTATGCAGCATTTTTTTTTTTTTTTTTTTTTTTTTTTTTTTTTTTAATTTTGAAAAAAGACCATGTTTGTTGTAATATTATAAGCTTAAAAATCTGAAGTTTTTAGAGTGGGATTTCAATGGAATCAGGAATTGTGAAATAAAAGCTGAAAATTACCATACAAATTATAAGTAAATAACAAAATATATAGAAGTAACTTGTTATTTTGATAGTTTTTATGTTTTATTTTATAATTCATAATCCCATTGAGATTCCGCACTAAAAATTTCTGAATTTTAAGCTTATAATATTACAGCAAACATGCAATTTTTAAAAAAAATTTAAAAACACTATATAAAAAATTTTAAAATTTTAAATAAAAATTATTATTTTAACTATGCATAGTCAACTTGCATATCACATTAAACGGTATTTACCTATAAGGACTTACAAATTGGAAAAATGTTCATTTGTTCGGAAAAAAGTTATTAACTATAAGGACTTACAAATTGGAAAAACGAAAAAATCAGTTGAAAAAATTCATATTTGATAGGAGAAAAATATGTTTAGTTGGGAAAATAATGGTATTTATCTATAAAAACTTATAAACAAAAAATATCAGTCAGGAAAATGTCCATTTAGTCGGAAAAATGTTATGCAGTATAAAGACTTAGAAATTGAAAAAATGAAAAAATCAGTCTGAAAAATTCCCGTTCGATAGGGAAAATGTACGTTTAGTCCAAAAAAATGGTATTTACCTATAACGACTTACAAATTGGAAAAATGTTTGTTTAGTCGGAAAAAAGTAATTTACTATAATGACTTACAAATTGGATAAACGAAAAATTCAGTCGGAAAAATTCGCGTTCGATAGGAAAAATGTATGTTTAGTTGGGAAAATGGTATTTACCTATAAGGACTTACAAATTTGGAAAAATGAAAAAGACAGTCGGAAAAATTCCCGTTTGATCGGGAAAATGTATGTATAGTTGAAAACAATATATAATATTAAATTGTAAAAACTTATGAAATGGAGAATTTTTTTTATTGTAGTTTTTAATTAGAAGAAAAAAAAAAACAATTTTAAACAAAGAAAACTTATATAAATTTGTTCTTAGTCGAAAATATTTCAGATTTTCTGTTTTTGATAAAACTATATGGGTAAACTTTGATTGGTCGAATATTGTGAGCTCAAAAACTTCGATATGACGAAAAAATACATAGATACATATCCCAGCGATGTCAATATTATATAAAATCTTCATATTTTGATCAGAAACCTTGATATTCCGAATTTGTTTCGTGCACTTTTCGAAATATCAAAATTCTGCTGTATTGTCGAAAATTTTTTACTTTGGTATGGAAAATTTAAGGTATGCCGACTGAAGTAATGAAATTTCTACTTTTTCTCTAACTTTAAAATTAGAAACCACTGAATTTAGATGCAATTTTCTTCTAATGAAAATTCAAAAATAAATTGCAAATATTTAGTGCTTTTACTCATCAGTCTGGATGTTTTCCAAGCTACACAAATTTAATTTTAACAAAAATAATTATTGTTTTATTTTTTCTACAAACTATTTTTTAATGTGAATTTTGTTTACTTTATCTAATTTTAAACAAAATTGATGGATGAAAATGGAAAACATCCAAATACTTTGAATTTCTACTGCGAATTAATTTGGATATTTTTTCAATCTATGTGACTTTATTTTTATCAGAAACGATTCGTTCGTTTTCTTTTTTCTTAATTGTATTGGAATGTTTTTTCATATTGTTATAATTACATTTTGCTTAATCAAAAAAAAAAAAAAAAAAAAAAAAAAAGATGACACCAAGTTTTTACGCAGATTGAAAATATGTCATTAGAAAGAATTATAAACTTAAACTAAAAAAATAATAATAATAATAGTAATAATAATAATAAAAAGCATTGACAATTTTTTGTCTTTAAAGTAGTCCTCGATTCCTAACTCATTGCTAAAAATTAAAGAGATAGAACATTGTTTTTTTTCCAGGTATTGCTTTGGCACATCAGACGACTGGAACCCTTCCCAAGTATCAGTTACAAAACAAAACTATGCTTGCTCCACGATGGGCATTCCTATGAATCCCTTATAATCAATCTTCTTAATATTTAACTCTATTCTGCTTAAACCATTAGTATTCTAGCTTATGATCATATAGCATGGAATCGTTAAGACCGTTAATCGTTATATGTTGCTACTGTTGAGAATATTTTTGTATATATTTAATTATTCAATATTTTGTGTATCAATTATATGCACCTCCTAAATGCCAAAATAAAAATAAAAATGCAATGCAAATTGTGTAATTTTTTTTTTTTTTTTTTTTTTTTTTGAGGCATTGTTTTGTAGATCAACTAGCCATATTTCTATAGTTGGTTTTAAGTAGGAACGTGAAATTAAAGAAAGTAAATCTGCTAAACAAATAATTAATAATGTATTTTAGTATACAGTAGACTCCCTCAAATCCGCACAGCTTGGGACCAGAGATTTTGCGGATTTCTGGTCATTGCTTTGTTTACATTTTTTAAACAGTAATTTGAATGCAATTAATAATCCAATTGAAATTATAATGTATGCTTACAATATAATAAAATATTAAAGTAAGTAATAAACTAAAATAATAAAAAATTAGATCATTTTTAAAATGATTAAAATATTAAGAACAAAGGTCTAATTAATAATGTATGATTAAGTGTTCATTATAAAGATGAAATGTATTTTGAATAAATTATTCAATGAAACTTGCCTCATAAATAATGTACAATACTAATTCAGATCAAAATAATAAAGTAAGGAGGTTTTATTCCAGGTTTAGCCACACTTAGTGACAAAAAAAAAAAAAAAAAAAAAAAAAAAGCTTGATTAAGACATATATATTTGATAAGATTATGATTATCATTGACAACAGGAATATCTTGAATTTTTTCAGAAATAAATTTATTTTTCCTTCAAGAGAAAACATTAAGACAGTAATAGTAACAAAAATTTAAATATATTTGGAATTGATATAAAACAAAAAAAGTAAAATTTTGTCCTTATATCTGAACTGAATGCTTCATTGTTTACATCCGTAAATTATGTGCGGATTTTAGAGAGTTGTGGATTTTAGGTTTGCGGATTTGAGGGAGTCTACTGTATTAGAAATTCTTCACCTATAAAGATAAAGGAGGTCGAAAATTTTTGAATATTTGGTATATCTCATCAGCCGTTTTAGATAGAAGTGTGGAATTAATGAAAAGAAAACCACTAAAAAAATAAGCACGTATTTCAGAACTTCAGAAATTGACCCCCAAGTGAATTAAAGGGAGTGAAAAATTCCAAAACATTTGCAATATTCTGGCAGCAGTTTTAGGGGGGGGGGGAGGGCATGAAATTCAACATAACAAGCTAATTTAAAAGTAATTTAACATGCATTTCAGAGGTTTTACAAATTCTCCTGCCTTTAAGAGGATTAAAGGGGAGGGGGTATTGAAACTCTTAAGATCATTTCGCAGTAGTTCTGTTTTACATTAATGATGAAATTCAGAATAACTAATCTACTAAAACGTACTTAAAAATATATTTTATTGATTCTCGAAATTCTCAAGTAATGATGTTTAATGGGCTAATGGTAAGTTTTAGGTCATTTCAACATATATAAGCATAAATTTTACGTAGGAGCGGGAAATTCAGTGTAACAAACTTACCAAAAAATTGTTAATTACAGTACTTCAGTGATTCTAGAGCTATTTTGTCTATCACATAGCCAACATCGACTTTGAAGGGGATAATGTAAAATTATACGAATAAGACCATAATAATGGATAATTTATTAGATGTTAAGAAAATGTAGTATCATTTTATTTTATCTGGGTTATTTCATTTGATTCAATAATCTTTAAGGAAAACCGACTAGAGAAGCGGGTGAATTCTGCCAATATATATATATATATATGTGTGTGTGTGTGTGTTACATTTCATTTCTCAATATTCATCTAAATTATTCTAAATTTCTGGCATGTTATTTATTTCTCCATTTCCTAATATTACCTAATATTTGTTTTGACTGAGTTTCCCTTTAATTTTAAAATGCGTATATTAATAAATATTGTATTTAATCTAAAGTTTTTAGTCCTTTACAAATTTTATCAGTTGCCCAACCTATAATATTCAGAGAGAAGCTAGTTTTTATTTTCAAATGTTTGAAAAGCCATTTTGCTATTTTTATCTCCAATCTTAATTCGAGGAATCTATGTTCCAACGTCTTTTCAATCCTAGGCTTTTTACTTCGAAAACACCACGCTACAAGGTATGGGCTCCTAGCTGCCCATCTCTAAAAATGTTCTTTTAACTGATTGGCTTGTTTCTCTACTGCGTTGATATCGACCGTCGTCTGCGAATCTAACAAAAAGCAGATGCAGTGACTTTGGAGTTTATCATTCTGTCTTATTTTAAGTATTTCAACATGTATTATCTCCTGTCTACGACTCTTGTATTTTTAAAAATTTTCTTTTGAAAATCATATAATATGACATAGAGATTCATCCCAAAGAATGAAGGCTTAATGATTTTTTTCATATGTAAGACTCATTTAAATTTTTCATGTTGATGAATAAACAACTTAGAACAACAAGCGGGCTCCCGTTTCTAATGGAGAAATCACTGGATTATCGAATCCACTGCCTTGCCACACTTACGCTCTGACCCTATAGATTAGTAGTACGACTGCAAAACAACCACCTTGTGTTCTCAATTTAAATTCTCTGATATCAGCTATTATCAAGAATTTCACACAAGTTAATTTAATTTAACAACTAAAAAAAAAAAAAAAAAAAAAATCATAAATTGCCAAAATTTTACGAATTTAATATATAACATTATATATATATGTGTGTGTATATACACAGCCATACATATACGTATGTATATAATAGTCGGTATTTCATTTTTCTTATTACTCGGAAATTTTCCTTCTTGGAGTAGGAAATTTATGTGTCTACACCTCCCTATGCAACAAGGATGATTTACGCCCCTGCCCTTGCAATACAACATGCTAGCTGGTTTTCGTGAGATGTCCTTCTGAAAGACTTTGGATACTTATATATTCTTCCATCCGTTTTCGATTTCGAATTGATTGGTGACTTACCATTTCAAAAGTTTGTTGACTACACTGAATTTTGTTGTGAGATGTGGTATTCATGCACTCTTTTATATAAAATGGCATTATTTTGTCTTGGAAGAGAGAATTCTATGTTTTTTTGTGTTGCTTCAAGAATATGTGCCACATGGATATAGCTTTTTGTCAGCAATTGTTCTTCTCTACTATGTTATATTTTACAGGGATGCCACTTTTCCGCCGAAAGGTGGATTTCCGCTTTTTTTAATTTTTAAGAATCCGCGATTTTCGTTAAGTGATCACAAAATAAAATAACGATTTTCGTCAAACGATCGCGAAATAATCAGCGATTTTGCATCAAACGACTGCAAAGTAAAATAGCAATTTTCTAAAAACGACCGCGAATAAAACGGCTATTTTCGTCAAACGATTGCGGTATAAAAGAGCGATTTTCGTCAAACAATCGCTAAATAAAACGGCGATTTTTGTCAAGTGATTGTGAAATAAAATGGCGACTTTCGTCAAACGATCGCGATGTAAAACGGCGATTTTCATCAAACGATCACGAAATAAAACGGCGATTTTTATCAAACGATCGGGAAATAAAACAGCAATTTTCGTCAAACGATTCTGACATAAAACGGCGATTTTCGTCACACGATCGCGATGTAAAACGGCAATTTTCGTAAAACAGCGATTTTCATCAAACGATCGCAATGTAAAACGGCGATTTTCGTCAAACGATCGCAATATAAAACGACAATTTTCCTCAAATGGTCACAAAATAAAACTGCGATTTTCGTCAAACGATCGCAGTATAAACTAGCGATTTTTTTTTCAAACGATCACAAAGTAAAATGGCTATTTTCGTCTAACGACCGCGGTGTAAAATGGCGATTTTTGTCAAACAATCGCGATGTAAAATGGCGATTTTTGTCAAACAATCGCGATGTAAAATGGCGATTTTCGTCAAACGATCGCGATGTAAAACGACAATTCTTGTCAAACGATCCCAAAAAAAAACCCTGCAAATTTCTGCTATTTACTCATGGAAAAGTCATGGAATCTATAGCCTAGTTACCTAAATTAATTTAAAATGATGCAATACATAACTCCTCACTAAATCTGTTGCTGGGTTACCTTAATTGATGTAAAGTATTGTGAACTAAAGAAAATATTTTTATTTACTCTTATAAGCTTTTATGCACAATGAATTAACACCATATTTCAAGCCTTTTGACAAATGCACATTTAGAAAGACTTTCGTCAAAGGTTTACAACAAGAGAAAAAAAGGTTTCTTTCTTTTTTTTTAAAGTAATTTGTTATAAATTCAATTCTATTTTTAATTTTTATAAACAATAAAGTTTACAAAGTTCCTGCATAAATGGTGCGAAAAATGTAAATTTTATTTTACGCATAATTTCCTCTTTTTGGTTAATTTCTGAGTGGCATCCCTGATTTTATCCTGTTTGCTCAAATGAATTAAAACTCAGATATGAGTACAAAACTAGAGGAATGGATTCTATCCACTTGACAGCAAATAAAGTATTTGGAGCTTTTTGTTGTTTCTTTATGTAAACGGGAAATTCCCCATGGAATTTTAAAACATTACTTCCTCTCTGAACTAATGAATTCGATTGCTAACAGGTTAATAAAATCCATTCATCACATTTCATGAGGTATTATTTTGCGAGTGGTTCATCTAATTTTATCTGATCTTTTATACGAAATGGTTTTTGCTAAAGTTCAATATGTTTTGTACTGGTGTGCAGTGTTCTCGCTGACATTTGACTAACGTTAGTAATTTGGCTAATTAAAAATAAAAAACGTTTGCCAAATGAAAAAAGTATTAGCCAAATAGATTTGCCGTGTAACACAAAAGAAAATTATCTTTAACCCTTTAATGTACCCCCTTTTTTAATATGTTCTAAAATAATCTAAGTTTTTATAACTGTGACAGTGATTGTTATTAATCTAATTTCAACTATCCGTTACAAATATAAAAAATATGTATATATTAATATGTATATTATATATATACATATTATATATGTTTATTATATAAATATGTATGTGACGATTTAAGGAGAAACTCGAATTATTTCCACTGGTTAAACAAAACACACAGTCATGGCAAGCGAGGGAAAAAACAAAATAAATAAATAAATGTAGAAGATCCAATAATTACTCATTTGTAGCTGTAAGTTTATTTATTCAACTGTAGTCATTATAGAGGGAAAAGCTCCTTTTTGCAAACATTCTCTAACCGAAATATCCAAAAAAAATATTCCATCATTTACTTAAACCAGCCGTACTCAGCCAAGAAAGAACCAAGAATCTTCTTTCTCAACTCGAAGCTTCCACCTTTTAAACTAAAAAGAAAGTTCTGGAACATTCTGTAACCTCAAACCATCATTCTTTTATGTAAACAGAATTCTTGTCCAGCTACGAGGCTATTTTCCCCAGACGATAAATTTATTTTTAAAAAAAATATTATTTAACCAATTTATAATCGAATCAGGATTTTAGGCAGACGATTTTTATAAATGATTAATTTTAAGAGAAAAAGAAAAGAAATGAATTTATTAATATGCACACTATCGAAGGTTGACGGCGGAAAAATAAATAAATAGATAAAATAAAATAATGATATTTTTTTAAAGGTATGGTTTTGGAATAAATTTAATAAGACTTTCTTAAAAAGGGTTGATAAAAACATAGAAGAAATCAGTTTTATTTGGAATATTAAGAAATAAGGTTTTAATTAAGAATATTTTTATTTTAGAGCCATCTTTTTAAATTTACGCGTACTGGAATAATGTTTTTTAAGGCAAATTAAGAATTTATATCGTCTGCATAAGGAGTAACAGATTAGATTTAGAAACAAGATTTTAATTTAATAATTTGAAGTAAGTACGGAACATTATTATAAGAAAATTAAGATAGTATAAAGATTAGTTTTGGCGAAAAATTTTTAAATTTGTAATATTATCCCCCCTCCCCAAAACTTTGTATGAAATTGATAGTTAAATAAAACTACAAGTTCAGACAACAGAAATATAATAATTTAGAAAAGTTAAATTTTGGAGTAAAACTGTCAAATTCAGGAAGCCAAGAGATGGAAGAAAAGAAAATTAACGCAATATAAAAAATTTTAGCAATTAAAAAAAAATAAGGTACCCTGGGGTAATAACGCCAAGTGCTTATATTTTGCATAATTATGAAATAATCAGGTAAATGACACCCATGTGCTCTGCGCAGAAGGGTTTTGAGTCATATAAATCGCAAAAAACAGCTTCAAGTTAATTTGTTTCATTTTTAGGTCTTATTGTTTTTACAAACAACTAAAATTAATGCTTGATCTAAAATTTGCGAGATACGTGTTGTGATGTGAAGACTATCTTTTTATCCGGAAATACTTTGTTAATTACATAAATTTGTAGTGCATTTCATGTACTTTTAAAATATTGTTGAAGATTTTGGATATCTTCTCGAGATAATTTGTAATTTAAAATGCACTGCGCAATAACTATACCGGGGTAATAACGCCAATCATTTACATTAATACCCCGGTTGATTCCCTACAGTGGCCGAGCTACATCCTAAATACTGATTCAAATAAACACAGTTAAAACTGTGCAATGTTTTTCATATTTCTATTTAAGCAGTCCTTTTAAGCAAAAAGAAGCTCACTGTCTGATATTCTTTTGCCTCATCCCCCCCCCTCCCAAACCACACCTTTATTTTTCTTACACTTTCACAAAAAATTGAACATTTTCAATAGCTTAGAATGCAATTTGACAATTTCTAAGTTTGTAGAGTTTGTATTTTTAGAATTGGGCTATCTACATGCAATTATTCCATCTTATTTCATAGTTTTGTTTGCATGGCGTTATTACCCATATAGATGGGTAATAACGCCAAATAGCATTGGTCAAGGAAAAAACGCCATTACATTTTATGAATACATATCTGTTAAATTATTTTATTTTATATAGATAGTCAATGAGTTGCTGTATCAGATCCTATATTTGTTTGAAAAATACAATCTAAAACTAAGCCGTGAAAATTGGTAGAACCTTAACGTGGCATTATTACCCCAGGGTACCTTAGTTAAGAGAAAATTAATCTGAATTAAATTTAGGTAGGAGCATTTCCCTGATAGAAATACAATAATGTTACAAAATCACTTACTATTTGTAAGTGCATAGGAGATAATACATACAATAACAGTAAATAAGTTATAAATATTAATAAGCAAGAGATAAAAAATATAATAAAAACAATAAAAATTCGTTCTCATGGAAGTTTAAATAATTACAATGACTTAATGCATAGTTTATTTTAAATAAGTCCTTTAAATGAAAAAAGTCTTTCAATAGTATATATAAAAGAGTCTTTTCCAATGTTCACTGAATACAGTCTCTTTAATTAAAGATCTTCAAACCTAGTTTAATCTTTGGTTTTAATGTTATGTTGGATCCAACATCTTTCAATAATATATCAATTTTTCAATAATAAATAGCATCACTCTCAATATCAATAATAAATAATATAGAAAAATTTAAATAATAACAATAACAACAATAAGTAATAGTATAATAAGACTCCATATCCTAATATTTCTCAATAAGAACATAATTAATACTAAACTTCCTTATAGAAATCATAATAATAATAATAATAATAATAAAACAAGAGTATAATCAAAAGAAAATATCACAGTTTGTTTATTATTGATGGGGAAAATATTGGTTGAGGATAAAAATAATTACATAGCAACTAAATAATTTTCTTATCTTCTAATAGCATAAGAAAGTATTTTTTGCTAGCCGAAAGTATAAATAAAAAAAAATCATAATTCCAAAATCCAAATAAAATTAAATCTAACTATTTAGAAAATGGACTCTCAACCAGTATTTCCTTACAATAATTCCTCTCTGATACTCTTTTACAAAATTGTCAAATTTGGTTTTAAGTTTTCAAATGCCAAATGTAGAATAATGTTTTATCTACACATGGGTTATAAACTTTAATAATAAAAACAAATAGGAATAAAAATTGTCATTCTTAATTGAGAAATGGAAATAAAAATACTTTGCTTTTTTTGAAAAACTTTTAATATCGGTAGTTTTCACAATCACTGAAAATCACATATTAAGTTATAGGTTTGAGTAAAGTCATCAAATTTTATAACTGTTATAACATAAATATCTGCTGAATAAATAGAATAATATTAATGTCAATAAATGAGTAAATCTAGTTAGACTTAAATACACTTAAAATTAATTTATCAACATCAATTTGAAAGCTTTTACAATCAAAGTGTTCACCTTATGCCTGCATAAAAAGCCCAATTTAACCCCAAAACTCCCAAAAACAAGTAATATTCTTGTAGGCCTCCAAGAACATACCTGCTGATGTTGAAAAATATGGTGATAAAATATTTAAAGACTAAGAATTAAAACTTAATCTACTGTCTTGACTTTAGTTTGATCTAGTGATTGTGATTGTATCTGAGGTTTTGTTGGTTTTTTGGGTTGCTCATGAGACAGTTTAAAATCTTCTGGTGAAAAATAGGGTCTTAATTTAGAAACATGCACAATAATGGAATTCTGTCCTGTCTCATAATTAAATTTATCTATTTCATAAGTTACATCAGAAAGTTTATTTATAATTTTGTATGGTCCAGAGAAAGTAGGTTCTAATTTTCGAGTGTTAGGGTATTTAAATTCTTCATAAATTACAGAGTCTTGTATTTTTAATGGGCATTCGACAAAATTTCGATCATAGTCTTTTACTTTTAAGGTGAAATTCATGAGTTCGCGCTTTCGCAATTTTGAGGGCTTTGTCTACTGGTGGGTAATAGTTTTGTTTTAAAGGAGATTCATAAGGCAATTGACCATAAAATAAATAGGCAGGTGGGAATTTGGTGATAGAATGGGGCGTATTGTTGTATTCTTCGATGACTTAGTTTAATAATCTAGTCCAAGGTATTTTAGAAGAAGTGGAATTAACTTTACATTTAGGCCTGATAACTATAGTCTGATTAACTCGCTCTACTTTTCCATTATCTGAGGATGATGTGCGGATGTAAAATGCTGTTGAACATGATGATTTCCAAGGAATTTCTTAAATCTTGGAGATCTGAAAGATTTATGCCTGTCACTAAGTATTTTTTGAGGTGCTTTGATATTGAAAATTTGTTTTAAACAGTTAGTGTATGTTTCAGTGGTAACATTTTTGGAGGGAAAAGCCCAAACAAATCTAGTTGCATGATCTATTATTATGTGTAAGAATTTTTTTGTTGAGTTGTAATAGTTAAATCCACCAACAGTATCAATAGAAAGACATTCAAAAGGTTGATCTGTTGCTGGCATAGCTTCTAATAAGCCGAATCTTTTCTGTTTTGGTTTTTTATTTTTCTGACAGGTATCGCAATGTTTAACAAATTCTGTAATGTCTATTGTCATATTAGGCCAATAATAGTTGGGAGATATTAAATTAAGCATTTTTTGAATCCCTAAATGTCCAAAATTATCATGAGCAATATGGAGTAATTTTTCTCTTAATGACATTGGTACAACAATTTTTTTGAATCCCTTTTTCTGAACTATAATAATTCCATTCTCTTTTTTATATTTTTTGTCACAAACATTGTCTTTGTCTTGCATCTCTATAATTTCTTTCCTATCTAGCAATAAACTAATATGTTGATTAAAATGACAAACAGGATTTCGTGACAACATGTCTGCTTCGACATTTGTTGAACCCTTTTCATATTTTATCTCATAATCAAACATACTAAGTTTGAGTGACCATCTAAAAAGCCTATCTCTTAAGTTTTTAACACTCTTTAACCATACTAGAGATGCGTGGTCCCTATGAATTGTAAACTTGACACCATGAAAGTAATGATAGAATTTGTCAAGAGTATCTATAATAGCTAAACATTCTAATTCAGTTATGAAATAATTTTGTTCATAACTCTTCAAAATTCTAGAATGATAAGCAATAGGATGTAAGAAATTATCTTTATCAGGTTGTTTTAGAACGGCACCTACTGCTATCTGAAAGGCATCTACAAACATATGTAAAGGTAATTTAGGATCATAAATTTTGAGGATGGGTTTTGCAATTAAAGAATTTTTTAATTTTTCAAAAGACTCCTGGCACTCTGAGTTCCATTCCCATATTGTATCTTTTTTAAGTAATCGATTTAGAGGATATCTAATTTCAGCATATTTATTTATGAATTTATGGTAAACATTAATGGAACCTAGAAATCGTTGTAACTCTTTCACATTGGAAGGAGGTTTTAAATTTTTGATGGTTTCAATATTGGCATTTGCTGGTGTTATAGTTCCATTAGTGATTTCATAACCTAAGAAATTGATTTTATTTTGGCCTAATTTACATTTAGAAAGTTTAAGTTTAATGTTTTCTTGTTTGCAAATGTCAAAAATTTGAGCTAAATGGTTTAAATGTTCTTCTAAAGAGGAAGAGAAAATTATAATATCATCAAAATAGTGGCACGCAAAGTTGATTTTATATTTATTAAGGATCCTTCGAATGGTTCTATTGAATATGGGAGGGCCAGTTTTTAGGCCAAAAGGGAGCACGAGCCACTCAAAGAGTCCAAAATTGGTTGCAAATGCTAATTTTTCTGTATCGGATGGATGTATTGGTATGTGCCAGTAGCCAGAGGCTAAATCCAAAGTTGAAAAATACTGAGCACTGCTCAATTTATCTAAAATTCCATCGATACAGGGCAGGGGTTCTGCATCGTTTTTAATTATTGCGTTTAATTTTCTATAGTCTATACATAATCGCGTTTTTTTACCTTCCTCTCTTTTCATAACTGGTGTAACAGGGGCAGAATAGGGGCTATTACTTTCCTTTATCAGTCCGGCTGCTAACAATGATTGAATTTGGTTTTTTATTTCTATTTCTTCTAGGGGAGATGTTCGGTAGGGCCTCAAAGATATAGGTAGGTCTGAGTTTAGTATAACACGTTGTGGTTCAATATTAATCCTACCCACATCATATTTATGCTTTGCAAAAATATCACTGTAAATATGAACTAATTCCCTTAAATTTACATCTTGAATTAAATTTATTTCCCCAGTTAAATCTGAATCCGAATTATCGCGAAAATTTTGAAGAGTCATGGAACCTCTATAATCAGGATGCACATTAATTGCATGATCATATTCAACACAGTCTTCATTTTTCATAATATTTCCACAAGTAGATTGTAACTCTATATCATGATTAGTTACATTCAGTGTTTCATTATCATAATTATCTATTGCTACAGTATTACCAGTATTTAATTTCATATTTTTTTTATATTCTGAGGTTACAAATTCATTAGATTGATCCCTGTTTTGTTGTACTTGGTCCGTATTTACTGTATTGAAATGAAGGGATCTCTTATTATGTATGGATATACTGTTAGTTATAATTTTCCTTCCCTGCCTTACAATACAATTTTTACATTCTGTGGTTAATTTAAATTTAGAACATTCTTTTAACCCCAAAATAGCATAATCCAAATTTATATTGTATACTAAAAAGTTAACATATTTTTTAATTTTACCCACTTTTAGAAGAACACTACATTTTTTATTTATAGTAAAAATCCTTTTGCCTGACCAATGGTAACTGAGGGTATAGTTTTTTAACAAATTTAAGTGGCAATATTGCAATAGTTGAGCCAGTATCTACAACACATGGCAAATTATAATTATTTGTACATCCATACACAATTAATTGCCAAACATTATGAGAATTATTTTGTGAGATATTTGGAAGAGTATCAGAGGATGGTACCTCATTCCTAAAAATACATTCTCTTTCCCAATGAAAAGCATTACTCACACCCCTATTTGTGCATATCCTACAAGGTCTTGAAGGGTATGAATTCTCAATATAATTATTTTGACAAATTCTAGGTCTTTGAAACTGAGATTGCCTTTGGGGAATCCAATTCCTAGGTGTATTATTGGGCCTAACTGGCTGAATCCAGGGCCTAGTTGGTTGAAAAGGTTGAAAATTTTGTCTAGCTAATAGTTGATTTATTACTTGGTTTGAAACTAGTGGGGTGGAAACTTCCACGAATTGTTTGACAACCCGGTACCATTCGGTGGTACTACTAGGAGGATTTATAACAATATTGTTTTTGAATTCTGGTTTTAAACCATCAGTTAAACCTTGTACTAGTATATTTTCACTAAGATGTAATTTCCTACCAATTTCCACTTTTTTACGAAAATAAGTTTCTAAATTGTCTAAATTATCTAATTTCAGATTTGAAAAATCAGAAAAACTCGGGAAGTCTAATTCAATGAGTCTTTCTATCAAAATTTTCTTAATTTGTTCATAATCTGTACAATTTAAGCAGTCATTGATATAAATTTTTTGTGCTTCCCCTTCAAATATTGCGCAATAAAATTAAATTTCCATTCTAGATTTTTCTGTTCCCTATCACATGTTTTATCAAAATAAGTTAACCAAGACAAAATGTTCATTCCAGAACTCGGGTCAAACGGTACAAACTTAGGATCTTCCATAATTTTTTTATTCTTACTCATTAGAATAACTGAAGCACTTCTATTTTCTTTATTAAATCCTGATCGTAAAATCATTCGCAATAAATTTCAAAGTTAATGATTTCTATCAATT
The DNA here is from genome assembly GCA_964019185.1 of Maratus speculifer. Taxonomy (NCBI): domain Eukaryota; kingdom Metazoa; phylum Arthropoda; class Arachnida; order Araneae; family Salticidae; genus Maratus; species Maratus speculifer. The sequence continues at coordinate 157,052,651 of OZ025294.1, read as the reverse complement.
ACATATTTTTTCAAAATTACTATATTAAGCTGCTAACTTTAACCAGAAATTTTATCTAATAAAACAGAAATTGCAAATATCATAGATATACCTTAAATTGGGATCAACTTTTAATTCTATTATTTTATAGATCATAAACAGATTCAAAAATTTTAATTATAGGTAATTCCTTACTTAAAATCACAAAATTTACTAAAAAAAATTAATCATATTTATCAGTCAAAACTCTAGCAACAGTTTCGGACAGTTCCATCTTTCTTACTGAATTTAAATAAATTATAAGAATCCAGGAACCAAAGCTCACTGTAACCAGAAATTCTAACAAATAAAAGGAAAAACATAAATGTTAACTTAATTTTCAGCTCAAATGTCTAGTTGTAAGAACATTATCATGAAAATACTGCATTCTGAGACTATTTCTTGATAACAAACAAATATCAATAATTTAGAAAATGTATTTTTTTTTAAAAACAACTTGAGCTTCTAAGTTCTTTTATACTTCATTATTATTACGAACTTATCTTTAAACGTGCAAAAAATATCATAATAATCTTAATAAGTAACAGTAAATATCTTAAGACCATCATACTCCTCAATTAAATCGTTAAGAATAAAAATATTTCAATCTTCAACACATAATAATGATAATAAAAATACTCATAAATAGGTAAGTAAGTAAGATTCACAGATAAATAATCAAATAAATAAACCTGACAAACAGAGAATAATTAATTTAAATAAGACTCAAAGAAAAACAAAACAATAAATAAATAAACCTCACAAATAGAGAATAAACAATCTACACAAATGCTTTAAAAAGGATACAAATAATATTCAATTAATTTGAAATAACTCACTCTTAAGAAGAATTTCTCAAGATGATCCTAGGGGAGACAATAATAACGAAAATTATGAAAGTAAGTAGCAATCGGTGTTCAGTTGTCTCTAAACTTTTTTTTTTTTTTTCTTGTCATTACTACCAGTAATACTTAAAGTCAATGATCGCATATTTGGGCGCAACAAGATGAATGTCAGTCATCGTGGCGCTTCTATTCCTTATTAAATCCAATCGAAATCACCAAGTCTCAAAAATTTATCATTATGACCAAAAATATCAAGCTTCAGGAATTCACGAGAAGTCGATTTTCGGCGATTCACAAAGCTATCATCATTTCGTTCCACAGCCGATTTCATTAGCAAGCCGAAAATTTTCTTTAAATATTCGAAAAAGGCAGCACAGATAAATTATCCTGTCAGACTTTTCAATTAGTTGTGACGATTTAAGGAGAAACTCGAATTATTTCCACTGGTTAAACAAAACACACAGTCATGGCAAGCGAGGGAAAAAACAAAATAAATAAATAAATGTAGAAGATCCAATAATTACTCATTTGTAGCTGTAAGTTTATTTATTCAACTGTAGTCATTATAGAGGGAAAAGCTCCTTTTTGCAAACATTCTCTAACCGAAATATCCAAAAAAATATTCCATCATTTACTTAAACCAGTCGTACTCAGCCAAGAAAGAACCAAGAATCTTCTTTCTCAACTCGAAGCTTCCACCTTTTAAACTTAAAAGAAAGTTCTGGAACATTCTGTAACCTCAAACCATCATTCTTTTATGTAAACAGAATTCTTGTCCAGCTACGAGGCTATTTTCCCCAGACGATAAATTTATTTAAAAAAAATATATTATTTAACCAATTTATAATCGAATCGGGATTTTAGGCAGACGATTTTTATAAATGATTAATTTTAAGAGAAAAAGAAAAGAAATGAATTTATTAATATGCACACTATCGAAGGTTGACGGTGGAAAAATAAATAAATAGATAAAATAAAATAATGATATTTTTTGAAAGGATGGTTTTGGAATAAATTTAATAAGACTTTCTTAAAAAGGGTTGATAAAAACATAGAAGAAATCAGTTTTATTTGGAATATTAAGAAATAAAGTTTTAATTAAGAATATTTTTAATTTAGAGCCATCTTTTTAAATTTATGCATACTGGAATAATGTTTTTTAAGGCAAATTAAGAATTTATATCGTCTGCATAAGGAGTAACAGATTAGATTTAGAAACAAGATTTTAATTTAATAATTTGAAGTAAGTACGGAACATTATTATAAGAAAATTAAGATAGTATAAAGGTTAGTTTTGGCAAAAAAATTTTAAATTTGTAATATGTATGAAAAACGAAAAAGCAAAATTTGAGCACTAGCAATTTGGCGAATCGAATCGCTTGTTTACTCGCCAAATGAAGAATTTAGTCGCAATTTGTCGCATTGGCGAGCGACAGCGAGAACACTGCTGGTTTGGAGGAATTAATTTATGAGTCCAGCATGATAAAGGCATGTGACTCAAATCATCATAAAAGCTGGTAAGTATGTTATAAGAACACTATGAATTTATCTGTATAAAAATACATATGCCCTTTCTAGAAAATTTCAACTCTTTTCTTAAATATGCCCTTTCAAGAATTTGTAATGTTGGAAGAGATCTTTCTGTAAGTTAAAATTCTTATTTTACTAGATGATTATCATATTTCCAGGGTTGGAAAAAAATCATGATTTAAAAAAAAAAAAAAAAAAAAAAAAAAAAAAAAAAAACGGATTTATTTGATTTAAATCAGATTTTTTTATTTAAATCGGATTTATTTGATTTTTTTAGAATCCTATATTTAATTACTGTGTTTTTATGCTTTTACAATACATGAAGCAATTTTTTGTAATAAATAACTTAAAAAGAATAAATAATATTTATAATTTATAAAAATAATATAAGAAATAATTATATATGGTTAAGAAAATATTATATTCTAGTTACTGATTGGTACTAAAAATTAAACATCTAGGCTTTTATCTAAAGACATTCTATTATTTTGTAATTGAATTGTGCATACTAAATAACAAATAAGAAATAAATTTAAACATGTTGTAAATGAATAGAAACTGGCAAAATTTAAAAAACAAATTAAATACAGTAGACTTCCTCAAACCCGCTGCCCTAATATCCACAACTCTCTAAAATCCGTGCATAATTTACAGATGTAAACAATGAAGCTCTCAGGTCAGGTATAGGGACAAAATTTGACTTTTTTATTTTTATATCAATTCTCTTTATATTTTAATCTGTAGCTTTCATTAATATTGCTAAATTCATGCTTTTTCATGAAGGAAGAATAAATTTATTTCTGAAAAAAATTCAAGGTAATGCTAATATCAGTGGTGATCACAATCTTTTTGCAAAATGCATTTATACATTCATCAAGCTTTTTTTTTTTTTATTGTTGAGTTTGGTTAAACCTGAAATAAAACTTCTATATTTTATGATATTGATGTGAATTAGTAGTGCACCTTTATGGGGCAAGTTCCATTGAATAATTTAGGAAAAAATGCATCTCATCTTTATAATAAATATTTAGTTATACATTATTGATTATTTACTTCATCTTTGTTGCTTTCAATATTTTAATCATTTTTAATTATCTAAATTTTTATTATTATAGTTTATTAACTTACATAATTGTTTTAATGTTTTACTATATTATAAGCATTCATTAACTTCAGTTGCATTATTAATTACAATCAAATTACTGTTTAAAAATGTAAACAAACCTATGGCTAGAAATTCACAAAATTCTATAATCCGCACTACCTCTGGTCCCAAGCTGTGCGGATTTGAGGAAGTCTACTGTATTCATTTAATGCGAGCTATTTATTAAGGGATAAAAATCACAATTAATTCTATATTTCTTAATCAAATAGGAAAAAATCAGGGATTTAATTGTTTGAACAAAAACACTAATTTAGAAGCTTTGTCTACTCCTGATTTATTATGAAGGCTTGAACGAACTACTCCAAAAGAAGAAAATTGTCTTTTTACTCCAGTAGTTGAAGCCACGGTTGTTGTTATTTGGTAAATAAATCCAATTTCAATTTCGCTGACTCTCTCTTTATCTCCCATTACATAAAAGGATTTCTGCCAATCATAATCTGTCATAATGTCAGAAACTTTTTTCTCAAGCAATGGTAATTTTTGAAATGGGCCGTTTTTTTGATTGAAAATGTGCTACAGTGATGAGAAGATTTAGACAATCTTCTTTAATGAATGCCAAATCTTCATTATTTTTCCTTACATTAAGTTTCATTTCATTTTGATTTAAAAGAAAGAACCTTAATAACCAGCAAAATAACAGCCATTAATAGTTTGTTCATATCTTGCTTTAAATTTTGTAATTCTATTGTTATCTAATACATTTTCTAACTTTTTACCTAAAATTTTCCTTTGATATGTGCATTCATGTGAAATTGCAAAAAATTGATTTAAATCAAATGATTTTTTTTAAAAAAATCAGTTGATTTAAATCTAGATTTAAATCTTGATTTAAATCATGCCAACCCTGCATATTTCAGTAGATTTTATCACTTAAATTTGTTACAATTATTGTTATTTTATCAGCAAGTACTTAATGTTTACAAATTAAATACTTCCTATCCGGATGTAATTTAAATAAAACATTTTGTAATTTTTCAATTGAAAATATACAAATATATTGAAATTTGTTGTTATTCTTATTATTATTAAAAAAGGAAATACAGTAGACTCCCTCAAATCCGCACTCCTAAAATCCACAACTCTCTAAAATCCACACATAATTTACGAATGTAAACAATGAAACATTCAGTTTAGATGTAGGTGCAAAATTTGACTTTTTGAGTTTTATATCATTTTCATACATTTTTTAATTTGTAATTTTTGTTAAGGTTTTTGAATTCATGTTTTTTTCTTGAAGAAAGAATAATTTATTTCTGAAAAAAATCAAGATATTGCTGATATCATTGGTAACCACAATCTTACCAAATATATTTATGCATTAATCAAGCTTTTTTAGTTATTAAGTCTGGCTAAACCTGAAATAAAGCTTTGTTTTTTTTTATGATCCTGATGTGAGTTAGTAATGTACCTTTATGAGACAAGTTTCATTGAATAATTTAGGAAAAACACATTTCATCTTTATAATGAATATTTAATCATACATTATTGATTATTAACTTGACCTTTGCTTTTAATATTTTAATCATTTTAAAAATTAGCTAATTTTTCATTATTTTAGTTTATTATTTATTTTAATATTTTAGTATATTGTGAGCATTCATTATACTTTTGATTTCATAATTAATTACATTCAAATTACTTTTTAAAAAATATAAACAAAGCAATGACCAGAAATCTGCAAAATTCTAAAATTCGCACAACCTCTGGTCCCAAGCTGTGCAAATTTGAGAGAGTCTACTGTATTTACATTTGTTATTCAATTTAAAAATTTTCTCATTACTAGAAATGAAAATATTTATGTTCTCAAAATATTTATTGTTGTTCATTAAAGAATTATATAGGATGAAAGGTAAATTTATGATAATAATGAAATACAAAAGAGTATATAAGTTCATTTGAGGATTATTAATTGAAACTAATGGGTTATTTTCAGAAAATTAAATTTTATAACTTATTTATTTTTGTTAATTATAAAGATTTAATCTCAGAATGCAACAATTTTAGGATAAAATGCTTCTACTACTAAGTATTTCAGCCAGATATTCATTCTAAGCAGTGTAAAATTAATAAATTGTAAAATTTAAAGGTGTATATGAAATTAAATTATTTTTTTATTATCATTATTTTGTAGAATTTCTGGTTATAGAATGTTTTGGTTCTCAGATTCTTATAATTTATATAATTCAGTAAGAAAGGATGGAACCATACAAAGCCATTGCTGGAACTTTGACAGATGAAATATAATTAAAATTTTCATTAAATTTTATAATTTTAATTAAGAAATTGACTACTATTTAAATTTTTGAATCTGTTTATGACTCATAAATTAATAGAATTAAAGAGTTAATTTAATTTTAAAATATAACTGTGATGGTTAAATTTCTTTTTATTAGGTGGAATTTCTGGTTAGAATTGATTTTGAATCTTAATTTCTTATGATTTTTAGAATTTAATAGGAAAAATGGATATGTTAAGAAGCTATTTCAGTCAGGCAAAAAAAGACATTCACTAATGCTAATCCTGTGGAAGAAATTTATAAAGCTATCTCAATTGCATTTCAATGTTTGTATTTTCTGCATTGGATAGTTGAGATTTATTTGTGCAATGGCCATATTTTACTTTATCAATTTTGATAACAGATTTTTTTTATGATGATATTTTTGCTTTTGAAACTGGTTTTGAAAATGAAAGTGTCCCCATAAAAAAATAACTGTAAACAAAATCGAAAAATAAAATATAGTAGTCCAAAGTCTCATCTTAAGTTATAATAATCATTAAAATAACTAATCAGTTCACTTCTATATAACAATTTGTTCTTGAAAAACGTCACATGGATAATTACTGCTGAGATTTTTACTTGAATTAGTCTTTTTATGCAGACGTAAATTAGTTAATTTATGTGTAATTTCTTATATTGAGATGAATTTGATTAGATTAATAAAGTACATTAATTAATAAATAAAATAGATGTTTTAGATTTAAACTGAAATTGAATTAAATTTAATTGTTAGAATTGAATATAATATTTTAATATTGAATTTTTACCAACCATTCTTAATAGTACTACAAGTCTCATTTTCATTCAACAACTTGTGTTTTTCTTGTTTGATTAAAAGCAAGATAATTGCATAATCATGCTGAATTAATGATAGTTTTCTTTTTTTTTTTTTTTTCCTACAAACATTTATTATTTCTTTATTATTTTATATATTTCTATTGAGTGTATTTTCATACCTGATTCACTACTCATATGAATGAGATGTTAGTTATATGTTTAAGAAATTATTTGAGAAAATATTGTGTATTCTATGAAAGTTCAATGAGTTTTGTGCTGGTGTAGAGGAATTAATTTATGAGTCCAGTATAATATAGGTATGTAATTCAAATTGTCATATGCATATAATTATAACTTTTAGGGATGAAATGTTTTTTGTAACTGATTGTTCATCTGACATTTTTCAGAAAATGCATTTAATTTTTTTTTTTCTGAAAACCTATTAAAATTATTTACTTCAAGTTCTTAAAACTTTCCAAATTTATCTGTTGTATTTGCTTTAATTTTAATATTAAAAGATCTTTTCTATCTTGAGATTACTTAAATATTTTTGACTTCTTAAATCCACATTTCCAGTTTAAAAACTGGAAATAAACCAACCATAACTACAATTAAAAAATATATAAAGTGTCTTGGAAAGCTAATTATACAATCTCAAATAAAACAAAATTGTGCTATATTGTTAAAATTGGCTATTTAATTGTAGTGGACAACATTAAATGCTTATCATACTAAATGCTGATATCTGTATGGAAGCAAACTAATATGTGCAAGATCATGTATGCATGTTTGGAGTCAAGGTGTTCTCTTATATAAGAATTATAGGTAGCTCTGCAGTATATGTTATTTTATTTGAGAAAGTTGTATTGGAGAGAGAGGAGATGATAGAGACATTGCCTTTTAAAAAAAGTATGTAAACATTTTATACTTTTGCAGATAAGCAACACTACTTTCCAGTTCATATCTTCAAGTTTATTATTTGATTTTTTTTTTTTTTTTTTTTTTCACAAGAGGATTTGTGTTTGGACTAGTTCAAAGTAAATTCTTTTGCAGAATTTTTTATCTTTTATCACTGGTTCTTTTATCACACAAATTTTTGCCTAAATGAATAAAGAAAGTGTCGCAAATAAATAAGGGAAAATTTACAATAAAAAATAACTGATGGGAATAGTCAAAGATTCTAAGTACCTTTATGCATTGCATATACATGATGCTCGTCCTGGAGGCGATGAATGCTTAAGATTTTCTTTGTATGTTTTCTTGTTCTTTAATTTAATTTTTGTCTATTTTGTTCTTATACATAAAGTAAAATTAATTATTTTTTCTATATTTTCTTAACAGTTGTAAATGGAAAGCGCAAAAGGCTAACGATTAATAATATTAATCCCAGTGTAGAAATTGTTGAAGTACACTGTAAAGTAAGTTTTTTCATTGTATATATATTCCTATATTATATTATTATTTTACTATGTATAACCTTATTAGTTCAAAATTTTTTTATAATATATATATTTTTTAATTTCAGAATTTAAAAATATATACTTATAGTTTCAAGTTTTCTCCTGTGAACCAAAGATCTGTGAGTATTGTTTTTTGCTGTGTTCTGTCTCTATTTATTTGAATCTTGTATTTATATTCATTGAAAAAAAATCACATTTAAAAGAATTAGATGATATTTAAAAGATAAGAAAAACCAGATTTAGATTTTTAAAAAAAAATCCATATCTGAAATTATTTTTAAGTTTTTTTAGTAAACATTAAAAGTAAATTATTATTAATTTCTTCAACTCTGACTTGTCTAATTTATTTCTTCTTCGTAAAATTTCATGATACATGAGGACTCAATAAGTACATTTTTTGAAAAATTTTGTTAGATTTTTTAGTTTCTTCTGTCTGTATAAGAAAAAAATATTGGATTTGTGAAATTTTTTTAATTCCAGTTTTTGGCGTATTTACATCTTATAGGGGTGAGATGTTCCAAAAAACATGTTTTTAAAAATGTCTGTCTATATGTGACATAAATTTTGTGGGCACTCTATCTTAAGAACTAATGCCTGGAATTTAATAAAAATTTATATTATGATAGTCCCTGATATAAATTAATGCTAATTAGTTTTTGGAGTAAATCTTTCAACAGGTGATTCTGCTATGCTGTATATTTTACAATTTATGCAATAACTATTGCACAAATTTCCATCAAATTTCAGATTCAGTTAGTCAATGACATGTATTGATGCTGTTTACATTTTGCTATAAATCGTTCAACAGGTGGCACTGCTATGCTGTCTTTTTCAAGATTTCGCAATAGCTCTGTGTGAAGAACTAATGCACGGAATTTAATAAAAATTTATATTCAAGTAGTCCCTGATATAGATTGATGTTGATTAGTTTTTGGTGTAAATCACTCAACAGGTGGCACTGCTGTGCTACATTTTTTACGATTTACCCAACAGAGCTGTATCTCAAGAATTAATATATGGATTTTCATCAAACATCAAATTCAGTAAATCCATTATATGAGCTAGTTCTGTTTATGTTTTGGCGTTAATAGCCCATCAGCTAATGCTGCTATGCTGAATTTTCCTGATTAATTCAATAGCTCTATCGCAAGAACTAATGCTTACATTTTTTCATCAAAATTCAGATTCAGGTGTAGCTTGATATATATTATTGATTGTAGCTTGTGTGTAAATGTAGCTTGATATATATATTATATTGGTGTTATGTTTTGGTATAAATTGCCCAACAAGTTGCACTTTTATGTTCCATTTTTCCTGATATTTGCAATAGTTCTATTTTAAGAACTAATGCAAGGAATTTGGGTGCCTTTAGAATCCTCATGATGAGCAGAGATTGTCATTTAATTTTGGCACTGTGATAGCGCCTTAAGTATTAACATGTATGAGATAGAAGAAAGTTTTGAGATTACCACATCCATCTAATTTTATTTTATTTTATTTTATTTTATTTTGGAGTCCAAAAATATAAAATAAATATGCATTCAGTAATTTTTTGCTATTAATGAACTCTACAAATGGTATCATAATGCACCATAAAATTATGATGATTTCATTTTTATACATTTCGTTCATTTTTGCTGCAAGCCATTTTTATATAGTATGTGGCTCGTTAAAAAAGAACTATAAGAAATAATTTGCTATTTTGTTTAATTCTGCTATCTGATAGGCTCCATTCACAACAATTTTTTTTTTTAATTTAACATTATTTATATGCATGAAAAAAATTGTAAAAATGTATATCCTATAGGATACATAGTCTGACAAGGTTAACATTAGAGATCTGCATGTGCTTGGGCTTGGCCTGTATGCAGCACACTGAAATGATGCTGAATTTTCAGAGTGAGCTAGCAAAAAAAAAAAAAAAAAAAAAAAGTGAATGGGGTAACTGGGCTGGCAGAACCCAATTTAAAAGAAAAAAAAAAATTGTCACTCTAGTATAAAAGTTTAAACAAAACCGATAAAATATTAGCTACTTTCAATCAATATATCTTTTGCTAGAATAAATATAAATGTGCATTATGAGCTGATGCTTGTTTGACTACATCAATACAGAAATGTAACATGTCTACCTTAGAAACTGGAATTAGACATGGTGGCTGTTTAATTTTTTTTTCAGCAGACTCTTGCCATACTGAAATCAGGCTTGCATTTTTCCCCTGCATAGTCAATGGGCCAGAACTGAACATAATTACTCTCATATGTTTAGGGCAAGTTAGTTGTTTTGTAAAAATATTAATAGCAATAATGAACTTTTGATAATGAAATCTTTGGGGAGAGTCCCCGCCAGGCCATCACCGTAGTATGTCGCGTTTTGCTGAGCTCATCATGGAGGGCTAAAGGCTTAGGAACCAGGTAAGTCAGGGCCTTAAATCATGTCTCATTCTTTTCCTAAAGTGCCGCTGATCATTTTGGCACTTGTTCGTTCAAATTCGGTGCAGTGGTTGCCGAGATATAGTTATTTAAACTTTTAAGCTTTTTACTTAATCTCGTCCCCAGGCAACCAGCCATTGCAACTACACTGATAACTTTCTGTGCTTATACTCTAATTATGCTTAATTATTTTGCTATCTTGTCATTTATTATTGATACTCAAATCTATTCTGAACATTTTGAGGTATAATTTGTTTTTCTACGTAACATATTAACGATGTTATGGGTACTTTAATAAACCGTTGTCAATCCCTTCCGTTGCTATCGCTACGATAGATGTCATTTTTAAAGTGTTTATATATATATTATATTAATTTAAAATCTCATATTAGGTATTATTCTTCGTTTATTATAGTTTCTTCAATGTTTTAGATAGAGTTCTTTTAAGTTTTCTATTTATTTACTATGCTTAAATTATCTTTCAAAATAGTTTTTTAACGCAATGACGAGTGCTTTTAATACCCCCCATTGAAAATTGCATTGTTTACATTTTTACTTACCTTGTAACATATTAAATTATAATAGTATCTTAACAAAAGTGATCATTATATATAATTTAATGATTTATCTTTGCTCCGCCGCTATTCCGATAGCATTTTGACTATTTTAAGTTATTCAAATAAATTTTTGAAAAATGTTTTGAGTTCGTTTTTATAATATGCTTATGTGGTCCCAATAGGGAGTAACTATTTTTAAAAATCAATTAAAAATATTAATTCTTCTCTTAACTTAAAATAATGCATTTGTATGTCTACAGTAATGTTTGAACTTTTCTCCGCCATGCTTTTTATTGTTTTTTTTTTAATATTTTAAGTGTCTCTAATAGTGTTTTTATAAAGTGTTTATCATTGTTTTTAAATGTCTCCCATTACGACGCTTGGGTATAGCACTTCCCGCCCAAGTTCAGAACAAGTTGAGAAGTTTATAGCTGGTCCCCCAGCTCGTAAACTGTGGTCCGTTGCTGATCTAAGGGATCAACTCAATTATAAACTTAGAGAGCTTAAAGATCTAAAGTGTAGAGAGGCAATGTCAAGTTGCCATCTCTTGTTGTTCCTTTTTAATAGCTAGTTTATTTATTTAAAATATTTTCAATGGTATTAATTGCTCTAGAGGCTTGAGGTATGGTGTTGCCACACAGTTATTCTCCGGATCTAATGATTTTTGTAATATCATGGGCATTTAGTAGTCTAGCTGCAGGTATGAAGGTCTGCGGGTAACCATTACAGCATGTATTATACTCTGATAGCATTATTCCTTGTCTTTATTAACTTAATCCTCTTCAATTTATCTATTAATTATCCATTCTGATTTTGTTTCGATCTATAGGGGCTATTAGGGCTGCTGGGCCCTCCCAGACCTCCTCATTAAAAGATCTTATTGAACAGTGAGGAAATGATTAAAATTTTTTTAAGTTCAAAATATCTTATCTTTGAAGGCCAGTCCAGGGGGGGGAAAGGGTACGTACCCCCCTAACATATACCTTAAAATTTCGCTCGTTCAATTGTCTATCACCTTCATTTAAAAATTTTTATTAATTTTGCACCCCCGGGGCTGTAGACCCCCCCTGTTGGTCATTCACTCAAAAAGGCTCATTTCTTCACTTCTTTTCAATCTTTAACAGCTTATATCTCTTGTTCTATGGGTGCTACAGCGTGGAGAAATGTTTTGGCTAGACTGGCTTTGCACAGACTTTTTTCTGGGTTTTGAATTTCCCCAGTAACTGTAAGGGGACCGCCCCTGGGGGGGGCAGGGGGGGGAGTCTTCAATTTTTGGTGTAACATGTCTACTGAAAGCTACTGACCCCCACAGCTCAATTCTACCTTCATTTGATCTCTCCTGCTGTTTTGGGCCACGCCGCGGCCCCTTATCGGGTTAATTTCATCTTCTAAACTACTCTCGGGACTATTCAAAATTATCACCGTAATACAGGCATGTTGCACCTCTATCTTTTTTTTTTTTTTTTTTTTCTCTAAGAGCGCTTGTCACTATTTAACTTTCATCCCCCCCCCCCCCCTCTATGGAGCATTTTATAATATAGGTGTCTGGAGATTTCCAGCTTAAGCGCTGCTAGGTAAACTTCAATAACAGGTTAGCCCATAAGAGGTCCCTCCCTATTCCAAGTATTGTAATTCTCCTAAAGTCTAATTATTTCGTATAATGTTCATGTATATTGTAATTTAAAATGTAGATCAATATATGATGCATAGTATGTGGCACACCAATACAACTTACATTTTGCTCCTATTACTGTTTTTTTTTTTTTTTTTTTGCTGTGGCGGAGAGTGATTTCAAACATATTTTAATAGTTTTACTGTATTTATTTTGAAATAACTGAGCAGATAACTATTTATAAATTGGTATTTTTACTCAAGATTCATATACGCATTTTTCTTACCGGGATATTTTTTCTGTATATATATATGTGTATATATATATAAAACAAAAACCAAAAAAAAAAAAAAAAAAAAAAAAAAATATTAATGTAAAAAAATATATATATATGGATATAAATATGTATGTGTATATATGTATGTATATATGTATGTGTATATGTATGTGCGTGTATGTATATGTGCATGTGTGTGTGTATATGTATGTATGTATGTATATGTATATGTGTGTGTATGTGTAGTATATATTTGTATATTTGTGATAAAAATAGTATATTTACTCAAGTTAATTCATTACACGCTTCTCACTCTGGTATATATGTCCAGTAGTTCTTGAGAATGTCAAGGGCAGGGATCGACAATAATAAGCACAGAAACAAACAAAATTTTTCTCTTTTTTATTAGCAGCACATTTTTTCATTTCAACTACGTATTAGTTATTTCTTTACATTCTTCGTTTAGACCACTTCCATTAAATATTCCCCTCTTTATTCCAAAAACTATTCAAAATTAGTCTATTTTTTTTTTTTTTTTTAATTATTATTATAATTATTTTTTAATATTAACTTATTTTTAATTTTTATCTTAGCCATTTACGGTGAACAAGTTCACCGGTTTATGCTATAATCCATCTATATTCCTTTCTTTCATCGAGACATGTAGGGGGCTCTGACGAAGCCTGGTATTTTGCATATTTTATACTTGAAAAAAAAAATTTTAAAAACCTTTTTGATAAGGGCTAGTACAAAATAGCCATCATATAATTCAACAAATATGGATGAGTCTTTGGAATTAGAAAAGAGAATCCAACGTAAAGATAGATCCTCTTCCTTCCCTGATCTTACATCCCCAAGAATGGAACATCAGTCAAAGAGTGAACAACCAGTTCAAAAAAGTAAGACAAAGATTCCAGGACTAGTGTCAAGCAGTATAACCTCTCTGCAGAAAAGTAAATATCTTCAGAAATTTGTTCCTGAAGAAGCGGAAAAAGTGCCAACATCAGGATTGATAAGGATCCTTTATGATCTGATGAAAACGCGCGTCAAAGGTTCCAGGGACGAGGCAACAAAATATTATCAATTAATCCAGGGTCAATTAGCAGTCATGGAGAATAATCTAAAAGAAATACCTCACTTACAGAACAAACTCCAACAACTCCAAAAAGAAAAAGACACTTGGAATGAACAATTCCAACTTCTAAAAGAAGACTTGAACTTCAAAGAAGAGCAACTGACTAAGTCACAGGCACAAAGCGAAGAGAGAAAACAACAGCTATTAGTATATTTGAAAATGCCAAAAGATCACCGAGAAAGTGAAACACTTAATCTTAAAGAAGAAAATAAAAAGCTACACAGAGAAATCACAGAAAAGACTCAACAACTGCAACAAATAGAAATAGATTTACAGAAACAATTGCAAAGAATAAATGAAACGTCAGAAAATTTTCCACCCGGCAAGGAATTATTTCAAGATCTTCAAACCAAGTTACAAGTAATCCAAAACAACACAGAAGAAATCATGAGTAACTTGAAAACACAAGATGATCAAAGTAAAGCTGAAAATCAACAAAACAGAAATTATTCAGCACCTCTATATTCCGACAAAATTAAAACACCAGCCAAGAATCCAACGACAACCTCAAAATCAGCAATTCTGCTGAAAAGATTGCGCAACTCAAATGTGTCACTCTCAACAATTCGCTCAATATTAAATGAAGAAACAAAAAACCATAAAGACTTGCCTACGATTTTCTGTGAAGAAGCGAGAGATCGCAACACACTCATAATCAAATCAGTAAGTGAAGACGACACAGATAAACTGCTGCATATAATAGAAGAAATACAACACCTTAAAACAATGACAGAAGTAGTATATAAGGCAATAAAATCGAAAAAATTAATCATACTCGGAATCCCAAATCTTATACAACCAGAGGAAGTCACCGAGAAAATCTTGGACGACATAAATTTAGAACTCCCAATAACGATTCACAAAAAGATCCAAAGGGAGAAAGCACAGACATACCAACTAGTCTTAGAAGTGGATGACACAATTGCTCTCTACTTAATGAAATCTGGACGTCTTCTAATCGGTTTTAACTCATGTAAAATATCCGAATATCGCCCGGTAATAAGATGTGCCAATTGCCAGCGTTACGGACACTCAGAGGTAAATTGCGGATTCCAAGCATCCTGCGCATACTGCACTCGAACACACAACTCATCTACATGCTCGACAAAAAATGACCCATCGAAATTTCACTGTGTCAATTGCCTACACTCCGACGACTATTTTCCACATTCAGCCGATTCAAATAAATGCCCAATTTACAAATATAACCTACAAAGAAGAAATACCTTCATCAAAAACTTCACTTCAGGTTCAACTCGTTAAGTAATGCTTCACCAATCTCTGATCAAAAATTTAAGGATTGCCCACCTTTCGGTCACATCAAAATTCTCCAGGTTAACTTAAATCATTGCAAAGCAGCAAATTCAACCCTGAGAGATTATCTTATCAGTGAAAACATTGACATTGCTCTTCTGCAAGACGCATATTGCAACAGAGAGGGCACACTCACGGACTTTCCTATTTCCTGGGCGGTCTTCCCGTCCACGTCAAAGAGTGCCCATCTTGTCATTCAGAACACTAGCCTTATTTATTCACATCTTTACACAGGCACACATTGCGCTTTTGTCACAGTTACTGCTAAGGAGGGAAAACTCATAATTGGCTCGACTTATGCAGCACCAAAATCAGATTTCGAGGAAACCCTCGAAGAGTGGCAACACCTCATTACACAGAGGCATTTCTTCATTTGCGGTGGTGATTTCAATGCTACATCTCCACTCTGGGGATATGACTACGAAAATGACCGTGGAGAATGCCTCATCGAACATATTGTTGCTCAAAATCTTGTCATTGCCAATATCGACAACACTATACCTACATTTCAAAAATATAACAGCAAAGGAGAGAAAATAGCTGAGGGTTTTCCAGACCACACTCTGGTAAATCCCCCAACACTACCGAAAATTCGGCAATGGCAAGTTGAAGATGTCCACAATGACTCAGATCATAATTATATAAGATTTTCTTTCGAAATAACACCCTTATACACTTCACAAAGAAGATTCAATACTGCAAGAGGTAACTTCCGTAAATTCTCGCATGTTATTAAAACTCACAAACCAATCCTGAATCAACACCTAAAGGACGTTACAAATACCACTCAATTAAACGACTTTACCATTAATTTATTAGAAACCATGAAAACAGCAGCCAAAGCGTCCTTTAGATTAAAGAACACTCGGAGGCAGCAGTCATTCTCGTTTTGGACCTCCGATCTTAGGACTAAGCGTAATCACCTCACGGCACTGAGGAGGAAACTAAAAAGACTCAGACTAACAGAAGATGTTAACACGGATTACTATCGCAATCTCAGCGCCAATTATCGTCTTCTCTCCGCTAAATATAAGCGCAGTGTACTGGATGCGAGAAATGCTGCCTGGCAAAAGTTCTGCACAAATCAAACAGACCCTCTCGGAACAGCTCAAAAATTTTTCACAGGAAAGTTTTTCACTCCTGATGAAATTAAGCTCGAACTGCCACCCAGCCGATCATCTAGGCAGGAAAACATGGAGCACCTCACCAAACATCTTTTTGGCCCCTCCTCATATCGGCCAGGAGATAATTCTGACATTACTTTTGATGCACCCCCCGACAAACCCTTTTCAAAAGCTGAGGTAGCAACCGCGCTACGTACGTTTAATGACAAAAAAGCTCCAGGTCCGGACTGTATAGACTTTAAAATTCTGAAATTAACTTTCCATGTAATTCCCAAAATTTTTACGCGTTGGGCTAATCTCTGTCTCACTCACCATTACTTCCCGCTCACTCTGAGACAAGGGGAAGTAGTATATTTCCTGAAGCAAGGGAAAGACTCCTCAGAACCTTCTTCTTACCGCCCAATCTGCCTACTACCATCCTTAGGCAAATTATTAGAAAAATTACTTGTATTTCGGCTTAACCACTTTCTTGAATCTAATAACTTACTTCATCACAGACAATACGGATTCAGAGAAGGCAGATCATGTGAAAAGGCTTTGTTTGCAATTCTTACCTCCTGTGCTCATAGCATAGCTGAAGGAAATTACACAACTCTTGTCTCCTTAGATATTAAAGGTGCTTTCGACAATGTAGAGTGGCGGGACATCTTATTACAATTACGTGAAATCGGCTGCCCGAGAAACATAGCTGGAACCATTGCAACATATCTTAAATTTCGTAGCATTCTTATCAACTGGGGTTCAGGAACTTCAGTTCACCCATTAGAAAAGGGTTGCCCCCAAGGTTCGTGCTTGGGCCCAATCCTTTGGCTGCTTATTGCCAATGTCTTGCTAAAAGAATTGGAGAAATTAGGCTTCAATCTTTACTCCTTCGCAGATGACTTCAACTTTGTTTTTTCGGGCCGTCGTCGTCTGGATCTCGAACTGCAAGCGGCAAGAGCTCTCCCTGCTTTTTGCCAGTTGTTGGCTCGCCTTCATCTCCAGCTTTCACCCGGAAAATCCCAAGCTTTAACCTTCATTAAACCAAGAGAACTCAAACGCAAGCCCGTGATGCGAGTCAATGGGGTTAGCGTCCACCACGTTCATACTCTTAAATTATTAGGTGTAATTATTGATAAACATCAGAGCTGGATTCCACATATCAAAGCACTAAAAATTAAACTTTTAAATTACTACCATAATTCCTGTAAATTAACATAAAAAACATGGGGCATCAAGCCCAATATGTTAAAAACATGGTACCACATAATCATTGAACGCATCATCTTTTACTGTGTGGGCGTTTGGGGAGGTTCGCTAACCAAAGTGGCTAAGCAAAAACTTGCCTCTATCCAGCGCATATTCCTTCTGCAAATGGTTAGAGGTTATAGAACTATCTCAACGGATGCACTTACAGTACTTACTGGCATTCCACCCATACACTTAACACTCGCTTACGAATTTCAGAAAAACAGAATACTACACTTAGAACACGAACCAACACAGTCAGCACTTTTCCCTAACTTGCTCTTACAAAGAAAAGTCCACAGCTGGACTATGCATCCGGCGGATGAGACATCCTATCTTCAAGTTAATGTTAATAAGCATTCTTACAGCCCCTCGAAAAATCCAGCCATTTTCACCGATGGTTCACACACGGAGACGGGAGTAGCATCATCCTTCTGTGTTTTCAAAGACAGTGTTGTTATTCATCAGTGGGCTTGCAGGATTGAAGATAACAATTCGGTGTTCCAAGCAGAACTCTTCGCAATCCTGCGGGCTTTGGAATGGATTGTTCTCTATCCTCATACTACTTTTTTTCACCTTTATAGTGACAGCCTTTCAAGCCTACAAGAAATATTCGCCCATAGAACTAAACACCCTTTAGTGCTTAAGATAAAAGTTATCTTAAAAACTCTCGTCCATAGGGTCTCTCTCGGCCATGTCACTGCTCACATCGGCATAGCTGGCAATGAGCTAGCTGACGCACTGGCCAAGGAGGCCACCTCACGTCCAAACATAGATATCCCCCTTCCTGTTCCCCCGTCTCATGTTCGCCACTTCCTCAAAAGAAACATTCTTTCTGACTGGCAACTCTACTGGGATGCCTCAAGCAAAGGCAGGCACACCTATTCCCTTATCCCAAAAGTCTCATACAATCTCTTAGCTTTCTCCCCTCCCACATCAGCATTCCTCTCCGGCCATGGTCCATTCAGAACATACCTAAATTATTTTAAACGCTCAGATACGGACCTCTGTGAGTGTGGGGCCATAGGGTCTCCAGACCACTACTATTTCTTCTGCACACTCACAGAGGCCTGGCACCTTAAGAACCCTTATTCCCGCCCAGATACCTGGCTCACAAATATCTTAACCCGCCCAAAACTACTCCGTCAATTGGCACAAATTTATCACTTCCTTATGGACCTGGCCAATCTTACCACTTAACCGTTCTCTCCTAAGACTGCCCGCTGTCGCGTTAGAGCCTTTGTTGAGCTTTTGGCAGTCGTAGCGCCACTTGTCGCGATGGAGCAGGTCTCCGGCGCGCATACCACTGTGTTGATGTTGTATACAGCCTGTATATTATGTATTTTATGTTTTTTTTTTTTTTTTTTTTTTTTTATTGTTGAAGTTATTGTAATGAATCCCCACATGCCGGGGAACATTCCGGGTGGGACAAATAGGATCTACACCGGATCCTAGCGATCTGGTGATCTTGTCCCACTTAGGCATAAATAAATGAAATCTTTGGAAATATACCTTAAGGTGGTTCTCAGATTCATTGCTCAACAATGCAAAAATTTGACACATTTTCTGACTAACTTTTAACTGTAAAGGTTTAAAATTGACAAGCCTGATTATTGAAGGGTTTTGGAATCGAATAGTATTTTTAATTTTTGATAAATAAATGACTTATAGAGATTCTTGTCACAGCTTCAGGTAATTTTCCTTTCCCTTGATGTTGCTTCTGGAAATTCAATTCACATGTTATGCTTTTTTAAATTTTATATTGTTTTAATTTTTTTCTTTGTATTGTGTTTATGTTTATAATAATTTATACTTCACAATCATTAAATATTTTGTTTTTAGAAATTTCTGAATATCATAATTTTTGTCTAGGTGATAAACACTTTAATCCATCATGCTTTTCCTCCAAAAATCAATCTCTTATTTGCGTTTGATTATAAAGAAAAATCAGTATGTAAGTACAGTTTTTTTTCTTATTTAATTGATTGAACTGTTATTTTATTGAAAATGTATTTAATATTTAATTGGGCTGAATTATCTGGTTCATAAAAACTTGCTGCAGTCTTTCATGCATACAATAAAAACTCATATTGAAAAACAGAACTGTACTCTGTGTAATTACAATTGGTTTCTCAAGATCAATTGTCCACCTCTGACCTTATTCCTTCATTACAATGAGAAATAGCAATATAAAAGTCGAAAGTCAGCCAGCCAAATGCAATGTTACCACAGCTATTGACTTAAGATAAAGACCAGGAAACTGATTTTGAAATTATATTTAGTATACTACAAAAAACTTTTTAGCCTGTAATTTGTGTTGCCAAACTAAATTTCTTCTGAGATAAGAAATCAAATTCATATTAATAAATTAGCTTACGTAAGTTTGTAATTTGATTGCATTTACATTAACTGTTTTCTCTACTCCTCTGTGAAGAAACTAATACTAATATTAGGAGTGCACAACCTTATCAAGAGCAGGGCCAGTTACAAATATGTCTCAGTGGTCAAAGGCCACACCAATAATATGCTACCACAATAATATGTTGGTAGTTCGATTTTGATAAGGTGGTCTGTGGCCTTTAATGGGATAAAAAATATGGTTTCAGGGGGGGAGAACTGTGTGCATAGATGGTCCAGTGTATGCTGCAGAAGACAGTGGAGACCCTTTATCAGAATTTTCTTTTGGGAGTTTTTTTTATATTTATAGAGGTTTTAATAATTTACAGTTCATTTGTAAAAATCTACAGGGAAGTCAGCTACGGTACAAATGAACAATGTTCTTTTGATACCAAAAATTTGAATCCATGTCTTCAACTTATCATTTGATTTATAAACTAAATGCTAGACCATTAGAAAACCTCCTTCAGCAATTGATAATGATAGATCTCTCCTTTCCTTTCACCTTTGTTGAGTTTCATTAAAAGATTCACACATACAAAGGGAAAGACAACAATTCTTATTTATTTTCATAGTGTGTGAAATAATTTCAGTTTAAAGTCCTTCTCAATTTGGCGCCCTCAATTTAATTACAATGTGCCTCAATTTAGGTAAATAATTATCTTAAGTATCAAGTGTGTTGAGCCATCCCTAGAAACATTTACAAAAGTTTTTTTTTTTTTTTTTATCTTCATTATTTAGATATAATAAACCATTCACATACAAAATAAAATTTAAAAAATCAACAATTTTTTTTTTTTTTTTTTTTTTTTTTTTTTTTTTTTGTCAAATTATGTGAGATAATTTTAGTTTAATTATTTTTCAATTCGGTACCTCTAGACCTTGGTGCTTGGAGGTGGGGGGCGGCTCCCCCTTGCTCCCCCCTCCCTAGTTATGTTCCTGTATTATATATTTTTTTCAAAAATATACAAAGATGAAGATCTAATGCAAAAAGGTGAACTGTGTTCTAAATGATATAGGCATTAAGCATTTAGTAATGTGTACTCAGTTTTGAATTCATGCACTTTTTACAGGGAGGGATTTCTATGGTTCCAGGGGGGAAATTGCACTTTTTGACCTTTAAAAACACAAAATCCCAAATCTTCCAGTGTGGAATGTGCCCTCTCCTTCCCTCCTCTAGGCCATCCCCTTGATTCAACACTCTGAATACTTAATCCAATAATGTCGGGTATAATCAGGTATTTGGAGCTAAAGTTTTGCTTTTTAAACTATCACATTGTATTTAATGTTTTTTTTTTTTTGTCATGTAATTATGTTTAATAAATATTATTAAGTAGTTTTATTCAAATCAAATGATTTTCCTCTTCACTAACAAATGGATTAAAGAATATTTCATTAATTCTTACATATGTGTTTTGTTTTTTATGGTTACTTATGTTCTATTTTATTTAAGTAAAAAGGTAAGTGGTTAACTTTTTTATGTGTTATTCATTATAACTAGTTTGACAAAAAATTAATTTTTTTTCTTAATGCAAATAATAACCTATCTATTCCTCCTACGTTAATGGGGTTAGAATCTTGCAATTGAAATTATTGCAGAACATATGTTTAATATGAACAATTTGAGAATTTGTGTGCTAAAACAGATGACTAATTTAATTTTTTCATTGATTTAATACATTATTTTAAAATGTTTGTTGAATTTTAGCATTCATATCTCACACAGTTCATTATTAACAATTTTTAATGTATAATTTTATGATATTGTTTTTGTAATGCATAAATTTGTAAATCAAGATTGTTTTGAAAGTGGGCTTCATATAGTACATGTGCCTCAGGCTTGCTGAATTCAGACTTTTTTCTGTGGGAAGGATTTACACAGCTTTGTAGGGAGCATTCTTATGAAAGAATGTACAATCTTAGCTCTTGAATTCAGCACTGCTTCATCCATACATGAAATTAATTATATCTTGGTTATGGATGACCACAAACTGTGCTGCTGAGAATAATTTATTGTATATTGTGTATTTCAGGTTTGTCTTATACCTTTTCCTATCAGAGCAGTCTTAAAATTCTAATAATGTTGGTAAAATATTCATTTATATGTGAAATGAAAGATAAAGTATGAAAATACAACTAAGCTAATATTTTACTTTTTGATGTTCAGATAGAAAATCAAAACTAGCGTATTACTGTCTGCAGAGTTTTCCCCAGGTTTAAAAAGGGGCAGGGCACTTTTTCCATTCTCCAGGGCACTTTTTTGATTTTTAAGGGCACTTTTATGAAATTGAATCTAGAATCTAGCGGTTCAAAAAATCAGGGAAATACAGAAATATCGTCAAAAATTCAGAAAAAAATCCAAAAATTTTGTTAAATTTTAAAAAAGAAAAAAAGGTAAATATTGTTAAAAGATCGTGAAAAAATGGCCGTTTTTGCTAAAAGATACCAAAACCAGCAGGTTTTGTTAAAAGATCGTGGAAAAAGGCAGACTGTGTTAGAAAAAACGACAAATTTCGTGAAAAGATCGCAAAAAAATAGCAAATTTTGTTAAAAGATGACAAAAAATGGCAAATTTCTTCAAAAGATCTCGAAAAACGGCCAATTTTGTCATGTGTTTAAACACGAAAAAAAGCAAATTTAAAAAAAGGGGCGCATAAAACAAAAGCACATAGATTGTAACGTGTGTGGAATCATTCCCTCTTTTCTCCCATCTCTCTTGTAACCTATCCAAGAATTTGCTGTGAATTTTAATTTTTTTTTTGCTTAGGATCATCTCTGTGATTCTGTCATATTTTTTCCAAAATGAAGAAAAATTAAGGCAATCATTTCCGAAAATTAAAAAAAGTTGGTCGTAACTCTAAAAATCTTATATAAAATGTATTGCAAATTTTGACAAATAATCGAAAAAAAATCATTTTCGTAAATTAGTGAGAAAAAATCACCAATTTCATTATAGGGTTGCGGGAAAAACATGATTTTTGCCAGGAGATAGTGAAAAGATTCAGATTTTGTTCAGGAATCACGGGGAGGGGGGGGGGAAGCAAATTTCGACAAAGATTCTCGAAAAAAGAGACATTTCATCAAAAAATCGCAAAAAACCGACAAATTTTGTCAAAAGATTGCAAAAAATAAAAAATATTTTTTCCAAAGCCCTTTTATGAAATTTGCACTTTTTGTTTGTTGTGCTTTGATGAAATTCAAGTATCATCAGTGTCCCTTTAGAAAAAAAATTGCATTTTTCTGTAGTCATTTGACAATATTCACTTTTCATTGGCAATCATTTAAAAAAAAATTTGTGTTTTTTCCATGGCCCTTTGAAAAAATTTGTGTCCTTTCGATGGCTTCTTTACGAAACTCGAAGTTTTACCGATTCTTATTTGCATCGTTCCTGTGACTATTTAACAAAATTCTTATTTTTCCTTGGTATAAAAAATTCACGCTTTTGACAGCTACATTTTGGTGCAATTAACGCTTGGTTCCGCGATCCGTTGTTGAAATTACCTTTTTTATTGCGATTCATAAGCTTTTTCCTGCTATTCTTTAACAAAATACACCATTTTCCGTAATTATTTAATAAAATATGTGTGTTTTTTTTTTTTTTTTTTTTTTTTTTTTTTTTTTCCACAAATGATTGACGAAAATTTTCGGCGACCATTTGTTAAAATTCGTGATATTTTTTATCCCTAAATTTTCTGATTGGTGATCTTTTTTTTTTTTTTTCATTCTCAGAACAGAATGTGTTGAATTTTTGGAAATTACGAAAAAGAATCATCCCTGGTTAGAAGAACAAAATTATTTTCTTATATTTTTCCTCTGTTTTAGCCAGATTTTATTGATGCATGTTCTTTTTGGATCAGAAGGCAAAGTGTCATCGACTGGGAATTTGACCATCGCAATCTTGATCTATCAAGATTTGTACACTGCAATTCAAGCTTTGAGAAAGCACGATCTTAAGTGCATGAATGAGAAGACAACTAGCAGGCGCGCATTCAGTATAGACGCAAGAGCAGTGACAGCCAGTAATGCCACTGGACTTTAAAAATCCTGGTTCCTCAGGACCCACGACATCTAAGATTCTGGGTCGCGTTTTTACAAAAGCGTGTCCCCATTAATAAAAATTCAAATTTTTAGTCGCAAAAAATGAAATGCAATAGTTATTGTTTTGATAATAATAAATAAATAAAACCAATATTATTTTTTAAAACTATTAGGAGAAATTTTCTTTACTTTTTTTAAAATAAATGTGCAAGATACAAATTTAATTATGAAATAATGCTTATTTGAGTATAAAAGATAACACGTATCACTATTGTTCTCATTTCTTTTAAAAAGGGAAAAGATGGATTTATTGAAAAAGACATTGTTTTAAAAAAAATAATACTTTTGCTGGATAAAGGGTTCTTTTTGTTTAATAAACGGATGCTTTCAGGAGTCACATTTAGAATGGTTTGGATAGTCAAAAACGGATTATGAACAGAACTGTTCGGGTAGAGGGGGGGGGGGTCGCCTCGGACACTGAAAATTTAGGGGACACCAAATGTGTACTACAAACGTCATTTTTGAGCTGTTACAAGCAAAAGTTGGGAGGAGAGGGGTAGGGGGGGCGTCAAATTCTAATTATGCTCTGGCTGCAATTCTCTCTTCGCACGAAAGATTGAGAATAGGGAAAATCTGCATTTGGAGCAATAAAAACAAAATTTTGAAGCAGGAAAATTAGTTTTTAGAATAGAAAAATTTATTTCTGGCATTAACTTTTTTTGTGCCCCTTTGACAAAATTTGCTTTTTTTACAAAAACTGCAGTTTTTCGGAATATTTTGATGAGTTTTGCATTTTTTTTTGCGTATTTTTGACGAAATTTGCCATTTTTGGGGAATATTTTCACAAAATTTGACGTTTTATCATGACTTTTTGACGAAAGTTGCCGTTTTTCATGATCTTTTGGCAAAATTTTCCATTTTTCATGAATCGTTCGACAAAATTTTCCGTTTTATCGCGATTTTGGATGATATTTGTCATTTTTCATGATTATTTGAGGAAATTTGCTGTTTTTTTGGGGGGAGGGGATTTTGTGATGAAATTAGACATTTTTTTGCAAATCTTGTCTGAAATTAGTCGTTATTTTGCAATTTTTATACAAAATTTGCCAGGGGGGGTTTTGCGATATTTTGACAAAATTACACGTTCTGTAAGAGCTCTTTTTTTGCAGTCTGTCGCAGATTTTTTACATAATTTATGCACTATAGCTCACCCGCTTAATTGCTGAAGGGCTGCAGTTTTTCAAATGTGGGGCAAGAAGGGCGCTTTTTTTTTTTAATGAGTGACAAGAGGGGGAACTAGTTTTTGGATGAGGGGCAAGAGGGGTGCTATTTTTTAAACTAAAGGGCAGGCGGGGCAAAGCACCCCCCGGAAACTCTCTAGGGTAAACTCTGCTGTCTGTATGTCTAGTACACTTTTGTGCAAACAAATCCTGGTCATATACAAATGTGAAAAGGCTCAATTCTTGAAGAAAATATGGTTGTTAAATGTAATTTTCAAGACAGTACTTATAGTCACATCATCAGCAGTTAAATAATAAAATATATTTTTTTTTTCTGTAAAATTTAATTTAGCTGTTTTTTTTTTATGTTATGCAAATTAAAAGAAATTCATTTTTAATAGAAGTATATATGGTATGAAGAAACATTTTCTTTGGATTACATTCACAGGAAGATAAAATATTTCTAAAGTAATTTTTTCTCTGGCTCCTTGTAGTTATGTCATAGAAAATTTATTGTATGTAAATTTTTTCTGACAGCCATACTTATTTTTTAATTTATGTTTTATGTCTCTAGGCACTGAAGAAAGTGAAAATCATTCTCTTCTTTTTACTCGTCCTTGTGATTGGGAAGCTGAATTGGAGAGGTGTAAATGTCCTGGTTGGAGAGTTACTCAAGCCAATGAAAAATTCCTTCTATGTGAAAGGTGCTATTATGTCCCTTAATATTAAGTTTGTCTGTGCAACACAATTTTGAATATTTTATTTTATTTATGCTAGACTTTAAGGAATAAGACTAGGCAGTTTTTAGGCAGTTTTTTTAGTTTTCTTTCTTAGTATGAAGACATTGTTATTTTCAGAACACAACTCTGGATTTCCATGAAAAATTATCCTTTTGTCACTATTATATTCCCAAAATATTGATTGTATTGATATACAAATTGGACTGGAAGTTGATATGGTAGTGCTAAGATCTTGCCTAGAATTGGAAATCAAAAATATTCATCAAATGAAACAGCCCAAAGTTTTTCATTTTCATATAAATATAATATTCTAATTGCTTAATTTAATTGAAAAAAATAGCTTTATTGTTGTAACTCTTATTCATTGTTACTGCATCTTTGTGATGTTAACATTTTTGATCCAGACATACTTGTACTTTATAGCACAGGTATTTTTTTTCTAAAGATGCAAATTTATTAGTAGCCAAATTAGATGTTTCATTCTTCATGATTTCCAAACTGATGTAATTTGGTTTGAATTGCAAATTTCTTTTGTATTTGTAATTTGTACTTACAGAACTTATACAAATTTTGGGTACTTTCATATTAGTCATGTGTCAGCCAGTAATCATCAAAGAAACTTATACTAATTATGTATCATGTGTGTATTTATTATGTATGTATGTTTGTATATGAAAAAATACTATGATCAAATTTGCTAATGTTGTTGTATTTTAGTAAGCAAGACTTATACAAGTTTAATTTCATTGTATTAATCTATCGTGAACACTAGTTTTGACATTATGTTTGATTCTATTGTTAAATTTTACCTTAAGATACCAAATATGAAGTTATTATAATGCAGATTAAACATTAAACATCTGTGTGGACTGGGGATGGGCATTATTTATCGTATTAGGATAAATAACAGTGTTACTACGCTGGAACCTAATATTGCATTAATATGTTACCAAAAAGTCCCTGTTAAATAAATAACACATGGTTCTTAATCACAGCCTCTTTCATCACTTGCCTTATCAAATTTCATTTTTTATGCTCCTAAAATAATAATAATATTCATTAAAAATGTCCTCAGATATTTCTTTTGCGACATTTGCCCAACAAGGTTGAATTTGGGCACTTTTCTCGGGTGGGATTTCTGTGCTCTAGAAGAGAAACATTATGTAGTTCCAGGAGGTGTGGGAGAGGCATTGCTTTTTATGACCTTTGAAAACCCAAAATATCAGATCTTCCGAGGAGATATCGCATTACTCAGTGACGGTTTTGCCCCCCCCCCCCCAAACCATCCCATGAATTGAACACTAGCGCTCAGCATGATCCTATCTTCACCCTTATTTATGATCTGCTCTCTTAGGTATATGATGCTAATTTTTTTGCAGTTCACCAATCACTATGACTAGTAGTGAATGCATGCATGAACAGTAATAACTTACACTGATAATTAAACACTTTTTTGTACTTGGTGCCTGGGGATAGGTCACCATCATAACACTCTCCTATTTTTATTGCATAAAATACTAGAGCACAAAACACAGAAATTCTTAGTAGATCAGGAAAATATTAAAAAATTTATTAGAAAAAACCTCATGCTTGAAAAGTTTTCGTCATTAATCAATATATTATATTCGATGTATTATAATCAATATATTATATATAACACACAGATTAATGATTCAAAAATAATTAAATTCTATTTAAAACATCCCAAAAACATGTAAATCCATTAAAAGTCAGAAGTCAAAAATCATGAATCATTGCTTTGCATGGATCATTGCTCTTTAGTGAAAATATGTGCAGAAATGTATATTCAACATATCCTAAAAATTGCTTTAAATGCAATCTTATGTTGCAAATGCATTTTAAATTAATAGAGTTTAAATTTTTAAAAGAACATTCTTTTTAAATGCTGCATAACCTAGCATATATGATTGTTAAATTTTTTTAGTATATTTGCCATTTATGTTATGTAAATGAAAAAAGAAATTATTTCTACCCCTCCACCCTGAAAATATAGTAAAATTTGACTTCAAAATGATTAATTTTATAAAAAGTACCTTTTTTCTACATTTAACTAAAATGCATTCATTCATAATTTAATGCCTTAAAAATTCAATTCTCGATTTTAGTTGGAAAATCTATTTTAAAACTATCAAAACAATATTTTGTCACATTCAAGTAAAATGCTTGAATATATATTTTTTTTATTAATTAGCTCATTTAAAAAGCCTACATTAAAACTTCAGATTGATTTGAATTCAAAGCAGCAATTGGAAACGAACGATCCACAGTAGAGATAATTCTTTAATATTCGCTAATTCATTATCTAATAAATTTTCCTCCAGTTTTTCAATAAATGTAGTTCTTTACATTACAAAAGAACGTTTTATCGCTTCGTAACTGTTGGTTATTTTCAAACGTTTTGTTACAAATTGTTTGACAAGCTTGAAAAGTTTTGAGCAATAATTATTATCTGAGGATAATTTTGTTTTCGTGAATGACTTTTGATTTAATGTTTCGGTTCCTGTTTTTGGAAAGGAACAAAGGAGTGGTTTTTATTCACAGTTGTTGATGAGCAGAGGATAAATAAAAAGTGATTTCGTCTCTTTTTATTAAATATCAAAAAGGTTAAATTAAAGATTGGCGGATTTGATTTCTTAACAAAAGGTGTTTTATAAGTCAATTGAATGCAGGGTTGGGGAAAAATCATGATTTTTTTTTTAAATCAAAAAAATTGGATTTATTTGATTTAAATCAGATTTTTTTTATTTAAATCAGATTTATTTGATTTTTTTAGAATTCTATTTTTAATTATTGTGTTTTTATGTTTTTACAATACATGGAGCAGTTTTTTATAAAACTAACTAAAAAAAGAATAAATAATATTTATAATTTATAAAAATAATATAAGAAATAATTATATAGTTCATTAAATACTATATTCTAGTCACTGATTTGTACTAAAAATTAAACATCTACGCTTTAATCTAAAGCCATTCTATTATTTTGTAATTGATTTGTGCACACTAAATAAGATATAAACTTAAATAGGTTGTAAATGAATAGAAAATGGTAAAATTTAAAGAACAAATTAAATATTCATTTAATGCAAGCTATTTATTAAGGGATAAAAGTCACAATTAATTTAATAGTTTTTAAGCAAATAGAAATAAATCAGGGATTTAATTGTTTGAACAAAAACACTAATTTTGAAGCTTTGTCCACTCATAATTTATTATAAAGGCTTGGATGAACTAGTCCAAAAGAAGAAAATTGTCTTTCTACTGCAGCAGATGAAGCCACATCTGTTGTTATTTGGTAAATAAATTCAATTTTGCTGATTATCTTTTCACCTCCCGTTATATAAAATGACTTCCACCAATCATAATCTGCCATAATATCTAAAACTTTTTTCTCAAGCAATGGTAATTTTTGGAATGGGCGATTTTTTTCTTCAAAATGTGCTACAAAGGTGAGAAGATTTGGACAATTTTCTTTAATGAATGCCAAATCTTCATTATTTTCCTCTACACTAAGTGAAATTTCATTTCAATTTAAAACAGAGGGACTTAATAAAACTCCAGCAAAATGAAAGCCATTAATAGCTTGTTCGTATTTTGCTTTAAGTTTTTTAATTCTATCTCAGACTTGACAAGTTCTGAAAGTTAAAAATCAGGAGATTTTATTTCAGAAATCAGGAGATATTTTTGTCAATGAAAACTTGTTAATTTGTTGATGTAAACATCTTTAGTAAAAGTTTGTTTCAATATTGCTTGGTTATTACTGAAGATTAAAAAGAAATGTATCACTCTTACTCAAATAAGGAAAGTATGTATTCTTTACAAATAGAACACATTTAAGAATATAATGTTTAGGATATTTTAACATATTTTTAGTTTGATTAAATATTACAAAAAGAGGGATGTTTTTTTACTCATTAACTTACATAAAACTATAGTATGGATCATAAATAAGTCTTAATAGAGACAAATTATTAGGATGAGTGAAGCGAATCCTCTACTAGGCCACTCAAATGACATTTTGTCGTACACTTTGCTAAAAAACTATACAGTATTTTGACTTGAAATTAAATACAAATATAAATTATGATCTGTAGATTTGCAGAATACTATTTTTTTTTTACAGAAATACTTTTCAAAAAAGTATTATTTTAATTAATTTATTTTACATGTTTTTCTATTATGAAAGCATTTTTTCAAACAAAAAGTAAAACACGTACGTTTTCAGAGGAAAAACTTAAATCATGGGGTCAGTAATTATAGCTAGAATCATCATTAAATAAATAAAATATATTTTCATTATTCTGACAAAATATCTCAAGAACTGCTTTCAGATTTTCAAACTATGCTCATTCCTTTTAATTATGTATAGTTTCATGATTTCTTTTATAAAATTTATAAAATACTTTTTTTTAGAAAAATTATAGCATATTTTTAATGAATTAAAATTTGTGAAAATTCTCTTATTAACATTCAATTATAAAAGTATTTTTCTGCGTTAGGAATTCAAATACACAATTTATTCTTATTTTGTGAAATCATTTAAGCAGACGATATTTATGAATTTTAAAAGAATTGCATTATATTTTTGTGAAGTGGCTATAAAAGAATTGTAAACAAATAAAATTAATATTTTGTACAATTCTACTTCGAAAATATTTTTATTTATACCAGTCTTATATCATAAATAAACAATCTGAGGAAATCCTTAGTTATTTGGTTAAAGTACATTTTAAAATTAAAATGCGCAGAAACATAAAATTACATTTTTGCTTAATAAAGATGTAAAAGTAATTTAAAAAATATATTATTATTTTAAAATATTTATCTTATAGCATAATACTTCGCGAATCCAAACAAAGCATGGCTTTTGCTAGTTATTAATTCAATACACGACCATAGTAACAATAACAAATTTTAAAGATTCATAGTTTATAATGAATCAGGGTGTAATTCATCACATAAAACACTAGTGGTCAAACATACTAAAGAACAATTACACCTGTACAAGAACTTTTTTCACTGAATCACAGCACATTTGATTGTTACATAACAGAATATTTTAAAAATGTGAAAAATTAGGAGAAATATGTCAAAAATAAGGAGTATGGAGAAACATCTGAAAATCAGGAGACTTGGCAACTCTGCTACCTTTATCTAATACATTTTCTAACGTTTTACCCAAAAATTTTAAAAATTCGTAAGTTTGATTGAAAGTTGACAGTGCAATATGGCAAGTTTTAAAACTTGTTCCTTGCTTGCAGCATCCGATTTTTTGGTGAACATTAATGAATTTGTTTAATTATTAACTTGTGAAACAAAAAAAGATTCAAATAATTTAGTTGCCAAGATTGGCAAATGAAAAATGATTTATAAAGTGTTTCTGTGTTTCGCCTCATCGTCTAAAGTTTATTACAAAAGAACAATTAAAGGATTAGGAGGGGGACACCTGGACTTAAGGCCCCTGTCCTCGCTCGAGGAAACGTTCGCGAGCTATTGCTATTCCTATGGGGAAGCATTTTTCTAATAACTCTTTCGCATTTTGACATTTTTGAATAATTTTTTTTTTAATTGGATAGCTGAGGTACATGCTGACAGCGCACCTTTTACACTTTTTTGATTTTGGTTGCAGATATTTTTTACAAAGTTAGTTTCACTTTCAAAACCGGTTTCGAAACTGAAAGTGCTTTTTAAAAAATATATCTGTAACAAAAATCGAAAAAGTAAGAAAGGTGCACTGTCGGCATGCACCTCAGCTATCCAGTGCAACAAAAAATTATTCAAAAATGTCAAAATGCGAAAGAGTTATTATAAAAATTCTTCCCCATAAGAATAGCATTAGCTCGAGAGTGTTTCCTCGAGCGAGGACAGGGGCCTTAACCTGTACCTGCCACATTTTTTCTGATAGCAATCCTGAAAATACCAGAAAAACACCTGTTACTTATTTACACCTATTTCTTACTTCTCTGCTGACTAATTTCAAATATGAAAAAAAAAATTATTTAAATCAAATGATTTTTAAAAAAAAATCAATTGATTTAAATCTAGATTTAAATCATGCCAACCCTGATTGAATGATTAGTAATTGAATCTATTAATACAGTGAGGTTTATATCTTGCAATGAGCTGGAATTTTTTTTTTTCTTTTTTGAGTTCTGTTTTTGAGGGCCTCTTCTAGAGGGGGGGGGGAGGGTTACACCACCCCCCTTCTAGAATTCCGTCCCCTCCCTCCCTGGGTTTTTTTTTTTTTTTTTTTTTTTTTAAAGTATAACTGCGGAAATACTTTACAGAATAAGCTATAATTTTATAATTCACATATTTAGAGCTTTTAGAAATTGATTAATGTTTTAAAAAAAGCTGTAATTCATAATTTTTTGAAAAAAAAATTTGTATATTTAATCAAGTTTTGAAAAAAGAAGTATGTTTTTATTTTAATTTTTTAACCAAAAATTAATATTTGGAAGCTACAATTTGATAATATAAAATTACAGCTCATTCAGCCAAACAGCTTTAGACTATGTTTATAAAAAAAAAAAAAAAAAAAAAAAAAAAAAAAAATTATATTGCAATGATTACAATAGTTTTAACATATTATGTGTTCCAAAATTTAAATATTTTTAATTCTTTATCTACTTGACTGAATGACTTGAGAGAGTATTTTGATTTGAGAGAGTTAAGTAAAATTTACTCAAAAGCTAAATGTAATAAACCTTTATGTAGCTGCAAATGTGATTTTGAAGCTGTTTTTTCAACATTCTTTTTTTAATAGATTAGCTTTTCCTAATTTTTCAAATCATATTTTTATTGCTTATCTGTTTTTAGATAAAGCCTTATATCAAGCCATTAATGCACCTATTTTTACGGCAAAATGTATTCTTGAAAAATTGTTTTGTTCCAAATTACAAAGTCACCTTTAATCTCTTTTATTATTATTTATTATTATTATTATTATTATTCAAGGGGAAAATAGAGATATAGTAGTTGACTATATGTTTATTACAAAAATTAAATGTGATGTCATGCTTATGCATTATTAAGCAGGGTTTGCACAGACTCCTTGGACTCCTTAGAAACCACACAGAAATGAAAACGTTCTCAAGTAGTACTTAGAACTATTTAGATAAACAAAATACTCCTTAGAAACTCCTTAAATTGTATTGCGGTTTTGCACGCAAGCGATATTGCTCCCAAAAAAGAAAAAAATCGAGATTGTAAAACGCACGGAAAAACCCTTTATGCACGTCATTCATCAGAAGCACAGCAGTGATTGCAGGGATGCCGCGGACTCGCTATAGCGCGTAAAATACGCAAAAAATAGGCGATGGGACGCAGTAAAATAGCCCTTACGCATCTCGTGAGACGCGCAATTTCGTTAAAAAACGCATAAAAATGGCGACTTTGGTTAAAAAATTGCGAAATAAGGACTATTTTTTGGCAAATTTCGTCAGATTTACGAAAAAATGGCTAATTTTCTCAAAAAATTTCGAAAAAATGCAGAGATTTCCTCAAAAAATCGCAATAAACGACAAATTTCGTCTAAAAATCGCGATAAGACGGCAAATTTTTAACAAAGAATTTGCGAAAAACGATGGATTTCGTCAAAAAATCGTGATAGACCGGCAAATATTGTCAAAAAATTTGGGAAAAGCAGCAAATTTTGTAAAAAATTTTTGATAAAACGGCAAATTTCGTCAAGATACGCGAAAAATGGCTAATTTTGTCACAAATTGCGAAAAAAGGCAAATTTCTTTAAAAGATTCGCGAAAAAATGGCTAACTTTGTCACAAATCTCGAAAAAAAAAACGGCAAATTTCCTCAAAAAAGCGCGAATAAACAACAAATTTTGTCAAAAATTTGCGATAAAACAGCAGATTTCGTCAAAAAATTGCGAAAAAAGGCAAATTTATTCAAAAGATTCGCGAAAAATGGCTATTTTCGTCACAAAATCTCGAAAATGGCTAATTTCCTCAAAATATTGCGAAAAACGGCAAATTTCGTCTAAAAATCGCGAAAAAACAGCAATTTTCGTCAAAATATTTGTGAAACATCGGCAAATATCGCTAAACAATTCTTGAAAAACGTAAATTTTGTGAAAAAAATCCTGAACAAACGGCAGATTTCGTCAAAAGATCGTGAAAAGAGTCAAATTTTGTAAATAGAGCACGAAAAAAAAAGAAAAAAAAAGTTAATGCCTGAAGTGAATTTTTCTGTTTCAAAAGCTAATTTTCTTGCTTCAAAATTATTTTTTTTTTTTTTTTGCTGCTCTAAAAACGGATTTTCATGATTCACTATCCATTTTTGACTGCTCCAAGTCTCATCACTTTACTCAACAAAAGTATTCTTTTTTTTTCAGCAAAAATGTCTTTTTCTATAAACCAATCTTGCTTCTTTTTTTAAAAGAAATGCAAACAATAGTGATACTTGTTATCTTCTACTTTCAAATGTTCAATATTTTATAGTTAAATTTGTATCTTGCAAATTTATTTTTAAACAAGTAAAGAAAATTTCTCATAATTTTAAAAACAACTAATATTGGTTTTATATTTTTATTTATTATTAAAACAATAATTATTGAATTTCATTTTTCTAATGCAAATGAACAAGTTCAATTTTTGCATCTAAAAATATGACTCATTAGTGGGGACCCGCTTTTGTTAAAAAGAGACCCAAGATTTTTCAAGTCCAGCGGCATTCCTGGATTGGTTGGGATCCTACTAATAGCCACCAAAGTGTCACGAAATATCACAGACAGGCCTCGGAGCGAGTCGCTAAACTCGCTTTTCTCGCTAATTTTTTGAATTTGTCTCTTTTAGTCTATATTTTTCAGATTTAGTCTCTTTTTTCACTTTTTTTTAAATGTTCCTCACCCATCCACCGTTCGCAGGAAAAAGATCGTAACTTTCCTCATTTGATAGCGGAAAAAACATCGCGAAATTCAACAATTTGTCGTGAGGAAATATCGGAAAACTTGTCAGTTTGTCGCAGGAAAATCTCGAAATTTGTTAACTGTTCGCGGGTAAAAATCGCAAAATTTTTCAGTCCGAAACCGGCGAAAAATCATGGATTATGTTAATCTGTCTTAGGATAAAACCATGAAATTCTGTGGAACTATAGTGAAACTTAGTCGCGGAAAAAAGTATACTAAATTTCCCGGGAGCAGAATCGGCGCAACGCTGCGACGCACGTCGCAGACTATTTTTCAACTGTTAAAAATTTAGCAAAAATTAAAAAATTTCTGTCCTAAATCCGAAAATTCGGACATAAAATGTATCACGAATTTCGACAAACAGTCTTCGAAAAGAAATGTATTTCGTCATAGATCGCGAAAAACACACGAATTACGTCAAATAATTGCGAAAAAACGACAAATTTCCTCAAAAAAATCATTCAAAACATCGTAAAAAAACCGGCAAGTTTCTTCAAAACATCGCAAAAAAACGGCAGTTTTCGTCAAAGAAACACAAAAAAATGGCAAATTTTCTCTATAAATTGTGAAAAACGGCAAATTTCGTTAAAAAAACGAAAAAAATGGCAAATTTCTTCAAAAGATCACGAAAAAAAACGTCAGTTTTCGTCAAAGAATCACGAAAAAATAGCAAATTTCTTCAAAAGATCGGGAAAAAAGGCAAATTTCTTCAAAAGAACGCGAAAAAACTGCAATTTCGTAAAATGATCACGAAACAACAGCGAATTTCTCAGAAAAATCGCGAAAAAACGGCAAATTTCATCAAAAAAATCACGGAAAAACGTAACATTTCTTCTTAAAGTTAGCAAAAAAAAAAAGGCAAACGTCTTCAAAAAATCGCGAGAAAAACGGCAGTTTTCGTTAAAAAATCACGAAAAAATTGCAAATTTCTTCAAGAGATCGTGAAAAA
This sequence comes from Maratus speculifer, assembly GCA_964019185.1. Taxonomy (NCBI): domain Eukaryota; kingdom Metazoa; phylum Arthropoda; class Arachnida; order Araneae; family Salticidae; genus Maratus; species Maratus speculifer. The sequence goes on along the minus strand of OZ025294.1, from coordinate 157,016,615 downwards.
ACGGCAAATTTCTTCAAGAGATCGCAAGAAAACGGCAGTTTTCGACAATAGATCGCGAAAAAAATGCAAATTTTGTCAAAAGAGTGTGAAAAAACTGCAACTTTCGTCCGAGCTTTCGTCAAATGATCATAAAATCGAAAAGAATATTCATAGATGCCAACTTGTACGGTATGGCCAGTAGTACAATGTACAGAAGAGTACAATGTACGGATTTTGTTCGAAGTGTACGGTTATATTAATGAACAATACGATTGTACGATTTTGCACGCGGAAAAAATAATCGCAGAGAAATGCAAATTTCGTGAAAGGATCACCGAAAAAATTTTTGATTTCTTTATGCAATCGATAGCCAAAATTTGCGATTTTTTTCTGCGGTCTTTTACCAAAATACCGTAAATGATAATTTTTTTGGCCATTGTTTTAGAAATTTGCTTTTTTCTGCGTTTATATGACAAAATTCGTCATATGTTCCGCGATCATTTGCCGAAATTCACGATTTTTCGGCGATCGATTGGCGAAATTCAAAATTCTTTCACGTTTATTTGCCGAAATTCACTCCATGATCGCAGAAAAAATCGCAAATTTTGACAATCGATCATTTTTCAAAATTCGTGATTTTTTTTTTTCTTTGCAATCGCGATTTTTTTCCGTGCGATTTTGCAAATGACGGCAGGAAAAAAAAATCACGAATTTTGTTAAATAAACACAGAAAAATAGTAAATTTCTGCAAACAATGGCAAAAAAATTGCGAATTTTGGCAGATGAAAGCAAGAAGAAAGAAAAAAATCACAAATTTTTCTAAAAAAAAAATTGCAAATGCCAGCGATCAATCGTGGAAGATAAAACGTGCACTTCTGTAAGCAATTGTGTGGAAAAATCACAGTTTTCATATTAATTTGCGGCAATTGGTAGGGGGGGGGGGCGAAATCGTTAATTTCGTCAAATGGTCGTGGAAGAAAATGTATGCCAGTTAAATGTGTCCTAAAATGTCCAAAAAAGTTTGTGTGAAATATTACTTGGCACCAGTACAACCCCTGGTTTTACTTTTTTCACCAACACCATTTGATAAATTTCGCCATTCTTTTCCTGAGATTATTTGACAAACTTCATTTTATATTGTAACTGATTTTCGCACATTTTAGTGTAACCCATTCACAGACATCCTTGATTTTTTTTTTTTATGGCTTTATTCTACGAAATTCATTATTTTTCTGGCAACTAGTTGATAAATTTCAACATTTATTTCCGTGACCTTCGACAAAATTAGCCAGTATTTGTACAATCGCTCTTGACTTTCGCAATCATTTAATGAATTTTTTATTTATCCCTCTCTTCGAGACCCATTTGATGAATTTTATCATGTTTAACACAAGATCCATTTGACTAATATCGTGATTTTTTTTTCAAGGCCATCTGATAATTTTCGTGTTTTTTTTTAATCCTAAGAACATTTGACTAATTTCGAGAATTTTTTTCCGAGATCATACGACAAACTTTGTGATTTGTTTTTTGAGACAATTTGATGAATTTTACTATATTTCCTGGAATTTCATGATTTTGTCTCTGTGGTCATTTGGTGAATTTCTGATTTTCTTTCATGATGAATTGTTGCGATTTGCGATATTTTTCTGCAACCAATCAACAATATTTGCAATTATTTCAAAACCGACTGAAATGCATTAAAAATGTATTCCACAGATTGTCTTAACCCTTTCTGGGACACTATTCCCGGTCTGGGATACCTAATTTTAATTCCAAACTTGCAAACGGCACCAATAAAATTTTAGTGAAATCTTGCTTTTACAATAAAAGCTTAAATTAAGGAATTTAAAATATCTAAAAAATTCGTTTCCGAATTCCGGTGTCAGTTGATAATTTCTCATTTTACTACAGATTTTGCCCGTGCCGGAAAGGGTTAAATCTTATAGTGCTTGTCTGTATACCAAAAACATTTAAGTGAAAAGAAAAAAATATTTTTTATTTGGTCTCCTTTTAGTCTCTTTCTTTAAATTTTGGTCTCTTTTAGTCTCCTTTTCTTGCGATTTAGTCTCTTTTCTCTCTTTTTTAAGAGTGACTCAGTGGTCCTAGGCCTGCACAGATAAAAAGCTAATTTCGTCTGAAAATTGCGGATATAATGCCGATTTCGTTAAAAAATCGCGGGAAAAAATGACGATTTTGTCAAAAGATTGCGGGAATAAAACGGCATTTTCGAGAAAAGATCGTATAAAAATGCAAATTTTGACTAAAAATCCTCGAAAAAACATCGATTTCATAAATAAGAGAAACGGGAAAACACAGATTTTATCAAAAGATCGCAGAAAACCACCGATTTCAACTAAAGATCGCAAACAATCTCCAATTTTGCTAAAATATCGCCGATAAATTGCTGATTTTATCTGAAGATCGCGGGAAAGCATCGATTTTGTCTGAAGATCGCGAATACCCCCCCCCCCCCCCACTTCTTCTTGCAGGGCGGTAATTCGCAGAATCCTTGCGGAATTGGGGCTGTGCAAGTGCATGCCACATAAATAACAACAAAAGTGGATGTCTTTAAATTTTTTTGGACTCCTTGGATTTTTTATGTACTCCTTCGATTTTTTCTTCCCAACTCTGTATGAACCCTGTTAAGATTAAACCACATTCATTAGCAACAGATTTTGCTTATGATATATTCTGAATGGAAAAATAAATACCAAATTTATTAAGGCTTGAAAATTTAGATTTTATATGCTTATTTAGCTATTTTGTTTCTTTAAAATTATCTCAAATTTCTACTACAATTATTATTTTTCAGAGAATGTACAAGATTTTTCCTTTGTCTGAGATTACTTTTTAAACGTTACAGTAATTATTTTTAAAACTGATTCTTTTTTCTCAAAAAAAAAAAAAAAAAATCAAAAATGCTTATTATTAAAAGATATGTTTTTAAACTGCATGTAAAATTTTAAGTGGATATTTGTAATACTTTTTTAGAAAAGCATGACTGATGGATAAACAAGTAAGAAAAAATGTAACACTCATATTAGATAAAACTGTGCATGTAACAAGTTATTTTTATCTTATATTTAAACTAAAATACTTCTTTTTAAATGTGAAAGTAATTTAAGATAAATATCTGTCAAAAAAAAAAAAAAAGTTTATGCTGAATCTGTTTCATTCACACTATTCAGGTATCATTTGTGTATTTAGTGAAATCATCAAAATTTGATAAATTAAATTACTATTTATATGTATTTTCTATTCTATATAATGAACTAAATGTATATTAGCATGGTGGAGTAAAAATTTAAATATTTAGATGCAAAAATAACTTCTGTCAAAGTTTTAGTTCAGGTCACAAGTGTAATATCAGTTTTACATTTAATGTTATAAATGAACATGCTTGTGCTTTATAATGTAGAATATAATGTATTATCATTTTTTAATTTTAATTTATGATTATCTTTTTTCAGTCTTCCAGAGACCTTTGTTGTGCCTTCAATATTATTGGATATGAATTTAAATAAGACAGCTCCTCATTTTGCTGGTCACAGAGTACCTGTAAGTATATTAATACATTACAATTCTGATATGTTTTATGTTGTATATTAATTTAATAGTTAAAGTAATTTGTAAAAAGGAAATACAATATCGTTATATGCCTTTGTATGTATGTGCTGTGTAGTTTCGTAACTTGCATGAGCAAAGCCTCAAAATTGAGTTGCTTGATTTTCAGACAGTAATGTAGTAAAGCACATTAAGATACTATTTTGTTATATCTCTTGTTAAGTTTACTAATTTTTCAGATACATTACTTTATTTTGACACTATCTCCCTTTTGCCTTTACATTCAAAAATTTCTTCTATTTAAAATATTTCAAACCCTGCCTTAAGAAAAATAAAAATTGACTAAAATTTTCCTAAAGAATCAAGATCAAAAGTAAAATCTGCTGTTACATAATCAGATTTTATCTATATATATATACAACCCTTGGCATAAAGTTTCCGATCATTAAATCAACACTCACATCTTTTGTAAGAAAAGATTATTTATTCTCACTTCATAAAAATGAAACAATTATTGGCGATAATACACTTGTATCATATGTAATGAACAACAATATGCAATAAAGAGAAATCATTATACATCAATTTATAAACAGAAAAATTGTGATTGAAATTTAAATACCAAAGAAAAAATTATCCAATCATGCTTTGTTTTGGAAAAAAATAACCGATCACTGTAATCAATATTTCGTAAATCCACTCTTATTTCGGATGACAGCTAAAATTCTTAGTGGAATGGACTGAATAAGATTTTTGCATGCATTGTGAGCAACTTCACACCAGCATTCCCTTATAGCTTTACGTAGTTCTATGGCATCTGTAATTCGTCGAAAATTGATTTTTCTTTTTAATATATTCCACAGATTTCCGATGGGATTAAGATCCGGACTATTGGGCAGCCAAGTCATGGTTTGAATTGGTATATTACCAACATTTTGTAGAAATTTCTTCACCGATTTGGTGCGTTAGAGAGCTTCATTGTCATCTTGAAATAAGAAGTTATTTTGATCCCCGACCATTGATCGATGCTAGGAATCAGAAAATTGTCTAAAATGTCATACTGTACGCAACACAAAACACAACTTACAAACGCCTTGTAATGTCATACATCTCCAAACTGTAAATGAAGTGAAAATTGAATCCTCGTATTAACACATTTATCATTGAACTTCTCACACCAATTCTCTTCCAAACGAATATTCCACAGTCATCACCTGTTCAGAGAGATATGTGAGATTCATCGCTAAAAATAACTTTATTCCATTATCAAGTGGCCAGTGTACATATTTTTTACACCTTTGCAAAAATTCTTTTCTATGCTTCTTTTTCAAGTAAAGTTTTGTTTTAGCTTTACAGAATTTAAATTCTGCTACATTTTGACAATTACGTACAGTGTGGTCACATACCTTTAGTTATACTCAGATCATTCGGCATTGAGTTGTTTTGAAGTTGCTCGCCACTTTGTTTTTGTTATTTCCTTAACATTTCTGTCCTCCTTCGGCATTTTCATTCGTGGATGTCCACATCAAGACGAATTTTCCATGCTGTTAGTCAACTATATTATTCCCGATTATCATACACCATACATTGAGCACAGTTTAATAAAACAGCTACTTTCCTTTGTGAATTTAACTCCTGCAACAATTTAATTATGCGGATTTTTAAATCACGAGAGAGTTTATTCACACGAGCCCAGTGATAGAAATTGGGAGATAAAAGGCAGGCGTCAAATGACGACTACTGTAAAAATCTTAGGCGTCAAATTAAGATTTTTAGTTGCCGTTTCTAAAATTCATACTAATATAACTGTAATAGTATACATAATTTAAGGGTAATTCTGAGAGAAAAAAAAATAAAATTTACACAAAATTTTCTGAAAGGTTACAGCAGAGACGGGAGAAAAATCCATTCCCAGTACTGTTTTTTTTTGGGGGGGGGGGCGGGGGTTACACTCCTTTTATGAAATTTGCATATTTTACTATCTTTTGACGAAATTTGTATTTTTCCACTATTTATTGACGAAATTTGCCGTTTTTTCGCGATCTTTTAATAAAACTTGCTGTTTTTTGACAAGCTTTGCCGTATTTTTTCGCTATCTGTTGATGAAATTAGTCGTTTTTTCAGGATTTTTTGACGAAATTTGTCATTTCTTTTCGATCTTTTGAAAAAACTTGCCGTTTTTTCGCGATCTTTTGAAGAAACTTTTGCCGTTTTTTCGCGATCTTTTGACAAACTTTGCCGTGTTTTTTTGCGATCTTTTGCCGAAACTTGCCGTTTTTTCGCGAACTTTTGCCGAAACTTGCCGTTTTCGCGATCTTTTCAAGAAACTTGCCGTTTTTTCCGCGATCTTTTGACGAAACTTTGTTTTTTCGCGATTTTTTGAAGAAACTTTTGCTGTTTTTTTTTTTTTCGCGATCGTCTGGCAAACTTTGGCGTGTTTTTTCACGTTCATTAGACGAAACTTGCCGGTTTTTTTTATCTGTTGACAAGCTTTGCCGTGTTTTTCGCGATCTCTTGATGAAATTTTCCGTGTTTTTTCGCAATCTTTTGACGAAATTTATCGTTTTTCACGATTTAGTAACGAAATTTACCGAGTTGCCACGATTTTTTTTCTTTGAAGACCTTTTGTCAGAATTCGGATTTTTTGCAAGGATCCCTTGAAAAAATCGGCAATTTTTCTTAGAACGATTGACTAAATTGATTTTTTTCGGCAACCATTTCTTGGAATTTGCGATATATTTTATGTCCGAATTTTCGGATTTATGATAGATTTTTTATAATTTTCGGAAATGATTAACTTATTTTTTCTGAAAATACGGACCGTAATCATTATTGATACTACTTTTTAGAATAGCACAAATACTTATTTTTATTTTAAAATATCGAAATTAATCTCTAAGATTATAATAATTGAAATAACTATAAACTGGTCTAAAGCTTTTCTAATTATTGCTATGTTTAGAAATTAATAGAAAAATGCACTTAATCTGTAAAACGAAATTAAAACTTAGCAACTTCTTACCAATACTAAAACAAAATTTATCCAGTATTGTAATTAGAGTTGAATTTAGTAAAAAAGAAAAAGAAAATATAATAATAATAATAATAACACAATGCATCTACATTTGAATCAAAAGGCGATTTTGAATTAAAAAAAATAATAATAATACTGAAATTCACAGAAGATTTTTTGAAAGGTTACAGCAGAGGGGAAGGCCTGGGAATAGATCCCCCTCATTAATTATGAGTTTTTTTCGTAATTTTCGGGGGGTGAAAATTGCGGGGGTTTTTTAATTCCTTGAAAAAATTTGCGTTTTTTCACGAACCTTTGATGGAATTAGCGGATTTTATCGCTTTCCTATGACAAGATTTTCATTTTTTCTGTAATTCTTTGACAAAATTTACGTTTTTCTAGAGATTCTTTCAGGAAATCAATGTTTGTTTCCGCGATCCTTTTGTGGAAATTTGTGGGGGGGAGGGGGGGGGGTTCGCGATACTATGACGAAGTTCGCGTTTTCCCCAGGATTTTTTTTGACAAAATTAGAATTTCTTTTCACGATTCTTTGACGGAATTCATGTTTTTCCAGTGATTCTTTGATGAGATTAGCAATCTTTTGTAGAAATTTGCAGTTTTTATTTTTTTGCTATCGTATAAAAAAATTTGCTTTTTTGTTACTTTTTGAAAAAATTCGTGGTTTTTTTGCAATATTTTTGCCGAAATCGACGATTTTTTATGCGAACGATTGACGAAATTGACTTTTTTCGCGACTATTTGTCGAAATTCAAGATGTTTTTAGTTCCGAACTTTGACTAGACCGTTTTTTTTTACTTAAATTTTCGGAACCAAATATCTAATAAATATATTTTTTAAAAAGCTAGGCGTCAAATTTGACGACCGAGAATAATTTTGTAGTCGTCAAATTCAATTTTTTAGTTGCATTTGACGACTAACGACCGCTAATTTCAAACACTGCACGAGCCATTGTACAGCATTTCAGAGCTGCTTTTGATCTCGCAGCTGGAAGATTTCTTCTTTTAAATAGGATTCAGATTTTGTATTTATGCTCAGGCACTCCTATCTGTCTTCAATATGCAAATTTCAAACCTGTTTCCTCAGTGATTGATTACTATTTTCCAACTTCCATCTTGATCGGATATTTTTTTCTCACAAGGAAACTTTTTTGTGTGCAGTATAGTTATAAATTATATTGTTATACTGAAATCACTTTTCATCTATATTTTAATGTGTGTTCTTTTATTTTCCATATGGTAAAATACCCCTATGCTCATGAATCACAAAATATATGCTTCGAAATGCAAAAATCATAAACTTGATAACACTGATCGAAAACTTTTTGCCAAGGGTTGTATATCAGTTTGCAGTGACTATAATAGAGATCTGCATAAGCCTCATTCTACAACTAAACATTAAAATTTATTCTTTTTAAAGAATCGTAGATTTCTACTCTTATTATAATAGAGTTAAATGCATGTAAAAAGAACCTGCCTATGACAGAATCTTCTTTTAAACTGAAAATGGAATAGTAAAAAAATCCAACTTGTTTTAAACTGCTCATCCATGCAAAATGACTATAATAATATGCGAGAAAAAAAATGTTTTATACATTTACACCTACTAAACAGGGAGTTCTTAGAAGATTTTATTTTTACCATACATCATTTTTTAGGTTTTTATGTCTCCATTACATGGAATATGGATTAATAATATTAGCGATAACTGAAACATCTACATACAACAGAGGTTCATTTAAAACATAAATATCACAGCTTATATTTTTGCATAAATAAAGATTATAAATATATTAAAAAAATAAAACTAATATAAGTTATTTTGGTTAGAACTCTTTTGTAAGAGTAAAAATCATTATTCTGTAGAAATTTACTCAGACCGAAATTCTAACTTTTTTCTGAGCTGGACATGGGCTGTGTTTTTAACTAATATATCAGGTTGAACCTTTAAATTTTTCTTTACTTGCTAAGCCAGGCCAATTTTTTTATGGATTGGGCCAGCCTTGAGCCTGAAAATTTTGGTCTGTACAAACTTTTAGATTATAATAATTAAATAGCTGAGTTGATGACCATGTTAAGTGCATTTGAACAAATGTACTTCAGCAATGCACTGGTTTTTGTGACTTTTTGATTGGCATGCTTTTCTAGTTCATGCCAAATAATTGTTTTTGACTGTATAGGTCAAAAACTTTGAATCAATGAAAATACGCTACTTAAAAATAATAAAGTGTTGCAAAGCACAAAAAGATGTATTTTTACAAAACAATCAAAATAAAACAAAAGCACATATTTTACAACAGAAATTTTATGAGAAATGTGCTACTTGTATCATTTCATGCTTTTAGAATATCCTTATACATTGAAGTAGAATCAGATAGTTCAAAATCTAATTTCTTGCAAACTTAAAATCATCATGCTATTTTTAATGAATTAAAATACCCTGTTACCTTAAAGTAAGATTGTTAAATCTAGAAAGTTCCAACTATTTTTTATTTTATTTATCCAAGTTACAGCATCTAGAATAATCTATATTTTGACCAGTGATAATGCTCTGTAATGTGATCAAGTAATAGTTTTCTCTAAAAGGGTTGGAATGAATTTGCAGCAAAAGCTGAAGATCTTTAACAGTGCATAAGATCAAATTGACGCATTGAATTTAGAATAAGACCGAATTGTCACTTTGAAATTTTGTAACTTTGGATATTTCATCATCAATGATGTTATAAATGCGTTCAGTATAATTTTCATCAATTTCGTTACATAACCATGAAAAGGAGAGTTGCAAAATCAAATTTCAACAGCAATAACTTGATTCAAGCGTAATAGCCAGGTTACCATTGAAGGAAACAGTCCCAAAATTTGGCAATTATTTTCCTTTTTTTAAAACTGATAAAATGGTATGTGCAAGTAAAGCATCTTAGTCTTATCATTTAAAATGTTCATTGACTCAGCTCTTCAATTATGATAATGCTTAGAGTTGAATGATTTGGGCTAAAAAAAGAGTTCCCTTTTAAAAGAAAAGTAAATGCTCTTGTTAAACAATGAAAAAGTAAAAAGGAGGAAAAAAGCTAAGGAAAGATTGTTTTCAAACAAACTCCACCTACTACAAAGTCTGAAGAAGATTTTGATGATCCAGATTTTCTTCCTGCTCCAGCTGATCACTAATTTATATTTAAAAAAATGAATTTATTATGTTGAAACTGTCATCCCCTATCACTTCAGGAACAACTGAAAGAAAAGCAGAAATGCCAATTTAATGTTAAATGAAAGATACTTCTTAAACTAACAGATTTTTCTTATTTTTCATCCAGACTATAATATTTCTATCAAGTTTCTTTTTTGTCTTTTAAAGAAATTCCTATTTTATATTTTAATAAAGTTTTCTTTTTTACCTTATTAATCAAATTTTTTGTATTTATTTTGTTGGTCATAAAACAAACTACAGGGTGTTTATAAAGTCCCAGACCCATTTTGATGTTTAATAACTCATAAAATATTAAATATAGATTAAAATTAATAACATAAATGGTTAGATAGACTCCAAAAGTTTCATGACCCTTGTCAATGAATTTCCACTTGTGTCCCCCTTCGTCGCACAAAAAATATCTAGTCAACAGTCAATTTCACGCCAGGTAGTGGCAAGCATGTCAGCATCCACAGAGGCTATTGCAGTAATAATTCTGGCTTTTAAGTCATCAATGTTTGATACTCTCCTCCTGTAAACATTGTCCTTTACACAAACCCCGAAAGGAAAAAGTCCAGCAGCATTATATCAGGTGATCTGAGTGGCCAATTAATTGGACCTTCTCGCTCAATCCATCTTCTTGGAAAATGGTCATTCAAAGAAGTACGAACGATGGTACCCCAATGAGGTGGTGCACCATCTTGTTGCAAAAAGACATGTGGCTAAAGCTCTTCTAGTTGTGGAAATATGAAGTTTTCCAACATGTCTACGTGTATGACTGATGAGGCCGTCTTTTCTGTAAAAAAGAAAGGCCCAATGACTCGGTCATGCACAAGTCCACGCCACACATTAATCTTTGGGGGAACCCCTTTCTGCCTCACGGTATTCAGGGAGGTTTTCAGATTTTCATATGAGCACATTATGGCGATTAACAATGCCAGAAACATGAAAAGTTGCTTCATTAGAGAACATTATGCGCTTCAGAAAATCAGCATCATCTTCTATTCTCCTTAGCATATCTGTTGCAAAGGCCATCCTCCTAGGCCTATCGTCCAGTTCCAAAACTTGAACAATTTGAACTTTGTATGCATGCAGTCTTAATTTTCTCTTAATAACCTTGTACACCATCGAAATTGGTATATCCAATTCTCTTGCCGCTGATCTGTTCACAGATCTTCTAGGACCGGAACATTTCTTATCTGTGATGCTTCCAGTTTTTAGAAAATTCTTTTTCCACCGCAATGCTTTCCAATGCTTTTGGATAGAGGATCTTTTTGGGAAATTATTCTGCAATTTCTCTGTGCTTGAACTATCGATTTTGTTTCTATGAACCACCATAAAATCTGTGCTTTCTGTTGTGGTGTATGCATTCTCCTTAGTATCCGCTTGAATAAAACATCACATACAAAAGTAACATAGAACAAATACATCAAAAGTAAACATAACATTGCAATAGTTACCAAAAACAAAAGAGAGAAAAATGCAATTAATAAGCAGATGATATTTAGAAAAGTACAGATATTTAGACCGGAAAATGAAATTATCTGAAATTAACCACACACGCAGACGATATTTGCAAAAGTAAAGATATTCAAACTTGAAAAGGAAAATATATGAATTATTCCATCAATAAATGCCATATGTTTGTTTATATCTTCATTATTTTATGAGTTATTAAACATCAAAATGAGTCCAGGACTTTATAAACACCCTGTATATTGGATGAAAATTGCTTTCATCATTTGCAGAGTTTCATTGTATCCATGTATATGGAGTACAATGAAACACTATAAGACATTTACTTTTTGTTTTTTTTTTCAAGCATAAAGATATTGTTTAGAATCTAATAAAAATTTATTTAAATGGAGAAAATACAAGATTAAAAGTATGCATTAATCATATTTTTCTCATGCAAAATTATGGATAGAAAAAAAAAAAAAAAAATAGCGAATTCTGTTTCATTTCATTGTACCCCATCTTGATCTATTTTATTCGTAGATTTGTTCATAAAATTATAGATTATGCAATTTTTTATTTATCACTTTTTTAGATTTGGACTTGGGGTTTACCATCCGGTGCTTCTGTTATTCGAATGGCAGCATTGGATCCTAGTATATCTGATAGTCGCCAAAGAGATGTGTATGTTTACTTTATTTGATTTTCATTTATTAATACATGTAATAACAAAGAAGTATATTTTGTCGTTTTTGTAAGAATGTATAAATTGAACTATGGTCGTTTAAAAATTTTTATTTTTTATACTATTTTTCCTTTAAAAAAGTGTTGAATTCAAAGATTTTCTCTAAGAGGGATTTAGAGTTGAAAGCCCTGCTGACTTCAGCAGTATACACTCTCAAATTTGTATTGTATTATTTTTTAAACAAAAATCAATTCAAACAAATCTAGAGTTGTACAGTCCACTGTCATCTGCAACATACATTCAGGTGTGGTATGTACACTCTGGTCAGTTTTTCAACCCTTGAATTTTTGACATGATTTTATATTTTAAATGAAAATCTTACCAAGTGAACTAGTGGGGCCCCTGTTATAGTGATTGACAACTTAATTTCTGACATTAAGATATATTAAGCTTTTAATTCTGACCAAAAGTTTCTGTGAAAACATAAATAATAAAAAATATGTCCATGTCCTTTACTTTTTACAATGTGAAATGACAAATGATATATTCTAGGATTGACATCCTCTCTTGAAAGTACAGTTTTCTTAAAATGTAAAATATTATCTGGGAAGGCACTAAAGGGAGGAAGGAGGTGGTGGGATATCTGACAAATTTGTGAAACAACTGCCAGAAAATATATATATTAGTAGCAATTGTTTATCTTTTAAACCTCTAACTGACAAGCCCTGTTAATATATTCAGTAATCTCCAGATTTCACTGCGATATAAACAATATTTAAAATAATACAATTCTATTAATTTAATGGATTTTTAATACATTAAACAATGATTAAAATTCTTAAGGATTGCATTCATTAAGTTATTTTATATAATGTTGAAAGAATAAGATTTTTTTTTTAGCATTTAAAGCAAAATGTAGGGAAAATAACATTACAATTTTGCATATTTCTAAGACTTTCCAAGCCAGAAATGCCATTAGAACTGGAAATTTACACTGAATAAATAAATACTTTTAATTTTTATTATTATTATTTATTTTTTATTTTTTTCTATTCGGGAAAAGATGGGATTTTAAAACTGCAGAAAATCAAAACAAACTGAAAATTAGTCCTGCTACTTTTTCTTTTAATATTAAATATTGTTATTATTTTTTAATCAATGATATCATTAGAACCAGAAATGTCTGAATAAGTATTTTGTATTTTCATCCAAGAAATCAGAATGGCCATTTCAAAAAGAAAAAAAAAAAAAAATGTGGAAAACAGGAAATTAAATACCAGATTTTATGTATATATGTTTTATTTATATATGTATGTATGTTAGAATTATATACATAATTATTATTTAAGATACTGTTAGAAATGGAAAGGTATCCTGAATAAATGGATATTCATGAGGGGGGTGGTGGGAAAGGGGGGATGCTACCTCTGGTTTGGCAATTTTCTGTTAGTGCAAATAATTTTTGTATATAGCAAAAATTTAGAATTATTTTAAAAATGGAAATCAAACGAATAATGGTTAAATAGCTCTTTTATCATAGATTTTCTGCAGGTAAAATCTTTAAGCAATTAAAATGGCTGGATTTTAATGGAACATTTATACATTGAACTATAAATTATAAGATATTGTAACTGAACATGATTCATAGTATTATACTAGTGATCATAAAGGAAAACTTGAGTTTTTGTCTTTATCTCAAAAATAAATCTTCAAGATTTGACTGCCACATAAATAATTAAAAGATTACAAAGATGCAATTAATTGCTGAAGTGGCATAACAGCGAAAGAATTGACAGAATAGTATTTTTTGATGAGAAGCTATTTGGCACTGAATACTCTTACAAAGCTAAAATACATGTGACACTTTCAACAATTTTTAAACTGTTAAATGCTTTTGAACAAGAATTCTGTTATAGTTTGAGTGTTATAGAATTGCTTATTGCCTCTGAAATTCATCAATATAGGGGTAAAAATCTGTGTGAAATAAAACAAACAGGACATATTGGCTACACATTTATTGCCACATACTGACAAATTGTATTTTTAAGAAAAAATGGATATTCTAGCATATTCTGCACATTCGCATTAAACAAAATCAACATAGCCTCAGCTTCTTTTTAATTATCCAAAGTGTATCATCCAAGAAAATTAGCCATAATCTAAATTTTTTAGCCTGTTGCATTTGGGAAATTTTAGAGGCTAAAGTAAATATTAAATAACACAAAAATTTGGATTTTCTCAAAGTTTCCATATTGTGTGAATGGAACAGATTACTTCTTAAAATGATTTGTGCTATAGTTAAAGAATGTGATCAATAAAAATACGACAATCAATTATGACAATTATTTCAAAGTAAACATTTATTTCTGATGGACATCATGTTGGTATATTTATATCTGTAAAATAAAATAATTCAGTATTTGTAACAGTAGGGGTGCACAACCTTTTCAAGTGAAGGGCCACTTAGAAATATGTCTGGGTGGTCAAGGGCTACATCAATAATAAGGAGATAATTCGATTTAAAGGAGGTGATATATGGTCTATAACCGGATAAAAAATATGATTTTAGAGGGAAGTGGCGGGGGGTGGGGATGTTACCCCTTTAAGTTTGCTTACCCAGTCAAAATATCCAATTCACATGCTAAAGATATATCAGCAGATTTTAGTTTATATATAACAACTAGCGGCCTGCCCTCGCTTTGCTTCGGGTAGAGCAAGTCGCCCAGTCCCGTGCCATTACAGACACCAAAAATTGTTACTACCACTTCATCCCATTACATTCAACTACTAAAAACATTATCCTCCTTTTAAGTAGTCGGGTAAAAAGTAGCCTTTATGTTAATCTAAGGTTTCAGATACTTCCATACAAAATTTCATAAAAATCGATCCATCCGTTCTTGAGTTATAAAAGGCGTAACTAACACAACTTTGTTTTATGTATATAGATTATAATCAAAAGTATTCGCAGCGCACGTGATATAAGGATTTTTTAAGGTCATTTTTCTACACCTTGGGTTACATTATTGGCATTTTAGTAAGGTACCCTAATATTTTGAAAAGATAATATAGCCTATATTCACCAGAAATAGTGTAGCTTTCCATTGGTAAAGAAATTTTTCAAATCCGTCAAGTACTTTCCGAGCCTATTCAATTCAAACAATCAAATCTTTCCTCTTTATAATATTAGTATAAATAATCAATAGTATTCGCAGCGCACGCGATTTAAGAACTTTTTAACGTTATTTTTCTACACCTTGGGTTATATTAATGGTATTTTAGAAAGGACCCTTAATTTTTTTTTTGAAAATATAATAGGGCATATGCTCACCAGAAATAGTGTAGATTTCCAATGGTGAAAGAATTTTTCAGATCCGTCAAGTAGTTTCAGAGCCTATTCAATTCAAACAAACAAACAATGCAATATTTCCTCTTTATAATATTAGTATAGGTAATCAATAGTATTCGCAGCGCACACGATGTAAGGATTTTTTAACGTCATTTTTCCACAACTTTGGGTTACATTAATCGTATTTTAAAAAGGACCCTTTTTTTTCTTCTTTTTGAAAAGATAATATATCCTATGTTTACCGGAAATAATGTAGCTTTCCAATGGCGAAAGAATTTTTCAAATCCGTCAAGTAGTTTCGGAGCCTATTCAATTCAAACAAACAAACAATCAAAACTTTCCTCTTTATAATATTAGTATAGATAAGGATTGAAAATTTCAGGTTTTTGCGCCGAACACACCGCCAAATCAGGAAAATGTGAAGTATCTCGCGAACTACTGAACTTAAAAGAATTTGCTTGGTACCATTCGATTCAGCATGAAAAAATACACTAAAATATGTTATCAGTTGAAAAATAACTACAAAAGCCGATTTTTAAGGAATTTTTTAAAAGTTCGTTCCTTTTTTTAACCCTTTTAGGGGTGGAATTTTCGAAAATCCCTTCTTAGCGGCACTCGATGATATCAGAAGTATTTTTACCCCAATTTTCAAGATTTTAGGTTCGGCAGATTTTTTTGTGCTGTGATTAATACGAAATCCAGACTTTCTTTTATATATATAGATAAGGATTGAAAATTTCAGGTTTTTACGCCGAAGACACCGCCAAATCAGGAAAATGTGAAGTATCTCGCGAACTACTGAACTTAAAAGAATTTGCTTTGTACCATTCGATTCAGTATGAAAAAATAAACTAAAATATGTTATCAGTTGAAAAATAACTACAAAAGCCGATTTTTAAGGAATTTTTTAAAAAGTTTGTTCCTTTTTTTAACCCCTTAGGGGAGGAATTTTCGAAAATCCCTTCTTAGCGGCAGTCGATGTTATCAGAAGTATTTTTACTCCAATTTTCAAGATTTTAGGTTTGGCAGATTTTTTTGTGCTGTGATTAATACGAAATCCAGACTTTCTTTTATATATATAGATAAGGATTGAAAATTTCAGGTTTTTGCGCCGAAGACATCGCCAAATCAGGAAAATGTGAAGTATCTCGCGAATTAATGAACTTAAAAGAATTTGCTTGGTACCATTCGATTCAGCATGAAAAAATACACTAAAATATGTTATCAGTTGAAAAATAACTACAAAAGCCCACTTTTATGGAATTTTTTAAAAGTTCGTTCCTTTTTTCAACCCCTTAAGGGTGGAATTTTCGAAAATCCTTCTTAGCGGCAGTCGATGATATCCGAAGTATTTTTACCACAATTTTCAAGACTTTAGGTTTGGCAGAATTTTTTGGGCTGTGATTAATACGAAATCCAGATTTTCTTTTATATATATAGATAAGGATTGAAAATTTCAGGTTTTTACGCCGAAGACACCGCCAAATCAGGAAAATGTGAAGTATCTCGCGAACTACTGAACTTAAAAGAATTTGCTTTGTACCATTCGATTCAGTATGAAAAAATAAACTAAAATATGTTATCAGTTGAAAAATAACTACAAAAGCCGATTTTTAAGGAATTTTTTAAAAAGTTTGTTCCTTTTTTTAACCCCTTAGGGGAGGAATTTTCGAAAATCCATTCTTAGCGGCACTCGATGATATCAGAAGTATTTTTACCCCAATTTTCAAGATTTTAGGTTCGGCAGATTTTTTTGTGCTGTGATTAATACGAAATCCAGACTTTCTTTTATATATATAGATATGGATTGAAAATTTCAGGTTTTTGCGCCGAAGACACCGCCAAATCAAGAAAATGTGAAGTATCTCGCGAACTACTAAACTTAAAAGAATTTGCTTCGTACCATTCGATTCACCATGAAAAAATACACTAAAATATGTTATCAGTTGAAAAATAACTACAAAAGCCGATTTTTAAGGAATTTTTTTTAAGTTCGTTCCTTTTTTTAACCCCCTTAGGGGTGGAATTTTCGAAAATCCCTTCTTAGCGGCACTCGATGATATCAGAAGTATTTTTACCCCAATTTTCAAGATTTTAGGTTCGGCAGATTTTTTTGTGCTGTGATTAATACGAAATCCAGACTTTCTTTTATATATATAGATAAGGATTGAAAATTTCAGGTTTTTGCGCCGAAGACACCGCCAAATCAGGAAAATGTAAAGTATCTCGCTAACTACTGAACTTAAAAGCATTTGCTTGGTACCATTCGATTCAGCATGCAAAAATACACTAAAATATGTTATCAGTTGAAAAATAACTACAAAAGCCGATTTTTAAGGAATTTTTTAAAAAGTTTGTTCCTTTTTTTAACCCCTTAGGGGAGGAATTTTCGAAAATCCATTCTTAGCGGCACTCGATGATATCAGAAGTATTTTTACCCCAATTTTCAAGATTTTAGGTTCGGCAGATTTTTTTGGGCTGTGATTAATACGAAATCCAGATTTTCTTTTATATATATAGATAAGGATTGAAAATTTCAGGTTTTTACGCCGAAGACACCACCAAATCAAGAAAATGTGAAGTATCTCGCGAACTACTGAACTTAAAAGCATTTGCTTGGTACCATTCGATTCAGCATGCAAAAATACACTAAAATATGTTATCAGTTGAAAAATAACTACAAAAGCCGATTTTTAAGGAATTTTTTAAAACTTCGTTCCTTTTTTTAACCCTCTTAGTGGTGGAATTTTCGAAAATCCCTTCTAAGCGGCACTCGATGATATCAGAAGTATTTTTACCCCAATTTTCAAGATTTTAGGTTCGGCAGATTTTTTTGTGCTGTGATTAATACGAAATCCAGACTTTCTTTTATATATATAGATAAGGATTGAAAATTTCAGGTTTTTGCGCCGAAGACACCGCCAAATCAGGAAAATGTAAAGTATCTCGCTAACTACTGAACTTAAAAGAATTTGCTTGGTACCATTCGATTCACCATGAAAAAATACACTAAAATATGTTATCAGTTGAAAAATAACTACAAAAGCCGATTTTTAAGGAATTTTTTTTAAGTTCGTTCCTTTTTTTAACCCCCTTAGGGGTGGAATTTTCGAAAATCCCTTCTTAGCGGCACTCGATGATATCAGAAGTATTTTTACCCCAATTTTCAAGATTTTAGGTTCGGCAGATTTTTTTGTGCTGTGATTAATACGAAATCTTGACTTTCTTTTATATATATAGATAAGGATTGAAAATTTCAGGTTTTTGCGCCGAAGACACCGCCAAATCAGGAAAATGTGAAGTATCTCGCGAACTACTGAACTTAAAAGAATTTGCTTGGTACCATTCGATTCAGCATGAAAAAATACACTAAAATATGTTATCAGTTGAAAAATAACTACAAAAGCCGATTTTTAAGGAATTTTTTAAAAGTTCGTTCCTTTTTTTAACCCTTTTAGGGGTGGAATTTTCGAAAATCCCTTCTTAGCGGCACTCGATGATATCAGAAGTATTTTTACCCCAATTTTCAAGATTTTAGGTTCGGCAGATTTTTTTGTGCTGTGATTAATACGAAATCCAGACTTTCTTTTATATATATAGATAAGGATTGAAAATTTCAGGTTTTTACGCCGAAGACACCGCCAAATCAGGAAAATGTGAAGTATCTCGCGAACTACTAAACTTAAAAGAATTTGCTTTGTACCATTCGATTCAGTATGAAAAAATAAACTAAAATATGTTATCAGTTGAAAAATAACTACAAAAGCCGATTTTTAAGGAATTTTTTAAAAAGTTTGTTCCTTTTTTTAACCCCTTAGGGGAGGAATTTTCGAAAATCCCTTCTTAGCGGCAGTCGATGTTATCAGAAGTATTTTTACTCCAATTTTCAAGATTTTAGGTTTGGCAGATTTTTTTGTGCTGTGATTAATACGAAATCCAGACTTTCTTTTATATATATAGATAAGGATTGAAAATTTCAGGTTTTTGCGCCGAAGACATCGCCAAATCAGGAAAATGTGAAGTATCTCGCGAATTAATGAACTTAAAAGAATTTGCTTGGTACCATTCGATTCAGCATGAAAAAATACACTAAAATATGTTATCAGTTGAAAAATAACTACAAAAGCCCACTTTTATGGAATTTTTTAAAAGTTCGTTCCTTTTTTCAACCCCTTAAGGGTGGAATTTTCGAAAATCCTTCTTAGCGGCAGTCGATGATATCCGAAGTATTTTTACCACAATTTTCAAGACTTTAGGTTTGGCAGAATTTTTTGGGCTGTGATTAATACGAAATCCAGATTTTCTTTTATATATATAGATAAGGATTGAAAATTTCAGGTTTTTACGCCGAAGACACCGCCAAATCAGGAAAATGTGAAGTATCTCGCGAACTACTGAACTTAAAAGAATTTGCTTTGTACCATTCGATTCAGTATGAAAAAATAAACTAAAATATGTTATCAGTTGAAAAATAACTACAAAAGCCGATTTTTAAGGAATTTTTTAAAAAGTTTGTTCCTTTTTTTAACCCCCTTAGGGGTAAAATTTTCGAAAATCCCTTCTTAGCGGCACTCGATGATATCAGAAGTATTTTTACCCCAATTTTCAAGATTTTAGGTTCGGCAGATTTTTTTGTGCTGTGATTAATACGAAATCCAGACTTTCTTTTATAT
This sequence comes from Maratus speculifer, assembly GCA_964019185.1. NCBI lineage: Eukaryota > Metazoa > Arthropoda > Arachnida > Araneae > Salticidae > Maratus > Maratus speculifer. Next base: position 156,996,696 of record OZ025294.1, on the reverse strand, counting down.
ATATAGATTGTAGCAAGTTTTATTTTCAAGATGCATTTGACTTTTTTCAGGAGAGTAAATTTTGTTTTATTAAAAGTGCTAAAAAACAAGCATAAATTGCTGGTACCGAAAAAAATGTGAACTTTATGAAGGAAAGAGGGAGAAGGAGCCGATCAACGAGAACTTTCGTGCCTGAACAACAGAATTCCCGATTTTCTGTGCCCAATCAATAAAATTTGTAATTCTTGCACGCCTGATCGACCAAATTTGCACTTTTTACAAAACCGGTCGACAAAATTTGCAATTTTTATGAAGCCGATCGAGAAAATTTGCTTCATTTCCGCACCTGATCAACAAAATTCATTATTTTTACAAAGCTGATTGGCAAAATTAGTGATTTTTCCTCACATGATCGACGAAATTCGCAATTTTTTTCCGCACATGATTGACGAGATTCGCAATTTTTCCACATCTGAACAGCGAAATTTGCGATTTTTCCGAACCTGATCGACGAAATTCGCGATTTTTCCGAACCTGATCGACGAAATTCGCGATTTTTCTGAACCTGATCGACGAAATTTGCGATTTTTCCGAACCTGATCGACGAAATTTGCAATTTTTCCAAACCTGATCGATGAAATTCGTAATTTTCCGAACCTCGTTGACAAAAACACAATTTTTTTGAAGCCGTTTGACGAAATTTAGCTATTTTTCTGCGCCTGATCGACGAAATTCGCGATTTTTACGAAACCGATCGATGAAATTCGCGATTTTTCTATACATGATCGACGAAATTCGTGATTTTTCTTTGCATGATCGACGAAATTCGCGATTTTCCTTCGCAGGATTGACGAAATAGGCAACTTTTCTTCGCATAATCGGCAAAATTCGCAATTTTTTCGAGCCTGATCGATAAAATACGCAATTTTTACGAAGCCGATCGAAAAAATTCAGGATCTTTCCGTTCCTGACCAACAAAATTCGAAACTTTTACGAAGCTGATCGATGACATTCACGATTTTTCCTTGTCTGATCAACAAAATTCGTTTTTTTTACAAAGTTGATCAACGATATTCGCGATTTTTCAAAGCTGATTTACGAAATTTGCGATTTTTCCTCGCATGATCATTAAAATTCACATTTTTTTCGAGCCTAATCAACGAAATTCGTGAATGTCCGGCGCCCGACCAACAAAATTTGCAATATTTACGAATTTCGAAAATTACGAAATTCTCGCCTGAATGACGAAATTCGTAATTTTTACAAAACCATTCAACGAAATTAGCGATTTTTCTAGCTTATTCGACAAATTTCATGATTTTTCACAGCCGATCGAGGAAAATAGCGATTTTTCTTCTCCCGATGGAGGAATTTTGAGATTTTATTAGAGCCTAATCGACGTAATTAGCAATTTTTATGCGACAGATCAACAAAATTCGCAATATTCCCGTCTCCGATCAACGAAATTTGCAATTTTTCGGAATCCGATCTATGACACTCGCGATTTTTCCGTGTCTGATCGATGAAATGTGCTTTTTTTCCACCCTTAATTTAAGAAATACGCATTTTTCGCGCCAGATCAAACGAAATTTACGATTTTTGTACTAACTGACGAAATCCGCACTTTTTTACGCGGTAAGATGAAACTCACGATTTTATTTCTCTGGATAAATTGATGAAATTCACGATTGTTTCGCAGCCTATTAACTAAATTTTCATTTTTTCCTCGCGTCATCGATAAATTCGCGATTTTTCCGTGCTTTATCAACGAAATTTGCAATTTTTTCGTCCGTGCCTGATCAACTATATTCGCGTTTTTGTTTTTTTTTCCCATGCGATAAACCGAGAAAACATGCAATTTTTTTTTGCAACCGATGAATTTAATTTGCAATTTTTTTCGAGCATCATCTACAAAATTGACGATTTTTTTCTTGCCTGATCAACGAAATGTGCGTTGCGTAAGACCGACAAAATTCATGATTTTTCTATGCCTGATCGACAAAACTCACGATTTTTCTGTGCCTGATTGGGGAAATTTACTATTTTTTCCTAACTTTATGGACAAAAATCGCGATTTTTCAATATCTGATGAGTGAAACTTGCGATTTTTACAAGCCTCATCGACAAAATTCCCTTTTTTCCGTACTTAATCAATGAAATTCGCGATTTTTCGGTACCGATCAATGAGATTTGCTATTAAGTGACGAAAATTTATATTTTCCCGCAGAAAATTGACAAAATTTATGAATTTTTCCTATCACATATGCACAAAAATTGCAATTTTTTCCAGTTGAAAATTGACAGAGCTCGCGGGCCACTTTTGGCCCGCGGGCCACAGGTTGTGCATCCCTAGTAACAGTATTTAGTAGCCAGCCTATCAATAGTTAATCATCTAAATTCTCCCATTCGTGTAAAATTTTTACTTTGATTTTTGCTTCCCTCTCTTTTCTTTCAACTTCTCAAGGAGCAAAGTTTAAAATCTTAAAAACTTTGTTCTTTAAAATCTTTCTGCCTTTATGCAACTTTTTTTAAAATTATTATAAAAAAGCATTCATTTAAATTATTTCTTCTCCCAAATTTCTGATATTTGCCTTTACTTCCCCAGCACAAGTTAAAATTTCTTTGTTTTTAAATAACAATAAATAAATAAAACTGTGCCTTATTTATTGCTTTGTAGTAGTATTTAATAAACATATAATAATGTACCTTTAAATTGTTCCTCTCAAATTTCCATCTATTCTACTTTGCTTTCCCCTCACTTAAGCATATAAAATTATTATCATTATTTTCAACCTTTTAAATTGGGATACTCATTTTATAATAAGTGAACAATGAATCAACTAAATTTTTCTCTGAAATTTCTACACCCCTTTTGTCCTCCCCCCATGCAAAAAGATAGAATTCTGAAATATAAAAGTAAAATAACAATCTTCCTCTATTTGCCATTTCACTTCCTCATTCCTAATTACTGAACAATTAAGATTTATTTCTTATTTCTGCGAAAATTACTCACAAGGAAGGTCTCCATACTGGGCATACTCAGAATTTTATGAAAAAAAATACTAATTGAAGTACTTATGTATGTAATAAAGAATCAGTCAAAATTAGCGGCAGAATCACAGAAGAAAATGTGTAAAAAAATAAAATATTTTTGAATATTTGACGTGAAAAGACAAAAAGCCACTCGATTTGGTGAGCAGCCTTTTTCTTCGCGAAAAGCAAACGATTTATAATGCAACTCCAAACTGTTGGATATTTAGAATGCGTGCAAATAGTATTTAATGAATTTAAACATAAACAATGAGAGACTTTAATATATACATATTGTATTACATATATATATTACTTGTTTAAATAGTTATTTAATTAATCACTGGAAAAAATGTTTTCATAGATAAAAAAAAATCGTATTGAGAAAAATTATTTTCATATATTCTAGCGTATTCAAAAAATAAAAGCCAGGCGTTTCCATAGCAACAAAATCTAATCGACAATTCTCAACTGGACTTTGAGCTTGAAACAAATTTAATTTAAATTATGAATTTTGTTTTAAATCTCAAATTTTGATAGTTAAATTAAAATATAAATACATATAAATATGGATATAACAAAATAATACTTAAAACAAACTAAAAGGTACAAAACTAAAGTTATTTGAATTAAATTTATCAAAACAAGTTCAACATGAAACTTTTTTTTTTCTTGGAGTGTATTTGACATAAAGTATTTTTCGAAATTACATTCCATCGCCAACCGGCGATAAATCGCCAAATAACGAAATTTTCTTTATTTTTTTATGGTTACTGTATGGAAGTTCTGCCGAAAATTTTTTTATGAACACATATATCCACATGAAAAGAACATTTTGTAATTTTTTTAGATTTTTCGGGATATGCCCGTATGGAGACCTTCCTTGTCAGTCATTTTTTTAAAAAAAGTTAATTTTTAAATTTATTTACAGAATGGTTGATGCAATAAGTAGAGCTAGTCCTCGTCAGCTGCCTGTTCATATCTTCAATCTCGATGAAGTCTGTCCAACATACAAAGAAGTCCAAAATAGTTTCTTAAAATTCAAAGATCTGTGCATGACTAGTAAGTGATTTCTTGCCCTTTACTTACTTAGTATACTTATAGTTCAATGATGATAAGTTCATTTATTTATTTATTTGTATTTATGATTCAAATCAAGTACTCTCCTCTTATTTTGTTTAACTCATCTGCAATAACAATAATCTTAAAAATATCATTGATAATGTTAATCTATAAATACAAAATAAATTTCTACAAATATTTTTTTTTTTTTTTTTTTTTTTTTTTTTGTTAGTTAAAATTTTGTTTTTGTGATTTTTAGTGGTAAATTAAAGCTAAAAGTTGCTAGATTTTGATTCAGCTCTCTTGATTTTATGTTTGTTTCTAATTTGCATGTATACAATTACGTATTAATGTTTTACTTTTATTATTTATATAATTTTAAAAAATTGATAAACAGTAATTTGAAAATATATGTATAAGCTATTATAAAAATTATTATATCATTAGCTAAGTTAAAAAGATAGAAAAAGGAATCAGTTTATTGTATTTAGTGTCCAGTTGGGCAGATGCAACATCAGAGTAAAAGTAATATCAGCAGTGTATGCAGGATTAGACCATGTCTCCTCTTAAATCTTTTTAAAAAGTAAGAATTTAAGAAAAACTACCAAGATGTAAATATGAAAAGCTGTGTGTTATGACTGAGTTGATAATTGTGTAATTATGACTGAGTTTATTATTGTATGTTTGGAATTTCATTGCATGATAGTTTTGTTTCAAAAGTTTTTAGTTTTCACTATATTACATTACAAGTGTAAACCATAACTTTACTTTAGCTTTACCATTTCTCTTCATTAACTCTGCTTGCCAAAACCACAGAATGTTTTCAATGATTATGGTATTTCTACTGTCTTACATAGGCTACAGCACACAACCTTTATAGAAGAAAGACCGCTTAAAAAAATTAATGGATTGTCAATGCTATGAACGTGGCCTTGAAGACCAAGTCCATAGCGCTGACAAGTTTTGTTTTCAGGGAAGGAGGGGGAAATTGAAAGCCTATAATTTCATTTAAACTCTGATTTTTTGTAAAAAATAGAATAGTTTTAACCTCATATACTCAACCTCCTTCCCGCTAATCATATACTCAGTTAAGTGGACAAGACAATATCAAAATACATACCAGCACTGTGGCCTTGAAGACCAAGTCCATAGCACTGACAAGTTTTGTTTTCAGGGAAGGAGGGGGAAATTGAGAGCCTATAATTTCATTTAAACTCTGATTTTTTGTAAAAAATAGAATAGTTTTAACCTCCTATACTCAACCTCCTTCCCGCTAATCATATACTCAGTTAAGTAGACAAGACAATATCAAAATATCAACACAGTTTTGCTTGTATACAGAATAGATATAGAGTAAAGAATTTTTGTTACAAAAGAAAAAAAAAATATTCGTGTTTTTTTTTTTTTTTCTTTTTTTTTTAAATACAATAATGAGACAAAATTTATGATTTTCCATACCCGATGGATGAAATTCTTGATTTCTTTTTTTTCTATGTGTGATTGTGAATTTTGCAATATCTTTTAGGGACCGATTGACAAAATTGGTAATTTTTCCCTACAGTCAGTTGGCATAATTTGCAACTTTTTCCTCAGTAATTTAATAAAATTCACATTTATTTATTTTATTTTATTTATTTATTTATTGTGATTAATTGAAAAAATTCACATATTGTTTCTTGCAATAAATTGACTAGATTCGTCTTTTCTTCATTTGATCAACAAAATTCAATATTTTTCTGCTTCAAATTGACAAAATTGGAGATTTTTCTATGTCAGGTTGATGAAATTCACAATATTTTCCCCTTTAGTATTTAACAAAATTCATTATTTTTTTCTGTGATCAATTGACGAAATTTGCAACTCTGTATTCCCGTTTTGGCACCTACGGTATTCGCTACTAATAAACAAAATTAGCAATTTTCCCCATTTTATCTATTAAATTCTTGATTTTTCTGCCTCAAACTGATGAAAAGCATGCTATTTTTTCACAAAATTTTAAAAGTTTTTTTTTGTTGTTGTTGTTTTTTTTTCTTCTGCAATGATGTTTTTCTTTTTCGAGGGATAAATTGGCAAAATTCAGGATTTTATTTTGACAAGAAATAGACAAGATTCACAATATTATCTCTGCAAATGATAGACAAAAATTGCAATTTTTCCAACAAGTTATCAATAGAGCAATTGATGAAATTCACAAGTCTAGAATTTATGAGGTTGGTATCTATAGTATCTGCAGACTTATTTACAAAATTCATGATTTTTTTTTAGTTTGATCAATGAAGTTCACCATTTTTATGCCTTATTGATAAAATTCAAGTATTTTTTATGACTTATTGACTAACATATTGATTTTTTTTCTCTCTCTGCTACATATTGACAAAATATGCAGGCCACAAGTTTAACCTGCATGGGTCACTTTTGGCCCGCAGTCCACTGGTGGAGCATTCCTAGTCTTACAGTTATCTAAGCTAATGATGGTAAACAATAACAGAGTCAAAAATTTTGAAACTATTGTCAAGATTTTTCGCTCACAGGCTATCAAAGCCTGAGAGCTTATGTGCCTGCCCATTCTGTATGTATACGTGCATACGTAACGTGATAACTCATGATAAAAATATCCGATTTACATGAAATTTTGGATATAGGCTTATTATGATAAGACGCTTCCCTGATTAGTTTTGAGAGTTAATTTGATAAGTATAAGAAGGGGAACGGGAACTATTACCTCTCCCCTTAATTTATATAAATGGGTTTTTCATGCAGAATTAATAGATTTCATTGAAATCTTAGATGTAGGATCATTCTCATGAGGTAAGGAGAATTCTGAAAAGGCGCTTTCCTGATTTGTTTTTGGAATTCATTGGATAAGTATAAAGGAAGGCTAGCGGAAATTACCCCTCATAATTTATGTAAATGGCTTTTCATGCAGAATTAACCAATTTGTTTCAATTTTCGGACACAGGTACATAGTAAAAAGAAGCTTCACTCATTTGTTGTGGTGTTCTTTTGTTAATTATAAAAGGGGGAACAGGCGATTATCTTCCCCTTAAGTCAGCTAAATAGAGTTTTATGCAGAGTTATCCGATTTGCTTTAACTTTTGGATGTAGGTTCTTTCTGATAAGTTGAATTTCTGAACAGTTTTGGAGGTTTAATCGTTAATTATAAAAGAGGGAACGGGGGACAACATTTCTTAAATTACATAAATGGAGTTTTATGCAGAATTATTCGATTTGCTTCGAATTTTGGATACAGGTTTATTATATAGGGCGTATCCCTGATTAGTTTTGGGGCTTTAATGATTAAGTATAAAGAAAAAAAATGGGATATATTATTATTATTATTATTATTTTTTTTTAAGGCATTATTATATAAGGCTGTAATATACAATTAGTTTGCAAAGCCTGTGAGGTCTATGCTATCAGTTTAATTGGGCATCATTCTTTTCATTTTCTTCTTTCTTGGGGGTGGGTGGCTGGCTAGATATTCATTTTCAGCTACAGTATTGCTAATAAACATATATAAATAGATTTTTTTTCTTTTTTTAAAAAAAAGAGTGCTTTTTCTAGTACTTTTACTTTACTTGGGATGTTCTTCTTTATGCATTTTCTTTTATTTGATGTATTTTTTAATGTCATCATTTAATTATAATTTATAGGCACTGCTAATGAATTTTGGGAAACTGATAGTCACTATTTAAGCCTTTTAGATTCAACAAAATGGCTTCATCACATCTCTTCTTGTTTACAAGTTGCTGTAGAAGCATCTAAAATGATTTCCAATAACACTACAGTTATATTTCAAGGTAAAGGTTTAAATTTAATGTTTATTAACTTCCAAAATTTTACCTTTTTATGTATTCTCATAAAGATTTTATAATTCTTTTTTTTTTTTTTTTTTTTTTTTTTTTTTTTTTTTTTTTTTTTTTAATGTAATATAAGATTGTTTTCCTGTGTTCTTCTGTTAAAATTCAAATGAGTGTTTACTTTGTATTAAATGCATTTTGTTGTGCATTTCATTAAATCTTTTATTTAAAGCTAATTTAATGCATGTATGGCATTCAGCGTGAAACTAAGACTCTCTTCACTCAGGGTAAGATTGAATTTTGGTACCCTGTCCCCGCCTCCCTCCCGTCTTTCTAAACTAAATTTATATAGTTTTTTTTTTTTTTCACTCCATTGCTTTGTTTCTATTTATTTATTTATCATTTTCCAGTGTTGCTACACAACTTGGAGAACCTGGTAAAGTCAGGGAATTGGGAAATTAGCCAAATAAGTCAGGGAATTTGATAAACTTTCATTGTGGTCTCTAAAAGAGTTTGACCGTTGTGCAGCCAGAAATGAGATTCTTCCATAATTTGGCATGCTGCATAGTTAAAAATAAAAGAAAAATCATCTACCCTTTTTATTTCAAAAATTTCTTCTTTCATCCTCCACATTTTGTATTTTTAATAGTCATTATAACAGATTTTAAACTTTTTCCAGCAGTTATTTTCATGTAACAATAAGTAATTATCGCAACCCTTCATCTCCTCACTCTGTTCCTCCTTCAATTGTTGAAAATAAATTTTAACTAGACAATGATTTTGGGATATAGTTAACAAAATGAATATTTGTGAACTTAGTGCAGAAATATTTTGTAGTTAGTTTGTACAGTTTGCATTAAACTTTATTTGAAAGCTTGCAATCATAAATTATTAAAGAAAGTGATTCCACCTGTAAGCCTCAAAGAGATTGTTATTGATTTGGGAGGGTAATTGGGATAAAAAGCTTTAGCTCAGATTAGCAACTCTATTCAAGAAATGTTGGTGTTTTTTGAGTAATATAACATTTTTTTTTTTTTTTCTTTTTACCCTCAGCATGTCTACTACACGCTACACTGCTAGACTGGAATTTTCTTGAAATACACCTGGAAAAGTCAGGGAATTTCATTCTCCCATATAAGTAGCAACCCTGATTTTTTTTTTTTTTTTTTTTTTTTTTTTTTTTTTTTTTTTTTAACTGTTTAAACGCCAATGTTCCCAAATGGGAACATTGCATTATTTGTTATACAAAACATATATTTTCCAACATAATAAAGATGTCCTTCTTTTTCCTATAAAATATAAGGTTGATTACAAATTTTGAAAAAAAAAATTATTTAATTTTAAGCATTTATCACAGGTATAAGGAAAATGTAAATTCATTAATTTGTATAAAAATATATTATTTACTTTTATCGTTTTCTCTATATTATTTACATTTACATTTGACCACTAGGAATCAAAATGTTTTTCGAATTCGAGAAAATATTCAAGAACAATATAAAATAGCATATAGCAGAAAATAATTTATTATATTTGCATAAGTTGTCAATCAATAATCATGTTCCAAAATGCAAATTTGGAAATAAAAGCTGGCAAAAAATGCAAAAATATTTGTTTTTGTTATTTTTTAAATTTGTATGCATAAATTTAAACATTTGAAGCTGTAATATACAGGGTTGCCACACCACCTAGAGAACTTGTTATTACATTGTGATATTAATTCGGCGTGCAAACGGTTAAATATGAAATAATTGTTAATAAGTATACCAATCTTACGATTTTTTAAATTCTTTTAAAAACAAATTCTGTTAAATCTTGATTAACTGTGAACTGAATTGATATTTAAAAAAGACAAATAAGAAGCAATAAGCTAATTGTGTATGTAGAGAATGTAGCATAACAGCACCACTTGTTAAGCAATTTACATCAAAGACTAATAAATTCCAATTTATATCAGGAACTAACTGAATCTAAAGTTTGATTAAAATTCATGCATTAGCTCTTGAGATCATGGCTATTGCAGAAATCATCAACAATACCATATGGTAGCTTCATCTGTTGAGAAATGTACACCAAAAAGTAATCAATGCCAAATTATATCAGGGATTAACTGAATTTAAGGTTTTATTAAATTCTGTGTATTAATTCTTGAAATTTAGCAACCATAAAATTTGTGTAAACATACAAACAGACATTTTTTAAAAATAGTCAAATTATGTTCAAAACTTTCTAAAATGTTTAAATCTGTCAAAAACAGAAAATTGAATTTTATCATAAATAAAATGTTTTTCTTCTAAAGTTAGAAGAAAGTAAAAATGAAAATGTCCTGATTGCCTCTTACAAAAATAAAAATGTTGCAAATAATAAAAAAATAATAATAAAAACAAATAAATAAATAAACCTTTTAATTTGGCTGCATTTTTATAATAATAAATAAACAGTAAATCATCTAAATTCTTCCCTGAAATTCCAGTTTCCTCTTTGTTTTCACACAAGTAAAAGATGATAACTTCAAAAAATAAACTAAAAATTTTCCTTTTTTAATTTTTTGGCATTTAATTGTCTTTACCTCTGATTGCTGCACAGTTAAGATTTACTGCATATTTCAGCTTAAATTAACCAATTATATGAGATAAAAAAATTAAGCATAAAAACATACTACTTGTAGGCGTGATTTTTGAAATGATTTGTTAATAGTTCTTTTATTTTCCTGTAGATGAATTACATCTTGAGCTATTAGCAATTATTGTTTCTGGATGACTGCTTTTCCTTTTCTGTACTGTCCCATCCAGAAATTCAGTTTCAAAATACCGTAGCATTTTCTGGAAAATCTTCTACTTTTACTGAAAAGGAAAGGAAAAAAAGCATAGTTTCTTCTTAAATACAATGTAATGCTTCAAGAGCAAAAATTAATTTTAAAATGTTTCAGCAAATAACCCGTTTAGATTTGAGTATGGCCTTATATAAATATTTTATTCTGGTGGCAAAAAATATAATTACAATTAAGCATTAGAAGTTTCTAACGTCACAATTCCTAAATTACTTGACTTAAGTACTTTCTTGTTTGGTACTCTAAGGTAAAATTTATCATAAAAAAAAAAAAAGAAAAAAAAAAAAGAAAGAAAGAAAGAAAAAAAGAAAAAGATATTTTGAGTTGCGTTTTTGAAATAATGGTATTAGTTTATATTTCTGACTCATGATAATTATATGCCTATGCCTAAACATTTTTCTATATCTCCAATTTACTTTGTTTTTAATAGAGCATGAAGCAAGAGATTTATCTTGTGTCCTTTCAAGCTTAGTTCAATTGATGTTAGATCCTTTCTATCACACTACACAAAATTTTCAATTACTTATTCAGAAAGAATGGATTGCTTTAGGTCACCCTTTTACAGAAAGGCACCGTCTTATAAGTGGCATGGAATCTGAAGAAGTAAGCCTCATTTTAAATGTTTCTTTTAGCAGTTTTGTTATTATTTACCATTAATCTACAGATGCTTTTTATCTTTAGCTTTCTCGTAAAATTTTGAAAAAACAGGTAAGAATTTAAATTTTCACAAGAATTTATTTGTAGAGATGGTAGAACTTTTAATTTTTTTAAATGTTACTCATAAAATATTTCAGTATTTGAAGACTTACGCTCTTGTCCTTTACTTTCAGCTTAGATATTTTCAAATTCACTGTAACAATACTAATATGTTTGTATAACTATTTGTATTTCTGATTTTGTTGGAATTTTATCCAAACTTCTAAATGGTATTGTTAAGTAAATACATTTAACTATAAATATTACATAAAGATCCATTTTTTAATAATCTAGTTTTCATTTTTATTTTCTGACTAAACAATTTAAATACTTATATATATTTGTAAAAGAAAAAAGTTTTTAAATTAGTAAAAATAGTTTTTTAGAAACACTCTTTTACATGTATTAAATGTTTAGCATAAAAATCGTGTCTATTTCATGACTGCAATTCCCGTTATTCCAAAATAAAAAAATTTGTTATGATACATTAATTTGGCATGGATCCAGATTACTGAAAATTCATTGGTTTTATTTATGCTAAGTAATTGTAGTAACTGTTATAAAGAAAAATGTTTATTTTTTTTCCAGTCATTGTTCTGTAAAAGCTGGTTCTGTCAGATCCATGTTAAGGCAGTATTCAAATTTGTGAACCCTCCCCATTTCCACCCCCTTGGGCTGATTTTACCCATTTGCAATCCCTGCCAAGATATTAAACAATATCATTGTATTTGGCGAGTTTGAAGATGATTCATGCATAATTGAGACTTTTATCATACAGGCAAAATTTAGTTCATTCATACATACATATGTACATATTTATATATACTTTTTAGATGAGGGGGGGGGGGGATTGGGTACCTGGAGTCATATAATGAAAAGTTATGAAGATTTTTTTCAATAGTTGTACCATGCTAAAGACTTCAATAGGTGGTATTTCTTAAGTTTTATTTGTATTCTTATTGATGTTTTATTAATTTATTTGTTATTTCATTATTTAAAAAATTATGTCAATTTGTTTAATTAGGCCAATAGTTTGGCGAAATTAGTTGACGAGATAACCAAGTAGTACCTATTATTTTTGCATCTTATTTAAGTAAAAATGCTAATTTATGTTTTGGAGCATTTTAATTTTAGAAATATAAATTTAACCAAGTAACTAAAAATTTCCTTGTAATTTTTTTTAGACATTAAACTGGTATAAATACATATATTTTCAAAGCAAAATTTGACAATTTTGTTTTTAATTTGTAACTAAAAGCTCTTTTTTAAAGATTTTTTACATTTTCCATCTTGTCTTCTAACAAAAATACTTGGTTATCCCATCGACCAATTTCTTCAGATAATACAAATCACCAAACTATTAGCCAAATTGTACAAATTGAAGCAATTTTTTTTAAATAATGAAAAAACAAATAAATTAGTGAAACATTAATAAAAATACAAATAAAAAGTTGAATTAAAAATCACTTGATGATAATTGAATTAAAAATCGCTTGATGATATAACAAACACGTGTTTTGTGTTTAATGTCAAGTAATATGATATTTACAACAATCCATTATTGGCATTTAATCCTGAAATTTGGCGTTAGATTTTTGGTCGACCGGATAACTAAGTAGTACGCAAAAAGGTATTTTGATATAGTATCTATGGAATGAGGTTATGAAGTACAAAATCTTGTAATATATTGATGAAAATTAATAATTTGCCCACTGTTTTCAAGCTGACCACCTTTAATGTGATAAATAGTAATTACTGGATGAACTTGGGCAGTTAATTTCTCAAGTTAAGCTCTTCATTATTTAGGGATGTGGACCAGGATCCATATTATTAGTTGCAGAAAAAATATTAAGTTCATTATTTACTATGCATTTATGGCAAGTCTTACAAGATCCGACGATGAATAATTAAAAATATTATAATTTTAAATTTTTTGTGCATCTTCGAAATTTAAAGCATTATTCTGGGCACATGTATTTGCTGTCAGAAGAGATTCGCCATGTAGTCATTTTGACACAGATGTCATATATGCACCACATTGGCACTATTTTGTTTTAGTCGCCAATGTCATACGCTCCGGGGTATTTAACTGGCAACAAAGTGTCGTTATTTTGTTTAACATAACCCTGATGTTGTTTTATTTTTATTTTCTTTTTTTAAATTATATAAATTATTTTGTTTCATAGATATTAATTAAACTTTTTAAAATTTATTGTTATTCCTTTTTTTAAAAATATATATGGTAACTGGTATTCAAAAACGAGGTTTTTGCCAAATTGGCATCGGAAAGAATCGCACCAATGGGGTGTGTATATGACATCTGTGCTGTTGTTTTTTACGCTGATGTCTAGCCTCTTGCCTTAAAGCTATATCATATTCTCGTTCTTTTCAACCCATAAATGTACATTTTCCTGGCATTTTTTATAATAGAACTAATACATTCCATAAATTGTTTTTAAATAACAAACTATTTAAAAATAATACTACATATACCATAATAATAATATATATGTTTCATTTGGTTTAATTTTCAACCTTTGAATTCAAATAACTCTTCATATAATAAATTTAACAATAAATTTTAGTTGTTTACAATTTTTTTGTTGCCACTTTACGAAAAAATAAATAAATAAAACACAATATGCGTAAGTGTCATCAGCCTAAATGATTTTGTCAGAATAAAGAAGATACATTTGATTTATTTAATTAATCATCATTCTATCTATAATTGTTAACCCTATGATTTATTTAATCTTCTGAAAATATACATGTTTCATTTCTTATTTCTAAAAATGCGTCTGTAATGGAAAAACATGTAAAATAATATTTTTTTAAAGGTTATTCTGTAAAATATATATATATATATATATTCTGCAAATCTGCGTATCATAATTTATTTTTGTGTCTAATTTCAAGTCAAAATAGTGAATAGTTTTTTTGTAAGGTGTACGACAAAATGTAATTTGAGTGGCCTAGTAGAGGATTTGCTTCGCTCATCCTAATAATCATACTTCAATTAATTTTAAACTATTAATTGATAAAAGTGTATTTTTTTTAAATTACACTTCTTAGTGTTAAAAATATTTCATTGTTACAATTTCTCACTGGTTGGCATATATTAGAGGGCATGGTTTGATACATAATAAACTTGATTGTTGTTATTTACATACAGTTGTACCGATAAAAAATACTTGGCAGTTTATCACTTGCATTTTCCTAACAGAAAAAATAATTTATTAAATTTTAAAAATATCAATATTATTGTCACTGAATGCACACCTGTATACAGTAAAGCCTCCATAAACAGTTACTTCTGAAGAGCGGTCCCCTCTTACAATTAGCCACTTATCTATAGAATGAAATGGAATTGTAATTGAAATTGTAACATTGTAATAAAATGAGATTGAACCTCTGAATACCATCAACTTTGAAAAAGGGACACATACAGGAAAAATCACTCTGAAATGGCCTCTAAAAGGGACTGAGGGCTCTGCAAATTTAGAAAATTCTAAGAATCCCTTTATTTAGGAACACTGCACAAGTGTGATCTGCATTTATATATTGTAAAGTTATTTTTATCACCTGTTTTATTTGTATAGAGAGATTCTGCTATTTATATAAAGGTTGTATTCAGATTTAGAAGAGTGCTTAGGTCACCTAAAGTTGTTCTTTCCTGCTTAAACTTGGAGAAAAGAGGTAATAGTTCCCCCCCCCCCCCCCATTCAGTCATTTGTCTCTTGGGCTTACATTGTTACATAAACTCTTTCAATGTGCAGCAGAACAAACTAGAAAAAAAATTGTAAAGATGAATTCTTCAAATTCGTTGTTTTCGATACATATGCATTTTTCTATCTGTGCACTACATTATCAGGTTTGATACTCAAGTACAATAGTGGTTTTGAGGTTTTCAAAATTGAATGTGAGTAAAATTTATAAAAATAAATTTTCATTTTTATATTAATAAATAATTTATAAAAATAAATTTTCATCACTCACTAGGGAACTGCAAGAAGTCTAAGTCACTGATTTTGACGAATGGGGTATCGTTGAAAAGATCTCGTTGAGAGCAGTAAAAAACTCAATGGAACTACCTGTCGCAAATCAGCCGTTTTTGAGATATTCGACAATTTATGTCGCATAATTAGTGCATACTTAATGGGGGACTGTAAAATTTTTCATCTCGATTTTAACGAAAGTGGTATTGTTAAAAAAATATCATCATGAGGGAGAAAAAACTCAATGGAACTACTCTTCAGAAATAAGCCATTTCCGACATATCCGATAATTTATGTCACATAGCTAGTGCATACTTAATGGATGACCGCAAAAAATTGTTTTCTCGATTTTGATGAAAAGGTGTCGTTGCAAAGATATCATTGTGAGAAGTAAAAAAATCAAAGGAACTAACCATTTGAAATGAGCTGTTTTCGAGATATCTGACAATTTGTAACACTTAATGCAGTTTCCCAGCAGTGTGTATTAGCAATGTGACACAAATTGTTGGATATCTCGGAAATGACTCATTTCGGACAGGTAGTTCTATTGAGTTTTTTCTCCTTTATGATGATATCTTTTTAACACTACCCTTTTTGTTAAAATCGAGACTAAAAATTTTACGGTCCCCATTAAGTATACACTAATTATGCAACATAAATTGTTGGATATCTCGAAAACGGCTGATTTGCGATGGGTAGTTCCATTGAGTTTTTTACTGCTCTTGATGCGATCTTTCCAACGATACCACTTTCGTCAAAATTGGTGACTTACACTTCTTGCAGTTCCCTAGTCAGTGAAAAACTGAAAGTTACTGATGATAGCAAAAGACATTTTTGCTCAGGAATTAGTAGAAAAATATGAAAGTATAAGCACTCAAATAAATGAAATTTTAAAGAATAAAGAAGTGCATCCAGAAAAACATCTTACAAGGGAACTACTTTCTTGTTGCTTGTACCTAACATCAAGACCTGGTGCGTTTTGTAGCCCTGTACATAAAAAATAGAAAACCAATAAAAATTCTCTATTAAAATCCTATTTTATATATTTTTTTATACTTTAAATATTTTTAAATTGCATTTTTATTTCTTTATTTCATGCCAAATGTGAGTTAAGTTGCCAAATATGGCACTACAAATTTTTTGCTTGCCTTGTTTTGGGGCTATGACATTCAACTAGGGTTGCCGGAAAGCTCTATTTTTGAAAATATGCTAGCTATTTCCCTGTCGAAAATGTGAATATAATGTCGTAATTTTTCAAAAACAAATTTGTAGGTTTTGAAGGATTTTTTTTACTTTTTTCAATATTTTATATTTATTATTAATTTATAATTTTCGATGTTTTTCTTTAAAAAAAGAAAACTATATTAATAGTCTGATACGTAACCCCAAAAATAGCATTTTCAGGAAGTTATGCTGCTACAAAATAAAAAATATAACTTCAACAGAATTTTTTTTTTAAATTTTTTTTAAATTTCAAATTTTCTAATATAGGGCCTAGAAAATGCACCAAGTCCCAATGCTAGGTGCAATCAACACCAAAAAAGATTCCCTTGTTAGTGACATAAGAAAATAAGATAAACATTGCAAAAGGGGGAATGAAATAATTAATGAAACGCTATTAGAGTGATTTTAGGAATTGCAGATCTAAAAATTTACTGATTTCGTTACCAATTTTGTAAGAAAACACATTGAAAATTGACAAAGAATTTGATATTAAGGATTTTAAAGCTTTTAATTGATTATGAGTGGTTAAAAAAACTTTGCTTGAGAAATAATATCATGCCCCAAATTCTTGAAAAATAATATGTTTGGGAGTTTGTAGTGAATCTGCTGACATAATTGTTCTACATAAGTTTAACCAAAACCTCCATATACCAGTTACCTCTAAGCAGAAAACACTTTTGCTTGGTCCCAATGTTGACCACTCTCCAGAGGTTTTACTGTTCACAATTTTTATAATTCTAGCATATCAGAAAGTAAGTACAGATTTAATTGTAAAATTCCATATTACATACATGAATAAAATTAAGTTAAATATATTAATTTTTAGAGAATGTGTAAAATTAATTAAATTATATCAGAGTCAAATAATAAAAGGTAAGAGAATATAGCTTACCTTCTTTTTCACGATCGTCCATGTCTTTCTATCTTACTTATATTTCATTAAATATCCATGGAAAATTCCTGAAAGAACTTGGCATTCTTTATTAATATGTATGTTGACTGTGAAATCATTGTAGAACGTTTTAAATTAATGAATTTTATTTATAAGTCTTAAATATAAAAAATACAAAACTGGAGCATACATTTTAGCTCCTTACTGCTTAAACACACAGATAAAAGGGAAAATAATAGCAAAGAAATGATTACATAAAAAATAAAACAAAATAAATTCAAACATTCGTATTATTTTTTTTTGTTTAAAATGAATAGATTTATATTATAAAACTAGTTCTTTGTTTCTGGATGAATTAGATGATATAATCTATTGCTTCTTTTGACACTTAATTATAAATCAGTTCATGAAATAGATTTATGACAAGTAAATTTTAAATGATGTAAGAGTACTTATAGTTGAAAGATTGACACTCATCATAACAAATAATCAACTTGATTTACGATGAATATTTTCCTGAAATATATTAAGTTGATTTATTGTAAATGTTTTTCTGAAAGAGATTAATGTTACTAACATTCCCTCCTTAATCTCTTCAGATTAATCAACAAGCAAGTTCATAGATATTCTGTGATTTAATAGCTCAGGTTTGGGCACTGGTTTCGTCAAAGCATCCGCTATCATGTGTTTTGATGGACAGTATTTTAAATCAATTATTCCATCTTCTTTTAATTGTTTTATTGCATGAAAGTGGATATCTATATGTTTTGAGCGTTTTGAAAACTTTTCACTTTCTACCATTTTTATGCAACTTTGATTGTCTTCCGATAAAACTATTGGTTTTGTCTGAGGTAGACCTAAATCCTCTAGGAGTTTCATTAACCATAGAATTTCTACACTTGCATTTGAGGCAGAAACATATTCAGCCTCAGCTGATGAAAGAGCTATACATAATTGTTTTCTTGTGCTCCACTGTATAGCATTATTCCCCAAAATGAAAAGATTACCGCTTGTGGATATTCTTGTCTTAGTATCCCCACCCCAGTCCGCATCTGCGTAGACCTTTAGAATCAGTTCAACTTTTGTGTTTATGTGCAAGTTTAACTGTTTCGTGCAGTTTAAATACCAGAATACTCTTTTAACTGCTATTCAGTCTTTTTCCAGTAGGGATTCATTTCTTCGGCTTAATATATTTATGTCGGCAGAAAAATTGGGTCTGGTGACCGATGCAATATAAAGTAACGTTCCTATAGCTTTTCTAAATTTTGTGTTGTTAGGTAGTAGATTATCATTGTCTTCTAATCTATTAAAATTGGGTTCCATCGAAGTACCTACTGGTTTGGCTTCTTCTAACTTAAACTTTTTTGAAAATTCTTCTATTTTAGTGTTTTGATTTAATTGGTAACCATCTGCTGTTTTCTCTATTTTGATACCCAGATAAAAACTTAGTTCTCCTAGATTCTTTAACTGATATTCACTGTTAAGTTTTTGTATTATCTCTGTTATTTCGTCATCTTTTCCTGCTATCAAAATATCATCCGCATAAACAATGATATATGATTTATTTTTTCCTTCATTTCGAATGTATAAACATGTATCTGAATTAGATTGTTCAAAGTTTAAATCCTTTAAGGATTTTGTTATCTTAGTATGCCATGCTCTGGCTGCTTGTTTTAATCCATAAATTGATTTATTTAATTTACATACTTTATTTTCTTGATTTGGAATAATATAGCCTTCTGGCTGAGTAATATAAATTTCTTCATCTAAATTTCCATACAGGATAGCCGTTTTTATATCGACGCGGTTTATGTTTAATTTGTGGTAAACTGCTGCTGCTATGAAGGATCTAATTGTTGTGTATGAAACTAGAGGTGAAAAGGTGTCTTCATAGTCTATGCCGTATTTTTCAGAATAGCCTTTGGCAACTAATCTGGCTTTATATTTTTGTATTTTACCTTTATCGTCATACTTAGTTTTAAAAATCCATCTGGAACCAATTATTGTTCTACCTTGTGGGGTATCTACAAATTCCATGTGTTGTTTTTGATATGAGAATCTATCTCTTCTTGGGTGGAATTTAACCAATTTTACAATTTGAACAATACTTTTGATCTTTTTTATATCCCGTATTGTTAAATTTATATCCCGCATTGTTAAATTTCTTCATAGTCTTGAACGCTTTAGCTGTATTTTCAGGCAATTCATTACTATCGCTTCTGCAATTAAGTTCATCTATGAGTTTATTTTTTATAAAAATGGAAGTTAATTCTTCTTCATTTCTCGATTCAAGTGCTGTAATAAGAGTATCATATGATACTGGCAATGAGCAAAGCAAAAGCGCTGATATATGGCTGTCTTTAATATTTTCCCCAATGGCGGATAATTTGTCAACAACTTCTAATATATTTGTGATATGTTTTACCATATTCCCTGCCTCATTTAATTTTGTGCTATACAATTCGCGTAACAAATAAAGTTTATTTGACAGGTTTGCACGCTCGTGTATTGATTTAAGTGCATTCCAGGTTTCTCTCGCAGTTTGAATATTTTTTACGTGGACGATCTGGCTGTCCTCTATACTTAGGTTAATGATAGCTCTAGCCTTCCGATCCTTTTTGGACCAATCATTAGTAATTGGGTTTGGCGGTATTTCAGTTATGATCTCAAAAAGATCTTCTTTTATAAGAAGCATCTCCAATTTAAATTTCCAAGTGGAATAATTTGTAGAGTTTAGCTTCTCTATAATCTGTGCATTTTTTACTGATGCCATCTTTATTTATATCACCACCTTTTAATTTTTAAATAAACCCCTTTATTAATTAAATTGTTTATACTAATATCTAACATTTAAGGAAGGCATGATACACAAATGTGTATCATGCTCTCTATTATGTTCTCTATTATGTCTTATCTCTATTATGTCTCTATTAATGAGAGAACATGCTATTATGTTCTCTCATTTTTTTATTTTGTCAATATTATATATGAGCACACCGTTCTCATAATCTTTATTATAAATTTTTAGAGAATGTGTAAAATTAATTAAATTATATCAAAGTCAAATAATAAAAGGTAAGAGAATGTAGCTTACCTTCTTTTTTCACGATCGTCCACGTCTTTCTATCTTACTTATATTTCATTAAATATCCATGGAAAATTCCTGAAAGAACTTTGCAGTCTTTATTAATATGTATGTTGACTGTGAAATCATTGTAGAACGTTTTAAATTAATGAATTTTATATATAAGTCTTAAATATAAAAAATACAAAACTGGAGCATACATTTTAGCTCCTTACACACACAGATAAAAGGGAAAATAATAGCAAAGAAATGATTACATAAAAACTAAAATAAATTCAAACATTATCATTAAGTTTGTATAATTTTTTTTTTTTTAAATGAATAGATTTATAAAACTAGTTCTTTGTTTCTGAATGAATTAGATGATATAATCTATTGCTTCTTTTGACACTTAATTATAAATCAGTTCATCAAATAGATTTATGACGAGTAAATTTTAAATGATGTAAGAGTACTTATAGTTGAAAGATTGACAGTCATCATAACAAATAATCAACTTGATTTAAGATGATTATTTTCCTGAAATATATTAAGTTGATTTATTGTAAATGTTTTTCTGAAAGAGATTAATGTTACTAACAAAATAAGAGTGTAAAAAGCTTAACTTTGTTTTAAAATAAACATACTTCATTTACTTAAAAGTATTTTTTTATTCCAGTCACCTATATTTCTGCTTTTCCTTGATTGTGTGTGGCAACTATCTGAACAGTGTCCAATTGTATTTGAATTTTCTGAAACTTACCTTACATCACTTTGGGATAGCTGTCATCTGAGTATATTCGATACTTTTTTATTTAGTAATCATAAAAGTCGAACAGAAGCTGTATTTGCACGTGATCCAAATAGCCATTTTTGTTTGAGGAGTGTTTGGAACTGGTCTCGTCAGTTTTCACGAAATGATCGAAGGCTTTTCCAAAATCCCCTTTACTGTCTGAATAAATATGTGGCTGTGGCTCCAAGCAAGCCATTATCAAAAACCCAAAGACCCAGATCTTTCAGTTGTCTGAAAGATACAAAACAATCTCAATGCCGACCATTGTTTGTACAACAAGATGCTGTTGAACCTATTATTTTAAATGAAGATGAAGAAAATTTATTAAAAATTGATCCATACATAAAATCTCTTAAAGTATGGCATCAGTGCTATTTAAGGTGGATACCATTAGCTCATATAGTAGGTGGCGGTCCTCCTGTGTTATTTTTAAATAACTTAAAAACTGCCAGTGAAATTGAAGCTTTAGAAAAGGAAATAAATGCTTTAATGTCAAAATCAAAAAAATCAAATTCTTCCTTGAGACACCGCCGAGCTGCTTCTGATGATTACACAATTACTGCAGAGATTATAGATTCTAATATTCAAGAGGGTTCATCAATAATCACGTCTGTGTTTCCTTTCTCACCTATTGCTCCATGGGATGCATCATCTTATCATTATGTTCCATCTACATCATGTCTAAAAATCAGTTACACCGAGACTGAAACTTGTGATGACTAAAATTATTTATTTGATAATAGCTGAGTAACTGAGCTTGTTTTTTTCTTCTCCTAATTAAGTTATCTATTAATAATGAGGAATTTCTGTGTTCTCAAGCATCTATGGAAAGTTAGTGATTTTTTTTTTTTTTTTTTTAAATATAAATGTTAATAATACACTACACAGAGTATTTCTTGTTTTATAATTTTGATGTATAAAAGCAGAAATCTTTATACATTTGCCCTTTTTTCTGTATCACATTTGTTTATCAACTACATTAATATTAAATTCAAAATGAATTTAAATACACTTCAGATTTTCATCAATTTCTAAGTCATTTTAGGAAAAGATAATAAAAATTTTGAGAAAATCCATTTATTCTAATCCTTATATTATTATACAACTATATAGAGAAAAAAAATCTTTGCATAGTTGCAAAAAACGAAAAGCACTGCTTTTCATTTATTTTTTAAAAAAATACCTTCTAATAAATTTTAACTGGAAAAAAAAATTGATTTTTTCTACATCATTTTTCAACTAATTAATTATAAAGGTATACAGTCTGACCTCGCTATCCCAAAACTCAGTTTTCACATCATTTTGCTTATCAAGTCAGTTATTCAAAGTCCTGATTTTCTGTATATGATTTTAATGTAAATAAACTCCAGATTTTGCATTGTTGAATAATTTTCAACTCTGGATATCCCAACAGTTTTCAAAAATTGTCCATTTTTCATAATCCATTTTACAAGCACGGAAATTAAGTGGTAAGAGAAGTTTTTAGATAAAATTTTCTCAAAAGTGTCTAAAATACCAATTGACATAAAGGAGAAATTTTTTTCAATAATTTATCTGATTAAAAGTTATCTAACATCTAATTATTATTAAAAATTCATTGCATAATATAGAAAAAGAATTGTAGAAAGCACATCTTGGGACATGCAAACCTTAATTCATCAGTATTTCATGTAACAATAGAAATGAAAGTAATCAGAAAACTGATTTTTATTTTTTTCAATTTAGTTTTTGTACTTATTTTGTTTAGTAATAATATTTTATTGCTGAAAAATCCAAGAAGAGGTGTGAATTTAAAATTGTTTTAAATTAATTAAAAGTGCGACTTTTTATAAACTTATTTTCTCTAACTCCGCTTACCGCAACACACAGCTTATGATGACACTTTTTTCTAATCCTGAGAGTGTCGAGATGACGAGATTCGACTGTATATCAAAAGTGACCATTTTATTGTAGAATCATTTTAAAGATTTGAATAAGGTTATAAATAATTCAATAATTAGGTTTTACCAAATGCTTATATTTTTGTCTAATAGGTGTAATTTATAACTTTTATTTATATAAATTATATAACAGATATAATTTATATAAAACTTTTAAGCATTCTGTGCCAAACATCCAGTTTGCATATTACACCTATAATAAATAAATCATTTTATACCATTAGTATATTGTATCAATAATTTGTTTTCCTAGCTACTATTCAAGAAATGCTGTTATTGTATTGTAAAAAAAAACTTATATTCTGTTTGAGAACTCTGAAATTTTAGTTTTAGATGATTTAATTCATGGATTATTAAATTATTTTATTGTTGTCTTTATTTTTACAAATTTGTTGTTGAAAATCCATTATTTAATATTTTATCAGTATTGTTATTTAATCTTAAACCATGCTGGCATGGACAAATTCTAACTTTTTTGCTAGTCGACATATTGATTTATATTTTAAAAAATAAGTTTCTCTCTAGAAAATAAATATTATACATTAGCATTTAATTTTTCTTCCAAAATCATTTGTCCATTTTAATTCTAAATACATGAAATAACATGTCTGATTTACATTTTATAACATTAAATAATATGTATTCAATAACAAATAATTGTTTTTTGTTTAATTTCTTTAAGTTACTTTTATCTTAAGTTAGCTTTTATACACTAATTTGTTGAAAGTTTTTCCTCATAATCCATACTGTTTTGTTTATCAGTTATTATCCTTTAGTTTTAATTTTTTTATATGCTAATCTGGGTGATTTTGAAAATCTTTTTTGGGGATCTAACAGTGAAAAAATAAAATTAATTTAAATACCTTTTTTTTAGACGTTTAAATTATGTATTTTTGTTATAATAAAACTGTAATATTTTTATAGCACATCCATAACAACGTAACTGTAATTGAGAATAAGTTACCATTTCTTTTCAAAAGATATGTTAATGAAAATACTCAAAAATACTGCTTTATGTCTACAATAACATACAGGAAAATGATTATCTGTCTTACAATAAACTTTTTAAATTAAAAAACTGATTTTAAAAAGTTTTTTTTTCCCTATAGTAAACATTAATATATCATTGTTTCCGGAAATTACTATATCTGAAAAATATAGCATAGTACCTTTAAATTTTATAAAAATAATTTATCAAATATATTTATAATGTTATATAGCTAAAAATTTTATGTTTAAAAACAATGCATTCTTAAATAAAGTTAACTAATTTAACATTTATTTTGTTAGATTGTGAAATTCACTCTTTTTTTTTAAATTGTATATTTGCTTAATTTTAGTCTACTAATCACAAATTAGCGCATTTTACTATGGTATAAATTAACTAATAATGTGTGATAGCTAGATAACTTCTGATTGTGTTTTATAAGTATGCTTATTATATATACTGATTGTGCAGTAAATGTCTTTGTTTTTCTTTTTCCAGAATCGTATAGTTTTAATATATTCTCAAAATCTTGTCATTACAATTTTAATACATTTTGTAAATTTTTAGGATGACTTGATAAGCTATTTATAAATTATATACTATATTTATATATTTGTAATTGTATATGAATTAGCTTTATTTGTATAAATTTATATCTTATAATTGCTTTATACATCACAAATTGGGAAGATATTTATTATTATTATTAATATTAATAGTAGTAATAGTAAGCATTGAATTTACATCTATTTTAGATTTCTGTTTTATTGGAATGCTGTGATGAAATTTATGTTTTGTTTGATATAATCATTAAATTATTCCATATGTATATGATTATACTTTTTGTTTTTTTAATTATTCGATGAAATAATTTCCTTTAATTAAATGATTTCTAAGTTATTTTAACTTTTATGGATTTAATGGATATTTTTATGATTTATGTAAATTATTGTGCCATTATAGCTCGAGCATAGTACCGAAAGTGTATTGTAAAAAATTGTCAATAACATTTTAAGACTTTAAACTTTTAAAACTTTCAAGAGGTTGATCTTTAAAACAATGCAAAAAAATTTCAAGATATTCAATAAAGCAAAATCAATGTAAAATCAAAAACCTTTTTCAGTTCCTACCTCCATTGATTTTGCCTTTCGTGAATATAGCAGGGTTGGCAAAGTGGGCCCAGCCCAGAAAAACCCACCCGGGTTTTTCTGGGTGGGTCCACCAACAAAAACCCACTGGGTTTTTGTGAAAAGTGGGTTTTTGCTAAATTTCATTTCTGAATCTGCAAATCCTTCCTACAGTATTTAGAAAAAAATACAAAATACAATTTAACTTTTAAGCCCAAAACCTAGGTGGTTTCTTTTATCAAAATTACATTAAAATAAATAAATAAAAATAAGTCGTATTTATGGTAATCAGGTGATAGTTTATGTCAGATTATTTATTTCTTAAATATGTTTTATTTTTTGAAATACACAATTACAATAAAACAAAATTTCCAAGTTATTTTTTCCTATCCACGATTTTGCATGCATAAAAACACAATTAATGCATACTTTTAATCTTATATTTTCCCCATCAAAATAAAATGTTTAATGAGTTCTGAATAATATCTTTGTGTTTGAAAAATAACAAAAAGTAAATATCATACATTGTTTAACTGTACTCTGTATGCACGAGTACGTTGAAACGTACACTTTAAAACACAAATTTTATTTTCATAAAATAAAATATCTATGCTTTAATTTAATGTAGGCTAAGAAAAATATATTCATTTAAAACTGGAAATAAAATTAAAGAATAACAAATAAACATATTGTTTTTTACAGAAAGTCGTCACTCTTGATTTTTATCGTATTTCCAGCAAATTAAAAATGTAACGAAATCCTAAAAACATTGAACAAGGATAATTAAATTTTAAACTAAAAAAAGAAAAATACATATTCATAGACTTAAAAAAATGCACTTGTGAACTGTTGTCATCTGACCCATCTATCAACTTTCAACTAACTTTTATATATATATATATTAAAAAAGGTATTTTTAATTGAAATTATGATTAAAAAAAAATTTGTAGACTTACCTAATTAATGCCACTATGGAATGTAATGCTGATATTCTATTTCAAAAAAATGTTTTGAATACATTTTTACTTCAATAACTTTAAAAGACTTTTTATTTAACACCTTCTAAAACAAACAAATTACAACAACCAGAAATCAAAATGGCTGACTGTTCTAAAAGTTCAGTCAAAAGATTGTACCAGTACTGCCTTATATTGGTAATTCTTAATATTTTAGATTAACTGAGTAAAACAAGTACTGTTCACATGTGCCCCCCCCTCTCCTTTATATAAAATGCAACTGTTTGTCACAAATTTGAGTAATTTTACAAGTAATGTTTCACTGTATTCTGTCTTCCCTTAATATATTTGAAATAATTATAATTGATCTTCTTTTATAGTTTACCAATCAAAATCACATTCACTTTGATTTTTATGGTAATATTTGTAAATCTTTACTAGTTTTTCACACTGCTCTGAGCCTAGTCTGTTACGCAATTTAGACCATATGAATCCAAATGTAGAAAAAATCCTCTCGATGGAAGCAGAGCTAGATGGAACAGAATGCAGAAATTGGAAAAAACTACAAAAATCGGAATCCAACTTGTCATTTTTCTTATTTTGCACTTTTTCTTTAAGGATTTTCCACCATTTTGAAGCTGAAAATTCTGATACAATATTTTCAGAGAAAAGTGATTTAGGAAAATAGTCTATGTCTTTAATTTTGAATGCCAGTATTGCAGGTAACCACTCTGGATGATGTTGCATTATCCATGCTTCAGCTTCTTCCTCTTCTGTTGAACTAAGCCTTTCCCCTCTAAACTTTGCATCCATTATATTTGCTAAGAAGTGCTCAGGTCCAATTATCTGTTTGTAGCGTTTCAGTATAACTTCTTTGTGCTGTTTCAATTCATCTGATTCCATCAAATTTTTCCAAATCTCAACGGAACGTGACAGTGTGGTTGTATCTTTCTGCATTTCATCAAGGGCTGAAGATATAAGTATGAGCTGCTTGTTCAATTTCAAACACTCCTTGTAAATTGAAACATTATCCAAAATTTTTGCAATTCGTGAGTCAAATTCATTTTGGTGCTGAGATGAGATTGTAACATATTTATGATAATTATTTAAAAAGCTTGACATACACTCTTTATGCGAATTCCAACGTGTGTTGTTTGGTATTTGTGGCATCAAGCAATCATAATCTTTAAGCCAACCATGAGGTTGATGATGATTACGGAAATATTTTTGAACCTCGACGACTTGATTCAAAATGCTAGAAGGCGCAATATCTTTCCCCACTAGATTTAAAAAATGTGCGGAACATCCAAACATAAGTATATTAGGATGTTGTTCCTTAACAAGATCTCTCATTTTTTCCATTTTATGCTCATTGTCTGTACAAACAGCAAAAACATCTTTTCCAAATTTTGTTTTGCATTCTTCTATTGAGTTTAGTGTGATTTCTGCGCAGTATTCAGCACTTTTTTTTTTAGACCCCGCGTCTGTAATATTCAACAGGTATGCATCCTTACCTGTATGCAAACTGGAACCGATGATTGGGTCATTTCTTACATTAGACCATCCATCTTGAAGTAACGTAATGCATGTTCCATCCATTTCATTTTTCATTTTTTGCTCTATTTTTTCTGCTGCTTCATTTAGCAGAATCCCTCCTAACTGTTTGCGATTAGGTAAAGAATATCCTGGTCTCAATGTAGCAATCATGTCAATAAACTGGGGGCTTTCTACAACACTAAATGGAATGTTTGCAGAGTAGAAAAATGCTGCAATTTTCCTATCAATAACGCCATGTTCTTCTTTTGAAGTTTTCACTACAAAATGTGACATGGAACCTTGAATCATTCGTTTTTTCTGATTTGGATTCGCAAAATCAGTAATATCATCAGTATCGGCAGAATCTTTTTCACTGGCAGATTTATTTTGATCAGCAACACAGCTGTTATCTACATTTTGTGCTTCATCCTGCCTTTCTCTGGCTTTGCACTTTTTCAAGTGATTTCTCACTCTTTCAATTTTCCTCGATATTAATTCTTTACAATATCTACACATAACTCGTGTGTCATTTTCTAAATTAACAACTTGGGACCATTCAGTTGCTATTTTCCTTCCTCCACCGTGATTTGACATTTTAAATGAAAAAAGTAACTACGCAAACTCCAAAAGACAAACTAAAATCAAAGCATAAAATTTATACCATAAAAAGAGAAAGACTAACTGCAGCTTAGACTAAAACCATATGCTACTGTGAACATAAAGAAATGACTAAAGATTCTTTTCATTAGTCAGCCAAAATCAAAAATTGCTTGTGATTGGATGTAATTAGAAGAATGGAAAATTGAAATTTCCGTCATGGAAACAGGTGTTCATTGCAGACGACTGACGCCTTTCATTAGAGCGCATTTCTGAACGAACATAAAAATTTTAAAATATTTAATTTATAATTTTAAATTTTATGCATACAAATCGAGAAATTTTTGCTGATTTCAGATATGTAAATTTCTTCATCAAAGCTCAATTACAACTTTAGATATTAATTACTATTAATTGAATTATTATTGTTTTAAATATAAAAAAAAGACTTCATGAATGAGTCAACTAGTTTGATTTGCTTAAGTGCTGGAAAGAATAAAAACTATTCAGCTGCAAGCAGAAAAAAAAGAAAAGCTAAACTCTCCCCCCCCCCCTTACTGTCAAAAAAAAAAAAAAATCATATCTCCTACGTTAATTGACCGATTTCTTTTAAATTTTCAGCAAGTTGAAATAATAGTAAATTAGGCTGTGTAACAAATTTTTATTAAAATACCATAAATTATTAGAAAGTTTCATTACCTGCCAAAAAATGCCTAGTTACTGCAAAGTAGGAAACTATCCCTGATTTATTTTTGTATGTTCATCATCTGCCTGGAGAAGGGGAAATCGTAAATGTTTACACAATCAGATCATTCATTATCTTAGGATGGATAATATGTTTTGCTTTTCACAAAGAAACCACAAGTATATTTCTTCTCTTCTCTCTCTTTTTTTTTTTTTTTTTTTTTTTTTTTTCTTTTTTACATTTCAAATATCTACTTCAGCTTTATTTATTTTTAAGCATTATCTTTTTGCAGTACTGTTCAGTGTTCAGTACTGTATATTTCTGACGTAAATAATTTGCGGGAAAAGGAAGTGGCTAATTATTCTTATCTTTTAAAAAAATGCAATATTTTTATTTTTTAATTAATTAATTTATTTTTAGCAAATAAACTGAAAACAGAGGTTTATAATAAAGTACAATAAAACTTACCCGTAATCAAAGTTGGGAAGGGGCATAAACTCATATTTTTCCAAAAATATAGTTTCATATATTTTTTCCGCGACCTTATGTTGAAATTAGTGCATTTTGCGATATTTTGACAAAAATCGCGATTTTTTGGCTAAAATTTACGTTTTTCACAATCTTTTGACTAAACTTTTGCATTTTTCGTGATATATGATTGAATTCGCGCTTTACGTGATCTTTTGACTAAATTTGTTTGTTTTTCGCAATCTTTTGACTAAGTTCTCACTTTTATGCAAATCTTTGACAAAATTTGCATTTTTTTATACAATCCTCGGATGAAATTCGCATCGTTTACGCGATACTTTGCACTATTTTCACTCTTTACCGCGATCCTTTAGACTAGTTGCGCGCATTTCCGTGATCTTTTGCTTAAGTTTGCGCATTTTCGCATGATTTTTTGACAAAATTTGATGTTTTTCCGCGTTCCTTTGACAAAATTTGAGTTTTTTTCAAGCAATCTTTTGACAGAATTCGCGATATTTTTTCAACGTAATTTTTATTCGACGCCTGTAATGCTGTAACTTTTGTTGCGTATATACGTAAAAATTACGGATAAATCTTAATACTTGCTAATGCACCTCTGTGGAAAAAATTCGAAATTCGGAATCGCCAAAGTCCAGAGGGTTCCGGATTTTGGAATTTCTACTGCATTAATTATTAATAGTTTATAGTACCAGTTAATAAATTTACTCTGATATTAGTATTAAATTAATACTAATGTCAGAATAGAATAAATTTATCAACTGATATAAATAATATTAATTATAAATAAATAGATCGGATGTAATTAAAAAAAAGTAACTTAATAAATAAATATAGTTTTAAATGAGTAACACACACATTTTATATAAATAAATAAATGTACAGAAGAAAAACTAAAACCCACAAAAACCCACAAAAACCAGAAAAACCCACAAAAACCCACAAAAACCCGGGTGGGTTGGGTTTTTGTACAAAAACCCGGGTTTTTGCCAACCCTGGAATATAGTGTAGCACAATGTGCAGTGGTGCCACAATAGATTTTGAAATGATTTTAGAATTTTTATTATTTAACAATATATCCAATTTAAAAAAAATAATAAATAAAAATATTTTAATGATGAGAAATAATAGTTTAAAAATTAAAAATGCTAAAATTTAAGTATATTAACAGTATAATTAATGTGCAATATTAAGTATAATTAATGTATAATATAACTGCAATTTTTAATTGCAGTTATTAATTTATAATTACAAGTATGTAGTTATAAAACAAAAAATGAGAAAAATAAATGTACTACATTCTGATGTTGAACCCATGGGACAAAAGCAAATGCTGTACCAATTGAGCTACGATTGATGTTGCTCTTTCATTACAAAATAAGTATTTTAGTTGTAGTGTAGTATTAGAGCTCCATATTTCTTAAGAGCTGAAGAGCATTGTATGAAATCCTTTGAACTTGAGACTAAGGGATCTCTTCCTTACAACATACATTAAAGTAATGAAAATCTGTAATTACCAAGATTGGCCTTCTCCTTGTGAGCCCATCTCATTTCTAACATGTATGGATCAATTTGGATTCTGTACCTCTTCTATATCGAAAGTTGATTATTTTACAATTTCTAAAATTAATATCCTAAATGAATAATTCAGTTTCTTTTTATTGGCTGTAAAATCTAACATTTTATAATATCATATTCAGTGTAATCTGAAGTTTGTCGAAATAATGAAGCATTAAAAAGTTATAAAGAATTTTTTTAAAGCTTTTTTGAGATGTCAGTTGATGTAAATTATAATGTAATGTAATGTATTTGTTTTTTATATAAATTATTTTTGCAAGCATAAATTGCAAGTATACTAGTAAAATATAACTCATTCATTACAACAGTAATTGAAGAATATTAAAACATTTTGAAAGTTTTATAAGTAATAATGGTTATTCATTAATTCATTTTTGTATATCAGTCTCATTGTTTGAATTTCTTTTTTCATCTTGATATTCATATTGCTTTGTTATCAGTTTTCAAATTAAATCTGTTAAAAAATTTGTAATATTTTGTATATTCTATTTACAAATTGTAATAATGATATGCTCTATATATTTGTGCATATTTCGTGTGCATTTTATTGTATTGGAAAAAAATTTGTGTGAAATAAAATTTCATATAAATAGAAAACTTTAGCAAATACATCAAATATTTGCCAGTCATTTAAAGATCAACATTTACAGCTTTAAATTCTATAAATTGACGCGTGTTTTTCTTGATATGAAAGAGTGCTATTTCTGAAGAATGTTTTAAATATATAAAAGCCATTTTTTAATCATTCCTGTTTTTTCAAGGAAACATTGCTTTTAATGCTACAGTTGAAATGAGTGCATAAAAAAGCTTTTTGAATTGAAAAAAATAAATGAATTACTAGTTCATATTTTTAGTATTAAAAAATTCAGCAGATAAATAATTTTTATGCTTGTATAATATACTGTGCATAAATATGTCTGTCTTTAATTTAGTTTAAATTTATTTATTAATTAGAGTGTGGGAGGTGGGAGATTTTTGGCTGTATGAGCTTGAATTACTTCCAGGTACAGTTTTATTTTAAATATTGAATCAAATTGTCTGTGAATAACTTTAAAATTTAATTAATTAGGATTTGTGTAGTATAGATTTGATTGTATTTGTAAATTTTAAATAATTATTCAATTTGTAAGATGTGTGTGTTATTTCAAGTATAGCATATGCATTCTGACACATATTTATTTCTGCTTGTGTGGTTAATTACCTTTTGATTTAATAATTTAAAATATTTTTGTCAAATATGTTCTTAAATTATTTAAATTGTAGAAGTATCCACATTCCAATCAATACTGTGACATGTAACCTGTGATCTATGATTGTTTTAAACTTGCCAATATTCACTGTTGATGGAAATATTTTTTTAAAAAATTTCTCATCCAAAAAAAGGGCTTATTCCTTTACTATTGTCTATATTTGAATTTATAATAAGGCTTTAAGCAGCATAATCTGGAATTACTTTTGTTGTCTGGATATGTGGAAAGTGTATCTTCCATTATGTGTATTAAGATTTTTTGTTGTTGTTTCTCCCTTTTATTTTGAACAAGTTATTGTCAAGTTATTTCTACATACTTCTAGTTTGTAAATGAAATTTCACTGCTTGTTCTCTCTATAGAATATTAATTACAAGGAAAGAGAAAATGATTTTTTTACTTGTGTATCTATGCTAGTTGTTGAAAAACAGATATTTTTTTAAGATTATTTATGTCGATGTAGAATGCATAATTTTTATTAAATATTACCAATTTAATTTTATTAAAAATTACGAATTATTGAAATTGTATTTAATTATCATTCTAATGCAATGATTTAAACTTTAATTAATGGCTTTTTTTTAAATATGTATATTGTTTCCATTTTTAAAATGAGTTTAGTATAGTATCAACTACCACAAATATTGTTAACTTATTTAGTAATATATGGATATATATATTTATCAGTTATTATTTTAAAAGTATTATTTAGTTGTATGAATATACATATTAATAATTTATGAAGAAACACATTAAATTTTTCAGTCTGTGGTTTTGTACTTCCTTTTTAGTCTTGATATTTATTTATAATATGTATGATTTTTTTTTCTTTTTGTACTATTTGATTATCTATAGATTAATTTTGCCAAATTAATCAAATCACCTAGCTGTTCGCCAAATTACATAAATTGTCATAATTTTTATTTTAAATAGCAGAAGAATACATAAATTTTTAAAACATAATCAAAAATATAGATAAAAAGTTGAATTAAAAATCACTGGACAACTTAATAAACAGGCGTATCAGTTAATGTCAAGAGAATGTGACATTTACAATCATCCATTATTGGCATGTACTCTTATAGATTGGCAATAGTTTTTTGGTCAGTGGGATAACCAAGTAGTACTCTTTTATTTATTTATCATAATTCAAAAATAATTATTAAAAAAATGACATGTTCTTCATTATTATGTATTTTTTAATATTCAGAGTATGGTAGTATATATATATTTTTGAATGCTTTACTAAATGCTGTAAATAGCCTTTAGTTTTTAGATTAAAAAAATAATTTTTTAATTTAATGCATATAATTTTAGGAACAATAACAAATTTACAGATTAATAATAAATTATGGCTACTGTAAAACATATAAACTCATCTAAAATGTTATAGCATATTGAAAGAAAAACAATTTATGTATTCAAAATTTACAATTAAATAACACTTTTTTAAAAAAAAAAGTTTCATCTTTTGATTAGCACAATAAAGAGAAAAATTAATAGCTCAATTCTTCTCAATAACAGAAATACAAAGAAAGAGAAATGAAGACACATTATATTGCTTAATTAAAAAAAACTTGATGAAGAAGAGTTGGGAGTGGGGAAATGACATCCTATTCTGCCATAATGGACTTACTGAAAGCTCAAACCAAATAGGTAAAATTAGAGTTATATATCAGATTTTTCAGTAATAGAGAATGTGATTGTCAAATTATCAACTGTTTAAAACTATTACAGTTTTTTACATAGTGAATGTAGAAAGGTCTTTTTTATATATGTATTTTAGAGATTTATTAGCATTAATAGTCAAATAATTGACTTCAGCTTCTCAGTTTGTATTGCTTTACATAAATCTATTTAATGAATTAATTTATATTTATCTAAATTAAATTATTGTATTTTTCAATAAAGGTCACTTTTTACAACCTGAATTTGTTTTACTCCTTTTTTTATATAAAAAATTTAAAATATTGAACACTCCTTTTTCTTGTGTGAGGTGCTTTTATGAACTGTTTTTACAGTACATAACTGTTCTCACAGTTGCACAAAGCAGGTGAATATGACATCACATATGAAGTATAACAACATAATTTGAATATTTGACAATAATACAAGAAATATGAATATGAGCAACTATAAAAGATAGATGAATATGTCATCATATCTATACTAATAAAAGTTTTGCACTCTCTCTGTATGTGCAATGACTAATAAAATCTACCATGTAGCATAAGGCTGAAATTTTTTCTGAAGATAGCCCAAGGCCTCTCCTAATGCATCTGAGACTCAAAATTTTGATATTTTGTCAATTAATCATGATATTAATTAAAAATGACAAGGAATTTTCATCAAAAGTTTACTTTATTCATTGTGAGTTCTGAGGGCTATCATGTGTTCCCACAAATGAATTTATGCATCAGAAGCAGATGAAAAAGTGTTTTTTATTTTATTTAGGATTTTTAATAATTTCATTTTAATCAAAATGGATTAAACTGCTATATAGAGTTGAAGTTGGAAGACATATTCCAAAAGATCAGATACTCTTATTTATAACTGCTGCAATTAATTAAAAAATATATTGCAGTCAATCTCTTAAAAAGAAAAAAATTCAAAAAGGATCGATTTTCTGATATTTAAACATTTTTCTCCCTATTGCAACATTTTCTTAGGATGCAATTTTAAAAGTACAGATGAAACAAAAATATGTTCTTAAAGTTGAAACCTTTCTCTGATTGATGGTGTAATGAGTTTTTAAAAAATATGAATCTTAGCCCTTTCTAATACACCAAAAACACAGGTTTTTTCAAGCTACATGGAGACTATATTTTTCTAGGTTAAAAGTAATTAAATGTCCATATTTTAACATGACCTTTTTAGAGCATTCCAATAGGCCAGATTTACATCACCAACAAAAATTTCTAAATTTTTGGAATAGAATGAGAGGCAGCAGCACAGTCAATCAGCTCATCGAGCTCCTTCCTTAAATTCTGGAATCGTTTAAAACTTGATTTGCATATTAAAACACAATTGATCCGCAAAGTCATATCTTGGTAAAAAACATCTGAAAATCTGATTTTAGCAGGCGACTCTTAAGTTTACCATGTTTTATCACGCTATATTCCATGTTTTCATCCCTTTGGGTGCAGGAAAACACAATGGTAAATCTATGAGTCAATGGCTAAAATATGTTCTTGAGGTGTTTTTTACCAAGTTATGACTTAGCAGACTGATTCTGTTTTTATATACGAATTGCGTTATAACTAATTCTAGAATTTCAGAAAGGAACTTGATGAGGTGGTTGTCTGTGCTGCTGTTTCTCAGCCTAAAAGAATAGAAATATTTTTTATAAAATAAAATGCATGAAATTTTTCACAAAAACTATAAAAAGCAAGGCATTTTGGTCTGGTTTCTCTTAACTTTGCAAAAGTTTCACTATTAATGTTCATTTTTTTTTTTTTTTTTTTTTTTAAACGAAGGTTTGATTGCAGTTATAATTTCAATATCATTAAAATTATTAGCTCAAAATTAATTATTCAGCTATTAAAATTTCAGAGAATTCAGATAAAAACTATTTATTTTGTTATTCTAATGGAACTGGTGCAAAGTTTTAGAAAATGATGAATTATTAAATTTCTAAAATGACAAACACTTTTAATCAACCGAACTTTTCATATAATCTGTAAATCTACATGGCAGAGTAACTAATTTTTCTAAAATTAGTTAGTTATAAAAAAATTAGTTAGTTTTCTTTGTTCCTTTCTTTAAGACTTTAAAAAGAAAGCCAGAAAGCATACTTGAGCTAAAAATGCACTTTTATTACTTAATTAGGATTATATCATTTCTCAAACCCTCAATGATGACATAATCGTAAGTAATTTCTTCCATTGATTACTTATGCATTTTTTTTTTTTTTTTTTTTTTTTTGTTATGCATGCTAATAAATAATTATCTAATTATATATGAGTTTTTTAATCTCTATGGTTATTGGGTTAAGTAAGCCTTTGTTTTTGTTGCATTCCTACATTAAGGTTGGGGTTTTTGCTTTAGGATTTTGTACTGTTACCAGAACAAGGGCGGCACTAGAGTTTGCCCGAGGGGGGGAGGGGGGGGCACTGTATCCCCGACAGGGGGGCCAAATTCATAATGTATATTAGAGGTCGCCGCGTATTGGTCCGGGGCCTAAAAAACTGCGTGAGCAAAAATTTTAAGCCCAGGCCCGATCTGGTTTGTGCTAAATAGATTAATGATCCGGTCGACATAAAATTTAAAAAAGTCGGCCTGATTATGCGGTCTGGGAAATACAAATCCATACATATATATTATACCCCCCCCCCCCCCTTCAAAAAAAAAGTTAAAATCTTGGCCTGTCCGACTCTATTTCTACAAAACGTGAATTTTTACTTCGATATAGTTATAAAGTGTTTTGGACGAGGAATTCTGATAAAAAAATAGTCTTATTAAGACGTGTTTTAGGCGGTAATATTTATTTATTTCGAATGAATATCTATTTGCATGTAAATGTTTCAATTACCATTCAGTTATCGTTAATCCTTATATCGGAGACTTAAAAATCAGAAAAATGCCACATAGTAAAATCTTCCAAAACAAAATCGCATAGAAACAAAAAGAAGGAGGAGAGAGAGAGAGAGTTATGGTCAAGTTGCCATCGTAAAAGGTGTAATCCTTATATATATTATAAATGTGAAAGTGTGTCCGAAAATTGGAATGAACTTGGCTTCAAAACGGATGGATTAATGTCTTTGAATTTTTGTATATAGATAGATTATTGGTCTGAAATGAACATAGGCTAATTTTTATTTATTTTATTCAAATATTTTTCTTAATAATTCAACATTTCACTATTTTTCAAACAGAATTTTCCATAATATTTTATCATCTTTTTTTTTTTTTTTTTTTTTTTTTTTCGTTGCCAAAAAATAAAAAAACCGGAATAATTATTTCTCTTCTGTAATTAATTTTCAACTGAAAGATTTTCAAGTGATAAAAGAAAATGAAATAAATAAATGGACCCTATTCTGTTTTTCGGTTCGAGGCTAAAACCCGCGATTTTACCAATTGTGACGTCAGAGGAACACTGTTTTTCTTCTTATATCAAGCAGACGATTATATAAAATTTCTTTTACACTTAGAAGACTTCACAAGAATATAACTTCACACTTTACAAGAATATGAATATTTTAGTAGTTTTTCCAGATAATAATCCGTAATAAAAATTAACCTTTTTCTTTCTTTCGGTTCGAGGCTATAAAATTCAACTTTTTACCAATTGTGACGTCACAGGAATACTTTCCATTAAGAATTTTAAAAATATCAATGTAACTTCATATCTGAAACAAAGTATAAGTTTTTAAATTTTCAAAAATTCTTTTTTTTTTTTTTTTTTTTTTTTTTTTTCGTTTTACGGAAACTATCCCCTTTTTGACACTTTCTAACATGGTCTAAAAGTGTTTACGACTTCAGCATGTCTGTATACCGGATGCCGAGTGCCTGGGGTCTGCCGTCTGTTTGTCCGTATTTCAACTTGAGTTACTATCATGGGATTCATACGAAAATAACATACGTTATTGAGATTTGCTATAGCATGTGTGGCATTGAATATGAACCAGGTAGCAATTATAGCTGAATCACAGGAGCACTCAAAAGGAGACTTTACATTATGGTTTACGGCGAAAAAATCATTTGTGGTGTATTTTGATAATGTTACATAATTTTAAATGTAACGAAATATACATGAATTTTTAAGGTTTACAAGAACATGGTTACTATCGAATATGTTAAGTATAGTACTTATAGTGTGCGTACAGGGAGCTCAAAAGTATTTCAATATATCATAGTCTGTGAAGAAAAACCATTTGCAACGTATTTTAATAATGTTATTTTATTAAGGTTATTTTAATAATATTGAAATTATCAGTTTCTGAAGTGCACTAAAACAGGATTTCTGTAGAAAATGGGGTGAAAAGGTTTAACATTTTTTTACAAGATAACAGAAAAATGTTCGGTAATATAATAGTCTACGGGGAAAAAATATTCCCAGCGTATTTTAATTGCGTTGCACTATTTCAAACATGATGAAATTAATATACTGAGATAATCAATACAATGATAAATATTGAAATTTACTAATATGCTTGCAGTTAAGTATGATTTGCATCACATTTGTTGTTCATTTACAGAGACGCATAAAAGATTTTGGACCTGTGTCCAGATCTCAGATATTGTATCCAAAGTATGGTCTATTAGAAAAGATTGCTGAAGAGCTTTTTCAATTATCGTATGTATTTTAAGGAAAACTAATGCATCCTGAAGTTCAGCTACATTTGGTATAATAAGAGATGTTTGTAGAATTTAAATAAATCATGTATCGGACTATACAATAAACTGGATATATGGTCACCTGGGCAATAGCGATTCCCGGAAATATGAATTCAATAATTTGAATCGGGTTTTTTGCTTGAATAATTTAAGCTTAATATGCGGTCGTATAAATATTTGCACGTAATATACAGGACTGTACAAAAGAATTCAAGTACGTTTCTGCTTATTATTAGAAATTGCTAAAGGTGAATTTTAATCTTCGTTATAATTTTTATAACTAAGCAAAATTTTAACATTGTATTTAGAATATTTACAAACACATAGATCATATACACAGCTGCAGAAAAGACTGGGCCGGCGAAATTATGTTTTATGGAAATGTTGGATATTTTTTTATTACCTAGATTTAACACAGGATTTTTCTTTCTTTGATATGGAATTCTGAAATGCACTACAAAATGATTTCTATACAATTGGGGTGCGTTACAGTTGTTCTACAGTATAAATGGTTGCAATTTTATTTTCGCGATTGTTCATATTATCTAACACATTTTCGATTTATTCGACTGAGTTCTTTAAGTCCCCTATAAAAAAAAACTACTGCATAGCCTGGTATAAGATATGTGTTATACATATTTTAAATTATTGTTAACGAAATGTTTTGTTTAATTAAAGCGTTTATCTTTTTTTTTTTTATGCTACGTGAACGACGTCACGGGTAACAGCTAGTATATTATATTCTTTTCACATGCATTATTATATTCATTTTGAAAGGAGACTCTTCATTCACTTGAAAACACCCGCTCCGTCATGTTAAACACAGATTATTTTCGAATTTCTCGTTTTGATTAGAATATTTTTAAACAATTTTTTTTCTTGGATAGGACAGCTGAGTTTGCTCTTTAATATGGCTATTTTTCACTTTTTCGATTTCGGTTACAGATTTTTTTTTTTAAAGATACTTTCACTTTCATAAACGGTTTTTAAAACTGAAAGTACTTTTTTGTGTAATAGGCAGGTTTTATTTCACAGGCAGAGCCGTCCTTAGGGGTGTGCGACAGGTGCGGCCGCACAGGGCCTCGCGCCTAGAAAAGCCTCGCGCTCGGATTAAAAAAAAAAAATCAATTGAATTTTAGAAACATCTAAACATTTTTAAAAAATGCAGCAAGTTATTTATTTCACGATTAAATTTAGATATTAAAAAACGGTTATTTATAAAATGTAAAACTTTTAAAAGTTAGGCGCGGATATTCAACAGCGAAAAATATTCCCTGTAGTCGTCTAGTCTGCATAGTTTATTTAGTTTTGTGAACATGTTGCGAAATTGTTGCAGAATATGTGGAATACAATTTTCTTAACGGAAAAACAAAATAGAACTCTAGCTGCCATCCTGAAAGCCTTGATTAGGTAGCAGTTATGAGCTTCCACTCCCAGCATCATCCCTTCCCCTCATTATAGACATTTTGGCGTTAATTCAATGGTCTGTGTTGTTACAACAATAAGTGATAAATGTTATTTTAGTATCATTTGAATTAAACGCATTCAATATTCTTGATGCTGTTGTTTCACGAGCTCATATTTAGATTTTTCATGTATTACTGAAACTTGTAAGAGTATTTGTCAGGGAACGAAAAAAAGGGTCATAATGAGAAGGTAATTGTTTATAAATCAAATTCTAATGAATTGAACTTAAAATGACATCACACGGCATCTCATACATCTCTTCAAAAATCAGCCCAGCAAGTTTCATGTTTCTACTTTAAAAAATGTGTCTGAAATTGTATCAGAAAATTTCGAGCTGTTGAAGGTGAAAAAGAATTTTTTTGAATACACCCTTAACAAAAATTAAGGTTTTGTCTTTAAAATCTAAGTCGCATAAATGTTCGAATGCGATTAAATTAATCCATTTAATTAAGATTATGCAAGAGTTTTTTAAAATTTTATGATATGCATGTGATTGGAGTTATCCAGCTATAAATATGCAAAATGTCAAGTTTCTATCTTACACAGTTCCCAAGAAAGAATTCTGAGAGACAAACAGAGGAGTGATACTAATAGAGTTTATTCAGATAAACGAAACCCTAAAAAAAAAGTCAACCTGGTCCGATTCGATACAGAGATTAGAGATGAGACGGGCTCAGCCCGAAAGTCCGAGCCCGAGACGGGCTCGGGCTCTATTTTTATTCTAACCTTCGGGCTCGGGCTCATTTTTTTCTGAAACCGAAAATTTTTTATTTGTTCATGTGTAGAAAAGATTGAAAAACCTTTTTCCTTTTAAAATTGCGTACTTATTCCTTTTCAAATAATTTTGATCAAAATGACGGGGAACCGAAGTAGTGTTTATTTATTTCAGTATTTCATTGCTGTTTCAAATGAAAATTTGTGATAATTACAGATTTATGTCGACATAATTTCCAACGACGACCTACTGAATGGCGCCAATTAAAATAAACAGCTATGAATTTGCTTTTAGTTGGCTTTTCGTTAACAGAAGATTTTTTTAATAGATCGTTTATTTATTATATAGTTACATAACGGGAAGAGAATGTTTTCTTCTATTAATAGATGAAAGTTAGCTGGAGGTTTGCAAATTATTTAATCTTCTATTGTGCACTAGTCACAGTCGTTTTTGATGTGAAAATTTGTGATTGTTTTATCTATTTGTCAACATGAACTCTGTTTATGCTGATGACGGTATGCATTTTTGAAGTCACTTTCCCCCGTAAGTAAATATAATTACCATGTTATTCTGATAGAAAGCAATTGATTAGTGTTTCCTCTTTTCCTATAAAAAGCATCGGAACTTTGATATAACAAAGTCATTTTTTTAAAAAAATTACGTTGATTTTCATGCACTTATCAAATTATGGAAGATTGTAATGACAAAGGACTCGATTATAATTAAAGATGTACATTTTTTACAGAAAATGGAAAAACCTTGTTCGATTCGATAGATTACAAACAGTAGTTTCTGCAAATTTCATGCATTTATTCATTAAGTCACAAACATGTCCATGAAATTTTCTTTTTAAATTAGAGAAAAAATTTTTAGATTAATTTTAGGTGTCAAGTATATTTTTATTTGATACGGATTTTGATAAGATTGAATTTTCATTTTTATTTAACAATTTTATCTGTGTAAGAAATTTTTAATACCATAGTAATAATTTTATAATACAATAACAATAAACATAAAAAATTAATATAAATAAATAATTAACATAATAATAAATTTTAATACCATAAATACCATACAATTTTGTTTAGTATAGTTTTGATATCAGGCTCGGACTCTAGTAACAAAAAAGTTTTCGCGCTCGGGCGAGCCCAGGCCCTGGAAAACGAGCCCGAACTCATCTCTAACAGGGATGTAGCCAAAAGTAAATATAAGCGCGGAGGGGGGGGGGGGGGCATATGTCATATTTCCTCGGTCTCCCTCTTTCTCTGACAAGTACACATACAAACACGTTTAAGGCCCTACATCAGTAACGCTCCGAGATAGAACGGCTAATGTTATTTCAATGGAAGAAATTTATCGCTTTTATTCCTTTGCATTTTGCTCAAATTTAATAATTTTTGTTGTTTTGAAAACCTGTAGGTTTAAAATATGCACGTCATTCTGAAATTTTATTTCTTTTTTGAATTTTAAGGCGATACAAGTGCGTTATTTTATAGTCTTTAAAATTCGCCTTTAATGTCTTATTACGAAAACTCTGTTTGATATTTTAAAATTTGGTAAAACAGCATGCAGAGTTTAATTATTTAGCTTTCAGAAAATGTTTCTTATTTTGATTTTTAAAAAAATTTAATCTATGCTATTTGCAT
Organism: Maratus speculifer; assembly: GCA_964019185.1. Taxonomy (NCBI): domain Eukaryota; kingdom Metazoa; phylum Arthropoda; class Arachnida; order Araneae; family Salticidae; genus Maratus; species Maratus speculifer. Next base: position 156,954,027 of record OZ025294.1, on the reverse strand, counting down.
AAAAAGTTGAAGCACTTTGATTTAAAAGAGTCGAAAATGGTGTTTAACTCCGCCTTTAAAAGGGAGACGCCTTAAGACTAATTAGGGTGAAAGACGATATGGGTTTACCCTGTAGGGAGTCTTACAGGGACGAAGGTGTAAAATCTTGCCTGTGGCTATTAGTAAAATGTTGTTTGCTGCTTTAGGATGAAAAAATAAAAACATCCTTTTCTGAATGCATGATATCTCACACAAGAAGTTCGATCAGAAATGAATTTCAGAAATGATGTAAATGCATGTTGATTTCAAAAAGTTTGTTTAACTAGGCATCTAATCTCAAAATGTACTTTAAAAGCATTATTGATTTCGAATAAAAACAGATTTACCATTTTTATTATTTTTCTTCCATATATTTGAAGTTTAATTTCTAAAAAAGATTCTTTAATTGCGTACAACATCAAAGTGATATATTCGTTAATTCATAAAACATAACAGAATTAACTTTTTGTCATCTGCAGTCGACAAAGGGAAAAGAAGAAAGGGCAGAAAGAAAATAACAATGGTTCTGACATTAAAAATGAATAGATATATTCGCGAATAAATACATTTGTATTAAATTTTTCTATATCTTTTTTTTTTTTTTTTTTTTGTATCATTCTTTTAGACAATTTTTAATGAATTAGTTTAAATGTTCCTTTTCATAAATATTTCATAAATATTTCTATTTTAATCAATAAAAGTTTGCAGTATACCCACTCTAAAATATAAAGTAATTATTATGCAATTCATGATTAAATTGGATAACACTAATTTAAAAGATAGAAATATATTTATTTTGACACTTCTATCGAAAATTATGACTAATTTACAATACTTTAGCAAATATATTCTGTTGCGGTAAAATTCACATCCGTAAATGATATATTTATGCTTTATTGTATATAAATTGTCTTTCCTTTCTTTTTCCCTTTCAGAAAGATAAACGAATGATTTTTAAAGTTCTTATACTATTTTAACTAAATAATACGTATGTATTCCAAAGCCTGTCATAGTCTAACTGATCTAAATTTTAGAATAACGGTTTTTTCAATCACGCGAAAAGACAAACTCAATTATACTAAACCTACGGAAGATTTTTATAAAGATGCCATATTTTCATTCCAATTTTTAATTATTTTTTTTCTGCATAGTATAGCTGACGATGGTTAGTATAGAGGCCGCTTTTTACTTTTTTCGATACTGATTGTAGATTTTAAATATGAGGATAATATCACTTTTGAAAACGGTTCCGAAAATGAAACTGTCCTGTAAAGAAAATTAAAAAAGTAGAAAAAGGCCTTTGAAGAGATCGCTCTGAGCTATTAAAGGGGGAAAAAAATATTAAAATGCAGACGAGATTTATTTATAAAGAATTATTATAAGCTAGTAAATTGTTTCGCTTGATTAAAGTTTTTTTTTTTTTTTTTTTTTTTTTTTTAATACTCGTAAAATAAATCGAAAAATAGAAAATGGCCTTTGTGCAAATCGATAACAACTAGGCAAAGTAAGTAAAAAAAAATACTTAAAACTATTAAAACACAGACGATAAACTTTTATAAATTTCTTTCATAGCATTGGCTTTAAAGCGAAGGTATTGTTTCGTTTAACTGCAGTAGCCTCTTTAAAATAAATGAAATCGTAAAGGCTATTCAATGCAAGAGAAATAATAATAATTTTTTTTAAATGTAGGCGAGATATTTTTATAAATTTCTACAATGGGATTTCGCTTGACTGAAGTAAGTCACTTTAAAATACCTGTATCGAAATCAAAAATTGTAACACGGTCTTTGTACAGAAAGATCTCAGCTGTTCAATATAAAAAAAATTATTAAAATATAGACGAGATATTTCTATAAATTTCTGTTATAGGATTTCGCTTCATTGAAGTAAACACCTTTAAAATATCCGAAAAAAAATCGAAAAAAAAAATATAAAGAGGTATTTGTACAGAAATATCTCAGAAATTCAATGCTAAAAAAATCATTTAAAAAATTAAAATGTTGACGAGATACCTTTATAAATTTCTATAATGGAATTTCTCTCTATTCAAGTAAGCCACATTAAAATACCCGTAAAAAATCTAAAAAATGTAAAAAGATCTTTGTACAGAGAAATCTCCGATATCTAATGCCCCCCCCCCCCCCCCGAAAAAAAGTTTAAAGACAATTAAAATACAAACGAGATATCTTTAAAAATTTCTAAAATGTGATTTAGCTCTATTGAAGTAAGTAATTATAAAATACCCGTGACAAAGTCGAAAAGATATAAAACGTTCTTTGTAAAGAAAGATATCAGTTATATAATGAAACAAAAATTACAAGTATTAAAATGATCTTTAGAAATGACTTTTAAATGATCTTAAAGATATCTTTATAAATTTCTACCATGGGATTTTACTTGATTGAGGTAATCATCAGTTTGTATTTACTTGTAGACGAGATATCTTTATAAATTTCTAACATTCAATGCTAAAAAAATCATTTAAAAATATTAAAATGTAGAAGAGAAAAATATATATTTATATGAACTTCAAAACTTCATAGGATTTCGCTTGATTGAAGTAAGCCCCTTTAAAACCCCCATAGCAAAATCGAAAAAATATAAAACGGTCTTTGTACCGCAAGCTCTCAGATATCCAATGCCAAAAAATCATTTAAAAAGATTTAAATGTAGAAAAGATACATTTATAAATTTCTACTACAGGATTTCGCTTGACTGAAGTAGCCTCCTTAAACACCTGTAAACAACACCAAAAAAGTACAAAACGGTCTTCACACCGAAAGATCTCAGCTATCCAATGACAGAAAAATTATTTAAAAATATTAAAATGTAGAAGAGATATTTTTATAAATTTATGCAATTGAATTTCACTTGACTGAAATAGCTTTTTTAAAATTCCCCTTAACGAAGACGAAAAAGTACAAAATGGTCTTTGTACCGAAAGATCTGAGATATTGAATGCCAAAACATAATTTAAAAATATTAAAATGTAGAAGAGATATTTTAATAAATTTCTACCATTGGATTTCACTTGACAGATGTAGTTTTCTTAAAATTCCACAAATAAAAGTCTAAAAAGTACAAAACGGTCTTTGTACCGAAAGATCTCAGCTAACCAATGACAAAAAAATCATTTAAAAATATTAAAATGTAGAAGAGATATTTTTATAAATTTCTACCAGTGGATTTCACTTGACTGAAGTAGCCTCTTTAAAACACCTGTAAACATATTAAAAAAAGTACAAAACGGTCTTTGTACCGAATGATCTCAGCTATCCAATGACAAAAAAATCACTTAAAAATATTAAAATGTAGAAGAGATATTTTTATAAATTTCTACCAATGGATTTCACTTGACTGAAGTAGCCTCTTTAAGACACCTGTAAACAAAGTCGAAAAAGTACAAAACGGTCTTTGTACCGAAAGATCTTAGCTATCCCATAAGAACAGAATCATTTAAAAATATTAAAATGTAGACGAGATATTTTTATAAATTTCTACCATTGGAATTCACTTGACTGAAGTAGCTTTTTTAAAATTCCCCTAAACAAAGACTTAAAAGTACAAAATGGTCTTTGTATCGAAAGATCTTAGCTATCCAATGACAAAAAAATCATTTAAAAATATTAAAATATAGTAGAGATATTTTTATAAATTTCTACCTTTGGATTTCACTTGACTGAAGTAGCTTTTTTAAAATTTCCCTAAACAAAGACGAAAAAGTACAAAAAGAACTTTGTACCGAAAGATCTGAGATATCGAATGCCAAAAAATAATTTAAAAATATTAAAATGTAGAAGAGATATTTTTATAAATTTCTACTATTGGAATTCTCTTGACTGAAGTAGCTTTTTTAAAATTCCCCTAAACAAAGTCGTACAAGTACAAAACGGTCTTTGTACCGGAAGATCTTAGTTGTCCAATGACAAAACAATCAATTAAAAATATTAAAATGTAGAAGAGATATTTTTATAAATTTCTACCATTGGATCTCACTTGACAGAAATAGCTTTTTTAAAATTCCCATAATAAAAGTCTAAAAAGTACAAAACGGTCTTTGTACCGAAAGAACTCAGCTATCCCACGACAAAAAATATTTTAAAAATATTAAAATGTAGAAGAGATATTTTTATAAATTTCTACCATTGGATATCACTTGACAGAAGTAGCTTTTTTAAAATTCCCCTAATAAAAGTCTAAAAAGTACAAAACGGTCTTTGTACCGAAAGATCTTAGCTATCCCATGACAAAAGAATCATTTAAAAATATTAAAATGTAGACGAGATATTTTTATAAATTTCTACCAATGGATTTCACTTGACTGAAGTAGTTTTTTTAAAATTCCCCTACACAAAGTCGAAAAAGTACAAAACGATCTTTGTACCGAAAGATATCAGCTATCCAATGATGAAAAAATCATTTAAAAATATTAAAATGTAGGAGAGATATTTTTATAAATTTCTACCATTGGATTTCACTCTACTGAAGTAGCTTTTTTAAAATTCCCCTGAACAAAGTCGAAAAAGTACAAAACGATCTTTGTACCGAAAGATATCAGCTATTCCATGACAAAAAATCATTTAAAAATATTAAAATGTAGAAGAGATATTTTTATAAATTTCTACTATTGTATTTCACTTGACTGAAATAGCTTTTTTAAAATTCCCCTAAACAAAGACGAAAAAGTACAAAAAGGTCTTTGTACCGAAAGATCTGAGATATCGAATGCCAAAAAATAATTTAAAAATATTAAAATGTAGAAGAGATATTTTAATAAATTTCTACCATTGGATTTCACTTGACAGATGTAGTTTTCTTAAAATTCCACAAATAAAAGTCTAAAAAGTACAAAACGGTCTTTGTACCGAAAGATCTTAGCTATCCAATGACAAAAAAATCATTTAAAAATATTAAAATTTAGAAGAGATATTTTTATAAATTTCTACCAAAGGATTTCACTTGACTGAAGTAGCCTCTTTAAAACACTTGTAAACAAAGTCGAAAAAGTACAAAACGGTCTTTGTAACGAAAGATCTTAGCTATCCCATAAGAACAGAATCATTTAAAAATATTAAAATGTAGACGAGATATTTTTATAAATTTCTACCATTGGAATTCACTTGACTGAAGTAGTTTTTTAAAATTCCCCTACACAAAGTCTTAAAAGTACAAAATGGTCTTTGTACCGAAAGATCTTAGCTATCCAATGACAAAAAAATCATTTAAAAATATTAAAATATAGTAGAGATATTTTTATAAATTTCTACCATTGGATTTCACTTGACTGAAGTAGCTTTTTTAAAATTCCACTAAACAAAGTCTCTCAAACGCTTCTCTTTAAAACAGCTGTAAACAAACAAACAAAAAAAGGTCTTTGTACCGAAAGATCTCAGCTATTCAATGACAAAAAAATCATTTAAAAATATTAAAATGTAGAAGAGATATTTTTATAAATTTCTACCATTGGATTTCATTTGACTGAAGTAGCCTCTTTAAAACAACTGTAAACAAAATCAAAAAAGTACAAAACGGTCTTTGTACTAAAAGATCTGAGATATCGAATGCCAAATAATGATTTACAAATATTAAAATGTAGAAGAGATATTTTTATAAATTTCTACCATTGGATTTCACTTGACTGAAGTAGCTTTTTTAAAATTCCCCTAGAGAAAGTCGAAAATATAAAAAACGGTCTTTGTGCAGAAAGATCTCAGCCATCCCATGACATAAAAATCATTTAAAAATATTAAAATATAGAAGACATATTTTTATAAATTCCTACCATTGGATTTCACTTGACTGAAGTAGCTTTTTTAAAATTCCCCTAAACAAAGTCGAAAAAGTACAAAACGGTCTTTGTAGAGAAAGATCTAAGCTATCCAATGACAAAAAAATCATTTAAAAATATTAAAATGTAGAAGAGATATTTTTATAAATTTCTACCATTGGATTTCACTTGACTGAAATAGCTTTTTTAAAATTCCCTTAAACAAAGTCGAAAAAGTACAAAACGGTCTTTGTATCGAAAGATCTGAGATATCGAATGCCAAAAAATAATTTAAAAATATTAAAATGTAGAAGAGATATTTTTATAAATTCCTACCACTGGATTTCACTTGACTGAAGAAGATTTTTTAAAATTCCCCTAAACAAAGTCGAAAAAGTACAAAACGGTCTTTGTACCGATAGATCTGAGATATCGAATGCCAAAAAATAATTTAAAAATATTAAAATGCAGAAGAGATATTTTTATAAATTTCTACCACTGGATTTCACTTGACTGAAGTAGATTTTTTAAAATTCCCCTAAAGAAGGTCGAAAAAGTACAAAACGGTCTTTGTACCGAAATATCTGAGATATCGAATGCCAAAAAATAATTTAAAAATATAAAAATGTAGAAGAGATATTTTTATAAATTTCTTCCATTGGATTTCACTTGACTGAAGTAGCCTCTTTAAAACACCTGTAAACAAAATCAAAAAAGTACAAAACGGTCTTTATACCGAAAAATCTCAGCTGTTCAATGCTAAAAAAATCATTTAAAAATATTAAAATACAAACGAGATATCTTAAAAATTTCTATCTTGGGATTTCGCTCTATTGATGTAAGCCACTATAAAATACTCGTAACAAAATCGAAAAAATATAAAACGGTCTTTGTACAGTTCAATGATCTCAGCTATTCAATGCTAAAAAAATCATTTAAAAATATTAAAATGTAGAGGAGATTCTTTGGAAAATGTTTAATGTGCAATCTCTGACATATAATCACGATCTGTATGTTGTCTTTTAAAATTACATATAAATGATTCAATTTCACTTGAAACTATCTAACAAAAAAGGTCAATGTCGACTTGTTTTAAAACGGATCCGAGTGTTTTGGTCAGAAATTATCTCGAAGAAACTATCCAAATGCACATATCCCTCGGGCTATCTGCTAATGACTTTTTTCTTCCTGGGGTATCTTATCCCCTTTTTATCGCCCGGAGGTAAAGGGTGGCGTGAGATGACCATTTTCTTATTAATTACAAGCTTGGAAAATATCATTGGTCTTTTAAAGTGTCAATCTTTGGGTTCGGGATACGCCTTCCTGGTGGCAACACGCATAGGTTTGTGATAGGATTTTGAGTTTCGGTTTGACTGATGCAGGCTCTTAAGGCACTGTTTCTTATTAAACGGTTTGTAATAGCACCATTTTATGCTAAGAAAAGAATAGGATGCAGAATTAAAAATTCGAGTGTATATTTTGTGCAAAATAAAACATTGTATCAGCTTCAAATGTGCAAATAGGATGTGCGAGTGTTGAAACACTTATTTGCACTTTTTGTACAAATGCTACAATTTTGAACTTCTGCAAAACTTGGGCCTCAAAACTAAATTCGATTTTTTAACAGATTTTTATTTTGATTTTCGGAACAGAAATTCCTTTAATGACCTTGGAATCTTTTCTAGGGGAGGCTCAAAATGTTTTAGGGGGCTTACCCCGCCCTCTCCCCCTGGCAGTTATGGCGCTGATTCGATGTGAAAGAAAAGGCCTCGCAAAAGTTCTCGCACCCGGCCTCGCCTTTGCTAGGGACGGCTCTGTTCACAGGTTTTACTGTATTTAAATTTTATTGCCTAAAAATCTACTACTCTTTAAAAATAAAAAATAAAGTTTAATTATAGAATAACAGCGTGTTAAACTTATAAAAATACATAAATTTTTTTGTAAAAATGTTTGGAACGGGCCAAATTTTACTGATTTTTGCACGGCCCAAGTCATTCCGTGAAGAAGATTTTCAACGGGCTGGATATAAACCGGGACTGAAAATTTCGACCCGTGCAGTCCTAGGAAGCATGGTCCCATGGAAACCAGGCATGGACCACCCCCAGTGTCGTAAAAGAAAATAGGCCCGGACCCGGCCAATGCAGACCTCTATCGAGGTTTATCCAGGAGTTGGAGCTCGGTGAAATTTTCTTTCCTTAAACTTGGGTTATTCACTAGGAATAAACAATATGGAAACTACGCTCGCTAATCCAGGTCAATTTCATTATGGATATGATAAGGAATCTCTTTTAGGTGACATAAGATAACAGCAGCCTATTGAGTGTTCGAAGCCAAAATAGAAACAGTATTGCTGTTTTTTCTCTCTCTTTTTTTAGCATAAAATGTTTTGTGCAATTCTATATTCAATACGTGCAGACATAAAAAAAAAAAAATGGGAAAAAAACACAGCATAAAAAACACATCTGTAGGGCGATATACACCAAAATGTCATCCATACTAATAGATTATGATGAAGTTTGATAAAATTTTGTGTTTAACTTTTTGAGAAATAGCTCTCACGGTCTCACAGCACACCTGCCAACTTTAGATTTTTAACAATCAAATAAATGTATTATAAAACAGAAAATTATTTAGAAAGATAACCTTTTAGTGGTACTTATTTCATTTCAATTTCATTTGTAAATATGATCATTTTGATTTTTGGAGAAAAAAAAGTGATGCGTGCCTGTCACGGTAATTATAAAAACAAAGCATAACAAAACCACTATTGAATGATGCATGACAAATTTTATCAGCATTAATTTATTTGAAAGTCTAAAGAAAGTATGAAATTGGATTAAATTTTGTGTGTTAATTTTTTAGACATAGTTATATCGGAAATCATGAAATTTCCATGTGTACTTCTATGCATAACTTTGTACCAATTCCGCAAAAAATAAAATTTTAAATTTTATTAAAAAAATAAAAAAAAAACCTTTCTAAATACGCCATTTGCAACGTGCTAAAAAATTCATTACCAAAATTATCAGTCTTAAATCTCGAAAAAATGTAAGGGGAAGTTACCTAAAAACATTGCTATATGCGTTTTTAGCTCACAGTCTATCATAGCCTGAGAGCTTATGTGCCCGTCCGTTTTGTATGTACGTTCGTTCGTGCGTAACGCGATAACTCATGATAAAAATGTCCGATCCACATGAAATTTTGTATATAGGTATATCCTGATAAGGCGCTTCCCTGATTAGTTTTTGGAGTTCGTTCGATATGTATAAGAGGGGGAACGGGGGGCTCATGCCCCTCCCCTTAATTGATATAAACGGGATTTTCATGCAGAATTAACAGTTTTCGTTCAAAATTTAGATATATGATCATTCTGATGAGGCGATTCCGTGGCTGTTATTAGGTGTTCATTGAATAAGTATAAACAGGAGGAACGGGGGGCTCATGCCCCATCCCCTTAATTGATATAAACGGGATTTTCATGCAGAATTAACAGTTTTCGTTCAAAATTTAGATATAGGATCATTCTGATGAGGCGATACCGTGGCTGTTATTAGGTGTTCATTGAATAAGTATAAACAGGGGGAACGGGGGGCTCATGCCCCATCCCCTTAATTTATATAAACGGGATTTTCATGCAGAATTAACAGTTTTCGTTCAAAATTTAGATATATGATCATTCTGATGAGGCGAATCCGTGGATGTTATTACGCGTTCATTGAATAAGTATAAACAGGGGTAATGGGGGGCTCATGCCCCTCCCCTTAATTGATATAAACGGGATTTTCATGCAGAATTAACAGTTTTTGTTCAAAATTTAAATATAGGATCATTCTGATGAGGCGATACCGTGGCTGTTATTAGGTGTTCATTGAATAAGTATAAACAGGGGGAACGGGGGGCTCATGCCCCATCCCCTTAATTTATATAAACGGGATTTTCATGCATAATTAGCAGTTTTCGTACAAAATTTAGACATAGGATCATTCTGATGAGGCGAATCCGTGGATGTTATTACGCGTTCATTGAATAAGTATAAACAGGGGGAACGGGGGTTCTAATGCCCCTCCCCTTAACTTGTATAAATGGATTTTTCAAGCAGAATTTTCAGATTTCGTACAAATCTCTGAATAGTTTTGGAAGTTTAATGGTTAAGTATGAAAGAGAGGAATAACTCCTCTTAAATTATATAAATGCTAAATGGGTTTTTATTAAGAATTATCCGATTTGCTCTGAATTTTGGATACAGATTTTTTATATGATAAAGCATGTCCTTGATAGTTTAGGAGGTTCAATGATTAAGTATAAAAAAGGAGAAAGGGGAGAGCTGTTTCCCCTTCTTATTTTTTTTTCGAACAGAATTAACGAAAATACAAGGCTGTAATGTACAATTAGTATGCGTAGCCTGTGAGCTCAATGCCATCAGTTTAACTGGGCAATATTCTTTTTTATTTAAAGTTGTCCTTATTTCCGTATTTTTCCTTAATCGGATCAGCCTAGATCTCGACCAGTCCGGATAATCGAAGCTCTACTGTATTTACTGCTGAATGCAAAAATAGAAGTGAAAAACTTCCATAAACATTAGTTAAATTATTATTATCAACAAAAGTACGAATTCTGCGTATAAAGCAGTTTTAAAATTCAAACACCCGGGTAAAAATATCAAATCACATACAAACGCAAATAAATAAGAAATCATTTAGACTTACTCTTATAAAAGTCTTGAAACTTTTTATATACAGCAGAGACAAATTAAAGTTGATATCTTCGTAAAAAGAAGGAACTGATAAAATTTTTAAAACTATTATAGTAGAAATGATCATTATAATGCAAAATTTGCAAAGTCACAAATTCCATTTTTTCATAGTCAAATTTTTTCTTTAAAATTTCCTTGTAGCATTGTTTTCACGGTTACTGTCTTATTAATTATACTGTCTGATTTAAAAAAAAATGCATTAAACAGGTGAATAATCATTTAAAAAATCTTATTTCTATATATTAAAATAAAAATACTAGATCAGAAAAAAAATAACTCCTTATATCTGTGGTTAATGGACAAGTGACGAAAATAGAGTACTACATCTAACTCTGAAATATTCTCCCGGTCTATCACAATACAGGTTTTTTTTTTTTTTTTTTTTTTTTTTGGTAATTCTTATAGCAACATTGAGACATATAAATGTTATTTTTACAACTAATCAGCAAGAATACGTCTGCTAAATCTAAACAACATTATTCATCAACCTCTTTATTCCAATTGTCGAAAAGTTTGTTTTATATTAACTTGCACATCAGAATTTGAAAACTAGTCAAAAGAGAAGATATATATTTCCTGTTAGTGAATCGCGGCTGTTATCTGCGTTTTAAACATCCTACATTGAAATCTAAGTAAGAATACTAGTATAAAGAAACAGCATACTTACTAAGAACAAAACTTTTATAAAATTGAAATTTCTTGATATCCTTTTTCGTTCCAACTGAACACGTTTCTATGTTTAATATTAGTTTTCTTTATTTGAATTGTATATATTTAAAATTGAAATTAATTTTCTATTATTTAAAGCAATTTATGCCTTCTGATTGGACATTTTTCGAAAATTTTGATCTTAGATTTCTGTTTTTTACGTATATTTTAGATAAAACGGATTTATAAATTCGTTTCTAATATGAAAAGGTACTAAGCAGCATAGCTGCCAGAACTTCCATGTAAATTGACGAATATGTTGCTTTAGGTGTGAGTATTTCAGGTAATTGGTGTTTTTTCTGTATTTTTTGTGATTGGGGGGGAGGGGGAGGCGTGAAAAAAGCAAAATTAAAGCGCATGAAAGCAAAATTTAAAGCAATTTTTTCTGTTTTAACGGAATATAAGCAAGGAAAAAAAATTGTTCAGTTCACGGATTATTTTGCGATCATGGAGTCCTCCGCGGATTGGGTTATACCCGACCTGAACTAGTGAATTCTACATCCATTCAACCTGAGCCAGTTTTTAAAAAGTAGATGGCTCGAACTCGACAAACTTCGACCTAAAAGTAGTAGCCAGATCCAACTCAAATCGCCAATCGAGTTGGGTTTAATTTCCTAAGGTGATGCAGAACTCTATCCGAAACGCAATCTCAGCCTGACATCTCCACATTTCGATCTGAACCCGAAATATTTCAACCTCAACTAGACCCCAAACGTAGCTGATGAAAAATATATCCATTGTAATCCAATTATGTAAAAATATATGTACAACATATATCTCCAGTAGGGTGTTTTTCGATTCAAACTGCTTATTTTCCGATTTATTTTTAAATTCATTTTTGCTATCAAATGCATCAAACTGGCAAATTATCTTATTCAGAAAGTACACAAGGTGCAGTGATTGTCGATTCTTTGATAAATGCAGAAAATACTGCAAAAAAGAGCAATCAAAAACGGCATTTTGAACCGATTTTTTCGAATTTTTTCGCGGGAGATCTGGTAACGAAAAAAAGGGTGGTACTAAGAAGATAATTGTTCATAAATCAAATTCTAATGATTGAGCGCAAAATGACATCACACGGCATCTTATACGTCTCTTCAAAAATCACCTCAGCAAGTTTCATGTTTCTACTTTTAAAAATGTGCCTGAAATTGTATCGGAAAATTTCGAGCTGTTGAAGGTGGAAAAACTTTTTTCGAATACACTCTTAAGTAAAAAATCAGTATATATAAACTTATTAACATTCAATATATAATTTTTCTACTTAAAATAAATTTTGTAAATTCTTTTGAGAGATCGATCTTGAATCAAGAACAATAAGTGTCAACATCCAACCCGAACCTGAAACAAAGTTAACCCAACTGGAATCCAACCCACAACGACAAAAAATTACGCTCAACCCGATCCGATCCAGATTGAGAGTCGTGTCAGGTTCAGTTTGCTCGACCCGATGCAGCATTCTACTTGTCATCCAAGACAACCCCGACAAAACTTTAATATAAATTTTATCTTTTTTGTTAAAAAATATACATGTCCAGAGTCATTCATGTATCATGATGTGTAGTCAACTGTATAGATTTGTATTTTAAGAAATTCGATTTTTTTTTTTTTTCGGGTTTATCTGAAACTCAATCTGCAAGAATCAAAATTCAGTCAGAAACCGACTCGTACCCAAAAGAATTCGTTTAGTCAATCAGAGTTTAATAATAATAATAATAAAAACTCCATATGTTGACCCAATTTGACGACAACGAATTTCAAAAGTCAAAATATTTTCCCCGACGACATCGAATTTTGACCCCGATGGGGGGGGGGGGGGGGGGGGAGGTATGCCCGACGGGGGGGCATATGCCCCCCCGGCCCCCTCTCTGGCGCCGCCCTTGTACCAGAAGGATTAGCAAAGTTTTAACCAATTGTTTTTTTTTTTTTTTGAACAAATCTAATATATTTTCTCATTTCTATAATTTAAATATTTCAAATTATTGAATGTAAATAACTTTTACTTTTAACAGTCTTATTTCAGCAGTCACCATGTGACATAGTGAGTTTAGTCTATGTCATGTTAGTATGCATGTAAAATGCAAATTTCATATGTTAATGAACATATCTGAAACTCTAAAGACAAAACTCAAATTATGTAAATTCAGCAAAGATAAAATAAATTAAAATTTACTCTCTATCACCTATAGGCAGGCCCGTAGCCAGGATTTCCTTTCGGAAGGGGCTGAATCTTAATTTTTTTTTCTTACAAAAGTAATTTCTATAATTTATTGCAAAAAATTTAAACATATCAAAAATGTGTTTCTGCAAAAATACTGTATTTTCCGTCATTAAATTCGCGGCTCAAAAAGTTTACTTTAGACCCAGAAATTGTATTTAATAAAATTCTCTCTTTTTTTTTTTTTTTTTAAATTTAGAATACATTTTACTTCAATTACTAAATTAAATTTCTGGCCGTAAACTGAACCAGTGTTCTTTAAATTTTTACTCTGTCTCCAGACACAACCCAAAATGTTTCTATATTGACTTTACAAATAGCACCCCCTAGCCCGTCAGCACACTCACTTACATCTGTAGATTGGCCTTACAGTGTAATTGGAGTAAATTTTATCCAAATACGTGCTGACGCTGACGCGATATAAAACTCTATCCGGTGGTTCTATGAAAAACTTAAAAAAATCCTTACATAGAGGTATCCATCCCTGAAATTGATAGTTCTGAAAATTACAAAGAAAATTAACCAGACAAAGCAACTACCTTACGTACATTTTGTTACTGTTAAAGATTCACATGCAAATAATTCGTTGAAAAGTTGTTCAGACTGTAAGATGCTGCAGTGGCATTTTTTGAAGATTTTTCGATACCATTTCGGTTTTTTTGGCATCATTATTTTTCAAAAATACATTATAATAGTTTCTTTTTAATAAAAAGCGTTTTACAGTTATAACAACATTATCAAAGATACTTTCTTTAAAATTATATTTTTTCTCGTGATTTTACATTATGGATATTAAAGTTTTTGGCTCCCTTCTGTGCAAAACATTTTAACATTGACCGCTCTAAGTTTCGTTAACATGCATGAAGATAAAGAAAATTAAGGAAGATCATAAATGCAAGAAAATGGTTTATATTTCTCTCCTAAAATTAATATCCATATGTATATTATAATTAAATTTTCTTAGTCAAGTTAATGATTACGGAAATGCATTTGACCGAACTTTACTGCCCATAAAGATAGTTAAAATTGCATTTAAAAAGAATTTTTATTTTTAGTGAGAAATATCTATTAAAAAAATAATATATCCAAATAACCGATGTAGTGAAAGATTACTGTAACTATAATTGAATAAATGGATAGTTTTAAAGCTAAAAATGCAACTGATTTTAATGTAATGGTAAATAAAAACAAACAAAACTTATTTTATTATTATAGAGATAATTTTGTAAAGCCTTTTCAAACTTTCGGGAGGGGCTTCAGCCCCCTTAGCCCCCTCCCTGGCTACGTGCCTGCCTATAGGGCAAACTTGATTTTTTTAATCTTTTTGATTTTGAATCATTTTGTATTGTAGAAAAAAACAATAGAAAATTTAAATTTAAAAATATAAATTTAAACCTTACTTAAAATAATAAAATTACAACTTCAAAATCCAAAATTAATTTAAGGAAAGTTTTTTAAAAGTTGAAAATTAAATGGTTTTCTACAGAATCAAATATTGAAAACATTTCAGGGTCATTCCATGTCACTTCATCCAGACCATGTCACCCACCGTCACAGATTTCTATGAAATTTCATACACAAAAACAATGTCTAAAGATATGTTGTTACACCAAATTTCAGTTTAAAATAATTATTTTTTCATGAATTACAAGCATTTAAAAATACTCCTCTCAGTCTATTTTTCGCTGAAAATTATGTTCCGTTACACATGTAATGTTGGATAAAAATGCTTATTTTTCTAAATATTACTAATAAAATTTGATGTATATTTTTTTAGATGTTCTTAATAATGCATTTTATTAAAAGAATGGTTTATAAAACGTTTTAGAAATCAAATATTATTTTTTAAAAATATTTTATCCAAGGAGTTAAGAAAAATAAAGAAATATGCATTTCATTTTTTTTTTACATGTGCTCCCCATTTGATTTGGCTGATATTTTTTATATACGTAGTTTAGAAGGAAACCTTTTAATTATAAAAAAATTAGGTGTTTTTTGAAATTCTTGAAAAAAAAAAAATTTGTAAGTTTTACAGAACATATCTAAAGGATTATTAAAGATCTAAATTCTTCGAAAATACATGTAATAATAATAAAGAAATATTATAATTAAACTATAATTTTGTTTTTAAAGACTTTTTTTATGTTGTTTAAATAAATTAAAGTATAAAATTAATATTATTTCTGTTATAGAAAATAAAATTTCCTCTATGTATTCAAATAAAACTTCCATTATACTAACTGAAAAACAACCAGTAAGATTAAGTATAAACTGATTTATAAAGCTTTATTCATTCAAATAATCTAAGCTTCATTAAAAAATGTGGAAATCATAAATTTATATAGTTTAAGTTTTGTTTCGCATATAGTCTTCAAAATGAAATAAATAAAGTAATACAAACATAAATATTCTAACATTTACATCCTTTTATTTAGAATCTAAAACTGTTTAATCAATAAACTAAAAGTATAAAAATGCACTGATAAATAAATTTTGAATAGTAATTGGAATATAATTCTAAAAATCATAGAATTAACTTGATGTTTATTTTATTGTAAGGCACACTTATAATCTTATGTATTGCAAAATCATAAACAAATACTTAAAAGCAAACATGCAACAAAAAATACGAATTATCTATTAAAGAATATATATTTGTTGTCTTCAGCTTTAAGGGGGATAAAAAAAAACTCCCCTAACTCCAAACACCTTAACCACTGTAGCAGCTGGGTTTTTTATGACTTGGTTGTAATATGACACTTCCTGCTAAGATAGCCATACACTGGACTTGGCATTGGATGATATTCTCTGAGAAAAAGGGAGAGCCTGTTGGGTAGAATATTTTTACTTCAGTAACGCTCCGAGATAGAACGGCTAATGTTATTTCAATGGTAGAAATTTATCGCTTTCATTCCTTTGCATTTTGCTGAAATTTAATAATTTTTGTAGTTTTGAAAACCTGTAGGTTTAAATTATGCACGTCATTCTGAAATTTTATTTCTTTTTTTAATTTTAAGGCGATACAAGTGCGTTATTTTATAGTCTTTAAAATTCACCTTTAATGTCTTATTACGAAAAATCTGTTTGATATTTTAAAATTTGGTAAAACAGCATGCAGAGTTTAATTATTTAGCTTTCAGAAAATGTTTTTTATTTTGATTAAAAAAAAATTTAATCTATGCTATATGTATAAAAAAATTGAAACACTTTGATTTAAAATAGTCGAAAATGCCGTTTAATCCCGCCTCCAAAAGGGAAACACCTTGAAACACATTAGGGTGTAAGGTGATACGAGTTTACACTCCGGGGTATCTTGCAGGGACGTGGGTGAAATTTCTTGACTTTGGCTATTAGTAAAACGCTGTTTGCTGCTTGTAGTCTAAAAAGAAAAGGAAAAAAAAAATCCTTTCCTAAGTTCACGCAAGAAGTTGGATCAGAAATGATGTAAATAGATGTTGATTTCAAAAAGTTTGTTTAACTAGGCATATAATCTCAAATGTATACTTAAAAAGCATTATTGATTTCGAATAAAACACATTTAACATTATTATAATTTTTTGTATATATTTGAAGTTTATTATTTTTCTTTCATATATTTGAAGTTTAATTTCTAAAAAGACTTTAATTGCGTACAACATCAAAATGAAAAAGTCGTTGATTCACAAAACATAATCAAATAATATTTTTGTCATCTGCACTCGACAAAGAAGTAGGGGGGGGGGGGGCGGGGGGGCAGAAAGAAAATAACAATGGTTCTGACATTAAAAATGAATGGATATATACATGGAAATATACATACCCGACTAAATACATTTGTATTTAATTTTTCCTTATCTTTTTTTATATAATTTTTTAAACAGTTCTTAATAATGAATTAGTTTAAGTGTACATTTTCATAAATATTTCTATTTTAATCAATAAAAGTTTGCAGTATACCCATTCTAAAATATAAAATAATTATTATGCAATTAATTATTAAACTGAATAATACTAATTAAAAAGATAGAAATGTATTTATTTTGTCACTTTTATCAAAAATTATGACTAATTTACAATCCTTTAGCAAATATATACCGTTGCGGTAAAATTCAATTCCGTAAATGATATATTTATGCTTTATTGTTTAATATAATTATAAATTATTTCTTTAATTTTACTTCAAATTGCTACTAAGTCTGCTTTATTTTTAATAGTTTTATTTTTGTTTATTAAGATAAAAACTTGGTGTTAGTTTTAATAGTTAATCCTGTTATTATAGATAAATAACTGAAACCATTTTGACAAAAACTGTCAAGATGTCCCACCTCCTGCAAAAAATAAATAAATAAGTAAATAAAAATAAATAAATCTAGATTTAGTTAGAAAAAATGTAGTGATATATTTTTGACAGGATATTGAAGAATGTGTCAAAATGTATATCTCAGGAATCTGGAATGTAAAGAGAGGGGGCCCTTCTATGTTATCGATAATAGAATATTTATGAATTGACTGAATATTAATAATGTCTCCAAATCATCTTTATGCTAGATTATTTCTTTAAATGTGTATATGTCTTCAAATATGTTCATACATGTTATATATATATATAAAGAAGATTTTTTTTAAATTCTTCAAAAAAGTTTTTTTTTGGGCGGGGGGGTGGAAGAAAAGATTGATAATAAAAGGCTCATAAAAAATATTTAGCAAAATAAAATGGGTGAAACATCCATAAATATATATGTATTTTTTGACATGATGTGATTTGATATGTATTTTTCAACATGAAATGTCAATTTTATATGGATATTCAAAAAATCTCAAAGAAAAATTTTTTTCTTAAGTTTTCCAAAAAACACCTCTCTAATTTTTTTTACTGTGGAAAGATTGACTAATAAAGAGTTCATAAAAAATATTTAGCAAAATAAAATGATGAGCACATCTATAAATATTTTTTTGAAATTCATGCATGAAATGTCAATTTTATTTGAAATTCAAAAGTTCAAAATAAAAAATATATATATTTATTGTAAAAAGAAAATAAAAAATTGTATTACTTTATAAAATATGTAATATAAAGAATGTTCTGCCGAAAATTCTAACCATTTTAATTATTTTGTAAAGAGTTATGAAGTTTTTTGTATAACCATACAGAAAATCAACACTTTTAAAATTTCCATAGAAAAAGAAAAGTGTCACATGTTCAGATGTCTGTAACTTAAAATATTTTAATTGGATTCCATTAAAATTTCACATGGTAACATCTTATACATGTATTTGTTCATGTACCAAGTTTCGTCAAAATCTGAGACGGTGGGTGACATTTCGTAAAATTGTTGGATGATTTGACATGGAATGACCCTTCAAGGTTCCTAGCGTCATGGAAAGTCTTGAAATTTCAAAGTAGTCAAGGAAATTTCAGATTATGTAGGAAAAGTCAGGGATTTTACAAATATTTTCTAAAAAGTCATGGAAAAGTCTTAGAGAAAAAATCAAATATGATGTGAAAGTCATCAAATAGTCTGGGAAAAAACCCCACAAAATTCATCAAACTATCGCAAGGAGAAAAAGAACTAGAAGTTTGAAAAATAATTGCAGAAAACACATTAGTTTTGACAAAGGATTGTGAAAATAAGTAGAAAATTTTATTGTATTCCCATTTGGAAAGAAATTTTTGCAATTTGGTCTGGGAGTTATTTGAGATTTGGTCATGGAAAAATAGCCAATTTGCCCTTCATGTTTTGCTGGGAACCCTGCTTGTTTTCATGTCTTAAAATTTTTGCCCGGTTATAAAAATTAAAAATCTGCCATTCCACTTTTCGGCTAGCCCCAACACATGTCTTTCCTATCATAGGAGTTAACTTTGGGGTTAGTTGAAAAGCAAATCCTCCTGGCGATCCATGGCATGTGAGTTGTCGGCTTCAGCGTCCCTGTGTGCGTTGTCGTCCGGTGGCTCGTCATGGGTACTTGGGAGGAGATTCCAAGCGAAGGGACCATTTAGTTCCTCCGATGGGCAGCTGAACTGTCATTATAAGGAAAGGGCAGCTGATATCACTGTGGGAAAAGTTACTGCAGATCCACAGTAATTTCCTGCGCGTCTTTAAGACTCCTGCTATACACAAGAAGTCTAGGCGATCTGATTGGTCTACGACTGGTCTGATTTGATTGCGATTAAAAGCTCTGTTGTATGATTGGTTGACGTGGACCATGGTGATTCCTGTAATGATCGCTAAAGCAAAAATGTAGTTGGTAGATTGATTGAAGGAAGCATTTGTTTGTAAACATGCCCTTTCCTTATCATTCGTTCATCCATTTGTTTCGGAACAGTGGTCGACGCCTCACGGGCGTCGATCATTAGACCATAGACATCGGACGGATCAGTGCGCCCGTGTAGTAGCCGCCTAGCGGTTTGCGAACTGGGACCTGAGTCGAAGTCTCTCGTCTCGAGATTCATAAGTGCCTGTTAGGGCCCAGGGACGGGTTGAGCCATTATCACCACAGTTGAAGCCTCCAAACACCATTAATATGCCTCTGCCTATGTTGAAAGCTATCTACAAGTACACTGTAAAAAATATGACTATTTTGCTGCATCGTCACTCCCCTGCTTTTATAGAATAACACTCTTTTGGCCAATGAGAATGCTCCATGATAGCCTGAAGTAGTCGTTTTCTATAAAAGCAGTGGAGTGACGATGCAGCAAAATAGTCATATTTTTTACAGTGTAAAGCAGAGTCGATGGGGCCAAATATAAACATACCTGGAAAGGTCAGCAGCATCTTGTTATGTTCTCAGATGAGAAAAAACTAGCTTGGATGGCCTTGCTTTCCATCGGCATTACATGAGGAAATTTTCTCCAAAAGACAGCATGGTGAAGGATTATTAATAATGTTGGGAGGCTTCGGTTATGGTCAGTGCCAGATTTATGGCAGGGCATTAGGGGCACGGGCCCAGGGCCATTGAAAATCAGAGGCCCTCGAATTCTGCTGAGGGTTTATGAATTACTGTCCAAAATCTGATGTAATTTTAATATCCTATGAAATTTACATTTCTTTCTACATTCTGTTTTGTTCATATTCCGTTTTTATAATTTACATATTTTGTCTGAAACATCAATTTATTATGGTGAATATTTTCTTTCATCTTTATCACTTAAAAAATATATTGTATTTTTAATTCTTTTTTAATCCCTTTCCTGTTATCATCAGATTATTTGAGTGTCGGTGAGGGTAGCTTGCAGGATTTAGAGCCCCCTAATATTTTAAATAATTGTAGCTTGGTGTTGTCAAAAATATATTCTTAGTTGTTGCATACTTAATCACTCCAGATATAACTTGCTTAGGAAAATATTGTTAGCATCACACAGTTTATTGTAAAAAGTTTACTCATTTAAATTTCATAACTGAAATAATAATTCAAAATTATGTTATTGATTATCATATTTAATTTTTTAATGGATGGTTTAAAGTCAATAATGGAATAATGGTTACTTCATTTTAGTCAAACCCCTGTAAGCATTGATGCAATAATGCCCTCATAAACATATGTTCCCAGGACCTCTGAATTTGTAAATCGGTCTCTTGCTATGGTGGTAAACTTAAGCTGGCTTCCCCCTCAGACAGCATGTAGGCTACTGATTCTAAGAATTGTTAGAAATACATTTGTTGCCAATTGCAGAGAGAAATGGTGGCCTAAATTGGATTTTCCAGAAGGAAAATGCCCCCATAGCCTTGGCAAAATCCTTCTAGGAGTGATTTTTGATAAGTGAGGACATGTAATGGAAGGGCCTGCCCTGTACCTCTATTTCAATAACCAAGAAAATATCGGGTTATTCTCAGTAGAGCTTTAAATGAAAATGGAGGATATTCCATCTATACGTTATGATCACGTGGACAAATCAAAAACTTCTAGTGTAAAGAAGAGAAAGCTTCGTTTGACGCAATGTACCCCACCAGTAAGGATGGGCATTATTTATCGTATTAGGATAAATAACAGTTTTACTACGCTGGAACCTAATATTGCATTAATATGTTACTGAAAAGTCCCTGTTAAATAAATAACAGATGGTTTTTAATGACAGCATCTTCCTTCACCTGTTTTAATCAAGATTTCATTTTTTGTGCCTCTAAAATAAGAATAATATTTATTAAAAACGTCCTTAATCGTTTCTTTTGAGACGTTTGCCGAAAAATGTTGAATTCAGACACTTTTCTCAAGAGGGATTTCTGTGCTCTGGAAGAGGAACATTATAGAGTTCCGGGAGGTAGGGGAGAAGCATTGCTTTTTCTGACCATTGAAAACCCAAAATCTCGAATCTTCCGAGGAAACATCTCATTGCTTACCGGCACCCCTCTCCCCCGGACCATCCCCTGAATTCAACACTAGCACTCAGCATGACCCTACCTTCACCCCTAGTTATGATCTGCTCTCTTAGATATGTGTATATTGTAGATCTGTAATTTAAAGTATGTTGACAGGTTCTTTTTAAAAATGCATTCGCTAGTTATAGGCTATGATCGCTTAAGACAATAAATGCACTTTAAGAAAAATTATTTATTTGCAGTAAACTTCAAAATTTAAGGGTTTCATACAGAAAAGTTAGGGATGGTGCCTGAACGCATTTTTTAAGAAAACAGTCTTCACATGACTGAGTTCATGAAGCGAGAGGGAGGCAATTAATTCCTCACTGAAAAATTCACACATTGGCATCACACAATTTGGCGACATTAAGCATATGAAAAATGACTGATATCATCTCCGCAAAATTGTCTGTTACGCTTAAACAATAAAAGGATTTTGAATTTAATAGCAGGGCAACCAGAAAACAGCAGTCCTAAAAAATACGCCAAAAAGGAATCCGACTGCCAATTCGTACGTTAGGAGCATATTTTGGGAAAATGTTCTCAAAAGACATAACAACCATTATCTACATGAAAAGACTCATATGCAACGAATAAGTTATACTTAAAATTACGCAGAGAGGAAAATGAAATTTCACTGACCGCAAACACATTCGAACTTTATTCTTTTTTTATTTGTTTCCAGCAAGGGTGAAATACGCATCTTAATGAATTCTCTTTATCTGATAGCCGTTTTTCAGTAATAAGGCAGATGCTAGATGTTTTTCTTTCTTTTCTTTTGAACGGAAAGTTATTGTGGAATCGAAAATAAACGTTAAGATAAAATAGCTATTTAATTAAAGATTAGTTTTAACTGTAATTTAGAAAAATGTAAAATTTAAGAATACTATATGTGATTCTACATCACAATGTGATGCTAATTTTTTTGTAGTTCATCAATCACTGTGACTAGTAGTGAATACATGAATGAATAGTAATAACTTACACCGTTACTTAAACACTTTTTCTGCTTGGTGCCTGATGATGGGTCACCATCATAACACACTTTCTCCTATTTTAATAGCACAAAATACTACAGCACAATATCTAGAGCATAAAACACAGAAATTTTTAGATCAGGAAAATATTTGAAAATTTATTAGAAAAACTTCATGCTTGAAATGTTTTCCTCGATAAACAATATATGATAATCAATATATAAATATATTTTATATAACACATAGATTAATGATTCAAAAATAATTGAATTCTGTTTAAAACATCCCAAAACATGTAAATCGATTAAAAGTCGGAAGTCTAAAATCATAAATCATTGCTTTTTATGAATCATTTCTCTTTAGTAAAAATATGAAGGAAAAATGTGCGCAGAAATGTATATTCGACATATCCTAAAAATTGCTTTAAATGCAATCTTATGTTGCAAATGCATTTTAAATTAATAAAGTTTTATGTTCTAAAAAGAAAATCCTTTTTAAATGCTGCATAACCTAGCGCATATGATTGTTAGATTTTGTTAGTAAATTTACCGTTACGTAAATAAAAAAAGCAATTATTTCTACCTTTTCACCCCGAAAATATTGCAAAATTTGAGTTCAGAGATTAATTTTATAAAAAGTACCTTTTTTTCTACATATAACTAAAATGCATTTATTTATAATTTAGTGCCTTAAGAATTCAATTCTCGATTTTAGTTGGAAATTCTATTTTAAAACTAACAAAACAATATTTTGTCACATTCAAATAAAATGCTTGAATCAATGCATTTTTAATTAATTGGCTCATTTAAAACGTCTACATTCAAACTTCAGATTGATTTGAATTTAAAGCAGCAATTGGAAACCAACCGATGCGCGCAACCACGGGGGGGGGGGGGGGGGTGCCCGGACAACCCACCCCCCGCTTGTGCAGACCCATTCACAATTATTTAAAAACTTTGCGCCCCCCCCCTTATTAAAACACCCTTAAAACCCTTATTAAAAATATCTCACAATTATACACTCAAAGATAAAAACCTGTCTAAAACGGAATTTAAAACTGTTTTATAGGCTTCCGTTTTAGAAGGTTTTACTATATAAAATAAGATATTGTTTGTATCCAGCAAGTTCAGGTTAAAAATTCTGGGCACCCACCCGTTCAAAAGGCTGGTTACGCCTATGCAACCACAGTAGAAATAATTCCTTAATATTCACTTGTTAGATTTTCCACCAGTTTTTCAATAAATGTAGTTCTTTTCTGCTAGATTTTCCACCAGTTTTTCGATAAATGTAGTTCTTTACTTACAAAAGAATATTTTATCGCTTCGTAATTATTGTTTATTTTCAAACGTTTTGTTACAAATTATTTGACAAACTTGAAAAGTGCTGAGTAATACACATTATCTGAAGATAATTTTGTTATCGTTAACGACTTTTGATTTAAAGTTTCGTTTCCTGTTTGGTTTTTATTCGCGGTTGTTAAAGAGAGAGGATAAATAAAAAATGATTTCGTCTCTTTTTTATTAAATATCAGAAAGATTGAATTTAAGATTTGTGGATTTGATTTCTAAAGGGCTCTTCTGGGGGGGGGGGGGGGGATTCACCCCTCAAACATACAACTTAAAATTTTGCTCATTTAGTTCTCTACCATTTTTAACATGACACCCCCCCCTTCTTTCGGTAACTCACCTAATTTTCTTCATTTCTTCACTTCATTTCAATCTTTAAAAGGCTATAACTCTGCTTCTATGGGAGTTAGAGCAGAGAGAGAAATTCTAGCAGAGCTAACTTTTACTCGCTATTCTTTTTGCTATTTCAATTTTCCGGTTTTCCCCTATAGGACCATTTGGGAGGGGGGGGGGCGTTTCTCATTTTTTGATGTAATATGTCTATCGAAAGCTTATGCTTCATACATTACAAATCTGACATAAAAAAATTTCTCCCGTTATTCTGGGTCACGTTACGGACACATAATGGGTTGAAATTTAAATTTCTCAAACTTCGAGGTTTTTTTGCCAAATCGGTATCTGAAAAAAATTGTGCCAATGTGATGTGTGTATGACCAGGCCCTTATTATCGCATGGGCAAATCGGGACTTTGCCCATGGACCCCAGAGCTAAAGGGGTCCCCAAATCCCTACATTAAATTATAAAATACTTACTTCCCCCCCCCCCCCCCCAATTCCAGTTCTCCCATTTGAAGTTATTAAATTCATCTTAGAATAATATAACAAATTGCTAAAGTTATGTAAAAGAGTTTTGTTCTGTACTAAGATAAAAAAAGGTGTACTTTTATTAACTAAGGTATTTGAGTTAGAATTGATGGAGCTAAGAATTTTCTTCTATTTATATCCAAGGTGCAAAAATATGTTTATGCACTACACTTACATATATGAGTGACTACCAGTTCTATTTGAATAAAATTACAATGATTAGAAAGGGGCCCCCTAATTTATCTTTGCCCAGGGCCCCAATTAGTCATAATCGGGCCCTGTGTATGACATCTGTGCCATATAAATATTATTCAGTCTTTTTATTGCAATTTTTTTATGTAAAACAATATGCATTATTTTTCATGCACAATTGTGCATTAAATGAAAATTGTAATGTAATTTTTGTAGTAGTACTTTATAATAATAAATTAAAAAAAAAAAAAAAAAAAAAAAAAACATTATTTAAAAGTATTTTCTGCACAATAAAATGTTTCCTGACGATTACAAAAAATATGTCCTGACAATTCAAAAAATAAAAACGTAATTGTCCAAGTTTTCACTTCTGACGGCACTCCCAAAATGCATAGGCGTAGGAACTGGGGGAGCTCTGGCTCCCACTGGAATTTTTTAGACGGGCTCAGCTCCCTCGAGAGAAATTGAAAAATAGAATTTACTTTTTCTAGAAAATTCACGGGGAAAGGACGAGTATCTCCAAACAAATGATAGTTTTAATAAGATAAGAACAGATAAGCTATCCTTCCGCTCCAGCACAATAAGAAAAATTGAGTTTTTAGCGAAGCACTTGACCTTACTAATGCATAAAAAAACGTTGTAATCAAAAAACTTTTGATTCTCACATACAGATCGAATCCATATTCACGAATACAGCATCAACCACGCCAGAGGATCTCAAACAAAAGCTTAGAATACATGCTGATGATTTTGATTTGACAAATCTTTCTGCAAGCTGACACTTCTATCAACACTAGTCTCGAAGGAACTTGGTTCGAAAAAACGGCCGATTTTGTTAAAAGATCGCAAAAAAGACAAAAGTTGCAAAAAAACGACAAAGTTCGTGAAAAGTTCGCGAAAAAAGGCAAATTTTATTAAAAAATCACAAAAAATGGCAAATTTCGCCAAAAGATTGCGAAAATGAAATACTACCTATTGCGATCGCTCCCATGTTGAAATTTCTGAAAAATCTTTGCAGATCTACACCGATCATGACCCCTAGACCCCAAAACTACCATTAGTAAAAAAGTTTATCTATCTATCTATCTATCGGTGTATGTCACTTTCTTCTGGACACGATAACTACCATAATTATGCTCAGATCTTCTTCAAACTTTTACATAAAATCAACGGGCATAAAATTTCAGTTAAGTTCGTTAATGGGCAAAATCGGACCAAGGGGGTGAAAGT
Source organism: Maratus speculifer (assembly GCA_964019185.1). NCBI lineage: Eukaryota > Metazoa > Arthropoda > Arachnida > Araneae > Salticidae > Maratus > Maratus speculifer. The sequence continues at coordinate 156,927,622 of OZ025294.1, read as the reverse complement.
TAGGAGGGTTTTTGTGAAAACAGAAAAAACGCGATAACTTCTAAATTAAAATAGATATCGAATCAGTTTAAAGTTTATATTACTTTTAAAAAATGGGCCAAAAGTTTATGCATGACAGATTTTTGATAAAGTTAAAAATGGGCTCAAGGGGCGAAAAAAACAGGGTTTTTGGGAGAAAAAAAATCATAACTTCGTCAATTCTCAAGATATCAAATCCAACTAAATTTTTTATAAATGTTCTCAAAATTATCTAAAACTTTTGTATTTACAAATTTTTGATAAAAACAACTTTTACCGATGAAAAAAATTAAAAACGAAAAGAAAAAGGGGGGTGGAAAAAGAAAAAATCCATAACTTAGTCAATTCTTAAGCAATCAAATCTAATTAAATTTATTTTACATCTTCTCAATAATATCTACGACTTTTATCTTAACAATTTTTTCATAGGACCAATTCTTATAGCAAAAATAAATTAAACAAAAATAGGAGTTGGAGAAAAAACTCAAATCCAAACTACTTATATTTTGAATCATTTTTAAATTCACTTTTGATTTTAAACACATCCAAATGGCAGATCCTCCTATTTAGGAACTGTATAATATGATGTATTAGTCAGCTTTTTGATAAGGGCAGAATATCTTTCAAAAAAGACTGCCGAAAACGGTATTTTGAACAGAATTTCCCAATGATGTGATTGAAAAATTGAGGAAGTATAACAAATTGCATTTTTTCTGACTCATTTTTAAATCCATTTTTGTTCTCAAACACATCCAATTTACAGGTCCTCTTATATAGGAACTATATAATGTGACGGATTAGCCAGTTTTTTTGATAAAGGCATAATATATTTCAAAAAAGGCTGCCAAAATGGGCACTTCGCACAAAATTTCACAAAGCCATCATGATTAAAGAATTGAAGATGTATTCAAATAACAAATTGGTTATTTTATGACTCATTTTTATTAGCACTTTCCAACAAAGTTGAAAAGTGCTTATGCATTCGGTTTGTCTGTCCGTCTGTCCGTCTGTCCGTCTGGCCGGATGGCCGTCTGTCCGTCTGTCCGCGCTCTAACTCCCGTAAATATACTCGGATTGCTATGAAATTTTTATACGTTATTGATGTTTACCCTAGCACGAACCCTATTGAAAATGAAGTATCTACCATGATTAGTTTATCTACAGGGCGAATCAAAAGTTTCCCATTACATTACGGCCTATGGGGAAAAATCGTTAATATACTCGGATTGCCATGAAATTTTAGGACGTTATTGAGGTTTACATTAGCACGAACCCTATTGAAAATGAAGTATCTACCATGATTAGTTTATCTACAGAGAGAATCAAAAGTTTCTCATTACATTACGGCCTATGGGGAAAAATCGTTAATATGCTACGATTGCCATAAAATTTTAGGACGTTATTGACGTTTACCCTAGCACAAGTCCTATCGAAAATGAAGTTTCTACCATGATTAGTTTATCTACAGGGCGAATCAAAAGTTTCCTATTACATTACGGCCTATGGGGAAAAATCGTTAATATACTCGGATTGCCGTGATATTTTAGGACGTTATTGACGTTTACCCTAGCACAAGTCCTATTGAAAATGAAGTTTCTACCATGGTTAGTTTATCTACAGGGCGAATCAAAAGTTTCCCATTACATATTTTAAATATATTAAGCTTTTTCATGTATAATAAAATTGATATATGTTTCTGAAGCTTAATATAAATTATACGCTACTGTCTTGCATAATATGAAGTACATAGCATTTACAGGGCCACACAAAAGATTTCAAATAGTATATTTTTTCCGAAGTACCGTATATGTGTCCGATGATGGCTGATGGAGGGATGAAATGCATTTTAATTATGATATACGGTTTATATATGCGCTAAATATATGCACATTATATGGTGTGTATAAATGTTATGGTTGATATACAGGGCTACCCATAAAGAGCTCACCAACGTTACTGAATATGAGCGTAAATTATTTAAACGTGGTTCCTAAATAAGCTATGCATTTTTACGCCGAGCTTCATTCAATTTACTGTGAAATGTTTGCAGAATATAGATAAAAGGATATACAGGGCCACGCAAAGAATTCGGTACATGGACGCGTATGAATGATAATTTATGAGAATGTGATTTCAGTTGTTTTAAAAGTGTTTTAGTTTACAATAAATTTTAGCCTAATGCTGACGTGTAATAAAGGTACAATGTAAACTACAGGGCTGAACAAAAGTATTCATGTATGTTTCCATCTAATAGTATGAATTGCTGAAAAAGAAATCTCAAGCTACTGGGTATTTTCTTGCTAAGCTAAATTTTCCCATTATATGAACTGACATATGAAATACAGAGCTGTTCTAATGTACTGGAATACATATTTGGGTATATTTGGCTATACACTATTATTTCCCTAAATAACAAAGTTTTGTTAAAGATTTCATTAAATGTTGGAAAGTGCTTCATAATCTAGGCTTAACGCATGATTTTTCATACTTGTTAAATTCAATTTTGCTCTCAAACACATTCAGTTGACAGTTTTTTATTATTTAGAAACTATATAATGTGAGAATTCGTCTATTTTTTGATAAAGGCTAAAAATATATTTTTTTAAAAGTAGGCATTTCGCACAAAATTTCCCAAAGCGATCATGATTTAAGAATTGAGGATGTATTAAAATAATAAATTTGTTATTTTATGACTGATTTTTAAATTCAATTTTGCTTTCAAACGCATTATATTGACAGTTATTTGTTATTTAGGATCTGTGTAATATGCCGTATTGGTCAGTTTTTTGATAAAGGTTAAATATATATATTTTTAAAGCTGTCAAAGTGAGCACTTCGCACAAAATTTCCCAAAGCGATCATGATTTAAGAATTTAGGATGCATTCAAATAACAAATTGGTTATTTTATGACTCATTTTTAAATTCGATTTTGCTTTCAAAAGCATTCAATTGACAGTTTTGTGTTATTTAGGAACTATATAATTTGCATATTGGTCGATTTTTTAATAATAACGTTAGAATATATTTCAAAATATGTTGTCAAAATGGGCATTTGAGCCGAATTTCTTTAAGATGATTTTGATAAAAACCAGTTCTTACATAAAAATAAATTAAAAATTTTTCAGAAGCGGCCAAAGAAAATTGTTAAACTGGATTTAGCTCTAATCATATTTTATTTTTTGTTGTTGAAATGAGTACTCTTCGAAATCTACCTCCTTCTATAGGCCAAGCCGACAGGGGTTTTTCCGATTCTTATTTGCATCGTTTCTGTGACTGACAAAATTCGCATTTTTTCGTAGTACTTTGACAAAATTTACGCTTTCATCTGCTACATTTTGGTACAATTAATAGTTGCTTCCGCAATCCTTTGTCAAAATTACAGTTTTGTTGCGATTCGTAAGCTTTTTCCCGCGATTCTTTAACGAAATGCGCTTTTTCCCGCGATCCTTTGATGAAACCAATATTAATTTTTTAAAACTATTAAGAAAAATTTTCTTTACTTTTTTTAAATGTGCACGATACAAATTTAATTAAGCAATAATGCTTAGTTGAGTGTAGAAGATAACGATATCACTATTGTTCGCATTTCTTTTAAATAGGGGCAAGACGGATTTATTGAAAAAGACAATAAAAAAAAAGAATATATTTGTTGAATAAAGTGTTCTTTTTGTTTAATAAATTTTGGTGCTTTCAGGAATCACATTTAGAAAGTTTTCGACAGTCAAAAGTGGATTGTGAACAGAAAAGGGGTGGGGGTGGGGGCGAACGACCCGGGCGCGAAAATTTAGGGGGCGCCAAAGTTATTCCACAAACGTCATTTTTGAACTGTCACAAGAAAAAGTTGGGAGAAGGGGGGGGGGGGCGAACGACCCGGGCGCGAAAATTTAGGGGGCGCCAAAGTTATTCCACAAACGTCATTTTTGAACTGTCACAAGAAAAAGTTGGGAGAAGGGGGGGGGGCGTCAAATTCTAATTATGCCTTGAATGCAATTTTCTTTTCGCACGCCCCTGATTCTGAATGAGGAAAATCCGCTTTTTAAGCATTAAAAATACAATTTTGAAGCGGGAAAATTAGTATTTAGAACAGAAAAAATCACTTCTGACATTAACTTTTTTGTGCCACTTTGACGAAATTACATATTTTCGCGATCTTCCGTTGACAAAATCTGACGTTTTTTCAGGATATTTTGACGAATTTTGCGTTTTTTATCGAAGTTTTGTTGAATTTTGCCGTTTTTCGCGAATTTTTTGACAGAATTTACCGTTTTATTTCGATTTTTGGGCGAAATTCGCCGCTTTTTTGCAAATCTTTTGACGAAATCTGCCGTTTTATCGCGATGTTTTGACGAAAATTGCCGTTTTTAGTAATCTTTTTGCAAAATTTGCCGTTTTTCGAGAATCGTTTGATAAAATTTTTCGTTTTATCGCGATTTTTTTGTACGAAATTTGTCGTCTTTTCACAATCTTTTGAAGAAATCTGCCGTTTTTTCGAAATATTGCAACGAAATTAGCCATTTTTTCGCGAATTTTGCCAGAAATTAGTCGTTATTTCGCGATTTTTCGACGAAAGTACGCATCCCGTAGGACGCGTAAGGGCTATTTTTTGCTTTCCGTCACCAATTTTTTACGTAAGTTACGCGCTATAGCGCGTCGTCATTGTCGCTAAAGGGATGCGTTTTTTCAAATGTGGGGCAAGAAGGGTGCTATTTTTTTGAATGAGCAACAAGAGGGGCGCTAATTGTTCGGATGAGGGGCATGAGGGGCGCTGTTTTTTAAATTAAAGGGCAGGAGGTGCGGAGCGCCCCCCTGAAACCCTCTGGGGAAACTCTGGTATCAATATAGACTCAAACACTTGATGCTATTGCATATTTATAATGAAGAAGCCTTTAAAATTGATTTGGAAAAGATTGTAAAGAATTTGTAAGCCAAACAACAGAAATAAAACTTTAATTTTTGGTAAATGGGAGTGGAAGAAGCCTGAAATTTGAATATTTTATTCGGTATCGTCTATAAATTAAGTGTGATCAAGTATATCGAATATATTTAATATATGACTATTGAAACTGGATTAAAAAGTCGGTGATCTTTTGATATGCTTCTATTCTATACTCTTGTTTGTGAAAAGTGCAACACAAGAAATCCTCCGAAATGAATGAAATTACGAATGAAATGATCCTCGCCACTAGTCTTTAACAATAGGCTCCGCAGGGGCGTTGTGAAGAAAAAACTGCGCTTAGGGCAAAGTTTCATATTTGGAGCTGCTTCCCCACATCTTTTTCTTCTGACAGGCCAAAAAATGGCGTTGGTAGTATAAATTTGGGGCTTTTTTAATTTCCACGCCGGGGCGACTGCCCCATTCGCCCTCCTACTTTCGCACGGCGCTGATGCTCCAGCTCCCCCAGTTTTTTCAAAGTTCCTACGCCACTGCCAAAATGTCACTTTGTTTTGGGGGGGGGGGGTGAAAATTTTGTGGAAATAAGTCTTATTTTTAATTTTTGTATGGGTCCATATAAAAAAGCATGAGCTAGTGAATTTTGGAACCATTTTAATAGAACTCATATTCAAAATATTAAAATAATTGAGAAAAAATTATTTTTAATTTAATCATTTTTTGATACTAAGTAAATGCAATTAAATTTCTTATAAATTGAATCTGGAATGTTTAGATAAGATTTTAATATTTACAAAATATGAAATACAGTACAATATATTAGGTTTACAGCTTTCTGAAAAACATAAAACTAGTAGGATAAAATTTAAATGAGTTCAAAGTATTAGAATATTTTATTTTACGCAACAATCTTACTTTATTAATATGAAGTAAATGGTAGTTAATATTTTGTAGCACCCTCTTTTGCTTTCATAACAGCGTACAATCGATCGTGCATACTATAGATATTTGCTATTAAGAAACTAGACGAAAAAACTGAGTCTGGAAAAAACTTCTACTTCTTTCTTTACCATCTGTCCTATCTCATAAGTCTCTGTCCTATCAGTTAATACTTGTTTTATGTTTTGCAGCTGCTCTGGTAGTGGCAGCACGCGTTGACTTGCTGTAAAAAAATTCAGTATGCATTTCATCTCAGATTTTAAAACATTAACGGCGCTGATTGAGAAAACGCGGTATATGGAGGATAGATTTTTGAAAAATTCGTTTTCCTCTGTTTGTTAAAGAAAGTTTTTATAATATGTTTTCTTGTACTTTCTATTTTTCCTTTTTTTGTATTTCCTATAGGATACATTATTTTATATTCAAAAATATATGTGCCTATAGATTTTTTCTTAAATGTTGTTGCCCCACCAGTGGCCGAGAGATTCTGCCCTCAAAACTGGTAGACGGTAGGTACTGGATTAGAACAAAACCCAATCGCGGCCGTCAGAATAATCATTCGGAGTTTTCCATGGTTTTCTCCGAACTTTGGATTTCCTTGCGTAAATACGGATTGGGTTCTCTTTAAAAGACCCCCCCCCCCACGGAGGGCACACCCTTAGGGCCCATATCCCATGTGTTGTTCGTTTGGGAGCATATTTAGCAATTGTTTATAAATTGTTTACTGTACCTCTTACAAAAATAACAGGATGTTGGAACCTGTTACCAGCGCTACTGTGGAATGATGTAACATGTTAACCAAAAATAACCACATTTCCCACCTCTATCCACTAGCCAATGAAATAGCTCATAGGGAAAGCACTAGCAGCCCCCCTACTTATCAGTTAGAAGTTCTTTGCATAAATTACCAGTACCACGTGACCTTTTACAGCTTTGAACGCAGATTTGGACTATCCTCCTGTTAGACAGTTGAAATCTGTGGCAGAACTGAAGGCCTCCATCATTGAGCCCTGTGATATTATTAATACTATTGTCTTGTCTTCCAAGGATTGGTACATGATATGCCACATCGCATATTCCAAGTCATATGTAAGCATCTCGGATATATTGGCTATTAACCGTAGTGGCTTTATTTCGGCGGGATAATCCCCCCCCCTCTTTTTTTATACATTCATTTTTTCCTTGACCATGTAGGGCAGGAAGTGAGTTACTCCTTGTAAATATGCATTTCTATATCTCGACTTTCTTAACATATTTGTATGATGGTGGTTTTATTTCGGTGGAACACACTGTATATATTAAGCGAATGAAAAAAATAAATATTGCGTGAAAATATCCATACTCGCGTAAAATATATTTTTAAATTATAATTTCTTGGTGTTTTTCTTTCTTCTTTTTCTTCTTCTTTGAGTATTTTAGAAGTGAATTTAGGATGCAAATACGGTGTTAAAATGCATAAATAAAATATTATAAAAAGCAAAATGTAAAAGATTATATTATATTTATATTTTTTAAACTAAAACTATCTGCACCTATATTTTTAAAGAAATATCTCTTTTAAAAATATTTGTTTTGCTAGGAATAAAGTGCTATTAGAATGTTTACTAATTTTCTACTGAAAGTATTATACCTGTATTATATAAGTATTATGGTTATGCTAACATGATTTTGAGTGTCATTCGTTTCTCATGTTTTATCTTTTTTGGTCTGTTATCCACACGGTATTAAAATATGCAATCATTAAATAAGAAATATATAAACTAAAACCATCTTGAAAAAATTATTTAACTAACAGTACAGATTCCATTGAAATTCATCGGGTATAGTAGATTACAAATAAATCTGGTAATATGTTGATATCCCAATCTTGTTTTTTTAATAGTGTTCTATTTATCACGAACAATATAAAGCAGCTGATAAATCATTTTTAAAATCACGTCGACTTTTCCAGTCATCGAGCACAAGAAAAAAAATCCTTTATTTTTATGGAAGAGTAATAATAGAGGAATCTAAGGCTCGCCACACACTAGTGAAACATTGAACGAAAAAACGTGCGACATGCGACAATTTCACCCTGATAACAAAGAAAAAACCGGTTTGACTGCGTCATGTTGCACGATTTTTGACGCATGTCTCTGTAGTGTGTGGCGTGCCTAATGATCTATGTCTGCCGGAAGTGAAGTGGTGCATAAGCCGAAAATTGATACCGTTTTAAGAACCGTGAGTTTCTCAGGGCAAAACCTAGGAAAATCCTATAGCTCATAACGTTAAATCAATTGTTATTTAATGCAAGATATTTACTTTAGAATTAATTTTTTTTTTTTTTTTTGCTGTCTATGCACTCAAGAAACATAATTTTTCATTTTATCTGCTAAAATTAGTGTGGTAAGCCCAGAATCAATGGCGGATCTAAGGGGGGGGGCGATCGCCCCCCCCCCTTGAGCCCAGTAAAGGGTCTGAAAACGTTGCCCACACGGAAAAAGGATTGGACTTAAACTCGAGACCGGCGGGGCCCGGGCCGGGCCGCGCTATTTTTAAATTACTGTACTGGGTCAGGTCTTTACACTTTCAGAACCGGGGCGGATCGAGTCTTACTTTTTCCTGTAGAGTGGGATCGAGCCACACTTTTTCTTTTCAGGGCGGCCTGGCGTGGATTTCGTTCTTCCTTGAGGTAAACGCTCGGTCTAAGATCGAACCAGACCATAAGGAAGGAGAAGCAATGGCGGATCTAAGGGGGCGAGGGGGCGAAAGGGCGATCGTCCCCCTTAGATCCGCCATTGGCGGATTCAAGGAAAATACGCCTTGGCATTTTTCAAGGCGAAAGGCCGATCTCCCCCCCCCCCCTTGGGCTAATAAAAGTTTCCTAAAAAGACATGCATCCAGCAAATGAATTGAAGTCTAACTCGAGTCCGGGGCGGGCCGCGCCTTTTTAATTTCGCGAGGCTCGGGCTGGGTCAGGTCTTCTCGCTTTCAGAACCGGACAGTATCGTGATCATTATTTTTCTGCAGATTTGGGTCGGGCCCAATGGCGGGCCTGAGGGGGCGATCGTCTTCACTTCTTGGGCAATAAACGTTTCCCAAAAATATATGCATCCTTGCAAGAAATGAGTTAGATCCTAACTAGAATCAGCGCCCCCCCCCCCCCCGGGCCACGCCTTTTTAAGTTCCCGAGGCTCGGACTGTGTCTGGTCTTACCGCATTCAGAACTAGGCCGTCATTCATTTGATACTATCAAGATCATCATTTTTCTGCTGATTTGGATTGGGTCTGACTTATTTTTCTTCCAGATCGAGTCTGGCCTGGAGTCATTCTTCTTAGATGTCTGCATTAGAGATGACACAGGTTCAGACCTAGCCCGTGTCCGATACGAGATCGTGCTCTGTTTTTATGCTGGTCTACTGATTTGATTCGGACTCATTTTTTCTGAAATCTGAAAATGTTACTTATCGATGAATAGAAATATGTAAAAAACTTTTTTTCCTCTTAAAAATTAGTACTTATTCCTTTTCAAATCAATGTCTTGCTATTTTGATAAAAATGAAAAAGAGGCACATTTTTTTTTTTTTTTTTTAGTATTTGAATGCTATTAAAGAAACAAAACAAAACAAAACAAACAATTAGTCATATCTACATCTGTAGATTTATATTCAAGCATTGCTGACGACCGCCGATCTGGCGCCTACAAAAAAAGGCGGGAATAATGAATTTGTGTTTAGTTCGATTTTTGTTTGTGGCAGAGATTGTTTTGCAATTGAATCTTTTATTATTATTATTTAGGCATGTAACGCGAAAAGAATATTTTCTTTTGCGGTTACCGAATAATTTAAATTTCTATAGTGTATGCAACATATACAAGTCGTAATTGCTTTTCATATAGAAATAACTGTAGTATTTATCATTTCTTTTGGGATCTCTGCTGATGCCGTAGCGGTAAGTAAATGTATTTACCATATTCTTGCGATCGAGTAGTGTTTCCACTGTTCCTAAAAAAGTTTTGAACTTTAAAATTTTTAATTTGAGGTTATTTTTTGGGTCATGCTACAACGAAGGCTTGTTATGAAGAATGAAATGGTTATAGTTAAAAATTTGCATTTTTTACTGAAAATTTAAAAATGTTGTTCGATTTGACAGATAATAGACAGCATTTTCTACGGGTTCCAAGCATTTATTCATGAAACACACTTTATTACCATGTCCATTGTCCATAATATTTTTTTACTAAAACAGAGACAACATATGAAAATCCTTTTATGCGTAAAGTATATTTTTATTTTACATCAAACTGTTCTTTTGATAATATTAAATTTAATGTTTCGTTTAACAGCCTTTTTTTAATATAAAAAATAGCTTTAAAATTATAATTAATTTTGGAACATTTTTTATTAGTATTATGCAATTTTTCTACTGTATAATTTCATTATCGGGTTTTGCTCTTGATGCCGCAAAATGTTTCTGCCTCAGGCGGGACCAGGCTGTGGAATAATATCCCAAATTTATCTCTAGTCCGCACTGACCAAAATTTCCCTGGTCGGGGTTCGGTCGGAATGAAAGTTAAATTTCGGTCCGTGTCCGACCCAGCCTAGATGTATACATGTGCCCGGGCCTGTCCGAGTAGGCGAAATGGGTCCGAATTTTCTAACGGGTCAACAAAATTTGAATAATTTTTCCAACAGGCCGGGCCAATAAACAAAATAAACGGGGCGATCCGGCAAAACAATTGAAGGGCCATATGGGCCGAGCCCATAAAAAAAAAAATTGCGGGCTCACTGGCCCTTTGTAAAGATTTAAGCAGGAACGTTAAAATATGAGCTATTTTCAATTATATGTGTTTAATGAGAATAAATATAAATGTGCGTCATCAGTCGAAACTAGTTTGGCAACATCAATACAGAAATCTAACTTTTACAGTGTAGAGATCAGCATCGAAGAATTATATTGTGTGTAACCCGGGTTTAGTAATTTTTTTAGCAGGCTCGTACCGGCCCGAGATCAGGCTTGCATTGCTTTTCTACATATAAACGAGCTGGGCTGGAACAAGACTTAATTGTTCTCAAGATGTGTAGGACAGACAATATGCAGTGTCGTGCGAAAGGGGAGGCGAAGGATGCGGTCGGCCCGGGCTTGGAAATTTAGGGGGCGCCAAATTTATGCTACCAGCGTAATTTTTGGCCTGTTACAAGAAAAAGTTGGGTCGGAGGGGGGGGGGGGCGCCACATTTTGCTTTGCCCCGAGCGCAGTTTTCTCTTCGCACGTCAAATGATTGCGGATTTTTCTACCTTCTCATGCTGTCGCTTCCAGAAATTCTATTCAAAACGATAATTTTCACAGTATTTTCTTAAACTGCTTATCAAAAAATGGATTACGTCATAGTTTTTGAATAAAAACACCTGCTAATGTGATCCACAACATAAACATTAGTTAACCCGACCAGCAGCAAAAGAAACGAAGTCAACCGGACCCAAACCTGACCCACAGCAAAAACTAGAAGTCAACCGGACCCAGACTCGACCCACAGCAAAAACTAGAAGTCAACCGGACCCAGACCCGACCCACAGCAAAAAATAAAAGCAACATGACCCGCAGTGAAAAAATTAGCCCCGACCCACGCTTTAAAGTCGAGTCTCCAAATTTCTAAAATCGCCCCCCCCCCCTTGAGGACTCTCCAGATCCGCCCTTGCCCAGAATAATAATTATTATTGCGATTAAAATAATATACCTAGTATTCTGTAGACACGTGTGTTTGTAGGTGTTTATGTAGTATTGTATAATAATGATAAGAATTATTTGTTGCATGTCTATTTTTGGATATTATAAAAAAATAATATTGAAAAAATAGTTTTTTTAGTTAGAAATATTGCGTAATGTTTTTTTTTCCTTAAAAATATAGCGTTGATATTTTTTGTTGTTTTCCTTTTTTAAAGATTCAATGCGATTAAAATCTGAAAATATTGAAGCGTCTGTTTGTATAAAAATATATTAAAATTATAGTTATATCTTTCTTGTCTACAGCAATAACTAAAAATTTCTGATTGCAGAGTTGTATCAAAGTTTAAAAAAATAATGATTGTATGAATGCATTCACCTACGGCGAAAATAACTGCTTTTTAAAATATTTTCGCAGATTTAATTGTGACATTTTTTAAAAGACAGATTTCATAAATTAAATAAATTTATGTATCTTATGATATTTTTCATTTTGAATATACCTTTACTTCATAATATGCATATCTGTGATCACATTTAAAAATATTATTTTTTAGTATTTATAATGCTATTAGTATTTATACATTGTTATTGTACGTTTTTAAATAAGAATATATGTCATCAAACAGCACATGTGACCATGCATTTATATCATCTCCCCATTCACACTTCGGGATAATATATGGGTCTGAAAACTCATATGAATGGACATGTATTCCATTTAATTTATCCACATATCTTACTTTGGCCGGAAGACTCAAATTTTCTGCATATGCGGATAAATTAAAAGAAGACATAACTGAAAACACATTGCCCGCCATGGAAAACTCGGTAATGTTTTGCCCTGAGTTACTGCACATCACAACTGCGCAAGCTGTTTGTTTACAGTGCTGCGCTTTCCTTATACCACTAGTCGTTGTCTCGCAGGATTAGCATTGTGTTTTCATGCACTCAGTTTTACATGCTTTCATACTTTTGATTGTACGGCAAATACGATGCTAAACCTACGAGTCACTAAAGCTGTGTTTACACTATGCGGTCTATCAGGTCTACAAGCTCTGCAAGCTCCAAGGACCGTCAAAATTGCGTTCACATTTATATCCTGTTCGCACTGAGAAAGTTTGTCACTTAACTTGAAGTTTTTTGAAGCGGTCGTACCCGGAATCAAAAGATTCTCACTTAAGCAAATTTCTGAAACTCACTTAACTTTTGAGATGCTCACTTAACTATGAGTTGAGTTGAAATGTGTCTTCTGAATATTTAATTATTATTTCTGAATTTTAGAATATTTAATTCTGATTAATAAATTAATGAATTTGAGTCCTACAAATAATTATAAGCTGTTTCAAGTTGTTATTTGTTTACTCCAGTTGCTCAACACGTGTGTTTGTGGGGTGTTTTTGTAAGCAAAGGCCGAAAATGGAAAACGTGGAACCTGTTATTTCCTCCCACAAAAGAAATTAATTTTTTAATTGAAATAAGGCAGGATAATTACTGTGTAAATAAAAAAGTTAAAAGTTGCAGTTACAAATTTCAGAACTTATGCGCATGCTCAGATTCCAGTTTGGCCAAGTTAAGTCACTTACAATGTTTAGTAAATGCGAACAGGTGAAGCCTAATTCCGGGTATCCCGCTTCAAAAAATGTAAGTGACTTAAAGTTAAGTGACTTAACTATCCCAGTGCTAACAGGGTATTATACCCTGTTCGCACTGAGAAAGTTAAGTCACTTAATTTGAAGTTTTTTGAAGCGGTCGTACCCGGAATCAAGATTCTTGCTTAAGCAAGTTTCGGCAACTCACTTAGCGACGCTTAGCGAGCACTACTCGCTTAACTACGAGTTGAGTGGAAATGTGCCTTCTGAATATTTAATTATTATTTCTATATTTTAGAATATTTAATTCTGATTATTAAATTACTGGAGTTGAGTCCTAAAAATAATTATAAATTATTTCAAACTGTTATTTGTTTACCCCAATTGCTTAACACGTGCGTTTGTGGGTTTTTTTTTTTTTTTTTTTTTTTTTTTTTTTTTGTAATCAAAGGTCAAAAATGGAAAATGTTAAACCTGTTATTTCCTCCAGCAAAATAAATTGGGATGATGACAAAATTAATTTTTAATTGAAATATGGCAGGGTAATTGCTATGTAAACAAAAAAGCAGTTAGGAGTTGCAGTTACAAATTTCAGAACTTATGCGCATGCCCAGATGTCATTTTGGCCAAGTTAAGTCACTTAAAATATTTAGCAAGTGCGAACAGGTGAAGCCTAATTCCGGGTATCCCGCTTCAAAAAATTTAAGTGACTTAAAGTTAAGTGACTCAACTATCCCAGTGCGAACAGGGTACAAGGACCGGGAGACCTCGCGGAGCTTGTAGACCGGATAATCCATAGTGTAAACCGGTGTAAACACAGCTTAGTCATCGAGCACAAGAAAAAATCCCTTATTTTATGGAAGAATAGTAATAAAGGAATCTAATGATCCATGTCTGCCGGAAGCGAAGTGGTGCATAAGCCAAAAATTAATAAGGAAAGCGCACGTGACGTCATACGTAAACAAACTCTTAGGGTTTTGTGCGGTGGGCTGCTGGACTATGAAGGACATTTTGACACTTCTCTGTTATCCAATAAGCAGTCTTTTCTCTGTACCAATCTTGTTTGAACACATGCATCTGACTTGTGTGCTCGACATGAAAGCCTGCTCACAAGTCATCATAATACAACAGGGACGAGATAAAACAAGAAAGTTTTACAGCACGAAGGAAATACAATCGAGAGCTCCACACAAAGAGTGTTTGCAATAGAACCAGCAGGATTCGAACCCTCAACCTTCAACGCTCGCAAGCGCTTAGCGGCATAGTGTGTTAACCACTCGACCACCGAGGCCTCCCAATAAAACACTATGACAAAACGCACAATCATGTGATCAAATCGTCCAGAAAATTTTCTGAGTAGCTCATGTCATCTTTTGTGTAAGGTTGACGCAGAAGGTCAAATTTTAAATGATGAACTGGTACAGTAGATGAAGTAGATCACGTGACGCTGACACTTTTCCTGGATATTGGGAATGCAGCCTTCGATTCAGGAAAAATGTCTCTTTAATTTCCCTTTAACTAATGTTAAAGTGCCATAGACAGTATAAGGAAAGGGCATGTTTACAAACAAACACTTTCGTCAATCAATCTACCATTACATTTTTTGTCAAAGCGATCATTGCAGGAATTGTCTTGGCAACATAAGCCAATCATATCATCGCCTACCACAGAGCTGCCAAACGTAGACCAATCAAATTCCCGGAGCTCATCCGTACATTATCAGTCTTTAAAGAACGGACAGGTTTTTCTCGCTGATCCACAGTTATTCGTCCACAGTGACGTCAGCTGCCCTTTCCTTATTCTCGTGACGTCACAGTGGGAATCATGTGGGTAAAAAAGCGGCTGCTAGCGCATTTGTTTCGTTATTGCATCATTTGATGCAAGCATAAATATAGATAAATGCATGTGTAAAATACTGCAAATTTATACTGTACGAATTATTTTCTATAAAAATTCATATACGTACTAATTAAATTCCATATATACTTATTAATTAAAAATGAAATTTTTTATTTTATAAGTAAAATGAAAAATGTGCATGTAATTGCTTTAAAATTATTGAATTTTTGTAAGTGATGTTAAATAATAAATTAATCATTCAATAATCATCTTGATTATGCCTTTAATGAAAAATAAAAAGTTGAGAATTTTGCCGGCAACAAAAATGCACGTCATACCAACATGAGTTACATTTGTGTACTGGCGAATCGGCGCACAAGCCACGCCAAGTAAAAGGAAGGTCGCCAAGCACAACCAGAATTGGCGAGATATCGCTCAAATTCAACACTCCTTCCCCATATCAAGGCCAATTTTGAATAATACGTAAAATAAATACAAATAATTAGCCAAAAAAATATATACACAACAAAAGAAAATTTAAATAACAGATATAAATAGTAGAGTTTTCACTTTGAATTATACTTTTAACCAGTCCAAGTCTATCACGTAAGTTCATAAACTAAATGCTAGAGAGAGATTTAGTCATAATATCAGCAGTTTGTTCTGCTGATGGAACATATTCTAATTTTAAAGTATCTCGTTCAACTTTCTCTCTAATCGAGTGAAAACGCACATCAATGTGCTTCGATCTTCGATGGTGCTGGGGATTTTGGGCAAGTTTTATGGCACTTTGGTCGTCGACATACAAAATGGGAGTGCCATCATATCCTATTAGCTCCTTGAAAAGTAACTTGAGCCAAACAAGCTCATTAGCTGCCTCACTAGCGGCAACATATTCTGCCTCAGTAGAAGAAATTGCGACAGAATGTTGCAATCGAGACCACCATGTTATTGCAGCACAGTAGCGGCTCGTCCATAAGTGCTGCAGAGCTGCAGCACCCCCTATTATTTTTTAAAATCCTATATATCGTTAATGTTATCTTTGAACATCAATTAAAACCTTAACGTAAGTACGAAAAAAAGATTACTTCTCGGTTGTTCTGAATGTATGTGGGTGAAAAAGCGCCTTTTCCCCTCATTCGGCTGCAATGAGAGACAGCTCTTATCATTCCCCAGAATGTGTCACTGCGCATGCCCCACGTTGCGGCGATGGGAAAGGGGAGGCAAGCGTTGTTATACTAGTCTCCGTGCTGCAGTCAGTGCAGACCGCTATTGAGGAAAAGAGATAATTTTGATTTTGTAGTGTGGTTTTCAGCCGCGTTTCGGAAGATTGTGTTCAGTCACACAATGAGTGTGCTGCATTTGCAAAAAATAATATTTTCACAGCTGTCATTAGTTGAGAAAAATGACATTAAAAATGTGGGACGTCCTACACCAGACTTAAAAATTACGCAAGCATCTACAAGCAGAAAAAATTCATACCAGCGAAAATTTAATCGAGAAGTTTATTCTAAACATGATTGGTTATGTGGATGTGAAAGTAGAAATGCGCTATTTTGTTTTCCATGTTTGCTTTTTGGAGGTGATTACGGCTGGACGAAAACTGGCATCAATGATTTGGGTTATCTACCAGAAAAAATAAAAAAACATGAAAATTCTGAAAAGCATTTGAGAAATGTTGTCAATTTGGCTATGCTTGGAAAAGTAAATATCGCTACACAGTTAAGCGAAGGCTATAAATTAAGCATAATTAAACATAATGAGGAAGTACAAAAAAAATAGAGACATACTGTCAAAAATAATAGAGTGCATTAGATTTTGTGGGAAATATGAGTTACCACTCCGTGGACATGATGAAAGGTTGGAATCTGCTAAACCAGGGATTTTTCGAGGACTGTTGGAATTTGCCGGAAAGCTTGACGGAGCATTAAAAGCTCACTTTGAAACTGCTTCTGTTTTCAAAGGCAACTCAAAAACAATTCAGAATGAATTGTTGGATTGTATGCTGGAAATATGTCGAAAGGAAATAATTAACGAGATTAGTCACGCAAAGTTTTTAGCTGTAATGGCAGATGACACAACAGATGTTTCCGAGAAAATTCAAGAAGTTGTTGTATTTCGTTATGAAAATGAAGGAGAAGTGATTGAAAGGTTTTGGGGATTTCATAACTCCTCTTCGCAAGACGCTAAGGGTTTATCTCACTATATTCTGGAGCAATTAAGTATAGTTTTGAAAGATGATTATCATAAACTCATAGCCCAAACTTATGATGGTGCAGCTGTAATGAGCGGTGCAAAGAGTGGTGTACAAGCCATAATTAATGAACAATACTGCAATGCTCACTTTATTCATTGTTACGCACATCAATTAAATTTGGTTATGGAGAAAGCAGCTTCTCTGAATTCAAAAGTACGTATATTTTTCAGCAGTTTACATGGCATACCAGCATTTTTCTCAAAATCTCCACAACGGCTCGCTGTGTTAGACTCAGTGTCTAAAAGAATTCCTAGATGTTCCAGCACAAGATGGAATTTTAATTCTAGAACAGTGAATACTGCTTATGAAAATATTGAACAATTGAAGGCGTGTTTTGAAGAATTGCAAAAATCAAAGAACACAAATACAGTTCAGGCATCTTCGGGACTTTTACGCATGTTGAATGACAGAAGTTTTCTCTTTTGGCTTTCTTTTTTTCACCGTATCATGCCACATGTTGACCTTCTATATGATGAGCTTCAAAGCCACAATGCCAATTCTTCGTCTATTAATTTAGCATTAGAAAATTTCTATCGTGCGATTTCTGCAATTAGAAATGATGTAAGTTCTCCCCGTTATGATATTTTAGAGGTATCACCCCAAGTTAAAAAGCAAAGACTTAATGAAGACTTAACCATTATAGCTAAAGAAGTTTGTGACACAGTTTGTTTCCAAGCAAAAGAAAGATTTCAATTTTTAGGACATCTTTCAGCAGCAAAATTATTAGCCTGCGAGAAATTTTCTGACTTTTGCAAAGATTTTCCATCAAAAGAGTTAGATGAAACTGTGTCTGCATATCCCATGCTAAAGAAAGAGAAGCTTAGAACAGAACTTTCTGTTTTGTATGAAAGAAGAGAATTTTCGACTATCCCTAAAGTTGTTGATCTGTACAAATTTATTTTAAATCATGGCCTACAAAATTCGCTTGGTGAAGTAAGCTGCTTGCTGAAAATAATATTGACAACACCAATGACAACATCGGAGCCCGAACGCTGCTTTTCTATGCTAAAAAGAATAAAGACATTTTTAAGAAGCACGATGTTAGAAGACCGCTTATCAGCGTTAGCAATGATAAGTGCAGGTGAGGACTTAATAGCAAGAATACAAAATTTTAATGAGAAGGTTATTAATGAATTTGCCGGCCGAAAGGAAAGAAGAATGTGTTTTGTATTTAAATAAATTGAGTTACAATCATTTAGAAATGTATCATTTAATTGTTTACTTACAATTTTTAGTTAAGCACTGGGAACAATTTATTGGAACACGCTCCGAAATTTGATATATTATTGCTTGAGGTAAGAATTATTTTATAATCTCTTTAATTTTTTGTTCTAGCCAAACAATACATACAGAAGGATGTTAATTGTCTTCTTTCTACGTATAATTGCTCTAAGGTGGCAACAGGCTTGCCGGTCGGAGAACCTGGGTGCCTCATGTGTAGCACTGACTCGTTAGAACTTGGCAGCACTGCCTCATTCCTAACTCACGAGCCGCTACTGTTGCAGCACATGAATTAATGGAAACCATACCAGAAGTTGAGCGTCTCGTCTTTTCATCACCAGCATGATCTGCATCACTAAAAACGGAAAATTCTGTTTTTACGTGCGACTTGTACAGAAGACCGACATTGCTCATACCTCGTAAATATCTGTAAATTCTTTTCACATGTTTCCAACCTTCTTTTGTTGGTTTGCATAAAGCTCTTGAAACCAAAGCTACAGCAAATGCTATCTCTGGTCTAGTAGCAACAGCAAGATACTGTAAACAAGCTACTGCTTCTCTGCAGGGAACATCAGCTGTTGATGAATCTCCTTCCTGAGATTTAGCCACTTCACAAGGTGTAGATAGTGGTTTTGAGTTTTCAAGCCTAAATCTTTGCAGTATCTTTTCAGTATACAAAGACTAAGAAATAAAGATGTCACCATTATCTCTATGGTCAATTTTTACTCCTAAGAAAGAATCAAGGGAACTATCAATAATTTTAAACTCTTCTTTCAGGCTGCTAATTAATTTCTCTATTTCTGAAACACTTGATCCAGCTACAAGTCCATCATCTACATATAATGCCACTATTAGTATAGATGAATCATTTTTCTTTGTGAATAAACAGGGATCAGCTTGTAACTGTTGAAAATCTAATTTCTGTATTGCTTGAACAAAACGTCGATTCCAACAGCGTGGAGCTTGCTTCAAGCCATAAAGTGAGCGAACTAATCTGCACACATGTCCAGAACCATCATCAAAACCTTCTGACTGTTTCATGTAGAGCTCTTTAACAAGAAAACCATAAAGGAAAGCTGTTTTCACATCAAATTGATGCAGGTATAGGTTTTGCGAAGCAGCAACACTAAGAACTGTACGCAAAGTGTCAAATCTGGCTACTGGTGCAAACAATTCATCATAATCATAACCAGCTTTCTGAGAGAATCCTCTTGCCACAAGTCGATCTTTAGCTTTACAGGGAGAACCATCGGTATTTGTTTTCAATCTATATACCCACTTGTTTGTATCTTTTTATTTGCTGGAGGTTCTGTGAGTTCCCATGTTCCATTTTCTTCATGAGACTGCAGTTCTTCTCTCATGGTTTCTTTCCACAGTCGAGATTCAGGTGACTTCACTGCTTCATCATAGCAGGCAGGAGTTTCAAAACCCGTAAGTGTGCTTACAAACAGTACATAATTTTCTGACAGAAATTGTGGCCTTTTATGTTCTCGTTCAGGATAGCGTCTTCCATGATCAGTTTCTTCTTGACATTCATCTTCATCACTCTTTTGGGACCTTTCATTTTCTTCTTCTGAGTGCACATCACTACTGGTGACTTCATCAGTCATTGGCTCATATGTGAATTCATCACAAAATGTAACATGGCAGCTTCTTTCCACTTTGTTTTTGGAAGGTATAAAGACTCTATATCCATCATGAGCTTCATATCCAACAACCAAACCTTTTACAGACTTTTTATCCCACTTTCTGCGTCTTTGTTTTGGTTCATGTACATAGCATTTTGTACCAAATATTCTTAATCGTTTCATGTTGAAATTTTCTGACTTTCTATGCCATAATTAATAGGGAGTTTTATCTTCTACTGGAGTTGGACCTGTATGATTTAACACGAAGACAGCAGTATTACATGCTTCAGCCCACAACTTCTTCGGCAATTCTTTTTGGTGAACCATAACTCTTGCAGCTTCCACAATAATACGGATCTCTCTTTCAGCAGCTGCGTTCTGTTCAGGTGTCTCAACCATTGCCAAACGCAGATTAATACCTCTGTCATTTAAAATTTTCTTTACAGAATAGTTGTCCAAACTCTTTTCCAGAATCACAAATTATCTCTTTAACTGTATGTCCAGTAGTCTTTGCTTCATTAAGGAAAGTTTCTATACAATTTGGTACTTCACTCTTGGCTTTCAAGAAAAATACTCGGCGAAATTTTGTATAATCATCTTTGAGAACAAGCATGAAACGTGAACCACCAACTGAATCTTCTTCCATTGGACCAGCAAGATCAGCATTTATTTGTTCAGCAGGCTTCGTAGGTCTAACAGGTCTCGAGTGGAATGACTTTCTTTGAGATTTGCCATACACACATTCTACACAAAAATCAGAATTCTCATTTGATAAAGAAATACCCTGTCTTTTAAGAAGTTTAATGCAGTATTTCTTGTTTTGATGTGCTATCCTTTCATGCATTACTTGAAGAGTATCACTAGTACTTGCAATGAGAACAGTTGCAGGTTTTCTAGGATTTATAGCAAACATTTTCATTTCAAATAGATTATTAACCGATTTCTGAGCCATTGCAATAGTTTGGTTACCATTTTTCACATAACAAAAATTATTTTTAAACACAACATTTAGTCCTTTACTTAAGGCATGAGAAATAGAAAATAACTGATATTTCAACTCTGGTACGTACCAAACATCTGTTAGACGATTTTCTTGCCATTTGCCAGTCACAAGAGTTTTCACATTAATATTTCCAGAACCATAAGCAAGAAGTTTCCGACCTCCTGCATCATTGACTACTTCTGGGACAACAAATTTCTTAAAACTTTCAAACACAGAAGAATCAAACGTCATATGCTGAGATGCTCCAGAATCTGCAATCCAGCTTTTGTCATCCTAAGAAATTGAACAAGGCATGGCAACACCAGATGAAGAAGAAACTGTTTTGTTTTTATTTTGAGGACAATTTATTCGTTTGTGTCCGGAAAATCCACACTGAAAACACGTAATATTTCCGTTCATGGGCTTCTTGTTCTGCCATTTCTTCGGTTTTGGCTTATTTCCTCTTGAATATTTGGCGTTGGCGTCATCTTTTCCATAACTTGGCAACGGCGCTTGCCGATTCGATTGAATTTGCAGGGCTGTAGTTTCAAATTGTTGGTGTTCTATTTGTTGCTCGAAAGCACACAATCGTTCAGTTAAAAGTTCAATGGATCTATCTTTCGACGGAATACCATCCCAAACAGTCTTAAATGCAATGTATTCTTGCGGTAGCATCGAAATAATCCAAAAAAGTAACATCGCTCCTGGAACAGCACATTTTAAAATACGTTGCAATTCATCATTAGCTTCAATGAAAATATTTTGACTTCGACTTATAAATGATGCAATATTTTCACCTTGTTTCCATTCCAGATGAAAAAATTCAGTCCACAAACGATCGAGTCGATGCGTCGAAGATTTATCGTAAATCGCTGTCAACTTTTCATATGCATCTTTTGCAGTTGAGCAGGTTTTAATGTAATCAAAGTTCACATCATCCAGTGCCTGAGAAATAAACAAAAGTGCCTTTGCATCTGCCAGTTCAAATTTCTTTCTCGCGTCAGCTAAAGCGGCAGCATCGGCAAATCTATCCGTCATTTCCGGCCAAGTCTTTTCCCCGTTAACATAACTCAATAAATCGTGCGTTTTTAATAACAATGACATGGACATTTTCCATCTTGTCCAGTCTTTTGCCGATTCCAGTTTCTCAATCGTGAACTTAAAGTCCATTGGTGCCATTTTTAACTTCTTAATCCGGAGTACACAACGCTACGGAAAAAAAAAAAAAAAAATGGCGCGACGCTTAAATTCAATCACTTAAAGCTCACATAAATACCGCATTTTTCGCATTTGAAACGTTGCTGGAGGCCATAACCTATTGAATTTTTGTAAGTGATGTTAAATAATAAATTAATCATTCAATAATCATCTTGATTATGCCTTTAATGAAAAATAAAAAGTTGAGAATTTTGCCGGCAACAAAAACGCACGTCATACCAACATGAGTTACATTTGTGTACTGGCGAATCGGCGCACAAGCCACGCCAAGTAAAAGGAAGGTCACCAAGCACAACCAGAATTAGCGAGTTATTGCTCAAATTCAACAAAAATGAAGAAAAGAATTCATGTATAACTCACACCTGTCTCTGAAAAAGTCTAAAACTTCATATAAGAATAAAATATAACCATAAATTTTCTTATCACAATGCTTTTCAATGGCGCGATTAAGAACGTTATTCTCAAGCCGAGTCGCCGTCGCCGAGTCCCAAGCAGAAGAATTTTCGTAGCCTCGAACCAAATGGAAGAATATGGTCCACTGAAATAATTCTTTATAGACCCCTTGCATTGACGTCACAACAGCGGCTGTTCCTCTTATCTGGTGCACATGACGCCATAATCTGGAGCCCAAATAAACCATCATAACTGCCCGTTTGCCGTTTAAAGCAACTGTGGTCTTTCTGTTTAATTTTAATTTTTCTTATTCTTGCATTATTTTTCTAAATACTTAAAAAATGAAGCGCAAATTACTATTTTTATAAATGTGAAAACACCGCATTTGCCTTATGTTTGGGCGCCAGATGAAAAATGTGACGTCACGTGCAAGGGGTCTATTGTAAATAAATTTGAAAGTTTTAAATATTCAAATTCGGATAACTTTTACTTTACAATATAAGACAGAAGACAAATGTCATAGTAAATCTGAAATTGTGCAAAAGAATATATTATTCTGACTGGACGATTTTAAAATACGTGTAACGTAGCGAATTCGATCGCTTGAATTACCAATTTTGAATTTAACTGAGTGGTCATAGACCCATAGGTATGTATTTCTGTTAAGAAAACCATGTTTTGATAGAATAAAGAAATTTCGGAAATACAGTCATTAAATTACCTTTTATAAACTATTCGCGTTTGAAATGAAATAGACGCCCTCTCGCGGACAAAGTCCGAAACGAAATAGAATTGATATCTTCCGCTGAAATCAGTGTTTAAAAGGCCGATAAATAAACAGTTCTATAATAAATAAATAAATAAATAAACAGTTCTATAACGCATGCAACGTTGGGTTCTTTGTATTAAAATGATCTAAAATCAAAATTTTATACACAAAGTTTAGATCTATAATATAAAAAAGTACATTTGACTTACTCATGGCAAAATAACATGACAGCAACACAATGCTTGCATGATTCGCTAGCTCCAACAAACAACACTATACGTAAACAAACGATTATCAGGTCTATACATGGAGCTAAGAAGGTATATGGAGGAGACATATGAATCTAGCATCATGGTGAGCCCTGACGCCGAAAAACCAGTTCTTTCCCCCTCTTTTATATCCGCCATGTTTGACTTTTACCGTAGTTGACTCGCGCCGCGAGGAGCTTCCTCAATACGACGATCGGCAGCAGACGGAAAAAGGGCAGCTTAGCCAGGTCAAATATGGCGGCCGCGGCGTTGTAATGGGGGGGGGTAGGAAAAGCTTCAAGTGACGTCACATATGTCTCCTCCATATATCTTCTTAGCTCCATGGGTCTATACAACGCCAACTTTCGGTCATTACAAACGCGAATAAAAATAAAGTAATATTTGAATCATTTTAAAATTCCTTTCTTCGATGAGACCTACTCCAAGCAAAATCTTCTGAGCGCGCGCGCGCGCGGTGAGAGCTGCAGATCTGAACGGTCCCCAGGGACCCATTTTTTCGTGCTTCCGCTCCAGTTAATTAATCAATCAATCAATCAATCTACAGTTATTTTGTTTGTTTATGTTTTGTACTCACGTGTGGATATGTCGAATTTTGCCGAGCCAGCGGCTTGGTTGGTAGCGTCAGCTCCTCCCACACCGCTGGACCCTGGTTCGAGTCCAGCTAGCGGCATGGGTGTCTTGTGTTGTCCCTGTGATAATGGATGTACCGGATATTCTGTAATAAAGTGTTCTATATATGGTTTCTTGTGATCATTGGAGGTTATGCCGGCGAAAAAGCTGTAGCGCCTACCTCAAAGCAAATAAATGTAAATGTAAAAATGGAAATGTGTCGAATTTTGTTGATCTTCGTAATCATCCTAAAAATAAATCATTTTAACCTTTTAGTTCTTTTTGCAGTATTTCTATACAGATAATTTAATTATGGTTTCAATTGTTCCTGTATATACTAATTATGAAAAGGATAGATTTATGCAAAAGTGCATAATTTCTCCTAATATATTTAGAATTGTAAACATTGCTGTTGGAGATTATGTTGCGATTCAAGCCTCAGACGCGAAATTTATTTGCCGAGTTCACACGGCTATACTACCTTATTCTTGCATTTATGTGGATAATGTAGTAACTTCTGAAATTTTTTATTCAAATCAACGAGATGATTGTTGCTCAACAGTGAAAATTCCTAATGGTTTAAAAAGTATTAAGACATCAAACTTTGAACGTATTGCGATCAAAATCGTCTATAATCACGAATTTATTATGCATTGTGAAAAAACAATTTATAAAGATATCATTTATAAAATATTAAAAGGTTATGTGATTGAAAAAAATTGTGCAGTGAACTGCAGTGGTCTTAAAGTTGCAGATTTCTTTCATATTCATAGAATTCTTGTATCTGAAACTTTACCTGAAACGGTCCAATATGGAAAATTAACTAAGTCTACAAACATTGAAATCATTGATTTAATGTCAACGGATCAACTAGGGCAAATTCGCGAATTTCAGTATCTACGATTAGGAGGTATTGGTGATGCATTGAATGTTCTAAAATCATATTTATATCCGTCTCCAGCAAGAATATTAATATCAGGACCATCAGGTTCTGGTAAAAGCTCTTTATTAAAAAAGTTTTTATCTCAGATAAAGTGCTTCTTTATAATTATCGATGGATTAAAAAACTTAGAATTAACGGCTAATAAATGTGACTTGATTTACGAACAGTTTTCTAATTATTTGAAAATATTTCCAACCCATCTTTCTGTACTGTGTATTGATCATGTTGATGTGATGGCTCCTAATAGTTCAAAACCAAAAACAGCCTTAATTTCTTCATTGGTTAGTTTGATTAATAGACTGACAGATCTCAATGTTTCAATAATCATCATTACTGATCATAGAAGTAACACTAACCTTAAATTGTCATCTTTATTTAGCAGAGAAGTAAGAATTTTCTAGTATTTTATGCAAACTTAAGTATCTAAAGTATAGTAATATGCTGTGATTTATTATGGTTTATACAATTTTCATTTCATTTGTGCTTTTTAATTTGAAATTCGCCATTATATATATCAGGGCTGGGAATTTTCAGCTTTTTGGCAGATTTCGGCATTTTTGTTTACAGGGATGCCGCAGATGCGATATAGCGCGTAAAATATGCAAACAAATGGAGCTTAAGCATTTCACGGGACACGTAATTTTTTTTCAAAAAAATCACAAAAAGGCAAATTTCGTTAAAAAATCGAGAAATAACGAATAATTTCCGGCAAATTCTATCAAAAAATTCGTGAAAAAATGGCTAATTTTGTTACAAAATCCCGAAAAAAGGCAGATTTTCACAAAAAATCGTGATAAAATGGCAAATTTTGTCAAAAAATTCATGAAAAATGCAAATTTCACCAAAAAATTGTGATAAAACTGTAACTTTCGTCAAAAGATCGCGAAAATTCGACACATTTCGTCTAAGAATAGCAAATATTGTTAAAAAATCATGAAATAACGAATAATTTCTGGTAAATTTCATCAAAAGATTCGCAAAAAACGGCTAACTTTGTTACAAAATTCTAAAAAAAAAGGGCAATTTCCTCAAAAAATCACAAAAAATGACAATTTTTATCAAAAAAGCGCAATAAAATGGTAGCTTTTGCCAAAAGATCGTGAAAAACCGTCACATTTAGTCAAAAATGGCAGATTTCGTCAAAAAATCTCTTTAAAATCAATTTTCGTCAAAGGGGCATGAAAAAAAAAATTAATGCCAGGATAGAATTTTTCTGTTCAAAAAACTAACTTTCCTGCTTCCAGATTATTTTTTTGCTGCTCCAAAAACAGATTTTTGTGCTTCACAATCTGTTTTTGATTGTTCCAAATCTTTTTGAATGAATGTAACTTCTGAAAACACCCATTCATTAAAAAAAAGTACTCCTTTACTCAACAAAAGTGAATTCTATTTTCAGGAAAAATGTCTTTTTCAATAAATCAGTTTTGCCTCTTTTTAAAAGAAATGCGAACAATAGTGATACTTATTATCTTCTACACTCAAATAAGTGTTATTTCATAATTTAATTTGTATCTTGCACATTTATTTTTACAAAAAGTAAAGAAAATTTCTCATAATAGTTTAAAAAAAATTGGTACTATTAGGTTATCTCGTCGACCAAAAAAATTATCGCCAAAACTATAAGATTAAATGCCAATAATGGATGATTGTGAATGTCACATTCAATGACATTAAATACAATTCATGTGTTTAAAATGTCGTTAAGTGATTTTTATTTCGACTTTTTATTTGTATTTTTATCAGTATTCTACTAATTATTTGTTTCTTCATTATTTCAAATAAAAAATATGTCAATCTGTATAATTTGGCTATTAGTTTGGCGATTTGTATAATTTGGCAAAATTGGTCACCTGGATAACAGAGTAGTACCGAAAAATTAATATTGGCTTTAATTATTTATACATTATTATTACAACAATAATTATTTACATTTTTTTTTTTTTTTTTTTTTTTTTTTTTTTTTTTTGCAAATGAACAAGTTCAATTTTTGCATCTAAGAAGAGAGTTGGAGAGGGCAGCATTTATGGTATTGGGAATAGATATAAAATTTTTGTGATAAGAGGGATGAGGAGAAACGAGAATTTGTAATTCAGATATTGCCACTCCTGTAATGTAATATACAGGCTGGTGTGCTTGTCATCATTTGCTTGAAAATCAAGAACTGCTTTTGTTACTTGAATTATCTTTCACAAACAAAATGTGGTGCAATTTTTCATTCGCACATGGGTCATTCCATGTTAGATCACCCAGACCATGGCACCCACCATCACCAATTTTGATAAAATTCTGTGAATTTGTAGAATTTCTAATGCTGATTCCAAAAACATCAATTATATTGAAATTGATCAAACGGTTTGTGAGTTATGAGCTTTTAAATAGCTCCCAAGATGACCGATTTGCTGCCATTTTGAATAGCACATGTGACAACAAAAAAGTCCATAAATTCTTTCAGGTTTAAGCTAGAGCTTTCAAACTTTTTTTGTTTTGTTCAGAATAAAGTAAACTTTCATTTAAACAGATTTTTGTGAACCTCATTTTATAAAAATGCTGTCAAAAAATGACTTTTTGTCATTTTTTTGAGTAAAAAAAGGGGCAACTTCAATGGCTGATTTCCCCCAATGTACCCCCTTCAATTTTCATCTAATTGCATAAATAAGCAACTCAAAGTGTGTTTTGATGACTAATAAAAAAAAACTTAATGGGCAGTTCACAGGTTTTTATTTAAAAAAATTAATTCAATTTTACTGACTTTCCCCAAATTGAAATCTATAGCAGAGTTTCAATAAATTATAAGTAAAAAAGAAATGATAGAAAAAACTCTACAAGTAGGTACATTATATAACAAAATCATACTTGTATATAATAAAAAATTTGATAAAATTAAAACTCTTAAATAAAAAATACAGTAAGTAAAAGTTACACTAGTCTACATATCAGATGATTAAGAACCAATGCACCCTTTTAATGTATTTTTCTATGCTAATTGCACAACTGTTCTTAGTTTTCTTCTATCATGTATAGTTTGTTTGCGATTAACCAGAGGTGATTTCTAAGATTCATTGCCGAGAACAAGCATATGTAATAATCACAGATAATGTAATGTATACTTGTGGATGCTTGCGAACTTATTTAACGACTTTAAGAATACAATCTGATTGTATTTAGCATGAGATAGACAAATGGTTTAGCAATGACTTCAAATGTACATTAATATTATTGGCACAAAAAGCTGTGTATATAAAAAATGCCTTGCTTTCTATGTGAACGGGACAATTCGGCAAAGCAAAATCATTGGATTTTCTGATTCGTTTTTAAATCAATTTTTGCTCACAAACACATTCAATTGGCAGGTTCTATATATATATGTATAAGGCATATTATATTTAAAAAATGATGTCAAAGTGGCCATTTTGAATTGAATTTAAGCAATAGTACTGGAAACGGAAAAAATGGTCATACTGAGAAAATAATTGTTGTAAATCAAGATCTAATTCATTGAACAAAAAATAAAAACACAGATTGCAAGGCTGCTACAGGCGACTATTTTTTAATTCTAACTGGCACCAACCACTTTCTTAAAAATGAAATCCATAATAGATGCTTTGATAACATTTGCAAGTAAAATATACTTCAAATTTTATATTAGAAAAATACTGGTGTACACAGACTATAAAAATAGTTGCTTGTAGCAGCCCTGAGGTCGCTTATAAATCTCTGAAAAAAAAATCACATCAACAAGTATCATGTTTTCACTTTTAAAAATGAATCTGAAAATGTGTTAGAAAGTTTTGAGTTGTTGAGGGTACAAAAATATTTTTTTATATACACTGCCTTAACATAATTGTGATAAAACCAGTTCTTACAGAAAAATTAAATTTAAAAAAGAACCAGATAAAATTGTTGAACTAGGTTTATATCTAAATTTGATTTAGTTTTTGGTTTTTGTTACTGAAACAAGTACAGTAAACTATCTCAAATCCGAAACCCTAAAATCCACAACTCTAAAAAATCTGCATATAATTTGCAGATGTAAATAATGAAACATTCAGTTCAGATATAGGGACAAAATTTGACTTTTATAGTTTTATATCAATTCCATTTTATTTTAATTTGTAACTTTTGTTTATAGTACTGATTTCATGTTTTTTTTTTTTTTTTTTTTTTTTTACATGAAGGAAAAGAAATATATTCTGAAAAAATTCACATTTTTCTTATATATTGTTGGTAATCACAATCTTATCAAATATATTTATGCATTAATCAAGCTTTTTTTGGTTATTAAATCTAAATCTAGCTAAACCTGAAAAAAACTTCTTTATTTTATGATTTTGTTGAGAATTAGTAATGTATCTTTATGAGGTACATTAGTAACTACACTGAATAATTTAGGAAAGATATATTTCATGTTTATAATGAATATTTAATCATATATTATTGATTATTAACTTGATCCTTATTTTAAATATTTTAATCACTTTGAAAATTATCTACATCTTTATTATTTTAATTTATTACTTATTTTAATATTTATTATATTGTAAAGCATTCATTTTAGTTTTGATTGCATTCAAATTCCTGTTTTAAAAAAGGTAAACAAAGTAATGACCAGAAATCGGCAAAATTCTAAAATCCACAAAACTTCTGGTTCCAAGCTGTGCGGATTTGAAGGAGTCTACTGTATTTAACTTCAAAATTTACATCTGCTTTTTGGCAGGGATTTTTAAAAATATTAATTACCTTTACTTTAAATTATTATTGATGTAGATATATTTTTAATAGCATGTGTTTATTGTGTATGTGATATGTTATTTTGTATTAATTTAAAGTACCGTAATTTTTATTTAAGAGTTGCAATTTTATTGTATTTTGAATAACAAAAGTATAATTTTGTCATAAAATTCAACTATTTGCAGAACTTTTTCCATCATTTCCTTTTTATTCATAATTTACTGAGATTGCAATAGATTTCAATTTGTCCGATTGCAAGAATCCATTATTGATATTCCTATTTATTCCTATGGGATTCCCATTTTTTAGGCACATTAAATATATATACTTTTTTATGTAACATTAAACCTTATCAAACTTTTAGATGTAAATATGTATGATATTTCTGGTAATAAAAGAAATATCAATATTATCCTTTGTTTTTTGTTATTGTGAAAAGTCAGTAAATTTGAATTTATTTTTTTAAACAAAAACCTGTGAACTGCCCATTAAGTTTTTTTTATTAGTCATCAAAACACACTTTGAGTTGCTTATTTAAGCAATTAGATGAAAATTGAGGGGTAGAGAATTGTATTCCAAGCATACCGGTTTCGGTAGCATTTAGCTAAGGAAGGTATGCTATATGCTACCGAAACCGGTATGCTTGGAATACGAATATTCTGGTGTTCTAACGTTGAAAATAATTTTAACTTTAACAAAGTGTATAGTTCAAATTTACCCACATTGAACCAAAGGTGAAAACAAAACTTCTTTTTGTAAAATGAAAAAAGAAAATGAAGGAGTGGCATGATACATCTGGCTCAGATTCTGACAACTACTCAGTTAAAAGCATGAGTTCAACAATGTCAATAGGTGAAAATATTGACAATGATGGTGATGATATGAACAAAAAACTACTTTTCATGACTGTTTTTTCATAAAATATACAGGAAAGAAAACTGTGAAAAGATTTGTTGGGCAAGTGCTTAATATTTAAGAAGATGGATTGAACATGAAATTTACTCAAAGAATTGCAGATACTAAATTTTAATGACCATTAACTGAGGATGTTGTTATCATCGATGAAACCCAAGTTGAAATTATCCTTCGACCTCCATTTATCACTATGAAAAATGACCATATTACTAGTTTTGTTTTCACAAATGATTTTAAAGGACTTTGTGTATCTTAATTTATCATTATGTAAAATATTTATAAAAAATTAAAGAGAAATTTGTTTTATTTTTCCAGGTATTTTTTAGTATTGGCTCAAGATCCCTCTCTTGGGGATACTTGAGCGTTGAGCCACAATGTGGAACAAAACATAAAAATATTTAGGCATAGAAAATAGGCTCAAAATTAATTGAACATGGTTTTCAATTGAAGAAGAAATATCAAATTTTCATTTACAATATTTTATTTTGTTCTAAGAAAGTATAAAAAATTAAAATTTAAAAAGTGGCTCAAGTATCCCTATTTTCCCCTATATATATGTGTGTGTGTGCCCATAGAGCTTAATTTCTAACAAAAGAAATTTTTTGGTGCATTTAAAAACACCCTTACTAAATCAAAAGTAATATAAAAGCGTTAATAATTCTTGCAGAGTTTCCACCATTTGAAGAGATTGTATTATAATGGACTTTCTCAAATCTGCACAGCTTGCTGTTTCAAAAACTGTACGAATTTTTGGTCATTGCTTTATATATTTATTACATTGCTTTTTATATTTTTTAAACTATTTTGAAGTAATAATGCAATTAAAATTATAATGAAAGCTTGCATTATAGAAAATATTAAAATAATTAAGTAAAGTAATAAACTAAAATAATAAAAAGTAAAATAATTAAAAAATGTTTAAACTATTAAAAGCAAAGGCCAATTAAATAAATTATCATTAAATATGCATAATAAAGATGAGATACAATTTCTCTGTGTTATTCAATGAAACTTTCCTCATTAAGATAGTGTATTATAAGTATGTTTATAATAGTCTATATATTTATTATAGTAGCAGAGTTGCCAAGTCTCCAGCTTCTTTCACACCATTATTATCTTACTAGGGAACTGCAAGAAGTGTAAGTCACCGATTTTGACAAAAGTGGTATCATTGGAAATTGGAAAGATCTCATCGAGAGCAGCAAAAAACTCAATGGAACTATCCATTGCAAATGAGTCGTTATCGAGATATCCGACAATTTATGTCACATAACTAGTGCATACTTAATGGGAGACCACAAAAACTTTTAGTCTCGATTTTAATGAAAGTGGTATTGTTGAAAAGATATCATCGTGAGGATTAAAATATTCAATGGAATCACCCCTCGGAAATGAAACGTTTTCGAGATATCCGACAATTTGTGTCACATTGCTAATACACACTGCTGGGAAACTACATTAAGTGACATAAATTGCCAGATATCTCAAAAACGGCTCATTTCAGATGGTTAGTTCCATTGAGTTTTTTACTTCTCACAATGATATCTTTGCAACGACACCATTTTCATCAAAATCAAGAAAACAATTTTTTGCGGTCCCCCATTAAGTGTGCACTAGACCAGTAGGCACTAGCTACGTGACATAAATTATATAATTAGTATAGGCTTCTAAGAAAAGCCAAAAAATTCTAAAAAATAAAAGTTCATTTGAATATGACATATTTTGATTTTTAAGATTCATTGTGTGTGATATCATAAAATTCTGAATTAACTTAGGAAGTTTTATTTCATAACATTTTAATGAATTAAATCAGTTTTAGATATTTTTTTCTTGATTATGCAAGATATTTAGAGTATATATATATTTTTAATATATTTGTAGCGTGTAGTTGAATTTAGATTAATAACAATCGTTGTCGCAGTTATAAAAAGTTCTGTAATTTTAGAACATATTGAAAAAAGGGGGTACATTAAAGAATTAAAAATAAATTTATGTACCGTAAATAAATATTACATAAATAATACCGTATACGTAATACCGTATATATATATACGGTATATTACTTTATATACGGTACATAAATTAATTAACGGTAAGTAAATAATTGATAATTACGGTATTTAATAGTAAAGTAAAAAAACTAAAACCCAACTACGACAAAAAACTACGCTGAAAAAGTATAAAAGTACCCCATGAATACAGGTAAAGTCACAAGCAAATGCTAGTAATATATAGATATATTCAAAATGTACAAGTAAAGCGCTTTTGAATGATACCAAACACGGCATATTTATCTTAACTTTATTTTTTGACGTATGACGCTTCCAGTATTTGGTAGTAGTGACGCACATATCCGTCGATGGCAGCAAATGGGTAATGGACCGATTAGTGGATGAGGTCGTTAGTGTAATGTGTAAATGTGTAATGTAGATTGAAGGTTTCATGTATTAAGATGACCTAGGAAGATTTCTTAATCTATCTAATTCTGCTAACGATTGACTGTCATGTGGATTTTTAAGCAACTTATTATGATCCAAGGCACTTATAAACAAACCCTCTATGGTTTTGACTCAAGACCCTTCTAATGGCACTGCAGTGGTCTTATTCTGATTACTAAGTACCAAAGAAATTAAGAACGAAAAGATGTGAATTATATGCAATTAGCCCATAAATGCAAGTAAAGTCACAAGCAAATGCTAGTAATATATATAATATATATAATAACATACCGTAATATTTATAAGTACCGTAAACGGTAAGTAAATAATTGATAATTGATAATTTAGGATAAAATAATTGATAATTTAAAATGTGTCATAAAATCGTATAAGTGAAAATTGAAAATATGGTATAAATGATCATTAAAAAAATTATATGATATTGGAAATTTGATATAAATAATTATTGAAAATACAATATAATGCATTATAAAATCAGAAAAGAAAACAAATACATAGATATACACACTATATAGCCATTAATCACCAAATATTTTCAATTTTAGATATTTTGTCAAATATTTAAAGATATATTTGTCAGATTTTTCTGGAACTTCAGAATTAGGAAGAATATGTTTGACTTCATATTTATCAATGGCCATTTAATCAAAAAAATAGGGCGGGCATCAAAAAATAATATTGTTTGGAATCACCCTGCAAAATAAAATGCACAAAAAGGTTTATTGCTGCAGCTTATAAATATATGGATATATCAAATGTAAAATATTATTATTATATTAAATATTATATGCAAATATTATATTAAATGTAAAATGACAGTAATTCTAAACAAGATATAAGAGGGTCATACACCCCTGATTTAATAAAAATACCACAAAAAATACATTTTGCTAAGAAATACACTTCAATACAGAAATAATGTTTTTCATTCAACATGTTAGATAATATCTACTTGAGAACTTTTCATACTGTACATATTGGACAAGTTTAACTTTTATTTATAATTTCAATTTTATCAAATTTTTAAATTTCATATAATACTTGTTAGTCATATAACAGACTGGCAAATTTGCCAAAAATAGTCTAGATCAGAGGAAACAAAATATTTGTAGTATAGTAATGGGAGCTTCGTATTACATAAGGATTTTTCTCCACATGTATCCATGGTATTTTTGTCTTAGCCATTCTATAGTTATGTCACTGATGATAGGACTTACATGGTGTTGTATCCATTAAGTAATGACACTGAATTTTTTGCTCCAAGCAGAAGGACGAAGGGATAAAGCTGGCAAGCAATACATATAGTGAAGTATGTCAGCTACAGATTCTAATAGCAGTAAATGGGCCTTCAGCTTTTGCAGCACATGGATCACTTTTAAAACAGACAGGTGTTTGAAAGTGCTATTAGGTATATAGAATGAAGCAAACTGTCCACCAAAGATATGCCAAAAAGTTTTGTATATAGCTAAACAAATTGGCGACTGAGAGGCTGGAAGGATTCTTTGTCCAAATCTCAAATGTTTACATGGCAAAAAGCTTTCAAAGACAAAAGAGAGGACGTCCAAGACGAACAACGCTCTGGACGTCCATCAAATCTTCAAAATTCACACAATGGGGCAAAAATGCAAGTGCTTTTGGTCTTTGATCAACTGATGAGTATCCTAATGAATGCAGAGATGTTGCGGTTCACAAAACCAATTGTCTATCAAACTGTCGTGGAAAATCTTCAAATGTGGAAAATATGTGACAAGCTGATTGATTCTTCAAGTGGACCAGTTCCTGACAAAACACAGCATCACAACATTTCCCCAGTCCCCGTACAGGCTCAATATGTCACCGCCTGACCTTTTTTCATTCGCTTGATTAAAATCCAGCAAAAGGTCATCATTTTGACAATCTGAAGAACATGCAGAAAAATGTAATATGCATTCTGAGCAACATTCCAATTAAAGACTTTTAGGGGAGGGGGGGGCATAAATGAGTGACAGAGTTGTTGGCAGTCGTGTATTAATACAGAAGAGGGCTATTTTGAAGAATAATAAGTGTTTGTAAAATTATCTTCAAATAAATTAATTTTATGGAATCAGTCTCATTACTTACTGGACAGTCCATGTATACTCCCTATGCGATGTACTTACATGCAAACTTATTACACATTATGGATTATATTATTACACATTATGGTATTGAAATATATATATATTTTTTAATTTGTTAAGGTAACAAGCAAGAATTACCATTTGCAATCTATGTTTTATATCAAACATTCCTCCAATGTCTTTCCAATAAACAGGTTTCACTTTCATATTCCACACAGATGTTTTCAAAACTGAGGGTGAAATATTAGTTGCTGCTTTTAAAAAGTCTTCTGTTCTCAAACACTCATCAGATTTCTAAATTTTAAAGAAATATGTTTTTGAATAAATAAAGCAAAAAAATAGGATTATTACAAAAATACATAGATTATACAGCTAAATATGTAATTATGAAGATCCACAAAAAACAATAATAAAATTTAGGTACAGTGTTCGAAATAATGGAAAAATTTAATAGTACAATTATTTTACGCATAATTTTAAAACTTTAAATCTGTTTTTTTTTTTTTGTTTTTTTTTTTTGGCAACTAAAACTAAACTTGGGGTTTGAATTTCAGTTGACTCTAATTTTTTTTTTCTGCAGGTCAAATCAGATTATTTTTTAGTTCTTGCAGTTTGGATATAAATAAAGCTGATTTTCCAAAAGAAAAACACTGACTGTTATTTTAAGGAAAAAATACTATAACATAGATGAGTAAAATCCATTCATAAATTTCTATATTAATATTAAAGAGTATTTTCCAATAAATTTTATTAAAAATGGAATTTTTTTCCATGTCAGGTTAAAATGTATTGATCTTAGGTTGGTTTTGGGGTTGACAAAAAATATTTTACCTGGTTTGTATCGGCCCATGCTGGACTTTAATTCAAATTAAGGCTGTTCTTAAATCAAAAAGGGCAACTTTGTGACACATGCTTTAATTTATTTTTGTTCAGAAATGCATGAAAATAGCATATGTTATTATTCAGAATCTGTCTAATTGCACTCAATTTTTTGTTTTTTCTAAAACACAATTTTTCATAACAAGCCTTCAAAGTTGACACTTTTGAGCACATTTCCCGACGAAAGCAGAAAAACCGGTCGAAAAGCAGGAGATCACGTCATTGAAATAGCTTATAACTGGATAGGTAATTTAATTATCATAAAATGGAAAAATAGGTTCGATTCAAAATCGCTTCCATAGTCAAGCCTTCCAATTTTACATATTTCTGTTAAAAAATGAATTTGTAAATGTGTCAAGACGTTTTGCGCTTGTTTAGCGCAGCAGTTAAGAACACCTTTAAGACACAAGAAGGTGAGAGGGTCACATAAGAAAGAAATTGAAAAAATGATTATTTTCATCAAGTTAAACAATGGATGATTCTGACTTAAGAAATCTTTAATATGCATCTTATATCATTATAAAACATAAAATTTTGATAAAAACTATAAAAACCTGTTTTCTAACAATACCATTAATTTTTTAGATCTTAAAATTATATTAAAAGAAAACAAATAACTAATATATATATGACAAACAGAACAAAATTAACTTTAAAGTTAATACATTTACACTAATTTTAAATCCTGTCTTCATAATTCTATATAACGTAATATAATCCTTAATCATTTACATAGAATAAAATGTTTATGTTCTTCTCATTTATTTAATGCAAATATTAAAAAGCTAGTTTACGATACACTAAATAATGGATTTCCTAAAAAATTCATATATTCTTTAATATACAATTAGTTATTACATGATCTTAAAAATAATTAACACATTGCATAAAAAAGTATAAAAAATTATTAAAACATAAAAATAATAGTAATAAATTAAAAATGTAAAATATATATAGAACCATTAATTGTATTACAATATATGAACCATTGAATTTAATAGAAAATTACCACATTGAGAAAAATTAAATAAATAAATAATATGAATACAAATGGAATTTGCAGAACCAAAGCAGAATTGTCAAGCCCCAAATACTTTGGAACTATAAATGAAGTGAGTGGTTTCATCTTCGTATTAGCCATGAAAAAGCAAAATAATACTAATTTGGGGCTACCAATACACATAAAACCAAAATTAAATGAAGAAAAAACATCAAAAATGAAACACAAAAAAGTTACTAAATTGGATAGGAAAAAAAAAAAAAGAGAAAAAATTAAAAATTAAAATGCATTTGCCATGTGTTAACAGAAAAATATACCATACATTAATATGTAAACAAAATCATTTAATTTGACTATGCTAACCTAAATATCTTAATATAAATATCCAATATTTTAATATAAGATGAAATAAGAAATAAAAATAGATAATTAATACATGTATTTAATACACTTAAAAATAGTAATTTAAGAATTTGTTAAAAGTTAGGTACAAGTCAATCATGGAAATTGATTAAATGATATAAATAATATTAATAGAAATTAATTGATGTAACTATACAATTATCAATTTCCAATTATATCAATTAATTATGTTAATATAATTTTAATAATTCCCAGGATTAACTTGTAACTAACTTTTAACAAGTTGGACACCTAAAATACTATTTCTAATGTATAAAATGCATACATTAATTATCCATTTTTATTTCATATTTCATCTTATTTTAAGATATTAAATTTAGGTTAGCATAGTCAAATTAAATAATTTTGTTTTATATCTTATTAGGGTAAACTATGGTGTATGGTATAAGGTATATTTCTTCTGTTATCACATTGCAAATGCAATAACATCATTTTTTATTTATTTTATAGTTTTATTTATTTTTCTCTCTTTCTATTGTTCTATCCATTTAGTATTTCTGATGTGTCTTGTTTTTTGATGTTTTTACTTCATTTGGTTTTGGATTTATGTGTGCTCGTTGCCCCAAATTCATAGTATTTTGCTTTCATGGCTAACATGAAGATGAAACCATACACTTCATTTGTAGTTCCAAAGTATTTGGGGCCTGACAATTCAGCTTTGGTTCTGCAAATTCCATTTGCATTCATTTTTTTCCCTGCTATATTTCATTGTGGTAGTTTTCCATATATATATATATATATATATATATATATGCAGAGAGAGAAAAAAAAAAAGTAAAAATAAATAAATAATTTTTTTTTTTTTTTTTTTTTTTTTTTTTCAAATATGATGTTATCATCATCTGCTTCTAAATTACGTGAAAATTTTTATTTCACATTTATTTGTAAATATTTCAATTAAAAATTAATTGCAGTAGAAAAATTATTCTGAGTTTTAAATTTTTGGCAGCTATTAAAAAAAAGGCTCTAAATTTTATAAGAAAAAAATCCATTAATTCTGTATAAAAATAATGAAATTTTAAATTTTTAAGAAAAACATTTGAATAAAGCAAGATGAGAAATAATCTAAAAAACCTTTTCTACATTATAATTTACCTATATGCAAAAATACAAATGCACATAATTATTTATTCTTACACTGACTTCAGCCAAACATTCACACTCTTTCATATTTATAATATTATTAGAATTTAATAAAACAAACAATTTGATAGGATTTAAATGATTATAAACAAATATAATATGATTGTAAGAACAAAAAGAAAAAAAGAATTAAAAATTTTAATTATAATCTGTAGTATCATGAAAATCTCCCATAAAATTTGGACTAAAAAAGGGCAAATCTTCCTTAAAATTTAAAAGTTATTTCAAATAGTGTATATTAAGAATACAATTTCAAACTCTTGAATAAAAACAAAATAACACGTTATTAAGAGTTTATTATTTTATAAATCACTGTTTTGTTAGATCATTCAAAAAAAAAAAAAAAAAAAAAAAAAAAAAAAAAATTAAGTACAAAATAAATGTTAAATATATTATAAAAGGGGATAGCTCATTATAAAAGCTAGATCATTAATAATCATTACAACATTTGAAAATAGATAAGGGAAGCAGACTTACTTCTTGTTTCTTGCTATTATTTAAAGCCTCTTGAAACAGTAAAAAAATATCATGGGCTATAAAACCAGGAGTTATTTGGGTAATTTTATCAAAGTCAATATCACAATTTAATGATTCAGTAAGAGATTTCAGCATTTCTTTTCTTTGTTGGAATGAAGGTGTACTTAAAGTTACCTGAATAAAATATTTAAAAAATTATTTGAATGTTTAAATTAAAAAAAAAAAATTTTGAATAGTTATAGAAGTGAATTTTAAAAATAAAAAGATCTAATTACAATTATTTCATATAAAAGTTTTTTTTTAATTTCTAAATACTAAACAATAAAGAATTCATATTATGGTATAACAGTCATCAGACAATATGAAAATTTAAATACATTTACCATTTAACAAGCAAAAAATTATGGTAGCATGTTTATGCAATGAGGAATTTATAATAATGGATACTTCTATTATTTTTAGCCCGATAAAAATATTAACTTTGAAACAAACCATATAAAAAATACTCCTATCCTATAATACTTATATCTACTAAAAAACACTTTTCAAAAGAAAAAAAAAAGCCAAGCAAAAAAAAAAAAAAAAAAAAAAAAAAGGATGAAAGTTGTGTCTAAAAAATAGTCTGATATCAAATTTCCAAGCTTATATTATGGTAATTATTTTACATTTTCCATTAAAAAAATTACTATTTCTAAGTCAGTGCCTTTGCATGTGTTGATAGAAATCCTTTTCTCTTGTACTAAATACATCGTAAGCGCGTTTTTGAAAATTCAAATGTTTTAAAATTATGCGTGATGGGCTTGGCGACCATTTTTTCATATTGTATACAGTAAAACTTCTAAATAACGGACACCTCGGAAACGCTGAAATTGTCCGCTATTGGGAAAACATCAAAGATTCAAAAACCGCTTAGAGATGCTTAATGTTTCATTAATTTACTTTTATATGTCCTAAAATCACTATTATATTATTAATCAGAAATTAAAATTATTTTTAAGCAAAAAAATTGAAATAAAATTGTGCACATTTTTATCCACTGTTTATTATATTATTGTTAGAAAAATCTGTTACAAAAGTTTATTTTTGCTTGCAATTATACATGTACTAATTTGTTTTTCTGTGTGATGTTATTAGAAATTGTAGAGTTCCAGGAGAGAAGGGAGGAATTGCCCTTTTTGATGTTTAAAAGCATAAAATCTCAAAATGTTCTTGGATGACATTTCAATAGTCTGGGAGATTATTTCTCCCGGGCAACCCCTGACTTTAACACTGAACGTTGGGGGGGGGAGGATTTCCCCCAAATCTTTATTTACATTTAACTGCGATCACAAAATTTGTGACACGTTGTCCTGATAAATTCAGAGACTTTTTTACTTTTTTTTCATTTTTTCTGTTTAAAAAATACTTTTTCATCCTTTATCGCTGAATAAAGTGTCCGCTATTCGGAATGTCCGTTATTCAGAGGTTAAACATACAAAAATTTAAGTTTTGGGATTGTAAACCTGTCCGTTAAATAGAGGTGTCCGCTATTCGGGAGTGTCCGTTACGGAGGTTTTACTGTACTAATTTCTATGTACGGAAATCCATAATTAAAATTTAAAACTCAAAATTGTTACTTAAGCAGACATTTCCATACTAAAATTCTGGTATTGAAATTTAAAAGTTTTGTTTAGTTGTAGACAATCTATAAATAGATCGCTGGGTGGTAACATGTTAAATATATTTGTCCATAGTTAAAATCAGAAGTTCTAAATTGTACTTAATGTAAACTTACTATGCTTTCCTTTACAAACTTGGTGCTTGGAAATTTGTGTAAAATACGAAAAGATGGTCGCCAAGCCCATCATGCATAATTTTAAAACATTTGGATTTTCAAAACACGCTTATGATGTATTTAGTACAAGAGAAAAGGATTTCTATCAACATATGCAAAGACATTGACTTAGAAATAGTAATTTTTTTAATGGAAAATGTTAAATAATTACCATAATATAAGTTTGGAAATTTGACATCAGACCATGTTTTAGACACAACTTTCATCCTTTTTTTTTTCTTGCTTGGCTTTTTTTTACTTTTGAAAAGTGTTTTTAGTAGATATCAGTTCTTTTTTTTTTCTTTTTTTAAAGAGATTATATAAAATTTAAATAACTTAAATTGGAATGAGTTCTCTTAGAACCTCTCTAAGTAGGAAGAAAGAAATATATGTGTACATTGTATTTTATATATCATTTATTTCTTAGAGCAATATATCATTTATAAGTATGAAAATTTTGTAAAAAACTGATAGAATAGAAGTAAAATATAGAGCTATAGTTGCTTTTTTAGTTAGATATGATATGAAAATCTAGTTTAGCAAGCAGGGTTGGCTTTTTATCAGTGAAAACCTAGAGAAAAAGTGGTAAAAACCTGACGACATACTATAAACATTTAGTCCTTAAACTATATTTTATTACTATTGAAAAAACTATTTTCATGTATAGTGTAATTAATGTGTATATATATATAACACAAAAAGATAAATAAACAATTAGTCAGTTCTATAAAGCTGCTGATATACTTTAATCATAGATTTTTTAGATTTTCTATAATTTTCCAAATTTATATATAACTTTACAGATGTTTACTGTTTCAGAAAGCAAGTTTACGTTTCAATTGTACTCTTTTCCACTTATACTAGTTTTCAAAGAATATCTTTAAACTAAAAGATGTAAAAGGCAAAATTTAGTGAAAAGTAATAATAAAGAAATAAATCCCAAATTCCTAATTTAATGGTATGTCTTCACTCTTTGTAGTTTTTCAACCATAGAGCAATTTTTTTTCAAACTTTTCATATATGCATATAAATTAAGAAATAGACTTGGTGTACAGAAAACTTGTATTTTGTTATAGAATGCTAATA
Organism: Maratus speculifer; assembly: GCA_964019185.1. Lineage (NCBI taxonomy): Eukaryota > Metazoa > Arthropoda > Arachnida > Araneae > Salticidae > Maratus > Maratus speculifer. The sequence goes on along the minus strand of OZ025294.1, from coordinate 156,885,328 downwards.
GGCTCCAAGGACATAGATTGGTAAAATGTACTAATATTTACACAGACTACATTACAGGACAGTTAAAATTTGCAAGCGTTTTGTTTTTATCACAATGATGAGCAGTGTTCTCGCTGACATTTGACCAATATTAGTAATTTGGCTAATGAAAAATAAAAAACATTCGCCAAATGAAAAAAATATTAGCCAAATGGATTCACCGTGTAGAACAAAAAATTTATTTTTAATTCTTTAATGTACCCCCTTAATGTACCCCCTTTAATGTACCCCCTTGTATTATGTATGTATGTATGTATGTTCATCTGTTCCCTCGTAACTTCTAAACCACTAATCAGAATTCGACAAATGACATATCATTAGAAGCGTCTTAATTGTCCGCTGGTTATAGGCTATATAGATTTTCACCAAATTCAATGTGGCGCCCTCTAGCGGACAAAATATACAGAGTAAAAAAATAAAGTTAAGCTAGATATGCCGTGTTTGGTATCATTTTAAAGCGCTTCACTTGTACATTTCGAATATATATATATTACTAGCATTTGCTTGTGACTTTACTTGCATTTATGGGCTAATTGCATATAATTCACATCTTTTCGTTCTTAATTTCTTTGGTACTTAGTAATCAGAATAAGACCACTGCAGTGCCATTAGAAGGGTCTTGAGTCAAAACCATAGAGGGTTTGTTTATAAGTGCCTTGGATCATAATAAGTTGCTTAAAAATCCACATGACAGTCAATCGTTAGCAGAATTAGATAGATTAAGAAATCTTCCTAGGTCATCTTAATACATGAAATCTTCAATCTACATTACACATTTACACATTACACTAACGACCTTATCCACTAATCGGTCCATTACCCATTTGCTGCCATCGACGGATATGTGCGTCACTACTACCAAATACTGGAAGCGTCATACGTCAAAAAATAAAGTTAAGATAAATATGCCGTGTTTGGTATCATTCAAAAGCGCGTTACTTGTACATTTTGAATATATCTATATATTACTAGCATTTGCTTGTGACTTTACCTGTATTCATGGGGTACTTTTATACTTTTTCAGCGTAGTTTTTTGTCGTAGTTGGGTTTTAGTTTTTTTACTTTATCTTGACGTAACTTGATTATGGTAGATTATTATCTACCATTACATTTTTTGTCAAAGCGATCATTGCAGGAATTGTCTTGGCAACATAAGCCAATCATATCATCGCCTACCACAGAGCTGCCAAACGTAGACCAATCAAATTCCCGGAGCTCATCCGTACATTATCAGTCTTTAAAGAACGGACAGGTTTTTCTCGCTGATCCACAGTTATTCGTCCACAGTGACGTCAGCTGCCCTTTCCTTATTCTCGTGACGTCACAGTGGGAATCATGTGGGTAAAAAAGCGGCTGCTAGCGCATTTGTTTCGTTATTGCATCATTTGATGCAAGCATAAATATAGATAAATGCATGTGTAAAATACTGCAAATTTATACTGTACGAATTATTTTCTATAAAAATTCATATACGTACTAATTAAATTCCATATATACTTATTAATTAAAAATGAAATTTTTTATTTTATAAGTAAAATGAAAAATGTGCATGTAATTGCTTTAAAATTATTGAATTTTTGTAAGTGATGTTAAATAATAAATTAATCATTCAATAATCATCTTGATTATGCCTTTAATGAAAAATAAAAAGTTGAGAATTTTGCCGGCAACAAAAATGCACGTCATACCAACATGAGTTACATTTGTGTACTGGCGAATCGGCGCACAAGCCACGCCAAGTAAAAGGAAGGTCGCCAAGCACAACCAGAATTGGCGAGATATCGCTCAAATTCAACACTCCTTCCCCATATCAAGGCCAATTTTGAATAATACGTAAAATAAATACAAATAATTAGCCAAAAAAATATATACACAACAAAAGAAAATTTAAATAACAGATATAAATAGTAGAGTTTTCACTTTGAATTATACTTTTAACCAGTCCAAGTCTATCACGTAAGTTCATAAACTAAATGCTAGAGAGAGATTTAGTCATAATATCAGCAGTTTGTTCTGCTGATGGAACATATTCTAATTTTAAAGTATCTCGTTCAACTTTCTCTCTAATCGAGTGAAAACGCACATCAATGTGCTTCGATCTTCGATGGTGCTGGGGATTTTGGGCAAGTTTTATGGCACTTTGGTCGTCGACATACAAAATGGGAGTGCCATCATATCCTATTAGCTCCTTGAAAAGTAACTTGAGCCAAACAAGCTCATTAGCTGCCTCACTAGCGGCAACATATTCTGCCTCAGTAGAAGAAATTGCGACAGAATGTTGCAATCGAGACCACCATGTTATTGCAGCACAGTAGCGGCTCGTCCATAAGTGCTGCAGAGCTGCAGCACCCCCTATTATTTTTTAAAATCCTATATATCGTTAATGTTATCTTTGAACATCAATTAAAACCTTAACGTAAGTACGAAAAAAAGATTACTTCTCGGTTGTTCTGAATGTATGTGGGTGAAAAAGCGCCTTTTCCCCTCATTCGGCTGCAATGAGAGACAGCTCTTATCATTCCCCAGAATGTGTCACTGCGCATGCCCCACGTTGCGGCGATGGGAAAGGGGAGGCAAGCGTTGTTATACTAGTCTCCGTGCTGCAGTCAGTGCAGACCGCTATTGAGGAAAAGAGATAATTTTGATTTTGTAGTGTGGTTTTCAGCCGCGTTTCGGAAGATTGTGTTCAGTCACACAATGAGTGTGCTGCATTTGCAAAAAATAATATTTTCACAGCTGTCATTAGTTGAGAAAAATGACATTAAAAATGTGGGACGTCCTACACCAGACTTAAAAATTACGCAAGCATCTACAAGCAGAAAAAATTCATACCAGCGAAAATTTAATCGAGAAGTTTATTCTAAACATGATTGGTTATGTGGATGTGAAAGTAGAAATGCGCTATTTTGTTTTCCATGTTTGCTTTTTGGAGGTGATTACGGCTGGACGAAAACTGGCATCAATGATTTGGGTTATCTACCAGAAAAAATAAAAAAACATGAAAATTCTGAAAAGCATTTGAGAAATGTTGTCAATTTGGCTATGCTTGGAAAAGTAAATATCGCTACACAGTTAAGCGAAGGCTATAAATTAAGCATAATTAAACATAATGAGGAAGTACAAAAAAAATAGAGACATACTGTCAAAAATAATAGAGTGCATTAGATTTTGTGGGAAATATGAGTTACCACTCCGTGGACATGATGAAAGGTTGGAATCTGCTAAACCAGGGATTTTTCGAGGACTGTTGGAATTTGCCGGAAAGCTTGACGGAGCATTAAAAGCTCACTTTGAAACTGCTTCTGTTTTCAAAGGCAACTCAAAAACAATTCAGAATGAATTGTTGGATTGTATGCTGGAAATATGTCGAAAGGAAATAATTAACGAGATTAGTCACGCAAAGTTTTTAGCTGTAATGGCAGATGACACAACAGATGTTTCCGAGAAAATTCAAGAAGTTGTTGTATTTCGTTATGAAAATGAAGGAGAAGTGATTGAAAGGTTTTGGGGATTTCATAACTCCTCTTCGCAAGACGCTAAGGGTTTATCTCACTATATTCTGGAGCAATTAAGTATAGTTTTGAAAGATGATTATCATAAACTCATAGCCCAAACTTATGATGGTGCAGCTGTAATGAGCGGTGCAAAGAGTGGTGTACAAGCCATAATTAATGAACAATACTGCAATGCTCACTTTATTCATTGTTACGCACATCAATTAAATTTGGTTATGGAGAAAGCAGCTTCTCTGAATTCAAAAGTACGTATATTTTTCAGCAGTTTACATGGCATACCAGCATTTTTCTCAAAATCTCCACAACGGCTCGCTGTGTTAGACTCAGTGTCTAAAAGAATTCCTAGATGTTCCAGCACAAGATGGAATTTTAATTCTAGAACAGTGAATACTGCTTATGAAAATATTGAACAATTGAAGGCGTGTTTTGAAGAATTGCAAAAATCAAAGAACACAAATACAGTTCAGGCATCTTCGGGACTTTTACGCATGTTGAATGACAGAAGTTTTCTCTTTTGGCTTTCTTTTTTTCACCGTATCATGCCACATGTTGACCTTCTATATGATGAGCTTCAAAGCCACAATGCCAATTCTTCGTCTATTAATTTAGCATTAGAAAATTTCTATCGTGCGATTTCTGCAATTAGAAATGATGTAAGTTCTCCCCGTTATGATATTTTAGAGGTATCACCCCAAGTTAAAAAGCAAAGACTTAATGAAGACTTAACCATTATAGCTAAAGAAGTTTGTGACACAGTTTGTTTCCAAGCAAAAGAAAGATTTCAATTTTTAGGACATCTTTCAGCAGCAAAATTATTAGCCTGCGAGAAATTTTCTGACTTTTGCAAAGATTTTCCATCAAAAGAGTTAGATGAAACTGTGTCTGCATATCCCATGCTAAAGAAAGAGAAGCTTAGAACAGAACTTTCTGTTTTGTATGAAAGAAGAGAATTTTCGACTATCCCTAAAGTTGTTGATCTGTACAAATTTATTTTAAATCATGGCCTACAAAATTCGCTTGGTGAAGTAAGCTGCTTGCTGAAAATAATATTGACAACACCAATGACAACATCGGAGCCCGAACGCTGCTTTTCTATGCTAAAAAGAATAAAGACATTTTTAAGAAGCACGATGTTAGAAGACCGCTTATCAGCGTTAGCAATGATAAGTGCAGGTGAGGACTTAATAGCAAGAATACAAAATTTTAATGAGAAGGTTATTAATGAATTTGCCGGCCGAAAGGAAAGAAGAATGTGTTTTGTATTTAAATAAATTGAGTTACAATCATTTAGAAATGTATCATTTAATTGTTTACTTACAATTTTTAGTTAAGCACTGGGAACAATTTATTGGAACACGCTCCGAAATTTGATATATTATTGCTTGAGGTAAGAATTATTTTATAATCTCTTTAATTTTTTGTTCTAGCCAAACAATACATACAGAAGGATGTTAATTGTCTTCTTTCTACGTATAATTGCTCTAAGGTGGCAACAGGCTTGCCGGTCGGAGAACCTGGGTGCCTCATGTGTAGCACTGACTCGTTAGAACTTGGCAGCACTGCCTCATTCCTAACTCACGAGCCGCTACTGTTGCAGCACATGAATTAATGGAAACCATACCAGAAGTTGAGCGTCTCGTCTTTTCATCACCAGCATGATCTGCATCACTAAAAACGGAAAATTCTGTTTTTACGTGCGACTTGTACAGAAGACCGACATTGCTCATACCTCGTAAATATCTGTAAATTCTTTTCACATGTTTCCAACCTTCTTTTGTTGGTTTGCATAAAGCTCTTGAAACCAAAGCTACAGCAAATGCTATCTCTGGTCTAGTAGCAACAGCAAGATACTGTAAACAAGCTACTGCTTCTCTGCAGGGAACATCAGCTGTTGATGAATCTCCTTCCTGAGATTTAGCCACTTCACAAGGTGTAGATAGTGGTTTTGAGTTTTCAAGCCTAAATCTTTGCAGTATCTTTTCAGTATACAAAGACTAAGAAATAAAGATGTCACCATTATCTCTATGGTCAATTTTTACTCCTAAGAAAGAATCAAGGGAACTATCAATAATTTTAAACTCTTCTTTCAGGCTGCTAATTAATTTCTCTATTTCTGAAACACTTGATCCAGCTACAAGTCCATCATCTACATATAATGCCACTATTAGTATAGATGAATCATTTTTCTTTGTGAATAAACAGGGATCAGCTTGTAACTGTTGAAAATCTAATTTCTGTATTGCTTGAACAAAACGTCGATTCCAACAGCGTGGAGCTTGCTTCAAGCCATAAAGTGAGCGAACTAATCTGCACACATGTCCAGAACCATCATCAAAACCTTCTGACTGTTTCATGTAGAGCTCTTTAACAAGAAAACCATAAAGGAAAGCTGTTTTCACATCAAATTGATGCAGGTATAGGTTTTGCGAAGCAGCAACACTAAGAACTGTACGCAAAGTGTCAAATCTGGCTACTGGTGCAAACAATTCATCATAATCATAACCAGCTTTCTGAGAGAATCCTCTTGCCACAAGTCGATCTTTAGCTTTACAGGGAGAACCATCGGTATTTGTTTTCAATCTATATACCCACTTGTTTGTATCTTTTTATTTGCTGGAGGTTCTGTGAGTTCCCATGTTCCATTTTCTTCATGAGACTGCAGTTCTTCTCTCATGGTTTCTTTCCACAGTCGAGATTCAGGTGACTTCACTGCTTCATCATAGCAGGCAGGAGTTTCAAAACCCGTAAGTGTGCTTACAAACAGTACATAATTTTCTGACAGAAATTGTGGCCTTTTATGTTCTCGTTCAGGATAGCGTCTTCCATGATCAGTTTCTTCTTGACATTCATCTTCATCACTCTTTTGGGACCTTTCATTTTCTTCTTCTGAGTGCACATCACTACTGGTGACTTCATCAGTCATTGGCTCATATGTGAATTCATCACAAAATGTAACATGGCAGCTTCTTTCCACTTTGTTTTTGGAAGGTATAAAGACTCTATATCCATCATGAGCTTCATATCCAACAACCAAACCTTTTACAGACTTTTTATCCCACTTTCTGCGTCTTTGTTTTGGTTCATGTACATAGCATTTTGTACCAAATATTCTTAATCGTTTCATGTTGAAATTTTCTGACTTTCTATGCCATAATTAATAGGGAGTTTTATCTTCTACTGGAGTTGGACCTGTATGATTTAACACGAAGACAGCAGTATTACATGCTTCAGCCCACAACTTCTTCGGCAATTCTTTTTGGTGAACCATAACTCTTGCAGCTTCCACAATAATACGGATCTCTCTTTCAGCAGCTGCGTTCTGTTCAGGTGTCTCAACCATTGCCAAACGCAGATTAATACCTCTGTCATTTAAAATTTTCTTTACAGAATAGTTGTCCAAACTCTTTTCCAGAATCACAAATTATCTCTTTAACTGTATGTCCAGTAGTCTTTGCTTCATTAAGGAAAGTTTCTATACAATTTGGTACTTCACTCTTGGCTTTCAAGAAAAATACTCGGCGAAATTTTGTATAATCATCTTTGAGAACAAGCATGAAACGTGAACCACCAACTGAATCTTCTTCCATTGGACCAGCAAGATCAGCATTTATTTGTTCAGCAGGCTTCGTAGGTCTAACAGGTCTCGAGTGGAATGACTTTCTTTGAGATTTGCCATACACACATTCTACACAAAAATCAGAATTCTCATTTGATAAAGAAATACCCTGTCTTTTAAGAAGTTTAATGCAGTATTTCTTGTTTTGATGTGCTATCCTTTCATGCATTACTTGAAGAGTATCACTAGTACTTGCAATGAGAACAGTTGCAGGTTTTCTAGGATTTATAGCAAACATTTTCATTTCAAATAGATTATTAACCGATTTCTGAGCCATTGCAATAGTTTGGTTACCATTTTTCACATAACAAAAATTATTTTTAAACACAACATTTAGTCCTTTACTTAAGGCATGAGAAATAGAAAATAACTGATATTTCAACTCTGGTACGTACCAAACATCTGTTAGACGATTTTCTTGCCATTTGCCAGTCACAAGAGTTTTCACATTAATATTTCCAGAACCATAAGCAAGAAGTTTCCGACCTCCTGCATCATTGACTACTTCTGGGACAACAAATTTCTTAAAACTTTCAAACACAGAAGAATCAAACGTCATATGCTGAGATGCTCCAGAATCTGCAATCCAGCTTTTGTCATCCTAAGAAATTGAACAAGGCATGGCAACACCAGATGAAGAAGAAACTGTTTTGTTTTTATTTTGAGGACAATTTATTCGTTTGTGTCCGGAAAATCCACACTGAAAACACGTAATATTTCCGTTCATGGGCTTCTTGTTCTGCCATTTCTTCGGTTTTGGCTTATTTCCTCTTGAATATTTGGCGTTGGCGTCATCTTTTCCATAACTTGGCAACGGCGCTTGCCGATTCGATTGAATTTGCAGGGCTGTAGTTTCAAATTGTTGGTGTTCTATTTGTTGCTCGAAAGCACACAATCGTTCAGTTAAAAGTTCAATGGATCTATCTTTCGACGGAATACCATCCCAAACAGTCTTAAATGCAATGTATTCTTGCGGTAGCATCGAAATAATCCAAAAAAGTAACATCGCTCCTGGAACAGCACATTTTAAAATACGTTGCAATTCATCATTAGCTTCAATGAAAATATTTTGACTTCGACTTATAAATGATGCAATATTTTCACCTTGTTTCCATTCCAGATGAAAAAATTCAGTCCACAAACGATCGAGTCGATGCGTCGAAGATTTATCGTAAATCGCTGTCAACTTTTCATATGCATCTTTTGCAGTTGAGCAGGTTTTAATGTAATCAAAGTTCACATCATCCAGTGCCTGAGAAATAAACAAAAGTGCCTTTGCATCTGCCAGTTCAAATTTCTTTCTCGCGTCAGCTAAAGCGGCAGCATCGGCAAATCTATCCGTCATTTCCGGCCAAGTCTTTTCCCCGTTAACATAACTCAATAAATCGTGCGTTTTTAATAACAATGACATGGACATTTTCCATCTTGTCCAGTCTTTTGCCGATTCCAGTTTCTCAATCGTGAACTTAAAGTCCATTGGTGCCATTTTTAACTTCTTAATCCGGAGTACACAACGCTACGGAAAAAAAAAAAAAAAAATGGCGCGACGCTTAAATTCAATCACTTAAAGCTCACATAAATACCGCATTTTTCGCATTTGAAACGTTGCTGGAGGCCATAACCTATTGAATTTTTGTAAGTGATGTTAAATAATAAATTAATCATTCAATAATCATCTTGATTATGCCTTTAATGAAAAATAAAAAGTTGAGAATTTTGCCGGCAACAAAAACGCACGTCATACCAACATGAGTTACATTTGTGTACTGGCGAATCGGCGCACAAGCCACGCCAAGTAAAAGGAAGGTCACCAAGCACAACCAGAATTAGCGAGTTATTGCTCAAATTCAACAAAAATGAAGAAAAGAATTCATGTATAACTCACACCTGTCTCTGAAAAAGTCTAAAACTTCATATAAGAATAAAATATAACCATAAATTTTCTTATCACAATGCTTTTCAATGGCGCGATTAAGAACGTTATTCTCAAGCCGAGTCGCCGTCGCCGAGTCCCAAGCAGAAGAATTTTCGTAGCCTCGAACCAAATGGAAGAATATGGTCCACTGAAATAATTCTTTATAGACCCCTTGCATTGACGTCACAACAGCGGCTGTTCCTCTTATCTGGTGCACATGACGCCATAATCTGGAGCCCAAATAAACCATCATAACTGCCCGTTTGCCGTTTAAAGCAACTGTGGTCTTTCTGTTTAATTTTAATTTTTCTTATTCTTGCATTATTTTTCTAAATACTTAAAAAATGAAGCGCAAATTACTATTTTTATAAATGTGAAAACACCGCATTTGCCTTATGTTTGGGCGCCAGATGAAAAATGTGACGTCACGTGCAAGGGGTCTATTGTAAATAAATTTGAAAGTTTTAAATATTCAAATTCGGATAACTTTTACTTTACAATATAAGACAGAAGACAAATGTCATAGTAAATCTGAAATTGTGCAAAAGAATATATTATTCTGACTGGACGATTTTAAAATACGTGTAACGTAGCGAATTCGATCGCTTGAATTACCAATTTTGAATTTAACTGAGTGGTCATAGACCCATAGGTATGTATTTCTGTTAAGAAAACCATGTTTTGATAGAATAAAGAAATTTCGGAAATACAGTCATTAAATTACCTTTTATAAACTATTCGCGTTTGAAATGAAATAGACGCCCTCTCGCGGACAAAGTCCGAAACGAAATAGAATTGATATCTTCCGCTGAAATCAGTGTTTAAAAGGCCGATAAATAAACAGTTCTATAATAAATAAATAAATAAATAAACAGTTCTATAACGCATGCAACGTTGGGTTCTTTGTATTAAAATGATCTAAAATCAAAATTTTATACACAAAGTTTAGATCTATAATATAAAAAAGTACATTTGACTTACTCATGGCAAAATAACATGACAGCAACACAATGCTTGCATGATTCGCTAGCTCCAACAAACAACACTATACGTAAACAAACGATTATCAGGTCTATACATGGAGCTAAGAAGGTATATGGAGGAGACATATGAATCTAGCATCATGGTGAGCCCTGACGCCGAAAAACCAGTTCTTTCCCCCTCTTTTATATCCGCCATGTTTGACTTTTACCGTAGTTGACTCGCGCCGCGAGGAGCTTCCTCAATACGACGATCGGCAGCAGACGGAAAAAGGGCAGCTTAGCCAGGTCAAATATGGCGGCCGCGGCGTTGTAATGGGGGGGGGTAGGAAAAGCTTCAAGTGACGTCACATATGTCTCCTCCATATATCTTCTTAGCTCCATGGGTCTATACAACGCCAACTTTCGGTCATTACAAACGCGAATAAAAATAAAGTAATATTTGAATCATTTTAAAATTCCTTTCTTCGATGAGACCTACTCCAAGCAAAATCTTCTGAGCGCGCGCGCGCGCGGTGAGAGCTGCAGATCTGAACGGTCCCCAGGGACCCATTTTTTCGTGCTTCCGCTCCAGTTAATTAATCAATCAATCAATCAATCTACAGTTATTTTGTTTGTTTATGTTTTGTACTCACGTGTGGATATGTCGAATTTTGTTGATCTTCGTAATCATCCTAAAAATAAATCATTTTAACCTTTTAGTTCTTTTTGCAGTATTTCTATACAGATAATTTAATTATGGTTTCAATTGTTCCTGTATATACTAATTATGAAAAGGATAGATTTATGCAAAAGTGCATAATTTCTCCTAATATATTTAGAATTGTAAACATTGCTGTTGGAGATTATGTTGCGATTCAAGCCTCAGACGCGAAATTTATTTGCCGAGTTCACACGGCTATACTACCTTATTCTTGCATTTATGTGGATAATGTAGTAACTTCTGAAATTTTTTATTCAAATCAACGAGATGATTGTTGCTCAACAGTGAAAATTCCTAATGGTTTAAAAAGTATTAAGACATCAAACTTTGAACGTATTGCGATCAAAATCGTCTATAATCACGAATTTATTATGCATTGTGAAAAAACAATTTATAAAGATATCATTTATAAAATATTAAAAGGTTATGTGATTGAAAAAAATTGTGCAGTGAACTGCAGTGGTCTTAAAGTTGCAGATTTCTTTCATATTCATAGAATTCTTGTATCTGAAACTTTTCCTGAAACGGTCCAATATGGAAAATTAACTAAGTCTACAAACATTGAAATCATTGATTTAATGTCAACGGATCAACTAGGGCAAATTCGCGAATTTCAGTATCTACGATTAGGAGGTATTGGTGATGCATTGAATGTTCTAAAATCATATTTATATCCGTCTCCAGCAAGAATATTAATATCAGGACCATCAGGTTCTGGTAAAAGCTCTTTATTAAAAAAGTTTTTATCTCAGATAAAGTGCTTCTTTATAATTATCGATGGATTAAAAAACTTAGAATTAACGGCTAATAAATGTGACTTGATTTACGAACAGTTTTCTAATTATTTGAAAATATTTCCAACCCATCTTTCTGTACTGTGTATTGATCATGTTGATGTGATGGCTCCTAATAGTTCAAAACCAAAAACAGCCTTAATTTCTTCATTGGTTAGTTTGATTAATAGACTGACAGATCTCAATGTTTCAATAATCATCATTACTGATCATAGAAGTAACACTAACCTTAAATTGTCATCTTTATTTAGCAGAGAAGTAAGAATTTTCTAGTATTTTATGCAAACTTAAGTATCTAAAGTATAGTAATATGCTGTGATTTATTATGGTTTATACAATTTTCATTTCATTTGTGCTTTTTAATTTGAAATTCGCCATTATATATATCAGGGCTGGGAATTTTCAGCTTTTTGGCAGATTTCGGCATTTTTGTTTACAGGGATGCCGCAGATGCGATATAGCGCGTAAAATATGCAAACAAATGGAGCTTAAGCATTTCACGGGACACGTAATTTTTTTTCAAAAAAATCACAAAAAGGCAAATTTCGTTAAAAAATCGAGAAATAACGAATAATTTCCGGCAAATTCTATCAAAAAATTCGTGAAAAAATGGCTAATTTTGTTACAAAATCCCGAAAAAAGGCAGATTTTCACAAAAAATCGTGATAAAATGGCAAATTTTGTCAAAAAATTCATGAAAAATGCAAATTTCACCAAAAAATTGTGATAAAACTGTAACTTTCGTCAAAAGATCGCGAAAATTCGACACATTTCGTCTAAGAATAGCAAATATTGTTAAAAAATCATGAAATAACGAATAATTTCTGGTAAATTTCATCAAAAGATTCGCAAAAAACGGCTAACTTTGTTACAAAATTCTAAAAAAAAAGGGCAATTTCCTCAAAAAATCACAAAAAATGACAATTTTTATCAAAAAAGCGCAATAAAATGGTAGCTTTTGCCAAAAGATCGTGAAAAACCGTCACATTTAGTCAAAAATGGCAGATTTCGTCAAAAAATCTCTTTAAAATCAATTTTCGTCAAAGGGGCATGAAAAAAAAAATTAATGCCAGGATAGAATTTTTCTGTTCAAAAAACTAACTTTCCTGCTTCCAGATTATTTTTTTGCTGCTCCAAAAACAGATTTTTGTGCTTCACAATCTGTTTTTGATTGTTCCAAATCTTTTTGAATGAATGTAACTTCTGAAAACACCCATTCATTAAAAAAAAGTACTCCTTTACTCAACAAAAGTGAATTCTATTTTCAGGAAAAATGTCTTTTTCAATAAATCAGTTTTGCCTCTTTTTAAAAGAAATGCGAACAATAGTGATACTTATTATCTTCTACACTCAAATAAGTGTTATTTCATAATTTAATTTGTATCTTGCACATTTATTTTTACAAAAAGTAAAGAAAATTTCTCATAATAGTTTAAAAAAAATTGGTACTATTAGGTTATCTCGTCGACCAAAAAAATTATCGCCAAAACTATAAGATTAAATGCCAATAATGGATGATTGTGAATGTCACATTCAATGACATTAAATACAATTCATGTGTTTAAAATGTCGTTAAGTGATTTTTATTTCGACTTTTTATTTGTATTTTTATCAGTATTCTACTAATTATTTGTTTCTTCATTATTTCAAATAAAAAATATGTCAATCTGTATAATTTGGCTATTAGTTTGGCGATTTGTATAATTTGGCAAAATTGGTCACCTGGATAACAGAGTAGTACCGAAAAATTAATATTGGCTTTAATTATTTATACATTATTATTACAACAATAATTATTTACATTTTTTTTTTTTTTTTTTTTTTTTTTTTTTTTTTTTGCAAATGAACAAGTTCAATTTTTGCATCTAAGAAGAGAGTTGGAGAGGGCAGCATTTATGGTATTGGGAATAGATATAAAATTTTTGTGATAAGAGGGATGAGGAGAAACGAGAATTTGTAATTCAGATATTGCCACTCCTGTAATGTAATATACAGGCTGGTGTGCTTGTCATCATTTGCTTGAAAATCAAGAACTGCTTTTGTTACTTGAATTATCTTTCACAAACAAAATGTGGTGCAATTTTTCATTCGCACATGGGTCATTCCATGTTAGATCACCCAGACCATGGCACCCACCATCACCAATTTTGATAAAATTCTGTGAATTTGTAGAATTTCTAATGCTGATTCCAAAAACATCAATTATATTGAAATTGATCAAACGGTTTGTGAGTTATGAGCTTTTAAATAGCTCCCAAGATGACCGATTTGCTGCCATTTTGAATAGCACATGTGACAACAAAAAAGTCCATAAATTCTTTCAGGTTTAAGCTAGAGCTTTCAAACTTTTTTTGTTTTGTTCAGAATAAAGTAAACTTTCATTTAAACAGATTTTTGTGAACCTCATTTTATAAAAATGCTGTCAAAAAATGACTTTTTGTCATTTTTTTGAGTAAAAAAAGGGGCAACTTCAATGGCTGATTTCCCCCAATGTACCCCCTTCAATTTTCATCTAATTGCATAAATAAGCAACTCAAAGTGTGTTTTGATGACTAATAAAAAAAAACTTAATGGGCAGTTCACAGGTTTTTATTTAAAAAAATTAATTCAATTTTACTGACTTTCCCCAAATTGAAATCTATAGCAGAGTTTCAATAAATTATAAGTAAAAAAGAAATGATAGAAAAAACTCTACAAGTAGGTACATTATATAACAAAATCATACTTGTATATAATAAAAAATTTGATAAAATTAAAACTCTTAAATAAAAAATACAGTAAGTAAAAGTTACACTAGTCTACATATCAGATGATTAAGAACCAATGCACCCTTTTAATGTATTTTTCTATGCTAATTGCACAACTGTTCTTAGTTTTCTTCTATCATGTATAGTTTGTTTGCGATTAACCAGAGGTGATTTCTAAGATTCATTGCCGAGAACAAGCATATGTAATAATCACAGATAATGTAATGTATACTTGTGGATGCTTGCGAACTTATTTAACGACTTTAAGAATACAATCTGATTGTATTTAGCATGAGATAGACAAATGGTTTAGCAATGACTTCAAATGTACATTAATATTATTGGCACAAAAAGCTGTGTATATAAAAAATGCCTTGCTTTCTATGTGAACGGGACAATTCGGCAAAGCAAAATCATTGGATTTTCTGATTCGTTTTTAAATCAATTTTTGCTCACAAACACATTCAATTGGCAGGTTCTATATATATATGTATAAGGCATATTATATTTAAAAAATGATGTCAAAGTGGCCATTTTGAATTGAATTTAAGCAATAGTACTGGAAACGGAAAAAATGGTCATACTGAGAAAATAATTGTTGTAAATCAAGATCTAATTCATTGAACAAAAAATAAAAACACAGATTGCAAGGCTGCTACAGGCGACTATTTTTTAATTCTAACTGGCACCAACCACTTTCTTAAAAATGAAATCCATAATAGATGCTTTGATAACATTTGCAAGTAAAATATACTTCAAATTTTATATTAGAAAAATACTGGTGTACACAGACTATAAAAATAGTTGCTTGTAGCAGCCCTGAGGTCGCTTATAAATCTCTGAAAAAAAAATCACATCAACAAGTATCATGTTTTCACTTTTAAAAATGAATCTGAAAATGTGTTAGAAAGTTTTGAGTTGTTGAGGGTACAAAAATATTTTTTTATATACACTGCCTTAACATAATTGTGATAAAACCAGTTCTTACAGAAAAATTAAATTTAAAAAAGAACCAGATAAAATTGTTGAACTAGGTTTATATCTAAATTTGATTTAGTTTTTGGTTTTTGTTACTGAAACAAGTACAGTAAACTATCTCAAATCCGAAACCCTAAAATCCACAACTCTAAAAAATCTGCATATAATTTGCAGATGTAAATAATGAAACATTCAGTTCAGATATAGGGACAAAATTTGACTTTTATAGTTTTATATCAATTCCATTTTATTTTAATTTGTAACTTTTGTTTATAGTACTGATTTCATGTTTTTTTTTTTTTTTTTTTTTTTTTTTACATGAAGGAAAAGAAATATATTCTGAAAAAATTCACATTTTTCTTATATATTGTTGGTAATCACAATCTTATCAAATATATTTATGCATTAATCAAGCTTTTTTTGGTTATTAAATCTAAATCTAGCTAAACCTGAAAAAAACTTCTTTATTTTATGATTTTGTTGAGAATTAGTAATGTATCTTTATGAGGTACATTAGTAACTACACTGAATAATTTAGGAAAGATATATTTCATGTTTATAATGAATATTTAATCATATATTATTGATTATTAACTTGATCCTTATTTTAAATATTTTAATCACTTTGAAAATTATCTACATCTTTATTATTTTAATTTATTACTTATTTTAATATTTATTATATTGTAAAGCATTCATTTTAGTTTTGATTGCATTCAAATTCCTGTTTTAAAAAAGGTAAACAAAGTAATGACCAGAAATCGGCAAAATTCTAAAATCCACAAAACTTCTGGTTCCAAGCTGTGCGGATTTGAAGGAGTCTACTGTATTTAACTTCAAAATTTACATCTGCTTTTTGGCAGGGATTTTTAAAAATATTAATTACCTTTACTTTAAATTATTATTGATGTAGATATATTTTTAATAGCATGTGTTTATTGTGTATGTGATATGTTATTTTGTATTAATTTAAAGTACCGTAATTTTTATTTAAGAGTTGCAATTTTATTGTATTTTGAATAACAAAAGTATAATTTTGTCATAAAATTCAACTATTTGCAGAACTTTTTCCATCATTTCCTTTTTATTCATAATTTACTGAGATTGCAATAGATTTCAATTTGTCCGATTGCAAGAATCCATTATTGATATTCCTATTTATTCCTATGGGATTCCCATTTTTTAGGCACATTAAATATATATACTTTTTTATGTAACATTAAACCTTATCAAACTTTTAGATGTAAATATGTATGATATTTCTGGTAATAAAAGAAATATCAATATTATCCTTTGTTTTTTGTTATTGTGAAAAGTCAGTAAATTTGAATTTATTTTTTTAAACAAAAACCTGTGAACTGCCCATTAAGTTTTTTTTATTAGTCATCAAAACACACTTTGAGTTGCTTATTTAAGCAATTAGATGAAAATTGAGGGGTAGAGAATTGTATTCCAAGCATACCGGTTTCGGTAGCATTTAGCTAAGGAAGGTATGCTATATGCTACCGAAACCGGTATGCTTGGAATACGAATATTCTGGTGTTCTAACGTTGAAAATAATTTTAACTTTAACAAAGTGTATAGTTCAAATTTACCCACATTGAACCAAAGGTGAAAACAAAACTTCTTTTTGTAAAATGAAAAAAGAAAATGAAGGAGTGGCATGATACATCTGGCTCAGATTCTGACAACTACTCAGTTAAAAGCATGAGTTCAACAATGTCAATAGGTGAAAATATTGACAATGATGGTGATGATATGAACAAAAAACTACTTTTCATGACTGTTTTTTCATAAAATATACAGGAAAGAAAACTGTGAAAAGATTTGTTGGGCAAGTGCTTAATATTTAAGAAGATGGATTGAACATGAAATTTACTCAAAGAATTGCAGATACTAAATTTTAATGACCATTAACTGAGGATGTTGTTATCATCGATGAAACCCAAGTTGAAATTATCCTTCGACCTCCATTTATCACTATGAAAAATGACCATATTACTAGTTTTGTTTTCACAAATGATTTTAAAGGACTTTGTGTATCTTAATTTATCATTATGTAAAATATTTATAAAAAATTAAAGAGAAATTTGTTTTATTTTTCCAGGTATTTTTTAGTATTGGCTCAAGATCCCTCTCTTGGGGATACTTGAGCGTTGAGCCACAATGTGGAACAAAACATAAAAATATTTAGGCATAGAAAATAGGCTCAAAATTAATTGAACATGGTTTTCAATTGAAGAAGAAATATCAAATTTTCATTTACAATATTTTATTTTGTTCTAAGAAAGTATAAAAAATTAAAATTTAAAAAGTGGCTCAAGTATCCCTATTTTCCCCTATATATATGTGTGTGTGTGCCCATAGAGCTTAATTTCTAACAAAAGAAATTTTTTGGTGCATTTAAAAACACCCTTACTAAATCAAAAGTAATATAAAAGCGTTAATAATTCTTGCAGAGTTTCCACCATTTGAAGAGATTGTATTATAATGGACTTTCTCAAATCTGCACAGCTTGCTGTTTCAAAAACTGTACGAATTTTTGGTCATTGCTTTATATATTTATTACATTGCTTTTTATATTTTTTAAACTATTTTGAAGTAATAATGCAATTAAAATTATAATGAAAGCTTGCATTATAGAAAATATTAAAATAATTAAGTAAAGTAATAAACAAAAATAATAAAAAGTAAAATAATTAAAAAATTTTTAAACTATTAAAAGCAAAGGCCAATTAAATAAATTATCATTAAATATGCATAATAAAGATGAGATACAATTTCTCTGTGTTATTCAATGAAACTTTCCTCATTAAGATAGTGTATTATAAGTATGTTTATAATAGTCTATATATTTATTATAGTAGCAGAGTTGCCAAGTCTCCAGCTTCTTTCACACCATTATTATCTTACTAGGGAACTGCAAGAAGTGTAAGTCACCGATTTTGACAAAAGTGGTATCATTGGAAATTGGAAAGATCTCATCGAGAGCAGCAAAAAACTCAATGGAACTATCCATTGCAAATGAGTCGTTATCGAGATATCCGACAATTTATGTCACATAACTAGTGCATACTTAATGGGAGACCACAAAAACTTTTAGTCTCGATTTTAATGAAAGTGGTATTGTTGAAAAGATATCATCGTGAGGATTAAAATATTCAATGGAATCACCCCTCGGAAATGAAACGTTTTCGAGATATCCGACAATTTGTGTCACATTGCTAATACACACTGCTGGGAAACTACATTAAGTGACATAAATTGCCAGATATCTCAAAAACGGCTCATTTCAGATGGTTAGTTCCATTGAGTTTTTTACTTCTCACAATGATATCTTTGCAACGACACCATTTTCATCAAAATCAAGAAAACAATTTTTTGCGGTCCCCCATTAAGTGTGCACTAGACCAGTAGGCACTAGCTACGTGACATAAATTATATAATTAGTATAGGCTTCTAAGAAAAGCCAAAAAATTCTAAAAAATAAAAGTTCATTTGAATATGACATATTTTGATTTTTAAGATTCATTGTGTGTGATATCATAAAATTCTGAATTAACTTAGGAAGTTTTATTTCATAACATTTTAATGAATTAAATCAGTTTTAGATATTTTTTTCTTGATTATGCAAGATATTTAGAGTATATATATATTTTTAATATATTTGTAGCGTGTAGTTGAATTTAGATTAATAACAATCGTTGTCGCAGTTATAAAAAGTTCTGTAATTTTAGAACATATTGAAAAAAGGGGGTACATTAAAGAATTAAAAATAAATTTTTTGTTCTACACGGTGAATCCATTTGGCTAATATTTTTTTCATTTGGCGAATGTTTTTTATTTTTCATTAGCCAAATTACTAATATTGGTCAAATGTCAGCGAGAACACTGCTCATCATTGTGATAAAAACAAAACGCTTGCAAATTTTAACTGTCCTGTAATGTAGTCTGTGTAAATATTAGTACATTTTACCAATCTATGTCCTTGGAGCCTATTAGCATTCTATAACAAAATACAAGTTTTCTGTACACCAAGTCTATTTCTTAATTTATATGCATATATGAAAAGTTTGAAAAAAAATTGCTCTATGGTTGAAAAACTACAAAGAGTGAAGACATACCATTAAATTAGGAATTTGGGATTTATTTCTTTATTATTACTTTTCACTAAATTTTGCCTTTTACATCTTTTAGTTTAAAGATATTCTTTGAAAACTAGTATAAGTGGAAAAGAGTACAATTGAAACGTAAACTTGCTTTCTGAAACAGTAAACATCTGTAAAGTTATATATAAATTTGGAAAATTATAGAAAATCTAAAAAATCTATGATTAAAGTATATCAGCAGCTTTATAGAACTGACTAATTGTTTATTTATCTTTTTGTGTTATATATATATACACATTAATTACACTATACATGAAAATAGTTTTTTCAATAGTAATAAAATATAGTTTAAGGACTAAATGTTTATAGTATGTCGTCAGGTTTTTACCACTTTTTCTCTAGGTTTTCACTGATAAAAAGCCAACCCTGCTTGCTAAACTAGATTTTCATATCATATCTAACTAAAAAAGCAACTATAGCTCTATATTTTACTTCTATTCTATCAGTTTTTTACAAAATTTTCATACTTATAAATGATATATTGCTCTAAGAAATAAATGATATATAAAATACAATGTACACATATATTTCTTTCTTCCTACTTAGAGAGGTTCTAAGAGAACTCATTCCAATTTAAGTTATTTAAATTTTATATAATCTCTTTAAAAAAAGAAAAAAAAAAGAACTGATATCTACTAAAAACACTTTTCAAAAGTAAAAAAAAGCCAAGCAAGAAAAAAAAAAGGATGAAAGTTGTGTCTAAAACATGGTCTGATGTCAAATTTCCAAACTTATATTATGGTAATTATTTAACATTTTCCATTAAAAAAATTACTATTTCTAAGTCAATGTCTTTGCATATGTTGATAGAAATCCTTTTCTCTTGTACTAAATACATCATAAGCGTGTTTTGAAAATCCAAATGTTTTAAAATTATGCATGATGGGCTTGGCGACCATCTTTTCGTATTTTACACAAATTTCCAAGCACCAAGTTTGTAAAGGAAAGCATAGTAAGTTTACATTAAGTACAATTTAGAACTTCTGATTTTAACTATGGACAAATATATTTAACATGTTACCACCCAGCGATCTATTTATAGATTGTCTACAACTAAACAAAACTTTTAAATTTCAATACCAGAATTTTAGTATGGAAATGTCTGCTTAAGTAACAATTTTGAGTTTTAAATTTTAATTATGGATTTCCGTACATAGAAATTAGTACAGTAAAACCTCCGTAACGGACACTCCCGAATAGCGGACACCTCTATTTAACGGACAGGTTTACAATCCCAAAACTTAAATTTTTGTATGTTTAACCTCTGAATAACGGACATTCCGAATAGCGGACACTTTATTCAGCGATAAAGGATGAAAAAGTATTTTTTAAACAGAAAAAATGAAAAAAAAGTAAAAAAGTCTCTGAATTTATCAGGACAACGTGTCACAAATTTTGTGATCGCAGTTAAATGTAAATAAAGATTTGGGGGAAATCCTCCCCCCCCAACGTTCAGTGTTAAAGTCAGGGGTTGCCCGGGAGAAATAATCTCCCAGACTATTGAAATGTCATCCAAGAACATTTTGAGATTTTATGCTTTTAAACATCAAAAAGGGCAATTCCTCCCTTCTCTCCTGGAACTCTACAATTTCTAATAACATCACACAGAAAAACAAATTAGTACATGTATAATCGCAAGCAAAAATAAACTTTTGTAACAGATTTTTCTAACAATAATATAATAAACAGTGGATAAAAATGTGCACAATTTTATTTCAATTTTTTTGCTTAAAAATAATTTTAATTTCTGATTAATAATATAATAGTGATTTTAGGACATATAAAAGTAAATTAATGAAACATTAAGCATCTCTAAGCGGTTTTTGAATCTTTGATGTTTTCCCAATAGCGGACAATTTCAGCGTTTCCGAGGTGTCCGTTATTTAGAAGTTTTACTGTATACAATATGAAAAAATGGTCGCCAAGCCCATCACGCATAATTTTAAAACATTTGAATTTTCAAAAACGCGCTTACGATGTATTTAGTACAAGAGAAAAGGATTTCTATCAACACATGCAAAGGCACTGACTTAGAAATAGTAATTTTTTTAATGGAAAATGTAAAATAATTACCATAATATAAGCTTGGAAATTTGATATCAGACTATTTTTTAGACACAACTTTCATCCTTTTTTTTTTTTTTTTTTTTTTTTGCTTGGCTTTTTTTTTTCTTTTGAAAAGTGTTTTTTAGTAGATATAAGTATTATAGGATAGGAGTATTTTTTATATGGTTTGTTTCAAAGTTAATATTTTTATCGGGCTAAAAATAATAGAAGTATCCATTATTATAAATTCCTCATTGCATAAACATGCTACCATAATTTTTTGCTTGTTAAATGGTAAATGTATTTAAATTTTCATATTGTCTGATGACTGTTATACCATAATATGAATTCTTTATTGTTTAGTATTTAGAAATTAAAAAAAAACTTTTATATGAAATAATTGTAATTAGATCTTTTTATTTTTAAAATTCACTTCTATAACTATTCAAAATTTTTTTTTTTAAATTTAAACATTCAAATAATTTTTTAAATATTTTATTCAGGTAACTTTAAGTACACCTTCATTCCAACAAAGAAAAGAAATGCTGAAATCTCTTACTGAATCATTAAATTGTGATATTGACTTTGATAAAATTACCCAAATAACTCCTGGTTTTATAGCCCATGATATTTTTTTACTGTTTCAAGAGGCTTTAAATAATAGCAAGAAACAAGAAGTAAGTCTGCTTCCCTTATCTATTTTCAAATGTTGTAATGATTATTAATGATCTAGCTTTTATAATGAGCTATCCCCTTTTATAATATATTTAACATTTATTTTGTACTTAATTTTTTTTTTTTTTTTTTTTTTTTTTTTTTTTTGAATGATCTAACAAAACAGTGATTTATAAAATAATAAACTCTTAATAACGTGTTATTTTGTTTTTATTCAAGAGTTTGAAATTGTATTCTTAATATACACTATTTGAAATAACTTTTAAATTTTAAGGAAGATTTGCCCTTTTTTAGTCCAAATTTTATGGGAGATTTTCATGATACTACAGATTATAATTAAAATTTTTAATTCTTTTTTTCTTTTTGTTCTTACAATCATATTATATTTGTTTATAATCATTTAAATCCTATCAAATTGTTTGTTTTATTAAATTCTAATAATATTATAAATATGAAAGAGTGTGAATGTTTGGCTGAAGTCAGTGTAAGAATAAATAATTATGTGCATTTGTATTTTTGCATATAGGTAAATTATAATGTAGAAAAGGTTTTTTAGATTATTTCTCATCTTGCTTTATTCAAATGTTTTTCTTAAAAATTTAAAATTTCATTATTTTTATACAGAATTAATGGATTTTTTTCTTATAAAATTTAGAGCCTTTTTTTTAATAGCTGCCAAAAATTTAAAACTCAGAATAATTTTTCTACTGCAATTAATTTTTAATTGAAATATTTACAAATAAATGTGAAATAAAAATTTTCACGTAATTTAGAAGCAGATGATGATAACATCATATTTGAAAAAAAAAAAAAAAAAAAAAATTATTTATTTATTTTTACTTTTTTTTTTTCTCTCTCTGCATATATATATATATATATATATATATATATATATATATATGGAAAACTACCACAATGAAATATAGCAGGGAAAAAAATGAATGCAAATGGAATTTGCAGAACCAAAGCTGAATTGTCAGGCCCCAAATACTTTGGAACTACAAATGAAGTGTATGGTTTCATCTTCATGTTAGCCATGAAAGCAAAATACTATGAATTTGGGGCAACGAGCACACATAAATCCAAAACCAAATGAAGTAAAAACATCAAAAAACAAGACACATCAGAAATACTAAATGGATAGAACAATAGAAAGAGAGAAAAATAAATAAAACTATAAAATAAATAAAAAATGATGTTATTGCATTTGCAATGTGATAACAGAAGAAATATACCTTATACCATACACCATAGTTTACCCTAATAAGATATAAAACAAAATTATTTAATTTGACTATGCTAACCTAAATTTAATATCTTAAAATAAGATGAAATATGAAATAAAAATGGATAATTAATGTATGCATTTTATACATTAGAAATAGTATTTTAGGTGTCCAACTTGTTAAAAGTTAGTTACAAGTTAATCCTGGGAATTATTAAAATTATATTAACATAATTAATTGATATAATTGGAAATTGATAATTGTATAGTTACATCAATTAATTTCTATTAATATTATTTATATCATTTAATCAATTTCCATGATTGACTTGTACCTAACTTTTAACAAATTCTTAAATTACTATTTTTAAGTGTATTAAATACATGTATTAATTATCTATTTTTATTTCTTATTTCATCTTATATTAAAATATTGGATATTTATATTAAGATATTTAGGTTAGCATAGTCAAATTAAATGATTTTGTTTACATATTAATGTATGGTATATTTTTCTGTTAACACATGGCAAATGCATTTTAATTTTTAATTTTTTCTCTTTTTTTTTTTTTCCTATCCAATTTAGTAACTTTTTTGTGTTTCATTTTTGATGTTTTTTCTTCATTTAATTTTGGTTTTATGTGTATTGGTAGCCCCAAATTAGTATTATTTTGCTTTTTCATGGCTAATACGAAGATGAAACCACTCACTTCATTTATAGTTCCAAAGTATTTGGGGCTTGACAATTCTGCTTTGGTTCTGCAAATTCCATTTGTATTCATATTATTTATTTATTTAATTTTTCTCAATGTGGTAATTTTCTATTAAATTCAATGGTTCATATATTGTAATACAATTAATGGTTCTATATATATTTTACATTTTTAATTTATTACTATTATTTTTATGTTTTAATAATTTTTTATACTTTTTTATGCAATGTGTTAATTATTTTTAAGATCATGTAATAACTAATTGTATATTAAAGAATATATGAATTTTTTAGGAAATCCATTATTTAGTGTATCGTAAACTAGCTTTTTAATATTTGCATTAAATAAATGAGAAGAACATAAACATTTTATTCTATGTAAATGATTAAGGATTATATTACGTTATATAGAATTATGAAGACAGGATTTAAAATTAGTGTAAATGTATTAACTTTAAAGTTAATTTTGTTCTGTTTGTCATATATATATTAGTTATTTGTTTTCTTTTAATATAATTTTAAGATCTAAAAAATTAATGGTATTGTTAGAAAACAGGTTTTTATAGTTTTTATCAAAATTTTATGTTTTATAATGATATAAGATGCATATTAAAGATTTCTTAAGTCAGAATCATCCATTGTTTAACTTGATGAAAATAATCATTTTTTCAATTTCTTTCTTATGTGACCCTCTCACCTTCTTGTGTCTTAAAGGTGTTCTTAACTGCTGCGCTAAACAAGCGCAAAACGTCTTGACACATTTACAAATTCATTTTTTAACAGAAATATGTAAAATTGGAAGGCTTGACTATGGAAGCGATTTTGAATCGAACCTATTTTTCCATTTTATGATAATTAAATTACCTATCCAGTTATAAGCTATTTCAATGACGTGATCTCCTGCTTTTCGACCGGTTTTTCTGCTTTCGTCGGGAAATGTGCTCAAAAGTGTCAACTTTGAAGGCTTGTTATGAAAAATTGTGTTTTAGAAAAAACAAAAAATTGAGTGCAATTAGACAGATTCTGAATAATAACATATGCTATTTTCATGCATTTCTGAACAAAAATAAATTAAAGCATGTGTCACAAAGTTGCCCTTTTTGATTTAAGAACAGTCTTAATTTGAATTAAAGTCCAGCATGGGCCGATACAAACCAGGTAAAATATTTTTTGTCAACCCCAAAACCAACCTAAGATCAATACATTTTAACCTGACATGGAAAAAAATTCCATTTTTAATAAAATTTATTGGAAAATACTCTTTAATATTAATATAGAAATTTATGAATGGATTTTACTCATCTATGTTATAGTATTTTTTCCTTAAAATAACAGTCAGTGTTTTTCTTTTGGAAAATCAGCTTTATTTATATCCAAACTGCAAGAACTAAAAAATAATCTGATTTGACCTGCAGAAAAAAAAAATTAGAATCAACTGAAATTCAAACCCCAAGTTTAGTTTTAGTTGCCAAAAAAAAAAAACAAAAAAAAAAAACAGATTTAAAGTTTTAAAATTATGCGTAAAATAATTGTACTATTAAATTTTTCCATTATTTCGAACACTGTACCTAAATTTTATTATTGTTTTTTGTGGATCTTCATAATTACATATTTAGCTGTATAATCTATGTATTTTTGTAATAATCCTATTTTTTTGCTTTATTTATTCAAAAACATATTTCTTTAAAATTTAGAAATCTGATGAGTGTTTGAGAACAGAAGACTTTTTAAAAGCAGCAACTAATATTTCACCCTCAGTTTTGAAAACATCTGTGTGGAATATGAAAGTGAAACCTGTTTATTGGAAAGACATTGGAGGAATGTTTGATATAAAACATAGATTGCAAATGGTAATTCTTGCTTGTTACCTTAACAAATTAAAAAATATATATATATTTCAATACCATAATGTGTAATAATATAATCCATAATGTGTAATAAGTTTGCATGTAAGTACATCGCATAGGGAGTATACATGGACTGTCCAGTAAGTAATGAGACTGATTCCATAAAATTAATTTATTTGAAGATAATTTTACAAACACTTATTATTCTTCAAAATAGCCCTCTTCTGTATTAATACACGACTGCCAACAACTCTGTCACTCATTTATGCCCCCCCCCTCCCCTAAAAGTCTTTAATTGGAATGTTGCTCAGAATGCATATTACATTTTTCTGCATGTTCTTCAGATTGTCAAAATGATGACCTTTTGCTGGATTTTAATCAAGCGAATGAAAAAAGGTCAGGCGGTGACATATTGAGCCTGTACGGGGACTGGGGAAATGTTGTGATGCTGTGTTTTGTCAGGAACTGGTCCACTTGAAGAATCAATCAGCTTGTCACATATTTTCCACATTTGAAGATTTTCCACGACAGTTTGATAGACAATTGGTTTTGTGAACCGCAACATCTCTGCATTCATTAGGATACTCATCAGTTGATCAAAGACCAAAAGCACTTGCATTTTTGCCCCATTGTGTGAATTTTGAAGATTTGATGGACGTCCAGAGCGTTGTTCGTCTTTGACGTCCTCTCTTTTGTCTTTGAAAGCTTTTTGCCATGTAAACATTTGAGATTTGGACAAAGAATCCTTCCAGCCTCTCAGTCGCCAATTTGTTTAGCTATATACAAAACTTTTTGGCATATCTTTGGTGGACAGTTTGCTTCATTCTATATACCTAATAGCACTTTCAAACACCTGTCTGTTTTAAAAGTGATCCATGTGCTGCAAAAGCTGAAGGCCCATTTACTGCTATTAGAATCTGTAGCTGACATACTTCACTATATGTATTGCTTGCCAGCTTTATCCCTTCGTCCTTCTGCTTGGAGCAAAAAATTCAGTGTCATTACTTAATGGATACAACACCATGTAAGTCCTATCATCAGTGACATAACTATAGAATGGCTAAGACAAAAATACCATGGATACATGTGGAGAAAAATCCTTATGTAATACGAAGCTCCCATTACTATACTACAAATATTTTGTTTCCTCTGATCTAGACTATTTTTGGCAAATTTGCCAGTCTGTTATATGACTAACAAGTATTATATGAAATTTAAAAATTTGATAAAATTGAAATTATAAATAAAAGTTAAACTTGTCCAATATGTACAGTATGAAAAGTTCTCAAGTAGATATTATCTAACATGTTGAATGAAAAACATTATTTCTGTATTGAAGTGTATTTCTTAGCAAAATGTATTTTTTGTGGTATTTTTATTAAATCAGGGGTGTATGACCCTCTTATATCTTGTTTAGAATTACTGTCATTTTACATTTAATATAATATTTGCATATAATATTTAATATAATAATAATATTTTACATTTGATATATCCATATATTTATAAGCTGCAGCAATAAACCTTTTTGTGCATTTTATTTTGCAGGGTGATTCCAAACAATATTATTTTTTGATGCCCGCCCTATTTTTTTGATTAAATGGCCATTGATAAATATGAAGTCAAACATATTCTTCCTAATTCTGAAGTTCCAGAAAAATCTGACAAATATATCTTTAAATATTTGACAAAATATCTAAAATTGAAAATATTTGGTGATTAATGGCTATATAGTGTGTATATCTATGTATTTGTTTTCTTTTCTGATTTTATAATGCATTATATTGTATTTTCAATAATTATTTATATCAAATTTCCAATATCATATAATTTTTTTAATGATCATTTATACCATATTTTCAATTTTCACTTATACGATTTTATGACACATTTTAAATTATCAATTATTTTATCCTGAAATGTGCTGCTACTGTCAGGTAAAAATTGCAAAACAATATTACCTTTCTTCTTTGTATTTGTTTTGTATTAGTTCTGTTGAAAGAGTTTTGTAAAAAATAATTTCTAGCTTTTTTTATTTTGTAAATTTGACAAATCAGCCAATTTTTTTTTTTTTTTTTTGATATTGCATTTCAATTCTTATTTTATGTTTTAGTGTGTTGAATGGCCTTTACGAAATCCAGATATTTTCAAGAAAGTAGATCTGCCTTGTCCCCGCGGTGTTTTGTTATTTGGACCACCTGGTTGCTGTAAAACTACTTTAGCTAGAGGACTTGCCACTGAATGCAATGCTAACTTCTTTTCTGCAAGCCCTGCTCAAATCTATTCATCATATGTAGGTGAATCTGAAAAAAATATTACAGAGGTATGAATTTTTAAAAAAATTATTTATAATGAAAGGAAATTTTTTAGGGTATCGAAAGATATTTTCCCTCCCAGGGTTTCAAAACTTAATTAACTAAATTTTCTTTATCTCTCATAATTAAAAAAAAAAGTCAAAACTTATGTCTCTAGTGGTGTAAAATAATTAAACTCTACAGAAAAAAAATCATTAAAGAAAAAGTCTGCCTCTTGCCTCCATGCAGGTATTTTTGCGCTTCTCTTATCATGTTTATGTTTTTAAAATTTATTTTGAACAGAAGGTGCTGGGTCTCTTTTTGAGTGTTTTACTGCTTCATTTAAAAATTGTGTTAAACCAGGTAACAAAGGAGAAGGTATGCTGTAGGAGGAAAAATGACTAATTTCAATTTATATTTTTAACTTTGAAAAATGCCTGTATAAATTTATATTTGAATATTTTTTGTTTCTTAATTTATTTTTTAATATTGTCATGCAAAGGAGCTTTGAGAAAAGTTCTTAGCTTAGCTTATTTTATATTTCCTATCATTCTGTATCATTTCATATTCCTATATTTTTGCTAATGTTCATATTATTACTTTCATCTATCTTTACAGGAAAAAAGTCTTGGATTTGTGAAAATTTTCAAATTCCGGTTTTTGACAGATTTACACATTTTAGGGGTCAGAGATTCCAAAAAACATGTTTTTACAAAATATCTGTCTATAAGTCTGACTATATGTGACATAAATTTTGTAGACGCTCTGTCTCAAGAAATAATCCACAGAATATAACAAAACTTTAGATTAAATTAGACTTTGATATTAATTAGATTTGATTAGTTTTTGGTGTATATCGTCTAATAGGTGGCACTGATATGCTGTGTTTTTTACAATTTCCACAATAACTATATCTCAAGCACTAATGGATAGATTTTCATAAGATCAACTTTTGATTCCTTTAGTCTTTGATATAATATAAATCTGAATATGCTTTGGAACTCCACAACAGGTTTGCTGGTATGTGGCATTATTCATGATTATCGCAATAGCATTACCTTAGGAACTAATGCATGGATTTTCATCAAACTTCAAATTCAGTTAGTCCCTGATATAAATTCCTATTCTTTAGGTTTTTAGAGTCTCAACAGATCGCTCAACAGATGACACTTCTATCCTGAAGATTTTTGTGATGATTCTACCTCAAATACTAATACACAGATTTTCATCAAATTTCAGATTCAGTTAGAACCAATGGTAGTCGTAAAACGGCCAGATGGTATGCTGTCTAAGCAGAAGGTATACGCTCAAAACAGAATGTATACCATAGAATGTGTATACTATAGCTTTCTACAGAAAAAGAGGATATACAGTACATTCCTTAAAAAAAGTCCAGAAGGTATACGCCATATACCTTCCACTACATTCCTGGTTAGAACTTGAAATAAGCTGATGCAGAGTAAATTTTAGTGTAAATTACCAAACCGGTGTCACTGCTATGTTTAATTTTTCTGGAAGTATTAATGTGCATGAGATAAAAGAAAGTTTAGGGATTGCCATATCCAACTAATCTATTTTTAAAAACACTTCCTAGGCTATTGGGCCACTGGTATATCTGTTCCAAAAATTTTTCTCTCCTTCAATTTTATTCTGTTGGTACCCATGTTGTGGAATTAATTTGTTTTTGATTCTTATTATATTTTTCATAAAAGTTTTCATTCTTTAGATTTTTTAAATTTTGTTATTTTTTCCCCAGCTATTTTACCAAGCTAGACTGAGTGCACCCAGTATTATCTTTCTTGATGAGATTGATAGCTTAGTGAGTCAACGGAAATTAGATAAAAAATCCCAGGGTGTCGGAGAAAAAGTTTTGTCTGCTTTGCTAAATGAGATGGATGGATTTGGTAAGATGCCTTAATGAAAGAAAAATATAAACAATTTATAAAATAAACAGATTTCTTTGCTTTGCTATTAACATTAAAATTTTTTTAATTAAAATTATGTTTACATCTTTGAATCTGTATAGTAAAATTTTCTCTTTTCTAAAATTTTAATCTTAACTGATCAGTTTTATTAATAAATATGACCAGTGTTCTCGCTTGCATTTGAACTCTATTAGCAATTTGGTGAATAAGAAATAAAAAACAGTCACCAAATGTAAAGAAATGTCACCAAAATAGATTCAGCGTGAAGCACAAAAAATACATCTTTAATCACTTATTGTATCCCTAATTGCAAATTTTTCTAAACTTACCTAATTTATGGTAATTTCTTATAAAATAGAAATTTGGCTATCTTCTACAGAAACATGTGAAACAAATGAGTGCATTCTAAATGTCTCCTAATTTTAAATGTATAAACATTTCAGACATTCTTTTAGCAGTCTGAATAAAAATTATAAACAGCTATTGCTGATTTACCATTGTGAAAACATATACTAAAATACTATGAGATTTTGACTTGATAGAAAAAATGTGACTGACCAATGATTATTTTGCATACAACTAATAAATAGTACAGTAAATTGCTATTTTCGACAGTATATTTTCAGCAAAATATTTTTCTGTTTGGTTTTTGATGTGAGTAATTTTGTTTTTTTTTTACTGGTGCAATGCTAGTACTCAGATAGTAATTAACTTACAAATAACATATAAATGTATATCGCAAAATCATTCCTGTCTTTCGCTGTTGCTAAACTGAATTGGTGTTGAATCAGTATGTCTATAAATAGAACAATTTAAAGGGTACAATGCGGCTGAATATGTAAAGTGACATCCAATCATTCAGCAACATAGATAAGAATCTCCATTGTATTGGCACACACATCCCAAAAAAAGAGCAGAAATTGAGCCTTCGCAATTTGACAAGACTTGATTATTTTTTTTACTTACCAAATGTAGCATTTTGTCGCAATGACAAGTGACAGCAAGAACCCAGCATGTGACTTATCTTAATCCTTTAAATTTCCATTATTTTTACTTTGTAGCTAAACATTTAATTCTATGTAATAAACACAACAATGTTCTGCTTGGTAGATCATTTGGCAAATGTTTAATTATCTAAATTTAGCAGATCAGGACTATTATATGTATTTATATATAAGAAAAATTAGTTAAAAGAAAAGAATAGGTTACTTATTTATTCATTTTTAATCTTTTTATAGGTACCAAAGTGCAGTATGAAAGTAATCTAACCAAGCAAAGATTATTCAACAATGATGAAGTTATTCAAAACATAAATGTAATTTCATATCATTGCTTTCTTCCTAGAATTTTTTTTATTAAGCTTTTATAAATACTTTTTTTCTTTTTGTCTCTGTTGCTCATAAGCAATGCATCTTTTTTAATGCTTTTATGAAATATCTGATTTTTGAATGGATTAAAACGACTGCTGTCATCAGCATTTTACAGTTATATGTTAAATTATACAGCAAAAGTACTGCATTTAGATGTAAATCTTTTAGTAGAGCTTTAACAAATTGGTTCTAAGGATTTTAAAAAATAAAGAGCACATTGCTCTTTATTTCACCTCAGAGAAAAAAAATCCAGAGTAGATGAATCAGGTAATCTGGGAGACCAAGCGATTGGATTACCACACTCAATCTACTTGTTTCGAAATGTCTGGTCCAAATGATCACATACACACTTTCAATAATGATATGGTGTCCCATCCTGTTGAAACCACATGTGGCACTGAGCAGATGTGGAAACATAGGTAAGCCAATCAAGAAATCTGAATTAAGAAAAAGTAGCCCACTAGCAACACTGTGCTGACCTGGAGAGCTTGCATACAGCCCCACCTATCGATTTCTGTCCATGCTTTCCTGTGTAATTATGATTCCTAATGATGTTCTCTACCTTCCTTCCAAGTGTGTACATGCAAAGCCCGACCAACGCTATGGGGGGCCCCAGAGCAAGCATCATTCTGGGGGGGGGGTCCCCCTACTGTCTATCAATAGATTTTTTTTCTTTTTGTGAATAATGTGGAAGTGGCTATTACATATACTTCATGTACATAATACATAAATTTATACTTCATACATATTGTATGTATGTATGTATAAATTTTGTACAGCAGTTCACATATCACGTAGCAGTTCTGTATATGTGGACAGTTGAACCTCGTTATAACGAACTTCAAGGGACCGAATATTTTGTTCGCTATATCTGGTGGTTTGTTATATCCGAACCGTTAAAAAATGTTAGAGTTTACAAAATATGTATATAATTACCTGATACCTGTATGTTGAATAATGATGTATTAAGAAAAAAATCTTAAATTCTTTTAGATATAATTATTAATCATTTAAATTGACTAAAATTGATTATATTAAACTGGCATAATACTAAATAAATTAACTAAAAAGGAAGACAAATAGAAATACAGTAAAGCACCAATTATCTAAACATTCGAGACCAACCCTACTTCGGATAAATGTTAGGATAAATGTGCAAAACAATTTAAGGAATACATAAGTTAGCTTAAATGCATTCTGAATTGCTATGACAGGAGTAATGGAAAATAACTGAAGGGTGGGCGTGATCACACCTGCAGAATGGCTACCATAAAAGAGAAAGAATGCAGGCCTTACTACTCTTTAATAAAAAGACTTATCATTAATTTGTACCATGTTTTACTAGCCGGCATGCATTATCTTACAAAATTAGAGTCAAAAACTATTTTTCAGATCAGTGGAAAAGTAAAAAGAGAAAAAAAAAATCATGGTCGACTAGAAAAAAAAAGTTCGTTATAACTGATTCTTAAGATTCCGGAGGTTTGCTATAAAAGGATAAAATAACATTAAATACAATAGGAAAATGGCAAAATCAAAAATTTCATTCGTTATAACAGGGTTCGACTGTATCACAAAAAAAAAAAAATAAATAAATAAAAAATAAAAGTCACAACTTTTAAGAAAAAATACTGGCAGGATAATGGTAGAAAAAAATTATAGATTGTTTGACAGAAGCATCTCTTTGCAAACTTTTTTTAGCTTACCTATGTAACGTTATAAAATGGCTAAAAGAAAATGTCACAAATTGGTCATAATTAATGGTTTTAATTCGCCATCTTACGAGGAAAATGTTAATAATGAATAGTTCTTGAAAACAATAGAATACTAAGTTGTTTTAATAATATAAGTTGTTATAATGTGTCATCTGAAGCAGAGTGTTGTGCTAATTGAAGTTGGAGATTTATATTCATATAAAAGGCTATATTTTAAATTAATTTAAGACAATTTTTAATTCACAATTGTTCTTGCATTTTTAAGCAATAAAGCATTATTATTAAACAAAATATGCATAAAAACGAAATTGAAAAGAATAAAAATCAGATTTCCGATGACTCACTTTTTTTATTGTTACATGAAGTACTGATATTTATCAGTATTTCATCACATCAGTATTTAGGGTTTGGATATCCCTAGATGTGTTTCTTACAATTCTTTTCCTGTGTTATACAATGAATTTTGAACAATATCCATTGTTTCAGAAATGGTTACTAGATAATTTCTGATCAGTTTAATGCAATGCAATGCTTCGGTTGTAGTTGGTGATTTGTTTTGTCCTAACTACTTTCGATCCTCCAATCTAATGGAATTTCTGTCTTTTTCTCTTTTATAATTTCAAATATCATTGCATCTGATGATATAGTAACATCCTTTTCAAAATCGATGTACAGTGAAAATTCCTCATTTTAATTATTTCACAATCTAACCAGTGTTCTCGCTGACATTTGGCCAACATTAGTAATTTGGCTAATTAAAAATGAAAAATTTGCCGTGTAGCACAAAAAAAAAAAAAAAAAAAAAATTTAATCCTTTAATGTACCCCTTTTTTTTCAATATTTCTAAAAATAATCTAAGTTTTTATAACTGCGACAACGATTGTTATTAATCTAATTTCAACTATCTGCTACATATATTTTAAAAATATGCATATATTCATATGTATGAAAAATGAAAAGGAAAAGAAAGCAAAAGCAAAAATTGAGCACTAGCAATTGGGCGAATCTAATCGCTTGTTTACTTGCTTAATGAAGAATTTAGTCGCAATTTGGCTCAATGGCGAGCGACAGCGAGAATACTGGATCTAACTACTCTTTGAACAATATTGGGAGATGAATGTCTCCTTTGTACCTTCTATATATACTCAAGATCTGATAAACTTGTATGAAACTAGCATGTTTGAAATAGTTATGAACTGTTTTAGACTTTCTTGCCACTTTTCTGTAAACATTTTAAAACACTATGAGCAAAGTGTGGAAATGAAATGTTTAGCATTTCCTAAATGAATATGCATTGCATTCTCAGTGTTAAACACAATGGGTGAGCATCATCCATATACATTTATAAGTTCTTTTATATTTTCTTTTGTGTACATAAGCATGAAATAGGAGAAATATAAGTATAATATTTCAACAGCATCTGCATCAAACTTTAGATAAAAAAAAGAACATTGAGTATGATGTTGATAATTTCAAATGTCTAAGGTTACAGTATTTATAATAATTCATGTAACTATCATTTCATTGTTATTTATTTTAGATATTATACAATGTGTAAAAATAAGTAAATGAGTTTCTGTCATTTTTGATGGAAAAAAAAGTCTTAAATTTCATAATGAATCCGACTGCTTTTTTTTTTTGGTTTGATAATTATAAACATGTAGATATAATGTAGAATTAAAGTAAGTTTCCAAATCAAAACTAAAGTCTTTTAAAACTGTTTTTTACTGTACTTTATACAAACATCAGTTTATCATCGTTAACATGTTGTTTCAAAACTAACATAAGTTTTCTTTCTTTTTCTACCAGGATAAGGCAGATGTGGTTGAACAACACTTGGGTGATGATGTTATTGTTGTTGCTGCTACAAACAGACCAGACCTTATTGATGATGCACTATTACGTCCAGGTCGTTTTGACATTATTTTATATGTACCACCTCCAAATGAAAAGGTTATTATGTATTTTGTGTACTTAATATATTTTGTATTAAAAAAAAAAAAAAAAAAAAAAAAACTAACAGAAATTAATAAATGAAAACATTTTCACTGAAAATCTCTATAAGAACAGCATGAGTCATGTGACTGTCATAAATTGTTACAAGCTGACCACTTCACTTTTCATATGTCAGGTAATCATTTTTACTCAAAAAATTAAAAAAAAAAAAAAACTGCATAAAAATTACACTTTTAGAAAGATGGTTTTAAAAAAAATAATGTTTGAAAGATGAATTACATTAAAATGTGTATATATTCTAAAATAACCTCAGTTGAAATTAGGTTGACAGCCACATACATATCTTTTTCCATCAAGTAAACATAAAAGATTTGTACTTCAGTGAGCAAAAAAGAAAAAAAAAATAATTTATGGAGATCATTCATAAAGCAAGTTCTCCAATAATGAATTTTTAAATGCTGTCTAGTGTTGTAATACAATTTGAACCTGTAAGCTAATCACAGCTTAGCACAATTCTGTTAGGTGAAGGACTATAAAATTCAATTTCTTTCAAGATATTTTTCTTGATGTATGTTAAATGTAAACAAATTCAACTCATGTAATAACATTTAATGTATCAAATTTAGTTAGTATAATATTTGAGTCGGAGACATTGAGCATTGCTGTGTGATTAGTTAAGACTCTATGCGACATTGTACTGGACTGGTGGTTAAACTATAATTATAAATGTATAATATGATATTGACTATGTATATATATATAATATATTACATTCAGCGATACAGTATATTCACATTATAGTCATTCTGGTGGTCATAACTATCAGGCAAATGAAACTATCACTATTAACATTGTGTATTACTAAAAGCCATTAGTTTGATGTTATGTAAATCAAAATTGTATGCTAAATCACTTAAAATTGTATTATTTAAGTTTGTATTTATTTTAGTTATCATTTTTAATGATTCTATGTATTAAATTAATTTTTTGAACACAATCTGCATCTGGCAATGATAAACATAATTGGTGATTGACACAAATTTTTGATAATATTTGCCTGGAACTGATAATATGCGAGTCCAGAGAGCTTTAATTGTTATGAATGAAGTTTTCACAAATTCCTTAACAGTATCAAGAAAAAATAGAAGACAGAGATGAATGTATATGAGAAAGCTGGTGAATTTCATACCAAGGATGGCGGGTGAGGGGATAAAAGTGTGAGCAAACTGACAGAAAATGGGTTTAAAATAAGCAAGGCTATCATTAAATGGCTTTTAAAAATAGAAGAACTGTCATTTTTAAATCCATGAAATAAATTTTTGACTAATAAATATCATTGTATTTTAGAGTGAGATGATTACTCAGCCATTTTGAGTCAAATTAAGTTTAGTTCTTATTACAAATGATATTATGGTACACTTTTTAATAATGAAATTTCAGTCACATACCACTGTTTGTTAAACAGTTTTTTCTCCCAGTTGGTCTTTGCCTATAACTATTCTTCCCACATCATTTACCATTGTTTTGCTCTCTATGTCATTTAGGTGTCAGAATCTTCTGTGTTTCATCAAATTTCTATTATTTTTAAATGCAGAAGTTAAAGCATTTCATTTTCATTTCAATTTTATATTTACTTTTGAACTTAAAATGAATTAAAGAAATAATTTTTAACACAACTAACTATAAACACAGTAGACCAGAAGGCAGTTGTACAAACCATCATCTTATCAAGTTGACAGTTTAAATTCTAGGATAAAACTCAGTTTGCATATTAAAATGTCACTGATCTGCTAAGTCTTAGTAGAAAGCACTTGTAAACCCGATTTCAGTGGTTGACTGGTACTGCAGTCCTCCATCTTTTCATACCTTTGGATGCATGAAAACATAATAATAAACCTATCAATCAATAACTAAAATTGAATTTACAGGTGTTTCTCATCAAGACTTGACAGACTTATTGAATTTTAATATGTTAATTGAGTTTTATCTATACCTGGAATGTTAGCTATCAACTCAATGAGGTGATAGCCTGCACAACTGCTTTCCAGTCTATAGTAGATAAGTATTTTTTTTACTGATTACATTTTACTTTGAACATGGTCTCAGTGAATGTAAGTAAGGCTTATATGCAATAAATAGTCCAGAAATTAGTCACATCAAAAATCGTGTCAACGTAAAATTGAAAAAAAAAAATTATGTGAATCAACAGTAAAATGTCATACAAACAAAATGAGATAGGTATGACTAGAATTGTAATACCTAAAATAAATTTAATTAAATTAATTATTATTAAAAAGTTGTAATGAATTACAGTTTGTGCAGACGTTGACACTTGACCTGCATCCAGACAAGAAATAGAGCACCCACCGGTAAAAATTCAAAGCAAAGTAAATGCGTAATTTTATCACTGTTCACCTCCTTAAAATAGGTCTGGCAATCTTTTCTGGCAGAATAAAGTTTGCCATACCAATTTTCTTTGGAAGAGTGTAAAATTTTCTATAAAATGGTGTAAGACTGGTAAATATCTGTGATGATGGTAAAACATTATAGCTTTTTAATGATTAATTTAAAAAAGCATATTTTAGGCTTGCAGCTCTTTTTTTTTTTTTTTTTTTGTATGATTTTTTACTATCAGTTTACATAACTTTTCAATTCCACAATGGTGGAGTTTTTGATGTCAACCAGCTTGTGGATTATAATAAGCAGGCCCAATGAAAGAGTTTAGCGTGAAAGAGTGCATTTCCAGAAAAAATTAGTGTGTTATTCAATGAACTGTTTCATCAGTTTCCTGCATTTTTTTTTTCCTCAGCATCATTGACTAATAGCCATCTCTACTTTATATTGCATATACCTCCTAATAGTTGATATTAAATGAGTTAAATGTACAATAAATAATTTTATTGTTATGTTAATATAACATAATTTATATATATATTATATTATGTTATATGTTAGTATAATTTCTTTTAAGTTACAGTAGCTAACAAAAATAATCAAATTCTTAGAAAAAAAAATTCAGAATTATTTCTTTTTTAAGAGTAAAATATTCTTATCTTTGACATAAGTTAATATAATAGTAGAAACCATGAAAATTTCTAGTGCTTTTTAGTTAGTTAACAATTCTAAAAATTTCAAAATGATTAATACATTTAATGATTCTGGATTTTTTAAGAGTTCAGTCACTTATTGTGACCACTGTATATCCATTTATTGTCTCTTAATTATGTATAGTAAAGTTTCATTTTCATGGAAGGATATTTTTTTCATTTTCAATTTTTTTTTTTTTTCGTTTCTTTTTCTAAAATAGGAGAGAGAGTCTATACTTCAGACATTAACAAAAAACAAGCCCATACAAAATGTCAATATGAAATATATTGCTGAAGAGGCAAAACTGTTTTCTGGAGCAGATCTAAAATTATTATGTAATGAGGTATATAGAATATTTAAAATGTAATGTATATGAATGCGAACGGATATATTACTCACTTGCAAGTAAAATGACACATCAAGCTAAAAATCCATTTTGTGTTTTATTCTGCTAATAGGTGTCATGTGTGTTCTTGCTGTAGAAAAGTTCCATAAATTTAGTTATCCAGAAAATCTCTTTATTACACTATATCTATATGTCTATTCATGACACAGAAGTTGTGTGGGGATGTAAAATTATTTTTCATTATCTTTTCAAATTATCTTTCATCTATTTCATTCTTAAGGATTTTATTCTATTATATACTTTTTTTGCTGCTGCTTGCAGGGCTGTAATTTCATGTTACAGTAAAAACATGTGAATTTTCTTTTGCTTTTCCAGTAATATTTACTTTTGTCGAGATGTGTCACTTTTCTTTCAGATGAGCTATATGTACATGTGTTATTTCTTTTGACAAATATTTGAATTTTTAAAAATTGTATTATACTATTTCATTACAAAAATATTCATTTTAACGTATTCATCAGTATAGCGAAATTAATCAGTGCTTTCCAATGATTTGTTGTAATGAGATTTTACTATATACATATACTGATTGTTAAAACTAGCCCCCCCCCCCCCTTTACAAAAGTAGCTTATCTTTGTTACAAATGCTTAGTGTCCCACCAAAAGTTTCTTTTCATTTTTAACAAGTTTCAGTTAATAATCAGTTTCAGCAAAAAACACTCAAACTTTTCATGCATACTGCAACTGTAGTGTAACCTTATAATGGTATGCATATGATAGAAACCATGAACAGCCATTGCACTTTTGGGCATTTTTCATTTGTGCTATTATTGTTTGAAAATATAAACAGTATTAAGGACAATAATCCACTTGGTAATAACTATTTACTCCATCTAAGGATAATATCAAATATATATGAATGACTAAAATATGATAATGAAAGTTAGAGTTGCCAAACTGTATTATTTTTTAAAGTTTCAAATCATTTTTAACATTTCCCAACATAGTTGAACAGTGTTTATAACAGGGTTGGCAAGTTTCTTCCGCAGTGGAAAAAACCGCGGAAAAAACCATGGAAAAAACCGGCCGGAAGAAATAGGTTTCTTCCAAGTGGAAGAAATGGAAGAAACTGTTTTTCCTCTATAATTTACCACATTCTTTCAATTTTGTAAAATATAATAAATATCTTCTTAAATAATATTATATAAATTAATTCTATTGAATTAAAACAAAATTAATTAAATATATATGCTAAATTAATAATTACATCAGTTTTTTTGCCAAGATCACACACAACCCTGTCTAAAGATCTTCAACCATTGGCTTTATGAAAAGAAATTTTATCCAAAATTAAAATTACATAAAAGTAATTAAATGTTATTCATCTCAATTTAACCAATGTATTTTTTTAATTATTTAAATTTCTGAAACTAGTAATATTAATTTTTTAGTATTACTGTATTAAACAGAGATTGATCAAAAATATAGTTTCATTTTGGCCTAAAATCCAAGTTTTGCGTGCAAAGAGAATACTGTGCCTGAGGCAAAGTCTCAATTTGGAGATCCCTACTCCGAACTTTTTCTTGTGACAAGCTGGTAATGACGTTGATAGTACAAATTTGGCGCCCCGGGAGGGCGACTGCCCCTTTCGCACGGTGCTGAAACTGCTTTAGTGTTTCAAATATTCTTTGAGAAAGCTCTAGAATAATAAATGACCAGTTACAAAAATCATTTTAGAAGAAAAATGATGTGTATACTTAAAACTAAAATATTTTTGAATTTAAATGAAATTTGTATAATTAGAAAATCTGCCTGTGTCATTGATGAATTAATTATGTTTTATTGTATATGAAGATAACCTTTTTGGGATAATTAACAAATGAGCATAATTAATAAATACTATACATATAATTAATTTATATTTACATATGTATTAATTTACTTTAAAACATATAATTTAATTACTTAATTTTTTTATGTTTTCATTTTTGGCTGAAACTTTGAATTTCCTGAAAATTGGTTTTGGCCTTAGAAACCTGTATCGGTAAATCCTAGTATTTAAAAAAAAAAAAAAGATCATTAAAATTCTAATTTTTTATAATACAATGTAGCAAATGCGGCATAGTATAGCAGAAAAGTTTTTTAGTAGTAGGATGCTACAGTCAGTTTCTCAACTTAAATTTGATGAATGCAGAAAATGAAGATTTTTTTTTTCAAGTCCTACACTTCAGGATAGTTTAAAAGCATTTTGACATACTCATAGATATTTTTAGAACACTAATCTTTTAAAATCAGCATTGAGATATTCATGCTAGATGTTAGTATAAATAATTACAAATGTATTTATTTACTGTGTTGCACAATTTAAAATAAGGCATTTTTATATAAAAAATAATGTATTTTTATATGAAAAATGAACAATTTGTAGGGTTTTTTTCCTCTCTCTTTTATATAAATAGCATAATTAATAATAATAATATAAAAAAAAAATTCCTCAACCTCTAGAGTAGTAAAAATCCATCATCTGAAAATGCCTGCTGAACCTGAAGTTTATTAAAAAAAT
Organism: Maratus speculifer; assembly: GCA_964019185.1. Lineage (NCBI taxonomy): Eukaryota > Metazoa > Arthropoda > Arachnida > Araneae > Salticidae > Maratus > Maratus speculifer. Next base: position 156,844,114 of record OZ025294.1, on the reverse strand, counting down.
AACTTATCTTTGCAAAAAAAAAAAAAAAATTAATATTTAAATTTTTCAATTTAGATTTCATGTAATTGCACTTTAATTCTTTTATATAATTAATATACATTTACTTAGAACATTTGTTTTGGTTTCTGGTAGTTTCTTCCGTTTCTTCCGGTTTTTTCCAGTTTCTTCCACTGTCCTGGAAGAAATAGGTTTCTTCCGGAAGAAACCCAACCCTGGTTTATAACTTCTATGGCATGTTCAGTATTGAAAATGAAGTGTGTAACGATTAAAGTTCATTTACAGGACTACTCAAAAGAATTCTGTTATACACTAAGTCAAAATATGGACTTACTTCCTTTCAACAATCACAGATTCATTGTATTGCTCTCTTCCACAGCAAAAGAGATTAGAGTTGTATTGGAAACACAAAGCTTGATATTTTGAAAATTGAACTTTCATTGAGATTTATTATGAAAAATCTTAAAATTCTCTGTATACTTGCATATATCACAAGAGTCTATTTATGATATTATTATTTATTTATAACCACCAGTAAAAATTATAATCTTTAATAATTTCGAAAATTTATATATAAAATCGAGCTGTAAACCTACTTTTATACTATAAAGATTTGTCGTAAATTGCATTATTTCATTATGGATATAATCAGAGTTCTCACTGCCCTTCGCCATTGCGCCAAATAGCGACAAAATGCTCCATTTGGCAAGTAAAAGAACAATTGGACTCGCCACATTGTGAGTGCTCAATTTCTGTTCATGATATGTGTGTGTATGTGACAATTAACAGTTAGTATAACTCAGATTCTTGTCAGGATTGTTGAAAGACTAATGTCACTTTATGTGTTTAGTCGCATCGTGCCATTTTCATTTCTCTTTTTATAGACACACCAATTCAGTCTAGCAACATCCAAAGATAAAAATAATTATGAGATAGGTATATTAGGTCTTTATTGTCAGTTAATCACTATCATAGCATCATTCCGATAAAAACACAAACAAAATTAGTTGTATAAGCTTTAAATAGAAGAAAGTTTTGCTGAAATGCAGTGTTGAAATTAGCCATTTGTATACTATTTATTTGTTGTATGTAAAGTATCATTGGCTAGTCTATTCTATCAACTAAAAATCGAAACTTCATAGCAATTTTTAATGTACATTTTTCAATGGTGAATCAAAAATAGCTGTTATTAATTTTTATTTAGACTGCTATAAGAATGTTTGGAACATTTACACATTTAGGAGACATTTGAAATACATATTTTTATTAATTTCTGTAGCAATTAGTCAAATTTTTAATTTGTAAGCAATTACAAAAAAGTATAGTTATTTTAGAACGTTTGGAAAAAAAAAAAAAAAAAAAAAAGGATATAATAAACTGTTAAACATATATTTTTCAGTGTTTAATCTATTTTACTTACATTTCTTTTCATTTGGCTACTGTTTTTTATTTCTTATTTGCAAAATCACTAATGTTAGTCAAAAGACAGCAAGAACCCTGGATATAATATTGTAAATAAGTTAGGTATTTAGAGTTTTCTTGTTAAAAAAATTAACATTTTAATAAGTGATTTAAAGAAATTTCATATTTAAATCACATATTTAGGATTATATCAAAATTAAAATACATAAATTGAAGTATTTGCAATGTTGATATCTTCATAACTGTATAGTAATGTACCTAGAATTTATAAAGAAAAACTTTTAAATTTACATAAAAAAAGCACAAATTATAACAATATGAAATTTGCCATTTGGATCTAAAAGTTATATGGCAATATATCACAACATTAGGGTGTATTGAACTTTTATTTTTAAATGAAAAAATTTCGAATAGATGGATTTTATAATATCTCATCACACTAAAATATATATATATATGCGTCAGGCACAGATTACAATGCGATTTCCAACATATTCAGAATAATGTAACAAAACTGCACTGTTTAAAAAATTTAAATTACGTTTCATTTCACAATATGGAAATGTATGATGAATTTCAGATTTTCCTATCTACAATCTGAAAATTACCCAATTTTTTTAGCAGCTCTGTATATGATGTAGAGATTAGTATCTGTTAATAACATGCATTCCAAAATTTAGTTCATTTAAGAGATGCATATATTTTAGTTGAAAATTCCCCTTCAGCAATTTCCTCTAATAAGAAGAATAGCATGTGAATACTTTTGTGCAGCCCTGTATATGGATTATAGAATTTATATACAAAGAGTAATATGCAAAAAACTAATTAAATTTAAAAGCACATACCAAATTTTAAAATGTACCCTCAAGCAATTACTTTGTAAAGACAGTAATGTAACTTATTTCTTTTGCGTGTCACTGTAAATTAATAAAAAATGCTATGAAAAATCTGTCGTAACATGATTGTAGTGAAATTCAGCAATTTATATAAGTTTCAATACATTTGAAATAGCATAATGTCATTAAAATACTCTTCAAACCATTTTTCCCCATATAACATAATGTAATCGAATTCTTTTTGAGTGACCCTGTAAATGAAAAATTAATTGCAAATACCAAACCTGCTTTTGTAACCCTAAATAAGCTTTATAAATTGCTTAAAAATTCGAGTGCATTTATGGGAGTTAGAGGATGGACAGACAAAAAGGAAATGATATCATTTAAACAGGGTTGCCACTCTATTCTTGAAAAAAAATTCCGTGTATTTTCCCTGTACTGCAATGCATTTATTCCATGTTGAGTGCGAAAAATATATGCGTGTATGAAGGCTAATTAGAAATGTTATAATTTGCCATTACCAAATTCCCTGTGTTTTCCAGATTTTTTAGGATTTTTAAAGAAATTCCCTGGATTTTCCCTGTTGTGGGAGGAGAATTAAAATTCCCTGTGTTTTCCCGGTTTTCCAGGTTCTCCAGGTGGCGTGGCAACCCTGTTAAAGTAAGTTTATTCATCAAAGGTTCAAAATATATAAGAATTAGGCATGAAATGCTGTAATAATTGTGTATGTTTGAAATCTAATGTCAGTTCTATCTGATGAAATTGAATATCAATTCTTTTTGCAATGAAAGATGAACATATTGAAACTTGTTGTCTTTATGAAAATATAAAGGGGGGACTTTAATGTACAAGATAATAAATTTAAGTTTCCAGCTCTTATTTTATGTTTTTTTTTTTTTTTAATAAAATGTATAAATATTTTGAAAAAAAAAAATCAAACTTTTAGAAATTGCAAAAAATTTCTAATTGCAATCCTGTATTTTGAATACCTCCAAACTTTTTATATTTGTAACTAGTTGTTCCAGGGTACCATTGTCTTGAGATGGAAAATAATCCTTATGACAGCAATACATATAATTAAAATTTAGTATTAAGTTTTATTCTAAAAAAGCAAGCTTATCAAAAACCAAATAAAATTTATCGTAAACAACTTATGATTAAGTTAATTTTTTTTGTTTTTAATTCACAGGAACCCCTTCATTTTTCTTTTAAAGAGGCTATTTCATTCAAATGAAATAATCCTAATTCTGTGGAAGAAATTTATAGATATGTCAGTTGTATTTTTAATTAATTAATTTATTTTTTGTATTATTATTATTATTTTTTATTTATTTATTTATTTTTTTTTTTCATTGGATAGTGGAGATTGATGCAGGCAATTTTTTACTTTTTTGATTTTGTTTACAGATATTTTTCATAAAGATGCTTTCATTTTCTTTTTTTGGTGAGTGCACATTGAGAGGATTGGGAACACTATGTTGATGCCCACCTTCTGAATGTAAGAAATGTAGAAAGTGATACTCCATTTTAGGCTTACATTTCAATCTTATTTTGCATAGTAACCCTTGTGTTGGACTTTTTTCTCTTCTTCCCTCTTCCCTCACAATATGCAACAGTTGATTCACAGTCCATTTTTAAGATATGCAGTAAAACTTATTTAATTGGTTTGTATGAATATAATTGGCAAAAATTTTAAACAAAAATAGTAACAGGTTACAGAGAAATGAGAGAAAACGAATGTGATTGTAGATGATAAGCTAGCCATACATTGGTTTACTCATGCACAGTGGATAAAGCTAGTTTTGTTGCTAACTCCCTAGTTGATAAGATGAGTTTTGAAACTAAATCAATACTTTAGAAACCCCAAAATAAAGTTTTTTCAGTTTTAGTGTTTTTTTTTTTTTTTAATGCAGGCTTACCCATAGAATAGATTGATAGAGATACAATTTTTTAAATTTTGGATAAGGTGAATTTTGAAATTCACGCCCTCATTTATTCAACATTGCTGGTAATTTTTCTTGAATAAAAGCTGTAATAATAATTTTTTTCATTGCATATTTATTCTGCAGGCAGCAATGGATGCTTTAAGGCATGATATGTCAGCACAATACATCACAGAAGAAAATTTTTTACAGGCTATCAAGAGAATTCAACCATCTATAACAAAGCAGCAAATTGAAATGTATGAAAAATTATCAAGTAAATACGGAACCTTCATTAAATAATATTTATGAAAGTCAAAGTGTTTTTTTATTATTATATGTATTTAAAAGGTATGAAACATTGGATAATTCTTACAAGCTAAGTTCAAGTCTATTTTCAAATTCTTTTCTACAATGTGCCCCTTTTTTAATGGTTTAGTTTTTTCAACATGAATTATTTAAATAACTTATTTTTCTTTTCTTACATATGATTTTTTGCCTAACTGAGGACATAATAGTTAATAAATAAAATAAATGCATCATGTGAATTTTAGAAGTACTGTATCATTTTTTAATTTATCTGGAAGTTTAGGATGCACAAAATAAAATGCATAAGGTAGATGTGTCAATAATGAACACTCTTCAACACAAAACAATCAAAGGCAATAAAGTTTTTTTTTTTTTTTTTTTTTTTTTCTTTTCTCCCCAGTATTTTTAAAAGTTGTGAATGAAAGTAATGAATATGAAATGATCAATTAAAAAAAGAAGAGACATCTTGTATATATATAATCACAACATATTTAATTTACCTTTTTGTTTTTCTGCATTATTAACACTAACACATCTATGTACAGTAAATGCAGTCTTAAACATAATAGATAACATGAAAAAATAGATTAAAATTTGCACGCATGGTAGTCCTAAAAGATCAGGTGGGATTCACACAGACACATCTGCCACTGGCATAGGCGGAAAGCAATAATACTACAAATGATGTGACGAAAAAATAAAATAAAGAGATTCAATAAAACATTTGGTTGCTGGATCACACAGAACTTAATGTTAAAACTTCTCTCACAAAAAACTGCCAGTGGAGAAAGGAATGATGACATGCTCAGCATTCTCGAGCACTCCCACACCACCTTTTGGATAAGGGCAACTCAGAAGGTCCGATGTCACAATGCTTCTCTTTTACTTTCTCTCGTTCCATTAGTAGACATTTAAGTTGGTATAAACAATTCTTGAGGTCAGACAATAAAACTAACTTGCTACCAGGTGTGATGGATAAATTATGCTTGGCAAATGCTTCTTGCTGTAAACTGAAAAAAAAAAAAAAAAAAAAAAAAGATAATACCAAAAATGTCTTAAAACTATAAGTACAGAATAAAACATTTCTTTAAAACACACAATTCAAATTACACCGAAAAGTTTCAGATAAATGGGGCCCTCAGAAGCCAAGGGGTACAAATGACAAAATTTCAATTTGGAGTAAACTGAGTTCAAAGATAATTGACGTTAAAATTGAACATCAATAATAATTGACTTAAATTGATATAGGAAACTGCTGCTTGATTTATTGTGGTCTTTGAACTCTTATTTCAGTAACTATGAAAAAAAAAACAGAATACAATTTTTTTTAAAAATTTATAATTAATCAATATTGATAATTATTCGGCAAAGTGGTTTATCTATATAACGTATCACATAATTAGAAAATTACTTATATTTCTTTAGTTAGATAGAAAAAAAGAATATTTCCAAATTGTCTGTGCACTTAGTTAATTTTTTTTCAATTTTGTCACTTATACTCCTTGGCTTCTGAGGACCTTAAATATAGTAACATAAAATATAACGTATCCCAAAAAGATGATATATTTGTACCATTTGAGTATAACTAAGCAACGTAAACTGTAAAAATGTTAGATATAAAATAGGAAACAAGTTTGTTAATGAAATAATCCTTCCACTATTTTTCGAAAAGTTTAATTTTTATATGGCAACTCTAGATAAAATTTGTCAATTACAAAAAATTTTCTTTTGTTTCAAGAAGATTATGCACACACACAAAAAAACTGCTGAATTTTTAAAATCATTTAAATTATAAAAATATAAAAGGGGGGGGGGGGAAATGACATCTGTATTACTTAAAATGCTACTTTATCAATGACAATAAGCATTATTCACAAAATGGTAATGGTATTATTTAAGATAAAAAATAAAAATTTGATCATGAATAAATTAAATAAAGCATTACACATGCATAAATCCAGTAAAGAGACAATTGTTTTAAATCCTAGAAATTCAACAATAAAATAAATTCACAAATTTTCAGTTTCTCTTTCCTTTAACAACTATTGAGTTAGTCTAATATGCTTTGATAAATATTTTAAAATTCAGCATTAATATTGATCACAAAAGTCCATTCTTCAAGAACATAACATAACTTTTAACATGATTTTCCAGCTGAGTGATAAAACCTAGTTTGTCATATTTGGTCAGAATAGTTTAGTAGGCTTAGCATTGGTAACTTAATCAAAAAAGGTCCTCCTTGGCTTGAATACTTTTTCACTCAGTTGGAAAGTTAATTTTTGTCTTTGACTCCAGGATTTAGAGTCAAGTAAGGTAAAATAAACAGATTTTTTTTAAAAAAAAAATGTAATTTTTTGTAACTGTTTTGTCAAATTAGCATATAAAATGTGTCAGTTACAATTTTTCAATGAATAACCCTGAATAAGTCCTGACCTATACAATTATGTAGATGATTCTAAAGTAAAAAACACTTCTCTGATTTTGTGCAATTAAAATACAAATCTGCACATTTGTATGAGTTAATTAGTTTAAAATGTTTCAATAAGACATAAAAAAGTTGGTACCAACTGCAAGACAGGGTTAGATTTTCTGCTTTTAAGAAAACTATACCGTCTGACAGCAATATACAAAAAGTATGTCCTGTTGTAATTTCTCTTAAATATGATTTTTAATGCTTAGATTTAATTTTTCTTTTTATGTGTCTTATTCGTCCTTGATAAATTTAATTAGGCTTTACAAAAGTTGAACAAGATAAAGTAAAAAAACTAAAACCCAACTACGACAAAAAACTACGCTGAAAAAGTATAAAAGTACCCCATGAATACAGGTAAAGTCACAAGCAAATGCTAGTAATATATAGATATATTCAAAATGTACAAGTAAAGCGCTTTTGAATGATACCAAACACGGCATATTTATCTTAACTTTATTTTTTGACGTATGACGCTTCCAGTATTTGGTAGTAGTGACGCACATATCCGTCGATGGCAGCAAATGGGTAATGGACCGATTAGTGGATGAGGTCGTTAGTGTAATGTGTAAATGTGTAATGTAGATTGAAGGTTTCATGTATTAAGATGACCTAGGAAGATTTCTTAATCTATCTAATTCTGCTAACGATTGACTGTCATGTGGATTTTTAAGCAACTTATTATGATCCAAGGCACTTATAAACAAACCCTCTATGGTTTTGACTCAAGACCCTTCTAATGGCACTGCAGTGGTCTTATTCTGATTACTAAGTACCAAAGAAATTAAGAACGAAAAGATGTGAATTATATGCAATTAGCCCATAAATGCAAGTAAAGTCACAAGCAAATGCTAGTAATATATATATATTCGAAATGTACAAGTGAAGCGCTTTAAAATGATACCAAACACGGCATATCTAGCTTAACTTTATTTTTTTACTCTGTATATTTTGTCCGCTAGAGGGCGCCACATTGAATTTGGTGAAAATCTATATAGCCTATAACCAGCGGACAATTAAGACGCTTCTAATGATATGTCATTTGTCGAATTCTGATTAGTGGTTTAGAAGTTACGAGGGAACAGATGAACATACATACATACATACATACATACATACATAGCCTGTCAAAATCATAACCCTCCTTTGGCTTTGCCGTAGTCGGGTAAAAACTAATAACCTACACAATTGTGTAACTCGGCCATTAACCATTTCAAAAACAGCTAAAATTTCTAATATTAATTTTTTTATTTTTAAGTAAATTTTTTAAAGTTGTTTGTAGCAATTTATTTTTTATTAATTTCATTTTTAAAGCAGATTAATTTTAAATTAATAGGTTTGTATTATTCATTATTTCTATGTAAAATAGATACTACAGTCACCGCCAAAAAAATCTTGACACTTGAGATTTTAGACGTTTTGTTGAATATCTAGAAATATACATGAGGAATTACTCTGAAACTTCAGGTGTATAAACAATATAGCATAGGTCATATATTTTCGTGAAATGTTTTTGCCGAAGTCCTATAGGAATAGGGGACCGTCAAAAAATTGAAAAAGAATGAATATCTTTTGGATAACCCTGTCAAAACTAATGTAGCAAAAGCTCTGCATCATAATATTCTTTCATCATACTATGAAGAGCTAAAAAATTTATAATTTTAAACAAAGAATTGAACACACAAAGCGATTGTGTAGAAATGAATATAACCAGTTTGTCAACTAATTTTGCTAATTTTTAATTACATTTTGTGATTGATAACAATAAGCATAATCACACTGCTCATTCAAATTTGATGTTTGCGTTTTTTCCGCGATCTTTTGCCGAAAATCGCGTTTTTCTCGCGATCTTACGACGGAATCCGCGTTCTTCTCGCGATCTTACGACGGAATCCGCGTTCTTCTCGCGATCTTACGACGGAATCCGCGTTCTTCTCGCGATCTTACGACGGAATCCGCGTTCTTCTCGCGATCTTACGACGGAATCCGCGTTCTCGCGATCTTACGACGGAATCCGAGTTCTTCTCGCGATCTTACGACGGAATCCGAGTTCTTCTCGCGATCTTACGACGGAATCAGAGTTCTTCTCGCGATCTTACGATGGAATCCACGTTTCTCTCGCGATCTTACGATGGAATCCGCGTTTCTCAAACGATCTTACGACAGAATCAGCGTTTTTCTCGTGATATTTTGACGAAAATAGCATTTTTGCGATCGTTCGACGAAAATAACGTTTTTTCATCGATTTTTCCACGAAAATGACTTTCCGCAATCTTTTGACGCAATCCGTTTTTTTCTCAAGATCTTCTGACGGAATCGCGTTTTTCTCGCAATGACTTGTCGAAAACCGCGTTTGTTTCGCGATATTTTGACGAAAATAGAATTTTTTCGAGATCTTTCGGCGAAAATAGCGACTTTTTGCGACATTCCGACGAAAATTGCGTTATTCCGCAATATTTTGACGAAAATCGCTTTTTTTCGCGATATTTTTGTCAAAAATCTCGGTTTTTTCCGCGATCCTTGAAGATAATAAATCGGAAACGCAAAAAATGACAAAAAACGGGAAACCGCGGATCCGCGGAAGAATCTCATGCCTGAATCTGGCGAGTTTTTCCTTGGTTTTGTATATTTATATTTAAAAATATTATTTTATATTAGTGTAGCAAACTCAAACAGATGTTTATTATTATTCTTACAAGTTCATAAATGTAAAGAAGGAAAAAAAAAAAAAAAAAAAAAAAAAAGGCAAGTTAAGTTAGCTTTATTTGAATGTACAATTTCTGCTCTAAAATTGGAATTATGAGATATTTACAAATAGTCATACATGGAATCAAAATGAAAGTGATTTCAAGGACATGTCACGATAATTAGTTTTATTTTTGTACTGTATTTATGGGAATAAGCGCCGAGGCGTATACGAGTTAAAAAGTTAAAAATGTTTAGTGCGGTGCTTGCGGCGGATACGGCGGTTTATTTATTTATCCCCTCCCCCCTTTGAAAAAAGTGATGTGTATTACAAAGGTGATTTTGTAACGAAATTTTCCGAAAATATCGCGAATTTCGACAAAAAGACGCCAATTTTTTATTTTTTTATTTTTTTGTCAATCATTCGCAGAAAAAATCACTAGCTTCATCATAGATAACAGAAAAAGCAAGAATTTTTATTAAAGAGTCACGGAAAAAAAGTTACTTTCGTGAAGAGACAGCGGAGAAAATACAAATATCGTCGAAGAACTATTAAAAAAATGCGTATTTCATCAAAGTATCGCAAAAAAAAAAAAAAAAAAAAAAAAAAAAGAATGGATCGAGGAAACATGAAATTCGTCTAAGGGTTCAGTGAAAATAAAATATCTCGTCTGAAGATCGAGAAAACGAAGTACTTCATAAAAAATATCGTGGTGATGCACAGTGGGGCAAAATATGAAAATGTAATTCAAATTGTACAAAAATTCGTATACAGGTGTTTTTGAGGATGCTAAGTAAAAATACAAAATTAAAAATTAAAAACAAATAAAAACAAATGACAGATACAATATGGCGGAACAAAAATTTAAATGTCTCGAAAATTATTCAATTTGTATAAAATTTCGTAAACTTTTCAGGATGCTAATTAGGATTCAAAGGTTAAACTTTAAAAATAAACAAATAAATAAAATGACAAATGAAAAGTAAAAACAAATAGATTTAAATAATATTTAAAATTTCAAGGCTAAACTTAAAAAGGAATTTTGAAAGAACCAAGACATATTTAATCGAAATTAATTAATGGAAAGTAAAATATTAGACTGTTTAATTTTTATATTATTAAAATAACAAGTTGGAAATTGCACATAAAGCGTAGCAAATGAAGTGCGTTCGTGCGATAACGAAGTTTTAAAAATATCACTCTCATATATCAATCTCGTAAAACTGTAAATAATTACAATTAAAATGCGCACTAAAATATGTTCTCCCTATACCATTATGCAATGGAATACTTTTATGTGGCCTTGTAAATAAATCAATAACAAATATTCTTTGCACCACAGATTATGCAAAATGCATATTATAATATATACTTTATAGATGCATATCAATTTTATTACGTTCGAATGAATGTAACACATTAAAATGCTTTTGAAACATTTCCCCCCATTAACAGTAATATAACGGAATATTTTTGTTTGTCCCTGTAATTGAACTATGCATCCGATTTTGATAAAATTTGAAATAACTCGATAAAATTATGTAATAATTATGTATTTAAAATTTCAAACGATTAAAATGCATTTGAAACTTTTTTCCCCATTGACCGTAATGTAACGGAATCTTTTTGATTGTCCCTGTAATTGATCTATGCATCCGATTTTCATAAAATTTGAAATGACTCGACAAAATTATGTAATGATTATGTATTTTAAATTTCAAACGATTCAGTTGGGTGGTTTTTGCGTTGTTATATGCGGACGGACAGACAGACGGACGGACTGAACGACAAGAATAGGTGCCACGTATTTACATAATTACAAGCGCACCTAAAAATGGAAATAATATATTCCAGAGATTAACCTTTAGAATTAACTGCAGTACAATAAAAAGATTCTTCAGAAGTCAAGGAGTCGAAATAGTTAGCAGAACTTGTTGGCGGTATTAGAAGATCCTATGACTCTTAGGATCAATGATTTTAATTTGTTTTGCAATAATTTACTTAAACTGGAAATGAAAGAATCTGATGACATTAAAAGGCGTAAAAATATCTTTCTTTTTTTCGCGTTACTGCATGTTTGTCATAAATCTTCTCGATGCCTTTTGATAAGTTTGTTGCATGATTCTTGAGTATTTTATGGCATTTGACAAAAAAGCAATAATGAAGATATGTTATTTCTCATTAATAAGTAGTTTGTGTTCTGAAATAGGCATACAGAACCAAGGATGTAGTTAAAATCTACCGTTTGTAAAGAAAAATCTTCGAAATATGTCAAATTAGTGACATGACTACAAGAAATTCCTTATGACATAGAATCGTTTAATCAAATCTTTGTATATACGCTTGTTATAGAAGTACAAATAGTTGCGTTTCAAAGCCATCATTTGTGCTTCGAAATCTGGGATTTGGTTTTTAGACGAGAAATCTTAATTGTAAATTAAATATTTTTTGCATATTTTATTTTGCGATTTCAGTGTTCTTCTTTTCATGCAGAGTACGAGCTTCCCATTTTTTATATGCAGTTTGTCTGCCATGTGGAAGCCCTCTCAAAACATCTTAGAATGTAACGTAGATATTCTGAATTCTAAATTATCTCTATCCAATTTAATTAAAAAAAATGGATCTTGATTGGCCCGATAAAATCAGTGAAATGAAGATCTCGGAATTTTCAAATTATGTTCATGATTTATTCGCAATATTTATGTATTCTAGTAGCACGGGAGAAGTGAAAAATATATTAGAACCTCCTGTCATCTTCATAGAGAAATATTTGTTTAAATATACTTAGAATACATTTGCAATCACATCCTTACTTGCAAACCAAACCCAAATTGCTAATGTAGGTGAAATCATAATGGTCATATTCATAATGATTTTCACTCGCATTAATGAAATACAATATGCTCAGTAGTTTGATCTAGGGATGGGACGAATAGTGATTTGGCCGAATATCAACTTTTTTTTTTCCAATAAAGAAAATAAATTTTGATTATATATAATTTAAAAAATAGGAGCTCATTAATAATTATTACTCTTAAATGTGCTTTTAAATGTATTTTTAAATTTGAAACATCTATTTTAACACAAAGAAAATTATGAAATTGCATTATTTTTTTAATTTTAATGTACATCAAATTGATTTTCAGTAAATCAGGATGGTAAGATATTTTCACTAAAATATAAAGAATGTACTTCACTTTTACTATCAAATGATACCTTTACCCTTTCTTGCATCCAAAATTAATAACATTCTTAATCTCTCTCTCTCAGAACTCATGAGTAGATATTTTCTGAAATAACCTTTAATGAAGTAAATTTGATCATTTAGAGTTTGTGTCGCTAATGATAAGCGAATTCGTAAGAATGAGCCTGCTATGAAGTCAGTTGCCAAGCTTTAAATTACAAATTACGTTAAAGCAAAAGGTTATGCTTAAAGTAGAATGCATATGGTAACAAAATCTTTGACATTTGAATTGGCGCATACAATATTCAACTTCAATATTCCACTTATTCAACAAGCATTAAAAGGATAAAAAGAAATTGATAACAACATGAATGAAGGAATATGTAAATTAAAAATATATACATAATAATGTTACATATTTAAGTCAGTAATTATCCAAATAATTATTTAAAATTGAAAACTATAGAATAAAAAAAATTATTTTGTTCAGTATTTAGAATTTGTGTCTAAATACTTATAAAACGATCTTCATAAAGCTAGTTGTCTCATCTAATGCGTATCTAGTTTAGAGGTCTGCACGGGCCGGGTTCGGGCCGATTTCCAATAATGGCATTCGGGCCGGGCCGGGCTCGGGCCTTACTTCTGAAGACTCGGGCCGGGCCGGACCGGGCCTAGTCACTAATCTTTCGGGCCGGGCCGGGCTCGGGCCTTAATTTTTTTGCTGGACGGGCCGGGCCTAACTTTTTTTTCCGTACGAAGCCGAGATTGATTCCATTCTTCCTAGTTTTCATGGACCAAAACAATCAGTTCCTATTGAATCTTTCTACATGAAAATCCTTTTCTCGACTTTTTATAAATCAGTAATATTTGGCTTTGTCCAAAAATGTTTGCAAAAAAGGCATATACTTTTAAGCCGCCATTATTCTACAATTAAACATTAGAATTTATTCCTTTTAAAGAATCGTAGATTACTAGGCGTTTTAAAGTAGAATTAAACACACACACACACACACACACAAAAAAAAAAAAAAAAAAAAAAAAAAACATGATTATGACGGAATTTTTTTTTAAAACTGAAAACTGAAAGTTTCTTTTAAAATGTTCATCCATGCAAAATGAATACAACAATACGGGAGAAAAAAATATATTAAACATTTACATCTGTTAAGAAGGAAATGTTTTTTTTTTTTTTTTTTTTTTTTTTTTCGTTCCAAAGCGATTTTGTCTTTGGAAATTTTACCATATACCGCTTTTCCGACTTTTTGTCTCCATTACAGGGAATATGGATTAATAATACTAGTGATAGCTGAAACATTTACATACAACAAACAAAGATTCATTTAAAAGCGTAAATATCGCAGCCTACGGCACTTCTGCATAAATGGAGATTATAAACATAAAAAAAAAGACTAATATAATTTTTTTTGGTCAGAACTCTTCCATAAGATTAAAGATCAATGTTCTGTAGAAATTCACTTGAGCCGGGCCGGGTTCGGGCCGAATTTTAAACTTTTTTCCGGACCGGGCCGAGCTCGGGCTGAAATTTTAACTTTTGGGCCGGGCCGGGTCGAGCCAATATTTTTTTCGTTCGGGCCGGGCCGGGCTCGGGCCGAAATTTTAACTTTCGGGCCGGGCCGGGTCGGGCCAATATTTCTTTTGTTCGGGCTGGGCCGGGCCCGGGCCGAAATTTTAACTTTCGGGCCGGGCTCGGGCCTGGAAATTTCGGCCCGTGCAGACCTCTAATCTAGTTTGCTATCAGTTCTGTTTTCAGATGTACCGTTGTAGTATTTAGAATAGTGATATTTGATATCTAATTTTGAAAACGAATCATTATTAATACACCTAGTGAATGAATTTTTTCATTTCTTACTTTACGGAAATAAGTTACAAATTTCACAAGAGCCTTTTTTATATGTGCATGGAATTTGCAGACATTAATAAATATTCAAGTGTTTTAGAATAAGCCCGTGTTTTTTTTCTCTTTTTTCATAAGTGTTGTTATATTTTGAATTGTAATATATCATTCTCTAATGCAAACATTTTCCATACAATTAAATCTCCAACTTGGGCAGCATTTTCTAAAATATCACTCACTTTTATAGGAAATACAGAAAGACTGTATTTTTTAGCAATCGAATAACTGTATATTTTGTACATGAATAAAGTAGCCAATTTGGATTAGAGAAAAAAAAATTGTAAGAAATGAAACTCTTTAAATCCTAAATTTATTTGGCAAGATATCTTTCACTATTCGGCGAGATTTTACCACTATTCGGCCAGATATCTCTAAATATTCGGCTACAGGTATTCGGCCGAAGTATTCGGTCAACAAGCCTTTGATATTCGGCCAACCGAATATTCGGCAAAAGGGCCGAATACCGAATAGTGGCCGAATATTCGTCCCATCCCTAGTTTGATCTAGCAAACATTGCCTTTGACAAAATAATTCTTCTAATTACAATAGAACAAACAAAATTACTACCTATAAAGATAAGAAAATGTTATTCTATCGGATCAATAATAGAGAATTATTTTCATTTTTTTCATTACTAAGCTTACTTATCAAATTAATTTAAACTTATGATTATAGTACTTATTTACAATATAATAGGTAATAAACTATTACAAAATTAAATAATTCAAAAAAATTGAAAGATATTTATCAGCTAAATTAATGTGAAAAGTACTCAATTTCAGAATTTTTGAAGCGGCAGAAAAAGTGGCATTTTTACTTGGGGTTACTAAAATATGCGTGAAATGCAGAAAGGCAGTTTTTGGCAGCTGGTTTTTCATGAATCATTAGACAATAGCCCAGGTTATTATTTCCATTAAATTTCGTTGCAGAACACTGTGGAACATTTAAACTTTTTTATGTTTAAAAGCAAAAAAATAAAATATTTTCTACAATATTTTATCAAAAATGACTATGAATTTATTAATGTTTATGTGCTTAGTATAAATTTGGTAATGCATGCAAATAAAGCACACACTATCATAGTGTGAATCCATTTCAAATCATTAAAATCGGATAATATGATAAAATGTAGCGCGCGTTTAGAGGAACTATTGTTTTGCTGTTTTTGTTCGCTCTAAATGATACTCCTTCAAACATCATTTTTGAAATAATGCTGTTTGTAAGGGCGAAGCAAAAATCTTTTTTTAAATACAGATTCTGACTCTCCAAACATTATTCTAGCCAACTATATAATCAAAATTCCCTAAATCGTAACTTCAATTTTCGACTTTTGGCCAGCTTTTTTGGTTTTTGCCCCACTGTGTGATAAGGGCTGGGGGGGGGGGGGGGGGGCACCGCAAATTTCATCAAACGACCGCGGGGGAAAAAAAAGGAATTTTCCCAAAGGACCGTAGAAAAACATTTCGTCAAAGGATCGGAAAATCGTAAAAAAAAAAAAGAGAGAGAGAGAGAAAGAAAAAAAAAAAAAAAAAAGGACGGGCATTTTTGATAGAATTTTTTGATTTTGCTTACAAAAAAAAAAAAAAAAAAAAAAATGGTTCTTTTTTAAAAAAAAAATGTCTTCCATTGTATTAATATTTAGCAAGTAGGTGTTTTATATAAATGATTGATACTGATAGCATTTTCAATTTCAAAATTGCCCGGGAACGACACGTATTTAAATTCCTCAGGATTTCACTTTTTAAAGTTATGCTTTCATTACAACGCAAACGGACATTAAAGGAAAATGTTAATGAAAAAGGAACAGGGCCGTAGCCAGAAGTGAATAATAGGGGGGGGGGGGGGGGGCTCATGTTTTTTTTTTTTTTTCTCTCACTCTGATGTAGAAAGATAAATTAGTGCATATTCATATTGTATGTACTATGTTTTTTATTAAACTGTTGTAATAACCTCATTTTAAGCTAAGAGAAGAATAAGCTGATGAAAAATTCGAGTGTATGACGAGTACAAAATTAAACATCATCTTAGCTTCGTATGTGCAAATAAGAAGAGCGAGTGTTGAAACTTATTTTAGTTATAATTTAGTATTTCTACAAAACTTTGAAAAGGCCTCAAAACTAAATTAGATTTTTGAGCAGAATTTCATTTGGATTTTCAAAAAAGAAATTCATTGAGTAACCATGAAATCTTTTCTAAGAGAGGCTCAAAATGCTTTAAGAGTTGGGGGAGGGGGAGGGGGCTGAGCCAGCACATCCTTAATTACGGCCCTATCTGTCATACTAGAACTTTCTGACAGAGTAATTGAAATGCTTCTGCATTTTCGAATTAAAATTTTCTAATAACATTAAATCTGCTTTTTAAAAAAAGCACATGAAAAAGTTAGTCATATCTATGCATTGCTATCTTTATAGTTTGCACTCGCATCTTGAGTAAATCATGACAGATAATTATAAAAAAAGAAGTTCATAGGTTTAAATATATAGGTTATAGAATTTTCGTCAAAAACGAATTTTCGTAAAACTCAGAATTTTGGTCGAAAACGCAAAAAGAATTTGCGTTCGATCTCTAATACTTATTACTGGTGAAATAAATGATGATGTCAACAAGTAAATAAAAGCTTACAGTTCACTTGTTTCGAAATAGGTACAACCTTTAATCTTTTTTTTTTTTTTTTTTTTTTTTTTAATAAACCCTCAAGGAAGCTTAAGTTTCATTCTTTTACAATAAAAACATTATCAAAATCAAAGTTGTATTTTGCATTTAAAATTATTACTGTGTTCATTCAAAAATTAAAAGCATGTACATTTGAATTGGCTATTGGCATTTTTCTTTGATAACTATTCATAAATCAAGGACTATATATATATTTTTAAAATTTAAGGGTAACCATCAGTATTACCTTCTCATATACTGCTTATGATACATTCTAAAAATCACTATAACGCATTTGCTATTGCAGTGATAGATTTAAATTTTTTTTTTGGTAAAAGATAAGACTCGTTTCTTAAAAGAGGTATAATTTTTTGGATAAAATATATCACCGCTTTTTTTTTTTAATTTAAATTAAAATTTTTTTCCATGTTTCCAATAGACACCAACAGGTGGAGATACGGGTTCTATTAGGTTTTCCGTGTGGATTAAAAAAGGATTGTTTTATCGTTTTTATGTATTTACTTTTTTATATATTATCATTAATTTTTTAATAATTTCAATAAGGGATATATTTTATACCTTATTATATAAAATATTGTTCAAAAAGTCCTTTTGTTTTTAAAAAAAGCTCTTTTATTTGGACAAGCCGTACAAGAAATGACGCAAAATGTTGCTTATTCCGGCAAACCCCATGACTGACTTTTTGCAAGAGAGAGGTAGAGATGGTCCCTTACTCTTCGCATCAAGGGGGAGACTACTCCCACCCTATTTCTCCCTCCCTCTAGCTGATAAGCGTAGAATGGTTTTCCTACAGTAAAGTGTTACAGTTTAGTGTAATTCTAGTAACTTGTGAGAGATAAGAAAAGTCGGGGTTTTCAGTATATTTATTTAGTCGTTTTTCAGTTCAATGGATCAAATTTTGTACGAAAAGTTAAACTTTTTAAAAGGATTAATAAGTTAATTAAACTTTGAATGATTCTTTTCGTATTTTGAATCAATGGATTGCATTGCAAAAATTGAATTGATTGCATTAATTGAATTATGAAATCAGCAAGGAAATGCATGGAAAGTGATTTTTGACTTCGGTTTAATTTTGTGCTGAAAATGCGGTATTCAACTAAACATTAATGTTTATTTAGGATGCAAGCGGATTAAAAATAAAATTGGTGTACACCCAATATATAAAAAAAAAGAAAAAAGAAGACAAGAGACATTTGAAAATTAAGTTATGAAAATTAAGTATTTAAAAATAAAATACGGGTTATTTTAATATAAATTTTACCCTCTACATAGAAATATAATAATTTATTTCTAAACATTGAACTTTAAAAAAAATTAAAGCCTTTGCAAGTACAAATTTAAAAGAAAAAATACATTTTCTTGATTTTGATTATGTTATTATTATTGTTGTTGTTGTTAATTTTTAGGCTTTGTAAACAACTTTATTAATTCTGTAGACAAATGTGAAATTCATTGTTCTACATTTTAGCAAAATGGTTATGCACGTTGACATTTGTGTCATAAAATTTCTCTTGGAAAAAAAAATGAAAAAATAATAATATTAGATATTAAATCATAAGATAATTGCAACACTTCTAGCATAAAAAATGATAAATTTTTACTTTTTAACTGTAAATGACTTTTTTAAACTAAATTTAAATTCAATGAGGGAAAATTATACTTGCTATAAGTTAATTTTATAATACAAAGTATATAAAATGAGCAAAAATATATTGCTGCCTACTATTATTATTATTGTTAGTTTTTAGGCTTTGTAAATAACCTTTCTTAATTCTGTAGACAAATATAAAATTCATTCTCAAAAGAAAAACAATTTAACTTGAAAATTCCTTGCTCATTTTTAAACTTAAAAGCATGATACTTGCAGGGATGATTATTAAAATGCTGTGTAATCGGATTTTTTTTTTCTTTTTTCATTTTCCTTTTTCTTTTTTTTTTTCATTTTCCAATATATAAATTATATCTTGAGTTACACGAAATTTTTGTCTCAGGGCGGCAGTTTATTCCTCTCCGGCGCTGTTGCGTCTTGAAATTCTGTTCAAAACACTAACTTTGGCAGACTTTTCAGTCAAAGGGGAATTTATACCATAAAAATGCGGCTATCTTAAAAAAAAAAAAAAAAAAAAAAAAAAAAAAAAGGCAGAAGAGTTTACTTTTTTACTTATTTATATTGATACTAACATGGGAAATTTTTTTTTCCAATAAATTCTTGAGGAAAATTTTTGATGGCCAACCTCTCCCCTCTCCCCCAAAAAGTACCTTTCTTTCTTTCTTTTTTTTTCTTAATATCTCGAAACTTGTTGCCACAGCCTTGTTTAAAAGAATACTTTATATATTGGTAGTAGTAAATTATATGTTTCAGGACCAAAAACTTCCTTTGTTGCACCCATGCAAAACATGCATTTTGGCATCATCCCTGAATCCGTATATAGAGATTTCATTTTCAAAGATTTTACGGTTGTTGTATGCAGTCCAGGGAAAATAAACATTTTACATCTCCAAAAATCGGGTAGAAGATTTCTTTTTCAATTGTTTATAATAATGTCAAGCTGGAAAAACCAAGTTTTCTAATAAAATTTCTCAAAGCTAAATTTTGTGTAAACAACAAAAGTTTTTTTTTTCTTTTTTTTTCTTTCTTTCTTTTTTTTTTTTATATTTCAATACCCATTGTCGTGGCATATTATTTGGCAACAAAATTT
This sequence comes from Maratus speculifer, assembly GCA_964019185.1. Taxonomy (NCBI): domain Eukaryota; kingdom Metazoa; phylum Arthropoda; class Arachnida; order Araneae; family Salticidae; genus Maratus; species Maratus speculifer. The sequence goes on along the minus strand of OZ025294.1, from coordinate 156,824,001 downwards.
CCCATGGCTAAATTTTTGGTAAACAACAAAAATTTTATTTTATTTTATTTATTTATTATTATTATTTTTAATATTTCGATGTGTACCCCTACTTTGCGCATCAGTCCCCTGGCGCATGTTAAATTCCAAAAGTTTCTGATATTATCCATTGTTGATAATTGAATTGTCTTTTTCATATTTATTTATAATATAAAGATGGCAGTGACTAATGATATTTATCCATCAGCCATTTTTATTTAATGTTTGTTGCCATTCTTGTGTCGACAAACAGATTGCAAACACTCAATTTATCAGTCCCCTGGTAAGTAATAATTTAATAATTTATAAATAATTATTATTGATGTGTGCTTAATTTAATATCTTTTTATTGCTATATTTAATATTAAAACAGAATAATATGGTACTTGGTTCCAATAAGTAGATTTTTTGTGTTTTATAGTGAATACGTCAGTCCCCTGGCAGTTTTTCAGATGAAAAACTCCCAGGGAACTGACGTATACTCAAAAGACAATTAAACGAATTAATGAATGCTAGATCACATCATTTCTATAATAATTTTACATTTTTTTTTTTTTTTTTTTTTTTTTTTTTTTTTTTTTACAAATTCGCTTATGCATTAATTAATTACTGATCTATACTATTCAAATCTGTGCGCGTAACATAAAAAATTCGGAAACCACAGCGTTCAGGGCTACAAAATTCGTCACACGGGTTGCTGGTAAGGGGTCCATGAACGATTGAGATAAAAAATGTGAATATTTTAAATAGATTTTTTATATAGATATTTAACTAATTTTTTCCCTTTTCTATCTTTTAGAAAATGGCTGTTGTTTTTGGAGAAAAATAGATATATCTGTGACTTATCTGACGTACTTCTATTGCCACAATGACAAAAAAGTATTAAAAACTAAAAAACAAATTGAGATACAGATTTCAAAGGAATTGAATTTAAAAGTAGATTTTCTTCCTATACGACAGTGTAAAAAAGGAAAATGTGCGATGCTTAGAAGTTTACAATTTTCAGTACCGAACACTGTACAACTGTCGCAATTTGTTCGCATGTTAAAACTAGTCGTTGGGGACCACCGTAATACTTGCCCATCATATATATCAGCGTTAGAATTCCTAAAAAAAAGTCACTGGTCCCAAGGACCAGTAAGCATGAGAATTTACTGGTCCGCAGACTTCATCACTGGTCCGCTACATAAAATTCTATTAAATAATTTTAACACTTAGAGTGGCCTCCCCCCCACCCTGGAAAATAAACCAATCTTACTTTGCATTTGTCCAAAATTTTCAGCATAATAAAATGTAAAATTATAATTTGCTAAAAATTAAATAAACAGTACGTAAAGAAAAACTATCAAATTATTAATTAGATATTTTATTTCCCATTACATATTTCAACTGACTAAGGTTTAATGCACATTTTTTTCGATTTTTCTCCAGATTTTAGCCAGAGTGGTGGAATTGTAGTGTCAGTGACGCAGCTGGACTTGAAAAATTCTGGGTCCCTTTTCTACAGAAGCTGGTCCCCACTAATAATAAGTCATATTTTTTGACGCAAAAATTGAACTTGTTCATTTCCACAAGAAAAATAAAATGCAATAATTGTTTTAATAATAATAAATAATTAAAACCAATATTAATTTAAGAGAAATTTTCTGTACTTTTTAAAGAATAAATGCTCAAGATACAAATTTAATTATAAAATAATGCTTATTTGAGTGTAGAAGATAACAAGTATCACTATTGTCTGCCCCATTTTAAAATGGGACAAGACAGGTTTACTTAGAATGACATTTTTGCTGAAAAAAAGGGATATTTTTGTTGAGTAAATGGTACATACTCAAATGATGCTTAATGAAATGGTGCTTTCAGGAGACGCATTCACTCAGAAAGATTTGGAGAAAAAAAAACCGATTGCGAAGCAGGAAAATCAGTTTTTGAAGCAGCAACAACAATTTTGAAGCAGGAAAATTAGTTTTTAAAACAGAAAAATTCTCTCCCGGCTTCACTTATTTATTTATTTATTTTCCTGCTTTTTTGTCGAAATTTCCGTTTTTCGCGTTATTTTGACGAAATCTTTTATTTTTACGGGATTTATTGACGAAATATACCGTTTTTCGCGATATTTTTTGACAAAATTTGCCGTTTTATCGCGATTTTTGGACGAAATTTGCCGTTTTTTCGCGATCTTTTGAAGAAATCTGTCGTTTTTTCGGGTTTCAAGATGAAATTATCCATTTTTTCGCGAATTTTTTGACGATATTTGCCGGGAATCAGCCGTTATTTAGCGATTTTTTTAACAAAATTTGTCGCTTTTTGCGATTTTTTGACAAATTTTGCCGTTTTATCGCGATTTTCGGACAAAATTTTTCGTTTTTTCACGATTTTTTGAAGAAATCTGTCTTTTTTCGCAACTTTTTGAAAAAATCTGCCGTTTTTCATGATTTTTTTGACAAAATTTGCCATTTTATCGCTATTTTGGGCGAAATTTGCCGTTTTTTCGCGATCTTTTGAAGAAATCTGCCTTTTTTCGGGTTTTGGAATGAAATTAGATATTTTTTCGAGAAATGTTTGACAAAATTTGCCGGAAATTAGTCGTTATTTCGCGATTTTTTAACGAAATTTGCCGTTTTTTCGCGATTCTTTAACGAAATTACGCGTCTTGTGGGACGCGTAAGAGCTATTTTTTTGTGTCCTTATCGCCGATTTTTTTGCGTAATTTACGCGTTATAGCGCGTCCGCGGCATCGCTGATTAATAAAAATAAAAAAAAATCTTATGTGCGATCGGTTGCGGTTCTCTCAGGGCCTGAAAAAAGGCACTGGTCCTGCGGACCACTAAATTTTTCAAATTAGTGGTCCGATTGAATTATCGGTGGTCTCGGACCAGCGGACCACCAAGGATTTCGAACGCTGTATATGCATATATAATATATGAAAATAATACATTTGAAAACTATTTATAAAATGGATTGCAATTCCAAAACAAAATTTAAACGTGTATTTATATTTTTATTGTTCATAGTAATGCTGTATTAATGAGTTGCTGATGAATCTCTTTTGATAAATTATACAACACGCCTAACTACTCTAGTACTGAATTACGAAAAAGAAACATCCTTATAACTCTAAAAATAGTAATTTTATCAACTATCAGTTTATTGCGTCGGATTAAGCATCTCATTACCAATTAAAAATATCTTTTCATTGAAATTTGAATGAAATACAGGGTCATGAAAAATCAAAGAATGTGGAAAACAGGATTACAGATATCTCGGCAACTAATAATTCGATGAACTTCGTTTTTTATGTAAAATTTGTGTTATTTTATTGCCTTTTACGGTCATTCCTTAAAATAAAAAAATTCGAAAATTTTTATATACCTTTCATCAGAACGAATTTTTCGAGAGTCCGAAAAAAACAGTTCCGGATAATCGAGGTTACTGATATTAAATTGGCTTCGTCCCATATTTACATATTAAGTACATACAAAATTTCAAGTCTCTATCTCAATTCGTTCGGGAGATAGAGCGTTTACAGGCAGATGGACAGACGGACGGCAAATTTTTTTTCTAAAAATATGTTTTTCGAAATCTCCAGTGTCGAAAACGTGTAAATCCGTCAAAAAATTTTTAGATTTTCAAAACGATTGCAAAACTTATCCTATACTACGTATGATGGGTAAGTAAACTAGTCGTTGGAGGCCATATTTAAATAGTTTTAATATGCATAGTAATGATTTATTAATGAAGTGCTGCTGAGCCGATTTCGACAAATTATATAAAACGCCAAAATACTCACGTAATACCGGATTGCATAATAGAAACACCCTTATAACTCCAAAAATAATAATCATATTAACTAGCAAATTACTGCGTCGGATGAAGCGGCTCATTTCCAATTAAAATATATCTTTGAATTCAAATTTGAATGAAATACAGGGTCATGAAAAATCAAAGAATGTGAAAAACAGGATTACACGTATCTCAGCAACTAATAATCCGATCGACTTCGTTCTTTATGCAAAATTTGTGTTATTTTATTGCCTTTTATATCAACTCCTTAAAATAAAAAATTTCGAAAATTTTTATGTACGTTTCATCAGAATGAATTTTTCGAGAGTCCGAAAAAAATAATTTCGGATAATCGAGGTTACTGATATTAAATAGGCTTCGTCCCATTCTTACATACTAAGTACATACAAAATTTCAAGTCTCTATCTCAATTTTTTCGGGAGATAGAGCGGTTACAGACAGACAGACACACAGACGGACGGACGGCAAATTTTTTTTTTCTAAAAATATGTTTTTCGGAATCTCCAGTATCTGAAACGTGTAAATCCGTCGAATTTTTTTTTTTTTTTTTTTTTTTTTTTTTTTTTTTTTTTTTCGATTTTCAAAACGATTGCAAGACTTACCCTATACTACGTATGATGGGTAAGTAAAAAGTAGTGAGAAGTTGGCTGTGATATCACTAAAAAAATATAATGATAAAAAAAACCTTATTTCTATTAGATGAAAATGATACAGATAAAATTTCGTTTCAGCAGGTATTGGAAAAATTACCTATACCTATTTCAAGTACCAAACGTAATAGAATCACTTATACATTTAATAAAACTGTTACTGTTTGCTTTGATTTTAAAGTTATGACTTGTTTAAAAAAGTTTTATTCAAAGCTTTAAAAATTTAATTGGTGTTATCAAAATAAGTGATAAAACATGTATTAGTTAAAGATGATTAATATAAAAAATATGTATTAAAAATGTTTTTATTAATCCTTTGGATAATTATTAATAGTTATTAATAAAAAGTTTGAATCAATCCCCTAGAATCTAATTTTTAAAAAAGATCCATTTTTTCAAAAATAATCAGATATTTGAGTGTTGCTCTGCAAATATAACAAAATTAACTTATTATTCATTGATATTATAAAAATAATTGAAATTTGAGGTAAAAATAGTGCATGTCAAATTCACCTCTAAAGTTACCAGATTCTTGTGGAATGACCCATATATTTTATTATTATTATTAAGATTTGATAATTGCAGTACAATTTTTTTTTTAATTATTGATTTTTCAAATACTGTGGTACTTCCGCATGAGAATGTTATTTCATTCGCTGGAAAAATTCACGGGGAGGAGAGGGTCGTCCGACTAGGAGTTATTTTCTAAATTTTAATAAGTTTGGGAAACCTAAAGAATCGATCGCTTTAAACTTTATAACACATAGTAAGAATAAGGATAACGTTTTTGAAAGAGATATTAAACGAAACCCCCAGTGCGATCTGATATCACATTCACCTACTTGTTTGACTTTCTTGAAAGGCATTCTACGTTAAAAAATTTAGCTAAATATATTAAAATTTATCCTCCGCGATTTTTGAATATTTAGTTATTTTAAATGGCATTTTCAATACGATTATTGGCGATTGTTATTTATTTTTTTCTTTTGCGTTCTGCTGCAAGTTTTTGACATTCGTTACACAAGCTTTTTTTTTTTTAATTTTAGCCTAATTATAGGAAATTTTGTTGTAAATTTTATAAAACTTTGTATCGATTTTCAGTGTAATACATTACGTTTATTTATCCACAATTTTTGATTTTTTCGCGACTTTTAATGCAATTTTCAACATGAGTTTTTGACATTCGTAACAGGAATTTTGTTATTAACTTCAACTGTGAATTTATTTGTGAAAAAATTCCTTTTAGAATAGGTTAAAGCATTGGAATAAATTTTGTTTTTCTGCAACTTTTTAATCTTTAGCAACTTTTACTTTTTTTTTTTTTTTTTTTTTTTTTTTTTTTTTTTTAGTTTTGAAGCAATTTTTTAACGTTATTAAAAAAGAATCCTGTTATAATCTTTTAATCTAATGTACTAAAATTTGTCCTCGTTTCAGCTAAATTTAATCGAAACTCGTTGAGCAAATTTCAAATTTTTGTAATTTTTTTTTTTTTTTTTTTTTTTTTTTTTTGTCTGTGGATGTTTTTTGACTTTACAAAAGAAATTCTTTTTTAATCTTAAATAAATTTTACTGTCTGCAATTTTTGAAATTTTAACAATTCTTTATACACTATTTTTAGTGCCCCCCCCCCCCTTTTATTTTCTTTCGCGATTCGCTGCGATTTTTTCGCATTAGTAAAAGAAATTCAGTTTCAATCTTCCAATCCAATATAGTACATTTTGTTCTCTTTTCTATAACGTTTAATAAGAACTTATGGATCGATTTTTTAAAAATATTTTGCTATTTTTCTTGCGATTTTGCGTTTTGTGCAATTTTTTTAGGTGCTCGGAAACGCAGCGGCCATCAGATTAGCTGTGATTAAATTATTTTAGTAAATGAAAATCTAATTGTTTTCTATATTGATTAGCGTGATATAGCAAACGATTTTCACAAAGAAAAAAAAAAGAATCAAGGTGAATTTATTATTGAATTAAATATTTCATTGTTGATAGTTGTGTGTTTGAAAATAATATTTTTATTGTTTTAATTGTTAGTGTTTCATTTGAAATAATTAGGTAATTTTCTCTGTCTATCAACATTTTTCTATTTAATATCAATAATATATTGCGAAGTTTGCGCTAAATTTATTTATTTATTTATATTTTTTCATTTTATAATATTAATTTTGACATGATAATGTGTGATTTCGTCGAAGCTAAATCAAGAGAAATTACTCTCTTCTCTAAACTTTTGTCTTATTTTTAGTAGCTGTTTTCTTATTAATATTATCAATATGCGATTTTGTGTTATACAATTTTCAAAAGATAAATAACTTGTTATACTAAATAATTATTTTTCTTTTTCTGTTTTAAATTCATACACAAATATTATACGCAATGTGATTTATTTTAAATGTTTAACATATTTTGTCTCAGTAATATATATTTTTTTAAACACTCTTTACCTATTGTAACAATTTTTTTTCTAATATCCATAACGTGCTTGATTTTTCGAAATGAAAAACAAGGTAAAAGAGATTTTGAAGTATTACTGTTATTCTAGAAAAAAGACTTTCTGGCCTTTTTTTATATACTAGTATAATATTATTTATTAATTTTATTTCTAAGTAGCTGTTGTTATTTTTAAAAATATGCAAAAATAAAATAAAATAAATAAAGCAGTTTAATTATTTTAAATTCGTTAAATATAAATATATTTTATAATGCATTTTATATGTATGTAAATAAATTATAGTTATTATACTAATTTACTTATTTTTAAAAAAGTTTGAGTAGTGGTAAAAAGAAAAAAAATAATATCATAGGGGCGGCAAAATAAAGCTCGCCTCAGACGGCAAAATGTATAGCGCCGGCCCTGCTTACATAAATAACAGAGATTACAATTGAATTGTATATACTATTTTTTTTTTTTTCGATTGCTGTATCATATACAGTAATTTTACATCATATTTAAATCTATATGTCCTCAAACAATCCAATACATTAAAGAAATTAATATAGTTTAGAAAAAAAAAAATTAAAGTAACTATAAAAAATATCATAATTAGGATCTATAATGATTAAAAAATGTGTTTTAAAATTATGTCTTTGTAGGTAAACAAAGGTAAATTTCAAAAGACTGCTTTCAGAACTATACAGTGACAATATGACTATTGCGTTCGAATCTGCCATGCAGATCCTAAGAAAAAATAAACTCACTATAATCAGTTTGAACATGAAGATCCCTTCTTCGCACCAGATAAAGATCAGCCGAGCCCACCCCTTTTCTCCTGCACTACAAGGGAAATATAAGGGGTCATATATAAAAAAATTGTAGTTAACAAAAAAGTAGGATTACCAAAACATGAAAATTATCGCTCCACCCCCCCGTCGAGAAGTGTGAAAGTCCGCGCCATCTATTGAGCATGAGCATCTTTTTTTTTAACTGAACGATAGCTTTAAACTAGAAATATTCCAATATACAACAAAATGTTTATCATAAGATAATATTTATGATAAAATTAATTATAAGTTTGATCTATGCTAGTAATAGAAAACGCTACAGAATAAATATTTTCAGTATATAACTATTGCTGATACAATATAATATAAATAATATGTCAAAAGTAATTAAAATGCTCGCATTTCACCTATTTAAAACGAGTTGTAATCTTCATTTCTAATCATTATCTTTTTTTAACAAAAAGAGAACTTCAATTATTGTTATATAATAAAAGCATAAACAAATTCACTCATAGATAAAGAATTTTAAATTTATTTTTATGCACAGTCAAATGTTAAAAACATTTGCAATTGAGTATACTATTAAAAAAATTCTTTAATTTGAAATACCATGACTCAAACTTCAAACACGAGGCAAAATATGAATATTTAAAACTTTATTTTATACTAGAAGCAAAACAGGATTTAAAAATTCTTCAGAAAAAACGCTTTATAGCAAAATGCTAAAATACCAAATTGCAACGAACTGCATTTTTCATGTAACACGAAAACAAAATAATAAAAACAAACAATAGTACATGTAACATACACACTTTTGTAACAAATGGAATTTTTTAAAAACCAATTTGGAAAAATATAATGAAGTATGCTTTAATGGATACATGAAACAACATAAAATATTTAAGTTAAATAGATATATAAATACGAATGGTTATATAAGCATTATAAATGTGAAAACTAACCTTGTAGTGTATACTAAATACATAAACTGAAAAAAGTAGATTTAAAAGGAATAAAGTAGTGTCAACCAATTGAAGTTCACCTGCTTTAAAACAATTGAAGTCTTCTATTCTTTTTCTCATTAAATTTTTTAAGGAAAACTTCCATATTGATTGTTTCTGTTCTTTCTTTTTCAAACGCAAGAAAACTCAAATCGGCCATTCTTTGATGAGACATTGTTAGTCTTTGTGGACGATTTATTCTTGTAAGGACTGGAAATGTTGATTCACATATTGCAGTACTACATCCAAAAGTTTTAACAGTTGCTAATAGTTTATAAGTGTCTTCAAATGCAACCCTATATTTAAAAAGTTCATTAAATACAACAGTGTTTGGATTTTCTTCAATGGTTCTTTTTATGAAATTCTTTACAACAATTATTTCATCTTTAGATGGAAACTTAACATTACAATTTTCTAATATCTTCATTTTATTTAAATCCATATCAAGCTCTGCACTTGACAGCGCTAGAAGTAATTTATCGTTATTATTAAACCGAGTTTTCATTTCATTTAATACTATATCTAAAGTTTCAAAATAAATAGCTTTTAGATGTAATGTTTCATCAATATTCGAGCTAGCACCTGTAGTTTCTACAATTAAATAATCTCCGAGTTTTGTAGAAGTGGTTTTTCTTCGCTTTTTTGAACATATTTCTTCTTCCTCTTCCTCAACAACAAATTCAGTGGACATCAAATTTAAAATTTTTTCGTAAATTTCATCTGACCTTAAACAAATAAGTGAATCTATTGTAGAATCTACAATTCTTAAAGAATCAGTTAAACTAGTTTCTAGCTTTTGCAATAATTGGTTTGCAGGATCTAGCGTTTCAAGAATTCTCTTCAAAAATATTAAGCAGAATTAAGCTTTAGTTTTCATTATCGTTAACAAACCAGTGCTTTCTGCAATGTTTACTCCATCTTGTTTTCTGTCCAGTTTTACTTCTTCTAGAGTATTCAGAATTTTTTTATAATTGTTATACACAATTTTTGTAACATATAAATGTCACTCCATCGCTATTCTAATAAACAAACAAGGGATTGACCTTCATATTTCTTAGCTATGTTACCTTTTCTCAAAAAGTTGTACAGCATGGAACACTGATCAAAAAATTGTTTCGTTTCACTTACATCATTTATTGCTTTTATAATTACTAAATGAAGTCTGTGGCTGCAGCAATGTACATATGGGATATTTCTATCAAGATGTTTCTGCAATACAGCTTGGACCCCTCTTTTTTCACCGCTCATGACTGAAGCACCATCAAAACATTGACTCAAAATTTTAGAATTATCTAAATTACAATCATGAAGGATCTTTAAAGTTAAATCAGCAAATGTTTTTGCATCCAAGTCAGAACATGTTTTTATTGCGATAATTGATTCTTTTATTTTCCCGTCCTTTACGTATCTTGCTCCTAAGGCAACATTTTCTCTATTATTTCTATCACGCGTTCCCGTCTTCCAAAATCGAAAACCAGGGAACATCAGCATTGTTAACGTCATTTGATATATCTTCTGACACTATTTCAGCAAGGATTTGTATTACATCATTTTGTATTTCAGGTGAAGTGTATTTTGCATTAATTGGCACTGATTTGACACATTCTGCAAGTTTATTGTCCTTTTTGATTGTGTATTTAAAAAGGTTTTGAAATAAACTAATTTCCTCGTGTTCATCTATATCATACGTACCACGTAATGAAAGTTCATTTATAACTAAGAATTGTACGATTTCTGCAATAGATTGAACATAATCTTTTTTTTTTTTTTTTTTCTAGAACATTGTTGCATACCAAAGATGACACACTTAAATTCATCTTTTCACGTTCTTCTCTTTCTGTCCACATGCTCATTGATAATGATATTATATGATTTTGTGACGAAGCATGCTTTTGAAACCCTCTGCCCTTGGACAATGCTTTTTTCCAATTCCGGAAACCGGCTGAGATAAATGGATTTTCTTTAGTCCCCGAATGAGGAAACTGTCGACAAGGATAACAAAATACAGCATCTCTGCTCTTGGAATATTCCAGCCACTTAAATTTTTTCATCCAATCTGGTTGAAAACTCCTGTTATCCGCATTTTTGGGGTACTCCGATAAATTTGTACTTTTTAAATTTCTATCGCCCACCTTCGATATGTCCCTAGGTGCATCGGCATTCATCCTGCCTGATAAGTCACCGAAGACCGAAAGAATAACCCTCACGCCTGTTGAGTTTCTGATATCCGATTGCGTAATAGAGACTAAAAATCATAAAATCACTTCCAACAACAGAGGGAGGAAGATACGACACCTCATTGACCTAATGAAAGCTTTGCCTCCACGGCTAAGAGCAGATATCTATAAAGTAAATTGATAATTTAAAAATTCCTTTTTTTTTAATTAAACCACACACACACACACACACACAAAAAAAAAAAAAAAAATATTAGCATAAATATAAAAAAATATATAATAAAAAAAAGAGTCATTTACACTTCCTGGATCCTAGCCAAGCTAAATTCTACATTTGCTTAAAATATATATATATATATATATATACATAATGCGTTACCGGGTTTTTGGCGCCGGCTGATCATGGCGCCACACATACGTCACCCATGTATACTAGCAGTAGAAGACAATAATACCAATAATAATTAGATAGGATGCACATTACAAAATACCAACAATTTAAATTTACAAATCTATAAATAACTCATTCACCTCGCCGACAAATGGAGGGGGGGAGGGGTTTAAGATAATAAATATTTCTGTTGATAATTTGCCAAACCAAACTGTTGATTGTTAAAAGCAAAAATATTTTTTATGATCATAATTAAGTACTTTTTTTCCATTTCAGAAAAGATTGCTCAACTTGGAATAGAAATCGATAAATAATGAACGTTGATGATTAGATTCAAATGTTTGTTTTATTTCTGCTAAACATAAACCGAATAATCTAGATAAATTTTTGAAGTATATACAGATTTATATTGATTGCAAAACATCATAATGTACGATTATAGACATTCAAAAGATTTGCACAGGCCGGGTTCGGGCCAATTTTTCATTTTGATTTTTTAAACAGTTTTATTTAGTGACCTTGGAATCTTTTTCAGGGGGGGCTCAAAAATTTTTAGGGGGGGCTGAGCCGCCCCTGGCGCCCCCCTAGCTACGGGCCTGAAAAGGAAGTATTATTATGTAAAAAAATAATTGTTTGTTTTAAATCAATGCTCTTTTTCTAACATTTTGCTTCACAAAATATTTTTAATTTAAACTTTCTTTTTTGCATAGCAAAACGTTTATCAATGGAACGCTTATCTGATTTTCACGATATCCCAGTTCTAGCAGCTAAATAAACATGTCATAATAATGAAGCTTTTTTATCTAGTGAGTCTACCAGCGGACGTTTTTATGAATACCTATAATTTTCTTAAAACTTGTTATGTTTTAATGAAAATTTGTCTGTCGATAATGCGATCGATACAATTCGCTTTTAGTTTGCGCGATCTTTATGAAATTCCTGTTATTTTTTCTCTATCTTTATCAAAATTAGGGATTTTTTTCGCAATCTTTTGATAAAATTTGCGATTTTTTAATGAAATTCGCATGCATAATCCTTTAAAAAAACTTGCGTTATTTTACGCTATCTAAAAAATTGCTTGTCAATTTTGATGGCTTGTTCTGAAATATCTATTGCGTTTAACCCCTTCGGGACGGGAGTGTTTTACGAATTTTTTAAGGATTTGTCACCGGTTTTAAAAGACAAAAACTTGTGCCTTATTAAATCGAGAAAATGCCCGGATAAAATAAGGCGAATTTTACAGTAAAATTTTACTGGTGGGGATAAACAAGGATTCTTAAGCCTATTTGCGGCACGTATACGTGTCGCTCGTCTCCAAGGGGTTAAGAAAAAATTGTAAAATGAGTGCAACTTGATAGTTTCTGAACAACAACACCTGGTAGTTTCATGCATTTCCGAACAAAAATAAATTAAAACTTGTGTCACAAAGTTACTCTTTTTGATTTTAAAACGCTATCAACTTCTTTTTTTTCTGTGTACTCTTTTTAAAAGATGTTTCCTCGTTTTTCTTAGTTCTGAAAAAATTTCTAAAATCTATGCTTAATTTGGTATTTTATGTGTTAAAAGCTGACAAATTGTGGGTAAAATTTTAACACTTCATATAAAATTAAGTATATACTTTAGAAAAAATTTGAAAACTAAGAAAAACAGAGAAATTTTTCAATAAGGTGTACATAAAAAGTAGAAGTGAAAAGTAGTCATCTTTGAGAACACAAGTGCATCAAACGCCCATAGACTTTACATTAGTGAGGGGAATTCGGAACCTGAGTGACCAGCTCCCTTAAGGAGGTTTTATGTTTTCAATCCAAGATGTTTTTTCCTTGCTTTTTTTTATTTTAAAGAAATAGTTATCAAAATTGGTCAAAACATCAATTTTTGTTTAATATAAAAAAAAAAAAAAAAAAAAAAATCTTTATTTATGAATATTTTAACGCTTAATTTTTACCCATACAATAATTATGTTGCGAGATATATGTATATAAATATATATTTTTAAATACAGTCAGCACAATTCTATACAAATGAAAATTTTAAAAACCTCCCCCCCCCCCCTAATGTTCACATTTTAAAAAGTGCTAAATTTTCTTTGAAATGCTAAGTTAGATTCAGGTTTTTTGTTATTATATTTTTTTAAGTTAAAAGTATATTAAGATGTGTTAGATTTCATCATAGTGTATCAGTAAAAATATTAAATGTAATATTTGATGTATCTGAAAATCCATAGAGTCTTGTATAATATACATTTAAAAAACCTTGGAAAAAGAAAAGGGGAGGGGAGGCAAAAATATCAATATTAAAAAAATTATAATAGAGATTTAAAATGGATATATATGCAATTTTCTTTTTTACATTGAAATGCAGAGAGTTCACCATATGAACCGTATTTTAAAAAATAAACAAATTTATTAAAAAGGCAAATTGTCTCTTCAATATCTGAATTTTCATTATGATGACCGTTTTTTCAAAATTTTTGGAACTAAACGCTTTTAATTTTCGGTAAAGAATGGCTCCTGAAGCTCCATATATTAAAAAAAAAAAAAAAAAAAAAAAAAAAAAAAAAAAAAAGAGAGAAAAAAAGAAAGAAATGAAAGCAAAAAATAAAAACCTTGAAAGCAAAAATTTGTTTAGATTCTTTGTTTTATTTGAACATTTTTATAACAGATGTCGCCACCAAACATTTTCTTATTATTCGATGTTTTCTAATTCAGAGTTATGCATTTAAAAACAATGTATAATCCTTTAATTTTATTTTATTAACAAAAAGACAATATATTACAAGAATAAAGATACTATGTTAAGAAATTATACATTCTTCCTGATAATTTTTTATTTTTTCTGCAACGAAAATTAAAGATTCTCGTAAATGAAATTAAATTTCACTGCTCGTATCATTTTTTTTTTCTAAAATTTCAACCATTGCAATCTGCAATGTAAATAGAATTTCAAAGAATTTAATAAAAGCAATTACGGTTTTTGATATCGAAAATTAGATATTTTAAAATTTCAACTTATAAAATTAATAAGATTACAAATAAAATGCATATGATTTTTATTTTAATTTAATTTGAATATAATTTAAGTTTTATGGATATTGCGGACGTATAGGCACATACATTTACGAACAAGAATAAAAAATTGTTACGTTACTGTGTAATGCATCGAAGTACCTTCAGGTATCGATTTTAACCTAAAACTGAATCCATTTTGCAGATCTATTTCTGTTCTTTTTGTCATTTTTAGGCTCCAGAATTCGGAGGCATAAAAAGCAAACCAGTTTAATGTATTTATTGATATTAATTTTTTTCGAAGGATAATTTACAGAAATAACAAAAAACAACTATCTCTCAGTTAAATATAACATGTTAATAAATAATTAACATTTAATCAATTGAATTACTTACGATGACAAAGTTCTTATGATTTTATTTACTATTTTGTTTGCATTAGTATCGAATGCTTTATTAAATACTTCTCCTCTCCAGTCCGGCGGCATTATTACTATATTCAGTGTTGAATTCTGACACTTTTCCCCGGTAGGGAGTTCAGTAGCTCCGGGGAGGGGGGCATTATAGAGTTCCGAAGGAGGGGAATTGTACTTTTTGACCATTGAATACGCAAATTTTCCGGGGGGGGGGCATTTAATTGCTCCGGGGGGGGATGTCCTCCCCGGGCCACCCCATGAACTCAACACTGACTACTATATTATAGGTAGCGATGTGACGAAAAATAATTTAACCGACGAATAGTGATATTTTCCCTCGCCAAACGCAATACATCTTTCAGGAAACAATGTCAAAGTGGGCAAAATTTCCTAGCGAAAGAAAAATTAAATAAAGGGTGAAAAAAATTGTTTGTTTCGTGATAAAAATCGCTTATAATTCAATAAGTAATTTATTGATCAAAAAATGCAAAACATAGTTCGATTCCAAATCGCTTCCAATATAGTCAAGCCCCCGGGAGCAGAATCGGCGCAACGCTGCGACGCACGTCGCAGACTCTTGGGAAGGTCTGCAGACTATTTTTAAACTGTTAAAAATTTAGCAAAAATTAAAAAAATTAGGTCTTAAATCCAAAAATTCGGACATAAAATGTATCGCGAATTTCGACAAATAGTCTTCGAAAAGAAATCAATTTTGTCATAGATCGCGGAAGAAACGCGAATTTCGTGCAAAAATCGCGAAAAAACGGCAAATTTCGACAAAAAAACACGAAAAAATGGCAACTTTTCTCAATAGATTGTGAAAAACGGCAAATTTCGCCAAAAAAATCACGGAAAAAGGACAAATTTCTTAAAAAAAATCGCAAAAAACGGAAAATTTCTTCAAAAGTTCACATAAAATTGGCAGTTGTCAAAAAATCAAGAAAAAACGACAAATTACTTCAAAAAATCGTGAAAAAAACGGCAAATTTCTTCAAAAGACTGCGAAGAAAACGACAGTTTTCGTAAAGAAATCACGAAACAACGTCGAATTTCTTCAAAAAATCGCGAAAAAACGGCAAATTTCATCCAAAAAAACGGAACATTTCTATAATAGATCGCGACAAAACGTCAGTTTTCGCCAAAAGATCACGATAAATCGGCAAAATTATTCAAAAGATCGCGAAAAAAACTACAGTTTCCGTCAAAAAAATCGATAAAAAACCCGACAAATTTTGTCAAAAAAGTGCGAAAAAATGCAAAATTCGCCAAAAGATCGCGAAAAATGACATCACATCAAAAGATTGTGAAAAACCCGCAATTTTTGTCAAAGGGGAGCCCCCCCCCCCCTCTTTCGGACAATGTATGAGGTGTTAACAATTCTGAGAACAAAGGCAATTTCTTTTTTAAATTATACTTTTCTTTTATGTCTATCACAAATACTTGGGAGGTTTGAGTGCATATAATGCAATGCGAGGGATTGGTCTACAGACTGTTTTTAGCTCACAGGCTATCATAGCCTGAGAGCTTATGTGCCCGTCCGTTCTGTATGTTCGTGCGTAACGCGATAACTCATGATAAAAATATCGGATCCATTTGAAATTTTGTATATAGGTATATCCTGATAAGGCGCTTCCCTGATTAGTTTTTGGAGTTCATTCGATATGTATAAGAGGTTGAACGGGGGGCTCATGCCCCTCCCCTTAATGGATGTAAATGGGTTTTTCATGCAGAATTAAGTTTTTGTCCAAAATTTAGATATATGATCATTCTGATGAGGCGATTCCGTGACTGTTATTATGTGTTCATTGAATAAGTATAAACAGGGGGAACGTGGGGCTCATGCCCCCCCCCTAATTGATATAAACGGGATTTTCATGCAGAATTAACAGTTTTCGTTCAAAATTTAGATATAGGATCATTCGGATGAGGCGATACCGTGGCTGTCATTAGGTGTTCATTGAATAAGTATAAACAGGGGGAACGGGGGGGGGCCTCATGCCCCTCCCCTTAATTGATATAAACAGGATTTTCATGCAGAATTAACAGTTTTCGTTGAAAATTTAGATACAGGATCATTCTGATGAGGCGAGTCCGTGGCTGTTATTAGGTGTTCATTGAATAAGTATAAACAGGGGGAACGGGGGTTCTAATGCCCCTCCCCTTAACTTGCATAAATGGATTTTTCAATCAGAATTGTCAGATTTCGTTCAAATCTCTGAATAGTTTTGGAAGTTTAATGGTTAAGTATAAAAGAGGGGAATAACTCCTCTTAAATTATATAAATGCTAAATGGGTTTTTATTAAGAATTATCCGATTTGCTCTGAATTTTGGATGTAGATTTTTTAATATGATAAAGCATGTACTTGATAGTTTAGGAAGTTCAATGATTAAGTATAAAAAAGGAGAAAGGGGAGAGCTGTTTCCCCTTCTTAATTTTTTTTTTTTTTCGAACGGAATTAACGAAAATACAAGGCTGTAATGTACAATTAGTATGCGTAGCCTGTGAGCTCAATGCCATCAGTTTAACTGGGCAATATTCTTTTTATTTAAGTTTTTACTTGTGTTGCAGACTGCAGAAAAAATTTCTGCTTCTGGGGGTCAAGCCTACCAATTTTATATTTTCCGTTAAAAAATGAACTTATAAATATGTCAATATTCAAAACCACTTTTAAATAATTTACGCTCATATTCAGAAATCTTTACAAGATCTTTTGTGAGTCCTGTATACCAACTATATACCATTAATTCACACCATATAAATTTAGTGAAACTTAAATGCATATATCATAACTAGAAACGCATTTCATCCATCCATCAGCCATACAGTATTTCAGATAGAATATACTATTTGAAATTTTTGTGTGTCCTGTAAATGCTTTGCACTTTGTATTATGGGTGAAATAACTTATTTTAAGCCTCGGTGACGCATATCAATTTTATTACGCATGAAATAGTTTAATACATGTCGCAAACAATTCAATCTTTTACCATTATGTAATGGAATTCATTTGTGTGGCCCTATAAATGAATAATAACTATCCTTTTCACCGCATATTTTTCAGAATGCATATTTTAATGCACCCCGAAAATTCATATAAATTTTAATACGTTTGAGAGGTGTAACATCTTTAATGTTCATTTGAAACTATTTTCTTCCCATAGGCCGTAATTTAACAGAAAACGTTTGAATAAATGTCCGTATAAATAAACTAAACATACTAGAAACTTCACTTGCAATAGGGCTCGCGCTAGGATAAACGTCAATAACTTCCAAAAATTTCAGGGCAATCCGAGTATATTTAAGAGAGTTGGTTCGTGGAACTGATGGGCAGAGAAACCGAAATCATAAACACTTTTCAACTTTGTTGGAAAGTTAAGCTAGTTTTAGAAAGCTATGGCCTCTTTTTTTATTATAGATTATGTATACATACATATCTAACCAAAGTTGTCTTTTAAACCGAATTTCCGAAAGGTGCTGTTAAAACTGCAGTCAGGCCGTTGAGGCTACAACTATTTAAAATTCAAGTTGTAATTAAGTTTATCATAAAACGGGATTAAAAGAATGACTCATCGATTTCCAATAATTATGCCCAAGTATGGTGCTTTTATCATTAAATGTGTCAGATGTTTCGCGTCATTGAGTAGAGAAAAATATTCTCGTTTGAAAATACACGCTTTAAAATTTGCAGATATTTATTTTAAGATTAGCGTTAATATGGTGGAATTTTCATACATTACTCCTTTCCAAACAGCAAATCACATAAGATATTTAAAGAGTAAGCATATAATCATAAATACTTTTATAAATACATCCATATAATCATAAATATTTTTTTCTAAAAAGTTATGCTTTAAATATAATTTATTCCATTTTTCTGGTGATCACAAATATTTTACATCAAAATTCCCAGAATATTTCAGATTAGCAGTAAATTTTCCTTCATTATGAATATTTTGTTGGAAATAATATCGCTCCCACGCTTAATCATAATGTATAAATAAAGTGTACAAATTTAGTGTTTAGTAAAATATGCAAATAATTTGTATTTAGTAAATTTTGAGTATAGTTTAGTGTAGTGAGTATAGAATTTAATAAAGATTTGTGAAAAGTCAAACAAAGAAAATCATTTTCAAAAAGGAAAATACCGTAGTAACTTGGGAAAAATATTCGTATTTTGAGAGACATTTTGATATTTCAAAAATTAGTCATATATAATTATTTTAATATTCAATATTGTGTTAATACTTTAATATTACTTATTCAATACTATACCAACTTTGAATTTTATTTTAAATTTCTGCTAAATCAATTAATCTGAGTAAAAACGAGTTAATGTGGATCATGGTATTTATTAAAATCAATAGTTTTCCCTTATTCTATTATCATCAGCTGTTTAGCCGGATTAACGCGAAATCTTGTCTCTGCAGGAGCCGATTAACAATAGAACGATATGCAAATATTTTTCAAATTTAGGGAGGGTATGCTTTACCTCCCAAAGTAATCACATACAAAAGAATTTTGTTTTGTTCTATGCATAACTT
Source organism: Maratus speculifer (assembly GCA_964019185.1). NCBI lineage: Eukaryota > Metazoa > Arthropoda > Arachnida > Araneae > Salticidae > Maratus > Maratus speculifer. The sequence continues at coordinate 156,804,775 of OZ025294.1, read as the reverse complement.
CATACACTTTCCACTTCATACCCCGTTAAAATCGATTATCTATAACTCAAAATAGGAATACACCCCCTGGTGGTGGAAGATGGTACTAAAAATTGTGATACAATAGAAAATGTTGAATGAGCTAAAGCTAAACCCTGTTGAAATCGGGCTTATAAAAGCCGAGAAAAGAATACCTTCATTTTTGGTTGCGGGATTAAAAAAAAACTTAGAGAATTGTAAGAATTAATTCCCGTTGCAATCAAATCTAAAGAACACGAGAAAAAAATGCGCTATTAATGGTAGTACATGTAACCTATATTTAAAAAATAAATAAATAAAAAATACAAAATAAAAAATACAAAATAAAAAAAAATGAAATTAGTGGGAGAAATTTTTATGGACAAATTTTTAACTCATATTAAGGGACTCTTGCAACAGAACACACTAATAATATTCTATTAAGTTGATAAAATCCTTTTAATTTATGTTTTTAGAATTTGGCAACGTTTAATTCTCTGTCTGAAATTTTATACTGATCGCCGTCATTTTTTACAAGAATTAAAAAAAAAAAAAAAAAAAAAAAAAAAACAGACCTATTTTTTTTTAAATTATTCTATTTCATTTTCTTCTATTTCGATTGATTTGTTAAAAATTGTCCCGTTCCTCTTCCATGATATTCTCGAATAATGCGCCCATGATAGCAGACTATATAGGTACTGCATTCTGTTCCAAACGCTTGTATTTCCTTGGATTTTGTTTTCTGGACATACAAGTTTTCTCATAAACAATAAGTAGCTTTTTTTTCTTTCCAAATACTGCTTTGTTTAGCAGCTGCTATTTCCAGCCTATAGCTTATAGACTGAGTTAAATAACATATGGCGAGCCATTTATTTAGAAGAGACAGCGAATCAACGGCTACGAAAAGCGGCATGTGCACGACGGGGATGCGGACTTTTTATTCATGTTACAGAGTAATATAGATATCCAGATTAGACTAGAAACACACAAATATTCCATCGAAAGCTTACTCGTGTTTCTAACATTCGGGCTGCTTCAATATCGTTGTGCTCAACAGAGCCGTGGAAAGCGGGGGACGAAGGGGCCGGTCACCTCAGGCACGGAAAATAAGGGGAAGCCAAATTTATACCACCGACATAGTTTATTTATTTATTTATTTATCTGTAAATTTATAAATATAGATGCATATTGGGATTTTTTTTTTTTTTTTTTTTTTTTTGTGCGTGTGACTAAAACATATATTCTCAAAGTAGCAGGTGGCTTCTTTCTTAAAACTGTTCTATTAAATACATTTTTTTTCACATCTGTTTTCCAAGATTCCTTTTCCCAAAGTACAACGAAAAAATAGTTTCAAGTTGAATTAAATGATGTTACACTCTTTCGAACATAACAAAATTGACATGCATCTATGAAGTATGTACTAAAATATATATTCTGTACAATCTATGTTGCAAAGATTATTTCTTATTAATTTACAGGGCCACGCTACAGTATTCCATTACATGATGGTACAGGAAGAAACATTGTTTGGCGCGCCTTTTAATTATTTTAAACTATTTCACATTTTATGAAATTGATATACATTGCTGAGTTTTACTACAAGCTACTTCCTATATAACAGAAAGCAGACAGTATTTACAAGGACACACAAAAGATTTCGGATACTACATTGTATCCGAGTTACTGTATACTATTACACCAAGATCTGAATATTTAAAAACCTTTTAGTACTAACGCACTTCATTGGATACAATTGACGTGTAATTTCCGACTTGTTAACAATTGTTGCGAGTTGTAAGAAAGCGCAAAAAATATTTTTTTTCTAACAAGCAAAGCATTTTTACGTGAATATTAAAAAACAGTAAGAAAAAAGAAAACTTTGGGGGATAATTACGTCAGATTTAAAACGACACATTTAAAATGTCTTATTTAAAAGAGCTTTTTGTTATAGCGTTGTTGATAATACCCTGACTCAAAGACTCTGTTTCATGGGCTTACTCTTTCGGCAGCAAGAGGGGCATACGCTCTCGCAGTTTTTCAAGAGCAAGGACAAGACTTACCTTTTGCCCCTCCAGCTTTTTTGTATTGTTTAGTACGTTGGTATTTTGGTATAATTTGCACTTGTTTGAGTATTGGTTAAAGCCCAGTTTTGTATTTTAATTTTTTGTCCTATCCGATCAAATTATTGAGTAAAATGTTGCTAGATTTACGCAGTTCTAAAATCTCACCTATGTTTAAAGTGTCCCATATGAAACTATTTTTCCCTCAACCCTTTTCTGATTTCACAACTATGTTATTACTATGTTTTTTAACTTAGTAAATGGATATCCGTATGAAAAAGAAGGAATAAGTATCAAATGTATTAATAATGGAAATATCAAGAAGAAAGCTCGTCTAATTTATGGAAAACTAGCTGACCCGCCCGGCGTTGCCCGGGTCCGTATTAACAATATTAAACGAACTTGAAATTTGTATGATTTTATCATTAACTATTTACATGCAGAAATGCATTGTCTGAAATACGTAGCCACTGACTGTGTGAAAAATCGGTTTTAAAAACAACTAATATTAAGCTCTAAAAATACTCAAAATGAGCAATGAAAAACGCGGGAGGGAATATGTATCCAACGATTGCATGATTTTCGTGTAAAAAAGTTGATATTTACCCGTAAAATCACTGTTAAGTCACGTAACTATTATTTTCACATACAAATCCCAAGTGAAATATTTTGAATTTCAAACTAATTATATCACTCTTAAATCCGACTATACCATGAATGAAATCGATACACGATGGTAGCTAAAAGGTTGGTATATAGTACTATAATTTCAGAGCTATTTAACAAAAGTAAATGTTATTTTTAATCAAATCTTGCGTATAGGTTCACTCTGTGTATAAATTCCTAACCTTAAACTTTTATACCGTAACCAGAACCTGTCTGTAACCTAACAGCGACTTAACAGTACCCTACCGTAAATTAAGTATAACAGAAATGTAACCTAGTCTAAATGTATTCACTTTATTGTAACATATCCTTATTCTAACCATAACATAAATGCAATTTAACTTTAACCTAACTTTAACCTAAATAATATAATAGAAAAAAACCATTTTAAAAAATTACTATTTATTCGTAAAATACGCTTCAGCTGTAATTCGTTTCTTTCAATTCGTTTTATTAATACAAAATTCCTTCCTCGTGCTTTTGTTTGAGGCATTAAAATTTCAGCGATAAATGGTTTAATATTGCAAACCACGGAGTAAGACACTTCTTACTCCGTGCTGCAAACCTTTTTTCGGTTTACTTCGCCTCCACCTATCTTTTTCTCCATGGTGTACAGCAGCTGTGATTAAAAAAAAATCCTCATTTAAACTGCCAGTTTGACAGTCTATGAATTTTAAAGGTCTGTCCTAGCTTTTTTAATTCTTTCTGCGAAAATTTTATGCAACCAATCAACCATAAGAAAATGAAATGGAAAAAAAGCGAAAAAAGGCGATTTTTTATGAGAGTGAGCTTTGGAATTTAATTAATTACTCAGTTAATAAATAGAATTTTGAAATTCTGAGCTTCAGGTGCATCAGGAGAGACATTGGGCTACTCTCAAAAAAATTTTGAGCTTTGTACGTGCTGTAGATTTTGCTAGCCATCGCAGACACACACACAGACACACACACAGATACACACACAGACAGAGCGTTTTGTTCTTTTATTAGTATAGATATAGTTTTAAATAATAACTGACGTACATTAAAACGAATACATATACAGTGCTCAGCAAAAGTTTAGACAATGATCGATTATGCTTCTATATTCAGGAGTATGTAACGAGTTTTCGTAATTCCTCTGTCATACATTACTTGTTACTTATTCTTTATTCACAAACAGTAAATTTTAAATTTTACCTTTTATATCTATACTAATAAAAGAACAAAACGCTCTGTCTGTGTGTGTGTGTCTGCGATGTCTAGAAAAATCTACAGCACGCATGGAGCTCAAAATTTTTTTGAGAATAGCCCAATATCTCTCCTGATGCACCTGAAGCTCAGAATTTAAATTTTTTGATTAGTTTCATAGATATTAATTATGAAACAGAACTCACTCTCTTCAAAAAATCATTTTTTTAATGTTCTGGGAAAGAAAACGTTTGCACATGCGCAGAAACTCAATTACGCATCTAAAAGAAGGAAGAACCCCTTTTCCCCCTTTTTTTCTGTTTTTGGATCATTTTGTTTAAATCCAAATCAACCAAACTGCTCGACGTAGTTAAACTTAGACATACTTCGAAAGATCATATTTTTATGTCTCAAATGCAATAATCAATTCGAAAAAATGTTGCAGTTAACCCTTTGAAAACAAATATTCAAAAATGGTCGTTTTTTCTAAAACTATTTTTCTCCCTTTTGTCAATGCCCCTCCAGGGCGTAATTTTTAAGATATAAACAAACCAAAAAGAAGATATTAAAGTTGAAACTTTCGTCTAACCTATGGTGCAATTGGTTTTAAAATATTTGGATTTTAACCCTTTCAAATACACTGGCAAAAGAAGGTCATTTTGAGACTCGCAGAGAGGATATTTTTTCTATGCTAAAATTATTTTAAAGTACATATTTCAACTCAATCTTTTAAAATCTTCTCAATAGAACAAATTTATACTCCCTACAGAAAATTCGAAACGTTCGGACCGATAGAAATATTTTTTACAAAATAAAAGGTGCGAAAAATTTGATGAAATCAATAAAAACAGATAGTTTTCATTGCGGTTTTTCCTTAGCAAAGCGCAATCCTATAGGTACCGACAAACAAAAAACATATTCTTAAGAGCCTGCATCAGTCAAACCGAAACTCAAAATCCGATCACAAACCTATGCGTGTTGCCACCAGGAAGGCGTATCCCGAACCCAACGATTGACACTTTAAAAGACCAATGATATTTTCCAAGCTTGTAATTAATAAGAAAATGGTCATCTCACGCCACCCTTTACCTCCAGGCGATAAAGGGGATAAGATACCCCAGGAAGAAAAAAGTCATTAGCAAATGCTAAAAACTCTCGCACCTTTTCAATACTGATAGCCCGAGGGATATGTGCATTTGGATAGTTTCTTCGAGATCATTTCTGACCAAAACAGTCGGATCCGTTTTAAAACAAGTCGACATTGACCTTTTTTGTTAGATAGTTTCAAGTGAAATTTATATGTAATTTTAAAAGACAACATGCAGATCGTGATTATTATGTCAGAGATTGCACATTAAACATTTTCCAAAGAATCTCCTCTACATTTTAATATTTTTAAATGATTTTTTTAGCATTGAATAGCTGAGATCATTGAACTGTACAAAGACCGTTTTATATTTTTTCGATTTTGTTACGAGTATTTTATAGTGGCTTACATCAATAGAGCGAAATCCCAAGATAGGAATTTTTAAGATATCTCGTTTGTATTTTAATATTTTTAAATGATTTTTTTAGCATTGAACAGCTGAGATTTTTCGATATAAGACCGTTTTGTACTTTTTTTTATTTTGTTTACAGGTGTTTTAAAGAGGCTATTTCAGTCAAGTGAAATCCAATGGAAGAAATTTATAAAAATATCTCTTCTACATTTTTATATTTTTAAATTATTTTTTGGCATTCGATATCTCAGATATTTCGGTACAAAGACCGTTTTGTACTTTTTCGACCTTGTTTATTTAAAAAGCTATTTCAGTCAAGTGAAATCCCATTGTAGAAATTTATAAAAATATCTCTTCTACATTTTAATATTTTTAAATGATTTTTTTGTCATTGGATAGCTGAGATCTTTCGGTACAAAGACCGTTTTGTACATTTTCGACTTTGTTTAAGGGAATTTTAAAAAAGCTACTTCAGTCAAATGAAATCCAATGGAAGAAATTTATAAAAATATCTCTTCTACATTTTAATATTTTTAAATGAATTTTTGTCATTGGATAGCTGAGATCTTTCGGTACAAAGATCGTTTTGTACTTTTTCGACTTTGTTTAGGGAAATTTTAAAAAATCTACTTCAGTCAAGTGAAATCCAGTGGTAGGAATTTATAAAAATATCTCTTCTACATTTTAATATTTTTAAATTATTTTTTGTCATTCGATATCTCAGATCTTTCGGTACAAAGACCGTTTTGTACTTTTTCGACTTTGTTTAGGGGAATTTTAAAAAAGCTATTTCAGTCAAGTGAAATCCAATGGTAGAAATTTATAAAAATATTTCTTCTACATTTTAATATTTTTAAATGATTTTTTTGTCATTGGATAGCATAGATCTTTCTCTACAAAGACCGTTTTGTACATTTTCGACTTTGTTTAGGGGAATTTTAAAAAAGCTACTTCAGTCAAGTGAAATCCAATGGTAGGAATTTATAAAAATAAGTCTTCTACATTTTAATATTTTTAAATTATTTTTATGTCATGGGATGGCTGATATCTTTCTATACAAAGACCGTTTTTTACATTTTCGACTTTCTCTAGGGGAATTTTAAAAAAGCTACTTCAGTCAAGTGAAATCCAATGCTAGGCATTTCTAAAAGTATCTCTTCTACATTTTAATATTTTTGAATGATTTTTTTTTTTTTTTTTTTTTTTTTTTTTGTCATGGGATAGCTCAGATCTTTCGATACAAAGACCGTTTTGTACTTTTTCGACTCTGTTTAGGGGAATTTTAAAAAAGCTACTTCAGTGAAGTGAAATCCAATGGTAGAAATTTATAAAAATATCTCTTTTACATTTTAATATTTGTAAATCATTATTTGGCATTCGATATCTCAGATCTTTTGGTACAAAGACAGTTTTGTACTTTTTTGATTTTGTTTACAGTTGTTTTAGAGAGGCTACTTCAGTCAAATGAAATCCAATGGTAGAAATTTATAAAAATATCTCTTCTACATTTTAATATTTTTAAATGAATTTTGTCATTGGATAGCTGAAATCTTTCGGTACAAAGGCCTTTTTTTTTTGTTTGTTTACAGCTGTTTTAAAGAGGCTACTTCAGTGAAGCAAAATCCTATAGTAAAATTTTATAAATATGTCTTTTCGACATTTAAAGATTTTTAAATGATTTTTTTGTCATGGGATAGCTGAGATCTTTAGGTACAAATACCGTTTTGTATTTTTTTTTTTTTTTTTTTTTTTTTTTTTTTTTTTTTTTTTGTATACAGGTGTTTTAAAGAGGCTACTTCAGTCAGTAAGTGAAATCCAATGGTAGGAATTTATAAAAATATCTCTTCTACATTTTAATATTTTTAATTGATTTTTTTTTTCTGTCATTGGATAGCTTAGATCTTTCTGTACAAATAACTTTTTTTACATTTTCGACTTTGTTTAGGGGAATTTTAAAAAAGCTACTTCAGTCAAGTGAAATCCAATGGAAGAAATTTATAAAAATATCTTTTCTACATTTTAATATTTTTAAATGTTTCTTTTTTGTCATTGGATAGCTTAGATCTTTCGGTACAAAGACCGTTTTGTACTTTTTTAATTTTGTTTACATATGTTTTAAAAAAGATATTTCAGTCAAGTGAAATCGAATGCTAGGAATTTATAAAAACATCTCTTCTACATTTTAATATTTTTAAATTATTTTTTGGCATTCGATATCTCAGATCTTTCGGTAAAGACCGTTTTGTACTTTTTCGACTTTGTTTAGGGGAATTTTAAAAAAACTACTTCAGTCAAGTGAAATCCAATGGTAGGAATTTATAAAAATATCTCTTCTACATTTTAATATTTTTAAATGATTTTTTTGGCATTGGATAGCTGTGATCTTTCGGAACAAAGACTGTTTTGTACTTTTTTGATTTTGTTTACAGGTATTTTAAAGAAGCTACTTCATTCAAGCAAAATCCTATAGTAGAATTTTATAAATATGTCTTTTTACTTTTAAAGATTTTTAAATGATTTTTTGGCATTCGATGTCTCAGATCTTTCGGTACAAAGACCGTTTTGTACTTTTTCGACTTTGTTTAGGATAATTTTAAAAAAGCTACTTCAGTCAAGTGAAATCCAATGAAAGAAATTTATAAAAATATCTCTTCTATATTTTAATATTTTTAAAATATTTTTTGGCATTCGATATCTCAGATCTTTCGGTACAAAGACCGTTTTGTACTTTTTTGATTTTGTTTACAGGTGTTTTAAAGAGGCAAATGAAATCCAATGGTAGAAATTTATAAAAATATCTCTTCTACACTTTAATATTTTTAAATGAGTTTTTTGTCATTGGATAGCTGAGATCTTTCGGTACAAAGACCGTTTTGTACTTTTTCAACTTTGTTTAGGGGAATTTTAAAAAAGCTATTTCAGTCAAGTGAAATCCAATGGTAGAAATTTATAAAAATATCTCTTCTACATTTTAATATTTGTAAATTAATATATTTGTCATTCGATATCTCAGATCTTTTGGTACAAAGACCGTTTTGTACTTTTTTGATTTTGTTTACAGGTGTTTTAAAGAGGCTACTTCAGTCAAATGGAATCCAATGGTAGGAATTTATAAAAATATCTCTTCTACATTTTAATATTTTTAAATGATTTTTTTGTCATGGGATGGCTGAGATCTTTCTGTGCAAAGACCGTTTTGTACTTTTTCGACTCTGTTTAAGGGAATTTTAAAAAATCTACTTCAGTGAAGTGAAATCCAATGGTAGAAATTTATAAAAATATCTCTTCTACATTTTAATATTTGTAAATTATTATTTGGCATTCGATATCTCAGATCTTTCGTTGCAAAGACCGTTTTGTACTTTTTTGACTTTGTTTAGGGGAATTTTAAAAAAGCTACTTCAGTGAAGTGAAATCCAATGGTAAAAATTTAGAAAAATATCTCTTCTACATTTTAATATCTGTTAATTATTATTTGGCATTCGATATCTCAGATCTTTCGTTGCAAAGACCGTTTTGTACTTTTTCGACTCTGTTTAGGGGAATTTAAAAAAAGCTACTTCAGTGAAGTGAAATGCAATGGTAGAAATTTATAAAAATATCTCTTCTACATTTTAATATTTTTAATTGATTTTTTTGTCACTGGATAGCTTAGATCTTTTTCTACAAAGACCGTTTTGTACTTTTTCGACTTTGTTTAGGGGAATTTAAAAAAAAGCTACTTAAGTCAAGTGAAATCCAATGGTAGGAATTTATAAACATATCTCTTCTACATTTTAATATTTTTATATGATTTTTTTGTCATGGGATGGCTGAGATCTTTCGATGCTAAGACCGTTTTGTACTTTTTCGACTCTGTTTAAGTGAATTTTATGAAAGCTGTTTCAGTCAAGAGAAATCCAATGGTAGAAATTTATAAAAATATCTCTTTTACATTTTAATATTTTTAAATGATTTTTTTGGCATTTCATAGCTGCGATCTTTCGGTACAAAGACTGTTTTGTACTTTTTCGATTTTGTTTAGAGGTGTTTTAAAGAAGGTACTTCATTCAAGCAAAATCCTATAGTGGAATTTTATAAATATATCTTTTTATTTTTAAAGATTTTTTGGCATTCGATATCTCAGATCTTTCGGTAAAAAGGCCGTTTTGTACTTTTTCGACTTTGTTTTGGATAATTTTAAAAAAGCTACTTCAGTCAAGTGAAATCCATTGGTAGAAATTTATAAAAATATCTCTTCTACATTTTAATATTTTTAAGTGATTTTTTTGTCATTGGATAGCTGAGATCAAATGGTAGTAATAATAATAATAATAATAATAATAATAAAAAAATCTTCTACATTTTAATGTTTTTAAATGGGTTTTTTTGGGGGGTGGGTGGGTGGGGGTTCATTGGATATTTCAGATCTTTCGGCACAAAGACTGTTTTGTACTTTTTCGACTTTGTTTACGGGAATTTTAAAAAAGCTACTTCAGTCAAGTGAAATCCAATGGAAGAACTTTATAAAAATATCTCTTCTACATTTTAATATTTTTAAAGTATTTTTTGGCATTCGATATCTCGCATCTTTCTGTACAAAGACCGTTTTGTACTTTTTCGACTTTGTTTATGGGAATTTTAAAAAAGCTATTTCAGTCAAGTGAAATCCATTGGTAGAAATTTATAAAAATATCTCTTCTACATTTTAATATTTTTAAATGATTTTTTTGTCATTGGATAGCTGAGATCTTTCGGTGCAAAGACCGTTTTGTACTTTTTTGATTTTGTTTACAGGTGTTTTACTGAGGCTACTTCAGTCAAGTGAATTTCAATGGTAGAAATTTATAAAAATATCTCTTCTACATTTTTAATATTTTTAAATGTTTTTTTGTCATTGGATAGCTAAGATCTTTCGGTACAAAGACCGTTTTGTCATTTTACGACTTTGTTTAGGGGAATTTTAAAAAAGCTACTCCAGTCAAATGAATTCCAATGGTAGAAATTTATAAAAATATCTCGTCTACATTTTAATATTTTTAAATGATTCTGTTGTTATGGGATAGCTAAGATCTCTCGGTACAAAGACCGTTTTGTACTTTTTCGACTTTGTTTACAGGTGTTTTAAAGAGGCTACTTCAGTCAAGTGAAATCCATTGGTAGAAATTTATAAAAATATCTCTTCTATATTTTAATATTTTTAAATGATTTTTTTGTCATTAGATAGCTAAGATCTTTCGGTACAAAGACCGTTTTGTACTTTTTTGATTTTGTTTACAGGTGTTTTAGTGAGGCTACTTCTGTCAAGTGAAATCCAATGGTAGAAATTTATAAAAATATCTCTTCTACATTTGAATATTTTTAAATTATTTTTTGGCATTCGATATCTCAGATCTTTCGGTACAAAGACCGTTTTGTACTTTTTCGACTTTGTTTACAGGTGTTTTAAAGAGGCTACTTCAGTCAAGTGAAATCCATTGGTAGAAATTTATAAAAATATCTCTTCTACTTTTTAATATTTTTAAATGATTTTTTTGTCATTGGATAGCTGAGATTTTTCGGTGTTAAGACCGTTTTGTACTTTTTTGGTTTTGTTTACAGGTGTTCAAAGAGGCTACTTCAGTCAAGCGAAGTCCTTTAGTAGAAATTTATAAATATATCTTTTCTACATTTAAATATTTTTAAATGTTTTTTTGGCATTGGATATCTGAGATCTTTCGGTACAAAGACCGTTTTATATTTTTTTGATTTTGTTATGGGAGTTTTAAAGGGGCTTACTTCAATCAAGCGAAATCCTATGAAGTTTTGAAGTTCATATAAATATATATTTTTCTCTTCTACATTTTAATATTTTTAAATGATTTTTTTAGCATTGAATGTTAGAAATTTATAAAGATATCTCGTCTACAAGTAAATATAAACTGATGATTACCTCAATCAAGGAAAATCCCATGGTAGAAATTTATAAAGATATCTTTAAGATCATTTAAAAGTCATTTGTAAAGATCATTTTAATATTTGTAATTTTTTTCCATCATATAACTGATATCTTTCTTTACAAAGAACGTTTTATATCTTTTCGATTTTGTTACGGGTATTTTAAAGTGACTTACTTCAATAGATCTAAATCACATTTTAGAAATTTTTAAAGATATCTCGTTTGTATTTTAATTGTCTTTAAACTTTTTTTTTCGGGGGGGGGGGGGGGCATTAGATATCGGAGATTTCTCTGTACAAACACCTTTTTACATTTTTTCGATTTTTTACGGGTATTTTAAAGGGGCTTACTTGAATAGAGAAAAGTCCCATTATAAAAATTTATAAATATATCTCGTCAACATTTTAATTTTTTAAATGATTTTTTTTAGCATTGAATTTCTGAGATATTTCTGTACAAATACCGCTTTATATTTTTTTCGATTTTTTACGGGTATTTTAAAGGGGCTTACTTCAATGAAGCGAAATCCTATCACAGAAATTTATAGAAATATCTCGTCTATATTTTAATAATCTTTTTTATATTGAACAGCTGAGATCTTTCTGTACAAAGGCGGTATTACAATTTTTGATTTCGTTACAGGTATTTTAAAGTGACTTACTTCAGTCAAACGAAATCCCATTGTAGAAATTTATAAAGATATCTCGCCTACATTAAAAAAAAAAAAAAAAAAATTATTTTTATTTTTTTCTTCTTACATTGAATAGCTTTTACGATTTCATTTATTATAAAGAGGCTACTGCTGTTAAACGAAACAATGCCTTCGCTTTAAAACTAATGCTATGAAAGAAATTTATTTAAGTTTATCGTCTGCAGGCCATTTTCTATTTTTTCGATTTATTTTACGGGTATATATATATATATATATAAACTTTAATTAAACGAAACAATTTACTAGCTTATGATAATTCTTTCGACGATAATCCAACGGTCGAAATTTATAAATAGGTCTCGTCTGCATTTTAATATTTTTCCCCTTTAATAGCTCAGAGCGATCTCTTCAAAGGCCTTTTTCTACTTTTTTAATTTTCTTTACAGGATAGTTTCATTTTCGGAATCGTTTTCAAAAGTGATATTATCCTCATATTTAAAATCTACAGTCAGTATCGAAAAAAGTAAAAAGCGGCCTCTATACAAACCATCGTCAGCTATACTATGCAGAAAAAAAAAATAATTAAAAATTGGAATGAAAATATGGTATCTTTTAAAAAATCTTCCATAGGTTTAGTATAATTGAGTTTGTCTTTTTGCGTGACTGAAAAAACCGCTATTCTAAAACTTAGATCAGTTAGACTATGACAGGCTTTGGAATATATGCGTATTATTTAGTTAAAATAGTATAAGAACTTTAAAAATCATTCGTTTACCTTTCTGAAAGGGAAAAACAAAGGAAAGACAATTTATATACAATTAAGCATAAATATATCATTTACGGATGTGAATTTTACCGCTACAGAATATATTTTCTAAAGTACTGTAAATTAGTCATAATTTTCGATAGAAGTGTCAAAATAAATATATTTCTATTTCTTAAATTAGTGTTATCCAATTTAATCATGAATTGCATAATAATTACTTTATATTTTAGAGTGGGTATACTGCAAACTTTTATTGATTAAAATAGAAATATTTATGAAATATTTATGAAAAGGAACATTTAAACTAATTCATTAAGAATTGTCTAAAAGAATGATAAGAAAAATTTAATACAAATGTATTTATTCGCGAATATATCTATTCATTTTTAATGTCAGAACCATTGTTATTTTCTTTCTGCCCTTTCTTCTTTTCCCTTTGTCGTCTGCAGATGACAAAAAGTTAATTCTATTATTTTTTATAAATTAACGAATATTTCATTTTGATGCTGTCCGCAATTAAAGAATCTTTTTTAGAAATTAAACTTTAAATATATGGAAGAAAAATAATAAAAATGTTAAATGTGTTTTTATTCGAAATCAATAATGCTTTTAAAGTACATTTGAGATTGAATGCCTAGTTAAACAAACTTTTTGAAATCAACATGTATTTACATCATTTCTGAAATTCATTTCTGATCGAACTATCATGCATTCAGGAAAGCATGTTTTTATTTTTTTTATCCTAAACCAGCGAACAACATTTTACTAATAGCCACAGGCAAGATTTTACACCTTCGTCCCTGTAAGACTCCCTGGAGGTAAACCCATATCGTCTTTCACCCTAATTACTTTTAAGGCGTCTCCCTTTTAAAGGCGGAGTTAAACACCATTTTCTACTATTTTAAATCAAAGTATTTCAACTTTTTATACAAATAGCATAGATTAAATTTTTGTAAAAATCAAAATAAAAAACATTTTCTGAAAGCTAAATAATTAAACTCTGCATGCTGTTTTACCAAATTTTAAAATGTCAAACAGATTTTTCGTAATAAGACATTAAAAGTGAATTTTAAAGACTATAAAATAACGCACTTGTATCGCCTTAAAATTAAAAAAAGAAATAAAATTTCAGAATGACGTGCATAGTTTAAACCTACAGGTTTTCAAAACAACAAAAATTATTAAATTTGAGCAAAATGCAAAGGAATGAAAGCGATAAATTTCTTCCATTGAAATAACATTAGCCGTTCTATCTCGGAGCGTTACTGATGTAGGGCCTTAAAGCTTAAAAACATTCTTATAATCTATGATGCAATCAATTTTTAAAATATAAGATTTAACCCTTTCAAATACACCGGCAAAAGGAGGTTACTTTTCAACTGACAAATAGAATATTTTTTCTACGCTAAAAGTATCTAAGCGTACATATTTCAGCACAATCTTTTAAAAGCATCTCAATAGACCAAATTTACAACCTCTTAAAAAATTTTAAAACATACGGACGAGTAGAAATATTTTTTACAAAATAAAAAGTGCGAAAAATTTGACGAAATCACTAAAAACCAGATCGTTTCATTGCGGTTTTGCCTTTGCATGGCGCAATTGTATACGTCTTGAAAAACCGAAAATGTTTTCTTAAAGCTAAAACACTTTTATAATCTATGGTGCAATTTGTTTAAATAAAATACGTGATTTAACCCGTTCAAAGACACCGCAAATACGAATCACATCCCGGCTCACGGAGAATACATTTTTCCTACGCTAAAAGTAACTAAATGTCTGTATTTTAGCACGATCTTTTTAGCGGCTTTCAATAAACCAGATTTACATTACTTACAAAAATTTTGGAACTTTCGTATAGATAAAATTATTTTTTTTCAAAATAAAATATGTGAAATTTTTTATGAATTCAGTAAAAACCTGAGTGTTCCGTCGCAGTTTCGTTCGCTTTCGGTAAGCATAGTTTCCAAAAAATCAAATTACATAGAGAATAAAATACCAAACAGCAGGTGCTTTATATTCAATAACTTTTCGCGATTTTTCCATTTAAAAATATAAATTTTGACAAAATGGACTTAAAGATATAAAATCATAGAAATTTGAGTTTAATTTAAGGGTCATTTAGAAAACAAATAACGCATTTGAAAAGTGAATAACATCACGGGCCCGGGCAACGCCAGGCAGGTCAACTAGTAATACGTATATATGATGACAAAAAAAATGAAATGAACATTGTAGCAAAAGTATAGATAATCTGTCTATTTACAGAAAAATAACTACAAATTAAAATCAGTGGCACTCACATTGTCAGCAATTAGTGCAACAATGTGACTTTCCATCGAAGAAACTAAATGCTGCGTCACTTGGGGAGTTTATTTTTTTACCAAAGACGTTAAACAGCAGCTCGAAGCTCATTAACAGAAAAGTATAGCAAAAATTTGCATAAACCTTAAGTGATATGATGTTACAAAAGTTTTTCGATGGGGTCCAGATCAGGGCTACACGCCGGCCAGTTGAGATCAGTAGTATTTTCAGAGTTAAACGAAGTTTTTGTTTAGCATGCAACATGAATCGATGAATTATCTTGCTAAAATCCATACTTTGGACTAGCTAAAAGCTCCCCAAATGACTAAAAATTGTTCTCCAACGTATGTATGTAGTCTTGTGTTGCTTGGCAACCATTAAATATCTCCAGAGATACTCGAGCATTAAAGCAAAGTGAGGACCAAATCATTAAAAAGTCAACTCCTTGTTGTTGACTTAAGAAAGTCCCAAGCTCTTTACGCAAGTCGTGCCAATAGCACGCCCACCCGTTTGGGCCTTCCAAATTCCACTTTTTTTTGTTACTGAAAATCATAGTGTAATATTTGGGTCCATATGACGCATGTTTGCAAGTCCACTGCATTCTCGCCAATTTGTAGTGAAATTTCAAAGCTGGTTGTTTTATAATTTTCATGTAAATTGATTTATCTCTTTCTTTAATTCATCAACGAATGATATCCGTCAACACAGAAAGCCCTGACTTACTTTTAATGTGAATAGCAATCATCATTTGTATAAATGCCAGTTTATGGATCCTTTTGTCAACTCATTTTCCGATCACACAAGACCTTCCAGTTTTATGTTTTGTCCTGAAGGAGTCACCCAGACTATACTTCATAGACAGACCGATTTGAACGATTCAATGCAGCTGAAATTATTGCAACAGTCTTCCCTTTCCATTTCAGCTTCCCTACTTCAATTACATCATCTAACTGAATATTTCTTGCTCGCGACTTCTTCACAAACTGAAGCTATATCGAGATATACTTAAATACTTCAGACATGTGACATCATATTATTAAAATATGCATTTTACTGTGAACAATTGGCAAAAAATCAAAAAAGTGTCTAAACATTTGCAATATGCAAATTTTACTTTTTTCAGTTAAATTAAATATATTATAATCATTATTTTCATCCTAAAATCTTTAAAATATATTTAAAAATAAGTATAGCCATTTGTAAAACTCAAGCGTTCGTATTTTTTATTTAAAGGTTAAATAACACCAGTGTCTAAACTTTTGCTGAACACTGTGTGTACTTTTAAGAGCATCGTTGACGATCTTCTTAAATCCGAATTGGTTTCTTTCGTACGCATTTATGTTTTTGTTCGTAAACGTATCAAATTGGCAGGAGCTTTTATTAAGAAACTAAGAGATCAAAATGTTGCTTCCATTTTTGAATAAAAGCAGAAGATATTTCATGCAGAAAAGTACATTCAAACTGGACATTATGGACGGAATTTCGGGGCGCAACAATGCTGGCAGAAAAACTACTGTCGTGAGAGAATAATCACTTATAACCCAAGGTAAAATTCATCTATCGGAAAATGAAAAGAACTTATTACAAATACCTTTAATAATCATGTTTGCAAGTATCGTGCTTTTATGCTAAAAATGAGTCAGGAAATTTCGTCTTGTTAAACAAAGATTTTTTACTTTAAATTATCATTGATGTCGAATCTCTAAATTACCATGTATGCTAACAAAAACTACTTTTTTGTGCATTAATTACGATTTTCTTTTTTTTCTTGGGATTGGGAGGGGGGGGGGGGGTCTAGAAATTTTTTTATATTTTACTTCAAAAAACTATATGCACGTGGAAACCAGCCACAGTTTTTATATAATAATAATTTCAACTCGCACAATATCCTTAAAGTTAGGGATGCATCGAATAGGGATTTTGGCCGAATACCGAAAGCCGAATATTCGGCCGACAGCTGAACCGAATACCGAATATTCGGCTTTCCAAATACTTTTTATATTTCAAAGTTTAAAGGTATTAAAATATTACTTTTTAAAACAATTTTATATAATATTTAATAAAAGAAACTTACATTTTGATAAATAAGAACTTTTTATAAGAAACATTTATTATTGAAAAAAAAAAGACTTTTTTAATTAATAAAATTTTTTATTTCATGATTCTTCTACGAATTAAAACAAACATTTTAAAAATCAAAGAGAAATAATGAAAAAATAGTCGAAGAAAAGCTTTACAGTCTCTTAACTGTCCTTTTTCAATAACTCAAGGCAGATTTTTTTTCAATATAAAGCACAAATACTTTCAACTTAATTCCAAAAAAAGGTATTTCTATCTCATAGTTCTTTTCTTATGAATAATGGCATTTTCCACCCTTCCCATCATATCATATTTTACAGAAATCAAAGCATGTGAGTTGAAAATATAGTTATGGTATCTTATTTATTGTTAATGCAACAAACGAAAACACAAGTTTGATCTAGAGTGAGATGAAATATAATGTATCTATGACTCAATAAGTTGATTATGATTTCATGAACAAAAGTTGCTTTGTTAGCTATTACTATTCTCAAAAGTGTTTCTCTCTTGTTTAAGGACTTTTATTTGGAAAATCATAGGTCATAGGAGAATCGTAGCAGAATCCCAATAAATTATCATTTTAATCCTACTCATGGTTAATTTATCTTAAGTTATACCTTACAAACAACAAATAAATGTTTATTTAAATATGATTTTCTTTCTAATTATTTTAAATCAGGGTTGGGTTTTTGACATGACAAAGGTTTAAACCAGATTAAACCGTCAAAAACCCACAGAGTCACAATCAGCGTGACCGTTTTTGGATTGTTGTAAGAAATCTGGACTGTTGTAGGACTTACAACAAGCTAAAAACTCAGGCTAAAAGATAGTTGTCAGTCTATTGATTCCAAATTAACAGATTCTCGTATAGATGGCAGGACCATCGAATTTATTTTTAGCTTGTTGTCAGTCCAAATCTTGCCTGCTTTTAGCTTTAAAAAACGGTCACACTGGTCACAATCTGCTGCGGGGCACTAGAGTTTATTGTTAAATTTTAAAACTAGCAACAGCTGCCATACATTATGTTGGAATTTAATTATATTACGGGTAATTAGCAGGTCTTTAAATATTTTTAATTAATAAAAACTAAGATAAAAATGACAGATTTCAAATCTCATAAATTCATTTTGAAATGGACATGCAAAAATATTTGCACAAAAATTATGTTTAAATATCTTGTTTATTTATTATTTTAATATTTATAAAAAAAAGTTATATAGTATGCATTTTGACATAGCTAAAATTTATAAGTGTTAATGAATTAAGTGTTGTGAATGCAGGATTTTCAAAAGTGTGGAACTTGATACATATGTTTAATATTTTTTTTTTTATGCTATACACATTATAATACACATAATATCAATATCCAGTAGGTTAATTTGAATTTAAATATAATGCATATTATTTATTATATGCATGATTATTACATATCATTATAAACCATTTTTATCTGTAACCCCCCCCCCCCCCCCCCACAGGACAGCACACACACTAATAGTATTAAAAATACAAATATGTTTACTTTTACAGCAAAGTAAGACAAGAAGTAATTATCCAACAACTGAATAGTTAAGATATTTAACAAAATTTTATAGTATTCAGTGGGGGGAGGGGGGGGGATAAAGAAATTCATAAGTATTTGTATAAGCTAATTTTTCAGCATAGTATATAAATAGGCTGAATATTGTAAATAGATACTCAGATATTTATAGTTAATTTTTTATTATCTTTATGTTAGTTATAATTTATAAATTCAAAAAATGACTGATTTAAAATTCAGAATTACTGATTTTTCTGAAAAGCCAAATAACAATTATAAAAGTCAAAACAGAAAAAAATATTACACTCATCTATGAAATACTTCTAAAACACAAAATACTATGTGGATTTTTTTAATTATCTAATTAAATACATAATTTAAAAAAAAAACATTCATTAAATACTTCCAATTAATTTGATTACATAATCGAAGTGTCAGTCTAAATGAAAATTTATCAAAGTAAAAATTTAGTTCAGTAATCCAATTCATTTGCCCCACGTAGCACATAACCAGTTTTGAACATCTGTCTGTTCCTAATCGATTACGGAACATGCCTAATCTTTAATTTTATTTTAAACTATACACTAAATTTGGTTATAAATAAATTTCTTCATAATATAAATATCCCTGCATATTTTGAATAACATATTAAAATTTAATAAATAATGAAACAAAAGATAAGTTTTCCAAAATCTGAGGTTTTGTTTAATTATTCAAAATATGTTTCTTCAAAAATTTAAATTTATTTCTTATACAACATATTTAGAAACATTTTCTTTATTAAAAGCAAATAAAATTTGCTTATTAAATATTAAATATAGGTTTTTGACAGTTTTTGACATTTTCGACAGAGGTTTTTGACATGACGGTTTAAATCATGGTTAAAACCGTCAAAAATTGTCACGTGTCAAAAACTTGCCAACCCTGTTTTAAATATATTTATAAATTGACAGTTAAAAGTAGAAATTGTGAAAAGTTTTTTTAAATGTGGTATGAAAGGTTTTATTAAGTATTGAATTCGGCCGAATACTTTGATATTCGGCCAAATCGAATATTCGGCAGGCCGAATAGTTTCGTATTCGGCCTAACCGAATATTCGGTAACATGGCCGAATAGCGAATAGATACCGAATATTCGGTGCATCCCTACTTAAAGTAATTTATTGAAATGTAATTTCTTTTGTCAAAGCATGTAAAGTCTCAGTCAGTATACGATGTAATATTTATGTGCTTACTTAAGAAAATAATATTTGAAAAGGTCTAAAAAGTTAAACAAACCTTATACGAATGTAACATTTTTGTACAATATAAGCTATTTTATTATAAATATAACTAATTTTTGTTAATAAAACTTATTGTTTTTTAAGAATTATGTTTGATAATACAAAGTTTAGAAAAGAAGTACAATTCTTAGTTTTTAACACTTTCCAATACAGTTAAAAAATATTTATGACTTCCGTTTGTTCGCCGTCTTTGAGGGCGTTTGTCTGCACTATGACATTTAGAATTTTCACGACATGGAAATACGCTATTCAGCCTTATTATAACATATTTCTCATTGAAGATGAAGTATGTTACTGTTACACGTTGTTTACAAGAATACACAAACATATACATTATTTTATGGTCTATGGAAAAATTTATTTGCAGTGCCTTTCGCGGATCCGCGATCTCCTGCTTTTTTGTCATTTTCCGCTTTTTTGTCGTTTCTCACACACATGATTTCTCTCAAAATTTAAAAAATCAATTTATCCAAAAATTTGGATACTTAAAAAAATTACTAATTTCGGCAAATGGTCGCCGAAAAAACAAATTCGTCAATCGTTCGCAGTAAAAATAGCCAATTTCGAAAAATATCGCCGAAAAAACGCAAATTTCGTCAAAGGATCGCGAAGAAAAAAGGTAACTTACGTCACAGGAGCCCATTAAAAACTGCAATTTCATCAAGATTTACGGGAAAATAGCAATTTTCGTCAAAACATGCTGATTTTGTTAAACGCGCGCGCTAAAAACGGGATTTTTCCAAAGAAACAAGAATATAGTCAAAGGATCACTAAACAAATGCGAGTTCTCTCAAAAAATAGCGGGAAAAAGCATAAGTTTAGTCACAGTATTGCGGGGAAAAAATACAAATATACTGTCATTTAAATTTTGGTTGTAGATTATTTGGATTTAAAAAGAAGAATTTTATGATGACTATAACATATCAATTTCAACTTGTGAATAAACATAATTTTGACCTTTATTCTGCACCCGCGTCGCATTAATAATGTATGTCTGTTAACACTGTTTTCTACCCCCCCCCCCCACTTCCATACCTTTTAAAAAAAATAATTTTCATAGACATACATCTACTATAATTAGACATCCACTAAAGGCATATACAATTTTTTTAAAAATGTTTTATCTAAATTATTTACAGAGGAAGTAAAGATAAAAAGAAATATTTTGCCCATGAACTTATATATTCATAAGGCGAGAAGGGGAGGGCAGTTTCCCATTTGCTCCAGGTTTCAGCCTAATTACACTTATGCACAACATGATGCATTTATTTCTCATAGCTGAAACAAGTTTCTGTTATAAATTACAGTAATTAAAAACTTAAAACACGGTTAATGGTGAAATATTTTACTAATGAGTACAGCATCAAAAAACGTTTCCTTCGAAATTAATTATAAATCTGAAGTAAAGTTCATATTATAAATAAGTAATAAAATAAAAGTGAATAATAAATCGGGGCTAAAGTATAATTCCTGTTCAGAATTTTTGCCACTTGAAATGAAAACATTTTAATTCTAGAATTGAAATTATTCACAAAATTCCGCCCCCCCCCTCGCCCTTTGATTCTCATACATTATATTTGTATATTTTTAAGATTTTATAGGGGGGGGGGATAAAAAAATATATGTCATATTTACTTAAAAGTTTTTTTTCAACTTTTTAGATCGGAATAGATGGATGCAGATATTTTGCCTTTTTCACTTATAAAAATAATAATAATAACGAGTGGAATCCCGTCGAATTCGACGAATGAAATGTTTAAAAGACCCAATCGAGCCAAAAGTTGATGAATACCTCGTTTTGATCTTTTTAATGCACTTGCAATTTCAGAAATAGACTTACATTTTGCTCTCATACTCTAGGTTTTTATCATCTCATCCACTGAAAATTCTTTCGACTTAAGCAGTTTGTTCTAACTCATAAACAACAACTGACTGCTTCTTATACATCCAGAAATTGTTTCCGTGTGCAACTGCTTATGTCAGATTGTAAAATTTGCATAAAAGCGATTTTGTGCTTAAATTTTCACACGGTTATTTTTGTTCTATTCTTAAACTCCATGGTTTGAAATAAAATTTAAAAGTTAATTTCAATGAATATGGTGTTAAAATAGATATTATTAACATACACAAGACAGATATTGAAATAAAGTGAATATATAAAGTTTTATTTTAAAATTGCTATTGTGTTTAAACTTTTGACACGCACTGTATTAGTTTTAGTACAATGAAATATTTTTGACAGTTCGATAATATTTACAACTAAACATTTACAATTAAAGCAGATATTACTTTTAAAACCGTTTAATCAACCCAGTGACATGAGTGCTGGCAAAAGAAAATCCGCGAACGATTTTGAAATAGATATACGTCTGATCCACACTCTAGATTGTATTTTCAAAATCTATCTAAAATGCAATTTTAGATCACCAAGTTGAAAGTCTGAAAACACTAATTGTCACTCTCAACGCTTTCTTAAACTTGCATTTATTAAAATGGAGAATATATAGTCAAGCTTCCCTTTAACTAAGGCTCTATTTAATAGGGATGCAACGGATATCCGGATAACATACTGCATACGGCTTATCCGGCCAGTACGCTGGATATCAGGCAGCAGCCGGATGTTATGAGTATCCGACAATACATCCGGCCTTATACTATAAGGCCAAATCATGCATTTATTTTTCTAATAAATTGTTTAAAATTTCCAAATATTCAACGTCGACGATTTAATTTTACAAAATTAAATGTATTAATTTATTAAATTTATCAAACATGTTTTATTTATATTTTATTTTTAGACTGATATTAATTTCATTATGGATGGAGCATAACTGGAAATAAATCCTGAGCTATTTTATTTGCATTAAAGTGAACACAGATTCATCTTTTGTAATTGTGTATCTGAAAATGAGAGAGCTAAGTTATAAAAATATCATGGTTGAAAATTATAAAAAATAAATAAAAAAGGGTAAACTGTGAAGCAGTTTTCAAACAAACTGCATTTAAAAGAACATTTTCCCCCCTTTAATTAAATGGTGTAAAAGTTGAAAATACACTGCATTTTGAAATAAAAGAAATTGGAGTAAAAGTTAATAAAAATTAAATTTGAACATCTGCTGTTGCCACCATCAAAATGATTCCAGCGTTACCCACAAATGAGGACCCCAGAAACCAAGGGGTATAAGTGACAAAATTGAAAAAATTGAGTTAAGTGCACAGGGTATCTGGAAATATGCTTTTTTCATTTCAGGTAAAGAAATATAAGTCATTTTCTGATTATTTGGGGAGTTATAGAGATAAACCACTTTTTTTCGATAAACAAACAATATTGATTAATTAAAAATTTAAAGAAAATTGTACTTTTCTGTTTTCATTTTTACTGAAATAAGAGTTCAAAGGCCACAATAAAACAAGCGGCAGTTTTCTATTTCAACTCAGTCAATTATTATTGGTGTTCCAATTTAACATCAATTATCTTTAAACTCAATTTACTCCAAATCGACATTTTGTCACTAGTACCCCTTGGCTTCTGGGCTCCTCAAATATGTTGGTCCTTTATAATGTAGAATGGGGAAGATAATCTTTACTAAAGTAATCAGCTGTAAGTTTATTGTTCTCTTAAACTTATTTTATTATTTCTTAACAATTTAGCTGATACATAATATAATTAATGTTTTAAAAATAATATATTATAATATTATTTGCATTAAAACTTAAATAATTATAAAAACATTTGTTAATAGAAAATTAAAAAAATTAGATTGTAAAGAAAATAACATGTTAATAGTATTATTGTGCATTTTAATAGCATATACTTAAATTTCTTTAAAAGTAAATAAAAATTTCAAAAGAATGGACCAAAACATACTGCGGCCGGATAGCCGGCTGCAAATTTTATTCGGCCAGACTAATATCCGTTGCATCTCTACTATTTAGCGAAGTTTTCTGCTGAATCTTGACTTTGAGCATTTTTAACATCTCAATCAGACATGAAAGTGAGAAATAAAAAAAGAGGAAATTTTTTCTATTTATACAATAATGCCAAACTTGTATAGTTTTGATGAATTTCTTTTAGTTATTCAACCGATAAAATGAAATATAGCTGTACATATGATTGCTATTTTCTTTTTATAACTTAGAAAATATTTTTTTAAAGAAAATTATTCTAACATTAAACGTATAGATTCATTAAATCAAAGACAGTTTGCTAAAGGTATAAATCCGAATATACTTGATGAAGTTATGTGAAATACAGAAATTAATTTTACAAAATTGATATTTTGAATGGTTTGACTGTTTCATTTCTAAAATTACCCTCAAAATACTGTATAAATGAAATAAATTATTCCATTCCAAAAAGAATTTTATGGTAACATTTTCCCCCTTTTACGATACTTTGAAGACATGACTTTCAGATAATCATAATAAAAACTCATCTTTGATCTGATGCAGTGGCGCAGCCAAAAGGGTGGTTTTGGGGTTAAAACCCCTCCCAGAACTAAGAAAGATCGCTATAATTGCCGCTTATATGAATCAAAACCAAACTTAATATTTAAATGTTATAATGCATTTCGGCATCCGCCGTATTATTGAATCAGATTTTTTTTTTTTTTTTAAAGTGATTTAATAAATGGCGAAAATTCTACTTATAATCGTGAAAGTGCATATTACATGAATTAGTTAAGTAAAATTTGGATTTTTGAACTAAATCACTTTTCTAAGATGTATTATTTTTTAAAAAAAAAAATTATGTTTTTTGCCACACAGATGCTCTTTGATTCTAATTAGTGCTGATTCTATTAACCGGTGATTCAAATAACCGGCAATTACCTTTATTAGAAACTCAATCGCCCCCCCCCCCCCCCCCAGAACCAAATTCTGGCTGCGCCATTGATCTGATGGCTGATTAGTACAGTAATTCAGAAATAAGCTCCAAGATTCTGAGTAGACATTATGTCCGATTATTAAGTTTTACAGACCTCCCCTCCTCCCCCAATACATATGCTTACAATATCGTCTTTGCATTTTTGCATCATTCCAAAGAATGTCCAAATCCAAAATTGCTTTTAAAAAGGTGGAATTCCACCTTTAGGGGGAATTTTTCATGCCTGCGTCAAATATTACGAAAAACATATTCCATATAACGAAGTTTATTCCACTTTCGTGCATGTACAACATTTAAACAGTGATGTTGTTGCAATGAATAAATGAGTTTATTTCAGTAGTTTGTATGAAAAGGAAATTAATTATATATATTTAAACATTTCCATTTATCTGTAATCATTTCTATGATCTGTAAAAAGGCGTCCTTTTTTTTTTTTACTTCGATATTTTTGCAGGTATTTTCACTTTCATTTTTCAAACTCGTTTTGAAAGTGAAAGCATTCCCATAAAAATCAAATATGAAATCGATAAAGTATAAAACGGCCTTCGTACAGATCGGTCTTAAATATCCAGTGTCTTCCTCAAAAAAATACTGAAATGCAACCGAGATACATTAATAAATTTCCTTTCGTAGGATTAGAATTTTCGTTTGACTGAAATAGCCTTTCCCGGTTTCTTTTCAATGTTTTCAATGTTTTGTTGTCATTCTTGGCATTTGTACAATGGTCGTTTGTTTGCTTTTACGATTTTGTTTACAGATGTTTTTAATCAGGACGTTTTCAGTTTCGGAACCGATTTCGAAAGTGAAAGCAACCCCCCCCCCCCAGGGCCGTAGCTAAGGGGGCACTATGGGCGGCTCAGCCCCCCCTAAAATATTTTGAGTCCCCCCTGGAAAAGATTCCAAGGTCACTAAATGAATTTCTGTTCAGAAAATCCAAATGGAATTCTGTTCCAAATATCTATTTTAGTTTTGAGATCCTTTTACAGTTTTGCAGAATTACTAAATTGTTTCTAAAATAAGCAATTCAACACTCGCTCATCCTATTCGTACATATGCAGCTAACATATTTAATTTGCACCAGTTATGCACTCAAAATTTTCATCATCCTATACTTTCCTTAGCATAAAATGAAGTTATTACAACAGTTTAATAAGAAACATAGTACCTACAGTGTAAATATGCACTAATTTATCTTTCTGTGTCAGAGAAGGAGAAAAAAAATTATGACACCCGCCCTATAGATCACTTCTAGCTACGATCTGCCCCCCCTCCCGCACCCTAAACAAAAGAAAAATATTCCCCAATCAAAATCGTAAAAGTAATGAACGGACTTTGTACAGATCAATTAAGCAATCCAATGCCCAAAAGAAAAAAAAAAAGATATGAAATGCAAACTATAATATCTTTATCAACCAAATCTTTTCGCTTGACTGAAGTAGCCTCTTACTAATTGTATTTAAATGGTGTTAGATTTTTTTTTTTTTTTTTTTTTTTTTTTTTGCATTGGTTGGCTGAGATAGATCTGCACAAAAGCCTTTTTTGGCTTTTACGATTTTCTTTACATATATTTTTCGTAAGGACACTTTCATTTTCGGAACTGGTTTCAAAAGTGAAAGCATCTCCGTAAGAAATTCTGCAATTCAAATCGAAAATGTAAAACACGATCTTTGTACAGATCGATCTGAGCTAACCAATGAAAAAAAAAAAAAAAATCATATAAAATTATTGAAATGCGACATAGATTTTCTTTTTTTATAAATATCCTCCATGGGATTAGATTTAGCGAGCGGTGTTTTTTTCACGTGATTGAGTGGCTTCTTAGCATCACTCTGTGCTGATTTGAATCTAAATAAAATATGCTTTTTATTTATTCAAAATGTTTAAAACTTTAAAAATTATTCGATTGCCTTCCAGAAGGGAAAAAAATAAAGTGAGAAAAAAAAAAAAAAAACATATACTAAGCAGAAATTCAACGCCGTGCGAAAAGGTGGAGGGGGGGGGGGGCGAAGTGGGCGGTCACCTCGGGAACGGAAATTTAGGGGGCGTCAAATTTATACTTTCAACGTCATTTTTTGGTCCGTCACAAGAAAAAGTTGAGGGTGGGGGGGGGGGGGGCAAATTCAACCTTTTCCTCGGGCGCAGTTTTCTCTTTGCACGCGCCTGCAGAAAATTACCATTTCTGTATTGTGATTTTTCTGCAACGGAAAGTATTTGCTAAATCATTGTAAATTAGCAAATATTTTCGGTAAAACACACAAAAGATTTTTTTCAAAGTTTGAGAAACACGTTTCTCAGTTTTAAACTAATATAATCCAATTTAATAGTGAAACTGTACTGTGGTTACCTCTGTTTTAGTAGTAATTGTATACAATATAATAGTAATATTTATATAGCAAATATGTAGTTATCAATGTAACACAAATGTTTAATATTTATAAAAGAAGCCAATTCCGCAAGAGTTACCTTATAAATTATTAAAAAAAATGATATAATAGAAAAAATATATACAAATATATTAATTTGCTGAATATATCTTTTCATCTTTAATGATATTAGTCAATTATTATTATTTTCTTTCTTTCTTTTTCTCTCTCTCTCTTTCCTAACCTCTTGTCGAATGACTTCTTACTTTTCAGAACAGGCATTTTTTTTTCCTTTTTATTGTTTACGCAATCTTAAAATCTGTTTAAATTCCAAATCAATAATGTTTTAAAAAATCTTTATTTTTATGATTATGTTAGATGATGACTAGTGTAACAAATTGTCTAAAATCAGTATCTGTTTACATCATTTAAGGGTATATTTCGATTCAAACTGCCTTTTTTTCCGATTTATTTTTAAATTCATTTTTGCTCTCAACTGCATCAAACTGGCAAATTGTCTTATTTAGAAAGTACAGAAGGTGCCGTGATTGTCGATTCTTTGATAAATGTAGAAAATATTGTAAAAATAGCAATCAAAAATGCCATTTTGATACGATTTTTCCGAAGCGGGAGATCTGTGAACGGGAAAAAAGATCATACTGAGAAGATAATTGTTTATAAATTAAATTCTAATGAATTGCGCATAAAATGACATCACACGGCCCCTTATACGTCTTTTCAAAAATCCCCTCAGCAAGTTTCATGTTTCTACTTTGAAAAAATAAATCGAAAAACAAGCAGTTTGAATCGAAATACACCCTTAAGGAGAACGCATAAATTTCCTTTCTGTCTCAGCTGAAAATAGTGGTTTTTTTTATCGCCCCGCTTTTTTCTGACTGAGTGGTTCTTAGTTAAGGCGGGATTTTCCGGTTTTCTGTCTATTTTAAACAAAAGTGTTTATTTATATATATATATATGTTCCAGAGCATTTGGGGGCTGATGATTCTGCTTTGGGGGCTACAAATTACATTTTCATTCATTTTATTTATTTATTTATTCACATATGCTCGTTTCACTATTTTTTATTTTATTTTTATTTTTATTATAATTCAATTTAATTTTAATTCTTCGTTTTGGTTTATTGTTTTATTGATAAAATCCATTGGTGAATCTTGTCTACTTTTAATGGTATTATATATATATATATATATATATATATATATATATATATATATATATATATATATATATATATATATATAGCATAGATTAAAAAAAAATCTTTAAACAAAATAAAGCGTATCTTTGAAAAGCAAAATAATCAAACTATGCATGCCCTTTTACCAAATTTTAAAATGTCTAACAGATTTTTAGCGATAAGACACTAAAGAGGAAACCTTTAAAGAACAAAAATTACGCATCTAGAACGCATTGAAATTAAAAAAATAATAATAAAATAAAATTTTAAAATACATAGTTTAAGAGTACAACTTCTAAACGCTATCAAAAATACAAAATGCAAAAAAATAAAAGCTAAAAGTTTCTCCCATTGAAATAACATTAGACGCTCTATCTCGGAGAGTTACTGAAGTAGGGCCTTTTTAAAAGCCTTCGATACAATAATGGGGATTCTAGTTTTACGAAATGCTACAGATGACTTGTTTGGATACTTACAATAGTGCGAAAAAATTTATGAACAGTGTATTTTTCATAAGAAACCCGCACAAAGTAATATTTCAGATTTATTTAAGGTTAAGAATTTGAAAAGTGAGAAAAAAGACGCTACGCTCCAGTCTTAGTTTACCTCTGTTTATTATGTGTTTTTTCTAAAGATTTTTTCTTATATTACACCGAGCAAAATGTTTCTGTACGAATTAAAGTACATTAATGTGCATTTTTAGGTGCGTTCGTAATTATATAAATACGTAGCACCTATAGTTGTCGTTCAGTCCGTCCGCCTGTCCGCATATAACAACTCAAAAACTACCCCAACCGAATCGTTTAAAACTTAAAATATATAATTATTAGCTAATTTTGTCGAGTCATTTCAAATTTTATGAAAATCGGATCCATAGTTCAATTACAGGGACAATCAAAAGGATTCCGATATATTACGGTCAATGGGGAAAAAAGTTTCAAATGCATTTTAATTGTTTGAAATTTAAAATACATAATTATTACATAATTTTGACGAGTCGTTTTCAAATTTTATGAAAATCGGATATATAGATCAATTACAAAGACAATCAAACGTATTCCGTTACATTACGATCAATGGGGAAAATGTTTCAAATGCATTTTAATGGTGTTACACTCATTCGAACATAATAAAATTGATATGCATCTATAAAGTATATATATTATAATATACATTTTGCATAATCTGTGGTGCAAAGAACATTTGTTATTGATTTACATGGCCACACAAAAGTATTCCATTACATAATGGTATAGTGAGAACATTGTTTGGTGCGCATTTTTATTGTAATTAACTATTTACAATTTTATGAGATTGATATGATTGAGAGTGACATTTTAAAAACTTCATTATCGTACAAACGCACCTCATTTTCTACGCTTTACGTGCAATTTCCAATTTGTTCATTTTTATGCGCAAGTATTTTATGAAAATTTCATGAATTTGAGATGATTTCTATTTAACGCATTTTCCTCATGACGAAGTGTTTAAGAAGGACGATGAGACTCCTTTAAACGGAAGTTTTACTGTAAACATGAAATAGACTAATTAAGAATTTATCCTTTATCCACTTCAATGACTTTTTAAGTGATAGACACTTTTGAAGTTTTAAAGCTCATCTGAAAGCCTATTTCATCTTCATTAAAAACTCTGGTTGGATCACTCAATATACCAAAATGGTCTTTCAAATGTTTCAACTTGTTGGAAACAACCTTTCAAGCAATTTTCATCAACAGCACAGCAGTATTTATCTCTGTAATTCTTTTGATTCTAGAAGTGACAATTATTGATGCCTTTTTAGATAAAGGCATGGTACCAACCAACCCCAGTGGCAGAACTATCTTCAAATGTCTGCAACACCAATATTTTCAAAAATAGTCTGCAAGATGCAACGTTATAAATATATAACGCGCTATAATTTTCTTTGTGCTATTGTAGTATTAATTATGGCAACATATGTGTGTGTACATGAGTAAACTATTTCCATTATTTACTAAATAATAATGGAACAGAAAAATCCACTAACAGCAATATATATATTTTTTTCCATGCCTCTTTGATGATATTTGCCTTTTATTCGCAATTTTTTGACGAAATTTGCCGTTTTTTGCAGGATTTTTTGCTGAAATTTGCCGTTTTTTCGTAATTTTTTGATGAAATCAGCTGTTTTTTTGCAGGATTTTTTGACGAAATTTGTCGTTTTTTCGCAATTTTTTGACGAAATTCGCTGTTTCTAAGTGCTTTTTTAACAAAATTTGCCGTTTTTAGCGATGTTATGATGAAATCATCTTTTCTTCCCGGGATCCTTTGAAGAAATTCGGATTTTTTGACGAAATTCGTCATTTTTTTCGCAATTTTCAAGAGAAATTTGCCGTTTTTTCGCGATGCTTTGATGATATTTGCGTTTTTTCTCGCGATCTTTGGACGAAATTCGAGCTTATTCCGTGATATTTTACTCAATTACACGTCCCACGGAACGCGCAAGAGTTATTTTTTGCGTAATTTACGCGCTATAATGCGTCCTTGGCATCGCTGAGTCTGCAGGTGTCCTGAAAAGTCTGGGACGCCCGTCGCAATGTCGCACACATTCTGCTACAAAGACATTATTTTATCACAGTTTTCCACTTATTTGCATTGAAAAAAATTTTATAGAACATTTAAATGTTTTATATAGAAGTAAATGATTTTATCTATCTAATTATTTATATTTATACGAAAAATATATTTAAATTAAAAAAAAAAAAAAATTATAATAAGTTGTTCCATTAACTGAAAGTTGACATGTTAATCACTGAAACAACATAGTTATTGGCATCCCATATCAGTAACGTGGCACCGGTGCCAATAATTGTTAAAATTTTATATTTCAATTTAAAATGACTGGTAGATCATTTAAAGGTATGTTACTAAAATTAAAACACGCAAAATACTTTTTTTGTGAAAATTATAATTATTGGCACTTGTATCAATAATTGGATTTGTCATAGTTATTTTAGACAGTAATTGGCACCCATGCCAAATAAATGTTTAGCAAATCTTAAAACCAAATCAGTATACTTTTACTTGTAGGTATTACATATTTATCAAAAATAATGAAACTGGGTAGAAAAATCCTACAGTGTATGCTTAACAAATAATGAAAAAAAGGGGACAATTTCTAAAAGATGACACTCCTCTGAACATTATTATTATTATTATTATTATTTTTTTTAAATATGATGCACTTGATTTTTAGTCAATATATTACTCATGTGATCTTGAAAAGGAATGGGCTAATCATTAAAATTATTTTCAACATCCAAACTTTTTTAGTTCCCTTAATTTCACTTGAATACAAAGGTGCCAATGACTATACTGTTTACCCTAAACGATGAAAATTGCCATTAACAGTTAAACACATAAAGTTAAATTTAGTATCTTTTTTAACTAAATAAATATTTAAGTATAAATTGGATATAAATATTTAAATTAATATAATCATAAAAAGAAAAAAAAAATAGCTTGGGGATTCCGTGATGCAAATTAATAAAAAATATATATAATTGATGTTTCTCCAATTTTATTTATTTTAAGTCACTACGGATTAAGAAATTTTACTTTTTTTTAATATCATTAAAAAGAAAGACAATTACATTTTTAAATATAGGTAGAGGAGACAACCCTCCTTTGTGCCTCTTTTCTAATGTCTATCCCCAGTGATAAGATATACAAGACAACTAGACCCTCAAATTCAGAGCAGGCCCAAGAGAAAACCTTGCCCCCAGTCTACCCCAGTGCCCCCTCTCCTCCTTCTAGACGATTAATAGCCTGAAAGGGAAGCTTATTAATGAACTGAAATGAAAAATTTGTTCCATCCCCATCACATTAACAGGAAAACTTTGAATCAAGGGTTTAGTGGGATATCTCTTACTTTATATCTATCTACTTTTTAATTATATGAACTTAATCCTTATTATAAAATGTTTTAGGTATGCATATCTCGTTTTATCTTTTAAAACAACTTTTTAAAATTTGATCATCTTTCTTAAAGACAAGTATTCGAGATACTTCGCGTTTTCTAACAAAAAAATTTCTATTGCTGGTAAGTCTACAGCTTTTATTAAACACGTGAAAAACGTCATCAAAGTTTAGTTTTATGTGTATTACATACTTTATAATTTGTACTCACGTCCAACTATAGCTGATAATTATAAACAGTAAAGTTTATAGCCAATAAATAAAAAGGTGTCTCATTTGAGCCGTTATAATTCAAATTAATGAACAATGTTAAAAATTTCCGAAAAGAAAAAATGAGATTTTTGGAATACAGACAGTATCTGTTCGGCTGAATTTTCGGAAAGACTTTGATTTTCGGCAGAAAGCGAAAACGAAAACAAATTTCCGATCAATATCCAGTGAGAGAATTAATTATGTCAATATTTATTTGTTTTATAAGAATGTAAAAAAGCTATTTGAAGTCAAAGTATTTCAGTAGTAATGGCTTGAAATTTCACGCGTTACAAGACACTTTTACATAATTTTTCAGTTTAATATCTTTTTACCGTACAATTTTCCAAAATACTGATTCCAATCAAATTTAAAAGACTACGGGCGCAGAAATTTCTGGGGCTACCGACGTCATTACTATCACAAGAAAAAGTTGGGAAGAGGGGGGGGGGGGGGCACCAAATTCTAACTTTGCCAGAAACAATAAAATAAAGTTGGAAGGAAATAAATCCATTCATCAGTTAATCTTAGGGAAAGTGCATAAAATTTGAAACTCTTGAAAAGTATTTATGTAATCTTATACATAAAACAAAAATATGAAAGCTTGGATCATCAAAAATTCTATCTACTGTAAAATGGGATAAAGAGTTAATTGTATATGTTTTTAATTGTCGTGAGTGAATTTTTGTACTTAATGTGCCCTTTTTTAACGTTATGTAAATAAAGTCACGTGTAATAGCTGTTAATTTATATATAAAGGTCTAATATTTTAAATGCATTTAGAAAACAAACGATAGACATATGTATACATAATTCAAACACACCTTTTTAATTATAAAATTGTTAATAAAATCATATTAAATTCAATTTAATTCAATTATGAAATGGTCTGCATTAATTTTTATACATAAAGAATTTCCATTGTTAAAAATATGGCTATGTGCTTTTACAGTTCATTCCTATAATTGTTATCAGCATTTTTATTATCAGAAGCATTGCTTAAGTTTTTAAATATCATAATTATTAATAAAAATATTGCTGTTGAAACGACCACGCTTAAACAACATATTTATAAATAATACATTTTCATAAAGTACATTTCTGCTGATAATTGTCACTATCTAAGCTAACGCGCCAATTATGGATGCCATTCTCCCTTATGCGTTATACCTATTATCTAGAATAGAACCATCCGAGTCACTCTGCTCGAAATGCCAAGATATCGGAGTCCGACTAGGAGTACACAACGCATATCTTCTAGATTTCTTAAGGTTGTTCTCAATTGCTTTGCTCAACAAGAGCAAAACGTTTTGATACATTTACAAATTCATTTTTTAATGGAAATATATAAAATTTAGAAGGCCTGGCTATGGAAGCGCTTTCAAATCAAACTCAGTTTTCCATTTTATGATAATCAAATTACCTACCGAGTTAAGCTATTTTGATCACACAATCAAGCATTTTTCTCCCTTTGACTGGTTTTTCCACTTTCGTCTGAAAATGCGGTTCAAAACGTCATTTTTGACAACTTGTTCTGAAATATCTATTGCTTTTTCAAAAAAAAAAAAAAAAAAACAAAAAACAAAAAAAAAAAAAAAAAAAAAAAAAACAAGAATGTGCGATTAGATACTTTCTGTACAACAACACCTGCTTAGTTTCGTGAATTTCCGAACAAAAATAACTTAAAACATGTATCAAAAAGTTGTCCTTTTTGATTTAAGAACACCCTTAAAGAAGCTCTGTATATCTTTTGTTTTTCAAATGAATCTGTATCATGTAATCTGAATGCGAGGTTCATGTGCTTTAGCATATATCCTCAGTTACTATATATACCATGCCTTCTGGTATTTTTACAGCTACAACACTGGTCTGAATGCAACAACTCTTTATAACTAGTTTTTAATTTATGAACCACAAAGAAGTTGGTATATAATCCTTTAAAGTGTAGCAACAATTAAAAACCTTGTTAAATAAAAATTCTACATATATATTTTTTAAGGAAATTTTTTTTTATTGAAAAAATAATTATATTGCTTCAATTTACTATACATTATTGCATATTGTCTTGTAATGGAAATTTCATGCAAGAAAATTTTAATTTTTTATAATTTTATAACTTTATTTGTTTATTTTATTTACTTAGACATTATTTTCCCAAATAATAAAATGAAAAATGGGGGCTTTAGTTGATTAAAAAAAAAAATAATAATAAATTGATTAATGTGTACATAACAGGGTTGGTAAAAAACCGGGTTTTTTCATTAAAAAAAAAAAAAAAAAAAAAAAAACGGTTTTTTGATTCAAACCAGGTTTTTTTTTAAATATGTTTTCCTATTACATATACATGCATATCTATCAATAAAAATGAATATTTTTGAATACATGAATAATAATTTGATTTAAAAGTAATTCTAATCAATGATTTATTTAATATACAATCAGTTATGTAGAAAATTGAAATATTTTCAAATTTTAAACTTTCTAGAAAAAGCTATGTTTTATACTTCATAAATAAAATGTTCTGTATAATAAAACATTGATACCTTGAAAATCATGATAAACAATCTTTTGATTACTAGCACTATAATAAATATATGATGTATTTCTATTTTCATATATAAAATTTTATAAATATTATTTTCACATGGCTATTCAAAATAATTTCTTTGAAATACTTTATGAGATATTTGATTGTTTTATTAGAAGACTATGAATTATCTTTTACTGAAAGTAAAGTTTTGATAAAGAATTTTTGGAATGATTTGAATTTAGCAGTAGAATTTTTACACATTTGAAGAAGTATTGTCTATTGTTGCTATGACACTTCTCCTCTGAAACTACCAAGTGGTAAGAAAAAAAAAAAAAAAAAAAAAAAAAAAAAAAAAGAAGAAGAAAAGAAAAGGCAACAGTAAAATAAACAAAAATACCTATTTAACAGCTTTTTAGACTGTTGAAAATAATGATCTTAAAATACAAAGTAGTTTTATAAATACTGTCAATGTCATTCACTAAAGCATTTAAACAACCATCAGATACATGCTATATTACAACGCTTAGTACATTTAAATGTCTAAGCTAAAAATTACATCTTTTTAGGCATTTTATAAGACTTTTTTCTAGTATGTCTCAAGCAAACCTTGTCTCTTGCCCCCCCCCCCCTCCTCCCCAATTTTCTTGGCTGATTTAAGTAATGAGTTTGATTATGCAATTGAAGATTTAATATATTTAATTGCATAATTTAGTTAATGCAAACAGATGCTTTACTAGCACCCAATTTTTCAATGTCTTCTTATTGAACTTTATATCCAAGTTTCTTTTTTATTCTTAAAAGATAATCCCCCCTCCCTCCGCCATTCAAAAAATTTTTCTTTTAGAACTTGACTGAAATCTTAAAGCTCATTTTATGTTATTAACTGTACATTAGGGTGGATCGAAATTTTTTTTTTCACAGTTTCAAAACCTACCTATGCGGAAAAGATGTTCTCTTGGATGGAGATTAAGGGAAAAATTATTAAAAAAATTAATTTTAAATTTTACTACTGCCACAATGAGGTTGAATTTCAAAAAAAGGTGAAAAAAGACCTAATTTTGGCTAGATGATTTTTGATTCAAAATAATAGTTTAAAAAATTATCCAAAACCTACCTATGCGCAGACTTATATAAAACCAAACACTTTCTGCGCACGTAATATTGGTTCAAAATACTTTCTGCAAATTAATTTAATGTTGGGTGTAATTCGCGTTTTTTGCGCGATTCATTATCGTAATTCATGTTTTTTATGCGATTTATGAATGTAATTTGCGCTTTTTGAGCAGTTTATAGACGTAATTCGCGTTTTTTATGCGATTCATGAGCGTAATTCGCATTTGTTACGCAATTCATAAACGCAATTCGCATTTGTAACATGATTTATTGAGTATTTCGCTATTTTTATGCAATTTATGGACGTAATTTCCGTTTTTTGAGCATTCTGCCGACGAAATTCACTTTTTTTTTTGCGATTTATGAACGTAATTCGCGTTTTTTACACGATTCATGGACGTAATTCGCGTTTTTTTTACGCGATTCATGGACGTAATTCGTGTTTTTTAAGCGATTCATGAACGCAATTCACGTTTGTTACACGATTTATGGACGTCATTCGCTATTTTTATGCGATTCATGGACCTAATTTGCACTTTTTGAGCATTCTGCCGACGAAATTCGCGTTTTTTGAGCGATTTATGAACGTAATTCATATTTTTATGCGTTTTAGGAACATAATTCGCTTTTTTTATACGATTCATGACGTAATTCGCGTTTTTTATATGATTCATGGACGTAATTAGCGTTTTTTATGCAACTATGAATGTAATTCACGTTTTTTACTCGATTCATGGACATAATTCGCGTTTTTTGAGCGATTTATGGACGTAATTAGCGTTTTTTTGCAATTCATGGACTTAATTCGCGTTTTTTTTTTTGAGCAATTCATTAACGTAATTTACGCGATTCATGCACGAAATTAGTGTTTTTTACGAGACTCATGCACGAAATTCGCGTTTATTTACGTGATTCGTGGATGGCATTTACGTTTTTAACGCGGTCCTTGGATGAAATTTGCATTTTTTATTCAGCCTTTGTACGAAATTCACGTTTTTCGCGCGTTATTTTGTCGAAATGTTGGGTTTTTTTCTTTACACAATTCTTTTTTGAAATGCACGTTTTTTGCGCGATTCTTTGTCGAAATGCATTTTTTTACGCGACTCTTGGTTGAAATTCGCTATTTTTTCGAGGTCTTTTAACGACATTCGCGTTAATAGTAAATAATTCGTTCATAAAATTGAGAGAATATTTTTATTTTTTGATACTAAAAAAGGTTACAAAAATAAAAATTGTTTCTTCCTTAAAATTTTCTGCAAACTTCATAAAATTTTCTGCGCACGGCGTGAGCGTGTGCGTCTATATTATACAACTCTGCCTATGCGTAAAAGATGTTATATTATATGCTGAGTATGAGAAAAATAATTAAAAAAATTAATTTCGAAATTTAAAGCTGCCGATAAAATATGAATTTTAGAATTTTTAAAATTTTTTGCAATGAGAGGATATTTGATTGATTACAAGATAAAAACTTTAGTTTCTTATTTAACAGCTTCATTAGTATTAAATCAAGAAAAATCGTCGAAATTGCAATTGGCAATAATGACGTTCGGTATTGAAAATCGACATGAGATTTTGTAATTCAATTTGATTTTTATAAAACCGTCCAGTGGCGCAGCCAGAATTTGGTTCTAGGGGGGGTTTTGAATTTCTGATAAAGGTGTTTGCCGGTTATTTGAATCACCGGTTAATAGAATCAGTACTAATTAGAATATTCACTATATAATACACTGGCCTCCAAAAGTTAAGGTACAACCCGTTTTTTGCGTCTAATTTGCAAATGAATGAATATAGAAACAACAAATTTGGAGGAAATGTGCGTTAAACTGTTTTTTATTAAATGCGCTAAGAAATTTACTTAAGTTAAACGTATAAATGAAATTACAACAAAAAAGCACTCATGGTGGAAAATCTCATTCTTGGAGAAATCAGTATATGGCTATATTATACAGTAAAATGTAACAGAGACATTAAAAAGTGGTTCTAATACGGAATTTGTCCACCCTGGACTTGAATGCATTGGCGGCATCGACTTTCCATGCTTTCAATTAAATTGTCGGACACCAAAATAGGTAGAGCTGATCAGCTGACCATGGAGTAAGCCTTGTTCCAACTCATCTAATGACCTTGGAGGGGGACTTAAATCCGTAACCTGTCTTCCAAGATAGTCCCAAAGATATTCTATCGGATTCAAGTCTGGAGAGCCAGCTGGCCATTCCATTCTACAAATACCTATTCCACAAATACCTATTCTTATCTATAAAATAAAAGTGGTAGCTGTAATTTTTGCATAAGTTTTTTTAAAGCTTCTTATTGTCATTCATATAAACTATGAAGTTTAATCTGACTGCCACTTTTTTTCTAATGAGCTTCGAAAAACATGTGGCCAGTGCATTTAAACTTAAAGAGCATCTGCGTGGGAGGAAATCATCATTCTTTTAGCATAACATGTTTCAGAAAAGTGATTTACTTCAAATAACCAATTTTTGATTAACTTATTCATGTAATATGCACTTTCACAGATTTAAGAAGAATTTTCGCCATTTAATTGAATCACTTATTTAAATGGAATGTGATTCAATAAAGCGGCAGATTCCAAAATGCGCCTAAACGTTTAAATATTAAATTTGGTTTTGATTCATATAAGCGGCAACTATAGCTTCTCTCTTAGCTCTGGGAGGGGTTTTAACCCCAAAACCCCCCCTCTGGCTGGGCCACTGAAACCGTCTCTTATATACTATGGTCCATACACAGCAGAAATACTTCCGTGACTATTTTGATTATTAGTTTTGTAGAATGAGCATTGCGTGAATAGATATTATTGATAGTAGATGTTATTGCCACTGGAACGATTGCTGGATTTACCTATTGCTTCGGAAATCATGTCGTTACTAAATCCGTCAGTTTGTAGAGGTTCGACACATTTTCCTATTTAATTAACCCGGGAGGACGCGCGCAGGGCCTAAAAGACCCGGACTGCGTATGGTTTTTACAATTGCAACCACTAATTTTTTAAAGTAATCTTCAACTTATTTTATCGCAAGATTTATAAGAATTGTTTCCGTTTAAATAAAGCAACTGTTTTAATTTGAGGGTTAAAACCATTCATACCTTGGGTAAGCGCGCGTTCTCCCGGGTTAAATCTGTTTAATCCATCGCAAAAGGTCAAAAAGCTGGTAAATTGAAAATATAGATATTTTTTAATGTAATGATTAGGATTACAGCAGACCGTTTCATTTCACTTGCGCGCTTTTAGAATTCATATACTGACATAAATGAAAATACAAAAAGCTTCTAACATGCTGCGAATAATCTTTCTATTTCACCAGTGAAACATTTGTGCCCAGCCGCGGTTCCATCCACGCTGCAAAAAGATGACATAGTGGAACCTCATTGGTGTGTAACTAGCACAAAAACCATTGTAGTTGACGCTTGAAGATCAGTTCCATATTTCGAATAACACATCCTTTAACATCTATGTTAACAGATATTCCGTCACAACCGATCGCAACCAACTTTGTTACATGTATATTATTGTTAACACATGACAAAAAAATTTACGTCGTATTTTCCAATTGTTTGGTACTCTCCCAGAATTTATATATATGTGGCTGATGTATTCAGAACCAAGTTTTTTTTTCAAGCTCAAGTCTGCTTCTATTATGATTTTTCTTCGGTTGTTTTCTAGTGATGTAGTCTGTCTTTACACCCATCAAAGTTTAAAGAAAATGATCATGATCATTATCTTTTACAAATGACTAAAACGATGGAGTGGTCTTTGGTTTGTTTTGTCATGCCGATTTTTTTCTCTCAATAGCATTCGATTCATAGTTTTGTGAGATAATGCCCACATATAATGCCCACATCTTGAAGTGCACCAGACACGATGGCAGCACCTGCTTGGTCGGAAATGCCCAAACTGTCCAATGTTCTGGCTGATGCCAATCTTCGTCACTACAGGTGATGTGACACCTAGCTCGGCAGCATTTTGGCTTTTCAATGATAGCTGATGATGCAGAAAAGTGACTTTGCCCTCAATGTGTCGGTTTAGTTTACACTCAATATTCATATTCTAATCTATTGAACTGAAAAAAATAGGCAGTACTTTCGGAAATGTTCCAAAAGACTGTAGCAGCTCTCAATGTCTTATTTTGTTTTACAAGAATTAAGAAGAGCATAATATTTGTCGTGAAACAGTTTAATTTTTCTTAAAATGCTGGTGTGGTAAATTATTGAGATTGAATCTCATTTACAGGTCACTTGTAACTTATTAGCAACTCCTTCTCAATGGCAGGAAATAAATAGATGTTGACCGATTCCTTTCTTCAGTTATTTTTTAAATACCAATATATAAATTTTATAACTTTTTGTAATAGGGAGCATATTTACTGGCAAATCAAAGCCAGACACAAATAGGATGTAATTCATATCTCTCTGTCTCTATCTCTCTCTTTTTATTTATTTATTTTTTTTTCAACAACGCCATGGTAGAGTAATATTCAAGGTACACTAAGCTACACGCCCCACCAGTGGCCGCAAGGTTCTGACCTCCAAACTGGTAGACGGTAGGTGCTGGGTTCGAACCCAATCGCGACCGTCGGCCTAACCGTTCGAAGTTTTCCATGATTTTCTTCGAACCTTGCATAAATATGGGTTAGGTTCCCTTAGAAAGACCCCCACGGAGGGCAACCCACCCCATAGGGTCTATATCCCATAGCGTAGATAATCGGCCGACAAAAATACACCACACCACTAAGCTACACAATACACAAGCAGACAAATCCTAACTGAAAAAGCTGGAACTGCCAGTTTTTCAAAACTTTAAATCACTTGCAGCAGTATTAAATTTTGAAATTAGTTTTTTTACTTTTTTTATTTATTTATTTTTTGGTTAATATCCATGCAGTATAATATTTTTTACGCAAAGGTAGGTTTTGATTGACATTAAAATGATTATCTTGCGTCAAAAATAAATCTAACCAAAATTAGATCTTTTTCCATTTTTTTTCAATATTTTATCGAATTATCAACTTTTTTTTTGTGGCAGTATTAAATTTCGAATTTGTTACTTATTATTGTTTTTTACTTAACCTCCATACGATATAACATCTTTTCCGCATTGTTGGATTTTAAAAATCATTAAAATAAATAGTTTTTGACAAAAATAACCTAACCAAAATTCGGTCTTTTTTCAAATTTTTCCGAAAATTCAACCCTTTTGTGGCAGCATTAAATTTTTAAATTAATTTTTTTTATTATTTTTCCCTTAATCTCCATACAATAGAACATCTTTTCCGCATAGGTAGATTTTGATGAATGGTAATTTTTTTTTCGCCATAGACAATTGATCCACCCTACTGTACATCTGCATTTCTCAAAGGAAAACACATTTTTTTTTCTAAATATTGGTATTTTTAATCAATTTTATCTTTGCTAAATTTACACAATTTAAGTGTCTTCTTAGCTTCAGATATGTTCATCAAAGCATAAAATTTGCATTCTACATGCATATTAACATGACCTAGACTAGACTCACAATGTATCATGGTGACTGCTGAGATAAGACTTTAAAAATAGAAGTTACTTACATCCAATAATTTGGAACACTTAAATTACAAAAATGAGAAAGAATTATATCAGATTTGTTCTAAAAAACCAATTGCTTTAAACAGTGCCAACCCAGCTGGTAACAGAATAAAATCATAATGCAAAATCCCTAATCCCAATTTGGGAATGCAAAAAAAAAAAACAAAAGCTTATTAAACCCAATAAACACATAGCAAAAAAAATGCATTGCTAATTATTCATTAGCATGCATAATAAAAAAAGAAATCAATGGAGAAAATTACTTAAGAATAAGTTATATCTGAGGCTTTGAGGAATGATGAAATCCTCAGTAAATCTCAACTAGTCAAGCAATTTAAGTAAATAGTAAAATATAGTACATGGTAAAAGTACATTTTTAACTCAAATCTGCACTTCTGGCTATATATATCTATATAACAATTAATGGCTATATATAAGCCTTAAAAAAAGAGAGGGGAGGGAGAAAAAAAAACTAACTAGTTTTTCCCTAACCAAACTAATTATAGAAAAATTAGTAGTATGTAGCCACATAGATTTATAGCTTATACGATAAGCTGGGTTGATGTGTGTTATTTTAGAAATTTGTTATGTTCGTTTGTTTGTAATGTTTGTTATTTTAGAAATTTATTAATTCATCATTTTCCTACAGCTTTGCTTGTCGCTTTTGCATAACTTGGATTTTGCATTTTTCAATGATGTGTAAAATAAAACATTAGGGAAAAAGAATTAAAAAAATAAATAGAAAAAAAAAAAAAACAGCATGTTTAAAAAAAAAAAAAAAAAAAAAAAAAAAAAAAAAAAAAAAAACTGGGTTAAAGCCAAACAATTCTGGTACATAACTAGCACTAGTCAGTGACAGTCAGTTACTACTATAGTATTTTATATAATTTTAACTGCAGTATAAGAACAGTGTTACAAAAAATATTTACATGATATGAATGTGACATAATAAAATTCCTTACCTTGTACATTCATACAAGTGTAATCCAAATACAGTTTCTAATACAATCTGGCAGGACTGTACTGGAGTGCCTCTAAGGAACTTATTAACCACATCAGAAACAGGAACCGCCAGCACAGAATTATATTTGTGCGGTTCTATATTGATTGCAACCACATAGCGTGTGTCAACCTGCACCAGGCGGGTTATGTGAGGCTGGTAAGAATAGCTGGACAAATGAGAGCCTCTAGGGCTGCTTGATAATGCTGTTCGTGTTTCAGGTGATGGAGGCGGACTACACAGATCTAATAACCCATTTGGAGTTGATCTTGTGGCATAGATATCTGTGATTCCAGACATATTTACACAATCCATGAGGGACATGGGTTGAAGAGGGGATGATTGTGGGGGTGTGGGGTAATGGGGTGGTGGACCAGGTCCTGGGACTAGTCTCGGACTTCCTCCATGAGGATGGGACACATAGTTTTGGTCATACGTTTCTCTAATTACAGATGTGTTTTGCACATTAGTGGAGCCAGCTCCATTCATATTAATACTTGATGTGGGACACCAAGCTTCATTTTCACTTAGCCTCCTAGAAAGATTTTCAGGACCATCTGAAGTTTGTAATACTGCTCGGTTGTCTTCTTGTAACCAATCTGGTTCTAATATTCGCGCAAGCCAGGGATTGCACTGAGAGTTAGAGGAATTAGGTAGATAAGGATAAATAGACGGTGCAGATTTTGGCACCATATTGTGTTCACCAGGAACAGAATTAACACGGGATGATCCTACTCTCACCAAAGGAGGAGGAGGGGGATATGGTTTGTTTCTATTGGATGAAATGTTAGGCATGGGTGTATCTGCTCTTCTACACCGATCATATTCAGATACTGATGTTTGCATATGATTATTGTACTGATGGCGATAATTTACTGGATATGGATAATTACATGATGATGTTGACAAAAAATTTTCTAATGATGTAGGAAACATTGCTTTTTCGCCATTTTGCATAGAATTAAAGGAATTCAGCAAACTTTGTTGATCATGATGATTTCTTGATACTTGTGCAGATTTCGGCATTGGTGCACCCATATCTAAAAATTTGTTTAATCCAAACAGCTGATTAAGTGAACTTTCTTTATCTGGAATTTCATTAATTTTTTCCCTGAGTTTCTTTGAACTATCAACAGGAGTATTTGAAGAATGCATACTTGAAAATGTTTCTCCCCATTTGGGTAGAATATTATTGGAAGATGAAAGATGTGAATTA
Source organism: Maratus speculifer (assembly GCA_964019185.1). Taxonomy (NCBI): domain Eukaryota; kingdom Metazoa; phylum Arthropoda; class Arachnida; order Araneae; family Salticidae; genus Maratus; species Maratus speculifer. Next base: position 156,760,747 of record OZ025294.1, on the reverse strand, counting down.
TCAGTTTTGGAAGAATATTGCATGTTTGGCCACCACTCCTCAAATGGAACACCACCAAGAACATTCTGAAGATCACCAACTGCACACAGGCGCACTTCATAATTTATCTTTCTTGGGTCTAAATTCCCCATTGAACACAGAAACCTTAAATAAGCAAGGTCCCATTCTGTCACTTCTTGAAGGTTTTCCATAGGTGGAATCATCCCTTCAGGATACACCATATTTATTGGAATATATTTGTTTGTACCCTTTTTTACAAAAGGAACAGGGGCATAATTTATTAGAAAATATCCACACTGGTCATTAAATATAGGATTTGCTCCAGGAATATTAAGCTTTCCTTTGCATGTTTCTAGGAATTCATAAAATTTTATTGTATCTTTTAAACGAACCACAACATCTTTGGGAGTAAATGAATGATAACCAAACTGAAATTCACAGTGGAAACCGTTTATTTCATTGAGCAATTTTGCTTCATTTTCAGTGATATAGTAACTTTTTATATTCGTGCATGTAAATACTGTCCATGGAAGAACATCAGCATAGCTGCTGATTATTTTGCATTCAACCATTCGTACTGCTATGAACCTATCTTCACCACGCATGATGAAAGGTAAATGCACTGATCCAATTGTAGTCCAACCAAATGCACCACATGTACTGGCAAAATCAATTGCTGGAGGTGCAGGCTTTGAAGGCTTTGCTACCTCTAATGGTTTTGTAGTTTGAACTGAAGAATTTGGTAAAACTGAAGTTCTGTGTTGTTCACTAACACCATTTGCTGGAGTTTGAGACAACAATTCCGATGCTTGTTGATTAATAATAATGCCATTTGTTTCCGTTGATTTTCTTCTGTTACAGCTGTCCTCATCCTCTTTTTCTTTTTTAACGGTTACCCCGCTTTCTTCTGGAGAGGAAAGATCAGCAGCGGGTGTAGTAAGCGCCATTGTGATTCCATGCTATCTCATAGAGATGAAAAATTGTGAAAGTTCTTCACAATTCTAAGTCTTAGATGCTTATGAGGGAAAATCATCATGAAGCGACTTTGAATGGTGAAAAATCTATAAAAGAGAAAAAAAAGAATAGCTTAAAAATTGCATTTTGCTTATGAAGATTTGCAAACAATTTTTGTTTATGTAATAAACTATAATACAAACAAATATCTTTTTTATCATACAATGTATTAGGACCATTCCATGAAAAACCGACAAAATATCCTCAATGTGACCCAAACCTAGTAGCAGAAAGTTTGAGACACGAAACAAAAGTTAATACAAAACGTTAAGATTATTATGCAACCGCTTGTTGTAAAATTATTTTACTTACAGATTATTTTTTTGTCGCTGAAATACTATCTGTGGCTGACACTTGGAGAATTTTCTGCTACTGGGCATGTGACACTTAAATTCAAATAACGATTCAGCTATTAGACTATAAACTAGACATTAAAAGTAACCAAAAATTCTAAGATTTTATTTACACAGTTGTTTTAATTTGAGGACACAATAGCATTGTTAAAAGATGCAATAATATGTAGAAAAACTGACCTATAAGTGACATGAAATGATCCACTATCCCTGAAAAAAATTATGAAATCAGCATCTACCTTTCTCAATGCACAATTACATACAAGCAAGTTTATTTAAAGTTTTTAAATTAAAAAAAAGGAAACTGATAAATACTTCTAGAAAACATCAAGGCCAGATTAACAGTCCATGGCCCAGCACAAAGTAAAAAAATTGAGGGGTGCAAAATTGCTTAAACCAAATGAGAAAAAAACAGTTTTCAAGACTACTTTGTAGTTGCAGTTACCTGATTTTATTGAGCAACAAAAAGACAAAGAGGATGGAGCAAGGTTATACTAAATGTAAGTTACACTTTTTTTTCTTATGTTTACTAAAAAAATGTAAAAATGCTTACTATATTTGTATGTTTTTTTATTTTTGCACAGAGTGGTTTAAAGGTTAAATCGGGCCTGGAAAACATGGACTAAAACTAATTACAAAAAGACTTCACAATCGTTTTATATAATTTTGCTTCTCCCTTACTATATTAAATATTATCCATATTTACATTTCTTAAAATTATCAATAACTGCATTTAATATTAAATTGTTAACATTACTTAAAAAAAAAAAAATAAATGCCCTTAAAAATAAATATAATTAAAAATTAAAATAAAATAATAATAAAAATAAATAAAATTTTTTTTTATTGTTACTACAGAGTCTCCTAATATATTTCTTTATTAAATAGTGCCCCTTTTTAGAACTAGCATCCTGCCCCTTTTCTTTCTAGAATGAATAGTAAATTATCATTTTAGTAATTAAAAACATAAAAATATGTATTGTATACCTACTTAGAGATTGTTAATAATATTTTTTTTTAAGTAATGTTAACAATTTAATATTAAATGTAGTTATTGATAATTTTAAGAAATGTAAATATCGGTAATATTTAATATAGTTTTACATAATATTGCAAAATGTTAATGTCTATAACTTTATTGTATTCTGCTAACTAATGAAACTAGTAATTTGCAATTTTTATAATTTCTGTAATTACTAATAATTAAATTTTTGTTATTATCTTGTGTAAAACACAGATATATTAGTAATTAGAGATTTAATTGTTTTGAAAACCTAAATTCCTGATATCTGTCCAATATTTCAACGCTGTGGAAAAAAAAAAAAAAAAAAAAAAAATCAGGTTTATATATAAAAACATCTTATAAAAAAAAATTACACTTTGGCAATTAAATTAGTCATTTTATATAAAATAAGAAAAGGAAATATAATAAATTTATGCAAGTAAAAGATTAAATATCTAATAACTTATTTTCTCATTCTACTTTTACAAATAATAAACTGAAAAACAAAAAAAAAAAAAAAAAAAAAAAAAAAAAAAGAAAAGAAAAGAAAGAAAGAAAGAATATTATTACTTGCTCAACAACTAGAGTTAAGCATAAATTTATAAGAGAAAATAAACTATTTGGTGAAAAATGTTAAGATGACAAGAGATTTTTCACTAGAAGCTAAATTAAAATGTTTTTTTATTTTTGAATTTATACATGCTAAATAAAGAAATAACTTTAAATTTGAAAAGGCAGTAAAACTTTTATTTATTTATTTTTGAAAAACTTAATGCTAACAATCCACATTGAAAGTTGAGGTTTTGGGATTTAAGGTTTGAGGTTTGAGATATAACTGGCAATTTTTATATTTACCCTGTGTATATAAATTAATGGGTATAGTTTGTTTGCAATTTATCTTTTTGGTTAGCATAATTATAACTGTGTAAATTTAAATTTATGCAATTAACAATATTTTTTCTAAATATAAATGCAAAAAAGTTGCAAATGAAATTTGTTTGTTTTATTATTTGTCCTGATAACTAATGCTATTACTTTTTTTCAGCTTTTATTACTTAGCTATAATTAATAGATTAATTCAGCATGTCATTGATAAAATGTACACAGATGGGTCATTCCATGTCAAATCAACCAAAAAAATTCAATATTCAACCTGACCATTTCCGAATTCAGTGAAACTGCTACGGATCATTCTCTATGATGATATAAATTCGAGCATATTTTTATTTTTTGTTTATCGTTTTAAATTTTTATACAATTAATTATTCAAATTTTGAAAAATCATCATTTTTTGACTTGCATAAATATTTTCAATTTTGAATTTCTCAAGTTCTATCACACATAGAAAATTTTATGACCACTCATTTCAAAGAGGAGTTTATAAGGTTTAATTTGATATGCAAGTCGACTATGTATAATTAAAATTTAAATTAAAATTTTGAAAATTTTTTAGATAGTCATTTTTAAAATTTTTGAAAAAATTGTATGTTTGTTGCAATATTATAAGCTTTAAATTCTGAAATTTTTAGAGTGGGATCTCAATGGGATCAGGAGTTATGAAATAAAAGCTGAAAATTACCATACAAATCATAAATAAATAACAAAATAGACAGAATTAAATTGCTATTTTAATGGTAATGTTTGTTTTTATTTAATAACTCCTGATCCCATTGAGATCCCACTCTAAAAATTTCAGAATTTAAAGCTTATAATATTACAACAAACATACAATTTTTTCAAAATTTTTAAAAATAAATGACTAAAAAATTTTCAAATTTAAAATTTTATTTCTTTTAACTATACATAGTCGACTTGCATATCAAATTAAACCTTATAAACTCCTCTTTGAAATGAGTGGTCATAAAATTTTCTATATTTGATAGAACTTGAGAAATTCAAAATTGAAAATGTTTATGCAAGTCAAAAAATGATGATTTTTCAAAATTTGAATAATTAATTGTATAAAAATTTAAAGTGATAAACAAAAAATAAAAATATTCTCTAATTTATATCATCATAGAGAATGATCCCTAGCAGTTTCATTGAAATCGGAAACGGTCAGGTTGAGTCACTGGTTGATTTGGCATGGAATGACCCAGATGCTTCTAAAAAATAAAACTGTTAGTGAAGTTAATATGAAAAGGGTGATGGTAAATTATTGGCCAGGTTTCTGTGAGTACATAAAAAATCCTTTAAAAGATTTTGGTTTATGTTTGATTGCTAAGCTTCTCCGAAGTTAAAGATGCTCTTAAACACCAAAATCGATCCTATTAGTAGGGATGACCTCTCAGGAATTTATATGGTTTCATTTATTAGGGAAGGAGAGTCAAAAATCATTATATAGATATGACACCCAGTGAAAATTCAATATTAGTTGTAAAGAACATATGGCAGACATAAAATATAACAGGTGAATATTGCTTTATCCAAACTTAATAAAAAAGAGAGCATTAACATATTTTTTAACGAGTAGATTAAATGATAGATTTAATTTTTATTTACAGTTATTTATAAGGGAGTTCCCATTGAGATAATTTAAAAGGTTCAAGTATTTGTAATGATATGTTATCTTTTCACATACCAAATATATGGGTTCAGTGGTTAGACAGCTTGCAGGGTAGCAGCATGGTAGAGACACAAGCGATATTGAAAATATTGGGCATTATATGCAGAGTTTTGGTCAGAGTCAGACTCATTTTTGAGCAAAAGAGTGAATCACTTTTCTTGTGCACAGGATTCAAGATAAAAATTATAATTATTTTTTCTGAATCAGCAGTACCTGAAATAACAATAGAATAATGATATTTTTCTCCTTTTTCTTTTCAGATCCACACAGCTCAAAATAAAGTCGAAATAGTAAAATTAATTTGAGAAACGTAAACTTTCAGTTTTTCTTTAGAATCGGCAGAAAACGTATTATTTCTGAACTAGTAAAATTTTGTTTTCTTCTTTCTATTTCAATAGTTGGGTTTTTTGGATTTTTGTGGGACACGGAATTGTAAAAGTAAGAAAGTAAAAAATATAATCTCTCATTTTTTTCTTTCAAAGCTCTAATAATAGAATTCATGATAAAATAGTGAAATTTTCACTTTTTTTTCTGTGTGTGTGTGTGCTTTTTCCCAAAATTATAACCAATAGGGGCAACACTAGTATATTATCCAGTCAGAGTCAGAGGCATTAAAATTTCCAGATTCCTCACCAACTCTGCAGCTCTGGTTGTATGTTAACTTGTATTGAATGACTATTTTTCTGGTTTTCATGTACACAGTGTTTGTAGTTTTCTGTATACATTCTGATGACGACTCAGTGAATGAGTTGAAACATGTCAATATAAATTTTTAATATATTTTTAATGTATTTTTAGTCAAGTGATGTCTTTTAAGCAAATAAATATTTTTAGTGTATATCTGACTTTTTTGTTTGGAATATATATTATTATTATTATTATTATTATTATTATTATATAGCTGTAATTACTCAATATTCACTCTAATTCATTTTTTATGGGTGCAGCAACCTGCCCATTTTTAAAATTGGCAAAATGCTTTTTGCCTTTTTTTAAGAAACTAGTGGTATACAAAGAGATTTTTTGTAAAAAAACTTCTCCATATCACAGTATACTTTTAAATTTGTAGGCTCTGGAACTTGTAAAAAGTATGGCACTTTGTTTCTTTAAGGGAAAAAAAAAAAAAAAAAAAAAAAAAAAAAAAGGAGATTACTAAATTATGCGTTAATTTAAGCATCAGAGGACCTTCCATAATTTTAGTTTTCAACCACTTTTTGAGTCAATATAATTAATGAAAAATTATCTGTGAGCAATTCATTATAATTCATTCCAATAAATCATGTCAAAAAATTTGATCATCATGTGTGTTATTTGTTCTTTTTCATTTTATCTTGTCTAAAGATATTAATAAATGCAAGGGGCATAGCCAGGATTTTGTTTAGGGAGCAGACCAGAATTTTCCTTTCAAGTTTTATATGGCAAAACTTACCAAGATGAAATCGCAAATGTTGGTGAAAAATTCCAATTTGTATAGGTTTTTGTGTTAGCAGATGTAATTGTATAGCATTCTGTTATAGGCAAGTTCCATTTTTACAAGTTTTGTATATTTGCTTAAATATACTTATTTATGTTACATTAATAGTAAAAGTTGGCAAAATATAAATTGCCTATAACAGAAAGCTGCCTTAAACGGAAGTGTTACATGGTCATCAATTGCCATACAATTAAATTTTCAAAAAGCTTGTCTGAATGTGGACTTTCAGTGCTTTTTAATGAAAAAGTAAACACTGTGAAAGTGGAATCTTTCTATAATAGAATCCTGTCTCAAATTTAAGAGTTTGAAGATCCCAATGAAACAAACAATAGTAGATCTTATTGAGGTAGTGTAGTGCATTTTAGAAGTACAGTCGAGTCTCTCTATACCGAAACTCTATCCAGCAAATTTCTCTATTTAATGAATTTTTTGTAGGAACGGTAAATTTTTTTCATGATTACATTAAAAATAATCTCCATATGGCGAAATATATATCTCCATTTAACGAGTTTTTTCAAAAATGTTCTTTCATATGTTCAGAAAATGCTTCAAATTATTTGTAGAATAAATTTTTCTCATTGATTTCTGGTTTATATTTCATAGCTATATTCCTCTACCTTATTCCCCTTGTGTCCAAAAAAAAAGCATTCAACCTCCCCTCCCCCTCAAATACAAACATCCTTTTTGCATGGTTACACTTGACTTTGTTTTAGCCAAGATGAGCATGCATTCTTTGAAAAGATTGAAATATTTGCTTGCTACTGGAGCGATTTGCAATAATCACAAAGCATCCTAAAAGATAAAACTATTCCATTGCCGTCTTGAAAATGTTTGTTTCTTTATTTGGATAGTAAGGCAGGAATAAGGAAGGGATAAGGGGGCAATTGCAGAAAAGGTAGTTTTTTTCAGCATGTTTTCATCTACCTAAACTAACTCTCATTACTTTTTAGAGTTAAGAATGGATATTTGTTGTCTTTGGCAACTCGAGCATTTTTTCTTGTGAGAGATCATTTGAATGAGGAATTGTTACTAAATATCAACTATGCTGGTGTTATCTTTCACTGCATCTTCATAAAATCGCTTTTAGGAAAGCATAACTCTTTCTGATAAAGTAAATAATTTTGAAAATAAACAATAGGACACTGGGGAAAAAAAAAAAAAGGAAGTAATGAAAATGTTTGAGATTCTGGAAAAATTCAATTAAATATTTCAAAAACTTAAACACCTCAAAAACAACTCTATTTCAAAATTTAAACATTAACTGAAAATTTTTTTGCCATTCTCTATTCAACGAATTTTTCTATATAACAAATTTTTTGACTGAACGATGGATTTCGTTATATAGAGACTCGACTGTATTGCACTTCTGTAAATGAAAGCCTGTCTGTATTGCACTATATTGTAATTGCACTTCTGTAAATGAAAGCCTGTCTAAAACAGATTTTTTTTTTCTACCTCTGGTGATCATGTATTGACAGGATTGACTGTATATATGTGTAATCAAAGTTTTTTTGTGTACCTTTAATTATTTAAGTGTATCTTTATTAATTTTTTTTTTTTTTTTTTTTTTTAATGTAAGGTCAATTTCTATAACTGCAACTAATATTACATTGAAGTTACATTAATATTTACCAGAGAGAAAGATTTTACAAGCATTATAATGTAAAAAAAAAAAAAAAAAAAAAAAAAAAAAAAATCAGAGTATATTGAAGAGTTAAATTTATTTTAAATCAAGCTTCATATTACATAACATTTGCTACTATAAAGTTAAGATCAAGTGTTTACGTTTAAATCAGCAATATCCATGTTTTATTACTTCCCATAGAATGAACTTGTACTGTGATAGATATTGGATAATGATTTCACTTAAGTGTCAATCACGTGAGTCATTAATTCCCCATTGGGTTTTTATATAAGGTTTTCTTTACGATAACATACTTGTAATTTCAGCTACAGAAACTAGTAATGTAAAAAGCACACATAAAACATAGTTCATGCTGGAAAAAATTGTTTTGTGACAATTATTTAAGAGAGAAAATTCTATGGGGTTTCTATGTTTCATGTCTCACCATTTTTTGGTATCATATTCTATTTAAGGGTGTATTCAAAACAACACTTTTCCACATTCAACAGCTCGAAATTTTCTTATACAATTTCAGACACATTTTTAAAAGTAGAAACATGAAACTTGCTAAGGGTGAAGAAAAAGAATTGCAGTTAGATGGCGCTACGCGCTATGCAATTTCTTTGACTTCAACTTCCACTTTTAGAACACTCGGAAGTTTGTAAACAGAGTGTAGCCGATTTCCGTTTTTGATTTCGAATGTTTTGATTTCGAGAAAAGATGTGACAATTAATTTGAGAATTGATATGTAATGGAGCATTGTGTCTCCAGATGATTTAAACTTGTATAAATATGTACAAAGAACTGTAAATACTTATTTTTATCTCATTAAATAATTAGTTAAAGAAACGTTCAAAGAAGATATTTTCAATTTCGATTTTCACCTATGATACGCATTGTGGATTTTTACGATAGATTATTCCTTTGAATTCAGAATGCTTTTTTAGATTTTATGATTACATATTTACGTATGATTTACTCGACCGTGATTTTCGAATGAGAAACCTTGATTTGAAGACATGATATATATTTTTTTACAATGGTGCATCGGCCGGGAACGAAATTGAAATATGATAAATACAGAAGATTATTATTGATTGCGAAGATTTTTAAAGGTAGTGTTTCCGAAGATTTTTAAAGGTAAGAGTTTTATAATTTTATTTTGATGTATTAATTATGGCTGACCTAGAAAAGCTAAAGAAAAACAGAACAATTTTAAGAAGTTCTGTCACGAAATTGATAAATAATATAGAGACTATATTAAAAAATGATACCGTTAATATTGATTCTCTTGAAGAATCTGTTAACCAATTAAAAATTAAATCATGTAATTAGGATGAGCGAAGCGAATCCTCTACTAGTCCACTCAAATTACAATTTGTCGTACGCTTTACAAAAAAACTATTCAATATTTTAACTTCAAATTAAACACAAAAATAAATTATGATCTGTAGATTTGCAGAATATAATTTTTTTTACAGTAAAACGTTAAAAAAATTATTATTTTAATTAATTTATTTTACATGCATTTCCAATACGGAAGCATTTTAGCAAATAAATAAAAAATGAAACGCGTATATTTTCAGAAAAAAAAGTTTAAATCATGGAGTAAATAATTATAGATAGAATCATGATTAATTTATTAAATAAAACATGTTTTCATTATCCCGCAAAATCGTTTGCACAGATGACACTTAAACATTTTAAAAAAATTGTATTATGGATTTTTTTTTTTTTTTTTTTTTTTTGTAAACTGGCAACAAAATAATTGTAAACAAATAAAATTAATTCTTAAATTTGTTATATAAATGAAAAATTAAAAGATCTGCGTGAAGTTGTTGGTTCAAGCTCTTTATAAATATTTTTGCGAAGGTCGTATTGTGGCTAAATAATATCGACTCATTAATCAGAAGGATTTTATAGAAAAATAAGACTTTAATAAGTTCGCAAACACAACAATAATTATTCGTGAAAACGTCACTGCGAGAATGAGAGAGCGCTTCGTTAAAAGGTAATTCCATTAATTGAGTTGCCATTCGCAGAAAGTAAACAGTTCTCCCATGCGGAGAGAATTACAGCAATTCTCATACGCTAACATGTATAAAAATGAAGAAATTAAAATAAAATAGCTATCAAAGATTATCGGATGTTGATTACAAAGATTGGAAACATGCATATTTCAAACAATTAAAACACACCAGTGGCTACTTGAAATTGTAAAAACATCTTTAAAAGAGCTTTTAGTTGAAAATTAAAAAAAAATTTATAAAAGTTTGCTTCGAAAATATCTTATGCCAGTTTTACATCATAAGTAAAAAATTAAAATGCGCCAAAACATAAAATAACGTTTTTGTTTAATAAAGATGCAAAAATAATAATAATAAAAAAAATATTGTTACTTTCAAATATCTGTTTTATAAAATAATGCTTCGCGAATCCAAACAAAACATGGCTTTTGCTAGTTTAGATGAAATAAATGAAAAAATAGAACCACTTTTGAATTTAGACGAATATGAGAATGAAATTAATACAGTATATGACTATGCAGACAAAATATCCTTAACGAATTTTCGCGCTGAAAAGAAACTTAAAGAAAATAAAAACATTATTCCTTTGAACAATAGTTCAGTTAATGATTCTACCCCCAATAATGAAAATAAATTTGTGAAACTGCCGAAATTGAATATACAGAAATTTTATGGCGATTGCACACAATTCACCAACTTTTGGAATACTTTTAAAGTATCGATAAATGATAATAATTCACTGACAAAAATTGAAAAATACAATTATTTGCGAAGTTACTTAGGTTCATCTGCTTTAAACGCCATAGAAGGCTTAGAAGTTTCGGAATCAAATTATGATGTAGCACTTAAAATTCTTGAAAGTAGGTTTGGGAATAAAGAGATGATAATCAATCATCATTTAAATAAATTGTTAAATTTATCTCCTGTTTATAAATCTAGTGATACTTCAAAATTACAGAAACTTCATGATGATATTGAAATTAATGTAAGATCATTGACCACTTTGGGACTCGAACCACAGGCTTACAGCTCTATGCTTTTAGCTGTAGTTTTGAAATTGCTACCATCAGATTTAAATTTGGAATTTAACAAGCAAAACATTAAATCTTCATGCAACCCTGATATAAACAAATTACTAAATTTCTTGCAAACCGAAATTAAAAGTCGCGAATTAGCTTTTTCGTTTTCAAAATCAAATGGATTAGAAGTAAACAAACAAAAATTTACGAAATCTCCTAAAAGAGAATTAAACTTTTCATTCGCGCATGAATTAATGACTACAGTTTCAGACAAAAAGAACACAGAGAAACAAAGTTGCATCTTTTGTAAAAGTAATCATTTGTCAGAAATATGCAATGTTTTTGATCTTGATAAAAAGAAAAATATTTTGAAATCGCAAGGTAGATGTTACCTCTGCCTTTTGCCAAAACACCGGATCAAGGACTGTGTTTCTAAGATATGATGTACGACATGTCAGGGTAGACATAACAGAGCTATTTGTAAACAATCTAATTCACCAAATAAAACAAGTTGTATAGATAAAAATTTGGAAACAGCGAATGCACAAAATGAAACAACTAATGAAATTATTTTGGCTATTTCGTGTATTGGAAAAAACCGAATTTTCTTGCAAACTTGCTGTGCGAAAGTAAAAAATAAAAATAAAGAAGTTTCTATTCGATTATTATTGGATACTGCTGCAATGCGAACCTTTTTAACTCGAGAAATTGCTGATAAATTACAACTTAAAATATTGAGAAAGCAAAAATTATCGGTATTCACATTCGGAAGTAAAATCCCAATTGAGAAAAATTATGATGTTGTTAAACTTAAATTAGAAAATAAACATTTTTCGAAGTCTAATTTAGAAATAGAAGCATTGGTAACAGACGAAATATCTGGATCTGATATCCCTCCCCCAGAAGTAAAAGAATTTGGTGAAATGAGTATTTTACAGAATTTAACCCTTGCTGATTCACCACAATGTCAAGACCCTATTTCCTTTCTAATAGGAGTCGATTACTATTATGATATAGTAACAGGTAACATAAAACATTTAAACAAAAATCTTGTTGCTGTTGAAACCATCTTTGGCTGGTACCTCCAAGGTAGAAAAAGCGAAAACCAATCTTCATTGATTTTAAACGTAATTATTGAAGAACACTTAATTTCTGATCAAATAAAAAAATTTTGGGATCTTGAAACTTCAGGACTTATTAATATTAAACAAGATTCTGACCCTTTTGAAAATGAAATAATGAAAAATTTTGAACGCGATATTAAATATGAAAACAAAAGATATAAAATTAAATTGCCCTGGAAACTGGAGAAAGGGCGTCTGGATGATAACAGAAAAATTGCAGAATCTCGATTAGTTAAATTAAATAGAAGATTTGTTAGAAATCCCCAGTTGTTTTTTGAATATAAAGATGTATTAAATGATTATTTAAAACAGGGAATCGTAGAATTAGTTCCTAATTCAGAAGATAAGGGGCATGTTGAATTTTATTTACCTCACAGAGAAGTGATTAGAAGAGACCGCGTAACAAGTAAATTAAGGATTGTGTTTGATGCATCAGCTCATGATTTAAATTCACAATCTCTCAAAGACTGTCTTCACCCAGGTCCTAACTTGTACCCAGAAATCTTTGATATTTTGTTACGATTTCGATTAAATCCAATTGCCTTTACAACCGATATAAAACAAGCGTTTTTGCAGATATTAGTAGATGAAGAAGACAGAGACGTATCTCGATTTTTGTTTTCAGAAGTTTCTTTTGATGAATCTAACCTTCCTCAAATATATAGATTTACTAGAGTTTTATTTGGGGTAAATTGTAGTCCATTTTTGTTAGCAGCCACAATAAAACACCACTTAAAGAAATATATCAAAAAATATCCAGAAACTGTCGAGTTTTTAAATGAAAATATTTATGTAGATGATGTAATTGGAAGTCAATCTTCTGGCGAGCAAGCTTTATCCACTACATTAGAGTCTATAGCTATTTTTAAAGAAGCTAGTATGACATTACATAAGTGGCACACTAATTCAAAATCCTTAAAAGAATTATGGAAAAATAACGATGTAATTTCCAGTGATAATTTGGAAACATCTGAAACAGAAAATGTTCCTTACAAAGTTTTAGGAATAGCATGGAACAGTCTAAACGATTTTTTGTATTTTGACACTCGTGAATTAGCGACGTTTGCTTCTAAAAGAATTGACACAAAGAGGTATATTTTGCAAGTTTTGGGTCTAGTGTTTGATCCTATTGGATTTTTAGGACCCTTCACATTAAGAATAAAATGTTTGCTGCAAAAAATTTGGTCATTAGGCATAGATTGGGATGAGGCCATCCCAAAAGATTTAATCTCTCTTTGGAAAGACTGGTGTAGTGAAATTCCTCAAATATCTGAATTGTCTATTCCTCGACATTATTTTTTCGAAATTCCAAACGAGAAAATTGCCAATTTGCAATTGCATTTATTTTCCGATGCAAGTACAATAGCCTTTGGTACAATTGCCTATTTAAGTGTATCGATCTCTGAAAAAGACATTCGAACAGTTTTCGTAGCTTCTAAAAACAGAGTGGCTCCTTTAAAAACTCTCACTTTACCAAGACTGGAATTAATGGCTGCATTATGTTCAGCTAAATTAAGCTGCAGCATTTTGAAGGCGCTACATCTAAAAATTCCATGCATTTATTGGACGGACTCAAAAATTACATACTTTTGGATTAAAGGATTACCTGAAAAGTTCAAACCATTTGTGCGGAATCGTGTTGAAGAAATTCGTAAGCTGACATCCCCTTCTGATTGGCATCATTGCCCAGGGGCAGACAATCCCGCAGACCTTGTCTCAAGAGGAGCAAAAGTCTCCAAATTCATCAATAATCCTACTTGGTTACTTGGGCCAAAATGGCTTAGTTTACCCCCTGAATTTTGGCCAAAATCTGAAGATAAAGAAATAATTGATGAAGATGAATTAGAATACAGGAAAAAACCCAATGACATATTGCAGTGCGAGTGTATAACTGAAGAAATTAAAAATCCTATCTGTATAGAAAAATTTAGCAATTTGGAAAAAGTAATAAGAACAACTGCTTGGGTAAAAAGATTTGTAATAAAGCTGAAAAAATCTACTGTAGTTAGCGGTCCACTAACAACTGAAGAATTACTAGAAGCTGAAAAATACTTAATACGAAGTGAACAGAAGCAATTTTTTAAAGAAGAATTTGAGTATCTTAGAAATAATAATTCAGTAGAAAAGAATTCACCCCTATTCAACTTTGTTCCATTTATAGATGAATCAGAAATCATACGTTTAGGAGGAAGACTAGAATTTGGTGATCTTCCAACAGAAGAAAAACATCCAATCATTTTATCTAGACATTCCTGGTTAACGACGCTGATTGTACGTCAAGATCATGAAAAGATGATGCATGCAGAAATTGCTCACACTTTGACAAAAATTAGATCTCGATATTGGATTCCGAAAGGAAGACAGTTAGTGAAAAGTCTCATTAAAAAGTGCCCCATTTGTCAAAAATATCTTTGTAAACCTGCAGACCAAATCACAGCCCCTCTACCTAAAGATAGAGTGAATGAAGCTCCCCCATTTTCAATTTGTGGTTTAGATTTTGCGGGACCTATTTACGTGAAAAACTTCGGTGAAATTAAGAAATCTTACATTGTCTTATTCACTTGCGGAGTTACCAGAGCTTTGCATCTAGAACTTGTTACCGACATGACTACAGATTCTTTCCTCCTTGCTTTTAGACGATTCTTAGCTCGAAGAGGAAATTGTAAAGTCATTTATTCAGATAACGCGAAGACATTTAAAAAAGCTAAACAAGAAGTCGATAATTTATACGACGTCATTTCCAACAATCTCTTTTTGAAATTTCTTGCAAGAGAAAGAATCGTTTGGAAAAATATCATTAAAAGAGCTGCATGGTGGGGAGGCTTCTACGAAAGACTTGTGAAATCAGTCAAGGAGTGTCTACGAAAGATTACTGGAAAAGCTCTATTGAGCTATGAAGAAATGTCGACACTACTGGTCGAAGTAGAAGCTATCCTCAACTTGCGTCCTTTGACATATGTGTATAACGAATATGATGAACCTCATCCTCTCACTCCAATGGATTTTTTGAATTTTGGTAAAGAACTTTCACTTCCTATTAACTTTTTCGATGTAATTAAAAATGGTTCAAAAAGATCGGCACTTCTCAAAAGAAAAAGATACCAATCATTACTACTAAAACAACTTTGGTCGAAGTGGAAAAAATAATATCATCTAGATTTAAGAACATTCCATTCATCGAAAAATCCCAATTCACATACACCACTAAAAGTGGGTGATGTTGTCTTGATCGAAGGCGATATAAAAAATAAACTTCTCTGGAAACTTGGCAGAATTCAGAGAGCGATTCCAGGTAGAGACAACAACATTCACTCATATGAAATAAAGACAGCCAATGGAGTGCTGAAAAGATCTGTCCAACCAGGGCTAGAAAAATTTGAAAAAAATTACATGCCCAGTCGGGCATGTGGTAGGGAAAAATAGATGCCCGAATAAAAAATTTACATGCCCAACTTTTTTGTACTTCTAAGTTTTATGATTGTAACTTTAAAGCTGGTATTTTTTATATATCATAGTCCATAAAATCATAAAAATACATACCAAATATTTTTTATTGAAGGAAATATCAAACTCGTATGATTAAAGATTTCTTTATTAAATAATTCTCATTTAATAAATAAAATTTACATCATGGAATTTATTAAACATTTTTTTATTATATTATAAATTACTGTTACATTCGTCAATAGCGTACATTATGCGAGCCGCCATTGCTGCGCGGGTAAATATGTTGCTCCATAACTTTTGAAAACCATTATTAAAGAATCACTGGTACATCGGCGATCACGGCACTTAGTTACGTGAGTGACGTTCTATCCTGGCAGCCAATGCGGTAGCGGCTAGCGGAGAGTCTTTCTCTGCCGTTCCATCGGAGAAAAGGTGTGTACGCGCAACGGATGTGCGCAGCAAAGGCTATGCTCCTCTTCTATTTTCACTTGTTTTGACGAAAGCTCAGTCGTATTCCGGCGCTGACCGATTGCATTGTAAATAAAATGTCTACTTTTCGTAAGGCGTCCATTAATTTACGAAGTTTGATCATTCTTCTTCATGATTTAGCTTATGCCAACCTATTTAAATTTAAATGTGGTACTTTCAAAAATACATGCCCGTTCGGGCATGTTGATAAAAATAATACATGCCCGATCGATAATTTTACATGCCCCGGGCATGTCGGGCAATAGATTTTTCGAGCCCTGTGTCCAACATTTATATCCCTTAGAAATTATGGACTGATGAACATTAATAGACTTTCTTTTTTTTTTTTTTATCTCTTTTAGAACTCTAAAAGTTTTCTTTCTTTTTAGTTATTCTGTTTACTTTGAATGCAGTATTATTTGAAGCTTAGCATAAGTAAGTATATTAACTGTTTGAAAAAGGGTAATTTTTATCGTGCTTATTGCAGGTAATATTTTTCATTTACTATATTGTTTGAATTTTATACTTTTTGTTTATAATTAATTGATTTTGTTAGATTACTTTCTTTAGATGTAATTGATATTTTGTATTTGAAATTGATATTTGCATTTGAATTTTGAAATTGTATCAGATTACTGAACCACTGATATGAAAATTTTATTAGATTATTGAAAATACTGATATGAAAATTTTTTATTTTCATAATAGAATTTATTGATGAACTCTGTAAGAGTTCAGGTGGGGAGTGTGAAGAAAAAGAATTGCAGTTAGATGGCGCTACGTGCTATGCAATTTCTTTGACTTCAACTTCCACTTTTAGAACACTCTGAAGTTTGTAAACAGAGTGTAGCTGATTTCCGTTTTTGATTTCGAATGTTTTGATTTCGAGAAAAGATGTGACAATTAATTTGAGAATTGATATGTAATGGAGCATTGTGTCTCCAGATGATTTAAACTTGTGTAAATATGTACAAAGAACTGTAAATACTTATTTTTATCTCATTAAATAATTAGTTAAAGAAACTTTCGAAGAAGATATTTTCAATTTCGATTTTCACCTATGATACGCATTGTGGATTTTTACGATAGATTATTCCTTTGAATTCAGAATGCTTTTTTAGATTTTATGATTACATATTTACGTATGATTTACTCGACCTTGATTTTCGAATGAGAAACCTTGATTTGAAGACATGATATATATTTTTTTACAAGGATTTTGGAAGAGACGTACAAAGTGCCGTGTGATGTCATTTTATGCTCCATTCATTAGAATTTGATTTATAAACAATCATTGTCTCAGTAGGACCCTTTTTTTCCTTCAAAAATCTCCCGCTTTGGAAAAATCTGTTCAAAATGCCATTTTTGAGTGCTTTTTTTGTAATATTTTTTGCATTTATCAAATAATTAATAATCACGGCACCTTGTGTACTTTCTAAATGAAACAATTTGCCAGTTTGATGCAAATGAGAGCAAAAATGAATTAAAAAATAAATCAGAAAAAAAGTTGTTTGGATCGAAATACACCCTTGCTTCTGACATTTGGTCATCTTTAAGGAAATTATATTTTCGTTACAAATTTATTTGTGATTCATCAGCATTTTTTTTTTTTTTTGGGGGGGGGGTGGGGGGGGGGAGCATTAGGATGTGTAAAAAATGGTGGTTTCTGGGTCCTGGGCGAGGGGGACATCCCTCCCCTAGAGGATTTGAAATTTCATGTTTTCAATGGTCAAAAAGTGTGCAATTCCCCCCAACCCCCAAGGATGGAGAAAAATGACTGAATTCAACACTGATGCCCCTGGTAAATGCATAGTAAAAATGATTTTAAAATCTAAACTCAATACACTGCAGGATAAAGTTAAAATTACCAAATTAAATACTTTATAGAAGATTTTTGTATTAATTTTAAATATGGTAAAATTCAAAATTATGATGCTATAAAAAGAAAGAATTGAAAACATCTAATAAAAGGTGGAAAAAGTGCTGTGAAAAAATAAGATATTGATTTATAAATTTTTGGATGCTTTTCAATTGTTGGAATGAAAAATTTACCCTTACCTTAATTCTATTGCAAGAAAATAGGTAAAATGGATTTTAAGGCTTCCAGTGAATGATTAATGAGTTTCCATAATCTACACAACTTTGCCATGAAGCATGCTTGCAGAGACCAAGGGATGTAAAGGAAGGTATACAGAGATATATGCCATGTATCTTTTGGATTTTTTAAAAGTTCCATATACCCTCTGTTTCTCAAATAAAGCATTAGCATATATCCTATCTAAGAGGGTTAATTATATTCAGCATATACTCTGCTTTTTTTTTTGCAAAATCTGATTATTCATAAAATAAAAAAGGCGAAATATTTCAACATTTGTGAAGATTTAATTAGGTTCTTTGTGAATTTCTTTTTTATAAAGAATACTTTTTTTACAATGTAAACTCACTTTGCTTTACCAATTCGATAAGCTATGTGACACTGAACAGTTATGTACTATATAGCCTACTGTATTATTGTATGGCTTAAGCTGCAAAAACTCCAGCTCTTGAGTTGGGGGAAAATATAGATCAGTAATTTAGTATATTATTTTATGCAATTGATATTTAATAAGCTAGTAACAGAGTAATTTATTCCATTTTTCAATATTGGGTGAAAAAAGTCCGGGCCAGGATTCGAACCAGGGATGTACTGGATTTTAAAAATTCTTTAATTTTTATTTAGTTGTATTTAAATTAATTATTGAAATCATAACAAATTTCTATATTGAACTAGCAAAAGCCGTGCTTTGTTTGGATTCGCGAAGCATTATTTCATAAGATAAATATTTGAAAGGAATATTACTTTTTTACATTATTTTTGCATTTTTGCAAAGCAAAAACGTTATCTCATGTTTTGGCGCATTTAAATTTTAGAAATGTAAATTCAGCCAAATAACTAAGAATTTCCTCGGAATTTTTTATTTATGATATAAGGCTGGTATAAATAAAAACATTTTCAAAGCAGAATTTTACAAAATATTTTTTTTCTTTTTAATTTTTAGCTAAAAGTTTTAAAGATGTTTTTACATTTTCCAATGGCCAGTAACGGCGTTTGTTCTGGCCAATAAGTATTCTTTTTCTCGACATTTTTAAATTACTAATACATCCCAGAAATTATTTATAAACGTAGTTAATATATTTAATTTGGTTGAATTAAATTATTCTTCAATCAATTAAAATATTCTTAAATTATTCTTTATTCTTTCATTTCGAATACCAGACTTAAGAAACTACCAAATTTATCAAAATATTCACTTTAAATCCTTACTAATATTATAAATCGGAAAGTGAGTTTGTTTGTTCCGCTTTCACGCCGTAACTACTGAACCGATTGCTTTGAAATTTTGCAGACATAAAGTTAGAAGTCCGGATTAAATAATAGGGTAATTTTTATTTATTTTATTCAAATATTTTCCTTAAAAATTCAAAATTTAATTATTTTTCATACAAAATCAATAGGCACTTTTCAGATAAAATTTAACCCTTTTCCTTTCCTGTTGCCAAGAAAATAAAAAATTGGAATAATAATTTTTCAGCGGCAATGAATTTTTAATAGAAAACTTCCACGCGAAAAGCTATAATAAAATAATTTAAAAGAAAATAAATATGACGTCATGTTTGAAATAAAAATAAAAGGTGTATTTTTTATAATACATTTAACAAGGATATTTATTTACTTAATGGGAATTTTTGTGTAAAATATGGTGACATAAATTAAAAGTAAAAAGAATGAAAAAGAATTATATTTTTAATAAAATGGTTCACTCATGAAAATGTGAAGTCATAGTTGAAATAAAACAGGTACTTTATAGCAGTCGTTAAAAATACAAGGGGTATGAATATCAGTAGCTAATGGAGCGAGATAAATAATGACATCATATTTAAAATGAATCAGACATATTTTTTACTTATACTAATTAATAAGTTATAAGTTACATACAAATGAATATTTTTATTCAAAACTCATAATTATCAATGGAAGAAATTTTTTGTGGGGAAAAGGTGGAAAATAAAATCACTGATTAATATATTTTGGCCCAATTTTTTAACACTTTCGAACAAAGTTGAAAAGTTATTATGCTTTCGGTTTGTCTGTCTGTCTGGTCGCTTTCCAACTTTCGTAAATATACTCCGATTTCCATGAAATTTTTGGACATTATTAACGTTTACCTAGCACGAATACCTATTGAAAATGAAGTTTCTACCATGATTAGTTTATTTACAAGGATAGTTAAAAAATTTCCTTATATTACGGCATTATGGGGAAAAATCGTTTTAATTAAATTTAACGATGTTACAGCCTGTAGAACATAATCAAATTTATATGCATTTACAAAGTGCACTAAAATGTGCATTTTTTAAAGTATGTAGTGAAAAGGGCACTTACTATGCATTTACAGGGTCAGACAGAAGAATTCCATTGCATAAGAATAAAGGGAGGAACAGTTTCTGACATATTTTAATTATGGTAAACGATTTCATGTATAATCAAATTGATGTTGCTGAGGCTTAATGTAAGTTATTTCATGCATAATACGAAGTGCATAGCATTTACAGGGACACACGAAAGATTTCAAATATTATATATTCTATCCGAAGTACTGTATATCATGGATAATGACTGTTGCATGGATGAAATGCATTTTGAATTATGATATGTGCTTTTAAGTTTCGCTAAATGTATGCATATTAAATGGAGAGTATAAATGGTAATAGTATAAATAGTTAAATTTAGATATACAGGGTTACACAAAAGATATCGGAAAGGTTACTGAATATGAGCGTAATTTACTTAAAGGTAGTTTTTAAATAAAATATGAATTTTTATTTTGAACTGCATTTAGTAAACTAAGAAATGTTTGTAGTATATATATATAATGATAAACAGGGTCCCGCAAAGAACTGGATACAAGGTTGTCTTCGGATGATAATTTCTGAAAATGTAATTTAGGTAGTAATAAGAAATATTTTTTTTTTTTTTTTTTTTTTTTTTGAAATAAATTTTAGAAAGATACTTTCGTGTATTAAAGGCACTTGGAAAACTACAGGGCTGAACAAAAGAATTCAAGAATGTTTCTATCTATTAGTATTAATCGCTGAAAGGAAAATTTTGACCAGCAAACAAATTAGCAACTAGGGATTATCAAAAGTTTTTTTACCATAAATTCGCGATAAAAAGTTAATTACACATGCTTTTCATCATCGAAATTTTTTGCTTGATTGATCAATTATTTCTTCTTTAAATGTTATGTGAACGAAGTCACGAGTAACTGCTAGTACCAAATATAAGAATTAATTTTACTTGTTTACAATTCTTTTTGTTGCCACTTTACCAAAGTAAATACCTAAATAAATAAATCATAATGTAATTCTTTTAAAATCCGTAAGTATAAACTGCGTAAATAATTTTGGCAGAATTATGAAAATATATTTTATTTAATATATTAATCATGATTCTATCTATAATTACTAACCCCATAGTTTATTTTCCCTCTTAAAATAAAAAGATACGGGTTCAATTTTTTACTTGCAAGCGATTTTGGCAGAATAATGATAATATATTTTATTTAATTAATTAATCATGATTCTATCTATAATTACTAACCCCATGGTTTATTTTAATTCTGAAAATAAAAAGATACGCGTTCAATTTTTTATTTACAAAAATGCGTCCATAATAGAAAAAACATATAGAATAAATTAATTATTAAAATAAAAATTTTTAAAGGTTATTCTGTAAAAAAATAACATTCTGCAAATCTACATATCATAATTTATTCTTATGTTTAATTTCAAGTCAAAATACTGAATAGATTTTTCATAAAGTGTACGACAAAATGTAACTTGAGTGGACTAGTAGAGGATTCGCTTCGCTCATCCTAATAAGCTATTTTTTTTTAAAGAAGTAGATGATGCTGTCAGTCTAACCTATTCAATGAAGTGAAAGAATTTTAAGTTTATAATTTAAAACTCAGTATGCTTGCCTTTAATCAAAAATTTACCTAAAAATACTGAGTAGAGGATTTATTATTTTATTTTATTTGTTTATTTATTGACAACAGAACCAAAAGGCGACCATTAAAAGTGCCCATGAATTTTATTTTTAGTCTCATTCTCGAAAAACTTAAATTTAGAACTTTATGCACCTAACATATTATATTACATACAGAGTTTCCCCCAGAGGGTTTCAGGGGGGCACTCCGCCACTCCTGCCCTTTAGTTAAAAAATAGCACCCCTCTTGCCTCTCATCCAAAAACTAGCGCCCTTCTGGTCGCTCATTCTAAAAAATAGTACCCTTCTTGCCCCACATTTGAAAAAACACAGCCCTTCAGTGATGATGCGAACGCGCTATAGCACGTAAATTACGCAAAAATAGCTCTTACGCGTCTCACAGAATACGTAATTTCCTCAACAAATCGTGAAAAAAAAACGGAAAATTTTGTTAAAAAATTGCAAAATAACAACTAATTCTGGCAAGATTCGTGAAAAAATGACTAATTTCATCACAAAATCCCGAAAAAACAGCAGATTTCCTCAAAAAATCGTGAAAAAAAAAAAAAGACAAATTTCGTCAAAAAATCAAGATTAACGGAATTTTTTTTCAAATGATTTGCGAAAAATGGATCATTTTGCCAAAAGATCCCGAAAAACTGCAACTTTCGTTAAAATTTGTGATAAAATGACAGATTTCGTCAAAAGATTTGCAAAAAACCCCGGCAAATTTCGTCTAAAAATCGCAATAAAACAGAAAATTCTATCAAAAAATTCGCAAAAAACTGCCGATTTCGTCAAAAATGCAACTTTGTTAAAGTAGCACAAAAAAAAAGTTAATGCCAGAAGTGAAATTTTCTGTTCTATAAACTAATTTTCCTGTTTCAAAACTGTGTTTTTATTGCTCCAAAAGCGAATTTTCCTGATTCACAATCATTTTCGTGCAAAGAGAAAATTGTACCAGGAGCATAATTAGAATTTGATGCCACCCTCTACTAACTTTTTCTTATGACAGCTCAAAAATTACGCTTGTAGTATAAATTTGGCACCTCCTAAATTTCCATGCCCAGGGCGACCTCCCCTCCCCCCCCCCCCACACACAATGTTCTGTTCTCAATCCATCACAAATTTGCCGCTTTTTTTCGCGATTTTTTCACGCGATTTTTGTCTATTTGCCTTTTTTTTTTTAGCAAAATTTGCTTTTTGTTTTCGTAATTTTACAACAAAACATGCTGTTTTTTTTTTTTTTTTTTTTTTTTTTTTTTTTTTTTTTTGTGTGATCTTTTAACAAAATTGGTTATTTTTATGCAATCTTTTAACAAAATTTAATTTTTTTTTTAAATTTCTGGATTTTATTCTGGATTTTTTGATGAAATTTCTGTACTTTCACGATTTTTTGAACAGCTAAATTCTAGATTCAATCCTATAAAAGTGCCCTTAAAAATCAAAAAAGTGCCCTGAAGCAGGGACGTAGCTAGAAGTGTACGATAGGGGGGGGGCCCAAGGGAATATAGGGGGGGGCTCAAGGGAATGTAGGGGGGGGGCTAATATTTTTTTGTTCTCTCTCTAATGCAGAAAGATAAATTAGTGCATATTCACATTGTAGGTGCTATGTTTCTCTTTAAACTGTTCTAATAACTTCATTTTATGCTAAGAAAAGTATATGATGATGAAAATTTTGAATGTATTAACTGGTGCAAAATTAAACATCCTGTTAGCTTCATATGTACAATAGGATGAGGGAGTGTTGAAACACATATTTTAGATACAATTTAGTAACTCTGCAAAACTGTGAAAGGGTCTCAAAACTAAATTAGATTTTTGAACAGAATTTCATTTGAATTTTCGGAACATTTAGTGACCTTGGAACTTTTTCCAGGGGGAGGCTCAAATATTTTAGGGGGCTGAGCCGCCCATAGTGCCCCCTTAGCTACGGCCCTGCCCTGAAGAATGTAAAAAGTGTCCTTTTCAGAACAGTAGTGCCCTGCCCCTTTTTAAATCTGGGGGAAACTCTGTACATATATTTAACAATTGAATTTTATTTTACATTTTTATACATTTTTTTTAAATATTAAACCAGGGACATTAATAAAATTTCTTTCATGTTCTTATATATGAATATTTGTCTAAACAAAGAAGAATGTCAAACTTTCATTTCTGATTTGATAATGATTAGAAAATATAACAAAAATTGCAGATCAGCTCAATTTATTTAATTGATAATTACGTGCAAAATATTTTAGCTTAGATATTTTAAATAGAAAATGATTTTCAAAATATTGTTGAAAGTTAAATTTTATTTAATTATAAGGCTAATAATAATAATAATGAAATAGAAATCATATAACTTTTTTTCTAATAAAATATGTTATTATTGAAATAAATTAGCAGCAAAAATATTTTCCAAAATTATATATACCAAAGATTGGGCTTGAACCAGCATTCTCCTCAAAAGTTTAAAGCTTTAAACTGTTACTCTAATCTGCTATGCTAGCAGGTAAGGTACCCACTTCTTATTCCTCTAAATTAA
Source organism: Maratus speculifer (assembly GCA_964019185.1). Classification (NCBI taxonomy): domain Eukaryota; kingdom Metazoa; phylum Arthropoda; class Arachnida; order Araneae; family Salticidae; genus Maratus; species Maratus speculifer. Next base: position 156,736,070 of record OZ025294.1, on the reverse strand, counting down.
AGTTATTCTTTAAAAAAAATAAAAAAAAAAGAATTGGCGCATGCACATATGGTTCAAAATATCAAAATTCTGTCTTACCTTTAAAAAATAGTGATGTGTTTTAATAATAAAATATTTTAAACAGTTCAGTTAAAAAAAAAAAAAAAAAAAAAAAAAAAAAAAAAAATCTTTGATAATTTTATTTGAATTAATTTTAATTTTTAACTTACTTTTTTTAAAAACTTTTTAAAGATGTTTTAAAATTTTATAGAGCTTAAAATAATAATAGTTTCCATTTTAAAATTATCAGTTACAGATGTAAAAACATTAAATTCTTTTCAAATTTTGTTTACAGTTTTCTATATGTGTTTGAGGCAGTGTTCTCGCTGACTTTTGACCAACGTTAGTAATTTGGCTAATTAAAAATAAAAAACATTCGCCAAATGAAAAAAGTATTAGCAAAATAGATTCGTCGTGTAGCACACACAAAAAAAAAAAAAAAAAAAAAAAAAAAAATCTTTAACCCTTTCAGCGGCGTGCAAAATATTCCATTCATGTTTAACAATTCATAAAATAGTATTTATAAAAAATATTGGTATGAAAATTTTTATTTGACAAACTTACATATTTATTTATCTTATTCACTTCAAAAAATTAATTTTAATATTGATTTTGTGTTAAATCAGCCTTTGTTTCTAAAAGTTACATGACGGAAAAAACCTGATTAGGTCGCTTAAAGGGTTAATCCTTTAATGTATCCCTCCTTTTTTTAGTATAGTTTTTATAGCTGTGACAGCGATTGTTATTAATCTAATTTCAACTATCCACTACAAATATAAAAAATATGTATACATTAAATATATGTATATATGCATATGTATGAAAAAAAAGCAAAAATTCAGCACTAGCAATTCGGCGAATCTAATCGCTTGTTTACTCGCCAAATGAAGAATTTAGTCACAATTTGGCGCATTGGCGAGCGACAGCGAGAACACTGGTTTTGAGGTTAAATAATTGTAGTGATTATCAGACCAATAATTTCTTTTGGAGAAGAAAAACCCAAACCAGACTTTTCTGAACAGTGAGTTTTAAAAATAAATTTGCCCACAAGCATAACCAGGTGTAAAAACATTTATAAATAAAATCCTGCATAATGAATGTTATCAAAAATATACTTATGCACTCATAGCAAAAATTCGACAACATATTATAATTTTAAAGTTAATGAGTTGAATAAGTATAAATTATATAACAACATTGATATTTAAACTATTTAAAAAATATTCATAAAGAGAAGAACTATTTTTTAGATGAAATTTATTACTTATTAAGTTAAGGTTCCATATATCATTGGATATATATCTGTATTTATTTTCAAAATATCATGTTTAATATTTTTAATGTTTTGAAAATATCATGTTTAATAATTTTGATGAAAATTAAGAATTTTTTAAAAACTTTTATTGACTGTGTTGGGGAATTTCTAAAAAAATCTTATCAGCACGGTTGGGTTTTTGACGTCAAAAAGTAGTTTTCGACATGACGTGTCAAAAAATGTTAAAAACCTTATACACATTTTTTTTAGCAACCATTAGTGTTATTAAATTAAGCTAAAAACTGATTAAATGATAAATTATGTTACAAATTATTCTTATTTATTTTAATAATTATTAAAATACATAAAATTTTATTTAATGTATATTTAAGTTGCAATAAAATTATATATCATACTTCAAATTAAAGGGCAAAATTAGTACTAGCCACCGGCCACAGGGCCAGTAAATGAGAAAAAGTTACTAGTGAAAAATTAACTATCAGCGGCCACCTCCCGGCCACTTTTTCATATGGTGAAAATAAAATTTTCTTGGGTTTCATTAAGGATTCTACTTTTTTTTGTTCCAATATATTTATATAAACATATTTATTTGGGCTATTCAGTTTTAGATTAATGCTTATAAAATTTTTACAGTTTATTATTTTTAAATAAAAAAGTGGCCAGTAGTTTAAAGAAAGTGGCCACTTCACTTAAAAAACTAGTCCTGCCGGCCAGTGGCCACTAATGAAATTTCCCAATTTTGCCCTATACTTCAAATTATTTGTCAATTATCATGCTTGGATTAATAGCTAAAAATATTCAAACTGCTATTTAATGCATTTTTCAAATTACCATTTATATCTTTATTATCATTATTATATATCTTCAATTTGTTATTTGTTATTAAAAAAAAAAATAGCAATGTAATTAAAAAAAAAGATTGTGTAAAGCTAAAATGGCCACTATTCAATGACTGACAATAAGTTACTTAGATTTTCAATGATTTTCTAAAAATGTTTGTTTTTGTTCAGAAACAACAGATATAAACCACAGTTGCAATTTGCAATACAGATGCTCTCTGAGAGTATTTAAATGAATTATAATATGAAATCAATATAATTAAATGTTTTTCAATTGAATAATTAAAAAGAAGATGCAAGATGGTTTGTTAAATTCAATATCCACATATATTTATTTTATTATGTTAGTTTTAATTTTATTAAGAAAAAAAAAACTTACAAAATTTATTTTTATACATTATAAAATAATCTTTTTTTTTTTTTTTTTTTTTTTTCTGATTGGAGCATATTATTTCAAGTTTTTAGTTGTAAGTTTAGCCTTAGTCATTTTGCGAGGAAAAATCTTAGAATTGGACTAAAACATTAAAACAATATAAAAATATGATCATTTATATGTAATTTTATACATTTTACACATTTAATTATATTATTATTTTAACAATGTACTTTCATTTTAAAAAAAATCAAAGTATTTCATTTGATTTGCTTATATTTTTAATGTAATGATACTTTTAATTATTTTTTATTCTATATTTATAGCTTACAATTATTTTCTATTTTCTACGCAACTTGTTGAGCCAAAAGCATGTTTTGAATTTTACACAGGACATGTGACTTTTAATGTCTAAAACTGTCAAAAAGTTTATTCAAGTGTTTAAAACTAAAAATGGTAAATTTAATGTTGTTGTAAAAATAATTTAAAACAGTTTTGAACTCAATTTTAGATTTTTGAGTTCAAAAAAGGTTTTCAAAAAAGGTTTCAAAAGGTATGTTCAAAAAAGGTTTTTTGACATAATGGTTAAAACCAGATAAAACCATCACACTGTCAACAACTTGCCAACCCTGCTATCAGCCAAGGATTTATTTTATCAGACAGCAAAATGCAACGTACAGTTGAAAATTGTTATGACAAAATTTATATTAGGGATGGGACGAATATTCGGCCACTATTCGGTATTCGGCCTATTCGGCCCTTTTGCCGAATATTCGAGGCTTGTTGACCGAATACCTGTAGCCGAATATTTAGAGATACCTTGCCGAATATTGCTAAAATCTGGCCGAATAGTGAAAGATATCTCGCTAAATAAATTTAAGATTTAAAGAATTTCATTTTTTGCAGTTTTTTTTCTCCAATCCAAATTGGCTACTTCAATTATGAAGTCATTCTCATTCTTACCTTTCAAAGTATACAGTTATTTGATTACTAAAAAATATAGAGCCTTTTTGTATTTCCTATAAAAGTTAGTGATATTTTAGAAAATGCTGCCCAAGTTGGAGATTTAATTGTACAGGAAATTTCTTCATTAAAGAATGATATGATGTATTACAATTCAAGATATAAAAACATTTATGAAAAAGAAAAAAGAAAAACACTGCCTTATTCTAAAATACTTGAATATTTATTAAGGGTGTTCCTAACTGCTGAGCTCAACGAGCGCAAAATGTTTTGACACATTTACAAAAGCAAAAATATATAAAATTCGAATGCCTGATTATGGAAGAGATTTTGTATCGAACCTATTTTTCCATTTTATGATAATTAAATTACCTATCCAGTTATAAGCTATTTTGATGACGTGATCACCTGTTTTTCTCCTGCTTTTCGACCGGTTTTTCTGCTTTTGTCGGGAAATGTGCTCAAAAGTGTCAATTTTTGAAGGCTTGTTATAAAAAATCTATTGTGTTTTAGAAAAAACAGAAAATTGAGTGCAATTAGACAGTTTCTGAATAATAACACATGCTATTTTCATGCATTTCCAAACAAAAATCAATTAAAGCATGCGTCACAAAGTTGACCTTTTTGATTTAAGAACACCCTTAATGTCTGCAAATTCCATTATGAAGATGGTTTTATAAATATTTAAACATAAATTCGAAATACGGAATAAAATAATTTTTTTATTCTATAGTTTTCACTTTTAAATAATTATTTGCATAATTACTGACTTAAATATGTAGTATTATTATGTATATATTTTTAATTTATATCTTCCTAAATTCATGTTGTTATCAATTTCTGTTTATCCTTTTAATGCTTGTTGAATAAATGGAATATTGAGGTTGAATATTGTATGCACCAATTCAAATTTCAAAGATTTTGTTAACATATGTATTATACTTTAAGCATAACCTTTTGCTTTTATGCAATTTGTAATTTAAAGCGTGGCAACTGATTTCAGAACCGTCTCATTCTTACGAATTTTCTTATCGTAAGAGACACAAATTCTAAATGATCAAATTTACTTCATTAACAGTTATTTCAGAAAATATCTCCTTGTGAGTTCTGAGAGAAAGAGATTAAGAATATTATTAATTTTGAATGCAAGAAAGGGCAAAAGTATCATTTGATAGTAAAAGTGAAGTACATTCTTCATATTTGAATGGAAATATCTTACCATCCTGACTTAAAAAAATCAATTTGATGTTTGTGCACATGCTATCTTAATGTACATTAAGATAAAATAATATAATGTAATTTCATAATTTTTTTGTGTTAAAAGTTTCAAATTCAAAAATACATTTAAAAGCACATTTAAGAGTAATAATTATTAATGAGCTTCTATTTTTGAAATTATATATAATCAAAATTTATTTTCTTTATTGGAAAAAAAAATTGGTATTCGGCCGCCGAATATTCGGTATTCGGCCTAAAATTTGGCCGAATATTCGGTATTCGGCTATTCGGCCAAATCACTATTCGTCCCATCCCTAATTTATATGACTGCAAAAAATAGTTGATTACTATTAATACATTTTCAGAATTTATTTTTCTTTAAAATTAAGAAATATATATACAAGAGAGAAAAGTTTAATTCAGAATAGAACTTAGAACATGTTTGCAATAATTTGGAAAGTTGCAATATATACCTTACTAGTAAAAAAATAAAGTTTTTGGCATATCTTTAAAGTTTTCAGTTTTCAATGATTACCTAAAAATTCATTCGCTAGTGATGAGTAAACTAATGTATTTCCCCACCGTTGGTCACTTTGTAGAAAAAAACCCTTTGGTTCTGCCTTTTATAACCTCCCCTCCCCCAAAATGAATAAATAGACAAATAAAGAAATAAAAATAATAAATTTCTGAACTTTACTAATACATTTAAAGCTGAATTTTAACATGTAGAACCAAATATTATGTGGGATCAATTTAGAACAGCAACAGAAAGGAAAACTGTCTAATTTAGATAATCAGTTATTTTATCATTAGAAAGAATCTTTATTGGTTTTGGTATTGTTCAGTTTAAACTAATTCTGAATGAATTGGCTGTACCTGAACTGAATGTACAAATTTCATTTGATCCTAACCCTAACCCAACCTTAACCCTAATTTGACCAAATAATTTTTGGCGACCTGCAACCCAAAATATTTCAATGTGTATCCAACTGTCAAAACACAACTCGATACGATCCCAAAATGAAAGAAAAGTAAATCATGTTTTAATGCAATTAGGAAAATAATCTGTAATAAATTTTTAATTGCTTCTGTAACTAAGGTTTTTATTGAAATGGGGAGAAATAAGCCTTGTGTGACCCTCTTTGATTGCACCTTTAAACAATACTTTTTGCTGCCTGACTGGTTTGGTTGCAGTGTTAAATTCAGGGGTTGGCCCGTTTGGGGGGGGGGACGACGACATTTCTCTCCAGAACAATGAAATGTCTCCTCCCCCCCATAAATTTTGAGATTTTAGGTTTTCGTTTGTCAAAAAGTGCAATTTCTGCCCTGTAACTCTATCATGTCCCCCCCCCCCCCACCCTGGAGCTACAGAAGTCCCTCCCGTAGAAAAGTGTCCGAATTCAACACTGGTTGCCAGCTTATAAAATATGCAAAGCAGAGTTATATAGGATAGATGTGCCAGTGACGGACATCCTGGGTGTTTTCATAAAAAATAACCAATAAAAATTTAGCTTTTATTTATTTATTATTCTTTTCACAACTCCCCTATTCATAGTTAAGAGTAAACTTTACACTGTGGTTTATTATATGAGTATTGAGACAAGCACAGAATTTTTATTTATAAATACTAAATAGTTTACAATGGGATAAAATGTAACAGTTTAAAATCTACATACCATTTTGTATGATGTTTAAACATTAGAAACAATGATAAAATTATCCTGATGGTTTCAACTCCTGATGGATTCAGCCTTTTTCAAGGGAAAATAAAGATTTGAACTGACAAAGGCACGTTATTTAGCTCGACGAGAAATGAAGGTCCAGATGACCAGAAATCCACAAAATTCTAAAATCCACACAACCTCTGGTCCCAAACTGTGTGGATTTGAGGGAATCTACTGTAGATATATTTTTAAATGACACTTTCATTTTCAGAATTGGTTTTAAAAGTGAAACTAACTTTATAAAAAATATCTGCAACCAAAATCGATAAAGTAAAAAAGAAGTGCTGTGTAGAGGGACCTCAGCCATACAATGCAAAAAAAAAAAAAAAAAAAAAAATTATAATGTTGAAATGCAAACAAGTTATTGGAAAATAACTTCCCTATAGAAATAACATTAGCTCGTGAGTTTTTCGCTAGCAGGGACAGGAGTCTTAAAAACTTAAAAATAAATGAAATTTTGTAATTGGCTGTTATTATATAAAATTCAAAATTTTCTATTGTTACTCATACAAAAACATTAAAAAAAAATACAGAACATATAAATTAAGCCAGGTCTTAGCAAGTTCATTAAGATTTACATTGAAAAACAGCTAAACACAAACATTTTCTGCTTCTTGACTGATTTGATAAAAATGTTAACAATAACCCAGATTTATAAAACATACATGGGGAATTATAAAAAAAAATAAAGCTAAATTTTATTAGTTTTTTTTTTTTTTTTTTTTTTTTTTTTGAATCAAAAACATCAAGTGGTGTTACTGTAATAGTGTCCATTACTGGCACGTCTAACTATAATACTGAAAAAAAAAAAAGGAATATAATAATTATAACTATTAATTAAAAAATAATTTTTATAGAAATTCCTTGAAAGTGTCCATTACTGGGATATCTATCTATTTCCAAAAATTCTTGGATAAATAAATAAATAAACAAAACAGCATGTGCGGCTTTAGCTAATCCTTTCATTAACCCTCATGGGTTGTTCATTTCGATTACAGCTTAAAAGTTTCTCACAAATATTTTAATTCAAAAAATGATGTTTAGTTGGAACAACTGAGCAATTTAACAGTACAATAATTTCTCTAAAATAATAATTGCATGAAAAAAGTTTAATTCAAAAACTGAGAATATGGCTTTTGGTCGAAATAGACCTCAACACCTTAGCAGGGTTAAACAGCAAACTTTGATATTATTACAAAAAATATAAAACAAAAATGTAAAACAAAAGCGATTAAAATGCACCATTTAATTCAATATATTCTTTTTACTATAATAGTCTAATCTATTTTAGTATCTTATTAATCTCTTTAAATTAAAATTGACTGTATATTCTTGAAACAATTGTTACAGATCTCTACTGAGTTACTTTTAAGTCATCAAATATTACTCAATTAAACAAAGGCTCAATTTATAATTAAACATCAATTGCAGACAATATTAAACAAGTTACAATAAGATAAATTTAATATTAATTTCAGTTTACAATAAAATATCTATAAAAAATAAATATTTTAAAAACAGCTGTTAAAAATGTGTCATGTATTGTTGATCTAAATCAAACTACTATAAACCTTTATTTTAAGTATAATGAAAGCAATTTAAAGAAAAATGCCATCTGATCATTTTAATTAGATAATAATTAAACTGACTTATGGCAAAATATAAATCTTAGAAAACAAATCAATGAAAAATAGATCTTATTTTATTTTTTAAAAACAAAGAATGTGTCTTACATTTAAATAGTCCCATAAATTGCAATTGTTAATAATTAAATTTTTAAAAAATTCTTAAGAAAATAAATAAAACCATTATTATTAAAATACTTAACAGTATAAATTTAACTATCACGTTATTCAGTGATTGAACACAAAAAATCAGCAATGATAAATGCAATAAATAATTTAGCTTTTAAGTATAGTGTGATAATATAAGAATTGAATATAGTAATTCAATTTCTATCATCATTTTATATGGAATTATAATTTATTTATGAATTATTTTAATGATAAACATTAAAGAAAATTCTGCAATGGTCAAATGAACAATACTGAAATGAAATGTATTAAATATATATATTTTTTCTTTGTAAACTATAAATTATAAGAATTAAATATTAGTTATCAACTAAAAGGAACTTCTGAAAAAATACATTTACAAAAATATACATAAAAAGTCTGATAAATTTTTTTAAGAATACAAATTTTAATTTCTTTTAAATGTATAAATGTTATTAATAAAAAAATCTTTCAGCATTAGAAATAAAAGTAAATAAGCATTTTTTGAAGCAAATTAATGTAACAAAAACTGCCATATTAAGGAAACATTCTCACAATATGAAAATGCTTTTAAACAGTGTGAAACAACATAAATATTAAAACACATATTTTAAACATTATCAAAAAAAGAAAATAACTATTAATAAAAATGAGCAAAAATAAATAAATAAATAATTTTCTAATAGCCCAGTCCTTAATATTATATTCTTAAATATTTTTCAGCTTTTAAAAGAGTCAAAAATATGCGTGAAATTATAATCTTACTTTAAAAAAACTTTAATTTATTTCATAAAAAATTGAAACAAATTTGATTATAAAACTATTAAATAAATTTATTGAAAATAACTTTACAAATGTGATTATCTACAAACAACAAACATTTTTAATTTTAAGAAAATGGTAAATGTAACCCTACATTTTTATAATTATAGAGAAATTGCAATAAAACATTCATTTTAAAACTAGAACACTGTCAATATAATGTACCGAAATCTCGCATTAATATTAATTTACAATGGATAATTATTAAAAGGACGCAAACATATTATTATTTATTCTAAACAAGCTTCCTATATCTATTTAAAAGATCGGATAACAATTTAAAATTATTATAAACATTTTGATTAACATCGATTTTGATTAATCGAAGATATTATTCGCGAATAACGAAAATAAAACTAAACCGAATTTTCAAAACAAATGAAAAATAATTAAAATAAATATTCTTATATTAGTCACCTGTCAAACAGAGATGGGTTATTTTTGGCACTTGACATGCATATCGAAACTGGAACACCTTTTATAACTATGTGGCAGTATATATCCATAACAGGAGTGTGCACACATGTTGATAAACATCGATTCTGGCCACATCAAAGTGACCTTTTAAAAAAAATGTAAATAATACACAGAGGCTAATGATCTGCAGAAAATCCACGCATTTGCCTTTGAAACATTGTATTAAATAATCCAATTTTTCGTGTAGTATCACATTTTGAAGTTACGAAGCCAATCCACACCCGCAATATTAATGATAAAACAGGCATCCATGGTATTCCGTAAACTAACATCTTTAATAACTATTAACTAATACATCATCCAATCTCTGTGCCATAACTTCACCGTGACAAGGGAAGGACTATTCCATCTATAACATTCGGGGTAGGCGGGCACCACCGGCATCGTACTTCTAGAGGACTGCTTCCATTCAGTGAGAGGGGGAGCAGGTAGTTAAATAGTATTTTATAGGCATTTGCAAAATCGACAAATAATGAGATTGGGACGCAAATTTCGGCAAATTGCAATTTAAACTATTGTATTAAACATTCATTCAAAAAATAAAAATATTTATAATGATAAAAAATGAAATAATGTTAAGTTTTAAGAGCTATAAAGAAGACTGAAAATTTTATTGATTAGATGGGCTTGCCATTTCATTAAATTCACAAATTTAATATACATATTTTTTTTTCTTTGAAAGTGTTGAAATATTATTTTTCATTTTTTAAAGAAAAAAAGGTCAAAAGTAAATTATCATTACAAATCAAAATTATTTATAAAAAAATATTAATTAAAATACTTGTATTACACATACATTTTAATTTCTATTTTATCAAACACTTTAAGATATTTTATACTAGCTTTATTTTCATCTTCAGTTAAATGAAGAACAAAGTTCGAATTCGCATAAGAATTTTGTTTGAAGATAACTTCGAATGAAATGTGAAACTGTCTTCAAAGAAATAGAGAATTGTTTTCTCTGAAAATGCTTTCCAATAATTTCGGATTTCAGTTGCGGAAGTTTTTTAAACATCGAGCATTAAACAGAATTATAATTTGAGAAAAAGAAAAATTTCGTTAAATAATAATTTTAAAAAATGTTTTTTACTTGGGAATTTTTATTTTTTATTTTACTGGAAGAAGTATTGTTTTAATTATTTGTTGTAATATTGTTTATTTTAATTACAAATTTAAATTTTTATATTCGAATAAAATAAAATGTAGTTAGTTGTATTTAAATTATGAAAATTTATAATTTGAAAATTTTAAAATAAATAAAATTTTAAATTTTAAAGGACATTTTTTATAGAATAAGATTTTCTTAGTTATTTGTCATAAGATTATTAATTTTAATCAAATATTTAATTTCTTATAGTCGAGTAAAATCAGGGCCGGCGCCAGAGGTGAGGCAAGTGAGGCGACCGCCTCAGGGCGCACCATAAAAGGGCGGCATTTGTCTCGCATATTTGTATAGGTAAAACAGACCAAAATATGAGCAAATAAAAAACTGATGGCTATTCACGAAAATTTGAAAAAAGTTTTGTTTTGATAATAAAAATAAAAATCCGATGACCCCCCCCCCCCCTCCACACCAAAAAATCTGTTTTACCATGTTTTGGGAAGAAGGGGAGAGGGCGCATTTTTAAAGTGGTGGAAAATTCTTTTTTTTTTTTTCCAGCTAAAGCGTAGAATTGTTTGCTATGTATTTTTTAATTCGAAATCGAATGACACTTCCGCAAGTCGATACGGTTATTCATTACAAAGTTAGGCAGGTTTTATGAATGCAAGTCATGAATAGTTTTATCAATAAAAAATTATGAATACTCGGATACTTTGACAACTTTACTAACCTTGAAGAAATTTGACAATGCTGATTTCGATTATTGCTGTTTTGAGGACATTTAAAAAATTGATATTATTTAATATGATTTAAAGAACAAGTTTTGGACGTAAAATAAGAAAAGCTGTGCTCAATAATAAAACTTAAACTTTAAACATTGTGCATTTATAAAACTACCATAACTTTTATAAAGAATGATCGTATAGACTTGCGAATGATCTTATTTGATCAAGAATTTGAAAATACATAACAAATGATACCCATATCCCCTAATTTTAAAATGTTGAAGTATCTTATCCCTCGATGTATCCCCCCCCCCCCCTAACAAAAAATACCAAGATAAAGCTTTATTTTTGTGGGACTCATCGGATTTTCATGTCTAGTGACAAAACGATGTTCTTTCCTTAATTTTTGCGAATGGCCATCAGTTGTTACTATAAAAACCTATTTTATCTGAATAAAATATAATTTTTGCCATTTTATTCGTCGAACGTGTCGTAACATTGAAAAAAATTATCATATCGTCTTGTAGATGGTGTCATTCGATTTAGAAGAAATAAAATTAATACGAAACGATATACCATTTGACCTAATTAAAAAATGTTGATTTCCCTCCTCCCAGCATTAAAAAAAATCTCTCCTTTTGCTTCTTAAAATATGGTAACCTTTTTTTTTTAGGGGGGGGGGGGTATTCTTTGTATTTTAATTTCTAGTGCCAAAATAAAGTTCTTTCCAAATTTTGGTAATTGGCCATCAGCTGCTTAAAAGAAAAAAAAAAAACTATTTTACCTGTAATATATACTGAAGATATAATCCATTATAGAATAGGTTTTAAACTTTTAAACTGGTATAGCAAAAATTCTCCTCCACGTTTTTTTTTTTTTTTTTTTTTTTTTTTTTTTTTTTTTTTTACCGATTTTTAGTGAGATTTTCAGTAGAGGTGCCATCTCGCAGATTCCTTCATAATTATGCGTTATAACTTGGCCTTATTACTCCAAGACACCTTATATTTTATCTTCCACAATTTGTAAGTATTTTATTTTATTTATATATTTTTTTCATTTTTGTGTTTCGCGCCAATTTCTTTTATATTCAGGAAATAATTCCTATTAGAATATTTTATCCCTCCGTAGTAAAGTTGGTCCTCGGCGCTATTTGACGATTATTGTGTTTCTGGCGATTTTTCCATATTAATAAAATAAAACAATTTTTAATATTTTAGCCCAATATAGTAAATATTGCCCTTTTTTCAATAAATTTTATTTAAAGTCCACAAGCTGTTTTTAAATTCTTCTAGTGATTTTTGGATTTTCTATTGTTTCGCGGCAATTTATTTATTTTTTTCTTAGATTCGTAAATAATTCAGGTTTAAACATTTTAGCATAATTCAACAAATTTTTGACCTCCTCATTTTTTGAATTTTCGGTAATTCGGATTACAAATGTTTTAGCCCACTAGAGTAAATTTTGCCCTCTGCAATAACTTTTTTCTTCATTTCGCGGCGATATTTAACATTCGTATTCGTAGATTCGTTTTCAAACTTTTCACTAATATTGTAAGTTTTGTTCAGAGAATTTTCTTTTTAATTTTTATGGATTTTTAAAGTTATTTTCAACGTTATTCTTAGCATGTTTTTGTATACTGCTTTTTTAAATATATACATACATTTGTAAAAAATAATTCAGGTTGAAAATTTTAGCCTAATCGAAGTACATTTTATCATATGTGATTTTCAATGTTTTGCGATTTTAATGCGATTTTCAATGCAATTTTTATCATTCTTTGGCTTTCGCGACAATTTTTTGAAGTTAATAAAATGAAATCGGCTCCAAACATTTAATCCCAAACCCTAAATATTTCCAATGCGGTTTTTAACTTTCTTTTATGCTTTCGTTATTTTTTTTAGCCTCCGATGCTATTTCTTTCAGACAAGCTAAAAAATGTCGTGTCATCAGCCCTGAATTTTCTACTGAACCGATTTTGATAATTATTTTTTTAAATGAAAGCTATTTATTTGTAGTTGTGCCCATTTTAGCCATTTTTTAATTTATTTCCATTTTTATATTTTATTTTTAATTTTAAATGCTTTTTACGATATTTCTTCAAAATGGTGGCAACACAGTTTAGCTTTTCTCTCGATAATAAAAATTTATTTTCCAAAATGATTGCATATAATTATGCACTTGAAAGAGAATTGAGGTAAAAAAATTATATTTATAGGAGAAATAATATTAATAATGTAAATAAAATAACAGAAAATAATTTATGATAAAAATTAATGTTTAAAGCAAAATAAGAAAAATTCCAAATGAGGAAAATTATGTCACACAGCAACCAGATAAATGGGAATTACAATATTATTACGGATGCCTTTTTCATATTACTAATAACAGTAACTTTAAAAAAACATTTGAAGAGAAAATGACGTCACTATTTAAAACATCGCATTTTTACTAATAACGATATTACATTCCAATATTTCTTTTCATTATGGACACTGATATTGAGATTTTACTTTCAGATGACTTCAGTTAGTTAAAATAATGTCACAATAAAAATGAAATTAGTTTTTTTTTTTTTTTTTTTTTTTTTTTTTTTTTAAACAAAACTATTTTTCTGTGAGTGCATATAAAAAAAAAATTTTTGGATTTCGCCGGTCTCAGATTACAATTTTAACTGAAGATGTGCGAATATTGTAACTGGCAAACTTGACATTAAGTTTGGGAATATATTTATTATATATTGATTCAATAATGTAATTACTTTTGCTTTTTTTTTTAAACCAAATCGATCGGGTCTTTTAAACATTTCATTCGTCGAATTCGACGGGATTCCACTCTTCTTATTGTTAAAATGCATTTCCCTTTTCTCAGAGTCTATAAAAAAGCGTTTAAACTAAAGAAAAAATCCGTTTTTGATGAATCTTGTCAATGAAGAAGTAACACGTCGAATTGTATCTCTTTATTATTCCGCAATTCCAATGTCTCAGAGATAAATTGCTAATCAGTTGGGTATTTCACGCCGTTCTGTTTGCTATTATATTGATAAACACAACAAAAATGAAGTTAGTTCATTCTAAACGGCATTCTAAACGGGGTCGCCCTTCTAAAAGTCCTCTATCGATTTTTGTTTTCTAATCGGAGGCGAAACTGAATTCTGCAATGGCAGAATCTACATTGAACTTGTTTTCTTCTTTACTTCAGAAATGAATTTCTGTTATGTACTATGGTTAGTAAGATTAAGCAAACTGTTGTAAATGTTGTCAAACTTTGTTACAATTTTCAGCGTAATACATTACATTTATTTCTTCGCGATTTTTGGATTTCTCAAGACCTTTAATGTAATTTTTAACATGAGTTTTTGACATTCGTAAAAGGAATTTTGTTATTAGCTTCAATTGTGAATTTATTTGTGAAAAAATTCCTTTTAGAATAGTTTAAACCGCTGTAATAAATTTTGTCTTTCTGCAACTTTTAAATCTTTAGCGACTTTTTTTTTTTTTTAGTTTCGAAGCAATTTTTCAACATTATAAAAAAAAAAAAAAAAAAAAAAAAAAAAAAAAAAAAATCGGGATTTAATTTTTTAACGCAATGTACTGAAATTTGTCCTCTTTTCAGTTAAATTTATTCGAAATTCGCTTAAAAATCTTCGCATTTTTGTAATTTTTTTAATAATCTTTTTCCTTCGCTCTTTTTTTTTTTTTTTTTTTTACTTTACAAAAGAAATTCTTTTTTAATCTTAAATAAATTTTACTATTACAATTTTTGAAATATTAACGATTCCTAATATACCATTTTTAGTGCTCTCCCCCCCCCCCTTTTTTTTTTTTTTTTCTTTAGCGATGCGCTGTGATTTTTCCGCATTAGTTAAAGAAATCCAGTCCCAAACTTCCAGTCAAATATAGTGCATTTTGTTTTTTTTCTATAAAGTTAAATAAGAATTCATGGAACTTTTTTTTTAAATATTTCGCTATTTTTATTGCGATTTCGCGTTTTGTGCAATGTTTTGATGAGACCCGGAAACGCAGCGAACTATCAGGTTTGCTGTGTCATTAAATTAAATTATTTTAGCAAATTAAAAATGTAATTGTTTTCTATATTGATTATAAAAATATAGAAAATGATTATTATATACAAAATTTAAGGTGAATATATTATTGAATTAAATATTTCATTGTTGATAGTTGTGTTTTTAAAAAATAATATTTTTAGTGTAAGATTAAATCTTTATGTTAAATGTGTCAAATTAAATTTGAAATGATAATGTAATTTTCTCTGCATATCATAATTTTTCTACGTAATGTCAATAATATATTGCGAAGTTTGCTCTAAGTTTATTTATTTATTTACTTTTATACTTTATAATATTGATTTTGACATTATAATGTGTGACTTCGCCAAAGCTAAATCAAGAGAAATTATTCGCTTCTTGAACTTTCGTCTTATTTTTAGTTGATATTTTCTTATTAATATTACCAATATGCGATTTTGTGTTGTATATACGATTTTAAAAAGATAAATAACTTGTTATACTATATCATTATTTTTCTATTTGAAATTCATATCCAAATGTTATACGCAACATGATTGATTTTAAATGTTTGACATATTGTATCTCAGTAACATTTATTTTAAAAATATTCTTTACCTGTTGTAACAGAATTTTTTGCTAATAATCATACCTTGCGTAATTTTTCGAAATGAAAAACAAGGCAAAAGTGTTGCTGTTACTCTTTATATGAGACTTTCTGGCTTTTTTTTTTAATACTAGTACAATGTGATTTCTTAATTTAATTACAAGTTAGCTGTTGTTAGTTTTAAAAAGTTTAAAAAATAAAATAAGATAAATAAATTACGCACTTTGACTATTTTAGATTCCTTAAATATAAATACATCTTATAATGCATTTTATATTTATGCAAAAAATATAGTTATTATATTAATTTACTTATTAAAAAAAAAAAAAAAAAAAAAAAAAAAAAAAAAAAAAGAGTAATAATTTAAAAAATTTTTTTTTTGTCTTTGGGGCGGCAAAATAAAGCTCGCCTCAGGCGGCGAAATGTCTAGCACCGGCCCTGAGTAAAATGCAGTTAAGATACATTTTAAGCATCAAATTAATGAATTAAGAAAGAATAAGAGAATAAGAATAAATTAAATATATATCAATATCATAGAAAAGTTTGAAAATATAAAAAATACAATATAAATTTATTTAAAATATAATATTCTTTAAAAAGGCACATAACATCAATTAAAATAGTAAAACATTTTTGAAATTCATAAATAAATTTTTAGTTTACAAGAACTTTACAAAAATCTAGTAACCAGGGCCACCATTTCATAACGGCCTTGGATGTGAGGGGAGGGGAGTTTTCTTTATGAAGAGCAAACATTTCTTTGATCTTGTACATATTCGAAAAGCATATTTTACAGATTTATTCTAAAATATTTTTAAAAACTAGTTATTAATTGTAAGCGTATCTCACTTTGGGAATATTGCGATACCGAGATTTTTGGCAAATATTATAGATAACATAATTGTTTTTAATAATTTATGCTTTTAAGGTGTTCATATTTTACTATGCATAAAATGCAAATGGAAATTTCGTTCCGGTAATTGTAACATGAATTTTGCTGAATGGATTTCGATAGGACTTGAACTGTCAGTTATATAATATTTCAGGGAAGGTTTTAGCATATAAAATATTGTTACATATTGCCAGTGCCTGATTTACGGCAGGGTATTGGGGGCACAGGCCCAGGGCCACTGTTTTTCAGGAACCCCCAAATCCAAATGCGGTTGAAGTATTTTAATTATTGTTCAAAATTAGATGTAGTTTTAACTATTAAATAAAGAATACTGCCCAGTTAAACTGATGCATTGAGCTCACAGGCTACAAATACTAATTGTACATTAAAGCCTTATATTTTCAAGGGTTAATTCCGTTCGAAAAAAAAATTAAGAAGGGGAAACAGCTCTCCCCTTTCCTCTTTTTTTATACTTAATCATTGAACCTCCTATACTATCAAATACATGCTTTATCATATAAAAAAATCTATATCCAAAATTCAGAGCAAATTAGATAATTCTTAATAAAAACCCATTTAGCATTTATATAATTTAAAAGGAGTTATCCCCCTCTTTTATACTTAACCATTAAACTTCCAAAACTATTCAGAGATTTGAACGAAATTTGAAAATTCTGCTTGAAAAACCCATTTATATAAATTAAGAGGGGGGGGGGCATTAGAACCCCTGTTCCCCCTATTTATACTTATTCAATGAACACCTAATAACAGTCACGGAATCGCCTCATCAGAATGATCCTAATCTAAATTTTGAACGAAAGCTTAATTCTGCATGAAAATCCCATTTATATCAACTAACGGGGGGGGGGGGCTTTAGAACCCCTGTTCAACCTATTTATACTTATTCAATGAACACCTAATAACAGTCACGGAATCGCCTCATCAGAATGATCCTAATCTAAATTTTGAACGAAAACATAATTCTGCATGAAAATCCCATTTATATCAACTAACGGGGGGGGGGGGGCATTAGAGCCTTTGTTCCCCCTATTTATACTTATTTAATGAACACATAATAACAGTCACGGAATCGCCTCATCAGAATGATCCTAATCTAAATTTTGAACGAAAACTTAATTCTGCATGAAAATCCCATTTATATCAACTAACGGGGGGGGGGGCTTTAGAACCCCTGTTCCCCCTATTTATACTTATTCAATGAACACCTAATAACAGTCACGGAATCGCCTCATCAGAATGATCCTAATCTAAATTTTGAACGAAAACATAATTCTGCATGAAAATCCCATTTATATCAACTAACGGGGGGGGAGGGGGGGCATTAGAGCCTTTGTTCCCCCTATTTATACTTATTTAATGAACACATAATAACAGTCACGGAATCGCCTCATCAGAATGATCCTAATCTAAATTTTGAACGAAAACTTAATTCTGCATGAAAATCCCATTTATATCAATTAACGGGGGGGGGGGGACATTAGAACCCCTATTCCCCCTATTTATACTTATTCAATGAACACCTAATAACAGTCACGGAATCGCTCATCAGAATGATCCTAATCTAAATTTTGAACGAAAACTTAATTCTGCATGAAAATCCCATTTATATCAACTAACGGGGGGCATGAGCCCCCCGTTCCCCCTCTTATACATATCGAATGAACTCCAAAAACTAATCAGGGAAGCGCCTTGTCAGGATATACCTACATACAAAATTTCAAGTGGATCAGATATTTTTATCATGAGTTATCGCGTTACGCACGAACATACGAACATACGAACGTACATACAGAACGGACGGGCACATAAGCTCTCAGGCTATGATAGCCTGTGAGCTAAAAAGAAAAAAAAAATTAGTAAATGTTTATATTTGAAAGAAAATATTATTTGATTAATAGTTAATATTTAAAATATTATAGTACTGTATAAAATTTATTATTTGTTGCTTGCTTTATATTATAGATATATGAAATTATAAAGAAATCTGAAACACACAATTTATTAGAAAACATCTATTCAATATAATTTAATAATAAGAAAATAATTATTAAAAAGCAAATTAATAATTATCAAATTTAGTTTTTTAATAGATATTTAAAAACATTATTAAAGTCAATAATGAACTTAATAAGCACGGTTATCAATAATACATACACAAACACACACACACACACACACATATATATATATATATTATATATATATTTGATCAAGGTTTCTGTAAGCATCGGTGTTAGAGGGCTCCCGTAAGCATCTGTGTCCAGGGCCCCTAAATTTGTAAGCAGGGGCCTCGCTAAGGGGGGGGGACAGGGGGGGGAGTCTTCCCCCCAAACATTCAAAAATGTTGTTACACTTGGCAAATTTAAAACTTTTATGGGAAATTTAATTAAAAATTTTAATAAAAACTGTAACATATTTCCTATTTTCGATAGAACTTGCAAAAGTTACAATTCTAATTGAGAATATCATTAAACTTTTTACAAATAAGAAGTGTATTTCATTGTCCAAGTGTGGTAACTTGGCAAAATCATGAAACGAGTTGGCAGATATGAAAATTTGACTTGGCAATTTAATGTCTTCTCCCCCACCAATAAAAAGTCTTAGCGATGGCCCTGTTTGTAAGTCGGTCCATGTATATTGTCTAGCTAGCTATAGAATTATCGGAGAAAGTTCTATAATCAGATGAACAAGATTACATAAGATTAGCCTTTCAAACATATTCTATTGGACGGAATTTGATGAGACTTGCATTGTTAGTTAGATCATTTTCCAGGGAATGTTTTAGTATATAACCTACGGCTAATTTTTACTTAGTTATATAATTATGGAGAAACGTTCTTTAATCAGGTGAACCTGATTATGAAAGATTAGCCTTTTTAAACGATTCTGATGAATGGATTTCAACAGAATACGCACTGTTAGTTAGATTTTTTTCCCAGGAAATCTTTTACTACATAACATATTGTTTATGTTGCTTAGTTAAATAATTATGGAAGCAGATCAGATAATCCTGCTTATTGAAGATTAGACTTTTTAAAAAGTTCTAGAGTACGCGGATTTTGATTGAACTTCCATTGGTAATTAGATAGGTTTTCAGGCATGGATTTAATTCATAGCATAGCGGTCTTTATCAAATAATGCTGCAAATGAAAAACTAAAAGAATTGCTTCTTAATAGTCAGTGTTCTCGCTGTCGCTCCCCAATGCGCCAAATTGCGACTAAATTCTTCATTTGGCGAGTAAACAATAGATTAGATTCGCCAAATTGCTAGTGCTCGATTTTTGTTTTTGCTTTTTTTCATTTTCGTTTTCAATATATATGCATATATATTTAATATATACATATTTTTTTATTTGTAGCGGATAGTAGAAATTAGATTAATAACAATCGCTGTCACAGTTATAAAACTTGGATTATTTTAAAACATATCGAAAAAAGAGAATACATTAAAGGATTAAAGTTTTTTTTTGTTGTTTGTTTGTTTTGTTTTGTTTTGTGCTACACGGCGAATCTATTTTGCTAATACTTTTATCATTTGGCGAATATTTTTTATTTTTAATTAGCCAAATTACTAACGTTGGTCAAATCTCAGCGAGAACACTGTTAATAGTCCAAATTTTGCCTGACGCATTGGAATTTATCATAGCTCAATGGTTACCGCTCCGTTTTCAGCAATGCTTCAGGAGAGACCTATCAGATAGAGACCTATTTTGATTTAAAGCGCAAAATAAAATTCATCGATATATTTAGCTTGATTAAAGTTTTTTTTATTTATTTATTCGATTATTTATTTATTTTAGAAACCGTTCAATGTAGCGGGTGATCTCTGCTAGTTTAATTATAATATTTCTATTTTATAATATTTTCATTTTATAATGTTTTTATTTCAGTCAAATCTTTTTTTTTTTTCCTTATCTGCAAAAGTTTTTTTTGTTCAGGTAATGTTTATGACGTGATAAAAACATTCTAAAATATCAAACTCCTTTTGAGGGTGTGGTCAACTTCACCTTCTCTAGCCCCTCCCAAATGATGTCCCTGTTAGTAACCCTCAAATTAAATTCCTTCAAAATATAAACACATAGAATTAAAAAAAATAATAATAATAATTACACCTGTTTATAGGTAAAAACTTTACTTTGATTCATATTATTGCTACAGATCTTAACCCCTTGGAGACGAACGACACGTATACGTGCCGCAAATAAGCTTTAGAATCATCGTTTATTCCCACCAGTAAAATGTTACTGTAAAATTTGCTTTTTCTCGATTCAATAAGACACAAAATTCTGGTTTTTTTTTTTCTTTCTTTTTTTTTTTTTTAAACCGGTGGCAAAGCATTAAAGATTTCATAAAAGGCCCCCGTCCCGAACGGGTTAAGATATTTGTTGTCGAATTAACTATTTGTCAAATGGTTTTTATAATTCTAATTTTCCCAGAAGTTTCTATCCGTCTCTCAATAATTTTTTTTTTTTTTACACTTTTTTTTAAGTATTACAAACTTTTAAATAACGCGAACTTTAAAATTTCGTTCGATAAATTATTCTATCGGAAAATTGAATTTTTAGTACAACTTTTAAGTAAAAGCAGGGGTCTGTCCAGACTTTTTCTACAGGGTCCAGTTTTTGTGAAATTGTGAAGTTTTCAGCTCACAGTCTATCATAGCCTGAGAGCTTATGTGCCCGTCCGTTCTGTATGTACGTTAGTAGTAGAAAAACAACAGTACGGGCTCATGCGGCGGCTTAGCGGCGGAACCGTCCCGCCGCCCCCGCCGCCGGTGCCGCCGCCAGTGCCACCACCGTCCCGCCACCCCCGCCGCCACCACCGTCCCGCCACCATCCCTCCTGCCCCCACCATGCATCCCCCTCCACAAACACCCCCTAGTGGAAAAAAGGAACATTCTATTATAACAGGAGAGGTGATCAACCTTCCCTAATTAAAAATATTATCAATCGCATCTCAACTCGGAATCATACTATAAGAAGAAGATTAAATTTATATTTGAATTTTGAACAACCGTAATTTTAATGAGTATTATTAATTAAGCGAAACAATTAAAATCTCAGTTTTTAACCATTTTATTTAGATTTCTTCAACTACAAGATGAGATTATCAATTTAACACAAGAAAGTTAAACATATATTTGAATTTTGCTTGATAGACATCTTAATGAGTAGTATTAATTAAATAAAAACAATAGAAAATATCAAGTTTTATAGAAAAAGACTGATTTCTTATGATTTTTATCAACTATATGATCAATGTAACGACTTAAAAGTTGAAAGTTAAACGTACATCCTACTTTTTCAACTGCTATAACCCTTATGAGTATCGTTAATTAAGTAAAAAACAATGGAAAATATCAAGTTTTATAGAAAAAGACTGATTTCTTACGATTTTTATCAACTTAAGAGAGAAAACTTAATCGTACATTTCAGTTTTTCAACAGCTGTATCCTTAATGAGTATTGATAATTAAGTAAAAAACAATGGAAAATATCAAGTTTTATAGAAAAAGACTGATTTCTTACGATTTTTATCAACTGCAACATCAGTGTATCGACTTACAAGTTGAAAGTTAAACATGCATTCTAGTTTTTCAACAGCTATAATCTTAATGAGTATCGTTAATTAAGTAAAAAATAATGGAAAATATCAAGTTTTATAGAAAAAGACTTATTTCTTACGATTTTTTCAACTCAAACTTCAGAATATCAATTTGATAGAAAGAAATTTAAGCATGCATTCCAGTTTTGGACAACCATTTCCTTCATGAACATTATTTATTAAGCAAAACAACGGAAAATATTAAATTTATAACTGATTTCTTCATAATTTTTTTTAATATAAAATCAGGATACACAACTTAAAATAGAAATTTAAACATATTTTTTAGTTTTTGAACAGTCGTTACCTCAAAGAATTTCGATAATTGAACAATTAACAAAGGAAACTAATGATTTTTTAACGAAAAAAGACGAATTAAGCGAATTTGGGTAACTTTTACTCTAAATGGAAATTTCATCCTACTTTTATATACTAACTAAGTAGAATTTTAATGCATAAACGAACACATTTCAGTAAATATTCAACGCACACACAAATATGAAAACAACACCTGCTTCTTGTGACGTCATATTGAAACCAAAACTTATTCCTTGGAAGTCCCTCACCATGCCTTTTCACCCCCATCTCCCCCAATTTTTTACCACAGGTAGGGAAATGGACAAAGCAATGACCTCTCTATCTTGTATATTTAGAAGTCTGGGAGAAAAAAAGAGACATTTTATGCACTCCAATTTCATAACAATTACCGCAATATCCCAAAATTTGAATTTTGGAAGACATAATCAGTATAATTAATTAAACAAAATAATAAAAATGTTATTTTTTAAGGGGAAAAGGTGAATTTAAGCGAATTTGATTAGTTTTACAATAGTCTTTTGAACTGCAACTTGGAAATATAGATTTCTAACAGAAGAATTAAACGTATATTTTAATTTTAACAACAAAAACTTAACAAGTATCATTAATTTAAGAAAAATAAATATCAATTTTAAAGAAAAGACGAATTTGAATAATTTTACACTGGTATTTTCAAAAGCAACCTAGAAATATCAATACTTATTCACATATTTCACTTATTCACTGTATTCAATACTATATTTAATAAATTTGGATACACTTTAAGAATTTTCTAATGTATAATTAAATATTAGCTGTATATTTAATGTTACCCATGTTTTCA
Source organism: Maratus speculifer (assembly GCA_964019185.1). Taxonomy (NCBI): domain Eukaryota; kingdom Metazoa; phylum Arthropoda; class Arachnida; order Araneae; family Salticidae; genus Maratus; species Maratus speculifer. Next base: position 156,712,449 of record OZ025294.1, on the reverse strand, counting down.
ACATTAGTTCATAATCGTGAATTTTGTATTTTAAATACCATGTATTCAGGTTCAGATTATTTTCACTTGAAATCATACAGAATTTTTTAACAGAGTTTGTTTTTGAAATCATTGAAGCATATTTAATATTTTTAACACCAATTTTCTAAGATTGTCTAACATTTTCCGATTATACATTCCCCATAAGTACATTTCTAAATGCTACAATCACTTTACATATCGAAAAGATATCATTGAAGCAACTGTATTTAATATTTTTAACACCAATTTTCTAAGATTTTTTAACATTTTCCGGTTATACATTCCTCAAAAGTATATATTCTAAACAATAGAAAATATTAATTTTAAGACTAAAAAGACGAATTTAAACAAATTTTATTAGTTTTACAATATTTTTTCTCATCTCCAACACGGATATATCAATTTTAACAGAATTAAACGCATATTTTAGTTTTTAAGAACAAAAATGTAATAAGTATCATTAATTAAACAAAAAATAAATATCAATTTTCAAGAAAAGACAATTTTTTACACAAATTTTCAACTTTGAAATACATTTATTTACATATATTGTTACAATATATTACTAAACTTAAACTTTTTAAAAAGTTTGAATGTTTTTACAAAGGGTTCATATTTATATTTTTCACGTCTTGACTGCATTCGAAATCTTACAACAAAAGTATACTTTTATTATTTTTATTATTATTATTATTATAGAAAACCTAAAAAGTCATTTCTTGCTGCTTTAAACACTTGACATATTAAAACTACTCTGAGATATTCTACCCATATAATTAATCAAATTAGGACATGATTCATCTTACACTTCAAAATTTCTGAATTTTTACAATACTTATTTTCATCAAACTTTATTCTTGATCCTATATATTTTAGGAGTACAGAATTTTAACATCTGTTTTTATCTACTTATCAGAAAATTATTAAAACACCCAACAACATTTTCCAAATATGAATATTATCTTTACAGTTTAATAATACAAAACATACACGAATACAAAGTTTAATTTTTACAAACATTTCATATTTCAAACCAAACTTTTCGAAATTTTCACATCATAAGAGCAAACATTAGACGAACTTTTTAACTTTTTAACTTTTTTTATTGCTTAGATCTTTTCATCATAACTTTTAATTATGATAATTATCCATTTTTAGGTTGATTGTCGAAAAATTGTAACTGAAATTACATAAACTTAATGTAAAAAACCATGTTCTTACACGATTTCTTGAAATTCAACAAAGAATTGACTATTGCTTATCTATTATTATTCTTATTAAATACTTATCTACATCAATATCGATAGTATATAGATATTTCATCATTACACACTTACAACTCTTTTTAAACGTTTATCAGAAAAATAAGTCAATCAAAGTCTAGTAGTTATCACACCTGTTCCTCAGAAATATTACTATCATATGAAACAGTAAAGAAAATTAATAGATATTTAATATTTAATAACCTCATACGTGAAATTACTGTCGAATGAGAATACTAATTATCTATAAAATCAACTGTTGAACAAAAAAATAGTACAGATTACCGAAAATTCAAATGTTTTTTCTGCAAAAGTTACAAAAATTAACAAATGAATGACAAGTTAGAGAAATAACTAAAAAAGTTAATGAACATATTTACAAATTTATTAAAATCACACCTTTTTCTGGATTACAAACCGCAATTTCTTGAAAAATTTATCACCGAATTTGTAAGATTTTAGTCCTAGTATTACATACACTCAATAAATATTCAAAATTAACAAAAATATAATTTTTTAGTCTCATCAATAAGCAGAAATTCTATATTAAAAGAATATTTTCATAGTAGTACTTATAAAAATGAGAGTTTACAAACTGATTTTCATAATTTTATCACATTTAAACTTAATATTTTACATAAAACATTATTTAATCAAATTTTATGCTTTCTAATTCAGTAAAATTCAATACTTTTTTAGTTTTTAAACCAATACCACAATATTTATTTACATCAAACTTGATTCTTCACCTTTTATATTTCCACATTACACACGTGAGATAAATACTAACTTGGATCAGGAGTTGAAGTCAATTGATTCCATTCGATTTTCATCATGTACTCATTGCTCCTACACGAAATTTCTTACTGCTATAATCATCTAATGTATTAAAACTAATCTCCTCATATTTTTAATCAATTCACCAGATGTTTCATCTCGCACTTCTGAATTATCGTGCATCAAGTTGCTTAAAATATAAATACTATCTTTATAGTTTTAATGATATATAGTATACATGGTTTATCTTGAGTTAGCACTTCCATACTATTAATCAAATTATATGTTTCATCTTGCACTTGATCTTAATGATTTCATCTTGCATCTGAATTATCGTCCATCGAGTTTTTTTTTAAAATAATAATATATTTATAGTTTTTGATAATACATAGCATGTACAAATACAATCTTTAATTTTAACATTTCATATTTGAAATAACCTATTTCCGAAACCAAGCTATGTGAATTTTACCACAATACTTATTATCATAGAATAATTTGTGTTTCACACTTTTCTAAAAATTATCAGATATGTACCCCTCAGAGAAATTACTATCATATGAATAAATGAAGAAAATTTAATTTATATTAAATGTACACGAAATTGATTGCAATATACATGTATTTAATAAAAATAAATAAATAAGCGATTATTTATACATTAAACCTTTACTAAATATATATTTCTTTCATTATACAGATGTTTCAACAAGATGAACCAAAACAGCAGCAAACTTCAGAAATTAATGATCCGAATGATTCATCCCTAGCACATGTAGCGTTAACGAATAACACATATGTGAGTATTTATATGAGAAATACTAGAATTCGTATATGAAACGTAATTAGAGTAAATACAAAATGATTTGTCTTACTACCTACACTTTAACAAGTGCTTCTTACCTATATTATTGAAGAGAATCCTAACTGTGTCCATTTATTTCTACTACAGATGTGCTCTATTCGCTACAAACACTTCTTAAGTAAATGGAATTTAACAGAACATACAAAAATCTATACAGATGAAAAACCTTACACTTGGAAAGATTACCATAAATGCTGTTTTCAAGGAGACGTGAATAAAAAATGCACACATCATCATATAAAGCATCGTCAGATATATGTAAACTTAGCGAAGATATTCAAAAATTAGTCAGACTTTTGTAGAATTTAGAAATAAAGGAAGATATTTAGGCTATTTATCCATCATATTTTCACAACACTTACCACAATATCTCAAACTTAAAATTTGGAAGACATACACACTGCTGAAAAGTAATTTTGTGATTCTTCTAACCAGTATGAATGTAAAGATATTATTTTGCAGTGTATTCTTTGAATGCTCACATTAAATATTCTTTCATATGCATATATCGTTGTGTTTATTTTTCTAATACCTATTACATTAATGAAATACATAACATTTTAAGTGAAATAACACTCTCACAACTTAAAAAATGCATAAGAACATACAAAAAATAAGCAGATGTATGAAAAAATATGCAAGTTTACAAAATAATTTCATTGTTTTCTAGAAATATTAACAAAAAATATTTACAATATGAAAAAATTGCAAAAGTGAAAAGAAAAAACACAAATGTAAAAACAAAAACCACAAAGTGGAAAACTCATAACAAAGTTTTTGAAAAAAAATATTTACAACAAAATTTTTTTTTACAAAAACCAAAACTTCCAAAAATATTTTTTTCAAAAATTTTTTTTTTCAAAAACATTTTTTACAAAAAAATTTTTTTTCAAAATAAGTTTTTACAAAAGTAAAAAAAAAGAAAATCACAACGTTAAAAAAATGAAATATTTTTGTTAAAAAAAGTGTAAAAAAATTGCAAAAAATGTTGCAAAAATTTCAAAAAAGTTATGAAAAAAGCTTCAAAAATTTCGTTGGTTTTAATGCAGTATGCAATGGCGAAACCATTGCATTTGCTATTAAAAACAACAAAATTTTTGAGACTTTTTCATAACTTTTTTGAAATTTTTGCAACTTTTTTTGCAATTTTTTTACACTTTTTTTAACAAAAATTTTTCATTTTTTTAACGTTGTGATTTTCTTTTTTTTTTACTTTTGTAAAAACTTATTTCGAAAAAAAAAAAATTTTGTAAAAAATGTTTTTGAAAAAAATATTTTTGGAAGTTTTGGTTTTTGTAAAAAAAAATTTTGTTGTAAATATTTTTTTTCAAAAACTTTGTTATGAATTTTCCACTTTGTGGTTTTTGTTTTTACATTTGTGTTTTTTCTTTTCACTTTTGCAATTTTTTCATATTGTAAATATTTTTTGTTAATATTTCTAGAAAACAATGAAATTATTTTGTAAACTTGCATATTTTTTCATACATCTGCTTTTTTTTTGTATGTTCTTATGCATTTTTTAAGTTGTGAGAGTGTTATTTCACTTAAAATGTTATGTATTTCATTAATGTAATAGGTATTAGAAAAATAAACACAACGATATATGCATATGAAAGAATATTTAATGTGAGCATTCAAAGAATACACTGCAAAATAATATCTATACATTCATACTGGTTAGAAGAATCACAAAATTACTTTTCAGCAGTGTGTATGTCTTCCAAATTTTAAGTTTGAGATATTGTGGTAAGTGTTGTGAAAATATGATGGATAAATAGCCTAAATATCTTCCTTTATTTCTAAATTCTACAAAAGTCTGACTAATTTTTGAATATCTTCGCTAAGTTTACATATATCTGACGATGCTTTATATGATGATGTGTGCATTTTTTATTCACGTCTCCTTGAAAACAGCATTTATGGTAATCTTTCCAAGTGTAAGGTTTTTCATCTGTATAGATTTTTGTATGTTCTGTTAAATTCCATTTACTTAAGAAGTGTTTGTAGCAAATAGAGCACATCTGTAGTAGAAATAAATGGACACAGTTAGGATTCTCTTCAATAATATAGGTAAGAAGCACTTGTTAAAGTGTAGGTAGTAAGACAAATCATTTTGTATTTACTCTAATTACGTTTCATATACGAATTCTAGTATTTCTCATATAAGTACTCACATATGTGTTATTCGTTAACGCTACATGTGCTAGGGATGAATCATTCGGATCATTAATTTCTGAAGTTTGCTGCTGTTTTGGTTCATCTTGTTGAAACATCTGTATAATGAAAGAAATATATATTTAGTAAAGGTTTAATGTATAAATAATCGCTTATTTATTTATTTTTATTAAATACATGTATATTGCAATCAATTTCGTGTACATTTAATATAAATTAAATTTTCTTCATTTATTCATATGATAGTAATTTCTCTGAGGGGTACATATCTGATAATTTTTAGAAAAGTGTGAAACACAAATTATTCTATGATAATAAGTATTGTGGTAAAATTCACATAGCTTGGTTTCGGAAATAGGTTATTTCAAATATGAAATGTTAAAATTAAAGATTGTATTCGTACATGCTATGTATAATCAAAAACTATAAATATATTATTATTAAAAAAAAAAAAAAAAAAACTCGATGGACGATAATTCAGATGCAAGATGAAATCATTAAGATCAAGTGCAAGATGAAACATATAATTTGATTAATAGTATGGAAGTGCTAACTCAAGATAAACCATGTATACTATATATCATTAAAACTATAAAGATAGTATTTATATTTTAAGCAACTTGATGCACGATAATTCAGAAGTGCGAGATGAAACATCTGGTGAATTGATTAAAAATATGAGGAGATTAGTTTTAATACATTAGATGATTATAGCAGTAAGAAATTTCGTGTAGGAGCAATGAGTACATGATGAAAATCGAATGGAATCAATTGACTTCAACTCCTGATCCAAGTTAGTATTTATCTCACGTGTGTAATGTGGAAATATAAAAGGTGAAGAATCAAGTTTGATGTAAATAAATATTGTGGTATTGGTTTAAAAACTAAAAAAGTATTGAATTTTACTGAATTAGAAAGCATAAAATTTGATTAAATAATGTTTTATGTAAAATATTAAGTTTAAATGTGATAAAATTATGAAAATCAGTTTGTAAACTCTCATTTTTATAAGTACTACTATGAAAATATTCTTTTAATATAGAATTTCTGCTTATTGATGAGACTAAAAAATTATATTTTTGTTAATTTTGAATATTTATTGAGTGTATGTAATACTAGGACTAAAATCTTACAAATTCGGTGATAAATTTTTCAAGAAATTGCGGTTTGTAATCCAGAAAAAGGTGTGATTTTAATAAATTTGTAAATATGTTCATTAACTTTTTTAGTTATTTCTCTAACTTGTCATTCATTTGTTAATTTTTGTAACTTTTGCAGAAAAAACATTTGAATTTTCGGTAATCTGTACTATTTTTTTGTTCAACAGTTGATTTTATAGATAATTAGTATTCTCATTCGACAGTAATTTCACGTATGAGGTTATTAAATATTAAATATCTATTAATTTTCTTTACTGTTTCATATGATAGTAATATTTCTGAGGAACAGGTGTGATAACTACTAGACTTTGATTGACTTATTTTTCTGATAAACGTTTGAAAAGAGTTGTAAGTGTGTAATGATGAAATATCTATATACTATCGATATTGATGTAGATAAGTATTTAATAAGAATAATAATAGATAAGTAATAGTCAATTCTTTGTTGAATTTCAAGAAATCGTGTGAGAACATGGTTTTTTACATTAAGTTTATGTAATTTCAGTTACAGTTTTTCGACAATCAACCTAAAAATGGATAATTATCATAATTAAAAGTTATGATGAAAAGATCTAAGCAATAAAAAAAGTTAAAAAGTTAAAAAGTTCGTCTAATGTTTGCTCTTATGATGTGAAAATTTCGAAAAGTTTGGTTTGAAATATGAAATGTTTGTAAAAATTAAACTTTGTATTCGTGTATGTTTTGTATTATTAAACTGTAAAGATAATATTCATATTTGGAAAATGTTGTTGGGTGTTTTAATAATTTTCTGATAAGTAGATAAAAACAGATGTTAAAATTCTGTACTCCTAAAATATATAGGATCAAGAATAAAGTTTGATGAAAATAAGTATTGTAAAAATTCAGAAATTTTGAAGTGTAAGATGAATCATGTCCTAATTTGATTAATTATATGGGTAGAATATCTCAGAGTAGTTTTAATATGTCAAGTGTTTAAAGCAGCAAGAAATGACTTTTTAGGTTTTCTATAATAATAATAATAATAAAAATAATAAAAGTATACTTTTGTTGTAAGATTTCGAATGCAGTCAAGACGTGAAAAATATAAATATGAACCCTTTGTAAAAACATTCAAACTTTTTAAAAAGTTTAAGTTTAGTAATATATTGTAACAATATATGTAAATAAATGTATTTCAAAGTTGAAAATTTGTGTAAAAAATTGTCTTTTCTTGAAAATTGATATTTATTTTTTGTTTAATTAATGATACTTATTACATTTTTGTTCTTAAAAACTAAAATATGCGTTTAATTCTGTTAAAATTGATATATCCGTGTTGGAGATGAGAAAAAATATTGTAAAACTAATAAAATTTGTTTAAATTCGTCTTTTTAGTCTTAAAATTAATATTTTCTATTGTTTAGAATATATACTTTTGAGGAATGTATAACCGGAAAATGTTAAAAAATCTTAGAAAATTGGTGTTAAAAATATTAAATACAGTTGCTTCAATGATATCTTTTCGATATGTAAAGTGATTGTAGCATTTAGAAATGTACTTATGGGGAATGTATAATCGGAAAATGTTAGACAATCTTAGAAAATTGGTGTTAAAAATATTAAATATGCTTCAATGATTTCAAAAACAAACTCTGTTAAAAAATTCTGTATGATTTCAAGTGAAAATAATCTGAACCTGAATACATGGTATTTAAAATACAAAATTCACGATTATGAACTAATGTTGAAAACATGGGTAACATTAAATATACAGCTAATATTTAATTATACATTAGAAAATTCTTAAAGTGTATCCAAATTTATTAAATATAGTATTGAATACAGTGAATAAGTGAAATATGTGAATAAGTATTGATATTTCTAGGTTGCTTTTGAAAATACCAGTGTAAAATTATTCAAATTCGTCTTTTCTTTAAAATTGATATTTATTTTTCTTAAATTAATGATACTTGTTAAGTTTTTGTTGTTAAAATTAAAATATACGTTTAATTCTTCTGTTAGAAATCTATATTTCCAAGTTGCAGTTCAAAAGACTATTGTAAAACTAATCAAATTCGCTTAAATTCACCTTTTCCCCTTAAAAAATAACATTTTTATTATTTTGTTTAATTAATTATACTGATTATGTCTTCCAAAATTCAAATTTTGGGATATTGCGGTAATTGTTATGAAATTGGAGTGCATAAAATGTCTCTTTTTTTCTCCCAGACTTCTAAATATACAAGATAGAGAGGTCATTGCTTTGTCCATTTCCCTACCTGTGGTAAAAAATTGGGGGAGATGGGGGTGAAAAGGCATGGTGAGGGACTTCCAAGGAATAAGTTTTGGTTTCAATATGACGTCACAAGAAGCAGGTGTTGTTTTCATATTTGTGTGTGCGTTGAATATTTACTGAAATGTGTTCGTTTATGCATTAAAATTCTACTTAGTTAGTATATAAAAGTATGATGAAATTTCCATTTAGAGTAAAAGTTACCCAAATTCGCTTAATTCGTCTTTTTTCGTTAAAAAATCATTAGTTTCCTTTGTTAATTGTTCAATTATCGAAATTCTTTGAGGTAACGACTGTTCAAAAACTAAAAAATATGTTTAAATTTCTATTTTAAGTTGTGTATCCTGATTTTATATTAAAAAAAATTATGAAGAAATCAGTTATAAATTTAATATTTTCCGTTGTTTTGCTTAATAAATAATGTTCATGAAGGAAATGGTTGTCCAAAACTGGAATGCATGCTTAAATTTCTTTCTATCAAATTGATATTCTGAAGTTTGAGTTGAAAAAATCGTAAGAAATAAGTCTTTTTCTATAAAACTTGATATTTTCCATTGTTTTTTACTTAATTAACGATACTCATTAAGATTATAGCTGTTGAAAAACTAGAATGCATGTTTAACTTTCAACTTGTAAGTCGATACACTGATGTTGCAGTTGATAAAAATCGTAAGAAATCAGTCTTTTTCTATAAAACTTGATATTTTCCATTGTTTTTTACTTAATTATCAATACTCATTAAGGATACAGCTGTTGAAAAACTGAAATGTACGATTAAGTTTTCTCTCTTAAGTTGATAAAAATCGTAAGAAATCACTCTTTTTCTATAAAACTTGATATTTTCCATTGTTTTTTACTTAATTAACGATACTCATAAGGGTTATAGCAGTTGAAAAACTAGGATGTACGTTTAACTTTCAACTTTTAAGTCGTTACATTGATCATATAATTGATAAAAATCATAAGAAATCAGTCTTTTTCTATAAAACTTGATATTTTCTATTGTTTTTATTTAATTAATACTACTCATTAAGATGTCTATCAAGCAAAATTCAAATATATGTTTAACTTTCTTGTGTTAAATTGATAATCTCATCTTGTAGTTGAAGAAATCTAAATAAAATGGTTAAAAACTGAGATTTTAATTGTTTCGCTTAATTAATAATACTCATTAAAATTACGGTTGTTCAAAATTCAAATATAAATTTAATCTTCATCTTATAGTATGATTCCGAGTTGAGATGCGATTGATAATATTTTTAATTAGGGAAGGTTGATCACTTCTCCTGTTATAATAGAATGTTCCTTTTTTCCACTAGGGGGTGTTTGTGGAGGGGGATGCATGGTGGGGGCAGGAGGGATGGTGGCGGGACGGTGGTGGCGGCGGGGGTGGCGGGACGGTGGTGGCACCGGCGGCGGCACCGGCGGCAGGGGCGGCGGGACGGCTCCGCCGCCGCATGAGCCCGTACTGTTGTTTTCCTACTACTTACGTTCGTACGTTCGTGCGTAACGCGATAACTCATGATAAAAATATCCGATCCACTTGAAATTTTTGTATGTAGGTATATCCTAACAAGGCGCTTCCCTGATTAGTTTTTGGGAGTTCATTCGATATGTATAAGAGGGGGAACGGGGGGCTCATGCCCCTCCCCTTAGTTGATATAAATGGGATTTTCATGCAGAATTAAGTGTTCGTTCAAAATTTAGATTAGAATCATTCTGATGAGGCGATTCCATGACTGTTATTAGGTGTTCATTGAATAAGTATAAATAGGGGGAACAGGGGTTTTAATTCCCCCCCCCCTTAATTTATATAAATGGGTTTTTCAAGCAAAATTTTCAGATTTCATTCAAGTCTCATTTTTTCCTTATCTGCAAAAGTTTTTTTTTGTTCAGGTAATGTTTATGCGTGATAAAAACATTCTAAAATATCAAACTCCTTTTGAGGGTGTGGTCAACTTCACCTTCTCTAGCCCCTCCCAAATGATGTCCCTGTTAGTAACCCTCAAATTAAGTTCCTTCAAAATATAAACACATAGAATTAAATAATAATAATAATAATTACACCTGTTTATAGTTAAAAACTTTACTTTGATTCATATTATTGCTACAGATCTTAACCCTATCTATAAAAAATCTATATCCAAAATTCAGAGCAAATGAGATAATTCTTAATAAGAACCCATTTAGCATTTATATAATTTAAAAGGAGTTATCCCCCTCTTTTATACTTAGCCATTAAACTTCCAAAACTAGTCAGAGATTTGAATGAAATCTGAAATGAATCCCCCCCGACCTTAATTTATATAAATGGGTTTTTCAAGCAAAATTTTTAGATTTCATTCAAATCTCTGACTAGTTTTGGAAGTTTAATGGCTAAGTATAAAAGAGGGAGATAACTCCTTTTAAATTATATAAATGCTAAATGGGTTTTTATTAAGAATTATCTCATTTGCTCTGAATTTTGGATATAGATTTTTTATATGATAAAGCATGTCTTTGATAGTATAGGATGTTCAATGATTAAGTATCAAAAAAGAGGAAAGGGGAGAGCTGTTTCCCATTCTTAATTTTTTTCTCGAACGGAATTAACCCTTGAAAATATAAGGCTTTAATGTATAATTAGTATTTGTAGCCATCAATGTAGCTCAATGCCATCAGTTTAACTGGGCAGTATTCTTTATTATAAATCTAATTTTCCCAGAAGTTTCTATCCGTTTCTCAATAATGTCTTTTTAAAGTTTACGCTTTTTTTTTAAAGTATTACAAACTTTTAAATAACGCGAACTTTAAAATTTCGTTCGATAAATTATTCTATCGAAAAATTGAATTTTTAGTACAACTTTTAAATAAAAGTATGGATGTATCCAGACTTTTTCTACAGGGTCCAGTTTTTGTGAAATTGTGAAGTTTTCTTATATTTGTGAAAATTCTAGTTATGATTTTATGAATTTTAAATTATTGAAGTCTTCAGGTTCTATCCTGCATATAAGAAAAAGCTAAGTTATATGACCTATGGTGGGTTCAACTGTTTATTTACAGGCCAGATTTTATCTTTAAATGATGAAATTTGTGATAAATTCAGTTTGAAGGTGAAAAAATTCTGTAAAAGCTCTATTTAAGAGAAAAATAATTTTGTGAAAGGTCCTGTTTCGAAATAAAATATTTTGTGAAGAGTTCTGTTTGGGGATTAAAAAAAAAAAATGTGAAGAGTCCTGTCTGAGGATAAATTATTTTCTGAAGGGTCCTTTAAAGGATCTAAAATTTACCTAAACATATCCCTGAAAAGTGTAATTTTTAAAAACATACTTTAAGGCTGTGACAGGCGACTATTTTTTAATTCTAACTGGCCCTTTTCTCAAAACAGAAATCCTTAACACGTGCTTTGACGACATTTGCAAGAGAAATATACTTAAAAAAATATATGCTAGAAAAATACTGGTACTAAAAAAATATAAAAACAGTCGTCCGTGGCAGCCCTGACTGTTCAAAGGAATTATTCTTTATTAAAATCAATTCCTAAATTAAAATTAATGAAATAAGTTTAAAGTACAGTTTAAAAAAAACTGTAAAAAATATGAAACAAAAATCTAAATATTAACCTGGCAGAGGCATAATTTGATGAAAATTAGCTCGGATAACAATGAACTGGTATGGATCTGTGCAAATATACCGTTATTAAATTTTTGGAAATTTTGGACCCCTCCCCCTTTTTCCTCCGTAATGATATCGTTATCAAAGTGTAAAATTCTTTTGAGTTTTAGGAATTTTCTTCTTTTATTTGGAGTGATATACAAATTGATTATATTTATTTTTCGCATACTTTATTAATTCAAATTAAGAGACGTCAATAAAATATCATTTCATATACGAAATAACTGTATATCAAACAACATTTAAGCCCTCCGCGACGGGAGCCTTTTACGAAATTTTTAATATTTTGTCACTGTTTTTTAAAAACAGAAATTTGTGCCCTATTAAATCGAGAAAATGCTGCGATTTAAAAAGGCAAATTTTACAGAAAAATTTTACTGGTGGAAACAAACAAGGATTCTTAAGCCTTTTTGCGGCACATACACGTGTCACTTGTCCTCAAGGGCTTTAAAAGAAATGGTTACTATTTAAAAGTATTTTATAATGGCTTTTTTATTACATAATGCATTTAACAATAATAAAGTCTTGTTGCACTTACCCTGAACGGAGGGGGTTGGTTGTGTGTGTGTATAAAAGGGCGGGGGGTAGATAAAAATTCTTATCAACAAAGCAAGTAATCGAGATTCTTTCTCTTTCTATTTTATTTATTAGTAAACACAAACTTCATTTCAAATATACTTCACATGTGGTTTCTCGAACCATGATTATATATGCATACATATATGAAGAAGAATAGTAAGGTCAAATGTTTGGGTAGTCCGCATTTTAGAATTAAGTAATTTTACTATAATTTAGCGATTCTAATAATAATTTTTGTGTTTTCATAAAAATAGAGAACCGACTAAAAACAGACAACATACTATTTTGAACCAAAGACTATACATGTTACAAATAAAGAGAGGAAACTTTGACTGGATCAAAAATTATATCGATATGAAGAGACAAATCTCCCCATCCCTCTGTTCCTAGAGATATCTTACAATACCATGTACCAGACCAGACTCCCCCCCCCTTCCCCCTAAAATGATAACGATATATAACACAGCCTCTATGTAGCGGTTGGTCGAAAAATGAAGCACGCCACGCCATATAATGGTATTAAAACTCTAAAAAAAAAAAAAAAAATCTTTTACTTTATATTATATATTATATTTAATAAGGCATCTAAGCTAGAGATTTTTAGAGCATTTTCTTTGAAAAATAGAATGTTCAGGCCGGAGTACTTAGTATATAGTAATTTTACAGCAAAAATATAAGTGTCGGTAGTGACACACCACACACATAATGGATTGGATGATTTTGATATTCAAGAGCAATTCCATCTCAGCTCAGGCAGGGCATGTCAAATCACCATCACAGATTTTTTTCAAAAAAATTCAGTAGTTAGAACTAAGTGATTTATAAAATTTCCTAAAAGGATTTTTCTCTAAAAAATTTATTTCTCTGATTACAGCACTTTAAAGTTCATGATAAAATTGGCAGTTTTCAGAAAAACTGAAAAACGCTTCATTTTGAAATGAACACAATACCAAACTTATTCAACATATTCAGTCAATTTATTTTTTATAAACAGTTATTAAACTGAATTTTACTTTGGCATAGTTTTAAAAAATATAGTGACATTTTTACTTAATTAAAAAAATTAGATTTTAAGTACAAAAAATATAATTATTAGTGAATTTAAGATTTTTTTTTAGAATGAAAAAAAATATTTTAAAGCTAAACATTGATGGCAATCCAAAGACCTTTAATGGGAGTTTTACAGCAAATTTTATTTTAACTCAAAGGTGCTTACAACTTTTGTAATTCAATTTTAAATTTTGCAAAATTTTGTAAAATCACTAATTTTGAAATGCAATTTCTCAAAAACACCATTTTTTAAAAATCTGATAATATGCTCAATTCATACCTTATTAGTCTCTAATAAATACCTTACAAGCAAATCGTGTGTTTTTGCTTAGAAAATTTTTTATGATTTTTTGAAAATAACATGTTGTGTGTATTTTTCAACAGACCACAAAAGCAAGCTCTTCCTTATTTAACCGAACTTGTAATGTAATTAATATTTCAAACTAAAAAATACATCACTAGTACATAATTATTACTGTTAAATTATAGCTAATCATTTGCTTAAATTTAAAATTGCGTAAAATACAGTCAATAATAAAATTAGTATTGATCATATGTCATTTGATTCCATACTCATAAATGTGCTAAATTCATCTACAGTGTGTTAAATATTTTGTTATATAGTATGGATATAATATATTAAAATGCAAATACATACATTACAACTGAATTAGATTTTTTTTTTTTCAAGTTTAGTTTTTTTCCAATTAGTTTTTTTTTTTTTTCCTCAGAAAACCAGAAGATCAAGCTTTTTCTTATTTCTCTGTATTTATAATAATATTTTTTAATGAAAAAATAATAATATGCACATTATTATGGCAGATAAATATAAGCTAATCTTTAAAAATTCCTATTCATAAAATTAAATAAGCCAAACCCCTTAAAAAAAAATCTGCGCTTGTGATGCATTTTGACTTTGCTGAAAATTACTCACTAATACTGCCAAATGAAGTACAAAGCTACCACTGGCAGAATACTCAGATATCGTTAGTTACCTGCACAGCATACTTTAGAGAAGAAATAAAGAGTTTTATCATAGTTTCTGATGATTAACTCATGATACAGCTCATGCTGTTTGTGACATAGAAAAAGTAAAAAAAGAATTATATAAGTTGTACCAATTACAAACACTGGAATCACCTGTGTATATACCAGATGGAGCTGGAGCACATTTTAAAAACAAGTATCAGTTTTATGAATTGCACAAAAATAAAATTGTACTGAAGTAGAGGATATTTTCAGGTACTGGCCATGTTAAAAGTGCATGTGATGCTATTGGGGACTGAGACAGGCACTATGCAACAAAATTTAATCTCCAAAAGGAGCCAATAAAAGCTATCCAAAAATCTGTCTCATTTGTTGCTGAACTATCTTCTCTGCTAAAAAATAACATTCTAGTCCATCCAGACAGAAATATTATCCAATCCTATCGAACTAATAATGAGAAAGAATATGCTAATGCAAAATCTATTGTTTGTATTAGATATAAACATTATAGGGTGATTGTAAATAATGAAAATTATATGGAACGAGCAAGTAAAAATGAATTGACAAAAGTTGAAACCTTCAGCCAAATGAAAAGACAATATTCAATACATAGTTTCCAAATCGGTGATTTCATTGAATGCATTTATGAAAATAATTGGTGGATAGGACAAATCAATGGTATATCAATCACAAGAACTAAATGACACTAAAGTATCATTCATGTACCCAACATGGTCCATAGATAAAGCATTCCAGTGGCCAAAAGAATCTGGAAAGAAAAAATATGAATGTGCATTACCATTGGAAAATGTGCTTCTAGAAAGAGAAAAACCAGTTAAAATAGGACAATCTGAGAGACTTCATACCTTCAACGATAAGGAGTTGAAGTTAATTTAAGAAACCTTCACTACCTAATTCTTCTGTTATGTATGTATTTGCACATTAATATATTATATCCATACTATATAACAAAATTTTTACACAGTGTAGATGGATTTAACACATTCATGAGTATGGAATCAAATGAAATATGATCAATACTAATTTTATTATTGGCTGTATTTTACGCAATTTTAAATTTAAGCAAATGATTAGCTATAATTTAACAGTAATAATTATGTACTAGTGATGTATTTTTTAGTTTGAAATATTAATTACATTACAAGTTCGGTTAAATAAGGAAGAGCTTGACTTTGTGGTCTGTTGAAAAATACACACAACATATTATTTTCAAAAAATCATATAAAATTTTCTAAGCAAAAACACACGATTTGCTTGTAAGGTATTTATTAGAGACTAATAAGGTATGAATTGAGCATATTATCAGATTTTTAAAAAATGGTGTTTTTGAGAAATTGCATTTCAAAAGTAGTGATTTTACAAAATTTTGCAAAATTTAAAATTGAATTACAAAAGTTGTAAGCACCTTAGAGTTAAAATAAAATTTGCTGTAAAACTCGCATTAAAGGTCTTTAGATTGCCATCAATGTTTAGCTTTAAAATATTTTTTTTCATTCTGAAAAAAAATCTTAAATTCACTAATAATTATATTTTTTATACTTAAAATCTAATTTTTTTAATTAAGTAAAAATGTCACTATATTTTTTAAAACTATACCAAAGTAAAATTCAGTTTAATAACTGTTTATAAAAAATAAATTGACTGAATATGTTGAATATGTTTGGTATTGTGTTCATTTCAAAATGAAGCGTTTTTCAGTTTTTCTGAAAACTGCCAATTTTATCATGAATTTTAAAGTGCTGTAACCAGAGAAAAAATTATTTTAGGGAAAAATCCTTTTAGGAAATTTTATAAATCACTTAGTTCTAACTACTGAATTTTTTTGAAAAAAATCTGTGATGGTGACTTGACGCATATCAGTACTGTCTGCCTGAATTGAGATGGAATAGCTCTCAATTCAAATGAGTCATTCGAACATGTACAAGAATATAATTGTCAAACTTAGTTTTTTTTTTTTTTTTTTTTTTTTTTTTTTTTTTTTTTAACCAATTAGAACATTTTTGGAAATATATATACAAATACATACATACATATACACATACATATATATATATATATATATACAGGGTGTTTCTAAATTCATGGTCCAAACTTTAAGGAGGGGTGATAGTACACTTCAAGACAAACAATATTTAAATAGGAAACCAAGCGTCCCAAAGTCTTCTGAAGGAGATAGGCGCCATTAAAGTTTAGGGTCCAAAAATTCAAATGATTATGAAAAACAGAAAAATTGGTCGATTCGTTTGCGGTTTTCACTAAAATTATTCTTTATGTCAGTATTGTCTTGAAAATAAATTATAAAGATAAATTTCAAAAAATGACGATAGAGGGCGCTTTAGACTTTAGAGTAACGAACAACTATTTTTTGCCGTTATTTTTTGCATCTCATTAAAGGTTTCGTAAGCTTAGACTTAAACTTAAATTTTGAGCTCAAAATCTGAATAGTTGGAAGCAGTTAAGTAGCACAAACTTAACTGTGTTCAGAGGGTTTTAAATTCAAATGATTATAAAAAACGGAAAAATTGGTCGATTGATTTGCGATTTTCACTAAAACTATTCTTTATGTCGGTATTTTATTGAAAATGAATTATAAAGATAAATTTCAAAAAATGCCGATAGAGGGCGCTTTAGACTTTGGAGTAACGTACAACTATATTTTACCATTATTTTTCGCATCTCATAAAATTTTTTTAGAAGCTTAGACATAAACTTAAATTTCGAGATGAAAATCTGAATCGTTGGGAGTGGTTAAGTAGCGCAAACTGAACTGTGTTCAATGGTGGTGGGGAGGTTCAAATTTCGAATGATTATAAAAAACGGAAAAATTGTTCGATTCGTTTGCCGTTTTCGCTAAAACTATTCTTTATGTCAATATTTCCTTGAAAATAAATTTTAAAGATTAATTTTAAAAAATACCGTTAGAAGGCGCCTTAAACTTTGGAGTAACCAACAACTATTTTTAACCGTTATTTTTTGTATCTAATTAAATGCTTGTAAAAGTTCAAACTTAAATTTTGAGCTCAAAATCTGCATCGTTTTGAGTAATTAAGTGCGGAAATTTGAATGTGTTCGAGGGGTGGGGAGGGTAAAATTTTAACTCCTGAACACTGTTCAGTTTCCGCTTCTTAACCCCTCCATCGATTTAGAATTTGAGCTCAAAATTTAAATCTAAGCATTTGCAAGCGTTTAATTAGATACAAAAAATAACGCTTAAAAACAGTTGTTGGTTACTCTAAAGTTTAAGGCGCCCTCTATCAGTATTTTTTGAAATTAATCTTTAAAATTTATTTTCAAGGAAATATTGACATAAAAAATAGTTTTAGCGAAAACGGCAGACGAATCGACCAATTTTTCCGTTTTTTAAAATAATTTGAAATTTGAACCTCTCCAACCCCATTGAACACAATTCAGTTTGCTCTACTTAACCACTCCCAACGATTCAGATTTTCATCTCAAAATTTAAGTTTATGTCTAAGCTTCTAAGAAAATTTTATGAGATGCGAAAAATAACGGTAAAATATAGTTGTACGTTACTCCAAAGTCTAAAGCTCCCTCTATCGGCATTTTTTGAAATTTATCTTTATAATTCATTTTTAATAAAATACCGACATAAAGAATAGTTTTAGTGAAAACCGCAAATCAATCAACCAATTTTTCCGTTTTTTATAATCATTTGAATTTAAAACCCTCTGAACGCAGTTAAGTTTGTGCTACTTAACTGCTTCCAACTATTCAGATTTTGAGCTCAAAATTTAAGTTTAAGTCTAAGCTTTCGAAACCTTTAATGAGATGCAAAAAATAACGGTAAAAAATAGTTGTTCGTTACTCTAAAGTCTAAAGCGCCCTCTATCGTCATTTTTTGAAATTTATCTTTACAATTTATTTTCAAGACAATACTGACATAAAGAATAATTTTAGTGAAAACCGCAAACGAATCGACCAATTTTTCTGTTTTTCATAATCATTTGAATTTTTGGACCCTAGACTTTAATGGCGCCTATCTCCTTCGGAAGACTTTGGGACCCTTGGTTTCCTATTTAAATATTGTTTGTCTTGATGTGTACTATCACCCCTTAAAGTTTGGACCATAAATTTAGAAACACCCTGTATATATACAGGGTGATTCAAAAAAGATGGGAAAATTTTTAAAGGGTAATAGTATACATCAAGACAAACAATATTAAATAGGAAACCAAGGCTCCCAAGCGTTTTCCAAAGGAGATAGCCGCCTTTAAAGTTTAGGGTCCAAAATTTCAAATAAACATAAAAAACGGAAAAATTGGTCGATTGACTTGCGGTTTTCACTAAAACTATTCTTTATGTTGGTATTTTCTTGAAAATAAATTATCAAGATAAATTCCGAAAAATGTCGATAGAGGGCGCTTTAGACTTTGGAGTAACGAACAACTGTTTTTTGCCGTTATTTTTTGCATCCCATTAAATGGTTTCGCAGGCTTAGACTTAAATTTTGAGCTCAAAATCTGAATAGTTGGGAGTGGTTAAGTAGCACAAACTGAACTGTGTTCAGAGGTTCAAATTTCAAATGATTATAAAAAACGGAAAAACTGATCGATTGATTTGCGGTTTTCACTAAATCTATTCTTTATGTCGGTATTTTATTAAAAATAAATTATGAAACTAAATTAAAAAAAAAGACGATAGAGGTCGCTTTAGACTTTGGAGTAAGGAAAAATTATTTTTTACCGTTATTATTTGCTTCTCGTTAAATATTTTTAGAAGTCTAGACATAAACTTAAATTTTGCGCAAAAAATCTGAATCGTTGGGAGTGGTTAAGTAGAGTAAACTGAACTGTGTTCAATGGGGGTGGGGAGGTTTAAATTTCAAGTTATCATAAAAAACAGAAAAAATGGTAGATTCGTTTACGGTTTTCGCCAAAACTATTCTTTATGCCAGTATTTCATTGAAAATAAATTTTAAAGATAAATTTCAAAAAATTCCGTTAGAGGGCGCCTTAAACTTTAGAGTAACCAACAACTATTTTTAACTGGTATTTTTTGTATCTAATACATGCTTGTAAAAGCTTATAATTAAATTTTGAGCTCAAAATCTGAATCGTTATGAGTAATTATGTAGCCCAAAATTGAACTGTGTTCGAGGGGTGGGGAGAGTAACATTTCAACTCTTAAATCAAACCAATCAATCTTTACCATCAAACGAAAATTTTAAAAATTTATCTTTAAAATTTAGTTCCAAGGAAATAATGACATAAAGAATAGTTTTAGCGAAAACCGGAAATAAATTGACCAATTTTTCCGTTTTTATAATCATTTGAAATTTGAAACTCCCCACCCCCACTGAACACAGTTCAGCTTGTGCTACTTAACCACTCCCAATGATTAAGATTTTCTGCGCAAAATTTAAGTTTATGTCTAAGCTTCTAACAAAATTTAACGAGATGCAAATAATAGCGGTAAAAAATAGTTTTTCGTAACTCTAAAGTTTAAAGCGCCCTCTATCGCCATTTTTTAAAATTTAGCTTTATAAATTATTTTCAATAAAATATCGACATGAAGAATAGCTTTAGTGAAAACCGCAAATCAATCGACCAATTTTTCCGTTTTTTATAATCATTTGAAATTTGAACCCTCTGAACACAGTTCAGTTTGAGCTACTTAACCATTCCTAACTATTCAGATTTTGAACTCAAAATGTAAGTTTAAGTCTAAACTTTCGAAACCATTTAATGAGATGCAAAAAATAACGGCAAAAAACAGTTGTTCGTTACTCCAAAGTCTAAAGCGCCCTCTATCGACATTTTTTGGAATTTATCTTTATAATTTATTTTCAAGAAAATACCAATTTAAAGAATAGTTTTAGTGAAAACCGCAAATCAATCGACCAATTTTTCCGTTTATTATGTTTATTTGAAATTTTAGGCCCTCAACTTTAATGGCGGCTATCTCCTTTGGAAAACGCTTGGGACTCTTGCTTTCCTATTTAATACTGTTTGTCTTGATGTATACTATTACCCCTTAAAATTTTCCCCATCTTTTTTGAATCCCCCTGTATATACACTGGTGTCCAAAAGTTAAGCATAATTGGTAATTAAGTAATTATTTTTAAGTAATGAAAGAAATATGAATCGGAATGTGCTGAAACTCCAGGTGTGTAAACAAAATAGTACGCGTCACATATTTTCGCGAAGAGTTTTCCCCGAAATCGAACAGGGGACCGTCAACAAATTGAAAAAGAACAAAGATCTTTTGGATAACCCTGTCAAAACTAATGTAGCAAAAGCGTTCAAACTGCACATTATGATTAATTGGCTTATTGTAATGTACTGTGTTAATTTTTACAAGGATAGCATGTACACTCGTAGAGAAATTAAGGTTTTTATAAAAACAGTCCTAAATTTTTCCAAGTTTTTTGCTTATAATTTGCAGAGTTCTTATTATAAAATAATGTTCTTTTCTGAAAATATGACAAACATCATTGTACACAACACCTTGTCATCAGAATTTAAAAAAAATAAAAATTGTATGAAAAATGAGTATGTTTAGTAAATAATTTTTCATTGCGCATGCGTCAACGATATCAAAATGTCATTTGCATATTGTGTTAGCTAAATGTATAGAGCAACTTCTGTAAAAGTTTCAAAAACATAGCTTGAAAATTCTGAAAATGGGAGCCTATAGAATCAACTCAAAATCCTTTATTCCCTAAATGAAGCAAAAAGATGAGGGGCTGTATCCATATTCCATTGTTTAGTGCCTACACAATATTGCACGTACAACTATATTTAGGTAAAACCCCTGATTTTTTTTGCTTCCTTTAGGAATAATGGATTTTGAGTTGATTCTATAGGCTCCCATTTTCGGAATTTTCAAGTTATGTTTTTGAAACTTTTACAGAAGTTGCTCTATACATTTAGCTAACACAATATGCAAATGACATTTTGATATCGTTGACGCATGCGCAATGAAAAATTATTTACTAAACATACTCATTTTTCATACAATTTTTATTATTTTTAAATTCTGATGACAGGGTATAGTGTACAATGATTTTTGTCATATTTTCAGAAAAGAACATTATTTTATAATAAGAACTCTGCAAATTATAAGCAAAAAACTTGGAAAAATTTAGGACTGTTTTTATAAAAACCTTAATTTCTCTACGAGTATACATGCTATCCTTGTAAAAATTAACACAGTACATTACAATAAGCCAATTAATCATAATGTGCAGTTTGAACGCTTTTGCTACATTAGTTTTGACAGGGTTATCCAAAAGATCTTCGTTCTTTTTCAATTTGTTGACGGTCCCCTGTTCGATTTCGGGGAAAACTCTTCGCGAAAATATGTGACGCGTACTATTTTGTTTACACACCTGGAATTTCAGCACATTCCGATTCATATTTCTTGCATTACTTAAAAATAATTACTTTATTACCAATTATGCTTAACTTTTGGACACCAGTGTATATATATATATTAAAATAAGATCCACAGCTTTTAATTTAACTTATTATTATTAAATGGGATCGAAGAAATTTCCTCATTTAGCTGGCATTAAACATCTTACACACTTCGCTTCAAAGAGCAAAGATCCCCAAAAGTTTGAATTTGTGGACTTCCACGCTGCACTGAAACAAATCTTATTGTGACATTGTCGATACCTAAAAGAACTGTCGATACTTAAAAGATTCCCAGAATGCACGTGCTTGTGAACGTCATAAATGCATATCAGTATCATTATGTGCGAAATGGTGAAACATTATCAAAATGAGCTTCAAACTATTTTTTCCATCAACCGTAAAGTAACGGAATACTTTTGATTGTTCCTAAGAATGAACTATAAATGCTACACGCTTCTTTTTCAATAGGGATCAGGCTATAGTATATAACAATAATGTATTGAAACTAACAGATCAATCTAAGTACATTTACAAAAGTTAAAGCTAGACGAACAGACATACCGAAATCATAAACACTTTTCAAAAATGCTTGGTAAGTGTTAATAGCTAAGAAAACGCAAAGTAATGAATGTGGATACTGTAACCAATCTTCTTCTTTTTATGTGCATCTGTTATTGTATTAAAAAAAGTTATTTTTCGAAAAACTATCCCACATTTCATGGCCTCATAACCATAGTAGATCATTTTGAAAAAGAAGAAAGAGATACTTGTCCATTTAGACGGTTCGTAAAATCAGTTTTATCTGCTCCCACAGTAAAATCTATAAACAAATGACATATATGAGAAAGTATATATGAAAAAGTTTATGAAAATAGACTTGGTTCACTACAGAACTGTCCAACAGCAGGGCTGTCCAACGCGGTGCCCTTTGATGCTCTTTTGGCACTCTTTTGAAGGTTTCCTGTTATTATACTTTTTAGAGGAAAAAATTCCATTGTAAAGAATTATTTTTAAATCATTCTTTTTCCCATGAGAGATATTTTCAAAACCTGCGTAAAAATATTAAAAATTAGAAACATACTTTGAAAATTGCGTATTTTTACGATTTCTAGTTATTGTTTATAAAGTATAATTAAGATGGTTAAATTTAATAATAATCGGAAATAGTTATTTTTAATATTTAAGAAATAACAGAAAATAAAACTTTTTCACTTCCCACCGCTGCTCCTTTGAAGACACATGTGCATGAATTCCAGCTTTTTCTTTCTTTCTTTATTTTTTTTATCTTGCTGTTGTCACACTGGCTTGGTTGTTTTATACGAGGTATAAAGAAGCTTAATATTTCCTTCTTGATTTTTGAAATTTTAAGCTATTTCTTTTCAATTTACTTAGAAAAATTATAAAAGTGTGCAAAATGATTTTCATCTATGAAGGTACTTCAAAGAACCAAATATGAATTGGTCACTATAATGCTTGTTTTTCTTTTCGTACTTTTTATAAAACTAAATTCATGCCTCCAAAATAAGTCAAAACGTATTTTAGCACCCTAATCGAAACATAGCAATACCTTTGATCTCCATGTTTAATTTTTATTTTTATTTTTTGTTATTGTTTTTATTATACGCATTGGTACCTTATCCTACAAATATTTTTGAGATAGACCTTGGGTAAATATATATATATATATATAATTTTACATTTAATACATGTAACTTCAGAACGTTAGATGTCTTTTGTCTATTACCTTAAGATTCATTCCATCATTAAGATGTGCATGTATACTAATACGTGCAATTATACTGCCGCATTTTTTTCAGTCATATGAAAGATGGGCCCTTCATTGAGTACCATGAGCTGAGGTGCGCCCCTGCTTGCTGAAAGATTGGACAGCCCTTCTATACAGGGTATTGCCGAATTCGAACCGACAAATTCAAAGGATTGATGATTGATAGCAGGAATCAAGAGACTAGAAAATTACCACAGAACATGGGGTCACAAACCACGCATTTGATTAAGAAAGAATACGGGGTGTTCTACCTTTATTCGATTTAGGTAGGCGGTAATAACTTTCAGAAACTGAAGTATATTATAATAAAACTTTCAATAGACATTTCCACCTTTGTTGTGAATGTGATAATATTAAAAACACGAAAAAAATATCATGCGTCAAGCACAGATTATCTAACACTTTCCAACGCATTCATAATAATGTAAAAAAAAAAAAAAAAAAAAAAAAAAAAAAAAAAAAAAAAAAATCTACACCGTTTAATAAGTTAAAATATTATATCTAATTCAACAATATGGAAAAGCATTTTCTATTACACACCAGAAAGTAACTTTTACTAAACCTAAGCAGCGTATGCCAATTTTATTATATGTGAAATAATTTAACATAATTAAAATATACCGCAAATAATGTCCCCCCGCTATACCATTATGTAACAGAATTCTTTTGTGGGACCCTGTAAATGAATAATAAATATTCTTTCTGCGGCATGTTCAACAAAATGTACACTTTAGTGCCTCTTCATAAGTGCACATCAATTTTATTATGTTTCGACGGATGTAACATTATAAAAAGCACTTGAATTTATTTTTTCCCATTGACCATAATGTAACGGAATACTTTTGAGTGTCCCTGTATTTGAACTATATATCCGATTTTATTAAAAATTGAAATGACTCAACAAAATTCTGCAACAAACATATATTTAAAATTTCAACTGATTCAATGGGGTAATTTTTATGCTGTTACATGCGGACAGACAGACAAATGGGTGGATCAGATGACGACAATATAGGTGCTACATATTTATATGATTAAGAACGCACCTAAAAAAGCAGTTAAATTTAAAAGCGCATACCAAAATTGAAACCACATTTCCGGCAATTATTACTCAAAAACACTGTTGTAACCGATTTCTTTTGTGTGCACCTGTCATTGGATTAAAAATGCTATGAATTCCCTGTTCTAACGAAATCGTAGTGATCGTAGTAAATTCAGTGATTTATGTCAGTTTCAATACATCTGTAATAGCATAAGGTCATTAAAATACTCTGCAAACGAGTTTTCTCCATAGGCCATAATGCAATGGAATTCTTTTGGGTGTCCCTGTAAATGAATAATTAATTTCACATACTTTATATACACATCAAACATTCCCAGAGGACCTTTAAATAAGGTTTACCAATTGCATGAAAATCCGAATATATTTATGAAAGTTAAAACGTGGACAGGCGGAGACAAATCGAATGCATAAATACAGTTCAACTTCGTTGGAAAGAGTTAGAAAGTGATAGAAGTTTTCATTACATGATCTGACAGTATGCACTTGAATCCACATTTTGGTGTGCGATTACTAATTCATATGATATCATCGATTGCTTGAGCACATTCTTTTTCCAGATCTTTCTGCAATGTTATAACATTTAACACAAAACAGGTGTGCCCATTGTTTCATTTTCACTACAGTGTTCTTATGTCTCTTAAAATTATTACCATCACCTCAAGTTCAGTTAAAATTTAACACCCTGTATTTGTGACTAAATAAGTTGGTTGCGACCCATTTTCTATGTCAATTTTTCCTTCTCTTGATGCCTAACTGCTATCACCCCACTGAATTAGTCAGTCGAATTCGGTAACACCCTAATTGTGTCTCAAATCTTTGCATAAAAAAATGATACTGATCCAAACCTATTGGAAATATTGGGAACGTGCTTTCAGAAATTTTGTGACAATTCGAGCAAATTTTCCTGAATGATTCTAATTTTTTATAATTAAAAAATATAATTAAGGTAAAAATTGATGTTAGTAATATACCGCTGTGTTCCATTCACGTAGCATATATCTAATTTGTAACAAAAAAGTATTTTACTTGTCCATATAATAAATGAAAATTTTGTTACTCTTGTGAGACTCTGGTCACAAGAGTAATAAAATTTTCATTTATTATATAGGCAAGCAAAATACATTTTGTAACAAATTGGACAGATTTTATTAGAATAGACCACAATGAATTTTAACATAAAATAGTGTTCTTTTCCGAAAATATGTCAAACTTTTGACACAGTAGAGTATCTAAAATCATTTGTGTAGCCTTTAAATACTATCTACTTTCTATTATACAAGAAATAATTTGTAGTAAACCTCAGCAACATATCACATTTTCGCAAAATGTGAAATAGTTTAATAGTTAAAACGTAACCCCAAACAATGTTTCCCCCTATATCATTATGTAATGGAATACTTTTGTGTGTCCCTGTAAATGAATAACAAATATTCTTTGCACTACAGATTGTGATTATATTGATGATTATTTTAATATATACATTATAGATGCATATCAACTTTATTATGTTCGAAAGAGTGTAACATCATTAAAATGCATTCGAATCTATTTTTGACCAAAATGTAACGGGATGTTTTTGACTGTCCCTGTAATTAAGCTATGCATCCGATTTTCTTAAAATTTGAATTGACTCGATAAATTTATGCAACAATTATACATTTTAAATTTCAAATGATTCGGTTGGATAATTTTTGCTCTGTTATATGCCGACAGACGGACGGACTGAACAATGACTAAAAGTCTATGTAATTATTTAATTACGAACGTTCCTAAAAAGATTGAATTATGTGGAGCTAGAAATTTATATAAATAATACTTTTTTATTCTCTATATTAATGTTATAAAAAAAATAAAGTTTATTTGTAGGGGTTCATCTTTGGAACTACCGAACCCATTACAAAAGTAATAGCGGCAAATTTATGGCTGATATAGTCTCTGCTCCAACGTGGGCTAGATTTTATGTCAGTGCCCCTACCGCCAAGGGGAACAAAATCGTAAAACGTTCTAAAATTGCAATTTTTGTAGTATATCTCTAAAGATTGTTTCTAAACTAATAGAAAAAGGGTGAAATGCGCAAAGAATGTTCTAAACACAGAGTGACAGAGTATCAAACAGATTGAAAGACAGCCATTTTGTATAGTCAGATGTACCAATCCCAAAACTTTCTCCTATTTTATATTTTTAATACTTCTTGAAAATGCAGCATAGCAGCACCACCGGTTAGGTGATATAAAATCTAGTCAGCAAAAACGTTAACTTCTAACTGAATTTGAATTTTGATGAAAATCATTGCATTAGTTTCTGAGATAGGGCTATTAAGGAAATCTTAAAAAATTCTGCATTACAGTGCCACCTGTTGGGTGATATACACCAAAAAGGAATCAGAATGAATTTTTAACAAGTGATAACTGAATCTGAAATTTAATGAAATCACACACATTATCTCTTGAGATACAGCTATTGAGAAATCATGAAAAAAATGCAGCACGCCACTTGTAGGGCGATTTATACCAGAAGCTAAACAACACTAATGTATATAGCAACTAACTGGTTCTGAAGTTTGATGAAAATTCAAGCATTATTTCTTAAGCTAAAGCTATTGTGATAATCATGAATAATTCAGAATAGCAGAGCCACCTTTTGAACGATTTGCATCAAAACGCTCTCAGCACTAAATTATATCAAGGACTAACTGAACCTAAAGTTTTACAAAAAAATCCATGCATTAGTCCTTGAGATATAGCTATTGTGGTAATCATGAATAATGCAGCATAGCAGCGCCTCCAGTTAAACTCAAAAAACTAATCAGCTCCAGTTTCTATAAAATTTTATCAGAATCCAAGGTTTTGTGAAATTTCGTTCATTAGTTATTGAGATAGAGCGCCCACAAAATTTTTGTGACGTACAGACTCGCAGAGTGACAGACAGACATTTTCTAAAAACAATCAAATCGTGTTCAAGACCTTCTAAAACGTATAAATCCATCGAAATTTTTCACGAATCCAATGCATTCTTCTTTTAAAGATAGAAGAAGTAAAAAAAATTATAAAAATTCAGAATATATGAAAATTACAGATAACGCAGATTTTTAATGTTTTCCTTGCTTCAGGTAATGAAAATGGTTTTCTAATATATAATAATTATAATGTATAAACAGTCAGCTCTCGTTAATTAGAACTCGTCGGGACCATAAACAAGTAAGAAAAATCATGCGTTAAGCATAGATTATAAGACACTTTCCAACACTTCATGAAACATCTTAACAAAACTTTGTTATTTCGGGAAATAATAGTGTATAGCCAAATATACCCAAATATGTATTCCTGTACTTTTGAACTGCCCTGTATTTCATCTATCAGTTGATATAATGGGAAAGTATAGTTTAGCAAGAAAATACCCAGTAGCTTGAAATTTCTTTTTCAGCAATTCATACTATTAGATGGAAACATACTTGAATACTTTTGTTCAGCCCTGTAGTTTACTTTGTACCTTTATTACACATCAGCATTAGGCTAAAATTTATTGTAAACTAAAACACATTTAAAACAACTGAAATCACATTCTCATAAATTATCATTCATAGGCGTCCATGTACCGAATTCTTTGCGTAGCCCTGTATATCCTTTTATCTATATTTTGCAAACATTTCTCAGTAATCTCAGTCGCATAAAAATGCATAACTTGTTTAAGAACCACGTTTAAGTAATTTATGCTCATATTCAATAACGTTGGCGAGCTCTTTTGGGTAGCCCTGTGTATCAACTATAACATTTATACACACCATATAATGTGCATATATTTAGTGAAACATTAACGCGTATATCATAATTAAAATGCATTTCATCTGTCCATCAGCCATCATCGGACACATATACGGTACTTCGGATTGGTATCTTTTGTGTGGCCCTGTAAATGCTATGTACTTCATATTATGCAAGACAGTATCGTATAATTATATTAAGCTTCAGTGACATATACAGTAAAACCTCCATAACGGACACTCCCGAACAGCGGACACCTCTATTTAACGGACAGTTTTCCGATCCCCACTCCCAAAATCTAAATTTTTGTATGCTTAACCTCTGAATAACGGACATTCCGAATAGCGGACACTAATTTTGGCGATAAAGTATGAGAAACTATTTTTTAACGTAGGAAAAAAAAAGTAAAAAGCCTCTAAATTTGTCAGGATAATGAGTCAAAATTTTGTGATCACAGATAAATGTAGAGAATGGGCCGGGGAAAATCTTCCCTCCCATGTCCAGTATTAAATTCAGTGAGTGGTCAAGAGGAACATTATTTCCCGGAGCATAACAATGCTTCTTCTCTTTCTCCAGATGAGTTGAGATTTTATGTTTTTAAGAAGTGGCAAAATACAGTAAGCAGTTACAATTTTTTTGTCTTTAAGATGATTCAGAAACATCAGAACTATTGACAGGGTTAAAACTTCACATTGAAAAAAAATTATATGTAATCTTCAAATGCAAATGGAAATCTTTTTATTTTATTTTATTTATTTATTTTATTCATTTATTTATTTTGTAAGAATGTAATAAAAAGTGTATAAAGGTATGTACCATTTTATTTCAATTTTATTGCTTAAAAATTATTTTTATTTCTTTTTAATCATATATTAGAATTTTAGGACATATAAAAGTCAAGTAATAAATCTTTAAGTATTTCTTAGCAATTTTTGAATCTCCGAGGTTTTTCCCAATAGCGGACACCTCCGAATAGGGGACAGTTTCCATGCTCCCAAGGTGTCCGTTATTTGGAGGTTTTACTGTATTAATTTTACTACACATGAAATAGTTTAATATTTTTAAAATATGTCGCACACAATTCCCTCTTTACCATTATCTAATGAAACTCTTTTGTGCGGCCCTGTAAATGAATAATAGCTATATTTTCACTGCATACATTACAGAATGCATATTTTAGTGCACTTTGCGAATCCGTATGAATATGAGTATGTTTGACAGGGTAAAAGACCTTTAAAATTAAGGGGGTATTCGAAAAAACGCTTTTCCACCTTCAACAGCTCGAAATTTTCCGATACAATTTCAGACACATTTTCTAAAGTAGAAACATGAAACTTGCTGAGGGGATTCTTGAAGGGACGTATGAGGTGCCGTGTGATGTCTTTTTACGCTCAATTAATTATAATTTGAGTTATAAACAATTACCTTATCAGTATGACCCTTTTCTTCGCTCCCATATCTCCCGCTTGGGAAAAATCGGTTCGAAATGCCGTTTTTTAATTGCTTTTTTTGCAATATTTTTTGCATTTATCAAAGAATCGACAATCACGGCACCTTGTGTACTTTCCAAATAAGAGGTTTTGAAAGTTTGGTGCATTTGAGAACAAAAATGAATTAAAAAATAAATCGGAAAATAAGCAGTTTG
Organism: Maratus speculifer; assembly: GCA_964019185.1. Lineage (NCBI taxonomy): Eukaryota > Metazoa > Arthropoda > Arachnida > Araneae > Salticidae > Maratus > Maratus speculifer. The sequence goes on along the minus strand of OZ025294.1, from coordinate 156,682,010 downwards.
AATCGAAATACACCCTTAATTTGAACAATTTTTCCCCCATAGGCCGTAATGTAATGGAAAACTTTTGACTCTCCCTGTAAATAAACTAATCATGGTAGAAACTTCATTTTCAATAGAGTTCGTGCTAGGGTAAACCTCAATAACGTATAAAAATTTCATAACAATCCGAGTATATTTACGGGAGTTAGAGCGCGGCCAGACGGACAGACAACCGAATGCATAAGCACTTTTCAACTTTGTTGGAAAGTGCTAAAAATGTTCGTATTATCCAGAGTTCGAATCATGGAAACTATGGGAGGAAAACATGTTTAAAGGGGTACTATTACAAAGAAACTAATGTTGTAGTATTTTTTTATTTATTTATTTCGGCCGTTATCATTAGAATAGAATATGACTTAAAATTAAATTAAAAGGTATAAATACATAAACTAATTAAAAGATTAAGAACAAGCACAATGGAAGAAGGATTGGAGGTGTCATTGATGGACAGACGGGACATTAAGAAAGCGGGTATCAAATGAATGGGAATATACGTATACTAGTTTCAGAACAATTTTGGCAAAAATGAAAAAAAAGTTATTTTAAGGATCTGAAGTCCGTGTAAAAGTAACAAAAAATGAAAAATCGGATTCTCGTTAGTTCGAATTAAACGAAGTCAAGAGAAAGTGAATTCGAATAGATGAAAAATTTTAACGTTATTTTGCCCTTTAAAATTTCGGGATTTCATGTTTAGTTCGAATTAAGCGAAGATTTAATTTATCCGTTTTCGAATTAATGACGGTCGACTGTATATAAGAGAGTTGCTGCATCAATAAAATCCGTTGACAAAACATGTTTTTAGTGTTTTTTAGCATTGCTTTGAAAAGATGGATTATTGAAATAGTTACAGCAAGTATGTATGAAAATAGTCGTTGAGCCAGGGTCTCGTGTGGTTTCATGTCTGGGGACTTGATAAACTATATATTTTTGAATTCATCACAACAACAGTACCTCATTTATCCATGATACCTTCAAAACGGGGGTAGCTTTTGGGCGCCATATTGGAAAATGTCCGCCATCGTTTAGTTAAACTGTCGTGTGGTTTAATGTCTGCTAACTTGGTAAATCATACATTTTTCGTTTCATCACAACACCAGCATTTCACTTGTCTATGATACAGTTAATATTAGGGTAATTTATGGGCGCCATATTGGAAAATGGCGGCCATCGTTGAGGCTGGGATTCTTGTGGTTTCATGTCAGTGGACTTGTTAAACCATACTATTTTCGATTCACGACAACATCAGAATGACATTTACCAAGGATATTTTCAAAATCAGAGAAGCTAATGTACGCCATATTGAAAAATGGCAGCAGCCGTCGTACGTTCCATGTAAATCCCCACTAGCTAGTGGAACAGTTCATAGGGAAAGCAGTAGTAGCTTTCATTTTCATCAGTTAGAAGTGCTTCGGGTAAATTACCGCTACCACGTGACTTTTTTCAGTTTTAAACGCAGATTTGGAATATCCTCCATTGTCTAAGAATGGTCAAAGCTCATGATGGGGGTGAAGAAACTTACCAAACTTTCAAGAGAAAATAATTGTCTGAAGATTCAAAAGAAGAAGGATTTTTCAGACGTCCAAAGATAAAGAAGCTAAACACATTTTCTGACATGAAGAAGAAAGAGAATTTAAAGTTAAATAAATCAGAGTTTGTTGCTAATACAAAAGGATATCTGTTTGATCAGATGACGATCATTGCAGAGCGAAGAAATTTGGATATGAGAACTGTCTATTCCTACCATCTAGGTCTCCTTCTATAATCCTAAGCAACACTTGATGGTTCAATGCGAAAATCTGAAAAATCAAACTGATGGATGTTATGACAAAATTGCGACTGCTGAAAGAATGCAAATGATGGTGTTGTTAATGTAAATGACGGAATGTGCTTTTTTCAAAGATACTACAGGACCTACAGTCATTTGGACAACTGTCAAAGAATCTGTTTTCTAAAATAATGCAAGATTATACATCCTCTCAAATGATAGATGTTGTATTTGATATATACAGGCAGTTGTCAATAAAAAGAAATGAACGAAAAACATGAACTGTTAGGGATATTATGAAAGTTCTATACTCCAAGACAAACAGAAAATGGAAGCAGATTTTATCTGATGAGGAGAATAATAAATAATTTATGCATTTCATATCTCAAGAATCGCAGAATGAACATTATCTGAAATAGTTAAATACACGAGTGTTGTACGTTTTGTACGGAGAAAAATGTTATATATTCACGATAGTTGAAGAATCCACTAAATTGACCTGCTTCCAAGAAGAAGTGATACGGAACTTAATTCATGCATACGATGCTTTAGCGCCTGGATTTAGAAATATTATTATTATTTGTTTCTTTAGAAACTGATTTGGAACACTGGGAAGGATGAATATTTGTGAAATTTGGATCCAATGACAGGATAAAGAAAAGTACTACAATCTTACAATCTGAATCAAATTTATGGACTTCTAGGAAAAATGAGGAATCAGAACACAAATATTCGAGACGCTCATAAGGTGTTTGATACTGAAGCTGATCTATCAGAGGAAACAAAGAAACAGCTTAAATCGTAAGTTTTCCATCGCTTTTATGGAAATCAAAAATATTCAGGCATCAAGGCATTGCACTATATTGTCTCTCTATATATTTTTGTAAAACAAGGAGTCTGTGGAGTAGAATTGCTTTCAGCCATGTAGTAATACACTCTCCATATAGGTAATACGAGTCAATTACCATGTTCTTGTTCGGAAGACGTTTCCACAGGCTGATCCTAATCTTCCATCCCCGAATAAATTTTATTGGATTTTTGAAAAAGATAGTGAGGGAAAAGGCTGTATAGAGATCCAGTATAATGGCAGACCTCTTGCTCCTGAAGCTGTTTTAGAACTGGTATCATATTCTTGTTCAAAAACTTACGTCACACTAACATGTTCATGTTTATTCAGTAATCTCATGTACAAGCATATGGAGAACATACAACTGTTCTATGACTATTGAAATTATTTAGATACAGAAATTTGAACCAATCACGATAGAAGTGCAGAAAACTAAGATTTCTATTATTTATTAACCGAGAATTTTATTCAATTGACACCACTTTTTATCAAACAATTAAATTTAGTTTATCAAACAAGAAAATACTTTAGTTAAATTAGGAAATTTTTACTTTTTTTAATGGTATCAAAAACAAGCGATGGAAAAACGTTTTGAAGTTGCATATATGCATACGTGGTCCCGAAAGGGTGAATTATTTTTAGACTAATTACAACAGTTTCACGAGTACTACTTTTCTTCTTGAATTACTCACTGCATTCGTTCACTGCATTTTTTCATTGAAATTTAATTATGTGGTAATAGTAAAAAAAAAAAAAAAAAAAAAAAAAAAAAAAAAAAAAAAATCATTTGTATCTATGTGCGATAGATGATGCTCATCTTTTCAATATGGCGTTTATAAGCGACCACAAATTTAACAGTATCATCATAAAATGAACTCCTTGGACCACTATGAATCCAAAAAGATACATATCACAAAGTACCCAGAGATGAAACCAAAAAGCCTAATTTTGGCTTCTGGCTCAACGACTAAAACTGCTAATTGCTCGATTGTCAAATATTATTTATGCTATTGATTACATGAGATTTGAAGCTTTTTAATTATAAGTCTGTAGCACACCTAAAACAGAAGTAAGCTCGCAAAGAAGCTGAGTGTCTAAGCAGTAATTTATTACATATTTCTTCGTAATGCTGCGGAAAATAACATTCTATCTTGCCGGCAGATTTTTTCTACATCTTTACATCAAGTGTTTATTAACCTTGATTCTCAGCCAGGTGCATAAATCAAATCTGCCGATAATATTTACTTTATTTATTTATTTATTTATTTTAATTGCAGTGGTACCTGATAAAGTCACCACCTTGATAAAGCGGACACCTGGCTAAAATGACCACATTTGCAAAATTTTACTTGTACTCATATAAAATAATATGAGAATTGTCAAGTAACGTGACTACCTGTCTATTATCTAAAGTGACCAGATAGCCTGTCATTGTTAATGTTATTTGAATCTGTAAAATGTGACCATCTATTTTTCTGCATGCCCAAAATTTTTAAACTAAAAGACTTAAGTGACCATTTTCCGAAATGTTTAGTTTCATCCATAAAAAAGTACAAGATTTATTCATGAATTTTCACAGCGATATCCTAACATGAAATGCTTCTGTTGATCAGGAAAATTTGAAGCAAAAAATTTGCAATATGTTGTAAAAAAAAATGCGATATGAAAAAGAAAATGAAGATTGTGTTAGTGAATATAAAGTTTAAATCTAAGAAAATTATGAAATTTCTGGCGCAGAAATGTTGAAGGTGTGAAAAAAATGAAAATGTATGCCCTAAATAACAGTCCACCAATGCTGGATTTATTGAGGAGATTTGAAAGCATGACTGAAAAGTGCTTTAAGCAACGAAAAATTTCTGTATTTTTTGCTGTAAATGAAAATTAATAAAAGTTTGTTGTACAGTTTTTTAATGAATAGTTTATTACGGTCAGTTATAGGAATTTTATCGTTATGCAATTACAATAAAAATAAATATGCCTATAACTTATAGTGTTAATTATCTTCTGTGTAGCATATTTTAAATGAGTAATTCGATTAAAATTTTTAATTAATCAATTCTTTACTTAATACAGTATATTTTTTCCGTATGTATATATATATTTTTTCAGATCACGAAAACAATTAACGTGTCATTTCTAAAGGCACTTTATAAAGTGACCACCTCCATATAATAACCGAGGGTGGTCACTTTAGACACGTTCCGTTGTATTTTTATTCAGAAACCCATCTTTTCAACATATCACTCGTAAAATATAAAAAATCTGCCTCATCTGCAAGTTTAATTAACACAGAAACTTATATATATATATATATTTTACAGTTATTTTCATTTAGTAAAGCATCTTTTCTCGGTAAGGTTGAACAAGAGGACAAGTATGATCGCTGATCGCAGAGAGAATTTCGTTTAATACTTCAAAAAACAACTTGCCCTGTAATTAATAAATCCAGATTGTTAATTTTTAATTATTAAATTTTTATAGAGATGGTAGCATCAATAAATTTAACTTTAAAATAATTAGGAAAGGTTTAAAAAGGGTTTTTTAAAAATAATAAGGATGTTGTTTATTTTAATAAAATAAAAAATGTTACAATCAAATTAATTAAAATCCAAAATTTAAAAATTTTTGAAAATCTGAAATTAAAAAAAAATAGAGAAGATATAAATAAAATTTTTAATTTCTAAAAGCGAAAAGAATGATTAAAATAAAATTTAAAATGCTGCATTGTTAATAAATCGCAAAAGTTTTTAAAATAGACAGAAAATTGAATTCCAAAAAATATTATGAATGTCAGATTTATGAAACTCTAATAATGCAAAGCTATAAATTGACAAAAAATACGAAATTTCTTCATATTAAATCCATCTTGATATGAAAATTTCAAGTGGCGGGTTTCGAACTAAGAACTTTCTGTTTACTAGCGAGAGGCCTTACCTACAAGCTCTGACGTCTACACGAAAAAAATTTAAATTAAGTTCTCATTTAAAATTTAAATCGGAAAAATGAACGGATAGCATTGAAAAAATTAATTTAATTAAAACAATAGACTTTTTCAAAATTTTATGTTTTGTCATGCGATACGAGGTATTCAGCTGTAAATAAGGTACCCTGGGGTAATAACGCCACGTTAAGGTTCTACAAATTTTCACGGCTTAGTTTTAGATTGTATTTTTCAAACAAATATAGGATCTGATACAGCAACTCATTGACTATCCATATAAAATAAAATAATTTAACAGATATGTATTCATAAAATGCAATCGCGTTTTTTCTTGACCAATGCTATTTGGCGTTAATACCCACCTATATGGGTAATAACGCCATGCCAACAAAACTATAAAATTAGATGGAATAATGGCATGTAGATTGCCCAATTCTAAAAATACAAACTCTACAACTCTAGAAATTGACAAATTGCAATCTAAGCTATTGAAAATGTACAATTTTTTTGTGACTCTGAAAGAAAAAGAAAGGTGTGGTGGTGGCGGGGGGAGGAGGCAATATAATATCAGATTCTAAGCTACGCTTTGATTAAAAATGATCATTTAAATAGAATTATTAGAAACATTGCATGGATTATTTGAATCAGTATTTAAATTCCCATGCATGCATTCTATGCGGTAGAAAATATTGATTTTTTGTGAAAGTGAAAGAAAAAGGAGTGAGGGGGAACTTCAACAGAATATAACACCCTGTGTCTCTCTTTGCTTGAAAAGTCCCGCTTAAATATGATTATAAGAAACATTGCATGGTTTTAACCATTCATAATGTAATATTTTAATCATGTGAAGTTTTATAATAACTAGTGTTACTATATGTAATAAATATTTTTGTTAAACCTTGACTGCTGTTAGCGTCTCACATACCGCTGAGTTTTTCAAGTTTCAGAGTTTAACTTGCAATTTTTAGTTTAACTATAGATACCGGGAAAAATTTGTTTCATTTGGAGTCCTATTACTATCTCTAGAGACTTTTGAATAGCTGAATTTTATTTATAATAGCCCTGTATATAAGGTTCAATACAAAAATAATATTCTAAAAGTTAATTTAATATTTTATTCATCGTTAGATTAAGCGGTCTGACAGGCCGCTCACAATAAGTTATGCAACAATTTTTGTCACAGCAGTTAAGGGTTAATACTATTATAGTAATCTGGTAAATAGTTTTTAACCCATAATTCCACACTAATGCGGATTCTCCAAACCTTCAGTTAAATTGTCGACGTTTTAAAGAACATGCTTTAATAAAATTTTTAATAAATTGAATAAAATTTTGATTAAAAAATATTATCCCAAAGTCATCTCTTATTCAATTTTATGCATAATGCATATGGTTATATATTATTATCTCTATATTAGCAACAAACATTAACCTTTAACTGCTGTTAACAATCTGACTAAACACTGTGCCCCCTCCCCCTCCCCCCTCAAAAAAAAAATAGCGTTTAACTTGTATTTTCCAGTTTAACTATAGTTACAACTGAAATTCTCTTTCGTTTGGAGTTCTCGTAATATTGTTAGAAATATTTGAATAGTTTAAATTTAATTAGAATTAATTCTTTACAAAAAGTTTAGCGCAGAAACAGTATTCTATGATTTTTAATCATGGATCGCCTTTTAACCTTTAACTAATGTTACCGGTCTCGTAGACCACTATTTTCTTTTAATTTTTTAGTTTAACTTGTAATTTTCAGTTTAACTGTAAACACTACCGAAATTTTGTTTCATTTGGAATTTTAGTACTATCACCAGAGACTAAATAGGTGAATATTAAGTATAATACTCTTGTATAAAAAGTTTAGTACAAAAACACAATCCTATGAGTTATTTCCGCCTTTAATTCATCTTTCAATTTTGCAGTCTCACAAACCGCATCACATTCAAACGTTACAATTTCTGTCACATCAGTTAAATGTTAAATTTATAAAGTTTTGTAAAACCAAACGCTGAGAAAGCGGACAGTTAAATTTTCGAATTCAATTGAACAATCCAGTGGAAATTTAATAGAAACCTGATTTTGAAGATGTTTGAATTTGAATCTTGAAAACATTTTGATATAGTTTTATTTAAAAGAGTTAAAAATTATTTTTTACATTAGTAAAAAATAATAATAATAATATAATAAAAAATAAAATAGAGAGATTATTTTTAAGTATTGGACACCCCCCCCCCCCTTAATCTTACCATTTCAACAATGATGATAATGCTGTCCCATATTAATATATAAATCCCCTTCGGATATAGTTCGACCACTGTTGGGAATCAACCGGGGTAATAACGCCGAACCCTGGCGTTATTACCCCGGGATACTTATTGCGCAGTAAATCCTAAACTACAAATTATCTCGAAAAGATAACCAAAATCTTCTACAACAATTTGAAAGTACATGAAATACACTAAAAATTTATGTAATAAACGAAGTATTTCCGGATAAAAAATATAGTCTTCACATCAAAAACTTTATCTCGCAAATTTTAGATCAAGCGTTAATTTTAGTTGCTTGTAAAAACAATAAGACCTAAAAATGAAACAAATTAACTTGAAGCTGTTTTTTGCGATTTATATGACTCAAAACCCTTCTCCGCAGAGCACATGGGTGTCATTTACCTGATTATTTCATAATTATGCAAAATATAAGCACTTGGCGTTATTACCCCACCTGGCGTTATTACCCCAGGGTACCTTATATAAAATTTGAAGTTTATGACTTATCCAGTTTTTAAGTACGGATTCTGAGACGGACAGATAGATAGAGGACAGAGACGAATAGGGTTTCGTAAAATAAACGAAATCCTAAAAAACACTAAAAATCTGCCTGATTTGCCGGTTATGTTACAGCAAAAATAATAATAATAATAATAAATAAATAAATAAATAAATAAAAATAGGTAAAATAAGTAAAAATAAACTAAATAAATACACACACACACAGATATATATATATATATATATATATATATATATATATATACAGTCGAACCCCGTTATAACGAACTTAAGGGATCGAATTTTTTGTTCGCTATATCCGAACCGTTAAAAATGTTAAAGTTTACAAAATATGTATATAATTACCTGATACCTATATATTCAATAATCAATGCTGTAGTTGGAATAAAATATTTGTGGGAACTCTCCTTTTCAGAGTGTAGATGTTGACGCAACCAGATTTTTGCTAAGCAAAAAGCCAATTTAAAACATCTAGCCAAAAGCAGACTTTTCAAAATTAACAATTATAATTAATATATTATTGTCTTTATAGTATTGTATTTGTATAGCATTAATCTGAAAGCAATATTTAATCAATCTCATTGTGAAAATTTCCATCATAAATCAAAATTGAATTGAGTTCTTATGTGACATAATTTACTAACACATTTATCTCAGAAGTTTCCGATAAAGAACGTTGTTTTCTGTACTCTTTGATTTACGACAAGATGTCTGGGAGCTTGCTAATGTTCTTCCAGATCACAACCAAGACTTCACATATGGTTTGTAAAAACATATATTAAGGGTGGCCTTATACGGCTTATGAATATAAGTGAACTGGCTTTTTCAATAAAGAGTAAATATCTGGAGAAGAGGATTTAACTCTCTGGGTTCATCACCAGTATAAAAAAAATTGCCATTAATTATTGTCATTATAAATAACAATAATTATCATCTAGCCTGAAAAAAAAATTGTACCCGTGTGTGATGTTTTATATATATATATAGTAACAGGGTGTATAGTCTGGGAACGGCGTTCCCACCCGTTCCCGCTCAATTACAGCACTGTCAATAATGATGTATTAAGAAAAGAGAATGCAAATTCTATTAATGATTATCATTAATGAATTAAATTCGCTAAAATTGATCGCATTAAACTGGCACAATACTAAATAAATTAACTAAAAAGGAAGACAAATAGAAATACAATAAACTAAAATCTTTACACTTTATTCAGGCTAAGGAAGACTAAAACTAAATATTGGCGTGTTAAAAATCTTTTTTTTATATTTTGTTTGTTTACTTTTTTATCAATTAAATTTTCCTTTTTTTTTATCTTCTGAACTGCAGAGATCATAATTTAAGAAAATTTTTTTTGAGTATTTCTTGCTTCGAAGAAGACGTTCTTTTCAATGCTGCCATATCTCGAATTATTCTTTAATGCATTAGTTAAATAAGTTAGCTTAAATGCATTTATGCTGAATTGCTATGTCTAGAGTAATGGAAAATAACAGATGGGTGGGCGTGATCACATCTGCAGAATGGCTACCATAAAAGAGAAAGAATGCAGGTCTTACTACTATTTAATAAAATGACTTATCGTTAATTTGCACAATGTTTTACTAGCTAGCATGCATTTTCTTATAAAATTAGAGTCGAAAACTTTTTTTCACATGAGCGGCAAAATAAAAAGAGAAAAAAAAAAATCATGGTAGACTAGAAAAAAAGTTCGCTATGACCGATTCTTAAGATTCTGGAGGTTCGCTATAAAAGGATAAAATAGCATTAAATACAATAGGAAATCGGCGGGACCAAAATTTTCGTTCGTTATATCCGGGGGTTCGTTATAAACTGGGTTCGCTATAACGGGGTTCGACTATATATATATATATATATGTGTGTGTGTGTGTGTGTAATAAAAAAAAATCGCCATTTTGTTTACCCTGAGTTTTTAATTCTAACGTTTTATGGAACACCTTTATTCTCAGTTTCCGTAATGTATTAATATTTTAACAGCTAAAGTTCTTTTCTTTTCTTTTATTTAATTTAGTATAATCTATTGATTAGTTTCTTAAAAAAGAGCTAGAATGTTTCTGAATGCCAATATCTTATTGCGAAATCTTTTTTTTTTTTTTTTTTTTTTTTTTTTTTTTTTGGTCTACTGCAGGCATTTGGCATACCATAAACCAACATTATTCCATTCTTTGGATTGCCCCTGATCAAGGGTAGCAATTATGTTGGCCAAATTTATGGCAAGTAATGAAAATTATGTTTTTAGGTATGTGTCAGATATGGCATGTGTCGCAGTAAAGGATTAAGAGATTTTAGTACTAATTTAAGAACCAATACTAAATATTACTCAGTTACATGTAGCTTAGCTCAACGGTAGGTAGCTTGGTCTAAGTAAGTATTTTCTCTCCGTGATATTTTCTAACATTTAAAACGCGAAAGTGCAACTGTTTGCAAATTAACTGCATTTTTACTTTAATATATATATATATGTATATATATATAAAAAAAAATTGTTGCATTATATGTAAATTTATAATTTCCAGAATGTAAAATTGTAATTAATTAATGGTGTTTGTTCTTAATTGAAAAAAGCAACTTTGTGACTGAAGTTTTAATTTATTTTTGTTCGGAAATGCATAAAACTAGCAGGTGTTGTTGTTCAGAAACTATCTAATCGCCTTCATTTTTCCGTTTGTTTTTTTATTTTTATTTTTTCTTATTTTCTTATTACTATTATTATTATTATTATTATTATTTTTTTTTTTTTTTTTTTTTTTTGCAAACGCTATAGATATTTTAGAATAAGCCGTCAAAGGTAGCATTTTGAACCGCATTTCGAAAGCAGAAAAAACAGTCTTACAACGGAAGAAAAATACGTTATCGTGTAATTGAAATTCTTTTTAAAAAAAAAAAAAAAAAAAAAAAAAAAAAAAAAAAACTGGGGACTGGAGTGATTTTGGTTTTAGGGGTTATGGTCGACGTAGATCTGTAAAAATTTTTTTCTTTCAGAAATTCCAAATTCCAACATAGGATAAAATGTAATAGGGTCAGGTGGGGTAATTAAGACCACCTCCATATTGTAGAAAACTGTGTACGGTAAAATTTTGTTTCATGCTTAGATATTGACCTCATAAGGTATTTTTCTTTTTAGATATTCTTTATCACTAATCTGAAGTATTTTTGATAATTTGAAACAAAGTCTACCAAAATTTTTCATAAATGGATTTGTCGGTTCAGTTCGGAGGGTCAGTCAGTCAGTTCAGGATTCAGTTTGGAGTTCTAATGGTCACAATTTCTCCCAAACAGATGTGTACAAAGAAGTATAAAAAGAAAAGTCATAATTATGAAATTTTAAACTTTAAAGAAGTGTTCTTAAAGGGTCAAAGCTACTTCCTACGTTCTGAAAATACCACCTTTCAAAACAAAAAAAGCAAGAAAATAATAATAATATATATATATATGTTACAGGCCAAACCCGAATTTAGGCCAAACCGGTCTATCCTAACGCCCATCGAATAAACTAGTTTTTCCTAGACCAAACCAGTCTATCCTAACGCCCATCGGATAAACTAGTTTTTCCTAGGCCAAACCGGTTTATCCTAACGCCCATCGGATAAACTAGTTTTTCCTAGGCCAAATTAGTCTATCCTAAGGCCCATAGAACAAACTAGATTTTCCTAGGCCAAACTAGTTTGGCCTAACCCTTATAGGATAAACTAGTATAGACTGCTGTTTATTGGTCTGAACTAGTTTATCCTAGGCCGATCTAGTTTATCCTAGGCCGATCTAGTTTATTCTAGGCTAATTCAATTTGGCGTGATTTTATTGAATTCAATGACCGCCTCAACGCCAACATTCTTGTTTGTCCTAGGCTGATCTAGTTTATCCTAGGCCAATGTAGTTTTACGTGTTTTTAGCTCATGGGCGTCAAATCCAGAGAAATAATGGGCTTCCACGTTATGTATGTACGTATGTGCGTAACGCGATAATAATGTAATTTGACGTGTTTTTATATCATCAGGTTACCAAAGCCTGAGAACTAATGTGCCCGTAGGTTCTGTATTTATGTATGTACGTAAGTACGTAACGCAATAATTCTTGATAGAAATACTTGATTTGCATCAAACTTTCAATATAGGTTTATTCTTAGGAGGAACTTTTCTGATTAATTTTGAGAGAAGAATAAGCAGAAGAATAATCATTGGAGAAGAAAAAGGGGGGGGGGGCGATCAGAGGCTGATTCGCTCCTTCCCTTAATTCAAATAAATGGGTTTCCATGCATTATTAGCATATTTTATTCAAAATTTAGATATAGGAGCATCCTCTTGAGGCGCCTCCATGATTAGCTGTGGGTGTTCATTGTTTAAGTATAAAGGGAGGGGAATAGGGGTAACGCCCCATAATTTATGTAAATGCTTTTTTCACGCAGAATTTACTTATTTGCTTCAAATTTTAGAAATTAATTCATTTTGGTAAAGCGCTTCCCTAATTTTGAGAGTTAATTGAATAATAACAACGGGAAGAACGGGGGGATCCCGCCTAATTCTGACAAATGGGTTTTTCATGCAGAATTAACCGATTTGCCGCAAATTTTGAATTTGTTTATTCTGATGAAGCGCTTCACTGATTAATTTTGATGGTATTTCGATTAAATATAAGGGAAAACTTATTTCCTTTATTAAATTGGGTAAATTGGTTATAATACAAAATTATCCAATTTGCTTAAAATTTTGGACATGAATTTATTTGATCAGGCGCTTCTTTAGTTAATTTGGGTTTTTTCTTTTGGTTAAGTATAACTTGGTAGTGGACGTTTTATCGCCTTCCTTAAATTAGATAAATGGCTTTTTATGCAGATTTATCCGATTTGCCGTAAATTGTGTATATAGTTTATTTTATTTATAAAGCGAATTCCTGAATTGTTTTAAGGGTTTAATGATTATGTATAAAGGGGGGGGGGGAATGTGGGATTACCCTCTTTAAATCAAATGAATGGTTTTTTGAGCAGAATTACCTGATTTGCTACAAATTTTGGATAGTTGTTTAATTTTATAAAGCGTATCTGTGATTAGTTTTGGGGTTCAATGGTTAAGTATAATTGGGGGGAAAGGTAATCCAACTTACTTTATTTTTCGAGGGTGTAATTCTTTAAAAAAATAAGGCTGCAATACACAATTAGAGTAAACAGCCTGTGAATGAAAAACCATCAGTTTAATTGGGCAATATTCTTTTTAATATAGATCCCGACTACTGTTCCATAGCTAACCTTGTGCAAAGTGGTTTTGTCATCACCCTTATATAATGTATTTTTTTCGAAGGGTTGTTGAATACTGTCAGAAGTTTGCACTCGCCGGAATTTCGAGGCCCGAGCCCCGGCCTTCCCGAAGGAAAGTTATTTTGCCGTGACCCTGTGTAAAAATTAAAAGTTCAGAGGTTCAGACTGAGCCCTGCCTGTACAAAAATCAGTGAAAAATCAGTCTGGCTCAATCTGGCCCTACTCAATTTCTGAAAAAAATTCAGATTTTACTTAACTTACAATTAGGATTCCTTTAAAAAACACTGCATACATATTCATTGGATAAATTTACAATGTATTTTTAAATCATGATGTGTTCACAGAATGGTAAATACACAATGTATTATTAATTATTTAGATTCTTAAATCTTTCAATATTCAAATAGTGATTCATTAAATAATTAATGTAGTTTAGAGCAAAAGGAAAAAAAGAGAGTTATAAACATCATAACTATTAAATCTGTTCAGTAAAAAGTAGATTTGTGAATATATTTCTCTGTCATTCCTTAAGGCTTTTCTCAAATCCAAAAGAACTGCATCTTAACACATGAAAGAACTAATTCATTTTCGGAAATGCATAAGATTAACAGGCATTTTGACTCAGAAAATATGTAATTGAATGGCGTTAACCATTTTTTCATAAAAGCGACGTACCTTTGAGAAAATACTATTAAAACTACGTTTTGAATCAAATTTCCACTTTCGACTTTACGGAAAAGAAAAACTTGACACCGTGACAAGAATAGCGTATATGTTGACAAGTAATTAATTTCTCAAAAACGGAAAACGTTGTTCGATTCCAAATTAGGTTCAACTCCGATCTAGCTCGAATATACAATAAATAAATAAATAAATAAATAATAAATAATAATAAAAAAAATAAGCAAACACCATGTCCAATGCATGAATGCATCATGTCTCTACGGTGGACATGTTAAATTTCTGTATTGATGTTATAAGCAATGACTCTTTACACAGATTAATACTTATTCTTGTGTAAGACACATTTTTTACCGGCCAAACCCGATTTCGAGCCAAATTAGATTAGCCTAGGCCAAACTATTTAATCCTAACGTCAATTCAATAAACTAGTTTTTCCTATGCCAAACTTGTTTATCTAAATGTCCACAGGATAAACTAGTTTTTCCTAGGTAAGAGGGTAATACTTCATTTTTCCCTTCATACTTAACCATTAAACCTCCAAAACTATTCAGAGAATCGCCTTATCAGAAAGAACTTATATCCGAAATTCGAAGCAAATTCGTCAATTCTGCGTCAAAAACCATTTATCTAAACTATGTTATGTTGTCTACATTGCCCTTTCTTTTAGGCTTAAACAATAAACATCCACAACTAATCACGGTGGTACCTTGTCACAATGATCCTATATCTAAAATTTTAAATAAAAACTGATAATGCTGCATTATAAATCCATTTCTCTAAATTAACGGTGTGGGATTAGCCTCCCGTTCTCCCTCCTCTATTCTTATCCAATGAATTCCCAAAATTAATCAGAAAAGTACCTTATCAGAATGAACCTACATCCAAAATTTGAAGCAATCTCTATCTCTATCGCTCTCTCTATTGAAATTATCTCTATCAAGAGTTATCGCGTTACGTACATACGTACGCACATACGTACATACATCCGTATATACATGCGTACATGCATATGCAGAACCTGTGAGCCCATTATTTCTCTGGCTTTCACGCCCGTGAGCTAAAAACACGTAAAACCAGATTGGCCTAGGATAAACTAGATCAGCCTAGGACAAACAAGAATGTTGGCGTTGAGGCGGTCATTGAATTCAATAAAATCATGCCAAATTGAATTGGCCTAGGATAAACTAGTTCAGACCAATAAACAGCAGTCTATTCTATACTAGTTTATCCTATAAGGGTTAGGCCAAACTAGTTTGGCCTAGGAAAATCTAGTTTGTCCTATGGGCCTTAGGATAGACTAGTTTGGCCTAGGAAAAACTAGTTTATCCAATGGGCGTTAGGATAAACCGGTTTGGCCTAGGAAAAACTAGTTTATCCGATGGGCGTTAGGATAGACCGGATTGGCCTAGGAAAAACTAGTTTATCCGATGGGCGTTAGGATAGACCGGTTTGGCCTAGGCCAATCTAGTTTGGCCTAAAATCGGGTTTGGCCTGTAACATATATATATATATATGTGTGTGTGTGTGTGGTGTGTAAAAAAATTCATTTTTTCCCCGCTTCGAGATTGTTCTAAAGTTTTATAAGAACATACTTTCATTCTCAGTTTCCGTAAGGGTCAATCCATTTCAAGTGGTCCAGCACTGGTCGCTCGACTATTTTTAAAAAATCTGAAATTTTTTGTACAACAACCCTAACATGATGGAAGTTCAAAATGACCGTTATTTTAATTCTACTATTTTTTGTTTGTGCATGGCGGCCATCTTTGTTTCATCGTGTGCAGCGATTTTCTCAGATACTAGGATACACAAAATTGTAAATATCTCGTCTTCTATTTTCCCAATTAAAATGGGGTTTGCAGCATTTTGTTCAGAATAAAATAAGCTAAATATACAGTGGAAGAAAAATTTTGAAAAATAAATTTTTACAGGTGAAATTTTAGCACAAAGTTTACGATTTTTTACAAAATCTATCCGTTTGCAAAAGGAAAATTTTCATGCAAGGGAAACTGTCAACTTTACACAATTTTTTCTACAAATAAGTCAAAAGTGCGTGTACTCATACGCCAAGTCCCAGATCTGGGAGTTAATTTCTCTTTGCGAAAAAAATTCCGAAATTCGTCAAAAATTTCAAAAATCGCACTTTTTAGGCTTTGATATCTCTGGTGGGGCAAGAGATAAAAATCTGAAATTTTGGCCTATGATTGTATCGTGTAGTAGCGTTATGTACAAAAAATTTGAAGAAAGAGATTTGACTACAAGCTGAGATATGACATGGAAAATATGTGAAAACAATACTGCCAAATTATTGTAAACCTACTATGTAATTGTTCAACAAGACTGTCAACCTTGCACAATTTTTTCTACAAATAGGTCAGAAGTATGTGTACTCATACACTAAGTCCCAGATCTGGGAAATGATTTCTCTTTGCGAAAAAAATTCCGAAATTCGTCGAAAATTTCAAAAATCGCACTTTTTAGGCTTTGATATCTCTGGTGGAGCACAAGATAAAAATCTGAAATTCTGGCCTTTGATAGAATTGTGCAATAGTGTTAAGTACAAAAAATTTCAAGAAAGAGATTTGACTACAAGCTGAGATATGACATGGACAATATGTGAAATTAATACTGCCAAACTATTGATACCTACTATGTAATTGTTCATACCTCCAAAATTTTAAATTATTTATGGTACAAAGTTAAATGTTAATTACAAATATATTTTTCAAATGCTTCTGTGTGATTTAAACAATTCAGAATGTATGCTAAGCCAATACACTATTTGTCCAGATGAACAAATCTACTAGAAATGCTATTGCAACAATTTTACTCGGAACACATTTCAGGAAAAGTAAATTATAGACAATGGATTGCAACTGATCGAGTTGACATGGCTTCAATTATTAAACCTAAAGAATTTCATTCAAGTTAACAAGGGATGGCAAGACTTGGGGGCTTCAAATAAAATTTTTAGAAAGAACAGCCTGATGAACTGATAACAGTAACTGGTCGAACTCATAACATCTCTCGTAAATATTGTTAATCTCTTTGTTGAGCATACATAGTATTTTGTAAATTAAATGTTTATTATTTAACTGTTTTCAACAAACGATATTTTCTGTGTAAATATTGTAATATAAGAGACAAATCTCATTTCTCCTAATGCACTCGTAATACCATTTCTTAACATTTTTTTTAAATCACCGTATCTCAGCTTGTAGTCAAATCTCCTTCTTGAAATTTTTTGTACATAACACTATTGCACAATACTATCAAAGTCCAGAATTTCAGATTTTTATCTCGTGCTCCACCAGAGATATCAAAGCCTAAAAAGTGCGATTTTTGAAATTTTCGACGAATTTCGGAATTTTTTTCGGAAAGAGAAATCATTTCCCAGATATGGGACTTGGTGTATGAGTACACACACTTCTAACCTATTTGTAGAAAAAATTGTGCAAGGTTGACAGTCTTGTTGAACAATTACGTAGTAGGTTTACAATAGTTTGACAGTATTGTTTTCACATATTTTCCATGTCATATCTCAGCTTGTAGTTAAATCTCCTTCTTGAAATTTTTTGTACATAACGCTATTACACAATACTATCATAGGCCAAAATTTCAGATTTTTATCTCGTGCCCCACCAGAGATATCAAAGCCTAAAAAGTGCGATTTTTGAAATTTTTGACGAATTTCGGAATTTTTTTCGCAAAGAGAAATTAACTCCCAGATCTGGGACTTGGTGTATGAGTACACGTACTTTTGACCTATTTGTAGAAAAAATTGTGTAAAGTTGACAATTTCCCTTGCATGAAAATTTTCCTCTTGCAAACAGATAGATTTTGGAAAAAATCGTACATTTTGGGCTAAAATTTCACCTGTAAAAATTTTTTTTTCAAAATTTTTCTATCCCTGTATATTTAGCCTATTTTATTCTGAACAAAATGCTGCAAACCCCATTTCAATTGGGAAAATAGAAGACGAGATATTTACAATTTTGTGTATCCAAGTATCTGAGAAAATTGCTGCACACGATGAAACAAAGATGGCCGCCATGCACAAACAAAAAATACTAAAATTAAAAGAACGGTCATTTTGAACTTCCGTCATGTTAGGGTTGTTGTACAAAAAATTTCAGATTTTTTAAAAATGGTCGAGCGACCAAAAAAATATTTTCTGGATCACTTGAAATGGATTGACCCGTAATATATTAATATTTTTAACAGCTAAAGTTCTTTTCCTTTTTTTTCTTTAATTGAGCATAATCTATTAATTATTTTCCTAAAAAGAATTAAAATGTATTACATAAATGTTAATATCTTATTGCGAAATCTTAAATTCATTCCACAAATCTATTTCCATTTTTAGAATAAAAAACATTTATCATAAGCATTAATTTTGTTTTATTTATTAAATAATCATCTGCTAACTGATTTTGAATCATCCACATTGGACTGATTACTTTTGTTTATTACACCAGGTAGAAAAGAGTCCTGACATCTAACTCCGCCCCTTATCCAATGGAAGGGGCCAAAGTGTTAAATAACTACTTTTGAATAAATCTTATTGAGTTTTTAAGTCAATGCGTAAGAAGAAGGCGGGGGCAGTTTATCTGAGAATTTTCAGAGTGTCAGTTTGAGCTGGGAGAGCGATTAGAATTCACTGGTCTATCAATTGTTAAGTAGGTTCTTGCTTTTCCTCGTAATGTGATACTGTTATCGTAGTGATCGTAGCTCACGAAAAATGCCTCTGCATGGAACACCTTTAACTTTGTGATTTTGTCACATGGGCTTGGAAAAGTCTGGAAGTTTAATGGTATATTATGGAGTAACCTTAGATTGGAGTGTTAATAAACGATGCTTCTAAGTTTCATAGAAATCTTCATTATTTGAAAGACCACACATCCCTCATAGCATGCATGGTCACAGTGACGTCACAATGACGTCACTGTGAGTCACTTTGGTCACATAACATCTGTGACCAAAATGCCATTACTTAGTGACGTCACATTGTGACTGAAATGTTACTTTATTAAAATTTTTTAGAAAATTCTAAATATTCTTCAAAACATGTTATTTACTTTAAAAAATATGTTTCTGGCAATTTAAATATCGTTGCTTTTGTCACAGTTTCGTCACAATGTTAATGTCAAAGTAGTCACAAATGACACATTTTTCACAAATTTGTCACATTGTGACCACTTTGTGAAACGTCACAAACGAGCTCTAAAACAGCCATAATGACTTCACATTTTAGTCACTGTGACTTCACATCGACAATCGATGGTCACAAAGTCACAATGTGACTTCATAACGACGTCGCAGTGACGTCACCATGCTTTACGGGATGTAATCTCTTCCCATATACCCAAGGGACTTCGACTGTAAAATTATTTGATGGAAATGACGTCTGTTGACGGCTCGAACTCCAATTTCGTTCGTAACATCCTGTTCGTTTCGCAACATACTGTGTTTTTGTGGGAATCCCTAAAATATCACGACATATGTATATATATATAGCAATGTTGAAAAAGTGTAAAGTGGTCATAATTACTCCTCCTGACCTTACGTAGTATTTCTTACGAAATGGGAGAAATGAGTGGAAATGTGTCTTGAAAAAAGAAAGAAATGAATAAATATTTATATTTTACAATAAAACTCTCACTGTTTATAATTGAGCAAAATCAAAAGGGAAACGCCGGCAACGTAAATAAATGTTATATGTAGAAGCTTTTCTCCATTGTTAGGTGATTAACAAGGAAACATAACCAAGTCAAAAACTGGTTAATAAAAAAGAAGTGACTGTGTTCCTATACATACCTTACACATTCTTATGTTTTCAACTTGATGTGAAGCAAATAAAATTAATCATGCGTAAACTAAATACAGTAAAATAGATATATAGTAATTTTAGTTTTCCTGCTTTTTTTTTTTATTTATTACTTTTTACCCAAAAATATTTTATGTTCTATGCATGTTTCTTGATATATTTGCGATGAATATTTCTGACACAGGTATATTCTAGCATTATTTTAATTTGATTAAACATGTTTGCTGACTGATCCAGGTATATTTCTTATTAACGTGAATTCACAGAGGAAAACGAATATAAATTGAGAAAAATTATTATGTTTTAATGTGAAACATATACAGTAGAACCTGTTTAAAGTGACAACCTTTGGGACCGGCTAAAATGGTCACAATATAGAGGTGGTCACTTTATGAAGTGTTTCTCAAAATGGCACACTAAAACTTTTGTGATCTGAAAAATAGCATAAATAAGGGGAGAAGTCACCCATTACATTAAGTAATGAACTGATTAATTAACAACTATAATAACTGAATATTAATTAAAAATATACTATATAGAAGATAATTTACTTAACACTCGTGTTATTTCTTTTGAATACAGTTGAAATTCCGTAGTGTTTATTTAAATAACACATAACTACAATATAAACAAAATAAAACAAATATAAACATTTTTATTTTCATTGTAATTGCTTAATGATAACGTTTATATAACTGGCAGAAATAAATTTTCATTAAAAATCTCTTTTGACAAGTGCAAATATCATTACAATAAACAACAAAGTGGTCACTTTATTTTATACATTAAGCAAATAGACACTATAGGAAATAAATTCCCGTACTTTTTAAATGGATCAAAATAAAATTTCAGAAAATGACCACTTAATTCCTTTGGTTTGATAATTTTAGTTCATGCAGAAAAAGAATGGTCACATTTTACAGATTCAAATAACATTGACAATCACAGGCTAATTGGTCACTTTACACAGTTGGACACATTAGACAAGTGGTCACATTACCGGACAATTCACATATTATTTTACATGAACACAAGTAAAATTTTCCAGAAGTGGAAACTTTAGCCAGGTAGCCACTTTACCAAGGTGGTCACTTTAGCAGGTTCCACTATAATCTATATATTTAAAACACCTGGATGTTTTTTTAGTCATCAGCCCTGAGCTTTCTACTGGCCCGATTTTAATAATTATTTTTTTAAATGAAAGCTGTTCATGTTTAGATGTGCCCATTCTGGCTAATTTTTTAATTATTTCAATTTTTATATTTTATTTTTAATTTTAAAAGCTTTTTCGTGACATTTCTTCAAAACAGTGGCAACAGGTTAAACTTTTCTCTATATAATAACAATTTATTTTGCTTTATTGCTTTCCACCAATCAGGACCTCGATCTCATTGGTGAATGTGTCATCGCATTTCAAAGAAAAAAAAAATAATGGTTTTCGTAATATTCAATCCTAATAAAATGATTGTGCATAATTACTCACTAACCGCGGTACAATACACAGATTATTTGCTGAGTAATACTATTAAGTTTTACGAAAATAAAACTGTGGAAAATAAACTTTAATAAAATATGATATCTAAAGAGCGAAATTTTTTCGATGGAGATAATGTCATCATTCAGAGACCAGATAAATTTGTTCTATGAATATAATATATATTGTTATAGCTGTGTCAGTGATGATGTCATGTTCAGTGACTTTTATTCCTGCATTTAAATAAACATAACTTCTTCTATTTATTTAAAGGTCCTTGATATGCGCAAACGAAAATATTTCTATAAATTGCGCCATTTTCATTTAATTATAATAAATATTTTATGAAACTAAAGAATTTTTAAATAACTGCGAAAATACGCTTTTATTTCAGAAGAGATGAGTATTTCTGAAGGTGTAAATGATGTCATAGAAAAAAAAAGAATAAAACCTGCGATATGCCGGTATTACGATATTTCTATTTTACATAACATCAAAAATTAATTAAAATCATTTCGTTGCATTAAGTTGTTATTAAAAATAAAAATAAATAAAACGTTTTCTACATATTAATAACAAACACAAAATTTCTATTCCTTTTAATAACAAAGATATCGTTTTTTTTTCTTCGTTGTCCTGACAATAAAATTAATTTTGACAAGTTCATGGAGGCTACAAACGAATAAATAAATTGAATGTATTGCAGATGCTGTAAATGTGTTGTGGGTTGGTTATGCAGTTTAATACTCCCTGTTTCTATTATAATTAAAATGTTTTGTTGGTATTATAATTATTGTTCAGTTATCAAGCGATGTTTAAACAAAGAAAAAATAAACTATGCAGATATTTTTGAATTCGTTTTCTGAGGTATTATATTATGTTAACTTCCTGAATAATTTGGCTTTTAAATAATGTTTAGGGCTCTAGAAACCATATTAAAAAGATTTGTAGCTGAAGTTAAGCACAACATAATACTTTATGAATTATTTTCCTTATTTTTTGTTATTTTCTGAACTTTGTGTATCTTTATCACGGAACGTTATGTTATCCCTATTTTAAGAGATGGTAATTGTTTATTTCGCTCAGTATCTTTTTGTGTGTATAAGACTGATGTATATCATATCTAATACACATTCTTTTCCGTCGAATTTCGACGGGTGCCGCTAGTTATATTTTTAAAGCAAGAATTCCAATTTTACGTAGTTTTTATACTAAATTGCATCAAGAACACCCTCTTGAAAATGCAGCATTTATTCGTGTATAGGGCGCACGCGTATATAAGGCGCACCCCTACTTTACAAGTAAAAATGGCGATTCCTTAAAATTTCGTGTATAACGCGCACCATAAATTTGATACGCTAATGAAGAATGACCAAATGAATTTTAGTAAAAAAAAAAAAAAAAAAAAAAAGTCGAAACAAACATTACACCAGACCAGAAAACAAGACGAAAATGCATTTTTAGACTTCGGGTTGTAAGAGAATGACGGGAAATAGGAATGAGTGACGATAAATAGAATTTCTAATGAACGTTTAGATAATGTCACTACTAGCTCTGTTGTATAAAAAACTGCAAGGAGTGAAATAAATATGCAGTAATACTTCAATTAAGTAACATTTTCCGAGTTTTAATATCTTCTTTGAATAATTTCTTGTTTCGTATGTATATAGCTCGACTGCATCCAAAAGTAAAAAGTTATTCCGTGTATAAGGCGCACCTAGGAGTTTTGCGAAAATTTTTTGAAAAAAAAGTGCGCCTTATACACGAGTAAATACGGTATCTATAGAGTTCATTTCAGAGGAATATTAGAGACAGTCAAGAATCTGTTCGTAAATTTCTAAATACAGAAATTTAATATTAATTCTTCGTTTGTACAATATTATATAATAGTGATAAGTTTAAATGTTATTTATTTTACTTTATTTTATTAATTTTTTTTTAATGTGGTTGATAATGTTTTTTTCAACTTCGCTGATAAGATTTTTGCATTCTTGTTATGGTTACCAATAATCTGATTAATTTATGAAACTTTAAGATGATTAAGAACTTAACTTAAATTCATTGACTAAGAACCTGAGATTGTGCAAGTTACGAGTTTCTTTTCTTTTATTCCAAATTTGAGACAAGGAACACAACGCTCTCTTACTTTAAGTAATTAAAATATCTGTTTTTCACTATTCTTAAATTAAATTTAGTTATGCTTAAAATCTTTTTTTTTTTAAGAATCGATACTAGGGGGCTCTAGGGGCCCTTTTTTTAAATTCTAGGGGGGCGGAAATATCGTTTCATCATTTGGCAACAATTTAAAATAATAATCTTTTCTATGTAAAAAAACTTTCTAAATGATAAAATTTGAATTAAAATGTAAATAAATCCACAAAAAATAAATCAAATTAAAAAAAATAAATGCAGTCTGCATACCTTGAACTTCTAATGTTTAATGATCTAAAAATGTTTAAATTCCTATGTATAGTTTTTGTTCCAATAAAACTTTTTTAATGGAATGATTTTGACCAACTTTATATTAAACCTTTCTTAAAATAATTATTCGATTAAAAACCTGTATGTATCATTGTGTTTATCAAACATTTCTCTATAATACCACCAAGTTTCATAATTTTGTATGCAACAGCTCTAGTAATAATAACGAAAAAATACCCTATTTCATTTAAGGTCTTCGAGACACAAAAATTATTTATTTATTGTTGTTTATATTTATTTATTTATATTTATTTTTTTCATATTTAATAAATTTGTATACACATTACGGCCAAAAGACATGTTCAATTTAGGACATTTTGTCGAATATCATGTAAAGAACATGTTTAATACTATATTCTTCTGCGAAAATTTAATCACACTGACAGTGCCATACGAAATGATCACAGGCTTCGGTAATAATTTCAACACGGACCCCTCACCATACATATGATATAATAAAACCTGCTTAGACGGAAACGCAAATGACTAGAGAAAATTTCTATTTTGCATTGGTTGTTGTCATCTTAAACGGTACAGCATAACATCTTTTTTCAGACGGCTGGTCCATGAGTCCCCTCTCCAACAGCTTATCCCAGGATTCCGTTATAAACAGGCTTTTTTCTATTATAAAAAAAAAAAAAAAAAAAAAAAAAAAAAAAAAAAATTCTGGATAATATTTTAAATAAATTTCTGTATAGTATTTGTTTATTATTTTTCTTTTGCAGTTTTACAGTTAAGAATCCATTTGTAACACTTTTTCATCAAAAGATTTTAAATATTAATTTAAAATATTGCAAATACAATTAAATTTTAATTGAAGTCATTAATTAGTTTTGAATGAAAACATTTAGCGTATGAGGAAAATAAAGTGTGAAAACTTAACCTTTGTGAATTTAACCAAGTTTCCACTCAATTCATGTTTGCGTCTCTAATTATCATTAAGGGCAATCAAAAAGGGCAACCTTATGACATAAGTTTTAATTTATGTTTGCTTGGAAGTGCATGAAACTAGCAGGTGTTGTTGTTCAGAAATTATCTAATTACACTCCTTTTCTCTTTTTTGCAAACAAAATAGATTTTTCAGAAAATAGTGTTAAAATGGGCGTTTTGAATAGACTTTTCCGCGGAAGGGGGGGGGGGGGATTTTATTCTCTCTTTGGAAATCATTGCTTCATATTTTCGTTTCAGGTATCCAAATGGTACCAAAAGTTTCATAATATCTCTTAAAATTTCAAAATGTAAAATATTACAAAATCAAGATTCTCTCTCTCTCTTTTTTTTTTTTTTTTTTTTGGGGGGGGGGGGGGGGGCTGATTTACCCCTAGCTATGGCCCTGACTTAATAACGATTCGAACAGCTCCTAGTGGAAAAAATGAAAATTTAAATCAAAAAAGTTTTTTTTCCCTGTAGATAAGCCAAAATATAGTAATATGATGCTTGGCAGTGTATTTGAAATCTAACTTATCCATGAAGCTAACGTACTTTCCGATTGGCGTCATGTTTGATTCAAAAATAAATACCTCGGCATTACTAAATACTTTACTTCCCTACTCCTTCTAAAATATTCTACATATGCATTTCAGAGTGCGTATGGGGTTAACTTAATATTTTTTGGAAATTATGCCTCTTGCTTTTTAAGTTTTCCAATATACAGTAATTTTTTATCAATATAGTAAATATTTTTAGTAAAACGCCACCGCACCGTCAAATTAAAACGGCAGAATATATATATATATATATATATTTTTTTTTTTTTTTTTTTGGTGGTGGGGGGGGGGGGGCATAAAAATTAATTTCCTCAGAAAGACCCCCGAAAAAGTTTTCCACCTATCATAGCAGGGTTGAAAAAAGGAGACCTGCCTCATGAAACCTTACGATCTATAACTAAAACTATTCTAAAACGATTAGGAATTAAAAAAATAAATAAATAAATAAAAGAGAGAGAAACAGAAGCCTCGAGCATATTTTCCTAACAAATATCAAAGGTCAAGCTAAAAAAATACTCCAAGTAAATAAAATCGTTAAACATACAACTGTAAAAGAAAAAAAGTAATTATAAAAAGAATCGGGCCTAAATGTATCGTAGTTGGAACCTTGAAATGAGAATTAATTTTATAAATGTGACTCGAAACATTATCACCTAAAATATGTCCGTCGGAAAAAAATAAAGTGAAAAATAATACCTCAAAATCATAAAAATCGACATCCACTATGATTTGATGACGTACCATAAATATTTTTAATAAAATACCACTACACCACAATCCTGTGAGGTCAAATTAGAATAACTCCATAGATTTACATGATTTTCTTTGCATAATATTCATGTCACTTAGAAAGACCTCCCAAAAGGCATTTCACCTATCGCAGCACGGTTGAAATGGAGATCTGCCACATAAAGCCTTTTACTTTTCACTATACAACTAAAACTACTCTGAGAACAACCAGGAAAAAAAAAAAAAAGAAAAGAAAAGAAAAGGAAAGAAAATCCAGGAATATATTTTTTAACAAATATCAAAGGTCAAACTCATTATATAACATACTCTAAAAAAATACTCCAGGAATAAAGTAGCTAAATATATAACCGTTAAAAGAAAAAAATATATAAATAGAATCTAAATGTATCGCAGTTGTAACCTTGAGACGAGAATCAACTTTTATAAATGTGACTCGAAACATTATCACCTAGAAAATGTCCGTCGAAAAAAAAAAAAAAAAAATCCGCAAAGTGGAAAAGAATACCTCAAAACCATGAAGATCGATATCCAAACAAAGTATCAAACAGGCAACGTTTATTCACATTAAAAATGCAACTTTGTTTATTTCCGCGCTATCAAATCCATTCACTTTCACCTCTTATTTCAGAAATTGTCTAACCGCCCCTGAACATCGTCTGTCTACCCCGTATTCAGTTGGGAATCATTTCCAAAAAATAAAAAAAGATAGTTTTCTTTTTGTTTCATTTCATTGTTAGCTTTTTCTGGTTTTTCTTTTTCTGTTTCGCCATATTTTTGTTTTTATTTCGTGCATGATTTTTTTCCCCTTTTCTCCATCCAGTCTGAAAGCTTCAAAAAAATTACTACTTACAACGTAATGGAGGAAGAAAAGAAATTTTTCGAATCTCAAAGCGGCGCGAAAAAGAAAAATAATCCTTGAAGTGAGAGAATGCTACAGGTTGTATAAAGGGGGCATCGTGTCATTTATTGATTCGCTTCTTAGACAAAGAACATGGATTTAGAATTAATTAATCAGATGATAGTCAGATGTTAAGGAAGCATTGTTTCTGCGGCTTTTCGGGATTTTTTGCGCTAGTGTAAAGAGGCACACAACAATTGATCGTAAATAATTTTATAATAAAGGGACTTATTTTTTTAATTGCATAACAATCCAGATTAAAAATTTCCGTTAGTAGATTAAAAGTGTGTATTAGAAGACGTTTTATTCAACTTTTATTCAACAAGGAGGGAATTGTTATTCTATGCATATTTAGAAGTAACAACTTTTACAACTTTATTTATTTATTGAAAATTAGTTTTAAAATATAAATTAACTGACTTGCATTTTAACATTTTAATAACAATTTTAATTTTTCTTAAGAAAGGTGTTATAGTAAAAATAAAATACATTGACATGTTTCGGAACCGTCAAATAAGTTCCATAGTCATAATATATATAAAAAAAAAATTATATATATTATTATTATATAATTAATATTATTATTTAATATTAATATTATTATATATATATATTTTATATTATGACTATGGAACTTATTTGACGGTTCCGAAACATGTCAATGTATTTTATGTTTACTATAACACCTTTCTCAAGAAAAATTAAAATTGTTATTAAAATGTTTATATAAAAGGTGAATATTTTGAAATCTGATGATTTAAAAAATCAATTGGATTTAATTAACTTTTTATCATTGCATTTTAACATTAAATTAATTTATATTTTCTCATCAGCCTTTTACTTAACTTAGGGGCTGAACGTATATAACGTTAATAAACTTTTGCAATTTTAGACACCCTCTACCAATGGCGGATCTAGGGGGGGGGGCGATCACCCCCCTCCCCTTATCAGTGTCAGATTCTTTTTCTTTTTACAACTTTGCAATAATATATATGCTTATACATTTATTATTCGCATTTTTACTGATTCAAATGAAGATAAGAGAAAACAGTGGCGTAGCATGGGTGACACCCGGACCCGGGGCGGAGTAAATGGTGTCACCCCCTGCCCCCCCCCCCCCCCCACACACACACAATTGTCATATTTTTTTCAATCACAATTGTATTTTATTGTAACAAATGACGTTATCATTCCTTATTCACCTTTCTTCTACCAGCATACAAAAAAAAAAAAAAGGAGCGATCCAATATTTATCTTATATAGTCTGCATAAGTCAATGGGGTATCTATATGTAGATGAAAAGTATTTCTTTTAAAGTTTGCTTTTCGCTACGCACTCATTGGATAGGTTGGTTTTTGTTCCATGGTGCATATCTTATTTAGACATCCCATTCTGTATAAAATTTCAATTTTCAAAAAAAAAAAAAAAAAAAAAAGAAAAAAGAAAAAGAAAAAAAGAAAAAAAAGAGAGAAAAAAGAAAAGAAAATTAACTCTAATGCGTCGTGCGCTAGAAATTTCATTTTTTTTTCATATTTTTTTTTTTTTTGCAAAACCTTATAACATTATATGTATATATTTGCAAATAAAGATGGGTGTCACCCCTTAGAGGGTGACACCGGGGCGAAACCCCCCTCCGCCCCCCGCTAGCTACGCCACTGAGAAGAAACCTTTAAAATATAACTATTATACAGGGTGTCCACTCTCAACAATGGCCAATGGCTAATTCTTAAACTGTTAGTCATAGACAAACAGTTTTAGCTGCAAAAATGTTTTAAATGAGATAAAGAAATATTTTAAAAGCGATCTGGGCCACTAAAACATTTCTTAATTTTTCTGTTATTCTGACAAGTAAGACAAAAAAAGTGCCGTCATACTACGATTGAAATTGACCGAATAATGACTGTTTAAAGTTAGAGCATATTTTTTGCTGCTAATTGAGGATTATTCACAAATTTAGTAGAAATATAATCTCATCAGATATATTAAAAAATGATGAACAGTAAAATTAACATTGCAATGTCAGTTAGAAATCTTTAATCATTCTCACTTATGAATGCAAAATATACAATTTGTAAAACGGAATTTTTGTTAAATACAACGATGAAAATTAACTGCCTACAATGATGTATATTTTAAAATGCTATTAGATAACATTAACTTGCAGAAGTTGGATTATGACATGTTTTTAGCTTTTTTCAATTGAATCTTATGTATTCTATACCGCTGAATCCAAAATTGACTTTTATTTTCTTACCATGACATGCAGATATTTTGTGTAACGTGTAACAACTGTAACTAAATTTTGAAATATTAAAATGTACGTATGAGATAGAAGAAATTTTTGGGATTGGCACATCGAACTAGTTTTAATAGCTTTTGTAGCGTACAGTAGAAATTCTATTTTCTAAGTAATGACAAAAAATTGGAAAAAAAAAAGGGTTACAATAAGGGTTTAAAGGTAGATTTTTCAGTACTTCACACCAAATATACTTTGCTAACATTTTTTTTTCAATTTGGCTAAGGTTTTTTATTTCTATTTTGCCAAATCGCTAATATTACTCAAAAGCCAGCGAGATACCTGGTTATTACGCTAGGAAACCTTATTTAAATTTGCTCTTCTGAAAGAAACCACACCGTGCACCAATTTTAGAAATATGACGATAACTGGATATATTATTAATTAGATCATTAATTATAATTTAGCCTGGATATTAGCTCAATTCAAACTTCAATATTTAAAGATGACAACCGATTCCTTAATTTTCTACTGATTATTGAATTGTCGAAAAGATCTGAAGTTCTTTGCATATGCAAATTTCAGCTGCATTGCTATGGGTCTTTATTGTTTGAAAATAATCAATTTTGAACAGCATGATGAAATAGGAAGTCTAACAAAATTTTTCACCTAAGATTTATAAAGAAGTTAAAGTTTGATTATATTAGACATAGCATTTATAACGATGGTTGCAATTTGATTACATTTACAGGATTGCGTGTGGTTGATGCAAAGCTGTAAATTGGATTTGATATTTCTAGTTATAAGTTTTCAAAAAGAAAGGCTACTGAAATTTTTAGAAAGTTTGGTGTACAGTGAAACTTTCTTGAACGTCCACCTATAAACAACGACAACCTCTGAACAAAGGCCGCATACTGATGAGAAAAACACGTATGAAAGCATTAGCATTGGTACGAACCTCTAAATAAGGACTTCGGAACAACGGTAGCTCAAAAGTCACGGAAAAAAAAAAAAAAAAAAAAAAAAAAAAAAAAAAAAACAGATTTTGGTACAGTTTCATATTTATTTAGAAACCCGAAATCTGAAGCAGATTCAACAAAATGTACTTAATATATCAACAAAATGTCACTTAATGTCTTAAATACTTAATCCTTTTTTCAAAAACCAGACATGGAAAATGAATGAATGAAAACACCAATAGTGACAGGGAAAATTAGATAATATTCTTAGAACGGCAAGCATAACTAACACAAAGGCCAATAAGTTTGTATGTCTGGACAAAAATTTGGCCGTTACTACCACATTTGATTTATACAGTAAATGATGGAAGATAGGAAAAGCAAAGTGATGTGGAATGGGAAATGGAAAAGATGATAGAATCACCCAAAATTTCCAATATTAACGCATATACCTAATTTTTGACAAACTTTCGTGAAATCCAAAATTTTGCATTAAATCATAATGATGATAAGTTGTGTAGCAAAGTAACTCGTAATACTTTTTTCTTAAAAAAAAAAAAAAAAAAAAAAAAAAAAAAAAAAAAAAAATTCTTTTAAATAATTGATATTTTTAATGCATTAAAACGATGAGGTTAATTAAAATGACTGCTTATTTATATTTGAATTTAAGTAATTATGATTTTTTTTTAAATGAAATTCCTAAATAACATTCACCTCTGAAGAAAGGTCACTTTTCACTGGTCCTTGAGGTAATCGTTATTCAGAAGTTACACTGTATTTAATCACGTTTCACTTGAAACAACAGTTTGAAAGCGCTCTGCAAGAATGAAAATCAGAAAATTTCTGTATATACAGGGCTGCCACAGTTGACGATTTTTTAATTCTATTTCGCATCAGTTTGTAACAACAAAAAACTTTTACAAAAATTTTGACATTACAAGAGAAATATAATTTTTTTCTTTCGTAATAATGGTGCGAATAATATATAAAAATGTCGTCTGTGGCACCTCTGTCAACATCAAAAATAAACGTGGACGACCTAAAGATCTAAAAAGGGAAGACTTGGGTAACGATCGTAAAAAAGAAAAAAAAAAGTGTGTGTGCGTGGGGGGGGGGGGGGGGGGAAACCGAGCAAACAATTCTTAACATAATAAAGAGAAAGATGTAAACAATTATTTTAAAGTTACAAAACTTCTAAACCATTTTAATACGTACTTTTTAATAAAAGAAAATCCTGGATATTTTTTTCTTTTCCGTTCGACTTTTGTGAAAAGAATTTATTTTAAAAAATCAAGCTCAGAAAGATAAATTTTTTGGTGAGTAATTGCTTTTAGTGTTTTTTGATTAATCTGTGGAATAAAATCCAATAGAAATTTTGACATTACTTCAGCCTTCATAGGGTTCAGAGAAGGATGATGTAGCTGTTCTAAAATGTTCACATGATAAACATTTGTCCAGACATAAAAAGGCCAATTGATGCACTCTTTAAAAAAAACACAGCCTCGATTACTGATAAACTTACAGTAATTATTATTTAAAAATAGTATTTGATTGAGATTTTTAATCATTAGTTCACACGTTTTTTTAGCACTTTCCAACAAAGTTGAAAAGTGCTTATGCATTCGGTTTGTCTGTCCGTCTGTCCGTCTGTCCGTCTGGCCGGATGGCCGTCTGTCCGTCTGTCCGCGCTCTAACTCCCGTAAATATACTCGGATTGCTATGAAATTTTTATACATTATTGAGGTTTACCCTAGCACGAACCCTATTGAAAATGAAGTATCTACCCTGATTAGTTTATCTACAGAGAGAATCAAAAGTTTCCCATTACATTACGGCCTATGGGGAAAAATCGTTAATATACTCGGATCGCCATGAAATTTTAGGACGTTATTGACATTTATCCTAGCACAAGTCCTATTGAAAATGAAGTTTCTACCATGATTAGATTATCTACAGGGCGAATCAAAAGTTTTTCATTACATTACGGCCCATGGGGAAAAATCGTTAATATACTCGGATTGCCATGAAATTTTAGGACGTTAATGACGTTTACCCTAGCACAAGCCCTATCGAAAATGAAGTTTCTACCATGATTAGTTTATCTACAGGACGAATCAAAAGTTAGCTATTACATTACGGCCTATGGGGAAAATCGTTTCAAAGGAATTTTAAAGATGTTATACCCTGTCAAACATATTGAAATATGCATTCTATAAAATATAAGGTGAAAATATAGCTATTATTCATTTACAGGGCCACAC
The DNA here is from genome assembly GCA_964019185.1 of Maratus speculifer. NCBI lineage: Eukaryota > Metazoa > Arthropoda > Arachnida > Araneae > Salticidae > Maratus > Maratus speculifer. Next base: position 156,649,312 of record OZ025294.1, on the reverse strand, counting down.
AAAAGAATTTCATTAGATAATGGTAAAACGGGGAATTGTGTGTGACATATTTTAAATATATTAAGCTTTTTCGTGTATAATAAAATTGATATATGTCACTGAAGCTTAATATAAATTATACGCTACTGTTTTGCATAATATGAAGTACATAGCATTTACAGGGCCATACAAAAGATTTCAAAGAGTATATTCTTTCCGAAGTAGCGTATATGTATCCGATGATGAAATGCATTTTAATTATGATATTCGCGTTTATATTTCGCTAAATATATGCACATTATATGGTGTGTATAAATGTTATAGTTGATGTACAGGGCTACCCAAAAGAGCTCACCAACGTTACTGAATATGAGCGTAAATTATTTAAACGTGGTTCTTAAATAAGCTATGTATTTTTACGCTGAGATGCATTCAATTTACTGAGAAATGTTTGCAGAATATAGATAAAGGGAAATACAGGGCCACGCAAAGAATTCGGTACATGGACGCCTATGAATGATGATTTATGACAATGTGATTTCAGTTGTTTTAAAAGTGGTTTAGTTTACAATAAATTTTAGCCTAATGCTGACGTGTAATAAAGGTACAATGTAAACTACAGAGCTGAACAAAAGTACTCAAGTATGTTTCCATCTAATAGTATGAATTGCTGAAAAAGAAATTACAAGCTACTGGGTATTTTCTTGCTAAGCTAAATTTTCTCATTATATGAAGTGACATATGAAATACAGGGCTGTTCTAATGTACTGGAATACATATTTGGGTATATTTGGCTATACACTATTATTTCCCTAAATTACAAAGTTTTGTTAAAGATTTCATTAAGTGTTGGAAAGTGCTTCATAATCTATGCTTAACGCATGATTTTTCTTACTTGTTTACAGAATGGCGGAAGTAATGCGTTCTTCCTCCAGACAGACGAAGAAAGCGGATGAAATTTAATTCATTTTATTTTATTTTACTTCGTTTGCAAAATACTTTCGATTTATTACTAGATTTTGCAGCAAAAAATAGTTTCAATATTTAAAAAAAATTGTCCCTATCTTTTGTAACGCGCGAGAAAAATGCATAAAATGTCAATTTACTCACAATATAAAAATACGATATAGAATTAAACAATAAAGAATAAAACAATTACTTTTCAATATAACTGAAAAGTGTTAATGAATTCAAATTGTTTGTACTATTGTCTGTCCGCAGGTCTAATCGCCTGCCTGTCTATCATCCTATGTTCGAACTCGCATAAATATAGTTGGATTGAGATTTAATTGATACATGTTATTAGAGTTATGTTCGTTATTGAAAGCGAAGTGTGTAAACAATTCATTTACTTGGACGCCCAAAAGAATGCCGTTCCATTCTGGTCTATGTCGAAAAAGCATTTGCAATATATTTTACTGATGTTATATGCTAACCACTTTTTTTAGTGCAATAGTTCGCAGTGCAATAATATATTTCAGTTATAAGCCGCCAACTTGCTAAAACTAGAGAGATACTAACTCTGATAATAAAGTTCGGTGAATAGTCCTGTAGCATTAATATAGATGAAATATTAATGAAAGTTACCATGCCATCCTTCAAAATAGTCAACTCCTATAACTAATGCACTGCTGAGATCTGCTATACATGTCCTGGGAAATTCGCAAGAAGTCTTCTTTTGGGATGAAGTTCAAAAGAATCGTCACATTTCGTTTGATGTCAGCAATATGGTTAAATATCTTTCAAAGAGAGTTTGAGTCGTGTAAATAGGAAGAAGTCTGGAGAATTGAGATTTGGCGAGTATGGTAGGTGTTCAATTTGCACCATCCCTCATGAATTTATTTTGGTGTCTTGCAAAGTTTAAAACCAAACTTTAAACTGATCTTTTATTCGTTCATTTTCCTGTTCTCAGTTAAGAACCAACACATTGAATAAGCACTTAGTAAAACACGTCTTACACAGAACATAAACGACGCTCAACTGAACAACGGTGGGGAAGATGGTCTACGCTTGCCTTTGCCCAGGTGCAGCGTTTTGTTTCTCCAGTGTTGCCAGATTGGTCGTTCTGAATTCATTCACCGAACTTTATTGTCAGAGGTAGTATCAGAGGACTATAGTCAGAGGACTCTATTCTGGTGACGTCAAAGTCACGTGCTTTGGGGAAACATTCCCCACATCATATACAGTAATTATGCAACGACTCTTTTCCCAACTCGTGGTTGTATGCCGTAAATAGTAACGAAACATATTTTTGTGACGTGAGGTCACATGTTTTGGGGAAACATTGCCGAAATCACAACCTCGAACTCAAACGGAGAATAGGGTCCATTATATGCAGGCTATAAAGTTTATTAATTACACACCTCTGTAACTTTTGAACAGAATTATTTCCAGTTGTACATATATTTAAACGTTATAAAATGACAATGGCATGGGTTTCTTTTTATTCGTAAGTCCTTACAAAAATTTTTAAACAATGATAGTATCTTAAAGCCTTTTGGAAATCTGAGAAAAGTTAAATTCATAGAGCGTCATCAATTCTGAATAAAATAACATAAAACATGTAATAAAAAAAAATAATACTTAGAATTTGTATTTTAAAATTGAAATGTAGAAAACATTGAAAGAAGGTGGTCAGAATTTTTTATAGTATAATTGCTTTGCTTCCCTCAGTCAATTTTTACTTCTGGAATTAGTTGACATGGTTAATGTGTAATGCTGTTAATTTCACAGTTTGTAAAAAACAAAACTATTACGTTATTATAGTTTACATCAAAAATTTCAAGAGGGAAATAAAATTTGTCGGGAAGTTACAATAATTGCATTTATTTCTTTATTTATTTTCATTTCTTTATTTATTTATTTATTTATTTGTTTTCATTTATTGATTTCTTTGTTTATTTTCATTTATTTATTTATTTACTTTTATTTTATTATTATTATTTTATTTTATTTATTTATTTACTTTTATTATTGTTATTATTATTATTATTATTTTATTTATTTATTTTATTTTATTTTATTTTTTTGGTGGGAGGGGAGAGGGGAGAATCTGGCATAATGGCTAATATAATTGCGTTTAGGAAGTTTCACGCATGGTTTTATTCAGAACGCTCGGGTTATTAGAAAGAGATACACTCAATTGGTTCTTTATAATAATTTAAACTTAATTATTTTTTTCTTACCACTTTAATTATTTTGTTATTTGGAAAATGATAAAATATGCATCCCACCCAAAGCAATATAATTATTTAGACACATATTATCGATAAATTACTATGCTCCTAATATAGTTAATTTTTTTCTTCCGAAATGTTAATCAATTTTTCATGTTTCAAATATTAATATGCTTTTTCCTGTCAGATAAATTGTAGCAGATTACGGAAAATATGCGGCGTCTTTTTCAAGCGGTACCACGCCTAGCTCTCAGAAAAATCGCCTTGCATAAAAAATAGGTCAACTTATTATATTCTCCTGCCCAAATAAACAAAACAATAAATTAAATACGTGTTAGGAGATGTCAATAGTTATTAAGTCTTTTAAATGCAGAATTATAAGACATCGAATTTGGAATATTCAATAAAAATTGAAGGGATTGAAATATAACCTTTGATTTTATTTTTCTTCAAAATATAGATTATCGCCATTTTTTTGTTGTCAGTCAAGGACTCTTAAGACTGCATAGCTGAAACGATTATTTTGAAATTCGATGATACAGATTTAATTTCACGTGTCCAACTAAATGATGGTATTAGATATAAAGTGACTGTCAAAATAGATCATGTTTACAAAATTGTCATTTTCTAAATTATAAAGATATTTTATAATATAGAGCATTTTTTTTATTTGAATATAGATTTTTTAAAAATAAATTGAGAAAAAAGTTCTAAACATTATTATTTTCGCTTATAACTTATCTTATTATCCTAACTTATCTTATTCATTTATCGCTTATAACTTATCTTATTATCTCATTTGTTAGAGAATATTGCAAATTGTTTACCGGCTTATACATTATATTCCAAAACTACAAAATAAACAATATTTTATATATTTCCAAAAATGAAAAGAAAATCTCATTGTTGCATATCTATATTGATACAAGAAATGTGTCTGTCAGTTGTATGTGTATATGTGTGTCTGTTGGTGATGGATAAAAAATCTATCACACGTAGAGGTTGCACATTTGGATAAGGACAGACGAAGATAGTTTCGACCGCACTCGAGACTCAGATGTTAATTTTTTCCCCTATATATAATTAGTCTAGATATTAATTTAAAACTGTAATTAACATCGCAAAATCGTCAGCTTATATACAGTACCTCTGATTATATTTTTATCTGCCCGGATTTTCTAACGATTCTTCAAGTAGACGAAAAGAAAGAGTTCCGATTTTTCTGTATTTTGAAATGTCAACCAACGGGTTGATTCCCAGTGGAGTTAAAAGAAAAAGAAATTAAGGAGAAGAAAAGGACGAAAGTTTTTCCTGTATTTTTTCGGTTGTAATGGCATATTTCGTTTTAAAAATATTAATGTTTGCTATTACAAAACATTTTTTTTCTAGAGCTTGATTATATGTAAATTTTTACCTTTTCCTTTCTTTCTGCTGTTCTAAATCGTCATACGCGAATCCAGGGTGGAAAAAGGATAAATAAATAAATTGAAAGGTTAAAAGAAAGTTTAAAAAATACATACTTAAATATTCAGGGACACATTTTCGCTTCTAAAAACATTTAAAAAAAAAATAATAACAATAATAATATTTACTATTAAAAACAAAAAAATCTGAAGTTCGATTTCTAATTCTGATTTTCGATTTTTTATGTTTGTTCGATTTGCTTTCATGTTTTCCATTTTTTCTGCATTTGGAAACTGCCATCCGATTGTCGGATAATAAACAAAAAAAAAAAAAAATAATAATAATAATCAGGATAATTTTTGATTCTAACTGTATTTTTTGTTTAAAAAAAATATTAATATTTATTATTTCATTTAAAAAAAACATTTGACAAAATCGCCCGAGTTTTTTTTACCCTTGGTATCTACCTAAATATCATTTCGTATTTTCAGATAATTGTCGTGTTTCGAGATAGGTTTTCTGTACCGAAACATGTCATTTCGCGTTTTAAAAGAGTGAAAGGCGGTGCGCGTTTTGTTCGGTATTGAATGTTTAATGCATCTAAACGTCAGAAATTAGATCGTTAACTACTATGACGAAGAAATTATTTTCTTTAGGAAACCGCTAGAGAGGGAGGTCTTTTTTTCCGTCCCGTTGAAAATATCAAAAATTTTTAACTCTACAGCTAATTGTCCGAATCCAGTTACCTGCCTACTAAATTTCTTTATTTAAAGAGAGAAAAGGCAAAAAAATATATCCAGAATTTCCAATTCTCGACGATTGTAAAAATGTTCTAGCACTGTATGTATGTCCCCTCTATTGTGATATCTAAATGAAGTATGGAGGTGGATATACAGGGGGATGATATGTGATATCCAGTTCTCTGCAAAAGTGAAATGCTGCAGTTCTGGATATCTGCCTTCTTGATGTGCATCCCTTTTGCTCTGACGTCAAAATGATTCGAGGTGGCAGATATTCAGTTCTCGACGAAAACCAAATGCTCTGTATTTGATATCTGCCACCTTCAGATATGGGGGGTATATATATACAGAAGGCAGATTTCCAGTTCTCGTCGAAGATGAAATGCTGCAGCACTGGATAGCTACCCCCTTCTACTGCGATGTCAAAATGACGTAGGGGCCAGATATACAGGGGCAGATATCCAGCTCTTGTCGAAAGTGAAATGCTGCAGCACTGGATATCTACCCCCTTCTACTGTGACGTCAGAATGACGTACGGTGTCAGATATCAGCCACAACTTTAGGTTAAGGCTTCTATAATAGAGATTATAATAGAGGTAGAGATCCTATTATAGGAGTTCTACTTTAGGTCTATGTTCATTTGGATAGATTCTCTTTTAAAAATATATAATCGTGCCGATTCGAGGGTTGTTTGCAAAATTAGAACGGAGAGTGAGTAGCAAACTCGGGTGTACGCAGCTTAAGGCAGTGAGGCCTTCAATTCTAAACAAGTTCAATAGATTTTCATTTAAATATATATCATACAAATTTTGAGCGTGTACACCGAAGGGCAGTGCCAACCCCCTCACCCCCTCCCCCCTACAACAAACAACAAGTTCGTCCTGGAAAAAATGTCTGAACTCAACAACAGAACAACACAACAACAGAAATCTCATTTTGTTGCATTTTTTTATTATTATTAATTTCTAAAAGGTATTTGTTACTATAATTACTATAATGTAACAGGTTTTAAAAATTTTGGCATCAGATGGCAAAAAGTTTCCCACGCCAGGTCTAACAGACACGTTATCGGACACAACATTTCAAAATCAATATCCTGTTGCATCTGTCTGTCGCGAAAAAATATTACACTGCTAAAAAAAAGAGCAACATTTTATAACTTGCATTTTGTTAATGAGCTATGATATATATGGTACATAATGTATTACTACTGTTTTGAAAATTATTTTCACTTTATTTATAAATTATGAATGCATAATTTTTAATGTGTTACTTTTTTCTGATTGAGTTTTATACAATCCATTGTTTACTCCCCTTCATCGCTCTATGCTCAAGCATGCAATCTTTTAAATATAATTTTGTGTATTTCTGGCAAGACATTATTCCAAGTACATATAAACGATGATATACGTCACGAAGCAAACTTTTGAAACAACATTGTACAGTTCAAATTGCCATTGCCACACGCTATTACCAAGCCTAAGGTTCAGAACAATAAAATATACGAAGAGACTATTTCTCTAACATAAAAGAAAAGAAAGATTGCACACGGTATGGGTCAATCCATTTCAAGTGGTCCAGCACTGGTCGCTCGACTATTTTTAAAAAATCTGAAATTTTTTGTACAACAACCCTAACATGATGGAAATTCAAAATGACCGTTATTTTAATTCTACTATTTTTTGTTTGTGCATGGCGGCCATCTTTGTTTCATCGTGTGCAGCGATTTTCTCAGATACTAGGATACATAAAATTGTAAATATCTCGTCTTCTATTTTTCCAATTGAAATGGGGTTTGCAGCATTTTGTTCAGAATAAAATAGGCTAAATATACAGTGTAAGAAAAATTTTGAAAAATAAATTTTTACAGGTGAAATTTTAGCACAAAATTTACGATTTTTTCCAAATTCTATCCGTTTGCAAGAGGAAATTTTTCCTGCAAGGGAAACTGTCAACCTTACACAATTTTTTCTACAAATAAGTCAAAAGTGCGTGTACTCATACACCAAAACCCAGATCTGGGAGTTAATTTCTCTTTGCGAAAAAAATTCCGAAATTCGTCAAAAATTTCAAAAATCGCACATTTTAGGCTTTGATATCTCTGGTGGGGCACGAGATAAAAATCTGAAATTTTGGCCTATGATAGTATCATGTAGTAGCGTTATGTACAAAAAATTTCAAGAAGGAGATTTGACTACAAGCTGAGATATGACATGGAAAATACGTGAAAACAATACTACCAAACTATTGTAAACCTACTATGTAATTGTTCAACAAGACTTTCAACCTTGCACATTTTTTTCTACAAATAGGTCAAATGTGCGTGTATTCATACACCAAGTCCCAGATCTGGGAAATGATTTCTCTTTGCGAAAAAAAATTCCGAAATTCGTCGAAAATTTCAAAAATCACACTTTTTAGGCTTTGATATCTCTGGTGGAGCAAGAGATAAAATTCTGAAATTCTGGCTTTTGATAGTATTGTGTAGTAGTGTTATGTACAAAAAATTTCAAGAAGGAGATTTGACTACAAGCTGAGATATGACATGGACAATATGTGAAAACAATACTGCGAAACTATTGTAACATACTATGTAATTGTTCATACCTCCAAAATTTTAAATTAATTATTTATGGTACAAAGTTAAATGTTAGTTACAAATATCTTTTTCAAATGCTTCTGTGTGATTTAAACAATTCAGAATGTATGCTCAGCCAATACACTATTTGTCCAGATGAACAAATCTACTAGAAATGCTATTGCAACAATTTTACTCGGAACACATTTCAGGAAAAGTAACTTACAGACAATGAATTGCAACTGATCGAGTTGACATGGCTTCAATTATAAACCTAGAGAATTTCATTCAAGTTAACAAGGGATGACAAGACTTGGGGGGCTTCAAATAAAATTTTTTGAAAGAACGGCCTGATAGACTGACAACAGTAACTGGTCGAACTCATAACATCTCTCGTAAATATTGTTAAGCTCTTTGTTGAGCATACATAGTATTTTGTAAATTAAATGCTTATTATTTAACTGTTTTCAACAAACGATATTTTCTGTGTAAATATTGTAATAAAAGAGACTAATCTCATTTCTCCTAATGTACTCGTAATAGCATTTCTTAACATTTTTTTAATCACCGTATCTCAGCTTGTAGTCAAATCTCCTTCTTGAAATTTTTTGTACATCACACTACTACATAATACTATCAAAGGCCAGAATTTCATATTTTTATCTCTTGCTCCACCAGAGATATCAAAGCCTAAAAAGTGCGATTTTTGAAATTTTCGACGAATTTCGGAATTTTTTTCGGAAAGAGAAATCATTTCCCAGATATGGGACTTGGTGTATGAGTACACACACTTCTGACCTATTTGTAGAAAAAATTGTGCAAGGTTGACAGTCTTGTTGAACAATTACATAGTAGGTTTACAATAGTTTGACAGTATTGTTTTCACATATCTTCCATGTCATATCTCAGCTTGTAGTCAAATCTCCTTCTTGAAATTTTTTGTACATAACGCTACTACACAATATTATTACAGGCCAAAATTTCAGATTTTTATCTCGTGCCCCACCAAAGATATCAAAGCCTAAAAAGTGCAATTTTTGAAATTTTTGACGAATTTCGGAATTTTTTTCGCAAAGAGAAATTAACTCCCAGATCTGGGACTTGGTGTATGAGTACACATACTTTTGACCTATTTGTAGAAAAAATTGTGTAAGGTTGACAGTTGCTCTTGCACGAAAATTTTCCTCTTGCAAACGGATAGATTTTGGAAAAAATCGTGCATTTTGTGCTAAAATTTCACCTGTAAAAATTTATTTTTCAAAATTTTTCTATAACTGTGTATTTAGCCTATTTTATTCTGAACAAAATGCTGCAAACCCCATTTCAATTGGGAAAATAGAAGACGAGATATTTACAATTTTGTGTACCCTAGTATCTGAGAAAATCGCTGCACGCGATGAAACAAAGATGGCCGCCATGCACAAACAAAAAATAGTAAAATTAAAAGAACGGTCATTTTGAACTTCCGTCATGTTAGGGTTGTTGTACAAAAAATTTCAGATTTTTTAAAAATGGTCGAGCGACCAAAAAAATATTTTCTGGACCACTTGAAATGGATTGACCCGTATGAAAAAGAAAACACGCTGCAATTCACCATATGCCATAGATGCCAACATCTCTTAATTATTCCGGAGTCTGATCAAAAATTTGCATGCATAAACCGGAAAAAACATTTAAGAAAATGTGTTTACTTTCTACGATGTAAATCTTTGATTTCATCCTGAAATTTTTGGTCAAATAAAATTTCCGGTTGAAAACATGCTCATCTTGTATCAGACTCCGGAATAAATTAAGAGGTGTTGGCATCTATGCATATGCTCTTAGAACACGAAATTCGCTTGTTCACCTCAAACACGTACACTTTTTTTTTTTTTTTTTTTTTTTTTTTTTCCACATGCAACCCCACATGAATTGCACTTGCTCATGTTATAAAAGTGCTCTCTTTTTCAGCTGGTACTTCAAATGAATTTCTGTCAAAAATAAGAACTGCGTTCGGAGATGAGGTAATAGAATTTACATACTTTAAAAGTTCCGCAAAAATGTAAATTCGAAGTTTTATTACTGCTACATTTTCATTTATCACCTTTTTATTTTTTTTATTTCAAAACAAACTATCGTATTTTTTGCGTATATAATGTGCAAGCCAAACACACATTTTTAAAAACAGAAAATTTATTTTTTAAAATATAGCTTGCCTCAGCTCAAAACCTATTTCACTTCATTTATTAAATAAAATCTCAGATTCTAACTATATATGTTTGATCTGTGCGGTCCAAGCTGACATTTTCTCCTACATACTAAAGCCGGATCGAGCCGTAACTTCTGGGCTTTAATATTCCTACGAAACGAAATTTGTTTTTTAAAATAGCTACAATGAATTTCAGCTAATGGAATCTTAAATCATATACTGTAATAAATTACAGAGAAATATTTAAAAAATATATTCTTTTTTATTAATAAGGACGTGGGATATATGATTTTTATTAATAAGAACATAGAGGGGTGGGGAGCATATTTTTGCATTATATATTCGACTATAGCTCTGAGAAATAATGCCTAAAATTAAAAGAAATAATCAGTCAAGTGCGAGTAGTACATGTGCTCAGAGGGTTCTGTAGAATAAACATATGAATAATTAATTACTTGAAGACAAGCGACTTGTTTATGTGCCTCTTAAAATTTCCAGAATTCTTTATTATTCCCACCACTTTTTTTTTATTGTAAAGTTTACCTTATTTAATAAGAGTATTTTCACGATTAAAGTACAGAAAAGTTGCTATTTTAAAAAACTGGTGGTTAAAGATTAAAAATTAAAAACAAATACTCTCGTATCAAAGGAGTTAACTGTATAATTAAACGAAAATCGTTGCTGAAAGAATAATAAGACTTAGTATAAAACTATAAAACGTAGGGTTGGTTATAGCTGTATATACTAGAAAAATATGAATGAGTATACCATAAAAGTTCAAAGAGATATGAACTCTTTTTTTTTTTTTTTTATCTTATCCTTATCTATTTATAAGGAACTTAATTCGGTACTGAGAGTAAAACGTAGTGCATATTTAAACTTCATTTGGCATTTCATAAAATTAAATTCAGCGTATTTTATTATTATTATTATTATTATTTTCTTTTTGCAGTAGCTAAAACAAAAGCTTGTTCTTTAAACTTGGCATTGTGCTGAAGGAGCTTGCGTCGAAAGGAGCTCGCAAATTTGCAGAGCCTCTTTGATCCATGACAAGATTTTCTAGATATATTTTTAATTAAGTTTCAAAGACACAAGCAGTAGTACCAACTTATGTGGGCTCATGAGGAACGAGCACACCCAATAATTTGATCTTCCCGCCCATCCAGTTTCAACTGATTTAATTTATAATTTATTATTTTCAAATATTTAATGTCTAAAATGAAATTTGATTTTATTAATATTCTCAAAATTGTTTGTTTTGAAAATAACAAGCATCCATTAGACTTACAGGAGCACTGAAACTCCCATCAGCGAATGTATAGTTGAATTTCTCGCAAAAACAGATTTCCAGCATATGTTTTGAAGTCTAAAATTGATAAAGCACTTAGATGATTAAAATGTATGCTTCTCTTGACATTTAGAATTTTGCACTTTCAATAATTAGCAATTCCAGTTTAATTTAAGTTTATTCAAAATTAATGTTACTGTATTTATAAGGAATGACTTATAATGTAAGAATATAATTTAATATAATTATTTACAAAATTTAAAATTATTATAATTAAATAAATTGCTTAGAAAAGAAAAAGATTTCGAACTATCAATTTTAGCTTTACCCCTCCCTCTCTCATTCCACACTGACGCACACTAAGGTAAATAAATATATGGCCATCTATAAATGATGTATCGCTTGAAGGGGGTAGGGGGGTTCGTGAAATTGTGACGGCTTGTGACAAGAAGGTGGAAGAAGGTAAGACGAAATGTAACATCACATATTTTCGTTAAAATAAAATTATTAAAAATCAGCAAATTAAATTTTGAAGTTATTTTTAAAGTAGTACTTTGTATTCATAAAGTAAAAGGAAAATTTAAAACTAAATATGCCATTAAATTCCATTTCAAATTCCAAAATACTACTGTTTTCAAATGCTCTTTCATATTAATACTATACTATTGTTGTATATTAATTATAATTTTTGTTGTAAACCTGAATCTTATTTCATACGAAGAAAGTACACAAATCTTTTTTATTGTCATTTTCACGAAAATCATTAAAATACACAGTCAAAGTTTAAAAATGAAATTTGCAGTATAATCTATAACATAGTGTTTTGTTTCTAAACTGCAAAAAAAATGTAAATGTAATATAGCGTGACATGTGACAAGGGGGGAGGGAGGGTACGGTGAAGTGTGACGCTTTGTGACAAAGAGAAGAGAGAGGAAAAAATATTGAAAAAAAGGGTGACATCATTTATGGACAACCCCAATATGTATTATTCTACTCAAAAATGTTTCATCCCTGTGCGCTACTGGGTACAAAGGTCTTTATGAGAGACTCACTCAATGCAAACTAGTTGCGAAACCCATAGTATTTATGCACGCATAATGAATTTAAAAAAAATAGACATTTTAGTATACCAAAAATTTTGTAACGTAGTGGCTGCTGTATCTGAAGTAAGGAATGTTTTGCATTCAATAAGCTTAATAATACTTTTAAAAATCCTGGTACTAAAATGACTATTTTTTTTTTTTAATTTCTTATGCGTATGAACCTTGATTTATATAATTAATTTTCATTAAAGTAGTCTGTTTCTTACACTATGAAGTTTTGAAGTTACTGTTGCTTTTATGCTGCTACTAGGCATTGCATTCTACAAATATATTATTAAAAATTATTATCTAACCTTTAAAAGTCGGTCCTATGCAAGAGTACGCTGCTCCCATTATTATTTATGTCCAAATCATACGTTTTTAAGGGTTAACATCTCGGCTAATTACAGACGATTTTTTTTTTCAAAAATCACTATCAACAATGCTTATATACTTCTGCTACGATACACTGTTAAATATTAACCCTTTTGCTGCATCGTCACTTCACCGCTTTTATAGAAAACGATTACTTCAGCCTATTATGGAGCATTCTCACACACAAATAACACAAAAACCTTATAGTTTTACATGTTTAATTGCACTTACGGCAACTTTTTCAAAAACAAATAAATGATAAAAAGAAATTTTTCGAAATAAACTGAAAAAACATAAATCACGTGAACATGAACATAGAAAAGTAAAACTGGAAATAAAAATGAATAAAAATAAATTGCCTTCATGAACCTACCTAAAATTTGGAAGGAAATATTTTCAAGGTTTTTAAGAAAATAATTTGTAATATTTCACGTTCACAATTATTTTTATTCATTTTTATTTCCACTTTTACTTTTCTATGCTCATGTTCACGTGATTTATGTTTTTTCTGTTTATTTCGAAAAATTTCTTTTTACCATTTGTTTGTTTTTGAAAAAGTTGCCGTAAGTGCAATGAAACATGTAAAACTATAAGGTTTTTGTGGTATTTTTAATTGATCACATAAAGCATTTAAAAATAAATTGATATTTTAAAGTGATGTTTTATATTATAAGAATCAGTTTGTTTAAAATTTTCTTTCATAAACTATTTCTATTAATCTGAACTCAGTCTGAGTGTGATTTAAATCCTTTCAAAATTTTAGGTAGTAGCATTCACATGTAATCAACAATATTTAAATATCTTATGCGAATTTATTTTTTCCAACTCCCTTTGAATATTTCTCGTGTGAGTTATGGATCTTACACAGTTGACATCTCTCCGATCTTTCGGATTTCAGTATTATTATTATTATTATTATTATTGAAAATCTACTTTTTTAAATCACAGAAATCTCCAATAAAATAAAATAAAAGTGTCCGTACTAAAATATTGGTAAGCAAAAAGCCAGAGATCTGCCATTGGTTTTATTTCTTTAAATTTAAATTGGTTTTATTTCTTTTAAACTTAATCATTAGTTTTGAATCATTTAGAAATTTCATAGTTTTTTCTTGCAAGAATTTTTGATGCATTTTTTAAAATAAAACTTTGTTTGATTATTTTTTACATTTTATTTCCAAATATACTATGTAGATGTAGATGTTTGTTTCATCTTGACGTTGAACTGAAAAGTGAAATTATTGATTTGAATGCCCGCATTCCCTTAAAATCCTTTCCCGACACACCTAATTTTAATTCCAAACTTGCAAACACCACCAAGGATATTTTAACAAAGTTTTGCTTTTACAATCAAGGCTTAAGTTAAGAAGTTCTTAATTTCTTGAAAAGTCTTATGTAAATTCCAGCGTCAGTCAATAATTTCTCATTTTACGAATAGAATTTGTCAGTGCCGGAAAAGGTTAAGAAAAATGATAAACTGTTAGAATTAACTTTTTTACGAATTAAAAATATATATATTATTGCAATTATATATTTTCATATCACGTATTTTACTGGTTGTTTTAAGAATAGTAAAACTATAATTGTGATAATACATTTTAAATTGAAACTGAATTGCAAGCCATTTACAGCTTGATATGCGCGCAATAAGGAAACCGGAAATTGAACTTATGTTCGGTCAATCGCTGTTGCCATCATGTCAAACTCATTTTTTACAGATTTCACGTAATGATACGATAATTACCAGTGATTTCCTGCTAAACGTGTCGATTAGAGACACTTCGTATCATAAAATAAAATCTGCACACGCATTCCCCAACATACTGTTTTCTATTAATGAGTGTTGTATTCGTTATAGAATGCGTATTTCGCATGCCATTTAGAATAAAACTCTAATTATGCAAACTACAATCATTCATTTCATCAAATATTCAAATCGATGCGAGAAATAAAGATAATTTAAGGGAAAAAAAACTTTATTGAAATGTGAATTTAAGTATTCATAAAAACTAGTCGTTGGGGGCCACCGTAATACTTACCCATCATGGCTATGTATATGAAAATAAAACATATGAAAACTATTTATACAATGCATTGCAATTCATAAACAAAATTTAAATATTGTTAATATACATAGTAATGCTATATTAAAGAACTGCTGATGTACCAATTTCGACAAATTATATAAAACGCCAAACTACTCAAGTAGTACCGAACTGCGTAAAAGAAACGTCCTTATAACTCCAAAAATAACAATTCTATTAACTAACAATTACTTGCGTCGGATTAAGCGTCTCATTTACAATTAAAATATACCTCTGAATTGAAATTTGAATAAAATACAGGGTCATGAAAAATCGAAGAATGTGGAAAACAGGATTACAAATATTTCGGCAACTAAATTTTCGATCGACTTCATTCTATATGCAAAATGTGTGTTATTTTATTGCCTTTTACGTCCATTCCTTAGAACAAAAAAATTCGAAAATTTTTATATACCTTTCATCAGAACGAATTTTTCGATAGTCCGAAAAAAATAGTTCCGGATAATCGAGGTTGCTGATATTAAATAGGCTTCGTTCCATTCTTACATACTGACTACATACAAAATTTCAAGTCTCTATCTCAATTTGTTCGGGAGATAGAGCGTTTACAGACAGACAGACAAACGGACGGCAAAATTTTTTTTCTAAAAATATGTTTTTCGGAATCTCCACTATCTAAAACGTGTAAATCAGTCAAAAAATTTTTTTCGATTTTCAATACGATTGCAAGACTTACCCTATACTACGTATGATGGGTAAGTAATAGAGTGTATCCATTTTTAACGGTGTCCAATGACTAATTCCTAAATCGTCTCTCATAATTCATATAGTTCCAATTACAAAAATGTTTTAAGCGGGGCAAAGAAGTATTTTTACAGTGATTTGAGTCGATAAAAATATTTCTTAAATGTTACGAAATTTAAATTTTTTATATGGTTCCTCGGTCCTATAAGAATTATTTAGTAAAAATGTCTTATTATTCTAATGTAGCAAAAGGAAAAAAAGTTCCATTCTTCTACGATTAAAACTGACTACGATTAAACTGTTTAAAGTTTTTTTTTTTTTTTTTTTTTTGTGTGTGTGTGTGTGTGTGTGCTGAGAAATAGGGGTTATTCACAAATTTACTAAAAATCTAAATAATCGTCAAAAAATAAAATAAAATAAAATAAAATAAAAATAAATAATAATAATATTTGACGATGAAACTTACATAACAATATAAAATAATAATGATAATTTAACAAATTACAACCACCGTTTGGAAAAGGATTTTTTTCAAAGACTAAAATTCAAGACTTGCAAATAAATTCCACATTAATATATATATATATATATATATATATATATATATTCTCCTCACTTTTCGTAAATAATGTTTATTTTACAGCTGAATTAAATAAAAGTGAAACATTTCTAAGGGATTATCGTTTATACAGTCATTTTCCTCCTAAAGGATGTATTATTATATTTTAAACAAAATAAAGAGGCGATAGTGTTTCTTCCTTTCTGAATTCATTCAGATTATCATGTAGTTATAGCTACCCTATCTGTATTACAGAGGAGTAAGATATCTGTGCGTAACACATACACCCTTCAACGAATGGTCGCACTTTCAAATTTTAAATAAAATTTCAGTTTTATAATTTGCGGTGCTGCAAATTTTTAAACTTCTAAACATCGCACATTTTCAATTTTTACACCGACGTATTGGGCTAAAATGGTACTTTTAAATGCAATTTGTTTGAAAACTTTAACTCAATTTGTTTTTAAGTTATTAATTTTTTTGCTAGTTTTTAATACTTTTTTTTGTCATTGTAGCAACAGAAGTATTCTAAAAATATTGACGTCACAAGGATTCAGATGTGTCTCAGATATATCTGCTTTCGATCGAGAACAACAATTATTTTCCAAATGATTAATAAATTTGAAATCTGATTTTCAAAAATTTATGATTTGTCATGGGACACGAGGTATTCAGCTGTAAGTACACAAAATCTGTGACTTATATAGTTTGTGTGTACGGACTCTGTGATGGACGGACAGACAGATTACATAGAGACGAATAGGGTTTCGTCAGATGAACGAAATCCCAAAAACGCAGTCTGAGTTGCCGGCTACAAGAAGGCCCATTCCAACATTTTGTCACTATCTAGATTTCTTTCTGCCGGTATTCATGACTTGCAGCAATTATTATTAACTCGCTTACTTAGGGGCTAAAACCATGCGGGTTCCGGTAATTTGTGCTGACTCTATTCGGGCTTTCATGCGGGTTTTCATTCCTCGTCCCCAGAAGGTTTACTTGTATCTCATTCACGAAAACAGAATAGGTGAGTTTTTAAAAGATGAAATCTTGTTTAACGCATGAATAAATACCTTTGTTTCATGTCATATCATTAATCCGATAAATATTTATTTAATTGCGTCGATGAGCGTAAACAGGATTTTCATTAAGATGTTGGGCAATGGCAATAGTATCATACCTAATTGGTAAATTCTCACTATATTTTCCTATTTTAAAAAATTAGAAATGACTACGACCCTTTACTCTGACTCCCTCATATTCCAATGATTCTGTCACACTCTAAATTTAAATTCTAGCAAGTTGTGAAAATATTTGTGATCAATCAAAGACATGAAATAACTGTTCGGCAAACACAACTATAAGCCTACGAGTCAACCACGGGTGGTATAAATTTTTCGCTTATGCACCATTTCACTTCCGGCAAATATAGATAATTATTTTTATTACTACATCCCCTATTACTACTCTTCCATAAAATAAAGGTTTTTTTCCTTGTATTCGATACCTTAGGTCAGGCCTGTCCAACCTTTCTGCAAGCAGGGGCGCACCTTGGCTCTTGGTACTCAATGAAGATGCGCCATTATTCACATGACTCAAAAATGCGGCAATAAATATTGTCACATTGTAATAGTTTACATGCGCATCTTAACATAATGCAAATAAATCGTACTGAGGTAGGCAAAAGGCTCCTACGGTTCTGGAATTACATGTATTAAATTTCAAATTATACATTTTTCTATGATAGGTTCATTCTTTAAAATGTTTGTAGGATAATTTGCCAGAAAATATAATTGCGCCTATAGTAACAAAATAACAAAAATAGAAATAAACATGTAAATCAGAGATATTTTAGGTTTTTTTTTTTTTTTTTTTTTGTGTGAAAATGCGTTTTCAGCTATTTTGAAGGCGTGAACTTAGTTTTATAAAAAATACAAAAACAAAAAAGGCAAGATATCTACAAATCCATATCAGTGTTTCCAGAGAATTTTGTGTATAAAACAGCCTGTGGGCCAGCATGACAACCGCAATAAGAATAAAGTAATAAAGCTGGAACCATTATCCTTTGGTTCCATTATCCTGATATACACTCATGTCCATAAATTAAGGATAATGCAAGTTTTATCAAATAAAGGCACGGAAACAAAACAAATTTGACTTCTTCGTTAAACCCATATATTAAACAAAAGAAAAAAACAAAAACGATGCTATATGTATGATAACATTCATAAAATTTACAATTGTTGCTCCCTAGATCAATTACAAAAATTACCCCCTTTAAAAGAATTTAACATTATATGGTTGGTATAGTGGTTAATAAATTGTATGCCTCCCAGAGAATAAAATACAGTCCGAGCAATGCCTAGGCATGCTGAATATCAAATTATCAAGCTGATTTTGGGGAAGATTACTCCAATCAGCAAGCAATGCTCTTCGATGTTCCGGCACACATGTAGGAGGTGGTTGGCGGGCTGCAACTCGTCGGCCAAGCATATCCCACACATGCTCTATCGTATTCAAAAATGTTGGCCAATCCATACGGGTGATATCCTCAGCTTTAAGGCACTCATTTACGATGTTTGCTCGGTGAGGACGACCTTTATCATCCATAAACAGAAATTCTGAGCTTATAGCATCTCTAAACAGACGTACATGTTGTTCCAGAATGATGTCCCAAAAATTTGGCCTGATATGTTTCCAGTTTGAACATGTAGCTCTGTTCTGGAGCCCAGTACAATTCCACCCCAAACGAGCAATCCTGCACCACCGTAGCAATGCCGTTTAATGATGTTGTCTTTGTGGTAATGGGTGAATGGCGTTCTCCATATGAAAGTTAGACTGAATCAGACTGAAACCTAATCTTGGACTCGTCGGAAAACTACACAAGCCTTCTGTGACGATGTCCACATTGCATGTTCTCTACTCCAAGCTAACCGCAGGCGACAGCGAGTTGCCGTGAGCGGAACACATCTTACAGGTCTGCGAGCATATAGACCAATACTTCCTAAACATCTGTACACGGTATGCCTTGAAACAGTCGTACCCGTATCCAGGCCCGTAGCCAGGATTTCCTTTCGGGAGGGGCTCAATCTTGAAATTTTTTCCGATCTTACAAAAGTAATTTGTATAATTTACTGCGAAGAAATTTAAATTAACCATGACAAATATTGTTTTTTGTATTTATTTATTTTTTTTTTTTTTTTAAATTTCTGTTGCAATTTTTGACATTAAAATTCCAGTTTCCAAACCGGTTCAGAAACTGGAGAGTAGGGAAAAACTTTCGCGAAACCTAAAAAGCACAAAATAACAATGTTTGAGATGAGCCTCAAGTATTCTAAGAAAACATTTAAAAACATTGAAATGCAAACAAGTAATATGAATTGACTTAAAACACAGGATTAATATTAGTGTGGGGGAGTCTGGCATTGCTCGTGCGAGGTGTTCAAACTATTGATTCATAAATGAAATTAATTACACGCATTATTCTTTCCAAAGAAAAATTAATTGCTACAGTCATATGTAATCATAAAAATTATATTTGAATTTTACATTCTCTGATTATAATAATCCTGTCAAAAACATGAATGTGAAAGAATGCCAAGTTCGTTAAAGGTTTCGCAAATAAAAGAAGTGAGATCTAACTGCAAACCAAGTTCTTTCGAAGCTGCTTAAATCATAACTCCTGTCATGCATATTATTATTCAATTGCTTAAAATGATTTGTTATGTTACTTGTTATTCAATAGAGCGACTTAGCAAGTTTTCTCTTATTAAATTTTTTCTATTTAGTTGATCAGAAATTAAAGTTGATCCCTTCCTTAACTTATCAGTACCTTAACTTCAATATACCTATTCGAGCACACGATTGTCTATATCTTTGCCAATCAGATTCTAGATTAAATTGTACTCCGACTCAAAGATTAAAGTTGGTAGCTGAAAACTTGCCACGTCGCTCTATTGAATAACAAGTAACATAACAAATCATTTTAAGCAATTGAATAATAATATGCATGACAGGAGTTATGATTTAAGCAGCTTCAAAAGAACTTGGTTTGCAGTTAGATCTCACTTCTTTTATTTGCGAAACCTTTAACGAACTTGGCATTCTTTCACATTCATGTTTTTGACAGGATATCATTATTTTTTGTTAAATCACTTCTTTTATGAGCGAAACCTTTAACGAACTTGGCATTTTTTCACATTCATGTTTTTGATAGGATATCATTAATTTTTGTCAAATAAGTAGGTATTTGTTTCTTTTTTGAAATAAATAGGTTAAATTAGTTAAATTAGTTTTATTTAATATTAATTAAACTTTCAGCTTTTTCCCGCATTTATTCACTTTTTTTCAGTCAAATTAAAAAATTTAACATTAGGAATGCTTATGTTCCTATAAATTCCACTAATAAGGATGTTTCTTTTACGTGATTGGGTACTACTTGATTATTTCGTCGACCAAAAACGTTTGTAGCTAACTTGGCGAAATATCGCTATATTGACAACAAAAATTACGCACCAAAATCATGCTAACATGCGCTATTTCTGGTATTTTGCCAAATTCCCATATATTCCCATTGTAATCTGATAATTTATCCAATAATTTTGTTAGAGCAAGGACTGTCGCCATTTTGGCATCTTTTTTTTTCCTTTAAATCGGTTCGCTAACTACCCAAGATTGCTTAAATATTGCTATTTAGAAAGTTTTTAGAACGCTTTTCGTGCATTTTTAACCCTTTTAAATTTTGTATTTGTTAACAAATGTTCTTAGTGATCATTTATATATTATAATTAATGAACAGCCAATTTTTATGTTTTTAGGCCCTTAACATACAGACATTGCATTTTTAGAACGCTTTTTGCTCTTTTACCCCCTTTGGATTAGTGGAATCGACATAAGATATAGCTTATATTGGAGATAGGACTATCACCATCATTTTGATAACGTTACTTTTAAGATCGGTTTGTTGTGTGCTGCAATTGCTTAAAAATTCTAATTTAGAACATTTTTAGAACGCTTTTCGCACATTTTCACCCCTTTTGAATTCCGTATTTTTCATCAAATGCCCTTAGAGATCATTTATATCTTATAAATAATTAACATGCCAAATCTTATAGCTCTAGGTCCTTCCGTAACGCAAAAGTTACATTTTAGAATGTTTTTTGCTTCTTCACCCTCTTTGGTTAATGGTATGCGCATAAAATATAGCCTATGTTTGAACCGGGGTGAATACCATCATTTTGATATGATTAATTTTTAAATCGGTTCGGTGGTTTCAGAGATTAACCCCGATACTCGCCAAAAGTGTCGCCAACTTGGCACTATTTCTGATATTTCGTGAAATTCCCATAAACTCTAAAATGCCAAATTTTATGTTTCCAGTCCAGTCCGTTAATATACAGACATCGCATTTTTAGAATGTTTTTTGCTCTTTTACCTCCTTTGGGTTAGTGTAATCGACATAAGATATATCCTATGTTGGAGCAAAGATTGTCATCATCATTTTGATATCATTACTTTTAACATCGGTTTGTTGTTTGCTGAGATTTTTTTTAAATGGGTATTTCGAACTTTTTTAGAACGCTCTTCGCGGATTTTCACCCATTTAAATTTGACATTTTTTAGTAAATGTCATTAGTGACCATTTATATCTTATAAATAATTAATATGCCAAATTTTGTGCTTCTAGGCCCTTCAGTAAAACAAAAATCACATTTTTAGAATGTTTTTCGCTTCTGAACCCTCTTTTGGTTAGTGGCACAGACATAAGATATAGTCTATGTTTGAGCCGGGGCACCATCATTTTGGTACCATTACTTTTGAAATCGGTTCGGTAGCTTCAGAGATTAGCCCTGATACTCGCCAAAAGTGTCGCCAACTTGGCACTATTTCTAGTATTTTGTGAAACTCTCATAAACTTCCATTGTAATCCAATAATTTATCCTCTAACCAACCATTAATGTTTAATTAATGGTGATTTCTGATTTTTTCCTATTTATATATCCAATAACCTACCTCCACACCAAATTTCAACTTCCTAAGTCACCTGGAAGTAGTCAAACATTTCTATGAGTGAGTGAGTGAATCAGTGAGTCAGTGGTAAAAACAGTGGTTTTCAGACGTCAATTTCTCGTGAACGGTAAAAGATTTTTAAAAAAGATTTTAGGATTCGGAAATTAGAAGATGGTCTTACACGACACAAAAAATTGCAAGTGTGTTGGTCAAATAGAATTTAAGTTATTGAGGGGTCAAAAGTGGCTCGAAATGGTTCGGGTAATATAACCCACGGCCGGTGTGTCGCCTTTTACTTTGTGAACTTGGCTGACACACTGCCGTGTGTCTAGATTATAAATGCAAAGATTTGAGGCAAAAATTTAATTATTTTCATTGTCGAAAAAGATTTTTCAACACTGATTGTTGTTACTGGGCTTTCAATCAAGACTGTCAGTGTTTAATATTATTGCAAGTGTTTGATATTATTGTAATACATCACATTACAGTACTAACACTTTTAGGGTCTCTGTGTTGGTGCCAACAATTCGTTTGCACCCTAATTCATGATCAGCTTCCACTTGCTACATTGACACTTTATCCTGAAAATATTGCGACAGATTCTCTAATTTGCTTGCTTTTACCAGTAAAACAAATCCCGGAAGAAGTAATGGGAAATCTCTTATAATGTCTTCATTCGAAATGAATCGATCATTTAAATTTTGAATAAGACGATTGGGGAATAAAGATCGTGATATTGTAATAGTCTTCAGTGGATGGAATTTGAGGTTTGTTTGTCTAAATATTAGTCTTGGGATCTTTTCTTCCGTTTGGAACATGTCCTCCCGAAGTTTTGAAGCACAATACAATATCACAAAAGTTTTCTACTGCATTTTTCTATATATTTATGTAAAACAATTAGGACATTTTTAACATAAGTTACAGTCGATGTCATCACAAAATTTTATCTTCAAGAGCTCACTACGACTTTGTCAGACAGAAAACCTTCTCACAGACAGGCTTATGAGAAAATCATTCTTCTTCCAATTGCGAAAAAAGCTCCAGCTGCTGAAGAAATCTTCCATGTGTTTTTCTAAATATTTTTTTGAGCTAATGCAAATGTATGTAGCTCAACAAAAGTTAATATGCTTTCATGGCTCTCAATAAATTTTCTTTCACAAATGCGCAGAAGTCATTTTCTTTTGTTTTCTTTTATGATGCAGTTGCTTCTTCAAGCACTAAATTTGCTTTTAGGTGATTTTTAAAAACTTTGTCTCTTTTTAAAAACAAGTCCACGACCCTTTCTGACTACGAGAATTAACATGCTGTTGGACAAGCTAAGATTTAACCGATGACTTTCAAAATGGACATATCTAATGTTTGGATACTCTGAAAAATTCTAGAATGGATCACGCTAAAATGACTAAACTTATTGGCTGCTTCATCATGCGGCTCATTTAGAAATTTCAAGTCATAGTTCATTACAATGCTGTAATATTACTTTTCTTGAACAAATACATTTATTGGATTAAAACTAAGCGAATTTTCTGAATTATTGGGGTTTGTGACTTTTTTAATAGTTCACAAATCTAACACAAAAGTAAAGTTGTTCAGCGCTTGAAATGTTCATAATTTCATCAGCAAACAAGCTAAGCGTTTTGTTTGTACTAACAAAACATATCACGTTATTTATTTTAATAATAATACTTCGATAACTCTATTCGAGGATATTTGAATGATTTTATTCTAAATGTCTGTGGTGAAGTAAATAGCATTTCTACGGATATTTATAATATCTCGTTTCAACTCATTCTCTCCAGATTTTGCTCGTAATTTAAAAGAGCTCTTAGCTAACAGTCTTTTTTATATCGATTTCTCTAATGTTAGAGAATCATTATCGTGGTCATCTCTTAGTGGCGTATTTTGCTCTGCACAAAATAAGATTGTTTTCAAGTATGGGTCGAGGAGCTGCTCTGATTTATTACTTTCCTGAAGCTCTTTGAAAACCCAATGATAAAAAAAAATAATTTTCTATATTCCTGAAGAAATCTTTTGGTTTTGTTTGCTAAAATAACATTCGGTTTGTGATAATATAATTGCACATGTTATAAGAATTGCATAAGAAAACACATTTAACCATTTTCGAATGTCTGAAACATGTAAAAACTAGTCTTCCTGTTTTTTGTATCCTTTCTGCATCTTTTCTTTCGTGAAAAAAAAAATACAAAGTTTACAATAAATGTGTTTTGGAATACGTGAGAAAAGGAAATACTATTTCTGTATCTTCCTTTCATTTTTCTTATTTTTGTTTCTTTCCTTTAGTTATTGGAAAACTATGGTTGTTTGGGAAATAAAAGGGAATTTAAAATGTTTCTCTTCATGGCATCATCTAAGTCATCTCTAGTTACATAGCAATATCGAATCGAGTTGCTTTCCATAGTGTAGGCTCATATCGAGTACTTGATGAATACCAACCAAAGTCAAATAGTTCCTAACGCTGACATCAAAACAATCCTAAATTTTAATTTCTAAACAAGATTTACTGCTATAATTTGATATTATTGGAATTGGTTTTACGTAAGTCAGTGCAAGATTCAGTGCACCCATGGTACTGTTTTTTGATTTTGCAATCAAAAATAAATGGTACACGTCTGAAAAATTATTTTTTCTATTTCATATCATATTTTCTAGTTACTTAAAAGATTCCATTAACAATCATTAAATTTTTTTCCCATCTTTATTTAGCCAATCGAAAAAATACTGTATTTTTCGTCATTAAATTCGCGGCTCAAAAAGTTTATTTTAGATTCAAAAATTGTATTTGATAAAATTCGCTTTTTTGAACTCAGATTACACTTAACTGCAATTAATTAAATTTCTGGCTGTAAACTGAGCCGGTGTTGTTTAAATTTTTACTATGTTCCTAGACACAACTCAAAATGACTAAAATGACTGAAAAAATAGCAACCCCTAGACAGTCAGCACACCCATATTCCAGTTGGCCTCACAGTGTAACTGGGGTAAATTTTATCCAAATACGTGTGCTGACGGGGTAGAACTCTCTCGATGGCGCTAAGAAAAACTTTCAAAAATCCCTACATAGGGGAATCCATCCCTGAAATTGATAGTTCTACAAAATATAAAGAAAATTAACCAGACAAACTAGCTACTTTACGCACATTTTCTTACTATTAGAGATTCACATGCAAACATTTCGCAAAAAAGTTTTTGAGTAAAGAGATTAGATTGGTGGATGTGTCTCTTTAAAAGTTTTTCGATACCATATCATTTTTTTCACATCATTACTTTTCAAAAACGTATTCTAGTAGTTTCTTTTTTAATGAAAAACGTTTTACAGTTATAACATCATTACCAAAGATACTTTCTTTAAAATAATATTTTTTCACAGGATTTTACATTGTAGGCGGCTATTAAAGTTTTTGACTTATTTATTTGCAAAACATTTTAACATCGACTTCTCTAAGTTTCCTTTATATGCAAGAAGATAAAGAAAATTAAGGAGGATCATAATATGCAAGTAAATGTTTTATATCTGTCTCTTAAACTTAATATGCTGTATCTGTATTACACTAATTTTTGTTAGTGAAATTAATAATACGAAATTACACTTGATCGAATTTTAATGCGCATAAAGATACTTAAAATTACGTTTTAAAAATAATTTATATTTTTTATGGTAAATATATCTATTAAAAAACAATGTATCCAAATAACTGGTATAATGAAGGATTACTGTAACTGTAATTGAATAAATGGATATTTTTACAATTAAAAATGCAATTTATTTTAATGTAATCGAAGATAAAAACAAACAAAAATTATTTTATTATAATAGAGATAACTTTGTAATTTGTTAAACTTTCGGGAGGGGCTTCAGCCCCCTTAGCCCCCTCCCTGGCTACGTGCCTGCCCGTATCAAAAGATAGCTGACAAAACACGTCTGATGCTGTGTTCCGTCGTTTTCTTTTGACAGTTACTGCCAAATAACGGTCTTCAGTTGTGGTTGTAACTCGGGGACGACCTGTTTAGTAACGTCTACTGACATTTCCATCATCATGGAGTGGTTGCCAAAGTCTAGATATTACACTTTGGGCAATTCCAAGCTCCTCAGATAGTTCCATCTGAGTACGCCCACATTCCATCCAGACGGCCGATAATTCTACCACGTAAAATATCATCCACATGTGTCCTCTGTGTCATAACTGTTCGGTTTTGGCTTTGAGAGGCTTAGAAAATGGTTGTTAACGGTTTTACTTCTTTGCCACCGTTCCTTATATACAACCTCTTATATACAACCTCTCTCACACTTTCGTCACTGTGACGTACTATCGGCGCCATCTGGTGGCTTTCTGAAATTTGCATATTAGTCTTGAAGATGTGTGTGATAATTCTGCAAGTGAAATTTTTACTTTAGGGTTTGATTTCTATGTGATTCTGAATTATCCTTAATTTATGGACATGAGTGTATTTTGACTGAACCATTGGATTGGATATGCCATTTCAAGCACATGTGTCTTCAAAACTCCGGACGAAGTTGAAAAACGTTTACTTTTTTGTTACTTCTTAAGTATTAAAAAGAGCTATCTACAATTAATATCAAATTTAACCATCATATTTACATTTTATAAACAATAACTACAAATCATGAAAATATGCATCATTAAATTTTCAAAGTATGTTTCTGATTTTTAGTACTTTTCACGGTTTTTGAAAATATTTCTGATGCAAATATTAATGATTTTAAGGAAAACATATTCATAACTTTTTTTATTTACTAAAAAATCTAATAAGAGGAAACCTTCAAAAGGGTGCCAAGAAAATTTTCAAATGGCGCTGCGTTGGACAGCTCTACCTTAGATTTTTTTGCTGTAGGCTCTTGGACCATTAGTATTTAATGAATATCAACAATTAGATTTGAAACAAATGCATCGAATTTGATATATATATATACATGTATATATTTATCATGAAATAAGTTTGTTCTGGTAATTATTTAAGAAGAACTAAAACATCAATAAAAAATGAAAATAAAAAATAAATAAAACAATAATTGACAATGTGTGGAAAATCCATTATCATTCAGCTGCTGTTAGAGAGTAACTAGAAATCAACTCACTCTTATCGCCGATATCTTATTGAATTTTTACGATATTTGACTGGATTTTTTTAAGAGTTGTTCCATAAAGTTGGTTATTAAATTATTTTTAAAAAATCCTTGTTATCTTTCGCGCATACGCAGAAAAAATATATTTCGTACAACTATTCAAATTTCATAAAATATTTAATACATTTATATTCTAGTTGCTGTGTATTGTTTCTACTACACTTTTATAATTTTTCTGAAATTTGCATTAAATTTAGTTGAAAACCCTGCATGATATAAGCTAAAATCATGCAATTTCCGTTTTAAATTTTTATAAAAATCGCTCTACTTCTGAATATACGTGTGATTCTTAAGCAAATCAGCAAAAATGTTGTACAAAATCCACAAATTTGTATTCTGCAGCAATAGATAATTTAGCGCATTTTAATTTACAGGGTTATCACAAATATTATTACAATTCTTTTATTTTTTATTTATTTATTTATTTTTATTTTTTTGCCCCCTACTTGTCCTCCTTATCAAATCGACGTTGTTAAATATGAGGTCAAACATATTCTTTATAATCCTGCAGTTCCAGAAGAAAACAAAAAAGAAAATTTTTTAAATATTCGACAAAATGTCTAAAACTGAAAGTGTCCGACCATTAATGGTCATGCCATATAGTATATATCATATTGGCTTTAGGTGTATAACTACATCATTTAAAAAAGTACTGGTGAAATTTCAAAAGTGCATCTTTAACCCTTTAACTGGTTAATTCTTTTCCGTTCAATAAATTGAAAATAGCGGACTCATACTACGATTATTTAAATAAAATATTCGTAAAATGTAGTAAAAATTTGTCCGCCTTTCAATAGTATGAAAATTTTCAAAATAATAGTGGTGTCAAAAAGTTTTAAGTGATGAAATAAGCAAATTCGTCTTATAGATTCCGAAGCCCGAACGCCGTTCGGGCAAACCAGTTAAAGGGTTAATAACAAAGAATTTATTAAGCATTTTATGCTCGATAATAGAATTTAAAGGGCGCCACGTCTACTCAGCAATTCATTAATTTAGATAACTAGAGAGCAAACCGGAGGACATAGCGAATTATTTTATTTCCTAAATGGGAAAAAAACAGTTTGAGTTAATTCGGCTATATGAAAAGACTACAGGCATATGTATTAAAGAAGGAAGAAAACAAAATATACTTTATGAATTTGCACGAGAAAGACTAAGCATGCTCGACTAAGACGCAGACTAAGATGCAGCGATGCCTCAAAAATAAACAAGTCGGAGATTGCCCGTCATGCATAGCAAATTAATGTGCGTTCGTACTATAATGAAGTTTCAAAAACAGTGGCGTAGCTAGGAGAGCGCGGAGGGGGCGGTCAGCCTCTAAGTGGTAACACCCAATCTTTATTTGCAAGTATATACATATATATAATATTATAAGATTTTAGAAAATAATTCCGAAATAAAAGTAAGTTTCTAGCGCTCTACGCAGTAGTGTCAATTTTCTTTTCTCTGAGAATGTAGAATTTTATACAACATGGTGCGTCTAAATAAGATATCTACCAGGGAACAAAAACCAACCTATTCAGCGAGTGGATAGCAAAAGAAAATTTTAAAAGACAGAATTTTCTTCTAGATATAGACAACACATTGACTAATGCGTACTATGAGTTGAATGATAACTCGCTTCTGTGCTTTTTTTTTTCTTTTTAGCTCACAGGCTATCATAGCCTGAGAGCTTATGTGCCCGCCCGTTCTGTATGTATGTTCGTACGTGCGTAACACGATAACTCATGATAAAAATATCCGATCCATTTGAAATTTTGTATATAGGTATATCCTGACAAGGCTCTTCCCTGATTAGTTTTTGGAGTTAATTCGATATGTATAAGAGGGGGAACGGGGGGTTCATGCCCCTCCCCTTAATTGATATAAATGGGTTTTTCATGTAGAATTAAGTTTTCATTCAAAATTTAGATATAGGATCATTCTGATGAGGCGATTCCGTGACTGTTATTAGGTGTTCATTGAATAAGTATAAACAGGGAGAACGGGGGTTCTAATGCCTCTCCCCTTAATTTATATAAATGGGTTTTTCAAGCAGAATTGTCAGATTTCGTTCAAATCTCTGAATAGTTTTGGAAGTTTAATGGTTAAGTATAAAAGAGGGGGGGATTCTTTAATGTAATGTAGTATTACATTAATGTGACCATTAATGTAGTATTATTCTGTAATGTAGAATTAAATTACATTAATGCTAAATGGGTTTTTATTAAGAATTATCTGATTTGTCCTGAATTTTGGATATAGATTTTATATATGATAAAGCATGTACTTGATAGTTTAGGAGGTTCAATAATTAAGTATAAAAAAGAGGAAAGGGGAGAGCTGTTTCCCCTTCTTAATTTTTTTTTCGAACGGAATTAACCCTTGAAAATATAAGGCTGTAATGTAGAATTAGCATGCGTAGCCTGTGAGCTCAATGCCATCAGTTTAACTGGGCAATATTTTTTTTTTTATTTTTAATGCAAGAGGAGAGAAGATAAATAGAGAATGATAAGGTCATTTGTTATAACAACGTAGAATTCTGAATGAAAAAATATGACGAATCAACGAGGGGGAAGGTGACACCATGGTGTCTGGGGTTGACACAATTTACATCCACCCCGGGTGTCACCCATCCTAGCTACGCCACTGTTCAAAAGCATTCAGATTTTGATATAATAGTATACAGTACTTCGGATTATAGTATAGTAACCGAAATCTTTTGTATGTCCCTGTAAATACTATCTGCTTTCTATTATACAGGAAGTAACTTGTAAAAAATCTCAGCAACGTATATCAATTTCGTAAAATATGGTGGTGGTGGTGTATTTTTGTCGGCCGATTATCTACGCTGTGGGATATAGGCCCTATGGGGTGGGTTGCCCTCCGTGGGGGTCTTTCTAAGGGAACCTAACCCGTATTTACGCAAGGTTCGAAGAAAACCACGGAAAACTTCGAACGGTTAGGCCGACGGTCGCGATTGGGTTCGAACCCGTAAAATATGAAATAGCTTAATATAATTAAAACGCACTTCCAAATTAACAATCCCCCCCCCCCACCACCACCACCATGCATTTACGTAGTGGAATACATTTGTGTGGCCCTGTATTAATAACAAATATTCTTTGGACTACAGATTGTGCAGAATGTATATTTTAGTACATACATATTTCATAAATGCATATCAATTTTATTATGTTCAAAAAAGTGCAACAATGTAATAGAATACTGTTGATTGTCCCTGTAATTAAACTATACACCTTATTTTCATAAAATTTGAAATGTCTCGACAAAATTATGCAACAATTATGTGTTTTAAATTTCAAACGATTCGGTTTAGTAGTTTTGCTCTTTTATATGCGGACGGACGGACTGAATGCCGACTATTGATGCTAAGCTTTACATAATTACGAATGCACCTAAAAAGGTAGATTTTATACCTAAGACGTTTTAATTCTTTATACTAAATGCATATGAAACTTATTAATTTTCTCGCATGATACATACTATATTATTAGTAAGTAATATTTTAGGCAAATAACGATAAATGAAATAATTTTCTCATTTTTAATTTTTCGGGGATTAACTTTTATTAAAACATTACCCCATTTATTATATGCAGGATTTTATGTATTTTTTAATTTATGTGTTTGATAAAATTGTGCATAATCTTCACACAAGTTAAAACACGTTATTTTTGCAAAAGAAAACTTTAAACTGATTTTTCTCCATATTCGTTTTTATAACTTGTTTGTTTAAAAGATATTAAGGACTAACCTTCTTTTTTTTCCCCTATACATGAGAGAAAAAATTCATATTAAATATAGTCCCATACATCTAAAAATCAATGCGCAGTTTTGTGTAATATATTCTAAGGAATGTGGAAAAGATATTAAGAAGAAATATCCATTTTACTGTTTATTTTTTTTTTTTTTAAACAGCAATAATTTAAATTTTTTTAAATAGTTAACTACGCTGTTTCACAAGTCTTTAAAAAACATATTTGCCTTTTATTATTAAACATAATATCACCACCAGATGTTACAGAATTATTCAAGATTGAATATATATATATACGTGTGTGTGTGTGTGTGTGTATATATGATATATATATATATAGTTTAATCTTTTATGCATCGACGCGATGGTACTTTAAAGTACCATTGAAGACATTTTAATGTAAAATTTATTTGCTCAATCTGTTAAGAAAAGTTTAGTTTTCTTCCCACACAAAATACGTAGCTTGATCAAATTTAGTAAAGGTAGAGAAACAGTCGAAGCTAAATATTTACAAAAAAGCGTTGGTTTTCACAATCATTTGCATAAATATAACTTTTCTTTAAAAAAAAATATGAAATATTTTTAATTGCAAAATCCTTTCCTTTTACATAGAATTTCATAATACATTTAAGTACACTGCTTTTCTAACAATTGTGATATTTCCACAACAATATCTTTCGTTAATTAATCTGATTATTTTTGTAAAATTTTACACAAAAAAAGTTATTATTACTGATATATTTAATCGAAACAGTGTCTAAATTTTGTATTATATTTATTTAGAAACTCCAGTATATCTTCAGATATTAAGGAAGATAATAATTGAGGTGAAGCAATTTTTTCATAAATAATTCGATAGATAAAGGGTTAAAAGGTACTGTGTTCCTTAATAAAACATTTGCCATTAATAATCGAGAATAATTCTGAGAAAACTAAATCTGAAAAATGAAGCATATTTGTATTTTTTTTATTTTTAGTGGATACCAAAGGAATGCGGATATGGTTATCTAGCACATAATTAATTAGAACAGAGTACCTATACTATGGAAAATTTCAAATAAGTTACTTAAAAGGTTACTGTAAAATTACAACAGGGAAATTGGGCTAATCAAAAACAATTTTAAAGAGGTCGACTATTGTTTAGGCAGAGAAAAGAATAGAGCGAAAAAAGGTATGCTATGTTTAGGAAACGTGGCAGACACTGAAGCAGAAAATAAAGGTGTTTCCGAGTTTGTTTTCTCACGTGACGTAGAATTTTTTTTTATTACAGGAAATTGTTTCAAATGTGTAATTATTTAATGAAGAAAATCGATGCAGTTAAATTATCCGTAATGTTTGATTAGTAGGCATGCAAAATTTTAGGAAAAATCAGATTCCATGACGATAAAACAAGTTTTCATTTCTTTTATTTTTTCTGTTTATAATGCAGTCGAATCTCGTCTCACGATTATTATTATTATTATTATTATTATTATTATTATTATTATTATTATTATTATTATTATTATTATTATTATTTCTGGGTTTAAAAGTAATTTGTGTTATCCATATTTTAACCCTTTGACGATTAAAGCACTTCTATTCATAAAATACTAAAATGATTGAATGACACCGGAATTTAAAAACAAATTTATTTCATAATATATAAATGTTTTGTTTACGTTCTTTGTAAAATTAAAATTTTCATTTAAAAATTCCGGTGTCAGTATGGCATTTCGCAATATAAATTAAGTGGTATTCTGGGCGCGTATACGCGCTTATAACCACGAAGGGGTTAAAAAAAATATTTTGAAGCGCGAAATCCCATATTCAAGTTTATAAGTCTTTTTAATGACGAACATTTATTGAAGATAAACAGAGAAATACAAATAAAAATATAAATAATTTCTCAATCTATAATAAAGTTTAACTTAAACACGGCAATCTTTAGCTTTATATACAATCCATCGTTAAATATTTCACAGAAGTATTGAATTCACACACTTTCCTCTGGGAGGGACTTCTGTGACTCCGGAGAGGAGGGGGGGGGGGGGCAGGTGCAGTATAGAATTCCAGGAGTGGGGGAATTGCGCTTTTTGGCCATTGAATCATCATCAAAACATCATAAAACTATTAATCCTTTTAAAATCACCTTTAAAATTCATTTTATGTATTCTTTATCAGTGCGATGATATTGATTAATTGCGTGAATTCGAGATTTTAAAGAAACATTTAGGTATTGCCTTGGGCAAAAAGGTAAATAATAAAATAATACTGCATTGTTTTTAAGTAAGAAGCATCATTATGCACAAATTAAGCATAAGAATTAAATTACAAAATTTTGCTGTAAAGGGGTTTTTTAATTAAAGGTTTTTTAATCTGTAATACATTTGTTTACGCATTGAATTATTTTTAGCTCACAGGCTATCAAAGCCTGGGAGCTTATGTGCCCGTTCGTTCTATATGTACGTATACTCATGCGCGATAACTTATGATAAAAATGTCCGATTCACTTGAAATTTTGTATATATGTACATTCTGATAAGGCGCTTCCCTGATTAGTTTTGGAGTTCATTCGGTATGTATAACAGGGGGAACTGGGGCTCATGCCCCTCCCCTTAATTTATGTAAGTGGGTTTTTTATGCAAAAATATCAGTTATCTTTTAAAATTTAGATATAGGATCACTCTGATAAGGCACCTACCTGATTAGTATTAGGTAATCATTGAATAAGTATAAAGAGGGGGAACGGGGGCTCATGCCCCTCCCCTTAATTGATATAAATAAGTTTTTCAAGCAGACTTCTGAATTATGATTTTTCGAACGGAATTAACACTTGGAAATGTAAAGCTGTAATGTACAATTAGTATACGTAGCCTGTAAGCTAAATGCCATCAGTTTAACTGGGCAATATTCTTTTTTATTTCTTTCTCATTTATTTTATTAATTATATTTTTCTAAAAAACGATTTATTTCATTAGAAAAAGATGGCGCCACAAAATACATTGTTTATTTTATTTTTTGTTTGATTTGGTGCTTGTAAAGGGATTTTTGTTTGAAATCTTTACAGAAAAAGTGAGTATCATTCTATAACTATTTATAAACGTGTAAAAATAGAAGAAACAAATTGTTGTTCACAAGATCAATCTGAAGTGTTGGCATTCAACGAAAATCAGAAAAGTGATTTCACAAATACATTAAAGTATTATAAATTTTATTACAAAAAAATGATTTTTTAACAAATAATCTAATACCTGAAATATCGTCTGATTCTATTGTGATGGAAGAAGAATTCTAGAATTTGATAATAAATATGCTGGATGGAAGAAAAATTGTACAAGATGATGGTTTGATCGCCTCAACAATAGTAGATCCATTTTTTAAAAAAATCTGTTTAAATGATGAGAAAATTTTAATAGTAGTTTTTAAAAAAATGATAAATAAAAATTTACATACGTTAACATTATAATTAATGTACGACATTAAAATTTTTAATTGTGATCATAATAATTAAAAAAGTATATTTGTAAGAAAGTAAAAACATAAAAATCAGAAGCACAGCCAGGTATCGACCCCGGGTCCACAGGCCAGAAAGCTGATGCGGTACCGATCATGTTATGACAGCGAAGATAAAATTTAAATTATATTTAAATTAGATCCCACTGGTTTCTCAAGGACTAAAGAGTGTTGTAAAAAATCTATTGTACCTGAGACTAAGGGACTTCTGTCCTTGAACATAAATATTACAAATTTAAAATTTTTTCGCCAAAACTAACCTTTATACTACCTTAATTTTCTTATAATAATGTTCCGTACTTACTTCAAATTATTAAATTAAAATCTTGTTTCTAGATCTAATCTGTTAATCTGTATGCAGACGATATAAATTCTTAATTTGCCTTAAAAAACATTATTCCAGTATGCGTAAATATAAAAAGATGGCTCTAAATTAAAAATATTCTTAATTAAAACTTTATTTCTTAATATTCCAAATAAAACTGATTTCTTCTATGTTTTTATCAACCCTTTTTAAGAAAATCTTATTAAATTTATTCCAAAACCATAACTTTCAAAAAATATCATTATTTTATTTTATCTATTTATTTATTTTTCCGCCGTCAACCTTTGATGTGTGCATTAATAAATTCATTTCTTTTCTTTTTCTCTTAAAATTAATTATTTATAAAAATCGTCTGCCTAAGAAATTATGAGTCGATTATAAATTGGTTAAATAATATATTTTTTAAAAATAAATTTATCGTCTGTTTAAAATAGTCTCGTATCTGGATAAGAATTCTGTTTACATAAAAGGATGATGGTTTGAGATTACAGAAAGTTCTAGAATTTTCTTTTTAGTTTTAAAAGGTGGAAGTCTCGAGATGAGGAGCGGAGAGATTCTGGAGTTCTTTCGTCGATGAGGACGGCTGATTGAAGTAAATGATGGAATATTTTTTGGACATTTCGGTAAAAGATCGTTTGCAAAAAGGAGTTTTTCCCTCTATAATGACTACAGTTGAATAAATAAACTTACAGCCACCAATGAGTGATTTATTGGATATTCTACATTTATTTATTTTTTATTTTTTCCCTCGCTGGCCATGACTTCTGTGCAAAGAACGGGGACCCTGGCGATGATGTTTCTGGCTCCTAACTTTAAAATGTCACATATATAAACAAGTAAGAAAAATCATGCGTTAAGCATAGATTATGAAGCACTTTCCAACACTTAATGAAATCTTTAACAAAACTTTGTTATTTAGGGAAATAATAGTGTATAGCCAAATATACCCAAATATGTATTCCAGTACATTAGAACAGCCCTGTATTTCATATGTCAGTTCATATAGTGGGAAAATTTAGCTTAGCAAGAAAATAACCAGTAGTTTAAAATTTCTTTTTCAGCAATTCATACTATTAGATAGAAACATACTTGAATACTTTTGTTCAGCCCTGTAGTTTACATTGTACCTTTATTACACGTCAGCATTAGGCTAAAATTTATTATAAACTAAAACACTTTCAAAACAACTGAAATCACATTCTTATAAATCATCATTCATAGGCGTCCATGTACCGAATTCTTTGCGTGGCCCTGTATATCCCTTTATCTATATTCTGCAAACATTTCTCAGTAAATTGAATGCAGCTCAGCGTAAAAATGCATGGCTTATTTAAGAACCACCTTTAAATAATTTACGCTCATATTCAGTAACGTTGGTGAGCTCTTTTGGGTAGCCCTGTATATCAACTGTAACATTCATACACATCATATAATGTGCATATATTTAGCGAAATATAAACGCGAATATCATAATTAAAATGCATTTCATACCTTCATCAGCCATCATCGGACATATATACGGTACTTCGGAAAGAATATACCATTTGAAATCTTTTGTATGGCCCTGTAAATGCTATGCACTTCATATTATGCAAGACAGTAGCGTATAATTTATATTAAGCTTCAGTGACATATATCAATTTTATTATGCATGAAAAAGCTTAATACATTTAAAATATGTCACACACAATTCTCCCTTTTACTATTATCTAATGGAATTCTTTTGTGTGGCCCTGTAAATGAATAATAGATACATTTTCACCTTATATTTTATAGAATGCATATTTTAATATGTTTGACAGGGTATAACATCTTTAAAATTCCTTTGAAACGATTTTTCCCCATAGGCCGTAATGTAATAAGAAACTTTTGATTCGCCCTGTAGATAAACTAATCATAATAGAAACTTCATTTTCAATAGGGTTCGTGCTAGGGTAAACGTCAATAACGTCCTAAAATTTCATAGCAATCCGAGTATATTAACGATTTTCCCCCATAGGCCGTAATGTAATGGGAAACTTTTGATTCTCTCTGTAGATAAACTAATCATGGTAGATACTTCATTTTCAGTAGGGTTCGTGCTAGGGTAAACCTCAATAACGTCCTAAAATTTCATGACAATCCGAGTATATTAACGATTTTTCCCCATAGACGGTAATGTAATGAGAAACTTTTGATTCGCCCTGTAGATAAACTAATCATGGTAGAAACTTCATTTTCGGTAGGACTTGTGCTAGGGTAAACGTCAATAACGTCCTAAAATTTCATGGCAATCGGAGTATATTAACGATTTTCCCCCATAGGCCGTAATGTAATGGGAAACTTTTGATTCTCTCTGTAGATAAACTAATCATGGTAGATACTTCATTTTCAATAGGGTTCGTGCTAGGGTAAACCTCAATAACGTATAAAAATTTCATAGCAATCCGAGTATATTTACGGGAGTTAGAGCGCGGACAGACGGCCATCCTGACAGACGGCCAGACAAACCGAATGCATAAGCACTTTTCAACTTTGTTGGAAAGTGCTAACAAACCGAATGCATAAGCACTTTTCAACTTTGTTGGAAAGTGCTAAAAATAATTGAAATCTGTCATTATCAAAGTTGGTCCTCTCCTTGTTAGATGCAGCCATTTATTCGTTAGCTTTCTCTCAATGCAAAAATCTGAAAGAAAAAAAAAAACCAACATTTTAGTTTTTATAAGAAATAGAACAGAGGTTCCCGAATGGGGACCTAGGGACCGAAGAGGTTAAGTATTTGTGTAGACGTACACTCAATAAAAAATAGCGTTTTTTTTTTTTTTTTTTTTTTTTTTTTTTTTTTTTAATGACAGTTTGAAGAGAAATCTTTAAACTTTTTCATTGGATAACAAAATTTGCACCATGTTTTAAATAATTATCTAAAAAAAAAAAAAAAAAAAGTATTCGTTTTTATTGAAATAAATAACTGAAGCAAAAGCGCAGCAATCTTTGGAAAAGTTGAAAACAAGAAAGATTCATTTTTCACCAATTGAAAATGGCATTTTGACATTTCAGACATTTTCAGGAGGTGAGGTTTGGAAAAATCTTCCATTTCGAAGCCATCAATTTTAACCAAGAGTTATATTTTAAACGAAATCCATCAAAGAATTTTTCATAGTGACGCCCATCATATGATTAATTTATTAGTGGACTGTAGAGATTGGAGAAGTTTTAAACGGTTTGAAAAGCATAATATTGGGAAGTGTAAAATTTTCTCAGAAAATAGATGGCGTATTTATGCTGAAAAGCAGTTGTTAAAAAAGGGAAAAGAAAAGAAAAAAGTTCTAGTATGTAAACCTTTTATTTTTGTGTGAACTCTCTGTTTTTCAAGAATTCCAATCCAAATGCTTATTTTCGGATTTATTTTTAAATTCATTTTTGTTCTTAAACGCCACAAACTGGGGAATTCCCTTATTTAGAAACTACATAGAGCACCGTGATTGTTTTTTCTTTCTTTTTTTGTTAAATGTAGAAATTACCGCAAAAATGCTGTCGAAGTTGACGTTTAGAACTCAATTTTCCGAAGCGGGAGATCTGGGAACGAAAAAAAATGTTCATATTGGGAAAATAATTGTTTATAAATCAAATTCTAATTAATTGAACGAAAAAGAAAATCACCTCTTTCTTTCGTCCTCTTTTACATCTCTTCTAAAACCACTTTAACAAGTTTCATATTTTTACTTTTAAAAAATATGTCTGAAAATGTTTCAGACAAATTCGAGCTATTGAAGATGGAAAAATATTTTTTCGAATACACCCTTAACTGTCAAAAACTGTTTGCAGTTGAGGAACTGGATTTTTCTGTAAAATAAGCAGCTTTTTATTGATGTTTCAACTGACTTTTTAAAAAAATCTATACATTAGCAGATTTTTTGTTCCATTTTTACAGCGAATACTTTTATGATGCAAAGCGTAAAAAGAAAAAAAATGTAATTTTTTGCTATTAACTATGAAAAACAAAAATAGAGAATTAAAATAGGAGAAATTATTTAAATAACGAAACGAAATAATTATGGCATTATGTTATAATCATTATTATTAAATAATCTCATAAAACCATTTGAGGATATTTTTAAGAAAATGTCATCATTTCTCGCAGAAAATTTTCTTTCAAAGGCTCTTTTACGATTTCTTTTTCTCTTTCACTTTCATCGAGAATAATTTTTATTGCGAAAATAAAGATAAGATTCTTGCTTTAAAAATTAAAAAACATTCTTTATTCAAACAACAATTTTTCACAATAAAAATTTACCCTGCGAAAAGAGTTTCGCATAAATGCAGTTATTCTCTTATGCAGGTAAAACATTTAATGGAGACTCCTTACTGTACTTTTCATGCGTTTTAAAAAGAATAGAACAGTTTTGTGTTTACTTTTAAAAGTTTAAGCATAAATTTATATAATATAATGAATTAAATTAAAAGAAAAAAAAATATGACTTTGAAAAGATGCGAGTTTAAAAGGAAAGAAGTTTCTAAACTTTTAGTTCGTTAGCAAAATGTTGTATATTTTATTAATTATTGAAATATTTTTTTTTTCTCCACTTAAGGGTGTATTTCGATTCAAACTGCTTATTTTCCGATTTATATTTAAATTCGTTTTTGCTCTCATATGCATCAAACTGGCAAATTGTCTTATTTAGAAAGTACACAAAGTGTCGTGATTGTCAATTCTTTGATAAATGCAAAAAATATTGCCCCCCCCCCCCAAAAAAAAAAAAAAAAAAAAAAAAAAAACGGCATTTTGAACTATTTTTCCTAAGTTGGAGATCTGTGAACGAAAAAAAGGGTCATACTGAGAAGATAATTGTTTATAAATCAAATTCTGATGAGCTGAGCGTAAAATGACATCACACGGCATGCTATACGTCTCTTCAAAAATCCCCTCAGAAAGTTTCATGTTTCTGCTTTTAAAAATGTGCCTGAAATTGTATCAGAAAATTTCGAAGTGTTGAAGGTGGGAAAGCGTTTTTTCGAAGGCACCCTTAATGTGTTACTTAAATCCAAACTGTTTACTTTCTGATTCATTTTTTAATTCATTTTTGTTCTGAAATGCACTAGATTCTCTTATTCACAAACCATTTAAGGGGCCTTATTTGTCGATGTTGTGATAAATGTAAGATAATTTTGAAAAAAAAAAAAAATGCTGGTTTTTTGAACCGAATTTTCCGAAGCGAGAGAGCTGAGAGCGAAAAAAAAATGGTCATATACTGAAAAAATAATTATATTTATAAATCAAGTTTAAATTAACTGAGCGTAAAATGAAAATTTACGACCACTTTTGCATCTCTTCAAAAACAGGGCCTAAGGGGGCGCTATGGGCGGCTCAGCCCCCCCTCTAAAATATTTTGAGCCCCCCCCCCCCAGGAAAAAGTTCCAAGGTCACTAAATGTTCCGAAAATTCAAATGAAATTCTGTTCAAAAATCTAACTTAATTTTGAGACCCTTTCACAGTTTTGCGGAGTTACTAAATTGTATCTAAAATACGTGTTTCAACACTCCCCCGTCCTATTGGTACATATGAAGCTAACAGGATGTTTAATTTTGCACCAGTTATACATTCAAAATTTTCATCATCTTATATTTTTCTTAGCATAAAATGAAGTTATTACAACAGTTTAATGAGAAACATAGTACCTACAACGTGAATATGCACTAATTTATCTTTCTGTATTAGAGAGAGAACAAAAAAATATGAGCCCCCCCCCCCCTACATCCCCTTGAACCCCCCCCCCCCCCTATATTCCCTGAACTCCCCCTATCATACACTTCTAGCAACGGCCCTGTTCAAAAATCACGTCAGCAAGTTTTATGTTTTTACTTTTAAAAACGAGTTTTAAAATATATCAGAAATTTTCGAGCTGAGGAAGGTGGGAAAATATTTTTTTACTATACACTTAAGGGTATTTTTAAATAAAGAAGGGCAATTTTGAGATATTCAGAAATGCATGAAATTAGCAGGTGTTGTTGTTCAGAAACTATCTAATCGCATTCATTTTTCTGCATTTTTTTTTCTGCAAACGTAATAGATTTTTCAGAACAAGCCGTCAAATTTGACATTTTGAACCGCATTTTCCGACGGAAGCAGAAAAATCGTACAAAGACCGGGAGAAAAATGAGTGATCACGTGATCAAAATAGCTTATAACTTGGTAAGTAATTTAATTATCATAAATGGAAAATTGAGTTTGATTCGAAAGTTCTTCCATAACCAGACCTCCTAATTTTATATATTTCCGCTAAAAAATGAGTCTGTAAATATGTTAAAACGTTTTGCACTTGTTGAGTAGAGCAGTTGAGAACAGCTTTCAAATAAAGTGAAAACATTCCCTTCGCCCTCAAATAAAGTTTAAACATTCCCCCCCCCCCCCAAAAAAAAAAAAAAGTAAAAACTGTTTTTAATTTTTTTTTTATTTTTACAGTTTAATTTTACAAAGTAAGATATTTAAAGTAGATTCCATTTTTTGTGAGTTTAAGGAGAAAAATGGACTCCATCTGCAATTTCAATAGTTTAAGTATTAAATTTTGAGTGAATATAAAACAGCGGTTTTGGTAAAAAAATGGCAGTTTGAAGAGAAGTTTTTAAACTTTTCAAATAGATTAACAAATTGTCGTGTCTTACTAATTATCCAGAAGTATTCATACTTTCTTAAAACAAATGGTCGACTATGCTATTTCTAGCTTGCATTAAAAAAATGGCAGCAAGTATTGAATAACTTGGAGAATAACTAAGACTCATATTTTACCTCGAAAATGGCATGTTGACATTTCAGGACATTTTTAGATGGCAAGGTATGGAAAAATCTTCGATTTCGAAGTCATCAATTTTAACCAAGGATCATAATTTTGGACGAAACACATCACCGACATTGTCAGAGAGACGCCCATTACATGATTAATTAATTGCTTGATCGTGGGGAATGGCGATTTTTAACTGCTTGAAAGGTAGAATGTTGCATAGTGTAGGATTTTGACAGAAAATAGAAGATACATTTATACCAAGAAATTATTCTTTATATTCATAAAAATATTATCGGTAAATTTGATAGTTAAGGGTGTATTCCGATCAAAGCTGATTATTTTCAGATTTTAAATTCATTTTTGCAGTCAAATGCACCAAACTTTCAAAATCTCTTATTCAGAAATTACATAATGTGCTGTGTTTGTCGATGTTTTGGTAAATGTAGAAAATAATGCAAAAAACGCTGTCAAAGTTGCCAATTTGAATAGAAAATTCTGAACCTGGAGATCTGGGAACGAAAAAATGATCGAACTCAGAAAATAATTGTTTATAAATCAAATTCTAATTAATTCAGCGAAAAATAACATCACATGGCATCTTATACACTCCTTCAAAAACCACCCCAGCAAGTTTCATGTTTCTTCTTTTAAAAATGACTCTGAAAATGTATCGGAAAAATTCGAGCTGTTGAAGGTGGAAAATCATTTTTTCGAATTCACCCTTAAGGTGCCGTGCTTGTCCGTGTTTTGATTTAAAAAAAAAAAAAAATGTCAAAGTTGGTTTTTTGAACCGAATTTTCCGAAGCGAAAGAGCTGGGAGCGAAAAAAATGGTCATACTGAAAAAATAATTATTTATAAATCAAGTTTTAATTAACTGAGCGAAAAATGAAAACTTACGACCATTTTTACATCTCTTCAAAAATCACGTCAGCAGGTTTTATGTTTTTACATGCAAAAATGAGTCTGAAAATGTATCAGAAAATTTCGAGCTGCCGAGGATGAAAAAATTTATTTTTAGTACACACTTAAAATAAAGTGAAGACATTCCCTCAGCTATAAAATAAAATTTAATCAGTCTCCCCCCCCCCCCCCGAAAAAATATAATAAAATAAAAAGTAAAAACTTTTTTTATAATTTCACAGTTTAATTTTATAAAGTAAAATATTTAAAATAAATCCAGTTTTTTATGTTTAAGGAGAAAAAAAATTGTCTATCTGTGGTTTCAATAGTTTAAGCATTAATTTTGAGTGAATAAAAATCACATCTTTGCGAAATATAGCAGTTTGAAGAGAAGTTTTTAAACTTTTCAAATGGATTAACAAATTGTCGTGTTTTACTAATTATTCAGAAGTATTCATACTTTCTTAAAACAAATAGTTGACTACGCTATTTCTAGCTTAGAGTCTAAAAAAAAATGGCAGCAAGTATTGAATAACTTGAAGAATAACTAAGACTCATATTTTACCTCGAAAATGGCATTTTGACATTTCAGGAATATTTTTATGTTGTAAGGCAGAGGTTCCCAAAGTGTGCTCCGCGGAGCCCTTGGGGCTCCGCCTGAACTTTCCAAGGGCTCCGCGGCGTTCCAGCAAAATAAACAAAACATGAAAGAAATTAACATATTCCAAGTGGAAGATTTTCAAAAGTATGTAGGAATTTTTGAGTGTGTGTGCGTATGTCAAAAATAAATATATCTAAACTGAGTTGAAAAATAGACTCTAATAAAAGCGG
This sequence comes from Maratus speculifer, assembly GCA_964019185.1. Classification (NCBI taxonomy): domain Eukaryota; kingdom Metazoa; phylum Arthropoda; class Arachnida; order Araneae; family Salticidae; genus Maratus; species Maratus speculifer. The sequence continues at coordinate 156,605,918 of OZ025294.1, read as the reverse complement.
TTTGAATTTTAATCAGTCAATTTTCTGTATAATATTTTTGGTTTGAATTGCTTTATTTATGTTTCTGTATTTAATATTTTTTTTTTAAATACGATTTAAAATGAGCTACAAGAAATAGTATTCTGAATCGAATGCGCAACGTGAATCGAAGCAGGAGAGGCCCGTCAGTGCTGTTATCTCTGTTTGTCGTATAAAATGGAGAAAATTTTTTTTCTTTGAAACTCCGCCTATTCATATGTTTATACTTAATTCTTTTTTGCTCACATTTCATAATCAGACGAAACAACAAAAAAGCTTTTGGCCAATGAAAGCATTTCTGAACCATTGACTCCAGATCATGTATTGTTATCAAAGCAAGATAGAACCGATACACTCTGGAAAAGTAATTTCAATAAAAAACTAAAATATGATGAAAATTTCTTAAACATAGGATTTACTGAAACAGATGATGATCAGCTTCTCTGTGTGATTCGTGATAAAGTTTTGAAGAACAGCTGAATGTTTCCGGCAAAGTTGCGCAGTCATTTTGATTTTAATCATCCAGAATTAACCACTTGAGGGGCGGTGGGATATACTTTATCCAGACTAATTTAAATGAGATTTTCACCAGAAAGATTTAACGAAATTTAATATCTTTAATTTTGACCGCAAAATGATGGATAATTGTCTTTACATATTTTAAAATAAAAATTTTCGATTTTTCCGGTGAGAACCAATCATACAGAGACATTATTGCCCCTCAAGGGGTTAAAAGATAAAACGTTTGATTTTTTAAAAAGAAAATGCAAAGAAATTTTAGCTTTAAAGAAAAATAAGGCTACAGCTTCGAAAACAAACAATGAAAAGATGTTGAAGGCTTCCTACTTAATAAGTTACAAAATAATATAAGCTAGCAAAGCCCATACCATTACAAAAACTCTTATTAAATCTTGTGCAATTGATATTTCCAAATTTTTATTTGATGAAAAAACTACCAATTTAGTTTCAAATGCTCCTTTGTCAAATAACACTATTGTACGACGAATTATCGATAAGCCAGATGACGTAAAAGAAACACTTATTGGTCGCCGGTTTGGCATTTTTAATAGTATTTGTTCGCTATGTTCATTTCCATAGCTATCAGAAGAATCTTCTTCTTTGCAGACCATTACAAGTCAATACATCAGAGGATAAAATATTTAATATTTTGGATGAATTTTTAATATCAAATGAAATACCATGGGAAAACTGCAGAGATATATGTACTGATGGTGCAAAAGCAATGGTAGGTCTTATAGCTGGGGATATTGCTAAAATTAAGGATAAATCAAAGGAATGTAGCAGTAGCCATTGTGTTCTTCACAGACATACGCTAATCTCAAGAAAAATGCCTCTTGAAATTATGACAGATCTGAATGATGGCATAAAAATAATAAACTTTATAAAATCAAGACCACTTAAAAGTAGACTTTTCAAACTAATTTGCGAAGATATGGAAAGCTTAGATCCGTTCTGCTGCTGCATACTAAAATAAGATTGTGATCCCGAGCAAAAGCGTTGACACGTTTGCTGGAGCTGCTTGCAGAGATTGAAGCATTTTTGACAGATCACAACCCTCAATTAGCAACAATTTTCAATGATGAAGCTTGGTCTTGTAAATAAGCCTATTTGGCGGACATTTTTAGTAATGAACGAAAGGAATTTACCGTTTCAAGGAAAGAGTGTTGCTGTTTTTGATGCAAACTCCAAAGTGTCAGCATTTAAGAGGAGACTTACTTTCTAGTCTGAATGTGTAGAAAAGGTGATATAAGTTGCTTTCCTCTTACTAAAATGTTCTTAAATGACCATAACATCAAGTTTGAGGGAAAAAAAAAACAGAAAATTATTTAAGATGACCTCAAAGCTCTGATAGGATTACTTTCCAGCTACTGAAAATAGAATGCTGGATGATTTTAATTGGGCACTAAATCCTTTCAGTGTAAAAACAAATCCACACAGCTTAAGCTTTGAGGGATACGAAACTCTCACTGATTTAACATTTCAAAGCGATCTAGAAATCTCTTCTCAAATCAAACCTAATTCTGAATTTTGGTGTCATTTCACAGATGAATACAAAATCTTTCCAGACAGAGCAAAATTAATTTTACTTCCATTTTCAACGACATATCTGTGTGAAACTGGATTCTCTACTTACACAAGTTTAAAAGCAAAATACAGAAATCGGTTAAATGCAGAACCAAACATTCGCTTGCAATTATCGAAAATTACACCAGATATAAAAAAAACTGTGCACAGCATAATTGCGCATTTTTCACACTAAGCTTTTTTATATTACCGTTCGTCAAACTTTATGCAAGATTTAAAAAAAAATTATCGGCAATTAATATTTGTATATTGTATATTGCATATTGCATTATTTTAAATTTGTAATTTTAATTTTTATAAATTGTTTATTTTTATTAAATTTTACTTATTTAAATCTTCTATAATAATTTTCAAAATTGTATTTAATTTTTAAAACAATGTCTGTCGCTGAAAATGTCTTTTTCTAAAAGATCGTGTATCATTTAAAATCTCTCCCTAGATTCTTTTGTATGTAATGTTTGTATATATTTCTTCTTAATGTAAAAAAGAGTTTGTTTTCCTCGTTACTGAAAGTTTTCAGAAATCACAAATTTTTAACTATATTTTTCCTATATTTGAAGGAAATATCTCGAATATACAAAATACTAGATATTTTTATGCAAAAAAGAAGGTTTTAATCCTTAGTTTTATTTTATTGTATACAATAACAGTAATATTAAATAAAACTGCTAAAGGGTTATATAATAAAAAAAAATGATTTTTGAAATTTCTAGTATGAATTCAGAATTTCTGTATCAGGAAAGGGCCAAACTGAGAACCAAGGTTCAATGTAGGAAAATTCTGGCTCGTATTTTTATCCAGCGGATTTTTTTCTGCTCCATAGGCATAAAAAACATTAATTTGTAAACAACAGAGTATTGTTCGGTTTAGGGGCTCCGCCTTAGAAATTCATCCCAAAAAGGGCTCCGCGAGCCCAAAAGTTTGGGAACCGCTGTTGTAAGGAATGGAAAAACCTTCGATTTCGAAACCATCAATTTTAACCAAGGATCATAATTTTGAACGAAACCCATCACCGAAATTGTCAGAGTGACGCCCATCACATGATTAATTAATTACTTGATCGTGGGGAATGGCGATTTTTAACTGTTTGAAAGGTAGAATGTTGGATAGTGTAAGATTTTGACAGGAAATAGAAGATACATTTATATCAAGAAATTATTCTTTATACTCATAAAAATATTATTTTATGCAACTTTGTGATATTCAGAAATACATGAAATTAGCAAATGTTGTTGTTCAGAAACTATATAATCGCATTCATTTTTCTGCAAACGTAATAGATATTTCAGAACAAGTCTTCAAAATTGACGTTTTGAATCGCATTTTCCGACGAAAGCAGAAAAACCATTCAACGACAGGAAGAAAAATGCATAATTTCGTGATCAAAATAGCTTATAACTTGGTAGATAATTTAATTATCATAATATGTAAAACTCACTTTGATTCGAAAGCTCTTCCATAACAAGACCTCCCAATTTTATATATTTCCGCTAAAAAATGAATTCGTTAATGCGTTAAAACGTTTTGCGCTTGTTGAGTAGAACAGCTTTAAAATAAAGTGAAAACATTCCCTTCGCCCTAAAATAAAATTTAAACATTTTCCTTTCCTGCTTCCCCCCCACCCCATAAAATAAAGTAAAAACTGTTTTGTTTTGTTTTTAACTTTTACAGTTTAATTTTACAAAGTAAGATATTTAAAATAAATTCCATTTTTTGCATTAAATTTTGAGTGAATAAAAAACAGCGGTTTTGTGGAAAATAGCAGTTTGAAGAGAAGTTTTTAAACTTTTCAAATGGATTAACAAATTGTCGTGTCTTGCTAATTATCCAGAAGTATTCATACTTTCTTAAAACAAATGGTCGACTATGCTATTTCTAGCTTGCATTAAAAAAATGGCAGCAAGTATTGAATAACTTGGAGAATAACTAAGACTCATATTTTACCTCGAAAATGGCATGTTGACATTTCAGGACATTTTTAGATGGCAAGGTATGGAAAAATCTTCGATTTCGAAGTCATCAATTTTAACCAAGGATCATAATTTTGGACGAAACACATCACCGAAATTGTCAGAGAGACGCCCATTACATGATTAATTAATTGCTTGATCGTGGGGAATGGCGATTTTTAACTGCTTGAAAGGTAGAATGTTGCATAGTGTAGGATTTTGACAGAAAATAGAAAATACATTTATACCAAGAAATTATTCTTTATACTCATAAAAATATTATCTGTAAATTTGACAGTTAAGGGTGTTCTTAAATCGAAAAGGGCAACTTTGTGACGTATGCTTTAATTAATTTTTGTTCGGAAATGCATGAAAATAGCAGGAATTGTTATTTAGAAACTGTGTAATGGCACTCAATTTTTTGTTTTTTTTAAAAAACACAATGGATTTTTCATAACAAGCCTTCAAAGTTGATGTTTTTGAGCACATTTCCCGACAAAAGCAGAAAAAACGGTCGAAAAGCAGGAGGAAAACGGTTGATCACGTGATCGAAATTGCTTAGAACTGGATAGGTAATTTAATTATCATAAAATGGAGAAATAAGTTCGATTCGAAATCGCTTCCATAGTCAGGCAGTCCAATTTTATATATTTCTGTTAAAAAACGAATTTATAAATGTGTCAAAACGTCTTAAAACGTTTTGACACATTGAGCGGAATTGTTGAGTGGAGCAGTTGAGAACACCCTTAAGGGTGTATTCCGATCAAAATTGCTTATTTTCAGATTTATTTTTAAATTCATTTTTGCTCTCAAATGCACCAAACTTTCAAAATCTCTTATTCAGAAACTACACAATGTGCCGTGTTTGTCAATTTTTTGGTAAATGTAGAAAATAATGCAAAAAATGTTGTCAAAGTTGCCAATTTGAACAGAAATTTCCGAACCTGGAGATCTGGGAACGAAAAACTGATCGAACTGAGAAAATAATTGTTTATAAATCAAATTCTATCAAATTGTTTATAAATCAAGTTTCATGTTTCGACTTTTAAAAATGAGTCTGAAAATGTATCGGAAAATTTCGAGCTGTTGAAGGTGGAAATTCATTTTTTCGAATACACTCTAACGTTAGGACAAAAGAAACAAAAAACAATATTCTACCCCAACCTCCCCCCCCCCCCCCCACCACACACAAAAAAATAAAATAAAATAAATAAATAAAATAAATAAATAAATAAATAAATAAAAATAAATAAATAAAATAAATAAATAAACTGTGTTTTTAAAATTATTTTGTTTAAATGTTACTTTCTGTTTATTCGGCTGAAAAGCAGAATTTACCCGTAAAAAACTGTTCGGTATTTTTTGTCTGTCGCGTCTAATGGTTTTTCTTTGTTACTTTTTCGGTTTTTAAAGCAACAGTACAGAGTTATTTATTACATTCAATCATCAAAATAACGTCAGGTCACTTATAATATAATCTTTGCGAGCACGGGAAAAAAAACGCTGTAATTTCGTTGCTGTGCTGTGGATAAATATTGTGGAAGATTTTGCAATAGCCAATGTTATTTTCATTTATTGTAAAAAAAAGTTTCATATATTTAATGTATGTACTGAATATTTTGTACATATATATGCATGTTATACAAGGGATGAAATGAATGTAAGTACATATATAAAAGATATGTACGTAAGCACATTATATATATAAGTATGGAGATAGTGCATATGAAGCACTTAGTATGAACATGAACCCCCGTGATCTCTCTAGTCTAAAACAAGAAAGAAAAAATCAAGCGTCAAGCATGAATTATGAAGCACTTTCCAACACATTCAGAATAATGTAACAAAACTGCTCCGTTCAAAAAAAAAAAAAATTACCTTTTATTTTACTATTTGGAAATATATAACAGCTTTCAAAACCGAGTTTCAGCTGTTCCCATCTACGATTGGAAAATTATCCGATTTTTTTAGCAGCCCTGTACATGTATTGTATCTATTTACAACATGCATTCCAAAATTTAATTTATTTAAAAATATATATATGCTTCAGAAAATTCCTCTTCAGCAATTTTCTCTAATAAGGAGAATGGTATACGAATACTTTTGTGCAGCCCTGTATATGAGGTATAGAATTTATATATAAAGAGGAATATGCACAATACTAATTAAATTCAACAGCGCATTCCGAATTTTTAAACCTACTCTCCAGCAATTATTACGTAAAGACAATATTGTAACCGATTTTTTTTTCGTCCCTGTAAATTAATAAAAAACGCTATGAATACTCTGTTTTGAAGTGATCGTAGTGAAATTCAGAGATGTATATCAGTTTCAATACATTAGAAATAAAGTAATGTCATTAAAATACTCTCCAAACGATATTCCCCATGCCCCGTAATGTAATCGAATTATTTTAAGTGTCCGTACAAATGAACCATTAATCATACATTCTTCATATTCAATACCAAACATGCTTTGGTAACCCTAAATAAGCTTTATCAATTGCAGGAAAATCCAAGGATATTTACGGGAGTTAGAGCGTGAACAGACGGACAGACACAGCGCCATGCGAAATGGGCGGGGTCGCCCCGAAAGCGGAAATTTAGAAGGAGCCAAATTTATACTACCAACGTCATTTTTGGCGCATACAAGAAAAAGTTGGCTGTTACAAGAAAAAGTTGGGTGAGGGGGGCACCAAACTGAAGCTTTGCCTCGGGCGCAGTTTTCTCTTCGCACTCCCCTGGACAGACAAACCGAATGCACAAGCACTATTCAATTTTGTTGAAAAATGCAAAAAATTCCCAACCAAACGCTTTTGTAATTAAATTTATTATGACTGGGACTTTTCTCGTGCATATGCGAGAGAAACACTAGAGATGAAATTCATTTTATATATTCAGCCCTGAGGCGCTTTGAACTCTTGATCTGAGCTCACTCTCTTTGATCTAATTTCATTTACATTTTACAATAGCCTGTCTAAGAAATCTAAGAAGACTTTTCATGTTGGTAAGGGGCTGTGCATTTATAACGATATCATTTGGGAGAGGGGGGGGGGGGGTTGCTTTTTGATATCCATATCGTTTTTGATCAAATCAAAGTTTTCTCTTTTTATTTATAACATGGTTTTTGGTTCAAAACAGTATATTATCTTTTTTAATCTGATAATTTTTTTTTATGAAAATACAAGGTATTAATATCACTAAATAATTATAAAAATATATAATTCTAAAATATGGAATACCCCTATATTTGACTGTCTGTTTCTTCTTGATTCCAGATGCAATCACTGTTCGAGGAACCATATGTGAAGTACATTTGAACTAAGGCCTGTATTTAATAATAAATAAAAGACTGCCGTCCACTTGTTTTGCTGATAAAAATTTCTATCTGCCCTCCCCCCCTCTCACTCTCCTTCGTTCGGGCAAATACAGCAAGACTTTATTACTGTTGATTACTGCATTATGTAACAAAAAGCTATTATAAAATACTTTTAGATAGTAATTATTTCATTTAAGTGTTATTTGAATAAAGCGGTATTTTATTGATTTCTCTTCATTTAATCAATAAAATGTGCGAAAAATAAATGTAACCAGCTTTGTATATTACTCCAAACAAAAGGACGAAAAAAAAATATGACACTTTGATAATAATATCATTACCGGGAGAGGGGGGGGGGGGTTATTCGATAGATGATAACGTACAGTTGGCAAAAAAAGTATTTGTACATTCTAAAATTTTTAACTAAATAAAAACAGATATTTTGTCAAAAATAGTTTTTAATACAGTCTGTTTACCATGCGTTTTAAATTACACAACAGAAAATTTCGATAAAGATGTAAAATAATTTTCTAATAGGAAAAATTAAAAAATTTCTTGCAAAAAAAGTATTTGTACATTTCTCCATCCTGATATGTACTGTGTTTTATAGTGTTTATGGTTCAAAGGACTACTTTTACAGAAGCTGTTAATAATTTTTAAGTTCATATTATACTTGTCTGACATTTAATCTAATTTGCTCTTGAAGTAATTGAGTATAGAACCTAAAACTAGAGAGGCACCTCTAGATATATGAAATCCTATGATTGTGCATAATAAAAATTTAAATTCGCAACAAGAATTTGTAAAAGCTATTAAATTACCATTTACAACTATTGGATGTATAGTGAGAAACTATGAATAAATTAAAAGCATCGAAATTCAATGAAAACCAAGACTTCTTAGCAAACTAACAATGAGGGGAAAAGGGAGTGTTGTTAAAAAAGCTTTAAAAAATCTTATGCGTTCGGTTCAAAAATTTGCTGGAGACCTTGCAACATCTTCTCGCATCAGAGTAATACCTCAAACAATAAGAAATATTCTTCTCAATGCAGATTTAAAAGGAAGAACCTCAAGAAAAAATCCATTCATCAGCGAAACAAATAGGCGAAAACGCATAGTATTCGCTTTCGCATACAGAAGTAAATCATTGGATTTTTGGAAAACAGTAATTTTTTCTGATGAGGAAAAATTCGGAATTTTCTTACCATCAAGCATTCGAAAAAATTGGCTTAAAAATAAAACTGTTCTAGATCAAAATGCATACTTCAAACTATCAAGCATGTTGGGGGGAATATTTTAGTTTTGGGGTGTATAGCTTCTAATGGAGCAGGACATTTAAAATTTATTGACAATGGAAGGACAGGTTTAACATACATTGATGTGTCGCGCCATAATTTATTAAACTGTGTCAAGAAATTATGCATAGAGGAAGCTTTTCACTTTCTGCAGGATAACGACCAAAGCATACTGCTGTGATCACCAGCACATGCTTACGACAATATTCGAAGACGACTAGTAACTCCTCTAAAATCTCTAGACTTGAATCCAATAGAAAATTTCCAGATGCTATTGGATGCAAAAATCCGAAAAAAAAAATATGTATCAGTAAAAAACAGTTTTAAAGAAGCTCTTATTGTGTCATGAAATAACATTAACCAGACCGCTACAAAAAAGTTGGTGGAATCTATGTCACACCATCTAGAAGTAGTCATAAACGCTAAATGAATTCGCACAAAATATTAATTTGCATCATTTTACTAAATTTTCATTAATTATATTACATTAATATAATGTACAAATACTTTTTTGCATTATATTTTTGTATATTTGTTTATTATAATGTAAAAAATCGATTCGTTTAATTTTGTTTTTGCTTCTATAATATTATAATGCATTAAATTAATGTATTACAGTATTTTTTGCTTAAATTTTTGTTTAATTTCATTATAATTTAAAACAAGTTGGAAATTGCACGTGAAGCGTAGCAAATGAGGTGCGTTCGTACGATAACATAGTTTTAAAAATATCACTCTCATATAGCAATCTCCTAAAATTGTAAATAATTACAATTAAAACGCGCATCAAACAATGTTCTCCCTATACCATTATGTAATGGAATATTTTTGTGTGGCCTTGTAAATCAATAACAAATGTTCTTTGCACCACAAATTATGTAAGATGTATATTATAATATGTACTTTATAGTTGCATATAAATTTTATTAAGTTCGCATGAGTGTAGCACGATTAAAATGCATTTGAAACATTTTTTCCCATTGACCGTAATGTAACGGAATACTTTTGATTGTCCCTGTAATTGATCTATGCATCCGATTTTCATAAAATTTAAAATAACTGATAGACAGACGGACGGACAGACGGACGGACGGACTGAACGACCGCTATAGGTGCTACGTATTATATAATTACGAACGCACCTAAAAATGAAGTGTACAAATACTTTTTTTGCTAACTGTATGATATCGAAAGGGGTGGGGGGGGGGGTCCAAAATTACTAAAAAGTTGATAGCGTTATATTTGCACAGCCCCTAAGGTGGGTGCCCCTGCTGGAAGATTAAGAAAACTATTGCATGAAAAAATATGAAAACTAGTAGTTTTACAGAGAAATGTATAATAAACACTGTGAAGCAAGCAGTTTCCAAAATCAAGATTTTTTAAGCATTATTTAATGTTGAAATTGGTCAAAATAGCTCAGTTAAAAAAAAAAAAAGTTTTATTGATTTCCTCAAATTTTTCGCACTTTTTATTTTGTAAAAATTATTTCAACTCGTCCGAATGTTTCAAAATTTTTTAAGAAGGTGTAAATTTGACCTATTGAGATGCTTTTAAAAGTTTGGGCTGAAATATGTACGCTTAGATATTTTTAGCGTAGAAAAAATATTCTATACGTGAGTCGCAAAGTGCCTCCTTTTGCCGGTGTATTTGAAAGGGTTAAATCTTATATTTTAAAAATCGATTGCATCATAGATTATGAAAATGTTTTTAAGCTTAAAGAATATGTTTTTTGTTTACCGGTACCTATAGGATTGCGTTTTGCTAGGTCAAAACCGCAATGAAAACGATCTGTTTTTTATAGATTTCATTAAATTTTTCGCACATTTTATTTTGTAAAAAAATATTTCTATCTGTCCGAACGTGTCAATTTTTTTGTAGGGAGTATAAATTTGGTCTATTGAGAAGATTTTAAAAGATTGAGTTGAAATATGCACGTTAAGATAATTTTAGCATGGAAAAAATATCCCCTCTGCGAGTCGCAAAATGACCTTCTTTTGCCAGTGTATTTGAAAGGGTTAAAACCCAAATATTTTAAAACCAATAACACCATCGACTAGGAGAAAGTTTCAACTTTAAGATCTTTTTTTTTGTTTGTTTGTTTATATCTTAAAAATTACGCCCTGGAGGGACATTGACAAAAGGGAGAAAAATAGTCCCCCCCCCTTGCCCCCCCCCTCAGAAATCAAGCATTGATTCTTGTGTTCGAATGTGTTGTAGGGTTGTAGCATTTGTTGCTATGTGAACGGGAGAGGGGGTGTGAAAAATCCCTCGTAATTATGTGGAAAATTTTATCGTATTAATAAGCGCTATATTGATTGAAGAACTTGGGTGTTAAAAAAACTGTCTTACAAAATTCAAATTTCGTGACATTAGTGATTTTTCTAAAGAAAATTACAAACGAAGCTATTGTAATTGCTTCTTCTAAAACAGTTCATTTCAGGTTTAAAAAAAATGTTTTTTATCGCTGGACAATGTGAACTTTCTGGCGCATTTTTTGACTCATTTTTAAACATAAAAGTATGATACTTACATGTAGTCATGATTGTTGAAGTAATTTGTAATCGAACAGTTCCCCCCTACCCCGATAAATAAGCTACATCTTGGATTATATTATAAGCAATTTTTTATCTCAAAATAGTTTTTTTTTTCCTTTTTTGGGGGTTTTGCGCTCGGAAATTAAAAAATGTCACTTCTGATAGAAATTTTTTCTTCCATTTACTGAAAAACAGGAAAGAGAATTCGATTAGACAATTCGATAGTTTCTTAATAAAAGCACCTGATAATTTAAAATGTTTACGAACAAAAATGAATTAAACAGTGGGTCCGAAATTTATCAGTTTGAATTTGAGAACTGTTTTAAAAAGGAAAACTACCTTTGTTAAAAATTTTGACTGCTTTTTATATGTGTGGTTCTTTTTGACTTAAAAGGTATATGTTTATTTTGAACACTTAAACTTTATATTCACGGCTACAGTGTTAATAACAGCCTTAAGTGTAAATAAAAATAAATAAATAGGAATTATTTTTGTGTAGGCCTTAACTTGCAAAGAGGAATAAAAAATGAAAAAAAAAAAAAAAAAAAAAAGAAAGAAAGAAAGTTCGAAAAGGTGTAGGTTGATAATGAGTACAGAATACAATTATAACAAGTTCTATAAAAAAAAAAAAAAAAAAAAAAAAAAAGAGAGAACATTTACATATTTTAACTGACTTTGATAGCATCAGACAACGCCTAAGCAATATGCATTTAAATTAAAATAAATTGCTCTCTCGAAAACAAATGATTTTTTTATTCTTTTTTTTTTATATTTTCTTTCCATAGTCTTATACTAAAATAAACCGAACACAAATAAAAAAGATTGAAAATTTGCAATTACAGATTTACAATATGCATTAACAAGTATGTTGTTTAAATCAGCATGATAACAATGCTTATAAGCACATGAAATATCCACATTTTAATGCTCGTGATTCAATTCTGTGGGCGCTTTAATCTAATGCTATTCAAATCACGGTCCTCTTGTAGATTAAATGGTAGTAAAATACCCAATTATAAATCATATTTATTTTCCGATATTATTTTTATAATAAATATTTATTTTCAAAGACATTAAATATTACTAGAAAACAGGAATTCTGCTTTTTCAGAATTTAATGGTGCCATCGATGGAAAGCAAAATGTATATAAATATAGTTTGTAGAAAACATATTTCAGTTTTAAGACTTAAAACACACACATTTATAATTAATGATGTCATTTCTCATTTGTATCAGTTGAAGAATTCCATTTTTACGATCCAGTCTTTAAATAATGCCTGCAGAAAAGCATGCATATGGTGTCACTTTAGCAAAATAATACACAAATCCGGCAAAAAAAAAAAAAAAAAAAAAAAAAAAAAAGATTATAATAAGGATAGTAATAAAATTAAAATTAAATACCGCTTTATTAGCTCAAGGCTTTATCAGAAAACATTCATTTATCAGTTTTCAAAATAGCAGGAATTTTAATTACTTTTTTTCTGTTGTTATGGGAAAATGGTAACAAAAAGGTATAACAAACTGCTACTTTTAAAATACTTTACTTTCTACAAAAATAGAGCCAATTTCAAGGAAAAGGTGTTAAAAAATACAAAATTAACATCGCAAATAAATTCATCGAAATAAATTCAGATGTAGTTTTCAAATAAATTGCGTTTAAAAGTACATCCCTTCCCCCTCCATGATGGTACAAAAATGAAAATGTGTGATGCTTAGAAGTCTAAAAAATTGCAGTAGAGATTATCCGAATTTAACTATTGTTTTATGACTGGTTTAAGATCCTTCACTACTCACTGAAAAAGACCCGAATGATAATGTAAAGTCTATGGGGGCGTTCTTTTCAAATATCTCGCTCAAATTTTAATATTTTGACGTAATTTTTTTTGCATAGGATAGCTGAGAAAGATCCAAAACCGGGTAGTTTTTACTTTTTTTTAATTTTGGTTATATTCTTTTTATATATAGATAGTTTCAGTTTCATAACCGGTTCAAACCGGTTCTGAAAGTTTTTTTTTTTTTTTTTTTTTTTTTTTTTTTTTTTTTTTTTTTTAAATCTTTATTTAATGTAATATTATATTGTACATGTTTGTCATTATTTCACATTAATGCACTAATCTTAAAAAATTTCTTTTTTTCATCGGTGCTTTCATATTGTTGCCGTCAAGTTTTGACGGGTTCCACCTAGTGATAAATTAACAGCATTAAGGGTAGTCAGACGCAATGACAGAATTCTCCTCCATAATGTTAAGCCCATGGGCGTTTGATGCATTCTTTAATTCAAAATATTTCCTTAAGGTTATTCTTAACTGCTTTTCTCAACAAAAGCAAAACGTTTTGTAACATTCACAAATTCATTTTTCAATGGAAAAATATAAAACTGTAAAACCTGTCCATGGAAACGATCTGGAATCGAACTTACAAGGAAGGTCTCCATACGGGCATACTCAGAAAATTCTGAAAAAATTACAGAATGTTCTTCTCATGTGGATATATATGTTTGCAAAAAATTAAAAATTGGCGGAATCCCGATAGAATTTTCGTAAAAAAATAATGAACATTTCTTTTATTTGGCGATTTATCATCGGTTGGAGACAAAATAAAATTAAAAAAAATACTTTTTTTAATCTCAAATTCTTTTTAAGGTAATGTTATCTTGAACTTGTTTAAAAAAATTCTATTTATATAACGTAAGTTTTGTCAGATTTAATTTGATTCAACTATATTTTTGTCATAATGTATTTAGAATGAAAATTAACTGTACAATTTCATGAATTAAAACAAAATTTAAATTAATTAAAATTGTTTCAATCTCAAAGTTAACTCCAATCTAATTGACTCTGTCGATTCACTTTTGTTGCTATGGAAACAAAAACTTCTCCGATATTGAAATGCATTTCTGCAGCATTCTTCATCTGGATTTTATTTTGTCATACGCTTAAATATATAAAAAAATACTTTTCAGTATGAAAGTATTTTTTATATAAGAAATTATTTTTAAAGTGATAACATTAAATAACTGCAGCAAAAGCAACAGGAATGTGTAACACAAAATACATCTATATGCCAAACTCTCTCATTGTTCAAATTTAAATTCATTAAATACTATTTACACGTATTCTAAAATTTAATTGACAAGAAATTTTCAGGTGCATTAAAATCGTTTGCTTTTGGCGAGGGAAAATGCTGCTCGCCAAATCGCGTGACGCTTTCGTCTTTTCGTGCCAATTACTCTAAAGTATTTTATTTTTTTTACTGAGTTTCTTCTATAATTCCGCCGCTAAATTTGACTGATCCTTTATTACATACATGAGTAGTTTAATCAGTATTTTTTCAAAAGAAAAAAAAAAATCTGAGTATGCCAGTATGGAGATCTTCCTTGTTGGTTTTCCATTTTTTGATCCATCCATTACTTATTGAGTTAGAAGCAAGTTGTCGGTCACGCTATCATGCCTTTTTTCATTATCGTCGACTGGTTTTTCTTCTTCCGCCGGGAAATGCAGTTCAAAACGCCATTTTTGACAACTTGTTCTAAAATATCTATAGCGTTTAAGAAAAAAAAAAAAAAAAAATGGAAAAATGAGTGCGATTTGATAGTTTCTTACCAACAACATCTCTCCAGTTTCATGCATTTCCGAAGAAAAAAAAATTGAAATTAAAGTCACAAAGTTACACCTTTTGATTTAAGAACACCCTAATTATGAACACAAGAGAAACCTGATGTACGAGTTACAGGAAAATCTCATTGCATTAAATTTGAATAAGGCTTCTGTAATATATAGCTGGATTCTGACGTTGAAGCTAAAGCATTCCCTGATATGAAACTCTGTTGGGTATTGTACTATCACGAAATGTCAACGTAATTACTGCTTAGACAGAACCCCTGACCGTATCGATCGACTAAACTCTATATCTGCTAGTGAGGGTACTCTTCTCGGAGCAAATACACGCAGAATATAACATACACTACGCAATTCCAATTAAAGTAGTTATTATTATTATTAATATTATGAATTATCTTAATTATTTCTAAAGGAAGATAAATAAAAAAATTACAATCGACTAGCGTTAAATCTCGAGAGAACTTAGTTCTCGAAATCGAATGAATCGAATTTTCGCTTAATTCAAACTAAACATGAAGTCCAGAAATTATCAAGAGAAGAATAATGTTAAAAATTTTCATTTATTCGAGCTCATTTTCTCTTGACTTCGTTTTAATTCGAACTAACGAGAATTCCGATTTTTCATTTTTCCTTACATTCACATGAACTTCTGATCTTTAAAATAACTTTCTTTCTACAATTTTGTCAAAACTGTTCTGAAACTAATATACATATAATACCCGTTTTCCTATTGCCCCATCTGTCCATCAATGACATCGCCAACCCTTCTTCCGTTGTGCTTGTTCCTAATTCCTTATTTAGTTTATGTATTTATATCTTTTAATTTAATATTAAGTCATATTCTAATGACAGTAGTCGAAATATGTTTAAAAAAATATCATAACATTAATTCCTTTATACTTACCCCTTTAAACATACTTTCCTCTCATACTTTCCATAATTCGAACTCTGGATAATTCGAACATTTCTTGTGGTCCCGACAAGTTCGAATTAATGAGAGTCGGCTGTATCTGTAATAATCAATATAAGAATAGTGCGCGCTATAAAAAAAATTTCTTTACATGACCACTGGCAGAATAAAATCTGTGGAAGGTTAAAGGTTTTGGAACAGATATTACTATAGTTCTCTTTTAAGGAGGCGTTTTTTTTTATTAATTTAGTAATATAAATTTAATATAAACTAATTTTTTTTTCTTTTGCAGAACACCATAAAAATGAATAAAACCATACTTTAAATATAGCAAAGTAAAAAGTAATATAAAAATATAACTCTTAAGAAATATTAAAAATCCAAAAATAAGCTTATAGAATATCACTAAAAACACCCCCCTCCCCTCTCCATGAGTAGAGAAATAAAACAGTTTGCTTTTTTACGGCGATTTGAGGGCGAAGTTTTGCCTCTATAAATTCCATGATTAAGGCAATTTTTAAACACATGAATATAAAAAGAAAAGCAGTGTTAAAAACTATATTCCACAGGAGATTAAAAAAAAGCAGTCTCCTGTCAAAAAAAGAAAAAAAAACTATAAATGTTTAATAATTTTAAATTATTTTACAAGAATAATTTATGTAGTACATAATTATATATACATATATATTTCCAAATTAACCAGATACAAAAAAAACTAGTTAATTAATTTTTTAAAATTAGGGGGGGGGGCCCATTTCCTGACCCCTCCCCTTGCAAGTTCCATATTTTTTTTTTGCGATTTCAATGATTTACGATTCGATGTTTCTTCGAGAAAATCTTAAGTGAGAAACAAGGCAATTTTTAAACACATGAATATAAAAAGAAAAGCAGTGTTAAAAACTATATTCCACAGGAGATTAAAAAAAAGCAGTCTCCTGTCAAAAAAAGAAAAAAAAACTATAAATGTTTAATAATTTTAAATTATTTTACGAGAATAATTTATGTAGTACATAATTATATATACATATATATTTCCAAATTAACCAGATACAAAAAAAACTAGTTAATTAATTTTTTAAAATTAGGGGGGGGGCCCATTTCCTGACCCCTCCCCTTGCAAGTTCCATATTTTTTTTTTGCGATTTCAATGATTTACGATTCGATGTTTCTTCGAGAAAATCTTAAGTGAGAAACATTATCCAAATTGCTTATTTTCTGATTTAAAATTAATTTTTGCTCTCAAACGCATCAAAGTGACGAATTCTTTTACTTGGAAAGCACACAATGTGCCGTGTTTGTCGATTTTTTGATAAATGCAACAAATATTACAAAAAATGCAGTCAAAGTGAGCGCTTTGAGCCGAATTTTCCGAAGCGGGAGATCTGGGAACGAAAAGAAATGTCATACCGAGAAAGTAATTATTTATAAATCAATTCTAATGAATTGAGAGGAAAAAGGAATAACACGGCATCTTATATATCTCTTCAAAAATCACCTCAGCAAGTTTCATGTTTCTACTTTTAAAAATGAGTCTGAAATTATATCAAAAAATCTCGAGCTGTGAAAGAGGAAAAGTATTTTTTCGAATACATCCTTAATCTTGGACATAAGCAAATTATCCTTATACTAAAATCTCATTGCAGTTTGGTTTGAATTCTAAACTCTGCCGTCGAAAATAAAGTACTCCCTGTAGTCAGCATCAGTATTTTCCAGAAATGTCAACGTAATTACAGCCTGGAACGGAATTCGTCTCTGTATCGATCGACCAAACTCTATTTGATGGTGGTACCGGCTGGGGGGAATAACGTACACGCAGAACAATTCTTCATTTTAATATAGCCAAGCTGATCGTTGTACATATTCTGATTAATAAAAGTCTATCGATTTTTAAACAAAATAAAAGTTATTTTCAGTGGCGGATCCAAGGGGGGGGTCATGGGGGTCATGACCCCCCCCTGGAGCTCTTCAATGAGGGATGTACAGTGTAAGTAAAAAGTGCTAAAACAGAAACGCAAAATTTTTTGGGTGTGATCGACGAAATTTGAAAATTTTCCACGAATGGTCTGCGAAATTTGCGATTTTACTTCACTTGATTAGCAAAATTCACGATTTTTTCGCCCTCGATCGGTGAAATTTGCGATTTTTGTGAAGCCGATCCACGAAATTCACAAATTTTCCATGCCTAAACGACGAAATTCACGATTTTTGGGGTGTGATAGACGAAATTTGAAATTTTTCCACAAATGGTCTGCGAAATTTGCGATTTTTCTTCACTTGATTGACAAAATTCACGATTTTTCTGTGCCTAATTCACGAAACTAGTACATTTTCCCGTTCTTGTTCGATGAAATTTCTTCAACCGCTCAAAGATTTTTTTAATTTTTCCGCGCATCATCGACAAAATTCGCGATTTTTTCATGCCCGATCGGCGAAATTAGCTATTTTTTATCGTAATTCCGTTTTCACAAGATTTACTGTATTTTAAAATTGCTTCATTAAATCATCTGTCAAAAGTTGTGACCCCCCCCTGGAGGTTGGGCTGGATCCGTCCTTGGTTATTTTAGGCTTAGACAATAGTAGCATTTAGCCATTGAACCATTAATGTTCAGAAAAGAAGCGAAGCATTTATATTTAATTGACGCTGACACTTACACATATAATCTTACAAGTTGAATTTTAAATATACGCAATGGTATATCGGTTCTCTAACGCAAATCGTTCTAAAGAATTGTTCGAGAAACCAAATCAAATTTTACTCTAAGAAATAATGAAAATACGAACATACTTTACCTTGTCAAGTGCTCTGCCCTTCTCAACTGCCGTTAAAGATAAATTTTAAATGCATGAATGAAAAAAGAAATACATAATAAAAATTTTTCTTCTTCAGGGGGTTCAAGGGGCAAAATCCCCTGACAAAAAATTCACAGTTTTTTTTTTTCCGTTATTGTTAATTTATTTCATATGGTGAACAATAAATTTTACTACCTCCCCCCCCCCAAAAAAAAAAAAATCATCAGAACTAGAGAAAATTTAATTTATTAAATTTCAAAATCTAAGAGATTGATTTTCTCTCTGGCGCCTATGTTGGATAAGATATCGTTATAGTAAAATTTCACTGCAAGTTAGATATGAATTCTAAATTGTGAGAGGATAACTCTGACGTCAAAGATAAAGCATTCCCTGATGCGAAACTCTGTTGGGCTGTTGGGTACTATCCCGAAATGTCAACGTAATTACTGCCTGGACGGAACTCGTCTCTGTATCGATCGACCAACTCTTAGGCTCCGGGCACATGCTTATTTCGGTTTAGTCGCATGAATTCGACGAATTCTTTATATTTCACCCTTCTGCGGTTTAATCACAATAGAAAACAATGAGGTGAACAATGGATCAGGAGATAAAGATTCAACCATACTTGAAGGAAAGAATTACTGTTTTGCAGATCACCAGTCCTCTTACTGAAAGAGTCATTAAAGATCGTGTCCGCCACATCAAACGAGCCAATGGTTGCCGACAGTTTGTATGTGAGTGTGTTTGCACCTTAAATCTGATGGTGGTGGTACTCTTGTCGGGGGGAACGGCACAAAATGACACACGTAGTTCCTATGCGTCATCTTTATGGGCACGATGTGGGATGGAGAATAAAAGAAGAGAACAGGATGGGTGTGAACTAGATGGGCGTCTATGGATGGACAAAATTGGTGGAAGGAGAATTCGACAAATAAAGAATTTTTTGTCCAATAAAATTGAAAAAATCAAAAGGTAATTAAACCGTAAGCAAAGTCGAAATCGAAAGCATGTTCTTTTCTTTGAAGGAATAGCGTTTGTATCGGCTTAAAGTGGTAGAATAGAAACGTTTCACATTGATTTGCAAACTTACAAAAACGATGTCATTAAATTAAACATGGTACAATTTGATAATAATGTTATTACGTTTTTGCAAGAACAAAATTACATTTAATGTAAAAAGTTGAAACATATGTTGTAAAATGTTAACTCATATTTAATTTAAAATAATAATAATACTAATAATAACCAGCCCAGCCCCTTTTAATTCCGCACAAGGAAAGTAAAATTAGTATTAGCCGATTGGGATCAAGATTCGTAAATATCATGATATTTTCGAAAATACACTATATGGCCAAAGGTGACCGGCCACTTGCAATTTTAGATATTTTGTTAAATATCTAGAAAAATACATAAGGAATTATCCTGAAACTCTAAGCGTATAAACGTAATAGTACAGGTCATACATTTCCGTTAAGATTTCCCCCCGAAACTCCATAGGGGATCATCAACATATTGAAAAAGAACGAACATCTTTTGGATAACCCTGTCAAAACTAATGTAGTAAAATCGTTCAAAATGTAGATTATGATTAAATGGCTTATTTTAATAAACTGTCTTCATTTTTATACGGATAGCATGTATATTCGTAGAGAAATTAAGGTTTTTATTTTAAAAAAAAGTTAAAAATTTTCAAAGTTTTTTTGCTTATAATTTGCCAAGTTCTTAATAGAGACTAATGTTCTTTTTTGAAAATACGACAAACAATATTGTACACAATACCCCGTAATTGAAATTAAAAAGTAACAAACATTTTATAAAAAATGAGCAGATTTACTAAATTGCGCATGCGTGATTGCTATCAAAATTTCATTTGCATATTATGTTAGTTAAATGCATAGAGCAACTTTTGTGAAAATATCAAAAACAAGTTGAAAATTCTGAAAGTGATCGTCCATAGAATAAGCTCAAAATCCGTTGCATCCAAAATGAAGCAAAAAAAATGAGGGGTTGTATCAAAATATAGTAGTACATGCCATATTGTGTATTCTATATTGACACTAATCAAAGGATAAATAGATACAGTCCTTTATCTTTTTGGTCCATTTTGGAAATAACGGATTTTGAGCTTACTCTGTGGACGATCACTATCAGAATTTTCAAGCTATGTTTTTGAGACTTTCACAAAAGTTGCTCTATACATTTAGCTAACACAATATGCAAATGAAATTTTTATAATGTTCAGGCATGCGCAATGAAAAATTATTTAATAAACCTGCTCATTTTTCATATAATTTTTATTATTTTTTAATTTTGATTACAAGATGTTGTGAACAATGTTTTTTGTCATATTTTCGGAAAAGAACGTTACTTTATATTAAGAACTCTGTAAATTATAAGCAAAAAGCTTGAAAAAATTTGGGACTGTTTTTATAAAACTTTTAATTTTTTTACGAGTATACATATTATTCACATAAAATGAACACAGTTTATCACAATAAGTCACTTAATTATAATCTACAGTTTGAGTGCTTTTGCTACATTAGTTTTGACAAGGTTATTCAAAAGATATTCGTTCTTTTTCAATTTGTTGACGGTTCCCTATGGATTTTCGAGAAATAATCTTCACGGAAATGCATAACCTGTACTATTATGTTTACATGCTTAGAATTTCAGAAGAATCCCACGAGTATTTTTCTAGATACTTAACAAAATGTCTAAAATTTCAAGTGGCCGGTCACCTTTGGCCATATAGTGTAGTATATGAAATTTGGTTCAGTTCTATTAATAATTTTAAACAGTTTTCGATTATACAATACTAAAAATAACATAAAAATTGCTATTACAGCGCCCTCTTCTAGCAGAATATTTCTAATTTCAAGAAGGACCTGTTTTCCATAGTCAAAGATAGATTAAAAAAATTGGTTTAATTCTATGCATAACTTCATACAGTTTGTTTCGATGATACAAAGCGAACATACGAAGACACGGATTAAACAGACATTTTGTTGTTGTTTTTGTTGACATGTTTATCGGGATCTCTGACACCTAAAACGTGTAAATTTGTCAAAAATCAGAAGTCGAAATAAAACAATTACAATACCTTCTTCTTCAAAAAGAAAATACTCCTGGTACCAGAGAGTGCTGAAAAATTAAATGTGCACTGCAATGCAAAGAAAAACTATTCGGATATAAACTTTTTTCTGTCTCACACATGTTACTGATTCAAAATTCGTTATCACAGTGCCAAAATTAAATGCAATCATCCCATCATGCGTGTTCTAACGATATGAGATTCCGTGCATTAGTTCTTGAGGCATAATTATCTCTAAAATTGTGTAAATCCTACAAAATGTAGCTTAGCAGCCCCACCTATTGGACAATTAACATCCAAAACCTAATTAACAAATTGCGTCCGCATCTAAATAATTGAATGCTAAGTAAAATGAAATTCTGTGCATTAATTCATGAAATAGAGGTATTGCAAAAATCAAGAAAAATGCAGCGTAACAGAGCCGCCTGTTGAGCGATTTACACCCAAATATAAAAAACGTCAATTCATGTCAAAACTGTTCGAATCTGAAGTTTGAGGAACATCCATGCATCAGTTTTGGAGATGGGCAATTGCGGAAATCGTAAAAAATACTGCAAAATAGCGCCATCTGTCGAACGTTTTACACTAAATCTAATTAGCACCAGTTTATAATAAGGAATGATTGAATATACATCTATATAATAAAGACCAAACGTATCTGTGCGTAACGCATACCTCATGTTTTGAATGACAACACTTTTCGATGAAATTTCGGTTTGCAGTTATCGGTATTGTAAATTTTTAAACTTCCAGACCTAGCACGTTTTCAACCTTTATACCATCGTATAGAGAAAAAAATATACTTTTAAATGCAGTTTGTTAGAAAACTGTATCTCAATTTCTTTTTGAGATATTTATTTATTTATTTATTTATTTATTTATTTTTATTTTTATTTATTTTTTTATTTTTTGTAGTTTTTTGTTCAATTTCTCTAATGGTGGCAACTTGAGTATCGCATTTATGTGGGAAATAAAGGAAACATAGTTATAGAGTAAAAAAAAAAAAGAATAGAGATGCAGTTTGGTGACTGGAGGTGACGTCAAAAATGTAACCCTAAAATTCGCTGCATTGCATCAAACACAACCGCGTGCTTTCGCAAAAAATGAAAACATTTACCGATGGAGTATTAATTCATAATAAAATGGAATGATATTTTAGAATGTTAAAATATAATCAGATCTGTTTCATTTAGAGAAAAAATGATGTTAAAGAATTCGGTCTTTGTTCCACGTGATTGTTTTGTGCCGAATAAGAGATTTAAATTGGAAGGATAACGCCCATCAAACAGTTTTATTGTGACACTTCCATCTATCTATTGTCTCTATGGAAAATAACAGAACACTGTATATTTTAGTTGTCATTTTTTCACAGCAACTGAAAAAAGTAGTAATTAAAAACCTGTTATGTCAAAATATCGTCAGCTATCAAACCCGGTGAATGTTGTTGATTTTATTTCGCTTTTATCTATCAATTTAATGATTTTTAGTTCATTGGAAACTTATTTTACAAAAGATCTTTATAAAAATATATTTTAAAGTTTGTGTCATATTTTCTTAGTTGGTTTTAAACTGAAAGAATGTAATTTCATTCTTTGGCAAAATCTTTGGCTAATGACTTCTATCTTGCGTCTAATACGGTAGTACCGATAATTTTCAAAGCTTTATATGATAACATAATTAATGTGTTTCATTTAAAATTGCTGTTTGCTATTAGTTGGCAGTTTAAAAAGCATATTACGAAGAAAAAATTTATTACACTTTTCAATTTTAAATTATAAAAAACTTTTTCCCCTTTACTCTGTGACCGGGGAACCCCGGGTTCGGTATACTAGTTTTTATTAAAATCCATGCATTTAGTTCTTGAGATAGAGTGCCCATGAAATTTGTGTCACATGCCGATTCACAGAGTGTAAGACGAACCCACTAACAGGCATTTTGTAATAGTTGGATGAGCCAATCCCAAAACTTTCATTTAAACTTTCTTTTTTAAGCCACATAAAAACATAGAATAAAAGCAATGTTTTCTTGAAATCATACTAATATTCAAGTATACATACAAATTAGATTAAAAAATTTTCATTATTAAAAATTAAAACATTTGTTTAATTAAAAAAAGAAGCAATCACACTTCCACGAATTTTCAACTATATTACTTGAAAATTTACCAAAAAAAAAAAAACATACCCGTTGATTTTTTTGTCTGCCTTGCTTTATTCACAGAACCAAAATAAAGGAGATGATTGCCAATATTCCAAAATTCGTAGCTCTTATGCAAAGAACTGTCGAATAGTTCTGTCCTTGACATTCGGAGAGCGGGTCGGACGCAGGGCAGTGGGGGGGTCCCTTTTAATTTCTCAGAAAACGAATGCAGGTGTTTTGTAGAGAGCCTGACGAGGAAATTAGAGTAACGATATTTTCGAACATCAAAATCGACTTATTTCTGGTAATTTCAAAGTAATATTGTTATTTAAGAATCAGAGTTATTTATTTTATTTTATCTTTTGTGGAAATTTTTGTAGTTTCATATTTTTTTAAAATATGAAACTACCCCCCTCCCCTTCTGCCTCTTTAATCCAGCTCTGCATGTTACAATGTTGATTAATCTTGTTCGCGAATTTTCGGCACTTGCACATAAAAAGGTTCGACCTCATCACTCTAGTTGCTAGTTCATGAAAATCTACAAACTTTCTTCCACAAAAATATTTTTTTTTCCACTAGAGCTATGGAAAAGTAACTAAAACAATTTTAAAAGCATATAAATTCAAAACATAAATCAAAGCAGATTAATAAAATTTTGTGTTATACTTTATGAGACAGTGTTTTAATAAATTCTGATTTTCTTAAAACTTTTCTTGTATAATATTGAACTTTTATTTTGACGCCATAAGGACACCATAAATCAAAGATAAACTAGGTGTACATAAACAGCTTTATGTAGCATTTTGATAGCGCATTATTTATTAATGTTGAAAATGGATTTTCAAATATATTTTTTATGCTTTAGGAGAGTTTCTTGAAAATTTTGAGTATTTATGCTCTTATTCATTTAATCAAAACTTCTAATATTTAGGCCATCTTAAAGTATAGTTCTTTCTAATAATACCTTGAAAAAGGTGCGAATTTTTTAAAGAATACTCCAAACAGTTATAAGTACGGATCATCAAAAATTGGAATCCTTTCAATTTTAGCAATCCAACCAACTTATGACTAAGACAGTAACTTGTGTGCCTTTATATATATATATATATATATATAATAAGGTTTTAATATATACAAACTTACAAGTTACATTTTGCTTCATAACATACAAATAGATGAGCAGAAACTTGTAACAAAATTTTATTTCAATACCTTAAAAACTTTTTTAAGCAATGATGTTTCTCGTAAACATACACAATGAAAAACACAAATTATGATTTTGGTATAGTACAAAATTTTCCTCCTTTACTTCCGTATAAAGTTTACATTAATATATTTTGTAGGTATTCATATATTTTGTATATTATACATTTGTGCATTAAAATGTATTATTTGTTCTTTTATGGCTCTTTAAACTTTAAACGGTCACTAGCATTTTAAGAAAGTTCATGTTTGGTTTATATTTCAGGCTATAACTTTTCTTTAAATTTTCGCTGAACCAAATGTGGCATTTTTGGAATCCTAAATGTTTCAATTTTAATTATAAATAATAATAGTAATAATTAAAAAAAAAAAAAAAGAAAGAAAAAAAAACCGAAAAATTTAACAGAAATTGTGGAAAATCAGGTGTAAATGAGAGGGAGTGAAAAGCAGGAGGGGGGGGGGGGGGCAAGAAAAGCTCAAAAGAGAAACCCTTCTTCCTTTTTTACTTCCAGGAATGTGGTCCTGTACAAGAATCCTCAACTTTCCCCTCCCACATGAAAAGATGCAGATTGTCAAGGTCACCTACATAAATCCACAGTTGATAAGAATCCTTCTTTTTACGCAAACGGGCATAGAAAATTTTGGTCTTTCTTGAGAAATTTTGAACCTTTTTATTTATTTATTTATTTATTTTATTTTTTTAATGGAATTGCTATTGACACACGCACTGTTATTCGACTGTAACCCTTTTTTGAGATATGAATAATTAAAGTGTCGTAGATTTTGAATATTTAACAGATTATAGCTACTAACAGCAGCAATATCCCGGTAGAGTACTATATTATTTAATTTGTCCTAGTAGTACACTTTCATATTCCATAAGAAAAAATTTGGGGTACTATTACTTAAATAAGATTTTAAGTGCGGAAAATGGACAAAAACGTTATTTTGATTGTATTTCGTGGTAACATAACAATCTAAAATAACAATGATCGATGGAAATAAATAAATTTTAATAAGAAGGTAGTGTTATACTAACAGTTTATGCCAAATGAATTTTGAGATGTTGTTGCTTGCGATAGATATAATATACGGTAGGCGGAAAAAAGCGCACCGGAAAAAAGCGCACGGAAAAAAGCGCCCCGGAAAAAAGCGTCCCCGGAAAAAAGCGTCCCCGGAAAAAAGCGTCCCCGGAAAAAAGCGCACCGGAAAAAAGCGTCCCTTTTTGCAAATCACATATTTAAATAAGTCTGATAATAGCACACATGGTTAATCTTAGAATATAAACACTAGATTGAGACGGTTTTATGAAATTTGAGCGTCCTTGCTCTCTCGGGACTGAGATGGGCTAAGGTCGGGGGAGGGGGGGGGGTTAAAAGCTATCTCAAAACCTGTTATTGCCTCAATGAAAAAAAAAATGTTGGATACGAAAAATAAGATAATAAACACTAGGTACTTAAATGATTTTTTTAAATTCAATCTGCCTTGTTCTTCTGTGGTGGTGGTTGGGGGGGGGGGGGGGAGAGGGCGATTATTGTCTACAAACTCTGAATCTATCTCTTACATTATTTTTTTTACATTATTTATAATTTAATTTATACATAATTAATTTATATATTATATAATTATTATTTTTATTATTATTATCAAATTACATATTAACATTTTATTACATTTTATATTATATATTTATACTTATATAATACATATTAATTAATTATTAACATATTAATATAATATATTAATAGTAAATAATTAATAATATAATTAATAAATTAATAATAATAATAATAATAATAATAATTAATAATAATAAATAATAAATAATTTATAATAAATAAATAATAAATTAATAATACATAATTATAAATTAAATATAAAATTAAATAAAAAAAATAAAAAAATGTACAAATAAATATTATTAAATATTAAAAATCATACTCATTAACAAACATTTATTTAAAAATGATAATATTTTATTAACTCATAGTAATATCAACTCATATATATATTTTTCATTCAGCCACCCTTGTTCTTCTGTGGGGGCGGGGGGGGGGTGAGCCTACAAACTCCAAATCTATCACTGCTTTAGCATTTTTTCGGAATGTTTCCTAGAATTTAGGGAAAAAAATGACTGGAAAAACAAGAGCGCAAAAAGTGATCAGAAAAAAGTGGCAAGGAATTGGTAAATATTGAACTTGTGGCTAAATAAATGTTAAAAACGAAAGTGGCAACAAATGTCTCATTTATATCATTCTCGTAGGACAGCGGTTCACAACCTTTAATATGCGTATCCTTGGGGATACGTAGCGAGATTGCTGGAGGTATATGTCAATAGTATCAGTAATGGCGGATGATAAAATATCATTTTTTAAATAAATTCTTGTTTATGTGTAGATTTTTTAATATTTAATTTTATATATTTATACACTTATTTTTATTATGTCCTATAAGTTAATAAAATATTATCATTTTTAAAATTAATTCTTGTTGATGAAACTAAATTTTTAATATTTAATTTTATTTATTAATACATTTATTTTTATTGATTTACTATGAGTTAATAAAATATTATCATTTTTAAATAAACTTTTGTTAATAAGTATAATTTTTTATATTTAATTACATTTATTTTTAATTTTATATTTAATTTATATTTATGTATTATTAATTTATTACTTATTTATTATAAATTATTTACTCTGTATTATTATTATATTACATTAATATATTTATTATTATATATTATGTTATTTATTATATAAATATAAATATATAAATGTAATATAAAATATAATAAAATATTAATGTGTAATTTTATAATAAAAATAATCAAATTATAAATAATTTAAAAAAAATAAATATAAGAGATATATTCAAAAGTTTGTAGACACCCTCTCCCCTCCCCCCCCCCCCACTCCACAGGAGAACAAGGGAGACTGAATTAAAAAAAATGATTTAAGTATCTAGTGTTTATTATCTAATTCTTTGTACCTTACAATTTTTTTTTCATTAAAGCAATGACAGGTTTTGAGGTAATTTTTAGAGCCCCCCCCCCCCCCCCCCGTCCATCTGAGTCTCGATAGAGCAAAGACTTAAATTTCATAAAACCGTCTCAATCTAGTGTTTATATTCTAAGATTAACCGTGTGTACTATTGTCATACTTATTTAAATATGTGATTTGTAAAAAGGGACGCTTTTTTCCGGTGCGCTTTTTTTCGGGGACGCTTTTTTCCGGGGACGCTTTTTTCCATGCACTTTTTTCCGTGATTCATAATATAGCAATCTAAACATACTAGCGTTGCACTTTTCATGAAAAATGACATTCACAGCCTTGAACTTTAATATTTTCTATAGGAAAGAGGAAATTTTTTCAGGACTTCAAAATTGCACATTATTCATTAAATATGATCTACTTCAACATAAAAAAAAAAAAATCAAGCAAATCAAAAATACAACAATCGCACTTTGTCTGATTTTCAAAATAATGGCTTTTAACAATTTCGAAACAATTTCCATGAGAATTCCTTCCACAAATAAAACGAAATTCCAAAAACAATCTTGAGAGAAAAAGCACGTGCTCCAAACCACGTGGAGAGCGATTGTCAACATAAACAATACTTTTAAATTCAGATTACTATCAACCGAGAATTACATTAATCGCAATTTATATGCAGCGCCCCCAAAGAGAATCATTGAAAGCCGCAGATTCATTGAAATGTATCACTCGGAAAACTTTGTTGCTTTTGCCGCAAAAAAGAAAATATTTGAACGGCGGCGTTTCATATCGACTGAGGAAGGAGCGGAGCGGAGAAGGAAGGAGGAGGGTGGTCGGAAATGCAAAGAGAGAAAAATAGGAAAAAATACTGTGTACTTTTGACGGAAATAAAGTTATTTACGGTATGGAATCAGTTTGGTAAAAGGGTTTTCTTTCTTTCATAAGAGCGAATGCAATTTAATATGACAGTGGAAAGTGAAACTTTTGCGCTTTTAAGTTTTAATCGTTGAAGATTTTTAAATGTGTCTTAAAAGGTGTATGTTAAAATTTGGGTCAGTGACAATTAAAGCTATTGTTGATAAATTTAATTAGAGTAAACTTTTATTAAAATATGAAAAAAAAATACAACAAACTATCTCTACATAATTATTATTAAAAAGAAACTTTTTAAAAATTTTGAACAAATTTAAAGCGGCATTTCAGATCTAACTGATCAATAAAAGTCATAAATTAGTTCTTTGAGCCTTCTTTTGAAAAAACTCTATGGTCAGATACAATCTTTTTATTGTCTTGTAACGATTTAGAAATAAAATGGGCAAAAACAACAACAATAAAAAATCCTCTACAATGCATTTTATAAAGCCCACACAGACACCCTTTCCAACGGTGGTCGTTAGTGTCATTGACAAAGGAACGTCCACATCAAATCTGCAACTCCTTGTGTTGGTCTGATCCAGAGGTCTGCACGGGCCAGAATTTCCAGGCCCTTCCGTACAGAAATCAGTGAAAACAGGCTTGATCTGGCCCGACACAATTTCTACTACTTCGGAAAAACTCAGATTTTTATCATTTAGTTAAGATTCCTTTAAAGAATACTACATACATATTTAAGGGATGATTCTACAGTATATTTTACAGGAAATACACAATAGCAACATTAACGAATACTTAAATTCTTAGACTTTCAACATTCAAATAAAGATTCATTAAAAATTTAGTATGGTTTAGAATAAAAGAAAAAAAATGAAAGTTAAGAACATCATAACATATAAAGCTGCATAATAAAAAAGAAGATTTATGAAAATATTTCAATATCATTTTATTAAAGATTTTCTCAAATCCAAAGGAGATACTTTCTGATACATTTCTGATTTCATTTCTTTGAGGAAACCATAAGATTAGCAAGTGTTTTTATTCAGAAACTGTGTAATCGAATGGCATTATCCATTTTTTGATACAAGCAATTTAAGAAAATACGGTCAAAGTTTGCAATTTGAATTGAATTTCCCGAAACGACAGCTTGGGAAGGGAGAAAAATCCACAATCACGTGACAAGAATCTATTATATCTCAACAAGTATATACAAGTATCTTATTTATTAACTATGGAAAATGCTATTCGATTCCAAATCCCTTCAATAGTCAGGTTTGTCAATTTTATACCTTTACAGTTAAAAATTAGTCAGAAAATGTGTCATAACTTTCGCGTTGTTGAGAAGTGAATTTAAGAACCACCAAGAAGTATATTTCCAAAGATTACGCTTGTATAAGTTCTTTATCGCTATTAATACTTTTACAAATCATGTTGTCTGTTCTACACTTCTTGAAAACAATTAAGACTAGTTCCAGACCGAATCGACTGTATGTAGAAAAATAATGCAAGCTTGATCTCGGGCCGGCACGAGTCTGCTAAAAAAATATTAAGCCTAGTTTAGACACAATGTAATTGTCCGATACCGATCTCTATACTGTATAAGTTACATTTCTGTATTGATGTTGTCAAACTGGTGTTGGTTCGTGGCACCCATTTATATTTATTTTCGTTAAAGCCATAATTATTAATAATAGCTCATATTTTATCGTTTTTGCTTAAATCTTTTTAACGAGCCGGCAGGCCTGCTAAATTTTTTTGCCGGCCCGGGTCCGGTGTAGACCCCTAGTCTGATCCAAATTTAAGGCTGTTTCTCAACTGCTCCACTCAACAAGCGGAAAAGGTCTGACGCATTTACAAATTCATTTTCAATCCAAAAGATATAAAATTGGAAGACCTGACTATGGAAGCGATTTGGAATAGAACTCTGTTTTCCATTTTGTGACGGATAAATTACTTTTGGGGTTATAGATGAAATTCCTCACGTGACGATCACGTTATTCACCTCAATTTGTCTGGTTTTTCTGCTTTCGTTGGAAATTTGGTTCAAAATTTGGTTTGCTCACTTTACAGTATTTTCTGAAGCATATCTAATAACGTCTGAAACACAATCGTTAAAAAAAAAAAAAAAAAAAAAAAAAAAACAGGAAATTGAGTACGATTAGACAGTTTCTGAACAACAACACCTGTTTTTTTCATGCATTTCCGAAAAAAAAAAAAATAATAATAATTCAAACATATGTTATAAAGTTGCCCTTTTTTATTTAATAACAGCCTTAAGCGATGGTAAAACTCATTATCGTAAACAATTCTTGTATAATTTTGCTATCAGAACATAATCCGTTTTTTGAGTCATCAAGAGTAGAGGATATTTTTACACCTTTCAAAATCAATATGTTTGTTCAAAACTTTAACAGTTATGTAGATAGTTTAAGGAAATGTTCACAAGGTTTTCATTTATTTGTGGGAAATGTAGCAATTTCCCAGTGGCGTAGCAAGCGGGGAGCGGAGGGGGCGGACCGCCCCGGGTGTCACCCTCTAAGGAGAGACACCCAATCTCTTTTTGCAAATCTGCATACGTATAATCTTATAAGATTTTGGAAAAGAATTCTGAAATAAAATGAAAATTATAGCTCACGACGCAAAAGAGTTAATTTTCTTTTCTTTGAGAATGGAAATTTTTCTAACTAAGATATGCACCATAGAACAAAAACCAACCTATCCAACAAATAGGTAGCGAAAGCAAATTTTAAAAAGAAAGATTTATCTTCTACATATAGACACCGCATTGACTTATGCGGATTATGGGTTGAGTAATAAGTCGCTCCCGTGTAGGAGGACAAAAGGTAAACATGGAATGTTACGGTCATTTGTTGTAATAACATAGAATTGTGAAAAAATATGACAGATGGGGCGGGGTTACATCCGCCCCGGGTCCCGGGTGTCACCCATCCTAGCTACGCCACTGCAATTTCCGTAAATTGGTGTAAACAGCCATACCGTACACCTATATCCAAGGCTCGACTAGCAAGTTTCTATGCTCAGGACGTTTTTAATTTTTCGTCCCCTTTTAGTAAAAACTACTTGGAAGAAAAATTTGAAATTTTGGATTTCCATAATGCAGGATTTAATAAATCTATCACAAAATTATAAAAATTGCAAATTAAACGTATTTATGTTTGGGCATTTTAGTATTATTCCTGAATAAAAAATTAGCACATTAGAAGTATAATTCCAGAAGATATTAATAAAAATATGAAAATATAATTTAACATTAGAAGCACTAAATTTTGGATGTTTATAATTCAAAAACTTATAAATAAAATGACTTGAATTTTGGTATCTAGCCATAGTGTGCACCAAAGATTTGAAATATCTTGTTAAAATTGTGTATTGCCATTGGAAAAAAATAAAGTTTGGATTTGTTTTAATGTGTAAATGGCCCCCTAAGCAAATTTTATATACATAATTTAAAAGTTGACTCTATTTCTAGTCGTTCAGTACCAGTAACTGTCTTCTACGATAATTTGTTAAGAAGTTAGAAGGGGGCGCTTACCCCCCTTCACGACTGTACAATGCTAAAAGCTGTACAATCCTAAAATTTCTATACTAATGGGAATTTCGAGAAAAGAATTACACCAAAATGTTCAGAAAAATGGAAGTTTAACATAAAAAAGTAAAAAAAAAAAAAAAAAATACAATTTTGAAAAATTTGAATTTTTAAGAGTCTTGAGACCTTTTAAAAAGGAACTGCTGCATTGAATTACAATAAACCGATTTCAAGGGAACCTCTTCAACAGTTATTTTGTCACTTTGAAATAAAAAACTAAAAATCGAAAAATAAATAAATAAATAAATAAAAATAAGTAAATGAACTGCGCAAAGTTTTTGAAATAAAAAAGAGTAAAACTGAAATTTTCATCTTCGAAAGAATGTGCAGAAATTCCTGCTTTTCTCCGCTACTAATAAAATCTTCGTTATGAAAATTGCAAGAATGTGTGACGCAAACAACTGCAGGGAGTCATTTTTACGACCGAATGCTTTCATGTACAATCCACTGGCTGCGCTTCTACAGACCCCTGACACGCAAAAGGCCAGACCGAGTGAAAATGAGGTCACATGGTCAGCAACCCGCGAAATCTTCCAATTATTAAAAAATAAATAAGGAAAAGCTCATTAATTTAACGATTACCAGGACAAGTATGAATTATCTTATTTAATGAAATTATCTCCTACTCTTTTAATTATAATTTGTAGAGCTCTTTTTATTATTATTTTATTGGGAGTTGACCTATATGACCTTAAAACTAAAATTGCATGTTGGGCTCAACATTTATGAAATATAACAGAGTAATTATTTTATTATTTATATTATTAATTTCCAACGCTTATGCAGGTTTTTTTGAAAAAGACAAAAGAAACTTATAGATGGTAGAGTCACTGCGAGAAATAATTTAAGTATGGAAACATACCTGAAATATATTTATATATTCAGCCAATAACACAAGATATTTCACTCGAAGCTGAATTCATATTCTGATTTTTGTTTCTAATTCTAAAATTTCTTAAAAAATTTTAAGGAAAGCTGCAACAGAATTTTCTTACGTTGCGCGAAATTTAACATTAGTAAGAGAATTGATGGAATTGACCAGTATCCACCGTTAAATATTGCTGAATCTAGGAAAATATAATGTCGCTAATGAAGGAAATTATATAATCTTTTCTGAGTTTCCATTGATTCCGAAAAGCATTCTTTATCTTTAGAAACGGAAAGCCAATATATTCGATGTTTAAAGAACCATAAATAAAAACTGAGTTTTTTTTTTATTATTCTTTTGATTTTAGGAAACGTTTACAATACTATTTATAGTGCCTTAATTCATTTTCTTAAACTGGAATATCAGTTTTTATTATGCTATCCATTACCATGTTCAATAATCGTATTTGGCAGCCAAACATGACAAACTAACAGCATTAACATTAAAATTAATATTATTTTATTGCTTTTCTATCCATAACTTCAGTTACGCAGCTAGATATGTTTAATTGTGAATTAATGACATATTCTTTTTTAATTACTTTAGTGTAAGAGCGTCGCTGAAGTTTAATTTTGTACTGAAGGAGTATGCCGTAAAAGTTTAAATATTAATTCAAATATGCTATGTGACAAAGTTAACTAGTCGGATGTTGCAATCCCAAAACTTTCTGTTTTCTCATGCATGTATTATGCATCATGAGATTCAAAATTCGCTACCACAGAGCCAAAATTAAATGGCAATCTATGCTAATCGTGAGGATTCCAAAAGTATGAAATTCCATGCATTGATTCTTGAAATAGGACTATTGTGGATCCCGGGAAGAATGCAATTTAAAAGCACCACCTGTTGGACGATTGACACCAAAACATAAACAAAATTAGTTCATATAGCGGAATTACTGAATCTGAAATTTGATGAAAACCCGAGCATCAATTCTTAGATAAAGTTATTGCGCAAATAATGAAAAATAAAACATAGCAATGCCATCTATTGGGAGATTTATGCCAAAATGTAAACAACGTCAATTCATGTCAAGGACTAACTGCATCTGAAGTTTGATGAAAATCAGTGCATTAGTTATTGTGATAGAGCTTAGAGCTATGGCGTAAATCGTAAAGAATGCAGCATAGCAGCTCTACCTGTTGAGCGATTTAGAACAAAAACTAATCAGCATCAATCGATATCAGGAAATAGCTGAATATAAATTTATATTAAATTTTGCACATTAATTCTTGAGATAGAGCTATTGCGAAAATCGAAAAAAATGCAGCATAGTAGTGGCATCTCTTGAGCGATTTACATCAAAATTTACACAACATCAATTCATGTCAAGGATTAACCGAATCTGAAGTTTGATGAAAATTGTTCATTAGTTTTTGAGATAGAGGTGTTGCATGAATCGTGCAGCATAGCAGCGCCACCTGTTGAACGATTTGTACCGAAACTTAAAAAGCATCAATTTATATCAAAGACTACCTGAATATAAATTTTTATTAAATTCTTTGCATTAGTTCTTGAGATAGAGGACCCACAAAATTTATGTCACATACAGGCATTGTGTAAAAATATGCTTTTACACAATGAATCTTTGACGCTTAAAATGCGTAAATCAGTCGAAAACCAGAATTCGAAAAATTTTCAGGAATCCAATATTTTGTTCTTTTAAAGATAGAAGAACGAAAAAAGGTTGAAACGCTCTGATTTATTCAATCAAAAAGCATATTTCACACTTAGTTGAACCCGGATTTCCGTCCATCATTGCAGCAATAATGAAGCTATTTTAGGGAAATCTTTACTGAAATAACTTTGCTTTTTATTAAGGCTGTTCTCGACTGCTCGCCTCAATAAGTGCAAATAGTTTTGACACATTTACATATTCATTTTTTAATGGAATGATATAAAATTGGAAGGGATTTGGAATTGAACTTTGTTTCCAATTTTTTGATAAATAAATTACCTATCGAGTTATAAGCGATTTCAATCACGTGACAAAGACGTTTTTCACCCATCCTTGAGTGGTTATTCTTCTTTCACGCAAAAATTCGGTCCAAAACGTCCATTTTGGTAATATTTTCTGAAAAATCTATGGCGTTTTGCAGAAAAAAGCACGTTTTGATTACATAGTTGCTGAACAACAATACCTGCTAGTTTTATGCTTTCCGAATAAAAATAAATTAAATCTTATCTCTTAAAGTTACTTTTTTGATTTCAAAACAGACTTAAATGTCATGACATTAAAGCATTTGTTGGAGTTGCTAGCTGCACTGTAATTCTTCATTGACACCGATCGATATATTTAGGCAGTATGCACTGTTTGCTAGTTACCTACCAAATTTTGAAACTCAGTGTTTCTTGAGAATAAATAATGGTAATTTATTCTTGTGATTTTGTTATATTTCACAGAAATCAAACTAATGCCTTTTGAAGTTCATGTTAAATTGACTGCTAAGAAATGTCCTTTAAAAAATTTGCAGCAATAGCATTTTCTTGAGGAAAAATACTTTAACATCTACCAAGAGTAGATGCAAGAATTTTTTTTTTTTTTGGTTCCATTTTGGAAATGTAAAAGTTGTTTTTCATGAAATTTATTATATCTTTATAAAAAACAGATTTTGTAAGGAACGATGTAATCTTTCTTTGAGCGTAGATGATACCCATTTATAGAACTTCTTGTAATTTACACTGTTAAAAATAAAGGGTAAACGTTTCACCATGATTGTGGTTATTTAATGGACCTTCCAGAGAAATAACCATATTTTCAGATTTTAAAAAAACCTCATGATCATCGAAATTCTAAAAGCTCCGGTATTACGGATTAACCTCCTTGGGTTGAACCAAGAACATCGTTCAAAGTTCAACCTATAGTCAACCAACGATCCAACCATCTTTTAATAATGGCGTCGATCATGTCTCCATCGAAGTAAGCAGCCATGACGGAGTAGGGAGATATATTAATCCAGCTTCGGTTTATTGTCTCGTCAATAAATAAAATACTCGAGTGAGTACATTAGCGATTATTATTTATTTTATACATATAATAATGTTTTGCTGAAACTCTCGTATGAAAAATTTATACTTCTTTTGCCTAAGCCTAAAACGGTCCTCTCCTATCTTGCTTTGTATTCTACGCGAAATAAACCACTATTTTAAAGCTATTATAATAGCTTAAGTATAATAATTTAGTTCATTTCTACAGTTTATACAAGCGAAATTATTTTTCTAATTATATTTATTTCTGTTTGTAGAAAATTTCTATTTATGAATAAGCTTCTCTAAAGTTAATGTTATATGTAAACAATAATTTATAATGCCATAAAATAAACTGAATTTTTCACATTACTTATTGGATGTTTACCGAAATTCATGTAGCTAAATCAAATATAACAAAAATATACCACGATTTTTTAAAATTTTCATTTTTCTAAAATAAATGAAATTATTTAAGAAGTGGTCACTATTTTAAAACTAAGCTATTAGAAAAAATAAATAAATAAAGCTACAGTAAATTCCAACTGTATTAGGATTATTTTGATATTTAAAGAACATAAAATTTGATAAAAAAATATAAAAAGTATAACACAAATTCCGATTTCTGTATACTTCATACTATTACGAAATAATAATATATGTCTGCATCACTGTGCTATTTTCATTAATAAATTATATTTAATAATGCATTATAAATACTACATGCATAGTAAAAAGCATTACATGATTAAAAGAATATTATGAAGCTTAAATAAATTTTCATTTTAAAATTACACCACTAAATTATTAAACACCTATATAAGTAAATCTGTATTTGAGTTTTTTACAATATTTTACATGTTTAAATAATTTTATACAAACAAAACACCATTTTTAAGAAATGCCACTAAATTATTTAACATTTATGTATGTAGATCACTATATTTGAGTATTTTACATGTTTAAATCATATTATACAAACAAAATAGTAAAGAAAAAAACTTATATGATTTTAAAACTTTATTTTAAGATTTACCGCTGAAATCAAAATTGTTGTTTTATTAATTTCCTCTTATTTGTGATCATCTTATGTGCCAACATTAAAGAATAATATTATTTAGTGAATGACACAAGGCAGGTATTCAGATATTATTGAATTATAAAGGAATTTGAAAAGATTTTGATTTTAATAGAACTAGTAATATTTGTAGGAAAAAATTGAAAACTATACAACTATTTGATTTTGTATTTTTGAGAAATGCCACTAAATTATTTAACATTTATGTATATAGATCATTATATCTGAGTATTTTACATATTTAAATCATATTATACAAACAAAAAAGCAAGAATTAGTAAATAAAAAAGCTTATATGATTTTAAAACTTTATTTTAAGATTTACCGCTGAAATCAAAATTGTCGTTTTATTAATTTCCTCTTATTTGTGATCATCCTATGTGCCAACATTAAAGAATAATATTATTTTGT
This sequence comes from Maratus speculifer, assembly GCA_964019185.1. Taxonomy (NCBI): domain Eukaryota; kingdom Metazoa; phylum Arthropoda; class Arachnida; order Araneae; family Salticidae; genus Maratus; species Maratus speculifer. Next base: position 156,568,081 of record OZ025294.1, on the reverse strand, counting down.
GAATAACACAAGGCAGGTATTCAGATATTATTGTCTCTTAAATGATTTTGAAAATATTTTAACAGAATTGGTAATATTTGTATTGTAGCAAAAAATTGAAAACTACACAGCCATCTGATTTTGTATTTTTGAGAAATGCCACTAAGTTATTTAACATTTATGTATGCAGATCATTATATTTGAGTATTTTACATGTTTAAATCATATTATACAAACAAAATACTAAAGAAAAAAGCTTATATGATTTTAAAACTTTATTTAAAGATTTACCGCTGAAATCAAAATTGTCGTTTTATTAATTTCCTCTTATTTGTGATCATCCTATGTGCCAACATTAAAGAATAATATTATTTTGTGAATGACACAAGGCAGGTATTCAGATATTATTGCCTTATAAATGAATTTGAAAAGATTTTAATAGAACTAGTAATATTTGTAGGAAAAAATTGAAAACTATACAACTATTTGATTTTGTATTTTTGAAAAATGCCACTAAATTATTTAACATTTATGTATGTAGATCATTATATCTGAGTATTTTATATGTTTAAATCATATTATACAAACAAAAAAGCAAGAATTAGTAAATAAAAAAGCTTATATGATTTTAAAACTTTATTTTAAGATTTACCGCTGAAATCAAAATTGTCGTTTTATTAATTTCCTCTTATTTGTGATCATACTATGTGCCAACATTAAAGAATATTATTATTTTGTGAATGACACAAGGCAGGTATTCAGATATTATTGCCTTATAAATGAATTTGAAGAGATTTTAACAGAATTAGTAATATTTGTATGAAAAATTGAAAACTATACAACTATTTGATTTTGTATTTTTGAGAAATGCCACTAAATTATTTAACATTTATGTATGTAGATCATTATATTTGAGTATTTTACATGTTTAAATCATATTATACAAACAAATAGTAAAGAAAAAAACTTATATGATTTTAAAACTTTATTTTAAGATTTACCGCTGAAATCAAAATTGTCGTTTTATTAATTTCCTCTTATTTGTGATCATCCTATGTGCCAACATTAAAGAATAATATTATTTTGTGAATGACACAAGGCAGGTATTCAGATATTATTGCCTTATAAATGAATTTGAAAAGATTTTAACAGAATTAGTAATATTTGAAGGAAAAAATTGAAAGCTATACAACTATTTGATTTTGTATTTTTGAGAAATGCCACTAAATTACTTAACATTTATGTATGTAGATCATTATATCTGAGTATTTTACATATTTAAATCATATTATACAAACAAAAAAGCAAGAATTAGTAAATAAAAAAGCTTATAAGATTTTAAAACTTTATTTTAAGATTTACCGCTGAAATCAAAATTATCGTTTTATTAATTTCCTCATATTTGTGATCATCCTATGTGCCAAAATTAAAGAATAATATTATTTTGTGAATGACACAAGGCAGGTATTCAGATATTATTGCCTTATATATGAATTTGAAAAGATTTTAATAGAACTAGTAATATTTGTAGGAAAAAATTAAAAAATATACAACTATTTGATTTTGTATTTTTGAGAAATGCCACTAAATTATTTAACATTTATGTATGTAGATTATTATATCTGAGTATTTTACATATTTAAATCATATTATACAAACAAAAAAGCAAGAATTAGTAAATAAAAAAGCTTATATGATTTTAAAACTTTATTTTAAGATTTACCGCTGAAATCAAAATTGTTGTTTTATTAATTTCCTCTTATTTGTGATCATCCTATGTGCCAACATTAAAGAATAATATTATTTTGTGAATGACACAAGGCAGGTATTCAGATATTATTGTCTCTTAAATGATTTTGAAAATATTTTAACAGAATTAGTAATATTTGCATTATAGCAAAAAATTGAAAACTATACAGCCATCTGATTTTGTATTTTTGAGAAATGCCACTAAGTTATTTAACATTTATGTATGTAGGTCATTATATTTGAGTATTTTACATGTTTAAATCATATTATACAAACAAAATAGTAAAGAAAAAAGCTTATATGATTTTAAAACTTTATTTTAAGATTTATCGCTGAAATCAAAATTGTCGTTTTATTAATTTCCTCTTATTTGTGATCATACTATGTGCCAACATTAAAGAATAATATTATTTAGTGAATGACACAAGGCAGGTATTCAGATATTATTGCCTTATAAATGAATTTGAAAAGATTTTAACAGAAATAGTAATATTTGTATGAAAAATTGAAAACTATACAACTATTTGATTTTGTATTTTTGAGAAATGCCACTAAATTATTTAACATTTATGTATATAGATCATTATATTTGAGTATTTTACATGTTTAAATCATATTATACAAACAAAATAGTAAAGAAAAAAACTTATATGATTTTAAAACTTTATTTTAAGATTTACCGCTGAAATCAAAATTGTCATTTTATTAATTTCCTCTTATTTGTGATCATCCTATATGCCAACATTAAAGAATAATATTATTTTGCGAATGACACAAGGCAGGTATTCAGGTATTATTGCCTTATAAATGAATTTGAAAAGATTTTAACAGAATTAGTAATATTTGTATGAAAAATTGAAAACTATACAACTATTTGATTTTGTATTTTTGAGAAATGCCACTAAATTACTTAACATTTATGCATGTAGATCATCGGAGTATTTTACATATTTAAATCATATTAATATTATACAAACAAAAAAGCAAGAATTAGTAAATAAAAAAGCTTATATGATTTCAAAACTTTATTTTAAGATTTACCGCTGAAATCAAAATTGTCGTTTTATTAATTTCCTCTTATTTGTGATCATACTATGTGCCAACATTAAAGAATAATATTTTGTGAATGACACAAGGCAGATATTCATATATTATTGCCTTATAAATGAATTTGAAAAGATTTTAACAGAATTAGTAATATTTGTAGGAAAAAATTGAAAACTATACAACTATTTGATTTTGTATTTTTGAGAAATGCCACTAAATTACTTAACATTTATATATGTAGATCATTATATCTGAGTATTTTACATATTTAAATCATATTATACAAACAAAAAAGCAAGAATTAGTAAATAAAAAAGCTTATATGATTTTAAAACTTTATTTTAAGATTTACCGCTGAAATCAAAATTGTCGTTTTATTAATTTCCTCATATTTGTGATCATCCTATTTGCCAACATTAAAGAATAATATTATTTTGTTAATGACACAAGGCAGGTATTCAGATATTATTGTCTCTTAAATGAATTTGAAAATATTTTAACAGAATTAGTAATATTTGTATTGTAGCAAAAAATTTAAAACTAGTATACAGCCATCTGATTTTGTATTTATGAGAAATGCCACTAAGTTATTTAACATTTATGTATGTAGATCATTATATTTGAGTATTTTACATGTTTAAATTATATTATACAAACAAAATAGTAAAGAAAAAAGCTTATGTGATTTTAAAAGTTTATTTTAAGATTTACCGCTAAAATCAAAATTGTAGTTTTATTAATTTCCTCTTGTTTGTGATCATCCTATGTGCCACCATTAAAGAATAATATTATTTTGTGAATGACACAAGGCAGGCATTCAGATATTATTGCCTTATAAATGAATTTGAAAAGATTTACAGGAGGAGAAGAGGAGAAAAATCTTTTAAGGATTATAAAATCAATTACATTGGTACTCCATGGTTTAATAAGTAATGCATACTGTTTTAAAATTTTGATTGTTTTTCCCACGTGAAATTTCAATTTTTTAAAAATTATTATTTATTATACTTCTGCATATTTGACTAACATTGTTATGCCTGGAAAAAAAAAAAAAAGAACTTTGTCTTTAAAGTTTTATCCTTTCATTTAAAACAGGTGGAGACTTTAACCGATGCTTAGAGCTGTTCCATTTTACCCAACTTGAAATCCTGAATTAGAATGTATCAAGATTCAAGAATTCTTTATATTTGATGACTTTGTATTCATGATCCTCATTTGGGCACGAGAGAGCATATTTTTAAAGTGAATAGCCAGAGTGCAGTAGAATCCTGTCTATGAAGTCTGTATGTAAAAGGGCATTATACTAATAAATGTTAGTCTGACATACAAAATATGTTTTAAAGACTGAATATTTGTATTTTCAATAAAAGTTGTGATATACCACAAATCAGCTAAATTGTTACTTTTTTGCTGTCTTTATTTATTTATTTTTAAGATATTGCAAGGTTGCTGTTAACAAATGTTTTCATTTCTACTACTATTATTAAAAAATTAATAAATAAAAAACCTTGGTACTACTTGGTTATCCCGTCGACCAAAAATGTATCGCCAAACTATATTTAATGCCAACAATGGATGATCGTAAATCTCACGTTCAATGATGTTAAATATGGTACACACCTTTAAAATGCCATTAAGTGATTTTTATTTCAACTTTTGTATTTTTACTAATATTCTAATAATTTATTTGTTCTTTGGTTATTTAAAATAAAAATTATGTCAATATATATAATTTGGCTGTTTGGCGATTTGTATAATTTAGCAAAATGGGTCGACTGATAACCAAGTAGTACCAAAATCTTTATTATAGAAATGATAGCAGAAAGTTTTAGACGGGAGATGGGCATTTCAAATTTTAGTTTCTCTTTTGCAGATTCTTTTTTATCAAACCTTTATTTTGCTTCATATTTTTAGCTCTTCATTATTTAATACAAAAGTTAAGATTATTATTAATGAATATTTATGAAATGCCTAAAAACACTACAGATAAGTGATTGTTTGATTAATTAATGCTTCTGTTTTAAAAATATTTTACCTGCAGATTATTTTTTTGCCCCTGAAATGTCTGTCACAGAAAATTTTCTGCCACTGGGAATCATAGATAATTATCATTTAGGAAAATTGAAAAAAAGAAAATATATAAGTAATAACAAGTGGCTACTTGTGTTGACACTGCTATTATTAAATTAACCCAACAAAGTTGGCATTTGATATACCTACCATAAAAAACAAAAACTTTAATTTTTATTTATTTATTTATTTTATTTTATTTTATTTTTTATTTTATTTTTTTTTGGGGGGGGGGGGGGTATTGGCTGATACTAAAGGTTAACCAAAGAGTTCTATTTACAGCTGCCTTATGATGCTGATATTTAAGCATGTATTTTGATTATGTATCCATTATATTTATGTTTCATTTACTCATTGAAAAGCGTTGATTTCTTTATTGCATATTAGCTAGAAACAAATGCTGAATATTTTTTTCCCCTTTACATTCAAATGAGTTAATTTACATATTCGAGCTAACTGCAATATGAATTTTTAAAAGAATCATGCTTGAAAATTATTTTTTAAAAATGAGAAATCCATAAATTGAAATAAATTTTTCTTCAAAAATCTCATACTATTAGCTTTATTTTCTAAAATTAATAAATTATAACTTTATATTTCTAACTGCAAATTGACTTTTTTAATGTATTCATCATGTATCACTTAATTCCATTATTAATAAAGAATTATTCATAACTTTCATAAATTTTTATTTAAAAGATTTTCATATGTGTAACAATTGTACAAAATGTACAAAAGAAAATGTTAAAATATTTTTTCTAATGATTATTATTATTGTATTGCAAAAAAAAAAAAAAAAAAAGATTTGAAAAATGTAATATCAAGATTTCAGCACCTATATATTATCAAAGAGAAAAGAAGAAATTTTTTTTTCTACAGATTTAAAAAAAAAAAAAAAAAAAAAAAAAAAAGCTGGGTGCATTAGAAAATAACTTTTCTCAAGTCTGTACAAAAATTAATATTGTTTAATTGTTTAAAGAAATTCGTCCAGCATTGTTTAATGTAACGTTTAGTTAAAATATATTTTATTTCCTGGATTTTAAAATAAAATATAGCAAACAAGGTATGTATTGAATCTAAGAAAATTGTTTTATACAATATTTTCTCAATGAATAGTTTGTGAACAGGCAAACACTAAAATAATTATTAGTATAATTATGAGTACAGAAAAATGTTAGAAAAAAAGAGAAGAAAAAAAAGCAATTATTTTGTGAATTTAAAACAAACTGGTTTATATCTATTTTTTTAAATGTGTTTCAAAGACAATATAATCAATAATTAAAGTTCTGATAATTTTCAGAAGTCTTCCTACTGTAGCATAATTTTGTATAACCTGAAAATTTTTCATTCTTACACTATAAAATGATAAATTGAAAACCAAAATCTTGGTTGAACATTTCATTCTAAAATGAGGGGGAAAAAAACCCCTAGAATCTGGTGTAATTTTTGCCCGTAAAGTTAGTTGAAAGAAAAACCTGAATCATGGTTCAATATTTCGCCAAATAATTGGATTAGAAATAATCCTGAATTATGGTTCAACCTTTTATCAGAAAACATTGAATTAAGATTTAACCTTTCACCAGAAAATTCGATTTGAAAAAATTCTGAATCATGGTTCAACCTCTAACCAGAAAATTGGATTTTATAAAACCCTGATTCATGGTTAAACTTTTCACCAGAAAAATGGATTTAGTAAAACCCTGATTCATGGTTAAACCTTTCACCAGAAAAATGGATTTAAAAAAATCCTGAATCATGGTTCAACCTTTCACCAGAAAATTGGCTATATAAACATCCTGAATCATGGTTCAACATTTCACCAACATAATGGTGTTTTTGAAAGCACCGATAAACTGGTTAAACTTATCACCACCATCTCGGTTGCAGCTAAATTCTAGCTACTTTTCACCATTTTCTTGGTGAAACCTCGAACTTCATTTTTAACAGTGTAGCACTTCTTGTATATAGTATTTGTGTACAGTATTTTCGATAAAAAAATTTATTTTGTAACGAAAGATGTAATCTTTCTTGAGCATAGTTGATACCCATTTATAGTATTTGTTGTGATTTCATCGAATTTCGCAGAAATCAAAGTATGTCTCTTGAAATATTTGCTAAAAACTCTGTGTTAAGAATCGTCTTTCGAAAAATTTGCATCAAAGAAATGGCATTTTCAGGAGGATAAATGCCTGATTATCTACCAGGAGTCGGAAAAAAAAAAAAAAAAATCTTGGAGCCCATTTTGTGAAAAGTAAAAGTTACTTTTTGTGAAATTTATTATATTTTTGTAAAAAATAGATTTTGTAACGAAAGATCTAATCTTTCTTAAGCGTAGGTGATACCCATTCATAGAATTTTTTGTGATTTAATATCTCTTGTATGGTGTATGTATAGTACTTATGTATAGTACTTCTTGAAAAAACTGTATTTTGTAACGAAAGATGTAATCTTTTTTGAGCGTAGATGACACGCATTTATACTAAGTATTCTCAGTAAAATTTTACTTACTTAATCAGAGCATTTTATCGATTTAATAACTCACAAATTTATGTTTTAAAAAACCGGTGAAAAAATATTAAAAATTTCATAAAAGACTCCCTTTGCGAAGGGGTTATTGCCATATTTATTTTCCATAATTATTCTTGTCTATCTTACAAAAAAGAAACAGGGAATTAAAGTGAAATACAATTAAATTTTAGCTGACTATACATAAAATACAGAATTTTCTATCGTAGTCATATAAATGACAGCTCTAAAATTTTTTAACGATTAGATGTGCAAGTAAGTCCAGTTGCTTCATCATTATCACGTTTAATACGCGATCCCGCTTAGTAGCCCACTTTTTTCCACTCCATTGAAACGTCTATTAAACGGGTACCACTGTAGTCTACGTCCTTCTCTAAAAACACGATATCTGAACTCATATTTGAGTTTAAAATGGATATTTTTTAACACATTAATAACTTAATGAGTAAGTTAAAGTTCAGAAAAAATGATATCGTTGAAAATTTTATAAAATATGATAAAAAATTCATGCGTAAAATATCCGGATAAAATATCTTGAAAAAAGTACTTTTTTAAACGATGTGGTTAGTAACAGTGCTGGTTACAAAGAAAATAAATAATAGCATATTGAAGAATAATACTAACACTGTTTTAATGTTTAACTTGATTGAGGAATCAGATTACTATAGAGGAAAAAAGTAAAGGATTTTGGAAGGTTTTTTTCCTTTTCCTTTCGTTTTCGATAATATGTGAAAGAGAACACAAGATAATAAATATAAATCGTTTAATAAAGGAAATCTTTGTTAGTGTGAAGTGACAATTTACGTAATTATGTTCTACAATTAAAATTTATGGCAGAAGAGCAAACAGAAAAACTTCTAGTGTGGAATACGTTCTCAGTTTTCATGTTTTTCTTTTATTTTCTTTTTCTTTTCTTTTCTTTTTTTTTTTTTTTTTTTTTTTTTTTTTAATTTGTACATGAGAAAACAATCTAAGAGTCTTAGTCTTCTCAAGTGTAAAAATAAATAAATAAAACAAAGATATTAATTACAATCAAGTCCTGAATGATGCTAACATTTGCATTTTTTTTTCTATCAATTACTTTTTTGTGATTCTAGGAAATTTTACAGTTGAATAACAAAATATGTAGCATTGTTTCGAATTTCAGTGAATCTTTTATATCTTCAAGACATTTTGTTTTAAACGTTGGTTAAAATCTTTGCATTTCTTAAAATATAGTAAAAATTCTTTTTTGTGTCTCTCAATAGCCAAAACTTCTGAATCTAGAAATATGAAAAATATGAAAATGGGGAGGGGGGATACTTCTGGTGGCGTATAGGGGTCTGTTGAGACAGAATTTTGTAAAGTTCAATCCCTAATGGTAAGGGGAATCAAATGATACTACCTAAATTCTAGGTGGGATTTTAGATGGGGCTTGTTGTGCTTAAGCCATTTGGTAGGTCTCTCCACCTAGCTGAAACAAGTACCTAAATTCTTTTAGTCTAATAGTCATGAGATATTTCATGTTTTTCAAATTTGGCGATGTCTTTTGTATCAAGACCTTAAAATTTATAACAATGAAAGTAATAATTTCTTAAAATACATCGATTACAATAGCAACGGAGGAAATTCAAATTAAATCTTTTTGTTTAAGAATTAAAATGGCTATATTAGTAAAAAAGAAAAAAAAAAAACAATGTTGCTAATTTTATTTAAAATACAAAGAAAAAAGTTTATTCAGAAAATAGTACAACTATAAAACGAAAATATTTATATTAAAACATAAAACAATGATCGTAGGTATTAAAACTAGTCGTTGTAGGCCACCGTATTACTTACCCATCATGGATATGCATAATATAAAATACGAAAATAAAACATATGTAAAATATTTATGAAATGCATTGCAATTCCAAAATAAAATATAAACGTATTTCATGTTACATTAATTTATGTTACATTCATTCTTTAATAGAAATAATGCTGAAAGTTTTTATATTTGCTTCATCAGAAAAATATTTCGAAAGTCAAAATAATAATAATAATAATAATAATAATAATAATAATAATAATCCTGTAATTGAAATTTAATCATCTTTTTCGCTTCTGTTGCATTCTAATTATAACATACCAAATTTCAAGCCTTTACTTTAATACTTTTGCTAGATAGAGCATTAAAAGCAAGGCTTGATGGTGTCATAAACTTTAAATGCTCTATTACTGAATGCGTAAAAGAAACATCCTTATAACGCCAAAAATTATAGTTATATTAACAAACATTTTACTGCTTTGGATTAAGCGTCTCATTTCCGATTAAAATGCATCTTTGAATTAAAATTTGAATGAAATACAAGATCATGAAAAATCGAAAAGTGCGTAAAATAGGATTACAAATATCTCGGCAACTAATTTTCCTATCAACTTCATTCTTAATGCAAAATGTATTGAAATTTTTTTTCTTTACATTCACTTCTTAAAGTAAACAATTTCGAAAACTTCCATATATCGTTTATGAGAACAAATATTTCGAGCGTTCGAAAAAAATAGCCACAGATAATCGAGGTTGCTGATATTCAATAAGCTTGTTACCATTATAATATAAATTTCAAGTTGCTATCTCAATTCGTTTGGGCGATAGAGCGATTACAGACAGACGGCATTTTTTTTTTAAGTATGTTTTTCGGAATCGCCAGTGTCTGAAACGTATGATCCGCCATTTTTTTTTTCCTATTTTTAAAACAATTGCAAGACTATGTTATGTATGATGGGTAAGTAAAAAGTTTGCATTTTCAAAGATTCGAATTGAAGCATTATTTGTCGGTTTATCGTTTGATTGTGAGTAAAAAGAGAAAAATTTTACTGTACGGTAGCTGTGTGCAAATCTCGCTAATAGTGTTTGTTAAACCTCTGTCAGCGCTATTTGCATTTGTACGTGTGTTTACAGGGAGTAAATTTTGGAGCTATCGTAACAAATTAAAAAAAACCCCGCAAAATGTTGATTATTATTTTAGGCCATACTTCATGTCGATACAACAACAAAGAGGTAAAAGACGATACAAAGAAGTGCAGGAGCAAAAAATGCTCTAAAATTGCAATTTCCTTGATAGTGACGGAATTATAAGTTTCGAATTTAGTGTGGTGGTTACATTTCAAATAAAAGAAAACTCTATGACTTTCTGTGAGTTTTTAAAATGTTCGAAATTAAAAAGGATGAAATGTACGGAAAATTTTCTCAAATGCGATTTCACAGATTTGTTAAGGATTTTTTTTTTTTTTTTTTTTTTTTTTTTTTTTTTTTTTTAAAAATAAGAAGTTAAAGACTCAAATACATTAGACAAAGCAGTTAAAAAGATAAAAATTTAAAAAGGTGAAATGCTCATAAACAGATAAACTTAAAACTTAACTTTTTAAAATTTCTACGGAAATTTTAAGGATGGAATTTGAAACTTACCATGGCTGTTCTTTTTAAGACGCAAATACAATCATGTGATTTTTTTTAAATTTAAATTTTAAAAGATGCAGGTTAAAAAAAATCTAAACTTACGATTTCTTTATACTGAAAGGACTAGAAATTTGAAATTTTGCATGGCAGTTCCTTGATCACTAAAAAGTTTTCTATAAAAAAATTAGAAATTCAAAAGGTTGAAATGAGCCGAAAGCGTTATAAAGAAATATTAAATTGTGATTCCTTTGAAATTACTTAGGATAGAAAGTCAAAGTTTGACATAGTTGTTAATAATGATATAAATACTTGTTAAGAATGATTTATAGAAATATTCAAAATTGGGTGGAGTAAGTGATAAGCATTCTAAAACCTTTTTAAATAGCAATTTCATGAAATTGTTAGGGAAAGAAACTTAAAATCTCACATGGTACAACTTTTAAGTCACAAATGCATCACAAAATATATTTTTTTTTAAAATAGAAATTTAAGATAAACTGGAGAAAAAGCTTTCTAGGCTTGCGATTTTTGTTGTGTTAGATATTTTTGAAGAAACAAGTCAGATGCATAATTTCAGAGAGTTTCAACTGTTTACCAAAAGTAGAATTTTAGAAAAATGTACCAAAGCATAAAAAAACTCATTTCGAGAAGAAGGCAAAAACATTTATATGTACACCCCGCAGAGGAGGTAACCCTACCTTTATCTACCGCATTATGAATGCATGAAAATTTTACATTCTAAAGCATTTTACGCAAATTGTTTAAACTAAATTAAAAGATTTACATAATCATTTAATAAATATTTGAAGGATTTTAGCAAGATTGAAGGATTAATTAAATTTGAATTTACAGGGATTTTGTGCAATATTTATAACTCCATTCAAATCTTTTATTTTTAATTATTTTCTTAGAATTTTGTAGAATTATAAAATGTACGAATATTATGTTCTTACAATATAAATATAGAGATATTTCCGCATTGAATAATCCCCATCCCCCTCCCTCAGCGCTAAGAAACCTGAAAAGATACAAAGGCAAATGAAATCACCCTTTTAGAAATATTTTTGTTTTTTTGTAACCAATAATGCTTTTGGAACAAGATAAAGTAATGTATCTGTAACTCATTCTGAACAGTATTACAACTAACTGACGCATTAAAAGAATTTTATAATAAGTTATTTTAATGGTACTTATAAGTACCTTCGGTAGATAAAGGGTTAAATAGCGATTTCATGAAATTATTAGGGAAAGAAACTTAAAATCGGACATGGTACTACTTTTAAGTCGCAAATGCATCACAAAACTTTTATTTTTTTAAATAGATATTTAAGACAAACTGCAGAAAAAAATCTTCTAGGCTTGCGATTTTTGTTATACTGCAAAAACTAAAAATTTGATATTTGACATGACGGTTGTTTCAAGGATAATTGTTATGTTTTATATTTTGAAACAAGTAACATGCATAATTTCAGAAAGTTTCAACTGTTTACCAAAAATAGAATTTTAGAAAAGTGTACCAAATCTTTAAAAAATCACATTTCGAGAAGGCAAAAAATTTATGTATACACCCTGACAGTGTTTAGGATATATTATTTTAAAATCTTCCATCACCATAATCTTTTCGGTCCATAATCATTTACCATAATAAATCTTTTAGTTCCATTTTTTAGGTTGATAATTGAAAACTCAAAAATTTGAACCATTTTATGTTCCGTGAGCACTTTAATCCTTTATCTACCGACGGTATTTATAAATGGGTTATTCTCTGCAATAGTGCAAAAAGTGTTTCCCAGCCATATAAATGCTCCAAATTTCATTTTATTTTTATTTATTTATACTTTTATTAGAAGGTCTAAAGTTTGTTTATTAGGGACAGGGCGTAAAATTTAAAAATAAACAAATTTAATATTTAAAAATGTAATATATATCATGCAAATATCATTCCCTCACCTCTCCCCTACCCATACTACCATACTTTACTGACTGATTTTTTCCATTCAGAAATAAAAATAATTAAAAACAGCCTAAGCAAAATAAAGTTCTTAATTAGTACCTTACAAAAAATAATAAAAATATTATTTTTTATTATAATTATGTAGTCTACTCAATCAATTACATGTCTCCCCATGTTAGATTTAATATCCTATCTAAAGATGAGCAGCAGTCTAGCATTCTTCACAAAGAGGAAGCTAATTTGAGTACTTGTCAGTCCAGCAACAAAAATTGGTGGTATAAGTTTTTGTTAATTTTCTAAAAAAATTTTTCAATCAGAAAATCGGGGAGTATTTTTATTAGCAGTCATTCCCTCACACAGAATGCTAAATTTTTAGCAATTTTCAAAATTTTTAATTTTATCATACATTATATACTATGTGTTCTTCTTTAAGGAATCAGTTCGGTTTTTTCCATAATTTTGCATTTTTCATGACAATTAGTAAAAACATCTTAATTTCGTCATTCCCTCACATTTATTGTTATGAGTTAATGATAAAGTGAATGGGGAAGATGTGCTTTTGTTTAAAATTTTATAATGATTTCTGGTGCTATTAAAATCTTCAAGAATTGACCAATTACTAGCAATTTATCCAATTTTTATGAAAATTTACCTATGTAACATTCAAGTCAGACTGCTTGGTCAAATTTGCAGTATTGTAGAGAATAACCCAAATAGCATTAAAATAACTTATTATAAAATTCTTTTAATACATCAGTTAGTTGTAATACTGTTCAGAATGAGTTACACATACATTACTTTATCTTGTTACAAATGCATTATTGGTTACACAAAAGAAAAATAATTTTTAAAAGGATGATTTCTTTTGCTTTTGCATCTTTTCAGCTTTCTTGGTGCTGTGTTGAAGATTTTTCAATGCGGAAATATTTCTTTATTTATATTGTAAGAACATCATATTTGTATACATTTTATAATTCTACAAAATGATAAGAAAATAATAATAATTAAAAAAAATTGAGTGGGGTTATAAAAATTGCACAAAATCCCTGTAAATTCAAATTAATCCTTCTAAAATATTTCAAATATTTATTAAATGATTATGTAAATCTTTTAAATTAGTTTAAACAATTTGCGTAAAATGCTTTAGAATGTAAAATTTTCGCGAATTCATAATGCGGTAGATAAAGGTTTAAGAGCCTACTTCGGTAATGCTCCGAGGTAGAACGGCTGATGCTATTTCAATAGAAGAAAATTATAGCTTCCATTCCTTTGCATTTTGCTCAAATTTGATAATTTTTGTAGTTTTGAAAACCTACGTTTAAACTATGGACGCCATTTAAAAATTTAATTATTATTATTATTCTAATTTTAAGGCGATACAAGTGTGTTATTTTAAATTCTTTAAAATTTACCTTTAGTGTCTTATTACGAAAAATCTTTTTGAGATTTTAAATACGCGTATTCCAATCCAAATTGTTTATTTCATGATTTATTTTTAAATTCATTTTTTTTCCTCAAACGCATCAAACTGGTAAATTCTTTTATTTAGAAACTACATAATCTGCACATTTTTGATAAACACAGAAAATACTGCAAAACTTCTGCCAAAGTTGGTGTTTTGAATCGAATTTTTTGAAGCGGGAAATCTGGGAACGAAAAAGATGATCATATTGAGAAAAAATTGTTCATAAACCAAATTCTAATTAATTGAGTGAAAAAAGAAATCATACGGCTTCTTATACATCTCTTCAAAAATCATCTAAGCAAGTTTAAGGTTTTTACTTTTAAAAAAAGGTCTGAAAATGTATCTGAAAACTTCGAACTGTTGAGAGTGAAAAAATATATTTTTGAATACACCCTTAAAGAAAAATTAGTCGGTTGTAAAAAGCTGTAAAATACCGTCACTATTGTTACCATTTTGCACAAAAATCACTCTTAGAATGAGATGCCCTGTACTTTTAACTGAATAAGTAGATTTTCAATATGGTTCGTCATACAATAATTATTCGGCATGCTATTTTCTATTACTACTCTGATTTTGAGAACAATTTTACGAATAGACCGTACTTTACTTTGCACGCAAGAATTTCTGATTTTCTAATAAAATTATAATTTGAAAACGTTGGTTCTGTTCTAACCCATTAATCGACCACCGACGTTTTACAGTGGAACACATAGTTGCAGGGCTGAAGCAACATCCCACTGCAGGTAATAAAAAAACACATTTCGAGAAAAAGGGGGAAAATGTACATATATACTCCATACTTCTTAAAATATATTATTTAAAAAACTTTCAGCACCATGATTTTTTAGATCCATAATTATTTAGCACCATAATCTTTTACTTCTATTTTTTAGGCCGAACAATTGAAAACCGAAAAAGTTGAACCATTTTATGTTCCACGTGCCCTTAAAAAAATTAGTCGGTTTCAAAATGTTCTAAAATATCGTCACTATTTTTACCGTTTTACACGAAAATTATTCTTAGAATGAGATTCCAAGCTGCTTATTTTCTGATTTGTTTTTAAATTCCAACACAAACGCATCAAACTGGCAAATTCTCTTATTTAGAAACTACACAATGTGCCGTGTTTGTCAAGGTTTTGACAAAAGCAGAAAATATTGCAAAAAATGCTGTCAAAGTTGGCACTTTCAAACTCTCCGAAACGGGAGATCTCGAACGAAAAGAAAAATGGTCTTACTGAGAAAATAATTGGTTATAAATCAAATTCTAATGAACCGAGGGAAAAATGAAATCACACGGCCTCTTATACAACGCTTCAAAGATCATCTCAGCAAATTTCGTGTTTTTACATTTAAAAATTAATCTGAAAATGTATCAGAAAATTTTGAGCTGTTGAAGGTGGAAAAACATTTTTTGAATATACCCTTAACTGTATTCGGGGAACGAGGAAGATGAGAGTACGCAAAAGACTGGTAGAAACTTTTCACTCCATTGGCTTAACATGGTTGCAATATCTGGTGTTATAGCACTCACTTCGGGGACATAATATTAATTATGAAATGTGTTTGCAAAAACCTTACTTCATAGATTTTTTCCCGTCTTATTTTGAAAGATTAAATGTAATTAGTTTTTGACAATTTATTATCAAAGCACATTATTTAAATTACAGTAAAGCATCGTTTATACGACGATCACTTATACGACGTTTACATTTATACGACGTTTTAATGTGGTCCCGATTCATTCCTATTCATTTTAATGTAAAAATATATCTTTTATATGACGCCCAAAATCGTTTATACGTCGATTTTTCAATTTTGTATGGACTTTTTTTTGTTTATTTTTCTTATATATTTTACGAACGAGCGGAAGTTGGCAGCTATGAATGACACCAAAGAGCGTGTTTAAATGCACTCCACATTATAAAAATGTGGCCTGGTGTTCGATAAGTCTGAAAAATCAGCTTATGTGTAACAGATTGCACTGAGAGGGGTAATTCTTTTTTCGGGGATGATCAGCTTTCCCGACCTGATTTAAGTTGCAAATAGACTATCCTTCTAACTGTTACCAGTATTGGCGACTTTTAGTTGGCCACGCGGGGTTTTTGATCTTTGACTTTAAATGGAAAGGAAATGATGTACTGCAAATGAGGAACCTTTCGGTGAAACATAAATAAAGTATTTAAATTGCTTACTAATCCCCCCCCCCTCGTTTTTTGGTTATTTGTTTATTTTGGATTGTTTAATTTACAAATTCATGCAAATCATCACGTTAAACATTAAAATCAAGTGAAAACAAAATTAATTCTAGTTTTGGAAGTGAAAATCGATTATGTTGTCGTGACGTCGTTATCGTTTATACGACGTTTTTCGGTAGTCCCTTCGGCGTCGTATAAACGATGCTCCACTGTAGTATAAAATACATATTTTCCAAGAATTTTTCATCTTAGAAAGTAATCTTTAGAATTAAAATATTTTGAAAGTTAAAGATAAACATATTGTTGTAATTTAACATCACCTGTAATTTTTTTTATTATTTTGAAAAGGAATCGTAATATAGATGAGTATAGATCGTATAGATAAGTAAATTTTCAATCCTAATACAATAATTACCCGTCATGCTGGAATCTATTACTACATTATTACTATTATTTTAAAATAATTTTACGAATCGTCCGTACTTTACTTTGCGCGCAAGAATTCCCGATTTTCTAATAAAATCATAATTTGACAACGCTGGTTCTAACCTATTAACCGACCACCGACGTTCTACAATGGAACACATAGCTGCGAGGTAAGGCTCCTCTCCTTTTCTTTTCTCACTTGCCGGCTTCGAAGAACCGGTTTGTTGTATACAAGTGATTAGGTTGGCGCGATATTTGGCTAAGTTTTCCAATCCAGATTTATTCTTTTAAGTATTTATACACCAATTATTCCCCTTAATTTCATTTATATGGAATTTAAATACTCTAAATCCATTCCTGAACAGGTCGGAATAATTTTCTGCTAAACAACCGTCCATTTTTACCGATTTTGTAGCTATAAAGTCATTCAAACGTTTCTCGCCTCATAGGAATCAATGGGAAACAAACGGTAACTGGGAAACAAGATGCTTGACGATTCAGCCTGTGTTATAGGAGCCCTACTGCGAGGTTGGAGCAACATCCCGCTGCCGGGTTCTTCGGAGAAACTCCATCGATTGTCTGACGACGCCGCTGGACGAATGGGTTCAATTGCTTGGAAACGGCAGTAATTAAATAAGAAAGAATTTTCCTTTCAAAATAGAAAAACACGGATGGAAAAAGAGTTACTTTTTTGCTTTAAAAGTTACAAATGTTTCACCTTTCTCATAAATGTTATCTTTTAGATTATTCTGGGAATCTTAAAAGATCTTTCACGGGAGATATGTTTTTGTATCTTTTATATTTAATCATCTGTTTCATCTAATATTTATATGGGCGTATGTAGAATTTTCGTTAGGGTGATTGATAATTATTTGGTACTTGGCCTTGGTCGCGAAAAAAATGTTAATTATTAAAAGAAAAAAAAAAGATCGATATTTTCAAAAATATTACCCAATTTTATCAATTTAATAGGCACAACGGGAAGGAGGAAGGAGGATTATCTCAATTTAATTAGATAAGAAAAGATCTTTTCATATAGCATATATTATAAGAGAAAGTTTTGCTTTGTTAATCTGTCTGTCTGTGTTTGTGTGTAAGTGGGGAGAGGAGGGGGGGTACGTTTGAACATTTTTTTAAAAAATCAACACATTTCTTATTTGAATTATATTTTTTTGCGTTTTAAGTATTACATAATAAAAAGAATGCATTTCTTTACTATATGAACTAGAAATTAAAAGTTTTCCATGTAAATTAAAAAAGTCGTGAGGATTTAAAAAGCTGAAAGATTTCTGTTCAAACCTGCCCCATGTAGGGGTACCTTTGAACAAGTAAGGGGCACCTTTGAACAAATGAATAAAATATGAAAAATTGAGGGTTTTCATAAAAAGCTGCATATGTTTCAGAAATATAAAGTAATATGAATAAAATTAAATAATTATATTTTATTCAAACTAATAATTTTTCGAATATTTAACAAAGCTTAAATCCATCAAAGTTTATGTCAAAAATCATTGTTGAAACAACACAGAGTGTCCCTCCAGTTATGTTTGGTTGTGAAAACTTTTATACAATATCTTACACCAATACACCAATGTACCAATATACGAAATACACCGATATAATATCTGATGCTTCTGGAAAATTAAAATTTTTCATTCACTCTTTTTATGAAAAAAGCTGATTTAAATTTCGTTTTATCAAGTACAAAAGCCATAAATAATATTTGGGAAAGAGTAGATGAAAGAGTGGCTTTGTTATACACACTTGTTAATTCATGAATCATTATTGTGTATCCGGGATTTGCAATTATCCAATAAATGAATGCCATCATCAATTAAGATTTGAAACTTCCTATCGCTGATACATCCAGAGATTATAATACATGTGTGCAGTAAGGAGGGATTGTTAACAGTATAAGTCCACGTTCTTTCATATTCTTAATTAACCTCTTTTCACATTAAAAAAAATCTAAAAATAATAATCTTTAGGTACATTAACAACTCTTCTCTATAGTTTTAGATGTTCAAAGGTGCCCCAGCTTTTTTGTTCAACGTTGCCCCATCACATGGAGTTCAACATTGCAACTGTTTACTCAATTCGGCTGAAGAATTTGAATAAAACAAAGCTTTTAAACTAAACATTACATCTTTATTTAAGTGTTGAACAATACATCAAAATTTTAGGGATACAAAATTGTCAACAAAAATCTTACAATTTTATTTTATTACGTTTAGATTCAAGAGGGAGAAAAATACATGTCTTGCTTGGACAGTATTGTGCATACAAAATGGTGCAGTTTTATATACTTATTGCACTGAAGCAGTAGTAATGTAATGCCATAGACATCTTTTAAAAATAATTTAATTGAAAGAAAATATTTACCCCCATTTCCCCTATGTGTGTGTGATTTTTAGCGAAACCCGTACGAGGCAAAATATTTTTGTGAAGATAGTCCAACGCCTCTCCTAACGCACATGAGACTCAGAATTTTAATTTTTCAATTAGTCGGGATATTAATTAAAAAAGCGGCCCAGTTAAAAAAATTTCTTTCTTCAAAATCATAAGCTCACTAGAATTGGACTTTGATGTGAGTGTAGCGCGCGACTGTCCAATCAACATCTCTCCTTGAAATCGCATCAAAACTAACGGTTTGCAAAAGGAAAAGGTAATAGATTTTGACCACTTCGCAAATGAAATTTTTTCTCAGTTTCTTCTTTAACCCTTTGTGGACAAGCGACCGGTATACGTACCACTTACGATGCTCAGAATCCTTCATTAGTCTCAACAGTTATTTTTTATTTTGAAGTTTATTTTATTTAATCAGAGCATTTTCGCAATTAAGTTACGGAAATTTTTCTGTTTTGAAAAACAGGGGGGGGGGGATAAAAGATTAAAAATTAAACAATGGGTTCTTATCGTAAAGGGGTTAAGAGTGGTTTTAAATAAAGTTATTACAAATAAAAGAACCTGTTCACCACAAACCGATCAACTCTGTATAAAGCTAACACTTACAAGTATCTTAACATTTAATTTACACTTGACAAGTCAATACGTTGAATGTTATTAGTGAAAGCTGCCTATTCCGAATTCCCGCTACACCGAATAGTGATAGGTCCCAATTAGTTCGGAATAGCGGGGCTTTACTGTATAAAAAAGTTGTACTTCAAAACACATTTATATTAATTTGAAGACCAAATACTTTCATTTTGATAAAAGACATTTTCATAAATATACCTTACACTAAAATAAAAATCTGTACTTTGTGTTATTTTTTAAGAAGAAGGTAGTCTTTAAATTTTTAATTAATAAAACTTCAAACTTCATGACCTTTATTAAAATAAATGAATGAATGAAGTGTTCTTACATGCTATAAAAAATATTTTAAATCCGAAGAAAATCTGTAAAGGAATTAGATTTTTTTTTTTTTAAACTTATATACCTTTTATTGTCAGGAAGGAACTAAAGTTTAATTGGAGAAAATTTAATTAGGGGATTATTCACTTAAAAAAAATATCAAAAAACTGTTTCGCCAAAGAAGACATCAAACGCATTCATTAAAAAATAATTGTAAAAAAAGAAAATCTATTCAAATGGTAGCAACTCAACAAGAATAACTTTCCTGTTCCTTTTGATTTAATAAGAGAGTTTTTAAATGCACCAGTGTGGAATGTCTGGACTGGGAGATTATTTTCAGAGGTTGGAAAGATGCAGGGTGTTCTATACAGTTTTGGAGCAATCTTTCAAGGGAAATAATGCGATCTAAACAAAAAATTTTTTGTACTGAAAACCAGTATCACGATTGACTGACTCGAATTAAAATTCAGGGTATCTCATTAAAAGCTGAAGCAAATTTTCGGTCCCTACTTTGACAACGATGACGATATAGTCCAAGAGCCGACAGCTCAAAAACCAAAGAAATCAAGCACAGAAAAAAATCCTTTATTTTATGGAAGAGTAGTAATAGGGAAATCTAATAATCCACGTTTGCCTGAAATGACGTGGTGCATAAGCCAAAAATTAATACCATTAATGGCTTACTCATAGTTTTATCATTATGTTTTCCTCCGCCTAGTCCTCCATGTTTTCATACCTACGATTGTAGGATAAACACAACGAGAATCCTATGAGTCAACCAAGTACTAATATTACTTTTTGACTTATGCACTTGTACTTACCGGCAGACATGGATCATTAGATTCACTAGTGAAAAATGCTCCAAGGAGTAGTGCAAAAGCAGAATATGATTTTAATTGAGCATTAAAAAGTAATGGACAAGTGCTTCTGTTAATTTCTGAGCATGAGGAAGGATAAGGGATCCCTTCTTGGCTACAACTCACTTCAATGCCAACTTTGAAAAAATCATATTTGCGCTTTTTCCATATAAAAGAAATTTGCGGTTCTTTAGTAGAATTTTCCACCGTGCTTTAGATGTTAACCAGGGGTGTAGTCATAAAAATAACATAAGATATATGCTCTAAGCAGAGGGATATTCTAGAATGTGTATACTATAAGCTTTCTTGAAAAACAGAGGGTATATGGTGTTCTATTAAAAAGTCCAGAAGGTGTACGGCGTATAGCCTGTACTACATCTCTGATGTTAACTGCACTGTTCACTCTGCACTATACTACAAATCAATTTTCTGTGCAATTATACACTTAGGGTATGCTTGGTGGCAGTGCATGAATGTGATACCTGCAGGAACTAGGTATCTGGCATTATGTCGCCTTCCTTTACATTTATGTCTAATTAAGCTGCATCTTTACAGGTTACGTCTTTACACTATACATTTTTATAGTAACTGCGACTGATTTGTTTTCACGGAAAAAGCGCAAATATGATTTTTTCAAAGTTGGCATTGAAGTGAGTTGTAGCCAAGAAGGGATCCCTTATCCTTCCTCATGCTCAGAAATTAACAGAAGCACTTGTCCATTACTTTTTAATGCTCAATTAAAGTCATATTCTGCTTTTGCACTGCTCCTTGGAGCATTTTTCACTAGTCCTTCTATTTTTCCATATTCAATAGGGGTACTGCACAACTTGTTTTGTATTTTATATATAGAAAACAAAATCTTATTTGTATTGAAATTAAAAAATGCTACATACTCTAATACTCTGGTGTTACAAATTAAAAAAAAAAATTTAAACAGGTTTTTCTATACCAAAATTCTACGGTGGTTTTCAAAAAAAAAAAAAAAAAAAATCAGTTTTTTACTAAAGTGAATAAAATAATAAATCCTTTCAAAGAATAGATTTTTCATTCAAATATCCATTATTTTTGCCAAAAACAGGAACTTTTTTTTATGCAAGAGTAAAGTTTGATACAAAAACCATGCTTCTTTTTTTTCTTAATCCGTATTTATTACGGACTTTTTAAAAACGTACTCCACCGCTTTTATAGGAAACGATTGCTTTACTTTGTTATGGAGCATTCTCATTGGCCATAAAGAGACATTCTATAAAAGCTGTGGAGTGACTCTGCAACAAATGGGTCAAATTTTTAACAGTGCACTGTTAAAAATCTGCTGCATTTTGCTGCAACGCCCTCCACCACTTGTATATAATATCTCTATTCCAACCAATGAGAAAGCGCCATTTCACGGCCAAGTAACCGTTTTCTATACAAGCAGGGGAGTGCGTTGCAGCAAAATGCAGCAGATTTTTAACAGTGTGCATATCCTTGGCGCTATACACTGTAAAAAATTTGACACTTTTGCTGCATCGTCACTCCCCCGCTTTTATAGAATATCTCTCTTTTGGGCCATGAGAATGCTCCATGATTGGCTGAAGTAATCGTTTTCTATAAAAGCGGTGGAGTGACGATGCAGCAAAAGGATAAAAATTTTTACAGTGTAGTTTACAGGAGTGGTACCTTGTTCAAAATTTGAAACTTTTGCTGCATCGCCACTCCATCGCTTTGATAGAATATCTCTATTTTGATCGATGAGAATCCTCGATAATGCATTTAAGTAATCGTTTTCTACTTATCTACTATATCGTTTCCGTATATTTATTTTTTCAATCAGCACCAAGGTGCGCACTTTATTAGAAGACGCGCTCTATTAGAGGGCGCATTCTATTAGAATAAATACGGTATATACTTATAATAAATACACTTTGTTAAAGTATAGGGCCCCAATATTTGACAGGTATGCCAGGCATTTTTGCCATTGATGCCATTGTGCTAAAAACAAAATATAAATAAATGAAAAAAATGGATAAAATATAAATTTGGCATGGTGCAAAAAATTGTCTAATTTAAAATTAAAAATCAAATTTGACAGCCACCAGGGCTAGACACCGTGCATAATTATTCAGTAAATGATTCATTAACACTAGAACGCCCGGAAATTCTACTCAAGTTTGAAAATAATATTTCTCACCAGAATTTTTATTCAAAATTTTTTAATTGATTTATTTAACGTAAATTTGCGTGGATTAGATTTAAATTATTTCAAGAAAATTTTTCTGGTTCGAATTGAAATTTAGTTACATGATTGGAGTCGAATAGACTCCATCCGGGCGTTCTAGTGTTAAAAAATGACAAAAATCAGCATGTCAAAAATTTCAAAAAAATTCATAATTCGTTAAAAAATTAAGTTAAAAATAAGAGAAAAAGAAAGCATTCTGTATTTTTTTATGCTTAATCGAATGGTGTAACTGGTTTTTCTCTCCGAGGATCACAAGTACCTTAGATTGATGACTGCTATTCCTTTATTTCATCTTGTAAAAAAACAGTTTAACGTAAAGCTATGAATTTTTGCAGGATTAATTAGCATCGCAAAATCTTTAAAATAAACTTTACCGCAACATTCTATCTGCAATAGAACGTTAGATATACCCATTTATGACCAACTTTGGAAAATACGCAATTTCAGAAAAACCGCCCAGCGAAATAACGTTTTCTCGATGACTACCTCGGGATAAAAAGTTTGTCTTTTGTTTAAAAAAAAATTAAGTTTTTATCTTTAGTAGTTTTCGAGAAAAGTGCTGTGACACAAAATTTTTGTCCGATTTTCAGAATACTCTACAGTACACCTACAGTATGCCATAAAAAAAAAAAAAAAATTTTGTGCTATGTTGTGCTTCTTGGTCAGACGAACATTTAAAAAAAAAATCATCAAAATTGGATAAGTATTTAGTTATTGCAAAAAGAAAAATTGAAAAATCCGTGTGCATTATCGCTCAATCATATTATTGTTGCGCGCTGCCGCGCGCACAATGATCTATTTCTATTCTTCCTATAAGTGTTTTTTTTCTTGTGCTCGATACCTTAGTTTTTTGTGCTGTCGGCTCTTGAACTAATATTTTTGCACGATTTTTATCAGATTAACATTGTTTTGTGGGAAATGTGGTCATAATTTAAAGTAATTGAATTTTGACCATTAACACAATTGATTTACTATCAACTGTATTCTGAACAATGAAATGGTCTAGTTCAATGTTGTTTCGATCGCAGTGGCTATTCGCGCTTCCCGGTGCTCCTAGCCTCCGAGTCTAATCGCACTTCCTATGCTTGCGCACGCGCATTGGGTGCAAAGAGCAATATGCATGTTGATACGTATATTGATAGCTATAAGACTATCAATATACGCCAAATATCGGGGGGGGGGGGGAATTGCCAACTCTGTAGCATGAAAAATGTAAACAAGTTAAAAAGTCTAAAAGCAGCTCCCCCCCCCCCCACCCACCAAAAAAGAATATTGATATTTTAGGAAACAAAGAGATAAAATAGCGATTAAAATGCAGAATTTTAAAAAATTTTCACAGTATAGGGTAGATGTGCCAGTAATGGGCCACCTTCCAGTAATGGGCCACCTCGCACTTTTTGGTTTATAAAAAAATAATAAATAATAGTTAACCTTTTGTTATTTTTTTCTGAACTCTACCTTGCATGCTTTATAAGCTGGATTAATTTTTTACACTTTTCGTCAAAACAATTAGGAAGCAGAAAATAAAGTTTCACAGTTTTTCTGTTTTTCACTGAAAATCTTAATGAACATGCTAAGAGCAGACTTTACTTACTTAGTTTTATATCTTTTTTATTTTTCCGTAAAAATTGAATGTTTTTGTTTGGTTAGCAATATAAAACATTGAATTTAATATACCAATGGCCATTTACAAAATTTTATTTATTTTTAAGATTTTAGGAGGGGTGGTCCATTACTGGATTGCTTATTTCGTGATTTGCCAGTAATGGGCCACCCAAATGACCAATACTAAAAGTGTAATTTCAGTAGTGACAAAATATTTTGATTTAACTGAAAACTAAATAAACAAATTTAATACTTAAATTTTACTTACTAGAATTTAATAAAGACAATTTCTTTATAAATACAGTCAAGTCTCTCTATAACGAAACTCCATACATCGAATTTCTCTATATAACGAATTTTTAGTAGGAATGTTCCCCTTTTCCCATGATTACATTAAAAACAGTCTCTATATAGCGAAATATCTTAATCTCCATATAACGAATATTTTCATAAAATGTTCTTTATTCAGTTGTAAAAAAATACTTCGAAATCACCTGAAATCAAATTTCCATCTCTTATTCCTAATTTATCGTTCAGTGCTGAGTTTTTTTTTATATTACTCCTCTGCTTGAATTTTCTTGTTCCTTAAGTCCAATAAATTCATCAACCCCCTCCTTTCACACACCTTTCAACATCCTTCTCAAAACAGTGTTAATTGAATAGTTATACATATAAGAACGGGATCAATGGGGGTAACTGAAGAAAAAACAATTTACAATTGCTTCAAAAAGGCCGAATTTTGTATACAAGAGGATAATGTGGATTCTGAGGAAGAAGAAGATGATGCGACTTACGCAGACATAAAAAGAACAAGTTGGAAATTGCACATGAACGTAGCAAATGAGGTGCGTTCGTACGATAACTAAGTTTTAAAAATATTCAGATCTTGCTTTTATAGTAAATAGTACTTCGGACACAGTATATTGGTTGAAATTCTGTAAATATACAGGAATAGTAATTCTTATTACACATCAGCAACGTATATCTTATTCATAAAATGTGAAATAGTTGAATATAATTAAAACACGTACCAAACCATGTTTCCCTGTATAGCATTATATAGTGGAATACTTTTGTGTAGCCCTGTAATTTAATAATAAAAATTCTTTGCGTCACAGATTGTACAGAATGCATATTTTAGTATATATTTCATAGATTCATGCCAATTCTATTATGTTCGAATGAATGTAACATCATTAAAATGCATTTAAAACTTTTTTTCCCTATTGACCGTAATGTAACGGAATCCTTTTGAATGTCCCTGTAATTGATCTATGCATCCGATTTTCATAACATTTGAAATGACTCGACAAAATTACGCAATAATTATATGTTTTAAATTTCAAACAATTAAAATGCATTTAAAACTTTTTTTCTCTATTGACCGTAATGTAACGGAATCCTTTTGAATGTCCCTGTAATTGATCTATCCATCCGATTTTCATAAAATTTGAAATGACTCGACAAAATTATGTAATAATTATGTATTTTAAATTTCAAACGATTCGGTTGGATAGTTTTCCGTTGTTATACGCGGACAGACAGACGGACAGACAGATGGATAGACAGACGGACTGAACGACAATTATAGGTGCTACCTATTTACATAATTACGAACGCACCTAAAAATAATTATCTGTTATTTTTTGTAGGGTGGCCCATTACTGGAACATAGGCGGTCCATTACTGGAACATAGGTGGCCCATTACTGGGCATTTGGGTGTTTAGACATATTTCTATTATTTAAAATGAAATTTTTATTTCTATCGGGAAATGTAACTGTGGGATTAGTTAAATATTGTTGAAAGATTAATCTAATATGAAAAAAATTGGAATACAATAATTATAACTATTAATAAAAATTATTTTTTAGAGAAATTCCTTAAGGTGGCCCATTACTGGCACATCTACCCTAGTTTGTCACAGACTTTAGTAAAAAATGGAAGTTTACAATCGGATATCCGGCAGGAAAGCCAGATATCCGACCAGTTTCACATTGGTATCCGATGGTTTTCGGATATCCGGAGTTAATTGCAATCTGGTATCCGTCGGTGTTCGGATATCCGGTAACGGTTGCAAGTTAGTATCCGGTAATTTCGGATATCCAGTAAATCAGCCGGATACACCGGATATTTTTCGGATATCCGATCCATCCCTATTTAAAACGAATGGTTGAACCAAATGTCTGCGATAATTTAAATCAGAATTACTGATTCTTTTCATTTTTAACACACACACACAAAAAAAAATAATAAAATAATTTTCTATGAGCATATTTCAAAAGAACTTGTCAGTATCTATGAACAGATTAGTTGAACCATGTAGGGGAAGATGGGGATACTTGAGCCATTTTTTGAATTTTAATTTTTTTTTAATTTTTTATATTTTTTTAGAATAAAATAAAATGTTGAAAAATAAAATTTGATATTTTTCCTTCAACTAAAAACCACTTTCAATAAATTTTGAACTATTTTTCTATGTATAATAAATGTTTATTTTTTGTTTTACATCGTGGCTCAAGTATCCCCATGGCGGGGTTACTTGAGCCATAGTGAAGGGATACTTGAGCCACTACGGAAAAATACCTACAAAAGTAATTTTTTTCACTTTATTTTTGCACAAACATTATACAGAATGATAAATTATGAAACGTAAAGTCTTTCAAAACCAATTGAAAAAAAAGCTAGTAATACGATCATTTTTTGTCGTTAAAACTGGTTGTCGAAGGATAATTTGAACTTCAGTTCTAATGACGGTAGAAACATCCTCAGTTCAGAGCCATTTAAATTTGGAATCTGCAATTCTTCAGGCACATTTCATTTTTTAAAATATTAAGCACTTATCCAACAAATATTTTTACAGTTTTCTTTCTGGCATATTTTATTAGTAACCAACCATCAATTTAAGGTTTTCTTTCACATCATCACCATCATTGACAGAAGTTTCCTCTAATGATATTGTCGAACTCATGCTTTTAGTTTAGTAGCTGTCGGAATTTAAGCCAGATGTATCATTCGACTATTTTAAACACTTTTTTGATTTCACAGGAAAAGATTTTGTCTTCCTCTTTGGCTCCATGTAGATAAGTTTGAACTGGGATTTTTGTTGCTTTTCTTATTTTTGTGCGCTCTTTTTACCAATTTTTCTTCAATTTTCTTTGTTAAAAAAGGCCCCACCAGTGGCCGAGAGGTACGGACCTCTCAACTGGTAGACGGCAGGTGCTGGGTTCGAACCCAATCGCGGCTGTCGGCCTAACCGTTCGGAGTTTTCGTGGTTTTCTTCGAACCTTGCGTAAATACGGGTTAGGTTCCCTTAGAAAGACCCCCACGAAGGGCACTCCCCCTGGTCCTATATCCCTAGTGTAGATAATCGGACGACAAAAAATACACCAAATACTTAGTTAAAAAAAGTTATAAGCAACAGAGGTTACGATTTCAATATAAAATACTAATCTTAATATGTTATATTAAAAAATAAATATTTTAATATGTTGGAATTAACTAATTAAAGTGTTAGAGATTATAGCCTGTAAAACCGTTTTAAAAAGTTATTTTCATTTAATGAAAGTTAAATTGAAAACTATGTTTACATTTATCTAGACAGGCTATTTTGTTAGTCAAATCGAAAAATAAAATAGACATTTTCATTTTAAAAATATACATTTTTAAACATTTTTAGGTCGTTATTTTTTTAAGGAAAAAAAAATAAAATGAAAAATTATTCTCCCTTTTCTCCAGAAAAATATATATTAATGAATATAAGGATGGAATTTTATTTTTTGTTTGTTTCACCCATGTTTAATTTCTAGTGGGGATGGTTAAGACATGGTTCATGTATCCCCACTCTCATTGGCTCAAGTATCCCCACTATCACTATTTTTGTTTCCCAGAGTTTTACTAAATAAAGCATGCAGCAATTATAACTATTTTAGACTCAAAATACAATTGAAATTATGCTTATTGAATGTATGTATATAGTTGCAACTTTAAACAAAACTTTGATTACAAAAAAACAAAAAAAACCATGCACCCAAATATTTACTTCAGATAGGGAAAAGACAACTATTAATCACTATACTTTCAAAATGGTACCAAGATGTGTGATTTCTTTTTTACATGTTCAGAACTATAAATATGTTATCATATTGGCAGTTTTAGAAAGAAAAATTAACCAACTGTAGAGATAATAGGGGTGGCTCAAGTATCCCCTATGCTCAAGTATCCCCACTCTCCCCTATCTGTATTCCTTTAAGATTCCCTTTTATTGCCGCAAAAACAATCCATTTCCGCCCTATCCTACCCACGTACAATGGACCGGTCGAAGTTACTTGCATTGGATTTTCTAAGTCCGGCGTTTGATGAAAAGTAGGTTAAGAGATGAAAAAAATCTCTCTGTGGAGCGAGTAATCGCCAATGGAAACTTCGCAATCTTAACCATCGCGCATGCGCTTGAGGGTTACTTGAGCAAACGCGCGATCTGTTGTATCCCTCCAACGCGTTTCATCTACTGCACATGCGCGTGAACATAGGAAGTGCGATTAGCCTCTAGAAGCTATCGGCACGGGGAAGCGCGAATAGCAGCGGCCTGTTTCGATGAGAAGGATCTCAGTTACCAGCACTTCTCGTCACTTCATCAAGTTTCACAGAAAACAAAGCAAGAGTTGAAATTATCGTTACAGAAGCTTCATTAGTAATAACGTTATAAATGAAAATTGAAGTTCAATAACATGGAGTTAGATACACAGAATTTTTGACAAAATGATTGGATTGGAATCCTAGTTTTCTATGCAAAATCTGTTTGTCTTTATTTGTCGGCGGAAAGAAAGTACGAACGAAAGGGAAAAAAATCATTTTTTAATAAGAGGGCATACCAATTTTATATGTACTCTTATTAAAAAAAAACGGATTTTCCCCCTTTCTTTCTTATTTTCCTTTCCTTTTCTTTTTTTTTAATAAGAGGACAAACCAATTTTATACAGGGCCGTGGTAGCCTAGTGGTCATATAGCACCGAACTCCGGACTGAAAGATCCCGGGTTCGATGCTCGACATCACTAAAGACCCACCGAGTGTATGCAGTGTACGCGCTCGTTAAATAAAGGAGTTTTGAAAGTCCTGTGGTCGATCATAGCAGTTACCATGGGTATTGCTCTCTGGAGAAACTTTTCTTCCCCTTCAGAGGCATATCAAAATTGAAGAGGTGGCGATGTTTGGTGCTGCCATCTATTGGAGCTTTGCCGAACATCCCCTGCTGCAGAAGTCTGACTTCCTACCCCCTGGGTGTAGTCCAATGGAAGTTCCAGCACCCCTCTTGCCATTCGGGCACACGTCAACAACAACAACAATCAATTTTATGCGTTTGCGAAGATAGAAAACAATTTAAAAATGTGACAGAAAGTAGTTTGGATCTCAGCACGTCCTTAACTAACCGTATATTTTGCAATGGGATTATTTTGATTGGAAAAATAATTTTTCAGGTATTCCGCACACCTTAGAAATATCACACTGATAACGGGAGACTGAAATCCTAACAACAACAATAAATAAATAAACAATATTTATCCTGAAAATCGTATATTTCAAAAAACTTCATAACAGTTCTTGTCCTAATTAAATTTACGAAGTCAAGAAATTGGGATTTGAATTAGACATTAATTAGTGAATGAAAATCGTATATTTCAAAAAACTTCATAACAGTTCTTGTCCTAATTAAGTTTACGAAGTCAAGAAATTGGGATTTGAATTAGGCATTAATTAGTGAATTTGGAAGCTGTTGTTTCTTATTTGCGAAAGAAGATGTCATGTTCATTTTTTAATCTTCAGGGGTTTTCTTGTCTTTATTTATTTCCTGTTCCTGAAATTCATTTTTAAAATTCTTCCATATGTGCAAGGCCAATTTCAGTTGTATTTAGCGATTTTGAACTATATCTTTAATAATAATTTAGAAAAAAAACATATTGAACTCGAGGAAAAAATTAAATAAATAAATAAAATGAATACAAATGGAATTTGTAGAACCAAAGCAGTATTATCAAGCCCCAAATACTTTGGAGCTACAAATGAAGTGTGCGGTTTCATCTTCGTATAAGCCATGAAAAAGCAGAAGGATACGAATTTGGGGCTACCTACACACATAAAACCAAAATTAAATGAAGAAATAATATTGAAAACAAGGCACAGCAAAATAACTAAATTGGATAGAAAAATGAAAAGGGGAAAAAATAAAAATAATTATCGTACACATGATAATAATAAATTAATATATTATCATGTGTACGATATTATCATGTTAATTACATTATTATCATGTTAATAAATAAATTAAAAGCAGAGTAATGTGATAATAGAAAAAATAAGCCATACACCATAAGTTTATCCTATTAAGATTTAAAACAAAAACATTTAATTTGACTATGCTATGCTAAACAAAATATCTTAATTTAAGATGATATATAATTTAAAAATGGCTAATTAATATATATACCCTGTACAGTTAGATAGTGCTATAGGTCTCTCTTTTATTAAAAGATAAGTGCAATTTAATAATGTAAAATATTAAAATTATATTAATATAATTGATATAACTATACAATTATCCATACATTAGTGTAAATTAAACTTCCAATAGAATATTGGAAGTGGTTAGGTTGGGTTTTACTTTTAATTAGGTTTACTTTTAATTGTAAAGTGGTTGGATACTTTACAATTAAAAGTAAGTGGTATATATAATATACTGGTGCCCTTCAAGGGGTTAAATAGTGCATTTATTATATTATGTAAATCTAATAAATCGATATTATTAAAGAGATCTGTGAAGTCATAAGTAGTTACATTTTTTATACATTTAGGATTTTTTATAATATTGACTGGTTCATAACTATTCTTTATACAAAGTGTATTATCAATGGTTTTTGTTATTTCATATATTTGATTAAGAATTTTTAATAGAAGTTTGTTAGCAGCATTATTATATGTATTGCAACCAATTGTAACTGTTCTAAATTTAACAGGATTCTTATGAAATTTGGGTATAAGAACTAGATATGAATATTTAAAATTAGAAGAGTTAATGTCTAATAATTTATAAAAACCTTTAATTTTACGATTGTTTACAATTATGTTATCATTAGTTTTTTGGAATGTGTTATTAGAAGATATACTGGATTTAAGCAGTTGATGATAATAAGATTTACATATAATTGCATAATTATTTGGAGAATTGTCCACATAAGTGATTATAAAGTTTTGTTGCAATTTAGTGATTTGCTGTAAAAGATGCTTTGTATTTACATAATCCAGGTGTGAAATATTATATTTTAAAGCCTAAGTTAATTTATCAATAACTAAAAATTTCCATTGATTGAAATATTCAATAGTTTTGTTGTAATATATTGCAATTTTATATTTAAATATATGTATATCATAAGTAAATTGATTTATTATAGAATTAATGTTTAATTTGGATGGAATTCTATACTTAGTACCATAACCCATTAATTTTTTCAATATTAAATATATATAGACAAAAATAAAAATTAAAAATATATTTACGTTTAAAAATATCAACATTAAAAATGTTCAATTTTTTAATCTTTCGGTTTTCCTTATTACATTATTCTGACTAACAACAGATCATTATTAATATTTTAAAATTTTAAAATTTCTTTTGTATTTATTTAGAAAAACTGTTTGTGTACTGAATAAGTTAGCTTGCTGCATGTTATACCTAATTATGCTTATTTTCTTCTTTTACAGCCAACTAAAGTCTTGAAATACCTGTCGCTAAAATTTGTTTTTAATGAAAGCATGCCTCATTACTTTTGAGAACAACCGTCTTATTATCCAATCCTTAGTTACCTTTCCTGATAGCTTTTGTATGTTCAAGAAGTAATGTAGAGCAACATACTAAAAGAAAACTGGTGGTTTTTTTTTTTTTTTTTTTTTTTTTTTTTTCATAAAACAATTTGTGTATTTTGATCTTTATCTCATTTACTAAAAGACAAATATTCGTAACAATACATGAAAGTAGCATCCAGAACAGGAATTATATAGTGAAAATGGATATTTTTATGAAAATGCTTGCAATTTTATTGAAAAGCTTACTTATAGACGGAATTTTTACGACAGAAATTTTAATGTCACATAAAAATATTTTTATTTGGAGGGGGGAGGTAGAGAAAACTAGAAGGCAGAACACAGTAAAAAATAAACTCAGTTATGTAAATTTCTTATTGCTTAAAATGTGTTTGTTTACATTTAACTTACGTCAAGAAAATATATTGAAGCTCTGTTTTATTGAGTTGAGTTATGTACAACTTCACCTTAAAGAATTAGCCTAAATCTCATTGGTTCTAATTGTTTTCAGCTGTGAGAGAACGTTTCAAAATTCACTGTGCGGAACTTGCTTTGAGAATGATTTCCTCCGTGGTTTAAAATTTTTGTCCTTCCCATAGGAATGAATCATGTTTATGTCGATGGAATGAGACATCAGACATTCAGAAGAATTTCAACTGAAGATTATCAAAATAAATACACATGTGAGTGTAACTCATGTCTCATTTTTTTTTCCTTTACTAGCTTTCTAAGAAAGTAAATGTTATGCATATTTTTTTTATAGAGGCAAAATATACTTTATATATGTAGATTTGGATGCTCTTGAAATCATAAGTAAACTGAGAGACATAAATTCTATTCTTACACCGTTAAAATTTTAGAATATATATTAACCATTAAATATTTAGAAATGGAATATTATTTACAGAAGTCTATTTACAAAGAAATTACAGACATTTCAAATATCGTAATTTAACGTTTCATCATATCTCAATTCGTCATTCCACGTCGTTCTCCCCAAACGACAACATAGTCCAGGCATTACGTGCTCAAAAAGGACAAATAAATGCAAGTTTTGGTGTAGTTTTGATTTTTGGCTCCCTTTATGTTTTTTGGGTCGCTGAACGCGAATCTGGCATTATCCAACAAAATTTCTCCCCGGAAACACGTTTTTTTGGCAAAAAACGTGCAAAAAACGTGACTTTTTTCGTTTTTTCTAAATAACTTCAAAATTATGCATTTTACATAAAAGTCATCAATACATAAATTAAAGAGCACAAAATTTCCTACATTTTATGTACTTAAAGTTTTTTTCTCTGATCAAAGGTTTAGCCGTGAGAGAGCCGCAAAAATGGGTGTGAAAAGCGAAAAATTCTGAAAAACGTGAATTATAGCACCGTACGTCGATGAAACATGAAAAACAACCATTTTACGCAAATTTTCTCCACTTAATAATATTAAATATATCATTATTGACTATATTTTATTAATCTGATGATCATTGTTTCTTTCATAACAAAAAAATAAATAAAAATGAGCATTTTTGTGATCAAAATCGTCATTTGCTATTGTAAAATAATAATAGTAATAATTTCTTAATTTGACTTTTAAATAATGTAAATAAAATAACTAATACATGCTTTAATATATAAAAGCTGACACGGATTCCAGTTCTTAAAGTTCTAAATTTCTAAAGTTCAAAATGTGGGTGTAACAATAAAAAAAATCCGGAAAATAGGAATTATGGCACTGTACATTAGATTTAACATGAAAACTGACCATTTTTCGCAAAGATTGACTTTAAATGATACTGAAGATATTATGATCGACTATATTTTACAATGAAGTTGCTAACAACAAAAACGACGACTCATTATGAATTATTATTTAATTATAAATAATTATGTACATTAGTAAGTACATTTACTTAAAAAAAAAACAAAGTACTATGTCCTCTTTCTTTTATTTGAGGGTCCCTGCTTTTCACCGACATTTACAAAATAGAAAATAGACGAATGGAATTAGTGGGTGTTTTATAACTATATATTATTATTATTATTATATTATAAATAAAAGTTTTTTTAATAGTAATTATTTGATACCTTGCAACATGACTATGTCCCCTTCCATTGGGACCTCTGATTCATTGTGTGGGCAATCCATTTCCAGATCGGTTTCAAAGTCTAGCTCATCCTCTTCGTCTTGACACACAACTGCTATGTTGCTACAGTTTCCCGAAGCAAATCCTCTATCTGATATCTTCGCAAATAATTTTTGCTGCTGCTTCAACCACTCGCAGCCTCTCATCTCGATCAGATTTACATGTTTGCTGATACCATGCATTAGTCAATATCTTCCTTCCTATATTCTTGAAACACACAATGGACTTCTTTTTTTCTGATTCTTTGTGATCAGTATGTCGTCTCCATATCTCTCAATGAGGTTAAACTTTACAGATCTCATCTCAGGTTGATAACTCTCTGTAACCCGTTTCATTAGATCTTCCATGGAGAATTGACACTCGTCATCATGATTTTCAAGGTAATCGTAATATACTTTGCATTGCTCTGTCGATTGCCTCGGCAAATGGACCACGTTTCTACTGTTCTTGGACCTTCGGCCTCCCATAAATATATTTAAAACATCTGATGTGGCATTGAGCATTTGCTGCGATGAAATCATTCCCTGGTTCCATGCGCTGAATTATAGCCTGCCCATAATCATCATTGCTTTCGGGCCGGGCCGGGCCCGGGCCGAAATTTTAACTTTCGGACCGGGCCCGGGCCTGGAAATTTCGGCCCGTGCAGACCTCTATACTGTATACAATATTGCATTCGCTTGGTGGATTTTCCGCTTGTGTTGCGATGAACTCTTCCGAAATGCACAGTCCGCATATAAAACAATTAGTTCGAAAATTAAACTGAGAAGTTGATGATCTTAAAATTTGAGAAGTGCTAGTTGTGCACTTCTAGAAGTGCACTTTGTTCCTCAATCTTCTTCAGATAAGCAGTAATCATCCGTTCATTTACGTATGCTTTTCTACACTTAACATGCACATCTACTGAGATTTTCCCCTTTACGAAAACTGCCTTTCCATCCTTTCTTTCTGTACTTTCCTTGATTAACGCTGCAATACCTCGACTAACTTTCACTGACCCCTCTTCTAAAGGAAAGTCACAAATAAAACTCAGCGATATCGCGAAAAATCATTTTAGATCTTCACTATATTCACGAAGACTCAAACAGTGAAATACTAAATTATAAGTAAGCAGTTGCATATAGAAACTGAGAGGAATGTGTCCTCCTGATAAGCTAGTGATCTGTGCGACGCATATTTCTAACAGAGGCGAGACTGGTGGAAAAGAGGGGGGGGGGGTTGTATTCCACTGAACGTGGACATGGGATGCGGGGGTGGGCGCTTGACCAACGTTATTTCATACTTGCACCCCTTCAATCAAGGGGGAAAGTGCAGATGGGATCAGTTAAAGCCTGTTTTAGTTATTTTATTTACATTATTTAAAAGTCAAATTAAGAAATTATTACTATTATTATTTTGTAATAACAAATGAAGATTTTTATTTATTTTTTAGCTATGAAAGTTACAATGAACATCAAATTAATAAAATATAATCAATAATAATATATTTAGTATTATTAAGTGGGGAAAATTTGCGTAAAATGGTTGTTTTTCAAGTTTCATCGACGTACGGTGCAGTAATTCACGTTTTTCAGAATTTTTTGCTTTTCACACCTATTTTTGCGGCTTTCTTATGGCTAAACCATTGATCAGAGAAAAAAACTTTAAATACATAAAATGTAGGAAATTTTGTGCTCTTTAATTATGTATCGATGACTTTTATGTAAAATGCATAATTTTGAAGTTATTTAGAAAAAACGAAAGAAAGCCACGTTTTTTGCCCAAAAAACGTGTTTCCGGGGAGAAATTTTGTTGGATAATGCCAGATTCGTGTTCAGCGACCCAAAAAACATAAAGGGAACCAAAAGTCAAAACTACACCAAAACTTGCATTTATTTTTTACCAAATGCCTGGACTAACAATCGTTTTACTCACGCTGTCTTCACTTTAGTTCGTAAATGTCAGTCCTTAGCCACGCCTTTCATCTGACTTCGTGGACTATATAGCAGCCGGGCACTATAATAGGATATGGGACTTATACCAGCCGGGCTGTGGGAGTAAGAGTCGCTCCCACATACATATTCTCATATTTTAAAATTTAACAGGTGTCCATATGAAACCTCTCTGATTTTAAGTGTACATGTAAATGGTATGGAAGTTAGAAATCTAAATATTTGCAGTTTGCGATATCATAAATAGAAATACAACAAGTTTCCTGTAAAAGTTTTGTTCGAAATAGTTAATTTTGCAGATAATTGCGGAAGTCACATCTAACATGCTGCGCAACACTTGCATAGATGCCAACTTGATATGTATAAGAAAATGTTTCTTCTTTCTACAGGTACATTTTCGATTTCAATATGAAACTTGCTTTGAGAATGATTTCCTCCGTGGTTTGAAATTTTTGTCCTTCCCATAGGAATGAATCATGTTTATGTCGATGGAATGAGACATCAGACATTCAGAAGAATTTCAACTGAAGATTATCAAAATAAATACACATGTGAGTGTAACTCATGTCTCATTTTTTTTTTCCTTTACAAGCTTTCTAAGAAAGTAAATGTTATGCATATTTTTTTATAAAAAATAATTTTGAGAAAAAATGTAGACTGTCATAATGTGAAGCAATTAGCTCCATATTTGTTTATCATGATCACGTGATACGCGCTTTTATAATATGCATATCGCGCCCTGTTTCAAAAGTATCACAACTCAAATATTGATATTTTTGAGCTATGCTTGCCATTCTGCTTGATTTCTACACCTCTACAAATCACCTAAAGTAGCGGATAGTGCACTGAAAATCCCAGGCACCAGATAGCAGTTGTGTTTCCAAGATGGTCACTGGCAGTTCCACAGCCCGGATATAGTTTTTCGCATTTCCTAAAAATGAAGTATTTTAATTTATCGGAATTTTTGAAGCACGGGTATAATTTGTTCTCTCTGTGTACTTAATTAATTTTCAAAACTCTAACCTTTGCAGATTTTTTTTTTTTTTTTTTTTTTTTTTTTTTTTTTTTTGTCGTTATTGAAAGAATATAAGCATTGTCGGTCATAAAGGTTTATCTAAATTTTAAAATTAATTGATTATTTCGTGATTCTAAATTGTATCAATCTCTGTGCGGCGCGTATCAATAACTAAAAAAAAATCATAATCGATATTAAGGTTGTTTAAGTTTTTTCGTTAACTTCTGTCAGTTTAGGTGTCTGAAGTCGCAATGATTTTTCGCATTTATTCGAAAAATTCATAATTTTGGAAAATTTTAAACGTTTTCAGAAAATTAATCGATCAGTTTCGAAAATTCTCTCTAATATTGTAAAAGTTTTCGCTTGGTTTACGAACGGACGACAAATTTTAAACTGTGCTTTCATTTTCAAAAATCAATCATATGTATGCAATTTTATGCATCCACATAATGCATAAAACATGTGAATGTATGCACTCATTTGCACTTGCAAGTAATCAACATTCAGTCGATAAGGCTCGAGAGATCCCCAGTCTAGAATGTAATCAACGTCCAAGTCCTGATACATCATAAACTCGATCTACGTTGGATCGATTTGTGTGCTATTCTGGATCTAACTCCATTTGTCTCTCCACTTAATTTCGATACGGGATCGATTTTTCCCATCAAGACCGGACGAAATGTAAGATCGATTTTGATTTTTATATTCCAGTCATTTCCGATGCTGCCCGTTCAGAGCGTTTAAAAATTTCTCAGGCATAAAATATTTAGAAAGTTTCCAAACTAATTTTGACGGGAGTTGTAAAGAGATCAATTAATTAGAATAGGACACAAGAATGGGTTGAATAAATAATATAAATGATAATATAAATGGGTTCAATAAATAATATAAATATCTAATCTATCTGCATTATAAAGAATAAATGTGTCCGTTCGTAAAATTGACATCATTTTCACAGTAACAACAGCACACGATTAAATTTAAGTTTCATTGTAATTTTTTGAAACATTTTTTCAATCTTTACGCCGCCGAATAAGAAAAAATTATACTATCTAATACAATTTGCTTTAAAACTGTATCATAATTTATTTGAAGACTGCATCCCTTTTTCTTATTTTTCATTGTCTTCAAAATTATTTTTAAACATTATAATAAATAAATAAATAGATAAAATAAGAGTGGGTTTTCCTTTTTGTGTCTCCAAAAAGAACGAGTTTATCTGTGTGTTTTAGCTAGTGATTTTTGGGTGCTACAAGTACAAGGCTTGTTGCTCGTAATTAGTGCGCCAAAAAGGCCGATTTTTCATGATGCATTAATTCTTTTTTAAAGCGGTATTCAAAGAAAAAAAAAATTCACATTCAACAACTTGAAAATTTCTGACTCATTTTTAAAAGACATGAAACTTACTGATGTGATTTTTTTAAAGAGATTTATATTCGATTTGTGATTTTTATTTTTCGTTCAATTAATTGTAACTTGATTTATAAGCATTTATTTTCTCAGTATGCCATAAAAATAAAATCTGTAAAGTTACTAAATTTTTTCTAAGAAACTGGGTTTCTTCAAACATTTTATATAAAGGCTACAACAAAAACTCTTGTAACAGGTGCACCTTTATGCTGTAAATAAAAAAATCTGTACACAGTGTTATTATATATATATATATATACACTGCTCAAAACAATTAAAGGATATTGCAGTTTTAGGTGGATTTTGTATCTGGGAAACTTTTTTTGCTGATTGATACATGGTCGACAGACATAGTAGGTTATATGAGAATAAATTACACATGTTTGGCAGAAAAAATGCATTTTATTGCGCATTTGTGTACAAAAGGAAAAAACACAATTTGTGCATATGAGAAAAAAAGAATAAGAAAAGGTGTTTTCTTCAAAGAAAATCATTTTCAGTAGGGGGTATGGTTTCCACGGGCGGCCAGCAACGTTGAACACCTTTGAGGCATGGACTCAATGAGGCTAATTAATGATGAGTTGGGGTATTCTGCCCCACTCTTCCAGAAGAGCTCTTTCCAGTTCTTGGAGAGTTTGTGGGGGTTGTTGGTGGCCAGAAACTCGTCTTCCTAGAGCGTCCCAAACGTAGTCGATTGGATTCATGGCTGGAGAACACGCTGGCCATTTTATTCGAACGATTCCTTCCTCGAAAAGCGCCCCACCAGTGGCCGAGAGGTTCTGACCTCAAACTGGTAGACGGTAGGTGCTGGGTTCGAACCCAATCGCGACCGTCAGCCTAACCGTTCGGAGTTTTCCGTGGTTTTCTTCGAACCTTGCGTAAATACGGGTTAGGTTCCCTTAGAAAGACCCCCACGGAGGGCAACCCACCCCTTAGGGACTATATCCCATAGCGTAGATAATTGGCCGACATACATACAAACAAACAAACAAACGAACCTTCCTCGAAAAGGAAATCCTCCATCAGGTTTGCACGATGTGGCCTGCAGTTATCGTCCATTAAAATGAAGTTATCTCCGATTGCTGCAGCGTAAAGGGACTACAATAGGTCTGAGGATCTCATCCCTATATCGGCGACCAGTCAGAGCTCCATCTCGAATGATGTAGAGGTCAGTGCGCCCGTCAATGGAGATGCCACCATACACCAACACTCCTCCACCGCCAAAGCTGACACTTTCGTGCGCGAACGCAGTATTATTCCTACTGCCACTGTCCCTCCAGATGAAAATACGCCTATTATCCGGATGCTAGAGATGAGTTCGGGCTCGGTTTTCGGGGCCCGGGCCCGCCCGAGCCCGACGATTTTAAGTCCGAGCCCGCCCGAGCCCGAAAGATTTTTTTTGTTACCAGAGCCCGAGCCCGAGCCCGAGCCCGATACCGAAAATGAACAACATAAAATTGTATTGTATTTAAAAATTGTTTCAAAAGTAATATCTCTTTTTTAAAAACTTCTTACATAGATATGATTTTTAAATGAAAATTTAAATTCATTCTTATCAAAATTCGTATAAAATAAAAATATACTTCATATGTAAAAGTACTCTCATATTCTTTCCTCCTTTAACAAGCAAATTTGATGGAAACGTTTTTGTTTAATGAATCAATGCATGAAATTTGCAGAAATTACTATTTGTAAGCTAGCGAATCGAACAACGTTTTTCAATTTTCTGTAAAAAGTGTACATATTTTATTATAATGGATTCTTTTCTCATAACAATCTTCCATGATTGACAGATACCTGAAAATCAACGTAAATTAAAAAAATGACATTGTTATTTTAAAGGTCCTATTGTTTTTATAGAAAAAGAGGAAACACTGATCAATTGCTTTCTGTTGGAATAACATGGTAATAAAATTTACTTACGGAGAAAAGTGACTTCGAGAAGGAACAACGTCCTCAGCATTAGCAGAATTCATATTCATGATGACAAATGCATATAATAATAATCACTAAAGTTATTTTCATAAGAAAAACGACTATGTTTCATGCACAATCGAATATTAAATAAATTTTAAAACCTCCACTAATGAGCTAATTCTCGTCTACCAAAAACAGAAGAAAATATTACCTTCGTGTTATGTAACTAAATAATAAATAAATAAACGATCCCATTAAAAATTATGTTCTGCAAACGAAAAGCCAACAAAGATTAAATTTATTGTTGTGTTTGGTATGATTGGCGCCATATAAATAGATGGCGCCAATCGGAGGAAGTTCCGCAGACATAAATTTGTAACTATCACAAATTTCATTTGAAACAGCAATGAAATACTAAAATAAATAAACAAGCATTCAGTTCTCCCGTCATTTTGATAAAAAAGAATTAAAATGACTTGAAAAGGAATAAGTAAGCAATTTTAAGTGGAAAAAGTTATTTCACATGAGTAAATAAAATTTTCCGGCTTTAGAAAAAATGAGCCCGGGCCCGCCCGAGCCCGAAGTCTAAAATAAAAATAGAGCCCGAGCCCGTGTCGGGCCCGGGCTCGGGCTCGGGCTTTCGGGCTCGGGCTGAGCCCGTCTCATCTCTACCGGATGCACAGAAAAACGGGACTCGTCAGAAAACAGAATATAGCTCCATTCATTTCTCCTCCAGTTGACATGCTCGGTTGCCTACTCCCTGGGTCGCGACGATGCCTTGATGTTAATCTAACACATACCATCGGTCGGCGAGCATACAGACCTACATCATGGAGCCGGTTTCGGACAATCGGAGTTGAAATCGTGCTGCCTGTAGCCGAGCGAAGGTGTTGTTGGGGGAAGAGTAGCTTTCATGTTTCGGTGTCTCCGAGCTGTTAACGCTAAATACCGATCTTCAATGGGCGTTGTTGCCCGCCTACGACCTTGTC
This sequence comes from Maratus speculifer, assembly GCA_964019185.1. NCBI lineage: Eukaryota > Metazoa > Arthropoda > Arachnida > Araneae > Salticidae > Maratus > Maratus speculifer. The sequence continues at coordinate 156,525,963 of OZ025294.1, read as the reverse complement.
CTGGTCTTCAGCCTGCACATCCACTCTCCAAAAAACGGTTCCAGATCCTGGAAATGACACTTTGTGACACTCCAATGGCTTGCGCTACTTCGGCTTGAGTTTGGCCCCCTTCTAACCTACCAACAATTCTCCAAGCTTCTGAATCTGTCAAATGACTTCGCTGAGGCATCGTACTCATCGAAACAAAGCAATCACTGGATGCCGATCATCCTTGTCTTCATTCTCTTTTATCCAGTTGAAAGTCAAATTTCATTCGCTGCCGCTGAAGCGACGTTTTTGACGTCGAACTCAAAATTTGCATACTCCACAGTTTGAAAACCAGAAAAATTTGCATTTGTGATTCTCTTGTTCTATTTTCGGCAAAAAAAATTTCGTTTATATCTTTATTTTATATAAAACTTCAAATATCCTTTAATTGTTTTGAGCAGTGTATTACAATGTACGACTTTTTTTTTCTTTTTTTGTTCCCAGCTTGGGGAGACTCAAAATGTCCAATTTGACAGCATTTTTTGATATGTATTTTGTCCTTGTCAAAAAGAAAGAGAGAGACAGATTAAAAAAAAGAAGAAAAAGAAAAAAGAAAGAAAAAAGACACATATGGCGCATTATATAGTTTTTGAATAAGTGAACCTACCAATTACATGCGTTTGAGAGCAAAACTGAATTTAAAGATGTGTCAAAAAATAAGAAGTTCGGTTTTGAGTGTGCACCTTTAAATGTTTTTCATTAGTCTGTATCGATCTTAATCCTGTAGAGCCTATCAAAGCAGATTCTGTGTATAAATAAAATTTTGCTGTCCCTTCGAAAAGTATAGTGTAAAAAAATAAATAAATAATTTTCTTTTTAATTTACAGAAAATTATTGTATCTTGTATCGTATTTTTCATCAACCCTTTATCTACCGACGGCACTTATAATAGAGGTCTGCACGGGCCGGAATTTCCAGGCCCGGCCCGGCCCGGCCCGTAGGAAAGTTATTTCGGCCCGGCCCGGCCCGTACAAAAATCAGCGAAAACAGGCCCGGCCCGGCCCGTTTTGGCCCGTTACAATTTCTACGATTTCTAAAAAATTCAGATTTTTATCATATCACTAAGATTCCTTTAAAGAATACTGCATACATATCTATGGAATGATTTTACAGTATATTTTACAGCAAATACACATTAACAACATTAATGATTACTTAGATTCTTAGGCTTTCAACATTCGAATAAAGATTCATTAAAAAATTTATATGGCTTAGAATAAAAGAAAAAAGAAAGAAAGCTAAAAACATGGTTAATTTTGAAGCTGTTTAATAAAAGAAGATTTATAAATATATTTCTGTATCATTTTATTATAGATTTCAAATCTAAATTCATTCTTAAATTCAAAGAATCTCCTTTCTGATACATTTCTAAATTCATTTTTTTTTTCTCAGAAACGCATAAGATTAGCAGATATCTTTATTCAGAAACTATATAAACGAATGGCGTTATCCATTTTTTGATACAAACAATTTAAGAATACTGCAAACAAATAAAATACTGTGATAATTAGCGTTTTGAATAGAATTTCCGGAAGCAATAGCAAGGGAAGGGAGAAAAACCTGCAATCATTTGAGAAACTATTATAACTCAACAAGGTTATACAAGTATTTTATTTACCAAAAATGAAAAACGCTATTCGATTCCAAATCCCTTCAATAGTTAGGCTTATCACTTTTATACTTTTACAATTTAAAATTAATCAGAAAATGTGTCAAACTTTCGCATTATTGAGAAATTAATTTAAAAATCATCAAGAAGTATATATCCGAAGACTAAGCTAACATAAGTTCTTTATCGCTGTTAATAATTTTACAAATAATGTTTTCTGCCTATAATTAAGTCTAGTACCGGTCCGGCCAGTCTATATGTAGAAAAATAGTGCAAGCGTGATCTCAGATCGGCATGAATTAGCTAAAAAAAATATTAAAACGGGTTACACATAATGTAATTCTCCGATGTCGATACACTGTGCAATTTTTATATTGATGCTGTCAAACTAGTGGCTGGCCACATTTATACTTATTCTCGTTAAAACCATTTTCGTTGAAAATAGCTCATATTTTATCGTTTCTGCTTAAATCTTCAGAACGGGCCGGCAGGCCCGAAAATTTTTTTTATAGCCCGGCCCGGCCCGGCCCGTCTGGCCCGTTCAATTTTTTTGCCGGCCCGGCCCGTTTATGTTGTTTGTCGGCCCGGCCCGTGAGAAAATTCGAAACGATTCCGCCGGCCCGGCCCGGCCCGCGGGCCGGGCCGGGTACGGGCCACGGGCCAGGCCCGGGCCCGTGCAGACCTCTAACTTATAAGTACCATAAAAATTACTTATTATAAAATTCTTTTAATACGTCAATGAGTTGTAATACTGTTTAGAATGAGTTGCAGATACATTATTTTGTTCCAAAAGCATTATTGGTTTCAGAAAACAAAAATATTTTTAAAAGGATGATTTCTTTTAGCTTCGTACCTTTTCAGCTTTCTTGGCGCTGAAGGAGGGTGGTGCGAATGTTTCAATTCGGAAATATTTCTATATTTATATTGTAAGAACATCCTATTTGTACATTTTATAATTGTATAAAATACTAAGAAAACAATTTAATATAAAAGATTTGAGTGGGGTTATAAATATTGCACAAAATCCCTGTAAATTAAAATTTAATTAACCCTTCTAAATCCTTCAAATCTTCTAAAATCCTTCAAAAATTTATTAAATGATTAGGTAAATCTTTTAAATTAGTTTAAACAATTTACGTAATATGCTTTAGAATGTAAAATTTTCATGAATTCATAATGCGGTAGATAAAGGGTTAAAATCAGGGCTGCGGAATTTGAGTCGGAGACGAGCTGATTTTGGGGCAAAAGTGTCGGAGTCGGAGTCGTTAAAAAACAAGCTGGCTCCGACTCCCACTCGGATTCCACCTTTTTTAGCTCACAGGCTATCATAGCCTGAGAGCTTATGTGCCCGTCCGTTCTGTATGTACGTTCGTTCGTACGTTCATGCGTAACGCGATAACTCATGATAAAAATATCCGATCCACTTGAAATTTTGTATGTAGGTATATCCTGACAAGGCGCTTCCCTGATTAGTTTTTGGATTTCATTCGTTATGTATAAGAGGGGGAATGGGGGGCTCATGCCCCTCCCCTTAGTTGATATAAATGGGATTTTCATGCAGAATTAAGTTTTCGTTCAAATTTAGATTAGGATCATTCTGATGAGGCGATTCCGTGGCTATTATTAGGTGTTCATTGAATAAGTATAAATAGGGGGAACAGGTGTTCTAATGCCCCCTCCCCTTAATTTATATTATTGAGTTTTTCAAGCAAAATTTTCAGATTTCGTTCAAATCTCTGAATAGTTTTGGAAGTTTAATAATTAAGTATAAAAGTGGGGGATAACTCCTTTTAAATTATATAAATGCTAAATGGGTACTTATTAAGAATTATCTCATTTGCTCTGAATTTTGGATACAGATTTTTTATATGATAAAGCATGTCTTTGATAGTATAGGAGGTTCAATGATTAAGTATAAAAAAAGAGGAAAGGGGAGAGCTGTTTCCCTTTCTTAATTTTTTTTTCGAACGGAATTAACCCTTGAAAACATAATGCTTTAATGTATAATTAGTATTTGTAGTCTGTGAGCTCAATGCCATCAGTTTAACTTGGCAGTATTCTTTTTTATTTATTATCCAGTTGAAAGTGAAATTAAACCAATTAATGTAATTTTAAATCTTTAGAATGGAATCTTATAATCATTTTTGTACTATACCAAACTACCTACGTTTAAAATACCCAATATGCTGTCTGCTGAACATATTTGATGAAAATAGTTTTTAATTAAAAACTCTAATAGATATTTTACATTTAGTGTGTAAGTACACTTTCTCTCGGTTTTTTGGTTTTCGAGAACCCAAAAACTCTCGGGAAACGGCTCTGGGACGGGAAAATGAAGGCGATCTTTCAAACGAGCAACGCGTTTATTAATGGGCCAGACCAAGCTGAAAAAAAAATTAAGCACATTGACCGCCCTAGTATAACAAATTTGAAAGAATCAGACTACGGAGATGAAACAGGAACAATTTGCAATGGACATGATAGTGGAAATAAGTACAAGCGTGTTTTATAAGGTGATGCGAGTTTAACAATATCAATACAGAAACGCATTTTTTCAACTTGGTTTCAGATAGTTAGATTGTGTCAGAGCCAGAGTTGATATTTTTCAGCACACTCAGGTCGTGCCGACCCATAAATGGGCATAATTATTCGCAGGACATATCGTTCGCAATTTATTTTGTAAAAACAGTAATAGCTAGCATGAGATTCAACTAACGTAATCTTTAAAAATGTACTATAATAACAGAGAAAGAATGGTATTATTATGTAATTAGTTTGAATGTCAAGATTATAAATTTATTTCTTTTTATGCGTTCGTTTATTTTAATTATTTTACAATGTATAATTTCCAAATTCAGGATCATGAATCAGTTCATGACGAATTCAGAATCATTCCAAATTGAATGAAATTGAACCATGGAATGGATTCTGAATGCGCTTCTTACATTCCTCTATCTTTACAAGAATTAGAGTATTGTAACAAGTATTGAATTTGTGAAAATTTTCGAATTCCGGTTTTCGACGGATTTACACGTTTTAGGGCTCAGAGAACCCGAAAAACATGTTTTTACAAAATGTCTGTCTGTGAGTTTGACTTTCTGTATGTTTGTGGCAAATTTTTGAGCTCTCTATTTCAAGAATGAATGCACGAAATTTAATAAAAATTTATATTCTTTAGTATCTGATATAGATAAGTGCTGATTAGTTTTTGATTTAAGTCGCTCAACAGCGGCACTGCTATGCAGCATTTTACACGATTTCTGCAATAGCATAATCTACGGAACTCATACTTCATTTAATCCTTGATATGAATTGATATTTTCAACAGTTTGGTCATATAGCTTCAAAATGTATGATGTTTTAACTGTGTTTTATTCTTGTTATTCTAAATGACATTATTTTTTTTTTCGATGTATCTTCATTTAAATGTAATAGTTGAAGAATCAAAATTATCATTAATGTTGCTACTCCTTATGACGTGTGATCCTTTTATCATAATCCGAAACATACCTTAAAAATTTCCCATAAATATGTATTAGTATTCTTTAAAATAATCTTAATTGCATATAATAAAAATTGAACTTTTTTGTAAAAAATGAGTAAGCTGGGGTAGATTTTGATTGATTTTTACTGCGGTCGGGCTTGTTTTTACGGATTTTTTGCATGAGCCGAGGGATAAATTGCAAAATTACAAATAGTCTGAATCGAAATTTTAAGGGTCCGGACCAGGAATTTTGAACCATGCAATTTTCTAAGCCGAAGGTATGTGCCAATTGTAAATTTCTGCTATTTTTAGAAGCCAGTGAACTCGAAATAACATTGTATATATTTCCCCTTTTCTTCCTTCATTTCTTCGGGTCAGTAAAACTAAAAGTAACGCAAAAACAATAAATCCCCCCCCCCCCTTCTATTAACATGAGCGTATGAAAACAAAATAACGTGAAATTGTAATTCTTCTTTCTGAATTCGCAGTATCCAAAATAACAACACAAAAGGAATTTTTGGATTTTTCAGGTCTGCAGAGCTTGAAATGAAGCCAAAATTGTAAAATGAATGCGAGAAATTAAAAATTTTAATCTTTTCTTTCGAATCCACAATGCCCGAATTATTTCTGAAATAATAAAATTGTCATTTTTATTTTTCTTCCTTTCCATCGATATTTTTGGGGTCAATTTCAAGAAAGGTGGGGGTGGGCGACACCTTATAGGATTCCAGAAGGACAACACTGATGCTGTGCTGTTTGCAATGGTTACATGAATGGAATGTGTCACGAAGAAAATTCAACATATAATGCGAATATTTCACAATGACTTTTCAAAAATTAATATATATATATATATATATATTTTTTTTTAATGAACTTTTTAGGGATTTTTAAGATATCATTCGTTTTTCATTGAACATATCTTTGCTTCTAATTATCGGTAATTTCCATCTTTACTTCATCAAATAATAATAATAATTGTAATAATAATGGTTTTAGATAAAATTGGAATGAAATCATTATATCCAAACTGCAACATAATTTGCCAGTTTTCGAGTATTTTTTAAGACATTTTCATGCTGGCATGTTATTAAATTCTATTAATGTCAAACTGGAAATGATAAATTTCCATTTTATTTCATTATGCTGTAATATTTATAAAAGCTTTTCTTTTTTTTACTATTTTTCTTTTTTTTTTCTTTAGAAGAAATACCAAATGTTAAATTATGCTGAATTTCGGTTCATCTATATGATATGATAAATTCAATGAAATATGGCTGAATTTAGCAAATGATGATAGAAATTAATGGATTTATAGACCAATTTAAGTCTGGCATCAATACAGGATGACTCAAAGATAAAAATTTAATATGTGTATTATCGTTGTCTATATGAGATTACAATAAATTCTTAGTTTTTTTCTTTTCTTTTCTTTTCCTTCTTTCTTTCTTTCTTTTCTTTTTTTTTTTAACTATTTGGAAAATGTTTGTTTCTGTCGGTCGAGAATAGAGATATCTGAAATCTTATGATGTCTGGATTTTATTCATTTTCTAATTGGTCCATGTTTAATGGCCAGAAATGAAATACTTCTGTCGCCATGATGACAGACATTTTGTAAAAACATGTTTTTTTGAATCTCTGAACCCTAAAACATGCAAATCCGTTGAAAACCGGAAGTCGAAAAAAGTTAACTAGAGAGATTACAATACTTTCTTCTGTTGAACATAGAAGAATGTAAAAAGTAAAAAAATGATAATAATAATAATAATAATAACAATAATTAAAATAACATATGTAGTCTAACAATGTTCTATAACAAAGTTAATATTATCAGTAGGTTTTTCTCGGAAGAAATACTACTAAATAATTTAACACCATTCTTTCCAAATAATACATTTCATAGTAGGTTTGTAATGCAAATGCTGTAGAAATGTGCAACAAAGTTTGCAATTTGAAATAGATCTGTAAAATGCAAACCAATATTTATCTGCGATAAGAAATGTAACCTAAAAATTAGCTATACAATAGATATGAAACATAATATTACAATGCTAAATTTCTAGGTGTAATTGTATTACAAGGAGAAAGTATTTCATTTTCTCAGTGAAAAAAAAAAAAAAAAAAACTGTAGAAATATTATAGTAAAAATTTCATTTGGCATGATGTTCGTTTATTTTTGAAAATTAAAAAATGTGTACGTTATTTTAGGACAAATAGGTCTACATGCAAAAAGAAATTTTGACTTAGGAAACGGTTTTCAAACACAATTCTCAATTAAAATCTGCCCTGTTATATGTAATCATCTTCGCATGAAAATATGTAAATAACACTGAATAATACTTAATTAATTACATAAATATATGGATTGATAATTATAAGCCTCGGGCGACAGATAAAATATTGTCGGGCCACAGGTTGAATATCGTTGGTCTGTAAAAGATATTCAACATCCATATCCAGATGCAGTCCAAAATATCCTGGATCGATTTATGTGCTATTCTGGATCTAACTCCATTTGTCTCTCTAGTTAATTACGATACGGGGGTCGATTTTTCCCATCAAGGTTGGAAGGAATGCGAGATCGATTTTTATTTTTATATTCCAGTCATTTCTGATGCTGCCGTTCAGATAATTTAAAAATAGCTCAAGCATGAAATATTCAGGAAGTTTTAAAACTAGTTTTGGTGGGAGCTTTAATGAGATCAGTTAACTAAAATTGGGCACAAGAATGATTTGAATGAATAATATAAATGGATATGTGCTGCAGAAATATAAAACAATGAGTTAGTTTAGTTGTAAAAAAGCCCTTTTTATTTGCACTTTCCAACAAAGTTGAAAAGTGCTTATGAATTCAGTTTGTCTGGCCGTCTGTCCCTCTGGCCGCGCTATATCTCCCATAAATATATTGCGATTGCCCTGAAATTTTTGGACATTATTTACGTTTATCCAAGCACGAACCCTATTGAAAATGAAGTTTCTACCATGATTAGTTTATTTACAAGGACAGTCAAAAGTTTTCCATTACATTACGGCCTATGGGGAAAAATCGTTTCAAAGGAATTTTAAAGATGTTACATCCTATCAAACATATTAAAATTTATATGCATTCACTAGGTGGACTAAAATATGTATTCTATAAAATTTGCGGTGAAAATATAGCTATTATTCATTTACAGGGACACACAAAAGAATTTCATTAGATAACGGTAAAAAGTTGAGGGGGGTTGTGTGCGACATATTTTAAATATATTAAACTGTTTCATGTATAATAAAATTGATATATATTACTGAGACTTAATATAAATTATACGATACTGTCTTGCATATTGCGAAGTACATAGCATTTACAGGGACACTCAAAAGATTTCAAATAATATATTCTTTCCGGAATACTGTTTATGTATCCAATGACGGCTGAAGGATGGATGAAATGTATTTTAATTATGATATATGCATTTAAGTTTCACTAAATCTATGCACATTACATGGTGTGTATAAATGCTATAGTTGATATACAGGGCTACGCAAGAGTTCGCCGTTGTTAATGAATATGAACATAAATTACTTAAAGGTGGTTCTTAAATTAGTTATGCATGTTTACGCTGAACTGCATTCATTTTAATAAGAAATGTTTGTAGAATATAGATAAAATGATATAAAGGGCCACACAAAGAATTGAATAGATGGACGCCTATGAATGATAATTTCTGAAAATAGAATTTCAGTTGTTTTTTATTTGTTTTAGTTTAAAATAATATTTAGCTTAATACTGACGTGTAATTAAGGTACAAGGTAAACTACAGAACTGAACAAAAATATTCAAGTATGTTTCCATCTATTAGTATAAATTGCTGAAAAACAAATTTCAAGCTACTAGGCATTTTTCTTAATTTAATTTTCCCATTATATAGTATGTATATCAACTGACAGATCAAATACACGGTTGTTCAAAATTATTTATATTTGGCTATAAACTCTTATCTCCTTAAGTAACGGAGTTTTGTTAAATATTAAACATTTATTAGTGTTGGAAAGTGCTTCATAATCTATGCTTAACGCATGATTTTTCTGATTTGTTTTTTCTTATTTTCCTGATGTGACTTTTACGCGCATTCAAACAAATTTTTAGCAGTTAAGTTATACGTTCCCTTTTCCATAATAATAATATGTATATTATCATTGTCGGCATTAAAATATAATAAATTCGCAGGATTTTTTTTCTCAGTCTAAAATAGTGTTCTGCATTTGTTTATTTATTTGTATTTATTTATTTATTTATTTTGTTTAAAAAGAAAAAAAAACTTACTATGACAGATTTGAATGTACACTCCTGGACAAAATTATAAACTCAGAAAATTTTTAGTTTGTTTACATCATAATATAAATAAGCTTAGCTTTACATTAATAAAATAATGATGAATATTTATAATAAGACATCTACATTTAATATAACTTATAAATAAAATGGAGTATGTAATTTAAGTAAGAAAATACATAAAGTAAAAAAAAATAACATTATGTGAGACCTGGACAAAAATATAAACTCAAAGTTCTGAATTTCAATATTTTGGCACATTTGATATAAATAAATGTATTTTATGATTAAAAACTATTAAGTGGAATCATGATGCATCAATACATTTCAATACATCAATACATGTTTTAATTTTTTCATAAAATAGCATTATGTGAGACTTAGACAAAATTATAAACTCAAAGGTATAAATTTCTATACTCTGGTATTTTTTATCTAAATAATAAATGTGTTCTGTGATAAGAAACTAATTCAGTGAAATTATTTTTCATATTGGTATTAATGCAAACGATATTTATTCATATTTTCAATTCTCTCGATGATTTTATTAAAGATCTGTGATGGTGTGGGCTGGTTCTTCTCAGAATAGTAAAACTGCTCTGGCCTTACTTAAAGGAAAACAAAAAGCAGAAGACTACCAGTTAATGCTGGAAGATAATCTTTTGCCATATGGACCGTTGATCGATGGAGTAAACTGGGTATTTTAGCAAGATAATGTAGCAATACACTCTGCTAAAAGTGCAAAAGAGTGGCTGCAGCGCTGGCATGTAAATCTCTTGAATTGGAAAGCCCGCGACCATCATCTAAACTTCATTGAAAATTATTGGGGTGCAATGGATCGAATAATCTATCACGATGGACGTCAATATCAAAATGCAAATTATTAAAAGGTGGCTATACTTTCAGCCTGGAACCTGTACTCGATGGGGTAGTTGGAAAAATATGTTCAATTTATGCCGAATCGCATATTTGAAGTTATTCAGAAAAATGGCGATTCAACACATTTTTGAATGTGTGCATTAATACTTTACGCTAGGATTCAAAAGTACGTTCACTTCTTAAACTCTATAATTTTATGTTTTCAGTTTACACATATTACTATTTTTATATTACTCATCTTTTTGAAAAAAAATCATAAAAATGCATCGGCGTATTGAAATATATTCATCCCTAATAACTCCATTTATTAGTTTATTATCGCAAAATGCATTTATTTATAGTAGAAATTCACAGCTTTGAGTTTATAATTTTGTCCAGGTCTCACACAATGTTATTTTATGAGAAAAATTAAATTATGTATAGACGTATTGATTTGTATTGATCCATAATGACTCCATTTATTAGTTTCTTATCACAAAATGAATTTATTTATATTAAATATGCCAGAATATAGAAATTCATAACTTTGAGTTTATAATTTTGTCCAGGTCTCACATAATGCTATTTTTTTTAAGTAATGTATTTTCTTATTTAAATTATTTGCTCCATTTTATTTATCAGTTATATTGAATTTAGATGTCTTATTATAAATATTCATCTTTATTTTATTAATTTAAAGCTAAGTTTATTTATATTATGATGTAAACAAATTAAAAATTTTCTGAGTTTATAATTTTGTCCAGGAGTGTATAGTTATAATTTCGCATCACACAAGTTTGAAAAGAAATGTAGTTTCAATTTATTTATAAAAACAAAGAAAAATGAGTTAACAACACCAATAAAAAGTAACGACGATTTATAGGAAATGGACTTTGAAGTTATTATTATTGTTATTATTTATTTTTACGTTTCTCTCTTTATTATACATGTATATATATATATATTATCTTATATATATTATACTCTCTATCATACATACATATGTTTAAGTTTCTCAGTTAGAGAATTTTTTAATTATTTAGATAGGGGGTACTCGTAAATTTTAGATCAAGAAATTTAGGAAGTTAACATTTCCTTCATTAAATCTAAAATTCAAAAAGTTACAGTTATTTTTTTTAATTACCCTAGATAAAATTCATTAATTCAACTATTTTTGCTGTATTTCTAATTCTGATTCTGTTAACTAAATCGTGCAGTTAAAATTTTCTACGTCAACAGAAAGAAAAAAAAAATGATTGATTTATTTTGTAAAATCTAGGTAGAATGTAATTAATGTACTGAATTAATATTTTCGACGCACACTTGTGATCCTTTTATGGCACGTCAATGTGACGCGGCACACTAATTGAAAACCACCGGTCTAAAGGATACTCAACGTCAACATGCAATCCAAATGTAGCACAAAAGTATCCTGGATCGATTTACGTACTATTCTGGATCTAACTCCATTTGTCTCTCTAGTTAATTCCGATACGGGGGTCGATTTTTCCCATCAAAGGTTGTAAGGAATGCAAGATCGATTTTTAATTTTATATTCCAGTCATTTCCGATGCTGCCGTTCAGATAGTTTAAAATATCTCTCAAGCAGGAAATATTCAGGAAGTTTTAAAACTAGTTTTGGTGGGAGCTTTAATGAGATCAGTTAATTAGAATTGGGCACAAGAATGATTTGAATGAATAATATAAATGGATATGTGCTGTAGAAACATAAAACAATGAGTTGATTTAGTTGTAAAAAAGCCTTTTCTTTGCGGAGTGACTTTTTCGCGCATTCAAACAAATTTTTAACAGTTAGGTTACGCGTTTCTTTTTCCATAATAATAATATGTATACTATCGTTTTCGGTATAACAATTTAATAAATTCGTAGATTTTTTCTTCCAATCTAAAAGAACATTTTGCAATTATTTATTTTATTTTATTTTATTTTATTTTATTTTATTGTTAAAAAACCCTCTTATGACAGATTTGAATGTATAATTACAATTTCGCGTCACACAAGTTTGAAGGGAAATATAATTTCAATTTATTTATAAAAACAAAGAAAAATGAATTATGAACACCAATAAAATGTAACGACGATTTGTAGAAAATGGATTTTGAAATTATTATTATTATTATTTATTTATTTATTTATTTATTTATTTATTTATTTTTACGTTTTTTTCTTTATTATACATGTATTTATACAGTAAAACCGCCATAACCGACACTCCCGAATAGCAGACACCTCTATTTAGCGGACAATTTTCTAATCCCCACTCCCAGAACCTAATTTTTTGTATGTTTAACCTCTGAATAACGGACATTCCGAATAGCGGACAGTAATTTTGGCGATAAAGGATGAAAAATTATTTTTTAACGAGAAAAAGAAGTAAAAAGCCTCTAAATTTATCAGTGTAATGTGTCACAAATTTGTGATGACAGATAAAAGTAGGGGGTGGGCTGAGAATGCAAGTTCTCATCCAAAGCATTTGAAATTCGACAATGTTAATAGTGTGTTCTTTCCTTCAAACATAACTTCAGTATGCCAGCTACTTGATCAAGGTGTAATGTACAATTTTAAATCCTGGTACAGAAAGCTTTTATTGCGCTCAGTTCTTTTAAAAGTAAATTCTATTAATACACTTAAGAACTGCCTAAAATTATTAATGCAGTCGAAGTTATAATTTCGATTTCCTCAGAGGAAAATGTACGACTATGTTCCACAAAATGAAACATACATTTCCGACACAAATGAAGAATTAAGCGAAATAAATAAATTAATGAAGTAGATCAGGAATAAAGAATCTGCCAAATTTTTCATCAATTTTGATGTTGAGTTACTTACTGAAGAAGAATCAACTATTGTATGCAATTATCAACTTCAGAATTTTTGACAAAAGTTGACTTCTGAGTGATGATGCAAGAGATACTGAAACTGAAGAAGCTTTCTGCAATATCGATAATTTCCAAGAAGCGTCAAAATGCTGTGAACTGTTACAAATTTATTTTGTATTTAAAAAAATAGTTTAGAAGGATTAAAATACTGACAGAGTTAAATCGCAAACGAAAGCAAACTTTTGTAACAGGTTATTTATTTATTTATTTATTTTTTCCAACGAATGTGTTAAATTGTGGATAAAAGTATGCACAGTTTTATTTCAGTTTTATTGCTCAAAAAATCATTTTAACTTCTGATTAATTATATAATAGAGATTTTAGAACATATAAAAAAAAGTTTTTAATATCTGAAGTTTTACCAATAGCGGACACCTCCGAAGAGCAGACAATTTCCGCGCTTCCGAGGTATCCGTTATTTAGAGGTTTTATTGTATTATCTTATATATATATATATATATATATATATATATATGTATTATCTTATATATATATATATATATATATATATATATATGTATTATACTCTTTATCATATATACATATGTTTAAGTTTCTCAGTTAGATAATTTTTTAATTATTTAGATAGGGGGTACTCGTAAATTTTAGATCAACAAATTTAGGCAAGCTATATTTTCTTCACAAAATTGAAAATTCGAAAAGAAACATTAAAAAAGTTATTATTATTATTTTTTAAATTAAACTAGACAAAATTCATAAATTCAACTATTTCTGTGGTATTTCTAATTCTAATTCTAATTCTGTTCACAAAATCGTGCAGTTAAAGTTTTCTACGTCAATAGAAAAAAAAACCCACACAATTGAGTTATTTTATAAAATCTAGGCAGAATTTGATTAATGTGCTGAATATTTTCGACGCACACTTGTGATACTTTTATGGCACATCAATGTGACGCAGCACACTTACTGAAAACCATCGGTATAAAAGATATTCAACATGCAGATCTAAAGGCAGCGCAAAATATCCTGGATCGATTTATGTGCCATTCTGGATCTAACCCCATTTGTCTCTCTTGGTTAATTTCGATACAAGGGTCGATTTTTCCCATCAAGTTTGGAAGGAATGCAAGATCGATTTTTACTTTTATATTCCAGTCATTTCCGATGCTGCCGTTCTGGTAGTTTAAAAATCTCTCAAGCATGAAATATTCAGAAAGTTTTAAAACTAGTTTTGGTGGGAGCTTTAATGAGATCAGTTAATTAGAATTGGGCACAAGAATGATGTGAATGAATAATGTAAATGGATATGCGTTGTAGAAATATAAAACAATGAGTTGATTTTGTTGTAAAAAAAGCCCTTTTCTTTTCTTCTCTTCGTGATGTGATTTTTTCGCAAATTTAAACAAATTTTTTAGCAGTTAAGTTACACGTTACCTTTTCCATATTAATTTCCTGTATCTGTATCCTGGATGAGAGGCTGTATCCATTTATCCATTGACTAGTGTCAATGTAGAATACAGGTAACATTATATATTTGGATACAACCCTCATTTCTTTTGCTTCAACTTGGAAACAACGGATTTTGAGCTTAATCTAACGACAATCACTTTCAGAATTTTAAAGGTGTGATTTTGGGGCTTTCACAAAAGTTGCTCTATATATTTAGCTAATACAACATGTAAATGAAAATTTGATATCGTTGACGCATGTGCAATGAAAAATTATTTAGTAAACCTGCTCATTTTTCAAACAATTATTATTATTATTATTATTAAAATTATTATTATTATTATTATTGATTGCAGGGTATTGTGTACAATGTTGTTTGTCATGTTTTCGGAAAAGAACATTATTTTCTATTAAGAACTCTGCAAATTATAAGCAAAAAACTTGGAAAAAATTTGGGACTGTTTTTATAAAAGCCTTAATTTTTCTGCGAGTATACATGCAATCCGCATAAAAATGAACACATTTTATTACAATAAGCCACTTAATCATAATCTAAAGTTTGAACACTTTTGCTACATTAGTTTTGACAAGGTTATCCAAAATATATTCGTTCTTTTTTCAATTTGTTGACGATCCGCTATGTAGTTTCGAGAAAAAAATCTTCACGGAAATGTATGACCTGTACAATTATGTTTACACATTTAGAGTTTCAGGATAATTCCTCATGTATTTTTCTAGCTATTTAACAAAATGGTCTAAAATCGCAAGTGGCGGGTCACCTTTGGCCATATAGTGTATATATAATACACATAAATGTATCAATTGTGAAAAAAAGTTTACAGGGAAAATAGTTTAAAAAAGAAATATTAGACCACAGTACCAGGAAAGTATGTTAGTCTTTGCTTTTCGAAAGAGAGAAAGACAGGTTTTCGTTTACATCCTGCCAATATCTGTTAATGACCTCCCACAGAACCGTGGCTTTAAATTGCGGAAAATTATTGCAGACGGAAGTTCATTTCGTTGCTGGGTTCTTCCAGAGAATTCGATTTTAATTAACGAATGCATGTGGGCTCGTAATTATTCTGAAACGCTAGAAAATTCTCTTCGCCATTCCAACAATACAGATTAATAAGAGAATGTGGATTTTCTAGCTCAAATTACTCAAATAAATGATTTCTGTATTGTGCTAATTAAACACAGATTGCCTAATTTTTCTGGAGAATACATATATTTTTCGTTTTGCTCATACTAAAAGGATACTTCCTAAAGAATGCTGCAGAAAAAAAGCGTGTTCATTGATGCAAATAATTCAATTCCTGTGAAAACGATTCCAGAGCGATCCTGTTCCGTGCATGTTTTGGACTACTTCGGGGTTGCGCAAATATAATGTTATCAACTTTTTGGTAATTTTGGACTCTCTCCCCTCCTCCTTCCCGGTAATACACTATATTGCCATTGATTATGGGACACTTGCGATTTTAGACATTTTACTAAATATGTAGAAAAATACATGAGGAATCACCTCGAAACTCTTAGTGTATAAATATAATAGTATAAGTCATACATCTCCGTGAAGATTTTTTCCCGAAACTCCAAAGGGGACCGTCAACAAATTAAAAAAGAATGAATATCTTTTGAATAACCCTGTCAAAACTAATGTAGCAAAAGCACTCAAACTCTAGATTGTGATTGAATGCCTTATTGTAATAAGCCTTGTTCATTTTTATGCAAATAGCATGCATACTCGCAGAGTAATTAAGGTTTTTATAAAAATGATCCCAAATTTTTCCAAGTTTTTTCCTTATAATTTTCAGAGTTCTTAATATAAAATATTATTTTTTTCCAGAAAATATGACAAACAACATTGCACACAGTACCCTGTAATCAAAATTAAAAAATAATGAAAATTGTATAAAAAATGAGTTGGTTTACTAAATAATTTTTTACTGCGCATGCGTCAGCGATATCAAAATTTTATTTGCATATTATGTTAGCTAAATGTATAGAGCAACTTTTGTGAAAGTCACAAAATCATAACTTGAAAATTCTGACAATAATCGTCAATTGAATAAGTCGAAAATCCGTTATTCTCAAAATGAAGCAAAAACAAGAGGGGTTGTATCCATATATTCATTGATTAGTGTCAATATAGAATACACAATATGGGATGTACTAATGCATTTGGATAAAATCCCTCATTTTTTTGGTTCATTTTGGAAACAACGGATTTTGTCCTTTTTCTATAGACGATTACTTTCAGAATTTTCAAGCTATGATTTTGAGACTTTAACAAAAGTTGCTCTATACATTTAGCTAACATAATATGCAAATGAAATTTTGATATCTTTGACGCATGCGCAGTAAAAAATTATATAGTAAACCTACTCATTTTTCATACAATTTTTATTATTTTTTAATTCTGATTACAGGGTACTGTGTGCAATGTTGTTTGTCATATTTTCTGAAAAAAATATTATTTTATATTAAGAACTCTGAAAATTATAATGGAAAAACTTGGAAAAATTTGGGACCATTTTTATAAAAACCTTAATTACTCTGCGAGTGTGCATGCTATTTGCATAAAAATGAACACAGTGTATTACAATAAGGCATTCAATCATAATCTAGAGTTTGAGCGCTTTTGCTACATTAGTTTTGACAGGGTTATTCAAAAGATATTCATTCTTTTTTAATTTGTTGACGGTTCCCTATGGCGTTTCGGTAAAAAATCTTCACGGAGATGTATGACGTATACTATTCTATTTATACACTAAGAGTTTCGAGATGATTCCTCATGTATTTTTCTAGATATTTAGTAAAATGTCTAAAATCGCAAGTGTCCCATAATTAATGGCAATATAGTGTATATCGTCATCAAAGTCGTAAATTCGTCATCAAAGTCATCGTAATTTTTTTGTATTTCTAGAATTTATTTGTTTTGTTCGAAGTGATATACAAAATTATCTACCTTTTTACTTTCGCATACTTTTTTGATTCAAATGAAGAGAAGTCAATATAATATCACTTTGTATATGAAAAAACATTATATCAAATAACTCTTAAAAGAAATAGTTACTATTAAAAATCATTTTACAATACCTGTTTTTGTTACATAATGCATTCAACGGTAATAAAATCCCGAACGGAGGAGGGGTGGGAGGCAAATAGAAATCCTTATGAATAAACAAGTGGACAAGATTTTTTCTCTTTCTCTTTAATTTAATTGTAAACACAAGCTTCGTTTCAAATATACTTCACATATGGTTTTTAACCGTAGTTATATATGTATTGACTTACTTAGACATATGAAGAAGAATGTAACTGTCAAATGTTGGGGGTATTCCATGTTTAAAAATTAAATAATTTTATAATAATTTAGTAATTTTAATAACTTTGTATTTACATAAAAATAGATAGCAGGCAAAAAAAGATAACATGCTATTTTGTACCAAAGACCATGGTACGAATAAAAAGAGGAAATTTTGATTGAATCATAAATAATATCGATATCAAAAGACAGCCCCCCTCCTCCTAGAGATATCTTACGATATCATACGCCAGATCCTCCCCTCTCACCCCTAAAGACATAACGTTATATTTGAACAGCCCCTTCTCTCCATTTTAAAAAGGTAACTGTAAGAACTCGTCTTACAAATTTACAAGAAGAAAGAAGAGCTTCACTTATCTTAATGAGATATCTCGGAGCTACAGTCTCCTTTAAGTACTTTTTATTATTTGAAAGACAGCATTAACAATTAGACTACATAAACTATGTACAAATAAAGCTTTTTTTACATAATTCTCCTTGCGCACGCCACCAACACAAGACATGAACTCACTGTTCACAATCAACTTTCGAATTTTCAAACATCACTAAGAATAGAATGCTTTTTTAAAGAAAAAGTGTTGCCAGATTTTTTAAGACGAAAAATATTACGACTACATTTTTAATTTTGCAGAGCTCAGGTCACGTGACGAGTGGCAGTCTTTTTTTTTATTTGGAATGCGCGTGTTACATCCCCCCCTCTGTTTCCAATCTACGTCTCGGAGAGGAAACAGGATGCTTTTTCGGTCTTCCTCTTTTTCTCAAGGGTGCAACTGGAATAGTTTCAGATTCTTGGAAAGGCGACAAGGCAGAAACGTGATGAGATCCAATTCGTTCAGTAGGATTTTCCAGTCTAGCAATGTCATATGTCACTAGTGACTTTTGAGTCACAACTATGTATGGCCCATCTCTCTTAGGAATAAATTTTGCTGTTTTATTTTTACTTGCCTTGCTCACTGGGTGTAGGTTAAGCCATACTTTTTCAGCAGGCTTGAAACATACTTGTCTACGATTTTTATAATATCCCTTCCGCTAACCTTGTTTCATTCCAATACATTCTTCCACAATTTTTGAACTATTTACAAAACGTTTAAGATATGGGTTTGTCTCTCCCTCCGGTTGAAAACATTTTTCATACCTTTTCGGAATACCTTTAAATTTCTTCGTTTTATCGAAATTTAAATGTTTGCCTTCATCTTTACGAAAAGCATACGGTCTGACTTCGACTGCATCAGCAGACGTACTTATTTTTTCTTCGTATACATCTATAAAATAGAACTTTTTATGAGGTTTATCCCTAAAATGCATTATTTTGTTAGCTATGTCTAACACTATGTTAGCTTTGTGCAGGAAATCCTTTCGTAAAAGTGTTCTATTACCTTTGGCATTTGGTTATACAATAAACTCCGTTTTGAAAATTCGGCCTTCAATCGCTACGGGCACAGTGGCAGACAGAGTTTCTCTAGCCATCGTAATTCCATCAGCTAATGTTACTTCATGAATATGGGGTTTCATTGCAACATCAGTTCAAAAATAATTTATACATTCGTTCTCCTGCAATAGAACGATTGGCTCCTATATCAGCACAGACTAACACCTACTTATTGCAGATTGTAATAGGCAAATTTGGAGCTGAAACTGCTGATGTATTTAAACTACATAGCTGAAGACGATGAGCTTGCACTGCTTGTTTTTTAACCGTAGGAGAACAATTTGGGCATTTCTACTTTATAAAACCCACTTTGCCACAACCATAGCAAAATATATCGGATTCTTAACGTCGATTGGCAAATTTAGGAGAAGATCTGTCTTCTTTTGGAGGCTTACTCTGCTTCCATGTATTCTCTCAGCGAGCATACTCTTTTTTCTCCTGGGGTACAACCGAATCTTTTTTAGAAAACGTAGACCCGATAGTATTATACTCATCTAATTTTCCGGCAAGGTCGACTGGAATTTATATTTTCCCAATCATCTAACATATGTTGTTTGCATTCGACAGACACGCGCCTTTTCATCTGATCCGCTATGATCAGATCCTGAAGAGCTTCAAAACACGTTACATTTAACTCTTTAAGCCAATTTTCAAAGTAAGCACGTAATTCAAAATAATAATCTCTCCAAGTAATTTCTTAATCCTTGCGATGCGTGAAAAACAGCTGCCTAAACTTTTCGGCGCTAATTTTAAACCTTTTTAGAAGTAGACCTTTAACATGTGAAAAATCTGAAGCGTTTTCTTCTTTTTCACGAGCAATAAGCATAGATATAGAAGATGGTACAACACTTAGTAAATAAGAAAGCCAGAGGTGTTCTGGTCCCTTCGAAAGCTTTAACTGTCGTTCCAGGAGCACCAGAAACAATGTTACATCATCTGTCTTTGGCTTAAATGTAGGCAACAGCTTCTGGATATCTATTTTACTCTCTGGGTTAGACATTATCCCTACCGCATTACTACCTACCGCTCCACTGGAAACACTTTGGCTCTGAGCCTGCAACTTCAGCTTCTCAAGCTCAAAATTCATCTCAAACTTTTTAAATTCCAGTTCTTCCGAACGACGCTTCTCTTCTGTTTCTAATTTACGCTGTTCTAACTCAGCTGCTTTTTGTTTTTCCTCTAAGTCTCGTGTACGTTGTTCTTCCCCGCGAGTCGAAATTTGATTTCTAACTAACGAATTCACGAAATCAACTTCGTACGACGGAGAGGATTTAATCTTATCACGCAATGTGACAACGGTCATAGAGGGTTGCACATCTAAATTCATTTCTACAACGACCTGAAACAAGTCTTCTTTTCAGTTATTTCTATTAAGTTTGGACATTTTTAACTTTAGCAAAACAACAAGACAATTACCCCACAAATGCTAAAAATTCGTTTAAATAAATTGTTCCCCAGATGTGAGCTTAGCTTTACAACTCATATAAACAAGACATTAATAAAACAAAACAGTGAGCTTTAACTTTAGCCAAAATATACTTTTAAAATGATTAAACTTCATTAAACTTTTAAGTATCTTTAAAATTTAATTTTTTTTGAAAGAAAATATACTTTAAATTATTGCTGATATAAATAAACTAGTTTGTCATTACGTGTCATTTAATAAAAACATTATTTTAATTTATAATAAACTAGTACTGAATTGTTAGCAACACTTATAAACAATGCTCTAAATAATGTTAAAACATATCTGAATAATTAAAATGTCAATCAATATTATTATCATACTACCTCAGAAAACAAAGTTCGGTAAATGAATTCAGAAAGGTTGATTTAGCAACACTGGGGAAACAAAACGCTGCATCTGCATAGAGGCAAGTGTTGAGCATCTTCCCCCACCGTTGTTCAGTTGAGCGTCGTTTATGTTCTGCGTAAGACTCTTTTTTACAAAGTGCTTGTCCAATGTGTTGGTTTTTTACTGAGAACAGGAAAATGAAAGAAGAAAAGATAAGTTTAAAGTTCGGTTTTAAGATTTGCTAGATACCGAATGAAATTCATGAGGGGTGGCGCAATTAAACATCCACCATTCTCGCCAGATCTCAATCCTCCAGACTTCTTCCTATTTCCACGACTCAAACGCTCTCTGAAAGAGATTTGACCTTATTGATGACATCCACCGAAACGTGATGAAGCCTTTGAACTCCATCCGAAAAGAACACTTCTTGCGAATTTTCCAGGATATGTATAGCAGATCTCAGTGGTGCATAGTTATGGGAGGTGACTACTTTGAAGGATGGTATGGCAACTTTCGTTAATATTTCATCTACATTAATGTTACAAGACTATTCACCGAGCTTTATTGTCAGAGGTAGTATTATTAAGACAAGACTACGTAATGTAGATTTTTCAATATAACTTTAAAAGAAAAGAAAGTCTTATTTCATTAAAAAAAATAAATAAATAAGTGCAAAAACTTATTCAATCTGTTTTTGAAAATCATATTCAAGGCTATTTCACAATATATTAGGAACTCTAAATTAAATGCTTAAAAATAAATAACAACAGAACGCTCAAATAAAATTTCTAATAAAATCTGTTATCTTGCGAAACCGACAACAACAAAACAAAACAAAAAATTAATTAATAAACACATACCATATGATAATTGAAATAAAAAAATAAATAC
Organism: Maratus speculifer; assembly: GCA_964019185.1. NCBI lineage: Eukaryota > Metazoa > Arthropoda > Arachnida > Araneae > Salticidae > Maratus > Maratus speculifer. The sequence continues at coordinate 156,503,917 of OZ025294.1, read as the reverse complement.
ATTGTAACAACTTCTAACTCACATTTTATTTATCTAAGAAGAAAAGAGAAAAAAATAATCAACGTAAATGTATGCTTATTTCGCTATTCTTCACCCCCCCCCCCTTTTTTTTATTCGAAGTAAGAAAATTTGTTATTTAATCAAGATAAAAATTAAACATGCATGCACAGAATCAAATTAAACTAAAGAATAAAAAAATAAGCATAGGGGAAAGGAAATTACACAATACATAAATGAATTGTAAAATCATCATAAAATGAATTAAAACTAATGTGCATCATGAAAAATGTTACAGATAGATAAAATATTGTAATCAGCTCCAGTTTATATCAAGGTCTAACTGAATCTAAAATTTTGTGGAATTCTGTGCATTAGTTCTTAACATAGAGCACCCACAAAATTTTTGTCGCACACAGACTCACAGAATGACAGACGGACTCACAGACAGACATTTTCTAAAAATCATCAAATCATGTTCAGGACGTTCTAAAACGTATAAATCCATCGAAAACAAGAACTCGAAAATTTTCAAGAATTGAATACTTTCTCCTTGTGAAGATAGAAGAAAATAAAAAAGGTAATGCTATCACTGGTGTTGAAGCTCTGTGTCGGGAATCCAGTTTTCCATTTAATAAGGTGGGAGGGGAGTTGGGGGCAGAGTTTTTGAAAAACATTAGCGATTTTGCGAATAAGAAATAAAAACCAACCGCCAAATAAAAAGAAATGTTAGAAAAACAGATTCGACGTGAAGCACTGAAAAAATATTTTTTCTAACCGCTTATTGTATCCCTTTTTTTCCAAATTTTCTAAAAAAAACCTAATTTTTTGTAATTGCTTATAAAATAGAAATTTGGTTGTCTACTACATAGAATATTACAAATAAGTACATTCTAAATGTCTTCTAGTCCTAAATGTATAAATGTTTCTGACATTATTTTAGCAATCTGAATAAAAATTAAAAACTGCTATCGTTGATTTACCGTTGTGAAAACATATGATAAAAATTGCTATAAGATTTCAACTCGATAGAATTAATTTGGCCAACTAATGATTACTTTATATACAACTAAAAAATAGTACAGTAAATGACCAATTTCAGCACCACATTGCAGCAAAACGTTTCTCTGCAGCTTGATGCGAGTAATTTTTTTTTTTTGTTTTCACTGGTATGACGCCAGTACGTACATAGATAGTGAATAATTGACAATAGATAAATATGTATCACAAAATCATTTCTGTCTTTGATTGCTGCTAAACTGAACTGGTGTTGAATCAGTATCTGTATGAATGAAGCAATGTAAATGGCACGTTGCGACTGAATATAACAAAGTGTAAAGCGACATCAAATCGTTCCACAACTGGATAAGAATTTCCACTGTATTGGCACACGCAAAAAAAGGAGCAGAATCTGAGCTCTCGCAGTCTGGCGAGCCTAATTATTCTTTTGCCCGCCAAATGAAGCATTTTGTCGTGATTTGGCACAATGGCGCGCGGCAGCGAGAACACTGGTTGGGGCGTCTCTTTTTTGTGGAAGTGGGAGGTGATCACATGTCTTCATTAGCAATTTTCATATCTTAGATCGAAGTTATCTGTTTTTTGATATATACTCGAATTCATTTGCATTCATAAATGCATAAAAATTTCAGCTATATTTGTAAACGTATAAATTTTTCAAATTTTATTCAGATGGAAAGGAATTAGAATTTCCCCATTTTCGTATAAAAGCAATAGATCTTACATAAAATGTTCATATAATTCCAATTTTAATCCGATTTTTTAGGCACATCAGCCATGAAAATTTGTCGAGGGACAACTGAATGCAATTCAAAATGCACCGCAGTTATAGGGAAAGGAAACACGATGCTTGATTATTTAGAACTTAAACGATAATGTATGTAATTTTCATGCATTTCTGTATATAATAACTTCGGGGATATATATGAAAGATTACACTTTTTAAGTGGAATAAAAAGGGAAAACATCTTTAATATGTGTTTATATTTTTAAAAAATCTATTGTTCCATAGAAATGCTGTTCGTTTTGAGAAGTGAAGGGGAAGGTATCAAAACTCTTAATGACTTTCCTCTTGAATCAGAGCTTATTTTGGTCCCTTTTACTCTCTCAATTAATAATGCAAAAAGTACTGTACAGTGAAAGTTCTATTTAACGAAGTCTCAATCATGCCTAACACAGGCACAGAATGATCTCAATCAGACTCCTGACATAAGGGAAAGAAGGTTACTCAGTATTTTGGTACACTTATTTCGGCAAAACAATATCTCATTACTAGTGATGGGCGATTTCGATTTTTTAGATCGATTTAATCGATACTACGGCCAACTCGATTTAATCGATACTTTAAAATTTTTAATCGATTTCTCTGAAGGTAATATAATTTTCATTTTCCTCCAAAAGTCGAAGATAAAATAGACGGATGTGCCAATTCCAAAATTTCAGTGTATTAGTTTTTAAGATAGAAGAATTAAAGAAACCTCAGAACCCCCCCCCCCCCTGCAAAATAGCGTTTTTTGTTGAGTGATGTACACCAAAATTTGATCAGGATCAATTTTTATTAGGTACCAGCTGAATCTGAATTTTGATGAAAATCCACGAAAGCGCCAGATACAGCTATTGCGAAATCATAAAAAATGCAGCATATCAGCGCCAACTGTAGAGCAATTTACACAAAGAACTAAATAACACTAATCTATGTCAGAGATTTACTGAATCTCAATTTTGATGAAAATTCGTTCTTGGGGTAGCACTATTGCGTTAATCATGAATAATGCAGTATAGCAGAGCCATCTCTTAAGCGATTTCCACCAAAATGTAATTAGCATTAAATAATATCAAGAACTAATTGAATCTAAATTTTTATGAAAGTCCGTGCATTAGTTCTTGAGATAAAGCTAAAATGGAAACAGGGGCGTGCGAAAAGAGAACTGCGCCCGGTTCAAAGTTCCAATTTAGCCCCCCCCCCCTATTAACTTTTTCTTGTGATAGGCTAGAAGTGATGTTAGTAGTAAAAATTTGGCGCCCCCTAAATTTCCGTGCTCAGAACGACCGCTTCCTTTCGCCCCCCCCCCCCTTTCACATGACGCTGAGTGGAAATTGTGAAAAATTCAGTATAGCAGCGCCATCTGGGAAGCTATATACATCAAAATGCAAAAAACATCAATTCATGTCAAGGACTAACTGGATCTAAAATGTGATGAAAATCCGTTCATTCGTTATTCAGATATAGCTGTTGCGCAAATCGCAAAAAATGCAACATAGCAGCGCCACCTGTTAGGCTATATACACCAAAAATTAATTAGATTCAGTTTATATCAAGGTCAAACTAAATCTAAAATTTTGTGGAATTCCGTGCATTTGTTCTTGAGATAGAACGGTCAGAAATTTTTGTCGTATACAGACTCACAGAGTGACAGACACACATACAGACAGATATTTCTTAAAAACCATGAAATCGTGTTAAAGACCTTCTAAAATACATAAATCCATCGAAAACGGGAAGTCAAAATTTTTCACGAATCTAATACTCTCTTCTTGTAAAGTTACAAAAGAAAGTAAAAAATGTAAAATCGATTCTGCCCGTAAGATCGATCTTTAGATTCGATGTTGATCTTCAGATTCGATTTCGATCTCTAGATTCGATTTCGATCTTTAGATTCGATTTCGATTTTTTTTTCTTTTTCTAGGCTAAATCAGTGTTGAATGCAGGTATTTTTATTCGACTCCGGAGGAAGGCATCAAGTTTTACAGTTCTGTAAGAGAGGGGGAATCGCAATTTGTGCATTAAAAAGCATAAAATCTCATAACTTTTGGGGGGGGGGGGGTAATCCCCTGCGGGCAACCACATTAATTCGACACTAGGTTAAATCATTATATTTTTGTTTAGAAGTCCAGTTATTTGAAGTATTAGTTTATTATGTTTTATTTTTCACGCTCGTCTCTTCTAAACCGCCCCTTCCGCGTCAGTTTTAACTTACAGGGCCGTTCGAAATATGCATACAGTTTTCAAAATGTCCAATTCTCGGTCTATTTTATTTTAGATCCACATTTTAAATCCTTGACAAAAGATAAATAAAGGGTCGCCCTTCCGCTCGTTTGGGGTTTATCTGCACCCCGCCGGGGGGGCATATTTTTTGTTTCTTCAAAATAAACAAAAAAAAATTTTGAGGGGGAGGCTTGCATCCTCCCCCAATATACACCTTAAAATTTCGCTCATTTAATTCTCTACCATTTTTAACTTAAAAGTTTAAGCTACATGGCACCTCCAGAGCTGTGGACCCCTCCCCCCCCCCTGTCGATCACTCACCTAATTTTGCTTATTTCTTCACTTCATTTCAATCTTTAAAAGGCTATAACTTTGCTTCTATTGGAGTTACAGTGATGAGAAAAATTCTAGTATAGCTAACCATTTCTCGCCGTTCTTTTTGCTATTCCAGTTTAACGGTTTCCCCTATAGGACCTTTTTTTGGGGGGGGGGGAAGCAGAGGGATTTTTTCTCATTTCTTGATACAATATGTCTATTGAAAGCTTATGCTTCATACATTACAAATCTAGAATAAGAAATTTTCTCCCGTCATTTCAGGTCACGTTACGGACCCATAATGTGTTAAAATTTTAATTTTTCAAACTTCTTAGAAAAAAACCCAACATTGATACCTATTGGCGAAACTGGGGTTCGAACCCGCAATCGTTTGATTGCACACGTAATTTCTAAACTTATTGGCCACCGAGTACTCAGCAGCGCTATTATTTCTTTAGATTGCCATCTTTAAATTCGTAATATCTTTTGAATGGAATGTCCGATTTGAATAATTCAAAAAGTAATCTACAGATATTGTAACAGGCATTAATACAAAATGATTTATTTGGATAAGGATTAAGGTATCGACAGTATGGTCTAATTTTGGTTGGTGTATTTATCGCGTTTTAAAATGTAAGAAAGTAGTTATAGTGAGTTAACTACAATAGCTGGACATATGGTATCGCGCGGTTTTTTTTTTTATAGAGATTAATATGTTCTTTAATATTATAGAAACTTTTTTTTATTCATTTAAAAGTATTTCCTGACGGTTCAAAATTATACATCTAACGATTCAAAAAATAAACACGTAAATGTTCAAGGTTTCACTTCTATCGGCACTCTCAGAGTGCCACTATTTTTTTTTTTTTTTTTTTTTTTTTTCATGTTCGCCCGTCCTACCGCCCCCCCCCCTTCCTCACCAATCTTAACTTACAGGTTCGTTCAAATTATGACTGCGATTTTAAAAAAGTCTAATCCTCGTTCTAATTTGTTATAAATCCATATTTTGAAACCTCAACAAAAGATACATTTGGGCCGGGGTCGCCCTTCTGTCCGTTTGGGATTTACCTTGCCCCCCTGGGTGGGGGGCATATTTTTTGTTTCTTCCACACCATCTCATGTAACATATCGTTATAAAGCTTTTATCTCCTCGTTTTTTTTCTGTTACTACCCCTCTCTCCACCTAGTTACATGCTCTTGGCACTTTTTATAGTTTCAAAGAGTGCATGTTCCCCGCAGGCCACCCCATGAATTCAACACTAAGTTAAACACTATATTTCTGTTTAGGAGCTCAGTTATTTAGGTTATTAGTTAATTATGTTTTTTTTTTCAAGTTCGTCCGTTCTAATCCCTCGCCCCCCCCCCCCCTCCTTCCTCGCCAATCTTTAGGAAATGGGCCGTTCAAAGTATGCATGCAATTTTTAAAATGTCCAATTCTCGTTCTATTTTATTGTAAATCCTCATTTTGAAACTTCGACAAAAGATACATTTGGGCTATGGTCGTCCTTCCGTCAAGAGTGGGGTTTACCTGCCCCCTTGGGAATGGGGCATATTTTTTGTTCTTCCAAACTATCTCGTGTAACATTTGGTTGGCATTAGAAAAAAAAAGTTTTTTTTGTCTATACTCCTTGTTCCCCATCCTAGTTACACGCTCTTGGCACTCTTTATCCTCGGTTTAGTGCCAAGTTACTCAGTGTTGTTATTAGTTGAGTTATGTCTCTCAAATTTGTCAAAGTTTTTGTGTAAGTGACAACCATAAGTGACAATCATTTTAAAATTTAAAATTCTTATTATCCGACTCTAAAATCTGCAATAGCTTAATTCTATGCTTCCTTAAATGGGGATGGGGGGTGGGAGGTGATAATTACGGTCCTGCTGATTGTCTAAGTTTTGGAATTAGTAATTTGGATATTCTCTGTGTGAACCTGAATATCGAAATATCGATTCTAGTATCGATTCTAGAACTGAAAAATCGATTCTTATTATGATCGATGTTGTTTTATACGATATCGATTTTAATCGATTCTCAAAATTTCCAGAATCGCCCATCACTACTCATTACATTTAACCTAGTGTTGCATTGAACGTAAGTGATTTCTGGAGTGTCTAAAACACAAATTTATGCTTAACAACGCAAAAAATGTCCTAACATTCCAGATGCGGAAACAATTTTTTATACCAATAAATCAAAAAACTTATTTCCGATTTTTTTTTCCATGTCTTACTGTAGATGTGTTTAGGCGACGGTATTTAAAACTAAAAATTCACTTGTCCTTTGCGATTCTGCCTTAGTAGGTTTTAATGAAATACATTTTCAATGTTTCAAATTTCCCTTTAAATAAATTTAAGAATGTAACGGTGTAGTTTATCTCAAACTAAAACTCGAAGAATTTAGCCAAAATGGTATGAATTAATAAAAGTACACTTTTTTCTAAGTTTTTCAAAAAATCGGATAGTACTTTTAAAGAATAGACATTCGTTTATATACAGTCAGCTCTCGTTAATTCGAACTCGTCGGGACCACAAGAAATGTTCGAATTATGGAAAGAATGAGAGGAAAACATGTTTAAAGGGGTACTATTACAAAGAAAATAACGTTAAAGTATTTTTTAAATATATTTCGGCTCTCTTATCGTTAGAATATGTCTTAACATTAAATTAAAAGATATAAATACACAAACAAATGAAGGGATTAGGAACAAACACAAACGAAGATGGAGTGAAGGTGTCATTGATGGATTGGGCATTAAAAAGAGGATAGCAAATGCATGAGATTATGTGTATACGTGTTCAGAACATTTCTGACAAAAATGAAAGAAAGAAAGTTATTTCAAGGATCTGAAATCCGGGAGAAAGTAAGGAAAAATGAAAAATCGGAATCTCGTTAGTTCGAATTAAACGGAAAAAAAAAGTTCGAATAAATCAAAATTGTTAACGTTATTCTGCTATTGAAAATTTCGGGACTTCCTGTTTAGTTCGAATTAAGTGAAGATTCGATTTACCCAATTTCGAATTAACGAGAGCCGACTGTAGTTTGTTAGTTTTTTTTTTTTCCATGTAACTTTTATCTCTTTCTTTCATAGGACTCCAAAGTCAATAAACTTTGTGCAGAAATTTTATTAGTCTAGCCAAAAAGAAAGAAAGGAAAAGAAAAGAAATAAAACAAAAGGGTTCAGTGTTCGATTAATCCAGTGATTGATGAAGAAATTATGCATCAACTCATAGAGAGAGAGAGAGGGCGTGGGTAGTAGTGCATTGTCCAATTAAGACCAGACTGGATGCTATTTGGTCTGTAAAAATAAAGCCTTTAATGAGGGCAGTTGATACTTGCAGAGATAATTAAAACACAAAAATCCAACAATAAAAAGTAAATACAAAACACATTTCGCTTTCGTATTATCCTTTTTTGATATGACTTTTGAAATCTCTTTAAAAAATCTATTTACTACTACTTTGATGATGTAAAGAAAGGGTGATACTTTTATAACACAATAAAACAGTGTTGAATTCAAACGCTTTTCTCCGGGAGGGCTATTTCTGGTTCCAGGGGGGGGGGGGGGGGAGATTGTACATTTTGACCATTGATAACACAAAAATCTCTAAGTTTCCGGTGAGGGGGACATTTCAATGCTCTGGAGGGAATGTCCCCCCCCCCCTCCCGGGCCACTCCCTGAATTCAACACTGCAGTAAAACCTCCATAACGGACACCTCTAATTTGAAGAACTTTTTCCCAAGCCTCAACACGTTTGCCTTAATTCCGGGATTCCAAAGGGTCCTTTCTCTAGAGGTTTTGTCTATTATTTCAAATTTTGGTTTAAAACTTTTGAATTTTATCGTTTGTGACATAAGTGACACACAGATACAACTTACTTATTGAAAATTTAGTTGTTTGTTTGCTGTTATTTTTTACAATTGTAATAATGCATAACTGTGTGCAGTTAAACATTTATATTTGACTCTTTTAAAAACATATCTACCCTCATATATATAAAATCCCAATGAAACAAATTTATGAAACGACTAATTATGTTTCACAATTTATGTGACAATAATGTGACAGTTTATATAATATTTTATTTTTCACATTTATGGGGGGGGGGGGGTATGTAAAAAAATATTTAATGTAATTTCTGTAACCCAAATCTTTGCTTTAATTAATTTCAGACTTTCCTTGATTAAATTAAGCAAATTTTTATTTAAATTAGTACACTTGACTTTAAAACAAAATACTTGAGCTTTCGAACACATTTAATCACGAAAAATCTGCCATTACATAAAGCAATTATTACTATGCGAAAATTATGCTAGATTTTTAAAAAAGAAAAAAACGATGCACTGTTCAAAAAAATTTCCGTGAAATTATACAGAATCTACGGGAAATTCCATTATCATAAGTCTTATGTAAAATTACATTTCAGGAAAACAGAGATTCTGTTAAATAACAGAACAATTATTAGGTAAATTTACAATAGACTGTAAATTAACATAGTTTAAAATATACAAGAAAACTTATTTTTAATGATAAATAATTTAATTTAAATTTCAAAATCAGTAATCACTCAGTTCTCAGTGAGCCTGAAAAAATTTAAATTCTTCGAGTAATTTTAAACAGCTATATCATGTATGCATATGTAGCATGTACATGTATAAACAGCTGTATGTACGTAAACAATTTGTTGTTAGGAGCACGTACGGTTAATGAAGCTTTAATAAAATTTTCAAAGGAATCTTTATCTATTTTTGAACAAGCAAATATGTCCTTACGGAAGTGGCAGAGTAATTCTACTATTTTAAAGGAACATTTAAAATCTTTAGATATGAATGTTTGCGCTGGTATATAAGCTGATACAACTCCAATTAAAATTTTAGGATTAATATGGGACATGGAAGAAGACATTTTTAGATTAGATATTCAGAGTCTGATAGAATTTGTTCATTGTCAAGATGAGACCAAAAGAACCATAATTCGAGCAGCGGGAAGAATTTTCGATCCTGTTGGGTTTTTATCACCATCTATAATTTTAGTTAAAATGATTTTTCAATCATTATGAGAACATGGTATCGATTGGGATCAAAATTTGCCAGAACATTTAGAGAAAAAATGGGATTACTGGTGTTCCCAGATTCCATATTTTAGTAAAATGAAAATTCCAAGATATTATTTTCAGGAAATTTAAAACTCCTGAGAGACTAAAAATCTAAAGATTGGAGATGTTGTCTTAGTAGATGGTACTGCTAAATCTAAACTGTTGTGGGGCTTAGAAGTAAGTTATGGAAGTTATTCTTGGCAGAGATTCGCTTTTTCGAGCTTGCATAGTAAAAACTGCTAAAGGACTGCTAAGAAAACCAGTACAACTTTTGCATCCTTTTGAACGTTATTGTATGATTGATGAATGTTAAATGATTTCAGTATTTGAATTTTAAATTTATTACTTTTTACTACTATCGTTTGAATAGATAAATGTGATTCATTTCTTATTATAAATTCATAGCTTGAAATATGTTTTTTATGTGTGTGTTTTGCAATTGTTAATTCACCCATTTTTAAAAAAATGTTTCATTTTGTGTATAGTTATAATTTATTTCAAATTGAAAAGATTATTGAAATATTAACAATGATATTCTGTTTGTTTTTATTATGTATATTTTTAGTTTATCTTATTCAGGTAAAATATATGGCCACATACGTTCTTGCAGCTACATGCTATAGAAGTGTCATTTTTTTATTTATATTAATTATGATGTTATTATTTTATTGTTTAATACTTTATACTTCAATATCTGAAGATTGGAATTTTTTCTGTTTTATTATTTGAGTTATGATTTAAGTTCATGTTTATTATAAAAATTTGATTTTATTGATTTATCATTATGTACTCTCATGAGTCCAGGTGGGGAGTGTGTGAAGAATTATGTTTTAACGCCAAAAAGGCGATGAATGGTTGATGATGGCTTAACGAGTGGCAACCCTCCTGGGCTCACGATTCGTTTGTTAATGTTTCGGAGAGTATACGAGATATGTGTCGACAAAAGAATGTACTGAGAATATCAATATGTCGAATCTTTCATGTAAATAATGTACAATATTTGTATATAAGATATATATACATTCTTCCAATTAAATTAAAAAGAGAAAATGCCCGTTTCGACATTATTGAGAAAATGTCAATCACTTTAAATTAAATTTGTGCTAGTCATAGAATAATTCCACTAAACCGAATACGATGCGACAAAAGTACATGTGCATAAAAACTCATACATTTTTTTCTTTTTTTCTGGCCTTCGGCTGTTTTATATGAGGAATAAAGGGGCTTCATTTTTCATTCTTCAATTTTTGAAATTTTAGAAGTTTGTTTTCAGTTTGCTTAGAAAAATCAATGAGAATGAGTAGTGCAGAGTAATGAGTAGAGCAGTGCACAATAATTTCCATCTATGAAAACACTACCAAACTCCTCTCTCTCTCTCTCTCTCTCTCTGAAATCACCCTATGTAAATTGGTCATTATCATGTCCCCCCCCCTTTTTTTAAATATCTATATGTAACTAAATTTACGCCTTGAAAATAGTTCAAAGCACATTTTCACATTCTGAAAAAAACTTATCAATATCTCTGATTTTCACGTTTATTTATTTATTTATTATTGTTAATATAGGCGCGATTAAAGTTTCTGGCACTCTATTCTACAAACATTTTTGAGATAGAGTTATTATAGAAAAATGGATAATTTGAAATTTAATATATGTAAAATCAGAAGTGTACGGGCCTTTTGTCTTACTCTCTAAGATTCATTTGCATTATGTTAAGTTGTACGTGTGTACTAATACTACTGATTGCACAATAGTAATGCCGCATTATTTTCGATCGTATGAATAATGGCGCCCTTCACTGAATGCCACGAGCTGAGGTGCACCCCTGTTTACTAAAAGATTGGACAGGCCTGCTGTATACTATTACATCAAAATAATCAGAATATTTTAAAAACTTTGTTACGCTTGGCGGACAATTCCTGATTTGTTCTAAATATAGTATACAGGACTCAGTTACCGTATAATTGGAATGTCCTGTAACTTTTCATAATAATACATTTTTAATAAGCGAAATAAAATAGATATTCTCCTGCTAAGAAAGAGCTTCGTGATTCCTAAACATCAAATGATACTAAAGTATCAAATTGCATATTCTACTGCAGAAAAAAAAACAAAAAATAAAGAAAAGAAATAAGGCAAGCTGACTACATAACGAATGTTATGCCGCTCTACCTCTACTTTGTTGAGAAATCGGAAATTCTACGATTTACGTAACAATATAACTCAAATCTAATGGTCACATTATGAAATATTCCGATATTTCGTTTTACCCGTCCAAGCTGCATGCATCAAATACGTGCTTTTCACCCGAGTGGAAAACAATTGCTCATAATGTAACGCAGGCACACTTTTCTTCGCTTATGAAATTCTCAAACCGATCGTAAATCATAAACAGTAAAATTAGAATACAGTGGCTCTGGAAAAACATATTTTAAATATAAATTATGAGTAATACGCTATTCATATTTGCGAATATGGTTTTACATGTTTTAATAGTTTTAATAATTCAAAGTTTTGAATAGAATACCAGAAATATTCGTTTTGTTCGTTTTCGATTTTTCAATGCCGATTTTTCCTTTTAAAATCAATAAACACGTTCGCTGCCGCTTACATGAAGATGCGATGATAGTTAATACCGCACTGTAGAAGTGGATTTTTCCCAGAAGCCGATTTACTTTTTATAACAAAAAAATCAATGAAAGAATTTCCAGCGCCAGCGCGTGACTGTCTATTGGACATCACCCCATATCGTGCGCTGGCGCGTGAGTGGCCCCTTAACGTTGGCTCCATATCACGCGCTATCGCGTGAGCGGAAGCGAACGTGTTAAAAAAACTATATTCGTTTGTCAGTTTTCGATTTTTCAATGCCAGTTTTTCGTTTTTAAATCAATTAAAAGACTATTTTTTTGACTCAAAATATTTGATTTTATATTGATTTCGTTTACAAAAATTTAAATTTGTATTTGAGATTAAATTTGTATTTTGAAAAGAAAAAAAAGTTGGTTTTAATAAACAGAAGGAAATAATTGCTTCAATCTGTAAAATAATTATAATATAATAACACCAGTATTGATTAGCATAGAAAGAGAGAGAGAAAGAAAAGCTGATTTTCGTGTACAGAAATTGATTAGAAAAATTACTCGGAGAAATTCAATTTCGACAATATTATTCAATTTATGTTGAAATTTACAACTAATGTTGTGCTGAACAATCAGTGACTGGTAGAAATTAATCGAGTAGGTACTCTCTGAATGTCGCGCCGGACCTCAGCCACTTATCTTCCGAATTTCCCTCACTAATGTAAAGTCTATGGCCGTTTGATGCATTATCATATTTAAAATATCTCCTTGGTAAATTAATTTTTTAACTTCTATTTTTTGAAAACACTTCTTAAAATATGTCTCTGTTTTTCCTTAGTTTTCAAAATTTTTTTAAAGTATGTGCTTAATTTTATATTAAGTGCTAAAATCTTATTTACAGTTCGTCAGATATTAACATATAAAATAATAAATTAAGCGCAGAATTTAGAAATATTTTGAGAACTAAGAAAAAAAGAACTTTAAGAAGAGTGCACAGAAAAAAGAAGTTCAAAATATTAATTTCCCCAAGAGATATTTCAAAAGTACGAATACGTGAAACGTCCATAGACTTAATATTACGGATTAGAATTCCGAAGCTGAGTAACCTGCTCCCTTATGCATGATATTAGAAAATAAGCTTTTAAACAATTCCAATTTTAAAAAAATGTAAAATAAATCACTATATTAATCAATAATATTAATAATTCATTGTTTCAATGAAATCAATAACTAATCTGTATTAACAAAATGAAAAAAAACAAAAAAAAAACTAGCTTCTGCTATCGTATATCTATTTTTTGTTGTCACGAAGCCCTCTGAAATTGGAGATCCTCAGGGTGAGCGGGGCTGAGGTTTTAATTTTTTCCTGGAGGACCGGGCCGAGCCGGGCCTAATTTATTTTTTTACGTGCCAGGACGAGACAAATTTCGTTCTTCCAAGTTTTCAAAGGCCAAAATTTTCAGTCCCGGTTTTGAGCTATGAAACTGGTTTTGACTTATTACCTTTTGCTCGCATGAAAATGATTGTCTCGGCAAGGTCTGGTCCGTTCAATGATCAGTGAAATATGGCTAGGCTAAAAAATGTTTGCAAAAAATGCATGCATTTTTAAATCGCCATTATTTTACAATTAAGCATTAAATTTTATTCTTTTTAAAGAATAATATTAAAATATAGTAAAATGTATGAAAAATAACCTGCCTATGAGGAATCTTGTCTTAAAATGAAAAATGTATTGATCCATGCAAAATGAATACACTAATATGTAAGAAAACAAAATACATAATACATTTATGCCTCCTGAGAAGAGAACTTGTTTAAAAGGCATTTTCTCCTTATGCAATTCCATTTTAAAGATTTTAATTAACAGCATTTTTCAAATTTTTGAGGCTTTAATAGATAGAACATGGATTAACAACATTAACGATAACTGAAGCATTTATATACGACAATTAGATTCATTAAAACATATCTACATATCGCAGACAATGGAACTCATATAAAAATGAAGAATATAAACATGAAAAAAAAATGATATGAAAAACCTGAAAAAATGTATTTTTGGCCAGAACGTCTCGTATGAAACAAATTTTTAACCAAATCAACGTAAAAATCAATGTTAAGTAGAAATTCACTCGGACCAGGCTGGTCTTGAGCCGAACTTTTAGACGTTATAAAGGGGTTATACCAGTCTCGGGTTGAATTTTTAACTTTTATATCGGGTCGGGACGGGCCAATAATTTTTTGTGCGGGCCAGGCCAGTGATTTTTTTGTGCGGGTCGGGCTGTGCTGTGCTGGTGCCAAAGTTAAAATTTTTATGCCAAGCCGATTTTTTTTTCTATACGTGTCGGACCGGGCTGGGCCTGGAAATTTCGCAGACCTCTGCCGCTGTTCGCTACAAGCTAAGGTGCCATCCAAAGTAAAGATTTGCTGTAGTTTCGCTACTTCTAACAAGCTGAATCCGACCATTGATACTTTTACTCTCACTCTCTTAGCATTGTATTATAAACGACTCAACTTCTAAATCTTATTATTATCTCGTAGTTTTTAATTAACTTCGAAATTTTTAGATAAAAAATATGCATAAGTCTAATGTTTTGCTATTTTATTTAAGAAGCAGTACCGTTGACGGACTCTGGCAATTTGCAACCGGCTCTACTCTGCGACTTTGTATATATATATATATATATAAATTGGTGGTAATTTTAAATACCTTAGTTTATTAATAGCTGTGTTCATGAGTCCCACGATTCCTACAAGCCTGATAAGTAGAAAAAATGTATTTATAACGTGGGAAAGAAAAAAAAAAACAAATTTTGGCATTTATCGTAGAAAATATCATCCAGAAAAAATGCCACAAGAAAATATAACTTGAAATATTACATACATTGATCGCAATTTATGAAAAGTAAGAACAAAATTCCACGAAAAAAACCTTAGATACATATAACAATGCACTAACAATTCCGATGACACCGAACATGTGACAGTATAGCACATTTAACTCCTGTAACGAAAGAGGTTTACACGCATAACGGCATAGGAAAAGCTCCGGAGTATAAGACAAAGAAAAGAAAAACAAAACAAGTAAAAAAAAAAAGAATGAATAAAATAAAATAATTCCCTCCGGGGCTCTGGATACGTGAGCAGCAGACTAATGGAAGCAAGCGACATTCAGATCACGTTCCCGCAATTTCGGATCGAATGGGAAGCGGCCCTCACAGGTATGTGGAAGAGAAGTAAAAAAAACGGCGAGAGAGATCCCGATATTTTAAGACACCGTTTAATAAATGGGGGTATCGGTAATGGCCTTGATGAAACACTGAGATGATTCTACACTTTGATAAGGAACAAACATATGCCGGAAGTTAAGTTTCGGTCACCAAAGGGTGTTTTGTTTTTTCTTCTAAGAGTTATACGGATAAAAATACTTTTTCTAGTTTTTTTTTTTTATTAGATAAGATTTATATGACATAATTCAGGTCATATTTATGTAATGACCGCCTAAAAAGATGGTGTCTTAGCGATGACTTATGTAATGGAACACTCAATGGAATTTTCGAAACTACTGAACTCTCCTCTTTATGTAGTGAAAAATAATAATAATGATAATAATAATAATAATAATAATAATAATAATAATAATAATAATGTCGTTCTAATGAATTAGCTGTATGTTAAATATCCCAAAAAATATTTCAAATAATAGACATTTCTTCCCAGGAAACACATTGGTCTTAGCTGCAAAATTTTTTTATAGAATATGCTGAATGATGCGAGAGTCGCCTTAGAGGTCAATCTCGACAATTTTTACAGCGACAAACGCGTGGGGAAAAAAATCTAAAAATAAATAAATATCTAAAATATTTAAAGAGACGCCAAAAATTTTCATGTCAATAGTTTTTGACTAAAGAGCATTCGACAATCAAGGGTGTTGTTCTCAACTGCTCCGCTCAACAAGCGCAAAATGTTTTGACACATCTACAGATTTATTTTTTAACGGAAAGATGTAAAATTTGAATGCCTGACTATGGAAGCAATTTCAAATCGAACTTAATTTTTAATTTTATGATAGTTAAATTACCTATCCAGTTCTAAGCTATTTGGCTCACGTGATCACCTGTTTTTCTCCGGCTTTTCGACGGGTTTTTCTGCTTTCGTCGAAAGATGTGCTGAAAAACGTCAAATTTGAAGGCTTGTTATAAAAAATCTATTGTGTTAAAAAAAAAAAAAAAAAAAAAAAAAAAAAAAATTGAGTGCAATTAGACAGTTTCTGAATAACAACACCTGTTATTTTCATGCATTTCCGAACAAAAATAAATTAATGCATGTGTCACAAAGTGGCCCTTTTTGATTTAAGAACACCCTTTATTAAGTGACAAGTCGCTGCCTAAGATAACAGAGAGTTCAAGATAATTTGTATTGTAAGATATTTTGAATCCTTTCAGTATTCAGTTTCGTTTAATAAAGTCTTAAGGACTATGCATATATATCGTAATCATTTTAGGGAGAGGGTTGGGAGGGGATTAGGCACATGATACCGTAAGATATCTCAACGTGGTGAGAAAGATAGCATGTCTCTTTATATGATATAATTTTTTATCGAACCAAAATTTTCTCTTTTAATTTGTAGCATGGTTTTTATTTGAAAATAGCATGTCATCTTTTTTTAGCCTGTTCTCCATTCATATGAAAATGCAAAGTTATTATTAAAATTACTAAATTATCCAAAATGTAGAATACCTCAACGTTTGACGTTGATATTTTTCTTCATACATTGTGTGCATATAAAAGTTCCGGACCCATTTTGATGTTTAATAACTCGTAAAATAATAAAGATAGATTAAAATTAATAACATAAACGGTTAGATAAACTCAAAAAGTTTCATGACACTTGTCAATGAACCTCCACGTGTGCCCCCTTTGTCGCATGGAGAATATCAAGTCGATAGTCAATTTCAAGCCAGGTAGCAGCAAGCATGTCGTCATCCTAAGAGGCTATTGCGGTTGTAATTCTGGCTTTTAAGTCATCAATGTTCGACACTCTCCTCCTGTAAGGCTGCGTGCACACACAAAGTTTTTCTGTGGTTTGCAGGCGGCGCCTTTTAAGTCCGCAGGCGGCGCGTCTGATGTTAACGAGCTTTCCAGTTGAACTTCAATCCAAGTGTAGGATGGGAATCTTTTCCTTCAGTAGGGTTTAAGATAGTGATCTCCCTGACCATTGTATCTTCCCCATTTTGTATTGTCAGTAAACCGCAAGTGGGGAGTAACAAAAGGGAGTTCCAGGAAAAAAGTTTAACTTTAGAGTAGTTATGTGTTATGTTTGTCTAGTCCTTAAATATTGCCCTTTACAAATCCCCAAAGGAAAAAGTCCAGCGGCGTTATATCAGGTGATCTGGGTGGCCAAGGAATTGGACCTCCTCGCCCAATCCATCTTCCTGGAAAATGGTCATTCAAAGAAGTACGAAGAAAAACTTCGTATTTCCACAACTAGAAGAGCTTCAGCCACATGTCTTTTTGCAACAAGATGGTGCACCACCTCATTGGGATACCATCGTTCGTATTTCTTTGAATGACTATTTTCCAGGAAGATGGATTATAAAGTGATATTTTATTAGTGATGTTGTACATTTGTTAGCGAAAGTTTTAGAGATTTAATTTGTTTTAATATATTACAAGATATACAGTAGAGTTCCGCTATTGCGATAACCCGCCTATTCCGAACAGGGTTCCGAAAAAAAAAAGAAAAAAAAAACAGATTTTCTTTTATTACTTAAAAAGAGGAAAAATTAAAAAGACGTTCGTGATAAAACGTATATTTATTGATATAGAAAGAAGTTAACGTTTAACTAATGTTATTCGGTCTCACAGACCACTGCTTTTTTCAATTTTTATAGCTTAACTTGTAATTTTCAGTTCAATTACAAATAGTACCGAAATTTTGTTTCATTTAGAACTTTAGTACTATCATTAGAGACTTTTAAATAGGTGAATGTTAATTTTAATAGTCTTAGACGAAAAGTATAGTACAGAAGCATTATCCTATGTGTTATTCACGCCTTTTATTCATCTTTCGATGTTGCGGTCTCATAGACCGCTTGACACTAGTTACGTTACAATTTCTGCCACATCAGTTAAAGGTTAAATAGAGATATACGTAGAGCCTTAGCAGATGAACACGCCTGAAACCAAATTGGAATGAAAGCTGGTTAGGGCTGTGCATATATAACGTTATCATTTTAGGGGGGAGGGGGGGGGGCTGGCACATGATATAAGACAGCTCTGCGGGGAGGAGGGAGATTGTCTTTTGATATGGATATCATTTTTGATCCAATCAAAATTTTCGCTTTTTAATCGTAACATGGTCTTTAGTTAAAAATAGTATGTTATATATTTAAAAATAAATAAAAATTATCATTAAAATCAGTAAATTATTATAAAATTGTTTAATTTCAAAATATGAGATATCCCAAAGTTTGACATCTCTATTCTTCTTCATATATGTATGCCTACGGTTCAGAAAACATATGTTAATGTTGACGTGTGCCCGAAGGGCAAAAAGGGTGCTGGAGCTTCTATTGAATTGCACCCCGGGGGCTGGAAGTCAGACTTCTGCAGTGGAGGATGTTCGGCAAAGCCCCAATAGATGGCTGCACCAAACATCGCCACCTCTTCAATTTCGATATGTCTCTGAAGTGAAGGGAGGATTTCTGCAGAGATCAATACCTGACTGCATTCAAGTAAAAATAAGATATCTTATTTTTAGTTCCATAAGTAACTGCTATGTCCGACCACAGGACTTTCAGAACCCTTTTATTTAACGAGCACATACACTGCATACACTCGGTGAGTCTTTGGTGATGTCGAGCATCAAACCGGGACCTTTTAGTCTGGAGTTCGGTGTGATATGTATTTGAAATGAAGCTTGTATTTAATAAATGTAAGAGAAAGAATTTTGTCAAATTGCTTTGTCAATAAGAATTTCTATCTGCACCCCATTCCTCTCCCCGTTCGCGGCAAACGTAACAAAACTTTATTACTGTTAAATACATTATGTAACAAAAAGCTATTATAAAATATTTTTAAATAATATATATTTATTTTAAATGTTATCTGAATAAAAGGATTTCTCCATTTGAATCAATAAAGTATGTGAAAAATAAATGTAACCAGTTTTATATATCACTGCAAATAAAATAAATAAATAAAAAAAAAAAATAACAACAAAAAAGTTCTTTGATAACGATATCATTACCGGGAGGGGGGGGGGGAAGGTTCGAAGGATAATAACGTATGATATCGAAAGGGTGGGATGGTGTAAAAAATTATCAAAAAGTTGATAACGTTATATTTGCACAGCCCCTTACTTACAGTACATGTCGGGTCGGCTCCATTCATACAAATCTGTTGAATCATTTTTAATCACTTCTAAACACAAAAAATAACTAATTTACACACACTTAAGAAATAAAGTCAGTCATTTGTTTCTCACGAAGAATACTGAATTCATTACGGAACTTGTTTTTTGTCATCGTTGACTCGGATTTATGTGTGGAGAAAAAGCGTATTTATTTTATGTTGTTACAGATGTAATTTTTATTTGAAGAGTCTGTTATATATTAATGTATAAATTAGTGTATTTTAAATTAAGTTATTAGACGTTACAGATCCTGTTCACTACGAAACGATCAAAGTTGTATAGAGCTGACACTGGAAGATGTTACCGCACTTAATTTACGGCTTAACAAGTCAATATTATTAATGAAATCAACCTATTCCGAATTCCGATTATTTGGACCGAAACTAAGGTGTTGGGGGGGGGGGGCACAGGGGGCATGTGCCTCTTGCGCCAGTACGCCGAATGAAGATTTTGTTTATCGATTATTTTCACGTCTATGTTTAGCATCATCCTGTGAGGGGTATGCCAAAACATACAAGAATCTAAGAATGATAATGTGATTATAGCATTAGGATCCTGTATAAAGCAGATTTTTTTTCTACGATTCCGTTTTCGAGATTTCGATGAATCAATATTTGACAAGACAGATTATGTAGTTCAGTATTAAATATTTTGTGATTGCATATTTCAAAATTTAAAATAAGTCGGCTTTTAGAAAATTAATAAAATTTTCTTGTAAATATATTTTATAGAGGAGAGGAGGGGGGGACGCAAAAATCCTGGTTTGCTCTGTGTGCGAAAACGACTAGTTTCGGTCCTGCCCGCTAAACCGGACAGTGTTCGGTCCCAATCAGTTCGGAATAGCGAGACTCTACTGCATTTATTTATTTATTTTATAGAGCTTTAGAATTATGATTTTCTTTTATAATATTTTTCTTTCATTCTAACTTATGTTTATTTTCTCATTAAATCTTTTTTTTTTTTTTTTAATGTAATTGTTCAATTATTTTTTAATCCTTCTTTTATGTATTATATCGTAATATCGGATGGTGCTGGGAAAAAAGGCCTATTATAAAATGGTATGAGACGCATGAAACACATTTACATTCTCTTGAATATGCAAAAAAGGTAGAATAAGTAATTAGAAAATTGGGAACAAACTCTATATTACACCTCTCCTCTCCAACAGAAATCTCTGCTACTGCATACAATTAACGAGTCTCATACACTTCCATGTTCGAAGATCCTCGCGCTTTTTCCGGCATGACGAGAAAGACCAGTGAATAATATTAATAAATCTGGTCTTCCTCGAAATTTGCGGCATGCCGGATAATACGGGAGAGTACGGAAAATATCTCAGAAATAGCTTCCTAGAATAGAAATTGATTTATTAGAAGTAGTTTTAAGAGGCAATCATTAATAATTAGAACCACCATAACACTCAATTTTAGTGATTTATTTTGCCCAAAATTTTCTTTCAAAAGTAAACTTGGGCATAAATAAAGTGGTGTACCAGACTTCCAAACACAATATCAGCAGTTATCGCTCATAGACAATATTGTAGCTGAAATATTTTGTAAATCAGCAATAAATGTTAACTCTTTACTGCATCTTATGCCACATCTGGCACATAACTAAAAACACTTACAGCAATCGTTATGTGCCATGAATTCGGCCAATGTAATCGTTGTATCCGATCAAGGACAGTCCAAAAAATGGAATAACACTTATTTTGTGCATGTCAGATCCAGATGGCTGCATTTGACCCCCCTCCCCCCTCCAAAAAAAAAAAAAAAAAGAAAGAAAAAAAAAGAAAGAAAGAAAGAAAGAAAAAAGAAAAAGAATTTGTCCTTTGGAAACAAGAAAAATTTCGGTCAAACTATTAAAGCAAAATTTACTTTTATTATTTTTATCGAATTCTTAAAAATATTAATATAAAGAAAATTGCAGAGTTTTAAGCAGATAAAATTAATTACTTTAAGCCCATTTAATTGCAAAATAAAGTAATATAATATTTTAAAACCCTAATTGTGTATTTAGGATATATGTCTAAAATATCCAATTTTAGTTGGAAATTTGAAAATTATTATTTTTTTTTTTCATTAATAGACTGATATATAGATTTCAAATGCATTTTTTCATAAAAATAAAAGAATATCGTGCAGTGAAGTGTTAACCCTTTGCAGTCACGAGGTGACTCTTACTCACCGCTATTGTTGTCAGGTGTCTCTCCTATAATTCGGGACGCCAAACGCTTTGGATTTTGGACACTACTAATATTTTACAGCTTATTTCGCCATCTTTTATCACGGATTATTCGGCCATTAGATAAAGTGAAGAAAATTAGTTTAAAGTACTGGTGTCTAGAACATTTGGAACACTCATTTACACGTGACATTAGTGGTCAGTGAGAATTACCTCTCGAGTACAAAGGGTTAATCACTCCATATTTTATATTCTGTAGAAAGCATACTGTAATGCACCTCTGTAACACATACCAATCTCAACATGTTTGAAGAAGCTACATTCATTTCTACATAAGAATGAGCACCGACAATAACAAGGATTTGCAATTTAAGGGTGTATTTAGATCAAAACTGCTTATTTTCAGATTTATTTTTAAATTCATTTTTGCTCTCAAATGCATAAAACTTTCAAAATCTCTTATTTAGAAACTATATTATGTGCCGTGTCCGTCGATTTTATGGTAAATGTAGAAAATATTGCAAAGAGTGCTGTCAAAGAAGCGAATTTGAACAGAAATTTACGAACTTTGAGATGTGGGAACAAGATCGAACTTTGAGATGTGGGAAAAAGATCGAACTAAGAAAAACATTCTTTATAAATCAAATTCTAAATGATTCAGGGAAAAATTACATCATACGTCAACTTACACATCACTTCAAAAATCACCTCAGCGAGTTTCATATTTCTACTTTTAAAAATGAGTCTGAAAATGTATCGGAAAATTTCGAGCTGTTAAGGTGGAAAGACATTTTTTCGAATGTATTACCCTTAAAGCCTCATTCCAATCATTATTTTACGAGATATACACAAAGGTACTTTTCGGCGGTTTAAAGAAATTATATCCTGCTACTTTCAACTATATATAAAATTTGTAAAAAGCAACCAGAAAATTTGTATAAGAGAAAAAAAAAATTCTGTATTTTGACGTTTTCTATAATATTTCTGGTTATTAATACATTAATTGCATGATTTTGCATATTTTTCTAATGACATCTTACAATAATTTTCCAAAACTTTTGGATAAACCCCTAATACATTTTCTTAGAAAAAGAATATAAATAAAACCTTTTTCAGGGCCACTTTCATTCAAGAAACTCAACTCAAAAATATGTAGTCAAAAGTGGGCGGTACCATTAAAAAAATTACATTATTTTAATATGTTGTTGTAGATTATATACGAGTATTTCAAATTTTTCATTGACATTCTTTTAGAAGGCAATATTTCGAAATTTATGACAGCTTCGTTTTATTTTCATTGTGAAAGATTTGAGAATTAAGATGGGTATTTTTAATTATTATTTGAAGCGGACTATTCAGTAACAGAGTAATGCATGGAGGGGTATAAAAACAAACTATGTCGACAATCTTGGCCAGTGGCATAGGTAGCGGGTGAGCGGAGGGTCCGGTCGGCCACGGGTGTCACCTTCTAAGGGGTCACACGCAATCTTTATTTGCAAATATGTACACATAATCTTATAAGATTTTGGGAAAAAGTTCTGGAATAAAATGAAATTTCTAGCGACGACGCATCAGAGTTAATTTTCTTTTCTTTGAGAATGTGAAAAATACAGAATGAGGTGTCTTAATAAGACATGCACCAGGGAACAAAAACCAATCTATCCAACGAGTGAATAGCGTAAAGCGAACTTTAAAAGATTTTTTTTTCTTTACATATAGACACCACATTGACTTATGAGGACTGTGCGATAAGTGATGAGTCGCTCATGTGCATTTTTTTTTATGAAGGAGGACAAAAGGCAAATCCGGAATGATATGGTGATGTATCTATATTATAAAGGCCACACGTATCTGTGCGTAACGCATACGTCATTTTGCGAATGGCAACAATTTCCCCTGCAGTTTCGGTTTTTCAATTTTCGCTACTGCAAATATGACACTTCTAAACATGGCAGATTTAAAATTTTAACACCGTCGTATAGAGAAAAAAATATACTTTTTAATGCAATTTGTTTCAAAGCTATATCTAAACTAATTTTTGAGATATTAATTTTTTTTATAGTTTTTAGTACCAATTTTGTAACAGTGGCAACAGAATCACTCCATTTTTTTCCTAAAAGAGAAAGAAAAAATAAATAAATAGAAATTAAAATGCGTATACTGTGTCAAATATATCGTCTGTAATCGTGTCAATTTGAAACATGTCCTTTTTTTTCATTCGCATTTATATCAAACATAAGAGCCTCAATTGATAACTTCATAATAATAACTTATCTTTATTATAATTTACTGATTACCTATGCAATATAAAGTTTAATTTTAATGATTTGGACAACTGAGTATTATAGAAATAGTATTTTGTTAATTTTAGCTTAAAATAATATTTGTGTGAAAGTTAGACTAACCAATATAAGATGCATTTTTTTACCGTAACTAATTTTGTAGATTTATTATAAATGAATTAAACAGTTCCTTCTGAAAAATTTTCTTTCGTCGAATTTCGACGGGTTCTATCTCGTTATAATAATGTAGATTTGTGCTTGGAAAAATATGACAGATTGGGGGTATGTAATCATGATGGTTGGGGGGTGACCATTTACAACCGCTCCGGCTGTCACCCATTCTAGCTACTCTACTGATCTTGGCGTCTCTCTTGATGATTTGGCGACATCTTTCGAGGCCAAACTGTTAATTACAAAATTCAAGAAATCGAAATCATAGGAACGAATAGTAAACGGTATGAGTTAATCGTTTTTCATTGGATGTAAATATTACCTTCATTTAAATAATGAAAAACAAAAGTCTATAATATATATTAGTATCAATGTATTTCTATATGTTTTTTTAAATATTATCCAGATAAAACATATGTAATTATTATTTTTTTAAACCTAAAAAGAAGGATTGAAAAATCTAAGGGCTTGACGATCAAAAGAAAATTATAAAATTGAAAAACCTTTGCTTGCTTGCAAAATAAAGTAAAAATGTTAATTCCCCGGAAAAATTAATTAACATGAGTGATTTAAATGCATTTTATAGTAAATTTGCATGGAAACTAATATAATAAATTATTTCATTCATTTAATTTAAATTTACAGAAAAATATAAATTTAAACATTGTTACTACTGAAACACTTTCAGATATAGTTTAATTCTAAAATATGTCTTATTAAATACTAGCTGACCCGCCCGGCGTTGCCCGGGTCCGTATTAGCAATATTAAACGAACTTGAAATTTGTATGATTTTATCAATAACTGGAAGCATGCAGAAATGCATTGTCTGAAATACGTCGCAGCTGACTTTGTGAAAAATCAGTTTTAAAAACAACAACTAATATTAAACTCTAAAAATACTTAAAATGAGCAATGAGATAAATACATTATCTGTTTTATATTTCTTAATGATATTCCTCTGGACCGAGTTGGCGCATTGCCAAGATTTGCTTCCTCTGGACCGAGTTGGCGCATTGCCAAGATTTGCTTTCCCCTGTGCCTCAATTATCCTCGGAATTCCTTTTATTTATAGAGATTTGGAAAAAATAGCTGATGTTCTTGGTTAAGAATTGGGAGATCTAAAGTATATCTGAATACTCTTATTGGTTGAATTCCGCAACTTATTTAATTTTATCCGTTTCCTGACTGGTCCAAAAATGGAATACTTCTGTTTTTTATTTTATTCATTTTCTGATTGGTGCAAGTTTAATGCGAGGTTTAATGTCCAAAAATGGAATACTTCTGTTGCCACGATAACAAAAAGAGTAATAAAAACTAGAAAAAAAATAATAATTTAAAATCAAATTGTGATAAAGATTTTAAACAAATTTCATAAAAATGTGCATTTTTTTCTCTACGCAATGGTGTAAAAATTTAAAATGGGCGATATTTGGAAGTTTAAAAATTTGCAGTTCCGAAAATTGTAAAACTGAAATTTCATTTAAAATTTGTTTGTGTGGGTCTAAGCCTATCCAATGTTTAATCCATGTCGTATGTAATAGGAGGCGTTTTGAAGTCAGCCTGATTAACTCCATCAAATAAAAATGCACATTTTAAACATATAAAGTTGTCTATCTTTAATCTACTGTTTTTTTTATAATTGGTTTAGGAATATTAATGTTTAATGCTCGGCGTACTTAATATATAACTCATTGTAATCATCCTAAAAATGAAGTTTATTATTAATTTAAATATAGAATTTATTTATAAGTCTTTAAAATTTGAGTCTTTTGAAATATCATTTTCCAAATAGTCGTTGTAATTTGTTGAATTACAATTTTTTTCTTTTTTTTATGGATGAAATGCATTTTTTTTTTTTTTTTTAATTATGATATACGCTTTTAAGTTTCACTAGATGTATGCATTAAAAAATATAGAGAACAAAAGATCGTGTTGGTATATTCCGATAAAGGTGCCATGTTGTTGTTCTAAATTAAAAGTCTTGAAGTCTTTCTTGTTTTTATTCCACAAACACAAACACTAACACAATAACAGTTACACATAACATTTAAAAAAAAACTATTAAAAAATTATCATCAATATTATAAGAAATTCCAGGAGAGCATGCCAAGAATTGCTCTATATTCAAGTAGAAAAATTATTCCAAACTGAAGTAAAAACGATAGCTTTCTGCCAGGTTCGGGAACATTACGTAACGGCGTGAGAGACAGTTAACTCCGCCCACAGACACGTGATACAATAAATTCGTAACATACTGCCCCGCCATGAACAAGGGGTTCATCAAAAATTTAAGAAAATAATGTTAAGAAATTCAGTTAAATATTTAGTATAATATTATTTAAATCAATATATATTCCAAGTATAGATTTAAATTCAATTTAAAATTTTATAAGAAATAATAGTATCCAAGATAATAAAGATTCAAGAGTGAAACCAAGAAAGTAAAGCAAAACATTTCAAAAGGATAATCAAATATTAAAGTAAATTGCTTAAATTTAAATTCAATTCAAGATCAAGCTAATATATACATATATATAGTCCTGGAAAGTGACATCAAATTTCCATACTCTATCTAGAGTAAATCATGCTATACCTTTAAAAAAAAAAGACATTCTATACACTAATAGTCTGAGAATGAATAATATAATTCTAATATAATATTTAACTATCATATTTAAATCAAGATCACAATAAAATTGCAAATATGAAATTCAAGAAATAATGCAAATATTTATACATTTCAATACTTACTCAAGACATATTTCAGTAAATAAAATTATATCATAAGGCTTAAAAAAAAAAAAAAAAAAAAAAAAAAAAAAAAAAAAAAAAAACAGATAAATATATACAGTATAATAATGTTCTAAAATGTTCTGTTACTTGAAAGCAGTGGCGTAGCTAAGGGGGGGCAAGGGGGGCGTCCGCCCGGGCGCCGAGGCCTAGGGGCGCCAAATTGAGAGAAATTGTTATATATCTATATAGGGGTGGGGGCGCAAAATTTCTTGCTGGCCCCGGGCGCCAAAACACATAGCTACGCCACTGCTTGAAAGAAAAAGAAAGAAAAAGTTTTACTTTCAGTTCTGAAGCTCCAAATTGTACAGCAATTGTACAGGTCGTTTTATAATTGATGATTCAGTTTTTATCTTGCAAGCCCTCACCTTGGCATCTCTTCCAGGAAATAACTCAAGAATTCTACCTAATTTCCAAAAATTTCTAGGTAAATGATCATCTTTGATCAAAACTACATCGTTAACTTTAAATTGAGGAATATTGGTTTTAACTGAACTAGAATGCGCAGATCTCAAATTTATCAAATACTCATTTTTCCATCTTGACCAAAAAGATCTCATTAACTTTTCTCGATAGTTAAAAGCTTTTACAAAAATTTTCCTGGAAGAGAAATTTGAATCAAGGTGAAGTCTTACTGAAGGTAGTGAAGTTATCCTTTTTCCTAAAATAAAGTGCGCTGGAGTTAAAGCAGTTGGCTCTTCGGCATCACTCCCAACGTAAGTAATTGGACGGGAATTGATCATTCCCTCAATTTCAAGAAGAATAGTGTGTAACTCATCAACAGTCAGAGAAGATTTTCCAAGAGTTTTCTGCAGGGCAACTTTTACAGTGCGAACCATACGTTCGTAGAATCCGCCCCTAAAGGCGGCTCGTTCAACAATGTACTTCCATTTGATGGAATTTGAAGCACAGTAATTTTTCACATCTTCATGATTTATTATTGTCCACAGATGTTTCAATTCTTGATCGGCACGCTTAAAAGTACGTGCATTATCTGAGAATACTAACGATGGTAAGCCACGTCGAGCAATAAACCGTCGAAAAGCAAGAAGAAATGTCTCAGTTGACAAACTGCTGACAAGTTCAAGATGAATACCTCTTGTCACTGCACATGTTATTAGAAGAATATGTTTACTATTGTCATATTTCACAAACAATGGACCCGCAAAATCAACACCAATAACCGAAAATGGAGCTGCTTGATCCACTCGATCAGCTGGTAGTGGAGCCAGTGTTTGGTTTCCTGGCGAAGAATTAAATTTTTTGCAAATAATACAGTTTTTAAGAAGAGATTTTATCGTTTGTCTGGCTCTAGTTATCCAGTATCTTCCCCTTAACTGAACTAATGTGAGCTACACTAGAATGAAAAACTTTTTCGTGGGAATTCTATATTAATAATTTTGTGAACTTTGATTTAGGTGGGAGAATAATAGAATGCTTTTCATCCGTTTACAAATGAGATTTCTGTAATCTTCCTGAAACGCGTAATATATTTTCGTTATCCAAGAAAGGGTTTAAACACAATAAATTAGAATCTTTAGGGATAGATTTTCCATTTTTTAAGCAACTAATTTCATCAAAATAAAATGCATTTTGCTCAATTTTTATCCAAAACTTTTCTGCATTATACAATTCATCTGACGTAAGAGCCCCTTCGTTATCACAGTTTCTTTTCAGTTTCTCTACAAAGCGTAATACCCAAGCAGTCACCCTCAATAATTTTAGTACATGATGTTCTTAAAATTTTTCTTTTTGCTTTTAATTTCTCAAGCGATTCCATTGTCAACTAGTAACAGAATTAATAATAATAAATAAAAAAGTACGATACCTTTGCTTCGAACTTACTGTTCGAATTTATCCTACAGGATGAGCTCGTTCATGACTATATTCCAATAATGCGAGGAACTAAATTTCTTTAAGTTCGCGCGTTTTCGGCACCATAAAAAATATAGAGAACAAAAAATCGTGTTGGTATATTCCGATAAAGGTGCCATGTTGTTGTTCTAAATTAAAAGTCTTGAAGTCTTTCTTGTTTTTATTCCACAAACACAAACACTAACACAATAACAGTTACACATAACATTTAAAAAAAAACTATTAAAAAATTATCATCAATATTATAAGAAATTCCAGGAGAGCATGCCAAGAATTGCTCTTTATTCAAGTAGAAAAATTATTCCAAACTGAAGTAAAAAGATAGCTTTCTGCCAGGTTCGGGAACATTACGTAACGGCGTGAGAGACAGTTAACTCCGCCCACAGACACGTGATACAATAAATTCGTAACATGCATATTATATGATTTATATAATTTCTAATTGTTACACAATTTAGATATACAGGGTTACACAAAAGATCTCGGAAAGTTTACTGAATATAAGAGTAATTTATTTAAAGATGGTTTTTAAATATGTCATGCCTTTTTACGCAGACCTGAATTCAATTTACTAAGAAATGTTTGTAGAATTTAGATAAAATGATATACAGGGTCACATAAAAAACTGAAAAAATGGTCGATTTTGGATGCTATTTTCTGGAAATTTGATTTAAGTACTTTAAAGATATTTTTTTTAAGCTAATCTTTAGCAAAATACTTTCGTGCATTAAAGGTACTATATATTTTACAGGGCTAAAGGGACCGTTCAAGTATTACGTAAGCATATTTTTAGTCATTTTGTACCCCCTCCACCCCCTTGTAAGAAAATATAAGCAAATGCTAGACCCCCCCCCCCCCTTTGCTTACGTAAGATTTATGACAGTTTATACATCAATATGTCTTGACTTATAAAAAGTTACCAATTAATTACATTATTAATCCTACAAATTTATATAGGCATATAGGGATTCTGATATCAAAATATATAAAATGGTTTTAATATATTGTTGCTTATTGCATTAAACAAACCACAGACTACAAAATGGTTTAAATATATTGTTATTTATCACATTGAACAATAAAACAAGATGTACAAGAAGTCTTAATTTACTTAGGCATCATAACTAAAATTTTCGACATGAATCATACAAATGTTGGAGTTCAATTTAATGTTCATATTTTAATCTGATGTCCAAGATCCTTGAACCCATGTTTCAACATTGTCTATTATAAAGTTTTCACTGGAACAGTGGCCTGGGTTATTGCAGGTTTCCGGTCCTTGTTCTTTATCAATGTTAGTATCCATAATTAAATCCGACTAAATTCACTGTGCAACTAAAAGCAGGAAGCAGGACGTTTCGGTCCCGCCATTTCGGTCCTACCATTTCGGTCCCGCCGTTTCAGTCCCGAGACATTTCGGTCCCTAGCCGTTTCGGTCCCAAGACATTTCGGTCCCTAGCCATTTCGGTCCCTAGCCATTTCGGTCCCAAGACATTTCAGTCCCAAGACATTTCGGTTCCTTCTCCTGCAAACTGAAATTTTGTGAAATAAGACATAATTTTATAGGGAACATTCGAGTTTTTAAGGGGGTTTGCAGGGGGCCATAAAATTTTAGTATAATGCGACTATAAGTGTCCGAAAACCGCACACGCGTATAACTCTTATCCAAAATATTATAATTCACACAAATTTTGTATGGTAATCTTAATCATAATTGATAATCTTAATTCTCAAAACAGTTAGTAATTTTAATATAAAAATCTAATTAATATTTTATTAAATATATTTATTAATTAATAATATTATTAATTTACATAATGAATTTTACTTTAAAATAAACTCAATACATAATCCGTTTTATATTCAATACATCATTATATTTCCTAGTACATAGTTCTAAACTCAATTTTATCTTTTATTTGTTTATTTATTGTATATTTAAGATTACGGAAATTTAAAACAGTTATTTTATAGTTAAAAATAAAACTAAATTAAGAATATTTATTTTTTTTCTGGGAAAGTAGGAGTGTAAAGGTAATACAAATAAATAAATAAATAAAAGCTTAGTTTTGTCTCTTAAAAATTGAAAATAAAATCATTTAAAATATTATTATATTACATTTTAATATATTTTATTAAATTATATGTTATATTTTATACATGATATTTATATTATTATATTTTAAAATATTATTATATTAATTTTACGTAAATAAAAAAATAATCATCTTATTAGAATGAAATAGGCCCAGTTTCAATAAAATTAATTCACAAAAATTGTCTTCATGGCTTGAGAAGACTGTTAAAAAATGCAATCACTAAATACTATTATTATTATTAAAAAAAAAAAAAAAAAAAAAAAAAAGTGGCGGAGACAAATTTCTGAAAACAAATTTTTTTTGTAGTATACCCAGTTACAAAATCACTATTGCTTTCGCAATGTTAATTTTGGAAAGTAACTTATGAAAACAAATTTATAAGGGACCGAAATGTCTCGGGACGAAAACGGCGGGACCGAAATGTCGTGTACCCCTAAAACCAAAACTCTTTCACTAAAAATTCACTATATAAATTCACTATGTAACTGAACTAAAAGAATAAATATCTGTGCTATGTATCCGAGACAAGAAAAACCCCAAGTAGGTTTTCTGCTTTCTAAACTTCTAAAACCTGTAGAGAAGGAAGTTCGACAATAGGAGCGGAATGACAAAAATTTCCAGAAATTTTGCAAAAATTCCCCGAATTCCATGACCAATTGAACGGGAGAAAAGAAAATACCGGATTTACCTAAAATAAAGTCAACTGACCTATTACCTTGGCAACAGAACTCAGCCACACCGGTTCCTGTGTTTTTATAGTCTATCAATGTACTTGACTTGGCACACAACTTAACCCTTTAACGTTCATTGGTTTCGCCACGAAACCACAAAATTTTAATTCCGATATGCAACACTGATACCGGTATTTTTTTCTAAAAATATCCCTTTTATTTTGTATGTGAAAAATCACGTTTTCTTATTTAGTATTTGTTCTTAATTACCTGTGTCATTCATTTATTTCGACATCTTAGCAATGAAAATGCTGTGATCGTTAAAGGGTTAACAGACAACAATGAAGACAAAGGGCGAGCGGGTGATGCGGGTCACGCGACTGCCGATGGATAAGCAAAGGATAAAATCGAAAATAAACAGCGAATTTCGAACGCACTGTAGAACGCTCTTTCCCCATCATACTTTGTTTGCTTGTTGAATTTGAACTGCAGTTACTTCGTTGCTTAATGCTTACGTAAGAATCATCGTAACTCCCCCCTCCCCCTTGTCAGAAAAAATAAGCAGACTCTGGACCCCTCCCTCCCCCTTTAGTGCTTACGTAATACTTGAATGGTCCCAAACAAAAGTATTCAAGTATGTTTCCATCTATTAGTATAACTTGATGAATGGAAAAATTTCAAATAGTTAGGCGTTTTCTTGCTAAACTAAATTTTACCATTATATATTCTATATATTAACTGTCAGATCAAATACAGGACTTTTCAAAAGTATTGGAATACACATTTGATTATGGTAATAATGTGTTATTTCTCTGATGCCGAAGTTTTGTTAAAGATTTCAAGAAGTATTGGAAAGTGCTTCATAATATATGCTTAACGCATGATTTTTCTTACTTTTTTTTTTTTTTTTTTAATATTGCCTGCCATAAGCGGTACTTATCATTTTTCGATACAAAAACAAAATCTAAAAATAATGATATAAACGCTT
The DNA here is from genome assembly GCA_964019185.1 of Maratus speculifer. Lineage (NCBI taxonomy): Eukaryota > Metazoa > Arthropoda > Arachnida > Araneae > Salticidae > Maratus > Maratus speculifer. The sequence continues at coordinate 156,471,456 of OZ025294.1, read as the reverse complement.
TACATAAAATAACGCAAGCAAAAATATGAACTAAACCAGATTATTGTTTTTTGAAAATTAAATCGTAGTTTCATTTTTGATAAAACATTTTAAAGAGAAAAACAACCGCCCCATGAGAAAAAAAAGAGTATTATCTAAAAAAGATTGCATATACGGCACTGAAATATCAATTAGGTTTATTAAATGATAGTTATATGTACATCTACCTAGTGCTATTGGAAAACGTGGACTATCCCCTTGGAACTCTGCCAAAAATATCCCCTCCCCAAAGCCTGGAACATTTTTGTCATATCTTGTTATTTGTTTTCGAGATTAGGAAAAAAAAAAGTAATGAAATAAAGAAAAAAAAAAAGGCTACTCTTCCTCCCCCTGTTTGCACTACCTCTACATTGATAAGGCGGGTAAAATTTAATAATGGTTGTTAGGCGCATGTAATATACGCTTTTGCGTTGAAGGAGAAATAAAAAAAATAATAATTTATTTAAAATATGAAAATGGTGCGCCGTCTTCGTTGGTTAAATACATGCAGCAATAACAAAATTTTGCAAAATTTGAATAAATCATCTTTTTCTGCGCTGATCTTTTAAAAATTTATGTTTTTACTTCTATTTATTTATTTATTTTTTTTTTCAGCTTTAAAGATGTTTTTAAAATTATTCTTAAATTTCTTGGATAGGTTAAAGGTATCATGTATTTTAAACATAGCAAAATGTCGAATGTTTTTCTGTCCACTCACATTAAAATTTTATGAATTTAATAATATTTTATACAAAATTGCATTCAAAATCGTGAATCTCACTCACATGTGTTGGTAAGGCTTTAACTGCAGAACAAGATGGAATAGTCTTCATGAGCACACAATCCTGCGGTGAAAAATGAGATACAAATAAACTTAGCATAAGGTGAATACACAAATTTTTAAATAATTTTCAGCAATGAAATTACGCTGGAAATTATCCATCTTATAATGCAGTTACAACCTTACCAACCAAAGTCTTGTGCTGCAGTTACAACCTTACCAGCACATGTTAGGGTGAGATACTTCGTAGCTTAAATGGTAGCACTTTTCCAAGGGTTCCGGGTTCGATGCCCGGTTCGGATATTTTTCACTCTGTCGGTTCTGCGCTTAGATAGCAATATGAAAAATTACGTACTAAGTATTAAATAATTTTCAAGCGAAATTTCACTGCTGAAAATTAATTAAAAATAAAACATAGCCTGTTCGGTTTTTTTCCCTTTACACTAAGGTCATTTTTTTTTCCCTAACAGACCTTTACATCAAGTATTCGTTACAAAGAAGTGATGATGTAATGTAAGTTATCGTTCATGATTTATATCAAATCGCAAAAATAAATAAATAAATAAATAAATAAAATAAAATAAAAAGTTTTGTGAACAAAATCTTTACGAGCAATCATTTTAATACAATTCAAATTAAAATTACGAATGCTAAAATATTTTAAATTCTTTTTTATTAATTTTCATTTAAAATAACGGCTGCAACTATTAAAACAATTATTTTTGATAGAATTTTCTAAAATTCGTTTTAATAATATTTAAGAATATAAAATAATTTAAACCACTGAAAGATAAATTGAATGGTATTTTATTTTTTAAAGAAAGTTCGAAACGAATTTAATTTAGGGCGGCCGTGTGTCTTAGGCAGCGCAGACCCTTGAATTAATGGGATTTTGTATTTTTCAATGAAATTCTATCCAAACGAATCTCGAGCTTGGAAAACCCCGTCCTTTTCGACAGCGTGCATCAAAAATGTTACAAACCTAAAAAATGTTTTTTTTTTTTTTTTTTTTTTAGTTAGGACATTTAATACTATAATACTATAATTAGTATAACCTGACTTAAAAAAAAAACATCAGTTATAAATTTTAATTTACTAATTTCTATTTTTAAAGTCACAACGCGAACCTTCTTATCAGATCTATCCAGAATGGTCTTCAGTATTATGATGCTGATTAAAATCATAATTTTTTCTTAGTAGGAACCTACACAGTGTTTGGAACATATCTTGGAGATTTCATTCTCCCAAGAACAACGATTGAGGCTTGGCGTTGATTATGAATTAACCGTGTTGAATTCAGGCATTTTTCACCTGGGGGGAGGGGGGAGGGATGACATTATACAGGAGGGGGGGGATTGCACTTTTTGATCTTAAAAACATAAAATCTCAAATTATCCGGGGATACATTTTAAAGCTCCGAAAGGGGATGTCTTTCCCGGTACACTCGCTGAATTCAACATTGTGAGTCAGTCAATGCATCAATCACTCCAGGTTTCAGCCATCTTCAAGAATCTTTTCTACGTTTCATCATCCATTCTTCTTGCCTTGATAAGGCCTGAAAATAATATTTCAATTTATTATTTTATTAAATTACTAATCATTTTTCCAAGGTAAAAAATTCGCGAAAAAATATTTAGTAGCAAAAGCTGTTGTAAGACGTGCTTTCTTTTCACTTTTTTTTTTTTTTTTTTTTTCCACAGCGGGCAATTTAGTATTAAAAATAAAATAATTCTTTTTGTCTAAACTCATTGCTATTTTCATTTGTATGTGTTTTAAATATATTTAGCTCACAAAGAATCAACCAGTGTTGAATTCAGATACTTTTCTCCTGGAGAGACTTTTGTGGCTCCGGGGGGGGGGGGGGGGAAATTATGATGAAGTTCTGGTGGGAAATTGCACTTTTTGATCATTGAAAGCCCAAAATCTCAATTTTTCCAGGTGGACATTTCATTGCTCCGAGTGGAATGTCCCCCTCCGGGCCACCCCCTGGATTCAACACTTAGTACTCCCCTTAAAAGCCACCGCTTAAATTCTGTCAGGGAAAATTCATCATTTATATTTGGAAACATTTTCAATATTTGAGGCGTTCAGAAGTTAATCCGATTTACTCTATTTTCTTAATATAAATTTAGGTGATGACATGAATGAGTTGAAAATTTTTTATATATCCATACAGTGCTTATGAATTACCTTTGATTAATATGATTAATACAAGACAATAATGACTATAATCAAGATATTGTGAAAAAAAGTAGTTATTTTATAGATAAATAACTTTAAATGTTTAAAATGAGCATTTTTCATTGATGGAGTTTATCGATTGCCTTCTCAACACCTCATTTCATTTAAGGGGTCTCAAACACTGTCATGCATATCAGTCTGTTCCTTTAAAAATAAATAAAGCATTTGTATGAAAAAGTTTGCGGTTCATTTTTATTTACTTACATACATAAATTCATGTTAATGCTCTTCAAGACAGAGCCATATTAAATGTACTAAATAGTCGTGATTCAGGTTGCATCCATATTAAATGTAGTACTAAATAGTCGTAATTCAGGTAGCATTTTCTATAAAGAATAAGAAAAACGTACATAATCATCTGAAGTCCACTTAAAAATTAACTGTTATTATAATAAGAACAGAAAAATAAAGAAAATTGTTTTTAACAATAATAATAATAATTATTATTATTATTATCACATGTATTTCTAATTTCAATTACTCTCAAATGTTTTCGAGAAATATTTCATTTCAGAAATAATGTGCATGTTGTAATGTCCACCCAATTCATCATGTTATCTCATTTACAAATATTAAACTTGGTGAAATGAGGGATAGCGGATATTATACTCTAAAGAAGCAATGACCCCGTCGATCGAAACGCGACGTCATATTTCTGCAGCGCCCAATTTTAATATTTACCTCCTATCTGGGGCTGTTTTTCTTGGTTTTCGCTCGCCATAAATCATCTTCCGTCGTACACGCTCCAGACACCTTCACGAATCTCTCCTGCATTCCATCATCCATTCTTCCTGTCTTGGTAAAGCCTGAAAAAGCAGGCGAATATCTTTCACGGGCTATCTTGATGGTTATACGGCATACTAGACATCTTATAAAGAATCTTTTGCATCTATTCCTATATAGCTTATGGCAGGTATCTATTAGATTTTAAAGTCGTTTCTCTTCAAGGCAGAGCCTGATAAAGTCCGACGTAAAATTAGCGAGAAAAATGGAGTTCTTTATAACTGTGAGCGTAAAATTAAGAGGGCATGGAATTTTTAATCGAAAAACAAAACACGATTCTTCAATTACAGCTCATATTCAAAATAATAAAATAAATACTTCTTTTGCAAATTGATAAATATCGTTTGGTAATTTAATGTCTTAACCCTTTCCGGCACACTGTGCCCGGTCTGGGATACCTAATTTTAATTCCAAACTTGTAAACGGCACCAATAATATTTTAGTAAAATTTTGTTTTTACAATAAAAAAGTAAATTAAGGATTTCAAAATATTTAAATGGGATTCGTTTGTGAATTCCGGTGGCAGTCGATAATTTCTCATTTTACTAACAGATTTTACCCGTGCCGGAAAAAGTTAATGCAAATATGCAAACGATATTTTTATTAAGAACTTATTGTTGATTAAAGTTACTTATTATCCTAAAATTAACATAATTTTTGAAAAGATTAATTGAAAGAAATATTTTGATAAGTCAAAGTAGCAGAATATTTATTCAAGTAGCTCAAATTAGAATATTTCACATTAATTCTCCTTTAATTATCACCAATTCATAACTGGTGGCATCATTGATTAAATTCAGACGATTTTATTTAAAATCAAGAATTGTTTTTCCAGTTTATTTGCTTTTTCGTTTTAAAATGGTTACACGGCCTATTAGACACCTTGTAAAGAATCTTTTGCATCTATTCCTATACAGCTTATGGCAGGTATCCATTAGATTTTAAAGTCGGTTCTCTTTATTGCAAAGCCTGATAAAGTCTAACGTAAAATTAGCGAGAAAAATGGAGTTCTTCATCATTGTAAGCGTAGAGTGTGAAATTTTTAAGCGGCAAAAAATACGACTCTTTAAATAAACAAGTTGGAAATTGAACTTCAAACGTGGCAAATGAGGTGCGTTCGACTATAATTAATTTGATAAATATTCAAAGCTCGATTATGTATCTTTAATTCAGTAATGCGAAAATAATAGGATTTCATCTTAAGTAGGACGTAATCAACATGGCAAAGCTAGAATTATTACCTATCATGGGATATCCTAAAAATGCGTAACTCATTCAAAAAACCACTTTTAAGCTACTATTATTAATGTTCTGTAACTCTTACAGATTCTGTTGTGTTACCCTGTATATGATCTACAGCATTTATACACACAACATAATTTGTAAAAATGTAATTAAACTTAAAAACTCGTGTCACAATTAAAAATGCACTTCCTGCAACAATTTATAACATATGGTATTTCTGGCACGGTGTAGTATCCGAAATCTTTTCTGGGTCCCTTTAAATATTGTTAGCACTTTCTATTATACAGGAAGTAACGTTTAATAAATCTCAGAAACATATATCAATTTCATTATAGTATATGAAGTAATTTAACATGATTGAAATACACCAAAAACAATGGTTTCCCATATATCATTAAGTAACGGAATTCTTTTGTGCAACTTTGTAATTAAAAAAAAAAAAAAAAAAAAAAAAAAAAAAAAAAAAAAAAAACGCAGAACGTCTATTTTAGTACACTTCAGTAAATGCATTCATATCAATTTTATTCTGTTTGAAAGGCTGGTGAAAAAATTTTTTCCTTATTGAGCGTAATATTACAGAATACTTTTGATTGTCCCTGTAATCAAACTATACATCCTATTTTCATAAAATTTAAAATGACTCGACATAATTATGTAACATTTATACTTCGCGAAGGGAACCTTCTACGAAATTTTTAATGTTTTGTCACCGGTTTTCCAAAACAGAAATTTGTGCCTTATTAAATCGAGATAATGCTCCGATTAGATAGAATTTTTTTTTTACATTATAATTTTACTGGTGGTGTTAAACAAGGATTCTTAAGTCTTTTTGCGGCACGTATACGTGTCGCTCGTCCCCAATGGGTTAAGTCTTGCAACTATGATGTGGATTTTTAAAATGCAGATTTATGAGCGTTTGTACTAACTGATTTCTGAGCGTTAGAACTAATTTTGTAAAAATAAATGGTAAAAGAACTCAAATTACTTAGTTTTATATTTATTTATTCCCTAGTAATTCATCTAAAAATTTGCTACATTTTGAAACATCCGTTGCACTACTTACTGTCTCGTGTTTTAACAGAAAAAATACATTATCTATCTAAGGAAATGAAAAATAAATAAATGCTCGAGAAACCGATTTATCATTATCTTTTCTTTATTTGAATCCTTCCCCTAGCCCCGTGGATATGAAAATCAATAAGGAGATCTTAAAGGAAACAACTTTGAAACAATGTTGAAATTTTAAACATTCTCCAAAAAACAAATGTTAACTAAATATCGCTTTAAAAATTACTTTTTCTTTCGAAACGTCTCCGGAGAGTTAATTATTTGATTCAGACAAACGCAGGTAAAAGTAAATTAATTTATTTATGCGAATTTAATTTTTTTAATTAATTTCATTTGTTTCGTTGTTTATTTAGTAAATCCTTGTTTGTGAAATCCATTTCATTAAGATAAAATATATTTTGATTGCCACATTTGAATTTGGCGGAAAAAGGATAACTATTATCGAATATCACATTTACTTTATAACATAATTTTATACAGGGCTATTCAAAAAAGTTTAACTTAAAGACTAATTTTAAGGGGTGGTTAGAATATGCTACAGCAAACATTTTTCATACAGGAAAGAACTGTCATTAACCATTTATTCATTCAAAAATACAGTGTTTCTCACTCTAATTTGAATATAGCTATTAACGTGATTCTCAACAATGCAGATTTCTGAACGTTTGTACTAAATGATTTCTGAGCGTTAGAACTAATTTTGTAAAAATAAATGAAAAAAAAAAAAAAAAAAAAAAAAACTCAAATTACTTAGTTTTATATTTATTTATTTAGTAGTAATTCACCTAAAGATCTGCTACATTTTGAAACATTTTAAAACATCCATTGCACTATTTATTGTCTCGTGTTTTAACAGAAAAAATACATTATCTAAGGAAATGAAAAATAAATAAATGTTCGAGAAACCATATTAAATATTTATCATTATCTTTTCTTTACTTGGATCCTTCCCCTAGCCCCGTGGATATGAAAATCAATAAGAAGATCTTAAGGGAAACAACTTTGAAACAATGTTGAAATTTTAAACATTCTCCAAAAAACAAATGCTAACTAAATATCGCTTTAAAAATTGCTTTTTCTTTCGAAACTTCTCCGGAGAATTAATTATTTGATTCAGACAAACGCAGGTAAAAGTAAATTTATTTATTTATGCAAATTTAATTTTTTTAATTAATTTCATTTGTTTCGTTGGTTATTTAGTAAATTCCTGTTTGTGAAAACCATTTCATTAAAATAAAATAAATTTAAATTGCAACATTTGAATTTGGCGGGAAAAGGAGAACTGTTATGGAACATCACATTTACTGTATAACATAATTTTACACAGGGCTATTCAAAAAAGATGAACTTAAAGACTTATTTTAAGGAGTGGTTAGAATATGCTGCAGCAAACATTTTTCGTACAGGAAGAACTGTCATAAACCATTCATTTACTCAAAAATACAGGGTTCCTCACTCTAAATTGAACATAAGTGTTAACGTGATTCTTACCTCATCACACATTTTCAGACTCATTTTTAAGTGTAAAATCACAAAATTGACAGGCCTGATTATTTTTAAATGATTCGGAATCGCATAGCGTTTTACATTTTTTGATAAGTAAGTTACTTATCGGTTTATAAGCGATTTTAAGGGTGTATTCGAAAAAATGATTTTCCACCTTCAACAGCTCGAAATTTTCCGATACATTTTCAGGCTCATTTTTCAAAATAAACTTTGTAAAGGTGAAATATGAAACTTGTTGAGAGAATTTTTGGAGTGATGTACAAGGTGCCGTGTGATGTAATTTTTTCGCTGAATCAATTAGAATTTTATTTATAAGCAATTATTTTCTCAGCATGACCCTTTTTTTCGTTCGAAAATCTTTCGCTTCGGAAAATTTGGTCCCAAACGCCGTTATTGATAGCATTTTTTTGCAACATTTTCTGCATTTATCCAAGAATCGATGGTCACGGCACCTTGTGTACTTTCTAAATAAGACAATTTGCCAATTTGAAGCATTTGGGAGCAAAACTGAATTCAAAAATAAATCGGAAAATAAGCCGTTTGAATCGAAATACACCCTTAAGAGTACTTTTCTTCCTTTTTCATGCTGCCGCTTGACGAATTTGGTTCCACACGAATACTTTGCTAGTATTTTCAAGAAGATCTTCTGCCTTTACCAAAAAATAGTAATCCTTTCGATTATATAGTTTCTGGATAAGAACACTTTCAGATTTCTTGCGTTTCTGAACAAAAATGAATTAAGAAATGGTCAGAAAATAGCTTCTCTGGATTTGAGCACAACTTTAAAAGTATTTTTAAGAACATGTCAGCTAGGGTTGCCAGGTTGTATGATTTTTAGGGTTTATCATATATTTGTTCATTTATTTTAATTAATTTTTTTTTCATCATAGTATATTTGACTGCAAATTAGTTAAAGTGTTAATAGGTTAATGTAATATAAGATTAATTACTAACCTTTTTTACCGAAAACAATACTGGTACATTCAACATAGTTTGATATAGAAAAGCATAACGATAAAACCAAAACTATAACTAGTAACTATACCTTTTTTATAACTAGTGTTAATCAAAATCTTTTTTTTTTTTTTCGAGATAAATCTGGCAACCCTGTCAACAGTCTTACCGAGATTGGAATGACCTCTGTTGTTGTTCTTTTTGCAATGTAGTATGCAGTGGCGTAGCTAAGGGGGGGGGGGGCAAGGGGGTGTCCGCCCCGGGCGCCGAGGCCTAGGGGCGCCAAATTGAGAGAAATTGTTATATATCTATATTGGGGTGGAGGCGCAAAATTTCTTGCTGGCCCCGGGCGCCAAAAAACATAGCTACGCTATTGGTAGTATGTGATCATTTGAGGTCATGCCGGCACTTGGCTGCAGCACTTACCTACTCCCAGGGCCCTCGCGACGACTTTTTAATGGTGGGGGAGAAAGCCTTAAATTGCCAAGTCAAAATTCAATATTTGCCAACTGAATGAAAAGCAAACATAAATAGTTCTCGGCGTTTGCCAACTAGTTTTATAATTTTACCAAGTTATCACAATTACGAAATGTAAAATAGTTTTTATTTGTAAAAAGCTTAATAATATTTCTAATTTTATTGGTAATTTTCATCAAATCTATCAGAAATAGAAAGTGTATTATAGTTTTTTATTAAATTTTTGACCTAATTTGCCAATTCAGTTTGTAAATTTGCCAACTGTAACAGCATGTGCAAATGTTTGGGGGGGAGGCTCCCCCCTGTCCCCCCCTTAGCGAGGCCCCTGCCTACTCCTCAAAGCTCTAATAACAATAATAATAATAATAATAATAATAATAATAATAATAATAATAATAATAATAATAATAATAATAATAATAATAATAATAATAATAATAATGATAATAATAATAATAATAATAATAATGGAATGACGCCATGAGGAATGATGAAAGCTTATAGTATTTCGGCATGTACAATCGTATGCATCGTCAATTATACTCACTCAGATATATGGAAAGTCTGATTCTCTTTATTTGGATGTGAACACGGAGCCTTTCTCGTGATAGCTTTCATTTCACCCATAGAAAGAAAAATCTGAAACAAATTTGTTAAAATATCTCTATTGATAGTTAAGTTCACTGTTGCCAGATTAGAAACTTTTTAAATTCAAATTATTTGGTTGCCATCAGTTTTTTAAAATAGCATAATTCGACTTATTTTTCAGAATTTTTCATCTATTTTTTAGGCCGAATATTTCTGTTTAAAAAAAGCGGTGACAATCAACAATATGGGAAGCTTCTTGTCCCCAAACTGGCAACAGTCGTTAAGTTATTAACAAAATTCCGAGGCTGGATTAGAGTGAAATCTCCCGGAATTTAACTGTATAGATTGTGATCCTCCTTTCTTACATAAAAGTTATTTGTTATAATATTAAAATTAGTCTAGTCTTTTTTGAACCCCATTGCACATCTAATATTTTTTTAACCCTTCAGTATATCAAATTCTAGCAGTCTTTTGCGTCTACTTTTCGAACGCCCTTTCTAGAGATCGATATCAGCTAGCCAATGCAAATTTTTTTTTTTAAAAAAATACTGAAATGCAAACGAGATACATTTAAAATTCTCTTCCATAGGATTAGCATCCGTGAGCGGTCCTTTCAGGTGACTGAAGTAGCCTATTAAGGGTACATTCGAAAAAATGATTTTCCACCTTCAACAGCTCGAAATTTTCCGATACATTTTCAGGCTCATTTTTTAAAGTAGAAATATGAAGCTTGTTGAGAGAATTTTTGGGGTGATGTACAAGATGCCGTGTGATGCAATTTTTCGCTGAATCAATTAGAATTTGATTTATAAGCAATTATTTTCTCAGCATGACCCTTTTTTTCGTTCGAAAATCTTCCGCTTCGGAAAATTTGGTCCAAAACGCCGTTTTTGATAGCATTTTTTTTTTTTTTTTTTTTTTTTTGGCAACATTTTCTGCATTTATCCAAGAATCGACGGTCACGGTACCTTGTGTACTTTCTAAATAAGACAATTTGCCAATTTGATGCATTTGGGAGCAAAACTGAATTCAAAAATAAACCGGAAAATATGCCGTTTGAATCGAAATACACCCTTAATGAGAATAATTTGTTTGCGTCTTAGAAAGGAAGCTCTGTTGCTTTTATATTGATTACAGACTTTTATATTGATTCAGTTTTGAACATGGCAGGCATTATATTGTAGTTTCCATGACAGCAAGATCAAAATTTTAAATTTATTATTATTTTTTTTTATATATAAAATTACAATGTAAGCAAATAAATATCAATCTTTTTACATTAACAAAATAATACCTCTGCAAATTTAATTAAATAAATACAAATATGATAAATTTTCTTTCTTCTTTTGGCTCTTTTACAAACAAAGGGGGAAAGAAAAATTAATGTATGATATAACGGTGGCTTTGAATTAATTATTGTATTATTTTCAGGATTATCTTTTCCTCTTTTCAACTTAAGCTTAAATTATAAATTACATTAAATTACTTTCAATTTAAAAATAAATAACATAGGTAAGTTTTTACTGGGGAGTTATTTTACAATTAATGTTGATACATTTGAGAATATACCTTCTAAAAAATAACTGGTTGCTCGGTATATTTGATAGCAAAACCTACTTTCCAACAAATCCCAGCCATTAATTTGCAACACATGATTCTACATACAAGTTCTAGGATTTTCATTATAATTCACTCTGACTGAAAGAAGAGTTGCTGAGGCGGTTCCAGTTCTTGATGATTTTTTTCTTTTTTTAGTTATTATTCACGACAAGCAACAAATAGATACAAATACTCTTAGTCAGTGAAATTCCCAAGCAGAAAATATCCTTTCTTAATAGATGTTAAAATCACGTACCCAAACTTTTAGGAAAGGTCATCATATTACTAATGTGTACCAAAATTTCCGGCGTATAATCTGTGGATCAAACAATTTTATTTAGACCCAGAAATTTTATTTACTAACTGAAGACAAATATCTAATGCAGTCTAAAAAGTTACATTTTATTTAAAATATTTTCTGGTTTGAAACATGATTGTTTGATTCGCTGATTATACCCGGAAATTACGGTATCTCTACACTATATGGCCAAAGATGACGGTCACTTGAGATTTTAGACATTTTGTTAAAAATTTAGAAAAATATATGAGGAGCTATCCTGAAACTCTAAGTGTGTAAACATAATAGTGCAGGTCATAGATTTCCGTGAACATTTTTTTTTTTTCGAAACTCAAAGGGGACCACCAATAAATTGAAAAAGAACGAATATCTATTGGATTTCCCTGTCAAAACTGATGTAGCAAAACGTTCAAACTGTAGATTGTGATTAAGTGGCTTATTATAAGAAACTATTTTCATTTTTATGCCGATGTATGTATACTCGTAAAGAAATTAAGGTTCTTATAAAAACAGTCCCAAATTTTTCCAAGTTTTTTGCTTATAATTTGTAAAGTTCTTAATATAAAATAATGTTCTTTTCTGAAAATACTACAAACAACATTCTACACAATACCCTGTAATCAGAATTAAAAAAGTAATAAAAAATTTATGAAAAATGAGCATGTTTACTAACTAATTTTTCATTGCGTATGTGTAAACGCTAGCAAAAATTCATTTGCATATTGTGTTAGTTAAGTGTATAGAGCAACTTTTGTGAAAGTCACAAAAACATACGTAGCTTGAAAATTCTGAAAGTGATCGTCTACAGAAAAAAACCCAAATCCTTTATTTTCAAAATCAAGGAAAAATATAAGGATCTGTATCTATTTATCCATTGATTATAGTGTCAATATAGAATACACAATATGTCACTTACTAACATATTTTAATACAACCCCTCTTTTTTTTTTTTTTTTTTTTTTTTTCTTCATTTTGGGTACAACAGATTTTGAGCTTATTCTGTAGACGATCATTTTCAGAATTTTCAAGCTAATTTTTTAAGATTTCACAATTGCTCAATACATTTATCTAACACAATATGCAAATGAAATTTTGATAGCAATCACGCATGCGCAATAAAAAATTATTTAGTAAACCTGCTCATTTTTCGTACAATTTTTATTACTTTTTAATTCTGATTACAGGTTATTGTGTACAATGTTGTTTGCCATATTTTCGGAAAATAACATTATTTTATATTACGACATCTGCAAATTATAAGCAAAAAACTTGGGGAAATTCGGCACTGTTTTTATAAAAACCTTAATTTCTCACGAGTATACACATGCTATCCACATAAAAATGAACACAGTTTTTTACAATAAGCCACTTCATCATAATCTACAGTTTGAACGATTTTGCTAGGCTTGTTTTGACAGGGTTATCCAAAAGATATTCGTAATTTTTCAATTTGTTGACGGTCATTTATCGAGTTTCATGAAAAAATCTTCACTTAAATGTATGACCTGTACTATTATGTTTACACACTTAGAGTGTCAGGATAATTCCTTATGTATTTTTCTAGATATATAACAAAACATCTAAAATAGCAAGTGGCCGATCACCTTTGGCCACATAGTGTATATATATATATATATATATATACACGCACACACACACATATATGTATTATTATAACCTTTTTGCCAGAAATTTCATCACTACACAGTCGGACAAATTGTAGGTTAACTAACTTCACATACAATGTGCGCATTTTTTTCTTGAGACTTTTGAGATAAAATTATCATTGGATGATTTATTCATCATTATAATCTGCTGTAATATTTTATTAACCCCTTCACGATGGGAAACTTTTACGAAATATTTAATGATTTGTCATCGATTTTTAAAAGCAGAAATTTGTGACTTCTTGAATCGATAAAATGCTCCGATTTTAAATAAGGCAAATTTTACAATAAAATTTTACTAGTGGGGAAAAACAATAATTCTGAGAGCTTCAAGCGGCACGTACACGGGTCGCTTATGTCCAAGAGGTTAATAATCTTTTTGACACCATCGTCATTCTTCACAGCCATCTGCGTTATACAGATGAAATATGCATGTTCTATGTGTAGTTTAGGTGATCACGACGAAAAATATATATGAGGACCCCAGAAGCCAAGGGGTATAAGTGACAAAATTGAAAAAAATAAACTAAAGACACAGACGACCTAAAAATATGCTTTTTTCATTTCAGGTAAAGAAATATAAGTGATTTTCTCATTATTTGCTGAGTTATAGAGGCAAACCACTTTTTTCGAAAAACAAACAATATTGATTAATTATACATTTAAAGAAAATTGTACTTTATTTTTTAACAGTTATTGAAATAAGAGTTCAAAGACCAGAATGCAACAAGCAGAAATTTCCTATTTCAATCCACTCAATTGTTATTGATGTTCCAATTTAACATCAATTATCTTTAAACTCAATTTACTCCAAATCGAAATTTTGTCACTTATACCCCTTGGCTTCTGGGGTCCTCATATGTGATATACTCCAATTCTGCTGTTTCTGTTTATGTCGCAATTTTCAACACTAAGCTCTAATGCTCCTCTTAGCTGTAATGCTAAGAGGAACTTAACCCGGGAAAACGCGCGCTTATCCAGAGAATGGATGGTTTTAACTTTGTCACCAATAAAATCAAATTAAAACAGTCGCTTTACTTAGACGGGAACAATTCTTACAAATCTTGCGTTAAAATAAGTTGAGTGGTTGCAATTAAAAAAATCATATGCACTCCGGGTCTTTTAGGCCCTGCGCGCGTCATCCGGGCTAATGATATTCATCGTAATTTCAATCTGTATGAATAATGTGTAGGTATTGCGACATGCATGGGGTGAATTTCCAATGCACTTCAATTCATGTACGCTTTTTGAGTAGGCTTTTGAGTCTTCGATTCATCATCTTTTATCGCACATGAAGATAGGACGAGAAATAATCAACTAATGCGTGTGTGTATACGCTGTATGAATAACACAGTGAAATCAGAGTCAACTCTTGAACGAAAAGAACTGAGAAAAACTTATGTGCACCTTTCCTTGCGCAACAACAATTGACATTTTATTTATTTTCAACGACTTTTGACTATACATGGCTGACAATTACTACGCTTATTTACAATCAAATAAACATGTTAAAAACAGAAACTTTAGTAAATAATTAAGAATATCTACTGTTATACATAACACTGAATATATATGGTATACCTTTTACTAAAACATTTTTGTGGTTCCAAACATGTTTATAAGATTTAAATAGGCGTAGAAGTTGGCAGCTCTGGTTATATCATTATAAAAGTTTTGTATAAATATACAAATTCAATAAATGTTTATGGAGATATATATAGTTACAAATCTCTCTATGACAATTTATGAACTATGTTTTCTTCGTATAGTTGAAAACTGACAGTAATTTTTATAGTTGAATTTTAAAAAGCAAGTGATACACGATTGCAGCTGATTCGCATTACTGCATTTGCTATGTCTATCAATAGTTCTACCAAGCATATCTGATAGTTCTAATTAGGAAATAAATGAAAAAAAAAAAATTCTTTTTAGTAGTGTTTTGTTTTTATTGCATACAGTGTTTAGCATTCTTTTGATAATATTTTAATAGTTTGATATTATTCTTTTGATTAATGACTGAAAATATTCACGTTCCACTACGTAAGTTAATTAATGATTAATCAAAAAAAAAAAAAATTCTTACACAGTCGCTTCAGAGCAACAGTTGGGCGTTTAATAATAATAACAAGTTGGAAATTGCACGTGAATCGTAGCAAATGAGGTGCGTTCGTACGATAACGAAGTTTTAAAATATTCAGATCTTGCTGATATAGTAGAGCGTACTTTGCATACAGTATAGTGATCGAAATCTTTGTGTTCCTGTAAATATGCGGGAGTAATTTTTATTATACTTCATTAATGTATATCATATTCATAATATATGAAGTAGTTTAATATAATTAAAGCACGCCCCAAACAATGTTTCCACGTACAACATTATTTAGTGGAATACATTTGTGTGGCCCTGTAATTTATTAATAAATATTCTTTGCATCACAGATTGTACAAAATGTATATTTTAGTACATACTTCATAGATTCATGTCAATTCTATTATGTTCAAATGAGTGTAACACCATTAAAATGCATTTGAAACTTTTTTTTTTTCATTGATCGTAATGTAACGGAATACTTTTGATTGTCCCTGTAATTGATCTATGCATCTGATTTTCATAACATTTGAAATCACTCCACAAAATTATGTATTAATTATACGTTTTAAATTTCAAATGATTAAAATGCATTTGAAACTTTTTTCCCCATTGACCGTCATGTAACGGAATCCTTTTTATTGTCCCTGTAATTGATCGATCCATCCGATTTTCATAAAATTTGAAATGACTCGACAAAATTATGTAATAATTATACGTTTTAAATTTCAAACGATTAAAATGCATTTGAAACTTTTTCCCCCATTGACCGTAATGAAACGGAATACTTTTGATTGTCCATGTAATTGATCTATGCATCCGATTTTCATAACATTTGAAATGACTCGACAAAATTATGTAATAATTATATATTTTAAATTTCAAACGATTCGGTTGGGTAGTTTTTGCGTTGCTATATGCGGACAGACAGACGGACGGACTGAACGACAGCTATAAACGGTACGTATTTACATAATTACGAACGCACCTAAAAAAGCGACCAAAATTTATTCGCTATGCGTGAACCTTTTGAAAGAAAAATAATTTAGAAATATAACTTTTTATCAAAATTTTTAGAACTGCAAATACTTTCAGTTAGTTATTTTGTAAAAATACAAAATCTGATTTTTTACTTAAAGTGATTATTACCCTGATTTAAATACTTAAAGTGCTTATTCCCCTGATTTAAAAATTAAAACTATAGTGTTACATTTTCCGATTATAATTTATTTTAAGTTATCACGTAGTTTTACCTTTCTAATTCATACTTTTTATTATACATATTAATGTTTATATAATATTGAATGATCGAGTCGCATGGAAGCTTGAAGTATTTCTTTGAAATAAATTTGTTGCATATTTGGATTTTTTTTTTTTTTAAATCCAGAACGAAATGGATT
The DNA here is from genome assembly GCA_964019185.1 of Maratus speculifer. NCBI lineage: Eukaryota > Metazoa > Arthropoda > Arachnida > Araneae > Salticidae > Maratus > Maratus speculifer. Next base: position 156,454,742 of record OZ025294.1, on the reverse strand, counting down.
AAAGAACGTATAAAATATAAAAAATAATATAAATTTAATAATAAGAGTCCTATTCCAGATCCCATGCCAATGAAATTCACCATTTTCTTTTTTAGTTTTTAAGCAGACGAAAATAATAATACAGGATAAATCACATCAGAGCTGAATTTCAATTATTAAAGAAACTACGCCGCCGATTTGAGCTAGAATGACAAATGCATAACAAGACTTAAATTAATATAATTTATGAGCGAACAGTCCTACGGACTTCGAACAAAATTATATATCATGAGCAGAAACGGAATACGGTATTTTTTTCTGCCTGCTTTATTGAAAGTAATAATTCAAAATTGGAATAGTGCCAAGTTCTTTTTTGCTCTTTTGCAAGGAAGTAGGCTGCTGCATCTGTCATATTCGTTATTTTCTCTGCCAAGTGTTACGACCGAATTTTTCTAAAAATTAATCCGCATTTTATGTGGATATGACACAAAGTAGAGAAGTCTATACGGGAAACGTAATTATATTACTGCGCAAATGAATTTGAATTACAGTGTCTCACAAAAGTGATGGGACACTTGTGCTTTATAAAAAGAAACTGCAATAAAATAAATAAACAAACATGTGCAAAAATTTTTTGGGTGTGTTTCATATTTAAAGTTAGTAACAATTATTACATAACATACATTTTTTCAAAATATTAAAATATTAATTTAGTAAAAATACAATTGTTCAGAACGGAGCAAAAAATGGCTCACGGAAGTGATGGGACATTTACTTTTCCATCAAATATTTATCCAAAAATTTTACTTTTTAAAAGGTTTTAATATTTTGTTAGATTTCCTTTTACTTTTAAAACATGATTTAATCTTTTTGGGATGGATTCGACTAATTTTTTTGTGATTTCTGGAGTGATTTTACCCCATTCTTCTTGAAGCACCGATTTTAGTTGTTGTTTTGAAGAAATGGTGTGTTTGCGAATTCTTGATTCCAATTCTTGCCAAATATTCTCTATGGGATTTAAGTCTGGAGATTGTGGTGGTGTTTTTATTATTTCAGGACAGTTATATAGCAGCCAGAGTCTAACGTTCAGAGCAGTGTGCTTGGGGTCATTGTCCTGGTAGAATTTAAAATCGTTATGAAGGTTCAATTTTCGTGCTGAAGATTTCAAATTTTGCTTTAAAATATCAATATACTTGTACTGATCCATTATACTGTCAATAAAAACAAGATTACCAACTCCAGCGGATGACATACACCCCCATACCATAACTCCTCCTCCACCATGTTTTACTGTTAGTACCAAGTTCTGTTTGCGAAATTCTTCCCCGGGTTTTCTCCACACCAAGATTCTACCGTCAGAACCAAATATATTAAATTTACTCTCATCAGCAAATATAATTTTATTCCAGTAATCAGAATTCTTATTTTGCGAAAGCTAGTCTGAGTTTTCTATTCTTTTCACTTACGAAGAATTTTTTCCTGGCTACTCTACCGTGATAACCAGCAGATCGAATTATCCTTCTAATAGTCTCAGGATTAACAATTATTCCATGTAATGCTTGTAAATCAGCAGCAACTTTTGAAGCACTATTTCTTGGGGTTTTTTTTATCTTTCGAACGATAATTCACTTTATTCCATTGGATAGCTTTGATGGTCGGACAGGTCTTCTTTTATCCTGAATCATATGATTCTTTTTATATCGTTTAATGTTATTGAAAACTGTTGAACGACTCAAGTTAACTGTTTCAGCAGTTTTTCGAATAGATTTTCGACGTTCAATATGCAAATTAATAACTAATTTTCGAATTTCAGGCGAAGTTTCTTTTCGTTTAGCATTCATGGCTACACAGAGCTAAAAAACACAAAAATTCCAAAACAAACTAGAGAGAAATACTGCAGACGATTTTATAAATTATTGCCAATTGCTTTTAAGTAAAAATAAAACCCCCAAAAATATTTTTATTGCTTATTTCAGATGATTTTTGTTGCATATATAATGGTGTCCCATCACTTATGTGAGCTATTTTTTGCTCCGTTCTAAACATTTGTATTTTTATTAAATTAATATTTTAATATTTTGACAAAATGTATGTTATGTAATAATCTTTACTAAATTTAAGTATGAAACACACCCACAAAAAATGTGTACATGTTTTTTTAATTTATTTGATTAGTTTCCTTTTGTAAAGCACAAGTGTCCCATCACTTATGTGAGACACTGTATTTAGTAAGGGGATAAAGAAGTTAAATTATGTACATTTTTTAAATTATGATTAGATGGATACAAAAGTTATGGGGATGTTTAAAGTTTTTATGCAAATCGTTCATTTCATTCATTTAAAGTTTTCATACAATAAATAAAATACAGTCGAACCTCGTTAATACGCGCAAGGGTCCCATCAAAATTCGCGTATTAAACGGGTTCGCGTATTAACCGAAGGTCCCGAATTTTCGAGGGCTATCTAATAACAATCTATACGGGGTCTATCTTATAGGTCTATCTAATAACAATCTATACGGAAAAAACATATTTTTTGTCATTTTTTAGCGTTTTTAAGGCATAAAATGACATATTATTTACACTGCTCAAAACAATTAAAGGATATTGCAGTTTTAGGTGGATTTTGTATCTAGGAAACTTTTTAGCTGATTGATACATGGTCGACAGACATAGTAGGTTATATGAGAATAAATTACACATGTTTGGCAGAAAAAAATGCATTTTATTGCGCATTTGTGTACAAAAGGAAAAAAAACACAATTTGTGCATATGAGAAAAAAAGAATAAGAAAAGGTGTTATCTTCAAAGAAAATCATTTTCAGTAGGTGGTATGGTTTCCACAGACGGCCAGCAACGTTGAACACCTTTGAGGCATGGACTCAATGAGACTACTAATGACGATTTAAGACGAGTAATGACGATTGTTAATGACGAGTATTCTGCCCCACTCTTCCAGAAGAGCTCTTTCCAGTTCTTGGAGAGTTTGTGGGGGTTGTTGGCGGCCAGAAACTCGTCTTCCTAGAGCGTCCCAAACATGCTCGATTGGATTCATGTCTGGAGAACACGATGGCCATTCCATTCGAACGATTCCTTCTTCGAAAAGGAAATCCTCCACCAGGTTTGCACGATGTGGCCTGCAGTTATCGTCCATTAAAATGAAAATATCTCCGATTACTGCAGCGTAAGGGACTACAATAGGTCTGAGGATCTCATCCCTATATCGGCGACCAGTCAGAGCTCCATCTCGAATGATGTAGAGGTCAGTGCCCTCGTCAATGGAGATGCCACTATACACCAACACTCCTCCACCGCCAAATCTGACACTTTCGTGCACGAACGCAGGATTATTCCTACTGCCACGGTTCCTCCAGATGAAAATACGCGTATTATCCGGATGCACAGAAAAAAGGACTCGTCAGAAAACAGAATATTGCTCCATTTTCTCCTCCAGTTGACATGCTCGGTTGCCCACTCCCTGCGGTCGTGACGATGCCTTGATGTTAATCTAACACATACTATCGGTCGGCGAGCATACAGACCTACAGCATGGAGCTGGTTTCGGACAGTCTCAGTTGAAATCGTGGTGCCTGTAGCCGAGCGAAGGTGTTGTTGGAGAAGAGTAGCGTTCATGTTTCGGTGTCTCCGAGCTGTTAACGGTAAATACCGATCTTCATTGGGCGTTGTTGCTCGTCTACGACTTTGCCCTGGTCTTCGGCCTGCACATCCACTCTCCAAAAAACGGTTCCAGATCCTGGAAATGACACTTTGTGACACTCCAATGGCTTGCGCTATTTCGGCTTGAGCTTGGACCCCTTCTAACCTATCAACAATTCTCCAAGCTTCTGAATCTGTCAAATGACTTCGCTGAGACATCGTACTCATCGAAACAAAGCAATCACTGAATGCCGATCATCCTTGTCTTCATTCTCTTTTATCCAGTTGAAAGTCATATTTCATTCGCTGCCGCTGAAGCGACGTTTTTGACGTCGAACTCAAAATTTGCGTACTCCACAGTTTGAAAACCAGAAAAATTTGCATTTGTGATTCTCTTGTTCTATTTTCGGCAAAAAAAATTTCGTTTATATCTTTATTTTATATAAAACTTCAAATATCCTTTAATTGTTTTGAGCAGTGTATTACAATGTACGACTTTTTTTTTCTTTTTTTTGTTCCTAGCCTGGGGAGACTTAAAATGTCCAATTTGACAGCATTTTTTGATATGTATTTTGTCCTTGTCAAAAAGAAAGAGAGAGAGAGATTAAAAAAAAGAAGAAAAAGAAAAAGAAAGAAAAAAAGACACATATGGCGCATTATATAGTTTTTGAATAAGTGAACCTACCAATTACATGCGTTTGAGAGCAAAACTGAATTTAAAGATGTGTCAAAAAATAAGAAGTTTGGTTTTGAGTGTGCACCTTTAAATGTTTTTCATTAGTCTGTATCGATCTTAATCCTGTAGAGCCTATCAGAGCAGATTCTGTGTATAAATAAAATTTTGCTGTCCCTTCGAAAAGTATAGTGTAAAAAAATAAATAAATAATTTTCTTTTTAATTTACAGAAAATTATTGTATCTTGTATCGTATTTTCCATCAACCCTTTATCTACCGACGGCACTTATAAGTACCATAAAAATTACTTATTATAAAATTCTTTTAATACGTCAATTAGTTGTAATACTGTTTAGAATGAGTTGCAGATACATTATTTTGTTCCAAAAGCATTATTGGTTTCAGAAAACAAAAATATTTTTAAAAGGATGATTTCTTTTAGCTTCGTACCTTTTCAGCTTTCTTGGCGCTGAAGGAGGGTGGTGCGAATATTTCAATTCGGAAATATTTCTATATTTATATTGTAAGAACATCCTATTCCATGTTCTCTACTAATTGTTGTTAAGTATAAATTATGTTTATAAATTCATCTACATTTAAAAGTTGTACTAACTTTGAATTTTCAAACAGTAACGCCCAATTTTGTTATGTTATTTGAGTTTATTGGATCTAGTCAGGAAAAGTTATCCATATTTTTAAAAATCTTCATAAAATTAGTAAAGTGTAAATTTAAGAACGCTAAAGTAAACCCATTTGAGGAATATTAATTTATATGGTTATAAAAATCATGAGATTCAATTTTATATTAACTTATTAAACAGATATACACTGAATATATCCACACATATTACAGGCTATTTTCTCTGTTCAAAGACTTTTTTAAAATTAATTAATATAAAAAAATAAAATTCTGTATTATGACATATATTAATTTTTGAATACAACGAACCATAACTGTCAAAAACATCGATCTGAAAGTTTACAGCTTTCAAGAGCGGAACCTCTCGACCACTGGTGAGGACAAGAAGTTCAAAAGTAAAATTTATAAATAACATTTAATAGTCGATATTATCAATCAGTTTGTACCTATGTCTTTTTCATACAGTCATTTACAAGAGAATTAGTCGGGGGGGAGGGGTATCACTTTTTTGTCTTATGACCTTTTGAGAAAATAATAAAACCAAAAAAAACCCTAACCTACAAGCTAATCTGTATTCATTTCGTTGAAACTGTTAGATCTTAAATGATTAGTTTCAGAACACAGCGTAAAATTCTGTAGCTTTTATGGAATTTTAAACATGCACGGAGAAATAGAAGAAGTCTTCTATTTAGATTCAGAAACTAAGCCAGCTTCATATTTAACCCTTTAACGATCATAGCATTTTTATTGCTAAGATGTCGAAATAAATGAATGACACCGGTAATAAAGAACAAATATATTTCTAAATAAGAAAACGCGATTTTTCACATATAAAATAAAAGGGATATTTTTAGATAAAAATACCGGTGTCAGTGTTGCGTATCGGAATTAAAATTTTGTGGTTTCGTGGCGAAACCAATGAACGTTAAAGGGTTAAGAGGCTACTTCAGTTAAAAGAAAAGATCCGTTCGCTAATACTAATCCTAAGGAAGAAATTTATAAAGATATTTCGGTTGCATTTCAATATTTTTAAATGATTTTCTTTTGCATTAGATGACAGAGATCGATCTGTATGCAGGCCATTTTTTTTCTTACTTTTTCGATTTTGATTACAGATATTTTCTATGAGGATGCTTTTACTTTCCAAATCAGTTCCGAAAATGAAAGTGTACACATTAAAATATCTGTAAACAAACTCAAAAAAGTAAAATCGAATCAATAGCAGCTATCCAGTGCAAATATATCTATATATATGTAATAAAATAAAAAAAAATTTGCGCCATTTTTGCTCTCTCTTAGCTTCAATTCTAAATTTGTGGAACATATTTCAATCTTAGTTTCGTAACTTGTAACAGCTAAAATTCTTTTTCTTACTTTAGTTATTAATAAATTATTTCTTGCTTCTCAAAAAGGCGGGAGGTATTTCGTAAGCTTTTTACTTTCTGGAATATTCCTAGGATTTTAATTTTATTTTTTATTTTAGCATCGCGTGACAGGTGTTAATACGCGTTGCTAAAGGGCTTGAAAAATATAAAAAGGAAAAAATATAGTTCTTGCCAAGGACCGCCTGCTACGACCATTTAGAATTGATCATTTTTGTCCGTTTGAGGCTCGAGTTCATCCTAATTGGATTTTTAAAATGATTGACTCGGAGTAGGAGGGCGCTAGTTTTGTCGTGAAAATGATAATTTTCATTTGGCTTTTCAGGAGGTCAGAATACATCTTTCCTTAAAACTACTCGGAAGCCATGTCATTTTTTCCGAGAATGTAGAACGCCGAGAATGTTGCAGCTTAGTGAGCGAAGGCCGTAGTTATAAATGTGTGGAACGGTGATCTGTGGAGTAACTTAAGTTCGTGCTCTAAATAATAAAGAACTAAAAAAACTGATCTTTTTGCATTGTTATTGGAGAAACTCCTACGAGAACAAATCCATGGCTTATCCACTTACCAGAACGACTGCTCATCCCACTATTGAGTCTTAGTGAATAGTAGTATTCTACAAGCTTATACACTATTATAGAACATCGTCGTCGTTTTATTACATTTTTATATATTGAAATGCAATCGAGATATCTTTAATTTTCTTCCGTATGATTAGCACTAGCGAACGGGGCTTTTTATTTGATTGAAGTGGCTACGTGAGTGTGTTAAATCTTATTAAGCTATAGGTACAACACAAGCAATTAAAATTGACGAGGGTTCATTAAATATTTTTACGCCCTCTGAAAATCCAAGGTCTGCGCCCTTTTTCCTGGTCCAGTCCGACCCTGTTTGTGATTCTCTTCTTCTATTTTCGGCAAAAAAAATTTCATTTATATCTTTATTTTATATAAAACTTCAAATATCCTTTAATTGTTTTGAGCAGTGTATTTTAATCATTATGTGATTACTAAGCACGAACGTTTGAAAGCTGAAAATTCAAATTATTTTCTCAAGTAAAAATCCTATGTCTTTTCAAATTTAGATTTATTATGTAGAAAAATAAATCTGAATAAGACGAACATAAAACAACATTAACTAAACACTAAAACTAAACACTAAATTAACTAAACATTAAAACTATTAACATATTATTATACTAAACATATTAACTAAAACTAATGTTAACGAAATTGAAATCTTTGTTAGCTATACAGAACAAATGGATGCGATAATGACTAGTGTTGATAATAATAAAATGTCAATTAAAGAAAAAAAGTGACTGAAGTCAATAATGTCATAAAAATTACTTTTTGGAAATGTAGTTGTCAATTTTGGCCTGTTTGACATGCGGTCGCGCCAACACCATGATGTTTTCCACCTTATTTAGGTAGTGGTAAAGTTCGCTTGTAGGGGGTCCTTCGTCCAGTGACCATTGTCTTAGGAAATTGAATGCCTCTGTAACTTTGGAGAATGGGGATGAGGCCGGAAGCGCAGGTTCATCATCTTCTTCCTCCTCATCCGGTTTGTCAGTCGCAGTTACATCGGCGATGATATCCAGACTTCTAAGATCGGAGGTAACTAGATCTTTGTCGATATTAATGAACGTATCTAAAATGACAAATTTTTCTTCTACAGTTTCTTGTGCGGCCATCCAATCTTCTTCAAAATTAGGGTGCGAGATTGATTCTGTGTAAATGATGTATTCGCTATTTCTGAAACCCGCTTTCAGAAATAGCAGTTATAGGAAGTTCAATTTCAATTTTATCACTTAATTTCTTTAATGAAATAAAAAGATATTTCTTACAAACATTTAGCATCTTCAGTAACTATTTCAGCTGTTAATTCTGCAGTTAAATTCTCTTCTTACAGTTCTGTGTCTATCAAAATTGGTAAAATATTCTTTCGGCATACCTTTTATATTGTTAAAATTGCAAATTCTTCAGAATTTGTTGGAATTTTAGGTTATGAATTTATTGTGAAAAATAATATTGTTATTAATCCCAGTGATAATACTGCCTCAATAAATGGTTTTGAAGTACCATTAAAAAATAAATGTAGAAAAAGTCAAATAAATGCAATGTGTGTTGATAAAAGTTCTAAAAGTGAGGTAAATATTAATGACAGTAGTTCAAGTGATGTTGTGCATATTGTTAACAGTAATGAATCGCATGATCAGATCTGTGCATATCTTGCACACAAAGTTAACTTGAATCCATATGAACACACATTTGTAAAAATTAAAGCTGACTTCTCACCAAATGAAGATGAGATGCTATTTTGTAGTAATATTTCCTCTAATAATGTGTTATGTCATGATGCACTTATAAAATTAGATTCTAAATTTCAAAACATCTCGTATCCCAAAATCATGCATGTTTACATTGAAAATTTATCTGATCATGTTGTGCATTTGAATAAGAATATGGAAGTAGGTTACCTGAGTATTCCAGATGAAATTGTTGATCAAAATGAACTGGAAAGTAATTTAAATCTTTCAATAAATGAAAATTATTGTAATTTTATTACTGCATCTGATCAAGTACTTGCTCAGAGAAAAAAAGATCTTTCTATAGATGATTTTAAATTGGAACATTTAGAAGCAAATGAAAAGAAGGAAATCTCTGATCTTCTCTTAAAATATTACTCTGCTTTTTCCAAATCTCTTAAGACACTTGGTCATACCGATCGCATTGTACCTAATATCAAATTTATTAATGACTTCCCAATAAAAACTTTACCGTTTAGCATTCCCCAAGCACTTCAGGCAGATGCTAAAGATCAAATAGATAATCTTGTTGAAGCAGGAATAATAGAGAGGCATTGCTCTATGGTCTTGCCCTATCTTAATTGTAAAGAAAAAGTCTGACGGTTCAGGTAAACAAAAATATTGTTTAGTGTTAGATTTGAGAATGCTTAATTCAGTTATTCAGGGATCTTCTTATCCTCGTCCCCAAATTCAAAATATTATTGCTAATTTTTCATCTTATAAATATTTCACTAGCTTAGATTTAAAACAAGCTTGCCATCAAATTGACTTGCCACCAGAGTTGCAAGATAAATTGACATTTACATCTGAGTATGGCTCTTATAATTATAAACGTTTAGTTTTTGGCTTAAAAAATTCTGCCTCAGTGTTTCAAGCACTAATGGACATGATTTTAGATGAAATAAATTTGGAAGGTATATTTACATATCAAGACGATTATATTTGGTTCAAACACAGTTCAAGAAACATTACAAAAACTTGAGAAAATTTTACAGGTTTTATCAAAGTATAACTTGACTCTTGCCCCCAACAAATGTACTTTTCATCAGACTTCCACAAACTATCTACGCTTTCACATTGAAAATCATGCAATAAGTCCTATTCAAAGTAATATTTTGCGAATAACATCTTTTCCTGTACCAACAACTAAACGCCAACTAAAAGGTTTTATTGGTTTAGCGACCTATAGAAGTTTAATACCCAAATTTTCTGAAATCATACATCCATTAATTCAGCTTACCAAGCCTAAAGAAAAATTTCGCTGCACTCCTGAACATGACAAAATTTTTAATAAAAAATGACAAAATTTTTAAAAAATGTTTTTTTCTGAACCAATTGTTCATTTACCAGATTGGGACAAACCATTTTTCTTAAATACTGATGCGTCAAAAATTGCTATCTCAGCTGTCTTACTTCAAGAATTTGATAATAACTTACTACCAGTTGCATATTTTTCTAAAGCATTATCCTCTTCTGAAAAAAAAATATCCTACCAATAGGCTAGAATTAATGGTTATTTACAAAGCAGTTGTTGCTTTTAAATATTACAGGGGTTGGACAAAAATATGGAAACACCTTTTGAAATGCATGTTTGAAAATAAAGATTGATTTTAATGAACTATGTAGATGGCGCTGGCATTTTCGCCTACTGACGCCATCTATACAACTTCGTAAAATCGCTGCACCGTTCAGTCGTTATTGGAGCACTGTTATGTGAGGTTGTCATAGCATTATGTCAGAGTTAACAAACTTCGAACGTGGCCAAATTGTTAGCGCGCGTATGGTGGGTGCTTCCGTAAGCAAGGATGCCGAGGTTTTTAGTGTTTTAAGAGGTACTGTGTAGAAGATTTATTCTGCATATTTGAAATGCGGAAAAACATCAACCGCTAAATCACAGCGCAGACGAAAGTGTGTGCTGAGTGATCGTGGCAGATGATCATTAAGGAAGATTATCGCGAAAAATAAGAAGACCACAGCTTCAAAAGTTACTGCTGAAATGAATGTCATGTTACTAAACCCTGTGAGTACCAAAACAATTAGAAGGGAGCTTCATAAACAGGGAATTGCTGGCTGTGCTGCAATTGAAAAGCCATTCATCAGTGATGCTAATGCCCATAACAGTAAAAAGTGGTGTTTAAGTCATAAACACGATGACTCATATGACTCATGTGGTCTGATGAGTCTTTTTTCACATTGTTTCCCACTTCTTTTCGAGTTTATGTCTGGAGAACGCCATCTCAAGCCTATAATACAGACTGCTTGTTGCCAAGAGTGAAACATGTCTGGGGTTCGGTGATGGTTTGAGCAGCCATATCGTGGTTCTCTTCTGGCCCCATGATAACTCTGTCAGGGCATATTACTGCTCAGACTTATGTGAACATTTTGACAGATCAAGTCTATCCAATGGTACAAACTTTGTTCCCCAATGGTGATGGTCACTTCAAAGACACCAACTCCCCCGTTTACACAGCTCACATTGTCCAGGACTGATTTTCTGAGCACGAGGATGAATTGTCGCATCTTCCCTGGCCACCACAGTCACCAGACTTGAATATTATCGGACCTTTGTGGTCTACATTGGAGCGGAAAGTGCGTTATCGCTATCCACCGCCAACATCGTTATCTGAACTTGCCACCGTTTTGCAGGAAGAATGGTACAATATTCCCTTGGCAAACATACAGAAACTGTATTTATCCATTCTGAGAAGACTGCAAGCTGTTTTGAATAACAACGGGTACCCTACCCCATATTAGGCAAGGAAACGTGTTTTTTTAAGGTGTTTCCATATTTTTGTCCAACCCCTGTATCTTTACAACAGAAACTTTACTATTTTGTCTGACAGTGCTCCATTAAAACACTATAAGAAAGTTAGTAACCCTGCGGATATTATAACTAGATGGCTCACCAAGTTATCTGAACATTCATTTAACTTTCAACACATTCCAGGTTTGTCAAATGTACTTTCTGACTATCTTTCTAGAAATAATTTCAAAAATAATCAACAAACATTAGACACACATCCTGAATTAATATATGATACCACTCACATCCTTCCTATAATTGAGAATGATGAGCATGAAAAGAGTATCTCTGAGTCACATTCAGTTAATTATTTGATTGTTGGTAATTCAGAAAATCATAAGGATCCTTTGCTTGAGATATTAAACCAAACATTTGTTAATGAACAGTTGAAGGATGAAGAATTATCTGTTATATATCAAGAAATATTAAACAATGGTAGTTCAGATAAATATGACATGTATCTTATTCATCCTGATACTAAGGTGTTGATGTTTAAAAAAATCATTCCACATAACTCAACATTTTCTTATCATATCGTGGTACCACACTCATTAAAAGCTAAGGTTTTAGCAATTTCACATCTTTCACATTTCGGTTTAAAGAAAACCTATGAATTTGTAAGTAAAAGATATTTTTGGAAGGGTATTTACACAGATACATTAAATTATGCTGCGTCATGTATTAAATGTTTGCAACATAAACATTACAATTACAGCCTGCACCTTTGCAAGCAACGTACACTCCAAAACAAGCAGGTCATACTGCAGCAATTGACATTGTTGGTCCTTTTAGAAATGGTTATTCAGTATTAAAAGTAACAGATCACTTTTCTAGACATATGGAACTATTTCCTTTAAAGGAGACTTCTTCTAATAAAGTTGTTGAATCACTATTTAAATATTTCACCTATTTTGGGAGACCTTGCGTAATTTTGTCTGATCTAGATTCCCAATTTATTTCCAGTGTTTACAACATTTTTAATGAAACATTAGGTATAAAAATATTTCATGTATCAGTTTCGCACCCCCAATCGAATTCGATTGCTGAAAGAATCAATTCATCAATTAAAACCTCAGTTAATACTTTATTACTTGAAGGACACTCTTTTGAGCATGCATTGTTGATTCACAAATGCTTATACAATAGCTCTACACACTCATCTACAAAATTCTCACCAACGTTTTACATTTTGGGCGTGAATTATCATTAATATTTGATACGTATGACACTCATGCAAATCAACCATTTCTTGATAATGTTGACACTTATAAATTATTAAAAGAACTGGATGCAATGTACCAAAAAGCTTATGAAAACATTGTGTTTGCTCAACATCAAAGAAACTTAAAATTTTCACAATATGCAAAACTATGTCCATTAACGGTTCATGATATTGTTTATCTAAAATCTCGAGATAAATATAAACCGAAATATACTGGACCTTATGAAATTGTTATGAAACATTCACCTGTTTCATTCACTATAAGGAAATATCAGTATTCACATGCTGCTTCTTTTAGAGTGCATATAGATAGACTTTTACTTGCTCCACCTAGAAATGCATAACCTTAATTCTAACTTTAATAAAAATGCAAGTTCTAATATTAATGACAACAATAATAATAATCAGAAGTACAATAGCTTATGCTCAAAACATTATTTCAAGATATAATCTTAGGCCAAGAAAATAAAAGTAATGCCACATGTTTTGTGTTAACTGACCAGGACACAGAATTATGTTTAGTTGTGTACTATGTATTGGATCTTTTATTGGTCTACTACTGGTTCAGTTCATTGTGTATAAGATTCTCTATGCAGTGTACAATTTGGTTTTATATTTTGTTTTCATACTACTATTTTGATATTTGTATACTTTAATATTTTGATAATTTTATTTCATAATATACTGAAGTAAGTTTTCTCTACACTCTATTAGAATGGCATTTTACATTTCCAAAAATTTTTTAAACCTGATCAGTGTTGATTTTTTTTAATTTACATGTTATACATATTTTGATTCTTGCATTTTAATATAGGTATTATATTTGTGTAAATTAAATTCAACTATAAACATTGTATCAAGTAAATATCTAGAATTTTATATATAAAAAAATTCTTTTTCAGAATTTATTTAAATGTGTGTTTTAAACAGTGTATGTAACCTGTTACGATAAATTATTTAACAAGTTGCAAGTATTTTCAAGCAATATCAACCAAAAAAGACAAATTCTACAAATAAAAATGTGTCATCTAAAAATTTGCTTTTATAGCAGAATTGTTTTATGTAAGCGCTTACACTTGAAAGATGACGAAGAATATATATAAAAAAAAAAATAGGTTGTGTATATATATCAAATGGCTTGAAATTAAAAGCAATGACTAGCATATATGCATGTATATAAAGACCTAGGCATAAGTTGCAGTTTAACTTTTTTTTTTTTTTGGGGGGGGGGGGTAACTTTTTGTATATTGTATTGCGTTTTATATATATCATATATAACTTGTAATTTTTGTAAACATATAGTTATTCTTATTTTATAAGTATATTTTTTGCTAATGCTTTGTACATAGATTCTCAACACTTTACTTTTTTGTATAAAAAAAATTTTTTTTTCTTCACAAAAAAAAAAAAAAAAAAAAAATTGGTGATATTTTGAGTGATAATATGTGATGTAACACATATTCTATTATATATATTTCTATTAATTTTTCAAATGTTAGTCCCCCCCCCCATCTTTTAAAATGTAATTTTAAAAGAAAAGCATTTTTTAATAATTATTGTATGTTCGTCTCCAATTGCATATAAAATAATAATAATAAATATAAAAAAAAAATAATAATAAATTAGTTTTAAAATATCATTCCATTTCTAGATTTTTCTTTCTTGTTCTTCAGTTGATTGAATATCAAACGAATTAAATATTTTTTCTGTTTTAAATAACTGCTGTTTTTATTTCCCAATCATTTCATTTTGTCTTGTATAAAGAACTTAATTTGTTACCGATTGAGTAATTTTGTTTAGGGTTGCTGTGTGTTGCGTGTTTTCGCCACGGGCGATAAATGCTGTATTCTTGACAACACTCATTTTAAATTTCCCCATTGCTTATTATATAACGGTCCTTTTTACCTGTACAATTTTTTGCTCGGATTGGGAATCTATTGTATGCCAAAAGACTTTCTTTTGGCGTTTGTGAAATGTGAAATTTGAGTCAGATTACGTTTTGTCTTGGTGAAGTAAACATGCACGCTCGCGGTTGTCAAAATGACAAACATTTTTCTTTATTATGTTCGAGTGCATTTATCTTAGCGTGTTGCATTCTTATGTGAAAATTTATTTAGATTACGTTTTGTCGCTGACAAGTCAACATGCACAATTCGTGATCGTTGAAAACTAAAGATGTTATTTTTTTTAATACTAGTGCACATTTGTGTGAATATGCTGTATTCCTGATGTTTGATATGCTCATATTTCAAGTAGTCTGCAAAAATAAAAACAGTTTAGTCAAGATATTTGTGAACTGAGTTTTCTTTATCAGAAAATGCGTAAAGCACTTCGTTCCAGAAAGAAAAGTAAAATATGGACCTGGTGTTCTCTACAATATTGAAATACGATCTCGGCCAATCTCATAAAAGGTGGCTTATTATATTCTTATTTTGCCACCACAGTGCTCATGATGGACAATTCTTTTCATTTGCACCAAACACTCAGCATTACCTTCCTTTACGTCAATCTGGGCTTTGCCATCGTTTTTGAAGCTTCGACGACGATCTTTTTCGCACATTGTTGTCTTGTCGTACGTGATTCACTTTAAATCCCCCGTAATCATTTGTTTCAAAAATGGCTTGAATTCGTTTCGATTCAGTAGCAATTCACAAATGGAAACTCTGTCCATTAAATCTTTCACTGTAAGTTCATGGGGAACCCAAGTATCGAGTTTCTTTTGGTATCTAATTTTATGCAAATGGTTCAAAAGTGTTTTATGGTCGATGATTAGTTCCGTAGCAATGTCGCTGGAAGAAAAAAGTCAGTATACTTCGATTTTTTTTTTTAATTTTATCGATTTTTTCAACGATAGGCCAACCAAGGAAAGGTTCTTCTTTAACATCGAAATTTCCTGAACGAAATCGAGCAAACCAATTCTTACTTTGACGTTTACATAAATACCAATCACCATAAACGCCACACAAATTTTGTTGAACCTGCGTCGCATTTTTCCCTTTTTGGAAGTAAAAAACTAAAATGTGACGGAAAAAATCTTCTGGAATCTCTATTTTTAAAAGTCAATAACTTTTGACTGATTAAGCAGATGATGCTATTTTTATATCTAAAATTTTCTAGAGACTGTTACCTTTCAAATGCTGTATAGTATGGCTTAATAGAGTAAGTATTACTCGAGATACGCGACTTTAAAGCTATCTATTGCGAAAAAACGAAATTATCTTTTCCCCAACCCAATATTTGAAAATTTGCACATAAAAAGTTTTTGTCAGGGAAAATAAAAATAAACTGTCCAATTTAAAAGAAAAATATAATTTGTAGGAAGGTCCTGTTTTTCCTTTTAGAAAAATATTGACATAAATACACAGAATTAAGAATATATTTTGTGAATTTCGATTTTGGAAAATCTCACAGGAAAAGAACTCATAGGTACTCCTAGTAAAAGATTAAAATATAGCTACATTGTCGTACAGCAAAATCATTATCACTTGACAACACACACGGATCAAAAACCCGTCTATTTAAGCGAATGTCAAGATAGCGAGTAGTTTTTTTTTTTTTCAAAAAAATTTCATAGGGAAAAAAAGTAAAAAAGAAAAAAAAGAAAGAAAAAGAAGAATAAGCATATGAGTAAATATCACAAAATGTCCGATTTTGATCATGTGAGATATTAAAAGTATCCATTGAAAACAGTTCAAAATTTCAAGAGATAAATTTATTTTTTAATAAAGGATTTTCCATCTACAATTGCTACACCTTGGAGAACTTAAATAATAAGTTAATTTTTATGTAGTTATATGTCTTTTCTTGGCATATGTATGCCAGGATAATGACAATTTTTCAAAAACATTTTTTACGTTTGTATTTTTTTTTATTTTTAGGCCTAAAATTTTAATTTTGATTAAAAAAAAAATATGTTTTGAATATAGTAGTTCAAATTACATATGTTAATATTCAGTTTTATTTGTTAATTTATCGAAGCTAGGAAAATGACATGGTAAAAGTCTACACAAATTTTATCGCATTATTTTCAAAGAAATATTTAAAAACCTTGCTGTAAGCTAAGATTTTATTATTTCTGACTTGAACTACGTCAAAAATAAGAAGAATCATTCTGCAGCGCAATTTTTATACATGATATATAACTAAAATGCTGGGCAGGAAAATACACTTATTTTCAGTGACAATCATATTTTAATTATGGATTTTTTTTTTTTTTTTTTTTTTTTTTTGTAAAATATAGAATTTGTTTCCTTCCTCATATATTTGTTTTATAAGGTATAAATATTAATTTAAAAAAAAAAAAACTAGAAAAAGATGTTTAAATTGTATAGCAGAAAGCCCTTTACTTTGCACACATCACAGTGTGACATGCCAGAAAAATGTCAATCTGGAATTCTAAGCCTTTTAATTGCTTTTTATGTTATTGGAAATTCAATATCTCTTAAAAATATTTCTAAGGATATTTTTTATTTGAATGTGTCAAAAGAAATTGCATTACATAACATTTAATAGGAATTTTACAGTGCGAACTGTAATTTCCGTTTATATATATATATATATATATATATATATATATATATTCATACATACAAACTTTCAGAGCATCATGGCAAGACATAACCGAAATAACGAATGGACAAATTGATTCTTAAATACAACAATAAGAGGAATCTTTAGTAAAATTTAAAACAAGAAGTTAAGTTACTCTCTTAAAACATCAGCCACAAAATGACTTAAGTTGAGCCGAAATTTACTCATCTCACGATTTGAAAGCCAGCTTCGCTTAAAGAGTTGAAACGACTCGAGTGAATGAGTTGTTTTTAAACCATTTAAATTAAGATGATTTATTAGCAATTTAAATCATGATGAGTAAAGCGTTTAAAAAAACAATTCATTTACGATTCAATAAATTGCAGCTTTTTCCAAAGAAGCCAAATCCACTCTTTCGTTTCAAGAGTAAGGATTATAGAAATAAATAATTAATTTTAAATATAAAGTTAGAAATAAATAATTAGAAATAATATTAGAAATAATAATTATAGAAATAAATAATTAATTTCAAATATAATAAATGGAGCATCAATTTCTAAAATATAATATGATAGAAAAGTATTTATGTTAGTTGACTCAAATTTGTCTGTTATCTCAGTCATAGACGTGTGGTTGCAGTGACCAATCTCTCAGACGGCTTGATTGAAAAATGTATCAAAAACTTTTTTCAATCTAAGTAAATTTTTGAGAATTTTATTGAATAGTTTTTTCGAACTAAGAAAATTGAACAGTTTTTTCGAACGAAAGTTGGAACAAAAATATAGTAGGAGTTAATTATAAGTTCCGACTCGACTAATTATTTTAATACTGAAGAAATTATTAGATGCATGCCACCAACTAAAGAGATTTAGCTGTTAGAAAACCAAAATTTTCAAGAATTTTATAATAATATCTTCGTTTTTAATCGATAATTGATTTACCTTTCCTGCTTGAACATTACTCCATTTCCTTTAATGGAACTTCCCTGATAATTAAGTCAGTAATTATCTATCACAATGATCCCTCTTCTCATTTAGGCTTTCAAAGGATGGAGATAAACGGATGACATCTAAATGCTAATTTAAATCGGTGAAATGAGATTACGCCTTTTTCTTTTGGAATTCAATTTGAAAACTAAGCGTGATTTATAACGCAGCATTAAAGTATGGCAGTCTGTTTTGAATTTATTATTAACAATATAGGATTTCTACTACTGATGTCAAACTCAATCCATGTTCAAACTCATAACTAATCTTAACCCTTTACCTGTGAAATAAATAAATACCAGAAAAAATATGCCAAAATGGAAAAAAAAGAGCAATTACCATTTGAATTCGTGAATTGCAACAATAAAAAATGTTAAATATTAATTACATAAAAAGATTGAAATGAAATGGTTACTATGCATATACATGAGAAAAATTATAGATTATAGTCATACTGTACAGAATCCTTATCATCTAATGTAAAAATATTAGGTTATCCCAAAAGTTTGTTCCATTTTTTGACCAAAATAACCCAAGCAAATTTCGAAAACGACGAGATTTTATTGAAGAACATCTGTGCTATTCTGTTCTGCGAACCTACTTCTACATTTCCAGGAGTCTTATAATGCCTTGTTTCCAAAAAGTTTTTGACTTGGTTCCAAAATATTTACCGAGGTGATTTTTTATGTCATTCAAACAGTTAATTTTTTTTGGTGAAGAGAATTTTCGAGAGAAGAAAACCAAATAGTAATCGGATAGAGTAATGTCCGAAGAGTAAGGAGGATGCGTCAGAACATCTCAATCGAATGCAAGGATTTAATTTTTCTAAGTCAAAGACTGCCCCAAGAGCTTCTTTTGCAATTCATATGCTATTTTTTTAAATTCAACTGGCAACACTTTCTGAAAATAAAAATATCTTACTCACACTTTGACAACAGTTGCAAAAGAAAAATATCGCAAAACTTATTTTTAAAAATATTGATGCGGATAGAATATAAAATAGTAGCTAGTGGCCGACCTGCCCATGACCTGTTGGCAAACAGTTTTGTAGATCGCAATTTTAGCATCAAAAAGATGCTATATTGAAAAGACTGGTCCCCGTGGATACTATATAACAACCAAGAACGCAAACAATTTCTGATCCAGTCGAGATAAAGGTCCCATTCCTGTCGCTAAAGCTGGATTCTTACAGAAGACAATTTTGGTCGTTATTTTGCGAAATTGAATCTACTACGAATGACTTCCACCTAACCAGACCATCAATTCTGAAAATTCTACTGGAAACTAGACGAACTAAAGGTAGCAGTAGCCATGAAACACCCCGAAAGAGCAAACAAACAATCTTTCATTATAACGACACCATGGAAAACCAAAGATATCAAATACCATATCCACCAAAGATACATATGGAAATATGTATCTTTGACTTTCAGAAACAAATTCCTTACTCTCCGAACATTGTTCCGTCCAACTAATATTTATTTCTTCATCTCAAAAATTCTGTTCACAAAAAAAAAAACGAACTTTTTGAAAAAAAAAAAAATACACATAAAAAATCACTTTAGTAAGTATTTTACCACCAAATCAAAAGAGTTTTTGAAAGAAGGTGTTTAGACTACCGAAAAGATAGAAGAAGATTTGTTCAACAGATTGGCACAAGCGTTCTTAAATAAAATATTGCCTTTATCGAAATTTCCGTGGTTTCTTTTTTAATTAAAAAAAATCAATTTTTTCAATTTGTTGACGATCTCCCATGGACTCAAATGTATCGCAGATGTAATTTTTTTTTTAAATTAAATAAATATACAGTGTGTCCCCTCTCAACGGTGGCCAATGGCTAACTTCTAAACCGTTAGTCATAGACATATAGTTCCAATTGCAAAAATGCTTTAAAAAAGGTAAAGAATTGTTTTTCAAGCGATTTAACTCAAAATAAAATTTTCTCAAAAAATTACGAAAATTAACTTTTTATACGATTTCCCGGTCCTATAAGTGATATTTAGTAAATTTTTCCCACTACTCTAACAAGTAAGAGAAAAAGGGTCCCATTCACATAACATTAAAATTGACAGAGTTATAAAGCTTTAAATTTCATGACTTAAACCACTTTTCTGTAGGTAAATACGGATGAATTGGACTGAGCTTTAAGGGAACGTTCACTAAGTGCTTAAAGTATTATAAAGGGCGTCTATTTTCAACGCTGTCTAATAGCTAATTCCTAAACCATTTGCCACAGACATATAGTTCCATAGTTTCAATTTCTAAAAGGTTTTAAATGAGATAAAGAAATATTTTAAAAGCAATTTAACTGAAGGTGCTACCACCGTATAAGTTTTACGGTAATGTTAATTTTTATTATTTAACTTCTAGATTGGTTAAAATAGTTGAAGACATGAGTTTTAAAATTCTCTTTATCGTGAAAATCAAATTTTGGGAAATCGCAATTTTATTTTAATAAGCCTTTATTTTGCTTAAAACGTTCGTACTTATTTTTCCCTTGCTCAAAATTTCTATTCAAATTTTAACTCACTTCCTAATATCCGATCGAGGTTCAATTTGCACACTTATTTATATCTAATGACAGTATAATATTAATACAATTTTAAGTGCGTACCATTTATTTATTTTATAGGATTACATCAAATTCTGTTAGGTTAAGTAATCTAATAGAATAATAAATATATGTCATTTTGTAACGATTTGTGACTATTGCTTTTCATAAATTAAATTAACAAACTTTCTGTTATTTTTTTACTTATAATTTTAGTACAAATTTTGCTTTAATATGTAATCATCAATATAAATTTAAAAATAATATTGTAAATATTATTTTACTCTCAATGTTTAATGTGAAATTTTATATCTTGCTTTTATTCTTATTTCCAGTAAATTTGTGACTGACCCCTAATTTGCAGCAAAAAAGATGCTTCAACTTTAAAAAGCTATTACACGGTCAGTTTTAATCGCAGATGAATGGTACTTTTTTTGTATTATTTGTTACAGTAGTGGGAAAAATTTACTAAATATCACTTATGGGACCGGGGGACCGTATAAAAAGTTAATTTTCGTAATTTTTAATAAAATTTTATTTTGAGCTAAATCGCTTGAAAAAGAATTCTTTACATTTTTTAAAGCATTTTTGCAATTGGAACTATATGTCTATGACAAACGGTTTAGAAATTAGCCATTGGCCACCGTTGAGAGAGGACACCCTGTACAGTTTAAATATTTTATTAAAAGGGAAGATAATTGTCTTTGAATAAACAATTATGTACTGTATTCGCTATAATAACGTTTATTTAATTTTTCATACTTAGGACTATTTGCTGATAAAATATCCATCATTTTATTATTAATAAAACTTAATGATTAATCAAACTACTCATCTGCTGATAGAATTTAAGACTTTAGATAACGAAGTTTTAAACTTATTATCTCATTATCTCTAACAAGCTTGTTAAAATACACCTAATGTAATTTAAGACTTTTCGTAACTGAACTTGAAGCTTAATAATCTACTTTTCAAAACTTAATCTTTTACTGGTGAAACGCACATTCATGTTTATTTTTAACTACAGCTCTGAATAACTTCACCTCCCAGTGCTTTTGTTGAAAAAAAAAAAAAAAAAAAAAAAAAAACAAGCATAAAAATAAAACTAAATAAATACATAAAATAATAATAATAGTAAAATGTAATTTAACAAATTACAACTATCATTTGAAAAATTATGTTTTCAAATACTATAAAATTTTAGATTTATAAATAAATTCTATATTTAAAAATATAATAAACATCAATTTTAGAATGATCAAAACGTGACTTACGTAATAACGGAGTCATATATTTCTTACATCATGGATTAAACAATAATATTTCTGGACAAATCATAAACAAATTTTAAATGAAATTTCAATTTAATAATTTTCGGTAAAGCAAATTTTTTAACTTGTAGGCATCGCACATTTTCAATTTTTACACGGTCGTATAGGAAAAAATGCACTGTTAAATGCAATTTGTTTGAAATCTGTATCTTAATTTGTTTCTAAATTATTAATTATTATAGTTTTTTATATTTGTTTTTGTCATTTCATACATTATTTTGTCTTTTTTTTGTCAACTTATGTTGTGACGATGACAAAAATAATTATAAAAACTTAAAAATATATAATAAATAAAAATAAATAAAAACAAATTGTGATAGAGATTTCAAACAAATTTCATTAAAAAGTGAATTTTTTTCTCTACGCAAAAGTGTAAGAATTTAAAATTTGCGATATTTGGAAGTTTAAAAATTTGCAGTTCCGAAAATTGTAAGACTGAAATTTCATTTAAAATTTGTTTGTCATGGGTCTAGGAATATTAATGGGTACTTACGTATTAACGCAACCGCAGCAGAAGTTGCGGTAATGCGTTAATAAAAAGCAATCTTGTTGTTCGTGCTTTTTTAGTGCTTTCGCTTTTTGCTCATCTTTGACGCCATTTTTAGCGCTTTTTTGGTGCATTAGTGTTTTTTTGCTCATTTTTGACCCATTTTTTTGTACGCGTGCGAACAACAAGATTGCTCTTTATTGGCGCATTAGTGCAACTTCTGCTGCGGTGGCATTAAGGCCCCTGTCCTCGCTCGAGGAAACGCTCGCGACCTAATGCTATTCCTATGGGGAAGCATTTTTCTAATAACTCTTTCGCATTTTGACATTTCTGAATAAATTTTTTTGCATTGGATAGCTGAAGTGTATGCCGACAGCGCACCTTTCTTACTTTTTCGATTTTGGTTGCAGATGTTTTTTACAAAGTTAGTTTCACTTTCAAAACCGGTTTCGAAACTGAAAGTGCAGATATAAAAAATACATCTGCAACCAAAATCGAAAAAGTAAAAAAGGTGCGCTGTCGGCATGCAGCTCAGCTATCCATGCAAAAAAAAAAAAAAAAAAAAAAATATATATATATATATATATATATATATATATATATATATTCAAAAACGTCGAAATGCGAAAGAGTTATTAGAAAAATGCTCCCCCATAGAAATAGCATTAGCTCGCGAGCGTTTCCTCGAGCGAGGACGTAAGTACCTATTAATGTTTTATTCATGTCGTACGTAATAGGAGGCGTTCAGAAGTCAGTCGAATTAACTCCATCAAATAAAAATGCACATTTTAAACAGTTAAAGCTGTCTTTAATAAAGTTACCTTTAATCTACTGTTTTTTTTTTTTTTTTCCATCATTGGTCTAGGAATATTAATGTTTAATGCACGGCGTACGTAATATATAACTCGTTAAAATCATCCTAAAAATGATGTTTATTATTATTATTAATTTAAATATATAATTTAGTTTTAAGTCTTTAAAATTTGAGTCTTTTGAAATATCATTTTCCAAATAGTCGTTATAATTTGTTAAATTATAATTTTTTTTATTATTTTTATTTTTTATTCTTACATTAAAGTTCTCAAAAACAATTTTTTTTTCTCCCATGACATACATCTTTTTCTTCGAAATTTAATTCAGGTTATATCCAGGTTAATATCAAAGAATATTTCTAATAAGATAAAGTCGAAGTGAATCAAAAGTTTAAGTTTTCGATTTTATTTTATTAAAAATATTCTTTGATATTTACTGGATGGCGGAAATGCATCTTTGCATTCATATCATTGGTCAAGGACGAGAAATGGTCTCTCGCGCATCAGGAAGCATTCATCTCTGAACTTTTAGTCATTTCAGCATCATATTTTCTTGAAGACGGCTGCAGAAAATGGCTCGAAACGTTTGTTCAATCTACTATGCGTACCACGACAGTAAATTGTTGTCGACTTTAATTCTAGGACTAAATATTTTTTTTTACTAAACTTTAAATTTTAACAGGAAATAATACTCACAATTAAATCACAATCAAAATAATACTCACTTTTGTACACGCATAGTTGTGGTAATTTCACAACTCTTACGGTAAGAATAACATTAAAGCTTATCAATAAGCTAGCTACCAGCAATTTCATTTTCATTCTTCGAAAATCAACGAAAAAGGAATTGTTGCCACAAAATACATCAAAACTTGGTTTTTCTCAATTTCTTTTTAATACAAGACAATAACATGCGAACGCGCAAATAAAACAAAACATTAAAATGTCAATTTAAGTCAATGTTTTTTCTTTATATATATTTTTCTTATATTGTTCACTAGCGGCCCGCCCTCGCTTTGCTTCGGGTAGAGCAAGTCGTCCAGTTTCATGTCCATAAGGATTAATACCAAAGTAAAAATAAAAAGCTTTTACTGAGACGGCATTTTACTTATTTTTTTAATAAAAAAAACACTTATTGTGACGTAACTATAACAGCCATATGCTGTCGCGACATTTTTTGTAGATAATTATCCGTCAAGTACTATCGGAGTCTATTCAGTTCAAACAAACAAACAATCAAGTTTTTCTGCCTTATAATATTGGTATAGATGTGACGTCATTATTTACCGATTTTTAATTAGTTACATATATCCATGCTTCTTGTTCTTTTAACAAATACTTCAAAATTGTAACTTTTAACAAATACTTTCTATGTTATTTAAAGTATGACGACATGTTTTTTCAAATCAAATATTTTATTAATAATTTAATTCTTTCTCGTTCACTTTACTTCTAATTATGTCGCCATTTTTCACACAGAACCTCTTATTAACGTAACCGATATTCGTGCGTCCTATATAATAAAATACTTTTTTTTCCAACTATGACGTCACATTTTTTTCCTTTGAATTCATTTATTTTAATTTGTCACGTGGATACTGTTCAACTGAAAATTAATTGCTGAAGAGAAGTTATTCCAGTTTTTGATTTTCTTGGCAACGCGAAAGAAAAATGGTTATTTTTTATCGGAAAAATTGTCATTGCTTCTGTATGAAAAATACTGAAATTTTGAATTTTTAAGGAAAATATTTGAATAAATCAAATAAAAAATAGCCTATGTTCACCGAAAATAGTGTAGCTTTCCAACGGTGAAAGAATTTTTCAAATCCGTCAAGTAGTTTCGGAGCCTATTCAATTTAAACAAACAAACAAACAAACAAACAAATCTTTCCTCTTTATAATATTAGTATAGATTGCTGATCGCGAAACTTTGAGCAATAATAAATAATTAAACAATGCTGATTCCGTAACAAGGTTGATTTTATATTTTAATTATACAAGTTCATTTTAAAATTCTTGTTTTTGTGCGCCAATGAGCAAGATTATTTGTTTTAAACAAATGCATTCTTAGGGATTACTTTTTTTTCACTTTTATGAAGCACTATCTTAAAAAAGAAAAAAAAAATAAGGAATAGTGCAAAAAATGTAATTTTTTAAATAAAATTAAAAAAAAAATAAATACTAGATTGCTATTTATATCAAATATAAAAAATATGAAGAATAAAAAGTGAATGTTCCATAATCGGGTTTGATGTTAGCCCAAAATATCGTCTTATAACGGATTTTTTTTTTTTTTTTTTTTTTTTGTTGAAAATTCATGAATTAGGCGTGATTATCAAGATAAAACAGTGAATGCTCACAAAAGAGTGTTTACCTCCCTTCTTTTTGTTTTCACTTTCATACTTATTCATTTAACATCTATCAATGAAGAGAAAACAATTAAACTTTAAAGTACTCGAGGAACAATAAACTGTTATCATTTAAAAAACTTTTTTCTTATTTTTTTTTAACATTTTAAAAAATATTTAAAAACAATTTTTATTAATCAACACCTCGCTCAACAGAGCGTAAGAGAAATATTGATTGAACGCTAGGACTGTTACAAAGAGCCCCCGGTGCCATTGAAAGATAAAATATATCTCTGGCTGAGAGCCAAAAGTAGCTTTTTATCAGTTTTCCCTCAGGGAATGTAACCTTCAGAGGTATATCTTGTTAGTTGATACGTTTAAATGGCGTATCGCCCGTAGTTTTTTGATTTCTTTCTTTCTTTTTAATCGCATTTCTTTCTTTCTTTTTAAAATATAAGTCGAGCGAATTTATAACTGTACTAGAAATTAAATTTTGTTTTGCGCATCTGTGGAGTTTTATAATTTTTAAAATTATGTTTTAATACTGTAGGTAAAAATAGATTGAAAATGACTGTTTTATATTACAAAATGATCAAGGGGCGCGTTTGTTCCAAGGATTAAAGCACCGCTATTTTAGATTAGAAGACTTTGCCTATTATACATATTTTTTCAAATTAAAAATCTTTCAGTGAGTCAGTTCACTTCTTTCATAAAATTATGGTAAAACTGCCTTTTGCACCATAATAATGGAAAGATATCTAATTATAATAAATTTTGTCATAACTAAACATTACATATTTGTGGAATTCTCTTCTAAAGTTCAGTTCTTTAAATCATAATTAAATTCACAAACATGAATCTGACACCGTTAAACTTTTAACACTTATATTAACTGTTAAATTATATATTTACAAAAAGAATGTTATTTACATAATTCTATATACAATTCAAACATCATAAACTCTAGTTAATTAATCACATCTTATGCAGAAAGTCCTCTTCATCCAACATTCTTTTTTACGACCTAAACACACAAAACATTCCATCAAAACGTTATCTTTATTGTCTAATGCTCAGTACAAAGAAATAGATAGGGATTTCTTTGGATCGTCAAACAATTACCTGTCATATTGTCCCTCGATTAAACTTAAATTTAAAAAGTGCTTATCTCCCAAATGCTTAACTTGCCCTCATGCAGATACACAACAAATTGATAATGATTCCAGTTCTAAAAACAATGTGATATTTTGTAAAGCATACAACGTAATATACTCGATTAATTGCAACATCTGTAAGTTAGAATACATAGGTCAAACATGTAATCCTTTGCATAGAAGAATCAATCAACATAGACAGGATATTTTAAAAAACAACTCTATTAATTTTGAACATATACATTTCAGGCACCATAACTTTAAAAATATAACCATCAAAATCTTAAGTATGCATAAAAATCTAAATGATAGATTACTTTATGAATCAATTTATATTAAATCTCGTAATTCTTTATACCCTTATGGTCTAAATTCTAAATTATTTAATCGTACTAACATTATCTTTACTAATACTAATAATGATGAACATTATAGTAGCACGTATGCAAAATTAAATCACTCTGCTAATAAAAAAAGTACATGTACAACAAGAGGTAAAAATAAGGCTAATAAACAATATATTTCTAGAAATGAGATCAAACAACAAATAATTAAGATGGAATCTGAATATAATAACTCGTATCAATGGATGGATATTAGGAAACACATTTTTTCAATAAAAAAAAAAACATCTAAATTTATATTATAAAGTATTTCTATCTATTGATTTAACTTCACATTTTAGCGATATTTACTTTGATTTATTGTACTATAGAATTAATCTTCTTAATGTTAATTTTTCTAAAAATACATATAAAAAAAACTAATAATACTCAACTCATAATTACTTTTACCAATAATATACTTAATAAAATTAATCTACATAACATTATTAATGATAAAAATAATAATTTCCCTATAAATAATTTTTCTATACATAAATCCTTCAAATATAATGTTACACTTGGACGTAAGATATTTAACTACAATAAATTTTCTAAATTTTTAACCAATAATACTAATTATCCATGTTATTGTAATGATCCCTGTTATAGTAACTTCGTAAATAAAGATCATGGTCACATTATTACTGGGGATATTAATATTGTTGAAAATGATTCTTTACGCAATTTAATGGCTAATGGTACTAAATATCGTGTTCCTTCATGTACTAATATCAAATCAATCATAAAACAGTTTAATTTAGATTTAGATCTTTTTATTTATAAAATTTCGATAGACTACAATAAGCCTCTGGAATACTTTAATGAATGGAAACTTAATGTTTTAGATAAATTAAATATTGAACTTTATAGGAATATCGATACCTTTAATTTAAATTTTAAACAATTAAATGATGAAATAAAAAACTTACAAAATAAATTTATTATAACATATGTCGATAAATCTCCTAACAACTATGCTTTCATATGTAAACATTATTACTCTACATCAGGCCTATCCAACCTTTTAATAAGCAGGGGCGCATCTCAGTTTTTGGCAAACCGTGAAGGGCGCCATTATTAACATGGCTCAAAAACACGCTACAAAATTATCAAAGGGTACTAATACCAATGCATATATGCAAATTTATTTAGCTATAGAACACATAAGGCCCCTAAGGATGTGAAATATTACCACATAGAAAATCTCTTCGAAATAACTATAAATCGTTGTAAATTTTGAATAATACGTTTTACTTCGAGGGGTATATATAAAAAAAAATATTTGAAGGATCCAGGAAACTAAATATCGCCTATTTATTAAGATAAAAATCGTATATTAAAATAAAATGGTAATCAGCGATATTGTTATATTTTTTGGGGACGCAAAAATATAGATCGATTTTGAAGGTCTAAATTTGCCGGTATGAAAAGTAAAGAAACAAAGACGGGCATTATATAGTGATCAATCTAAGGGAGGTTCTAAAGAGACCGTGGAAGAGAATGGAAAAAATTTCGCATGATTTTATAGATAAAAAGAAAATTACCTAAAATTTCAAAGTTCTGAGAAAGAAAATGGCAAGCCCTTTCTCGTCTTTAAAACAGATAATGGGCCAACGAAACAACGTTAATTTTTTATGCGAGAAATACATTCGAAAAGGTTTTAAAATATCTGAAGCAAATATAAAGGATTTTTAATAAAGCTTGCTTTAACAAAATAATTTTATTCTGAAAAAATTGTAGTAACGTGCAATCTTCAAAAGGGCGCCAAGAAAACTTGCAAAGGGCGCCATGGCGCCCGCGGGCGCCGGGTTGGACAGCCCTGCTCTACATTATTAAATCAAACAATAAATTCTAGTTCAAATTTAATTAAAACAGATATTGATACTATTATTAAAAATAGACATATAGCTCAATATTATAAATTACTAAAATTAAAAAATCAAAATTATAACTATCCTTATATTGTGGTTATTCCAAAATTCCATAAAATTCCTATAAAGTTTCGTACTATAACTATTGGATGTAATACTTATAACAATAATGCAGGTAAAGAATTATTAACAATACTTACAAAAATGCTAGATATTGCAAAAACTAATAATAAATTCTATAGTATAAAAAATAGTTTATATCTTGTAAATAATATCAAAAATTTACAAAACATATGACTTTAATGATTTATTTAATACAATTGATATCGCAGATATGTTCAGGATCATAAATTTATTATTCAAGGAATATAGGATTTCTCTTAACATACAAGTATCTTTATCTTACTTCAAATCTTTAACCAAATTTATTCTTTATCATAATTATATATTATTTAATAATACAATATTTAAACAAATAGTCGGTCTTCCACAAGGTGGGATTAAATCATCGATCTGTGCTAATCTCTTCTTACATTATTATGAACGTAATACTTCTATTGTTAATTGTTTTTTATACAGGTATCTTGATGATATAATAATTTTATATTCTAAAAAGTCATCTAACTATTCACTACCAATCAAATACCACAAAAATTTAAAATACAGTTATAATGATATGCGTAATAATAAAATTAACTTTCTTGATCTTAATATTACTCTTTCTGATAATAAAATTCTATTTGATATTTATGATAAACCTAATGACTTTCCTTTTAAAGTAAACCTCTTTACATTATAATTCTTGCCTACATAAATCTGTATATATCAATATATTACTTAATTTTGCCCATAGAATTAAAAATATTTGTTCACCTAATTTTAAAATGCATAATTTAAAAACTGTACAAGAAACTGCTATAAGATATGGTTATCCTTTACATTTGGTTAAAAAAATATTATCTGTATAAATATTTATTTAGTATTAACTGTCTATTCTCTCCTCAACCAATATTGTAAACATTAACAAGCTAATTTATGCAGCACCATATGATGTTATTGATAAGAACTCTATAGTCTTTAATATATAATAAGTTATTACATGATCTTAAAAATAATTAACACATTGCGTAAAAAAATGTTTAAAAAAATTATAAAAGAATAAAAATAATACAAAAAAATAAAAAATACAAAAAATTAAAAATATGTATAATAGGATGGTTGGGTGGGTTAGATGTTAGATTACGGAGGAGGTCGGTGTTGTCTGGATAATACGCAATGGTTAATTATTATACATTTAAACAAAAAAAAAATATTATCTTTACACATAGTATTAAAGTTTATGTTTACCTAAAATATAATATGCATAACTTAAAAATGATCAAGTTATTGAGATAAGATATGGTTGTCTATTGTATTTGTCTTAAAGAAATTATTTGTAAAATATTAGAATAGAAATTATTCTTGGAAATTCTTAGCTATTAAATAATTTATTTTTTTTCCTATAATAGAGGGCAGCACCATAAGCATATAATTTAATTAATATATTAATCCTATAGATGGCAGCACTAAAACAATTTTCTACTAGAAGTTGTAGTAATATATTCTAGTTAAATAATTAATATAGTAATATTAATAATTGCTTAAAAATAAAAATATAATACTTCTAACAGTAGCATTTATTTTTTTTCTAAATATATTATGAATTATATGGTATAATATATGCTCTACTAATTTTTATATTAATTGTTACAACTTTATTTTATAATGTATGTGATTTATACTATGACCATAACCTTGACTGTTAGTAAGTCACATGTAGTTTGTATCTGATCGCACTACAAATCTTTCTAGGATTTGGGTAATGGTAAATATTTTAGTATATATATCCTTTTTTAAGAATATTATTGTTATTTTGTCATATTGATATTATTTTCTTCAATGAGTATCTTTCTACTAATTTGTCATGTGAATAGCTTCCAGCCAATCGGGTGTATTGTGAGTCGAATTCTTAGCTTTCAGCACGACTCATAACAGAAACTGGTTGGATGTTTTTGTTAAACTATACACCCCTGAAGAAGTAGTTTAATAGAAAAGCCTTCTACTGTCTTTTTATCCATTTACCTTTAATTATTTTGGTAATCTGCCTTCTATTTCAGTTCAAGCTTCAACTGTTTTCAGTAAGATGATTGTAAAAATACTGGTTTCATTGGTTTATTGTATGGTAATATATGAATTACTATGGTTATATAATGTCCATTTAACCATATATTTCTTAGTAATTTGGTAATCTGCCTTCTATTTCTCTTCAAACTTCAACTGTTTTTAATAAGATGATTGTAAAAATACTGGTTTCATTGGTTTATTTAATGGTATTGTCTAAATAACTTTGGATGTATTTATAAAAGTATATATATATATATATATATATATATATATATATATATATATATATATATATATATATATATATATATATATATATATATATATACTACATATAATCTTATCAGATTTTGGACAAGAGTTCTAAAATAAAAAGAAATTTCTAGTGTACGACGCAACAGAGTTAATTTTCTTTTCTTTGAGAAAGTGAAATTTTTCAAACTAAGATATGCATGAGAGAACAAAAAACAACCTGTCCAACGGATGGGTAGTAAAAGTCAACTTTAAAAATAAGATTTATCTTTTATATATGGACACTGCATTATCTTATGCGGATTATGGGAAAAATGATGAATCGTTCCTGTTTTTTTTTTTTTTTTTTTTTTTTTATGTAGTAGGGCAAAAGGTAAATAAGAAATAGTACGGTCATTTGTTGTAATAACGTAAAACTGTGATTAAAAAAAAAAAAAAAAAAAAAAAAACGACGGATTGGTGTGCGTGTGTGTGTGTGTGTGTGGGGGGGGGGGGGGTTGACACCATTTACATTCGCCTCGGGTGTCGTCCATTCTATCTACGACACTGAGTCGAGAAATATAACATCACATCGCAGAATTCATAAACTTTTATACCATCCTTTCTCCAATACTGTACATGTACATGGACACGCATCGCTCGGGTATTTCGGTTTTCGCGTGAACGGGCAGGACAGAAATCCAAATGCAGTTTCCGTCCGCAAGTAGATAAATCGCATTCACCCAGCAATCACGCTACACCATTGCTCAAATGTGTCACGATATTTCCTGAACATACCACAGAATACTTTTATTGAAAAAATAAATGATCACTGATTAATATCAATTTATGACAAATGCATACAGAATTATTGATAATTGAATTTAGATTAAAAAAATATAATTAAAAAAATGAGGTAATGGAAATAATGAAATTTCGGAAAGCAATAAAAAAAAATCTATATATTTAAAAGACCTGGCTGTTTTTTTAGTCATCAGCCCTGAATTTTCTACTCAACCGATTTTGATAGTTATTTTTTTAAATGAAGCTATTTATTTGTAGTTGTGCCCATTTTAGCTATTTTTTAATATATTTCCATTTGTATATTTTATTTTTAATTTTAAATATTTTTTACGATATTTCTTCAAAATGGTGGCACCTCAGTTTAGCTTTTCTCTCGATAATAATTTTTTTTTTTCCATTATCACTTTCCACCAGTCAGAAGCTTTATTTCATCAGTGAACATGTCCTCGTATTTAAAAGAAAAAAGTTAATTGTTTTCGTAAAACTTAACCACTATAAAATGATTCGGTATAATTATGCACTAATTGAGGTAAAAAAAATATATATATTTACTGAGAAATAATATTAATAATGTAAATAAAATAGCAGAAAATAGTTCATGATAAAAATTAATGTCTAAAGCAAAATAAGAAAAATTTCAAATGAGGAAAATGATGTCATTCAGCAACCAGATAAATGGGAATTACAATATTATTACGGATGCCATTTTCATATTACTAATAACAGTAACTTTTAAAAAACATTTGAAGAGAAAATGACGTCACTATTTAAAACATCGCATTTTTACTCATAACGATATTAAATTTCAATATTTCTTTTCATTATGGACGCTGAGATTGAGATTTTACTTTCAGATGATTTCAGTTAGTAAAAATAATGTCATAGTAAAAATGAAATTAGTTTTTTTTTATTAAAATTATTTTTCTGTGAGTGCATATAAAATAAAATTTCTGGATTTCGCCGGCACTCAGATTACAATTTTAACTGAAGATGTGCGAATATTTGCATGCAAAATTGTAACTGACAAACTTGACATTAAGTTTGGAAATATATTTTATATATATTGATACAATAATGTAATTACTTTTGCTTTTTTTTTTTTTTTTAAACCAAATCGATCGGGTCTTTTAAACATTTCATTCGTTGAATTCGACGGGATTCCACTCGTTAATAATTAAAAAGAGTTCAAAAATATTAATTACGGTACCTTCAATGAGTATTCCAATGCAGTTAAAATGTGTTGATTACTTTTTCTTGTTATCAGTTTTTTGGGGGGGTGGGGGCAGAGCTTTCTTGATATACCGGGCTTGGACAGAGCTGTATCTGGGGAAAGTCACGTGATCAAAGGAGGGAAGTAGAAAATCATTTGAAATCCTCACTCCACTTTGATTTCCACCTGGGCAGGCTTGTGTTGTGTGTTGTTTAGCACGTGCTTTGATATTTTTTTTTTTTTTTTAATTAAAACATGCGTTACCCCCCTCCCCCCGAAAGATACAAATCAATGCACAAAATGGATTTTAAAAATTGATTTAGTGATACAGTTACATCCGACTATGGAATATTTGATTAATATCAAAGATAAGATACTATCTGAAATATCAGCTGAATCTTATCAACCATATTTAGAATCTGTAATTGCAAATAACTGTCTTTACAGGTAAGCAAATAATTCATACTATTTATATTGTTTTAACTAATATCGTGAATTGTTTTGAAATGAATTACGAAATATTTTAATTATTATTCAAAATTATGAAATTCCTGAATCTCATAAAATGAAATATGTAAATATCTAAAGTGGTTTAAGATAAAAATTATAATGTTAAAATTAATGATTAAATAACTTTTATTTTAGAAACAAATTTTATCAGCAATAATAATAATAATATGTAAATGACAGAAATTACAGCAGTAATGTTCAATTTTCTTATTTATTTAAAGATTTGTGAAACCTTTTCATTAGAGATGTTTTATACAATAAATGTAATATGTTTTAATTCATTTAAGTGACTTTATTTTATTATTAATATTGATCAAAGCCAATTGTATTCGCAATTTAAATTACTAATTCTTTAAATTGGAAAAAAAAAGGTATAATTTTGCATATTAAAAATTAGTAAATTCACAATTATTTTTTAAAGTTAAATAATACTGCATTTCATCAATTGAAATACATTTAGTATATTTGTAAATTTCTATTTTCTTTTCTTTCTCTCTTTCTTTTTTTCCTTTTTTTTTTTTCAGTTAGTAAAAATAATGTCATAGTAAAAATGAAATTAGTTTTTTTTTATTAAAATTATTTTTCTGTGAGTGCATATAAAATAAAATTTCTGGATTTCGCCGGCACTCAGATTACAATTTTAACTGAAGATGTGCGAATATTTGCATGCAAAATTGTAACTGACAAACTTGACATTAAGTTTGGAAATATATTTTATATATATTGATACAATAATGTAATTACTTTTGCTTTTTTTTTTTTTTTAAACCAAATCGATCGGGTCTTTTAAACATTTCATTCGTTGAATTCGACGGGATTCCACTCGTTAATAATTAAAAAGAGTTCAAAAATATTAATTACGGTACCTTCAATGAGTATTCCAATGCAGTTAAAATGTGTTGATTACTTTTTCTTGTTATCAGTTTTTTGGGGGGGTGGGGGGGGGGAGTTCGAATTTTAATAATGCGCCTTAAACTTGTTCCAAGAAAAAAAAAATCATCGAATAAATATTTAGTAATGTCGGTTAGCTGAAATTAAATTCGCAGAAGTTTCACTTAATATTTTAAAACATCAGTGGGCGATAACTTTTTAAAATATTTTTATTTGTTCTCAGTAAGACGGCACAAACAAACAAAACGATACATAACAAATATATACAAAGGATAGCGTTAATATATGTTTCACATTCTTCAATTAGCACAACTTAAAACAGAACAGAACGAAACTGAACTAAAAAAAAAGAAGATTATTATTTTTTTATAAGTGGCCTAATTTAAAATAGTTATAACGTGAAACATTATTTGACGTAACAATACTTAACGTGTAACAATACTTGAAGATCTCTTGACAATCTCAGTTCATATGCGAACTCTATATTGAATTGGAAAAAGTTTCCAAACAGATTGTTATCGTTAATAATCTATAAACGTATATGATACCCAAAATTAGTTTCAGTGTTACAAAACTTCAGTAAAATTTTTGAACTAGTAACATTGAAAATCAGAAATTTACAATTGTAGAAATCTTATCGTTTAATGCGACAGTGCTTCTAATATTTATTTATCTTCACTGCAACCAATTACTCTGAAATAAAATGGTTATCCACTATGTCAAGGATAAAAAATTGTTTAAAGGGAAAAATGAGGCAATCCATAAATGACATCACGCATTTTTTCAATATTTTTTACCCCCCCCCCCTTTGTCACCAAGTGTCACACTTCACCGTATCCCTCTCTCTTTCTTGTCACATGTAACGCTATGTTACATATACAGTCGAACACTACTATAACGAACTTCAAGAGACCGACATTTTTGTTCGCTATATCCGGTGGTTCACTATATCCGAACTGTTAAAAAATGTTAGAGTTTACAAAATATGTATATAATTATCTCATACCTATATGTTCAATAATGATGTATTAAGAAAAAAAAACGTAAATTCTATTAGAAATGATCATTAATGAATTAAATTGACTAAAATTGATAACATTAAACTGGCACAATACTAAATAAATGAACTAAAAAGGAAGACAATTAGAAATACATTAAAGCGCCGATTATCTAAACATTCGAGACAAACCCTAGTTCGGATAAATGTTAGGATAAATGAACAAACAATTTAAGGATTGATCTCGATTATACTAAAATCTTTACACTTTATCCAGACTTAGGATGACTAATACCAATTATTGGCGCATTAAAAATCGTTTTATTTTTATTTTTTTGTTTACTTTTTTATTATTTAAATTTTCCTTTTTTTTCATCATCTTGTGAACTCCAGAGAGTATAATTTAAGAAAAAAACTTTTGATTATCACTTGCTTCAAAGAAGATGTTCTTTTCAATGCTGCCATATCTCGAATTATTCTTAAATACATTAGTTAAATAAGTTTGCTTAAATGTGTTACTGAATTGCTATGACAGGAGTAATGGAAAATAACTGACTGTGGGCGTGATCACACCTGCAGAATGGCTACCCTAAAAGAGAAAAAATGCGGTCTTACTTCTCTTTAATAAAAATACTTATCGTTAATTTACATCATGTTTTACTAGCCGGCATGCATTTTCCTATAAAATTAGAGTCGAAAACCTTTTTTCACATCAGCGGAAAAGAAAAAAAAAAAAAAATCATGCACGACTAGAAAAAAGTTTCTTATAACCGATTTTTAAGATTCCGGAGATTCGCTATAAAAGGATAAAATAGCATTAAATACAATAGGAAAACGGCGGGACCAAAATTTTCGTTTGTTATATCCGGGAGTTCGTCCGGGAGTTTGTTATAACCGGGTTCGACTGTACAGTGGTGGCCAAAATTGTGGACACTTTTAGGTAGCTTTCATTACAAAAAGTAAAAAAAAAACTACCTATTGCAGCTGTCCGGGGAAAGCCCATTGGTAAATTTTGCTATATTTTTGTCGATCCCGACCCCTAGACCCCAAATCCATCCTCCGTTGAAATGTTGACTTACAACTATATATGAGGAGCCCAGAAGCCAAGGGGTACAAGTGACAAAATGTCGATTTGGAGAAAATTGAGTTTAAAGATAATTGATGTTAAATTGGAACATCAATAACAATTGACTAAATTGAAATAGGAAACATCTGCTTGTTGCATTCTAATCTTTGAACTCTCATTTCAATAACTGTTTAAAAAATAGAGTACAATTTTCTTTAAATGTATAAATAATCAATATTGTTAGTTTTTCGAAAAAAGTGGTTTATCTCTATAACACCACAAAATAATCAGAAAATGACCTATATTTCTTTACCTGAAATGAAAAAAGCATATTTCCAGATACTCTGTGCACTTAACTAAATTTTTTCAATTTTGTCACTTATACCCCTTGGCTTCTGGGGTCCTCATATATAGATAAATCCATATATATATATAGATATAGATATATATATCTGAATTTTGCCATGCTGTAACTCTCGAATTTATGAACCAATTTGGATGAAATTTTTTATATGCATAGTAGGAGTACTATTGTCTCGACCGAGTTTGTTGGCCAGCTTCATCCACCATCTTGTTTCAAAATGGCGGCCATTTGATTCTTTTGAAATTTTTATGTTTTTTCTTAACTTTGTATACTTATAGAAAAAGTTCCATTTCACAAAATGCAAACGATTATATATCATTTTAAACAGAATGTTAAAATTCAGATATCTATATCGATCGATATATATATATATATTTATATGTAATATATATATGTAAATTAACATTTCAATGGAGGGTGGTTTTGGGATCTAGGGGTCACGATCGACGAAAATATAGCAAAATTTCCTGAAGTGCTCTCCTCCGGACGCACAGTGTGGCAAAAACCCAAAAAACTGGCCAAAAGTCGAAAAATGAAGTTACGATTTAGGGAATTTTGATTATATAGTTGGCTAGAATAATATTTGCAGAGTCACAATCTGTATTTTGAAAAAGATTTTTGCTTCGCCCTTATAAACAGCATTATTTCAAAAAAGATGTTTGAAGGAGTATCATTTAGAGCGAACAACAACAGCAAAACAACAGTTCCTCTAAACGCGCGCTACATTTTATCATATTATCCGATTTTAATGATTTGAAATGGATTCACACTATGATAGTGTGTACTTTATTTGCTTGTATTACCAAATTTATACTAAGCACTTAAAAATTAATAATTTCATATTCATTTTTGATAAAATATTGTAGAAAATATTTTATTTTTTTGCTTTCAAACATCAAAAAGTTTAAATGTTCCACAGTGTTCCGCAACGAAATTTAATGGAAATAATAATCTGGGCTATTGTCTAATGATTCATGAAAAACCAGCTGCCAAAAACTGCCATTCTGCATTTCACGCATATTTTAGTAACCCTAAGTAAAAATGACACTTTTTCAGCCGCTTCAAAAATTCGGAAATTGAGTACATTTCACATTAATTTAGCTGATAAATATCTTTCAAATTTTTGAATTATTCAATTTTGTAATAGTTTATTACCTATTACATTGTACATAAGTACTATAATCATAAGTTTAAATTAATTTTTGATAAGTAAGCTTAGTAATGAAAAAGATGAAAATAATTCTCTATTATTGATCCGATAGAATAACATTTTCTTATCTTTATAGGTAGTAATTTTGTTTGTTCTATTGTAATTAGAAGAATTATTTTGTCAATGGCAATATTTGCTAGATCAAACTACTGAGCATATTGTATTTAATGCGAGTGAAAACCATTATAAATATGACTTTCACCTTCATTAGCAATTTGGATTTGGTTTGTAAGTAAGGATGTGATTGAAAATGTATTCTAAGTACATTTAAACAAATATTTCTCTATGAAGATGGCAGGAGGTTCTAATATATTTTTCTCTTCTCCCGTGGTACTAGAATACTTAAATATTGCAAATAAATCATGAATCGTCAATTTTAAAATTCCGAGATCTTCATTTCACTGATTTTATCTGGCCAATCAAGATCCATTTTCTTTTTCAAGAAATACGGAAGCTAATGTTAATGAATGGGATTGTATTAAACACCGGAGAATTAATTTATTTCTTTTAATACAATCATTGATACAGAAGAAATAGTCATTAACAACGAATTAGTGTAATACTCAACGTTGCTACCTATGTCAGGCAATATCAAAATAGCTTCTTACCGATATGACATTTTTAAATTAAATTGGATAGAGATAATTTAGAATTCAGAATATCTACGTTACATGCTAAGATGTTTTGAGAGGGCTTCCACATGGCAGACAAACTGCATAGAAAAAAATGGAAAACTCGTACTCTGCATGAAAAGAAGAACACTGAAATCGCAAAATAAAATATGCAAAAAATATTTCATTTACAATTAAGACTTCTCGTCGAGAAACCAAATCGCAGATTTGGCAGCACAAATGATAGCAATACAATTTAACCATTCTTTAAAACGCAACTATTTGTGCTTCTATAACAAGCGTATACGAAGGTTTAATTAAACGATTCTATGTCATAAGTAATTTCTTGTGGCCATGTCATTTATTTGATATATTTCGAAGATTTTTCTTTACAAACAGCTCGTAGATTTGAACTACATCCCTGGTTCTGTATGCCTACTTCAGAACACAAGCTAATTGTTAATGAGAAATAACATTATCTTCATGACTGCTTATTTGTCAAATGCCATAAGATACTCAAGAATCATGCAACAAACTGATCAAAAGGCATCGAGAAGATTTATGACAAACATGCAGTAGCGCGAAAAAAAAGAGAGATATTTTTACGCCTTTTAATGTCATCAGATTCTTTCATTTCCAGTTTAGGTAAATTATCGCAAAACAAATTAAAATCATTGATCCTAAGAGTCACAGGATCTTCTAATACCGCCAACAAGTTCTGCTAACTGTTTCGACACCTTGACCTTTGAAGAATCTTTTTATTATACTACAGTTGATTCTAAAGGTGAATCTCTGGAATATATTTCCATTTTTATTTTAATAATATAAAAATTAAACAGTCTAATATTTTACTTTCCATTAATTAATTTCGATTGAATATGTCTTGGTTCCTTCAAAATTCCTTTTTAAGTTTAGCCTCGAAATTTTAAATATTATTTAAATCTAATTGTTTTTACTTTTAATTTGTCATTTTATTTATTTATTTATTTTTAAAGTTTAACTTTTGAATCCTAATTAGCATCCTGAAAAGTTTACAAAATTTCATACAAATTGAATAATTTTCGAGACATTTTAACTTTTGTTCCACCATATTATACCGCCATTTTTTTAAAAATTTTAATTTTGTATTTTTACTTAGCATCCTCAAAAACACCTGTATACAAATTTTCGTACAATTTGAATAACATTTTCATATTTTGACCAGCTTTTCGGGATTTTGCCCCACTGTGAGACGGTTGCAAAAGGTTTTTTTTTTTTTTTTTTTTTTTTTTTTTTTTTTTTTTTTTTTTTGTTTGTTTGTTTGGAATGAAAGCTATTTAAAAGTGTCCACAATATTGGCCATCACATTACATATACTTGCAGTTCAGAAATAAAGCACTGTGTTATAGATCAAATTTAAAATTTTATTTTTAAACTTTAACTGTGTATTTAAATGACTTTTGTGAGAATAACAATAAAAAAGATTTGTGTACTTATTTTGTATGAAATAAGATTCAGGTTTACAACAAAAATTATTTAATATACAATAGTAACACAAAATTAACATCTAAGAGCAGTTGAAAACTGTAGTACTTTGGAATTTGAAATGGAATTTCATAATATATTTGGCTTTAAATTTTATCTTTATCACCAGGGATGTAGTGGAGGGTATACGAGGATATACGCCGTATACCTTCTGGATTTTTTAGAGGAACACAGTATACCCTCTGTTTCTCAAGAAAGCTATAGTATAAGCACTCTAGGGTATACCCTCTGCTTAGATCGTATATCCTCTGCTATTTTTACGACTACACCCTTGTTTATCACATATCACATATACTTGCAGTTCAGAAACAAAGCACTATGTTATAGATCGAATTTCAAATTTTATTTTTAAACTTTAACTGTGTATTTAAATGACTTTTGTGAGAATAACAATAAAAAAGATTTGTGTACTTATTTTGTATGAAATAAGATTCAGGTTTACAACAAAAATTATTTAATATACAATAGTA
Organism: Maratus speculifer; assembly: GCA_964019185.1. Taxonomy (NCBI): domain Eukaryota; kingdom Metazoa; phylum Arthropoda; class Arachnida; order Araneae; family Salticidae; genus Maratus; species Maratus speculifer. The sequence continues at coordinate 156,413,572 of OZ025294.1, read as the reverse complement.
ACACAAAATTAACATCTAAGAGCAGTTGAAAACTGTAGTACTTTGGAATTTGAAATGGAATTTCATAATATATTTGGCTTTAAATTTTATCTTTATCACCAGGGATGTAGTGGAGGGTATACGAGGATATACGCCGTATACCTTCTGGATTTTTTAGAGGAACACAGTATACCCTCTGTTTCTCAAGAAAGCTATAGTATAAGCACTCTAGGGTATACCCTCTGCTTAGATCGTATATCCTCTGCTATTTTTACGACTACACCCTTGTTTATCACATATCACATATACTTGCAGTTCAGAAACAAAGCACTATGTTATAGATCGAATTTCAAATTTTATTTTTAAACTTTAACTGTGTATTTAAATGACTTTTGTGAGAATAACAATAAAAAAGATTTGTGTACTTATTTTGTATGAAATAAGATTCAGGTTTACAACAAAAATTATAATTAATATACTATAGTTATACAAAATCAACATCAAAGAGCAGTTGAAAACTGTAATATTTTGGAATTTGAAATAAAATTTCATAATATATTTGGCTTTAAATTTTATTTTTACTTTAGGCACACAAAAATACTTGAATTTCAAAATAACTTCAAAATTTAATATGCTGATTTTTAATGTTCTTATTTTAACAGAAGTGTGTAATGTCACATTTCTTCTTATCCTCTCCACCCCCTTGTCACAAACTGTCACAATTTCACTTACTCCTCTCCCCCCCCCCCCCCACACACACACACACTCCAAGCGTGACATCTTTTATAGACGGTCCATCTTAAAAAAAAAATATGTATCTTGCTGTTTAACAATTAAAAAAGACTTGATGAAGAAAAATTGTGATGATTATGATAAACTAGTTAGATAAAGAAAATTCTAGGAATAATCAATGTTGTTAACTGTGAAGAGAAATTATAGAATATTTGTTTGTTGGGATAATGGTTCCTGTTTGCTATTTTTATGGCCAAAGTTATGCGATAGATATGGCATATAACAGAGGTAAAATGACTTTTTAATACCTGACAGACGGTGTTCATTTAACTTTCATCTAAATAGAACTATAGCTAGCTATATCTTGACAAAAATATGGATTTAAGGAAGCTAGTGCATTTCTTTATTAACATTCCACATTGCATTTGAAATTTTAAGGTTGTTTTCAATGCAAACTGCCAACTTTATAGCTCATGTTTAATTCATTTTGGTTCTCAAATGCATCAAATTAGAAGAGCGATTCATTCAGAAACTATGCATTCGAACTATTTTTACTTATACTTGGTAAGGGCAGTAAATAGATCTTTTAGATAAAGCTGCCAAACTTCTCATTTTGTATCCATTTCCGGAAACTGACAGGGCTGAAAAGCTATTAGCATTCTTTTTCTATTCATCTATAAAATGCAACAATGAATGAGATGAGATATCCTTCGAAAAGTTTTTGATAGGTTTTTGACATAGTATACGAACTCACATTTCGTTTAAACGTGTTTTTCTATGAAAAATGGAATTTAATTAAAAATTAAAAAATCGGCATTGTTTGCATAAAAATGACAGGTTTTGTCGAATCTGTGTTCCACAAAAATACCTCATGTTTTTTTAAAAGGAAAAAAAAAAGAAGAAGTGTGATGATATATTTGCACGGATCTATTTTACATTTATGATTAAAAAACAAAACTGAAAATGAAATTCTTTGAGGAAAAACACCATCCATCAATCTAAACAATGGTATTTCTCGTCTAGCCTAAAATGCATATTTTGTTATATTACATTAACGTGTATTCATACATATTTTTCTTTTTTTGTTCTATGTTTGTCTCTAAGTGGATAGCTGTCAATTCTTTTCTCGCGCATGCGTTTTGTTAACTTCGATCAGTTTTTACTGTGGTGAATAAATAAGGTGATATTCTAACTCGACTGATGCTGTTTGCAGAAATTTTTGTATTTAAATATTTTTTGCATGTTTAAACCTGCATCTAAAAAAATATATTAGATTTTGATTTAAATAAATATACATATATATATAATATATATACAGTTGGCAAAAAAAGTATTTGTACACTTCATTTTTTTAAATTATAATGAAATTAAACAAAAGATTTAAGCAAAAAATACTGTAATACATTAATTTAATGCATTATAATATTATAGAAGGAAAAACAAAATTAAACGGATCGATTTTTTACATTATAATAAACAAATATACAAAAATATAATGCAAAAAAGTATTTGTACACTGTATTAATGTAATATAATTAATTAAATTTTAGTAAAATGATACAAATTAATATTTTGTGTGAATTCATTTAGTGATTATGACTACTTCTAGAAGGTGTGACATAGATTCCACCAACTTTTTTTGTAGCGGTCTGGTTAATGTTATTCCATGACACAATAAGACCTTCTTTAAAACTGTTTTTTACTGATACATATTTTTTTTCTTCGGATTTTTGCATCCAATAGCATCCACAAATTTTCTATTGGATTCTAGTCTTGAGATTTTAGAGGAGTTGCCAGTCGTCTTCGAGTATTGTAGTAACCACACTGTTAAAAATCTGCTGCATTTTGCTGCAACGCACTCCCCTGCTTGTATAGAAAACAGTTACTTGGCCGTGAAATGGAGCTTTCTCATTGGTTGGAATATATATATTATATATAAGCGGTGGAGTGCGTTGCAGCAAAATGCAGCAGATTTTTAACAGTGCATGTGCCGGTAATCACAGCAGTATGCTTTGGTCGTTATCTTGCAGAAAGTGAAAAGCTTCCTCTACGCCTAATTTCTTAGCACGGTTTAATAAATTATGCCGCAACACATAAATGTATGTTAAACCTGTCCTTCCATTGTCAAAAAAATTTAAATGTCCTGTTCCAGTAGAAGCTATACACCTCAAAACCATAATATTCCCCCCACCATGCTTGATAGTTTGAAGTATACGTTTTGGAACTAGAACAGTTTTATTTTTACGCCATTTTTTTCGAATGCTTTGTGATAAGAAAATTCTGAATTTTCCCTCATCAGAAAAAATTACTGTTTTCCAAAAATCCAATGATTTTTTTCTGTATACGAAAGCGAATACTATGCGTTTTCGCCTATTTGTTTTGCTGATGAATGGATTTTTCCTTGAGGTTCTTCCTTTTAAGTCTGCATTGAGAATAATATTTCTTATTGTTTGAGGTATTACTCTGATGAGAGAAGATGTTGCAAGGTCTCCAGCAAATTTTTGAACCGAACGCATAAGATTTTTTAAAGCTTTTTTAACAACACTCCCTTTTTCCCTCATTGAGAGTTCCGGGGGGGGGGGGGGATTTGGTACGTTTTGGCCATTGAAAATGCAAAGTTTCTAATTTTCCAGGGGGGACTTTCATAGGGGGATGCCCCCCGGGACACCCCCTAAATTCAACACTGAATATAATTTTTGGTAAAAACAAAAATTTTTGATAAAAAATGGTTAAACTTTTGTTTAAGAGAGACCCGTACCCCATTTTCGGCCAAAAATCATCAAAAGTTCGAATTTTTTTTTATCTCACAAAACGATAAAATACATATATGCGAATATCCATGCAAAATTTCAGAACTCGGGGACGCTTGGAACAGGTAGAAAATGAGCTTTTTAAATTGTACTCACTATAGAGTTTAAAGGACTAGCGGCCATTTAAAACGTGTTTTCCTGAAAATGACTTTTTTCATATTTTGCCTAAGTTGAAAGTACTAAGGCTCAGTGGTAAAATGATTTAGAAACAAAGTGTTTATGTTTTTAGAATCTTAAAAAAATTTGGAAGAAAAGTAAGGAGAGATCTTTTTTTTTTAACTATTTCTGAAAATTTTACATAAATTGGTAAACATGAAAATTATAACGAATTTAAGAAAATTTACCTTGCGTTTTTTTTTTTTTTTTTTTTTTTTTTTTAGCCGATTAAAATAGAAAATTAAAATTATTTCTCCTTAGTTCTTTTCTATATACTATAACACTATTTAAGAAATTTTAGTAATACCAAAATATTGAAAATTGAATGAAGATTAGTAATTTTAAAAAAATGTATTTTTCGACAAAAAAAAAAAAAAAAAAATCATAAAAATCCCCATAAAAAATATACTTTTTAATAAAAAGTGAATTTTTTTGCTAATTGTTCCTTACAAAAAGATTTTTAAGTAGTACACCAAAATTCATTACTTTAAAATCAATAATAAAAATTTTGGTTTTTTTTCTTACGGGTCTCCCTTAACCCTCATAAATTTTGTCCGTTTATAAAGAATGACTAATACATTTTTTTTATTTATTTTTTTTTATAGTTTGGTGACGTATACAGTAACTCTCATTTATATTGGAGTACTTGCAATTTAATATTAAAAAAAAAAAAAAAAAAAAAAAAAAAAAAAGTGCAGCATCTACAAACATTAATTTTTGTACCCCTTTCCCTTCTTTTCACGCATACGCCTCAGTTGTAAAATAAATAAATAAATAAAATAAAATAAAATAAATAGATGTAAGTTAACAAACATTCAACTCATAGTGATTCGAAACGCTTATCTAACAGCGATGATAACTTGTTTGATTTTCTTGAGCCACATTTCCTGTTCGACAATAGAAAATAGGCGTATATTAACCCAGGAGGACGCGCGCATGGCCTAAAAGACTTGGAGTGCGTATGGTTTTTACAACTCTAACCACTAATTTTTTAAAAGCGATCTTCAAGTTATTTTATCGCAAAATTTGTAAGAATCGTCACCATCTTAAAAAAGTAACTGTTATAATTTGATATTACTGGTGGCAAAGATAAAACTATTGATACCCTGGGTAAGCGCGCGTTCTCCCGGGTTAAGAATAAATATGAAGCAAGTATGTCTTCTAATTATTTATATGTTTATTAATGGAATTTTTTATAGTATTATTGAGCAGGGGATCCAAAGCATTAAGATAAGATATTCGGCTAAGTCAATCGCATGTAAACAATTTGCTTTCCTTCTTGGGACAGACATTTAACCCTTTATCTGCCGACGATATTTATAAGTACCATTAAAATTACTTATTATAAAATTCTTTTAATCCGCCAGTTAGTTGTAACACTGTTTATAATGAGTTACATATACATTATTTTGTTCCAAAAGTATTATTGGTTACACAAAACAAAAATATTTTTAAAAGAATGATTTCTTTTGCCGTTGTATCTTTGTCAGCTTTCTTGGCGCTGAAGGAAGGGGATGGGGATTTTTCAATTCGGAAATATTTTTATATTTATATTGTAAGGACATCATATTTGTACGTTTTATAAATCTACAAAATACTAAGAAAACAATTTTAAAAAAATTGAGTGGGGTTATAAATATTGCACAAAATCCCTGTAAATTCAAATTTAATTAATCCTTCTAAATCCTCCAATGCTTCTAAAATCCTTCAAAAATTTATTAATCGATATTGTAACTCTTTTAATTTTGTTTAAACAATTTGCGTAAACTGCTTTAGAATGTAAAATTTTCATGAATTCATAATTTGGTAGATAAAGAGTTAAAGTCCAAAGACACGATGTACAAATATTCAAGCTTAAGTTACTCACTTGCAAAATAATTTACGAGGTAGTTTGTGAGTTCTCGGTTCACAAACTTCAAATATACTCAATCTAATAGCAAATCAGATAACATATCCCTTAGGCCTACACAGATTAGACATAATAATGACGTTATGCAGAGCTGCCAACTTCTACGCCTATTTTAAATCACATAAATATGTTTGGTACCACAGAAAAAGTTTTAGTAAAATGTATGCCAAATATATTCAAAGTTATGTATTACACTCCATATTGTTAATTATCTACTAAAATTTCTGTTTCTGATACGTTTATTCGTCTTCAAATAGGCGTAGTAGTTGGCAGCCTTGCGTTATGTTTTCAGAATTCCTAACATGCCTTTCCCAAATTGTCATAACAAATCATATTCCAGCAAGCGCGCTCAGTTAGCAATGTTTGAGTTGTTAAAACGTTCTATTTGGTCAGTAAAATGAGGAAAATGTACAAAACATGTCTTATTTCAATTTAAAAAAATTGTAACAGTATCATCTTGAATGAATATTTACAATACATGCATTATGAAATCCACAAATTTAAAAGAAAAAAAAAAACAAACATAATTTCAGTATTTTAAGTAACTTTCCAATAGTTTGTCGGGCCATATTCACTGAAGCAGAAGTCGGCAAATAATTGTAAGTGGACACCAAATATTTTTGAAAAAAATTATCAAAGTTCTGAAAAAAAAAAAAAAAAAAAAAAAAAAAAAACCATGAGTAATATAAGTACTTATTACTTTTAAATTGTTATTTTTACATGCACATACACATAATATAAAAGTCAGGTATTCGTTCTGAAAAATTACTACATACATAAGTATACATCCTGAAAATATTTACATACACATTATAAAATGGAAAAGGCAAGTATTACTTAAAAATTAATGCGATCTTGAGCCTGTTATGATGGATTTCTATACATTTGTAAGAAAATATCTTGTTCTCAGGGTTGTAGTGGAGAGTATACGGGGGTATAAGCCTTATACCTTCTGGGTTCTTTTAAGGAACACCGTATACCCTCTGTTTGTCAAAAAAGCTACAGTATATACACACAAGGGTATACCCTCTGGCTTGAGCACACAGGGTGAGTCATAAATATCGAAACAATAGGCTATCTCCTTAAATATAGCCCCTAGACCTATACTTCCAATTGCAAAAATTCATAAAAAAAGGTGACATTTTTGATACGATAAGCTGCAACTCCATGGGGGGTCTATTTGTAAAAATACGAAAATTAAATTTTTATACGGCCCCCGTAGAGCAAAATTCCCAATTAGGAAATTATTCCTTATCCATTCCTAAATTGACCAAAAAAATTTCATCTCAGTATCTGAAAACCTGACAGAGATGTTAAAATCCAAATTTCTCCAAAATTCATGACTTACACCACTTTACCATGCCTGTAAACGAAGAGTTTTTCATCAATTTTCAAAGCAAATGAGGGGTCATCCACAAATTGCCCGTTAGTATATGTCGATTTAAGATGGTGCCCCTTATTTGGACATAATTAAGCAGCTTATTGATTTAAGTCAAAACTTGTTTTCAAAATATGTTGATCGTTAGCACTGGAAATCTGCATGCATCGAAATATCTAAGCCCGGTTCCAAACCGACCCATGGGGGAAAAAGTTCTGCCCGGCATGGAAAAATGTTAAAATCATAATCTGGACCAGCCTGGAAAAAAGCTTAAATCATAGCCGGCTCAGCCGTGAATTTCTACATAGTTTTTACTTCAGATTAGTTAAAAATTGTTTCGTGTGGAGGAGTTCTGACCAAAAATACTTTAGCTTTTCGTTTTTTAATTTATACTTTTTATTATTAAAGAAGCGCCAAAGGCTGTGATATATTTATTTTATCAATGAATCTGTTTATATGAAATGTTTCATTTGTATTTTAATGTCGCTAATCCATATTTCGTGCGTTGGAGACTTTGAAAAACGGTATACAGTAAAAATTTTTAAGACGGAATCACATACGAAAGAAAAAATACGTAATAGACAAATGCCCTTCCTAGAAGGGTTAAATGGAGTTTTTTTTTTTTTTTCTCAGGTATTATTTTATTTATTTTGCATGGATCAACACATTTTCCGTTTAAGACAGATTTTTTTTTCCCTCTGGGTTTAATGTGTTTAATCTTTTAGCATTTAAATATACTATTCTTAATTTTTTTTTTTTTTTTTTTTTTTTTTTTTTTTTTTTTTTGTAAAATAAAAGTGATTTTAAAATCTATGTGGTTTTTGTAAAAATTTTGATTGAACCAAATTTTACTTATTCCATGCACGTATGAGTTCAGTCAGAGACTGATTTTAATACGGATTATTCTAGACCGGGATTGAAAATTTCATCCAGTGCAGACCCGGGAAGAATTCTCTCCCCCCCCCCCTGGTATGAAAAATACATTAGACCCGGATAGGCGAGTCTTCAGAAAAAAGTAACATATCTGTCCTGATCTGATCTGGGCCTAGAATACAGATGCTTCAACAGCCTCCCCAGGACGATAAAAAGCTTGAAATTGTGAGAGCTAACTTAAAAAAAAAAAAAAAAAAAAAAAAAAAAAAAAAAAAAAAAGACTTAATTTGCATTTTAGAAAAGCATTCTTTTAAATAACTGATGGGCAGTAAAACAGTACATTTCCTTTTTCTGTGTAATGAATTTTTTCCGACTATTTCTTGTCTTTAAATTATTAAAAGTTAAGAATTGTTAAAGAAAAAAGTACAAACTTGAGACATGTCATTTTAAATTATTTCACATTAGTTTTGTTTAAAAAAAAAAAAAAAAAATGAAAAATTATTTACTTTTGAAAATATGATTTTTTTAAAGTTATTATTTTTTCAATAAATATTTTTAATATTTCTAAAATTAATACTGATAAACAAAAATCCTGAAACAAAACTTCTTTCATCTTTACTTAAATGGAAAGAAATTGAAATCCGATAAATAATGTTTGGAGTTATAACGATTTTTAACTATCCCATTTAAACCAGTACTAACCATATGAAATTTTTATAAATTTAGGGTAAATTTTAAGATGTGATTTTCTTAGCAAATTATATGGCTAATCATCACAAAAATAGAAAAAAAAAATCAAAATTCTAACTCAAAAGAAAGATTTTTTACACATTTCCTACAACTGTTAAAGTAACATTTTCTTTGGAATTGCGCGCATTTCAATTTGTGTCTAATCCCTTATAACATGATGAATTATTCAAACGGCTATAACTCTGCGAATTATGAAGATATGAAGTTGCATTTTTTGTGTATTATTACTGGATAAGGAAAATTTTCCTAATTGGAATTTTTATCCTACGGAGGCCGTATAAAAAGTTAATTTTCGTATTTTTTCAAACAGACCCCCCATGGAGTTGCAACTTATCTTATAAAAAAATTCACCTTTTTTTATGAAACTTTGCAATTGGAAGTATGGGTCTAGGGCCAATATTTAAGGAGATAGCCTATTGTTTCGATATTTATGACTCACCCTGTATACCCTATGGTGAGAGCGTATACCTTCTGTTTATTTTACAGCTACACCACTACTTGTTGCAAGTCAAATATTATCCCCATTTGAAGTGAAAATTTATCAAGACTGAACAACTTCGCAGCCACATCAGTCCATTCTGCAGCTGGAGGAACTTCCTACGGCGATTTAAAAGAATATATAAGCAGGTATAGATAAGACATCTATCTCTGCAAAGGCTTGGAATCTTGCTTCAAATTTCTTCACAAGAGCCGACATACAAATTAGGAACATTTCCGTGCGTATTTCGGAATACAGTAGAACCCCGGTTATCCGAAAAACCTTAAAATTCCTTAAAGTCTTTTTTAAATGCGAAATTTTTTATTGTCAACAATGTTTTTTCTGACGTTAAAAGACACTTTTCAACTTATTTTGATTTATGATTGCTATTTTATTTGTAAGTTTTAACTCAAAACAATTCCGAAATATTTTTATATATTTAAAAGTTGTTTTAATACTTATTAACTAAAAAAAAAAAAAAGAAAGAAAGAAAAGAAAAAAAAAATGCAAGCAAAATAAGTAAAAATCAAAACTTTGAAAAGCGTTATTGGACACTGGTACAAATAGTGCTAAAAAAGCATGTTCTTCTATACTAATATTATAAAGAGGAAAGATTTGATTGTTTGTTTGTTTAAATTGAATAGGCTCCGAAACTACTTGAAGGTTTTGAAAAATTCTTTCACCGTTGGAAAGCTACACTATTTCCGGTGAACATAGGCTAACTTTTAATTGATTTATTCAAATATTTTCCTTAATAATTCAAAATTTCATTATTTTTCATACAGAATCAATTAAAATTTTTCCGATAAAAAATAACCATTTTCTTTCCCGTTGCCAAAAAAATCAAAATATGGAAAATAATTTCTCCTCGGCAATTAATTTTTAGTTGAACAGTATCCACGTGAAAAATTAAAATAAAAAAAATTCAAAGTAAAATAAATAAGACGTCATTTATTATATTATCGGAAGTTTTGTTTGCACAGATATCATATACACACCGATGTAACTAATGGACACTAAATTAATGTTATTTTGCCTGGCATATTGCCCGACTATTGTTATTTAATTATTAATAAAATGTTTTTTTATTTCCTTTCTCATCCTTAAAATTATGCAAACTGTTTTGTTCTATACTTATTATTTAAATACTAATTATTATTATTTTTTAAATAATAGAAAATAATTTAAATATATCTTATACTATAATGCGAGCAAAAATTGTGTGTGTGTGTGTGGGTAAATTTTATCTCAAAAACGGCTCTAACGATTTTCGCAAAAATTTGGATTTTACCATTTTCGGGCACGAGAAGACCATTGGGCTAGGTCCCATGTTCGGGAAAATTCGATTACTGGGTCATTTTGGGTCATAATGGGTCAGGATAAAGCTATTTATATCTATAGAACGGCTGGATCGATTTTAAGGAAATTTTCTATCCAATCGTTTTTTGGCACAACAAAACTATTGGGCTGGGTCACATGTTCGAAAAATTTCGATTAGTGGGTCATTTTTGGGTCATTATGGGTCAAGCCATTTTTATCTAAAAAACGGCTCTAACGATTTTGACCAAATTTTATATTGTATCATTTTAGATTACAAGAAGACCATTGGGATAGGTAACATGTTCGAGAAAATTCGGTTAGTGGGTCATTTTTGGGGTCATTGTGGGTCATGCTATTTTTATCTAGCGATTTTCTCACGCAATTTTGACTAAAAATTGCATTCTATGGTTTTCGGGCACGAGAAAAACATTGGGCTTGGTTACATGTTCGAGAAAAAATTTCAATGGGTCATATTGGGTCATTAAGAGTCGGGGTCAAGCTATTTATATTTAAAGAACGGCGTGATGGATTATTACGAAATTTTGTATGTAACAGTTTTTTGACACGAGAAAACTAATGGGCTAAATCACATGTTTGAGAGATTTCGACTATGAGGGTCATTTGTGGGTCATGATGGGTCATAATGGGTCATGGTCAACCTATATCTAAAGAACAGGTGGATCGATTTTAACGAAATTTTGTATGCAGCATTTTTTTGACACGATAAAATCATTGGACTAGGTTATATGTTCGAAAAATTTCGATTAATGGGTCATTTTGGGTCATTAAGAGTTTGGGTCAAGCTATTTATATTTAAAGAATGGCGTGATGGATTATAACGAAATTTTGTATGTGACAGTTTTTTGACATGAGAAAACTAATGGGCTAAATCACATGTTTGAGAGATTTCGACTATGAGGGTCATTTATGGGTCATGATGGGTCATAATGGGTCATGATCAAACTATATCTAAAGAACAGGTGGATCGATTTTAATGAAATTTTGTATGCAACTTTTTTTGGCACGATATAATCATTGGACTAGGTTACATGTTCGAAAAATTTCGATTAATGGGTCATTTTTGATCATAAAGGGTCTGGGTCAAGCTATGTGTAATTAAAGAACGGCAGGATCAATTTTAACGAAATTCTGTATGTAACAATTTTTAGAAACGAGAAAACTAATGGACTAAGTCACATATTCGAGAGCTTTAGATTATAAGGGTCATTTGTGGGTCTTAATGGGTCAAGGTCAAGCTATATCTAAAGAATGGGTCAGTCAATTTTAACGAAATGTTTTATACAACATATTTTTGGCATGAGAAAATCATTGAGGTAGGTCACATGTTCGAGAAATTTCGATTAGTGGGCCACTTTTGGGTCATTCTAATTTTATCTAGACAACGTTTCGCGCAATTTTGATTAAATTTTGTATTTTATCGTTTTCGGTCACAAGAAAATCATTGGGTTAGGACAGACTTTTGAGAAAATTCGATCAACGGGTCATTTTGGATTATAAGGGGTCAGGGTCAAACTAACTATATCTAAAAAAGGCTCAATCGATTTCATCTAAATTTTGTATCTAATGTTTTTCGGCATGCTAAAACTAAAGAGCTAGGCTACACGTTCAAGAGATTTCGATTATAAGGGTCATTTGTTGGTCATGATGGGTCATGCTAATTTTATATAGAAAATGGTACTCACCATTTTGACTATACTTTGTATTATATCGTTTTTGAGCAAGAGAAAACCATTTGGCTTGGACACATGCTCGCGAAAATTCTATTAGTGGGTCATTTTGGGTCTTAATGAGCTAGGGTCATTCTAATTACATATAACAACGACTCAATCAAATTTTGAAACAAAACGTTTTTTGTCACGAGAAGACTATTGGGCTGAGTCGCATGTTAAACAAAATTATATTAGTGGGTCATTTCGCTTCATTGCTGAATGCTGCCAAGCTAATTTTACCTAAAAAATGGCTTAAACGATTTTGATTCAATTTTATATTCTACTGTTTTTGATTACCTGAAGACGATTGAGCTATGTCACATGCTTGGTCAAATTTGATTAGGGGCTCATTTCGGGTAACACGGGACAGGGTCACGAGAATATGGCAAAAGCCAATAACTTGGTGATATTTGACAAAATATTGGCGACATATGGCCAAAAAATCGACTATAAAAATTACGAAAACCAAAACACGTATTTGGAGCCAAATGAAAGAATGCCTTCAAATTTGGCTATATCTAGCAAAATATATTGTCTTTCAGAATGTAAAGAATTTTTTTATACATTCTTAAGAGGATTCGAGATGCATGGTTAAACCAATCAGAGTCGAGCTAAAAAAGTGATTTAGATCGATGTCCTTTCGTTGTAAAATTTAAAATAAAATAAAATTTATAAATATGCGCATAAAAACATAGTTTTCTTATTGATTGTTTTTCTAAATAATACTATTATAAACATGTTTTACAGTAATAATACAGAGTTAATGATACAGTGAAAATACTATATCGAGTTGAACACAAAGTTAATTTTGACCGAGCTAAGCTCGGTCTCCCCTGCTAGTATATATGAAACTGGTATTCGAAAACGATTTTTCCTCCAAATTAGTGTAAAAAATGGGCAGTACATGACAACTGCACTGTTTTGTTTATGTATTAAGGATACTTTTAGATCATAAATCCGATTACAGAAAATTAGCCAGATTATTTAATTAAATTTATGTTTTTTTTATTATGAAACAGACGAAGAAAAGAAAAATTACTATTGCTGCCCGACTGGAGAATTAAGCTTGATGTTATTTTAAAAAACTATCGAAATGGCGAATTTTTAATTATTTGTTTACGTTTTTTTTTTTTTTTTTTTTTTTTTTTTTGTTTATATTATTGCAAACAATTTTCCACTTTTATACACGCATCACCTTGGCGTGATTTTTTTTATGATGCCAATTTGGAGAACACTGCGTTTTCAAATACCAATTACATTTATATTACTCTTATTTATTTTCTATTATTTTAAAAAGGAAATAATAATAATAAACTAAGTCAATAAATAATTATGGAACAAAACAATTTATATAATTTTAAAAGAGAAAAGAAAAATAATGAAATAATTTACTCAAAAATAATCAACTATTACCGGATTACCACGTGAGGCATAAAATCGCAATTTGCTGCAATCGCGCCAACGGGATCCGTAGATACCTTCACCGAAATATTATTGGCAATATTATTGTTTATACAATTTGTTTATATAATTTGGTAATACTTGATAATCCCATCGACCATTTGACATTAAATTTGTTATACGTAATTGTTACTTCATCAACCAATTTTAATTCGATGTTTATTTGTATTTCTATTAACGTTTTAGTAATTTATTGATTCTTTGGTTATTTAAAATAAAAATTATGTCCATTTGTATAATTTGGCGAAATTGATCGACGGAACAATCAAGTAGTCGAACAAAAAACTATCGTCAAGCTATAACATTAAATGCCAATAATGGATGGTCGTAAATTTCAGATTTATTTGAGGACAAACATGAAATAAGTCTGGTACATTTGTAACAATATCGTTTCTAGCACTTCTAATGTTTGACACTAAAAATCATAATGGAATCGATTACAGAAGGTAGAAAGATTTTATTAGATGCAAACTAAAGACTTATTTTTCTACAAAATTTAGTCATCAAGATTATTCTGATTTAACGGCTACATGTTAGCAACTGTTTTATAAAAGGAAGAGGCAGTGAAACTGATGTAATTTTAATGTTATTCAAATAATACAGCTTTAAAACATACTTTTTATGCTTCATTGTTCTACTAAATATATAAGTGAAACACCCTTCTTCGTCTGCCACCCCCACGGAGGGCATCCTTTCCTTAGGGCCTACATCCCACGTGTAGATAAATGGCCGTCATAAATACAAACAAACAAAAACTCTTCTTTATCTTTCAATAATTCTTTACATTTTTTACTCTATGTATTCTTGCTGGAACAGATTAAGGTAGATAGGAAACTACAGTAGATCTGCTAGAAGAGGACGTTTATTAAAAAAATGTAACATGAAATTACATTGTATGTAGGCTACCAGAACTACACATAGTGCAAGTTCAGATGTCGGGATTTTGCGAACTAAGAAATGATAATGTACAATCCGAAAGTTAATAGAGTTTGATAATCATTCTCACTAATCATTGCAATGCCCTCTAATGTAATAGTGTGATGACTCGAGAACATTTTGATTCCTGTTGTCATAACGGTCTCATGTTCATTCGAAACTCTACTATAAATGATAAAATAAAAGAGATGGTGCTTAATTGCCCAAATTTTCGCCAAGACTTACAATAGTACAATATTGCAATGGCATTGGAATGATTTTCAGCAATACGGAAGAACATTCCAGGGTGGTCTATACTGCTTTAAAATAAAATTTTTAAATCACCATTTTTTTTTGAGTCAAGGTTCGTTTGGAAATATGGACCAGCGAAGCGGGCATAGCCTGCTAGTTATCAAATAAATAGAGTTAACTTACTTATTTTAATAGCATTTAGGATCGACATTATTTCATTTCAACTTGCAATGTGCAATTTTATTTTATCGGCGTGCGATGTGCAATATTATTTTACGTATCTTATTTATTACTTATAAATTTATTTTTAATTTACTGAATGTTTATTACGTTTGTATTTGCTTTTCGCGGCTTTGTGCGTGCGCATCTATCTCCTTGCAGCAGAAAATTCTCTCTTAGCATATATAAGAGTGGACGCCTGCTACGTCACTGTCGATGCTGACCTTCGATTTTAACCAATTAGTTATCGCCTTGCTATTGCAGTAACTTGTAATTTTGGTTTCTCATTGAGCGCGCTTTGAATACGGTACCACAGCATTTTTATTACAACGATGTTCTAAATTATAATCACGGCTTTTTATCAAACAAGTTTTCACCATAAACCTCCCAGTTATTAGAAAATTCCCAAAGAACTCCGGTTATCCGAAAATTCCTATGGAACCCCGATTAACCGAAAGTGCTTTAGTTCCATGCTTTTTGGATTACCGGAGTTTTACTGTACTTTTTACATTCAAGAATTATTGGAAAAAGAATAAAATCTTCAACTGCAATGTCTTTTTGGCGGTCCGGATGTGGACCGCGGTCCGTCAGTTGCCGACCGGGGCTCTAAAGTGTGCACTAGGGCGCATGTAGCCCGCGGGAACGTGTTGGACAGTTTTCGTGTTTGACTTAGAGCTCGCTGTTCGGCATGCAAGTGTAAGTGTTATGGTTAATCGACGTTTTTTTAAACTCTGGAATGAGAAATTTAATTTTTATAGAAAGTGTTACGAACTGCATGAATATACTAAACAAAAAAAGCTGAAATGTTTGTGCAGGAAATTTGGAATTCGCGTTTGTAATGACCGAAAGATGGCGTTGTATAGACCGGATAATCGTTTGTTTACGTAATGCTGTTTGTCCCATGCAGCTGGAGCAAGCGAATCATGCAAGCATTGTGTTGCTGTCATGTTATTTTGCCATGAGTAAGTCAAATGTACTTTTTTATATTATAGATCTAAACTTTGTGTATAAAATTTTGATTTTAGATAATTTTAATACAAAGAACCCAACGTTGCATGCGTTATAGAACTGTTTATTTATTTATCGGCCTTTTAAACACAGATTTCAGCGGAAGATGCTCACGATATCAGTTCTATTTCGTTTCAGACATTGTCCGCGAGAGGGCGTCTATTTCATTTCAAACGCGAATTCAAAATTCATTTATTTGTATCGGAATAATCAAGCATAACATGCTAAATATTTTCTTAATAATTCTATGCAATTAGCCAAAATCTATTAAAGAGTGACTATATTCTTCGATTTTAAATTCTAATTCAAACAGAAAGAAATAAAAATCCTAAATTCTCGAATATATTGCGATACGCTTCTTAATAGAAAGTATGTTTAGTCGCCATGGTAATCGTGGTATATTATGGTTTACTATATACGTATATGTACACTTTCTCGTATGGAAACATGCCAACATTTCTCAATATATTTATGCATCCTGACAATTTATCATTGTAGCTCTTTTTTTTTCCTGTTATTTTTTCCTTTTTTTGATCACATGCGCCGTTTAAACATTTTCTAAGCAATAATATGACTCATCAAATTTTTTTAGTTCAAATATAGCTGACTCACTTTATTGCTATTCTAAAAAATCACCATAGCAACCTAAGTTTTTATCAGTTTGATAGATACTTTTAAAATTTGGCGATGAAAGCTTCAAAACTTTCATCATCGTTAAACGATCGTTCCAGAGGAATTGCAATCGTGTGCGGGTAAAGAAAAAAAAAACTTGAAAACGAGCAATATTTTTAAATAATTGCGAAAAATAAAAAAATAAAAAAATTTGAAATAAAAAAATTGATGAAAAAAAAGAGAGAACTTTTTTACTTAATCTCTGTAATTCTTACACATGTATTAAAAGTGAATAATAAATTAACTTGTTTTTAAATAGTTTATATAAAGTAACAGATTTAAAATCACAGACTTTTATCTATACGCGTGAAGTTTTTTGAAATTTTTTGAAATTGTAGCATATTATCATTATAGATCGGATTTTTTACGGCGCATTCTGATAAATGTTAGTTATAATATTTTAAAATTTCAAAGAGAGGGGAAGGTTTTGTACCGGGGAGACGTAATAGTTGGAACTCTGAGGGGCAATTTTCTAAATTTGTTCTACACCTCTTGTGTGACATATTCGAAAGATCTGTGACCTTTATTTCAAATTATATATTTACAGCGCCTCTGAGATATTTCTTCATATCTAAGCAGATGTTTTATGTAGAAATGAGAAATTCAAGATAACATACCTACTAAAAACATAGGTACTTCAGTCATTTTAGAGATATTTTGCTTATTATAATGTCAACATCGACTTTGAACAGGATAATGTAAGACTATACGAATGAGACAACAATTGCAGATGTTTGATTAGGTATTAAGTTTTTTTTTAAATTATTATTATTAACTAGATGTACTTTGTTTAATTCAAGATTCCTTTTGAGAAACTGACCAGCGTAGCGGGCGAAGACTGCTAGTAACTGATAAAAATTAAAAACTAGAGTTTTTCTCTGCCCCTTTTCAAAAAATTAAAAAATATATATGAAACGCCGGTGAATAGGATAAAAATCGTACATAAGAAGGGTTATTATTCTTGATTTAGTTTTTTTTCTCTCTCTCTTTAGTATTTTCTTACTCCTACAGAGCTATAGAAATATCTATCTATCTATATTATAAAGGCCAAACGTATCTGTGCGTAACGCATACGTCATTTTGCGAATGGCAACACTTTTCCCCTGCAATTTCGGTTTTGCAATTTTTGGCTACTTTAAATTTTACACTTTTAAACATCGCACATTTTAAATTTTTACACCGTCGAATAGAGAAAAAAAAATGCGCTTTCAAATGCAATTTGTTTGAAAGCTGTATCTTAATTTATTTTTGAGATATTAATTTTTTTTTGCAGTTTTTAGTACCAATTTTGTAATTGTGGCAAAAGAGTCATTCCATTTTCTCTTAAAATTGAAAGAACAAAATAGAAATTAAGATGCGTAACACTTTTTCATGCTATTTCGGTTTTGCAATGTTCATTACTGCAAATTTTACACTTCTAAATATTGTACATTTTAAATTTTTACACCATCGTATAGAGAAAAAAATGTACTTTTAAATGCAATTTGTTTCAAAGCTGTATCTCAATTTATTTTTGATATATATATATATTTTATAGTTTTTAGTACTAATTTTGTAATTGTAGCAACAGAATCACTCCATTTTCTCTCAAAATTGAAAAAAAAAAAAAAAAAAAAAAAAAAAGAAATTAAACTGCGAGTTGTTATAAAATTCGGTGCATTTCGGTTTTATTTCTTTTAGTAATTTGAAAAATTGAATTTTTTAGTATTTTGTTAATTTTAGGTTTAAATAATATTTGTTTGAGAATTAGACTGACCAATATAAGATGTATTTTTCTACTGTAACTAATTTTGCAGATTTATTATAAATAAATAAAACAGTTCTTTTTTAAAGATTTTCTTTCGTCGAATTTCGACGGATTCCACCTCGTTTATTTAAAAGACAAAAACAAGTAAAATGACATAAAATAAAATAACGACGTATGCATGTACATTATCTTTTCAAGTTTTTGAGATATCATTGTCAGTTATCATAAAAACCTCTCTAAATTATGGCCATGACACAGATCGGCGTAATTCGGCGATTGTTAAAAAAAACAATGAAAAATAAAGCCCTGACCACTAAAGCTATCATTCGAAACAAGCAGTGCATGTTTTTTACATTCAGTCTATCCTTCGGAGATGAGCACGGTATTCATACCGTGCAATATCAATCGATTCGAATGCAATATCAATGAGAAGAGACAATTATTAGAAACAGATTTTTATTCCTACTAATCTTTCAGGCAGATTAGTTTAGATATAGTGGTAGGCAAAATAAATATTTAAAAAAAAAAAAAAAAAAAAAAAAGTCGGCAGTTTTGGTTTTGAAAGAATTTAGCTGAGCCTGATTGGATTTTGTTCATTTTTGGACAGGCCAAAAAATTTCGGCCCTCTCAAATTTATAATACAATGTGTTCGGAAAATTAATATATATGATTTAAGAGGCTACTTCAGATAAGAGAGAAGACTCGCTCCCCAATGCTAATCACATGGAAGGAATTTATAAAGATTTCTCGTTTGCACTTCAATTTTTTTTTTTTTTTTTTTTTTTTGCATTGGATAGCTGATATTGATAATACAGAAACAATTTTTTATTTCTGTCGAGTTTACTAAAAATATGCATTAAAATAAATAAAGATTTCTAAATGGTACACTTGAAAACAATATATTTAAAAATACGTTTAAAAATTAGCAACGTTTCGTATCGCTTCTGCGATCGTCGTCAGTATAAAGTAGAATGATGTTAAATGCAATTTAAAGTTTCAAACTATAAACACATACGTTCAAGAGTCCACGAGCATACTTGAGTTGAGAGTGCGTAAACCTACTTTTTAATTATAGTATGTTATGCCAGATTTTATAAATGGTACATCACAAAGGATCGTTATACAAGCGTGTTGCCCGAGCTTAATAATTGTAATGGACTCTAAAATTTTATTAAGATATGGATTCTTGCATGGAAATGTGATTTTAGCTTCATCAAAATTAATTTTGCGCGCCTTATTTGAAAAATATAATCTTACGATCGCTGTACTCAGTTTTGACTGTGCAATATCTTTTGTGTTCTTTAAATCGCTTTGAAAATTTTCGTTTAGTTTCATCAATATGTAGTAATCTTTCGTTATTTGCGAGGGTAACTGGAATTTCATAATTTCACGTGGCGTAAGTAATAAAAGTTTAAAAGGATACAATACCTTTAAATTGGTAAAAAATACCGATCTTTTTTAATATTAACTGAAAGCTTTTTTAAGTGTGAATATTTTGACACGTCATTTTTACTTTTACGACAATTATATCGCGAGATATTGTAAATTTTGTTAATAGATCCCATTATATGTATCCATACAAATGATAACTTTAAACTGATTTTTCTCCATGTTCATATTTTTATAACTTGTTTCTGCTAAGGC
Source organism: Maratus speculifer (assembly GCA_964019185.1). NCBI lineage: Eukaryota > Metazoa > Arthropoda > Arachnida > Araneae > Salticidae > Maratus > Maratus speculifer. The sequence continues at coordinate 156,393,539 of OZ025294.1, read as the reverse complement.
TTTTTTTTTTTTTTTTTTTCTAATTTTGATATAGGTTTGAAAAAAAAAAAAAAAAATTACTTGTTCTCCATGGTGTTTTTAATATTTTTGCGTATAAATTTAACATTGGAGTTTATAGTTATTTTAAAAAAAAATATTCAAATTGGGAGTTTATTGAATTTCCTTCCTTTCTTAATATACGCGAGAGGGAAAAAAAATTAGATTAAATGTAAAATTCTGTACATTTAAAAATCCATACACAGTTTTAAGCAGTATATTCTAATGAATCTGAAAAAAAGAAATCGAAGCAAAAATACTCATTTTTATAAAATAAGTAGGAATTTTCAAAAAGTTTTGCAAGATTTTTTTAAAATATATGTAATTTTTAGTATTAAGAGTGTTCTTAAATGAAAAAGGGCAACTTTGTGACATAGGTTTTAATTTTTTTTTTTTTTTTTTTTTTTTTTTTGATGGGAAATGCATGAAATTAGCAGATGTTGTTGTTCAGAAACTATCTAATCGCGCTCATATTTCCGTTTTTTTTTTTTTTTTTTTTTTTTTTTGCAAATGCAATGTAATACATATTTCAGAAGAAGCTGACAAAATTGATGTTTTAAATGGTATTTCCCGACGAAAGCAGAAAAACCAGTCTCACAAAAGGAGAAAGGGGGTGATCACGTGATCGAAATCTAGGTAATTTAATTATCACAAAATGGAAATCTAAGAGCGATTCGAAATCGCTTCCATAGTGAAGCCTTTCAATTTTGTATCGTTGTGTTACAAAATGAATTAGTAAATGTGTCAAAACGTTTTGTGCTTTTTGAGCAAAGCAGTTGAGAACACCCTTAAGTATTGTGCCACCACAGATAATACAGTATTATTCAAAATCGAAGAAATGGCTTCAAAGGCACCGTGTCACCTTAAATAAGATGAATTCCCCACCACACGTTTTGATGTCTATATTTTGGTCTGACGAAGAATTTTTTTTTTTTTTTTTAAATCTCAAATTATAGCATAAAAATTATACCAGATAAAAAAACTTTTTGAGAGATTTTTTTACTTTAATGCATTTAACTTTTGCAAGGAGTGTGTTTTTAAAATCAGGTTAATACAATACAGTAAATTCCGGATAATTCGGATTAACTGGGACCAGACCCAATCCGGATTATCCGGAGAATTGAAAAAAAAAATGAAATAAAATAAAACATACTTACAGAACATTATCTTTATGTTAAACTTAAAAGTGCCTCAATTCAATGCTGCCTCTCTCTAGGTTGCATGTCAGTCCGGCTCCTGGATACGCCCATTTAGTTATAATGAATAGGACTCATCTTAAAGATTGACAAGTAAAGGTAGATAAGGATTTCTCCTACCTCTTTTGTGTAAAGGATTAAAAAAAGGGGTGAAATGTATAAGTTATCCAAGGAAAAATCCAAACTACATTTTGCTACTTTATCTTACTATTTGGCGACATTTTTTTTTAAAGAGGTGTGAAAAATTCTCCAATAAAACAAAAATCACTCGAAGAAATTAATATATTTTGTAAACATCTAAATATTAAAAGTTTTACATGCAATTAAACAGAAAAAGTTTTCTTTTTTTTCTTTGTGAAAACTAAAACTTTAAACTTAAATATATTTCATCAATGCATAAAAACGAAATTGTAAAATACTATTATGCATGAGAAAACGAATTTATTGCAAACAAACAAATAATAATAATAATTATTATTATTATGATATTGGAATAGGTGTCACGATGCTAAAAAAATCCACTTTTTTTAAGCAGTTTATTCTTTACAAAATGGAGCGCGATTCGTATCTCTTCATACAATGAAAATTTTCAAAATAATTGCTATAAACTAATTCTAACTCAATCTAAGTATAAATTTAGAAATGCACATTTAACATCACTCATTAAGCTTTAAGAGGATTTAAATAATTTTCGTACAATCCAATATCTTATTGTTTAAAACAAAATTGTACTTGTCAAGTATTTTTTTTTTTAGAAAAATTTTCCCCCATGATAAAAGAATATATATATTATATTAACTTTAAAAAGTGCCAGTTAAATAAAGATGATAAACTACATTTAGTCTGGGATTTTAACATAATTTTTAATGGAATGAAATTACCCTCAATGTTAACGATAAAATTTGCAGGATCAAGAGTAAAATTAAAAGAAATGGTGTATAAATTAGAGTTTTTTCTTTTATTTTAGAACTTCTGAAAATTTCCATCATATTATACTTTTAAATACAAAATTGCAAATAAAGATAAATTATTTTGTTGTAAATCACAGATATCTGTATAGATTATAATGAAATCTGAAAATTTTAATATCTCGGAGAAAATCTCTGCGTATGTTTCGTGGAATATGTTATTTACAGGAAAAAAATTTTTTTTTTAGAATTTTAACTCTAATATATGTTTGAAGAGTTTTAAAAATAAAAAGGTTTAAATCATAACAAAATACTAAAATCTTTTTTAATATTTTAGTGATTTTTTCTTATTTGATCTAAAAACAAAATCGCTAAATTCTCTTACATTTATGAAGTATAACGTTCATTCGTAAATGCATTTAATACTCACGATATTCTGGAAAATCAAATGACCTCCCAGGATATACCATGAAATTTAGAGACAAATAAATTAAATATTTCCAGTCAAAATATGTGTAATTATATTTTTCAATTTTTATTGACTGTGTCATTCAGTGGACAAAGAATATTTTTAATTCTGGAAATGCTTTTATAGCTTAAGAAAGTTTTTTTTTCTTTTTTTACATGATTGAAACTGAGTTTTTCAATAGAGAACCTATAATTTTGTGATAGCAATATTAATTTCAGGTTTAGTAAATATATTTTCAAAAATATAAAAAAATATCCGATATCTTTGGTATATATTTGATAGTTTAAAAGTAGTAAACTTATTAAACATTATAAATATTTTCAGACCTAATTTAAATTAGAAACTAATAAATAAATAAATAAATAAATTTAGCATGAAAACTTAACAAAGCAATCTTCTAAGTTCCTTTTTTTAACTTATGTAAGAAAATTAGTTGAAAACTGTCACAATTTGCTTTAAAAAAAAAAAAAAAAAAAAAAAAAAAAAAGATTTAGTATGAAATTTTAAGAAAATGTTACGTTTTATGCAACAAAATTTGAAATGCAAATTGAAAAACATCAAAACAAAATGTATGCGTGTTTTTCTTTTCATTTTTTAATTTGTTGTGCAATTTAAATTGAACAAAACTAAAACCAGTAAAGATTATTTCCAATGAATATTTAAATAACTTATCTAATTAGACAGTTCATCTTTCAATACCTTTTCTAAATAAATATTGCATCCCCACATTATTATTCATTCTACATTTAAGAATTCAGCTTCAGAAGTAAAACGTAACTTTTTTTTGTTGGTTAAGGGGGGGGGGGGGGCTTTATAAAAGCTTTTTATCTACAGAATGACAAAATTAATAATGATTAAAAAAAATTACATTTGTTTTGATTAAAAATATAAAAAGTATTAGACAGAATATTTTGAATATAAATTAAATTATATCAAAAATATCAAACTTCTTGATATTTTGAAAATAAAAGTTGGATATACATCATGGTATATATTATGGTAAATATATATATGCATATGTATATGTATATATATACATATGCATATAGTCTGAATAACTTTGGATGTATTTATAAAAGTATTTATATATATAATATATATGCACATGTATAATATGCATACGTATATAATATACATATGCATATGCTATATAATATATATATATATATATATATATATATATATATATATATATATATATATAGAGAGAGAGAGAGAGAGATGTATATATATACCGAACCCTGTTAGATCGGTCATTGAAAGATAAACTGTCTAATTCAGGACAGTCCAATGCGGCGCCCGAGGAGGCCATTGCGCCCTCTGAAATTTTTTTGGCACCCTTTTGAAAGTTTCCTATTGCTAAAACTTTAAGAATAAAATTCCAAATTAAAGGAATCTTTATTAAAAATCTTTGTTATTTGCTTGAGAGATGTCTTCAAATTCTCTGTGAGTTTATTTTCTGCCTCAAAAATGAAAAATGACTTCAAAAAATTGATCCGATGTAAATCTTTCTTTATTAATTTACAGTTATTCTTTATATATATATATATATATATATGTATATATATATATATATATTTAAGGAAATGATGGCGATGGCAAATGGGAAAATTTAGCTACTCTGGCTGATGTTGTTACTCTGACATATTTCTATGCTGCAATACGAAAGAAAGGATGCCATTTTCTCTTACAAACTTTTAAAATTTCAGGTATTTTTCTCACCTGAAATTTTTCTCATTCTGTTAAAAAAAAAAAAAAAAAAAAAAAAAAATGTAAAATCATGTGGAATGATTTTCATCAATGAGAGCTTTTCCAGGTTATCTCTTTGGAATTATGCATTGTTTACTAATATGCTTGTCTTTGTTTCTGTACTTTTTGTAATGACATATTTGCGCCTCCCAAGTAAATCAAATTGTTTATTTGCGTCCTTAAAAAAATAATAAATAAATAAAAAATAACAATGTCTTTGATTTTTTATTTTTGATATAGACTCTTTGATTAAAAATTCTGCCTCCTACTAAAAAAAAAAAGTGAAAAAAATTGAGCGTTTTTTCTCCCCACTCTGCTTCCCGCTGAAAAATGCGCAATTCGTGATTTACTATGATTTATCGGTGGTTGTTTTAATTTTTCTTTCCTTTTTTACTCGAAGCTTCGGAAATATTAGACCTTATGTCTTCTATTGCGATATGTATTTGGTTGTATGTATCGCTACTAAATATTGTGGAATATTTTTGTTGCATGTTTTGAACCCTGTAAATAATGGTACCCTTCATTATTTTCCAAGAGCTGAAATACGCCCCTGATTTGTGGAAGGTTGGACAACTTTGGTCTAATTTAAACAACCAGTTAGTTATAGATTCATTAGAAATATCTTTTCTGGCTTTAGTTTCGTTTAATTTCACATTTAACTGCACAACAGATTAAAGAATGTAAAAAGCAGAAAAGCTTATAGTTATGTTAAAAAAAAGTTACTTATTTTATATTTAAAACATTTTTCTATAAAATATGGTATTTTCTTAATACACAATGCTAAATCCTACAGTAAAAAAGAAAAAAAAATACAAATTCTTTAATTTTTTTTTTTTAAATGACCGAATTAGTTTCGTCATAAATCAGTTAGGAAAATATTCATACTTTTCTAGTATATTAGAACTACTCAGCTCTGCATTGTATAGTTCTTACAGTCTTATTATTCTTTTAACAAAGATTTTTTTTGTATTAATACAATTAATAATTAATATTTATTTATTGCGTAAAACCCTCTGTGTGCGTGTTATACTTGTATTTCACCGATTAATATTAATATTCAGATACTTTCACTTTCGGGAAGCTGTTTGTTGTCGGTTTTGCAATTTAAAGTATCTTCATATTAAATAAATGCAACCAAAACCGAAAACGTAAAAACGCACAGCGTTACATAACAGCTTCAGGTACCATATGAAAATGGTATCATATAAAAATAGTATTAGAATTCAAGGGAGAATTCTAAAAAAAGTGCTCCTGTACTTTAAACACTGGATTCGGTGATATATATTGATGAATATATATTTTGATGCATCATGATAAATATCCGATATTTATTTAAAAAATAAAATGAAGTTCGATATTTTTGATATTTTCATATATTTGATATTTATTTTCAATATTTGTGTATGATACTTTTGATATTTTCAAATAAAAGAAGTTGTAAAATATTCTTCTTTAACTATTGACTATGTTACTCTGTAGACACAGAACTTTTGCTCTAGCAGTAGCCTCTTTACCCCCTCCCCCTCTTGTTAAAAAATGAAATAAATAAATAAAGGTAAAATAATAATAATAATAATAATATATATCTAGCTTTACATTTGACCTTGGATTTTTAAATGTACAACCAATAATGTTGCGGGACAATATTTAATTAGAATAGTCATTGGGAAAATAACTGTCTAACTTGCATAAGTTATTTATTGTTTCAGTATAATAATTTTTTCTTTCCATTTTTCTCAGTTTAAAATATAAGATAGGTTGAGTAATGAAAAAATGGATAAGCTTGCTTTTGTTTCATAGCTACCCTATATAAATATAAAATCCTAATGAAAAGACTTCATGAAACGATTTTATGAAAACAACTGATTAAATGACTATTTTGTTTGAAGGCGATTTCTTCAAAAATTTCCTATGATGTCACAGTTGGCAAAATGACTATTATTATAGCCTTGAACCAAAATGAAGAATAGGGTCTATTTCTTTATTAGTTATTAGCTGGAAATAAATGCGTAACTACGTATATTCTTTTAAGTGTAATAATTTTCTGTATTAAGTGTATAAATTTCTGTAATCATCTGTGTACGATAAGTTCAATTGCAGTTTTTATAGCCTGGAACCGAATGGAATATTACGGTCCATTGCTCAACTGAATGTAAATGATAATAAAATCTTAAACAAATTAATCTTTCAATAATATTACGTTTTTTAATATTTTGAATTTAGGAATTATAAAAATTATTAAATTTCCTTATGGAACTATTTTGGTATCTGAAATAATAGTAGCATAAATTACTGCAAAGAGAGAAAAAAATCGTCTTTTAGTTTTCTTTTCAATTTTAATAAGAAAATGACTTCAATAATGCAAAAATGACATTATTTACTCTTTTCTTTTGAGCATTCGCAGAAATAATATTACATTTTTATGCTTCTAAAATTTAATGCTATTACTATTAAATTTAAATGCTATTAAATTTAAAATGTAACATTTTAATAAATATTCCACATTAATTTTAATGAAGTATTAATATGTAAATCAAATTAATACTTCAAAAAGATGATTTAATTATATTTTTAGTACACGTAAATCTAAAAAGAGAATTAAAAAAAAAATTAAAAAATTAAAATTACTACACCAGTCACGCAAAAAATTTGGAGCGTTAATGTTAAATGTAAGGGAACGTTCTTTTTGAAAGTTCTCTCTTGCATTCTAATAATTTTAAATGTTACTTTTACTTTCAGTTAATTTTGTGGGTAAGTTTTCAAGATGCGATTTTTTTTTTTTTTATCAAGTTTTATGTACATATATATTTTGTATCAAACTACAAACAAAATCTTCATTTGATGCTTTCCTTCACATTTTGTTTTGGCACTCGAGATACTTCCCCATCTGCCCTTCCCTAGTTTCGGACCACGCTTTGTGTATATTTCAGGCACGTAGCCAGGGAGGGGGCTAAGGGGGCTGAAGCCCCTCCCGAAAGTTTAAACAAGATTTTACAAAGTTTTCTCTAATGATGAAGATAGATTAGTTTGAAAAGTTGAAATGTTTTTCTTGTTTTTATCTTCCATTACATTAAAACTACGCACATTTTAGTTGTAAAAATATAAAATTATTCAATCATAGTTATAGCAATCCCTTGTCATATCGATCATTCAAATATATTGTTTTTTATTCATATCTATCACTAAAAATATAGGTTTTTCTTAAAATGCAATTTTAACTGTCTTTTTGTACAGTAAAATTCGATAAAAGAAATTCTATATCATTAATTTGACTAAGAAAAAGTAAGTGTAATACACGTATGACATAAAAGTTAACTTTAGGAGTCAAATATAAAATATTGTTGCATGTTATATATTTTTTTTTTCTATCCTGATTATCTGATGCATGTAATGAAAACAGAGTCATTAATATTAAAATATTTTGCAGGGGAGACAAAAACTTTAATGAAAACTGATTCTGTAAAATTATGTAAAAATTAATCATTTTAAAGAAATTACCTTTAAAATGGTATTAATGGTATTAATACCATAATGGTATAATGATATTAAATGGTGTTTTAAGAAAATTAGTGGCGAGAAATTTTGAAAAGGAATGGTTTGAAGAAAAACTTTTGTTTATCGAGAAAGCTCAAAGACGGCGTGCATTTTCCTTTATGTCGGGTTTTTCACTGAAGTTTTGCTCTAAATTGTTTTCACATAAATTTTTAATAGAAAGAAAATGTGCGCAGAGCAGTCAATTCATCTGATAAATTTTCCTTGTCTTTTGAAAAATAATCAGTTATAGAAATTAATACCCCTATATAGGAATTTTTGGCAACTTTTCACAGCATCATCCAGGAGAATTTTCAGGAACTATTTCTAATATTCTAATGAGCTTATTTTGTGCAGAGCGAGAAATGCCACTTAGTTGTGACATGAAAGCAGTCCATTAACGTTAGAAAAACCGATAAATAAAAAGAATATTGCCCAGTTAAACTGATGGCATTGAGCTCACAGGCTACGCATACTAATTGTACATTACAGCCTTATATTTTCGAGGGTTAGTTCCGTTCAAAAAAAAATTAAGCAGGGAACACAGCTCCCCCCTTTCCCCTTTTTATACTTAATCATTGAACCCTCTAAACTAAACAGGGCCATGCTTTATCATACAAAAAATCTATATCCAAAATTCAGAGCAAATCGGAAAATTATTAATAAAAAACTCTTATATAATTTAAGAGGAGTTATCCCCTTTTTTATACTTAATCATTTAACTTCCAAAACTATTCAGAGATTTGAACGAAATCTGATATTTCTGCATGAAAAATCCATTTATATAAATTAAAGGGAGGGGCATGAGCCCCCCGTTCCCCCTCTTTATCTGAGCGTAGCGAAGTGTTATACTCAGAGTACGTAGCGATATTAAAAGTCAAAAAAATTCTTTCGTCAAGCAAATCTCAAAGTACTAGTCGGATTTCGATTCTGTTTGTACCAGAAGGTACCTATGAAGGTAATCTGGTGAATGCACCACCTACGAAAAATTAGTTCTAAATAGTTTAAAAGTTATATTAAAAAAACTGATAAAGCACAATTTATTTGCATACGTCACAGAAATTTGGTGTGCGTGATTTTCACCAGCTGGATATTTTCGTAGATAACCGAATCAGTACATGGAGTAAATAGTAATCATTTACGCACTCAGAAATATTGAATGCAATAAAGCACTTTAAAATTGAACCATGCAGGAAAATAAAACTTATTTTTTTATATTTAAAAAAAATGTCATAAAAACATTGATTTTGTGATAATCTCTTAATAGCATTTTTTGATCGCTAAAAGAACGTTTTATATATTTCGCGTGTGAAAATTAGAAACAATTACGTTTTTAAATAGTTTCTTTTATGACATCATTTTCCCTTTATATTTTTATTGCATGTTTTCTTTTTAACTTATATTTTGTTTGTGTGTGGAAGTCAATTCTGGTCACTAATTTTTCTGCACGGATACCACAAACGCAACAGATTTGGCGCAATTTTTTTCAAAGCCCGCATTTGGCGAAAACTCGGTTTTCAAATAACGCTTACATACACATTTTTAAATTATTTTCTATTTTCAAAAAGAACTTACAATAAATAAAATAATAATTAATAACTATAAAAAGAAATATTTTATATAATTAAAAAAAGGAAATGAAAGTAAATAAACATTTTATGAGTAAATAAACAAATAATAAAGCCGGGTTACCATCTCAGATAAAATGCCATTTTGACGCCAATTATGTACCCTAGTGCATATGTGACATCTTTTCCCATTTTTCATCCATTTCCTGTTGGCATACAACTTTGAAATTTGGAATATGTATGCATACCTGGGAGCAATACTGGAATTGGACATTGATTTTTTTTTTTAATTGGATCCAAAAAGGGGCAACGGGGGCTATTTTTAAAGGATTTATACAATTTTTATACTGCATAAAGGAGCCACTTACCTATTTTTATATACAAGAAGAAGTAAGTGGTATGTAAAAACAATTATATTATACATAAATAAAATACGTGAGATAATATACTAGAGATATAAGCACCGGGTTTGGCGAGATTTTTTATGCCAATTAGGCGAAAACATCGTTTTGATTACCAGATACATATAGCATGCTATAATAACGTTATTTATTTATTTCAAAAAGAAAAAAAGGAATAAACGAAACATTTTGTTATTAAAAAAATAACAATCGATAAATAAAATTTTTAGAACAAACAATTTATTATAACATTTATATGATAACCAGCATGTTAGGCAACTGAACGCCATTTTGGCACCAATTAGGTACCTCGGTGTGTATAGGGCATATATGTGCCATATTTATTTGTAAAACTGAGCTTGAAAGTTTACCAAGTGTGTTTTCATAGTCGCTTATATCTTTTTGAAACGTAGCGCACCTTCCGAAGCCAAAACTGCACAAAAGAAAAAAAAATCAATATTTGCAGTTTTTATGTAATGCACATTTTGTAATCAGTAGGCTCGATAATCAGACCTCCTTTTTTGCTTTAAAAGATATTTCATACGACGTCTTTTTTGGATTCGTCGTTTTTCCATATTTGATAGTATGCGTCTACTCGTTTTGTAACTTTTTTTTAACTTTCTTCTTTATTAACAGCGACAATTCACCGTCCCCCCCCCCCCCCCCCAACGACAAAACCAATTATTGAGAATATTGCAATTTCTAGGATACTGTTGGGGTCAGAAGCTATAACTTTGGCATCACAGTAACTTATAAGATATAAGTACTAGTTTAGGACAAATTTTAAAAAAAGGATTCCTTAACTCTTACCGACAACCTCATTGCATCCGTGGAAAACAGATATTCAACATTATAAACTATTTGAACGGATTTCACACCATATAAAATACACTCCATTCTCTTCAAACATAATAGTTTATGTTATTTATAGTTTCTCAAATCGATGCAAAGCTTCTGTTTATGTTCATGACATCATTTCAAAGAGTTATATTTCCAATATAGGAAAATTTGGTGTTTTATTTTCTGTATTACTTTTAACAATTTTGCATATTTCCAATTTTATAGCCATGCATGGTTTGCTTTTCTTTTATAAAAATAGTATATGCAACTTTATATATGATTTTGTAATTCTATGATTCAATATGTTTATTTTCATCATTTTATCACAATGAATGACTAATTAATGGTAACATCACATTTTCTTTACTTATCGCAAGTTATTAAATGTGCATTCTCAGCAATATCGCTCAGACTAATCCCTTTGAGGGAAGTCCTAGTTATTCAATGATGATCTAATACTAATCACGGTGATGCGTCATCAGAAGGATCCTATATCTAAATTTTAACGAAAACTGATATTTTTGCATAAAAAACCCATTTATATCAATTAAGGGGAGGGGCATAAGCCCCGGTTCCCCTTCTTGTACACATCGAATGAACTCCAAAAACTAATCAGGGAAGCGCCTTATCAGGATATACCTATATACGAAATTTCAAGTGGATCCAATATTTTTATCATGAGTTATCGCGTTATGCACGAACGAACGTACATACAGAACGGGCGGTCACATAAGCTCTTAGGCTTTGATAGCCTGTGAACTAAAAAGACTGTAAGCTAAGACCGGTTGGTTGGTTGTATTTATGAATGGCAATTATCAATACGAGATATATGGGTCCTAGGGGAGGGGAGTACCCACTATGGTGGTATTTTTAAAGGAAACCACCCGTATTTATGCAGGCAAATCAAAGTTTCGAAGAAAACAGTGGCAATCACGATTAGGCCAACGGGCTCGATGACTCGAACTCAACACCTCCCGTGCCGTCTACCAGTTTTGAGAGCAGAATTTCTTTGCCACTGGTGGTGCGTTAGCTAAGAGGGCTTTTAAGATTTGGAACAAAGTTTGGAAATGATGAAATAAATAGACAGTATAAACAGACGTAAAAATGTTATTTAGTTCAGAACAGACATATGAAATGAAAATATTCAAATATTCTCGAGTATAGTTCCCAAAAAAACTAATTACCAAATTAAATTTATATGCCCACTGCTTATTTGTGAATTTTTTTAATCTGGTTACTTAAAATTTTGATCTTGTTGTAAGTTGATCTCGTAATTTAGAACCTCTGTCAGGTGACGAGACCTTCACTTGGAGACGGAGAGTCATCTCCAGAGGTATAATTCACAGGTACTTGGAGGACTTTGCACCCACGACGGATTTTACATGCACCAGGTGCCATTAGCGTACATGGCGGACATCGGCTGTCTCAAATTCAATCGCCAGACCCCTAGCTGCCAAATTTCCTTAGCCGAAGGAGTTACTTGTCTGGCAACGGAGCGATAGCTGTTGAAACTATGGACATTTCAAGCACAGAATAGCTTACCCTTTGTGTTAGATATGTGGAGCATTTATAAAATTAATAAAACCCATATTTCGGGAAATTTGCTTAGGTTTCATCGCAGTAAATGAATTGTCCGACAAAAATTTTATTCATCTATCGATTAATCATTTTATGAGACAGAGCGCTCGTAATGCGAAACACTTGCACGCTAATATTAATCATGTGTTTTAAATCTATTCAAAATACTTGTTTGCATTTCAATATTTTTTATAATGTTTTTCTGTTGGATACATGAGGCTCATCTCAAACATTGTTAGTTGTGCCTTTTAACACTTTCCAACAAAATTGAAAAGTGTTTTTGTTTCTGAATTGTCTGTCCGTGTGTCCGCGCTCTAACTCTCGTAAATACATTCGGATTGCCATGAAATTTTTAGATGTTATTGACGTTTACCCAAGCACGAACCCTATTGAAAATGAAGTTACTACCATGATTAGTTTATTGGCGATTCAAGCGCTCGAATACGCCATCTAGTGGAGAAAAGATGTAACTTCTCCATTCAGGATAACGCCGTGTAAGCTCATTGCATTACATGCGTTTTAAATTTGTTCAGAATAATTATTCTTTTGCACAATTTCAGATTTCCTGTGACATTTGTTTTCTGTCTTATGTGACGAAGTAAATATTATACGAATTTGAATATCTATAACATTTAAATACATTTATAATAAAGATTTGTTTCAATGGGACTTTAACATTAGTTAAAGGGAAATTAAAGGGACAGTTATCCTGTATCGAAGGCTGCGAGCAGCGCCTCTATAGGCCGTTTTAGTTCCCAATTTGCAGTCAACAGTTTTTCGTTACATTACGGCCTAAGGGAAAAATCGTTTCAAATGAATTTTAAAGGTGTTACACCCTGGCAAACATATTCAAATTTATATGCCTTTGCGACATGCACTAAAATATGCATTCCGTAGAATATGCAGTGAAAATAATAGTTATTATTCATTTACAGGGCCACACAAAATAATTCCATTGCACAATAATAAAGCGGGGGGGTCACTTGTCTGCGACATATTTTAATTATGTTAAACGATTTTATGTACAATAAAATTGATATATGCCACAGAGGTTTAATATTTCATGCATAACATGAAGTGCATAGGATTTACAGGCTCATACAATAGATTTCAAATAGTATATTCTATCCGAAGTATTGTATATTATCAATGATGACTGATGGATGAATGTAATGTGTTTTCAATTATGATTATCAATCTTTTAAGTTTCACTAGATGTATGCATATTATACGGTGTGTATAAATGCTAAGTTGATTATACAGAGTTACACAAAAGAGCTCGTAAAGGTTACTGAAATGAGCGTAATTTACTTAAGGGTGTTTTTTAAATATGTTATGCATTTTTAAGTTGAACTGCTTTCAGTTTACTAACAAATGTTTGTAGAAGATAAAATTGTATACAGAGTCACGCAAAGAACTGGATATATGGTCACCTGTGGATGATAATTTCTGGAAATGTGATTTAAATAGTTTCACGAGTGTTTTTTATTTGAATAAAAGTTTAATAAAATACTGACACGTGTAAATAAAGGTACTAGGTAAACTACATGGCTGAACAAAAATACTAAAGTATGTATTAATATAAATTGCTGAAAGAAAAATTTTAACCAGTTAGACGTTTTCTTGCTAAGCTAAATTTCTTCTTTTTATAGTATGTACATCAGGATTGTTTAAAAATATTGTTATACATATTTGGTTATGAACAGTAACACCTTATTTTTCTAAATAACGAAGTTTTGTTAATGATTTCAGGAAGTGTTGGAAAATGTTTCACAATCATGCTTAAAACGTGATTTTTCTTACTTTTTATTCTCGTTTCAGTTTTCTTTCTAAGAACGCACACTTTTTCTGAATATTTTGGAAACTGGAAGCGTCCTTCAAAACCGTAAAATTGTAACAGTAATCGAAAAAATACGAAATAACATTTTTTGACATGTTTTCAAGTATTCTGTGTAGAAATATACCTTAGCTTAAGACTAGTTTATATTTTATCTACGCTTTTAATTATGCAAATTATTATTGTTAGACCGGAAAAATTCAAAGATTAAGCCCCCTCCGAAGGAAAATCCTGGCTACGGGCCTGGTATATTTGTTTCATAACTGATAATAACATAGGCATAATTTTACCTTGTCTGATTATTTTGTTTTGTTGAAAAATATTACAAAAGTCTTATTAACGTTAGTTGTATTTTTAAAAGAATCCCCCCCCCCCCCGACACACGCACACTCTTTTTTTTTTTTCCTTTTGAGAATGTAATTGTTCTATTTACATAAATGTTTATTTATTTGCTTATTTTTTTTATTTAATTATCCCAACTCATAAAGTATTATTAACTATTGGTACACACTTTCTTTTCTTTCTTTTTTTCTTACTGTACATAGAGAAGAACAGTGGATCCTCTCTAACTTTTATTTATTCAAAAAACGGCTAACACTGGAATTACAATGGAATTAATTACTGGAATTAAAAATGGAATTACACTTTGTTGACAAATCTAGATAAAATTATGATTTTTGGTACAAAAAGCATACTGCGCACAATAAATATATATATAATGAATATTATTTACAATGTACTGCGAAAAAGAAAAAAAAATTAAATTAAAATTAAAAAAAGCCTTAAAGCTTTAAGTAAAAATTCCCTTTCATGTAAAAATGCAGAATAAAGATTCAATATTAATGAAATTTTATTAAGAATGTTAATTTTTGCTAAGCTTCTTCTTCTTCTTTTTTTTCATATTTTTGTAAATGTATTTCTTAAAATTATCGTAAGAAACCACCGAAATAATAGACTTTAAAAATATAATTTGCCATATTATTAAACTATCTAAGATTTCTAAAATTTTTCCTACCATATGATCAAAATTAAGTACTATTATATTCCAAAATTTTAAAAATAGTTTGTAATCGGGAATATAAAACTAACTATACGTAATTTCTAGATCTTTAATATATCAGAAAGTGAGTGAAAAACTAACTATAAAATTCCACCTTTATATGAATGTCAAGTTAAGTAAAAATATATGTATAATATTAAATTTACCCTTTCAAAAAATGTTATGCACAGACTCATATGAATGTAATAATGTTATTTAGCTCCTGCATATATAACCAAATATGTCATAATACATTTTCGGATAATTCATCTTAAATCATGCCTTTTTTTTTTTTTTTTTTTTTTTTTTTTTTTTTTTGTCATTTATAAAATACAAAAAATGAATAATTCTAATCTGTAAGTATTTTTCAGTAATAAAAGCTACTCTCAAATCTACATTGAATTTTTTTGAAAAAGTCTCGAATTTACTTTTATTCATTAATAAAAGAATTTTCATATGTAGGGTTATTTTCATACAAAAAAAAAAAAAAAAAAAAAAAAAAAAAAGAATAGCGTTTTTAATTTTCTATAAAAACAATGAAACTTTCAGCTGCGGATGTCGAAGTTAAAATTTTGAATCAATTTTCGCGACAGAACGCGAAAAAAAGTCGACCAAAAAGTCGAGGAAGAGGGGGGGGGGTGGGTACAGTCTATTATAACTAAAGCTGTAATCAGTTTATTAAAAAAAATTTTATATGTTAGATTTAAACAAAAGCATTACGATTTGACATTTAATTTTTATTTCTTTTAAAGGACAAATTATAAGTCCACCTTAACGTTATTTTAATGGTGGTGAAGGGATCTCAAGATTGGGTTGTTATAACAGAGTTCTAAGTTTGTCTAACACAGTAAACAAGCAATTTCGTAAAATTGAGATAATTGTTTAAAATTTCATGTGAAAGAAAATATGTAAAGACCAGTTACATTATGAGAATAATTTTTAAAACCTTTATTTTGAAAAAAAAAATTTTTTGCATTTTAAATATGTTTTTACTTTTGTAAGAAATCCATCTATGGCTAGGAAAATGGAAACCTTAACAAGTTTCTTTTTATTTGTAAGTTATAAAAAAATATCATCACTTATGGTATACTTAATGAATTAAACCTAATATAGGATCAGAATGAATACGCAAAGTATAAAGTTACTTAAGAAACAACGGTAAATAAATGATAAGGTGAGAAAATTTAATTTGTTGCCAATAGGCAACATTATGCACTAAAGGGTTAAGATATATTACGGCAATGAAAACTAGTTTTTTTATAATCTAAAACTTAATATATTTTATAACTTTTTCCATATGATTTTACTTAATTTTCTACTTCCCTATTAGCCGGTTTATAAAGCATAAAAAATTACAACGCATTGAAAAAGCATTTTTGTCTATATCTAATTATATGATTAAAAGATTTTTCCGGTTTAAGAAATTCATGTTTAATGAGACACTTAAAATTTTGATCTGAATCTCAAATCTGATCCAAACTCAAAATCTACCATATTCATAGATTACATAAACATAAGATTTCTTTGCCATTTTTTTTTTTTTTTTTTTTTTTGAAAATCGCCAATAAGGGTTACCAAGTTAGTTAGTTACCATAGAAGGGGTCTAGGTCTCAAGAGACGTATTTAGACAAGTTTAAAAAGGGATTAGGGAACATGACAATGCTTGTCAATAAACAATGGGGAGCCGGAGTGACCATCTCCCGCCTCTCTATAAATAATTTTCTGTAAGTGATATTGTAGCAACGTTTTGTCACAATAACAAGGAAACAGTCCTGTGGGCTGGCTGACAAAGATCGGAAATCGATCCTTATCACACAATGGATTTTATAGGGACTATTTTACCTTTATTTCTTGCAATGTTCTAAGTAAAAAAATTACCGTGCAGTGATCTTTAATGACAGTTTTAAGTGGTTTTAACAGAAAATTGGGAAAATTGGAATCGCCAAACTTAGTGATATATTGTTATTTCTTTGACAGATAACATCAAAGAGGTTTGGAAAGGCTTCGGAAATATAGCTCGAAATTATAATATCTAAAATGTTTTACTTGCAAAAAATTAAATATTTTATTTAACTGCACCCTATTTAGAATAAAATAGTCGCATACCAGATTCAGAAATCTCGCGTGAGCATTTTTCAGTAAAATTTAGCACAAACTTAGCTTTTGAAAGTTCGAAATATCTTTTTTATGCAAAAAGTTAAGTATTTTTTATCCCATTTTTAATGTAAAATACAGTAGACGCTATATTTTACATTCAAAATAGTACAGGACGCTCTAATAGACGCTGTATAGCACAGATCAACCGGGAAGGTCGGAAAATGCCTCGTCCTGGATAAGTAAATATCTCAAATAATTGAATTTGTGCAAATTTGGATGAAATTTTTTTGAAAAAGTCTAGAAAATGTCAAGTTATTATACCATAGGACATTATTAATAATTTAATTAATACAAAAGAAAAATAATAAAAATAAATTTTAAAGTTATTTAGATTTACAATTAGTAGGGGAGGGGGGGGGGTTAGTGTGGACAGAAAAATTTAATTTAATTTTATAAAATTCTATGACCATTTTTAAAATTTCGCAACCCTTTCAAATTGAAGAATGATATTTTTTGTTTATTAATATACAGAAAAGATGATGATAAATACAGTTAAACAATAAGAAAATTGGCAGTTTTTAACATTGATCCATGTGTCCATACGGGTTAGTGTGGACAAAACCAAAATATGTTGGGGGCTAGTGTGGACAGGTATTTTTTTCACAAATATTCCTTATTATCTAAACTTCTAAGTTTAAATTACAGTCTAAAGGGTTTATGGAGAAAAAAGTAACACCAACAATCACAAGTTATGTGATTTTTTTCTATTCCCCATTTTTAATTAGGGAATTATTTTTCATATCAAGAAAAGCAAAATGATGTGCTGGATCTTTTTTTCTGCAGAAATATAACATCATAGACACTAAAACCATTTACACTTTCCACTCTTCCTACAAAATACAAAATATACAATATTGCAGCATCTAAGAGTTGGTGACGATGGGATTCGTTTATAACAATGCAACAGTTGATATTTCTCATGCTTCTAACCAACATAGAAAAAAAAGTATATTCTATTTTATTGAATTTATTTAAAATTAAGGCTAAATTAATCCTCTAAAAATGCAAAATTGGTGAATTAAAAAAAATAAATTGCTTGGAATGATTTGATGAAAATTTCAATACATATCCTTATTTATATGGAAAATAGTCTTATTTGGTGTTTAATATAGTAACATTTGTAAGTTAACATACTTTCTGTAAATCTTTACATTATAATAAATTTAGTACTTAAAATACAAACTATGCAGTACAATAAGCTCTCTACATTAACCCCTAGTAGTGTGTCTACACTAACCCCATGCTAACATTGTGAAGTTATTCTTCAATTATATTCATTTAACCAATTTAATATTTTAAAGAAGGTTATATAAATAGAGAAGACAAGTCACACTTGTCTTATAGCAACTTGTTTATTGGATTCTAAATTTAAATTCTTGGTGCTGCAAAAATGAAAAAGAAATCTTATTTTTACTTTTCATGCATGAAATTAAACTTCTTGCAACTATTCAAAAACTTTTTAACCCTTTGCAACTAAATTTTGTTTAGTATGGAGTACATTGTTATTAGTTTGTGTAAATTTTTTAGTATTTTTTTCTACATTATTTAAATTGCTAGTTTGAATGTCTACATTAACCCTTTGTCCACACTAACCCCCCTCTCCCCTACAATAAAAAAAAAGAAAAGAAACTAGAAATGTAGTTTACATCGCTGTTTTGTGACGAATTATACGATAGAAGCTTTTTTTTATTTTTTCCTTTACGAATGTATAATGCGCATTTTCTCAGTGTTATGTTTTAACAGGTGTGGGCTCCTTCTGGCTCCAAATAATTATTTAACTCCTCAGCACGTATAAATGATTCATCGTGACTTAATTTTTGATGAATTACAATATTTTTTTTTCATCACTTTCAGGACATCACGCGGCATAATATCATCGTCAATTAAAATTTCATAATATTCCAATGTCGAATCTTTGGTAATCCACTGTTGCATTGAGTCTTCGTTCACATTTCCAGAACAGTTTAACTTTCTGAAATCTTCCAAGATTTTTCTGTGCAAATCATAGTCCAAGAACTGACAGCACGAAAACCTAAGGTATCGAATATATTTTGTGGAAAAGCATTAATAGGGGAGTCTAATGATCCATGTTTGCCGGAAGTGAACTGCTGTATAAACCGAAAATTAGTACCACTAATAGTTTACTCAAAAGTTTATCATTGTGTTTGTCCTACAGTCATTTCATACCTTTGATTGTAAGACAAACTCAATGGCAAACCTACGAATAAAACACTAGTGGTATTGGCTTTGGTGACTTATGCACCACTTCACTTCCGGCAGACATGGATCATTAGATCCCTCTACACCTACCTAAAATAAAAGTTTTTTTTTCTTGTACTCGATACTTTAGGTTTTTGTGCTGTTGGCTCTTGGACTATCCGTACTTAACGTCTTCTGCAGGAATTTCATTTCCTTCATTCGATAAAATTACATCCATGATTTTTACCGTGGTGCTTTTTAATAATTTCCACCCATCATCATAGCTTAATAAATTGCTTCTAAAACTTTGAAATTTTTACTGACCAGGTAAATTTGCAATCTGGATAATCCGATCCCAATTAATCGAGAGTCTACTAAAAGAAAAACTTCATAAAATATGACTTCAAAAGGAAAAACACCGAAAAAGTCATACCGGAAAATACGCATTGCTCTTGACTCTTTCGGGTCTCGCGTACTATTAGTAGTACAATTCTTTTCTTTGAGCATTAGCTTGTCTTAACAATTGCTTAGTTACTTTTGACTTTTAGAAATGGTAGTATATATGTCTATTCCTTTCTTATTATGACTTCATTTATATTTTCACATTTTGTAAAAATAATAATGATAAAGGTTTGCTCAATTCTTTTTGCACCGTTTGTGCTTCCTTTATTTTATACACATATCTCATTCTTTAAATTAAAAATATAGGCTACTTTTCTGACCCATTCATGTGTAACAAAACTTTAAAAAAAAAAAAAAAAAAAAAAAAAAAAAAAAAAAAAAAACATTCGAAAGTTTTAATACTTTTTCTAAAATCCCGTTGCAATACTTCATTTTCCAAATGTCTTCAAAAACTCTTCTTTAGCCTATTATCATATAAATATGAATTGAATAGTACAAAAATAAATACATGTGTTAGATTTCAGAAAATGAGATAATCTTTAAATTTCATTAAGGGGACGGTTGACGTTAATTTTCTTTTTTTTTTTTTCATCATAGCAATGTGAAATTTTGTGCATATATACATTTCACCAAAGGCATAAAACACCTAAAAAAATCTAATTTTATTAAAATTTTTTAAAAAATATTAAATTTTTAAACGAAATTTTAAAATGCTTCTTGTGTCTTAATTTCTGAGATATTTTCTTGCTTTTGCATTTTTATCACTTAAAACAGTATTATAAACAAATTTGTGTAAGATTTTTTAAATCTCTTGAATAGTTAACATTTTACAGATTTTTTTCTAAATTCCATATCGATTTTCATCAAAATTTTACTTTTTAATGAGTAAAAAATCAAATTTGACTATCTTATGAATACGAATTTAAAAAAGTTTACCCAATTTCTTTCTAAACAATATCAGAATATTACTTGCCAATTTCAAAAATGTTGATCAAAAATCGTCGCTGGAAGCATTTAAAAAATCTAAAAACGCTGAAAAATTAATTTTGAGAAAAACAGTTTTAAAGTATATAAATACACTTACCTTTATTATTTACTTAAAACCTTCATAAATGATATTTTAATAAGAAAAAAAAAACTGTTCTGGTACTACTATACCATAGAAACATACCTTTTTTGCGACGATTTTGCTCAAAAAAAGGGCCACTTTCCCCTTAAGTCTAGCTAGGTACCTACGATTAACGTTATTAAAGTAATATTAATTTTGTTCTTATAATGCAAGAAAATTCAGACCCGAAATGTTTAATATGAATAATTTAAAAATAAACAATACTAATGACACATTTTGACTTAAAAAGTATTTCTTAACAATTTTATGGAAAAAATAATATAGATTTTTTTAAATTTTAAGAATGGCATGTTAAGAAAAAATATAAATATATATAGAGAGAAAAGAAAAATATAAAGTGGAAGCTAAAAATCAAGTTTTCTGAAGTACGTGATCTAAAGAAAGAGAACATGATTCAAGAGCAGGAAATTAGTTAATTAGTTGGCTAGTATATTTTTTTTCTATAAGAGTAAATTATTGAAGTTTCAAGAACTTTTCCGATATTAAGAAACGTACAATTTTGTGTCTGCTACCTCTATCATTTTCCCACTTCCAGCAAAGTATAAAAAGAGAAAAGAAATCTATTAATTTGATATTAAATGTAAAAGGTTGTTTAAAAAATTACACTTACAATTAAAGTTCTGTTGTTTGTTTAGTTTTCCTTCACTAATCAACTTGTAATTATAGTAAAAACTTAATAGGAAGTTTATCGTTTCAACATTAAATTCAACACAGGTTAAAAATAAATAAATAAATAAATAAAGGAAAAGCATTAAGCTCGTATTCATCAAAAATATTAATATTCAGGACTTAATAACGAAAAAAAAAAAAAAAAAAGAGAGAATTCATGCGTCAATGATAGATTACTAAACAATTTCAAACACATTCTAAATAATATATCAAAACTTCGTCGTTTAATAGTAATAAAAATATAGTCTAAATAAACAGAAAATGCATAACCCAATTGAAAATATAATTAAAACAATCCCCATTGTTTAAATGGGAGATTATTATCAGAATAGTTTTGTGCAACTCTGTATATAATCTACAGATTTATATTCGTACTACATACTATGTAAAAATTTAGTTCAATTATGAAACACATCACCAGCTTCAATTTTTTTTTCAATAGTTGCTGGTAATATCCATAAATGTACTGGATTTATTTGCGCAGCCCTGTATATGATCTATAAAAGTCACATTTCGAGTTACATTCAAATTAGTAGTTAAAATTAAAAACAGGTAAAATTGTAAGCACACATTCAACACAGACCATCAAACAAGTTTATTTTATGTTGTTATAATATGTCAAAAATTTAAAGAAAAGCTCAAAGAGCACTCATCTGATATCAAGTTTAGCAAACCGAGTACAGTTTTATTCAGATTTAATAAAAAGAAACTATTAAGATAAACTTTGAAAACACTAAAATGATTATTTCAACATCTAACCATTACTCTTCAATAATCCGTGAACCCATTGAGATTTTACTTTGGAGTATTATTATTTGTAACGATGTTCTATCTCATAATATACACACGATTTAGTATAATATCCTAGATATTTCAAGAGCTCCTGAAAATATCAACTGATTTTTTTTACCCCTCTGTAGAACAATCGACTGAAATTCGCTTGCGTATGCATAGTATTTTATTTATTTTAAATGCTTTAAAGCAATAAGATGATGGCGTGAGCGTTTAAAAGATCTCAGGGTTATATTAAATGGTTATATTAGATTTTTATATGTTTGCATAACTTTTAATGTAATTATAAGTATTTTTTAAAGTTTATATTAATAAGAAGGTGATGTAGATTTATCTTTTTAACAGTGTAATCCGTTTATAAAAAAATATGAATATTAATTCTTTTTTTGCAACTTTTTAAATCCTGAATATCATAATACGAAAAAATAAACGCACTAACATAAACATTTTTTGGTTTTATAAATATTAACTATAAAAGAAAAAAAATCTGAAATTCACTTTTTTTCTATCTCAGAGGCTTTAAACTTTAAAGGTAGTCTCTCATTTTCCTATGAATATTTTTTGGCCCTGCGGGAACGCTGGGAGACCTAAATTTTTAATTCAAAGAGGTATCTTTATCTTTCCACATTTTAAAAAGGGGGGATTTGGGGTCTTATATTATTTAGGTTTATACTTCAGGTCGAAATTTAAATGTAACATTTCTAAACGTCAGAAATGAAATCAGCAATCATTATAGCGTTGATTCTTTTTGTTAGTTGTGAATGATTTCGGGAAAAAAAAAAAAAAAAAAAAAAAAAAATCATACACATTCAAGCGGTGTACGCTGCCGAAGAAATTAGGTCCATAACATTAGGCTCATTTGGATGTTTGGAAATATTTTCCTTAACAGAAAGTTTAGGTATATTTAAGGTTATTATCCCTACCCCGAGCAACAACTATAGTGCCTGAATAAATGGGTTATGACTGTGATTTCCTATGCGAAAACTATTTTTTCTGATAAATTTTACTACAGTTTAAAATTTGTACCATAAATTTTTATTCACTTATCATATGGCAGTAATTAATGTAAATAATCTAAGCGATATAAAATTGCTATTTCATGCACGTAGCCAGGGGGGGGGTGCCCTGGGTGCCCGGGCACCCCCCCCCCTTCCCGCTCGCGCAGACCCAAGCTTGATTATTTTAAAAAATCGAAATTTGTATATGTTTTGAAATGTAATAAAAGTAAAGACCCACATTCTTTTTTTTTTAATTATTTTGTTTATCTTTTTTAAAATTAGAACATTTACTAGAATCTGTATTAGTCATAGTAAATCAAAAAGTTGTTTTTTTAATCCCAATTTAATGTCTTTTGTTTATGGAAGTTTTTTTAACGCCGTTATTTCTCATGCATGTTTTTGCAATTCTTTAAGAAATTAGCGCAAATTCTCGACAAGGATAGAAACTATTTATATCTTTGCTTTTGTAATCTAAAATCTAGATAGGAACAAAAAAAAAAAAAAAAAAAAAAAAAAAAAAAAAAAGGTGGAAATACAGATGTGAAATGATAATTCCACCGTGTGGTTAGCCTGGGGAACGGAGGGGTCTCACAAATCTGCTTCTTTGAAAATCAGAAATAATGATACGCAAAATTCAAATTAATATGGGGAATAGAGATAAGATGGGCTCAGCCCGGGCCTGGTTGGGCCCGATACGGTCTCGGGCTCAATTTTTATTCTAATCTTCGGGCTCGGGCTCATTTTTTCTGAAACCGAAAAATTATATTTATTCATGCGAAAAAAGATTGAAAATTTTTTTCCATTTAAAATTGCGTACTTATTCCTTTTCAAATAAGTCATTTAGATCAAAATGGCGGGGAACTGAAGTAGTGTTTATTTATTTTAGCATTTCCTTGCTATTTTAAATGAAAATTTGTGATAATTACAGATCTATGTCTACATAATTTCTGACGACGACCTACTGAATGGCGCCAATCAAAATAAACACAGATATGAATTTGCTTTTTGTTGGCTTTTCGTTAGCATATATTTTTAACAGGATCGTTTATTTATTTATTTATTTAGTTACATAACGTGAAGATAGTACTTTCTTCTGTTATTAATAGACGAAAATTAGCTGGAGGTTTGCAAATTGTTTAATCTTCTACTGTGCACGAGTCACAGTCGTTTTTCATATGAAAATTAGTGGTTATTCTATCTATTTGTAAACATGAAGTCTGTTCATGCTGAGGACGATATACATTTTCGAAGTAAACTTTCCTGCGTAAGTAAAAATAATTATTATGTTATTTTGATATAAAGCAATTGTTCAGTGTTTCCTCTTTTCATATAAAAGCATCGGACCTTTAAGATAATAAAGTCATTTTTAGCACTTTCCAACAAAGTTGAAAAGTGCTTATGCATTCGGTTTGTCTGGCCGTCTGTCCGTCTGGCCGGATGGCCGTCTGTCCGTCTGTCCGTCTGTCCGCGCTCTAACTCCCGTAAATGTACTCGGATTGCTATGAAATTTTTATACGTTATTGAGGCTTACCCTAGCACGAACCCTATTGAAAATGAAGTATCTACCATGATTAGTTTATCTACAGAGAGAATCAAAAGTTTCCCATAACATTACGGCCTATGGGGAAAAATCGTTAATATACTCTGATTGCCATGAAATTTTAGGACGTTATTGACGTTTACCCTAGCACAAGTTCTATTGAAAATGAAGTTTCTACCATGATTAGTTTATCTACAGGGCGAATCAAAAGTTTCCCATTACATTACGGCCTATGGGGGAAAATCGTTAATATACTCGGATTGCCATGAAATTTTAGGACGTTATTGAGGTTCACCCTAGCACGAACTCTACTGAAAATGAAGTATCTACCATGATTAGTTTATCTACAGAGAGAATCAAAATTTCCCATTACATTACGGCCTATTGGGGAAAAATCGTTAATATACTCGGATTGCCATGAAATTTTAGGACGTTATTGACGTTTACCCTAGCACAAGTCCTATCGAAAATGAAGTTTCTACCATGATTAGTTTATCTACAGGGCGAATCAAAAGTTTCCCATTACATTACGGCCTATAGGGAAAAATCGTTTTACCGGAATTTTAAGGTTGTTATACCCTGTCAAACATATTAAAATATGCATTCTATAAAATATAAAATGAAAATGTTGCTATTATTCATTTACAGGGCCACACAAAACAATTCCATTATATAATGGTAAAAGGGGGAATTGTGTGTGACATATTTTAAATATATTAAGCTTTTTCATGTATAATAAAATTCATATATGTCACTGAAGCTTAATATAAATTATACGCTACTGTTTTGCATAATATGAAATACATAGCATTTACAGGGCCATACAAAAGATTTCAAATAGTGTATTCTTTCCAAAGTACCGTATATGTGTCCGATGACGGCTGATGGAGGGATGAAATGCATTTTAATTATGATATTCGCGTTTATATTTCGCTAAATATATGCACATTATATGGTGTGTATAAATGTTATAGTTGATATACAGGGCTACCCAAACGAGCTCACCAAAGTTACTGAATATGAGCGTAAATTATTTAAACATGATTCTTAAATAAGCTATGCATTTTTACGCTGAGCTGCATTCAATTTACTGAGAAATGTTTGCAGAATATAGATAAAGGGATATACAGGGCCACGCAAAGAATTCGGTACATGGACGCCTATGAATGATGATTTATGAGAATATGATTTCAGTTGTTTTAAAATTGTTTACAATAAATTTTAGACTAATGCTGACATGTAATAAAGGTACAGTGTAAACTACAGGGCTGAACAAAAGTATTCAAGTATGTTTCCATCTAATAGTATGAATTGCTGAAAAACAAATTTCAAGCTACTGGGTATTTTCTTGCTAAGCTAAATTTTCCCATTATATGAACTGACATATGAAATACAGGGCTGTTCTAATGTACTGGAATACATATTTGGGTACATTTGGCTATACACTATTATTTCCCTAAATAACAAAGTTTTGTTAAAGATTTCATTAAGTGTTGGAAAGTGCTTCATAATCTATGTTTAACGCATGATTTTTTCTTACTTGTTTAAATTTTACGTTGATTTTCAGGCACTTATCAATCACGGAAGATTGTTATGAGAAAGGAATAGGTTATAATTAAAGATGTACATTTTTTGCAGAAAGTTGAAAAACGTTGTTCGATTCGCCAGATTACAAATAGTAATTTCTGCAAATTTCATGCATTTATTCATTAAGTCACAAACATGTACATGAAATTTACTTTTTAAATTAGGAAAATTTTTTAGATTAATTTTAAGAGTCAACTGTATTTTTATTTGATACGGATTTTGATAAGATTGTATTTAAATTTTCATTTAACAATTTTATCTGTGTAAGATTGGGATCTGTGTAAGATACGGATTTTGATAAGATTGTATTTAAATTTTCATTTAACAATTTTATCTGTGTAAGAAATTTTTAATACTATAATAATAAATTTATAATACAATAATAATAAACAAAAATAAATAATTAACATAATAATAAATTTTTAATACCATAAATACCATACAATTTTGTTTTGTACATTTTTGGTACCGGGCTCTAGGTCTGGTAACAAAAAATCTTTCGGGCTCGGATTTAAAACCGTCGATCTCGGGCGGACCCGGGCACCAGAAAACGAGCCCGAACTTATCTCTAATGGGGAATGGTCTGATGTTTGGTTAAGTTTCGTTTTTTGCGGCCATATTTTGACATTTTTAAAAGAATATGTTATAGAGATGAGACGGGCGCTTTTTTTTTTTATTGGAAAAAATTATTTATTCATGTGTAGAAAGATTGAAAGAACTCTTTTCCACTTTAAATTGTGTACTTATTCCTTTTACAAGTTACTCTATTGTTACTTTGATCAAAATGACGGGCGAAATAAAGCCGTGTTTATTTATTTTAGTATTCCATTGCTGTTTGAAATGAAAATTTGTGATACTTACAGATTTATGTTTACGAATACCTTTGTTTTATATCTACCATATTTTATCTGTGTTTATATATCTTTTTCTTATCCATTAGATTTATTTTTGAGCAACTTCTCATCCTTCTTTGCGCAATGAAAAATTGCGTTTGGGTCCGTTTTAAAAAAAGTACCATATAATTATACCTTCAGCGAATAAAAACCTGTCTAAAACGGAAACTTGATAGCTTTTAAGGGGTTCCGTTTTATTAGGTTTTATTACATAAGATATTGTTTGTACTCAACATGTTCAGGTTAAAAAATTTGGGCACCCCCCCCCCCCCCGTTCAAAAGGCTGGCTACGCCTATGTATTTATAGTCTATCTTAAATAAAATCTAAAAAACAAACTTCCAACAATCTTATAGAAAAAGAAGCAGAAACATTTTTATAACCTAACTTGAAGTTGATTGCAAAAAATTTCAAAATAAGGAAAATAAAAATTAAATTGGTAGAAGCACGAGATCGTGGAAAAAGGAGGCACGTGTTCAAAGCCGGAAATTATTTATTTAGTTGGATATTGTGATATAGTAGTGTGCATTTTTATATGAGTAAAGGATTGAAGTTTTTGAAACTTGTCCGATATTAAGAAGCGTCAAACATTTGTTTATTTCCACTTTATAATGCCGTCATTTTATGTGTTTGAGTTATAACCTATCTTATACTATAATGTGAGCAAAAATTGTGTGTGTGGGTGTGTGTGTAAATTTTATCTCAAAAATGGCTCTAACGATTTTCGCAAAAATTTGAATTTTATCATTTTCGGTCGGCTAAATCACATGTTCAAGAAAATTCGATTATTGGGTCATTTTGGGTCATAATGGGTTAGGATCAAGCTATTTATATCTAGAGAACGGCTGGATCGATTTTAAAGAAATTTTGTATCCGATCGTTTTTTGGCACGAGAAAACTATTGGGCTGGGTCACATGTTCGAAAAATTTCGATTAGTGGATCAGTTTTGGGTCATTATGGGTCAAGCCATTTTTATCTAAAAAACGGCTCTAACGATTTTGACCAAATTTTATATTTTATCGTTTTGGGTTATAAGAAGATCATTGATTAGGTAACATGTTCGAGAAAATTTGGTTAGTGAGTCATTTTCGGGGTCATTGTGGGTCATGCTATTTTTATCTAGAGATTTTCTCACGCAATTTTGACTAAAAATTGCATTCTATGGTTTTCGGGCACGAGAAAAACATTGGGCTAGGTTACATGTTCGAGAAAAAATTTTAATGGGTCATATTGGTTCATTAAGGATCTGGGTCAAGCTATTTATATTTAAAGAACGGCAGAATCAATTTCATCGAAATTTTGCATGTAACAGTTTTTTGACACGAGAAAGCTAATGGGCTAAGTCACACGATCGAGAGATTTCGATTATAAGAGTCATTTGTGGGTCATGATGGGTCATAATGGGTCATGGTCAAGCTGTACCTAAAGAACAGGTGGATCGATTTTAACGAAATTTTGTATACAAAACTTTTTTGGCACGAGAAAACTATTGGGCTAGGTCTCGTGTTCGAAAAATTTCGATTACTGGGTCATTTTGGGTCCTAAAGGGTCTGGGTCAAGCTGTTTATATTTAAAAAACGGTAGGATCGATTTTAACGAAATTTTGTATACAGCATTTTTTTTTTAGCGCGATAAAACTATTGGGCTGGGTCACATGTTTGAAGAATTCAGATAAGTGTTTCTTCATTGGGTCATTATGAATCAAACCAATTTTATCTAAAAAAAAGGCTCTAACGATCTCGGATGTACTATGTATGCAGCGCCATCAATTTCCTGTGAGGCCGGCGTTAGCCATCACTGCAAGGGCGGATCTGGAGAGTCCTCAAGGGGGGGGGGGCGATTTTAAAACTTGGGAGACTCGAATCTCATGCGCAGGTCGGGGCTAATGTTTTCACTGCGGGTCGGGTTTGGGTCCGGTTACATTCTATATTTTCTGCGGGTCGGGTTTGGGTCCGGTCGACTTCTATTTTTCAAGCGGGTCGGGTTTGGGTCCAGTTGATTTCTATTTTTTGCTGCTAGTCGTGTAAACTAATCAGGGGCGTGCGAAGAGAAAACTGCGTCTGGCCAAATTTTCATCAGTCCCCCCCCCCCCCCCAATCTACCCCAAACGACTATTCTTGTGACAGGCCAAAAACGTTGGTAGTATAAATTTGACGTCTTTTAAATTTCTGGACCTGATGCGACCGCCCCCTTCACCCCCCACCCTTTCATATACGTGATGTAACTAATACTTTTTCTGTAGTTCGCATTTGGGTCCGTTTGACTTCTACTTTTTGCAGCGGGTAAGGTTATCTTCTACTTTTTTGCTACTTGTTGGGTTGGGTTTGAGACCGGTTGACTACTATATTTTGCTGCTGGTCGTGTTGACTGCGGGTCGGGTTAACTTCTACTTATAATATAAATCATAATAGTAAAACTCTACAATAAGAACAAAAATAAATATTTAAAAATGTATTTCTTAAGATTCCGCTAAACAAATGTACAACATAAATATATTTTTTACGAATGACCAATAAGTAAGATGCCAGTCCAAATTGGGCTCGGAGTGAAGAATTACACGAATCGTGGTCGGGCCAATAATGCTTATCATACAGGCTGGGTCGGACACGGAACAAACGTTTAGCTTTTACTCAGTGCCGAGCCTCGACCTGGAAATTTTGATTAGTACAGACAAGACATGAGTTCGGGCTCTCTTATCAGAATTAGGTCCCAATCGAGCTCGACGATTTTAAATCCGAGCCCGAACCCGATAACGAAAGCATACAGTAGAAGAAAAAAATGCATAATAATTTTTTTAAAATGTTCCAATATATATATATATATATATATATATATATATATAATTTTTAAACTACATTTTACATAGAAATGTTACTCTTAAACGAAAATTTAAATTTAATATTATCAAACGAAAAGTTTGGTATAAAATAAAAATGTACTTTATACATAAAAAAATTTCTCATATTTTGTCTCCTTTAATAAGAAAATATTATGGACATGTTAATGAAGTGTGTTTCATGAATAAATGCATAAAACTTGTAGAAATTATTGTCGATTATTTGTCGAATTGAACAACATTTATCAATTTTCTATAAAAAAGTGCACATTTTTAACTATAACCATTTCATTCCTTTTAAAAATTTTTGGGATAGGCGTGACCCAGAAAATAACATTAAATTAAAAGTTTTAAATTCCGATGCTTTTATAGAAATAAAGGAAACACTGTCAATTGCTTTCTATCTGAATAATATGGAAATTAAACTTACTTACGACCAAAAGTGACTTCGTAAATTGCAGAGTAACAACTTCAGCATCGTCCGAATTCACAAAAAAGCAACAATCACTAAAATTATTTCCATATGAAAAACGATTACGACCTGTGTACGCTGTGTACAATAGTAATCTAAATTATGCGCCAAAAGCAAACTAGAATTGGATAAAAATATCCTCTTCGCATTAAATGTCTAAATAATATTGATAATAAACAACCCTACTATTGCAAAATAACCTCTGCTACAGACAAAAACCAAACTACAGACTAATTCATTATTCCCGCTTTTTTGTTGGCGCCAGAACATCGACGGAAATGGTTGAAATAGGTTTGTAGAAGTGACTAATAATTTACAGTAGAACCCCGCAAATCTGGACTCCGTTAATCCGGATCTTCGGATAATCCGGATCTTCGGATAATCCGGATCGATTTGGTGGAATTTTTTTTTTTTTCAAGTTTGAGAAGTGATCGGCAAATTTCCATAACATAAATTTATTTCGATCTCATATTCTGAATAAATAAGTATTTTCTGAAATTTTTTAGGAAGAATACCTCAAGCTTTCTTATTTAAACTCGTTAATGTTATCTATGAAAGAAACAACTAAACATCATTTAAGCTTTGCCAATTCCAATTTTCACACTTTTCTATTTATTCCATTTGAAAATGTCGTCTTAAGCTCACTGCTTAATGAAGTTTTACTCATTTGAGCATTGCAAGAAAGCAAAGTAAAATAGTCCGTATAGACCATAGATTCCCAACCTTTTCTGGTCCACCGCCCCCTTTACAAGAGAAAAAAATGCTAACGCCCCCTCTTTCAAGATAGTTAATTATACAAAATGTTAAAATATTATTGCATATTATCTATATTTTATTTATCCGTCAATCTATTAATCAATGTGGAAATTAATCGAAACGACCATCAAATGTAGTATAAAATTTAAAAATAAACACAAAACCAATAAGAATTTTTACTTTCTTCTATTTTCAATAGAAGAAAGTTGCTAGTTGGTCACGTTTTAGAGGTCAGAGATTCCAAAAAACATGTGTTTACAAAATGTCTGTCTGTCCGTGTGTCTGTGTGTCTGTATGTCGCCATTTTACCATCAAAAAGTGTATGAAGTTATGCATAGAATTGAACCAAATGTTTTGTGAATGTTTTTGGCTGTGGCAAGCAGGCCCTCCTTCAGTTTTGAAATATTCCGCCGGAAGGGGACGCTGCAATCGCGATTTTTGTACCATTTTCAATATTGTACCGACCAAAAGTATATGAAGTTATGCATCGAATTGAACCAAATTTTTTGTGTAAGTGTATGACTATGGCTAGTTGGTCCTCCCTGAATTTGAAAAATATCCGTCGGAAGGGGGCGCTGCAATCGCGATTTTTGTGTCATTTTCAATATTGTACGAACCAAAAGTACATGAAGTTATGCATCGAATTGAACGAAATTTTTTGTGTAAGTGTATGGCTATTGCTAGTTGGATCGCCCTGAATCTGAAAAAAAAAATCCGCCGGAAGGGGGCGCTGCAATAGCGAATTTTATGCCTTTTTCAATATTGCATCACTTAAAAGTGTATGAATTTAATTCTAGAACTGAACTAAATTTTTTGTATATGATTTTTTTTTGGTAAGGCAAGTAAATCCTCCCTGAATTAAAAAAAAAATCTGCCTATCATTCTATTGTCCATCGGCTCGTGCAGAGACGGAAATTCGTTTTTACTCCGATTAATTGATTGAAGCAGAAATTTAAGATGAAAATCAAAGTTGGTATGGTATTGAGTTAAAATTATCAAAGCATTAAAATGAGTAACTATTTTTTTAAATATTAAAATGTACGTGTGAGACAGAAGAAAGTTTTGGGATTGGCACATCCAACTAGTTTAAAAATAACGAATTAGTTGAGGCTATTGGAGTTTTAACAATTTATTCATGTCAGATTTTAATTTCTTCAACATCAGTCACAGATTGTAAGGTTCAAAGATGCATGTTCCTTTTCTTAAACAGTAAATTAGCTACTACACGGAACCCAGTTTCAGCCACATGTGATGAAAGGAAAGCAATTAAAATTTTATGTACTCTCCGTCACAATCCAGATTAGAGAGCTGTAGATTTTTGAAGTTGGAACTATTGGTATCCATTTCTGAAATTTACTTATAGTTCTCGTTTGCTGTGAGTTCCACGATTTGCTCCACCAAATATGATGATACTGCTGTAGCTGCATTTGCGAAAGGATCTAACTATCAACTTGGTATAATCATGTATAAATATCTTGGAATCCCTCTGAGAAAATTTCATGAAGAACGTCCAAGTGTTGATAGTAAGTAAATATTCTTGTTTTCACAGACTGCGAATAATGTGGGAATTTGGCTGTGTTCTCTTCTACTTAGAATTCCTTTGAGCAAAAGAAGTTTACCCACAGAAACAGCTATGATGTTTTTTGTTTTAATTAAATTTAATTCATCATCTTGCGATCATCTTATGCCTTATAAATAATTTGAATATTTAAATTTTTTTTATTAAAATTTTAAACAGGTTTGTCACATAATCGATGTCATTTTTTAATGAAATAATGTTTTAGCGCATTTTTACATCTCTTTTTTTATTAAGTGTAATACTGAATGAAATATATCGAAAAATGATTCAGACAAATACCTTTTCAAAGACAACGAACTTTCGTGTGCAGCAGCAACCGATTGAATTCATTTACAAATCAGATGCAATGTGATAGTGACAACTGCACTACAAAGTAAAACAATTGTTTCACTTTGTTATAAAATGATTTTCACTATGAAGTTGGTACCAGGCACGTAGCCAGGGAGGGGGCTAAGGGGGCTGAAGCCCCTCCCGAAAGTTTGAAAAGACTTTACAAAATTATCTCTATTATAATAAAATAAATTTTGTTTGTCTTTATTTTTCATTACATTAAAATTAATTGTATTTTTAGCTGTACAAATATCCATTTATTCAATTACAGTAATCCTTCATTATATCGGTCATTTGGATATATATATTTTTTACATCGATATTTATCACAAAAAATATAAAGTTTTTTTTAAACGCAATTTTAACTAAGTGTAATTCCGTATCATTAATTTGACGAAGAAAAATTAGTGTAATACACATATGGCGTATTAACTTTAGAAGACAGATATAAAAATTTTACTTGCATGTTATGATCTTCCTTAATTTTCTTTATCCACATGCATATAAACGAAACTTATGTGTACTATGCAGTGGCGCAGCCAAGGGGGTGGTTTTAGGGTTGAAACCTCTCCCAGATCTAAGAAAAATCGCTGTAATTGCCGGTTATATGAATCAAAACCAAACTTAATATTTAAATGTTTTGGCGTATTTCGAAATCCACCGCTTTACTGAATCAGATTTCATTCAATAAAGTGATTCAATTAAAGGTTAAAGTTCTACTTAAAACTGTGAAAGTGCATATTACATGCATTAGTTAAGTAAAAATTGGTCATTTAAACTAAATCACTTTTCTGAGACATGCTAAAAGAATGATGATTTCCTGCCATACAGATGCTCTTTGAGTTTAACTATTCGACAGTGAATATTCTATTTAGTACTAATTCTATTAACCGGTGATTCAAATAACCGGCAATCAGCTTTATTAGAAACTCAAAACCCCCATTAGAACCGAATTCTGGCTGCGCCACAGGTACTATGTACCGAGCAATGCTAAAATGTTTTGCAAGGGAGCCAAAAACTTTAATAGCCGCCTATAATGTAAAATCACATGAAAAAAAATATAATTTTAAAGAAAGAACCTTTGATAATGATGTTATAACTATAAAACGCTTTTAATTAAAAAGAAACTATTAGAATGTACTTTTGAAAAATAATGATGCGAAGAAAAACGACATGGTATCGAAAAACCTTCAAAAAACGCATCGGTGCAATCTCCCGACCTCTTCACTGAACAAATTTTCTGCGAATTATTTGCATGTGAATCTTTAATAGTAAGAAAATGTGCATAAAGTAGCTGCTTTGGCTGGTTAATTTTCTTTGTATTTTGTAGAACTTTCAACTTCAGGAATGGTTACCTCTATGTAGGATTTTTTTTTTTTTTTTTTTTTTTTTTTTTTTGAATTTTTCATAGTACCATCGGAGAGAGTTTTATATCCCGTCGGCACACGTTTTTGGATAAAATGTACACCAATTGTGAAGCCAGTCTACAGATGTAGGCGGGTGTGCTGATGGGCTAGGGGGGGCTATTTGTAAAATCATGTATAGAGACATTTTGAATTGTGTCTAGGGACGAAGTAAAAATTTAAACAACAACACTGACTCAGTTTGCAGCCAAAAATTTAATTTAGTAATTGAAGTGAAATGTATTCTGAGTTTAAAAAAAAAAAAAAAAAAAAAAAAAAAAAAAAAAAAAAAAACGAATTTTATTAAATACAATTTCTGGATCTGACATAAACGTTTTTAACCACGAATTTAATGACGGAAAATATAGTATTTTGTCAAATGGCTAGATACGATGGAAAGAAAAAAAAATGTTAATGATTGTTAATGAAATCTTTTAAGTAACTAGAAAATATGATATGAAATGGCAAAAATATTTTTTCAGACATGTACTTTTTTCTTGAAATTGCAAAATCACAAAACAGCACCATGGAGGCACTAAATCTTGAACTGACTTACGTAAAGCCAATTCCAATAATATCAACTTTTTCTGGCGGCAAATCTTATTTGGAAATTAAAATTTACAATTGTTTGGATGTTAGTGTTCGAAACAAATTAACTTTGGTGGGGATTCGTCAAATACTCGTTATGAGCTTACAGCATGGCAAGCAACTCGATTTGTTATTGCTATCTAACTTAACTAGGTAGCGTAGTGGTCATAGCTTCGAACTCCAGACTGAAACGTCCCGGGTTCAATGCTTCACATCACCAAAGACCCACCGAGTGTATGCAGTGTACCCGCTCGTTAAATAGAGGGGTTCTGAAAGTCCTGTGGTTGGTCGTAGCAGTTACCATGAGTAATGATCTCTGGAGAAACTTTTCCTCTCCTTCAGAGACATATTGAAATTGAGGCGGTGGCGATGTTTCGTGCTGCTATCTATCGAGACTTTGGCGAACATCTTCCGGTGCAGAAGTCTGTCTTTCT
The DNA here is from genome assembly GCA_964019185.1 of Maratus speculifer. Taxonomy (NCBI): domain Eukaryota; kingdom Metazoa; phylum Arthropoda; class Arachnida; order Araneae; family Salticidae; genus Maratus; species Maratus speculifer. The sequence continues at coordinate 156,357,624 of OZ025294.1, read as the reverse complement.
AACCCCTGGGTGCAGTTCAAAGAAAGCTCCAGCAACCCTCCTGCCCTTCAGGAACATGTCAACAACAACAACAACTTAACTTGAGATGACTTAGATGATGCCACGAAGATAAACATGTTTGGTTCAATTTTACTTTCCAAAAAAACATAGTTTTCCAATAACTGTATAGGAAAGAAACAAAAATAAGAAAAATGGAAGAAAGATCCAGAAATAGTATTTTCTTTTCTTACATATTCCCAAACGCATTTATTGTAACCTTGTATTTTGTTTTTTCACGAAAAAATAGGTACAGAAAGGACACAAAAAACAGGAAGACTAGTTTCTACATGTTTTAGAAATTGTAAAAAACTAAATGTGTTTTCTTATGCAATTTTTATAACATATGCAATTAGATTACCACAAACCGATGTTATTTTAGCAAACAAAAAGTAAAATTTCTTCAGGAATACAGCTAATTAATATTTCATTGTTGAGTTTTCAAAGAGCTTCAGGAAAAGAAGAAATCAGAACAGCTCTTGGACTAATACTTGAAACAATCTTATTTTGTGCAAAGAAAAATACGCCACTTTGAGATTACCACGATGATGATCTTATAACGGTAGATAAATCGATATAAAAAAGACTGTTAGCTAAGAGTTTTTTAAATTTTGAGCAATGTCTGGAGAGAATTAATTGAAACGCGATATTATAAATATCCGTAGAAATGTATTTACTTCAGCCAACGCATTTTGAATAAAATCACTCAAATATCCTCGGATACAGTTACCGAAGAATTTGTTATCAAACTAAATAACGTGATCTGTTTTGTTAGTACAAACAAAACGCGCAGTTTAATTGCTGATGAAACTCAGGCGCAGAATAGCTTAACCTTTGTGTTAAATATGTGGACTATTAAAAAAGTCACAAAACAAAATAATTCAAAAAATTCTTTTAGGTTTCATTCCAATAAATGTCTTCTCCACCAAAAATTCAAGAAAAGTAATATTACAACATTGTGATGAATTTTGTCTTGACATATATAAATGCATCACAAAGGCGTATGGTAAAGCAGCTAACAAATCTGATCTTAATAAATCTTAGCGGGGTCCATTCTGAAATTTTTCAGAGTATCCAAAAATTAGATACGTTCGTTTTGAAAGCCATGTGTTAAATCTTGCCTTGTCTAACAGCATGCTGATTCCTATAATCCGAAAGTGTCATGGACTAGTTAAAGCAGTGACACATGTTTTTAAAAATCATTTAAAGGCAAATTTAGGGTTTCAAGAAGCAGTTGCATAATATACCCCATTAAACAAAAGAAAAAGACTTCTCCGCATTTGTGCTACAAAATTTATCGAGAGGCATGAAAGCATATTAACTTTTGTTGAGCTACATATAATTGCATTAGCTCAGAAAATATTTTGAAAAACACGGATTTTCACGGATTCCCCAAAGATTTGGGAGATTTCTTTGGAAGCTGGAGCTGTTTTGGCAGGCGAAAGAAGAATGGTTTTCTCATAAGCCTGTATGTTTGTGAGAAAGTTTTCTGTCTGACAAAGTTATAGCGAGTTCTTCAAGAAAAATTTCATGACATGATATCGGCTGTAACTTAAATTAAAAATGTCCTAATTGTTTTACATAAATATAGCGAAAATTCAATAGAAATCTTTTGCGAGATATTTTATTGTGCATCAAAACTTCAGAAAGACATCTTCCAAACTGAAATAAATATCCCAAGACAGATAATATTTAGATAATTATCATTAGATAATACCATTAGATAATATTTAGACAGACAAATTTTCAAAATACATCCGCTGAAGAGTATTACAATATCGCAGTCTTTATTCGCCGTATAGAAAGTCTTATTGAAATTTTTCATGATAAAGTGTCAATGTAGCAAGTTGAAGCTGAATATGAATTAGGGTGCAAACAAATTTTTGACATCAACACAGAGATCCTAAAAGTTTTAGTACTGCGTAATGTGACGATTTCAATAATATCAAACGCTTGTTCACAGTCTTGGTTGAAAACCCCGTAACAACAGTCAGTGCTGAAAGATCTTTTCCGACAATGAAAATAATTAAATCTTTGTTTCAAATCATTATGACCAATGAGAGATTGAGTCACTTTGCAATGATTTTCATTCATTGGGACATTCCAGTAGATCTTGATAAGTTAATCAGCACCATGGCTAAGAGGAAATTACGATGATTGCTTCCGTTGTATTAGTAAATTTATTGTAACAAGAGTACTGCATTTATAATTATTATAATAAGAGATTATAAAATACAAGGTTGATTTTTATGATTAAATATTAGTTTGGAAAAAATAATGCGAAAGAAATTCATTTCATTTGGATCAATAATTTCAACACCGCGCACTCGCAATGACATGGAAAAAAATTAAATATGAACTATCAATATTTGATATGGTTATATAGTATCCTATGCACAAACACATTTTAAGTTTGTTTAATATTTTTGCTGTAAATTATACAAATTATTTTTGTAAGATCAGAAAAAAAAATGTCAAGATTCAGCCCCTCCCGAAAGGAAATCCTGGCTACGGGCCTGGTTGGTACAATATTATGTCATTCAATGAATTGCTACTGTTTCTATTGATTGCTCGAATAAAGTAATGAACTGAAGTATACATGTGTTCATTCCAAATTTTGAAACCAATTGCTGATGGTGTGTAACGGAATGTACAGAGAGTACATTTAGTACTGCTTATTTAAAATGTGTTAATGAAACCCTCCTGATGTCCCGTCGTTGTTCGAGCAACATCAGTAGCAAGTGACAAAATATTATGATAAAGAATTTATTCCTATGGGTTAACTTCGTGATGTTAAATATCGATTCTCTCTTTGTATTTGTCTTCAAATTTTTAGCAAATGGTAACTCTTGATTTTTTTCTTTTATGAATTTTTTTATTTGGTAACGCTGATCCATGGAGTTGAAAAGAAAATTTGCTGGTCTTTAAGTAATAGCATAATAATATTTCAATGCTTTTAGCCATCTATTCCTCTTTGTATCGAATTATTCATTACTCAGGAATTTTTCTGTTGATATCAGGTGGTTTCTTATGATAAAGAACATCTTTTATTATTTCGACTCCAGGCAAGATTAATTTATCTCCGACTGTGTGCAATTTTAATACTTTTGTTATTAAAATAATAATGATATATGAGGCTCGTAGTCCGTCATCTTCTTGTTTAGAAGATGACATAAAAAGGTTTGATACAGTTGACTGTTTAAAATTTTTTTTTCCAGTCTTTGAACTTGTCAGATGTGGCAATCCAAAAACTTTCCTCTATCGCATAAATGTTAAAACTTCAAAATTCGCTATCACAGTATCAAAATTAAATGACAATCTATGTCCACTGTGAGGATTCTAATGGTAGGAAATTCCGTGCATTAGTTCTTGACTAATATAGTCCTTGAATAGGACTACTGCGACTGTCGAGAAAAATGTAAAATAAAAGCGCCACCTGCTACTCGATTTGCACCAAAACATAATCAGCAATCATATTTATCAAGGTTAAACTGAATCTGAAGTTTGATGAAAAATCCGTGCATTAATTCTTGAGATACAGCTGTTGCAGAAATCGTGTTAAAGACAGTATAACAGTGCCATTGTTTAAGCGATTTCCAACAAAATGTAAACAGTATCTATTCATGTCAAGGAATAATCAAAACAGAAGTTAGGTGAAAATCTATATAGTAGTTCTTGAGATAAAGCAGTTGCGGAAATCGTGAAAAAAGCAGCATAGAAGCGTCACCTCTTTAGTAATTTAACACCAAAAACTAATCACCATCAATTTATAACAGAGAATACCTGAATATAGGTTTTTTTTTTTTTTTTTTTAAATTCCGTATATATATTTTTTTATAAATTCCGTATTCCGTATATATTTTTATAAAATTTATGTCACATTACAGACAGATAGGCTAATAGACAGACTCACAGACAGACATTTTGTAAAAACATGTTTCTGGAATCTCTGATCCCTAAAACGTGTAAATCTGTCAAAATCCGGAACTAGAAAAAAATCACCAATCTAATACTCTCTTCTTGTAAAGATAGAAGGAGATAAAGATAGGACATATCTTTGTCTTTTCTATCAGCACGCATTTATTCAAATGCTCTTGTAGCCTAGAAGGCTTCTTGGCTTCATTTGAAAAAACTTCTTGGCAAATTAAGCACATGGATAACGATTGGTTTGTAGGAGAATTTGTAGGATATGAATCTAGGCAATTCCTAAATTCATATTTCAAATACTCAATACTGTACTGCTGACATTCTTCGCAGATTAAGATATTGTGGGAGAAACAATTTATACAAGTTTAAATAAATTTACTTTTGAACAAATTTATAGATGTGACGATTTTTATCACTTTCACTAAGGTTAAACAAATTTCTGGAACAGATTCAAATCACGGGTTCGTTTAAAAATGTTTGTTCCGGCATGTGTCATCATACTTCGGAATTTTTCGAGATACCGGCTGATGAAAAAAATAATTATGTTTAAAACATTTAGCCAGCCAATTATCGCGAATTTTTTACTCCTCATTTTTTGAATTCATAATGATTTTTAATTCGAGTCATAGCCAAGTCATTCGAGTCTTCAAGTTCCACGGCTATTTTTTGGCATTAGTAAAATAAATTCAATCCCCCCCCCCCCGCCGTTCCTCAGATTTAGATTCATCTGTATAGATATCCGTTTTTTAAAGGTGCAGTTAAAGTTTTTTGTCTCGGACTGGGCAATCTAGAGGAGATCACTATTTTCATTATATTAGTTCCTAAATAAGTAGGTATGCCATGACCGCCCCCCTCGACTGTGCTAACGCCCCCCATTTTTCTCTAGACTCGCTACCGCCCCCCTGGAAGGCTCCAGTGCCCACTGGGGGGGCGGTACCGCCCCCGTTGGGAACCTATGGTATAGACACACTGACTGATACGGATCGTGATCCGATCTTTGTCAACCAGTCCATAGGACCTCTATCTATCAACTACTCTTGGAAACAATCTTCTTGAGACTGTTTCCTTGTCTTCGTGCCAAAACCCTTCTACAAATCACTTTCAGAAAATTGAAATAAAAGGAGGAAGAATGCTCAAGAGAATGCGCGACCATGCGGCCTTCAAAAATAGTAGAATATGACAAATTTTATAATTACAAAGTAAACATTTTTACTGTCGGTAAATATTGATTATGTTCAATATAAAGGTGATTTTCTTTGAATATTATACATCATTTTATTTCATTTGTTCACATTCTCCGGATAATCCGGATTTTCGACAATCCGGATTGGGCCTGGTCCCAATTAATCCGAATTATCGGGGTTCCACTGTACTTTTAAAATAGCATTCTAATGCTAAAACAGAAAAAAAAAAAAAACACAATTTCTGCTTCCCCTTCATTCTAATCCAAATATCAATATAGTGATTTGAAAAGGAATAAATAATGTTTAAGGGGGAAAAAAAGTTCTTTTAATATTTTTATTCATTGATAGATAAAATTTATAGGTTTCAGAAAAAATGAGTCCGGGTCCGAGCACTGTCTCATCTCTAATACAGACATTTAGGAAGACTGACTCCAGGCAGGACTCGACATGGAAGAAAAACAAGTCTGGCCCGACCCAAATCGTCAGAAAAATAAGGACCAGGACACGGCCCGGCTCTAAAAGTCAGAAGACCTGACCCAGCCTGACCCTAGGGTGTGCGATCACCCCTTCGCCATCTCTCCCCCCACCTTAGATCCGTCATTGCCTGATTCATAAATTGGCGCGGCTCGACCGGGCCGCGCCGCGCCGACCTTGAGCGTCAACCCAAGTCCTACTCCACGAAGATCTCTCATGTTGGTTTGAAAACCTTTATGGGCCCAAGGGGAAGCGATCCCCCCCCATCGCCCCCCCCCCCCTTAGATCCGCTATTGCCTGGTTCATGAATTAGCGCGGCCCGACCTTGTTCCCTTGAATAAGATCTCTCATGTTGGTTTGAAAACCTCTATGGGCCCAAGGGGGGGGGGGGCGATCGCCCCATCGCCCCCCCCCCTTAGATCCTGCGTCCAGCTCGCTATAATTTACCGTATCCTCCCAAAGGTCAATAGCGAAGGAGATCGAGAGATATGGGAAAATATGCGTTTTCGCCTGTTACTTAAAACCACATTTTTTGGCGAGAGGATAGACAATTTTCTCCAACTTTCGCAACAAACCGCAGAACAGAGTTTTAAATACCGATCCAATATAAAAATTTATACGAAGTTGATAACCTATGAATAATTTTCAATGGATACGATTTCGATACGTACGATTTATATACGATTTCGAATTATAAATATCGAAATATTTCCGCATTGAAAAATCCCCATCCACTCCCTCAGCGCCAAGAAAGCTGAAAAGATGCAGAGGCAAAATAAATCATTATTTAAAAATATTTTGTTTTGCGTAACCAATAATGCTTTTGGAACAAGATAAAGTAATGTATATGTAACCCATTCTAAATAGTATTACAACTAACTTACGTATTGAAAGAATTTTATAATAACTTATTTTAATGGTACTTATAAGTACCATCGGTAGATAAAGGGTTAATTGACAGACGTTTTCCATTTTTTTTTTTTTTTGCAAACATAAATGATCTTTCAGAAAATACATTCAAAGTTGGCATTTTGAACCGAATTTCTGGACGTAAGGGAAAAAAACTACCCGGAGAGAGAAGAAAAATTTGTTGCTACACGATCAAAATTGTTTATAAGTCAATAATATATATAAGTCGATTTATTTAATAAAAAATGGAAGACTCGTTTCGATCAGATATCGCTTCCATAGCTAGCTTTCACAATTTCCTTCCTTTACATTCAAAACTGAGTTAATAAATGTGTCAGAAATTTTGCGCTTATTAAGCAGTATACTTGAAAACCGATGTAAGTATAAATGTGCCTCAAGAGAATAAGCTAATTTAACATCAATACAAAAAAAAAAAAAAAAAAAAAAAAAAAAAAAAAATGTGGATATAATAGATATTGGCATCGGTCGATTACATTGTGTTTTAGTCCAGGTTTACTCGTTGCAGGACTCTAGTCATGAATATCAACTTTGCGACTTTATGTTTAAAAATAAATTAGACAATATGTCAGAAACTTTCTCGTTTGTTGAGGAGGGAACTTGAGAACAACCCTGAGAGAAAATAAAAAAAGCAATTAATAAAGAAAAAAAAAACATTTTTCAAAGGATTAAAAATTATCTAAAAAATAAGTAAAAATAAGTATTTATGGATATACAAAATAATTATTCCCTTTAGTAAATTAAAGTCTAATCTATGAAATACTGCACCAATATGTATCAAAACTTGATTTGGAAAATTCAATGCACGAAGTATACAAACACACATTCTTAGGATCTTTGTATTCAGTATAGCTTACGGAATCGCTTTACATTTATACAATTAATCGTTTTTCATTTTCATTTATATTACATCTTGGATCAATCAGTGGCGCTGCCAGTACCATCATCTAAGAGATGCTTTGAATCATATTTACTCATAAAATGAACAATTTCGTTCATTGAAACATACTTATGCTTTCCACTGCTTTGATTTTCACACATCATACTTTTACTTAAACACAAAGGTTTTCTGTACATCTTATCAGTTTTTAAATTTTCTGGAATGTATTTTAAAGCTGAAATCTCTTTGTTTACTCCACTAATGAATATATGAAATACCTCATTATTGTTTTGGCTATTTTTTTATTATGCGAATGACACGGATAATCACAGAGGAAAGTTATGGGATGGAGTTGTAATAGGTCATAAACTGAAGAGGGTTCAAAAAAATCTTTATTAGCATCATATAGTATATATACAGGACATGGCAGAGAGCCTATTTCTGGCTGTGCCTCTAGACAGTTATTTTAAATTTAAACCATTGTTATAAGAGTAAATTTAAAAAAAGTTCTGTACACAAAAATAATGTGGCATATTTTTATTGTTTTTTAAAGTAACACACTTTTTTAAACACACTTTTTATTTCGTTATACATGAAAATCGCTAAACAAAAAGTTTAAAGTAACATTCAAAAATTTCTCTTTCCCCTCAAAATTTCTGGTATCTCATACCTATTGTTCCAATGAAAAATTAAATCTTGATTGTCAGGTTTGCAGCTTGCATGAAAATTGAAGCGTAGCGTCGTATTAAGACTGCTCTTAAAGTTTTCTTTAACTTAATTGACGATGCTCCTTTTCTACCCTAATTATCAGATTCCTTATTTTGAAAACTAATACCGAGACTAGAGGTCAGCTAGGGACAGAATTTCAAGACCGGCCCGTCCTGACTCAATTTCTATAAAAAATTCAGATTTTCCTCGACACATAATTAAGAATATTTCAATACCCCCTACGAGCTACGTTCGTCAACCTAGTACCGACTCTAAAAATGAGTTAATTTGATCGGATTTGTAAAGTTTGTGGAAAATGTAATTATAACAATAATAAAAAAATGCGATTACAAAGTAAACGAGTGTTTATTTATTTATTTATTTATTTTTGAGGAGAGTACAAAGACGAATCAGCTGCTATTAGTTGCTATTTTCTGTTTGATTAAGTAAGATTGTTAAAGATTTTCAAAATCTGCGAATATAAAATGTATTTAATTAACACAATCTTCCTTCTCTGTATTTTTAAACAATGCTATAAGGAAATTATTTTAAATAAGTGATTTTGAATGCTACGTTTTAAATCTGATGTAATTTTCAGCAAATTTTTCTTTCTTTTCATAATATTCAAGCAAAATTATGTTTATCGTTAGAAAGAAAATATTATTTGCGCTGTCTTAGAATTAACAATAATAGTTAAAGTCATTTTTTCAAAATATAAAATAAACCTCTCGTGTGCGTGTAAATACATTTTTTTTAAATTTTAACTGTTTGACAATATAATTAATTTGAAATTTTAAATTTGACGTAGCTCTCATTTATTTGCGTCTTTTAATAAATATTGCTGAATTCTTTCTTTTACTTAAAAAAAAAAAATCTCTTTTCAATGTAGTTTTTTATATTTTAATTTTCAGTGTTTTCCACCTTTTAATATCTAATAATTTAATTTTAAAATGAAAGTTTTTTCCTTTTATAATAGCCATGTTTAAATAAATTTTTAATTTGAAAGAAATCTTATTCCTTGCGCTGTTTATGCAGTTAGTAACAAGTTAAAATAATACCCTTTTCTAAAATATCTAAAAAATATCTTTCAAAATGCTGAAATTTAAATTTAAAAAAGAAATAAATCCTCAAAAAATGAGTCAAAATAAAGAAATAAATGCAGCTCTGATGTATAAGATGATCTAAAAATGTTTTATATGCATAAAAACTCGTTTAATAATTTGAACTTAAGGCCCCTGTCCTCGCTCGAGGAAACGCTCGCGAGCTAATGCTATTCCTATGGGGAAGCATTTTTCTAATAACTCTTTCGCATTTTGACATTTTTGAATAATTTTTTTGCATTGGATAGCTGAGGTGCATGCCGACAGCGCACCTTTTTTACTTTTTCGATTTTGGTTACAGATATTTTTTACAAAGTTAGTTTCACTTTCAAAACCGGTTTCGAAACTGAAAGTGCTTTTTAAGAAAATATATTCAACCAAAATCGAAAAAGTAAAAAAAATGCGCTGTCGGCATGCACCTCAGCTATCCAATGCAAATTTTTTTTTTTTTTCAAAAATGTCAAAATGCGAAAGAGTTATTAGAAAAATGCTTCCTCATAGGAATAGCATTAGCTCGCCAGCGTTTTCTCGAGCGAGGACAGGGGCCTTAAGTATTAAATATATCTTAAAATAATTATTCGGTTTAAAAAAAGTCTACATCAGCATGTTTTTCAATCATTTCTCTATAATACGATCAATTTTCATATTATTGTACATGACCGTTTTCCTAATGTTAACAAAAAAGATCAACAGTTTAGAAAAAAAATGTTATAAGCGATGACAGCGTTTAGTTATTTTTTTAATATAGAACGATACTGCATTTATATATAAAATATGACAGTATATTTTATATTACCGTGCGTTCGAAAAATAGAACATGCACAATAGCAACATTATTAATCACTTAAATACTTAGACTTTTAAGCATTCAAATTAACACCCATTAAAATAATTAATGTAGTTAATGCAGTTTAGAATAAAAGAAAACAAAAGGTTAAAAACATCAAAACTTTTGAAGCTGTATAATAAAAACAGACTTTTGAAAACGTTTCTTTCTAATGTTTCCGGACACTTTAGTAACGGAAAAGAGAAAAACCTGTTGTCATGTGACAAGAATCGCTTATATCACGACAAATAGTTTATTTATTAAAAGAAAAAAAATTAAACCACTGAAAAATGGAATACTATGAACTACCTGTTATTGAAAACAAAGAATTTTTCAATTTTTACTATTTTTACTAGAGTTAGAAGCATTTTTGTCCAATCAGCTGATTGTGCCACGCCCCTTTGTTTACTTTTTCGCCGTTCACATCCGTAAAATTTAGCCTAGTTTTTAGTTTTATAAACAAAATGTTATTTTGCACTGAAATTATTAATTTTGTGATTTCGCAAAACAATACTTTAACTGTAACTTTTAACTGTTTCTTTAAGCGTTTGTTTATAATCTATTTAGAGGAATTGCTTTTTGTCCCCAATCTTTTTAGCGTAAATTAAAAAATATTAATATATTTAAAATATTAGAAATATTTAGTATATTTAACAAAAATTTGTACAATAAGAGGGGATACCATGAATATTATATTGATACCATGAATATTTCTAGTAAAATTTGAAAAAAATTCATTAGAAAATACAAAATGTTACTTTTGAGAAGATTTTATTTTAAATTCAGATACTTCACGTCCTTTGCATGAATTACTGTCGAAGCCACATATTTTATGTGAATTTACCATAAAAACATAAAACACTTACATATAAGCTAGAAATGATATTATGTCCCTTAATAGCTGAAACTGTGTCAGTAAGAAAATATTAAGTAATTATAACCACTGTATAATTACTAAAACCTGTTTTTCTCAGAATGAATATTTTTGTCGTTTTCATGATTTCAAAATGTTCCATGCGAAATTCTTTATGCCCAATTTTTATGATTTTTTGTTTAAAATGCTCTTTATGTATGTGTTAACAAATGTTACTAGAAATAATTTTTTAGACGCATGTCGATTTTTTAAATTTCAGTTATATGAAATTTTTAATGATTTTTTAACGGAAAATAAAAAGAATTAAGTTAAAATCATTTTTTTAAATGTTTTAGAAGTAATATGGTAAAAATGCTTAGTAACATTTGTTAACAAACACATACATAGAGAGCATTTTAATAAAAAAATCAGAAAAATTGGGCATAAAGAATTTCGTAAGGAGCATTTTGAATACTGCCATTTTTTGTTAATTTAAAAAAGAAAAATCTGTATCTCAAAAACTATTGAATATATATATATATTTTTTAATGTGAAATAAGAGACATATATATATATATTATGATTATTTCCAGAAATTAAAAAAAAAACAAACATTGAAAATTAAAAAAAAAATAGTTTTGAGAGTCCACTGTAGCCTTAAAATGTTCGTATTTCATCGGCTTTGTTTACATTTTTATAACGGTTGTACTTTTTATATTTTTTAATTGATGTATGTCAAACACGCATCGGATTGTGCGGTATATTTATATTTATTTTCCAGAAAGTCATATCCATTTAAAATGGTTAGTATTTCATCAGCTTTGTTTACATTTTTAAAACGGCTGTACTTCTTATATTTTTTAATTGATGTATGTCAAACACGCATCGGGTAGTGCAAAATATTTAAATTTATTTTCCAGAAAGCCATATCCATTTAAAATAGTTTGTATTTCATCGGCTTTGTCTAAACTTTTATAACAGTTCCAAACGGCCCGGTTAATTTTTTTGAAGGCCCGTCCCATTTGTTTTGTCAATTAGGTTGTCCGGAAGCAGGACGTTTCGGTCCCGCCATTTCGGTCCCGCCGTTTCGGTCCCAAGACATTTCGGTCCCGAGACGTTTCGGTCCCAAGACATTTCGGTCCCTGGCCATTTCGGTCCCGAGACATTTCGGTCCCTGGCCATTTCGGTCCCGAGACGTTTCGGTCCCGAGACATTTCGGCCCCGAGACATTTCGGTCCTTGGTCATTTCGTCCCGAGACATTTCGGTCCCTGGACTTTTCGGTCCCTTCTCCAGCAAGCTGAAATTTTGTGCACGGGAAATATCTGACATAATTTTGTAAGGAACATTTTAGAGTGTTGAATTCAGGGGCAGGTCATTCCCCTCGGAGCTATCAATTACCCCCCCCCCCCCGGAAAATTTGAAATTTTGTGTTTTCAGTGGTAAAAAAGTGTAATCCCCCCCGGAGCCACAGAAGTCCCTCCCGGAGAAAAGTGTCTGAATTCAACACTGTTTTTTAACTGAAAGTCGCATAAAATTTTAGTGTAATGCGATTAATTAGAAGTAACAAGTACCCCAAAACTTGATCAATTATTTAGAAATCGATGGAGATTTCTGAAAAAAATTCACAGATGAATGGCATTTTTTAAAATTGCCAGAATGTTTTGAATTCTTGAACGAAGAAACGGGGAAGTTAACTTGGAAACCGATAACTAAATTTATACAATAACCCAATTAACTTATGATATTAACACACCCCATAATAGTTGTAAAATTTTAACTTCTGAGATGCATGTTTCCTCTCCAGGGAGACAAAGGCTTTTAAATTGCCAGGAGAAAAGAAAGAGTTATTGCTATATGGAATTCATATTCTGACACTTAGCATATTATAGGATTTCATCGCTGAAGCCAATTTTCAGAATTATAAGTGTTTCATTATTTTGCACCCCCGCCACTTCCCGCATAGGAGCAAAAATGTTGAAATAAATAAAAAAACATCTGTATCTGGTGGTATTTTACCCCCTGTGCCAAAATTATCATTGAATCCTCTTTTTGTTTATGGCATTTTTTATATGTTGTTTTTGGTTACTAGCATTTATTTTCCTTTTAAACTTTTCCGTTTTTAAATTAAGAAAAGAGTTTCCAGATTGCAACACGTGGAGGTAGTTAGCATTGCAATTATTTTATTACATAAATATATGACACGAGCAGAAATAATTATTAAAATGAGTTGTAACCTAAAGATTTTTTTTTTTTTTTTTTTTTTTTGCTTTTTAGAAAAATGAATTACATCTTGAATTATTAGCAATTATTTTTTCATGACAACAGTTCTTTTTTTATTGTTATTATTACAATCTAGAATGTTTATTATATTGACGCTTCCCCGTTTTTTATTAATGTTTTCCAAAACAACGGCAACAGCAAAAAAAAAATATATTGCCATACTTTTATGCATATATCACATTTATACAACACATCTGTTAAATTTTCTAAAACCAGCTTAAGGAAACTAATTACAAAATTATTAATGTAATGCGTATTGAAATTTGTCATTTCATTTAAAGCTGATATTATTATATAAAATAATTACTTTTAACATTAAAATACAAAAACCCTCATAAAAAATATGAAAAAAAAGCCTTCTGTCAAAGTAAGTTAAATTAAAAAAGGTAACTTAAAATATTATGTCTAGGTGGTAAATATCTTATCTAACAATCTTATTTAGTTATGTTATAAGTTTTGAATATTTCAATGTCATTCATAAGCTGTAATAATAAGGATAAAAAATATTCCATTCTACTTTTTATACTGGTTTAATTGATACTAAAAGCGTTTCAAATGAAGATAACAGCAAGAGGAATAAAAAACACCGAGAAATGCTGTTCTTTTCAAAACATTCATATTTCTTCTAAAAAATGCCAGCGATTATGTGGGAGGTCCGTCCGCATTTGAACTCCAGAGTATAAAGGGCATTGTAAAGAATAAGGGTTTCATCTGACAAGTGTATAAAGATCAAGATACGTAGAATAAAGCTAACTACCTAGCTCTTCTAGCTATCTTGTATAAAGATGACTATTTGTTCAGATGTGCGTTGACAATTGATTGACATGCAGAATTTTTGCTTAAAAGAGGTTAATAGTAGTACTTAGCTGGTACTTATAAAGTGTTTAAAAATTCTCTGCACACGGTTTTGATTTGTTATTTACTTAATGTTATACATTATTTTATTAAATGATTAACATCGTCTTAGAAAATTTGAAAGCATTAATAATTATGTTGTTAAATTAAAAAATTCTCAAATATTAAATTATTTTTATCAAACATATTTATTAATAAGGATTCAAAATTATTTTAACTATTAATTGTTTAAGTGACTTATTTATCAATTGCTTAATTAAAATCTAGTACAAGAACTATATAGAAGTTATAGCAAAAATGAAAAAAACATATTTTTTAAATTTCAGCTACTATAATGTTATTAACTTCATTAGGATGTATAAAAATTATAAGGATTCTCAAAATAAATATGTTATTTATTCATTTATTGGTTAGTTTATCATATTTTTCTTACTCTTTAAATATAATAACTAATATATGATTGATTTTTGCGAACTGTAAACTATAACTTTGTTTCAAAAAATTTAAATCTGCATCTGGATAATAATGTTACCCAAACCTGTTAAGAAATATTTTTACGCATTGTTACAGTGTTGCATTATTATGTTTAATTAATTATTACGTTACGTTACTAACTGATTTTTCAAAATAATAATAGTAATAATTTCCTTTTTTGAAATAAATAACAATTTTTGAATAATAACTTATGGTGCTGAATAATTGCTATAAATTAAATCTCAAAACAGTTAGTGATTTTAAAATGAAAATCAAATTAATATTTTATTAAATTTATGTATTTTTAATTTAATGAATCTTTATATAATTAAATTGATAAAATTATTAATATGCATTTCGAATTTTACTTTACATAAACTCAATAAATAATCTGTTTTATATTCAATTTATCATTATGTTTTGTAGTAGTTATATACTGAAGCTTATCGTTTACCTGTTTATTTATTTTATATTTAAAGTTACTGAAATTTAAAATTATTTATTCAATTAATAATAGAATTAAAATAAAAATTGTCAAGTTTTTCTGTGAAAGTGGGAGCGAAAAGGTAATGGAAATAAATAAATAAACGATAAATTAAAAAAGCTTAGTTTTGTCAGTTAAAAATAGAAAATAAAATTATTTAAAATAATAGTTACATTATTATATAAAATTAAAAAACAATCATTTCATTACAAAGAAATAGGCCCACTTTCAATAAAATTAACTCACAAAAATTGTCTTCATAAGGTAAGAAAACTGTTTAAAAAAAAAAAAAAATTGCAACCAATAATTATTACATAAAAAAAGGTCGTTGGAGCATTTTTATTTTTTTAACAAAAATTTTTTATATCACGTCTAGTTACGAAATCACTAATTTAAAGATTCTAAGAAAGTGTGCGAAAACAATGAATAAAAATAAAAGTTAATCAATAAAAATAATAGTTTATAGTATAGATAAAATACCTAATACAAAAAATATATGATAAAACTTAAAATATTTATTCTGTTAAATAATAATAATAAAGACAGTGTAAAATTATATAACATTGTTTAATCAAATTTACAACTCGCTGTGATTTTATTAACACGAGTTACAATAGATTAAACTTATTGGACTATTATATTCAGCTTTGTATAAAATTTGAGGGAAGGGGGGCAGGAGAATAAAAATATTAAAACAGGCTCGAACAATGTTGAGCTTACAGCGTTTAGTGGGCCTTCATCAATCAGAAACCAAGTTATAAAGTGGCCGGTAAAGAAATAGCAATGGACCGAAATGGCAAGAGACCAAAATGATTAAGGAGCGAAATGGCCAGGGACCGAAATGGCAAGGGACCGAAATGTCTCGGGACCGAAATGTCTCGGGACCGAAATGTCTCGGGACCGAAACGGCGGGACCGAAACGGCGGGACCGAAATGGCGGGACCGAAATGTCGTGTACCCTAGGTTGTCCTGACCAGTTTAAAAGGTTTACCTCATGTAGTCGTATCGGGCCGGGAACGGGCCTCGGGTCGAGCAGATCTCTACATGAGCCCATGACAGTAATGTAGGCCATTAACACACACACACACTCACAAAAAAAAAAAGACTATTCTCCCCTTTCTTTGATTTTTTTTTTCAGAAGTATTTATTTTTTGCACAAAACTGGATAAATTTAGTGGAAAGATAGTTTACTTATTTAATATTACTTCTTTAATATCTGATTGAAAGTAACTAAATTTTCATCTTTATTTTAAAGCAAGATTCAATTAAAGTTTAATATTATTTGTAAAGCAGAATCTAATTTTATTAAAGGGTGTGTCCAATTTTTATTTAGGAAATCAGGATTTCTATTCATTTCTTATTAAATTCTTACACTAATAAAGAATGTCATTATAAGATAAACTCTTATTTGTTTTCCACATTTTAAGTGTTTTTTATCGGAGCACTTTGATTTTTTTAAAATAATGTAATTAGGCATCAAAATGGTAACAAGCATAATACAAACTATCTCTCTTTAATCTTGCCTCACATGTTATTTAAACTGGTAAAATCCATTATAGCGAGCCCCTTGCAGTATAGCGAAATAAATATGCGTTATGTAAATCAGATGTTGACATATTTTTCTCAAAAGCGTAAATAATTTTTAAAAAGTTTTTAAAATTATTTGTCTCATTTTTCCACTCTTATCAATTGCAAATAAGCATATGTATTGTAAATTTCAGGAGAGTTAAATTTTCAAAATAAAAAACTAATATTTAATTTTAATAACATGATAATCAATAAATATTTTACTTGCTGCATATATTTGTATATCATGCAATTCCAATATTTAAACAAAAAAAAAAAATTTTAATTAAAAATTGTCTTAAATATTTTTTATAGATTTATTCTAGCCCAGTAAATTTCTCCGTTATTAAAGATAAAATATTTATTAGGAGAAAAAAAGTATAATTTTAACAATAGTCATTTATTTTTTACACGATTTCTCCTTTGGTGTTCAAATGAAACATCACTGAAAAGCGCGTAATACGGTGCTTATTTTCTTCACTGAAAAAATGCGTAGAAATACGGCCCTTATTTTCTTTATAAATAATAACTTCATTTAGCCAATCGAGCGATAAAAAGCCTAAATCAATCACTCACATCACAGAAGCATTAACCCCAAATCAGTTCCGAGCTGAGAGAAATTTTAGAATAGGACTTCCATTGTCCGAGGACCCTACCAATTAACCCGCGCAGAACGCAGGCATCCCGATCCGCCATTGCATCACTGTCCACAAAGCTCAAGGGCAAACATTCGATTTCGTGGGCCTGGATTTAAGCGTCTCCGTCTTTATGCACGGAATGCTATATGTTGCTTTCTCACCTGTAAAAAGGTGTTCAAGTCTAAAAGTTCCGATTCCAAAAGAAAGACATCAAAGAACTAAAAATGTAGTATGGAAGGATATTCTTTCGTTGTAAATATTTAACTAATGTAAAATTTAGAAATATGTTCATAGTATTGATATTTATAGTTTCTGTAAATAAGAATATTATAAAATAAATTATTTATAGCAATAATAGAGCGAGAATTTCATTTTATATAAAATGTAATACAGAGTCTACTTTAACCGAGCATGGCTCGGTGTTCCACGCTAGTAATTATGTTAAGATGCTTGTTTTAGTTCCATCTTTATTTTTAATTTCTGGTCTTAGATTTCTGTTTCGGATTGCTACGAAAGTAAACGTTTTGTATGCGTTTGACTGGCATTAGTCTAGTTTTTCATTTAGCTTGGTTAATTACGAAAAAGGATTTTTTCCCCTTTTAGATGAGATGCGAATCAATTGAATCTTGCTACTTTTTTAATTTAATGGTTTTCTGAGTTTCAGTTATAAGCTATTATTATTTTAAGATGCTTGTTTGCGCGTGATGTTTAATTTTTTGCCCAAAAGTTCTAATTTTGTCAAAAGAAAAAAAAAAAAAAAAAAAAAAAAAAAACCTACTTTTGTTAGTTTTTAATTTAGTTTCTCATTTACGAATATGGTTAGTAAGTTATGGAATTCTGCCAATCCAAAAACTTTACTTAAAATCTAGATCCAAACCGGATAAAGTTCAAAAAGAATCCGAAGTATAAGAAAATTAACTTAATACAATTACACACACACACACACACACAAAAAAAAAGGGGGGAGGAGGGGTTCTTAAAATAAAGTGAAAAATGCTCCATTTTAAATACGTCGCATACTCAAAATATCTCCGGTCCAAATGTACTCAATATTGAGAAATACATGTACTCATTCTTGATTCTGTAGTCAGTTGCATTTAAATATGAATCTTTTTTAGTAGAGGATACTGAACCTACAAATTAAAGCAAAAATTTACAGAGTTCCTTTTCAAAATTATTAACAAGAAACTTTTAATTGATTCTTTAGCAAGAAAATAAGAAAAATTACTATCGATATATGCACAACGATTTTTTTTTTTTTTTATGACCTGAGTATTACTTGCAAGCAGTATTAAATTATTTAAAAATACTGTGCATAATTTAATTATTTACATTAATAAACATCTTTATGCTGCCACGAAATTAAATAAACCGTTACAGAGTATAAAATAATAGTTTTGTTTGCTTTTCAAAACATGTAATGTTTCAAAATTGAGAAAACATAATTTCATTTTTGATCCAAATCACATTCAATTCAGTATGATCACATCGATTTACTCATTTTTGAGTAATTCATTGTTTTCAGTGTATGGCAAAGTAGTAAAATATTATATTTATAATATAAATTTTATCTTTTTTATGCAGTATATACACACACATATATATATACACACATAAATGAACGCATAGACACTGAGCATAATAACAAATATTCAACCATATAGTTTTTTCATTTTTTTCAATAAAAATTTATTAGGATTTTCTTTTGAAAAGTTGGGGGAAATTGAATCCGATCCAAAATAACGAAAACTCAACTCGAAACTGATCCAAACATAAACATTAAAAAAATAAAACGACCCTAACACCATCAATAGCGGAACAAACTGTAGTGAATCAGATCCGATCCGAACGACGAATCTCATTATTAGTTTGAGCTCCGTCATGTTCAAACACACATAAATTGACTATCGTAATAAAAAAAAAAAAAAAAAACTAAAAAATTCAAGCATCTGTACATCTATACACATCAGCGCTGCCACTTGCGACTATTTTTTCTTTTTACTTACCCATCATACGTATACGTAGTATAGGGTAAGTCTTGCAATCGTTTTGAAAATCGAAAATTTTTTTCACGGATTTACACGTTTTAGATAGTGGAGATTCCAAAAAACATATTTTTAGAAGAAAAAAATTTGCCGTCCGTCTGTCTGTAAACGCTCTATCACCCGAACAAATTGAGATAGAGACTTGAAATTTTGTATGTAGTTAGTATGTAAGAATAGGACGAAGCCTATTTAATATCAGCAACCTCGATTATCCGGAACTATTTTTTTCGGACTCTCGAAAAATTCGTTCTGATGAAAGGTATATAAAAATTTTAGAATTTTTTTGTTCTAAGGAATGGACGTAAAAGGCCATAAAATAAGACACATTTTGCATATAGAACGAATTCGATCGGATTATTAGTTGCCGAGATATTTGTAATCCTGTTTTCCACATTCTTCGATTTTTCATGACCCTGTATCTCATTCAAATTTCAATTCAGAGGTATATTTTAATTGGAAATGAGACGCTTAATCCGACTCAGTTAATTGTTAGTTAATAGAATTATTATTTTTGGAGTTATAAGGATGTTTCTTTTACAGAGTTCGGTACTACTTGAGTAGTTTGGCGTTTTATATCATTTGTCGAAATTGGTACATCAGCAGTTCTTTAATATAGCATTACTATGTATATTAACAATATTTAAATTTTGTTTATGAATTGCAATGCATTGTATAAATAGTTTTCACATGTATTATTTTCATATACATATCCATGATGGGTAAGTATTACGGTGGCCCCCAACGACTAGTTTCATTTCTAACTGGTACCACTTTCTTAAAATAGAAATCCTTAACAAACACTTTGATGACATTAGCAAACGAAATATATTTTATAATGTATATTGCGGTTTAAGAAACCTGACAATTAATCTATTTTTATTAAATTAATTGAGATGTGCATAAAGGTATTTCAGACCTCCTATCCCTTTTATATTTTTTCAGGGGAAGATACTGTATTTTTAATTGTACTGCATTTTTAATGAATTTGAAAATACCATTTTTTTTAACCTAAAATTCTTTTTCGTGTAATCCTATTTGTGCAACATTATTGGATTCATTTCGTAATCTTTTACCCTAATCAAACAATTTCTATTATTAAGAACAAAAATAATGAACGTTTTTACACCGAGGGGAAAAAATCGGATTTATTAGAGAAAATATCTATTTTTTTTCTTTTGTTTAGAACGTAGAAATTCTGCATTGTTAGATTATTAAGTTTTTTACCTATTATACCCTAGCATACACCATGAATGTAATACTGTAATATTTAAATGTAATACCGGAATCCAATCGCAAAGATACTTGGGAAGATGCTGAATTTGCGTCAAAGTCAAAATATACTAGAATTCTGATAAGTATTTCATAATCACACATGACGCATGATTTTTACCTTTTTGTTTGTTTTGAATTTGTTTTGTATTGGAAATGAGGTCAATATTTTGTTGAGATTTGACTGACATTTGTGTGGCTTCTGACAGAGATGAAGTTTAATTAATTTCGGCACACGACGTCTTCTTACTTCACAGCATTTGTTTTTATCTCTCTTTTCTAAGAAAGGAAGGGAGCGCGGGAGGGGGGTCTATGCAAAGCTCAAAAATAAATTTTAAAGTAGGTAGCTTGACATTTAGACTACTATACATCAAGGGCACCGTCAAGGGAGAGGGCAGCTGAAGTGAAGAGAGCCATTACCTTTCCTTCAGTTTAAAATTCTTTCTCTCAGTAATGATTTTAAGAATACGAGGTGGAACCCGTCGAAATCCGACGAAAGAAAATCTTTAAGGAAGATGTGTTTCATTGATTTATAATAAATCTGCAAAATTAGTTACAGTAAAAAATACATCTTATAAAGGTCAGTCTAACTATCAAACAAATATAATTTTGTGCTAAAATTAACAAAATGCTATCAAACTCATCCAAATTATTAAACGAAATAAAACCAAAATTCACCGGATTTTATAACAAACGATATCTTTGGAATAGTGTACACATTTTGATTTCAATTTATTTATTTATTTTCAATTTTAATAGAAAATGGAGTAATTCTGTTGCCACAGTTACGAAATTGGTACTAAAAATTATAAAAAAATTAATATCTCAAAAATAAATTGCGATACAGCTTTGAAACAATTTGCATTTAAAAGAAAAATTTTTCTCTCAATGTGACAGTGCAAAAATTTAAATTCTACAATGTTTAGAAGTAAAAATTTGCAGCACCAAAAACTGCGAAACCAAAATTGCATGGGAAAGTAATGCGCATTTTAATTTCTATTTTTCTTCTTTCAATATTAAGAGAAAATGGGGTGTTTCTGTTGCCACAATTAGAAAATTGGTACTAAAAGCTATAAAAAATAAATTAAAAAATCAATAATAAATTAAAAATAAATTAAGATACAGCTTTCAAACAAATTGCATTTAAAAGTAATTTTTTTTCTATATACGACAGTGTAAAAATTAAAAATGTGCGATGTTTAGAAATGTAAAATTTGCAGTAACGAAAATTGCAAAACCGAAATTGCACGGGAAAATGTTGCCATTCGCAAAATGATGTATGCGTTACGCACAGATACTTTTGGCCTTTATAATATAGATAGATAACAAATTAAATTTTATTCAAGTAACTTACAATAATTAAACACTAGAACAAAATGATTTTTTTGTTAGATGGCACTGAATATGAAAAGAGTTTAGATGACGGTGAAATTTAATGTCGTAGATCAGGGAAACTTGGGACAACTGAAAATGTTTATAACGAAATATCAGAGTAACGAAGTAGCTTATAATTATTTTTATGTTTATGAGTTTAAAATGCATATCAGAGATACACACACACCTCTCCCCGGCCCATTACCCCGGATACGAATTGAAATTACTGTTTCGATATTTTTTTCGGAAAAATCCAGACAAAAATTTACTTTTGAAAATTGAAATGCTACGTGTGTGCTTTTCTTTATGGAGAATCTCTAGGTAGTGTACATAATGTCAGTGTAACAAAAAACAAGAAGTGAATCCATTTAAAATTTATTTTGACATTTATTACAAAACAAAAATAACTAGAATATCGCTTAGACACTCTCCGAGGTACCAATGGGACACACGTAGTAATTTACTAAAATAATAGTCTTATTTAATAATTAAAAAAAAAAGCAATTTAATTTACATATAATTATAACAGTTTTAGAACAACATATATTTATAATCAGGGCAAGACTTTCGGTTCACCCTGTATAAAAAAGGCATAAAGTAGCGAATATTCTACGTGTCTTTAAATGTGAGCAACAAAATCATATTTCCATCGTTTTCTGTTTATCCCCTTGGGGACGAGCGACACATATACGTGCCGCAAAAAGGCTTAAGAATCTTTTTTTTTTTATATATACCCACCAGTAAAATTTAATTGTAAAATTTGCCGTTTTTAATCTGAGCATTTTCTCTATTTAATAAGCCACAAATTTCTGTTTTTAAAAACCGGTGACAAAACATTAAAAGTTTCGTAAAAGTGTTCCGTCGCGAAGGGGTTACGAAAGAAATAGTGCGTTTTTTAAATGTTAAAATTTGAAATCTAAAAATACTTTGAAGTTTGATATTTTAAGAGAAACTGCATTTTTCAACTTTTACTTGGTGAATGAACTGTAATCTACATAACTTTGGAATAAATCATTACAACAAAAGTGACCGATAAGGGGGTAGGTTAAGTGAACAGAGAAAATAGGTAGTGGGGGAGATAAAACCAATGGAGGTAACCTCCATTACTGGCTGCAGACGTTTTTTTATTTTATGTTTTCCTGCAATATCTTAAATATTTCTGGGCACGCGCTGCATATCTATGCCATTCCAAGGCAAGGTCTCGTTTGATTCATAATGCTGAAGTCGACAATAATGCACGGAAAGACAAAAGGATAATTTGTAACTGCACACAATGCAGTAGTTGTTCGGATAATCTCCGTTTCAATAGAATAATGGAGCAATTGCGTTAAACTGTGTAATCCACGAATCAGTGAAAAAGATAAAAGAAAAGTAAATAGAAAGAAAAAGAAAAAGAAAAAAATATGGAGACAGACAGAGAGAGAGAGAAACGTAGAAAAAAAAAAAAAAAAATGAATGTGTCCAGTGGCGCCAACTTTTGAAAAATATTGGGTTAGCTAAAAAATATTTTGTGAGCTCAAAAATATTTTTGTAAAATGGTACGATCAGTAAAGTTTTCTTTGAAGGATTGACAGATGCTGTGAGATAAGATTTTTAAGTCAAGCTATCACGTTTTAATAAATTTGCAATTCTATTAAATTACATTCTCATACGTGTTATCTTAAAAAGACGCAGATATTTATTTATAATGTCATAATATCATGATTATGACTACAAATTAAATTAGCAGAAAGTTAAATACGGAGCTAAACATTTCAGTTATTTGGGATTTATGGTTGTCAGTCAAATAATTAATACGCGTGGCCAATGGCAAAATAAATTTTATTCTTAGGAGAAAAATTAAAAATAAAATAATAATGAAATAAATAACTTTAACAATGAAAATTGGATACGCTATAATCCAAAATTATTGAGTGGGCTCGGACACCACAGTCCTGAGCAGTAATATAAGTTGGCGCCATTGAATGTTTTCATGAATGGCGTCTATGTACCGATAACAAAGGAAAGTATAAGTAATAAAAATAAATATAAGACACAATCGTTTCAAATATTCAAACGGGAATACTTTCTTCCATGCAAATCAAATCTACTAAGGATTGTTTTTTTATTTTTACTAGAAATAAATTATAAGTTCTTTAGTAATCACGTATGCTGCTTCTTACACTTTTTATACTTGCACTTAAATTTCTTCTTCTTCGAGAGAGAGAAAACAGAAAGCAATAACTCATTTTTGATGCTTTCATACAACTGCGTATTGTTTTAATTATAATTAATTTTGCCTTCAATTATACAAAACAAATATAACTAGAATACCACTTAGGTACTCTCCGATGTACCAAGCTGGCACAAGTTGTAATTTACTAAAGTCTTATAATAAATAAATAAATAAATAAATAAAATAAAAAATATATACAATGTAATTTAATAAACATGTCTAATTATCACAGTTTGAGAACAATAAATACTTATAATCAGAGTAAGACTTTTGGTTCACCCAATATCAGAAAGACGTTAAGTAGATAATCCTCTATGTGTTTTTAAACGTGAGCAACCAAATCATATTTCCATCGTTTCCCGTATAAGAAAGACATAGAGCATTTCTTAAATGTTAAAATTTCGGAAAATAAAAATATTTAGAATTTTGATATTTAAAGAGAAATTGCATTTCCCAACTTTAACTCGGTGAATGAACTGTAATCTACATAACTTAGGAATAAATCAATGCAACAAAAGTGACCGATAAGGGGTAGGTTAAGTGAACGGAGAAAATAGGCAGTGGGGGAGATAAAACTAATGGAGGTAACCTCCATTACGGGCTGCAAACGTTTTTTTTAATTTTATGTTTTCCTGCAATATCTTAAAATATTTCTGGGCACGCGCCGAATATCTATGCCATTCCAAGGCAAGGTCTCGTTTGATTCATATGCCCGAAGTCGACAATAATGCACGGAAAGACAAAAGGATAATATGTAACTGCACACAATGCAAGTAGTTGTTCAGATAATCTCCGTCTCAATAGAATAATGGGGCAATTGCGTTAAACTGTATAATCTACGAATCAGTGAAAAAGAAAAAAGAAAAGTAAATAGAAAGAAAAAGAAAACAAGATGGCGATAGAGTGAGAGAGAGAGAGAGAGAGAGAGAGAAAGAAAATAGAATGTGTTCATGAAGGGCATCTAGGGACTGATAACAAAGGAAGCATAAATAATAAAAATAAACATAACATCCAGTCATTTAAAAAATTCAAACGGGAATACTTTCTTCCATGCAAATCAAACTTACTAAGGAATTTTTACTAGAAATAAATTTTATCAAATTATAAGCTCTTTAATAATCACGTATGCTGTTTATTATACTTTTTATACTTGCGATTTAATTTCTTCAATAGAGGGGAGGAAAAAGAAAAAAAAAGAAAGAAAAAGAAAGCGACAGCTTATTTTTGATGCTTTGATACAACTGAAGACTGTTTTAATTTTTATAAATTTTGCCTTTATTTATACAAAACAAGTATAACTAGAATATCGCTTGGACACTCTCCTAGGTACCAAGGGGGCATACTTTGTAATTTACTAAGGTAGGGGTCTGATAAAAAAAAAAAATAATAAAATAAAAAATTACTTACAATACAATTTAATAAATATGTCTAATTATCACAGTTTGAGAACAACAAATATTTATACAGCGCAAGACTTTCGATTCACCCTGTATAAGAAAGGCATAAAGTAGAGGATATTCTATGTGTTTTTAAACATGAACAATCAAATCATATTTTTATCGTTTCCCGTATAAGAAAGAAATAGCGCATTATTTTAAATGTTCTAATTTCAAACATAAAAATATTGTGAATATATATTTTAAAAGAAATTGCATTTTCCAACTTTTACTCAGTGAATGAACTGTAATCTACATAACTTTGGAATAAATCAATGTAACAAAAGTGACCGGTAAGGGGGTAGGTTAAAAGTCAACGGAAAAAATAGGCAGTGGGGGAGATAAAACTAATAAAGGTAACCTCCATTATGGGCTGCTTAGACGTCTCTTCTCTTTTTTTTATTTTATGTTTTCCTGCAATATTTTAAAATATTTCTGGGCACGCGCCGAATATCTATGCCTTTCCAAGGCAAGGTCTCGTTTGATTCATATGCCCGAAGTCGACAATAATGCACGGAAAGACAAAAGGATAATATGTAACTGCACACAATGCAGTAGTTGTTCGGATAATCTCCGTCTCAATAGAATAATGGGGCAATTGCGTTAAACTGTATAATCCAGGAATCAGTGAAAAAGAAAAAAAAGTAAAGAAAGAAATAGAAAAATAGAAAGAAAAAGAAAACAAGATGGAGAGAGAGAAAGCGAGAGAAAGAAGAATAAATAAATAAAAAAGAATGCATTCATGAAGGGCATCTAGGGACCGATAACAAAGAAAAGCATAAATAATAAAAATAAATATAACATCCAGTCGTTTCAAATATTCAAACGGGAATACTTTCTTCCATGTATATTAAATCTACTAAGGATTGTGTTTTATTTTTACTAGAAATAAATTCTACCAAATTATAAGTTCTTCAATAATCACGTATGCTGTTTCTTATACTTTTTACACTTGCGCTTTAATTTCTTCAAGAGAGGAAAGAAAAAAAAGTTATTTTTGATGCTATTGTCCGACTACTGATAGCTTTACTTTGCTTTATTTTATTTGTTTGCATTAGAAAGTTTCCCAGGCTCTAGAGTCGGATGTTTTAGAAGACATAAGAGTCTAAACATAAAGATAATAACGACACTTTATTTATAATTAAGCATGATAAATACACTGTTATTCTTCCAATACATTTATTGGGATTCTGATTAATAATATAACATAGGATTTTAAGGATGCCTAACTTTACAGATATATAATTTAATTCGCATACGAAAAGGTTGCTCGAAAATATTCAAGAAGGAACCCGCTCACCTCTTGGATTCACTAGGAAGTCCCCGTCGGGCATCAGGCACATCCCCACCGGTGCTCATATCCAAACCACCAACTTCTTTTCTATCACAGGGAGAGCACAAAACACAGTCCCGAAAGACTGTTCTAATCTATCCTTAATGCCGCTATTTCTCTCGACATCCTATTTTATTAACTTCTTCCTGCCTGAAAATCCCTCCTAAAAATCTTATCCTCCTAAAAAATTTCTCTCTCTTGCATATCATTATAATTTTTCAAGTAACGCGCAACTTCATATGCAGGTGTCTGAAAACACATCCTAGTAAACAACTAAACCCCTTTTACGATGTAATGTGAGAATCGTGTTACCGAAATGCGACATTTTTGCAGCTAACATGTCAATCCCACTACTAAATTTGAAGACATTCAAATACCACAGTGGACATATTTATTTCTTTGAACTCCCATATGCGCGAAGATTCTTACTCTTGTTTACTGGAAATTCAATCTTCTCCAGTCTAAATTATAAACATTTTTGACAAATTTATTGGTTAACTGACTGTTTAGCCAGAGTTCTGTAACCCCTCACCAAACACCCCGTTTCACAAGTGTCGTTAAATCGTGGAAATTCTATCCTTTTGACGACTTCCCGCATGCACATGAACCTCAAACTCTCTGGTGTGATCCAAATCCTGCATTCTTATATAATATGTCTTTTATTTTTTCACTGTACTGTATTACTCCAGCGGGCCGCGCAAATGTGTCGGGTTTATCCTGACAATGATACGACTTTCCCCATAAAGAAAAAAAAACACAAAAAAAAGAAAAAGACCTAAGTCCCCATAAAACAATTAGGCATCCTCTAGATCCTTACAATTGTAAAAAGAGAAATAATACGTATTAAATACATTACATTTATAAATATCAAGCAATAATAATAATAATAATAAGTTTGATAATACCAACTTTCAAATAGGAAATAAATAGTAGCGATAAAATAATTTTAGTTATTAAATGAATAATTCCAAAATAACATTAAACACAATGAAAAATTAGCAATATAAAAATAAATTTCTTCCTGATTAGAATCACCAAATTTGTTAGGTGAAATGTTCCATAGATACACAGGCGTAAATATAGTTTGAATAAAAGTTTTAAAAAAATGCATCTGAAAGAAGAGTCTAATGAATATTATTAATATGCATGTAAAGAAAGCACTTTTCAACAAGTGTCTTTGAGTAATTTTGTACACTTGCATCACCATCAATGTCTATTGAAGTCAAGTGTTTATAAAATAATGTATCATCTTTGCACTGAAAGAAAGTTTTTTACGGAAACAATGTCATTTCAGGTAAAGAATGTTTTTTGCATTTATTTGTACAAAACAAGTATAAGTAGAATATCGCTTAGACACTCTCCGAGGTACCAAGGGGACACACGCAGTAATTTACTAAAGCCGGGGTCTTATGAAAAAAAAAAAAAAAAAAAAAAAAAAAAAAGTAAAACAAAATAAAAAAATTAATTACAATACAATTTAATAGACATATCTAATTATCACAGTTTGAGAACAACAAGTATGTCTAATCAGGGCAAAACTTTCGCTTCACCCTGTATCAGAAAGGCATAAAGTAGAGAATATTCTACATGTTTTTAAACATGAACAATCAAATCATATTTCCATCGTTTCCCGTTTAAGAATCAAATAGCGATTTGTTTTAAATGTTAAAATTTCAAACATAAAAATATTGTGAATTTTGATATTTGAAGAGAAATTGCATTTCCCAACTTTTACTCGGTGAATGAACTGTAATATACATAACTTTGGAAAAAATCAATGCAACAGAAGTGACTGATAAGGGGGTAGGTTAAAGTGAACTGAGAAAATAGACAGTGGGGGAGATAAAATTAATGGAGGTAATCTCCATTACGGCCTGCTAGACGTCTTTTCTCTTTTTCTGCAATATCTTAAAATATTTCTTGGCACGTGCCGAATAACTATGCCATCCAAGGCAAGCAGTGTTGAATTCAGACATTTTCCTCCGGGTAGGACTTCAGTGGCTCTGGGGGAAAATTGTGATTTTTGACCATTGAATACGCGAAATTTCCGGGGAAGATATTTCATTGCTTCGGGGGGGGGGGAGTGTCCGACCCGGGTCACACCTTGAATTTAACACTGAAGAAAAGGTCTCGTTTGATTCATATTGCTGAAGTCGACAATAATGTACGGAAAGACAAAAGGATAATATGAAACTGCACACAATGCAGTAGTTGTTCCGATTATCTCCGTCTCAATAGAATAATGGGGCAATTGCGTTAAACTATTCAATCCTGGAATCAGTGAAAAAGATAAAAGAAAAGTATACAGACAGAAAAAGAAAACAAGATGGAGAGAGAAGAGAAGAGAGAGAGAGAGAAAGAGAGAGAAAAGCGGAAAAAAATGAATGTGTTCATGAAGAGCGTCTAGGGAACGATTACAAAGGAAAGCATAAATAATAGTATATAATTTTTTACCAAATTATAAGCTGTTTAATAACCACGTATGCTGCTTCTTACACTTTTTATACTTGCAATTTCATTTCTTCGGAAAAAAAAGTAAATAAAAGGATTGAAAGCAGTAGCTCCTTTTTAACGCTTTGATACAATTATATACTGTTTTAATTTTGACTATTTTTGCTTTTATTCATACTAGACAATCTAACTTGAGCTTAGAGTTTTGCACGGGTCCAGGCCTGGCCGGGCCGGCGGAATGATTCGAAATTTTCTAACGGAACGGGCTGGGTTGGCAGAAAAGTAATAATTTTTTCAACGGACATAACAGAGAAAAAATATGAACGAACCATACGGACCGGCCCGAGCCGATGAAAAATGTAGCTGGCCTATTGGCTCGTTATAAAGCTTTCAGCAAGAGCGATAAAATGTGAAATATTTTCATTGAATATGGGTTTAACGAGAATAAGTATAAACGTGCGTCACGAGTCAATACTAGTTTAAAAACATCAATACAGAAATGCAACTTGCACAGTATAGAGATAGGCATCGGACAGTTACTTTGGTCTAACCCGCGCTTAATATTTTTTTAGCAGACTTGAGCCGGGAAGAGATCGGAGCATTGTTTTTCTACATGCTGTCGAGCCGCGCTGGAACTAGACGTAATTGTTCAAGATGCGAAGGACAGACAACATAATTTGCAAAAGTATCAATAGCGATAAAGAACTTATATATCATACAAAAAACTGGTGGAACCAGAGAGAAAAGTGGAGCTCGATTTAAAAAAAATCTTACAGTAAAGTTTGGGAAATATTTTCAATGTGCATGCAAAAGAAACGGAATCAGATGATCTGGAAAGCTCATGAAATAACCCAAATTTTTGTTAGCTCAAAATGTAGACTGAGCTTTACTGGTGCCTTATTTTCAGAATTATACTATTATCCACTCAAAGTGATTACTGAAGAAAATAGTCAATACATTGTATTGTTATGTTGTCTCGAATCAGTTAAGCTCCACAACGCTAAACGAATATAAACCATGAAGTAATAATTGAAGTATAACTTTAATATAATCAGGTTGTTGAGGAATTGATGTAGATAATTATGTCTGAACACAAATATTTAGTATATGGTTGAATCGCATCTGTTCAAGGTTTCGAGTTTACTTGGAGCATTGATCTTACATTTACCGCTGGAATGCAATTGTGTCTACACTAGTAGTAGGAAAACAAGAGTTTAAGGAAAACAAGGAGTAAGGAAAACAAGAGTTAAGGGGGCCGTCCCGCCGCCCCCGCCGCAGCAAACCGTCCCTCCTGCGGTACCTCCTGCCCCCACCATGCATCCCCCTCCACGAACGCCCCCTAGTGGAAAAAAGGAACATTCTATTATAACAGGATAGGTGAACAACCTTCCCTAATTAAAAATATTATGAATCACATCTCAACTCGGAATCATACTATAAGATGAAGATTAAATTTATATTTGAATTTTGAACAACCGTAATTTTAATGAGTATTATTAATTAAGCGAAACAATTAAAATCTCAGTTTTTAACCATTTTATTTAGATTTCTTCAACTACAAGATGAGATTATCAATTTAACACAAGAAAGTTAAACATATATTTGAATTTTGCTTGATAGACATCTTAATGAGTATCGTTAATTAAATAAAAACAATAGAAAATATCCAGTTTTATAGAAAAATACTGATTTCTTACGATTTTTATCAACTACATGATCAATGTAACGACTTAAAAGTTGAAAGTTAAAGGTACATCCTAGTTTTTCAACTGCTATAACCTTAAAGAGTATCGTTAATTAAGTAAAAACAATTGAAAATATCAAGTTTTATAGAAAAAGACTGATTTCTTACGATTTTTATCAACTGCAACATCAGTGTATCGACTTACAAGTTGAAAGTTAAACATGCATTCTAGTTTTTCAACAGCTATAATCTTAATGAGTATCGTTAATTAAGTAAAAAACAATCGAAAATATCAAGTTTTATAGAAAAAGACTGATTTCTTACGATTTTTTCAACTCAAACTTCAGACTATCAATTTGATAGAAAGAAATTTAAGCATGCATTCCAGTTTTGGACAACCATTTCCTTCATGAACATTATTAATTAAGCAAAACAACAGAAAATATTAAATTTTTAACTGATTTCTTCATATTTTATTTATTTATTTATTTTTTTTAATATAAAATCAGAATACACAACTTAAAATAGAAATTTGAACATATTTTTTAGTTTTTGGACAGTCGTTACCTCAAAGAATTTCGATAATTGAACAATTAACAAAGGAAACTAATGATTTTTTAACGAAAAAAGACGAATTAAACGAATTTGGTTAACTTTTACTCTAATTGGAAATTTCATCGTATTTTATATATACTAACTAAGTAGAATTTTAATACATAAACGAATAATTTAAAGAAATCCTCAACACACAAATGTGAACCTGCAGAGCATTTCTTATTACGTCATATCTAAACTAAAACTTTTTTCTGCAACCCCTCCATGCATGCATTCCAGGTAGGGGAACATAACAAAGAATTTTGACGTCACAACTTACAAAGGTATACAACAAAATGTTTACGTTCAAGAAAAAGTATCACATAGAGAGAAAAAAAAGAAGAGATTTAAGCTATTTATCCATTCTAGTTTTATAACAGTTACCACAACATCTCCAAATTAAAATTTGGAAGTCATAATGAGTGTAATTAATTAAGCAAAATAATAGAAATATTAGTTTTTCAGAGGGGAAAAGACGAATTTAAACAAATTTTATTAGTTTTACACTAGTTTAATAATAATTTTAAGAGGAAAAAGACGAATTTGAACTTTTTTTTTTTTAGTTTTACACTATTTTTTCTCATCTCCAACACGGATATATCAATTTTAACAGAAGTATTAAACGTATAATTTAGTTTTTAACAACAAAATCTTAACAAGTATCATTAATTAAACAAAAATAAATATCAGTTTTAAAGAAAAGACGAATTTGAATAATTTTACACTAGTATTTTCAAAAGCAACATGGAAATATCAATACTTATTCACATATTTCACTTATTCACTGTATTCAATACTATATTTAATAAATTTGGATACACTTTAAGAATTTCCTAATCTATAATTATATATTAGCTGTATATTTAATGTTACCCATGTTTTCAACATTAGTTCATAATCGTGAATTTTGTATTTTAAATACCATGTATTCAGGTTCAGATTATTTTCACTTGAAATCATACAGAATTTTTAACAGAGTTTGTTTTTGAAATCATTGAAGCAACTGCATTTAATATTTTTAACACCAATTTTCTAAGATTTTCTAACATTTTCCGATTATACATTCCTCATAAGTACATTTCTAAATGCTTATATTATTTACACTTTACATATCGAAAAGATATCATTGAAGCAACTGTATTTAATATTTTTAACACCAATTTTCTAAGATTTTTTAACATTTTCCGGTTATACATTCCTCAAAAGTATATATTCTAAACAATAGAAAATATTAATTTTAAGAATAAAAAGACGAATTTAAACAAATTTTATTAGTTTTACAATATTTTTTCTCATCTCCAACACGGATATATCAATTTTAACAGAATTAAACGCATATTTTAGTTTTAAGAACAAAAATGTAATAAGTATCATTAATTAAACAAAAAATAAATATCAAATTTCAAGAAAAGACAATTTTTTACACAAATTTTCAACTTTGAAATACATTTGTTTACATATATTGTTACAATATATTACTAAACTTAAACTTTTTAAAAAGATTGAATGTCTTTACAAAGAGTTCATATTTATATTTTTCACGTCTTGACTGCATTCAAAATCTTACAACAAAAGTATACTTTTATTATTTTTATTATTATTATTATTCTAGAAAACCTAAAAAGTCATTTCTTGCTGCTTTAAACACTTGACATATTAAAACTACTCTGAGATATTCTACCCATATAATTAATCAAATTAGGACATGATTCATCTTACACATCAAAATTTCTGAATTTTTAATATACTTATTTTCATCAAACTTTATTCTTGATCCTATATATTTTAGGAGTACAGAATTTTAACATCTGTTTTATCTACTTATCAGAAAATTATTAAAACACCCAACAACATTTTCCAAATATGAATATTTTCTTTACAGTTTAATAATACAAAACATACACGAATACAAAGTTTAATTTTTACAAACATTTTATATTTCAAACCAAACTTTTCAAAATTTTCACATCATAAGAGCAAACATTAGAAGAACTTTTTAACTTTTTAACTTTTTTTATTGCTTAGATCTTTTCATCATAACTTTTAATTATGATAATTATCCATTTTTAGGTTGAATGTCGAAAAACTGTAACTGAAATTACATAAACTTAATGTAAAAAACCATGTTCTCTCACAATTTCTTGAAATTCAACAAAGAATTGACTATTACTTATCTATTATTATTCTTATTAAATACTTATCTACATCAATATCGACTCTCGATAGTATATAGATATTTCATCATTATACACTTACAACTCTTTTCAAACGTTTATCAGAAAAATAAGTCAATCAAAGTCTAGTAGTTATCACACCTGTTCCTCAGAAATATTACTACCATATGAAACAGTAAAGAAAATTAATAGATATTTAATATTTAATAACCTCATACGTGAAATTACTGTCGAATGAGAATACTAATAATCTATAAAATCAAAACAATCAAATCAAAAGTTGAACAAAAAAATAGTACAGATTACCGAAAATTCAAATGTTTTTTGTGCAAAAGTTACAAAAATTAACAAATGAATGACAAGTTAGAGAAATAACTAAAAAAGTTAATGAACATATTTACAAATTTATTAAAATCACACCTTTTTCTGGATTACAAACCACAATTTCTTGAAAAATTTAACACCGAATTTGTAAGGTTTTAGTCCTAGTATTACATACACTCAATAAATATTCAAAATTAACAAAAATATAATTTTTTAGTCTCATCAATAAGCAGAAATTCTATATTAAAAGAATATTTTCATAGTAGTACTTATAAAAATGAGAGTTTACAAACTGATTTTCATAATTTTATCACATTTAAACTTAATATTTTACATAAAACATTATTTAATATAATTTTATGCTTTCTAATTCAGTAAAATTCAATAATTTTTTAGTTTTTAAACCAATACCACAATATTTATTTACATCAAACTTGATTCTTCACCTTTTATATTTCCACATTACACACGTGAGATACATGCTAACTTGGATCAGGAGTTGAAGTCAATTGATTCCATTCGATTTTCATCATGTACGCATTGCTCCTACACGAAATTTCTTACTGCTATAATCATCTAATGTATTAAAACTAATCTACTCATATTTTTAATCAATTCATCAGATGTTTCATCTCGCACTTCTGAATTATCGTGCATCAAGTTGCTTAAAATATAAATACTATCTTTATAGTTTTAATGATATATAGTATACATGGTTTATCTTGAGTTAGCACTTCCATAGTATTAATCAAGTTATATGTTTCATCTTGCACTTGATCTTAATGATTTCATCTTGCATCTGAATTATCGTCCATCGAGTTTTTTTTTTTTTTTTAAATAATAATATATTTATAGTTTTTGATTATACATAGCATGTACGAATACAATCTTTAATTTTCACATTTCATATTTCAAATAACCTATTTCCGAAACCAAGCTGTGTGAATTTTACCACAATGCTTATTATCATAGAATAATTTGTGTTTCACACTTTTCTAAAAATTATCAGATATGTACCCCTCAGAGAAATTATTATCATATGAATAAATGAAGAAAATTTAATTTATATTAAATGTACACGAAATTGATTGCAATATACATGTATTTAATAAAAATAAATAAATAAGCGATTATTTATACATTAAACCTTTACTAAATATATATTTCTTTCATTATACAGATGTTTCAACAAGATGAACCAAAACAGCAGCAAACTTCATAAATTAATGATCCGAATGATTCATCCCTAGCACATGTAGCGTTAACGAATAACACATATGTGAGTACTTATATGAGAAATACTAGAATTCGTATATGAAACGTAATTAGAGTAAATACAAAATGATTTGTCTTACTACCTACACTTTAACAAGTGCTTTTTACCTATATTATTGAAGAGAATCCTAACTGTATCCATTTATTTCTATTACAGATGTGCTCTATTTGCTACAAACACTTCTTAAGTAAATGGAATTTAACAGAACATACAAAAATCTATGCAGGTGAAAAACCTTACACTTGGAAAGATTACCATAAATGCTGTTTTCAAGGAGACGTGAATCAAAAATGCACACATCATCATATGAAGCATCGTCAGATATATGTAAACTTAGCGAAGATATTCAAAAATTAGTCTTCAAGTCAGACTTTTGAAGAATTTAGAAATAAAGGAAGATATTTAGGCTATTTATCTCGAAATTACGCAGGCGATCAGCAGTTTTTCTGCAAGCCAATCTAACATGCGATAAACACAAGATCCAATCCGCCTGACTAAGCGGAACTTGATTCCAATAACACTCGAAACACGCACAATCAACTGATACAAGTGCGAGATCAATTGCACAGGTACAAAGACTCACCCACAGCCCTCCCTCCCTTTTTGCAATTCAACAGATACCTATCTCACGTTCTAAAAATAGATAGTCACGTGGTAAGCAGGCTCTGAGTCGGGTCACGTGATCAGCAGGCTGAAAAATTGGACGCGGTCTACGCAGGCGTGACGTCATTCTGGACGTTTCAAAGGTCAACTCTGATAAAATCTGGACGTTTCAAAGGTCATCTGGACGTCGGACGTCTTCCAACTAAGGTAATACTATGCTTAGTTGGAAGAGAGGTCCAAGCCCCTATCAGATTTTCTAAACGTCCAAGATGGCGGACGTCCAAGATGGCGGCCATGATGAGGTGCGACCGGGTCTCGGATATTAAATCCAAGATGGCGGACGTCCAAGATGGCGGCCATTTCACTTGGGTCGACCAGGGGGTCAAAGAACCAAAATGGCGGACGTCCAAAGAAACAAAATGGCGGACGTCCATTATTTAAAATGCATAATTAAAGCCATTTATTGGGTCGACCTGGGGGTCCAAGAAACAAAATGGCGGACGTCCTAAAGAAACAAAATGGCGTCCAAAATCTGAAAATAAAGCCTGAAAATTAAAATTTTTTGTTAATGAAATAAACAAACAAACAAATTTTAAGTTTTAAAGTGCTAGTGCACGTATTTATTTTAAATAGAATCACAATAAATGAATTATGTACAAAGTATTTACAATAGAAGGCTGTAAAAACATAACATTTTTTTCCGGAAAAAAAGCAGGCTTCTAATAAGCAGGCTTGTGTCGCATGTAAGGGTGGTGCGACTAGTTTAAATTTTTAATCTAGCAGGCATATAAAAAATTTACACGTTACCCTTTGCGAGCGCACCTCATCTCCAAGGCTATTTTGGACGCTTAGGGCTCGGTTCAAACTCATCGCCGCTGTCCAAAACATCACACGAGTCCGCCCAAAACGAGCAACCAGGCTGCGGAATACACACACTGGATACAGGAACTGGGAATTCGTGCGTAATTTCGTTGGTTTTAATAGCAAATGCAATGGCGAAACCATTGCATTTGCTATTAAAAACAACAAAATTTTTGAGACTTTTTTCTTGAAATTTTTGCAACTTTTTTTGCAATTTTTTTACACTTTTTTTAACAAAAATTTTTCATTTTTTTAACGTTGTGATTTTTTTTTTTTTACTTTTGTAAAAACTTATTTTGAAAAAAAAATTTTTGTAAAAAATGTTTTTGAAAAAAAATGTTTTTGAAAAAAATGTTTTTGGAAGTTTTGGTTTTTGTAAAAAAAAATTTTGTTATAAATATTTTTTTCAAAAACTTTGTTATGAGTTTTTCACTTTGTGGTTTTTGTTTTTACATTTGTGTTTTTTCTTTTCAATTTTGCAATTTTTTCATATTGTAAATATTTTTTGTTAATATTTCTAGAAAACAATGAAATTATTTTGTAAACTTGCATATTTTTTCATACATCTGCTTATTTTTTGTATGTTCTTATGCATTTTTTAAGTTGTGAGAGTGTTATTTCACTTAAAATGTTATGTATTTCATTAATGTAATAGGTATTAGAAAAATAAACACAACGATATATGCATATAAAAGAATATTTAATGTGAGCATTTAAAGAATACACTGCAAAATAATATCTATACATTCATACTGGTTAGAAGAATCACAAAATTACTTTTCAGCAGTGTGTATGTCTTCCAAATTTTAAGTTTGAGATATTGTGGTAAGTGTTGTGAAAATATGATAGATAAATAGCTTAAATATCTTCCTTTATTTCTAAATTCATCAAAAGTCTGACTAATTTTTGAATATCTTCGCTAAGTTTACACATATATGACGATGTTTCATATGATGATGTGTGCCTTTTTGATTCACGTCTCCTTGAAAACAGCATTTATGGTAATCTTTCCAAGTGTAAGGTTTTTCACCTGCATAGATTTTTGTATGTTCTGTTAAATTCCATTTACTTAAGAAGTGTTTGTAGCAAATAGAGCACATCTGTAATAGAAATAAATGGATACAGTTAGGATTCTCTTCAATAATATAGGTAAAAAGCACTAGTTAAAGTGTAGGTAGTAAGACAAATCATTTTGTATTTACTCTAATTACGTTTCATATACGAATTCTAGTATTTCTCATATAAGTACTCACATATGTGTTATTCGTTAACGCTACATGTGCTAGGGATGAATCATTCGGATCATTAATTTATGAAGTTTGCTGCTGTTTTGGTTCATCTTGTTGAAACATCTGTATAATGAAAGAAATTTATATTTAGTAAAGGTTTAATGTATAAATAATCGCTTATTTATTTATTTTTATTAAATACATGTATATTGCAATCAATTTCGTGTACATTTAATATAAATTAAATTTTCTTCATTTATTCATATGATAGTAATTTCTCTGAGGGGTACATATCTGATAATTTTTAGAAAAGTGTGAAACACAAATTATTCTATGATAATAAGCATTGTGGTAAAATTCACACAGCTTGGTTTCGGAAATAGGTTATTTGAAATATGAAATGTGAAAATTAAAGATTGTATTCGTACATGCTATGTATAATCAAAAACTATAAATATATTATTATTTAAAAAAAAAAAAAAGAACTCGATGGACGATAATTCAGATGCAAGATGAAATCATTAAGATCAAGTGCAAGATGAAACATATAACTTGATTAATACTATGGAAGTGCTAAATCAAGATAAACCATGTATACTATATATCATTAAAACTATAAAGATAGTATTTATATTTTAAGCAACTTGATGCACGATAATTCAGAAGTGCGAGATGAAACATCTGATGATTTGATTAAAAATATGAGTAGATTAGTTTTAATACATTAGATGATTATAGCAGTAAGAAATTTCGTGTAGGAGCAATGCGTACATGATGAAAATCGAATGGAATCAATTGACTTCAACTCCTGATCCAAGTTAGCATGTATCTCACGTGTGTAATGTGGAAATATAAAAGGTGAAGAATCAAGTTTGATGTAAATAAATATTGTGGTATTGGTTTAAAAACTAAAAAAGTATTGAATTTTACTGAATTAGAAAGCATAAAATTTTATTAAATAATGTTTTATGTAAAATATTAAGTTTAAATGTGATAAAATTATGAAAATCAGTTTGTAAACTCTCATTTTTATAAGTACTACACTGTAAGAAAAAACGGAAGAAAAAACAGCAAAAATGGCTGTTAATAGTTCTTTTTTGGGCGAAAATTGAATTTTACGGTTATGGCGTTATTTTCCAGCGACGTTTTTGAAGCGCCATCAGCCGTTTCGCAACTCTCTATCCCATAATGCACTCGCCCCACCGCCATTTGTTTCCTGTTGCAGTGATAGCTTTATTAGATTTTTTTTTCTCCATAATCAGTAATGATTTAAATAAATCACAAGCTAATGAATCTGTTGTGGACTGAAGGTAAGTTTTGTCTATGTACTTATTTCTTTGCTTTAATAAAATTGCATCTCTCTTTATTATGTTATAAATACCTAACGGATATATTTCAGTCAATTGTAATAATGTAGTAGTTAATGTTTATTGAAGTTAATTGATAAATGTTGTAAACAATTTCAACTATACCATTAAGTGTCTCTGATTTATATTTAAAATAAATATTATTTAAACACAATTATAATTATTTATAGTTAATAATTCAATCCGATTAAAAGAAAAATTGGGGGTTTTGTGATTTGCTGTTACTTTGATAGATTACGTTTTTGCTTTGCAATGTTTTTAATATTTGTATGTATTTCCTTCGGATGTTATTTTATAGCAGGACCGGAGCGATAATTTGCCATAAAGAGCGGCATTTGCCTGACATATATTGAACATATAATCCATTATTATTTTATTTTTCTAAACTTTAAAAAAATGTGATAATTTATTATTTTTTTATATAAAAATATAGACACAGAATGTATTTTATATAATTATATATTTAGTTCATAATCTTTACTGTAACACATAGATGAAAGACACATTAAGAAATAAAATTATAGCAAATAAAACAATATGTCAGCAGAATTCACAAATAGAACAGGAAGTGCAAGCGAATCCAAAACAGCTATCGTCAGCTAGCAACAGCTATGTAACTTAGTATTTCATTATTTTACTTCGTCATTCGATCGTGTAATTATTTTCTTTAATTGACCGAAGAACCAGATTTTGGATAACTTGATTAAATAGATGTTGTTTTAGTTATAATATCAGAGAAAATATTTCATACTTCAGGTAAATATTATGTTATTTTTTTTTTTATTTAAAATCATGATTGCAGATTATTTTGAAAAAAAGTATTCTTTAAAACTTGTTTCATTAAACCCTTGTCATTTTATGTCACTAACCTTGCCAGATATCTTACTTAAATCAGCCCCTTTTTAAACGGGATACTGGAAACATTTCTTGCTTAAGAAACGTTGCCGTCATGGGCAATCGCTTATAACTGTAATTAATTTATCGGAAAATAAAAAGAAGGTGTTTAATTACTGTACAAATAATTTTTCAAAGGGTGCAGTTTTTTAAATTATTCTGAATGTGCTGTAAAGTGCTTCATAATCTATGCTTGACGCGCAATTTTTTTTTTTTTCTCTTGCTTGCTTGCTTTAATTATTTTTGGATCGAAAATGGTATTTAATTTTAATTATTTTAGCTGATAAAAATGCAATTATTTTTATTACTATTTTGATAAAAAGCTTATTATAATATATCGTATTTATTTCATTGTTGATAGTTGTGTTTTTTGTAAAGATCACTAACATGCAACCAAATTGTCATTTATCGTATTTCATATATCTCATCATGTCACAATTTCTAAATTTAGCAAGAATTTTATGTGCAGTTTGTTTTTGTGTTTTTTTTTTTTTTTTGGCCTAAAAGTGTGTGCTTTTGTAATATTGATTTCGATATTATAATAAGTAAATTTGCCTCCCCTCCCCCCAAAAAATACAAATTATATTTTGAAATTTTGTCTTATTTTTTATAGTTTTTTTTTTTTAAATTTTTATTCAAAGTGGGATTTTATTATGAATTATATGATTAAAAAGTATATATCTTACTGGTATGATTATATCTATTTTGTAATTCATATACAAATCTTCTATGTAATTTGACGTTTTTAATTATTTCACATATTATGGATCAAAAATGCTTAGTTTAAATTTAATTTCTTTGCCAACAGTAACTGAGATTTTATGTAATTCATAACGCCGATTTAATATATATTTTTTTTTCTTATGTTTTCAAAGGAGATTGAATTTTTTAGAAATCAGTTTTATTCTTGATGCGGTATTTTTTATTTTTATTTATTTATTTATTTTTAGAAAATATGTATTATTAACATGCAATTACATTTTTATTAATTCATTTCAAGCTAGTTGTTACTTTTTACGAGATGCAAAATTTCTTAATGAAACAGTTTAAGAAACATTTGTAATTTGTATCGATATTATCTAGCTTGATTGGAAGTTTAAATAATAATAATGATAAGGACAATAATTTTTAGCTTATATTTTTATGTCTAAATTTGCTGAACTTGAGAAAATAAAAATTAATTCCAATATTTTCTTATCACTATATTCTAAATGGAAAATATCTCTTTTAGGCATTATTTTTCTTAGTTTTTTTTTTTTTTTTTTTTTTTTTTTTTTTTTTTTTAAATAAAAATATATTTTTATAAAATAATTAATGTATTGAAAGATTATATATTTCATTTACTTTTTATTTATTATATTCTTTCATTAGTATAGATATTTATAAAAATACAATAATTTGTCCTTTTATAATTAAAATAATTATTTGAAATGATTTTCTATTTTAAACTGTCATTATTTTCTAAATCAAAAGTTAAACTACAGTTTTTTTTTTCTTTTTCATATATACTATGTATTACATTTTTTGATAACAAACTTTATTCTATAGTAATTTATCACATTTATTTCTTTTTAATTTACATAAAAATAGTTTAATGAAACAATTTAGTATTACATATTTACAATTGTTACCAATATAATCTAAATTGATTTAGAGAAAATAATAATAATTTTGAGCTATAAAAGTAAAAATTTTTAATTTACAATTTGGTAATAATGTTTGCAAATTTTGAGAAAACACTTTTTTATTAATATCTTAATGCAACACTTCATTTTTTAAGTTTTTCTTATAGATTTTAAGAAAATAATAAATATTTTGCTATCTGATACATTTTAATTTCCTTTAATTTTAACTTACATAATTTTTTTTATCTAATATAATACAGCAGCAATATTTCTTATAAAACTATTTATACTACTACTTAAATTGCTACTGATAAAAACAAAACTACGATGATTTTTTCTTTTCAAGTTAAAACAATTCTTTCAAATGCATTTTACATTTTTTATTGTTATGAATTTATTTTTACAAATTAAACAGAAGAAATTCTCATTCAATTTAATATTGCTTTCTTTTGATAAAAAAATATTAATGTTGTAATTTATTATATTTATTTCATTTTAAATTATATGAAGATCGCTTAATGACACAACTTAATGAGCCTTTGCATTTATTATTAATATAATCTAAATTGATTTAAAGTATAATAATACTAATACTTTAAATAATAATAATAATAATAATAATTAACAGCTGATAATTTTGCGCCTTTCTTTGCAAAATTTGGAAAAATGTAACTTCAATAAACACTAAATTGTTAACGCTAAATTTCTTTTTTGAAAATTTCATTTTATTAAATATAAGTTTTCTTAGAGGATTTTAGAAAATACAAGTATTTTGAAAAATTATTTATTTTATGTAGATTTCATTTAATTTTAACTTATCACGTTCATTTATTAATATAGATAACTATAATAATACGAAAATCTGTTCTTTTGAAGTTAAAATATTTTTTTCAAAGGAATTTTTAATTTTTAATTCTTACTAAAAATGTTTGAAAAATTAAATAAAGACATTTTTGTTCCATTTCAATATTACTTTATTTTGATAACAAATTTCAATTGCGTTGCATAACGTAATGAGCCTTTGTAATTATTATTTATATAATCTGACTTGACTGAAAGTTAAATGCTGCTGATAATAATAATAATAATTTTTATCTTAGAATTTAGCGACTGTATTTGCAGAATTTGAGAAAATATTTAACATCGTCTTAATGGAAAAATTATAATTCTCATTATTTTAAATATAAGATTCTATTATAATTATAAATTTATAGAAAATAATAAATACATTGGAAGATTGTGCATTTTATACACATTTAATTTATTTTAACTTTTTATCTTCTTTTATTAGTTGAATGCTTCAAGAGTACTTTTTATAAAATTACTTTACTACTAACAAAATTACTTTACTTCTTATACAACTACAACAATTTGTGCTTTTGAAGTTAAAATAATTCTTTCAAATGCATTTTCAATTGTTATTAAAAATATTTCCACAAATTAAGCAGAAGAAATAAAATATTGTGTAATACATTGAAAAATACTGTAAATAATTGTTCAATTTAATTTTATTTTGTTTTGATAGTAAATTTCAACTATGTTGTAACTTATCACATTTATTTCCTTTTACTTTTTATCAGGGTTGGCACGGTTTAAACCAATTGGTTTTAACCATGGTTTAAACCACGGTTTAAAGTTGGCAGTTGGTTTAAACCAACTGGTTTTTTTCTCATAAAAAACCAATTGGTTTCTTTCAAAAAAATCTAATGATATTTTCTCATTTTTATTTACAATTTAAGACTTACAAATTATTGGATATAAATATTTTCTATGTTTAACACTTTATTTCAGCAAAATGTATTAAATATAGTGATTCTAGGGGTTTTTTATGTATAGGGTAAAATTGAGTATGCATTGATGACCATATTCCATTACTCTAAAGAAAAATCTTAGAATATGTGAATTGATCAAATATAAAATGAATTAAAAATAGGTATTCTGTATTTAGTATAAAATATTTTCATTTAAAAAATGCAGATGATTTAAAGCAATCTATCATAACATGCACAATGCTTTTGAATATGGAGCTATAACTGGATTATGTTTAAAATTTTAGTGAAACTATAAAAGAATTTTTTTTTTCTATTGGGGAGATTATCTTTAAAAATTAAAATCAAAATATGAAGTTGAATGAGTATTCAAAAATTGGGTGCTAGTTATAGTATTTTGATAATAACAAATTATCCCCCCCCCCCCTCAGTAATCTGCTAAATCTAATGACCATAAATGTTGATTTCAAATTGTCTCTCAAAACACAAAACCCCCCAAGATCAATCTCAAATTTATTATTTTTTTAATTGTAGAAAAGAATATTATGTTCACAAACTACATCAAATGTTTCTTATAAGTAATAAAAAGATTATTTATAAAGATTTTCAAAGCATCAATGTTTTACTGTGCAGAGTAGCTTATTGTTTGAACATAAGACTTTACTAATAACTATTTAAATTAAAATATGGTTTTTTCAATTTTCTACATAATTAATTATAATTATTTAATTTAAATTATTTTCAAATGCATTTATACTACTTATAATTCAACAATGTCTATTTTTAACAATAAATATGCATGTATATGTAATAGAAAAGGATGTTTTTAAAAAAATCAGGTTTAAGCCAAAAAACCCTGGTTTAAACCAAAAAAACCGGTTTTTTTGTTTTTTTTCCAACCGTGCTTTTTATGAAGTAAGTTAAATGGAACAATTTAATGAGTCTTAGCCACCTAACTTGATTTATATAATAATAGTAATAATAATAATAATTTTAACTTATAAATTTGAACCTGGATTTCCAAAACTTGTATGCGATTGCGAAAATGTAATTTTAATATTTCTTTTATCATTTTCTTGATGGTAAATTTCTTTTTTATAATATGTTTTTTTATTTCAAGTTTTCCTTATTATTATAAATTTTTAGAAAATAATAAATATCTTGAAAAATTATGCATTTCATTGTATTTGATTATATTTTAACTTATTGTGTTATTTTA
Organism: Maratus speculifer; assembly: GCA_964019185.1. Lineage (NCBI taxonomy): Eukaryota > Metazoa > Arthropoda > Arachnida > Araneae > Salticidae > Maratus > Maratus speculifer. The sequence continues at coordinate 156,312,669 of OZ025294.1, read as the reverse complement.
ATAGTAAAAATAACTATACCCATGCAATAATATGTGCTTTGAAAGTTAAAATAATTCTTTTGAAATTATTTTCAACCGTCATTAAAAATATTGAGAAATTAAACAAAAGAAATTCTCCTTCACATTTATTCCCTTTTAAATAAAAAAAAGATAGTTTAATGAAACAACTGAAAGAGAATTTGTAATTATTATAAATATAATTTGAGTTGATTTAAATTAATATATATATATATATATATATATATATATATATATATATATATATATATATATATATACAACATTGTGTTTGGGTTTAGAAAACTTGCGAAAATGTAATTTTAACATTTCTTTTTTAATATTCTTAATAGCGAAGTTTTTTTTTTTTACTTTTTATTTTTTTAATTTGAGCTTTTCTATTGTTATATATTTTTAGAAAATAAATATCTTGAAAAGTTATGGATTTCATATATATTTCATTTTATTTTAACTATCATGTACTTTCATTAGTTAATATAACTATATGCATGCAACCATTTGTGTTTTTAAAGTTAAAATAATTCTTTTGAACACAATTTCAATTTTTATTTTTAAAATATTGAGAAATTAAACGAAAGAAAATTTCGTTCTAATTAATAATGCTTTGGTTTGATAGCAAACGTCAATTGCGTTTTTTTTTTTTATCACATTTATCTCCATTTAAGTTTTTTTTTTTTTTTTTTTTTTTTTTTTTTTTTTTTTTAAGACAGTTTAATGGAACAACTGAAGAAGAATTTGAATTTATTATAAATGTAAACTGATTTGATTTAAAGTTAAATAATATTTTTTATTACAATATTATTGGCTGAGTTTGCAAAAGTTGCGAAAATGTAATTTTAATATATTTTCTTTATTATTTTCATTTAATTTTAACTTATCATGTTCTTTTATTAATATAGATAATTACAGCAATACAAAAATTTGTGCTATTAAAGTTAATATAATTCTTTCAAATGCATTTTCAATTAATTTTTGAAATATTGAGAAATTACGCAATTTTTTCGTTCCATTTAATATTGTCTGTATCAAATAACAAGTTTTAAATGCGTTGTAATTTATTTTATTTATATCCTTTTGAATTAAATAAATAACTTAATAAGCCTTTGTAATTATTATAAATATGGTATGATTTAATTTAAAATTAAATGAGAATAATAAAATTAATAATAATAATTTAAGCTTACAATTTTTTTGTCTGGGTTTGCAAAACTTGGAAAGGCGGAATTTTAATATTTTGTCATTTTCTTAATCAAAAACGTCTTTTAATAAACTTCATTTCTTAAATTTAGGTTTACCTTATATTTATAGATTTCTTGGAAATGGTAAATATCTTGAAAAATTATATGTTGTATATGTATTTAATTTAATCTTAACTTATCATGCTGTTATAACAACAGTACAATTTGCGTTTTTCAAATAAAAAGAATTCTTTCAATTGTTAGTAAACATTTTTAGAAATAAAACAAAGAAGTTTTCATCCCGTTTAATAATAGTAAAATTTCAATTGAGTTGTAATTCATCACATATATATCCATTTAAATTAAATAAATATAATTTAATAAAACAACTTAATGACCCTTTGTAATTATTAATAAATATAATCTGACTTAATCTAAAAATTAATAATAATAATAATTTGAATCTTACAATTTTGTGCCTGTGTTTGGAAAACTTAGGAATATATCATTTTAATATGTATTACTTTTTTAATCTTTTTTTTTTTTTTTTTTTTTTTTTTTGAAAATTTCTTTTTTTAAATTTAAGGGTTTTTTATAGCTAGAGATTGTTTTGAGAATAATAAATATTTTGCAATCTTATCCATATTACATGTTCATCATTAAATTTTAACATATCACACTCTATTATCAGTAAAAGTAATTACAACAACAAAATAATTTGTGCTTTTTAAATTAAAATCATTCTTTCCAAGGGATTTTCAATTTTTAATTATTATTTTTTAAAATAATAATAATAATAATAATAATAATAATAAAATTTCGCTAAATTTAAAGCATATTTCAACGGGTTTGTAATTTAACACAGTTATACTCTTTGATGAAATCATAAATTGCATTTTTGTAATTATTAGAATTCTATAATAAAACTCAATTTAGAGTTGAAATAATAATAATAATAATTTTCAGGTTACAATTTTATGTTACGATTTTTAACAAAATCTTTTTAATAACTTCCAAAATCTTCAAAAATTTTTAAACATTGCTTGTTTTGCATGTCTTAAATATGAAATTCCAATAGGCTTTGTAGTCATGATTGGAAAAAATAGAATTTGATGCTTATTATGGTAGTATATATTGCTTATACATTAATAACTATTATGTGTTAAATAATTTGCGTTTTCTGTCACGTTGATTATTTCTATTTCATTTGGCACTTGATTTATTACATGTTTATTTTCCTTTTTAAAAAATCATTACTGGAACAATTATTTTAAAGTGTATCTCTCATTTCGCCCCTCTTTAAAAGGCTCATAATCTATTGATTGTCAAAAGAAGGTAGTTTATTTTATTCTGATGCTACCCCTTTTCTTTTTAGATACACGTATATTTTTATCATTTATCTAATGACTTTTTTAAATAACTATCCATCTGATGTCAACAAAAGCTTCAAAATATAAAACTACAAGTGAACTAAATGAAGAACTAAATAATGCACCAAATGGATGGATTATCCTAAGCAGAAAAAAATATTTTTTTTAAATGTATTTTAAATCTATTTAAGTGTAAATTTCAGAGGCACACAATAAGCTTTTCCAATGCTAAAAATCTAAACTTCTTCATGCAATATCATTTTTTGTAAATTTTGTATATTTAAATGAAAATTATCAAAATGTATCTTAATTAACATTAATGTGCTTTTAGTTAGCTTTACTATATAGAAATATTTCGCAACACTTTATTTGAAGTATTTTGTTGAATATTGCGTGTATTTTCAGTTTTGACAATTAGATTTCAGAAAATAATAGATAAGTTTCCTAGTTTAATTAGAAGTAGTTTATAATTTGTAATTAGTAATTAGTAATTGAAAAAAAAATCAACAGCATCAGGCTAAATATTCAAAATCATTTATAAGTAATTCTCTGTATTTTTATTGCACAGACGGAATTTCATTTTTTAGTTTCAGATTAAAAAAGAAATTTCGATTATGATAAAATGTTCTTTGAATGACACATGTTGTGATGAAAAGTTTGATTAAAATAATAGTGTAAATGGCTCACTTGAAAGAAAATAGACGCATCTCGGCAAATGTATGTTTAACAATAGAGGCAAAAAAAAAATTTGTACGATTTTATTCTAATCTGAAAATAAAATAGTTTTGAATGCAGTAATAAAAACTGAATAAAAGCACTAAATAATTAAGCATGAAGACGTAGGATGAGGTTTGGAGATGGGATAATCTTATATCCCCCCACATTTCACCTCTCGTCTGTAGTAACAAATGGGCATATAGCGTAATAAATCATTTTTTCGTATAGCTACACTTGAAACTGTTTCTGTATTAGGATGCACCAATGGCGGGCTTATTAATGGAAGAAAAAACAAAATTAATTTTTGCAAGATGTATCACTTTTCTTGCAGGTGAGCGATATATACATTCATATAAAAGTTAGGTATGAGAAATACTTAATAATGAAAAAATAGAAGTTTATTTTTTACAATTTATGCATGGATCAATCAATTTACAAAATAAATGTATGTACAAATATAATTTTCAAAGATGAAACTAAAAAAATCAATAAATCAAGAGAAAATTTATTTTTACAAATTTATTACACTTATTTTCAGAAAATTTTCTATTTGCCTCAAACAAAACAAAGCAATATATATTTGAAAATTTTAACCTTTAACTTTTGATTATTTTACGCGCGTATGTATGTAATTTTTAAATTCACTATCTTAATATAAATCTATTAAAAACCTTTTACTTTCGCATTATTTTACAGGAGTTTGTTTTATGTGTGGATAAAAAAGGGTAGAGTGAGGTAGAGGTAGGTTTGCAGCTATGAAAGATTCATTTTGATATTTTAAATGATTTTGTTAACATAAAATATTAAAAGTGACCTGGTCAGCATTTTTTAAAAACTGAAACCCTTATTTCTTTTCAGATTTAGTCCACCTTCACTGTTTTTGATTATTCCACCTTCCTTGAAATTAAAGAAACCATCAGATAATGAATTGCATCTAAAAATATCGAAATGATGGAAAAGAAGAGAGGTCCAAGAAGAGGAAATGAATGCCTGAATGGCAATGTCTTAATGATTATAAATGAGAATTTTTCTAATATTCACTTATATATATTTCTAATTAATAAATTCTTTTTTTCATGTATTTGTCATGTCTTTTTCATGTATTTATTATGTCTTTTTCATGTATTTATTATGTCTTTTTCATGTATTTATTATTAAGAGTTTTATAAAAACAAAAGAAGAGTGAAGAAAATTATTTTCAGAATTAAAAAAGAGGAAAAAGCATATCACAAAAAAATTTTAGTTTTACGCAAACATTTATAGTATGCAAACATTTGAAATAAAATTTACACTTTCTTAGATTTTTTAGTTGCTGAAAATATCTGCTGCATGCATAAAACTATAGAACTTTACTAATACAATAAGTTTTAAAATGACTGCATTTTTATTTTGCTTTTCTAAATCCGCAATACAGATTTTATATGAAAATAAGAATAAGATAAGAATATACATTATGAATATCTATTTTTTTTTCCTTCATAAGAGATTTTTCATGGTAATACATGTCTAAAACATATGAAAATCAAAGTTCAACATTGATTTAAAACAACTTTTGTAATATTTTATCATTTATTCTAGCTTTTACATGATAAGTTGATTAAAATTCAGATTTTTTTTCCCTCTAATGTAAGTAACATTTTGAATGCAAGTATTAAACCTTAATTTTAAACATTTGTTGCAAGTGAATTAGATATAAGAATTAATAAAATAGTTTTATGTTTAAAATATTCGGCTTTGGAATTGGTTAAGTATAAATTGCTGTTTTTTATTATATTACTGAATTAAAGCACTTTGTGTCACTATTTATTTGCTTAGAAAACTAATCAGTTTAATATACTCATATTACTCGTGTCTAAATACTGTTAGTGTGTTTGTATACAAATACATCAAATTCTTTACCGAGAGTGAATACAGCATGGCATCATTTCACTTACATTTAAACATTATACGATTGTTTATGACAAAATCGATTTGATTATTTTTTTTAGAAAATAAAAATGGCAAAAAAATTAAACAGTCAAATCATTATTTTACTGTTTTTTATTATTTTTTAATTTATTTTTATTACTATTATCAGACTACATATTTCAAAATTAATGTTTATATGTCTACATAAAGTAAAAATTAAATATATATCATTAATTGTTAAACATCAGTAAAAGAATTCCGGAAAAAAGAAATATATATATATATAGAAAGAAACATGGATTTTATTGCTAAAGAAATTACAATAAAATGTAAATAAATTTCATCACTATTTTTAGAATATCAAAAGGGTAAAAAATGTAAATAGTCAAATCATGATTCCAGAGGATTTTTTTCTTATGTTATTACTGTCGACATTTTCTAATAATTACATAGTAGTTATTTTAAAACTAATTAAAATAACTGTATATAAATTAGAACAAGATCATGTATCTACCATTCAGTGCTTGGTGTATAAGTATTAATAAAATAACTGCATATATATGTATATATAAAAACATAATTTTTTTTTGGTATAACATAGTAATAATAGTGAATAAAATTTATTATTCGTACTGATGATTGATTGCGCAAAAATACTCGATACAGTTGCTTAATTAAAAAAAAAAAAAAAAAAAAAAAAAAAAGAGAATTGGCATTTTAAAATACTTTTATTGAAATGATTTATTATTTTTTAGAGGAGAGGGATAAAATAACATTTGGAAGTTGAAGTAATAATTTTGCTAACGTCAAGCAATTATTTGTATATTACGTAATAATATATTCAAGACAAAAATACGATTGCCATCGCAATGCCTACTTTTTAAAAATGGACAAAGTCTTAATACATTTTATTATTTTTTTTAAATTTCTTTTTATATAGGTTCAAAGAGCAAAATTTCATTTTAGTTATTTATATTCATGTCAAATTTATATGAGTGAGATAACAAAATGGCGGAAAAAAACAATGAAAAAAAAATGCTTTTATTCACTGTAACATCATAGTTATAAACCTTTCTTTTAAATTAAAAAGTAAGTAATAATAATAGTTTTTTATTCAGAAAAAAATACTTAAATAGTTCATTAGTAATATATAACAGTAACTAAAAGAAAAAAAAAATAACGTCAATGAAAATTATATTGCATGTTATAATTTTAAATTGTAAAACACAAAATTTTTTATATAGCACACATATTATTGGATACATAGATTTGTGGTCTAAATTTTTATATATTTATTATTTTTTAATGTGCATTTAACAATTTTATTAAAATTTTAAAACTGCATAATTAATTATGATTTAAAAAATTTTCAACCTGTGAAAAAAAAAATTATTTAAATCTTTTTTTTTTATATTAAAAATGTTTTTGACTGGCAAGCATCAAAGAAATGTATATCATTTTTTAAAACAAAATATTACTTGTTTGGTAAATTGTCTGTAAAGATTTATCTCCCCCCCCCTTCTTTTGCTGTAAGACAAATATAATATTAACGTAGTGAAAAGACAATTGTAAATACAACATTGCAGTAGTGAAAAATGCATAAAAATTAAGAATATTAAGAATTAATTTCATTTTTACGGTATTGTTGTAATTTTCACGACACTTTTAACCATTATTTTTACAGCTGTATCATAATTTCATTTTACAGTATTGTTGTAATTATTATTATATTTTAGCCGTAATGTTTTCAGTTGTGATGCATTTTAATTTTACAGCATGACTATTAATTTAACTGCATTTTTATCCTTTTTTTACATTTTAATCATATTTTGTTTTACAGCACAACCGTAATACATGTTAGCCTTTTTTACAACTGAGATGCATATTTGTTTTACAATTAAAATGAAATTTTAATTGTAAAACAAAAATGCATCTCAGTTGTAAAAAAAGGTTAACAATTATTAAAATATACGGTTGTGCTGTAAAACAAAAATATGATTAAAATGTAAAAAAATGGCAAAAATGCATTTAAATTAATAGTTGTGCTATAAAATTAAAATGCATCACAACTGTAAAAATTACGGCTAAAAAAATAATAAAAATTATAACAATACTGTAAAATGAAATTATGATATAGCTGTAAAAATAATGGTTAAAAGTGCCGTGAAAATTACAACAATACCGTAAAAATGAAATTACGACATTGCTGTAAAAAATATAGCGAAAACTGCAGTAAAATTTACGCCTGCACTGTAAAATTAAAATAACGCCATTGCTGTAAAAATAACAGCTAAAACTGCAGTAAAATTTACGCCTGCACTGTGAAATTAAAATAACGCCATTGCTGTAAAAATAACAGCTAAAACTGCAGTAAAATTTACGCCTGCACTGTGAAATTAAAATAACGCCATTGCTGTAAAATAACTGCATAATGTGCTGGCACCCAAATTGCCAGCACTTTTTGCTGTAAAATTACAGTACTTTTTCTTACAGTGTACTATGAAAATATTCTTTTAATATAGAATTTCTGCTTATTGATGAGACTAAAAAATTATATTTTTGTTAATTTTGAATATTTATTGAGTGTATGTAATACTAGGACTAAAATCTTACAAATTCGGTGTTAAATTTTTCAAGAAATTGTGGTTTGTAATCCAGAAAAAGGTGTGATTTTAATAAATTTGTAAATATGTTCATTAACTTTTTTAGTTATTTCTCTAACTTGTCATTCATTTGTTAATTTTTGTAACTTTTGCAGAAAAAACATTTGAATTTTCGGTAATCTGTACTATTTTTTTGTTCAACAGTTGATTTTATAGATTATTAGTATTCTCATTCGACAGTAATTTCACGTATGAGGTTATTAAATATTAAATATCTATTAATTTTCTTTACTGTTTCATATGGTAGTAATATTTCTGAGGAACAGGTGTGATAACTACTAGACTTTGATTGACTTATTTTTCTGATAAACGCTTGAAAAGAGTTGTAAGTGTATAATGATGAAATATCTATATACTATCGAGAGTCGATATTGATGTAGATAAGTATTTAATAAGAATAATAATAGATAAGTAATAGTCAATTCTTTGTTGAATTTCAAGAAATTGTGTGAGAACATGGTTTTTTACATTAAGTTTATATAATTTCAGTTACAGTTTTTCGACATTCAACCTAAAAATGGATAATTATCATAATTAAAAGTTATGATGAAAAGATCTAAGCAATAAAAAAAGTTAAAAAGTTAAAAAGTTCGTCTAATGTTTGCTCTTATGATGTGAAAATTTCGAAAAGTTTGGTTTGAAATATAAAATGTTTGTAAAAATTAAACTTTGTATTCGTGTATGTTTTGTATTATTAAACTGTAAAGATAATATTCATATTTGGAAAATGTTGTTGGGTGTTTTAATAATTTTCTGATAAGTAGATAAAAACAGATGTTAAAATTCTGTACTCCTACAATATATAGGATCAAGAATAAAGTTTGATGAAAATAAGTATTGTAAAAATTCAGAAATTTTGAAGTGTAAGATGAATCATGTCCTAATTTGATTAATTATATGGGTAGAATATCTCAGAGTAGTTTTAATATGTCAAGTGTTTAAAGCAGCAAGAAATGACTTTTTAGGTTTTCTAGAATAATAATAATAATAAAAATAATAAAAGTATACTTTTGTTGTAAGATTTTGAATGCAGTCAAGACGTGAAAAATAAAATTTGAACCCTTTGTAAAGACATTCAAACTTTTTAAAAAGTTTAAGTTTAGTAATATATTGTAACAATATATGTAAACAAATATATTTCAAAGTTGAAAATTTGTGTAAAAAATTGTCTTTTCTTGAAAATTGGTATTTATTTTTTGTTTAATTAATGATACTTATTACATTTTTGTTCTTAAAACTAAAATATGCGTTTAATTCTGTTAAAATTGATATATCCGTGTTGGAGATGAGAAAAAATATTGTAAAACTAATAAAATTTGTTTAAATTCGTCTTTTTATTCTTAAAATTAATATTTTCTATTGTTTAGAATATATACTTTTGAGGAATGTATAACCGGAAAATGTTAAAAAATCTTAGAAAATTGGTGTTAAAAATATTAAATACAGTTGCTTCAATGATATCTTTTCGATATGTAAAGTGATTGTAGCATTTAGAAATGTACTTATGAGGAATGTATAATCGGAAAATGTTAGAAAATCTTAGAAAATTGGTGTTAAAAATATTAAATACAGTTGCTTCAATGATTTCAAAAACAAACTCTGTTAAAAAATTCTGTATGATTTCAAGTGAAAATAATCTGAACCTGAATACATGGTATTTAAAATACAAAATTCACGATTATGAACTAATGTTGAAAACATGGGTAACATTAAATATACAGCTAATATATAATTATAGATTAGGAAATTCTTAAAGTGTATCCAAATTTATTAAATATAGTATTGAATACAGTGAATAAGTGAAATATGTGAATAAGTATTGATATTTCCATGTTGCTTTTGAAAATACTAGTGTAAAATTATTCAAATTCGTCTTTTCTTTAAAACTGATATTTATTTTTGTTTAATTAATGATACTTGTTAAGATTTTGTTGTTAAAAACTAAATTATACGTTTAATTCTTCTGTTAAAATTGATATATCCGTGTTGGAGATGAGAAAAAATAGTGTAAAACTAAAAAAAAAAAGTTCAAATTCGTCTTTTTCCTCTTAAAATTATTATTAAACTAGTGTAAAACTAATAAAATTTGTTTAAATTCGTCTTTTCCCCTCTGAAAAACTAATATTTCTATTATTTTGCTTAATTAAATACACTCATTATGACTTCCAAATTTTAATTTGGAGATGTTGTGGTAACTGTTATAAAACTAGAATGGATAAATAGCTTAAATCTCTTCTTTTTTTTCTCTCTATGTGATACTTTTTCTTGAACGTAAACATTTTGTTGTATACCTTTGTAAGTTGTGACGTCAAAATTCTTTGTTATGTTCCCCTACCTGGAATGCATGCATGGAGGGGTTGCAGAAAAAAGTTTTAGTTTAGATATGACGTAATAAGAAATGCTCTGCAGGTTCACATTTGTGTGTTGAGGATTTCTTTAAGTTATTCGTTTATGTATTAAAATTCTACTTAGTTAGTATATATAAAGTACGATGAAATTTCCAATTAGAGTAAAAGTTAACCAAATTCGTTTAATTCGTCTTTTTTCGTTAAAAAATCATTAGTTTCCTTTGTTAATTGTTCAATTATCGAAATTCTTTGAGGTAACGACTGTTCAAAAACTAAAAAATATGTTCAAATTTCTATTTTAAGTTGTGTATTCTGATTTTATATTTAAAAATAAATAAATAAATAAATAAAATATGAAGAAATCAGTTAAAAATTTAATATTTTCTGTTGTTTTGCTTAATTAATGATGTTCATGAAGGAAATGGTTGTCCAAAACTGGAATGCATGCTTAAATTTCTTTCTATCAAATTGATAGTCTGAAGTTTGAGTTGAAAAAATCGTAAGAAATCAGTCTTTTTCTATAAAACTTGATATTTTCCATTGTTTTTTACTTAATTAACGATACTCATTAATATTATAGCTGTTGAAAAACTATAATGCATGTTTAACTTTCAACTTGTAAGTCGATACACTGATGTTGCAGTTGATAAAAATCGTAAGAAATCAGTCTTTTTCTATAAAACTTGACATTTTCAATTGTTTTTACTTAATTAACGATACTCTTTAAGGTTATAGCAGTTGAAAAACTAGGATGTACCTTTAACTTTCAACTTTTAAGTCGTTATATTGATCATGTAGTTGATAAAAATCGTAAGAAATCAGTATTTTTCTATAAAACTGGATATTTTCTATTGTTTTTATTTAATTAACGATACTCATTAAGATGTCTATCAAGCAAAATTCAAATATATGTTTAACTTTCTTGTGTTAAATTGATAATCTCATCTTGTAGTTGAAGAAATCTAAATAAAATGGTTAAAAACTGAGATTTTAATTGTTTCGCTTAATTAATAATACTCATTAAAATTACGGTTGTTCAAAATTCAAATATAAATTTAATCTTCATCTTATAGTATGATTCCGAGTTGAGATGTGATTCATAATATTTTTAATTAGGGAAGGTTGTTCACCTATCCTGTTATAATAGAATGTTCCTTTTTTCCACTAGGGGGCGTTCGTGGAGGGGGATGCATGGTGGGGGCAGGAGGTACCGCAGGAGGGACGGTTTGCTGCGGCGGGACGGCCCCCGCCACCCCGCCGCCGGCTGTCCTTAAACTCTTGTTTTCCTACTACTCACACTTTCTACTGAACGAACCGTTCTCATACTTCCTTACACCAGCCTGTAACATATAATTATGAACCCGAATTTTTAAACTGGTTATGGATGATTGACATACGGAATGAGTTAAAAATGCCTCTTTTTCTCTGATTGATTTTAAGGCACCAGTAAAGCTCAGGCTACATTTTGAGCTAACAAAAATTTGGGTTATTTCATGAGCTTTACAGATCATCTGATTCCCTTTCTTTTGCATGCACATTGAAAATATTTCGCAAATTTTACTGTAAGATTTTTTTTTAATCGAGCTCCTCTTTTCTTTCTGGTTCCACCAGTTTTTTGTGTGATTTCATAGCTTTTTCAGATCCTTTCAGGAACTTTATCTATCACCTTCAACTACAAATCTAAACTATTATTAGTATTAGTTTAAAATTATTAGTAGGCATATTAGTTTGGCGAAATACTTGAAATGACGCCAAGTTAGCTTTAATTTTGGCGAGTAATTTTGGACGCCAGATTTGGCGTCCTAGGCAAGAAAAACTTGGCGACATTTGGTGACAGAACAGCCCCCTCCCAGATGGTAGTCCCACTGCAGTTTCTCGGTATCTACGTAGATTTTCTTATGACGATAGGTATCTACACAGATTTTCATAACTTCATTTTCAAATACAGTCGAGCCTCTATATAACGAAATCCATCGTTCCAGTAAAAAATTCGTTATATAGAGAAATTCGATGTATAGAGTATGATGTTAAAAATAGTATTTAATGTGTAAATTTTGAACAAATATTATTTTTGATCTTTTTAATTAAAAATTTGAAATGTTTAAAAGTATATATTAACCTAACATTTTATTTCTTACTTATTTAAGCAGTTTCAAAAAAGAGAAAAGACATTTATTTGAAAGCTTAATGAAAATCAAATGAGGAAGACTTACATAAATTTCAGAGGAAGAAATCTGTAATTTTTTGTTGTTTTGATTTTAAAATTACAATTGTTACGCTCTCAAAAAAAATTCTCAAATTTTAGCAAGGAATGAAAAATTGTAGTTGATATTTTCCTCCATTTGAAGGTCTCTTTTATGTGCTCTCATTGATTCCTGTCTTATATGTGTAACAATTCAATTGACTGTGTTTTGAGAAGGATGTTGAAAGGTGTGTGGGAGGTGGGATGAACTTGTTAGATTTAAAGAATAAGGAGAGAAATAATATTAAAAAAAAAAAAAAACCTCTCCACTGAACGATAAATCAAAAATAAGTGATGGAAAATTGATTCCATATGATTTCGAAGCTTTTTTAAAACTGAATAAATTAAGATCAATTTATGAAAAAATTCGTTATATGGAGATAGATATTTCGCTATATAGAGTCTGTTTTTAATGTAATCATGCGAAAAGGGGACCGTTCTTACTAAAAATTCGTTATATGGAGAAATTCGATGTATGGAGTTTCGTTATATAGAGGTTCGACTGTAGTTACTTTTATAAATATAGAAGAATTTTTCCCCCTAATTATCCCTTTTTAATTCATGCGCGTAGCCAGGGGGGGGGAGCTCTGAGTGCCCCCCCCCCGCTCGTGCAGATCCAAGATTGATTATTTAAAAAAAATCAAAATTTATAAAAGAAAAAAGAAGAAAAATGAAAGCAAAGTTAGTTCAATTAGTTAATCAAAACTAACACTCTGTGTTTTGAAATGCCATAAAAGAAGAGACCCAGGTTCTTTTTCTATTTTTTTAAAGAAAATTATTTTGTTCATCTTTTTTTAAACTAGAATATTTACTCGAATCTGTATTAATCACAGTTAGTAAAAAAATTGGTTTTATACTACCAATTTCATGTCTTTTGTTTATGAAAGTTTTTTTTAACGTGTTCTTTTTCATGCATGTTTTTGCAATTCCATAAAATATTAGCGTAAATTCTCGACAAGGATAGAAACTATTTATATCTTTGCTTTTGTAATCTAAAGTCTAGATAGGAGCAAAAAAAATTGAAAGGAAATACAGACTAGAGATGAGAAGGGCTCAGCCCGAGCCCGGGACCGATTCGGGCTCGGGCTCTATTTTGATTTAGTCTTCGGGCTCGGGCTCTTATTTCTGAAACCGGAAAATTATTTATTCGAAAGTAGAAAAGATTGAAAGAACTTTCCCCCTTGAGAGTATTTATTGTTTTTCACATCTTTTCAATGCTATTTTGTCAAAACGAAAGGGGAGCAGAAATCATATTTTTGCATTTTAATAGTTTATTGCTGTTTCAAAAGAAGATTTGCGATGATTGGAGATTTATGTCTACAGCATTTCCTGCGATAATCTGTTATTGATATGGCGGCAATCAAAACAGGCACAAACAATAAATTAGCTTTTGGTTGGATTTTCCTTTGTAACAAAGAATATATTTTTTTAATTCAGTCGTTTATTTATTTAGTTATTTATATAAAACTTAGAGAATGATTTCTTCGTTTTTTGATGTAGACCAAAAGCTTGAGATTTGCAAATTATTTATTTGTGCGAGTTATTTATAATCGTCCTTCATATGAAAATAACTCAGTGATTAATCAGTCTGTTTTTTAACATGAACTCTACTCTACTTATGCTGAGGATTCCCCTTGGTAAGTAAACATATTTTCCATGTTACAGCGACAGAAAACAATCAATCAGCGTTTCTTTTTTTCCCATAAAAGCATCAGGCTTTTAAGATAACTGTATCAACGTTTTCAGGTTTATATCAATTACGGAAAATCGTTATGAGAAATTAATTGATTATATTTAAAGATGTACATATTTTATAGGAAATTGAAAACGTTGTGCGATTCTTCAGCATACAAATAGTAATTTCTGCAAACTTCATATATTTATTGTTTACACTTCTTTAATGTATCCATCAAATTTTTTCGTTAAAGGACAAAAAGTATGGGAATCCTTTTAAATGGGAAGCATATTTTTATATGATACAGGCAAACCTCGTTAACATGAACGTGCTTAACATGAATTACTTTTAATATGAATTGTTTACACAAGCCCCTATAAAAACGAATACAAAGATTTGTTACTGATAACATGAATTACTGTTAACATGAACAACGTTGTGATTTCCCTTGAGGTTCATGTTAACGAGGTTCGACTGTGCTAAACTGCTCTTTTGGTAAGATTGAATTAAAAAATTTTATTTAATAGTAATTTTTATGTAAGAAATTTTTAAAAACGAGACATCACATTTGAAACAACTTTTAAATGTCGTGGATTTTTATATACAGTCGAGTCTCTATATAACAAAATCCATCGTTCCAGTAAAAAATTCGTTATATAGAGAAATTCGATGTATAGAGAATGATGTTAAAAATCGTATTTAATGTGTAAATTTTGAATAAATATTATTTTTGATCTTTTTAATTAAAAATTTTAAATGTTTAAAAGTAAATATTAACCTAACATTTTATTTATTAATTATTTCAGTTGTTTCAAAAAAGAGAACAGACATTTATTTGAAAGCTTAATGAAAATCAAATAAGGAAGACTTGTATTAATTTCCGACGAAGATATCTGTAATTTTTTGTTGTTTAGATTTTAAAATTGTAACGCTCTCAAAAGCTCAAATTTTTGCAAGGAATGAAAAATTGTAGTTAACATTTTCCTCCAAGTGAAGGCCTCTCTCATTGATTCCTCTCTCATATGTGTAACAATCCAATTGACTCTGTTTTGAGAAGGATGTTGAAAGGTGTGTGAGAGATGGGATGAATTCGTTGGATTTAAAGAACAAGGAAAAAAGTAATATTAAAAAACTCAGCACTGAACGATAAATCAAAAATAAGTGATGGAAAATTGATTCCATATGATTTCGAAACTTTTTTAAAACTTAATAAATTAAGACCAATTTATGAAAAAATTCGTTGTATGGAGATAGATATTTCGCTATATAGAGACTGTTTTTAATGTAATCATGGGAAAAGGGGACCGTTCCTACTAAAAATTCGTTATATAGATAAATTCGATGTATGGAGTTTCGTTGTAAGGAGACTCGACTGTATATATTTTTGGTATCGGGCTCGGGCTCTGATGACAAAAGATCTTTCGGGCTTGGGCGGGCTCGGATTCAAAATCATCGGGCTCGGGCGGGCCCGGCTTTAAAAACGAGCCCGAACTCCATCTCTAATACAGATACGTGAAACGATAATTCCACCATGTGATTAGCTTGGAGAACGGAGGGGGTGGGGGGGGGTGTACAAATCTGTTTTCTTTGAAAATGAGAAATAATGCTACGTAAAATTCAAATCAATACGGAAGTTAGTTGGTTGGTTCGTTAAATTTCTTTTTTTGTGGCTATTTTTTGTCATTCGTACGGGCTCATTTTTTTAAACCGGAAAATTTTACTTATTCATGTGTAGAAAATATTGAAAGAACTCTTTTCCGCTTTAAATTGCGTGCTACAAGTTATTTTAATGCTACCTTGATCAAAATGCCGGGGGAACTGTATTTATTTTAGTATTTCATTGCTGTTTGAAATGAAAATTTGTGAGAAGTACAGATTTATGTTTGCGGATATCTTTGTTTTATATCTATCATGTTTTATCTATGTTTATATATCTTTTTCTTATCCATTAGATTTAGTTTTGAGCAACTTCTCATCCTTCTTCACGCAATGAAAAATTGCGTTCGGGCCCTTTTTAAAAGAAGTTCCACACAATTAAACCTTCCGCAAATAAAAACCTGTCTAAAACGGAAATTCAATGGGTTTTATGGGGTTTCGTTTTATAAGGTTTTACTACATAAGATATTGTCTGTACCCAACATGTTCAGGTTAAAAAATTTGGGCACCCCCCCGTTCAAAAGGCTGGCTACGCCTATGTAATTGAACTATCTATATTGTAGTAACTGTTTTATTTCGAAAACACTCAAATAAAGGTGCGATGTTGTTTTAACACATATTTAATTACAGTTTATGTATATGTTTATGAAAAATATGCATTTTCTGTTTCGAATGACGTCAATTTCAAAGGTTCAAAACTATCAGGAGAATCAGAATTTTTATTGATCTATAAAAAAAAGAACACGTGTTATCGTTTCTTTTTTAAATTATTTAATTGTTTTTTAGTTGGTGGAAATTCGAAAGCAACAATTGAATTAGCAATTAAAAAGGAGAGATTTCTATAATGTTAAATTATGAAAGGAATATCGTTATATAAATTTTAAATGGGTGCCATTTCCTTAATTTTTGATATTTTTTTACCAGACCTTCGAAAGGCACATCCCTAAATTAAAAGCTTTCGAACAAGCTATTACATGTCGCTGAATGTTTCCTGGTTCGGGTTATAATTGAATAGTTTATCTTTTTTTGTTCTTTCACGAGCAAAAAGTGCCAAAACCGGGGTTCTGGATCTCCGAAACTGATCGGTGGATCTGGATGAATTTTTGTAAACTTTGAGATCTAGGGTAGGACATTTCCCCTTTTTAATTTCGTCGCGATCCGATGATTGGGTCTAAAGTTATTAAGAGGCAAACTTTGGACTTTAACATTAGAGATGCAGCTGAGCTCTACTATACAGCACTATCGTGCTGAATGATACTTACCTTTAGAAATATTCTTCTTGGTGGTTCTTAAATTCACTTTTCGACAACGTGAAAGTTTGATACATTTTCTGACTAATTTTTAATTTTAAAGGTATAAAATTGACAAGCCTGACTATTGAATTGATTTGGAATCGAATAGCATTTTTCATTTTTCGTAAACAAGATACTTGTATATATTTGTTGAGATGTAAGAGATTCTTGTCAGGTGGGTACAGATTTTTCTCCCTTCCCATGCTATCGCTTTCGGGAATTATATTCAAAACGCTAACGATGACAGTATTTTCTTAAATTGCTTGTATCAAAAAATGGATAGCGCCATTCGATTACATAGTTTCCGAATAAAAGCACTTGCAAATCTTATGCTATTCCGAAAAGAAATGAATTGAGAAATATATCAGAAAATAGCTCCATTGGATTTGAAAAAATCTGTGCTAAAATGATATAGAAATATTTACACAAATCTATTTTTTATTATACAGCTTAAAAAGTTGTGATAATTTTAACTTTCTTTTTTTTCTTTTATTCTAAACCATTTTAGTTTTTTTAATGAATCTTTACTTGAATGTTGAAAGTCTCAGAATCTAAGAAATCATTTATCTTCCTATTGTGTATTTTCTGTAAAATATACTGTAAAAGCATCCCGTAGATATGTAGTATGCTTTAAAGCAATCTTAATTGTGTGATAAAAAATCGGTATTTTTTCGAAATAGTAGAAAATGTTTCCGGCTAGAACGGGCTGGACCAAGTCTGCTTTCAGTGATTTCTCTACAGGCTGGGCCGAACTTTTGAGTTTTATACCGGTGTGGGCCGGGCCAAAAAAAAACTTTCCCACTAGCAGGTCCAGCCCTAGAAATTCCCACCCGTGCAGACCTCTACCTGTGCTTCCCGGGTCAGAAAACTTTTTTTTTAATTTTTTATTAACAAAAATCTTTTTTTTTTTTTTTTTTTTTTTTAATTTGTAACAAAATTATTGCATGCAATATACTTTTTAGCCGTTAAAACTAAAAAAGTATTTTGTTAAATGAAAAATATTAATTATGCAATCTAATAGTTTTGAAATTTACCATTTTCAGTATTTGTCATATTAACTGCGTGTTATTAGCCCAAGGGTTTTTTTTTTTTTTTTTTTTTTTTTTTTTTTTTTGTTATAGGCTGACTTTTTGATTCATATCAATTCACTGCTTTAAGGGCGTAGTCCAATTATATGTATGTTAAATTTGTGTTTTATTTATATTACTTTGTTTATTATGGTGGGTATTTTATTTTTTTTAATAGAATATTAGCCATAAGAAAATACTGAACTTTTTATAGTTTTTAAAGGCTAATGAATTAATCTTTCCTTCACGCAACAGAGATAAATTTTAAAATATTTTCCGTTTGAAGCAATCAATTAACATGAGATGAAGTTTGTAAACAAATATCATTTGGAAGTTTCTCCCCCCCCCCCCCTCCCGCCATTTGGAGATATAAAATTTTTAATATTTACGTTACAAGTATGTTAAATTTGTGTATTATTCTAATATTTTTCTTTTATTTATTTAAAAAGGAAGTTTTAATTTCGCTATAAGATATCAGTAATATTTAAATTGTGAACATTTTTTATTGCTTTATGAACAAAATTTCTATGCAAATGAGCTGGCATTTGAAAAAATAAATAACAAAAACTCATGTTTGAAAATTATTTTTAAAAATATACTAAAACAATCGATTAAGATACAGTTTTCAACAAGATGCACTTGAAAATAGTTTTTTTTTCCTAATATTCAACGGTTTAAAAATTGAAAATGTAAGAAAATTAGGAGACAAATAAAATTGCATTAGCGAAAATTGCAAAACCAAAATTTGATCGTGAAGTGTTGCCATTCACAAAATGACGTCACTGTTATACATAGATACGCTTTGCAGAGGTCTGCACGGGCCGGGCTCGGGCCGATTTCCAATAATGGCATTCGGGCCGGGCCGGGCTCGGGCCTTACTTCTGAAGACTCGGGCCGGGCCTAATCAATAATCTTTTCGGGCCGGTCGGGCTCGGGCCTTAATTTTTTTGCTGGAGTATCGGGCCGGGCCTAACTTTTTTTTTCCGCACGAAGCCGAGACTGATTCCATTCTTTCTAGTTTTCATGGACCAAAATAATCAGTTCCTATTGAATCTTCCTATATGAAAATCCTTTTCTCGACTTTTTATAAATCAGTAATATTTGGCTTTGTCCAAATATTTTTGCAAAAAATCCATATACTTTTAAGCCGTCATTATTTTACAATTAAACGTTAGAATTTATTCCTTTTAAAGAATCGTAGATTACTAGGCATTTTAAAAAAGAATTAAACACACACACACAAAAACATTATGACGGAATTTTTTTTTAAACTGAAAAATGAAAGTGTCTTTTAAAATGTTCATCCATGCAAAATGAATACAACAATACGGGAGAAAAAAATATATTAAACATTTACATCTGTTAAGAAGGGAATGCACTTTTTTTTTTCGTTCCAAAGTGATTTCGTTTTTGGAAATTTTACCATATACCGCTTTTTTGCCTCCATTACAGGGAATATGGATTAATAATACTAGTGATAACTGAAACATTTACATACAACAAACAAAGATTCATTTAAAAGCGTAAATATCGCAGCCTACGACACTTCTGCATAAATGGAGATTATAAACATGGAAAAAAAAGACTAATATAATTTTTTTTGGTCAGAACTCTTCCATATGATTAAAGATCAATATTCTGTAGAAATTCACTCGAGCCGGGCCGGGTTCGGGCCGAATTTTAAACTTTTTTCAGGACCGGGCCGAAATTTTAACTTTCGGGCCGGGCCGGGTCGGGCCAATATTTTTTTCGTTCGGGCCGGGCTCGGGCCTGGAAATTTCGGCCCGTGCAGACCTCTAACGCTGTTTTCATAAATATTTCAGAGATATTTGTAGTAATTTTTTCTCTGATTCTAATTATATTTAGATGAGAAACATTTTATTTTATTTATCTACATGTTGTTTTAGTGCAGCACTTACAAAATTTCAGGAGAGATAAAGAACACTTACATGATGGGAAATTACATAACAAAACATGGTCGAAATCATAATCTGCAGCTTAATCGCTTTTGCTGCATTAGTTATGAGATGACAGAGTTATCCAAAATATATTCGTTATTTTTTAATTTCTTTACGCTATCTTATTGGGTTTCGGGAAAACATCTTCATGAAAATATTGACCAGTATTATTCTGTTTACACTCCTGGAGTTTCAGGATAATTCGTCTCGTATTTGCCTAGATATTTAACAAAATGTCTAAAAACGCAAGTGACCGGTCATCTTTAGCCATCTAGTGTATTTTTTTTATACTTTTAATGTGATTATATAAAAGTACAAGAATCTTATTAAGATTTTATTAGAATATTAGAGATTTTAATATTCCAACGAAATATTAATTTTTAAAAGAGGTATTGTATAAGAGGATTTAGAAACAACGATCTTATGTTATAGACGTGTTTTTCTTGAATAATGTTCAATGAAAGAGAAATTTTTTTTCTAATAAATCGGAAATTGACTGTAATTTGAAAAATCAAAAGATTATTCTGTCTTTTGGACAACAAAATTCTAAGTGAATTATTGCTACATGTACAAAAAACACATATTATATAGTTTCATTTCCTCTGTGAAAGAAATAAAAAATTGGGAACAAGATCCTGTTATTTCCTTACGACGAAAATGTTTGACTGATTCATTGCAGAATAACAAAGCAAATCCAGTAAGGCACAGGCTTAGCTTTCGATGTAATGATTCGACTAATGCGATGTAATAATACTAATAATAATAATCTTTGTCATCTGAACGCAGAGCACGTATGCAGGCACGTAGCCAGGGAGGGGGCTAAGGGGGCTGAAGCCCCTCCCGAAAGTTTAAAAAAGATTTTACAAAGTTATCTCTAATGATGAAGATAGACTAGTTTGAAAAGTTGAAATGTTTTTCTTGTTTTTATCTTCCACTACATTAAAACTACGCACATTTTAGTTGTAAAAATATAAAATTATTCAATTATAGTTATAGCAATCCCTTGTCATATAGGTCATTCAAATATATTGTCTTTTATTCATATCTATCACTAAAAATATAGGTTTTTCTTAAAATGCAATTTTAACTGTCTTTATGTACAGTAAAATTCGATAAAGGAAATTCCATATCATTAATTTGACTAAGAAAAAGTAAGTGTAATACACGTATTTCATATAAGTTAACTTTAGGAGTCAAATATAAAACATTCTTGCATGTTATGATATTTTTAATTTTTTTTTTCTATCCCGATTATCTGATGCATGTAATGAAAACAGAGTCATTAATATTAAAATATTTTGCAAGGGAGACAAAAACTTTAATGAATGCTGATTCTGTAAAATTATGTAAAAATTAATCATTTTAAATAAATTACCTTTAAAAATGGTATTAAAGGTATTAATATTATAATGGTACAATGGTATTAAATGGCGTTTTATTTAAGAAAATGAGTGGCGAGAAATTTTGAAAAGGAATGGTTTGAAGAAAAACTTTTGTTTATCGAGAAAGCTCAAAGACGCCACGGCGTGCATTTTCCTTTATGTCAGGTTCTTCACTGAACAGTTTTGCTCTAAATTGTTTTCACATAAATCTTTAATAGAAAGAAAATGTGCACAGAGCAGTCGATTCATCTAATAATTTTTCCTTGTCTTTTAAAAAATAATCAATTATAGAAATTAATACCCCTATGTTGGAATTTTTTGGCAACTTTTCACAGCACCATCCAGGAGAATTTCCAGGGACTATTTCTAATATTCTAATGAGCTTATTTTGGGCAGAGTGAGAAATGCCTCTTAGTTGTGATCATGAAAGCAGTCCACTAACGTTAGAAAAACCGATAAATAAAAAAGAATATTGCCCAATTAAACTGATAACATTGAGCTTGCAGGCTACGCATACTAATTGTACATTACAGCCTTATATTTTCAAGGGTTAATTCCGTTCGAAAAAAAAATTAAGCAGGGAACACAGCTCCCCTCTTTCACCTTTTTATACTTAATCATTGAACCCTCTAAACTAATCAGGGCCATGTTTTATCATACAAAAACTCTATATCCAAAATTCAGAGCAAATCGGAAAATTATTAATAAAAAACTCATTTATATAATTTAAGAGGAGTTATCCCCTCTTTTATACTTAATCATTTAACTTTCAAAACTATTCAGAGATTTGAACGAAATCTGATAATTCTGCATGAAAAATTCATTTATATAAATTAAAGGGAGGGGCATGAGCCCCCCGTTCCTCCTCTTTATAATTATTTAATGATGACCTAATACTAATCACGGTGGTGCCTCATCAGAAGGATCCTATATCTAAATTTTAATGAAAACTGATATTTTTGCATGAAAAACCCATTTATATCAATTAAAGGGAGGGGCATAAGCCCCGGTTCCCCCTCTTGTACATATCGAATGAATTCCAAAAATTAATCAGGGAAGCGCCTTATCAGAATATACATATATCAAAATTTCAAGTAAATCCCATACTTTTATCATGAGTTATCGCGTTATGCACATACGCACATACAGAACGGGCGGGCACATAAGCTTTTAGGCTTTGATAGCCTGTGAGCTAAAAAGACTGTAAGCTAAGACCGGTTGGTTGGTTGTATTTATGAATGGCAATTATCAATACGAGATATATGGGTCCTAGGGGAGAGGAGTACCCACTATGGTGGTATTTTTAAAGGAACCCACCCGTATTTATGCAGGCAAATGCAAGTTTCGAAGAAACCAGTGGAAATCACGATTAGGCCAACGGGCTCGATTAGGCTCGAACTCAGCAGCTCCCGTGCCGTCTACCAGTTTTGAGAGCAGAATCTCTTTACCTCTGGTGGTGCGTTAGCTAAGAGCGCTTTTAAGATTTAGAACAAAGTCTGGAAATGAGGAATTAAATAGACATAGAATAAACAGACATAAAAATGTTATTTATTTCAGAACAGACATATGAAATGAAAATATTCAAATATTCTCGAGTATAGTTCCCAAAAAAACTAATTACCAAATTAAATAACGTGATATGATCTAGCTTTTTCTTTTTCTAACTGATAACTAGGCCCCTGACCTGCCTGGTTGCCCCAACTAAACGGGTTTGACGGGTTGGCATCTGGTATCGGGGTGAATGACCGCCTAATCGCCGCGTCGCAGCAATAAATCTAACGAATGTCTATATCTTTATCCTAAAGGTAGTGCCCACTGCTTATTTGTGAATTTTCTTAATCTGGTTACTTAAAATTTTGATCTTGCTGTAAGTTGATCTCGTAATTAAGAACCTCGGTCAGGTGATGAGACCTTCACCTTAAGAGTCATCTCCAGAGGTATAATGCACAGGTAACTTGGAGGACTTTGCACCCACGACGGATTTTACATGCACCAGGTGCCATTAGCGTACATAGCGGACATCGGCTGTCTCCAATTCAATCACCAGACCCTTAGCTGCCAGATTTCCTTAGCCGAAAGAGTTACTTGTCTATGGCAACGGAGCGGTAGCTGTTGAAACTATGGATATTTCAAGCACAGAATAGCTTACCCTTTGTGTTAGATATGTGGAGCATTTATAAAATTAATAAAACCTATATTTCGGGAAAATTGCTTAGGTTTCATCCCAGTAAATGAATTGTCCGACAAAAATTTTATTCATCTATCGATTAATCATTTTATAAGACACTGCGCTCGTAATGCGAAACACTTGCACGCTAATTAATATTAATCATGTGTTTTAAATCTATTCAAAATACTTGTTTGCATTTCAATATTTTTATAATGTTTTTCTGTTGGATACATGAAACTCATCTCAAACATTGTTAGTTGTGCTTTTTAACACTTTCCAACAAAATTGAAAAGTGTTTTTGTTTTCGGATTGTCTGTCCGTGTGTCCGCGCTCTAACTCTCGTAAATACATTCGGATTGCCATGAAATTTTTAGATGTTATTGACGTTTACCCAAGCACGAACCCTATTGAAAATGAAGTTACTACCATGATTAGTTTATTTGCAGGGATAGTCAACAGTTTTCCGTTACATTACGGCCTAAGGAAAAAATCATTTCAAATGAATTTTAAAGGTGTTACACCCTGGCAAACATATTCAAATTTATATGCCTTTGCGACGTGCACTAAAATATGCATTCTGTAGAATATGCAGTGAAAATAATAGTTATTATTCATTTACAGGGCCACACAAAATAATTCCATTGCACAATAATAAAGGGGGGGGGGCGGCACTTGTCTGCGACATATTTTAATCATTTTAATTATGTTAAACGATTTTATGTACAATAAAATTGATATATGCCACAGAGGTTTAATATTTCATGCATAATACGAAGTACATAGGATTTACAGGCACACACAATAGATTTCAAATAGTATATTCTATCCGAAGTACTGTACATTATTAATGATGACTGATGGATGAATGTAATGTGTTTTTAATTATGATATGCGCTTTTAAGTTTCACTAAATGTATGCATATTATACGGTGTGTATAAATGCTAAGTTGATTATACAGAGTTACACAAAAGAGCTCGTAAGTCGTAAAGGTTACTGAATGAGAGCGTAATTTACTTAAGGCTGTTTTTTAAATATGTTATGCATTTTTAAGTTGAACTGCTTTCAGTTTACTAACAAATGTTTGTAGAATATAGATAAAATTATATACATAGTCACGCAAAGAACTGGATATATGGTCACCTGTGGATGATAATTTCTGGAAATGTGATTTAAATAGTTTTACGAGTGTTTTTTATTTGAATAAAAGTTTAGTAAAATACTGACGTGTAAATAAAGGTACTAGGTAAACTACATGGCTGAACAAAAATACTCAAGTATGTTTCCATCTATTAATATAAATTGCTGAAAGAAAAATTTTAACCAGTTAGACGTTTTCTTGCTAAAATAAATTTCTTCTTTTTATAGTATGTACATCAGGATTGTTTAAAAATATTGTTATACATATTTGGTTATGAACAGTAACACCTTATTTTTCTAAATAACGAAGTTTTGTTAATGATTTCAGGAACAGTTGGAAAATGTTTCACAATCATGCTTAAAGCATGATTTTTCTTACTGTTTATACTCGTTTCAGTTTTCTTTCTAAAAACGCACACGGTTTCTAAATATTTTGGAAACTGGAAGTGCCCTTCAAAACCGTAAAATTTTAACAGTAATCGAAAAATACAAAATAACATTTTTTGACATGTTTTCAAGTATTCTATGTAGAAATATACCTTAGCTTAAGACTAGTTTATATTTTATCTACGCTTTTAATTATGCAAATTATTATTGTTAGACCGGGAAAATTCCAAGATTAAGCCCCCTCCGAAGGAAAATCCTGGCTACGGGCCTGCACGTATGTAATTATTGCGATGTTAGTAATGCTTCGTTAGTAATCAGCAATTTAAAAAATATATATCAATAGCAAATGATTCATAATAAAGTAACAGTTCTACGAAATTATTATGGACAGTTACTCAATTTCTTTCCTTTGGAATCGGGATTTTTAAAAAGTATGTTTTAACAACTTTGTATTAAAGTAACACACACACTCACCAGTAGGGCACCGGGTATGGGTCGAAATATAACTGCACTGTACTAAATATATATATATATATATATATATATGTAACAGATTTTTTTTTCACTATAAATCAAAATATCTAGAAGATTACTAAGAATATTCTAGGGAACTGGGATGTCTAGAACTTTTACCCGTAACTGAAACCCGAGTAACAAATAAGATTACTGTAATTTCACGGCCGTAGTTACCGTCGGGGTACTGCCCGGGGCCTCCAAGCCTGAAGGGTCTCAAACTGATGGTTAAAAAACTATTGATTTTAGTTTCTAGTCTAACTTCCTATAAAATACCCAGCACCTAGCTAAAAAGTAATTAAAAAAAAATCAAAGTGTTAGAAAAGTAAATGTTTTTGCATGTCCGTCGATATACTCCATGCAAAAGCAGCTCTAGAGCAGACAGCAGAATGTGGAGTCGGATGTGTCAGCATGTTTGCCGATCCCACTGAAGCTAATATAAGGAAGAAAATATGAGCTTCTGATCGGTTGATTAATATAAAAAGCATCTAAAAATTCTAGAAAATCTTTCTTCTTACCTATTAGAAAAAATATATATAAAAAAAAAAAAAAAAAAAAAAAATCAAAATTCATTTTTTAAAACGTTTTTAAACAGAAATGTATGATTAAGTTGCATAAACTCAAGAATGGACCTAAACAAAACGCTCTTTAAAGTATTCAACCAATCAGAAGTCCGTATTTTCTCTCCTATGCTAGCTTCGGTGGTACTATGAGCAAAAATTGAGTCGCCGCCAGGTGCCTGCTGAGTAGGGTTGCCCAATACTATGTTTTTAGTCATTTTTGGGCTTATCATACTGTGTACGTTTAAACAGCGGCATGAGAAAAAAAAAACTGCACCCGGGGCCAAAGTTTCAATTTGCCCCGGGCGCGAGGGGCCTCACTAGTTTGCCCCGGGCCTCCAAGTTTATAGTTACGCCTCTGTGTAATTTTAATTGCTTCTTTTGTTAAGTTACAGATTTTTGTAGCTTTAAAAAGATTAATTTTGTGGATTTACACCTTCTTTTTACTATTTTTTATTTATTTTATTTATTTTTTTTATTTATTTACAGTGATTACAGATAAAATTCTTGTAAACATACAGATTTCCTCAACTGTATATCTGTAGTAGAGGTCTGCACAGGCCGAAATTTCCAGGCCCGAGCCCGGCCCGGCCCGAAAGTTAAATTTTCGGCCCGAGCTCGTCCCGGTCCGGAAAAAAGTTTAAAATTCGGCCCGAACCCGGCCCGGCTCGAGTGAATTTCTACAGAACATTGATCTTTACTCTTACGGAAGAGTTCTAACCAAAAAAACTTATGTTAGTCTTTTTTTTTCCATGTTTATAATCTCCATTTATGCAGAAGTGCCGTAGGCTGCGATATTTACGCTTTTAAATGAATATTTGTTTGTTGTATGTAAATGTTTCAGTTATCATTAGTATTATTAATCCATATCTATCTATATTATAAAGGCCAAACATATCTGTGCATAACGCATAAGTCATACTGCGAATGGCAACACTTTAAAATTTGAAATGCAATTTCGGTTTTGCAATTTTTGCTGCTGCAAGTTTTAAACTTTTAAATAACGTACATTTTAAATTTTTACACCGTCGTATAGAGAAAAAAATGTATTTTTAAGTGTAATTTATTTGAAAACTGTATCTTAATTTATTTATGAAATATTACATTGTTCGTAGTTTTTTAATACCTTTTTTTTTTAATTGTGGCAACAGGAGTACCCTAGTAAAAGCTACGGAAAAAAGGGGAAAAAATGATTACTGTATCTTTATTTTGCCATTTTCTCATTAAAAGAGAAAAAAAAATTGTGAAGAATATCGTTTGTTATAAAACACTTTGAATTTTGGTTTCATTTACACTTCAAAGAATATAAACAGTTTAGTATCTGTTCAGCTAATAGCATCGAGCTTCAAGTTTTTAATCATAATAATTAAGGTGAATACAGATAAGTTGCACATGTAAATTTTGATATGGTGAAAATGATGTCATTCAATTTCACGGGGGGAAATTTTATAAGCGAGTCAAAATGGAATTTTTTTTTTTCAATTTGGAGTACTAGCGTAAGAGCCTTAATTGATAACTTTATCATAATAACACATCCATATTATTTTTTACTGCTTACATGTACGATTAAAGTTTGATTTTAACAGTTCATACGACTGGTTTTATAGAAATAGTATTTTGTTAACTTTAGGTTAAATATCATTTGTTTAATAGTTAGACTTGCCAATGAAAGAAGCATTTTTTATTGTAACTAATTTTGTTGGTTTATTATAAGTCAATGAAACAGCTCCTTCTTAAATATTTTTTTTTGTCGAAATTCGACGGGTTCTACCTTCTTCCATGTAATGGAGACAAAAATTCTAAAAAATGGTACATGGTAAAAATAAAACTTCCTAAGACGGAATCGCTGTGGAACGAAAAAAATACGTTCCCTTCTTAACAGATGTAAATGTTTAATATATTTTTTTCTTGCGTATTGTTGTATTCATTTTGCATGATGAACATTTTAAAAGAAACTTGCAGTTCTCAGTTTAAAAAAAATTCTGTCATAATCATGTTTTTTTTTTTTTTTTTTTTTTTTTTTTTTTTTTTTTTTTAATGTGATTAATTTTATTTTAAAACGCCTAGAAATCTACAATTCTTTAAAAGGAATAAATTCTAATGTTTAATTGTAGAATAATGACGGCTTAAAATTATATGCCTTTTTTGCAAAAATTTTTGGGCAAAGCCAAATATTACTGATTTAAAAAGAGTCGAGAAAAGGATTTTCATATAGGAAGATTCAATAGGAACTGATTATTTTGGTCCGTAAAAACTAGGAAGAATGAAATCAGTCTCGGCTTCGTACGGAAAAAAAAAGTTAGGCCCGGCCCGTGCAGATCTCTAATCTGTAGTATTGCAGATTTTTTTTTTTTTACAGTGTGTCTGGAAATCAACAGTTCCTTTTAAAGTCTACACAAAAAAAAAAAAAAAAAAAAAAAAAAAAACGACAAGAATCATATAAAATAATTTTCATAAAGCTATCAGCCGAACCGCCCTTTAAATATATTTTACAACATAATTGAAAAGTGTTTATGGCTTCGGTTTGTCTATCGGTCTTGCCGCTCGTCCATACTTTAATGCTCGTAAATATACTCTTATTGTTCTATAGTTTTAATATATTACCGTCATTTACTACCGCCTATTGAAAATGAAAATTGTCATTCACATTTACAGGGACAGCCAAAAGTGTTCCGTTACATTAGGGTCAATGGGAAGAAACTGCATTTTAAACAATTTGCATCTTTTCAAACATAATGAAATTGTTATGCACTTAAAAAGTGCATTAACACATGGATTCTGTAAAATAAGGGTTGAAAAGTGTTATTATTATGCATATTATTATTTATTATTATTTTTTCCACCAAAATGAAAATATTATAATGATTTCCTAATTTCCAATTGAAATAATTACGGCCACATTTCGATTTATCTTTGTAAGAAGATTACTTTTATTTAGAAATAGTGGCACAGAAAATGATAATACAAATAAGAATTACAGTTGAAGGATTCTATGAGACTTAACTTTTACTGCGGTATTCTTTGGAATATAGTATTATATGTTTTAGCGCAAGAATGTTGAAATATTTATTTTAGCAAAATTTCCTTCAGTTAACTATCTATCTCAAGGTTACCATTTAGGAGTTTTTTCTATTTTTTTTTTTTTCAAATTGAGAAAACGCTAAATCATACGAGAAATTACCCAAAGAAAATATAATAATGGCTTAATATAGTTACAAAATGTCTGCCCTCAATTAAAGCCAAAAATTCTGTTTGGTGTTTCTGGTAATGATTCGGAATTTCTGAAATTAAAAAAAAGAGGGACTAAACTGGCAACGTTGATCTACCTTAGTTAATAGGTATTTTAGTAAATTTTCGGATGAAATTCTAATACCAGCATTAAATACAATTTATGTTGCGTATATTGTTTGAGAATAAAGATAATCAAAACGGATATTTATTATTTGATTTCGAAATTTTCGATAGACCAATCTGCTTGCTGACTTTTTTGGTATAAAGAAGCAAGACTTATATTATTAAGTATATTTTTTCTCAATATGTTTTTGGTGAGAAAAAAGAATGGGTGTCATTTAATAAACACGTGGGTGAAAATTGGAAGGATGTAGTGCAAATATGTATCTTCTGAGCCTCTTGGGGACGAGCGACACGTATACGTGCCGCAAAAAGGCTTAAGAATCCTTGTTTATCCCCATCAGTAAAACTTTTTGTAAAATTTGCCTTATTTCATTGGATCTTTTTTTCGATTTAAAAAGGGCACAAGTTTCTGTTTTTAAAAACCGGCGGCAAAACATTAAAAATTTCGTTAAGAATGTATTCGAAAAAACGCTTTTCCACCTTCAACAGCTCGAAATTTTCAGATACAATTTCAGGCACATTTTTAAAAGTAGAAACGTGAAACTTGCTGAGGAGATTCTTGAAGGGGCGTATGAGATGCCGTGTGATGTCTTTTTACGCTCAATTCATTAGAATTTGAGTTATAAACAATTACCTTATTATTATGACCCTTTTTTTTCGTTCACAGATCTCTCGCTTCAGAAAAATCGGTTCGAAATGCCGTTTTTGATTGCTTTTTTTACAATATTTTCTGCATTTATCAAAGAATCGACAATCACGGCACCTTGTGTACTTTCCAAATAAGAGATTTTGAAAGTTTGGTGCATTTTAGAGCAAAAATGAATTAAAAAATAAATCGGAAAATAAGCAGTTTGAATCGAAATACACCCTTAAAGGCACCCGTCGCGAAAGGGTTGAAAAGGAAACTTATTGTTCTTTTCGAATGTCACAAATTAATTTACCTTTATTAAAAATAAAGCAAAATAAAACTTACAACATTCATTAACTTTTAATAATTGTTTTTTTATGCTATGAATACGTTGACAAATCATTGTCATTTAATCATCCATGGTGAAACTTTTCGAAATCACATTTCATCCTATGTGAATTCCGATTTTGTAAAAAGATAAGGATTCAGTTTACAGGATATTGCAAACTTCCAATGAACCAAGTTGATCATTTGTTTTGTCTAACTATATTAATGTAACTAAATCTAGACTAAACAAAGTTTAAAATAGTATGTTCCTCGTAATACGATGATAAATATAATAAAGTTTTTTCTCACGGAGCTGTGCATTGATTATTTTAAAAAGTGAAACAGACACAAAAGATTTTCCTACTGTTTAAGAGTGTTGTTAAATCATAACCTCCTCAGTCCTGATGTCGCCTGGAGGCGACACTAAAAATAACCTTCTAATTAATTTAAATTCTTATAGAATTGTTAAAATGACATCCAGATTTTTTAAATAGATTTGTGCATGTTAGAGGCACCGAATTATGTACTAATGCATCTTTGGATATGTTTTATAATAATTTTAAACCATTTTTTGTAGCGCCACTTAAGGGGACAGTGGACCTTTATTTGAGCAAAATCATCTATAGCAAAATCGTCAGAAAAAAGGTCTATTTCTGGGGTATAATAGTACCTAAACAGTTTTTTCTTATTAAAATATCATTTATGAAGATTTTAAGCAGTAAATAATAAAGATAAATTTATTTATATACATTAAATCTGTTTTTCTCAAAACTAATTTTTCAGCATTTTTAGATTTTTGAATTGCTCCTTGCGTCTTAATTTTTGATCAATATTTATAAAATTGATAAGGAAGTATCCTGATATTATTTAAAAAGAAATTGTGTAAGCTTTTTAAAATTCGTCTTCATTAAGATAGTCAAATTTTATTTTTTACTTATTAAAAGGCAAAATTTTGATGAAAATTGATAAGGAATTTAGAAAAAAATCTGTAAAATATTACCTATTCAAGAGATTTAAAAAATCTTACATAAATTTGTTTATAATATAGTTTTAAGTGATAAAAATGCAAAAGCAACAAAATATTTCAAAAATTAAAACACGAGGAGCATTTTAAAATTTCGTTTAAAATTTTAAATTTTTGTAAAAAAAATACACATTTTAATAAGGTTGGAAATTTTTTGAAGGTATTCTATATGCTTTTGGTGAAATGTATATATGCACAAAATTTCATATTGCTGTGATAAAAATGAATAAAATAAATTTTTAACGTCCACCGTCCCCTTAAAATTTGTCTCAGGACTGAGGAGGATAAAGGAAAACTTTGTGACATAGGTTTTAATTAATTTTTGTTCGGAAATTGGAACTCGGAAACTATTTAATCGCACTCATTTTTTTTTTTTTTTTCAAAAACAATATATCTTTTAGAACAAAGTTAACATTTTGAACCACATTTCCCGCCGAAAGCAGAAAAAGCAGTCTTACAAAGTGAGAAAAGCGCGTGATCACGTGATCGAAATCGCTTTTAACTCGATAGATAATTTAATTATTCTAAAAAGGAAAACTAAGTTCGATTCGAAATCGCTTCCATAGTCAGGCATTCCAATTTTATATCTTTCTGTTAAAAAATGATTTTGTAAATGTGTCAAAACGTTTTGCGTTGTTGAGCGGAGCCGTTGAAAACAACCTTAAATGAACGTCGCTCCCTGCTGCCGGCCTTGTTGAACATTACCGTGTAACATTTCTTATGGTATACACATACAGACATCCCGCGACATACTTATATAATGCGTTTCATAGAATTTTACTTAAGTCGAATTTGTAAATTGCTTAGATAAACTTTTGTAATTAGTGTCATTTTACCTTATTATTTTAAAAGTAAAGCATTATGTGACATCATATACTCGTATATATGGGCTATAAAAGTTGAAAATATATATAAACAAATTTAATGAAAACTTTTTAAATATCTTATGAAATACGGGATCTATTAACATTGATGAATTGATTTGTATTAATTTTCAATTTACATCAAACGACTATAAAAAATAAGAAATAATTAAAGAAGACTTATTTAACCTATTATTCATGCATTTATGATGGCAAGACAAATAAATCGCACTCACAAAATAAAATAATACTTGTTAGGCACAAACTGTACTTATTATGAATTATATGGCTACTATGCACTGCACATTAGTATTGCAATAAAGATTAAGCTGTTTTGTTATAGATTTGATTGAATATAACAATATAAAAATATAATTCTGCATGATATATAAATTATTTTCAGTTGTGTTTATTTATTTCTATTTTATTTATAAAATATATGTAAAAGTGTAAGAAAAAGAAAAAAAACCGCGCTACTATGTTTACAAATAAAATTTTTGAGATTTCTTGCACAACTGTGAATTTACGTAAGTCGCATAATACGTAAGTCGAAGGATACCTTTACGTAACGACATAGAGAAACCTGTCGGATATGGCAATCCCAAAACTTTCTTCTACCTCATGCATGTTAATATTTCTTAACATATTTTAGATGGATGGACAGCCCCTTAGCACAAGCGCCCGTTTCTGTTACGTTACTACACGAATCGGATAAATCTCACTTTATTTCGTCTCCCATTATATTTTTGGCTAAATACGTTTTAAAAACAGATTTACTGTTCTGTTTTATAAGATGCGTCAGTTTCAGTAACTACTTCTTTTTAAGGGTGTTCTTAAATTAAAAAGGGCAACTTTGTGACATATGCTTTAATTTATTTTTGTTCGGAAATGCATAAAAATAGCAGTTGTTGTTATTCAGAAACTGTCTAATTGATCTCAATTTTCTGTTTTTTAAAAAACACAATAAATCTTTCATAACAAGCCTTCAAATTTGACATTTTTGAGTACATTTCCGGACAAAAGCAAAAAAAAAAAAAAAAAAAAAAAAAAAAGGTCGAAAAGCAGGAGAAAAACGGGTAATCACGTGATCGAAATCGCTTAGACCTGGATAGGTAATTTAATTATCATAAAATGGAAAAATAAGTTTGATTCGAAATCGCTTCCATAGTCAGGTATTCCAATTTTAAATGTTTCTGTTAAAAACTGAATTTGTGAATGTGTCAAAAGTTTTGCGCTTGTTAAGTGGAGCTTTTGAGAACAAACACCCTTTCCGGCACACTGTGCCCTGTCCGGGATACCTAATTTTAATTACAAACTTGCAAACGGCACCAATAATATTTGAAAAAATATTTGCTTATACAATGAAAGCTTAAATTCGGGAATGCTTAATTTCTAAAAAAGTCCTGCGTAAATTCCAGTGAAAGTCGATAATTTCTCATTTTACTAACTAACAGAATTCGCCCATGTTAAAAGAAAAATTCATGATAATTATATTTATTTTCAGATGTAAAACTTTTTGGTAAAAATCACATTTTTTTTTTTTTTTTTTTTTTTTTTTAATTTAAATAGAAAATATGCAAACGATTTGTTTTAACCTTAAAAGATGAATTACAAAATTTATATTAATTACGTTTAATACTTTTTCATCAATATATATGCAGGTAGCTTTTAGATTAGTCTTTCATTAAATTTTTTTGAGCGTGTGTTATCCTGTAAAAAATGGGTGTGTTGAAACTATTCAACACGCGCGAAATTTTTTAATCCCCAAAAGAATGTTTCTCCCTTCCTGGTAAGCAAAAGAAGAAGAAGAAGAAGAAAAAAAAAAGAAAAAAAAAAACATTGTTTTACATACCCTTTTTTTACCTTGACCTATTTAAAAAAAATATATATATATATTATTTATTATTACTTTCTTCTATCTTTACAAGAAGAAAGTATTGGATTCATGAAAATTTTCGACTTCCGGTTTTCGACGGATTTATACGTTTTAGAAGGTCCTGAACACGTTTTGACTATTTTTAGAAAATGTCTGTCTGTGAGTCTGTCCGTCTGTCTGTCTGTCTGTCTGTCCGTCTGTCTGTCTGTCTGTGTGTCTGTCTGTCTGTATGTGACAAAAAAATTGTGGGCGCTCTATCTCAAGAACTAATGTTCGAAATTTAATAAAATTTTATATTCAGTTAGACCTTGATATGAATTAGTGCCTATTGGTTTTTGGTGAAAATTGGCCTGCAGGTGGCGCTGCTATACTACGTTTTTCATCATTTTCAAGATTGCTATATCTCAAGAACTAATGTACAGAATTTCACCAAACTTCAGATTCTGTGCCCCCTTGATATACATAGACGCTGATTAAGTTTTGCTGTAAATTGGCCAGCAGGTGGCGCTACTATGCCACGTTTTTCATGATTTTCTTGATAGCTATATCTCAACAACTATCGCACAGAATTTCACCAAACTTCAGATTCTGAGATACCCTGAGATACATAGCTTCTGATAAGGTTTTGGTGTGAACTGCCCTATAGGTGGCGCTGCTATGCTACATTTTGCACGATTCTTGCGATAGCTATATCTCAAGAACTAATGCAGAGAACTTTATCAAATTTTAGATTCTGTTACACTAGAATATATAACATAATTAGACGCTGATTACATTTTGGTATTAACCTTGCAACAGGTGGTGCAGCTATGCTGCATTTTGCACGATTTTTCCGATAGCTATATCTCAACAACCAACGCACAGAATTTCATCAAACTTCAGATTTCGTTACAAAATGACATATAACATAATTAACGATGATTACGTTTTGTTATAAATCCTTCAACTGATGGTGCTGCTGTGCTATATTTTACACGTTTTTTTTTTTTTTAATAACTATATCTCAAAAACTAATGCACAGAATTTCATCAAACTTCAGATTCTTTTACACCATAACATAATTAGACGCTTTTTTACGTTTTGGCATAATTTTCCAAGATATGGTGTTGTTGTGCTACGTTTTGCAAATTTTTTGTTATAACTATATCTCAAGAACTAATGGACGAAATTCTATCAAATTTCAGATTCTGTTAGGTCTTGAGATAAATAGATGCTTATTAGGTTTTAGTATAAATTACCAACATGAGGCACTACTAAACTCATTTTCTCAGAATATCAATTAAATTTTGCGTTTTAGGCTTTTCGGATACCAGAATCTCATTAGGCTAGGTCAAATGTTCGAGGAAATTCGATAGTGGGTAACTTTGGGGTCACCACATTTTTTTTTAAATATTAAAATGTACTTATGAGATAGAAGAAAGTTTTGGGATTGACACATCCAACTAGTTTTTTTTTTTTTTTTTTTTTTTTTTTTTTTAGGGAAAAATGTGATTGGGGTAGATTTTATCCCAGCCAGGGCCGTAGCTAGAAGTGAACTCAGAGGGAGGTCTGAAGAGATTGTAGAAGGGGGGGAGGGGGGGCTCAATTTTTCTTCTCTCTCTCTGACGCAGAAAGATAAATTAGTGCTTAATTACATTATAGGTACGGTGTTTCTTATTAAACTATTATTGTAATAACTTCATTTTATGCTAGGGAAGGTATATAATGATGAAATTTTTGAGTGTATAATTTGAGTGAAAATTTTGAGTGTAATGTTAGATTCATATGTACAAATAGGATAAGGGAGTGAAATACTTATTTTAGATACAATTTAGAAATTCTGCAAAACTATAAAAGGGTCTCAAAACTAAATTAGATTTTTGAACAGAATTTCATTTCAATTTTTGGAATAGTAATTCATTGAGTGACTTTGGAATCTTTTCCAGGGGGGAGGGGCTCAAAATATTTTAGGGGGGGGGGCTGAGCCGCCCATAGCGCCTCCTTAGCTACGGCCCTGATTCCAGTGCGTGTGCTGGCGGGCTAAAAGTAAATCTAGCAAACGAATCTATAGACTTTTGCAAAGCTGGATCCATGAGCTTTAGCGTTTACTGGACCGCCCATTAGGGTGTTACTGTGTGCATGCATACACATACACACAAAGTTTCAATTATTTATTTATTTTTTTAATTAAGATTTTTTTTTAATTGTAACAAAACATAATAATGAATAAACATAAAGCCCCAAAAGAATTATTGCGGTGCAATTTACGGTTAAAACCTGATTTCATTACAGCAGTACTTTTATTAAATATTTGACCTTTGTGCGTTATGGAGCTAGTCATAAAGTTTAAGCATATCAAAATATTTGCACTAGCTGCATCGACCATTAAAAGATAATGACTCTGTTATAGTGGAAATGCGAAGGATAACTGTAATAAAAAAGAGAATAAAAACTTTTCACGGAAAAGTTACCACGCTCATTATTCTCAAATTATAGTCAACATTTACGACATACGAAAACTCATATTTCCGAGCATTGTAGAAAACATACCATTATAACCAGGTAAGGAAACGTCATATAACGTCAAAAGAGAGGGAACTTTGCGTCATTACCAAGTCATCAATAATTTCCCTGTTTTCCGTACATTCATATGTACTTTAGGGAAACATGAAAAAGTCAATACATGTTTTTATCCTTGTGCCAAAAACAATTACAGCAATTTGTATGATATTACAGGCAAAATAGTTACCATAAAGCGTGTCGTTACGGCCTTTGTAAATTTTAATATCCTATGGAAATGGGATCATGATGTATTTCATTATAAAGATTCGGATCAAAATGATACATTAAAAAGTATTAAATAACAGTGTTACTAAAAATTCTTTTCTATATTTAGAACCAATATTTATTTAAATAAAAGAAATTTCAGTTTTAAATTTGTGTGTTCAATAGAAAAAAGGTTTTTTATGAATTTAGTTAATTCTGCAATTACGCTAAAACGGTTTTGATGGACATTATAATCATTAAAATGAATAATACTATTGTGATTACTAAAGTTTAAAAACTTGGGCCTAAAAAACGAAACACGATCGATATTTAATTCTTGAAAACATATGTTTTTGAAACGGCGATAATTAATTAATTAGCAGATTTTAAAAGATAAAAAAAAACACTGTACATGAAATTTATTTTTAAAAAGCACGGAAAAACAAAGACAAAACAATGCATTATTTTTTATTTTTGAGCCAAAAGTATTTACAACATTTGGTACAGTGGCGCCAACTTATACGGGCCCATGGGGCTCGATCCCACCCAGTAATTTGATATCTCCATCCACCCATTATTAATTAAGCCCACTCAATATTTTTATATTTGTTCAAAAAAATATTCAGCCCACCCAATATTTTTATATTTGTTCAAAAAATTTTTCAGCCCACCCAATATTTTTCAAAAGTTGGCGCCACTGATTTGGTAGATTATTAAGAGCAAAATAGTTATCACATAGCATGCAGTTAATAGCCATTGTAAATTTAATATTATCTGGAAAAAAAAAATCTTAATGTATTTTATAAAAAGGTTTGCTCAAAATCTATTCTAAAAGATGTGTCAAAAATATTAAATAACAATGCTAATGAAAACTCTTTTATGTTTTTAGAATTAATCGCTACAAAATGAAATTCAGTCGTAAATTTGTGCATTCAGTAATGTACACACACACACACATATGCATATATAATATGTGCATTAATAAATCTAAACATTACAATTGTTGAGCTTTAAAAAAATGTTTGAATGAAGAAATGTTTGATGTTTTGTTGAAGAAATGTTTGTTGTGTTGTATATTAATGTTATACATCCTAGAGTTTAAAAAAAAAAAGTTCTGTATACTCATTCATAAAATAATTAGTAATTATTTTTTAATTAAAAATTGAGATCATTTTCTTAAACGAATCATTTTTTTTTTTTTTAAATTCAAAGCAAGTCGATCGTTACGGCTGAAGTAAAAACCAGTGCTTCATCAGATTAAAGGTGAAAAAAAGAACCTTGGGGGCTGTCCATAAATGCTGTCACGTTGAAGGGGGAGGGGGGAGGGGGGGTTCATGGAATTGTGACAGTTTGTGACAAGGGGATGGGAAAGAGTAAGAAGAAATGTGACATCATGCTTTTGACTAAAATAACAGCATTAAATTCAGTAGATTAAATTATGAAGTATGAAGTTACTTAAAATTAAAGTATTTTGAGTTCATAAAAATAAGATTTAAAGCCAAATATGTTAAATTCTATTTCAAATTCCAAAACACTGTTGTTTTCAATTGCTCATTCATACTGATATTTTATTGCTATTCTATATATTATTATTTTTTGTAAACCTTATTTTATATAAAATATGAATCATTTTTATTGTTCAGCTCACAAATGTCATTAAAACACATAGTTAAAATTTAAAATTAAAATCTGAAATGTGATCTAAAATGTATAGACCAGGCGGCGGCGACATGAATGACTACGTCATCGAGTTACGGGATAAAATCCTGATGTAGGACAAGATTATTAGGGGTAGCTTAAGGAATGACTGGTCTGCCTCGTCATTTCTTGGTACGATATGAGTAACAGCGGGTGCCAACTCGCCATTTTGGCGTCACTTTCTCGTCATCGAGTTACGGGATGAAATTGGTGCCAAATTAAAGGTAAAATAAAGTATTTTAAGAATATTTTGGTCTGTCTGCCCATATCCTGGTCAAGGGCGGATCTGGAGAGTCCTCAAGGGGGGGGGGCGATTTTAAAAATTGGGAGACTCGAATCTTATGCGTGGGTCGGGGCTAATATTTTCACTGCGGGTCGGGTTTGGGTCCGGTTGACTTCTATTTTTCAAGCGGGTCGGTTTTGGGTGCAGTTGATTTCTATTTTTTGCTGCTGGTCGTGTTAACTAATCAGGAACGACTGCGCCTGGGCAAAATTTCACTTTACCCCCCCCCCCCCCCAAAAAAAAAAAACAACTTTTCTTGTGACAGGCCAAAAATAACGTTGGTAGTATAAATTTGATGTTCTTTAAATTTCCGGACCCGAGACGACCGCGCCCTTCGCCCCCAGCTTTCGCACCGCGCTGTAACTAATGCTTTTTCTGTGGTTCGCATTTATGTCCATTTGTCTTCTACTTTTTTGCAGTGGGTCAGGTTAACTTGTACTTTTTTGCTACTTGTTGGGTTTGAGACCGGTTGACTACTATATTTTGCTACAGGTTGAATTGACTTCTGTTTTTTTCTCCTTTTGCTTCTGGTCGGGTTAACTTATATTTTTTTGCTGTGGGTTGTGTTTGGGTCCGGTTGACTTCTTTTTTGCTGCGGGTCGGATTAACTTCTACTTATAATATAAATCATAATTACTTTTAAAAAAGCATTCTAATGAATTACAAAAAAAAAAAAAAAAAAAAAAAAAAAAAAATTGCTTTATTTTTATTTTAATCAATGTTCAATATAGTGATTCGAAAAGGAATAAGTAATGTTTAAGGGGGAAAAGTTCTTTTAATGTTTTCTATTCATTGATAAATAAAATTTACAGGTTTAAGAAAAAATGAGTCCGTGACCGAGCACTGTCTCATCTCTAATACAGATATTTAGGAATAATGACTCCCAGGCCGGACCCGACATGGAAGAAAAAACAAGTCTGGCTCGACCCAAATAGGCAGTAAAATAAAGATCAGGACACGGCTCAGCTCTAAAAGTCAGAAGACCTGATCTAGCCCAAACCTAGGGTGGGCGATCACCCCTTCGCCATTTCGCCATCTCCCCCTCCTCCCCAACCTTAGATGCTCCATTGATTGATTCATGATTCATGAATAGGCGCGGCCCGAGCCGCGCCGACCTTGAGTTTCAGTCTAAGTCCTATTCCATGAAGATCAATTCATGTTGGTTTGAAAACCTTTATGTCCCAAGGGGCGGGGGGCGATCGCCCCATCACCCCCCCCCCCCCTTAGATCCGCCATTGCTTCTAGGAAAAATGAAATCGTGACCAGGTTCGGTCTGGAAGAAAAAGAAGCCTGTCTCCACCTGAATCTCCAAAAAAAGCAAGATTAGGACACGACCCGATTCAAAATGAGAGAAAACCTTACCCAGTCCAAGTCTCGTGGATTTACACCTCGTGGCGCGACCCGTGCTAGGCCGTGATGGGCTCGAGCTTCGCCCCAAGTTATTTCTCGTGAGGATGCATAATGCCACTTTGTAAACCCTTTATTAGCCAAAGGGGGGGGGGACTTCGCCCCCTCCCATCTGTGTTAATCACAGTGTTAATCACTCGCCCATCTGTGTTAATCACAGATCGAGCGTTTAGCCTTTATACCGGACGGAGCCTGGGCTTGAAAATTTTGGCCCGTGTAATCGTGTATACGTCTAGTATAGGAAGGAAGTCTAAGCCAGATCCGACATTGAAAAAACAGTGTGGCTTGATTGAGCTCTGGAGAAAAAAAATAAAACCCGACCCAATCCTATTCTGAAAGTGTTAAGACCTGACTCAGTCCTAATATAATAAAGTGGGCGCGACCCGGGTCGGGTCGCGCCCACGAGTTTAGAACCAACCGCCGGTTTCGAGTTTAGAACCAACAACTTTTGCGTTGTGGCAACTAATGTCGTTCTGCAGATCCTTCAATGGGCTCAAGGGGGGGGGGGCGATCGCCCCATCGCACCCCCCTTAGATCCGCCATTGATCCTGGTACAAACCATCGGCAGACTGAAAGTTATAGCAAAAAATGACGTTATAATGTAAAATTCAATATGACTACGTCATCGAGTTACGGGATGAAATCATGATGTAGGACAAGATTTTTAGGTGTAGATTAAAAAATGACTGGTCTACCTCGTCATCTCTTGGTACGATATGAGCAACAACGAGCGCCAACTCGCCATTTTGACGTCACTTTCACGTCATCGAGTTACGGGATGAAATTAGTGCCATATTAAAGGTAAAATAAAGTATTTTAAGAATATTTCGGTCTGTCTGCCCATATCCTGGTACAAACCCTCGGCAGACTGAAATTTATAACAAAAAATGACGTTATAATGTAAAATTCAATATGACTACGTCATCGAGTTACGGAATGAAATCATGATGTAGGACAAGGTTATTAAGTGTAGATTAAGGAATGACTGGTCTGCCTCGTCATTTCTTGGTACGATATGATTAACAGCGGGCGCCAACTCGCCATTTTGGCGTCACTTTCACGTCATCTAGTTACGGGATGAAATTGGTGCCAAATTAAAGGTAAAATAAAGTATTTTAAGAATATTTCGGTCTGCCTGCGCTTATCCTGGTACAAACCCTCGGCAGACTGAAAGTTATAATAAAAAATGACGTTATAATGTAAAATTCAATATGACTACGTCATCGAGTTACGGGATGAAATCATGATGCAGGACAAGATTTTTAGGTGTAGATTAAGAAATGACTGGTCTGCCTCGTCATTTCTTGGTACGATATGAGTAACAGCGAGCGCCAACTCGCCATTTTGGCGTCACTTTCACGTCATCGAGTTACGGGATGAAATTGGTGCATAATTAAAGGTAAAATAAAGTATTTTAAGAATATTTTGGTTTGCCTGCCCATATCCTGGTACAAACCCTCGGCAGACTGAAATTTCTAACAAAAAATGAAGTTATAATGTAAAATTCAATATGACTACGTCATCGAGTTACGGGATGAAATCATGATGTAGGACAAGATTTTTAGGTGTAGATTAAGAAATGACTGGTCTGCCTCGTCATCTCTTGGTACGATATGAGTAACAGCGAGCGCCAACTCGCCATTTTGGCGTCACTTTCTCGTCATGGATTTACGGGATGAAATTGGTGCCAAATTAAAGGTAAAATAAAGTATTTTAAGAATATTTTGGTCTGCCTGCCCATATCCTGGTACAAACCCTCGGCAGACTGAAATTTATAACAGAAAATGACGTTATAATGTAAAATTCAATATGACTACGTCATCGAGTTACGGAATGAAATCATGATGCAGAACAAGGTTATGAGGGGTAGATTAAGGAATGACTTGTCTGCCTCGTCATTTCTTGGTACGATATGAGTAACAGCGCCAACTCGTCATTTTGGCTTCACTTAACGTCATCGAATTACGGGGTGAAATTGGTGCCAAATTAAAGGTAAAATAAAGTATTTTAAGAATATTTCGGTATGCCTGCGTTTATTCTGGTACAAAACCTC
The DNA here is from genome assembly GCA_964019185.1 of Maratus speculifer. Lineage (NCBI taxonomy): Eukaryota > Metazoa > Arthropoda > Arachnida > Araneae > Salticidae > Maratus > Maratus speculifer. The sequence continues at coordinate 156,270,169 of OZ025294.1, read as the reverse complement.
GGCAGACTGAAATTTATAACAAAAAAGGACGTTATAATGTACAATTCAATATGACTACGTCATCGAGTTACGGAATGAAATCATGATGTAGGACAAGGTTATTAGGTGTAGATTAAGTAATGACTAGTCTGCCTCGTCATTTCTTGGCACGATATGAGTAACAGCGGGCGCCAACTCGCCATTTTGGCGTCACTTTCACGTCATCGAGTTACGGGATGAAATTGGTGCATAATTAAAGGTAAAATAAAGTATTTTAAGAATATTTTGGTCTGCCTGCGTTTATCCTGGTACAAAACCTCGGCAGACTGAAATTTCTAACAAAAAATGAAGTTATAATGTAAAATTCAATATGACTACGTCATCGAGTTACGGGATGAAATCATGATGTAGGACAAGATTTTTAGGTGTAGATTAAGGAATGACTGGACTGCCTCGTCATTTCTTGGTGCGATATGAGTAACAGCGTGCGCCAACTCGCCAATTTGGCGTCTTTTTCACGTCATCGAGTTACGGGATGAAATCGGTGCCAAATTAAAGGTAAAATAAAGTATTTTAAGAATATTTCGGTCTGCCTGCGTTTATCCTGGTACAGACCTCCATCAGACTGAAATTCATAACAAAAAGGCGTCATAATATACAATACAATTCATGATATGCCGAATCGGTCGTTTTCTCGTTTTCTAATATGAATCTTTTCCTAAACCATTAAATTAGCATGAAAGTCGATTGCGAAGTCAAGTAATGTAAAATACGTCTTTAGATTTTGTATTGTACATTATTAAGCATAATATGTTATAAATTTTAGTTCACAAATAGTTTGTACCAGGTTTGTGCGGGCAGACCGAAATATTCTTAAAGTACTTTATTTTATCTTTAATTTGGCACCAATTTCATCCCGTAAATCCATGACGAGAAAGTGACGCCAAAATGGCGAGTTGGCGCTCGCTGTTACTCATATCGTACCAAGAAATGACGAGGCAGATCAGTCATTCCTTAATCTACACCTAAAAATCTTGTCCTACATCATGATTTCATCCCGTAACTCGATGACGTAGTCATATTGAATTTTACATTATAACGTCATTTTTTGTTAGAAATTTCAGTCTGCCGAGGGTTTGTACCAGGATATGCACAAGCAGATCAAAATATTCTTAAAATACTTTATTTTACCTTTAATTTGGCACCTATTTCATCCCGTAACCGATGACGTGAAAGTGACGCCAAAATGACGAGTTGGCGCCCGCTGTTACTCATATCATACCAAGAAATGACGAGACAGACCAGTCATTCCTTAATCTACACCTAAAAATCTTGTCCTACATCATGATTTCATCCCGTAACTCGATGACGTAGTCATATTGAATTTTACATTATAACGTCATTTTTTGTTAGAAATTTCATTCTGCCGAGGGTTTGTACCGGGATATGCGCAGGGAGACCAAAATATTCTTAAATTACTTTATTTTACTTTTAATTTGGCACCAATTTCATCCCGTAACTCGATGGCGTGAAAGTGACGCCAAAATGGCGAGTTGGCGCCCGCTATTACTCATATCGTAGCAAGAAATGACGAGGCAGACCAGTCATTCCTTAATCTACACCTAAAAATCTTGTCCTACATCTTGATTTCATCCCGTAACTCGATGACGTAGTCATATTGAATTTTACATTATAACGTCATTTTCTGTTATAAATTTTAGTCTGCCGAGGGTTTGTACCAGGATATGCGCAGGCAGACCAAAATATTCCTAAAATACTTTCTTTTAACTTTTAATTTGGCACCAATTTCATCCCGTAACTCGATGACGTGAAAGTGACGCCAAAATGGCGAGTTGGCGCCCGCTGTTACTCATATCGTACCAAGAAATGACGAGGCAGACCAGTCATTCCTTAATCTACACCTAATAACCTTGTCCTACATCATGATTTCATTACGTAACTCGATAACGTAGTCATTTGTGTTGCCGCCGCCCGCTCTAGTAGTGCTTTGTTTCTGAACTGCAAGTATATATTTATGTAATATAGCGTGATGTGGCAAGAGGGAGGGGGGAGGGAGTAAAGTGATGCGTGACACTTTGTGACAAAGGCGGGGAGACAGGAATCAAAAATATGGAAAAAACGAGTGACATCATTTATGGATGGCCCTTGATTGTAAAACTTACGACGTTTAAAACACATACAGTTGGCAAAAAAAGTATTTGTACACTTCATTTTTTTTAATTATAATGAAATTAAACAAAAGATTTAAGCAAAAAATACTGTAATACATTAATTTAATGCATTATAATATTATAGAAGCAGAAACAAAATTAAACGAATCGATTTTTTACATTATAATAAACAAATATACAAAATTATAATGCAAAAAAAGTATTTGTACACTATCTTAATGTAATATAATTAAGGAAAATTTAGTAAAATGATACAAATTAATATTTTGTGCGAATTCATTTAGCGTTTATGACTACTTCTAGATGGTATGACATAGATTCCACCAACTTTTTTGTAGTGGTCTGGTTAATGTTATTCCATGACACAATAAGAGCTTCTTTAAAACTGTTTTTTACTAATACATATTTTTTTTCGGATTTTTGCATCCAATAGCATCTGCAAATTTTCTACTGGATTCAAGTCTAGAGATTTTAGAGGAATTACCAGTCGTCTTCGAGTATTGTCGTAAGCATGTGCTGGTGATCACAGCAGTATGCTTTGGTCATTATCCTGCAGAAAGTGAAAAGTTTCCTCTATGCATAATTTCTTGGCACAGTTTAATAAATTATGGCGCGACACATCACTGTAAGTTAAACCTGTCCTTCCATTGTCAAAAAATTTTAAATGTCCTGCTCCATTAGAAGCTATACACCCCCAAAACTATAATATTCCCCCCAACATGCTTGATAGTTTGAGGTATACGTTTTGGATCTAGAACAGTTTTATTTTTACGCCAATTTTTTCGAATGCTTGATGGTAAGAAAATTCCGAATTTTTCCTCATCAGAAAAAATTACTGTTTTCCAAAAATCCAATGATTTACTTCTGTATGCGAAAGCGAATACTATGCGTTTTCGCCTATTTGTTTCGTTGATGAATGGATTTTCCCTTGAGGTTCTTCCTTTTAAATCTGCATTGAGAAGAATATTTTTTATTGTTTGAGGTATTACTCTGATGCGAGAAGATGTCGCAAGGTCTCCAGCAAATTTTTGAACCGAACGCACAGGAATTTTTAAAGCTTTTTTAACAACACTCTCTTTTTCCCTCATTGTTAGTTTGCTAAGAAGTCCTGGTTTTCATTGAATTTCGATTCTTTTAATTTATTCATAGTTTCTCACTATACATCCAATAGTTGTAAATGGTAATTTAATAGCTTTTACAAATTCTTGTTGCGTATTTAAATTTTTATTATGCTCAATCATAGGATTTCATATATCTAGAGGTGCCTCTCTAGTATTAAGTTCTATATTCAATTACTTCAAGAGCAAATTAAATTAAATGTCAGACAAATATAATATGAACTTAAAAATTATTAACAGTTTCTGTAAAAGTAGTCCTTTGAACCATAAACACTATAAAACACAGTACATATCAGGATGGAGAAATGTACAAATACTTTTTTTGCAAGAAATTTTTAAACTTTTCCCATTAGAAAATTATTTTACATCTTTATCGAAATTTTCTGTTGTGTAATTTAAAACGCACGGTAAACAGACTGTTTTAAAACTATTTTTGACAAAATATCTGTTTTTATTTAGTAAAAAATTAAAAATTTTAGAGTGTACAAATACTTTTTTTGCCAACTGTATAATACGCAAACAGGGCCGTTTAAAGGCTCCTGTCCCTGCAAGCGATGATACTCGCGAGCTATTGCTAATTTTTGGAACCGGTTTTTAAAGTGAAAGTAATGTCATCAAAAATATCTGCAACCAAAATCGGTTGCAGATATTGTCATACATATATTTCAAACTAAAATAATAAATTGGACTATATTTTTCTTCTAACGAAATTTTCATGATAGATACAATCTTATTCCGATCTGCGTAAGCTATATATCTGAATATTTTGAGTCTAAAATAAGGTAATTTAAGCTTAACAATCCTAAAATTTATTTCATTTAAAAACTTTCATTTAACTTTTTAAACTGGGGGGGGGGGGTTACATCATTTAATAATCGATTTTTATATTGAAGGCTGCTTCCATATACAAAATGGCTGATTTTCTGATAATTTTGGAAGTCGTTTTAATTGTAAATGCATTAAGTATTTATAAAAATACAAAATTTTCACATTTTATTAGATACCAAGAAATTGAACAGTTGCCCTTTTTCTTATAAAACAGTCATTCAAAAATTAATCATTTTAAGCCAATTTTTAGGACTTGACAATTACAAAAATGCCTTCATGAAGGAGCAACTAGCTGTCGTAACCTGAAATTCAGTTTATAACCGCACATTTTAAGTAAATTTTCCGAAAAGTCCTTTTATTTTATCGAGAAGTGGAAAACGTTAATTAACCACATTTGTTCTGAATAAGTCCATTTGCAAATCTCTTGCCTGAGATTGAAAATGACTTCTTGGATGTGTCAGATTTTATATGTTTTAGATTAAAGTCGAGCTTTAAAGAGCTAGAAAAATTCTCATCATTGAGCAAGGAGTAAATTGAAAGGAATTTTTAATATATTTTATTTTTAGAATGTGCTTTAGAAATTTTCTTCGTCCAGTCCAGGGTGAGGGTCATGACCTCTGTGACCTTTCCCTTGGATCCGCCATTGGCCAATGTGGTGTGTATATGACATTTGTGCCAAAAATTTTTACAAAATGATAGTTTATTGATAGATAACGTATACACATGAATTTAAATTATTATGTAAAATTCCAAATCTAGAGATGTGATAGTTCTTTAGTAAAGTGTACCTCAGGAATGTATAGGTTGTGGAATAGTGTAAGGGCTCGCTTTGCTTGCCCTAATGATTGGCTTGAAGGCAAGTGTGGAAGAATTTCATCGGGAGTAAAGAATTTTCCAGTAAAAAAAATTTGAGTAACACCGAAGGAATCTTTCTGTTTAGATCAAAAGTTGGTCCATGAGGAATGCTTGGCCTGAAGAATGTCATGATTATAAAGGAGTTGCTGTTTCGTTGTGAGTGATTTGGTTATGTTCGACTATGTCAGGAGGATAGTTACTGAGTTTCACAGAACGCAACTTGCATCTCAAAGCTGTGAGATGGTTGCTCGTTCCTCTTGGTACTAAGTTTAGGAATTCCAAAAGGAATATATTGGAGATTTTCTTAAAGTTTTTGGATGAAAACCGTTTAAAATTTTGTGAAATTTTTAAACACATCGATATAAGAGATCTCGTTTGGTAAAATTTGAAAAAAAAATATTTATTTATTTTTTAGTATATTTATATTTTTATATTTTAATATTTTAATATTTTATTTTTATATTTTTTATTTTTTTATTTTTTATTTTAATGGCGTTAAAGCATTTTCTAAATATGCCAATAAACAATATTAAAGCTACGATAGGAAGAACACAGGGAAGCAAAAGGGAAATTGTGTATGATGTATTTGCAGTCTGAAAAATTGCGATGACCAAAAACCCGCCAATCACAAATAAATGAAATTACTACCAGTTACTGGAGTGTGACTGGGCAAGCCTTTCAAAACAGAGTGACCAATGCGACCTTTTATAAAAACGAATGTATGTTTTCCGTTGTCTGCATTGAAAATAGATGATTGGATAATAGGAAATGAATTAGATCCTGCCCTCTAGGGTCCACTCGCGGGCTTCCTACAGTTGAGAGTTTGAATTAAAGTTCCCACTGCAAACAAGTGATTTCCATTAGATATGATATTTCGCTATTCTTCAACGGTAGATTTGAAATCTTCAACTGCTAAGGCTATATAATTAGAATCCAAAATAAATTCTCCTTCCATTGTGGTAATTATGATGAAAATACTCTGAGCTCCTTTGAAGAGGTGGATAACAATAAGGCTGGAATTTCCAATAACCAAGTGAACTGAATGAAGCTTAGGTAAGACGATCCTGCAGGCAGAAAAGTCAGTTAAGGTCAGTGTTCTCGCTGTCGCTCGCCATTGCGCCAAATTGCGACTAAATTCTTCATTTGGCGAATAAACAAGCAATTAGATTCGCCAAATTGCTAGTGCTCAATTTTTGTTTTTCTTTCTTTTCTTTTTCGTTTCTCATACATGTGCATACATACATATATTTAATCTATACATATTTTTAATATATTTGTAGCAGATAGTTGAAATTAGATTAATAACAATCATTGTTGAAATCGTAAAAACTTAGGTTATTTTAGAACATGTTGAAAAAAAGGGGATACATTAAAGGATTAAACATTTTTTTTTTTTTTTTTTTTTTTAGTGCTACACGGCGAATCTATTTGGCTAATACTTTTTTCATTTGGCGAATGTTTTTTATTTTTAATTAGCCAAATTACTAACGTTGGTCAAATGTCAGTGAGAACACTGGTTAAGGTGCGAACAGACCATCCTTCTATCTGTTATCAGTAACGGCATCTTTTCTTGTGGTCACGCGGTGTTTTTGATTTTTAATTAATTTAAAAAGAAAGGAGCAGATGTCATGAAAAAAGGAGCCTTGCCGTCCCAGCTTCTTATCTAATGACCTAATGTTGATTTCCCTCATCCTTTTCTGAATAAACTGCAGAAGTGTCCAGAAAAACTATTTTCCAAGAAAAATGCAGAAGGTTGCCAAAAAAAAAAAAAAAAGCATTTATATGCAGCCTTAGTTTTCTTTTCTGTTGTGGTTCGTATTCTTAAGCATTGCTATGTCTATGGAATTTTCATCAATAAAGCGTTTCACTTCAGAATAGCCGCCCTACAGTGATTAAAAGTGCTCTGCAGAACCTTCAGATAGTCCCTAAAGGTGAATGCTTCTGTGAAGTCCAAGGTGATTCTGAAGAATTACTTAAATAGTAGACTCGCGATTGTACGACCTCCGATTTAACAACCTCTCGTCATTTTGCAACCAATGCTTACAATGTTTTCCCCCGCTCATTTTAATGACTCGCAAATAATTCAAATCTTGATTTAGCGACCTTCGAGAACTTCATTTCACATCCTCCAGAAATTAAAAATTTAGAAGCAGATCTAGATCATATTTTACCCTGCAAATGTTACATGTGTTTTACAACTATGGATCAAGCACTTCATCTAGTAGCTCGTCCCAAAGAGGTTAATGATTACATTTTATTTACTATGAAGAAATCAGCATTAGGTTCAACAATGCGTATTTGTTGAAAAGTTATCATTCGTAAAAAGAATTCTGTTTCAAATTTTTAGTCCAATATAATAAAATTCGTTATATTTCCAATAAAATTTATTCGAAATTTCTACCGCTATTTTAAATTTTTTGCGAATGTTCTCCGCCATTGTTTAAAGATTTTAAGACTTCTGCGGCGATTTTTTTATATTCGTAAAAGGAATCCTGTTTTAATCTTTTAGCCCATAATAGTAAATTTTGTCTTCTATGATTTTTAACTTTTCAGCTAGTTCACGAGTTTTTTGTGTTTTGTTACAATTTTTCTACATTAGTAAGGAATCTGTTTACAATGTCTTCTAGCCTAAAATAGTAAACTTTTTTTTTTAATTTTTTTTTTTTTTTTTTTTTTTTTTTTTTTTTTTTTTTGGAGTACGTGCAGCGATATTTTTAATTTTTATGAGAATTTTCAATCGTCGTTCATGCGGTTTTATACCGTCTATTCGCCCATGAATTCGTCTTTACAAATAGATACGTTTATATGAAAATAGAAAAGTTTGAAAGAATCATGAAATTTTGATCAAATGTCAGACCAACAAGACACACAAACACACACACAAAGAAATTTAAACTTGGTCTGGGTTTACAGAAAAAATATAGACCCAGTCCTTACCTAGCCTGATATTAATGAAAGAAAATCGTCAGAGATGAGATTTCTTGCTTGCTATGTTCGAATAAGAACAATTGAATATGTACTGTTTTTTGGTACCAGATTTTTGTGAATCATCAGTTGCTGCAAGAGATCGCTTGATAGATTTGGACAATTTTCCCATAAGGCATGTTGACATCACATCGACGTCGTTGTGAAGTCACATTGTGACTTTGTGACCATCGATTGTTGATATGACATGACGTGACGTCGATGTGAAGTCACAGTGACTAAAATGTGAAGTCGGTATGGCCGTTTTAGAGCTCGTTTGTGACGTCACAATGTGACCACTTTGTGAAATCACAGTGTGTCAAATTTGTGAAAAATGTGCCATTTGTGACTACTTTAACATTAACATTGTGACGAAACTGTGACAAAAGCGACGATATTTAAATTGCCAAAAAACATGATTTTAAAGTAAATAAGATGTTTTGAAGAATGTTTGTAATTTTCTAAAAATTTTTAAGAGAGTCAGCTCTTAGTCACAATGTGACGTCACTAAGTGGTAACATTTTGGTCACAGATGTGATGTGAAAAAAGTGACTCACAGTGACGTTATTGTGACCATGCATGCTATGAGGGTTAATAAATATGAGTTTTGTGCATGATTTAGAGACAAAGAACTTCCCTCTTTATATTCTATATTTTGGAGACAACAGTGGTTCTTCCAGTTTGATCATTTGCAACAAAAATTAACGCCTCTCTTTCACGAGTTCTTCAAAATTCTTAAATGGGAGCATTTTTGGGCTTAGCCCCTTTCTTTGTGGCTTCAGGAAGCAGCAACCCAACTTATCTGCTCTCTAATTATATCATTTCTTGTCTGTCAAATACGTGAATTTATTGCTCTGTGTCTATGATGCCGAATCAGAAAAGAAATTCTTCCCAGAAAGTGTGTCTAATGCCCAAAGAAGAAAGAGCAACCAGCTATGGAGAGTATTCTTAGTTTTTGCCATACGCCATTCTGAAAATTCCCGCCTGTTTTATTTGTTGATAAAAATTAAAAATAAGTACCAAATTTAAGGAAAAAGCAATTATCTATCGAAAGCATTGTTTAATAAACATTTAAAAAAAATACATGAAAATTCAAAATCTGATATTTTTTTCTGTTAATTCGCGTAAAAAGATATAGCCTAGGGTAGACCTTAAATGCCCTGATTTTTTAAAATTATTATTTTTACAAGTCTCACAGCCTATTTTGTTCCTTTTGATACAAAAACATTATGTAAAAAGTTTGAGCAATAAATTCAAATATTTAGAGGTAGCTCAACTGGCTTGAAATTTATAAAATTAGGAAAAAATTCAGAATATTAGCTACACAAATAAGTAAGCACTTTCAATGTTTTAATTATTTAATTGTGACAATTTATTTAATTTACAGCACAATTAATAAGTTTTCTTCTGACATTAAAATTTTATTGCATTTGTGCAGGTTGAGAGAGACACATTTTTCTGCTATCTGGGTACATTTTACGATGATCTTCAACAACTTATAGTAAAAATTGTAGTTGCATTTCATCATGAGTTATCAATCCATTGTATTCTTGAATAAGTGCAACTGCACGTTCGTCATGGTCATTTACTACTTGTAGAGATTTTATTACCTCTTTTTGCCTGTTTATAGTCTTCTCTTAACTCCCACAATTCAGGATCTACTGCAAGAAATCCATCCGGAAGTTCCGACAATTGAAACAACATCATTGACTTAGCTGTGACAAAATCTTCCAATCTTTTATTCTTGAATGAATGAACACTGACTCGTTTGGAATAAATTTGAGCTTGTTTTTTAGAATAAGTTTCATTCTGTAATGCAATAACCATGCGTCTTTTAGTTAATAAACTCACACAGCTATCAAATAAAGCTAAACCAACAAGTCCTTCTGACAAATACCACAAGTGATTAGCAAATTTACGTGATGATGACTTGAAAACAGTTGAATGTATTGATTAGTAGTCAAGTAGTGATTTGAGCAACAACAGGTCATTATATAGGGCACATGAAGCTTGAGGTGCAGTGATCCAAGCTTTCAAATATATACAGACTGTAAAAACACACATGTCACGTATACCTTCTCCCTCTTTTACAGTCAATTTAAACTGAGCCTTGAACATCCAGATCTTGAGACAATATATTACTTTGGACATCCAACTGGCATGGTGCATTGCACCTGGTGACATAAATCTGATTCCCCTTTCTGAGACAGCACCTTGAAATATAATTACAAGTTCTAAAAATTCCTTATAATCACCTCTTAGCTTTGTTTCTCTTTGCTCTTCTAGGTACTTCTTTCCATAGTTGATAGTCTCTTGCTTAATATCTTCTACTAGATTTGCAACATCATTAAATGAAATTCCAATTTCGTACTTGTCTTTATCAATTAAGCTCAAATATTCCTGAAAGCATTTAAATAATGCAATTTTAGGTGAAGATTTGACTCCCATGCATACATCAAATACAGTACTAATTATCAGCTCCATAATGTGATGTCTGCAAGCAAAGGATAAGAGCTCTTTTTTCAATTTATCTTCTAAAAGAACGCATGCACCAGAATTATAGCCAGTGTTTGAGCTGGTAGTGTCAAAGCACTTTGCACGTATATTACCTGAAATACCCCAGTCTTCAATGGCTTCAAAAGACTGCTATTTGCTAAATGCAGTTTATTGTTTTAAATGTTATTGTGCATAGTACTGCCATCTATGAGGAAAAATGTAAAGCTAAATGCATTTTAAAATATTCTAGAAGACAGAATTTATTTTCTATGACATAGCATGCGAGTACGCATATGCTTATCATTGCTCATACATTGGAAACTTCTACATCATTGAGCTACCTCTAAATATTGTTCAATTGGGCTAATATTTTACCAGAATTATTTTTTCATAAAAAGGAACAAATTTAGAGGGTGAGAAGATTACATTTTGAAACTTGCAAAATAAGGTCCACCCTATATTATAGCCCATCTAAAAAAATTATTCGAAGGGCCCGAGTTCCACAGACCCATACATTCTATGAGTATGCATTCGAGTTGGACTTACTGTTCTTTTCCACTGCAAAGAGTTATGCTTCTGAGAAGGAATTTTGTCATCCCTATGATTTGCAGCGTTTTGATATGATTTGGATGTTAATGGGGATTTGGAATGAAGTCTTTCTCTCTCCTCCTCATAGTAATATTTGCATACCATGCAAACAGAGTCAGGCGCATTATATCTTGTGTTTTGCTTTGTAATTTCTATTGTACTCTTTTCAATTGATACAAAAAAGCTTATGAGTGCACCCATCTTTTTTTTAATGTTTTTTTCCACAACTTTCGCAATAGGCATTGTTTCGCTAAAATATTTAGGATGGCAATAAGACTGACACCTTCGAAAGACACTTTGTTAATGTGGTAAATGATCTTATACTGCACATTTTGGAGTTTATGTAAATGCCTTTACTTCTTACAAGGCCTTTCAGGGGGATTGGTTTCGCTAATAAGATCCAATTACAGGAGCCAGGAAATTTACACTCTTCTTGTGCAGGATTTTAAGGTCACCTGAATCATAAGAAAATGTGAAGCAACATATTCTGTAGTTAAGGAACATTTAGTAAAATTATTTTATGCACCAGCTTAGTTTACTCTACCAAAGCCTAAGTTTTTCTCCAGAAATTGCAATTGATCTACTCCTGTGTGAGCACCGTTAATTCTCTTTCTGTTCGGCATGTGATAATTGCACTGTTTCTCGTTCTTTTAATCTCGATCACAATCGAAAGTCCTCATGCAATTTAAATGCAACACAACGGACTGTTACACAACTAGTATATTATAAAACAAAACGTCCAAGAGACACATTTTTTATCTTTTCCCAATCATCTAGCCTATTTTTTTTTTTCTTTGATCAGGGCTTCGCATCTTAATATTTTCTGTTTCAATTATTATTGTGGTTGGATTAACCAATTTAAGGTCAAAGGCAAATGAAACAAAACAAACAGGTATTTTTTTTATTATGGTATTAAAGATAAGGCAAACAATGATATAAAAATAAAAAAATATGAAAAAAAATCTAATTTTTTTTAAGCAAGATAAAACTAAGTACTCAATCTTAATCTTGTGTAAAATCTTAGTACTCAATATTTTATGCATATTTTTAACTGATATTATCAATTATAGTATACTTGACTTAAAAAAACATAGTTTAGAACACTACTTTATTAAAAATATTTTTTTAAATGATAAAAATATACTTACTTACATGATCCATTGATAAGTAGTTTACAAATGACACTAAATCACAAAAAATATGACTGTCCACATTTTTTTTTTAATTTAAAAATATTAGTATATCCTCATCTAAAATTACAGAATCTTAGAAAGGGCCATTTTCACCATTCACTTATATTTCAGAATTTTATTTTTATTTTTCATACTTAATCATTTCTTTTAAAAATGGAAACAGGTGTTAAAGCAAATGTTTAAAGTACATGAAAAGAAAAAATGGTTGTGCGCTTTGCCCTATAATATAATATGTTAATGCTATTTAAAGTTGGCTTGTAAGGCAAATGGTCAAGTCCGTTACCATACAAAATCACTGAAAATACTCCGCTTTAAATTTATTAAATTTCCTAAAATAACTTACTTTGAAGTGACTTATGTACCTAAATTTCAAAGCATGACATTTATCAATTATACTTAAATTAAGGGTGTATTCGAAAAAACGCTTTTCCACCTTCAACAGCTCGAAATTTTCCGATACAATTTCAGACACATTTTTAAAAGTAGAAACATGAAACTTGCTGAGGGGATTCTTGAAGGGACTTATGAGGTGCCGTGTGATGTCATTTTACGCTCAATTCATTAGAATTTGATTTATAAACTATTATCTTATCATTATGACCCTCTTTTTCGTTCCCACATCTCCTGCTTGGGAAAAATCGGTTCGAAATGCCGTTTTTGATTGCTTTTTTTGCAATATTTTCTGCATTTATCAAAGAATCGACAATCACGGCACCTTGTGTACTTTCCAAATAAGAGATTTTGAAAGTTTGGTGTATTTGAGAGCAAAAATGAATTCAAAAATAAATCGGAAAATAAGCAGTTTGAATCGAAATACACCCTTAAAGACATTAGAGATATTTATAGCCACAAGATTTTGATCACATAGAAATTACATAAGAACTTTTTCTAATAATTGCAGTATATATTCATGTAAATTATTAAATTTTAAGGAAATTGCATATTCGTTTCTTAGTTGAATAAAAAATAAAAGTAAAATGGTGAAAAAATGACAATCATTAAAAAACCGGGCGGTAAAAGACTTGACATCTGGTAATGGACTTGACACTATGTTGAAAATGGCCGGAAAGACTTTATTTCGAATTGTTTTTATAGGGTTCTTAAAAGAATTACCGTACTCAAATGAGTACGGCGGCCTTAAATGTGTTAAAATAAAAATAAGTCATTTCGGTTATGGTTTGTATTATTTTAAAAATGAGAGTTTTCGGCTTAGTTTCAGATTTTGTTCGATTTGAAATAAAGGTTTCGATTTAGTTCTGATTTTTGTTCCATTAACCAGAAATAACGCATTTGTCGGGTTTTTGATTCAATTCCATCAGAAATAATAGTTTTTCTTTCTCTTTGTTCGGTACCATTTCGAAGTCCTGAGTTTCAAAAACAGAGATTCATGCCACACAATCAAAGCAAAGCTTCCAAGAATCTTGTTTTCCTTTTCTTTTTTCCCGCCTATAAATTGTATACCTCGTATATAAGTATGATTTTAAAATTTTGCTTTCTAATTGAGGACACTTAGGGAAAAAAAAAAGATATAATAACAAATAAACTACGAAATATTCAACACCAAATTAGGAAAAAAAAAGAATATTCCTAGTATGACATTTTTCTATTTTGTTTTTTCAAACATACATCAAAAGTGCATGCGATATTCCGTTTATTTATACCCAATTACTTCCTGCGTCTATAATATATCATTAGACAAATCAGTGTTGTGCTGTGTGCCCATTTTAGAGTCTGCTTAATTCCCATCATTAGGCGCATTTTCTTTTGGGCGTTTCTACAAAGTCAAGTTTTAGGGATGGTTCACCAAGTTTCAGGGCACAAAAAACAAAACCTGCAGTGAAAACCATAAATTACTACTATGCCCCATTTTGAAAAACCGGTCTTATCATAACTGATGATAGGGTTTAAAGAAATATTTGCCTGGTTTATAATTCATATATTTTTTTCTTAGATAGATTTTAACTATATGCTGTACACACATATATATATCCTTACTAATCATCTATTATTTATTTAGCACTTATTGATTTATAGGGGATTAAAAAAAGAAGAAGAAAAGAAAGTATGTATACATATTTAAAAAAAAGCCTTATTATTAAATGCTATTTACTCCTCAGATAAACGAATATTTTTATTTTTTCAATTGCCTCCATATCTTTTATCTTCATAACTTAAATTTTTATGTTCAAAATACATTTTTACTTACACATATTCAGGGTTCTATCTGACTTTTGAACAGCTTTAGCAATCTGACTAATTAGCAAAAGTAACTATTGCTAAATAGCGAGAAAATGTATCAGCAAAATTGATTTGTTTTGATACATTCATTCTAAAATCTTAATACTTTAATATCCAAGAATGGGGGAAGGCTAAAATTTTTAGGTAGATTTCGTAAGAAATACTACCTATTGCAATCGCACCAGTTTATCTATCTATCTATCTATCTATCTATCTATCTATCTATCTATATATATATATATATATATATATATATATATCTCACTTTTTTATGGACACGATAACTTCTATAATTCTTCACCAATCTCCACCAAACTGGTACCTAAAATCAAAGGGGATAAAATCTTGACTAAGTTCGTTAATGGGCAAGATCGGACCAAGGGGGTCGGAATAGGGGGCGTTTTTGTGAAAACCGAAAAAACGCCATAACTTCTTAATTAAAGTAGATATCGAAATGGTTTAAAGTTTATATTACTTCTTAAAAATAGGCCAAAAGTATATGCATGACAGATTTTTGATAAATTTAGAAGTGGGCTCAAGGGGCGAAAAAAACAGGGATTTTGAGAGAAAAAAATTCATAACTTCGTCAATTTTCAAGATATCAAGTCCATCTAAATTTTTTGTAAATGTTCTTAAAATTATCTAAAACTTTTGTATTTGCAAGTTTTTGATAGGACCAACTTTTACCGATGAAAAAAAATTAAAAACGAAAAGAAAAAGGGCGCTAAAAAAAGAGAAAAATCCATAACTCCGTCAATTTTTAAGATATCAAATCTGATTAAATTTATTTTACATCTTCTCAAAAATATCTACAACTTTTATATTGACAAGTTTTTCATAGGACTAATTCGTACAGCAAAAAGAAATTAAACAAAAATAGGAGTTGGAGAAAAAACCTCAAATGCAAACTGCTTATATTCTGACTCATTTTTAAATTCATTTTTGATTTTAAACGCATCCAAATGGTAGATCTTCTTATTTAGAAACTGTATAAAGTGACGCATTGGTCAGTTTTCTGATAAAGACAGAATATATTTCAAAAAAGGCTACCAAAAAGGGTATTTTGAACAGAATTTCCGAAAGTCATCGGGACTGAAAATTGAAGGAAGTATTCAAATAAGAAACTGCGTTTTTTTTCTGACTCGTTTTTAAATCCATTTTTGTTCTCAAACGCATCCAATTTACAGATCCTCTTATTTAGGAACTATATAATATGATGCATTGGTCAGTTTTTTGATAAAGACGGAATATATTTCAAAAAAGGCTACCAAAAAGGGTATTTTGAACAGAATTTTCCGAAATCATCGTGACGGAAAATTTAAGGAAGTGTTCAAATAAGAAATTGCGTTTTTTTCAGACTCGTTTTTAAATCCATTTTTGCTCTCAAATGCATCGAATTTACAGATCCTCTTATTTAGGAACTATATAATGTGATGCATTGATCGTTTTTTTGATAAAGACAGAATATATTTTGAAAAAGGCTACCAAAAAGGGTATTTTGAACAGAATTTCCCGAAGTCTTCGTGATTTGAAAATTTAAGAAAGTTTTCACATAGCAAATTGCGTTTTTTATGATTCGTTTTAAAATCCATTTTCGCTCTCAAATGCAACCAATTTACAGATCCTCTTATTTAGGAACTATATACTGTGACGCATTGGCCAGTTTTTTGATAAAGATAGAATATATTTTTAAAAATGCTGTCAAAGTGAGTATTTCGCACAAAATTTTCCGAAGCAATCATGATTAAAGAATTAAGGATGTATTCAAACAACAAATCGGTTATTTTATGACTCATTTTTAAAATCAATTTTTTTCTCAAATGCATTCAACTGACAGATTTTTGTTATTTAGGAACTGTATAATGTACTGCTTTGGTCGATTTTTTAATAAATTCAGAATCTATTTCAAAATATGTTGTCAAAATGGGCATTTGAGCTGAATTATTCTTAAGATGATTCTGATAAAAGCAGTTTTTGCAGAAAAATGAAATTAAAATTTTTTCATAAACGGCCAAATGAAGTTATTAAACTGGGTTTATCTCTAATCATATATATATATATATAAATACTTTTATAAATACATCCAAAGTTATTCAGACAATACCAATAAAAGAACCAATGAAACCAGTATTTTTACATTCATATTATTAAAAACAGTTGAAGTTTGAAGAGAAATAGAAGGCAGATTACCAAATTACTAAGAAATATGTGGATAAATGGACATTATATAACCAGAGTAATCCATATATTACCATACAATAAACCAATGAAACCAATATTTTTACAATCATCTTATTGAAAACAGTTGAAGTTTGAAGTGAAATAGAAGGCATATTACTAAAATAATGAAAAATAAATGGATAAAAAGGCAGTAGAAGGCTTTTCCATTAAACTACGTCATCAGGGGTGTATAGTTTAACAAAAAAGCAAAAACATCCAGCCAGTTTCTGTTATGAGTCGTGCTGAAAGCTAAGAATTCGACTCACAATACACCCGACTGGCTGGAAGCTATTCAGATGACAAATTAGTAGAAAGATACACATAGAAGAAAATAAAATCAATATGACAAAATAACAATAATAAATTATTCCATAAAAAAAAGGATATATATACTAAGATATTTACCATTACCCATATCCTAGCAAGATTTGTAGTGCAATCATATACAAACTACATGTGACTTACTAACAGTCATATGTCATAGTATAAATCACATAGATAATAAAATAAAGTTGTAACAATAATTATAAAAATTAGTAAAACATATATTATACTATATAATTAATAATATATTTAGAAAAAATATAGATGCTACTATTAGAAATATTATATTTTTATTTTTAATCAATTATTAATATTACTATATTAATTAATTAACCAGAATATATTACTGCAACTTCTAGCGGAAAATTATTTTAGTGCTGCCATCTAAAGGATTAATATATTAATTAAATTATATGCTTATGGTGCTGCCCTCTATTATAGGAAAAAATAAATTATTTATTAGCTAAGAATTTCCAAGAATAATTTCTATTCTAATATTTTACAAATAATTTCTTTAAGACAAATACAATAGACAACCACAGCTTATCTCAATAACTTGATCATTTTTAAGTTATGCATATTAGTTTTTAGGTAAACATAAACTTTAATACTATGTGTAAAGTTTTTTTTTTATTAAATATATAATAATTAACCATTGCGTATTATCCAGACAACACCGCCCTCCTCCGTAATCTAACATCTAACCCACCCAACCATCCTATAATTCATATTTTTTTATTTTTTTTATTTTTTATTTTTTTGTATTATTTTTATTTTTTATATAATTTTTTTAAACATTTTTTTATGCAATGTGTTAATTATTTTTAAGATCATGTAATAACTTATTATATATTAAAGACTATAGGATGAAGAGAAAAATAGACAGTTAATATTAAATAAATGTTTATACAGATAATATTTTTTTAAACAGATAATATTTTTTTAACCAAATGTAAAGGATAACCATATCTTATAGCAGTTTCTTGTACAGTTTTTAAATTATGCATTTTAAAATTATGTGAACAAATATTTTTAATTCTATGGGCAAAATTAAGTAATATATTGACATAGACAGATTTATGTAGGCAAGAATTATAATGAGTAAAGAGGTTTACTTTAAAAGGAAAGTCATTACGTTTGTCATAAATATCAAATAGAATTTTATTATCAGAAAGCGTAATATTAAGATCAAGAAAGTTAATTGTATTATTATGCATATCATTTATATATATATATATATTTTTATTTATTTATTTATTTATTTATTTATTTATTTTTTTTTTTTTTTTTGTTGAAATGAGCACTCTTCGAAATCTACCTCCGTCTATAGGCCCAGCCTACAGGGATTATTTTAATTTGCATTAAATATGATGAATGTATTTTAATATTTAAGAGTGTTCTTAAATGAAAAAGGGCAACTTTGTGACATAAGTTTTAATTTATTTTTGATCGGAAATGCATGAAATTAGCAGGTGTTGTTCAGAAACTATCTAATCGCGCTCATATTTCCCTTTTTTGCAAACGCAATAGATATTTCAGAACAAACTGTCAAAATTGACGTTTTAAACGGCATTTCGAGACAAAAGCAGAAAAAACAGTCTTTGAAAGGGAGAAAAAGCCGTGATCACGTTATCATAATCGCTTATGACTCAATAGGTAATTTAATTATCTCAAAATGGAAGACTAAGTGCGATTCGAAATCACTTCCATAGTCAAGCCTTCTAATTTTGTATCATTGTGTTAAAAAATGAATTAGTAAATGTGTCAAAACGTTTTGCGCTTGTTGAGCAAAGCAGTTGAGAACACCCTTAACAACTACTAGTTATTTCACAGATCGATGCTTTTTTTTTAATCTTCACAGTTTAGTTTGTTTCTTTCAGTTTAACTAAAGGTAATAGTAAAATTTTGTTTCGTTTGAAGCTCCAGTACAATCGCCAGAGGTTCGATGAATTTTAATGATAGCAGTACTGCATAATACTAAAACTGGGAGGAGTGAAAAGCTCACTTTTTTGTAGGAATGATTTGCATTTTCACTCTTTTTAGAGTGAACTTTATACAAATACACTCTTTAAAGAGTGAAATTTCCGACTCCCTAAAAAGGAGTGAAATATCTCACTCCGTTGTCGAGAATGAAATATCTCACTCCGTTAACGAGAGTGAAAGCCCGGCATTATACACTTCAAAAAAATACCCGCTCAACTTTGAACCAATATATGGAGTAAAACAATGAAAAGTACCAAAATATGTCAATTCTTACTTTTCAAAAACTACATTTTATAATATAACCTATAAAATTACGCTTATTTGCTATCAAAACGCACTCGTTTTCAAAAATGAGTATCACTCCTTCGAAAGAGTCAACGGTCACTCTTAAAAAGTGACTTAGATATGTATTACGCATCAGCCAATCGTCTTCTCGGTTGTGATGATAAAAATGTTTTCGCCATTTTATCGTGTCCGTTATGTGTCCGATTTTCGTTTCCTCGGTCTACAAATGTGGATCTTTAATTTGTGTTATTAATACTGAAAAGTAGTTTAAATTTCGATCTTGGAATGATATACTCCGATATCTTATGATTCAAAATAATCCATATAGATTAAGTTTCTTGATCTGGAGTCAAAATGGAGAACAAATAATTCAGTAAAAAGCAATAATACTCCATTAATACTCAGTGACGAAGATGTTGCACTGCGCATATCTTATTTATCAAACAAAGGATTATCATTCATCAAACAAGGGATAATATTTAACATAAAAAACGGTAAGTCACTTTTAATTTCAACTTTTTATTTTCCAAAAGTAAATTCTATAATGTTGAGTTAAAAGTTTTACTTTACACAGGAAGTTGTCTTCTATCTCTATGTGCTCGGAGAAAAAAAAAAGAAAAGAAAAATCGCTGACGTAAAGATTGGTATTTTATGACTGAAGTTAACAGAATAAAACGCTTTAGTAATTTTAAAAGTTTGCAGTATGACTTATATTAGATGACATTTATTTATTAGAGATAAATAACTCATTAAAATTGTTTTTCCAACAGTAAAAACAAAACATATGTAGCAGTGTTGAATTCAGAGGGTGTCCCCGGGGAGGTATTCCCCCCCCCCACCCGGATCATTGAAATGCCCCCCGGAAATTTTGAGATTTTGTGTTTTCAATGGTCAAAATGAGCAATTTCCCTTCCCGGAACTCTATAATGTCCCCCCCCCGGAGCCAGAAATATCCCTCCCGGAGAAAAATGTATTAATTCAACACTTATGTAGTCATTTCTTTTATTTTATATTTTCTTCATTTTTCTTTTTCCTACATGAGTATATTTTTTTATAAAACTTTAACTCACATTCATAGAATACTATAGGGTAGATGTAACAGTAATGTACACACCTGAATGTTTTTGGTTTATAAAAAAAAATAACTAATAAAAATTTAGCTTTTTTTTTTTTTCGTAACTCGCCCTTGCATATTTTATAATTTAGCACTTTTGTTGACACTCTTAATTAAACCAATCAGGAAGTACAAAATAATGTTTTTAAGTTTCACTGTTTTTCATTGAAAATCATACTAAGAGCTGGCTTCACTTAATAAATTTATGTACTCCTTATTTTATTGCAAAATTTGCAATTTTTTGTTTTTGTAGTTGAAGAAAGCTTTGAATTTTATGTATTTTGTGTTTTCAATGGTCAAAATGAGCAATTTCCCTTCCCGGAGCTCTATTATGTCCCCCACCCCCCCGGAGCCAGAAATATCCCTCTCGGAGAAAAATGTATTAATTCAACACTTATGTAGTCATTTCTTTTATTTTATATTTTCTTCATTTTTCTTTTTCCTACATGAGTATATTTTTTTTTATAAAACTTTAACTCACATTCATAGAATACTATAGGGTAGATATAACAGTAATGTACACACCTGAATGTTTTTGGTTTATAAAAAAAAATAACTAATAAAAATTTAGCTTTTTTTTTTTTTTTTTTTTTTTCGTAACTCGCCCTTGCATATTTTATAATTTAGCACTTTTGTTGACACTCTTAATTAAACCAATCAGGAAGTACAAAATAATGTTTTTAAGTTTCACTGTTTTTCATTGAAAATCATACTAAGAGCTGGCTTCATTTAATAAATTTATGTACTCCTTATTTTATTGCAAAATTTGCAATTTTTTGTTTTTGTAGTTGAAGAAAGCTTTGAATTTTATGTATTTAATGTCGTTTATAAAATTTCATTAATTTTTAAGGTTTTGAGAAGTGTGTCCATTACTGGAATACTTAAGTAGTGATTTTCCAGTAACGTACACCTCATATAGGCACTGTTAAAAAAGCAATTACGGTAATGTTTATAGTGCATAAAATATTTTGATTTAATTAAAAACTTAAGTAATCAATTTTAATTTTTAAATTGCACTTACCAAAATATAATGACACCAAAATTTTTATAAATAGTTGTTTTTAAGTTATATTAATGTGATTTATAAAATTTCAATATCTTCTTCATTTTATTATTATTTTTTAAAAATGAATCTAACGATGTTTTGCCTATTTTATAATCTGGCAATCAAACCACTCATGAAGCCGAAAAAAATGTTTAAGGGCACAGTCAAAGAGGGGCTTATAGGGCTTAATCGTTCGCCATTTAAAATAAAACACTTAAGTTACAGAAGTCGTCAAAAACACATTTTCTCTTAAATATTTGTTTATTTTTACTTTTTCAATTTTGTCTGCAGATATTTTTTTAAATAACACTTTCATTTTTGGTACCGGTTTTGAAAGTAAAAGAAACTTTATAAAAATATCTGCGACCGAAATCAAAAAAGTAAAAAAGATGCGATATAGAGACGAACTTCAGCTATTCAACGTAAAATAAATAAATAAATAAAATGTCAAAATGCATACGAGATATTAGAAAACTCTCTCCCCATAGGATTAGCATTAGCTCGTGAGTGTCTTCGCCGGCAGTACTACATGCACATCTACTCTATATACGGGAATAAAAAATTGAAATTAAATATGACTTACCATGTCATTTTATAAATACGGCTTGTATTAATATATATTTTTCAGAAATAAGATTTTAATTACACATAAAAAAAACATAGATAACGTGCATTATGGATTTATTTAAATAATATGTAAAACTTAATGGGTATATCTGAAAAAAATATATGTTTAGTATTTTAAAACTGTTTAATAACTTGTGCTTATGGGCATTTTAAAACTATCATATATTTATGGGACTACCAATGAAAGCAAACACAAGGAAAAAGATTGGAATAAAATAGTTTATTTCTGTCAATAATCTAATTCATGTGTAACTTTAATTACGTTTTCCCTTAAAAAGTTCAATTAATGTTACATACTTTGAATTAAATAAATATTGTCAATAAAGTATTTTATTCCAATCTTTACCACGTTTGTATTTATTTTCATTGTATGTTCTAAAAGACACGATTCTTTTAAAATGCCCATAATAGCAATAAAAAAAGAAAATTCATTGGAAAAAAAAAAAAAAAAAAAAAAAAAAAAAACATTCATACCTATAAAAAAGTGACTACTCACTCCTACTAGGAGTGAAAAAACGCACTCCTTTAGTAAAAGTGAATAGTCACTCCTCAGAAATAGTGATTATTGACCCCTGTGTAGAGTGAATATTCACTTCCTAGGAGTGAGTATACACTCTTCCAAAAAGTCAATGATTCCACTTTTGCCCAAAGTGAATAGTCACTCTAAAGAGGTTCGCATATTTTGAGTCTGCGATAGAGTGAGTATTCACTATTCTGGAGTGACTATTCACTGCTTTTTATTTAGAGTGTAGTTCCTTTTTAGGTGCGTTCGTAATTATGTAAATACGTAGCACCTATTGTTGTCGCTCAGTCCGTCCGTCTGTCTGTCTGTCTGTCCGTCTGTCCGTCCGCATATAACAACGCAAAAACGACCCAACCGAATCATTTGAAATTTAAAATACATAATTATTACATAATTTTGTCGAGTCATTTCCAATTTTATGAAAATCGGATGGATAGATCAATTACAGGGACAATCAAAAGTTCAAAAGTATTCCGTTACATTACGGTCAATGGGGAAAAAAGTGTCAAATGCATTTTAATCGTTTGAAATTTAAAACGTATAATTGTTACATAACTTTGTCGAATCATTTCAAATGTTATAAAAATCGGATGCATAGATCAATTACAGGGACAATCAAAGGTATTCCATTACATTACGATCAATGGGAAAAAAAGTTTCAAATGCATTTTAATGGTGTTACACTCATTGGAACATAATAGAATAGACATGAATCTATGAAGTATGTATTAAAATATACATTATGTACAATCTATGATGGAAAAAATATTTATTATTAAATTACAGGGCCACAGTATTCACTAAATAATGTTATACTTTCAAACATTGTTTGGGGCGTGTTTTAATTACATTGAACTACCTTATATTTTATGAATAAGATATACGTTAATGAAGTATAATAAAAATTACCCCCTGCATATTTACAGGAACACAAAGATTTCGACCACTGTACTGCATCCAAAGTACGCTCTACTATATCAGCAAGATCTGAATATTTTAAAACTTCGTTATCGTAAGAACGCACCTCATTTGCTACTTGCTACTTGCAATTTCCAACTTGTTTTACTTATTTTAGCATAGAGTTAATGAAAAAATATCAATTCTCTTTTAGCACGTTTCCTTCCATATAAAAGCAGCGCTTTTAGCTCCCCCCCAATCCTTACAGGTTAACAATACTGTACCCGTAGGCTTATATCACATTTTACGAAAAAACATACATTAAAGAAAAATGTTCGCAATTAAAATAATAATAATAATAATAAATCAGAAACAATATTTTGCTTGGTTCTAAAATTTTATGCTGCGAGGCAACAAATATATCATATTTGTAAAACGATTATGTTTGCACAAACTATTTCAATCAATCTTAAATTAATACGCAAACTATAAATTATGCACATTATCACTTTGAAACGATCACGCACTCAGAACTCGACTAAACTTTATATCTCATTAATATGAACAGCTCAAAAGTAGTTTGAAACTACTTGCGAAAAGATATGCATACTACAGTAGTCTGCTGACGCAAAAACCTATGATTAACAGTAATAAATCCACCTTTAATTTATTTTATTTTAATCATCACTTCTGAAATTGCGTTTAGATTTTGTAATAGGTTATTATTAAAATATTGCATAAGAAACTAGTTCAGTTCGTGACAATCATTTGCGGGTAAATTGATTTCATATCGCAATGAAAACAAATTTTATATGTTTTTTACTGATAAAACTTTACTTCGAATGTTGTCCCCGATTTTTTTTTTCTTTAGAAAATCTATACGTATACAGGATGTTGCCGAATTCAACCGACAAATTCAGAAGAGTAATAGAAGCATCATGAAAAATTAGATAAAAAAATTTAATCGCAAACCTCTTATTTAATCACATATACAGGGTGTTACATTCTAACTGAACTTGGGTTGGCGGTAGTAATTTCGAGACAAATAAAACATTGCAATAAAAATACAACGAAGTATAACTTATTTTGTGTGAAATGTTATAACATCATGAAAAATTCAGGAAAAACAGAGTGCTCATGTAAGCGTTGATATACCGATAATTGCAGTCCAAAACGTGGAGTGTCAAGTGCACATTGCTGTCGTTTTATTATAATATACTTTAGTTTTCTGAAACTTATCATCATGCAACCCAAACTGAGTTAGAGTTTTGAACATCCTGTACTTTTCATTAAGTATAAGGTTTGCGACAACATATTTGTCAGGTTTCTGATGAGCAGATACTAGAATTATTGCTTTCTGATATTATCTTTTTATTTTCATATTGTATTTCTGTCACTTTCAGTGTACTTTGACTTTTAAGGCATTTATTTTTATTATCTAGAAGTTAATTCGACCTATTTTTATTTAGAATGTATTGTATAAAAATATATATTGCATAAATACATTCGAGTTCTTTTTTCCATTCAAAATAAATAATTGAGATAAGACAAAGAAAAGAATTTCACCGGCTATTTAGCAAGATAATGAACGTTACGTGAAGATGACAGATGACAGCTTGAGG
The DNA here is from genome assembly GCA_964019185.1 of Maratus speculifer. Lineage (NCBI taxonomy): Eukaryota > Metazoa > Arthropoda > Arachnida > Araneae > Salticidae > Maratus > Maratus speculifer. The sequence goes on along the minus strand of OZ025294.1, from coordinate 156,245,078 downwards.
TTCGATGAAGTGCTGTGGTCCCTGTTCACAGAGGAGAATCCCCATAACTGTTTTGGAGAAAAAGACCGTTCTTGTGTAGACTCCCGGGTCGATTCTTTTACCTGAGTAGAGTTTTCGGACTGAGAGTATATTAGGTGCGGACAAGAGCGTAGGCTCTGGCGTATATAGCCTGTACATCGGCAAGATCAAGAGTGATCTCCGATAAATCTATTTTAACTAATGTAGTGTGAGAGGATTTAGGATATTTTAATAAGTGAACCCAGTGCGCAGAAAGTATTTGCTGTATGTAACATAATATAGAACGAGATTATCTGCATTTTGAGTTCTTAATTGTAAATATTGTTTTGTTATGTGTAAATAATGTGTAAATAAATTGTTTGTTAATTTTAATTGAATAAGCTCAACATTCTTTTTGATAATTCTTTACGCAATGTGCCCGATATCATATAGTTATACCGGTGATGGCAGCCTACTAAAAGAATATTCTTCGAAGTTGCTGATAAAAAAAATTATTCTGATTAGTATATGGTGTACATAACTCAACAAGTGGCGTTGTTATGCAGATTTTTAAAAAGATTTTGCAATAGCTCTATTCCAAAAACTAATTCACGGATTTTGATCAAATTTCAGACTCAGTTATACGTTGACATAAGTTGTTGCTGACTAGCTTTTGATTTAAATCACCTAACCGGAGGCGCTGGTACGCTGCATTTTTTCAGGAAGTATTAACATGCATAAGATAGAAGAAAGATTCGGGATTGCCACATCTGACTAGTTAAAATATATAAAGTTCTTAAAAGAATCAGGCAAAACTTAAAGAGGTAGTAGTAGAGATAGACTTCAACAACATTTTTTATATAGAAACCAGAATCACAATCTGATGCAGTTATTAAAAAATATATGGGGTGTTTAACAGAAGGTATCAGACAAAATTTAAAGAAATAACAGAGCGGAGTGCAATAAGCAATTTTTACATGGAAACCACAGTCATAGTCTGCTGGAATTATTAAAAAATATATATTCATCCGAGTGTAGTTGATAATTTTAAAAATACATAATATGTTTAAAAGAAGGTATCAGACAATGCTTAAAGAAGTAGTACAGCAGACTACAACAAATAGTTTTTACATAGAAACCAGAGTCACAATATGGTGCAATTATTAAATAATATATTTAATTGGGTGCTGTTCCTAATTTTAAGAATATATACTGTGTAGAAGACAGTATCAAACAAAGGTTAAAGAGGTATTTTTTATATAGAAACCACAGTGACAGTCTGGTGCAATCATAAAAAATATATATACATGTTATTAATTCTAATGTTAATTAAGTTTATTGTTTAATCCATACTGAATTAATTTTTGATTAAAGGTGAGTTTTTTCTATTTTCACTTTCATTTTTAAAAGAATTTGATTGTTTTTGTTAGATAAATAGCGATAGTTGATATTGGGGGGATTCAGATAAACTGCGAATCCCAAGTATAGAGTTTACGTTTATGGCCCATCACCATCATCATATGCTTATACTGTGTAGGAAATAGTACCTTCAAAGTATGGATACTAGCAAGAGAAGGCATTAAAGTACTCAACAAAATTTCAAAGTTAATAAACTAAATTTGCTTTGTCTCTAGCGATTTAAAATAAATAAATAAGTAAGTAAAATAAACTCTTGAATCTTTTCTGTGGCAAGTAACCATTTTGACCGACATCTCTCAAACTTGCTATTCCAGGATCCACAACACAAATTCAATTCATCTTTGAAAATCAATGATCTGTTAAACTGGTATTAATTACGCGATTGTAAGTCAAAGAAGACAAACACATTAATCATTTTCACCCAGATGATCCATTTATTAACGCTTCTTCGAGTATTCTTTATATATTTTTTTAAAAAATATATAATTATTCGAATAATAATCAAGAGATATTGAATAATCAAGCAAGTTTGAAACAAAGTGATTATAGGATTATTGAAATAAAACATTACCATCCAAATAAATACCTAATAGAGATGAATAAACCTAAACGCATCAAATGCTTTCCCATTTTTCAAGTATTATTTTATGAAAACAAACTTAACCATTTAAGATTTACATTTTTTTACTTTCTTCTATCTTTACAAGAAGAAAGTATTGGATTCATGAAAATTTTCGACTTCCGGTTTTCGACGGATTTACACGTTTTAGAAGGTCCTGAACACGTTTTGACTATTTTTAGAAAATGTCTGTCTGTGAGTCTGTCCGTCTGTCTGTGAGTCTGTCAGTCTGTGAGTCTGTCTGTCTGTATGTGACAAAAAATTTGTGGGCGCTCTATCTCAAGAGCTAATGTTCGAAATTTAATAAAATTTTATATTCAGTTAGACCTTGATATGAATTAGTGCCTATTGTTTTTTGGTGAAAATTGGCCTGCAGGTGGCGCTGCTATACTACGTTTTTCATGATTTTCAAGATTGCTATATCTCAAGAACTAATGCACAGAATTTCACCAAACTTCGTATTCTGTGACCCCATGATATACATAGATGCTGATTACGTTTTGGTGTAAATTGTCCAGTAGGTGGCGCTGCTATGCGACGTTTTTCATGATTTTCATGATAGCTATATCTCAAGAACTAATGCACAGAATTTCACCAAACTTCAGATTCCGCTATACCTTGAGATACGTAGCCGCTGATAAGGTTTTGGTGTGAACTGCCCTATAGGTGGCTGCTATGCTACATTTTGCACGATTTTTGCGATAGCTATATCTCAAGAACTAATGCAGAGAATTTCATCAAATTTTAGTTTCTTTTACACTAGAATATATAACATAATTAGACGCTGATTACATTTTGGTATTAACCTTGCAACAGGTGGTGCAGCTATGCTGCATTTTGCACGATTTTTCCGATAACTATATCTCAACAACCAACGCACAGAATTTCATCAAACTTCAGATTTTGTTACAAAATGACATATAACATAATTACACGGTGATTACGTTTTGTTATAAATCCTTCAACTGATGGTGCTGCTGTGCTATATTTTACACAGTTTTTTTTTAACTAGCTATATCTCAAGAACTAATGCACAGAATTTCATTAAACTTCAGATTCTTTTACACCATAACATAATTAGACGCTTTTTTACGTTTTTGCATAAATTGTCCAAGATATGGTGTTGCTGTGCTACGTTTTGCAAATTTTTTGTTATAACTATACCTCAAGAACTAATGGACGAAATTCCATCAAATTTCAGATTCTGTTAGGTCTTGATTAGATAGATGCTTATTAGGTTTTAGTATAAATTACCCAATATGAGGCACTACTAAACTCATTTTCTCAGAATAATAATTAAATTTTGCGTTTTAGGCTTTTCGGATACCAGAATCTCATTAGGCTATAGGTCAAATGTTCGAGGAAATTCGATAGTGGGTAACTTTTGGGTCACCACTTTTTTTTTTTTTTTTAAATATTAAAATGTACTTATGAGATAGAAGAAAGTTTCGGGATTGACACATCCAACTAGTTTTACATTAACATAATAGAAAAAGCGTTGCAAGTGGCTTGGTCTTCAGATGTACTAAAGTGTTCAATCAATCCGTTGTACACAGCAGTAGGTGTTGACGGAAGTATTAAAAATTTTGCTTAGTGAAATGTTTGTTGCTAAATGACCTGTATTTCGACTAGTTTCCTTAAAGGTGTTCTTAAATCAAAAAGGGCAACTTTGGGACATAAGTTTTAATTTATTTTTATTCGGAAATGCATGAAACTATCAGGTGTTGTTATTCAGAAACTGTCTAATTGCACTCAGTTTTCTGTTTTTTACAAACGTAATAGATCTTTCATAACAAGCCTTCAAAGTTGACGTTTTTGAATACATTTCACGATGAAAGTAGAAAAACAGGTCGAAGAGCTGCAGCAAAACGGGTGGTCACGTGATCGAAATAGCTTAGAACTGGATAGGTAATTTAATTATCATAAAATGGTAAACTAAGTTCGATTTAAAATTGCTTTCGTAGTCAGGCCTTTCAATTTTATATCTTTCTGTTGAAAAATGAATTTGTAAATGTGTCAAAACGTTTTGCGCTTGTTGAGCGGAGCAGTTGAGAACAGCCTTAAGTGGTCACGACATTGGACTTGCATCATTGATTTCGGATTATCTGACGTTCAGATCATCTATAAATAAATAAATAAATAAAAATAAAGTTAAATCATATGTATATTATTGAGTACGAAAGACAAACAACAGCAACTTATGTACATATATAATTTTTTAATGATTTTTTAAGAGAGTAAAACCCATATTTTTTGGGATACTTTCTACTACTACAGTAAAACTCTGATCTATCGTTCCCGCATTGATCATTTTATTTCTACGGTCCCTGCGCAAATTGTACTTAAATAAACCCGCAAGCTTCGTTCTTCGAAAAGTCGTTTTCCCGCATTCATCGTTATAATTTTTTTCCTCCTCATCGAAATGAAATTGAAAGTCATGCGAATCCATATGACATACAAACTATGAAATTACTTCTTTTATCCTAAAGTAACTCATTTGTGCTGCTTGTGTAGATGATGGCGACAACAATTCAGAGGGAGAGAGGTTGTACGTAGCAAAGGATATGATTATGTTTCTATTGATCAAGATGTTGTGACGTTGGATCAAGATGTTGGGTCTTACGTTTACGTAAGAAAAATGTATGATAATGCAAAAAATGAAATTAATGGTGAAGAAGCAGAGGATAACGTTTATGCCGATGAAGCTGATCCACCAGTGCCAACTTTGTCTTATGCAATTACCGCATTTGAAACTGTATGAACTTCTATATATGCATATGACATTACAGATTACCAGAAAAATGTTGCATTATTTGAAAATTTATTTTTTGATTAAAAAAAATGAAAGAAAAACCAAACAAAATTATTGATTTTTATAAATAAATATCAATATTCTATAACTTCGATTTATTTCTTTTACAGTTTAATAAGCCATAAATTAGTATTTATCAGGGTACTGCATACATTGCATGCATTAGTTAATGGATAGGCATTGTGTTTTTTTTTTTTTTTTTTTTTTCGTGTTTTGAAATTAATCCGCATTCATGGTTTTCTTCCCGCACCCCTTGGAAAACGATGAATCGAAGTTCTACTGTACAAACATATAAGGTAAATGTAGTGGACCACATACTAATAGTGGATAGGGAAGAAACAAATTGGCCAAAAACCCGAATACCGAATATTCGGCTCAATTAGAGCCGAATTGCGAGATTGCAGCGGCCTATTCCGCCGCAAAAAATTAATTCATCGAAATATTATATATCGATTTTGTCATAGAATTTTTATTTAAAATAATCAGTCTTAAAGATATTTAAAAACAAGATTTAAATCAGTTTTAAACATTCCATTAATTATAGCATCTAAACACATATGCTTAACAACTTGCCATAAGAGGCTTTTCTCGAAGATGAGGGGAAACCCGGAATCTTCACATTAGCGTATTAAGGAAACATATTCCAAAAATTGAATAAATAATTAAGTGTCTTTAATATGTAATACTTAAGCATAATCAAATCATTTTTATAATACATATAAAATTTAAATTAATAAATTTATTTGAAATTTTCAAATAAGATTACTTTTCCTGTATTGCACGTTAAGTAAATTCAAATGATAATGTTTTTTTTTTTTTTTTTTTTTTTTTTTTAATTTATAATACTTAAAAATTCTATTTAGTATTCGGCTGAAATATTGAGTCGAATACTGTATTATTCGGATAAACCGAATATTCGACTTCTAAACCGATTAGTCTGAATACCGAATATTCACTCCATCCGTAATAGTGGACCACTTCATTTCTTGAAAACGACTGCGAAAAAAAAATCTGATTAGCCAAAATTCTTAAATGTAAATATTCCAATAAACTGTTTGGAATAATTTTTTTCTGCTACTAAAGATGGTTATTTTTAGATTGCTTTCAAAAATAGATTTTTTTTTTTTTTTTTTTTTTTTTTTTTTTTTTTGGAAAATTCTTAAGGTTTCACTAGGATATACGTTTTAATTTAAAACACTGTTTCTTTAAAATTGTTTTATTTTAAATTAAACTACTTGCGATATCATCTAATACGTTGTAAATAATTTGTTGGATAAAGTCAAAATTTTAAAGATTCATGCATCAGAAATTGACTATATCCAAATAATGGAGAATAGAGAAATGTAACATTTTTTTTTTTATTTTTTTTTCTTTGATGAGTATATTTTGAAACACCGAATGTTTACTCTGCTGCACAAAGGTTTAAACTAAGCAATATACACATTTTCGAATTCACTAACACTTTAAAAAGAAATAAATGTTCTTAAGTTACCCACTACTGATGCGTTTACCTTAACTTAACATTAAATTTATTTCTCAAAAAATAAATCTGCGCGATTTAAGATATTTAACTTGCCTTTAAAATGATAACTCAGCAAATAAATTTTTTTATCAAATAATACGTCTTTATATCTAAATTTTTTGTGTAATTAAAATAAACCTTCTTATCTCTTTCTATACAATTTAATTCAACGCTTTAAAAAAATGCCTTGTATGTCACATGATTAGTATCGGAGATTAAATTTGTTTTAATTTACTATATGTAATTTAAGGTTCAGTATTAGAAAATATAGTGAAACCTCCTCCCAGAGCGGTCACCTTTAAACAACTACAGCTTCCGAATACCGACCACATATTGATGGAACCAAGCAAGTTTCATAGCATTGCTATCAGAAAAAACCTTTAAATAATTAATTCTGAACAACAGTCGTCCAAAAGCCACAATAAACTTTTTTTTTAATAGCTCCTAGTGCTATTTCATATTTATTTTCAAACCAAAATAGGAAGTAAATAAATGAAAAAAAAAAAAAAAAAAAAAAACTTAATATGCCAAGAAAAGGTTACTTAATCTCTTAAACACTTAAATCCCTTTCCTTAAACTAGACACAAAAAATGAAGACATTACTAATAATGGGATAAATCTAGATAATATTCTTAGGACAGTAGATATACCTAGCACCAAGGTCAGTAAGTTTGTATAGCTGGACAAAAATTGACAGCTACATTTGATTCATGCAGCATAAGATCAGGGCCATCGCTAAGACTTTTTATTGGTGGGGGAGAAGACCTTAAATTGCCAAGTCAAATTTCATATTTGCCAACTTGTTTCATAATTCTGCCAAGTTACCACACTTAGAAAATGTAATACAGTTCTTATTTGTAAAAAGTTCAATAATATTCCCAATTAGAGTTGTAACTGTTGCAACTTTTATCTAAAAATAAGAAATATATTACAGTTTTTATTGAAATTTTAATGAAATTTGCCAAGTGTAACAACATTTGGGAATGTTTGGGGGGGAGGCTCCCCCCCTGTCCCCCCCCCCCTTAGCGAGGCCCCTGCATAAGATAGAAGAGAATAAGAGAAAAGTGATACGTAAGACAAAATAAAAGAGATTATAAAATCACCCAAAATTTCCAGTTACATATACCGATTTTTTTACCTTCGTGAAATCCAAAATTTTGCATTAAATCATAATGATGATGAGGTGTACATCAAAATAATTCATACTATTATTTCTTTGAAAAAAATATTTTTGCAGAAAAAAAATAGTAACAGCAAATCACTGATTTTTAGCACGTTCCAACAAAGTTGAAAAGTACTTATGTGTTCTGGCCGTCTGTCCACGCTCCAACTTCCGTAAATATATTCGGATTTTCATGCAACTGATAATACTTATTTTGGGGTCACCAAAGCATGTTTGATATTGCATATGTAGTATGTACGATTAATGGTTCATTTACAGGGACACTCAAAAGAATTCGACTACATAATGGTATATGGGGAAAAATCGTTTGGAGAATTTTTTAATGACATTACGCTATTTCAAATGTATTGAAACTGATATAAATCACTGAATTTCACTACGATCACGTTAAAACAGAGCATTCATAGCATTTTTATTAATTTACAGAAAAACACAAAAGAAATCGGTTGCAGTATAGTGTCTTTGCGTAATAATTGCTGGAGAGTCCGTTTTAAAACTCGGTATGTGCTTTTAAATTTAATTAGTTTTTTTTTACACATTACTCTTTATATATAAATCCTATACTTCATATACAGGGCTGCACTAAAGTATTCGTATACCATTCTCCGTATTAGTGGAAATTACCGAGGAGGAATTTTCAACGGAAATATATGTATCTCTTAAATGAACTGAATTTTGGGAAGCATGTTGTTAACAGATGCAAATCTCTATATATCATATACAGGACAACTGAAAAAAAAACGGATAATTTTCCGAATGTAGATAGGAACAGCTGAAATTCGGTTTCGAAATGCGTTATGCATTTCCATATGGTGAAATGAGACGAAATATTTTAGTTTTGTTACATTAATTTTGAATGTATAGGAAAGTGTTCCATAATCTATTCATGGTGCATGTCTTTTTTTCCCCCTTGTTTTTTAATGTATTAAAACAATGAAGATTTATTAGAAATGACCGTGTGACTATTTAAATTTATATTATAATGTTTTTTTAAAAAAATGAAACCTCTAAATAACAGCCACCACTGAAGAGCGGTCACTTTTACCGGTCCCACTGGTGACCGTTATTCAGAGATTACACTGTAACTGATACTATTTTGAAATGTCTCCACAAAATAAAACTCATAAAAACAAAATCACTCAAGAATTGTTTTTAGATGACTTATTTGCGCTATTTGAATAGATTGTAGGTTGCTATTTAGATTCTCGGATATGAAAACAAGTTTTCGTAAATGCGTATTTGGGGCAGATCTCTACAAATAATAATAAAAAAGGTGGGAGGGGGGAACCTAATAGTATTTATAGCGTAATTAAGAAAATTAGCTTTTTTTCTCTTTTAATTTCCTTTTTTTTCATAAGGAAATTTATATAAACGTATTTTATTACAACGTAAATTACCAGCCTGAGAAAAAGTGGAAAATCAATTGATAATTGCCGACTCTAAGCTACAAGCGGCCAAAGCGGTTATACCAAGTTTCAGTTTAATGTTTTTTTAGTTGCCGCGTTCAGGTTAATGGCTTTAAAATGTTTTCAGCAGGGGAGCACTGGAGAATTTTAATTCACCATCTCTCTAATGCGCTTCTAAGTTCAATGTATTTTCTTCTATTTTATGCTAAAAAAGAATATTGAATTCTTGTAATTTTTTTTTCATTAAGAATCCATTGGTATGCCCAGTTTTTTCTTCTTCTGACCATTAGAAATAATTGTAAAATTCAAGGGACGACATTACTCGGAACGCCACGCACATTTACATTAATTTTTATGCAAACGTTTTATACTAGATTTTATTTTTTTATTCTACTTGAACCACAATATTTATACAATAAATTTTGAAGTACGTGCATGTTGCCAAAGTACACGTAAAAGTGTTTCACATAAAAAAAGTGGTGCCAGCAAAATAAAGTTACATAGTAAATGCTTGTCCGGAAGCCATGTAGGAAGCGACATAGAACCAATAAGGATTAAAACATTACATCATTTATTATATGAAACTAAATTCTATACAAGTGTTTATATGTACTTTAATTCATCGGTTTGATAAAATTGTGCAAAAATATTTGTTATAAGTTGGAAGGTTATAAACTCTTTGACTCTCCTGAAAAATCATATTTTTCAGGTTAAAATTCAATTATCTCCTAAAGTACTAGAGCAATTTCGATTTAAGAAAAATTTTGGATATAAATATAAGATGATATGGGACAGTCAGTTTTGATAATTTTTAAATAGTTTAATTTTTGTTTTTGGCATTGTTGTAAAACAAAAATATTTAGTAGCAGAAGAAAACTGTCTGGCCTTAAATCTTGCGCCTAATCCAGTGAATATGTACGTGGATTCTAAATTTCATCAAAATCGGTCGGGTATTTTCCGAGTTAACGGATCTTAAAAGCTTGTGTATTTCCCATAGAATTGCCACCCAGTCTAACAAAATTTCCAGCAGAATACAAAATTTAACAATATTCTGTTTCGGTTCGCACAATTTTGACCTACCCTGATGCCACGCACATGCCCTCTCAAAGAGTTATACATAAAAATAAAATTTACATGTAAATCTTTAATTTTATAATGGCCGGCATGCAAGCTCTTCATGCATAATTTTTTTAAAATTAATTTTCAGACTATACGAAACATATCTTGGTTAAATGAAACTTATTATTTTTTTTCATTGTATTTTTAGCATTAAATATATATATATAAGAAAAAGAAAACTCCTCGAAGAAAATAATGAATGAAAAAGGAAAGAAAATATTTTAACAAATTTCAACAGTAAATTTCCTACCAAGGATAATTATCTTTTAAAATGGGCAAACGCTTACGTGTGGAACTAATTACATTTCTACCCGTACATTTTTAATTAAACACGCAAAGACTAGGAAATGAAGGATGCGAGTGGATATAAGGGCAACGATGCGTTCTTTATATTAAATATTCATGTACATACAAACAACAACAACAACAAAAAAGAATGTCAACAAGATATAAGGTTCTAACTTTAAAGATGAATCCGATAAATTATGCAATTTTAAATTTCACATAATTACATTTTTTTTAAGCTGGATACCTAAAAATATATAAAAATAAACGAATATTTATGTATTTGAATGGTTTTAGGTGTGATTTATTCATTTGCTCTTAGTTATATTATTCCAAATATGTCTTGGACCGATGATAGAAGAATATCTAGAAGAATAAATGAGGAATTATTCTGAAAATCTAAGTATGTAAACATACTAGTCTTAGTATATTACTGTGAAGATTTTTTTCCCCCCAAATCCCATAGGGGACCATCAATAAATTGAAAAAGAACGAATATCTTTTGGATAATTCTGTCAAACTAATGAAGTAAACACGTCCAAACTGTATATTATGATTAAGTGGCTTATTGTAATAAACTGTATTCATTTCTATGAAGACAGCATGTATACTCGTAGAGACATTAAGTTTTTACTAAAACAATCCCAAATTTTGAAAATTTGTTTTCTTTCAAAATCCGTTGTTCACAAAATAAAATAAAAAAATGAGAGGCTGTATCCAATATTGTGTATTCTGCGGTGACACTAATCAATGAATATATGGATACAGCCCCTCACTTTTTTGCTTCATTTTGGAAACAACGGATTTTGAGTTTATTCTATTGACAATAATTTTCAGAATTTTCAAGCTATGTTTTTGAGACATTCACAAAAGTTACTCTATACATTTAGCAAACATAACATGCAAATTATATTTTGATTGCATTCACATATGCGCAGTGAAACATTATTTAGAAAGCCTGCTCATGTTTCATACAATTTTTATTATTTTTTAATTATAACTACAGGATATTGTGTACAATGTTGTTTGTCATACTTTCTGAAAATAATATTTTTTTTTATTAAGAACTCTGCAAATTATAAACAAAAAACTTTGCAAAATTTGGGACTGTTTTTATAAAAATCTTAATTTTTCTACGAGTATACATGATAGCCACATAAAAAGGAACACAGTTTACAACAATAAACCATTCAATCAAAATCTACAGTTTGAAGGCTTTTGCTAATTTAGTTTTGATAGCATTGTTCAAAGCAATTATTTATATTATTGCATTTACTTTTGTTTTTTCAAGTTCTGAAGTTGAACATATGTTATTTAAACCATTGACTACTTGGAGTATTTTCTTTTTCAATTTCTTTTTCAATTTGTTGACAATCCTCTGTGGAGTTTCGGGAAAAAAAATCTTCGCGGAAATATATAACCTGTACTATTTTCTTTATACACATGAAGTTTCAAAATAATTCCTCGAATATTTTTCTAGATATTTAACAAAAAGGCTATAATCACAAGTGGCTGATCACCTTCAGCGATATAGTGTATATATATACGTATTTATTTATAAATAAATAAATAAATATATATATATATATATACAAACAGGGCCGTAGCTAGAAGTGTTCAATAGGGGGGCTCAAGAGATCGTAGGGGGGGGGGGGGGGGGGCTCATAATTTTTTTTCTCTCTCTCTGACGCAGAAAGATAAATTAGTACATATTCACGTTGTAGGTACTATGTTTTTTATTTAACTGTTGTAATAACTTCTTTTAGGTAGCTTTCATTACAAAAAGTAAAAAGCTACCTATTGCAGCCGTCCGGAGGAAAGCACTTCCAGAAAATTTTGGCATATTTTCACCGATCATGACCCCCAGACCCCAAAACCACCCTCCGTTCAAATGTTGACATATATATATGTATATATATATAACCATATATATATATATATATATATATATATATATATATATATATCTGATTTTTGTCATGCGATAACTAACGTATTTATGAACCGATTTGAATGAAACTTGGTATGTATATAGCACATACAAATGTCTCGACCGAGTTCGTTGGTCAGCATCATCCGCCATTTTGTTTCAAAATGGCGGCCATTTTAAATTTTTTAAAAATTTTTAAATTTAAAATTAAATGCGAAAAAATTAAAAGTTGAAAAAGATATTTCTTTTACGTGTTAGAACTTAAAACAAAGATTCCAGAACACTTTTTATTTTGCCTATATCTTAAAAAATGATTGAGTTATAGCACTTTGAATTTTTCTTATGGCTGACATTTTGAAACGATCTGATTTTTGTCACGTGATAACACGCGTATTTATGAACCGATTTCAATGAAACTTGGTATGTACATGGTACATACAAATGTCTCGACCGAGTTCGTTGGCCAGCATCATCCACCATTTTGTTTCAAAATGGTGGCCATTTTAAATTTTTTTAAAAATTTAAAATTTAAAATTAAATGCGAAAAAATTAAAAGTTGAAAAATATTTTTCTTTTACGTGTTAGAACGTAAAACAACAATTCCAAAACACTTTTTATTTTGTCTATATCTTACAAAATGATTGAGTTATAGCACTTTGAATTTTTCTTATGTCTGACATTTTGAAACGATCTGATTTTTGTCACGTGATAACACGCGTATTTATGAACCTATTTCAATGAAACTTGGTATGTACATGTTACATACAAATGTCTCGACCGAGTTCGTTGGCCACCATCATTCACCATTTTGTTTCAAATTGGTGGCCATTTTAAATTCTTTTAAAATTTTAAAATTTAAAATTAAATGCGAAAAAATTAAAAGTTGAAAAAGATTTTTCTTTTACGTGTTAGAACTTAAAACAACAATTCCAGAACACTTTTTATTTTGTCTATATCTTAAAAAATGATTGAGTTATAGCACTTTGAATTTTGCTTATGGCTGACATTTTGAAACGGTCTGATCTTAACGATCCACAATGCTGCTTTAAAATGGCATACACTTTATGATATCGTGGAATTTGGTGACTCTCTAAATCGCTTAAAATAAATCCAGGTTGAATAAAAGATGGCTAATTTCTAAAAATTCCTATTAATATTCTAACTTTACAAAAACTAATATTCAATCTTATAAAATCACTAATTTTATAAGATTATTTCCACTAATTTGAGCTTAGTATTTTTGAACAATGTAACTTACCTTAAAATAAATAAATAAATATATAAGTATATGAAAGCTACCTCTTCCTCCCGGCATTGCCGGAAGGACTTTTTATACTAAGAAAAATATAGGACGATGAAAATTTTGAATGTATAACTGGTGCAAAATTAAACATCTTTTTAGCTTCATGTGTACAAACAGGATGAGGGAGTGTTGAATTACTTATTTTAGATACAATTTAGTAATTCTGCAAAACTGTGAAAGGGTCTCAAAACTAAATTAGATTTTTGAACAGAATTTCATTTGAATTTTCGAAACAGGAGTTCATTTAGTGACTTTGGAGTCTTTTCCAGGGTGGGGGGGGGGGGGGGGGGCTCAAAATATTTTAAGGGGGGCTAGCCGCGCCATCTATACTTAATTTCCGTATTCTCCCTTATGACCTAATTTGAAGTAGATCGTCACTAAAATTATAGGAATCAAAAGCGGCAGGATCTATTTCGATTCAAATATTCCGCGAAACACTAGCATCGGAAAACAAGTGAGGGGAATACTAATTAACCCTTTCGCGGAGATGTCGCCGTAATCAAGATGGACGGGTTACTCTGTTTCAGTATTTGCAGTCAGACTGCGTCTTGTTCCGAAGCGTGATGCATAAGCTACAAGAGACATTTTTATCGGGATCGGGATCGAATACTGATTCAACTCACGTGGGTTCATCACAGCTTGTAATGTAATTTCGCGTGCTATGTCATTTTTTGTCTTCATTCATAGCGATATGACGACAGGGAATTTCGAATGATCATACCGTAAACCTCTCACATAGCAGATAATGATGATTATTATGTAGGAATTATTGCTCTATTTTTGTTTGTTTTCTTCCATTTATCAAACATAGTTTTAGATAACGGGTTTTTTAATGGCTTTTTTTTTTTAAAACATTATTTGAAAGAAAAAGAAAATTACATTTATTTTTATTTTTTTATACTCTGAAGTTGAATGTAAGTTATTTAAGCCATTGACTACTAAAGGCATTATATACCGCCTACTAATTATGTTAGACAAAAGAGATTTTTTTTTCCTAATCGTTGTTTCAACTATTTTTAAAGAAAATTTCTCCAAAACATACATAAGAAATATTATTGTTTGGAAATAATGATAAACAAACTGAAAAAGAGAGAGAGAGAGAGAGAGAGAGAGAGAGAGAGAGAGAAATTATATGCAGTGCTGTCACTGGCGATTATAAGACTTGGAGGCGGTAGCACTGACAATCATTTCGTCGAGTTCAAGGGTAAAAAATCTAAGATTAGTTAAATCTCGATTCGCATATTAAAACACAATCGATCTGCCAAATGATATCTTGGTGGAAAACACCTAAAACCCCGATTTTAGCGGTTGACTCATAGGTTTACCATTATGTTTTCCTATTCTCAATCCTCCATGTTTTCATACTTTTGGGTGTAGGAAAGCAAAATGGTATACCTTTGATCAGCCAGGTAGAAGATTTCAACGGATGTTTCTAAATTGAAGGAAGACTTTTTTGCCACAGGCAAAAACGTACACAAGAAATGTGGTTCAATTCTATATGCATAACTTCATACACTTTTCGGTGGTACAATGGTGACACACGGACATGCGGACAGATAGACAGACATTTTGTATAAACTTATTTTTTGAAATCTCTGCCCCCTAAAACGTGTAAATCCGTTGAAAACCAAAAGTAAAAAAAAAAAAAAAAAAAAAAAAAAAAAAAAAAACCTAATTACTAGATTTTTTGAATGCTTAGCAATTATATTAACAGCTGGTTGATTCCATCGTAACTTATGTAATACTTGATGGCTGATTATTGTTTTCTAAACTGTGTAAGCATAATTTACTAATAAAGGTAGAACTTTCTTTTTTTTATTTAAAATATTCCTTATTGAGAACTTAATACCCAAATATCTAAGATTTTTTAAATTTCTATTTTACTCCAGAAAATTACATTTCAAAATTCTGTAACTGATGTAACTTAAAATAGAAAAACATATTTTCTGTCTTCACTGAAGTGAAGTGTAAAAATTATCAAAGCTATCCAGTTAAAAAAAAATAATGATTTTATGTTCTTAACAATAATAAAAACAATAAAAATAATTTTTTAAATTATTTTTTGAACGATAAAAAAAGAAAAAAAATGGCTTTTACAAATGTGACTGACAAAACTTTTATTGTGTAACTGATGTAATATTAAAAATTTACAAATAAGACAATAATTGTACTTAACTTAGTTTATGAACAGCAATTTACAATGCCTTCATATTGGGAATTTTTTATAGAATATCAATATATCAAAATCTTCAATCATACCCTTAAATTAAATATCATTAATTTTATTCCCCGCCCGCCAAATGAGTTTTTCTGTGGAACTGACTGAGAAGGTTTCAAGGAATTAAATTCCCCATTACATCACATCTGCTTCACACTTCATTTTTTTTTTTTTTTTTTTTTTTTTTTTTTTTTTTTTTTTTTTTTTTTAACATTTCTATACATTATAAGCATGGACCAATCATGATAGTCTATTGGGTCTTTGAGATATTGGGGGTATTTTCTTTGGGATTACTGGGATTTTTTTTTTGTCAGTGTGGCCTCTCTTACATTGGGCAAACGAAGCGTGCACTAAGAATTAGACTTAAAGAAGATCGTAATTATGTCTTAAAGCTCGAATGTGAAAAATCTACCATAGCTAAACATTGCTGGAAGTTTAACTATCAGTTTAATTATAAAGATGCAAAATTAATTCAAAAATGTAGTTCAACTTTAGATTTAAACTTTTACGAAGCTTATAATATTCATAAAAATACTTCTACTTTAGTAAACGATATGGCTGGCACACCTTTTCTTTCAGAATTGTGAGAAATCCTGCGTTAGTGGCTCTGACTTCTAGCTATTTCCAGTTCCAGACAGTCACGTCATTTCTTTTTTGTAATTAAACTCTTTGCTGACACTTTTTCAATCATTCCACAGCCAGTACTCGGGGCTATAACCGAGCCGGGTTTTTTGAATCCATTTCATTTTTTTTCCTCACTAAGGAAGAGGATCAAGGTATCCTTGAAACGGCGTATGGCATTCTTTGGGGGGGGGGGGGTATGTTTCTTATGAAATTTGTACGTTATGACGTTGTAGTTTTTTAACTTATATATTGAATTCGCACAAAGTGTTAAAAATTTACTTATAAACATACATATTTTCATGAGAAGAACATTCTGTAACTTTTTTGTATTTTTTTCCAATATGAGCTTATGGAGACCTTCCATGTGAGCGCAAAAAAGTTAATACTCGTGCCTTTTATCGTAAGAATCGATTATTTTACGCACTTGGATCCTTTCTAAATTAGAAAACATAATAAATAAATATCCGTCGTATTCAATTGTTAATTATGTATGATTAAGGGAAAAGATGTCATTTTTAAAGAACTGCATATGATACATAAGGATAAATGGCTGTCCATGCTCCATCTTATATTCTTTAATCTTTTCTTAATAATGGAATTACATCGATGTAGTAATAAATGCTATTTCAATCTTATTTTATCCCAAGGTAGAGACTTCCTTTCAAAGGACTAATGAACAATGGAAAAACAACAAATCCCCCTTTTCCTTTGCTCTCTTTTTCCTGTTAAGCTAGTCATTAAAGCACATCATTAAAAAGAAATGCAGAAAAGTTCTTAAATATATATACTACAGTGGCGGACCGAAAAAAAAAAAAAAAAAAAAAAAAAAAAAAACTGCATCACTTGTGAAAAAAAAAAACAGAAGTGTGCAAACATCATGTTTATGCACTGATTATGTCATTGCATTAAAAAATACTCGTACTATTAATTTACCATACAAATAAGTTCCTTGAAATGTATAATAATGCTAAATAACTTCTAGTAGGGAAAATGCATTATTTTATCAAAACATGGAACGAAGTATTTAATCACAAATGCAGTGCATAAAATAAATTTCACATAAGTTGAGCCCTGTTACATAAATATATTGATAAATTCATGCGTAAAAGGATCACTTTAATATTCTTACTTACCTATCATACGTAATATAGAGTAAGTTTTACAATCGTTTTGAAAATCTAAAAAAAATATTTGATGAATTTATACGTTTCAGACACTGAAGATTCCGTAAAACACATTTTTAGAAAAAAAAAATTGCCGTCCGTCTGTGTGTGTGTAGGTGTGTGCCTGTCTGTCTGTCTGTAAACGCTCTATTTCCCGAGCAAATTGAAATAAAGATTTAAAAGTTTAAACGGTTAAATTTAATATATATAATTTAATATCCATCAAACATAGATTTAAGTGAGGATATTTTTTACAAGAGATGAATTTACATAGTTATGATTTTAATTTATGAATATATACATATAAAAAGTAATGAATTACTTTTTGAAGTTGGTGCCAAACTGTCTTAAATATAATAAGAATTGTCAATATATTATGACTAGTACCATAAAATAATGGTGATGTCATTATCAATTGTGACTGTTTGGCACCGACTTCAAAAAGTAATTCATTACTTTTTATATGTATATATTCATAAATTAAATCATAAATATGTAAATTCATCTCTTGTAAAAAAAAAATATTCTCTCTTAAATCTATGTTTGGTGGATATTAAATTATATATATTAAACTTAACCGTTTTTATGGCGGTACCTCATATTCGAAGAGTGCTTATTGGATAACCTTTTGTCATTAGAGAGTTTTAAAGAATTATTTCATTCTTTTTAGAGCTTTTTTTGAAGTCGGTTGATATATATATATATATTTTAAAGCTTATTTTATTTTAACATTACTCGTTTCAATGTGAAGCAGCGTACAAAAGTAATTACTCTTCCTTTTCTTTTTTCTTTTCTTTTCTTTCTTTCTTTCTTTCTTTATTTTTTGGATAGAGGTCTGCACGGGCCGGAATTTCCAGGCCCGGACCGTTACAATTTCTAAAATTTCTAAAAAATTCAGATTTTTATCATATAATTAAGATTCCTTAAAAGAATACTGCATACATATCTATGGAATGATTTTGCAGTATATTGTACTGGAAATACACATTAACAGCATTAATGATTACTTAGATATTTAAGCTTTCAACATTCCTATAAAGATTCATTAAAAAATTAATATGGCATGGAATAAAAGAAAAAAGAAAGAAAGTTAAAAACATCGTAACTTTTGAAGCTGTTTAATAAAAGAAGATTTATAAAAATATTTCTATATCATTTTATTAAAGATTTTAAATCCAAATTCACTCTTAAATTCAAAGAAGCTCCTTTCTGATATATTTTTTAATTCATTTTTTTCTCAGAAACGCATAAGTTTAGCAGGTATCTTTATTCAGAAACTATATAATCGAATGGGGTTATCCATTTTTTTATACAAGCAATTTAAGAATACTGGAAGCAAATAAAATACTGTCATAGTTAGCGTTTTGAATAGAATTTCCGGAAGTGATAGCATGGGAAGGGAGAAAAACCTGCAATCATTTGAGAAACTATTATATATCTCAACAAGGTTACACAAGTATTTTATTTACTAAAAATGAAAAACTATTCGATTCCAAATCCCTTCAATAGTCAGGCTTATCACTTTTATACTTCTACAATTTAAAATTAATCAGAAAATATGTCAAACTTTCGCATTATTGAGAAATTAATTTAAAAACCATCAAGAAGTATATATCCAAAGATTAAGCTAACATAAGTTCTTTATCGCTGTTAATAATTTTACAAATCATGTTGTCCGCTCTACAGATCTTGAGAACAATTGTGTAGTTCCGGTCCGGCTAGTCTACATGTAGAAAAATAATGCAAGCTTGATCTCGGGCCGACACGAGTCAGCTAAAAAAATATTAAAACGGATTACACACAATGTAACTGTCTGATGCTGATCTCTACACTGTACATTTTTATACTAATGCTGTCAAACTAGTATGGCTCGTGACGCACATTTATACTTATTCTCGTTAAAACCATTTCGTTGAAAATAACTCATATTTTATTGTATCTGGTCAAATCTTGTGAACGGGCCGGCAGGCCCGAAAATTTTTTTTGCCGGCCCGGCCCGTTGAAAAAATTATTCTAAATCTGCCGGGCCGGGTACGGGCCGCGGGCCAAGCCCGGGCCCGTGTAGACCTCTAAGGGGGGGGGGGGGTAGGCAAAACAACTATTATTATCGAAATGAAAAAAAATATATACAGTAAAACCTCCATAACGGACACTCCCGAATAACGGACACCTCTATTTAGCGGACAGTTTTCAGATCCCCACTCCCAAAATCTAACTTTTTGTATGTCTAACCTCTGAATAACGGACACTCCGAATAGCGAACAATATTTTTGACGATAAAAGGATAAAAAATTTATTTTTTACGAGGAAAAAAAAATGTAAAACGCCTCTGAATTTACGAGGGTTGTGTCACAAATTTTGTGATCACAGATAAATGTAGAGAGTGGACTGGAAATGCAAGTTCTCATCCAAAGCATTTGAAATTCAATAATGTTAAAATTTAAAATTCTGCCCCCCCCCCCCCCTCCAAAGCATAAAGTAAAACGTATGCAGGCCACTTGATCAGTACAAAATTTTAAATCCTGGTGTTGAAAGCTTTTGCTACGTTACATTCTTTTAAAGTTAGATTGTATGAAAACACTTGAGAATCGTATAAAATTAGTTAATGCTCCGATGCTATAATTTGGATTTCCTCAGCTGTAAAAAACATAAAACCAGAAAGTGCGTGACAATGTTCCATAAAAGCAGGCTTAATATTAAAAGAAAATGAAACCATCATTTCCGACACAAATGAAGAATTAAGCGAAATAAATGAATTGATAAAGTATATCAGGAATGAAGAAACTGCCAAAATTGTTATTAATATTGGTGATGAGTTACTGAAGAAGAATCAATTGCTATATACAATTATACTTCTTCAGAATTTTCGACAAAAGTACTTTTAGTAATGATGAAAGAGATACTGATTCTGAAGGTGTTTCCTGCAATACCGAGAATTTCCAAGAAGTGTCAAAATACAATGCGAAGTTTCAAAGGTTTTTTTTTTTTTTTTTTTTTTTTTTTTTTTTTTTTTTTTGTAAATGAAAGATTGTTTAGAAGGATTAAAATTACTGATAGTGTTAAAATTTCACATTGAAAAAAAAATTACATGTAATCGGAAGCAAAAACAAACTTTTATAACATATATATACTTTTTTTCATTTAAACAGTGGATAAAGGTATGCACCGTTTTATTTCAGTTTTCTTGTTTGAAAAAATAATTTTAAATTTTGATTAATATAAAACAGAGGTTTTAGGACATATAAAAGTCCTTTAATGAAACATTAAGAATTTCTTAGCAATTTTTTAAGATCTCATGTTTTCCCAATAGCGGACACCTCCGAATAGCGGACAATTTCCGCGCTCCCGAGGTGTCCGTTATTTAGAGGTTTTACTGTATATATATATTCTGGTATTTTCCGAGAATCACATGAGAAAACAACCGTGAACTGAAAGTTTCGTCGATGTGAACGATAATATTTTTTTTTTCTGCGGAAGTTTTATTTTTAGCGTATCTGCGGGAAAAAAAGGGAAAAGTCCATAAATTTGGCTAGCCAGGTCAGATGTCAGGTTGTTGTGTTTATTGGGAATACCGGATGTCGAAACCCGAAACCAAATGCTGTATAAATATGTCAGCATCAGGATAGAATGTCCATCGCTTCTAGGAATTATCACACGTATAGCATATCATTATGGATGTTTCTAATGCACTTCTAACAATCACGCTTTAAATTCCATACCATAGAAGGGCGACAAGAGTTTTTTATGATAAACCTAAATTCTTTTTTAACATAAAATATAAAATTATTTTTTAGTGCATACAGAATTGTATTCATATTGTATGTGTGTATTTTTCACAATCACAGTCTATTCATGCATAAACAAATTACTACTGCAGTAAAGCAGATTTGTAAATAGTTAACTTGTAATATCTGTGGCTTCCAGTAATAACCAGGTAATGCACATTTTTGAAAAAATTGAGATAATTTGGGAAAATGTAGCTTTAAAAGAGTACTTTCATCTGCCATAGTACTGAAAAAAGAAATCGAATACTTCCCGTCATAGGGCGACTATAAATTTTCATTTAAAAATTGAAAAAACTGTAATAATCGTTCTCAATTAATAAAAACTATTTTTATATAACTATTTTGGCAAAAAAAAAAGTTCTTATATCCTAATTGAATGTAATGAAAATTATTAAGTTCTAATCTATTTTATTAAAGTAATGATAAAAAGACATTTGAAAAAATTAAAAGTTAATTACTCAAAATATTAAAAATGTGCCTTACCTGGTTATTACCGAAGCCACAGATATTATATTAGTTGTAATTAGTGAATGTAGTAAAATTCGACTTTGCCTTATCTAAACTTTTAGGTTAAAAAATCTGGGTAGATTTTTTTTTTTAAATCTAAACTTCTAGTATTTATTTAAGTGTTCAAAATATTATAAAATATATAATATGAACTTTAGAACGCTCACTGTTTTACTTTAAAAGCGATTAATAATAATCAAAGATGTTAATAGTTAATTTTATTTATTAATGAGTTAGTCAATAATTATTATAGTTGAAAGTACAAGTAGTTCCTTCGATTAAACTTAATGACAGAAAATGTACATTATTATTAATTGCAGTTCCATTTATTTTACTATTTCACTCTATGCTCATTCGTCACTTTTTATTTTAAATGCGTGCTTGAAGATTGAAGTATAGTGTTTGAGATTAAAAATATATAACTGCAGAACCATAAATTTTAATATGTCACTTTGCTTAAGGTGTCACGATTTATTTTCAGGATATTAAACCATAATATGGCTATATTGTACATTAGGGCATCGTTACATATTTAATTGTTTTTGCACAGGATTTCTATGGATTCTCTGATAATATAAGTATAAGAATGGATGTTGGGAATGTGATTTTTTGCATGATCAAAATCTATTGTGATATTCTGATTGAAACTTAAGCGAGAGAAAAGCTTTGAAGACAAAATTTTATCTGTTTCATGTTCTTTTATTTATTTATTTATTTGAGTTTTTTATTGATTATTTTGATGTATTCCATTAATCTATTGCTATCAGTTCTAAAAGAAATAGCATATACACCAACTAATTCGTCTTCCTGTGTTGGATCGATTTTCGTACAAATTACATTTAAAAAAAAATTTCTTTGGTGGACAGATATAAAATTTATATTGTGTGTTCAGTAGAGCAAATCTTATTTTTTTGTATAGACCAAGGAAATAGACAGAATAGAAGAAATAAAAAAAAAAGGACGGATTCTTAATCGAAAGTTTAAACAAGGCAAAGTCAAATTTCATTACATTCACGAATCATAATTAATGTTGCAAGTTAACCATAGCAAAGGCACTTTTACTGCAATAGTAATTTGTTTATGTAGAAACAAAAGAAGATAAAGCAGCTGTAAAGCTTTGTCATCAATTCACAGCTCTCTCATACTTAAGTTTCAATCAGAATATAATAATAGATTTTGATCATGCAAAAATCATATTTCCAACATCCATTATTATTCATCCATTATCAGAGAATCCATAAAAATCCTGTGCAAAAACAATTAAATATGTAACGATGCCCTAACGTGCAATATATCCATATTATCGTTTAATATCCTAAAAATAAATCCTGACTGCTTAAGCAAAGTGACATGCTAAAATGTATGTTTATAAAAGTTTTATAATTTTAATCTCAAACACCACTACTTCGACCTTCAAGTCAAGCATTTAAAATTAAAAGAGACGAATGAGCATTGAGTAAAATAATAAAATAAATGAAACTGTGATTAATGATAATATATATCTTCTCTCATTAAGTTTTATCCAAGAAACTACTTCTATTTTCAACTGCAATAATTATAGGCTTGCTCATTTTTAAAACGAAATCACGAAACTAAAAATTAGGAAGGCTTAATGTTTGGAACTCCAAAAGGGAGGAATTCCTTCGGAAGATAATTATTTTTCTTTAACAAAAATAAGGGTACAATATGTCGTAAAAGTGATAAAATACCTTTATTCTGATCGACGTATACGTTTTTCCGCAACATTTTCAAAATCATTTATGACAGAAATATTTTCATAAAATTTAAAAACAAGAGTTTGGAAGACAATGTCACGAGACTTTTTGGATAAATATGGTGCACCGCAGACCTAAAACAAAATGAAACTGGATATTTGTGAGCGTGAATTAATTTTTATTATTGTTACTAAAATAGGATAGCATCTCTTTCTAAATTTTATATATTCGAGGGGGCAGCTAAATCGTTGCAAATATTCTTGCTTCATAAAAATATCTCCATTGATTCCCGGATAATTGATGATAGATAAAATTTTGACGGATAAATTATTCTGCTATTTTGAAAATGAATCTGTAAAAGTTCTTTGCTGCATAATCTGGCTAAAGCTGCAGTTCTCTTGTTATATTTGATGTCTGCTATAGGTCTTTTGATTCTAGTTTTAATTTTTCTGCTTTTGATGCCGATATAAAACTGCATTGCTCCATGTTCTTTGGTGAAAGGTATTTCATATACTCCTGATATTACGAATAGTACATACGCATATCTTACATTACATACGTATGCAATGTAAGATATTCCAAGATCTTGTTTATCAATTTTGGAAAACATTTCTGTCGTAAATGAATTTGAAAATGTTACCGGCTGTGCAAAACAACTTGCGATGATCAGAATCAAAGTGTTTTATCATTTTTACAGCATTTTATACCTTATTTTAATTTCTTTATAAGTGATTATCATTCTTATTTTATTTTTATTTATTTATTTACAAAAAATTGCAATGTGGTTAGTTTAATTAACAATTGTTTAAAATTTCTCCTCGGAAATTTTGAAATTGTTACAGGTGTAAGTCTTTCACCACTACATAATATAGTAACTACACACCACACCGGTAAATGTAAAATCACTTCTCAGTTGAAAAAGTCGGAATTCAACACTGATTGTTTCAATGTTTTAGATGTTATCATGATTTTTCTATTAGTAGGGGTCTGTCCAAACTTTTCTCACAGGGCCCTGTTTTTGTGAAATTGTGAAGTTTTTCTTATATTTGTGAAAATTCTAGTCATAATTTTGTGAATTTTAAATTATTGATTTATTCAGGTTCTATCTTTCATATATTAAGAAACTAAGTAATATGATCTTTGGTGAGTTCTGCTGATTATTTACAGGCCAGATTTTATATTTAAATGATTAAATTTGTGAAAAGTCCAATTTGAAGGTGAAAAAGTTCTGTAAAAAGTCTATTTAAGGGTGTTCTCAACTGCTCTGCTCAACAAGCGCAAAATGTTTTGACACATTTACAAATTCATTTTTTAACAGAAAGATATAAAATTGGAAGGCCTGACTACGGAAGCGATTTCGAATTGAACTTAGTTTTCCATTTTATGATCATTAAATTACCTGTCCAGTTCAAAGCTATTTCGATCACGTCATCACCCGTTTCTCTCCTGCTTTTCGGCCGGTTTTTCTACTTTCGTCGGGAAATGTGCTCAAAAACGTCCACTTTCAAGGCTTGTTTTGAAAGATCTATTGCATTAAAAAAAAAAAAAAAAAAAAAAAAAAAAAACAGAAAACTGAGTGCAATTAGACAGTTTCTGAATAAGAACACCTGCTATTTTCATGCATTTCCGAACAAAAATAAATTAAAGCATATGTCACAAAGTTGCCATTTTTGATTTAAGAACATCCTTAAGAGAAAAATAATTTTGTGAATGGTCCTGTTTTTGGATAAATAAAATTGTGAAGGGCCCTGTTTTAAGATAATTTATTTTGTGAAGGGTCCTTTAAAGGACCTAACATTTTTCTAAACATATCTCTGATTAGTTTGGTATTATTTAGAGAGGCATACCTAAATAAAGCAGTAGTTGCAATGGATTAATATTTAAAGAAATCAAGCTAAAAATTTTTCAGCCGGGGAAAAAAAAAAGTGAACGAAATATAGAGCGGAGAAATCCTTTCGTGAAATCCGTATGTTGACATGGAGGTAACAGGCGAGATTTGCAGGTGATATTTAAAGGGGCACAATTCCCTGTAATTCCCAACAAAAGCCGATCGCTCAGCCTCGTTTCCGCTTTTATCTCCGGTTCAAGCACCTGTTGGGGGGGGGGGGGGGGGAGATTACCTAAGCAAATATACAGGGGGAAAATGGACTTTAAAAAGAGGAACGAACTCTTGTTTCGTATTTTATGCATAACTGGCGAAAAATACTGCAATCCTTCGTTATATCGCACTTCGTTATTTCGTTCGTTCAGATAAGCAAATATTTTCAAAATGGAAAAAAAAAATCTAATATATATATTTTTTAATGCATTTCACTTAGTAAAACTAAATAGTAAGTGTTACTCTCTTTTATTAGTTTTGTTTGGAAAGTTGCAAAATAAGCTTAAATGAACAGTTTTGAGGATAATAAATAAAAAGCACTTATTTGAAAGTTATAAATCTTCTTAATTTTATCAAAGGGATTCTTTGAATCGATTATTCGGATATGTTTCCCAAGAGCTGAACAACAACTATAAGAACAACAAAAAAGAAAAAGAAACAAAGGTACCAGTTTGTTTAAAAAATTCAGAAGGTGTACAATGTATACCTATATATGATCGTATACCTTCCATTTCCAAGTAGCTCAATACGCCGATATCTTTCAGTCTGAAACGTTCAGAACAATTAAATCAAGAATTAATGAATGTCTAAGTCACTGACCACCACATATAACGTTATGTGTCCTAAGTAGTAACGGGTCAGTCCACATCAAACTAACCAATGGACAAAATTTCAGGTCTTAGGATTTTGTTAATTTTTGGCTCAGATGTTGTACAAGAATAGTCGATAAAAAATACAAATTTGCATTTTTTTTTAACCATTTGTTTTGAGTTATTAATTTTTGAAATTTTAAAAACTTAATAAAATTTGTATTATTTGGTAATCTTTAATCTGCTGTAACTTGAGAACTATTTGACCTAAAGAGTTGAAATTTAAGTAATTTTTTTTCAGTTTTTTATGCTCTTTCATAGGATAGATAATAGGACCAAATTGTTAAAAAAAATCTGTAAAAAAATTTATGTAAAACTTTTAAAAATTCAAAATAGGAATTTTTTGATTTTGTTTAAAAAATATATTTAACACCCTTTTAGACTTTTACGCCAAATTTCATGATGGTACTCTTATGGTATCATAAAGAAAAAAATTACTTTCTATATCAATGATCGGCCAATTTATGTAAAAAAATCTCATTATATTAATTAAAAAGCAAAAAGTATAAAAAGTAGTCTATTTTTGTTTCCAATGTTCCTATTTCTCATTCATGAAAGTCAAGTTCAATTATCAAATAAAATCTTAGTATATAATTCGCTAGGTTTTATTATTTTGTTTAACATATAACAGTAAAAATTAAAAGTAGTCAAGATAATTTGCATAATTGACAAGCTAAATACTTTTTTATTTATTTTCTTGGAATTTAAATAGAATTTTTTAAAATTATTTTTAATTTAATATTACTTTTAATGAAATTTTATGTTTAAAAAAGGAATAAATTGGTAATAAATGAGTTAATGAAAGGAAATCTCAAAATAGAGTTCAATAACACTGGACCAATTCTATGGCCTCTGTGCACCCAGTCGTCGTTTGCTGCAAAGAAAAAGACCAAGAAACAGGCAATCAGATTCTACTGCATAACAGTATAGTATTCACCTCAGATTGCTTAACACCCAACACAGTCCTTTTACATGTTTTCCAGAGAAGGCTAATAGAATTTTTGAGAGCTATTTTCCCCACTTGAAGAAGCTGTACTACTTTTCAGATAGCTGAGCAGCTCAATATAAAAATTGCAAGAATTTTGTTAAACTTTGCTATCATAAAGAAGGTTTTGATGGAATTGAGGCCAAGTGGCATTTTTATGCAATGGCACATGATAAAGGTGTATCGATGGAGTTGGTGGCGCAGTAAAGAGGCTTGCTGCTAAAGCCAGCCTCCAAAGTCCAACACACTACCAAATATTGTCACCTTTTAAACTTTCTCATTGGAAGGTGAGAAACAAACTCTCTGTCACTTTTTTTTTTTTTGTGACTAATGAGGAATATGTTGAAGAACAAAAGGTGTTAGAATCAAGATTTAAGGAAGCTATGACAGTTGTTGGGGCCCAAAATTTTCATGCGTTCATCCCTCTCGATAAAGACAAAGTCCAAACGAAGATATACTCTTTTTCTGACAATATGGAAACACATAAAGTTCAGATGAGTCCTAGTGATGAAGACGTTTTGTTTGAAGAAATTGTGAGGTATGTTGCTTGTGCCTATGAGAATGATTGGTGGGTGGCATGTGTTCTCACAAAAGATCAGGTTGAAGAAGACGTTAAAGTTTCTTTCCTTCATCCAAACGGACCATCTCCGTCATTCACTTATCCTAGAAAAGCTGACATTTTGACAGTACCAAAATATTTTATTTTATGCAAACTACATCCAATCACTGCAACAGGCAGAACATACACAGTACCCAAAGAGGAAATGTAAAGAGCAGGTCAATTTTTACATAAGAAGAAAAAATAACCAGATAACCAGCACTTTTCGGTATCGTGTGTAACTCGGAAAAGGTTATTATACATTTTAGTGAGTGGTTGTATAATATTTCCCTAGACAAAAAAAGATTTGCATTTTTTTTCTTTACATAGTAGAGATACCAAACATTACATCAGACTTAGTATGAGTTTGTAATTTTGCAATAAATGCAAGATTTGTAAAAATGTAACATTATTTGCTCTGAAGAATTCTTTTAACCCTTTGAAAAACAAGCAATTGCGTTTGTGCAATGCTGAATTCCCACCGGAAATTTGAAAAAAAAAAAAAAAAAAAAAAAAAATTCCAAAATAAGGAAAAACAATTTTTATTACTTTTTTTCCCCAAAGTTATAGAAGTAAAAATTGATGAAAAGTTTCTGGCTCCAATCTTAATTAAAATTAGATGGAAATTAATGTATCCGACCGCTCCTCAAGGGGTTAAATTTCCTTTAAGATTTTAGATTAAGAAGAAGTCCTTTATAATCCTTTAAGAGGGCCCAGGACGCAAAGATCTTCAAACATTTTGTTACATTTAAAAAAATTTCTGTTTTTTTCCCACTTGTTTAAACTGACGTCGGGGACGATTTTGATTTGTTTAATTTTTTTTTTTCTTAGATTTCAAGCAATGGTTGTCACGGAGATGACTTCTTTTGAAAATGCTTTTTTATTCATGATGAGTTTTTTCCCCATTTCTCCGATTGAAATTGTTATAAGTGAAGAACCGTTAAAAATAAATGGTTCAAACTTGGAACATGCCTTTTTGAATTGTTTTACTTTAGTTTTCATTCAGAAAATTAAATATATATATATTTGTTTATTTTTGAAAATATGATTTTTTTAAATAGAGTTACATTTATATTTTTTAATTTCTAACTTTAAATATTTCTAATTTTTATTTAACTTAATATTTTTAAAATTCTGAATCAAAATTAAAACTCATATATTTCTGTTTATTTAAATGAAAAAAAAAAAAAATAAATTCTACAAATATTATTTCGAGTTATAACAATTTTAAATGACCCTACCT
This sequence comes from Maratus speculifer, assembly GCA_964019185.1. NCBI lineage: Eukaryota > Metazoa > Arthropoda > Arachnida > Araneae > Salticidae > Maratus > Maratus speculifer. The sequence continues at coordinate 156,215,897 of OZ025294.1, read as the reverse complement.
TAATAAATTTTATTTGATTTTTTTAAATTATAAGAAGCTTTATTATTTGATTTTCTTTACAAATAATTTGATTAACCATTAAAAAAAAAAAAAAAAAAAAAAAAAAAAAATCAAAATCTTGATTCAATATAAAGTGGTCTGGGGTAATAACGCCAGGCGGGGTAAAAACGCCAAGTGCTAATATTTTGCATAATTATGAAATAATCTGGTAAATGACACCCATGTGCTCTGCGCAGAAGGGTTTTGAGTCATATAAATCGCAAAAAACAGCTTCAAGTTAATTTGTTTCATTTTTAGGTCTTATTGTTTTTACAAGCAAGTTAAATTCACGCTTGATCTAAAATTTGCGAAATACGTTTTGTGATGTGAAGACCAGTGTCGCCGACTTCCGGGTCTGCGGGTCTGCCGCGCAGACCCTGAAAAATTTCTGCAGACCTTGCAATATCTTGGCAGACCCTGAAAAATGCAGGTATGAGATTTTTCTGCGAATTCGCGATTTTTCGTAGTGCTTTCCGCTCTTTTTGCCGTTTTTCGCGGGAGTGATTTGTTCCGAAATTATAAGAAAGTCATCAATCCGAAAATTCGGAGATAAGATCACGAAAAAAAACTCAATTTTGTCAAAAGATCGGGTAATAAATGTGAACAATGTAAAAAAAAATGGCAAACAATTGCCAATTTCGTCAAACGATCGCGGAAAAACACCAATTTCGTCAAAGGGTCGCTAAAAAACATTAATTTTGTGAAAGGATCGTGGAAAAAACACGAAAATCGTCAAAAGATTGCGGAAAATTTCGTCAAAAAGTAGTGTGAAAGACACACATTTCTGTCAAAGAATCACAAAAAAATGCGAAATTCGTTCTAAGATAGTAGGGAAAACGCAAATTCTGTCAAAGAATCGAGAGATAAAGGCGGATTTTCGCTTAAGATCGCAGAAAAATAGGATTTTCGCAAATAATAGCGGAAAAAACGCGGATTCTTTCAAAGAATCGCAGAAGAAACGCATATTCTGTCAAAAAATCGCAAGAAAATTGTGAATTTTGGCATAAAGTCTAAAAAAATCGCAGTAAAGACGCTAATTTTGTCAAAAAATAATGATTAAAAACGCAAAAAAATCACGGAAAAAAGCAGGAAAAAAGGAAATTCTGTCAGAGGATAGTGGGAAAAACGCGAAATTCGGCAAAAAATCGTGGGGGAAAAACGTGAATTTCGGCAAAAGATTGCGAATAAAAAATGAAAATTTCCAAAAATCGCAAAATTTAGCAAAATGGAGCAAAAAACTCGAATTTTGCACAAAGACAGCAGCGAAAAAGCAGAAATAGAAGGAAAATATAAAACTTGAATAATTTCATTTAGTGTAATTTATATACTTCTATCTTCCATGTAATTTATATTATTCTTTGACTTTTTTAAAAGTTTCTTTTAAGATACTTTGATTTGATATTTATCCCTGAGATGATTGAGTAAATTGTGTTATTTTCACCTGTAATAAATTAATTTTTTTTTATCTCATACCCATTTTTCTGCAATTTAGTGTTAAACTAGGGATGCGCAACCTATGGCCCACGATAGGTTAATGTATCGCTTGCGAATTTCATTAATTTACAACTGGAAATAAATGCAATTTTTGTGCATATTTTGCAGGGAAAAAATGGTAAATTTCATTACTTTATCGGGGAAAAAATAAAATTTCGTCACTTAAGAATCGCAAATTTCATTGATCGGTACGGGAAAATCGCAAGTTTCGCTCATCAGATATGGAACAATCGCGAATTTTGCCCATGAGGCTAGGGAAAAAAAAATTCCCCGATCGGGCACGGAAAATTCGCGAATTTTGTCAGTCGGACGCGAAAAATTGCAAATTTCGTTGATCGGGCAAAAAAAAAAATTTTCAGTTGTTTATGATACTCGAAAAAAATTGTAAAATAAATCGATCGATTGCCAAAAAAAGCATGTTTTCTTGATTTGTCGACTGAAAAAACGCGAATTTCATTGATCGAACACAAAAAATCGCAAATTTCGTTGATAAGACACGGAACATCGTGAATTTGACGATGTCGCTCTGAAAAATTTGAAATTCCATTGTTCGGCTGCGAAACAATCGTGAATTTCGTTAATTTATCAAGAGAAAAAATCGCGAGTTTCATCTTGTCGCATAAAAAATGCAGATTTCGTCAAATTTAGTACAAAAATCGTGAATTTCGTTGATCGGGCGCGGAAAATTGCGTATTTCGTCAAATAAGGGTGGAAAAGCGCGAATTTTATTGATTGGATTCCAAATTTCGTCGGTCATAGACGAGTATTTGCAAGTTTTGTTGATCCCACATAGATCAATTGCTAAATATATCAATCAGGCTCTAAAAAATTTTAAATTTCGTCGATCGAAAAATCGATAGTCGGCTGAAAATTCGAGACTGAAAATTCGTCGGCTGAAAAATCGAGAAATTTGTCGATCATGCAAAGAAAAATCGCGAATTTCGTCAATTCACTTTGTAAGAATTGTGAATTTTGTCAATTCATCGTGGAAAAATCGGAAAAATCGCCGATCTGGAACGGAAAAGTTGCAAATTTCGCCGATTAGCTTTGTAAAGATCGCAAATTTTCTCAATAACCTTTGTAAAATACGCAAATTTCGTCGATCGGCTTTGTAAAAAACGCGAATTCCATCGATCGGGTGCGGAAAAATCGCGAATTTCGTCAATCAGATTCGTAAATATTTCGAATTTTGTTGATTGGGAACGAAAAGATCCTGAATTTTTTCAAAAAATTCGGAAAAATCGAGAATTTCGTCGATACAGCACGCGAAAATTGCAAATTTTATCGATCAAGCACCGAAAAATCGCAAATTTTGTCAATGAAGCACGAAAAATTGCGAATTTTGACGATCGTGCGAAGGGAAGTTGCGAATCTTGTCGGTCATGCGAAGAAAAACCGAAAATTTCGTCGATCATTTTGTAAAAAGCGCAAATTTCGTTGATAAGGTGCTGAAAAATCACAAATCTCGTCGATCGGTTCGTAAGAATCGCAAATTCCGTCCATCAAGCGCGGACAACCGCAAATTCCGTCAATCAAGCGCGAAAAAATCGCAAATTCTGTCGATCAAGCACAGAAAAATCGCAAATTTCGTCGATCAAGCGCGGAAAAATCGCGAATTTTGTCGACCCTGCGTAGAAAAATTGCGAATTTCGTGATATAGTACAGGAAAATCGCGAATTTTGTCGATCAGACACTGAAAAATTGTGAATTTTATTGATTACGCGAGTAAAAATCGCGATTTTAGTCGATCAGCTTTGTAAAAATCGCGAATATCGTCGATAGGATTCGTAATAATTTCGAAATTTGTAGATTGGTTGCGGAAAGATCCTGAAATTTTTTAAGCAGACTTGGAAAAATTGCGAATTCTGTCAATAAAGCACGGGAAAATTGCAAATTTCGTCAATCAAGCGCGGGAAAATCGTAAATTTCTTCAATCAAAAACGGAAAAATTTTGAATTTCAACGATCATGCGAAGGGAAATCGCGAATTTAGTCGATCAGTTTTGTAAAAATCGCGAATTTCGTCGATAAGGCGCTGAAAAATTACAAATTTCAACGATCGGCTTTGAAAAATCGCAATTTTTTTTCGGTCAGGCGCAAAAAAATCGCAACTTTCGTCGATCGACTTCGTAAAAATCGTTAATTCCGTCGATCAAGCGTGGGAAAATCGTGAATTTTGTCAATTATGCGAAGAAAATTGCGAATTTCGTCTTAAAGTGGTAAGAAGCCTTAAGTACTCTTAATTTGCATTAAAATTCTTAAAGTGCATCAGCTTCTGGGATTATGACCGAGACCCTGTAGTTCATTCAGCTCGTTTTTTTGTGTTATGCCAATCCTTGGCATTAATACACCGGTTGATTCCCTACAGTGGCCGAGCTACATCCTAAATACTGATTCAAATAAACACAGTTAAAACTGTGCAATGTTTCTGATAATTCTATTTAAGCGGTCTTTTTTAAGCAAAAAGAAGCTCACGGTCCGATATTCTTTTGCCTCATCCTTCCCCCCCCCCTTTCCCACACCACACCTTTATTTTTCTTACACTTTCACAAAAAATTGAACATTTTCAATAGCTTAGAATGCAATTTGTCAATTTCTAAGTTTGTAGAGTTTGTATTTTTAGAATTGGGCAATCTACATGCCATTATTCCATCTTATTTCATAGTTTTGTTTGCATGGCGTTATTACCCATATAGGTGGGTAATAACGCCAAATAACATTGGTCAAGAAATCACGCGATTACATTTTATGAATACATATCTGTTAAATTATTTTTTTTATATAGATAGTCAATGAGTTGCTGTATCGAATCATATATTTCTTTGAAAAATACAAACTAAAACTGAGCCGTGAAAATTGGCAGAACCTTAACGTGGCGTTATTACCCTAGGGTACCTTATAAAAATTATTTTAAAAATGTCCCTGACGCATTAAAGACAAAATTACGCTTTTCATTCTTTTAAAAATAATTGACGCCTGAGAAAATTAATTTCTAGTCAAATACAAAACCAATGGTTTATATGACTTTTCCAAAAGGCATAAGATCCAAAAACGTAACATTTACAGATAATATTTCATTCAGAAGGAAAAAAGAAAAAAAAGCCCCACCAGTGGACGAGAGGTTGGGTTCGAACTCAATCGCGACCGGGGCCTAACCGCTCGGAATTTTCCGTGGTTTTCTTCGAAACTTGGATTTCCTTGAGAAAATACGGGTTAGGTTTCCTTAGACTCACGGAGGGCACTCCTCCCCTTAGGGCCTATATCCCTCTTGTAGATAATTGGACTGCATAAATACAAACAAATCAAACAATCATTGAAAATAAAATTAACAAATTTTAAAATTTATTCTTCATAAATTCTTTTAAATCTATTTTAAGAACAAAATGTATACTTTTCATCCATTTACAAATGAATAATGCAAGAAAAAAAAATTGAACCAAATACAGAATCAGTATTGTATGTGACCTTTCCAGAATGGCATAAGATTCAAAACCGTAATAATTACAGGTAAAAATTTCATTTAAAAATAATTTAATAAAAAAAATTGAAATTTTTTATTCTTAATAAATAATTTTAAATCTATTTCAAGCACAAAATATCCTTTTCCTCCAATTAAAAATAATCCATGCATAAGAAAATTAATTTCGAGCGAGATGCAAAATCAATATTTTATATGACCTCTCCAAGATGGTATACGATTCAATAGCGTAAAAAATATTGATAATAATTTCATTTAAAAAGTACTTAACCCATTTCAATATTTGCTGTATATATATATGTGACGATTTAAGGAGAACTCGAATTATTTCCACTGGTTAAAAAGAAACACACAGTCATGGCAAGCGAGGGAAAAAACAAAACAAATAAATAAATGTAGAAGATCCAATAATTAGTCATGGGCTGCTGTAAATTCATTTATTAAATTCGTAATAATGAGGAAGGAAAAGCTCCTTTTGCAAAAATTCCATCATTATTTCAGCGAGCTGTCCTCATCGAAGAAGCAACCCAAGAAATCTTCTTTTTCATCTCGAGACTTCCACCTTTTTAAACTAAAAAGAAAGTTCTGGAACATTCTGTAACCTCAAACCATCATTCTTTTTATGTAAACAGAATTCTTGTCCAGCTACGAGATTATTTTCCACAAACGATAAATTTATTTAATAAAAAATATTATTTAACCAATTCATAATTGACTCAGAATTTTAAATATCTTAGGCAGACGATTTTTATAAATGATTAATTTTAAGAGAAAAAGAAAAGAAATGAATTTATTAATATGCACACATCAAAGGTTGACGTAGGAAAAATAAATAAATAGATAAAATAAAATAATGATATTTTTTGAAAGGTATGGTTTTGGAATAAATTTAATAAGATTTTCTTAAAAAGGGTTGATAAAAACATAGAAGAAATCAGTTTTATTTGGAATATTAAGAAATAAAGTTTTAATTAAGAATATTTTTAATTTAGAGCCATCTTTTTAAATTTACGCATACTGGAATAATGTTTTTTAAGGCAAATTAAGAATTTATATCGTCTGCATAAGGATTAACAGATTAGATTTAGAAACAAGATTTTAATTTAATAATTTGAAGTAAGTACGGAATATTATTATAAGAAAATTAAGATAGTATAAAGGTTAGTTTTGGCGAAAAAATTTTAAATTTGTAATATTATCCCCCCTCCCCAAGACTTTGTATGAAATTGATAGTTAAATAAAACTACAAGTTCAGACAACAGAAATATAATAATTTAGAAAAGTTAAATTTTGGAATAAAACTGTCAAACTCAGGAAGCCAAGAGATGGAAGAAAAGAAAATTAACGCAATATAAAAAATATTAGCGATTAAAATAAAATAGTTAAGAGAAAATAATTCTGAATTAAATTTAGGTAGGAGCATTTCCCTGAAAGAAATACAATAATGTTACAACATCACTTACCATTTGTAAGTGCATAGGAGATAATACATATAATAACAGTAAATAAGTTATGAATATTAATAAGCAAGATAAAAATATAATAAAAACAATAAAAATTCGTTCTCATGGAAGTTTAAATAATTACAATGACTTAATGCATAGTTTATTTTAAATAAGTCCTTTAAATGAAACAAGTCTTTCAATAGTATATATAAAAGAGTCTTTTCCAATGTTCTCTGAATACAGTCTCTTTATTAAAAATCTTCAAACCTAGTTTAATCTTTGGTTTTACTGTTATGTTGGATCCAACATCTTTCAGTAATATATCATTTTTTCAATAATAAATAGCATCACTCTCAATATCAATAATAAATAATATAGAAAAATTTAAATAATAACAATAACAACAATAATAAGTAATAGTATAATAAGACTCCATATCCTAATATTTTTCAATAAGAGTATAATTAATACTAAACTTCATTATAGAAATCATAATAATAATAATAATAGTAAAACAAGAGTATAATCAAAAGAAAATATCACTATTTGTTTATTATTGATAGGGAAAATATTGGTTGAGGATAAAAATAATTACATAGCAACTAAATAATTTTCTTATCTTCTAATAGCATAAGAAAGTATTTTTTGCTAGCCGAAAGTATAAATAAAAAAAATCATAATAATTCCAAAATCCAAATAAAATTAAATCTAACTATTTAGAAAATGGACTCTCAACCAGTATTTCCTTACAATAATTCCTCTCTGATACTCTTTTACGAAAATTGTCAAATTTGGTTATAAGTTTTCAAATGCCAAATGTAGAATAATGTTTTATCTACACATGGTTTATAAACTTTAATAATAAAATACAATAGGAATAAAAGTTGTCATTCTTAATTGAGAAATGGAAATAAAAATACTTTGCTTTTTTGAAAAACTTTTAATAGCTGTAGTTTTCACAACCACTGAAAATCACATATTATGTTATAGGTTTGAGTAGAATCATCAGCTTTTATAACTATTATCATATAATATCTGCTGAATAAATAGAGTAATACTAATGTCAAATAAATGAGTAAATATAGTTAGACTTAAACACCCTTAAAATTAATTTATCAACATCAATTTGAAAGCTTTTACAATCAAAGTGTTCACTTTATGCCTGCATAAGGAGCCCAATTTAACCCCAAAAACTCCCAAAAACAAGTAATATTCTTGTAGGCCTCCAAGAACATACCTGCTAATGTTGAAAATTATGGTGATAAACTATTTAAAGAATAAGAATTAAAACTTAATCTACTGTCTTGACTTTAGTTTGATCTAGTGATTGTGATTGTATCTGAGGTTTTGTTTGTTTTTTGGGTTGCTCATGAAACAGTTTAAAATCTTCTGGTGAAAAATAGGGTCTTAATTTAGAAACATGCACAATAACGGAATTCTGTCCTGTCTCATAATTAAATTTATCTATTTCATAAGTTACATCAGAAAGTTTATTTATAATTTTGTATGGTCCAGAGAAAGTAGGTTCTAATTTTCGAGTGTTAGGGTATTTAAATTCTTCAAAAATTACAGAGTCTTGTATTTTTAATGGGCATTCGACAAAATTTCGATCATAGAGTATTTTACTTTTAAGGTGAAATTCATGAGTTCGCGCTTCCGCAATTTTGAGGGCTTTGTCTACTGGTGTTGTACACATTTTAACTGCCTCACACAGAACCATTACCCACCTTTTTAAAAATCTGAATCAAAATTATCGCGAAAATTATAACTATATTTAGCTGCTAACTTTAACCAGAAATTTTATCTAATAAAACAGAAATTGTAAATATCATAGATATACCTTAAATTGGGATCAACTTTTAATTCTATTATTTTATAGATCATAAACAGATTCAAAAATTTTAACTATAGGTAATTTCTTACTTAAAATCACAAAATTTACTGACAAAATTAATCATATTTATCAGTCAAAATTCTAGCAACAGCCTTGCACAGTTCCATCTTTCTTAGTGAATTTAAATAAATTATAAGAAAGCTCACTGTAACCAGAAATTCTAACAAATAAAATGAAAAACATAAATGTTAACTTAATTTTCAGCTCAAATGTCTAGTTGTAGGAACATTATCATGAAAATACTGCATTCTGAGAATAGTTCTTGATAACAAACAAATATCAATAAATTAGAAAATGTACCTTTTTAAAAAATAACTTGAGCTTCTAAGTTCTTTTATACTTCATTATTATTACGAACTTATCTTTAAACGTGCATAAAAATATCATAATAATCTTAATAAGTAACAGTAAATATCTTAAGAACTTCATACTCCTCAATTAAATCCTTACGAATAAAAATATTTCAATCTTCAACAAATAATAATGATAATAATAATACTCATAAATAGATTAATAAATAAGACTCAAAGAAAAACAAAACAATAAATAAATAAACCTCACAAATAGAGAATAAACAATCTACACAAATGCTTAAAAAGGATACAAATAATATTCAATTAATTTGAAATAACTCACTCTTAAGAAGAATTTCTCAAGATGATCCTAGGAGAGACAATAATAACGAAAATTATGAAAGCAAGTAGCAATCGGCGTTCAGTTGTCTCTAAACGTTTTTTTTTTTTTTTTTTTTTTTTTTTTTTTTTTTTTTCTTGTCATTACTACCAGTAATATTTAAAGTCAATGATCGCATATTTGGGCCGCAACAAGATGAATGGCGCTTCTATTCCTTATTAAATCCAATTCGAAATCACCAGGTCTCAAAAATTTATCATTATGACCAAAAATATCAAGCTTCAGGAATTCACGAGAAGTCAATTATCGGCGATTCACAAACCTATCATCATTTCGTTCCACAGCCCATTCCATTAGCAAGCTGAAAATACCATATAGACTGTCCTTCAATCGAACTTCGGCGACAGCATGCTTTTCTTCGTTCCATCGCAATTTTCTTTAAAGATCATTCATTAAAAAGGCAGCACAGATAAAAAATCCTGTCGACTTTTCGATTAGTTGTGACGATTTAAGGAGAACTCGAATTATTTCCTCTGGTTAAAAAGAAACATACAGTCATGGCAAGCGAGGGAAAAAACAAAATAAATAAATAAATGTAGAAGATCCAATAATTAGTCATGGGCTGCTGTAAATTCATTTATTAAATTCGTAATAATGAGGAAGGAAAAGCTCCTTTTGCAAAAATTCCATCATTATTTCAGCGAGCTGTCCTCATCGAAGAAGCAACCCAAGAAATCTTCTTTTTCATCTCGAGACTTCCACCTTTTTAAACTAAAAAGAAAGTTCTGGAACATTCTGTAACCTCAAACCATCATTCTTTTTATGTAAACAGAATTCTTGTCCAGCTACGAGATTATTTTCCACAAACGATAAATTTATTTTTTAAAAAATATATTATTTAACCAATTTATAATTGATTCAGAATTTTAAATATCTTAGGCAGACGATTTTTATAAATGATTAATTTTAAGAGAAAAAGAAAAGAAATGAATTTATTAATATGCACACATCAAAGGTTGACGTAGGAAAAATAAATAAATAGATAAAATAAAATAATGATATTTTTTGAAAGGTATGGTTTTGGAATAAATTTAATAAGACTTTCTTAAAAAGGGTTGATAAAAACATAGAAGAAATCAGTTTTATTTGGAATATTAAGAAATAAAGTTTTAATTAAGAATATTTTTAATTTAGAGCCATCTTTTTAAATTTACGCATACTGGAATAATGTTTTTTAAGGCAAATTAAGAATTTATATCGTCTGCATAAGGATTAACAGATTAGATTTAGAAACAAGATTCTAATTTAATAATTTGAAGTAAGTACGGAATATTATTATAAGAAAATTAAGATAGTATAAAGGTTAGTTTTGGCGAAAAAATTTTTAAATTTGTAATATATATATATATATTATTAATTAATTTTTTTTTTTTTTTTTTTTTTTTTTTTTTGTTATTTATAATATTTTGGAAATCTATTTTAGTATAAAAATATGCTTTTCACATTTAATAATAACTCATGCTTGAGAAAATTAATTTCGAGCCAAATACAGATTCAGTATTGTATGTCATTTTCCCAAAAACTAAAACAAATTTAAAATTATTTATTCTTAGTAAATCTTTTTAAATCTATTTTAAGAACAAAATGAGCCTTTTATCCATTTACAAATAATTCATTCATGGAAAAAATTATTTTCCAGTCAAATACAAAATCAATATTATATGCGACCTTCCCAAAATGATATGAGATTCAAAAGGATATGGCCAGATGATATAAGATTCAATTACACATAGAAATTTCATTAAAAAGTAATTTATCAAATTTTAATTTTTTAATTTTTTTTAAATTCTTAATATGTATTTTCATATCTATTTTAAGCACAAAATATGCTTTTCCTCCATTTAAAAATGATTCATGCATCAGAAAATTAATTTTGAGCGAAATATAGAATCAATACTTTATGTAACCCCTCCAAGATGGCATAAGATCCATAAAGCGCAACAATTATAAATAATAAATATAGTCACACAGTCCATTGAATGAGCCCATCAACAAGATCCAAAAGCGTAAAAATTATTTAACGGATAGTAAAATAAATAAATAATTTAATGCATTTTAAAATTTTAAAATGATTTATTCTTAATAAAAATCCTTTAAAATTTTTTAAAGCACAAACATGTTTTTCAACCATTTAAATTTAAAAAAATAGATTCATGCACGAGGAAATTAATTTAAAGAGAAATATAGAATCAATATTTTATGTGACCTCTCCTTGATGGCATAAAATCCAAAAGTGTGATAATTCCAGTTCATAATTTCATTCAAAATAAATAAATAAAATAAAATGCACACTTCATAAATTCCATTCAACCGGTATTCACCGAAAATTCAATAACAAAACAAAAAATTCGAGGGTGGAAAATGCTAAAATCTATTTACTGTTTATGAGTTTAGAACCGAAATTGGGTCAAAAAGAAAAAAAAGGAAAAAAGAAACATTTTCAGCACCTTTTACAGCGAGAAGCATCTCCTGGAACGAGGACATCCGGTAGCTCGGCGAGTGATTAATCGAATCAGCAAACTGTGTCTAATCACGATTGAAAAATTCAGAAATCGAGCAATTCAGAATGCGTTTTCATACAGTCTTTGTTTTCGCAAGTGCAACTTTATTTGTTTTGCCTTTCTTCTTTTTGGAGAAGTTGTGTGTAAATAATACTGTAAGCTTATTAGGCCTAAGTGCATGATTGATTAATCTAAATTTATATGTAAAAAATAAAATAAAATAAAGCGTTACCTATTTGGCTAGGCTTTTAATATATTTTTCGCAAACAAAGAGAAAGATTTAAAATGTAAAATTCAAAACCGCGTTATTACAGCTAAAATGAATTTTAAATCATTAATAATGAACTTATAGAAGATAAGAAAGGATGAAAATCACTTATTGTTCTTAAAATAGGTTAAAAAGCATTTATTAAAAATAAATAATTTAGATTTTTTTTTAAAAATTTGTTAAATTATTTTTAAGGAAAGTATTTTCCATAACTGTCACGCTTTTGGAACTTATGCCATTTTGGAAAGGTCCCATTAAAACACTGGTTTTGTGTATGACAAAAAAAGAAATAATAATAATAATAATAATTTTCTCAGGTATCAATTATTTTTAAAAGAATGAAAAGCGTCATTTTGTCTTTAAGGGGTGTGGGACAATTCAAAAATAATTTTTATTTATTGAATTAAAATTTTGAAATTTTTTTTTATGTTAACAATATTATTTGTAAACAAAATCAAATGATAAAACTTCTTATAATTTAAAAAAAATTAAAATTTACTAAAAAGGTGGGGTAATTTAAAATTGTTATAACTCGATTTATTAATTATAGAGTTTAATTTTTTTCATTTAAATAAACAGACATATATAAGTTCTAATTTTGATTCAGCGTTTTTAAAAATATTAATTTAAATAAAAATTAGAAATATTTCAAGTTAAAAACTAAAAAAGTATTATTGAAACTCGAAAAAGTCCTATTTTCAAAAATAAATATTTTTTTTCAAATCTGTTGAATCAAAACTAAAGTGAAACAATTGAAAAAGACATGTTCCAAATTTGAACTAACGATTCTTGACTTATAAAAATTTCAATAAGAGAAAGGGTGAAAAAAACCCACCATAAAAAAAAAAGCATTTTCCATAAAAAGTCATCTCCGTGGCAACCATTGCTTGAAAACTAAATTTTAAAAACAAACCAAAACAAACAAACAAAAAAATTAATATTTCCTGTTCAAATTAAGGCAGAAACACGACTTAAATACCAATTTAAGCCTCACCCCCAAAAAAGACAAAGTTTAAATTAATGAATGTGTTTACAAAAATTGAAGCGTTTAGTTGCTCGGCACGTGATTAATCGAATCAGCAAACCGTGTCTAATCACGAATGAAATTAAAAAATCGAGCAATTCAGAATGCGCTTATATACAGTCTTTGTTTTCGCAAGTGCAAGTTTATTTGTTTTTTCCTTTCTTCTTTGGAAAAGTTGTGTGTAAATAATACAGTAAGCTTATTAGGCGTAAATGAGTGATTGATTAATCTAAATTTATATGCAAAAAATTAAAGCGTTACCTACTCGGCTAGGCTTTTAATATTTCTTCGCAAACAAACCGAAGGATCAAAAACCTAAAACTCAAAACCGCTTTATGACAGTTAATATGAGTTTTATGTCAGAAATTATAGAAGATTAGAAGTTTAAGCAAAGAAATTTTTTCCATTAGATTTAGGTTTCGAAATGTATCGAAGACAGTATTGAATTATGACACTTTTCTCCGGGGGGGGGGGGGGGTTGCACTTTTTGACCTCTGAAAACCCCAAATCTCAAATTTTCTGGGAGGGGGACATCTCATTGCTCCGGGGAGAATGTCCCCCCAGGGCCACCCCCGGATTCAACACTGATCGGAGCAAACCAGTACTTTGTTCCGGTTCGTGAAATTATGACAAATGTAATTCCGATTCATTCAATTATCAAAACATTATAATTTTTTATGTACATGGCTTATTGTGCTCTCTGTAACTTTTTGAAAATTAATTAGAATCTTTAATGCATTAAGGATGTCCATTACTGGCACATCTACCCTACACAGCTATTGCCATTCGCAAAATGACGTTACTCATAGACACGTTTGTCTTTGATAATATAGATTTTAGAAAATAATAAAAAAGGCATCTTGGTGCTAACAAATGTATTCCGCGAGTTTTGCAATTACTGATCACGTTTACAATTTTTATTGAATTGCTGTACATGGAAAGACATACAAAGTTCTAGTAATGTTGAAAAATTTATTATGATCAAAAGCATTACTAAATTCAATATTTATTCCCATTTTTATTAATTTTCATTTTATTCCTTGAATAAGAACACGCACACACTGGCATGTATAATAAATGTTTCATGAATATCTTGTCATCATTTTTGTTCGTTTTTATTGATTTTAACAAATGTACTTCTTGCACGCACATCTGTCATGCTTTATGTATAAATGGAGCAGGGAAATGTAATTTAATAATTTCATAGTGTTTGACCTTTTTTTTAACTTACTTTTTCCATCATTTTTGAGTAATGTTAATTCAAAAACTTATCTATACTAATATTGTAAAGAGGAAAGATTTGATTGTTTGTTTGAATTAAATAGGCTCCGAAACTACTTCACGGATTTGAAAAATTCTTTCACCGTTGGAAAGTTACACTATTTCCGGTGAACATAGGCTATAGTCGCCGCTTAAAAGGATCAAAATAAAACATTGGATAAACGGATCAAAAGCAATTTGAGAAATTAAAAGTTACATGACAATCACTGAAACACATGAAAATTGTAACTATGTAACCACCAAAAAAGAAAGAATAAAAACTTTTAAAACTTTTTAGTCCGACTTTATATAAAAGCGCGTGTTTTAATTTTTAAAACTATTTTGCAATTATTAAAAAAAGGAAAAGTAATGCTGAAACGCAAATTAATTAAAAAAAAAAATATCACAAAACGATTGTTTTGGAGTTTTCAATAAAGTTATAATAGATAGTAAATATTTTGAAGAATAATGAGCATCATAATGGGGAGGGGGATTTTTTTTTAGGGGTTTACAATTTTAAACGTTGCAATTTTAAATATTTAAAATTGCAACGTTTTCTACCACTTCAAATACGGACTTTTCACTAAGCCCAGGGATAAATATTACTTATTTAATATAAAACTTTCAGATAGATTATAACACTAATATAGATTTTAAAGAGTAGGGGAGGTCCAATTATGCGTAGGGGAGACAATAATAATTTTTGGAAGAACGTGATCAAATATTTAAAACCGTACCGTTTTAGATGCGGATTTTTCAGATCCCAGACACAAATATTTATTTAATATAAAATTTTAAAAATACTTACCCGTATTTTCAAATGATAATTTCATTAAATATATTTCTTAAATCCAGAAACAGTTACTCCCTTGTGGTGAAATGTGAAACTAAAAAATCACAGAATTCCCCACCTTTTTTTTTTTTTCTTTTTTTTTCTTTTTTTTTTTTTTTTTTTTTTTTTTTTTTTTTGTTGTGCATGCACAGCATTTCTGCTAAGCGGTACTGTAGGCAGCGGGGATTCGGTACGAAATTGGGTCTTTTTATGACATTTTGCAATACAAATTTCAGGTTTGTTTTAAAATATAATTACAGGCCCGGACAACGCCGGGCGGCTCAGCTAGTGTGAAATATAGATGGGCGTTATTTAAGGTATTAGTGTAAATAACAATGTTATTATTACTATAAAATTAAACATAACTCGAAACGGTATAATTCAAAATAAGACTCATGGAGCACAAGTATCATTCGAAAATAAAAATTTAAATTTTCTAAGTTGTGAACCATGTCTTAAATACTGATCGTTTCTCAAATTTTGTGATATCCTTTATGTAATTAGATCGAATTGTAGCAGCTACAGAAGTCGAACTTTTTTATAGAAGTATGGGCACAAATTTACCGATTTAACTATTAATGACGTTCGATCTACTGCAACTGAAAAATTAATTTTAATATAACTGCTACTTTTACCTTAGTCGTTTGAAGTCACAGAGGAAAGCGATAGATGACAATGCTGTATGTCGTAAACACGGTTTGCAATATGATGCGCGTTGTCGCTCAAATTTAAATGCCCCCATTCCGCCCAAATAAATCAACGTGGAAAAGATACCGAATTCTTTGACATCACTCGTGCATTTTTTCTCTAAATGAAAATGATATGCTTTTCTAAAGGTGCATTTCATTGTTTATGAATTAAAAATTGTAGTACTAAAAGTCTTTTTTTTTTTTTTTTGTGAAAGCACGTCGTTGTGTTTGGGCCGAACATAGAGAAATATTTGGGATACATTTTGGAATCACTCGCATCCATTATACTTCATCTCTATTATGTTCACATTTTGAATTGATGAAGCTTACTGCATTGGTTATTTACTCCTATATTCTCGCTTTCTTCACAAAACATCGAATTATGTCTCCGAAAACAACATTTACATCTATTTTTAGATTTACAATGTTTCACTAACAGTGAAATCGTTTCAAACATAATAAACATCTTGTTTGACTTTTTATAAAATTTTTCTTCTCTTCTATAATTTTAGAATAAGTTTCTAATGTCACAGTTTTCTGAACAGAATATGCATTTATTCTTAACGTTCGTATTCAAAGTAGCTGTCGTGAGCATTTTGTGCTTAAAGGGTTTACTATTAGCAAAATCTCTTTCTGAATTTTTTTTTTTTTTTTTTTTTTTACAATTACTTTGTTTTCGAATCTTGTATCACCATCTGATTCTTTCTTGCGAAAAGAAAATATGTGATCTCTTGTTACGATTTCCGTCCTTTAATAATCTAATATTAGCTTTGAAACATTCCACGATTATGTTTCGTTTTTATTTTCTCTGCTGTAATTCAGCATAAAACTACACTGTAAAAAAAATTCGTCAATTTACGGAAAAGACCTAGCAGTAGATTTGCCGGAGGAGGAGATTTCCATTTTTTGAGGAAAGATCAGTCTTTGTAATACCCGTTTTTTGCAACAGTATTTCATTTGATGATAAATTTTTAAAGTAATAATTCCATACTTAAAACTCTGTAATTTTAAAATGGCAACAGATATACGAACAGATTCCATTTTTCTAACAAAACGAAAATTTTTGATCAAATTTCAAGGAAGACAACCTGTCAATAAACGAAAATTTTTAACAGTGTACTCGGTATTACTTTGTTATTATGGGAAATAATAAACTTCCGTAACTTTCTAACTCAATTTCCAACGATTTTAAACTGATTATATGGATTTCGCAAATATCATACAAATTGCAGAATTCTTTCAAAGTAGAAGAATTACGGATAGGTGGTAAATTTAATAATTTCATTCAACATTTTCTTTTTTCCGTAGCGATTTTCTAAAATATTTAAAGCCATATCATTTATAATAATATAGCCATAATTTTCTTCAGAAAGTAATAATCCTTGAATGGCCGTTTGTGCCGATGATTTTAGGAGACTTTTCAAATGCATAAATGTATCTATTTTGCTTATTTCATCAGTGTCGTGAATAGCTTATTTAAACTATGGCTGTAAAACTTTTGGCCAAATTATCTTCTTACAGTTCTCCAAATTACCATCAAATTTCTCGTTGTTCAGCTTAGGCAGGTTAACAAGAATTCTATGTTCGGTCACCAGAGACAAACTGGTGTTCATAATATTAAAGGCAGCAGCCAAATTTGAAGCGACACTAACTTTCTCCTTTCTGTAAATCCTTCATTTTGTGATTTAATTTAGTTTTCACGGAAATAAACTCCTCGCTATATTATTGGTTGGATTCAAAATCTGACTCTAAACTTTTTAAAATACTTCAAAATACTACATACTTCAATATAATATTACTTCAATAAATTTACACAGTTTAAGAAATTGATTTTCTTTATCATTAATTTGTAATAATCTCTTCTAACTAAAGCACATCAATTGTATTATCGGGGTTTTCAAATATATTATTGATGAACTTCATTGCGTTAGATTTAATAACTTTCCGATTAAATTTCAAAGCATTTAAACTGTCCATTTTAATATTCATAAAGGAAATAAATGCTTATAAAAATAATATTTGAAGCAAATAAAAGCATGACTTGTGGACGTCCAAATTACATATCTATTGCTTTATAAGTTGTTAAAACATAAACTATTAGGTTACACGAAGCAACTGGGGCCCTGATTTTACAAGCAACCTTTATCAGCATTTTTTGAAATTTATCTTTAAAATTTATTTTCAAGAAAATACTGATTTAAAGAGTAGTTTTAGTGAAAACCGTAAACGAATCGACCAATTTTTTTCCTTTTTTATAATCGTTTGAAATTTGAACCTCTGATCACAGTTCAGTTTGGGCTACTTAACCACTCTCAGCTATTCACATCTTGAGCCTTAAATTTAAGTTTATGCCTAAGTTTCTAAAAAAAATTAATGAGATGCAAAAAATAACGGCAAAAAATAGTTGTGCGTTACTCCAAAGTCTAAGGCGCCCTCTATGAATATTTTTTGAAATTTATCCTTAAAATTTATTTTCAAGAAAATACTGATTTAAAGAGTAGTTTCAGCGAAAACCACAAACAAATCGACCATTTTTTCCGTTTTTTATAATCATTTGAAATTTGAACCTCTGAACGCAGTTCAGTTTGGACTACTTAACCACTCCCAACTATTCAGATTTTGAGCTCAAAATTTAAGTCTAGGCTTCCGAAAACATTTAATGAGATGCAAAAAATAACGGCAAAAAATAGTTGTTCGTTATTTCAAAGTCTAAAGCGCCCTCTAATGGCATTTTTTAAATTTATCTTTATAATTTATTTTCAAGAAAATACCAACATAAAGAATAGTTTTAGTGAAAACTGCAAATCAATCGACCAATTTTTCCGTTTTTTATATTTATTTTAAATTTTGGACCCTAAACTTTATTGGCACCTATATCCTTCGGAAAACGTTTGGGACCCTTAGTTTCCTATTTAATATTGTTTGTCTTGATGTGCACTATCACCCCTTAAAATTTTGCCCAATAGTTTAGATACACCCAGTATATAAAAGAGTTGTAAGGGAAACCTTTGCTATGAAGGTGTCTAGAAAAAGCACCAAATGCAAAATTATTAGATTTTTTTATACAAAATCATAAAAAATAAGTAAGTACACGTGTACTTTAGGCGATAATTATAAAAGTTACAAATTACATGGGTATCTGAGAAAAAAAAAATAAACAAGATAAATCTAAGAACTAACGGATATATCCGTTAGTTCTTAGATTTACGTATACGTAAGTATTTAAATATCTCTTTCTGCTTTTTATTTACTTCAATAAAAATTTGATAATTTCAATAAATCTGGGGAGAATATGTAATCATGTTTTTATATTGAAAGGAATTTTTTTTTCCTAAGGGTTTTCGCTAGTTTTCTAATAATGCTATTTTGTCTTATGTACCTCTCTTCATCTGTGTTGTATAACTTCGAGATTTAGGTATCCCACTTATGAAATTTGGTTTAGTACCCTCGGACATGCATTTTTAAAATTTTTATTATGTAATTTCAGTAATATATTAGATAATTTACTTTGCTACAAGCAACATATAACGGCGAATTTAAAATCCTCTAATAAATAACTCCAAAAATGTATTTATAAATGCTAGGGTAACTGGACCCTACATGGTCAAGTTTCAACTTGTCCCATGTCCCAGTCACCCCGTTCTTGAAACATTTATAGGGTTACTGAAATAGCGGCCTTTTATTTAACCCTTTATCTACCGACAGTACTTATAAGTACTATTAAAATTACTTATTTAAAAAAAAATTATGTGTCAATTAGTTGTAATACTCTTTAGAATGAGCTACAGATACATTACTTTATTTTGTTCCATAAGCATTAATGATTACACAAAACAAAAGTATTTTTAAAAGAATGATTTCTTTTGACTTTGTATCTTTTCAGCTTTCTTAGTGCTAAGGGAGGGGGTTGGGATTTTTCAACTCTGAAATATTTCTATATTTATATTGTAAGAACATCATGTTTGTACATTTTATGATTCCACAAAATACTAAGAAAACAATTTAAAATAAAAGATTTGTGTGGGTTTATTGATATTGCACAAAATTCCTCTAAATTCAAATTTAATTAAACCTTCTAAATCCTCCAATCCTTCTATAATCCTTCAAAAAATTATTAAATGATTATGTAAATCTTTTAATTTAGTTTAAACAATTTACGTAAAATGCTTTAAAATGTAAATTTTCAAGAATTCATAATTCGGTAGATAAAGGGTTCACACATAAAGTAAATATGTATAGATACCTAATAACAATAATGTATTTACGTGACTACTCCTTAAAAAAGTGATTGTTTAATAGAAGCACTTACCGTATTTTCAAATAAAGCCCAAAAACTTCAGTCAAATTGACGGTTTTTTTTCTTTTAACCGTGAATTTTTGGTAACCTATCACAGAAAAGACAGAGTTATGATTGATTTAACACTAGGGCCGTAGCTAAGGAGATTCTAGAGGCGACCCAGCCCCCTAAAATATTTTGAGCTTCTCCTGGAAAAAAGTCCAAGGTCATTAAATGAATTTATATTCCGAAAATTCAAATAAAATTCTGTTCAAAATAGGTTTCAACCCCTTTTACAGTTTTGCAGATATATTGAATTGTAGTTAAAATTGTTTCAACACTCGCTCTTCCTATTTACACATATGAAACTACTCGAAAATTTGATCATCGTATTCTCTTCTTGATATAAAATGAAGTTTTTAGAACAGTTTAATAAGAAACAAATACCTACAGTGTGAATATGTACGAATTTATCTTTCTGCGTCAAAGAAAGAGAGAATATGAGCCTCCCCCCCTACATTTTCTTGAGCCCTCCCCCTGTTATTCCCTTCTAGCTACGGCTGTGTTTAACACACATTGTCTTAAGAAGTAGAAATGAGGGTGAAATGTATAGTTTTGTATTACTGATGGTGAAGTGTTCACGATAGCTAAAACTAAAAAGTCATCTAAGGTGTTTTTTTTTTTTTTTTTTTTTTTTTTTTTTTTTTTTTCTTTTAACACGTTTGCTGCCGCTTACGTGAGGATGTGATGATAGTTAATGCCGCACTGTAGAAGTGGGTTTATTCCAGTAGCCGATTTACTTTTTATAACAAAGAATCAATGACAGATTTCCCCGCACCAGCGCGTGACTGGCTGTTGAACATTACACCACCACATCACGCGCTGGCGCGTGAGTGGCCCCTTAACGTTGGCGCCATATTACGCGCTTTCGCGAACGTGTTAATAAAAAGCCTATGGCCCAGTTACCTCGTGAGTACAATTATCCCATTTTACCTTATATTAAAAATAATAAAAAACTCCAAGTTTTCACATTAAAATGGTTGTTTTAATTTGAGGATATAATAACTTTGTTAAAGCAGCAGAAATATGTAGAAAATCTGCACTGCTTATCACTTTATGTCTTACTAAAACATTAGTTAGAATTTGCTTAAGGAGCTATGCAAATAGGACGTTATCATTTTAAGTGGAGGTGGGGGGGGGGGGGTCTGGCATATGATATCGTAAGATATCTCTAGGAGGAGAGTGGATTTGTTTTTTGATATCAATATCATTTTTGATCGAATTAATTTTTTTTTAACATGGTTTTTGGTTCAAAATAGTATGTTATCATTTTTCAGTCTGCTATCAATTTTTATGAAAATACAAAGTTTTTATTAAAATTACCAAATTATTATAAAAGTATTTAATTCTAAAATATGAAATATCCCAATATTTGACATTATTTTTCTTCGTCATTTATGTATGTAATAAAATCGACGGCGATGTTCTATAATAGTGTATAAGCTTGTAGAATACTACAATTCACTAAAACTCAATAGTGGGATGAGCAGTCGTTCTGGTAAGTGGATAAGCCATGGATTTGTTCTCGCAGGAGTTTCTCCAATAACAATGCAAGAAATCAGTTTTTTAGTTCTTTATTATTTAGAGCACGAACTTAAGTTACTCCACAAATCACCGTTCCACACATCTATCACTACGGCCTTCGCTCACTAAGCTGCAACATTCTCGGCGTTCTACATTCTCGGAAAAAATGACATGGCTTCCGAGTAGTTTAAAGGAGAGATGCATTCTAACCTCCTAAAAGACCAAAGGAAAAAAATCATTTTCACGACAAAACTAGCGCCCTCCTACTCCGCGTCAATTTTTAAAAACCAATTAGGATGAACTCGAGCCTCAAACGGACAAAAATGATCAATTCTAATTGGTCGTAGCAGGCGGTCCTTGGCAAGAACTATATATTTTCCTCGGAAAAACAAGCCCTTTAGCTACGCGTATTAACACCTGTCACGCGATGTTAAAAATAAAAAATAAAATTAAAATCCCAGGAATATTCCAGAAAGTAAAAAGCTTACGAAATACCTCCTGCCTTTTTGAGAAGCAAGAAATAATTTATTAATAACTAAAGTAAGAAAAAGAATTTTAGCTGTTACAAGTTACGAAACTAAGATTGAAATATGTTCCACAAATTTAGAATTGAAGCTAAGAGGGAACAAAAAAAAAATGGCGCAATTTTTTTTTTTTTTTTATTACATGTATATATATTGAATTGCAGTGCCACCTGTTCCTGTTAAACGATTTACCCAGAACCATACACAGTTTAGCAACGTTGATTGTTTTCCATTTGTTGATCAATATACACAAAAACTAATGAGATCTAGTTTATATCAAGGTCTAATTGAATCTAAAGTTTTGTGAAATTTCATGCATTAGTTCATGAGATAGATCGACCACAAATTTTTTGTCACATACAGACAGCCTGATTGACAGATTGACAGACTCACAGACAGACATTTTGTAAAAACTTGTTTTTTGGAATCTCCAACCCCTAAAACGTGTAAAACCGTGCAAAACCGGAATGGTAAAAGAAAAACACAGTATAAAAAGAAAAGGAAACTATCAGTACTTTCTTATAAAAAATACTTCAAATAATATAAAGGAATTAAAGAAGGCAAATTTCTCTTTAATAAAAAAAAATACTGATATTTAACACGTTTTTTGGCTGTGATTTTGTCTGACAGCTCGCGCAAATAAAACGTAAAAAAAAAAAAAAAAAAAATGCACTTTACAGTAGCTTTTATTGATTTGTTATCTAAAGACACTGAAAATGCCTTTTCCATGTTTTCAATTTCCTTTACCATTGTAAATGAATATGCTAATCCTTCATTAATATTTATTATTATTATTATGTAACTCTTTTTCATAAAAATGGTATATTTTCTGCGCCATATTTAGATGTACAATTGTCAGTTCTCTCTAGGTCGGGTATTTTATTTTCAAGGAGGCAATTCATTTTTTTTTTCTGTCAGCCATTGTTATTAGTTTTTACGTTTTCTTAACAAAATTATAATTATTTATTATGATACTCAGTTTTTATTGCAAATAATGGAACAGAAAACGATGAATACGCGATATTTCAAGAATAAAATTAAATTCAAGGGATAGACAGATCAAGGCTTTCGTTTGCATGCGTTTTCTAAGATAAAAAAGGAAAGTACTCAAATTTCCAAAAAATGTTATTTACAAGGATAATTGATATGATGTATCCGTATCTGGTACAATAAGGAATTTTTTTTTTTTTTTTTTTTTTTTTTTTTTTTTTTTGTAGAAATTAGTTTACAACAATAAATTGTATAGAGCAGAATTCCTTCTTTTATACCTTGTAATACTGTATTGAGTTTAGATTAATATAGTAACATTAAATGAAATTAATTTCAATTTTTATTTTTATTATTTGTCCTCCTTTTTTAAATTTTAAATATCTAAACATGTTGATATTATACCAATTAATTATCATTATGCTATTTACTTATTAATTAATTACGATATGATATAAGAATGAATTAATCGTTGAGATTTTGTAATATGGTACAATTATTTATAGAATCTTTATAACGATTCATCCATATTAAATTTCACATATTTTTAATATTTAATAAATCAATTACTTATTATTTTTTATAATGTTTTCCATTAAATAAATAATTAAAATTTTATTTATATATATCTACTGAAGGATATACTTAAGACATCTTCCGGTAGATATATAATGCATCTAATTTAGGGGTGCACAATCTTTTCAAGAGAAGTGCCACTTACAAATATGCTCTGGTGGTCGAAGGCCACATCAATAACATGGAGAGAATTCGATTTCGAGGAGATGATCTGTGGTCTATAACTGGATAAAAAAATATGATTTCAGAGGGGAAAGAGAGGGAGGTCCCCTTTTAAATTCGCTTACCCAGTTAAAATAACCAATTCAGAAGGTAAGGATATATCAGCAGTTTTTACGCATGTATATGTAACAGGCATAACAAAGATTATTTTCATTATGTAATAATATTCCTTGTGACTTTATTCACTAGAGTAAATTATGTTTTTATTAAAAGTGCTAAAAAATTGGCATAAGTTGCTGGTGCTGAAAAAATTAAGAATTTATGAACAAAAGAGAAAGAAGGAGCTGATCAAAACTTTTCCGCGCCTGAGAATGAAATTTCCGATTTTCTAGAGTTTGATCAATGAAATTTGCAATTTCTCCATGCTTGATCGACCAAATTGGAGCTTTTTACGAAACCGATTGACAAAATTCTCAATTTTTACGAAACCAATCAAGAAAATTCCTTATTTTCGCGCAATCGATCGACAAAATTCGCGATTTTCACAAAATCGATTGACAAAATTCGCTATTTTTACAAAACCAATCGACAAATTTCGTGATTTTTTTATTAAACCGATTGACGAAATTCGCGATTTTTCCGCGACTGGTCGACGAAATTTTCGATTTTTCTGCGCCTGATTGACGAAATTATCGACTTTTTCGTGCCTAATCAACACAATTCGCGATTTTTATGAAGACTGTTGACAAAATTCGCGATTTTTACGAAGTCAATTGACAAAATTCGCAATTTTTACGATGCCAATTGACAAAATTCGCGATTTTTACGAAGCCAATTGACGGAATTCACGATTTTTATGAAGCCGATTGACGGAATTCGCGATTTTTATGAAGCCAAACGACGGAATTCGCGATTTTTTACGAATCTGATAACGAAATTCGAGAATTTTACGAAACCAATCGACGAAATTCGAGATTTTTACAAAGCTGATAGGCGAAATTTACTTTAATTCGCATGATCGACAAAATTTGCGATTTTTACTAAGTTGATCGACAAAATTCATAATTTTTCCTTGCCTGATCAACAAAATTGGCGATTACTACGAAGCCAACCGGCAAATTTTCGATTTTTCTTCACATGATCGATGAAATTTGAGACTTTTTCCAGCCTGATCAATAAAATTCGCAATTTTTTTTGAAGCCGAATGAGAAAAATCATGATCTATCCGCGTCTGATCAGCAAAATTCGCGATTTTTATACAGCTGATCGACGAAATTCGCTATTTTTTCGACTGAGATTGACAAATTTACCAATAATCCCGTGTCCGATCAAAGAAATTGGAAGCGATCGATAAAACTCGCGATTTTTCCGTGTTCGATCGGCGAAATTTGCTATTTTTTCCGAATTTTCCATGGGCAAAATTCGCGATTTTTCCATACCTGATGAACGATATGTGCGATTTTTCCGCACTTGATCAATGAAATTTCCAATTTTTCCGTCACCAATTTACGAAATATGCGATACTTAAGTGATGACGAAATTTTATATTTTCCTATGGTAAATTGGCGAAATTTACGAATTTTTTCTGCAACTTATGCACAAAAATTTCATTTTTTTTTTCAACTTGTAAATTGAAGTTCGCGGGCCACAGATTGTGCATCCCTAATCTAATTAATTTATACTCATAAGAGTATATTTTTTGCTGCATCACTTTAGGGGTAACAATATTGCGTGGTAGGTTTTTTCATTTTCTGTTCATTTTAATAACGTTATTATGATTTATTTTTAAAATCATAATAATATTTTTCTCCAATCTGAACAATGCTGTATTTTTAATTTGAGAGTAATTTGTTCCTTGGAAAGTAGATACATAATGTTACTCTATTACAGTAAATTTAACTTAGAATTTTAAGGACATTGTGAATATCACAGAATTTGAGAAATGTGTCATACCTGGGATAATAATCTACATATATATGTTACGTTAACGTATATGCGGCAAAAAAATCACGATTATTTGTTAATTGTTCAATGGCAACATCTGAATGAAACGCAAATCAGTGATTATTGTGTAAAAGTAATTTAGAAGGATAAACCAAGAAAGAACCAAGATAAATCTGATTTATTTACATTTTTCTCTTTCGCTGCAATTACGGAGTTTTAAAATATTATTATTTTTAGTTTTCTGTTACTTAAGGAAAAGAAAATACAAGTCATGAATTTTAAACGTTTCAGTTTAAAATTAAAGTTATGCATTATAAATGAAATGAGTAAAAGGATCATATTTTAAATGAAATTAATGAAATACAAAAAAAAAAAAAAAAAATATCACGAGAAGATTGTTCGGCTTATTATCACCTGTGCCCGATCTGTATAAAAATACCAAGTTTTTGAATTTTCTAGCAGAATTTTCTCATTTGGCACACAATTGAGCAGGTAAAATTAAATTATGAATAAATGTATTATGATGCAATGTTTAGTATAAATTTAAAGAGAGCAAACTGGTCGCCAAGGGCGGTTAGTAATTTATAAACGAGTATTATTAAATATAACTTTGAAGTAGTCGTGAAGAATTCTTAATAGTAATGTATAACAATCAGAAGATACATGTCACTAGAGTAATTGTTTGTATGGGGGAGGGTTGGGGTATGCAGCTAGATTTTTAAAAAATAAACTTAGCAGTATAGAATTATTGACAATTAATTCAACATTTATTACAATAATTAATAGATCAAACTGTTTATTATCACAAAATGAATATTTTAATTATAAGAATTTAAATATAAGATAGAAAATTTAAAGTACTGAATTCTGTAGGTGTAGTTCATGATTATCAAATTGAGGGATTGATATAATGTGACATGGGGGGGGGGGGGGTTACGGGGTAATTTCCTCCAGGTATAATGAAAAGGTTTACACAGAAAAGAAACAATCATGGCATATAAAAATTTATAAGCATATTTCATGTTAGACTTAAATTTCCTTTTGAGATAGAAAATTTAAAGTACTGAATTCTGTAGGTGTAGATCATGATTATCAAATTGAGGGATTGATATAATGAGACATTGGGGAAGAGGATTTACGGGGTAATTTCCTCCAGGTATAATGAAAAGGTTTACACGGAAAAGAAACAATCATGGCATATAAAAATTTATAAGCATATTTCGTGTTAGACTTAAATTTCCTTAAATTTTTTAGTAATACTAATATGGAAAAATAAAACCGTACGCTAAAAAAATAAATAAATAAATAAATAAAAAAGAGAGAGAGAGAGAGAGGAGGGGGGATAAATAAATCTGTAAAATTCTTAGAAGAAATAAACAAGGAAAGCTGAACGTCTGCTCTCCTAATTTACACGTTAGAAATATAATAAATATTTATAGTGCTTCTTTAATTAAGAGATTGCTTTTCATTTGGTTTTTAATTTTATTAAATTTTATTTAGAAATAATGAAGTATAGAAACAGAAAATGGAAATAAATCTTCAAAAAATGAAATAAAAAAAAAAGAAGGTGAAATTTGTATACTGGGAACTTCTAATGTATAAAATGATCTAAAAATGATTAATTTTCTAATGCATAGTTTTTGCTGCTATAAAACTTTTTTAGTGGAAAGATTTTGACAGGCCCCTGTCCTCGCTCGAGGAAACGCTCGCGAGCTAATGCTATTTCTATGGGGAGGCATTTTTCTAATAACTCTTTCGCATTATGACATGTTTGAATAATTTTTTTTTTGCATTGGATAGCTGAGGTGCATGCCGAAAGCGCACCTTTTTTACTTTTTCGATTTTGGTTGCAGATTTTTTTTAAAAAAGCACTTTCAGTTTCGAAACCGGTTTTGAAAGTGAAACTAATTTTGTAAAAAAATATCTGCAACCAAAATCGAAAAAGTAAAAAAGGTGCGCTTTTGGCATGCACTTCAGCTATCCAATGCAAAAAAAATTATTCAAAAATGTCAAAATGCGAAAGAGTTATTAGAAAAATGCTTCCCCATAGTAATAGCATTAGCTCGCGAGCGTTTCCTCGAGCGAGGACAGGGGCCTTAACAATAAATATCTCTTAAAATCAGAGTCGGACTGGGTCAGTATAAAGGGCGCAGACTTTGGATTTTAAGAGGGCGCAAAGGTTTTAACGGACTCAAGTCAGTTTTACTTTTTTATGCTGTACATGGCTTGGCAAAGTTAACAAACTGGCATAGTACCAAACAATAACAGACTTTGCTGTATTCTCCGTGCATGTTGAAAAGTTCCATCGAACCTATACAATGCTACGCAATTTTTTAAAACGCAAAAAACTTTTGGTAAACGCAAAAGATCTTGCAAAAAATACTGTCGAAGTAGATGTTTTGACAGTATTTCTGGCCGAAAGGACTAACACTCAGGGAAAAGAGAAAACTGGTTGTTTCACACAAAATCGCTTATCACTCGATAAATAATTTATTTATCGAAAAATATTAAAGCGTCTTTCGATTTTAAATCTCTTTTACAGACATTTATAACCTTGCCAATTTTGTGCTTTTAAATTTAAAAATGAATAAGGAAATGTGTTAGAAATTTTCGCGCTTGCTGAGCGGTGCACTTGAAAGCAGCCCTAATAATACTCATATCTTAAAAACTAATGTACGGAATTTTTCAAACTTCGTATTTTGTAGGAACTTGATGTAAAGTTGTGCTGATAAGGTTTTTCATGTAAATTATATAACAGGCGGCGTTATTATGCTGTATTTTTTACGATTATCGCGATGGCTCTATCCGAAAGACAGTTAATTGCGCGGAATTTAATGCAACTTCATATTCTGTTTGTGTACCATTCTCAATAGAGTACCATCGAAAAGCGTATGAACTTATGCATAGATTTGAACCAAATTTTTTGTGTATATTTTTGTCTAAGACCAGGAGGTCTTCCGTGAAGTTGAAAAAAAAAAGTCGCTGTAAGCTGTAAAGGGAACACTATAATTGGGATGTCTGAGTTATTTAGATTATCGTATACCATTGAAAAGTGCATGAAGACTTGTAGAAAATTTTTTGTGCATGTTTTTGGCTGTGGCCAGAATGTCCTAACTGAATTTATAAAAAAAAAAAAAAAAAATCTGTCGGAAGGGGACACTGAAATAGCGATTTTTATGCTGTTTTCATTATTGTACCACCTAAGTGTATAAAATGATGCATAGAATTGAACACCAAATTTTTGTGTGTGTTTTTGGTTCAATTTGGAAGCATTTGGCCGGAAAGGGTCAATGTAATAGTCTGTGTCATTTTCCATATTGAATTATAAAAAAGTGCATTCGGAAGTAATGCATAGGATTGAACCAAATTTTGGTGTATCTTTTTAACTGTGACAAGCCAGGTCCTCTATAAATTAAAAGAAAAATCAACCGAAAGAGAGCACTTTACTAGCGATGTCTGTGCTATTTTCATTATTGTACCATCGAAAACAGTAAAAGTCATGCATAGAATGGAACCAAACTTTTTGTGATTGTTTTTCGCTATGGACAACAGGTCTTCCTTATATTTGGAAATTATTCCGCGGAAAAGAGGCACTGTGATAGCAATTTTGTATAATTTTGTCGATTTTTCGTAGTTCTATTGTTCATTGGTGGATAGTGCAGGACAGGAATTTCTAAGCAAGCTATTCTCAAAAATACTGATGACAATTGAATAAAGGAAAACCATTGATTTTAATAAACATCACGATTATTTCGTTTTTATTCCTATTAATTAAATGGAGAAGAAATTTAAGATGAACGTAAAAGTTGGTGAAGCGATGAATAAATAATATTGAAGTACTTATACGTGTAATTGCTTTTTGAAATTATTAAGATATATGAAATAGAAGAAAGTTTTAGGATCGGCACATTCAATTAGTTTTTTTCTCAAGTTGCTTTTCAAAAAGCACGTTTATAGGTGCATTCAGGAACGGCTATAAGAAAAGGGGGGGAGGGCTTGTAAAATGATTGAAAATATGCAAAATATCTGGTTAAAATTTAAAAAATATATCATTTAAGGAAGCGATAAAAAAATTCCTCCAGGGCGTCATGGGTTCCAGAGTTCTCATTGAGCACATATTTTCCCTTGTAATTGCATTCAAAGATGTCCCTTTTGGTTTCCGGTACTGAATTTGCCGCAATGCATCTTTAATTTCATTGTGATAATAAATAAAAAGAATATTGCCCGGTTAAACTGATGGCATTGAGCTCACAGGCTACGCATACTAATTGTACATTACAGCCTTGTATTTTCGTTAATTGCGTTCGAAAAAAAAATTAAGAAGGGGAAACAGCTCTCCCCTTTCTCCTTTTTTAGGTGCGTTCGTAATTATGTAAATACGTAGCACCTATTGTTGTCGCTCAGTCCGTCCGTCTGTCTGTCTGTCTGTCCGTCCGCATATAACAACGCAAAAACTACCCAACCGAATCGTTTGAAATTTAAAATACATAATTATTACATAATTTTGTCGAGTCATTTCAAATTTTATGAAAATCGGATGCATAGGTCAATTACAGGGGCAATCAAAAGTATTCCGTTACATTACGGTCAATGGGGAAAAAAGTTTCAAATGCATTTTAATAGTTTGAAATTTAAAATACATAGTTATTACATAATTTTGTCGAGTTATTTCAAATTTTTTGATAATCGGGTGCATAGATCAATTACAGGGGCAATCAAAAGTATTCAATTATATTATAGTCAATGGGGGAAAAGTTTCAAATGTATTTCATACGTTTGAAATTTAAAATACATAGTTATTACATAATTTTGTCGAGTTATTTCAAATTTTATGAAAATCGGATGCATAGATCAATTACAGGGGCAATCAAAAGTATTCCGTTACATTATGGTCAATGGGGAAAAAAGTTTCAAATGCATTTTAATCGTTTGAAATTTAAAATACATAGTTATTACATAATTTTGTCGAGTTATTTCAAATTTTTTGGTGATCGGGTGCATAGATCAATTACAGGGGCAATCAAAAGTATTCAATTACATTATAGTCAATGGGGGAAAAGTTTCAAATGTATTTTATACGTTTGAAATTTAAAATACATGGTTATTACATAATTTTGTCGAATTATTTCAAATTTTATGAAAATAGGATGCATAGATCAATTACAGGGACAATCAAAAGTATTCCGTTACATTACGGTCAATAGGGGAAAATGTTTCAAATGCATTTTAATGCTGTTGCACTCATTCGAACTTAATAAATTTTATATGCAACTGTAAAGTACATATTATAATATACATTTTACATAATTTGTGGTGCAAAGAACATTTGTAATTGATTTACTAGGCCACACAAAAGTATTCCATTACATAATGGTATAGGGAGAACATTGTTTGATGAGCGTTTTAATTGTAATTCACTATTTACAATTTTATGAGATTGATATGTGAGAGTAATATTTTTAAAACTTCGTTATCGTACGAACGCACCTCGTTTGCTACGCTTCATGTGCAATTTCCAACTTGTTATATTTAATCATTGAACCTCCTAAACTATCAAGTACATGCTTTATCATACTAAAAAAATCTATATCCAAAATTCAGAGCAAATCGGATAATTCTTAATAAAAACCCATTTAGCATTTATATAATTTAAGAGGAGTTATTCCCCTCTTTTATACTTAACCATTAAACTTCCAAAACTATTCAGAGATTTGAACGAAATCTAACAATTCTGACTGAAAAATCCATTTATACAAGTTAAGGGGAGGGAGCATTAGAACCCCCGTTCCCCCTGTTTATACTTATTCAACGAACACCTAATAACAGCCACGGACTCGCCTCATCAGAATGATCCTATATCTAAATTTTGAACGAAAACTGTTAATTCTGCATGAAAATCCCGTTTATATCAATTAAGGGGAGGGGCATGAGCACCCCGTTCCCCCTGTTTATACTTATTCAATGAACACATAATAACAGTCACGAAATCGCCTCATCAGAATGATCCTATATCTAAATTTTGGACAAAAACTGTTAATTCTGCATGAAAAACCCATTTATATCCATTAAGGGGAGGGGCATGAGCCCCCGTTCCCCCTCTTATACATATCGAATAAACTCCAAAAACTAATCAGGGAAGCGCCTTATCAGGATATACCTATATACAAAATTTCAAGTGGATCCGATATTTTTATCATGAGTTACCGCGTTACGCACGAACGCACATACATACAGAACGGACGGGCACATAAGCTCTCAGGCTATGATAGCCTGTGAGCTAAAAATACTTCATTTATGCTATTTGTTTATTAATTGTGAGTTATTCGTAATTGAATTCTTTAATATACTAATCAGAATATATGTGTAAAAAGAGTGAACAAAAATTGGACCGGGGCGCAAGGATTTCCCTAGACGAGGGCGCACCGGCCCTCAGGCCGATGGGCCGGCGGGTCAGTCCGAGCCTGCTTAAAATAATAAGTCTATTCAAAATCTGTCTGCATAAGCGTGTTTATCAAACGTTTCTCTATAATAATACCAATTTTCATATTTTTATATTTAACAGTTTTTCTTAATCGTAACGAAGAATGATCCCCAGTCACAAAATAAATCATTGTCAACGGCGGTGACTGTGCTAGTTACTTTTTTTTAGAATAGAGAGAACCCGTACAAAGTAACATTGCTGAATTTCTTTAAGTTGAAAAATTGGAATGTTGAAAAAAAATGAATGAAAAAATACGATTGCTTCAATTTTTGTTTACTTCTCTTTTTTATGTATTATTTTATACTTTTGTTATTAAATTTTGATGATATGTCTTTGTTGCTTACCCTTTCCGGCCACTTTCTGGTCTGGGATACCTAATTTTAATTCCAAACTTGCAAAAGGCACCAGTAATATTTTAAGTAAAATTTTGCTTTTAGAATGAAAGCTTAAATTTAGGCATTCAAAATATCTAAAACATTCGTTTGTGAATTCCGGTGTCCATCGTTAATTTCGTCTTTTACTAACAGATTTTGTCCGTGCCGGAAAGGGTTTAAAAAATGTTACTGTCCAAATAAAAATACATTTTTACAATATCTAATTATATAGTTTACATATAATTTAACATATAGCCATTTTTTGTATATTTTTCATTTTCTGTATGCGTATTTTATTATACAAATTTCATGAATTTAAGTCGATTTCTAACTGACGAATTATCTTCATAACAAAGCATGTAAGTGTAACAATGTAACTTCGTTAAATGGAAGTTCCAAGGTAAGGGCGTCCATAAATGATTTCACATATTTTTTCAATATTTTTGACTCCCTCCCCCCTTTTGTCACAAAATGTCACACTTCATCATATCCCCCCCCCCCCTCTTTTCACATGCCACGCTATGTTACGTAAACATATACATACAGTTCAGCGACAAAGCACTATGTTATACATCATATTTTAAATTTTATTTCTAAACTTTAACTATGTTTTTTAATCGCATTCGTGAGCATAACAATAAAATGATTTGTGTGTTTTTTTGTATGATATAAGATTAAGGTTTACAACAAAAAAATAACCAACGTATAATAATAATAAAATATTAATATGAAAAAGAAACTGAAAAAATAGCATTTTGAAAATTTAAATGAAATTCAATATATTTGGTTTTAAAACTTATCTTTACTTTATAAATACAAATTTCATAATTTAATCTGCTGTTTTTTAATGCTTTTATTTTAATCATAATGTATGATGTCACACTTCTTCTCACCCCCTCCCACCCCCTTGTCACACACTGTCAGAATATAAAGAACCCCTTCCCCCTCCCCTCCAAGCGTGACATCATTTATGGACGGCCCCTAATTTCATTTTCATAGAAGAATCTGCTGAAATAAACTCATACGTCCATCGCAACAATAACCTCTCCATTTCAAAGTTGTACATGCACGAAAGTGGGATAAATTTCGTTAGATGGAATATATTTTTCGTAATATGGTGCTTAATTTATATTTTAATGATATTGAAAGTCAAGAATTACCAGAAAACTCCGTTAAGGGTGTATTCGAAAAAACGCTTTCCCCCCTTCAACAGCTCGAAATTTTCCGATACATTTTCAGACGCATTTTTAAAAGTAAAAACATGAAATTTGCTGAGGGGATTTTCGAAGATAAGTATAAGGTGCCGTGTGATGTCATTTTACGCTCAATTCATTAGAATTGGATTTATAAACATTCTCAGTATGACCCATTTTTTCATTCCCAGATCTCCCGCTTCGGAAAAATCGGTTCAAAGTGCCGATTTTGACTGCTTTTTTTGCAATATTTCCTGCATTTTATCAAAGAATTGACGGACACGGCACCTTATAAAGTTTCTAAATAAGACAAACTGCCAGTTTGATGCGTTTGAGAGAGCTAAAGTGAATTTAAAAATAAATCGGAAAATTAGCAGTTTGAATCGAAATAAACCCTTAAGGGTATATTCAAAAAAATATTTTCCCACCCTCAACTGCTCAAAATTTCCTGATACAAATACAGATTCATTTTTAAAAGAAGAACCATGAAACTTGTTGAGTTGATTTTTTAAGAGATGTATAAGATGTCGTGTGATGTCATTTTGCGCTCAATTCATTAGAATTTGATTTATAAACGAATATCTTTTCTCAGTATGACCTTTTTTTTTTCTTTTC
Organism: Maratus speculifer; assembly: GCA_964019185.1. NCBI lineage: Eukaryota > Metazoa > Arthropoda > Arachnida > Araneae > Salticidae > Maratus > Maratus speculifer. Next base: position 156,181,565 of record OZ025294.1, on the reverse strand, counting down.
CACAGATCTCCCGCTTTAGAAAATTCGGTTCAAAACGTCAACAAAGCATTTTTTTGCAATATTTTCTGCATTTGTTAAAAAATCGACAAGCACGGCACTTTCTAAATAAGGGAATTCGCCAGTTTGATGCATATGAGAGGAAAAATGAATCCTTACTAATATTATAAATCGGAAAGTGAGTTCGTTTGTTTGTTTGTTCCGCTTTCACGCCGTAACTACTGAACCGATTGCTTTGAAATTTTGCAGACGTAAAGTTAGAAGTCCGGATTAAATAATAGGGTACTTTTTATCCCGGAAAAAATTGATATTCCCGAGGGAAAAAAAAATAGTTTGCTTGATGGATGGATTGGAGATGGCGCTGTGTGTCGTTTAAAACAAGATAAAATATTGCAAACGAATATAAACATGTAAATTTAGAAGCTAAATGATACGATAATGAATCCCCGAAAATGACGAATTCCCGAGGGATGACGTACAATTTGTTTTATCGTCTAAACTGCTTTTTTACATCTACTTATATATTGCAAACGAATATGAACATGTAAATTTAGAAGCTAAATGATACAATAATGAATCCTCGAAAATGAGGAATTCCCGAGGGATGAAGTACTATTTGTTTTATCGTCTAAAATGCTTTTTTTTTACATCTACTTATCCTGAAATAACTATAAGTCAACGAATTACTAATTGGTATAAGTATTAGTTACGTTATTTAGTTCTTGAGGTATGCGATAGATGGCGCTGGGTGTTTTTAAAACGTGGTAACGATGTGCAGTAGCTGTATAATAGTTAGGTTAGGTTAGTTTAGTGCTTTTTTTCTAGGCAGCTATCTAAAGTAGTTATTGTTTTCTCGATAGGTAATTACGTCGCTTTGTTCGTCGTTTAGATTGTTATAGTTTAGTTTGGGATTTTAGTTTAGTTTAGGTTTATAGTTTACTCATATTTTCACAATGCCTCGCAAACGTAAATCTAATTTGTCGAGCACCTCATCTAAAGCTCGGGCAATGAAAATTGCCCGATCTCAAGAATCGTCTCTCCATGCTGAATTAAGAAGGCGCGAACAAGCAGAGCGTCAGGCTGCTTCGAGAGCTGCTGAGCTACCATCTCAGCGCCAGCAAAGACTTGAGGAGCAAGCCGATCGCCAAGCTTCTTTGAGGGCTTCTGAGAATGATATTCGTACTCAAGTCCGTTTATCGCAACAGGGTCAACGTCAGCATGGTCAGCTCTATGTAGCGTGTTCCCGGGTTTCCAGTGCCCAAAATCTGCATGTTTTTGCTCCACAAGGGAAAACATATAATATAGTGTACCATTCAGTTTTGGTTTAACAACTAATCGTATACAGCGTTATATCGCGCTTCTTACACTTTTCCGTGGAAATGAGAAGTTTTCTTATAGTTGTGCTTTATACCGCAATATAACCGAATTCCACGCGGGCGAAACCACGGGCGGAAAGCTAGTTTAAAAATAAATCAGAAAATAAGCAGTTTGAAATGAAATACATCTTTAAGTAGAAAACTTCGTTAAATACGGACTTCGTCAAATAAAAATTCCACAGTATAGTAAATTGACAGGAATTATAAAAGAGTCATCTGCTCTAAGGAAAAAAACAAGATGGACATTGCACGTAAAGCGTAGCAAATGAGGTGCATTCGTACGATAACGAAGTTCTAAAAATATTCAGATCTTGCTGTTAAAATAGACAGTACTTCGCATACAGTGTAGTGGTCGAAATCTTTTTTGTTTTCCTGTAAATATACGGGAATAGTAACTCTTATTACACCTTACACCTCAGCAACGTATATCATATTCATATAATGTGAAACAGTTTAATACAATTAAAACGCGCACCAAACAATGTTCTTCCTATGCCATTATGTAATGGAATACTTTTGTGTGGTCTTGTAAATCAATAACAAATGTTATTTGCACCAAAGTTTGTACATTATAATATGTACTTCATAGATTCATATCAATTTTATTATGTTCAAATGAGTGTAACACCATTAAAATGCATTTGAAACTTTTTTTCCCATTGACTATAATGTAACGGAATACTTTTGATTGTCTCTGTAATTGATTTATGCATCCGATTTTCATAAAAATTGAAATCACTCGACAAAATTATACAATAATTACATATTATAAATTTCAAACGCTTAAAATGCATTTGAAACTTTTTCCCCAATTGACTGTAATGTAACGGAATACTTTTGATTGTCCCTGTAATTGATCTATGCATCCAATTTTCATAAAAATTGAAATCACTCGACAAAATTATGTAATAATTACATATTTTAAGTTTCAAACGCTTAAAATGCATTTGAAACTTTTTTGCCATTGACCATAATTTAACGCAATACTTTTGATTGGCACTGTAATTGATTTATGTATCCGATTTTCATAAAATTCTAAATGACTTGACAAAATTATGTAATAATTATATATTTTAAATTTTAAACGATTCGGTTGGGTAATTTTTGCGTTGTTATATGCGGACGGACGGACTGAATGACAACTATACGTGCTACGTATTTACATAATTACGAACGCACCTAAAAAGAGAAGAATTTATATTTGACATGACTTTATAACAGCCAAAATAGAGAGCAAGTGCTTTTCCTATCGATAAAAATGGATGAATAAATATATCAGTACATCTTTTATAGCTTTCGAACTATTGATCCGATTTCCATTCATTACTCCTCTACATGATTCATAATTAAATTAAGTAATGGGCAAACCCAGTGACAGGGGCGTAAACCACTCTAGTCGCGTAGGGGGGTGTAGGCTCATAAATTTCCGACTTTCAAGAAGGAAAATTTCCGAGTACTATGGCCAACATGAGGACTAATATATATACAGGGTGTCCCAAAAGATCGTTTACAAAATTAACATGCTGGTCTGTCATATCATGATGAACAATATTAAATAGGAAACTAAGGGTCCCAAACATCTTCCAAAGGAGATATGCGCCATTAATGTTTAGGGTCCAAAAATTCAAATGATTATAAAAAGCAGAAAAATTGATCGATTCGTTTGCAGTTTTCACTAAAACTATTCTTTATGTCAGTATTTTCTTGAAAATAAAATTTAAACATAAATTTCAAAAAATGTCGATAGAGGGCGCTTTAGACTTTGGAGTAACGATAAACTAGTTTTTACCATTATTTTTTGAATCTCATAAAAATTTTTTAGAGCTTAGACATCAACTTAAATTTTGAGCTCAAAATCTAAATCGTTGGAAGTGGTTAAGTAGCTCAAACTGAATTGCGGGGGGAGGTTCAAATTTCAAATGATTATAAAAAACGGAAAAATTGGTCAATTGATTTGCGATTTTCACTAAAATTATTCTTTATGTCAGTATTATCTTGAAAATAATTTATAAAGATAAAATTCAAAAATTGCCGATAGAGGGCGCTTTAGACTTTGGAGTAACGTGCAACTATTTTTTTCCGTTATTTCTTGCATCTCATAAATTTTTTTTAGAAATTTAGACAAAAACTTAAATTTTTAGATAAAAATCTGAATCGTTGGGAGTGGTTAAATAGCGCAAACCGAACTGTGTTCAATGGGGTTGGGGAGGTTCAAATTTCAAATGATTATAAAAAACGGAAAAATTGGTCGGTTTTCGCTAAAACTATTCTTTATATCAATATTTTCTTGAAAATAAATTTTACAGATATCTTTCAAAAAATTCCGTCAGAGGGCGCCTTAAACTTTATAGTAACCAACAACTATTTTTAACCGTTATTTTTTGTACCTAATAAAATGCTTGCAAAGGTTCAAACTTAAATTTTGTGCTCAAAATCTACATCGTTGTGAGTAATTAAGCGGCCAAAAATTGAACTGCGTTCGAGGGGTGGGGAAGGTAACATTTCAACTCCTGAACACAGTTCAGTTTGCGCTTCTTAACCCCTGGTATCAATTTAGATTTTGAGCACAAAATTTAAGTCTAAACTTTTGCAAGCATTTAATTAAATTAAAAAAAAACGGTTAAAAATAATTGTTGGTTATTCTAAAGTTTAAGACGTCCTCTAACGGATTTTTTTAAATTTACCTTTAAAATTTATTTTCAAGAAAATATTGACATAAAGAATAATTTTAGCGAAAACCGATCAATTTTTCCGTTTTTTATAATCATTTGAAATTTGAACCTCCCAACCCCCATTGAACACAGTTCAGTTTCGCTACTTTACCACTCCCAACGATTCAGATTTTCATCTCAAAATTTCAGTTTATGTTTAAGCTTCTAAAAAAATTTATGAGATGCAAAAAATAACGGAAAAAAATAGTTGTACGTTACTCCAAAGTCTAAAGCGCCCTCTATCGGCATTTTTTTTGAATTTATCTTTATAAATTATTTTCAAGATAATACTGACATAAAGAATAATTTTAGTGAAAATCGCAAATCAATTGATGAATTTTTCCGTTTTTTATAATCATTTGAAATTTGAACCTCCCCCCGCAATTCAGATTACGCTACTTAACCACTTCCAACGATTTAGATTTTGAGCTCAAAATTTAAGTTTATGTCTAAGCTTCTAAAAGAGTTTAATGAGATGCAAAAAATAATGGTAAAAACTAGTTTATCGTTATTCCAAAGTCTAAAGCGCCCTCTATCGACATTTTTTAAAATTTATCTTTATAATTTATTTTCAATAAAATACTGACATAAAGAATATTTTTAGTGAAAACCGCAAACGAATCGACCAATTTTTCTGTTTTTTATAATCATTTGCATTTTTGGACCCTAAACTTTAATGGCGCATATCTCCTTTGGAAGACGTTTGGGACCCTTAGTTTCCTATTTAATATTGTTCATCATGATATGACAGACCAGCATGTTAAGTTTGTAAACAACCTTTTGGGACACCCTGTATAAATATATATATATATATAAGATAATCATGACTTAGTGTATCGAGATAGTCAAATAATCTTATATTATGCTATTATTAGTCTTATATAACAATATGTTTTCCCCATTAGTAGACGATCTCCTGATGGAATAATCGTACCACCCGAGAGGGACATGGGTAGTGCATAATATGAATAAGCAGTCGCAGGGCTTTCCAACGATATATCACACGAAAGGTGTTGGCTAAATTTAGAAAAGCGGTGACTTGTGAGGACTAAGTGGGTATCCAACGATGTATCACAAGAGAGATGTAGGCCAAATTTAGCAAATATTTCCCCTCCCAAAGTAGACTCTTCCTCTAACTGTTCTAACTGTTCCTCTAACTTCCTCTAATTTTTCATATATCATAAATAATATTTATCGGAGGGCCCTGTAAAAAAATCCGATCTTAAATGATAAAACGCTACAGTTTAAAAAAAGATCGAAAATTGTCCACGGTATGGAAATTGGTGGGGGTCAAGGGGAGGGGAAAAAGGTTTATAATATGAAAGTGTGATTGAGTGAAAAAGTAGAGGCTCTCTTATGATACGCCACATGGTCCAAAAAGTATGGAATTTTCCACCCCCACTTTAATCCCCTCGAGAGTGGAAATTTATAAATATTGCTGAAATACTTATTTAATTAGTTTTTAATAATTTTATTTTCTGCCATTTCATGCTATTATTAAAAAAGACTGCTGAGATGTGCCAAATGTCCTAAATTTTTCTACCCCCCCCCCTTTAACCCCTTGAGGGGGGGGATTTCGAAAATCGCTGGATTATGTGTTTAATAATATTTTTAGCAGATTTATTTTCTGGAATTTCACGCTCCTACCTTAAATGTTTGCTGAGATATGGTAAGTTGTTCCAAAATTTTTGACCCCGTCCCCCTGCTTGTCCCTCTTAGGGGGGGGGGTAATTTCAAAAATTCCATCTTAGTGGACACGTACATCATAAGAAGTATTTTCTCTCCAATTTTCATGGTTCTACATTCAATATTTTGGCCGAACGTTGATTATCAGTCAGTCAGGACAAACTATTATATATATATATAGATAGATATCTCTACTAGCTGACCCGCTCGCCGTTGCCCAGCCATTAGATAAAATATATACTAGATATATCATATGAATATATTAGATGCATTATACAGGGTGATTCATAAAAGATGGGCAGAACTTTAAGGGGTTATAGTACACTTAAAGACAAATAATATTAAATAGGAGATTAAGGGTCCCAGACGTATTCCCAAGGAGATAGGGGGCATTAAAGTTTAGGGTCCGAAATTTCAAATGATTATAAAAAATGGAAAAATTGGTCGATTCGTTTGCGGTTTTTGCAAAAAATTTTCTTTATGCCAGTATTTTCTTGAAATAAAATTTTAAAGTTCAATTTCAAAAAATGCCGATAGGGGGCGCTTTAGACTTTGGAGTAACAAACAACTATTTTTTAACGTTATTTTTTGTATTTCTTTAAATGATTTCGAAAGCTTAGACTTAAACTTAAATTTTGATCTAAAAATCTGAGTCCTAACGAGTAGTTAAGTAGCGTAAACTGAAATTTGAAATTTGAAACCCTTCTCCCCCCAGAACAAAAATCAGTTATTCCCGATCTTTGTGTCGTAGATTAGGCTCTAACTACTGCCGCGTTTTGCTAAAATTATTCTTTATGTCAGTATTTTCTTGAAAATAAATTTTAAAGAAAAGTTTCAAAAAATTCCGATAGAGGGCGCCTTAGACTTTGGAGTAACGAACAACTATTTTGTACCGTTATTTTTTGTGTCTCATTAAATGCTTTCTAAAGCTTAGACTTAAATTTTCAGCCCAAAATCTTAATCGTTAGACGTGGTTAAGTTTCTGGGGAGAGGGGTCTGAAATTTCTACTCCTGAGCACAGTTCAGTTTACCATGTCCACACATTGTGTGCTGTGATTCGAGGTAAAAAGACACAAATTAGGATTATGTTACCAAAGCATATTTATTAACATGTAATTACAATAAATGTTCAAAATTGTGACCACCAGAGGTTATGCACGCAGAACAACGGCGAAGAATGGAACGGCGAACATTCGCGAAAACATCAGGCTTTTCGAGCACTTCCCCTACAGCGGCGGAAAGTCTGGCGACCAGTTCCTCGGGGGATTCAATGGGTGTCTCATACATAAGAGCCTTCAATTGTCCCCAAAAAAAGAAATCGAGGGGTGAAAGATCTGGCGAGCGAGCAGGCCAAGCAACAGGACCACCTCGACCAATCCATCTGTTCGGAAATGTGATGTCCAGATAGTTGCGGACGTCTCGTACGTAATGGGCTGGCGCTCCATCGTGCTGGAACCACATGACCCGCCGGATGCGTGGAGGAACAACATTTAACAGGTCTGGCAGCACATGTTGCAGAAATGTGAGGTATGTTTTACCGTTGAGGCATTCAGGAAGAAGGTACGGTCCGATTAGGTGGTCTCCGAGGATTCCTGCCCAAACATTGATGGAAAAGCGTCTCTGATGAGCATGTGGATACGTAGTATGTGGATTGACATCCGCCCATACATGTGCATTGTGTGTGTTAAATGTACCTTCACGTGTGAAGGTACATTCATCGGTGAAAAGCACAGTTCGTCCAAAATGTGGATTTAGCGCGTTCTGCTGCAGAAACCAGCGGGCGAATTCAATACGATTTGGATAATCCCCTGGAGACAGTTTCTGGACTCGTTGCACATGAAATGGGAGCAAATGTTCATCCTTCAGTACCCTCCAAGTCATGGACTGTGAGGTATCCACCTGCCTAGCCACTGTTCGTGTACTTGTACTTGGCTGCGCCGCTACTACATCCAGAATGGCTTTTGCAACAACTACTGATTCGTCCTTTTTTGCACGACCTGCATTCGACCGGGAAGCGAGAAATGATCCCGTCTCACACAACTGTCTGTGCAAGCGCTCGAAAGTTTTGCGGTTAGGCAACCGCCTGTTGGGAAATCGCTCTCCGTACATTCGTTGTGCCTCTGCACCATTTCCATCTACCGCTCCGTAAATTAAATGCATCTCAGCCTTTTCCTTATTCGTGAAGGGCACCATCTTCCGATTCATTACTACAGCGACTTACACTTGACTCACCGTTCAGTGGTTTTTATGCCTGAATCGTGTCGAAATTTTGCATACGTGTTCTTCTTCTTCCCCATTTGACATTTGCATACTTTCTGTCTCCTTCTTCACCCGGTGACTAGCGTCAGGAATGGAGCTTTAACGTTTGCATGAGCGACGTTTCCAACTGTGCCAGTGCCTTTATGAGTGAATTTCGACTATGCAGTCCTTGACGAAAGTTGTATTTTTGCCTCGTATCACAGCACAGAATCGTTGGGCATGGTTAAGTAGTGCAAACTGAACTATGTTCAGAAGTTGAAATTTGAATCCCCTCCCCTCGCTTCTGAACCACGCTCAGCGATTCAGATTTTGAGCTGAAAATTTAAGTTTAAGTCTAAGCTTTAGAAAGCATTTAATGAGACACAAAAAATAACGGTATAAAATAGTTGTTCGTTACTCCAAAGTCTAAAGCGCCCTCTATCGGAATTTTTTGAAACTTTTCTTTAAAATTTATTTTCAAGAAAATACTGACATAAAGAATAATTTTAGCAAAACGCGGCAGTAGTTAGAGCCTAATCTACCGCACAAAGATCGGGAATAACTGATTTTTGTTCTGGGGGGAGAAGGGTTTCAAATTTCAAATTTCAGTTTACGCTACTTAACTACTCGTTAGGACTCAGATTTTTAGATCAAAATTTAAGTTTAAGTCTAAGCTTTCGAAATCATTTAAAGAAATACAAAAAATAACGTTAAAAAATAGTTGTTTGTAACTCCAAAGTCTAAAGCGCCCCCTATCGGCATTTTTTGAAATTGAACTTTAAAATTTTATTTCAAGAAAATACTGGCATAAAGAAATTTTTTTGCAAAAACCGCAAACGAATCGACCAATTTTTCCATTTTTTATAATCATTTGAAATTTCGGACCCTAAACTTTAATGCCCCCTATCTCCTTGGGAATACGTCTGGGACCCTTAGTCTCCTATTTAATATTATTTGTCTTTAAGTGTACTATAACCCCTTAAAGTTCTGCCCATCTTTTATGAATCACCCTGTATAGATAAATAACAAATTATTAAAGCAAAGTATGTAAGTTTTCAGGTGCGAATTCATTGTGTTTTCAAATTATACTCAAATTATTCTTAAAATAATAATAATAATAAATAAATAAGGCAATTAAACAGAGCCAACAGTTTTGCTGTCGCCGTATGAAAACATGCACAAAATACAAAACAAAAAAACGAAATGCATAAGTCAAAAGTAAAATTCTTGTTTCTCTACAACCCCCCTTCCCCTACACACACACATAGGCACACCAGGCTTTAAAAAAAAAAAAAAAAAAGTATCAGTAAAAATTTTTAAATTGCAAAAGAAGTTTAAAGATCGATTTAATCATCAATTAGCTTTAAACAATCAAAAGTTGCGCCATTTTATCTTCTCCCAAGACCGAAATTATTTTCAAGTTTCAAATGATTAAATTTTGTTTCTTATCTATACACACACACACACACAAAAAAAAAAAAAAAAAAAAAAAAAAATCTATGTATAAATTAATAATCAAATTATTGTTATGCAGTGAGACAAAATTATTATATCTGGTACTATAACAAAGTTTTAAAAATATAGAATATTTTACATATATTGACATTTGAACTTCAAAAAATAAATTAACTTTCTTAGTATTAATGAAATAATATTGATAAAATATAAAAAGATCCATAGTACAGTTTTAACTTCATGCACAATACTAAATACATTGACTTGCGAATTGTAAAATGGTTGGCAAAAAAAAAAGCAAATATATTGAAATAAAATATTTAGTTAAAAATAATAATAACTTCATGAAATTTAAATAATAACTAGCTTGTCATCTCCAGTTTGAAACAAACCTAGCAAATAGTTCGGGAATTGCGATACTAACTGTTAAAAATTAGTTGGATGTGTCAATCCCAAAACTTTCTTCTATCTCATAAGTATATTTTAATATTTAAAAAAAACGTGGTGATCCCAAAGTTACCCACTATCGAATTTCCTCGAACATTTGACCTAGCCTAATGAGATTCTGGTATCCGAAAAGCCTAAAACGCAAAATTTAATTAATATTCTGAGAAAATGAGCTTAGTAGTGCCTCATGTTGGATAATTTATACTAAAACCTAATAAGCATCTATTTTTGTCAAGACCTAACAGAATCTGTAATTTGATGGAATTTCGTCCATTAGTTCTTGAGATATAGTTATAACAAAAAATTTGCAAAACGTAGCACAGCAACACCATATCTTGGACAATTTATGCCAAAACGTAAAAAAGCGTCTAATTATGTTATGATGTAAAAGAATCTGAAGTTTGAAGAAATTCTGTGCATTAATTCTTGAGATATAGCTAGTTAAAAAAAAAAAAAAAAAGTGTAAAATATAGCACAGCAGCACCATCTGTTGAAGGATTTATAACAAAACGTAATCATCGTGTAATGTTACATGTCATTTTGTAACAAAATCTGAAGTTTGATGAAATTCTGTGCGTTGGTTGTTGAGATATAGCTATCGGAAAAATCGTGCAAAATGCAGCATAGCTGCACCACCTGTTGCAAGGTTAATACCAAAATGTAATCAGCATCTAATTATGTTATATATATGGAGATTTTTCTTTAAAAAGTTCTTTTAAACACATAAGTAAATAAACTCGGGGGTAAATTAAATTCTGACACCGTTTTTAAACTTTTAAATGACTTATTTTAAACGTTAATATTTACAAAAAAGATATTTACATAAGACTATTTACAAAGCAAACAATCATAACTCTAATTAATCAATTACATCTTATACGGGAACTCGTCTTCATCTTACGTTCTTTTTACACCAACTTCAAACTAAAAACATTCCATTCTCCTTTCTTCCGTTCAGTTCTTTTTTCTACCGCTTAAATCGTCTGGCTTCTTAGGAATTAATAGTTTCTTCAAAATCGTCTGCCTCACTGAGAGCCTGTTTATCAGAGTTGCGATGCGTAGAAAATAATATGCAGATCTAATAGTGGAGGAGATTTCCCATATTTCGGCCATACTGATGAGACATTCGTCCTCGAATGTATTCTTGTTGGCTGGAAACAGCAGCTGGATCATCTGAAAAGATAAAGAAAAAAAAACACAGCAGCATCCAAAGTCTAAATTGAAAAAAAGAAGTCATCATGATGAAAATTTAAATAATTTCTTTCAAAATAAATTCGTATTCTTTTTTTTTCTTCTTCACGTCTTTTCGTCTTCTCTTTCTTACGTCCTTTCATCTTCTTTTACCTTACGTCTTTTCGTCTTCTTCTTTCATACGTCTTTTTATCTTCTATTACCTTACGTCTTTTCGTCTTTTCTTTCTTACGTCTTCCGTCTTCTTTTATCTTACGTCTTTTCGTCTTCTTTCATACGTCTTTTCATCTTCTTTTACCTTACGTCTTTACGTCTTTTCTTTCTTACGTCTTCCGTCTTCTTTTATCTTACGTCTTTTCGTCTTCAGTGGAGAGGGATACAATTTACCATTTATGATTCTATACCCCAAGAAATCAATTTCACGCTTCAAAAAATTGCATTTTTTAAGATTTAATTCTAATCCATATTCCGATGCAGTTTCGAGTACAAGTTTTAATTTTTCTAGACCTTCAGCTTCGTTTTTAGCAGGTATTATTAAATCACCCATATAAATGACAACAATGTGATCTTTTAATAGATTTCGAAATACATTATTAATATACTTTTGAAAAACACTAGGGCTATTGGTCAACCCGAATGGACATTTCAAAAATTCGTATTGTCCTTCATGAGTAACAAACGAGGTGTATTTCCGCGAGTCTTCTTCAACATCTACATGAAAGAAACCGTTTTTCAAATCTATGGTGGTAAATACTTCGGCAGAATGTAATTGGTCTATTACATCATCAATAACTGGCAAGGGGAAATGCTCACGTACTGTCTTTTTGTTAAGACATCTGTAATCAACACAAAGTCTCATTGTGTTATCTTTTTTCTTGACTAAAACAACCGGCGAAGAAAAATTAGAAGAACTTTCTCGAATTATTCCCTGAGCTAGCCACTCCTCAATTTGGTTTTCGACTATTTTTTTCTCGCATGGCGGTAATCTTCGAGGAGAAGAACAAACTGGGATTTCGTCAGTTAAATTAATTTTCATTTTAACATCTACTGTTTTAGTTTTAATTGGTACATAATTTTCAATTAAAGAGTATAACTCTGAACGTAATTTTGTGTCAGCAATGTGAGTTAAATCAATTTTAGGCTCATCCAAAACATTTACAATATTAACTAAAAAGTCATTAGACTGAACTTCAGCTTTAAACAGTTTCACTTTATTCTCAGAAATAGTTAATGTACCTTGATGAATAACATCAGTGCCAATAATTAAATCGAAATTAATGCAACTGTCCTTAACGACAAAAATAGTAACTTTAAATTTTGAACCATCTACTTCGATTTCTGAATTGAAACAACCTTCTGGTTTAATTGAGGCTTTCCCTAGACCGGTCAAAGAGATACTCGTAGGTTTTAATTCTACAAAGTTCTTCAAATTATCATAAATACTTTTCTTTAACAAAGTCTTTTGGCTACCAGTATCTATTAAAGAGATTAAACGCAAAGAATAAAGCTTTATCTCTTTCAGAATTAAATCTTGAATTTTAATAATGTTTACTTGTGACTGAGCATTTTTAACACTTGTATCTTTAGATTTATTACATTGAAATGATTTATGACCATAAGCGTTACAAGCAAAACAAAGCGGCCCTTTATCCTTATTTACACAGTTAATACTCTTATGATTATTCCCGCCACAATTAAAACAACGCATATTTGGCTTTACAGGCTTAAATTTGTTCTTAACTTCAACTTCGGATTTAATTTTAGGCTTAGCTCCTTCATATTTATGAAATTTTGCATTTTCATACTCCGATCTTATTTTTTCATAAATCTTTAATTTTTGTTTAAATTCAGCAATATTGGGACAACCATACAAAAAGATTTTTTAGAAATGGGGTCATTAATTCCATTTATTACATACTGAATAAGGGCAGAATCTTCAATATTGCCTTTTGAGCATAATTGTTTCATATTTAAAAAATATTCATCTAACGATTCATGTGGTCTAATTTTTCTTTTGGACAGCAATTCGTGTAATTCAGCTGAATTGCACGTTTGACCAAATTCAGATATGAGTAGGGCTTTTAATTTAGACCACGAATTAATATTTGTTTCACTTTCAAGAAATAATTTTGCTTTGCCTGTCATACGGCGTTTAGCCAAAATCAATTTGTGCAAATCACTAACGTTAAATAATAAAACAATATCTTCAAAATCGGCAATCCATTTATTAATATTTTGTACTTGAGTACCTTCAAACATTGTAATCATACTTTCAATATCATTAATAGAAATGCTTGGTTTAATAACATAATCAGGAATCAGAATTTTCTGATTTTCATTACTTTCACAATTAGAACTACCAGAATCATTTCTCATATTATTCTCAAAAACAGTTGAAATAGTTTTAGTTTTATCTTGTAAATCATCATTAAATTCATCGGCACTCTCGTCATCACTAAGAGTACCTTCATCGGGTATCATATTAATTTTCAAAATACTAAAATCACATAAACTAGAAATTATTCTGGCAGCAATTTCATCAAAAGTTCCCGAATTATTCATACACAAAACATTGCAAATGGTAATTAAGTCGTTAATAGAAAAATTATCTTTAATTTCTTTGAATTTAGTTTGATATTCATCGAAATCTACTTCAAACGTAAACCCAGTAAAATTCCGAATTCTACGTCGATTATTTCTGTCACCGATTTCTCCAAAAATTAATTTGTGCAATATCTTAATACTAGCTGATTTTTCAGTTTTCAAAGAAAACTCTAATTCCTTTAAATCAACTAATTTTTCCATTATTGAAAAGAAAAATGAAATAATAAACTCACTTCATAATCAGATGCTCAGCTTCACACACTTTGATAGCACTTTCGTCGCAAATTTATACCTCTTCTGAAATAGCTTTGTAGGCTTGACATTCCATCACAGTTCTAAAAAATATCGGCTTCCAAGATATTAAAAAAAAAATATATTTCCATCTCTGTGGGCGTGCGTCTGTATCTCACTTACTGAGACCAAAATTTATGGAGATTCTTCTTTAAAAAGTTCTTTTAAACACATAAGTAAATAAACTCGGAGGTAAATTAAATTCTGACACCGTTTTTAAACTTTTAAATGACTTATATTAAACGTTAATATTTACAAAAAAGATATTTACATAAGACTATTTACAAAGCAAACAATCATAACTCTAATTAATCAATTACATCTTATACGGGAACTCGTCTTCATCTTACGTTCTTTTTACACCAACTTCAAACTAAAAACATTCCATTCTCCTTTATTCCGTTCAGTTCTTTTTTCTACCGCTTAAATCGTCTGGCTTCTTAGGAATTAATAGTTTCTTCAAAATCGTCTGCCTCACTGAGAGCCTGTTTATCAGAGTTGCGATGCGTAGAAAATAATATGCAGATCTAATAGTGGAGGAGATTTCCCATATATATTCTAGTGTAACAGAATCTAAAATTTGATGAAGTTCTCTGCATTAGTTCTTGAGATATAGCTATCGCAAAAATCGTACAAAATGTAGCATAGCAGCGCCACCTATAGGGCAGTTCACACCAAAACCTTATCAGCGGCTATGTATCTCAAGGTATTGCGGAATCTGAAGTTTGGTGAAATTCTGTGCATTAGTTCTTGAGATATAGCTATCATGAAAATCATGAAAAACGTGGCATAGCAGTGCCACCTGATGGCCAATTTACACCAAAACTTAATCAGCGTCTATGTATATCAAGGGGGTACAGAATCTAAAGTTTGGTGAAATTCTGTGCATTAGTTCTTGAGATATAGCAATCTTGAAAATCATGAAAAACATAGTATAGCAGCGCCACCTGCAGGCCAATTTTCACCAAAAACCAATAGGCACTAATTCATATTAAGGTCTAACTGAATATAAAATTTTATTAAATTTCGAGCATTAGTTCTTGAGATAGAGCGCCCACAAATTTTTTGTCACATACAGACAGACACACAGACAGACAGACAGACGGACAGACTCACAGACAGACATTTTCTAAAAATAGTCAAAACGTGTTCAGGACCTTCTAAAACGTATAAATCCGTCGAAAACCGGAAGTCGAAAATTTTCATGAATCCAATACTTTCTTCTTGTAAAGATAGAAGAAAGTAAAAAAGTTAATATATATCGAATAGCAGTACATTTTTACAAGTTATTAAATAATTTATCGCTCCCCTCAATAAATAAATAAATCTATTATTAAATATGAAAACAATAGTTATTTACACATTTTATATATCTAAAATATTCTGTAATAAAGTAGCTTACTTACTTCAAAAAGTTTTTTGGAACTCCAGCAATGCAAAACGGTATATGTATATGGGCTGAAATTTTATTAGCATGTTTTTGTTTATTATGTGTGTTCCTGTAATCATTATCGAAAATGGAATTACGTAACGCAGATTGTACTTTTTGTCTCTTACATTTAGGTGAGGACATAACAGATGCAAAAATATTGAATTATTAACCAAATACCAAAATATTCTAGCATCAACATTTTGTAATTGAATGATTTCGTACTATGAGTTTGAATACTAATGGTTTAAACAAAGAGTTAATGCAGGTGCTGCTTGTTTTGTAATTGACACATAGGCCAGGAAGTTCAGCGCCCAGTTGTCTAGGTGCCCAAGATTTACTTTGAAGAGAAAAAAAAAATGTTCTATCTTTCTATTTTTCAGAAGTCAGTTAAAATCTCTAGCTGTTTTTTTTTTTTTTTTATTATTATTATTATTTGTTTGCTTAAGGAATATTTTAGAGACAAAAATTTGTCAAAAATTTCTTAATATAAGTTTTAATTCTTTCTAACGACAAACTTTAAAACAGCGTAACAACTTGAAAAAAAACGAACGTATTATTTCTGGGAGAAATATACAGTAGGGTGGATCGATTGTCTATGGCGAAAAAAAAATTACCATTAATCAAAATCTACCTATGCGGAAAAGATGTTCTATTGTATGGAGATTAAGGGAAAAATAATAAAAAAAATTAATTTTATAATTTAATACTGCCACAAAAGGGTTGAAATTTCGAAAAAATTTCAAAAAAGACCGAATTTTGGTTAGGTTATTTTTGTCAAAAACTAATTAATTATTTTTTTTAATCCAACAATGCGGAAAAGATGTTACATTGTATGGAGGTTAAGTAAAAAACAATAATAAGTAATAAATTCAAAATTTAGTACTGCCACAAAAAAGTTGAAAATTCGATAAAATATTGAAAAAACGGGTAAAGATCTAAATTTGGTTAGATTTAATTTTGACGCAAAATAAACATTTTAATATCAATCAAAACCTACCTTTGCGTAAGAAATATTATATTGCATGGATATTAAGTAAAAATAAATAAATAAATAAATAAATAAAACTAATTTCGAAATTTAATACTCCTGCAAGTAATTTAAAGTTTCGAAAAACTGGCAGTTCCAGTTTTTTCAGTTAGAATTTTTCTGCTTGTGTATTGTGTAGCTTAGTGTACCTTGAATATTACTGTACCATGGCGTTGTTAAAAAAAAAATAATAAAAAAAGAGAGAGATATGAATTACACCCTATTTGGGTCTAGCTTTGATATTCCAGTAAATATGTTCCCTAATACAAAAAGTTATAAAATTTACATATTGGTATTTAAAGGATAACCGAAGAAAGGAATCGGTCAACATCTATTTATTTCCTGCCAGTGAGAAGGAGTTGCTAATAAGTAAGGAGTGACCTGTAAATGAGATTCAAACACAATAATTTACCACTGCAGCATTCTAAGAAAAATTAGTTTAACGACAAATATTGCGCTCTTCTTAATTCCTGTAAAACAAAATAAGATACTGAAAGCTACTACAGCCTTTTGGACCATTTCCGAAAATACTGCCTATTTTTTTCAGTTTAATAGATTTGAATATGAATATGAATATTGAGTGTAGACTAAACCGACGTATTGAGAACAAACTCACTTTTCTACATCATCAGCTATCATTGAAAAGCCAAAATGCTGCCGAGCTAGGTGTCACATCATCAGAATATTGGACAGTTTGGGCACTTCCGACCAAGCAGGTGCTGCCATCGTGTCTGGTGCACTTCAAGACGTGGGCATTACCTCACAAAACTATGAGTCGAATGCTACTGACAGAAAAAAATCGGCATGACAAAACAAACCAAAGACCACTCCATCGTTTTAGTCATTCTGTTTAGTCATTTGTAAAAGATTATGATCATGGCCATTTTCTTTAAACTTTTATGGGTGTAAAGACTGACTGCATCACTAGAAAACAACAGAAGAAAAATCATAATAGAAGCAGACTTGAGCTTGAAAAAAGAACTGGGTTCCGAATACATCGGCCACATATTTATAAATTCCGGGAGAGTACCAAACAATTTGAAAACACGACGTACATTTTTTGTCATGTGTTAACAATAATATACATGTAACAAAGTTGGCTGCTATCGGTTGTGACGTAATATCTGTTAACATAGATGTTAAAGGATGTGTTATTAGAAATATGGGACTGAT
The DNA here is from genome assembly GCA_964019185.1 of Maratus speculifer. NCBI lineage: Eukaryota > Metazoa > Arthropoda > Arachnida > Araneae > Salticidae > Maratus > Maratus speculifer. Next base: position 156,163,937 of record OZ025294.1, on the reverse strand, counting down.
CTTCAAGCGTCCACTACAATGTTTTTTGTGCTAGTTACATACCAATGAAGTTCCACTATGTCATCTTTTTGCAGCGTGGATGGAACCGCGGCTGGGCACAAATGTTTCACTAGTGAAATAGAAAGATTATTCGCAGCATGTTAGAAGCTCTTTGTATTTTCATTTATGTCAGTATATGAATTCTAAAAACGCGCGAGTGAAATCAAACGGTCTGCTGTAATCCTAATCATTACATAAAAACTATCTATATTTTCCATTTACCAGCTTTTTGACCTTTTGCGACGGATTTCATAGATTTAATTAAATTGGAAAATGTGTCGAACCTCCACTAACTGGCGGTTTTAGTAACGACATGATTTCAGAAGCAATATGTAAATCCAGCAATCATTTCAGTGGCAATTCGCGCAACTCTCATTCTACAAAACTAATAATCAAAAGAGTCACGGAAGTATTTCTGCTGCGTATGGACCATACATAAGAGACAGTTTTATAAAAATTGAATTGAATTACAAAATCTCATGTCGATTTTCAATACCGAACGTCATTATGGCCAATTGAAATGTTGACAATTTTTCTTGATTTAATACTAATGAAGCTGTTAAATAAGAAACTAAAGTTTTTATCTTGTAATCAATTAAATATCCCCTAATTGTAATAAATATTAAAAATGTCTAAAATTCATATTTTATTTTACAAAACAAAAGTTGATTTTTTACCGTAAAACGTTCAAATACATAAATTTGAGCCACATTGCGGTAGATTTAAATTTTGAAATTAATTTTTTAAATTATTTTTCTCATACTCAGCATATAATATAACATCTTTTAAGCATAGGTAGGTTTTGGATAACTTTTTAAACTATTATTTTGAATAAAAAATAATCTAGCCAAAATTAGGTCTTTTTTCACTTTTTTTCGAAATTCAACCTTATTGTGGCAGTATTAAAATTTAAAATTAATTTTTTTAATTATTTTTCCCTTAATCTCCATCCAAGAGAACATCTTTTCCGCATAGGTAGGTTTTGACACAGTGAAAAAAAAATTTTCGATCCACCCTAATATACAGGGTGGTCATAAAAAAACTTTGCCGATATATGGAGCTCTAGCGGCCAGTCCGCTCAACCGATCGAGGTGAAATTTCAGATATAGCTATTCAAAGGTTGACCTCGAGATTCTGTGAACGACAACAAAATGGCGCTCACGATTACGGTTATAGTTACAGAAACTCGAAAATTTCCAATGGCAACACCCATTTTTTTTTCATTGCAAAATGCTCAGCGCATGCGAAATCCTAAAGAGCGTTGGAACCGTACGTGTATCGCAAGAAACGGACATGTTATGCACGCACAAAAAACCGTTCTGGGAATCCTCCCCCCCCCCCCCATAGAAAAATCTCCATATGATGCGTAAGGAAGAAATTTGCATATGACACAGAGTCAGTAACTCTGTGTCATATGCAAATTTCCTTCTTGAGTCAGAATCGAGTTTTTTCAATGGGGGGGGGGGGAGAATTCCCAGAACGGTTTTTTGTTCAAAGGGAAATAAATCCGACTAAGAAGATAATTTTACAGGTTTTCTTCGATCTAACTTGTTTTTCTTATTTAATTAAAAACTACAAAAATATTTCTCCAATTCATAAATATTTATAGATTAATACCTTTTTTTTCGGCTAAACATACTTTTTTTTCCGATCGATCAAGAATTTTTCCGTCTGACTTTTCCGTTTTTCCAATTTATAAATTTTTATGGTTTAATACGTAATATTATTTTTTCCGACTAAACATGCCTTTTCTGATGGAACGGAAAAATTTCCGCATGATATTTTTGTTTTTTCAATTTATAAGTTTTTATAGGTTAATACCATTTTTTTTCGATCGGACAACAAATTTTCCGACTGATTTTTCCGCTTTTCCAATTTATAAGCTTTTAGAGGTTAATACGTAATACTGTTTTTTCCGACTAAACATGCCTTTTCCGATGGAACGGGACATTTTCCGAATGATATTTTCGTTTTTCCAATTTAGAAGTTTTTATAGGTTAACACCAGTTTTTCCTATTGACTTTTCCGTTTTACCAATTTATAAATTTTTATAGGTTAATACGTAATAGTGTTTTTTCGGACTAAACATGCTTTTTTTCCGATGGAAACGAAAACTTTTCCGAATGATATTTTAGTTTTTTCTATTTATAAGTTTTTATAAGTTAATGCCATTTTTTCCAATCGATCAAGAGTTTTTCCGACTGATTTTTCCATTTTTCTAATTTATAAGTTTTTATAGGGTAATACATAATACTATTTTTTCCGACTTTCCGATTAAACGGTAAATTTTCCGAATGATATTTCCAGTTTATAAATTTTTATAGGTTAATACTATTTTTTTCCGACTAAAGATACTTTTTCCGAGCGATCTGGTAATTTTCCGACTGATTTCTTCTGGGGGGGTGCTGCACCCCCCCAAACCCCCCCGGGATTTACGCCCCTGCCCAGTGATATTAAACGAGTATGAATCATTAGATAAGGGTTGGGCAGATAGCAATAAACATTTAGTAAAGATGATTAAAATGCTTCTACTGATTAATTTTACAGGCTTTATGCATAACTACTACAACTTGTAAAAGATGTCTTTTTGCAGAATTCACTTTCGTTTCATCATACTTAAGGGTGTTCTCAACTGCTTTGCTGACCAAGCGCAAAACGTTTTCACACATTTGCTAATTCCTTTTTTAACACAACGATACGAAATTGGAAGGCTTGACTATGAAAGCGATTTCGAATCGCACTTAGTTTTTCATTTTATGATAATTAAATTACCTATCCAGTTATAAGTGATTTCGATCACGTGATAACAGCCTTTTCTCCCTTTGTAAGACTTTGGCTTTTCTGGTTTTGTCGGGAAATGCTGTTTAAAACATCATCTTTGACAGCTTGTTCTCAAATACCTATTACGTTTGCAAAAAAAAAAAAAAAAAAAAAAAAAGGAAAAAAACGGAAATATGAGTGCGATTAGGTAGTTTCTGAACAACAATACCTGCTCATTTCATGCATTTCCGACCAGAAATGAATTAAAACTTATGTCACAAAGTTGCCTTTTTAGGTGCGTTCGTAATTATGTAAATACGTAGCACCTATTGTTGTCGTTCAGTCCGTCCGTCCATCCGTCTGTCTGTCCGTCTATCTGTCTGTCTGTCCGCATATAACAACGCAAGAAATGACCAACTCAATCATTTGAAATTTAAAATACGTAATTATTACGTAATTTTGTCGAGTCATTTCAAATTTTATGAAAATCGGATTCATAGTTCAACTACATACTACAGGGACAATCAAAAGTGTTCCGTTACATTACGGTCAATGGAGAAAAAAGTTTCAAATGCAGTTTAAGCGTTTGAAATTTTAAATGCATAATTATTACATTATTTTGTCGAGTTATTTCAAGTTTTATCAAAATCGGATGCATAGTTCAACTACAGGGACAATCAAAAGTGTTCCGTTACATTACGGTCAATGGGGAAAAAAGTTTCAAATGCATTTTAAGCGTTTGAAATTTTAAATACATAATTATTGCATAATTTTGTCGAGTTATTTCAAGTTTTATCAAAATCGAATGCATAATTCAACTACAGGGACAATCAAAAGTGTTCCGTTACATTATGGTTAATGGGGGAAAATGTTTCAAATGCATTTTAATGGTGTTACGCTCATTCAAACGTAATAAAATTGATATGCATCTATAAAGTACATATTATAATATACATTTTGCATAATCTGTGGTGCAAAGAATATTTGTTATTGATTTACAAGGCCACACAAAAGTATTCCATTGCATAATGGTATAGGGAGAACATTGTTTGGTGCGCATTTTAATTGTAATTATTTACAATTTTATGAGGTTGATATATGAGAGTGATATTTTTAAAACTTCGTTATCGTACGAACGCACCTCATTCGCTACGCTTCACGTGCAATTTCCAACTTGTTTTATTTAAGAACACCCTTAAATGAGAAGTTTTTTATAAGTTATATGATAACTTAAGATATAAATAAAGAGTATTTGGTCAACATATCGCATGGTTACACTAATCGTGGTCAACTTATTGTGGTGCATAGGCAGTGCATTCTTTCTAGCAAAATCTAATTTTATTCAGCATCAATGAGAGGTTTATGCCTAAGTTCAGTATAAATTGTCAAATACAATTGATGGTTACAATTTAAAGTCTGTAACAATCCAATTAATGAATAAATAATTGGATGAGGGGGGATAACTTCAATTAATTATTAATAAACCAAAAATTAAAAAACTAGTCGGATATGCTAATCTTAAAATTTTCTTCTTTCTCATACATTTTTATATTTCAAAAAGTTGGTGCACATGTTAATAGTTTGGTGTTATTACTTCACTATTACACCATCTCCTTCTTTCACCGTAAGTTTCTAGTTCATTTTACTAATCGGAGTAAAAACGAATTAATCATAATATTTAATAAAATCAACATTTCTTGTCATGCTGCCGTACATTAGCTGCTTGAAAATTACCGGGTTCGCTGCATGAACAACCGAAGAACAATACAATTATCAGCGCTTCCTTCCGGCGGATTCTTACCAAATTCACGTGGGACCTACTATCCATAGACAAAAGCAAACATGTGAAATTTGGTTCAATTCTATAAATAACTTTTAGAGTCCTAGAGTTTTTTAGTCCTAGAGCCGACCGCACAAAACTCTAAGTCATTGAGCACAAAAAAAAAAAAAAAAAAAAAATCCTTTATTTTATGGAAGAGTTTATACATAGAGGAATCTAATTATTCATGTCTGCCGAAAACGAAGTGGTGCATAAGCCAAAAATGAATACTACTAGTGGTTGACTCGTAGGCTTAGCATTGTGTTTTCCTGCACTCAGTTTTCCATGCTTTCATACTTTTGATTGTATGGCAAACATAATGCTAAACCTACGAATCAGCCACTAGTGGTATCAATTTTTGGCTTATGCACCACTTCGCTTTCGGCAGACATGGATCATTAGATTCCCCTATCACTACGCTTCCATAAAATAAAGGATTTTTTGTTGTGCTCGATGACTTAGAGTTTTGTGCGGTCGGCTCTAGGACTCAGGGCCTGATTAACGCACGGGCCTTCGAAGCCTCGGCCCTGGGCCCAACAATTTCAGGGGCCCACAAATTATGTGGCTGATTTTTTTTCCTTAATCAAATACTTTTCAAATAATATTGTTTTATGAAATAATAAACGTAAAATTTAAATATTCTGAATGACTCAATAAAATTTTTAGAAGCTTTTAACCTAGGCACTTTTTACACAAACATCTTTGTCAATTCATCAAATAAACCTTTTTTTTTCTGAAAGTGTCGCCGAAAATGGGTAGGTAGGGAGGCCCAACTTCAGCTTGATCGGGCTTTGCTTGGACTATAGACTTTTCAATAGTACAATAAAGAAAATAGCAGAAAAAATGCTAATACGGCTTAACCCTCCGACGGAATATATTTGAATTCAATGAGGACCTGATGTTCATAGCCAAAAAATGTGGTTGTATCACGCCGGACTTTTTTCGATGATACAAAGAAAACAATCGCGGATATACGGGATGTAGTTGTAAATACGAAAAGACAAGCATTTTGCATAAATATATCTTTCAGGATCGCTAACACACACACACACACACACAAAAAAAAAAAAAAAAAAAAAAATTAAATCCGTCTAAAACAGGAAGTCTAAAAAAATTTCGATTACAAGAAGAAATTAAAAATCAAACTTCAGTAAAAAAAATAAAGTTTAATTATCGGTTTCTTAAAAATAAAATTGGATAAAAATTCGATTTCAATTTCAGTAAAAGAAATAAAATTGTAATTCCTTTATTAATGGGTGTCGGATTCTCCTCTAAATCCACAAAACTTTGAAGGAAAATCCTGTATTTTAGTGTGCTGTCATTACCGATATACACTCACATCCAAAAGTGCACGGAGAGAAAAATACTAATTTCCTGAGGCCAATCGGAATTGAAGAGGATGCAAATCGCTGCAGAGGTAGATGGAAGTATGCAAATATGTTAGGTAACATATATTAACTGAGTGATGAATCATATTTCGCTTTCATGTCAAGAATGATGCAAATAGGGCAGTCTTATAAGAAGCCAGCTTTATAAAGGGTTACAGAAGTTGATTGTAAATACTGATAGAAGGTGTTTAAAACTTTCGTACATTTTGTTTTGAAGACATACGTGATTCTACGACTTCCAGAAGACGAATGAAAGATTCTGAGCACAGGTGTGCTGTGGGGCGCATTGAAGCAGGAGAGTCGATCATAGATATTATTCTTTTCTTCGGCGTTCATCATTCTGTAATTTCACGTTTATGGAAACAATTCCAAGCAACGCAGACAGTTGTCCGAAGGTCTGTAGTCAGTCGCCCAAGGGTTAAAACCCCCGCGGAAGATCGATATATTGCTATTGTAGCCAAGCGGAATCGCGGAGCGACCTCCACATGTGTGACATCTATGGTTACAGCGTCCATTGGTAAGGCGATATCTGCAGCTATTGTACGCCAAATATTACATATGAGGATATTGTACGCCCGGGTACCTCGAGTTTATGTTCCTCTATCCGTCCAATCAAGAGAGGCACGATTAAACTGGTGCTCTTTGCAGATAGACGTCAAGCATATAAGGTATGGCGTGAACTAGGAAGACGCAATCAGCTCCAAAACATCACCAAACATCACGCATTCCGAGGCGGAAGCATTATGGGGTGGGCAGGGATTTCATTACGTTACCTTACCGACCTGCACACCTTTAAACTGGGCTCTGTGACGGATGTCCGGTATCGAGATGAAGTCCTAGAACCCATTGTGAGATTGCACGCTGCAACAGTTGGCCCTACTTTTGTTTTAATGAACAATAACGCACGTCCTCATAGAGTTAGCATCGTCGATGACTACCTGGAGAGTGAAGGGATTGCGCGTATGGTGTGGCCAGCATATTCGCCCGACCTTAATCCCATTGAAAATCTTTGGGATGCTCTCGGCTGTGCTGTATGTTTACGTTTCCCGCCTCCAGCCACTCTTATTGAGCTGGTAAATTCTCTACAAGAAGAATGGCGATTGCTTAATTCTGCGGTGGTTGAACACCTAATTGAAAGCATGGTCACAAGGTGCAAACTTTGTATACAGATGAGGGAGGATCACATACTCTATTAATGTCTTTTTTTCATTTTATACTGTTTATTTTCACTTTATACATAATTCTGTTTAAGTCTCCAATACGTCATTTTCTGATAACTATAAAAAAATTAATATTGTTTTCATTTCTGTATATAATTATTGATTTTACTTTATGCATAAATATATATGCTATTGTTTCCTGCCAAATTTTGTGTCAATCAAAGCAGTATTTGTTGATTTTTTTGAATTGTACATCTTCGTGCTGAACTTTTGGAAGTGAGTGTAATTACATAATATCGGACACTCATGAGAGGTACATAGTGAAGACGACTAAGTATTTCAATTAAATTCAATGAATAATTTATTTACACAATATTTACAAAGTCAATATTTACAATTACGAACTCGGATGTAGGTGATCCGGTTCAACATTAAATTAAATACAGAAAACACGTTCTGTGCACTGTTAAGCTACTCTATACCCCTCTTATGCACGTTAATTAACTCATAGATCACTATTAATCTCTCCACACACCCAGCTCAGTCCTCTTCGAGCCTCACTCAACGCACGCTTTCCTCTTGACCAGAGTTTTTCTTTGAACCATCCCACTCTTCTCTCGTCAGGTCAAGACTAACCTTCAGCTCCCACCCTCCAGCCAGCTATCCGCATACGAACTAAGTGTAAAATGTCCAAGCCGGGGATAAAACTCGGAACCCTTGGAATAGCGCTCCAAGCGCTCTACTGTTTAAGCTACGAGGGCGATAGCTTAAAGCATACGGGGTTCATTCCTTTCCCCACACGGATCCGTCCTCTAAAAGGAAGGTCACTCTTTCAAGACATATTTTTCTTTTTAGACCCTGTTCACCTGTGAACTTTAATTGACAAGCGAAAGGTCCCCTATTGTGTGCTACATTCTTTCAACCAGAACTATGTCCCCTCGCTACTCGGATAAAGATTCCAGATAAGGAAGGAATGCTATTTTAGAGCTTATAGTAAACAGAATATCTCAGTAAATAAATAAATAGTATCACATAATAATAGTTTTAGATAATAATTGCTTATCTAAACCTGACAATGGGTATTTAAAAAAACACCACGAAAAGAGAAGAATAAAAATGAAATGAAATATGAATTAAAAGGGTCATAAAAAAGTGCTCTTAAGTTAGAAAGAAACAATGAAACTATTTATAACTTAACCTCTGGAGGACGAGCGACCCGTATACGTGCCGCATAAGGTGCCCAGAATCCTTGATTATTCTCACCAGAAAAATTTTATTGTAAATATTGCCTTATTCGATCCGAACATTTTCGCGATTATATTAAGCAAAAATTTCTGATAAAAAAAAAAAATACTGTAAAAGTCGTTCGTTCCGAAGGGGGATAAAGGCGAATTCATACGGCTTCATTCCTTTTATAGATTTAACTTGAAAATATATTTGTGATAGAAAAATTACTTGTTTGATTAAATTATAAAAAAAGCGAAATAATTTGTCATTATTAAAGTTCTGTTAGACTCCCTCCATATGAAATTGATCACCTTTTTTAATAAGAAGAAATATATGTTATGATGGAGTGTTGGAGGGCCATTTCATTTTAGAGATACGTCGGTGGGGTGTCGCCAAAAAAAGGGGCTATAATACCTTTTTTTTCAAATGAAATAAATTATGCTTAAAAACTTTAAAAAGATTTCCGGCGGTCATTTTATAAAATTTAACTATTTGTATGTACTAAAGTAAGTAGACTACATAAGGTAATGTGGTTAAAACTATGAAAAATCTTAACACCGCATATTTTTTTTCTGTAGATACCCGTAAGACATGGTGACGTCACGGTGACGTCGTTGTGAAGTCACATTGTGACTTTGTGACCGTCGATGTGACGTCACGTGACGTCGATGTGAAGTCACTGTGACTAAAATGTGAAGTCGTTATGGCCGTTTTAGAGCTTGTTTGTGACGTCACATTGTGACCACATTGTGACGTCGCAATGTGACCAATTTGTGAAAAGTGTGTCATTTGTGACGATTTTGTCATTAACATTGTGACGTAATTGTGACGAAAGTGACAATGCTTTCAAGTCACATTGTGACCAAATTGTGAAATACAGGGTGAGTCCAAAATCATGGAACAAACTTTGAGGGGGCGGTAGGACTCACTATAGCAAATAATGATGGCAAAGAAATATATGACCGGAAGTGACCCGTCAAGACGCTACACTAGTCACCAAAAAAGACCCGGATGGTAATGTTATGTCTATGGGGGGGGGGGGGTGTTGTTTTCAAATATCTTGCTCAAATTTCAATATTTTACATGATATTTTTTCCATAGCATAGCTGAGGACGATCCACAACTAGGCTAATTTTTACTTTTTCGATTTTGGTTATATTTTTTTTATATTACAATAGTTTCAGTTTTAGAACCGGTTTAAACTGGTTCTGAATTATTGTGGGCTCTTAATCTGTAACCAAAATCAAAAAAGTAAAAACCAGCCCAGTTGCAGGTCGTCCTCAGCTATCCTATGGAAAAAAAATATGCGAAAATATTAAAATTTTAGCGAGATATTTGAAAATAGCGCTCCCACACACTTAACATTATAATCCGTGTCTTTTACAGTGACTAGTGTGGCGTTTTAACGCGTCACTTCCAGTCATACATTTCTATGCCATAATTATTTATTATAGTGAGCTCTACCACCTCCCTTAAAGTTTGTCCCATTATTTTAGACTCACGATGCAGATCGTTTGTGACAAAACTTTCGTTAACACTGTGATGATTCTGTGACGATTTAACTTTTCTTAACGATTCTCTAACAATTTAAAAGAAACAGGATCTGCTGAAGCTATAACTCCGCGCCATGTTCTGTTAAAATAGGGTTTGAGTCCTAAAATCATATATTGACAATTTATGAACAAATACTGTATAATATATAAAATAGTTACCTGCAGTAAGGAGACTTTCTTCTAAATTAAAGTTAAAAATTCGATTTACCTCACATGCCTTACAACTCTGGTGTTGTTTTTAAAATTTGAAAAATATTGCCTTTCAAAAATATTTATATATTTTCCCCACATGCTGAAAATTGCATACAGTTGGCAATTTGTACACTCTAAAATTTTTAATTTTTAACTAAATAAAAGCAGATATTTTGTCAAAAATAATTTTAATACAGTCTGTTTACCGTGCATTTTAAATTACATAACAGAAAATTTCGATAAAGATGTAAAATAATTTTCTAATAGGAAAAGTTTAAAAATTTCTTGCAAAAAAAGTATTTGTACATTTCTCCATCCTGATATATACTGTGTTTTATAGTGTTTATGGTTCAAAGGACTACTTTTACAGAAGCTGTTAATAATTTTTAACTTCATATTATATTTGTCTGACATTTAATATAATTTGCTCTTGAAGTAATTAAGTATAGAACCTAAAACTAGAGAGGCACCTCTAGATAGATGAAATCCTATGATTGAGCATAATAAAAATTTAAATTCGCAACAAGAATTTGTAAAAGCTATTAAATTACCATTTACAACTATTGGATATATAGTGGGACACTATGAATAAATTAAAAGCATCGAAATTCAATGAAAACCAGGACTTCTCAGCAAACTAACAATGAGGGAAAAAGGGAGTGTTGTTAAAAACGCTTTAAAAAATCCTATGCGTTCGGTTCAAAAATTTGCTGGAGACCTTGCGACATCTTCTCGCATCAGAGTAATACCTCAAACAATAAAAAATATTCTTCTCAATGCAGATTTAAAAGGAAGAACCTCAAGGAAAAATCCATTCATCAGCGAAACAAATAGGCGAAAACGCATAGTATTCGCTTTCGCATACAGAAGTAAATCATTGGATTTTTGGAAAACAGTAATTTTTTCTGATGAGGGAAAATTCGGAATTTTCTTACCACCAAGCATTCGAAAAAATTGGCGTAAAAATAAAACTGTTCTAGATCCAAAACGTATACTTCAAACTATCAAGCATGTTGGGGGAAATATTATAGTTTTGGGGTGTATAGCTTCTAATGGAGCAGGACATTTAAAATTTATTGACAATGGAAGGACAGGTTTAACATACATTGATGTGTCGCGGCATAATTTATTAAACCGTGCTAAGAAATTATGCATAGAGGAAGCTTTTAACTTTCTGCAGGATAACGACCAAAGCATACTACTCTGATCACCAGCTCATGGTTACTACAATACTCGAAGACGACTGGTAATTTCTCTAAAATCTCTAGATTTGAATCCAATAGAAAATTTGTGGATGCTATTGGATGCAAAAATCCGAGAAAAAAATATGTATCAGTAAAAAACAGTTTTAAAGAAGCTCTTATTGTGTCATGGAATAACATTAACCAGACCGCTACAAAAAAGTTGGTGGAATCTGTGTCACACCATCTAGAAGTAGTCAAAAACACTAAATAAATTCACACAAAATATTAATTTGCATCATTTTACTAATTTTTCATTAATTATATTACATTAATATAGTGTACAAATACTTTTTTTGCATTATATTTTTGTATATTTGTTTATTATAATGTAAAAAATCGATTCGTTTAATTTTGTTTTTGCTTCTATAATAATATAATGCATTAAATTAATGTATTACAGTATTTTTTGCTTAAATCGTTTGTTTAATTTCATTATAATTTAAAAAAACGAAGTGTACAAATACTTTTTTTGCCAACTGTAGCTTCAATTTTATTTATAACTGACACACATTTTGTAATATGCTCTTCAAACTGTTTAATCTTTTTGAACTTTTAAAAAAAAAAACTTTTACTCGCTTTAATATCCACAAATTTCAGCACATATCTAAAACTGACAGCTTGCCAATATTTCTGACCAATAATCCTGATGTTTATAAATATATAGGGTGGATGCTCCAGTGTTGGCCACATTAAGAGAAAAGTTGAAATGGAAATTTTATAGTTTTAGACTGAATAAAGCATATTAAATCGCAATAACAGTATTCTTTAGTAAATTTAGTTGTCTTTCTGTTAATTATAATAACTTTCTATCAAATATTTTAGATTGTGAGTAATAACTCGTTAAGTAATTACTTTCAATTTGCACCAGTTTTGGCCACCCCTGCACCAGTTTTGGCCGCCCTAATATCTTGTAATTTTGCAAACATTTTAACTGATAATAAGTAAAAATAAAGCATTTTTGTGCAAAATCTGTTTTACCACACAGATATTTGTTTGCTGTATAAAAAAGATTTGCATTTTTTTAAATGAAATCATAAAAACATCGAATAAAATATACTTAAGCTGATTTTAACTGAACATTTAAATTTAAAAACAAAAAATATATTTAATTCATAAAAAAGACTTATAGGACATAAAAAGCTTATTTTAACATTTTGCATATTTTCATTTATATATATCATATGTTATACTATACCAATATTTACAGTTATATGACTAGAATCTTGAAATTATTCCATTTTTACATGAAATAGTATTTTGACAATCTCTAAAATCCATTTTTTTCAACTGATTTTAAACTTTAATTCCTCGTACTTAGCTGCCTGTCAGCCTAATCATTTGGAGTTAGTTTTCTTCAAACCTTAGATTTCCTTGTGTAAATATTGGCTAGGATCTTAGAAAGACCTTCACAGAGGGCATCTCCCTTCTTTTTTTGGCCCATATCTCTCATATAGATAATTGGCCATCATAAATAGCACAACCCTATTACTTGAGATTCAAAAATAGTAAAAACTGGTCTCCATTCTGTAAACTTGTGTTGCAAGGTAGAACGAGATACTACAAAACTTAACCATCTTGAAAAGCTGACAATGAATTTTGAAAAGCCATAATTTTACTTCCTATCTTATAACAGTGTTTAATCTAGTCCATTTTTAAGAGTACAGAATTGTCTTTTTTAAACTTGTTAAAATGAATCCTATTTATAGTATAAAGATTTTCACATTATTTGTTATTTCTAAATTCATGTGCTTGAAATTTTGCAAAAGTTATGCAACTTCCTCATTTTGTTTTGAAAAAATACAAGAAACCACTAAATCATGCTGTAATTTTATTGAACTTTTAAATTTATAAGTCATAAAACATTTCTAAATATATTGCTGAAATTTTCACTATAATTAGTCTTGTGGCCAAAAGTGGAGCATATTGTTGTGCCATTTTTGGCCACACAATGGCCATAACTGGTACACATAGCAAATTTAAAGCACGTACTAGCACGTAAAGCAAGTAGTTTTGGCCACCCCTACTTTAAGCTGTAAAAATAATTAATTTAAATATGAAATTGCAACAGAGAGAAAGCCTACTTCATAAAGCTTCATAGCAATCTGTTTCAGAACAAATAAAGTTCGATAAATCCCTAATATTGAAAGATTGTGAAAACTTGTTACCTAAGCAAAAACCTTAATATATGTGAGTGCACACTATAGTTTTACACTTTTTTCTTTTTTCTTTTTCTTTTTCTTTTTTTTTTTTTTTTTTTTTTTTTTTTTTGCAAGTCATTTTTTATCAAAAAATAAACAAATGGGATTGAAAATAATAAAAGAGTGTTAGATTAAGGAGTAAGAATGCATATAATTTGTTAAAATCAATTTACAGCCTAAATAGAGGGTAAATCATTCCAATGTGGCCAAAACTTGTGCAGTTGCCAAAACTGGAGCATCTACCCTATATCTTTTAATTATCTTTTGTTGTAATTTTCCAACTGATTGAAAAAGTGTCCAGGTCAGGATTCGAACTAAGCAGTCTTTCGCGCAAATTGTCAATACTTTGTCGACTGAACTATCCTGGAAGAATCTGACGCACACAATTCACACAGTGAATACGAACGCATACTTATCATTATTATATATAACCCTATGTGATAATACTTTAATTTTTTTTCAAACTACTCGTATGATAAATGCATACTATTCGTATGAGTATATAATGATATTTCTCCGGGTGAATTGTGCGTGCTAAGTTGCTCTGTTGGAAGAGCATTGGCAACATACATCGAGGGTCTCTAGTTCGAATCCTAATCTAAACATTTTTTTACTCATTTTGGAAAATTAATATTCGTTTGATTAATTTACCAATTAAAATCATTCTGTTAAATATAATATAGAATTATCTTTTGATAAAACTACGTGAAGTTTATGCGCAATATTTGTAATATACAGATTTTATTTAAAAATCGAGTACTAATGAAGATGAGGCAATTAGTTCTAGTATTACGCTTAGTTATTTCCTTACTATAGTGGCCTGTGCGCATGTATGATTATACCAAGGTTTAAATTCGTAGTTCAACTCATATATATATATTGTATATGTCATATAGTGTAGATGTGCCGGTAAAGGTCGTCCTTATGGAATTTATTTTTAAAAAGTTTCCTTATTAATAGTTATAATTATTAGATTTCATTTTTTTTCGTATTAGATGAATCTATTAATAGTATTTAAGTATTCTCAGTCTCACTTCCCAATATTAGACAAAATTTTATTGAAAATAATAGAAATACATCAAACACTAAAAATTTCAGTAATGTACATCCCACAAAAAAGTACATGTAATTGTTTTTATGACTATTTAGAACCAGGATTTAATGAACACATACTAATGGAACAAAATTGTTATTTTCAGCACCATTTAACAATTAAGATATCAAAAATTAATAAAATATTGCGATAATTACTCATTTTTTAAAATCAATAATTGTTATTATCACAAAATCAATATCTTAATTATTTTAGATACATGGTTTAAAATAATAAATGTCATGGAATTACAGTTATCAAGTTTTTGGGATTATGAGAAATTCAGAAAGGTAATAAAAAAGTTTTAAAAAATTTGTTTTTGCAATATTAGTGCATAAATTAATATATTTATCACTATTTTCAACAGTTAAACAACCCCAAACTCCTTTATATATTAATTATAACGTTAACTTTTGATTATGCACAAGGGCGGCGCCAGAGGGGGGTCCGTGGGGGCATATGCCCCCCCGTCGGGCATACCTGCCCCCCCCCCCCCCCACCGGGGTCAAAATTCAACTTCGTCGGGGAAAATATTTAGACTTTTGAATTTCAGCCCATTCAAGTTAAGTCAAAATATGGAGCTTTTTTTTTTTTTTTTTTTTTTTTTTTGAAAGTCGGATTGACTAAACTAATTCTTTTTTGTAGATCGGTTTCTGACTGAAGTTTGATTGTTGCAATTTGAGTTTAGATAAACCCGAATTGTTGAAAAAAATCTGAATTTTTAAAATAAAAATCTACATGGATGACAGCATAGGATGATGCATGAATGTCTCTATACATGTTTATTTTTCAACAAAAAGATAAAATTTATAATAAAAATTAATTTTATGCTTTTTTTTTAACTATATTAAATTTGTGGATCAGTTTTCGCTTATTTTGGATTTACGATCGGCTTGATAATGCAGAATTTTTAGTTCAGTTAAAATACGAAAACGAAAATTATTTTGTCAGGGTTGTCTTGGATAACAAGTAGAATGCTTCATCGTGTCGGATAAACTGTACCTGACATGACTTGCAGTCTGGACCGGATCGGGTTGAGCCTAAATTTTTGTCGTTGAGTGTCGGATTAAAGCCGGTTTACTTAAAATCTAAAATTGTTACTGAATATATAATTGTAAACATATTCTTACATAACTGCATTACAGCATGGATATATTTTTTCATCAGTTACAATTAGGGTTTGGTTGGGTTGAAATATTTCGGGTTCAGGTCGAAATGTAGAGATGTCGAGCTCAAATCGGGTTTCGGGTAGAAACCCGATCCTGCATCTCCTCGGAAAATTAAACTCAACTCAACTGGTGGTTTTAGTCGGACCTGGCTAAAGTTAATTTTTTTCGGAGAGTTTAGGATTGACTTCTATTTTTCGAGTCGGGTAATTTTAATTGTTTTAGCGTATGGGCTCGATTCTATCAGATTCCTCAAAAGTATCCCCAAAATATATTTAAAAATGAAAAATTATATTATTTGAATGTCAATGAGTCAATATACAGTTATATCGATTTTTCTACATAAAAAATATAATTGATACTAGACTACTTTTCCATTATTGCTTTACAAGATGAAATTTTGTTTTTTCATACTGAGTTGGGATTGCGTTCGGAATGAATACTATTGATTTTAGATAGAAGTTTTGTCAAGTTCGGGTTATCTATTTTTAAAAAACTGGTTCAGGTTGAATGGATATATAATTAATTAGCTCAGGTCAGGTATAACCCATTCCGCGGAGGATTCCGTGCTCGGTAAACAATCCGTGAATTGAACTATGCCCCCCCCCCCAATTGATTAGATTCCGTAAAAACAGAAAAAAATGCACTTTAATTTTGCCATTTCTACTTAACCTCCCGCAAAAAATACAGAAAAACACCAAATACCTGAAATGCTCACATACCTAAAGCAGCGTGTTCGTCAAATTACATGGGTATTCTGGCATCTGTGTTGCTTACAAGGAAGGTCTCCATACGGGCATACTCCGAAAAATCTGAAAAAATTACAGAATGTTCTTCTCATGAGGTTATATACGTTTATAAAAAAAATTCGGCGGAACCTCTGAACCCTGTCCGTAAAAAAATGATGAAAATTTCGTTATTTGGCGATTTATCATCGGTTAGCGATGAAAAGCAAATTCAAAAAATGTTTTCATGTCAAATGCATTTTAAAGGAAAAAAGTTTCATGTTCAGCGTGTTTAGATAAATTAAATATATTTTCTTTTGTCAGATTTAGTTTGCTTTAAGTATAATTTCGTTATATTAATATTTATATGTATTTATATTCAAATTTAACCATCAAAATTTGAGATTTAAAACGAAATTCAAATTTAAATTAATAAAAATTGCTTCAAGTTCAAAGTCCAGTTGAGCATTGTCAATTCGATTTTGTTGCTATGGAAACCTGGCTTTTATTTTTCAATACCCTTAAATGTATGAAAGTAATTTTATTGAATAAGAATTTTTTATATGAAAATATTTTTTTCAGAGATAAATTAAATAACTACAGCAACAAAAAATATATATATGCATGCAATTTAATATATATATATATATGTATATAATATATTAAACTCGCTCATTGTTTATGTTTAAATTCATTTACACGGATTCTAAAAATCCAAAAGGTTTCAGTTGCATTAAAATCGTTTGCTTTTGGCGGAGAAATGTGCTCCTCGCCAAATCGTGTGACACTTTCGTCTTTTCAAGTCAAATATTCGAAAGTATTTTATTTTTTAGATGTTTTCTAATGTAATTCCGCCGCTAATTTTCACTGATCCTTTATTACATACATGAGTAGTTTAATTAGTATTTTTTTCAAAAAAATCTGAGTATGCCCAGTATGGAGACCTTCCTTGTTAGTACTATTCGTGTTAGAAACGGAATTTAAATCCCTTTTATCTATAAATATGTAAAAATGAGAAATCTAAGATCAAAATTTAAAAAAAAAATCTTATGTCAGAAGGCAGAAATTAATTAAAATATTAGAAAAGATGAAAATCAAAGGAATGCTTCGGCAATGTTGAGCGGGAAATTTTGGTCCTCGCAGACCTCTAACCCGCAGCTAGATCTCATGCATAACCCGCAGTTTGAATCAGCTATACATTTAAAATTGCAGATCGCTTTTCGCTGGTATTAAAATAATTCACTTTTAGATTCCCAACTATTTTACAATTTTTCACTTCATTTACATTTCTCTTGGAAATTTTGTGTTAAAGTTTTTGTTTCAGATTTAAATTTTGATCTTATCAAAAATTGGAACACCACACTTTGTGCATTTGATCAATATACACTCTAAAACAAAAGGGAAATTGAAGATATTTTCCCCCATTGTTTTTATTATTATTTCTATCGCTAAAAAAGTCTGCTTTAATTTGAACATTTTTTCGAAAATAAAGAAAATTAATCAATTTAATGCTAAAACTACCTGAAATCCTCCAATATCTACAGATGCATTTTTTTAATTAAAGGACTGTTTAATTAACTGTGCAACAACGCTGTGTACTAGGATTTTCTATTATAAACTGATTTTTTACTTATCTCTATTTTCTCTCAAAATATGAAAAATTCATGAATAAAATCTCAATTTTTAAAAAAATTCTACAATCAAAAGACAGAAATTTCTTCAAGTAATAGAAAAATTCGTTCCAACCACACGTGCCTTCCAGCAACTTACTGCCTGTATGTTTTATTTTTTGCGAAATGTGTTTTGAGAGTTTATAAAATAATTACATTGTCTCAAATGACTAAATTAGAAAATGATGAAAAAAGTAAAACGCGGTATTTATAAACTCTTAAAATTTACATATTTCAAAAATTCTAGTTAGATTAATTACTTTCACATTCATTTCAAGGAAATTAGTATTTAGTACAGCAACGTGTTCACTGTTCAGATTTAACGAAAAAGGATATGAAAGAAATTTCAATTTTATACAGGTTTTGTTCTAGCCAAGTATGTTGTTTCTTTATACTCGTATTCTTATTTAGATTTCAATCTAACGGTGTTTAAACTGCAAAGAACAGCTGCGGTTCACCAAAAGGAAATGTATGCCTATCTGTTTTGAGTAGTTTTCAAATTCTGTTCTGCAAGTTAATATAAAACAAACTTTTCGACTGCTGGAATGATAAAGAGATCGATGAATATGTTGTTTAACTTCAGCAAACGTATTCTTGCTGATTGGTTGTAAAAAGAACCTTTATACACTATATTGCCATTGATTATGGGACACTTGCGATTTTAGACATTTTACTAAATATCTAAAAAAATACATGAGGAATCATCTCGAAACTCTTAGTGTGTAAATATAATAGTATACGTCATACATCTCCGTGAAGATTTTTTACCGAAACTCCATAGGGGACCGTCAACAAATTAAAAAAGGCTGAATATCTTTTGAATAACCCTGTCAAAACTAATGTAGCAAAAGCGCTCAAACTCTAGATTATGATTGAATGCTTTATTGTAATACACTGTGTTCATTTTTATGCAAATAGCATGCATACTCGCGGAGTAATTAAGGTTTTTATAAAAATGGTCCCAAATTTTTCCAAGTTTTTTCTTTATAATTTTCAGAGTTCTTAATATAAAATAATATTATTTTCAGAAAATATGACAAACAACATTGCACACAGTACCCTGTAATCAGAATTAAAAAATAATGAAAATTATATACAAAATGAGTTGTTTTACTAAATAATTTTTTACTGCGCATGCGTCAACGATATCAAAATTTCATTTGCATATTATGTTAGCTAAATGTATAGAGCAACTTTTGCGAAAGTCACAAAATCATAACTTGAAAATTCTGAAAATAATCGTCAATTGAATAAGTTGAATATCCGTTATTCTCAAAATGAAGCAAAAACAAGAGGGGTTGTATCCATATATTCATTGATTAGTGTCAATATAGAATACACAATACGGGATGTTACGACTACTTTTGGATAAAATCCCTCATTTTTTTGCTTCATTTTGGAAACAACGGATTTTGTCCTTTTTCTATAGACGATTACTTTCAGAATTTTCAAGGTATAATTTTGAGACTTTTACAAAAGTTGCTCTATACATTTAGCTAATATAATATGCAAATGAAATTTTGATATCTTTGACGCATGCGCAGTAAAAAATTATTTAGTAAACCTACTCATTTTTCATACAATTTTTACTATTTTTTAATTCTGATTACAGGGTACTGTGTGCAATGTTGTTTGTCATATTTTCTGAAAAAAATACTATTTTATATTAAGAACTCTGAAAATTATAAGGGAAAAACTTAGAAAAATTTGGGGCCATTTTTATAAAAACCTTAATTACTTTGCGAGTATGCATGCTATTTGCATAAAAATGAACACAGTGTAATACAATAAGGCATTCAATCATAATCTAGAGTTTGAGCGCTTTTACTACATTAGTTTTGACCTTGTTATTCAAAAGATATTCATTCTTTTTTAATTTGTTGACGGTCCCCTATAGAGTTTCGGTAAAAGATCTTCACGGAGGTGTATGACGTATACTATTATATTTATACACTAAGAGTTTCGAGATGATTCCTCATGTATTTTTCTAGATATTTAGTAAAATGTCTAAAATCGCAAGTGTCCCATAATCAATGGCAATATAGTGTACATCTCAATGTTGCTGTGGGAATTACTAGAAAAACATCTGCTCTGATAGGCTTGAAGGATATTTCAGAGTTACATAAGGTGCAGTACCCTATTATCGACATTTGTCCATTGACCACAGATATAAGGAGTAACTTTTTTTTTCCTAATCTAGTATTTTTATTTAAAAATATCGAAATCGTCTATTTAATGCTTTTTTTTACAAAAATTATATAATTAATCATACAGTAACCGTAAGAACAATGCTACAATGACCTTTTAAAGAACGAATCTGACTATAAAACAATGAAATTTATGACTTTGCAAATTTTGCATTTGAATTATTATTTCTACTAATTATAAATACTTTATGAGTTCAATCTTTTACTTACCCATCATACGTAGTATAGGGTAAGTCTTGCAATCGTTTTGAAAATCGAAAATTTTTTTTTGACGGATTTACACGTTTTAGATAGTGGAGATTCCGAAAAACATATTTTTAGAAAAAAAAAAATTTGCCGTCCGTCCGTCTGTCTGTCTGTCTGTAAACGCTCTATCTCCCGAACAAATTGAGATAAAGACTTGAAATTTTGTATGTAGTTCGTATGTATGAATGGGACGAACCCTATTTAATATCAGCAACCTCGATTATCCGGAACTATTTTTTTCGGACTCTCGAAAAATTCGTTCTGATGAAAGGTATATAAAAATTTTCGAATTTTTTTGTTCTAAGGAATGGACGTAAAAGGCCATAAAATAACACACATTTTGCATATAGAACGAAGTCGATCGGATTATTAGTTGCCGAGATATTTGTAATCTTGTTTTTCACATTCTTGGATTTTTCATGACCCTGTATTTCATTCAAATTTCAATTCAGAAGTATATTTTAATTGGAAATGAGACGCTTAATCTGACGCAGTTAATTGTTAGTTAATAGAATTATTATTTTTGGGGTTATAAGGATGTTTCTTTTACGCAGTTCAGTACTACTTGAGCACTTTGGCGTTTTATATAATTTGTTGAAATTGGTACATCAGCAGTTCTTTAATATAGCATTACTATGTATATTAACAATATTTAAATTTTGTTTATAAATTGCAATGCATTGTATAAATAGTTTTCACATGTTTTATTTTCATATACATATCCATGATGGGTAAGTATTACGGTGGCCCCCAACGACTAGTTTACGAATGTGTGAACTATAATATTTTTCTGCAGTACGTAAAAAGTTTCAAGTCTTTCATGCGAGTAAGTTCAAATTATTTCTTATTTCTTTGCGTTTGTATGTAATTTGATATTTTTACCCGAGTGCTTTAATTTTAAAACTTCTTTATACGTAGAATTCGTAATTTTATTGATAATAATAATTTAACTTTTTAAAAAAATAATGTAAGTTTTTCATTTGTATTTTTGCATTCAGTAATACATACAGTAGAGCACCGATTATTACGCCTCATATATTACGTACGACTTGGATTAAGCATTAATATTCCTGGGCCCAACATAAACAAGGTTTAAATGAAATTTCAGTTATACAATTTTCGGAACTGCGAATTTTTAAACTTCTAAATATCGCACATTTTAAATTTTTACACAGTGACATAGAGAAAAAAATGCTCTTTTAAATGAAATTTGTTTGCAAACTTTATCACAATTTGTTTTCAAATTATTAATATTTTAAAAGTTTTTATTTCTTTTTTTGTCATCGTGTCAACAGAAGTATTCTATTTTTGGACATTAAATATGGACCAATCACAAAACGAATAAAATAAAATAAGTTCCGGAATTCAACCAATAAAAAGATTCAGATCTGCTTCAGATTTTCCAGTTCTCTACCGAGATCAACAACTATTTTCCAAATAGTTAAAAAAAAAAAAAAAAAGAAAAAAAAAAAAAAAAAAAGATTAATTCTTTTTGATCAGAACTCTTCGTGTAAAACAGTTTATAACCATATCGAAGTAAAAATTCATGTTTTGTAGAAATAGAGTCAAGTCGGGTCGAGATTTTAATTTTTTGGGGGGAAGGGGCTAATGTATATGTTACAGGCCAAACCCGATTTTAGGCCAAACTAGATTGGCCTAGTCCAAACTAGTCTATCCTAACGCCCATCGGATAAACTAGTTTTTCCTAGGCCAAACTAGTCTATCCTAACGCCCATCGGATAAACTAGTTTTTCCTAGGCCAAACTAGTCTATCCGAACGCCCATCGGATAAACTAGTTTTTCCTAGGCCAAACTAGTCTATCCGAACGCCCATCGGATAAACTAGATTTTCCTAGGCCAAACTAGTTTGGCCGAACGGTCATTAGGATTAACTAGTTTAGCCTGCTATTCATTGGTTTGAACTAGTTTATCCTAGGCCGAACTAGATTGTCCTAGGCCAATTCAATTTGGCGTGATTTTATTGAATTTAAAGGCCGCCACGGCGCCAACTTTCTTGTTTTGATCTAATTTAGCCTAGGCCGATGCAATTCGACGCGATTTTAGCTCACAGACTATCAAA
Source organism: Maratus speculifer (assembly GCA_964019185.1). Lineage (NCBI taxonomy): Eukaryota > Metazoa > Arthropoda > Arachnida > Araneae > Salticidae > Maratus > Maratus speculifer. Next base: position 156,141,170 of record OZ025294.1, on the reverse strand, counting down.
GCCTGAGAGCTAATGTGCTCGCAGATTCTGTGTGTGTGTATGTAACCATGTACGTACTTATGTATGTACGTATTAATATAACGGACTAATGTGTAACTAATATAACGCGAGCACTCTGATGTTGGAATTTGGACGCGATTTAGTTCAAGCCAGTCGGCTTCGCCCGCTATCGGGCCCCTTCTTTTATATAAAATCTTGAAACGGACGTATGTTGAGGCGAACGAACTGTGAAGTGAAAAAAAAACATGATGATAAATATTTAAGAAAAAGGATTTTGCATCGAAATACCACTATTTTCTAATAGTAATTTTTGTAAAAATGTTATATTTTTGCTGGAACTTTTTGAATCTTTGTGATAGTTTATCGCATATGATATAATTTTATAAAAATAAAAAAAAAGAGTTACATTTTGGCGTGAAAGAGGATGTGGTTGCGAACAAAATCAGGAAATATAACGGAAATTCTATGTTTTAAAGCACAGCGACCTCAAGTAACACATCTACTAATAGGTTGTTTAACGGAGTTTCATTCAAATACAGTTTTGTTAATAATAGAGTACGCTCTCTGGTGTTGGAATGTGGAACAAATATAACGTGGCTTAGTTAAAACTTGCTGGCTTCGCCCGCTATCGGACTGGCGTGGGCAGCGGGGATATGGTTCGAATTTCGTTCGCTTCGAGGTTCTTTCGAAAAGGAGGGTTACATTCGGTGGTGCGTGCTTAGCATGCTTGCTACGATTTAAATTTTGTTCGCTTCGAAGTTCATTCGAAAAGGAAGAGCGCATTTGGCAGTACGCGTGCAGCACACCTGCTATACGCTGCCGCAGTCTGTGGGGACGCGGCTGAAGAACTAATGCACGAAATTTAATAAAAAATTATATTCAGGCAGTCTCTGATCTAAATTGATGCTGATTAGTTTTTGGTGTAAATCGTTCATCAGGTAGAGTACTGTATGACATTTTTTACGATTTACGCATGAGCTTTATCTTAATAGCTAATACAATCAAATTTCCATCGAACTTTAGATACAGTTCGTCCATGACATGAGTTATTGTTGTTTATATTTTGAAGTAAATCACTCAACATGGCTATGATATGCTGCATTTTTCACAATTTTCACAATAGCTGTATCTCAAGAACTAACAGACGGAATTTAATAAAAATTTATATTCAGATAGTCCCTGATATAAATCGATACTGATTACTTTTCCATGCAAATAGTTCAACATATGGCGCTTCTAAAGTGCGTTTTTACCGATTTGCATTAACACTATTTCGGTAACTAATTTACGGATTTTAATCAAACTTCCGAATCAGTAAATCCGTGATATGAATTAAATCTTTTTACGTATTCGTGTTAATTGCTCAATAGGTGGCGCTGTTGTGCTCAATTTTCCCGATTCCTGAAATAGTTTTGTTGCAAGAATTAATGCACGAATTTTCATCAAACTTTAGATTCAGTAAGTCCCTGATATAAATTAGTATTCTGTAGTTTTGGAGTAAATCTCTTGAAAGGTAGCGCCGCTATACGGTATTATTCGTGATTACTGCAAAAACTCTATCTCAGGATCTAATGCATGGATTTTCTTGAAACTCCAGATTCTGTTAGTCCTTGATATGAAAAAGTACAAAAGTAATTTTTAGTTTTTGGAGTAAATCGTGCAACAGGTGGCGCTGCTATGTGGCATTATTCATGATTATCGCAATATCTCAAGAAGAAATGCACGGATTTTCATCAAACTTCATATTCAGTTAGTCCCTGATATAAATTAATATTCTTTTGTTTTTAGAGTAAATGGCTCAATAAGTAGCGCTTCTATCCAGTTTTTTTATGACTTCTGCGATAATTCAAATACCTGAAATAGTACTAATACACAGATTTTCATCAAATTTCAGCTTGAATTATAATTTGAAAGACGTTGTTACGGATTTTTCAAAAAGTTCCAGCAAGAATTTAACATTTTTACAAAAATTGCTATTAGAAAATAGTGGTATTTCGATGCGGAATCCTTTTTCTTAAGTATTTATCATCATGTTTCTTTCTTTTCGATTCAATATTCGTAAATACCTAAATCGCGTTGTATTAGTTCCAAATTCCAACACCAGGGTGCTCGCATTAGTTCCACATTCCATCACCAGGGAGCGTACCTTATTACTAACAAAACTGTATCTTAAGAAAACTCCGTTAAAGAATCTATCAGTAGATATGTTACTCGATGTCGCGGTGCTTCAAAACAAGAATTTGAGATTTTTGAAAAAATCACTATTCTGTAATAGTGGCATTAAATGCGAAATATATTTTTATAAATTTATATCATGTGTCATAAACTATCTTAAAGTTTCAAATAGATCAACCTAGAATTTCCGTTATATTTCCTGATTTTGTTTGCCCCCCCCCCCCTCTTTCCCTTTCGTAATGGGACTTTTTATAAAAATTTTTATCACATGTTATAAACTATCACAAAGTTTCAACAATTCCAACAAGAATTTAACATTTTTACAAAAATTACTAACAGAAAATAGTGGTATTTGACGCGGCATCTTTTTTCTTAAATATTTAACATCATGTTATATTATGTTTCAAAAAGTTTCACAAAATTGGTAATATTTAAATAGCAGCTAAAACTTAAAAAAAACGCTGAGCTTTTTAAAAAAATCTAGCGTCCCCTTACTCTACCTCCCCGCCGTATCCTAAGTTTCAAGTGTCATGCTTTATTTAAGCTTTTTCTTATTTTTAAAAGGATTCGGATATTTACTTTTTTAATACGAACAATTTCGCGTGAAGTGATGTGTGTGGAAACCAATATCTATTACGAATTAAAAATCTTTTCATAAAACCAAAAGTTTCTATTCGATTGAAAAAATAATCCGCTCTGTCTTTATATTTAAACTCAGAACCCCCAAAATTAATCAGGTAAACGCCTTATCAGAAGAAACCTACATCCAAAATTTGAAACAAATCGGTAAATTATCCCTGAAAAATCTATTTACATTAATTAATACCCCCATTCCTCCTTTCTTTATATGTAAACAATGAACACCCACAACTAATCATGGATGTACCTTATCAAACTGATACTGTACCTAAATTTTTAATAAAATCTGATACTTTTGCATAAAAACTGACTTAACGAAATTAAGGAGTGGAGGGGGGGGGGGGTGCGGTTTAGGTTTTTGTTCCCCTTCCCTTATTCTTATCCAATGAACCCCTGAAACTAATCAGGAAAGTTCGTTATCAGGATAAATCTATGTCCAAATTTTGAAGCAAATTGGATATTTCTATCAGGAGTTATCGCATTACGTACATACGTACGTACATACGTACATACATACGTACATGGTTACATACACACACACAGAATCTGCGCGCACATTAGCTCTCATACTTTGATAGTCTGTGAGCTAAAATCGCGTCATACTGCATTGGCCTAGGCTAAATTAGATCAAAACTAGAATGTTGGCGCCGTGGCGGTCTTTAGATTTAAAAAAAATCATGCCAAATTGAATTGGCCTAGAACAATCTAGTTCGGCCTAGGATAAACTAATTCAAACCAATGAATAGCAGGCTAAACTAGTTCATCCTAATGACCGTTCGGCCAAACTAGTTTGGCCTAGGAAAATCTAGTTTATCCGATGGGCGCTCGGATAGACTAGTTTGGCCTAGGAAAAACTAGTTTATCCGATGGGCGTTCGGATAGACTAGTTTGGCCTAGGAAAAACTAGTTTATCCGATGGGCGTTAGGATAGACTAGTTTGGCCTAGGAAAAACTAGTTTATACGATGGGCGTTAGGATAGACTAGTTTGGACTAGGCCAATCTAGTTTGGCCTAAAATCGGGTTTGGCCTGTAACATATATAATACTTGCTAGACCATATAAGCAGCGCAACTTTTTAAATTTTACGCCGACCGGAACATTAATTTATTTTGTACCAACTGGGTCCTTGAAATTTTTGCCCACGCAATTTTTAGGACCTGGCCCAGCACGCGGGGACCTCTAATATATGTTATGAACTTGCCCCCCCCCCTGTCGGGGATACAGTGCCCCCACGTCGGGCAAATTCTGGCGCCGCCCTTGATTATGCATACATTTTTAAATTTATTAATATTTGATTTTAACCATGTAATTAAAAAAATGTGATTAAAGTGCATTTTAAAAATAATGTTATTAACTATTTTCAAATCGCTGACATGCTGTTCCGTATTTCAACAAAATAAATGTTAAATTTATTGAATTTACTAAGGTAAGTGGATTCAAAAAAGTTAAATTAATATGATACTTATTCCTTTTATAACATGTTTTTTACGAAATTCACAGAAATCATTATAAAAAAAGCAGGAAAAATAACATTTTCTTACCTCTTTCTTAACGGCATTATCCTCTAATTCAAGTTTCATAATCCAAATAGCGAAGATAATTTCGAAGTCGGAATGTCCGAATGAAGTACATTGACATTGGCGCGCTCATATTAACGAAACGCCACTGACAATGTATTTTTTCGGACCGGCATTTTATATAAAATGTCAACTGATCGCATTTCTGCATAACTTTTTAAAAATTTTCAACTTACGTACTAAATATACACGCATAACATCATAACAAAGTTACTAGAGCAGCTGGCCTAATATTCTAAAGAATAAATACACTAGTGTCAACTATTCTGGTTGTTGCCAAACGATATTTTTTAAGCAGGTGATTTTTTGTTATTATTGGTTGTTTGAGCTTCGAAGATTTATAAGTTGAATGCGCATGCGCATTAGTTTTATGAGGGTATCCCTAATTAAAATTTTGAGTTAATTTTTTTTTCACGCATTTCTATTTTACTTTCAATTAGTTTCAAAATACAGTGGAACTTTCATTTAACGAAGCGCATATTTAATGAAATTATCTACTTTTTTAATTTTCTGTTGAACCTTCTTTTAGAACGCAATTAACATTTAAATTAATATTCATATTAAAAAAAAATTCTTCTTAGCAAAATTTGTTGCACTTCCGTGCATGCACAATATTCAAAAGGATAGATTGCTGTTAAGATTGATTGGTGAATATATTTCAGCGGATTGTACGAATTGAAATTATGTATTTATTTTATCTTTTAAATAAAAAGGAAAAAATGCGAAAATTTTTCGATATGCTAAGAAAGGGATTCTAGTTCCGCGAAAATATTATAGGTCCATTCTCTGAATACTTAAAAAAGATGCGAAAGTTTTTATGAGTGTATCTTTCATAAGAGATCGCACACAAAGTAATATTCGAATTTTTTTTTTAATTTTTCGATTTGAAATACAAGAGAAAACGAGAATTAGAACGCTGCGATTCAGTTTTTGTTTCCCTTCCTTTATTACGCGGTTTTTTAGATATTATACTAATGATTTTTTTTATGTGGCTATATTGCATAACAAAAAGTACTATCCAAATTAAAACACAGTTTTATAATATTTCCATTTTTATTTGTAGTTTACTATACAAATTTCATGAATTTTCGTGGATTTCTATTCAACGATATTTTTTTCATAACGAAGCATTTAAGTGTAACGAGAAATTTCCTTAAATGGAAGTTTCACTGATAGGTTCATTGCTGGGTGCTTAGTTTCATATGATGGGAGGTTTATCTCATATATGTGATATGACGTACATGTTACATGCAGTGCATGTAATGTGTGACATAAGAGCGATTGCACAATATTCTTCTGCAATGCCAGAAAACACGTTTTTTTACCAGTAAATAACATGGTTTGGAGAATTTTTGTAATTTTCTAAAGTTTTCTAAGAAAGTCACATCTGAGTCACAATGTGACGTCACTGAGAGGTGGCATTTTGGTCACAGATGTGACGTCACATTTCAGTCACAATGTGACGTCACTGAGGGGTGGCATTTTGGTCACAGATGTGACGTCACATTTCAGTCACAATGTGACGTCACTGAGGAGTGGCATTTTGGTCACAGATGTGACGTGACCACAGTGACTCACAGTGACGTCACTGTGAACATGCATGCTATGTGGGTATTTATGCTGCAGTTTAATACTCGCGTTGAAGTATATGCTAGAATATAACAGTTTCTCTGATTTACCCGTACGTCATGCGGACAACGTGTTTTTGCCAATTATGCAAATGATTTCAATTTATGATTTATTATTCTTACCAGTAAATTTTTATCGTAAATTTTGTATTATTTAATCAGAGCATTTTTCTGATTCAATTGGACAAAAAATTCTGTTTTGAAAAACCGGTGGTGATGAAAAAATTGAAAATTCTGTAAAATATGTAAAAAATAAGCATTATTTAAAAGTTTTTTTTTTTTTTTTTTTCAAAAATATAGATCAGTTAAGTGGTTGCGATCGATGATGATGAATATTACGTAACTATTGCATAAAGACACTTCACTGTAGATATACACAGAGTATTTTTTTTTTCTTTATGTACGTAATGTATCTTATCGCCGTTTTTATCTTAGAACGGAAGTATGAAGCCAAACAAATGTATGCACAACATTTTCGTTCTATTTATAAATTTCGACCTTCCTAGTAGTTTCGTAAAATGTGAAAGTTGACGATGAAAATTCGAATGGTTGATCGAAAGGAAAATGATCGAAAGGAAAAATAGATTAGCTAATGCAATTTTTTATTTTGTTTCTATTGCGATTTCATATTAATCAGCAATGAAGAAGTTTAATAGAAATAAAAGTAACTTCCTTAAAAAAATGCATTTTTGGATGCATTCGAAATTATGTACGTAGCACATATAGTCGTCGTTCAGTCCGTCCGTCTGTCCATCTATCTACATATAACAACACAAAAACTGCCGAACCGAATCGTTTAAAATTTAAAATATATAATTGTTGCATAATTATGTCGAGTCATTTCAAATTGTATGAAAATCGGATGTATAGATCAATCACAGGGGCAGTCCAAAGTATTCCTCCAGATTGCGGCCAATGCGAAAAAATAGCTTCAAATTCATTTTAATGATGTTACACTCTTTTGAACATAATAAAATTGATATGAATCTGTAAAATATATATTATAAAATATGCATTCTGTGCAATCTGTAGTGCAAAAAATATTTTATTAGTTTTATTATTATACAACACTATATCCAAAGTATTGTATACTACTAAACCAAGATCTTAATATTTTCAAAACTGCGTTATAGTACGAACGAACCTCATTTGTTACATTTGACATGCAATTTCTGACTTGCTTTATAAAATAAGTTGTGCTAAAAAACTTTAAAAAGGTTTCTGGTGGGGATTTTAATAAATTTGACTATTTAAATGAAGATGACTACAATAGGCAATCTAGTTAAAACTAGGTAAAACCTTAACTCAGCATATTTCTTTTTCTTTAGATATTTATCCAACAGTAATACGCGCATAATACAGTAATTCGCGCGATGATGTACACTACCTGGCCATTGATGACCGTCCTAGAGGTCTGCATGGGCCGGAATTTCAAGGTCCGGGCCCGGTCCGGCCAGTTTAAATTTTTATATTTTAGGCCCTTCCCGGTCCGTACAGAAATCAGTGAAAACAGACCCGGCCCGTTTTGGCCCATTACAATTTCCTAAAAATTCAGATTTTTATAATATTATGAAGATTTCTTTAAAGTTTACTGCATACATATCTATGGAATGATTTTACAGTATATTTTACAGGAAATACACATTAGCAACATTAATGATTACTTAGATTCTTAGGCTTTCAACAATCAAATAAAGATTCATTAAAAAATTAATATGCCTTAGAATAAAATAAAAAAGAATAAAAGTTAAAAACATCGTAACTTTTGAAGCTGTTTAATAAAAGAAGATTTATAAAAATATTTCTATATCATTTTATTAAATATTTTAAATCCAAATTCATTCGTTAATTCAAAGAAGCTCCTTTCTGATACATTTCTAAATTCATTTTTTTCTCAGAAACTTATAAGATTAGCAGGTGTCTTTATTCAGAAACTATATAATCGAATGGCGTTATCCATTTTTTGATTCAAGCAATTTAAGAATACTGCAAGCAAAAAAAATAGCGTCATAGTTAGCGTTTTGAATAGAATTTCCGGAAACGATAGCATGGGAAGGGAGAAAAACCTGCAACCATTTGAGAAACTACTGTATCTCAACAAGGTTATACAAGTATTTTATTTACCAAAAATGAAAAACACTATTCGATTTCATATCCCTTCAATAGTCAGACTTATCACTTTTATACTTTTACAATTAAAAATTAATCTGAAAATGTGTCAAACTTTCGCGTTATTGAGAAATTAATTTAAGGCTACAGTGGATTTTCAAAATCGCAAAAAATCATCAAATTGTCGAATTTTCATTTTTTAGCATAATAACATTATATGAACTCCCTGCTATTGAACACAAAAAGAATTTTTCAATTTCGACTATTTTTACTGGAGTTAGAAGCATTTTTGTCCAATCAGCTGATTGTGCAACGCTCCTTTGTTTACTTTTTTGCCGATTCACATCCGTAAAATTTAGCCTAGTTTTTAGTTTTACCATACAAAATGTTATTATTTTGCACTGAAATTATTAATTCTGTGATTTCGAAAAACAATACTTTAACTGTAACTTTTAACTCTTTCTTTAAGCGTTTGTTTACAATGTATTTAGAGGAATTGCTTTTTGTCCCCAATCTTTTTAGCGTAAATTAAAAAATACTAGCAAAAGGCATGCTTTGTTTGGATTCGCGAAGCATTATTTTATAAAACAGATATTTGAAAGTAACAATATTTTTTAATATTATTTTTGCATCTTTATTAAACAGAAACGTTATTTTATGTTTTGGCGCATTTTAATTCTAGAAATGTAAGTTCAGCCAAATAACTATCAATTTCCTAGGAATTTTTTATTTATGATGTAAGATTGGCATAAAAAATATTTTCGAAGCAAACTTTAAAAAATATTTTTAAAATTTCAACTAAAAGCTCTTTTAAAGTTTTTTTTTTACAATTTCCAGTAGCCATTGATATTTTTTAAAATTGTTTGAAATAGGCATGTTTCCAGTCTTTGTAATTAACATCAAATAATCTTTGATAGCAATCTTAGAATAATATATTTGAAGAGAGCTTGAAGAAAATTACTTCTTCAAAATCCTATTTTCTGGCAAAACATTTGAAATCTGCTCTCGTTGATACTAAGAATTATTAACTGTAAAGCTTTTTTGTCCTAATTTCTTCATTTTAATGCATGTTAGCATATGAGAATTTTTGATGTTGTACAATTTTTCGTAAGGAAAATTTCTATTGAATGCTTAATTTTGAAGGATTTTCACTCTCGACAACGTTACTTACGTTTTTAAGTCAACTGGTGTCTCTATATCCCCAATATCTGCAACTGCTTCATCTATAGTTAAACCTTGGGATTTATGAATTGTAACAGCAAAAGCTAACTGCAGAAGAAATTCTTTCCTTGAGCAATTTATACTTCCATTTTTCAAGAATTTAATTATTGGTGGAATTGGTACGCACCAAGTCTTATAAGTTAAATGACTGTAGTTTTCAAATTTATCTATGATTATTCGTGATATCTGGTCTGTTGTCCCATGATTTTCTTTAATACTTGCAACAAAGCCTAAAGTCTTGTTCACTAAACCTTTTTCGGTCCACAAATAAGACCGTAATATTACTTTAGATCCAAATGATAAAGTAAAAAAAGGTTCAAGTCCATTTGTCATTTCTGAATCGGCCAACTTTGCTTTAGTACATTTACTATAAAGAGCTTGAATCGAGGCAACAAGTTCAGGCAGTTCTTTTAATTTTTCATTTATATAACAAATTTAACAATTAATTTTATTTGTTTACAATTCTTTTGTTGCCACTTTACAAAAATAATAATAATAATAATAATAATACAATTCTTTTAAAATGTTTAAGTAGCATCAGTGCAAACGATTTTGCGGAATAATGAAAATATATTTTATTTATTAAATTAATCATGATTCTATCTTTAATTACTTACTCCATGATTTATATATTTTTTTTCTGAAAATATGCGCGTTTCATTTTTTATTTAATTGCTAAAATGGGTCCGTATTGGAAAAGCATGTATAATAAATTAAAATAATGAATTTTTTACGTTTTACTCTAAAAAAATTATATTGTGCAAATCTGCAGATCATAATTTATTTTTATGTTTAATTTCAACTCAAAATATCGAATGGTTTTTTTGTAAAGTGTACGACAAAATGTAATTTGAGTGGCCTATTAGAGAATTCGCTTCGCTCATTCTAATTAATATATTTGTTAAAAATATATTTTGTTAAAATATTTAATATATTTAACAAAAATTTGTACAATAAGAGGTATTTATACCATGAATATTTCTAGTAAAATTTGAAAAAAATTCATTAGAATACAAAATGTTACTTTTGAGAAATTTTTTTAAAATTCAGATACTTCACGTCCTTTGCATGAATTACTGTCGAAGCCACATATTTTATATGAATTTACCATAAAAACATAAAACACTTACATATAAGCTAGAAATGATATTATATCCCTTAATAGCTGAAACTGTGTCAGTAGGAAAATATTAAACAATTATAACCACTGTAGTTACTAAAACCTGTTTTTCTCAGAATGAATATTTTCGTCGTTTTCATGATTTCAAAATGTTCCATGCGAAATTCTCTATGCCCAATTTTTCTGATTTTTTTAAATGCTCTTTATGTATGTGTTAACTAGTTATTACTAGATGTGTTACTAGAAATAAAATTTTTTAGACGCATGTAATTTTTTTTAATTTCAGTTATGTGAAACTTTTAATGATTTTTTAACGAAAAATACAAAAGAATTAAGTTAAAATCATTTTTTTAATGTTTTACAAGTAACATGCTAAAAATGCTTAGTAACATTTGTTAACACATACATAGAGAGCATTTTAAACAAAAAATCAGAAAAATTGGGCATAAAGAATTTCGCATGGAACATGGTGAATTTTTTGTTAATTTAAAAAAAGAAAAATCTGTATCTCAAAAACTACTGAATATATATTTTTTAAAAACTGTGAAATAAAAGATATATATATTATGATAATTTACAGAATTTTTTTAAAAAATTCATTGAAAATTAAAAAAAAAATAGTTTTGACAGTCCACTGTAGTCTTAAAAACCATCAAGAAGTATATATCCAAAGATTAAGCTAACATAAGTTCTTTGTCGCTGTTAATAATTTTACAAATCATGTGGTCTGACCTACAGATCATGAGAACAATTAAGTCTTGTTCCGTTCCGGCAAATCTATATGTAGAAAAATAATGCAAGCTTGATCTCGGCCCGGCACGAGTCAGCTAAAAAAATATTAAAACGGTTTACACAGAATGCAACTGTCCGATGATGATCTCTACACTACTTAAGTTTCATTTTTATATTGATGCTGTCAAACTAGTATGGCTCGTGACGCACATTTATACTTATTTTCGTTAAAACCATTTTCGTTGAAAACAGGTCATATTTTATCGTTTCTGCTTAAATCTTCAGAACGGGCCGGCAGACCCGAAATTTTTTTTATCGGCCCGGCCCGTTGAAAAAATTATTGTAATTCTGCCGGCCCGCGGCCGGGTCGGGTACGGTCACACGGGCCAAGACCGGACCCGTGCAAACATCTAGACCGCCCACTTGCGATTTTAGACATTTTGTTAAATATCTAGAAAAATACATGAGGAATTATGCTGAAACTCTCAGTGTATACACATATTAATACAGGTCATATATTTTCGTGAAGATTTTTTACCGAAATTTTATAGGGGACCGTCAACAAATTTAAAAAGAATAATTATCTTTTGGATAACTCTGTCAAAACTAATGTAGTAAAAGCGCTCAGATTGTAGATTATGATTGAGTGGCTTATTGTAATAAACTGTGTTCATTTTTATGTCGATAGCATGTATACTCGTAGAAAAATTAAGGTTTTTATTCAAACAGTCCCAAAATTTTCCATGATTTTTGCGTATAATTTGCAGAGTTCTTAATATAAGATACAGTGCTCAACAAAAGTTTAGTCACTGGTGTTTTTTAACCTTTAAATAAAAAATATGAACACGTGATTTTTACAAATGGCTATACTTATTTTCAAATATATTTTATATAATGTAGAATAAAAATAATCGTTATAATATAAGATAATATTTAATTTAATTGAAAAAAGTTAAATTTGCATATTGCAAAAGTTTAGACACTGTTTTGATTTTTAGCCAACTGTTTATGGAAAAATGAAAATTTCCAAGTTATAATGTCACATGTCTGAAGTATTTAATTATACCTCGATATAGCATCAGTTAGTGAAGATGCCGCGAGCTAAAAATATTCAATTAGATGAGGTAATTGAAGTAGGAAAGCTGAAATGGAAAGGGAAGGCTGTTGCAGAAATTTCAGCAGCATTGGATCGTCTAAAGTGGTCTGTCTATGAAGTATAGTCTAAGGATGACTCCTTCAAAACAAAACATAATCTGGAAGATCTTGTGACGAGAAAATGAGATGACAAAAGGATCCAGAAACTGACATTTACACAAGTAATGATTGCTAATCACATTAAAAGTAAGTCAGAACTTTCTGTGTCGACAGAAATGATTTGTAGGTGAATTAAAGAAACAGGTAAATCAATTTACATGAAAATGATAAAACAATCAGCTTTAAAATATCTCTATAAATTGGCTAGATTTCAATTAACTTGCAAACATACGTCATATGGACCCAAATGGTACGCTATGATATTCAGTAACGAAAAAAAAAGTGGAATTTGAATGGCCCAAACAAGTGGACATTTTATTGCAATGACTTAAGTAAAGATCCTGGGACTGTATTAAGTCAACAAAAAGAAGGTGACTTTTAAATAATTTGGTCCTCACTTATAGCTTTAATGCTCGTGTATCTGTGGAGTTATTCATTGGTTGCCAAGCAACACAAAACTACGTACATACGTTGGAGATTAATTTTTAGCCATTTGGAGAACATTTGCTGATCTAAAGTGTGGATTTTAGCATCTATTCATGTTGCATACAAAAGAAGAACATTGTTTAACTCGGAAAATACTATTGATCTCAACTGGCCGGCGTGTAGTTCTGATCCGGACCCAATCGAAAACTTTTGTAACATCATATGTCGTAATGTTTATGCAAATTTTTGCTTTAATTTTCTTTTAATGAGGTTCGAGTTGCTGTTGAACATGTTTGGTACGAAATAGATCCCCAAGTGACGCAGCATTTAGTTTTTTCGATAAAAAGTTACATTCTTGCACTAACTGCAAACAAAGCGGGTGCAACTCGATTTTAATTTGTAGCTATTTTTCTGTAAATACACAAATTATATATACTTTTGCCACAATGTTAATTTTATTTTTTTGTCATTATATTTTATGTAAAAGGTAAAATTCAAAATTTATTGTGTGTGAATAAAGGATAAGTCACAAGTAATATATGACAGAGGAATTACAAACATTCGGTACATACTTCTGAAAATAGAAGCGTAATCGATCATTGTCTAAACTTTTGCTGAGCACTGTAATATTCTTTTCTGAAAATGTGACAAACAACATTGCACATAATACCCTGCACTCAAAATTAAAAAATAATAAAAATTGTATGAAAAATGAGTTGGTTTACTAAATAATTTTTCACTGCGTATGCGTCAACGTTTCAAAATTTCATTTGCATATTATGTTAGATAAATGTATAGAGCAACTTTTGTGAAAGTCACAAAATCATAGTTTGAAAATTCTGAAAATAAATGGATTAAGTTGAATAAATGGATTAAGTTTCAGATCCAATCTGAAAATAAATTCTGAAAATCCGCTCTGAAACTAAAACGAAAATCCAAAATGAATCTAAAAGTTGTATCCATATATTCATTGATTAGTGTCAATATAGAATATACAATATGGGACGTACTACTACATTTGGATAAAACCCCTCATTTTTTTTGCTTCATTTTGGAAACAGCGGATTTTATGCTTATTCTATAGGCAATTACTTTCAGGATTTTCAAGCTATGATTTTGAGACTTTCACAAAAGTTGCTCTATACATTTAGCTAACACAATATGCAAATGAAATTTTGATATCGTTGACCCATGCGCAATGAAAAATTATTTAGTAAACTTACTCATTTATCATACAAATTTTATTATTTTCTACTTATGATTTCAAGATATTGTGTGCAATATTATTTGCCATATTTTCAGAAAAGAATGTTACTTTATATTAAGAACTCTGCAAATTATAAGCAAAAACTTGGCGAAATTTGGGGCCATTTTTATGAAAACCTTAATTTCTCTACTAGTATACACGCCATCGGCATAAAAAATGAACACAGTTTATTACAATAAGCCACTTAATCATAATCTACAGTTTGAGCGCTTTTGCCCACATTAGTTTTGACAGGGAAATCTAAAAGATACTCATTATTTTTTTATTTGTTGACGGTCCCCTATTTGGAGTTTCGGGAAAAAATCTTCACGGAAATATATGACTTGTACTATTATATTTATACACAAAGAATTTCGGGATAATTCCTCAAGTATTTTTCTAGATATTTAACAAAATGTCTAAAATCGAAAGTGGACGGTCATCAATGGTCATGTAGTATATATGCTTCAATATAATCATTTCCCCGATTTACCCTTACGTCATACGGACAACGTGTTTTTGCCTATCATGCAAATGATTTCAAATCATGATTTATTATTCTCATCAGCAAATTTTTACTGTAAATTTTGCATTATTTAATCCGATCATTTTTCTGATTCGATTAGGCAAAAATTTCTGTTTTGAAAAACCGGTGATAAAAAATTAAAAATTCTGAATCCATAAATGATGTAACGCTTGAAAGGGGGGAGGGGGGGGGGGGTTCATGAAATTGTAACAGGTTGTGGGAGGTGATAAGAAGAAATGTGACATCACACATTTTGGTTAAAATAAAAGCATTAAAACTAAGTAGGTTAAATTATGAAGTATGAAGTTATTTTTAAATTAAAATATTTTGTGTTCATAAACATAAGATTTAAAGCCAAATATGCTAAATTCAAATTCAAATTTCAAAATATTACTATTTTCAATTGCACTTTCATATTAATATTTTATTACCAGTGTTCTCGCTGTCGCTCGCCAATGCGCCAAATTGCGATTAAATTCTTCATTTGGCGAGTAAAGAAGCGATTAGATTCGCCAAATTGCTAGTGCTCAATTCCTGCTTTTTCTTTCTTTTCTTTTTGTCTTTCATACATATGCATATGCATATACATTTTTAATATATTCATAGCGGATAGTTGAAATTAGATTAATAACAATCGTTGTCGTTGTTATAACAACTTTGGTTAGTTTAAAACATGTTGACAAAAAGGGGGGGGGGTACATTAAAGGATTAAAAATGATTTTTTTAGTGCTACACGGTGAATCAATTTTGCTAATACTTTTTTCATTTGGCGAATGTTTTCTATTTTTAATTAGCCAAATTACTAACGTTGGTCAAATTTCAGCGAGAACACTGTTTATTACTACTCTATATTTATAATTATTATTTTCTTTTTTGTAAACCTTATTTCATGCACAATACGAATAATTTTTTATTGTTCAGCTCACAAATATCATTAAAATACATAGTTGACGTTTAAAAAAAATTTGAAACATGATCTACAACGTAGTGCTTTGTTTCTGAACTGCAAATATATGTTTACGTAATATAGAGTGACATGTGACAAGAGGAAGGGGAGGGGGTAAAGTGCGAAGTGTGACACTTTGTGACAAAGGGCGGGAGGGGGTAAAAAATATGGAGAAAACGTGTGACATCATTTATGGACAGCTCACCCCCCCCCCCCCAAAAAAAGCAAAAAATAGGCATTACAGTAAAACCCCGCTAATTCGGACCCCGTTAATCCGGATCGGTTTGGTCAATTTTTTTATTCAAGTTTGAGAAGCGATTTGGCTAATTTCTATAACATTAACTTGTTTCATCGTCATATTCTGTATAAAAAAACTTTTTTCTGAAATCTTTTCGGAAGAATACTTTAAGTTTTCTTATTTAAACTCTGATTTAAACTACACCCAATGAACTACTTATGCTCAAGCGGATGCGTGCCCGTACGCTTCGCAAAAGGTATAGAAAACAGGCACAGCAAAAAATTAAATTTTTTTTTTTAATTACTAAGTAAACATTTTTACTGTCTGTAAATGATCAATAAATTAAACATAAAAGGTGATTTTCTGTAAGTATGTTTTATTTTTATTTTTTTCTAATTCTCCGGATAATCCGGATTGAGTCTGGTCCCAATTAATCCGAATTATTGGGGTTTTACTGTATTTGAAAAGTTTTTTTTTCAAAATTATTGATCAGTTAAGTGGTTAAGATCGATGATGATGAATATTACGTAACTATTACATAAAGACACTTCACAGTAGTATTTTTTTTACTATACAGAGTATTTTTTTTTCTTTATGTACGCAACTTATCTTATCATCGTTTATATCTTAAAGAGGAAGTACGAAGCCAAACAAACGTACGCTCAACATTTTCGTTTTATTTATAAATTTCGACCTTCCTAGTGGTTGCGTAAAATGTGAAAGTTGACAACGAAAATTCGAATATGGCTTATGACGTCATGGTCTGAAAGGAAAAATAAATTAGTTATTGCAATTTTGTTATTTTGTCTTTATTACCATTTCATATTAATCCCCCAATGAAAAAGTTTAACACATTCGCTGCTGCTCATGCGAAAGCGCGTGACATGGCGTTAACGCTAGGGGGCCTCTCACGCGTCAGCGCGTGATGGGGTGTGATATCCAATAGCTAGTCACGCGCTGGCGCGGAGAAATATGTCACTGATTCTTCGTTATAAAAAGTAAATCGGCATCTGGGAAAAACTCACTTCTACAGTGCGGCATTAACTATCATCACATCTACACGTAAGCGGCAGCGAACGTGTTAATGGAAACAAAAGCAATTTCCTTGATCAAATATATTTTTATTACTAAAGAGAATAAATGTAACAAGTCGGAAATTGCACGTCAAACGTAGAAAATGAAGTGCATTCGTACTACAACTAAGTTTTAAAAATATTCAGATCTTGATGTAATAGTATACAGTTCTTCGGTTACTATACCGTAGCCGAAATCTTTTGTATGTCCCTGTTAATACTATATGCTTTCTACGGGGATCACTCTGAAATTTTTGAGATAAAACTAGGTTTTTAATGTTATACTTACAAAATTTAGGTGTGTTCACAAGTAGTCTCCTCCAGCTTCAGTGCATTTTCGTAAACGAATTTTTCACAGATTAAATGTCTTAAGCATTCATTTCTTGGAATAGATGAAAATAATGCATTTATAGCCCCATCAACCTCTTCTTCTGAATGAAAACGACGTCCACGTAAGTTCTTTTTTATATTAAAGCATGACTAAAAGTCACACATAGCTAGATTAGGTGAATACGGCGGATGTTCTCTCACTTTAATTCGTTTTTGTTTAAGAAACTCAACTGTTAATCCGACTGTATGTGAAAATGCATGATCATGGTGAAGCATTAGTCCCCTGACATTCACTTCTTGTAGAATTTCTGGAAGACATTTAGTGATACACCAGTTTGCTGTTACTGTCTTCTGTCTTTCCAACTTGATGGCTTTGACCAATCCCGTACTTCTGAAGAAAACGGCATGCATAATTTTTTTAAGTGCTCGTTGTCTTATCACCATTGTCGGCGTGGGATCATCTTCAAAGACTCATACTTTGCTTTCTTGACGTGTTAGAAACGTCAAAAAACGGTATGTACGTTTCATCACCCGTTACAATTTTAGAAATGATGTGGTGGCCACCATCATTTAGCAATTTAAGAGTTTCTTTACTGATTCTAACATGCTCCTCTTTTTGGTGCTCAGTTAGATTACGGGGAACGCAACGGCAAACTACTTTTTTCATATGCAATTCTTCATGAATAATTTTATGTATGGCTGTGGATCCGATGTTAAGTTCCTCAGTGTGGTACTCAATATAAATGGTCGATACCGCCTTCTTATGAAAATATTAAGCAATTGATATAACAGTAACCGTGATCACATTAAGCGGCATTTATCCTATTTGTCAAAAAGACTATTTTCACATATCATAAAGTCAAGTAACGAAAATGCATTATAACATTATAATTATGCATTTATAACGCATCTCAAAATATTTTTTCAAAATATTTCTCTTTTTTTCCTCAAAATATTTTCTTAATCTTTAAAATGGTGCATGTAGCATTTTAATATCTCTATTATAAAGGCCAAACGTATCTGTGCGTAACGCATACGTCATTTTGCGAATGGCAACACTTTCCCCTGCAATTTCAGTTTTGCAATTTTCGCTACTGCAAATTTTTCACTTCTAAACATCGCACAATTTTAATTTTTACACCATCATATGAGAAAAAAATGTACTTTTAAATGCAATTTATTTGAAAGCTGTATCTCAATTTATTTTTGAGATATTAATTTTTTTTTTATAGTTTTTTAGAGCCAATTTTGTAATTGTGGCAACAGAATATCCCCACTTTCTTTTAAAATTAAAGAAATGCGCAAATTTTTAATTTCTTTCTTTTAATATGCTATTTCGGTTTTGCAATTTTTGGTACTGCAAATTTTACACTTCAAAAATGAATCTTTTAAGACAATCCTGTTTCGTGCCGTTTTTTAACACTTTCCAACAGAATTGAAAAGCGTTTATGATTTCGGTTCGTCTGGCCGTCCGTCGATTTGCACTCTAACTCCCGTAAATATACTCGGATTGCCCTGAAATTTTTGCACGTTATTGACCCTTATCCTGGCACAAACCCTAGTTGAAAAGAAGTTTCTAGCATGATTAGTTTATTTACAGGGACAGTCAAAAGTTTTCCGTTACATTACGGCGTATGGGAAAAAATTGTTTCATATGAATTTTAAAGGTGTTACACTTTGTCAAACATATTAAAATTTACCTGCATTTGCGAAATGCACTAAAATATGCATTCTGTAAAATATGTGGTGAAAAAATAGCTATTATTCATTTACAGAGCCACACAAAAGAATTCAATTATACATAATTGGTGAAGGGGGAAAATATGTGCAACATATTTTAATGATATTAAGTTATTTTATGAATACTAAAATCTATATGCGTCGCTTAGGCCTAATATAAGTTATACGATATAGTCATGCATACTACGAAGTGCATAGCATTTACAGGGATACACAAAACATTTCAAATAGTATATTCTCTGCCGCTCTCTGTCGCGAGGGGGCAGTGTGTGCCCCAGCGGATGAGTTTTATCAAGTAAATTTTATTTATCTTATTGTAACTAAAAAATAATGTAACCCTTTTTTTTAAATTTTAATAAAGGCGACTGGGAGGGATACTATGCTCTACAGACAAGGCTTCCTTGTCTGAGCAGTCCCTCTTAGGCATTAAATCCATCAAAATAGTACATTCTTTCCGAAATACTGTATATGTATCCAATAACAGCTGATGGATAGATGAAATGCATTTTAATTATGATATGCGCTTTTAAGTATCACTAAATCTATGCATATTATATGGTGTGTATAAATGCTATAGTTCATATACAGGGCTACACAAAAACGCTTCGCAAACATAAACTAAATATGAGCGGAAATTACTGTTGGAAATTTTTTCATTATCTATGCTTAACGCATGATTTTTCTTACTTGTTATTTATAAATTTATTTATATATTTTTTAAAGTAGTTTTTGATTTATTTTGGCAGATACAGTTTTTAACATAGACAACTTTAAAAAAAATACTTAAGTGTAATAATTTTAAGTAGTTTTAAAGTAATTATTTGAAAATAATAAAAAAATAATGAAAAAAAAATATTTTGAAAATTTACACACATGAAGCATTTTTTTCCCCTTTAAAAAACAAACTAATGCTTTATTTATTTATTTTTCATATTTTCAGTAAATTGATTTTTTACATAATATTTATTAAATTTATGGTACAGAAGAAATAAACTATCCTGTTAATACCGTTATTTTACTGTCTTGTTAATGGGCTTAATATTCATATTCGATAAATGTACTGAAAATATTAAAGTTAATTTTTCTATACACAAATGGCAAAAATTATGAAAAAAATGTTCAGCAAATAAAAGCATTCATGAAAATTAGTAATATGCAAAAATTTAAGGCTTTATGCATATTAATTTTTTTAATTAGAGGGTGAACAATACAAAATCTCTATAAATAAAAGGAATTCCGAGGATAATTAATTGAGGCACAGGGGAGCAAATCTTGGCAATGCGCCAACTCGGTCCAGAGGAAGCAAATCTTGGCAATGCGCCAACTCGTAAATATTAATCTAAAATATAGATTTCTGACTGCAGACGATTTTAAGATATTAACAAAAGAATGTTATATTTTCAAGCAAAACGTTAAAATAATTTTCTATATTGATATTTAAAACACATATGATAAAATAATTAATATTTTTTACCGGTGAAGCGATAGATTAGTTCTTTTTAAAAAACAACAGTCAGTGGCCACGTATTTCTGACAATGCATTTCTGCAAGTTTCGAGTTAATGATAAAATAATACAAATTTCAAGTTCGTTTAATATTGTTAATACGGACCCGGGCAACGCCGGGCGGGTTAGCTAGTAATGATAATAAAGTTTTGGGAAAAATAGTTTTAAACTTAACTTTATATACTGCAAAATTTTACTTATGTTGTTGAATATTTTTGTCAAAAGCGTTTGTTTATTGGGAATTTTGGAAAAAAATATTTCGAAGTGTATTTGTAATATATCCCTGGTAATTTTTTGGTAAAGTTATATCCTAGGTATCCATGGTAATTTTTTTCGAAAAATCGATTTTTTTAATCATCAAAGTGACTTTCCCCTTCATTTTTAATTGGATTCTAAAAATCATTAGGAAATTTTGAATAGAAAATTGCTCCGTTTGAATAAACTAGATGAAGGCATGGTTTGAAGCCAGTCACAGTTATTAATGAAGAAAAATCAGAAAAAATTCAATTATTCATATTACCTATAGAAAAAAAATAATCTAATTTTAAAAAGCTATATTAAAATTGAATGCATGAATAATAAAGAATTAACGATTAGGGAGCGGTAGGTTATTAAAAGAGTGGGCACGAAGCAGAATTTTGTTGCTTAGCAACCGTTTCGTAGCAACATAATTCTTTTTTTAGCCTGGAAACAAGATTAAATAGAAATTGGATGGTAGGGAATTATATTTTTTAAGCATGGCGACTTCAAATTCTGTCCTCTTTCTATTTAGATCCTAGACAATTAAATTTTCAGTAATGCTTACAGAAAAATGCACAGAACTTCGACGCAGTAATTCAATTAAAATGAAAGCATTAATGCATTAAAAATTGCTAAAATACAAACATTCTTATTTGGTAATAACACATTCATTATCACATAAAATTCTGGAAATCTATGCTGACTGTACAATCTATATACTAATACAATTTGATTATATGTATCTATATATCTATCGACGTTTCCAGAATTTTACGAATCGATATACTCATTTTATTGTGATTTGAGAGGAATATTAATTACACGTAAGAATCCGAATTCCTAAATATAAATTAAATTTCGAATTATTAATTTATTTTTTAATGAAATACTCTTAATCATTCTAAATGGTGGCGATTGGATCATTCCATTGTTGTGTAAAAAGGGATGAGCAGAAAAGAGGAAATAATGGGTATTATTAGATTTTTCTTGATTTAACTTTCTTAATAAAATTTTACTTATTATTTATTTATTTATTTATTTATTTATTAGAAATAAGTGGTTTTTAAGAGGGCCATTAAGAAGGAAATGTTTTTATACAGATAAATGACATATTTTGATTTAAAAAGAAGCACGTATTTTAATTCATAAAACTAAAATGTTTTCTATAATTCCAGGAAAATGACATTCTCATAGCGCTTTTTTAACTCACTAGTTCCAAAGTTACTGGCCAAAGTTTTCAAAAAGCGAAGTGCTTTCACCTGTATGACATTTTTGATTTAAAAGGAAACACGTATTTTAATTAAAAAAACAAAAATATTTTCTATAATTTCAGAAAAATTACATTCTCATAGCGCTTTTCAACTCACCAGCTACAAAATTACAGACCAATTTTTTTTTTTTTTTTTTTTTTTAAGTGAAGTGTTATCCCCTGTATGCAGGGCCTGATTAATGGCCTCCGGGGCCTTCGCCCTGGGCCCACAAATTATGTGGCTTATTTTTTTTTTTTTCTTAATCAAGTACTTTTCAAATAATATTGTTTTATAAAATATGAAACGTAAAATTTATATATTCTGAATGACCCAATAAAATTTTTAGAAGCTTTTAACTCAGGCACTTTTCTGTAAAAGTCCTTTTCATTTTAAGAGTACCTATAATTTTCAAATTTTGTCGTATCCAGAAAATCAAATTTGGGGAAAATGCCAAAAACTACATATTGTGTCTATTGGATTCAATAGAAACGAGGATTTTGCAATGTCTGAATTATTGTTTAAAATGATTACTAGACTATTAGAGAAAACACAATATTTATGATTTTGGATAAGGTAAGTTTTGAAAAAGACATCCTCATTTATTCTGTAACATAAACTGTGGATCATAGATGTTTGTGAATTATACAAATGCTTATTTGAGAAAGTGGACGGTAGTCCATCTTCTTGATTATTCTTGTAAGTTAAATTTTTTTTTTGTAAACTTGAAATTTTCACCCAAACAACTTTCTCAAGTCTTCTCTCAAGAATAAACCGACTTTTTTCGGAAAGTGTCGCCGGAAATGAGGAGGTAGGGGGGGGGGGGCAACTTTTTAACAGGCCCTGGGCCCAATTTCAGCTTCATCGGGCTCTGCCTGTATGATATTTTTGATTTAAAAAGAAGCACGCATTTTAATTCATAAAACTAAAATTTTTTCTAATTTCAGGAAAATGGCATCCTCATAGCGCTTTTTTAACTCACTAGCCCCAAAGTCACAGGCCAAAGTTTTCAAAAAACGAAGTGCTTTCACTTGTAAAGGTGATACTACGAATATGTGTGCTTAAATTGAGAAAACTACAACGGTTTACGATAATTGCGATAATTTAATGTAATTTTCATTTCAACTACAACTACATAGTGACAACTACATAAGTGTGATTTTAAATTTCTTAGAAAAAAAATATATAATATCATTATCATAAAACATTTCTAAATCTAGAATTAAATTAGATATCACCCATCCCCCTCAACACAATTACATGAATTACAATTGCTATCAAAATATAATGTATACAAAATGATTGAAAAACTTTTTTTTTTCTTTTTAACTTTTTGGAAAATAGTTGTTTTGGGTAAAGAACTGGGAAATCTGAAGTGTATCTGAATTTTTTTATTGGTTGAATTCTGCAACTTATTTTATTTTATTAGTTCTCTGATTGGCCCATGTTTATTGTTTAATGTCCAAAAATGGAATACTTCTATTGCCATTATGACAAAAAAATACTATAAACCTTTAAAAAAAATAATAATTTGAAAACAAATTGCGATAAAGATTTCAAAAAAATCACTTCTATTAATTTCATTTAAAAGTGCTTTTTTTTTCTCTTCGCAACGGCGTAAAAATTAAAAATGTGCGATGTTTAGAAGTTTAAAAATTTGCAGTTCCAAAAATTGTAAAACTGAAATTTCATTTATTTGTTCATGGTGGGTCCAGGAACAATAATGTTTAATCTATGTCGCACGTAATATGAGGCATTCAGAAGCCGGTCTGATTAACTCCATCAAATAAAAATGCACATTTTAAACAGTTAAAATTGTATATCTATAAGCTACTGTTTTTTTAATCATTGGTCTAGGAATATTAATGTTTAAGGGGGCTCAGGGGTTGAAAACTTTTCAAAAAATCGATTTTTTATGATCTAGTTTGATTATTCAATTAATTCTGAGCTCAATGCAAAAAACCGCATAAAAATATTTGCATTTTTAACGGAGTTATAAACATTTACGTATCAAAACTCTCATAGCCGCACCCATACAATTTCAACTTGAAGTCGCGTTTTCTCAAAACTTGATTTTTGACGACTAACACCAAGATTTAAAAAAAAAAAAACTATTTGATGGAATGGCTTAATTTTTTTTTTTTGCATGCATATAACATCATTATCTATAGAAGGAATTAATATAGTTTAGATAGTTTAATATTTTGAGTATTTTTAATGAAAAAAAAAGTATTTTTCAGGAGTTCTTTAAATTTTCAAATTTGAGAGTTTTTTTTAATAATGTGGTTTTTGTGTGACAGTTATATCCTTAATTCATTCTATAGTAAAGTTTCCTGATCATTTTAAAGCAAAAATTAGGTTCTTATGTCAATTCAACTTTAAGATATCTTGGTGTTGGTGATATAACACATAATTGTTTTTTCGAAAATTGTGTTACATAAATTTTGCTATATTTTTTATTATATTACAATGAAGTACTTCATTTTATAATTTTATAATACTATAAACATATCTTTAAAATATCAGAAAGTTTAAATTAACTACATTGAATACTTCTATTTTTATATGGACTCGACGCGAGAGCTCTGTTTTCATGTTTTTCCGTATCGATCAACTCCTGAGCCCCTTTAATGCATGAAGTACATAATATAGGACTCGTTATGATCAACATAAAAATGATGTTTATTATTATTATTAATTTAAATATAGAATTTATTTATAAATCTTTATAATTTTAGTCTTGGAAAGTATCATTTTCCAAATAGTCGTTGTAAATCGTTAAATTACAATTATGTTTTTTTTTATTATTATTATAAATTTTATTAATTTTTAATTTAAATAAATTGCATTAATTTTCCAAAACATTCTCAAGCCTATAGAAAATTTCAACTATTTTTTCATGTATTCTATTTACGATGTTTAATAGAACAGATAGAAATATGCGGGACTTCTTCAAATGCTGAAACACAGACTGTCCTTGATCTGAATTTTCGTTCAATCAGCTGTTCCTGCATAGTATTTCGCAAAGTATTTAAAATTTTTATCATCATTTATCACAAATAATCGGTCAAGTGCTAGTTTTACTCGCGCACAAAGATTAATACAGGAAATGTTTTAATTACCAGTTACAATATTACAGGAAATGTTTTAATTACCAGTTACAATATTACAGGAAATGTTTTAATTACCAGTTACGATATTTCAAAAAATCATTGCTAAAAGAATAATAAAACTTCATTAAAGAAAAAAAAAAATCCTAAGAATTATAAAGCAGCTATAAATATGTTTCAGAAATTACCTTCAGTAATGAATTCAGATAGGATGAAAAACGTGACTATTTAGCACTATGGTTCGCCTTCCATGAAACAAAGTTTAAACTTGGTATTAAACAGAACGTGCTTCGAAAGGAGACCGCAAAGTTGCAACACCGCTTTGATCTGAGCTTTTTTTCCCTTTCCTTTCCTTTCTTTCTTTCTTTTCTTTTTTAGGCTATATTTTAGACTTGGCTAATTACCAACGAATTATTCATAGACTAGGAGGCAGCAGCACAGACAAATCACCCCCATCCAGGTCATGGATGAAAATTTTGGATAAGTTAAATCTTGATTCGTTTAGTAAAACGCAATCGATCTGCCAAGTCAGATCTTGGTGGGAATAACTTAAAAACCCGATTTTAGCAGTAGACTCGTAGGTTTACCATTGTGCTTTCCTGCACTGTAAAGTATGAAAACTTATAATGAACATATAAAACTATAGTGAACAAAATATTATTTTGCTTTTAAGCCACTCTCAGATAGGAAGGTCGATATTAGTGATGTCTGGTGTCCCGCGTAGATCGCTGCTTAAAATGCTCTGAACACCACTAATTTTTTACAGTTCATTTCGACGTCATTGATCGCCGGTAATTCTATGGCGAAAAAAATTGCAAGATGTCCCAAAAGTCCCTCGTATTTTTAAAATTCAATATACAATCAGGTAACTGTCGTAAAGAGCGTAGTTTCGACTAACATGCTTAATGAAAAGTTTTATTCAAGCGAAAGAAAAAAAATCCAAAATTTTGATCATAGATAGCGCACCTTGTGTTTGCTTTCAAACACAAGCGTTTGATTTTTTTTTTTTTTTTTTTTTTTTTTTAAGATAGGTTGTGACGCAGAAATGACGATTCCGATTCTTATTACCTTTCTCAGTCATCAATTTTGTGTTACAGCAAATACAGGAAATAATCAATACTGATCTGAAAATCTGAAAAAAACTTATTTGAAATCAAACTTGCAAGCAAGTTGCGCCGATCTATGCTCAAAGTTTTAAACTCTTTTTTTTTTTATTATTATTCACTTGAAGAAAACTTTTCATTATGAGACCCATTTTTGTCCAAACTGTACTTTTGTACGACAATTACCGTATATTTCTGGTAATTGTTTGTTTCCAAAGTACGGGATCGGCTTATACACTAGTCTTAGAAAATTTCCAAAAGTGATATTCTAAAATAAGGCCGTAAATGTAGAAAAAAATATACAAAATACTTTCAAATTATTAAAAAATACTTCAATGATACATTCTTTTGCAATAAAAAAGTCCCCAATCGTATTTCACTATAACCAAGTCATTACAAGAATTTTCAAGTAACTGCTAAAAAATCACTTTCTTTTATCGGTGCATCAGGGTGGATATCACCCGTGTGTAGCTCATCATCATTGCTATCTTCTTCACAAATGGCATAATACACAGTTTTATCCAATTCATTATTGATGCAACATTTTTTGAAAGATCGAACGATCATTTCTCATGGTAATTCAAGCGAAAATTCTTTCGTCCATTTAGAGATAATGTCAACTTTTTAAAATTAATGCAATTTGTCACACCCTATCCACAGATGACATGCATTCAGTCCAATTCGATTGGAGCTTGTCTTTAAAAGTAAATTAAACATTAAACAGTACTGAAACAGAATAGTAAAGATAAAATAATTTCGAAGAGCGCATTTTTTTTCTATTTGGTATTTTTTTTTTTTTTTTTTTTTTTTTTTTTTAACATCGGCTTATATACGAGTTTTCGATTTTGGATGATTTTTCATTGAAAAGTCGTATACTTGGTTTATACGAGGATCGGTATATGCATGAAAATACATGGTACTACATTTTATTGAATTAAAAAATATATCAGGGACTTTTGGGACACCCTGTATTTTAAAATATTAGTATCCAGAGCATTTGCAGTACAGTCCATTAGGAACACCTGGCAAGATTAATCTATATAAAAGGAACAAAGATATTAATGGCCTTTTTCTTCAACTCGGTGTATTCGTTTCCAATCAATAATCTACATTTTCGGCAACACCTAGATCAGGGCGACTGTTTTTTAATTCTAATCGGTACCACTTTTTGAAAACAGTATTCCTTAAAACTTTCTTTGACAACATTTGCAAAAGAAATGTACTTCAAAATTTATATTAGAAAAATACTGGAGAGAACAGAATATAAAAATGGTCACTTGTGGCAGTTTTGCTAAATTGAAAAACAGTGGAAAAATCGGCCAGGCCACTGCTAATTGTCACACAGATCCAAGTTGCAAATGAAGCTCGTCAGACAGCAATTAAAGGGAATTATACGGTATTACTTAATATTATAAAATTTTATTCTATAAAATGAATTTTTAAGTTAAAGTTTAAGGTTTATGACTGACAACAAACTGTTTTTTAGCCATTAACCATACTTAAGGCTGTTCTTAAATAAATAAAAAGTAATTTTATGACACAAGTTTTAATTTATTTTTGTTCCGAAATGCATGAAAATAGCAGATGTTGTTGTTCAGAAACTATTTAATCGCAATCATTTCTCCGATTTTTTGCAAACACAATAGATTTTTCAGAAAATAGAGTCAAAGTGGGCATTTTGAATTTCCACACGAAAGAAGAATAACCCTCAAACAGGGTGAAAAACATGTTTGCCACGTGATCAAATCGGTTATATCTCAATACGTAATTTATTCTTCAAAAAATGGAAAATTCAATTCGATCTCAAATCACTTCCATAGTCAGGCTTTCCAATTTTATATCTTTCCGTTAAAAATGAATTTGTAAGTATGTCTAAACTTTTGGGCATGTTGAGCAGAGCAGTTGAGAACGGTCTTAAAACAAAATGTGGCTTTTAGACGTATTTTACCCATGATTTATTTAAGAAATAAAAGCCGAAAAACTTTTTTAAATGGATTTTCGACAAATCAGACATTTAAGGGTTAAGAAAAAAAAAATCACTCTAAGTCGATTTCACAAATTTATTCTTTAATTACTTTTGGGAAAAGAGTATCATATGGTTGGTCAGGTGCATATTCACTTTTTATTTGAAGATCTTGTCTTAGGTCCTTTTCTTTTACTGTTTGCATTTTTCGATTGACGCTTGTCTTTCACAGGCAAAGTTCCTTCTTCAAACCGTTTCCAGATTAGTTCGCAGGTGGCTCGGTCAAATCCTACTTCCTCGGATATGCGGTCAAACGAAGCTCCTCCTTCACGCATTCCAATCACCATTCCTTTTTTAAAGTCGTCCAACTCCAACAAAGCTTTGTCCTCTTCTTCCATTATGTATCTATGTCCTACAATGAAACAAAAAAGAATCAGTTTTATTGTAGGCCAGTCAAATTGTCATAAATAGATGCAAAAATTCTGCTAGAAGATTTTATATTTTTAAACTGTTTATCGGGATGCTAGTAACAAGAATTAATGGTTTTCCAACAAAATATCTCGAGGCTAAACTTTTTGGAGCCAAAAAACCACAAAATTTTCGGACTTTTTTCAGTTTTTTGCCTATAACTAGAAAATTATAGATTTTTTGTTTACAATACTCAATTACAAAGATTGTATGATGCGGCGTTGCGTAATAACTTAATTAATAAACTGACATGCTTTAGTAGACTGTCATCCTTTATTTTAAGACATAGCGAAAGCGTTGCTTACTCTTAGCAAATCAAAACAACAACAACCAAAAACAGACGAATTGCGTTTCTATAGTTACACTTATGTGATGCCACATTTCAAAGATAAATTACAAATAACTCTAACGTACCCCCCGACATTGAAGGGTCAACTTCAATAAATTATACAATACAAATATTAACATTACAAATGCTTAAGTAATATGATACAATACAACAATTTTCTTTTAACAATGAAAAATACAATTATGAACATACAATAATAGGAAAACTAAAAATAAAAATACATAACTAAACTTTTTTTTTTACATTTCGTAATTAATTTTCCGAGACTTGTTGTGGCAATAACGCAATTTTTGAGATACTTCTTTTAAGTATTCCCCTAGCGGTTTTTACTTCTACAACCCTAATTTTACCATCTGCACCTGGGAAAATATTTATAATGCGTCCTAGTAAGTATTTATTTGTAGGGAGGTCATCTTCCTTTATCAACACTAGGGTTCCTATGTTAACATTATTTTTTTTCAAATTGCCATTTGGAGCGTGTTTAAATATTCCTTATTCCAACGATTCCATATCAATTGAATGTATTTTGAAATTCTATGCCATCTAGATAGTCTATTTTCGTTAACATTAATTAATTCTTGTTCAACGATGGCTGTCATAGGCCTTCCGATTAAGAAATGGCCTGGTGTTAAGGCCACCAAATCATTCACGTCTGAAGACAATGGAGTGATTGGCCGTGAATTTAATATAGACTCTATTTGAGCAATTACAGTTAATAACTCTTCGAACGTTAGCCTTGCATTACCTACCGTTCGCTTTAGATGATATTTTACCGATTTTATTCCTGCCTCCCACAACCCGCCAAAATTAGGTGCTCTGGGTGGAATAAATTTCCAAATAATATTCTCTTCTGACAAATAATTCGCTAACTTCTCCTCAGGATGTCTTAGTAAATTATGGAGTCTCTGTAACTCGGCGTTAGCACCAACAAAATTTTTTGCATTATCTGAAAAGATTACTGCGCACTTTCCGCGCCTAGTAATGAACCTTTTTAAGGTGGCAATGAATGCATCCGTGGTCAATTCTGACACTAGTTCAAGATGCACTGCCTTAGTTACAAAGCAAACAAAGATTGCCAAATACATTTTATTAAGAATTCCCTTTCTCTGTCCCTTATATTTTATGAAAAAGGGGCCACCAAAATCTGTTCCCACGTAATTAAATGGTGCGCTGGGACGTATTCTCTCTTTGGGTAGGGAACCCATGATTTGTTGTATGGTTATGGGGTTGCTTTTACTACAAGTTACACACTCATGCGTTATTTTTCTAGCTAAATTTCTTCCCCGTAGCGGCTAGTATTTTTGCCTCAAGTGGCATAACAATGCTTGTGCACCTATATGAAGATATTTTTTATGATAGTAAATTGCAATTAGGCTACACAATTTACCCTTAGCTGGCAGAATATATTGATGTTTTTGAACAAACCTTAGGTCTGCATTATCTAAACGCCCTCCTACTCTTAGCACCTTATCGACATCTAAAAAGGGGTTTAACAATCGCAATTTACTTTTCTTAGAAATTTTCTTACCTTCTAACAATGCAGTATATTCTGCCTTCAATTCAACCTTTTGGATTTCCCGAATTAAAAATATTTCTGATCATGATAATTCTTCTATACTTACGTGTCCCTTTCTTTTTTCATCTAATTTTCTTGTGTTATCTAAGAATCTGAAAATATAACTTAAAATACGTAATATTTTAGCATAATTATTGCTGATACTTAAAATTTCATTTACAAATTCACTAGAATTTAAACTTAATAATGCTGTACTGTTTTTCAATTTTAATTCTGATGAAAAGTCTATATTGTTTTTCACTTGTTCTAAATCAATGCTGTGTTTGGATTCACTGTCTCTTTCTCTCAAGAAGAGAGGGCCATGCCACCAAAGTTCACAATCAATTAATTTGTCAAAGGATAGTCCTCGAGATACAAGGTCTGCTGGATTGTCCTCTGAGCGTACATGTCTCCATTGAAAAGTCTGGGTCAATTCTTGGATTTTGTAAACTCTGTTGGCCACAAAAGTTTTAGATGAGGGGGAGTCTGAATCCACCCTAAGACGATGGTTGAATCACACCATAATATTATTTTACTGATGTTCAACTTTAGTACAGTCACTATCTTAGATACAAGTTGAGACAATAAGGCAGCTGCTGACAATTCCAATCGTGGGATTGTCAAAGGTTTCAATGGTGCAACTCTAGACTTGCTGCACAGTAAATTTAAAGATGTATTAAATTTTGTGAAACAGCGTAGATAAATGGCTGCTCCATATGCGAGCTCGGAGGCGTCGGAGAGGCCGTGCAGTTCAACTTCCGAATGCCCTTCGTTTAAAACAAATCGATTGATTTTTAAATTATTTATATTCTGAAGCGTTCTGATAAAGCGTCGCCATTCATCTTTAATGTCATCTGGAAGTGGATCGTTCCAATCTAGCTTTAACAGCCACAGTCTTTGTATGAAAATCTTAGCCTTAGCTATTCCAGGACCGAGTAATCCCAATGGATCGTAGATACGCGCTATGTCGGATAAAACAGTTCTTTTTGAGTATACAACTGGTTCCTTAACTGATGAATTAAACGAAAAGCAGTCACGAATTGGATTCCATAACAATCCTAGAGTTTTAGTGTTCTGGTCCGCATTACGATCATTGAATGTATACTCTTGATTGCTAGTTGCGATTTTCAAGAGTTCGGGGTGATTAGCACACCATCGGTGCAACTTCATGCCACCACGTTCAAGCAATGCTATTAATTGTGCTTGCACTTGTTGAGCCTTATTTAAAGTGTCAGCTCCTGTTAATACATCATCCACGTAGAAATCTTGAAGAACTACACGTGATGCTAGCGGAAAATTGTCCTTTTCATCAATTGCAAGCTGATTCAAAGTCCGCTTGGCAAGATAAGGTGCATTCGATGTACCGTATGTAATCGTCTTTAACTTAAATATTTTGACTGGCTCTTCTTCATCAATTTTCCACAAAATTCGAAGCAAATCTCTCTGATTTTCCGAAATTAATATTTGACGATACATCTTTATGATGTCAGCAGTAAAGACGTATTTATGAGTTCGAAATCGACAAATGATATCGAAGAGCTCATCTTGGACTAATCCTCCGTTTAATAAAATATCATTTAAACAAACACCACTTGTAGTAGCTGCACTAGCATCGAAGACAACCCTTAATTTCGTGCTTGGTTTCTCGGGTTTGTATACCCCATGATGCGGCAAATAATATGAAAATTCAGGCTTATTTTCCAGCAAGATTTCTTCTAAGTGTCCCAAATCGTTATATTCGTTAATAAATTCTTCGTATAACAGTTTCATGGATGGATTGTGCGCAAATCGCTGAAGTAAGTGATTCAATCGTTTAAGTGCGTTTTCCTTTGATTCTCCTAAACATGCAAGCCCACCAGTTTTAATTGGCATTTCCACAATATACCTACCATCTGCTCTTCTAGTATGTGTACGCAAGAAATGTTCCTCACAATACTGCTCTTCTTTACTTTTTATTGGTTTTTTATCATGGACCGCTTCAATTTCCCAAAAATTTTGCATAGCGCTGGATAAATCATCCACAGATCGAACAAGACCACAATAATTATTATAATTCTGTTGGGGC
Source organism: Maratus speculifer (assembly GCA_964019185.1). NCBI lineage: Eukaryota > Metazoa > Arthropoda > Arachnida > Araneae > Salticidae > Maratus > Maratus speculifer. Next base: position 156,108,585 of record OZ025294.1, on the reverse strand, counting down.
ATAGACGTAGAACCACTGGCAACAAAACCAAAAACAGTTTCTTGAAAAACCAAATTTTGCATATTTATTTTATTTTGTCCAAGTAATTTAAAAAATACTTCGTTTGATAATAAAACATGTATTGGACCTGGTTTATCAAATTGTGGATCAGCTAATTGAAAAGTTTGTAAATGCTTAATAGGCATGATGTTTAGATATGTAGCTGGTGTTATGCGCGTAATTTTAGGAACAACAAAAAATTGCAATGTTTCATTAAAACTCCTGTTTTAATTTACTATGGTTGTTATAATACTTTCCTTTATATTCATAACTGAACCATTTAGCCCTGAAACTGATGCGTTTATTTTCCTTCCTTTCAAGAATAATAACTCAGAACATTCCTTCGTTATAAAGTTATTTTGCGATCCTGAATCTAACAATGCTCTAAGAGGAACTAATTCTCGTCTAGCATTTTGTACATATATTATCGCAGTTGAAAGCAGTACTTGTTTACTAGAAGAAGATGTCATACTCATTACAGTATTGTTAATAGCTGAATGCGTGTTATCAAATGAATGTGTATTTTCACCCAAAGCGGTAACAGACATCTGATTATTTGTGTAACTATGAGGAGTAAATGCGTTTGCGGTTGGCGATAAATTACTAATATTATTTTCATCTTGGTTTGCTATTGTCTGATTAGTATCAATATTTTCCTCACCGCGTTCCAGGTGGATCAATGTGTGATGACGTTTGTTGCATTTTCTGCGCGTGCTTGAACTTTTGCACTGGCTAATGTTATGAACTGATGATAAACAGTTGAAGCATAATTTTTTCATTTTAACAATATTAAACCTTTTTTTTTTTGCAGGTAAATTTAAGAATTGGGAACATCTCATTAAAATGTGATTGCCTTTACACATTGAACAAATGTGTGGACTTTCTGCTAACAAAGTCAATGACTTGGAATTAAATGAACGTTTCTGATCCTTACTGAAAGGTTTAACAGACGTGACTGTATGAATATTTTCCAAATATTGAGATCGTTTTTCTAAAAATAAAAGTAATTCATCTAACTTCGGAACTTCTTTTGAACTTATCGTCATTTCATAATTTTTTCGGGTATCTCTATCTAACTTTTGGAGAATGATGTTCAATATTAAAACATCTGAAAGATTATTTCTATTATAATTCAAAATCTTCAAGGCGCGAATGCTTTTTTTTACATTATCGACTAGATTTCGAAGATCTTTAGCGGAAGGCTGTGTAAGTTTATCTGCGTTTAAGAGTGAATTGATGTGTATTTCTGTTACTATTCTATCATTTTCATATCTGTCTTTTAATGCTTGAAATAAAGATGAAAAAGTGTCTTCTGTGCAAATCAAAGCTCTTGCATCACTTATTAATGCCGCTGATAAATAATGCAACTTTTGCGCATCTGATAGTTGCTCATTTGAAGTTAGTAAGTTGTTAAATTGTAATTTAAATAGGCTCCATTCATCTGGTTTTCCGGAGAATTTCGGAAGAGATATATCGGGTAATTTAATATTTATCGCGTTGTTTATTGGAGTAGAATTTGGTTGAATTTCATTGGAAACTGTACTTTGTTCTAAATGTTTAAGTTGCTTTTTAATTTGAAATTTGGCCTTTATAATTTTTCCCTGGTATTCTTCGCTAGCACTAATGTCAATTTCATATTCTTTTTCTAAATTAATACCAGATTCTATTTCTTTATTTAGGTTTTTTAGAGTTTGTTCTCTGTCATTTAATTGTTCTGAAATTTCTAAATAACTATCAATATCAATGTTTTTATCGTTTATCAAAGCTTCTAATTTACTAATTAATTTTGTAATCGAAGTGCGTAATGCTGCACGCTTCTTTTTTAATTTTTCAGTGTTTTCCATGTTCAAAAAACTTATAGTAACAACAAAAGGAATAATAAATTATTCATTACCTTGATTGCTGCGGCAGACGATTTTCTTTCTTTCATCAGGCCAGCTTGTGGAATAATGTTCTAATAAAATTCAATAATGAAAACAGTTCATTATTGTCGAACTTTTCTTTTCGAAGTGAAGAAAAAAAATATATAGACTTTGGCTCGACGTAACCAAATGTATGATGCGGCGTTGCGTAATAACTTAATTAATAAACTGACATGCTTTAGTAGACTGTCATCCTTTATTTTAAGACATAGCGAAAGCGTTGCTTACTCTTAGCAAATCAAAACAACAACAACCAAAAACAGTCGAATTGCGTTTCTATAGTTACACTTATGTGATGCCACATTTCAAAGATAAATCACAAATAACTCTAACAAAGATAAAGAGCATTAAATTCTCTACAAATTTCATTTTAAAATTGTTTTTCTAAAGCTATTATGAAGCGCGCTACAGCTTTCTGAAAATGACCCTTTTTTTCTAACTTTGCGGAAATATTGCAAAATTGGATATTTGTCACCATTTTTCATTATTTTATTCTCTTTAATGTATCTCACTAATATTACAGGCATTTGAATTGTAACAATCATGATTAATTACAACGATAACGTAAAATAATTAAGAACATTGTAACTTTTTTAATATTTAAAGCTTAAGTGGAGAACATTAATATCAGGTATATAACTGAATGTAAATAAAAAAATACTTACGATAAAATTTTTCATGTATCTAATAATGTCTAGAACGCTTTCGGGTTAATGAAAATGGTTCTTCAACCTCAGTTTGAGGAGCAAATGAGCAGGTTTCTGTTTCTTGTTCTTCAATAGCCTTGATATTCTTTGAGCAAGCCGCGACATCAGCTACCTGACTGTGAAAGTCCTCACCATTGCTAGGTTTTGATAGTTTCCCAGGCATCAGATTCGCCATCCTCTTCTTCTGGATAAATAATGTCTTTGACATTTTCGCAGTTGATCCCGTTATGATTTTTACAAATTGCCGAACATGTGAGTTCTGATTTTTGACAAGAACATGCTTTGCTGTACCCTTTTTTACGGCTACATGACAGAACATGGAGCAAGGATTCAGATGCTGGGTCTTTGCACATTTGAAATGGCTGAAAGAGACCGTCCGATCTGCGAACCCACCCCCATTCTTCAGGAGGGATGTTGTTTCCTAGCCAAGCTTGTATCTGATGGTAACATCGGAGAAAATGATGCTGCGTAGCCTCTTTCGTCAGTGGTAATCTTGCAAGATAAACTTTGCTTTATGTGGCAGATTTAGCAAATAACTGGAATCTCAAGGTGTTCAAAATATGTGTGATATCTATGCATGTATAGTACAATAATGAACTTTTCTCCAGCCTTCATGATTTCTTGATGGGTAGAATCTGGTTTATTGAACACGCAGGCTATTTCTTCAAGCTGATCATGTTTTCTCAAAATTTTACAAAACTTTGACTATCCTTGTCCAAAAAGAGCGGATGTTGTATCGCATCCGCTTATTGCATGAGTGAAAAGAACATTGTTGTAGTTGTATTTGTGTGACATGGTTGAAAACCATTTGGTTTCGATGTTACCTATTCCTGATTTTTGGAAAAACAGATTTTTGTGTTGATAGTCCAAGCTTGTAATGATCACGAGAAGGTCAATGTCTTCTCCGACAATTACAACACTTTCAAAAGATTTGGCTCTTGAAATGGCTGAGATAACGATTATGATATCAGCTTCTTTTTCGGCCTGGTCAACTTGAATTCGGTTGTTTTGAAATTCTATTTTAAGCAATGAGATGAAGCGGCTCTTGTTTCTGTCATTGGCGAGAAACTTGTCTTGAGGGACTCTGTTCAGCATTTCGGCTGCAACAATGACTTCAGGAGAAGCATGCATCCTAGATCGACGTATTCTTTCTGCTCTTTTCATTCCATTCTGTTCTCCCTCAGATGGATATCTATCAAACACAATCGCTACCTGTGATCCAAATTTTTTCTAGTGGTAAGAAATATAACTTTTAACAATAAGTTTAAAGGAAACACCCCCCAACTCTTTCGTAATTTTTCGCATAGAGTTTCCAAAATTTCTGCTCCTTCTGCCTTCCTTTCTTAAAAATTTTAACTCTCATCCATTAATAGGTGTATTTAATTTTCATAGCTAGCGATGTAAGAAATTTTTTTTGAATGAGAGGCGAGAAAGGTCATTTCCTGTAAAGTTAAAAAAAGTGACATTTTCAAAAAGCCCTAGCGCGCTTAATTTCCATTACCATTTCCATTAATCCGAAAGCGTTTTAGACGTTATTAAATACATGAAAAATGTCATCGTAAGTATTTTTTACTTACATTTAGTTAAATACCTAATATTAATGTTCTCCACTTAAGTTCTAAATACAAAAAAAGTTACAATGTTCTTAATTATTTTACAACGTTACTGTTGTAATTAATCATGATTGCTATAATTCAAATGCCTGTAATATTATTGAAATACATTAACGAGGATAAAATAATGAAAAATGGTGTCAAATATCCATTTTTGCGATATTTCCAGGGCTCCCAACACATTTTAGTCCTCAAAAAGGGGGAAAGGGGACCATTTTTGCATAAAAAGGGGACTTTGGGGGACCATTTTTGCTTAAAAAGGGGAATTTGGGGGACCATTTTTGCATAAAAAGGGGATTTTGGGGGACCATTTTTGCTTAAAAAGGAGACTTTGCGGGGACCAATTTTATTAAAAATGGAAACCAAATAAGGATCATACGTGTGTAAAAATATAGCATAAATTTTCATAAATAAGAAAGTAAATTTTTAAAATTGCCCCAGAAAATGTGTGATGGTTATTTTTATATGATTTCATTAAACAATGTACACAATTTTATTTAAGCACATTTAAATATCCTACTAAAAAAGTAAATAAAGCATTCAATATTTCAGCATTCACCTTGATAATTCTTGTTACAGGTAAAAAATAATAGTGATCAGTTAATAAAAACAAGTAAGTGGGTAAGTATGATCACAGATCACTCAGAGGGTTTTATTTAATTTTTTTTTCAAAACATTCTAACCTTTAATTAATAACCAAAATTGTTAATAATTAAATTTGTTAAAAATTGATAATTGTTTATAATGATTAAATCCTTACATAGATGGGGATGACACAAAGCAGTGAGAATGGAGGTAGAGAAAGAGTGAAGAATAACATTATTCATAACCTGGCTTTTCATTCAAGATATTACATGACATATTGTAGATTAAATTTTTTGAGAATTTATTTCAATAGTGTCCCCTGGCGACAGAAAGGGATGAAAAGATGCTAACTGTTGGGATATGTTGAGTAGATTTTTTTTTCTTAATTTTTTAGAAAATTTATGGAGTGGTAATGAACCCAAACATTAAAACATCTGCTAGAGGTGAAAAAATGAGTTAAGACGGTGGGAAATGGGTGCTTAGGCCAAGAGTTTTAAAAGGATGTGTGAAAAAAAAATCAGTTTTCTGATTCCCCACCCCCACACACGCATGCACATGAAGAAATGCCCCTAATTGTCTAGGGTCAAAATAGACCCTAGCAAGATGTTGGGCTTGATGAGATACCTCCTTCAGCCAACCTTCACATGAGATTAAATCTCACTGTAGTTTAATTAGGGGTTGAGTTAGGAAATTGCTTAAAATACTTAAAGTAGAGCCTGGAGAAGTAAAAAAGAAACTTGGAAATTTAATCCAACTGCCTCCACACACACAACTTAAAATTTTTTGTATGTTATAAAAAAATATATGAGATTTTAAAATCGATAACGTGATTACTTTTCTTAATTTTTTTTTTTTTTTTGCTAAAATTAATTTTTTGATTAGTGCTAACTACTACCATTCATAAATAAAAGGAGCCAATAAGTTCATTTTATATAGCCTATAATAACAAATCGGACATAAAATAATGATAATTAGTGGAGAAACGCTTAGATTTAAATAACATGTCATATAAAAGCATTTCTTTGTCTTTTTAAAAAGTGATATTTGAATAAAATAAAATCTTAATTTTTACGAAAATTACACATTCAGAATTAGTGTCAAAAAATAGGCATACATGCACAAGTTTAAAATCTATAAATGAAGTACATGTAAATATTATGTACCCCCCAGGAACAGTCCTTGTCAAACTAATCGGATGTGGCAATCCCGAAACTTTCTTCTGCCTCATACGTGTTAATACTTCAAAATTCGCTATCACAGTCCCAAAATTAAATTGCAACTTATGCCCATCAAGAGAATTCTAAAGATATGAAATTTTGTATATTAGTTCTTCAAATATGACTATTGCTAAATTTATGCAAATCCCACAAAATGCAGTTTAGGAGCACCATCTATTGACAGATTAACATCAAAACCTAATCAATAACAACTTATGTCAATGCTAACTGAATCCTAAGTTAGACAAAAATTTTTGCATTAAATCAGATAAATCTGCAGAAATTTAAAAAAAAAAGCATCATAGCAGCACTATCTTTTAATGAATTTACATGAAAATGTAAAAAATGTCAATTCATCTTAAGGACTAACTGAATCTAAAGTTTCATGGAATTCCATGCAATAATTCTGGATATAGAACTATTGCAGAAATCGCAAAAAATGCAGATTAACAATGCCACTTGTTGAGCGATTTATACCAAAATATAAAAAATGTCAATTCATGTCAAGGACTAACTGAATCTGAAGTTTGATAGAAATCTGTGCATTGGTTCTTGAGATTGAACTATTGCAGAATTCATGAAAAATGTTACATAGAAGCGCCACATGTCGAACGATTTACACCAAAAACTACTAATCAACACCAATTTATAGTGGCGGTCAAAAGTTTCCAGCCAGTATAAAAATTTTCGTTATTTTGAAAATATACCCATATAAATGGAATCTCAAAGTGATACTCATATATTTTATAGACATAATAGTTAGGAACTTATTTATGGAACAACAAATGAATATCAATAAATACAATTGACAAAATTACTTGAAAAAAAAAAAAATGCATGCTTTCAAAAGTTATTGGCCATCTTGGAAAGTTTGGAAAAAAATTGTGTTATAATAGAAAATCTCTGATCAATTAGATTTACAATTAGTATGTTGTCATACCTTTAGTAAAATGTACCAAGATGTAGAGACTTGGCATCGATTCAATGAACAGTTGAAAATCATCTGTGGTACGTTTTCCCACTCATCTTCAAATTTATGGGGAAAATTCCGGCCATGCTGAATTTGAGTTTTAATTTCAAACATGTTTCTAAAGTTCATTCCAAAGATTTTCTATAGTATTTAGATTGGGTGCTTGGGCTAGCCATTTAAAAAGCGAAATATTTTTGTGCGAAAGCCATTGCTTGACAAGCTTTCTTGTATGCTTCCGTTTCTTATTATACTGAAACTACCGTATATACTCGCGTATTAGTCGACTTCGCGTATAAGTCGACCCCCTAACTTATGTTGTTGAAAATAAGAAAAAATTGAAAACCCGCGTATAAGTCGACCCCCCTCCAAAAGGGGGAACCGTTTGACTTTCCCCCGAAAAGGATATGGACTCGGATTCGTTCCTAAATGAAACGACTCCGAAAAGGACTGATTCCTCGTACTCATTCCGAAATGAAATGACACCGAAAAGGACCAATTCCTCAGACTCGTTCCGAAATGAAACGACTCTGAAAAGAATCGATTTCTCGGAAACCTTCCGAAAAAGGCGGACTCCTCTGAATCATTCCGAAAAGAACGAATCTTTGGACTCGTACCGAAATGAAATAACTCTGAAAAGGACGATCCATCAGTTACGTTCCGAAATGTGTCGTTCGAAAAATTATGCTTAATGTCATAAATCAGAATCTGGGAATGACGAAGAAAAATTGGATTCATTCCGCTTCTTCTTGGACTCGTTCCATTTTCTCGGATTTTTTCCTTTATTTCTTGGACTCGTTCCTTTTCTCGTTCTATTTTTCTCGGAATGGTTCCTTTTTTCGGAACAACTTCGAATGATTCATTCCTTTTGGTGAACGATTCTGACTGGAACGGTTCCTTATATTGGGCGATTTTGCCCATCTCCTTTTTATAGGTGCTAGCAAACTATTTTCGGATATTTTTTTATAGATTTTTTTTAGGTCTCGCGTATAAGTCGACCCCTCCATTTTGAGGTTCTTTTTTTGTCTAAAATTTCTCGACTTATACGCGAGTATATACGGTAATTGTTGTGACCAAAATTTTGTCTCCAATAACACAGCAAATTATCTTGCAAAATATCCTTATATATTGCATCATTCATCTTGCCTCAGATTTTAACAGACGGACTGGCATCTTTTCCATAAAATGCACCTCTTAATGTAACGTATCTTCCACCATGCTTAATTGTAAGAAAAGCACATCTGGAATAATGTCTTTTGTTGCTAAGTGATCGGGCATACTGCTTGCCAAACCCGTTATTGAAGACTGGTCAAGCAGTAGCTTAATATAGTAAATTTCGCATTCTGCAATTTTTTTTAATTTTTAAGAATTTTAATTCGATTTTTAAAATTTGCCTGTATTCTGAGGGGATTTTTTAACATTTAGATTCATGAAAAAATTTCAGTTACAATGCTTTTTTTATACCCATTATAATGCCTTTTTTATGCCCACTTTAATAAATTTTGTCTTCTTGGATTTTTAAACTTTTAGTGATTTTCAAAGTTTTTTTTTATTTTTTATTTTGCGACAATTTTTTTCAAACACAAGAAAGGGGACTTGGGGGACCAAAATATAAAAAAGGGGACTAAAGGGGACCTTTTTCTAAAAAGGGGACTTTTGGGGGAAAAAGGGGACCATTTGGAAGCCCTGTATTTCCGCAAAGTTAGAAAAAAAGGGTCATTTTCAGAAAGCTGTAGCGCGCTTCATAATAGATTTAGAAAAACAATTTCATAATGAAATTTGTAGAAATTTAATGCTCTTTCTTTTTGTAAATAAGTATTGTACACAAAAAATCTATAATTTTCGAGTTATAGGCAAAAAACGGAAAAAAGGTCCGAAAATTTTGTTGTTTTTTGGCTCTCAAAAGTTTAGCCTCGAGATATTTTGTTGGAAAACCATTAATTCTTGTTACTAGCATCCCCATAAACACTTTAAAAAATTAAAATCTTCTAGCAGAATTTTTGCATCTATCGGCCCTTTTTTCTGACAATTTGACTGGCCTATTGAGACATGTTTTGCACGAGAGAAAAAAAGACTGTTTCATTAAAAAGGCATATAGAACAAAGAAATGAAGACCGAAAATAAATATAAGACAAAGTAGAAAACCACTTATTCAGGAAAAAAAATTAAAAGTTGAAAGTGGTATGATTTTATGTGTACAGAAAAACTTCTTAAAACACACCATAATTTTTTTTAAACGCTCTGGACCTTTCAAAAATTTTGAGTCTTTCTTTACCAGGCGCAATGAAGACGTGCATCGAGTATGGGAGCAGCAGTACGACTGATATGAAAGATAGAGGAAAGGGAACAAGCTGAAGAAACAGCCAATTGGAACGCAGAAGGCAACAGCCAATCACAGAAGAGTATAATCAAAACAGACACACAGTAGAAGAGGAATAAGGAAGCAAATTGGAACGAGGAAAAAAAATACAAGAAAAAAATTAATTAAAAATAAATTATAATAAAAATGAAAACACACACATATATGAGAGCACAATGAAATGAAAGATATATACATATATAAGCATATAATACAAAAAAATACTACGGCTACGGAGAGCATTTTGTAACCAGATTTATTATTAACAATAACTTCACGATTAAAATAAGTAGCTAAATTTTCAAGAAAATCTAACTGAGAGATACTATTGGCATTAAGGCCCCACACTAGGCACAGAAAAAGACCCGGATGATAATGTAAAGCTATGGGAGCGTTCTTTTCAAACATCACGCTCAAATTTTAATATTTTTACATGGTTCTTTTGGCATAAAATAGCTGAAGACGATCTACAACCGGTTTAGTTTTTACTTTTTCGATTTTGCTTATATATTTTTTATATTGCGATAGTTTCAATTGCGGAACCGGTTTAAACCGGTTTTGAAAGTTAAAGTATTTTTCCTTTTAATCTGAAACCAAAACTGAAAAAGTAAAAACTAGGCCGGTTGTGGATCGTCCTCAGCTATCTTGTGCAAAAAAAAAAAAAAATCATGTAAAAATATTAAAATTTGGGCGAAATATTTGAAAAGAACGCCCCCATAGATTTTACATTGTCATCCGGGTCTTTTTCTGTGCCTAGTGTTGCACCTTAAAGTTAATTTTAGCACTTTGAAAATTAAATCTAAAGCCGGAATCCCAAGAGCGCTTGGAAATGGAAGATTAGAAATTTCTTGATTAATGACATAACGAGAGTATTCTTTTAAGCGGATTTTGAGATTTCTTTTAGCTTGACCAATATACGATAAATCACAATCATTACAAAAAACATTAAAAATTCTCCATTTATGAAGATCAGGAACACGAGATTTGAGGCAAAGAAATTTGAATTTATTGGAAGGTTTAAAGATAACGTTAAAATTGAAACATCTTAAAACTTTAGCTAATTTGAAACCTAAAGTGGAGTAAAAGGGCGGGGGGGGGGAGACGACCAAATTATCAGGTTTACCTTTAGCAGAATTCGCAAGAGCAGCTTTATTAAGCGGACCACGATTTACATACGCGTAAAAAACACCGATTTTTTGGTTCATAGGATGATTTGAGAGAGCATGAGGTGGGTTAGAGACAGAAAAAGGTTTTCTATAAACAAAAGTTTTGAAAGAAGAATTACATTTGATAACTAAAACATCAAGGAAAGAAAGTTTATTACAATTTTTTTATTCAAAATAAATTGAATAGATGGGTTTTACAATTATTGGTTACTAAATTTATTCTAAAAGGTACACTGTAAAAAATATTTGAAACGTTTCGTATTCTAACAGAAATGTTTTAGAAACCATAGGATATGTCAGAGCTATTTCCATTCTTCGAAAGTATGGGGAACTTTCCCGCAATTGTAGGTTTTATTTCCGATGTGACAGGAAACCAGTCTTTTCTACCTTAGCGCATGCATGCATTACTTGAAGAACGAAAATCAACGTCGGTTTGAGTTTGTCTGTATCAAGATGGCGACGAATATCGTTCGCTTGTAACACGTACATTTTCATACATTTTAATGATGCTTTTTACGATTACATAAGAAGTGAAGTAAAATAACTATTGGTAAGTGTTTTTTTAAATCGTCTATAGCAGTGGTTCCCAAACTTTTGGGCTTACGGAGCCCTTTTTGTGAAGAATTTCTAAGGCGGAGCCCCTAAACCGAACAATACTCTGTGGTTTACAAATTAATGTTTTTTTATGCCTATGGAGCAGAAAAAAATCCGATGGATAAAAATACGAGCCAGTAATTTCCTACATTGAACCTTGGTTCTTAGTTTGGCCCTTTCCTGATACAGAAATTCTGAATTCATGCTAGAAATTTCAAAAATCATTTTTTTAATTATATAACCATTTAGCAATTTTATTTAATATTACTATTATTGTATACAATAAAATAAAACTAAGGATTAAAACCTTCTTTTTTGCATTAAAATATCTATTTTGTATAATCGAGATATTTCCTTCAAATACAGCAAAAATATAGTTAAAAATTTGTGATTTCTGAAAACTTTCAGTAACGAGGAAAACAAACTTTTTTTTAGATTAAAAAGAAATATATACAAACATTACATACAAAAGAATCTAGTGAGGGATTTTAAATGATACACGATCTTTTAAAAAAAGACATTTTCAGCGACAGACATTGTTTTAAAAATTAAATACAATTTTGAAAACTATTATAGAAGATTTAAATAAGTAAAATTTAATAAAAATAAACAATTTATAAAAATTAAAATTACAAATTCAAAATAATGCAATATGCAATATACAAATATTAATTGCCGATAGCTTTTTTTTTTTTTTTTTTTTTTTTTTTTTTTTTTTTTTTAATCTTGCATAAAGTTTGACGAACGGTAATATAAAAAAGTTTAGTGTGAAAAATGCGCAAATATGCTGTGCACAGTTTTTTTTTATATCTGGTGTAATTTTCGATAATTGCAAACGAATGTTTGGTTCTGCATTTAACCGATTTCTGTATTTTGCTTTGAAACTTGTGTAAGTAGAGAATCCAGTTTCACACAGATATGTCGTTGAAAATGGAAGTAAAATTAATTTTGCTCTGCCTGGAAAGATTTCGTATTCATCTGTGAAATGACACTAAAATTCAGAATTAGGTTTCATTTGAGAAGAGATTTCTAGATCGCTTTGAGATGTTAAATCAATGAGAGATTCGTATTTCTCAGAGCTTAAGCTGTGTGGATTTGTTTTTATACTGAAAGGATTTAGTGCCCAATTAAAATCATCCAGCATCCTATTTTCAGTAGCTGGAAAGTAATCCTATCAGAGCTTCGAGATGATCTTAAATAATTTTCTGTTTTTTTTTTTTTTTTCCCCCTCAAACTTGATGTTATGTTTATTTGAGAACATTTTAGTAAGAGGAAAGCAACTTATATCACCTTTTCTACACATTCAGACAAGAAAGCAAGTCTCCTCTTAAATGCTGACACTTTGGAGTTTGCATCAAAAACAGCAACACTTTTTCCTTGAAACGGTAAATTCCTTTCGTTCATTACTAAAAATGTCCGCCAAATAGGTTTATTTACAAGACTAATCTTCATCATTTAAAATTGTTGCTAATTGAGGGTTGTGATCTGTCAAAAATGCTTCATCCTCTGCAAGCAGCTCCAGCAAAAGTGTCAACGCTTTTGCTCGGGATCACAATCTTATTTTAGTATGCAGCAGCAGGACTGATGTAAGCTTTTCATATCTTCGCAAATTAGTTTGAAAAGTCTACTTTTAAGTGGTCTTGATTTTATAAAGTTTATTATTTTTATGCCATCATTCAGATCTGTCATAATTTCAAGAGGCTTTTTTCTTGAGGTTAGCGTATGTCTCTGAAGAACACAATGGCTACTGCTATATTCCTTTGATTTATCCTTAATTTTAGCAATATCCCCAGCATTAAGACCTACCATTGCTTTTTCACCATCAGTACATATATCTTTGCAGTTTTCCCATGGTATTTCATTTGATGTTAAAAAATCATCCAAAATATTAAATATTTTATCCTCTGGTGTACTGACTTCTAGTGGTCTCCAAAGAAGAAGATTCTTCTTATAGCTATGGAAATGAACATAGCGAACAAATACTATTAAAAATGCCAAACCGGCGACGAATAAGTTTTTCTTTTACGTCATCTGCCTTATCGATAATTCGTCGTACAATAGTAGTGTTATTTGACAAAGGAGCATTGGAAACCAAATTGGCAGTTTTTTCATCAAATACAAATCTGGAAACATCAATTGCACAAAATTTAATAAGAGTTTTTGCAATGGTATGGGCTTTGCCAGCTTGTGTTATTTTGTAACTTATTAAGTAGAAAGCTTACAAAATCTTTTCATTGTTTGTTTTCGCAGCTGTAGCCTTACTTTTCTTTAAAGCTAAAATTTCTTTGCATTTTCTTTTTAAAAAATCAAATGTTTTATCTTTTAACCCCTTGAGGGGCAATAATGTCTCTGTGGTTCTCACAGGAAAAATCGAAATTTTTTATTTTAAAATAAGTAAAGACAATTATCCATCATTTTGCGGCCAAAAATAAAGATATCAAATTTCGTTAAATCTTTCTGGTGAGAATCTCATTTAAATTAGTCGGGATAAAGTATATCCCACCGTGGATTATCAAGTGGTTAATTCTGGATCATCAAAATGACTGCGCAACTTTGCCGGAAACATTGGGCTGTTGTTCAAAATTTTATCACGAATCACACAGAGAAGCTGATCATCATCTGTTTCAGTAAATCCCATATTTAAGAAATTTTCATCATATTTTAGTTTTTTATTGAAATTGCTTTTCCAGAGTGTCCCGGTTCTGTCTTGCTTTGATAACAATACATGATCTGGAGTCAACGGTTCAGAAATGCTTTCATTGGCCAAAAGCTCTTTTGTTGTTTCGTCTGATTATGAAATGAGAGCAAAAAAGAATTAAGTATAAACATATGAATAGGCGGAGTTTCAAAGAACAAAATTGTTCTCCATTTTGTTCGACAAACAGTGTTAACAGCACTGACGGGCCTCTCGTGCTTCGATTCACGTTGTGCATTCGATTCAGAATACTATTTCTTGTAGCTCATTTTAAATCGAATTAAAAAAAAAAACATTAAATGCAGAAATATAAATAAAACAATTTAAACCAAAAATATTATACAGAAAATTGACACATTAAAATTCAAACCGTTTCTTTTAGAGTCTATTTTTCAACTCAGTTTAGATATATTTATTTTTTACATACGCACACACACTCAAAAATTCCTACATACTTTTGAAAATCTTCCACTTGGAATGTGTTAATTTCTTTCATGTTTCGTTTATTTTGCTGGAATGCCGCGGAGCCCTTGGAAAGTACAGGCGGAGCCCCAAGGGCTCCGCGGAGCACACTTTGGGAACCTCTGGTCTATAGTATTATTTTTACATCATATTTTTTTATTAATACTTAGTTCTTTATTAGTTTTCTTTGTTGCAATACTAAAAAATAAATTCTATTTTTTTTTTTAATTTTCACGCCTTGTTTCCGCTTTTTTTTTTTTTTTTTTTTTTTAAATAATACATGCATATTTGATGTTAATAATTTCTATATCGTATTATCCTTCACATTACATCCTGTCGTATCACAGTGTTTCCGTAACAAGTTATTAAATGTTATAACTATACTATGTGTTATAATTTTAAAGAAAAGCTATGCATAATGTTTTTTTCAAACAAGCTGAAGGTTTATTGACAATTTATTTCTTTAATATTCATTGCTTTTATGTAAAAAGAAAGTAATGTGAATTTAAAAAAGGCACACATTTCTTGCAATTATAGGATTTATTTTTATAAATCATTTTAGTTAATAAAATTGATTCGTTTGTTTTCGTGTTTTCCAAATGTTCTCAAAAATTCGAAATAGTGTTTATATCTCAGTACTGATAAACAATACAGATATCAATAATTTAATTATTTGTATATTTTTCATATAATAATATTAGTTCTAATTATACATTTCAGGATATTCTTGTTATATGTACACAATACAAATATATCGGATAATGTTAAACATATTTTTCTAATCTAATTAATTTTTTATCTGTAACTTTTTTTTTCTGAAATTTTGATAGAAAAAATATATACATATTTTAAGTTAATTTTTTCAGTACTAAGGTCCAGATATGCAACCCCCCCCCCCCCCGTCTCAACCACACACACACACACACACTCTTTTTACTATTACTTTCAATGCTTCGAAAAAATTAACTATTTTTACAATATTTTTTTTTAATTTCTAGATTATTAACCATCAGCTTGTTTTATGAAAATATAGTTCATGAGTTCTTCTTTTAAGTTATAAGGCATTTTTAGTTATTAAGATTATGCTGTGGAAAAAATAATACGATACTGTGTTTTTTTAATTTAACATAAATTTTAATCATAACTTATTTAACTACTCAAATAATATTTAATAATAAAATTTTATGTATTAAAATGTCTGTGCAATAAAGAAACAATCATAAAGAACTAAAATAAGTAAAAATAATGCTATTTATGATTTTAAAAAAGCACTTTTTAAAGAATTCATCAATTCATTTTCAACATTAATACATTTCAGAAACAAAATCAGTATGAAATGAAGCAGTTCTTAAAATAAAACATTATTTATAAGCCAATTTTCATTTAAAAGAGACTCTTTTATAAAATTTCATTTTCATTTAATAAAAATGTTCTTTTCCAATATCCATTTTACTAAACTAAGTCCCTTCCACAAAATAATCTTCAATAAATAAAAGTTAAAATACTAGTGTTAAATTCATTCTGAGTAAATAATAAAAGTTCATATTAAAAAGCACAAATAAATGTACTAAAACTATTTGCAGGTGCATTACAAGCAATATAAAATTATTTTTAATGTATTAAAAATATCTTAAAAATACATCATAAATTTTTAATGGTTTTTAATGTATTTTTAAGATATTTCTAATGTATTTTAAATATTCTTATATGTATGCACCTGCAAGTAATTTTAGTACAGTTATTTGTGCTTTTTTATATGAATTTTTAAAAAATTCTAGTCTCTAGAAAGGTTCCACATACATCCAGAAACCTTTTCCTTTGATAATAAAGGGTTTCCTATATATTCAGAAACATTACCTCGTCTACAAGAAGATTTCTTATGTATCCAGAAACCTTTCAGATCCGTAATGAAAGGTTCGGAAACTTTTCATTACGAATCAGAAAGGTTCCGCATCTTAGAGGAAGCATTTTCCTGCTCGAATCAGAAACCTTTCCGTTAGTATCGTGCAGCACAGGTCTCCGTTACTTTCTGAAACGTTTCTGAAAATTTTTTACAGTGTAATCAGACTATATTATATCAAAGACTAACGGAATTTGTAGTTTTTATTGAATTCCGCTCATTAGTTCTTGTGACAGAGAGCCCAGAAATTTTGTATTACAGGTATACAGACAGACATTTTGCAAAAACATGTTTTCAGGTTCACTGACCCCTAAAACCTGTAAACCATCGAAAACTGGAAATCGAAATTTTTTACAAATCTAATACTTTCTTATAAAGATAGAAGAAAGTAACAACAGACAAATTTAAAAGAATAGAGACGAGATGTCCACACAGTCCAGATTGTTGATAAAACATCTCGCCATAGGCCAACACTACTACTAACTAGCATTTACCCAGAATTATATACCTGATAGGCTCTTTATGTAAAGTCATAGAGAAATAATTGACACAATTGAATTAAAACAAGACGAGATATCCATACAATCGAGAAAATCAATAAAAAGTTTCGCCATGTAAATGGTGTCACCCCCTCCGTTACCCCTTCTGTCAACCTTTTTGATCTGTTATATGTTTTCAATCACAATTTCATGTCATTATAACAAATGACCACACCATTCCTTATTTACCTTTTGTCGTCCTGCATAAAAAAAGCCACTGGAGTGACTCATCACTCAACCAATAGTCCACATAAGTCAATGTGGTGTCTCTATGTCGAAGAAAATTCTTTCTTTTAAAATTTTCTTTTGCTACCCACTCATTAAATAGATAGGTTTTTGTTTCCTGTTGCATGTCTTATTTAGATACATCATTCTGCATAAAATTTCGCATTCTCAAAGACAAAAAAAAAATAGCTCCATTGCGTCGTGCGCTGAAAATTTCATTTTTTTCCAGAATTCCTTTCTTCTATATATAATCTTATGCGATTATATATATATATATATGAGAGTGACACCCCGGGCAGACCGCTCCCCACTTGCTACGCCACTGTTCACAACGCTACTATAAACCAGCATTTTCCCACAATTTTAAGCTCAACAGGCATTTTATGCAGCTTACCTTCTAAAAAAAGACACTAAGCCACCTTTCTGAAAGATGAAGCAGCATCATACACTATGTTGGTGAACTCATGTACTCAATATTTAGTATGATTCTTGTCCTCATTCGAAGCTTTCCATGCGTATACAGAGTTGAATACTTTTCTCCGGAAGAGATTTCTGTGGCACTTTTTGACTACTGAAAATACAAAATGTCAAATTTTCCAGGAGGGATATCCCATAACTCTGGGAGGGAATGCCCCCCCCCCCTCACCGAGCCACTCGATAAATTCAACACATCACATGTAAGCAGTGTTCTCGCTGACATTTGACCAACGTTAGTAATTTGGCTAATTCAAAATAAAAATCCTTCGCCAAATGAAAAAAGTATCAGCCAAATATATTCGCCGCGTAGTAAAAAAAAAAAAAAAAAATATATATATATATATATATATATATATATATATATATATATATATATATATATATATATATATTTAATCCTTTAATGTACCCCCTTTTTTCAATGTATTCTAAAATAACCTAAGTTTTTATAACTGCGACAGTTATAAAAACTGCGATTGTTATTAATTTAATGTCAACTATACACTGTAAAAAAAAAAAAACTCCCTTACTTTACACCAAAAAGGGTGGCAACTAAGGTTCCACCCCAAGTGGTGTAATGAAATTCCACTTGTAAATTGGTATAATGAGTCACCAACTATCAAATGGTATAAATAAACTTCATTTTGAGTGGCAACTTAGTTGCCACCATGTTTGGTGTAAAGTAAGTAATATGTTTAAAATGTACGTTATAATAAATTGTCTCAATTAAAGGGAAGTTTAGCAACCTCTTTGCGGGAAACTATTTATTTTAAATTATGGCTGTATTACATTTGGAATGTAATTTTTAAATTATTTTTTATTTTGCTACCATTTATTAAAATACACTAAATGGTAAAAAAGGAAATTTCCTAATATTTACATGATTTTAACAGTAAAATAAAAAATAATTTAGAGATTACATTTTAAATTTAATACAGTCATAATTTAAAATAAATAGTTTGATGCAAAGAGGCAGCGAAACTTCCTTTTAATGGAGGCAATTTATTATAACATTCATTTTAAGCATATTACAGCAACGAAATATGAACTAAAGTTGAATGAAATAACTTTAATGAAACGAACTAAAATTTCCTATATTTGAATGCTTAAAAATATCTTTTTCATAGGTCAATAATGCGTTCAGTAAGTTAAAAAACATTATAATAACGAATTTTTTATGAAAATATTTTTTGTTAAAGTTCGGGCAAACGCTATAGTCATACAATATAAAATATTTTTGTAACGAAATGTATAATTACTCGTAACTATCACTATAAGTTTAATTCGGAGTTTCTAGTTTTCTTAAGAAAATAACAAAAATAAGCTACATATGATATTAAATTACCTCACAATTATACAATTTAATGCATAATATAAAAAAGCTTAACTATGCCAGCTATCAAATAAACAAAGCTGTATTTAAAAAAAAGTTGATTACAACTGTTATACTAAAGGCATACTTCCCATTAAATTCGAACATGTCGCCATTATTCTTAAAATGGCAGTGCAACTAACACATTATTAAAAAGCATTATCTAATTAAAAAAAACCCACATGCAGTGGCGTAGCTAAGGGGGGGCAAGGGGGGCGTCCGCCCCGGGCGCCGAGGCCTAGGGGCGCCAAATTGAGAGATATTGTTATATATCTATATTGGGGTGGGGGCGCAAAATTTCTTGCTGGCCCCGGGCGCCAAAAAACATAAAAAAACATAGCTACGCCACTGCCCACATGCAAACATTATTTAGTCTTAAATCTTACGTCTACAAAGAATAATATTAATATTTCTTACCGTTTGTTTACTTTTCCACCTGCTATCCGAAAGTTGGAAAGAAGGATTAAATGCGAAGTAAAATGGCGGCGTGTCGTCTGCAAACATATGAAATCAAAACAGGAAGATGATTATATGACTCTGAATTTGGTGTTAACGTTCAATAATTGCAACTAAAGAATAAAATACCACCATTCCAAGATTATTCTTACATTTTTTACGGAGCTACTACCGAAAATAGTGTAGATTTAAAGTTTATTCAGCAATTCATAACCCCGATTTAAATGTAATATTGCTCCTTTGTTTTTACAGTATACGCGACAAATATAAAAAATATGTATACATTAAATATATATATCTATGTGCATATGTATGAAATACGAAAAAGAAAAGAAAGAAAAAGCAAAAAATGAGCACTAGCAATTTGGCGAATCTAATCTTTTGTTTGCTCGCCAAATGAAGAATTTAGTCGCAATTTGGCGCATTAGCGAGCGACAGCGAGAACACTGCATGTAAGATCATAGAAGTTTTCTGACGTGACAAATTGTGACTTTTGCAGAAGGGACATTCGATGGTAAAATGTACTGTGAATACTGTAGTCAGTGTTGTAACCGAGCGAATTCGATATGTCGAAATTCACAATTTCGACTGAATTGTTCTTTTGTTTTGAACTAACTCTGACTCAAATGTAACATTTCTGCGCGCGAAACGAACAAAATTAATTTTCACCGTGAATTAAATTTAAATTACAGCTCAAATTCAGATATTGTTTTTTACTGTCGGAAACATTCTTGTTGTTTTGTAAACATTCTCTTCTAAAAGTATTTTTTGCTTTGTTACAAGCACTAAAATCAGAAGTACTTTGATGAATTTGATTATCCAGAATTAATGAGTTTCAATTTTCCCTGATCTTCACTTATTAAACTCAAAAGCAATTTTTCAAATCTGATTACATTAGAAATATCATTAAATAAACACTTTAAGCAGAAAAATTAATAATTATCTAGAACATTCGCTGCTAAATCATTGCTACTGAAACATTCTCAATGTGAGACACTTTCATTGTTAATGAGTACTTTGGCAAAGTTGAAAAAGATATGTGAGAATAAAGCTGTATCAATTGTTTCTCATATGTCTACAATAAGGTAAAAAGAATTTTTGACCGCCTACCCTCCTTCCAGGAAAATTACAAATCAGCATTCCTGAGCAATGCCAATATTATACATGTCTACTTAGAAAATATTTTTTCAGTCCATCACACCTACATATTTGAACATTTTCAAAGGGGGGAGGGTCAAAACAGAGTCACTCCAACATAGAAAAGAAAATAAAATAACTGTTTACATTTTACATTTTGAAAAAATATCAGAAACTTATGTTTGAATGTATATGGACTAGGCTGATATATGTAGATCACAAACGCATCTTCCAAAATTTGCCCTACCTAGATTTCATTCTGCCAGCGTCTATGTCTTTTCTACAGCATACATTTGTTATTGGAATTGATGACAATAGAACCGTAAGTTTTTCTTCAGATATTGCGTGTATTGCCCTGTGTATTTTTGAGCTACTTATTAATAATATTAGAATTATTGAAAAAAAAAAAAACACAAAAGGTTATTCAAAATGTTATATTAATGAACTCTCAAAACTTTATGTCGCATAATATTTGTGAATGGAATTGGAAAATATTGTGCTCATTATCAAACAATTGTAAAGAAACGAAAGATTTTTAATGAAAAAGCTTGAATGCAATTAAAACGAGAAATGCCTTTTAATAATATTGCAAGAAATTTAAATGCAACGATGTTCTGACAAGAATTCTAATTTTGACTGAACAGTGCAAGATTTTTTTATAGTTAAAATGTGTAAATTCTGACATTAAATTGATTTATCTTAAATGCATTATAGATTTATTTTTATTGGTGTGAATAACATTCTGCTCCAATAAATTTTAATGTATAGATATTTATGCATGTTGCATCATATTATCAAGAATAAGAACACAACTTCATGGCTGTTAAATTTTTCAAAAGTTTTATTTTTTGAAAAAAGTATGCATGGTAAAACATTATTTTTTGAACGTTTTAAAACAAATCACACAAGAAATTGCAATAATTATATTAGACGTGACTAATAATGCGTCAGTTGTTCTCAATGTAAGCAATGAATAAGTGGTTTACCTCAAAATGTTAAAAAGTGCTTTTAGGTAGATTTCGTAAGAAATAATATACCTATTGCAGTCGTTACTATGGTACGACTTTAAAAAAAATTCTTTATAACTTTTCCTTATATGATACTAAGAGCCCAAAATCACCCCCATCTAACAAGTGTATATATTTATGTATGTATGTACTAAATTTTGTCCGCACGATATATTTTTCGCTGCTTAGCGAAACAAGACAATGCAATCGGAAGCTTGCATATCTTTGCTGTTTGCAAAAATGCAGGCTTCTGAATGGTCAATGTCGTTTCGCTAAACAGAGCCAAAGTAGATTTTAACGTTCATAAAGTTAGTTTATTTTCAAAATTGAAAACGAAAAACAGTGAGCACTTTCGGGAATTTTTGATGCACTTACAAAACAAGGAGCCAGTGTTCTCGCTGACATTTGACCAACATTAGTAATTTGGCTAATAAAAAATGAAAAACATTCGCCAAATGAAAAAAGATTAGCCAATTAGACTCGCCGTGTAGCACAGAAAAAAAAATATTTTTAATCTTTTATTGTATCCTTTTTTTATCAATATTTCTAAAATAACCTAAGTTTTTATAACTGCGACAACGATTGTTATTAATCTAATTAAAACTATCCGCTACATATATAATAATAAAAATATGCATATATGCATATGTATGAAAAATAAAAAGGAGAAGAAAGAAAAAGCAAAAATTGAGCACTAGCAATTTGGCGAATCTAATCGCTTGTTTACTCGCCAAATGAAGAATTTAGTCGCAGTTTGGAGCAATGGCGAGCGGCAGCGAGAACACTCAAGGAGGCGATGTAAAACGGTCGATGCGTATTTGATTGGATTTTTTTTTAAAGGAAAACTTTTAATTGTAGAAATATGTTTCGGGCTTGGTTCTTTAAGATCAGATGCCAATGCAATATTTACATATGATTCTTGCATTAAGATTTTAAGTAAAATAACATTATCGGATTTAGCGGTTATCGCATTTAGGCACAATGATCTTATATTAAATGAAAACCATTTAATTTTGAATATTTTGACCCCTCATTTTTACCCATATCGTGAGGTATTGTGAATTTTGTTAATATAATCAGCACAATTCTCCACACAAATGAAAACTTTAAACGGTTTTTTCTCCATGTTTATATTTTCATCACTTTCCTGTTTTCAAAATGCTTAGGCTTTTTTTTTTCTTTTTTATATTTGAAATAGAGATTTAAAAATTTTTGTACATGCGTTTTTCTATACAGAGTGTCCACTCTCAACGGTGGCCAATGCTTAATTTCTAAACCGTTAGTTATAGACATATAGTTCCAATTGCAAAATTGCTTTTAAAAAGGCAAAGAATTGATTTTTAAGCGATTTAGGTAAAAAAAAAAAATACTAAAAAATTACGAAAATTAAATTTTTATACGCCCCTCTGGTCCTGTAAGTGTTATTTAGTAAATTTTTACCACTACTCTAACAAATTAGACAAAAAAAAAAAAAAAAAAAAAAAAAAAAAAAGGTCCCATTTTTTTTGCGATTAAAACTGATCGAGTAATAGCTGCTTAAAGTTGAAGTATATTTTTTGCTGCAAAATAGGTGTCAGTCACAAATTTACTGCAAATAAAAATAAACGTCAGATGTAAAATTAAACATTAACATTGAGAGTAAAATAATTTTTACAATATTATTTTTAAATTTATGTTCATGTTTACATATTAAAGCAAAATATACAACTTGTACTGCAATTATAATTTAAAAAATAACAGAAATTTTGTTAAATTACATTATGAGAAGCACAATTTGTTACAAAATGATACGCCTTTAAAACTCTATTAGCTTACTTAACCTAATAGAATTTGATGTATTCCTATGAAATAAATAAATGGTACGACCTAACATCGTATTAATATTACATTTTCATTGGATATAAATAAGTTTGCTAATTGGACCTCGATCAGATATTTGTAAGTGAGTTAAAATTTGAATACAAATTTTGAACTAGGAAAACATACATAAGAAAGTCATAAGTAAAATAAAAGCTTATCAAAATAAAACACATTTTTTAAATAAAATCATGAAAAGAAACAACTTCATTTCCTTACAAAATAAAACATAAGCAAAAGTACAAATTGAGGATGTTAATGTCAAAACTCACCTTATTGCTTTTGTTTTCTTTATCAGTCTATATCAATCTGCACTAATGTAACACTATAATCTCCAAATTTATAACGTAAACTAATGAACTCATTTAAAGGTTTTTCGCGATTTCTTAAAATTTGATTTTCTCGATAAGAGAATTTTGAAACTGAGTTCTTTAATTATTTTAACCGATCTAGAAGTTAATTGATTAAAATTAACGCTACCGTAAAACTTATATGGTAGCTGCAACTTCAGTTAAATCGCTTTAAAAATACTTCTTTATTTCATTTAAATCATTTTTGTAATTGGAACTATCTGCCTGTGACATACGTTTTAGGAATTAGCCATTAGACATCGTCGGAAATGGACGCCTTTTATAATACTTTAAAGCATTTCGTGTAAATTTCCCATAAAGCTTAGTTTAACTCACCCATTTCAGTTACAGAAAAGTGGTTTAAGTCATGAAATTCAAAGTTTCATAACTCGTTCAATTTTATTGTTAGATGAATGGGACCTTTTTTGTGTTGCTTGTTAGAGGGATGGAAAATTTCTACTAAATATCCCTTATAGGACAGGAAGACCGTATAAAAATTTAATTTTCGCAATTTTTTAGTAAAAAATGTTTTTGACCTAAATCGCTTAAAAAACAATTCTTCACCTTTTTTAAAGCATTTTTGCAACTGGAACTATATGTCTATGACTAGCGGTTTAGAAATTAGCCTTTGGCCACCGTTGAGAGTGGACACCCTGTATATGTAATAAATCTCTGAGTGAATTAACCTTCAAATTTGTTGTTGTTGTTATTTAAAAAAAATAAAGCTGTATGAAAATGTGCAATATTTCATCTTTATTTTACGCTATATCTCTCTACACTATATCCTAGATTATATTAAATCTAATATTAGATGTATCTGAAAATCCATATGCACTCTTGTATAATAAATATTTAAAAATCTTTATAAAAATCGGGCAAGAACATTAATGTTTTAAAAAGTAGTAAAGACTCTTTTTAACTTTTTTAAATATTTAATTAAATATTCAGTTTAATTTTTTTCGAAATCTTACTATTTGAACAATTTTTAAAAAAATAAACATAATTGTTGGAAAACAAAAATTATTCTTTTAAAAAGTTAGTTATGAACCAGAAAACAAGGCCATTTCTGTCCAATAAATTTTCCATCATAATTTACCTTGAAGGTTAATTTCCTTTTATGACAGTTTTTCGCCCAATGTGTTTCGAAATTCTGCTATAATAGGCTAGGCACTAAACATCATTAAATTCAGGCTAACTTTTGAGGGAAAGATCATAAACAAAATTTAATGGCGTGTGAAAAATGGCTGTTGTCTATCAATTTAACAAGCATTGCATGTCTTGAATTTTTAGCTTTTAACATAAACAGTTTCATTTCATAATACAGTTTTCCTGTTTATGAGAATAAGATGTTTTATTGTAAATATTTCTGTTATTTTTTTTTTTTATCTTATTTGAAATGTATTACTAATAGTTTTCGATAATCAAACACTATTCGTAACGTTTTAAATACAAATTAACACCAACAAAATCGATAGTAATATTCTAAAATTAATATTCATCTAGTGTTAACAAAGATTTTTTTTCTTTTAATCTACATCATCAAGGATAAACCAATAGCAGACCCAATGGGAAGTCACGGGGTCATGACCCCTTCCCCCGCCTGGAAGAAGATTTTTTTTTTTTTTTTTTGAAAGCCATTTTAAAAAGGAACTATATATTATTTCAAATTTACCTCTTACTCAACAATGAGAATCTTTCTGACTCTTTAAAAGTAAGTAATCCAAAGTATAAACCTTTTATAAATCCATGAGGTCATTTTTATTCTCAGATGCACGAAATTTTCAAGTGCACTTATTCAGGGCAAATATGACTGATTAGCGTTTTTCATTTTTCGATAAAGGCAAAGAATTTTTTAAGAAATCTCCGTAAAATGCGTAGTCTTACACAGAATTTTAAGTTTCGACAGCCGATTGCTCCTTCAAGATAGCTTTTTGTAACTGGTAAGTCCTAAAATTGGCTTAAAACATTCAATTTTTGAATGGCTATTTGCCTGTATAAGAAAATTGGAAATTATGCAATTTCTTGGTACCAGAATATAATGTGTAAATTTTATATTTTTATGAATAATAATACAATTTATTTGTATTTACGAATATCCATTACGAAAAGCCATTTTGGGTGTAAGAACAGCCTTCAAAATAAAACTGATTATTAAGAGATATGATCCCTCCCCTTCTAAATGAATGGCTGGATCCGCCTTTAGGACAAACATATCCGTATAACACTTAGGGTTTGTGAAAATGATATTGGTAATGGTAAGTATCACAAAAATGGTTTAACTAAAAACAAATAAACAACATTGCTACTTTTGGAATACAAAGTTAGTCTCATGTGTAATTTCAAATCTCAACTATAAAAATGTTGGGAAAGGCCCACTATATCTAGTAATTCTTTGAGAATTCAATGTCAATTGCTTTGATTATTGTATGATTATGTATGATTTTCCCTATCTTTAAGAACACTGAAGTAAACTAAGAACTCAGTTATATAGCCTTAAGGCTGCTAGTCATTCGGTTTCCGAATTTTCCTCGGTAATGTTAAGTCCTTGGGCGTTTGGTGCTTTCTTATATCAAAGTATCTCTTCAAGAAATTAATGTTTTAAACTTCTTTTTTCAGTATTCTTGTCTTAAAAGATGCCTATGTTCTTCTTAGTTTACAAAATATTTCTAAAATCTACACTTAATTGTGTATGAAGTGTTAAAATTGTACTTCCAGTTCGTCAGTTTTTAACTCATAAAATATTAAATTAAGTATAGATTTTAGAAATATTTTGACAATTGGGAAAAAAAGTGGCATCCTTCAAGAGGAGAAAACTAAAAAAGAAGTTAAAAATATTAATTTCCTGAGGAGACATTAAAGAAAAAAAAAAAAAAGCATCAAATGCCCATTACCAAGGAGAATTCGGAAGTCGTGACTTAGCAGCTTTAATATATACTTGTTGTTTTTCACAAATACAGAGTTTGCCAAGAGTGTTTTCGTCTTATGCATACATTAAGAACAAATATCGCAATGCGCTTAACCCGTTCGCGACGGCGCGCGCATTTTGAAGTGCGCATCTGAGGACGGAGCGGGGAAATTCGATTTCACTTTCTGGGCCGGAGGATTTCGCGCTGTTAAGCCTAACGCTTGTCAAAAATTCTTTAAAAATTAATAAAAAAACAACTTTCGCATGAAACTTTTTGAAATTCACATACATGGAATTTGATGTTATTTTACATATTTATTCAAAAAATGATGTATATTGTGAGATATTTTAATTGGAAAAAAAATGTTTAAATGTAAATAATGAATAGTTAATATCCTGTTTTTAGCTTTTAAAATGATATAACATGACAGAAAAATACTTACCAGGCTGTTAAATATCAACCTATGAAACATTTTGCTATAATAGAAAAACAAGCCTAACCATCTTGATATTTAATAATTTTTAACACTTTCAGTAAATAAAATAAATGTTTTACAAAAAACGATTTATTTAGAAATGAAAACTATTAATTAAAACATACAAACAACCTGCTACTGTTGCTTTGTAACACTTATATATATATATATGTGTGTGTGTGTGTGTGTGTGTGTGTGTGTGTAAGATTGGATTAAAAAAAACTTAGTTTAATTTTATAATATTTTTGAAATAAATATATATAACACATAATTAAAAACAAACAAACAGTCTTGAATAATAATCAACAATGATGTGCAAATCAGAGTAAAAATTAAAAATGTACCTTTCCAAAATATGTTTATGTTAAAATTATTTCAGAAATAGAGAATATATTTCCATATGGTATATCGTATAATAAGGTATATCAAATAAAAATTATTGGATAATTATGAATAAAATTTAATAATGATTTGAAACTTTCAAAACTTTCGTTGATGTTAAAATTACCTTTTAAAATCTATGTTAACATATAATCTAATATATAAGTAAGAAAAAAATCTTGAATAATAATGAATAAAGCACAATAATACTTTAAAATACTCTTTAAAACTTAAAACACTCTTTAAAAACTTTTGTTCATGTTACTAGTAGTTTTTAAAATGAAATGTATATATATGCAAGCATGTAATGTAAAACATATTAGATAAATATATAGAATTATAGAAAAAAAACTGGTCAGTAACGCAGAAAAATATTCTTAATTTAGCTGCACTGAGAAAGAATGTTATCAGCGTATCAGCTATCACAATCAGTATGTAACCCTTTTTTTCTTTCTTATTATTTTTTATTTTTTAATTGCGAAGCACTCCTGAAATAAAATATAAAAATATAAAAAAGATAAATCTTTCCTTCTACAAGAATGATTGTATTAATGACGTCGGTTTTTGCCACTACGATCTGATCGAAATAAAAGAGCGGGGAAAAAAGCAATGAATCAGATGTTCATGTTATCATTCATAATCTTAAATATGCTTATTAATACACTTACTTACGTTAACCGCAAATTTTTCCTTCTGAAGTTCAGTAGCATTATTTCTAATAAAGAAAAATAAAGTTTTACTAGACGCGTAAAAAGATTTATGAAACACAAAGACGTGATGAAAAAATAATCTTTTTCCCATTGTAGTATTTCCATAAAAAATTAAATTCGCGTGGATTAAAAAAAAAAAAAAAGTTTTCATTAGCTTTCCTAGTTTGAAGGAAAACTCTTCTTCCTTAATGTACATTCAAATAGAATTAGGATAAATTTTTTATATGCTAAACTGTGAAAAACAAAACGTTCCGTTTGATCGGCATCAATTCAATGGTAGTCTCGCGGGATGTGAGTACAAACAGCGCCGGCATGAATTGTAGTCTCGCGGGATCTGAGTACAATCGGTGCCGGCATCTATAGTGGTCGCTCGTCCCCAAGGGGTTTTAACGCTGCTCATGATTTGAAATTATGTCTGTCTTCATTTGAATCTGATTTAAAACAACTCAACTCTATGACACAAGCTCAAGGTTCTTATTGAAATCATCAAAAGTTTTAATTCTGTCGATGGGACCTTTGAGCTTGTTTCATAAAAGTGAGTTTTTTTTTTTTTTTTTTTTTTTTTTTTTTTTTTTTTAACCATGTTTGATTACTTGTATATCCTAATGCAAAACTCTTATAAATTTCCATCGTATGTTATTTAAAAATTCCTTAAATCCTACATTAATTTCATTTTAGGTTAAGTTAATATTACAAAAAATAAAATTAACTTTCAAATGCTAATATATATATATAAAAAAAAAAGTCTCGCAATGGCAATGTAGTTTGAGTCGATTTATCTGACAAGGAAGATCTCCATAGGGCATACTCAGAAAATTCTGGAAAAAATGCAGAATGTTCTTCTTATGTGGATATACATGTTTCTTAAAAAAAAACTTTTGTAGAAAAGAACCCCGATAGAAGATTCGTAAAAAATAATGAACATTTTGTTTATTTGGTGATTTATCACTGGTTGGCGGCGAAAATTGTTGAACTACTTTTTAAAATATTTATTTTAGTAACTTTAGTTTAGTCGGTTTTCCTTCTTTTAACTGTAGTTTTGTCATACATGCATTTATAGTGAAAGTTAACTATGAAATTTTAAGAATTAAAACGGAAATTAAATTTATTAAATTTGTTTCAATCTTAAAATTAAATCCAATTAAACACTGTCGATTCAATTTTGTTGTTATGGAAACCAAAATTTCTCCGATAATGAAATGTATTACTACAACATTCTTCATCTAGCCTTTATTTTGGAATACGCTTAAGTATATGAAAATATATTTTTCAATGTAAAAATATTTTTTATGTATAAAATTATTTTTACAGTATTAAAATTAAATAACTATTGAAAAAGGAATATATATATTTATGTAATATAATATATATAATAAACTCTCTCATTGTTTAAGTTTAAATTTATTAAATGCCATTTATACACATTCGAAAAATCTATAAAAAACAATTTTCAGTTGCAAGCAAATCGTTTGCTTTTGACGAGGAAAAATACTGCTCGCCAAATCGCGTGACACTTTCGTCTTTTCATGCCAAATATTCGAAATTATTTTTTTTCCTATACTTTCTACTGTGATTCCGTCGTTAATTTTGACTGTTCCTTTATTACATATATAAGTAGTTTAAATAGTATTTTTCATAAAATTCTGAGTATGCCCAGTATGGAGACCTTCCTTGTGAGTCGATCTTATTTTTTTCATTAATGGGGTTATTTTTTCATTGAAATTAAAAACAAAAACAAGAAGAAAATTTCAACCTTTTCGCATTTTAAATTTTAAAATTGTACGATTATTATATCATACATCAAAATTAGTCATTTCATAAATTCGTGTTTCACTAGGATTTATATATAGAGAGAATATATGATTGTAGATGAGAGAGGGAAATAAGTAAATAATCTTATTTTCTCATTAACGGTGCCATTTTTTCATTGAAACTGTAAAGAAAATCAAGGAGAAAAATTTAACCTCTTTGCATTCAAAAGCTGGACAAGTATTATTTCCTGTAATCGATTGACATATCGAATTAAACATTTCAAAAAATCAGTTCATAAATACTTTCCATTGGGATTTTATTTATACAAGGTGGAACCTATCGAATTTCGGCTAAAGCAAATGCTTAAGGTTTCATTGATTTTATAACTAGCAAAAGCCATGCTTTGTTTGGATTCGCGAAGCATTATTTCATTAGATAATTATCTGAAACTAACAATATTCTTCTTATATTTATAGGTAGTACTTGATTATTCCGTCGATTAAAAAGGTACCGTCAAACTACAAGATTAAATGCCAATGATGTTGATAGAAAATGTCACATTCAAGTAACATTAAACTCTTTTTACGTGATCATTACGCCATCAAGTAATTTTTAATATGAAGTTTTATTTGCATTCTTATTAATGTTTTATTAATTTATTTGTTGCTTCGTTATTAAAAAAAATACGTCAATTTGTTTAATTAGGCCAATAGTTAGGCGATTTGTATAATTTGACGAAATTGGTTGATAAGATAACCAAGTAGTACCTATTATTTTTGCATCTTATTTAAGCATAAATGCTATTTCATGTTTTGGCGCATTTTAATTTTAGAAATGTAAATTTAGCCAAATAACTAAAAATTTCCTTGGAAATTTTTATTTAGACATTAAACTGGTATAAATACATATATTTTCAAAGCAAAATTTGACTTTTTTTTTTAAATTTTCATCTAAAAGCTCTTTTTTAATGATTTTTCACATTTTCCATCTTGTTTTCTAACAAAAATGGATACTACTTGGTTATCCCGTCGACCAATTTCGTCAGATAATACAAATCGCTAAACTATTAGCCAAATTGTACAAATTGAAGCATTTTTTTTTTTTTTTTTTTAATAACGAAAAAACAAATAGATTGGTGAAACATTAATAAAAATACAAATAAAAAATCGAATTAAAAATCACTTGATGACATAACAACACCTGTTTTGTGTTTAATGTGAAGTAATATGGTATTTACAATAATCCATAATTGGCATTTAATCCTGAAATTTGGCGTTAGATTTTTGGTCGACTGGATAACTAAGTAGTACCCAAAAATGTACTTTGATATAGTGTCTATGGAATGAGGTAATGAAGTACAAAATTTTGTAATATATTGATGAAAGTCAATAATATGCCCACTGTATTAAAGCTGACCAACTTTAATACGATAAGCAGTAATTACTGGGTGAACTTGGGCAGTTAATTTCTCAAATTAAGTTCTTCAATATTTATGGATGTGGACCAGGGTCTATATTATCAGCTACAGAAAAAATATTAAGTTCATTATTTACTATGCATTTATGGTAAGTCTTACAAGATCCATCAGATTGAATATGCATTTTAAATCAACG
Source organism: Maratus speculifer (assembly GCA_964019185.1). Lineage (NCBI taxonomy): Eukaryota > Metazoa > Arthropoda > Arachnida > Araneae > Salticidae > Maratus > Maratus speculifer. Next base: position 156,077,102 of record OZ025294.1, on the reverse strand, counting down.
ACGATGAAAAATTTTACAAAAATATAATTTTAAATTTTTTGTGCACCTTCGAAGTTTAAAGCATCTTTCCGAGCCCATGCATTTTCTATCAGAAGAGATTCGCAGTGTCGTCGTTTTGACACAGATGCCTTCAGTGGTGTAGTCGTCAAAAAAGCACGGGATATACGCTCTAAGCAGAGGGTATATCCTAAAGCGTATATCCTAGAGCTTTTTTGAGAAACAGAGAGTATACGATGCTCTTTAAAAATATCCAGAAGGTATACGGCGTATACCTCCGTAATGCACCACATTGGCGCAATTTTGTTCAATGTCATGTGCACCGGGGAACTTAACTGGCGACAAAGTGTAGTTATTTTGCTTGACATGGTAACCCTGATGTTGTTTATTTACTTTACTTTTCTTTTTTTTAATTATATAAATCGTTTTGTTCTATAGATATCACATTAAACTTTTGGCACAGACGTCAGTCATATACGCACCACATTGGTGAGATTTTTTTTCTAACGCTATTTTGGCGAAAACTTTGTTTTCAAATACCAGTTACATATATATTTTTGGTACTACTTTGTTATCCCGTCGACCAATTTCGCCAAATTATACAAATCGCTAAACTAATAGCCAAATTATACATATTGACATAATTTTTATTTTAAATAACGAGAAAACAAATAATTAGTGGAATATTGATAAAAATATTAATAAAAAGTCAAAATAAAAATCAATTAATGACATTTTAAACACATGAATCGTATTTAATGTCATTGAATGTGACATTCACGATCATCCATTATTGGCATTTAATCTTATAGTTTGGCGATAATTTTTTGGTCGACGGAATAACCTAGTAGTACCATATTTTTAAATTATTTTCTATTATTTTAAAAAAGAAGAAATAATAAATAAAAAAATTTAGCTAGTAATTATAGAACAAAACAATTTATATCATTTTTAAAAAGGTATTAAAACTAAATAAACAGTTTATTTTAATAACCGGGATACCATGTGAGGCATAAATTGAGCCTTTTTTTTTTTTTTTTTTTTTTTTTTTTTTTTTTTTTTTTTTGCAATCGGGCCAATGTGATGCGTATATGACCCCATCTGTGTCAAACTTTTTTTTAAATTTATTGTTATTCCCTTTTAAAAATATATATAGTAATTGGTATTCTAAAACCAGGTTTTTGCGAAATTGACATCTGAAAAAATCGCGCCAATATGATGTGTATATGACATGTGTGCCGTCGTTTTTTACGCTGATATGAAGCTTCTTGCCTTAAAGCTACATCATATTCGCGTTCTTTTCAACCAGTAAATATGTTTTCTTGGCATTTTTTTACAATAGAATTAATACATTCTATCAATTGTTTTTAAACGGCAAACCATTTAAAAATAATACTACATATACCAAAATAATAATATATATGTTTCGTTTGTTTTTCTCAACCTTGGAATTCAAATAACTCTTTATATAAGAAATTTAACAATTAATTTTATTTGTTTACCTTTTTTTTTTTTCTTTTTTTTTGTTGCCACTTTACGAAAAAAAATACAATATAATTCTTTTAATATGCGTAAGTGTCATCAGCGTAAATGATTTTGTTGGAATAAAGAAAATTCATTTTGCTTATTTAAATAATTATGATTCTATCTATAATTGTTAACCCCATGATTTATTTATTGTTCTGAAAATATACATGTTTCATTTCTTATTTCTAGAAATGCGTCCGTAATGGAAAAACATGAAAAATAAATTAATTAAAAAAATAATTTTTAAAGGTTATTCTGTAAAAAAAAAAAAAAAAAAAAAAAAAAAAAAAAAATCTGCAAATCTACAGATCATAATTTATTTTTGTGTTTAATTTCAAGTCAAAATATTGAATAGGTTTTTTGTAAAGTGTACGACAAAATGTAATTTGAGTGGCCTAGTAGAGGATTCACTTCGCTCACCCTAATAAAGTTACAAAATTATTAACAATAAAAAATGCATCTCAAATAATTTTGCTATCAAACAAATATTGCTTTAATCTAATGTTTTTAAAAAATTATCTTCATAAAACTCAGTTAACTAAATTATCAACAAATTAAACTTTGATCGTATACGTAATCAGTTAAAATATTAAGATCAGTTATTATGATGATTCTCAATTCAGGCTTGGTATTCCCGGAAAAAAGAAAAAATATCTATTTTGTCACGATTATAGAGTTTTTCCCCCATGAAATCTAAGCTTGATATCATTTTCACCTTATCAAATTTTATTTATGTGCTTCTCATATCAGTATTTACCATTTTTAAAAAATTACATTTAAATTCGATCATTTTAAAATCATTTAACTCTAAAATTGAAGGCATATTTGTCTGATATATCTCTGCTAGGGAACAGTCTCACTGTTGATTTGGAATTCTAAGCTCAGTATCTGAAAGTTAAAATTGCCGTGATTTAGGGGAGAGTGGGGATACTTGAGCCACCCCTATTATCTCTACAGTTGGTGAATTTTTCTTTCTAAAACTGGCAATATGGTAACATATTTATAGTTCTGAATATGTGAAAAAGAAATCACATACCTTGGTATCATTTTGAAGTATGGTGATTAATAGTTGTTCTTTCCCTACCTGAAGTAAATATTTTGGTGCATGGTTTGTTTATTTTTTTTTATTTATTTATTTATTTATTTATTTATTTATTTTTTTTTGTAATCAAAGTTTTGTTTAAAGTTGCAACAACATAGATAAATTTAATAAGTATAATTTCAAGTGTATTTTGAATCTAAAATAGTTCAAATAGCTGCAAGCTGTACTTAGTAAAACTCTGATAAACAAAAATGATGGTAATAAGGATACTTGAGCTAGTGAGATTGGAAATACTTGAGCCATGGCTCAACCATCCCCACTAGGAAATTAGACATGGTTAAGATAAACAAAAAATAGAATTATATCCTTATATTCACTAATAGATTTTTTTCTGGATAAAAGGGAGAATATTTTTTTTCTTCTTAAAAAAAAACAATGACTTAGAAAAAAAAAATGTCTGAAAATGTATATTTTTTAATGAAAATATCCATTTTATTTTTCATTTTGACTAACAATATAGCCTGCATAGATAAATGTAACACATAGTTTTCAATTTAACTTTTATTACATTAAAATGACTTTTTAAAATTGTTTTACAGGTCATAATCTCTAATACTTTAATTAGTTAGGTTCAACATATTAAAATATCTATTTTTAATATAATATATTTAGATTAATTTTTATATACATTCCAGAAAAACAGAAAATTGAAGAAGAATTGGTAAAAAGAGCGCACAAAAAACAAGAAAAGCAACAAAAACCATAGTTCAAACTTACCTACATGTAGCCAAAGGTGAAGACAAAATCTTTTCCTGTGAAAATCAAAAAAGTGTTTGAAAGAGTGGAATGATACATCTGGCTCAGATTCCAACAGCTACTTAGTTAAAAGCATGAATTTGACAATATCATTAGATTGAATCAAATCATCAAAATTATGTCAATGATGGTGATGACATGAACAGAAAACCTTCTATTGATGATTGGTTGCTAGTAAAATATGCCGGAAAGAAAACTGTAATAAGATTTGTTGGACAAGTGCTTAATATTTCAGAAGATGAATTGAAAATGAAATTTCCTCGAAGAATTGCAGATTCCAAATTTAAACAGCCCCCAACTAAGGATGTTGCTACCATCGATATAATTCAAGTTGAAATGATCCTTCGAACACAAGTTATAACGACAAAAAATGATGGTGTTACTAGCTTTGTTTTCTCAATTGGTTTTGAAGTACTTTACGTATCATAATTTTTCTCCGTAAAGTATTTGTGCAAAAATAAAGCGAAAAAATTACTTTTGTAGGTATTTTTCTGTACTGGCTCAAGTATCCCTTCACCATGGCTCAAGCATGCCTTCACCATGGCTCAAGTATCCCCCCCCCCCTCATGGGGATACTTGGGCCACGATGTAAAACAAAAAGTAAATATTTATTAGACATAGAAAAATAGTTCAAAATTAATTGAAAGTGGTTTTCAGTAGAAGAAAGAATATCAAATTTTCATTTTCAATATTTTATTTTGTTCTAAGAAATTATAAAAAATTAAAAAAAAATTAAAATATAAAAAGTGGCTCAGGTATCCCCATCTTTCCCTATGTGACGCACTTGAAATAAAAATATTTAGTTTTATGTAAATAAATGATTGCTTTCTTTTAAATATTACTTTATGTCCCTCTAGCTTAAGCATTTCTCCTGGTGTTGTATGCTCAGTATCAGCAAAATTAAAAAAATATATAAATTGTAACAACTTTATGAGAAACAATGTGTGTTTTTAAAACAGTATGTCCTTTTTTGATTCAAAATATTTTGGGACAGCATGATTTTAATAGGATTTTGCGCCACTAAAGCCTATACAATAAACTGACCGTAAAATGAAAGCGATCCAATTACCAACCTTTTAAAGAAATTTCATACAAAACTTTTTAGGTTAAAATATAAAAATCGAGATGGTTTAAAAAACAGTTAGTACGGACACATTTAAAAACTAGTTGGATGTGCCAATCCCAAAACCTTCTTCTATTTTATACGCACATTTTAATATTTTTAAAAAATAGTTACTCATTTTAATATATTAATAATTTTAATTCAATACCATACGAACTTTGGTTTCCATCTTAAATTTCTGCTTCAATCAATTAATCGGAGTAAAAACGAATTTCGGTCTCTACACGAGCCGATGAACAATAGAATGATAAACAGATTTTTTTTTTTTTTTTTTTTTTTTTTTTTTTTTTTATGAGGGAGGAGTTATTTGCCTTACCAAAAAATAATTATATATAAAAATTTTAGTTCAGTTCTAGAACTAACTTCATACACTTTTAGGTGGTGCAATGTTGAAAATGGCATAAAATTGGCTATTGTAGCATCCCCTTCCAGCGGATTTTTTTCAAATTCAGGGAGGACCAATTAGCCATAGTCATACACTTACACAAAAAATTTGGTTCAATTCGATGCATAATTTCATATACTTTTGGTCGGTACAATATTGAAAATGGCACAAAAATCGCGATTGCAGTGCGCCCTTCCGGCGGATTTTTTTCAAATTCAAGGAGGACCAATTAGCCATAGTCATACACTTACACAAAAAATTTGGTTCAATTCGATGCATAACTTCATATACTTTTGGCCGGTACAATATTGAAAATGGCACAAAAATCGCGATTGCAAAGCTCCCTTCCGGCAGAATATTTCAAAACTGAAGGAGGGTCTGCTTGCAACAGCCAGAAACATTCACAAAAAATTTGGTTCATTTCTATGCATAACTTCATACACTTTTTGATGGTAGAATGGCGACATACACACAGACACACGGACAGACAGACATTTTGTAAAAACAGGTTTTTTGGAATCTCTGACCTCAAAAACCTGTAAATTCGTCGAAAACCGGAAGTCGAAAAAAATTTCGATTACAATACTTTCTTCTATTGAAGATAGAAGAACGTAATGAATAGCTTTCAATTAAAATAATTAGTAGTAAAATTTGTTCAGTAGAAAACTCAGGGCAAATGATTCAAAAACAGTTTTGTATTCTAAATATATAGGTTATATTATGCTTTTTTTCATTGTATATAAAGATTTGCAATTCGAGTTAACTGAAAGTTATGATGAATTACATAAAACAAATTATGTTACAGTGAAACTTCTCTATGCGACTTCTATGAAAACTTCCCGCTCTGAACGACCATTTTTTCATGGAACGAAATTTATTCCCATAGGCTCAGTACTAAAATCACCTCCACTCAGAGACCATCTCAATTGGACTACCTCCATAAGCGAGCAGTTTTTTTTTTTTTTTTTTTTTTTTTTTTTTTTTTTAAGAAAATTAAACGGATTCCTGGTCGCTTGAGGAAGTCTTTATTAGAAAACTAATTCTGGAGAGCACATTATTCATCCAACTTTTATACTAATTTTAGACTTATTATTATAGTAATTTTTAAGAATTTAAACCTCTTTGTGCCTTTTTAGCCAATGAATTTTATTTTGAAGACGAATAAGGACTGATGGTCAATAAATACCCTTGCCCTATTCTGTCAAGAAACACGCAAAGAATTAGACAAAGTAATGAAATCGTCATTATTTGTTGTTATAAAAAAATTGCATTTATTTACTGAACTTCGAATGGACTTGTAAATAAAAGTTATGAAAGGTGAAACCATAAAATCAAAGCAAACATCAATGCATTCATTTTTTATAGTCTGCATTAATTATGTAATTAGTTTTTGTTTTGATACTTAACTTTCTAAATTTTGTCCTAATGTGAGAAATAAATTTTAATAACATAAATTGTTACCTTTTTTTTTTTTTTTTTTTTTTTTTTTTTTCAACAATTAAAATCTAGATTTAAACATGATCTTCACTGGGAGAGCACCCCTTGGTACAAACAATTTTTATTGGAATGGATCGTGATCGCTTTAGGGAGATTTTACTGTATTTTGATAAAATTATAGTATACAGTGTCTTAAAGAATAGAAATAAAATTTTATTTGTTGAGAGACTTTTGGATGTAAACTTGTTGAACCTGACGTTATTTTAAACCTAGGATTATAGTCAAGATCATCTTTGTGTATTTGTCTAACCTGGTGAAAGCGAATCCAGGCAGACGAGAGTCGCCAAGTTCTTTAATATGAATCGCTATTTTTTGGACGAAACCTTCCAATTGGAGCATGCACACTGTATGTCACTGTTCTTCTATAACGACGGGTTAAATATCTGTAAAACATTGTGTTATCAATGTGCAATTTCAATTAAGTTATTTTGAAAAGAGAAGCATTTCAAAGACGCTAGAGTGGAAATAACACACTTCTACAAAACATACAACCCTTGGCAAAAAGTTTCCGATCATTACAACAATACTACCATCTTTTGTAAGAAAAGATTATTTATTCTCACTGCATAAAAATGAAACGACTATTAGCGATAATACATTTGTATTACATATAATGAACAACAATATGCAATAAAGAAAAATCACCATTCATCAATTTATAAACAGAAAAATTGTGATTGAAATTTAGGCACCAAAGAAAAAATTATCCGATCATGCTTTGATTTGGAAAAAAATAACCGATCACTGTAATTAAATATTTCGTAAATCCACCTTTATTTCGAATGACAGTCGAAATTGTTAGTGGACTGGACTCATTAAGATTTTTACACTCATTGGGAGCAACTTTACCCCAGCATTCCCTTATAGCTTTACGTAAGTTCTATGGCATTTGTAATTCATCGAAAATCGATTTTTCTTTTTAATATATTTCACATATTTTCGATGGGATTAAGATCCGGACTATTGGGCGGTCACGTCATGGTTTGAATTGGTATATTGCCTACATTTTGTAGAAATTTCTTCATTGATTTGGTGCGTTGGGGAGCTAATTGTCATCTTGAAGTAAGAAGTCATTTTGATTTCCGAACTATTGATCGATGCTGGGAATCAAAAAATCCACTAAAATGTCAATGTAAACTTCAAAGTTTACTGTACGTAACACAATACACAACTTGCCGACACCTTGTGATGTAATACAACTCCAAACTGCAAATGCAGATGAAAATTTAGTCTTCGTATTGATACACTTATCATTGAATTTTTCACCAACTCTCCTCCAAACAAATGTTCCACAGTCATCACTTTTATCGATAGATATGCGAAATTCATTGCTAAAAATAACTTTATTTCATGTATCAAATGACTAGTGCACATGTTTTTACACCATTGCAGGCGCTCTTTTCTATGCTTCTTTATCATGTAAGATTTTGTTTTAATTTTACAAGATTTAAATCTTGCTACATTTAGATGATTACGTACTGCGGTCACATGCCTTTACGTTATACTTAGACCATTCGGAATCAAGTTATTTTGAGGTTGCTCGCCGCTTTCTTTTCGATATTTTCACAAGTTTTCTTTTCCTTCCTAGATATTGACATTCGTGGTCGTCCACTTCGAGGTAAATTTTCCACGCTATTAGTCAACTGATATTTTTTCCAAATATCGCATATTGTACTTTGAGCACAATTTCATAAATCAGCCACTTTCCATTGTGAATTTACTTCTTCTAATAATTAAATCATGTGGATTTTTGAATCACGAGGCAGGTTTTTCACACGAGTCATTTTCCAGCACTTCAGAGTTGCTTTTGATCTCGCAACTGAAAGATTTCTTCTTTTAAATAGGACTCATGTATCATACGTATGCGCAGGCACTCTAATCTATCTTCAATATGCAAATTTCAAACTTTTTTCCTTCAGTGATCGATTACTATTTTCCAACTTCGATCTTGATCGGATATTTTTTTCTCACGAGAAAATATTTTTGCCGCATTATAATTATAAATTATATGATTGCAATATTGAATTCACTTTTTATTTATATTTTAACATTCTTTCTTTTATTTGGCATACTGCAAAACGGTCCTGTGCTTTTGAATCGCGAAGTATACGCTTCGAAATACAAAACTCATAAACTCGATAACAGTGATCAGAAACTTTTTGCCAAGGGTTGTATTTCAGTTTTAATAATTTAAGTACGCGATTTTTAATACATAAAGTGAAGTCATTTGTATCCACTAAAGCATTCGGCTTTTACGATCCCGTCTTAAATAATATGCATAGAAATGTATGTTAATTCCATGTTTCGTCAGAAACCATTCATTTGTATTTTATAAAAATTCTTAAAATGCTATTTAACACAGATTAAAAAAATTGCATTCTTTCAGCTTTTTGAAATGAATAAAGTAAATGTTTAGAAATTAAGTCACACAAATGTTCTTTAAAATACATTTTTGTAAAGAGAAATTGGAGCATCTTTTATAAAGTTTGTTTACAATAAACTAAAATTCATTTAATTGAGACATAAAAACGAAATAAAACCAAAATTTACCAGGTTTTATAGCCTACGATATTTTTGATGTAGCAGGTATTTTAATTGCATTTTTTTTTCAATTGCTTTGAGAAAATGGCAACAAAAATATACAGTAATCTGCTATTTTCCCTTTATTTCTTACAGAAATTGAGTATTCAAGTTGCCACTATTAGAAAAAAAAATAAATAAAAAATAAAAAAAGAATATTGCCCAGTTAAATTGATGGCATTGAGCTCACAGGCTACGCATACTAATTGTATATTACAGCCTTATATTTTCAAGGGTTTATTCCGTTCGAAAAAAATATTAAGGAGGGGGGATCAGCTCCCCCCTTTCCCCTTATTATACTTAATCATTGAACCCTCTAAACTGATCAGAGACATGCTTTATCATAAAAAAAAATCCATATCCAAAATTTAGAGCAAATCGGAAAATTCTTAATAAAAACCCATTAATATAATTTAAGAAGAGTTATCCTTCCCTTTTATATTAACTATTAAACTTCCAAAAATATTCAGAGATTTTAACGAAATCTGACAATTCTGCATGAAAAACCCATTTATATAAATTAAGGGGGGGGGATTAGAACCCCCATTTCCCCTGTTTATATTGATCCAATGAACACCTAATACCAATCACGGAAGCGCTTTATCAGAATGATTCTATGTGTAAATTTTGAAAAAAAAACTAATATTTCTACATGAAAAGCCCATTCATATCAATTAACGGGAGGGACATGAGCCCCCCGTTCCCCTTCTTATACATATCGAATGAACTCCAAAAACTAATTAGGGAAGCGCCTTATCAGGATATACCTATATACAAAATTTCAAGTGGCTGGGATAATTTTATCATGAGTTATCGCGTTACGCACGAACATACATACAGAACGGACGGGCACATAAGCTCTCAGGCTATGATAGCCTGTGAGCTAAAAACTAATATTTTAAATAAAAATAAAAAAAAGTAGATTGCCATACAATTTTCAAATAAATCGCATTTAAATGCATTTTTCCTCTATGCGACGGTATAAAGATTGAAAATGTGAGATGTGTAGAAGAGTAAAAATTTGCAGTAGCCAAAATTTCATCGGAAAGTATTGCCGTTCGCAAAATGATGTCAGCGTTACACACAGATATGTTTGTCGAATATAGGCAAGGTAGATTTTGATATCCGAGGCTAAATTCAATTTATTATCTTTCTGCACAAAATTCTATTTTACAGAAATCTGTATTAGTGGTTTCATTTTTCATTCGGCAAGACGAAATGTATGCCTCAGCATTCTTTGCTTTCATTGATTTATTCGGTTTTGTGCACCGTTCCACAGTTTCATAAGCGTCTGTTGTATTGATTATCTATTTTTCAACCAGTTGTATTGAAAATCGATTATTTCTTAAATTTTCTGGATGCAATTTAGAAACAATACTTAAAACTAACACTATCAGAAAAATTTTCAGTTATTAATTTAAAAATATGTCTGACATTTTATTAAAGTATGCGTAAAAATATTTTATTTAAAAGAAAAAAAAATAGTTCTGAAATTAGTTTAATAAAGAACTATAATGAGAACAGAATGAAAATGATAAACGCAAGTCTCGAAATATTCATTTTTCTTTTAGTATATTTCTATTTATTCTTTTGTAAGTTTAGTAATTTCATTTAACCGCTGGCGCTTTTTTCCCAGTTATTATGATAAATATAATTTTTCTCACAAATAGCACCGAAACTAAAATTCAATTTTTAGGGTTCCGTACTAAAAAAGTGAAAATCGAACCATTATAAGATCACCCCTGTGTCTGTCTGTCCGTCTGTCACAGCTATTTTACTCGTAAACTATAAAACATGGAAAGTTCAAATTGGGGGGAGTAATAAAAACTATTAGCGCAGATAATTATAAATTATTAAACATTTACAAATAAATATGTTGGGGGAACAGAGGGGCTAATTAAATTATTTGAAGGGGGGAAAAAACTTTTCTTTGTAAATCATGTGGAGTGTCGTGTGAAAGCTTTCGTTACGCTGAACTCAAAAATACATTTCTTTTAATTTTAGGTATTATATTTTTAGTGACATCACCGAAAATGTAAAGCAACCCCCCCCCCCCCGGCTCTATTTCCGAATCTACTGAAATTAAAATTATGAAAAAATTAGACGCCCTGGACATTAATTTAAATCTTGCAGGAAAACAAAAGCAATTATCCTAGATCACACAGTTTTTGAGAAAAGAGCATTTTTCCGTTACACATAAATTTCGATTTATGTGGGCATTCAGCAAATGCGTTTAGGAGTGCTGGAGGTACCTATCGTTACAGACTTATAAAAACATTTTTAATAATATTTTCGAAAAAAAAAATCGGGGCTATTCCTTGGTAACTTATGTTACATTTAGAACAATTTACTACAGTAATTTTAGTAATATAACACTAAATAATATTCAAATGTAAAACTAACATGATTTGTCAATGAAACCTATCTAAGGGTTAATTTGGATCAAAATTATACCTAAAAAATGATAATGAAAATTACACCTTATATGATAACTGACATTCTTTTTTCAGCAATCGCAGTTACCGTAGTAAATAAAACTACCAAAATTTAAGTTGGTAAATCAAAAGTTGGTAATATTAGTTTTTTTAATGCAATTCAATAATATCTAATTCTAATGTAATAGTAATTATTTCTTTATGCATTTGTAAAAATATGTATATTTGAGTATATACCAATACATCATTAAATATTAAAGGGTTTTTTCAGCCTAATCACCTTATTTTGTCATTGATAGATTTAAAAAATGTAATGGTGATAAAATTTTTTATTGAAATGTTTGTATAAAGCAATCAATCTAACAAGGAAGATATATGTAGTACTAGGTATACTCAGATTTTTTTTGAAAAAATACTAATCAAGCTACTCATGTACGTAATAAAGGATCCATGAAAATTAGCGGCGGAATTGCAGTAGAAATCATGTAAAAAAATACTTTCGAAAATTTGGCGTGTAAAGACGAAAGTGTCACACGATTTGGCGTGCAGCACTTTTGTCCGCCAAAAGCAAACGATTTTAATGCAACTGAAAACTCTTGGATTTTTAGAATCTTTGTAAATTGTATTTAATGAATTTAAACATAAACAATGAGAGAATTTAATATATTATATACATATATGTATATTAAATTGCATATATATATATATATATTATTTGTTGCTCTAGTTATTTAATTTACCTCTGGAAAAAATATTTTCATCTATAATAAATTTTTATTCAGTAAAATTATTTTCATACATTTAAGCGTATTCAAAAATAAAAGCCAGGTGTTTCCATAGCAACAAAATCGAATTGACAATGCTCAACTAGACTTTGAACTTGAAACAATTTTAATTAATTTAAATTTGAATTTCGTTTTAAATCTCAAATTTTGATGGTTAAATTTGAATATAAATACATATAAATATCAATATAACGAAATTATACTTAGATGACAAAAACAAAGATATTTAATTTATCTAAACACGTTGAACATGAAACTTTTTTCTTTTAAAATGCATTTGATACAAAAGAAAATTTTTTGAAATTGCTTTTTATCGCCAACCGACGATAAATTGCCAAATAACGAAATTTTCATAATTTTTTTTACGGAGAGGGTACGGAGGTTCCGCCGAAAAATTTTCATAAACGTATATATCCTCATGAGAAGAACATTCTGCAATTTTTTCAGATTTTTCGGCGTATGCCCGTATGAAAACCTTCATTGTATTTTTATTTATTTATTACTAGCAGTTACCCGTGACTTCGTTCACATAACATTTAAAGAAGAAATAATTGATCAATCAAGCAAAAAATTTCGATGATGAAAAGCATGTGTAATTAACTTTTTATCGCGAATTTATGGTAAAAAAACTTCTGATAATCCCTAGTGGATAATTTGTTTGCTGGTCAAAATTTTCCTTTCAGCGATTAATACTAACAGATAGAAACATTCTTGAATTCTTTTGTTCAGCCCTGTAATTTTCCAAGTGCCTTTAATACACGAAAGTATCTTTCTAAAATTTATTTCAAACAAAACTATTTCTTATTACTACCTAAATTACATTTTCAGAAATTATCATCCGAAGACAACCTTGTATCCAGTTCTTTGCGAGACCCTGTTTATCATTTTATATATATACTACAAACATTTCTTAGTTTACTAAATGCAGTTCAAAATAAAAATGCATATTTTATTTAAAAACCACCTTTAAGTAAATTACGCTCATATTCAGTAACCTTTCCGAGATCTTTTGTGTAACCCTGTATATCTAAATTTAACTATTTATACTATTACCATTTATACTCTCCATTTAATATGCATACATTTAGCGAAACTTAAAAGCACATATCATAATTCAAAATGCATTTCATCCATGCAACAGTCATCATCCATGATATACAGTAGTTCGGATAGAATATATAATATTTGAAATCTTTTGTGTGTCCCTGTAAATGCTATGCACTTCGTATTATGCATGAAATAACTTACATTAAGCCTCAGCAACATATATCAATTTGATTATACATGAAATCGTTTACCATAATTAAAATATGCCGGAAACTGTTCCTCCCTTTATTCCTATGCAATGGAATTCTTCTGTCTGACCCTGTAAATGAATAGTAAGTGCCCTTTTCACTACATACTTTACAAAATGCATATTTTAGTGCACTTTGTAAATGCATATAAATTTGAATATGTTCTACAGGCTGTAACATCGTTAAATTTAATTAAAACGATTTTTCCCCCATAATGCCGTAATATAAGGAAATTTTTTGACTATCCCTGTAAATAAACTAATCTTGGTAGAAACTTCATTTTCAATAAGTATTCGTGCTAGGTAAACGTTAATAATGTCCAAAAATTTCATGGAAATTGGAGTATATTTACGAAAGTTAGAAAGCGACCAGACAGACAGACAAACCGAAAGCATAATAACTTTTCAACTTTATTCGAAAGTGTTAAAAAATCGAGCCAAAAATATATTAATCAGTGATTTTATTTTCCACCTTTTCCCCACAAAAAATTTCTTCCATTGATAATTATGAGTCTTGAATAAAAATATTCATTTGTATGTAACTTATAACTTATTAATTAGTATAAGTAAAAAATATTTCTGATTCATTTTAAATATGACGTCATTATTTATCTCGCCCCATTAGCTACTAATATTCATACCCCTTGTATTTTTAACGAAAGCTATAAAGTACCTGTTTTATTTCAACTATGACGTCAAATTTTCATGAGTGAACCATTTTATTAAAAATATAATTCTTTTTCATTCTTTTTACTTTTAATTTATGTCACCATATTTTACACAAAAATTCCCATTAACTAAACAAATATCCTTGTTAAATGTATTATAAAAAATACACCTTTTATTTTTATTTCAAACATGACGTCATATTTATTTTCTTTTAAATTATTTTATTATAGTTTTTCGCGTGGAAGTTTTCTATTAAAAATTCATTGCCGCTGAAAAATTATTATTCCAATTTTGTATTTTCTTGGCAACAGGAAAGGAAAATGGTTAAATTTTATCTGAAAAATGCCTATTGATTTTGTATGAAAAATAATTAAATTTTGAATTATTAAGGAAAATATTTGAATAAAATAAATAAAAATTACTCTATTATTTAATCCGGACTTCTAACTTTACGTCTGCAAAATTTCAAAGCAATCGGTTCAGTAGTTACGGTGTGAAAGCGGAACAAACAAACAAACAAACAAACTCACTTTCCGATTTATAATATTAGTAAGGATTATTATTATTTTTTTATAAACATGCATTTTTAATAAGAGCAAAATTTGCTAAGACGAAAGCACAAAATAAACTGGTTTTTACTCTTTTCGTCACAGTTTTATGCTATATTAACTTTACTTTTATTTGCTGGTGATATTACATGTATAAGTATGAACTTCGATTTCGTAGTAAGTGAATTTAAAAGTTTAAGAAAACTAAATTTGTTGATTAAAAAAATAATATTTATTTTGGGCATCTGCAAAAAATAACATTGTTTTAAATAAACATAAAATATATGACAGAATGAAATTTGCGCCCTGCTTTTAACATAAAATGTATAATATGAAATTTAAAATATTCCAGCTTACTTAAAAGGCGAATAAATAATCAACTATAGATGTTAAAAGTTAATTTTATTTAAAAAATATCTTAGAAAATATCTTCTTATTCTTACCGGAAGTTGAATTAGCTGATGTATATATCATCCCTTTTAAAACTGATTGCAATAAATTAATGGAATACATCGGGAAAACCAATAGAAAACTCAAAAAAAAAAAAAAAAAAGAATAAAAGAACATAAAGCAGATATAAAATTTTGTCGCCAATCTAATGCTCTCTCACGTTTATATCTCAAATAGAATATCACAATAGATTTTGATCATATGAAAATCATATTCCCAACATCCAATTATTACTTATCTATTATAAGAGAATCCATAGAAATCCTATGCAAAAGAAATAAAACTAGCCCTTCAATGACAAACTCCCTCTTTATGAGGAAGGATCATTCCATTTTTTAGCAGGTGGGGAAAGGTAGGAGGGAGTGATCGGTATAGAAAGGTAGAGCAGTTAATTAAAATAGTGGCTTCATCTATCAACTTGAAATTAAAATACATTAGCGGAACACTGAAGATGTCATTTTTGTTTTATGTTTAATTAATTATTTGGATATTAAAATAAAATAATTTTTGTAAATTGAAATCGGATTTTTAAAATTGAAATCTCACTAATTTTATCTAGTTTAAGTGCAGTGCTCCTTCTCCTTATTAAAATTAAAGAAATAAAATTAGAGCAAGATTGCTTTTTTTTTTTTTTTTTTTTTTTTTTTTTTTTTTTTGCGAAAAATAAAAATAACGTATCGTAAAAGTAACGTAACGCAGATTATTAAATTTTTTCTTATTCAGTTTCATAATTCTTTAACTTTAAACAATCTTAAAATTGGCGAAAAATAAAAGTAAGTAACATATCTAAAGCCATATTACTGAATTTTTTTTGTATTAGATTTCATAATTCTTTATATCTTAAAATTGTGTCATTTGTGCCTCCCCTCCCCTCTCGAAAAAAGTAGATAAATTAATAATCGTCCAACTTTATTTACGAGTTTTCGAATTGTTTTGATTTTTTTTTTTTTTTTTTTTTTTTTTTTTTTGTAAGCAGATACATTCTAAGTAATAATAATGAAATACTAATTTATGGAAAAAATTCAAAAGAAAAATTAAACCAAATGTGATGAGTCCTGGTCAATATTATCCACCGGCGTCAATACATTATCCGTACCGTAGTCATGCAAACTTTAGCCAAAGTCCGTTCCAAATCGTCAACATCTTTTTCTGAGGTCAATATTTTATTTCTATAATCGTTAGCCAAATTCTGTTACGAGTCGTCATCAAAATTAGTCGAAGATGGCCTTGAAAAAGGCCTTTTGGTTGTAAAATCATTAGACATAGCGCAGGCTTAATCAAATTATCAAATGGAGCCAAATCAAAACAAATCGTACTACATTCATTACTAGCGTCTATACCCCGCCCCAAACTTTGGCTCTTATCACAAATGCACCCAAGAAATTCCCCATGCTGCCGATAATTTCCCTTTTTTAAACGGAAGAAATGGTCTCTTGACGATATAGTTTCTTGATTTCGTTTTTTGACGATACTACAAATAAACAAAGAAACAGGCAGAGAGACAAACAAACATACAAACAAACAGACAGAAAAACAAACAAACAAATAAACAAACAAAGAAACCGACAAACAGGCAAACAAACAAACAGACTAATAAAAAACTGACAAACTAAAAGACAAACAGACAAACAAACAGATGTAAAAACAAACAAATAGACAAACAAACAAACAAACTGACAAACAAATAAACCGACAAACAAACAAATAGACGTAAAAACAAACAAACCGACAAATAAACCGACAAACAATTAAACCGACAAACAAACAAACCGACAAACGAACAAACATACAGACGGACAAAAACAAACAGACAGACAAAAACAAACAGACAGACGAACAAACAAACCGACAAACGAACAAACAGACATACATACAAAAACAAACAAACAAACAAACAAACAGACAGTCAAACAAACAAACAAACAAACAAACAGACAGACAAACAGACAGGCAAATAAACAAACAAACAGACAGACAAACAAACCAACAGACAGACAGACAAACATCGCTGGATCCCAGAAACTTGCTGTGCAGGAAACACTAAAATGCACGAAACTCGCCAACGCCGCAATCACTAACGTGTGTATGAGCGCTGCGCGCCCATTAAAACCAAAAAAAAAAACATCACTGGATTCACGAAACTCGCTGTGCAGGAATCACTAAAATGTACGAAACTCGCCAGCGCCGCAATCACTAATGTGTGTATGAGCGCTGCGCGCCCATTCAAACCAAAAAAAACATCACTGGATCCACGAAACTCGCTGTGCAGGAATCACTAAAATGTACGAAACTCGTCAACGCCGCAATCACTAACGCGTGTATGAGCGCTGCGCGCCCATTAAAACCAAAAAAACATCACTGGATCCACGAAACTCGCTGTGCAGGAATCACTAAAATGTATGAAACTCATCAACACCGGAATCACTAACGCGTGTATGAGCGCTACGCCCCCATTTAAATAAATAAATAAATCCATTTAAATAAATAAAATGTAAATAAAACAATTTAAATTTATTTAAAAAAATTAATTAATAAAATAAATTTAAATAAATAAATAAATTTAATTAAATAAATCCATCTAAATAAATAAATTTCTAAAATGAGCAAAATTGTTGTTATTAACGAAGGTATCAAACTATTAATTCCCATTTTCGCCAGTATGGGGAATTTCTTGGGTGCATTTGTGATAAGAGCCAAAGTTTGGGGCGGGGTATAGCGGGGCCGTCGCGAAAAAATTTTCCTCTCTTACGGGCCTGATTCAAAATCCCAAGCAGGAGAAATGAGTCATCAACGAGATCTGACTTATTCCTCTCACCCTTGCCTGACCACTTCACCCCTTATGAAGTTTTGGCTCCCGCTCATAGTTTAAGGAATCGCCATTAGTGTATGCGTCGCGAGTAAATTTTAGGCAGTTTTAATCTATTTGTGATAAAAATTATGCTATAAGGATATTTTTCAAAATGTGCATTTGCAAAGGATAAATTCTCTATATAGGATTAACATAAATCAGTAAGTACCTCTTTTTAAATCTCATTAAAAATGCAATTATAAGTATCTATACTGTTCCCACGTGGGCTTACATGTGATGTAAATTGTGAAGTTTTATTTTGAGGTAGGATAGTGCTTAACTTAGAATCATTTAAAAGATTTAAAAAAAGTGAAAAGAAAGCCCATTTTGTGTCTTTTGTTTTATTTTAATTATTTTGTATCTAGAATTTCTGTTTTCAATTCAGTTTACACAAATTGTAAAGAATTAAAATATTAATAGTACTGAGTTCTTATTCATATGGGTAGATAAAAAAAATATTTAATGAATATCTTTTAAAATAATACGCATTAAAATTTTTTTGTAAAGGGTTTTTTATTTTTGTAATTTCATTATCAAAATATAATTTAAATTTAAATTAAAAAAAAACCATATGTAACATTAATCTTAATTTTTTATCTAAATATTCTTAATTGCTAATTAATTTTATCTAATTTGTAGCTATGGGCCGAAAATGCTGTGCGCCAAATTGCCGCTCAAATTATGACAATGTAAAGGAATACACAACTGTTTTTAAATTCCCTTCAGATCCTGAAAAAAAGAAAATATGGATAAATAAGATACCAAGAGAAAATTTTGTCCCCAGTTCGACTGCTGTTGTGTGCATTAAGCACTTTGAGGAGCGTTTCATAATTAGAGAAGATAGAATTAAATGCTCAGATGGAAGTGAATTAGTTGTCCCTAGGAAGAAAGTAATTCTTTTACCGGAAGCATTTCCTACTATATTTCCGAATGCGCCAAAATATCTTACTGAAAAATTGCCCCCAAAAAGAAAAGATCCTGCTGAACGTATGTTAAACATTGAAAAAAGAGATTTAGAGCAATTCAGTGAATGGTGTCAAAAGGATATCATACTATCCTTCGAAGATTTCACTAACAAATTTGAAAAGAAAATTGAAAATAAGTGGTTATATTTATCTAGGGATGATCATCTGTTGTTTTACAAATTGAAAGAAACAGATATTCCAGAAATTAATGTTTGTTTTAAAGTCTTCAGAAATTTGACTGTAAAGATATATTATGAAAATAATTTAATTGATATAAATTCTTTTAAATGGTTACTAGGCAATGAGCTTAAATGTGATAAATGGAGCAAGTTTGAAAATATTTTAAATAAATTGAATTGTTATAATGAACATTCAATGACATTAAGTGAAAATTTAACTTTTGCCATTAAATATCTGGAAAAATGCATAAACGATGATCAATGCAGTGATGAAAATAATCTTGTTTTGAAATTTGTGAATCAACAACTGTCACTTGTGCTGATGAAAAAACTGAAATATACAATTGACTTTATATATTGGTCCGCAGAAATTTACTTTAGCTACCCTGCGGCGTACAATTTAATTCGAAACAGCAAAGTTTTAATATTACCGCATCCTTCATATTTAAGAAAATTAACATATTTATGTTCTAAAAATTCATGTCAAAACCTTAAATTGTATCTTAAAAACAAATGTGATAAACTGGAAGAACATGAAAAAACTGTGAATCTTTTGCTAGATGAGATCTATATAAATCCCTCTATTAATTATAAAGCTGGGCATGTCATTGGCATGTCTGAAAATTCTGAGTCTGAAGCTACGACTATTCAAACCTTTATGATTTCATCCGTCTTATCTAAATATAAGGATGTAGTATCGTTATTTCCAGTTCGCAATCTAAATGCTGATACACTTCTTACATACACCAATAAAGTCCTAGAAATGCTCCACGAGTGTGGATTTACCGTTTTTTCCTTAATATCGGATAATAATAGGATAAACAGGAACATGTTTACAAAAATGTGTGGGGGAGAATTAAAACCTTACATAAGCAATCCTTACAAGCCCGGTAAAAGAATATTTTTCTTATTTGATACTGTCCATTTAATTAAAGCAGTAAGAAATAATTGGTTAAATCAAACTGCCCCTGATAAGAACATTTATTTTCCACATCCTAATAATACAGATATCATGTGTGCCAGTTTACAGAATTTAATAGATATCTATGAAAAAGAAAAAGATGCAGTAATAAAGTTAGCTCCTAAACTTTCCCAAAAAGTATTATTTCCCAATTCTATTGAAAGACAGAATGTTAAGCATGCATTGAATTTATTTGATGAAACTAATTCCATTGCTTTAGACATGTCGGTAGATAAGTTGGATGATAATGCATTAAGCACAAAATTATTTATTGATTTATTTTCCAAGTGGTGGAAAATTGTGAACGTAAAACATCCCGAGAAAGGAATACATCTAAATGACAGTTTATCTAAACCAATAACATCTACAAAAGATGAAAACTTTTTATTTTTAATTAAATTCAGTGAATGGTTAAGTGAATGGAATAAAATGTATACTTTGAAAGCAGATGGGAAAAAAGAAATTGGTATTCCAACTAAAGGAGGACTTCTGTCAAAAGAAACATTTTTTGCTTTAAAATTTACCACAGATACTTTAATTGAAATTGTAAAATATATGTTTGAAACGACTAATTCACAATACATACTTTTGGGGAAATTTCAAACCGATAGTTTAGAAGCCCGCTTTGGACAATATCGACAGATGAGTGGAGGAAATTATAATATATCTTGTATGCAAGTCATGGAAGCAGAAAGAAAGTTAAAAATTTTGAGTCTAATTAGTTTATATTCACAACAAAATGGAGAATTTGAATTAAAAGATTTAAATTATAATACAACTGCAAATGAAATCGAAGAATTAAACATACCAGATTTTTTTTATGATGTGTTTAACAGTAGTAATGATATAGAGATAAAAAATGAAACAATGTCTGTATTAACTTTTATAGCAGGTTATATTGGTTATAAAGTTTCCCATAAATTAAAATGTTCTGAGTGCATCAATATATTAGTCAAACAAAAAAATTAGAATTAGACTGCCCGAATGAAGTGTATAAATATTTGATGTTGGCAGATAGGGGCCAATTAAAATGGTCTCAGGAAAATTTATTATTTCTAATTGTAAATGCATTTCAAATTTTTCAAAAACTAATCAATCATAATTATGAAAAAAATTTCTAAAATTTCCAGAGCCTAAAAAACTCATTATGCAACTTACAATTGAAAAGACTGAACTGTTAGGTCTGGATTTCATTAGTAAATGTAAATGTGGAAACCAAGTTTCATATTTATTTAAGTTGTGCTTGTCAGGAATATCAAATATCTTATTAAATAACTACACAAAAGTTAAAAATGACAATAGAAAATGCCCATCTAATAAAAGAAAATTATCTACATTAACAGACATATAAAGGTCATTGACAAGTTTCAAGTAACTTTAGCTTCCTTAATATTGTCTATTTAAATGAAATTATTTTGTGTGAAACAATATTAACTGCTATATATTTGTTGTAAATTTTATGAGTACCATACTAATAGTAAATAATGTCTTCTTTTTTTAATGCCTATAAATAGAATGTGCATTTTAAGTTAATCCTGCATTATGAAATTAAAAATTTTAAAATGATATATAGAATTTTTGTTTTATTGCTTGAAGAAAGTAATATTTTTATTTTTACTTATATTTATATTAACAATCTTATATTTACAATTTTAAATTAAGACATGTTTCTTTTTAAAAGTAATAATAAGTTTTAAAAGTAATTCTTCCGCTATAAATTTATATTTTAATCTAAACTCTCTGAAAAAGACCACTAATCCCGATTCTTCAAAAAATTTTGTATTTATATTTTTTGTTTTTAAATTCGTGTAATTTTAATGCATTATTTTCTCCGCCATAAATGTATTGTTCAAGTTA
Source organism: Maratus speculifer (assembly GCA_964019185.1). Taxonomy (NCBI): domain Eukaryota; kingdom Metazoa; phylum Arthropoda; class Arachnida; order Araneae; family Salticidae; genus Maratus; species Maratus speculifer. The sequence goes on along the minus strand of OZ025294.1, from coordinate 156,055,144 downwards.
AAATCTTTGACAAAAACTTTGAGTCAAATATATTCGAATGATTTTGAAATAAAGAGGAAAATCAAGTTAAAAATATGTTTATTGAACTTTGGGTACATATTTATTGAATGTATAATTCAAATAGATTTTCATAAACCATAAATTGCTCAACAAAATATCATAAAAGGGAACTTTAAAGCGCTATTTTTAATGCACATATATGGTTATTCGATAAATTTTGTTTGCAACTCAGATCCCTTGCGTGACGTCATCCTCGCTCTGAATCAGGCCCGTAAGAGAGGAAAGTTTTTTCGCGACGGCCCCGGGTATAGACGCTACTCATTCATTCTCTTCGTACCGCGTGCAGCGGCCGCTATCACTCCCTCCTACCTTTCCCCACCTGCTAAAAAATGGAATGATCCTTCCTCATAAAGAGGGAGTTTGTCATTGAAGGGCTAGTAGAAATAAAGTGTATAATGATGCCCTACCGAGTTTATGGTTTGACATCCTAAAAATAAAATCCTGACAATTTGAGAAAATGACTTATTAAAATTTCATGGTAGAACAATCAAATATTTCTTTTTACCGTTCACCTAAAATACTACTAATTCAATCTTCAAGCCACGAGTCTCGTTCATTTTTCAAAACGAAATCTAATATTTGTATTTATATATAAGAAAATATTCTCTCTCTGTTTAAAGGTTTGAAAGTACAAAGATATTTTTTAAATACAATTAACTTTTAACATCTATAGTTGATTATTTAATCGCCTTTTAAGTAAGCGTGAACATTTTAAAGTTCATATTATACATTTTAACATTGTTTTATTTATATTTTAATGCCATACATGCTTTCGTCATAATTTATATCGTGACAAATCTTCATCATATGATACAAAAGAAAGAAAGCTGAACAGATTGTTCTCGGTTCACGGTATTCGAACTAGATTATAAACCGAAAGAAAAACATATGTTTTTTCCGAGAAAGCGGGTAGAAGATCAAAAGAAAAAAAGAAAAAATCCCAGACGTAGAGAGGCTTAAAAAAGTAACATGTTTATGGAATCTAAAAGTTCCCAGTTCAGGGTCACTTATTTCATATTTACATTTTCATTGCTACAAATCATTCAAAAATACACTCCTAATAAGATTCAGTCTATGTAAAATAGATAAACAATATAAACTAGTCGTTGGGTGGCCACCGTAATATTTACATATCATGGATATGCATAATATAAAATATGAAAATAAAACATTTGTAAACTATTTATAAAATGCAACGCAATTCCAAAATAAAATGTATGTATATATTTAAAATTTTTTAACACGTAAAAATGCTCTATTAATGAATTTCTGATGAACCAATTTCGACAAATTACATAAAACGCCAAATTACTCAAGCAGTATCGAATTGCGTAAAAGAAACAACCTTATAACTCCAAAAATAATAATCATATTAACTAACAATTTATTGCGCCGGACTGAGCATCTCATTTCCAATTAAAATATGTCTTTGAATTGAAATTTGAATGAAATACAGGGTCATGAAAAATCGACGAATGTAAAAAACAGGATTACAAATATCCGATAACTAATAATAGCAACTAATAATCCGATCGACTTCGTTTTTTATGCAAAATTTGTGTTATTTTATTGCCTTTTAAGTTCACCCCTTAAAATAGAAAACATTCGAAAAATTTTATATACTTTTCATCAGAACGAAGTTTTCGAGAGTCCTAAAAAAATAGTTCCGGATAATCGAGGTTACTGATATTAAATAGGATTCGTCCCATTCTTACATACTAAGTACATGCAAAATTTCAAGTCTATATCTCAATTTGTTCGGGAGAAAGAGCGTTTACAGACAGACACACAGACGACGGACGGCAATTTTTTTTTTTTTCTAAAAATATGTTTTTCGGAATCTTCAGTATCTGAAACGTGTAAATCCGTCAAAAAAAAAAAAAAAAAAAAAAAAAAAAAAATTCCGAATTTTAAAACGATTGCAAGACTTACCCTATACTACGTATGATGGGTAAGTAACAAGACTGCGAATTCAGCGCACCATTTTAAAGATGCATTATTGTAAAAGTTCAAGAGTTTGATACTTTTATATTATTTTATTTTGCGGGATAACTGAAAATATGAGAATTCTCCTGAATACTTATTACTTACCCATCATATGTAGTATAGGGTAAGTCTTGCAATCGTTTTGAAAATCGAAATTTTTTTTTTGACGGATTTACACGTTTCGGACACTGGAGATTCCGAAAAACATATTTAAAAAAAAAAAAAAAAAAAAAAAAAAAAAAAAAAAATTGCCGTCCGTCCGTCTGTGTGTCTGTCTGTCTGTAACCGCTCTATCTCCCGAACAAATTGAGATAGAGACTTGAAATTTTGTATGTAGTTAGTATGTAAAAATGGAACGAAGCCTATTTAATATCAGTAACCTCGATTATCCGGAACTATTTTTTTCGGGCTCTCGAAAAATTCGTTCTGATGAAAAGTATATAAAAATTTTCGAATTTTTTAATTTTAAGGAGTGGGCATAAAAGGCAATAAATTAAGACAAATTTTGCATAAAAAACAATGTCGATCGGATTATTAGTTGTCGAGATGTTTCTAATCCTGTTTTCCACATTCTTTGATTTTTCATGACCCTGTATTTCATTCAAATTTCAATTCAAAGGTATCTTTTAATTGCAAATGAGACACTTAATTCGATGCAAGAAACTGTTAGTGAATATGATAATTATTTTTAGAGTTATAAGGATGTTTTCTTTTATGCAATTCAGTGCTACTTGAATAGTTTGGCGTTTCATACAATTTATCGAAATTGGTTCATCAGAAATTCATTAATAGAGCATGATGATGTGTTAAAAATACTTAAAAATACGTTTATATTTTGTTTTGGAATTGTAATGACTTTTATAAATTGTCTACATACGTTATGTTTTCATATATTATGTTATGCATATCCATGATGGGTAAGTATTACGGTGGCCTCCAACGACTAGTTTTAGTATAAAAGAAAATATTCTAAATGCATTTTTAATGTAAGCTGAATGCAAATACACTGAGAAGAAAATTGTGTAAATTATAACTATCCACTTCAAGGCCCTTATTACCGCATGGGCAAATCGGGACTCTGCCCATCAGCTCCGGACCTTAAGGGGCCCCAAAATTCATATATTAAATTATAAAATATTTATTTTTTTCCGATTCCAATTCTTTCAAATGTTGAAGTTATTAAATTCATTTAAAGTAATATAACAAATTGCTAAAGTTATATAAAAGAGTTTTATTCTGAACTAAGAATAAAAAGTGTTCTTTTATTAATTAAATTATCTTCTTTAGAATGGACGGAGCTAAGAAGTTTCTTCTATTTATATCCAAGATGCAAAAATAGGTTTATGTCTTACATATACACATATGAGTGACCATTATTTCTATTTGAATAACGTTGCAGTAATTCAAAAGAGGCCCCTTAATTTACCTTCGCCCGGGCCCCAATTGGTCAAAATAGGGCCCTGTCCACTTCTTAAAATATGCCTTAAAAATGAAGTGCATTTTACAGAATGAAAGTATAAATTTAAATATTTGTTTATTTCGCTTTTATTTAATTTCCAATGTTCGTATGATTAGTACTAATAGTCCAAGAGCCGACCGCACAAAACCCTAAGTCATTCAGCACAAGAAAAATTCCTTTATTTTTTGGAAGAGTACAGTAATAGGGGAATCTAATCATCAATGTCTGCCGGAAGCGAAGTGGTGCATAAGCCAAAAATGAATACCGCTAGTGGTTCACTCGTACACTTAGCATTATGTTTTCCTGCACCCAATTTTCCATTATTTCATATTTTTAATTGTACTACAAACATAATGTTAAAAGTACGAGTCACAGAACAAATAAATCAAATAAAAGACTGTGCCTGTTATTTTTTTATAAACTGACTTTATTACAACGTTACTGCTAAGGCAAGATTTCATGTATAGAAAAAAAAAAAACCATCTTCTTTGAAATGTTTTGGTTTATTTTTTATTTTCTTAATTCTGTAAATATGGCTGTTTATACTTACTCTGTAAATAAATTCATATAATGAAAAATTAACCCTAGTCAGTTTTATTGTAGTAAAAAAATTAATACTTACAATTTTTTGGGAGGATTAATTGCTTTGAATTTATTTATTTCAGGTACAGCTAAACTACAATCGCATTATGATTTTTTTTCTTTTCGAAATGGTTTATGTTAAAATATTTTGTAACTATATTTTGAGACAAAATTCATAATTAATGTGACCTTCGACATTACACAACGCATATTCTTTTTCTTAGTATTTTTGTATAATTAAACTAATTATTGTAAGCATTGCATTTTCTCTCTTTTCTTTTGGCTCGCGCTACCCCATTATTAGAAATTATTGTTACGATCACAATGATTTCCTTTTTCATACGTAGATTTAAAATGTACAAACACGGCTTTATGGTAATGTTTGGTAATGTTAAACAGATATTATAAGAATTTACTAACTATATACATAAAACATAAGATGTCTATGTCTGTCGCGTGCAAATTCTGACTTTACCAGAAAACAAAACTAATCGTTGAAGGCTGCCGTAAAGCATACACATCATGGATATGCAAACTATAAAATATGAAAATAAAACATGTGTAAACTATTTATAATATGCATAGCAATTCCAAAATAAAATTTAAACGTACATTTAAATATTTGTAACACACATAGTAATGCTCTATTTATGAAATGCTGGTATTACTTGACAATCCCATTAACCCATTTCGACAAATCATATAAATCGCCAAACTACTGGTAAATTATATAAATTAACTTAATTTTCATTATAAATAACAAAAGAACAAATAAACTAGTACAAGATTAATAAAAAGTCAAATTAAAAATCAGTTATGAACACTGTAAAGTATGTAAAGTATGTATGTCACACTTGTAAAGTATCTAATTTTAAGTGCATGCGACATTTACGATAAGTTATTAATGGCATTTAATTTTATAGTTTGGCGATGGTTTTATGGTCGACGCAATAATTAAATAGTAAAAGAAAAATCCTTATAACTCCAAAAATAATAAACCTATTAACTAACAGTTTACTTACTCGGATGAAGTGTCTCATTTCCAATTAAAACATATACAGTCGACTCTCGTTAATTCGAAATCGGATAATTAGAATCTTCGCTTAATTCGAACTAAACATGAAGTCCCGAAATTTTCAATGGCAGAATAACGTTAAAAACTTTCACTAATTCGAACTCATTTTCTCTTGACTTCGCTTAATTCGAACTAACCAGAATTCCGATTTTTCATTTTTCTTTTCTTTCTCACGTATTTCAGATCATTTGAATAACTTTCTTTCTTTGATTTTTGTGAAAATTGTTCCGAACGAGTATACATATAATCCAATGCATTTGATATCCACTTTCTAAGTGCCCTGTCTGTCCATCAGTGGCACCTCAAATTTTTCTTCCATTGTGCTTCTTACTATAATCATTTAATTTATGTATTTATACATTCTAATTTATTATTAAGCCATATTCTAATGATAACAGACGAAATATATTTAAAAAACCCTATAACATTAATTTCTTTGTAATAGTACCAATATTAAGCATGTTTTTATTTCATATTTTCGATAATTCGAACTTCGGATCATTCGAACATTTTTCGTGGTCCCGGCGAGTTCGAATTAACGAGAGTCGACTGTATTTGAATAAAATACAGAGTCATGAAAAATCGCAGAGTGTGGAAAATAGAATTATAAATATATCGACAACTAATTTATGCGATCGATTTCATTTTTTATGCAAAATTCACATTTTCTTACTGTCTTTTGCAGCCACTGGAAAATAAAATCGAAGATTTTTATATATTTTTCATCAGAGCAAATATTTCGAGAGTCCCCAAAAAATAGTTCCGGAAAATCGAAGTTATTAATAATCAGTAGGTTTCTTCCCAATATTACATACAAAGTACCCACGAAATTTTAAGTCTCTATTTCAAATTTTTCGGGAAATGGAACGTTTACAGATAGACAGGTGGATGGACGGACAGACAGACACAGACACATGGACGGTAAATTTATTTTCTAAAAAAATGTTTTTCGGAATCTCCCGTGTCGGAAACGTGTAAATCCATCAAAGGAAGAAAAAAAAATCCATTTTTGAAACGATTACAAGACTTACCCTATACTGGGTAAGTAAAAACATTTTGATTATGTAGTTTTTAAAAAGAGCACCTGTCATTTGTTGCATGTTTAAATTCATAAATGTGCCAGAAAGAAGTCAATTAGTCAATTTAAATCTGAAAAAATACTTAATAACACATTATCTTTTGTCATGTTAAACTTATTAATTCTCAAAAAATAATGTTTTAATTTATCATTAGCTAAAAAATATACAGAAAATCTATGTTATGCAAGTAACACTCATTAAAATAAATGCATCTAATTATCTGATGAAAAAATGAAAACAACTGCTAAGCTGTAGGAATTACATATTTTTTTTAACTACGTATTTGGAAAAAAATAGTTGTTGTTCTCGGTAGAGAATTGGGAAATCTAAAGCATATCTGAATGTTTTATTAATTGAATTCCGCAATAAAGGGTGTTTATTTTAATCGTTCCCTGATTCTTCCAAGTTTAATGTCCAAAAATGGAATACTTCTGCTTATTTTATTCGTTTTCTGATTGGTCGAAGTTTAATGTCCAAAAATGGAATACATCTGTTGCCACAATGACAGAGTAATTAAAACTTTAAAAAATAATAATAATTTAACAACAAATTGTGATAGAGATTGACAAACAAATTTCATTAAAAAGTGCATTTTTTTTCTTTATGCAACGGTGTGAAAATTTAAAATTTGCAATATTATGAAGTTGAAAAATTTAAAGTTCTGAAAATTGTAAAACTGAAATTTCATTTAAAATTTGTTTGTGATGGGTCCAGGAATATTAATGTTTAATCCATGCCGTACGTAATATGAGGCATTTAGAAGTCAGTCTGATTAACTCCATCCAATAAATATTCACATTTTAAACAGTTAAAGTTGTCTATCTTTAATCTACTTTTTTTTTTTTTTTTTTTTTTTTTTTTTTTTTTTTTATCGTTGGTCTAGGAATGTTAATGTTTAATGCACGGCGTACGTAATATATGACTCGTTATAATCATCCTAAAAATGATGTTTATTATTATTATTAATTTAAGTATAGAATTTATTTAAAATTTTTTAAAATTTTAGTCTTTGAAAATATCATTTTCCAAATAGTCACTGTAATTTGTTAAATTAAACATATTTTTAGTTGTTTTATATGCTGATCGAGGCAGAAGATCAGCATAAATGTTATGTGCCATTAATAAGCCATTTTCAGATGTCACTCTTGACGGGAGACAGCCATCAATTCCTCGAAACAATTTCCTCGACAATGCATTCAGGAACAGGTTTTCGAAACGTCACGCTCTGCCCCGTAATAACGGAAAATGTTATTGCAGGAAACAACTTCATAGTACAAGAAAATTTCATTCATTTTGACATGACTCACTACTAACATCGATCTACAACGTCAGGTGAGATTTTTTGGAGTTTTTAGAGGAAAAGAAGGGAGAGTGACAAGCAAAACTTCATTATTTGATTTTTTCCCCCTTCAGATTAAAATGTAAAACTTAAACCATGAAAGTAAATGGAAAGAATGAGATTAAATTTCATCTGTTTATGGATTTTGTTTGAACATGAGACATTTAAATGAAATTTTTTCATCGATTATATCTTTTCATCGATATAATACATTTCGAGTATTTAAAAACTATTGTTAATCACCAGGGACCGACTAGCAAGTTTCTGTGCCCAGGACGCTTTCAATTTTTCGTGCCCCCTTAGATTGATTAATTTACTGAAACTAGTTTTTTCACATATTATATACTTTATTCGAAAAGTATCAATTAAAAAAAAAAAAAAAAAACAAGATTCCTGGAAAATTGAAAAAGGGTTCTAGATATAAAAAAAACAAAAAAACATTTTTTCTATTATTTATTGAAATATACTTTTAAATACATGTTGAGATATATTTTTATCATTTCATCGTATTAGTATCTTATCTCAAATATCACATTTTTTCTCACAATTATGATTTACATACAGGGCCGTAGCTAGAAGTGAACAACAGGAGGGGCTCAAAAGAATGTATAGGGGGGGGGGGGGCTCAATTTTTTTCTCCTTCTCTCTAACGTAGAAAGATAAATTAGTGCATATTCACATTGCAGGTACTATGTTTTTTAATAAATTGTTGTAATAACTGTTGTAAGAAAAGAATATGATTATGAAAATTTTGACTGTATAATTAGTGTAAAATTATACATCATATTAGCTTCATATGTGCAAATAGGATGAACAGTGTTGAAATACTTATTTTAGTTACAATTTAATACTTCTGCAAAATTGTTAACCCTATTACAACGGGAGCGTTTTACAAAAATTTTAATGTTTTGTCATCGGTTTGTAAAAACAAGAAATTTGTGCCTCATTAAATCGAATAAATGCTCCGACTAACAAGGAAGGTCTCCATACGGGCATACTCAGAAAAATTTGAAAAAAAAATACAGAATGTTCTTCTCATGTGGTTATATATGTTTATAAAAAAAATTTCGGCGGAATCCCGATGGAACATTCATAAAAAAAATAATGAACATTTCGTTTATTTTGCGATTTATCATCGTTTGGCGACAAAATAAAATTTTATAAAATACGTTTTTATGCAAATACTTTTTAAGGCAAAGATGTTTCACAATGAACTTGTTTAAAGAACTTTTACTTAAATAAAATTAATTTTGTCAATTTTAATTTGTGTTAACCATAGTTTTGTCATAATATATTTATAACGAAAATTAACTATGAAATTTTATAAATTACAACAAAATTTAAATTAATTAAAATTGTTTGAACACTGTTGAGTCTATTTCGTTGCTATGGAAATAAAAACTTCTCCAATATTGAAATACATTACTGCATCATTCTTCGTCTAGCCTTTATTTTGTCATACGCTTAAATATATGATGATAAATATTTTATTTTCTATGTATGAAGTTGTTTTTAAAGTGATAAAATTAAATAATTACTGCTAAAGCAACATAAATATGCAATACAAAATGTATGTAAGTATTAAATTCTCTCATTGTTCAAATTTAAAGTCATTTCTATTTACACGTATTTAAAAAATGAATTGCGAGAAATTTTCAGATGCATCAAAATCGTTTGCTTTTGGCGAGGGAAATTGCTGCTCGCCAAATCCCGTGATACTTTCATCCATTCGCGCCAAATATTCGAAATTATTTTATTTTTTTATAGAGTTAGTACTGTAATTCCGCCAGGGCCAGACTAAGGCATGGGCATGCGGGGCAATTGCCCCGGACCCCCCCCCGGCTTAAGGAGCCCCCCCCCCCTAATGAATATAAGTTTTTCATTAAAGGGGTGTCAAATGATAAAAAATGGTCAAAAGTGACCAAAATTCTTTTTTTTTTTCCCAATTATAAGGATCATTCTTCTTCTATTCCCTCTGTTTCCATACCAAATGCCTCCTTAAGGCCTCACATTTATCCCCATATTCTTGTAATCGAAAAAAAAAAAAAAAAACTGTATTCTATAATTTCTTAAAGTTGTCTTTCTTCTGCCATTATGTATATTGAGATGAATAGTACTTAGTACAAAATTTATGTATACAAACTATAATTATGAATTTCAGTTTTAGTCACTTCAGTATAATTTACGAATAATTTTAAGATAGAAGGGGCCCCCCCTAATAATGTTTACCCCAGGGCCCCCACTGTCTAAGTCGGGCCCTGAATTCCGCCGCTAAATTTTACTGATCATTTATCAGATACATGAGTAGTTTAATTTGTAATTTTTTCAAAAAATTCTGAGTATGCCCAGTATAGAGACCTTCCTTGTAAGTAAGGCAAATTTCACAGTAAAATTTTACCGGTGGCGATAAACACGGATTCTTAATCCTTTTTTGTACATGTCGCTCGTCCCTAAGGGGTTAAAAGATTTCAAAACTAAATTAGATTTTTGAACAGAATTTCATTTGAATTTTCGGAACAAAAATTCTTTTAGTGACCTTGAATCTTTTCCAGAGAGGGTTCAAAGTATTTTAGGGGGGGGGGGGGTTGGACCGCCCATAACGTTCTTTTAGCTACGGCTCTGTTTACATAATAAATAATTAGATGAAATTAGGAAACATTTTGTCTCTCTTAGAAATTTCGTGCCCAGAGCACAAGTCCCAGGTGCCCGTGCGATAATCAGGGTTTGTTAATTACAGCTCAAGGATGATATTTTAAAGATTAATTTTTACATTTTTGATTGACTTTTTTCCGCTCGATTAATCGCTACGAAAATGGCAATTACAAAATTATTTAGGGGAGAAGGAAACACATGTGAACATGGCACGGGTGTGAACGTTACAATTTTTCATATTTCATATATAGTAAAACCTCCATAACGGACACTTCCGAATAGCGGACGCCTCTATTTAACGGACAGTTTTCCAACACCCACTACCAAACCAGAAATTTTGTATGTTTAACCCCTGAATAACGGACATTCCGAATAGTGGACACTATTTTCGGCGCTAAAAAATGAAAAAGTTTTTTTTTTTTTTTTTTTTTTTTTTTTTTTTTTTCTTTTTAACGAGAAAAGAATGAAAATATAAATAAATAAAAAGGGCTCTGAATTTATCAAGGCAATGTGTCGTCACAAATTTTGTGATCACAGATAAATGCAGAGGGTGTCTAGGGGACCCCCCCCCCACACACACGTTCAACGTTGAATTCAAGGGGTTGACCTGGCAGGGCATCTCACAGAGTATTGAAACGTCCCGTTCGGAAGATTGAGATTTTATGCTTTTAATGATCAAAAAGTGCAATCCTCCCTCCTGCACAAAACTCTATAATGTCCAATAACATAAAATTGAAAAAAAAAAAAAAAATTGCATGTAATCGCAAGCAAAACTTTCGAAACAGATTTTTTTTTCTTAAGAATGTAATAAACTGTGGATAAAGTGTGCACATATGTGCGCAATTTTATTTCAGTTTTATTGCTTAAAAATAAATTTTATTTCTGATTCATCATAAGAAAGGTTTTAGGACATATGAAAGTCAATTAATGAAACATTAAGCATTTCTTAGTCATTTTTGAATCCCTGAGGATTTTCCAATAGCGGGTATCACCGAATGGCGGACAATTTCTGCGTTCTCGAGGTGTCCGTTATTTAGAGATTTAATTGTATGTACTTATTATATTTCTTTTTATTTAAAAAAAAATAGCAAAAGTGGCAAGATCTATAGACATATGATAAAATTTTTTGAAGCGCTTTGACATTTTGTTTGGCTTTAGCAGCGAAAAACACTGTTTATAGATGTCAAAAGTAAAATCTCAGTTCCAACACGATAAGCGAATAAATTTATTTATTTATTTGTTCATTAACTTGAATTTAATTTTTTTAACATACACTATGAATAATAATAATATTTTTGATAAAGTTTTTTCCCTCTAAAATCGAGAAACGTTATAGATTTATAAACTTAACTTTTAGCAGACATGTGGGGCACTTGTGAATAGAGTAATTGGGAGCAGATATGAACATTGAACAGTTCATAAGTGCATCAAAAATTATTCTGTGATTCTGTTCCTTTCAGCAAAATTCATAAGAAATAATAAAAATTTTATGGGGAATTCAGCATTATTCAGCATCAATAATAACAGCATCAATATCTATAATTTTCATGAAAGAGAAGACATTTTTGTCAATTTAAAGGGATTTTATGCAATATTTGGTATTTAATTCGCATGTTTTATTTAAAATATATTTTAGTATTTTTATAATTAGAAAATGTAAAAATATAATCTACAATAGAAATACAGTAAAACCCCGGTTCTTCGAAAAGCACAGGACCAAAGCATTTTCGGTTAACCAGGGTTCTATGGGAATTTTTGGATAACCGGGATTCTCTAGGAATTTTTGAATAATTGAAAACTTATAGTGAAAACTTGTTTGATGAATAGTTGTGATCGTAATTTAGAGCGTCGTTGTAATAAAAATGTTGTGGTACCATATTTAAAGCACTTCGAATGACAAATTAAAATTATAAGTAGCTCCAACAGCAAGACGATAGTTTATTAGTTAAAATCGAAGGTCAGTGCCGATAGTGACGTAAAAAGAGTTCGCTTTTTAAATATTCAAAGAGAATTTTTTGTGCCGAGGCGAGAAATGTGGCTGTAAAACAGAGAGACGCGGAAAACAAATACAAATGGTAAGTTTTATAAGTAATGAATGAAAATATACGTGCGCCGGTTAAAAAAAAAAAAAAAAAAAAAAAAAAAAAAATGAATAGCGGAATTTGTAATGAAATAATACTAATGAGTATTAAAACAACTTTTCAATGTATTAAAAATTAATCGGTATTGTTTTGATCTAAAATTTATAAATAAAACAATATTCATAAATAAAGATTTGTTGACAGGTGTCATTTGATCGGTCGCAGACATTTAGCCGACAACCAAATCACCGACAAGACAGTTAGCATACAGAAAATAGTCGACAGGACGTTTAGCCGACAGGTACATTTAGCAGACACGTACATTTAGCCGACAGGACATGTAGCCGAAACGTACATTTAGCCGACAGGACATTTGGCCGAAACGTACATTTAGCCGACAGGACATTTGGCCGAAATGGACATTTAGCAGACAGACAATTGGACGACAGGCAATTGGCCGAACGTAACATTTAGCCGACAGGACATTTAGCCGACAAGACAATTAGCCGACAGGACATTTAACCGACAGGTCAATTAGCCGACAAGACGATTAGCCGACAGGACATTTAACCGACAGGTCGATTAGCCGACAGGACATTTAACCGACAGGTCGATTAGCCGACAAGACGATTAGCCGACAGGACAATTAACCGACAGGTCAATTAGCCGACAAGACGATTAGCCGACAGGACATTTAGCCGACAAGACGTTTAGCCGACAGGACATTTAACCGACAAGATGATTTGCCGACAGGACATTTAACCGATTTAACCGACAAGACGATTTGCCAACAGGGCATTTAATCGACAGGACGATTTACTATTAGATTACCGATAGGTTATAGTTAGTTTATTGTTAGGTCATGGCAAGAATATAGTTATTTTATAGTTCCGTTACGGATAGGTTACAATTCACTTACGGTGGTAATAGTAAGCTTTATTTTTGGTCACGGTTAGGTTAAAACTAGATTATGGTTAGATTGCTGGTAGATTATTCTTATACTGCAATATTAGGTTATATTTAGGCTATAGTTGGGTCCTGGTTACGTTACATTTAGAATATGGTTACGCCCCTGTTATATTACTCTTAGGTAACAATTAGGTTACGGTTAGCTTACGGTTAGCTTACAGATATGCTACTATTAGGTTATGATTAGGTTATGTACAGGTAATAGTTTGATAACAATTAAGTTCCGGTTACGTTATAATTTGATTACAGTTAAGTCACGGTTATGTTACAATTAATTTATTGTTACGCCACTGTAAAATAATTTTTAAGTAACAATTACGTTTCGGTTTGCTTAAAGTTATTTTACTGATAGTTTATGGTTAGGTTATGCATAGATAACGGCTTGTTAACAATTAAGTTCCGGTAGGTTGTAATAGGTTACAATTTGGTTGCAGTTACACCACAGATAGGTTACGTTCCCTTCTATAGTAAAAAAAATTGCCTTAAAAGGAATGACTCCTGGATTGATACTGATGTGTAAGGTTTCCGGAAATAACGCGTCCGGGTGGACCACTCCTTTTATGAGTCGAATAGACCAATTAGGAAAGGGCTCCGTCTGTGCATCGCCAAGCGATTCCAACCGGGATTGCAAAGCAATAGCGAACGGAATCGCGAAGCGATGCCATAGGGTATTGGCGAGCGCATCAAGCAGGAATAGCCTATAGCTTGGAATCGCGAAGCGATTACGCGGGGGGTTAGCGAACGTAGCGAGCAATAGTTTAAAAGAACTGTAACTGCTTATTCCAATTATGCATGTTTGGGGCGCCGCACCCCACTTCCTCCCCCCCCAAAGGGGAACTTTTAAAATTTTTATCCACAACACTCGTGTTGCATATCTTTAGAAAGGTCTGAAACTGCCTTTTCCTATTATGGATGTCTTGTGTGTCCCCCTCCGCTCTATCCCCCAGGGGGGGTACATTTTTGATTTCTTTACAACACCAGTCGTGTGACACATCATTTGAAAGGTCTGCAATTGCTTATTCATATTATGGATGTCTTGTGTGTCACCCCCCACTCTGCCCCTAAAGGGAGGGGCACATTTTTAATTTCTTTACAACACCAGTCGTGTTTCACATATTTGAAAGGTCTGCAACTGCTTATTCATATTATGGATGTCTTGTATGTCACCCCCCACTCTGCCCCCCCAAGGGGGGCACATTTTTAATTTCTTTACAACACCAGTTGTGTGACACATCATTTGAAAGGTTTGCAACTGCTTATTCATATTATGGATGTCTTGTGTGTCAACCCCCCACTCTGCTCCCCAGGGGGGCACATTTTTAATTTCTTTACAACACCAGTCGTGTGACACATCATTTGAAAGGTCTGCAACTGCTTATTCATACCATGGGGTATTGACGAGGGCAGCAAGTAGGGACAGCCTACAACTTGGAGTCGCGAAGCGATTACGCGGGGTTTGGCGAGCGTAGCGATTTTACAGCTTCGTTACCTGTTAAGTTATTGTTAGTTTATGTATAGGTAACGGTTCGATTACGATTAAGTTCCGGTTAGGTTATAATTAGGTTACAGTTAGATCACAATTACGTTAGAATTAGGTTATGGTTACGCCACTGCTAAATAACTTTTATGTAACAAATGGGTTATGGTTAACTCACAGTTAAGTTACTATTAGGTTATGGTTAGGTTACAGACAGGTAACGTTTCGATTACAGTTAAATTTCGGTTAGGTTATAATTAGGTACGTTTTGGGAAGGAGGAATACCCCCATTCCCCGCTTTATACTTAATCAATGAACACCCAAAATTAATAATAAATCATAGAGGCGCCTCATCAGAATGATCTTGTATCTAAAATTTGAATGAAACCTCATAATTATGCATGAAAAACCTACTTATCTAAATTAAAAGGGGGTTAATCCCCCATCCCCTTTTATGCTTATCCAGTGAATTCCAAAAACTAATGAGGGATGCGCCTTAAGAGAATAAACCTGTATCCAAAATTTGAAGTAAATCAGATATTTTTATCATGAGTTATCGCGTTCCGTACACTACATGCATACACACATATATACATTACTACAGAACCGCCGGGCACACAAGCTCTCAGGTTTGAAAGTCTGAGTTAAAAATTCCCTTTTTGTTACCACTTTAGTTTTTAGAACTTACCGTAATTTCGGGTGTATAAGCCGCAGATTAAACAACTCTTTTTCGACCCAGAATTTTTTAAGAAACAAATATAACTAGTTAGATCGCCGTAAATATCACTAAATAAGATTTCTGGGTCCAAAATGAATTGTTTGATCCGCGGCTTATACACCCGAAATTATGGTATTTATTGATAAGTTTAACATTTATCAATTCCTTGTCACTTTTTTTCTGGCCACTTTTATCGCTCTTACTTGTTATATAATATTTTTTTCAGTCATTTTTTTCCCCAGACTGTTTTTTCCTTTTACCACATTGGACATCAATTTTTTTTTTAATTTATTATACAAATGTCTAAGCAGGGATAGGGAGATTAAAGCTTTAAAAATACCTATTTTATTTGATTTATGAAAGAAAAAAAGAGTAAAATTATTATTATGTGACTAAATTAACAAAATGTGTGAAGATAAAATATTATCATATACTAGCTGAGCCGATCGGCGTTCCCCGGGCCCGTAAAAATATTCTTTATTAAACCTAAAACATGTACTGCAAAATCAAAAAAAAAAAAAAAAAAAAAAAAAAAAAAAAACACATTTTTGAAACGAATCTTGCTGCCTACGGTACCGTTTAGCAGAAATGCTGTGCACACAAGGCAAAAAAAAAGGGGGGAGGGTGTCTAGAATCTTTCAGTTTTATATTCCAGAAACAAGGGGCGAACTCTTTTCTTAAAAAAACTTTTTGTAAACTTAAGATATTTGATGAAATAATTATTCGAAAATAGGGGTAACAATTATGAATTAATATACATCAACGAACAAGGGGATACACTTTCTAAATTTCATATTAAATAAGTATTGTTTATTCCAGGGCTATGAAAAATCCGCATCTAAAACGGTGCGGTTTTAAATATTTGATCACGCCCTCTCTAAAATGATTATTGCCTGCCTCCTAGCCATAATTTGACGCAGAATTCAGACATTTTTCTCCGGGAGGGACTTCAATGGCTCCGGGGAAGGGGAATTATAGAGTTCCGGCGGAGGAATTGTACTTTTTGACCACTGAATACGCAAAATTTCAAATTTTCCGGGGGGGGGGCATTTTATTGCTCCGTGAGGGGAATGTCCCCCCGGGACACCCTCTTTAATTCAACACTGATTATCCAATTCGCTTCATACTTGTTATACCAGTTTATTCTAATTCCTTCACTAGATCTGGAGGTTCATTAGTTAAGCATAAAGGATGGAAATGGGAAGCTAATCTCCCTCTCCTCTTAATTTATCAACAGTGGCGTAGCAAGAATGAGTGACACCGGGGGCGGATGTAAATGGTGTCATCCCCCCCAACCCCCATTCCATCCGTCATATTTTTTCAATCACAATTCTGTGTTACAAATGACCATAAAAACTCTCATTAAAAAAAAACCACAGGAGCGGCTCACCACTCGACCCATAATTTGCTTAAATCAATGCGGTGTCTATATGCAGAAGACAGTTCTTTCTTTAAAAGTTACGCTACCCATTTCTTACATAGATTGATTTTTGTTCTTGGGTGCATATCTTATTTAGAAAAAATTTCACATTCTCAAAGGAAAGAAAATTAATTCTATTGCGTCTTGCGCAAAAATTTTCATTTTATTTCAGAATTTGTTTTCAAAATCTTATAAGGTTAAATATATATATATATATTCGCCAAGAAAGATTGGGTGTCACCCCTTAGAGGGTGACACCCGTGGCGGACCGCCCCCTCCGCCCCCGCTTGCTACGCCATTCTTTATCTAAATGGCATTTTTATGCAGAATTATTCGATTTACTGGTATACATGTTTCTTCTCATAAGGAGTTTCCCTGATTAGTTTTTGAGATTTATTAGTTAAGTTTAAAAGAGCGAAACGGGGCTAGGGATTTTAATCACCTTTCAATTTAATTTAATGGGTATTTCATGCAGAATTATTCTTTTAAATAAAAGCATACTATACAATTACTCTGAATAGCCTTGAGCCTGTTTATTTGGTTTACTATTTTATTATACTGTACTTTTCCAGGTTGTTACCAATTATAGTCTCCTCTCCCCTCCCCTCTCTACTTCCCTAAAAGTCCCTGTTTTCTTGATTATAATCCTATTCCAATGGGACCTTTTTTGACGTTCTTCCCATATAATTTGCTTACTAAACATTGATTTTATATATACTACTATTGGTAAGCGCCATTTATGGTCATTAATAAAAAAATTTGGCTTTTTTTTCCATTTCAAACCTTTCATTCTTTCTTTAAAGTCACGATAATTAGGTTTCTCGTTAATTAAGCTGTACTTCTCAAATTTGTTAAGGTGTTTGTGTAAGCTGTATTTTAAAATTTCCAGTTGACGTCTTTTTTTTATTATAAATTTTACTCTGAAATAAGGTTTATACTAGGGCAGGGCTGTCCAACGCGGTGCCCTTTGGAGATTTTTTTGGTGCCCTTTTGAAGGTTTCATCTTTTTAGCCTTTTTGGAAGTAAAATATCATCAAAAGAATGTTTTCTTTAAAATCATTAATATTTGCATTGGAGATATTTTCAAAACCTGTGAAAACGCATTAAAAATCAGAAACATACTTTGAAAATTTAACCATCCATACTTTCACGATTTGTAGTTATTGTTTATGACATGTAATTATGTTTTTTAATTTAGTAATAAGTGGAAAAAGCTTTTTTAATAATTAAGAAAAAATTTAAAAAAAAAAAAAAAAAAAAAAAAAAAAACGTTTTACACTTTCTTCCGCCCCTTTGAAGACACATGTGCAGCAAGCTATGGATAATGGTTCAACCATAATACACAGGATAATGGAACCAAAGGATAATCATTCCAGCTTTTTTCTTGTTGTTGTTGTCACACTCGCCCACAGGCTATTTTATACGCGGGATAAAGAGTTTAAATATTTCTTTCTTGACTTTTGAAATTTTAGGAGTTTATTTATTTATTTATGTGTATAATTAATTTGTTGAGAAATAATAATAAAACACTGCAGAGTGATTTAAATCTAAGAAATCTTTTTCAGATTATTTTTCTGGTAACACTCATATGGATTGGTCGATATCATGCCTGTCTTTGTACTTTTTATGAAATTAAGTTCAGGTCTTCAAAATAAGTTAAAATGTATTTTCATACCCTATAAAAGAAACTTAGTGATATCTCTGACTAGGTGCGATTACACTTTCTGGCACCTTACCCTACTAACATTTTTTTTTAAAGACCTCTGATAGAAAAATGTATAATTTAAAATCTAATGCATATTATTCCTATATCGCAGGTTACTTTTTTCTAGTGCTGTAAGATTCATTTACATGATTTTAAAACTTGCTTGTATACTAATACTACTATTTGATAAAAGTTCCACAAATTTTCATTCATGTAAATAATGGCGCCCTTCATTTAGTGCCGAGATTTGAAATTTGCCCCTGCTTAATGAAAGGTTGGACAGGCCTGTACTAGGGTAATTCGCAGACATGCCAAAATATCCTTCAAATACTTTATCTTTAATTTGGTAACAATTTCATCTCGTAATTCGATGACGTGATAGTGTCAGTGATGCCAAAATAGCATGAAAAGCTCTACAAAATAAACGTGATTAAAATAAAAACAAGTTGGATGTAGATTCTGCCTTTGCAGAATTCAGTCTCGGCTAGGATTTAAAAAAAAAATCGATAGAGGGTTTTTATATACAATTCATCAGAACGAATTTTTCGAGAGTCCGAAAAAATAGTTCCGGATAATCGAGGTTACTCATATTAAATAGGCTTCGTCCTATTTTTAATTACTAAGTACATGCAAAATTTTAAGCCTCTATCTCCATTTGTTAGTGAGATAGGGCGTTTACAGACAGACAGACGGACGGCAATTTTTTTTAAAAAATATGTTTATCGGAATCTCCAGTATCTGAAACGTGTAAATCCGTCAAAATTTTTTTTCGAGAGTTCGAAAAAAAATAGTTACGGATAATCGAGGTTACTGATATTAAATAGGCTTCGTCCTGATCTTACTTACTAAGTACATACAAAAATTTAAGTTTCTATCTCCATTTGTTCGTGAGATTGAGCGATTAGAGACAGACAGACGGACGACAATTTATTTTTCTAAACTAAGGGGGCTCCGCTCCCTGCTTGCTACGCTCGCCAACCCACCGCGTAATTGCTTCGCGATTCCAAGTTGTAGGCTACCCCCGCCTGCTGCGTTCGCCAATACTCCATGGTATGAATAAGCAGTTGCAGACTTTTCAAATGATGTGTCACACGACTGGTGTTGTAAAGAAATTAAAAATGTGCCCCCCCTGAGGGCAGAGTGGGGGGTTCATACACAAGAATTCCATAATGTGAATAAGCAGTTGCGGATCTTTCAAATGATGTTTCACACGACTGGTATTGTAAAGAAATTAAAAATGTGCCCCCCCCTGGGGCGCAGAGCGGAGGGGGTGACACACAAGACATCCATAATATGAATCAGCAGTTGCAGACCTTTCAAATGATGTGTCACACGTCTGGTGTTGTAAAGAACTTTAAAATGTGCCCCCCCCCTGGGGGGGGGCAGAGTAGGGGGTGACACACAAGACATCCATAATATGAATAAGCAGTTGCAGACCATTCAAATGATGTGTCACACGACTGGTGTTGGAAAGAAAATAAAAATGTGCCACCCCCCTTGGGGGCAAAGGGGGGGTGACAAACAAGACATACATATTATGAATAAGCAGTTGCAGACCTTTCTAAAGATATGCAACGTATAAAAATTTAAAAAGTTTTTAATATAGGAGGAAATATGTTTTTCGGAATCTCCAGTATCTGAAACATGTAAATCCGTCAAAAAATTTTTTTCGAGAGTCCGAAAAAAAATAGTTCCGGATAATCGAGGTTACTGATATTAAAGAGGCTTCGTCCTACTCTTACTTATTGGGTACATACAAAATTTTGCAAATACAAATCGTCTAATCGGCTTGTCGGCTAATTGACTTGTCGGCTAATCGGCTTGTTGGCAAATTGACTTGTCGGCTAATCGTTTTGTCGGTCCATTGACCTGTCGGCTAAATGTCCTGTCGGCTTATCGTCTTGTCGGCTAATCGTCTTGTCGGCTAAATGTCCTGTCGGCTAATCGTCTTGTCGGCTAATTGACCGTTCGGCTAATCGTCCTGTCGGCTAATCGTCTTGTCGGATAAATGACCTGTCGGCTAATCGTCTTGTCGGATAATTGACCTGTCGGTTAAATGTCCTGTCAGCTAATCGTCTTGTCGGCTAATTGACCTGTCCGCTAATCGTCTTGTCGGCTAATTGACCTGTCGGCTAAGTGTCCATGTCGACTAATTGTACGTTCGGCCAAATGTCCTGTCGGCTAAATGTACGTTTCGGCCAAATGTCTTGTCGGCTAAATGTACGTTTCGGCCAAATGTCCTGTCGACTAAATGTACGTGTCTGCTAAATGTACTTGTCGGCTAAACGTCCTGTCGACTATTTTTTGTATGCTAATTGTCTTGTCGGTGATTTGGTTGTCGGCTAAATGACATAGACCCGTCATTTGATATCATTAAAATAGTGTTGACGATAAAATGTTTCACATTTTAAAATATGACTTTAAGGGAATTTAAGGTCTTTCGGTTAAACGATTTTCGGATAACCGGGATTCGGATAATCGGGGTTCTACGGTATAGGAATATTTCCGAATTGAAACTTTCCCGCAAAATCATTCAATGCCAAGAAACCTGAAAAGATGCCGATGTGAAAGAAATCCTTTTAAAAATATTTTTGTTTTATGCAAGCAATTGTTTTTTTTTTTTTTTTTTTTTTTTTTTTTTATTAAGGTCTATAGAGTATCTATAACTCATTCTAAACTGTATTAATATTAATCGATCTATTAAATTAATTTTATAGCAAGTTATTTTAAAATATCGTCGGGCCATAAAAGGATAATACAAGGGCCATAAAGGGATAATACAATACTTGCAAAATCCTACTATCAATGCTCATTGAGATAAGAAAACCTGTCTATTGCACAAAATCGTTAAAACTTGTAAGATTGATTAATGTTAGAATCGTATATAAACTAAGTTTACACTTTTTTTACTGCGATTCTAACATTAATCAGTGACCGATCTTTTCCTTCTGAATTAAAATCTCAAATCGAGATTTGTCAACTAACCATTTGATTTTTAGAGGAGAGCAATTTAGGAGTTAAAAAAAAAAAAAAAAAAAGAAAAAAAAGAAAAAAAAAAATGTCAGATTACAGAGTAAGTTAATAACTATTGACATGCTTTTTTGAAAAATATTCAATTATATTCTTAATTTAATAATTCTAATAATCATATAAGGATGCATAAATTCATAAAAAAGAAATATTTAAGTATATAAAATTAGTAAGTTCAAGTAATCAAATTTTGAAATAAAGGTGTTGCGTTAAAGAAACTAGTCGTTGGGGGCC
Organism: Maratus speculifer; assembly: GCA_964019185.1. Classification (NCBI taxonomy): domain Eukaryota; kingdom Metazoa; phylum Arthropoda; class Arachnida; order Araneae; family Salticidae; genus Maratus; species Maratus speculifer. The sequence continues at coordinate 156,033,278 of OZ025294.1, read as the reverse complement.
ACCGTAATACTTACCCATTATGGATACTAATATAATTTAAGGAAATCAAACTTGTGTAAACTATTTATAAAATGCATCACCATACCAAAATAGAATTTAAATGTATATTTAAATATTTTTAATAAATGGTAATACTCTATTAATGAATTGCTGATGAACCAATTTCGATAAATTACATAAAACTCCAATCTACTCATGCACTTCCAAATTGCGTAAAAGAAACATCCTTATAACTCCAAATGTAATAATCGTATTAACTAACAGTTTACTACGTCGGATTAAGCGTCTCATATCCAATTAAAATACGTATATCGTTCAATTGAAATGTAAATGAAAAACAGAGTCATAAAAAATCAAAGAGTGTGGAAAATAGGATTACAAATATCTCAGCAACTAATTATCCGATCAACTTTGTTTTTCAAGCAATATTCGTGTTATTTTATTGTCTTTTACGTTCATTCCTTAAAATAAAAAAAATCTAAAATTTTTACATTCCTTTCATCAGAACGAATATTTCGAAAGTCTGAAAAAAAATAGTTCCGAATAATCAAGATTACTGATATTAAATAGGCTTTTTTTTCATTATTACATACTAAGTACACACCAAATTCCATGTCTCTATCTCAATTTGTTCGGGGGATAGAGCGTTAAAAGACAAACAGACAGACACACAGACAGACGGACGGCAATTTTTTTTCTAAATATATGTTTTTCGGAACAGTGCCTAAAACGTGCAAACCCGTCCCCCAAAAAAAATTTTCTTCGATTTTCAAAACGATTGCAAGATTTACCCTATACTACGTATCATGGATACGTAATAATAAAAATTCGGTCCGTATGAAATACCTTATTTATTATAATATTACAAGCAAATTATCTCTGAAATGCTCGATTCACATGACATAAACTTACCGTATGTTCTCTATATTTTTACGTCGGCAGTCGCCCAATTTTTGTTTATTCCTCTATTTCGCTACTTGCAAAACCGGACTAGACAACAGCAATTACGACGGAGTCAATACCTCTTTTTATTTTTATTTATATATTTTTTTACTTTCTGCGCGATATTTACCACTGAGCTTATCATATGGGTATTATTTTTGAATTTGAAATATTTGCAGCCTGTACAACAGATAAAGCTGTAAATCTATAGTTAGTGTCTGTGTGACATGGTGTGTGCATGACATTAATTTCTCTTTATAAAATATTGCTTGGAGAAACGTAAATTATGTATATTAAACACCACCCCCTATAATTTCTATCCTGATTTTGAATGAGATTACAGATTAGTAGCCCCTTTTTTTTCTGCCAAAACTAACCCACAATTTAGTGGTAAAACCTGTTTGAAGACCCCCCACCCGTACTTCACCTGTTACTTCTCAAGGTTAAATGTTAGTGAAAATAGTTTCAAATAGATGGTGGTAATAAAAACCGACTCTGAGAAGAAACCATTTTCTCCGTTTGTTACAATTTAAAAAATATTTGGAAAATTACAGAAATTTATCTAGTAGAATTATATTCCAAGAACTTTTTATGCATTGGCAATAATAAAAATTCACGTAACAAATATAGATTTGCACTTTGAATCAAAAAAATTTTAAGGTTACTAAGAATTTTTTTTTTTTTTTTTTTTTTTTTTTTTTGGAAAATCGGTTCCACAGAACTTTTTAAGTAATGGTAACGAGGATTACAGATAACATTTTAGTAAAATTACCAAAATTTTATTAGATTCTTGTTAAGTTACAGATGTTTCTAGTTTTGTAGATTGACATCATTTTCTTGTACAGTGTACATATAAAATTTTAGAAAGCATAACAGACTTCGGTAAATTTAGATTACTAAAATTACAGTTTTTTCTTTTTTTTACAGTGTATGTATATTGCAAATAAATGCGCAATTTTACTTAGAACTGTTGAACGAATTACAAAATTGCAAAACGAATTTAATCATAATGTAATAGAAGAATACGATATGGGTCACAGAAAAAGCGGAGAGGGGGGGGGGGCAGTGTAAGGGCCATTGCCCTCTCTGGATTTTGAAGTTTTGATTAACTAAATTTTCTTTACCTTTTAAGAATCGATATATATATATATATATATATATATATATATATATATATATATATATATCATTTAAAGTCGCTGTTCAGTCCGTCTGCATATAACAGAGCAAAAACTACCAAAACGAATCATTTGAAGTTTAAAATACATGTCGCATAAGTTTGTAGAGTCATTTCAAATTTTAGTATGAAAATCGGATGTATAGTTTAATTACACGGACAATCAAAAGCATTCCGTTACATTGCGGTCCATGAGAGAAAATAGTTTCAAGTGCATTTTAATGATGTTATACTCTTTAGAACATAATAAAATTGATATATACATCCATGAAGTATGTACTAAAGTATACATTCTTTACAATCTGTGGTGCAAAGAATATTTGTTATTAATTTATAGGGATACATAAAAGTATTCCATTATAATGGTATAGCGGTGAACATTGTTTGGGGCTCGTTTTAATTACATTAAACTATTTCCAATTTTATGAAATTGATGTACGTTGCTGAGATTAACTAGAAGTTACTTCCTGTATAATAGAAAGCGGATAAGAACATACGAAAGATTTTAGCTATTATACAGTATTCGAAGCACTATGTACTATTACACCAATATCTGAATATTTTAATAACGTCGTTATAGTACGAACGTACCTCACTTGCTACACTTGACGTACAATTTTCGACTTGTTTGGCATTTAAAAAACAATACAATAAATTCAACAAAATTTATACTAGAATGTATACATCACTTGCATTACACCACAACTATCAAAGTTTAGTAAGGATAACAGACATAACTTTTGCGCAAAACATTACATCTTACTCAGGGCCGTATCTAAGATCGTGCTATATAGCGGCTCAGCCCCCCCCCCCCCCCTAAAACATTTTGAGCCTCCACTAGAAAATATTCCAAAGTCACTAACGAATCTATGTTTCAAAAATCCAAATGAAATTCTGTTCAAAAATCTGATGTAGTTTCAATTTTTTAAAGCTTTGCATAAATAGTAAATTGTAACTAAAATAAGTGTTTCAACTCTTGCTTATCCTATTTGCACATATGAAGCTAAATTGATGTTTAATATTGCACTAGTTGTACACTAGAATTTTTCGTCATCCTATTACTTTCTTCGCATAAAATGAAGTTATTACAACAGTTTAATGAGAAACACAGTAACTACAGTGTAAATATGTACTAATTTATCTTTCTGCATCATAGAAAAAGAGAGAGAAAAAGAAAAAAAAATATGAGCCTTCCCTACATTTTCTTGAGCCTCTCCTATTATTCACTTCTAGCCATGGCCCTGATCTGGCTAGATGATGCTATTATTTTTCCTATCATTTAATCTGAGACCATTTTAAGAAAATCACCTTTTTCTAATGAATTTTAAAAACCAGATTACTTTCCAAATTGAAAAATGTACAGAGTGATTTAAAAAAAAAAAAAAGTGGACAAATTGATATGACAAATTAGGCATTCGACAAGGATAAAAAAATCACACAGAAACATAGGGAAGCAAACCACTTATTGAGTCACAAATACAGGGTGTTTCATCCTTACTCAATTTGGGTTGACGGTAATAAATTTCAGTAAACTGAAGTATATTATAATAAAACATTTAACAGACATTCTCACCTGTGTTTAAAATGTAATAACACATGGCAAAAGTGGTAGAAGTTTGCATTATGCGCACCAACAATATGCACTGGGCACCTCACATTTTGGACTGTGATAATCTATTCGGTATCATCGATTCTTGAGCAATTTATTTTTCCAGATCTTTTCATAATGTTATCACATTTCACACAAAATAAGGTACATATCGTTGCATTTTCATTACAATATTTTTTATTTTTCTCGAAATTATTACTTTCAAACTAGGTGTAGCTAGAATGAAACGCCCTGTATTTGTGATTCAATGAGTAGTTTGCGACTCTATGTTTCTATGTGATTTTTTATCCTTGTTGTATGCTTGATTTGTCATTTCATTTTGTTACTTCATTTTTAATCACCCTGTATATTAACTATTCTTCCGTAAACTACTACATAAAATTTATCGACAAAATATACGACAAATAATGTTTTTCTTTCACTTTTAATTATTATTATTAAGCTTTGCTTCAGTTGTTCTTTACTTCACATATTTGTGATATTTCGGAATAGTGAATGGCCTATTTTTAGCACGTGACCCAGAAATCCAAGGTTGCGTCGCTCGCCGTTGTCCTATACCTCACATTCGATGAATATTTTGCGAGCGACTTAAATGTTTGATGTTAGGAGAAAGGTCATTATGAATTCATTCTTGTTTGTGTTTAGAGAGAAATTTATGATCCAAAGCGATGAGAGGCTTAACAAGAATCCTTGACACGGATGTTTCGGACGAACATTTGTAACGAGGCATCGAATTGATCCGTGTCATAAAGCTTTTCTATTTATTTACTATTTATTACAATATACAGAGATTATTCACACATTTTCTAACGAATTTGAAATTCTCTATGATTTAAGTTTAAATACTGTACATACACTGTATGGCCAAAGATTACCGTCCACTTGCGATTTTAGACATTTTGTTAAATATCTAGAAAAATATATGAGGAATTATCCTGAAACTCTAAGTGTATAAATATAATAATGCAAGTCATACATTTCCGTGAAGATTTTTTACCAAAACCACATAGGGGACTGTCAACACATTAAAAAACAATGAATATCTTTTAGATAACCCTATCAAAACTAGAAAAGAGATCAAATTGTTGATTATGACTAAGTGGCTTATTGTAATAAACCGTGTTCATTTTTATGTCGATAGCATGTATACTCATAGAAAAGTTAAGGTTTTTATAAAAACAGTCCTAATTTTTCCCAAGATTTTTGCTTATAATTTTCATAGTTCTTAATATATAGTAATATTTTTTTCTGAAAATATGACAAACAATATTGCACACAATATTCTGTAACCAGAATTAAAAAATAATAAAACTTGTATGAAAAATGAGTAAGTTTACTAAACAATTTTTAATCATACTGTTATGGATCTAACAAAAGGTTATTTTCAAATTCCGCTCACGAAAGAAGCGCAGAGATATGCTGCATTTGTAACGCCTTTTGGGACATTTATCCCTAAAGTTATGATGTTTGGTCTTTTAAATTCAGCTTATTATTTTTGTAAAACACTTGCCATAGTTTTATTTGGGTTAGACGTGTTTGCAGTTCCGTGTATATCGATGATATAGCGATATTTTCTTCAACCTGGGAATAACATTTAAAGGATGTCGATGTGGTGCTTAAACGTTTAACGGAGGCGAATTCGACAGTGAAGCCATCAAAATGTAAATTTGCGCAAGATCACGTGAAATTCTTGGGACCTGAAGTAGGGTTAGGAAAGAGATCTCCTAGTGAAGCTAAATTGCAGGCAATAAAATATTTTCCTATTTCGACTACTAAGACACAGCTTAGAGCGTATATGGTAGGATATTACGGGAGATACATAACGAACTATGCTACAATTGCAGTTCGTTAACAGATGCATTAAAAGGTAAAATAAAGAAAGATAAAATAGTTTGGGATGAGAATTGTAATAAAGCATTTGAAGAATTAAAGTTAAAATTAATGTAAAGTCCAGTATTATATGCGTCTGATTTTAAGCAAAAATTTATCGTGCAGTTTGTATGGTGCCGGGATTGTTTATCAAGTTATTGGGGGTGAAGAGCATCCAGTTTTATATCTTAGCAAGAAATTTTCACGTGCTGAGCAAAATTATAGCGATAGAAAGAGAATTAGCTGCTATAGTATATGGTTTAAGAAAGTTAAATTATTACTTAGATGGGCAAAAATTTGAGATACAAACGGATCATAATTCATTAGTATATTTGAAGAAAATGGCTGGAACAAACTCTCGTTTGACACGCTAGGCTCTGTTTTTGCTGCAATTAAACTTTGATGTTACTCATCAACCGGGAAAACTGCACGGAAATGCAGACGGTCTAAGTAGAAAAATGTAGATTTTTGTATTTTATGTAATATTTTTATTGGCAAAATTGTGTTATTGCAATAATTAAATTTTGAATTGGTGTCATATATGGGAATATATAGCATATCTATGATTTAAATTGAATATTTTGGTATTTAAAGCATGTTTTGCATTTTTTTCATTGGGTATAAATTAATATTGTTGAAAATTGAAAAAATGTCATACTCTTGATATGTCCTTTGAAACTGAAGGCGAGTAAGCTTGGGTTTAAATAGGGTCTACCTAATATAATTATTTTTCTATTCTATTGTAATATCCAAAATAATTGCTTGTTTGACCTCTCTGGAAATGAAGTAATACGGCTTATTCTCTGAATATGATACCTGAACATTTCCTGTGGCAATCTCTTTTGGGGGAAGATGTTGTTATATCTTAGATAAATCAACTGAAGAAACAAACTATTTTCCAATTTTATAATCCTTTGTATAATGAGAAGAGAAAGTAGAATGGTATGGCAATGAGGCTATTCTACTATGAAACATGACAGTTACATAAAGACTAGAAAGAGATAAGATTCTGGGAAATGCAAGGGTTTGAACAGGTGTGCAGAGAAGAAAAGCGAGGACATTCTCTGTGTAGTTTTCAGAGGAGGAGGTTGGTTATTCTCTCATAGATAGTGAGAAGTGAAGTAATGATTAGCTGAGTGTTTTTGGAGAGACTATGATCGAATTGTAACATCGTGTACGAATGGAATCTACCTCACTTATGATTGTGAAATTGACTGTATATTTATTTGTAATTAGCAGTTCTAATAAAGAACTTAGTAATGATGTTTAGTATAATGAATTGTTTCTTTTATATATATGCTAAAAAAGGTGGAAACACCGGCCACGACACCACAATAGAATTAATATTAATTTTTTTTAAATATTTGATAAGTAAAAGGGATTAGCATTTGAATGTTAGTATTCTGAGTTTTATGTTTTTTTAGTAAATTTATATTGAAAAGATCAACTCTAGTCATAATGAGATCATAAAAGATATTAGAGAAACACTTAGAGTACGTTTCACAAAGAAATACATTTAAATATCGTACAAATTGCAAAGGTATATTTTCGTATTAATAACCAATTGTAATTTTTTTATATAATTTTTATGCAGATTATTTGTTTGTTTAGTTATAATTTTTTGGAAGCAATTAAAGTTGATGAACATCTACCTCTCTTGTTCCGTGTAGTTTTACGATTTATTTGATGATTTAAAGTAGGATAAATTAGAGAATAATCAGTAGTGTTATTTACATAAGAAAATACTTTAATTGATCTCTTGAACATTTCACTATTAAATCCATATGGCTAAATTGTATTATACTATTTCATATATGATGACGCCAAATATAGACGTTCTGATTTACTTTTGTTGAATTTGTATTATTTCAATTGTGATATTTCTAAAGTTATGTTTATAAAAGTGATGAATTACAATTGTAGACTGTATATTCTTTGCTTTATTTTTATAAGAATCAGATCAATGTTGATTAATGTGTTTATGTAATGGACCAGATGTTACACATTTATATTTCAAATTGCATATGTTACATTTTATACAATAAATTACATTAAAGGCTTTACAAAAAGAAAAAATATGGGGATTGGAAAAAATTTGTGACTGAGAAGCAAATGGACAGGTCATGCATCTAGCATCTGAATAAAAGGCGGGAATAACTCATAGGATTGTGTTTTTGTACTAAACTTTTTATACAAGAGTATTATATTTAATATTCACCTGTTTAGTCTCTGGTGATAGTACTAAAATTCCAAATGAAAGAAAATTTCGGTAGTGTTTGCAGTTAAACTGAAAATTACAAGTTAAACTAAAAAATTAAAAGAAAAATAGTGGTCTACGAGACCGGTAACATTAGTTAAAGGTTAAAATGCGATCCATGATTAAAAATCATAGAATACCGTTCCTGCGCTAAACTTTTTGTACAGAATTAATTCTAATCTATTCAAATATTTCTAATAATATTACGAGAACTCCAAACGAAAGAGAATTTCAGTTGTAACTATAGTTAAACTGGAAAATACAAGTTAAACGCTATTTTTGGGGGGGGAGGGGGTACAGTGTTCAGTCAGATTGCTAACAGCAGTTAAAGGTTAATTTTGTTGCTAATATAGAAATAATGATATATAACCATATGAATTATGTATAAAATTGAATAAAAAATCTCTTTGGGATAATATTTTTTAATCAAAAATTTTATTCAATTTATTAAAAATTTATTAAAACATGCTCTTTAAAAATTCGACAATTTAACTGTTGGTTTGGAGAATCCGCATTAGTGGGGAGTTATGGGTTAAAAACTATTTACTAGATTACCATAATAGTATTAACCCTTAACTGCTGTGACAAAAATTGTCGCATAACTTACTGTGAGCGGCCTGTCAGACTGCTTAATCTAACGATGAATAATATGCTAAATTAACTTTTAGAATATTATTTTTTTATTGAAAGTTATATACAGAACTATTATAAATAAAATTCAGCTATTCAAAAGTTTCTAGAGATAGTAATAGAACTCCAAGTGAAACAAAATTTTCCCGGTATCTATAGTTTAAAAATTTCAAGTTAAACTCTGAAACTTCAAAAACTCAGGGGTATGTAAGACGCTAACAGCAGTTAAGGTTTAATAAAAATATTTATTACACATAACTCTAGTTATTATAAAACTTCACATGATTAAAATATTACATTATGAATGGTTAAAACCAAGCAATGTTTCTTATAATCATATTTAAGCGGGACTTTTTAAGCAAAGAGAGACCAGGGTGTTATATTCTGTTGTAGCTCCCCCTCACTCCTTTTTTTTTCACTTTCACAAAAAAATCAATATTTTCTATCGCATAGAATGCATACATGGGAATATAAATACTGATTCAAATAATCCGTGCAATGTTTCTAATAATTCTATTTAAATGGTCATTTTTAAGCAAAACGTAGCTTAGAATCTGATATTCTTTTGCCTCCTCCCCCTGCCACCACCACACCTTTCTTTTTCTTTCAGAGTCACAAAAAAATTGTACATTTTCAATAGCTTAGATTGCAATTTGTCAATTTCTAGAGCTGTATAGTTTGTATTTTTAGAATTGGGCAATCTACATGCCATTATTCCATCTTATTTTATAGTTTTGTATTGCATGGCGTTATTACCCATATAGATGGGTATTAACGCCAAATAGCATTGGTCAAGAAAAAACGCCATTACATTTTATGAATACATATCTGTTAAATTATTTTATTTTATATAGATAGTCAATGAGTTGCTGTATCAGATCCTATATTTGTTTGAAAAATACAATCTAAAACTAAATCGTGAAAATTGGTAGAACCTTAACGGGGCGTTATTATAACCAGGGTACCTTATTCTAAAATGCCGGATAATAAAAATAATAAAAAAGTCGAAATTAAACTAAATTCTACAAATTCAAAAATACTCTATACAAAACGTGCAATCCTCTACCAACTGCAATTGCAAAAAAGTTGAACCGTCCTTAAAAAAAAAAAAAAAAAAAAAAAAAAAAGAAAGAAAGAAAGAAAGAAAGAAAAGGAAAGAAAACGCAATATTTAAAAAGGCAAGTTCAGCAAAACTGGATTACGATCTTATTTAAGTTTTATCCTTAACCCTTATTTATGTCTACTGAATTAAAACACTGTTATTGTCGGAAGTACTTTACTATTATATTTATGCAGCTGGTACCACTATTTGGAAAGCGCAGCGCATACTAGATTTCGTTTGAATTAATGTTTGCTCTTCAATAGAAACTTTATGAATGCCATCTAAGCTACAACGAACACAAATTGATTATTTTGAGAACAATAGGTCGGTCGAACAGGATATGGAATAAACATTTATTTTAAAGGTGGGGATAAATAAGTGCCGGCAATCCTTTCCTACTGCTCTCTTTCTTAAAATTATTTCTATCGTGACAAGAAGGAAGTATTGGATTTGTGAAATTTATAGGTTTTTTTAAAAATACAAATTATCAATTAAAAGATTTTTATAAGTATAAATATATATTCTGATTTGAATGTGCTATTTTATGAAAAAGTTATATATTTTTATTATATGTTTTTTTTTTTTATTCCGTCATTTTTTCCAGCCTTTAGTACTTTCGCCTTTTTTTCCAACTGTATTGGCACAAAAGTCATTTTTCCATTAATTTATCAAAACAACCAGTCCTAGTTTTACCGAAGAAAAGATTTTACTGTGTATCAGCGTCCCACGTATACCGGGTGTCCCAAAAATGACTGATGGATTTTAAAATTCAATAACTTGCAAACGGCGCACAGTGGGGTATTTGTCAAATCTGGGCGGCCAAAATTATTTTTTTGTTTTAAACTAATTTAAACGGTTCAGAAACGTTTATGTAATAAATATTGTTTACTATTTTAAAAATCATTGATGTTTTACAACTCTGTACTGGTTTTATTGAACAAAATTAGTATTATAGAATAAATGATAATTATGATAAATAGCATTATTAGTGTGGTAAGGAGATGTATTATTGGAGTATTATTGACGGTGTAGTAGTAGTGAGGCATATAATAGATTTGGCCAGATAGTTTTGTTGTTTATGTTGCAAATTAATTGAATTGGAACTAATAAGCTCTGAAATATGGAAAGAGGAAGAGGTATCACTCTCAAATTTGCGATCCATCACTACCCCATTTTCATATAAGAATTAATGTTCATTTTTACTCTTAATTTAAATTTCCCAAAAATTCTTTCAAATAAATGAATAATCGTGTCACTGTTAAATTAAGTTATTCTTAAGTATTTATTTATGCGCAGGTTTCGGTAATTTTAAGACTGATTTTCTGGATAACAATGAATTTCAGCTTGTTGTAGAAAATTGTAGCTCGGGTATACATTTTTTTAAAATATCGTCTTATAATTTCATATTGGTTCCTGGAAAGATTAGTTTCGACAAATAATGATAATGTTTAAAAAAAGGAGATATTTGTGTTTTCTTTTCTGTTTGCTGAATTCTCAAATATGCTTTTTTATATTTGGATGATTGCTTTGGTGATTATGTTAATTCTTTTGACACATGGGCAACATCTATCTTATCTGAAATTTCTAATTTTAACTGAACGGCATGTGTAAGTACTTCCACATCTGTTGATCTCCTCAAACTTTCAAACATTCTCCGCTTTGTCCTATCATTGGATTCAGTGAAAGTTTTTGCTGTCGCCCCTGATCCATTTATTTTACTTGAAATTTCTACTGTACCTTCAAGCCAGTCCTTAATTATTTTTCATAAAAATATCTAATTTGTGAAGGGCTGCGATCCATTTGCTCTTGAATTTACTCTTAAATTGGGAAAAATTGTGCTTGAAATTTTTTAATTCATCATCATCAAAGTATCCTTATTAAGAATGTAATTTTCAAGAAAATTCAGTCTATCATTTACATTTGATGGTTTTGCTTTTGCATAATATTAAAAAAATCATTTCTAGTCATTACTTTGACATTCGAAGATTCCAAATTAAAATAAATACGAAATGTAGAAAAGGGAATGCATAATAAATATATACAATTTTGATAGATAACATTATTTTATCTCTCATATTTTTTTAAAATTTTGCAATCTTTAACTAATTTTTAACAAAAACTTATGTAAAATTGATGCGACTTATTTTTTAGACAAAAAAAAAATTAACAACAAGCAATAAATTCCTTTCATTTTCTGAAAAGTGCTTTAAAAAGATAAAAGCGAATGAATACATTATTTTAAAGCAATTTTTTTTGCAAATTAATATAAATTCATTTCAATAAGATTGACTGAAAAGTAAACAAATATGATCACTTTCTAATAAATCATAACAATATTTTTCATTTTAAAATTTATATCATAAATATGAGTTAAATATCTGTACATAGTAATTTCGGATGCTTACTCAGAAATTTGAAAGTGCATATTTATATTGCCTTCATTTTCAAAAGCAGACGAATGCAGAACTAATTTAAACGAAAACACAAAATAAAGGGTGTATACTTATTGCTACAACAAGTAACTCTGCTTGGAAAAGCTTGGAAATATAACTAAACCCTTCGTGAAGTCAGAAATAAGCGACAAAAATAATAGAAAAATATACGTTATTTTAAACTAATTTTACGAATACGAAAACTATCTTTTTCTTGATTCAAAAATTAAAAAAATAATAATAGATACCTGCCTCGCCACTATCCATAACGATTAGATTTTAAATACTTTCAAAAATAAAGTTATTCACTTTCCAAAATAGAAAGTAATAATGCACAACGATCTGACGCCGATGCGTTTAACGGAACACTCTAATTTCAACTGATAACAGGACGTCATCGTTTGCTTAAACAAGATAAAAATGGTATCACAGGATTCTCCAAAGACTCAGCTTCAACCTGTATCCCTCCATTCGATCGTGCGTTGTACTTTATGAAATCGACTTTTGTCCAGCCAGATTCTTCAAATACCCCACAGTGCGGCGACAGCTATAAAAATTTTTTTTGCAGGAGGGCTATCTATAATGTCAGGAGTTTTTTTTATCACAATTCTTGATTTTAGTTCGAATTTCAAACAACAGATGGCGCTGATGGCGGTTGGCGGCCAATCGACGCCGAGACTTACTTCATTCAGCTTTGACGAGTACGTCTCATTCTACAGTACAGTCTTACTATCAGGCGCCGATTCTGGACTCATTCGATATGATTTCAATGGAATGCGTTGTTGCCATGGAGATAACAGATTGTTCGATAGTGGAATACAGCGTTCAGAAGTGGGCATAAATTTCGCAAGCAGTATTTGAGTTTGGGAAGTTTTATTTTCCCGGATTAAATTACTTTTTTATGGCACGATTTGAAGAATATTTTATGCATCATATTTTAAAACTAGATAAAGATTTTTTTTCAATTTGATGATTTTTGTTACATTCTTAAGAAATTTTAGATCTTTTAAGAAAATTCGTCAGTAGATTTTTATGAATGTTCAATAAATAGTCATGGAAACTGTTGATAGTACATTATTGAGTAAAATAACTACCAAAAACAAACATTATAAGTTGCCTTGTTTAGCCCTTTTCAATAGGATTAGTCTATCGCTGCATTAAAATAGAAAAAAATAAAATAAATGTGAATTAATTAAAATTTATTTTCCCGGATTAAATTACTTTTTATGGCATGGTTTAAGGAGTATTTTAGGCACCATATTTTAAAACTACACTGTTAAAAATTTGAAACCTTTGCTGCATTGTCACTCCTCCACTTTTATAGAAAGAGATTACTTCACTGTATTATGGAGCATTCTCATTGGTCAAAATAGAGATATTCTATAATAGCAGTGGAGTGACGATGCAGCAAAAGTTTCCAATTTCTAACAGTGTAGGTGAAGATATCTTGCTCTTACACTATAAAAATCTGCTGCATTTTGTTGTATACGCACACCGCTTGTATAGAAACGGTTATTCGATTGTATAATGAAACATTGTTATTGGTCGGAAAAGAGATATTATATACAAGCGGCGGAGTGCGCATGAAGCAAAATGCAGCAGATTTTTAACACTGTGGGGCCCAATTCTGAATTCATTCGATATGATTTCAATGGTATGTGTTGTTGTCATGGAAATAACAAATTCTTCTATAGAAAAATACAATATTCAAAATTGAACATGAATATAACAATCTAAATCAATCTAAAACTTCTTAGAATGTAACAAAAATTATCAAATTAAAGAAATCGCTTTATCTAGTTTTAAAATATGATGCATAAAATATTCTTTAAATCGTGCTATAAAAAGTAATTTAATACGGGAAAATAAAACTTCCTAAACAAAAATCTTCTGCAAATTCGAATACTGCTTGCGAAATTTATGCCCACTTCTTAACACTGTATTCCACTATCGAACAATCTGTTATTTCCATGGAAACAACGCATTCCATTGAAGTCATATCGAATGAGTTCAGAATCGGGCCCCACAGTTTTAAACATCTGCTGCATTTTGCTTCATACGCACTCCGCCGCTTGTACATATCTCTTTTCCGACCAATAACAATGCTTCATAATACAATCAAGTAACAGTTTCTATACAAGCGGAGTGCGTATACAACAAAATGCAGCAGATTTTTACAGTGTAAGAAAGAGCAAGATATCTTCACCTACACTGTTAAAAATTGGAAACTTTTGCTGCATCGTCACTCCACTGCTATTATAGAATATCCTCTATTTTGACCAATGAGAATGCTCCATAATACAGTAAAGTAACCTCTTTCTATAAAAGTGGAGAAGTGACGATGCAGCAAAGGTTTAAAATTTTTAACAGTGTAGTTTTAAAATATGGTGCCTAAAATATTCCATAAATCATGGTATAAAAAGTAATTTAATCCGGGAAAACAAATTTTAATTAACTCACATTTATTTTACTTGTTCTATTTTAATGCAACGATAGACTTATCCAATTGAAAAGGGCTAAAACAAGGCAACTTATGATATTTGTTTTTGGTAGTTATTTTACACAATAATGCACTATCAACAGTTTTCATGATTATTTTTTGAACATTCATAAAAATCTGCTGACGAATTTTCTTAAAAGATCTGAAATTTCTTGAGAATATAACAAAAATCATTAAATTGAAAAAATATCTTTATCTAGTTTTAAAATACGATGCATAAAATATTCTTCAAATCGTGCCATAAAAAAGTAATTTAATTTCGGAAAATAAAACTTCCTAAAAGAAAATCTTCTGCAAACTCAAATACTGCTTGCGAAATTTGTGCCCACTTCTGAACGCTGTATTCCACTATCGAACAATCTGTTATTTCCATGGCAACAACGCATTCCATTGGAATCGTATCGAATGAGTCCAGAATCGGAGCCTGAGAGCAAGACTGTACAGTAAAATGAGACGTACTCCACAGCCTTAATCTCCTTCTTTTCCGTCAAAGCTGAATGAAGGAAGTCTCGGCGTCGACTGGCCGCCAACCGCCATCAGCGCCATCTGTTGTTTGAAATTTGAACTAAAATCAAGAATTGCGGTAAAAAAAACTCCTGACATTATAGATAGCCCTCCTGCAAAAAAAATTTTAATATCTGTCACCGTTTTCAAGTTATTGAATTTTAAAATTCATCAGTCATTTTTGGGACACCCGGTAATAATCAAAATAGTGAAGCCTATGTATAATATTCAAACTGAAATATCACGCCCAAATTGGAGATATGTGATATGTATGTAACATAAAATTTGAATAACTTTGAGGTCCAAAAAAGTACTTTTTCGAAAAGATATATGTCCAGGAACGACACATCTCGTCTATTTTTATAAAAAATGTAAAAAAGTCGGACCGAGCTCGTTTGACATTCCGGGCCAGATCAGGAAAATATTGACCTTTAAAATATGCTAGTCCCCCCCCAAAGCTTAATCCTGAGTGCGCCACTGATTTATTTCATTGGTAAGCATGCACCGAATTAATACACTGCTCAAAACAATTTAAGGATATTGCAGTTTTAGGTGGATTTTGTATCTGGGAAACTTTTTAGCTGATTGATACATGGTCGACAGACATAGTAGGTTATATGAGAATAAAATACATGTTTTGCAGAAAAAAATGCATTTTATTGCGAATTTGTGTACAAAAGGAAAGAAACACAATTTGTGCATATGAGAAAAAAAGAAAAAGAAAAGGTGTTTTCTTCAAAGAAAATCATTTTCAGCAGGGGGTGTGGTTTCCACGGGCGGCCAGCAACGTTGAACACCTTTGAGGCATGGACTCAATGAGGCTATTAATGACGAGTTGGGGTATTCTGCCCCACTCTTCCAGAAGAGCTCTTTCCAGTTCTTGGAGATTTTGTGGGGGTTGTTGGCGGCCAGAAACTCATCTTCCTAGAGCGTCCCAAACGTGCTCGATTGGATTCATGGTCTGGAGAACACGCTGGCCATTCGATTCGAACGATTCCTTCCTCGAAAAGGAAATCCTCCACCAGGTTTGCGCGATGTGGCCTGCAGTTATCGTCCATTAAAATGAAGTTATCTCCGATTGCTGCAGCGTAAGGGACTACAATAGGTCTGAGGATCTCATCCCTATATCGGCGACCAGTCAGAGCTCCATCTCGAATGATGTAGAGGTCAGTGCGCCCGTCAATGGAGATGCCACCATACACCAACACTCCTCCACCGCCAAATCTGACACTTTCGTGCACGAACGCAGGATTATTCCTACTGCCACGGTCCCTCCAGATGAAAATACCCCTATTATCCGGATGCACAGAAAAACGGGACTCGTCAGAAAACAGAATATTGCTCCATTCATTTCTCCTCCAGTTGACATGCTCGGTTGCCCACTCTCTGCGGTCGCGACGATGCCTTGATGTTAATCTAACACATACCATCGTTCGGCGAGCATACAGACCTACAGCATGGAGCCGGTTTCGGACAGTCTGAGTTGAAATCGTGGTGCCTGTAGCTGAGCGAAGGTGTTGGAGAAGAGTAGCGTTCATGTTTCGGTGTCTCCGAGCTGTTAACGCTAAATACCGATCTTCATTGGGCGTTGTTGCCCGTCTACGACCTTGCCCTGGTCTTCGGCCTGCACATCCACTCTCCAAAAAACGGTTTCAGATCCTGGAAATGACACTTTGTGACACTCCAATGGCTTGCGCTACTTCGGCTTGAGTTTGGCCCCCCTTCTAACCTACCAACAATTCTCCAAGCTTCTGAATCTGTCAAATGACTTCTCTGAGACATCGTACTCATCGAAACAAAGCAATCACTGAATGCCGATCATCCTTGTCTTCATTCTCTTTTATCCAGTTGAAAGTCAAATTTCATTCGCTGCCGCTGAAGCGACGTTTTTGACGTCGAACTCAAAATTTGCATACTCCACAGTTTGAAAAAAAGAAAAATTCGCATTTGCGATTCTCTTCTTCTATTTTCGGCAAAAAAAATTTCGTTTATATCTTTATTTTATATAAAACTTCAAATTTCCTTTAATTGTTTTGAGCAGTGAATTACGATCTAAAAAATAATAATTTTACACTATATGCTTGAATTGTAAAATCTTGGTTTACATTCAAAACCTGTGGACACAGTTAGAAGTTTTGATTTTCCAAAAAATTGATTTTCTGGATAAGACAAGTTTTTAAACTCACGTCTTCATTTAGAAAGAGATTTTAAAAAAAAGGTATCGTTTTACATATTTAAAGATTTTTACTGTTTTAAGTAGGATGTCAGCGATTTTAATCAGTTGATTCAAATCAGAGATTAAATCGTGATTTAAATGAACTGATTTTTAAAAAATCATTATTAACCCATAAACTGCTGTTAGCGGTCTCACAGACCGCTAACAGTTTAACTTATTTTTTACAGTTTAACTTATTTTTAGTTTAACTACAGATACTGACCAAATTTTGTTTCGTTTGGAGCCCGATTACTATCTCTAGAGACTTTTGAATAGCTTAATTTCATTAATAACAGTCCTGTATATAAATTTTAATACATAAATAGTATTCTGAGAGTTAATTTAATATTTTATTCATCTTTAGATTAAGGGTCTGACAGACCGCTCACATTAGTTATGCGACAATTTTTGGCACAGCAGTTAAGGGTTAAAATAAAATTTTCTTATAAATGTTTAAAATGACAGAAAAGGATTAAAATCTAAGGTTAATTTGGAATTTTTCTATAGGTATTTTGCCTTCTGAATAAATAAAAAAATATATAGCTTTAGAAAAATTGCTTTTAAATTTAATTTCTGAGGATCATAACACAATTAGTACAATTAGTAAGTTTGTAAAGGCATAAAAAACATTTCACTCAAACATTTTATTTTAATTTAATATAATTTGTGATGTCAATTAATGATTTAATTTAATTTGTTTCTTTGAGTAATCAAAATACTCATTTTTTCATACAAATAAACGTGTTATACAAAACAAACACGGTAAGTATAATAAATTTCTGCAAACTAAGACAGCAAATAACCAGAATCTTATTTTATCATTCTACCTTTGTGATAATAAGTTTATACAAAATATTGGAGCTAAAGAAGAATGGAAAAATACCATCTACTCAACAGTTGTAAAAGAATGTATAAGAGAAAAAACTAATTGGTATAAAAATGTTAAGCACAGAAAAAATCTTGGTTAGCATGTACATACCTCCTATAAATTAAGATTTAGGTGATTAACATTAATTTTTCTTATAGTAATTTTATAGTATAATTTTTCTTAAGCATAATGAGCTGTCAATAATGTTTGTTAGTTTTGTTATTGGTGCTAATAGCTAAATAAATTAATTACTTCCAATTTTTATTTACTCTATATTTGTTTCTTCTAGGCCATTTTTAAGGACCTTTTTTAATTTAAAAAACGCACTCTGATTTTTTTTAAAAATAGTGAAATTTCTCCATACTGCAGGGGGGGGGGGGGCAGAATGTTACTAAACCATGTTTTTAAAATTATTTTTATCTTGTAATTCATGATTTTTTTTTTCTTATTTATTGTAGTAAAAAAATATTTCCTCCGTTATTGTTACTAAATATATTGCTAATATATCTTCTTATGAAATAGTTCCCTTTTTCTTTTTGAGTTAACATCCTGCTATTTTTTTCTTCTAAAATTAATACTAAATTATAAATTATCACTTTAGTAATTAAAGCATAAAACTGTATATTACATACCTAATTAAAGATTATTTGTTTAATAACTATTAATTTTAAAAGTGTTAACAATTTAATGTTAAATGCAGTTACTGATCATTTCGATTAATGTGAATGTCACTAGTATTTTATATAGTATTACATAATTATTACAAAATATTAATGTGTATAACATTATTGTACTCTGTTAACTAATGAAGCTACTAATTTGCAATTCTTATAATTTTTGTAATTACTAACTAATAATTAAATTTTATTAATTAAAGTGTAAAAACGTAGATTATGTTAGTAATTAAAGGTTTAATTGTTCTGGAAACATAAAACTCGTGATATGTATTCAGTACTTTAACGCTGGGGGAAAAAAATCCGATTTTTTTAATGATTTTTTTATATGTTAGTTTTAAGATAATATAATAATTTTTATTTAAAGTATAAAACCGAATTAAGTTTACGGAGCACAATAGAGCAAGATTGGTTAAAAATGAAGCTGGTGAAAAGAGAGAAAATCACATGCCTTCTTAAGGGCCCACACTAGTGTGCTGAAGAAGATCCGGATAATAACGTTAAGTCTATCTCTTTTCAAATATCTCGCTCAAATTTAAACATTTTTACATGATATTTTCGCATAAGATAGCAGAAGACTATCTACAACCGAGCTAGTTTTAACTTTTTCAATTTTAGTTTCAAATTAAAAAAAAAAAAAAAAAAAACTTTTTAATTTTTGAAACCGGTTAGAACCGGCTCTGAAATTGAAACTATCAAAATATATATATATATAAAAAAATATGTAACCAAAATCGAAATAGTAAAAATTAGCCCGGTTGTAAATCATCCTCAGCTATTTTATGGAGAAAAAAAAATCTAAAACTTTGAGCGTAAAAATATAAAAAAATGAGCGAGGTATTTGAAAAGAACGCACCTATAGTCATAACATTATCATCCGGGTCTTTTTCAGTGACTAGTGTTGCGTCTTAAGATATTTTTATATCTTATATACAAAATGTCTGTTTTCGATACATTCACGAATACCTTTTCATTCGTGAATGCATGAAATTCAGAGGTATATATGTAAAGATATAAGATTTACTGGTTCTATTTGGATACCAATAAACTGAACAGAATTTTCCATTTCTTTATGCAAATAATTTTGCAAAAAATGTTTCCGAAGTTGAAATTTAAATCCAGATTTCGGTCATTATGGAAGAACAATTGAATATAATTTAAAATATTAGTAGGATATCCCATATTTATATTAAAATGGAAAACGCCATTCGATTCTTAGGTTTTTAAAGAGTTCCTAATGTTTTCAATTTGCATGCATTTCTGTATAAAAAGTAACTTCATGAGTGTATCATAAAGATTAGCTTTGTTGAACCGGGGGGGGGGGGATTGAAACTACCATAAATACATATTTAAGTTTCGTAAATGTATTGTTTGATAGATTTTTATTTACTTATTTATTTGTTTTATTTATTATTTTTTGTTATTTATTGAGGGGATCAAGACCCCTTTGACATCTTTTTCGGATCTGGCCTTGCTTTGAATTAGCAAATGAAAAGGAATACGGGAAAATTGACGCAGGCCTCCGCTACGCATACACCCACGCACAAAATGGCAAGTGAAATATACTCTCCTTTAGACAGCTGGAATCATAATTATGAGATCCCCACGCTCTACTGTACCTTATATCCTCACGGATGTATGCTTTTGAAAGATCATTGTTTGCCATGAAAATGATACGAAGGGCTTTTTTAGCGGTAAGAGAGAGAGAAAAAAAAATAATAAAAAATCCTTTCCTTTTAGGACTGAAGAAAGAACAATATCGACTTTCGCTTTTCTTGGATGGATGAAATTCGACAATGTAAGAAATCGAGGAAGTATTTTTTTTTTTTTTAATTCGTAGGTGAAACGACAAAGCATTAAGTACCGTACATGTAATACATATAATATACTGTATAGAATTTGTTAATTTACGTAACAAAAGAAGTGCAAATAAATAAATAAATATGTATATTTTTTAATTCAGTAGGTTACAAAACGAAAAGTCAATGTGTATATTTATCATTTTAATTTTCATATTTATAAATCTGTACCTTGACCGTAAAAGGGAAAAAATTCAAAATCAACAATTTTAACACGATGAGCTTTAAGTCAGTCACCGGTGATTGAGACTGAACTTTCCTTTTAGATGACTAAAAATCTAAAATATGACATAAAACTAAAAAAAATATGTATTGTTTTAAATATTAATGAAAATTTATTTATAATTTACTTAACTTTTATTTATTACAGGATAATATTTTCTTAATAATTACTTAAAACATTGTAACTCTTTTAGCTTCAGTGTTAATCACCGTGGCACTCAATATATAAAGTCAAACTTCCTCTTATCGAAGTTCCTATTTAAGGGTGTTCTTAAATCAAAAAGGGCAACTTTGTGACACATGCTTTAATTTATTTTTGTTCGGAAATGCATGAAAAGAACAGGTGTTATTATTCAGAAACTTTCTAATTGCACTCAATTTTCTGTTTTTTAAAAAACACAATAGACTTTTCATAACAAGCCTTCAAATTTGACACTTTTGAGCACATTTCCCGACGAAAGCAGAAAAACCGGTCGAAAAGCAGGAGAAAAACGGGTGATCACGTGGTCGAAACAGCTTAGAACTGGATAGGTAAATTAATTATAATAAAATGGAAAAATAAGTTCGATTCGAAATCGCTTCCATAGTCAGGCATTCCAATTTTATTTCTTTCAGTTAAAAAATCAATTTGTAAATGTGTCAAAATGTTTTGCACTTGTTGAGCGGAGTAGTTAAGAATACCATTAACATAGTTTTCTCTTTAACAAAATTTCCTGCTGAATCTTTACTTTGAGCATCATTAACATACAAATTAATCTCCATATTACGAAAAATATATTCTATGTAACGAATTGTTGAAGAATTGGAGCCTGTAGATGTTGGAGACAGTCATGTATTCTCCCTTTGTTATGATGATAAAATAACACAATTTATTAAAACAATTAATCAAATATAAACTCTGAGAGGATGATTAAACATTCAAAACTATTTAAATAACATAAAAAAAGCGAGCATATCAGATCATATTCAAAGTTTTCCAAATACTTACAAAATCACTGAATCAAGATGATAATGATTTTTGGCACAGGAAATCCACGATAAATAAATCTCAGATTTGAGGATGAAATTAATCCCCTGATGCGAGTCAATACACTCATCTATCACTTTTGTTATTATTACCATTAGGTATATTGTTTTCAGGTACGTCTCCGATTTCATTATTAACATGGCCTGGTAACATTCTGGTAACAACCGACAGTTCGGATTTAAACCCCACGCTGATAATAAGGGGGAAATAGTGTCTGAATTGGAACTTCACCAGAGGTTCAAATCCTCCTTTGCATTGTATAGTACAGTAAAATTGTTAAAAAAAAATCCACAAAATAATAGCATAATTCGATATAAAAACGTATACAGTGTCTCACAAAAGTGATGGGACACTTGTGCTTTATAAAAAGAAACTGCAATAAAATAAATAAACAAACATGTGCAAAAATTTTTTGGGTGTGTTTCATATTTAAAGTTAGTAACAATTATTACATAACATACATTTTGTCAAAATATTAAAATATTAATTTAGTAAAAATACAATTGTTCAGAACGGAGCAAAAAATGGCTCACATAAGTGATGGGACACTTACTTTTCCATCAAATATTTATCCAAAAATTTTACTTTTTAAAATGTTTTAATACTTTGTTGGATTTCCTTTTACTTTTAAAACATGATTTAATCTTTTTGGGATGGATTCGACTAATATTTTTGTGATTTCTGGAGTGATTTTACCCCATTCTTCTTGAAGCACCGATTTTAGTTGTTGTTTTGAAGAAATGGTGTGTTTGCGAATTCTTGATTCCAATTCTTGCCAAATATTCTCTATGGGATTTAAGTCTGGAGGTTGTGGTGGTGTTTTTATTATTTCAGGACAGTTATATAGCAGCCAGAGTCTAACGTTCAGAGCAGTGTGCTTGGGGTCATTGTCCTGGTAGAATTTAAAATCGTTATGAAGGTTCAATTTTCGTGCTGAAGATTTCAAATTTTGCTTTAAAATATCAATATACTTGTACTGATCCATTATACTGTCAATAAAAACAAGATTACCAACTCCAGCGGATGACATACACCCCCATACCATAACTCCTCCTCCACCATGTTTTACTGTTAGTACCAAGTTCTGTTTGCGAAATTCTTCCCTGGGTTTTCTCCACACCAAGATTCTACCGTCAGAACCAAATATATTAAATTTACTCTCATCAGCAAATATAACTTTATTCCAGTAAAACAGATGTAATTTTCCCATTTTTGAATTTGTCTCATCCCATTGTTTGTTTCCCACTTTTGAATTTGTTTGTTTAATCTAATTTATTCCAGTAATCAGAATTCTTATTTATGTTGGATTTTGCGAAAGCTAGTCTGAGTTTTCTATTCTTTTCACTTACGAAGAATTTTTTCCTGGCTACTCTATCGTGATATCCAGCATATCGAACTACCCTTCTAAATCCAGCATATCGAACTACCCTTCTAATAGTCTCAGGATTAACAATTATTCCATATAATGCTTGTAAATCAGCAGCAACTTTTGAAGCACTATTTCTTGGATTTTTTTAATATTTCGAACGATAATTCGCTTTATTCCATTGGATAGCTTTGATGGTCGGCCAGGTCTTCTTTTATCCTGAATCATATGATTCTTTTTATATCGTTTAATGATATTGAAAACTGTTGAAAGACTCAAATTAACTGTTTCAGCAGTTTTTCTAATAGATTTTCCACGTTCAATATGCAAATTAATAACTAATTTTCGAATTTCAGGCGAAGTTTCTTTTCGTTTAGCACTCATGGCCACACAGAGCTAAAAAACGCAAAAATTCCAAAACAAACTGGAGAGAAATACTGCAGACGATTTTATAAATTATTGCCAATTGCTTTTAAGTAAAAATAAAACCCCCAAAAATATTTTTATTGCTTATTTCAGACGATTTTTGTTGCATATATAATGGTGTCCCATCACTTATGTGAGCTATTTTTTGCTCCGTTCTAAACATTTGTATTTTTATTAAATTAATATTTTAATATTTTGACAAAATGTATGTTATGTAATAATCTTTACTAAATTTAAGTATGAAACACACGCACAAAAAAATGTGTACATGTTTTTTTTAAATTTATTTGATTAGTTTCTTTTTGTAAAGCACAAGTGTCCAATCACTTATGTGAGACACTATTAAATGTATAAAAGCTTTAATTAAAAATAAAAACGAATATTTATATTCAGTAGAACACACGGAAAATTATTTTTTGCCGTGTGTTCTACTTCCGTCGAAGTTTGTAAGTAGAATTTTGGAAATCCTTTAATCAATAATTAAGGGAAAAAAATCGAATTTTTTATTAATAAAAGGTAATAAGCAGAAAAAAAAAATTGAAAACTTGAAAGCAGCATAAAAAACAACAATAAATATTTATATTTTTCACTTTCTTTGCGAAAATTGTTTGTTGCAGTTCTGTTTCCTTTCGAAGCTTGTATGTAAAACTTTGGCAAACCTTTTAAACCAGCGGTTCCCAGACTATGGTTCGCGACCCACTGGTGGGTTGCGGCGGCTGTTTTAGTGGGTCGCGGAAACAATCGAGGTTTGTCACAAAAATATTTTTTGTTTTTCATCTGTTAAAAAAATGTAACAATTTCAATAGAAAATAATATTTCAAGGGAAATTAATCAATTATACGAGCAAAATATTCAGAAACATCCGAATGAGGTTTGAATTCCTTGATGGAATTCAACATAATATACTCGTAGGAATATGCTTTTTGTACTTGGCTGTTTTTGAAAAACAAGTACAGATAAAACTGTGTAGGAAGTGAATTAAGATTTAAATGAACAAATTTTAACCCTGATATACATGCTTTCATCGGTAAAAACCGGCGCTAGAAAACGCACTGATTATAAAGTTATGTTTTGATAGTAATTACATGTATTTTTAATTATCTTTCTAGTTTGTGTGTTGCGTTAATTATTATTCAACATTGAAATTACGGATTGTTGTTTTCGTTGATAGTAAATCCTTCGTACGAAAACTTGCCTGTTTTGTAGAATAGGATAGCCAATAGCTTTTAGATCTCACATAGCAATTGGCATTCTGATATACACCATTACATTAATAACGCCGCGATTTTTTTTTATTATTATTTAGAGGTGGGTCGCGTACCAATAAAGTTTGGGAACCACTGATTTAAACGATAAATGAAAAACAAAAACAAATTAATAAAAGAAAGAAAACGACAGGTCACAGGTATTTAGATTTTTGTTTCCCTATGGAAAAAGTATTTTTTGCAATGTATTCTACTTCCGTTCGAAGTTTGTAAGTAGAATTTTGGAACACCATTTAAACGAAAATTAAAGAAGAATAATCGAAATTATTTTTGTTATTATTATTAAAAGACTGAATCTATTAATTTCTACTGAATTAATTTCTACTGATTAATTTTTACTGAATTTCTGTTCTATTTCCGTTCGAAGTTTATACACTGGTGTCCAAAAGTTAAGCATAATTGGTAATTAAGTAATTATTTTTAAGTAATGAAAGAAATATGAATCGGAATGTGCTGAAACTCCAGGTGTGTAAACAAAATAGTACGCGTCACATATTTTCGCGAAGAGTTTTCCCCGAAATCGAACAGGGGACCGTCAACAAATTGAAAAAGAACGAAGATCTTTTGGATAACCCTGTCAAAACTAATGTAGCGAAAGCGTTCAAACTGCACATTATGATTAATTGGCTTATTGTAATGTACTGTGTTAATTTTTACAAGGATAGCATGTACACTCGTAGAGAAATTAAGGTTTTTATAAAATCAGTCCTAAATTTTTCCAAGTTTTTTGCTTATAATTTACAGAGTTCTTATTATAAAATAATGTTCTTTTCTGAAAATATGACAAACATCATTGTACATAATATCCTGTCATCAGAATTTAAAAATAATAAAAATTGTATGAAAAATGAGTATGTTTAGTAAATAATTTTTCATTGCGCATGCGTCAACGATATCAAAATGTCATTTGCATATAGTGTTAGTTAAATGTATAGAGCAACTTCTGTAAAAGTTTCAAAAACATAGCTTGAAAATTCTGAAAATGGGAGCCTATAGAATGAGATCAAAATTCTTTATTCCCTAAATGAAGGAAAAAAACGAGGGGCTGTATCCATATTCCATTGTTTAGTGCCTACACAATATTGCACGTACAACTATATTTATGTAAAACCCCTCATGTTTTTGTTTCATTTAGGGAATAAAGGATTTTGATCTCATTCTATAGGCTCCCATTTTCAGAATTTTCAAGCTATGTTTTTGAAACTTTTACAGAAGTTGCTCTATACATTTAGCTAACACAATATGCAAATGACATTTTGATATCGTTGACGCATGCGCAATGAAAAATTATTTACTAAACATACTCATTTTTCATACAATTTTTATTATTTTTAAATTCTTATGACAGGGTATTGTGTACAATGATGTTTGTCATATTTTCAGAAAAGAACATTATTTTATAATAAGAACTTTGCAAATTATAAGCAAAAAACTTGGAAAAATTTAGGACTGTTTTTATAAAAACCTTAATTTCTCTACGAGTATACATGCTATCCTTGTAAAAATTAACACAGTACATTACAATAAGCCAATTAATCATAATGTGCAGTTTGAACGCTTTCGCTACATTAGTTTTGACAGGGTTATCCAAAAGATCTTCGTTCTTTTTCAATTTGTTGACGGTCCCCTGTTCGATTTCGGGGAAAACTCTTCACGAAAATATGCGACGCGTACTATTTTGTTTACACACCTGAAGTTTCAGCACATTCCGATTCATATTTCTTTCATTACTTAAAAATAATTACTTAATTATCAATTATGCTTAACTTTTGGACACCAGTGTAAGTAAAGATTTTTTGTTAATAGTTCTTTTGATTATCTAGGTATGATCAATAAATAGAAAATACACCAAACAGAAAAAGGGAGATTTTAAAAAAAGGTTGATTTGGTTTATTTTGTGTCGGCCGATTACCTACTCGAGGGATATAGGCCCAGTGGGAAGAGTGCCCTTCGTGGGGTCTTTTTAAATTAACCTAACCCGTATTTACACAAAGTTCGAAGAAAACCACGAAAACTTCGAACGGTTAGGCCGACGGCTGTAATTGGGTTCGTCGGCCCAGCACCTGCCGTCCAGTGTTGAATTCAGGGGGTGGCCAGGGAGGGACATTCCCCTCCCGGAGCAATAAAATGTCCCCCCCCAGAAGATTCGAGATTTTCGGTTTTCAGTGGCCGAAAAGTGCGATCCCCCCCCCGGAGCCGCAGAAGTCCCTCCCAGAGAAAAGTGTCTGAATTTAATACTGCTGCCGTCTACCAGTTGAGAGGTCAGAACCTCGCGGCGATTGGTGGGGCGATTTTAAAAAGGGTGATACTAAGAAACATTATTTGATACAGAGTTTATGAATGATGAAAAATGTACTGGAGAAAAATCAAATTCTGGTCATCGAAAAGCAAAAACAAATGTTCCTACTTTTACATAACATTCTAAAGATAAGAAAAAACAAAAGACCTACAATAAAAGCATCGCGGCTGCATTTTTTTGATATTCTTTTTCTTAGAAAACAAAGCAAAATTGTTACATAAGTCACACGTTGTGACACTTCGAAGGTTTCTATCAACGTATTAGTTATTTTATTAAGAAGTTTCAATTCTCTTCTTGTTGATAGTTATTCCCATTTTTTGCAAACTTTGCATAACTTATGTATAATACATTGTAAAAGAGTAATAATAATAATAATCAAAAAGGAGAATTTTGAATTTATTGTTTGTTTTTTGTTCAGTTTTATCATGAACGTGTACACGACATGACATGGCATGCTCAAATATAACCATATTTACTTATAAACAACCTTTTCCCAAAATTATAAATACAGGGTGTGTCATAAATTCGTGCAAACTTTAAAAACCCATAATAAAAGGAGTAATGCAACGAAAAAAATTACGTTTGCGCGAGTATGTTCAGACAGATTTTGGATATTTTCCCCATGTATAACAAAATATGATTCCAAAAATAACCAGTAGAGGGCGCTCACACCCATACTGCGACGTTTTATGCAAATCAGGCAAACACAAATAGACAATGAAACAAATCACAATAACATGACATTGTGCATTTATTATAAGGTAGTAAAATATGCTTAACATGCGAAACTTTCGCGGTACAATATTTAGGCCAGTCAAATTGTCAGAAAAAAAGGCCGATAGATGCAAAAATTTTGCTAAAAGATTTTATGTTTTTAAAATGTTTATGGGGATGCTAGTGAGAAGAATTAATGATTTTCCAGCAAAATATCTCGAGGCTAAACTTTGTGCAGCCAAAAAAAACACAAAATTTTCGGACTTTTTTCTGTTTCTTGCCTGTAACTCGAAAATTATAATTTTTTGCGTAACATACTTAATTACAAAAAGAAAGAACATTAAATACTCTATAAATTTTATTATAAAAATGTTTTTCTAAACCCATTACTAAGCGCGCTATGATTTTTTGAAAATGTCACTTTTTTTTTTTTACTTTACAGAAAGTGACCTATTTTCGCCTCCTATCCCAAAAAACTTGTTTTCATCGCTAATAATGAAAATTAAATACACCTATTGATGGGTGAGAAATAAAAATTTTAAGAAAGGCGGACAGAAGAAGCACTAATTCTAGAAACCCTATAAGAAAAACAATTACAAAGGGAGAGAAGGCCGGGGATAAAAAAAAGGGAATGCAGATGGAAGATTGCGGCCATGTGACGTTCCCGAGCCGCTTTTGTTCAGATGCAAGTGTTCTTTTTTAAATACATACTCTTCTAATATGCTGATATTCAGTTTATTGCATCTCTTCTCGTGCAGTAATGAAAAATGAGTGAGCTCGACCCAAAATTGTGTTTCATTTGCCAAACGGCTTCAAATAGTGATACTCGCGTTGTGAGCCAGAAAGAACTTGCCAAGGTTTTTGAACATAGCGTTCAGCGTCAAAGTAATATTCATCAAAAGTAATATTCATCAATTTTTAAAATTAGCAAGGAAGTTAGAATACAGAATGATCGCCGAAAAACATACGCGAATCAGAGAATGATAGCAGCATATTTTCGTCGGGATGAAGATTCTACATAGACTTTAGTTTGTCCCTCAGATCGAGCACTTCTTTCAAGTTTCAAGATAATTTCTTTTTTTGTGAAGAAGACAATCCTGGTGACTTTAACGAAAAGCAATACAAAAAGCTCTACTCAATGTTTCACAAAGTAATGAAGTTAGGAGCGAAAATTACATTTTTGAAAGCTGCAGAAAAACATGGGAAATAATCAAAATTAATTGAAGAAAATAATTGAACGCATTCAGCACGAACCTGACTTGCAGATGCATGGTATCGTAGTTTTTGTCTCGTAAAACTAGATCAATCTGTAACAAGTGGAGAGAAAAGAGGGCGTCGACCCGCATCATCCGTTGAAGAAGTCAATGTCAGAAACAAGAGCCGCTTCATTTCATTGCTTAAAACAAATTAAAAATTTAAAAACAAGAATTTTAAAATAACAGAATTAGAGCTGAGCAGGTAAAAGAAGAATCTGATGTCATGATAGTTATCTCAGCCATTTCAAGAGCAGAATCTTTTGAAAGCGTCATATTTATCTGAGAAGACATTGACCTTTTTGTGAACATGATGAGATTAGGCTATCAGCCCAAAAATCTGTTTTTCCAAAAACCAGGAAGACGTAACATTGAAACCAAGTGGTTTTTTACCACATCGTTCAAATATAATTACAACAATGTTCTTTTCACTCATGTAATCAGCGGATGCGATACAACATCCGCTCTTTTTGGGCAAAGAAAGTCAAAGTTTTGTAACACTTTGAAAGAACATGATCAGCTTGGAGAAATAGCTTGTGTGTTCAATAAATTAGGTTCTACCCGTCAAGAAATCATCAAGGTTGGAGAAAAATTCCATATTGCACGATACAGTGGATGCATAGATACCACACAAAAATTGAGTAGCTTGTTTGTAGTTTGTAGGATTGTCTTGTCATGTAGTTTTAAAAAAGTGTGCTGCAAAGCATGTTCTTTTCATAAATTAAGACTCAAATGCTCGGCAATTTGTAAAAAATGTAATGGGATCAATTACGAAAATGTCGAAGACATTATTTATCCAGAAGGAGGGGATGTAAAAATGTCACCGTAAGTATCTTTTACTTACATTCAGTTAAATACCTTATATTAATGTTCTCCACCAAAGCTCTAAATACACAAAAAGTTATAATGTTCTTAATTTTTTTTACAATGTTAACGTTGTAATTCATCATGATTGCTATCATGCAATACCTTTAATTTAAATAAGTTACATTAACGAAGATAAAATAATGGAAAATTGTATCAATTTTTCGTTTTTGCAATTTTCCCACTAAGTTAAAAAAAAGGGTCAATTTCAGAAAGCTGTAGCGCGCTTAATAATCGCTTTAGAAAAACAGTTTTTGAATGAAATTTGTAGAGAATTTAATGCTCTTTCTTTTTGTAACTGAGTATAGTATACAAAAAATTTATAATTTTTGAGTTATAGACAAAAAACTGAAAAAAGTCCGAAAATTTTGTGGTTTTTTGGCTCTACAAAATTTAGCATCGAGATATTTTGTTGGAAAACCATTAATTCTTGTTACTAACATCCCCATAAACAGTTTAAAAACATAAAATCTTCTAGCAGAATTTTTGCATCTAATTATGACAATTTGACTGGCCCAATTTGCGGTTTTACCATTCTTGCAGAAAAGTTAACCAACAGCGCTCGATCTGGTAACGACAGCATGCTACTGATATCGAATGACGAATCCATCTCCAGCTAGGTGTTTTATTGCCCATTTATTTTATTTTTTCAAAAACGCCTCAATATTACGTGTGAGCGCTCTCTATCGGTTACTTTTGCGATATTTTTTTATTATACATGGAAAAAAAATCCAAAATCCGTCTGATTATACTCGCGCAAATCGAAAAGTTTTTGGAGCATTACTTTTTTTTTATTGTGGATTTTTAAGGTTTGCACGAATTTATGACACACTCGGTATACACTCTCATTTCATTTTACATAGTATACATTTCAAGACAAATTGTTTAATAAGTATGAAAAAAAAAACCTGAAAATATTTTTCTTGAAAAATCTTATTCAATTTAAATAATTACAGTGACATTCCGGCTAAGAATAATAATCTTTGAATAATGCTATAATTATATGTGATGGCACAATACTTAGTACTGAAAATTAAATAAAATTAAATATATATATATATATATATATATATATATATATCTTGTAGAATAACCTATTTTATTAAAATTAATTTTTTTCAATTAACTTTCTTAAAATCCCTACTACTTTTACAAATACGAATATTTTTGCTTCAATTTTTTCCCACATTCACTAGAATATATTATATAAAAATGTAAATGGATTTTTAGATGTATGGAATTTTAATTTTAATGTGATTTTTTTTCTCTCTTGTGTATATTAAAAAATAAAGGAAATTTAACAAATTCTCAATTTAATTACTTAAAAAAAACTATAAACTTGAATGTTAAATCCACGCACAAACGTATTAAATGTACAGCTTATTTTTTCATGAGTTACTTTCGAAAGCCTGTACACTTAAATCTTAACGAAAGACGTCTCAAAGAAAATGTAATAAAAATTTCATGCAGTAGAACCTCGCTCCATCGTAAGCGGGAAACCGATAAATGCGGATTAACTTCAAACCACTAAAAATCACAATGTTTTTGGATTGCTCATGTATGCAGTGCATACAGGATACTAATAAATACTAATTTGTTGATTACTAAACTATAAAAAAAAAATGAAATTTATAGAAAATTGTATTTATTTTAAAAAATCAATAATTCTCTATAGTTTTTTTTAATAATTTTTTAAATCAAAGAATACATTTTTAACATACACAACATTTTTTGGTCATTTTGTGTAATTTCACATGCATGTATAAAAGCTCATACAGTTTCAAATGCCGTAATTTCAAATGCTGCATCAGGCAGACTTGGCACTGAGGGCTCAACTTAATCGGCATGAACGTTATCCTCTGCTTCTTCGCCATTATTTTCATTTTTTGCATTATCGAATTTTATCTTAGTATGTTTAGGACAGCACACTCAGAAATGAATACTCAGATTTCACGAAATTCTCCTCGTTTTCGACGAAACCGTTTCCTGGGAAATGCTCCGAACAAATATTTCGTCAAATTGATGAAATCCCTTCCCTCACTCGTTTGACGATACCAAATCGTCAAAAAATTTCGTCAAAAAGGGACTAGTGCTGCCATCTATCGAATTTTTTAGAAGCTCCTGTATTCAATGACAAAAGCAAAAAAGACATGTCACACGTGGGGTTCGAACTCATAACGTACAGTGTGGCAGTCCGACGCCCTACGTTCACGCCACACATTGCTCAGACAGGCATGATTATAAAGGCATATAGTGGATTATAGTGGGTGTTTAAATTTTTATAATTGTGATAGTACTTTTATCGATTCTGTTATAAATCTTGCAAGTTTTAAATAATAAGACGAATTTATTATTTTGATTTTCTAATGGTTAATGAATAATTATAATATGGCTTAATTAAATAACATCTAGGGTAAATTTATTTGCTTAAGGAATGATTAAAATATGGGCTGGTTAGTTTGTTGCTCAGAAATAATGAATTATGAAGTGCTTATTCGGAGAGATTTTACTACTTTAAGCGAGACTTTAAGTTAGAGGTCTGCACGGGCCCGGACCCGGCCCGGCCCGCGGGCCGGGCTGGGACGGCGGAATCGTTTCAAATTTTCTAACGGGCCGGGCCGGGCCGGCAGAATTACAATAGTTTTCTCAACGGGCCGACAAACTAAATAGACGGGCCGGGCCGATAAAAAAATTTTCGGGCCTGCCGGCCCGTTCTGTAGATTTAAGCATAAACGATAAAATATGATCTATTTTCAACGCAAATGGTTTTAACGAGAATAAATATAAATGTGCGTCACGAGCCATACTAGTTTGACAGCATCAATATAAAAATGTAGCTTGTACAGTGTGAGATTGACATCGGACAGTTAAATTGTGTGTAACCCGTTTTAATATTTTTTTAGCTGACTCATACAGGGCCGAGATCAAGCTTGCATCATTTTTCTACATATAGACTTACCGGACAGGAACAAGACTTAATTGTTCTCAAGATCTGTAGGGCAGACAACATGATTTGTAAAATTATTAACAGCGATAAAGAACTTATGTTAGATTAATCTTTGGATATATACTTCTTGATGGTTTTTAAATTAATTTCTCAATAACGCGAAAGTTTGATGGTTTTTAAATTAATTTCTCAATAACGCGAAAGTTTGACACATTTTCAGATTAATTTTTGATTGTAAAAACATAAAAATGATAAGCCTGACTATTGAAGGCATTTGGAATCGAATAGCATTTTTCATTTTTGATGAATAAAATACTTGCATAAATTTGTTGAGATACAATAATTTCTCAAATGGTTGCAGGTTTTTCTCCCTTCCCAAGCTGTCGCTTCCGGAAATTCTATTGAAAATGCTGACTATAACAATAATTTATTTCCTTTCAGTATTCTTAAATTGCTTGTATCAAAAAACGGTTAATGCCACTTGATTATATAGTTTCTGAATAAAGATACCTGCAGTGCGTTTCTGAGAAAAAAATGAATTTAGAAATGTATCAGAAAGGCGTAACATCCAAATTCATTCGTTAACGAATGAATTTGGATTTAAAATATTTAATAAATGATATAGAAATATTTTTATAAATCTTCTTTTATTAAAATGCTTCAAAAGTTACGATGTTTTTAACTTTCTTTCTTTTTTCTTTTATTCTGAGCCATATTAATTTTTTGATGAATCTCTATTTGATTTTTGAAAGCCTAAGAATCTTAGTAATCACTAATGTTGCTAATGTGTATTTCCTGTAAAATATACTGTAAAATCATTCCATAGATATGTATGCAGTATTCTTTAAAAAGATCTTAATTATATGAAAAAAATCTGAATTTTTTAGAAATCGTAGAAATTGTAACGGGCCAAAACGGGCCGGGCCTGTTTTCACTGATTTCTGTACGGGCCGGGCCGGGCCTAAAATATAAAAATTTAAACGGGCCGGGCCTGGAAATTCCGGCCCGTGCAGACCTCTACTTTAAGTAGATGGATAAGATTTTAACAATTTATTATATTTATTATATTTTTAATTTGAGTGAAAAAAGTAGATATTGGATATAAAATAGATCTTAGAATTTTGAAATATTATTGATCAAATTTACTTTTTGAACGGTTTTGTAGAACGAAGTAATTTCTTTTCGAATGAAATCAAAACGAAATACAACTTACAAATAAATAAATAAAAATAGTAATAAACATCCCCCCCCCCCCCCCAAAAAAAAAAAAAAAAAAAAAAAAAAAAAAAAAAACTAATGTAGCAAAAGTAATTGCTTACATTTCATTATTTTCTGAAAAACGCTAAAAAGTACTGTTTTAAACTAGAAATATATCCTTGCTAAAATCGCAAGATTTGGGGAGGTACAATAGCGGGTGCTTCTATAAACATCTGCCGCGACAGTTTTCTTAAAATTCATCAAGTCTGGCTATGATTAAGGAAGCACTTTCGTCAAATATTTGAGAGTTCACGTTTCGTTAAAAGTCACGTGATTTTGATACGAAATGATCGTCAAAAACGACGAAATAAGGCTCAAGGATTTCTGAATCGTCAAAGATGAGAGTTTAATTTCTGAGAGTGAGTGCATTCACACCAAAGGTGGATTAACAATTTAAAGAGAGTGTCATGGTTCTTTTTTTTTTTTTTTTTTTTTGGGGGGCGGGGGAGGGGGGAAGTCACATCTCTAAATAATCAATTTTTATATTCAAGACGGCTCCCATAAATCCAAAATGGGTACTTTTCTGATACTTTTAGGAAGTCATTTTTAGCCTTAAACACAAAAACAATCAAATAAATAAAAATAAAAATAAATAAATAAATAAATAAAAGTAAAAACAAAATTGCATTAATGTTTGTAAAGATATAAAAGTTGTACATTGTATTCAGATACCAAGAAATGGAAGAATTTCTCATTTTCCTGTAAATTCAAAGAATCATTCATCAATTGAGCATTTTAAGTCAATTTCTGAAGGAGTCATGAAGGAGAAATTGACTGTCGCAGCTTAAAATTCGCTTTAAACCCCCCATCTTACAGAGATTTTTTGCAAAAATTCTTTATCTTTATCGAAAAATGTAAAACGTTCATATTTGTTCTGAATAAGTGCACTTTCAGATGTCTTGCAACTGAAATTAAAAATGACTTCATAAAATGATTATGTGTAAAACATTTCATAGTTTAAATTGAAGTAGAGTTTCAAAGAATCAGAAAGATTCTCGTCGTTGAGTTAGAGGAAAATTTGAAATAATTTAATATACAGTCGACTCTCGTTAATTCGAACTTGTCGGGACTACAAAAAATGTTCAAATTACCCGAAGTTCGAATTATGGAAATATGAAATGAAAACATGCTTAATATGGTACTACTGCAAAAGAATTAATGTTATAGTGTTTTTTAATTTATTTCATCTGTTATCATTAGAATATGACTTAATATTAAATTAGAATGTATAAACACATAAACTAATTAAAATATAAGAAACAGACACAATGGAAGAAAAATTTAAAGGGTCGCTGAATGATAGACGGGGCACTAAGAAGGTGGATATCAAATGCATTGGATTATATGTATACTCGTTCAGAGCAATTTTCACAAAAATCAAAGAAAGAAAGTTATTTAAATTATCTGAAATCCGTAAGAAAGGAAAGAAAATAGAAAAATCGGAATTCTGGTTAATTCGAATTAAACGAAGTCAAGAGAAAATTAATTCGAATTAATGAAAGTTTTTAACGTTATTCTGCCATTGAAAATTTCGGGACTACATATTTAGTTCGAATTATCCGATTTCGAATTAACGAGAGTCGACTGTATATCTCATTTTTAAAATGGTTTTTAGAAATTTTCTTCTTCCAGGGGGTGCTAATAACCCCCGTGACCTTTCCTTTGAATCTGCCATTGTTTCAAACTAATAACAGTTATTCAGATAATTATAGACAATTATTATCGAGAATTATTATAGAAAAGTTTAAGAGATTTGTGTGGTATTTATTTGACACAGTCCAAAATCTGCTTAAAAAGTTGAATTTACAATTTTTACACTAAATTTTTCATGAATTTTAACAATTTTACAAAGCATTTTTAGAGAAAAATATATATCAGATGTAAACTGAGTTGAAATTACATTAAAGTCACGTTACTTCAGCTAAGTGATTGAAAATCCACTTATTGTCTCCGTAATTCACTTTAAAACAGCACAAGTGTAATATGATTAAATTAGAATTGTAGAAGGGCGGAGCAGTGCAGCAACAAATTAAAGTCATAAAACTATTTCGAGATTTCTATTACGCATTACTATTTCGTTTAATCAGCAATTAGGAACTCGAGAACTTTCTTAATTACATCAACGAGTTTTAATCTAGTTTTAGAGACTGAAA
Organism: Maratus speculifer; assembly: GCA_964019185.1. Lineage (NCBI taxonomy): Eukaryota > Metazoa > Arthropoda > Arachnida > Araneae > Salticidae > Maratus > Maratus speculifer. Next base: position 155,996,847 of record OZ025294.1, on the reverse strand, counting down.
TTATAAATTTCATTTCTTTGCTCTAAAAGCTAGCGAAATACAATTTACAGATGATACATTGTATATTATCCAAAATGAGCGCAGAAATTTTGGCATTATACAGTATTTTCTGCTGCGGGAAGCACAGTGCTCTTATGATCAAGGCTAGTGTTGTTAATGCTATGTCTTTAAGTGTCATTCTAGTGTCGCAAATACAGGAACAAACAAAAAATAAGTAAAGTCTCTTTATTACATCTTTCGTTAAGATTGTAGTAAACAAGCGTTCGAAATTAATGCATGAAAAAATAAATTGTATATGAAATATTACAATTGTTAACAACAAAGGAAGTGTTAAACCCACGTGCAGTGTTCTCGCTGACATTTGACCGACGTTAGTAATTTGGCTAATTAAAAATAAAAAAACATTAGCCAAATGAAAAAAGTATTAGCAAAATACATTCGCCGTGTAGCATTTAAAAAAAAATGTTTAATCTGTACTTTAAAGGATTAAACATTTTTCTTTTCAAACCTTTTTTTTTTTTTTTTTTTTCAATATGTTCTAAAATTCAATGTTTTTTATAACTTCGATAACGATTGTTATTAATCTAATTTAAACTATCAGCAACAAATGTATTAAAAATATATATACATGCATATGTATGAAAAATGAAAAAGAAAAGAAAGAAAAAGCAAACATTGAGCACTATCAATTCGGCAAATCTAATCGCTTGTTTACTCGCCAAATGAAGAATTTAGCCGCAATTTGGCGCAATGGCGAGCAACAGTGGGAAGCCTGCTCACGTGTCTAGTTTGAAATTTCATAGTGCGCAGACTGCATTTAAATTAGTAACAGTATTCAGATTTATATACACAATTACTATCGAGATTTTTTATAGAAAAGCTTAAGTGATTTTTGTGGTATTTTTTTAGCACAGTCCAATATCTGCTTAAACGGTTGAATTTTAAATTTTTGCACTAAATTATTACATGAATTTTAACAATTTCATAATTCAGTTTTATAGAATAATACATATCAGATGTAAACAGAGTTCAAATTACATTAAAGTCACGTTACTTCCGTTAAGTGATTAAAACTCCACTTATTGTCTCTGTAATTCACTTTAAAACAGCACAAGTGTAATATGATTAAATTAGAAAAGTAGAAGGGCGGAACAGAAGAACAAATTGAAGTCATAAAAGTATTTCCAGACTTCTATTACGCATTACTGCTTCGTTTAATCAGCAATTAGGAACTCGAGAACTTTCTTAATTACATCAACAAGTTTTAATCTAGTTTTAGAGACAGAAATTATAAATTTTATTTCTTTGCTCTAAAGCTAGCAAAATTCACCATGCAAATGATACACGGTACATTATCCAAAATGTACGCAGACATTTGGAATGCATTATTGAGTATGTTCTGCAGCGGGAAACACAGTGCTCTTATGATCAAGGCTAAGTGTTGTAAAGGGTGTTCTTGAATCAAAAAGGGCAACTTTGTGACACCAGTTTTAATTTATTTTTGATCGGAAGTGCATGAAATTAGCAGGAGTTGTTCTTCAGAAATTATCTAATCGCACTCATATATCCGTTTTTTTTTTTTTTTTTTTTTTTTTTTCTTCCCCAAACACAATAGATATTTTAGAACAAGTTGTCAAATTTGACGTTTTAAACGGAATTTCCTGACGAAAGCGGAAAAACCAGTCTTACAAAGGAAGAAAAGGGCGTGATCAGATGATCGAAATCACTTATAACTGGATAGGTAATTTAATTATCATAAAATGGGAAATTAAGTGCGATTCGAAATCGCTTTCATAGTCAATCCTTCCAATTTTGTATAGTTATGTTAAAAAATGAATTAGTAAATGTTTCAAAACGTTTTGCGCTTTGTGAGCAAAGCAGTTGATAACACCCTTAATGCTGTACCTATAAGTCTAGTGTCGCAAATACAGGAACAAACAAAAAATAAATAAAGTCTCTTAAATACATCTTTCGTTAAAATTTTAGTAAGCAGGTTTTCGAAAGTAATTGATGAAAACGGTGCTCTTATGATCAAGGCTATTGTTGCCAGTACTATACATAATCTAGAGTCGCAAATACAGGAACAAACAAAAAATAAAGTTTTAATCTCTATAAATAAAAGGAATTCTGAGGATAATTAATTAATTAATTGAGGCACAGGGGAAAGCAAATCTTGGCAATGCGCCAACTCGGTCCAGAGGAAGCAAATCTTGGCAATGCGCCAACTCGGTCCAGAGGAAGCAAATCTTGGCAATGCGCCAACTCGGTCCAGAGGTATAAAAGCAAGATAGAAAAAAACGCGCAGGTCTGTGCATTCAAGTACAACCACCCATATGTATATGCTGAAAGTTTGTTCTGACGCTCACCCGACGCACGTGGAGTGCCGATGGTCCGGGGAGAGTCACCGGGGGATCCGTCGCCAGCTGAGAGAGAAGCGTAGAGTCACCGGGAGATCCGTCGCCAGCTGAGAGAGAAGCGTACCATACACATAAATTATTAAATAAACCTTCAAATTAAGCCCGGCGAAGCGGGCTGGGTATGCTAGTTAAAATAAAATATTTTTAAGACAAGCTATTATTATAATGTGTTAAAAGGAAGATACAGTAAATAAAATTGAATTTCCAATGATTTGCACATTTTATACAATTTAAATAATAAATTTTTAACTGTTGAAGGACAAATGATGATATATCGTTTACCATAAATATATCCTTCTATAGTAAAAAAAAACTAGCCTTAAAAGGAATGACTCGTGGAATGATGCTGATGTGGAAGATTTCCGGAACTAACGAATCCGGGTTGTCCACTCCTTCCATGAGTCGAATAGACCAATCAGGAAAGGGCTCCGTCTATGCATCGCCATATGGGTTACCATAAAGAGAGGAAAGGTTACCATCGCCAACAATCGCCAAGTTTGTCGCCAACTTGGCAATATATCGCCAAATTTGGCGACCAAAAATAGTTGTCAAAAGTGACGCCAACTTGGCGATAACTGTAATATTTCGCCAAATTTTTAATTTCTTTACAACATCAGTCGTTTGATACATCATTTGAGAGGTTTGCAACTGCTTATTCATTTAAAGGATGTCTTGTGTGTTATCCCCCATTCTGCTCCCCAGGGGGGACACATTTTTAATTTCTTTACAACACCAGTCGTGTTACACAAGATATGAAAGGTCCGCAACTGCTTATTCATATTATGGATGTCTTGTGTGTCACCCCCACACTCTGCTCTCCCCAGGGAAGTCACATTTTTAATTTCTTTACAACACCAGTTGTGTGACACATCATTTGAAAGGTCTGCAACTGCTTATTCATATTATGGATGTGTTGTGTGTCATCCCCCACTCTGCCACCCAGGGGGGGCACATTTTTAATTTCTTTACAACACCAATTGTGTGACACATCATTTGAGAGGTCTGCAACTGCTTATTCATATTATAGATATCTTGTGTGTAACCCCCCATTCTGCCCTCAGAGGGGGCGCATTTTGTAATTTCTTTACAACACCAATTGTGTGACACATCATTTGAAAGGTCTACAACTGTTTATTCATTTTATGGATGTCTTGTGTGTCACCCCCACTCTGCCCCCCAGGGGGGCACATTTTTAATTTCTTTACAACACCAGTCGTGTGACATCATTTGAGAGGTCTGCAGCTGCTTATTCATATTATGGATGTCTTTTGTGTCGCCTCCCCCTCTACCCCCCAGGGAGGCACATTTTTAATTTCTTTACAACACCAGTCGTGTGACACATCATTTGAAAGGTCTGCAACTGCTTATTCATACCGTGGGATATTGGCGAGCGCAGCAAGCAGGGGTAGCCAATAATTTGGAATCGCGAAGCGATTACGCGGGGGGTTGGCGAGCATAGCGAGCAGGGGGGCGGGGCCCCCCTAGTATTATAAAAAAGAAATTAATTAAATTACGAGGGATTTTTTTTATAAGTTTGTCTAAAAATAATAATAAAATGGATATACAATTTTAAATCCAACTTTCTGACTAGAAAAAATATCCTTCTGGAGATCAAATCCACATCCATTTAACCTCTGAGTGATCGCATACATTATGACATTTATGAATCCTTAGGGGACAAATGTTTTTTATCCCCTAAAGAGGTGGCGATTACTTTTTTTTCAGAATATTGTTTTGTTACAGAAAATTCGTCATATTATCAAAAATTAAATAATTTGTAACATATTGTGTTAAATTAGGATTGAGAAATTTCAGCAGAATGGATGCGCAATCCAAGTTAAATGAAAGCTTGTAAAAAATAAAGCTGTTCAGAAACTTCTATAACTTAGGCTATAAAATGCGTAGTAACACTTTTTTTTTTATTGTATTTGATTCAATAATTGTTTGTAGAACAATAGGTGTTCATACATGAAAATTTGCCATGCGTGCACAATAGGGTGGACCTTAAATGCCATGATTTTTTTTAATTATTATTTTTACAAGTCTCACCCCCCTATTTTGTTCCTTTTGATACAAAAACATTATGTAAAAAGTTTGAGCAATAAATTCAAATATTTAGAGGTAGCTCAATTGACCTGAAATTTATAAAATTAGGAAAAAATTCAGAATATTAGCTACACAAATAAGTAAGCACTTTAAATGTTTTAATGATTTATTGTGACAATTTATTTAATTTACAGCACAATTATTAGGTTTTCATGTTACATTAAAATTTTATTGCATTTGTGCAGGTTGAGAGAGGCACATTTTTCTGCTAAGTACATTTTACGATGATCTTCAACAATTTGTAGTAAAAATTGTAGTTGCATTTAATCATGCGTTTTCAATCCATTGTATTCTTGAATAAGTGTAACTGCACGTTCGGCATGGTCATTCACTACTTGTAGAGATTTTATTACCTCTTTTGCCTGTTTATAGTCTTCTCTTACTTCCCACAATTCAGGATCTACTGCAAGAAATCCATCTGGGAGTTCCAACATTTGAAACATCATCATTGACTTAGCTGTGACAAAATCTTCCAATCTTTTATTCTTGAATGAATGTAGAGCAACACGGACTCGTTTGGAATAAATTTGAGCTTGTTTTTTATAATTAGCCTCATTCTTTAATGCAATAACCATGCGTCTTTTAATTATTAAACTCACACGGCTATCAAATAAAGCTAAACCAACAAGTCCTTCTTCAAATACCACAAGTGATTAGCAAATTTACGTGATGATGACTTGGAAACAGTTGAATGTATTGATGAGTAGTCAAGTAGTGATTTGAGCAACAACGGGTCGTTATATGGGGCACATGAAGCTTAATGTGCAATGATCCAAGCTTTCAAGTATACACAGACTGTAAAAACACACATATCACGTATACTTTCTTCCTCTTTTACTGTCAATTTAAACTGAGCCTTGAATATCCAGATATATTACTTTGGACATCCAACGGGCATGATGCATTGCACCTGGTGACTCAAATCTTATTCCCCTTTCTGGGGCAGCACCCAGAAATATAATTACAAGTTCTAAAAATTCCTTATAATCAGCTCTTAGCTTTGTTTCTCTTTGCTCTTCTAGGTACTTCTTTGCATAGTTGATTGTCTCTTGCTTAATATCTTCTGCTAGATTTGCAACATCATCAAATGAAATTGATGCTGTACTTGTACTTGTCTTTATCAATTAATCTCCAATATTCCTGAAAGCGTTTAAATAATGCAACTTCAGGTGAAGATTTTACTCCCATGCATACTTCAAATACAGTACCAATTATCAGCTCCATAATGTGATGTCTGCAAGCAAATGATAAGAGCTCTTTTTTCAATTTATGTTCTAAAAGAGCACATGCACCAGAATTATAATCAGTGTTTGAGCTGGTAGTGTCAAAGAACATTGCACGTATATTATCTGCTATTACCGTCTTCAATGGCTTCAAAGACTGCTATTTACTAAATGCAGTTTATTGTTTTAAATATTATTGTGCATAGTACTACCATCTATGAATAAAAATGTAAAGCTAAATGCATTTTAAAATATTTTAGATAATAGAATTTATTTTCTATGACATAGCATGCAAGTACGCATATGTTTATCATTGCTCATACATTGGAAACTTCTACATCATTGAGCTACCTCTAAATATTGTTCAATTGAGCTAATATTTTACCAGAATTATTTTTTCATAAAAAGGAACAAATTTAGAGGGTGAGAAAATTACATTTTGAAACTTGAAAAATAAGGTCCACCCTAGTGCACAAGCATATGGTTAAAGTATAAGAGATATCAATTGCATCACATTCTTATATGAAAAGAACAGCATGTGGTACAATTCTACATTAAATAAATGAATATACAGGAGAACCATGGGGCATCATAGGTGTAATCTGTTGAACTCATCCAATATTTCTACACGCTGCTGATAAAGTTAAACAATATTACATTCAAAACAGGGGCCAGCTAAGGGGGGGGGGGCTCCCTCCCCAAACATTTGTTCATGCAGTTACAGTTGGAAAATTTACCAACTGAACTGGCAAATTGGTTCAATACTTTAATGAAAAACTATAATACACTTTCTATTTTTGATAGATTTGACGACTTACGAATATAATAAGAAAATTACTAAGCTTTTCACAAATAAAAACTCTATTACATATTCTAAATGTGATAACTTGGTAAATTTACAAAACTAATTGGCAAGTGCCTTTTTACTGAGTTGGCAAACACTGAATTTTGACTTGACAATTCAAAGATCTTTCTCCTACAAATAAAAAGTCTTCACGAGAGCCCTGCATGCCACTCGCATAAAAAAAAAATCGCTATAAACTATGGAATTTCCGTTTGATTAAATTTTATCATTTTCTTAAATGTACTTAAAATTTGCACAGGCAATTCTAAACTAGTCGTTGGGGGCCACCGTAATACTTACCCATCATGGATAGTTATATGAAAATAAAACATGTGAAAACTATTTATACAATGCATTGCAATTCATAAACAAAATTTAAATATTGTTAATATACATAGTAATGCTTTATTAAAGAACTGCTGATGTACCAATTTCGACAAATTATATAAAACGCCAAACTACTCAAGTAGTATCGAACTGCGTAAAAGAAACATCCTTATAACTCCAAAAATATTAATTTTTTAACTAACAATTAATTGCGTCGGATTAAGCGTCTCATTTCCAATTAAAATACACCTCTGAATTGAAATTTGAATGAAATACAGAGTCATGAAAAATCGAAGAATGTGGAAAACAGGATTACAAATATCTCGGCAACTAATAATCCGATCGACTTCGTTCTATATGCAAAATGTGTGTTATTTTATTGCCTTTTACTTCCATTCCTTAGAACAAAAAAATTCGAAAATTTTTATATATCTTTCATCAGAACAAATTATTCGAGAGTCCGAAAAAAATAGTTCCGGATAATCGAGGTTGCTGATATTAAATAGGCTTCGTCCCATTCTTACATACTAACTACATACAAAATTTCAAGTCTCTATCTGAATTTGTTCGGGAGATAGAGCGTTTACAGACAGACAGACAGACAGACAGACAGACAGACGGACGGACGGCAAAAAAAAATTTCTAAAAATATGTTTTTCGGAATCTCCACTATCTAAAACGTGTAAATCCGTCAAAAAAAAATTTTCGATTTTCAAAACGATTGCAAGACTTACCCTATACTACGTATGATGGGTAAGTAAAAACGCACATCATCGGCACATGACATCTACATTTTGAGAGTGAAAATGGTGTTTTAAAAATTATATTAGATATTCATTGCACTTCAAAGTTTTCCCATAGGTTAACATGGGGTTTTGCGATTGGGGAGTTTCACTACAGCGCGCGTCCGTTGGTTATTGCTGTATATGTTACAGGCCAAACCCGATTTTAGGCCAAACTAGATTGGCCTAGGCCAAACCGGTCTATCCTAACGCCCATCGGATAAACTAATTTTTCCTAGGCCAAACCGGTCTATCCTAACACCCATCGGATAAACTAGTTTTTCCTAGGCCAAACCGGTTTATCCTAAAGCCCATCGGATAAACTAGTTTTTCCTAGGCCAAACTAGTCTATCCTAAGGCCCATAGGACAAACTAGATTTTCCTAGGCCAAACTAGTTTGGCCTAACTCTCATAGGATAAACTAGTTTAGACTGCTGTTTATTGGTCTGAACTAGTTTATCCTAGGCCAATTCAATTTGGCGTGATTTTATTGAATTTAATGACCGCCTCAACGCCAACATTCTTGTTTGTCCTAGGCTGATCTAGTTTATCCTAGACCAATGTAGTTTTACGTGTTTTCAGCTCACGGGCGTCAAAGCCAGAGAAATAATGGGCTCACAGATTCTGTGTGTATGTATGTACGCATGCATGTACGTATGTGCGTAACGCGATAACTCTTGATAGAAATAATGTAATTTGACATGTTTTTAACTCATAAGGCTACTAAAGCCTGAGAACTAATGTGCCCGTAGGTTCTGTATCTATGTATGTACGTAACGCAATTATTCTTAATAGAAATAATCGATTTGCATCAAACTTTCAATATAGGTTTATTCTTATAAGAAGTTTTTTTTATTACTTTTGGAGATGATTGGAGAAGAATAAAAGGGGGGGGGGGCGAGAGGCTGATTCGCCCCTTCCCTTAATTCAAATAAATGGGTTTCCATGCATTATTAGCATATTTTATTCAAATTTTAGATATAGGAACATTCTCTTGAGGGTCCTCCATGACTAGTTGTGAGTGTTCATTGTTTAAGTATAAAGGGAGGGGGAATAGGAGTAACGCCCCATAATTTATGTAAATGCTTTTTTCACGCAAAATTTACTGATTTGCTTCAAATTTTAGAAATAAATTCATTCTGGTAAAGCGCTTCCCTAATTAGTTTTGTGGATTAATTGAATAAAAACAACGAGAATAACGAGGGATCCCGTCTAATTTGGGCAAATGTGTTTTTCATGCAGAATTAACCAATTTGCTGCAAATCTTGGATTTGTTCATTCTAATAAAGTGCTTCACTGACTAATTTTGATGGTTCTTTCGTTAAATATAAGGGGAAAAGTTACAATTTATTTCTTTCCTTAAATTAGATAAATTGGTTATAATACAGAATTATGCAATTTGCTTAAATTTCGGACATGAATTCACTTGATCTGGTGCTTCTTTAATTAATTTGAGTTTTTCTTTTGTTTAAGTATAATGGGGTAAGGACGTTTTATCGTCTTCCTTAAGTTAGATAAATAAGTTTTTATGGGAATTTATCCGATTTGCCGTAAATTTTGAATATAGTTTTTTAAGGAGAATCCCTGAATTTTTTGAGGGTTTAATGATTGAGTATAAAGGGAGGAATGGAGGATTACCCTCCTTAAATCAGATGAGTTGTTTTTTGAGCAGAACTATATGATTTGCTTAAAATTTTGGATAATTGTTTAATTTTATAAAGCATATCTGTGATTAGTTTTGGGGGTTCAATTGTTAAGTATAATTGGGGGAAATAGGAAAAAGTAATCCAACTTACTTTATTTTTCGAGGGTGTTATTCTTTAAAAAAATAAGGCTGTAATACACAATTAGAGTAAACAGCCTGTGAATGCAAAGTCATCACTTTAATTGGGCACTATTTTTTTTTAATATTGATCCCGACTACGTCTCCATAGCTAACCTTGTGCAAAGTGTTTTTTTTATCACCCTTTATATAATGCATTTTATTCGAAGGGTTGTAGAACACTTGCACGGGCCGGAATTTCCAGGCCAGGACTCCGCCTGACCGAGCCGCCAGGCCTCTAAATTATGCTGTGTTACCTACATTGCCCTTTCTTTTAGAGCTGTGGATTTTTATTGTATAAGTCTAAAATTTAGACTTAAACAATAAACATCCACAACTAATCCCGAAGGCCCCTTGTCACAATGATCCTATATCTAAAATTTAAAATGAAAACTGATAATTCTGCATGATAAATCCTTTTCTCTAAATTAAAGGTGGTGGATTAGCCTCTCGTTCGCCCCCCTTTATTCCTATCCAATGAATTCCCAAAATTAATCAGAAAATTACCTTATCAGAATGAATCTACATCCAAAATTTGAACCAAATCGGATATCTTTACCAAGAGTTATAGCGTTACGCGCACATACGCATATTACTACGCACATACGTACTTACGTGCGTACATACATACATACAGAACTTGTGAGCCCATTATTTCTCTGCCTTTGACTCCCGTGAGATAAAAAACGTAAAACTACATTGGCCTAGGATAAATTAGATCTGCCTAGGACAAACAAGAATGTTGGCGTTGAGGCGGTCATTGAATTCAATAAAATCACGCCAAATTCAATTGGCCTAGGATAAACTAGTTCAGACCAATAAACAGCAGTTTAAACTAGTTTATCCTATAAGAGTTAGGCCAAACTAGTTTGGCCTAGGAAAATCTAGTTTGTCCTATGTGCCTTAGGATAGACTAGTTTGGCCTAGGAAAAACTAGTTTATCCGATGGGCGTTAGGATAAACCGGTTTGGCCTAGGAAAAACTAGTTTATCCGATGGGTGTTAGGATAGACCGGTTTGGCCTAGGAAAAACTAGTTTATCCGATGGGCGTTAGGATAGACCGGTTTGGCCTAGGCCAATCTAGTTTGGCCTAAAATCGGGTTTGGCCTGTAACATATACAAGTAAACGGATAAAAAAAGGAATTTAGCAGTCGAGAAATGGATTGATACTCGATCGTTTTTCTTAAACAGTCGTTCTAACCAGTGGCGCCAACTTATATGGGCGCATGGGGCCCAAGCCCACCCAATATTTTTTAATCCTAGTATGCCCAATTTTCATTGTTCTATTTAGTACTTATTTCATTATTATATTTCTCCATAGAACAAAATTCATTTTGTAATGACCACGTGTTTTAATTCACCCATAAATCTCAAACGATAGAAATGTTTATGTTTAACATTCTACTATTTCAATTTGTAGATATTACAAGAAATATTAGTGCCTTTATAAGAAAAAACGCATGAAAATTTAATTTGTTAAAATATTTAAGCAACTTTATTAAAACATGATGATTTAAAATTTTCATCTTTCACCATTTCCCACCTTTCAAAGAAAAATAAATTGACCGTACCCTTTTGCCAAGATATTTTTGAGCCCACCCAATATTTTTGAGCCAACCTAAAACTTTTCAAAAGTTGGCTCCACTGGTTCCAACTGTTGTAACTTTGGCTTAATTAGTTTTTCGGCCATCGTACCCGATCCAGGTTATCTTTTGTCCGTGAGTCTCAACATATTAACTTAATTAATAACTTTTTTTATTAATTAATATTTTTTATTAGCAATAACTTTCTTTTATTTATTAGTAAGTTTCTAGAACAGTGATGATTCCCAAACTTTATTGGTACGTGACTCACCTTTAAGGAAAAAAAATTCACGATCCACTTTATATAATGGTGTATATCAATATGGAAATCGTTGTATGACCTGTGTAAACTATCGGCTATGCTATTCTACGAGAAAAACAAATTTTCGTACGAAGGATACACTATCAATGAAATCAACAGCTCTTAATTTCAATGTGTGTAAGTGGAATTATAATTAACACAACACAGAAACTAAAAAGATGATTAATAATATATTTAATTACTATCAAAACATAAATTTATAATGTGATCACATAAATTTATTATTTATGTGATCAGTGTGTTTCTGTCACTGCTGTTTACCGATGAAAGCATCAGGGTTAAAACTTGTTAATTTCAACCTTATTTCACCTTCAAGTTTTTTTTTTTTTTTTTTACTTGTTTTTCAAAAACAGCCAAGTACAAAAGAGCATGTCCAGACGAGTATGTTGTGTTGAACTCCAGCAAAGAATTTAAAGCTCATTTAGATGTTTCTTCAAATGGAAAGTAAGGAATTTCCCTTGAAATATTATTTGCTGTTGAAGCTGTTATATTTTTTAACAGTTAAGATACAAATTATATTTTTGTGACAAACCTCGATTGTTTCTGCTACCCACAAGTGGGTCGCGACCTATAGTTTGGGAACCACTGTTTTAGAACATCATATGTAGTTCGTTTCCTTTGGAAATATTTTCTGCAAAAATTGGCTCATGATGAGCCTATTTCCATGTTGAATAATGCTTGCGCAAAACTTGTACACAACAGGCGTACGCAGACATTCCTCTTTCGATTCCATTCTTGGAAAACACAGATTATTTAATGACCTTTCGGCTAACGGAAGTGCTCTTAAGAGGCAGTCCACAAATGATGTCATGCTTGGAAGGGGGGAGAGGGAGGGTCAAGAATATTAAAAAGATTGTGACAACTCTTATATATGATAATATATAAGAGTATATTATATATGTAACTAGTGATGGGCGATAACGAGAAGTTTTTCTCGATTGTATGAACATCTCGATAACTTCCGATTGTGTAAAATTTTTCGCGATGACTCCAGTTTGCAATTGCTTTTATACCACACAGGATTCGATTTATCAAGAATCGTCTGCAGGTGAATGAGTCGGTGTTAATAAGACACGACGGATTTACTCGCTAGTGAGCCCCTCCTTTCATTGCTGTCTCTAATTTATACGCAATCTTGCAATATGAAATCTCGAACTGGGTCCTCTTTGTAAATCTTGTAAACAAAAAAAAAAAAAAAAAAAAAAAAAAAAAAATCTCGAACGAACGAACTTCTTACGGGATCCTTAGGAGTGTGAAAGGGGGAAAGGAGCATAGGAGCTGCATAATATGAATAAGTGGGCATACTGCTTCCCAACTATATATATCACATATTGGCAAAATTTAGAAAAGTGCCCCTGAAAGGGCAAAGGGGAGTGAGATTCGCCGAAGGTGTATAACATTAATAAGTGTTCACAAGCTTTTCAAACCATATGCCACCTGAGAGGTATCGATCTTAATTTACATAAATGTCCTCCCCCAGAGCATAAATGGGGGGAGGGGCAGGTGAGGTGCATAACATGAAAAGTGGTCACAGGCTTTTCCGACAATATGTCACATGACGGATCTTGGGTAAATTTATAAGAATGCTCCCCGTTAGGAGCAAAGTGGGGGGAGGACCGCGAGAGGTGCATAACATGAGAAAGTGGTAACAGGCTTTTCCAGTGATATGGCATATGAGGGATCTCGGCTAAATTTATAAAAGTGTCGCCCGTGGTGGTCAAAGTGCGTTGAAGGGCTACCGAAGGTGCATAACATGAGTAATGGTCACAGCCCTTTCCAACACTGTATCACATGAGAGGCTCGGCTAAATTTTGACTCCCCCAAAGTAGGGAAGTAGGGGCAAATAAATAAGATCGAGGTACATAAGATCAATAAGTAATAACAGGCCAAATTACGACTTCCTGCTTTTCTAAATTCCATGTATTATAAATATTATTTACTGGAAGCTCAGTAAAAATTAAAAAAAAAAAATAGTGGCATTTCGGGAGTGCCGACAAAAGTGAAAATTTGAAAAATTACGTGTGTAAATTTTTAATCGCCAGAAAATATTTTATTGTCTAGGTAATACAGTAGGACTAGGTAGTAATACTAGGTAGGACAGTAATCGCGGTAAATTAACGCCTACACGCGAGAGGAGGCAAGAGGCCCAGCAGTAGTGAACAGTATTTATATGGCACAGATGTCATACACACACTAGAGATGAGTTCGGGCTCGTTTTTCGGGGCCCGGGCCCGCCCGAGCCCGACGATTTTAAGTCCGAGCCCGCCCGAGCCCGAAAGATTTTTTTGTCACCAGAGCCCGAGCCCGATACCAAAAATGTACAAAATAAAATTGTATTCTATTTAAAAATTGTTTCAAAAGTAATATCTCTTTTTTAAAAACTTCTTACATAAATATGATTTTTAAATGAAATTTTAAATTCATTCTTATCAAAATTCATATAAAATCATAGCAAACGCGGTAGCGTTTGGTATAATATGTTTAAGAAATAGAAAGTGCAAACAACTTTCTAAAATTTCTGGCGAACCAGTTGAGATATAGCAGTGAAATTTTTTTAAAAAGATAGAACTCGACGAGACGAATAAAATGATAGCATTCAAAAAATTACTGCAGCTTAGAATAGTTTTTTATTTAATTTTTAATGAAAAAATGAAAGCAAAAAATTCAACAAAGTCTTGCTAACGTTTCCGTGGATGGATTAACTTCGTTTTTGGTTTATTTTAATCCTCATGGTAAAACTCAGAACAGTTTTTTTTTCATCTTTGTATGTTTGTCGGTCGCTGAGAAAATCGAACTTTTGTCTGAAATTTCCAGCTGAACTTAGTCTTTTTCTTATATATTTCTTATATTTATTTCTTCTTGTAATTGTTGCACGTAAGTTTAAATGAACATAAAAATAAATAAATAGATTAGATAAATCACGTGAAAAAATACTTATTTGTTGTTATTTTCATGTATCATATTCACTATCTATTTTGACGAGCGAAGTGAAATATTTTTTTTTATTTATTAATTTCTCATTTATTTAAGTTAAAAGCCGCCTCTGGCAAAAAGTTTAGTCTCTCTTAAATTTATGCTAGCCACTGTAATATGATACTTTTATTCGTAATTTTATTTACTTGCTTATCTGAAGGTCCATAAGATGAAATGAACAAATTTAGGCAATCGGGACAAGATTTTGCGGAAAAGTTCATTATTATGAAAGTTATTCTGGTGGTGTGTTTGGCGAATAAATCAAAAATGGCGCCGAAAGACCGAATAGCAAATGTTTTTAACCGCAAAAGCGACGTAACCGTGTTTTTCCATCACGTAATATTTTATTTCAAAGACTGATTTAACACAAGATTGACATTAATATTATTATTTTTTTTAATTGTACAAGACAAAAAGATATGTAAAGTTATTAAGTACAAACGTTCATACCAATACTTTTCACAGTTATTATTTTATGAATAATTAGACATGAATGGAAAAATCTATAGGACAATTAAAAGATAAGCGTAAAAATATGGTTTTACATTTATTTGAGCCTTTGAGATGAAAGGTAAGGGCGTACCGGTAAGAAATCCGGTTTGGCGCAACACAAGAGCGGTGAGTCGGGCGCTCCATGATGATTCGGATGTGAGAATGTGCCAGCTTTTTTTTTGAGGGTACGTTAAATTATTCTAGGTCAATTAAATTATTACTTATTTTATGAATGTCTGATTAATATAAATATGTTTGCCAAAGCTTGGTGCTATTTTGGCTTCAAAAAGGGAGGGTATGATGCATAAAAAATATAAATAGCTCTGAAAACAAACCTGGTGAACTTTAATTTTTGTTTTCGCACGAATTTTTTCTGTTTCTATATTAAAATGCGGCACAAATGTCATATACGAATCACATTGGCGTTAGTTTTGGCGAAAATCTCGTTTTGGGATACCAGTTACATACCCGGTGTCCCAAAAATGACTGATGGATTTTAAAATTCAATGACTTGCAAACGGTGACAGCTATTTAAAAAAATTTTGCAGGAGGGTTATGTATAATGTCAGGAGTTTTTTACCGTAACTTTTTATTTTAGTTCGAATTTCAAAAAATAGATGGCGCTGATAGCGATTGAAGGCCAGGTGATCAGTGTTGAGTGAGGTCAGTTTCGGCGTCGACCTGGGCTTCAATTGCTGTCAGCGCCATCTATAGGTTGAAATTCGAACTAAAATCAAAAGTTACGGTAAAAAATACTCCTGACATTGTACATAACCCTCCTGCAAAAAATTTTTAAATAGCTGCCACCGTTTGCAAGTTATTGAATTTTAAAATCCATCAGTCATTTTTGGGACACCCGGTATATATTTTTTGAAAGGTAATAACACTAAATAAAAAAAGGTTTGTTTAATAGAACAAAACAATTTATATATTTAAAAAAAAGAAAAAATTATTTATTAAAAAGTAAATAACAACATCCGGGTTGACATATCAAGCAAAATAACGACACTCTGGATTCAGTTAAATACTTCGATGCGCATATGACATTGGCGTCAGAAAAAAAAAATTCGCCAACATGGTGCATATATGACATCTGTGCCAAAAATGCATACCTATTTTATTTATATTACGTAAGGTGCTACTTGATTATCAAGTCGACCAAATTCACCCATTTATAGAAATCGCCAAACTATTCGCCAAATTACTCAAAAGGAAAAATGTTGCCATTAAAAATTTTTAAGTTTAGAAAATTAATGAATTTAGGTTAAAAAAATAAAAGTCATTAACGAAAAAGATTACTTTAATGATGACGTTTAGTTATGACGTCGAGACGTACCAAATATAAAATTTGATTTATTCAGGTGATTTCGAACAAAAGAATACTAATAAAAGTTTTCATATTTTAATGCAGAATTTATCAAATCAAACCATAAAGAGATATTTGTAAGATATCGCATATGTGAATAACATTGAAGTATTTTAAATGTAATATTAGAATTTATTAAAGAGCATAAAAATATGGTACTTGCGTATTAACGCCACCGCAGCAGAAGTTGCGCTAATGTGCCAATAAAGAGCAATCTTGTTCGCACGCGCACAAAAAAAAAAAAAAAAAAAATGGTATCAAAAATAGGCTAAAAAGTACTAAAATACAAAAAATTACGTCAAAATAAGTACAAAAAAAAAAAAAAAAAAAAAAAAAAAAAAAACACTAAAAAGGCACGAACAACAAGATCACTCTTTATTGGCGCATTAGCACAACTTCTACTGCGGTGGCATTAATACGAATGTACCAAAAATATCAATGTTAGCGGAAATTTGTAAGAAGTTAAATGCTTTTTATTTAACCAAATAATGTCGGCGGATACAACCATAAAGTAACTTTAATAAATTATATATTATATTTTTCTCAATTAATATCAAGAGCTATTCGCTTATTGGCATAAAATTTATATTAAATAACAAAAGGACAAATAAATTAGTCAAACATTAATAAAAATATAAATAAATCATCGAATTAAAATCATTTGATTACTTAACAAACAAGTGTAGCGGGTTTAATGTCAAGGAAGTGTAACATTTATGTTCATCCATTATTGGCATATAATCTTACAGTTTGTCTATCGTTCTTTGGTCGATGGGATAAATTAAGTAGTTATATATTTACTTATAGTATTTTTAATAAAATGAAAGAAAAACGTGCAAGTTAAATGTATCTGATATATGTATTTTTAATTTATGTGTTTTTTAATGAAAGTCATGTATTTTAAATAAAGCTAGTGACAGCTTTATAATTAAAATGAAATTATGGCGAAGGAAACCTATTTGGCGATTGTTTCGAGTAGCTAAAATAAAAGTAGGAAAATAGCCGTCGGGCATATAAAAAAATAAAACAATCAGATCGGAGCTGTTGATGACAGTCACAAGACTTATGCTGGTATTTATATAGGTATTATAGCAAAATTTGCAACATCTGTGGTGTTAAACTAGGACTCTCGTGGTAAGACATTTGGCTGCTCAGCAGCGGGTATAGAGTTCAAATCCCGTCGGATGTAAGTTCGTTTTATTTAGAAATGCTTTTGTGTTAAATTATTATTCCTTCGGGAATATTCTTATGTTAATTGTTATTCAATTTCTAGAATTTTTCTGGTTGTGAATGTTTTATTTGAGAAATTACCTTGAATATATTTAATTGGTATGGCTTTTAATTCTTTTAATAAAGTTCTGTACTTTTTTCGTTCAAATCCATGGTTTATTTTTCTTATCATGCATTTTATATAGCAATGCAATGACTTTTATAATTATTCTGATACATCAAAATTTTATCTGTTGTTATCATTTTATAAATTTTGACAGCAGCAGTTATTTTTCTTTTTAAGATATTAGAAAATCTTCAGTTTTTATCAAAAAATTAAATGACTAGTATTAAAAAATGCTCTGACGAGCACCAAAAAAGGTTAATATGTTTTTAAGTATGAAAAAGGGTTTGACAAGTGCTTCTGTTAATTATTGAGCATGAGGAAGGACAAGGGATCCCTTCTTGGCTACAACTCACTTCAATGCCAACTTTTTAAAAATCATATTTGCGCTTTTTCCGTGACAACAAATCAGTCGCAGTTACTATAAAAATGTATAGTGTAAAGACATAACCAGTAAAGGTGCAGCTTAATTAGACATAAATGTAAGGGAAGACGACACAGTGCCAAAAACGTAGTTCCTGCATCACATTCATGCACTGGCACCAAGCATGCCCTAAGTGTATAATTGCACAGAAAATTTATTTGTAGTATAGTGCAGAGTGAACAGTGCAGTTAACATCAGGGATGTAAGTGCATGTTATACGCCGTATGCCTTCTGGACTTTTTAATAGAACACCATATACATTATTTCTCAAGAAAGCTTATAGTATACACATTCTAGGGTATCCCTCTGCTTAGAGCATATATCCTATCCTATTTTTACGACTACACTCCTGGTTAACATCTAAAGCACGGTGGAAAGTTCTACTAAAGAACCGCAAATTACTTTCATATGGAAAAAGCGCAAATATGATTTTTTCAAAGTTGGCATTGAAGTGAGTTGTAGCCAAGAAGGGATCCCTTGTCCTTCCTCATGCTCAATAATTAACAGAAGCACTTGTCAAACCCTTTTTCATACTTAAAAACATATTAACCTTTTTTGGTGCTCGTCAGAGCATTTTTTAATACTAGTAAAAATATACTTCATATGTAAAAGTATTCTCATATTCTTTCCTCCTTTAACAAGTAAATTTGATGGAAACGTTTTTGTTTAATGAATAAATGCATTAAATTTGCAGAAATTACTATTTGTAAACTATAGAATCGAACAACGTTTTTCAATTTTCTGTAAAATGTGTACATATTTCATTATAATGGATTCTTTTCTCATAACAATCTTCCATGATAGACAGATACCTGAAAATCAACGTAAATTAAAAAAAGTGACATTGTTATTTGAAAAGTCCTATGTTTTTATAGAGAAAGAGGAAACACTGATCAATTGCTTTCTGTTGGAATAACATGGTAATAAAATTTACTTACGGAGAAAAGTGACTTCGAGAAGGAACAGCGTCCTCAGCATTAGCATAATTCATATTCATGATGACAAATGCATATAATAATAATCACTAAAGTTATTTTCATAAGAAAAACGACTATGTTTCATGCACAATCGAATATTAAATATATTTGAAAACCTCCAGCTAATGAGCTAATTCTCGTCTATTAAAAACAGAAGAAAATATTATCTTCGTGTTATGTAACTAAATAATAAATAAATAAACGATCCCATTAAAAATTATGTTCTGCAAACGAAAAGCCAACAAAGATTAAATTTATTGTTGTGTTTGTTATGATTGGTGCCATATAAATAGATGGCGCCAATCGGAGGAAATTCCGCAGACATAAATCTGTAATTATCACAAATTTTCATTTGAAACAGCAATGAAATACTAAAATGAATAAACAAGCATTCAGTTCCTCCCGTCATTTTGATAAAAAAGAATTAAAATGACTTGAAAAGGAATAACTAAGCAATTTTAAGCGGGAAAAGTTATTTCAATCTTTTCTACACATGAGTAAATAAAATTTTCCGGCTTTAGAAAAAATGAGCCCGGGCCCGCCCGAGCCCGAAGTCTAAAATGAAAATAGAGCCCGAGCCCGTGTCGGGCTCGGGCTTTCGGGCTCGGGCTGAGCCCGTCTCATCTCTAACACACACCACATTGGCACGAATTTTTTCAAATGCCAATTTGGCAAAAAACTCGACAAAGTTTGAGAAATTAAAATTTCAACCCATTATGGGTGCGTAACGTGACACAAAATGACGGGAGAAAATTTTTTATGCTTGATTTGTAATGTATGAAGCATAAGCTTGCAATAGACATATTGCATCAAAAATTGCGAACGCACTCCCCCGCCCCACCCCCAAAAAACCCCGGTGTTATAGGGGAAAACCGAAAAACTGCAAAAAGAGCGGCGAAGAAAAGTTAGCTATGCCACAATTTTTCTCCCACTGTAGCTCCCATAGAAGCAAAGTTACAGCCTTTTAAAAATTGAAATGAAGTGAAGAAATGAACAAAATTAGGTAAATAACCGACAGAGGGTCCAGAGCCCCGGTGGTGCCATGTAGTTTAAACTTTTAAGTTAAAATTGGTAGAGAATCAAATGAGCTATATTTTAAGGTGTATGTTGGGGGGAGGGGGTTCAAGCTCCTCCTCCCTGGAAGAGGCCCTCAAAGAAAGAACTTTAAAACAATGTGCCATGTAACTTAAACTTTTAAGTTAAAATTGGTAGAGAATCAAATGAGCTATATTTTAAGGTGTATGTTGGGGGGGAAGGATGTTCAAGCTCCTCCTCCCTGGAAGAGGCCCTCAAAGAGAGAACTTTAAAACAATGTGCCTATGTTACGGTAACAATGTGACGAGTTCAATGGGTGTTTTCCATCTAAAAAACAAAAAATTACCAATGCGCCTAAGGACGTTTTCAATTCAAAATTCGATCTAAAATGATAAAAACGCAAAAAGCTTTGAAAACTGCTTCAACCCCCGCCCTCCCCCGCCGTGGGAACCAAATTCGGAAGGAGGGGGAAGAAATTATTAGAATATGAAAGAATAATCCGAGATCTTCAGGATGATATACCACATGACGGGTTTAAAAAAAAAGAATTTTGTGCCCCACTCCCCGCCCCCGTGGGTCCACCCTTTCGCCCCCAAATTTCTGCAGCCCGGAATTTAATTTTTTAACCTTTGATAAATGATATTTACCGAATGGTTCGATCAAAAAACCACACTTATCATCGTGACAGGTCTTGTAGGAATCGCTAAGGTTTTAAACATACGTTCGTCCTCTCTCCAGCCCCCTCTTTGAAAAATTTTTTAATAAATAATATTTATTGGAGGGTTCCAGGTACGTGACAGCTTGGTAAGGCTAAAATACGTGAAACTTTGAAAATTAGGTCTTTATCATATTTTCATGCTTCTTTCTGTACCTTGTTTCTCGATAATCCTTTCATTTCACAAAGCTTTATCCAAAAAACTCTTCTCGATAAACCTTCTCATCTGTATTCTCAGCGAGAACGAAATTCATCCTTATCGAAAAGGTCTTCATCGGGAAACCAGCGCTCGAAATGCCGTATTTATCGAAGTAAAAATTCATCGCGAACCTACAAGTCCTTCGATAAACCTATGTCATCAAGGTAGATTTTCATCGCGAAGCAACGAGTTACTCGAAATGCCTGAGTTTATCGAGATGAGATTTGCTGAAATGAGAGGCATATGCCGAAACTCTTTTAACCATTCTTTCATATTATGAATCTTTCTCCTTTTGGAGTTGAATTTTAAGGGGGGGGAGGGGAGGGGGGAGCGATGAGGGGGTGATTTTTTTTTTTAATCGAAGCTATTTCAACAATAAATGTTATTTTTGATGTGGATTTTTTTATGAAACTCTGCGGTAAATATTATTTATTAATTAAATATAAAGATTTTAAAGTGGGGGCTGCGTCATTTTTAGGTGTATTCCGGGAAAAATGAGTGAACCTACGGGTGACATGTAAATTTCAAACTTTTTTTGTACCCGTCATGTTATATATGTATCATCGGAATGTTTTCACACCTCTCTTTCATTTTACGAATTTTTTCCTCCTGGAGTTGAATTTCAGGAGGGGAGGGGGGAAGGGAGAGCGATAAGGGGATAATTTTTTTAAATTGCAGCTATTTCGACAATAAATATCATTTTAGATGTGGATTTATTTTTATGGAACTCTCCGGTGAATATCAGGGTTGGGTTTTTGCCGGCAAAAAATGGTTTATGCCGTGCCAGTGGCAGAAAGTGGTTACAACCGGTTTTAACCGGCAGAAACTGGCAGTAATTGGCATAAACTCATTTCATGAAAAAATCCAAGACTTTTTTATTAGTATTAAAATTGGTTACATACATTTTATTCAGGATAAAGGATAAATAAAATACTGTGAATAGTTTTAATTAAAAAATAAATTTGTATTAGAATATGATAGACAAATGAGCATTAAGAAAGGTCAAGAAAAATGTCTTTTGATATTAATCTAAATTTTGTGCCGTATATAACAACACTTAGTAGCAAAATTGACTATTTTCTCGGAAACATTTCCCCAAGGAAGTCCTAGAAATTTTCAAATTTTACTCCTCAATTGTAATATTACCAGCAAGTAACACTGGTCTTGAAAGAATATTTTTTACTTTTCTTTCACTCAGAACAAAATAAAAGCAGTCTAGATTAAGAATGGTTAGCAAAATTAATCCTATATTATGGAATGCTCTTAGTATATTATTACTTTTTCCCCACAAAAAATAAATTTGTTCTTTCAATATTGTATAATAATTGTATAAGATATTTCATTAAAGTTTTTTCTGTTATTTTTGAGCCACAATTATTTACTTATATATTTTCACAAGAACCATTTCTCTTTATAAATAGTAGTAGATATTTTTTAATTTGTTGCAATGTATTATTTATTTAAAAATACTCTGAAAAGTTATGTTAAAATATAGTTTTTTGTAAATTTCTTTTTTAAAAACTTTTAAATCGAAATTCAATTGTAAAAACAATAATAACAGCAATTAAATTAGTACAGCATCAGATTACCATTATGAAAATTTCTGTTTTTCAAGTGACAGAAAATTATTATATAAACAAAGTATATTTATATGATCCTTAAACTTTTTGCTAATTTGAATAATATTAATAACCATTATTTTAAACTAAATTTTTATACTGAATTCTTTATACAGGGTGATTCATAAAAGATGGGCAGAACTTTAAGGGGTTATAGTACACTTAAAGACAAATAATATTAAATAGGAGACTAAGGGTCCCAGACGTATTCCCAAGGAGATAGGGGGCATTAAAGTTTAGGGTCCGAAATTTCAAATGATTATAAAAAATGGAAAAATTGGTCGATTCGTTTGCGGTTTTTGCAAAAAATTTTCTTTATGCCAATATTTTCTTGAAATAAAATTTTAAAGTTCAATTTCAAAAAATGCCGATAGGGGGCGCTTTAGACTTTGGAGTAACAAACAACTATATTTTAACGTTATTTTTTGTATTTCTTTAAATGATTTCGAAAGCTTAGACTTAAACTTAAATTTTGATCTAAAAATCTGAGTCCTAACGAGTAGTTAAGTAGCGTAAACTGAAATTTGAAATTTGAAACCCTTCTCCCCCCAGAACAAAAATCAGTTATTCCCGATCTTTGTGTCGTAGATTAGGCTCTAACTACTGCCGCGTTTTGCTAAAATTATTCTTTATGTCAGTATTTTCTTGAAAATAAATTTTAAAGAAAATTTTCAAAAAATTCCGATAGAGGGCGCTTTAGACTTTGGAGTAACGAACAACTATTTTATACCGTTATTTTTTGTGTCTCATTAAATGCCTTCTAAAGCTTAGACTTAAATTTTCAGCCCAAAATCTGAATCGTTAGACGTGGTTAAGTTTCTGGGGAGAGGGGTTTGAAATTTCTACTCCTGAGCACAGTTCAGTTTACCATGTCCACACATTGTGTGCTGTGATACGAGGTAAAAAGACACAAATTAGGATTATGTTATCAAAGCATATTTATTAACATGTAATTACAATAAATGTTCAAAATTGTGACCATCAGAGGTTATGCACGCAGAACAACGGCGAAGAATGGAACGGCGAACATTCGCGAAAACATCAGGCTTTTCGAGCACTTCCCCTACAGCGGCGGAAACTCTGGCGACCGGGTTCCTCGGGGGATTCAATGGGTGTCTCATACATAAGAGCCTTCAATTGTCCCCAAAAAAAGAAATCGAGGGGTGAAAGATCGGCGAGCGAGCAGGCCAAGCAACAGGACCACCTCGACCAATCCATCTGTTCGGAAATGTGATGTCCAGATAGTTGCGGATGTCTCGTACGTAATGGGCTGGCGCTCCATCGTGCTGGAACCACATGACCCGCCGGATGCGTGGAGGAACAACGTTTAACAGGTCTGGCAGCACATGTTGCAGAAATGTGAGGTATGTTTTACCGTTGAGGCGTTCAGGAAGAAGGTACGGTCCGATTAGGTGGTCTCCGAGGATTCCTGCCCAAACATTGATGGAAAAGCGTCTCTGATGAGCATGTGGATACGTAGCATGTGGATTGACATCCGCCCATACATGTGCATTGTGTGTGTTAAATGTACCTTCACGTGTGAAGGTACATTCATCGGTGAAAAGCACAGTTCGTCCAAAATGTGGATTTAGCGCGTTCTGCTGCAGAAACCAGCGGGCGAATTCAATACGATTTGGATAATCCCCTGGAGACAGTTTCTGGACTCGTTGCACATGAAACGGGAGCAAATGTTCATCCTTCAGTACCCTCCAAGTCATGGACTGTGAGGTATCCACCTGCCTAGCCACTGTTCGTGTACTTGTACTTGGCTGCGCCGCTACTACATCCAGAATGGCTTCTGCAACAACTACTGATTCGTCCTTTTTTGCACGACCTGCATTCGACCGGGAAGCGAGAAATGATCTCGTCTCACACAACTGTCTGTGCAAGCGCTCGAAAGTTTTGCGGTTAGGCAACCGCCTGTTGGGAAATCGCTCTCCGTACATTCGTTGTGCCTCTGCACCATTTCTATCTGCCGCTCCGTAAATTAAATGCATCACAGCCTTTTCCTTATTCGTGAAGGGCACCATCTTCCGATTCATTACTACAGCGACTTACACTTGACTCACCGTTCAGTGGTTTTTATGCCTGAATCGTGTCGAAATTTTGCATACGTGTTCTTCTTCTTCCCCATTTGACATTTGCATACTTTCTGTCTCCTTCTTCACCCGGGAATGGAGCTTTAACGTTTGCATGAGCGACGTTTCCAACTGTGCCAGTGCCTTTATGAGTGAATTCCGACTATGCAGTCCTTGACGAAAGTTGTATTTTTGCCTCGTATCACAGCACAGAATCGTTGGGCATGGTTAAGTAGTGCAAACTGAACTATGTTCAGAAGTTGAAATTTGAACCCCCTCCCCTCGCTACTGAACCACGCTCAGCGATTCAGATTTTGAGCTGAAAATTTAAGTTTAAGTCTAAGCTTTAGAAAGCATTTAATGAGACACAAAAAATAACAGTATAAAATAGTTGTTCGTTACTCCAAAGTCTAAAGCGCCCTCTATCGGAATTTTTTGAAACTTTTCTTTAAAATTTATTTTCAAGAAAATACTGACATAAAGAATAATTTTAGAAAAACGCGGCAGTAGTTATAGCCTAATCTACGACACAAAGATCGGGAATAACTGATTTTTGTTCTGGGGGGAGAAGGGTTTCAAATTTCAAATTTCAGTTTACGCTACTTAACTACTCGTTAGGACTCAGATTTTTAGATCAAAATTTAAGTTTAAGTCTAAGCTTTCGAAATCATTTAAAGAAATACAAAAAATAACGTTAAAAAATAGTTGTTTGTTACTCCAAAGTCTAAAGCGCCCCCTATCGGCATTTTTTGAAATTGATCTTTAAAATTTTATTTCAAGAAAATACTGGCATAAAGAAAATTTTTTGCAAAAACCGCAAACGAATCGACCAATTTTTCCATTTTTTATAATCATTTGAAATTTCGGACCCTAAACTTTAATGCCCCCTATCTCCTTGGGAATACGTCTGGGACCCTTAGTCTCCTATTTAATATTATTTGTCTTTAAGTGTACTATAACCCCTTAAAGTTCTGCCCATCTTTTATGAATCACCCTGTATATTAAATACATGTGTGAATTATGAATAATTGCAAGTTAAAGTTCTTATTAGTACTATACTATTTCTTAATTTCTGCCACTTACTGGCAGAAATTAGTTTCTGCCATGACGGTTTTAACCGGTTATAACCGCTGGTTTTAACCACCCCGGCAGAAACTTGCCAGCCCTGATGAATATTATTTATTAAATGTAAAGATTTTAAAGTGGGGACGGCGTCATTTTTAGGTGTATTCGGGGAAAAATGTGTGAACTAATGGGTGACATATAAATTTCAAACTTTCTTTTGAACCCGTCATGTGATATATATATCATCGTAATGTTTTCGCACCTCTCTTTCATTTTAAGAATCTTTTCCTTCAGGAGTTGAATTTTAGGAGGGGAATGGGGTGAATTTTTAAAAACGTAGCTATTTCGACCATAAATATCATTTTAGATGTGGATTTTTTTTTATGGAACTCTCTGGTAAATCTTATTTATTAAATGTAAAGATTTTAAAGTGGGGGCTGCGTCATTTTTAGGTGTATTCTGGGGAAAATGTGTGAACTAACGGGTGACATATAAATTTCAAACTTTTTTTTGGTCCCATCATGTTATATATATATATATATATATATATATATACATATATCATCAGAATTTTTTCGCACCTCTCTTTCATTTTACGAATCTTTTCCTCCTGGAGTTGAATTTCAGGACAGGAGGGAGGGGGGAGGGGGAGCGATAAGGGGGTGAATTTTTAAAATTGTAGTTTTTTCGACAATAAATATCGTTTTAGCTGTGGAGTTTTTTTATGGAACTCGCCGGTGAATATTATTTATTAAATATAAAGATTTAAAAGTGAAGGCTGCGTCATTTTTAGGTGTAATCTGTGAAAAATGGGTGAAATCACGGGTGACGTGTAAATTTAAAACCCTTTTTTTGGACCCGTTATGTTATATATATCATCTTATTGTTCTCGCACCTCCCTTTCATTTTACGAATTTTTCTCATCCTGGAGTTGAATTTCAGGAGGGAGGGGGGGGGGCGATAAGTAGGGTGAATTTTTTAAATCATAGCTATTTCGACTAAATATAATTTTAGACGTGGAGTTTTTTATGGAACTCTCCGGTAAATATTATTTATTAAATATAAATATTTTAAAGTGGGGGCTGCATTATTTCCGGGTGTATTTTGGGAAGAAAAAATGAACCGAGGGCTGAGAAGGTATTTTCAAAATTTTTTTGTTACGTCATGTGATATATCATAGGAAATTTTTCGAACTATTCTTTCATATTACGAACTTTTCTCATCCTTGAGTTTAATTTTAGGAGGGATAGGAAAGGGAGCGATTAGGGGGTGATTTTTTTAAATCGTAGCTGTTTCGACAATAAATATCATTTTAGGTTTCTTTTTTGATGGAATTCTCCTGTAAATATTATTTATAAAATATAACAATTTTAAAGAGGGAGCTACGTTATTTCCGGGTTCTTTTTTGATGGAATTCTCCTGTAAATATCATTTATAAAATATAACAATTTTAAAGAGGGAGCTACGTTATTTCCGGGTACATTCTGGGAATAAAAAGTGAACTCACGGGTGAGGAGTAAACTTCAACCTTTTTTTGGACCCTGTCATGTCATATATCCTTAGAAAATTCTTAGACCACTCTTTCATATTATGAACCTTTCTTCTCTCTTCTCCAATTTGGCCATCTTGTATAGCCACTTTTCAATATTTTTTGAAATTGCAGCATTTTTATCATTTTAGTATACTGGCGTTCTGCATCAAGATGAGTAAACCGATTTTACTCGCACTCGACACACCGATCGGGCAACGAGGGTCAAGCTATTTCCTTTTTCTCTTTAAGGGGCTACTTCAGTCAAGCAAAAATACAAGACCCGTTCGCTAAAGTTAATTCTATGGAAGAAATAAAAAGATGTCTCGTTTGCTTTTCAATATTTTTAAATAATTTTTTTTTTCATTGGATATTTGAAGTAGATTTCTACATAGTCCGTTATTGACTTCTGATTTTTTAGATTTTGTTTACAAGTATTTTTAATGAGAGCACTTTTATTTTCGAAACCGGCTTCGACAGTAAAAGTATCACAATAAAAAAAAACTTGCAAATTAAATCGAAAAAAGTAAAAAACAACCTTTGTACAGATCGACCTCAGCTGTTCAATGTAAAGAAAATCATATAAAAATATTGAAATGCAAATAAGAGATATCTATAAATTTGTTCCGTAGAATTAGCATTAGCGAGCGGGTCTTTTCGCTTCATTGAAGTAACCCCATAAACTTAAAACTGAAGCAAATAATTGCGACAGCAGAATTATCGAGCAAATCCTACCATTACCATGAAGTTTTCTGCCAGAATAATAACTAAGATACGCAACAACTGCTTTTAGCTTATCTGTGTAACAATCGATTGTAAAACATCTCGACTGTAGATTCTAGAAAATAATCGATGATTGTATCAATTGTGATTTTTTTATGATGACGATTTTCTGATTTTTGCTGTTTTACATAACTGCAAAGCTTATGCACATTTTTAAGAAACAATCCTTATTCATTAAAAACATATTCAGTTAATGTAAAATTTTAGAAATAGTAGACAGTTAATATAGGCTTAATTTGGCAACTTTTAAAATTTTCTAATTGCCATTTAAAATGTTTCCTTTAAAAATTATATTTAATCGAGCTAAAGAAAAATAATTAAATTATATAATACATGGAATTTTCTCTGAAAATATCACATGTTGCCAACAATTACTTGTAATCAATAAAAATAGAATAACTAAATGACAAAAACTATCTTCCATTAAATTCACAGGTTCTTTTCATTCGTTTATTCAAAAATAAAGAATGATATAACTAACGTATCCATATTACAAAGGCCGAACGTATCTGTGCGTAACGCATACGTCATTTTGCGAATGGCAACACTTTCACATGCAATTCGGTTTTGCAATTTTCGGTACTGCTAATTTTATATTTCCTAACATCCCACAATTTCAATTTTTACACCATCGTATAGAGAAAATAAAATGTTCTTTTAAATGCAATTTTTTTTTAAAGCTGCATCTCAATTTATTCTTGACATATTATTACTTTCTTCTATCTTCAAAAGAAAAAAGTATTGTAATAGAAAAATTTTTCGACTTCCGGTTTTCGACGGATTTACACGTTTTAGGGGTCAGAGATTCCAAAAAACATGTTTTTACAAAATGTCTGTCTGTCCATCTGTGTGTGTGTCTGAGTGTATGTCGCCATTCTACCATCAAAAAAATGTATGAATTTATGCATAGAATTGAACCGAATTTTTTGTGAATGTTTTTGGCTGTGGCAAGCAGGTCCTCCTTCAGTTTTGAAATATTCCGCCGGAAGGGGGCGCTGCAATCGCGATTTGTGTGCCATTTTCAATATTTTACCGACCAAAAGTATATGAAGTTATGCATCGAATTTAACCAAATTTTTTGTGTAAGTGTATGACTATGGCTAGTTAGTCCTCCCTGAATTTGAAAAAAATCTGTCAGAAGGGGGCGCTGCAATTGCGATTTTTGTGCCATTTTCAATATTGTACCGACCAAAAGTACATGAAGTTATGCATCGAATTGAACGAAATTTTTTGTGTAAGTGTATGGCTATGGCTAGTTGGATCGCCCTGAATCGGAAAAAAATCCGCCGGAAGAGGGCGCTGCAATAGCGAATTTTATGCCATTTTCAATATTGCACCACCTAAAAGTGTATGAAGTTAGTTCTAGAATTGAACTAAATTTTTTGTATATGATTATTTTTTGGTAAGGCAAATAACTCCTCCCTCATTAAAAAAAAAAAAAAAAAAAAAATCTGTTTATCATTCTATTGTCCATCGGCTCGTGCAGAGACGGAAATTCGTTTTTACTTCGATTAATTGATTGAAGCAGAAATTTAAGTTGAAAATCAAAGTTGGTATGGTATTGAATTAAAATTAAATTAGCATTAAAATGAGTAACTATTTTTTTTAAATATTAAAATATACGTATGCGATAGAAGAAAGTTTTGGGATTGGCACATCCAGCTAGTTTTTTTTTTTTAATACTTTTCAGTACGAATTTTGAAAAGTGTGGCAACAGAAATACAACATTTTCTCTTAAAATTTATAAAAATTGAAATGTGGTGTATTGGTGTATTGGTGTATTTTTGTCGGCCGATTATCTACGCTATGGGATATAGGCCCTATGGGGTGGTTTGCCCTCCGTGGGGGTCTTTCTAAGGGAACCTAACCCGTATTTACGCAAGGTTCGAAGAAAACCACGGAAAACTTCGAACGGTTAGGCCGACGGTCGCGATTGGGTTCGAACCCAGCACCTACTGTCTACCAGTTTGGAGGTCAGAACCTCGCGGCCACTGGTGGGGCAAAATTGAAATGTGCACGCGTAAATTTTGAGAAAATCAAAATTATGACTCAGATTAGATTTCACATGAAATCCAAAAATTGTGTCAATTTGAAATAATCTTTTTTTTATTTCATTCGCATTTATACCAAATATAAGAGCCTCAATTGATGACTTCATCATAACTGATCTTTATCATATTTTGCTGATTACTTATGCGATTAAAGATTAATTTGGACAACTGTATTTTATAGAAATAGTAATTTTTTTCTTAATTTTAGCTTTAAGTAATATTTGTTTGAGAGTTAGACTGGCCATTGTAAGATGCATTTTTTACTGTTGCTAATTTTGTAGATTTATTATAAATCAATGAAACAGTTCCTTCTTAAACATTTACTTTCGTCGAAATTCGACGGGTTCCACCTCGTAATTGTAATGTAGTAGTTAATTTTATTGTAATAATTTGAAAATGCTCAATTAAGTATAATTTAATTAAAACTGGAACTCGTTAAATTAAAGATCACGCAAAAACAAAACAAATAGTTATTTCTTTTTGCTTTGGAAAAAACAAAAGATAAAGAAAATTGGTAATTTGCCAGTTGAGCTACAACCCTGCATTTACATTAATGCAAGTGACGTGAAATATAAAAATAAAGTCTTGATAATAAAGGTAACACGGTTTCATTATTAGAAACAAACAGACATAGATAGCTCCAAATGACTGTATTTGATGAAAATAAAACTTCCTGTATGAGAAGTAGTGACAGTGAAAATAATCTTTATTAGGATATCATGTGGCGTGTTTTTGACATTTAATTGCCTTTTTAAATTTTCAGATGTAAAAAAAATTTTTTTTAAATAAAAAATAAATAAATGTAACTTAACAAATTACAAAGACTATTTGGAAAATTATATTTTCAAAGACTAAAATATTTAAACATAGAATTATAAATAATTCTATATTTAAATAATAATAATAATAATAAACATCACTTTTATGATGATCAAATCGTGGTTTACGTAAGTGGTTTTAGCCCTATATGACGTACGCCATGAATTAAAAATCAATATTTCTGTACCTAGCATATGCAAATTTTACATGAAATTTTAGTTTTACAATTTTCGGTACTGCAAATTTTTAAATTTCTAAATATCACACATTTTAAATTTTTACACGTAGAAAAAAAGAAAAAAAAATTCTTTTAAATGCAATTTTTTTGAAAGTTGTATCTCAATTTGTTTTTAAGTTATTAATTTTTTTAAATGCATTTTTTATCATCGTGGCAACAGAAGTACATTTCATTTTTGGATATCTAACATGGACCAATCAGAAAAGGAATGAAATAAAATAAGTTACGGAATTCAACCAATAAAATGATTCAGATATACTTCAGATTTCCTTATTCTCTACCGAGAACAATATTTTTTCCCATATAGTAAAAAAAAAAAAAAAAAAAAAAAAAAAAAATAGTTATTATACTTAGTGCTCATATATGAGTATACTGCTATATATGAGTGCTCACAAAACAGCTCTATAATGATACTGTTAACACTAGAACCGCGGGGAAATTCATTCAAGTTTCATTAAAATATTTCTCACCGGAATTTTCATTTAAAACTGTTTAAGAAATTTATTGAAATTGTTTTTGCTGAGGTTATATTTAGCTTATTTTATAAAGAGTTTGCTGGTCCGAATTGACATCTCTGTGCATGATGCGGGTTAAAATGACCTGTCGCCGCGGTTCTGTTGTTAAGCAGTTAAATGTGACTTATAAAGTCGAAGTGTGAATGAATTTTTTAACCTACATTATGAATTTGAAAAGCTTTCAAGTCTATATAGCTCGTATTAAAAGTCAATTATTTTCAGAAAACTCTATTAAGTAAATTTATAACGAAAGTAGATTCGGCTAGTTTAACAATTTTCTGCAACAATTGAAAGTTTATAAAACTTTTAAACGTCATACATTTTCAAGTGAAAGTCAAGACAAAAATTACGCTATAAATATGTTGCACGGATATGAAAAGTTTTATGAAAATTTAACTTAAAAAGAGCAACAATGAAACGCATTTCTCTATTTTAAAAAGAGATGACTAACGCTGTTACGACCGCAGTAAAGAAATTTTTTGTGACCGGAAATCTTTCTTCGCTAATGTTAAGACGAAACTATAAAAATAAGTAGTATTACAGAGAAATGTTTAGTAAAGACACAAAAGCAGAGAGTATTTAAATCGGAGAATTATTAGGTAGCTTTCGTAAGAAATACTACCTATTGCAATCGCACCAGTTTATATATCTATCTATCTATCTATCTATCTATATATCTCACTTTTTTATGGACACGATAACTTCTATAATTCTTCACCAATCTCCACCAAACTGGTACATAAAATCAAAGGGGATAAAATCTTGGCTGAGTTCGTTAATGGGCAAAATCGGACCAAGGGGGTCTGAATAGGGGGCGTTTTTGTGAAAACCGAAAAAACGCCATAACTTCTTAATTAAAGTAGATATCGAATCGGTTTAAAGTTTATATTACTTCTTAAAAATGGGCCAAAAGTATATGCATGACAGATTTCTGATAAATTTAGAAGTGGGCTCAAGGGGCGAAAAAAACAGGGATTTTGAGAGAAAAAAATTCATAACTTCGTCAATTTTCAAGATATCAAGTCCAACTAAATTTTTTGTAAATGTTTTTAAAATTATCTAAAACTTTTGTATTTACAAGTTTTTGATAGGACCAACTTTTACCGACGAAAAAAATTAAAAACGAAAAGAAAAAGGGCGCTGAAAAAAGAGAAAAATCCATAACTCCGTCAATTTTTAAGATATCAAATCTGATTAAATTTATTTTACATCTTCTCAAAAATATCTACATTTTTTATATAGACAAGTTTTTCATAGGACCAATTCGTATAGCAAAAAGAAATTAAACAAGAATAGGAGTTGGAGAAAAAACTTCAAATCCAAACTGCTTATATTCTGACTCATTTTTAAATTCATTTTTGATTTTAAACGCATCCAAATGATAGATCCTCTTATTTAGAAACTGTATAAAGTGACGCATTGGTCAATCTTCTGATAAAGACAGAATATATTTCAAAAAAGGCTATCAAAAAGGGTATTTTGAACAGAATTTCCGAAAGTCATCGGGACTGAAAATTGAAGGAAGTATTCAAATAAGAAATTGCGTTTTTTTCTGACTCGTTTTTAAATCCATTTTTTTTCTCAAACGCATCCAATTTACAGATCCTTTTATTTAGGAACTATATAATGTGATGCATTGGTCAGGTTTTTGATTAAGGCGGAATATATTTCAAAAAAGGCTACCAAAAAGGGTATTTTGAACAGAATTTTCTTAAATCATCGTGACTTAAAATTTAAAGAAGTGTTCAAATAAGAAATTGCGTTTTTTTCTGACTCGTTTTTAAATCCATTTTTGCTCTCAAATGCATCCAATTTACAGATCCTCTTATTTAGTAACTATATAATGTGATGCATTGATCTGTTTATTGATAAAGACAGAATATATTTTGAAAAAGGCTACCAAAAAGGGTATTTTGAACAGAATTTCCCGAAGTCTTCGTGATTTGAAAATTTAAGGAAGTTTTCACATAGCAAATTGCGTTTTTTATGACTCATTTTAAAATCCATTTTCGCTCTCAAACGCATCCAATTTACATATCCTCTTATTTAGTAACTATATACTGTGACGCATTGGCCAGTTTTTTGATAAAGATAGAATATATTTTTAAAAATGCTGTCAAAGTGAGTATTTCGCACAAAATTTTCCGAAGCAATTATGATTAAAGAATTAAGGATGTATTCAAACAACAAACCGGTTATTTTATGACTCATTTTTAAATTCAATTTTTTTCTCAAATGCATTCAACTGACAGTTTTTTGTTATTTAGGAACTGTATAATGTACTGTTTTGGTCGATTTTTTAATAAATTCAGAATCTATTTCAAAATATGTTGTCAAAATGGGCATTTGAGCTGAATTTTTCTTAAGATGATTCTGATAAAACCAGTTTTTGCAGAAAAATGAAATTAAAAATTTTGTATAAACGGCCAAATGAAGTTATTAAACTGGGTTTATCTCTAATCATATATATATATTTTTGTTGAAATGAGCACACTTCGAAATCTACCTCCGCCTATAGGCCCAGCCGACAGAGATTTTTTAAAAGATATATTTTACTGTTAAAATTGGTCAAAATCGTTCCATTAACATGCTTTATAGGAGCAAAAACTATACGTCGGAATTTAAACATTTTTTTTCTTTTTCTAAGGAAGAAAATAGAAATTTCCGGTGTGCAGACAGTATTTTTTATTTATTTATATTTTATTTTTTATATTTTATTTATTATTTTTAAATTATTATTATTGTTTTTTTTTTCTGGGTTTATTTTAATTTTAAATTCAAATTTTCGCATTTCCAGACATATTTTTTACATGTTTTACAAAAAGTTATTATTTAAAATTGCTGATATTTATGAAAATAGTCCAAAGAGTAACATTTCCTTTTAATTAAAACTTTATTTACACGTGGCTATTATAGAATGAAAAAAAAATCCTTTCAAAGAAGAATTAAATAATTACGTATTAAAAATAGGAAAACATTAAAAACTACGTCAGAAAAATAGTTTTTACGCGTTTATATTAAAAAAGAAAGAAAACTATAAAATAATGAATCATTTAATGTCTGTTAATTAATTATGTTAATTATGTCTGAAATTAAGTTCTATTTCAAATGGTAAAATAATAACTTTGCCAAACAATTTAAATTAAAAAATATATTTACAGAGAATTTATTTTATATTTCGAGATGATCTTTTAAGCTTTGTTTCCAATTCTAAGACAGTGCAAATAATAATATTTCTTTTCTAACAATAACAATATTACTTGAATATTACAAAGAGAAAAAGACGTTAGGTAAAAATTACGTCATACTTAGAATCTTTTATTTAAAATCATTTTCATATAGCTTTATTAAAAATTACCCCGAAGCAAAGCCTCTGTTGACTTAATTGGTTTTATATTAGCTGATTTTCAAATGTTTAACTAATCTTATTTAATCAAACACGAAAACAACAATTAACATCAGCTGATTCGGCTTACTGCTTAGTTGTGAACTTCGTTAATCCGGTTACTTAGCACTTGTTGATTGGAACCTGCACTTTGCTATCCAAGTTGGTCTCGTAATTCACAGCCTTCGTTTACATGACAAGATCCTCACCTAGCGTGCCATCACCTCCAGATGTATAATTCGCAGGTAAATTGGAGGACTTTGCACACACGACGGATTTTACATGCACCAAGCTTCATTTGTCTAAATCGATTTTAGCAGTTGATTAGTCGATTTATGAATTTACCAGTATATTTTCATTTGCCCCATTCCTAGTTCTCCATGTTTTCATATCTTTGGGTCCAAGAAAACGCAATGATAAACCACTAAAATCTTGCTTGGAAATGATTTCCACCAAAATATGGCTTGGCAGACCAGTTCTAATTTTTAAGTTAAATGCGTTATGCACACGACAAGAATTTCAGCTTTCAACTCAATGAAGCTATAGTCTGGTGTAGCCGCCTTCCTGTTATTAAATAATACGGGCTGAAACTATATGGACAAAACTTTTCATCTCTATAAATTTATTATAATAATATTGGATGCAAAATTAATTCAAACTTTTGCCTCTGTAAGTTACGTTTGGGCTTTACTATAAAATTAAATGAATTATATTGTAAAATATAGATGATATTTTTCTTTTAAAAAAAATACACCCATTCTTATAAATTATCCGAAAAAGTCAATAAATTTGAGATAATTAAATTAAAAAAACCATACCCTTCTTTTAAAATAATAGTTTCATTCGTTTATGCAATTACAGAAAACAAAAGACGAGAATTTTAATATTTTCGTATAAATAAAAAATGTCAATATATATATATATATATATATATGTGTGTGTGTGTGTATATATATATATATATATATATATATATATATATATATATATATATATATATATATATATATATATATATGTGTGTGTGTGTGTGTGTGTGTGTGTGTGTGTCTGTGTGTATTTTTTTCTTTCTTTCTTAATCAGTTTTGCTTTTATACTTGAGAAATTTATATTTTCAAAAGTTTAAGAGCAAGAATCTGAGAAAGTGTCACACCTAGCATTATGGGGTGATTCATGACATCCCAGATTTTCTTTAAAAAATTACCAGTTGTTACTTATCTTGTTAAAAGACCAAATCCAGAATTTTTTGCTCCAAAGTTAAGTTGTTCATTTTTTATGGCCCCCCCAAAGGTCATCATGTCGTGAAAAAAAAATAAGCGTTTTTTTAAGACATGGATATTGCTGAGACTCACAGCTCTTTGCGCATACAACTTGCCACGAAATTCTTTTTATATCTGGAATGTAAGAGGGTTGAACTTTACATAATAGATGAAAAACCCGTGGCAAGTTTTTGCCGCAAGGTCACAGAAGGTCACAAAATGATTCATTTTTGCTGTTTTTTTTTCCATTTTTAAGACCCTATAACAGCTTGTGCGTTCCAACTGCCATGAAAAAAGAGGTGGCAATTGAAAGCCATGCATTAGCACTTTTAAAAAATGTATATATAATTGAGGCAAGTTGTATGCGCTTTTAGTTACAGAGTGCCAAAGTCTGAAAAATGTCGTTTTTGGCCAATATTCAAACTGTCATAATTCCTTGCGGCAACAACATTTTGAAATAATTCTTTTGCCATTGTTTTATTCTATTATTGCCCTTTTCAAAAAAGTAAACTCCATTGAGGCAAGTTGCTTTAAAAAAATTTAATGTTTTTTTTAAATATGGCCTTTTTCAATAGTCAGAGCTATTTTATTATTTAAAATAACTGGATTGGATAACAATATTTTATAAATTTGTTTGTCTATATAAATTGATGTTCTAATATATTGTGAGATATATATGATGCTAATGGCATTTATTTAATTTTAACCCTTTCAAGTCCAATTTTTTTTTTCAATTTTAGAAAAAATTACTTTTACTTTAATAATATTGATACTAGCTATCCTAATAGATTAATTAGAGTTTAACGGATATTTCATTGTCTGAAACATAACAAATGTTGTTGTTTTTTGCACTATTAAATTCATATTCATGCAACAATAGGCTAAGGAAGAATTTTTGGAGAGGGTTTAAAATATTATATTGCAACAAGTTAGTGACATTACAACTTTCTAATATTTTTAGCGCTTTATTACACATAATTCTTTCAGGAAAATAACTTTTATTTTAAATTAAGAGGGAAAAACATTTAAAATGAAATAATCGCAAACAATACTAAAAAAATTAAGCAAATATTTATTATTACTAAATGACTTAACATTAATGAAGTCATATAATAAGTGCACAGATACATACTAATTAGTAACAAAAGTATTTCCTAAAAATAATAATACTCAAAAGATAGGTATTATTAATAGTACACCAGCCCTGAAAGCGTTAAAACGAAAATATTTGATATTTACAAATTACAACTTGTAATTAAAATGCAAATATAAATACAATCAGCCAACATTGCTACAATTTTTACAGAGTTTTATCATTACGAGAAAAGAAAATCAAAAATATAACTTTCTTGTATCACATCTGAAGATATCTTTTAACAGTTATAGAAATAGTATCTAGTCATGTATTTCAGTTAATATACTTGGATAGCTATTAATGTTAAAGAAAATTTATTTTTCCCATAAGTGAAAAAAAAAAAAAAAAAAAAAAAAAAAAAAAAAAAAAATCCCATAAGGGTTAAAAGACATATTGAAATATCTTAAAAGAAATGGTTATATCTTCGATTTTCTTTTCTCATAATGATAAAACTCTGTAAAAATTGTAGCAGTGTTGGCTGATTGTATTTATATTTGCATTTTAATTACAAGTTGTAATTTGTAAATGTCAAATATTTTTGTTTTAACGCTTTCAGGGCTGGTGTACTTACCTGTCTTTTGAGTATTATTATTTTTAGGAAATACTTTTGTTACTAATTACATGTAGCAATGTTAGTATGTATCTGTGCACTTATTATATGACTTCATTAATGTTAAGTCATTTAGTAATAATAAATATTTGCTTAATTTTTTTAATATTGTTTGCGATTATTTTATTTTAAATGTATTTCCCTCTTAATTTAAAATAAAAGTTACTTTCCTGAAAGAATTATGTGTAATAAAGCGCTAAAAATATTAGAAAGTTGTAATGTCACTAACTTGTTGCAATATAATATTTTTAAACCCTCTCCAAAAATTCTTCCTTAGCCTATTGTTGCATGAATATGAATTTAATAGTGTAAAAAACAACAACATTTGTTATGTTTCAGACAATGAAATATTCGTTAAACTCTAATTAATCTATTAGGATAGCTAGTATCAATATTATTAAAGTAAAAGTAATTTTTTCTAAAATTGAAAAAAAAAAAAATCAGACTCGAAAGGGTTAAAATTAAATAAATGCCATTAGCATCATATATATCTCACAATATATTAGAACATCAATTTATATAGACAAACAAATGTGTAAAATATTGTTATCCAGTCCAGTTATTTCAAATAATAAAATAGCTCTGACTATTGAAAAAGGCCATATTTTAAAAAAACATTAAATTTTTTTAAAGCAACTTGCCTCAATGGAGTTTACTTTTTTGAAAAGGGCAATAATAGAATAAAACAATGGCAAAAGAATTATTTCAAAATGTTGTTGCCTCAAGGAATTATGACAATTTGAATATTGGTCAAAAATGACATTTTTCTGATTTTGGCACTCTGTAACTAAAAGCGCATACAACTTGCCTCAATTATATATACATTTTTTAAAAGTGCTAATGCATGGCTTTCAATTGCCACCTCTTTTTTCATGGCAGTTGGAACGCGCAAGCTGTTATAGGGTCTTAAAAATGGAAAAAAACAGCAAAAATGAATCTTTTTGTGACCTTCTGTGACCTTGCGGCAAAAACTTGCCACGGGTTTTTCATCTATTATATAAAGTTCAACCCTCTTACATTCCAGATATAAAAAGAATTTCGTGGCAAGTTGTATGCGCAAAGAGCTGTGAGTCATAGCAATATCCATGTCTTAAAAAAAACACTTATTTTTTTTCACGACAAGATGACCTTTGGGGGGGGGGCCATAAAAAATGAACAACTCAACTTTGGAGCAAAAAATTCTGGATTTGGTCTTTTAACAAGATAAGTAACAACTGGTAATTTTTTGGAGAAAATCTGAGATGTCATGAATCACGGGTGTGTCACTCTCTCAGATTCTTGCTCTTAATAAGTTTTGCGAAATCACTTTATATTTGAGTATGTCAGTTTATACACAGGAATTTTTTGCATCTCTCATGTATTTTGAAAATACATGTGTGTTGTATTTGAAATTTTTCACTATCGAAAAATATCTTGCCTTTTATATTTTAGGCTCTAAAACCAGTGTAGCTTGTATTTTTTAACAAAAATGATTTTCTGATATATTTTGTCCCACTCAGATTAATTATATATAATACGAGCAAATTTTATGTTTATGTGCGTGTGTGTGGAATAGGGGGGGGGGGGTAGAAATTTATCTAAAAAACGGCGTTAATGCTTTTTTTTATCCTACCGTTTTGAGGTATGAGAAGACCTTTGGGCTAGATTACACTTTCGAGAAAATTCAATTAGTAAATCATTTTGTGGTTACTACACGTCAATGAATTTCAACGGGAATGATGGTTGGAATAATTATGAAGTTCTTGAAAAGTTAACAGCAAACGAAGTCGCTAAGTTGGCAACATTTTGCCAGATTTAATGAAATATTGGTGACATCGGCGAAATTTGGCTGGAAAATCCTGGCTCGATTTTCGAGATTACCGATGCCGAAACACTTGCTTGGATCTAAAGAAAGAAAATGCTCCCAAATTCGTCATATTTAGCGACAATTGGCGAAAAAAATGGCTTTCATAACTTCAAAGAATTTTCTAAATATTCCCAATATTATAGCCGAGATACACGATTCAACCAATCAGAGTTCAACAAAGAATTTCGTTTGAAAAGATGCCCTTTTGTTGTACATATCGCTTACCCGCAAGTAAAGTGACATATCTCCCAAAAATTATTTTGCGTTTTGTTCCACTAATAGGGCTTATTAGGTGTCTCTTGCTGTGGTTATACGGGATATCCTTTTATTACGCTATCTGTCCATTTATGGTCATAGACGAGGGGTGAATTGTATGAGGAGGTAAAATTAACCAACCCTCCAAACCTCTTACTACGTCTACAATATTAATGGTTTATGCTTTTATGTTAAGTTCTTATTCCTGCAGGCGGAACTAAGTGCTATAATTTCATGTTAGAATAAAAACATTTACCTCTCCTGTGAAATTCACTTTTGTCGAGACGTGTCACTTTTCTTGCGGGTGCGCTAGTTGGTAAGTAATGTAGAATTTAAAAATATGGACTTAGTTTGAATGTTGATTATTTCTGCATATAATACTGTTATAAAATAAAAAAATTTACAGCAATAATGCAACGAGAATTTATTGTTATGCGAAGTTGAACACAGAGTTAGTCTTAACCAAGTATTATAGTTCCATCTTCCCGCTGGTAAATTAATTAACACGTTCAGTGCCGCCTGAGACACCTGTGACTGACACTACATTTTACATTTGGGCCGCGTCAGTCACCGATGACTGACAGTCTAAAATATGATATGAGGCAAAAAAAAAAAAAAAATACATTGTTTTAAGTAATTACTGAAAATTTATTTAAAATTTATATAACTTTTACTTATTACAGGATTATATTTTCTTAGTAATTACTTAAAACGATATATTATATTTTTAGTTTTCTGAGTCATTCCATGCCAATTCAACCAGTAACTGAATCTGACCCTTTCAGATTTCGATGAAATTCTCAAGAATCGTTCTGCCTGATGATATAAGTGAGAATATATGTTCATAATATTTTTTTCGCATCAAAATTTCATACAGTTAATTATTTAAATTTTGAAAAACCATCATTTTTTGGCTTGCTTACATGTTTTTAATTTTGAATTTCTCAAGTTCTATCAAACGTAGAAAATTTTATGACCAATCATTTCAAAGAGGAGTTCATAAGGTTTAATTTGATATTCAAGTTGACTATGTATACTTAAAATAAATAAAAATTTAAAAATTTAAAATAAAAAAAAATTTCGATAGTCATTTTTAAAAATTTTGAAAAAAAATTGTATGTTTGTTGTTATATTATAAGCTTAAAATTCTGAAATTTTTAGAGTGGAATTTCAGTGGGATCAGGAGTTATTGAATAAAAGCAAAAATTACCATTAAAATAGCAATTTAATTTTATATATTTTGTTATTTATTTATGATTTGTATGATAATTTTCAGATTTTATTTCATAACTCCTGATGCCATTTAGATCCCACTCTAAAAATTTCAGAATTTTAAGCTTACAATATTACAATAAACTTAAATTTTTTCAAAATTTTAAAAAATGACTATCTAAAAAAAATTTTTAATTTTAAACTTTAAAAAAATTTAATTTTTTTAACTATGCATAGTCAACTTGCATATCAAATTAAACCTTATAAACTCCACTTTAAAATGAGTGGCCATAAAATTTTCTATGTTTGATAGAACTTGAGAAATTCAAAATTGAAAATATTTATGCAAGTCAAAAAATGATGATTTTTCAAAATTTAAATAATTAAATGTATGAAAATTTAAAGCGATAAACAAAAAATAAAAATATGCTCTTATTTATATCATCATAGAGAAGGATACCTGGCAGTTTCTTTGAAATCAGAAATGGTCAGGTTGAATATTGAATTTTTTTGGTTGATTTGATAAGGAATGACCCTTCTATGATATTTTACGCCGGTAGTCATCGGTGACTGATTCGGCCTAAATGAACGCATCATTCTAATAGCCTAAATGGTAAATTCACTGTCAGTCACCGTGGCACTCAATTTGTTAAATTACTTATTGGATGATAAAAATTCTTCTCTTAAATTATCCTCCATTGTTATGAATTGACTGTAATCAAATAAAAATGAAATAACTAAATAATGCGAATTACATGCCATTATTAAAATAATAGTTTGCTTCCATCAGTTCATACAAGCACAAAAAATATTAAAAGTAACAAAAAATTTAATTTTGTCCCAATTAATTTGCTGCAACAATTTGAGAACGCTCAATTAAGTATAATTTAATTAAAACATGAACTCTTTAAATTATAGATTACACAAAAAGCAGAACAAACATTTCATAATTATTTTCCGGTGCTTTAGAGTAACAAAAAAAAAAAAAAAAAAAATGTTGGTACTCTGCCAGTACGATTTAGCGTTTACATTAAAACTAGTCACGCAAAATAGGAAAATAAAATCTCAATAATAATGAAAACATGTAACGTTATTAGAAACAAGACAGTTATGGATCGCCCCAAATGACTTTTAATAAAAGTAGCATTTCTTTTCTTTGAGCAATAATTACGAAGACAATAACCTTCATTATCACATCATGTAAGCATGTTTTTGACATCTTAATTTGACATTTAATTGCCCTATTAAAATTTCAAATTTATGAAGATGAGAAATAGTTAGAATCTTAATATCCTTGTCCTCATGCTTATGAATATTTTAATGATACTTTACAAAAGAAAATTTTGCGTAAGGTCCAAGTTTTTAATTATTTTCATACTTTTCGAAAGCACTAGAAATTACATTAAATTATTGGGTATATTTACAAATTATCCATATTGTAAATAAATTCTTTCATTGATATTTAATTTTAGGCTTCTCTTTTTGTTATTCAATCGTTAAATTGTTTTGTTCTCTTCAAAATATTGTATTCAAATTTATAATTATTTATAATAACATTAACATATAAAAAGAAAAAGAAAATTAAATATCTTAAATAAAATAACAAAGCTTGTTTTAAATTTTAAATTTTAGGTGTTTTGTTTTCTCTTCTCATTGTATGCATTCATAAGTAATTTTCAAAAATCAGCATTTTAATTTAAATTT
Source organism: Maratus speculifer (assembly GCA_964019185.1). Taxonomy (NCBI): domain Eukaryota; kingdom Metazoa; phylum Arthropoda; class Arachnida; order Araneae; family Salticidae; genus Maratus; species Maratus speculifer. The sequence continues at coordinate 155,953,805 of OZ025294.1, read as the reverse complement.
ATTTACAATGGCATTATTAACATATCAAAAGGACGTTTAATTACCTAATACTAATATCATAAAGTGTTTGGAGGTCATCTTTGGAACTTCTAAACCGGTTTGACGGTCTCTGCTCCAACATAGACTACATTTAAGTGGGTAACCATTAAAATAAAAATAGAGGGTATATGCAGCAGCGCCAACTTTTGAAAAATATTGGATGGGCTCAAATCTTTTAAATAAAATGAAACTTTTTTTTTTCCTATTAGAGAAAGAGGGGAACATGAAAATCATTAAAACGATTGAAATTGCAAACAATTTAATGTCCAGTAAAACATTCATTTTAGTTGCCTAAGTGATTTATCAAATTGACATTAAAACAGATAGTAAAATATGAGAGAAATTAGTTTTTTCCCCTAGAAATCTAACTATACATCCGCTTTAGGGGCATTCGGGGTTCCTGAAAATTTAATGGATTCCCTTACTATTTTTTAAACAAAGTAATTTTGTAAATGTCAATAAAACCAAATTCTATTTTCGCTATAAAATAAAGAAATAAATCAATTGGAAATCTATTGTGCAAAGAAATGAAATTATTGGTTGGGCTTTCGCCCCATGGGTCAATATAAGTTGGCATCACTGGATATAAGTTATATAGGCAACGGGTGTCATTTTAGAATAAGTAGAAGATATATATATAACGCAAACCTAAAAACGAAAGTTGTGCGTTTACAGAATTTTGCGTTATATGGGTCACATTTCACACATCATCAAATTTAACTCACAAATTTGATCACAAACGATCAGTCTGAAACGTATCAAAATACATTACAGTATCTTTATAAAGCATTCCTTAGCTGGATTAAAAAATTTTTGTATTATTTAGATCATTCCACATTTTAATTATGAATTGGACAATTGCACCATAAATTATACTAAAAATATGTACTAAAATAAATACACATTACTAAATGGCACGCTTATAAAAAGAATATATTTAAAATACACTAAAAATTTATCAACGTTTCATTCTGCCAACGTCGTAGGGATGCAATAGAAAAGATGTTAAATACAATTTAAAGTTTCAAAATATAAACACATACGTCCACAGGCATAGTCCACGAGCACTTTCAACTCAACTAATGCCCGCGGTCGTATGTGTTTGTATTTTGAAACTTTAAAATGCATTTAACATCTTTTCTATTGTATCCTGACGACGTTCGTAGAAGCGAATGAAACACTGATAAATTTTTTAGTGCATTTTAAATATATTCTTTTTATAAGCGTGCCATTTAGTAATCTGTATTTATTTTAGTACATTTTCCACATTTTGTTAAATATACTATTTGAAAATGATCCAAATAAACCTGGACCCAAAACATTCATTATATTGCTCATTTTGAAAAACATTTATTGTAATAGTATTTTTTTTTTCATTAAAAATTTCTAAATTAAAGATATAAAATCGATTCAATGCTTTAAATTTAATTTCTGGACAGTATGCAAGTTTTTTTGCAAACTTGAAATTCAGGTGCTTTTTCATAGCAAAATTCATTGTTTACATCTGAAAGGTTGTGCGTTACATGGAGAATCGCGTTATCCCTTTATTTACCGACGGTACTTTTAAGTACCATTGTGGAAAATTTAATAAAAAACGTATTTTATCAATCTGTTCTTTTTCTTAACACACAATATACTTTACTCGATGTAATTCAGATAGAATAAAAAAATAGTCGAAGTTAAATGTTTTAAAAAAGAGGTAGTTTTCTTAATCATTTTCATAGATATATCTTTCTTTTTTCTTTATATACGTTGCTTTTGTAGAACTGTAATATTTCCATAAGCGGATTCCTTGATTAATTAAATTGATTATTTTTGTAAATATTTTACAAATATATATATATATATATATATATATATATATATATATATATATATATATATATATATATATATATATATATACACCGATACATTTAATCAGTTCTAATGAAAAAGCACTTTTAAATTTCCTCATTATTATTATTTAAAAATTCCAGTATATCTTCGGATATTAAAGAAGACAATCATTGATGTGAAGCCATTTCTTGATAAATAATTCGGTAGATAAAAAGTTACATGGAATTACGTTATAAAGATTTTCTACTGTATAAGCTATAGCTAATATCTGATAAGTCAAATGTTGTTAGTTTTCTTTGTTCGGTTTCCCAGGTTCGAGAATAGGATGCTTAAAATACCTAGCTTCCATAAATAATAAGAATGGCAGCAATAATTTATTTATAAATCGAAGAACGACAAAGGCACCAATAACATCCCACAATTATTCATTTTCATTTATGAATGGAAATATTTTCATGTATTAACATTTTTAAATGTTAATACATGAAAATATTTCCATGATACATAAATATATATAAATACATAAATATTTCCATAAATTTATAATACGATGATAAATTTATATTGATTATGATTAATAGAAATGGCGATATTAAGGTAGCAGTAGATCTTTAACTGAAGCTGATTCGACCTTAAAATTCATCAATCAAAGGAAAATGAATAAGAGCCCGAGCCCGTATACAAAAAAATCGCCACATTTTCTTTCATTCTTTATTATTATTATTATTATTATTTAATGTTTGGCAGCCTTTTAAAAGTCGATCAAATTAGTGTGTTTTTAGTGTTTGTAGTGTGTCAGCAGGAGATTGACGAACGTAGCTCATAGCAGATACCCCTTAACTAAAAAATATATTTCTTTTAAATTTTTTTAAGTATTATTTTTCATTTACATCTTAAAATAAAATTCCACATCATACGATAATTCTCTAAACATTTCTCGCATACATTCTAAAGTCCCATCATAAATTACCATCAACGTTTTAGCAAGATTTTCGTTGTCGCATGCAATTCTGTTAATTGCATCGCATTCTTTTTATCGTGATTATTAAATATTCCGGTTAAGGAAGATTTTCTTTATACAAAGGTTTCGTTTCCACATGTTTAATTGCGTGTGCATGATGCATAGAAATATGCCATACATTTTCATGCGTTTATTAAATTTCCTTATGAAAAAAAACAACAACAATAATAATAATAAATTAAAATAAATATATAAAAGTATATTTTTGCGTATTCAAAATAAATTACCGAGGTGAGATGTCCCCGCATCACTCGACAACAGTTTTAATTTAAAAAATAAAACCTGACAGTCAGTGTCTTCGGAGATAACATCAAACAACCTGTCACCTAAAAGCAACAAAAGTTTTAATATAATTTATTTTGGCTCTGTTTACTCTTTCCACAAGCGGTCGTATTCTGTTTTGATAAATAAAACCGATTTCCCAGAGATGTCGGCAACAAGTAAGATATTTGACAGCCGGCATTTATAAATGCAGAAGCGCCAGAAGTTATTCCACTTTTCACCGATGATGAGAGAGAGCCATTTTTAATCTCGCCCAAACAGAAAAGAACAGTACCTTCTCCGAGAGTATTCCGTCGTGTTAAATGAACTCATAATGAAGCAGCGAAGTGTTTTTCAAATTATTTGCTCTCTTTTCACGTGAATGGGGTGGCATTTAGCGGGAAGGAAAACAAAACTAAATGTTCCTCTGGCGAAAGTTAATTTGGATGAATAAAAAGGATATTGATTAAACACGTTAAGTGCATTTTCAAATTGCGAAATTCTCGCGGGATCGTCTAAAGAATTCTAATGAAGCACATAATTCGACATCATTAAACAAAATTATGGCATAATTAATACGAGTAAACAAGAAATTAAATTGGTGTAATTAATGTAAGTAAACAAGGAATTAACATCGCCTTAATGAATGCAAGTAAACAAGAATTTTTTAAAAAAAAAGTCTTCAAAAACAGTTTTAATTATAAATTAATTAAAACAGTTTACATAATGATTTCCTTAAGAGGTGGTTATGAAAAAAAAATAATAATAATAATAAATAAACTACTTGATGTTAATTTATATACAAAGTGCTGAAAAATATGGATTTATTATTTTTATTTTGTCAAGTTTGTGAAAAATATGACGGAATGCACTGTTTTTGACAACAACAACTACTTTATTTGATCTCGCCCTTCCATCGCAAATACTTTATGAAATTCTTTACAAAATTTGAGTTTTTTAATTCGAAGAAATGAAGAAATTCGAATTCTTTCACGATATTCAACAAGTATGCAATTTTTTGCGATCCTTTGTCAAAATGTGCATTATTTCTGCTATTTTTTTAAGAAATTTGTATTTTTTCGCAATCTTTTCATGAGTTACACCTTTTTTTCGCAATACTTTACCGAAAAACGTGTTTTTTTTTTTTTTTTCTGGATCGCAGAGTCGTTGAGAAAAATGGCCGACAACTCCGACTCCTGAAATTTTAACGACTCTGACTCCGACTCCGCGCTAGTTAATATACTGGCGGTGGTGTTGCTTAAATTTATGAGGGAACGAAAGAAAAATAAGACAAAAATGTCATTATTTCGGTATTAATTCAGTTCTAAGAACTTTGGAAAAAAATTATTTTCCCTTTTACAAATTCTTTAATTTTACGTATCACAAATCTGAAAAATCAAATTACCGAAATCTAAAAGAGATAACTGTCAGGTTCTAAGTAAACATCTGCTATAAATTGGAATTTCTATTATTTCTCTATCTTAATATTTTATGTTATTGTACCGGCTGTGTACTTTAATTTTGAAGGTGGCATTCTTTCTTTGTTAAAGTGAGAATTGACAGGTATCATGTACAGGTGGTGAATGAGAAAAAGAGGAGATTGCTGAGAGGCGTGTTCATCCGTCAGGGATGTATGTGGATGATGAGCAAACAAGGAACATGTCACGGATCCAGAAAGGAATGTGGAATGTGTCCAATGAATAAGCTCCAAAGGGGGTTGACATTGGGGAAAAACAGTGATTTTGAGAAGGTCAAGTCTCGTCTGAGATTGAGCAGTTCGTATCTGGAGAGCAAGGGACACAGACGTCCTGGTGTTGTGCTCTGGGCCGGATAGCGAAGGCCGAGTATCCATATGTTGGGAGATTCGAAATTGATCTCCAGTAAAGCGAATCTAACGTGCGTTGAGTGTGAAGGAGAAAGTGTAATTTGAACAGTACACAGCCAACTTTTTACGGTATTTAATTTAATGTTGAACCGGATCATCTATATCCGAGTTATAATTGTAAATAGTGCATTTATTTTGTACATAGAGTATAAATAAACTGTTAATTCAGTTAATTGACAGCGTCAGTGTTCATTTACACAATCCTCACAGTGGGTGACCGATATCACCTAATAATATCGGTGGTGGCAGCTATAACTATCACGGACTTTCTTTAAAGTTGTGCGGGCTGAGAGGAATGTCCGACAATAACAAAACGGAAATTTTACTATTTCGGATCCGTGGCCTCGAAAAGGGGAAATCTGTACAATTTTCATGTTATTTAGTGTCCTCCAGAGCAGAAAAATTTCGATGGAAAGGGGAAAAAAAACTAGAATCTTAAAATTTTCTTCTCTATCATACATGTTGTAACTTCCTGAAAAAAGCAGCATAGTATCTCAGGTGATTTACACCAAAATCTAGTCAACAAGTTTTATCAACTTCTAACTGAATTTGAAATTTGGTGAAAATCAATACATTAATTTCTGAGATAGGGCTTTTGCTAAAATCTTAAAATTTTGCATAACAGCGCTACACGTTGAGTGATGTACATCAAAAACGAATCAGGATCAATTTCTATCAGATACTAACTGAATCTAAAGTTTAATGAACATCCATGCACTAGTGCTTGAGCCACAGCTATTGCAAAATCGTGAAAATGCAGCATAGCAGCGCTACCTGTAGAGCTGTAAACTACTAATCTGTACCTGTCTACTAATCTCTACCTGTAAACTATACTAATCTAGATTACAAACTAATTAAATATAAAGTTTGATTAAAATTTGAGCATTTGTTTTTGAAATAGCGCTGTTGCAATATCATGAACAATGTAGCGTGGCAGCGCTATCTGTTGAGCGATTTCCAACAAAACATTTACTGCACCAAATTATATCAAGGACTAACTGAATCTAACGTTTTATAAAAAATTCGTGATTTAATTCTTAAGATATAGCTACTGCGAAAATTGTGAATAATGCAGCATAGCAACGCTACCTGTCGAGTGATATACACAAAAAAATTAATAAGCCTCAGTTTCTATCAAGATCTAACAGAATCTAAAGTTTTGTGAAATTTCATCCATTAGTTCTTGAGATAGAGCACTCCAAAATTTTTGTGGCATACAGACTCATGAAGTGACAGATTTCACTGACAGACATTTTCGAAAAACTATCAAATCATGTTCAGAATCTTCTAAAACGTATAAATCCATCAAAAGCCGGAAGTCTAAATTTTTCACGAATCCTATACTTTCTTCTTGTAAAGATAGAAGAAAATAAAACTGAAGATGAAAATTTTACTAGTTCGGAAATAATCTGGAATCTACTAGAGTTTTAATTAAAAACTGTTTTCATTTCATGTGTACGAGGGGCAGCATATTAGGAATCTATAACTTTGGTAGTCCGATATAATCCAAAAATAACAATTATAATTCATCTCACGGATTTTAAATTACATTTTATTGGTTTAATTTCACTTCAAGCTGTCTTAGAAAAAAGCCAGAGTCGGAGTCGGCTTGTTTTTTAACGACTCCGACTCCGACGCCCTGTTTTTTCCCCGCTATCCATTGACGAAATTATGCTTTGTCTACGATTGTAGTGTGAAATTCACAGTCTACCGTGATCCTTTGGCAATTTTTTTTTTTTTTTTTTTTTTTTTTTTTTTGTCATCCTTTTACGAAATTTGTGTTTTTTCCTCAATGCTTTGACGAAATTTGGATTATTTCTGCGATTCCTTCATAAAATTCTTTCTTTCCGCGATCCTTTCACGAATTTCCCCTTTTTTTCGCAGTCCTTTGAAAAAATTTGCAGGTTTCTTTTCGCGACTCTTTAACAAATTTCTCGTGTTTTTTTTTTTTTTTTTTTTTTTTTTTTTTTATGATTCTTTGATAAAAATCGCGTTTTTTCCGATTCTTTGTCTAAATTTTCGTTATTTTTCTATTTTTTGGAGAAATACGAGTTTTCTCCAAACGACCTTTAGATGCGACCTTTAGTTTGCGACCTTTTAATGAAATTGGAATTTTTTCTTGATTTTTTGACGAAATTCGCGCTTTTTCAGTTATTTTTTTATGCGAACAATTAAGAAAATTTATATTTTTTGGCGACCATTTGTCGAAATTCGCTTTATATTCCCTTGTAGCTTTTTTTATATCCGAATATTTGGTCTGATGACCAACTATTATTTTTAAATTTTCGTCATCGAGTGCTTTAAATTTTCGGAAAATTTGGAACAAATCACATAGAAATTCGTGATTTTTTTTTTTTTTTTTTTTGTATCCGATTGATGAAGCCCGCTCTTTTAAGCTTAAACGACTGTTACATTTTGGGAAAAATTCCAGCACTTCACATTCCTTGAAAAATAAATTCTTTTGGATAAAGCACTTTTCTATTTTTCTAAAGCGTACGAACCATGGAATCGATTTCTTTGCATTCATGAGCGCTGGGAAGGAAAAAGATGAGTTTTTAATGAGAGTTATTTCTGATTTCTTCAAGTATTTATCAGAAATTGAAAATTCTGAATTTCCGGTGCATCAGGAGAGGCCTAAGACTAGCCTCATTTAAATTTTCAGATTGTACATGCGATAATTTTTACTAGCCATCCCATACACACAGAGCGAAAATTTATTAACCCTTTTCAGCGTGGACAAAATCTGTTAGTAAAATGAGAAATTATGGACTGACACCGGAATTTACAAACGACTTTTTAAGAAATCAAGGACTCCTTATTTTAAGCTTTTTTTGTAAAAGCAAGATTTTATTAAAATATTATTGGTGCCAATTGCAAGTTTGGAATAAAAATTAGGTGTATCTAGACCGAACAAACTGCGCTGGAAAGGGTTAACATAGATATGTTTTTACTTTTATAAATTTTAAAATGACACAAATCCAAACGAACATAGAAAAACTTACTATAATAACAGATTTTTCTTTATTATTATTATTATTAATATATTTTTTAAATTGCTACTTCATGTTTACTTAATTCTAAACTTTCCCGCACCCCACCAGTGGCCGAGAGGTTCTGACCTCAAACTGGTAGACGGTAGGTGCTGGGTTCGAACCCAATCGCGACCGTCGGCCTAACCGTTCGGCGTTTTCCGTGGTTTTCTTCGAACCTTGCGTAAATACGGGTTAGGTTCTCTTAGAAAGACCCCCACGGAGGGCATCCCACCCCTTAGGGCCTATATCCCATAGTGCAGATAATTGGCTGACATACATACAACAACAACTAAACTTTCCCGCTCAACACATAAAAAAACTTTTTAAATGGGATATTTTTCATTTACAGAATGTGTTCTTTATATTTCTGTTTCTAAAGACTATCCCCGGTGACACACAGTAGTTTTATAGTCACTGTGAATTACTAATGTGTAATACTGATGCATTGAAATAGAGGACTTTATAGCCAGGTCGCCAGGTGCATTCATATAATTATGAGACTAGAAAATGACATAATGAAAGCCTCGAGAAGTAGTTAAGAGAACACCACACAGTGGCGCCAACTTTTGAAAAATATTGGGCTGGCTCAAAAATATTGGGTAGGCTCAAAAATATTTTTGTAAAATGATGCGACCAGTTAGTTTATTTTTCTATAAAGGTTTGACAGATCGTGAAAAATGAGAAAATTAAGGCAAGCTATCATGTTTTAAAAAAGCTGCAATTTTATTCAATTGTATTCTCATGCATATTTTCTTATAAAGACACTTATATTTATTGTAATGTGATAATATCACGAACATGACTACAACAAAGTTAAACATGGAAGCAAAACATTTCAATCATTTGGGATTTATGGGTGTTAGTCGGAGAATTAAAACACACGGTCATTGGCAAAATAAAGTTTATTCTAAGGAGAAAAATGAATAATAAAATAATAATGAAATAAATAACTAGAACAATGATAATTGGGTACGCTTTGATTCAAAATTATTGGGTGGGCTCGGGCTCCACGAGCCCATATAAGTTGGCGCCGCTGCCACCACACACGCATAGAAGAGTCCATAGGTTCAGCATCTCTGGAGGGGAAAAAAGAGCTGAGGAAATATTTTTTACTGAACATAGACTGTGGCATTTAAAATTTTACTAAGATATATGTCGGAAATTTCTGATATGAACATAAAAACGTTACTACTGGGTATTTGGAATTATCCAGTATTTATTATAGTTTGCACTTAAAATATAGCACATAAATGGTTAAATAAAAAAGAAAAGAAAATAGAAATATAAAACTAGCCCTTAAAAACAGAATAATACAAAAATCTGGAGGGGCAAAAGTTAAGTCTTACCCCTGCTCCTAAAAAACTAGAAGGAGGGGGCATATGTCCCCCTCGCCCCCGCCAGATTACGCCTATGGTTAATAATGTTTTTATAATAATTGCGCGCTTTCTAAGGAGAGAATTGACCCTTTTAAGATTTTTAGAAAAGTAATATTGTTCTCTTCTTACGCATCGGATAAAGCGTGTTGAAAATGGAAGGATTTGACTAAAAAATTTTTCAAACTTGATATACAAGTAAAATTCCCAGAAACCAGAAACTCCCTTTTAATAAATGTGAAGTTCAATCATTTACTGTTATTTTAATCAAAATAGCGTAGTTAATTTTTAGAAAATGTGTATGTGACAAAGGAAATTATACAAATAAGCACTTCCAAAAGAGGAAGGGGGAGGGGGGGTATCTACTTTCTCCAGACTTAAAACAATGTAGTAAAAGCAGAAGAGAAGCTGATCGACAAGACTGAAGAGTTCTTGACGGAACGAACATCTGGTTTTGATCGATAAAAGTTTTCCTTCACGTTTTGCAGCTGCAACAAAGAAAACAAATTATCCCTCACATGGCTATAGGCACTTCAAAACTAAAGTACGCCCTCTTTGTTTTCAAAAAAAGTTGTGTCTCATGCATGCTGTTTGCGTTAGGCCCTCTTGTAATGATAAGGAACACAAGCACTTAGCATTGAAATACGGAAATATTTGATTTTTATAACACAAAGCAAAAGCTATTTTTAACAGTTTTGAAGTTCACAGTTACCTTTATCGGCAACATTGTAGAAATAAAATGAATAAAATTGTTTTGTAGATTTCATTAATCGATAAATCATTTTGAGGTGTTACACGCAATGTCTAAAAATACTTGAACTCATAATGATTTTAGAAATATATGAATATGAAGAAAAATCAAGCAATATGAGGGTGACGAGTGGTCAGGGAAAAACACAGTCAAAAAATGTGTTGAACACCAGTATCTTGTTAAAAAGAAATTCGCTTTCCATAATCCCTTCATGTCATTCAAAGTATTTTTTATAAGACAATTTTTTTAAATTATTATTATTAATTTTTACGGTGTTTTTTCCTGACCAATCGCCACACTGAATATGTATAATTATGGCAATTTTCCACCTTTACACTAAATATGTATAATTAGGGCAATTGTTCACCTTTATATGGGCTATTTACTTCGAAAATGAGTATACCATAATACGACATTTTCTGATCCTTTTCTTTCATAAAAGACTTTAAGTCACGTACATTTCTTCGAGGAATGTTACAATTTCAGTTTCAATATCTTCGATTGAAAAGCGACTATGATTTGTGGAAGTCTTGGAATGCAGCCAATGTTATGTTATGGTTATATAAAAACTTCAAACACTTCTATTGTAAAATTCCATTTTCCTGTATTGTGACAATGTTTTCCGAAATGAAAAAATATATATATGTATTTCTTGAAAATTTTTCGTGTTTCTTTTCATCTTTTCCGTTTTTTCTATACTTTTAAATGCTTTCATCATGTTTTCCCAGATGGAAATACAGGAAAAACAGAATAAAAATACAGAATATAGGGTAGATGTGCCAGTAATGGGCCACCTCGCACTTTTTGGTTTATAAAAAAATAATAAATAATAGTTAAGCTTTTATTATTTTTTTCTGAACTCTACCTTGCATGCTTTACAAGCTGGATTAATTTTTTACACTTTTCGTCAAAATAATTAGGAAGCAGAAAATAAAGTTTCACAGTTTTTCTGTTTTTCACTGAAAATCTTAATGAACATGCTAAGAGCAGACTTTACTTACTTAGTTTTATATCTTTTTTATTTTTCCGTAAAAATTGAATGTTTTTGTTTGGTTAGCAATATAAAACATTGAATTTAATATACCAATGGCCATTTACAAAATTTTATTTATTTTTAAGATTTTAGGAGGGGTGGTCCATTACTGGATTGCTTATTTCGTGATTTGCCAGTAATGGGCCACCCAAGTGACCAATACTAAAAGTGTAATTTCAGTAGTGATAAAATATTTTGATTTAACTGAAAACTAAATAAACAAATTTAATACTTAAATTTTACTTACTAGAATTTAATAAAGACAATTTCTTTATAAATACAGTAAAGTCTCTCTATAATGAAACTCCATACATCGAATTTCTCTATATAACGAATTTTTAGTAGGAATGTTCCCCTTTTCCCATGATTACATTAAAAACAGTCTCTATATAGCGAAATATCTATCTCCATATAACGAATATTTTCATAAAATGTTCTTTATTCAGTTGTAAAAAAATACTTCGAAATCACATGAAATCAAATTTCCATCTCTTATTCCTAATTTATCGTTCAGTGCTGAGTTTTTTTTTATATTACTCCTCTGCTTGAATTTTCTTGTTCCTTAAGTCCAACAAATTCATCAACCCCCTCCTTTCACACACCTTTCAACATCCTTCTCAAAACAGTGTTAATTGAATAGTTATACATATAAGAACGGGATCAATGGGGGTAATTGAAGAAAAAACAATTTACAGTTGCTTCAAAAAGGCCGAATTTTGTATACAAGAGAATAATGTGGATTCTGAGGAAGAAGAAGATGCGACTTACGCAGACATAAAAAGAACAAGTTGGAAATTGCACGTGAACGTAGCAAATGAGGTGCGTTCGTACGATAACAAAGTTTTAAAAATATTCAGATCTTGCTTTTATAGTAAATAGTACTTCGGATACAGTATATTGGTTGAAATTCTCTAAATATACAGGAATAGTAATTCTTATTACACCTCAGCAACGTATATCTTATTCATAAAATGTGAAATAGTTGAATATAATTAAAACACGTACCAAACCATGTTTCCCCGTATAGCATTATATAGTGGAATACTTTTGTGTAGCCCTGCAATTTAATAATAAAAATTCTTTGCGTCACAGATTGTACAGAATGCATATTTTAGTATATATTTCATAGATTCATGCCAATTCTATTATGTTCGAATGAGTTTAACATCATTAAAATGCATTTGAAACTTCTTCCCCATTGACCGTAATGTAACGGAATCCTTTTGATTGTCCCTGTAATTGATCTATGCATCCGATTTTTATAACATTTGAAATGACTCGACAAAATTACGCAATAATTATATGTTTTAAATTTCAAACGATTAAAATGCATTTAAAACTTTTTTCCCTATTGACCGTAATGTAACGGAATCCTTTTGAATGTCCCTGTAATTGATCTATCCATCCGATTTTCATAAAATTTGAAATGACTCGACAAAATTATGTAATAATTATGTATTTTAAATTTCAAACGATTCGGTTGGATAGTTTTTGCGTTGTTATATGCGGACAGACAAACGGACAGATAGACAGACTGTCAGACAAACGGACAGATAGATGGACAGGCAGACGGACTGAACGACAATTATAGGCGCTACCTATTTACATAATTACGAACGCACCTAAAAATAATTATCTGTTATTTTTTGTAGGGTGGCCCATTACTGGAACATAGGCGGTCCATTACTGGAACATAGGTGGCCCATTACTGGGCATTTGGGTGTTTAGACATATTTCTATTATTTAAAATGAAATTTTTATTTCTATTGGGAAATGTAACTGTGGGATTAGTTAAATATTGTTGAAAGATTAATCTAATATGAAAAAAATTGGAATACAATAATTATAACTATTAATAAAAAATTATTTTTTAGAGAAATTCCTTAAGGTGGCCCATTACTGGCACATCTACCCTACAAATAGATTTGGAACAATTTTCGGGATCCAACAGTTTGTTAACTTTAAAAAAATATATTAATACTTACTATTCAATAGTAATAATAATAATTTGTCAAAATATTTTTCTTTTCTTGTTATTTCATGTTCAAAACGTGAATAAAGAAAGGTGAGAATTAAACAGGGCTTGTTTTTCGTGTTAAAAAAAGCTACAATTTAATAAATCCACTCTTGATTGACAAATTTGAATTATTTTGTTACCATTTTTTTTTTCAAAATAGGTTATTATTATTTTTTCTTTTTTAATTCTTTATATTTTCTCCGTGAGCGTTTGGTGAGAATTGAATGCATACACTATATGGCCAAAGGTGACCGGCCATTTGCGATTTTAGACATTTTGTTGAATATCTACAAAAATACACGGGTAATTATCCTGAAACTCAAAGTGTGTAAACATTATAGTACAGGTTATACATTTCCGTGAAGATTTTTTACCGAAACTCCATAAGGGGACCGCCAACAAATTGAAATAGAATGAATATCTTTTGGTTAACCCTGTCAAAAGTAGCATAGCAAAAGTGTTCAAACTGTAGATTATGATTAAGAGACTTATTGAAATAAACTGTGTTAATTTTTATGTGGATAGCATGTATACTCGTAGAGAAATTAAAGTTTTTATAAAAACAGTCCGAAATTTTTCCAAGATTTTTTGCTTATAATTTGCAGAGATCGTAATATGATTTTTTTTTTCCCGAAAATATGACAAACAACATTGTACATAACATCCTGCAATCAGGATTAAAAAATAATAAAAATTGTATGAAAAATGAATGGGTTTACTAAATAATTTTTAATTGCGCATGCACGGACACTATAAAAATTTTATTTTCATATTATGTTAGCTAAATGTACAGAGAACTTTTGTTAAATTCTCAAAAACATAGCTTGAAAATTCGGAAAGTGTTCGTCGATGGAATAAGCTCAAAATACGTTGTTCCCAAAATGATAAGGGGTTGTATCCAAATATAATAGTGCGTCGTGCCATATTGTATATTCTGTATTGACCCTAATCAATGGATAAGGAGATATAGTCCCTCATTTTATTGTTTCAAAACTTTCTGCTTTCTTTTCTTATTTTTAGGGAGAAACGGATTATGAGCTTATTCTATCGACAAACACTTTCAGAATTTTCAAGCTATGGTTTTGAAACTTTTACAAAAGTTGCTCTATACATTTTGTTAACGCAATATGTAAATGGAATTTTAATAGAGTTCACGCATGCGCAATGAAAAATTATCTGCTCATTTTTCATAAAATTTTTATTATTTTTTAATTTTGATTATAGGGTATTGTGTACATTGTTTTTTGTCAACTCTGCAAATTATAAGCAAAAAACTTGGCAAAATTTGGGACTGTTTTTATAAAAACCTTAATTTATCTACGAGTATACATTCTATCCGAATAAAAATGAGCACAGTTTATTACAATAAGCTACATAATTATAATCTACAGTTTGAACACTTTTAGCAATATTACTTTTGACAGGGTTATCCATAACATATTCGTTCTTTTTCAATTTGTTGACAGTCCCCTATGGAGTTTCAGGAAAAAATCTTCATGGAAATGTTTGACCTGTACTATTATGTAGCATATCTAAGAGTCAGAAATTATATTGGCCATTACCATAAATGGGTCCCCTTAGTTTGTTTGAAAATATTTTCGTTTAATAAAATTAAAACAACACAAACTCGAGGTTTATTTGTAAAAATACATAGAAGAGCGCGGATGCTGACGAAGATAGTAGGACCTACAACTCAAAGTTCGCTTGGAAAAATATCGTTTAAAAATATAAAACTATGCATAATTGTGGCTTGTTTATAAAAAACAGACCAGAGCATGCGTGGGCATCACTTCTCTTCTCAATACCAAACTTTTCCTGGAGAAAAAGCTTAAATCCAACACTTTTTAAATTTACCTTATTATTATTATTCGAGACGCGAGGAACGCCATGCGAGCCAGTTAGTTTAAATTGAATAATGCAGCAATAAAGTACAAAAGGCTTACATACTTTTGATTCATTGATTGTACACATACATTCCGATAAGAATCTGATTCTCGAAGAATCTTTTATGATAGGGTTACCCGACAAGTAGTAAATGAATTTATTTTCAATATTGTGCTATTTGCAGAATGTTGTGCGGAAATGAACTTCATGCGTGGCATTAGAGATTTTATTTTTGTTTGATGTCGGCTGTAAGAGAAACCATTTTACGAAATATTTTTCATTAGAAAGTATACAAATTTACTTTTTGTTTAATTAGAGACATTGCGTACTCAATTTTCATTGTTTTATTTATTTATTTCATTATTATTTTATTATTCATTTTTCTCCTTAGAATAAAATTTATTTTGCTAATGACTATGGATTTTAATTTTCTGACTAACACCCAAAAATTCCAAATGACTGAAATGTTTTGCGTCCATATTTAACTTTCTTCTAATTAAACTGGTAGTCATGTTCATGATATCATAACATTACAATAAATATAAGTGTCTTTATATCTTTATGTATAAAAAAAATGCATGAGAAAATAATTTAATAAAATTACAATTTTATTAAAACATGATAGCTTGACTTAAAATTCTCATCTTTCACCATCTGCGAACTCTTCAAAGAAAAACAAACTGGTCGCTCCATTTTACAAAAATATTTTTAAGTCCACCGAATATTTTTGAGCCAACCCAATATTTTTCAAAAGTTGGCGCCACTGATCATACGTAATTTCGAATCAAAAGCCTTGTTCGAAATATTCCACTTGTATTTCCTTAAAAAGTTTTTTGGTTTTAGGTTAAAAGGGGAACACCAGAGGGGAGACAGATGGAAATGTCTTCAATTTGAAGCAAGAAAAAAAAAAATAGCTTCTTGTTGATTGCTAAATGCTTATGCCAAAAAAAGCTCCCCGATTAAGACGAGGGCTTTATTTCAAACAGTAAAGAATATTGAAGCCGATCGAAGAACAAACTCTTTTGCAAGCTCGATTCCGGGGAGGAAATGGTTCAAAGGATTTATGAAAAGAAGGCGAGATAGCTGAGAGGTACGCCAGATACTATCAATACTGCAAGAGGAGCAACATTAGAGACCAACTTCTGCGAGTGGTTTCAAGAACTTCCCAAACATCTTGAAACCGAAGACTTCCTTGGCATTCTCCTGGATTCCAAAAGAATTTTTAATGCAAACGAAAGCGGCTTTCAAAGTTGCCCAAAATTGGGCAAAATTTAAGGACCTATTTTCTCCAATACTTTATATGAAATAAAAACAGGTAATGAAAAAGGATCTATAAAACAATATGACGACTTTCAGAGCAGCAGAAGAGGTTATTCCTGGGATGATCGTTTACCCATTGCAGAACATAGGACATAAAATTGCACAGGATGAGCCAAATGATTGGAAAAACCGTAGATGTAGAAAGGTTCGATCCGTGAGAACACCATATAATATCATACATTGGAATATCTCGCAAATGTATTTTTACCTATGTTAAGAAAGCCAAATATAAAACAATCCATATTACTTTTGGTGGATAGCCACAAGAGCCACTAAACTCTTGAAATGTTAAAGTTATGCTCGGAAAATCAAATCCTTTATTTCACTCTTTACCCGAAAGCGACGCACATACTTTAACCAACTGACGTTGTGGTTTTATGGCCTTTCAAACTGCGCTGGCGAGAAACCGTTTGCAATTGTAAAACTAAATCTTGAAACAAGGAGATCATGAAAACGATATTTGGAACTTTGAAATCATTAAAAACAGCTTCGGAAATGCTGTCTGTTACCATTTAATTCAGATACAGCAGACTACGAAAGGTATCAGCTGTAAGAAACTACATTGTTCGCATACAAACCCAAGTGAAAAAAGGTCTAAAGTAAAAGTTATGAAAAACGGCAACATCCAGAGGCTTTTGTACATCGAATCCCTATTCAAAAAATATCGAGCTCAGGAGTTCAAAGGCAAGGAAGAAAACGAATGGAGGGTGATGTTGAGGCTCTTGAATTGGTCTATTTCTGGAAGAAAATGCTTAACCCTTTCCGGCACGGGCAAAATCTGTAGTAAAATGAGAAATTACCGACTGACACCGGAATTCACAAACGAGTTTTTTAGATACTTTAAATTCCTTAATTTAAGCTATTATTGTAAAAGTAAAATTTTTCTAAAATATTATTGGTGCCGTTTGCAAGTTTGGAATTAAAATTAGGTGTCCCAGACCGGGCACAGTGTGCCGGAAAGGGTTAAGAAATGTATTGAACAAACTCCAACAAATCTTACAACACCAGAGAGTGAACCTAAATCACTAGTCGATGATCTTCTATAACCACTTGCTAATATTGCACTACAATTTGATGATCGTCCAATATCTTACTATGCTCATGCACACCAGGTTTATAAAGGCAGATGGACTCACTTCTAAATTTTGTAACTCTTGAACCCCCTAAAAACCTAGGCCTTGGTAAGGTAAAAAAGGAGTCCAGCTTTTGCAGACAACATTCTATGACCTCACGACTCGCCAGACAAGAGAAAAGCAGAAAGAAGATAGTTGTCTTATAGACAACGTCAAAACAATCGATAAAGACTTTCGAAGATAAAAAAAAAAAAAAAAACCCGAAAAAAGAAATTATTCAGAAAAGGGAAGAGAGGAAGGAACAACTTATACTTCAGAGTCTATGAGGGTAATTATGAATCATGATTGACTCAAGACGTGAAAACAAACTACAAAGCAAGCTATGCATTAATAACTGAACTTTTTCACGTGCTCATTAAAATGCTGCAGACATAATAGTAATAGAAAATTATTAGCTAATAATAACACATTGCTCAGTGGTGCACAAAACAGGAATTTTAATATACATTAGTACATATTAAAATAAAATAAAATTTTCAACGTTTCGCGCCGTCTTCTGCGGGCGTCTTCAGGAAAATATGAAATGGAAGGACTACGTTTGCATCTTGTTCAAGAGATATTTCTACTAAATTAAAAATTAAATGAATTAAAATTTAAAAATGTTGCCAATTACACGTGAGTAAAAATTAAAATATTGCAAGGAAATAAAAATTTTAAGGTTTTATGATGTTATGCCATATTTTTGGTATATTGTAGGATAAATTATCATTACATGGTTTATTTTCACGTGCTATGATTTCGATGGATTCTATTATTTTACCTTGAACTGGGTTATTGCATGAAACTATGATTTTGGCTTCCTCAAAATTAATATGGCAACCCTTGTTCGCCAAATAGAAGCAAGCAAGGGCAGTATTCTGTTTATATTGTTCTATATCTCTACGATGTTCTTTAATTCTAGTTAAAAGTTTCCGCGTTGTCATGCCGATGTAGACTTTTTTAAGATTATTAGATAAAGTGATGGGGATTTCATAAATACCAGATTTTTGATCTATTGGAATTTTGTCGATTTTATCTGTAACGAGGTCAATGAGATAAGGAGGAGGAATGGCGACAAGTTTTATGTTATATTTTTGTGCGATCTTTTTTACTTTTTCAAAAAGTTTTATGTTATATTTTTGTGCGATCTTTTTTACTTTTTCAAATATGTATGGGATATAATGAAATTTTCTGTAATATTGATAAATATTATCCAATGAAATATCCAATGAACATCGTATATATACTTTTGCATTTTATTATGCTTTACAAAAAATTTTTAACACATAATTGATATTGATATTCATCATACCTCGTTCTTGTATTTGATATTTATTTTTTGAGTCGGAATTTTTTAGGGATGTACTAAGAAATGAATAAATACATATTACAAATTTTAATTTTTTTTCGCCAAAACTAACCTTTATACTATATTAATTTCCTTATAATAATATTCCGTACTTACTTCAACTTATTAAATTAAAATCTTGTTTCTAGATCTAATCTATTAATCTTTATGGAAACGATATAAATTCTTAAATCGCCTTAAAAAACATTTATTCCAGTATGCGTAAATTTAAAAAGATGGCTCTAAATTAAAAATATTCTTAATTAAACTTTATTTCTTAATATTCCAAATAAAACTCATTTTTCTATGTTTTTATCAACCCTTTTTAAAAAAGTCTTAGTAAATTTATTCCAAAACCATACCTTTCAAAAAATATCATTATTTTATTTTATCTATTTATTTATTTTCCCTCAGTCAACATTTGATATTGTGCATATCAATAAATTCATTTCTTTTCTTTTTCTCCTAAAATTAATCATCTATAAAAATCGTCTGCCTAAGATATTTAAAATTCTGAGTCGATTATAAATTGGTTAAATAATATTTTTTTTTAAAATAAAATTGTTGTCTGTCAAATAGTAATCTCGACTCTGGGTATGAGTTATGTTTACACAAAAGAATGATGGTTTGAGACTAAAGAATGTTCTAGAATTTTCTTTTTAGATTTAAAAAGGGAGGAAGCCTCGAGAGGTGGTAAGAAGAAGGATTCTTGGGTTCTCTCTTCCATGAGTACGGCTGGATGTAGTAAATGATGGAATATTTTTTTGGATGTTTCGGTAAAAGATCGTTTGCAAAAGGAGCTTTTCTCTCTATTATGGCTACAGTTTAATAAAATGAACTTGCAGCAGCCAAGGAGTGACTTATTGGATCTTCTACATTTATTTATTTTGTTTTTTCTCGCTGGCCATGACTTCTGTGCGGAGAAAGGGAAACCTGGCGATGGTGTTTCTGTCCCCCTAACTTTAAAATGTTACATACATAAATCATACTTTTCTGAAAAAATATTTTATAACTTTATAAGAAAGTATCAAAAAGGCAATTTCATGGAAAAATATTTTTTGTTTCAACAAAATAAAAATCCAAAGTACACGAATATTAAATTTTACCAAGAAATTAACAAAAATAAAAAAGAAAACCCTCAAATATTCTTGCCTTCTTGCATATATAATTGCCTTCTAAAATTTCTTACATAATACCCGCTGCGTGCTTTCATCTATTTAATTAATGAAAAGTATTAAAAAAAGGTTTTTGCACAAAAAGATTGCTGTAAAAATGCATATACTTTTAAAGACATATTTTTATCAAAGGGAAAAAAAGTTTTTCAACTACTAAATTTAAAAGTTTGCTTTTTTTTTTTAAATCTAGGTTTTTTCAAAGCAAAGGTTGTTGAAAACTAAGAATCTTTTGAAGGAAAAATAAACTGAAGATGTAGAAGTGCACGAAATTTTGGCTTCATTAATTAAATAAATCAGGGGATTCGTTGTAGACTTTTTTAGTTTTTTTTCGAATAAATAAACATTTTTATGTCTGTTCATTTGATAAAAACATTAAAACAAAAATTTTAATATGAACGATAAGGTAAACTTAATTAATGCAATGAATTGCAGCATAAATATGCGGAGTACATTTGAAAAAAAAAAAAAAATGGTATGAAAGAGAAGTTGATAGGGATTTATAACTTCAAACATAATTCAACTTTCTAAGGTTTAAAAAAAAGTTGATTTTTTTTTTCATACCCTTAACAACATTATAAGAACTTCATTAATTTTTTTAACTCAAAATTCTTATAATTAAGTAAATTACTACGCGTCAAGCCATTATATCTCAAACAGAATCATGTAGAACACTAGTTGACGCCAGTCGGTGAAATGACATCGAAGTATGGGGCAACCAAACTTGTTTGGATGCTCCATGCGCCCCCTTTTTTGGAGGTTATATTTAACCTCGTGCTTCCAGCTCTGGAATAATCTTAGGATTTCCACCAGAGTTTCTAAATTATACCTTTTTGACATTCAGTGTTTCGAAATTCCCTTTTTATTTTCATTTTCATTTTTAGTTGGGGGTTACGCGCAGCGGTTTCACGTTGCGTTGGCACTCCTTAAGCACCTCGATGCCATGTCCAATCGCGTTCTACTGAGGGTACGCGAAATTGATATTTGTACCACGACGAAAAACACAAAACAAAGATGTAGAGTCGTGTTTAAGTTTTTCTGGCGCGGTGTCTCTGTAAAATGACACCTAATTTTAATTTTACTGGCACCAAGAATATTTGATTAAAATCTTCCTTTTATTACACCTGAAAATAGGCAAGTTCGTATTTCCTAATAAATTCGCTTATAAATTCTAATAATTAATTAGATAGTAAGTTAATTATAGTAAATAGTAAGTTAATTATTTCAAATAGATTTGCTTCGCCCCAGAAAGGGTTAAGAAAAAATATTCTCAATTTGGAACCAATTTTTGCACAGCAGTAATATTAGCGACTGAATTACTTGGTTCATTGATGAAAGTTTTCCATCCATCTGGCAAACTTGACAATTTTATTAATGCCAATTGCCAACTCAACAAATTCTACACTATTCAAAAATTTGTGTGAAGAAAAAAATATTGTTTACAAACTCAGTGCAACTCTTGACATTTAAGATCGCTAACAGATCGAATTTGAACTTCCTGTGTTTACAAACTTCTTTTTTTCAATTTTAAATAAATAAATAAATAACTCATACTTTTCTAAAGAAATATTTTATAACTTTCTAAGAGAGTGTCAAAAAAACCATTTTATCGGAAAATATCTTTTGTTTCGTCAAAATAGAAATCCAAAGCACACGGATATTAAATTACACCAAGAAATTAACAAAAAGAAAAAAGAAAACCCTCGAATAACCCCGCCTTCTAAAATTTCTTGCATAATACCTGCCGCATGCTTTCATCGATTTAATTAATGAAAAGTAGGAAAAAAAAAAGAGGTTTTTGCACAAAAAGATTGCTGTAAAAATGCATGTACTTTTAACGACATATTTTTATGTAAGGGGAAAAAAGTTTTTCAACTATTAAATTTAAAAGTTTACTTTTTTTAATCTAGGCTTTTTCAAAGCAAAAGTTGCTGAAAACTAAGAATCTTTTCGGGTAAAAATAAAATGAAGATGTAGAAGTGCACGGAATTTTAGCTTCATTAATTAAATAAATCAAAGCATTCGTAGTAGATTTTTTTTCTCAAGTAAATACACATTTTTATATCACTTCATTTGATAAAAATATTAAAACAAAAATTTTAATATGAACGATAAGGTAAATTTAATTATTGCAATGAGTTGCAGCATAAATATGAGGAGTATATATTAACACTAGAACTACCGATGTTAGATTATATCTAGTTTTACCGCACACGTCAAATTGACGGATTTTTGATCATCGCATTCATCGTAACTTCTGACTTAATTAATGTAAATAAAAGAATATAATTTAACAAAAATAACATTTATTACAATAATTCATTAATTATTAATTAAAAAACAAACAAAAACAGTTGTTATTTGTTTTTATAGTATAGCATATTTGATATGAATGAAATTACTATGAGGCACATATATTACAAGTACATATCTTTGATGAACCCTTGCCACAAATATATGTAACTTTGTTTATGAAAAAAAAAAAAAAGAATAATAATTTAGCAATATTTAATGCAGTAATTCATTAATTATCAATAATAAAATAAAATAAAACAGTTTCTGTTTGCATTTATAGTATAGCACATTTGATATGTATGAAATAACTATGAGCCACATACTTTACATGTACATGTTATCTTAGGTGAACACGTGGCACAAACATATTTGTCGAATATATAGCTGGTATAAATCACTCTGTTTTTGTTGCATACTTGAATTTGGAAATATTTCCGCTCATAAGGAATTTTGTTTTAGTTTTCTGGAAGATAATCCACTGCTTTCCGTTCTTGTTTTTGGGAGGAAGCTACTTTTCTGCAACACCTATATTCACTGGAGAATTTTTAGGATCATTAAAATAAAAATTGTTTTCCAATTATATTTTCATCACAAGTCTCTTTATATAAAATCCACGCATTGATTGCTGCCAAGTCCAAAATATTGTAAAAGATCTGCAAAGGCCATCTATGTGATTCTGCTTTTACGCTATACACTGGTGTCCAAAAGTTAAGAATAATTGGTAATTAAATAATTATTTTTAAGTAATGAAAGAAATATGAATCGGAATGTGCTGAAACTCCATGTGTGTAAACAAAATAGTACGCGTCACATATTTTCGCGAAGAGTTTTCCCCGAAATCGAACAGGGGACCGTCAACAAATTGAAAAAGAACGAAGATCTTTTGGATAACTCTGTCAAAACTAATGTAGCAAAAGCGTTCAAACTGCACATTATGATTAATTGGCTTATTGTAATGTACTGTGTTAATTTTTACAAGGATGGCATGTATACTCGTAGAGAAATTAAGGTTTTTATAAAAACAGTCCTAAATTTTTCCAAGTTTTTTGCTTATAATTTACAGAGTTCTTATTATAAAATAATGTTTTTTTCTGAAAATATGACAAACATCATTGTACACAATACCCTGTCATCATAATTTAAAAATAATAAAAATTGTATGAAAAATGAGTATGTTTAGTAAATAATTTTTCATTGCGCATGCGTCAACGATATCAAAATGTCATTTGCATATTGTGTTAGCTAAATGTATAGAGCAACTTCTGTAAAAGTTTCAAAAACATAGCTTGAAAATTCTGAAAATGGGAGCCTATAGAATCAACTCAAAATCCGTTATTCCTAAAGGAAGCAAAAAAATCAGGGATTTTACCTAAATATAGTTGTACGTGCAATATTGTGTAGGCACTAAACAATGGAATATGGATACAGCCCCTCATCTTTTTGCTTCATTTAGGGAATAAAGGATTTTGAGTTGATTCTATAGGCTCCCATTTTCAGAATTTTCAAGCTATGTTTTTGAAACTTTTACAGAAGTTGCTCTATACATTTAGCTAACACAATATGCAAATGACATTTTGATATCGTTGACGCATGCGCAATGAAAAATTATTTACTAAACATACTCATTTTTCATACAATTTTTATTATTTTTAAATTCTGATGACAAGGTATTGTGTACAATGATGTTTGTCATATTTTCAGAAAAAAAATTATTTTATAATAAGAACTCTGTAAATTATAAGCAAAAAATTTGGAAAAATTTAGGACTGTTTTTATAAAAATCTTAATTTCTCTACGAGTATACATGCTATCCTTGTAAAAATTAACACAGTACATTACAATAAGCCAATTAATCATAATGTGCAGTTTGAACGCTTTTGCTACATTAGTTTTGACAGGGTTATCTAAAAGATCTTCGTTCTTTTTTCAATTTGTTGACGGTCCCCTGTTCGATTTCGGGGAAAACTCTTCGCGAAAATATGTGACGCGTACTATTTTGTTTACACATCTGGAGTTTCAGCACATTCCGATTCATATTTCTTTCATTACTTAATAATAATTACTTAATTACCAATTATGCTTAACTTTTGGACACCAGTGTATTTGCGGGTCATTTGGTCAACTGCGTTGACTCCTTAACTCAATCTTATTGTAAAACGACACAGTTTCAGGAATTCGTTTTCGATTCGAAGCGATTTCTATAGATTTATGTTTTGAGCTAAGAAGTAGTACTATTTTTTACGAGGTTTACTTTTGTAAATTGTTAGAATAATATCATTTGATTTGAAGAGTTTTGTGGAGAAAAGAGCCATGTAATCTCTAAATGTAGCTATTTAGAGCAATTCTCTTTTATTTGCTCGTATTTTTCAATAAGTCTTGTTTTTTGGCCATTAGCTTCTTTGCGAGTATACTTGTATATAGAGATGGGAATGCTCGGAAAAAAACCGGAAAAATTGGGGAAAAAAAACAGTTTTTTTCGGTTTTTTTCCAAAGGCTTATTTTTCAATTTTTCCGAACTGAAAAAATTGAAATTTCATTTATGAAATAATATAGTGAAAATTTTGTAATACCTACATTCTCATACTTTTTATTTTATTTATTTTTATGTTGAGTGTCCCACATGAAAACTTTAATGTGGGTAATCTGATCTCTGAGCAGAAATCTGTTTGAGCAGATTTGAAAGGATGCTTCACATTTTTTTCTTGTTTGAAACACAAAACCCTTCGCAGAATTTCTCTTGAAAATAGACATTTCAGAAAAAAGTTTAATCTACAAATTGAATCTTTCGCAAATGCAGTGATTGAAGAAAAAAAATCTCATGCCATATTTTTTTGTATAAGTATATATGCAAGAAATTCACAATTTTACAAAAAAAGGATTACGTAAAAAAAATCTAGATATATAATTAAATGCAAGTTCTCTTTTTAAAAATTAATTCATGTGCAAAATTATTTCAATAATACGCCGATTAATAGAAATGGTAAAATTAAAAATTTAACATAAAATTTGAAGCATGCATTTATTACTTTTTTCTATCTTTTCAAGAAGTAAGTATTGAATTCGTGAAAATTTTGACTTCCAGTTTTTGGTGTACTTAAACATTTTAGAAGGTCCTGAACACGATTTGGTAGTTTTTGGAAAATATCTGTCACTCTGTGAGTCTGTATGGGACAAAAATTTTATGGGCACTCGATCTCAAGAACTGATGCACATAATTTCGCAAAACTTTAGATTCAGTTACACCTTGATATAAACTCGAGATGTTTAGTTATTAGTGTAATATCGCCCAACTAATGGCGCTGCTATGCTGCATTATTCATAATTTCCACAATAGTTCTATCTTAAGAATTAATGTCATGTATTTTCATAAAACTTCAGATTAAGTTAATCTTTGATATAACTTTGTGCACATTACTTTTTGATATAAATCGCTCAACAGATGACGCTGTTATGCTGCATTATTCATGATTATCGCAATAACTATCTCAAGGACTAAAGGACGATTTTTTTTATTAAACTACAAATTCAGACAGTTCCTGATATATATTAATGTTGTTTAGTTTTTGGTGTAAATTGCCCTATAGGTGGCACTACTATGCTGCATTTTTCAAGATTTCGTTATAAATTAATGATTTAATGATTAATTGAATGATTTTTCAAGGTATTGAATCTAAAATTGACCTCCATTTTTCCTACATAATGTACAGTAATGTTGCATGAACATGGGCAGTTTGCATTAGAAAAATACAACTACGATGAATAAAAAAAAAAAAAAAAAAAAAAACCTCATAATTTATTACAAGTAACTATGTTCCAAATTATACATTCCCTCTTGATTAAACTTTGAATTTTTGTAGTATTTTAAAGCATACTAGAAATTTATCTCTGTATGTAACTGCTTATGTTAATTCCTCAAATAGCGAGCATTTTCTATTTGTAGTGTTCTGTTTTCATAACTTTTGAGTTCCATTCTTAGAAATTTGAAATTACCATGTGGAAACATTATTGAATATGGTTTCTTACTCAAGAATAGAATACGAGATTTCAGGATAAAAAGAAAAAAATTACATTTAATTAAACTTAAAAAAAAAAAAAAAAAAAAAAAAAATCTGGTTTCAGTGAGTAAAAATCTAACAGTCAATAAATCCTATTATATTTTTTAAAGTCAGACCTGAGTAAGCCAAACTAAAACTTGGTTTTGTGTGAATTTTGATTATAAAACTAAATCAAAATTTTGAGTTGAGATTAGAAAGCTACACCAAAACTAAACATATTTTTTAAAGGAAATAAAATTATAATTGTAAGAAAAAAGTGTAATAATGTAAAAATATACATTTTTTTTTAAACAAACAATGGAATTTTTTGAATACTGATATTGATAATAATGACAAAACTGCAACAATTTTTTAAAACTAGTATCATTTACTTAAAAACTATACTTATGTAAATGGAATGCATAATTTATTTCATTCCAAACTGCAGACATATTGGCTCAGGTTCTTACATTAGGTCAATTGGTAGTTAAACATGTAACTGAAAAATCATTTCAACAGAGATATGATATAACAAACAATTATGTTTTAAAAATTCTTAGGCTGTGGGGGAAAAAACTAAACTTTTAAAAGCAGGCTTTGTTATTTTCTTTTTATTTTGTAATATAAAGTGAAAATAATTTTCATGTAATACAAATAAGTGGGAAAAAATGTTTATTATTTAATATTCTCTAAGAAAATATAATTTATTTGGGAGAAACAGTCATAAAAAATCAATTTTTCCAATTTTTCCGTTTTTTTCCGAAAAAACCCGGTAAAAAACCAGTTTTTTTCCACCACTTATATTTTTCCGGAAAATTTACATCTCTACTTGTATACTCGTAAAAAATATATCCATTGTTACGTTTCTTCCACAATTTGCTTAGTTTGTTAGAAGATTCAAAACAACAAATTCATTCAAGGGTACTCCTGATGGTTTAATTAATCTTTGCCTAAATAGGGAAAACCATTTATAAGATATATAATTTGCACGTCGACAGCTAACCAAAACTTAATTCCGAATTTGTCCGGTTAATTGGGCACATATTGCAAAAACCTGCATCTTGCCTTTGTGGGAAACAGTTGTTCATCTACGTTAATATTCTGATCTCGCTTCTAACAAACTTGGCGATTATCAATAAAGGACTTAATTCAATATTGTCAGTTCGTAAACGAACACTCCCTTTGCTTTTTTTGTCAAAGCGAATTAATCTCATATTTTTTTTTTTTTTTAATTTGTTTCTACTCATTGTTTCATGAAAGAAAGAAGGTCCCAATTTCTTTTACGACAAATGGGGTAATTTCAAATTTCTCACTTCGTAGGCTTCTCGAGAATACAAAATAACTACAAACGCACATAATTCTTCAATAGTAATTTTCCAATCGTGTCTTTCTGTTCTCGAGCTCAGTGCAAGCTTTTATGTGAATCGTCATTCGATTATCAATTATAAGTCTAAATACACTGCTAACATTACAAGCATAATATTTCGCTTCGCATTACTAGTTTTCCTGAAGTATCCCTGAATATAGTATGTGCTATGTGATGGGAGTCTACCAACACAACCATTCCCAAATTCTTCGCCTTCAGTACCGTCGAGAGCAAGTTCTTTCTTTTGGCTTGTATCCATTTCTGTTTGGCTATCCGATACACTATCTAAACTTATTCGCAATCGCTTTCTGCGTTTGAAATTCTTTTGGGGAATTTCATCTTCACTCTCCGAATCTTCCCTTTCATATTCATCTTTTCCCCTTTCTTCAATATCTTGTACTTCAATTGGATCTTTAGCTTCTTCAGAGTCTGAAAAATCAGGTTTATTTACATGCAAGATGTGTCCAAATTATTATTACTTGAATTAGTGTCCGAACAGTTTTCATTTATACTAGTAAGTTTTTTGAAGTCTTCGAATATCTTTTTTTCTTTCTGGAAATCGTTTCATTGTTGCCCAGAAATGATAAAAAATAAATTTTATTTTTTTTATAAAAAATATGTTTGTACTATTTTCTGAGATTGGACTTTTCACAGACTGCATTTTTCACCAAGAACTTTATCACGTTAAAAGTACAATTGATAATGTTTGCGTCCTGTTTACAAGTACCAATTACTGTTGTGTCACGTTTGACAGAGACCTGGAGAGAACTGCGCATGGGTGAAAAGAGCTAGTCCATGTCGAAAATGGGGAAGTCCGTACCAACTCCGGATGAGACAGTTAATTACTGAAGCCGTCATTTTGACGGGTCTTTGTATAAATAGATATAGGTCATACTGATTTTGGAAATTAAAATGGATGAGTGGAAATTGAATAGGATTATTTAATTATTCTTGTATTTCATTAAAAGTCGCATCATAAAATTCTAGATCCATACGTGAATATATGAAATTTTTAAGCATGAAATTTGAAAACCGTCAAAATGACGATCTTGGTCGTTCTAATGCTAGGAAAAAAAAAGAGGGGAAGGAGGAGAGGTTGATAGGAAATTTCAAAGATAATTCAACTTTGTAAGGTTTAAAAAAGTCGAATATTTTCATATACTTAAAGCTAACAACATTAAAAGAACTTCATTAAGCTTTCAACTCAAAATTCATATAATTTAGTAAATTACAACGCATGAAGCTGTTATACTTCAGAAACAGGGATGTAGTGGAGGGTATAAGCGGGAAAAGCCGTATAACTTCTGGATTTTTTTAGGAGCACTGTATACCCTCTGTTTCTCAAGAAACTACAATAGGTACACTCTAAGGTATATGCTCTACCATTAGCATATACCCTCTGCTTAAAACGTATACCTTTTTTTACGTCTACACCACTATTCAAATAGTATCGTGTAGAACAGTGGTTTCCAACCGCGTTCTACTGGGGGTACGCGATATTGATATTTGTACCACAACGAAAAACACAAAACAAAGATGTAGAGTTTTGTTGAAGAAAAGTTATTCTCAATTTGAAACCATTTTTTACATTCACAGCAGTAATGTTAGAGACTGAACTCCTGTCTGATTCATCGATGAAAAATTTATATCAATTTGGCAAATTTGATAATTTTATTAATGCCAACTGCCAACTCAACAAATTCTACACTGTTCAAAACTTCTGTAATAAAAAAAAGAAAGAAAGAAAGAAAGAAAATTGCAACAAACTCAGTGCAGATTTTGACTTTTAAGATTGTCAACACATCGAATCCGAGCTTATCGTGTTACAGAGTTTAAGTATAACCCACTTTTTTCTTTTAATTTAAAATTGAAAACTCTAATAACTTTTTTACGTATAATGTGCTTTTTAAAACGGAATACTAACACTAAAAAGTATTTTTATATGCACTATACGCATTTTATGTATTTACAGCTCACATACGATAGTGTAATCCAATTGTTTTGCACAGCCTTATACAATAAGTATAAATCCTCTCTCTTCAAGGAAAAAAATCCCTTTCGGCATGGCCTATAGGCGGAGGTAGATTTCGAAGAATGCTCATTTCAACAACAAAAAATAAAGTATGGTTAGAGATAAACCCAGTTTAATAACTTCATTTGGCTGCTTATGAAAAAATTTTAATTTCATTTTCTGCAAGAACTGGTTTTATCAAAATCATCTTAAGTGAAATTCAGCTCAAATGTCCATTTTGACAACGTATTTTGAAATATATTCTGAATTTATTGAAAAATCGACCAAAAAAAAAAACACATTATATAGTTCCTAAATAACAAAAAACTGTCAACTGAATGCGTTTGAGAGCAAAATTGAATTTAAAAACGAGTCATAAAATAACCGATTTGTTATTTGAATACATCCTTAATTCTTTAATTATCATCGATTCGGAAAATTTTGTGCGGAATGCCCTTTGACAGCATTTTTAAAAATATATTCTATCTTTATCAAAAAACTGGCCAATGCATCACATTATATAGTTCCTAAATAAGATGATATGTAAATTGGAGGCGTTTGAGAGCAAAAATGGATTTAAAAACGAGTCAGAAAAAACGCAATTTATTATTTGAATACTTCCTCAAATTTTCAATCACGATAACTTCGGGAAATTCTATTCAAAATACCCTTTTTGGCAACCTTTTTTTGAAATATATTCTGTCTTTATCAACAAACTGGCCAATGCGTCACATTATATAGTTCCTAAATAAGAGGATCTGTAAATTGGATGCATTTGAGAGCAAAAATGGATTTAAAAACGAGTCCGAAAAAAAACGCAATTTCTTATTTGAATACTTCCTTAAATTTTTCAGTCACGATGACTTCGGGAAATTCTGTTCAAAATTGAATTTAAAAATGAGTCTTAAATAAGCCATTTGTTATTTGAATATATCTTCAATTCTTCCATCACGATCGCTTCAAGATTTGTTTTTACGAAATGCCCAATTTGACAGCTTTTTTTAAAAACATATTCCGCCTTTATCAAAAAACTAACCAATACGGTATATTATAAAGTTTCTAAAGAATAGAACCTGTCAATTAGATGCGTTTGAGAGCAAAAATAGATTTAAAAATGAGTCAGAAATAAAGCAATTTGTTATTTGAATACTTCCTCAATTTTCAATCTTGATCGCTTTGGGGAATTCTGTTCAAAATATCCATTTCGGCAGCTTTTTAGGTAGATTTAGTATGAAATACTACCTTATTGCGTTCGCACCAATGTTGGAATTTCTGAAAAATTTTTGCAGATCTAGGCCGATCATGACCTCTAGACTCCAAAACTACCATCAGTAAAAAAGTTTATCTATCTATCTATCTATCTCTTTATATATATATATATATATATATATATATATATATATATATATATATATATCACTTTCTTATGGACACGATAACTTCTATAGTTTTGTTCCAATCTCTTCCGAACTGATACATAAAATCAAGGGGTATAAAATCTCGGCTAAGTTCGTTAATGGGCAAAATCGGTCAAAGGGGGTGGAAATAGGGAGGGTTTTTGTGAAAATCGAAAAAACGTCATAACTTCTTAATTAAAATAGATATCGAATCGGTTTAAAGTTTATATTACTTCTTAAAAATGGGCCAAAAGTTTATGCGTGACAGATTTTTAATAAATTTAGAAATGGGCTCAAGGGGCGAAAAAAACAGGGTTTTTTTGGGAAAAAAATTCTTCACTTCGTCAATTCTCAAGATATTAAGTCCAACTAAATTTTTTATAAATGTTCTCAAAATTATCTAAAACTTTTGTATTTACAAGTTTTTGATAGGACCAACTTTTACCGATTAAAAAAATTAAAAACGAAAAGAAAAAGGGGGGTGAAGTAAGAAAAAAATCCGTAATTCCGCCAATTTTTAAGCTATCAAATCTAATTAAAATTATTTTACATCTTCTCAATAATATCTACAACTTTTATATTGACAAGTTTTTCATAAGACCAATTCGTATAGAAAAAAAAAAAATTAAACTAAAATAGGAGTTGGAGAAAAACCTCAAATCCAAACTGCTTATATTCTGACTCATTTTTAAATTCATTTTTGATTTTAAACTCTTCCAAATAGTAGATTCTCTTATTTAGAAAGTGTATAAAGCGACGCATTGGTCAGTTTTTTGATAAAGACAGAATATATTTTTTAAAAGGCTACCAAAAAAGGGTATTTTGAACAGAATTTCCCGAGGTCATCGTGACTGAAAATTTAAGGAAGTATTCAAATAAGAAATTGCTTTTTTTCTGATTCGTTTTTAAATCCATTTTTGCTCTCAAATGCATCCAATTCTAGATCCTCTTATTTAGGATCTATATAATGTGACGCATTGGCCAGTTTTTTGATAAAGACAGAGTATATTTCAAAAAAGCTTGCCAAAAAGGGTATTTTGAACAGAATTTCCCGAAGTGATCCTGATTGAAAATTTCAGGAAGTATTTAAATAACAAATTGCGTTTTTCTGACTCGTTTTTAAATCCATTTTCGCTCTGAAACGCATCCAATTTACAGATCTTCTTATTTACAAACTATATAATGTAACGCATTGGCCAGTTTTTTTTTTTTTTTTTTTTTTTTTTTTTATAAAGATAGAATACATTTTTAAAAATGCTGTCAAAATGGGCATTTCGCACAAAATTTTCCGAAGCCATTTTGATTAAAGAATTAAGGGTGTATTCAAATAACAAATCGGTTATTTTATGACTCATTTTTAAATTCAATTTTGCTCTCAAACGCATTCAATTGACTGTTTTTGTTATTTCGGAATTATATAATGTGCTGTTTTGGTTGATTTTTTTAATAAATTCAGAATATATTTCAAAATATGTTGTCAAAATGGGCATTTGAGCTGAATTTCGCTTAAGATGATTCTGATAAAACTAGTTCTTGCAGAAAAATGAAATTAAGAATTTTTCATAAACGGTCAAATGAAGTTATTAAACTGGGTTTATCTCCAATCATACTTCATTTTTTGTTGTTGAAATGAGCACTCTTCGAAATCTACCTCCCCCTATAGGCCAAGCCGACAAGGATTTTTTTTAAAATATAATCTTCCTTTATTAAAAAAATGCCCAATGCGTCACATTATATAGTTCCTAAATAAGAGGACTTGCCATTTGGATGCGTTTAAAGACAAAAATGAATTTAAAAATGAGTCAGAATATAAGCAGTTTGGATTTGAGATATTTTCTTCAACTCTTATTTTTGTTTATTTTTGTTATAAGAATTGATCCAATAAAAAAACTTGTCAATATAAACGTTGTAGATATTATTGAAAAGATGTAAAATAAGTTTAATTGAATTTGATAGTTTAAGAATTGACAAAGTTGTGGATTCTTTCTTTTTCTACCCCTCCCCCTCTTTTTATTTTCGTTTTTAATTTTTTTTATTATCGGTAAGTATTGGTTCTATCAAAAGCTTGTAAATACAAAAGTTTTAGATAATTTTGAGAACATTTATAAAAAACTAAGTTGGATTTGATATATTGAGAATTGACAAAGTTATGAATTTTTCCTCCCAAAAAACCTATTTTTTTTCGCCCCTTGAGCCCATTTTTAACTTTATCAAAAATCTGTCATATATAAACTTTTGGCTCATTTTTTAGAAGTAATTTAAACTCTAAACTGATTCGCTGTCTATTTTAATTAAGAGATTATGGCGCTTTTTCGGTTTTCACAAAACCCCTTCCTATTTCCGGCCTTTTGGTCCGATTCTGCCCATTAACGAACTTGGCCGATATTTTATACCCCTTGATTTTATGTATCAGTTTGGAGTAGATTTGAGCAGAATTATAGAAGTTATCGTGTTCATAAAATATGATAGATAGATAGATATAATTCTTTTACTGGTGGCACTTTTTGGTCTAGGGGTTATGATCGGCATAGATCTACAAAAATTTTTCTGAAATTCCAACATAGGAGCGAACTGCAATAGGTAGTATTTCATACGAAATCTACCTAAAATACTGCTGGTGATTGTAACAGCATACTAAATTACATTACTGTCAGCTTTCTACAATCCTTACATTTAAGAGTAATTCTTTCGGATCCCCCCCTCCCTCTTTTTTATGTTATTTTATTTATTTATTTATTTTCAATTCTGGGAAAAAAATATAATTATTTTTTCGTTAACAATATAAATAGATCTATCCAGATTTACTGAAGTTTAAAGAATATGTCATTGTCTGAAATTTAACGAATGCAGTTATTTTTCCAACTATTCAATTCATACTCACAGGGCAGTAGGCTAAGAAAGAGTTTAGGAGTTTCAAAAATATCGTATTACAACAATATTTGGTAAATATTACAATTTTCTAATATATTTTGCGTTTTATCATACACGATCTGTTCAAAAAAGTAACCTATATTTTAAATTTAAAAAGCAAAATATATATGTTTAATGAAAGAGAATCGTCAACGGTGCAAACAGAATGAATTGCAGAGACTTATAGCATACCCATTACTAGCAGATAATAACAAAAGTACAAAGGTAATTGTTAAAACAAAATAATACTCAATGAAAAGACATGTACGGATTAAAAAGAAAAAGTTTCATAAATTCATTACATAAATTTACCTTATAAAATCTTTACACAAATTCATGTGGATAAAAGTTTGCTTCAATAACGTATTGGTGCCCCTTTATAATAATGTCACTTTAAAGATTAAATACAATAGGTTTTAGTATTTAAAAAAAAAAAAAAAAAAAAAAAAAAAGAAAAGAAAGGAAAGGAAAGAATGGGAAGTCATTACCAGGGAATATAGTATTCATATTTCTCATTTAGGCTAATCGAATAATCATAAACCAACTACAGTAAAACCTCTAAATAGCGGACACCTCGGAAGCGTAGATTTTGTCCGGTATTCGGAAGTTTCTCCTTATCAGAGATTACACAGCATACAAATACATAAGCACTGGAAATGGAAAAAGTGACCGCTAAATAGAAGTGTCTGCTAATCGAGCAGCCCGCGTTAAAGAGGTTTTACTGTACAAATATTTAATACAAAAACGAAACAAAATATTACATTTCTAACGGCAGAATGAATAAAGATTTGGTCTACAAAGATACAATGTGTATAAGTATGTGTATAAAGATACAATGTATATTTTTATTTAAAACAAGTGACGTGTGAGTAACTATAACGTTAAAAAAAATCATTTTTCACCTTAACCTGAATAAGTCAACCGTACACTGGCTCGGTTTAAATTTGACTTATAGCTTTTAAACTTATTTTTACTAGACTGTTTAAACTGGGTCAGCCTTCTTAAAATATACGTGGAAACAAGATGAACTGGGCTCGCAGCCAAACTAGAATTTTTTTTTCAATCAACACCCGCTCAGTTTACAAATATTATCCTTAAACCAAAATGTTTACATTAACAATCAACTTTCCATAATAAATAATAATAAAAAAACAAATAAAAAAGTATATCGTAATATTAATAATATATATTCCACAACGAAAAAGTAAGAATTTATATTATAAATAAATATTTTGCTTATAAGAGGTTGTTTTATTAATAAAAATATTTAAAATACATAACAAATTTGTATTTACATGTTTAAACTCTTTTTAATCCAGTCATCTTTCGAATGTAAATAGAAAATAAAATTAGAAACATAATGAACGTGAAAAACTGGAATAAATAGTTATTGAAATTAAATTAAATACATCAGGCGCTTTTTATTTACATTCTGAAGATGACTCGATTAAAAAGAGTTGAAACATGTAAATAAAAAATTTTAATGTATTTTAAATGTTTTTATGAATACAGCAACGTCTTTTAAGCAAAATATTTACTTATAATATAAATTCTTACTTTTTCGTTGTGGAATATATATTATTAATATTACGATATGGTTCTTAAGGCCCCTGTCCTCGCTCGAGGAAACGCTCGCTAGCTAATGCTATTCCTATGGGGAAGCATTTTTCAAAACCGGTTTTGAAAGTGAAACCAACCTTGTAAAAATATCTGCAATCAAAATCGAAAAAGTAAAAAAGGTGCGCTCTCGGCATGCACCTCAGCTATCCAATGCAAAAAAAAAAAAAAAAAAAAAAAAAAAAAAAAAATTCAAAAATGTCGAAATGCGAAAGAGTTATTAGAAAAAAGCTTCCCCATAGGAATAGCATTAGCTCGCGAGCGTTTCCTCGAGCGAGGACAGGGGCCTTAATGGACGTAATGAAGACTTACTACTGTCATTTTTCACATTAAATAAAAAAGTATTTTTTTTACGGACACGAGCAACGTGATATAGTAAACGTCCTGTAAAAAAATATGAATTTCATTCGAATTCAAATGAAAACAATTTATTTTTTATAAAAATTGAACTTCAAAATTTTTTTCGAAAAATTCATGTAAAGAAATTTATTTGTAATGAGTAACGCATTTTCATTTTAACTTTTAATAGTAACAAGCCTTTCATTTCACTGAATTGAGTATATAAAAGTCACATGGGACATACAAAAGCCGTTCTTTAACAAAATATGAATTTCAACAAATTTAAAAAGAAAATAATTT
This sequence comes from Maratus speculifer, assembly GCA_964019185.1. NCBI lineage: Eukaryota > Metazoa > Arthropoda > Arachnida > Araneae > Salticidae > Maratus > Maratus speculifer. The sequence continues at coordinate 155,917,449 of OZ025294.1, read as the reverse complement.
ATTTTATATAAAAATTAAACTTCAAAATATTTTTCGAATAATTCATGTAAAAACAATTATTTGTAATGAGTAACGTATTTACATTTTAACTTTTAATAGTAACAAGTTTTTCTTTTCACTGAATTGAGTATATAAAAGCCACATGATATATAAATAAGCCGTTCTTTAATAAAATATGAATTTCGACAAATTTAAAAGTAATTTATTTTCATAAAAGTATTAGAGGTATGCCAGGTTTTCTTCTAAACATTTTCCGGAAAAATTTCAGCAAATAAATTTATTTTTGACGTGTAATTTATTTATATTTTAATTTTCGACAAAATGTGTAAAACCGAACAATGTTTACTTTCTTCTATCTTTACAATAAAAAAATATTCGATACATGAAAAAAATTTCGACGAATTAATACGTCTTAGAAGATCTTGAACACGATTTAACTGTTCTTAAATAATTTTTAAACGTGTATCTGTGACAGAAATTTTGTGGGCCTTTTTTTCACAGGAAATAATACGCGGAATTTAAACAAGCTTCATACTCATTTAGTTAGACCTTGGCACAAATTGATGCTCATTAAGTATAGGTGAAAATCGTCCAAATGATGATGCTGCTATTTTTCAAGATTTTTGCGATAACTATATCTCGAGAACTAATGCATGAAATTTCACCAATCTTCACAGTCTGTTAGACTTTGACATAAATCGGTCCTTTTAAGTTTTTAGGTGATGCGTACCGCCCAGTAGATGTTACTTTTATATTCTGTTATTTATTTATTTATTATTATTTTTTTTTTTTTTTTTTTTTTTTTACAGTACTTATGTCTCAAGAACTTATCAACTGGCATTTAATTTTGCTTGCAGACAATTTTATTTACATGGAAAAAAAAATTCGTGATGGCATCACAAGCTACAGTATTATAGAAACCGTTCTTTCACAAACTATAAAATTCGTACCATTTATAAGAAACTTCTTTATTTTTATAAAAGTAAAAATAATGAGTACTGAAAAACAATAAACGTAGTTGCAAAATATATGTAGAAATGTGCGAAGAAGAACTGAAATATTTCACTTTTGAAGGGTAAAAGAAATTTCACATTGAAAGATAAATTTTTCATTCTGACTAAGGGGCTATGCATAAAACATGTCGCACTTTTTTTTCAAAAATTTTGAATCCCCTCCCACCTTTGTCACAAAGTGTTACACTTCACCATATCCCTCTCCCCTCCCCCCTGTTGTCACATGCCATTCTACATAAACATATACTTTAGTTCAGAAATAAAGCACTACGCTTATCATATTTAAAAAAAATAATAATAAAATAAACTTTAACTATGTTTTGTTAATGACATTTGAGAGGAAGCAACAAAAATGACTCGTGCACTGATTTTATATGAAACTAACCATATTCGCTCGCTACGCTGGTCAGTTTCTCCAAGGAAATCTTAAATCAAACGAAATACATCTAGTAAAGATTTAAAAATAATAATAATATCTAATCAAACATCTACAATTGTTGTCTCATTCGTATAGTCTTACCCTGTACAAAGTCGATGTTGACAATATAATAAACAAAAGAGCTCTAAAATGATTGAAGTACCTACGTTTAGCTATATTTTTAGAAGGCGTGTTATCTTTAATTTCCCGCTTCTACCTAGCAATGTACGAACAAATCCAAACAGCATAATTCAAACTAATCTAGAACAGGCCAACACAGTAATAAATATGATTTTTTTTTAAAATCTGATTTGTAATGACAAAACGCTTAAAAAAATAAAAAAATCGAGAAATGCCCCCCTCCCCCGGCAAAAAATCGAGAAATGACCCCCGGGGGGGGGGCAAATTATGATGCGCGAAGAAAATTTCATAATATGAAAGAGCGGCTCGAATTCTTTATGATGATGTGTCACATGACGGGTCTAAAAATGTTTGGAATTTTCCGAGCCCCACTTTGACCCGTTGGGGGGGGGGGGTATTTTAAAATCGCTGAAAGACGTTTTTATTTATTATTATTTTTTTTTTTAATATTTGTTTTCTGCCGCTTCCCGCTTCTACTTAAAACGACTGCTGAGATGTACCAAACGTTATAAATTATTTGACCCTCCCCCCCTTTTACCAGAAAGGGGCCAGAGGGGCAATTTCTAAAATCGCTGAAATACGTATCGCAAACAATGCGAAATCGAAGCTATAAAATCTACCCGATAATATAGACATCGTCGTTTTACGTGTGAAAAATAATTTAAAATATCTTACAAAAGAAATGAAGCTTCAAAACATTTCACTTAAAACTTAACACAAACTTTATTCCAGAATAAATTCTACTACTCTTTTTTATCATTGCTCGTGAGCATCTGCGAAAAATAAAACCACGACCATGGAGTCACCATGAAAGTGCGGACACTAAAGCAATTATAAATATTAATCTAATTCGCGACATTCTCCCACCTTGAGTTTTCGACAGTTAAACTCAACAATGGGTACAATAAAATATAAAATAAAATATGACTAATACTTACATTTTAGTGATAAGATACAATTCTTACAATATTACATTTCTCAAAACAGGTAAATAAACATTTTCTTCTGCAAAATTCAAATAAAATTAAACATATTATTACAAATTCAAATTAACACTATGAAATATACTAAAAAATAAGAATAAAGTTTTTTGTTGAAACAGTATTTAAAGTTAATAACGTTTTGGGACAGTCACTATTCTGCCACTTCTCGTTCTTAATACTGGATCACTAGAAAGTTCTTTTGGAATCTCTAAATTGTACAGTTTTTGGACAGGTCTCAAAAGTTCACCATTTTCAGTTTTTAATCGTGCAACTCTTGGGTGGCCATCTTTACCAGAAATAAGTTCTTGCACTCGGGCTAAAGCCCAATAGGCACGTTTCTTATCAGACTCTACGAGTACGACATCACCAACGGTAAGTTGCTTGACATTCTTTTGCAAAGAACTTTGCTGGCGCAATTGTCCTAAATATTCAATACGAAATCGCTTACGTAAGTGTTCTCGAACATGTTGCCTATACTTAACTCTTTTATTTAATTCTTGCGCGTCAATTGCATCAAAATCTCTCACATCTGAAGATCTTATGTCCTGTAAAAACATTTTTCTGATAAGTGACACTTGTCACAAAATATACATAAATCTTCACGTTTTTTAACTAAATTCTTATTAGACTTATTATTTATAAATAAATCTGTGGCAGTTGGCATTGAATTATATTCATTATTACATTTATGATATTTCTTTGGGTTTTCAAAACCAAGATTGGAATGAGCCAAAAGAACCCGCTCTTCCGCAATAACTTCATTTTTCAAAAAATCAAGGATAGAATTTAATTGATTCTTACCTTGAGCAGTCTTCTCACGCTGTCTTTCCCAGATTTTAAGGACATCATGAGGTAGACAAGATTCTACAAGTGGGAAAAGTATGCTGGCATACTTTTCTTCTGTGACACCTAATGATTCTAGAGACCTAAGTTTTGTCTCTAGATTATCATATAACGACGATAAATTGAAATTCTTGCTTGATGATCGATTATTATTTAAAACTAATTGAAGAAGATCTCTAACATATATCTCAATAAGTGTATCTTCTCTGCCAAACCTTTCTTTCAGATGTAGAATTACTTTTGGATAATTATCAGCTGAAACCGGATAACTATTTACTATCTGTGCTGCTTTGGATTTCGGCGTTATCGCCTGTAAAAGATAAACAAATTTCAAATGGTCATCTAAAGTGGTGTCTTCATGAATTTTACTGAATGAATTCCAAAAGGTTAACCATAATCTTGCATCGCCATCAAACGGCTGTAAACTTATTTCTGGTAAGCGAAGTGGTCGCGACAGTGTTCTTTCAACATCCGTATAATTCTGCGATCGGAGTTGTTCTTCGATAGGCTTCACCAAAAATGTCTTTACTTTTTGCTTTATAGCAATAAATTTTTCTGTATACTCTTCGCAAGCTTCAAATTCTTTAGAATAATCTTTTTCAATAACTTTCTCTGTCAACATAAAATTCAAAATTTCTTCATCTACAGCTCGCAATCTTGTGCTTTTATCTTCCAGTTGACACATTAAATTCTCTATTAAATTAGTATCTGGAGTTGCGTCGTTTAAAGCTTCATTTAAAGCATCATAAGTTTTCGTAAATCCAGATCTAAGAGGAGTTCTTTTGATTTTCAAAGCATCCATTTTTTCTCAATGACAACTTCTGATAACAAATAAAAAACAGTTAATTTTCACACGTCCCTATTAGTTCGGACGCCACATATCGCAAACAATGCGAAATCGAAGCTATAAAATCTACCCGATAATATAGACATCGTCGTTTTACGTGTGAAAAATAATTTAAAATATCTTACAAAAGAAATGAAGCTTCAAAACATTTCACTTAAAACTTAACACAAACTTTATTCCAGAATAAATTCTACTACTCTTTTTTATCATTGCTCGTGAGCATCTGCGAAAAATAAAACCACGACCATGGAGTCACCATGAAAGTGCGGACACTAAAGCAATTATAAATATTAATCTAATTCGCGACAATACGTGCTTAATTATTTTTTTTAGATGTATTTTCTGGAATTTCACGCTGCTACCTTAAATGGTTGCTGAGATATTGGAAGATTTTCCAGAATTTTCGACCCCCTGTTGCTTTCCTTAGAGGGAGAATTTTCAAAAATCCCGTGTTAGTGCACGCTTGCATCTTAAGAAGTATATTTTCATATTTCTACATTTAGTAGTTTGAGCTGTGCGTTGATTATCAGTTAGTCAAGACAAACTAGTTTATATATGTATAGATAAGGTTGAGGTTTACAACAAAAAACATAATTAATATGCAATGGTAATAACATATTAATATGGAAGAGCAATTTAAAACAGTGGTATTTTGAAATTTGAAATGAAATTTAATATATTTGGCACTAAATCATGCCTTTACTTTCTGAACACAAAGCATAATTTCATTTAGCATAATTTCATTTCATTCTTAAAATTTTAGTTGATTTTGGATGCTTTTATTTTAACCAAAATGTGTGATGTCACATTTCTTCTTATCCCCCTCCCACCAGTTTGTCACAAAGTTTTACGATTTCTCGAACTCCCTCCTCCAAGCGTCGCATTATTTATGGACTGCACGTAACATATACATTGCAAAAGCAGTTATCAAATCGTTAGGATGCAAACAAAAGCAGTTAGAGAAAATTCCTTTAGCTTCTTTAAACCTAATATATTGTGTAGGATACACATCTTTACAATTTTTTTCCACGTATATAAATAATGTTTTTTTTTCTTTTTTTTAAATAATTGCTAAATAGTTTTAAAAACTGAAACACACGCTTTTATATCAGATCGGACTAAAAAGTTTAATTTTTTTTTTTTTTTTTTTTTTTTTTTGGTTGAAATGTTACGGTTTTCATATGTGTTTCAGTGATTATCATGTGTCTAGAGTGTCAAGTGACTGTTAATTCCTCAAATTGCTTTTGATCCGTTTATCCGGCGTTTTTTATTTTGATCCTTTTAAGCGGCGACTTTATAAATTGTTGAATTGTCATCGGTTTTCAATAAGTGTGCAAATTTTTAATTTAATCTGATATCTTAAAGTGGGCGAAAATAACGTTCAAAGATTCGTTACATACATACAGGTGAAGATAATAAAAGCGTGTTAAAAAGAGAAATTGGTGTGAATTGGAACTTAACGCATAGCAGAATTAAGAGAAATTGGTGTGAACTCAACATATAGCAGAACTAAACAAAATAGCAATTTGCTTCTGAGAGTGCTTTTTTAGAGAGCTACGTCCTGTTAAAAATGGCTTACAACAGAAATGTACAAAAATGAAAATGTAAGTAGTTTTACTGTGCGTTAAGATAGCATTTATAGAGTCCATTAGTATTAAAAATTTATTAAATGTATATTTAATGTTTTCCTCTGTTTTTGAAACGCAAAAAAGCAAAGTAAAGTAAAGAATTTTTAAGAATTTGTCAAAAAATGCATTTTTTAAGTCCCCACGTATCATCAAATTTTACGTACAAAAAATAAATTTTAATTTGTTTTGCTGTTCAATCTTTCTTAGTTATCAGTTTGTTAGTATAAATCTATATATACTTGAAATTTAAAAAGTAGATAAATAAACTTTGTAGCCCGAAGAGGTTAATATCTAGTTATATGCTTTTAAAAAGGATTAGTTTCGCGAGCGAGCACAATAGCTTAATTCATCAGGCAACACTCAAATGATTTTCAAAACCGAAACATCTATACAAGTGTCATCTTAATAGATGGATCAGTGAGACCTGGGAGCAATAACCCAATTCAGTCATATGCATTATTACAATTCTCAGAGGCTGTATTATCAATTTAATCATATATATTAAAACAGTAGGCTACTTCTTTAAGATCAACTCAAATTGGTCTTTGCGCATGCGTGAAGTTGAAGTTATTAGCTCTTTCAGTTAGAAGGAAGTCAAAGCAAGTCTGGTTAGCTCAGTGGTTTAAGGCAGGGATTTATATCTCTGAGTTTTTGTAGAGGACTAGGGTTCGATTCCAACGCTCGGCAATATATATATATATATATATATATATATATATATATATATATATATATATATTTAATAATGATGCATTTTACTACGAGGGGAAGTTATATGATTTTTATTCTTTTGTTATTATTATTATTTTGATGCTTTATAATGAAATAAAATTTAACAATAAAAAAATATTTTTTAAGTATAACAATTTTATTTTAAAAATATTTCAAGTAAAAAGCAAGCGCTGTTAAAATTCTTAACATTGTGGTTAAATTCTTTCAGATGATTACTTGAGTAGGTTAGACTGACAGAACCATGAAACGCTTTGAATCTGTTGGAATTACGTAGATAACATTCAAATAAATCAAGTTTTCAAAACTTTACTTACAGGTTCTAATTAATCTTTTAACATGTTTATCGTCAAATCTTGACGGGTACCATCTAGTATTTCTTAATACAATTGGCCTCTGTTCGCACGTGTCGAGAGTCTAGAAGAAAGTGTGATATATCTGAAATCATGATATAACTGAGAATATTAAGAAAGTTAATATAGAAGTAAATCTATACTACTACTATTATAAAAAAAAAAAAAAACATTTGTTTGTAGGGAGTAATCTTGGTCAAAAATGCTGGTGACCAATCTCTACTCCATCATAAGGCTATATTTTATGTCGATACAACGACCCCAAGGGCCACAGTAACTAAAAACATTCTAAAATTGCGATTTTTATGATACTGTTGGGGATAAAAATTTGAAATAGTTGTTGTAAATTTCTTTTAATTGCTTTGTAATTTGCACATACATCTTGAATCAGTCATGACTAATAATCATAAAAAGGTGAAGCTCATAGCAATAAATATGTAGTTTAAACCGATTCAGCTCAAATCAACGAGTAAATTTGAAAATTCCCAAAGGAAGAAACGAGATTTTTGAAATATAGATAATTTCGTTCGAGTTTCGTCCAGCCGAATGATTGGTAGCAAAACTCACATTTTGGGCCGAAAACAAAAAAGGAAACCGAGTTTTCGGTCAATGTCTAGTTGTTAATAATAACTGCAATAAAATTGTTAACAATAATAATTACACTTAAATATATTTTTATAAGTTTCTTGTGATTAAATATTATTGTATTATTAGAAGTGAATATTCCATACTGTTAAAAATTTTGTCCTAGTTTGAACCAAATTTTATTGTTCAGTAGTTGTCACCATAAGATGGTGAAATCTACCAACATTTGGAGCTTCCTATTGTAATTAGAGGTCTGCATGGGCCGGAATTTCCAGGCCCGGGATCGGCCCGGCCCGTTACAATTTCCTAAAAATTCAGATTTTTATCATATAATTAAGATTCCTTTAAAGTTTACTGCATACATATCTATGGAATGATTTTACAGTATATTTTACAGGAAATACACATTAGCAACATTAATGATTACTTAGATTCTTAGGCTTTCAACATTCAAATAAAGATTCATTAAAAAATTAATATGGCCTAGAATAAAAGAAAAAGGAAAGAAAGTTAAAAACATAGCTACTTTTGAAGCTGTTTAATAAAAGAAGATTTATAAAAATATTTCTGTATCATTTTATTAAAGATTTTAAATCCAAATTCATTCGTTAATTCAAAGAAGCTCCTTTCTGATACATTTCTAAAGTCATTTTTTTCTCTTAAACGCATACAATTAGCAAGTATCTTTATTCAGAAACTATATAATTGAATGGAGTTATCCATTTTTTCATTCAAGCAATTTAAGAATACTGCAAGCAAATAAAATAGTGTCATAGTTAGCGTTTTGAATAGAATTTCTGGAAACGATAGCATGGGAAGGGTGAAAAACCTGCAACCATTTGAGAAACTATTGTATCTCAACAAGGTTATACAAGTATTTTATTTACCAAAAATGAAAAACGCTATTCGATTCCAAATCCCTTCAATAGTCAGGTTTATCACTTTTATACTTTTATAATTAAAAATTAATCTGAAAATGTGTCAAACTTTTGCGTTATTGAGAAATTGATTTAAAAACCATCAAGAAGTATATAGCCAAAGATTAAGCTAACTTAAGTTCTTTTTCAAAGTTAATTTTACAAATCATGTTGTCTGCCCTACAGATCATGAGAACAATTAAGTCTAGTTCCGGTCCGGAAAATCTATGTCTTGAAAAATAACGCAAGCTTGATCTCGGCCCGGCATGAGTCAACTAAAAAAATATTAAAACGGGTTACACATAATGTAACTGTCCGATGCTGATCTCTACTCTGTACAAATTACATTTTTATATTCATGCTGTCAAACTAGTACGGCTCGTGAACGCAAATTTAAACTTATTCTCGTTAAAACCATTTTCGTTTAAATAGGTCATATTTTATCGTTTCTGTTCAAATCGGCCTGAAAATATTTTATCGGGCCGGTCCTAGTCTAAGATCCGGCTGCAGAATCAGTGTACCCATCGAGTGTTTGCTGAAAACCAAATTTTTACACATATTTATGATTAGGAGAATTTATATCTACCAGGTTGCCTATCAAAATGTGGCCGCTAGTATTTTTAATTAAATTATTAATAATTCATAATCCGTAAGAAATTTCACTGACTTGTTTTTCAATAAAATGTCGTCTACTTTACGGCAACATCTATAAAGACTCTGAAAAATCACGGTTGCCTTTGCGCACCTGGCCGCACCTCTTCGCAGCCAGGTATACACAGGTACGATTTTGTTACATTTATACACCCACAACGTACATTCATAATTTATATATCAAATTAAAGCTATTTTTTTTTCTGTTTATTATTATATACGGTTGCCTAATTAAATCTGGCCGCAAATAAGGGTTGCCGGCTGTTATATATAGTAAATATTAAAAGTAGAGTGAAAGAGAGCTAGCGCGTAACACCACTAGTCAGACGAGGATAGCAATTGCCAGCTGTCGGACGGTTTAAAGCCATTGCGCATGCGTCAGATGCTAGTGTTCTCAACGGATCTGTTGCGACTTTTATTCTAACAAGGAAGGTCTCCATACGGGCATACTCAGAAAAATCTGAAAAAAATACAGAATGTTCTTCTCATATAGTTATATACGTTTATAAAAAAAAATTCGGCGGAACCTCCTTATAACGTCCGTAAAAAAAAAAAAAAAAAAAAAAAAAAAAAAAAAAAAAATATTCGTTTATTTGGCGATTTATCTCCGGTTGGCGAAAAAACGAAATTTTGAAAATATGCTTTTACGCTTCGAATTAGCGTTGCAAAGGTTAGAAAAAAGCCGGTTTAAACCCGGGAATAAACCAGGATTTTAGGAATAAACCTGGAAAAAACCCGGGATATTTAGGAGTAATTCGGTTTTTTGGGAATAAACCCGGGAATAAACCTAGTCTATTGGAAATAAACCCGGGAATAAACCGACTTTTTGCAACTCTACTTCGAATACTTTTTAAAGAAAAAACTTTCTATGTTCAATTTATTTAAATAAGTTTAGTTTAAGTAGTTTTAGTTTTACATTTTTACTTTACTTTAAGTGTAATTTTGTCATATACGTTTAACAAAATGAAATTAATATATTTTATCATTTAAAACACAATTTAAACTGATTAAAATTGTTACAAATTGAAAAATACACTGTTAAAAATCTGCTGCATTTTGTTGCAACGCACTCCCTTGCTTGTATAGAAAACGGTTACCTGGCCGTGAAATGAGCTTTCTCATTGGTTGGAATAGAGATATTATATACAAGCGATGGAGTGCGTTGCAACAAAATGCAGCAGATTTTTAACAGTGTATGAAACAAACGATTCTGCAGCGTCACTCCACCGCTTTTATAGAAAACGGTCAATTCACCGTGCTATGGAGCATTCTCATTGGTCAGAAGAGAGATATTCTATAAAAGTAGTGGAGTGACGTTGCAGTAAATGCTGCAGATTTTTAACAGTGAAGTCAATTAAAATCAATTTTCAGATTCGTTAAATTCGTCTGCTTTTGGTGAGATTATTCCAAAACATTTTTTTATTTTTTACCTATCTAATAATGTAATTCCACCGCTAATTTTCACTGATCCTTTATTACCTACATGAGTAGTTTAATTCGTATTTTTTTTCAAAAAATTCTGAGTATGACCCCAATGGAGACCTTCCTTGTAAGTTAAAAACCACGCTGTTTTGGAGTACGTAATACACAACATTATATATTGCTGTTTCAATTGTGCATCGAAAAATTATCAATCTCATCAGGGTGAAATAAAATTTACGTCTCAGTACTTGCCAACCAACCAAACCAACCAACCAATAAAATTTATAAAGATGAAGGCGTGTTTTCTGTGCGAAAAAAAAAAAAAAAAAAAAAAAAAAACCAATGTACTAGACTTTGATAATGCTTCATTCAAAAAGTGTTCTCTAATGTTATTGTTTCGTCGTAAGAAAAAATATAAATATCATGACATTTTATTAACACTTGAATCTACCGATGATTTTGGATATCATACAGAGTGTTTGAAAAAAATTACAGTTATAAAACAAAAAGATAAAGAAGAATTCGAAAGTTTTTGCAAGACACAAACCGTAAGTAAAATTTTAATCGGACTTAAAAAATATAGGTTATAGTTACGATGTAAATAATACAGTGCTAACTTTGAGGTTATTTGTTAGAAATTATGTTTTTTTTTTTTTTTTTTTTTTCATTTTTATAGAAAAACGTGGTCACATAGTTCTACCTAGTAATACCTAGGATATTCAATTTGTTAGATATGTAGAATTCGTTAATACAGCAGAAATACAGTCAAAGATCTATAATCCGCACACCCATAATCCATTGTTTTCTCATTGTTTTCTAATTTTTTTTTAATTTTTTGAAAAAAATCGTTTTGGGATCACTAATTTGTAAATTTTTTAACTACTTATTTCATTGTTTACATTCGTAAAATAATGTGAATTATAGAAAACAGTGTATTATGGGTGTGCGGATTATAGATCTTTGACTGTAATATTAATCGGATATAAAAAAAAAAAAAACTTTTCTACGACTAAAGTTTTAATGCAAATTGTCTTTCAACGCATCCATTTATTTTGCAGGAAGAATCAAGGGGTAGCTTGAATGATCAACCAATTACACTTTCAGTCGACGAACAGCTTCCGACAACTCCTTCAAACGGACAGCCAAGTATATCTGCGCAGGAAGATGCTCATTCTCAGTCTCTTCAAAATTTGTCATCTGCTGCTACAATATCCCAGCAAGCTATTTCATCAACAAACAAAAAATCAGCCTGCCTTTTTTGTGATCATGTTGAGAAAAAAGTTGGTAAAAGACGAATTTATGTAACCTTCCCGCAATCAGAAGCGATAGTTAAAACTGTAAAATCAATAGCCGAAAAATCGAAAGACTTAAAGCTATTAGCAAAGCTAGAGAGCACTCAATCTGTTGCTTATCATTCAATCTGTTTGTCATCTTATCAGATTTCACAGAAGCGAAAGTGCGAAGAACAACCAGAGCCAAGACATTGGCATAAAAATCGTCAATTTCATCAGTTGGCATTCAATGCAATTTCGGAAATTATAAAAGCAGAGATTATTGAGAATAATCGCGTTATGTATCTCTCTGCTTTGCTATCTCAGTATAAGTCTTTGCTATTGGAGTTTGCTGAAGGTCAAATAAGCGCTGAAGATTTGGAGGAATATCGTGCTGAAAAATTAGAAAATAAAATTGTAAAAGCTTTTGGCGATCGTATTACTGTGGAGTCATCCATGAGGACACCAAAAAGGAAAATCATTTATCAGTATGACATGGACACGTCTCGATTAGCTGGTGAAATTGCTAAATTGGAATCATCCAAGAAGAATCGGTGTCGAGATGTCGCTTACGAATTGCGAAACAGTATAACATCTCTGGAAAGTACGAAGCTACCAGATAATCTGACTCCAGAGGATGTAATTCGTGGAGAGTGTAATGTTCCAGAACAACTGTTCAATTTCGTATGCGACTTAGTTCAAGGACCAGATACTCGTCGTAAAAATTCAGATGACGACTTAGTGAAAATAAAGTCAGTGTGTAGTGATCTGATTTATATAGTATCCAAAGGTAGAGTCAAACCATCAAAACATCTTACACTCGGGTTATCAATGAAATCTATAACAAGTTCGCGAAAAGTTCTAACAATATTAAATAGATATGGACACACAATAGGCTATAATTTAGCAGAAGAGCTTGAAACTGAGATGACGTATAGTTCTCAAAAAGAAAACAATGTGATACCGGCCGGTATAAGCAGAGTTGATGGGCTAAGTACTCACGTAGCTTTCGATAATTTTGACCGCTTCATTGATATAGCCACTGGTAAAGATACTCTGCACGATACAGTCGGTATCATTTATCAGTTTCGCAATAAAGAAGATGACCCAAATGACATGGACAATGCGGATACTTCTGATTCAGAATCCGTAGGTGCACATGTTCATGAAGGACCCACGGAGCCTCTTGCAAGAGCTCGTAAGAGACGGTGTTTTGAAGCACCTCCAAAGGAAATTCGTCCCTTTGTCAAGATACCTTTCACAAGTATGACGTTTCTTCCTTTTCAAACAATTATTGAAACAATCGATTCGTGTCACTTACAAAAATTAATTGCAATTGATAAGGATTTGATTTGGAGTATGTCGTTATCTCGAATAGATTCAGTACCCATGTGGTTAGGTTATAACTGCAAAATTGGCATTGATGAGAGTAAAATCCAGACAGTCGAGTACTTATCACCAATAAATGAGTCTCCTACGTCGCTGGCTATTGTTCAGGAAACTCTTAACATTGCAAAGGAAGTTGCTAAGAATTGTAATCAACAACAGATCATAGCTACTTACGATTTAGCAATAGCCAAATTAGCTATGCAGATTCAACATACTAAAAAGCCAGAATTTGACGATATTGGGTCTTTTTTTTTTTTTTTTTTTTTTTTACCTTTTTTGCTACTACTGCTACAGATCATAATTTAATCAATCAAAAATTCCATTCAGCAAAATTATCTTTTCATATTACTATATAAATAATCATCTTTACACCTCACTTATCAATTAGTTCAAGTATTTCATCTACTTTATCAATGAATTGACTGAGATCAGGACTAGATTACCTTCTATATGAATCTTGTTGTAATTTAAAGTAACCAAAATAAGAGGAGATTTCATAAAGGAAATTACTATGAGATTACACAAGTTAAGTTAAGAAATTACAGAAATAGAAAAGATTACCAAGATAAATCAAAATGAATTAAAAAAAATTATACATTCATTAAATTTCTATAAATATTAATGATTGCTGGTAAGTAATAATGATAACACAACAAAATTCTCAATCTGTCTAGATCTCAGACGTAGCATATATGGATCTGTAGCAGTGAATCCAATTTTTTACCAATGTTGTTTTATGGGATATCAAACTCGTATAGATAACTTAAAAGCTCAAGATCTTTATTAAAATTTCAAAAGAGAGAAGAAGGACACTGGAATCTCCCTTCTATTTATGGGGAGCAAAGAAAGAAAAATTTTTGTAAGCATTAAGATTTCAATAATATAAACACAAGCATCCCATAATACAACAATGATATTGTGGCCAGAAAAGATATAGTGGAAGTACATCTATCTAATTTTCTCCATTTTTTCATTCATAGGATAAATTAAATTGTTTTAGGTCATGTGAACTCCTCAAAAGTTTTGCTTTAAGAATTTCTATTACTTAGTTAAATATCTTTACTCAACTTTAAGATAAAAGTATGTTAATTAATTAATGCATATACAGGGTGTCCGAAAAGTCTGGAAACGGCCGAATAACTCGAGAAATACATATGAGATTGAAAAACGTAAATATACGTGTTAAATATTTTTAAATAAGCTACTTTGTGATACCAAATTTGACCTTCGAAACCGACCCCCTGGGGGTCAGAGGGGGTCCAACTTTGAAATCTTAAATTATAACCCCTATTTTTTATTGCAGATTCGGATTCTACGGACAAAAATACGTAACTTTTGTATTTGATGTTTATTTCAAATCTTCCTTTATCACGGTGTAATCGAGCATATTAAATCGATACATATTCCCGCTTTTCCAACGGGATTTTCCCTAATCGAAACTGATTGGGCAGAATTTTTGACGTCAAATTCCTCGTCTTTTGCAGGAATAGCGTTTCCTGAAAATCACCCGTGGCGATTATTTCAATAGTGCTACACTGTTAAGAATTTTACCCATTTGCTGCAGCGTCACTCCACAGCTATTATAGAATATATCTTTTGTGACCAATGAGAATGCTCCATAACACAGTAAAGTAATCGTTTTCTATAAAAGCGGTGGAGTGACGATGCAGCAAAAGGGTCAATTTTTTTACAGTGTACTTTACTGTGTTATGGAACATTCTCATTGGTCATGAAAGAGATATTCTATAAAAGCTGTGGAGTGACGCTACAGCAAATGGATCAAATTTTTAACTGTGTAGCACTACCGAAATAGTCGGCACGGGTGATTTTCAGGAAACGCTATTATTGCAAAAGACGAGGAATTTGATGTCATAAATTCTCCCCAATTAGTTTCGATTAGGGAAAATTCCGTTGGAAAAGCGGGAATATGTATCGATTAATATGCTCGAATACACCGTGATAAACGAGGATTTGAAATAAACATCAAATACAAAAGTTACGTATTTTTGTCCGTAGAATCCGAATCTTCAATAAAAAATAGGGGTTATAATTTAAGATTTCAAAGTTGGACCCCTCTGACACCCAGGGGGTCGGTTACGAAGGTCAAATTTGGTATCACTGAGTAGCTTATTTAAAAATATTTAACACGTATATTTACATTTTTCAATCTCACATGTATTTCTCGAGTTATTCGACCGTTTCCAGACTTTTCGGACACCCTGTATAACTTCCAGTCTGATAAATTACTTTAAATTCTGAATAGAGAAGTAAGTGTTGGAGTTATTTTACTTTTAAACATTCAGAGAAACTTCTTTAATTTCAAGCTATTTCATATTTTAGAATAGTCATTTTGACACTTATGAAATTAAAATTCAATTAATCTAATATCAAGGTAGGATAAAAATCTAAAGAACTATACTTGAGTATATCCTTTTTTTTTTTTTTTTTTTTTTAACCTTTTCCTTTTTTCTAAATTACACTTTTAATTTAAAACTGAATGCTTACTTTGCATTAAAATAGAGTAAAACCCCTTTTTTTTATAATTAAAATAAAGGATACATTAAAGCAAAGTTATCAATCTCAAAATTCTATTAACAAATACATTCTTTTTTATTTAATTCAACATAAAAACACCAGAAAACACATTAACATGAATCTGTTGAAAACACTGGAAGATATCAACACACAACAAGTATATTTCATAAGATTAAAAGTAATTTCAGTGCAAGTACAATGTGAATTTCTTACCTTCAGCTTATAAGGATATCTGTTTCCCTTTTAGTGACACACTCATTATCAAGATTAACTTGACACCAAATCTTCCTTGCATTAGGATACATTTCAGCAGTTCATGACGAAACCTTTACATAGACTAGACTTGGAGTCCCATTCGGAAAGGGTCTTTACGCTAACTTCTTTTTATTTGGGGACGTAATTAGAGCTACTACAGTTTCATGAGAGTCTCCGACGAATCCGATTAGCACCCCTCAGCAACTCAAAACATGAGTACTTCAATACACTGGAACTGAGAATTCCCGCCTTTGGGCTACGACATCTTACCCGGAAGTGCACTTGAAACTAAAAAAATCTTGGAGAAACATCGACGCAAGCTGACAGCCATTAGCCGCCAAGGGCATCACTACTATGTTGCGCTCGAGATAAGTCTCTATCAAACGGGTTTCCAAACAACCCTCAGAACTGCAAGAGTATAGGAAGTCGATTGGAAATCTAGCATTGTCAGCCGCACCATGTAGGATACTGTAATTCCTAGTCGAGGGACTTCGACCTTTTTTTTCTAATAATAATAGTTTGAGCAAACCATTTTTTTTTCAGCAAACTCTCTCAGCTTTCTGTTGCAGACTACCCTTTTTCTACCAACTGTCTTAGCTTTTTTTTAGACTGCTTCGAATCTCGCTGAATTATTTAGGCCTCCCCTCTCCCAGATAAACAGGGGAGGGGGGGGACAGAACTATCACCTATACTCTACCAGATGCTTTCAGTTCGACTGCTATCACCAGGACTGACTTTTTTTAAAACCAATTGCGCGCAAGCCTCTGACATACGGGGGTATTTTTTCTGAGAACACGGACGCTTCCCCCTTGCCCCAACCAAAAGGGTGACTTCTCGTTGGTCAGCGCGTAAGTTCCATTTCCAATATCCAAATAAGGAAATGTTTCCATCTCTCAATCACGTGACTTACACGAGGTCCTGCCCAAGCAGGTGTTTCTCCAATTCCCGTTCCCATGAAACCTACAGCTGGGATTCCACGTATTGCATATAATGGAAGTAACAGACTTGGGGATATTTTTATGGGCGAAAATGTATCTTGCTCTCTCTCTAAAATGACACTATACAATTTTATGTACTTTTAGCAAGTACCCAGGGCTTAAAAACTCTGTGTGCGGCCAATTATATAAGGTACGCTATTTATTGTCCGAAAGCTCATAGCATGGGAACCTCACTCATCTTTAATCTTAACAAAAGGGCTTTTAGCAATTATCGCAGTTCTCTGCCCGAGCAGGGATTTTATGCGACTTTAAGGGGAGGGGGTGTGTTTTTCTTTCTACCATACACAAACGCTTGTGAAAGCGTGAGAAAGGAAAATGAAATAACAAAAATATTAAGGGCCTGTGCGTATAAAAAAAAAGAAAGAAGGCTTTGAATTTTGAATAATTAAAATTTTAAAGAAAGGCAGTAATCAATAAAAAAAACTGTAACAACGATATATTCATTAATTTAGGTGCATTCCATACTCAAATGGCTTTCTTCAAAGCAATTGGAAAGTATATTGATTCTAGTGGACTAATAGAGATTTTAGTTGAAGCTGGGGCACTAGCAGGAGGTTCAATGAACAGCTTTTTGGACAGTAAACATTTTAATCGATGTAAGCGGCTACATCCCTTAGCTTCTAGTGCTTTGCAGATTCTTCATTTTGAACAATATTTATCTGAAATTGACACGGATGGTGGAGAAACTTTGAACGAAGACTTAAACATGGTAATGAATACTTCGTATGGAATCAATGAGAGCATTAGTTTACCTGATTCACTGCATATAATACTGGAGGGTTACAAACAATTTCGCGAAATAACACTTCAGGGCGGTCATGGAAAGACAGCTCAATATTACTTGCAGTATACTGAGCTTATAAACATATTTCTTCGATTTTCTAGAAGTATCCGTTGCAGTAATTTTGAACTCTACTTGGATTCTATCTTCGAAATGTGTGGTTACTTTTTTGCATTCAATCAGCCGAATTATGCAAAATGGGCTGCTATGTATTTAAATAACTTAATCACGCTGAAGGTTGAAAATTCTACTTTACTTCACGAATTTCGTGAAGGTGCATTTGGTATTAGACGCACAAAATCATGCTTGGGCAGATCACCTGTAGATTTGACTTTAGAGCAGACAATTAATGCTGATGCCGGTAATACCTTGACTGGTGTTAGCCATTTCACAAACTCGATCGCTGCACGAGAAAGATGGGCTCTTAGTCATAGTGTCAGAACAAAAATTATGTCATTTGTAAAAGCAGAAATCGGATTTTCTCAAACAGATGATACTTCTTATACGTTAAAGAAGAATCGAATTGAGAAAGATTCAAAGACTCTGAACAGCATTGTTGAAACGATTAAGAAAACAATGAATCCTTTTTCTGAAAATGTAGACAAAGATAGTTTGTTCAATTTGTCAACTGGTAAAGCGGCATCTTCAAATGTTACCAATTTTTTACTAAACGTTAAGTCCTTAGGTCAAGAACAAAAGTTAAAGTTTTTTTCGGATTGCTCTGAAGATTCAACAAGATTCGTGAGACCAATAACTGGTAATAAAATACATAACTTCGCTTCAGAATGTGCTAAAAAAGTATTAAGAGTGCCACCGGAGACAAAAAAAACATTAATTAAAATGGAACGAGATATTTTTGGACGTCTGTTAGCAATTGCTATAAATCAAAAAGTTGACATTGGACATTGTCTATCTTTTCCTCTTGCACCTGTACCTCCTGCACTATTCCACTGTTCAGGCGACATGATGAAGACGGACAAGTCAACTTTAAGTAAGCAATTGACGGCAAAGATTGCACCAACTAATCCGGGACAAGTCGACATAGAAATCATTGATGGTTTCTATTATTTATATTTAATTGGCTCTACTTTACCACAAACATTTGGAAAAATTGCAGAATCGATATTGATAAAACTATGTTCAAAAAATGCTCCAGTAGTTCATATTATCTTTGATAGATATTTAACGTCTTCCATTAAAGATTGCGAGCGAGAAAACCGAGAAGGAATTGATATTCCATACACAATTAATGGGCCTTTGCAAACAAGACCCAGTGATTTTCTAAAGAGCTTAAAGAACTTTCGTTTCAAAAGAAGCCCTGGTAAAATTCTTAGTTAATCATTGAGCTGATGATTCTTTTGCAGCAGTATTAGGAAATAAAAAAATTTACATTACTGTTGAAGAGAAATGTTTTTCATATTGTTCAGCTGGAAATCTCGTAGTGAAAACTGAAGAAACCGAATTATCATGTTCACATGAAGAAGCTGATACAAGAATTATTTTTCACATAAGTAAAGTACCTGAAAATTTAAAAATTCTGGTGAAAGCAGCAGACACTGATGTTTTAATAATTTTATTAGGAAATATCCATAAATTTTCTAATTTGCAAATTTGGTTGGCCAACAGTACATCAAAAAAAATTAATAATAAGGACGAAGTTTACATCAATTGTACGGACATCAATAAAATTAGGTGCAACTTTATGTCTTGCTTTGCCTGCTTTTCACGCATTTACAGGTTGCGACTATACAGCTGCATTCTTTAGCAAAGGGAAAGTTAGACCCTTGAATGTATTTATTAAGCACCCACAAATTCAACAAGTTTTTGCGTCTTTGAAGAATCCTCATGAAATTTATAACGAAACCAAAATCGATGCAGTTCAACATTTTACGTGCCTTATGTATGGACTCCCAAAGTGCCAAAGTGTAAATGCCGCAAGATTGTTATTATTCAACAAAATGTACGCTTCAAAAGAAAGTAGTGAAAAATTTATGAAAAGAGTTAAAGGTTTTGACTCAACGCACATTCCATTGTGCTGGAAATCTTTAAAGCAAAAATTATTGCGGACAATCTTTGTTAATTCGATGTGGTTAAATGCTAATGAGCCGGATTGCATCAAGTTCAGCGCTGAAAATAATGGCTGGCTGTTTTTAGATGGATTTTTAAAACCAACATGGTTCCTGGGAGACTCAACTCCAGCACAAGTTGAGAGTGTACTGTGTGATTCCACGAACAAGCCTTCCGATAATAACGACGATACCGATATTTGCGATGAAAGTGATAGCTGCGATGATAGTATGACTGAGAGCTCCGATGATTCAGATTTTTAAAAAAGAGTCACGGAAATATAAAATACATTTTAAAAATTTATAATTTGCTTAAATTGATGAATATGTAAAATAGATGTAATACTTGAATAAAATCAAATCTTTTTTCATACAGTACTAGCACAACACAATTTTTTTACATAAATAACCTTGGTTTTATTCATCATCAATATCCATTTTTTTGTAATTTTAGGTAGCTTTCATTACAAAAAGTAAAAAGCTACCTATTGCAGCCGTCCGGAGGAAAGCACTTCCAGAAAATTTTGGTATATTTTCACCGATCATGGCCCCCAGACCCCAAAACTACCTTCCCTTCAAATGTTGACATATATATATATATATATATATATATATATATATATATATATATATATATATATATATATATATATATATATATATATATATAACCATATATATATATATATATCTGATTTTTGTCATGCGATAACTATCGTATTTATGAACCGATTTGAATGAAACTTGGTAGGTACATAGTACATACAAATATCTCGACCGAGTTCGTTGGCCAACATCATCCGCCATTTTGTTTCAAAATGGCGGCCATTTAAAAAAATTTAAAAAATTTAAAATTTAAAAATAAATGCGAAAAAATAAAAGTTGAAAAATATTTTTATTTTATGTGTTAGATCTTAAAACACCAATTCCAGAACACTTTTTATTTTGTCTATATCTTAAAAAATTATTGAGTTATAGCACTTTGAATTTTTCTTATGGCTGACATTTTGAAACGATCTAATTTTTGTCATGCTATAACTAACGAATTTATGAACCGATTTGAATGAAACTTGGTATGTACATAGTACATGCAAATATCTCGACCGAGTTCGTTGGCTAACATAATCCGCCATTTTGTTTCAAAATGGCGGCCATTTAAAAAATTTAAAAAAAATTTAAATTTAAAAATAAATGCGAAAAAATAAAAGTTGAAAAATATTTTTATTTTATGTGCTATATCCTGAAACACCGATTCTAGAACACCTTTTACTTTGTCTATATCTTTAAAAATGATTGAGTTATAGCACTTTGAATTTTTCTTATGGCTGACATTTTGAAACGATCTGATTTTGTCACGTGATAACACTCGTATTTATAAATCGATTTGGATGTAACTTGGTGTGTACATAGTACTCAATAAATCCTGGACCAAGTTCGTTAACGAGTTCCATCCGCCATCTTGTTTAAAAATTGCGGCCATTTAAATTTTTTAAAAGAAATTTAAAATTTGAAATTAGGTACAAAAAAGTGATAAATTGAGAAAGATTTTTCTTTTATGCATTTGACCTTGATACAAAGATTCCAAAGCATTTTCTGTTTCGTCTATATCTTAAAAAAATGTCTGAGTTATAGTACTTTTAATTTTTAATGTTGCTCATGTTTTGAAATGATCTGGTTTTCGTCACGTGATAACACGCGTATTTATACACCGATTTGGATGAAACTTGGTGCGTAGATAGGACATACTTATGCGTGGACCGAGTTTGTTGGCCAGTTCCAACCGTCGTCTTGTTTCAAAATGGCGGAATATTATTTTTTTAAATTTAAATTTTAAAATTAGGTGCAAAAAGATAAGAAATTGAAAAACATTTTTCTTTTGTATTTTGACCTTGATACAAAGATTCCAGAGCATTTTTTGTTTCATCAATAACTTGAAAAATGGCTGAGTTTTAGCACTTTCAATTTCCAGTGAGATTGACATTTTGAAACGGTCTGAAATTTGTCACGCGTTAATACGCATATTTATACACTGATTTCGATATAACTGCGTGTGTTCATGGTACATACCAATGTCTTGACCGAGTTCACGGGCCAATTTTATCCGCCATCTTGTTTCAAAATGGCGGCCACTTAAATTTGTCAAAAATCTTTTAAATGTATAATGATGTATAAACAAAAAAATTAGAACTTGAAAAAAGGTTTTTTCTAAAACTATTTATCTTAATAATGAATTCCGGAGTATTTTTTGCTTTGTCTTTACCTTGAAAAACGCCTGGGATATAGCAGTTTGAATTTCTAATGTGGGTGACATTTTTTTTTTTTAAGTCAATTTGCCCGCG
Source organism: Maratus speculifer (assembly GCA_964019185.1). Taxonomy (NCBI): domain Eukaryota; kingdom Metazoa; phylum Arthropoda; class Arachnida; order Araneae; family Salticidae; genus Maratus; species Maratus speculifer. The sequence goes on along the minus strand of OZ025294.1, from coordinate 155,895,285 downwards.
ACAGCACTGGTATATATTTATCTATTTCGATGTGAGTGTGCATGTTCACATGAATTAAGATTTCAATCAAGCTCATTGGTTTTATTTTTTATCCATCATGCTGCTTTAAAATGGATGAAATCTGGTGAAATAATGGATGAAATCGATGATGATATCGTAGAATTTGGCGACCCTACAAATCGCTTAAAATAAAACCAGGTTGAATAAAAGATGACTATTTTCTGAAAATTCCTATTAATATTCAGTGCTGACAAAAACTAGTATTCATCTTACATAATCGTGTTCCGCTATTTTGAGCTTCGTATATTTGATTTATATAACTTAATATAAAATAAATAAATAAGTATATGAAAGCTACCTCTTCCTCCCGGCATTGCCGGAAGGACTTTTTAAGTTTGTCATTCATTTTTTAATTTTTTATTTTGAAAAGAAAGACGGTTCTTTTGGAGTATTTATTATTCTGAGGCGTACCTACTATTGTTTGAATCGGAGGTTGAGAACAATAGCATCTGATGCATGCGCAATGGCTTTAAACCGTCCGACAGCTTGCAATTGCTATCATCGTCTGACTAGTGGTGTTACGCGCTAGCTCTCTTTCACTCTACTTTTAATATTTACTATATTTAACAGCCGGCAACCCTTATTTGCGGCCTGATTTAATTAGGCAACCGTATATAATAATAAACAGAAAAAATTAGCTTTAATTTGATATATAAATTATGAATGTACGTTGTGGGTGTATAAATGTAACAAAATCATACCTGTGTATACCTGGCTGCGAAGAGGTGCGGCCAGGTGCGCAAAGGCAACCGTGATTTTTCAGAGTCTTTATAGTTGTTGCCGTAAAGTAGACGACATTTTATTGAAAAAACAAGTCAGTGAAATTTCTTACGGATTATGAATTATTAATAATTTAATTTAAAATACTAGCGGCCACATTTTGATAGGCAACCTGGTAGATATAAATTCTCCTAATCATAAATATGTGTAAAAATTTGGTTTTCAGCAAACACTCGATGGGTACACTGATTCTGCAGCCGGATCTCGTACTATCCGGGCCGGGCCGATAAAAATATTTTCGGCCCGTCCAATATGGCCCGTCCAATGGCCCGGTATATAGCCCATCCAATTTCTTTTGCCGGTCTGACCCGTTAGAAAATTCGAAACGATTCCCCGGACCGGGTACGGGCCACGGGGCAAGCCCGGGCTCGGGAATTTATAAAAGTGCAATCTGTAGATTAAAAAATCACAAAAGGGAAAGAATTTCAATAACATCTAAAGGATTTTATTTAAAGAAAAAATAAACAAAATAAAAATAAAACAAGCACAGAGGATCTTTATTTAATATCTTAGCAGAATACAGCCAAAGCAGAATAATGCCAAAACACGGAGATCGATATACTTTATACTGCAAACTGAATTATATAATTCAATCGCGGATAATAAATATCCAAGCGCAAATAAAATAGCGTTTTGAGTAGAGTTGTTTTGAATAGCGTTTCAAATACGCTCATGCATGCCTTCCTATAGCTATAAAGTAGATTTATAGCTCAGTATGAGAACAACAATAACTAAGAAATGTAATAAAAAATAAAAGGTAATAATACACTATATTGTAATAATATACTGCGTAAAAAAAGTAGAAGGACACTAGACTTTTTACTAATAAAAGCACAACTGATTAAGTTACCGCAAATATCTTTATTTGTCTAACAATTTATAACTAAATGAGTATAAATTCATAATAATCCAAAATAAATTAAGAAGATAATTTGTTTTTCATAATATAGTTTCTGTTGTTTACATGAAACTCTGTAAAAAAAGTAAAAGGACACATAAGTATTTTATATGAAAATTAAAATATTAATAAGAAGTTTTCTTTCCATTTGCCTTTATCACTTGAAAGACTCTGTTTGGCATTGAATCGTACAGTGCTTGTATTTCACTTTGTCAAAAATTGTCCCAAACATCGTTAAGTGCATTCTGAAGCTCGACAACAGATTCGTATTGTTTTCCTCCACTGTATACGCGACGAACTAATGTCGCCCATATATTTTCAACAATGTTAAGGTCAGGGCTTTTAGCTGGCCATGGCAAACGCGGATACTATTTGTGTGGAACCAATTTTTAACGCCAGTAGCGGTGTGAATCGCTGCTCCATCTTGTTGAAAAATCCAATCTTCTCCACCTAATTCTGAACCATAAGGAAGAAGTTCAGATTCCAACAACTGGATGTAATCTTCATGGTTCTGTTTACCATGCAAAATGACTAAACTCGTTCTTCCACCATATCCAACTGCTAGGCAGACCATCAAACTCCCCCCTCCCATATGTCGAGTGGAATACAATTCTTCCTCATTCTTGATACAATGCCAATAGTATTGATATCCATCAGGACCATCCAAATTGAACTTTTTCTCATCTGAGAAAATGACAGAAGTCCATTCCGTGGTCCAAGACATGTAGTTTCTCGCCCAAGATAAGCGATTGGCTATATGCATTTTTGTCCATTATGGATGATGTTGTCTCTTCTTGAAAATAAAGACTTTAGACTTTTTTATATAGTTATATACAGTTTGGCGTGACACATGCGCTAGATTTGCTCGTATTCGGACCTTCGAAATTGTGGAATCCTTTTTTTTCAACTCTCGGATAATGTTTCTTTCATCACGAGGCGTCAGTGTTTTAGGTCTTCCTGTCTTTTTTTTAGTACCGTGATGCTCTGGATTTCTAAGATAGTTGGATATTGCAGTTTTACTAACATTAAGCAACTTAGCAATCTCTCTGATGCTTTTACCCTCTTTTCTAAATGCTATGGCTTGGCCTTTTTGAAAATTATTTAAAGGTATTCCTTTCGGTATTCTAAAAAAACAAACAAACAAAAAAAAATCAACCTAAAAATGGAGATATATTTTTTTCTTTGATGAAAACAATAAAATAATAATGCTTACTTACATTATCTATAGCAGAAGGGTAAAAAAAATTCAATTTTCCACAGCTGTCCTTCTACTTTTTTTACAGTGAAATTTTTAGATAAGTTTATTTTTCTATAAATTAATTGTGGTAGCAATTAATTTTTCATTTCACAACAAAAGAATGCATATAAAATTATGCCCTTAAAAAAATCAGACCGTAAATATAAATCACAATTAAATTAATTAAAAAATTCGAGTGTCCTCCTACTTTTTTTACAGAGTGTAAGCTAGCTGCGCTTGCTTTGAATTTTAGGCAGAGGAAATCATTGGATTAAAAAACAAAGCTATTGCTTTTATTAGTTGTGTGTATTGTATATGTATGAGCCTATGAGTGGATAACACAAAATTCGTTACTAATTTAATAATATTAATATAGAAATATACTTAATACTATTTTAAATTTCAAGTAAAAAAAGTATTCGTTTACCAGTTAAATTGATAACGGCCTTTTAGGGAAAAATAAATAAAAAAAAGCAATAACAGTAACAATAAGGATAGAAGTTGTTATTATTGTCATTATCTCAAAACGAAAGACTTCAATGTTAAGAATTTATATATACAGGGTGTTCTATAAATTCGTTCGCATTTCAGAAATTTATTTTAAGAAAAATTAAGGAATTGCGGTATAAGAATACGGTTTGCATCATAAGACTTTTTCTCTAATTTTTTGTGACAGTAGATTTTTTTTTCCAAGGAAACCCACATAAATAAGCCCAGATTGCAAAAACTCCTAAGATTTAATAAATTATCCTATTATTATATTTTCCACTTTATAACTACGCAAATAATCAGAATTTTTGCAGCAAACAAATTGTTCAAAGAAAATGCGAATTATTTTTCGTTTGACACTTTGACAAGTCTAATGGTAAGAGAAATCGAAAATTAAATTTCTAAAAATTCAAAATTCTGTAACCTAATGTCAGAATTAAACGATAACCTATGTCCATCAGGATGATTCTAAAAGTATAGGTTAGTTTAACTGTGTGTATAGTTAAAAAAGCATCGCATTTTTCAAGCAAATCATTCAGTTTTTACATCCATCCCATATAAGGTGTCTGCAACTAAAATTTCCAACTCAAAAATCACAAAAGCGACACCTACTGGGCAATATACACATAAGCCTAAAGTGTATAAGAATATGAAGTTTTGATTAACTTCCGGAATTAATTTTTCAGATGTAGCTACCATGAAATGCGTGAAAAATGCAGCAACTTTGTTAGCATATGATTTATACAAAAATCTAATCAGCACTGACTTATGATGTCACGTTCTCACTGAATATAATGTTCGGTGTAATTCCGTGCATTAACTCTTGTGATGTGACTATTACTAAAATTGTGCAAATCCTGAAAAGGGCACCCATGCAGCGCCATCCGTTGAGTGATTCACACCACAACCTAATCAGCAACAATTTATGTAAATGTCTAATTAAATCTGAAATTTGATGAAAATCCATAAAAATTAACAAATAAAAATACTTATTTAATGTATTTAGTTTTTGCGATAGAGCTATTGCAGAATTGTGAAAATGCAGAATAGCAGCGCTGCCTTTGGGGCAATTTACACCAAAAACTAATCAGCACTAATTTATATCAAGGTCTAACTGAATTTAAACTTTTATTAAAATTTATACATTAGTTCTTGACAGACATTTTCAAAAAACAATTAAATCATGTTCAGAACGTTCTGAAACGTAAAAATCCATCGAAAACCAGAAATTGCAATTTTTTACGAATCTAGTACTTTCTTCTTATAAAGACAGAAGAAAGTAACAATGTATAATATACGTTCATAATTAATAATGTTTTATTAATATGTTATGTTTTATTATTAGTCCAAAAAATATGATTTGTGTGAGAAGAATTTTCGCTATTATGAGTATAAGTATATTATTGAGGAAAGAAGTTTTTTAAAATGTCAATCTATTTGTGTTTAAAACCTAGTCTACGAAACAAGAACGAAAGAATGAGTTCAAAGGAACAACATTAATTGAAACCCCAAAAATGCAGCATAGAAGCGCCACCTTTGAGGCGATTCACTCCAAAAACGTCAAAACCAATCTATATCGAGATCTAACTGAATCTAAACTTTTATTAAAATCCGTACATTAATTTATGACAAAAATTTTCAAAACACAATTAAATCGTGTTCAGAACCTACTGAAACGTAAAAATCGATCGAAAACCGAAAGTTGCAATTTTTTACGAATCCAATACTTTCTTCTTGTAAAGACAGAAGAAAGTAATAAGTATAATATATATTCATAATTTAAGCATTAACGTTTTATTATTAGTCCGAAAAATGATTTGTGGGAAAAGAATTTTCGCTGTTCGTAACTCATCAATGAGGAAAAAAGCTTTAAAAAATGTCAATCTATTTGTGATTAGGAACTGTGCATATACAGGGTGTTCCGCTACCCGACCTACAAACTTTGAGGGGTTATAGTAGACATGAAAACAAACATTATTAAATAGGAAACCATGGGGCACAAATATCTTCTGGAGTAGCTAGGGGCTATTAAAGTTTAAGGCCCAAAAATCCAAACGATGATAAAAAACGGAAAAAAGGGTCGATTCGTTTGCGGTTTTCACTAAACTCATTCTTTATATCACGATTTTTAAAAAACAAATTATAAAGGTTAAGTTCAAAAATTGTCAATAGAGGGCGATTTAGACTTTAGAGTAACGAAAGAGTACTTGTTACCGTTATTTTGTGCATGGAGTTGAAATTATTTTAAAGTTTAGACTTTAACTTAAATTTTAATCCCAAAATCGGAAACATTGAGATCGGGTAACTAGCGAAAATTGAACTGTGAACAGAGGGGGGGGGGGGTTAAACACTCATAAACATTATACAAACTGATCGATTTTATTGCGGTTTGCGTGTAGGTCATTCCCTTGGTAATTATTTTATTCAAAATGACTCTTGTATCTCCATTTTTTGATAGAGGGCGCTTCCGACACATCTCCGACATTTCAATGCAATTACTCCTGGGTGTTTTACTACCACACCAACATACTTCCAGGAAGTGTTAGGGATGCAAAGCGACTCGGAATAACATAGGAATGTAACCTTGAAAATGCCTTTTTAGCGAGCTGTGGTTAAAAGAAGTAGAGAAATAATCAATAGAAACAGGTAGTGAAACAGCAACACGTTATTGTGGCAAAAAACAATTTAGTTAAAGGTTTTACTACAAAAGTTGTCCGACATTACGACCAGAAGTAGTCGAGCAGGCTTGACAGCAGCGTTGCATGCAATTCCTCACGCTTTGAAAGATTTCTGGCATCTTGGATAGCTTTCTGGAGCTACAGAAATTCGAGCTGAGAGGTCTTCCACTGACGGTACGGGAGTCTCATACATTCAACATTTCATTTGCACCAGCAGAATAAGTCCATACAGATTCAGATTGAGCCAGGTGGGGGAGGGGGGCTAGCAATTGGTTTGAGCTCAACTAGCCCCACCCAGCAATGTTTATTTAAAAAGTGTACAATTATACAGTAATAAAATAAAGGTAGGTAACAAAAAATAATTGATATAATGAAGTAGGTGCGACGATCTGGCAGGCCAAAGAACAGGGCCACCACTACCTATCCACCGCTGTCCATATGTTACGTTGAGGTGTCTGCGAACATCATTGGTAAAATGTAGAGGTGCCCCATCGTGCTACAGAGTGGCGCAACGAAAGAGGAACATGTGCTTTTACCAGAAGTTACGACAAAACGTGTTGTAGAAGTATCAAGTTGCTTTTTTCTCTGCTTCTTTTAACCCTAACTCGTAAAAAGGCATTGTCGACGTTACATTATAATATGATTCTGAGTCGTCTTTGCCTCCCTAACACTTCCTGGAAGTATGTTAGTCTGGTAGTAAACCACCCAGGAGTAATGCCATTGAAATTTCGGAGATGTGTCGGAAGCGTCCTCTATCGAAAAATGGGGACACCAGTGCTGTAAGTCATTTTGAATAAAATAATTACCAAGGGGACTAACACGCAAACCGCAACAAAATCGGTTAGTTTGTCAGATGTTTATGAGCGTTCAAAATCCCCTCCTCTGTTCACAGTTCAATTTTCGCTAGTTACCCGTTAACAATGTTTCCGATTTTGGGCTTAAAATTTAAGTTAAAATCTAAACTTTAGAATAATTTCAACCCCGTGCACAAAATAAGGTAAAAAGTAGTTGTTTGTTACTCTAAAGTCTAAAGTGCCCTCTATCGACAATTTTTGAGCGTAACCTTTATAATTTGTTTTTTAAAAATCGTGATATAAAGAATGATTTTAGTGAAAACCGCAAACGAATCCACTCTTTTTTCCGTTTTTTATAATCGTTTGAAATTTTGGACCTTAAACTTTAATGGCCCCTAGCTCCTACGAAAGATGCTTGAGCCCCATGGTTTCCTATTTAATAATGTTTGTCTTCACGTCTACTATGACCCCTCAAAATTTGTCGGTCTGGTAGCGAAACACCCTGTATAGCATTATCATTTTAAGGCAGAGGGCGGGTTACCTTGTGATATCGATATCATTTTTGATCCAATCAAAATTTTCTCTTTTTATTTGTAAGACGGTCTTTGGTTCAAAATAGTATGTTATCTTTTTTAGACTTGTCTATTTTTATTAAAATACAAAATTATTATTATAATTCCTTAAGTTATTGTAAAATTATCTAATTCTTAAATATGAAACACCTCAACGTTTGTGATTATTATTTATCTTCATATGTGCGAACATATATAATCACGGTTCGAGAAGCCATAAGTGAAGTATATTTGAAATGAAACTTGTGTTTACTAATAAATAAAAGAAAAATTAAGTTATCCACTTGTTTTTTTATAAGAATTTTCTATCTGCCCCCCACCCCTCCTCCGTTAGGAGCAAACGCAACAAAACTTATTACTGTGAATGCATTATGTGACAAAAAGTATTATAGAATAATTTAGTATATAATAATAAATATTTCTTTTAAGTGTTATTCGAAAAAGCGATATTTTATTGACTTATTGACTTCTCTTCATTTGAATCAATAAAGTCTGTAAAAAATAAATTTAACCAGTTTTGTATATTTCTCCAAACAATAGAACTAAATTAGGAAAATAAAAAATTTTTATACTTTGATAACGATATCATTACGGGGGGGGGGGGGGGGGTCGAGAAATGATAACGTATGATACCAGAAGGGAGGGGGTCCAAAATTACCAGAAAGTTGATAATGTTATACAGTAGACTCCCTCAAATCCGCCACTCTCTAAAATCCGCACATAATTTACAGATGTAAACAATGAATTATCCAGTTCAGATATAAGGGCAAAATTTGACTTTTGCAGTCTTATATTAATTCCAAAAATATTTTAACTTGTAATTTTTGTTATTATTACCGACTTGATGTTTTTTCTTGAAGGAAGAATAAATTTTTTTCTGAGAAAATTCAAGATACTGCTGATTTTAATGATACTCACAATCTTTTTACTTAATATATTTATGTATTAATCATTCTTTTTGATTATTAAGTCTGGCTACATTGGTTATTAAACCTAAAATAAATCTTCCTGTTTTTATTATTTTGATATGAAATAGTATTGTACATTATTTATAAGGTAAGTTTCATAACTTATTCAAGTTAAGAAAAATACATTTAATCTTTATAATAAACACTTAATCATACATTATTAATTAGACCTTTGTTTTAAATATTTTAATCATTTTTAAAAATATCTAATTTTTTATTATTTTAATTTATTACTTATTTTAATGTTTCAATATTTTGTAATCTTTCATTATAATTTAAATTGCATTATTAATAACATTCAAATTACTGTTCAAAAATGTAAACAAAGCAATGACCAGAAATCTGCAAAATTCTAAAATCTGCACAACCTCTGGTCCCAAGCTGTGCGGATTTGAGGGAGTCTACTGTATTTGCACAGCACCTTAAAACCCAGTCTACGAGATAAGAATAAGTTCAAACGAACCACATCAATTCTCATCATCTTATCATCGTCCTGTAAGAAAAAGGATCTCAATAGTCTCTTTAAAAGTTCTTTCGCCTTGCAATCATTAATCAAACAATAATGGAAATAAACTGCATTCAGTATTGTTTGCTGGGACATAAATTCTGAAAACAATGTCGTTCTGACCTAAGATGATTTAAAACGTTTCATATACGAGGTCGTTGCAAACATAAAATAAGGAAACGTTTCTAAAATATGTTCAAAAACAAAAATTCCTGCTTTAGAATCCCAACACTCGATAAACTGAAGCTCTAATTATTAGATTCAGTGGATAAATTTCGGATATAATCACTTAACAAATAAATATACTTAATAGGGAATTCCTTAAAAAATACATGTGTTTGCTCAAAAAAAGAAAAAGGTGCAGAATTTTTTACTTTTTATTTTGATACAAATATTTGTGGCACTCGTCAATACTCATTAATAATTCAATGCTAATTAATAATTTAATTCAAAATACTAATGAAAATAATAATAAAAAACCCTAGCCATATTTATAATACAATTACAACATTATAATTCGACCAACCTATCAGACAGTCACAAAACATTACACTTATATTTACAATTAACATCAGCCAAATTTAGATCTTAACTAAACTCATATTGCTTGCTCTATTCTATAACTTTCATAATTTCTTCCACTAACAATAATTCGACCAATTTGCTTAGAAAATCCCTAAACAAAACAATTATAATTAATTAACATCAGCCAAATCTAGATCTTAACTAAACTCATGTTGGTTGTTGGTTATATACACTATAACTTTCTTACACTATAACTTACACTAATACACTATAACTTTCGTAATTTCTTCCACTTACAAATTTGATCAATCTATCCGACAATCACTAAACATATTTATATACAATTAACATCAGCCAAATCTAGATCTTAACTAAACTCATGTTGGTTGCAGTATACTATAACTTACATAATTTTTTTCACTAAAAATAATTCGACTAATCTATTAGACAATCACTAAACACAACACTTATTGCTAAAATTAACATCAGCCAAATCTTGATCTTAACTAAACTGAAGTTAGTTGCATTGTATTATAACTGTCATAATTTCTTTCACTTACCCCTTATTTAGTTCTAATTTGACCAATCTGTTATAGTCTCTAAATAGAACATTTATTATTACAATCACAACACAGCCAAATCTAGATCTTAACTAAACTCCTGTTGGTTGCACTATACTGTAACTTTCATAATTTCTTTCACTAACAATAAGTCGATCTATCTATCAGACATTCACTAAACAAAACACCTATAATTAACATCAGGTAACCCTAGATCTTAACTAAATTCAAGTCATTTGCACTATACTGTAATTTTCACAATAAATCTTTATTTAATGAAAAATAAGCTGATCTCAAATGACCTTATATCTAAATACAATAAAACTCCCTAAAGCAACCACGTTTCGTTCCAATAAAAATTGGTGGGTCTGAGAGATGGTCTCTGGAGGTCATGTTTAAATCTAGATTTTAAAAGCTGAAAAAAGTAACACTTACACCCGTATTCACTAACTCGGGTTAACTCTTGAATCCGTGTTAAATGCTAGGCATGAAGGACTTCTCATAAAATAGACTTTCGAAGAAGAAAACCATTCCGTGAAATAAATTTGAAATAGGTGGCGCCTATGTAAGAATGGATCCTTAGTCCGCGTGTTGTTTACATTTATCCTTGTTCATGTTCGCTACTTTTCGGAGGAAAATATAGTCAAATTAACTAATAATTTTATTAACATAAGACCTCTAGTTGATATGAAATATTTTTTCTTAATTCTGATATGTATGAATATTCAAATGCATATATTCATATACGCCTGTTGACATTTTGTCATTTAGTTCCAAAATCATGACTCAATATTAATACATTTCATGAGAAGTCCCTCTCTGTACCTAGGTTCATGCCCAGCATTTAACACGGACTCAAGAATTAACCCGCTTTGGTGAATACGGGTGAGTGTTACTAAAGTTAATTTTTCACATTAATAAAAAAATACAAAAAAAAAGTATCAAAACAAAAATTAACTACACAGGTTAATTGTAACTGCAAAGTTTAAAAAATGAATACACTGACGTTTTCTTTAATTTTACGATTTTAATCTTTTATAACTTTTCTTTTCAAGTATTTTCGAAGTTCAGTAAATAAATGCAATTTTTTTTTCTTTTTTTTTTTTTTTTTTTTTTTGGACGGGAACAAATAATGTGATTTCATTACAGTCAATCAGGGTAACTTTGACCAAAGAGGCTAATTTTGGGCCAAGAGAAAAAAAAAATTAAATTTGCTACATCGCTAACGGTAAAGTTTTAGCCTCAAAATATAGATAGCAGCACTAGTATGAGTTTGGCAGCTCATTGGAAATAATTCGTCAGGATTCCATCATGGCAGAATGAATCAAAATTTCGTAAATGTGGAACAAAGTAACCCTGATTTGGCGTAAAGTTACTCTGATTGACTGTACTTTATCTATTTCTTTAAGAGTTTTCTGACAGAATTTGGCAAGAGAGTTTATTGACCATAATTTGTCGTCAGAGTGAAATTCATTACCCAGAAAAGGCACCAAAGGGATTAAATACTTTAAAATTACTGGGAAAAAAAAGCTGAACTAAGTTTAGAAGTTTGATGAATAATGCTTTCTCCGGAATTATTTTTTTGAATAAAACTTTCTGCAAGCGATCCGGAGAAAAAATTATTTTTTTTCATTTTATTAAAAAAAAAAAATTGGTCGTTCATGGAGGGAGTTCAACTAGGATGATCTCCGAATGGAAATAAAATTAGTATTGAGCCCATGGACATAAATTTCATTCTATTATAAAAATAGTCGTTTATAGAGGTGGCCTCTTAACCCCTTGAGCTCTGATGGTAGAATTTTCTACCACATAATTTTAATTCCGAATTGTCACAATGACACCAGAAAATTCGGCCAGATTTATTTGAGAAAGGTTTAATGCATTTTTTCGTGTTTATCATTAATCGGTTTTTTTCTTTGCTAAATACTGGTGCCAATGTCACATTTGGCATTTTGAAGAAATTTACACCCCAGAGCTCAAAGGGTTAATGCACATAACTTATTTCTTCAAAGCGTAAAAGCGCCTGTTTATCCTAGTCATGCGCATGTTCTGGCCCCAGGGAACTCTTTTGGTAGCGTCTTTGATTAATGCTGAGAAATACTGAATTAATAATTTTTCCCAGATTGTCATCCTACCCCATTCCCTGCTAACGAAATATTCGGATGGAATTTTCATTTTTACTTTGAATCGATGCCCTTTCCCAATGATTTGAATTTTCCGATAGTTTCGGAATAAGATATCGCGTTCCGATGAGATCAATAAGTTTCTATGGCTTCAGAAATATTCTGTGAGCGACAACACTGTATGTGGATTTCTAGCTGATTTAAAAGATGGTAAAAGATTAATTCTAGTTACAGTGAAATCTCCCTGTGCGACCACTTCCATTAACCTCCTCAGTCCTGAGACAAATTTTACGTGGCACCACAAAAACAAGTAAAATTTTTTTATGAAACATCTCCAAACATGTATTAGGTTGTATATCGATGCTTCTAACATGCACATATCTATTAAAAAAGTCTAAATGTAATTTTAGCAATTCTAACAGAAATTAAATTAATTTAAAGGGTGATTTTTAGTGTCGCCTCCAGGCGACATCAGGACTGAAGAGGTTAAGAGCCAGAACATGCGCATCACTAGGATAAACATGCGCTTTTACGCTTTGAAGAAATAAGTTATGTGCATTAATCTGTTTTCAATGTGTTTCCCTACATTTTTTATCATCACAACGTAAGGAATCACCATTCTACAATTTTTTTTTTTTCACAAAACATTTCGAAAGTAGCAATCAAGACTTACAAATTCATAAGGCATCCATTTATTTTGCGATAGATTTTGGTGCAAGTTTTTTTAAAAAAAAGGTAATTTTTGTTATCTTACTCCACGGCAGGGAAAATATGACGAAAAGTACTTTTTTGGGAGGGGGGGGGGATTTCCATGGAGGCACGAAAAAATCGAATTTTTGAAATTTTTTTTTTTTTTTTTTTTGAAAAAATCGAGTTTTGTTTTATTGCTTTAAAAAAATATTTTAACCTTCTTCAATCGAATGGTATGATTGTTTTTCCCCTTTGAACATTAGAAATAATTGTAAAAATTCAAGGGAATAACACACTGACTCAAACGCCAAGAGTAGTAGGAAAAGGACAGTACGGGCTCAAGCGGCGGTGGTACTGTGGCACCGTTCCGCCGCCTCACCCAGTGCCACCGCCACCGTCACCACTGTCCCGCCACCATCCCTCCTGGTCCCTCTTGAGGTGCCCCCTGCGCCCACCGTGCCACCGCCACCCTCCTGCCCCCACCATGCATCCCCCCTCCACGAACGCCCCCTAGTGGAAAAAAGGAACATTGTATTGTAACAGAGAGGTGAACAACCTTACCACTTCAAAAAAAATATTATCAATCACATCTCAACATTGAATCATACTATAAGATGAAGATTAAATTTATATTTGAATTTTGAAAAACCGTAATTTTAATGAGTATTATTAATTAAGCGAAACAATTAAAATCTCAGTTTTTAGATATTTTATTTAGATTTCTTCAACTACGTGATGAGATTATCAATTTAACACAAGAAAGTTAAACATATATTTGAATTTTGCTTGATAGACATCTTAATGAGTAGTATCAATTAAGTAAAAAGAATAGAAAATATCAAGTTTTATAGAAAAAGACTGATTTCTTACGATTTTTATCAACTTAAGAGAGAAAACTTAAACGTACATTTCAGTTTTTAGTGGTTATCATCTTAATGAGTATTTTTAATTAAGCAAAACAGCGAAAAATATAAATTTTTATTTGATTTCTTAAGATTTTTATCAACTACATGATCAATGTATCGACTTAAAAGTTGAAAGTTAAACATGCATCCTAGTTTTTCAACAGATATAACCTTAATGAGTATCGTTAATTAAGTAAAAAACAATGGAAAATATCAAGTTTTTTGGAAAAAACCCAGATTTCTTACGATTTTTTCAACTCAAACTTCAGAATACCAATTTGAGAGAAAGAAACTTAACCATGTATTCTAGTTTTGAACAACCATTTCCTTCACGAGCATTTTTAATTAAGTAAAACAACGGAAAATATTAAATTTAACCAATTTCTTTAGAATTTTTCAACTATAATATCAACTTAAGAAAGGAAACTTAAACATTTATCTTAGTTTTTGAACAGCAATCCCTTAATGAACATTGTTAATTAAGCAAAAGACAATGGAAAATATAAATTTTAACTGATTTCTTTAGATATTTTCAACTTAAAAACGAAATTTAAACATACATTTTTAACATTCAAACAACTATTACCGGAACGAATTTTAATAATTAAGCATTTAACAAACGAAAATAGTGATTTTTTATTTTATTATTATTATTTTTTAAAGCAAGAAGACCAATTGTATAAACTTTTACAGTAATTTGACATTTTAACATACTTTAAAAAACACTAGTTGCATAAGATTTAAACTTTAGGTGACTAAATCTCAAGATATATTTTTCTCGAAAACAAATATAAAATACATTTTTTAAACTAATTTCCTCAATCTTACGAATTCAAAAGGATTTTTACCGATGCAAACATTAGAAGTGAACAACAAATTCTCTCCCCATCTAACCTCAAAATTCCTAAAGGGGAGAGTACAATGGGTTTTTCGACGTCACACTTCGTAAGGTTTTCATTCAAGAAAAATATCTTTTACGTTATAAAAGTCGTTTTCTTAGAAGGATATAAACTTGTGATTTTTGTTTTTGAACAATCATTATCTTAATAAATATTAATAATTAAGGAAAAACAATGGAAAATAATATTTTTTAAGGAAAAAGACGAATTTTATCGAATTTGATTAATTTTTACACTAGTATTTTCAAAAGCAACATGGAAATATCATTTTTTTAAACTGAAGAATTTAACGCATGTTTTAGTTTTAACAACAGAAACTTAATAAGTATCACTAATTAAACAAACAAACAAAAAACAAAATATTGATTTTCAAGAAAAGACGAATTTTTATAAAAATTTTCAACACTTTACCTTTTTGAAATTTTTATGTTATCAAACACCAAGTTATTTAAAATA
This sequence comes from Maratus speculifer, assembly GCA_964019185.1. Classification (NCBI taxonomy): domain Eukaryota; kingdom Metazoa; phylum Arthropoda; class Arachnida; order Araneae; family Salticidae; genus Maratus; species Maratus speculifer. Next base: position 155,880,146 of record OZ025294.1, on the reverse strand, counting down.
TAAATATTATGCTTAATGTTTAGATAGTACGCATGACTAATTCCACGTATTCTTTTCATATTATTAATTAAATTGTCACATGTTTCGCTCTACACTTCAATGATTTCTGAATTTTTACAATACTCACCACCAATTTTCTAAGATTTTCCGATTATACATTCCTCAGAAGTACATATTCGAAATGCTACAAACATTTTACATATCGAAAAAATATCATTGAAGTAGCTGTATTTAATATTTTTAACACCTATTTTCTAAGATATTCTAACATTTTCCAATTATACATTCCTCAGAAGTATATATTCTAAATGCTACAATCGCTTTATATATTGAAAAATATCATTTATCTACTAAGTACTAATCAAAATTATAATATGTTTTCACCCTTACAGTTTAAAAATATCTGAATTATCACACAACATCATTTTTCAAATATGAATATTATTTTAACAGATTAAAAATGCAAAACATACACGAATATAATCTGTAATTTTTGTAATCATTTCATATTTCATACCAAACTATCTGAAATTTCAACCGAATAAGAGCAAATATTAGACTAATTTTTTATCATTAATATTGCTTAGACCTTTTCGTCATAACTTTTAAAAATGGTAATTATCCATTTTTGGGTTGATTATCGAAAAACTGTAACTGAAATTACATAAACTCAATGTAAAAAAACCCTGTTCTCACACAATTTCTTAAAATTCAACAAAGAATTGACTATTACTGCAATACTTATCTATATCAATCTCGATTCTCGATAATATATAGGTATTTTATCATTACACACTTACATCTCTTTTCAAACGTTTATCAGAAAATAAGTCAATCAAAGTCTAGTAGTTATCACACCTGTTCCCCAGAAATATTACTATCATAGGAAACAGTAAAGAAAATTAATAGATATTTAATATTTAATAACTTCATACGTTAAATTACTGTCGAATGAGAATACTAATAATCAATAAAATCAACTGTTGAACAAAAAATAGTACAAATTACCAAAAATTCAAATGTTTTTTCTACAAAAGTTACAAAAATTAACATATGAATAAAAAGTTAGAGAAATAACAAGAAAAAAAAATTAATGAACATATTTACAAATTTATTAAAAAATCACACCTTTTTCTAGATTACAAACCACAATTTCTTGAAAAATTTAACACCGAATTTATCAGATTTTAATCCTTGTATTACATACACTCAATAAATATTCAAAATTAATCAAAAAAATAATTTTTTAGTCTCATCAATAAGCAGAAATTCTATATTAAAAGAATATTTTCATAGTAGTACTTATAAAAATGAGAGTTTACAAACTGATTTTCATAATTTTATCACATTTAAACTTAATTTTTATACATAAAACATTATTTAATCAAATTTTATATTTCTAATTCAGTAAAATTCAATACATTTTAGTTTTTAAACCAATACCACAATATTTATTTACGTCAAACTTGATTCTTTAACTTTTATATTTCAGCATTACACAAGTGAGATAAATACTTACTTGGAACGATTATAGAGTTGAAGTCTATTGATTCTATTCGATTTTCACCTTTAATGATACATAGTATTCATAACTAATCTTTAGTTAGTCCTTCCATAGCATTAATCAAATTATATGTTTCCTCTTGCACTTCTGAATTTTCGTCCATCAAGTTGCTTAAAATACAAATACTATCTTTACAGTTTTAATGATACATAATGTACATGACTAATCTTTAGTTAGCCCTTCCACATTATTTTAACATTTCATAACATTTCATTGAATTTTAACATTTCATATTTCAAATAACCTATTTTCGAAACCAAAGTATGTGAATTTTACCACAATGCTTATCAGCATAGAATGATTTGTGTTTCACACTTTTCTAAAATTATCAGATATGTACTCCTCAGAGGAATTACTATCATATGAATAAAAGAAGAAAAATTAATTTATATTAAATGTGCACGAAATTGATTGCAATATACATGTATTTAATATAAATAAATAAATAAGCAATTATTTATACATTAAACCTTTACTAAATATATATTTCTTTCATTATACAGATGTTTCAACAAGATGAACCAAAACAGCAGCAAACTTCAGAAATTAATGAGCTGAATGATTCATCCTTAGCACATGTAACGTTAACGAACAATACATATGTGAGTATTTATATGAGAAATACTAGAATTCGTATATGAAACGTAGAGTAAATATAAAATGATTTGTCTTACTGCCTACACTTTAACAAATGCCTTTTTACCTATATTGTTGAAGAGAATCCTAATTGTTTGCATTTATTTCTATTACAGATGTGTTCTATTTGCTACAAACACTTCTTAAGTAAATGGAATTTAACAGAACATACAAAATCCATACAGGTGAAAAACCTTACACTTGCGAAGATTACCAAATGCGGTTTTCAAGAAGACGTGAATCAAAAATGCACGCATCATCATATAAAGCATCTTCAGTTATATGTAAACTTAGTGAAGATATTCAAAAATTAATTAGACTTTTGAAGAATTTAGAAATAAAGGAAGATATTTAGACTATTTATCCATCATATTTTTCATAACAGTTACCACAATATCTCAAACTTAAAATTTGGAAGACATACACACAGCTGAAAAGAAATTTTGTTATCCGTGATTTTTCGAACCAGCGTGAATGTACAGATAATATTTTGCAATGCATTCTTTAAATGTTCACATTAAATATTCTTTTATATACATTTATCGTTCTGTTTATTTTTCTAAAACCTATTATATTAATGGAATACAATGGAATGGAAACATTTTAAGTGAAACAACACTTTCACAACGTAAAAAATGCATAAGAACATACAAAATAGGCAGATGTATGACAAAAATATGCAAGTTTACAGAATAATTTCAAAGTTTTCTAGAAATACTAACAAAAAATATTTACAATATAAAAATATTACAAAAGTGAAAAGAAAAAACACAAATGTAAAACAAAAAATCACAAAATGAAAAACTCACAACAAAGTTTTTTGAAAAAAAAATTACAAATATTTTTTTTACAAAAACCAAAACTTCAAAAAATATTTTTACAATTTTTTTTTTTTAAATCATTTTTTTACAATTTTTTTTTTTCAAAATAAGTTTTTACAAAAGTAAAAAAAAAAAAAAATCACAACGTTAAAAAAATGAAAAATTTTAGTTAAAAAAGTGTAAAAAAAAATGCAAAAAAAGTTGCAAAAATTTCAAAAAAAGTTATGAAAAAAGTATAAAAAATTTTGTTCTTTTTAATAGCAAATACAATGGTTTCGCCATTGCATACTGTATTAAAGAGAACAAAATTTTTGATACTTTTTTTCATAACTTTTTTTGAAATTTTTTTTTACACTTTTTTTGCAATTTTTTTTTACACTTTTTTAACTAAAATTTTTCATTTTCTTAACGTTGTGATTTTTTTTTTTACTTTCGTAAAAACTTATTCTAAAAAAAAAAAAAAAAAAAAAAAAAAAAAAAATTTGCAAAAAATGTTTTTGAAAAAAAAAAATTTTGTAAAAATATTTTTTGAAAAAAAAAATTTGTAAAAATATTTTTTGAAGTTTTGGTTTTTGTAAAAAAAATATTTGTTGTAAATTTTTTTTTTTCAAAAAACTTTGTTGTGAGTTTTTCATTTTGTGATTTTTTGTTTTACATTTATGTTTTTTCTTTTCACTTTTGTAATTTTTTTATATTGTAAATATTTTTTGTTAGTATTTCTAGAAAACTTTGAAATTATTCTGTAAACTTGCATATTTTTTCATACATCTGGTTATTTTGTATGTTCTTATGCATTTTTTACGTTGTGAAAGTGTTGTTTCACTTAAAATGTTTCCATTCCATTGTATTCCATTAATATAATAGGTTTTAGAAAAATAAACACAACGATAAATGTATATAAAAGAATATTTAATGTGAGCATAATGCATTGCAAAATATTATCTATACATTCACGCTGGTTCGAAAAATCACGGATAACAAAATTTCTTTTCAGCTGCGTGTATGTCTTCCAAATTTTAAGTTTGAGATATTGTGGTAACTGTTATGAAAATATGATGGATAAATAGTCTAAATATCTTCCTTTATTTCTAAATTCTTCAAAAGTCTGATTAATTTTTGAATATCTTCACTAAGTTTACATATAACTGAAGATGCTTTATATGATGATGCGTGCATTTTTGATTCACGTCTTCTTGAAAACCGCATTTGGTAATCTTCGCAAGTGTAAGGTTTTTCACCTGTATGGATTTTGTATGTTCTGTTAAATTCCATTTACTTAAGAAGTGTTTGTAGCAAATAGAACACATCTGTAATAGAAATAAATGCAAACAATTAGGATTCTCTTCAACAATATAGGTAAAAAGGCATTTGTTAAAGTGTAGGCAGTAAGACAAATCATTTTATATTTACTCTAATTACGTTTCATATACGAATTCTAGTATTTCTCATATAAATACTCACATATGTAATATTCGTTAACGTTACATGTGCTAAGGATGAATCATTCAGCTCATTAATTTCTGAAGTTTGCTGCTGTTTTGGTTCATCTTGTTGAAACATCTGTATAATGAAAGAAATATATATTTAGTAAAGGTTTAATGTATAAATAATCGCTTATTTATTTATTTATATTAAATACATGTATATTGCAATCAATTTCGTGCACATTTAATATAAATTAATTTTTCTTCATTTATTCGTATGATAGTAATTCCTCTGAGGAGTACATATCTGATAATTTTAGAAAAGTGTGAAACACAAATCATTCTATGCTGATAAGCATTGTGGTAAAATTCACATAGTTTGGTTTCGAAAATAGGTTATTTGAAATATGAAATGTTAAAATTCAATGAAATGTTATGAAATGTTAAAATACTGTGGAAGGGCTAACTAAAGATTAGTCATGTACATTATGTATCATTAAAACTGTAAAGATAGTATTTGTATTTTAAGCAACTTGATGGACGATAATTCAGAAGTGCAAGAGGAAACATATAATTTGATTAATACTATGGAAGGACTAACTAAAGATTAGTTATGTATACTATGTATCATTAAGGTTGTGAAGGTAGTATTTGTATTTTAAGTACCTTGATGGATGATAATTCAGAAATGCAAGATGAAACATTTGATGAATTGATTAATAAAATGAGTAGATTAGTTTTATTACATTAGATGATTATAGCAGTAAGAAATTTCGTGTAGGAGCAATGTATATAAGGTGAAAATCGAATAGAATCAATAGACTTCAACTCTATAATCGTTCCAAGTTAGTATTTATCTCACTTGTGTAATGCTGAAATATAAAAGTTAAAGAATCAAGTTTGACGTAAATAAATATTGTGGTATTGGTTTAAAAACTAAAATGTATTGAATTTTACTGAATTAAAAAGTATAAAATTTGATTAAATAATGTTTTATGTATAAAAATTAAGTTTAAATGTGATAAAATTATGAAAATCAGTTTGTAAACTCTCATTTTTATAAGTACTACTATGAAAATATTCTTTTAATATAGAATTTCTGCTTATTGATGAGACTAAAAAATTATTTTTTTTATTAATTTTGAATATTTATTGAGTGTATGTAATACAAGGATTAAAATCTGATAAATTCGGTGTTAAATTTTTCAAGAAATTGTGGTTTGTAATCTAGAAAAAGGTGTGATTTTTTAATAAATTTGTAAATATGTTCATTAATTTTTTTTTCTTGTTATTTCTCTAACTTTTTATTCATATGTTAATTTTTGTAACTTTTGTAGAAAAAACATTTGAATTTTTGGTAATTTGTACTATTTTTTGTTCAACAGTTGATTTTATTGATTATTAGTATTCTCATTCGACAGTAATTTAACGTATGAAGTTATTAAATATTAAATATCTATTAATTTTCTTTACTGTTTCCTATGATAGTAATATTTCTGGGGAACAGGTGTGATAACTACTAGACTTTGATTGACTTATTTTCTGATAAACGTTTGAAAAGAGATGTAAGTGTGTAATGATAAAATACCTATATATTATCGAGAATCGAGATTGATATAGATAAGTATTGCAGTAATAGTCAATTCTTTGTTGAATTTTAAGATGTTGTGTGATAATTCAGATATTTTTAAACTGTAAGGGTGAAAACATATTATAATTTTGATTAGTACTTAGTAGATAAATGATATTTTTCAATATATAAAGCGATTGTAGCATTTAGAATATATACTTCTGAGGAATGTATAATTGGAAAATGTTAGAATATCTTAGAAAATTGGTATTAAAAATATTAAATACAGCTACTTCAATGATATTTTTTCGATATGTAAAATGTTTGTAGCATTTCGAATATGTACTTCTGAGGAATGTATAATCGGAAAATCTTAGAAAATTGGTGGTGAGTATTGTAAAAATTCAGAAATCATTGAAGTGTAGAGCGAAACATGTGACAATTTAATTAATAATATGAAAAGAATAAGTGGAATTACTCATGTGTACTATCTAAACATTAAGCATAATATTTATATTTTAAATAACTTGGTGTTTGATAACATACAAATTTCAAAAAGGTAAAGTGTTGAAAATTTTTATAAAAATTCGTCTTTTCTTGAAAATCAGTATTTTGTTTTTTGTTTGTTTGTTTAATTAGTGATACTTATTAAGTTTCTGTTGTTAAAACTAAAACATGCGTTAAATTCTTCAGTTAAAAAAATGATATTTCCATGTTGCTTTTGAAAATACTAGTGTAAAAATTAATCAAATTCGATAAAATTCGTCTTTTTCCTTAAAAAATATTATTTTCCATTGTTTTTCCTTAATTATTAATATTTATTAAGATAATGATTGTTCAAAAACAAAAATCACAAGTTTATATCCTTCTAAGAAAACGACTTTTATAACGTAAAAGATATTTTTCTTGAATGAAAACATTACGAAGTGTGACGTCGAAAAACCCATTGTACTCTCCCCTTTGGGAATTTTGAGGTTAGATGGGGAGAGAATTTGTTGTTCACTTCTAATGTTTGCATCGGTAAAAATCCTGTTGAATTCGTAATATTGAGGAAATTAGTTTAAAAAATGTATTTTATATTTGTTTTCGAGAAAAATATATTTTGAGATTTAGTCACCTAAAGTTTGAAATCTTATGCAACTAGTGTTTTTTAAAGTATGTTAAAATGTCAAATTACTGTAAAAGTTTATACAATTGGTCTTCTTGCTTTAAAAAAAATAATAATAAAATAAAAAATCACTATTTTCGCTTGTTAAATGCTTAATTATTAAAATTCGTTCCGGTAATAATTGCTTGAATGTTAAAAATGTATGTTTAAATTTCGTTTTTAAGTTGAAAATGTCTAAAGAAATCGGTTAAAATTTATATTTTCCATTGTTTTTTGCTTAATTAACAATGTTCATTAAGGGATTGCTGTTCAAAAACTAAGACAAATGTTTAAGTTTCCTTTCTTAAGTTGATATTATAGTTGAAAAATTCTAAAGAAATTGGTTAAATTTAATATTTTCCGTTGTTTTACTTAATTAAAAATGCTCGTGAAGGAAATGGTTGTTCAAAACTAGAATACGTGGTTAAGTTTCTTTCTCTCAAATTGGTATTCTGAAGTTTGAGTTGAAAAAATCGTAAGAAATCTGGTTTTTTCCAAAAAACTTGATATTTTCCATTGTTTTTTACTTAATTAACGATACTCATTAAGGTTATAGCTGTTGAAAAACTAGGATGCACGTTTAACTTTCAACTTTTAAGTCGATACATTGATCTTTACTTGATAAAAATCGTAAGAAATCAGTCTTTTTCTATAAAATTTGATATTTTCCATTGTTTTTTACTTAATTAACGATACTCATTAAGATTATATCTGTTGAAAAACTAGGATGCATGTTTAACTTTCAACTTTTAAGTCGATACATTGATCTTTACTTGATAAAAATCATAAGAAATCAGTCTTTTTCTATAAAATTTGATATTTTCCATTGTTTTTTACTTAATTAACGATACTCATTAAGGTTATATCTGTTGAAAAACTAGGATGCATGTTTAACTTTCAACTTTTAAGTCGATACATTGATCATGTAGTTGATAAAAATCTTAAGAAATCAAATAAAAATTTATATTTTTCGCTGTTTTGCTTAATTAAAAATACTCATTAAGATGATAACCACTTCAAACTGAAATGTACGTTTAAGTTTTCTCTCTTAAGTTGATAAAAATCGTAAGAAATCAGTCTTTTTCTATAAAACTTGATATTTTCTATTGTTTTTACTTAATTGATACTACTCATTAAGATGTCTATCAAGCAAAATTCAAATATATGTTTAACTTTCTTGTGTTAAATTGATAATCTCATCACGTAATTGAAGAAATCTAAATAAAATGGCTAAAAACTGAGATTTTAATTGTTTCGCTTAATTAATAATACTCATTAAAATTACGGTTGTTCAAAATTCAAATATAAATTTAATCTTCATCTTATAGTATGATTCAATGTTGAGATGTGATTGATAATATTTTTTTTGAAGTGGTAAGGTTGTTCACCTCTCTGTTACAATACAATGTTCCTTTTTTCCACTAGGGGGCGTTCGTGGAGGGGGATGCATGGTGGGGGCAGGAGGGTGGCGGTGGCGCGGTGGGCGCAGGGGGCACCGCAGGAGGGACTAGGACGGATGGTGGCGGGACGGTGGTGGCGGGACGGTGGTGGCGGTGGGACGGTGGAGGCGGCGGGACGGTGGTGGCGGTAGCGGTGGCACTGGGTGAGGCGGCGGGACGGTGCCACAGTACCACCGCCGCTTGAGCCCGTACTATCCTTTTCCTACTACTGCCAAGCCCATTCACATTTTTTCTTATTCTAACATTTTATACTTATTTCTGTCTTTAAGTTCTTTTCGCACAAGTATATTTAGAGAATAAATTTTGTAGTATAAATATGTTATCAAAGTACAAGTAAAGATCTTCTTTATGAAAGCAATGATGCAAATCGAATAAAATTCGTGTAAGAAATGCTGGTTCAAACGTTTCAATCAATATGGGAAGTGACAAAGAACAGATAAGGGTTAGAACGTTGCCTCATTTATTGTACGAAGATAAGTTTTATCCTAGTGTTTATATGTACTTTAAATCATGTGTTTTGAAAAAAAAAAAAAAAACATGCAAGAACTTCACACAAGTTAGAAGTGTCTGAATTTTTTGTTTCTCCTGAAAAATCAGACTTATTAAGTTAAAAATCCCATTATCTCATAAAGTTATCGAGCGATTTTGTTATTTTTCGGGGAGATAGAGCATAAATGTAAGATCATATACGGCAGAAATATTTAAAAACTTAAATTAGCTTTAAAAAAAATTCTGAAAAATGGAAATTTTCTCAAAAAATTAGATTGTTTTAAAATATAAGCTTTAGCCGCAGAAAAAACTGTCTTAAAAAAATATTGAACATAATCCAGTGAATATGGATTTCAAATATCGCCAAAATCGGTCCGGTAGTTTCCAAGGAAATGGGTCTTAAAGCTGGCATATTTTCTACAGGATTGCACTCAGTCTTGCCGTCTATTATAGTTAAAAGAGGCAAATAAAAGTGCTTATGGTATCAGGCAAAGTATTTACGAAGTTTTCATGCACATATCAGTTCATAAATCCATTCGCAGTGCAGTGGCTACGAAAAATTGTGGAAGCATAGCATCGTCATTTTTCTGCACATTCCTCTACTTAAAGTTACATAGAAAAGCGAGATATCCGTATTTCGAAAATACCCTATTAATTTCATCAGAAAAATACTTAATTGAATTTCAAAAAGATTTAAATTCATTGTTAAAATGACATTGTTAAAATAAATAAATAAATAAATATAAAGTTACTAAAGTGCCATATATACACTACATAGTATCTCACAGCAAAATATGAGGAGAAGAAGTTACTAAAGTTTTTCTAAGAAACTGGGATCCCTAGAACTTTGATGTAAAAACAACAACAAAATTCAATGTAACAGATGGAAGTTTTCACTGTAAATCAAAAAATCTATAAGGTTACTAAGAATATTTTAGGAAATTGGGATACTTAAAATGTTTTGTGATTAAAATCCAGGTAACAAATAAAATTTTAGTAAGATTACTGTAATTTTAATAGACTAGCTGCCTTTGGCGACCAGTTTGGTCTCCCTTAAATACATACTAAGCATGAAATCATAGTGCTTTTATTCATACTTTATTTTAATTGCTCTTTTTTTTTTGGCCAAATTAGATTTTACTAAAGAATTAGGCGCCAGAAAAACTTCGTGTCAATGTGGTGCGTATATGACATCTGTGCCGATAAATCAAGAACTATGTATTTTTCTGCTAACCTTGCTCGCCAAATATTGTACCCGTGGATTTTCTTTTCATATAAAATATAATGATACAATTCTTTCACTCATTTCATTTATGATACATAACTTTTACTTGAAACTAAAATGTTTAAAATTCATGATTTTTATTTTTTTTAAGCCGAAAAATAGTAAAGAAAAATAAAATAACGATATTTTGAAGCTCCATAACTGCAGCGGAAGAACAAAATGCAAATAAACCCAATTTATCTCGGCCTAAATCCTGCCAAACGATTTTTACACAATAACCAGCAAGATGCGCTTCGTTTGGGCGTTGCCATTAAGCAATTAACAAATAACCGTGATTTTTGTGCCACATACGTTAGCGTAATATATATATATAGATTTTTTTTTGTAAAGCTACAGATTTTTGTAGTTTTACAAAAACTAGTTTTGTAGATTTACTTTTTTTGTTTCTTTTTACACAGAGTACAGATAAAATTTCAGTAAACTTACAGAATTTTTTAACTTTACACCTGTAAAATTATAGTTTATTTATTTATTTTTTCATTCATTTATTTATTTTTCTTTTTTTACAGTGTGGAGTACTGACCTGATTTAAAAAAAAAAAAAAAGTGTTCGGAGAAAAAACGAGTTTAAAATTTATCTAATTCGTTACTGTTTTACTTAGTAAACGGCATGTACGCATGTTGCTGGAAGATAAGAAAAGTCAGTAATTCATTTGGTAGGGAGTGTAATGGAACAACAGGTTGAGTTGACTATGAAATTCAGAAGTCGACACAAGGAAAAACTCATTCTTCTCCTTTTAAAATTTATTTCACACATTTAACACTCACGTAGACGATCACGACACAAAATTTAAAAAAAAATGAAAAGCATTTCTATATAACATATTCCACAACAAAACAGAAACAATGCTACGCCATCTCACGACTTCACAAAAATCCGAGCTGACACATCACTCAACTAAGAACTGTTCTTTTGGAAAGTTATTTTCATTCGCTTAGGACGAGTAGCGCCATCTACCGCAGGCTTAGGAATTAAGTTTATTACAAGAGCTTATGACAGTGGTACTGACTAAAATTTCTGCAAAAACAAAATATTGCTGTGAAGTTATCTCGTGAACTGCACTCAGGTTTTTGCAAACATTGATCAATATATCTACACTGGTGGACAAAATTAAGGGATGGAAGGCATTTTCCCAAATATCTCGAGAAATACTGGATAAAAATAAATGAAAATTGGTATGGATATAACTTATAGTATGACAATAATATGTGCAAAGCAAATGTGTGTCCCTATGTGGTCGGGCATTGTCGTCCATAAAAACGAATTCAGGGACAACAGAACCCCTGAAAAGACGCACGTAGGATTGTAGGATCTCCTGCCTGTACCTCTGGGCATTCATGGAACCAGTGTCAAACACATGGAGCGGTGCGCGGGTATCTTGCATGATCCTGCCCAAACCATCAGTCCTCCACCAGCATAATGGTCCCTTTTCATGATGTTATTGCGATGGTATCAGGTCCCAGGTTCCCTCCATATGAATATTCGCCGAGAATCAGGTTGAAGACTGAATCTGGACTCATCTGTGAACAGAACATTAGCCCATTGGAGTTGTGTCCAGTGTTGGTGCTGTCTACACTATTGTGCACGCTCTCTTTTGTGGAAGGGAGTGAGTGGGATGCAAATGGCGGTCTTCCTGGCATACAACCCTCTTTCACCGAGCCTCCTGGTAACAGTCTTCTTTGAAACTAATGTTCCTGTGGCAGCAGCAAGGTCCCTAAACAGTTGTGTCGCTGTAGACGTCCGTTGTGGAGTATCTGGAAAGCGAGGATATTCATCGAGTGGATTGGCCAGCCAAATCTCCTGACCTTAACCCTATTGAACATGCTTGGGATGCTCTTGGAAAGGCTATTGCGAGACGCCAACCCCCACACATAACCATTCCGGAGTTAAAAACTACTCTGGTGGAAGAGTGGGAAAGTCTTCCACAAGCAATCCTTAACTCTCTTATTAACAGCATGCATACTCGTTGTGCATGCTGTGTATCTGTCAGAGCTGACCACACACCATACTAGAGGCGACCCCACACCATACAAGCCTCACTTTCATCGCCATCTTTCATCATGAATTTCAGTCCACATTGGACTGTTGGCAATAACTCTTACCAATGAACGGCACTTAAATTTTTGCTCTGCACATATTATTGTCATACTATAAATTATATCCATACCAATTTTCATTTATTTTTATCCAGTATTTCTCGAGGTATTTCGAAAAATGCCTTCCATCTCTTAATTTTGTCCACCAGTGTATCTAACTATATTATAAAGTAAAAACATATACGTGCTTAACGCTAACGTCAATTTGATGATGGCAACAAATTAAGATTAGTTTTAACTGTTATTAACTTTTATTGCAATTTTTTTTTAACTACAACCGCATCTTTTCAATTTTTACACTGTCGAATAGGTCCGTTTGGTAATATGAAACCCTGTGAGTGTTTGTTCTGCTTTTCTACTGTCATAAAATTGACGAATCGAAAGATTAGTACGTGAAATATTGAGGTTGATTTTTTTTCTATTCCATAACAAATAACTAAATAATGTATTTAAATGCCACTCTGGCAAGACCATTCTTTGTTAGCTGTGATAAAAAAAAAAAAAAAAAAAAAAAAAACTGTAAAGTTGATAAGATTTTTCTAGTAGATTTGTATTCCAAGAAATTTTCATGTAACGGTAACAACAAAAACTCGTGCAACCTTCCTGGGTTACATGAGATGGTTTACAGTGTAAGCGTATTAAACAAATGCCGAAAAATTTTACCTAACACTTAAAGGTGTTCTTAAATCAAACTGTCTAATTGCACTCAATTTTCTGTTTAAAAAAAAAAAAAACACAATAGATTTTTCATAACAAGCCTTCAAAGTTGACACTTTTGAGCACATTTCCCGACGAAAGCAGAAAAACCGGTCGAAAAGCACGAGAAAAACGGGTGATCACGTCGTCGAAACAGCTTAGAACTGGATAGGTAAGTTAATTATCATAAAATGGAAAAATAAGTTCGATTCGAAATCACTTCCATAGTCAGGCATTCCAATTTTATTTCTTTTTGTTAAAAAATGAATTTGTAAATGTGTCAAAATGTTTTGCACTTCTTGAGCGGAGTAGTTAAGAAAACCCTTAAGAGACTGAAGTTTTTATGTTTTAATATGCAATAAAGAACCGATTATCGGAACTACAACTAACCGAACTTTAAATTATCAAAACAACCTATTTTTCTCAAAAAATTAAAAAATAAATAAATAAATAAGGGTTTCCGAAACACAAAAATCTTCAAATTTTCTATACAAAAAATATCATTAAAAACTTTTTTTTCTCTGCGTAAAATGACGATTAAATCATGTTTCTATCTTAATTAGACGGGGAAATGTTACTTTTTTTCCGTTTTGGTTTGTTTTCAAAACCTAACTTTCAAGTAATGGTTTTGAGGGAAATGACTTTTCGGGAAAATGTGATTTTCTTCATGATTTTTTTTCGATATTTGTTGAATTTAAATTGTTATAAGTCAAAAACCGATAAAAATAAATGCTTAAAACTTGGAACATGTCTTTTTTATATTGTTTTACTTTAATTTAATTGAGCAAATTTGAAAAAACATATTTAGTTTTGAAAATATGATTTTTAAAAATAAAAATTACAACATTTTTTCTCAAATTTTCACTTTAAATATTTTTAATTTTTTTTAATTAATATTTTGAAAAATCTTGAATAAAAATTAAAGTTTAGACAATTCTGTTTATGTAAATGTAAAAAAGTTGAAATTCTATTAAATGATATTTTGAGTTACAACAATTTTAAATTATCCCACTTTTTTTTATAAATTTTAAATTTAAAATTAAAAAAAAATATGTATGAAAAATTGTACAATGTGATTTTGTTTACAAAAATGATATGGTTAATCATAACAAGAAATTAAAATTTTAACTCAATAAATAAATATTATTTTAAAATGTGTCCTGGATCCCCGAACTTCTAATTATTGAACAACCTATTTTTCTTAAATTTTTTAAGGGTTTTAATTTTTTTTAATGTTCTTAACTACTCCGCTCAACAAGTGCAAAACATTTTGACACATTTACAAATTCATTTTTTAACAGAAACATATAAAATTGGAATGCCTGACTATGGAAGCGAACTTATTTTTCCATTTTATGATAATTAATTTACCTATCCAGTTCTAAGCTATTTCGACCAAGTGATCACCCGTTTTTCTCCAGCTTTTCGACCGGTTTTTCTGCTTTCGTCGGGAAATGTGCTCAAAGGGGCATCTTTGAAGGCTTGTTATGAAAAATCTATTGTGTTCTTTAAAAAACCGAAAATTGAGTGCAATTAGACAGTTTCTGAATAATAACACCTGCTATTTTCATGCATTTCCGACCAAAAATAAATTAAAGCATGTATCACAAAGTTGCCCTTTTTGATTTAAGAGCACCCTTAATAGAATTTCCAATTACGCTAACACTCTGTTTTTTGTTTGTTTGTTTGATTTTGTTTTTCTTTGTTTGATTGTTTTTTGTTGTTTTTATTGTTGTTTCTTTTCCCTTTCAGATTTAGCATGCGAAATCGAACTCCTGATTACTGTACTGATGGGAGCAAGCAGTAACAGCGAAAAAGAAGTTGAAGAAAATGAAAACGAATGCTCTGAAAAAGATTCATCCCATAATTAAGCCTTTGAATTTTTGGAAACAGTTACAAAATGGATCGAACGGCAGAAGAACGATGATCCTATTCAACTAACACATTTAAGAATAATTCAAGATATGGCAGAAGAGAACAGATGTCTTCTTTGAACGAAGCAACGATCGAAAACTTTTTCGCCTATATTATAATATGTGGAGTTCAGAAGTTGAATTAAAAAAAAAAAAAAAAAAAAAATGATAAAAAAGTGGGCAGGTGTGATCGCAGATCGCACAGAGGGTTTCGTTTAATATTTCTTTCAAAACAACTTATCCTTTAATTAATAAATCTAAATTTGTAATTTATAATTATTAAACTCTTACATTGATGGTCGCAGCGACAAATTTAATTTTAAAAGAATTATAAAAGGAAGTTTTTTATTTTAATCAAATTAAAAATGTTCAAATCAAAATATTTAAATAAAATCCAAGATACTATTTTTTTTTAATCCGAAATTAATACATTATGAATGTCAGATCAATGCAACCTTAATAATATAAACTCGTAATTGACGAAAGATACGAAATTTCTTCTTATTAAATCCATCTTAATATGAAAATTTCAAGCTCCAGCATCGGAGTTCGAACTAAGAATCTTCTGTTTACAGTGAGATGCCTCCAAGTATAGTTTATACATGAAAAACGATGATATTAAAATTCTCTTTTTAAATTTAAATCGCAAAAATGAACGGATAACATTGAAAAAATTAATTTAATTAAAATAATAGACTTTTTCAAAATTTCATGATTTGTCGTGTAACACGGAGTAATAGGCTATAAGTACACAACATTTGAAATTTCTGACTTTTACAGTTTTTTGAGTATGGGGTCTGTGACGGACGGATAGACAGAGAATAGAGGCGAATAGGTTTTCGTCAGATGAACGAAACCCTAAATAGTAAACAAAAAGACTTTAAAAAAGACAAAAAAATAAATAAATAAAAATAAAAATAAATAAATAAATAAAAAGAATTTTTAAACACGTGACGCTAACTGGTGTTAGCAGTTGTAAACCTAGATAAAGTATAAAGTATAATTTTATTTAAAGATTGTTAAATTATGTTTTCAGACATTTATTTTAGAAAGCATTTTTTAATTTAAAGGGAGGGGGATTATCAGCTTTAAAATTACTAAGATTTAAAAAAAACATCCTTCGGAAAGAGGGGGACGGGATAATGCAAATTATTTAATGATAAACAATTCAGTTGATTAACTAAAATAGAGTTCCAGTGGCTCAAATTTGACAGAAAAGCATTAAATTCGGAAAATTAATTCTAGTCAATATTAATTGTGAAACAATATCGTTAGGTCAAGGACAAAGACTTTGTTTCGTGATAAAGACTTTTTTCTCCCTTTTTCTCTATCAGATAAAGAAGCTGAGAAAAGGACGAAATTTGAAAAGAAGCTACGAAACTGCTCACTTGAAAAAGCTGAGAAAATAATAAAACTGAATAATTTATACTGTTAAAATAAAGAACTCATAGGTGGCAGATATATATACATTGGAAAAATAATATTGCAACTGCAGGGTCAGGTGAAGAAAATATGACCAGCCGTAATTATGACCACCTCTATAATGGGGAAAATTGTCTAGGAAAGCCAAATCTCTAGCCAAATAGCCAAAAAGCGAACTAAAAACTCTTTTTATCCCCAAAACATTTAGTGGATTAACCAAATAGCTACAAACTAAAAAAATATATACTGTATGGGCCATTTTCACCATTTGCTTACATTTCATGGTAAAGGACTTGACAAGTAACGGATTTGACATTTCAAATAAAACTAAATAAAACTATTAAAATGAGCTAGCTTGTATATTTTCTAACTTAGATAATAATTTACATACCTTCTAAAACTATTTAGTAAACTTACTTAGCAGCTTACATTTCATGGTAACGGACTTGACAAGTAACGGACTTGACATTTCAAATAAAACTATTAGAAATGAACTAGCTTGTATAATTTCTAACTTAGATAATAATACACATACCTTCTGAAACTATTTAGTAAACAATATTTAATTACAAAAGTGCAAAAATCAATATTTTAATATTAAAATTTACGGTAACAGACTTGACAGTAGAAAAAAAAATACCAACCTTGATAAAAGCTTATTCTTGTGACTATTACATTACTTCACAATTGAAAAGTAAAAAATGGCTACTAGTTGCGAGAATAGTTTATCGCCAAATATTTTGCTGCTAACTTTAGGCAGCATTTGAAACCTATTTTGGCTAAAATAATCACAAGGTAACAGACTTTACAAAAAGTGAGGGACAAAAGATTTCTGGTAATTTCTTAAAGGAAATATCTTTTGTAATAATTTTTTTCATAAATACAGAACACTAACAGTTCATATTTAAAATAATTAAACCTTTTTATTTAAAAAGGTTAGCTCAAATTAAAAAAAACACACACAGTTTAAAACATAAAACTTGGAATGGGACAGTCATTTTTGCTTAGAATCAAAATTTTAAAGATTTATATCTCAAAAATTTTCATTGATTTTTTTAAATTTTTCATGTTAGAAAATGGTCAATATAATCTTCTTTAGCTAATGCATAGCTCAAATCAAACTTTAAATATTAATTTATGTTTGAATTTTCTTCTTTTTACTCTTGGACAGCATATGTAAGCGAAATTTGAAAATGGCCCTTATCATTCCCATTTTATTGTTTTACATTTCAAAAACTATTAGAAATTATTGGTATTGAAGCTCAATAAACAATAAGAATACAGTAAAACCTCTAAATAACGGACACCTCGGGAAAGCAGAAATTGTCCGCTATTCGGAGGTGTCCGCTATTGGGAAATCCTCAGAGATTTAAAAATCGCTAAGAAATGCTTAATGTTCCATTAATTAACGTTTATATTCTTAAAACCTATATTATATGATTAATCAGAAATTAAAATAATTTTTTAAGCAATAAAACTGAAATGAAAATGTGCATACCATTATCTACTCTTTATTACATTCTTAGGAAAAAATCAGTTACAAAAGTTTGTTTTTGCTTGAAATTACATATAATTTGTTTTTCAATGCGACGTTATTGGATTCTATATAATTCCGGATGGGGGGAGGGATTGCACTTTTTGTCTATTAAAAGCATAAAATCTTCCGGTGGGACATTGCAAGCAGATGTCCCTCCCGGACAATCCTGAATTCACACTAAATGTAGGGATGGGGAAGAGATTTTCCCTAGCCCACCCTCTACATTTATCTGTGATCACAAAATTTGTGACACATTGGTCTGATAAAATTAGAGACCTTTTTACTCCTTTTTCTTTTCTTTTCTTTTTTTTTTTTTTTATTCTGGATAAAAAATTATTTTTCATGCTTTATCGCCGAAAATAGTGTCCGCTAATCGGAGTGTCCGTTATTCAGAGGTTAAACATACAAAAATTTAGGTTTTGGGAGTGGGGATTGGAGAACTGTCCGTTACATAGAGGTGTCCGCTATTCGGGAGTGTCCGTTATGGAGGTTTTACTGTACAAAAAAAAATCGATTTACAACAGCTGCTTTTTTATGTCAATGCGCAGATCTAGTATTCAGAATGCAATGCTCTTCAAACTGCATGGCAATATGCGCATCAGACGTAACTCCAGCATACAGCATTGTGAAAAACGGAGATAGTATATGCGCGTGATACAATGCACACTTGTTCTGAATTATCAATGTATCAGATGCATGTTGTATATGTTTTACAGATTTGAATATTTGCTTCTTGGTTACATAACAAGTGACAGTGATGAAATGTTTAGTACGTAATGAATTAATGAAACATTTTTCTCTTATTTTTGGCTAAAGCTATTTTTATTTGACTAAAAGATTTTGGCTGTAATTAGCTATAAAGCTACAATATTTTTTCCTAGATTAAACCCTAATTTTGTGTATGGTAAAGTTTTATTCCATGCTTAAATATTAACCTCATGGTGTATTTTTCATTTTAGACGTTCTTTATCATTAGTCTAAAGCATTTTTGAGATCCAAAGAGCAATTTAAAAAAAGTCTACCAAAATGTTTAATAAGCGGATTTGTTAGTTTGGTGTTCTAATGGTCTTAATTACCCCCCCAAATAAATGTGTGTAGGCAAGTATGAAGAGGAAAGAAAGAGGTCATAATTTCCCCCCACTAGTGGTCTTTGAACTTTTGTGATTATGAGTTTTTGATAGGTAATTATAAACATTCTTTCCCTAACTTAAAAAACGGGCTATGAGAATTAAAACTTTTAAGATGTGTCTTTAAAAGATCAAAGTTACTTCCTATGTATTAAAAAAACCACTTTTTCAAATCAAAACAAGTAAAAAACTAGTCGTTGAGAGCCGCCGTAATATTTACCCTTCATGGATATGTATAATGAAATATATGAAAATAAAACATGCGTAAACAGTGTAAACTATTTATAAAATGCATTGCAATTCCAATGCAAAGTTCAAACATATACTTAAATATTTTTAATGTACATAGTAATGCTCTGTTAATGAATTACTGATGAACCCAATTCGAGAAATTATATAAAATGCCAAACTACTCAAGCAGTACCGAATTGCGTAAAAGAAACATCCCTATAACACCAAAAGTAAAAATCATACTAACAGTTTACTGCGTCGGATTAAGCGTTTCATTTCCAATATAAATAAATCTTTGAATTGAAATTTGAATGAAATACAGGATCATTAAAAATCGAAGACCGTGGAAAACAGGATTACAAATATCTCGGCAACTAATAATCCAATTGACTTCGTTTTTAATGCAAAATTTGTGTTATTTTATTGCCTTTTATGCCCACTCCTTAAAATAGAAAATTTTGAAAGTTTTTGTGTGCCTTTCATCAGAACGAATTTTTCGAGAGTCCGAAAAAAAATAGCTCCGGATAATCGAGGTTACTGATATTAAGTATACTTCGTCCCATTCTTACATACTAAGTATATACAAAATAAGTCTATCTCCATTTGTTCGAGAGATAGAGCGAGACAGACAGACACACACACGGACGGACGGCAATTTTTTTTTTCCTAAAAATATTTTTTTCGGAATCTCCAGTACCTAAAATGTGTAAATCCGTCAAAAAAAATTTTTTTTTTTCGATTTTCAAAACGTTTGCAAGATTTACCCTATACTACGTATGATGG
The DNA here is from genome assembly GCA_964019185.1 of Maratus speculifer. Classification (NCBI taxonomy): domain Eukaryota; kingdom Metazoa; phylum Arthropoda; class Arachnida; order Araneae; family Salticidae; genus Maratus; species Maratus speculifer. The sequence continues at coordinate 155,859,945 of OZ025294.1, read as the reverse complement.
GTAAGTAAAAATAACAATTTGAAAATGTAAAAAGTGATCATAATTACTCCTCCTGACCCTAATAATGATTTGGAAGAAAGGTCTGAAAATTATTTTTAACACTTGCTAGAATTCGGCAATATTATTTGTAGAAATATTTACCTAAAATTTCCAAAACAATGCATTGTGTATGGATTCGCCAAATGTGCCGTTTTTGAAGCACGGGTAAAATTAATTCAAAATCAGTACCGTCTATACTCGTGTATAACGCGAGGAATTTTTGACAATTTTCGGCAAGCAAATTGAAGAAGGGGGGGGGGGGGGGTTGTCGACTCATACGCGAATAGAAAGAATATGATGATGGAAAACTCGAGATCATAACTAGTGTAATATTAAACATCATTTTAGCTTCATATGTGCGAATAAGTTGATACAGTGTTGAAATACTTATTTTAGTTAAAACTGCTAAATGGTCTCAAAATTAACTTAGATTTTTGAAGAGAATTTCATTTAAATTTTCGGAACGCAAATTAGTTTAGTGACCTTAGAATCTTTTCTAGGGGAGGCTCAAAATGTTAGAGGGGGGGGAGGCGCCCCTAGCACCCGCCTAGTTACGGCCCTGTCTATATAGATAAAGATATTCATAACTAACTATGAATATCGATTTCAACCATCCATATTCAATTATTCACTTTGATTTCCTTTTATTTCAATATTTTCTTAACTCGAAAAAATTCTGCATTCATGATTTTACCTTGTATAAAAGGTTATTGTTATCAATGTGTAAACGGACCTATCCAGTAATGGTTTGTTGTAACAGAACAAAACTTGTTGTTGTCGCACAGCCTAATATTTCAGATGATCTATTTTGCGGGCATTCAACTTCATTCTTTTATATGATAGGCAATATTTTATCTTCTGATGTATCATATCTCAGACTAGAAAAGCGTATTGTAGACGATTTTATTGTTGTATTTGGTTTATTGCCTGCCATTATATGTTTCTTTATCGATTTACGAATAAACTATTATAAGTATTAAGCATATACTATTGCAGATTGTTTGTAAAGTTATAATAAAGTGAAAGATAATAACATTACAATAAAGATAAAGCCGTCTAAATGATTGAGGTAATTCAATAATATCAAATGCATATCCTGTGCAATCAATATTGGGAAAATACTGATAAATCGTAAACAGATGCAGTGCAGTTTGAAACACTGAATAATCATTTATACTTATTACAAAGAATCATCTCTTGATATACAGGGTGCAAAGGAAAGTCCCTTTAACCTGAAAATATTTGCGAATGGAGAGAGCTACAGTTATGCAAGTGAGGTAATACTATAGTAAAGCGACTAGCTCCAACTAACAATTTACCTTATCTGTATGAACCAAATATCATTTGGTACTAATTATTAGGTGATGCTTTAAAACTTTCTAACTCAAAATTTTGCTTTAGCTCTTTTCGTTTTCGATTTGCAATGACTATCTTCCAAATTTCGCCACCAGGGGCGCTGCTGTCAATTGCTTTAGGTCTGATGAGGAAAAGAATAGTTATAACCCCGAAACTTTGCTTTTGAAAATATCACAATCGTATTTACATAGCTGCAACTTTTACATTTGTTCGTTTGTTTGGTACCACTTTTTTAAATATTTTTTACAAATATATATATATATATATATATATATATATATATATATATATATATATATATATATATATATATAATCGGCGAAAAGTCTTTTTGAATACTAATTACTGTCTTTTTCATAATTTTGGTACCAATAAAGATTTCTTTTTAATTCTCAAGGTACCCATAGTCAGTGATATCTTTCCGATAACCCTTTCGAAGTGTTTCCACATCTGATGGATTTTTTACTAGGTTGAGCAAAAAGTTCTGGAAAATTGTGAAAGTTGCGTCGAAATGCGCAAATTAACAACAAAAGCAACAAGGACTATTCTTCAAATTAGAGACCATTCAAATTATATTAGTCCATGGCTTTCTGTCATTATCGTTCTCCCGGATTCCGGATTTGCTGGAAATACCATGGCAGCGCCTTAGAATCTAAAAACTCTTGACATGCTTTTTCATTTTACTTACCCATCATACGTAGCAGGGTTGGAAAAAAACCAGGTTTTATTGAAAAAAACCAAAAAACCGGTTTTTTTGGTTTAAACCAGGTTTTTTTAAAACCTGTTTTTTTTTAAAAACATCCTTTTCTATTACATATACATGCATATTTATTGATAAAAATAAACATTGTTGAATTATAAGTAGTATAAATGCATTTGAAAATAATTTAAATTAAATAATTATAATTAATTATGTAGAAAATTGAAAAAAACATATTTTAATTTAAATAGTTATTAGTAAAGTCTTATGTTCAAACAATAAGCTACTCTACACAGTAAAACATTGATGCTTTGAAAATCTTTATAAATATTCTTTTTATTACTTATAAGAAACATTTGATGTAGTTTGTGAACATAATATTCTTTTCTACAATTAAAAAAATAATAAATTTGAGATTGATCTTGGGGGGTTTTGTGTTTTGAGAGACAATTTGAAATCAACATTTATGGTCATTAGATTTAGCAGATTACTGAGGGGGGGGGGGGATAATTTGTTATTATTAAAATACTATAATTAGCACCCAATTTTTGAATACTCATTCAACTTCATATTTTGATTTTAATTTTTAAAGATAATCTCCCCAATAGAAAAAAAAAATTCTATTATAGTTTCACTAAAATTTTAAACATAATCCAGTTATAGCTTCATATTCAAAAGCATTGTGCATGTTATGATAGATTGCTTTAAATAATCTGCATTTTTTAAATGAAAATATTTTATACTAAATACAGAATACCTATTTTTAATCCATTTTATCTTTGATCAATTCACATATTCTAAGATTTTTCTTTAGAGTAATGAAATATGGTCATCAATGCATACTCAATATCACCCTATACATAAAAAACCCCTAGAATCACTATATTTAATACATTTTGCTGAAATAAAGTGTTAAACATAGAAAATATTTATATCCAATAATTTGTAAGTCTTAAATTGTAAATAAAAATGAGAAAATATCATTAGATTTTTTTTTTTTTTTAAACCAATTGGTTTTTTTTTAGAAAAAACCAGTTGGTTTAAACTGTGGTTTAAAACATGGTTAAAACCAATTGGTTTAAACCGTGCCAACCCTGATACGTAGTATAGGGTAAGTCTTGCAATCGTTTTGAAAATCGGAAAAAAAAAATTGGCGGATTTACACATTTTAGATACTGAAAATTCCGAAAAACACATTTTTGGAAAAAAAATTTGCCGTCCGTCCGACTCTGTGTCTGTCTGTAAACAGTCTATCTCCTGAACAAATTGAGATAGAGATTTGAAATTTTGTATGTACTTAATATGTAAGAATGGAACGAAGCCTATTTAAAATAAATAACCTCGATTATCCGGAACTATTTTTTTCGGACTCTCGAAAAATTCGTTCTGATGAAAGGTACATAAAAATCTTCGATTTTTTTTTTTATTTTAAGGAATGGACGTAAAAGGCAATAAAATAACACAAATTTTGCATAAAAATTGAGGTCGATTGAATTATTAGTTGTCGAGATATTTGTAATTATGTTTTCCACATTCTTCGATTTTTCATGATCCTGTATTTCATTCAAATTTCAACTCAAAGATATATTTTAATTAAAAATGAGGCGCTTCATCCGACGCTGTGAACTGATAATTAATATGATTATTATTTTTGGAGTTAAAAGGGTGTTTCTTTTTCTTAATTCGGTACTACTTGAGCAGTTTGGCGTTTTATATAATTTGTCGAAATTGATACATCAACAATTCATTAATAGAGCATTACTATGCATATTAAAAATATTTAAATAGACATTTAAATTTCTTTTTGGAATTGCAATGCATTTTACAAATAGTTTATAAATGTTTTATTTTCATATATTATATTATGCATATCCATGATGGGTAAGTATTACGGTGGCCCCTAACGACTAGTTGATTAAAGAATTCAAATTGATGGCCCTTGAAAAAGTGTTGCATTGATCGAAAGACGCTGTAATCGGATAGAGCCACATTTGGGCCGATATTCCTGAACTTTTATAGATATACATATAACTAGAACCCTTATGTACTCTACAAATTCTGGTATCTATTAGATTAAAATTTCCGAGAATTTTTTGCTCAATCTAATATTTAAAAATATCTAATTCACATCAGAAAATTTTTGATAGCAATTTTCTTTATTTTTCTTTATGGATTTTTCTCTTATTTTATAAAGCAAAAAAAAAAAAAGTATTAAAACTTATTGGCTAGAAATCGCAATGCCTAAATAAAAAACCAGCCAGATGCGGCAACACTTTTCTTAATGACAATATGCAAATTTCCACTTTTCGTTGTTCTGACCGCAAAAGCAAAGTTTATACATAAACAAAAATTATGTTACATGCTGTAATTCATATATTTATAGTATGGAACACTCGGAGTACGAGTAAAACTCGCTTTTGACCGTATATTTTATGCTTAAAGATGCGTCAAAAAATGTGTCAGAAAGTTTCGCGTTATTGAGCAGAGAAAAATATTTTTTCTAACCACTGCCTTAAAAAAAGGCTCTGTCTGCTTGTTAACCCTTTATGTATGACAGTACTTTTAAGTAAGAAAATTTAATATAACACTGTTTTATTCAGTCTATTAATGAAAGTTTACTTTTCTTTCCACAAAATAAACTCTATTTGATCAAATTTAGACAGCGTAGAGAGGCAGTTCGAAGCATAATATTTTCAAAAAGTGGTAATACTCTTAATCATTTTCATAGACACGACTTTTGTTTAAAAAAAAAAGTTACATGAAACATTTTCAACTACAACAGGCCAAATACATTACTTTTATTAGATTTGTGATATTTCCATAAGAGTATTTTCGGATTATTTTTGTAAATACTTTACAAAAAAAAAAAAAAAAAAAAAAAAAAAAAGTTATAATAACTGATATTTAATCAGTTTTGATGAAAAAAACCTGTCAATTTTACATTATTATATAATTTAAAAATCCCAGTATGCTTTGAGATATTAAAGAAGCGGCAGTAATTTCTTGATAAATAATCCCGTAGATAAAGGGTTAGGTAATTATTTCCTCTTTATGCAAAGGCTTTTTACTTTGTTAGAAATTCCAATTCGTCATATTTAATATTTACTTAAAGGAGCGCTTAAAAAACAACAAAAAATGTCACCCAACCAACTTTTAAAAATCATTAGAACTTTTCACCTCCAGCCAAAAACTCTTCAAATCGATTATTCTCAAATGGTTTCAAAAGTGTTTTCTACTCCCCCCCCCCCCCCGCTATGGATGAATCTGAATTTAATTAACATAGCGAGAAGTCGGAAATATTTGCAAAATAATCTCGTAGATAAAGGGTTAAGTAATTATTTCCAGTTTATGCGAAGGCATTTTATTTTGCTAGAACTTTTCATTCGTCATATTTAATATTTACTTAAAGGAGCGCTTAGAAAACAATAAAAAAAATGTCACTGAAACAACTTTTAAAAATCATTAGCACTTTTCACCTCAGTCAAAAACCCTTCAAATCGATTATGCTCAAATGCTTCCAAAAGTGTTTTCTACTTCCCCCCCCTCCCCCCGGTCCGCTATAGATGAATCGGGATTTAATTAATATTGCGAGAAGTCGGAAATAATTGCAAAATAATCTCAAAGCTCATTGAAGAATATTTTTTAGTTTCTGGATGAAAGAAAGCAGAGGCTTCTTGAAAGGGCAATTCCCCGAAGCTTTCCATTGTAAAAAGAAAGCTTTTCTTTTGTTGTCTGGAGATTAATATGATGTAATAACACAAAGAGACGAAAACTCCATATTGAGGGATCGTATGGTCGTTGACCTCTCCTAAATGCCTTAAACAATAAAAGACAGTTTATTGAAACTTTGGATTGTAAAAAAATGCTCTCTAATGAAATTCTTTCTTTATTTCTTTTTCACCGAAGAATCTTGAGTATAATCTTAAACGTATAATGTTAGTATTTAATGACCTTAACTGATTGCATAATTTCTTTTCATTATATGCTATTTATAAATTATGTAAAATTTCTTTTGCCGTTTTCTTTATTATTAATAATAAAATTTTATTTGCGGTGCTTCAAATACGTCTACAATATCAGACATAAACAATATAGAGAAATCTTCCGTCAGGCATGGTGCGTAGACTACGCCGCCCATGTATTTATGTATATCCAAACATCCGTGTCTTTAAGTGTTAATATCTCAGCTAAATTAACGACATTATTTTTCAATAATCATTATCAAGCAATCATTTTATACTTCTGCGGTGATAGGTATCCCCAGTGCTCATCAACTTCTTTCTTGAATGTCCCCAAATCGGATTTTGCGTGTATTGGGGAAATGCCATTTTCTCAAAAACTGTATTACCTAAGATAATTGCTAAAGCTTTACTGGAAGGTTTAAATTAACTTCTACTACTCTTACTTTTACTTTTATTTATTTATTTTTCATATTTTAGCTTCAGTTGATCCGGAAATAGAGGACAAGGTTTATATCTTTGCATTACATTTTCAAATATCTCTGAAAATATAATATTTAATTTTTTTAATGTACTTTTGAATTCGGTATTACAAAAGCTTTCATATGATACCTTACACGGTATATAAAGAAACGTTTCTTTTTTTTTTTTTTTTTTTTTCCCAAGTAATTTAATTACCATCTTTACATTTTTGATTAAAATATTTGTAAAGGTTTAATAATCTATAAGTATGTGGATCAGTAACATTTATTAATTCAGCTAATTTGAATTTCCCATGTTTCATATTTTACAAATTTATGGATATGATAGAGACATAGGATTAATCACATAATGATTCTGTCTGTTTTTGCTTTTAAGCAAGCTTATTTGCTTTACCTAATGATGATGACCCTACAAACAAATAACATGCATATGAAATACAAATATGAATGTAAAATTCATTTACCGAGATTTATGGGTTAATCTTATAAAAATACCAATTATCTTACATTTATATTCATTGCAGTTAATAAATTGATGTATTTTCAGGTATTCTTCTCGTGAGAACCCCGAATAGCCATATTAAGCGAGATATTTCTTAATTTGATTTTATATTAGACAGATTCGGCAGTAAATACGTATATATATAATATTTTTTTTTTGAAAAAGTTATTTAATTTCTTGATAAATATGAGATATTTTCATTCTATTTAATATTTACTTAACGAAACGTTTAGAAAAATGTCACCTAATTAATATTAGTCATTAACATACTTTTCACTCTCAGTTCTAAATATCTTCCAATCGGTTACACTGAATGCTTTTTGAAATGCTTTCTACTTTCCCTCCCGGTTCGCTGACCATGAATTGGAATTTAATTAATATTGCGAGAAGTGAAAAATAATTGATCCAAAGTTTGGTGACCCTAAAACAGGCCATTTCGGAATCCACATGCATCGAATCTTTCAGGCAATCTTATTTAATTTTCATATTTATTTTCATTAATGAATTACTGATTTTTTCGAATGTTCCCTTTCGGGGCAGTCTGTATAACCAATTCAGAGAAATTTTCCTCAATCAGATTTCATAGCATTGGACAGATTTGTAGATAACTTATACAAGTTTATTTTATTTTATTATTTATTTATTTATGTATTTATTGCACAGCTTTCGTGCATTTTAATGTTTACATTGGTTTGTTCGCTCATAATAATATTAATGTTTTTTTATTTTTTATCTTTTTAAACGAGGCATTACACAAAATTTTATACCCATCCTTTTAACCGTTCAAATTTTATTCAATAGATAGTAATAAACTGAATCAATTTATTATTTTCCTCAAAATTTATGCATAAATGTAGATCAAACACACTTGTTTTCAGTCCGTTCAAAGAATAGCATTTTGCATAATTTTTAATCTTTTACCACCGGTTTTTGAAAACAGAAAATTTTGTGCAATGAATCGCGAAAGCTCTTTGATTACATCGTCATAGTGATTCAAATTCCTTGGGTTTTTCAGAGGTTATAAATCAGGGCCGGAGCAACATCGCGTGAGGCCCAGGGAAAAGTAAAAGGATGGTCAACATATACTGTACAACGCAACTAATAAAATTTATTTTTAAATTGCATTGAATAAAAACTAGCCACCCTTACGACCAGTTTGGTCCCTTTTAAAAGCATGATAAGTAGGGCTGGGCGATATACCGTAATATCGTTATATATATTTCTTTAAGACCGCGATAACGATATTCAAATTTCAATCCCTTCGATAACTCGTTTTAAGTGGTATTTCATTCTACTTCTGGAGTTTCAGAAAATACAGAGTTATGGATATACCGAATATCAGCGCGAAAGTTGGTTACTTTTACAAATACCATGCCTATATCGGCACTTACATGATATTGACACTTGCCACACGCATATTGAAATATGGAAAGTAGTCTACTTTTCTGATGCACAACTTTGTTCATCGGAGTTCTCGAGAATCCAGTTCATCGAATCCCCCAAAAATGCAGAAATGCAAAATTTTCTGCATTGTAATAAAAATAATATAAATTTATAGGTAATTAAATTATTAGGATGAGCGAAGCGAATCCTCTACTAATCCACTCAAATTACAATTTGTCGTACGCTTTACAAAAAAACTATTCAATATTTTAACTTCAAATTAAACACAAAAATAAATTATGATCTGTAGATTTGCAGAATATAATTTTTTTTGCAGTAAAACGTTAAAAAAATTATTATTTTAATTAATTAATTTTACATGCATTTCCAATACGGAAGCATTTTAGCAAATAAATAAAAAATGAAACGCGTATATTTTCAGAAAAAAAAGTTTAAATCATGGAGTAAATAATTATAGATAGAATCATGATTAATTTATTAAATAAAACATGTTTTCATTATCCCGCAAAATCGTTTGCACAGATGACACTTAAACATTTTAAAAGAATTGTATTATGGATTTTTTTTTTTTTTTTTGTAAATTGGCAACAAAATAATTGTAAACAAATAAAATTAATTCTTAAATTTGTTATATAAATGAAAAATTAAAAGATCTGCGTGAAGTTATTGGTTCAAGCTCTTTATAAATATTTTTGCGAAGGTCGTATTGTGGCTAAATAATATCGACTCATTAATCAGAAGGATTTTATAGAAAAATAAGACTTTAATAAGTTCGCAAACACAACAATAATTATTCGTGAAAACGTCACTGCGAGAATGAGAGAGCGCTTCGTTAAAAGGTAATTCCATTAATTGAGTTGCCATTCGCAGAAAGTAAACAGTTCTCCCACGCGGAGAGAATTACAGCAATTCTCATACGCTAACATGTATAAAAATGAAGAAATTAAAATAAAATGTTTGACAGTTGAAAATTCATAGTATCAACGAAAGCAGATTTCAAATGTTTTTTCCAGAAAATAGGATTTTGAAGAAGTAACTTTCTTCAAGCTTTCTTCAAATATATTATTCTAAAATAGCTATCAAAGATTATCGGATGTTAATTACAAAGATTGGAAACATGCATATTTCAAACAATTAAAAAACACCAGTGGCTACTTGAAATTGTAAAAACATCTTTAAAAGAGCTTTTAGTTGAAAATTAAAAAAAAAAAATTGTAAAAGTTTGCTTCGAAAATATCTTATGCCAGTTTTACATCATAAGTAAAAAATTAAAATGCGCCAAAACATAAAATAACGTTTTTGTTTAATAAAGATGCAAAAATAATAATAATAATAAAAATATTGTTACTTTCAAATATCTGTTTTATAAAATAATGCTTCGCGAATCCAAACAAAGCATGGCTTTTGCTAGTTTTAATTTTTAACATATCTATTATCTTATTATAGTCTTATGTACATTTCCTTGTTTCATTTGAATAATTCATAATGTTTAACTTTCCAAAAGTTTTCGATAATACACTTTTTAAATCAGATCTGCAGAAAATAGATTTGCATTTTTTAAAGCAATGTATAAAAAAATGTAAATTTATGTATCCTTTTAATATGCAAAATTGAGATATTGATTTTTTTTTCTTTTTAGATAATCAATACACACACATTGTAGTATGTTATATGGAGGACAGTTATATTTACGACCCTATAATAGAGTGACATATAAATTAAAATATATCGATGTTTCGAAAATACCGATATTTGGGCAGCGATATATATTACAATATTAAAATTGTGGTATCGTCCATTACTAAAAATAAGCATTGTATCATGTTTCTTTTACTCACAATTTAATTTACTTGTTTAATTTGTCGCCAAATCGAAAAGATTCTGATAGAGAAATCAAGAACACTGTATTTTTATGTTGGTTTTACACAGGTGATAAACCACCAAACATATTGCACCCATTATATTTTTTCATATTTTATTAATTCATTTAAAATGTAATCCTTTCATTTGTTTTATTTAAAATACATATAACTTTAACTTAAAAATAAAACATTTAAATTTAATGACTTTTACTAATTTCTTTGAAAAAAAAAAAAAAAGAAAAAGAATGAAAAAAAGAAATAAATAATACCATAAACCATGACTTTTAATTTCAAAATCAATGTCCTTTTTTAATTTACGAAAGGAAAAAATTAGAAATGCTAACTGGCATGTTAAAAAAAAAAAGTGTTAGCGAGACTTGTGTCCGACTATCATAAAAATACTAAGAATTGTTTACAATCATGACAACTTTTATATAGTTTATTTTAAAAAATAAAATTCTTCATCATAAATGGTCGCATTAAATGGAAAAGCTTAACTGTAAATCCGTAATCTTTTATAACAGTCACATGACTTGCAGTATTATAATATAGATGAAATGATGGCGATAAAACAATATTTGGCAATTTATCACCTGCACCCGGCTAACATTAAAGCACCAAAATGGTTGCCTGGCACACACAGATTAAAGCGGAATATAGACGGTTACGGAATTGTTGATGACAGACACATGACTTAAACTATTATTACAGCGAATGCGGAATATAAAATGCATCAGAAACGACACTAATTTCATATTTAGTGTGCATAATTATTTTTGATTTTGCAAAATCTTCTATTGTTTATAACATTTTAAGTATTTATTATTTGTTTTCAAGATTTCTTTTAGAATCCCAGAATCTACTATGCACTCCCTGACAGTAATATCACTTTCTTTATAAGAATACTCGTTTGTTTTTTCTCACGACGAAAAATTTAACAAGAAATCTAGAGCAAAATATTATTATTATTTACTACAGTAGATATTATTTCAAATTCAACAGAAAGATTCTTTACTCTAGACTACCACAGTTAATACTTCATGAAAATAACGATTTATTAAATGTGGAAAAATCAGAAAATTTCGCGCTTTTTGAGCAGTGAACTTGAGAACAGCCTGTATTGCAAATGAATATTTTCGATTATAAACTTTATAAATGATCTGCAACATTGTTAAAAACAACTTAATTTGTTGTTAACAGTTGTTAACAAAAAGTAAACTTAAAATCACGCAATGTGTAAACTACTTAGAAGATGACAAAAATATTTAAAAAAGATGTTAAATTGCTTTAATTCTTATAGTAGTCCAAGAGCCGTCCGCACAAAACCCTAAGTCATCGAGCACAAGAAAAAATTCTTTATAATATGGAAGAATAGTCATAGGGGAATCCAATGATCCATGTCTGCCGGAAGAGAAGTGGTGCATAAGACAAAAATTGATACAGTAGACTCCCTCAAATCTGCACACCTTGGGACCAGAGGTTGTGCGGATTTTAGAATTTTGCGGATTTCTAGCCATTGCTTTGTTTACATTTTTTAAACAGTAATTTGAGTGGAATTAATAGTGCATTGGAAACTATAATGAAGCTTACAATATAATAAAATATTAAAATAAGTAATAAACTAAAATAATAAAAATTTAGATAGTTTTTTAAATGATTAAAGTACTAATAGTAAAGGTCAAGCTAATAATCAGTAGTGTATGATTAAAAACTCATTATAAAGATTAAATGTACTTTTCGAAAATTATTCAACAAAACTTGCCTTATAAAAGTACATTCCTAATTCACATCAAAATCATAAAGTAAGAAGGTTTTGTTTCAGGTTTACCCAGGCTTAATAACCAAAAAATCTTGATTAATGCATAAATATATTTCGTAAGATGTGATTACCAGTAATATCAGCAATATCTTGAATTTTTTCCCCCAAAAAAATTATTCTTAATTCATGAAAGAAACTTGAATGGAGTATTATTAAGAAAATTACAAATTAAAAAATATATGAAATTTATACAAAACTAAAAAAATCAAATTCTGTAGCAATATCCGAATTGAAAGTTTCATTGTTTACATTCATAAAATATGTGCGGATTTTAGAGAGTTGCGGATTTCTGGTTTGCGGATTTGAGGGAGTCTACTGTACCACTAGTGGTTGACTCGTAGGCTTAGCATTGTGTTTGCCGTGCAGTCAAACGTATGAAAACATGGAAAATTGGGTGCAGGAAAACACAATGCAAAGCCTACGAGTCAACCACTAGTGGTATCAATTTTTGGCTTATGCACCACTTCGCCTCCGGCAGACATGGATCATTAGATTCCTCTATTACTACTCTTCCATACAATAAAGGATTTTTTCTTGTGCTCGATGACACACTTAGGTTCGATTAGGGTTTTGCGCGGTCGGCTCTTGGACTGTAGAACTTTCAGTTGTAAACAAAGCCTTCATTAGAGAATACAAAAATACTATTATTAATGTCTTATTTTTCAAATGTCGTAGTTAGTGTCAAAAAGTAATGAAAGTCAATTTTTAAATCCGGAAAGCATTAGGAAAATAAATTATAGATATTGAGGAAAGTGGAATATTACTTGTTTTGCGATTCACTCCTTTTTGACACCAACTACGTGACATTTGAAAAATAAGACGTCAATAACAGTATTTTTGTATTTTCTGATGAAGGCTGTGTTTACAGTTGAAAGTACTAAGAATAAGTATAATTTAGCATCTTTTTTAGATATTTTTGTCATCCTTTAAGTAGTTTACACATAGTGTAATTTTAGTGTACCTTTTTTTAAAGATGAATTTAGCATTCTATTTATTTATTTGCTAAGTATTTATTAAACCTGGGAAAAAACTTCGCGCAGTTAGAAATGTTTTTATTTTGCAACCTGTTAATTGGTGGGGGAAATATTCAATACTTGTTCTTGTGTAAGCTTGGTTCTACTAGCCATAAACAAGAACCTGAACATTTACCTGATTTATTTTACAAGAAAATCCTTTTCTTCGAAGACCCCTCCCGTCCCTTCTTTCCTATACAAATGCTCATGCCCAAAAAACTGAAAATAATACAATTTCTTAAAATTGAATGTCATGGAATAATTTTAGCTGCATTTTTGTTTTTAGCATCCTAAAACTTATAAGGAATACAAAGCAGGATTATTAAAAAATTATTGAACAGTGTAATTATCTAAATTTATTTATAATGGTCTAATGCAATTAATAATGGTTCATCTCAGAAATATAAGCAATCATCCTTTCCGTCCAAGTACAATAAACCAGGCCTAAAATCTATTATTATATTGATCGATGTCATATGGTTTGGCAGTTAAATTTATATTGCTTCAAGCAAATCGATACTCTATACAATATCCCCCCAACTCTAGGCACAGAAGAGGTGGGATGAAGGCACAGGGGGCACAAGAGTTTGAAAATAACCATTCGATCGACATTTGCACGCATGCGCAGAATGAAATAAGAAAAAAATAGCAAATATCCTGCATAGGGGCAGTAAAAGTTGATTGGATTTTCATGTGTACAGAAGGCACTAAACACATTTACGATGCGATGGGTCACATATTCTCGGAGGTAAAATATAATTCATATTCCAAGTCATATATTTTTAATGTATCAAAAGGAAAATAAAAACAAAAAAAAACACCCATTAAATATAGAAAACGCAAAGCTTTATGTGTTTCCAGAAAAGTTTTAGACATGCAAAGTGACAGAAAAAGCGAGAAAAATGAGAATTTCCCGTATATTTCAAAGCACACAAAGAGAAATAAAAATATCGATTTGTGAGGCAGAGAACATATTAAACTCATAAATATCTTTATTTGTGTAAATGTCCAGTGCCTTACAAATATTTATATTTTCATCTTTATTAGAAAAACTTGAATGTCGATCACTAAAGTTCTAATGTCGTATAAATCCTACTTTTCTTATAACTAAGGAAAATAAAGGAAACTATAGATAATGAAACAGTGGAAAAACATTACAGACACTGAAATAATAAATTCATTGATGTTGAACGACTTCATCAAAATAATAGATTTGATAAACTTTTCTTTCTCTGGGTTGTATTAGCAAAATTGTTTTGTCACTTGTAAAAGCCATAAACAAACTTCAAATATATGTTAACTATAAAACTGTTATTAACATGTTGCATGAAAATTAACTTAAATAAAAATATCGCAAAGATGAGTGTAGGTTTTAAGGTCTCAAAAATATATGTATAAAAATCAAAATGCGTAAATTAAAAAGATACAAAGAGAAATGATAAAGATAAAAAATCGCAAAAACAGCAACATGTGTATTCGCATACAGGCAATTGTACTTCATCTTCAGTAACACTTTTTCTTTAACACTTTCCAAAATAGTTGAAAAGTTTTTATGAATTCAGTTTATTTGAATGTTTGTCTGCCTGTGCTCTGCTCTAACACACGTAAATATACCTGATTGCCATAAAAATATATTAATGACGTTAAATATGACGTATTGAAGATGAAATATGTAGCGTTTATAGTTAGGGATACTCAAAAGAATTGACTCAAAAGACATTACGGTGTATAAGGAAAAATCATATGCGGCATATTTTAATCATGTTACACTATTTCAAACCTATTTAAATTGACATAATATCACTGAAGTGCACTGCAAGACGTTTAGTATAGAATATGGTGTGCATAACATTCATCGTTCATTTACACGGACACGCGAAAGATTTCGATTACGATATTGTAACAATAATTGCTGGTAGTGCGTTTCATGATGTAATATGTGCTTTTAAGTAAACTAAATTTTTGTCTATAACTTAGTGTGCATAAATTTTATATATACCATACAAGGCAGCCCAAAAGATCTCGAGTACATTTCCATTTATTTATGAAAATTGCTGAAGGAAGATAAAGAAAAATCGGGCTATGTGTTTTCGGGTTGAGCTAAATTAAAAAAAAAAAAAAAAAAAAAAAAAAAAAATGATTCCAAAAGCACCGCTAGGAAAATATGTAGACACTGAAGAGAATTTTCAATACTGAAATAAAATCATCTTTAATTTAACACATTTAACTATTTTAGTATTGATTCTGCATTTTTTAAAGCTATCTTTTCTGCTAAACAATATACACATATTCCCCGAGTGGTGACTTTTGGAACTAAATTATTTTTTACAGAAACTTCGTCCCCCGTCTTGTTTAATCTTTTTATAATTCTGTCAGTTACATTGCGCTGTAGAACAATCTGAGTATCGTCAGTTTAATTATGGCCATCTTGAATATGTATATTGTCATGTTTAATTTTGTTATATTGGGTTATTCTATATTCATTGTAGATTTTGAATTGTAGTATTATATAATGATTATATACCTATATATATATACCGGGTATCCCAAAAATGACTGATGGATTTTAATATTCAATAACTTGCAAACGGTGACAGTTATTAAAAAATTTTTGCAGGAGGGTTATGTATAATGTCAGGAGTTTTTTTTACCGTAATTTTTTATTTTAGTTCAAATTTCAAACAATAGGTGGGGCTGACGGCGATTGAAGGCTAGGTGATCAGTGTTGAGTTTGGCGTCGATCTGGCCTTCAATCGCCGTCAGCGCCACCTATTGTTTGAAATTCGAACTAAAATAAAAAATTACGGTAAAAAAACTCCTGACATTATACATAACCCTCCTACGAAATTTTTTTTAAATAGCTGTCACCGTTTGCAAGTTATTGAACTTTAAAATCCATCAATCATTTTTGGGACACTCGGTATATTATGTACTGTTAACTGTAATCTCTTAATCGTAGCGAAATGAGATTGCAAATTTGAATTCATTTTGTTTTCTGCCACATCATATGGGCGATTGTATAATGTAAGTTTTTTTTCCTTGCTAATTCTATTATTATTGGTTTCATATATGTCTAGTATTTTTCATTGAATTTCAATTTTGCTTGTACGATTAATCGCGATATTTAGAAATCAATTTTAGGTTTATCCTGATTTCTAATCAGAAATTAATCGTACTTAATGTGTATATTTGGTATAACCCTTGAAAACGAGCCAAATACCACATTTCCAATGCTTCGTAATTGTTCTAATATTGCCAACCCCTCTTGATTCGTTTTAGTTTGTTATTTTATGGGTATTCATTATAGATGTTAAATAGTAGTATTGCATAATGGTTCTATATCTAATCATTTTTAGGTTTATCGTGATTTCTAATCAGAAATCAATCGTACTTAACCCCTTGAGCTCTGATGGTAGAATTTTCTACCACATAATTTTAATTCCAAAATGTCACAATGGCACCAGAAAATTCGACCAAGTTTATTTGAAAAAGGTTTAATGCATTTTTTCGTGTTTATCGTTAGCCAGTTTTTTTCTTATTAAAATACTGGTACGAATGTGAATTTGGAATTTTGTAGAAATTTACACCCCAGAGCTCAAAGGGTTAATGTGTCTATTTGGTATAACTTTTGAAAAGAGCCAAATACCACATTTCCAATGTTTCGTAATTGTTCCAATATTTCCAACCCCTTTTGATTTGTAATAGTCTGTTATTTTATGAGTTATTCTATATTCATTATAGATGTTAAATAGTAGTATTACATAATGGTTCTATATTAATATATATATATATAAGAGAGAGAGAGAGAGAGAGAGAAACATACTTTAACCCAGTCATTTTATCAAAAATAGGGGGAAAAATTAGAACAAAGCTGGATTTTTGCGTAGGTACTAGTTAGGTTATGTAGTTAAACATACTAAAAGTGCCCATCGATCCGATGAGAGCTTTCGCCGCCAGGGGTCGCTAAAGAGATTAAAAATCGGTTTTTTGGGGAATTCCACGAACAATGGATTTTCTCACGAACAATGGCATTTAGAAAAAAAAGTTCAGTTACAAAGTTGTAGATGATTTAATTTCCTATAAAAAGTGTCATTAACATTTGTTTGTCACACCAACGCTTCCCTGTCAAAAATGTAAAAAAGGGAACATATTTAAAAGTAAAATTATAAAAATTCGAAAAATCTGCTGCTACTTTAAAAAAATTATGTAAACAGATCTAAAATTCTCACCTTTGAATGGAGAAAGTGAATATATAATATACATTTATGTTTATTTTCACATTACTCTTGAGGAAAAGCATTTAGCGCATTTTCTTTATTGTGGTTTCCCCCGTAGGTACAGTTGGCAAAAAAAGTATTTGTACACTTCATTTTTTTAAATTATAATGAAATTAAACAAAAGATTTAAGCAAAAAATACTGTAATACATTAATTTAATGCATTATAATATTATAGAAGCAAAAACAAAATTAAACGAATCGATTTTTTACATTATAATAAACAAATATACAAAAATACAGTGCAAAAAAAGTATTTGTACACTATATTAATGTAATATAATTAATGAAAATTTAGTAAAATGATACAAATTAATATTTTGTGCGAATTCATTTAGCGTTTATGACTACTTCTAGATGGTGTGACATAGATTCCACCAACTTTTTTGTAGTGGTCTGGTTAATGTTATTCCATGACACAATAAGAGCTTCTTTAAAACTGTTTTTTACTAATACATATTTTTTTTTCGGATTTTTGCATCCAATAGCATCTGCAAATTTTCTACTGGATTCAAGTCTAGAGATTTTAGAGGAATTACCAGTCGTCTTCGAGTATTGTCGTAAGCATGTGCTGGTGATCACAGCAGTATGCTTTGGTCATTATCCTGCAGAAAGTGAAAAGCTTCCTCTATGAATAATTTTTTGGCACAGTTTAATAAATTATGGCGCGACACATCACTGTATGTTAAACCTGTCCTTCCATTGTCAAAAAATTTTAAATGTCCTGCTCCATTAGAAGCTATACACCCCAAAAGTATAATATTCCCCCCAACATGCTTGATAGTTTGAGGTATACGTTTTGGATCTAGAACAGTTTTATTTTTACGCCAATTTTTTCGAATGCTTGATGGTAAGTAAATTCCGAATTTTTCCTCATCAGAAAAAATTACTGTTTTCCAAAAATCCAATGATTTACTTCTGTATGCGAAAGCGAATACTATGCGTTTTCGCCTATTTGTTTCGTTGATGAATGGATTTTCCCTTGAGGTTCTTCCTTTTAAATCTGCATTGAGAAGAATATTTTTTATTGTTTGAGGTATTACTCTGATGCGAGAAGATGTCGCAAGGTCTCCAGCAAATTTTTGAACCGAACGCACAGGAATTTTTAAAGCTTTTTTAACAACACTCTCTTTTTCCCTCATTGTTAGTTTGCTAAGAAGTCCTGGTTTTCATTGAATTTCGATTCTTTTAATTTATTCATAGTTTCTCACTATACATCCAATAGTTGTAAATGGTAATTTAATAGCTTTTACAAATTCTTGTTGCGAATTTAAATTTTTATTATGATCAATCATAGGATTTCATATATCTAGAGGTGCCTCTCTAGTATTAGGTTCTATAGTCAATTATTTCAAGAGCAAATTAGATTAAATGTCAGACAAATATAATATGAACTCAAAAATTATTAACAGCTTCTGTAAAAGTAATCCTTTTGAACGATAAACACTATAAAACACAGTACATATCAGGATGGAGAAATGTACAAATACTTTTTTTGCAAGAAATTTTTAAACTTTTCGTATTAGAAAATTATTTTGCATCTTTATCGAAATTTCCTGCTGTGTAATTTAAAACACACGGTAAACAGACTGTATTAAAACTATTTTTGACAAAATATCTGTTTTTATTGGGTTAAAAATAAAAAAAAAATTAGGGTGTACAAATACTTTTTTTGCCAACTGTATATTCCACTTATAGTGACTGGCTTAATCCAATTTCAGTCGTTTAACTGCTTTAGTAGTTCTTTGCACAATTTCAATTTCTACGCACGATTCAGATTCATCACTATCTGTATTTCTTTCTTTAGTTTTTGTGCAGCTTTCAGTATTTTTTGTTTGACTTTCGATATCATTACTGAATTCAGATGTAGCGCTTCCCTCCTCCCTTGCAATGGGCAAGATACATGTCAATATCTTCCTGGTCTTCAAATTCAATCTTACTTGCATTATGACATGATAATCCGCAGCAATTTATGCAAATATCAGAGCATTTCAATCCAAATTATCAGCATCCACATGCTTTTGCACATCCTTTGGAGCAAGTACAAAAAATTGATTCAATAATATTTTTGGTGCGAAATGTAAGGTAGCTGGAATTGGAGACAAATTAGGTGCATTTTGCCAGTACCAGTTCGCAGGATGTAGTTTATTGCCCAACTGGTATTGTACGAATGCGATACTCTTATTTATCATGTACTATTATGATAAACACGTAAACTGTGCAATCTAGCTGCATCTTCGGTAGGCGGCAACGATGAAAGGCTTTTTTTAGCAGCAGTAACTTCTTCCTTGAAACATACATATTGTTCAGAGAAATTTCTGCTTTACCACCGTATAAAGCAAGAAAAATAGTTTTCCTGCCTCGAAAACTTCAAATTGGTATACGTGATCACTTTTTAAAATACTGGCAGCTTGTATGTTATGATCTTCTTCCTTTTTCAAAAAATTTGCTAACTACATTTTACCTTTCCCAAACATTGCTGATGTCGAGTCACAACCTGAAAAAGCGTGAAGAAATATATATGATCTTTCAGAATAGCATCATTGTTAAGACTGCGCGATGAATACAGGGTGGTTGCAATTCATCCTCTTCTTGGCTTAATAAAAAATATCCCTATCGCTGGAAGTGCTAAAGCAGTCAACAATACGAGCAAGTCAACATCATTGCCAACAACAGCAGTAAGCGCACCAGACTTTGCTATTTCAATAGCTGTTTTAACAATTAGTGTGTATGCATCATCTTCTGCTTGTTTCGCTTCAAAACCATTCTCTATAAATTTCTCCATAAGCATAGATATGAGACGTGTCTTTAATGATTAGATTTAAAAAAAAATTCTTTTTTGCGGTACTTTAGAACTTTTTTTTTCCTTCTATATAAAAGCTTCGTCTAATGTATCAGAACATAACAAACAATTTTCCTTAAATTCAAACAGCGGACTGTCATTTCTCAATTTTTCCTTCAATGGAAACGCACGGAGTAATCTCTACGGACATTGATGGTTTTTCTGCAATAGATTTATTGTATGATTTTATAGAATTCTTTCCTGTATAATTTTTCTACACTTTGGGTGAACTTTATATTCAGTATTGTTTTTAGCCATTTCTTCAAATATTTTCTACTTATGGTCACCTCTTTCTGAACTTGCTGTCACAAAGAACTTCAGTCCCTTTTTCCCTATTTTTATATAATCTTTCGAAATGTAATCCTCGCCGCATACAAGACATACTATTCTGTCAATCTCCATTTTTCGCTCACAATCAGCAATTTGAGTCATTTTAAACTGTCATAACTATTTAACAATTTCTATAACATGCGTTGAAAATAAAATTATTCCCTTCCTGAAACCTCACACAGGGGCGTGCGAAGAGAAAACTGCGTCCGGGGCAAAGCTTCAATTTGGCGCCCTCAATTTTTTTATGTGACAGATCAAAAATTAGTTGGTAGTATACATTTGGCACCCACTAAATATCCGCTTCGATGGCGACCGCCTCCTTTCGTACAGTGCTGATCTCATAAAGAATACTTAGTTCAGTAAATTAAGGTGATTTCATACTACCAAAATGAGCACCAAATGAAAATTAAATATTGGAAAGATACCTGCACGTGGTACATTTCCACAAATGCAAAGAGAGATAGGGTATTGGGCAATTACTATTGCACAAGCGCGCGAACACGGCATACAAACAAAGAGGGAGAATTGGGGGGGGGGGGATCCAAAGTTGTTCCATATTTGTTCTGCCTCTTCGCCGCATTATGACTGTGCTTCACCATTTTTTTTCAATAACGTTTACTTTATTTTAATTTTTGGCAGGGAAAGGTACCAAACTTTACACAACGTGACAAAAAAATATTAATGACACTTTTTGTAGGAAATTAAATTATCAAGATCTTTGTAATTGAACTTTTTTTCCTAAATGCCATTGTTCGTGAGATGTTCACAAAAAACCGATTTTCAAGCTCATTAGTGCCCCCTGGCGGCGAAAGCTCTCATCGGATCGATGGGGACTTTTAGTATGTTAAACTACATACCCTAACTAGCACCTATGCAAAAATCCAGCTTTGTTCTATATTTTTTCCGCTATTCGTAAAAAAAGGTGCTAAAATGACTGGACTACTTTGATAGATGTTTATTTAGATATACAGTTTTTCATGTACAGAAATATAGCGTGGTTTAATTAATGGAATATGTTTTTAGATGTGAATTATACTTGCTAAGTTTATTACGTTTCTTGGTGTCATCTTGACGTTAATAATGTGACTTAAATTGGGCGGTCATATTGTTGGTCATTTTTATCAACAAAAATAAAACAATTCACAATTTTGCATGTGCTCTCTAACTAACACCACCTGTCTCACTCTTTGTAAGCTATCCTCTTTCCCCTTTCTGTTCATTTGTGAGCATGTCCCCCTACAGACACAAATTTACAGTAACTGATGACGCGCTGTTACATTTTTTAGCTCGAAACGATTCCTGTGAATTGCTTTGATTTTATGGTGATTTATATAAAATTATTATCGTGTTTAATAATAACACACATATTCACAATAAGTTTATTATTGTGATTTATCGTTTTGGGGGCAGTTTCGATTGAAGGATCATTTCGGAGAGAGTAAACAGCAAAATGATCCTTTGGCCACTTTTTCAAAAACCTATTTTTTTTTTCATTATTCAATTTGGGTTTTAAATATTTTAAAAATATGTTTATAATGCAAAATATAGTGTAAAACATAGTAGCAATGTTCGAAAGTTTTGTTTAAACAGTTATGTTATTTTACACAAGAATTCCTCTTAAGCGGATCATTTTAGAGCACCTTCCCCTATTTTTTTATAATAATATAATACTCTGCTACACTGGAAATTTTCTATTTATGTTCCATACGTACATCCTCGATATTTTAAGAGGCTGTTCAGACAAGGAAAACCTAGAGAATCCTAAAACCACTAATCAACTTAGAAACCTTAGGAAATGTTTGCAGCAAAAATAATATTGGATGATAAAATAACATAGCAATGTTTCCAAGAAAAACCTCGATGTCAAACAAACTATTCATTCTTTAAAAACAAAATATATATATATATATATATATATATATATATATATATATATATATATATATATATCACCCAGGAATAAAAACAAGTAACTAAAAGAGTACTGAAAAACAAAAACAAAAAAAAATAAATAAATAAAACATGAATAAAATTATTGACTACTTTAAAAATAATTTCAAACCACTTTTTACTTATTTCTGCCATAGTTTATTTTTGTACAAATCTATTTTTTGTTCCTTCTGTTTTAATTTTTCTTTCTGGTTATTACACTCTAAAAAAGTCACAAGAAGTTTTTAAAAATAATAACATTAAGCTCACAAAATTTCAGAATCATTAACTATATTTTTGCATTCGAAATTGGTACCATTCTGGCCAAATAGTGCGCATTTTTCATTAAAAAGAATAATAACATTTTTACTGCACGTGTGTAAATATTTCCATCTGCCATAAATACAGATATTTCAATGTAGTAAAAAAATTAAGAAAAAATTTATTTTTTAAAAAGTACTAAACATGAGTACACATAAAAGTACTAAACTATGTTATGCTTACCTACAATATGACGCTAAACTAACTCTAAATAAACGGTTCTATATTCACTTTATATTTCTTTGTATGCAATGCGACAACAATTCACATCTATAGAAAAAAAAAGGTATATTTTATTTCGCTGGTGTATGAATATTTACCTGTTAATTCTGTTATTGTCATCTACATACTTTTAACATGAACACAAATACAACATTAATTCTCATAAAACGCTACATAAATAATCGTGAATGCTACTGTGTTAGCGATTGTGTTCTTGAATTCTTCGTTATTTTTAACACCCTAAGATATTATTTCGCGTTTAAAAAAAAAAGGGGGGGGGGCAAAGGAAAGAGCGGGGTATTTTTAAGCTATTGCATAGCTTTTATCACGGGCTTTGAGCGCGGCGACCGAATCCAAAAATTCCGTAACACGAAAAATCCTAACACATCGGTAACGAAAAAACCTAACACTCGGGTAACGTCGTTTCAGCTCGGCAGACTTCGGCATGGTATCGTTCGGTAGACTTCGGTAGACATTGACGCGGTATTTTTCAGATATTTAGAGAATATCAAATCTCAAACTTATGTTTCTTATTTCAGTTACCATAAATCTATAGTTTCAATGATGAAAATTCCCGATAGAATGTGTATAGAAAAAAATCGTCTTAAGATAAAATAAGGTAGGATAATGTAGCTTTTGGTGATTGGAGACCCGCCCAACGGTGAGGATCGAAAAATTTCAAATGCTTATAACTCGCGATCTAAATTTCGTAGCGCGGCCAAATTTTGTTTGGTAATTTATTATAAGAGAGTGTTAATTTTTGGTGACAAGAGACCCCCCACGGTGAGGGTCGAAAAATTTAAAATGCTTAAAACACGCGATCTAATTTTCGTAGCGCGGCCATATTTTGTTTGGTAATTTATTATGAGACAATTTTAATTTTTGGTGACAGGAGACCCCCCCCCCTCCCCCCGGTGAGGGTCGAAAAATTTAAAATGCTTATAATTCGAAATCTAATTTTCGTATCGCGGCCAAATTTTGTTTGGTAATTTATTATATGAGAGTGTTAATTTTTGGTGACAGGAGACCCCCCACGGTGAGGATCGAAAAATTTAAAATGCTTAAAACACGCGATCTAATTTTCGTAGCGCGGCCATATTTTGTTTGGTAATTTATTATGAGACAGTTTTAATTTTTGGTGACAGGAACCCCCCCACGGTGAGGGTCGAAATATTTAAAATGCTCGCAATCTAATTTTCGTATCGCGGCCAAAATTTGTTCGGTAATTTATTATGAGAGATTGTTAATTTTTGGTGACAGGAGACCCCCTACGGTGAGGGTCGAAAAATTTAAAATGCTTATATATCGCGATCAATTTTCGTAGCGTCGCCAAATTTTGTTTGGTAATTTGTTATGAGACAGTGTTACTGTCGGTGACAGGACACTCCCCTCGGTGAGGGTCGAAAAATTTAAAA
Organism: Maratus speculifer; assembly: GCA_964019185.1. Taxonomy (NCBI): domain Eukaryota; kingdom Metazoa; phylum Arthropoda; class Arachnida; order Araneae; family Salticidae; genus Maratus; species Maratus speculifer. The sequence continues at coordinate 155,835,474 of OZ025294.1, read as the reverse complement.
TGCTTATAACTCGCGATCTAATTTTCGTATCGCGGCCAATTTTTTTTGGTAATTTATTATGAGAGAGTGTTAATTTTTCGTGCCAGGAGACCCCCCACGGTGAGGGTCGAAAAATTTAAAATGCTTATAACTCGCGATCAATTTTCGTAGCGCGGCAAATTTTGTTTAATGATTTTTTTATGAAACAGTGTTAAATTTTGGCGACAGGAGACCTCCCACGGTGGGGGTCGAAAAAGTTAAAATGCTTATGACTCGCGATCAATTTTGGTAGTGCGGCCAAATTTTGTTTAATGATTTTTTATGAAACAGTGTTAAATTTTGGCGACAGGAGACCCCTCCCCCACGGTGAGGGTCGAAAAAGTTAAAATGCTTATAACTCATGATCTAATTTTCGTATCGCGGCCAAATTTTGTTTGGTAATTTATTATGAGACAGTGTTCAGTGTTACTTTTGGTGACAGGAGACCCCCCCCCCGGGTGAGGGTCGAAAAATTTAAAATGCTTATAACTCGCAATCTAATTTTCGTATCGCGGCCAAATTTTGTTTGGTAATTTATTATATGAGAGTGTTAATTTTTGGTGACAGGAGACCTCCCACGGTGAGGGTCGAAAAAATTAAATGCTTATAACTCGAGATCAAAGCGCGGCCAAATTATGTTTGGTAATTTATTAAGAGACACTGTTACTTTTGGTGACAGGTGACCTTCCACCTTGGGGATCGAAAAATTTAAAATGCTTATAACTCGCGATCTAATTTTCGTAGCGCGGCCATATTTTGTTTGGTAATTTATTATGAGACAGTTTTAATTTTTGGTGACAGGAACCCCGACACGGTGAGGGTCGAAATATTTAAAATGCTCGCAATCTAATTTTCGTATCGCGGCCAAATTTTGTTCGGTAATTTATTATGAGAGATTGTTAATTTTTGGTGACAGGAGACCCCCCCCCCCCAAGGGGAGGGTCGAAAAAGTTAAAATGCTTATAACTCGTGATCTAATTTTCGTAGCGCGGCCAAATTTTGCTTGGCAATTTATTATGAGACAGTGTTACTTTTGGTGACAGGAGACCCCCACGGTGAGGGTCGAAAAATTTAAAATGCTTATAACTCGCGATCAATTTTCGTAGCGCGGCCAAATTTTGTTTAATGATTTTTTATGAAACAGTGTTAAATTTTTGCGACAGGAGACCCCCCCACGGTGAGGGTCGAAAAAGTTAAAATGCTTATAACTCGTGATCTAATTTTCGTAGCCCTGCCAAATTTTGCTTGGCAATTTATTATGAGACAGTGTTACTTTTGGTGACAGGAGACCCCCCACCGTGAGGGTCGAAAAATTTAAAATGCTTATAACTCGCGATCTAATTTTCGTATCGCGGCCAAATTTTGTTTGGTAATTTATTATGAGAGAGTGTTAATTTTTGGTGACAGGAGACCCCCCACGGTGAGGGTCGAAAAATTTAAAATGCTTATAACTCGCGATCAATTTTCGCAGCGCGGCCAAATTTTGTTTAATGATTTATTATGAAACAGTGTTAAATTTTGGTGACAGGAGACCCCCACGGTGAGGGTCGAAAAAGATAAAATGCTTATAACTCGTGATCTAATTTTCATAGTGCGGCCAAATTTTGTTTGGTAATTTATTATGAGACAGTGTTACTTTTGGTGACAGGAGACTCCCAACCGTGAGGATCGAAAAATTTAAAATGCTTATAACTCGTGATCTAACTTTCGTAGCACTGCCAAATTTTCTTTGGTAATTTATTATGAGACAGTGTTAATTTATGGTGACAGTAGATCCCCCATGGTGAGGGTTGAAAATTTTAAAATGCTTATAACTCGTGATCTAATATTCGTAGCGCGGCGAAATTTTGCTTGGCAATTTATTATGAGACAGTGTTACTTTTGGTGACAGGAGATCCCCCCCCCCCCGGGTGAGGGTCGAAAAATTTAAAATGCTTATAACTCGCAATCTAATTTTCGTATCGCGGCCAAATTTTGTTTGGTAATTTATTATATGAGAGTGTTAATTTTTGGTGACAGGAGACCTCCCACGGTGAGGGTCGAAAAATTTTAAATGCTTATAACTCGAGATCAAAGCGCGGCCAAATTTTGTTTGGTAATTTATTAAGAGACACTGTTACTTTTGGTGACAGGTGACCTCCCACCTTGGGGATCGAAAAATTTAAAATGCTTATAACTCGCGATCTAATTTTCGTAGCGCAGCCATATTTTGTTTGGTAATTTATTATGAGACAGTTTTAATTTTTGGTGACAGGAACCCCCACACGGTGAGGGTCGAAATATTTAAAATGCTCGCAATCTAATTTTCGTATCGCGGCCAAATTTTGTTCGGTAATTTATTATGAGAGATTGTTAATTTTTGGTGACAGGAGACCCCCCACGGTGAGGGTCGAAAAATTTAAAATGCTTATAACTCGCGATCAATTTTCGTAGCGCGGCCAAATTGTGTTTAATTATTTTTTTATGAAACAGTGTTAAATTTTGGCGACAGGAGACCTCCCACGGTGAGGGTCGAAAAAGTTAAAATGCTTATGACTCATGATCTAATTTTCGTAGCGCGGCTAAATTTTGTTTGGCAATTTATTATGAGACAGTGTTACTTTTGGTGACAGGAGACCCCCCCACGGTGAGGGTCGAAAAATTTAAAATGCTTATAACTCGCGATCAATTTTCGTAGCGCGGCCAAATTTTGTTTAATGATTTTTTATGAAACAGTTTTAAATTTTGGTGACAGGAGACCCCCCCCCCCAACGGTGAGGGTCGAAAAAGTTAAAATGCTTATAACTCGTGATCTAATTTTCGTAGCGCGGCGAAATTTTGCTTCGCAATTTATTATGAGACAGTGTTACTTTTGGTGACAGGAGACCCCCCACCGTGAGGGTCGAAAAATTTAAAATGCTTATAACTCGCGATCTAATTTTCGTATCGCGGCCAAATTTTTTTGGTAATTTATAGTGAGACAATGTTAATTTTAGTGACAGGAGATCTCCCATGGTGAGGGTCGAAAAATTTAAAACGCTTATAACTCGCGATCTAATTTTCGTAGCGCGGCCAAATTTTGTTTGATAATTTATTAGGAGACAGTGTTACTTTTGGTGACAGGAGACCCCCCCTCCCCACGGCGAAGGTCGCAAAATTTAAAATGCTTATAATTCGTGATCTAATTTTCGTAGCGCGGCCAAATTTCGTTTGGTAATTTTAATAAGACAATGTTAATTTTTGGTGACAGGAGACCCCCACGGTGAGGATCGGAAAATTTATAATGCTTGTAACTCGCGATCTAATTTTCGTAGCGCGGCCAAATTTTGTTTGGTAAATTTTGTTTGGCATATCTTTTATCGCGGGTTTTGAGCGCGGCGAAAGAATCTAGAAATTCCGTAACGAGAAAAACCTAACACTCCGGCTAACGTCACTTGAGTTTGACAGACTTCGGCACGGTATCCTTCGGTAGACTTCGGCAGACATTAAAGCAGTATTTTTCAGATATCTTGAGAATATCAAGTCTCAAACTTATGTTTTTTATTTCAGCTACCATAAACGTATATTTTCAATTATAAAAATTCCTGATTAACCTACATGTGTTTTAAGATAATAAAAATATTTTAAACGATATTAATTTCTCATTTATTCAATAAAAGAGAAAAAAATGTTTTGTTATCGGTTTTCACGCTCAAAAAGTATAACTTGAATTAATATCAAAGACAAAAAAACTGCATAAATAAAAAGTAAATAAATAATTATGATTGCATAAGTTGATAAAAAATGCTATGCAATAGCTTTACCGCGGCAGTCCCCGAGTGCCACACGTCTTTTTTTTTTCTCTCGCAGTGTTAAAAATGTCATAATTTGAAAACTTTACTATTAAATGACAGATTTTGGCAGTATACCGAAACTATTATAGCCTTTTTCGCACCCGGGACAAACATGGATTTTAACACCCCCCCCCCCCCCCTACTTCTCCGCAAAATACATTTACAAAGAGAATTTTACTATTTTTCTAATAGAAGACTTATTTTAAAATTTGAAATATGTATTACAGGGTTTGAAATTCAGTTTTTCAAAGGAAGGGAGTCTCCCTACCAAAATTTATAAATGCAGGGGAGTTTAGCTGTTTGGGAGGGAGGAAAAAAACTTTAAAACTTGCTATTATTTTATGTACTATTTAAAAAACTACAAGAATACAGGCATAACAAAATACAGCTGAAGCAATTTTTATCAACAACTCAGAATAGTTATGCAAAATGATTTTTTTTTTTCTTTTAAGGTCAAACTTTTATGTTGTTTAGTTTTTACAGGTGGTAAATTCTCTCCCGGTGCAAATTATTTTTGTTACAGGCCTATTAAACTCTGATTTTGAAAAAAAAATGCAAATTTCACACAAATGGTTGCCGAAAAAATCAATTTTGTAAATCACTCGCAGAAAAATCTCAAGTTTTGTCAAAGGTTCGCTGGAAAACCGCAAATATCGTCAGAGGATCGTGAAAAAAAACGAAATTTTATCAGAAGATCATGAAAAGAACACAAATTTCATCTGAAGATCGCGGAAAAAATGCAAATTTCGTTTGAAGATTGTGGAAAAAAAGCAACATTTGTCAGAAGTTCGTGAAAAAATGAAATTTCATCGGATTGTTGTAAAAAAAACGCAAATTTCTTCTGAAAATCGCGGAAGAACACAAATTTTGTCAGAAGATCGTGGAAAAAAAAACATATTTAGTCAAACTGTAAAAAAAAATCGCAAATTTCATCAAAGGTTCGAGAAAAAACGCGAATTTTGTTCAGGGATCATAGAAAAAACGCAAAAATCTTTGAAGAATCATGAGAAAATGCAAACAATCGCGAAAAAGCACTAATTTCGCAAAGGAATACGATAAACTGTAAATTTCGTCAAAAATCGCGACAAAATTTAAAAATATCGCTAAAAATCCCAAAAGTTCGTCAGAAAATTGCGAAAAATCTGTAAATTTCCCCAAAAGATCTAAAAAAAAATATTTGAAATTTCGTCAAATGGCCGCAGAAAAAACACATAGTGTCTAAACACGATTGTCCTCCACACATACACTCTGCTGAATCTTTACAGAAAATTGCTATGAAGTTTAATTTCTTTACGGGGATAGCCCTTTGTCGTTTTACCTGCGATCCTTTAAAGAAATTTGCGTTATTTTCTCGATCCTTCGACCAAATTTGCGTTTTTTCGCGTTCTTTCGACAAAATCGAGTTTTTTTTTTCGTGATACTTTGACAAAATTAGACAATTTCTACGGACGATTGACAAAATTGATTTTTTGAAAAAATTGCGAAATTTGTCAATCGGTCGTGAAAAAAATCGTGAATTTCAATGATCTTTTGCGGTAAAAATCTCAAAAAATATGTCAATCAGTCCCACGAAAATATCACAAAACTCGCAAAACGGCCGTGGGAGTTGATCGTAGATGCAAAATGCAAAATATTTTTAAAAATGGTGAAATTTTTTGGGCGGGAGCCTCCCGCCCACGTTTTTCTTTTGATCGGGATTTTAAAATTTTGGGCGCGAATCCTGCCATCCCGCCCTGAAATTCAAGCCCTGTGTAATCATAAAATATATAATACTGAACTAGATTACATACTTTGTCAAATATTAATTCACTGAAATCTTGAAAGTGGAATTTAAAATAAACGAAAAAAAAAATGCTTTTGACATATCCTTAAATTTTTCCATGCTTTGGGATGTCCCAAACAGGACCAATTTAACAATACCATGCTAAACATAGATTTGAGAAAAATCGACAAACAAAATCTTTATTTGATGCCCCTTCGTTCTGGCGCCTCCTCGTTCTGTTTCTTCGTACATGCCTCCTATGCCCCCCCCCCCCCTCTTATTTTCGGCACTGGATTTTGATGGCGTTTTGTTACACATTTTTTTGTGAGAAATTTTACAAGATAGATTATATAATATTACAAAAATTAAAGCGCTTTTTTTACATAATTATTATTTAGGTGTTCCATGAGAACTGAGAAAGTCTATTGTATCTAAATGTCGCAATTAAATTAGCAATCCGTATAACGAGAGTCCCTCAGTTCATTTTGTAAGATTTTTGTTTAAAAATATAAAATCACACACATTTGAGATTCATTTGCAAAAACAGACCAGAGCGTCTCGTAGCACTTCTAGGGGTGCAACAAGGGGAGCTGAACTTGGTTTACCGAAGGTTGTAGGTTCACTATCCCCAGCCGCAAATTCGTTGGACAGATTTTCATTTAAAATTATAAAACTATAGGGGAGAATAGGGAGGGATGGGGCAAGTTTTACAAAAATATTTTTTATTATACTTATATTTCGCTTGTAGAAAATGGATATTTTCAGAATAAAATCTTGAAACATTTTAAAATACTTAAAAATCGCCACTTTGATTGTAATAATTTTAGTTTAATGAACTAGAGGGATGGATTGGACATGTTTTTAAAATGAAAATTCATATTTAATTTTTAGAAATGGGGGCAAAAAATAGCAAAGTTTATGTGACATTAAAAATGTTTATTGTAAATCACAACGTTTATTTTATTATACAGGGTGTCCAGCAAATAAGACTCCGATTTCAAAATTAAATTTTTCAAAAACAAAGATCAATAGAATTATGCGGTAAAAGGCTTGTTTATTAGATAAGTTCTAAAAATTTTATGCAGAAGTTTCGAACGGTGAATATTTTCAAAAGATTCTATTCCGATTGCAAAGAATATTTGATTTGACATTTTTCTTGTTTTAGATTGATTGTAGAGAACGAGTTTTTCGCCGTAGAGTACCATATTTTAATGATTTTTCGAATTAAACTGTTGGAATACCGAAATTTCAAAAATTTAACTCCAAAATCGTTAAAATATTGCACTGTAATCCGAAAAACTCGTTCTCTGCAAGCAATCTAAAACAAGAATATGTGTATATAAAATAATGTCAAGACAAGTATTCTTCGCAATCAGGACACAATCTTCTCAAAATATTCACCGTTCGAATCTTCTGTATAAGATTTTTACAGCTTATCTAATAAATAAACCGTTTACCGCATAATTCTATCGATATTTGTTTTTGAGAAACTAAATTTTGAAATCGGGATCTTATTTGCTGGGCACCCTGTACTCTGTAAAATCCAAATCAAATGAAAAATATGCTTGTGCTAGTATTGCCAATTAATTTTGGCGGATGATGACTTGCAATTATGTCTTGTTCATCAATCATGGAATAGTCATAGTCAATTTTTCTTTTTCTTTTTTCTTTTTCAACATAAATAGTTTATTGCCATTGTAACAAAAAAAAAAAAAAAAAAGTTTGCAATTTGAGTTTAATAGTTATTATATATATTTTATATAGTATATTTCAAAACAGTAATTTTTTATTTAAAAAAACTAAAGAAATCGGTATTATAAAAATAAATATAAATGTTTAATAGTAAATGTAGATATTGCAAAATAATGCATGAGTAAAAAATTTAAATTGTTCAGTGCTTTAGTTTTTCAATTTTTGAACTTGCAAAATAATAAGTTTCACTTGTTACATTATTCAGTTTCAAAACAAAATAGTCTTAAAAAGTACCAAAAAAATTGCATTTTATCAAGCATAATTATTTTTATAGAAATATCATTTAGGTAGGTTGGAACATGTCTCATCCCTTCTGAGTCATAGTGTTCCATTAATCCCTTAGATTAACATATAAATAAATAGGTTTTTACAAAAAACATGGGCTTTTTAGATTTAATTTAACTGTTTATTTATAAAGGCATATTAATGAGTTTACTAAACATTAAAAACACTTATGTTAGCAACAAAGACTGAGATTGAAAATATACATCAAAAATCGGAGTAATTCTTACCTTTGATAAAGTGAAATAGCTTTTTAAAGTCACAAACTCATATCTGCTTGCAACTAAAAAAATTATAGCAACAAGTATAAGGCAATGAATATTCCACCTGGTGGAAGAGTCATAAATTAAAAATAAAGCTTATTTTACGAATTATTGCTGATGTCTCCTCCGTCCCAGTATCCCATCCCTCCCTATTCTCGCCTATAAATTCGTGAGTTGTCGCTACCGAAGGTAGTGGGACACATTCGCTGTCCGTTTGCGAAATCAGACCTGATATCCATTACACGCCTGAGAGTACAGTGTCAGAGACAGTGAAACGCTAATTCTAGATTCGTTTCGTTAAATTGTCGTCACAAAAATCACACAAATTTGAGGGTTTAAGTTCCTTAAAGCAGTGGGCGTCCGACATTAAATATAACTTCCTGCCACAGAAAAAGCCTGAATTAACACCAGGGCCGTAGCTAAGGGGGTGCTATGGGCGGCTCAGCCCCCCCCCCCCTAAAATATTTCAGCCCCTCCTGGAAAAGATTCCAAGGTCACTCAATGAATTTTTGTTCCGAAAATTCAAATGAAATTCTGTTCAAAAATCTAAATTAGTTTTGAGATTCTTTCACAGTTTTGCATAGTTACTAAATTGTATCTAAAATAAGTGTTTCAACACTTCCTCATCCTATTTGTACACATGAAGCTTACAAGATGTTTATTTTTTCATTAGTTATGAACTCAAAATTTTCATCATCATGTACTTTTCTTAGCATAAACTGAAATTATTACAATCAGGGCCTGATTAATGCACGGGCCTCCGGGGCCTTGGCCCTGGGCCCATTAATTTCAGGGGCCCACAAATTATGTGCTTGATTTTTTCTCCTTAATCAAATATCTTTCAAATAATATTGTTTTATGAAACCTTAAATGTAAAACTTAAATATTCTGAATGACGCAATAAAATTTTCAGAAGCTTTTAACCTAGGCACTTTTTACCCAAACAACTTTGTCAACTCGTCAAAAAACCCGTCTTTTATGTGAAAGTGTCGCCGAAAATGGGTAGGTAAGAGGGCCCAATTTTTTAACAGGCCCTGGGCCCAACTTCAGCTTGATCGGGCTCTGATTACAATACTTTAATACAAAACATAGTACCAATAATACCAGTAATACAAAACATAGTATGAATATGCACTAATTTATCTTTCTGTGAGAGAGAGAAAAAAAAACAAATTATGAGCCCCCTCTACATTCTCATGAGCCCCCCCCCCCCCCTATTGTTCACTTCTAGCTACGGCCCTGATTAACACTGATTTTAGATATACTTAAAGTTATTATGTCTTGCCCGGACAATGACGGGAACAGGGATGTAGTGGACGGTACATGGGGGTATATGCCGTATACCCTCTGGATTTTTTAAAGGAACATCGTATAGCCTCTGTTTCTCAAGAAAGCCATAGTACACAATTTCAAGGGTATACCCTCTGTTTTGGCCGTATACCCTCTGCTTAGGACGTATACCCTCTCTCTCTTTTTACGACTACACTTCTGGACGAGAGGGTCAGTTCGATATAGATAAACTTTAACTGTATAGACCAGGAGGCGGCAGCACAGACAATCACCAAATCGAATTCACGGATGAAAATCTGGGATTAATTAATCCGCAATTCTCTTATTAAAACGCAATCGGTCTGCCATGCCATATCTTGGTGAAAATCACCTAAAAACCCGATTTTAATGGTTAACTCGTATTTTTACCAAAGTGCTTTCCTGCAGCCAAAAGCATGAAAACATGAATGATTGGGCGCAGGAAAACATAATGGAATCAGCCGCTAAAATTAGATTTTTGGGTGTTTTCCACTAAGACATGACTTTGTGGTAGACCGTTTGCGTTCTAATATTTAAATCCAGATTTAACTTAAGGGGCCGCCCATAAATCATGTCACGCTTGGATAGGGGGAGGAGAGCTTCGTGAAATTGAGACAGTTTGTGACAAGGGGGTGGGAGGGCCTAACAAAAAGTGTAGCATCACACATTTTTTTTAAATAAAAGCATTAAAAGTCAGTAAATTAAATTATGAAATCTGTATTCATAAAGTAAATACAAGTTTTAAAACCAAATATAGTACATTTTATTTTAATTTCTAAAATACTACTTTTTTATTTATTTTCATATTAATATTTTATTATTATTGTATGTTAATTATGTTTTATGTTGTAAAACTTAATCTTATATCCTACAAAATAAGTACACGAATCATTTTTATTATTATGCTCGCAAATGTCATTAAAGTACATAGTTAAAGTTTAAAAATAAAATTTCAAATATGATCTATATCGTAGGGCTTTGTCGCTGAACTGTAAGCATATATTTACTTATTTTAGCGTGACATGTGACAAGAGAGAGGTAGGGGGTATGATGAAGTGTGACACTTTGTGACAAAGAGGGGGAGGGAGTTCAAAAATATTAAAAAAATGTGTGACATCATTTATGGACGGCCCCTAATCTTAGATTTTAATAACGTGAACTCGATGAGGTAATTGTCTGTGCTGCCGCCTCCCGGTCTAGTAGGATAATGTTGGTTTAAAAATATCTGAATTTTTAGCATAAGATGACACAATCTGGACTGAGTTATAAATTACAAAATCAAACATAACCAAACTGAACTCTGGCCAAACTTTTGGTTTTTATTGCGAGCCGGACAGAGCTAAAGATTTTCATACAGGACGGCAATACAACTCGTTTCAAATTAATAGTTTGCAAATGCCAACTAGAACTAAACTTTGGATACATAAATAAATTAAGTATTTTTCGTCCACCTCCTCAAAAAAAAGTGGTATCTGAACATTTTTTAGACGCTTTTATTATCTTCACTTGCATGTATGTATCTATGTAACGGAATCTTTGACAATTATTTTCACCCACTTTAAGACATCAATTAAATTGAAACTTTGCACACTTAATGAGAACCGATGACAATTTAACAAGTCGACGCTTAAAAGGAACAAAATGAAACACGCCGGATAAACGGATCAAAAGCAATTTGAAAATTAATAGTCAGCTGACACTTTAGACACATGACAATCACTGAAACACATATGAAAATCGTAAAAGTGCTATTACACGAGGGGTTGAAATTTTTCATGGAAGCAAGAGTGATGATAAGATTGAATATTGAGGTGGCAAAAGGTTTAGTAAATGGTTATATGGGTATCACGGAGATTATCTGGCCACATTTTTGACGGAATCAAGTATATGATACAGGCATACCGTCCGTATCGATTTCGGTCCAGATGGCATACATGTAATAAAAGCAATATCGATAGTAACGGTGATGCATTAGATGAAATGATCAGGTTACGAGATAATTCATAAAGCAGCCTGATAATTATCCGTTACCACGTATAATGTACCAAAAATTCGAGTCCTTCAGTGACTATAACATTTAAAATTCAGTTAGACTCGAAAAAAAAATCAATTTAACTATTAAAAGATTATATTTAACATTGAAATTCGAAATAAAATTGATTTAGAAAATCCGACACTAAAAATTTAGAAAATAAATAAAAAGTTTAAAAAAACCAAAAAACATGCTTTTATAGCAGGTCGAACTAAAAAGTTTAGAATATTTTTTTAATTATTGAGAAGTTATCCAACAGTGATAGAAAAGAAAGAAAGACGTGGAGTGTTACGTTATTTTATACTAAGTCAAATTTAGAAATAGCTACTGATGAAATTTCGGCAACAACTAATATTGAACACCCCATGCTTTTCTTGCCTTTCTATCACTGTTGGATAACTTCTCAATAAATAAAAATTATTCTAAACTTTTTAATTCGACCTATTATAAAGTGTGTTTTTTGGGTTTTTTTGATAGGCAATTTCATCATTCGGAACTAATTTCCTGTGTTGCGAAATAAATGACAGTTTAAATTGCTTCGTAAATCAACTTGAGTGCTTGTTAGCGGGACCTTGAAAAATGATTACAGGAAAAAGAATCATTGTGTATTGTTCGAACTGTCAAAACTCTAAAATAACATTTTTTATTTTCTTTATTTGCTTTTTCATGTGATTGTGTGTGCGTTTTGATTTTCATTATAGTTATGTAGCTCCTAAAGTAGAGCAGTAATGCTCTGTTTTCTTTCTCGCGGTATTAAAATAAAATAGATGTGTTTTCGTTTGAATCGACGTTATTAATGTTTTGTGTGTCAAAGAATTAATAATGAAATGTGCATTTTTTAAGGGATAAGCATCCTACACAACGATTGAATAAAATGAAGTGCTCGGAGCCGAAAATAACAAACGGAATAATATTCAATAAGGATCGTATCGGATACGTCGAAAAAGAAAAATTCATGAATCGGGTGAGTAGAATTTTACTTACCTTTCATTTTGAAGTTTTGTAAGATAAATTTGATAAAAGATAGGTAGAGGTTAATATCCTTACTCGCGCCTAAACAAGAATAAATATTCTATTAAAGATTATGATACCGATTTAAAAAGTTATGCCCATTTGAAAAACATTGATACCTAATTTTAGAATAAAAACAAAGTAATAATGGCCACCTTGAGAAACAATTATTCTATTGAAAAACTCACAGCAACAAATTATTCGACCTGGAAATTTAAGGTCGAGATGCTGTTGATAAAAGAAGAACTATTTAACGTAATAACTGAAGATCCACCAAATCCTTTGACCGATTGGTGGTCCAAAAATGATCGAAAGGCCCGAGCATTCATAAACCTAACTATTGATGACTCCCAAATAACGCATGTCAAAAATCTTCAAACCGCGAGACAAACTTGGGAGGCTCTAAAAGAAATTCACGAGCGGTCAAATTTGACCAGCAAACTATTTCTATTGAGAAAACTCTACAGCATTAAATTAGCCGAATCAGGCAATATGCTTAACCACATCACAAGAATAATGGAATTAGTAGACCAACTGGGAGCAATTGGCGAAGTTATTAATAACCATCACATTTCTGCCCTGTTATTATGTTCTCTACCCCAGTCATACGACAACCTTATAACTGCACTCGAATCTACAGAAGAAGCACAACTGACTCCGTCATATATAAAAAGTAGACTAATCGACGAATTTAATCGAAGAAATGAAAACACCGAAAATTTTGAAAACACGGCGAGAGCTTTTAAAGCTCAGAAAAGGCTCCCAACTAAAAGGGAAAATAAATATTGTACCAACTGTCGAATGAAAAGCCACAACACTCAAGATTGCTGGCATAATAAAAACAAAACACACACTACACAACAAAATCAACACAACAAATACAGTAAAAAGCACTATTCAACATCACTTGTTTTTCAAAAGGGCGAAAACAATTTTAAGAATGAACAAATATCGGAATCGAATCACAGGTTTAATCGCTATGAAGGAAAAAACAATACATGGAGAGAAAGCGAAAACAAAGATTATGCCTTTATAACACAGGGAATAGAAAATAAAACTTTCATTGTGGATAGCGGTAGCTCAAGCCACATCGCATCCTCCGAATCAATGTTTACAGACATTAAATCGCGGGAAAAAACAAACGTGACTATCGCAAATGGAAAAAAACTTATCGCTTACGGATCAGGCGACGTAAATTTAAATACGCTGACATCGGATAATAAAATCCATAAAATAACGCTTAAAGACGTACTTCTAGTACCCGAAATCGAAACGAATTTATTATCGGTCAGTAAAGCAACTCAAAACGGATGTGAGATTGTATTTAAAAATGACAAGTGTATTTTCAAACTTAACGCAGAAATTTGCTTAGAAGCACGAAAAGTAAATAACCTCTATGAAGTCCAATTAACAAACGAAAACCACGCGAACATAACACAAACGTGCAACAATAAAAATTGTCTAGAACTATGGCACAGGAGGGTAGGACACAGAAATTTAACATCGATTAAAGAAATTACACAAAGAGAGTTAGTGAGAGGTATCCAAATAAACAATTGTAAACATAATATAGATTGCGAACCGTGTATTAAGGCGAAATTAACTGATGAACCCTATCCCAAAGTTGCTCAGTATAGAGCAAGTAAAAGGCTTTAACTCATTCACTCGGACGTTTGTGGATCTTTTCAAACACCCACGATAGGTGGGAAATGATATTTTTTGACTTTCATCGATGATTACTCACGATTTACGATAATCTATCTATTGTCAAAAAAGAGTGAAGTCTATGAAAAACTCAAAGAGTTCGTCGCGCTAATAAGCAACAGGTTTGGTGAAAAACGAAAGAAATCAGAACGGACAACGGGGTGGGGGGGGGGGAATTTACATCAGATGAAATTGAGAATTATCTCAAGTCAAATGGGATAAAACATCAACACACAGTCCCATATTGTGCAAGCCAAAACGGGGTGGCTGAACGAAAAAATAGGTCGTTAGTCGAGATGGCTAGGACGATGTTAAATGAATCAAATTTACCTTTAAAGTTCTGGGGGGAAGCAATCTGTACGGCAAACCACCTACAAAATAGACTACCTACAAAAGCAAATTCAAAAACGCCATACGAATTACGGACAGAAAGACAGCCAAACTTAAGTTATGTTAAAGTATTTGGCTGTAAAGCCTTCGCTTACATTCATAAAGCCAAAAGACAAAAATTAGACAATAAAGCTGTAAAAGGCATTTTTGTGGGATACGACAATCAATCTAAGGGATACCGTATATATGTAGGAGGAAATGAAATAAAAATCGCGAGAACGGTGAAATTTCTTGAAAATAAATTTAAATACGTGAACGACAAGATTGAAATCGAACCAAAACAAGATGAGGATGAAAAACGCAATTGTAAAAATCTTGTAGAAATAGAAATTTCGAACAACAAAACAACACCATCCACGTCCCAACAACAAATTGCGGAACCAAGGCGTTCAGATAGAATAAATAAAGGCGTACCTCCTGATAGGGTAATATAAATTGTTAAAGATGAAAAAATTAATGAACCAAAGGATTATAAGGAAATTAAATTTATGGAAAACTCACCGGTAAAATAGAATTGGATAGAAGCCATGGAGAGCGAAATGAATTCATTGAAGAAAAATAAAGCGTGGTCAATTGTAGATCCTCCACCGAATACGAGAATAATAGGTTGTAAATGGACTTATAAATTAAAGCGTGACAATACCGGAAAAATCCAAAAATATAAGGCACGTTTAGTAGCTAAAGGATACACGCAAAAGTTCGGAGAGGATTATGACGAAACTTACGCACCGGTCGTGTCGTATACTACGATAAGAGCATTATTAATGGCGGCGTTGCACCAAAATTTGAATGTTAAGCATATAGACATAAACACTGCGTTCCTACATGGGGAACTTGAGGAGGAGATATACATGACGCAGCCGGAAGGATTCGTTGAACCAAATCAGGAAAACAAAGTCTGTAAATTGAATAAAGCAATCTACGGACTTAAGCAAACCGCGAGAGCGTGGCATAATAAAATAACAGAGACACTAAAAAACATGAATTTCGTTCAAAGTAAAATCGACACATGTCTTTTTACACAGAAAAGGAATAATGACACAACCTACATAATAACGTACGTCTATGATCTTTTAATTGTAGGAAAAGACGAAACCATAGAGGAAATAATCGCGAACTTAAATAAAGAATATGAACTAAAGAATTTAGGGGATATAAGTAATTATTTATCCATGAACATTCGAAAAGTAAATAAAAACTACTTAATTAACCAAACCCCAAAAATCGAAGAGTTAATTAATAAATTCAATTTACAAGAAGCAAAACCGTGTAGTACACCCATGGAAACAAATTACACACACTTTAAAGATGATGACAATCTTTTACCAAACAACACACAATACAGACAAGCCATCGGAGCACTCTTATATCTTGCCACAGTGAGCAGACCTCATATTTGTGTAGCTGTTAATATCTTGAGCCGAAGAAATGAAAGGCCAAGAATGAAAGATTGGAACAGCGTAAAGCGGGTAATGAGATACCTCAAGACAACAAAGAACTATAATCTAGTTATTGGTGGAAAATCAAAACCTACACTTGAAGTTTATGCGGTCGCTGACTGGGGTGGAGACACAGAATCGAGGAAATCCACCAGCGGAAATATATATTTGTTAGGAGGAAACCCATACTTTGGTCGACAAAGAGACAGTCCTGTATAGCCTTATCCTCAGCCGAAGCTGAGTACATCTCAGCAGCGAATGCAGCAAATCAAGTTAAATGGCTGGTGAACCTGCTCAACGAACTTAATCTCTCACAAACAGACTTCGAGTAATCGTAATCGTGTAATCGTAATCGATTATAATCGACTACAAAAACTGCGTAATCGCATTGTAATCGTAATCGCAAATTTTAATTTCGAAATAATCACGCTATAATCATAATCAAAAGATTTCCCTTTGATTACAATCATAATCTAATCGTAATCGCAATGCAGATAATCGCAATGTAATCAGCATCAAAAAGCTATATAATCGTAATCGAGCACAAAAGTACGATTACGTTCTTCGATTACACCTTTTTTTCCCCCGTTCTTCGTTTCGCCATATCCGAAAAATACTCGGTCGGTGAGTTAAACAGTTAAGGTCTAGACGAACAGCACTAGTTTTTATTACACTAAAAGAGCATTCAATCAATCATTGTTTTCGAACTGAACAAGGGTGAAACCTCGTTAAATGGTTTTTGAGGGACTGACCCTACCAATATGACAAAGGAAGGGGAACTTTTATCTACTCCATCTTCGGTCGTAAACCTGTCAACTGATATTCCTCTCTTGAAGTTCAGATTCAGTGCACTAGAAGTGCAATTTATACATCAAAGCGCCGAAACGAAAGATCAAAGATAGCGCAAGAAGTTAGTGCGAAAAACTGTGTGTGTGCCCGCAGCCTTAAACATTGCACCAAGGAAAAAATAGTCGATGTGTGGAGCTCGTTAAATCGCCCCTAGTTAAAAGTGAGAAGAGGTCATAGGTCAGGGAGCCGTTCGGGGTGATACAGAATGCATACTTTACACTGTATGTAGTCAACGCTATAAAGGGCTACCCCTGCGTTCTTGGTGTATAGTATAAAAATACAGAAATGGTCTGACTTCGTTAAAAGATATAGGAATTGGGGGAAAAACTCTGGTCTTTCGAGGGATCTTGTTTCGCGGGTTTTTGAGTGGGAGTGATAAGGATAGAAAAGAAAAAAAGAAAGAAAAATATTTTATTTATGGTTTTATTATGGGCACTTAGCAATTGGACAGACATCACCTTCTTTCAAATGTGGGAATGGGAAAATAAAGAAAATATGAAGAAAAGAAAAAAAAGATGCTTAAATTACATGTGACAATTCATCCAGCTCATTCGCATTTTGGATTTCTTAGTGGTTGGTTATATCTAAGTTGTTGTTTACAAGGTTAGAGATGGCTAAGAGAAATAACAAAAAATCGAAGATTATTTCACGGAATCTGTATCAGATTTAAATGAAAAAGGCGTGAAAATTTTAAAATATAAATATAAATTGTGCTCATCAGATGTCAGGGTCTCCGTAAAAACCAAGTCCAATTTGAACACCCACATGCAGGTAATTTTTTAATAGATATATACATATTGTATAGATTTATTTTACAAATATTGCATAGTTATATCTTGTCTTTTTCTTTAAAATTGTAGTGAAAGGAATTTTTTATATTAACTATATAGTGTTTTTAATCATAAATATAAAGTCTGTTTATTCAAAATTTGTATTTTAATATACCTGGATAAGTTAAACATATAGATCAGTTTTCTTACAAAAGCTCTTATAATAAAAGATTGTTTTTTATTTTTATTTATTTATTTATTTTAAATACGTTTATTTTATCAAAATCCCCTCCAAAAAAAAAAAAAAAAAAAAAACAGAAAGTAAGACAGGTTTGTCAATAAATATACGGGTGTAAGTAATATTTCTTTAATGGTGAAAGACAATGTTAATGATACCTAGTTGTTAGTAAATTTCTTTAGCTTATGCGCCGACAAATTCAATGACGAACCCCTGAATTTTGGAAATGTAGCCACCAAATTTTCTTTATCTCGGATTATTTAAAAAAAAAAAAACTACCAAAAACTCTCTAAATGAGTTATAAATAAATAATAGGATAAAAAAGGTAGTTAATTTTTTTCCTAAAAAAGTTTGTTTCCCCCCTCTCCCCTCCCCTCCCCTAATACATTCCTACCAAAAGGCAGTATTTTATATTATTATTATTATTATATTATTATTATTTGCCTGTTAACGTTCATGTGCCTCAATTTTGTTTTAAATATGTGGTTCAAGGGGACAGAGGCATGCAAATGAAAGATAAAAGAATGAATTGTTTTAATTCTCCCATTTCGAAAATTTTGGTAGAAGCTTATTTTTAAATATTTAATTTTTCTTCATTTTTTAAATTTTGTTTTGCTTTTATCCTTAAATGTCTTGCAACGAAAGTTCTAAGGAAAAATAATCTTAGTTAAACTCATTTCATGTTTAAATTTTGGGTTAAAAAAAAAAAAAAAAAAAAAAAAATGATTGTGAAACACAGGTCTCCCACCCCAAATTTTAGTGTGTGTGTGTAAGCAGTGGCGTAGCAAAGGGGAGCAAGGGGGCGACCGCCCCGGGCGCTGAGGCCTAGGAGCGCCAAATTGAGAGAAATTGTTATATATCTATATTGGGATGGGGGCGCAAAATTTCTTGCTGGCACCGGGCGCCAAAGAACATAGCTACGCTACTGTGTGTAAGGGGAGGGGGGTTCATTCTACATAGACTGGTATTCGTGAATTTCAAATCAGAGTTTCGTATGTTACATATATCTATTCTATCAATCAAACATCCTTAGAAATGCTTATAATTTCAAAATAAATTTATAATAATGAAATCAGTTCTAAAATATTGAAAAGGAAAACATATATTATTTATATAGAAAAGAATAGCTCTTTAAATATAAATGATTTATTTTTCCTTTAAAAATAAATAAATAAAAAGAAACGCATATTTTGTAAATTTGTAACTGTTTTTTTATTTTAAGTCCATTTTTAAAAAAATACAATAAAACCTGTTAAAACGAAACATGATTATTTCTAAAATCCTGTCTAAAACAAAATAATTTTTGTAAAAAATCTCGGTGAAAACAATACAATACAGTAAGAATAGACAGTACACTTGGTCAAATGGAAAATTTTCGCTGCCCCTTGTATTTCCGTAATACTAGGTTTTACTGTATTTTAATAAATATATTTTTTACTATATTCTCAAAAAAAATTTTTGATTGATTATTCGGCTAATAAAAAATTAACGAACTGCTAAATGACTCAGAAATTTTCAATTATGTTTCAGTTTCCGTTTTAGCAGGTTCATTGTCTGTTATAATTTTTCTACATTCTATTCATCTCAATTTCAAAACTTTTTTGTTACAGACAGATGTTGTTTTGATAGTTTTTACTTTATATGTGTAGAAATGTATATGTTTACCAAGTTGTCTATCACAAAATAAGTACAATGTTTTACAACTTTATTATTATTTATCATTTTTTTACCAATGAAATGAAATTAATTTTATTTACTGAAGTCAATGATTTTATTAATTCATCGTTCATTGAAGTAATTTTTTTCCTTTCTCTCAAATATTTTATTTTTATTGCATGTATGCGCTTCCTGTTTTAAAATTGCCTTTTAAAATAAATATGTCATATTAATATTAAAATAATATACAAAATTATGCATTTTGTGAATTATATTACATTTGTTATACCTAATATTAGTTTTTATCATTATCATTACAATTATTTTTATCATCGCAAATTTTAACAGTTTTATATCGAAACGTAACATTACCTTTTTTCGGTCTTACTGATATAGCCATGCTACCTAATCTGTTTTTACTTTTATTTCAACTCAAATTGTATGTTTTGCAAAAAGTGTTATGCGAGCGAGCAAGATTTTTTTTTTTTGTGTGTTACTCTTATTTGTTCTTCTCAAAGCTGAAGATTTGAAATAAGATGAAAAAATGCTTTGAACTACCTTTAATTAAAGTTTTTCGTAATTTTTTATGTATCTTTTGAAAATAATAAAATTTTATTTTCTTATAATGTGCGTGATACAGTGATATGTGTTAAAACGGAATTTCAAAGTAGCAAAAATAAATAAACAAGTATATATATACATATATATACATTTTGATTGATTTTTTCCACTTTTCAGTATGGTAATTTAATATTAAATTTAATAGTTTATGTATTATTTTTCAATTAATTGATATATATATATATATATATATATATATATATATAACCATTATTTGTATCACAATATATGAACAATTGAATTTAATAACTTATACCACATTGAACACGAGTGAAAAAATAAATAATTAAAAAGAATACAAATGGAATTTGTAGAACCAAAGCAGAATCTTCGGTCCCCAAACACTTTGGAATTACAAATGAAGTGTGTGGTTTCATCTTCATATTTGCATGAAAAAGAGAAATAGTACGAATTTAGGGCTACCAACAATATATATATGTATATTAGGGTGGACCTTATTTTTCAAGTTTCAAAATGTAATCTTCTCACCCTCTAAATTTGTTCCTTTTTATGAAAAAATAATTCTGTTAAAATATTAGCCCAATTGAACAATATTTAGAGGTAGCTCAATGATGTAGAAGTTTCCAATGTATGACCAATGATAAACATATGCGTACTCGCATGCTATGTCATAGAAAATAAATTCTATCTTCTAAAATATTTTAAAATGCATTTAGCTTTTCATTTTTATTCATAGATGGCAGTACTATGCACAATAATATTTAAAACAATAAACTGCATTTAGCAAATAGCAGTCTTTGAAGCCATTGAAGACTGGGGTATAGCAGGTAATATACGTGCAAAGTGCTTTGACACTACCAGCTCAAACACTGGTTATAATTCTGGTGCATGTGTTCTTTTAGAGATAAATTGAAAAAAGAGCTCTTATCATTTGCTTGCAGACATCACATTATGGAGCTGATAATTAGTACTGTATTTGATGTATGCATGGGAGTCAAATCTTCACCTAAAATTGCATTATTTAAATGCTTTCAGGAATATTAGAACTTAATTGATAAAGACAAGTACGAAATTGGAATTTCATTTGATGATGTTGCAAATCTAGTAGAAGATATTAAGTAAGAGACTATCAACTATGGAAAGAAGTACATAGAAGAGCAAAGAGAAACAAAGCTAAGAGGTGATTATAAAGAATTTTTAGAACTTGTAATTGTATTTCTAGGTGCTGTCCCAGAAAGGGGAATCAGATTTATGTCACCAGGTGCAATGCACCATGCCGGTTGGATGTCCAAAGTAATATATTGTCTCAAGATCTGGATGTTCAAGGCTCAGTTTAAATTGACTGTAAAAGAGGAAGAAGGTATACGTGATATGTGTGTTTTTACAGTCCGTGTATACTTGAAAGCTTGGATCTCTGCATCTCAAGCTTCATTTGCCCTATATAATGACCTGTTTTTGCTCAAATCACTACTTGACTACTCATCAATACATTCAACTGTTTTCAAGTCATCATCACGTAAATTTGCTAATCATTTGTGGTTTTTGTCAGAAGGACTTGTTGGTTTAGCTTTATTTGATAGCTGTGTGAGTTTATTAACTAAAAGACGCATGGTTATTGCATTACAGAATGAAACTTATTCTAAAAAACAAGCTCAAATTTATTCCAAACGAGTCGGTGTTGCTCTACATTCATTCAAGAATAAAAGATTGGAAGATTTTGTCACAGCTAAGTCAATGATGTTGTTTCAATAGTCGGAACTTCCGGATGGATTTCTTGCAGTAGATCCTGAATTGTGGGAGTTAAGAGAAGACTATAAACAGGCAAAAAGAGGTAATAGAATCTCTACAAGTAGTAAATGACCATGCCGAACGTGCAGTTGCACTTATTCAAGAATACAATGGATTGATAACTCATGATGAAATGCAACTACAATTTTTACTAAAAGTTGTTGAAGATCATCGTAAAATGTACCCAGATAGCAGAAAAATGTGTCTCTCTCAACCTGCACAAATGCAATAAAATTTTAATGTAAGAAGAAAACCTAATAAATGTGCTGTAAATTAAATAAACTGTCACAATTAAATAATTAAAACATTTAAAGTGCTTACTTATTTGTGTAGCTAATATTCTGAATTTTTTCCTAATTTTATAAATTTCAAGTCAGTTGAGCTACCTCTAAATATTTGAATTTATTGCTCAAACTTTTTACATAATGTTTTTGTATCAAAAGGAACAAAATAGGGGGGTGAGACTTGTAAAAATAATAATTTAAAAAAATCATAGCATTTAAGGTCCACCCTAATGTATATAATTCATTTTAGGTAAGTTTCCGTATTTACAGGTATGCCTCTTGTTCTTGCAAGTTCCATAAACATTTATTAATGTAAGAATGGATTTTGTTGTACTGTATTGTATAATCTTGGTTAAAAATCAAAATACTGCAAATATTACAAAATAATTGAGAGCTATTTAATTTTTTATTTGTAAATCATAGAATATAAATCAGTTTACAATGAATATTTTCAGAAAATTGATACCTTTCGTTTTTATTTATCATATTTGTCTTTTCGGGAATTGGTGTACCATTTTAATGCACTTTAAAACTCTATGAAACTCAATTTATTTTTATGCCATCAACTGCAGAATATATAACTAAATTCTAATAACAAAGAAATAAAATATTGGCATCAACAATTTTTTTAAAAATAAACTTAGTTTTTTCGGTCTAAAAAATATCAGGCTCAATAATACAATGTCATATATATGTATATGACAAAATGTTATTTTCTTAGTTATTGAGAATTTCAAAAGGTAAATGATCAAAATTCAAGAGAGCAAGAAGAATTAGATTCCGGAGATTTTTTTTTTTTTTCCAGAATAGTTTAATTGCTTTCGAACTGTGAGCACAATTAAAAAATTGTAAAACGAGAAAAGTATTGCATATAGGGTAGATGTGCCAGTAATGGGCCACCTTCCAGTAATGGGCCACCTCGCACTTTTTGGTTTATAAAAAAATAATAAATAATAGTTAAGCTTTTATTATTTTTTTCTGAACTCTACCTTGCATGCTTTACAAGCTGGATTAATTTTTTACACTTTTCGTCAAAATAATTAGGAAGCAGAAAATAAAGTTTCACAGTTTTTCTGTTTTTCACTGAAAATCTTAATGAACATGCTAAGAGCAGACTTTACTTACTTAGTTTTATATCTTTTTTATTTTTCCGTAAAAATTGAATGTTTTTGTTTGGTTAGCAATATAAAACATTGAATTTAATGTACCAATGTCCATTTACAAAATTTTATTTATTTTTAAGATTTTAGGAGGGGTGGTCCATTACTGGATTGCTTATTTCGTGATTTGCCAGTAATGGGCCACCCAAGTGACCAATACTAAAAGTGTAATTTCAGTAGTGATAAAATATTTTGATTTAACTGAAAACTAAATAAACAAATTTAATACTTAAATTTTACTTACTAGAATTTAATAAAGACAATTTCTTTATAAATACAGTAAAGTCTCTCTATAATGAAACTCCATACATCGAATTTCTCTATATAACGAATTTTTAGTAGGAATGTTCCCCTTTTCCCATGATTACATTAAAAACAGTCTCTATATAGCGAAATATCTATCTCCATATAACGAATATTTTCATAAAATGTTCTTTATTCAGTTGTAAAAAAATACTTCGAAATCACATGAAATCAAATTTCCATCTCTTATTCCTAATTTATCGTTCAGTGCTGAGTTTTTTTTTATATTACTCCTCTGCTTGAATTTTCTTGTTCCTTAAGTCCAACAAATTCATCAACCCCCTCCTTTCACACACCTTTCAACATCCTTCTCAAAACAGTGTTAATTGAATAGTTATACATATAAGAACGGGATCAATGGGGGTAATTGAAGAAAAAACAATTTACAGTTGCTTCAAAAAGGCCGAATTTTGTATACAAGAGAATAATGTGGATTCTGAGGAAGAAGAAGATGCGACTTACGCAGACATAAAAAGAACAAGTTGGAAATTGCACGTGAACGTAGCAAATGAGGTGCGTTCGTACGATAACAAAGTTTTAAAAATATTCAGATCTTGCTTTTATAGTAAATAGTACTTCGGATACAGTATATTGGTTGAAATTCTCTAAATATACAGGAATAGTAATTCTTATTATACCTCAGCAACGTATATCTTATTCATAAAATGTGAAATAGTTGAATATAATTAAAACACGTACCAAACCATGTTTCCCCGTATAGCATTATATAGTGGAATACTTTTGTGTAGCCCTGCAATTTAATAATAAAAATTCTTTGCGTCACAGATTGTACAGAATGCATATTTTAGTATATATTTCATAGATTCATGCCAATTCTATTATGTTCGAATGAGTGTAACATCATTAAAATGCATTTGAAACTTCTTCCCCATTGACCGTAATGTAACGGAATCCTTTTGATTGTCCCTGTAATTGATCTATGCATCCGATTTTTATAACATTTGAAATGACTCGACAAAATTACGCAATAATTATATGTTTTAAATTTCAAACGATTAAAATGCATTTAAAACTTTTTTCCCTATTGACCGTAATGTAACGGAATCCTTTTGAATGTCCCTGTAATTGATCTATCCATCCGATTTTCATAAAATTTGAAATGACTCGACAAAATTATGTAATAATTATGTATTTTAAATTTCAAACGATTCGGTTGGATAGTTTTTGCGTTGTTATATGCGGACAGACAAACGGACAGATAGACAGACTGTCAGACAAACGGACAGATAGATGGACAGGCAGACGGACTGAACGACAATTATAGGCGCTACCTATTTACATAATTACGAACGCACCTAAAAATAATTATCTGTTATTTTTTGTAGGGTGGCCCATTACTGGAACATAGGCGGTCCATTACTGGAACATAGGTGGCCCATTACTGGGCATTTGGGTGTTTAGACATATTTCTATTATTTAAAATGAAATTTTTATTTCTATTGGGAAATGTAACTGTGGGATTAGTTAAATATTGTTGAAAGATTAATCTAATATGAAAAAAATTGGAATACAATAATTATAACTATTAATAAAAAATTATTTTTTAGAGAAATTCCTTAAGGTGGCCCATTACTGGCACATCTACCCTATATAGCAAAATAACCAATCCAAATTCCAAAGTAAGAGGGATTCATAATAGAGTCCTGCAGAAGTTGGTTATACTAAATCTTAACCTTAAAATTTAGTAAACCCGAAATGCGGCTCAAACCCGATATACTCCAACCTAAACCCAAAAATTATGAAAATTAGTCCTTATTTTAATGCATTTAATGAATATTAGTTTTAATCATATCTTTAATATCAATTTTTATCTTTTTCATAAAAGATTTATATATATATATATATATATATATATATATATATATATATATATATATATATATATATATATATCCTATTTTATTGAAATTAGCTTTAACCCGACATGAACTTAGTATCAGGTTAGGTTTGGATAAAATCAATTAACAGGACACGGTACCGGACTCTAGTTTGTAACATGTAGACTACGGAATTAGTGTAATCGAACTGTAATCGTAATCGACTAGTTCGGTAATCGTAATCCAACAAAAAAATATTAATCATAATCCAAACGTAATCGTAATCTACAAATAAAAAAATGGATAATCAATAATGTAATCGTAATTAGACTTGCATAAATAGAGACATAATCGTAATCTGTTTTTTGAAATTGGAAATAATCGTAATCTTAATCGATTACAGTCGCCTGTAATCGACTCGAAGTCTGGTCACAAACATATCCCATAACACTGTATGAAGATAATCAATCGGCCATTAAAATGATAGAATTAGAAAAACATTCAAGTAAAACGAAACACATCGAATTAAGATTTCATCTTATAAAACAACTGAAACAAGAAGGAATAATAAACCTCGTATACTGCCCAACCAAAGTGATGCTAGCTGACTTATTTACAAAACCCCTGCCTAAGACTATTTTTGAGGTTCACAGGAAGAACTTACATTTAAGTGATAATGCAACTACAGAAATTAAGGAGGAGTTGATAGACAATTTCATCATTCGGAACTAATTTCCTGTGTTGCGAAATAAATGACAGTTTAAATTGCTTCGTAGATCAACTTGAGTGCTTGTTAGCGGGACCTTGAAAAATAATTACAGGAGAAAGAATTATTATGTATTGTTCCAACTGTCAAAACTCTAAAATAACATTTTTTATTTTCTTTATTTGCTTTTTCATGTGATTGTGTGTGCGTTTTGATTTTCATTATAGTTATGTAGCTCCTAAAGTAGAGCAGTAATGTTCTGTTTTCTTTCTCGCGGTATTAAAATAAAATAGATGTGTTTTCGTTTGAATCGACGTTATTAATGTTTTGTGTGTCAAAGAATTAATAATGAAATGTGCATTTTTTAAGGGATAAGCATCCTACACAACGATTAAATAAAATCAAGTGCTCGGAGCCGAAAATAATAAACGGAATAACATTCAATAAGGATCGTATCGGATACGTCGAAAAAGAAGAATTCATGAATCGGGTGAGTAGAATTTTACTTACCTTTCATTTTGAAGTTTTGTAAGATAAATTTGATAAAAGATAGGTAGAGGTTAATACCCTTACTCACGCCTAAACAAGAATAAATATTCTATTATTTTTAACTATTATTTATTTTTTAATAATTAAATTAAGTCGTTTCCGATTCTTGATTTATTGTCACTTTTAATAATTAAGAAAGTCTAAATGAATCAGAGAGAAAAAAGATAGTTTACATAATTTCAAATATCACAGTCGGTGATTTTTTGCTTTGGATGTTAGTAAGATATGATTTATTGGCCAAACGCCAGTCAGGCAGTCAGTGCAAATGACACCACGATTGTCTTCGCTAGCAATATCTTAAAACTGCTTGCTTAAAAGAACTTGAAACCTGTCAAATATGATTCATCGAAAATGTGAATTGTTTTATATTAATTTCTTACTTTCTTCTATATTTATAAAAAAGAATTAGTATAAAATATATATATAAAAATTTTCTTCCAAATTTTTAAGGATTTAAATGTTTTCGGATATCCTGAAAACGGCTGTTTTTGAACCGATATCCGTATGACTGGAGTTTGTCTGGATGATATAAAAGTGTTGTAGCCGTTCGTTATACGATTGAGGAACTAATGCACTGAAATCTATAGGAATGCTTTAAAAATACATGGTGAAATTAGCAACGGGACATTGTTGAATTTAGATCTAGGGGGGGGGGGGGGACAGTAATAGAATTCGGGAAAGTGAGAGTTACAATTTTGGGCCATTATCAAACACAAATATCGGATTTTACCAGGAAATTTCTATCTCCCGAGCTACTCTCAGAATTAATCTCTGAATGAATGTTGGGGGGGGGGGGGGGATCACTAACCCACCCTGTATTTTTAAATTTAATTAACTATATATCCTTTTCTCGGAGTCGAAAGGCAGGACAGCACTCGTGTACTAATTTAATATTTAAAGTACTAATTTAATTTTCCATTTTCAAATATGCCGGTAGAATTTGTTTTGGAATACTTGTTGTCTACCAGATGTTGTTCTGTATTGCTTTTTATGTAAATATGTTCCAAAATTCAGAAATAAATATTCTGACAAAATAAAAAATAAATAAATAAATAAATCTTGGTTTAACTTATTTTATTTCATTTTTAAATTCTAAAAAAAAAAAAAAAAAAAAAAAAAAAAAGCAGGGGTTGCAGTATTAGGTTGGAGATTTCAAACGCGATAGATGGGGCTTTTTTTTTAATAACTTTTTTAAAAATAAATTTTGTAGAAATCAACCGCAACATTTTTTTTTTTTTTTAATTACTAATATTTCAAAAATGGATCATTTAGGAGTCCCGCTTGTTCGAAAGCCTTGCTCCTCCCTCTATTTTGTTCTGACGGTACGCACTGACTAAAGAAAAACAATTTCAAAGAACAATAAACAAAAATAAAAAAAAAGTTTTCTAATTAAAATGGGAGAGGAGGGGGGGGGGTAGTTTACCACAAGACTAGGACGAAACTTTCTCAATGAAATCTTTTCTTACAGCACGAAGCAGATATCCGCTATTAAATAAATAACATGCAGAAAGTAAAAAAGAAGGGGGAAAAATCATTACAGAAAGAAGGTCATATTCTGAGAAATATCTCAAGCACGTACTTCTTTGATTATCTTCAATTCAGGCCATCTCTTCGTTGTTATGTGCTTCATGCTCACATGGACAATGAAGAAATTCCGAGAAATTACAATAAAAAAATTGCATGTATGTTTTCACGCATGTGCAAGTGTTAAATAATTCAAGCCTTAATTTTAAAATTCAGTAATTTATTAACTATAATAAATATAAATCGAATGAAGCAAGTGACATGCATATCAGCTTACAAATAAATTTTGTTTTCACTAATTTTAAAATGCTCGGGGGGGGGGGGGGAGGGGCGCTGAATTCTAGTTAGGATCTAACTCATTTCTTGCAAGGATGCATATATTTTTGGGAAACATTTATTGCCCAAGAAGTGAAGACGATCGCCCCCTCAGACCCGCCATTGGGCCCGACTCAAATCTGCAGAAAAATAATGATCACGATACTGCCCGGTTCTGAAAGCGAGAAGATCTGACCCAGCCCGAGCCTCGCGAAATTAAAAAGGCGCGGTCCGCCCCGGACCCGAGTTAGGCTTCAATTCATTTCCTGCGAGGATGCATGTCTTTTTAGGAAACTTTTATTAGCCCAAGGGGGGGGGGGGGATCAGATCGCCCTTTCGCCTTGAAAAATGCCGAGGCGCATTTTCCTTGAATGCGCCAATGGCGGATCTAAGGGGGGGCGATCGCCCTTTCGCCCCCCCCCCTTAGATCCGTCATTGCTTCTCCTCCCTTATGGTCTGGTTCAATCTTAGACCAACCGTTTACTTCAAAGAAGAACGAAATCCACGCCAGGCCCGCCCTGAAAAGAAAAGTGTGGCTCGATTCCGCTCTACAGGAAAAAGTGAGACTCGATCCGCCCCGGTTCTGAAAGTGTAAAGACCTGACCCAGTTCCGTGACTTTTTAAGCCCAATGCTTTTTCCGTGCGGGCATCTTTTTCAGACCCTTTACTGGGCTCAAGGGGGGGGCGATCGCCCCATCGCCCCCCCCCCCTTAGATCCGCCATTGGTAGAGAGCAAGAACTAAACCCATCGGTTAGGCTGTCTGTCCATCACAGCACACATATGGGGATGTTTCACATTCCAGATATACTTACTCAGTACATAAACTGAAAATAAAATTATGCATACAGTTACAGGTAAAAAAGAGAGTGCCCTTACGACCGAAATGAAAAAAAAAAAAAAAAAAAAAAAACTGGATCGGAACGATCACTGCTGAACAAATTTAGAAGGAGAAGATTTTGTCCAGATTTCCAACAAATCTTCTTTTAGGTAATAAACCAATCATTTGTGCATTTGTATTATTAAGATGAATTTTAGCGTTCTGTACTAGTTTACTTAGCGCACCCATCTGTTCTTCATCTTAAATTTTATATATATCGGTGATTCTACGATAAGAGGTAACTTGTGCGGCAATCCGTTTAAAACAGATTTTTTATTCTATATGTTGCAATTTTTTGCAATGAATCACATCATCTTAATTTACTTTATTAAATAACATCACGATTGAATGCCTAATTAAAACACATTTTTCTGAAATTTCTTACAAAGTCTAAAAATGTCTCTACCCTGGCATGTCCCCTTGCCGGTTTAAATTTAACTTTCAAACAATACATATATTTTTTGCATCAGATGTTTAACTAAAGTATGTTTAATCGGAATTTAAGTAATTATAGTAAAGTATTATTAAATAAAGAATGAAATAATTTTGTTAATTTCAAATAATTTTTGAAATTAACTTTTGTCCCGCTTTTTTTGTGTATCTACCCTGTCAAATTTCGTTCCGCTAATACAAATATAAATTCAAGGACGGCTGTATTGGAAGTAACGTTTAAGGACATCTATAGCCGTGAAGTTAGCTTTACTAAACGCGCAACCGTTTAAGTGCCGTTGTTTTTTAGTTGTTCCCACGCGACTGTGCAGTATAGTGGTTTCGTAAGGTGATCGTGTATCTTCCCTGGTAAGTCATAAAACTTATAATATTCATTTAATTTATTTGTACTTACTGCCCTAATTAAACAATACAGTAATAATTAAAGTGAGATATACAATTAACCCAAAAAATAATTCAGTCAGTTAAAACAATTGAATTTGTCATGAAAACGTCTCTCCCCTGCAGTATTTCCCCTGTCAAGATAACTGCCAGGGGAGAGACTCACTGACCAGGGGAGATAAAATTCATCATAAGAGGTTATAAGCAGATTTAGCTAACTTCTATTAACAAATTGTTATTGTTAGAATTGGCGAATTTTTCGAAAAGCCTCCTAGAGAGCATCGTAAGGCGAAAAAAATATGGAAAAATAAAGCAAGAGAGCGTAGGCAACGACTCATTCCTCAAACTATAACTAATGTTCCGGCAACATCATCAAATTCAGATAATGATCATCAGATGCCGCAAAGTAATTTCCGTAGAAGACTTACAGCTAAAGTTAAGCCAGACCGAGCTAGAAGCCAAGGTAATTTAATTAATAAAATAAAAGATGAGACTATAAACGAACAAAAGACTAAATTAGCACGTTACAAAAAAAGGTTACAAAGGCTACGAAAAACTGAAAATCTTGCACCCAATAGAAAAGTAGAACAAATGATGAATTCTCCAAGTTCCAGTGAGACAGTGAAGAAAAATTTGATTTTTGCAGAAGCATTCACTCAACAATTAAAAGAAAATTATTTTGCTCTCCCAAACGAAAAAGAAAAAAGAATTTTCAAAAGAGTGATAAGCGGGAAACTAGTGCAAAAATATGGTATACTACAGAAAGAAAAAAATATGAAACCTTTAAGAAAATTAGGAAAAGCACAATTAACAGAAAATAAAAGGAAAGCCAAAGCAAGTTATGTTGTAATGAAGAATAAAGTTATACATTTTCTTGAAAATGACTCTAATACGAGGTTATGTGCCGGCAACAAGGATTATGTGACAAAGAAAGGAGAACGGAAACAAAAAAGAATTATTTTGGATACTCTAAGAAATCTCCACAAATCTTTCAGGAAGAAGTACAGTATCACAATATCGTATTCTCTATTCTGTCGCCTAAAGCCATTTTGGATACTACAATCGTTTTGTGAGAAACGTGGCACTTATTTGTGTGTTACACATGCTAATATGGATCTGATTCTTACGGCTCTATTCCAAGCCAAAATTATATCTATATCAAAGCATCAAGATCTGCTTCATATAATTTGTTGCAATAGATATAACGAGCAGTGCCTTTCCCGAGAATGCGCAGCCTATAAAAATAAAGGACTCGAATACAAGGAATTCGATAATAGTATTCAAATTGTCTACAGAAAGTGGAAATCCGTCTCTACCAGCATAACTGATCCAAAAACGTTTAAGGCAAGAAAAGTGACTAAATATTTGAAAAAATCGATTCAAATTTATCCTCGTGATTTGATTAAGCAATTAGATTGTAATTTGGAAAATTTTCTTCACCATGAACTGAACATAGTCCACCAGCATTCTGCTTTTAAAATTAAGAAGACAAATTTAACAGAAAATGAAGCTGTTATTCATATGGATTTCAATGAAAATTACTTAACTAAATACGCAGAAGAGATTCAGGCATTTCATTTTGGAGGTTCTCGTCAACAGATAAGTCTGCACACAGTTGTATCTTACACGAAAGAAGAAGCATCTGGCGAAGTGAAGACTACATGCTATTGTTCGTTGTCAGAAAATTTGTCACATTCGCCTCCAGCTATATGGGCACACTTACAGCCAATTTTAAACCGCTTACCACCCGAAGTAGACATTCTGCATTTTTGGAGCGATGGACCCGTAACACAATATCGCAACAAACACATGTTTTACTTTCTTGTCAATCATTTAACAGAATTCTACCCAAACCTTAAACACTTTACTTGGAATTACCATGAGGCAGGACACGGTAAGGGGGCTCCTGATGGTGTCGGTGCTGTTTGCAAGAGAACAGCTGATCGATTGGTGGCTAGTGGCAAAGATATAGCATCTCTGAGCGATTTGTCAGACGCTATTCAGAAAAACTTCCCAGGATCAATGTTTTCGTTATTGACAACAAAAATATCCTAGAAAAAGAAGCTTTGCTTACTATTGCTAAAGAATACATAAAGACTTTTCCTGGTACTTTGCGTGTCCATCAGGTGTCATGGAACACTGAAGATAAAAAACAAATGAAATTAAGTGTTTTAGCTGCTTTTGCAATGAAAGTATAAATTATGATCATTTCCAAATTGGTGTCATGGCATACTCGTCTAATAAAAAATCACGTCTTCGGGTCGAGGATGTGTACGGACAGGATTCAGAGTCCGATAACGAGAATTAATCTGATAACGAACAAATTAATATACCAAAAGGTGGCACACACCAGACAGAGGATGAAGAACAACCGTCGTCATCGAAAAAAACATTCAATAACGGCGAATTTATTCTTGTCAAACTATCATCAAAAACAACAGAGTACCGTTACGTGGCTATGTGTAAGGGTTTGGAAGAGGATGGCGAGATACAGGTAGTTTTCTGTAAAATAGGGGACGAAACCGGAAAATTATTTAAAGTTGATGAACAAGATATATCATTCATTTCAGAAGATCAGGCTGTCCAAACACTCCCTATGCCAAATATTATTTTGAAAAAGCAGAGGATGTTTTACTCCTTTAAGAAGTCAGTGAATGTGTTTGAGAAAGCTTAAGCATTTTAATTTTAATTTTTGTTCATGTAGGTAAGAAAATGCCTTTCATTTTTAATTTAATTTAAATTTTTGTTCATGTACGCAAGGTATTGCCTTTAATTTTTAATTTAATTTAAATTTTTGTTCATGTAGGCAATAGAGTGCCTTTAATTTTTCATTTTAATTTAATTTTTTGTTTATGTAGGCAAGAGAGTGCCTTTAATTATTTGTTACATTTCATTTTCTAATGATTAACACATGTTCATTTATTGAACTGCATACAAAATATGACCGAAGCGCTTTTGTTAGGTATAGGCAATATGAAAATTATCCTGACTATCCATGTGTGATTAACACTTAAGAAGAGCTAGTCTACTTAATATTTATTAATAAAAGATTATTTTATTATTTGTTGAAGGTACAATGACAAGATAATTTATATATGTGTATTTTTGCAAGTGAAACGCTCTTGTTACACTCTCAA